>JAUMIR010000003.1:186899148-191899148 GCA_030847615.1 Gambelia wislizenii | reverse complement strand
GTGATTTGCAGTGAGTTCCAATGGTTCTTGGTGTTATTATTTGCTGTCAAGTCAACTTCAGTTAGTGACCCTATGAATAAGAGACCTCCAAGAGTCCTGGTCATCAACTGCCCTGCTCAGATCTTTCAAATTCAGGACAGCCATAGCTTTCTTGGTTGAGTTAATCCACCTGTAAGGCCATCTTCCTCTTTTCCTGCTGTCTTCTCCTTACCAAGCATTATCATCTTTTCCAATGAGTTGTGTTGTCTCATGATGTGTTCACAGTATTACAGACTCGGTTTAGTCATCTTGACTTCTAGTGAGAGTTTCTGTTTTACTTGCTCTCAGACACATCTATAAGTCTTTTTGGCACTTCGTGGTATCTGTAGAACTCTCTTCCAACACCACCTTTCAAATAAGTTAATTTTTTTACCATCAGCTTTCTTTAATGTCCAGATTTTTTAAAAAAATACATAGAAATCAGAAATATGATGGCATGAAACATACTGTCTTTGGTGTTCAATGTTACATCTTTACGCATGAGGAACTTATCTAGTTCCCTTGCATTCTGATTTCTTGACTTCATTATCCATTTGATTAACGAGCAAGCCAAGCTACAAAAACTATTTAACAATTTTGATGTCTTCATAATCCACTTTTAAGTTATGTAAATTGTCTGTGGTCATTATTATTATTTTTGAACATTCAACTGTAACCCTGCTTTTCAACTTTCTTATTTAATTTTCATAAATAGTCACTCCAAGTGTCATTGTCTGACCCCCTTCCCAACTGGAAACCATTATTGTTCTCTATATTCCGTCATGACAGTGGCCTCTTGTCCAGAGTATAGCTTACACATCTGGAGAATCAAATGTTGTACCACATCTGTTTCTTTTACAATGATCTATCATTTTTCATGATCTAAACAGTCAAACACACTGCTGTACTCTCTAAAGCACAGGTTGGTTTTCCCATACAATTCTTTGGTGTGCTCCATTAGTCAATTTTTAAAATATATTCTTTAGAGTCTCTTCTTTTTTCTTCTTGCTTGGATGTCTGGCACTTCTTGATCCATATATGGTAATCATCTTTATAGTGAAATCTTGAACACTACTTTGTATGCATGGGAGATTAATTGGATGGTCAAATAGTTAATACAGTGCCTGATGCCCGTTTCCTGGAGACTGGATTGCATATTGAGTAGTTTCAGTCTGTGTGCCATTGCTCCCCCCACAATTCTATCTTCATATATGAGCCTGCCCATGTTCTAAGCTCTGCAGGGGAAGGCTTCATCTCAGTCCCACTACCATCTCAGGCATATTCAGTAAGGACACAAGAGAGAGCCTTCTTGGTGGCTGTTTTCAAGTTATGAAACTTCCTTTCATGGGAGGTCCAATTGGCCCCCTCCCTGTGTCTTTCCACCAACAGATAAATACCCTTTTGTTTACAGATACATTTGTGTTTTTTTTTTTAATATGTTGTGGCAGAATGAGCTTTTAAGGGTGTGTGTGTAGTGTGCTCATTTTATTAGGTTTTAAATGTCTTGTAATACTTTGGGGTCATTTACACGGCAAAATAAATCCTCAAAGAATGCGACAAGAAGCCTGATAGTTCCCATGCATTTCGAAGCAACAGTGCCCTTTTCAGAAGGAGTATCATCTTTTGCTAGTTTTCCATACTTTTTTGATTAAGTTCGTGAAAATGCACATAATTTGTCATGGGAACTAACCATCGTGTAAACTGGCATCTACCTTTTCGAATTACTGTGAGCAGAGCTGAATCCTGATTGGTTGGAGTGACCATTCTGCTTTATCTGAATAGACTGAGGGGTTGGAGAGAAGAAATTCACCCTCCTTCTGCTTGCAGCCCACATTGGAAAATCTGCTCTGAGCCCTTCATGTCCGTTTCAAAGGAAGGCTTTAGGGGGTGCTTCGCTGGTTTGAGTGTGTGTGTGTTTATTCGTGTGTGCGGGAGAAACAGCCGATCGCATGTTCGTTCTTTTGTATGTTTGTCCTTCCATTCACTTGCCTTTATTCAAGGCTTCGGAGGGAGGGAAAACAATCAGGAATGAGGCAAGCCCTACTTCTCTGTGTGTGTGTGTGTTTGTGTGTGCATGCATGAAGGGAAGGGAAGTAGATCGCTCCACCATGCTTTTACTTGTTCATGCTTTCATTGACTCCTTTCTTTATAGAAGCCTTTTGGAGGTGGGGAAGATGGGGGGGGTTGACAGATCGCTCTTTCGATGTCTTGTTTGTTTGTCCTTTTTCTTTCCTCTCATTATTTATGGTCTCCATGACCCCCTCCTTGCTCCCTCCCCGCCTCCTGCCTGGCTTTAATCATCTGGAGGTGATCCCCCCCATCTTTGCCTGTGTGAACTAAAGAAAACAGAAAGTGGCTGGATCTGGCTGCATTTTCCAAAATGCCAGGAGTCATGTGATTTATGCACTCCTGATGCAAAAGAACGGTAATCCGGAATCTTGCGAAATTTTTCCTGTTGTGGAACCAGCCCCTTTGTTAACTTGTGGTTTTTTTTTTTAAATGAAATACAGTTTAATTGTGTTTTAACTTCTTTTTTATTTTTTTATTTTTATTATTTATTTATTTATTTATTTATACCCCGCTCTTCAGCCACAAGGCTATCAGAGCGGCTTACAAATTGTTTTAAGCAATAGCTTCTGCACTTTTGAAAACATTGTATTCTGTCTTGAATCTCAAGGTGGGAAAATAAATAAATAAATAAATAAATAAATAAATAATAGTTGACAGATTTTTGTTAGCATTTCAATGAATTCTGTCTCTATTGCTTGAAACAACTCTATTGGTATGCTCTCTTCGTCTGGTGATTTATTTCTGCCAAGTGCTTTGAGAGCGGCTTGCATTTCAGTTTCTATATGTTATTTCCTGAAGAAATCTGCCATTCTTTCATCTCTCTTAAGCAGTTCTTCAGTGTATTCTTTCCTTTGTCTTTTTATTGTTGTTGTATTTCTGATAATATTGTATGTTCCCCTGTTGATCATTCAGTAGCCCTACTGTTGGTTTAAATTTCTCTTTGATATCTTGGCTCTTGTGGAAGAGGTGTCTTGTTCTACATTTTCTCCTCCTCCTTCTACAGTGTCATCTCTCCTCCTCCTCCTCCTCCTCCTCCTCCTTCTCCTCTGCATCGAGTATTATGGTAGTTCTTTTTGTCCTTCTACTCAAGTTGCTGAAGAATTACGTTTAACATTCTGACTCTGTTTATGTCACCTTTTACTTTGGCTTCTCGCCTGTCCTTTACCATTTGAAGAGTTTGAGCTGCCATACAATGAGGCTTTTCTTTCTTTATGGCTACAGAGAAGGTAATTTTTTGCTTTCTTTCCCCTGATAATGTCCCTGGTTTTGGCCCAGAGGTCTTCTAGTTGCATGTTTCTATTACTAGTAGCATAAAAATAACAACAGAAAGCCTCCCCTCCTTCCTAAATTAGGCAACAAAGCATGGGAGGGGGGTAGTGACAGATCTGTGTATGAAAGGATTGTGTGTTAGCTCTGTTCCTAGTTCTGAAAACAATTTCTGGGTTGAACATTTACTCAGAACCAACTTGTTTTTCAATTTGTTGTCCATCTTTCTCAGTCACTATCTTGTCTCTGGCTAAAATTGGGTGACCTCAGGTTTCTAGTGAAAATGAAACTATAACTTGCAGGTAAAAGTCTCCCATCTCTGCACTAATAGATGCTTTTGTGGAGAAGGAGGGGGGTTATAAAACAGGGGGGTTACCAAACAGCAGAACTGTGAGCACAGTTTTCTTTGTCTGTTGTAGAGATCAGCAATGTTTAAAAACCAATGAAGCCAATAACCTTTCTGAGAGGTTGGAGTGACTGAGCCCAATCTATCTCTTTAGTCCTGATCTCCACAAGGAATGCCTTTCAGCCTGGCATTTGTCTGGTAAAAATGCCCCATATTCACATTTTAAAATCTCAAGTTATTTTAGTGTGAATTTTATGGAGAAAAGTGAAATTTCTTACCCACAGCAGCGGCGCTAGGGGGATGAGGTGAGGCCAGACTGCACTGAGTGACACCATTGGAGGGAGGGGTGACATTGGCCTTAGTAATGCCACAGCTCACTCATCCTGAACTGCCAGGTGGAGAGGCCTCTCATGAATTGGTGTAGAGCCTGATTTAGCCATTTGGTGCATATGTTTAATATTCACCTCCAGTTAGTTATAAACTGTGATTAGGATGATAAATACCATAAGATCTTTTTTTCAAGAACAGAGAAGTAGGTGAATAGAGAACTTTATCCTTTTGGGGAAGGGCTCACTCAAGTAGCTTCAAGGAGAGAAGAAAACACACCTAGTAAAATTGGACAGAACGTTGTACACAACTGAACCCAGGATACACAGAAAATATTCACACAGTCTTTAAAGTAAGATGTGACTTGTTTGTCCTTTGCCTCTTGGCAGCACTGGCTGTGCTAGAGTCAAGGACTGGAGGGGGAAATATCCCTCACGTTACACAAATCCAGTAAGTCTAGGGATGGGTGAGAATTTCATTTCATTTTATTATTTTTTAAAAATTAGAATTTACCAAAATTCAGATGTGGGAGAGAATTATCTACTAAAATTGGGTGAGAATTTTATTCGGTTTAATTTTAATTAAAAAAAAACACTCTAAAATTAGCTAATGGCTAAACATTAGCCAAACAGACACTAATCAACCTTGCATTTCTATACCCAGAAACTAACCATTCAATTACACAAATTTACATATATTCCCCAACAGGGGTTCACAGCATATAAACTCCACACACACTCCTACCCAACCATCCTCTGAAGATGCCAGCCACAGATGCAGGTGAAATGTCAGAAAGAAACTATTCCAGAACACGGCCTCACAGCCTGGAAAAACCAAGGAAAATCTATGGATGCCAGCCATGAAAACCACTGGGTGATCGTGGACAAGTCACATTCTCTCAGCCTCAGAGGAAGACAATAACAATCCCCTCTAAACAAATTCTGCCAAGAGGACCCCATGACAGGTTCACTTTAGAGTCATCATAGGTCAGAAATGACTTGAAGGCACACAACAACAACAGCAGCAGCGATAATGCTTGGGTCAAGAGCCATTTTTTTGAGATAAGCATTGTACTTCAAACCCCTCTCCCACAAAAAACTGTAGAATGAAACATTTTTAGAAATGCTAACAATTCTATCTCCATGCCAAAATACACCCACCCCTTTTTATCATTTAGTAAAACTTCTTCCAAATGATCCAAAATCCACAAAAGAATGATACCTCTTGTTATGTTAATGTATGTTTAAAAATCACACAGGAGAAAAAAAGGTAATGATGACAGAATCACAGGCCTATATTTTATATCAGATATTGTTTCTGTTGTAGTTCATTTGTTCTGCAGGAATCTCAATGCAGGAAAGCCGTTTGGGGGACAAGGTACAAAGGGTAATAAAAGACTATGCCATTAGCAACAGAAAAGTGACTCCTCTTGAGACCCAGTAAGTTATTTTGCCTGATGAAGAAGCCAGTGGATCTTCACCAACTTTCATGATGTATTTTGTGCAATTGGGTTGGCTAATAAAAATATCACTTCTTTGTGGATTTTGTTGTATTTTTGCTTAATGGCCAACACAGCTACCCCTGAATATGGTTCCTCCATCATATGCTGCTTTACCTCCACAACTGGCAGCTAATGAAATAGGCCAGGAGCAGGAGAGGGAAAAGATAGGGATTCTGCAGGCAGGGTAAATGTTGCTGATGGCATCTGTATGTATTTGTAGCTGTTCTTAGAATGCTTTTTTAAAGAAAGAAAACAGATAACATTTTACTTGTCCCAAACTATTCGTATATCCCATTGCCATGTATGGATGTGAGAGGTGGACAGTGAAGCAAGTTGATAGGAAGAAAATCAACTGATTTCAGATATGGGGTTGGAGAAGAGCACTGAGGATCCTGTGGGTGGCCAATAAGACAAACAAAGGGGTCTTAGAAGAAATCAAGCCTGAACTCTCATTAGAAACCAAGATGACCAAATTGAGGCTGTCATACTTCAGACACATCATGAGAAGGAATGGCTCACTAGGAAAGTCAATAATGCTAGGAAATGTGGAGGGGAAAAGAAAGAGAGGAAGACCGCACAACTAGGTGGATAGGATAAGTCAAGGGAGACACAGTCCTGAACCTGCAGGACCTAACTAAGGTGACTGAGGACAGGGGTCTTAGAGATGTCTCAGCCAAAGGGTCACTATAAGTTGAAGCCAACTCAAAGGCAGTTAACAAGAACAACAATTCAGTGGCAATTTTTAGCACCAGCACAAGCACCAATAGTTTATTCTCCTCTAGAGGGTACCCCCTCCCATTTCTGAGATATATTGTAACAATAATGCCTTATGGGACCTGTGTGTTTGAATACTTGCAGATCATGCTGGGTTCCTTGGCCACTAAGCCCTCCACACTGCTACTGAGAAGCAGATGTTTCCCTGCAGTTTGCATAAAGGATTTTAGACCGTTGTTCTTTTAAAAAGAAAAGGAAGTCCATACAATGTCTCACAACATACAGAAGTAATAGTGAGCAAAGGCACTGAAGAGATCTGAATGATGATTGGCCAAGTTGCCTATAATGTTATACAGATTCCTTCATATTTTCCTCATCCTTGGCATTTTAAAAAGTCATTGACTTTTACAGTGACTAAAAAGCTGGGAGTACTATGAGTGGATGTGGAAGCAGCACCAACCAGCAACAAACAAGTTCTCTTGTGAGAGCTCTCATCTCTTTGTACTAGTTTCAAAGACCCTAAAACTGCACAGCTTTCTGCACAGTTGTCACACTTTGGTACCACTTTAACTGCCAATGGCTTTATCCTATGGAATCTTGGGTTTAATAATTTAATAAGGTACTTTGTTACTAATCGCTGATCTTGCAGATATCTGATCAGATGCAATCCCCCCATTATTACAGTGCTGAATCCCTCCCCCATTATTACAGTACAGGGCCCCAGTGCTGAAGGTAAAAGAAGTGCACTGAAACCCCATAGCAGAGAATTATGGCCATAGGATGGTGACATGACTGTTAAAATGATCTCAAGCAGCTACTCAGTAGTTATGTATGGGAGAACTGGCTTAATAGACATTGTTTTCAGACTAGCCCTGTGTTTCTTGCCATACAACTCCAGCACAGGATTTCCATCCGTTTGTAAGTCATTTGTTGAAAATTCAACCTACAAAATGGCTATGCATAGCTCAAGAACAAATGTGATGTCTCCCTTAAGATTTATGACAGGGGAAAATGATATAACAAACGGTCTGCTTTTGAATGGCCTATTATTTGCTATTTCTCTTTCCTTTCTTTTTTTCCAGCACTTGCAGTGTAGAAATGAAAGTTAGGAAACATTATCAGTTAACAACAAATAGATTCTTCATCTGTTTCTAAAAATCACTAATATTGTTTGTATGAATGGATGTTTTTCTAAGCCATTATGCAAATGACAATGATGAGAGCTTGTAGAATGTGGGCTAGACAAGTTAACTGTTCAATGGATTTGTAATTGGTTGACCGGCCGAACCCAAAGGGTGCTCAGCAGTGGCTCCTCTTCGTCTTGGAAAGATGTGACCAGTGGGGTGCCACAGGGTTCTGTCCTGGGCCCAGTGCTATTCAACATCTTTATCAATGACTTAGATGAGGGAATTAGGGGCATACTTATCAAATTTGCAGATGACACCAAATTGGGAGGAGTAGCTAATACCCTAGAGGACAGGATCAAAATTCAGAATGACCTGGATAGACTGGAGAGCTGGGCCAAAGCTAACAAAATGAAATTCAATACGGAGAAATGTAAAGTACTGCATTTAGGGCGGAAAAATGAAATGCATAAATATAGGATGGGAGAGACCTGGCTGAATGAGACTATGTGCGAAAGGGATCTAGGAGTCCTAGTAGACCACAAGTTGAACATGAGCCAACAGTGTGATGCGGCAGCTAAAAAGGCCAATGCAATTTTGGGCTGTATCAATAGAAGTATAGTGTCTAGATCAAGGGAAGTAATAGTGCCACTCTATTCTGCCTTGGTCAGACCTCACTTAGAATACTGTGTCCAGTTCTGGGCACCACAATTCAGAAAGGATATTGACAAATTGGAGCGTGTCCAGAGAAGGGCAACTAAAATGGTGAAAGGTCTGGAAACAATGCCTTATGAGGAGAGACTTAGGGAGCTGGGTATGTTTAGCCTGGAAAAAAGACGGTTTAGAGGCGATATGATAGCCCTGTTTAAGTATTTGAAGGGATGTCACGCTGAGGATGGAGCAGGCTTGTTTTCTGCTGCTCCAGAGACTGGAACACGGAGCAATGGGTGCAAGCTCCAGGAACAGAGATTCCACCTCAACATGAGGAGGAACTTTTTGACAGTAAGAGCTGTTTGGCAGTGGAACACACTCCCTCGGAGCGTGGTGGGGTCTCCTTCCTTGGAGGTCTTTAAACAGAGGTTGGATGGCCATCTGTCGGGGATGCTTTGATTGTGATTTCCTGCGTGGCAGGGGGTTGGACTGGATGGCCCTCGTGGTCTCTTCCAACTCTGCAATTCTATGATTCTATGATTCTATGAAATGGGATGAAAAAACAAGTATCTTTGCATGCTCTGGCCTCTCAGCCTCCAAACCTCTACCCTGCTTTTAGGTAAATAAATGACTGTTAATTAAGAATGTTGAGAAAATGTAGTCTATCTTGTTTATGGAGTTGTAGTTAGGTTAATCCAATTTTCAGCAGCTTATTACTTCAAAGTATATCCTTCAGTATACTCATAATCTCTTATGAAACACTAAATATCCCTGCTCTTGAAGGCAATAAATTGACGTGATTGGAAGCTGCAATGTGCAGCATCTGTTACATAAGGTGCAAAGTTGCTGTCATGTTCAAGGGCTTTTTCTTTCACATGCAGTCATTTATAAAGTTGATGCAGAGTGAGGGAGATACAAAGCTGCACTTCTCAAGTCACTTACTGTATAGTTCTGTGATAAATATTAGCCAAGTTGGCATGCCTAGTTTGCACTTTTAAAAGATGGCAACTCCATTTGGAAAAGGGAGTCGGTAGCTTGGACTGACATGTCTATTAATAACTATACAAATGACACTGGAGCAGTCAGTATTGGACATGTTTTCTCCACTTGGTGTGAGTGAAGCTATGAACTGTGGAACATATACACATGCTTGCTGTCTTCCAGTGAAATGTTCCTGACAGGAGGTATAGCTATTTATTGGGGGCACTTGAACCTTGCCACCATAGCAACATATCCCTGGAGGTTTGATATGATTCACAAAAATGTGAATGTATTCTAATCTGAACTTCAGGTCAACAAATGCATTTTAGGTCTACTATTGCCTATGGGATCCATGGATGTTCTTCATTCAATTGGAAATAATTGAAAATTACTGTTAGCAATTATGTGGTGAGCATCCAACAACAAAGGAAGTTCTTCTCTTCAGAAAGCATCACATAAGTGACATAAGCACTTAAATATTTTTTTTGTCCAATGTGTTAAGTGTTTTACAAATGGAATTCAATTTTTATATGCTTGCCTTTCTAACTCCAGTGTGAAAACTGAGTGAAAAGAAAGTGTTCGTGTGAGATGTCCATTGTCTCAATTTACCTACTGCAGTCAACACAGCTTTCAAAGTGCTCAACTATGGCTAGGCTACACCTAAGAACATATAATATGAAAGGGATATACTTACCATGTGGAAAAATACTGCACAGTGGTAGAGAGTTTTAAGAAGCCAATGTGGTATGAGCTAATATATATGCAGCCATATGTACATAAATGTTTTATTTAGGCAAACTTATACTCTTATGGATAATTCCAAAGTTAGCCTGCTTATTTATTGGGAGTGCTCTTAAAAGTCACATGCATAATGATAACTGTAATGTTTTTTTGTAAACCGCCCTGATTGGTTTAACAGAGGTGCGGGGTATAAATAATAATAATAATAATAATAATAATAATAATAATAATTATTATTATTATTAATGTAGGCAGGATTTTATATCCATCTACTTGTACATTACACCAACATAGAAATGCTTCCTCTGTAATAATATTCATAATTAGATTATCCTATGAACTGCAACCAAAAAACAAAAATACAAAACACTGGCTATTGCCCTAATTCAGCCGAATGCATCCAGACCAATGCAATTGGCACCAGCCATTTTATAGCTATTACCAAGTTGTGGCCTTTTATTGCCAATATTCAATATTACCTTATATACCTAATCTTCTTATGTTATTCGCATGTACCCAATATATTTTGTGAAGCTATTCTATGTCATGTATTCTTTCTCATGGGAGGGGATGGTAGCGTCCGGGTTGGATCCACAAGGGGGCTACCAGGCTCATGCGGTGGTCGTTTGAGGCCTGCCTGGAGGCCCGTCTGTGATTGGCAGCCCCTGCAGCTGCAGCCAGCATGGGAGCCGTCATTTTTGTGATCCCCTTCCTGGCCTGCCCCATGGGCTGGAGGGAAGTTAGGAAGAATTGGCCAATCAGGACAGGCCTACCCTGCCCTGACTGGCCAATTCAGAGATGAGGGCACTTGTGGCCACAGCTTCTGGCATGGCCAGATGATGAGTTCTCTGCACCAGGGGCCAGTATTTAAGCCGGCCCCTGATGTCAGAGACCTCGGCTCACAGGTGCCGAAGACCCACCCAACCTCCCTTTATTGGTGGTGTCTGTTTTTCATGGTGTTGTATGCTCCTTGCATTCTCTTTCATGTCACATCTTCATTAGCAGATGGCATGGGCCCTGATCTGGGGAGAGGAGTGGGGGGTGGGTCTCCAGCAAGTTCAAGTTCAGGTTCATGGAGACCCTGCCCCCATTTAATAACCTTGTTTAACAGGGGAGGGGAGAGTGTCAAGCAGGCAGGGCTTGCCCAGGGCTCTCCCCTCTGTGAGTTGTGTCAGTGGCAACCGACAACAGGACATTGGCCAACACAGGGTTGGGCAGTGAGGGATTTCCAAGAGTATTAAAAGAGCTGGCAAATATAATCTCAGAGCCATTGGCAATAATATATGAGAACTCCTAGAGAACAGGTGAAGTTCCAGCAGACTGGAGGAGGGCAAACATTGTCCCCATCTTCAAAAGGGGAAAAAAAAATAGGATCCCAACAATTATCGTCCATTTAGTCTGACATCAATACCAGGGAAGATTCTAGAGCAGATCATTAAACAGAGAGTCTGTGAACATTTAGAAGGCAATGGCATAATTGCAAAAAGTCAGCATGGGTTTCAGAGAAACAAGTCATGCCAGACTAATCTGATCTCTTTTTTTGATAAAGTTACCAGCTTGGTAGATGAAGGGAATGCTGTGGATATCACATACCTTGACTTCAGTAAGGCCTTTGACAAGGTTCCCCATGACATTCTTGCAAACAAGCTTGTAAAATGTGGGCTAGACAAGTTAACTGTTCAATGGATATGTAATTGGTTGACCGACCAAACCCAAAGGGTGCTCAGCAGTGGCTCCTCTTAGTCTTGGAAAGATGTGACCAGTGGGGTGCCACAGGGTTCTGTCCTGGGCCCAGTGCTATTCAACATCTTTATCAATGACTTGGATGATGGAATTAGGGGCATGCTTATCAAATTTGCAGATGACAGCAAATTAGGAGGAGTAGCTAATACCCTAGAGGACAGGATCAAAATTCAGAATGACCTGGATAGACTGGAGAGCTGGGCCAAAGCTAACAAAATGAAATTCAGTACAGAGAAATGTACTGCACTTAGGGCGGAAAAATGAAATGCACAGACACAGGATGTGAGAGACCTGGCTGAATGAGACTACGTGCGAAAGGGATCTAGGAGTCCAGGTAGACCACAAGTTGAACATGAGTCAACAGTGTGATGCGGCAGCTAAAAAGGACAATGCAATTTTGGGCTGCATCAATAGAAGTATAGTGTCTAGATCAAGAGAAGTAATAGTGCTGTAGTAGCCATTTGGACTCTAATATCTATTTGCTGAATGCCGTCACCTTACAATCACTATTTGGGGTCAGACTAGATAGCCCATGAGACTCTGGGACTCTGCAAAGTCTTTTTCCTTTAACTCTCAGGCCTAGTCAATGTTCTTTACTAATCAACTCTATTTCCATAAACATATGATATGCTGATGTAAACAAATTCTTTCTCTAATAGCGGTTGAACTGTACCCAAATGTTCCTAATCTATTTTACATTGAACTATCAACAATTGTCTCAAGGAAGAGAAATTGCTGACACCAAAGAAAGAGAGGAAGGAAATGCTCTTTGCATACTGTGATTACTGTATAAAGGTATTCTGTAGTCATAGCTCTGGGCTCTGACTCTTTGGATTGTATTCCAGTCAGGCCCACCGGTGTAATAAAACTCACTTTCCAATCTGTGGGTCTGCTGTTCCATGATTTCTGCAACATAAATGTTGCGTTGGCCGGGAAGGAAGCAGCAGGTGATGGAACAGGAGGTGGCATTTGCCTGCTCTAACTGCCGTGGCTGGGAAGGGTCCATGGGCACACACACTCATTCTGGGCACCACCAACCATTTGTTGGAAGAATGGCAGTCTGTGCCATGACTGCCTGAACAGCAACACACACAAGGAGAACCCAGTAAATGGAGAAGGAAACTGAGCAGCCCTGCCTCCAAAGAAAACAGGCAAGTAAACAAGGGAAATATTGTGGCCAACTCCATTAAGGTGGAAGAGGGGCTTGATCACCCCCTAAAGGGCAACCCGAGTACCCGGATAAGATGCAGTGAGGGCGCACTGCTGAAACCGTTGTACCATTGAAGCTGGGATTGAGAAAGTGGTAATATTGTAGTTTAGGGCAATTTGGGAAAAGTGGGAGGTAGGAACATATGCCTGTGCATTGAGTACATGAAACTTGTGAGTTTGTATGAGTGGCTGCTGCGGTTCTTGATACTTGCCGTTGAGTTTCTGGGGGTACAAGCTGGCAGCAGTGTGACTGGTGTCCATTTCCTCTTGGTTCGGGCAATAGGACCCCTTACCTATTGTCCATACATTTTTTGTTTTTCCCTTGTGTCTCTTGTCTGTGTCTATTTTAGGAGGGAGGACATGGGTGGAGGGGGGAGCAAAGAAGTTTGCAACCCCTTGAGCTGTATGTTAAAGAACTTCAAAAAGGGGTCCAATCCCTTTGTGAGATAGAATGGCCCTCCTTTTGGGTTGGGTGGCCCAGTGAGAGGTCTTTGAAGTTACATAAAATTTGGCATGTGTATTCTGTATATTTTCGTGACCCAGAACATCCAAATCAGTTCCCCTACATTGACTCATGAAATACAGTGGTCCTTGAGTCACCCCCCCCCCATTGGTTGAAAAGAATAGTGCCAAGAGATCCCAAACCAAAGTTCTGGTACTTAGAAAAGGAAAATTGGCCAATAAATTAAAGCCAGTGTTAGATTCCCTTGGAGACAACAACCTGATAGGGCCAATGGCACCCCCGCCTTACATTACACTGGAAGCGCAGCCCTAGCAGCCTTATCATGAAGAAAGGAGGGGCAAGATGGCAACAGACTAATATCTTCTGAACTGTCCTCCCATCACTATCTGGTATTATCACTTCGTATATCCCAAAAATGCCACCCAATGGCAAGAAAAGAATTCAGCCCAGCCCAAGCAACAACACTAGAACACTAGAACCCAGGGATCTTTCAAAGCAGAAAAAAATGAGAATTGACTCACTTTTCGGCAACGGCAGCTTCTTGACTCCCTAAGACACCAGAGAAATCTGAACTATAGAAAATAGCTCCTCAAAATCTAAATATAAACTATTCTCTGGGACAGGGAGAAAACAGAGATAAACTCCCAGAACGTGCTGACAGTATATTTTACAATAACACTACTCAGCCCTTCTATGAATTCTGCCAACCGTCTGTAGAAACATTGATTCTTATATTGCAGAGATTAAATGACATTGCAAGCAAGGTAGAGAATTTCCAGCAAGCCATTCAAAGGCAAAACTCATATGGCACACAGGAGGTTAAAAAGGCAGATTTTTGTGAGGAAACCTGCCCAATCCCATCACAACAGCTGAATGTTGTAGTTAAACACTGCCGAGTCCTACAGAGAAATCAGCTCATCTTACAAATACATCACAATGCCCATATTTGAAACAGCCACAAGTCAATTGTGAACACTCTTGCAAAAATGCCCAGTACTACAGATGCATCCTCATCTAAAATTAAATTCCAGCAGCTATGCAAACCCAGCCCAAGGGAAAAACAGTCTTTACCACCACCTATCTTATTGGATAAGCCAAAGGATGCTCCCCTCACTAAAGAGAAAGGATCCATGCCTGCTTGTGATCCTCATCTTACTGCCCATGCTGCACTGGTTCTTCCAGTCTCCCTACCAGAACAGACGAAGCAGGAAGTACAGGAATGTGATCCATTATTCCTCCACTCACAGAGGAAAACACAGTTATAGTCATCCCAGTAATTTAAACAAGATAAATTACCCATCCAGGCCCTGGCTTGCAGGACAACTGCCTGACTTCCAACTGACCAGCACAAAGTTACCCTAATGACCTGGAACAGTAAGAATTGGAAAACCCGCTACACCTCATATACAGATAAGCCTCAAGAGATTGTAGAGCTATGTGCTAACACTATGGCTTTGCATATATCAAATTGGCTAGACTGCCAATAGCAGCTGCTACTAACCCTATTCACCACTGAAGAGAGGCAACACATTATACAACAGGCAGGAGCAGATAGCTTTGGCCAGAGCTCCCAAGAAACATGCTGATGGTCAAAAGGAAGATGCAAGAGACAGTGCCATCAGGGCAACACCACTGGGATCCTTATGAGCTGGAACAGATAAAGTGCCTCATCCAATATCAGACCCTGCTATTAGAAGCCACGAGGGCAGGGATAAAGAAGCCAGTTAACATAACTAAAGTCTCAAAAGTACTGGATGGAGCCACTGAAGCCTCTGGAGCCTACCTAGAGTGCCTCCTAGATGCCTATCACCACTATACCCCCTCAACCCTGAATAATATGAGGATGGTTAACATGATTTCTGTTACACAGAGTTATGTAGGTTTTGCAGGAAAGAATATGAAGGAATTGTTGGAAGTAGCCCAGAAGGCATAGTGTATGTGAATAGAAGGTGTAGTGCATGTGAACAGAAGGTGTAGAGTATGTGAATAGAGACAAAGAAGAAAAGTGAGAGGACAGGAAAATAATCAAGAAGCTAGAGTTGCTCACAGCAGCACTGGTGGAGCAGCGTGACAGAGAACATGAAAGAAGAATAAGATGTGGAGATGTGGAGATGAAAGAAAAAGCCTGGAAGAGGCAGAGAAGGAATTAATGTGCCTGGTGTGGACAACAAGGACATTGGCAGCGTGAATAGAAATGATGAGATGGAAGAAGAAGAGACTGAAATGGAAGAGGGAAAAGACAACTGACAGATGAAAAGACAAGCAGAGGTATATGAAGAGGCTTCTTTCATTGGAATGGGAGAAGCAGAGCTCATCTAATAGAACAGACTGGGCACCCTAAATCCGGTGGAATTTACATTGTGTAGACAAGTGAAGAGGATGAATCAGACAATAAAAACTCATCTGGCTAAGCTGTACCAGGAAACCAAGCAAAAGTGCACAGAAATGCTGCCCGTGGCCCTGTTTAGGATTCGTTGCACCCCACATAAGACTACTGGCTTATCCCCATTTGAATTGATGTATGGTAGGCCACCCCAGATTTTGGTTGGGTTAAGGGGGGAACATACAAGAGTTAGTAAATGTTAGCTTGCAACAAGAGGTGCAAATGCTGGATAAGGTATTGCAAGCCCAATGCTATTATATGTAAGTAAAAACATGCCCCAATCCCCATCATAGAAGTTCACATTTTCAAACAGGGAATGATGTGTGAGTTAAAGTCCCATAGCCCCACAACTGTTACAGAAAAAGCAATAACTTGAGTGAAATGTTAACTGTATGCAGTTCAAGAATCCCCACAGAGTGCAAACGCAGCCAAACCAAAAAGTCAGCCCTTGTTCCCCACTCCCATATTCACAGCAATTGTTTGTGTACATATCTAGTAGGTTAGTTCAGTGTTTCAGGGATATCGCACTTGTTAAAAACTCAAGGTGATCATGAAGAAGAAGCAAGAAGACTCAGGTTCGATTCTACTGTGAGCACTCCGGAGGCTGCTCACTCAATGCACAATCAAACCTGCAACTGGAGAGGAAAGAAGACGGGACTAGACCTTATTGGAGCTGACCAGATGACTGGAAGTTCCAAAAGGCTGCTCAACATACGGTCAGATCCCAAACAAAATTAACCTGCATGCTGTAATGTTCATTTTGTTGTCTTATGCTAAAGCCAAAAGGGAGGGCTCTGTTACAAAATTTTTCAGAAAACATATGGTTACAATTGGCAAATATTTCAGGAGTGAATTTTTTCTTGTTTCATTCAAGGAGATTAGTTATAATGGACCTAGGATGGTTAAAAGGATGGTTTATGTTATTCTTGTTGGCATTGTAATGCATGCTCATATCATGTATTTTCTGTTTCTTGCCTGCTATCCTACACAGATCAATACTGGATATGCTTTGATGGCTTAAATAGGGATTTACTTGTATGAAATGTATTAATTGTCTTTGAAATTAATCATTTAATTTAAGGGGGGAATGTAGTAGCCATTTGGACTCTAATGTCTATTTGCTGAATGCTGTCACCTTACAATCAATATTTGGGGTCAGACTAGATAGCCCATGAGACTCTGGGACTCTGCAAAGTCTTTTTCCTTTAACTCTCAGGCCTAGTCAATGTTCTTTACTAATCAACTATATTTCCATAAACATATGATATGCTGATGTAAACAAATTCTTCCTCTAATAGCGGTTGAGTTGTACCCAAATGTCCCTAAGCTATCTTGCCTTGAACTATCAGCAATTGTCTCAAGGAAGAGAAATTGCTGACACCAAAGAAAGGGAGGAGGGAATTGCTCTTTGCATACTGTGATTACTATATAAAGGTATTCTGTAGTCATAGCTCTAGGCTCTGACTCTTTGGAAGGTATTCCAGTCAGGCCCTCCGGTGTAATAAAACTCACTTTCCAATCCGTGGGTCTGCTGTTCCATGATTTCTGCAACAGTGCCACTCTATTCTGCTTTGGTCAGGCCTCACCTAGAATACTGTGTCCAGTTCTGGGCACCACAATTCAAAAAGGATATTGACAAATAGGAGCGTGTCCAGAGAAGGGCGACTAAAATGGTGAAAGTTCTGGAAGCCATGCCTTATGAGGAGAGACTTAGGGAGCTGGTTATGTTTAGCCTGGAAAAAAGACATTTGAGGGGTGATATGATAGCCCTGTTTAAGAATTTGAAGGGTTGTCACATTGAGGCTGGAGCAGGCTTGTTTTCTGCTGCTCCAGAGACTAGAACACGAAACAATGGATGCAAGCTCCAGGAACAGAGATTCCACCTCAACATTAGCAGGAACTTTTTGACAGTAAGAGCTGTTCAGCAGTGGAACACACTCCCTCAGAGCGTGGTGGGGTCTCCTTCCTTGGAGGTCTTTAAGCAGAGGCTTGATGGCCATCTGTCGGGGATGCTTTGATTGTGTATTCCTGCATGGCAGGGGGTTGGACTGGATGGCCCTAGTGGTCTCTTCCAACTATAGAATTCTGTGATTCTATGCAATTGGTGCCAACCATTTTATAGCTATTGCCAAGTTGTTGCCTTTTATTGCCCATATTTAATATTACCTTACATACCTAATCTTCTTATGTTACTCACATGTATCCAATATATTTTGTGAAGATATTCTATGTTGTGCATTCTTTCTCATGGGAGGGGATGGGAGCCTCCGGGCTGGGTCTGCAAATGTTATTTTTGGTATTATGTGGAAAGAATTAGATAGTATATATGGATTACTTCTCAGATATATAATAATAGCATCAAGTATATTGTTTGCTCAAACATGTAAATGGACGGTAGCACCAATTAGAAAAATGAATGGTTAAGGTTGCAGAGTTAGCCTGTTACCCAAAGAGGTCTTGGAAACTCCACGAAAATATTGTGTCTCTAATAGTTGCGGAAATTAGCAGCAACTCGACTTAGCAATGTGATAGGGGGCAACAGAGAAGAGGCTCTTTACATGTTTGTATACCCCTACTTTCTCTGAACTGACACAAACACAGAATGAAAAAATAACAATAATATTTATTAAAGACATAAAAATAATAACACCAAGCACACACACAGTAATTCATAAAGCATTCACACAAGACCACTAGGAATGGAAGAAAAGAGGTTGCCAGAGGGATAAGTAGGGAGATTTCTGGGGGGAATACTACACCTGCCTTGTAGTCTGAGGTTCATCGATCAAACCGACAGAGTGAATCTGGAGTGGCTAACACAGAGTGATGTGAAGTCACCAGGAAGGAGCTCTATGCACAATGAAGCAGACTTTGGGGACTATATTTATACAAAAAAATATGCCCTAAGAGGAGCAAGTTTCCTGGATCGGAACAGTACATTCCAGGAGCCTTCATGGATTGCACAACGAGTTTCCTGGACTTTGAGACTAGGTGGTTGAGGATGCTAAAGTGTTGCATACTGAATATCCAATGATTAGATTCACGAAGCTTGAGCTGCCTCCTCTTAAGGTTGAGTGTTTAAGGAAGGGAAGTTCGAAACCAGCACACAAAGGATTATTCCATCCCTCTGATGTCTAGCACTTAGGTGTGTAGTGGAGACTGTGTCCCTTTGACCTCTTGATGTTTCCTCTCATTTTGGATTTTGTCTTAGTCCTTCCTTTGGGCAATGCATGGCTTTCAGCACATCTCTGAAACCATCCTGCTCTTCTCCGTGGAAGATCACATTAATAAGCCAAATTATTAATAAGCCAATTTTGGGGGTTTCTGGGGCGGGGCTCTTTTAGGGGCACTAAGAAGCCCAAATTCCCAAATTACATGGACATTAAAGGATAAACCAATTGATGACTTTTTGAAAGTTTGGAAACCATTTATGGACTTTTTGAGCAATAAGAATACAATGATGTAAGAATTTATGGGTTTGGTTCTTAGTAACTTTAGTAAGTTCATTTATTTAGATCTGTAATAGTAGATTAATATATCTCCTCATGGGTTTTTGCTTTTCCTTACAGTCTTACAGTTTGGAATGGGGGATCAGAGTCCTTCATATGATAGTTTTAATTTAGTTAGTGTTTTTGGTGTTAGTATCTGTGTTCTGTGTCAGTATTAATTAATGCTTATTTAGTTTGATGTTTCATTTCATGTTACTTTTTATGGTGTTAATTAGCTCATTAATTATTCTAGATGAGTAATATTAGCTTAGTTTTGATTTTAGTTTTTAGATATACAGTATGATACACACACACACACACACACACACACACACATTCCTTCTTTTCTGTGTAATTTGTTTGTATTAAAATTAATAAAAATATTTTTAAAATAATAGAATAGCTCGAAGCCAGAGAGGAATATTGCCTGTGAAATGAATGTACAGTGAAAGGTAGGAGATTCACTCTTCCATTAGCACACACACCCCACCCACATAACTCAGGTAAGCTATCCAAGTGAGAAATACAGATTGTTTCATGTTACTCTTTATGGTGTTAATTAGGTAATTCATTATTTTATATTCTAGATGAGTAATATCTGTATATTACAATTTGTATTTTTCACAAGTCCTTGTGAGAAATGCAACATTTTAATACACAATCTAGAGCGTTGTTTTTGGTGTCCATATGCCACTGCAGTGAGATAGCTACTTATTTCACAGCCCATATCTGGTATTCAGCTGTTTTGAGTTTCAAGAGCCCTTATTGTCTTACTGTCAAATAAATAAAAACCCAACAGAAGTTTAATTTGTGGTTTTAATTTGTAGGACTGGATTACAGCCAGAATCCCAAGGGAGATTACTTGATTTTGGCTTATAATATTCTCAAACTGCATATTAAATTATGTTGTCTGATATCAGCAAGTATCCAATAAAAAAACATTCATACATATCCCTTACCAAAAAACCCAAATAACAACAAACAAGCAAACTCAAGAATAAAGCTGTTGTTCTCAAATTCTAGCTAGTTAAGCTCTTTCCTATTTTACCATGTTCACAAAGTTTCCAATACACTGCCTGCCTTTGAGTGTTGAACTGTAACTGATAGTGTGATAAAAATATATGCACAGTCAAATCCATAAGACGTATGCTGCAATAATTTGAAATAAATCACAGTTTAGGCTATGTATCTTAAATCTGAGTGCTTGATTGCTTTGAATCTGTAACTGCACTCTTCAGCAACTTCTGATTCCTCATTAGTATATTAACATTCTGGAGACCTTTTTTTTCTCTCCTTTACTGGGCATCCCTGCAATTTATTTAACATTAGATCATAAATTTGAGGAAATTAGATTCTATTCTCATTAAATATGAACCCTATATTTCTAATAAACTCCACATTTCTGACAGTAAATGGAGCATAAACTACAAAATCAACAAGAGAAGCTGTTGATGAAACTCTTTTGGCATTATGAATGTTTTGAAGAATTTTATTAAAATGTTTTAAATAGTTCTTACATAAATTAAGGTGAAATGGTGATGCCAGTAGTCATCAGAGAAGGGAACCTCTTCATAATATACTACATCTGTTGCACAGCTGTGAAGACTAGCTCTACTTTTTTTAATGTACTTTTTTAAAAAATGATTTTAATAGAGTTTACTTGGCACATAAGAAGCCATAGAATATGATATGTATGGCTATCACTGTGTCTCTGCAAGTATCTGAGAAGGGTTCAGAAGGCACTAAAGTAATCTCATTGTGGCTTTTGTAAGTTTATTTCCCATGAGAAACTACAGTGGATGTAGACAACTTCTTGATATCAGGAGGAGAGATGTTACACTAACATTCACTCAACCAACCAGAAGTTACAATCCCAACTGCTGGAACTTAGCAGTCCGTCCATCAGTGGTAGTAGGGGACTTCTATTTTTATCTTTAGGAAATCCCCTTCTTCATTCAAAGAAGGTTGATGTAGAGCTGTAGCTTTGTTTGGTATCCTACTAGCACTTCCAGGGGCCTTCTAAGAGCAGTAGTTGACTCACAGATGTGTAGTCCCTACATCAACTCACCTTGTTCTAATGTAGAAATGACCTATGAAAAGTAAAAAAAAAATGAGACTTTCTTCACTCCTGTTTAACTGCACCTAGTCCCACTCTTTGGTGACCATATAACTTCAGAATCTGCCAGACTCAATAACAAATTGTGAGGCTCTTTCTTTCCTCTCACTCAGTATTCCAATCAGCCTCTGTTCCTCTTAACACTTACAGTATTCTCACTGCACATACATTCTCTTAGCTCCACTCACAGCCATACACACATTCCAGCCCTCTCTCCATCACTTCACATCTTCAACTCTCTCTTGTCATCTCATTTTTCTCTCTCCCAATTGTCATACACCTCTTTTCACCCTAGGAGACCCCTCCCACACCAGTTTCCTGCCCCAGGATTGGCTCCTTCGTGTTCTCTTCCCATTTGCTCATCAGCATTCCATAAGCTGCCCATCACATGCTCTCCACAGGGGTATTTAGAATTCTCAGTCAGGGTGGTCCTCTAGTGCCTCTGACAAATATCAGGATTCCAGAGGATTCAGTCATGGGAATTATTGTGGAATCATGGAGCTATATTTGTGCAGTGTGAAAAGGAATCAGGAATGGTGATTCATCTTTTCAATATGTCGTATTCCCCCCTCAACACACACTTCTGTTTAACATTTTCTAAACCCTGCTCTTTCAGAAGCAGAAGTGGATGCCCACTTTCAATTTTTTAAAGAGTTGTTTTTGTTTCTTTGTTTTTGCATTTTTGGTAGGATCTCTGGAGCAGAAATTTGTCACTGAAACCTACCAAAATTTGCATTCCCTATATTATACCTTTAGTCACCTCATCAGAGGCTTCCAAATTCTCTTCCAGAGTTACCTGAAGATTACTTTGACTGCATCTGCACTGCAGAAGTAATCCACTATGACACTACTTTTGGGATCAGGTTGGCTTGGGCAACCAAAAAGATCAGTTGGAGGTCACAGTGACCTGGGATTTTGGCAAACAAGCCCATATTAGGATTGTGTGGAAGCCCCTTGGTAAACACAGTCATTAAGGAGGTATGTGTTAATCCTTTCTTGGGCACCTCAGCAATGAGTCATTCAATCAAACTATTAGGTGAACATTCCCAAATCTACTCCTAAGAAAATCTCACCTCATACCCCCCTCCTGTCCAGCCTTGTGAGATTGTCGTAAACCAATCAATTCCTATCTCCCAGCCATTAAGGCAATCAGTTGATTTTCATTCTCTTTGTCTATCCAGTGGGAAAGCAATCCAGGCCTTGTCATAACCAGAGTACCCCTTCAGGATATGAAATAGAGTATAAATATCCCATTCTAAACCCCAGCTAAGTGTGCAACAGACAGACACCAACACTCTACAAGATTCTCTGTGCCACCTTCAGTTGTCAGTCTGAGCATCTTTGCTGTATAGAACTCTTCTGTTCAATACTGGAAACTATAGCACTATCTTCCCAAACCTCTCTCTGTCCAATCTCCCCACCTTTCTTTCCAAAAGCCTTGCATGGTTCTTAAGAGTGTATGTTTTGTATGCTAGTATATCCCCAGTGTTAATAATTATTATTATTATTATTATTATTATTATTATTATTTTATTGCTTAGTCCAAAGGCCATTGCAAATAATAAAAATAACCTAAAACAAGATAAAACATCCAAGCTTTCATAAAATTACATAATAATTAAAATTATAACTAATTAAAATATATACCTAAACTTGAAGTAAGTAATATACCTTATAAAACAGATGACATTACAGTCACAAAGGAAGAGTGACATTTAACCTTTTGTGTCATATATTTTATACTCATATCTTCTGGTTCCTATGACAATTAGCTGAAATGGACTCCAGAAATTTTCCTCTGCATCTGGCAGCCTTTGCCACAAATGCAACGACCCTCTGAATCACATATTGATTTCTTGGTTGTAACAGAAAACTAAGTTTCTCTTTTAACCCCCCCCCCATATTATTTCATGTTCTTTAGGAAAGGATCTAGATAACTTTTTCTAATCTCGGTATATATCTGACACTCAAATATATAATGAGCCAAATCTTCTAGAACTGGCTCACCACAGATACACAACCTATCTTGTGCTGGGATACCACAGAATCGTCCCCATTTCATCATCATATACATTTGTTTGTAATGTAAGCATGTAAAAGCTTTACATAATTCCATTCGCAGGGGAAATGTCAGGTGTTTTTCACATTTCTGCTCCCTTTTCTTATTGGCTAACCATTTTGCTGTTCCTATGGATATTAGGGCAGTTATGTCAGTTTGTGCATCCATATCAGACACTCTTTGTTTAAATATCTTTTTAGCAGCAATCATTTTTGGATTCAATGCCTCAGCAGAGAATCCAAACTTTGACAGTAAATTTAAAAGTTTATGAAGCCAAAAATTACCTTTATGGAATGACCTCTGTTCCTCCAGACAAATCTTAGGGAACCTTTCTTCTATTAAATTATTTATTCTGCACCAGCAGTTTACCATCCTGACATATATTAACCCAGTAATCTTATCCATACCAAGTTCAGCTCTAATTAAATAGGCAGGAGTAGATTTTGAGACTCCTAAAATCATTCGCAGAAATCGAGTTTGAATGTTTTCAATTTTTGAAAGATCTACAAAGCCCCAAATTTCAGCACTAAACATTAACATTGGTATATTTATAATTGGACATAAAGAACTGGGTATAATAAAAATACTTTACTTCACTTTAACCGGAGTGCTCTCTACAGTTAGTGCTGGTATCCATAGGAGAAAAGATCCCAAAGTTACCCACCTCTTTCAGGCTTCTGTTTGAGCTAATAATTCCCCCAGATAGATTTTGCCATCACAGGTAGGTCTCTAAAGCACCCCCCCCAATTTCTTAGGGTAGCACCCTCTAAACTGCAAATCTCAGGATTCCATAGGAAGTTTTCATTGCAGTTCAAATGGAATCTTAGCAGTATAATTGTCTGGAGGCACTATAATGCCTCTGGAGACTGCTAGGAGATGTTGTTCATCAGAAGAAGAGTAGTCCAGGGCAGTCCGATAATTTGGGAACCACAAAAACACTCTTGGCAGGCACATACGGCCCCGTGTCTGTACTTCATCCACCCCTCCTAAAGATGGAGACATTATTTTCATGGAGTTCTTGTTAGGAGCACAAGGCAAGGGAAATCATAGGAATGGTATCTCAGAAAAATATTATAGCTTTCACCAAGATCTTCCACTGAACAGGACTGTTTAAAAAGTGGAGAGAGAGAGAGAGAGAAACAAGTCTGAAGTAGTGAAGAATATTATGTTAGATTTGTTCTACATAGATAACATAGAGAACCATTAATTTTTCTAGAGTGAGGGGAATTGTACACTAGAGATTTCCTTTAGCAATATGGGAAAGAAATTTTTATTAAACCAATTTTTAATGAACTTATCCCATTCATTGTCTCTGACACTATTAGCAAAAGGATGTGCATATTTTTAGTTTCCCAGAATGGGGAAGAAATTGCTAAAACATTTTCTTTTTTAAAAATTCCTCTTCAAATTGCACACAAACACAACTCAAAATACATATCTTTGAAAAGATGTACACATACATTATATGTTTTAAACCATCAAGAAACAAAAAAACTAACAAACAAACCCACACACACTTGAAAAGTGTATATGTGGGGAAAACCCATGCCAAACTACATATGAACTTTCATGACAAAAGCTACACAAAGTCTCACAACACAATGACAGGAAGAAAATCATGGAATCATACAATCATAGAATTGGCAAGGGCCTCATTTGCCATGGGGCCCAGCACATCACTCACTGCAGGAAATCCAGCTAAGTCCATCAATAAAAAAGTAAAGCCTTGTCTGTGCTAGACCTACACCCCAGGAAGTCTGAAAATGTCTGATAATGTTGCCCTTTCTGATATTGTCCCATCCTTATGAAGCGATTTCGGATGCAGATTTGTTTGGTATGTTTCCCCGCGTCTGATAAAATTCTAAGTAATTGGTCCCATTGCTGAACTGCTCTTGCCATCAAGAAGTTCTTTTTTCAACATTCAATCAAAATCTACCTTCTTTAACTTAAAACCATTAGACCATCAGAGAACAAACCTGCACCCTCCTCTCTGTGGCAGCCCTTTAGATATTCAAAGAGTACAATCACCCCTCAGTCTTCTCTTCACCAAGCTGAATACGTTCAACTCCCTCAACCTTTTCTCATATGTTTTGTTCTCTTTTCGTCTTTGTTGCCGTTCTCTGAACCCACTCCAACTTGTCTATATTCTTTTTAAATGAGGAGCCTAGTATGCATGAAGTATCATAGAATTGTAGAATTGGGACGTATCTTGAAAGGCTTTGGTATGCTCCTTGCTGATGGAGGAAATACATTATTACAGCACTCCCAATTAAGGGATACAATTCTTCACATTAAGTTTTTTCTGGAAGGTGGCAATGAGTAATTTCAGTTATTTTCTTCCTGTGCAAGAAAGACTTTGAAAACTATGCAGTTTTCACAATTTGGGATATATTTTGGACAAAACATTGCATGTGGTTGTTGTGTGCAGAAAACAGTATTTTCTGCACAGGAAACAGCATTT
Source organism: Gambelia wislizenii (assembly GCA_030847615.1). NCBI lineage: Eukaryota > Metazoa > Chordata > Lepidosauria > Squamata > Crotaphytidae > Gambelia > Gambelia wislizenii. Next base: position 191,873,487 of record JAUMIR010000003.1, on the reverse strand, counting down.
TCTGTGTGGAAAATAATATGTCAATATACAAATATTAATTCATGTGCCAAAAATGTTGTTTTGTGTGCAGAAAATGCTACTTCCTATGCAGAAAATATTTCTATGCAAAATAACTGTATATGAATATTTACACAGAATAAATCCCCAATTATGGCATTTTTTTTGTGGAGAAAATAGCATTTTCTCTGCATAGGAATTAATATTTCTGATTTGAAATATTATTTTCCACACTGAAAACACTATTTTCTACACAGAAAATGCTGTTTCTGTGCAAAACAACCACATGCAAAATTTTGCACAGAAGTCTTGAACTGTAAAGATTTTCATCAGTAGAGTTCTCATCAGGGTTTCTCAATAGTCCAAAAACATATTTTTCAAGTACTTTTCAGATATTTTTAAAATATTCTTTCCATCCCTATTCCCAATAGGTAGTCATTGAGCCTCTGTTTAAAACCTCTAACCAAGGAGAGTGATCGATTCCACTGAACACTGCATGGTACTAGCATATTGATATGCAAGAAAGTTCTACTGAAATCAAGGGAATCTCTAGGTAACATTATTCAGAGTGGGATGCAAGATACTGTGGAGTAGGATATATGCCAAGTTATTGTAAGAAAGTTGGTTATATAGATTAAAGTCAAAGCTAGGGTTCATTCAAAGTGAATTTCAATTCTTTAGCCTGTATTATCTTTAATTCAGTGCTGTCTTCAGAATTTTTTTTCTTGATGTGTGCAGACATATTTATGATCTTATGATCCACAACAGAAATCTTAGCACATTAACAACATGTCTGATGCCCTGTAACTCTATACCATTAATTCATGCATAGCTAAAAGAAATGTTGCTTTTACTTTGGAGAGTGCTGAAGAACTAATAGAATCCCTATTAAGTTGTAAGGAAACTTATCATTATTCTCTGCAGCAGCTGACGTAACATAATGGTTGATTGCTGTTGCAGTCTATTTCTGCAGGATTCATATGGATGTAAGCAGGAAATTACTTAAAGGGAAATTACCCATTACCTGTAACTCTTTTATTACTATGCTCCACTGCTATTATATGGCTGACAAAAACTTAGGATACTGAAAGGATTTATTCATCCTTCACTTGCCATCAAGGTCTGAAACTGCCTATACTTTTTGCCCAGAGCACAGTCATTGCTAATTTTAATGGACACATTTCATTTTCATTATATTACATAGTATTGCTGTTGTTGGCAATATCCTTATAATGGTAAAGAACGATGCCACCCATATTAAAGGATGCACCTGTAGGTCTTAGTGCTGAGAATACGGGCTTGAACAGAAGGCAGAATTGCAATGAAGTGCTACATAGCTTTATGTTCCAAAAGGGCTATATTATGATAATCAGTGGCATAGGCTACTGGCACATTGCAGAAATAACGCAGTTTGACACTGTTCTAACTGACGTGGCTCAATGCTATGGAATTCTGGGAATTATAGTTTTGTGAGATATTTGGCCTTCTCTATCAGATAATTCTGGTGCCACAGAAAACTACATATCCCAGGATTGCATAGCATTGAGCCATGACAGTTAAAGCAGTGTCACACTGAATAATTTCTGCAGTGTGGCAACAGCTATAGTAAAAACAGGGGGCCACAGAGCCAGACCCCAGTTAATTATTTATTTGCAGGAATGATTACACCATCTGCCACCCTTCTCAGGCTTCCTTGATCTCACCAAGTTTAGCTGCTGTTCTCACAGAAACTCTGAGGTGGGGTGAATTTCCTCAGAAATAACATACTGCTGTATGCCTACCTCTTAGAAAATGTTTTGGAGTGGCTTGGTCTTGAATGAACAATGAAGGCCTACTAATTTTACAGAAATCCTACTCCCAGTGGATGCAAGAACTGGTAGAATTGGTTTGTTGATGTGAGTCTACTCAGCTTCCTGAATTTTTACCTTAATCTTTGGGGAGTGCATGTTTATGGGAACTGTCTTGCGTGCCTGAGCAGCACAAAAATATGATTTTGAAAAAATTAAGATAGAAAAGGGGAAAAAAGAAAGGCAAATATGAAACAAAAAGAAATAAGCTGTACTACTGCTGCTGCTAATGGTGAGCTCCCTTGAAACTTTTTCATGGTAGGGTATTTTTTGAAATTGTCCTGTTCTTACCATGGAATTCAGTTGCTCAAATTTAGCTCTAGTAAAAGTCGTTCTCAGCTTCTGCATTAGCTGTAACCTGAGATAGTTTTCTAGGCTAAACACAGTCTTATTTTTCGCTAACCAAAACAAAGATTTATATCCAGCCAACGAGGCTATGTCAGCTTGAGCACTAATGTCCCAAACCCTTTGTTTTATGACTTCCTGAGCATTGTGACTAGAATGAAGAAAATAAAGAGGTGAAAAACCCAACTGATACAATAGTGTGGACCACTGGGATACCCAGAAATTTGAACTCCCTATGTCCAATTGTTCTTCTAAACAAAATCTCAGGAGTCTCTCTGACTCCATTTTAAGAATCTTTAACCAGTAGGTAAAGGCTTTTATTGTGACCTGACACTGAATTGAATGAGCTCCAAGTTCTGCTCTCACTGCTTGAGCTGGCATGTTTTTATCTAATCCAAGAATCCTCCTTAGTGCCTGCTCCAAAAGCAGGACTTTCAAGTAACCCCAGAGTACTGCACCATATGATAAAATGGGCATGATTTTGGCTTTATAGACTTTTAGGATAGGAGATATAATAATGGGGTGATTGTAATTTATTACTTTATATAGTACACAGGCATTCACTATAGCTCTCTGTTTATTCCTTCTTAGGTAGGTGACTTGTCCATTTCCTGGTATTTGAGAAGGATAACCCTAGGTATAAGTAAGAATTGACTTGCTCAATAGGTTCTTCCTCCAGGAACCAGTTATGTTTTTTAGACCTTTCCCCAAATACCCTCACCTTGGACTTCTCTTTATTGATAACTAAGGAGTTCAAAGCACAGTAGGTGGCTAAATAATGTAATAGCTCTCTCAAACCTACTTGTGTGCGAGCAATCAAATCCATATCATCAGCATAGACAAGAACATTGGACAAGTTTACATAGTGGACAAGTTTACATAGGGACCACTAAATGCAGTGTACAAACACGAATCAAGGAACATGAAAGACACTGCAGACTGGGCCAGCCAGAAAAATCAGCAGTAGCAGAACAAGTTATAAACCAACCTGGATACAAAATGTTATTTAAAAACACAGAAATTCTGGACCAGGCCAACAACTATCATGCCAGAATGCACAGAGAAGCTAATGAAATCCACAAACACCCGGACAACTACAACTGGAAAGAAGAAACCCTAACAGTAAACAAAATCTGGCTCCCAGTTTAGAAAAACAATACAATAAAAACCCAACACTTACAAAGGAATTCCACCAAGGGACAAGGGGATTTCCAGGAAATAATGGCCCATCAACCAAACATTAGCCAAACAGACACTAACAATCCTTGCATTTCTATACCCAGAAACTAACCATTCAATTACACAAATTTACATATACTCCCCAACAGGGCTTCACAATATAAACACTCTGCACACTCCTACCCAACCATTCTCTGAAGATGCCAGCCACAGATGCAGGTGAAATGTCAGAAATAAACTCTTCCAGAATATAGCCTCACAGCCTGGAAAAAAAAAACAAAGAAAATGTATAGTTTGCACAGATCTGCAGAGCTAGCTGGGAGTTGCAAATGTGTCCATTTTGTTTAGCTCACAGCCCTGGAGCTTGTGCAGAGCTCACTGGGGGGGGGGGTGCTAAGAACTCTGCAGAGCTGAGTGTTTTTAGTTTGTCCTATTAAGTTGAACTGAGCAGTTTTGTTTTGAAGCTTGGAAAGTGAAGAGTTTTTTTTCTTTTTGTGGATGCTGTAATATATTGTAAATAGTCTTTATTTTGTTCAAGTAAAGAACAAGAAGAATTTAGACATAAGCCTGTGTCTTTGCCTTTGTTCTTATGCCTAATGGAACAACACTCTGCTACCATTTATTGCTGCCTGGACCTTGAAGAGGTTTCTAGTGTGCAGTACAACCTGACAGTCAACCTTAAACTCCTCGGGGAAAAAATTCATGCTGTGGCATTTAACCACTGCACCACCAGGGCTCCTTCAAACAAATGCAGCCTAATGCTTTTAATCTTTTTGCTTAAACTGTTTTCAGATTCAGCAGCAGAAGCAAAATGGTTCCAGCCTAAACAAATGGAGGGTTATCCACAAAGTATATGACCACATATAGCAAAAGCATGACAGTTTTTGACAAAGGAATGCAAGAATGAATAATTGATTGATCTGTGACACCATACAAAGATTGCAAAGGCTAAGAGACCAAGTTAAAATCTCACCTCTGTCCTTTCAACTTTGTTGTTTTTGGCAAGGCAGTATAACCTAAATCCTATTGTTATTTCTCATTGAATCTATGGGAGTTTATGGACTTTATCAGATGTGGCAAATATGGTATCATAATGACACACGATGAACGTGAAAGGGTGTCCATTTTTCATGACATCGTGCTTTCACATTCTCGTGTTGTTAATAAGGAATTCTTGTTTATTTTTGGGCAAGCCATCAATTGATGGCTTTGTTCAGAGGTATTTGCAGGCTTTCACTTAAAATAATGCATTTCTCATGCAACAGAATCCTTTGCATGCCTAGTGAGAGGTTCTTGGCACTGCTGTGGAAGGGCTTGTGAGGAGCACAACACAAATTGATAATCTTGATCAACAGTCTTATGTATTTTTGAACGCTTTTACTATTAAAGGAATTCACTCCAAATACAAAATTGTTGGGGAAACTAAATCGTGTTTTTTTTTTCTCTCTGTGCATTTCTCAAAAATAATTAACTGCATGTTGTAGTTTATTTTAACTATAGCATGATCCACTCACAGTTAAACATTTTTGATGGGACAATGATTTAAATAAGAATAAGCAAGATATATCCCTCAAGCTATGCTGAAAGTGTATAATTTCTACTGTATCATGTTCCAATTTTACAATTCACTATTTTGTTCATTAGTAAGATTCTGAACATCAAATAACAGTAAAAGCAATAATAGCATTAACGACATTCTTCAACCTAATTTGTGGATCTATTTCCCAGGAAGTTGAACTTCTATCCTTTAATATATATTTCAATCTGAGAAAATGACATCTCAGCAGAATGAAAACAAATGACAGTGCTATCATCAATGAGACAATGTATTATTTTAAAATCTACGAAATGGCCCATGCTTTGCCCTATGACAGTTAAGTGTTCAAAATGAGATGGCCAAAAAAAGGTAGTTGACTCATTCAAGGAGACGTGAAAGTGAGGGTCCTTTGTTATTCTTTTCCTCCTGTATAGAGATAAAAAGGGATAAAGAAGAGAAAACTCTAGATTAAAATTAATGTTCTCAGCACAGAAAATGAAATGAAGGCAGCAGGGCTTATGTCAGAAAAGACAAATACTGTGTGTGTGTTTTGGTTATTTCAATGCCATTTAATGGGGAAAGAGCCATTTGATAACACCTAATCAATTAAAGGTACTAACAGATGAAGGAAGAACAGCTGGAAGAGAACTGAGGAGTAGCACTTCTGAGAACATTTGTGCTAGCTGGCCTATAGGCTTCTTATTTACTGAAGTTTTGCTAATGTTTATGATGATAGTTGGCCCTCCATACCTACAGATTCTACCTTCTTGAAAATATTTTTTAAAAAAATAAAAATGTGCAAACCTTGATTTTGCCATTTGCTATAAGGGACACCATTTTATTGTGCCATTGTATATAATGGGACTTAAGCATCCACAGATTTTGGTATCCATAGAGGTCTTGGAACCAAACTCCAGTGGATTCCAAATACCCCTCCTTTGGTGCATACATGAATCCAGTGTTATTTGGGGCTTCCTGGTTTTCCTATAACCACGTGGATGGCCCAACTGAGCCAAATTATTAAATATAGCCAATTATTTGATAATCCAAGATGGGGGCTGTCAGGGTATGTAAAACCATAGACCACACATTCCACACACACACACACCCCATATAAATCATACCAGTAGTCTGAATCAGTATAAAGCAGCTTCCTACGTTCAGTAAGTCATTCAGCTTGATAAAAAGCTGTCATTAGTGATCCTTTCCTGTCATTAATCTATATCCTAAATTATTATGCATATCATTCCTGTACTGGATATCATGCTTACACAAAGGTAATGTTTCAGTGATGTGAGCTGAACGTTTTAAATATCTGCTGCTTATGGTGACATTCATTAGATTTTTTTTTAAATTCTCGGTCTCCAGAGAGAGTATCTGTTATTATTAATCCAATCCTAAAATACAGATTAACAAAAAAGTGCTATTTCATTTAACAAACGTTATCATTAAACATACAAAAAAAATGGACTGAAAGTGTCAAGCTGGAAACTAAAACATTTTAATGAATACTTTCTCTATATCAATCTCTTTCACTTCAGACATGAAGAGGAGAGCATGTTGGAGGGAGATAGTGCTTTGGAGAGAGTTTCATAAGGAACAGCCTGATTCCGCCAAAGCTTATTCATCAGAAACTAGATTTGGCATAATACATTCTAGTGATTTTCACAATGTTTTAATGTGCAGCGTTCCTTAAAATTACTTCCTTGATAAAGGAGACACATTTACTCATTTGAAAGAAACAGCAAATAAGAATAATGTGTGTCTTGTTGGGGGAGAGAGTCTAATGTCGGTCACTCCTCTGGCTTTTCTTCGCAAACGAAGATTCAGGAAGGACTCATCCCGCGCCTTCTGCAAGCGCGCTGATGACTAAAAAGGCCAATCCGAGATAAACAAGTCCGGTTGCAAAAAGCGCAGCAGAAGGTCTCCTTGGGTGATGTTTTTGGGTTGTGATTCTTTCTGCGTTGTCGTTTCTCTTCAAGACTTGTTCGTCGTGAGTTCTCAAATAAGGCTGCAGCATTGTGGATATTGCGTCTCCATGCCTCCCGATGTGAGGCCAGGGCAGACCACTGTTGGTGATCAATTTGGCCAAGCCTGAGATGTTGTTTCAGGGAGTCTTTGTATCGCTTTTTTGGAGCGCCCCTCTTACGCTGACCCGTGGCGAGTTCACCGTAGAGTAGTATTTTTGGGAGGCGATGGTCCTCCATCCTAGAAACGTGCCCTGCCCAGCGCAGCTGCGTTCTCAATACCATGGCCTCAATGCTGGTGATCCCTGCTTGTTCAAGGACAGCAACATTCGTCACATAGTCAGTCCAGTGTATATTTAGGATTGTGCGTAGACAGCGCTGATGAAAGTGCTCGAGGAGTCGTAGGTGGTGGCGATAGGTAACCCATGTTTCAGATCCATAAAGGAGGATAGACAGTACGATGGCTCTATACACACTGATTTTTGTGCTTTGCCTCAGGTGTTTATTGCTCCAGACTCTTTTGTGAAGTCTTCCAAATGCACTATATGCCTTTGCTAATCTGTGATCGATCTCTTTGTCAATCTTGGCATCTGAGGAGATGATGCTTCCCAGGTAGGTGAACTGCTGAACGGACTTGAGCACTGATTTGCCGACGGCAATGTGGGGATGGTGGTGTTCGTCCTGTGGTGCAGGCTGGTAAAGAACTTCTGTTTTCTTCAGGTTGACTTCTAGCCCAAACAGCTCTGCAGCTGTTGCAAAGCAGGACGTTAGACGCTGCAGAGCTGCTTCTGTGTGGGCAACAAGGGCAGCATCATCGGCGAAGAGCAGCTCACGGACTAGATAGTTTAGAGTCTTAGTGTGAGCCCTCAGACGGCTTAAGTTAAACAAGCTACCATCAGTACGGTAGCGTATATAGATGCCGTCGTCTTCTTCAAGCTCTGCCATAGCCCTTTGGAGCATCGTGCTAAAGAAGATTGTAAATAAAGTTGGTGCAAGAACACAACCTTGCTTCACTCCATTAGTTATTAGAAAGGGCTCTGAAAGAGCATCGCCATATCTGACTTGACCACGCTGGCCCTCGTGTAGCAAGATAATCATTTTAAGGAATTTGGGGGGACATCCTAGTTTTTCCAGGATCTGCCACAGACCTTTTCTACTTACAGTGTCAAAGGCTTTGGTGAGGTCGACAAATGTTACATAGAGACCCTTGTTCTGCTCCCTACATTTTTCTTGCAGTTGCCTAAGGGCAAATACCATGTCTGTAGTACTCCTATTGGCTCTGAAGCCACATTGGCTTTCAGGGAGAAGTTCTTCTGCGATAGCAGGAACTAATCTGTTCAGGAGTATCCTTGCAAGGATTTTTCCAGCAATAGAGAGCAGTGTTATGCCTCGATAGTTTGAGCAGTCGGATTTTGCTCCTTTTTTCTTGTACAGGGTGATGATGACTGCATCTCGGAGGTCTGATGGCAGTTCCCCTTTTTCCCAGCAATTCACAAGGAATTCGTGGAATTTTTCGTGGAGTGCATGACCTCCGTGTTTCCAAACTTCAGGTGGGATTCCATCAATCCCAGCTGCCTTGCCGTTTTTCATCTGCTGTATGGCCATAAGGGTCTCTTCCAAAGTGGGAGCTATGTCCAATTCATTTTTCATTGGTTTTTGTATCATATATTGGATAGCTGAGGCTTGGACTACTCGGTTGGCGCTAAAGAGACTTTGAAAATGTTCAGCCCAACGATTTAGGATGGAGGCTTTATCAGTAATTAATGTTTGACCATCTGTACTGTATAAGGAGCTTTGGACCTGATAAGTAGGTCCAAACACTGCTTTAAGAGCTTCATAAAATCCTCTATGATCACCCAGATCTGCACAGCGTTGTGTCTTTTCTGCTAAATTGATCCACCACTTGTTCTGCATGTCTCGGAGTTTTTGTTGTAGTTTGCTACATGTGAGGCGGAAAGCTGCTTTTCTTACATGACAGGTTGGCTGGGCGAGGTATGCCTGGTGAGCAGCTCTCTTCCTTGCCAACAGCTCCTGGATCTCTTGGTTGTTTTCATCAAACCAGTCTTGATTTTTCTTGTGGGAGAACCCGAGGGATTCTTCTGCAGACTGGAGGATACTGTTTTTGATATGTTGCCAAAGCACTGTAGGAGAAGGATCTGTAGGATGGTCTTCAAGTTTCGTTTGTAGGTTTGCCTGGAAGTTGTCTCTCATGGTAGCTTGTTGAAGATTGTTGACTTGGAGCCTCTTCTTTAAGATGCCACCCCTCTTAGGTTTGAACTTAAGATGAAGATTTAGTTTACATCTGACGAGGCGATGATCTGTTTGGCATTCTGCACTGGGCATCACTCGGGTATGACGGACATCACGAATGTCTCTCTGACGGACTAGAACGTAGTCAATGAGGTGCCAATGTTTGGATCGGGGATGCATCCAGGTTGTCTTCAAGCTATCTTTCTGCTGAAAGATTGTGTTTGTAATAGTCAGCTGTTGTTCTGCACAGAACTCTAGCAGGAGGCGTCCGTTATCATTGCAATTTCCAACACCATGCTTGCCTAAGACACCTTTCCAGGCTTCGGAATTCTTTCCTACTCTGGCATTGAAGTCACCAAGTATAATAATTTTATCTTCTACAGGGACTTTTTGTATGAGTTGGCGTAGGTCTGTGTAGAATTTGTCTTTCTCTACAGGGTCGGCTTGCATAGTTGGGGCATATACACTAAAGAGAACAACATGTGGGAGGCGTAAGGAAATAATGCGATCAGAGTGTCCTGTTGGCAAGGTTTCGAGTTTGGAGGCAATGGAGTTTTTAATCATGAAGCCTACTCCTGAAAGATGTTTTTCGGTTTTGGGTTTGCCAGACCAGTAAAGTGTGTAGCCGGCGCCATGTTCTTTAAGGCTGCCTTCCTCATGGAAGCGAACTTCACTAAGAGCAGCGATGTCAATATTAAGCCATGATAGTTCAAGGGCTATTAGGGCAGAACGACGCTCAGGCCGTCCACTATCTTTAGAGTCTTGCATGGTTCTGATGTTCCAGCATGCAAGTGTCAGTTTATTTACACCTTTGGAGGCCGGTGTGTGCCTTTGTTTCTTTGCCTTGGTTTGACCGCATCAGAAGATTCCCGTTGGCCGCGGCTAGCCAACCAGGTAGTTGGGGATGAGCTTTCTTTAGGCCACCTTTTCTAGGCCCCTCTCCATATGGAGCAAGCAGTGCTCTCCTTAAAAAAGGCTGCTTGGTCGTTCAGAATGTCGGTCAACAACAAGGACATTTGGTGGACAACTGGGAATGGCTGAAAAACCACATATGCCATGCTATTGACGAAACCATCTGTGTAATAATGAGTAACTGGTTGGCTTTGATTCTGTATTGGGTTCAGTACTTTCACAATTCTTGCTGGGGGGTTTTCCCTCCTGATCCCCGTTCCATAATAATAATAATAATAATAATAAAAATAAAAATATTGTGCACCTAATGCTATTATCAGGTGTACAATAGGATTCTAACTGATCCATATGAAGCCTGGAGTTCCTAAATACTGTATTCACCATCTTTTACCCGAGGATTGGGGAATAATTTTTGAATACAGAGCCAGATCCCATTATGGAGCATAGGGAAGGCAGCTAGTTAAAATAAACCCCGCATATTTATTTGACTGGTTGGTACAGCTAATGCTGTGGCAGTTGTAGGACATGGCATCATATTGTTTTGGTTTATTTATATGCCAGAGCTAGCACTCCAGGTGGTTTACAAGTTTAAAAAAGTTAAAATGCATGTAGATGAAAAGGAAACAAAAAGTTATTTTTCAAATGCAATTAAACTCTATAGAATTAAATGCATTTAAAATTCATCTCTTAAAGAGCAAAAGTAAAAATAGTACAGCACACTAAGAAGGAGCCAACATGCCATAGTGGTTTGATTGTTGGACTCTGACCCTGCAGACCAGTGTACGAATCCCTGCTCAGCCATAAAAACCTACTGGGTGACCTTGGGTAAGCCACACACTCTCAGCCTTAGAAAACCCCATGATAGATTCTATTTAGGGGTTGTTTAGATGATGAAAAAAATCCCTAGAGAGTGCAGGCAGAATACATCTAGATGAGCTCCTGCCAGGATTCACCATATTGGGAAGGAGGGGGGCTGAAAACTCCAAGTAGTTCATGATAACAGCTTCCACACTTTCTTGTGATCTTTTTTAAAAAGTATGCAAAAACGTGCATAACAGCCCATCTGAACAACCTATTTGAATTGAGGTACATCCAGGAAGTCAAAACATGATTGGTGGGATGTGCATGAGGCGGGCTTCCCAGCGACAAAGCGGCCAGAGCTGCCATTGTTGTTTTCATGGGCACAATCAAGTTCACAATTGAGAGCTATTTTCAAGTGGCAGAGCAAAAAATAAAAAATAAAAAATTATAAGCAGAAGATCGCTGTTCTGCATCTGACATTTAATGGCAAAAAAGAGGGGGGGGGAATGGAGGGCGCTTTTCTGGAGATAATAAGGCAGATAATTCACTCACAGCCACCATCTTTTCTTGCAGGCATGCTCCATGTGAACTGCAAACTCAGATAGCTTTCCATGCCAGTGATCTTGCAAATGAACCGTGGGGACAAATTGAACACTGCTTCAATAGTGAGGCAATATGCTATTTTCTGCAATTAATTTTCCTGTCTAGCTGAGCCCTTAAAGTTGCCATAAGTCAGAAATGACTGGAAGGCACACAACAACAAACACTAAGAAATTCCCCTTTTGATATCACAACAAGTCTTCAAAAATAAAAGGGTTTTCAGCTGTCATCCAAAGGATATCCAGAGTACAGAAATGTCCTGCTACTTGAAAAGTTACCATCTCAGTTGCTAGGAATAAACCCTGAAAGATATACTTCTCCTTTGAATGTAAGCCATATGAAAGTCTTCTAGGTACAGAAGAGCAACTATGCCACACTACCAGCTATATCTCTAATGAGTAACTTCTTGCCCACACCCCGTGCCCATGCCCACACACTGAACATGAACAACTGCATAGAGAAATCCTATGAATTTATAATTTAATTATAATTTATAATTTAAGTGCAGGCTTCTGCACAACCTGGATGTTTCAGCTTGCAGGTTTTCAGAAACCTAGATATGTAACCTGTGTTCATAAAATGCTCCTGTGAAGGCATTGACATGAGGGCAAAGCCAAGAGAACATATCATGAGGCAACATGACTCATTGGAAAAGTCAATGGGTACTTCTACACTGTACAAATAATGCAGTTTGACACTACAGTACTTTAAGTGCTATAGATCCAACCTATGGAATCCTGGGATTTGTAGTTTTACAAGGTATTTAGCCTTCTCTGCCAAAGAGTGCTGGTGCCTCACTAAACTACAAATCCCATGTCTCTATAGGATGGAGCTATGATAATTAAAGCAGTATCAAACTGCATTATTTCTGCAGTGTGTCAGCAGCCAATAATACTCCCTAATGTAAAGGCAGTAAGAAAAGAGAGAGGTAGCAGGAATTTATATTCCAGATGGATTGAATTCAATTGAGGAAGCTATGCTGCTGAGTTTGCAAGACCTAAACAAGGATATAAATAGTAGGATCTCTGGAGGTCTCTTTCATGAGGATATCAGAAATTGAAGCTGATTTGAAAGCACACACCAACAACAAGCAGAACCACAAGCAGATCATTTCATATTCAGAATAGAAAGAACTTAAGCCTGCCTTCCTACCTGCCTGCCTTTCTCTCTGTGTGTCTGTTTTCTTTTTAATCTGAAAGTGAGTGAAATCAGAACTAACAAATTCCTGTAACTAAGCCCAAGACTTCCTGTATGTAAGTCCAAGACCCAAAATCTGGGTTTGGATCCCTGTGTCCAAACAATATCTGGGCACCCAGTCAAAAGGTTGATTACTACACACCTGATAGCATAGGCACAGCACAGTCAAACAAACTAATTATAAACAAAAAGATCAAGGCAGTGTGAAGTCAGACACTTACTTTACTAGGAAGCAAAACAAAAGTCCACAAGCAAAAGTCCAATATCCAAGGTCCAGGTCTGGCAAACAGAGTTCAGGGTACTCCAGAAAAATTCAGGTTGGGCAAAGAGAATCCAGAGTAAACAGAGTCCAGGTGAAACAGTGGGCAAGAACATGACACCCTATGTGTTCAATCTAGAGACACAATTCTTCACTAAGTTTCTTCTCTAAAGTAGCAACAACAACAAAAAAAATCAGCAATTGTCTTCCCACTTTGAGAAAATATTTGAAAATCACAGTTTTCAAAGGCTATTTGCAATTTGAAATGTATTTGGTGCAAAATTCACCTGTGGTTGTTTTGAGCAGAAAGCAGCATTTTCTGTATAGAAAATAAAATTTCAGTGAGAAATATTCCAGCTCAGAAAATACTGTTTTCTATGCAAATCAACCATGTGCAACTTGTAAACAGAAAAAATCCCCACTTGCAATATTTTCAGCAAAGAAAATATCATTTTCTATGCAGGAATTAATATTTCTGTATTGAAACATTATCTTCCACACAGAAAATGCTGTTTTACTGTACACACACACACACACACACACACACACACAAATCTGTTTTCTGCACAATACAACCATATGTAAATTTTGCACAAATAAGTCCCAGACTGCCAAGATTTTCATCTGTCCAGGATTCTACTTGTCAGAGTTTCTGTAGGCTTGAAAAAATGTTTTTCAACATTTTAAAAACTATTTTCAAGTATTCGTTCCATCCATAACCAGGTTCATATTGAATTAGAATTATCCCCGCACAGAGAGAGAGGCACCGTTTTTTTTTTCCCCTGATAGCCTTCTTATCATCAACAGCTACACTGAACTATTCTGAATCCTGGAATATCTTTACATTTGGGATGGAAAGAGATTGCGATTATTATTATTATTATTATTATTATTATTATTATTATTTTAAATGGAACATAGGAGAAAATGAAACAGATGGATTCTTCCATCCCTAGGAAAATCTGAAAGACATATGTGGTTGTATATAATCTGCAGAACAGGGGGAGAGGGAAGGTTGTGCATTGCTGAATCATCACAGCAGGTACTGCAGACAAGCTTTCTAGCATAACTGCCATGGAATGAATTACTATTGGTTAGAAGGAAGATATGCATTATTTTCTCCTGGTGCTGCTATTAAATTCTTATGTGGAAAAATATACTTAAAATGTGATATTACCTTAGTATGGACAATATTCATTCTTGCAATTACTGCTTACTGTGCTTTGGAGAATGTTTCTGAATCTATTAAGGGTTTTTGCTTCCCCTCCCACCAAAAAATAAAAAAAAATAAAAATAAAAATTGAGTCCAGTTCCACAAGAAATGGAAATACACAAAGAAAATATAATACTATATGGACCATTTTGACTTTATCACAAGTAGGCTCTTCTGAAGCTTTCTCTGAAAGACACAAAACCAGTCAAAATGAAACAAAGAAAGGTTTTTTCTCTTCCCCCACAGCATGTTATTTAATTTGGAAATAAAATAAAAACATTGATGGAAGAAGAAGGAAGAACACTGATTATCACTCTTAATATATTGTCATTATACTAGGATGGTGTTGGCAAAATCTGAGGTTCTTGGGACAAATTTTTCTGACTCTAAAACCCACTGTCGGCTGCATCATACCTATTTTTTTTTTTAAAAAAAAACCATGACAATATTTTAAGTGAGTATGAGGAACAAACCAGGCTGGGCAGAGGGTTATCTATGTTCTTTCAATACAACATTGCTGCTTCCAGAATCATCCACTGCAGCCTGACCTATTTAACTTGTTTGGAGCTCATTTTTGGGTTTTCTTTGGTGGGGGATTGTCAGAATCCAACACAGAGGGTGAAAGGGGGTGTCTATTGTCAGTAGCCCTCCCTGTTTCTCTGGACCACCCTTCAATTGCCTTCTGTACCGAAAATCAGTGTTATTTTTTTTAAAAAAAAAAAACAAACCCTGTGCTTTGCTCCCAAAGACCAATGCGGACAGTCATGATCACATGGACTGAGGGGCAAGACCCTTGTTTTTCAAAAAGACACAAAATTGTAGAAAATGAGGGACTGTAAGTGGCCACTTGTTGCCCAATTGACATTTTTGATGAAATTCCAAAAAAATCTGTAATCACTCTAGTGTAAACCTTCCTTGTTCTGGAGGTAACTGACAAACTGATTGCCCTATCCTGGTCATCCAAGATCCCACACATATTCAGGCATCGGATCCAGCTGGTCAGCAGCTCTGGGTGCCAATTGCCAGAAGCGGTCCATCTGTATGCAGGAGAGAGCATTGGCTAATCTGTTGTCAACTTCCACAATGTGTGTGGCAGTGAAAAAAATGTTAAATTGAAAGCAACATAACATAAATGCACAGACCAATCTCATAACCCTGGGCAACCAAGAGGTAAGGGAATTGATTACCTGAACAGTGGTCGTATTGTTGCACCAGAAATGCACTGAAGAATTGGAAAATTCAGACTCCCATATCCTCTCTGAGATCAATATAGGGAGAAATCTAGGAAATTAATATCAGTCATCACACCTGCATTTGCCCAGTCCTGAGGCCACTGATGAAGGCACCAACACCCATTAAAACAGACACCAAAGTCCAAGGAACCAGAAGCATTGGATGAAACTTGTAATATATCCCTCAATTTAATTTCCTCTCTCCAAAGGATACCGCATTAAATTATCCCAAAAATGTATGCCAAACATACAGATCCAGTCCAATGTCTTGTGTGACCCTAATCCTGTGTTGTGATTGAGAGACCCCAGAAATAGCATCACACAAATGCCTAAGGAATTCCCTGCAGGTGCTACAACCTTACACACAAAATTTAGATTACCAATCAATTCTTGAAATTCCCCGAGGGTGGCTTTTTTATAACTAAGAAAATGGCCAACCCCATGCATCGTATCATCTATCAACAGAAGTGAGCCTGCAAAACTGATTAATAGTATCAATTTCAATACCCCAAAAGACCAATTTCTGAGATGGACCTTCAGTCTTTTCATTAGGAAGGGGAACTCCAAAAAGGTCCAGAAGGGCACAGAATTTCCCAAGAAGGGACTGGCACACACCTGAACCAAATTCCCCAATAAAAAGATAGTTGTTCAGGTAGTGCACCCCCACTTACCCCAGTATTGTGTTTTATGGCCTACTCCAAAAACATGCTGAACTTCTTGAAAGTGGCACATGACACAGAACACACTATTAGGAGTGTCCAGTCCATGTAAAACATACCATCAAAGGAGAGGACCAACAGCTCAAAATCACTGGGGTGGACAAGCAGAAGGTGAAATTCTGATTTAATATCACACTTTGCCAATTCCAGCCCCAATCTCGTGATGCCTAATTTCTCTTACAACTGAATCAAAAGAGGTGTATTGAACTGTACACAGTTCTTCTGAGATAAAATCATTAACAGACCGCCCCCTATGGTAAAAAAAAAAAAAGATGTATGGGATGGTATTCACCTACTGATGTTTTGGTACAATTCCTAATGGGAACACCCTCAGGTTGGGGACAGGGGGATCAACAAATGGCCCAATAACCCTGCCCACATGTACCTCCTTCTGTATCTTTAATCAAACTATATGTTCAAGCCCCTGCACTGATTTCAAATTACAAGCCCTAAATGACTGTTGTTCACCCTGATAGAGGATGTTAAAACCAAATTGAAAACCTTCCCATAACTATAAAGTAGCCTGTCTATTTGGGTACAGCCCTAGCCAAACAGCTAGCCAGTGACCTAAAAGACTCATCATATTGCAACCACGAAGGGCCTGTGAAATCCACATATGCCCTGTAGATAATGTCCATGTAACTGATGAGGGCATAGGCTCTATGGGACTGACTCTGTGAAATAACACCAATGTAAATAAAGAAACCTGCTAGCCAATTGGCCCAGGTTCTATCCATGTGACATTTCTTTAGATTTTCTTTTCCCCTGTCCTCTTGGTCTTCTTTTTCCTTTTTATCCAGTTCTCTGTAAGGGAGGGAAAATATATCTATATACTCTCCCCATAATATTTTATCCCTGGTAACTCGGGCCAAGTGTTCCCCCAGAGAAGGTGTCTGGTCAGTCACTAGTGGAATAAATGAAGATTCCATGGCTGTATAACCTAAATAGGGGTTGAAAGCAAGCCCTCCTGTGAATACCTGACTTGGCAAGGGAGACATGTTAGGCATCAGCCCAGGACATCCCAGATGATAACTTGATTACCACCCTTCCTGGCCTATCTTTATAGACCCAGAACTAGTACTAGGCATATTGAAGGCACCTGGCATTTGACCAGCCGGAGAATTCCATTGCACCCAAGGTCAACCATACATAGCTGGGTTATTGCCATTCTCAGAAGACTTGCTCAGAACTGTTGAAGTGTCAGGCATATTGGAGGGCTACATGTCAGCTCCAACAATACTCTATTCTCCTTCATCTGGATTGGACACCCCAGTCCTATCTTGCTGCAGATCTTCTTCCAGGCCCTGAATATGGGCAACAATATTTTTAATCAAACTAGCTTTTACAACAACAGCCCCCTCCTTTACAATCTTTTTGGAAGCTTTAGCCTGTCTTAAATTTTTCTAAAGCCTGTATACATTCTAAAATCTCCTGAGTAATATCTGGACTTTCCTCATCATCAGAAGTGGAAGCCTACAAGGGAGGACATTTTACTGGAACGTTCTTTGCAGGGCCTTTCCCTTTGGCACCACTTCTACCATTTTTGGGAGCCATATGAATGAAAAGGATGGGTATAAAGTATATTAACTATAACAACCTATAAATAGTGTATGCGCTACAATTATGCTACAACTATTAATAAAATATAGCCCATGACTACAAGGTGGCTAGCCAAAGCTTATATGTAACAAAAGCAGGGGCAAAACAGGGCTGAAAATGTAAGATTAAAACTAAGAGTACGTACTATCAAAAAGTGGTGCTTAAAATACAAAAAATAGCCAACTCCAAGGAGGCAAAAGGCCTGCTCAAAACTGAACAATCCAAAAACAATTTTCAATTGCTCTTTTTAGGCACCAGGTGGTGCTACATCAAGTATAACAAAAATAATTTTTAAATTGAACCAATCACAAATAGCCACACATGAACACTAGTCAGGTAGCTAATTTCCAATGGAGCCAGCAGCTATATTAAAAATTGGCTAAAACAGGCAACAACCACCACATATACCCACAAAAGCACTCCCTCACATGCAACAACACCCAACAATAACAACCACACACACTTGCAATCACACTCACATACACACTGACCATGTACTCAGCAACCAGTTCACACAAGGTAAAATGCAGCACAACAACAAGCACATGCACTAGTACTAGCCATGTACAAACACACGCACACAAAAACACACAAACAGCAGGGATTGAATGGCAGTGGCACCAGCAGCGAGTACTCACATGTGCACACACACACAAACACATGCTGGGGACCAAGCAGCAGCAGTGGCAGCCACAGATGCTCACATGCACACACACATACACACAAACACACTGCCAGAGGCTTGGGGAAGGAACAGCAGCTGCACACGCTCACACACACACACACACACACAAACAAACTACCAGAGGCCAAGTAGTGGAGGCAGCAGCCACACACACTGCACATGTGCACAAAAACACACTGCCAGAGGCTGGGGAAGCAGTGGCAGCTGCACACACTCATATGCATGCACACACACACACAAACAGATGCTGGGGGTCAAGCAGTGGCAGCAGCAGCAGCCACACACACTCACATAAACACACTGCCAGAGGCCTGGGGAAGCAGTGGCAGCTGCACATTCTCATGTGCGCACACACACATGCACACAAATGCATGCAGGGGGCCAAGCAGCAGGAGCAGTCACACACAAACACACTGCCAGGCACACATGCAACCAGCCAGTCAGCAAGCCACACACATGCATGGCAGATGACCACACATGCTCTGACATGTGCACACACGCACACACACACCACATGTGGCCCAGCCAGAGCATCCCCAAACACTCACGCCAGGTACGCAAAGGCCAAAAACAGCCAGATAGCAACTGTAGGTACTCGTGCTGAACTTGTCAACTCTCTCTCTCTCACACACACACACAGCAGCAGCACACCAACAAATACACCTCCATCACCAAACCAAACCACCAAGATCCCCTATGAAACTTCCAAAGCAGACGCTCACAAAAACAAAGGAGGAAGAGGCCTGGGGAGGCAGGACCTAAATAAGGTACACTCTACCCCTGCCTCTTCCACAGCATGGCATGAGATGCCATAGATAAATAGCCTACCTCAGTATCATCTGAGGCCATTAAAACACCTCCCCCCATGCAACACTGCATAATGCTGGGGGGTGATTATTCTGATGCAACCTGAAGTTTGTGCTCTATGACAGCGCCTTTTTGCTCAATGAGCAAATCTCTGAGCTCTTCATATTCTAGGGCAGGAAATACTCCTGCTTGCTATTATTTAGACCTGAATGAAAATAAAACAAAGTAAAAATAACAAAAAGAAAACTCCCTCTGCCCCCCCCATTTCCCAACTACAACTGTTTAAGTAATGAAGAAAGTGAAGGGTAATCTCTCCCTTACTCATGAGAAAGAACATTTCATCCTGCTGTTTCTGGTGTTCTCTTTACCTCCCCCATTCTGAAAGGGATTCTGAGAAGACAGGAATGAAATGTTGCCTCTAACCCCCCTCCATTTCCACACAGGAATGAAATGTTGCCTCTAACCCCCCTCCATTTCCACACTTCAAGTTTTCCAGTAATAAAAAAAAATGAAGGTAAACCTCTCCTTTACTTGTGAGAAAGAATGTTTCAGCCTGCTGTTTCAGGTGCTCTCTGTACCCCCACCCCATTCTTAGAAGACAGGAACAGTGTGAAAAGAAACAGAGCAGCAATCAGTGCTAAAATGGCCCCATGCTGAAAGGATGGCATTGAACTGTCTGCTGCACTCTCTTGGCCATTCTGAAAGGGCTGCACTCAACTGGCCCTGATCAACAAGCCATTCTGAATCAGCAGCACTGAAATGGCTATGATTAAACATCCTAGACCCCTGTCAGAGAGCTCTGGTGCCACAAGAAGCTACAGATCCCAGGATTCCATAGGATGGAGCCATGATAGCTAAACCCATGCCAGACTGGATTATTTCTGCAGTATGTCAGCAGCCTACATGTGTTTCTTTATATTTCACCTGCCAGTTACAACAACGATACAGCTAGCATAAAGTGTTTAAATGGTGAACATAATACTAGTAGTCTGATCTAGGGGTGGGAAGAATATTTGAAAATATTCAAAAATGGTTTTAAAATATGGTTTCTTGAGTGACTGGAAACACAGATTAGAAGAATCATGTACTAATAAGAACCTTCACAGTTTGGGATGTATAATGTGCAAAATTTGCATGTGGTTTGTGTGTGTGCAGACAACAGTGCAATATCATTTCTGTGCAGAAAATACTGTTTCCTATGTGGATTTTTTTTTCTGAAAAAAAAAATTCCACCATGCATGAATTTTGTACAAAATAAGTCCCAAAGTGAGAACAATCTTTGAAAACCACATAGTTTTTTGAGGACTGCCTCACAGCAGGAAGAAAATTGCTAAGGCTATTTGATTCTGCAAAGAACTGATTTAGCAGATAATTACCCCTCTAGTCTCATCCCCTTTTCTCCTGCCTTCTTGCCAGTAGGACTAGCTGAGATTCTTTAGATTTAGGAAACATATTCAGGAGTAACTATGTTGGAGATGCAGGGAAATCATGATTAGTAGATTGCCATACAATAAACCACTGGTGATGTTATTAACAAAAACAGCTAACTTCCTGACAGAGAACTGGGAAGCTTACAACATCTTGTCTTCTTCTTTTCTAAGATATATATATATATATATATATATTTCACAACAACATTATCAGTTGTTCCATGGCAGAAAAGATCCCATTTACAGAAGGTTGCATAAGTATTGCACTATCACATTTCAATTCACATGATAACATGTGACTATTGCTTAAGAAGCACATATATTTCTTAGCAGCTTATCTATACTACCTACTGAGTGATGCTGACATATCATCTAATATTTTACATCTGACAACAGGGACACTTTTATTATGTATAACATATCAGTGTTCTCCCAGCAAGGAACTTTGTTGAGCACCCCCACATTAAACACTGTGGAATATTCTTCTCTATCTGTTACGTGCTGTGTTCATTTACTCTGCAATAGCTTGCTTTCTTCTGAAGTAGCATGTGTTAAAGGAGATTTTCAGACGATCCTTCCAGGACAGTTTCATCCAGGACAGTTTCGTAACAGCAGCGCAGCAGGGGGTCGATTTTGGATGACACCATCGCTGCTGCGAGATCGTCGTTCCCTCTAGCGCTAAGGCTTGAAGCCTGCTGCGTTATATTCGCCAAGATTTTATTCACGGAGGTTGAATATATATAGCGCAGCAGGCTCCAAGCCTTAGCATGAGAGGGAACAACAATCTCGCAGCAGCGACGGCATCATCCGAAATGGACCCCCTACCACGCTGCTGCGACAAAACTGTCCCGGACGATCCTTGCATGGCAAGGATTATCTGAAAATTTCCATAGTGATCATAACTGTTGCTTTTTTTAAAATGTAAACTCCTTAAGGATATTTAATAAAGTGTTTAATCTCACATCAGAGCTTGTTGCACATAGCCAATATCTACAAGGCCTAAGGAAAGTTAATAATGTTGGAAAATACATTAGAAAAAGAAGGGAAGCAATGCACACTGGGACTATGTTTCTATGTGCATATATTGGCATGCATGCACACTAGAACCAAAGTACACCCCCTTACCATTCTTAGATTCAATTCAATCTTTATTACAGTCATTGAGCAGAGCAATAATAAAAACAGGTTGCACCATTAAATACCGTATATTCCGGCGTATAAGACGACCCGGCGTATAAGACGACCCCCCCAATTTTTAAGGTAAAATGCAGAGTTTGTGATATATTCGCCCTATAAGATGACCCCCCTCTTCCAACGCATAGCCCCCGCATGCCCCTCCTGCGCTCCCTTCAAGGAGGGAGCACAGGAGGAGGATGCAGAGGCTGTGCGCCCAAAAGGGGCACGTTCGCCCCTTCTCCCCACCTTCCAGGAAGGTGGGGAGAAGGGGCGAATCGCGGTTTGGCCGTGCAACCTCTGCATTCCCCTCCTGCGCTCCCTTCCAGGAGGGAGCGCAGGTGGGGAATCGGCAGGCTGTGCGGCCAAACGGGGCACGTTCGCCCCTTCTCCCCACCTTCCAGGAAGGTGGGGAGAAGGGGCGAATCACGGTTTGGCCGCGCAGCGTCTGCATGCCCCTCCTGCACTCCCTTCCAGGCGAGAGCGCAGGAGGGGGATCCGGAGGCTCTGCGGCCAAACGGGGCACGTTCGCCCCTTCTCCCCACCTTCCAGGAAGGTGGGGAGAAGGGGCGAATCACGGTTTGGCCGTGCAGCGTCTGCATGCCCCTCCTGCACTCCCTTCCAGGCGAGAGCGCAGGAGGGGGATCCGGAGGCTCTGCGGCCAAACGGGGCATGTTCGCCCCTTCTCCCCACCTTCCAGGAAGGTGGGGAGAAGGGGCAAATCGCGGTTTGGCCGCGCAGCCTCCGCATGCCCCTCCTGCGCTCCCTTCCAGGAGGGAGCGCAGGAGGGGGATCCGCAGGCTGTGCGGCCAAACGGGGCACGTTCGCCCCTTCTCCCCACCTTCCAGGAAGGTGGGGAGAAGGGGCGAATCGCGGTTTGGCCGCGCAGCCTCCGCATGCCCCTCCTGCGCTCCCTTCCAGGAGGGAGCGCAGGAGGGGGATCCGCAGGCTGTGCGGCCAAACGGGGCACGTTCGCCCCTTCTCCCCAACTTCCAGGAAGGTGGGGAGAAGGGGCGAATCGCGGTTTGGCCGCGCAGCCTCCGCATGCCCCTCCTGCGCTCCCTTCCAGGAGGGAGCGCAGGAGGGGGATCCGCAGGCTGTGCGGCCAAACGGGGCATGTTCGCCCCTTCTCCCCACCTTCCAGGAAGGTGGGGAGAAGGGGCGAATCGCGGTTTGGCCGCGCAGCCTCCGCATACCCCTCCTGCGCTCCCTTCCAGGAGAGAGCGCAGGAGGGGGATCCGGAGGCTGTGCGGCCAAACGGGGCACGTTCACCCCTTCTCCCCACCTTCCAGGAAGGTGGGGAGAAGGGGCGAATCGCGGTTTGGCCGCGCAGCCTCCGCATGCCCCTCCTGCGCTCCCTTCCAGGAGGGAGCGCAGGAGGGGGATCCGCAGGCTGTGCGGCCAAACAGGGCACGTTCGCCCCTTCTCCCCACCTTCCAGGAAGGTGGGGAGAAGGGGCGAATCGCGGTTTGGCCGCGCAGCCTCCGCATGCCCCTCCTGCGCTCCCTTCCAGGAAGGAGCGCAGGAGGGGGATCCGCAGGCTGTGCGGCCAAATGGGGCTTTGGGGAAGGGGGGAGGCTGGGCGGAGGCTGGCTGGGTGGCTGGGGGGAGGGGGCTTCGTAGCCACCCCCCCTCTCCAAAGCGAGCCTTTGGGGAAGGGGGGTGGCTGGGCGGAGGGTGGGTGGGTGGCAGGGAGTAGGGGGCTTCCCAGCCCCCTCCCTTTTGGGAGGGGGGGTGGATGCACGGGGGGTGGGCAGGGGGAAGGGAGGAGGGGGCTTCTCCACCACCACCCCTCCCTGAAAGCCGCGCTTCCGTGGCGTTCAGGGAGGGGGGGTGGATGCAGGGGGAGTGAGCGGGGGGAAGGGAGGAGGGGGCTTCTCCGCCACCCCCTCCCTGAAAGCTGCGCTTCCACGGCTTTCAGGGAGGGGGGTGGATTCATGGGAAGTGGGCAGGGGGAAGGGAGGAGGGGGCTTCTCTGCCACCCCCCTCCCTGAAAGCCACGCTTCCGTGGCTATCAGGGAGGGGGGTGGATGCACGGGGAGTGGGCGGGGGGAAGGGAGGAGGGGGCTTCCCCACCACCGCCCCTCCATGAAAGCCGCGCTTCCGCAGCTTTCAGGGAGGGGGGTGGATGCACGGGGAGTGGGCGGGGGGAAGGGAGGAGGGGGCTTCTCCGCCACCCCCCTCCCTGAAAGCCGCACTTCCACGGCTTTCAGGGAGGGGTGGATGCACAGGGAGTGGGCGGGGGGAAGGGAGGAGGGGGCTTCGCCACCCCCCTCCCTGAAAGCCGCGGTTCCGTGGCTTTCAGGGAGGGGGGTGGATGCACGGGGAGTGGGCGGGGGGAAGGGAGGAGGGGGCTTCTCTGCCACCCCCTCCCTGAAAGCCGCGCTTCCGCGGCTTTCAGGGAGGGGGGTGGATGCACGGGGAGTGGGTGGGGGGAAGGGAGGAGGGGGCTTCTCCGCCACCCCCCCTCCCTGAAACCCGCACTTCCACGGCTTTCAGGGAGGGGGTGGATGCACGGGGAGTGGGCGGGGGGGTAGGGAGGAGGGGGCTTCTCTGCCACCCCCCTCCCTGAAAGCCGTGCTTCCGCGGCTTTCAGGGAGGGGGATGGATGCACGGGGAGTGGGCGGGGGGAAGGGAGGAGGGGGCTTCTCCGCCACCCCCCCTCCCTGAAAGCCACGCTTCCGCGGCTTTCAGGGAGGGGGTGGATGCACAGGGAGTGGGCGGGGGGAAGGGAGGAGGGGGCTTCTCCGCCACCCCCCCTCCCTGAAAGCCGCGCTTCCGTGGCTTTCAGGGAGGGGGGTGGATGCACGGGGAGTGGGCAGGGGGAAGGGAGGAGGGGGCTTCTCCGCCACCCCCCCTCCCTGAAAGCCGTGGTTCCGCGGCTTTCAGGGAGCGGGGTGGATGCACGGGGAGTGGGCGGGGGGAAGGGAGGAGGGGGCTTCCTAACCACCCCCCCAAAGCCACGGTTCCGTGACTTTCGGGAGGCGGGGTGGATGCGCGGGGGGTGGGCCGGTGGCAGGGAGGAGCACTTTGCTTCACCCCCTGCCCGATCTCCTGCCTCTTCGCTCCGTTTGCAAAGAGGCAGGAGATAGGCAGGCAGGTGAAGCAAAGTGTATCCGGCGTATAAGACGACTGTCAATTTTGGAGGGCATTTTTGAGTGCTCAAAAGTCGTCTTATATGCCGGAATATACGGTACATAAAATATGAGTACAATAGGAAAAGTGCTACAAATCATTATGTAGTAAAATGGGTACTGTATTTTAAAGTTTGGGTAATTAGGATATTTTAGCATTTAAAATATTAAAATATTAAAACGTTAAAATATATTAAAATGTTAGAATATTAAAATATCAAAAATATTAAAAGATAGTCATAATGATGATAATGCTAAAACTAGTCATAATAATTGAGCTAACCACATATGAGCTAGCACATTATCCAAATCAGTATATTAACCCTACTTCGTTTTGGCTCCCTTGGCTACTTAAGTCTGTGCTGCCTTGTGCTACTGCTTGCTTATCATCTGCCTGCGGGTCTCAGTGGCAGATGCAAGGAATTTAGCAACTTTATTTATAATGTGTGTTTCCTGGTCTGCAAACAGGTAGGCACTATAAAATAGTTCTGATTTGCCAGGAATTCTCTGAATAATTGGTGAAATTAGCACAAGACACATTTCTTTGTAGAAAGGGCAATATAACATCACATGATTGAGAGACATGGGGATTTCTTATATCTTCCTTCAAGAACAGCGGATGGGAGAGCATTAAACCATGCCAGTGTAAAGGCCTTCCTATACTTAGGAATTATTAAGTTAGTAAGATAATTAGGGCAAGTAAAGGGTTTCACAGTAATTCCTAAGGTAGGATATTTAACAGTTAGGGTCAGATGGTTTTGTAGCTCTATATCCTTTATACGCTGTTTGATGGAAACTTTGGTACCAGTAAAGGCAAGGGCTATCAGGGCATTTGGAGTAAACCCGTATGTTAAAAGTTTCTTGTGTAACTCCCATTTCCATGTGGATTGGAATCCATCAGCTAATGTTAAAGGGGCAGCCCAGTTGATCAGAAAATAAGTAAATAAGTTTTAACCAGTAACTGATCTTAAGGATCCAGGCATAAGCCTCAATGGGGATCAAGCCTGCCTCAAGGTGAAAAACTGCATTAGGGACACAACAAGGAGTAGCAAATATGCTTCTGAGGAATTTTGTTTGTACTACTTCAAATGCTTCAACGTTTTTGTAAGTACACAATTGTGAGCCATAGAGTATTTGTGATAAAATCTTGGCTGTGAACACTTGGGTGACAAAAGGGATGTACTGCCCCCCTTGCATGTAGAAAAATCTCAACAGGGCTAGCACTGTCCTCTGTGTGTTCTCTATTGCTCTTTCTTTTTTGATCTTCCATGTCCTGGAACATTGAAAAACTACCCCAAGGTACTTGTAATTTGTAACCTGTTCAATAGGAGTTGCATTTATTTGCCATTTGTGGATGGTCTTCTTCCTGGTGAATACAATCACCTTTGTTTTATCATAATGTATAGTCAAAAATTCTGTGCCCAGAAGCAGGCGAAAGGCCCTCCTTCTAGCCCAACTACCACCACCCTGCCTTGGAGGGAGAGAATAAGAGGCAGGCAGAACTCCATCAGGCCTGCGCCCGGAAGCAGGTGAAAGGCCCTCCCTCCAGCCCAACTGTTACTGCCCTGCCTTGGAGGGAGAGAAGAACCAGCAGTATCTGCTGGATTTAATCCCTACGCCCACTGCCATTCCCTTTTCCTTATGTGTCCTGTCTTATTTAGATTGTAAGCCTGAGGGCAGGGAACTGTTAAATTGACCATTTGTAAGCTGCTCTGATAGCCTTTGTGGTTGAAGAGCAGGAAATAAATAAATAAATAAATAATCCATTGTTGTAATAACTAACAAGTTCTTTCAGGAGTCTACTTAAGCCAACTGCTGAAAATGATAAGAGCACAGCATCATCTGCATATAGGAGGACTGATAAGGGCTGCTTATCCAGTTTGGGGGGATGGAAACAAGTACCTGCTAAACTTTTAATCAGTGGATTAATATAAAAGTTAAATAGTGTAGGTGCTAAGATGCAACCCTGCTTGACTCCCCTGAAGGTAGGAACTAGATTCAAAAGTTGCCCTAGGTGGCATCTTACCTGGAGGTGGGTATTTTCGTATAGGCCACGCATGAGAGTGAGCAGACTTTTATCAATGGTGGTGTCTTTGAATTTCTTCCATAACCTTTCCCTGGGGATTAAGTCAAAGACTAACTTGAAATCGATAAAGGCTGCATAAAGAGCCCTCCCCAGGTGGGGATGTGTATTTTTCTGCCAAATGTTGGAGAATAAGCCCCTGATCTATTGTCTAGTATCCTCGTCTAAAACCCGCCTGTTCCTTGCACAGTATGTTTTCCTGGTCTATCCAGTCCCATAGTTTTAAGTGCAGATGGCTTTCATACAGTTTGCTGATTATACTAAGCAAGCTAACTGGTCTGTAGTTTGCCAGGTCCAAGCGGTTGCCTTTTTTATAAATTGGAATAATAATTGACAGCCTTCAATCCACAGAAAAAGATTGCTGAGTGATCAATCCAAGTGAAAAGCTGGGCTAAAACAGGAGTCCACCAGGCTGTTTCTTTTGAGGAGTTCTAGAGGAATGTTGACACTCCCTGGAGCTTTACCTGGCTTTAACAATGAGATTAGTTTGGATACCTCAGCTTGTGTGACCAGAGGCCATTCTGGTAAATTTCCAACATCAGCTTTTGCTTCACACACATTAATATGCTCCTTGCCATAGATGTTACAAAAGTGAGCTTCCCATGAGGATGCTGGAATATTATTAGCTGAAATAGAACCCTGGTTGTAAAGGCCTCTTGCTACTGTTCTCCAGAATGTGGTTGAGTAATGCGTCCTGGTTGCTGCAATTAGACATTGCCAATTTTTCTCCTGAAACTGCCTCTTTTTTTCTTTTATTATCATCTTATATCTCTTTTTTAGAAGAAACCAGTCCTTAGAGAGAGTCAGTGAGTACTGTTCTCTGTATATCCTGTATTTTGCAATTAGGGTGTTTTTCATGAGAACGCATTCGTGATCAAACCAGGGTTTGGAGTTATAACTGGTTTTGTTGGCTCTGTTAGAAAATTTGGAAGTCAATGGTTCTTGTAAAAGTGCAATCAGCATTTGGAACATACCCATTACTTTCTCTGGAGTGTCTGCTAATATCACTGAAGAGCGTAAGGTGAGGAAATGCTCTGTGTGGAGCATCTTGTTTATAGATTTGTCTAGCAGATCAGACAATTTAATGTGACATGATCTTATATCTGTTGATAAATTTGGTAGTGGTTTATAGTCCGTATAAATATTTTGCTTCTTAAACTCCAAGCGAAATGTCTGTCAGAGCTGAGCTCCAAAACAAAGTGGATTACTGAGACCCACTAATTGCAAGAAACTGAGAAATAATCAATTCTAGAAGCTCCATTATTAGATAGAAAAGTGAACTCCCCATCTTTGCCTCCTTCTGTACTTCCATTCAAGATAGCAAGGTCAAATTTAATTGTCACGCATAATTGCAACCCTTATCCTTTGATTTTCCTTGGGTAAGGGGTGGGCCTCATCACTTTCTGGAGGGATCTCATAAAAATGAGAAAAAAGCATTCTTAGATTGAATTTCTCAAGACCAAAGAAAGCAACAAGACCTCTTGTGCATGTATATGCTTTGCACATTTTCCCCAAAACACCTGATAAGGGTGAATGGTAACAGTCTTTTACTGGAAAATTAAAACAGGTCTTGGTGAACACATTAAATCTGAGCAGCTGTGGTAGTCTATTGTAAGGGGAGAAATAGGGCAATGACACCTTAAAGACTAATTAATTAATTGTATCATGAGCTTCTATGGGCAGCAGACAACTTCATCAGACAAAGTTTATAGTATGATAAATTTGTTCATTTTTAAGCTACAACAGGACTCTGCTGTATTCCCTGGAATATAGACACAGCAGCTGCTATTGTTAAACATGGGGTGTTAAATATGCTATTGTTAAATGGATTGAAACACTAGGTATGGATGCCTAACACAAGACCTTCTTTATTTTAAAAGGGGAAGTGCTTGAGGAGGAAAGTGCTTGAGGAGGCGGGTGGTTGGTGTGTAAGAGCTGATAATTTACAGCCTAACCAATTCAGAACTTTACTGAAAACACAGTGTGGTCAGAGATGGAAGAAACAGGAACAGCACAACCCTCCCATGTTAAAATTTTCTGCATGTCTGATGAGGGAAGGATTTTCCCAGTTATCTGAACAAACAGATCTGCCTTTTCTTCGCAAAGGAAGATTCAGGAAGGATTCATCCTGCACTTTCTGCAAGCGCGCTGGTGACTGAAAAGGCCAATCTGAGTCAAACAAGTCCGGTTGCAGAAAGCACAGCAGGACTCCTTGGGTGATGTTTCTGGGTTGTGATTCTTTCTGCATTGTCATTTCTCTTCAAGACTTGTTCAGCGTGAGTTCTCAAATAAGGCTGCAGCATTGTGGATAGTGCGTCTCCATGCCTCCCAATGTGAGGCCAGGGGGGACCATTGTTGGTGATCAGTTTGGCCGAGCCTGAGATGTTGTTTCAGGGAGTACTTGTATCTTTATTTTGGAGCGCCCCTCTTACGCTGACCCGTGGCAAGTTCACTGTAGAGTAGTATTTTTGGGAGGCGATGGTCCTCCATCCTAAAAACGTGCCCTGCCCAGCACAGCTGTGTTCACAATATCATGGCCTCAATGCTGGTGATCCCTGCTTGCTCAAGGACAGCAACATTCAACACATAGTCAGTCCAGTCTATATTTAGGATTGTGCGTATACAGCACTAATGAAAGCATTCGAGGAGTCATAGGTGGTGACGATAGGTGACCAAAGTTTCAGATCCATAAAGGAGAATAGAGAGTACAATGGCTCTATATACACTGATTTTGTGCTTCACCTCAGATGTTTATTACTCCAGACTCTTTTGTGAAGTCTTCCAAGTGTGCTATATGCCTTTGCTAATCTGTGATCGATCTCTTTGTCAATCTTGGCATCTGAGGAGATGACGCTTTTTACAGGTAGGTGAACAGCTGAACGGACTTGAGCACAGATTTGCCAACTGCAATGTGGGAATAGTGGTGTTGGTCCTGTGGTGCAGGCTGGTAAAGAATTTCTGTTTTCTTCAGGTTGACTTCCAGCCCAAACAGCTCTGCAGCTGCGGCGAAGCAGGATGTTAGGTGTTGCAGAGCTGCTTCTGTGTGGGAACAAGGGCAGCATCATCAGCGAAGAGCAGCTCACGGACCAGATAGTTTAGAGTCTTAGTGTGAGCCCTCAGATGGCTTAAGTTAAACAAGCTACCATCAATACGGTAACGTATATAGAGGCCACCGTCTTCTTCAAGCTCTGCTGTAGCACTCTGGAGCATCATGCTGAAGAAGGTTGTAAATAAAGTTGGTGCAAGAACACAACCTTGCTTCACTCCATTAGTTATTAGAAAGGGCTCTGAAAGAGCATCACCATATCTGACTTGACCGCTCTGGCCCTCGTGTAGCAAGATAATCATTTTAAGGAATTTGGGGGGACATCCTAGTCTTTCCAGGATCTGCCACAGAACTTTTCTACTCACAGTTCGAAGGCATTGGTGAGGTTGACAAATGTTACATAGAGACCCTTGTTCTTCTCCCTACGTTTTTCTTGCAGTTGTCTAAGGGCAAATGCCATATCTGTAGTACTCCTATTGGCTCTGAAGGCACATTGGGTTTCAGGAAGAAGTTCTTCTGCAACATCAGGAACTAATCTGTTCAGCAGTATCCTTACAAGGATTTTTACAGCAATAGAGAGCAGTGTTATGCCTCGATAGTTTGAAGCAATTGGATTTTGCTCTTGATTTCTTGTACAGGGTGATGATGACTGCATCTCGGAGATCTGATGACAGTTCCCCTTTTTCCCAGCAATTCACAAGGAGTTTGTGGAATTTATCATGGAGTACATGACCTCTGTGTTTCCAAACATCAGGTGGGATTCCATCAATCCAAGCTGCCTTGTTATCTGCTATATGGCCTTAAGGGTCTCTTCCAAAGTGGGAGCTATGTCCAATTCATTTTTCATTGGTTTTTGTATAATATGTTGGATAGCTGAGCCTTGGACTACTCGATTGGCACTAAAGAGACTTTGAAAATGTTCAGCCCATCGATTCAGGATGGAGGCTTTATCAGTAATTAATGATTGGCTATATGTAGTGTAGAAGGAGCTTTGGACCTGATAAGTAGGTCCAAACACTGCTTTAAGAGATTCATAAAATCCTCTATAATCACCCAGATCTGCACAGTGTTGTGTCTTTTCTGCTATATTGGTCCACCACTTGTTCTACATGTCTCAGAGTTTTTGTTGAAGTTTACTACATGTGAGGTAGCTGCTTTTCTTACACGGCAAGTTGGCTGGGTGAGGTATGCCTGGTGAGCAGTTCTCTTCTTTGCCAATAGCTCATGGATCTCTTGGTTGTTTTCATCAAACCAGTCTTGATTTTTCTCGTGGGAGAACCCGAGGGATTCTTCCGCACACTGGAGGATACTGTTTTTGATATGTTGCCAAAGCACTGTGAGAGAAGGATCTATAGGATGGTCTTTAAGTTTTGTTTGCAGATTTGCATGGAAGTTGTCTCTCATGGTAGCTTGTTGAAGATTGTTGACTTGGAGTCTCCTCTTTAAGTTGCCACCCCTCTTAGGTTTGAACTTAAGATGAAGATTTAGTTTACATCTGATGAGGCAATGATCTGTTTCTCATTCTGCACTGGGTATCACTAGGGTATGATGGACATCACGAATGTTTCTCTGATAAACTAGAACATAGTCAATGAGGTGCCAATGTTTAGATCGGGGATGCATCCAGGTTGTCTTCAAGCTGTCTTTCTGCTGAAAGATAGTGTTTGTAATAGTCAGCTGTTGTTCTGCTCAGAACTCTTGCAGGAGGCATCCATTATCATTGCAATTTCCAACACCATGTTTGCCTAAGACACCTTTTGAGGCTTCGGAGTTCATTACTACTCTGGCATTGAAGTCACCAAGGATAATAATTTTATCTTCTACAGGGACTTTTTGTATGAGATGGTGTAGGTCTGTGTAGAATTTGTCTTTCTCTACAGGGTCGGCTTGCATAGTTGGGGCATATATACTAAAGAGAACAACATGTGGGAGGCGTAAGGAAATAATGCGATCAGAGTGTCCTCTTGGTAAGGTTTCGAGTTTGGAGGCAATGGAGTTTTTTATCATAAAGCCTACTTCTGAAAGATGTTTTTCGGTTTTGGGTTTACCGGATCAGTAAAGTGTGTAGCCAGCGCCGTGTTCTTTAAGGCTGTCTTCCTCATGGAGATGAACTTCACTAAGAGTAACAATGTCAATATTAAGTCGTGATAGTTCATGGGCTATTAGGGCAGAACAACACTCAGGCCATCCACTATCTACAGAGTCTTGCATGGTTCTGATGTTCCAGCATGCAAGTGTCAGTTTATTTACACCTTTGGAGGCTGGTGTGTGCCCTTGTTTCTTTGTCTTGGTTTGACCACATCAGAAGATGCCCATTGGCCGCGGCTAGCCAACCAGGTAGATGGGGATGAGCTTTCGTTAGGCCACCTTTTTTAGTCCCCTCTCCATATGGAGCAAGCAGTGCTCTCCTTAAAAAAGGCTGCTTGGTCATTCAGGATGCTGCCAAACAAGATTGTCATCTCCTGGGTCAGCCTCTAGCGACCAAAGTCCTGAACCGCCTGCATGCAAGGTAGGGTCTGTGGCTTCCAGTGCATCTTTACACCTGCCATTTCGTCCCTTGCCTATCACTACAGGGCTTTTTTGAACTGGATTTGTCCTTCGAGCCTGTGCAATGGATTTTTCTGGTGGAGCGCAGCATGCACAGAACTGGTCTCACCCTTTAAACCAAAGGTTCATCTGCTCTGGCCTTGTAAGCATGGATGTAGCAGCGAGGTCCTCCGGTCGTAGGTTTGACTAGAGTTTCCTTCTCTTAGATGGTTTACATTACAGGGTTGGACGAGCACCATCTGTTCGGGTTTGGGATTAGAGTTTTCCTTCTCCTAGGATGGTTGCCATAAGGCTAGAGAGCCCATCCTGCCCTTTGACACTCTTTGTCAGACCCTTCAGTTTTGAACTGTCTGGCATGGGAGGCCCTACAGGTGGCTATTATGCCACCGCCAGCATAGGTCAAAACATCATTAGTGTATGCAAGCCTCTGTCCCATGACAAGGGGGTGTCAATTGAGTTGCCCATTATATGCAATAACACAGCAAAATGGTGTCCCTTATATAAGATGGCAAAATCAAAGTTTGCTTTTTGGATTATTATTCTTAAAGAATATTCTCAAACTGTGAATACTCAATTCCATGCATACCAAATCTGTAGATACAGAGGGACAACTGTACTTCAATAGGGAGGTTTTAATACATACTGTGTCTTGGCAGCAGAGCCTGGGAATACAGTTTCAGATGATCAGAGAACAACTTAATGAAAAATTACTAGATATTCAGCAACTGCAGTATGTTCTCCAAGGTTTTGTGGCGGGGGATTGGGACTAAACTCCCAGAATCCCTGAATCAGATTGGCCAGGGCACAGCCTAGCTGGGTGTTCTGGGAATCATGGTCAAAAGGAGTATTATTTTTTTTGTCACCCAAGCTCTGGTTAGAAGAACTACCCATTAAAAAGCACCAGTGTCACTAAGCCACACTAGAGAAATAATCCAGGTTGACCCTGTATTCCTTTCATAGCTCCCTCCTATGGAATCCTGGGATTTGTAATTTGGTGAGGTTCCAGCACTCTTGGTCAGAGAAGGCTAAAGACCTTGTAAAACTACAAATCTCAGGATTCCACAGGAAGGAGCCATGCAAACAATCCAGTGTCAAAGTGGATTATTTGTGTCATGTGGATTCCCCCCATGATTCTTAGGATTCTTAGAACAAACAGATAAACAGTGCTAAAATGCATTAGTATAATGTGTACTGATCCCCAAATCATAAGAATTACTGTTATTTGGTAGAAGACAATGAAGAATTCCACAGATATCCAGAAGCAAAGCATTAATGGAAGCAATAAAGTCCTTATTTTTTCACAGTGTCAATTGCTCAAGCTTTATTTGGCAGCAATTAGTTAAACAAACACTATAAGACCTAAATTAGATGTATTGATAATTTTAGCCCCAAAGTAGTGTTGTTTTTTCCCTTGGTAGATTTCCTGACATGTTTAGATGGATAGTTTTCCTAAAGAACAAAATAAGAGCTGTATTTCTTTCTTTTTCTTTACTTGAAAGAAACATTTTTATGAGACATTTCATAGCTTGAGGAGGACCACTGGACAATAGGTGAGATAAAGTGATTCATATGACCAATAATCCCACATTCATTTAGGTACATTGCATCAATGTTCATTATCCATTTGTTCTCTCTGTTTAGCCTTTTGGTATGTTAAATGGGAATCCTGATGACCAGTTCATGTATGCATGTGCATATCTAAACAAAATTTGCTCAATTCAAAACTAGCTTGTTCAGGTTTCTGAATCTTTATTCAACTAGAGCAGGTATAGGATTTTTCATCCACAGACCATATATATGTTTTGTGAATATATGTTCACTGTGGCATCACTAAGGCTGGTGTAACCCTTCTCCCCAATGGTGTCACCTGGTACGGTTAAGCCACTGTATTTTCATATATTCCCAGGACATATGTCTGTATTCTGAGGAACTATCCCACATGGTCTGGAGTTTAAAATTGTTGTAGACTTGTGAGCCCCTTACAAATAAGTTTTATTTAATTTTATTTTTTAAAAAGCTCACTATTTTATTCTCTCTCTCTCTCTGGCAAAGAATTTGTGTCTGGTAATTAATGCACAAGGCACAGGTAGTCTTTTCCCTCCAGAGTTTTCAATTAAATCCACTATATAATTTTCAATTAACTCCATCATATAATTTTATGTTTTCTGTCTCAGTGCTTGTTTCATATGCACAATACCATGGCCGGGCTGGAATGATGATTGAACTTTTTGCATTGAAAATGTGAAAAATATGCTTTCTCTTGGAGATTTCATTTCCATCTAAAGGCAATTCAGTTTACATCAGGAGGCCCAAGATAATATCAAAATATGTTGAGCTAAATGTAAGCAGACAGGAATTGGGTCTGAGTGTAATCAGAACTCGTGTTACAAGAAAGCACTGTCAGATTGCTTGCTTCGAATTTATGTGCTTGGTACAGCAGAAAATGGAGCCTCCTAAGCAACTGTATATTTATGTTTTCTACAGATCAAAACATTTTGTGTCAAGCAATACCAAGGCCATAGAATAAAGAAATGTGAAGAGATCTAGTGACCTTGGAATAGGACACTGAGGCCAAGAGGGAAACTATGTGGGTGAGTGCAAGGTGTAGACACACTTTGATTATTTGTTCTTATTAGAAGTACACTCTGCAAACACTAGGGGAAAAGCAGCACAGGGCTCTATTGGTCCTTAATGCTGGACCAGTGATGTCTGCTTTGGAGATAGAAACTAGTATACTAAAACTACTGACCCCATATACTGCCATCATTCTGCACAATCTCAGAGAAGGGGCAAAACTTACCCTCAGACATAATTCCTCACAACATTCTCCTTAATAAGGTTTATCTTGTATACAGGGTCTGTCTACTAAATAACAAGACTGTGCTTCTATCTTTCAGACAGATCAGGGAGAAGTGAATGTGAATGCTTTCTCTGAAGATGTCAGCCACAGATGCATGCGAAACATCAGAGAGAAACTCTTCCAGAACACAGCCTCACAGCCCAGGGGAAGAAAAAAAAACATGGAAAACCTATGGATGCCGGCCAAGAAATCCTTTGACTTCACCTTGAGTGGTGACCTTGAACATGACTGAACCTGCATGACAAACATTAACACTCTCTGCCATTCAGTTAATTCTCAGTCATTGTTTAAAGTAGAAGTGTTGTCTGTTGTGTGCTGGAAAAATGCTAAGTTTAAAAGTCGAACAACGTGACATTCTGTAGCAACTTGAGGTGGAACCAAACCTTTTTCAAACAATCACCACTTGTGATAAAAACTGGATCTTCCAGTATGATCCTGATACAAAACAGAAGTCAATGCACTGGAAAACACCATCCTCAACAAGAATGAAAAAGCACGTCAAAGCAATTCCACATTCAAAGCCATGCTCATTGGGTTGTTTTTGTTTTTGTTTTTGACGCCAAGGCTGTAATTTTGGCAGAATGGCTTCTATAAGGCAGAACAGTGAACCAGAATAATTATAAGGAATTTTTGACAAAGCTGAGAGAAAGGGTTGCCAGTGAAGGAAGGCCAGAACTGTGGGGAATTGGTTTCATTCTTCATCAAGACAATGCACCACTCACAAAGCACTTTCTGTGAAGCAGTTTGTGGCCAATAAACACATTACTACACTTGAACACCTTCTATATTTGCCAGATTTGGCACCATGTGACTTTTTTCTTTTCCCTAAAGTGAAATTGCTGCTTAAAGGAACATGTTTTGAGTCAATTGATGCAGTACGAAGAAAATGGCAGATGTGTTGACACAGCTGCCAGAAACTGATCTGCTCCATGTTTTTGACCAGTGGAAAACAAGACTGAATGGATGAGTAAGTGTGAAGGGGACAAGCATTAGAATTGCAATACATATAAATAAAGATGGGTTATTGTATCAGTTTCATTATTTAATAAACAGACCTTATATTAGTAGTGAAATTATTAGTGGGTTGCTTTAAAGCTCTCCCCCTCTCTCTGGCTTTTCTTCGCAAATGAAGATTCAGGAAGGACTCATCCCGCGCTTTCTGCAAGCGCACTGATGACTAAAAAACCAATCCGAGATAAACAAGTCCGGTTGCAAAAAGCACAGCAGAAGGTCTCCTTGGGTGATGTTTTTGGGTTGTGATTCTTTCTGCGTTGTCGTTTCTCTTCAAGACTTGTTCGTCGTGAGTTCTCAAATAAGGCTGCAGCATTGTGGATAGTGCGTCTCCATGTCTCCCAATGTGAGGCCAGGGTGGACCACTGTTGGTGATCAATTTGGCCGAGCCTGAGATGTTTTTTCAGGGAGTCTTTGTATCGCTTTTTTGGAGCGCCCCTCTTATGCTGACCTGTGGCTAGTTCACCGTAGAGTAGTATTTTTGGGAGGCGATGGTCCTCCATCCTAGAAACGTGCCCTGCCCAGCACAGCTGTGTTCTCAATATCATGGCCTCAATGCTGGTGATCCCTGCTTGCTCAAGGACAGCAACATTCATCACATAGCCAGTCCAGTGTATATTTAGGATTGTGCGTAGACAGCGCTGATGAAAGCACTCGAGGAGTCGTGCCATACAGCAGATGAAAAACGGCAAGGCAGCTGGGATTGATGGAATCCCACCTGAAGTTTGGAAACACGGAGGTCATGCACTCCGAGATGCTTTAAAGCACTGTAGAGTGTATTGGCTTCCCCTGTATATTGCCTTTTGATGGCATGCATTGTATTACAGCATGAGTATATTATGCCAATTCAATTCAATTTTATTTTGGAAGTAAGCTTAGAGAACAGCTTAATTTTTAATATGAAGTGGTATAAAATATCTGAAACCATGTCAAATACATTATTAAAGTAAGAGTTAAAAGATGCTTATCAATTTGCTGTTATAATAATGGTTGTGTTTATAAAAGGATTTTACCTCAGATTGACACAGAATCATAGAATCATAGAATTGCAGAGATATCGGATTTTACCTCAGATTGACATAGGGAAATGCACAAGGCCTTCCATTTCCTGCGTTGTGTAAATGGATGACATCAGAAGCACTGGAAAAACACAGAGCTCAGAGAGAAAGTAAAAGCAGCATGGTGGAACCAGGTTAATTCACGTGTGTGGCTATTATGACAATTTCTTTCTGAACCAAATCAGTCTTCTAGTCTCTCACCCTAAATCCAATTGTTAGTCCCAACTAGAAAAGAGCAATTTAATATTTCAAATTTACATAAGGGTTGATTTATCTAGCTGTAGTTTATTCCATGGATCTGCTGTAATTGCAACTAGCAGGTGGATTTAGGTTTTGGTACTTGACACAAAACTTGGTATGCAATCCTAAACACTATCAGATTAAGATCAGTTTTACCTAATTCTACCCAATTCTACATTCCTCCTATATACTAATAGCAAAGTCATTTCTTGACAATGCTATGTACCCAAAATAGCATCATCTACACACCAGAGAAAGATATCAGCAAGCTTGGTGGAAGCCAAGAAAAGCATAAGTGAAATAATACAAGGCCATATTTAGGAAGGGAAAAAAATCAGGGCAGAAGAACTAGCAGGAGCTTGATGAAGGCTGAAGATGTTGAGGGTGGCAGAATTCTGACAGTATGGAAAGGGAAGGAACTAGGGTAGGGAGGAAGAATGGGGAATTATTAGAAAAAGGCACCTCTGGTTGGTTAGAATCCGGAACAGAAACACTCCAGACTAGATCAGATTAGATCTTGAAAATACCATTCCTGGACATAGAAAGAATTTAACCACTGGGTAAAAGTTCAAACCAGCCCACAACATATTAAGAGGAACAACTATGGCTGTCAGAAAGCACCAATAAGTCCTTACAAAATTGTTGTTGTTGTTGTTGTGTGCCTTCAAGTCATTTCTGATATATGGTTATCCTAAGGTGAACCTATCACAGTTTTCTGAGGCTGAGAGTGTGTGACTTGCTCAAGGCCATTCAGTGGGTTTTCATTGTTGAGCAGGGAATCAAACCCTGGTCTCCAGAATCATAGTCCAATACTCAAATTACTATGCCACGCTGGCTCCATTCTTTTCAAAATACCGTATGTTAACTGGGTGACTCAAAGAACACAATTACACATAATTATTCAGGTTTCCATTATCCTTTCTTCTTCCACAAAGGGCAGGACAAATTCAGAAGAATTGTGAGAATCATGCCCACTTGTGCATGTGAGTGTTTTACTTATGTGTAATATCTGTCAGGATATTGGGACATACAGTAAGTAGATTTATTTTGTAAAGAGCTGGAATGTAACAAACAGTCTGCAGAGTACTGCAGAGAGAGAGCTAGTGGCAAGATGCAAATGTATCAATATTGCTAAGCTCTCGGGTCTGTTGCAGAGCTGAATGGGGGAGGTGTAGGAACTCTGCAAAGCTGGGTTTTTAGTTTGTCCTGTAGAACTGAACTGAGCAGTTCTGTGTAGGGTTCCCCAGATTGAAGATGTTTTCTCTCGAATGCTGTATATATTTGTAAATACCCTTCATTATGCGAAAGTAAAAGGAAGCAGTTTATTTTAGACACAAAGCTATGTGTCTGCATGTATTTACTCTGTTACCATTTTATGCTGCCTGGGACCTGTTTAGGTTCCCATTGTGTGCTACCACCTAACAATATCAACTGTAGATGGAAGATGTTCTTCAGGTTTGGCCAACTTCCAGCCTCAAATAAGGAATTACTGCCAGACCAAATATCTGCATTCACCTAGAAAAGAAGTAGAAATTGAGAGTTAATGCACACAGGAGAACAGTTACACAGTTTGCTTCAGTAGACTAGTCCCTTTTGGGAGAAGTCATTTGTTTCTGGATTTAAGATGAAATCTATTTAAGGCAGTATCAAAGCTGACCTACAAATCAAAGTGATAATGTTTTCACCAGCAACATTTAATAATCAATTACCATCATTTTTTCCAATAATAATAAAAAAAACACCTGACCTTTAAGGCAGACACTCTTATTTGGGGACCTAAGGACATTAAACTAATCACTGTGTTATAAAAGATAAATGGTTATAGTCTGTGTAAGGAGGCTGCATTTGAATCCTTTTTTGGCCATGAAGTTCCACAAGTCATTTTAGGTCAGCTTCTCCTCTCCAGGTGTTAAAGTAAGGTTAAATAAGTCAAATTTGGAAGAAAAAAACCCACCCACAGATATCTCCATGTATGACTGTAGAAGTTTCATGGAATTCTGTAATTCTATAAGAGAATCTGCTAATGGAAACAATTAGTCATCATAAAAATGTTGCCTGTATTAAACTTTGAAGTAAGTACAGCAATTTCTCCACAAATGAAACATCTTGAAAACTTCAAGGGGAGTCCAAACAATTTATCTGATGAAGATAATTCTTGTGTTTTTTGTGTAGGAGAGACAGAGTTATGTAGTAGTTTGTTTATTGAACTGGGATTTGGGAGATGTCTTTCTCTCTTAACCATGAAGTTCACTGGTTGATCTTCAGTCAGTCACTCTATCTGAAACTGACCAAAGTCATAGAGTTGTAAGATATGGAGGAAAAGAGCCATATATGTCATTTAAGTTCACTCTGTCCAAGGGTCAACAACATTCCAGCCAGCCTTTTTCTGCAGATTTATTGGCAAATAAATCTCACCTAAAGCAAATCAGAAAGACGGATGTTTCTTGGACTGAATATCAGAGAGAAGCCAAACATTTTAATAAAATCAAGGGGAAATGTGGGAAGGATGTCCACAAAATTGTAGGATCAAGGAAATCATGTGATGCCTTTGTTGAAATTTATAGTTCAGGACTATAAAACTTATGAAACAGTCCTTTTTATATCTCCTTGACCAGATATGAGGACATATTTTCATACACTGTAAATCTGTTATGAATCATAGGCTCATAGAGCTGGAAGGTACAGTCCAAACACTGCTGTTGCAGGAAATCTGCTAATGATGCATCCTCAATAAGTGGTCATCCAGCCTATGCTTAAAAACCTTAAATGATGGAGAACTCACTACCTTCCAAGGCATCCCAGGATCATTAGACACTGAATGACCACTTACTTTTCCACATTATTGTCATTATTGAAAACCTGAAATATTCAATGCTTGACTCCAACATGGGATTACCTGTTGATATGCTAACGATTTGTGTTGTCCCTAGAAAATTGAATATCTTGTTTCTCATTTTAATTAACTCTCTGAGGGATTTTATTGATTTATTTAAACAAATGCAGCATTTTCATTGCCAAAAGTCTAGAAGAAATATTCTAAAAGGAACTGGACAGAGGAACTGAACTACCCCAGAGATTGTGAAGTCAATGGCTTTCATGGCCAGTATCCATAGAATTTCCTTGTGTTTTTCCCCCCCCCCAGGCTGTGAGGCCGTGTTCTAGAATAGTTTCTTTCTGATGTTTCACCTGCATCTGTGGCTGGGATTCTCTGAGGATGCCAGCCACAGATGCAGGCGAAACATCAGAAAGAAACGATTCCAGAACACAGCCTCACAGCCTGGAAAAAAACCAAGGAAATTCTACCCCAGAGATTTTCCAATATCCTTTCTGCAGCTGAAACCTCAAGCTGAATCAGATATGGTTGTATACAGAACTGAAAGTCTGTCATGACTTGATGGTATATACTTAATTTTATTCTCATTGGCCTAAATACATTTGTTAGTGCCCACTAAAATAGACTTTTTAAATCAGTAGGAACATAAATCAATGCAACATCCATCAAATCAATGAAACAGAAACTAGTGTTTATTTACCAACAATTGAATTTAGGCCATTGCTTTCAATGGGACTTCACAACATAAACATTCAGTTGGAGCAGGGCTTCTGCATTTTTCACCTAGCATGGCAAATAGCTAAAAGCAGGAGGATATTGCTGTTGGAAAACTCATACTGAGAATAACTTCCAAACAACATCTAACAAACAAGATTGTGTTTGCTTCTTATTTAATCCACAGATATTCTCCAAGTAATAAAAAAGCTTGTTGTGTGTAGGGAAAAGCACATTTCAAAACAGAAAATGCACTGTACTATAAAATAAATAAAATATATTGGCCAGTGTTACTACAGGGTAATGGACTCTCAGGAGAGAGTTCCAGGGTGCTAGAGAATGCAGCAAGGATATAAGCAGAATGAAAACAAGAATATTTCAGCAGCAAGTGGTTTGGTTGGTTGCCACAGTAGAAACAGTGGAAATCGGTTTTGAGAGAAGCTAAAGCTGTATTATGTTATACAGAAATTGTGTTCTCTTAACCAGAGGCATGTAGCTAGAACATTGTTTTTTAATGCCTAAACTTTCTGTTAAAGATTCTCTTTTCAGCAGACCACTGTGTAAGCTTCTGTTTTTTTTTAACATACATAAGCCTACACTTTTTGTTTCTGTGGGGGGTGGGTGGACTTCCCCCTTAGGTCTATTCCAGACCACAGAAGTTCAGGATCTGATGTACAGAGACTGCAGTTCCCACTTCCCTAAGCAATACCTGCTCTAGGCTACAAGGGGTAGGGCTCTTATCTTAAACTAGTTGTCCTGAACACAGGTCAGTAAGCCCCCAGTGAAGCAGGTGGTTGGTGTGTCAGGGTTTTTAGATAGTCAGTCCAGTCCAAGTTCATCATGGATTATCTGAGCAAGATGCAGAGAGAAGCACAAGGGTGGTCAGCTGGTCCAAAAGTCCATAACAAGTGAACAATCCAAATGTAAGAGCCAGCAAGGAATAAACTGAGTCCTCAAAGAATAGCCAGTCCAAGGTCAAGGAAACACCAAGAGCCAGAGACTGTCAGTCACTCAGATAAGGCAGTTGTGAATAATGAAGACCCAGAGTAGCTGTTGGGAGATTCATGGACTGCTCTCTCAACAACACTGGGGTCTGATTAATTAGTGTTTTAGATTTAACCGTTGATACACTCAGCACTTCTCTCTTCAACAAAGGGTGTGGTGGGGTGTCATCTTCCAACTGCTCAGACTCTGGGAGAGCTTCATCATCAGGAATTGCTGCTTCCTATCACTCTGTCCTGTCCTCCTCTTTAACTGGGTCATCCTGGGTTATAATGTCTTCCTCCTCTTCATCTGAGTTGTTGTCCAGGGGGTGAGTTATGACACTGGTATTTGGAGATGATGACAAGGATTACTCATGTACCACTCCTCCTCATACTTGCAGCTGGCCACTTTTACACTAGTGTTTGTAGGTGCTTGCTTAAATAACTCTGCTCCCTTCTGGTTGAAATACTGGATGGAAATGTTTCTTGTGATGCTTCTAGTGAGATTCTTACAATGCAGTGCAGGGTAGGAAATCTGATTCCCTCAGCCAAACTCTCTCTCTCTCTTTCTCTCTCTCTCTCGTTCTCCCTCTCTCTGGCTTTTCTTCGCAAACAGATTCAGGAAGGAATCATCCCACACTTTCTGCAAGCGCGCTGATGACTGAAAAGGCCAATCCAAGATAAACATGTCTGGTTACAGAAAGTACAGCAGAAGGTCTCCTTGGGTGATGATTCCAGGTTGTGATTCTTTCTGCGTTGTCATTTCTCTTCAAGACTTGTTTGGCGTGAGCTCTCAAATAAGACTGCAGCATTGTGGATAGTTCATATCTAATGGTATGAACAAAATTTTTGATCCTTTAATTTCTGTTGAGCTACCCATCTAGGTACTGAGTATAGCATATTTTCTCAGCTAGGTAGCTCAACAGAAGTTTGATAAACTGCATAGGTCCAAGTCTAGGATTTAAGGTTGGAAGGAATGTTAAAAATATTTGAAAAATAACCCAAAACAAGTTCTTCAAGTATTGACAAGCCTGATGAAAAAAATTCTGGACTGATGAGAATTTTCAAAGTTTTGTATTTATTCTTTGTAAAATTTGTATGCAAAATAGCATTTTCTATGCAGAATATAATATTGCACAGAAATATTTTCTCTTATGAAAATGCTGTTTCTTCACAGAAAATACTGTCTTATGTGCAAAACAACCACAAGTTAATGTTGTGGAGAGTAAGTCCTGAATTGTGAATAGGCTTTTGTTTTGTTTTCAAAAGCTTTCTTACAGAAGGAAGAAAATTGCTCAAATTACTCATTGACTTCTTTGAGAAGAAATTTAGTGAAGAATTATATCCCCGGTAGAATTATATGATTAAAAAAAAATTGTCAGAGCACAAGATGGTAGCTAAAGGATTGTTTTATCCTGTCCGGACTTACCCAAACCTAAATATATTCAGAGATCATGCTCTAAGCTTCCCTCCCCATGATATGAGGTGAGTACCAGTAGGAAGAAGACTGTTTTGGTGGTGGTAAAACAGTTTGTGAAACAGCCTCTTCAGATAATCTTAATTGGGTCCATGTTCATGGTTCTTTTAGCAATTGGAAAAGACCATTTTATTCAACCAAGCCTTTCAAATATATTTTTGAAAGGGTCTCTGTGTTCAAACCCTGTCATTAATGTGCCTTAGTTTTTCTAGATTTTCTTGATTAATAGCATGGTTGAGGAAGCTGTGGCCCATCAGATGTTGTCAAACTCCCACTGATAGGTCATAAACTGCACAGGCTTACTCACTTCCAAACCTGAATTATTGCACTTTTTTTTTAAAGATAGAGCTCTTAAAATGTCATTGGATTTTCTAGGTATACAAAGTAGGAAGGGAGTGGGGAAAAAGAAATGGGGCAGCACCTATAAGACTAGCTGGTTTTTATTTTAACATGAGCTTCTGTGAGATCCATTGTAGTGTAGTGTTTTGCATGTTCGGCTATGACTCTGGAAACTGGGGCTTGAATCCCTGCTTGGTCATGGAAACCCAGTGCAAGACCTTGGGCAAGTCGTACTCTCTCAGCCTCAGAGGAAGGTAAAGGCAAACCTATGAATAAATCTTTCCAAAAAAACCCTATGATAGGTTTGCCTGAGGGTTGCCATAAGTTAGAAACAACATGAAGGCACACAACAACAACGACTTTTCGTGGGTATAAATACACTTCTTTATATGCCGTAATAAATGGTATTAAAGCCTCAGGTATAAAGCATATTTATACAAATGTGGGAGTGGAATAGAATGTAATAGGATTCAAAGATAT
Source organism: Gambelia wislizenii (assembly GCA_030847615.1). Taxonomy (NCBI): domain Eukaryota; kingdom Metazoa; phylum Chordata; class Lepidosauria; order Squamata; family Crotaphytidae; genus Gambelia; species Gambelia wislizenii. The sequence goes on along the minus strand of JAUMIR010000003.1, from coordinate 191,828,933 downwards.
GCAAATCATATCCCTTTTCCTAAATTTTCAAAGGGCTAGGTGGGGTTCATACAGCTTTTTCCGATCTTTACAATGGTCAGTTAGTTTTGATGTATGAAAACAATAAATCTGCTTACCAAAAGTCAGTTTCCCTGGGCTCACAACTCTCTCTGAGAAGATTACTTTTGTTATATGGAAAGTAAACACTTTTCTATTTTAGCAGGCCTTCACCAATCTTTGCTAATGGCAGTGCTGGGGTATATGTGAGTTTTGTGTGTGTGTGTTTAGAATTTTAGCTGTTTTAAACTTTTTTAGTTTTAGTTGTGTATTAAATTGTGTGTTTTGCTGCTGTCATGTCTTTTTATTGTACACAGGTTTGAGTCCCATATCAGGAAAAAAGTGGGATAGAAATAAAGGTAACAATAGAAACAATAATAAGTGCAATAGCAAGGACTCTTCTATTAACATATGTAGTGTGCCATGAAGCCATTGTCTTTGTTCATATCTCTGTTAATGGACTGGAATTTGTGAACATAATTTAATTCAGCAGTTTCTCTTTCTAATCATAGAATCATAGAATTGCAGAGTTGGAAGAGACCACGAGGGCCATCCAGTCCAAACCCCTGCCATGCAGGAAATCATGATCAAAGCATCCCCGACAGATGGCCATCCAGCCTCTGTTTAAAGACCTCCAAGGAAGGAGACCCCACCACGCTCCGAGGGAGTGCATTCCACTGCCGAACAGCTCTTACTGTCAAAAAGTTCCTCCTAAGGTTGAGGTGGAATCTCTGTTCCTGGAGCTTGCACCCATTGCTCCATGTTCCAGTCTCTGGAGCAGCAGAAAACAAGCCTGCTCCTTCCTCAACGTGACACCCCTTCAAATACTTAAACAGGGCTATCATATCGCCTCTTAACCGTCTTTTTTCCAGGCTAAATATACCCAGCTCCCTAAGTCCCTCCTCATAAGGCATGGTTTCCAGACCTTTCACCATTTTAGTCGCCCTTCTCTGGACACACTCCAATTTGTCAATATCCTTTTTGAATTGTGGTGCCCAGAACTGGACACAGTATTCTAGGTGAGGTCTGACCAAGGCAGAATAGAGCGGCACTATTACTTCCCTTGATCTGGACACTATACTTCTATTGATGTAGCCCAAAATCGCATTGGCCTTTTTAGCTGCCACATCACACTGTTTACTCATGTTCAACTTGTGGTCTACTAGGACTCCTAGATCCCTTTTGCACGTAGTCTCATTCAGCCAGGTCTCCCCCATCCTATATCTATGCATTTTTTCACCCTAAGTGCAGTACCTTACATTTCTCCGTATTGAATTTCATTTTGTTAGCTTTGGCCCAGCTCTCCAGTTTATCCAGGTCATCTTGAATTTTGATCCTGTCCTCCAGGGTATTAGCTACTCCTCCTAATTTGGTGTCATCTGCAAATTTGGTAAGTATGCCCCTAATTCCCTCACCCAAATCATTGATAAAGATGTTGAATAGCACTGGGGCAAGGACAGAACCCTGTGGCACCCTACTGGTCACATCTTTCCAAGATGAAGAGGAGCCATTGCTGAGCACCCTTTGGGTTCGGCCGGTCAACCAATTACAAATCCATTGAACTGTTAACTTGTCTAGCCCACATTTTACAAGCTTGTTTGCAAGAATGTCATGGGGAACCTTGTCAAAAGCCTTACTGAAATCAAGGTATGCGATGTCCACAGCATTCCCTTCACCTACCAAGCTAGTAATTTTATCAAAAAAAAAAAAAAAAAAGAGAGAGAGAGAGAGAGAGAGAGATCAGATTAGTCTGGCATGACTTGTTACTCTGAAACCCATAGTGACTTTTTGTGATTATGGCATTGCCTTCTAAATGTTCACAGACTCTCTGTTTCATGATCTGCTCTAGAATCTTCCCTGGTATTGATGTCAGACTAACTGGATGATAATTGTTGGGATCTTCTTTTTTTCCCTTTTTGAAGATGGGAACAATGTTTGCCCTCCTCCAGTCTGCTGGGACTTCTCCCGTTCTCCAGACGTTCTCAAAGATTATTGCCAATGGCTCTGAGATTATATTTGCCAGCTCTTTTAATACTCTTGGATATAGTTCATCTGGTCCTGAGGATTTAAATTCATTTAGATTAAGAATGTATTCCTGTACTACCTCTTTGCTTATTCTGTGCTGGATTTCCCCTGTTGTGTCTTCTGTACCTTTATCCTCAGGTTGGTCCCCCTTTACCTTTTCTGAAAACACTGAGGCAAAGAAGGTGTTGAGTAATTCTGCCTTTTCTCTGTCCCCTGTTAGCATTTTGCCATCTTCTCTGCGTAGTGGCCCTACCATTTCCTTCTTCCTCCTTTTGCTGCGGACATACCAAAAAAAAAAACCCACACCTTTTTATTGTTCTTAACCTCTCTAGCAAGCCTGCACTCATTCTGTGCTTTAGCTTTTCTGACTTTACTCCTACATGTGTTCACTATCTGTTTGAATTCTTCTTTGGCGATTTCCCCCTTTTTCCATTTCTTATACGTGTTCCGTTTAAAATTTAGCTCTGTTGATATTTCTTTAGTCATCCATCCTGGTTTCTTGAGACACCTCCCATTTTTCTTCCTCAATGGTACTGTTTGAAATTGTGCCTTCAGTATCTCCCTTTTGAGAAAGTCCCATCCATCTTGGGGTCTCTTCTCTTTTAGTATTCCTGACCATGGGATCACCCCCAGTATTTGCCTGAGTTTATTCAAATCAGCTCTCCTAAAGTCAAGAATGCGTGTCTGACTATGCCTGCTTCTCCTTTCCATTATATAACAAACTCCAGGAGAACATGATCACTCTCACCTAAGGATCCCACCACTTGCACCCCATTAACCAGGTCATCCCTGTTGGTTAGGATCAGATCTAAAATAGCTGACCCCCTTGTTGCCTCTTCCACCTTTTGGACCATGAAATTGTCTTCCAGGCAAGTAAGGAATTTGCTAGACCTTGAAGTTTTGGTTGAGTTAGATTGCCAGCAAATATCAGGATAGTTGAAGTCACCCATCACTACTACATCTCTCCTTTCTGCGTGTGTGTTCATCTGTTCTAGAAAGGCGTTATCCAATTCCTCCGTCTTACTTGGGGGTCTGTAGTAGAGTCCCACAATAACATCCCTGTTGTTTCCCTCCCCTTTAATTTTTATCCAGATGCTCTCCACCTGGCTTCCAGTATTGATGTCATGGATCTCTTCACTGGTGTAAATATCCTTGACATATAATGCTGTTCCTCCTCCTTTCCTGTTTGGCCTGTTTCTCTTAAAAAGGTTATACCCCTCTATTCCTACATTCCAATCATGAGACTCGTCCCACCAGGTTTCAGTAATGCCTATTATATCATATTTGTTTTGTAGTGCTAGGAGTTCAAGTTCACCTTGCTTATTTCCCATGCTCTGTGCATTAGTGTAGAGATATCTAAGACCATGTGTTCCCTTTACTTGCTGCCTGTGCAAGTTTTTTTGCCTCCCACTGTTGGGTCCTTGCGCTGTTTGCCTTGTTCCCTCTATGACAGCTTGACTATTTTCTCCAGCCCTTTTGTCTTCCAGAATACTGTCTCCCTCCCCCATTTGACTCAGTTTAAAGCCCTCCTGACCAAATTCTTGAGACTGTAGGCAAAAACGTTTCTTCCAACTGTCATGAGATGCACCCCATCTCTTGCCAGAAGTCCCCCCTCATGGAAGCGCAGTCCATGATCCAAGAATCCAAATTGTTCCCGGTGACACCATCTACGGAGCCAGTTGTTTACATTGGCTATTTTCCTCCCTCTTCCTGGACCATGCCCTTCAACTGGTAGAAGAGACGAGATGACAACCTGTGCATCCATTTCTTTCAGCTTCCTCCCCAGAGCCTCATAATCTCTTCTGATCTTCGGAAAGCTGTTCCTTGCAGTATCATTGGTTCCCACATGGACCAAAAGGAAGGGGTAATGATCCGTAGGCTTGACGAGTCTTGTTAGCCGCTCCGTCACATCATGGATCTTTGCCACAGGGAGGCAACACACCTCCCGAGACATCTTGTCAGGCCCACAAACCACTGCTTCTGTACCTCGCAGGAAGGAGTCTCCCACCACCACCACACGCCTCTGCCGAGGCTTCGCAGCTGCTGTTCCTTGCGGTGGTACTCTCAAGGTCCCCTGCTCTGCCCCTGAGTCTGTCCATGCTGTTCTTCCTCATTGCCCTTGATAAGGTACAGGGCTTTGAATCGATTCTGTAGCTGCAAGCTGCTTGAAGTATCCCTGGATTTTCTTGTTCTGTGTGTGACATTCTTCCAGCTGTCTACCTCCTGTGTCTGTGGAGTGACCCTCTCCTCCCCAGCCAGTTCCTCTGTGCGGTCCCTGCCCAAGACTGTTCTGTTCTGTCCAGGAAAACATCTTGCTCCCGAATCTGTTGAAGTGTAGCTACCTGTGTCTCCAGCGGCTGGACTTTCTCCTCCAAGAGGGCTACCAACTTGCACTCGGTGCATGTGAAGTTCCCCACGTCTGTAGCCAAGAAGACAAACATCGCACAAGTATTGCAGGTGACTGCCACAGTCCCCTCAGTGTCCATGGTGAGAGTTTTTAGGTAATCTAAGAACTCTTAGTTAATGCTGAGAACTCTATGCTGTACTTTTAAGTATGCTTTTCTTGGGGGGGGGGGCTTGGAGACTTCTAGTCTTTCTTTGCAATGTCCTTGTTCAAGGATTGCAACCTGTAAATTCCTTACTGTATGACCAGGGATATTGAAATGTTCTGCAACTGGTTTGGGGAGTATTTCCATTTCTAATGTCAAATTTGTGTTCATCAATTCTCTTGTGTAGAGATTGTCCTGTCTGTCCAATGTAGAGTGTATAGGGACATTGGTGGCATAGAATGGCATATATCACATTGGAGTAAGAGCCAATAAATGCATCTCTGAGGTAGTGAGTGATATTATTAGTCCCTGTAATATTGCTCCCAGAGTAGATGTGGGGACAGAGTTTGCATTTTTGTTTGTGGCAGGGTCTTTTCCCTGTATTTTAATCCATGTTATCTAGACTATTGTACATGAGTACTTTAAGGAAATTATCAGACAGGAACAATTAAAAAAAAGCATTCCTGTCCCACAATCTCCACTCCTGCCTCTTTATTTGGGGGGGGCATGTTTATCTCAGGTCAATGTAACCTAATCTAATCTAACCTATTCACAGTACAGGATATTCAGATTATTACTAATAATGTTTTTGCGGGAGGAGGGTTGCGACAGGGGCTCCCTACAATGACAGGCCCCACTGCAGGTGCAGGTGCTGCAGAGCTCTTAAACCGGTCCTTCCCACCACAATCACCTTCCCCATCACACTTACCTCCTCTCCCATTGACAGGGCAGCTATAAGAGAGCTCCATTCACTTCTTGGAGTGAAATCCCGCCCGTTCTTGCAAGAAGACATGAGCGTGGAAAATTCAAAAATAAAAAGGGAAATACATAAGAAAAAGTTACACCAAGCACCCAAACACACTAAAAACATTACAAGTAACCCAGCGAGGGTCATAAAAAGTGTGTCACTTACCTGGATGTCCCAATCTCACCCAGGCGTGTTCTGGCAGGGACCTCCCATTGATGCTGGAATCTCGCCAGCATAACGGGGCACCTTTTCACTCGCAGGAACATCCATGACAGGAACAGAATGGGAGATCTATTGATGGCTTCTCCCATCAATAAAAAGCAGTGCCAATGGAATGGCAGCAGAACAGGTGCATTATGAGGGGGGAACAATGTCGTCTGAAAAGGGAGCCCTTTTGTGATCTCCTGGCATTTGTGTAACACCACTTTTCATGCATCTGAAAATCTCCTAAAATTTGGAGGCTTACTGACATTCTAGGAATGTCAATATTTACTGGATCATAGTCCTTCATCATTACAATTATGTCATAAGGAACATTGGGGAACATCCCCAGTTAGGAATGGTTAGGGCCTCACTCAAGAAATGTGATTGGTCCATTTCCTGGACCAAATGATTTTGAAATTAAAGACCTTCACGACTTGGGATCAGGGTGCCCAAAGGATCATGACTCTGAACATGTATTTCTGTTTAAGAACTGTAAGTCATTATTTGAATATCCTGTTGGGCAATATAAAATGGGTGACTGTGACGGACAGCTACAGGGCCAATGAGAACAGTGGACTCCAGGAGCCAATCCTCTGTGAGGAGGTAGAAGGGGTAGAGACTTCTGGAGGAGAAAAGAGGGAGTGAGTGAAGAAAGAGTTCAGTTTTAAGTGAGTTTTTAAGTTGAGGCTTGGAGAATGACCATTCTTGAGCAGCAGTCTGACAGAGAGGCAGTTTTTAAGCTGAGTGCTGGAGGGAGTAGTCAGAGAAGAAGAGGCTTATAGAAGGAATATATGTGCAGGCCAAATGACTTGTTTACGCAGTTAAATTTTATTCTTTGCAAATAAATGTTCTTTATATTAATTTAAGATTTGCAGCCTGACATGAGTGATTCTCTTACAAGTAGGCACAGCCAGTAAAACACATCCACACATGAGTACTTGTGCTATACCACTGGGAGACGTAGTTTGGCTGTGACGCAGTGGTGCAGCATCACAGAAGTGGTGGCAGCAGCAGGATAAGAAGGGGGCTCGACGCTGGCCGGCGGGCCTATTTGCGGCCCGGCTGGCGGCCCCAGGAAGCAGCCTCCTGGCCCTGCCCCCCCTTCCTCTCCCCGCTCGGCGAGCGCTGTCCTGGGCGAGGCGGAAGGGGGGGGAAGGGGGGAAGCGGCGACCGCATGGTCCATCATGCGGGCCGCCATCTTCCCCTTCTCCTTCCCATCACCCTCGGCGGTGGGGAGGGGAAAAGGGAGGCTAGGCCAATCAGAGGCGAGCTAGCTCGCCTCTGATTGGTCTACGGATCCGGGTAAAGGGCAGCGTGCTTGCGCGCCCACCCAGATCCGAGGCAGCGGCGGAGGCAGCAGCAACGCTCTCCGCCGTGCCTAAAAGCGGCTCCCCCCTCCCCCTCACAAACTTGGCAGGTACGAGGCCAGAGGGCCGCCAGGGTTTTTTCCGCCCCTGATCCCCGGGATCGGGGGGGCGGGTGAAGCGGGGGCGCGCGGCGTCACGCGTTGGGGGCTCGCGAAATGGGGGGGCTGTCTCTGAAGGGTCGGGGGGCCGCGAAGATGGGACAGCCACTCACCTACAGCGGGGGGGCAGGCCGGGGATGCCGGCCGCCTCATGGCGCGCCGATCTCGGAGGGGCAATGCGGCCCGCGCAGCAGAGCGGGGGTGGCGGGTCCCATGGGAGCTCTCAGGCTCCTGGCCAATGAACGGGGGGTGCTCCCCCAGGATCGGCGGGAGCAGGGATCGGGCGACTCCCCGCGCCACCCATAGCCGGCGGGGTGGGCGTCGGGTGCAGTGGCGGGAGTGCTCCTCCAGCGGGCGCACGTGGCGTGCCGCGAGGGCTCGGGCTTCCCGCACGGGGACCGCAGGGGGTCATGAGGCCTCCAACGGGCCGCCGGGCATGCGAGGGGGGATGAAGAGCCCTGGCTGGCCAGCTGGGCCGCTCCCGAGGGGTCAATGACTCCCCCCCCTCGTTGTCCCTTGGCTTGGGCCCTTGGGGGGGCAGCATCCCCCACTCCCCCTCCACACACCCCCTTCCTTCGCCAGGCTGGGCAGGCCCCACGTTTCAAAAAAAAAAGGGGGGCATTGGAACAGGCGGGGGAAACATTTCTCTTGCCCCATAGTGGGACTCAGGTGGGGCTCCTCAAGGGGTGTCCTGCAATGCACCTCATCCACTAGGGGGCGCGGGTGCTCATTTAAGCCATGCAGGTGCTATGGAAGCTACGGTGTGGTTTTTTCCTTGCAGGTTTCGGGCCGTGAGGCGGCGGCCGGAGTTTAATAAAAAAAACAAAAACAAAACAAAGTTGAAACCAGCAGTCACTAAGCACGCACTCTGGCACCCAGCCGAAGCTGCTACACGCATCCCTGCTCCAGAGTCCAGGGGCTGCAGAAGCATGGGGCCCAAGAGGGTCACGAGGCGGCGCCAGCGGGTGGATCCAAGCCCACCGCAGCCTGAAGGCACTGCCACGGCAGCCGCCGGGGTGGGGGCACAGGGGCAACAGGGCAATGGTGGAGGTCCCTTGGAGCAGGCCCCGCCAACTCCTGTGGAAGCCTTTGGCCAACCAGCTCCAACTTTGGCAGATGTCATGGGGGCTCTGTCTGTGGTTTTGCAAAGGATGGACGGGAGGGCCGCCAATGGCGGCCCTTCTGAGCGTGAGGTCCCGGGAGTGGTCGGGGCCCCTGGAGATGCGGTGCCCAGTTCCTCTTCCAGTTTAGGTGCTCCCGGCGGTGGCGGACGGCGAGGACGTTCCAGGTCGAAAGAGAGGGCTGGCTCCAAGGAATCTGGGCGGTCGGGCTCGCGGGGGTCTTCATCACGGCGACGCAGCAGGTCCGGCGAGAGGCGTAGCCCGCACCGAAAACGTCGTAGATCTCGTTCCGGTTCCTCTTCAGGTGAGTCCTCAGACGAAGACAAATACAGGTATTGGGAGAAGGGAGCGTTCAAGCCAGGTCTGCCGGCCTGGGCTCTCAAGCTGCGCAGGGCCAGGGAAAAAGCAGGGGAGGAAAGGAAGGCGGAGGGAAAACACCCACAGGAGGAGGAGTTGAAGGAGGCCAAGTCCAAGGAGGACCCCCCAGGAGGGCACTTGGATCACAAGGTGCATTCCAAGATCTTACAAGGCTATTACGTGGACATCTTCACCCTGCCCCCCCGGGGCCTGAGGCCAGGGTGCACAAAAGTGACAAGAAAGAGGGCAGCAAGGCTGGCATTGAGGCCTTGGAACACACCTTCAGCAATTGGCTCAATGGGTATGCAGTTTACATGGGGGTAGTGGCTTTGGTGTTCCCCGAGCGGGCATGGCATCTCATCAACCACCTCCGCCAGGTTCTGCTGGTGCGGGCCCAAGCGGGGGACTCCAACGCGATCCTGTACGACATCGAGTGCAGGAAGAAAGCGTCTCGGTCCCCCTTGCACAGGTGGGACACCATCGACTACCCCAATTGGCTGCAGGCCACGGGCCCGGGCAGGTGGGAAAAGGGTGACGCTCAAAGGGCGGCATGCAAAAAAGAGGGGAAGAGGCTGGTGTGCTGGGAGTTCAATGGGGGAAAATGCTCCAGATACAAGTGCAGATTTGAACACGCATGCGACAGCTGTGGTGGGGGGCATCCAAAGGTCAACTGTTCGCGGCAAGGCGGCAGCGGCCAGTCCTTTCGGAACAGTCGACCTGCCGCATCTGGCAGCAGGAAAGAGGGCAGTCCTGCCGGGGGCACCACCAACAGCAATTCAAAATGAACAAGGGGTTGGGGTTGGGAGACCCATGGCGTTCACTCCAGTGAGGGTGGAGGCCATGTGTCCTCTCTTGGCAGCCTACCCCAAGAAAGAGGCGGCCAATTATCTGGCGGAAGGGTTCGAGTTTGGGTTCTGCATACCTTTTCAAGGCCCCCGGGAAGCCACCATGTCTGGCAACCTCAAGTCCGCGACACAGCTGCCAGAGGTGCTGGCTCTCAAGATGAAAAAAGAGGTGGAGGCCGGGCGCATAGCAGGCCCATTTGACCTCCGACCCATGCCCAACTTAAGGGTCTCCCCACTGGGGGTAGTACCCAAGAAGGCGCCGGGCGAGTACCGGCTCATTCATCACCTTTCCTACCCAAAAGGAGCGTCAGTCAATGACGCTATACCTCCGGAGCTTTGCTCGGTGAGGTATGCCTCATTGGACTACGCGGTCCGCCTGCTGCAGAATTGCGGGCAGGGGGCTCTGATGGCAAAATGTGACATCCAGTCGGCCTTCCGGCTCCTGCCAGTGCACCCTGATGATCACTGCCTTTTGGGCTTCAAGTTCCAGAACAAATGGTACTATGACGTGGCATTGCCCATGGGCTGTTCCATCAGCTGCTCTGCCTTCGAAACATTCAGCACGTTCCTGGAATGGGCATTGCAGCGGCGCACAGGTTCCCCATTTGTCACACACTACCTGGATGACTTTCTGATGATGGGCCCAGCCGGGGGAGGGGAATGTGGGTTTTTGCTTTCCTCTTTCCAGGCTTTGGCGGCGGAGCTGGGGGTGCCGTTGGCGCCTGACAAGACGGTTGGTCCAGCGACGTCCCTGGTGTATCTGGGCATACAGCTCGATTCCGAGAAAGGGGTCTCCAGATTGCCAGACGATAAGATTTGCAGCTTGAGGGCGTTGATGGCCGACCTGCTGAGGAAAGAAAAAGCCACGCTCAGAGAAGTGCAGTCACTGTTAGGGCACCTGAACTTTGCCTGCAGGGTGGTGTCCCCGGGGAGGGCGTTCTGCATGCGGATCGCAAGGCTCACCGGGGGAGCGCGGGCGCAGCACCACCACATTCGCCTCACAATGGGGGTAAAAGAGGACATCAGGTTGTGGCTTTCTTTCCTCGAAACTTACAATGGGGTGTCCACATGGCAGGGTCGCATGGAGTTGGGCAACAGTTTGGAGGTTCACTCCGATGCAGCGGGCAGCCAGGGTTTGGGGGTCTATTATGATGGGCACTGGTGTGCTCAGCCCTGGCCCGAGGACTGGACAGCAAGGGGCATCACCAGGGACCTCACTTTTTTGGAGTTTTTTCCCATAGTAGTGGCCATCACGTTGTGGGGCAGGCAATTCAGCGATAGAAAAGTTTGCTTTTGGTGTGACAATCAGGCAGTGGTAAGGATCATCAACAGGCAGTCCTCCAGGTCTGAAAGAGTCATGAGGCTGGTGCGCAGGTTCGTGCTTACCTGCTTGGGGGCCAACATCACCTTTCACGCCAAGCACATTCCGGGCGTGGATAATGAGATCGCAGATGCCTTGTCTCGGTTTCAGACAGACCGGTTCCGCGCGCTTGCGCCAAACGCGGACGAGACAGAGACCCAGTTCCCGGAAGACCTTTGGAACCTTGGGAACGAACCGTGCTCCAGGGCGTAGCGGATTCCTTGGCCCCTTCTACGCAGGCCAGCTATCAGAGGGCGGCAGCTCAGTTCACGCGATTCAGGCAGCAGCACGGCTACGGTTGTGCCGGCCCGCCAACGGAGAGGGCAGTCCTGCACTATCTGGCTTCATTGAAGGAAAAAGGGATGGCGTCAAGGACGATAGCTGGCCAGGCGGCAGGCATCTCCTTCTTCAGCAAAGCGGCGGGGTACGGGGACCCCTGCACCTCCTTCATGGTGAAGAAAGCGTTGGAGAGCTGGAGGAGGATGACGCCGAGGGCACGCGATGCTCGGCGCCCCCTATCCTACACGACGCTGGCTCAACTGGTGGGTCGTTTGCCAGACGTCTGCCATTCCAACTACGAAGCTCTGCTCTTCGGTGCAGCATACACGATTGCCTTTTTCGGGGCTCTGCGGGTGGGGGAGGTGGTGTGCTCCTCCAAGACGGACTCGTCGGACACGGCACTGCAGATTGGCGATATTTCGTTGGGCGAGCAGGACTTGTCCATCCACATCAGGCGCTCGAAGGCGGATCAGCGCGGCCGTGGGGCCACCCTGCATCTTCGGAGGGTGGAGAGTTTTTCGTTGTGTCCCGTGGTGAGCATGAAGAAGTATTTGGAGGTGCGGGGGCCGGGGCACGGCCCCTTGTTCAAACACCAAGATGGGATACCTCTCACCAGATTCCAGTTCACGAGCGTGTTGAAAATGGCCATCAAGGTTTTGGGTCTGCCCCCAGAGGAATTCACCAGTCACTCCTTCCGGATTGGGGCAGCAACCATGGCCGCAGAAGCCGGCATGTCCACAGTGTCGATTATGCGCCTGGGACGCTGGCGCTCCGGGGCCTACAGGGCCTACATCAGACCGGGCAGAGCTCTGCCTGCTGCGCCAGGGGCCCATGGGGACCAGTAGGCCTGCCTGTTGATAAGGTACTGGTTGGCGGAAGGCGGTTCCAAGGGAACGCCTTTGTGGCGGATGTTTGGGTCGTGAGAAGTTGGATATTCAGGGGTCTCCATCAAGTTCAAGTGCAGGTCCAAGTTCAAAGCCAAGTTCAAGCTCAAGGGAGACCCCTGCTAGCTGCTAATATATGTTTGTTTACAGGGAAGGAGAGAGCGTCGAGCGGACGGCTCGGCCAGCACCTCTCTCCTTCATGCAGGGGAGCCGGGATGGACCGGCCCCCGTGCCACCCACATGTGTGGGTGGTTGGAGCTCACGACCCATACATTGCCGCCAACCATTAGTTGGCAAGTTGCGGCCAATTATTGCCAATATATATATCAATTTAATCTACCTCAATATTATATCATTGTATACCTCAACGTTTGTATATTACTAACCTGTACCTAACTGTGTTTTCTGAAGTTATCTGTAAGCAATACATAGTCAATCTAATCTGAGTGTCTGTCATTATTCGAGGGGGCGGTGGGGCCATCCGGTCTGGGTCCGCAAAGGCCCCTGCAGCACTAGGAAGGTGCCATGCGTCACAGTGGCTATAAAGAATGAACTTTTTCATGGGTGGCACTTTGGCTATAGAATGCCCTTCCAAGAAAGACCTGCCTGGTCCTTACCTTTTTGTTTCAGCAACATGGGAACTAATTTTATTTCCCTAGACCCTTCCCGTTCTTTCAGCTCTAATCTATTTGACCTCAGCTATATGTTTTGTGCTGTTTCTAAGTTTCTATACTCTATGTCTAGTCTTATATGACTTTAATCTATTATTTTGATTTTTTAAGAAAATCAAAAACACTCTGAGAACTCTGTTACAAGTCAGCCTGTGAGTACACAAAAATAAATAGCTATAGATAATTACATTACATGACTGCAAATGCAGATGACATAAATCTGTTTGTAAGGCTTGACAGCTAGGGAAGTTCAGCCACTCTAGAACAGAAGAAAACAGAGGAAAGCATTGTTTAGACATTTGGCTTGATAAGAGAAGCAGCCCAACATTACACATTGTAGATTACATTGTATATTAACAGTAGATACATTGTGACAGTTCTTTCACCTCACTGTTTTTATTGTTCATCCTCTGTACAATTGCAACTCTAAGATTTATTATCCTTCAATTCTTCTTCCACAATGTAATTCTCAATCCATTTAATTCCCTTCATTAGCCTTTCCCCTTGTTTCTCTCCTTCACCCTCAGCCTCCATCACTAACCTTTCTTTTTAATTTTCTTCCGCCTGTTTTCTACAAAAATGTTGTATCTGAAGTTTGTCCTCCAATGTGTGGAGAGTATAAATAATCCCCAGGCATTCCCTCCCTCCCCCTTTCAATAAAACTCTAGCAGAAAAGAGTGGAACAATCTCAGCATGTTATTAGTCAGTGCTGGGAGGGAAAGATGCTTTAGTGCTAAATGGTGCCATTAAAAGGACTAGTGGGGGCACCAATGAACGCCAAAGGAAACTGACATTTCCTATTTGCTATTCTGACTACTTCTTAAGGGCAGTCTTACCTCTTGACTGTAAAGGTTTTAAAATTGGCTCTTTCCCATATATATATATATGTGTGTGTGTGTGTGTGTGTGTGTGTATAATCTCTATCCATCCTGTTACTAAGCTCTTTCGGCAAGCTTCATCTAATCTACACAGAATATTTAAAAAACAAAACAAAACATGAAGCTAAGCCCAAAACATATGCTGTTGAAGATTCAGAATTGCAGCAGATTTATTTTAGAGAGAGTTCTCCTTGAATTTTCTTGGACTAGAATTACACTCAGAAAACCCTCAGTCCCCTCCTATCTTAGGATTTTATCAGACCACCCTCCATAAAAGTTGTTTTGCTGGCACATTTTGAAGTGTTTATATGCTGGCAAAAGAGCCCCCCCACCAGACCTACCTTTAGCAGCGTAAAAGGCAGGCCCGGAAGTAACGGAGCATGAACAGAGCTCCATTTACTTTCAGGATTGAGATCTTGCTGATTCACGTGAGAAGACTGAGTGTGGCAAATTCAAAAAGTTAAGCAAGACAAAGACATAAAAAGTATTCCCAAGCACAGAAACATACTTTAAAAATTACAAGTAAACCGAGGAGGTAAACAAAAGAGTCTTCTACCTGGCTATCCCGATCTCACCTTGAAGTGTTCTGACTATTGATGCTGTATTCACTGAGCACAATAGCATGAAGTTTCAAATACCAGCAGTGCTGGCAACAAAGCATCAGGGGAGACCTATTGATGGTTTTGGCCATCAATAAAATAGAACACCTTTTTGACAAGGCATGATCTTGAAAAAATGACGTTGTATGGTATGCATGCCCTTTTATAATAATTAGGCATCGTTATAATGCCATATTTGCCACATCTGATAAAGTCCTTAGTGATGCATATGACAGATGTGTAGGCCAAGTTTTGTGGGCTTGATTCATTTATCAATTCATGTGTTTATTTGCTGATTTGTATGCTGCCCTATACCAAACAGTTTTGGGTTGTCACATAATACATCAGATTTTGAAAATTAACAAGAAAATAGGACAATAAAAATTAAAATTGCAAAGAGCAAAGTATTTTTTTTCACCTGCCACTTAAAAAGAACAGGTGAATCTCCTTAGGGAGAGCAAAGAGGCATCACAGCTGGAAGGCTCTTTCAGCCATCTGCCTAACTTTGTTCAGCAGAGACATCCAGAAGATGACCTCCAAGGGTTACCTGTGTGTCCATGTGGTAAATGTTCCTTTTGATAATCTGTTCTCAAGATGTTTATGTCTTCTGGGTCAGCATCAATATTTTGTCTTGGATATTGTTTGGGAGCCAGCACATTGGAGAAAACATTGAAAACATATGATCTTATCAACCTCTTTTAGTTAGTAATTTGATGGATCTACCTTTGACCAACTGAGATTCCCAAACCATTTTCAAAGGAGGCCTTATGCATAATACTTTGCAGTAATCTATCCAGGAGGTTACTGGTGTATGGACAATCATTGCAAGGTTATCTTTGGCTAGATAAGGCCACAGCAGGGATATTAACCTTCATAAAGTCCTGAGCTGCATCACACTGCACAGCTCTGGCATGAATGTTGAGGCTTCCAAAAATGATCAATCTTGGAAGCCCTAATGCCAAGCCTGAGACCACTGTTGTAAGCTCTGGCTGCTAGACTGTTTGGCAGTGGGGCAGGGAGAGTTGTTGTCATTGTTAACTGCCCTCAAGTAGGCTTTGACTCATGGTAAGCCCACGGATGAGACATCTCCAAGACCCCCTTTCCTCAACCACCCTACTTAGGTCCTGCAGGTTCAGGCCTGTGTCTTCTTTGATTGAGTCTATCCACCTAGTATGCAGTCTTTCTCTCTTTCTTTTTCCCTCCACATTTTCCTAGCATCATTGACTTTTCTAGTGAGCCATTCCTTCTCATGTGTCCAAAGTACAACAGCCTCGATTGGTCATCTTGGCTTCTAATGAGAGTTCAGGCTTGATCTGTTCTCTTTGTCTTTTCAGCTGTCCACAGGATCGCGGCATTCTTCTAAAACACCAATCTCAAATGAGTTGATTTTCTTCCTATCAGCTTTCTTCACTATTCAGCTCTCACATCTGTATGTGGTAATGGGAAATACAATGGTTTGAATGATCCTGACTATAGTGCTCAGTTTTATTCTGTATCTTTGCATTTTATGATCTTATCCAGTTTTTTCATAGCAGCCCCTGTCAGTCCCAGTCTTCTTCTGATTTCCTGGCTGCAGTCTCTGTTATGGACTATGACTGATCAAAGGAATAGGATTTTTTTTTTCACTATTTCAATTTTCTCACTGTCTATTTTGAATTTGTGTAGATTATCTGCGGCCATCATTTTTGTTTTCTTAATGTTTAGCATTAAGCCTCCTTTTGCACTTTCTTCTTTGACTTTCCTTAGTAGTTGCTTGAAGAGCAACTGCTTGAAGTAGTTGCTCTTTGTTGTTTTCTGCTAATAGTAGGGACTTTCAGGTTGGCCTTCTAGATGAGGGCTGGCTGGTTAGTAACCCAGAGTCTGGGTTCTTGCCAGGGCTCAGGTGTTTTGCCCTGGGGAAGCTGGGGAGAGGGTCTGGGGATTGACCTCCTGTCCCAGCTTCTCCACACCAGATTGCCTCCCCTATTGTAGTTTGAACATTAAAATAGGTTAAAATTAAATAAAGTGGCCCCTTTTACCCATATCTTGTGTCTGACCTCATTATTCTTGGTTCCGTCTACAAAGGTTGAAACTTGCCAGACAGGAAGTATGAAAATTGAAAAGAATCCTTATGAAAAACAGAAACATACTAACCTAACTCATTGAATCCTCTGGATGTGTGCTGATGATTGCAAATTGCCCAAGAGCACTCACTGCAATTTTAGTTAATAATGATGTAGCCCAATTGAATTTCATGTTGTTATTTTGATTATTCATTTTGGGATGTGGTGAAAAATATTATGAAAACCAAAACCTGGGCCCTAGCATCTAGAAACTCCTAACCAGATATGACCAAGTGTGGAATCAGGGCTGTCAGAGTAGCCAAAGTAATCTGACTGCCTCTAGCTGTCCTGACCACCATACTGGGAGTCCTGTGCTGTTGGCCAAGAGGCTGCAGCAGCCAGTCAGGAGTGCCCTCTTTCCCAAAGTCTAGGTTCTCTTAGATGCTGATAGATAGGACTGGCCAAGTTGCTCCAATGGCTCTGAAATAATACCTTTGTCTCAAAGCTCTTGGTACCCAGTCTTGCTTGCCTTCACATTACTCCTATCCCAGAGGAAAAGACACAGGGCAAGACCTGTTTTGGTCTCATCCTTCTGTTTGTTCTAGAGGCTTCCACCCCCAACATGCTTAAGCTTTTAAATCCCCATAGAGCAAGGTGGGCAGGACAAGGACATCAGGCTGCATGCAACTTCTGGACATTTTGCATGACTTCCCCTCTCCAATTATCTGATGGGAATACCAAGTGAGAGGAAAGAAAGAGCCTCACAATTGGTTATTGAGTCTGGCAGATTCTGAAGTTATATGATCACCAAAGAGTGGGAATAGTAACCAGTTTTAAGTTAACCAAGTTGGAGATAAAGTTCAAAGCATTTCTGTTACACTGTTTACACAATAAATCAATCTTTATTTTTGTTTATCCAATCTGGACTTCTTGCGAATTATTTCCCTTATTAGTATTTATTTGGCACACTAACCCTGTGAGTAAACACACATTGATACAAGTAGTATCCAGATTAAATCAAACCCCAGTCCAAAGAAGGGATAAGAGGGAAGTTTGACATAAAGGTGGAAACTGTGAAACTGCTGTCACAACAGATATTTCTTTGGTGGCAGGGTAAGTGATGAGGTGGCCAGGCTGAACAGTGACGTAAATTCAGCTGGAGAACCTGCATGTCACAACCCCTTGATAACATGCCAAACTACCCCCTCCACATAATATCTCACAATTGGGAATACTGGACATTTTTAAAAGGCAAATGGGGAGATTTGGCAGCAATCAAATGTTAAAGATATAATCAGATGTATTGAGCATGAAAAAGAAAAGAGAAAGAGGAAAAAATATACATAAACAATAATAAGTAAAGATAATTCAGATTTCAATAATCAAAAACAATATTAACTTTAAAGAGATTGAAGTAATCTGTAATACAGAAAGGGAAAAATCAAAAGGGAAAACAAATACAGTAAAGTACCGAATAAACAAAAGAAAGTAATAAGATGGAACTATCAAAAAGTACAGAGAAGCAGAACTAGAGTCAGAGAGGAAGTTAGAGGGGGTGGGGGTTAGGTTTTTTTTTTTTAAAAAAAAAAAACAAACACCTATGGATCATAATTTAGTAGTATCTAGAAAGTATGGTATATGTATATGACTTACATATACAGACCTCTCCACTGACGCCCCCTTGTCATGTGAGAGAGGCTTGCGTACACTAATGATGTTTTGAGCTATGCTGGTGGTGGCATAAAGCCACCAGTAGGGTCTCCCATGCCAGACAGGTCAAAACCGAAGGGTCTGACAAAGAGCGTCAAAGGGCAGGATGGACTCTCTAGCCTTATGGCAAACATCCTAGGAGAAGGAAAAACTCTAATTCCAAATCCGGGCAGATGGTGCTCGTCCAACCCTGTAAGGTCAATCATCTAAGAGAAGGAAATTTTAATCAAACTTACAACCTGAGGACCTCGCTGCTACCATCCATGCCTATAAAGCCACAGCAGATGAACCTTTGATTTAAAGGGTGAGGCCAGTTCTGTGCATGCTGCGCTCCACCAGAAAAATCCATTGCACAGGCTCAAAGGACAAATTCCGTTCCAACAAAGCCCTGTAGCGATAGGTGAGGGACAAAATGGCAGATGTAAAGATGCACTGGAAGCTGCAGACGCAACCCTGCATGCAGGCGATTCAGGACATGGGTGACTTGAGGCGGACCCAGGAGATGACAGTCTTGTTCAGCAGCATCCTGAACAACCAAGCAGCCTTTTAAAAGGAGAGCACTACTTGATCCATATGGAGAGGGGACTAGAAAATGTGGCCTAATGAAAGCTCATCCCCATCTACCTGGTTGGCTAGCCGTGTTCTGATGGGCATGTTCAGATGGGTTCAAAGAAACAAAGGCACACACCCACCTCCAAAGGTGTAAATAAACTGACACTTGCATGCTGGAATACAAGAACCATGCGAGACTCTGCAGATAGTGGACAGCCTGAGCATCTGCTCTAATAGCTCACGAACTATCACAACTTAATATCGACATCGCTGCTCTTAGTGAAGTTCGTCTCCATGAGGAAGGTAGCCTTAAAGAACACGGTGCCGGCTACACACTTTACTGGTCTGGCAAACCCAAAACCGAAAAAAATATTTCAGGAGTAGGCTTTATGATTAAAAACTCCATTGCCTCCAAACTCGAAACCTTGCCAACATGACACTCTGATCGCATTATTTCCTTACGCCTCCCACATATTTTTCTCTTTAGTATATATTCCCCAACTATGCAAGCCGACACTGTGGAGAAAGACAAATTCTACAAAGACCTACACCAAATCACACAAAAAGTCCCTGTAGAAGATAAAATTAATATGCTTGGTGACTTCAATGCCAGAGTAGGAAAGAACTCTGAAGCTTGGAAATGTGTCTTAGGCAAGCATGGTGTTGGAAATTGCAATCAGAACGGATGCACCCTGCTACAGTTCTGTGCAGAACAACAGATGACTATTACAAACACTATCTTTCAGCAGAAAGATAGCTTGAAGACAACCTGGTTGCATCCCCGATCCAAACATTGGCACCTCATTGACTATGTTCTAGTCCGCCAGAGAAACATTTGCAACGTCCATCACACCCGAGTGATGCTCAGTGCAGAATGCCAAACAGATCATCGCCTTGTCAGATGTACACTAAATCTTCATCTTAAGTTCAAACCTAAGAGGGGTGGCAACTTAAAGAGGAGACTCAAAGTCAACAATCTTCAACAAGCTACAATGAGAGACAACTTCAGGGCAAATCTGCAAACAAAACTTGAAGTCCATCCTACAGATCTTGAATCGATGGGCTGAGTACTTTCAAAGTCTCTTTAGTGCTAACCGAATAGTCCAAGGCTCAGCTATCCAACATATGATACAAAAACCAATGAAAAATGAATTGGTCATAGCTCCCACTTTGGAAGAGACCCTTAAAGCCATACAGCAGATGAAAAACAGCAAGGCATCTTGGATTGATGGAATTCCACCTGAAATTTGGAAACACAGAGGTCATGCACTCCATGAAAAATTCCACAAACTCATTGTGAACTGCTGGGAAAAGGGGGAACTACCCTCAGATCTCCGAGATGCAGTCATCACCACCCTGTACAAGAAAAAAAGAGCAAAATCCGATTGCTTCAAACTATCGAGGAACAACACTGCTCTCTATTGCTGGAAAAATCCTTGCAAGGAGACTCCTGAACAGATTAGTTCCTGATGTTGCAGAGGAACTTCTTTCTGAAAGCCAATGTGGCTTTAGAGCCAATAGGAGTACTGCAGATATGGTAATAGCCCTTAGACAACTGCAAGAAAAATGTATGGAGAAGAAGAAGGGTCTCTATGTAACATTTGTCTACCTCACCAAAGACTTCGACACTGCAAGTAGAAAAGGTCTGTGGCAGATCCTGGTAAGACTAGGATGTCCCCCAAATTCCATAAAATGATTATCTTGCTACATGAGGGCCAGAGCGGTCAAGTCAGATATGGCGATGCTCTTTCAGAGCCCTTTCTAATAACCAATGGAGTGAAGCAAGGTTGTGTTCTTGCTCCAAATTTATTTACGATCTTCTTCAGCAGGATGCTCCAAAGGGCTACGGCAGAGCTTGAAGAAGAAAATGGCATCTATATACATTACCGTACTGATGGTAGCTTGTTTAACTTAAGCCGTCTGAGGGCATGCACTAAGACTCTAAACTATCTAGTCCATGAGCTGCTCTTGGCTGATGATGCTGCCCTTGTTCCCACACAGAAGCAGCTGGAAATCAAATTGAAGAAAACGGAAGTTCTTTACCAGCCTGCACCACAGGACAAACACCACCATTCCCACATTGCCTTTGGCAAATCTGTGCTCAAGTCCGTTCAGCAGTTCACCTACCTGGGAAGCATCATCTCCTCAGATGCCAAGATTGACAAAGAGATTGATCACAGATTAGCAAAGGCATATAGTGTACTTGGAAGACTTCACAAAAGAGTCTGGAGTAGTAAACACCTGAGGCGAAGCACAAAAATCAGTGTGTATAGAGCCATTGTATTGTCTATTCTTCTTTATGGATCTGAAACATGGGTCGCCTATTGCCACCACTTACGACTCCTCAAACACTTTCATCAGTGCTATATACACACAATCCTAAATATACACTGGACTGACTATGTGATGAATGTTGCTGTCCTTGAGCAAGCAGGGATCACCAGCATTGAGGCCATGATATTGAGAACACAGCTGCGCTGGGCAGGGCACTTTTCTAGGATGGAGGACCATTGACTCCCAAAAATACTACTCTACAGTGAACTTGCCATGGGTCAGCATAAGAAGGGAGCTCCAAAAAAGCGATGCAAGGACTCCCTGAAACAATATCTCAGGCTCGGCCAAATTCATAACCAACAATGGCCCGCCCTGGCCTCACATCGGGAGGCATGGCGACGCACTATCCACCATGCTGCAGCCTTATTTGAGAACTCACGCCGAACAAGTCTTGAAGAGAAACAACAACTCAGAAAGAATCACAACCCAGAAACATCACCCAAGGAGACCTTCTGCTGTGCTTTCTGCAACCAGAGCTGTTTATCTAAGATTGGCCTTTTTAGACATTAGCACGCTTGCAGAAAGCGCGATGATGAGTCCTTCCTGAATCTTCATTTGCGAAGAAAAGCCAGAGAGAGAGAGAGAGAGAGAGAGAGACATATAGAGAGCTAAATATGAGAGTTATACTTCGGTTTCTTGTTAGAAATATATGGTATTATCTATGTGTTTAGGTGCTTATATATTCTAAGTTGTAACAATTTCTATGTGCAATAAAAATATTTTTAAAGAATAAAATAAAAAAACACTGATTTTTTTTAAAAAAAGTCTCACTATTTTCATACAACTCCCAGCTGTATTTCTGTGCAGAATGATTTCCTGAAACACTGTGTGAATATTAGAAAATGCCTGCATAGAAATATGCATTTTCTCACTTCAGTGGAGAGCAAAATATAGAAATATTTTTTCCCCTAAGAATGAAACAGTTGAATATTTACATCCTAAGGATAGATGCATTTCACATTAGGGATGTAAATCTTACCTTACTTTGTTCTTGTATTAGCAGTGGATAAATTTGAAAAGTTTCCTCTCTGTTGGATGATATTACTAAAGTTTTACTATACTTTTTTACATTATAGGAGTTCAAAATGTTGCTTCTTTTAAAAAAGCACTGTTTTCTGTGCATTTAATTTACAACATGGAGTTTTGTCTACAAAGTGCAACCTCATAAGAGCATAAGAATATTAGAGCCCTGATGAATCAGACTAAATGTCTGTTTAGTCCAGCATTCCATTTATGGAAGGGGAAGTGCAGCCCACAAGCTGTATGTGGCACCAACCCATTTTAGCACTCTGTCTCCCCTCAGTTCCACCAAAGCCATCAGATCCCTCACAGAATTAGTTTTAGGTTAAAAAAAATCCCTACAGTTTCTCAGCATGATGCCTGAAGCATCATTGTACATTGAAATATACCCTGCATCTCCAGAATGTATCTAATATACCCCCAAATTATTCCCAAACCAGCTGAAATCAGGCTGCCAGACTCACCTGGCAGCCATTTGCAATCCTAGTGAGGTTCCCCCCCCCGAGCTGAAGCATGGCCGTCGCCATGCATCCGTCTTCCTCCTTGCAGGCTTCACATCTGGCTGGGGGGGGGGACAACAGAGCGGTGGCCAATCAGAGCACAGCCTGGCTTGCTCTGATTAGTTTGGAGGGTTTGCGTGTCAGCCAATCAGAAGCAAGCATTCAGCTCAAATCTGATTAGCTGGGGGAAAGAGGGAAGCAACCTCTTTGAGTAGGCTTCCCTCTGGTCTGGCAGCCAGGGATAAATTCCCAGTTGCCTCACCAGAATGGCCAGTTCCTCTCTGCAAGCTGACCCACCCACCCTCTAGGCAGCAATTAATTATGGGTTTACAGATTTTCAATTGACACAACTTTGGGGGTCGGTTGGCATGGGTCCTGGATCCAAGGTCATTGGTATTGGGGGTCTCAGTCACTGGCTGGTCACGGATATTTCCTTTGGGGATACAGGGGGCATTGGCCAGGAGGATATGCCAACTCAGGTTAAGCACCTTCCAGGTGCCCCCCCTTTCGAGGGAAAGAGGTCAGGCAGCAAGCACTGGGCCTGTGGGGATTCTTTCCCTTCCTGGGTTTCACTTGTTGGCTTTCGGGCTGAAAACAGGCTCATCAATCAACAGGCGGGTTGGTCGATGCCTGTATCCAGACCCATGTGTTTGAGCCAAACAATTGCTGCTGTCATCAATAAAGTTGTGGCCATTTATTGCCAAAAATGTCAATTTGTGTTTCTGGCTTTATTTGGGGAGGGGACGGGCATCTTGCTTGGACATGCAAATAAGTAAGAGCAAACTAGAAGTGATTTCCAATAAATCATTGAATTTTATTTGCATCAATCCAAGGGTCTTTGCAGTTATAACAAATACAATATATACCAGCAGATATGACAAACCTCCTGGGGCAGGGGGAAGGCAAGGTAGGACCCAATACAAATTGTTAAAAAAAACTGCTTTGCTCCATTTCTACCAGGAAGAAACAGATTGGACCCTATGTGCCCAAAGAAGCAGGTCTAGCAGGTCAGCCCTCACTGCCTTTGGTCACATCTTGTGGGGCCCTTTCCTGCCTTCTGAGACAGTAAGGGAAATTGTGACAGCAGCTCAAGAAACGAGCCAGCATGGCCATCAGGAACTTTTCCCATTCCATGGAGGGCCTGATCCACAGCCATTATATGCCAGCAGGGAGCCAGTATATAATGGCTTGCACAGATGAGCCTTAGGTGTTCCAGTCCAATTCAGGAAATGGTATGTGTCCTGAGAAGCTTATCTCCCTTTACTGGTCTTATTGACAAATATATAAGAAGCTCCAGGGGTTGTCTAAGCAGTCAAAATAACCCTTATGGGATTCACTGGGAATCCTACCTGCCTAAATGGGATTTCTAAATGTGAAAGCCTTTGCAGCTTTCCTGTAGTTTTTAAAAACAGTGAGGGGGGTGCATTCCTGTTTGTCAGAACAAGTGATTTGCTTAGAATCACTTCCCCATACGAGAGGAAGCACAAAGCTGATTGGCCAAATGAATGCAGGAGGCGGGGCTTGCTAACAGGGCAAGGGCCCGCTGCTGCCATGTTAGATTTTTCACCTTGGAAAGCAATTGCTAAGGCGATAAATGTGGGTTTTTGTTTTTGATTTTGTTGTTGTTGTTGTTTTTGCTATCCCTTTAATGTGAAAAAATGCTCTATTGCTCCAGCACACCTTAGATGACATTTCTTTTTTAAAAAAAGTTTGGCGGTGGTGAAGAACTAACATGAGTAAATCGCCCACTGCTGCCATCTGGCGTGTGAAGCTTATGGAGAATTCTGGGGTGAAAAACACCATTAAGACCTGCTGCTATTGCTGCAAAGTGCTAATCAAATGCCCTCGTATTACTACGAGGTACTCCAGTTTTTTCCCCCTTGTCTAGATGGGCCCCCAGAGTTTCTTACAAACGCAGTTTCAAAAGCCATTACTCCAGATCATCCAATTCTTGTGGTTTCCAATCTATAGCATCTCCAGCTCTCTGATACTGGGTCTAGGTAAATATAGATAGATAATTTCATCCCAAATTAATCTTCCACCACAGCCATCAAATAAACTGAAACAATGTTAGGATTTCTATCAAGCTCATGCATGTTATCCTTTCCAGAGTACCATAGCAGCTTAAATCCAAATGACTCATCTTATTGTGTTTGAATCAGACTATGGCTTGCTCTTTCTCTTTCTCTTTCTCTGCCTCTCTCTCTCTCTCTCTCTCTCTCTCTCTCTCTCTCTCTCTCTCTCCTTCTTTCCTTCCTTCCTTCCCTCCCTCTCACCATTTAATGATTATTATTCCACACTGAAATTGCCAATGGATGTGATGAAAAAATGAGAATGAGAAGAAATCTATATTCCACTGAATGTATCTTTCATATTTTTGACATTTTTGTGCAAAGCTTCTTATAAAGAGCTAATGATTTTGACATACTAATAGCTCAGAAAAAGCACACCACTTATTTGTAAAAGAGGGGAAAGGATAATCCATTGGGCTTCAGCCAGCTGATGCAATATTGCCTAGCCTATGGGCAGGATAATTCATTAAAGCTATCTGGGAAATGTTGCACTCATAATAATATAAAATATTAGATTATGAGAAATGAGTTCCCAGGCTGTCTTTTTTTGAAAAAAAAAATCACGTTTCCCAATGGGCATTTGATTAGTGCTAAGATTAATTGGGCTCCAATTAATTAGGCAAATCTCCTCCTCCAAAGCTCTACAGATACTCCTATACACACATGGGGCTCCTATGTGATAGCTTCTCTCAATAATCTTTACTCGCAATGAAAATATCCCTCTGGAAATGTCCCTGTCATTGAAGGCAATGTGAAAGGCTACATGTCTGGTATGTGTGTAAGGGCTTTTGTAGACATCAGAAGCTAGTAGGATCTGGCAGATAGTATTTTGGTATTCATATTAGTAATAATATTTATAGATGTAGGTCATTTCTTCTTCTCATGAGAGTTACTGAATCTGACGATTCTCTTGGTCTAAGCTTGAAAACCAGTCTCCTTTCATTCCTCTTTCTGTGGTATGTCTTTTCTATTTATTTGTGTCTCCAGCTTTATTTCTTTTGATACCATGCTCCCCTTGTTCTGCCCTTAGCCCTTAAAATTCCCTATTTGCTCCTCATCTTGTGAGAATTGTGGTAGGACTGAGTTGTGCCTTTCATCTGGCAGTATTCAACTTCTGTTATAAGGTGCTCTATACTGGTGGACCAGACTGGGCCTACCATTTCATGATATGAAGCTAACATGAAGCAGATAGGACAGTATAATTTGATTAGCATGAAAAGTGCTGGGTTTTGTTATTGGTTTTTCAAACATTTTCAACAGTGTTCCTCCTCCCACTTCATATATTAGCTAATTACATCACTCACTTTTTGGCCTCACTTGACTCAAACTTTTAACAGGCTTCTAGATTTTCAAACTGTACTTGAGGGAAATGCCCTCAGAGTGGGCTTGCATGAGAAGAATCACCAAGAGTATTGAGAACCATTTTTCACATTCAGCTCTGGAAAAGATATACATTCCAGTATTATATGTCAAATAACATTCTTTATGCTGTAAAGAACTGCTTCACGTTTCTACAAGAGGAAGATGAATGCTTTCAGGGTCTGTGAGTCCAGTTTTTCTGGGAACTGTGTCCCAGTACCAAAATAGTAATTAGTACAGGAACTTACCAACCATTTTGGTAGCATGGTATGACAAACTATGGTGATATACTTAGGTTGCAGGGGTATTATGCCAAACATTTTCAAACTGTATTTGATGAAATCCAAGCTTTGGACCTTAGCTAGGCATTTATTAATGAAAATCTCAGTTAATGTCAGACACATTGACCTGAAAGACAACTAGTCCAATACAATTCACAGAAAATGTTAGGAATTCACTGGCACAAAACATTGTGATGGTAACAGACTTTAGATTGCTTTCAAAGGGGATTGAAACAAGTACATGAGGGGTAGGTCTAAACGTCAGGCTAGTTATATATTACCATCAAGGTTAGAGACAACATACCTCTGAAAGGAACTTACTGGAACAAAGGAAAAGTGCTATTATCTCCATGTCCTTCCTGTGGATTTCTGATTAGCTGCTTTGGAAAAGAGGATGCTTGACTGGATTGGCCTTTGCTCAGATCCAGCAGGAATCTGTTCTGAGCTTCACTTCATTGTTGCTTTGTGCCTTCAATTCAGTTTGGACTTATTATAACCCTATGGAAAACCTATCAAGAGGTATTCTTGGCAGACTTTGTTCAGAGGGGATTTGCTATTGTCTTCCTCTGAGGCTGAGAGAGTGTGACTTACCTAAGTTCACCCAGTGGGTTTCCATGGCCAAGTGGGAATGTGAACCCTGGTCTCCAAAGTCTTAGTCAAACACTGAAACCACTAGGCTACTCTTGTTCCTGTAAATCTCAAATCCAGGTTCCAGGGTTGTGATTCCACAGTGGATTGCTGGGAGCCAACAAATCCCTTGAACAGTCCTTTAACTATTGAATGTTATGTAGTATTTTGCTGGCAAGCCTAGAAGGGAAGCATAATACTCTGCATTCTGTAGAAGATCTGATTAGACTGATAATAAAAATGTGAATGAAAGAAAAGGGAGCTAGTTAAAGAGAGCAAAAAGGGAAGAAGAAGAGCAGATGTGACTAAGGGTAGAAGGTTGAGAAAATGTGCCTTTTTCCTGGAAAGATAGCCTGCTTAAAAATCCTGGGACAACAGAGATTATATTGTATTGCACCTGGAGGGGAGAATTTAAAAAGAATCTTCCAAAAGGAAGGGAAAGGTTTCTTGCTTTGAGTGGTTTAGAGCTTAGAGGCAATGCATTATAGGTGAAAATGTTGATTTTAATGTGTAATGCCATTCATTTCTTTTGAAGCAGAATGACTAACATTTACTATTTGCTGGGTGTTGTTCATACAGAGAAGTGGTCAGGCCCAACAAATCTAACCAACTACTTTTCATAAGGTGTGCTCTATATATGTACATTGGTAGAGCTTATTTTAAAAAAGAAAAAGAAAGAAAAATATGAGAATCTGATTGGTCATGTCACCTCAAAAATTACCTCATTTTTTCTCAAAATTAGAAGGATTTGATTAACAGTGGATCCTGACACTACCAGTGTCAGGATCCACTGTTATGTAATCACATCCCTCTAATTTTGAGATAGATAGATAATAGAATGAGAGAGGAGCAACTGTCAAAGGTGTCCATGTTTAGTAACAGAAATACGTATCTATGACTATTTTTATTGCAATATTTTGCCTTCACATTCTTAATATGAACAATGCTGACCAATTTTACGGTATTTCACCCTTGCAACATCTGTGTTGCATTTAATTCCCTCATGTTCTTATATTCAGGAAAATAAGCCACTGTTAGGAGGACAAATGGAGAAGCAGCCTAGTTTTCAGTTGGCAAAGGAGGGGGGTCAGACAAGGGTGCATCTTATCACCCTGCCTATTTAATTTATAGGCATACTGTGATGCCCAAACAGGCCACAGCCGAAATTATGTCACACACAGATGGATAGTGCTTGTAATTAGGTGTGGATGTTCATAGGTTTGTGGACTAAATAAACTTAAAGTCATTCATGACCAGACTGAATATAATGAACACATATAAAGAATCATTTATTGTTGAATAACATAAAAACAACTGATTTAAATATTCATTTTGCCTGCATGTTACTTCACTCTAGTCTTTCCTCAAGCCTTTCAGCCTCTTATTTATACATTATATCCCTTCACAGTCCACTCCCTTCTCCAACTGTCATGTTCCTTAAACTAACTCTACCTGTCCTTCTTTCTCTACCTGTCCTACTTCTAGCCTCTCACTTCAACTTCTAACTGCCATACTTCAACCCTCCAAAAGCCCCTCCCCTTTCTGCCACCCCTCAGAGGATTGGCTCCTGAAGCACACCATCCTTATTTGTCCACATAGCTGGCCATCACACATACCCTGCAGAAAGAAGGAGCAGACTTATGAGAAAGAGGAGTGGAAATTCATAGAAGAAACACCAGTAATTTAAGATATGCAAATGATATCATATTAACAGTAAAAAAATAGCAAAGACTTTGAAATGTCAAGTGAAGAAAGTTAAGGGTGCAAAACCAGAATTAAACCTGAATATTAAGTCAAAAACATGACAACAGAAGATTTATATAACTTTAAAGTTTATGATGAAGACATCAACATTGTTTAAAGATTTTCTTTACTTTGGCTTAGTCATCATTCAAAATGGAGACGACAGTAAAGAAATCAGAAGGCTAAGATTTGGAAGAGTATTATGAAAAAAATGAGATAAGATCCTCAAGTCCAAAGGTATATCACTGAATACTGATCAATATCATCTGCACCATAGTATTTCCTGTTTATGTGTATAAAGGAAGAGGAAGAGATAAAGATAATAACGAAAGCTAACAGCACGGGGGGGGGGGGTGTCAACACATTTGAAATGTGATTCTGGAGAAGAGTTTCATAGATATCATTGACTACCAAAAAGACAAATAAATAGCTTCTACAACTCTCACTAGAAGCCAAAATAACTAAGCTAAGGTTAGTATACTTCTAACACATCATAAGAGAACAGGACAATAATGCAGGGAAAGTTGAAGACTGTAGGAAAGAAAGATTGCACTATCGATGGATTGATTAAATAAAGGAAACCACAGCCCTCAGTTTGTAAGACCTGAGTAGGGGTGTTAATAATAGAATCTCTTGGAAGTTTCTCAGTTACAGGGTCAGAATAAGATAAAGGTGAGTTGACGGTGCATTACAGCAGTGGCAGTGAAGTGGCAGCTCTGTGAAGCTGTGAAATTGTAGTTGCTTTTCACTGATTACAAAATAACATAAGCAGCATTATTGTCCCTAAAATCCTCTAGCCAAACAGAAACATATCAAAATGTCCTCAAAAAGAGCAAATTAACCATCTTTCATTTTTAAAAATGTCAAAATACTGTAGTACACAATGCATATTTCAATGATGCATTTTTAAATGTATGCCTCTGTCATTATAACTATGGAGACTATCAGACGTGGCTTGTGGTGTCATAATGACACCAGCGAAATGCAAAAGGGCAGCAATATCAAATGACATCATCCTTTTGCGTTCCGTTGGTGTTACTATGGCGTTCTATTTAATTGACAGGCTGAGCAAGATCACTTGTTCTGTTTCTTTGCTGGCATTGCCAGAGTTTGAAACCTTGCACTATTGTCCTGCCGTGAATACAGTGTCAATGGGCAGTCCTGCCAGAACACTTTTGGGTGGGATCGCAAAAACAAGATACACTACCCTCTTTTTAGGAACCTCCACGGGTTACTTGTTATTTTTTTGTGTTTATGTTCTTGTGTAAACTTTTTTCTTGTTATTTTTTTTTCCTTTTTGAATTTCCCATGCTCATGTCTTCTTGCGAGAATGGTCAGGATTTTGATCCAGGAAGTGAATGGAGCTCCATTAGTGCTCCGTTCATGCCTCGGCTGCTTTTGGATGCAAGAGAAGGTAAATCTGATGGGGAGAATTATTGTGCCAGGACAGACATATGATTGGAGATTGTGGAGAGGAACACTTTTTGTGTTCCTGTCTGATAATCTCCTTTGGCTTTATCAGACTACACTGTTATAGTGCTATTATTCCACTTTAACTGTTATGGCTGCCTCCTGTGAAATTCTGGGGTTTGTAGTTTAGTGTGGCCCAAGATTTCCATGGCTAAGAATGCTAAATTCCACTCCCTAAACTGCAAATCCCAGGATTCCACAGTGGCAGCCAGAGCAGTTAAAGTGGAATAATAGCACTATAACAGTATACACTGTATATACAACAATACACAGTACATATTGAATACAGATATAGATATAGAAGGATAAATTAGATGGAGGACAGGGTTGTGTACTGTGCTTTAAATTAAGTGAGTGGATATTTTTGCACACTTTAGAAATTTTAATCCAGGGATAATTGCTAAAATTGTTCACTAAGCCTATCATTTTAGACAAGATTTTTGGCTAGAATTCAAATCCAGCATCTTAGAACTGAAACAATTACATTTTTTAAAATATGCTGAATTTGCCTTTGTTTTCTGAATTCTGTCCAGTCTTTGAAGAGTTTGTCTCATGGAAAATGGTGGTGTTAGATGATGCTATTCAGAAGCAGATACCTCAGCAGCTAGAATAAAAAGAGGAAATGGAGGAGTTCTAAAGAAAAGGTGAACTGATGAGCCATTTTAATATATCAATCAAACTGATAAGTGTCACATAGTGCTTCTTTCCTCAAAAAATAGGACTCAATTTTTACTATAATGACAGATTAAAGTTTTTCATTAAGAGGGAGTTCCATAGCCTAGTAGCAGCAACTGAAAGAATACAGAGTGATGTATGATTTTAAAGAAAAAGGTGGTAAGGTATCACAAATGCCCATCCTAGCTTCTATCCCCAAACTAAAAGCTAGTGTCAGCTAGTACTCCCAAACGAAAAGATCTTATAACTGGCTTGTTATAACTAAAACAACACTTATAACTGGCTTGTCCAGATAGTGCCAACACCTTCTGGTTCTGCTGAGGAAGTACGAAACAGTTCAATACATTTTTTAAAAAAATGTAAATCACCTTTCGGCTCAAAAAGTCCTGCTAGACAATATACAACTCTAGAACAGTCTCATAAACCATTTCCAGTTTCAAACAGGAGAAAACAAACAATGGTTAATTGATTTAAAGCACTCCTAATTAAATAAACTTTAATCAGATTTTGAATAAATCAATACAATAGATTGATAAAGTCAAAAGCAAATACTTATTTGACAGATGATAATGTGAATAGAATATACAAATTAACAAAGTAGAATACTGTATACAAATTAGGAATGTAAAGAATACTTACACATTTTGCAATTCTCAAAAAGAGTATTTCAGCAGGTTGAGTCCACCCAGTCAGAAAAAATGGTCAAGCATTTTCAAATAACATCAACAAATATACACACACACACAATTTTGTGAGGGAAAAACAATATTCTGTGCAGAAAATAATTTAGGTGATATGATGCACTACCCGATAAATTTGGTGCACTGCCCAATAAATCATGCTATGCCTGCAGATCAGGGCTGAATGCTTCACTTGCCATAACCTAGAATCTGAACAAAACAACAAAACCCCAACAGTAAAACACATTAATATTAAAAATGGCAAAAATATTTCTGGTATGCCAAAGACCTTCAGTGCCCAATCCTCTGAATAAGTTGTAGACCTACACCCATTGCTGATGAAGTAGAAGCAGCTTCAATCTGGAAAGAATGGGTACCAAATTTAACCCCTTTAGAGCCCAACAAGGATAACATCCTGGAGATGATTGACCAAAACTGGTATTTAGTCAGTGGAGATAAGTCAACATAGCAAAACAAAGAACAAGTCTGGGACCTCCTGACTTAAACATAATCCTGTAAAGCTTGAACCAGACATAAAGACCAATTTCCACAAGTCTAAAGATGTAAACTGGACCCCACCCTCCTTTGATTCATTTTGGATGAGCATATATTAAGAACCACAAGTTTCCTTCTGAAGCTAAGATCCTGGCACTACAATGCCTTCCTTGCCTTGCGCTTCCTTTACTGAATCACCTGCTCACTTTTTCTTAGCTCAGCAAAGAAAGTCATCAGAGAAATTACATCAAAGAGGAAGACCTCATATGAGGAGGTGCAAATACCTCCCTGAAATTCCCTCAAACCTTTAAGGATACATGGGGATAAGGGTTTCCTATCAATCTGCATCTCCTGAGATCACCAATCGAGAAACTTACAAACACAAAAATCATCTGTAGTGTCCTGGAAACCCTGCACCTTGAGCCAAAAAGTCAGAGCTGACAATCAGGCTCTAATAGACTGAAGAGACAGTCACCTACCACTGAAAGAAAGACAATATTGCAAAAAGGTGAAGCACAGGCACTGGCCATACATCACTCAAACCCTCCCACACTCTAAACTCTGATTACACTCTAACAGCTCTGGTGTAACTCTTCCTGGTGCTAGGAGCTAAGTATAGACTAATGGGCCTCACTACTGCACCTTCCAAGCATCCATAGGTTTGCTTGCATTGGATCCAGCATGGTGTTTGCATCGTATGCCAAATGTCTGAAGCACTCCATCTGTGTGTAGAAGAGAGCATTGGTAATGCTGTTGTCCACCCCTGCAACATGGAATTGTATAAAAAGGATATTATATTGGAGACACTGCAGGGTAAAAGACCTAACAAATCTCATAACCCTAGGTGAGTTGGATGACAAGGAATTAATAACTTGCACTGTGGCCATGTTGTCACACTAAAAATGAATGGAAGAATTAGCTAGCTCCTCTGCCCATATCCGAACAGTGACTAGGGCTGGTAAACATTCAAAAAACGTAAGGCCTGTCATTAGTCCAGCCTCAATCAATCACTAGACCAAACACAAACACACCAGTGGCCCCTAAAATAAACACCAAAACCTACTGACTCTGTGAGATCAGAAGATTTCTGAAGAGCATCCTTAAGTTTTAATTACTCATGCCAAAAGATACTCAACTGAAATTAGTGAGGAATTCCTGCCAAACTCCCAGATCATCCCTGATGTAATTTGCTAATGCCACATATAGCACAAAAGAGACACCTGAGAAAAGCTGGACCAGGAGCCATAACATGGCAAGCAAAATTTAGATGCCCGATGAAACCCTGACATTACTAGAGTGAAGCTTTCTTCCATATGAAAAAAGAAGAAGCTCTGCTTCACACCTTGTAATTTCTCTGTGGGGAGTCTATGATATTGATAGATCAAAACAGTTTTGATACCCAGAAATACCACTTGGTGAACAGGACCTTCAGTTTTTCCCTGAGCAAGTGGAACTCCCAGCTCCTGTGTCAAGGAACAAAACTCAGACAAAAGAAAAGCACATTGTCCAGTCCCAAATTGCTCAATTAATAATAAAAAAGCTAAGTAATGTATCACTCATCTTTGCCCAGTCCTTATCCTAACAACCCAAACAAAAAAGATACTAACCTTCTCGAATGCTGCACATGATACTGAGCACCACATAGGAAGTGTCCAGTCCATGTAAAACATCTCATCAAATGAGAAGCCCAGGAGCTCGAAATCACCAGGATACACCAAAAAAAAAAAAAAGGCAAAAGGTAGACTTAATGTTACATTTTGCCAATTTAGCCCATATCCCATGCCTATGAACCTCTTTCACTGCTGCATCAAATGGAGTCTACCTAACAGTACACAGTTAAGTGGGAATGGTGTCATTAACTCACTCACTTCTGAGACAGGACAAATGATGAAGAGTCCTGTATTCACCTGGAATGTTCTTAAGTACTACACCTAGAGAAGACACCCTCAAACTGGGAACAGGGGGAGAAGGGAAGAGGCCAGCACCCTCCCTTCGATATCCTCCTTCTGAATCTTTTCCCTAACTACATGCTCCAAACCTATGACTGACTTCAAATTCCTAGCCATATAAGGATGATGAATTCCTTGAAATGGAATCCTAAAACCAACTCTAAACCCCCCACTCAAATAATGAGCTGCTACTTGATCAGGAGACAGTTAGAGAGGAACCAATAAATTCTGAAAATGTATGAGGCTGGGACGCTTTTGCAGTTGGGGCATGGTGGAGTTACCTGAACCCTGAATCCTGAACTCCCAGGAGAGTAACCTCTGCTGCTGTCTTTGGTTACCCTGAGACTGAACCAATGCACTACTTTGGGCCCTCTGAAAAATATGACCATAGTGTGACTGCTCACTCTGAGTTTGTCACACAGAAGTCATGATTTGCATCCAGAACTGAGCCTGCATTTGATCCCATTTTAAGGTGGGGTTAATTGCCACCCTCATATGAAAAGCCTCATCATAAAGGAGCCATAAAGGTCCCAAAAATCCACATAGATCCCATAAATAATGTCCATGTACTGGATCAAGGGAAAAATCATAGAGGCTGTGTTCTGGAAATAACCCTGGCGTATATGAAGAATATGAGCAACCTATTTGCTCAAGTCCTATAAACCATACATGTCCTCAGCTTCTTTTCCTTGTCATCCATCTCTCCTTTGTCCTTCTTTTCCAGCTCCCAATAAAACAGGGTGAACACATCGATGTATTCACCCCACAATATCTTATCCTTTGTAGACTATAGGAGGATTACCCAAAGGGAATGTCTGCTCCCCATAAGGAATGGCTGAATAGGGAACCACACTGTAAGCACCACTGGATGAAGGGGTCAGACCTCCCCAATACCTACTCTGCCATGGCTGAGTAACTGCACTAGGGAGATAATTTGACTAAGGAGCCCATTGAGGCTGGCCCCAGGGTCAAGCTGGTTGCGCAAGCTTCCCACTCCCCACTGAACCTGAACCACCACAGGTACCTGGCATACTAGGCTGTCCTAAAAGGATCATTCCATGGTCCCAAAGGCCAGCTATAACCACCTCTGACCCCACTAGCCATGTCAGGAGCCATGTCATTTACCACCCATGAAACCACTTGAGCTGCTAAGGTCTCTGATTATCTCCCAAGGTTTCCAGATGAAGGCACCACTACTGGACCATCATCATCAGCCACTGCATTTGTTCCTACAGAGTCTTTGTGTCTCTCTAAGGCATCAAGATGAGCCAAAATTTGATTAGTGACCTTCACCTTATGAGCAGAGTAGTCCCCAGCTGCCTTTTTAGGATGGGTATTGCCTGCTTAGGAAGAGTGTTATCCCTCTCCAAGGCATCTAGCCTGGCCAAATTGCCACCAAATTACTCTCTTCTACTCCATTGTCAGCTGAGGATAACTCAAGAGATAGCTCAAGATGTTTCAATGTTTGCCCCTTTGCCAGAACCTTACCACTTTGGGCCCCATCGTAGTACCAACCCTAAGACAATGGCCATAGTCCAACACTCAAACCAAGCAAGGGCTGCAGGCTTACCAATACCCACTAGCCCCTTTCCAAGGCCTAGCAAAGTCATCTTGGCCATCCAAAGCACAATTGGGGCCCATAGGCCTAATCAGGCCTGGAGAAGACCTATGGTTCTCACCAGGGCTGAACTGCAGCCCAACTGTGGTCTATAGGCCCACAAAAGCCTAGCTGAGACCTATGGGCCTCCTTGGGACCAAACAGGGCTAACAGACATCCACAGAAGCCAATGGGCAGCACCAGGGCTCAACAAGGCACAACTAGGGCCTAGCAGATGCCTGAAGGTCTCACAGAGAAAAAAGGAGGGCCCCAGTGGCCTATCAGCCTCACCAAGGCTGAACCATTGCACAACTGAGGCCTAGCAGAGGTCTACGGGCCTCATGGTGGAAAAAACAGGGTCCAACTAGGCCTACACACCTATCAGGGCCTACAGGTCTAACAGGGCCTATAGGTCTAACAGGGGGCAAATGAAGGCTCAACTATCAACGGTCCTTTAGGGTTACTCAGGCCTAGCAGAGGCCCATAAGCCTCACCTAGGCCAATACAAGGGTGAACTGGGGCCTGCAGGCCTACTAAGGCCTAACTGGGGGCTATGATTAGGCTAATCAGGGGCCTGGAGTAGCTTGTCACCCACACTCTCCCTTCAATGGCCTAAAAGTTGCTATAGCCCTGATTGTGCAGTGGCAAGGACCCCAAATGTTCCTTCTGCTATTACTACCAGGGCTATATAACCCTCCAGCCAGTCACTAACTGCCAGTTGTTTCATCCTTGCTAGCTGCCTGAGCACCCACCAGCCTCCCAGCCTAGTGACTGCTCGCCTGTCACCGAATCACCCACTGGCCACCCTGTCTGTAGCCAGTCACCTGATCCCCTACCAGCCACCAAACTGCCAATTTAAAAGGATTCTAATTGCTCCCAGCCAATCTGTACTGCAGAACAAAGTCTAGCAAATGAGGAAGTGGAGGAGTGGCAGGAGTTTTAAATCAGTGCAGTTCAACCCACTGCATTCTCCATCATAGTGCAAGTTACACTGGCCTCTATCCCAATGGATCCCAGAAAAAAACATCTGCCAGTCCATAATGCTGCACAACATGGGTGGGATTTGGATTGCACATCATTACACAAACACAAGCCAGAAAAAGCATTCCCTCTTACATTGTAAGGACAGACATCAGAGTTCTGGAGACAGCATGAAGTGACATGAGTTGCCCCTTTTTTCAATGAACTATGGATTCTTCTGTTGTGGAATAAGATCATTCTTCAAAATAGATTTATTTACCAATGGATTGTGCCAACTCATAGAATCTGGAGGGCTCTGAGAACCTGGACCAACTTCTTAGTAATCTGAAATTCATAGAAAGAACCATCTTTATCCCAGGTTTTAGGTTATAGATGTAGATCCCATAAACAACACTATAGTTTAGAACCAATTAGCTTGTTTAAATCCAGGCTACAGAATTACCGCTAAGTATTACAGCACTAAATTGTTGCTATTCTATGTAGTTAGCATCCTAAAATAATGGGGTTTCCCTTCTGAGCTATTTGTATGATTAATATGCAAGTGTAAACAATTAATTCAAATTAAATTCATATGGCAATCTAGCTAAGGTTTCCATAATCAAGTGGCTGCTCTAAATTCATGGGATACAGACACATAGTTTCACAGTGGAATGGAAAAGAACCTGTTCCATCAAAGTCTTGGGTAGCACACATTTATAAATTAAGATGCTCATTGCATCTTTGCTTTCACAAATTGTGTTTCTTTCATTAGACAGCTCTTTCTAGTTATGTTTCTACAAGCCCATTATTGATGTCAAAGCTATTGATGAATTCTAATGTTTTGGCCTTTAATCTGAGGATGGAATCAGTTTTGGACAGTGAATTTGGAACCTAATTTGTAAATCTTTTTGACTTGTTCTTTAAGTTAGTGTTGTACCTGGGAAGCATCATCTCCTCAGATGCCAAGATTGACAAAGAGATCGATCACAGATTAGCAAAGGCATATAGTGCATTTGGAAGACTTCACAAAAGAGTCTGGAGCAATAAACACCTGAGGCAAAGCACAAAAATCAGTGTGTATAGAGCCATCGTACCATCTATCCTCCTTTATGGATCTGAAACATGGGTCACCTATCGCCACCACCTACGACTCCTCGAGCGCTTTCATCAGCGCTGTCTACGCACAATCCTAAATATACACTGGACTGACTATGTGACGAATGTTGCTGTCCTTGAGCAAGCAGGGATCACCAGTATTGAGGCCATGATATTGAGAACACAGCTGCGCTGGGCAGGGCACGTTTCTAGGATGGAGGACCATCACCTCCCAAAAATACTACTCTATGGTGAACTCGCCACGGGTCAGCATAAGAGGGGCGCTCCAAAAAAGCGATACAAAGACTCCCTGAAACAACATCTCAGGCTCAGCCAAATTGATCACCAACAGTGGTCTGCCCTGGCCTCACATCAGGAGGCATGGAGACGCACTATCCACAATGCTGCAGCCTTATTTGAGAACTCACGACGAAGAAGTCTTGAAGAGAAACGACAATGCAGAAAGAATCACAACCCAAAAACATCACCCAATGAGACCTTCTGCTGTGCTTTTTGCAACCGGACTTGTTTATCTCGGATTGGCCTTTTTAGTCATCAGCGCGCTTGCAGAAAGCGCGGGATGAGTCCTTCCTGAATCTTCGTTTGCGAAGAAAAGCCAGAGAGAGATAGACTGTGGAAGCAGCAATTGCCTGAATCTGTGCCCATTTATGTCCCATTATATCTCTGTTTAGTGCTCTCCCACTATATTCAAGAAATTCTACTGATAACACAAGCGTTATCTTCCTTCACAAATCATTTTTAAATATAATTTGAGTTTATAAAATGTATTTTGCATTAAGAAACCTTTATAACACTAGAGAGAAGCTGGGGGTGGAGAGTGAGTGAGTGTTTGCCCTCTCCCTCCTCCCTAGGAACACCTGCCCTCTGAGTGCCTTGAAAGCCAGCTCCAGCCAGACCATCGGCAGCAGCAGCAGCAGCAGTGTGGCTTTAAGCTGGGGGTGGAGAGTGAGTGCTCCTCCGTCTTACCTGAGACCGGGAAGGAGGTGGGGGCAGCCATCGGAGTAGTGTTGGGGAATGGGAGATATGGCGGGAACAGAGCAAACAAATATTGCAAGAGAAGACGGGATCGCTGTTTGAAAGCTATACCGTCTTCAGTTCCCTCTGTTGCCCAGAATGGCTTGGAGAGCAGACCAACCATTCCACAGAACATCACTCTGCTCCTCTGCAATGCCAGGTCGGTGAGGAATAAGACTCATATCATCCAGGACCTTCTCTTGGATGAGGACGCCGAACTGGCTTGCTTCGCGGAGACCTGGCTGGGAGAGGATAGCGTTGTCACATGGGCACAGGCCCTCCCACCTGGGTACTCTGTTAGCGAGCAGGTGAGAGGAAGTGGGTGAGGGGGTGGAGTGGCTCTAGTCCATAAGAACCACCTGACCTTGACCAGGATACCTATCTGGAACACAGCTCACTTCGAGTGTATATACCTAAGCCTGAAGACCAGGGATAGCTTGGGGATTCTGCTAGTCTATCGGCCACCCCGTTGTTTAGCAGACTCCCTAACCGAGCTGACACAGCTGGTCTCAGAGCTGCTGCTGGAGTCCCCCAGACTTCTGGTTTTGGGGGACTTCAACATCCCGCTCGAGATCAGCTTAACAGGTGCGGCTCGGGAGTTCATGGAGACCATGACAAACATGGGCCTATCCCAATTGGTCAACGGGCCCACACATTGTGCAGGTCATACACTCGATGCGGTCTTTAGTTCGGATCAGGTATATCCGTGGGCGGAGGTAATCAGTACCTCTGCCTTGCCATGGACGGATCATTTCCTGGTCAAGATGGAACTTAGAGCCTACATCTGTCCCACCGGGGGTGGTGGACCCATTAAAATGGTCCGCCCTCGAAGGCTAATGGAACCTATGGGTTTCCAGAAAGCCTTAGAGGGCTTAATGGTTGGAAATGCCGGTGATCCTGTTGATGCTCTGGTTAATATGTGGAACACCGACCTTACCAGAGCTATCGGCATGATTGCTCCGAAGCGTCCTTGCCAACCCGCTTCTAACCGTAGGCCATGGTATACACCTGAGCTTAGGGAAATGAAGCGGTTTGGACAACGACTAGAGCGCAGGTGGCGGAAGACTCGACTCTTATCTGACAGAACTCGCCATAGGAACTTTCTTTGGTCCTATCGGGAGGCAGTGCATGCAGCGCAAAGATCCTTCTCTTCTGCACGTATTGCGTCTGCAGAGTCCCGTCCAGCAGAGCTGTTTAGGGTGGTGAGGGAGCTGGCATAGGTGACCCCTGCGCCGAATCCCCTGCTTAACCCGACGACTGCCTGCTGTGATGCATTTAATAACTTCTTTGCAGATAAAATCTCTCAGATAAGAGCCGACCTAGTTGCCACTATTGTAACAGAAACAATGGACGAGGTGTCCAGCAACTCTGCCGATGTAATTATACTGGATCAGCTGCAATCTGTGAGTACCGATGACGTGGACAAGCT
This sequence comes from Gambelia wislizenii, assembly GCA_030847615.1. NCBI lineage: Eukaryota > Metazoa > Chordata > Lepidosauria > Squamata > Crotaphytidae > Gambelia > Gambelia wislizenii. The sequence goes on along the minus strand of JAUMIR010000003.1, from coordinate 191,789,287 downwards.
CCTTGGTAGTGTGACGAAGACAACCTGCCCCCTCGACCCTTGCCCGTCTTGGCTGGCCGTCCAGGGAGGGGATGCATTGCGGAAGTTCCTGGTGAGCATCATCAATGCATCCTTCAGGGAAGGATATATTCCATCATGTTTAAAGGAGGCGGCTGTTAAGCCTATTCTGAAAAAACCTTCCCTGGACCCCCTGGCTATGAATAATTATAGGCCAGTCTCTTTATTACCATTTTTGAGCAAAGTGATCGAGAGGGCAGTTGCTCTTCAACTCCAAGCTGTCTTGGATGAAACCGATTACCTAGACCCATTTCAAACTGGCTTCAGGACAGGCTTTGGGGTTGAGACTGCCATGGTTGCTTTGACCGACGATCTGCGTCTGAGCATCGACAGGGGTAATGTGACCCTGTTGGTGCTCTTAGACCTCTCAGCGGCTTTTGATACGATATTTCACAGCATTCTTCTGGATCGCCTGGGGGAGTTAGGCATCGGAGGCACTGCTTTGCAGTGGTTCCGGTCCTTCCTCTCAGGCAGGACCCAGAGAGTGCTGCTCGGGGACAGTAGCTCCAGTAAAAGGGAGCTCACCTGTGGAGTACCACAGGGTGCTATTCTGTCCCCGATATTATTTAACATCTATATGAAGCCGCTGGGTAAGATTATCCGGAGTTATGGAGCTGGGTGTTATCAGTACGCTGATGACACTCAGATCTATTTCTCCGTATCTCGTTCGTCGGTCTCAAATTCTGATGGCATCTCTTCTCTCAATGAATGTCTTCGGGCAGTAATGGGCTGGATGAGGAAAAACAGATTGAGACTGAATCCTGAAGAGACGGAGGTGCTCACGGTAGCGGCCCCGAAACCAAGAATCGGGTTGCAATCTCCAGTCCTGGATGGGGTCACACTCTCCACCAGTGACTGTGTTTGCAGTCTAGGGGTGCTCCTTGACTCGTCACTCCTGATGACAAATCAGGTAAATGCGACAGTCAGGAGCGCTTGTTATCAGCTTCGGCTGATACACCAGCTGCGCCCTTTTCTGGAAGTAAGGGATCTTGAGACCATTGTGCACGTGCTGGTAACCTCACGTCTGGATTTCTGTAATGCTCTCTACATGGGGCTACCCTTGTGCCTAGTTCAGAAATTACAGCTGGTACAAAATATGGCAGCCAGGCTAGTTTCTGGAACATCTAGGAGGGACCACATTACTCCGGTTCTGAGGTCCCTCCACTGGCTGCCTATCAGCTTCCGGGCCCAGTACAAGGTGTTGGTTATCACCTTTAAAGCCCTAAATGGCTTGGGTCCAAGCTATCTCAGGGACCGCCTTCTCCCTTATAATCCTCCCCGCGCTCTCCGGTCCTCTGGGAGGAATCTGTTGCAGCCACAAAGACCTAGGCTGGCGACTACCTCCCAGAGGGCTTTCTCGGCTGTCGCCCCCAAATTGTGGAACAGCCTGCCCGACGAGATCCGCCTATTGACATCATTAGACAGCTTTAAAAAGGCTGTCAAGACGGTTCTCTTCGGGCAGGCTTTTCCGGAATAGCTAACCCCGGCCTCAGGAACCCCCTCTGGAGGTTGCTTTTGGACCTCCAAACAGATGCTGCCTGCTTAAAAGGGTTTTTAACATGTTGTATTATATATTGATTTTAACTTGTATTAATTTAATAATGTTTTAAGGGGAGGGAGGGATTTTGGGTTGTTTTATACTGTCTACCATTTTATCGTTGTAAGCCGCCCCGATTGCTTGCAGAGGGGCGGGATATAAATAAATTTTATTATTATTATTATTATTATTATTCCTGGTTATATGACTGAATGTAGGTTTCCATAGCTGGTAGTCCCCACCTGTTCCTTGAGATTTAGATATATAGCCAGCCCTCTGTATCTATGGATTTAGCATCCACAGATTCCACCATCCATGGCTTGACAATATCCCCCCCCTGCAAAAAAAATCCAAGAAACAAACCTTGATTTTGCCATTTTATATCAGGGACACAATTTAAATGCCATTATGTATAATGGGACCTGAGCATCAACAGATTTTGGTATACCCCAGCAGATACTGAGGCCCTATTGTACTTACCATGTTGATCAGTTCTATCACAATTCCAGCAGATGGTAGACCAGACCAGATTTCAGAAAAGCTGGCATCCAGACGTAGTGGTGTATTCAGTTTGTTAAGGCCACAGTTGTGCATGACTGTTGCAAAAGCTAGGAACAAACCATCTGGACCTTTGGAGAATCCAGCATTATATCTCTATGAAGCAGACCAAAAGGAATCAGTGTTTCCTTCAGTTTCCTTGCACTAGGTCCATCTCACCTCCCATATGCCTCCTGATTGGCTAGAAAGGGAGCAGAACAACTGGAGCCACCTGTGTAAGATGCCTGATTATTCCATCCCACTCCATACTTGTGACAAGTTACCTTTTCCTTGATCATGCATCTAAGTGAGCTCCCCAACTAATTAAGAGCCCAGATAAGGAAGACCACAAAGACAGCCTATTTTTGGCAATATCTCTGTTATGAGCACAATGTGTACCCTACTTCTTTCGGGTGTAATACACTCCCACTCCATGCTGTGGTCTCTAGTCCCATTATTTCTGCTACAAAATATCTGAGGGAAGGCTCAGCACGATATCTATTAATGACATAACCTGTAATATATCTTTAGAACATATCATATTTCATTGAATGTATTATTATTCAATGATAAAAGAAAAAGAATATTGAATATATTAGATTTGTAGGAAAGTCAGATAAAAAGTTTTCCTTCTTTAAAACAGAAGAGCACAAATCCAATTAAGATATTTTTGTATTTCTGCCAAGTAGACTTCTGTGTCATAGATCTGTTATTCATCACACTTTTGGGGGGAAAATGCAGACCATGCTAGAAATTATATGCAGAATTTCCCCCACTATTTTCTTTTTATGAAAAGTGGCAGGAGGAGGCTTAAAACTAGAAGAACGGGTAAGACTGCCTACCCATCCAGATGTTTTTACACACAATTAACCACCAATCCCCTACTGAATTTTCACCCATAAGGACAAAGCTATAGGTATTACAGCAATTTTGAGTGGCCACATGGCTGAGGAAAATTTAAGCAGATCACACCACACCATTCCTCTGCTGAAGATGTCACTGCCTTTGGCTTTTTCCATCTTTTTCCAGTGTGGCAACAAGTACACATTTCTTACATGATGTCTAATTTAGCAGTATGCGTTTCATCAATTTAATTGACCATTCAATAACCCTGACCTTTCCTATGTACTTCTTATTGCATGTGCAGAATGCTAGGTCTTCCAAGCCTTCTTTGCCATACAGACTCCAAACAGAAATGCTTCAGGGAGCAGAATTGCTATACCAGCAAGGTTTTCTTCATCAGGGAAAGATATTACAAAAGGCAGAAAGGAAAGCAAAGACATGACTTGAACATATAATCATGTCATGTTCATGTTGCATTAAGAAGTTATGGGAGAAAGGGTCTGATGCTCCTACACCTTTTGTAGATAAAGAACTGTAAGTCTCTATGCAATGCTTATGTTGTTTTGAGGCTCTCCCTCCCATAATATCATTATACAAAATGAAAATGAAATGACTTCAAAATCTTCAACCCCACCTCACTGTGTCTCCTTCCTCCTTCCTGCCTTTTGTAATATCTTTGTTTGGCAAAGTGATTTGAAAATCACGGACAGAATTAGTTCCCTTATTATTAGACTAATGAACAGATTGCCACAATATATGGATCTGGAAATTTTACTAATGACCAACATAGTTCCCCCTATATTTTGTACTGAAGCATGTTCTAAGGAAGCATCACTTCCTGAAGGCCAGGTCTGAAGCCAGACTGTCTCATCAGAGTAGGAGGCCTTGAAGGCCAAACCACATTTGCTCTTAATGCATCTTCTTCATTAAGAAAAAAAAACCCATATGGCCTCAATGTATTGAATAAAATTAAAATGGCAACTACAGTCTCTGCAGCTGAATCTTGAACCTCGAGAAGTGCATTAGTCTTGGAAACTATGTGACTCAGTACTGGAAATGTTTTGGGTGTCAATTTGAATTGTATATTAGAGATACAAGAACTGTTAAACTGGAAGGCAAACAGAAAATTGCTCTGCTCCTGAGTGCAGCAATTTCAAAGGCCTCAGAGAGGCTGGAAAGGAAAGTTTTGATTCAGCATTTACCCATTTGAGGAAAACAGTCAGCTCTACACAAATGTTGTTTGTGGACAGAACTTGGAAGTACCACATTACAAATAGTGCCATTATTATTGCATTCCCCCCCCCCCAGTAACAAGGACATAACAATATTCGAGGGTAGCTGTGTTGGTCATGCAGAAAAATATAGCAAAAATCCACAGAACAACGATGTCTTTATTGGCCAACCAAAATGCACAAGATACATCACACAAGTTTTCAAAGTTCACTGGCTTCTTGATCAGGCAAAGATGTTAAAATCATACAGGAGAATAGAGGTGAGGACATGGAGGACATAACAATGCACCTTTAACATAATGTTACAACAAGTGTGCCATTATTTTTTTCCATATAAGAAGTAATATGTACTCTTTAATTTTTCTCATTACCTGTGGGACAGGGGTATTTTTGATTGCATTTTGAGGGAATTTCTCTCACATTTTAGGCCATTTTCTTTTCCTGCTCCTCTCCCAACAAAAGACCTTGCCTATTTCCTGTTCAATTCCAAAAGTGTCAATCATCAACAATTGTTAACTCTTCCAGAATACCCTTTGTTTTAGCCTGGGAACCTCTGAGAACCATTGTATTTCACTCACAACTCCTATCCCTGTAGGGGAACTAATTCATATAAATATCACCCAAACACCACCAAATTAAACACAGTTCCACTTCCTTCCTCCATGCTGCCAATTTGCTGTGCAACTTCAGAATGCAACTCTGAGACCCTGGTGATGCAGGAATCTCTTCTCTACAGAACAGGTGGCATATCACCCATGATCCCATCACTCTATTTTTCTATGCAAATACATCCTACTATTTTCATTAGCCTTGTGTGAGTGCTTGAAGCCTGAGTTTTGGCATGAGTGCTGTGATATTATTTTCCAATAAAGATCATTTAATTGTACCCTCTTGGCTTAGAGTTTCCTCCTTAGTACTGGTATATGAGTAGGTTAAAAGGTCCTACCACTACCCACCTCTTGTATTGCCATGTTGAGTACATTAATTCCCCAAATTAATATTTGTATGTTAGAAGGTCATCAGGACCCCCAGCATTTTGGGTAAGACATAATATACATACACATACAAGCTTTGGAAGAATAAGCAATTGTTTGATTTGACTTATCCTGCTGCTTGTTTTCACTGTATTTTTATTTTTTTCAATATTTGAGATTTGTGATTTTAGAGAAGTCTGGAAGTAGCATAGCACACTTGTTTGCATATTGCACAGAAAATTAGATAATTCAATATGTGCAGCCCAGTCCATTGTACGTAAGTCCTGCTGAGTTTGCTAGGATTTATTTCTAAGCATGTGCTGAGTTTTGCAGCATGGGTCACATAGCTGGCATGCAGGGAATGGAGACTATGAAGATGCTCGGTTGTCAATGGCTCAGCAGTAACATTTGCTTTCATGCTCCAGTGCCAACTGAACACCCTATATAAGATGGACAACCCACCTTAGCCTTCTTTAGGCATACACAAGTTGTTTCAACTACATTTATTCAATTTATTAAACCTTGTCACTGTCCTGAAGACATTTTTCATACCATTTGTCTGCATCTAGTATCTGGTGTATATGTACAAAGGATAGTGCTGACTATAGCAGGTTAGATTGGATGACCTCTGAATGACTTCCAGATAGACAATTCTGTGATTAATGGCTGATAGTGTCTTTGTATTAAGGGCAGGGTGATTCTTTTTGCAACCAATGAGAGTATTGATTTATAAAGAGCTGACCTATTGATTTAGAGCTGGATCTTGACATATTTACTGAGGAAAACATATTTGATGTGAGTGTAGGAATGAATGAGGGTGGCACTATAATTGACTGAAAACGCATTAGAGCCAGTTGGAAGATGCCACTTGCCTTTGATTATTCAGATTGACATTCATTGCCGTTATGGTCTTTTTCTTTAGTTGTAATGGGCTAAAAGGGACCATCAGACTTTCACTGACATAAGTAATGTGTCACATGTAATGAAAAACAGAAGACAGGACTATTTTTGTGTGTGGGGAGGGTATTTGTTGTTAAGAGAAAAAAAATACCTTAATATATTGGAAGTGACCTATAGAAATATCATGTGACTCAGTCGAGTTACAAAACATATTAAAAGCTCTGCTGGATCAGAGCAAAGGCCTATTTGGTCCAACATTCATCTCCTGTGGGGGCCAACTGGATACCTATGAGAAAGCCCCAAGCAAGACATGAGCATAATAACACTGCCCTGATTGATTTCCACAGCAACTGAAATTGAACTATGCATAGTGAGAAACTTGCATTGTAGACTTAGCTTATTTGTAGATGGATAGGTAGGCAGGCTTTGGGGTTTAAAAGGAAGCTTGTAAGGGATGTAAAAGGAAGACTTCAGGGTTTTATTATTTTAAAGTGGGTTTCTCCCTACTACACAAATCCCATACTAGACTTTTCCCCACTCCCATTCCCAAAGCTCAACACAGTATTCATTTGCTCCTTGTGTATGGGGGATAAATTTGTATCTGCTTATTTTTACAGTTTAATTTTTCAAAATTTAGAAATGTCTGCAGTGTGTGAAAAAATATAATATGGGAGAAATTAAAATTCATGTTTTCATCCACACAGGGCCAGGGCTTTGAGTGCTTAACTTTTAAATGTCTGACTTTGAATCAGTCATGTTAATAATCAGTCATATTGATTTAATGTTAGTATTCAGTTAAGGTTGTCCACACTTTTCTTTCATTCTTTTTTCTTTTTGTCTTTCTTTCTTTCTTTTTTTTTGAGAGGATCCTTATCTATAAGGCAGACAAATAGTATAGTTCTCTCCATTCCCAGAATAACTGTACCACCTGATTCCCCCACCCCACCCCCAATACATAGAGCTTAGGATTTTGTTTCAGTTCATTTTTTGAAGAATTTATTAAAGTTCATGAGAAACATATTCAAGTCAGAAAGAACATGAGATTTTAAAAAATTGTATGCCAGAGAAAACAAAACAGTCACATTTCCCCATCCTCTCTTCTACTGTCTCCAGTGGATGATGATGATGATGATGATGATGATAATTATTATTATTATTTATACCCCACCCCTCTGTTAAAACAAAAATTAAAATACAGTACAGATAAAAATCCCTAAACACCCCCACCCTCCCCCATAAAAAAATATATTAAACAAATATAAATTAAAAGCAACTGTCTAAAATCACATTTAAAAACAATAAATACAATAAATAGCCAGTGGACTAAAAGAGGCCAGGATCTCCTGAGCCCGGGATGTAATTAGGAAAGGCCTGCTAAAAGAGATCCGTCTTTAGTGCTTTTTTAAAGCTACTCAGACTTGTCATATGATGGATCTCATTCGGCAGGTCATTCCACAATTTGGGGGCGATTGCCGAAAAGGCCCTCTGGGAGGTTGCAGACAGCCTAGATTTTTGTGGCTGAAGCAAATTCCTCCCAGAGGACGGGAGTGCGCGGGGAGGATTATATGGGAGGAGGCGGTTCCGGAGATAAATTGCACCCAAGCCATTTAGGGCTTTAAAGGTATTAACCAACACCTTATACTGGGCCCGGAAACTGATAGGCAGCCAGTGGAGAGATTTTAATACTGGAGTTATATGGTCTCTCCGAGATGTTCCTGAGACCACTCTGGCTGCCATATTTTATACCAACTGATGTTTCCGGACCAAACATGAGGGCAGCCCCATGTAGAACACATTGCAGACATCTAGACGAGAGGTTACCAGTGTGTGCACCACAGTTGATGTGCACCTTCCCCCCCCCCATTTCCTAGTTGTACATCTACCACCTTCTAACTGCAATCTTTTTCTCACTGTATATTTGTCTGTAACTACATGCTAAAAAACAACAACAAAAACCATGGAGGAAATATTACATGAAAACTGTATTTGGTCAGGGTTCTGGCTCTTTCTACTAGGGCTGAGGATTTTGTCAGGCCAGAGGAAAGACTCTTGCTTAGCAGCTGGCTTCAGCTATATGTCTACAGATCTATCTATCAATGAAGAAAAGCTTGGAAACAAGGAAATGTCCATGATAAACAAGATAATGTATTTTACAGATGTTTAGCAGTCAAATTTAATAGGATCCCATATTAATGGATAAAGACAAGCAGGTATGTCTTGCCAGCAAAGGTTAAGCTTTCAGTATGAATCTTGAGTTTGAACTATGATTTACATGTTATATATCAGGGTTTTCTTTTAAAAAAGAGAGAGATTCGATTGCAAATGTACCTGTAGAAAGAATCCCCTCTGGGTTTAAATATTGTATTATTTTTAAATACTTGTCAAAACCCGATGAGTGCTAAAGTGATTTTATATTTGCATAATTCTATGGATGGGATTTAGTTTCTTTAATCATTTTCTTGCAGTCTTTTCAATTTTTCCCTTTGAACTGATTTGATTTCACATTCCTTTAATGCCAACTTTTGTTGAACAAGTTTCATGTACACACCAGAATTTTACAATTCTTGGTTGCAGAATGATGAACTTGGAAAGGAAGATTACCTTTCTGTGGCACTCTCTTTCTGTAGTACTATAGAGGTCCTGGTATTTACATCTGTCTCCCTGGTCCTCTACTGATGTGTGACCTATGCATGGTACTTCAGAAAGTATATACATCTGAAGAATAAATCTTACTGGTTTATGGATCAAATGTTAGTCTTCAAGTCTGTTAGTTGTAAATATAGAAATAGATACATATTGACAAGCCACTATTTCCTTAGTACCATGGTTATAACCCAGTCGGTCCACACAAAGTTGTAGAAAGTCAAGATATTTTGAATCAGTATTGTCAATATAAAATATTGCACTTTAAGTTCATGGAATGAATAATCACACTTTCTGTAAAGGCCAAAATTCCAAGGTATTCAATTTTTAGTATTTCTGTTTCTATAAGTAACATTTCCAGATATGAAACTCCTACACATTCACATTCATTATTTGGTTGATAGAGAAACACTTGGCTTCTTGGTATTGATTATTTCATGGTTGCATTTTGCAGTCATTCCCTTATCATATGTCCTTGAGACTACCTTCTGAAATCCAATTGCCCTACCTTACTCTTTCCCCCTGCTTGCTGATCTTAGTTATTGGAATATGAGGCCTGTGAAATATCTACTTCCTCATGGGAATGTTGATAATAGAAATTAAACAAACATTGGTACTGCAACAAGCTTCCAGTGTCAGCAACTGTTAATTCTAAGCAGGTCCAATGGTCTATCAAGCTTGCAACTCCATTCCAGTCCATAAGTTTGGCCTTTTGACTCTGAAAAAAGTTTTTGATAATTTGAACTGGACATTTCTTTTTAAAGCAGTGGAACAAATGTGTTCAGGAGATAATTTTATTAAGTGGGTTAGATCAATTTATAGTTCACAGAGTGGTCAAATAATTGTGAATAGAGAATTAAATTTAAAAAAAAATGAAACACAGAAGGGTAAAAGACAAGGATGTCCATTGTCACAATTGTTATTTATTTTGGTCTGATGAAAGAACCCAAGGTATACAAGTAAGAAAAGAAGTGTTTAAATTGAGGGCATTGGCTGATGATTTGGATTTAATGCTGGAAAACACTTTGGACTGCATAGAGGTATTAGTGAGTAAATTGAAAGAATTTGGAATAAAGGCTGGTTTTAAGACAAATAAAGAAAATATGAAGAGAGGTTAACAAAAGATATGACTATACAAAACAATAAAGATTTAAAGTACAAAAATAGATTTGATATAGAAAAGAAAATAAAGCAGCAGGGGAGCAGGAAGTTTCCATCTTCCATGCTGCTATCATTCTGGTGGTTTTTTATTCTGGTCTCATATGGGACTGAGGTAAAGCCATGTCTTTTTGCTAATGGGTTTCTTTTCCAGTTAAGAAAAAGACACAGTTTTATCTTGGTGCCCCACAGGAACGGAATGAAAGAACAACATCATGTGGTAAGGCAGCATGGAAGACAGAATGTTTTTGCCGCACTGCTGCTTTTCTTTGGAGTTCATTAAGCCTCTTAAATATCTTGTTGTTACTTTATCAAATATGAACTTTTTTGTTTCAGAATAATTACAAGTTGGAATGAAATTAAGAGAGATATGGTTAGATGGGAGAATCTGAAATTGTCAATGTTGGGAAGAATTTTTGTGATATAAATGAATGTATTGCAGAGAATATTGTTTTTGTTCCAGACAATACCAGTTTTGACAAATGACACACATTTTACACAATAGCAGAAGGATTTGTCCAAGTTTATTTGACCAGGGAAGAAACATTAGATTCAAAATATTAGATAATGCAAAAGAAAAAGGAGCCATTGGTTTACCAAATTTGAATTTTTACTTTTCAGTCTGTTGTTTAGTCTGGTTGAAAAATGGGTAATGTTAAGAAATAAAAGGTTGTTGGAGTTGGAAAGACATGACTTGTAATTTGAGTGGCATGTATAATAATAAAAGTATAATAAAATTCAATGAATGTATATTTTAAAAATAATTTTGTAAGGTGTGCTATATTAAGAATATGGATGGATATAAAAGCAGATTATGCCCTAAAATGCCTCTATGTGTCTTAACACAGGACACGTTTTATAGAAAAGGGATGATGAGAAACAGATGGCTAACTTATCAAGAGTTATTTCTTGAAGTAACAAGGTAAATAAAAAATTAAAGGCAAATGTCAACTAGAGGGATCTATAGCCCAATGGTTTTCATATTTACAATTGTTTCATATCTTTAAAACAGATAAAAATGAATGTGATTTTGGGCAAGAAAAATCAGACACTGAAAAGCAATTGTGTACGGATGTGAACATCTCATTCTTAAATGTATAAACATTCCTTGAATTTTTATATAGAAGAGGAACAGGTTAAAGATAGTATGTTTAAATGGGCTAAAATTTTGGTCATAATATACAGATGGAACAGTGGAAATGTTTGTGGACAAAAGGTTAAAATTTACTTTATGTTATGATCTTAAAGAAAAAATATATAAAATTATGTATCATTGGCACATGACTCCTAAAAAAAGTATCTAAGATGTATAAAGATGTTGCTAATATGTGTCAGAAATGTGGAAAACATGAAGGGACATTTTCTCATGCTCAGTGAACCTATGAGAAAGCTAACATTTTTGGATACAAATAAATAGAAGGCGGCAGAAGATTTTGAAAAGTGTTCAAGTGAAACCAGATTTGGAAGCTGAAGGCTTTCACGGCCATCATCCATAGGTCTTCTGTGGGTTTTTTCCAGGCTATGAGGCTGTATTCTGGAAGAGTATATTCCGGACGTTTTGCCCTCATCTGTGGTTGGCATCTTCAGATAATGGTTGGGTAGGAGTGTGTTTGGGGTTTATATACTGTGAGCCCCCGTTGGAGAGGATATGTAAATTTGTGTATTTGAATGGGTAGTTCCTGGGGGAAGATATGAGGATTAGTGTCTGTTTGGCTAAAGGCCCATTATCTGCTGTAAATCCCCCTGTCCCTGGGTGAAGTTCATTTGCATGTGTTGAGTTTTGATTTTGGTGTTCTTCAGGACTGGTAGCCAAACTTTGTTTACTTTATAATTCCTTTGTAAGTGTTGAGTTTTAATTCTATTATATTTCAAAACTGGGAGCCAGATTTTGTTTACTTTTAAGGTTTCTTCTTTCCTGTTGAAGTTGTCCAGGTGTTTGTGGATTTCAATAGCTTCTGTGTACATTCTGACATGATACTTGTTGGCCTGATCCAGAATTTCTGTGTTTTTAAATAACATTTTGTGTCCAGGTTGGTTTATAATGTGTTCTGCTACTGGTGATTTTTCTGGCTGGCCCAGTCTTCAGTGTCTCTTGTGTTCCTTGATCGTGTTTGCACACTGCATTTAGTGGTCCCTATGTAAACTTGTCCACAGCTGCATGGTATGCGGTAAACTCCTGCAGCTGTGAGAGGGTCTCTTTTGTCCTTCATTGAGTGTAGCATTTCTTGGATTTTCTTGGTTGGTTTGTAGATCGTGTGGAGGTTGTGTTTCCTCCGCAGCTTCCCTAATCTGTCTGTGACTCCTTTGATGTATGGTAAAAATACCTTCCCTTTGGGCGGCTGTTTTTCTTCATTCCTGTGGTCTTTTCTGGGTCTGGCTGCTCTTGTGATGTCTTATCTACGACCATTAGCTTGTAGAGCCCAGTTTAGGTGCTTCAGTTCATCCTCCAGATAGTGGGGTTCGCAGATCCTTTTTGCATCTGGAGGATGAACTGAAGCACCTAAACTGGGCTCTACAAGCTAATGGTTACTAATTTACTAATCTGGAGTAACCATTAGTTTTTTTTTCCTCTTAGGACATATGGGCATATAGTTTCTCTTGGGGCATATAGACATATAGTTAGGAAAAGATTATGGGAGATAGTTATAATACTTTGCTCCTCTGCAATGCCAGGTCAGTTAAAAAAACCCCTCACATTATTTACGATCTTCTTTTGGATGAGGATGCCGATCTGGCTTGCTTCACAGAAACCTGGCTGGGAGAGGATAGTGCTGTCACGTGGACGTAGGCCCTCCCAGCTGGGTATTCTGTCAGTGAGCGGGTGAGGGGAAGTGGGTGGGGGGGGTGGAGTGGCTCTGTTTTATAAGAACAATCTGACCTTGAACAGGATACCTGTCTGAAACACAGTCCACTTTGAGAAAGTGGCCTGAGGACCAGAGATATTTTGGGGATTCTGCTAGTATACCGACCACCCCATTGTCTAGCAGACTCCCTAACCGAGCTGACACAGCTGGTCTCAGAGTTGCTGTTGGAGTCGCCCAGACTTTTAGTTTTGGGCGACTTCAACATTCTATTCAAGACCAGCTTGACAAATCTGACTGGTTCGGCTCGGGAGTTCATGGAAACCATGACAAACATGGGCCTATCCCAAATGGTTTTCAGGCCCACACATTGTGCAAGTCATACACTTGATGTGGTCTTCAAATGGAACAGGAATATCCATGGGCTGAGGTTATTAAACCACCGCATTGTCATGGACGGATAATTTCCTGGTTAAGACTGAACTAAGAGTCTCTTCCTGCCCCACTAAGGGTGGTGGACCCATTAGAATGGTCCGCCCCAAAGCCTAATGGAACCAATAGGATTCTAGAAAGCCTTGGAGGGTTTAATGGTTGGTAATGCTGGTGACTCTGTCGAAGCTTTGGTTAATACCTGGAACACTGGCCTTACCAAGGCTATCGACATGATCGCTCCCGAGCATTCTTTCCAACTCGCTCCAAACAGTAAGCCATGGTATACATCAGAGCTTAGGAAAATGAAGCGGGTTGGACAATGACTAGAGTGCAACTGGTGGAAAACTTGACTCTTATCCGGCACAACTTGTCATAGGAACTTTCTTTGGGCCTATCGAGAGGCAATATGTGCAGCACAGAGATCCTTCTCCTCTGCACGTATTGCATCTGCAGAGTCCTGTCCAGCAGAGCTGTTTAGGGTGGTAAGGGAGTTGACGTAGGTTATACCTGCACAGAACCCATTGCTTAACCCAACAACAGCCTGCTGTGACAAGTTTAACAACTTCTTTGAAGATAAAATCTCTCGGATAAGAGACGACTTAGATGCCAGTATTTTGCCAGAAATAATTGATGAGGTGTCCAGCAACTCCGCTGATGTAAATTTACTGGATCATTTTCAATACATGAGTACCGAGGACAGGGACAAGCTACTTGGTAGGGAGAGGAAGATGACCTGCCCTCTCGATCCTTGCCCTTCATGTCTGGCCATCTGGGGGGAAGGGTTGCCTTGATGGTGTTCCTTTTTTCCGCTCCTGAAAAAACTTTCCCTGGACCCCCTGGACATGAACAACTATATACCGGTTTCTATGCTACCATTCTTGTGCAAAGTGATCGAGAGGGCAGTTGCGCTTGAACTCCAAGTGGTCTTGGATGAAACCGATTATCTAGACCCATTTCAAACTGGCTTTAGGATGGGATTTGGAGTTGAGACTGCCATGGTTGCCTGGACTGATGACCTGCATCTAAGCATCGAAAGGGGTAGTGTGACCCTGTTCGTGCTTTTAGACCTCTCAGCGGCTTTTGATATGATAGATCATAGCATCCTCTTGGATCGCCTGAGTGAGTTAGGAATCGGAGGCACTGTGCTCCAGTGGTTCCGATCCTTCCTCTCTGGCAGGTCCCAGAGGGTGCTGCTTGGGGACAGCTGCTCCAGCAGAAAGGAGCTTACTTGTGGCATTCCGCAAGGTGCCATCCTATCCCCGATGCTGTTGAACATCTATATGAAGCCGCTGGGTGAGATTGTTCAGAGTTATGGGGCTGGGTGTTATGAGTACGCTGATGACACCCAGATCTATTTCTCCTTGTCCCGATCATTGGCCACAAATTCCAATGGTGTCTCTTCTCTTAAGGATTGTCTTAAAGCAGTAATGGTCTGGATGAGGAAAAACAGATTGAGGTTAAATCCGTACAAAACAGAGGTGCTCACGGCAGCAGCCCCAAAACCAGGAGTTGGGTTGCAACCTCCAGTCCTGGACAGGGTCATGCTCTCCGTTAAGGACTGTGTTCACAGTCTGGGGGTGCTCCTTGATTCACTGCTTCAGATGACTAATCAGGTGAATGCGACGGTCAGGAGCGCCTGTTATCAGCTTTGGCTGATACGCCAGCTGTGCCCTTTCCTGGAAGTAAGGGACCTTGAGACTGTGGTGCACGCGCTGGTGACCTCTCATCTAGATTTCTGCAATGCTCTCTACATGGAGCTACCCTCATGCTTGTTCCGGAAACTTCAGTTGGTACAAAATATGGCAGCCAGAGTGGTCTCGGGAACATCTCAGAGAGACCATATAACTCCAGTATTAAAATCTCTCCACTAGATGCCTATCAGTTTCCGGGCCCAATATAAGGTGTTGGTTATTACCTTTAAAGCCCTAAATGACTTGGGTCCAACTTATCTTTGGAACCGCCTCCTCCCATACAATCCTCCCCATGCACTCCAGTCCTGTGGGAGGAATTTGCTTCAGCCACAAAAATCTAGGCTGTCTGCAACCTCCCAGAGGGCGTTTTCAGTAATTGCCCCCAAATTATGGAATGGCCTGCTGAACGAGATCCATCAGATGACGAGCCTGAGTAGTTTTTTAAAAGCACTAAAGACGGACCTCTTTTAGCAGGCCCTTCCTAATTAGATCCTGGCCTCAGGAGCTCCTGGCCTCTTCTAGTCTTCTGGCTATTTAATATTTTTTAAATGTGATTTTAGATTAGTTGTTTTTAACTTATATTGGTTTAATATCTTTTTATGGGGGAGGGTGGGGTAGGTGGGGTTTAGGGATTTTAATCTGTATTTGTATTTTATTTTTTGTAAGCCGCCCCGATTGTTTTTAAGAGAGTGGTGGGGTATAAATAAATAAATATTATTATTAACAACAACAACAACAACAACAACAACAACAACAACAATAATATGTGACCACTGCAGTGAGACTGGCATACATATGCACATAAATGGAAAGATTCGGAAATACCAACTATAGATGAGTGGATGGCAAAGTTAATGCACTTAAAATAGATGGATAAACTAACTGTTTCAATTCAAGATGAATCATCAAGAAGATAATTCTACTGAACAAAATTAATCAAATCCCACCACTTCTAAATCATCTTTACCTTTTCAGTATTGTCTTCAATACTAGAAACATCTTATGGACTTTTGAGAAAAGACAAAGATGATTTAGAAGTGGTGGGATTTGATTAATTTTGTTCAGTAGATTTGTGATAACAGAAAGAAGTGTGTATTAGGATAACTAGCAAGGTTGAGACCAGGGAGATTCTCAGACATGTCAAAAGTGGCATTAACAGCAATGCCAGGAAATCGTAAAAGGGATCTCTTATCAGACAATGTCGTTTCCCCCCTCATTATGCACCCGTTAAGCTGCCGTTCTGCCAGTGCTGCTTTTTATTGACACGAGAAGCCGTCTTTAGATCCCCCATTCCATTTGTGTTCCTGATTTGCCTGTGTGCGACAAGGTGCCCTGTTATGCTAGTGAGGTTCCAGTGTCAATGGGAGGTCCCTGCCAGAACACTTCTGGGTGAGATAGGGACATCCAGGGAAGTGACACAGTTCTTTTATGACCATCCCCAGGTTACTTTAACATTTTAAAGTGTGTTTTTGTACTTGCTGTCACTTTTTAAATGTTACTAATATTTTTATTTTTAAATTTCCTGCGGTCGTGTCTTCTCACGAGAATTTGCAGGATTTCGATCCAGGAAGTAAACGGAGCTCTGTTAGAGCTCCTTTTTACTCCTGGACTACCCTGTCAATGGGAGAGGAGATAAGTGTGGTGGAGAGGGTGATTGTGCTGGGACTGGGATGG
Organism: Gambelia wislizenii; assembly: GCA_030847615.1. Classification (NCBI taxonomy): domain Eukaryota; kingdom Metazoa; phylum Chordata; class Lepidosauria; order Squamata; family Crotaphytidae; genus Gambelia; species Gambelia wislizenii. The sequence continues at coordinate 191,772,808 of JAUMIR010000003.1, read as the reverse complement.
GACAGGGGCAGGAGTGGAGATTTTGGGAAAGGAACACTTTTTTCGGTCCTGTCTGATAATCATCCAGGTTGTTAATATGACCATTGATAAGCAGATCAGAAGTATTTATCTCCCCCCCCCTTTCTTCTTCTTTTCTCTTTTTGTGTTATTGGAAGATATTTGATAATTTTAGTTACAGAAATCTTTTTTTCTATTTTTAATGAATTTTTCAACTATATTCTCTTTGTATTTAATAATAACATAGTTTTTCATAATCTATACAATCAAAGGCATAATCCATGAAGCACAGGGTGATTTTTCCCCCCTGAAATTCTGTGTTCCATTATCCAACACATGTTTGCAATATGATCCCTAGTGCCTTCTTTTGTTCTTGAACTCACCTTGGACACCTGGCATTCCTCTCTCCATATAATGTAAAATTCTTCTTCTAGAAGTTTGAGTATCCTGGGAAATGGTTACTGCAATCTATAGTGCAATCCCTAGTATCCCCTTTCATGGGGACTGGACTATATATTGAATCTGTGGGCCATTCTTTTGTTTTCCATATTTGTTGATTTGTTGACAGATTTTAGTTGGAATTTGAGTGGATTCTGTTTCTATTGTAGCAGCTCTATTGGTATGCCATCTGTTCCTGGTGATTTTATTCTCCCAGCTGTCCTGATTGCAGCTTCCACTTCACTTTCTTTAAAACAAATATTAACATAAACAAGAAACATAAACATGTTTTTAAATATATAATTTTTAAAATTTGTATTTTAAATTATTTGTAAATTATTTTTAAATACTTAAAACACACAACCTGCTATAAACAGGACTACAGACTTAAAAAAAAAACAAAAATAAACAAAATTACTAATTACTTCACCCTATCACACTGATGATTACCGTATATTCCGGTGTATAAGATGACTGGGCGTATAAGACCCCCCCCATTTTTAAGTTAAAATATAGAGTTTGGGATATACTCGCCGTATAAGACAATCCTCCCTTCTCTTATATGTCAAGTATATCCCAAACTCCCCCCTTCAGCATCCTTTTATGCACATTTGTGGACTGCCCCTTCTGTTTTTAAATCTCAGTTGAAAGCTTTTCTTTTTTCCAAAGCTTTTGGAATTTTAGTTTGATACTGTTTGTAATCTGGTATATTTTGTTTACATGTTTTGGTCAGTTTGATTTATATTACCATATATACACATATATATTGTTGTTTTATATTTGATCACAGGTATTGGTCAGTTTGTTTTATGTTTATATTTTCTTGCTGTTTCATAATATATTATTGTTGTTGGGTTGGGTTTTTTTTGTAGTTACCTGGCTAATTTGTTTTGCAATTATATTTTATAGTCTTATGTTTATTATTTGTTCCCTCTGTGTGTGCTTATGTATACATTTATTTTAGACTGTACACCTTTGTCAGGACCTGGGGTTTTGTTTGCTTGGTTTTGTTTGCTTGTTTCAATGCAAGTGCCATGTACATAGATGATGCTATATACATAAACAACAACAACAACAACAATAATAATAATAATAATAAATACTGACTGCAACATTATACATTTCTGCATAGTCACTTCAAGTTCATGGAAGTAAACCAGATACTGAAAATGGCACTACCATGTGCAGTATGTTACAGAACTAAGCCTTGTCTGTGGTGCTTTAAGAGTCACACGAAGATGGGAGTCCAGTTCATCAAACACTTTGGTGCAGAATGGCAGCTTCTGGGATGAGGGACTTTCTGTGGTCAGAGCCCTTTTAAGGTGAGGAAAATAAAACTGGGATTGGTCATGTTAAAACCCAAGGGAAGAGGAGTCAGGAATTAGGTTGAGGGAGAAGAGAAAGGCAGTGTTAGGGCTGTCAGACTGGAAACTGGAGACAGTTCCTATGCCTTTCATGTCTGTGTAAAAGAGGAAATATCAGCATGTGTCACTTGCCACACAGTCAGGGAACAAGCAACACTGGTTGATATTCTGTCTTCCACACCAGTGGTCCTTAACCTGTGATCTGTGGGGGTCTGTGAAGACCTGAAGGCTGTTTGGCCCACCTCCTCCCTGCAGTGACAAGAGCCAAGGCACAGGTTGGCTGGTTGACTTGGCCTGCACATTGCCATTCAATCTACAAACTTACAGGAGAAAAGTCTTCTCTATTCCTCCAGTGCCTCTGAGGGAAGGTTGAATGGATGGTGTAATGGTATATTATTATTATTATTATTATTATTATTAGGGCTTTAAATCTTGAGTTAAGTCTTGAGGGATCCCAGCAACAAAAGATATTCAGAGGCGGTCCCTGGTAAAGAAAAGGCAAAGAGCCCCTGCTCTACCCCACACCCACCATGAAAGGTGCACACAGGAGGAGTCCCCCCACCAGTTTCCCCTAGGGCAACCATGTCCAGCTGCTCTGCTGCGTGGTGTGGGAGCATTCGCATGGCTCCAGAGGCAGTGGGGGAAGCTGCACGGGGTGAGGGGTGATCTTCTCCATGGCTGCCAGTCACAGAGAAGACCCCCCCACCTCGCGCAGCTGAAGGAGAAGGGGGGAATCCGCGCGGGGAGGGAGGGCGGGCTTCTCCGTGGCTGCCAGTCACAGAAAAGACCCTCCCATACCACACAGCTGAAGGAGAAGGGGGGAAGTTGCGCAGGGAGGGAGGGCTTCTCTGTGGCTAGCAGTCATGGAGAAGACCCCCCCACCCCCGCAGCTGATGGAGAAGGGGGGAAGCCACGTGGGGAGGGAGGGCTTTTCCGTGGCTGCCAGTCACGGAGAAGCATCTCCCACCCTGCGTGGCTCCAGAGGCAGTGGGGGAAGCTGCGCGGGGTGGGGGTGATCTTCTCTGTGGCTGCCAGTCACGGAGAAGACCCCCCCACCACGCGTGGCTAAAAGGGAAAGGGGGAAGCCGTGTGGGGAGGGAGGGCTTCTCTGATTTATCACGGTAGCAGAAGGCCTCCCAAAGCCTTCCCAAGTTGGTGCTGGGCAACACACCACCTCTTGGTCTCTGGGGGATAGGGGGTAGCGGTTGACAACCTGTGCCCAGCACCCCCCCTTGACTGGCTGCTCCCTGCTGGGTCTGGCTGGGTCAGGGGTGCCACCGCTTCACCTGAGGAATCAGCCAGCGGGGCGCTCTCTTTGACCCAGAGCACGAGCAGGCAGGCGAGGAGACAGAGCAGCTCTACATTTGCACCTCTCCTCTGTTTTTGATTGTTCCCCAAAGGGGGAGAAAAGGGGCGAACATACCAGTACACGCTTTGCCTCACCCCCCCGATCTCCTGCATCTTCGCTCCATTTACGAAGGGTGCAAAGAGGCAGGAGATTGGGGTGGGTGAGACAAAGTGTGTACCCGGCGTATAAGACGACCCCTGACTTTGGAGTCTATTTTCCAGGCTTCAAAAGTCATCTTATATGCCGGACTATATGGTATATTACATTAATAATGTACTTCTAATAAATTATAATGAAATCCAACTTCTGCTATTTATCAAAATGCTTTATTACTCTAAAAAGCCCAATGTTGAAAGATGCCTCTTACTTTGTTTCAAAAAAATAATAATGAAATCTTGATTTTTTTAAAGTTAACGAAGATTTATCCTTAATCAACGTTTTCAATTTGTCTATTTCAGCCAACTCACATCTTCATCAACCAGTCTTTTTGTGATGGAATCAATATATCTTTCCATTTCTGAACCTATAAAAACCTTGCTGCTGTGATCATACTGTATATTGTAAAGTTCTCCCATATTTACTCTCTAAATTTTCTTCCAACATCCCAAGTAAGTCTCAGATTTCACTTGGAATCTGACTTTAATAATGTCCTACAAATTCTTATGGATGTGAGTACAATATTTCTGGGCTTTATCACAAATCCACCACATATGAAACAATAACCCAATTTTCTGTTCACATTTCCAACACTCATCAGAGCAATTCTTATACATTTTAGAAAGTCTCTCAGGAGTCAAATATCATCTATGCATCATATTATAAATCTATCTAGATCTATACATCATCTCTTTCAAAGCTTCCATTTCACTTTCTAAAAATTGGAGTTTCATCTTCATATTGTTCTTCCTCGAATGAGTCTGTCACCCTTTCATCAATTTTATATAGTTCTTCGGTGTATTGTTTCCATCGTCTCATTATTTCTACTTGGTCATTTAATGTGTTTCTCTGCTGCTCATATAGCATCTCCACTCTTGGTTTAAAGTTCATTTTCATTTCTCAGATCTTGTCAAAGAGGTCTCTTATTCTTCCTTCTTTGTTGTTATCTTCTGTTTCTCTGCATTGATTATTAATGATATTCTTCTTGTCCCTTTGCACAAGTTGCTGAAAATTTGCATTTAGGGTTCTGACTATTTCTGTCACCTTTTACTTGTGCTTCCCATCTGTCCTTAACTGCTTTAAGAGTTTCATCTGTCATCCATTGAGGCTTCTCTTTCTTTTTGGCTGCATATAATGTCATTTGCATTCCTCTGTGACAATGTCCCTGGTTTCAGTCCAGATTTCTTCTGCCTCCTGGTCAATTAAGCTTAATAATGCAAATCTATCTTTTACATTATTTTTAAATTCTACAAGGATTTTCTTCAGGTTGTATTTTTGCACAATGGCTACTTTAGCTTTATTGTCATTTTTGATATTAGCACATCATGGGACTTTTTCGGACAGAAGAAAAGTAACGCAAGCAGCGTCGCCAGGTTGCGACGCTGCTGCGCAAGAGGGTGCCAGTTTCAAACGACGCTCTTCCCAGCGGTACTGTTGCGACCAGCTGATCGCGAGTAAAATATGACGCTGGGAAGGAAAAAAATCACACTCAAATGTCCCAGCGGTACTGCAACAGTACCGCTGGGAAGAGCATCGTTCGAAACTTGCGCCCTCTTGCGCAGCAGCGTCGCAACCTGGCGACGCTGCTTGCGTTACTTTTCTTCTGTCCGAAAAAGTCCATGGTCTATGCCACCATCTGCTCCGGGTCATGTTTTTGCAAAGAGAATGGAGCTTCTCAATCTTCTGATTCCAATTATGTAATCTATTTGATTTCTATATTGGCCATCAGGTGATGTCCATGTGTATGGTCACTTCATTGGTTGCTTGAAGGATGTGTTTGTGATCCCTAATTCAGTGTATATGTAGTATGATTCCATCACTCTAAAATAAATGCTACATGATGTTATAGATTGTAAGAAAATATCAATTATTTCAAATTAATATTATTTTCAATCAGTTTTGAAGGCACAGAGGTTATTTTAGTATTGTTACAAACCATGTGCAATTCTGGATTTCATTTGTTTACTTTAGTAATCTCACTGAAATGCCTTCAGAAAAAGAAAGGAACCATCACTGCAATGAAACTTTTAACAAAGCTCCATTTTTCCTGGACCTAGTCATGACAATTGTTATAGTAAAAGGAAAAAGGGTGCATTTTTCCAAAGAAACAGATTTCTATAAATCCTCACCCAAACTGATAAATTACGCCTTAGAATTTTAATAGTTCCCTCTTATTCTGATACCTTTCAAGCTTCCTCGCCTCTGAATTTTTCCATGCTCTTAAATGTGTGAGTGATTTGTGAGTGGCAGGAATGCATCTCCCTCCCCTAACATCATATAGTCTTGCCAGGTGTGTTGAAACAGAACTGCAGAATCTTCTTTCAAGGCTGAAGAAAACAATGAAGCTCAAGGAAACATGAGTTGTTTATTGTACCGAAGTGTTTCCATGCCATTTATTCATTATATAAACCTTCCTCATCTGTAAGACTTTGGACGAATGTCATTGTCAATCAGATGGCTGCATTCAGTGAAAGTCTCATGGCTCAAACATAAATGAAAGCTATAAAGGGGGATATAATGAAAAAAGTCTCAGTTTCCAGGAACTGAGAACATGGGGAGGGGGCTGCTGTACCCCCAAGCTGTGCAAAGAAACAAAACTTTCCAATGAACTAAAATAGTTCAGTTAATGAAGTAGATGTGCTCCTGGGCATTATTTCCTTAGCAGAAAATTTGGTACCAGAGTTTGGTACCAGAAAATTTGATACCAAAATTTGGGACCAAAAAAATAACATGGAACGAATAGAGATGGGTTTCTGCACAATCAAAAAAATAAATTAATAAAATAAAAATAATTGAGAGCAATGCAACAGGTTTTAGCAAACTTTTTTATCCCAAACTAACAAGATGTACATGAGAAATGAAACAATCTGGTTAAATAAGCCTTTCATAAGGGAAAAAAAAAATCAACCTTCTAGAGACTGCCTGAATGCAACCAGGGGTGACTTTTACTTTCACCAGCCTCCACTTCTCTTATGATTTCTGTTTTGGTAGCCAAGCTTACAGATCTATGCTCTTTTAAAAAAAACAAAACAAAAAAGGATGCTGGAGGTATCTGATGAAGCAACCTTGTCTGCTCAACACTTTGCTGTTCATGCATGCTCAATAAAGGATTCTGGAAACAGCTGCTGTTCACCTTGCCTGTTGTAGGCAAGCACTCACTGCTGCAGAATTATCAGCTTGCGTTGTATACTGTTCTTTACCAGATTTTTTGCACTGATTACTGAAGACATACTATTTGGAACCCAACATCAAAAGTCTGTGTTTCTCCAGCTCTTTCCCCTCATCCTCCCAATTTCAATGCTGCTGAAAATCTTCCCGCTAGATGTAGAACAAGGGGGGAGGGGTTCCTGGGTGGGCACAAAAAGTTTGTCTGGACCTGTCAGAATACACCATCTTCAAGCCAGTGTATTCTGGCCCCTTTAAAATCTTATTCCAACTTTTAAAATTACAGTTGTCCCTTCATATTTAAGGTTCTCACATTCAGGGGTTGCACATTTGTGGTTTGTAGCTGCTGCTCAACTAGTTCAAACTCCAAGACCTCACCCTCCTCCCGTCTCCTCCTGTTCTGGCAACAAAACAAATCCAGCTTGCTTTCTTGCCTTGCACCAAAAGATCACTGCCCATTACTTTGAACCTTACTGTTTTAAATGGGCAGCACTGTTTTAGTGCAAGGTAAGAAAGCAAGCTGGAGTTGTGTGGTAACAGGTATTGGCAGTCCTGTTGTCAGGAGAGGAGTCTACAGTTCTGTAGTGTATATGCACATTGGGGGCAGAGCTTAACTTATTTGTGGGTTTTTTTTCACTTTTGCGGTGGTGCTCAGCCCCTAACCCCAGCAAATATGAAGGGGCAGCTGTACATGATTGGGCTCAGAAGGACTTTCTTCACAGTATTGCTGCTTTCCTGAATTCTGAACCATCCACAAATGCTGCAACAGAATCAGTGTTTTTATTGGTGGGTTGTTTTTGTCATTATGAGGCTTCATCACTTGACATTCATCTTCTATTTTTAGGACTCTTCCACACTACTGCAAAGAAGTGAGAGTGCTTGCATCAGACAGTCTCACTTATTACCAGCAGGTGCATCTTGATGATCCTTTTGCATCCACCTGGAGCCTCTCCAGTCTCTGTGAGGATGAAGGAAGCTGTGCGACATTGTTAGCAATTTGGCCAATCATTGCTTAAATCTCATGACACTGTAGGCAATTTGGCCAATCATCATTCATATCTTTTCAGTGTCCTTGCTCGCTATTGGCTGTGGAGGTTGTGAGACCTTTATAGGCATGCCTTCTTTTTCAAAAGAATGTTGTTCTGAAAAATCTGTGTACTGTGAGGGACCATCTACTGTGAGGAACCATCTATGCTCCCCCCCTCCCAGAAAGGAATAGGAATGGCCAAGGAAGCCAGTATAAATTTCAACTATTGAACAATGTATGTTCTCCCCCCACCCCCATGATATGTCCTAGTGCATACACGCACACACACACACACGCACGCATGCACGCGCACACACACACACACACACTGTATGTGTATATATATATATATATATATATCCTCCAAACCTCTTGATTCTGCTGGTGCTACAAATTGCACTGCATGCTGTGGAACAATTGAAACATCATCTGGTGTCAAAAACAAAAATAAAAACTACAGCAACCAAAAGCAACTTTGTCTAGATGAGCCGCAGTTGCCCAAATGTTGCTGACTGTTTAGGAAGGCAATGGGCCTATGTATTAATCATGGAGAAAAGGTGGGGTAGAGATGATGATGATGATGATGATGATGATATAAAGACTTTAATTGCCTAATCCCTCTTGCCAGACCCTCAAGAATTCTTTATGTGATGTCACAGCGTCTGCTGGGGTTGTTAGACTTTGTAAAGATGCTTTCTGGGGCTGTTTTGTCTGAGAAATATAACCTGTAGATGGGAAGCAGGGTGGATTTACCTAATTCCACAGCTCTGGAAGAGAACCACATGCAATTTGCTGTTGGAAATCCATGCATATTTATACTTCTAATGCATTCTGCGAAACTAAAATGTATTTGATAAGATGATAGTTATGGAAGAGCTAGCTAATTTTTTTTTATTTTAAAAATCTCAGAACTTATGTGAGGTCAATATTTTAAAACGTATGAAGAGAAAATATCAGTTTTATAAAACCGATTTGAGACTAGAGTGTCAAAGGACAATTTATTAGATATTGTGATATCTTAGAATATAGCATGAATATACATGTGTGCGCGCGCACACACACGCGTGCTATATTCCAACAGTGGATCAAAAAAAAGGAGGGTAATTTATATGCTATATTCAAACAGTGGAGCAAAAAATAGTAGGATAATTTTCTTGGAGAAGATTGCTAGAAATCTATCTGGAAACAAAAGTATTTTTCTCAGCCTATATCAACTTTAGGGAGGTCTTTTTTGAAAGTAAGCTCAAGGTATTACTATTTCAAATTGACATAAACAAAAACAAGAAAGGGAATTTTGCTGGGAAGGAAAGGAAAACTATCTAAAAATATGGAAGAAATTTTTGAATATATTGGGTGTTATGTATTGGTAAGATATAGACTGAAATTCTACCTGTTCTAACATTGTTACAAATGGCCTACGAAATTGACCCCCGGAACCCACCTTAAAACTGAATGAGCTGCTCCATGCAACAGAGCTCTGTGGGGAAGGCTGGTGGAGCATTTCAGAATGACACAGCTAGCTCCCTCCCACTCTTGAGCTACAGTGCAAGAAGCAGATGCTTCTGTATACTGCATGATAGGTCAGGCTAGGAGGGAGCTACCTGTATCCTTTTGAAGCACATCATTCAAGTGCAACACAGACCTCCATTGTACAAAGAGGTTCTCTTGAATGTAAGGTGAGTTTTGGACGGTATTTACGATCATGACAATAGTACCTCAATTGTGAATATGCAGCTTAGGTTATGAATCCATAACTGCAATACAGAATGCAAGCCACCATCATGGTATCTCAGAAAGGAGAAAGTATAGCCATGGCAACAGCCAGACTACTCTTTTTGCACTGGACTAGAGCAATCACCAAGGCTTAGATGCTCTAGGCAAGCCTTTGCCAGCCCAATGCCCTGAAGTTGTGTTGAACAACAATTATTGCTATCCCCAGTCATCATGAGCAAGCTACCAAAGCTGAAGAGCAAGACAATAATGCCCCAATATATCTTTTAGGGCTGTGAAATAAGTTACATAACAAACTACTTTAGAAGGGACTTTTACGTTCTGAACCAAGCACATATTTTACCATTGAACCTGTAAACAAGATTTAAAACTAGTGGTTTGTTTTAACTTGCCAAGTTGAATCTATTCCTTCCTTCTTCTGCCTAATAATTTCTTGCTTGCTTTCCAGCTTTCGTGACAATTTCAATAAACCTTTCTTGTCACAATCAATATTGTTTTTTGTGCTCTAAACTTGGGCTGAAAACTTTCTCTTTGTCTTGGGATTTAGAGGTTAGTACTCAATCTCATCAACAGTTGAAATAACAGATCAACAGGTCAACAGTGATTGAAGTGTTTCCTTCACTTTTGTTACTGAGGTTATGTATACTTTCCTTTATATGAACAAGGGTTGCTGTCTCTTTAAAACTGCCATAATTATGTTGTGATTGCATGAAGTATAGAATCAATTCAAAAGGTTTTTATTATCAGAACATAATAAATCAAAAGATAGAACAAGAGGGATAATTTCCAACCCTTCCAAACAAAATGAGCTTTGAAACAGGTTGCCTTGGATAGTTTTCTATTGCCTTCATCTTCCAAATGGTTTGGAATGGAGTAATTCTACATTCTTTGTTTGTATGCTTGTTTTATTTAAAAAACTTTTATTGAAGGGAAGATAATTTAAAAAAATTCAACAGAACAAAATAAAAGTTACAATTTGTCAGCATTCCTTGACAAAACATGTAATAAATGCATATGCATATATTCCTTTTTTAGACTGAAAGTTAACCTGTTACTTCAAAAACTGACATGAAAACATGTTCATGATGAACAGCAACACTACTGATACAACAAATACCTGTGATTTCTGTTTCCAGAGATACAACAATATCAATCCCAAGGAGGTTTTCTCAGAGCAAATGTTTTTCCTATAGATAACTTCTTTAAAGAAGCTATCAGAGTTAAATTCAGTTCTGCTTTAATCTGATAGTTTATTTAATTGAGTTTTTACAATTGATTTTGCTGTGTTTTGTTTTAATCTATGTTGTAAGTTACCTTGGATCCTGCAGTGGAAGAATGGCAGGGCATTAATCAAATCAAATCAAATCAGATCAAATCAAATCTGCATGTTCACATCTGAGGACAACTGCCCTAATTGTAAAAACAGATTTCTAAAAATTTATGCAAGTATGTGAATAAAAACAAAACACAGTGCAGTTAAAACAAATGCACAGGAAATAACGAAGAATGTGCAGTATTAGAAGCAGCAAGTGAGTGGGGAACAACAATGAGAAATGGAAAACTACCTAGCACCAATGTTTTCAACAGCTGAGTAGTATACTATAGTGATCACTAATGAGTCCCAATGGACAAGAAATCAATAGTTGACCTCAGTTTTAAGTGTGCAACTTCCAGATAAAGATGCATAATATTGTACTTAAATTAATGGAACTTAACTTGTGGTAGTCTAGGGTGGGAACCAGTAATCTTGCATTTGGTTTTTGGTTCTCCCATCAGATCCAGCCAACGTGGAGAATGATCAGAAATGATAACAGTTAGGATCTTAAGAAAAATCCTCCTAGATTAGACCAAATGTCTATCTGGCCTGGAATTTTGACCCCACAATAGCCAAACAATAGGGTTCCCATTGTGGTCACTGTAGGAACCCCTTCTGAGGGAGCACAGGATGGAGGCCTGCAACTTTGCCTGAGTCCCTGGACCTGTTGCCAGGAGAACAGAGGGTGGGCTGTAAGGGATTTAAGCTCAACCTTCCTCTGCCTCCTCCTGGAGTGCCGTTGTGCCTCCCTGGAGCAGGAGTGCCGTTGTGCCTCCCTGGAGAAGGAGTGCTGGTGTGCCTCCCGGGGCGGGAGAGCCAGTGTACTTTTTCTGCATAGCCTGACATTGGGTTAATTATGATCTCCACATGGCAATGGAGAAGGGTTTAGGACATTATCTACCCTTCTCTGATATAATTATTTAAGAAGCTTGCTCTTCATAGGGCTAATGGGGTTTTTCTGTTTGATGTAGGACATTTAATTTTCTGGGAGATCTGCAATGGGGATTTGAGGTCCCTGTTAGATAATCGCGTGGAGGAAAGGGGCTAAGCAGATGCTTGCCCCTTTTCTATGACAGGTAGAGGGGGAGATTTTGCTATTTCGGTGAGCATCTTAGCACCTCCTCCTTTTCAAGGTGAAGGAGGAGCTGGAGCTGGCCCTTTAGTTCCTGCAAACTGAGGGGTGGGGAAAGTGACCCTCCTTTGGGGCTGGCCTGAGGGATAAACCCTCCCTTTAATTTATGCAAATTGAGAGAGTGACTTTTGGGCCAGCCTTCCAGATGTGGACTGACTGGGGATCAACCCAGCTTATGGGTTCTCCCTGGGGTTCAGGTGTTTTCACCCAAGGGAAGTTGGGGAGGGGGTCTTGGAGTTAACCTCCTGCCCCAACAATTCCCACACTAGATTTCTCCCTCATTGCAGATCTCTCAGAATGTGGTTAAATAGGTTATAGCTAAATAAAAGTGGCCCTTTATATCCCAGCTATATGTGAGGTCTCTTTATTTGTGTCTGGTCTCCTTATTCCTGTGTCTACCATCAAATGCCTATGAAAAGTTCACCAGCAGGATATGCCCATGGAAAACCTATAGAGTGGGATTGTAGCTTCCCATTTGCACTCCCTCACAAAAGGTATTGAGAAGCATATAACCTCTGTTATTGGAATTAATGGCTAATTCTCTGTTAATATGAAAAACATAGTTTGGTTTTTGGCTATGGTTTGAAGTGTGCTTTTAACTCTAAATCTGCATGGGCTTTCATTATTTAAATAACATGTAACATGTAACAGAAGGACATTTACATTTAAACTCTTACCCCAGCTTTTTAAAGTACATTATTAGGCTCAGAAGACCATTCCCACATTGCTGTTGCTTTCCTAAAACAATTTGCAGCAAAATCTATGTTATTATTGGCAGGTTGGTTTGTCCAATATAAGGTATTTTGACTTCACCTTGGCATTCTTCTAGTATTTTCAAGTCTCATAAATGTTGCTGGTTATTTGGAAACATGTTTCTCTTTTGAAGATATAATCATTTCCATGTATTAATGGAATTAGAAAGTAAGAAACATAACATTAAACTTGACATTTTCTTCTAAAAAGTGAGCATGCACCAATATCTTGAAGAAAACATCCAGACTGAGAATTTATTACATGCAGGTTTATTTGCAATTAATTGATTGATTAAATAAGACATTTAACAAGCTTTTAAAAAAGTGAATAGTTTGGTTTTAAAATAAGGCAACAGACCCAAAGTAATGCTGAACTCCAGAGACAAACACTGAAAAGAATAAATGTTCCGCAGAACAAAATAACACTTTGAGGGTAAATTGCAGTTTGGTACAAGTTTTTTTTGTGTGTGTGTTTTTTTTTTTTAAGAAAGCTCAGGGTAATAAAATATCTGTTCTATTGAAAACTCTCTCTCTCTCTCTCTCTCTCTCTCCCCCATGCTTCTACTAGTCCAGCTACAACTTAATGGCCACACAGAGATCTCCCTTGTATGTAGCACTGCTTATATTTTGCTTTCTTTCACTGGCTTATTTCTATACTACCTTGAGATTCTACTCAAATGCCATCCTTTTCCTTATCACCAGATTTATTGCGTAAATAAAGTTCTGCATTAAAGGTCTTATGTGCATAGTATTGCTATGAAACAATTGCCTAAAACGAAATTCAGTTTGTTGTATTTGCCTACCTAGAGATCACCCTACTGGATTGAGTGTGTTACTGATGTTTTCAATAAGCCTGCATGTGCCAGAGCTCTCTAAATTAATCTGAGGCATTTCCAGAGGTGCTGGTAAAGATCTGATAAAGCTTGTGATGTTTCCTTGGTGGGTTTTGGCACACCTTTGTAATGTATGGCAGTAATTTCAGCACTGAGTTTCCTGCTCCATTTATTATCCTCTCTATTTAGTATTTATATGCTGACCTTGGTAGCATTTACTTCCTGCATAACATGCAGAGTGGAGCAGCCAACTGAGGCAGAATATTATGGATACCATTAAAGGGTATTGTTGGTTACCTAGTTGGTTGCTGTTGTATTTTTACTGTCAGAAAATGGAAATATGTGTTTGTGGGATTTTCTGCCTCAGATACTGAGACAGATTACTGTGTGTTAGCTTGGACACTAAGAGCCATGGGCATTAAAGGCATTGATGGGGGGGGGAGTACTTAGGATTTCTAAGAACATTATCACACCAGCCTCTTTTCTTGCAGCAACCAAGTTAGTGAAGCAAATGGGAACATACCGGTTTGACAATGTTCAGTATCACACTTCTCTGCAATCATGTGTGCTGCTTTGGCAAATCATGATGCCTTCCACACTGGCTCCATAATCCCGTCTTCCTACCTATGTACACCCTACTCAGTGTATGCATATCTTTTGATTTTTTAAGTTTTTATTTTTGCTGTAATTGCATAATTACAGGAAAATGATTAAAAATTGTTGTTTTATCATTTCACTGTAATTAGGCAATCACAGAAAAAAAAGTAAAAAACCAAAAGGCATGGAATAAAAACAATGTCAACCTGCTTGGGAATAGAGAGGGGAGGGTGGAGAGTAGGAGAATCATGCCCCCTCATGCCATGTGACTGCCACCATATTGTTACTGCAGCAGAAGGGACCTATTGCATCTGGGGGACAAATGAAATAGTAGTGCTATTGGGAGCCATTGATGGGTTTTCCTCATCAATGAAAAGGTGCACTACAGAAATGAACAAAATACAAAGCAGCAACAGGGTAGAAACTACATAATGTGATAAATACTGGGCAAATACACTAATATCTTGCTGTGATTATGAAATACCAGCCTCAGGTGATAAAGTCCTAAATCTCAGGGCACTGGCTGAAGTCTCATGGAACTGCTATGCCTCTCTGCAGATTAGGGGAGATTCAGGACGGGCAGCACTAGAGGAGGAGAAAAAATGAATTATGTATGCAAGATGACTTTAATGCCTGGGCCTGTGTCTCCACCTATTCCTAGCTGATGGGGAAAAAAAACAAAAAACCAAAAACAAAAACAAACCCACTATGGCTCAGTGCAAAGGTACTTAAATGTTTGTTGTTCTTGTGCAATATATATATATATATATATATATATATACTAGGAGTGAGAAGAGAGGGCCTAGGGAGAATCAGTTGATGAGCTTTCCACAAGCTCTAGAAGCAGTCTACGACCTTGCATGGGAGCTATTTTTACCTGATCAAATGCTTGAGAATGTCTCTTGATTTCATTGGGGAAGTCCATTACTGAAACATTATAGGCAACCCCTACTAGTGTGAAAGTGTGTAATAGAAAAAAAGGATTACAAAGTGTCTGGCAACTAATGGAAGTCCTCCATCTCATAGATTTCAATATTCAAGATTTCAAAAGTAATTTGAAGACAACCATTTTAAAAATAATCCTCACCAGCTCCTGTGTTTTCAGTAGCTCTGGAGATGCAGATATTCAACTGCTATTGGCTTTTCCACCCAATAATGGGGTTTCTGCTAAGTCTGAGAAGCATGTACAAGCAGTTCAACCAAAAAAACAAGTTTCAAAAAACATTTTGAAGTAAGTGAAGTTATGCAGAGTGGGGCAGCCCAAACTGTCCTGCTCCCTACTATGGTTGCCTTTCCTCTGTTCCTCCTGTATTCCTGCCTCCCTGCTCCTCCTTGTATTTATTGTTTTTAAATGTGATTTTAGATAAGTTGCTTTTTAATTTATATTTGTTTAATATCTTTTTATGGGGGAGGGTGAGGTGGGTGGTGTTTAGGGATTTTTATCTGTTTTGTATTTTAATTTTTGTAAGCCGCCCCAATTGTTTTAACAGAGGGGTGGGGTATAAATAATTTTTTATTATTATTATTAATATTATTATTAACAGGGGACTTACCTGCTCCTCACAACAGTGATAGAAACACCACCATCTGCCTTCTTGCTATCCTGTGCTTTTTTTGAGTAGTGTTGGTTGTTTTGATCAGCTGGTGATGGTTTAAAGGGGTATGACAGACAAAACAAAAAAGAGAATAGCATAGTAGCACAAGGTGATCAAAAGATGGGGGAGAAAGGGGTCATGGTGGCACCATTGGGAGTGGGAAAAGAAAACAGGGCAACCAGACAGTAATTGCAAAGGCCCGCCAGTATCTGACATTCCTCTCCTTATTATAGCTGTTTCACAATAGTTAATGGGTAGGCCGAAGACACATAAAGAACCATAGAGTTCCTCTTTCCACACTCCATCCTTGCACAGCCATTAGGTATACAGTCTAAGATTGATTAGGTGCAGCTATCCTCAGCCCAGACCCTGGAGAATTCAGTTTTGGACTACAAATGCAATCCCTTAGCCAACATGACCAATGGTTCGGGTATTCTGGGAGCTGTAGTCTTTTCAAGCTGTGACTCAGCCTTGTGCTTGTATTTACAGAATGGGTATTGACCTGTTTCAGGATTAACAACTATAAAGAAATACAAAACGACCCCTGTATCCATGGAGGATATGTCCCTGGACTTACTGTGGATACCAGAAACTGTGGGTAATAGAGAATCCTATTGAAAAGAACAACTTCTGGCCCAAGCATACCGTAGCGTCACACTGGAGGACCTAATGATTTCTAAAGAGAACATCCCTCTAGGCATTAGTAGGCCCTCCAGTGCAACTCTATGGTCAACTTCTGGAGGAAGCATGTCATAGAATTATGCTGGAGGACCTAGAAAATGCCTAGAGATACCATATTTTTTCAGACATGGGTAAGTGAATACATGGGTACTGATCCTGCAGATATCCTGCAGATACAGAGGTTATATTGTACCTATACTTTTATAATGCTAAGCTCTATTATTAGTCTCTGGCTTTTCTTCGCAAATGAAGATTCAAGAAGGACTCATCCCGCACTTTCTGCAAACTCGCTGATGACTAAAAAGGCCAATCTGAGATCAACAAGTCCGGTTGCAGAAAGCACAGCAGAAGGTCTCCTTGGGAGATGTTTCCGGGTTGTGATTCTTTCTGCATTGTCATTTCTCTTCAAGACTTGTTCTGCATGAGTTCTCAAATAAGGCTGCAGCATTGTGGATAGTGCGTCTCCGTGCCTCCTGATGTGAGGCCAGGGCGGACCATTGTTGGTGATCAATTTGGCTGAGCCTGAGATGTTGTTTCTGGGAGTCCTTGTATCACTTTTCTGGAGTGCCCCTCTTACACTGATCCATGGTGAGTTCACCGTAGAGTACTATTTTTTAGAGGCGATGGTCCTCCATCCTAGAAATGTGCCCTGCCCAGTGCAGCTGTGTTCTCAATATCATGGCCTCAATGCTGGTGATCCCTGCTTGCTTAAGGACAGCAACATTCGTCACATAGTCAGTCCAGTGTATACTTAGGATTGTGCGTATATAACGCTGATGAAAGTGTTCGAGGAGTCGTAAGTGTTGGCGATATGTGACCCATGTTTCAGACCCGTAAAGGAGAATAGACAGTACAATAGCTCTATACACACTGATGTTTGTGCTTCGCCTCAGGTGTTTATTACTCTAGACTCTTTTGTAAAGTCTTCCAAATGTGTTATATGTCTTTGCTAATTTGTGAGATGCTAAACTCTATTATTAGTAATGCAATTATATAATAAAAGTAAATGAAAAATGAAATAATGTCTTTCCAGATTGTATTTTATCTGAGTAAGGAATGAGCTATCAATCCATTCTGGAAGGGGAGTGTTGTGGGATTAATGCTCTATCCAATAAAGTGGTGCTTTCCCCCAAACAATGCAGAAAATAACATGAGGAAAATAAAAAATAAGAGCAAAACTTTCACCTCCAAAAATAAAGCTAGAACTTTAGAGAATCATCCCCATGACCAAGGTATACCTTAATTATTACTATTGACTTACACAATAAACGGCAATGAAACATGTAAAAGTTTTCAGTCATATGTATATTATTATGTATTTTAGAATAGGCATTTCAAGTCTTTTAACATCTACATGAAAGCACTTGGAGAGTGCACCTGGAGGTTTGGGCTGAGGTGTCACCAATATTCAGAAATCACATCTCTCTAAGTCTTATGTGCACCTACAACCAGGAGGTCAATTGAAACCATAAAATTTGAAACTGAGATAAGATGGAAGTCCTCCACGCTGAGAAGACTGTTGATCTGAGTGGAGGTTTGGAACCTTTTTGTCTGAGGTTACATTCATTTTGAAAAACTACACATGCATGGGGTTACTGCCGGGTTATTCATGCACCTGGTGAGATCTATGGGGGTGCAGAAGACTTAGGTCACTAAGAAGGCCAAAAGACCTTAGACTGGTTTACCAGTCCCCTGAGAAAGCAGATATAGCATAAGTTGCACATCTTCCAGTTATATCCACACTAGACTGTGCAACACTGTCCACATAGTTCTGTCTTTAAAAACAGCCTGGACACATCAGCTAGGTTAAATTTTGGTTGCCAGAGTGCTCATGGAACTACCTAGCCTGAACATATATCACACCAATTTTGCATGTGTTTCACTGATTATATGTTTCTTTTTAAAATTCACATGAAAGCTCCAAAATGTTGGGAATCAGGTTATTTGAAGGGCTACCCACACCTGCATAAACTTGACCAAGCCCTGACTTTGGCCTTTGAAATGTTCTTACTTTCTAGTTAGCCATTAAGGCTGATCTGGTGGCAATCCCACACTTGCAGAATTATCTCCCCTGTGATTTCCACTTGCCCCTGCTTTTCTGGCCAGTAAGCGGTCCTTAACATTTTATTCCACAAAGCTTTTTACTGATCTTGTTATTGGATACACACACACATGTACCCTGAAGCATTTTTACTATGTTTGGTGGTTTTGCTTTTAACATTTTCAATAGCAAGATGCCTTGTGAAAGTTTATGCTAATCTGTGGGATGTGCTGAGAAGAGACAAAGAGAGAGACACAAGGAGAGAGAGATTTTATACATAATATGTGACTTCACCTTAAGACATGCCATTTGCCATAGTTTTGAACAGAATAGACATAAGATAGAATAAAGGGACAAATAAGAAGATGAACAATTTCAATTTCATCTGACTGCATTGTCACAAACTGTCCTGGCAGATGGAAGAAAAAAAAAGAAAAAGAAAGAATAAAGTCTGCTTGGATTCTTTTGAGTTCTTGCTCACACACTAAAATCCTGAGCTCTATCCACTAACAAGTGAAGACAGCCAAGATTTTGTTACTTTAAGGAGGTTTGGAATAATAACAAAAAATGAACCCATAGTTATTGACTAAAACATTTTTCTAAAAAAAAAAATCTTCATTTTTAATCTGCCATTATTTTCTAGGTTCACTGTGGTATTTTCTCCTCTGAGTACTGTCATTATGTTTCCATTGTAAATAGAAACATTAATGCAGCATTATCACCTATCTTGAACTAACAAAGTAATAGCTTTTTCTCATTTAATCTGTATAAGTTTCTTTTCAATATAGTTCAGTTATTAAAAACTTCCTTGTGCTTTAACCAAAAAGACAACTTTATAATTAAATATTTTGACATGAAAAAACCTTTATCCATTTTACAGATAAATCAGCTAACTAAACAAAGTGGTTATCACTAAAAGCAGAGGAATGCAAAAAAGATGTTACGGATATAAAGATATTTGTTTTAGCATGATTAATAGAGAAAGTTCACTTTATACACTCAATACTGATAGGGACAATAGCAATGTAACTGTTAACTAATTTCATTATGAAAGGAAACAATGAATAAGTTAACCATTTTCTTTCCACTACAAGGAAGTTGCACAGTTTTTAAAGACTATTCACAGCATCAGACATATTCTGCACAGAATTCACATTTTTTAGCAGAAAAAACTGTTGTGCTGTTATCTGTAGGGGGGGAGGAAGGAAGGAAGAAAGCTGTGTGAATTTTGTACACAATATATCATAAGTTGCAGAGACTCTCAGCAGTTCAGGATTCTCCTAATCAGGAGGAAACATATGAGAAACACTTTTTTGAATATTGTTTGAATATTTTCAAATATTCTTTCAGTCCTTAATGGGCAGTAGAATTTGCAATTTTATTATCACTTGGTGACCAAGCTGTGCTTCATCCATACAATAAAGATAATTCACATGGTTATTCTTACTTTATTGAGAACATAGAAAAGATTTACATTGCAGTTGTCAGGTATAGACAAACAAATACCAAGGAAAGGGGATCAGTAAGAAAGTTCATGGGTTTGTTTGATTTTTTGTTTGTTTGTTGAAACAAATAAGGATTTTCTTCAACTTAATGGAAAGAACCTGAGTTAAGAATGTATGTCACTGAGAAAGGAAATAAGGAATGTGGGGGAAAGTAAAGTATATTAGCAGAGGTGTCCTGTTTAAAGCCAGTGAGTGCTTAGGTGAATATACCTGTAGCCCAAAAGTCTCTCTGGCTTTTCTTCGCAAACGAAGATTCAGGAAGGACTCATCCTGCACTTTCTGCAAACTCGCTACTGACTAAAAAGGCCAATCAGAGATAAACAAGTCCTGTTGCAGAAAGCAATTTTTGTGCTTCACCTCAGGTGTTTATTACTCCAGACTATTTTATGAAGTCTTCCAAATGCTCTATATGCCTTTGCTAATCTGTGATCGATCTCTTTGTCAATCTTGGCATCTGAGGAGATGATGCTTCCCAGGTAGGTGAACTGCTGAACGGACTTGAGCACAGATCTGCCAACGGCAATGTGGGGATGGTGGTGTTCATCCTGTGGTGCAGGCTGGTAAAGAACTTCCATTTTCTTCAGGTTGATTTCCAGCCCAAACAGCTCTGCAGCTGTTGTGAAGCAGGATGTTAGGTGCTGCAGAGCTCCTTCTGTGTGGGCAACAAGGGCAGCATCATCAGCCAAGAGCAGCTCATGGACTAGATAGTTTAGAGTCGTAGTGCAAGACCTCAGATGGCTTAAGTTAAATAAGCTACCATCAGTACGGTAACGTATATAGATGCCATCTTCTTCTTCAAGCTCTACCGCAGCCCTTTGGAGCATCATGCTGAAGAAGATTGTAAATAAAGTTGGAGCAAGAACACAACCTTGCTTCACTCCATTAGTTATTAGAAAGGTCTCTGAAAGAGCATCGCCATATCTGACTTGACCGCACCGGCCCTTGTGTACCAAGATAATCATTTTAAGGAATATGTGGGGACATCCTAGTCTTTCCAGGATCTGCCACAGACCTTTTCTACTTCACAGTGTCGAAGGCTTTGGTGAGGTGAACAAATGTTACATAAAAACACTTGTTCTGCTCCCTACATTTTTCTTGCAGTTGTGTAAGGGCAAATACCATATCTGTAGTACTCCTATTGGCTATGAAGCCACATTGGCTTTCAGGAAGAAGTTCCTCTGCAACAGCAATAACCAATCTGTTCAGGAGTATCCTTGCAAGGATTTTTCCAGCAATAGAGAGCAGTATTATGCCTTGATAGTTTGAGCAATCAGATTTTGCTCCTTTTTTTCTTGTACAGGGTGATGATGACTACATCTCAGAGATCTGATGGTAGTACCCCTTTTTCCCGGCAATTCACAAGGAGTTCGTGGAATTTTTCGTGGAGTGCATGACCTCTGTGTTTCCAAACTTCAGGTGGGATTCCATCAATCCCAGCTGCCTTGCCATTTTTCATCTGCTTTATGGCCTTAAGGGTCTCTTCCAAAGTGGGAGCTATGTCCAATTCATTTTTCATTGATTTTTGTATCATATGTTGGATAGCTGAGCATTGGACTACTCGGTTGTCACTAAAGAGACTTTGAAAATGTTCAGCCCATCAATTCAGGATGGAGGCTTTATCAGTAATTAATGTTTGGCCATCTGTACTGTATAAGGAGCTTTGGCCCTGATAAGTAGGTCCAAACATTGCTTTAAGAGCTTCATAAAATCCTTTATGATCACCCAGATCTGCACAGCATTGTGTCTTTTCTGCTATATTGATCCACCACTTGTTCTGCATGTCTCGGAATTTTTGTTGAAGTTTACTACATGTGAGGCGGAAAGCTGCTTTTCTTACATGGTAAGTTGGCTGGGCGGGGTATGCCTGGTGAGCAGTTCTCTTCTTTGCCAACAGCTCCTGGATCCCTTGGTGGTTTTTATCAAACCAATCTTGATTTTTCTTGTGGAAGAACCCGAGGGATTCTTCTGCAGACTGGAGGATACTTTTTTTGATATGTTGCCAATATAGTCTTCAGGTTTCGTTTGCAGATTTGCCTGGAAGTTGTCTTTCATGGTAGCTTGTTGAAGACTGTTCACTTGGAGTCTCCTCTTTAAGATGCAACCCCTCTTAGGTTTGAACTTAAGATGAAGATTTAGTTTACATCTTACAAGGCGATGATCTCTGTTTGGCATTCTGCACTGGGCATCACTTGGGTATGACGGATATTGTGAATGTTTTTCTCCACCATCATAGCTCAAAACATCATTAGGGTACACAAGCCTCTCTACCATAACAAGGGGGCATCAGTGGAGAGGAGCCCAAAAGTACCAGCAAGGGAAATCCAGGTCAGGCCCAAGGCCTACATAGTGTGACAAACAGAAGTATGGACCAGATAAACCAGAGCTCAAAAGGAGAAAACAGTCCTGAGCAGTGTCCACAATTGAGAGAGGAATTGCCAGAAAGATTAGTCCAGAAATACATACCAGAAGTTGGAGCTCTGGGAAGCCAGAGAGGTCATATATTTTAGATTGCTCAGAGTTTTCGGAGCTGTTGTTCTGCAGCAACAGAACTGCGTGGGCTGAGCTAATTTGTTGCTAGCAGTTTATCAGCCCAGCTGGCCACATTACCTAGGTATTCAAAGTAGAGCAAGGCATTATATGAACTTTTGCTCTCTGAACTTTACATTGCTCCAGAGGTTGAAGTGTCTCTGCTTTCTCCTCTTGATATGCAGGCATTGTCTGGAATGGACTGGGCTCTGGCTTTGTTGGTCCCATAGCAGAATGTCCAGCCTCCTTTGTCTCCAACTGGAGCCCATTATCTTGGCTCTACTCTTCCTCTTCTTCACCCAATGAGGTGTCTACCAGGTAGGGCATGACAAGAGAGCTCTGAGCACTTGTATCTTAAAAGTATAAGCTTTAGTTTCCTATTTTTGCAGGGGTGTGTGTAGGACACTGCATTAGGTTTGCTGCTCTTTTTTCTGATTTTTCATCTTTACCATTGTACTAGACTGATCCAACTGGGAATGGAATTACATTTTTGGACAATTTTCTCAAACTGAAGCATACTTCAGTCAATGGAGAAAGCAGCATATCAGGAAAAATGTGTTAAAATTTCATGAACTACAATACAAGGAAGAAAAAATTGATGTCGCACTATGCTTGCAATATGAAGCAAGGACAGGAAGCAAATGTCAGGCGATGGCACACTGGGAATCTAAACAGATACAGGCAGCATATAATAAACAACAGGGTGTTGTTCCTTCAGGCATCAGAATAAAGGCACAGACACAGGCTTTGTGTCTAAAATAAACTTCTATTTACTTGAGCATAATGAAGAGTATTTACAGATATATACAGCTTTCATAAGAAAAACATCTTCACTCTGTGAAATCCAACACAGGACATCCTCACATTTTGGAATCCAAAACAGAACTGCTTAGCTCTCAGCCCAATTCTGCTCCTGGGCTCAGTCAATATTGATACATTTACCCAGCTAGCTTGCTTCTGCATACTGCAGACTATTTGTTACATTCCAGCTCTTTACAGGATAAATCTCCTATATGTGCCAATATCCTGACACCCCTCTATATTTATGCTTAAAGAGCTGTATTTAAACACATTGCACCTTACCAAACTTAGACAACAAACACTGGTATTCAACAAGAGCCAGAGCCCCAGCAAACATGCTAGCTTCACTGTCCACATAATACTGCAAATCAACCATTTTCTGCTCTGCCTGGGGTAATCTCAACATCTCATTGAAATTGCCAGGTTCACATGCAACCTGACACACCCTGATAGCATCATCCACTTTGTATCTCTGAGGGTGTGCCCCTTTTGTCACAATGGCAGCACTTGTTAGGTTTAGCTAGTGAAGATGGATGAGAATTTGTTTGATCCATTTTTTAATAAGAACTTACCAAAATTTGGATATTTCCTTATAAATCGAATGGAAAGAAATTGATGTTTAAAATGTGAGAGCAGATCTGTCCATCTTTGAGAATACTCTGTGCTTATTATGACTTTTCTCTATTACCCTTTCTCCAAAAAGTGTGAGACAATATGCATAAGATTATCCATTATATTAACACAACAATCCTGCAGAATAGTTTATTCCATAGTCTGGAAATGTTACTTTTCAACTTGTAACATACAGAACATCCCCCAGCAGATACCCATGGTAGCTGGGGAATTCTGGGGGCTGTAGTTCCCCAAAGTAACATTTCCACACTCTGGAATATATGGTTTGACTATTATCTAATTCAGCCTTATGGAATCCACTTCTCATACCTTTCCAATATTTTAAGTGAAAAAAAATTGCATCTCTTTTACACACTAAAGAACTGTCCAGCTATTTTAACTAGTCAGGTTAAAAGTTTTTTAATATATAATCAATAAGCATGTAATAAGAATTAGCCACTCTGCTAATGACCCTGCTTGGGGAATTCATGTGTGCCTGCCATCAGAGCAGCATGGGAAAAGGCCCTTTCCCCTTGAACAAGCACTATTCCAAGGCCTGATGAAGCAAAAGAGACTTTACTTGTCTGCAAAAATAAAGTATGTAGAGTGCTAGTCTAACCTCTCTGGGAAGGGAGTTCCAGAGTCTGGGAGCAGCCACTATGAAGGCCCTCTCCCATGTTCCCACCAGATATACATATGAGGGTAGTTGAAAGGCCTCCACAGAAGATCTCAAAACAGTTTACATTATGTACCTGTTAAGATATTTTTGATACAAAGCACACTCTCCTATCCATCTTCTTAACACTCACAGTGGCCTGAGCCAGGAGCACAAGGCCAGGCACAAGCCAACAGTGTTAACTATGTGATATTCCTCTTCCACCGCTTTGGAAGCCACCTCATAACTATACAGTATATTTTAAGTTACAATTATGTTTGAAAAGGGGTGAAAATATCTTCCATCTGGTTATAATCATGCTATCATTTAATTATACTGAAATTGCTGCAGAAAGGAATTTATTAAAAATAGCTGTATTTGTCGAAGAAAACCTTATGAAATTCACGGGGCCGCTGTGAGTCAACAGGTGACTTGAAGGCACACACACACACAAGTAGCTATTTTTGAATTGTTCATTTACAAGTTTTGGAGGTCTGGGCAATAAGGGTGTGGATTATTTGCCTGTGGCAAGTAAACAAGTTGCCTGCAAATTCTACAGGGAAAGAATCCTCCTCTCCCCACCCCAAAGCAACTGTACAGGAGAGGTAACAAAAGGCAAATAAGGTGGACTATCTAGATCCATTTCACTCTGGCTTCAGGATTGGCTATGGGATAGAGATAGCTTTCACCATCTTGATGGATAACCTTTGCTGGGAACTCAAATGGAGTGTCTCCCTCTTGGTTGTGCTGGACCTCTAGGCAGCTTTTGATAACATCAACCATGGCATCCTTTATGGGCTGCCTTGATGGGATGGGATTTGGAAGTACAGTTGTCCCTTCATATTCTCTGGGGTTTGGTTCCAGGCCCCCCCGTGGATATCAAAATCCATGAATACTCAAGTCCCATTATATGCAATGGTATAGCAAAATGGTGTCCCATTATATGCAATGGTATAGCAAAATGGTGTCCCTTATATAAGATGGCAAAATCAAGCTTTGCTTTTTGGATTATTATTTTTTAAGAATATCTTCAAGCTGCAAATACTTAAATACATGGATACAAAATTTGTGGATACGGAGGGACAACTGCATTGTTTTACAGTGGCTATGTTTCTTCCTGCAGGAGTGAGCACTGAAGGTGGTGGAGTGGGATTTCTGTTTGAGCCTATGACCATTGACCAGTGACATTCTTTAGGGTTCTGTTTTATCTCCCATGCTATTTAACAATAAAAAACAATGGGAGAAGTTGTCCATAATTTTGAGTTCAAGCATGACCAGTATGCAGATGACACCACAATTTTTTTACACTTTCCAAATTACTCTAAAGAAGCTGTTTCTATTCTAAATGCATGCTTGTCATCGGTAATAGATTAGACAAATTGTAATTTAATCCAGACAGGACAGAAATATTCCTGTTCAGTGAAAAGACATCCCAGATAATAGGGATTCATTCTGTGCCAGATGGGGTTATATTTCCCCTGAAGAAGTTTAGGTATGCAGCTTGGGTATACTCTTAGATTCATCCCAGAGTCTGGAAGCTTAACTTTCTTCTCTGGCTAGAAGAGAATTTTCACAGTTAAGGGCAACTTTGCCCATTTCTAGAAACATTTGATCCAGCTATGGTGACACACGCCTTATCCAGATCCTATTTAAATTATTGTAATGTGTTATATATGGAGCTGCCTTTGAAGAGTGTTTGGAAACTTCAGCGGATCCCAAAGCTGAAGCCAAATTACTGAGGAGGACTAGTTATAGGGAGCATACATAAAAATGAATATAAAATAAATGAAATAAATAATAAATCTCCCTTGTTATGACAACTCTACTGGCTACCAGTCTGTTTCCAAGCACAATTCAAAGTGTTGGTTATGACCTGTCCAGAATAGTCAGAGTAACCTATTCTTGGGTCCTGGTTTTCTGAAGCGTTGCATTTTCCCATAAGAAACTTCTGGTCTTGAGATGTTCTCATCCCACCATCTTCACAGTTATGTCTAGTTGGAACATGGGGGAGGACTTTCTTGGTGGCTGCTCCAAGGCTCAGGAATCCCCTTCTTACTGAGGCTAGCCAGTCACCCTCCATCGTATTCTTCTAAGAACAAGCAAATACTTTCTTGTTTTGACAGGCCTTTGAGAAGTAACTGCTCATGACCCTTTTAATAATGTTTTGTATTGTCTTTATTTGTGTTGCTTCTTTTGTTTTTAATAGGTTGTGCTTTTAAATTGCTTTTAATTCTGCTTGTAGTTTAATTATGTCTTAACTTTTGTAGGTTTTAATAATGTGAACTTCTATATTTATCTGTTTTAACTAGGAAAGGCAGGGTAACAACAACAACAATCATTATAATACTAAGAGGTATAGTAGGAAAGAGGAAAAGCAAATGACAGAAATAAAAACCTTTGTTTTCAAAACAGTGAATCTAATAACTAATATTTAACAACCTTTTAACTCTAGCCAAAATTTGCCACCCAAGCCACCTGCCATATCTTACCTTGTCATTAGGGCTATCTGTTCATCTTCCATGCTCTAGTTTGAATTTGAGCCTGTATTTGTTCAAGAGCCAATGATTACTGTGAACACCATGCTTTCTCGTGCAAAGTTGTCCACAATTAAGTCAGCAGTCAGGAGCTATACCCATTCAGACAAATCTTCAGGCCACTTGTAGAGCTTTCTAAAGGTTGTTTTGATTACATTTCAAATTACTCCAGCATCTCACAAGCCTCAGCACCAAGAATCTTTAAAACAGGGAAGTAGTTCAGAATTAAGGACTTCAACATACAGGCAAACAGACTCATCAGGGAGAAAAATTCTTTCTAAGGGATTACAGTTAAACCAAAATATATTTGCTGTTAATGGTAAGCACTGAAGTAGGTTTTATTTATAGCAATTTAATGGTCCTTCTGTGATGAGCTAGCTGAAGCTATTTCAACACAGAATATTAAGTCTGTACTTAAACTTCAAATTATAACAGAAAATGAACAGAAGAAAAAAAAACCCTGCTACCAACTATTAAAATGTTTCAACAAGCAAAACTGACCATTAATAGTGAATATGAAACAGATCGGCATATATAACTTTGGAGATAAGTGTCAGCGTTGTTTAGAGCCACTTTCCTTTTCCTGCTGGTAATTTTGCAAGTTTTTCATGTTTATAGATGAAACATTCCTTAGCCCCACATAAATACATATTTATGATGTTACTTGAGAAGGCAGCAAAAACTCTACTTAAAGTAGGGCTTTCTTGCTTAATCAATCTCAGAGAGCAAATCAGCAATTATGATATTTGGTTTAGGCCTCCCTGCCTTTCTAGCCTTTCCTCCCATCACATTAAAAATATCTTTCAGAAGCAATGACAGTTGGGTCACCCACAGTCACGATTGGTTTACATTTCATTTAGTACAGCACTTCATTTCAACAATATTTATTTAATTATTTCATTTTTATCCTGACTTAGAGTTGTCTAGATGGGAAGATAAAATGTTGATTGCCATGCATTAACACAAAATCACAGCAGTGTTCATTTGTCCCCACGATCCTTTGGTAAAATCACTGGTATATAAAGCTATCCATGTTTGAGGTTCACATGCAGCCACACCTGTGAATCAACATGGTGGCCGAGAGTGAATTACTCATGTTATTATTCTCAACAAGTTGTCACCACTAAACAGTTTTTTTTTTTTTAACTGCAAAGCACAGGTGTGCAAGTGTGACCTTCCACTTAAAATAGCTGTTTGGTTGCCTCAGTGTATCAAAAAAGTGCACAATAGGCAATGTAAAACTTCAAAATGGTGCTTCCAGCCCCTTCATTGCTAGCAAGCCCACCCTCCATGCACTTCCAACAAATCAGTTTTCCACTTCTGTCCTCACTGGGAACGTGGTGTGATTCGAATTGGTTTTCCAAACATGCACATTTCCATACTTTGTTAAAAAAACCTTGGGACAAGCCACAAAGGCTTTTCCCCTGCAGTGTTTGGAGTTTTTGCTCCCTCCTTCTGAATAAGGTGGATCACTGCAGAATCTCAATGGGACAAAAGGCCTTGCATTCTGTGAGGAGTATTTTCACTGTCTAGGCAACCCCTTTGTTTCAGTAGGGGATCCAAAGCAGCTTTCAATATAAGTTAAAAAAAAAAACATACATACAAACAAAAAAGGTACAATATCTATTAGGAAATTTGTAATTTTTTTAATTAAATAACCAATCCTATTAATATTATTTATTTAATTAATACATTAATTAAAAACCATTAAAAGCACATACAACCCATACTAACAATTATTTTAAAAATTCATTGAATATCCTTCTACCCCAACCAGTAAACAGTTGAAAACCTTTTTAAAGGAAAAGGTATTTGCCCACCAGAGAAAAGAGAGAAGACCAACTGAGCCTTCTTGGCAGGGATTTCCATAGTCTAGCAGCAGCCACTGAGAAGGCTCTCCCATCTCCTCACTATATGAGCCAGTGAGAGCAGTGGTGAGATGCAGAGAAAGCCCTCCCTCAAAGATTGCGAGACTAGGCCAAGAG
The DNA here is from genome assembly GCA_030847615.1 of Gambelia wislizenii. Taxonomy (NCBI): domain Eukaryota; kingdom Metazoa; phylum Chordata; class Lepidosauria; order Squamata; family Crotaphytidae; genus Gambelia; species Gambelia wislizenii. The sequence continues at coordinate 191,744,018 of JAUMIR010000003.1, read as the reverse complement.
ATACAGGGTTTTCAGGTAGCTTAGCCTACGCCATATAAGACATATTCAGACTAGGGACTTTTTCAGATGCGTAAAAAGTGCTGCAGAGGGCTCGGGAGAGGTACGCGCCTGTTTCATGGCAGGGGGTCCTTTTCGGACGTTACCGTCCCTCTCACGTTACCCTCTGTGTTCTTTCCGTGTTGCATGGAAGAAAAAGGTGCCACTTTTTCCTCATGGAAGTTCTTCGTGAATAAAAAGTGGCACCTTTTCCTTCCATGTGACACAGAAGGAACATAGAGGGTAATGCGAGAGGTACGGCGGCATCCAAAAAGGACCCCCTGCCATGAAACAGGCGCATACCTCGCCCAAGCCCTCCGCAGCACTTTTTACGTGTCTGAAAAAGTCCTAAATCTGAAAAAATAAGAGGCTATTCTGATAGCTAGAGCTGCTCATTTTGAGAATGTGATATAACCCATTTCTGGAAAGGATTTCACTCCTCCAGAATAATCAGTGTTGTAGTTTGGGAGGACTCCTAGACCCTGCTCTGCTCTTGTATAGTCAGATGGCAAATATGTCCAGGTATGCTACCTCTTAGGGAAATAAGCACCTTACTGTAGAAGGGTCTTCCCAGTCATTCCACATGCCTTACTTTAATCAATGCTGGATTATTTTAACACAGTGTATGTGATGCTCCCTTTTTAAAATGTTTGGTAACATCAGCTATAAGCTCTGAATGATAGGTTTTGGCCAATTCAATTTTGTGGAATGTGTCACTCCATTGATATTCCACCTGCATTGTTCTCAGACTAATTACTGAGGTTTATTCAAAGCATTGGTTAAGGTTTGTGCGTTGGAGTCAGGTTTCTTGGGTGACTGTTTGTCTAGCCATGATGTTGCCATCTACTCAGAACTTTGTGGAGATTGTGTCGATTGTTAGGAGACTCAGTTGGCAAAAACATGAGAATTGGGACTAGCTTAAGGCAATGGCCACACTAAGATATTTTGCAGCCTAAGGTAAATGTCAAGATGTCCTTCCAAATTTATCTATACCCAGAGAAGAAAACCAGATTGGCAAGGTAATCTTATTTCAACCAGGCGTCAGGACAGCATCTTCCTCTACTCTTGAAGGCATAAGACTAATTTAGGGATTACTGAAGGCTATCTAGGACACAAAGGTCTATCCTCTAACAGAGAGGAACCAGTAAGGAGCTATCCCCACTACACTACAAAGTACCTATCGCCTGAGGCAAGTGCCTGCCTTTCTCTGCCTAATGAAACTACAGTCCTGTTAAGAGCCACTGTGAAACCCAGGGAATCATATTACCTCCCTTGTCACATGCTGTTAGATTGTAGAGCAAATTAACTCTGAGCACCTCTTTTAAATTTTGTGAACTGTTTTTAATGTCCTGTTATGAAGAAAAGGTGGGATACAAAACATCAACAATTAAAGCAACACCAGTAGTCTTACAGGACTTTATCAGATGAGCCTCTAAAAATATTTTTTTGCCAGCATAATTAAAGCAATTTTTGTGCCAGCAAAATAACACCTCCCACCAGATTTACCCTTGCCTCCCAGCAAAGGCTTCCCTGGCAATGAAGAGGAAGTGAACTGAGCTCCGTATACTTCCTCGTTCAAAATCCCACAGATTCTCATGACAATTTATTGCATGGGAAATTCAAAAATAAAACAAAACAAAAAAATTAAAAAGGGACAGAAAGCACATGTACATACTTAAAAACTTACAAGTACACTGGGGAGGGTCATAAAAAGTGTGTCACCTACCTAGACGTTGTGATCTCATCCAGAAGTGTTCTGGCCGGTCAGGCCATTAACAGAGTAAGTACGAGGGGAGGGGGCAGGGAAGCAGTAGGTTTCAAAAACAGCACAGTTGATCTATTGACAGCTTGTCCCCTCAATAAAATACATTGGCTTATTGGCAGGGTATAAATGCAAAAGGGTGACATTGTGTGGTATGTGTGCTGTATTAAGTGCATCTGATAAAGTCCTACAGTTTGGCTGGCTTTGTTTAGCTGTAGTGTTATTTTTCTACTTTTTTTGTTCCTCTTATCTCATCGTATCCCTCCCCCAAATTATATTGTTAGCTGGCCTGAATATTTAACTTGGAGGATATAGATATATTAATACATAAAAACTAGCATGTCACAGTTTCTACCCATTTAGCATTTGTTCTAAAACCATTTTAGGATTATACAAGACCTGGGTTTCTTTCATTAAATGCTTAAGTGTTTATTAGCATCTCATGCAATATATATAAGAAAAGTTCTGGTGCAATGTTTTCAAAACTTGTTTTTCATTATCTTGAATGTGCTAGGATATCAGTTATGAAATCCAGATGTATGTCATCAACCATTATGTATGTACCCCTGATGAAGTGATGGGCCTAAGGTAAAAAAAACAAGTAATAGATAAGCAGAAATGTTATGCTGAAAAAAGTCTTAAAATATTAGTCACAATCAAAGGTAGATACTATCTGCTTGTTTATTTAATATGAACAAGACATATTGAGGATATTTGGAAGAGAGAGCAAGATTTCCCATGCTATGTTGGTAGGTAGTACCAACTACTTCTCTGCAGTCTGGCAGCTGTAAAAACAGCTACCCCCCTAGTTTATCCCATTAATGGGCCTGAACTTAATTTGTTTGAAGACAGGGTCCTTTGGTAGCTGAAAAACCAGCTGGTTCTGTTTCATTCTTGAACAATAAATACTCCAATTATCCTGTGCTATTAACCATCATTGCAATTGCATCAGGAGACTGCAAATACCTAAGTGTGCAATTGCTTTGGATTTTCAACATCTGGCCCTTTCCTAGTATCACTATAAACATGTGTCATGGAATAAGTTGTGGAATAACTGTGATCCAGGGATAGCCTGTGCTCCTTGGTGCATTTTCAGGTGGTCCCCTCGACTACTATGAAAATAATAGAAGAAAAACCTAAAGAGGCATAGCCTGCTTTCCTGTTTCCCCAACTGCTGAAAGGCAATTTACTTTTCAGCTTAAATGCTAGACTCTAATCTGGATAGAAGTTTGTTTTATCCCCAAGAAGAAGAAACAGTTGATAATTCATCAATCTCCACCCCCTACCCAATCCCACTGTACTGTACACAGTGGTCTCTTAAGAGCTGAATTTAGATATGTCAAGGCCGTGAGCAATGCCAAGAATAAAAGATTCCATAACATGGGGGGTGGGGTGTTTTATTTTATTTTTATGTTTATTTTATTTTCTCTTTTCTTTCTTTTTCTTTTTTTTCTTTTGCATTTTTTTTGGGGGGGGGGTTAGAAGTCCCATATGGTCTGAGACTTCAAGATAGGGTGAGAACTTGTGATGTTTGGGAAGGGTCCCATTCAGCTCCTAAGACACCCGGCAACACCCCCTCCTGTTTTTGTGGTTGAAGAAGCACTGTCCAGGATTGGACTTTCTTGAAAATGTTGTTCTAGAAGGCCCTCCATTAGAGGTAGCAACTCAGCATGTCTAATTGCTAGTGTCTGCAAAATTTTAGACACAGCATGCATTCATAGCCTTTCCTGTCAGTCTGTAGGTAGTCTAAGTTTATTTATCCTTATGTAGTCTGCAAGGTGGTTGTTGTTTTTTGTTTTTGTTTTTGTTTTTGTTTTGCTCCATGTGTGAAGAGGACATGTTGTAGAGCCTCTCAGCATAAGATGTTATGAAGCCTTTAGTATTTCTAAATAAATCTATTTCATAAGTTTTCACCAAAGAAGACTAATCTGCTTTACTATTGTTGCTAGACTTTGTGGGAGGGGGACTTGCTCACCTTCTGTTTGTAAATAGTAATTATAGTAGGACCCCGTATTCATGGGAGATTGGTTCTGGGGGCGTGGATACCAAAAACTGTGTATTGTGTTTAAGAGCAAAGACCATTGAAAATAATGGGACTTCCGGTTTAAAATACCATAGAGTTATCTTGGAGGAAATAGAAAATGGTTAGAGAGGATGCATTTTCTGGGATGGTATTTGTTCTGAAACTGAAACCACGGATAACTGAATCAGTGGATAATGAATCAATGGATACAGGGGTCCTACTGTACTGTGCTTATGAGACACACTATGATCTTTCACATTCTTCAACACTCTTGAGCTGAAAGGGCAAAACAAAGACCCCAAGTGTCCCCAAAAGCAACTGAGAATGATGGAATGTTACTTGCAGTTGACCCAAATGGCAGCTGTGGCAGTACAGTGTAACCTACTGGGGGCTGAGAAGAGCTAGTGTACAGAAATCCAGCACTCTCATACACTTTTGCTGGAACATGTTCATAAGCATGTAGAAGCTATTCTAGAGTCCTGCCACATGAATCAATGTAAAGTACCAAACTACAGTACTGATATTCATTTAAATGGCTTAAGAATCATTTGTGTACCCTTTTCTGTTTGAAAGTTAAAAGTATTAGCTATCATAGAAGGATAACCTAGTTAACAGAGAAAAAGAGAAATCATGGGAAATGACAGGGGAAATAAAAACCCTTATAAGCAATTTATCTTGCTCCAGGTTGGTTCCCATACTCGGAGAAAGGCAGGAAATTAAACAAACAAACTAGATGCTACTTATAATCTCCATGTGTGCTACTTTTAAAGTAGGCTTTCAGAGTACAGTTAGTTCAAAATATGGTCATCTGTTTAAGAAAACACCTCATACCAATTTTGTACCAGCTGTGCTGTGGCTTTGAGAGCTTATATTACAATATGTGCACTACTGTTGACTACAGTAATGGAGCAGATGGTTCGAAGGGACATGTGTACGTATATGAAATTAGAATAATACAATCATAGAGCTGGCAGAGACCATTAGGGCCATCCACTCCAACTACTTGCTATGCAGGAACACAAATCAAAACATGCCTGAAAGATGGCCATTCAGCCTCTGTTTAAATACCTCCAAAGAAGGAGACTCCACCATACTCATAGGCAGTACATTCCACTTAAAAGCCTTCCCAACATGGAAGGATGTGGTGAGAGGCCACTATTCATCTCATGTAAAATACAATTATGAGAAGGTAATATACCTGGAGGGGGGAAGGTTATTTCTGACATGTTAATAGCATTTGCGCTTGTAAAATGATTCACTTTCGTGTAATACAGCTGATCAGATTAAATAGCACATATAGGAAAAGAGATTCAGGACAAAGCAGCTGGGTTAGCGGGCAGGAGAATGACCCTGAACAGGATCTGAATGGTCTGAATGTTTTGGGGAAATTGACTGATTGACTCCAAGTCAACAATCTTCAACAAGCTACTATGAGAGACAATTTCCAGGCAAACCTGCAAACAACACTTGAAGACCATCCTACAGATCCTTCTCCTACAGTGCTTTGGCAACATATCAAAAACAGTATCCTCCAGTCTGCGGAAGAATCCCTCGGGTTCTCCCACAAGAAAAACCAAGACTGGTTTGATGAAAACAACCAAGAGATCCAGGAGCTTTTGGCAAAGAAGAGAACTGCTCACCAGGCATACCTTGCCCAGTCAAGTTGCCATGTAAGAAAAGCAGCTTTCGACCTCACATATAGTAAACTACAACAAAAACTCCGAGACATGCAGAACAAGTGGTGGATCAATATAGCAGAAAACACACAACGCTGTGCAGATCTGGGTGATCATAGAGGATTTTATGAAGCTCTTAAAGCAGTGTTTGGACCTACTTATCAGGTCCAAAGCTCCTTATACAGTACAGATGGTCAAACATTAATTACTGATAAAGCCTCCATCCTGAATCGTTTAGTGCCAACCGAGTAGTCCAAGGCTCAGCTATCCAACATATGATACAAAAACCGATGAAAAATGAATTGGACATAGCTCCCACTGTGGAAGAGACCTTAAGGCCATAAAGCAGATGAAAATCAGCAAGGCAGCTGGGATTGATGGAATCCCACCTGAAGTTTGGAAACACGGAGGTCATGCAATCCACAAAAAAATCCATGAATTCCTTGTGAATTGCTGGGAAAAAGGGGAACTGCCATCAGACCTCCGAGATGCAGTCATCATCACCCTGTACAAGAAAAAAAGAGCAAAATCTGATTGCTCAAACTATCGAGGCATAACACTGCTCTCTATTGCTGGAAAAATCCTTGCAAGGATACTCCTGAACAGACTAGTTCCTGCTATTGCAGAAGAACTTCTCCCTGAAAGCCAATGTGGCTTCAGAGCCAATAGGAGTACTACAGACATGGTATTTGCCCTTAAACAACTGCAAGAGAAATGTAGGGAGCAGAACAAGAGTCTCTATGTAACATTTGTTGACCTCACCAAAGCCTTCGACACTGTGAGTAGAAAAGGTTTCTGGCAGATCCTGGAAAAAACTAGGATGCCCCCCCCCAAATTCCTTAAAATGATTATCTTGCTACACGAGGGCCAGCGTGGTCAAGTCAGATATGGCAATGCCCTTTCAGAGCCCTTTCTAATAACTAATGGAGTGAAGCAAGGTTGTGTTCTTGCACCAACTTTATTTACAATCATCTTTAGCATGATGCTCCAAAGTGCTATGGCAGAGCTTGAAGAAGACGATGGCATCTATATACATTACCATACTGATGGTAGCTTGTTTAACTTAAGCCATCTGAGGGCTCACACTAAGACTCTAAACTATCTAGTCCGTGAGCTGCTCTTCGCTGATGATGCTGCCCTTGTTGCCCACACAGAAGCAGCTCTGCAGCTCCTAACATCCTGCTTTGCAACAGCTGCAGAGCTGTTTGGGCTGGAAGTCAACCTGAAGAAAACAGAAGTTCTTTACCAGTCTGCACCACAGGACGAACACCACATTCCCCACATTGCCGTCAGAAAATCTGTGCTCAAGTCTGTTCAGCAGTTCACCTACCTGGGAAGCATCATCTCCTCAGATGCCAAGATTGACAAAGAGATCTATCACAGATTAGCAAAGGCATATAGTGCATTTGGAAGACTTCACAAAAGAGTCTGGAGTAATAAACACCTGAGGCAAAGCACAAAAATCAGTGTGTATAGAGCCATTGTACTGTCTATCCTCCTTTATTGATCTGAAACATGGGTCACCTATCACCACCACCTACGACTCCTCGAGCGCTTTCATCAGCACTGTCTACGCACAATCCTAAATATACACTGGAGTGACTATGTGACGAATGTTGCTGTCCTTGAGCAAGAAGGGATCACCAGTATTGAGGCCATGATATTGAGAATGCAGCTGTGTTGTGCAGGGCATGTTTCTAGGATGGAGGACCATCGCCTCCCAAAAATACTACTCTACGGTGAACTCGCCACGGGTCAGCGTAAGAGGGGCGGTCCAAAAAAGCGATACAAAGACTCCCTGAAACAACATCTCAGGCTCGGCCAAATTGATCATCAACATTGGTCTGTCCTGGCCTCACATTGGGAGGCATGGAGACGCACTATCCACAATGCTGCAGCCTTATTTGAGAACTCACGCCGAACAAGTCTTGAAGAGAAACGACAACGCAGAAAGAATCACAACCCAAAAACATCACCCAAGGAGACCTTCTGCTGTGCTTTCTGCAACCGGACTTGTTTATCTCGGATTGGCCTTTTTAGTCATCAGCGCGCTTGCAGAAAGCGCGGGATGATTGCTTCCTGAATTTTTGTTTGCGAAGAAAAGCCAGAGTGAGAGTGCAAACTGGCTCTCTGACATAAGAGATCATGACCTAAGAGGTTTGAAAAGATACTGAATAGCAAACAAAAAGCTATTTTGTGTGCATTTCCTTCTATAGAAGAAATCCCAGGAACATGCTCCATGTCTATTCTTGGATAGAAACAAAATCCCACAGCTTGTTACTTAGACACAGGAACAGAAGTATGTTTTTTTATAACGTCTTTCTTTTGGTCTTCTTTATTATATTTTACTTTTAAAGGAACACTCTTAAAGTCATTTCATTTCACTTTTTCCCCCTTCACTGTTGCTTGGCAATAATAAATAGCATCATTCTAATGACCATGAACAACTTTGGCTACTGCCGTGTGGAGTGCATCAGTTCCATAACAAATGTTCTATGAATTTTTGTAATGCAGTTTAACACAGCATGAGAGATTCTTGTGCTTGATGCCAAACCAATTTGATCACTACAGCTCCCTAGAAACTTGACCTTGTAGAACAAAATGTAACTTTATCTCCATAAAAGAAATAAAATGTCTTATGGCTGAGCAGGTTTTGTGTGGGGGCTAATGGTAGGAGCCAAAGTGAAGGATCAAGTTTTCAAGTAAACACTCCTGATTGGAAGTTAATTAGTGTTCTTCACTATCTACGCCTGAAAGACAGTTTAGAGAGCTTGAGAAGACACTGTTGTTTGGTTGGGCATATATCTAACATTATGAAACATCAGATACCACAGCTAAAAATAGTGCTCTTGTACAAGATGGGATTAGTTAAGTACTAGTAGATGTTGTGCCAGGGTATTTCTAGGTCCTGGTTAAAATGTTGACATTGACTGGTGTGGTCCAGGTTACTTGAAGTACCATTGTCAAAGTATTGCTGCATTCTGTGCTTAACATTGACTTCCCTACTTATATCCCAACCTATAAGAACAATGAATGCAGTGGGAATAAGTCCTTCATGATGATGTCTTCCTACTTAGTGAATTCTGTTCCAAATCATGTGTGTACAACCCCATCATTGTGGCTTTGAAGTGGGACCTAAAGACTCGCCACTTGTCTAGTCTATGATACAGTCAAATTTAAATTGTTAATTCTACTTTTATTGTGATTTTCCTTATTAACCTTTTGTGATTTTAACCTTGTTGTATACTGTCTTGGGCAAGTTTACCTGAACATTGGCTTATACATATTTTTAAAATAAATAAATAAGACAAGAGAAAATTATTGGGCCACTGTTAAGAAAAGGGGCAGCGTAATCCTAACAAAACTGTTTTAGCTGTTGGTGGTTAGGATTAGGAACAAGTCTGTGAAAATAAATCCTCTTCTGGCAGAACCCTTTTCTGCTGGCTGACATCTGCTGGCAGAAGAGTCTAAGGACAGACAGACAGAAAGACAAAATATAGTGTCATAATGACACTACATAACCACGAAAGGGCACACAGATAAGATGATGTTTCCCTTCTGTGGTTATGTCCTGTCAAAATCCCATACCTTTTAATTGATGGCTTAAGCCATCAATAGATACCTCGTGCTGCTTTTGTGCTGGCATTGCTGGCATGCAAATCCTCAAGACATTTAACTATTGCCACTGCAGCAAGAATGGCTGGTCTGGCAGGAAGTCTTCTGGAAGAGATTGGGATATCCAGGTATGTTTTGCTGTTTTTATGACTCTCCCCGGGTTACTTGGGACTTTTAAAGTGTGCCTAGGTGCTTGGTGTAACTTTTAAGGTGTCTTTTGTATTTTTACTTTTAAATTTCCATTGTGAGGCAGTTTCATGGGACTTTGAATGAGGAAGTGAATGGGGCTCTGTTCACTTCCTCTTTATTTCCTGAGCTGCCTTTGCCAGGAGAGAAAGGTAAGTGTGGGTGGGAGGAACAATGACGTTCTTTTGCTGGTATAGAAAGGTTTTGTTTTTTCTTAAAAAAAAAAAAGTTTTAAAAAGGGTTTCTACAGCCAACCCAGTCAGCCTCCAGCTCAGAGATACAGCTATAATTTTTACACAAAGCTGGTCATGGCAATATTAGGAGGTAATTCCTAACATTACAAAACTCTATTTCTCTTTCTCTCTGTGTATGTGTATTCAGCACAGCTTCAGCTGGCCTAGAGTCACCTCAACTGGTCCTTGATCATCTTAGCTAGTTAGGATTGTGTTCCAGGTCAGTTGCCACCACCCACTTGCTGGTACATCTAATAGGCCTGTGCTTTTTGACTATTCATTTTATACCAATATTCTTCTGTTCATATAAATAGACTTCTGTATTGACTTTGCATACCAAACACACACATCCTTCCTTTCTTTAAAAGCGATACTGTTTTGGTTTTTGTTATGATATCACTGTAATTGCATGATGCTTTCTTAGCCTTTCATATTGGATATGCCCTTGATGCTCATCACAAATCTTGCTGGTAAACCTCAAGTTCTCTTTCCTTTTTGCTGAAATCAGAAAGACCAGGAAGAAGATGAAGATGCCAATCTAGTGGGAAAGAACAAGGCTTCCCCACTAGATTTCCCACAAGTTACAGGTTGAATCTACCTTATTCAAAATGTTTGGGACCAGAGGTATTTTGGATTTTGGGAAATTTTGGATGTTGGAATAATTGCATATGCATGAGATACTTTGGAGATGGGACCCAAATCTAAACACAAAATTCATTTATCTTTCATATACACCTTATACACATAGCCTGAATGTAATTTTAGACACAATATTTTAAATAATTTTGTGCATGAAACGGCGTTTGTGTATACTGAACCATCAGAAAGCAAAGGGGTCATTATCACAGCCTCCATATGGACAATTTTGGATTTTGGACTATTTCAGATTTTGGAATTCCGAATAAGGGAGACTCAACCTGTATATTTTTGAATGTTAATTCTCTATAGAGCATGAAGAAGACATTGTTGCAAATACTGCTGAAGAGGGCCTTATTCTGCTCAGTAAAAACCCAACTCAGCATTTCTTCAACCACAATTACTTATTCTAATTGCTGAATTATGGAAAATAAGGCATCATTATAATTTCAATGCAGTCCAAAGGTCCAAAATTTACAAGTACAAACTACAAATTATTATGAAAATGATAAGACAGGGACAAAAAAATCCCTGTAGATAACATATCTATTTCAATATGTTGATTTTAACTGTTTGCTGAAATACATTTCAGGTAAGTTACAAAATGTATTTTGATTGATTTATGAGATGCCTTTCTGCCCAAGATACATTTGAAACAATTTGCAACATGTAAAATAGAATATAATTCATTCTATATTAAATGAATACTGCCCACCTAAAATAAAGCAAAAACAATTAGTAAAAAAATAGTAATAGTGCTCACAAGGTTTTCACAATCCTTTATGTTCTGCAAAAGTCCTGTGGAACAATTCTTCACTATGGTTCCTCAGCACTGCTAAATTACCAATCTGAAACTAGCTGGAAGTGAACAAATTACTGTGGTCTCCAGGGTAAAGTGGCTTCACTGAGCTACAGCACTGAATTCCCCATTACAAACCTGCAGTGCCCATCCCCACAGCAAAACAGATCAACTGGTGATTTACCTAATATCACTTTGCCAAACGACACATGAAGTCTGGCACTGCAACGGCACAGAAAGTCATAACAGAAACCAGGTGTTTAAAAAATGAATGGGAAGTACAGTCAGCCTGCCACTTTCACACATTTTACAATTGTGGTTTTGATTATTTGTGAGTTTGTAGCTGCTGCTTAACTCCTTTTCTCCTCCTCTCCTTCCTCCTTCCCATCTCCTGTTCTGTCAACAGCACCACCTGTACTCTCTTTATCTCCTTGGTACCAAGATGCCTCTGCCAGATTTGCAAATTCCCTCTGCCTCTCTTCACCCTGAATCTGATGTCAGCAGCAGCTTTTCCTGCTGGCTGAGGAGGTCCCATCTCCTTGGCTTGGAGACTAGTGGAGGTGTCGTGATGGTCCCAGTTGACCATATTCCTGATACACAGTTCGTGCCAGAAAGTTATGAAACTTAGAGTAAACATAAATACAGAAACATTCAGCCAATGTTTGTTGTAACTATAAAGCATGGTATTATTGTATCATTTATTCAAGCAGTGGAAGTGGATTATCAGGGTCATCCTCATCTTTTACACATGTTTTGTCAAAGATTCACTGGCAGAGAGTAGCAGAGGTGGCAGAAGTATAAGTGTTGGAAGGGAAGCAGGGATACCCAATATTATCTTCTTCAAATACATTGTGATTACAGTTTGGCTTCTTTGCCTCTTCATTTCTTTAAAAATGTTGGTATATGTATTCAATGCCTCTTCTACCTGTTCCTTCAACTTCAAAGAACATATTATAGATGGGTCAATATCATTAAAAAAACTAGTCCATTGCAGCTCTGAACATATACACACCCTCTGCAGTATTGTCCAACTTAAACTTGTCTTTCACTATTACTGTTGCTATTAAAACTTCAACAACAACTACTACTTCTTCTTCTTCTTCTTCTTCTTCTTCTTCTCGCCTCTGTCTCCAGAACAGTCATGTCCATTAGGTCAGCCTCTGTTAACTCATTACGTTAACAGAATAACTTGTGAATTTATCCAAGATCCATATCCTCAAATCTACCTACCTTCTTTACCAACTCTACAATATCTTCTATAATCCCTTGGATTAGCTCTGTAGTAAAGCTGGTAAATTCATTCACACATTCTGGCCAAAGTTTCTTCCAGTACAAATTTATTATATCTGGTTTGATAGCTTTTGTGGCTCTTTCAATGACAGTTATGGCATTAGCAATAGTGTACCCCTTCATGTTTTCATTATATTCTCTCTGTTGGGGTCTTCTTCCATAGAGTACACAGCTCGCTCCATTGAGTAACATGAGTAGTGTGCCTTAAATGTTCTTATTACCCCTAATCAAGAGGGTGGATGTGAGGCAATGTGTTCAGGTATACGTAGAAAGCTTAAACAACTTCAGTGTTGAACACACATTGTCCAGTAGTAATAGGACCTGAAAAGCCTTTCCCTTACAGGCAAGGTATTTTTTCACCTTCAGCTCAAAAAACTGATGAAACCACTCTTGGAAAAGTATTCTTGTTGCCCAAACTTTCTTATTATGCATATAGAAAACTGGCAGCTGGAACTTATCCTTTCACTTCAAGGCTTGGGGGTTAGCAGCTTTATAAATTACAGTAGGCTTTATCATATGCTCAGCTGTGCTTGTACAAAACAGTATGGTTAGTCTATTCCTTGCTGCCTTTCCATTGACATCCCCTTGTTGTGGGAGAGAGGCTTGTGTACCCTAATGAAATTTTGAGCTATGCTGGCGGTGGCATAATAGCCACTAGTAGGGTCTCCCATGCCAGACAGGTCAAAACCGAAGGGTCTGACAAAAAGCGTCAAAGGGCAGGAGGGGCTCTCTAGTCTTATGGCAACCATCCTAGGAGAAGGAAAAACTCTAATCCCAAACCCGGGCAGATGGTGCTCGTCCAACCCTGTAAGGTCAACCATCGAAGAGAAGGAAGCTCTAATCAAACCTACGACCCAAGGACCTCACTGCTACCGTCCATGCTTGGAAGGCCAGAGCAGATGAACATTTGGTTTAAAGGGTGAGGCCAGTTCTGTGCACGCTACGCTCCACCAGAAAAATCCATTGCACAAGCTTGAAGGACAAATCCAATTCCAAAAAAAGCCCTGAAGCGATGGGTGAGGGACGAAACAGCAGGTGTAAAGATGCACTGGAAGCCGCAGACCCAGCCCTGCATGCAGGCAGTTCAGGACTTTGGTCACTTGAGGCTGACCCAGGAGATGACAGTCTTGTTCGCCAGGATCCTGAATGACCAAGCAACCTTTTTTAAGGAGAGCACTGCATGCTCCATATAGGAGAGGGGCCTAGAAAAGTGGCCTAATGAAAGCTCATCCCCAACTACCTGGTTGGCTAGCAGCAGCCAACAGGAATCTTCTGATGCGGTCAAACCAAGGCAAAGAAACAAAGGCGCACACCGGCCTCCAAAGGTGTAACTAAACTGACACTTGCATGCTGGAACATCAGAACCATGTGACACTCTGCAGATAGTGGATAGTCTGAGTGTCGTTCTGCTCCAATAGCCCATGAACTATCACGACTTAATATTGGCATCCCTGCTCTTAGTGAAGTTCGTCTCCATGAGGAAGGCAGCCTTAAAGAACACGGCGCCTGCTACACACTTTACTGGTCTGGCAAACCCAAAACTGAATAACATCTTTCAGGAGTAGGCTTCATGATTAAAAACTCCATTGCCTCCAAACTCGAAACCTTGCCAAGAGGACACTCTGATCACATTATTTCCTTATGCCTCCCACATGTTGTTCTCTTTAGTATACATGCCCCAACTCTGCAAGCTGACCATGTAGAGAAAGACAAATTCTATACAGACCTACACCAACTCATACAAAAAGTCCCTGTAGAAGATAAAATTGTTATCCTTGGTGACTTCAATGCCAGAGTAGGAAAGAACTCCGAAGCCTGGAAAGGTTTCTTAGGCAAGCATGGTGTTTGAAATTGTAATGATAATGGACGCCTCCTGCTAGAGTTCTGTGCAGAACAACAACTGACTATTACAAACACTATCTTTCAGCAGAAAGATAGCTTGAAGACCACCTGGATGCATCTCCGATCTAAATATTGGCACCTTATTGGCTATGTTCTAGTCTGCCAGAGAAACACCCACAATGTCCATCATACCAGAGTGATGCCCAGTGCAGAATGCCAGACAGATCATCGCCTCGTAAGATGTAAACTAAACCTTCATATTAAGTTCAACCCTAAGAGGGGTGGCATCTTAAAGAAGAGACTCCAAGTCAACAATCTTCAAAAAGCTACCGTGACAGACAACTACCAGGCAAACCTGCAAACAAAGCTTGAAGACCATCCTATAGATCCTTCTCCTACACTGCTTTGGCAACATATCAAAAGCAGTTTCCTCCTGTCTACGGAAGAATCCCTCGGGTTCCTCCACAAGGGAAATCAAGACTGGTTTGATGAAAACAACCGAGAGATCCAGGAGCTGTTGGCAAAGAAGAGAACTGCTCACCAGGCATAACTCCCCCAGCCAACTTGCCATGTAAGAAAAGCAGCTTTCCGTCTCACATGTAGTAAACTTCAACAAAAACTCCGAGACATGCAGAACAAGTGGTGGATCGATATAGCAGAAAAGACACAACGTTGTGCAGATCTGGGTGATTCTAGAGGATTCTATGAAGCTCTTAAGGCAGTGTTTGGACCTACTTATCAGGTCCAAAGCTCCTTCTACAGTACAGATGGTCAAACATAAAGCCTCCATCCTGAATCGATGGGCTGAACACTTTCTAATTCTCTTTTGTGGCAACCGAGTAGTCCAAGGCTCAGCTATCCAACATATGATACAAAAACCAATGAAAAATGAATTGGACATAGCTCTCACTTTGGAAGACACTCTTAAGGCCATACAGCAGATGAAAAACGGAAAGGCAGCTGGGATTGATGGAATCCCAACTGAAGTTTGGAAACACGGAGGTCATGCACTCCACAAAAAATTCCATGAATTCCTTGTGAATTGCTGGGAAAAAGGGGAACTGCCATCAGACCTCCGAGATGCAGTCATCATCACCCTGTACAAGAAAAAAAGAGCAAAATCTGATCGCTCAAACTATCGAGGCATAACACTGCTCTCTATTGCTGGAAAAATCCTTGCAAGGATACTCCTGAACAGATTAGTTCCTGCCATTGCAGAAGAACTTCTTCCTGAAAGCCAATGTGGCTTCAGAGCCAATAGGAGTACTACAGACATGGTATTTGCCCTTAGACAACTGCAAGAGAAATGTAGACAGAAGAACAAGGGTCTCTATGTAACATTTGTTGACCTCACCAAAGCCTTCGACACCGTGAGTAGAAAAGGTCTGTGACAGATCCTGGAAAGACTAGGATGTCCCCCCAAATTTCTTTAAATTATTATCTTGCTACATGAGGGCCAGCATGGTCAAGTCAGATATGGCGATGCTCTTTCAGAGCCCTTTCTAATAACTAATAGAGTGGAGCAAGGTTGTGTTCTTGCGCCAACTTTATTTACAATCTTCTTCAGCATGATGCTCCAAAGGGCTACGGCAGAGCTTGAAGAAGAAAAAGGCATCTATATATGTTACTGTACTGATGGCGTCTTGTTTAACTTAACTATCTAATTCGTGAGCTGCTCTTTGCTGATGATGCTGCCCTTTTTGTCCACACAGAAGCAGCTCTGCAGCGCCTAACATCCTGTTTTGCAACAGCTGCAGAGCTGTTTGGGCTGGAAATCAATCTGGAGAAAACGGAAGTTCTCTACCAGTCTGCACCACAGGACGAACACCATCACCCCCACATTGCCATCAGCAACTCTGTGTTTAAGTCCGTTCAGCAGTTCACCTACCTGGGAAGCATCACCTCCTCAGATTCCAAGATTGACAAAGAGATTAATCACAGATTAGCAAAGGCACATAGCACATTTGGAGGACTTTTGTCACAATGGCCCACCCACGAACTTCTGCTGCCTGAAGTCCAGGGCTGGCCCTATTCCTATCCCAAACCCAGGGATTCCTATCCCAAACCCAGGGATTCCTCTTCGTTGCCACCACTCCCTGTCTTGCTGTTTTTTCTTGTCTAGGCAGGGAGATCATAGACAAGATGAAATCAAGGAACAATAATAACTTTCCTCTACTCTAGAGAAGGTTCTTGATAGCTGACCAAAGCAGGTGATTTCAAGGCGAGGTTGAGAAATAACAGAAGCTTTTATTTCAATCTTAGGATCTATGTCACTTGAGAAGGTAAAACATTCCCAGGTTCAGCTTAAGGATTATACAAATACATTCATTCAGAGCACTAGAAATAAAACCATAAAATCTAACGCAATCTAACTACACATTCCCTAACTACTACATGCAGACTAACTTAAAGTCTCTGTAGATGGAATCAGAGTCTTTTTGGATCCTTTTTGGAGGCCTCTGGATAAGGTTGGCTCCTCCCAACCCTTTGGTATCACAGATTGTCTTTTGGGGCATTTCATGGTTGTGTAGGCCATCAGGCCCAGAGCTAGGCCATGGGGTCAGAGTCCATCTTAGCTAGCTCCATCTAGCTGGCCATGTGCTCAGCCAGTCTGACTCAGAACAAAGGAAGGATAAAGAACTTTTAAAAGTCCTTCTTCTTGATTCCTGATTGGCTCTGCCAGTGCCCAATCAGAGTGGTTATCTAGCCAGGTGATGTGACATCATGTTTATTTAATGAGGGTCTCCCACCCTATCCCCATTTCCAAACAAGGAGTGGAATTTTCCAATACTGATCCTTTGAGTTGTGAAGGTGAGCTCCCATGCTGGCATAGCAAGCCAGCATGACAACTTTACAAAATAGTCTGGAGTAATAAACACCTGAGGCGAAACACTAAAATCAGTATGTATAGAGACATTGGCTCTATTCTCCTTTATGGGTCTGAAACATGGGTCACCTATCGCCACCACTTACGACTCCTCGAACACTTTCATCAGCGCTGTTTACGCACAATCCTAAATATACACTGGACGGACTATGTGACAAATGTTGCTGTCCTTGAGCAAGCAAGGATCACCAGCATTGAGGCCATGATATTCAGAACACAGCTGTGCTGGGCAGGACACATTTCTAGGATGGAGGACCATCACCTCCCCAAAATAGTACTCTACGGTGAACTTGCCACGGGTCAGCGTAAGAGAGGCCTTCCAAAAAATTGATACAAGGACTCTCTGAAACAACATCTCAGGCTCGGCCAAATTGATCACCAAGAATGGTCCACCCTGGCCTCACATTGGGAGGTATGGAGGTGCACTATCCACAATGTTGCAGCCTTATTTGAGAAACGACAATGCAGAAAGAAACACAATGCAGAAACATCACCCAAGGAGACCTTCTGCTGTGCTTTCTGCAACCAGACTTGTCTATCTTGGATTGGCCTTTTTAGTCATCAACACGCTTGCAGAAAACACAGGATGAGTCCTTCCTGAATCTTCGTTTGCGAAGAAAAGCCAGAGAGAGTGGCTGCCTTAAAGCCTGGTGCTCACTTCTCTTCTTTGCATATGGATGTGCTCTGTGACATCCTCTTCAAAAGCACAGCAGTGTCATCTGTTACAAATATTATCTCTGGCTCATATCCCTTCTCTTCCCTTCTCTTCAATAAGTTCCCTTAAGGTGTCAGAAAACTTACTAGGTGCCTCTTGGTCAGCAGAGGCTTTTTCTCCTGTAGATTTCAAGTTGCATAGGACAAACCTTTTCATGTCAGCCCTTGCTTGCATGAAATTCTGTATAGATAGATCCTTCTCATTTTATAGAAACATATGAAGACTTTGCTTTTCTTCTTATCATATTAGAATCTACAGGAATGCCCTTTTTATAGCAACCCTGAATCGATATAGAAGTACCACTTTCTCTGCAAGAGATATGTGGATCTCATACTTATGTTGAGTCTTCACACCCATTGGCTCCACAAAATTCCCTTTCTTTTTTCTTAGTGTACCTTACAGTTGACATATTGAAGCTGTAATGGCAGACAACCTCAGCAGCTGAATTCACTGAACACAGCATATCTAATACTTTGACCTTTTCTTATCACTTTCTTTTGCCACTTGGGAGCAGTTATGGAAGCACTGGCAGTACTACAATTTCGGCACCTCCCCACTGGGGAGTGAAGAGAGGAGGAACCCCACCAGGTGACACTGTCAGGGGGGAGGGGTGACACCAACCTTAGTGATACCACAGCTTTGGACCCATGATTACGTTCATTTGTGAAGAAAAGCCAGAGAGAGAGAGAGAGAATACAGTTGATGTCTGTGCATGTGAGAAATATGAGATATTGCAGATAGCATGATGAGAGAGAAATCACCTGAGTGAGGCTGTAGGGACAAAACACATGTAGAGACAGGTTGCAGAGACAGAACATGTGAGTGAGGTTGTCTCACTATCAGCCAGCCTCGTTCATGCATTAAGTTGGTGGGAAAGGAAACAAGGATGGGTTGGTACATCTAGTGCTTCTGCCAGCTGCTGCTAACTTTGGATTCAGAGTAGAGGGAGGCAGAGGGACTTTGCTAATCTGGGAGAGACTTTATGGTGCCAAGGTGGCAAAGAGAGGATGTAGAAGGAGGAGCTGTAGACAGTGTTGTGTTGTTTTGAAGGGGTTTTATAGTCAATATTTGCCTTCAGGTGGTGGGATTTAGAGTGAAAGACAATGCTTCTTCAAATTGCTCAGGGTGAGACAATAGACACTCTGGATATGTTAATGGTCTTTAATGTGTGGATACTTGCAATTGAATAGAGGAAGCAACCTTCTTTGTTTGTGGAAGGGTAAACTTATGCTTTTTGTTTACAGGTAAAAGTATCTCAGGTCTGGCTGATAGGATTAGCCAGGTGTTCTGACATGTAGTTGCCCTGCAAATTAACATTCCCTTGGAATTTGGGCAGCCTCTCCTTAAGTGCATTCCTGATTGAGAAGTGTTTGTCTTTGGAATTCCTGGTTGTGGAATTTCCCCAGCTTCAATGGCTACACTACGTGGAGGGCCACATTTGACCTAATTATTATTACATATTAAGTATTTATAAAATATTGCCAATTTATTATAGATACCAGGCTGGGGGTGTCAGGGTAGGTAACAACTGCCTTACGTTTGGTGATGGGTGTGATGTTCAGGCAGTCAGGAAGCCATGGCAATGATTGGCAGGTGTTGGCACTTGGTGGTTCTCTGGTAGCACAAATGTTACTTTTCAAGCACATTGGGACAGTGGTTTTGGTGGGAAAGGTGGGAAAGTCCAGTTTTGTTTTGTTTTTATTGCTGGAGTTGAAGTGGATTCTGAGGCAGATTATCTCATCCATATTACCACAGGAAGAATCTCTGGGTCCTTTGCGCTGTCATCCTTCAGCAAACTAGCAAGGCTGCACCATACTAGGCCCCACTAGGTGGCTATTTCACATTAAGCCCAATACTCTTACCTAGGTTGCACTAGGCCTCTTTAACACTTTCAGTACTGGTAAAGCTTTGTTCCTTGAGAATCATCCCTGGTATCCCCCTTTTGGGTAGTAGGCCTCACTCGACCATATACAGTGGCAGAATTTCTTCAGGTCACATTGCGAGGCTTCTTATATGGCCTGTGTCTTGGCCTAGGCCTTGTTGGGCTTAGGTTTAAGAGGCAGGTCTGGGGTTTTTTAGGCCTCACTGGACCACACTCTTAGGCCCAGGTCAGCCAGGGCTGGGTTTCTGGTGTGGTTTGTTGGCTGCTGGATTGGTGCTTGGAGCCCATTATTTTTTTTCACTACCACCTGCTGGGGGAGTTGGATGTTGGACTAGGAATCTCATCCTATGTCCAGAAGGTATGGGCCCCAAATAGTGGGACCTTCAAATGACAAGGCTCTAGCTAGAAGGCTCATGGTTAAGCACTCTCTACCAGCTATTCTTCATCTGAGGGAGATGACTATCTAGCATTGATCATGGTGAGGACTGAGGCCTTGGAACAGGACAGAGGACAGCAACTCTTGCAAGGCTGGACAAATAAAGACTAGAAGGTTTGCAAAGGCCAAAATAACCAGCAATATATCTGGTCATTTAGAGGTGTTAGAGAAAAGGTCCCAGTAGGCTGGAGGAATGCAAATGAAAATGGAGATAGCCGTGGACAGCAGTGGCACATCATATCCCTTGAGCAGTTCCCCTAAAGGACCCAACATAGCAGCAGACAAAATGATTCCATATGTGGGAGCTTCCCCTTCTGATTATTTTCCAGGTGGGAATACATGGCCCTAGAGTCCTTGGCCTCCAATGGCCAATCAAGCTCAGGGTCTCTCAGGACACATTCAATTCAGCCAACATGAATTAGGTACAAGATGACAGAGCTGGGGGTGGGGAGGTGGCATTAGCAGTTCAATGGTATCTGCGGGCAATATATGGGTCTATAAAGGGAACTGGTAGGCTGTGACTGAGGGTCAGTTATTCCCATGTTGGGGAATGCCTACAGCTCAGTGTCTTATGCAGCAGTCCTGTCTGGGGAGCAGACATTCTCCTAAGGTAACCATTTGCTCAAATCTACTAAGGACAAATAAGGGAGATTATGTGGACGTTTTAACCCTCTACTACCAGGATCTAGAAAAGAAGGAGAAAAATGAATTGAATGATTAAGAAAAAAACTGAGAAGGCATAAGGTGGATATCACTTAGACTAACTGGGTTCCTGGGTTTCTAATTTATGTTGAAGTCATAGCTAGGATCCAACCATGGAGGTGTTTTGCTCTATTTCAATATATAGACGATCAATCTATAGGTGCCACCTCCGCAGCCAGGACATGTTGGTGGGGAGCTGGTGTATCCTGCCTGATGTAGATGAGCACACCATTCCTGCAAGCTTGGTTACAAATCTGTACTCTTCCTTGGTGATTTGTCACAGAGCATGATTCCCTTCCTTATATATGCTCTTTTTTCTTTTTACTTCCTCCTCACGTTTGCTATGCAGCCACATTGGCTTTTTCAGGTGTTTTCTATTTTTCTTCTTCCATGGAATTGTTTGTGATTGTGCTTTTAGCAACTCCATCTTCATGAACTCCCATTCTTACTGGATGTTGTTTTCCTTTAGCATCTCTAGCATTTGGATTTTCCCCAGTATTTTCCTGAGCTTAATAAAATCAGCTTTTTGAAATCCAGGGTCTGTGTTTGACAGACCCATTGGAGTACCCATTGTTTTGGCCTGGAAACCTCCAAGAACCATTGTATTTCACTCAAAATCCTATCCTGTCACATGAATTATTTCACATAAATATCACCACAAAACACCACCAAACTGCACACAGTTCCTCTTCCTCTTGACTTCACGTCAGACCGTGTAGCCAGTTCTACAGCTTCTCCTCCTACATCCATGCTGCCAGTTTGCTACTGCTAATAATAATAATAATAATAATAATAATAATAATATAATTTATTTTACCACCACTCCCATTAAAAACAATTGGGGCGGCTTACAACAGTTAGACTGTCAAAATGCAAGTCTGAGCCTCTGCTCCAGGAATCTCTGCTCTACAGGACAGGTGTCATATCACCCATCATTCCCTCATTCTATTTCCCTATCCAAATATCTCCTACTATTTTTGTTAGCCTTGTGTTGTGTTAGTGTCTGACACCTGTGTTTGTGTGTGAATGCTGTTACTGTTAATTTCCAATAAAGATAATTTAATTGTACCTTTTGGCTTAGAGTCTTCTCCTTAGTACCCGTATACATAGGTTAAAAGGCCCCACTGTTGCCCATCCTCTTGCTGCCATAATTGCACTAATTAAATATTCCCCGTATTTATATATGGACATTAGATGGTCCCCCATGGACCCCCACACAATTTGGGTAACACAGGTTCTGCTTGCATGATGGAAAAGTTAAATATGGCCCAGGGAAATCATTGGGACTTATTTCTGAATAGACATGTATAGGATTGTGGTATGAACTCATAATTTCCATATATTTTCCCCTGCAAGAATGAATTTCCAAATGCCTAAGCCTTACTTTTTTAAGTAATAATAATAATAATAATAATAATAATAAAATTTTATTTCTATCCCGCCCCTCTGCAACGCAATCGGGGCGGCTTACAATATAAAAACTCCATAGTCCCAGTACCCTAGCCCACCCCCCTTAAAACAATATTAAACTATAAAAGATTAAAAACATACAGTAAATTAAAAATATATAAATTAGAAAATATTAAAACATACAATAGGTTTTAAAAAAAATGATTACAGCTCAAGGAGGACAGCTGAGTCTTGGGCCGGGATAGTTATTCAGGAAAGGCCTGCCGGAAAAGATCCGTCTTGACAGCTTTTTTAAAGCCGTCTAAGGTGTTAATAAGACGGATCTCGTCCGGCAGGCCATTCCATAATCTGGGAGCAGCAGCGGAGAAGGCCCTCTGGGAGGTCACCGACAGCCTTGTTTTCATAGGCTGTAACAGATTCCTCCCAGAGGACCGAAGTGCGCGGGGAGGGTCGTACGGAAGGAGGCGGTCCCGGAGATAAGTTGGACCCAAGCCATGCAGGGCTTTAAAGTATTTTTTCAAAAACTTAGAATTATAAACTTACGTTGCCATGCCTTTTCTCAGTGCTTTATAAACTTACGTTGCCATGCCTTTTCTCAGTGCTTGAATTATTTTAGAATGAACATGGAGTTTGCCTTCAATGTCTTAGTTCACTGCAGTTACAAATATTGCCTATAATTTAGTATTAGTAGCTATCAGAAATCCAAGACAGCCTGTTTGTGCTTGCTTGGATGTGAAGAACAAATTCTGTGAAACAGAAAGTTCAGAATTAAATATACAGAAAGGAACATGCACTAAGTTAGTTGGCAACATCCTGAGTCAAATACAATGGCTTGTAATTACATTCTACCTATGTTGTTGCCTTTGGCAAATAGCTCACAGCTGTAAACAGAGCAATTGGCTGAAGGTGATTTAGGGGTATATATTTAAGGAAGAGTCCCAGAAGAGATCATTTTGTAAGAAGCAATAAATGTCACCTATAGATCTGATAAATCAGGCATCTTGCTGAGCATGCCACAAACAACTCAATCCTCACCTTTAATATCAGAAAGTTTTAGCTGACACTTAAAAAAAATGTTTTTCAGCTTAAGCAATGTTTGTTTTAAAGATAATAATAAAATCTAATCATTTGAATTTCAGAAAATATCTGAACGGTCATCGTATTAAACAAGAAAATAAATGTATTGGGAAGTCTGACCAATTGGCTTGCCAGTTGTTCTGTAGATTAAGGTCACCACTTTAAGTTGAAAAATGGGTATTGTTTCTATTAATACAGTACCTACTTTTGTCTTAAACTATGACAGTACAACTTCTGACTCATTATGCTAAAACTGGCTCATCAGCTGTGTATTGTGATTGGCAGCATCTAGCCAATCACCATGGTGTCAGAGTCTTAGGCAGGCTGCTAACTCTTGAGGTTCATTGAGGCCCTTATGGATCATGTATGTGCCATCTACTGCCTTCATAATGGTAAGCTGCAAAGCTACCTTATGATATCACAGCAGCACCTCAGGCCTATATGTTTATGTGTATATGATAATGAATTAAATTTGCTGTTTTTCCTTCCTCTTTTACTTCAGGAGCTCTCCCCCACCCATTTTTTTTTTGTTTTTTTTTACAAAAAACTTAAGTGGTAATGTACATTTTCAGAGCTTCAGTTACTTGTAATTAATGCATTTTTCCAATAATAAAGATATATTCAAGCTACATTACAGTGGTAATTTAATGTGGGATAACCATTCCTCTGGTAATATAGGCAGAATTTTGAGTTACTTTATACTTAGTTTTATACATTTGGACGGAACTCACAGTCTTAGGCATCATGAACATTATAAAAATAATGCAGTTTGATAGCACTTCAACTCTCATGGCTCCATCATACAGAATCCTGGGATTTGTAGTTTTGTGAGGCATCAGCATTCTTTGGCAGAGAAGGCTAAAGACCTTGTAAAACTACAAATACCAAAATTCCATAGGATGGAGCTACAGCACTTAAGGTGGTGACAAAATGCATTATTTTTACAGTATAGATGCACCCTTAGTGAATTGAGTTACATCTGTGTGCCATGTGGCTTGTGGCTGAAAGAGTTGTTCTTATAAACAACTAAAGAAATAAAGAGACTTCAGGCAATTCTAAGCCTAAAAGATTTATCTTAACATGAGCTAAACAGACTGTGCTGCTATTTCCTGAGTAGATTAACATTGCTGCCCCTTTCAAAACTTCTAAATGTTTTTATGTATGTTTGTGTGTTGATCTCCATTTTCACCACTTAGAGTCTGGCACTCCTAAGCAATTATATTCTATTTCCTCCTTGTAGCATTTGAATTTGGATATATTTGTAACAATACAATTTTCTCCTTTGAGTGTAGAGGTGAAACAAGAAAACGTACCTGCAATAGAGTGTTGTTGTGTTCTGTCAGAGTGTTCTGTAGATTAACAGATTAATTTATTGGGGCCCAAGACTACAGTTGTCATTCTAATCTTCACTATCATAATCGTTACGCTACTACATATGAAGTGGTCATTTTTGGATGTTCTCAAAATTTGCTGCCCATGCTTACTCCTGTATAATTAGGGGATTTCAACTTCCAATAGATATGTGTAAGCTGTACATTGGTTCTTTTCACTGTTCCTTCTGAGCATGCAAAGAGGTTGTTTAGGAAATGTTTTCCTGTACTTCTTCCTAAAGAAATGTGTGTGTCACAAAACTTGATTGTCCTGATGCATAACCTGTATTCAGGCAAGAGGCTACTGTTAGAACAGAATGGTTTCCAATTGGCATGGCGGTCAGGCAAGGCTGCATTTTATCACTCTATCTGTTTAACATGTACATTGAATATATCATACTTAAAGCAGGATAAGACTTGGTGGAAGGAACATCAGTAGTTTAAGATATGAAGATGACACCATACTACTAGCAGAAAATAGTAAAGACTTGGAACGGTTACTGAAGAAAAGCAAGAAAGAAAGTGCAAAGGCAGGTTTACAGTTGAACATTAGGAAAACAAAAATAATGACCACAGATCCACTTTAAAGTGGATGATGGACATTGAAATAATTCAAGATTTTCTTTTCTTTTTTTGGTATGTTCCTTATCCATATTTTAAAATTAAACTTTAAAAAAATCAGACATCATTCATTAATATATATCATATACCATACAAACATATTAAACATAAGATATAAAACAAAGGAAAAAAACCAACAAAAACATTGCCATTCATTCACACCTAAACAGAAATAACTTCCTTTATCCCCTTTACTATTTTGGTTTATTTACTTCAAATTTAATTGTTTCCCACTTAAAAGCCTTATTACTACATCTGTTATCCCTTTCCCCCCTTGATTTCTTAGTCTATTATTCCATCACTATAATTTCTATATCACCCCAATTTTCTTTCCATAGGGTACTTATAGCTTTCCACCTTCTTCTTTTCCTATCTTTCCCCTCTTATCTAATAATCTGGGCAACCAGTCCAGAAATAATTCAAGATTTTCCATGCCTTGGCTTAGTCATTAATCAGAATAGATGCTGCAGTCAAGAAGTCAGAAGAAGACTAGAACTTGGAAGAGCAGTGTGAAGAAACTAGACAAGATCCTGAAGTTTCAAGATATATATGATCGAATACTAAAGTTAGGATTGTCCATGCCATGGTATTTCCCATTTGTATGTATGGTTGTGAAAGCTGGAGAGTGAAGAAAGCTGACAGGAAGAAAATCAACTCCTTTGAAGTGTTGTGCTGGAGAAGAGTTCTACAGACACCGTGGACTACTAAAAACATGGATCGATGAGTTCTACACAAATAAAGCCTGAACTCTCACTAGAAGCCAAAATGATTAAACTGAGGCTGTTGTACTTTGGCTGCCTTTACCCTTTCTTGGGAGAAAGGTGGGGTATGAATCAAATAAATAAAAAAAATTAAATAAATATCATGAGAAGAGAAGGCCAACTAGAAGAGACAATAATGCTTAGCAAGGTAGAAGGCAATAGGAAAAGCAGAAGACCACGGCTGCAATTACACGGTAGGTTTTATAGCGATAAATTGTGCTTTAGTGCTTTTTCACACCAGTGGTGGGTAGTTTGCACGGTGTATGGAGGAAACAGTTCTATTTTGTTGCTCTTTAGTTTTTTTTCTGCTTTGAGATTCAGACAGGCAAATGTTGGGGGGGATGGCCAAGCACTGGAGAGAAGGACAAAGGGTCTGCCCTGGCCCTAACTCTGTGGTTAACAGCTGGTCAACACTGAGCCATTGCCTTCCCCCCCTGTAGCTCCCTGGCCCCAAATCAAAATGCAGACATGAAGGTTTTTTTCTCCGTGGGTAACAGCTGATTGAGATTGCCTTCCCCCTGAAGCTCCGTGGCCCCAAATCAAAATGCAGATGTGAAGGTTTTTTTCTCCATGGGTAACAGCTGATCGAGACTGAGCAATTGACTCCCCCTTGCAGCTACCTGTACAGACTTCCCTTGGCACCAAATCAAGCAGTAGACACAAAGGATTTTAAGATTTCCTAGATCGCTACTGAATCTCCTGCCTGACTCCACATCTAGCCAGCCCACCCCTTCATCATAAGAACCAGTCACAGTGCAGCTCTGCTGCAACTGTATCAGGAAGATTTCTGGTAATTCACACAGCCCTTAGCGAAATGGTTGTTTACACTAGTGTGCTAAATTATGCTACTTTTCAAATAAACCGGCAAAAGTAGCAAGATCCCCTGAGATGCTATATTTGGGTTTTTTTACCTTCTCCCTTTCTGAATGAGGCAATACTGTGGTGTGATCCATGGGAATAAAGAGCAATCTTAGTGGTATATTTAGGGGAATATTTGCCTGTGTAAACACAATCCATGTTACAGATGGACAGACTCAATCAAGGCCCTGAGTCTGCAGGATCTTAGCAGGGCTGTTGATGAAAGGGTAACAGTTGATTTAACAGCACTTAACAACAACTTCTGTGGACTCAATTATATTTCACTATTGGTTCGCAAGACCCCCCAAACAACAACAACAACAACAAACCACACCCTAGCGTTTTTAAAATAAATATTCTGGTGTAGTTTACTCAGTGAATGCAAAGACATAGCCATGCTAATCTGGAATATCAGTTAGCAATGAGATCTTATAGCACTTTTGAAACTTTGAAGATCTTCTTGAATGGTGGTGGTAATGATGAGGTAAAACAGGACTATTTTAAGGACCATTCTTAATGTTATTTTTAGTGTTTTAGAAATATCTTTACATTTTGTTTTTGTGAGATGGAGTGGTTTGGGCATATTATCAAGAATTATCTTATTAAATCTGTGGATTTTTAAAGTTTTCTACTATGAGTATACATTAAAAGAAAGTTAGTATGTTAGTAGGTTGGAGCGTTCTGAATTTTAAAGCTAAATAAAACACACTGCAACTATTTTTGATATCTTTGTAACAACAGCTTCTAACTCTTTAGGAGGCACTTGAACAATACCTCATCTAATTACTTTTAAAAATTAACTTTCCAAAATGACAGTTAAACATTAATATGCTTAACTTTCACTTAATGAACAAAACACAGAGACATTTTTAAAACAGTTGAAAACTGTTCTGGAGTGAGGGAAATATTACTGTCTTCATGTGCCCAAAATGAACAAATTGATCAACAATACTTGCTGGAAATGCCATAAAAATGTTGGCTCCCTACTACATATGTGGTGGAGTTGTAAGGTGGTTAAAAAGTTCTGGGATAAAATTCACAGAATAATTGAAGGAATGCTACAGATTACATTTATAGCAAAGCCTGAATTATATCTGCTGAATATAACCAATGTGTTAGAGAAAGAAGTAGAAACAAAAATACTGGAAAATTCTTCTGTATTTGATTTCAGCAGCCAGAATAATGGTAGCCCAGAAATGGAAAGCAACTAAACCACCAACTATCTATGAGTGGATTTTAAAAACCCAGGAAATGTTAGAGCTAGATATACTAACAGCTAAACTACACAATTTACCTAAAGAAAAATAATTAAATATATGGCTACCAGTAATACAACTTTGGGGGAAAAAAGGATTGGGATACAACATACAGAATATGGTACTACTGTGACTCTGTCTATATTACTAACACTTAGGGGGAAAAGGGGGAGGTCATAGACAAATATATACTATAAGATATTTCACTTAATACACAGGGGAAATTTTGAAAAAAAAATACACAAAGTCAGTAACAAGGTATATATGCTGTTCTTACTACAACTACTATCGGTTTATTTAAATTGTTTTAAAACCTGTTTAAATAATGGTTAGAATTGAGAAGTTTCAATATGCTGATGAAGTATTATCTCAGAATAGAAGAGAAAAGAAAAAAAAGAACTGTAAATGTTAACTTGAATACAACAGAAATTGTTATTTACATTTGACTGATTAATAAAAATTATTTTAAAATTCATACCGGGCTTTCCCTTACTCATTGTGAAATTGTGTGTGTGTGTGTGTGTGTGAAATGAAACAAGACAGTGGATGGTGACACAGCTGATCTTAACTGCCTTTTTGTACAGGAAAAGCATCTGTCATTCAAATCTAGTATACATTTAGATTTATCACAGTGGGGATTCTCCCAGACTAAGGATGGGCAAGAATTTTATATGTTTGTTCCTATGAATTTAATAACATTCACATTTTTTTGTCATACTCAATAGAAACTTAACTTTTTAAAAACAAGCAAAAAATGGAACATGGTAGAAACAAACAAAGAAAAAATGATAAGGGGGCTTACTGGCTCATCGGGAGGGTCAGTTTGTGTCCCGGCCGGCTCCCCCCCCCCCGCGCGCTGCAATGTGGATGATTAGGGGTATGGAGAACAAAACATATGAGGAAAGATTGAAGGAACTGCTCATGTTCAGCTTGGTGAATAGAAGACTGGGGGAGTGATGTGATTGCCCTCTTTAAATACCTCAAGGTCTGTCACAGAGAGGAGGGGTCAGGCCTGTTCTCTGCTTTTCCAGAGGGTAGGACCAGGTCTAATGGTTTGAAGTTATAGGAGAATAGATCCTGATTGCACATTAGAAGGAACTTTTTGACACTAAGAGCAGTTTGGCAACAGAACCAATTGCCTAGAGATGTGGTGGGGTCTGCTTCTCTGGATGTCTTCAAAAAGAGTCTGTACAGGTACCTGTTGGGGATGCTTTTAGCTGTAGATCCTGCATTGAGCAGGGAGTTGGACTCAATGGCCCATGAGGCCCCTTCCAACTCTATGATTCTATGACTCTACAACTCTAAGTAACTTTTCAAAATTTGCACTGTAACCATATATTCTGTAAACTTGATATATTTTTTTCGCCTTGTGAACAGGATATATTGCCAAGTGCTGGAGTATCTCCTACTTTCTTAATATTATCTGCTTTGAAGTTTACATCCTATCCTTTAAAACTATAATGGAATGACGAAAACCATGTTCATGCTGCAGACAGAACTGTAAGAATGCATGCAGCCAATGACCCAGACATTGTTTCTGCTATCCCCCCCCCTGTGTTAAGAAAATTAAGTGTTAAGAAAATTAGCCTAAATTTCTCTGAGCTCTACTCTTCCATAATAATTTGAGTTTTCTAATATTTGCAGATAGGAATGTGTTTCAATTACTGAAGGATGAGTTATGATATGGAAAAAACTGATTAATATGTTCATCACTCCCATTACCTGCCGGCCTCTTCCCTTGAGAAGGAAATCTTTTATTATAACATATGCACTCGATTTCAAGACCCATTTTTGTGCTTCAGGCAGAATAATTATATCATTTCTACCCAACTCAAATGAGTAAAAGTAGGTCAGTGTCCTTACCAAATGTTATCACTCTCTTTTAGCTAAATTGATACACCTGGGAATATGAGATGTGTAATCTTGGATCTGCAATCTATGAGAGAAGGACTGCATAAGCAGTAATCATTCCAACTTAAATGCATTCCATAAATACATTTCAAGGTGGAATGAGTATAATAACTTTGTTAAACTGTTCAGCAGAATGTGCAGAAATGTGTTTGATCCCCTGCAGAAGCTTTCAAGTTTCCAATTGGAAGTTGTTACTCCTACCGTATTTAACATTTCATCACATTGTCAGTAAACTTCTTTTTTGCCCTTCAAGTGCCCTAGGCATTCTCCAAGTGCTTCTTGTGTCTCACACCAGCTTTTTGTCACATCAGGCAGATGGACTAATCTTGAATGTTGCTGCCTTGTTGAATCAGTGGGCACAGCTAGACAGGAGAATGTGTAGCAATAAATAAATAAATGACTTACCTCCCTATCACTGTAGTGCCCATTTGTGCCCACAGCTAATTCACAAACTTGCTGGAAGGGAATATTTTGCAGTTTGCAGTTTACATGCCAGAAAAGAAATGGTGGGCATGAGTGAGTTGCATCTGGAAAATCTCTCCCCATTCTCCCCTCCTTTTTAAAAAATAAAAATGGCAGTTGTGGAAGAGCTATTTTCTGCTTGAATAAATCTTCATACATTTGCTCTGTCGCTCTGCCTCTTGAATGATCAGCCAGCAAAACAACAATGGCGGCTCCGGCATTGCAAGCCCTCCCTTGCAAGCCCACCCCCTCTGAGGTCCAACCAATCAGCTTTCAGCTCTGCTGCATCCTCTTTTCGAATTAGTTGTACAGATTACCTATTATGCACATTTTCATGCACTTTTAAAAAAAAGATTGCAAGAAACAGTGAAAGCTGTTATCATGGTCTATGTGGCATTTTCAGCCCCTCTCCTTCTGAATATGGTGAATCCCAGAAGGGGCTCATCTAAACTAAAGGTATTCTGCCCGCATTCTTACCAGATTTTTTTTTTTTTTGTCATGTAGATGCACCCAGTATTTTGATATGATGAATTTAAAATACTTGGAAGCCCTAACATTCCTTGATTGCTGACATCTTGTCTCTTCATAGTTACTTCCACATTTCTGTCTCAACTATAACAACAGACTCCAGTGTACAGATAAGTGGGATTATCTACACAGGCCAGGATATGCCAGCTCCCCACTGGTGTATCCTGCCTGTGATTCAGGCCTCTATCTCCCCCATTACCACTACAATATGGTCTGGGGTGCAGACAGGCACACTGGCCCATTGCCACAGCTGCCACTGCCATTTTCCTTGCTCTCCCAGCATCGAGGAAGCCATCCACAACATGGACCAAATGCCCCTGGATGTGACCAGCCTAGGTCACATGCTGTTGGACCCCTTCCTGGACCTGGAAGAGTAAGGGTGACTAGCAGCTAGAGAAATTGACAGGCCTGCCAGGATGGAGTCCTATAGACACGCGGGGCCCACTCCATTGTTGTCTGGCAGTAGTGGAGCATACCAGGTATTATTTTAGAATGTAGTATCAGGCACATCCCAAGCTTTCCCCCATCTGAGTACCATTTCTGCCTGGGAGTTGTAAGGACTGCCCAGGGACAGATCGGGGGAAGTCCCCTGTGTCGTATAGACTGCAGGGCTTTCAGATGGGGACAAGTCAGGGTAATTTGCTTGTGTAGATAAGGCCTAAGTTGCTGTAACTCAATGCTCCTCTTAACATCAACAAGAGCTGACCATCCAGTTTTTGCTTCAATATCTCCACCACAGTACTTCCTGAGGCAAATTGTTATGTTAAGAACAGTGCACTGGATTTACTGGTTGGGGGGGGGCACTCCTCCAGGCACTAACTCTCTGCAGGACCTTAGGGGCTAAAGATTTTAAAAGTGAACAATTAACCAGACTGACTCCAAGTGAAATTGAGGTAGAAAGGAAGAAATCAGGTCAAGGACAAGCTGATTTTGCAGCAATGAACAATTATTTCTATATTTAAAAAGACAGAAAAAGATAGCAATACAGACCAACAGAACTGTCTATATTCAATACAAACTGTTAATAGCAGTTTCCCTGAGGAAAAGAGGGGAATTATGGCATGGGTGCTAGAAACCTCACTCCTAACCAATCTGAGGGCTAGAGGGATTCAGCTAAACTTAAAGGCCTACAGACTAACACACACACAAATTCACCCTCTGATGTGAAGAAGAAGCTATGTGACTGAAGATCAGGGCAGTGGATGAAGGAAACCACGTGGAGGAAGTAGATCCTTTGTGGGGAGGAGGAAGGGAAGGGAGAGAGAGAGATTGAGAATGCTACTGGAGAATGAGCTTCTGAAAAAAAAAGAAACTTCTGGAGACAGAGGCTTCTGGGGGGTAAGCTTCTGAAGATACTCTTCTTCTCTCTGGCCTATATGTAGCCCTTTTCTAACTTGGGGGCTGTCACTTGGAGTTAGGGGACACCTCTGGGCAGGGGATGACCTTAATGATATTCTATTGGAGGGTCCAAAAGGCCCCATGTGCTTAGAGTGATAATTGCAAAGCCGATGGCTTCTGTGCTAAGGGCAGATGTGAACGTGACCTCTGCCTTTCATGCTCTGGGCGTGCGTAATGACTCTTGTATGGTCTGGCAAGATGAACAAAAGGTAGTTCCACACATGAGCCAATGCCAATCAGGTATAGATGTTTGCCCTATTCCAAATCCAAATAGAATTGCCCAGCATCTCTGGAAACTGCACAGTACCTTACAATGGGGTGTAACTGTCTGATCCAATTTGGCAGGGTCTCCATTCAGTAGAGGCAGACAAGGCAGTTAAGCACTGATTGCTCTCAGTGAGGCCATTTCCTTGTCAGCAGGAGTGAGGAAAATTCAAATGTGTTAAGATGAAGCCTGAGTTCTCCAAGATGGGCAGGGAGCCAGGCTTTTCACTGATCTACCCTTCCAATATATGCCTCTAACAATTTGTGCAGACTCTAGCAGGTGGGAGTCTGCCCAGCCTCTCCCCAGCCTTCCTGAGGGGGCTCCACAGCTTCGCAGCCCCAGAGCCGCCTCGGAAAGGCCGGGGAAGGCAGTGGGCGGGCGGGCGGGACTCTGCCCAGCCTCTCCCTGGCCTTCCCGAGGGGGCTCTGAGGCTTCGAAGCCCCGGAGCCGCCTTGGAAAGGCTGGGGAAGGTGGCAGGTAGGCGTCTCCACGGCCTCTCCCCAGCCTTCCTGAGGGGGATTCAGGGCTTTGAAACCCCGGAGCCACCTCGGGAGGGCTGGAGAAGGTGACTGGAGGGCAGGAGGGAGTCTGGTTGGCCTCTCCCCAGCCTTCCTGAGGGGGCTCCAGGGCTTTGAAACCCCAGAGCTGCCTCAGGAAGGCCGGAGAAGGTGATGGAAGGGTGGGAGGGAGTCTGGCCAGCCTCTCCCCGGGCTTCCTGAAGGGGCTCTGGGGATTGAGAGCCCCATATAGCCTCTTTGGGAAGGTTGGGAGGGGTGGAGGCAGCGCAGCATAGAGGCTTTTCAGCCACCCCACCCTCCCAAAGCCGCAACAAGGCTTAGAAAGCTCAATAGCAGCTTTTGGAAGGGTGGGGGGGCTAAAAACCTTTCCCACCAACTCCCCACTCTCCCAGGGCTTGGCTCTCCCCCCCCCAATGGAGCCAAGCCCCAGGTGAGCGGGGAGTTGAGCACCTGGCTTGCTCAGCAAGGACTCCATTTAAATCAGCTCCTCTCCCTTGAGTGGGAGGGAGAGAAGCTGATTTAAATGGGGTGCTTGCTGAGCAAACCACGAATAATCAAAACTGTGAGAGTGAAAGCTGCGAATGTGGTGGGGCAACTGTATAAATTTATGTTATTTAAACAATAAATATCATGAAATAATGTTTTTTCCTCAAAATGACACACCACCCGAGTTATGCTCAGTTTTTTGGTGAAGTTTGACACACCAAGCTCAAAAGATTGCCCATCACTGGGCTACACTTTCCACACACTGATTTACCTGTATCATAGACACCCAAGAAAGGCTATGTAGAGTAGGCTGTACAGTGCAGAAAGATACAGAACAATTTGAGGCATAGGCGATTTTTTTCTTTCTGTTTCTTTTTGATAGGAATTTGGGGGAAAACAAATTTGTTTTCCAAATTGAAAGGGTTTGTGTGTTTTTTAATTTAGGAATATAAGTAACTGTACACCACACACAGTATCTTAGATGCTTAACTGTTAAGAGTCTGTGTTTTAATCCCTGTCTATTTCAATCCCTGTGTATCTATACCATTTTAGTGCAAGTTAGAGTTGCCACCTTTTTCCCCCCTGTAAAATCTCACACAATACATAGGGTAGGCACAATATGGTCCTCTTGCTGTTAATTGCTGTTCCTTGCTGTTAATTGCTGTTCCTATTAAATATAGCTGGTACAAATAGGGGAGAATTTTGTTTCAATTGGTTTTGAAGAATTCACCAAAATCTACATATTCAGGATGGCAAGAATTTGAGGCTTATTGTTCTTTATATTGAGGGAGAAAGTAATACTGCAAACATTTTCCCAACTCAAATTAATTCTATATACAGACATTTAATTCAACTAAATACCCTGCTTATTGTGACAAAGGAGATTATCAGACATGGCAAAAAAAAAAAAAAAGAAAAGAAAAAAAAAAAGAAAAAGAAAAAGTCAGAAGAACGCTATGAAAACAGAAACGGGTGACATTACCAGACAACAAATTCCTTCAGCATTCTGGGGGCATAGCACAAGCATGAATAAGGCATCCCCTTTTACTGGTGGCTTAGCCCCATCAATATAAAAGTGAAGCCTTGTGTGTGCCAGCACTACGCCCTGGAAATGGCTGAGAATGTAGGCATTTAATAATGTCACCCTTCATATTCTCCTCTCATTCTTCTGACACGGTTTGGGACATGTTTTTTCCCCCCTGCATTTCACCACATCTGATAATATCCTAAGTAGGGATAAAATAGCAAAATGTACTAACAGAGAACAAATTAGAAAACCCCTCAAATTTAGCAGTAGTCTTCAAGGGGAAATAAAATCGTGCATATTCAGTTTGAAAACAAGATTACCATTATTTTGACTGGAGAAAGTAATACATCTTTACCAGCAAGCTAATGTAAGAATATTTTACAGGTGAATCTTTTTCCAGCATGGAGGTAGATGGTTGGAATACCTTCAGTTAATTAATTTCAGGCTGCTGCTTAATTCATATTCAGTAAATAACGCAAAATTTCAACATGTATGGGGAGGCTAATATTCAAAAACATTCTCATTATTTGTTGAGGGGAAGGAGATTCTGCACCTCTAGAATTGCATCACGATACAGCCATATCTGTGTCATAAGGAACTCTTGCTTTCAGTGTACAACAAGTTTGTTCTTTGAGACACAACAGAACAATTCACATAACATTACTCTCTTCTGGAATAAGCAGCCATCAATAGATAGTTCCTTTGTTCCCAAACTCTCAAAGCTATGACATATGACCCTTTGATCTGGCTGGTATGTGAGACAGAAAATCTTTCTGCCAAATGTCAAGGAAAGGGGGACTTGACAGGGCACTTTTATGTAGCAATCTGGACCTAACAAATCCCTTGGCTTTCTTCTGAAACCTAACTGAATGCATTACATCAAAGAGCTTCAGAGAATTAACTGAGGTGGTGTAGCTCTGATCTTTGTTTTGGTCACCTAAAAAGCAAATAAGACCTTCATTTACCATCTGACCCTTGGTTGCCATCTGCACCATTCTACTGAGGAGCCTAAAAATAACTAAAATAGCTGTTTGATTTGTAAATCATTACCACACCATTGTGAACAGATTGTCTGTAACAGTAGCATTTATAGAGGGATGCTGATCTATTAGTCTCCCCTGCCCCCCATGGATGAAATACTTGTGAAAAACATTCTGTCTCAATAGCAGACATAGCTGGATCATTTAAAAAGCAAGAGCAAATAAAGACTGTAACCTACTGCCTCTAGATTTCTCCCTCCTGCAAAATGCATGTCATTTTAAATCCCAATATAAAATCCAGTGCCATGGATAATCACACATAGAAGAAAGAAAGTTATACCAGGATCAACCAAAGAGTAAAAAAAATGTAACTCTATATCTTCGTGAATCATGGAACATTACTAAAAAGGATATACAGTTGTTCCTCCATATCCACAGATATGGTATCCACAGATTTAAGTATTCACGGCTTGAAAATATTCTTAAAAAAATAATAATCCAAAAATCAAACCTTGATTTTGACATCTTATATAAGGGACACCATTTTACTATGCCATTGCATATAATGGGAGTTGAGTAGTCATGGATTTTGGTATCCACAGGGGGTCCTGGAACCAAACCCCAGCAAATATGATGGGACAACTGTATTTGTGAATAAGTGATTTCAAGTGATGCAGTGGCTACATTATACTGATCACTTTTTTTTTTTTTTTTTTTTTTTTGTCGAGTATACTTTGGAATGATGTAGATGTATGTTGTTGTTTTTCCCTGAAGGTCAGCAGAATGTTCTGTGGAGAATCTGTTCTACACAGCTATATGAGTTTCATATCCCTTTTAACTGTCTCTTTTACTATCATGGCTCTAACCTCAGGAATCTGGGATCTGTAGTTTTGCTGAGTTACTTCAGTTCTCTTCTCTGGCAGAGAGCCTAACTGTTTCTCCAAACTGCAAATCACAGGATTCCAAAGAATGTAACCATGTTAATTAAAGGTGCATGACACTGCAGTACTGTAGATTCACCCCTTATTAACTTAGATCCAGTTCTTACAGTGGTGTTGTGATTACTGTCCTGCTATTCTACTAATATGGGAATGCAGCAATCATAACAACATCGGAGCCATGCTGGACCATACTAAGAAAAGCTTATCTAGTAGGTCACCATTCTGCTCAACAGCAACCAGCCAACTGCCTAGAGGAAACCCATAACCAGAAAGTAAATTAAACAGTTCCCACACGCTCCAGTTCTGTTCCCAATAACTGATAACGGAGGCACTACCTCTGAAATACACAGAAACTGCTATGTTCACATCAATGCATGTTCAGCATTTCACATGGTGTGGGATAATGGTAGTTGCACTGGCATATGAAAAGCCAGATTCAAGTCCCTACAGAGCCACAAAACTCACTTGGTAATCTTGGGTCAGCCCATCTCTTTCAAACTGACTCACACTATTTTTGTGAAAATAAAATGGAGAGAAGGATTGTCATGTTCTGTATGATGCCTATAATTCAAAGGTGTAAAGGTAGGGAATTAATTAATTAATTAATTAATTGGCCACTGGAGAGAGCCTTCCCAGGAGATGTGTATATATGTATATGTATATATGGGTGCATGTGTCTGTGGAGAGAGAGAGAGAGAGAGAGAGAAGGAGAAGGAGAAGGAGAAGGAGAAGAAGAGGGATTTTCACATCTTGGAAACTTTTCTTTTTATCCATTGAAGGTCTATGGTCAAAAGCCTACCCATTTTATTTATTTATTTACACACACACACACACAAACACATCCCATTTTATTCATTTACTTACACACACACATACATATATAGAGAGAGAGGGAGGGAGAGAGAGATTCCCTTTGCCTACTCCCTGTTGTCCTTCCACCAGCTGGAAACAAACAAACTATATATGTCTGTGTACACACATACACAGGGTAGAATTTTGACCATAGACTGGCTGCTGAGTAAGGGACCTTTAAAGGATTAATGCTGAACTTTTATATTAATGTTTTAAATTACTCTTAAAATGATGTTTTAATATTATTTTATTAAAATAATATAATATATATTATAACATTATAACTTAATTATATTTTAATATTATAACTTGTGTTTTTATTAGTATCTTTTTTTTTAAGTCTTCTTCTAAGCTTCTCCCTGTTTGGGGAGAAAGCTGGGGTACAAGTCAACTATATAAATAATACATTTCACCTTTCTCATATCATTCCCCCCCCCCAATCTTTCTTTTACTGGATTTGTTGGGAGAAGTTATCAGGAAACAGAAACAATACTATGTAAGAAGTAAGAACACAGGAACAGCTGGGGTATCAAAACAAAAACAAAAACACAACAGCATACCAATATATATCCAAACTATATCTTTAATCTTAGATTTACTCTTGCAACTAAAAGGGAGGAAGGGAGAGGGGAGGGGGAAAAAAGAAATGTGGCAGGTATCTTGCTGGCTGAACTTGAACAAACAACACTCAACACAGCAACATGCTGCTGAAGGTCTCATACATATTTCTTAGGTTTATATAAAAAAAGAATAGTTATTTTGCAAAAGGACACTTGAAATGTACTTCAAGTAGAACTGCAAAGGACACAAGTGAGTCATTCCTGCTAATTAATGATGCATGTTAAAAAAAAATCCACAGCCAATTTATTTAGAGAATATAATAGGGCTGATTTCATTCTTCTTTATTACCCAGTGCAATATTTCTAACAAGTGATTTTAAAACCTTGGAATAAGATGAGCACCTCAGAATCTTTACCTTTAGAATGAAAGTTAAATATCCTGGTTAGGCAGTTTGAAATTATTCAAATATCACAGCTCTCTTGATAATTAGTGACTAGTTCTTGCTGAGCAGGTTTGCAGCATACAGGTCTGAGAATTATTGTGGAGCCAGGAGTTTTTCCAGGGTGTTTTTAAGGGAAGGTCCACTTTACTTCAACATCTTTGTGAACAAGTTACATCCATATTCAGAAAGACAGCACAAGCTATTGAAAAGTAACTTTAAAAACCAGTATAAACAAAGCTATGCATAGATTTCCTTCGGCCCATGTTGGGATGTGCAGTGGACTAATTGTCTAGGTTTGCACACATGTAATGGCATTTTGAGAGTCCAAAGGGATTTTCCTGTCAGGGTAGCACACTAAACCTCTGAGAATATTAAGAAGTTTAGGCAGCAAAAGGTTTGTAGCAGAGTCTTGCTCCTTCAGGCAGAAAAATAAAGGACAGACACAGGTTGTGCCTAAAAAATAACTACTACTCTTTATTAAAGCATAAAAATATCTACAATAGTAGAGTACTGCATATAACATCTTCACAACACAGAGTTGCAAACAGAACTGAAAACACAGTCACAGCCACAGCAACATAGGATAGTCAATCCTTTAGGTTTTTAGAAAAACATAAACATTCCCTCCAACAGAGAGAGAACATTTTCCAGATAAGTAGACTCCAACCCAGAGCTTTGAAGGTCTTGCTTGTCAGGTCTTTAATCTCAATTTACAAGCTGGCTCCAAGTCCCAACAAGCTTTTTGTGCTCTCTCCCGCACCCTGCTGGCAATTATATTATATTTCAGCTCTTTTCAGTACAAATCTATTAACCGCATGTCCCAACATCCATGACCTTTCCATCATTGGGTATGTTTGTCTTGATGAAGAGAAGACTAAGGAGATTATCAGACGTGGCAAAAAACACAAGATGAGCATGTGAGGACAATGTTACTGTCCCACAAATTGGTCCTGGTTGCAGATGACATTGTTGTCCTCACGCGTTGACTCCATGCTGCAGCTGCAAATAAGGCATCACTTTTCATTCATGGGACGTCCCTATAAATTAAAAGTGACACTTTACTCGCAGCTGCAGCACAAAGTCAGCATGTGAAGATAATGACAGTGTCTGAAACTGGGACCCATTCTCAGGACAGTAGCATTGCCCTCAAGTGCTTCTTTTGTGATTTTTGGATGTGTCTGATAATCTCCTAAGAAGTAGTATGATAGCCATCTTTAAATATCTGAAGGGATGTAATGCAACAGATGGAGCAAGGTAGTTTTTTTACTACTCTAGAGATTAGAGATAAGGTGGAGAGTTGCCATTAGTATTTCATCAGAAATCGTATTTGAATTATCTTGTTTTTGTGTGCCTTAAAATTGTTTCTGACTTATGTTGACCCTAATGGAAACCTATAATAGGACTTTCTTGGCAAGATTTGTTCAGAGGGTGATTGCTAGTGCCTTCCTCTAAGGCCAAGATGGTGTGACTTGCCCAGGATCACCCACTGGGTTTCCATGAAGATTTTCACATGGGGCCAAACTGCCCCATTACTGCCCTGCCACCTCCTCTCCCATTCCTGCCACGAAATAAAGTAAATCTTTCACACACTTACCTTAATTCTGCGGCAAGAACGGGATCCCCTTCCCCTCCTGGCCAGCTGTAAATGCAGCCATCGTAAGTCTGCATTTACAACTGGAACTGAAATCCCAGCTGTTCTCACAGGAGATTGGGCAGGAGATAAATTCAAAAATTAAAAAAACAAAAAATCAGTTCACCAAGCACAAAAACACACTTTAAATTACACAATCAAAACATGGAGGGTAAAATAAAGGGTGTCACTTACCTGGATGTCCAGATAGTGCTAGGAAGTGCTTGGATCGGACCTCCCCTCCATGGCTGTCATTTCAGAACAGGAACAGGGCTCCGGTTCGCACACTGATGATTCCATGACAGACACAGAACAGGTGGTCTATTCACGATGTTTCATCATGAATACATTATTCCAGAACAGGCACGGGAGCAGGACGAATGAGGGATAGAATGGGGTCGACATAATCTGAAAAGGAAACCTTTCCCGACCCTGTTCTGTTCCTGCCATGGAATATATAGCCCGTGTGAAAATCTCCTAAGGCTGAGTGGGGATTTAAACTGAGGTCTTTCAGAACCCTAGTCCAGCATTCAAACCACTACACCATGCTGGCTCACTTGTAACTTAGGGAACTCTTAAGTAGGGATATGACAGTTATTAGCCCCCCCTTTTTTTTTTACATTCCTTAGAGACATTTGCATTGAAGATCCTGAAGGCCAGTGTAGAGGTGACAGGAAATCCATGAGTTGATCTCCCATAGTTTATTTCAAAGCAGTCACAAATGGAATAGAGCTAGGTGTGGATTCCTTCTCTGAATTGCTGTGTTGTAGAAAAATATACAGATATCATTACCTTAAGGCCTTTGTATACACTAACGTGGTAGAAGCCTTTAGTTTTATTACCTATATTGATCAGTCTGCATGTGAGAATTGCTACTGTCTGTGCTTTCAGTATTTAATTTCCCTCTAACTTCATTGTCTACAATTTCCCTTCCCTTCAAACCATGCACACTGGATATACCGTATATTCCGGCGTATAAGACGACCCGGCGTATAAGACGACCCCGCAATTTTTAAGGGGAAATGCAGAGTTTGCGATATATTCGCCCTATAAGACGACCCCCCTCTTCCAACGCATAGCCCCCGCATGCCCCTCCTGCGCTCTCTTCCAGGAGGGAGTGCAGGAGGAGGATGCGGAGGCTGTGCGCCCAAAAGGGGCACGTTCGCCCCTTCTCCCCACCTTCCAGGAAGGTGGAGAGAAGGGGCGAATCGCGGTTTGGCCGCGCAGCCTCTCCATGCCCCTCCTGTGCTCCCTTCCAGGAGGGAGCGCAGGAGGGGGATCGGGAGGCTGCCCGGCCAAACCGGGCACGTTGGCCCCTTCTCCCCACCTTCCAGGAAGGTGGGGAGAAGGGGCGAATCGCGGTTTGGCCGCGCAGCCTCTCCATGCCCCTCCTGTGCTCCCTCCTGGAAGGGAGCGCAGGAGGGAGATCGGGAGGCTGCCCGGCCAAACCGGGCACGTTCACCCCTTCTCCCCACCTTCCTGGAAGGTGGGGAGAAGGGGCGAATCGCGGTTTGGCTGCGCAGCCTCTCCATGCCCCTCCTGCGCTCCCTTCCAGGAGGGAGTGCAGGAGGGGGATCGGGAGGCTGCCCGGCCAAACCGGGCACGTTCGCCCCTTCTCCCCACCTTCCTGGAAGGTGGG
The DNA here is from genome assembly GCA_030847615.1 of Gambelia wislizenii. Taxonomy (NCBI): domain Eukaryota; kingdom Metazoa; phylum Chordata; class Lepidosauria; order Squamata; family Crotaphytidae; genus Gambelia; species Gambelia wislizenii. The sequence goes on along the minus strand of JAUMIR010000003.1, from coordinate 191,702,305 downwards.
GAGAAGGGGCGAATCGCAGTTTGGCCGCGCAGGCTCTCCATGCCCCTCCTGCGCTCCCTCCTGGAAGGGAGCGCAGGAGGGGGATCCGGAGGCTGCCCGGCCAAACCGGGCACGTTCGCCCCTTCTCCCCACCTTCCTGGAAGGTGGGGAGAAGGGGCGAATCGCGGTTTGGCCGCGCAGCCTCTCCATGCCCCTCCTGCGCTCCCTTCCAGGAGGGAGCTCAGGAGGGAGATCGGGAGGCTGCCCGGCCAAACCGGGCACGTTCGCCCCTTCTCCCCACCTTCCTGGAAGGTGGGGAGAAGGGGCGAATCGCAGTTTGGCCGCGCAGGCTCTCCATGCCCCTCCTGCGCTCCCTCCTGGAAGGGAGCGCAGGAGGGGGATCCGGAGGCTGCCCGGCCAAACCGGGCACGTTCGCCCCTTCTCCCCACCTTCCTGGAAGGTGGGGAGAAGGGGCGAATCGCGGTTTGGCCGCGCAGCCTCTCCATGCCCCTCCTGCGCTCCCTTCCAGGAGGGAGCTCAGGAGGGAGATCGGGAGGCTGCCCGGCCAAACCGGGCACGTTCGCCCCTTCTCCCCACCTTCCTGGAAGGTGGGGAGAAGGGGCGAATCGCGGTTTGGCCGCGCAGCCTCTCCATGCCCCTCCTGCGCTCCCTTCCAGGAGGGAGCTCAGGAGGGGGATCGGGAGGCTGCCCGGCCAAACCGGGCACGTTCGCCCCTTCTCCCCACCTTCCTGGAAGGTGGGGAGAAGGGGCGAATCACGGTTTGGCCGCGCAGCCTCTCCATGCCCCTCCGGCGCTCCCTCCTGGAAGGGAGCGCAGGAGGGGGATCGGGAGGCTGCCCGGCCAAACCGGGCACGTTCGCCCCTTCTCCCCACCTTCCAGGAAGGTGGGGAGAAGGGGCGAATCGCGGTTTGGCCGCGCAGCCTCTCCATGCCCCTCCTGCGCTCCCTTCCAGGAAGGAGCTCAGGAGGGGGATCGGGAGGCTGCCCGGCCAAACCAGGCACGTTCGCCCCTTCTCCCCACCTTCCAGGAAGGTGGGGAGAAGGGGCGAATTGCGGTTTGGCCGCGCAGCCTCTCCATGCCCCTCCTGTGCTCCCTTCCAGGAGGGAGCGCAGGAGGGGGATGGGGAGGCTGCCCGGCCAAACCGGGCACGTTCGCCCCTTCTCCCCACCTTCCAGGAAGGTGGGGAGAAGGGGCGAATCACGGTTTGGCCGCGCAGCCTCTCCATGCCCCTCCTGCGCTCCCTCCTGGAAGGGAGCGCAGGAGGGGGATCAGGAGGCTGCCCGGCCAAACCGGGCACGTTCGCCCCTTCTCCCCACCTTCCAGGAAGGTGGGGAGAAGGGGCGAATCGCGGTTTGGCCGCGCAGCCTCTCCATGCCCCTCCTGCGCTCCCTCCTGGAAGGGAGCGCAGGAGGGGGATCGGGAGGCTGCCCAGCCAAACCGGGCACGTTCGCCCCTTCTCCGCACCTTCCAGGAAGGTGGGGAGAAGGGGCGAATTTTGGTTTGGCTGCGCAGCCTCTCCATGCCCCTCCTGCGCTCCCTCCTGGAAGGGAGCGCAGGAGGGGGATCCGGAGGCTGCCCGGCCAAACCAGGCACGTTCACCCCTTCTCCCCACCTTCCAGGAAGGTGGGGAGAAGGGGCGAATCGCGGTTTGGCCGCGCAGCCTCTCCATGCCCCTCCTGCGCTCCCTCCTGGAAGGGAGCGCAGGAGGGGGATCGGGAGGCTGTCCGGCCAAACCGGGCAAGTTCGCCCCTTCTCCCCACCTTCCAGGAAGGTGGGGAGAAGGGGCGAATCGCGGTTTGGCCGCGCAGCCTCTCCATGCCCCTCCTGCGCTCCCTCCTGGAAGGGAGCGCAGGAGGGGGATCCGGAGGCTGCCCGGCCAAACCGGGCACGTTTGCCCCTTCTCCCCACCTTCCTGGAAGGTGGGGAGAAGGGGCGAATCGCGGTTTGGCCGCGCAGCCTCTCCATGCCCCTCCTGCGCTCCCTTCCAGGAGGGAGTGCAGGAGGGGGATCGGGAGGCTGCCCGGCCAAACCAGGCACGTTCTCCCCTTCTCCCCACCTTCCAGGAAGGTGGGGAGAAGGGGCGAATCGCGGTTTGGCCGCGCAGCCTCTCCATGCCCCTCCTGCGCTCCCTTCCAGGAGGGAGCGCAGGAGGGGGATCCGCAGACTGTGCGGCCAAACGGGGCACATTCGCCCCTTCTCCCCACCTTCCTGGAAGGTGGGGAGAGGGGGCGAATCGTGGGTTTGCCTCGGCCGCTGCAGAAGCGCTCGAGCAGCGGCTGCGGCAAACCGCAATTTTCTCCCCCCTCCTCTTTCTTCCGTTGCTCCCCAAAGGGGGAGAAGGCAGAGGAGGGGGGCGAATGATCTTCAAAACACTTTGCTTCACCCCCCTGCCCCATCTCCTGCCTCTTCGCTCCGTTTGCGAAGAGGCAGGAGATAGGCAGGTGGGCGAAGCAAAGTGTATCCGGCGTTTAGGACGACTGTCAATTTTGGAGGGCACTTTTGAGTGCTCAAAAGTCATCTTATACGCCGGAATGTACGGTATCTGAAATTCTGAATAACACCTCATGGTTATCCAGATGAAATGGGCTGTAACCAACAGAAACTTATGCAATAATAAATTGGTTAACCTTTAAAAATGCCACAGGACTCTTTTTTGCATAGGCTCTTAAAGTAATTGGAAAAATGGTAAATTATGTGTGATCCTAAGATGTGGAATCAGAAATAATTTCACTAAGATGAAATTGTAATGGTTTTAGTGTTGGACTACGACTCCGGAGACCTGGGTTTGAATTCCTGCTTGGCTATGAAAACTCACTGGGTAATCGTGGGCAAGTCACATACTCTCAGGAGATTTTCAGACTACACTGTTATAGTATTACTATTCTACTTTAACTTCTCTGGCTTCCTGCTGTGGAATTCTGGGGTTTGTAGTTTAATGAGGCCTAAGAGCTCTCTGGCTGAGAGTTGTAAATGCCCCTCCCTAAACTGCAAATCCCAGGATTCAAGAGGAGGCAGCCAGAGCAAATAAAGTGGAATAGTAACACTATAACCGTGTTGTCTGAAAATCTAGTCAGTCTCAGAAAACCCCATGATAGATTTGCCTTAGGGTTGCCAGAAATTAATTGAAAACACACAACAGCAACAAAGTGTGTTTAGGATTACATCTATATAGTTTTAAAGTTTCAGAAGTGGTTTACATTGTTAATTTTATGAATCTTAGTGATACAAGTGTCCTTTTGTTTTGAAAAACAGTACAATTGTCCCTCAGTACCCATGGATTTAAGTATTCACAGCTTGAGAATATTCTTTTAAAAACAATCCAAAAAGCAAACCAAAAAGCCATCTTATAATAAGGGACACCATTTTGCTATGCCATTGCATATAATGGGAGTTGAGTATTCACAGATTTTAGTATCCATGGGGGGTCCTGAAACCAAACCCCAGCAAATATGAAACAACTACTGTATTTGTGAGTAAGTGACTTTAAGTGATGCAGTGGCTACATTATATTGATCACTTTTTTTTTTTGTCCAGTATACTTTGGAGTGACGTAGATGTATGTTGTTCTTTTTCCCTGAAGATCAGAATGTTCTGTGGAATATCTGTGCTACACAGCTATATGAGTTTCATATCCCTTTTAACTGCCTCTTTAACTATCACGGCTCTAATCTCAGGAATCTGAGATCTGTGGTTTTGCTGAGTTACTTCAGTTCTCTGGCAGAGAGCCTAACTATCTCTCCAAACTGCAAATCACAGGATTGCAAAGAATGTAACCATGATAATTAAAGGGGTTTTTTTTAAAAAAAAAAATATTTAGGATGGTTTATGTTTACAGTGCTTGATTTTGTTTTGGCATTAATCTATGGGAAATGGAAAGTATTTTTTTTTCCAGTGTTTTATAGCATTTCATTAATTCTAAGTTTTAAAAATAGGAAATTTTCCTTCCTGAAAATCAGCATTTATGTAAAATTGTATGCTAAGGCTATTCATAAAAACAGACGGCAAAGATTTAAATGGAAGCCCCGACCTTTACAGTGGACATAAAAATTGCCATAATGAAACAAAATTATCAAGAAAGCCCAAGAAGAATAGATAGTGAGGTGTGACATTTGCTATCTCATGAATTCATGTTGTGTTCTGATTAACAATGTCGCCCTTTGATATGTCATGAAAACTGTTTTACAGGCCCATCTTCTTCTTCTGTATTGCAGCATCATATAGAGGTTGGAATGGGCTATTGACAACATATTGTTAAAATTCTAATGCTAGCAAAGGATTTTTAAAAAGGAATTTGAAATAATGAACCATGAACTCTGCAAGTATAGATATAGATCTACTGTAAGGATACAATCAGAGGCCTATAAACATAGATTTATATAACAGCTTGTTTCCTAAGCTCCCTGGGCTAATTTTCCCTTATATTAAAAAAGGTGATTACCACTGAATTAATTATTATATCCATATCCAGAATGAATGAAAGAATTTCCAACTTACTTCTCTGTTTCAATTATATTTGTACAGGTAATTATATTGGTACAGGTAATACTTATCTATTATGTATTATATATTTCTATTTACAGTCTTCCCACATTTGTTTGCTGACCAACCCATGAAATAATGAAATAATGAGACCACACACTTAGCTTGAATGAAAATAGAGGCCACTTTATGTAACTTTCACCTATTTAAGATTATCTTTTGAGAAGTGCCGAGCAGTGACCTAGTGTGGGACAGCTGGGGCAGTGATCTCTCCCAGGCCTCCTCCCCAGCTTCCCCCTGGGCAAAACATCTGATACCCAGAGATAACCCAAACGTTGGGTTGCTCTGTGGCCAGCCATCTGCTGGAAGGCTAGCCTACAAGTCTCAAGTCACATGTGGGAGCAGCTCCAGAGACTTAACTTTCACCAAAGGGTGCCATTGGTGCTCACCGAACTCTTATTCCTTCACCAAAGGGTGCCATCGGTGCTCACTGAACCCATGAGCCAGTTTAATAAGACTTTTGAGAGGTAGGGGGGGAAAAGGAAAAGGGGTGGGGTGGGTGGAATCCTACTCAGCCCTGAAGCAACCACGAGTTTACACTGTATCAGAGGCAGGAGGGGGCCAACAAAAATCACCAGAAGTGGAAGAGCAGGGGGCAGCAAAGACTTATAAATGTTCTGACTCCACCCCCTGCTCTCCAGATCATGGTGCAGCACACCATGGCATTTTAATTCGTTGTCTCCATTCATTGAAGGTCAGCAAACACTTCTGCCATTATGCTTGGAAGGAATTGAAGTCTCTAACTATACTCTTACTTATTCAAGAGTGTTGATATCATGATGGTGCTGTTCACAATAGCCCCTAGGAGAGCAAAGTCTAACCTTTAAGTACAGCTTTTTGTATAGTGCTTATATCACAGTGGTATTTCCCCCCAGCTATAGAATGACACTATGGGTTTAGACAGACGCAGTTAGGATGTTTGTGTCTGTGCTTTTCACAATTGGCTCACAGACAGACTTTTAATCACCTGCTACATGCTGCTGTGATCTGGGAGACATAAGATAGTTCAGGCTAATTGATAAAACTAATTATTTATTACCGCTGGCAATTTTCTGGTTAAAATATTCTTTATTCATTTTTTTTTTAAATTCAAAGTTACAACCACTGAAAACAAACATCATGACACCACATAACCTGTTTTACATTAGACAAACAATATATACCTTGTTCCCAACCCTCCCTCCCACATTAAGAACACATATAACAATTCAAAGTTTAAAATGACTTCCTGCTTAATCACATCCAATCCTATAAACGTTATTTTTACTCCTCTATTAATATTTATCTAAACATTCATAATTGACTAATTTATAAATATTGTATATCCCTTACTATTGACACTATCATATTTGACTTTATTATATATCTACAATAAATAACTTTAATTAATCTCAATCATCTTATTTCTGTCTATATCAACCTTTCTATAACATAACTTTAAATTACCTTTTATACCAAACATCTCCTTATTCTTATATACACATGCATATTAATTATTTAACAGACTTTTTCTACTATATCCCTCTGCTTATTTGTCAAATCCAATTACGTTAATTTCCCCTTCTTTTTGTTTAATAAATTCTATATATGATTTCCATTTTGTAAGATAATTCTCTTTTGAATTACCTCTTACTATGTTTGTTGATTTATCTAATTGTGCTAGTTCCATTGATTTTTCTTTCCATTCCAACAGTGATGGTACTTCTTTAGTTTTCCACCTCATTGCAAAACTAATTCATGCTGCCGTAATTAAATAAGTGATTAAATCTCTATGTTCTTTCTCATTTTTATTCTCTAAGTTTATCATATTTAATAGATATAAATCAGGTCTTAACCCTAATTCAAAACCCCCAATTTTCTCTATTTCTTTATTTATCTTATACCAGTATTTCCTTCTTTTCACATTGCCACCATGTATGATAGAGGTTTCCTGTTTCAATTTCACATTTCCAATAAATATCCAAGGCTTTTGCATTCATTTTAGCTGTCTTAACTGGAGACATGTACCACCTATACGTCATCTTATAGAAATTTTCTTTAAGATTTTAGCAACATGTGAAGCTTAATCCTCTCTTCCATACGTCTTCTCACTGTACCATATAAATGTAATGTCCTATATCCGCCACCCACTTAACCATACAATGTTTCACCTGTTCGTCTTCTGTTTCGCATCTTAATAATAATTTTTATAAGGAACTTATAAGGTGAATATTACCTAAGTTTAATAATTTTTCAAATTTCGACATTTCTCCTTCAAATTGAATCTCCTTTAGTTCTTCTTTCATTTTACTCCTCACTGCATAATAATTTAGCCATTGAATTTGTTTTCCCTCTTTTTTGAGTTCTTCCCATTCCTTAATTTCCCATTTTCCTAATTTCTTTATTATTAAGTCTCTGTATCTTAACCAATTATAATTTCTTACTTCTCTTCTTATAAACACTTCTTGAACTGAGATTCATCCAGGGATTTCAGGACATAGTAGACCTTTATATTTTTGGCATATTCTAAATAATGATTTCCTTATCACGTAGTTTTTGAATACTTTGTTAATTTTAACCTTATCGTACCATAGGTATCCATGCCAACCCATCAAAAAATTGTGTCCTTCTAATTCTAATATTCTTTTATTTTCTACTCTGATCCATAATTTCAACCATGAAATTGGTTGAAGCAGTGTGAATGGGCACACTGCTTCAAAGTATAATTGTAAATTTGGTAGCCCTAGCCCTCCTCTTTCTTTCATATCTGTTAAAAGAATCCATTTGATCCTTGATTTTCCTCCTGCCCATAGAAATTTATTTATATCACTCTGACATTTCTTAAATGTCTCATTTGTGTAGATAATTGGAATTACTTGGAAGAGGAACATTAATTTGGGTAGTATGCACATTTTGATAGTGGAGATTCTCCCCAAAAGAGACAGGTTTAGGTCTTTCCACTTACTTAAATCTTTTAAAATTTCTTCCCATAGTTTGGTATAGTTATTTTCAAATAGTTGTTGATTATTCATTGTTAAATTTACTCCTAAATATTTTACTTTTTTTACAGTTTCAAAATGTGATATCTTATGTAAGTTCTCTCTTCCTCTATGATCCATATTTTTTGCTAATATTTTTGTTTTTTCTTAGTTTATTTTGAAGCCAGGATACCTACCAAATTTACCTATTATTTTAAGTATAGTCTCAATTCTGTTTAATGGATCTTCCAATGTACTTACTAAATCATCCATGAATGCTCGTAATTTATATTCTTCGGTACTAATTTTAATTCCTCTTATCTTTTCCCCCCTCTTATTTCCTTATTCAATATTTCTAGGATCAGAATGAACAATAGGGGGAGGATAAGGGACAGCCTTGCCTAGTGCCTTTTTCAATTTTGAAGGTATTGGAAACTTTCCCATTTATTATTAATTTTGCATTTTGTTTTCTATACATCACCTGGATCCAATTACTAATATTTTGTCCAAATTCCATATAATTTATCACTTTCATTAAAAAAGGCCACTTTAAATTATCAAATGCTTTTTCCACATCTACAAATATTAATGCTCCATCAATTTGATTGTGATCATGTAAGTATTCAATCACATGAATTATTACCCTCATGTTATCTCTAATTTGTCTTTCAGGTAAAAACCAATTTTGATCATTATGTATATGCTCTTTTAAAAAGCACTTCAATCTATTCGCTAATATAGTCGCAAATATTTTGTAGTCTTCATTTAGTAAGGAGATAGGTCTATGATTTTTCAATTGTGATTCATCTCTGTTTTCTTTTGGTAGTAGAATTATATAAGCTTCTTCCCAGCTGGTTGGAATTTGGTTTTTTTCTAATATATCCATTAAGACCAGTGACAATGGCTTTACTATTTCTTTATAAAATATCTTATAATATTCTGCTGGTAATCAATCAGGGCATGGAGTTTTTCCTATTTTCAGTTTTTTAAATAACTTCTATAATTTCCTCTATTGCAATTTCTTTGTTTAGTTCTTCTCATTGTTTTTTTCTGTAAGTTTAGTAATTTGACATTTCTTAATATATTCTTCCATGCTATTATTAGTAATTACTTGGTCTTGGTATATAGTTTTAAAGTAATTATAAAATGTTTTCTGAATTTCTACATCATTTGTTATCATCTATTACCAATTTTTAATTTTGATATAAACTTTTTTGACTTTCCTTCCTTAACCTATACGCTAACCACCTACTAGGTTTATTATCGTATTCAAAGTCTTTTTGCCTTAGATAATCTAATTTCTTCTTATTCTCCTCTGGCATTAGCATTTCTAATTGTCCCTGCAGCATTTTTAGTTGATTTTTATTTTTTTTGTTCAATGGGGATGTTATTCATTCTTGTTCTTTTTGTTTAATTTCCTCTATTTTTCCCCTTGATTCATGTTTTTTCTTGCTCACAATTATATTCCATTGTCTAAATAATCCTCTCACCACTGCTTTCCCAGCATCCAAAACCATAATATTTTCTACTCCATTATCAAGGTTCATTTCAAAATATTCTTTGAGTTTCTCTTTTATTGTCTTAACCACTTCCTCCTTATATAACAGTTATTCATTTAATCTCCATCTATTTGTGTTTTGTCCATACTTCCATGCCATTAATACTGGATTATGGTAGTAATTTTGGTAATATCTCTACCTTTTTAATAAAATTTACTACATTTTTACTAATCCAAATCATATCAATCCCAGAAAATGAGTTATGAGTGTCTGAATAGAAAGTAAATTCTTTTCTATCTCCTTCTTTATGCCTCCATGCATCTACTATTTGAAATTCTTCTATAATGTTGAAGAATTCTATTGTTAATTTTCCTTGATCCTTTTTTATTCTTTTCTTATTTGGATATCTACCTATGCTTGGTTCTACCACTCCATTCAAATCCCCAAGCAGACAATAGTTCTTATAATTTGTTTGTGCTAGTATCTTTTTCAATTCCTTGAAGAATTTTTGTTTCCCTTCTGCTGGAGCATAAGTGCCATCCACCAATAACTTAATTCTATCCATGATGATTTCAACAAATATATTTCTTCCTTTATCATCTGATAAGATTAATTTTGGTTTCAAGTTTGATTTGATATATAAGACCCCTCCTTTCTTCTTTTTCCCTCCTAGTGACACAAATTCATCCCCTAAGTTCTTTTGTCTTAGTAAATGTTCGTGGGTTTTTAAAATTCTAATTTCCTACAGGCACGTTATTTCCGCATTAGTTTTTTTAAGGTGGTGGAAAACTAATTTCCTTTTTTTCATACAATTCAAACCTTTCACATTCCATGTAGCAAATTTAACTTTTATTTAAATTAAAATTCTCCCTTGTCCCTCCCCTTTCAATCCTTTTTACGGATTATATTTCTTTCTTCTTATTCTTGTGAGTCCAATTGGCTTGTTGTTGCTTTTTCCTTCTTATCTTCCTTCTTCTTTATATCTTCTTCTCCTCTTCCTTTTTCCATCTCATTTTCTTGGTCTTCTCCTGTTTGTTCCTCTATGTTTCCATCTTGTTCTTCATTCTCTTGCTGGCTTTTCCTCATCATACCAAACTCTCTCTTATTTCTTTTAATAAATTCTTTTGCTTTTTAAATGGTGTCTATTTTAAATCTCTTTTTTGTAGGTAAATATCACCCTTTCCAGCTTGTCCCAACTAAACGGGATCTTTTCTTTTTTCAAGACTTCCACCAAGAATTGATAGTCCTTCTGTCTCCTTAATAGCCCTGTAGGAATTTCCTTCATTATAACAAGCAATTTTCTGTCAATCCAGATTCCTTTATTAAAGTGCACCTCCAATATAAAGTCTCTCACCAATTTTCTTACTCACTGTATTATCACATCTCTTGGCAGGTTTTTTTTTTCATGGCTGTCAGGGTCTTAATCACACACACACATGTCCACAACCTTTATTAGGCATAATACAACATATACATATAACAATAGAACAGTAGGACTTCAAAGATCATTTTTAGGCAGGTTAAGCCATATGTTTCTGCCTCAACCAAAAAGTTAGCCATTTGTCTGGTAATATGTGGATTACGATCTTCCAATAAGAATTCCACTGATAATCTATCTGTACAGACATTCCTTTTCAATAACCTCCTTATCAACTTTTCTCTTGGAATTATATACAATGGCAATTCAATACAATATGATAGAGAACATCAGGGGCTTGAGTACAATGACATATATGATTCAAAAAATGGGGTCTGCAAATATCTACCCTTGGTCACATTAGAGGGATGTACATTAAACCTTGCAAGGAGAAAAGCCTTCCTTGCCACCAGCAATGAGAGAGTTTGAAAATAATCTGGGATCCCACCCTGGATGGGTGGGGGGCCTTAATCTATATACTCGATCCAGTTCTTTTCCTTCCTGTTCTTTCTCCCAATCCAAGTTATTACAAGCAAATATATTATTCTTTTTCTTATGTCCTCATTTGGTTGTTCTCTTAGCCCTCTTAATAAAATCCACACTTCTTTCTCTCTTAGTTCTGCCGCTGCCAATTGGTCTTGCATTTTTTCAATCTCAGTGTTGAGCTCCTCATTTTCTTTCTTTAATTCTTGGATATCTTCTGTATTTACTTGTACTTCTTTTTTTAGTTTGTGTTAACAGAGTTTGTAAGGCGTTAAATTTGGTATTCATATCTCCCAGGGAAATTACCACTGGCAATTTTAATTCAGATATGCAGCATCCCTGGTAAGCATCCTGACTTGGTTTTGATGTGAAGGTGTATTTTTCTCTACCAGCTGGCTAGTGGGCAGGATTATGTTCTCTGGAGATCTTACACCTAAGGATATCCAAGGAGTGTGTCGTGGATTGGTCACGTAGCTTCTCAAGACACCTATAAGATGAGCAGGTAAGATAAGCATAGATCAGTCAGTACATTGGCCTGGTGTTAGAAGCCAGGGTGAAGATGCCCATGCTAAGCAGAAAGTGGGAGATGTACACTATACACAATTCACATCTGACATTCAAGGGCCTGTACTAAGGTTTGGCTACCATTTGCTCAGAAGTTGAGTTTTAATTGTTATGCATTTACTTTATCTCATATTTTCAGTCCTGGTTTTTGTGGGGCTGGGGCGAGACATGAATTATTAATTTACATTTTGAGTTTTTACATACATAATGACAAGCTGTCATAATTTCATTCTTTTTGGAATAGCCACATGGAGATTCTGATTGTTTTATTTCACAAAAAGAGATATGTACTTCACAAAGAAAATAAATTTACAGTTACATGGGTCTTGATCCAAAAAACAATAATAGCATGAGAATGATTTGCAGTGTTGTCTTCCTTTTTGACCCTGAAAATATGTTTTAATATGGATATAATTTAATTTTACTTTTAACTGTTGATTTCTGTGTGTTTTTAACTGTAATATTTTAAATGTGCAAGCTGCCTTGAATCTCAGTCCTGCAGTTCGAAGTTGTAGGTTTGTTTGAGGGGATTTAATCCTAACTCAGCATGCAAAGAATTGCAGTTTTAGGTTGTGTTCTCATCAGCAATTTTTGCAACTTAAGCTATGAAAAAAGATAGTGTGGTTTATACTACATTTATTTATACCACACTGACTAGTACTGTAAGTATCTTGTGGAAAATAGATACCATTATCTGTTCCCTATGATCCCATTAAAGAGACATGCGGAACATCATTCATTTCCTCAGGACTGGTGGATGATTGGACAAGGTATTGCATCAAATCACAGACTAGAACAGCTTTTTTCAACGTTTTTACCCTGGAGAAACCCTTGAAATAATTTTCAGATCTCATGGAACCCCTACATAAAAAATTATACCTACAGCTCCCTTTTTTTTTAAATTAGAGAAACAGTGAAAAAAATAGATGTTTATTATATTCCACATGGTAGCAATACATATTTGATACTTGCAGGATCAGAAATTTTGTGTGTGTGTGTATGTGTGTGTGTGTGTATATATCTCCAAAGTAAGACAGTCTCAGTGTAATCACCTTGGCTTCTAGGGAGAGCTCACGTTACCATGATCTGCTAACATAGAATCATAGAGTTGGAAGAGACCAGAAGGGCCATCCAATCCAACCCCTGCCATGCAGGAATACACAATCAAATCATTTCCAACAGATGGTCATCCACCCTCTGTTTAAAAACCTCTAAAGAAGGAGACTCCACCACACTACAAGGCAGTGCATTCTACTTCCAAACAATTCTTACTGTCAGGATGTTTTTCCTAATATTTAGGTGGAATCTCTTTTCCTGTAGTTTGAACCCACTGCTCTGTCTCCTAGTCTCTGGAGCAGCAGAAAACAAGCTTGCACCATCCTCACTGACTGATCCAAGGATTGAGCTCTGACCCCCACATTCAGTTACCAGGCCCACAGTTTAAGAACCTTTTCTCTATAATGACTCCTTTACTGTAATGGCTCTGCCCTCTCCAAATCTGGTTTTAAAAGAATAAGCCCTAAGTCACTTTTATCAGAATTCTCCCATCCACAGATGATGCCTGAATAGCTGACTGATCAGGGGGTTACTTGGATTACTTGGTCAGTTTCCCCCAATTGGCTAAGAGCTTTACAGTATTGCAATTTTCTTTCCATTGTTCTGATTTTTTTTAAAAAAAAACTCATTTTGCATTTGTACTTTTACATCAGTTTTATGCAAACCAGCATCGTCAACTGTCCTCAGTTCTGGCAAACGATAAAGATCTGTGGCTGCTTGCAGGAAGCAAACACAATCACACCCACACCCATTCTTTGCCTCCTCCCCTTTAGCTGCCAGTCCATGAGGAGCTTCATTAGCACATCTAAACCAGATCAAAAGCTGGGAGGGAGCGAAAGGTATCTGGCATGTAAACATCCTCCACCCCACCCATAAGAGGACACTTTGAGGCTCCGTTGGTTTGAAAACATTCACACAAACATACACACACACATTCCTTGCCCAGCTTTCTCTGTTGTGGAGGGGAGAGATGAGCCATTTCAGCTCACCTCTTCTCCATGATTTATTATTATTTTCTCACAGAACCCCTGGCAATCTCTGGGGGAACCCTGGGGTTCCGCAGAACCCCAGTTGAGAAACGCTGGACTAGAACTTTTCCCAGCCCATGTTAGCTGTGTTAGAGCCTTGACATTTATCCTCTACTTCACAGAAATCTTTGGGTGTTTCCCCCTCAGGTCCTATGAATTCAGGGCTATGTAAAGTCAAAGGCTTTCACAGCCGACATCCATAGATTTTCCTTGGGTTTTTCTCCGGGCTGTGAGGTCGTGTTCTGGAATAGTTTCTTTCTGACATTTTGCCTGATGCAGGCGAAATGTCAGAAATAAACTATTCCAGAATACGGCCTCACAACCCAGGAAAAAAAAAATAAGGAAAATCTATAAAAATTCAGGGCTATATCTTGTTTCTCTGAAGCAGTTGTTCTTGGCATGAGATCAGAGTATGAAGAGTAGGAATGGAAAGCAATTTCATTGCAGTTGGCAATCTCAGAGAAAATATTATGTCTGTACCTCCCAAGAGTTGTTGTGACAAAATGTGCACCTTATTTTGAATGTTCATACAAGATATTTCTCAAAAATGGAGTACGCACAAGAGAGTATACATATGTTAATAGAAATGGCTAAAGTGTGCATAACTGAAAAAAAAATAAGCAGAAACACACTTTAAGTCAGGGATAATTATATAGGTTAGCTAAAGTACACTAATAAGTGTGCAAATTAAGAAAAGGTATTAAAAGGTATACATGAAGAAAACATCACATCTCACAATCCAATACAAAACAAGGAGAGGAAGAAAATGCTGGTAGGATTCTTAGTGAGAAGCAACTATGGCCCAGGACACAATGTAATGCAGTTTTGGATAGAGGTAAGCAAACTTACCAGTGTTCTTCTTCATTTGTTACCTGGCCTTCACCACCTCCCTCCAATAATTCATAATTTGGCAGTATTGGACAGTTCACAAAGTCTAAGGTAGACCAGGGCAAACCAAAATTAGGTTCAAGTGAAGGTCACCCAAAGGCCTAACAAAGTTGTCTTGGAAATTCCCCAAACAAACACGCCCAGGACAAGGCTAATGCAAAACCCCTAAGTCAGCGTTGTTAAGGAGGAAAGTGCTAATCTTCCCTGGATGCACCAGGCAGTGAGTCATACTGCAAAAACAAACAGTGACTGGAACACATATTATCCCCACTCACACCTTTTCCTATCCACAATATAGAGGCTGTATAACCCCATCAACCTTAATGTCACAACCATTAATGGCAATCAACAAAGCTGGAGTTTCCTTTGTTTAACTGTGAGAAACTCATCCAAGCATTGTTTAACACTTAAAACACCCCTTAAGGGTATGATATTGGGTATAAACAATACCCTCAAATAACAGCCATGTGTGCTACAGTTAGACACAATTACTCTGCTGGTCTGCTGTACCACCCTCAGATCTACATCTGAGTAATTCTTAGCTGCACAAACCTCTGCTCTTTGGACAGGTAATTATAACCATTATCCCTGAATTTATTCCTCTATCTGAATCTTTCTGCCTTAATTCTTCATTAGTCTTGTGTGGTCTCTTGTGAGCTTGAGTGCATGTATGAATGCTTCTGTGATTATTTTCCAATAAAAAACTCCCACACACACACACACAATTTTGGCTTAGAATCTTGTCAGTGAGTACTGGTATACATAGGTGCAAAGGTCCCATAAGTTACCCAGCCTCTTGCAGCCATACCTTTGAGCTAATTAAAGTTCACCAACTTAATATCATAATTTTAGTGTCACTAGTGAGTCCCCATGGACTCCACACAATTTGGGTCATAGGTCTGGTTTGATATTTCTCTAGGTTTCCCAATAAAAGAAAATACGTTCAAAAGAAAAAAAATATCCTTGGTGTAACCATGGGTATAGAAGTATATTGCCTCTATAGCACCCATCATCCTCAGATATTGCCTCACTGGTACCCATCAGCTTCTGATACACCCTGCTTTCTTTTGTTTCTTTGACATGATGATTGGAGCACTGGGAGAAGCAAGCAGTGTGTCTGGGGGTGGGGGTGGTTCTTTTCTCTTTTCATCTTTTTCCTCATCCAAGCTGGAGAAACCGTTTAGAGACTTTATCAGACAAGCCTCTAAAAATATTCTTTTGCCACCATAATTTACACTGTTTTCCTTCCACCAAAAGAACCCTTTATATCAAATGTTGCCATAATAGTGCTAAAAGGCAGCCCCATGCTTCCACGTTCACTGCCAAGCCTGATCTCGGTGGTTCTTGAGAGAAGGCGCAAATGTGCTTAAAAATCTAAAAAACAGCTAAATTAAAAAACAAAATGTACACACAAGCACTGAAACACACTTTTAAACTTGCCTGCAACATGGGGAGGGTCATAAAAAGAGCACCCCATAGCTATTTTTCACGTTCCCACCTGGAAGTGTTCCGGTGAGTGTCGCCCATTGACACTGGAATCATGCCAACAGAATGGGACATGGTTTCAAATGCTCGCAATAATGACAAAAAAATGCTACAGCTGATCTATTGATGGCTTGGCCCAGCAACAAAAAAAATGCCTTGTTTTCAACACATAATTGCGAAAGCACAACATCATCTGGTATTGGCACCCTTTCCCATTCCTTAGGCATCATTATGATGCCTTATTTGCTGTGTCTTATAAAGTCCTAGGCCTTGTAAAACCATCCTCTTCTTTTAAGATGGTTCAGTCCCAAGGACAGATATAGAGAACTTCACTGGTATATCTGAATTTTGAGAGGGAAATATTTCAGCTACATACAGTAACTTTGCATGCAAGACATTGAGAAGGAACTCTTAAACATACTTGTCAAGTCAACTGTAAAACTATTGAAGGCTAACATTTCCCTTGTTCTCTTTTAGCACGTTGTGATGTCAACAACCTATGCTGCTCAACAGAAAGGTGTTTTCTCAAAGCCTTCAGAGTGCTTTAGGGTTTTTGGGTGTTTTTTGTTTTTGTTTTATCCCATGGGGACTTCTCTCTGCTCTGGTGTAGCCTTTTGGATCACAGTAGGCAAGTGAATGCTTGAAACAGAATGCATGAATGAACAAACAAGGTTGAAAGAAAGTGGCCCTTTGTGCTTTAGTGCAACACAAATGACTTGCTCCAAAATTGCCCCTTGACATGAATTTCTTTTGTCATTTTCCTCAGCTCCAGGCCAAGGATCTTCAGAAGCAAAACTTTATGTTGATAAATTACTGCATTCAGTTCTTATAAGAAAACATATCTGTCTTCAGAACTTCATAATACCTCATGAAATCTACAGAGCCTTAACATTTCTATTTCAAGAGACCCAAGAGGAATAGACTGTTATCAATAACTATTTTACCTTTTTAATATTTCTTGGCTTAGAATAGAGACTTTTTTGGTATTTCTCTTGTAGAGTTTGCAGCTAGCCTATAAAAATGTCATTTATTGTTGTCTAGGAATCAATGCCAATGAACAGTTCAATCCTCATGAAACCACAAATCCTATAAAATATCTCAGTAATATATGACTTGAGAATTTGTGAGTCCCTTGTGACTCTCATTTGAAGCCCTTTCCTAATAACCACTTAGGCATAATCGGATGGACTTTATGCAACCTCATCCAGTAAATGGACCATGTGAGTGTTTCTCCATTATTGCTTTTATAGCTCACTGTTGCCAGCTATGTGAGTGGAAACAAATTTCTATTCTAACAATAGAAATCATGACAGCCTTGATGCAAACCATTACAAAGAGGAACAGACCACAGATTTAAGAGTGACATTGAATTTAGGGTCTATTAAATCAACTAAATTGATCAATGGACTGTTTGTTTGTACATAAAGGAAGGAAGAAATTATGTCTGATTAAAAAATGGTTGCTCTGTGTAAACTCTTTGTTCAGCAAATAATCTTTTAGAAAACTCATACAGTGAGACACAACTGGATTTTCAAAAAATGATATCACATTACCAAGTCAAATTATTTTATAACCAAGGATCCTAGACGATGGAATACATGTGCTAACAGCATCTGCTAATACTCAGATACTCCAAGTATACTCCAAGAAGCATCAAAACAACTTTTGTACCCATATCCTTAGGAGCAGGGTGAGACTCACTGTGCTCCCCACCTCTGCCTCAGATATGCAATGGTAAGACATTATTTAACTGGGTGCTCAGTCTGTAGATATGCAGTTGTGGGGAGGGGGTTGTACATTAGGGAAGGTGGGAAGCACAGATACTAGATCTGAGGGATTTTTTTAAAAAATACTCCTCTCTCATTGTATTACAGGAGTTGGCAACTACCAGGGGTTGAACTGCTTCATTGATTCCTTGGAAGATCTTGGAGGGAGGATATACTTTGTGAATTGCTTAATTGTCTTTTAAATAACTTTTATTGACACACAACTTCCTTGTTGCAACAGTTCCATTGGCTGCCAGTGTGTTTCCAGGCACAATTCAAAGTTCTGGTTTTGACATATAAAGCCCTATAGAGCTTGAGTCCAGGTTATTTGAAGGACCATATCTTCCTGCATGAGACCATTAGAGTGCTAAAATCATCTGGAAGCCCCTTCTCTCTGTCCAATCACCTTTTAGGTTTGTTTGGTGGGAACAAGGGAGAGGGCCTTCTCAGTGACTGCTTCCAGACATTGGAATTCCCTCCCTTCAGAGGCCAGACCAGCCTCACCTTTGCTCTCCTTCTGGCTGCAGGTAAAACCATTTTTGTGCTGCCAGGCTTTTACAAACTGATGAGAGTTGGGCTTTTAAAGCAACCCTGCATATCTTAAAATGCCCAGAGGAAGCTTTTATTTACAGAGAAAATGAATTGGAAGATAATGTCTGCTTCATTTTCTAGTTAAAGGCCTTTCCTTAGCCTAAAACAGTTTAGGGGCAAAATGTAGCAAAATTGTTCCCAAACTCCAGGGGACTGGGGTTGTTTTCAATAAAAAAGGGAGGCCTGTGGGGCCTGGGGTGCATAAGGCTCATAGGACACACTCCCCACACCTGTCCTACATTATATTGTAGTTATATTTTTCATAGTTATTGGCATTCATATGAATCACCTCAGGTCCAGACCTCTTGTGTTCTTTTTTGTCTAGGGTTCTCCACACCAAGGCAGCTTCAGAATCTATTTTCTCTTTTTTTGTCTAATTTGTTCAACCTACCCACTGGATAGAATCTAAACAATGGTTCAACTTGTCCATAATAGACTATATGGTTGTCTAAATGGTGAAAATAATCCTAATAGAATTCACAGAGAATACCTTTTGTCCCAATTAGATCCCATGGTGATTCACCTTATTCAGAAGGAGGGGGGCCAAAACTTCCAAAAACTTGAGGGGGAAGCCTTTGCTGCTTTTGCCAAGGTTTTTTAACAATGCATGGAAATGTTCATTGCCACTCATTTAGACAACCGATTTGCATCACTCTGTATTCTTGGTGAGGATAGAAATGGAAAGCTGATTTTTTGGATGTGTATGGGAGTTGGGCTTGCTGGGAATGAAGTGTCCAGAAGTGCCATTTTGGAGTTTTCTCTTGCCGATCGCGTGCTTTTTTGCTGCGCTGAGATGACCTAACAGCTTTTTAAGCAGAAGGTTGTATTTGCACACCTTTGATTTGCAGTTTAAAAAAAATACCGCGCAGTGGCAACAACTTTTTGAGAATAATACCACGAGTAATTCACTCTCAGCCACCATCTTGATTCACAAGCATGGCTGCATGTGCACTTCAAACACAGATAGCATCACATACCAGTGATTTTGCCAAACGTCTGTGGAGACAAATGAATGCTGCTGCAAATTTGCATTAATGCACAGCAATCAACATTATACCTTTTCACCTTGACAAGCCCTTGCATGTTTCCCTGTACTCTGACATTTTCTTCATGTTTTGTTTGGGTTGGTTAGGTTTTTTTAATGCAGTTAAATTCTGTAACCTCTGAGAACTTGAGGCTAGCCTCCTGTTGGTTCTCCAGCCTTGCCTTTATTTGGTCTTAGATGTCAGTTGACAACAAGTTGTTTTTGTTTACTTTTTATTGGAAATCTTTAGTAGCTTACAATCTTGAACATATATATTAAAAAGAAGAAAACAAAACATTCCAATATCCTACTTTTATACTACTGTGATTACATTCTATTTACTTGCATCTATGTGTTACTGAATCTTAATTTCCAGCTGACTTCCTTTCCATTCATCCAGTCCTGTAGGATATAATTCTCAATACCTGACTTTGTAACAACCCACTGATAAATTGTATGTTCCATCGCTTATAATAAATATACATTGTAAAATACCATTGTTAAAGTCTCCTTGATTAAAAGTCATTTCTTTTTACAGTTCCCTGCTGAAATGCTCCCCCCCAAAAAAATATTATAATCATTTTGCACAAGATTTATCCTACATAACTCTTGACCTACTCTGTTTTGTACTCAATAACTAGCCCACCTATTTTCTTAATCCTGTTGTGGAGTGCAGTGGGGTGAGGTAGGAAGAGTTTCCTCTCCAGTGACTGGCAGTGAAGGCACGCACAGCATTTGGACCTATGGAAATTGCCCACCTTTGCTCTAAATGCAATGTGGGAAAAGATTACATAAGTATGTGATTTTGGTTTTGCTTTATTCATCCATTCTCCAAAAGATGGATTGGAAAATATTTTCAAACCCAGCATAGAAGAGCCATGAAGTATGAGAGCCAAGTACTCTATATTAAATTTGCAAAAAGATTACTAGGATACGCTGGTTCTGACCTTCCTATCTGTTATATGCAACTGGTTTTTTTTTTTTTTCTTAGCAGGTAGTTTATTAAATTTGTGCCAATAATGATTTTAAGGTGATACCTTTTTAACACTGGCATGCATTTAAATTTTGACAATTACATTACAGAACTTTCCCCTGGATGATTCTCCATCATTGTGGGGGGAAAATCTTGGATGATTTATGATGCTTGCCTATCACAAATTAAATCTCTTCCTATTCACTGCTATTTGTATTTCTTATTTACAATGGATTCCACCCACCAAATACTGTTGCTGTACAATGAACATTTATATAAATGGGGGATTTGTTCATTGGATTGCAATGAATATGTACAATTGTGTGAAACCATATGAATTTTCTCACTTAAACCTGCCAAGAAACTGTAACAAGATATACACATGTTATAGAATTCATATACACATGGAATTCCAGAATTTAAGCACTGCATTTGTTTTTATTCTCAAAAAAATATAGGCTTCTATGCCAGAGTGAAAAGACAATAAACTGTGCTAAAATTTATAATGTTTGATATAATCTAGCAAGAGCTGTAGTGACAATGGTGTTACCTCCCAAATCTATTAGTGTCAGGAAAAAACGTTCAAAGAGATGGCATTAATTAATTATTTAATTTTTTAAATGTATCACAAAATTGGCACCATTCTTTTCGCCAAACAAAGGGATTCAGATATCAGTTTCTTTTAACATTGACATGTTATCCCTAAACAAAATAAGAATTGTCTCTTCAACTTGTTGCTTTCCAAAAGGTGAGATGCACTCACATGAAAGCAAGTACAGTGGGTCCTTGCTATGCACTGGGGTTTCGTTCCAGGACCTCATGTGGGTACCAAAATCCATGGATGTTAAAGTCCTATTATGTGCAATGGTGGAGTAACATGGCATACCTTATATAAAATGGGGGACAGCAAAGTTTGTCTTTCGAAATCCCCCCCCCCCCAATATTTTCAAGCTGAGGTTGGTTGAATCCATGGATGCAGAATCCATGGATATGAAGGGACAACTATATCAGTGCTTTAGAGGGCTGACTTTTGGTTATGCCTACAATTGCATTGAAACTCAAAGTGTCATGTAGAGTGTTCCCAGAGGCACTTGGATAATAGCTAGGGCCTCAAAACATGCAACTCAGTTGGACTAGTCCCAACATTCCTAGTAGCTTACAGTTTAAAGCAAGTACAATATAACAAAAAACATACAAAATAACATTCCTAGTAGTAATTCAATCTGACAGCAGCAGATATTTTTGTGCAATTCTATGCAATATACATTTTCCATCTCTTATAAAATTGGGTCAATCCATTAAATTGCCCAATAGTTGATTCAGAACAGTAAAAAGAAAATACTTTCTGATTCTGTAATGCATAGTAATTAGCTTAAAGAATTAACTTCTACAAGTTGCTATGGGGATTAATATCTTGTATGAGTACTTCATATTGTATGACAGTTTGGGCAACTAGTGTTGATTCCTGTCTAGGTATATGTGTCCATATCTAAGACTGTCTGTTAAATAAGAAGACTGATACAATAACCCATTTCATTTATATCTATTACAATTCTAATGCTTGTTTCAATTTACTCCCCATTCATACTCACACACCAATGCAGTCTTGTTTTCCACTGGTCGAAGTGTGGAACAGATCAGTTTCTGTCATCTGTGTTAACACATCTGCTGCTTTCTCTGTACTGCATTAATTGACTCAAAACGTGTTCCTTTAAGCTCCAATTTCATTTTAGGGGGGGGGAAAAGAATCACATAGTGCCAAATCTGGCAAATATGGAGGATGTTCAAGAGTAGTAGTGTGTTTATTTGCCAAAAACTACTTTACAGAAAGTGCTGCGTGAGCAGGCGGATTGTCTTGCGAAAGGGATCTAGGAGTCCTAGTAGACCACAAGTTGAACATGAGTAAACAGTGTGATGCGGCAGCTAAAAAAGGCCAATGCAATTTTGGGCTGTATCAATAGAAGTATAGTGTCTAGATCAAGGGAAGTAATAGTGCTGCTCTATTCTGCTTTCGTCAGACCTCACCTAGAATATTGTGTCCAGTTTTGGGCACCACAATTCAAAAAGGATATTGACAAATTGGAGCATGTCCAGAGAAAGGCAACTAAAATGGTGAAAGGTTTGGAAACCATGCCTTATGAGGAGAGACTTAGGGAGCTGGGTATGTTTAGCGTGGAAAAAAGACTGTTAAGAGGCGATATGATAGCCCTATTTAAGTATTTGAAGGGGTGTCATGCTGAGGATGGAGCAGGCTTGTTTTCTGCTGCTCCAGAGACTGGAACACGGGGCAATGGATGCAAGCTCCAGGAACAGAGATTCCACCTCAACATTAGGAGGAACCTTTTGACCGTAAGAGCTGTTTGGCAGTGGAACACACTCCCTAGGAGCGTGGTGGGGTCTCCTTCCTTGGAGGTCTTTAAACAGAGGCTGGATGGCCATCTGTCGGGGATGCTTTGATCAAGATTTTCTGCGTGGCAGGGGGTTGGACTGGATGGCCCTTGTGGTCTCTTCCAACTCTGCAACTCTATGATTCTATAAGAATGAAACCATTGTTCCATAGTTCTGGCCTTTTTTCCCCCCTGACTTTTTCTCTCACCTTTCTCAAAACTTCCTTATAATAATGCTGGTTCATTGTTCTGCCTTCTGGAGCCCATTCTGCCAAAATTACGTCCTTGATGTAAAACAAAACAATGAGCATGGCTTTGAATGTGGACTTGCTTTGACATGCTTTTTTCTTTCTTGGTGATGGTAGTGTTTTCCAGTGCATTAACTGTCGTTTTGTCTCAGGATCAAACTGAAAGATCCAGCTTTCATCAGAAGTGATGATGTTTTGAAAAAGGTTTGGGGTCCTCCTCAAGTTGTTCCAGAACGTCACATTGTTTGACTTTTAAACTTAGAATTTTCTGGCACACAACAGGCAACACAGCTGCTTTAAGTGACAACTGGCATTTAACTGAATAGCTGAGAGTGTTGATGTTTGTCATGTAGGTTCAGACATGTTCAAGTTAACCACTCAAGCATTCACAATCAGATCTCCCTGATTTGTCTGAAAGGTTGAAGAACAGTTTGTTATTTAATAGACAGACCCCGTAGTTGTTCATCCCAATTAGAATAAGCTCAATGAAGCAATGGAATTTACATAAGTGTTGGCATACCATTTAAAAAATGATTTAGTGGGTCTAATCTGCTTGTGATTAGCAATTGAATTTAGGCCTAAGTGTTCATATACAGATACCCCTCAAAATATTATAGTGTTTTTGGGTAAATGTCCCCAAGATACAATGTAAATTGCTTATAAATTCAGAGGGAACGACAGAGTTTGAGGTAGCATATGATTAAGTGAGTATTTGTCGAGAAAGTACTGGCAAAAACAGTATTCATCATAGTCATCATCATTTGTCCCAAAACTGAGACTCAAGGTAGCTTACAGTTTAAAACAAGTACAATATAACAGAAAACATACAAAGGTCGACATTAAGGGGTTATCTTAATGGCCAAAATAATCTTCATAGAATTTGCTTGGAACCCTACTTGTCCTAATGGCATTCCACATTGGATTGCAGTATTCAGAAGCTGGGGTGAATCTACCATAAACTCTGCCAGGAAAGCCTTCACGGATTTTCCTGTATTTTTTAAAAAACTCCCTACAGAATGTGCACTGTCACTCATTTGGACAATCAGAATCATACTAATTTACATTTGTGAAAGAGTGGATGTGGAAGCTGTTTGGTTGGATGTGGGCAGGGGTGGATTTTCAGTTTAGCGATCATGCACTCAGGCAGCAAAACAGTCTTTTTCTCTTCTTTTTTATTTATTTAGGTAGAATATCTAACTTCCGCACCTTAGAGATTTTTTTTTTAAAAAAAATACTGTTTGGTGGCAGCAACTGGTGACAATAAAAACTTGAGTAATTAACTCATACCCACCATCTTGATTCACAGCCATGCCCATTGGGACACCTAAAGTGAATAGCTTCAATTTTGCCAGAAAACCATTAAGATACATACAAGCTGCTTCAAATTTGTATTAGTGCACATCAATCCACATCCCCCCCCCTTGCATAGACAGGCCCTGGATCTAACAATATAAAACACAATTTTATTTAAAAAGGATAAAGAGAAGTTAAAAAACATTCAATAAAAACACTACAGCACCCTCTTGAAAATACTTTCTTTCAAAACTGCCAGTGATAAAAGCATGTCAGAATAATAATAATAATGAGGAGAAGGAGGAGGAGGAGCAGCAGCAACAGCAACATCATTTTGCGGCTGAGTGCCAAGGTGCCCCTCCTCCCCGAGCCCCGCCCCAAGGATACACACACAGTATGACATGCACAAAATTTGTTTATTACAGATAAGGTAAAAGGATAGTTGACAGTAAAGGCCATAACTTTCTGTTTGGTGATAGATGTTAGAGGTTCGTCTGGGCATGGGTCGCCAATGGGGCAAGATGAGGGCCCTCAACTTGCCCTGACAGAAAATGCAGGTCCGCTCCCCATAGGCAGACCTGGTGCCCAGGTCACATGTTAATCACGTGACCGATCACGTGCCTGGCCGTGTGACCATGTCACATGACTGGTCACACAAACAGAAATGGAGATATCATGTGATGAGATCACATGACTGACCCACGTGACCCAATGGCCTCCCCGGGGGGGAGTTGCTCAGGAATGATCCTGACCCAGGACCCGGCAAGCCTGAGTCAGGCCAGCGGGGGACTCCCAAACCCCCCAGTTGGGAGCAAAACCGATGCCCACCGCTCTACCAGAAAGATGCGATAAGGCGATAGTTATATTACAAAGCAAAGTAAATCTAACTAATTCATAGACCACCTAACTAAGGGGGGGACGGTGGGTCTTCAGCTCTCAAGAGCCAACTGGCTGAGGCTGCGGGCCTGCCGGGCATATATACCTGGCCGGCGGACCGCGTAGGGAACTAGCCCCACCTCCCAGCCAGTCAGCGGCCGTGCAGAGGCGTCGGTCCTGATTGGCTGGGGGGAGGTAAAACCAGCCAATCGGGTGGGAGCTGCCTCTCCCCAATTGGCTGCTTTACAATCCTCTTCCCAGCCTGCTGGAGCAGGCTGGGAAGAAGAGGACGGCGGCATGGTGGCGCCTATGCTGGCCACGCGAGCGGGCCCGGGAGCAGGGCATCACCGGCTGCAAATGCAGCTGCCAGTAAGTGCCTCCCAGGCAGACAGCTTGCAGCCGAGTGCCAAGGTGCCCCACTCCCCGAGCCCTGCCCCAAATATACACACACAGTATAACATGCACAAAATTTGTTTATTACAGATAAGGTAAAAGGATAGTTGGCAGTAAAGGCCACAACTTTCTGTTTGGTGATAGATGTTAGAGGTTGGTCTATGGGGCAAGATGAGGGTCGCCAATGGGGCAAGATGAGGGCCCTCAACTTGCCCTGACACCAAACGCGGGTCCGACCCCGTAGGCAGACCCGGTGCCAGCTCACATGTTAATCACATGACCGATCATGTGCCTGGCCATGTGACCATGTCACGTGACCGGTCATGTGACTGGAAATGGGGATATCACCTGATGAGATCATGTGACTGACCCACATGACCCGATGGCCTCCCCTGGGGGGGAGTTGCTCAGGAATGATCCTAACCCAGGACCTGGCAAGCCTGAGCCGGGCCAACTGGGGACTCCCAGCCCCCGCCAGTCAGGAGCAAAACCCATGCCCACCGCCAACAAGGACAAGTGTGAGAACCACTTGGCTTCCGCCAACCCTACAGCTATCGCCAAAGAGAAATACCACCTACCTGAAGGGATCTGCCTCTTGGACCTAGCTGTGAAGAAGATTGAGTTCCGGATGGATGTACGCGGAGTACTCCCTGGACTGCCATCTGCCCAGGTGCTGAATGTCCAAAGCCGCCATGCCTTCCTCCGCCGCAGTGGTGGCTGCCCCAATCCGGAAAGAGTGCCCGCTGAAGTTGTCTGGCAGGCATCCAATGTACCTCAATGTGGCTCGAAGAATGCTGACAAACTGGAAGTGGGTTAAACATAAGTCTTTGTGGATATACAGGGGGCCAGGGACATCTGCACGCTTCTTGAGGTATTGCTGTAAGAGGTATACCGGGCAAGCTGGAGATCCCTTCAGTGCCAGTAGCCAGATGACAAAACCCCCCCCCCGTCCGCTCTGGTCGTTTTTGGACCTATGTAACCGCAGTTGAATAACCCCATTTGCCAGAACAACGTCAGACTGCCAGAGAGTATGCCCAGTCCTGGATGTCTTGGCTCTGCAGACCAGCTCCCCGATGTGCAATGCTGCAAAGAAAGCAACTGAAAAGGCAGAGCGGAATAGTAGAATTTCATACCTGGATCAATATATAGCTGCCAGGGTTGTGATAAGGTTGCATAGAAGTCCATATGAGACTGGTCTGTGAGTGTCCTGCTTGCTTCTTTCCATGCGGCGCCATCCTTCGACCGCTTTGCGGATCAAGAAAGTGCCGCATTGATCCCCATGTCCAGCCACCTTGCTGAAAAAGGAGATGGCTGCCAGGTGAAGGGATATAGTCCTGGGGGAAAGGCCATTCTTCTTCAACGTCCCGATGTAGTGGAGAACTTCTCGTTCCATGGTTGGCCAGGAGCTCCCGTATCCATGGTGTATTCTGAAGTCGCCGAACTGCCAGGCTGCCCAGGAATATCTGGCCTGGGTGGAAGGTGCCAAGGAGTTAAAGACCCCCCGGAGCACAATTCCTTCCCAAGATGCCAGAGCTTGACCGGGATGGTGGTTGGAGTGGGGTCTACTTCCGGAGCCAATTCCCAAAATCTGCCATCCTGGAATCGAGATAATGCATCTGCTATTTTGTTATTTACACCTGGAACGTGGCGTGCAGTGAAAGAAATGTTAGCTGCTAAGCAGACCAGGACAAATTCCCTGACGAGTCACATGACCCTGTCAGATTTTGAAGATTGTGAGTTAATAATGCGGACCACCGCCTGGTTGTCGCACCAAAAGCACACCCGCTTGTCACGGAACTCATCTCACGACAGATAAACCGCTACTACTATGGGAAAATAATCGAGAAAAGTTAGTTCCTGAATAACGTCAGATTCCCTCCAGGCAGGAGTGCCTATTAAAGAATATCCCAAACCCCAAACCCCCAGCTGCGTCCGAGTGTACTTGCAACCCAGACCCAAGTGCTGCCTCCCCCTGCCAGAATGTCACCCCATTGTAACCCTCCAAGAATCTAAGCCACACCCTCAGATCCTCCTTAACTCCCCTGGTGAGCCGAATGCGGTGGTGAGGGGACTTGATGCCACGGTGATTCTGGCCAATCTGCCACAGAAAGCCCTGCCTGGGGCTACCACCCTGCAAGTAAAGTTGAGGTGGCCTAGCAGGGACTGGACTTCCTTCAGGGAGGCTTTCTTCTTCTCTAGGAGGAGTAGCAGCTTCTGCTTGATCCCGGCCAGCTTGTCTTTGGGCAGCCGTGAGACTTCTGCTACAGAGTCCAGGGTGATCCCTAAGTAGGTAATGCTGCTGGCCGGGCCCACCATTTGGTCTGGAGCCAAGGGGACGCCTAGCTCCTGTACAAGATCCTGAAAAGACTTAAGCAGAAACCCGCAATCCAGCTCCCCGGCCGCCCCTATCATAAGAAAACCATCCAGGTAATGAGTGACCAGGGCCAATACAGTCCTGTGGCGCAGGGCCCATTCTAAAAAAGTGCTGAATGCCTCAAAAGCAAAACAGCTAATAGAGAACCCCATGGGCAAAGCCATGTCATAGTACCACTGGCCTTGGAACTTAAAACCGAATAGGCAGTGGTCCTCCAGGTGGACTGGGAGCAACCGAAATGCTGACTGAATGTCACATTTTGCCATAACGGCACCTGCACTGCAGGACCTGACCAGTTTTACGGCGTGATTGAATGATGCATATCACACTGAGCAGAGCTCAGACGGTATGGTGTCGTTTACTGATGCTCCCTTGTGGTAGGATAAGTGGTGGATGAGGCGGAATTCGCCCGGCGTTTTTTTAGGGACCACCCCCAATGGAGAGACCCTGATGTTGCTAAATGGAGGGGCAGGAAAAGGGCCAGCAACGCTCCCAGCAGTGCATTCTTTTGTGATCGTGGCAGCCACTACCTCTGGAAGCTCTGAGGCGGACTTGAGGTTGCCGGACTCAGAGGTTAGCCTAGGGCCTGTGGCGGGGATCCTGAAGCCCTTGGAAAACCCATACCTAAAGTATGAGGCTGCCTGTTTTTGGGGGTATAGTGCCAGGAGAGGAGCAAGGCCTGTAGCCTCACGGGTGTGAAAGCCATACGGCCCTCCTCTTGACTGTCACTAATTTTTCCCACTTCCCTGCCTGGCGTTGGTGTCTGACCCTGATTCCCTCTTGACACCGGAGGAAGCAGGGCGTCCCAAGTGAAAGGGCTGGGCGGTGGTGCCGGAGCGAGGGCGGCTGGTCCTAGGGTGGGATCCATAGCAGTTCTCGCAGTAATGCTCGAACTTGCAGTGGGATCACTGGCATTTTCCCGCATTGTACTCCCAGCATACCAACCTTCGGGCATCCCTCTTGCGAGGCTGTTTGCCTGCTTCAGGCTTGCCCTTGATGTGGAATCCCACAATGACAAGACAAAGTTTGTCATTAATGAGATCCCATCTGGCCCTAGGGTTCCTGGAAGCCCTCTTGCAGAAGGCAGTGTCATACTCGATGGCCACTGCCTCCCCGGCCAAGGTCTTGGCCTTGAGCACATTGCTCAGGTGACTGGCCAGGTGACACCCTCTGTCCGGGTAAGCCATGCCAACTACCCCCATGAAAACTGTATACCCAACCAACCAGTTGGGGAATGAACGCTCCACCGGGTCAGGTTTGTTCTTGTCCAAAGATTTCTCGGACTTAGGGGTGCTACCCACTTCCCCCTCAGGTTTTTGAAGTGAAAAGACATCCACATAATATCGTTTCAAGATATTATCGTGGGTCTTTCTGTCCAGGTGGATCCCGGGAGGGTCCTCGTGATCCTGGAAAAGGCTGGTAGTGGGGGCCCCCACAGCAGCCACCCCATCCCGCCAAGCCCTGGATGGCCTGGCAGAGCCCGGTTCCATGGTTTCCCTGGCCCCAATGGCCCAAGAGGGCAACCCCGGGACCAAAGCCACAGCTGACCAACACCCCACCCGATCCATATCCTCATCGGAGGACTCACCTGATGATCCCTTGCTGTCTGATTTCCTCTTCCTTCGCTTAGTCCGTCTTTTCTTGTCCTTCTTGTCCTTCCTGAGGTCTTTATCTCCTGAGGCGCTGCTACCCCACACCGGGGAAGAGCCATCTGAGGACATCATGCTGACCTCACTTGGCGAAGGTGACTTGCGTTTTCCGTGCCATCCCGCTGTCCTTGCTGACTGCTGCGAGGCTTTGTCCTTGGCTGAGGAGGGAGCCCCGGCCTCGAGGTCAACTGTGAGCCCTGAAGCTGGTGCAGCGGCACCAACATCCTGCCCCCTGTTGAACCTCAGCTCACTGGCCTGCTCGGCAAGGAGCGTGACCACACAGGTCAGCTCCTGGAGGTTGGGAGCTGTAGTGCTACTCAGGATGTATTCAACAGCCTCAGAATCACCTGCCACCCCCCGTGGGGGGTTGGCCTCCCATGCACAAGGCGCCAGTGCTGACCAAGACTTGGGTGCCCGGCCAGACAGAGCCCGCGTCACGGGCCTGCTGGGTGTGGCTTTCTTTTTGGGTGGCATGCCCAAAAGAAAGGAGTGATTTCAGCTCTTATATTGGGTTGGCCTGATATGGCCTGGAAGTTAGTTCAGAGTTAGCTCAGGCTTGTCCGCCCTGCTGCTCCCTGGTTGGGAGAGCCTCTCTCTTGGCTTGTCCGCTCTGCAGGGTAGGGTGCCCCTTACTGCTGCTCCCTGCTGGGAGAGCCTTTCTCCTGGCTTGTCCGCCCAAGCGTGTAAAGGTGCCGCCCTTTCCCACGCTGCTCCCTATTGGGAGAGCCTCTCTCTTTGCTTGTCTGCCCTTAAATCCTTTTGGCTTGTCTTCCCTGCTGGGTCAGGTTGACCCCCTATTGCTGCTCCCTACTTGGAGAGCTCCATTCCTGGCTTGTCCGCCCTGGGCAGGCCACCGGTTGGCCTCTGTGGATGGGTCACCTGCTGACCCCCCTTTTACCAGGCTCAGGCTGTGCTGCCCAATAGTCTCAGGCTGGGCGTTCCTGTTGGGCTGCCCGTTGCAGGCCCAAACCTGGCCGCTGCCCTTCCTGGGACACCAGCGAGTTCCCCCCCAGTGGCCATCCTGCACTGAGTCCTGTCGGACTAGCAGCTCTCACTAGCCTGACTAGATGCTGGGTCTGCCGAGGCTGGACCCCTGATCAGCCACTTGCCCGCTGTTCCCTGTGGGCTTCAATGCAGCCCCACAGGCTGCCGCCGCCTCTTCCCCCAGGCCTTTCGGCCCCGCCACCACTCCTTAGGCCTTCTGGCCCTGTCTCCCCTCAGCCGGCCTAGCCGCAGTGTCCGCTGCCACCACTGCCGCCTCTTCGGCCCTCTCCGGCCTCACCGCTGCAGCCACCACTGCCGCCCCTTCGGCCTGCCCCGGCCTTGCCGCGTCTGCCACCACTGCTTCTCAGGCATTCCCTGGCCTTGTCACTGCAGCCGCTGCCACTTCTTCGGCCTCCCTTGGCCTCGCTGTAGCCACCGCTGCCGCTGGAACTTCCCCAGAGCTCCCTGAGAGCTCCATCCTCTTTGGCTCTCAAGAGCCAACTGGCTGAGGCTGCAGGCCGGCTGGGAATATATACCCGGCCAGCAGAACGCATAGGGAACTAGCCCCACCTCCCAGCCAATCAGCGGCTGTGCAGAGGCATCGGTCCTGATTGGCTGGGGGGAGGTAAAACCAGCCAATTGGGTGGGAGCTGCCTCTCCCCGATTGGCTGCTTTATAATCCTCTTCTCAGCCTGCCGGAGCAGGCCAGGAAGAAGAGGCCGGCTGGCATGGCAGCACCCATGCCAGCCACGCAAGCAGGCCAGGGAGCAGGATGTCACCAGCCGCAAATGCGGCCGCCGGTAAGTGCCTCCCAGGTAGCCAGCTTTCTGCTGACATATGGATAACAGGGATAGGGCTATTCTGCCATCCCTTGAAAGGGAGTTCTTTGCTGGCACAGAATAATGAAAAATTACTTCAAAATTTTAAAGCTCATACACTTGAGCTATGAAATGAAATACAGAATATGAAACAGGAAACAATTCATGAAGTTTCTAAACAACTACAAACTGCCATGCAGCAAATCAACCAGGAGATGGCAGGCATGTGCAAAGAAATTAAAAAAGTAAATCAAATGGTAAACGACAACAGAAAATGGCTTCAGAGACATGATGTAGAGATTGATGAGATACAAACACAACTTATTGCTCAAGAAGACCAGAATAGAAGGATGAACATCAGAATTCAAAATGTTCCACATTTTGAAAAAGAAACTGCAACCCAGCTGAGAATTAAAATAATAAACTGGTTCCAACAACTGACACCCCAGTTACAGTGGGTGCAAGAAGATTTTGAGAGAATCCATAGAACTGGATTCAGGAAAACAACTCCCAGTGATGTATTGGTAAAAGTGGCCAATTGTTACAAAAAAAGGAGACATTTATGAAGGAAATCAGGAAACTGGGTGACCAAATTCTTTTTGAGTCAACACCAGGGATGATCTTCAATGATTTGTGTGCGAAAACATTGGAATAGAGGAGAGGTATCAAACCCATTATAGCTATACAGAAAAAAACAGTATTAACTACAATTGGGGATACCCAATATTTTTAAAGTTCAAGCATGCTGGGAAATTTTACAAAATAAAAACACTGGAAGAAGGATTACAACTGCTGACAACACTGGGACTGAGAGAGGCAGAACAAGAAGTAGCAAAAGACCAAGGGAAGCTGAAAGGAGCAACAGAAGGAGAGGAGAAATGAAGATATAAAGACAAGGGACTGAAAAAAAACTGAGAGAGATGAGATTGAAGGTGACATCAGTGATGGGTGATACCCCCTCCCCCCTCAAATTTATAGCTATGGCAGGGATGGCAATTCCTGGGAGTAGTAGGGTGGTGAGGAAATGTGTATGTGGGAGGAGTAGGGAGGAGGGGGAAGGTGGGAAGGTGGAGGGTGGTTCAGGGGGATTGTTATTGTTATTGTTTATTGTTTATTTGAGTGTTGTAGTATTTGTGCACTATGGGGGACTAATAGAAGTAGAAACTTATTTTACATAATATGGAAGGTAGATTGAGAATATTGACCTTAAATGTCAAAGGGTTAGGAAATGTAATAAAACGGAAAAGAATAGAATCTTTACTAAATAAATCTAAAGCAGATATAATATTCCTACAAGAAACACACAAAAATAAAGATGGAGTGAATTAATTGAAGTTGAAATGGGCAAATACATATGGAAAACCTTTTGGAACATCAAAATCAAGAGGAGTAGCAACTATTTTGTCGAAAGGATGTGATTTTATTGTTAAGAAAATTTTAAAAAAAGATATAAAAGGAAGATATATAATTATGCAAGGAATTAGGGGTAAGGATCATCTCTCTTTAGTTAATCTGTATGCACCAAATGAAGGTCAAATAGAATTTTATGAAGAAGTTATTAAAGCTACAAATGAAATAAGTGAGGGATCTATAATAATGGCGGGAGATTTTAATATGGTAATGGCTACAGAAAGATAAATCTAATCCTACTAAAGAAGAGAAGAAAATGTATGAAACTGGTTTGAACAAAATTATAAATAGAAATGGACTACGAGATGTATGGAGAGAATGGAAAGGAGAAGAAAAGAGATACACTTATTATTCACCAACACATAAAAATTATTCTAGAATAGATGATATTTTTGTATCAAAAAATCTGGTCCCACAAATTGTAAACACAGATATAGGGATCATAAAAGTCACAGACCATGCAACAGTTACAGCAGATATAAAGATTACAAAAGATTATAAACAAGCAAAAAGATGGAGATTGGATACAAAAATCTTGGGTTATAAAAATATAGTAGAAAAAATACAGGTAGAATTAAAAGAAATATAGGAAATAAATAGAGTAGGACAAAACAATCAAGCATTATTGTGGGATTCAATGAAAGCTGTAGCAAGGGGAATATTTATTAGGGAAGCACATACATTGTGGAAAAAACGGGGGGAAAGTAGGAAGAAACTAGAAGAGGAAATTAAGGGTCTAGAAAAAGAATACTTTAGAAACAGAGAGAAACAGATCCATGCATTAATACAAGCAAAGAGAACACAGTTAGAAAAGGAAGATATAGAAATAGCAAAAATAAATTGTTATTTATGAAAAGAGAATTTTTTGAATACAGTAATAAAAATTCTAGAATGTTAGCAAGAGCCACACAAACAAAGAAATCTAAAAGTTTGATTGGAAATATTAAAAATGAAAAAGGGGAAAAAGTAATTTGATGAAAGATAAATTAAAGATATTTCAAGAATACTATCAAAAATTATATTCAGCAGGTGATCCACCGAAAAACTTAGAGAAATATATACAGGAAAATTGTAAGGATATAATTAGTGAGGAGGAGAAAGAATTAATGGAAAAACCTATAACAGAAGAGGAAATAGAAGATATTATAAACAAATTGAAACTAGGGAAAGTTCCAGGAGAAGATGGTTTGGGAACCGAATCTTACAAAATATTTAAAAGTATATTAATACCTAGAATGAAAGAATTATATAATAACATATTAAAAGGAGAGGAGATCCCACCATCATGGAAACAATCTCTAATTATATTAATTCCAAAACCAGATAAAGATTTGACAGACCCAGAATCATATAGACCAATATCATTAATAAATCAAGATTCAAAAATACTAACAGCAATAATGGCGAAAAGGATGAATATATTTATGTACAAATATCTACAAAAAGACCAATGTGGATTTATAGAAGGAAGACAGATGGCTAATTTAACTGGAAGAGTAATAAATATAATAGATATAATTAGAAGAAAGAAAATTAAAGCAGGGCTTATAGCTATAGATATATTTAAAGCTTTTGATTGTGTGGAATGGCCAGCAATAAAAAAATATAATGAAAACATTTGGATTTGAAGAAAAATTTAAATGTGATTGACCAATTGTATAAAAAAAATAAAGCAACAGTAATAGTAAATGATGGTAAGACAGAACAAATAAATTTAACTAGGAGAACAAGACAAGGCTGCTCACTTTCCCCAATAATATTTGCTATGGTAATAGAAATATTATCTAATGTAATCAGGAACGATGAAGATATCAAAGGGATAGGAAATATTGAAGAGATTAAACTGAATATGTTTGCAGATGATACTTTAATAACAATACAAGATCCATTGGAAAAAATGCAAGAGAGAGAGAAATATTTGGAAACGTTTGGGAAGATGACAGGTTTACAAGTAAATTGGAATAAATCAGAAATGATGATATTTAATTATACAGAGGCAGAGCAAAAAAATATGAAGAGTAAAAAGAAATGTATTAAAATAAAAGAGCAAATAAAATATTTAGGAATAAACATTGTGGCAGAATTGGAAAAACTAGAGGGATTTTTTTTTTACTATGTTAAGGAAAGATATGGAGAAAAGAATAGAGAAATATGGGGAAAATAAATTTGGAAGAATAGCGCTTGTTAAAATGAAAATATTACCAAAAATATTTTTTTTATTTAGAATGCTGCCTATTAAAGTATCAGAGATGGAATTTAAAAAGTGACAAAATATGATGAATAATTATTGTAATGGAGGGAAAAGATCAAGAATCAATAAAAATAGATGGTATAAATCTAAAAAAAAAAAAAAAAGGAGGTTTAGGCCTACCTAATCCAAAGCTATATTACGTAGCGAATCAATTGAGATATATTATTGATAGTGTTGTGGAAGTGAAGGAAATGGAATGGATGGAAATAAATAAACAAGAGATAGAGTTAAAATTAAGAAATATATTTTTTTGTAAACTAAAAAAGAAATTTAGGGAAACAATACAATCTGTCTCTTTAAAAATATATATTAGATATATGGAATAAATATAAAAAAAGTGTTAGTTCCAGGAACATCTCCATTAACACCGGTAATATTGTTAGTGGGTTTCCCAGCAAATTTAAGAAATGAAGTGGAAGCAAAATTAGAAGGACAAGAAATAATAAGGTTGAAGGAATGGATGGGGAAAATGAAAAATAAAAATTATATGGAAAAAAATATTAAAGGAGCAAGGATTTACATGGTTTAAACTGATACAGTTAGAAAGATGGACAAAAAAATGTTTAAAGGAGGGTAGTTGTAGAAAAAGTACAAAATTTGAGGAATTAATTACAAAAGCTATTCAAGAGAAAAACATTGTAAAGGGTATTACAAGCAAAATATATAAAATGTTAATGGATAATGAAGAAGTACAAGATTATCTAAAAGATGTTTGGGAAACAGATGTAGCAACTGTAATAGACAAATCTAAGTAGGGAAAAATATGGAATATGCAACATTTGAAAACATTATCAGTAAGATATGGAGATGGTATTTAACTCCAGTAAGATTGAATCAAATAGATAAAATGTACTCAGCACAGTGTTGGAGGGGATGCCAAGAATTGGGAATGTATATTCATATTTGGTGGAATTGCAAATATGTGCAGAAATTTTGGAAAATAGTAATGAAGGAAATAATTGAAATACTGGAGATAAATATACCTTTAAGCCCTGAAATAGCATTATTATCATAATGTGAAAAAATACAAGAATCTCAAATTGTTAAGGATTTACTAACAAATCTGCTGACAGCAGCAAGGTTAATAATAGCAAAGAAATGGAAAATACAAGGTGAATGCAAAATAGAAGAATGGTATCATGAAGTATGGAATATAGCTATAAATGAGAAATTAACAAATATGGTTAAGGAAAAAAAAGGAGGGCTAAATAAGAATGTTTTTGGTGAAAAACGGAGTAAATTTTTAGAATTTGTATTAATAAAGGGGAGAGGAAGCAAACCTGAGTTGGAAACAATGATTTTTTGGAAAGAGGGATGAATGTAAAGGGAAGTCCCTCTTTCACTGATTAATAAGATACAGTCCTATCTACTCTTCCTGACAGTGGCTTTGTATTTTGCAAAGGACAAAAGATCTCAGTTCCATCTAGAAACTGCATATTCCTGTTAGAAATTTTACACCAATGAAAGTCTGAAAATAATCCAAGGGACAAAATCTGAGTGGGAGTTAATAAATCACTGTTATATATGTTTGGTAAGTTTTATGTAGTAATTGTATGTTTTTTAATTTTAAAAATTAATAAAATTATTATTAAAAAAAGCAAAAAAAAAAAGGGAGTTCTAGAGCCTGGGTGTTAGCCCAAGAAGGTCCTATCTCCTGTACCCATCAACTGTAGCTGTGAAGGTGGTGGACCTTGAGCTTCTTATACTGAGGATATCAGGCCTGTGCAGGCTCATATAGGGAAATGAAATAATCTTCCATGCTAAATAAAAGACGTAACACTTTAAGCCCTGCCTCCACAACAATACTGCTGAAAATAATGTAATTGCTGAAAGGATTCAGCCATGCATTGCTTCTCTGCTTCACTGATTCGGATATGTTTGGATAGGGAGTCCTGGTGGCACAGTGGTTAAATGCTGGTACTGCAGCCACAATGTTGCAAGTTTGATCCCAGGGTCTCCAAGGTTCACTCAATCTTCCATCCTTTTGTAGGTCGATGGAATGAGTACCCAGCTTGTGGGGGTAATTAGCTAACACACACTGGAAACTGCTTAGTGCCTACCACACTATAAAGCAGTGTAGATGTATAAAGTGTTATTGCTTAACTATTTGTAAGCTGCTCTGGGAGTCTTTGTGGCTGAAGTGTGGGGTATAAATACCTAAATAAATAAATATAAAAATATTTTATGAATATACCAGTCTTTTTCACCATATAAGAACATAGTCACAAAGAGTCCAGTTGAGTTTAGTGGGTCTATCCCCACTCAGATTTTGTCCCTTGGATTATTTTCAGACTTTCATTGGTGTAAAATTTCAGGAATATGCAGTTTCTAGATGGAACTGAGATCTTTTGTCCTTTGCAAAATACAAAGCCACTGTCAGGAAGAGTAGATAGGACTGTATCTTATTAATCAGTCATCTAATCAGAGGATGAATTTTGCCAACTTTGATGTAGTGATTTTGGTCTTTTTGTGATTTCATGATTTTGATTTTAATTATGACTTATCAAAATGTTGTGGTGAAATATTTTGGTTTGTGATCCCCCAGATTATGTACCTGGGCCTCCGTGGTGAACAACTTTTGAGGGGAAGGTGTGTTTTCATGGCCTCCATGATCAGATGCCAGAATTTATTGTGTTTGGCACTGAGTTTGGAGCTGCTACACATGATGGGGCACAGCCAGAGATTATTTAAGGTCAGGCTTCTCCCTCACATGCTCTTTGTATCTTCACTTCACAAACTTTCTCTCAAACATTTGGAATTTTGGATTAATTTTTATATCTTTATTGTATTTGATCATCTGTATTGATTATTTTGTTTAATTCTGAAGTACCTGTATGCTTTTTTCCTTATTCTATTTTAGTATTTTATATTATTGGAATAGCAATAACTTTTTGTAAAGCTCCATGTACATTGATGGTGCTGCATAAACAACAACAACAACAACAACAACAACCCATCCTCCTGCCCTCAATGCAGTGTGATTTCTTGGTCACTTCAGGGCCAGGTAGGAATTTTTTCTTCTTTACCCTGGAGTTTTTTTTGCCTACCTCATACTATATCTGGGAGATTTTGACAATTGGCTAAGGGTGGCACCTGTAAATAAGCTATCATTGGTAGGCAGTGTTACCCACAATGTTCTTGTAAATTCCAAGAAAATATTGAGTTTCTAATATGTTGAGGAAATTAGGAGCAACTCGACTTTAGAAATGTGATATGGGGCAACAAGGGGGCCTTGAACCAGTATTAGCCTGGAAGGAATACACACACATGTGAAATTAATTATGGTTTTTATTAAGAGTTCAAAGGTTAACACCAAACACACACACACAGTCACACAAGAAGCATTCACACAAGGCTATAGGAAGCAGTAGGAAAGACTTTAATAGGGGAATAGTAAGAGGGTTTATGGTGGATTATATGACCAGTCTGGAGTCCAAAGTTCATTGTGGATGGAGAGTGGATGGAGAATCTGGAGTGGCTACACAGGAGGTTAGAGTGTCACCGGGAAATGGGATCTGTGAGCAATGGGGCTGATTTTTAGGGTCATATTTATACTCCCAAATATGTCCTGAGGGGAGAGTAAGCCTTCTGGGTCAGAACAATAGATTCCATGAGCCTCCATGGATTGCACAATGAGTTTCCTGGTCTTTGAGAATAGGTGATGAAGATGCTAATGTGTTGTAAACTGTCCTTAATGTCTGATTGACTGGATTTTAAAAAGCTTGAGCTACCTCTTTCTTAAGGTTGAGGGATTGAGGAGAGGGAATTTTGAAATTAGCACACAAAGGATTACTCCATCCATTACTCCCTTCCAGATGTACAGTGGAGATTGTGTCCTTTTGACCTTTAATACTTCCTTGCACCTTGAAAATAGTCTTAGTCTTCCCTAGGGCAAAGCATGGCACTCAGCTGATCTTTCTGAGGCCATCCTGCTTTTCCCTGGTGGAAGGCCACATCAATGAACCAAGTTATTAATATGTAGGTTTATTAATACACCAATTTTATTATATGCCAATTTGGGGCTCTTTGGAAGTGGGGTATCAGCCTTGCTAACAGTAGTGGGTGGAGAATTTAAGACATAGGTGTATACCCTGGCACCCTTTTGGTTTAGGGTAGGGCTCTTCAAAGGTCTCTACTGGTCCTGGGACCTACAGTTTGGGAGTGGAGTCTTTCCATGGGGCTGAACTAGGGTTTCTCTCTCTCTAATAAAGTCCTGGGTCTTTTTGGGGGGGGGCACCCTAGGTTTGCCTTCCAATAAATGACAAGCCAGGGAGCAGCCCATAGTATTGGATTGCCATTGGGTCAGGTATTTCACCCAAGGGAAGGCTGAGGAAGTGTCACGGGTTGACTCCTAGCCTCAACTGGACCTGCATCAGGTTGCTCTGCCCTCTTTGGTCATTCTCAAGTTCAACCCATTTAAATAGGTTATAGGTCAAATAAAGTGGCCTTTATTTAACCTATTTGCCTGTCTTATCTTCTTATTTCATGTGTGG
Source organism: Gambelia wislizenii (assembly GCA_030847615.1). NCBI lineage: Eukaryota > Metazoa > Chordata > Lepidosauria > Squamata > Crotaphytidae > Gambelia > Gambelia wislizenii. Next base: position 191,662,859 of record JAUMIR010000003.1, on the reverse strand, counting down.
TCATCAACAGATAATACCTTTTTAGAAAAAGTAAATCTCCCACACTCTCATACAGATGCACACCACAAATGAATCATGGGCCCACGTGGTAGTGTTCTGAGCACTACCTTTGATGCACTTGCCCTGCAGATGAAGGTAAATATTTCTTACCATGGGGTAGCTGAGAAAATTCTGACATAAGATTGTCCCTTCTGACTCCATTTGAGAGCCACACAAATAGTCAAAATGACAAATGGCAAATGGCAAATGGCAAACTAAGCTGCAACAAAGGGACAGAGGGAGATTGGCTGTTCCTGAAGAAACAGACACCACCCTGGATCTTTAAGAATGGTAGATCCGGGGGAGGTGTTTTAATGATGGGCTCTTTTACAGATATGAGATTCTGAGTTTTGATTTGTGGCCACAACTATGTGTATTGGGAGGCACGCCATGCCAGAAAAAAACACCTGGGTCCGCAGCTGGGTCTCGGAGATATTGCCACAATTGAATGGCTTGGCAAGAGGGGTTTGAAGTGGAAAGGTCTGATCAATTTGATGTTTCAGGAGCATCGTGGACCTCTTCCTCATGTTCTGGTGATACATCTGGGAGGGAATGACCTGGGCCTGCTGAAAGGCAGAGCCTTGTCCCTCCACGTAATTGCAGATATGCAACAGATCAAGGTGGCGTGACCGTACGTTTTCCTGATTTGGTCAGACATCATTCCATGACAGACTTACCCCAGTGACGGGGACACCAAGCAGTTGGACATAGCCCGAAAGAAGGTGAACAAGGCTGTTCACTGGGCAATGGACGAGGGCCTTGGCAATTTAATCCGGTACCTGGGAATTTCATACAAATGCCCGGAATTTTACAGGGTTGACGGGGTCCACTTATCCGACAGGGGGATCCAGTTATTTCTGGAGGGTATGCGATCAGGGGTGAGGGCCATGTTGGCCTCCCTTGTGGGGGATAGGGGCTAAGTAGACACTTGCCCCTTATCTGTGGCAGGGAGTGGGGAGACAAGGATCTGGTGTTCACCTATGGCAACCTCAAATTGAGTGGAAGGATGGACCTAACTGAACTGTACCGGCATCTGAATGGATAGGGTGTAGCAAGGTAGGCTATCCTTGTGGCCAACATTGGGTTGTGATCCTCCTCAGAAGCTAAATGGCTTGAGGATTTGCGACCTGGTGCCGGACATTCCAGCAGATGGCGCCTGAATGAAACCCCAGGTACTGGGATCCCCTTCAGGGCTCAGGTGAGTCACCCAGGGAAGCTGGGGGGGATAGATCACATGTGACCATCTTCTCCAGCTGCCCCCATTGGATCCCCCCTATTGGTTCGCATACCTGAAGAAATAAATAAATAAATAGGTAAGATTACAATAAAGTGGCCCATATTTCAACCCAGTCTTCTGTGTCTTATCTCGTTATTCCATGTGTCAATCATTAACAGACACCCCCCCCCCCGGATCTTTAAGAATGGTGGATCGAGGGGAGGTGTTATAATGATGGGCAGGGAGACAAACATGGGGGTTGGCCAAGGCGTAGATATGCCCTGGCTAGGAGGAGGCAGGGGCGGGGTTCAGGCAGGGCCTATTTTAACCTTTGCTGCCCCTGGCTTCCTCCTCTTTTTCACTGGATCAAACCCACCCACCCACCTCTGCCACAGTATGAGAGTTCTGGTCATGTTCTGGGCTGGGTAGGAATTTTTACCTACTCTTTTTTGGGGGGGGGGTGTTTCGCCTACCTCATACTGTCGCTTGGGAGTTGGACAATTGGCCTAGGGTGTGGTTCTTTAAATAGGCGGTCACTTGCAGGGAGTGGGGAGACAAGGATCTGGCGTTCACCTATGGCAACCTCAAATTGTGTGGAAGGATGGACCTTACTGAACTGTACTGGCATCTTAACAGATGGGGTACAGCAAGGTAGGCTATCCTTGTGGCCAACATCGGGTTGTGATCCTCCTCAGAAGCTAAACGGCTTGAGATTTGCGAGCTGGTGCCAGGCCTTCTAGCAGATGGCGCCCGAAGGGAACCCCAGGTACCGGGATCCCCATCGGGGCTCAGGTGAGTCGCCCAGGGAAGCTGGGGGTATAGGTCACATGTGACCATCTGCTCCAGCTGCCCCTGCATTGGGTCTCCCCCTAATGGTTTGCATACCTGAAGAAATAAACAAATAAATAGGTAAGATTACAATAAAGTGGCCTATATTTCAACCCAATCTTCGGTGTCTTGTCTCGTTATTCCATGTGTCAATCATTAAAGGAATAGTGGACTTTATAATAGTGGATAAACAAGAAAGCAAGAATAACTTCTCATTCTTACTCCTGCGAACTCAAGCCTTAAACTGTCTCTATTTACTGTAATATAAAAGGCTGTTTTTCTTTTTTTTATCAAAGCAATGTGTTCTTGTTTAATGTTCTTCAAAAGGCGCAGCATATGTACAATTAAAATGTTGAACTTTGCTCTGGTAAGCCTTCTTGACACACACATTTAGAATAGCAGTATTTAAAATGTGTCAAATTATAAGCAGATCAAAGAGCAGGATGCAAATTATTGTATTTGAGCACTTGAAAGGTCATGACATCAACACATTTTTATATAATTAATGTATTAATTTTTCCTATGCTGCTTTTGCTAGTTTTCACACTTTTTCCACCAGTACTTACCCTACCAATACTTGTTTTATTTTTTTATAAGGTCTGTCCATCAGCTGAGGCAGACTGTTAAGATAGTAGCAACAAATTGTAAAAGCAGCAATATATCAATCTGTCAGTCTTCCTTTCTCCTACATATATTTCTTAATGTTGTTTATTGTCTTTCTGTCCAATTTATGAAGATTTTACTAAGACTTCTTAATTGTTATTATGTTATTCCCATCTTGGAGGGCATCATTTTAATTTATATTGTTTGAGTCCCATTATTGGGAGAAAGGTGGGAGAGAAATGAGTTAAATAAATAAATGTCCATATCAGTAAGCTATGTAGCTGTTAAAGCTGAGGAACCCATTAGATAAAAGAAGTGGTGACCCCAATTTACCACCAAAACCTGGTTGACACAGGCTTTTGAAGCCAGAGCTAAGCACTTAGGACTGAATCCCATTGGCCAGATGTAGGAATAATGTGCCCTTCAAAAGGTTGTTGAACTGAAACCCCAAGCATTCCTCAGCATTGTCTACTAAAAGACCAACCCTGTTGCCTCTGGAGGACTGCATAAATCCCAAGCCTGCTATTGATGGAACTGCTCAAGCAGCCCCATTGAATGAGTTGTTGAAAGTGAGTGAATACTTATATAAAGCTTGCTGATTCACATTGGGACTATGGGATTCAAGTTTCAAAGCCCTCTGAATGATTGTGAAAATCTCTCAGTTTTGATTTGTTCTACATACATTAAAAGATAAAGGGAAAAAAAACTTATTTTCAAGTTCTTTCTAGTGGAGTTTGCAAAGTCTGAAAAGTGATTATCAAAAACAAACAAATAAAACAGTAAACCAAAGTCATTCAAATTCTCACTTCACATTTAAGTTCCTCAGGCTCATACACAACCTTTTCCTGTATTGTCTGGTGAGGGCATGAGGATCGTCCACCCATGTGTAGCAGTGGTAACTACTCATTTAGGAGCAAAATACAACAAAATACAAAATCCACAAAACTGTGATCCCTTTTATTGGGTCAACTAAAATACACAACTGCTCTGGTTTCTTCATCAGGCAAAGATGTTAAAAATCATACTGTAGAAGAAAAGTGTTAGAGTCACAGGCCTGCATTTTGTCTCAGATGTTACTTTTGTTGTCAATTAAGATGGTCTGGAGGGATATCCATGCAGGCTGAGGTCACTTCCCTTCTTGGCCATGGGGTGACTGGGTATAAATGTCTGTAAAAGACAAGCAATAAAATTTCTAATCCAGCAGCAGCTGCAGCAAAATAACTTCCACTGAAATCCAGGTTATCACTGTCTTCTGTGAGGCTAACGGCCCCTTTCATAGGGCTCATCTACATGGGCCAGGATATCCTCCTCACAGATCAGGCCTGTTCCTCCCTTGTTTCGACCACGAAACAGGGGGAGTCCAGATGAGCACACTGGCCCATCCTTGAAGCCACCACCACTACCTGCATCCCACTTTCCAGATCCAGTCAGGACGTCCACATCACATGAGCAGGGGCCCCTGCATGTGACCAGCCTTGGTCACATTATCTGAAGCCCTTTCCTGGATTAAGAAGAGCAAGGCAGCTGGCAGCTACAGTGATGGGCTGGTGTGCCTGAATGGGCTCCAGTCATGTGGGGACTGATCTATTTTATTTCATCTGGAATGCATTTTAACAGGATTTTTTTTTAAAAAAAAGGTTTTCTCGGGCCCTACCCCGGAGGTCATGAGGACTGTCTGGGGGCAAAAGCCTGAATTTTCAGTACTGCAGGGCTCAAAGACAGGGGCAAGATAGGGTAAATTGCCCATATAGACAAGCCCTTAGGTAGAGAACATTGTATTTCTCAAGATATATTTCCACTGTTACATCTGGGGAAAATGTTTAGGTCCTATACAGGTAAAACTTGCTAATTGTACTCCAAATGAAAGAATTTTACCTTTGTTGGAGATAAAAACCTCAAAGAGTTAAATCACATATTAACTTTCATGGAAGCAGGGAGAAGAATATTTGATAGAGTCTTGAAGTAGTCCTGTTAACAATCTTGCTTAGGGTTATGGTTTCCTTTATTTAATTCAATCCATCTGGAATGTGGTCTTCCTCTCTTCATAGTCCTTTCCACTTTACCAAGCATTATTATCTTTTCTAATGAATCATGTCACCTTACCATGTTTCCAAAGTAAAATGACCTCCGATTAGCCATTTTGGCTTCTCAATAGAATTCAAGCTTATTAGCTCTCAGATCATTTTTTTTTTTTTTTGGTAGTCTCTGTTATCTGTAGAACTCAACTCCAGTGTTACATTTCAAATAAGTTCCTGAGTCAAAGTGTACATGATAAAATGGGCTAAGAAATTTGGTTATATCATGCTGATGGGAAAATAGGTGGTCAAATGAGTTGAAAGTTACATTATAATCTTAAAGTTTTTTTTTTGTTTTTTTGTTTTTGTTTTTGTTTTTTGTAAAATGATGTACCATTGGTGTATTACCACATATAAATTGCCCAGTACATATAAAGGTGTGTCTAATATATATTGGAAATGTGGACAACATGAAGGTGCATTTTATCATGTGTGGTGGACATGTGAAAAAAAAAAGAGAAAAATTCAAATACACACATTGATGCAGAGGATTTTAAAGATTAATATCCAATTAAAACAAGGGCCTCATCTAGACACGGCAATATAATGTGGATTGATGCACATTAATGCAAAATCACAGCAGAGTTCATCTCTCTACAGGTTTTTGGTGAGACTGCTGGTATGCAAAGTTATCTGTGTTTGAAGATCACATGGAGGCATGCCTACAAATCAAGTAGCTGCAAGCGAATTTCATTATTATTCTCCACAGGTTGTTGCTGCTGCACAGTTTTTTTAAAAACTTTAAATCTAAGGTGTGGAAATGCAACTTTCTGCTTAAAAAAAACTGTTTGGTCACCTTACTGCTGCAAAAATGCACACAATTGCTGCTGCAAATCTAAAAAATGGTGGTTCCAGCCATTTTATTGTTGGCAAGCCCCCTTCCCCCCTGCACATCTGATCAATCAGTTTTCCACTTCCAGATGTGCTGTGTTGTGAATAGGTTGTCCAAACGTGCGGTAATGATCATTTCTATGCATTAAAAATACTTTGGGAAAAGCTGCAAAGGCTTTTCTCATGCATTTTTTGCCCCCCCTTTCAAAAAATGGTGAATCACCATGAGATCTCATTGGGGCAAAGGGTATTATTTTTGAATTCTATGAGGAACTTTTTCACTGTGTAGACAACCTCCAGAACATTTTCTTCTTGAACTGATGGACATATAGCTGGAAAAGAGTAATGGAAGATTACCGTATATTTCTGCATACAAGACTACTTTTTAACACTTGAAAATCTCCTCAAAAGTGGGGGGGGTGGTCTTATACCCCCAATAGACCTTTTCCCCTGCTGTGAGAATGATTGAAGTGTAAAATGGCCTGGGCAGTTTTCCCAGCAGATCCTTCCTCCTGCTGTGAGAATGACTGCTTTGCATTTGAAGAGTTAAATGGCCCTCTATTTAGCTCAGGAGAGTCAAAATGATGTTTCTTTTCAGGACAAGTTAGCCTAAAATTAGAATTTCTGGATTCAACTTCTCATTTTGCATCAAGTTTTGTCTATGGTGAAATTCTCTTGTCTGCCAATGTGGCTCTAAAACCATTAATGTGCTCATTCATTAATGTGCTCGTTCAAAAATTTGGGATTTGATAGCTTCATATTAACCAACTTACAGTATTAATGCAACCTTACTTTCCAAAGATTGAACACCACAGAGATTTTTCAAAGTGTCCCATGCTTTTTTAGCTGTTCTCAGTCCTTTAATTTCACAGACTATTCCATCATCTACAGCCACTGAGCTGGCTGGCTGGTGGGGAACAGGCTTTCCAGCCAGCTGGCTGGCTGGCTGGCTGGCTGGCTGGGGTGGGGGCAAATTCTATATTTTGACTTAAAAATTGGGGGGGTCGTCTTATGCGCCCAGTCGTCTTATACGCCGGAATATACGGTACTTCAATATATGATCATGGCAGCAAGACACTTGTATGTGCTAGATGGAAGAATTCAACACTACCCACTATGGAGAAATGGTTGGCAAAAATGATATATTTAGCAGAAATGGACAAACTGACTTGTTTGTTTATAGAAATATCAGTAGTGACATTTCTTAAAGACTGGAAATCCCTTATAGACTTATTGTTAAAAAGCGGGGAAGGGGGGAAAGATTGAAAGAAGGAAAGAAAGATAAGAAAGACAGACAGACAGAAAGAAAGAGCCTAGTACCTTTTTGTTTCAATAATTTGAAATAATAGATTATTGACAGAAGGGATAGAATCATAGAGTTGGAAGAGACCACAAGGGCTGCTTGGGGAGAAGACTCTTCCACACACCGAGGCAGTGCATTCAACTGCCGAGCAGCTCTTACAGTCAGGAAGTTCTTCCTAACGTTTAGAAGGAATCTCTTTTCCTGTAGTTTTCCTGTAGGATCATGTGTTGATTTTGGAGAGAGAGAGAGGTATGAATAACTGTATGCATGTATAACTGCCAAAAGATTGGAAGTTACTTTTTCTTCTCTCTCCCTCCCTCCCGCCCTGTACTTTTGCTTTGTATTATTTAACTTTTACTTTATGGTATTTCAGTTTTCTGTTCTTTCTTTGTTTCTAATCTTTGTCATTTTAATGTATTTTAAATTTTTTAATAAAAAAAAAATTGTTTAGAAAGGAATATCAAATATAGTAACACTTCCATTTCTATTGGAGTGAGCCATAATTTTTTCATGATGCAATCAAAGGCTTTGCTATAATCTGGAAAGAACAGACTGATTTGCTTCTGAAATTCTTTGGTGTGCTCCACTAAACAATGTATATTTGAAATATGATCTCTAGTGCCTCTTCCTGTTCTGAATCTAGCTTGGACATCTGACATGTCTTCCACCATATATGGTAAAAATTTTGTTGTACAATCTTGATGTCATTTGCCTGCATGGAACATTAAAGCAATGGTTTCATTGTTGCTACAATCTCTGTTGTCCCCTTTCTTGGGCATCTCTTTTTTGAAATACAGATACAACATCCTCAATCAAGAAGTTTAAAAAATAGACACCATTTTATAGAAATGAAGTGAAATAAGGCCAATCAAGTAAAGCCAAGCAACACAGAATGAATAATTTTGTGGTATTGAGCAACCAATCTGTGGGCTTTGTGGCAATGCCAGTGAGCTGATGAAACACAGCCCCCTCACCATGATACCTTTTCTATGTGAGGAAATGGTGGACACTTGTCAGTTGCTACAGTGACTCAGGAAAGAGAAGAAAACTGAGGTCACATCTTCTGTGCAGGAGCTACTAAATATGTAGGTAATATTTGGGGTATGGTACAGTCATGGATGACCTCAACAGATAACAAACCCACAGATTTCATCAGGAGATAGGGATGTAATTCTTCACTAATTTTCTTCTCAATGAAAGCAACAAGTAATTTTAGCACTTTTCTTCCCACTACAAGGAGGTCTTCAAAAACTACACAATTTATGAAGTTATTCACAGTTCAGGACTTATTCTGTGTAAAATGTGCATGTGGTTGTTTTGCACATTTTCTGTGTAGAAAATAGCATTTCATGTGCAGAAAATAATATTTCTGCCCATAAATATTTTCTATACAGAAAAGTGTATTTTTTGTGCAGAAAATGCTGTTTCCTGTGCAAAACAACCATGTGCAAATTTTGTGTAGAATAAGTCCTGAACTTTGGAAATTCTTATCCATCCAGGATTATTCTCATCAGCATTTCTCTACACTTGAAAAAACATGTTTTTGACCATTTTCAACAGTTTTTTAAATATTCATTCCATCCCTACCAGATAGCGATGCAATTCCCAGATAACATGAGCTTATAAGCAGTAGATAACAAAAATACCATTATGCAAGGAAAATTATTGGATTCCAGGAAGAAACGACAGCCCTCACCTAACCGACTTGAGTAGAGAGTGTTATGATGCACAGTATGTGCTATAATAAATCACCTGCAATAATGTCCAAGATAAACATAGATGTTTGTCACAACAAATTGCATAGAGAGGACTCCCATCCATCTTTTCTTCTGTGTTAAAAATGTTGCACTAACAAATGGATGGGATGCTTAGAAACTGAAAGGAAAAGGTGTTGACTAAAACCATGAACAAACCTGAGGATGCGCTATCATTATAAGATCTCATGACTTCAAGATTTACATTGACTAAGTATCATTTGATAGTTTTGTTATAGTAACAGTAACGCGTAGAAACTTTTTAGAAAAAGGAATTTCTGTGTGCCTCCAGGACCAGGTGAATAAATGTATCTGAGCTCCTATAACACCACATGCAAGACTCTAGAAATCCTAAGAACTGGATTGAATCTAGAATTCTGGTTCTTCTGATCTGTAGATGAGGGAGAAGCTAAACCCCTTTTGGCAACTCAGCAGAAACAGGAAGAGATAAATAATTAATGTCTGGTACTTTAATCTCAAATTTCGAACCAAACGAAACAGCTTGCATAAAAGCTACAAAGGCATCTTCCTTTTATAGACTTCAAGCAGGGCCTGTGTGAAATGTCTATGCTGGATTTTTGAGAAAATGAGGGAGAGTGCACATCCTTGGATCCCTGTCCTATGGCTTTTTATCCAGACAACTAAGGGGTCCAAATAAGGCAGTAGTTATTCACAAAGAAAGGACCTTCACAGAGTACCACCAATAAAGTTGCAGGACCTTTCATGCTTTGATTCAAATGACAATATGCTGGGTTAAAGATATATGAATATGCTGCAGGTGTTGTCAGCCGCCAAAGAAAGGCAAAAGAATAAAAAAAAATTCTCTAGGGAAAAGTGTAATCGCCCTAGATGCATATAAAACAACAGGCATATATTTCAAATTCACTTGAGAGGATATAATTTATTTTTAATGAAAGAATGACAAGCAGACATCTCACACTTTGTCTTCCTTGCATGTCCAAAACAAAAGGCAAATGAGATGATTTGAGGGTGAGGAACAGATGCAGAAAAAACAATTACCATACATTTTATTATAAAGCTAGTCTTCTGTGACTGTGGAGGCCATATAAATGTTTTGCAGTTTGTTAAAACAAATGGGGAGGGGCAAAACAAAAGAAAAAAATTAAAGCCCTCATTATTTGGGTGTCCAAGTTTGTATTTCAAAGATCATGATCCATGAATTCTGTATTCACATGACCATTGAGTCACACAGTAGTTTAATCATTTTCATTGTGGAGGTCCATGAATGAATTGTGTGATCCTGAATAAAGAGAAGCTACCCAAGATTTTTTAGTTTTAGTGCAAGGGCTGCAATAAACGTCCAACATTTTTGATCTTTGGGACGAAGTATTTCTCCAAGGCAAGCATTGTCTCTGAAAAATACTTACATTGTGTTTTTAAAATACTGTTCAACACTGCTTTTGTGTTAACACTGTTGTTATCAGCCATTGACTTCCAAACCTAATGTTTGGAACATTGACATCCAGAATTCCTTACCACTGGACACAGTAGCTGGAGCATCTGGTAACTGAGGTCCAAAACATCTGAAGGGCTGAAGCTTGAGAATCACTGTCTTAGCTGGTGCTTCTTCCTCCATTCTCATGTCATACATTTGATCCTGACTAATCAAAGTTCATGTAGTCTATGCATGTTTTACTGCTACATATAAAATATCATTGGATGGCTTTAAGTAAATACAGATCAATGCAAATTATCAATCAGTTTGTGTCAACCCAAATAGTTTGACTTGGCTACATAATGTCACTAGGAGGAGATGAGGTTAAGAATGAGTGATGAAAACTGAAATTTGAAAGACAAATTAAGATTTACAAAGGCATTAGTGAAAGTCATTAGAATATGGAAGTACTCTTTGGCATTATTGACAGTGTCAGTGAAAAAAGTGAGTTGATTCAGCTCACCCATGGAGGCTTTTGCTGTGATCCTGTTAAAGTGCCCCCCAAAGGGAGAAAAAGTTGAGAGGCTTGATGCAAAAACAACCAGCACATCTTCTCCAAAGAAGAGATTTACATTTAAATCAATGGGACATTAAAGTGTTTCATTTTGTCTGGATCATGTCCAGTGTTTAGAAAACAGCATGTGGTTTCTGGGAATACAAAATCTGTTGAATCTGCTGCATATTTAATGAATCAATCTGGGCTGACAATCTCCTGATGGTATGAACATGATCAAAGAATTTTTATTTGTTTATTTTATAAAACAAATTTTAAACAGATTTTAAAATATATATATATAACCTCTGAATGATAATGTTTACAGAATTATTTCCTACTGAAAAGCAAGGTAGTAAAGAAGTCTTGTCAGCTTGCTAACAGAAGCAAAAGGAGACTACCTTGGTTTTTATGGAGCACTTTTGAAATGATAATGTATTTCCAAAGGAGAAAGCATCAATGTAATGGAAGTTCACAAAAGCAGTTTGGCATTTGACATCATGGTTGGCACAGAGCAGACAGAAGCTGCTGTGATAATATTAACAAACTCATTTCATTAAAAAAAAATAGCAGGTTCATTTATGAGCTTTTTCTAGTGGATCCAATGTGGAATTAGTCCTTCCAGCCCTTTTGAGTGTTCTTGAGTGAGGTTTTCTGAATGTATAGAGAAGCATACATCCTGTATATGTGTAGAAATTCATAGGGAACATTAATATATTTGCACTCTGAGAGCTAAATGAGAAAGGAAGCAGAGTGGCCCCCAGTTAATTGATGTCAGTCTGCCAGCTGACAATGTTGCTTTTGCTCTTGTGTATTCCACTAATACCAATTGGGAGCATGATATTGAGAACACAGCTGCACTGGGCAGGGCACGTTTCTAGGATGAAGGACCATCACCTCCCAAAAATAGTACTCTACGGTGAACTCGCCACGGATCAGCATAAGAGGGGCACTCCAAAAAAGTGATACAGGGACTCCCTGAAACAACATCTCAGGCTTCGCCAAATTGATCACCAACAATGGTCTGCCCTGGCTTCACATTGAGAGGCATGGAGACACACTATCCACAATGCTGCAGCTTTATTTGATAACTCATGCCGAACAAATCTTGAAGAAAAATGACAACACAGAAAGAATCACAACCCAGAAACATTCACCAAAGGAGACCTTCTGCTGTGCTTTCTGCAACCAGACTTGTTTATCTCAGATTGGCCTTTTCAGTCATCAGCGCACTTGCAGAAAGCGTGGGATGAGTCCTTCCTGAATCTTTGTTTGCGAAGAAAAGAGAGAGAGAGAGAGAGAGAGAGAGAGAGAGATTCCACTAATGCACAATAGAATTCAAAAGAAACAGACACAAACAAACACAGAGAGGGAGAGGGGAGGAGAGATTTGATATTAATTCCCATGTAATTCATTATATTTCTCTAGCATATGTTTTCACTTCGTGATTTTTCAAAGAAATAGCTGTTTCCCCTTTCTTGTTACTTATGTAATTCTAATTGTTACTGTCATCATTACCGTCATAACTTGATCTCTTTTATACCTGTTATGTTTATTTTTAATGGTACTGTGTGGTCCTCCAAATGCTGAGTTCCAGATGTTCCTTTATTCTTAGAAGCACCAGCTATCATGGCCAATGGTAAACAATTCTGGACACAGCAGTCCAATAATGGAGATTATCAGATGCAGCAAAAACCATGTCAGAAGAATGTGACAAGAACAAAAATAGGCAACATTATCAGACAGACATCATGCTTCACCATTCTGGGGGTGTAGAGTGGGTGTGAATAAGGTGTGCCTTTTTATTGGTGTCTTAGCCCCGCCAATTTAAAGGTGAAGCCTCGTCTGCACCAACGCTACGCTCCAAAAATGGCTGAGGGTGCGGACATCTGATAAGACTGCCCCTTGTGTTATCATTGTGTTTTTCTGATGTGGTTTGGGACATTGTTTTTTGCTATGTTTCCCCACATCTGATAATCTCCAATATCTAGAAGAACATACTTCTTCTATAGCAAGGGTTGAAAAACTTCTTCCAGCCTTAGTGTTGTATTCAACACCAGATAAATTCTCAAGAGCTGCATTCCAATGGTTTGCAAGGCCAAAGGCCCTGCTGATGATAGCAAAATTTTAGGAGACTTGTTTCAGCCTTTTGGACAGTCCCAAAGGTTGTTCTGTGCTTTCAAGTGAATCCAGCATAGGGCTTTCTTAGCAAGATTTATTTAGACAAGGTTTGTCATTACCCTCCTCTAAATGACTGAAAGAGTGAGACTTCTCCAAGGTCATTGAAGGAGTTTCTCTGACTGAGATTTGAACTCAGCCTCCCAGCATCCTAGTCCAGAAATCAAAACAAGTACACTATACTTGCTTTCCTAAAGCCTGATTCTACTCAGCCTTTTAACTCTGTTGTATAAAGTGTCAATGTGGCATCATACCTCAACTAATTTATTAAGAAAACTAGTAGATAAAAACAGGTTAATGTCTTTTCTGGACTAGAAAGAGGAAAATTCAGTGAGCAGGTTTATTAAAAACAATGGTTCTACTTTCAGGGTAAAATGATGTATTTAATGAGCCACGGTATCTGTTCCATTGTTGACAAAAATCCAGCTAGTGTCTATCTGGCTGAATTTGGCCCATTATCATTTAAATCTTAATCTTCATAAAATGGTAATTTATTTACTTGTGCGTATTCATTAGAATGGCAGATCAACCTTCTAAGCCTCTGTGTCCTTTCTCAAGGTTAGTGAGAGCTGCTGATTTTTCAACCTAATGGATTCTTGCAAGCAATTAAAACACACTTTTTATGAAGATCAAGATTTAAGAGAAAATTATTGGAGTAATTACTTTCTGATGAATGCAATCTGTGTTTTTTCATTGTTAAGAATGAATTGATTTGATAAGACTGCAGCCCACATGATGCTTAATATTTTAGTATTAAAAATGCATTTATAAATATATGGGTATCATCCTGTTTCTCAGACATAATGTTTCTTGGTCCACTGAAGTGTGCACAGTAGAGCAGAATGGCCAGATCTAGAAAACAGTGGGCTGAGCTGCTGGAAAGATGGTTGTTGCCACATTTATTCTGATTACTTTTAGGAACCTAAGGACAAACCTCTTTCATAGAATCATAGAGTTGGAAGAGACCACAAGGACCATTAGTCCAACCCCATTCTGCCATGCAGGAATATACTATCAAATCATTCCTAACACATGGCTCTCCAGCCTCTTTTAAACCTGACCTAAGACATGCTTCAACATATGGCAACTATTTTCAGGGTATGTCATGAAGGCCACCCAACTGCAGCACATGGATACCTTTCTTTTTACAGCTCCCATGTATAACCATATATATGACCAGATCCAAAAGGGATCTGACCACAGCTAGAATATGTAGATTGGTGGCTTGTAGGGGATGTCCACTGAGTGCATCACATGTATTGATGACTAGCACATGAAATGAGTCTAGACACAAGTCTTGGGCTGAAATATGGGCCACTTTATTAAATCTATAACCTATTTAGATCTTTATTTCTTGAGGTGTACAAAACAGAGGGGGATACCTAGTACAGGAAAAACTGGAGCTGATAATTTCCCAGAGGGATAGATAAGAAGGTTTCTGGGGATATACGACACCTGTCTTGTAGTCTAGAGTCATCAAGCAGACTGGCAGTGTGGATGGATGAATCTGTAGTGGCTAACACAGAGAGATGCAGTGTCCCCAAGACAAAGCTCTGTGAGAAATGAGGCATGATTTGTGGCTGATATTTATACTAAAAATGTTCCTGCAGGTGAGGAAGTTTCATGGATTGAAACAACAGATTCCAGGAGTCTCCAAAGATTGCACAATGAGTTCCAGGAAAACTCCTGGTCTTGACAATAGGTGTTTGAAGCTGCTAATGTGCTGCAACTGCCTTAAATGTCTTAGTGATTAGATTTCCAAAGGCATGAGCTGCCTCTTTGATGGCTGGGTGTGTGGTGGAGAGGAGAGTGATACATGTCAGACAAAGGATTACTCCATCCATTGATAATAGGATCAATTTTCTGTCACTTGGGTGTGTGCAAACAATGTCCTCTTGACCTCATTATATTTCCTCATAATTTTGGAATTTGTTAGTCGTTCTTCCGTTGGGCAATGCATGGTTTTCAACACATGCCTTTTGGGATCCTTAGGAGATTTTCACATGGGGGAAGTAACCACCGGGAAGATCGGAGAGAAATGGGGCTGTTCTGCTGCCAGTGCTCCATTTCGCATGCCCCCTTCCTTCTCCCTCTCTCCTGTCATCCTCCCTCCATGCTGCTTCCATTTCCCTCCTGATATTTTTTTACTAACAGAAGTTCTTCATTAGTAAAAAATAGTGTAACATAGCGGGAGGGAAATGGAAGCAGCATGGAGGGAGGATGAGGGAGATTGGGAGAAGGAAGGGGTGTGCAAAACAGAACTCTGGCAGTGGAACAGCCCCATTTCTCTCCCAATCTCCATGGGGGGTGTTTCCCCCATGTGAAAATCTCCTTAAAGTGAGTCCCTGATATTTCACTGATCTTCCCTGTGGAAGACCACATTAATAAGCCAAATCATTAATAAGCCAATTATGGGGGGTTTTCCTAGAGGTGGGGCTCATCAGGGACACTAGCATCAGACGAATCAATATCGTCTTTAAGCCCTAGTGCAGATCTTCAAAGAAAACATTTTACCCTTTACAGACAGATGATCACTATCATCTCTGAAAAGTTCTAATAAAGAATACAGTATGAGCTAAAAATGGCTCTTTTTTATTTTTGTTTTGGCTTTGTTTTACGGCATTACATATTTCCCTGTTAACTTTATGTCTGTTATTGCTGAAATATCTAGGCTCTCCTTCTCCCCTCCATATATGTCTTGACTTTATACCCCACTTCTGTCCTGTGTTATGATGTGTAGTAGCATTAAGCTTTTTGCTTTTCTTCCCTGCTTCTGAGAGGAAAAATGTCAATAGCCACTTCCTAGTCATTGGTATGGGCAGGTAAGTGGGCTAATATTGCCAACAGTGTAATCCCCCCCCCTCAAGCCAATAAAAGCTATTGAGAAAAATGCAATGTAGACGTGGCAGGTTCTTGTTCTCAGTAGATTGACTGCAGTCAGGGCAAATCAACATTTCTCACATGAGGAAACCACTAGATTTCTCAATAAGGAATTGGAATACAAGAAATGTATGTGTTGTGCCAACCCTGAGTTTAGCCTTAAGTGACAATACACTGGAATTCTCACTGGGTTCAGAAAATGTTCTACAATTCACACAATCAAACACAAATTTGATTGAAAATGTCCTACAATTCACACAATCAGACACTAATCATGACTATTAGAAATTGTGGAATCAATTCACTTCTCTTAATGCTGAAAGGACCAGGATATGATTTCATTAATAGATTGTTGTTAAAGAATTCATGGGATTTACAGACAATGGTATGCTGCTGAGTTGCCACCCTACTTCCACATTTTTATTGGGTTCTTCAAAAGTAATATCTTTGTATTTATTTGACTTCTACAACATGGAACTTAGCAGATATGTTGATCTGCCAATCTGAAAATTTGATTGACAGTTGAGGATGGTGCAAATTGTACTCCAACACATGTGGAAACTGCTAGATTAGGGAAGATTGCCATAAAGTGTGGGCTCTAACAGCTTTTTCAATCAAGTTTGATCACTGATCTTTACTGTATCTCTCTTTTCTTTTTTCCACCTACATAAAAAAAATGCAGTACATTTAATAATAAATAATAATAATAAAATTTATTTATACCCCACCCCTCTGTCAAAACAAAACAATTGGGGCGGGGTACCCTACAAATTTACAAATTTACCTTACAAATGCCCTAGGTTGTTTGGATTGCTATAACTAAATAATGATGTTGGAGGGCATTTTGGTTTGAGGACTCTGATACAATGTATTTCTGTTGTGATCCAACAGGTGGCTACACAAATGAATTGGTGAAACAAGAATGGAGTTTTGATAATCAGAAATAGTTTGAGTACCTCTGATCATGTGCTAAACATTTTTCTGCAGTACTAAATAAATGTGTCCTTTATCTTCCCACTGGCTTAGAATTAAGAAACATGAGATCAGAGGTAGAGCTTTTACTTTTAAATTTTATTTTGGCATATAGCAGCGAGTCCTAGATTCAGGAGATTATCAGATGCAGGCAAAAAAAAAAAAAAAAAAACTGGAAAAAGCCCACAAGGATGACATCATCATACTTCTAGGTTTCGCACATGTCATCATCCTTGTGTGCTGCCACCATGCAAACTCTGTGCTGCAGCAGGGAATAAACCATCACTTTTCTTTGGTGGAAACTTCCATCAATGAAAAGCTATGGCTTTTTCTCCACTGCAGCACAGAGTCTTCATGGAGGCAGCATGCAAGGATGACAACATATGCAGAACTGTGTGGTATGGTGATGTCATCCTCATGGGATTTTTACACAGCTTTTGATGCATCTGACAATCTCCTCAGTCCATGAATCTGTATTTTAAAGGATCAGTTACCTGTATAATAATCCCAGAGTGCTGCAGTGCCTTTCTTATTATTGCATACATTTAGGTCTTTTGTCTGCTAAGATCTGTTTCCTGTTCTAAATCCTGGACTGGCTTGGTGTTCAAAGGGAAAGATGCATTACAGAGCTAAGAATGCCTCTGCTGGATCACCTTGGGAAAAGAGGTTACCCAAATCATGTGGAGGTCTGCGAGGATCTTTCTAGCATCTGAAATTAATATGGGGAATATTTAATTAACTCAGAATGGCAGCAAGAGGCTGGGTAATGGCAGGATCTTTTGACCTATATATAATGGTAGTAACGGAGGAGACTCTAAGCCAAAATGTAGAATTAATTTATCTTTATTGAAAATCAATAGTAACAGCATTCAGGCAAACACTCAGGCATCAAGCGCTCACACAAGGCTATTGAAGATAGTAGGAAGTATTTGGATAGAGGAATAGAGTAGAGGATTCTTGGGAGATACAATACCTATCAGAGAAGCACAGATTCATGCAGCAGAAGGTTCTCAGAAGGCAGCATGGATGTAGAAAGAGGAAATGTGGACCTTTTGGTGGTGTTTTAGGGAGATATTTATATGTGATAATTCCCCTGAAGGGTTGGGATTAAGAATTGAATATGATGTTTCTTGGAGTTTCCGAGAAATAAACAAAGGTTTTCTCGAAGAGTTAATGATTGTTAATGGGCAATGTATTTGAAACTGAATAGGAGCATGCAAGATCTATTGCTGGAGGGAAAGAGAAGAGGAAAAACCCATTTTACAAGCATCAAGGACTCTGCTATTTTTGAGTTAATTAGTGGATGACTCATCTCCAGGTGTTAACTCTGACCTGAGTATTACTTGTCTGGGGAATTTCCAAAGACCCCTCTCTTGGTTATATGTGACTCCAGCCTTGGTATCTGGGGGTCCCTGGTTTATTTGCTAACCACATGGAAGGCCACATCAAGCCAAATTATTAAATAGTACCAATTATGCAATATTCCAAGATGGAGGCTGTCAGGGTAGGTAACAAAGACATACAGGAAAGAAAGGGTGCAATCTTATACCCACTTATATGTATGTGCCTTCATATTGCCTGTCAACTTTTACTAACCCCATGAATTTCATAAAGGTTTCTTAGGCAAGGAATACTCGGAGGTGGGCTCAACTCTGGGCAGGAGGAAAAGGATGTGGGCAAATCTCCAGTTCAGCAGGAGCTTGCTACAATTTGAAAGGCTTAATCCATTTGTTACTGCAACTTGCAAAGACTTTCTAAGGTGTCTGTGTAGTTACTTAATTAGCTTACTCCTTCCCTCCAAGTCCTTGTTGCACTAGGGTTCATCCCCCACTCAGTTCCACATCCATCTTGCCAGAAGCAAGTCAACTAGATTAAACGTTCCTTATCCTATCTGGGAACAGGCCTTGTAGCTAAAATATCTGTCTTAATTTCCAAACAGGAGAATATGTTCTCTCTCTCTCTCTCTCTCTCTCTCTCTCATCCCCTCTCCTGTGTGTGTGTTTGAATGACAAGTTGTGACCAATTGTGGTTGGTACTTGATGCATGATGTCTAATACCTTCACCAGGGGCCATCCCTTAGTCTCAGTTTTTGGCCCAGAAACCTCAGGGCTTGGGACAATCCTGAACTGGCAACCCTAATTCTCATACAGTCCATTACAGACTCTATGCATTTATATTTCCACTCCTTGTTGTGGCTTCATTGAAAAGGGAGAAATAAAATTGGCTGTCAACAGTATATAGAGTATTACCATTCTCATGGAAATAGTGGTGTATTTCTTTGGGAACCCAGCTAACACATATTGGGGTGAGTTATTTCTTTTGCCTTTCTTTTGGTCATATTCATATTCAGGAATGAAAGAAGGGGCAGTCTTATATATGATAACCATAATACATGGTACTGCTTGTTGCTTCCGCCTGCATTTTCTATCATATATGAAATATCTTTTAAATATGTCTGATCCACAAATCGATGTGAAATGCAGAGTGATTCTCTTCTGTGTCATGCACAGCACATTTTCACTTGTGGGTACCTGTGGACAGAGGCCTCCAACTCCTATTAAAAATATGCCCACAAAGCATTTTTCTATTAAATGTTAAAATCTTTCCAGTTCAGTTTCTTCCTTCCTTCCTTCCTTCCTTCCTTCCTTCCTTCCTTCCTTCCTTCCTTCCTTCCTTCTTTCCTTCCTTCCTTCCTTCCTTCCTT
This sequence comes from Gambelia wislizenii, assembly GCA_030847615.1. Lineage (NCBI taxonomy): Eukaryota > Metazoa > Chordata > Lepidosauria > Squamata > Crotaphytidae > Gambelia > Gambelia wislizenii. The sequence goes on along the minus strand of JAUMIR010000003.1, from coordinate 191,643,527 downwards.
CCTTCCTTTCTTTCTCTCTCTCTCTCTCTTTCTTTCTTTTTCTGTTTTACAGAACAATAAAATAAATGAACACCACATTTGCTGGGGCCTTTAAACAAATGGAAAGGCCTAACTCAACACCACATTCCACCTCCCCAACCCCCTGAATCATTTGGCTTAAAATATCCCTTTATCATTTTTTCTTAACAATTCATAAATAGACTAGGAGAGCTTAATTAGATTTATTTCCATGTTAGGAAAAAAATGAGGGACACCTCAAGTGAGGTGAGGTGAGCATTCCATGAGTAGAAATGAAATACAAGAATAACAACATTTGAGTAAGGACACTGACATAGATTTAGACAGAAGAGGTCGTGCTTAACTAAGCGGCTAGAGTTCTTTTAAGATATTACTGCCATGACCAATAAAGAGAATTCAGTGGATGGTGGTATATTTAGGCTTTCAGAAAGTACTTAACAAGTTTCCATAGAAGAGTTAGGGCAAAACTGTCAAAAAATAAAAGTTTGGTGCTCTTATAATTTGTAACTTTTAAACTCAGAGAAGAGTTTAAAGAAAAAAATAATTTCTTCCTATATTTCATTTTTTCTGGAATTCATGTTGTCTTCTATTTATTGCTCACTTACCTGAGATGAAGATGTCCTCTAGAGTGAAGAGCTGTTGGTTTAAAATGAGACAGACCAAGAATCTTTCATCTATGGGCATGGTTCAGACTAGGGACTTTATCAGACCAGGAAAATTGGTATCATAAGGATGCCTAATGATCCTGAAAGGGTGCACATACCAGACAATGTCACCCTTTTGTGATCAAGTATTGTAACAAAGCCCTCCTATTTTATTGATGGGCCAAGCTGTCAATTGATCTCCCATGGTGATTTGTTGCCAGCGTTGCTGGTGTTTGAATCCATGCACCATTGTACTCACATTAATTGTACTCACATTGTCAATGGGCAAACACTTATGGGTGAAATCATGACAGCCAGGTAGGGTATGCTCTTTTTATGACATACACACTGTTTATGTGGGACTTTTAAAGCATGTTTCTGTGCTTTGGTGTACTTTGTGTGTATGTGTGTGTTTTGGCTTTTATTTTAAAATTTCCCACACTAGTGTCTTCTTGTGAGAATTGGTGAGATTTCAATCGCAGAAGTAAATTGAGCTCCATTTGTGCGCCGTTACTTCCAGGGAAGCCTCATGTATGCTGCTCAAGGTGGGGTTCTTTTCCTGGCATGAAAACGTCACAATTTATGCTGGTAAAAGAACAGTAACATGGAGTGGTCTGATAAAGTCCTAGGTAAAACATTGTGAAAATCTTGCAGAATTCAGTGGGGAAAATAAGCAAATAAGGCCCAGTCCTCACATTAGACAGAGTGAGGCAGCCTCCTCAGGCAAAAGATTGTAGCTGTCATTAAAGAACTGGTTAATTCAGCTTGTTAATTTTGTATTTTTTCCTTCCAAGAAAGTGGGAAGGACATTGGAGTCAATGAACACAATGAAGTATGGGTTAAATTAAGACGGTTGCTGAAATCAAGAAACTTAATGGTGACTGCCTTGTAATACTGATTTTACTTGGGGCTCATCTACATGGCAAAATAATAATAATAATAATAATAATAATAATAATCAGCAAGAATACAGGCAGAATACCTTTAGTTTAAATGAACTCCAGCCAGAATTTGCCATATTCAGAAGGAGTGGGGGTGAAAACTCCAAATAGATTGTGATAACAGCTTTAGCTGTTTCTCGCGATCTTTTTTTTAAAAAAATTGAACAAAAATACGCATTAACAGGTTGTCTGTACAACCAATTTGAAAAGGGGCACACAGCAGGGCTGAAACCTGATTGGTCAGACCTCAGACGGGGCAGGCTTGCAAGGGAGGGTTTGCAATGCTGGGGCCACCATCGTTGTTGTTTTTGCCCTGGCAAAGTCGTTCAAGTGGCATAAAAAGTAAGAAGGCTACTTTAAGCGGAAAATAGCTCTTCCTCATCTGTTTCTTTTTTCAAGGGGGGAGATTTTTGGGACACAATGCACTCATGGCCACTTTTTTTGTGTGTGTTGCTATGTGTGAACTGCAAAATTGCTAATTTTCCCTTCCAGCAAGCTTGCGAATGAGTTGTGGGAACAAATGGATATTGCAGTGATAGGGAGGTATTTTTTGCAACAAATTCTCCCATCTAGCTGAGCTCCTGTTCTTCATATCATGAGGTTATGTCTGAGTTAAATATTCACCAGCTTTCAAACAAGCTACAAAGGCTGCTGTATACCATCAGTGGGCAGCTGATGTGGAAAAACAAAACATGTTTTTGAGCCATCTTTGTTTACTGAAGCAACAGCTTCCCAACATTTGGGACATGAAAACTGTAGGCAAGGTCTAGAAAGCAGTGCAGCCCCCAAACCTTTTCCATCTGAAAGAGAGCACCACATAGATGTTTCATTGCACCATTCAGACATCAATTGCTGATTTCAACTCTCTTCTTCATTTGGGAGTTGGTGATTTCCATAGGCACATGGTTTTTTTGGTGTGTGTGTGTGTGTGTGTGTGTGTGTTAATGTGTGTGACAGAGAGAACATCTCCTAAGAGGGGGATCTATCCCATGAAGCAGTCCACTTAATTTTGTTGCATTATAAGGGGTTCAATCAGATTTTAAGTGGGATGCATATACCCATAGATTAACTCAATTCTCCCTCTCACAACAATCTCTTCAAGGAGACTATTTCCTCAGAAATCAGGCTTACAAATTTAACCTGTGTTCACATTCTGATAATCAATCACAAAACAAAGCGCCCTAAATACAAGTGACCTAGGACATTATAAGACACAGCAAACATTGTGGCATTACGATGTCAGCGTGGCATAAATGGGCCCCGCTATTGCATGGCATCATTGTCGTCATGTTTTTACACAATTTTCAAGCTGCAAATAAGGCGTTATTTACAATTCACAGGACAAACTGGCAATAGAGCTTCAATAGCACTTTTTCACACTATTGAGAGTGTGAGAAACCATGTCTTATTGTAATTTTGAGATTACATCGTGAATGGGCAGTCCTCTTCCCACCTCCCCATCCCCAGCAAGAAAACTTCCTGGTTAGAATGCAAAACATTGTCATTGTGCGATAATGTCATGGCATTTCTTTCATGTGATTATAGCTCTGTGTGATAATGTGTTATATTGCCGTGATGTTCCCGCTGTCTACATTAGCAGAATTTCAGCGTTTTTAAATGCTAGACAGATAATGTGTCTAAATGAGAAAAATCATGTTACATGACAAACATGTCTTTTCACCACTTTGGGGATACCTCTTCTAAAAAATATGCTATATATAATGTCTAGTGTGGTAAACGTCAACCTTGCTAATACCATGCTCCAGGGAAGTAATACAGCACTAGGAGCCTACAAAATGAGGAGGTTTATACATGCTTGTAAAGCTGTGCTTGGCTTGGTAAATCACACAATGTGTGTGCAATTACCACAAGACTAGTGTGCCAGTAACACCAGATCAAACACCCCAATTATCTCAGTATATGGCTAGAAGTGATCCCAAATAGAACTACAGTATGTCAAATTAGCACTCTGAGATGTGTATCCACAAAACTGCAAAACAATAAGAGTATTTTTTAATATATAATAATTCCTGTATTCCTACAACATATAATAAGTATCAAAGCCCTGCCATTAGACAGAGCATGGTGGCTGTCTCAGGCAACAGAATTTGGGTGTCATTATGTGGTACTTTCAGTTTCAGGGATAGGGAGAACCCCTATTACCTCCATTGCCTAAATATCTTGGTTACATTTGAGTACTTTGTACCTTGACTAGTGTGTGTTTGTGTGTGGGGGGGAGGGATGGATATTAGTCTGGTGTTTATCTTTTTCCAGTCTCTTTCACTATAGTGATAATTTGTAAAATCAATACATTTTAAAATACTGCAAACACAGATATAGAGAAAGAGAGAGATGCATGCCATGTCTCAGGAGTTATTACAGTACAGTTGCCCATATTCGCTGGGGTTAGGGACAGAGCACCACTGTAAAAGTGGGGGGGGGGGAAATTGCAAATAAGTTAAGCCCCGCCCCATACTACACTACGGTATTGTAGACTTCTCTCCTGCCAACAGGACTGCCAATACCTGTCACCACACAAGTCCAGCTTGCTTTCTTACCTTGCACCAAAACAGTGATGCCCATTTAAAATAGTAAGGGCAGTGCTGTTCTGGTGCAAGGTAAGAAAGCAAGCTGGAGTTGTTTTGTTGCCAGGACAGGAGGAGAGGGGAGGAGGGTGAGGTCTTGGAGTTTGAACTAGTTGAGCAGCAGTTACAAACTGCAAATATGCAAAACCTCAAATGTGAAAACCATGAATATGAAGGGACAATTATATTTGCAAGGTACTTTTCTGCTATTATATCAAGCTGTGCTTGATACTGCTTTTTAACAGCAGGTGGTGCTAACAGTTTCTGGATTTAGTAAACTCTCTCAACAATACTGAATACTCATACCAAAAGGCTGCATTGTTCATATCATGCTGCCTCTGTCAGGATAGTCCAAAGTATTTACTAACAAGCTCAGTTAAAAATAGTGGAATATTCTAGAACATCTTTTGGGGTAACAGGGGTCTAATGAAAACGTAAGTTTGAAGTAGAATGAGAATTGGCTAAATTGATAATGATGATTGGAAAGCATTCACACAGTTTGAATGTAGGTTTCAAGAATATAAAACTGAGTACCTAAATAATCTAACTATTCTGGAAGCTACTGAAAAACAATATACACTCAGTGTAATAAATGCAAAAATAAAATAAAAATTAAGAATGAAAAAGTGCAGAATATTTAGGGATGAATGATCTATGCCAGTTTTACATTTAATCATCCATTCATTTCTATTATTTCTGATCTTTTTCTGCATTGACCTGCATTTAGAAAAAATCCTCCAATAATGTGTATTTAAATAATATATCAAAACATTTTTGGTCTCAGAATGAATTTAAGTACACACTTTCTCTCAAAATACATACATAAGGTGTTTGGGTGTTCGAAACATTTCATCTACTTGGAACAGGATAGAAATATTCAGAGAGTTGTCCTGTCCTTATGACACATTTTTGACATACCTTATAAAGTCCTTTGTCACTCCACATAGGGCATGGCTTCCAGATTTTTTCACAATTTTGGTCATCCTCTGAACATGGTCTATCCAAGGCTTGCAGATCAGGAACTCAAAATATTCAATTCTCTGAGTATCTCAAATGATACTTAAGAAAAATGAAATAAATGTAAAGCTGATGTGGCATGATGGGGAAGATACCGGACTATGAATAACTCTACGAGGCACACCTTTTGGAATTATACTGAAAGGAAGTTTATAAATTCTAATAATTACTAACAGCTCTGTCTCCGTCAAGAGAATACTGGCCTGACTCACAAGAGTATAGTAAGAATAATGTTTTGTTAAAGAATTTGAACATCCTGAAGGATACAAATCAGCTTCAGCAACAATAATGATGTTGTACTTGACTAGAGTTAAGTTGTCATAACAACACCAATGTTTATTATTTTCTATCATCATCACCACAACCACCACCACAACCATCACCACAATCTGGCCCAAGAAAGCAGCACTGATGAAATAACTCAACATATGTCTAAAATATACAAAGAAATCAAAATTTAACAGAACAACTACCTGAACAGGCTTGCTATAGATTCTCCCACTTTTGAACATGTAAACTATACTGTTCAAAAGATTTAAAGAAAGTATTAATACAGAAAGAGCCCAGCTGAGTGGCACTTTATCACATTTTTGCCTCCCATAGAATTTTGTTTGGAAACCTTTTCCAATTCTGAATCTCAGTAAAACAGCTATAAATGTTGATAACCCAGTAGTCAGAATAATGATCATTTACATAGTGTCCCAGTAATATATTATGAGGTTTGGCCCTTCTCTCAGTGTTTTATACATATGTGTGAGGTCACCCAAAATACAGGAAGAAAACAACGGGATTTTAGAATAAATGGTGCCTTCCCCTTAGGTCTGACTATTAGGCTGAAAACGAAAGCAACTGTAACAGCAGCCAGTTGTCATCAGAAACTGGAAGGCTGCCACTACCAACTGATTCTTTTGTGGCAAAGAAAATGAGACATTTGAAGTGATATGAAAGTGATTTGAAAGAAAATTCTCTGCCCTGAAAATAGATCCCCAAATTCTGAGGCTGTATAACAAAATATTGGAATGTGACTTTTTGAAAGGAATTAACTACTTTAATCATTACGCTGATCACTCAACGTATTTTTACTACTGCAGTCTAGAAAGGTAACACACTGGGTTATTTGTTGGTAAGAAGTAGCCCAGTGTGTTACCTTTTTAGACTGTAGTAATAATAATACTGCTTTATTGTTGCTTGTCTGGTTCTCCATGGTGGCTAATTCAGATACCATACCCTGGAAACTGTAATAAAATTCAAAGGACATTGCAAAGCAATCCTTCCTAGCTGCTACACAAGGCATCCATCCTTCTAAGCCTTCTGCTCAGCCTCCCATTTCTGAAACTGAGTCAGCACACAAGCAAACAGGTTAATAAGTAACAGGTAACAGGAGGACAACCTGTTCCTATCCTATAAAAAGTAGCAGAGAATTAAAGCCATGTCCATTACAGGCAAAAAAAAAAAAAAAAAAAGTGACTTTGTTCCAGTTTTTTACTGCAGAATGTAACTGGTTGCCAAAGTATCTCACTAAAATGAGTTACTTTCTAGCTCTGTGTGTAACTGACATTCAGGTATGTCGTAAGATTTAATCTGGACTCTGTTAGGCTTCTGATGCTCCTCCTAGTAGTTTCATTATATTTCTCAAAATGTTCCTGAAATAACCTGCACTGTGACTTCTGGGATCTGGTTTAAAAGGTCTTGCATTGGCTCATGTTGATGTTTAAGCATAGTCACATGAGCTACTACATGGCAAAATATCACTATTCATTCATTCATTCGATAGCCCACTTTTCTCCCATATAGGACACAAAGTGACTTACGTGTTAAAATATTAAAACTATATTTTAAAACAATACAGCGACAATGATCTGTAATATAAAAATTTTGAAAGCATTAAACAACAATCCATTTAGAAACATTACTTTAGAACAGTTAAAAACATATTTAAACCTCTTATGCATTGAGAACCAGCATATCCATTACATTACTCCAACCAGTTCAAAGCTAAGACCTGTTTAAATAAGAAGGTCATTGCCTGCTGATGAAAAAGGAGAGGGGGCATACAACTCTCTCTTGAAAAAGAATTCCATACCCTGGGAGCAGCTACCAAGAAGGCACTCTGCCAAGTCCTCACCAAGATGAACTGTGATGATGGTGGGAACAAGAGAAACCCTCCCCCAAAGATCCTAAATGTTCAGTAGGCTCACTACAAAAAGGCTTATTCCATGCTGAAGTAAAGTGACAGGACAGCCAGAAGGTTCTGCTTTCTGTGCTGCCTTACCACATGATATTGTTGTTCTTCTACTGTTCTGCCATCTCGGTCCCATGGGAGATGGATTTAAAACTGTGTCTTTTCACTAACTGGAAAAATCCATTATGTCATGCAGTAAGGCAGCACAGAAAGTGGAACCTTCTGGCTGTCCTGCCACTTCAGCATGTGATAAGCCTTAAAAAAAAATGCCACAGTCAGAACTAAAGTAGGGATGATCCCTCCAGAAATTTTGAATGACAACTCCCATCAGCATAAGTGGGTTGGTCAGTAAGAGATTAGGGAAATTATAGTCCAAATACATATAGAAAACAGAGCTAAGAGAGCATTTTTTAAAAAAATAAATATAAATAGAACAACATGCTGAAGCCATCCGTATTTGAGTAGTGGGCCCCAAAGCATCATTCTACTCCTGTTCAGCTATGGACAGCTTTAGCATGTCAATATATGCATTGTTCAAAGTAACTCCAAGCTTTTCCAGAGTTACAGAAGAAACCTTCCCCCTAACATCTAATAACAGAAACATGATAAACCTCTGAGATACTCCACTCCTCTTTATTGGCTCCCACTTAGGAAGATGAGGAAATGCAGTACATGATGACATCATACTTCCTATGACAAGACTCTACTGGGGGTGTGGGGAGAAGAGGAAGTGACATGGTATTGTTATTTGAAGTAGCAGTCACACATATATCACAACATTTACTTCCTGTCTGTAGCTTCCATAAAGACAACCCTTGAATGCTGACAGAGCACTTCCAAAAGTATTTTGTGAGCACAGCTAGATGCATTTATTAATAGAATGTATGTTTCTCAACTGCCTTTTTTAAAACTTCAACTTTTAAAAAGGGATGGCCCTTTTATGAAAACAGTACTAGTCTGCCAAACACAATTGTGTTTATCTTTCTCATTTTCAATTTCAGCTGCACCTGTTTCATCATTTGAAGTTTAATCTTAAACATATGAATATGTGCAAACAGAAATTAAAGGAGGTCAGCAATGCACTGAAAATAAGATGGGAGTGGTTGCTTCAGTTCTGTGAGACTTGGGGTGTAAAAAAAAAGTAGTGTAGGCAAACAAATGAACATAAAAGTGATTCTGTGCCAAAGTAATCCTGAAATATTATGCGCAGCTATGAGGATTTATAATTCAGAAGTTTTGCACTGAAGTTCATGTGTATGACATGTGAATGATTGATCCAGGAATGATTTTCCTGATGAATGTACCATTCCCTCTATTTCTATAGTTCTGTGGAATGGGCTCTGACTTTTTCTCCAAAACACCACAATCCATGTAAAATTGGAAGGTATTAGCATGCTAGAGGAAACAGAAAAGTTTGTAGATGTAGAACGTATTTGAGAACCAAACACTTAGGAGTGGATGGGTTATTTAAACAGCCCCATGGGGACTGACAGTGCACAGTAACTACAAAATTTTGGCAAACCCCCAATGTGGAGCATGGAACAATTTCAGAAATGTAGGAAATGTAATTTTAGAAATGAAACCTTTTTCTTTTCCTTGACTCAAGATTACAGGTACTGCATGTGACAATATAGGGATATGAAGTCTCTCAGGCTTGATTTTCCTGTATTTCTTCAGATCCTAACTGTGATCTCCATTTCCTTCCCATCTTTGTTTCATCTCAGGTTGCAAGACTTTGCTCTTCCTTCCTTCCTTTCTCCTTTCTTTAATGTGCACATTTATTTATGCATTTGACCTACTGTGTGTATTTGTCATATATTAATGTGGTGTACATTCTTTTTAACTGTATTAGTTTTTCATCTGTTCACATTTGTAAATATTTGTGCACATGTTATTTCTCTCATTTACCCTAAATATTGTAAATGCACACATTCCTTGGAGGCAACAAATTTATTCTCTAGGAAGGAAACAGGGCCGTCATTGTGGAGGGCCCCATCGTAACCCTCCTTCTGCAAAAACATTATTAGTAATAATCTGAATATCCTGTACTGTGAATAGGTTAGGTTAGGTTAGGTTAGGTTACATTGACCTGAGATGAAAATATGGGGCCCTCAAAATAAAGCTTTGCAGGGCCCCACCAAATTCCGATCCTGGAAGGAAAGGATATTCAAAAATGTGGTTGAAAAAATAATTAAAAAATGGATTTCTCAAGTGTTGGGAAAATTTGAAAGGGAGAATCCTAGATGAGTGGGAATCTTTCCACCTCAAATATCTGTTTGGGTTTAGTTTAGTTTTTTTTTTTTTTTTTTTTTTTTTTTTTTTTTTTACACAGTGAACAAAATTATCTGTGCAGAAAACAAGTTTATTTTGCAGAAAACAAAATAGAAAATAACATTTCTTCAGAGAAAACATGATTTATGACCAGAATGTACTAATAACATTTTTGTGCAGAAAAAAATCTTTTTTGTTCAGGAAACTTGAAAAAAAAACAACAACAACACACATGTATTTTTAGTAGAGAACTGTGAACAGTCTTCAAAACCATGGGGTTTTTTTTCCTTCACTTTTCTCACAGCAAGAAGAGGTAAAATTATTTGTTCTTGCCTGTGATAATAAAATTTGCAACCATTTACATCCGTGTTTTTTTCATAACAAGTCTTGAGAAGGGCAAAAAGGCTACTTTCATCAAGACTGCAAAATTCAATGTTTTTTTTTTTAATATCCCTGCTATTGTTGTGCAGTGGTGGTGGTACATTGCAGTGAGGAACAACAACGAATTAAACACATAACACAGTTAAAAGAGTATATAAACCTGATACATATTGAAAATGTTCAATACAACTTGAAAGCTCATAAAGGAGGACCCCCATATCCGTGGGGGATTGGTTCAAGGCCCCACCATACATAGTGAAATCCGTGGATAATAGTGAACACCGCCACCACCAGAACCCTCCTAGGGAAGGAAGAGGGGAGGTGAACTCACCACCTCCCTCTCTCACCTGCCCACCAGCTCTGCTATGCTGGAATGCTCCTCCCACCCACCATGCCAGAACCCACCCACCCCCACTATGAAGGGAGGGGGAGGCAAGCTCACCTCATCCCTCCCTCCCCTGTTCATGTGTCCATGCCAGACCCCTCCTTCCACCCTCCCACCTGCTGCACCAGAATCCTCTCTGTGGAGAAGGCAGCTAGAGGAAATGCAGACTGGGTGCACCTGCTGTGAGGAGCCGGAGCAAAAGCAGCTGGTGGTGGCAAGGGCTGCTTACTTGTCTCTAGGGGTGGGAGTACTGGCCATCGGAGTCAAAGCAGGGACACCCCTCATATCTTCTTGCCTGTGCCTGTGCTTGTGTTGAAGTGGGGATACTGTCTTGCTCAGGTGTCCCCTCCAGCCGAAGCCCAGACCTCTTGAGGAGGCTGGATCCTGCAAATCAGAACAAAACAGAGGGGAAGAAAATGACTTAAACACCTTGGTGAATGCAAAACATAAAACCCAGAAGGAGAAGGGAGAGGGAGGCAAGCTCACCTCCTTCTTCCACCCCCCTCTTACCCACCCTGCTGTTGCCATCAACGGATAATTGAATCTGCAGATGGTGAATCAGAGGATGTGGGGATGCTACTGTAATTTTAAAAAATAATTTGGATGAGCCTGGAGATAATCAGATGCAGCAAAGACAGTGTCAAAAGATCATGATGAGAACAGGAAAGGGTGAGATTATCAGACAACAATGTCCTCCAGTGTTCCAGGGCCATAGTGCAGCTGTGAGTAAGGTATAGTGCAGCTCTGGTAGGTAATGGGGTGGCTGGTACACTAACAGAATTCCCAGTCTATTCTTGGTCTTCAGGCTAAGGTAGACACATTCTATGTGATTCAGTTCCCTAATAGGGAGTCTGGTCAGGTTAGAATGATCTTTATAAACCACAGCAATTCTGCCACACATACACATAACACTTTCCTTCACCTGCTTATGAACACAGTTCCCTGCTGAGAGAGCATAAGCTCATATTGGACCAGTATCATCTCACAGCAAAGTTTCTGTAAAGTATACCAGGGTGTAGAGGAGTCCTATTACAAACTTGTACTCAGCATGAAAAAATAATTATTTATGTCCTGATCATGGATTTCTATTTAATTCACCAAGGGTTATGAATGATTTTGCCAAATATTAAGTGCAGATACCCCCCCTTCTCTGTGTGTGTGCTTATAATTCTATATCCATTCAGACAAGTGGTTAAGAAGTTGTTATGTGGGCAACAAGGTAAGCTAAATTTGGTAAATACTTATGTGTATTTAGCTTAAGAGCAATCTTCCATGACACATTTTATGTGGACTAAGTTCAAAAGGAGCACCTACTTTTCAGTGGCTTCAAGGCACTACTTAAGACTTTACAAGTAAAACCAATGACAATATTGAAACCTATGGCTAAGCAAGCAATACTATCATATGAGTGGCTTGTAGAACCATTGAAATGGAGTAAGGCATAAATACACTCAGATTGGTACTTAAAGTGTTGCACTTCCTAAGATGCCCATGGTTATAAAGTTGTATTTAGACTATATATGAAAAGGAGGCAGCACAAGCCTATTCCGTTTCTTTTCTACTACTTTGCTCCCCATCCTCTGTAGAGGTCGTTGTTTTTCTTCTAAATTTGTCCACCCCCCCCCTAAAAAACCTATATCAGGGCCTCATTTCCTGCTATATCTATAAATGAATCTTCATAGAGCCAGAAATGCACAATTACTTCTTACTAGCAGACTCATTTAAGCATCAATATAAAGAGATCTCCAGAATATATAATCAAATAATAGTATCAAATGTAGCTGTTACAGTTTTCATATCAGTAGTAAAGCAGAATCATGTCAAACACTTATACATGTTCCCCAACAATCCATTTTTGTTTGGAAATTTACAAATGACTTATGAGAAGCAAATCTGAGCACTCTGCGAAAGATGTCTGTGTGTGTTTGCATGGTTATGTGTGAATGTATACGGATATATACACACATTGATATTAGGAGACTGTAGGGGCATTATTTTTTTTTTAAAAAAAAAAAAACAGGTTTTAGTAATAAGATTTTTTTTCTTTCTCCTTTCAGTTCCCTGAAAATCACAGGTTACCCAAGAATGCAAAGAAATCATCATCATCAAAACAAGGCCAGTTTAGTTTTCATTCTGTTATTTATCTATGCTACTATAAAAAGACACAGTCTTACACTCACATCTAGGGAATTGCTTAAACAACAGAAAGGAAAAACAGAATTATTAAAGATCCACATGCCTCATTCATCAACATATCTTTAAAGAGAAATTTCCACTTCAAAGATACTGTGTCAAAATGATGTTTTTTTTTCTTTGTTTTCAACTGCCCCCCCCCCGCCACAATATTAGGGTCAAGTAATGAGCTTCTGAAAGTAAGGACCTTTGGATGAGGTTTTTACAAATTATTGGAGGGAGGTAGAAATGGGAGAGAATGCCCATGATGAAAGCCAGAAAGCCACCCTTTACTATCTGGTTTTATGTTTGTATGAAAACTTCCCAAAGTCTTTTTAGAACAGTAGTTGCAAGGTTTAACATGAAAGGGAGGGTCTGATCCTACTTTGTCTATTCTCCTAAAATTTGAGCACTTCTCATGATTTGCAGGAAATTTTGAAACCCAGATGTACTATCTTCAGTCAAAAGATAAGTTTACAAGTAAGACTTATCCCTGTTCATTACTGTTGGACACTCCACTTAAAACATGCTCATTAATAGTTTGGCAAATGATGTGGCAAAGTTTCAGAATTTACAGGGAATACTAAATTATTCAAGACAGTTAAGTGAGAAGCAGTCTCTAAGAGATTACAGAAGGACCTCATAACATCAAAGGTGTAGGCAGTAAAATGGCAGATAACATTCAGTGTTGAGAACGACAAAATGATGGGTATTGGAAAGAGAATAATTATCCTTAGAAGATTTTGAATCCAAATTTGCTATCAGATTTTGGTAAAGAAAGGCTCCATGGAATTATGGGGTCTGGATTTGTTGAAAAATGAACAAGTGGTGTTGCAGTGAATTTAAAAGCAAAAAGAACACTACAGACAACCAGGAAAGTGATGGAATGAGGAAAATATTTTCCTTTTCAATGGAACACTGGTACAGTTACATCCTATGTGTATTTCTGGTAGGAATAGATGAGAAATTAATTTTGTGCAGATTTCAGTATGAATTTACCAGATGTGCACATCTTGAGCCCGGCTGTGAATCAGACCACATTCTGAAAATTGCAGTTCAGGGGGGGGGATGTTAACCCCAACAATGTGTATTCTGCAAAAAGAGCATACAAAAATGCATGTATTTTGTTAGAATATAAACAAAATTTCTTAATCCATGGAGAAATTACTTGTAAAATGCATATTTGGAATAGAGTAGACAAAAGTATGTACTTTTGAAAAATTATGTACAAAATATGTTTTTTTAAAACAAATGTGTACTCAAAATGTGCATATTCTGCAAACATAAAAATACTGATGAATTTTCATGTGAATTAATAAATGTTTTCAATCCAAATTGGAAGTGACACAAATGGAAAATGAGAACATGAGCAAAAACAGACTTGACAGATTTGTCAATTTATAAATTGTGATTATCTTCTCAAGATACAGCGAAGGGTGAGAAAAAAATGAGTTGGTGTAAGAAACATTTCCATAATATAGCTTTTGCCTCAACACAATACTTTAGAGATTATTAGGACTTTTTCGGACGACAGTTTACAACGCTAGCAGCCTCCTCCCCGTTGCGAGGCTGCAGCGCTGCAGAGCGTCCCTTTTGGATGACGCTCTGCCCTGCTGTCCCTCTTGCGGTACTGTTGCGTAACCGCGGGGACGCAGCAGTGTTATATTTGGCATTTTTCTACTCACGATCAACTTTCGCTAAAGTACATTATGCTAAAGTACATTTTGCTGTATCTGATAATGTCCAAAGATACCATGCTAGCAGACATTTTTATTTTTATTTTCAGGTAGCCATTACTGAAGATGTCCATGAGCTACTATATATAAAGTTTAGAACTATGAATAACCTCAATTCATGGTGCACAGATGCCTGCACATTCTGAGTCCTCATGTGTGTTGGCAAAGCTCCTCAAAGTCAGCTAGCAATAGTATACTAAACTTCAGAGGAGTTGGATTGAATTATTACCTCTACTGTGCTGTGCACAGGTTGCAGTCGGCACAAAAAGTTGCTGGAAGTAGTCAGGAAAATGGGCCTTAAACAATGAAAAGCAAGGACATGGCAGCTATATTTAGGGTGGACTTGCTTTTTGCCCCCTTGAAATCACAAAAATAATTTGAACTCAAAATACATTCTGAAATTTAGCACTGTCTTGCTTGTTCCTTATTAGATAATTAGGAATGCAATGGGGCCTAGAATTCTTTTCATGTCACATCACTTCAAAGGATCCAGCTTAGAGTACAGACATGACTTGTTCTGAAATGGGGAAGTCATAGAATCACAGAGTCATAGAATTGTAGAGTTGGAAGAGATCACGAGGGCCATCCAGTCCAACCCCCTGCCATGCAGGAAATCATGATCAAAGCATCCCTGACAGATGGCCATCCAGTCTCTGTTTAAAGACCTCCAAGGAAGGAGACTCCACCATGCTCCGAGAGAGTGTGTTCCATCGCTGAACAGCTCTTACTGTCAAAAAGTTCCTCCTAATATTGATGTGGAGTCTCTGTTCCTGGAGCTTTCATCCATTGTTCCATGTTCCAGTCTCGGGAGCAGCAGAAAACACACCTATTCCATCCTCAACGTGACACCCCTTCAAATACTTAAACAGGGCTATCATATCACCCCTTAACCATCTTTTTTTCAGGCTAAACATACCTAGCTCCCTAAGTCTCTCCTCATAAGGCATGGTTTCCAGACCTTTCACCATTTTGGTTGCCCTTCTCTGGACACGCTCCAATTTGTCAATATCCTTTTTGAATTGAGGTGCCCAGAACTGGACACAGTATTCTAAGTGAGGTCTGACCAAGGCAGAATAGAATGGCACTATTACTTCCCTTGATCTAGACACTATACCTCTATTGATGCAGCCCAAAATCGCATTGGCCTTTTTATCTTCCACATCACACTGTTGACTCAGTGTCAGGATCGGTCCCAGATGTGACGTTTTCCTGCCAAGTTCAGTTCTGTTGTATCTCTTTGTGACTAAATATGCTTCCATTCTTTTGTACTTGATAACAAAGATGTAGTCCAACTGAGAAATGGGAGCATGTGCTCTGTGTTCATGGTGGTTTAATAAAACCAGCACCTGGCCTCAGCTATGGGAAAAGTGAGCAGAGTTTAGGTCTGGTGGGAATGGAGTGTGGGGTTGATGGCTAGCCAATGATTGTATAGCCCACCAGATTTGGTAGACTGTAAAATGTTTTGAGTTTACTGCTTGTTAGTTAGGTTTCATTCTCAGCAACTTGTAGAGTTCACTCTTTGGATTAATATGTGAATAAAGTTTTCTGTTTTTAACTCTGAAACTGCTGCTGACTGAATCTAAAAAAGCCAGTACATGACAGGAGGGAAGGTGCCATTTCCAAATGATAAATTACCTAGTGAATATGAGTGTGATAGAGATGGAAAGTATACTCTTGTGCAGAATAATTTACCAAAATGCTTCAAGTTGTGTGAATACCAAACAAAAACTATATAGAAATATACATTTCGTCTGTAGCAGGAAGGAAAAAAAACAACTTTGGAAACTATTTACCGACACTGTGAGAACAAAACAGTTTTAATATTAACATTCTTATGGCAATGTTTGCTGCTTCCCTGAGGACAGTCCTGGTTTTGAAGGTGCCTTCTACTTGAGTGATTATCCACTGCAAGTCCAGTTGAATGACCAAGAACAATAAGAAAAATGAGCAAGAGCCTTGATATTGTTGATTGTGAACTCCTGAACATCTCACTAAACAATGACCATCTGGGTCCTGTTATTATAGGAACTAAAAACTCTTAACACCAACACAAACCACAGTATGAAGTTGTGTTGACTCACCTGCTACTTCCTCTAAGCAGCTCTTGGTGTAGGACAATTCCATGTGGAGAAATACAGCAAGTAAGCAATAGGCCTAAGTAGCGGAATGTCATTTGGCTTCAACTCCTAATTCTACTTAGTTTAAGCAAGCTTCATGGATACTCCAGTTCTGAACATACCTGATCAGAATCAATTTACATTGAATTCCTATGTTTTTATATTGGTCTGTGACTGAAAATAAACTTTATTAACTCAACGAACTATTTTCCTTAATTTGAAAAATAATCACTTTATTTATTTAAAAGGCACATACACACACAGAATCTTGTATACACACATAGAATCAGATGAAGATTCTAAATAAATCCTAAGATTTCTTCAGTGTTCAACAAAACCAAAAATATTTGCCCTTATTTTTCAATTAGGAGCTGTGAAAACTAAGGAGATTCTCTCTCTCTCTCTCTCTCTCTCTCTCTCTCTCTCTCTCTCTCTCTCTCTCTGGGCTTTTCTTCGCAAATGAAGATTCAGGAAGGACTCATCCCACACTTTTTGCAAGTGTGCTGTTGACTAAAAAGGCCAATCCAAGATAAACAAGTCCGGTTGCAGAAAGCACAGCAGAAGGTCTCCTTGGGTGATGTTTCCAGGTTGTGATTCTTTTTGCATTGTCATTTCTCTTCGAGACTTGTTCAGCGTGAGTTCTCAAATAAGGCTACAGCATTGTGGATAGTGTGTCTCCATGCCTCCCGATGTGAGGCCAGGGTGGACCATTGTTGGTGATCAATTGGGCCAAGCCTAAGATGTTGTTTCAGGGAGATTATAAGATGCCTGCAAAAACCATCTCAGGAGCATGCGAGGACCATGTTAACTGTTATGCAAACAGGTCCTGGTTTCAGATGCCCTTGACATCCTCCCGTGCTCTTCTTTTGCTGCAGCTGTGAGTAAGGCATAGCTTTTCATTGACAGGGAGGTTCCATCAATGAAAAGCAACACCTTACTCATGGATGCAGGACAGGAGGAGCATGTAAGGGGAATGACATCATCTGAAACCAGGACCCATTTGCACGGCAGTAACATTGTCCTCACATGCTCCTGGGGTGGTTTTGCAGCATCTGCTAATTTCCATAGTTTTCACAGCTCCTGATTGAAAAACAAGGGCACATATTTTTGGTTTTGTTGAACACTGAAGAAATCTTATGATTTATTTAGATTTTATTTAGAATCTTAATCTGAAGATTCTATGTGTGTATTTGCCTTTTAAATAAATTCAGTAAATAGGTTTTGGAAACCACTATTAGTATATTCATTTTAAACTAAAGAAAATAGAGACTCAATAAAACGACCCTCTATGCTATTTGCTTTTTAAATAGTTCTCTTTTAACACCTCTGTTTAAATGATCATGTGACCCTCTCTACTGAAATATGAGCTGGAGCAGTTAACAGTTCTAATGAAACTCTTGGAAAATATATATGCACAGGAACTTCCACAGCTTTTACTGCCTTCACGGCTTGCAGTCCAGTTTTAGTGCCAGTTTCAGGCAGATCAGTTTTGGGACAAATCTATAAATTCTTCAAAGTATTTGCCATTTGCCACTTACACTCTCCTTCGCTTTGATATTAGTTTCCCTTCTGTTTCAGATTGAAAGCCAGAGGTGACCTTCTCTGGCACTATTCTGTTTTGGACAATGCAAAGTCATAAAATGAAAAAAGACAGGAATAGCAATGTAGCAATGCTAACCAATAAATCTTGCCTTCTTCAGTGCCCAAGGCCTTTTATTTTTTGTAAGGTGGCATCATCTAACTCCAGGTCTAAGGCAGAAATCTGCATCAAAAGATTCTTAAAATAAAGTTTTCTTTCTATTGCTGTCCAAACATGAAATAAAACCAGACACAGAGGACTGGACTTAATGAGGGTCACTTTCTTTAACCTAGAAGTTATTTAAACTACATTGAACCTGGAAAGGAACAAGAGGAGGGAGAAACCTAGTGTAGGATCAGGTGAGGCAGTTGATACCCCTTGGGTGAACCCTCTGAAACCTGAGGGCAACTCAACAGCTGAGGGTGACTGAACAACTGGCAGATCAGGACACAACAAACTTCCAGACAAAGCCTAGAATCTGGAAAAAACAACATCATTAGTAAAAAGAACTATATAATTCAAAATTTGAGAGGTCAGACATATCTCATATATGCCCGAAATCTCCAGCACCCAATATGCTGGATGGATCCCAAACCCAGACCCATGGCAAAAGCCATAGAAATAGCCCCAATCCAAAATGAATGGGTACCAAATTTAACCCATTGCAGATCCATGTGCTGCAAGGCCTTGAAGGTAACACTTCAAACTGATATTTAGTAAGAGGCAAAAAAATCAGCATGACAAAATAAAGGACCTGGCCTATAACCCCTGACCTATACATAATTCTGTAAAGTACAAACAAGGCATAAAGCCAGATCAAGACAAAGCCCCAACATTAACTTCACCACACACACCTCTGATCCACCTTGAAGGTACGGACACACAATAGTGCTTGTTGTCCAGAAAGAATGAAATCCCTTAGTTCCAATGTTCTACCTGATAATCCCCTCTAGAGAACACAACCAGCTCACTAACCCTCTGGGTACCAAAAAGGCAGTAAAAAATGACACATGAAACAAAGTAGTCTCATAATGAGGTTCAAATGACTAACCAAGTGCATCCTAACCCTTTATGGAACTCAGGGGATAACGGTTTGTGCCTGTCAGACACTCTGCCTGCTCCTGAGACCAGCTGACACAATGTTTGGCCTAGAAGAGGGAAAAAAAGCAAAGAAGCAAAGAAAAGAAGAAGAAACAGTGGAGGTTCTCTTCCTTACTTTGCCCTGCAGTCTTCAGAGTTGCACATAAAATAGTTCTTAAGAATCTCCTTTCCCTCCAAAATAGTTTTCTACAATGGAGGGGTGGGGAGGTCATGGAAAGATGCAATCTCTTTGCTTCTGTTGAATTCTACTGTTCTTCCATTGGAAGATCTGCCCTCTGTCTGTCAAAACACTGCATAAGAAGGTCATTGTGTATATATATCACAACCTGAATATGAATGGAATGTATAAATTTCATTTGTATCCTTTTGGCACTTCATTTCTTTCATTGAGATGTATATTCATATCAATGTACACAAACTGGAAGAACTTTTTAAAAGAGTTGACTAGAACAGTATCCCTGTCAGACCACATAGCTTCAACACTATGATTCCACTGTCACTGTCATGGCTGCATCCTATAGAATCCAAAGGTTTGTAGTTTGCTGAGGCTCCAGAGCTTTCTGGCTGAGAATGCTAAGTGTCTCTCCCTGAATAAACACACAGATTCCTTAGGATGTGGTCATGGCAGATAAAATGGAATCATACTGCTTAACTGCGCAGTCTGACAGGGCCCCAGGTGTGGCAAACCTTCAGTCCTCCAGATGCTGATGAACTAGTTCTCCCATCACACATCACCATTTGTCAGGCTCATCTGGGCTAATGGGAAACTGTGTGTCATAATCTCTAGAAGATAACAAATGCCATAGTTTTGGCCTATGCTTCAAGGCAGCGAATGGATGCATTCCCATGAGAAACTGTAGCACTGAAAGTTTGGCGAGGTGTGGAAAATGCTGTTTTCTGTGCACCTGGCAAAGCCTGAATTGCTTTATATAGGCTGGAAGAGGCAATGGAGGCTTTGTCAGAGATCAACTGATCTGCCTGGAGAAAGCTTCCTGCTGACTTCAATGCCCGAATCCTTGCTGCCTTGACTCATGCCTTCACCTTGGACTGTTCCTGACTACCCTGTTGCCTGATCCTGCTGACCCATGGGCCGACTTCTGGACAACGCTGCCTTCTGTAAGCCTTGACCTTTGGACTGTATTCTGGACTCTTCTCTGTCTGCCTTCTTGCCTGTATTGCTGCTTCTCCAAGAAACAGAATCTTGCTTGTTCTGAACTTTATCTGGCTCTCCCTAATTAACTATCACTGGAGCTTGGCTGCTTTCCCAGCCCTTGTTTTTCTTGCTGGCAATTTGAGCTGCTTTTCCCAACAGTAGATCTGATAAAAAGTTTTGTTTGTTTGTTTGTTTGTTTTTTAGAAAACAGTTCAAAATACAGTGGCAAAAGAACATTTGTGGAGGCTTGTCTGATCAAGTCCTAAATGGACTGTTGTCTTTAAGTAGATGCTGAGTGCATTTTAGTTTGTTACTGAAAATGAGCGATGTTCCTTTGGGCTCAAAACACAGCAGAACAGAACAACTATATCTTGAAATATGTTAGATACCTCCCTTTTTGCCCAACTGATTGTCATCCATGCCCTCTCCCCCAGGAACTGGTACAGCTGCTTTTAAATAACCAACTGCTTTGTGCTTTGAATATGGCAGTGCTCCCACACCTCTATTGCATCAGGGAGAGCAAATGAACTCTTTATTTTGCCATGGCTCCTCCCACAGTTCCTCCTCACTGAATGGGAACAGAAATATTCTTTCTTGCACAGAAAGTGTTGTTTGCTGTGCAGAAAATGCTGTTCTCTGTGCAAAACAACCACATGCAAAATTTGCTCAGAATAAGTCCCAAACCATAAAGGTCCTTGTCAGTCCAGGATTCTTTTCATCAGGGTTTCTCAATGTTCAGAACTACATTTTTCTACCTTTTTTTTTTTTAGGGGGGAGGTATTACTGGAATTAAAACTCAACAAGTCAAACTGCAAATATATCAAATAAAACATGTTAAAGAATCTGTGTAAATTGGTTAACTTTAGATCTCCTACCACTAATCTTCATATATTGCTGATATTTATTATATTAAAATATTTTGATTTGTGAATTTTCTTATACTAATTCATTTTCTAGGCTTTTTAAAAAAAAAGATTTTGTGTGTGCGTATGTGTGTGCAAATCTGTTTGCACAGAAGCTCAGGCTTCTATGAAGAAGTTTCACCCTGAGATTTACACAGCCTAGGCAAACAAGTGAGTTTGACTGACAATATTTGCAAAGTACAATGACACTTTCACAGACAGGACAGGCTAATTCCATTGATTAGTCCTGCAGGGGAACATCAGAAAGTCACCCCTGTTAGCAGGCACAATGAGCTAGGTCATTCCAAAGTTGCTGGCAAAACGTCTCCCTATTCTGTACTGGAAGAAAGCCAGTCTGAAATTGATTATATAAATCATACCAGTAGTTTGCTGAGTAAAGTATAGCTTAGTGGCAACCACTTTTCAATACACTTTGATGCTAACAGCAGTTTTAGAAATTATACAACAGTTTTCAGGGTCATCACTTGTCAACTCTATTTTCTGGAGGATTGCTGCTACCCTTATTATTATTACTGTTGTTGTTATTCATCAACAAAGATACAGTAAGATGTGTAATTGCCACAAATTACTTAAAATAATGCCTTTCAAATATATCCAGACAACCAGAAATATAATAGCTTTCTTTTGCAATCATTGGAGGCTTTATTAAGCATGAAATATCAGTTCTTAATTTACCGTGATTATATTGTATTAGGGCATAGCCATTGTAGTTAACATGCAAAGTTCTGACCATCCTTTTTATTAGTGTTCACATCTTTTGGGGGAGGGATCAGTCTTGGGCCTTTCAATACACAATTGGTTTTTTCTGCTCTTTTTGATGGTAGACGCAGGAATAAGGAGAAGACCAGACACAAATAAAGAGACCACACATTAGCTGGGATATAAAGGACCACTTTTATTTACTTATAACTTATTTAACCTCATTCTGAGAGATCTGCAATGGGGGAGCAACCTAGTGTGGGAATTGTTGGGGCAGGAGGTTAACTCCAAGACCCCCTCCCCAACTACCCTTGGGTGAAAACACCAGAATCCTAGGGAGAACCCATAAGCTGGGTTGCTCCCCAGTCAGTCCCCGTCTGGAAGGCTGACTCAAAAGTCCCTCACTCAATTTGCATAAATTAAATTCCTTTCAGCTTTCTTCACTATCCAGCTTTTACATTTGTACATGGTGATGGGGAATCTGATGGCTTGGATGAGTCTAACTTTAGTTTTCAGTTTTATATCTTTGCACTTTAAGATTTTGTCTGGTTCTCTCATAACTGACCTTCCTATTCCTAGTCTTCTTTGGGAAGAGGCTTTCCAGGACACTTTCTTGCCAGGGAGAAGAAGGAGAGGAGCTTCATGGCAACCATTTTGAGTGGGTGAGTTTGATTTTTTAAAAAAAAACTGTTGGGAGAGTGTGGGGTGGAGCTTCTGTGAGTTTGAAGTTTTTTAAACTACTGGGAGAGTGTGCTTGTTGCTGAGGGGGTGGAGCTTCTGTGAGTCACATCTGTGAGTCACTAGGGGGTGGAACTGGGAGCCTAGCTCTATATAACTCCTTGCAGAGGTGTGTGCCTAACAGCGTGCAAATTTAGGCAACCAAACAAAAATACTGCATACATAAAAAGTACAGCATAGAGTTCTCAGCATTAACTAAGAGTTTTTAGATTACTTAAAAGCTCTCACCAGGGACACTGAGGGGATTGCTGCAGTCAACTGCAACACTTGTGCAATGTTTGTCTTTTTGTCTACAGAGGTGGGGAACTTCACATACACCAAGTGCAAGTTGGTAGCCCTCTTGGAGGAGAAAGTCCAGCAGCTGGAGACACAGGCAGCTACACTTCAACATATTCATGAGCAAGAGGTTTTCCTGGAGAGAACAGAATGAACAGTCATGGACGGGGACCACACAGAGGAAGTGGCTGGGGAGGAGATAGTCACTTTGCAGACACAGGAGGCAGACAGCTGGAGGAATGTCACACACAGAACACGAAAATCCAGGGATTCTTCGAGCAACTTGCACCTACAGAATCGATTCAAAGCCCTGTACCTTATCAAGGACAACAAGGAAAAACACCATGGACAGACTTCAGGGGCACAGCAGGAGAAACTGAGAGTACCACAACAAGGAATGGCTACTGCTAAGCCTCGGCAGAGGCATGTGTTGGTGGTGGGAGACTCCTTGCTGTGGGGTACATAAGCAGTCATTTGTGGGCCTGACAAGATGTCTCAGGAGGTGTGTTGTCTCCCTGGGGCAAAGATCCGTGATGTGACAGAGAGAGTGACAAGACTGGTCAGGACTACGGATCATTACCCCTTCCTTTTGGTCCACGTGGGAACCAATGATACTGCAAGGGACAGCTTTCCGAAGATCAGAAGAGATTATGAGGCTCTGGGGAGGAAGCTGAAAGAAATGGATGCACAGGTTGTCATCTCGTCTCTTCTGCCAGTTGAAGGGAACGATTCCAGGAAGGGAGAGGAAAATATCTGACGTAAACAACTGGCTCCATAGATGGTGTCACCGAGAATGATTTGGAATCTTCAATTATGGGCTGTGCTTCCATGAGGGGGGACTTCTGGCAGGGGATGGGGTGCATCTCATGACAGTTGGCAGAAACGTTTTTGCCTACAGTCTCAAGAATTTGATCAGGAGGGCTTTAAACTGAGTCATATGGGGGGAGGGAGACAGTATTCTGGAAGGCAAAAGCGCTGGAGAAAGTAGTCAAACTGTCATAGAGGGAACAAGGCAAACAGCACAAGGACCAAACAGTGGGATGCAAAAAAACTTACATAGGCAGCAAGTAAAGGGAATGCATGGTCTTAGATGTCTCTACACTAATGCACAGAGCACAGGAAATAAGCAAGATGAACTTGAACTCCTAGCACAACATAGCAAATATGATATAATAGGCATTACTGAAACCTGGTGGGATGAGTCTCATGATTAGAATACAGGAATAGAGGGGTATAACCTTTATAAGAGAAACGGGACAAACAGGAAAGGAGGAGGAATAGCATTATATGTCAGGGATATTTACACCAGTGAAGAGATCCATGACATCAATACTGGAAGCCAGGTGGAGAGCATCTGGATAAAAATTAAAGGGGAGAGAAACAAAAGGGATGTTATTGTGGGACTCTACTACAGACCCCCAAGTCAGATGGAGGAATTGGATGATGCCTTTCTAGAACAGATGACCACACATGCAGAAAGGAGAGATTTAGTAGTGATGGGTGACTTCAACTATCCTGATATTTTCTGGAAATCTAACTCAACCAAACCTTCAAGGTCTAGCAAATTCCTTACTTGCCTGGAAGACAATTTCATGGTCCAAAAGGTGGAATAGGCAACAAGGGGGTTAGCTATTTTAGATCTGATCCTAACTAACAGGGATGACCTGATTAATGGGGTAAAAGGGGTGAGATCCATGGATGAGAGTGATCATGTTCTCCTGGAGTTTGTCATACACTGGAAAAGAGAAGCCAGGCATAGTCAGACACGCATTCTTGACTTTAGGAGAGCTGATTTCAGTAAACTCGGGGAAATACTGGGATGATACCATGGTCAGGAATACTAAAAGAAAAGATACTTAAAGATGGATGGGACATAATAATAATAATAATAATAATAATAATATTTATTTATTTATACCCCACCCCTCTGCTAAAACCAATCGGGGCAGCTTTCTCAAAAGATAGATACTGAAGGCACAATTTCAAACAGTACCAATGAGGAAGAAAAATGGGAGGTGTCTCAAAAAACTAGGATGCATGACTAAAGAACTTTCAACGGAGCTAAGTTTTAAATGGAAGATGTATAGAAAATGGAAAAAGGGGGAAATCACCAAAGAAGAATTCAAACAGATAGTGAACACGTGTAGGAGTAAAGTCAGAAAAGCTAAAGCGCAGAAGGAGCTCAGGCTTGCTAGAGAGGTTTAAGAACAATAAAAAGAGTTTTTTGAGGGTATGTCCACAGCAAAAGGAGGAAGAAGGAAATGATAGGGCCACTATGCAAAGAAGATGCCAAAATGCTAACAGGGGACAGAGAAAAGGCAGAATTATTCAACACCTTCTTTACCTCAGTGTTTTCAGAAAAGGAAACCTGAGGGTAATGGGACAGAGGACACAATAGGGGAAATCCAGCACATTATAAGCAAAGATGTAGTACCGGAATATCTTCTTAATCTAAATGAATTTAAATCTCCAGGACCAGATGATCTACATCCAAGAGTATTAAAAGAGTTGGCAAATGTAATCTCAGAGCCATTAGCAATAATCTTTTGAGAACTCCTTGAGAACAGGAGAACTTCCAGCAGATTGGAGGAGGGAAAATATTATCCCCATCTTCAAAAAGGGGAAAAAAGAGGATCCCAACAATTATCATCCAGTTAGTCTGACATCAATACCAGGGAAGATTCTAGAGCAGATCATTAAACAGAGAGTCTGTGAACATTTGGAAGGCAATGCCATGATCACAAAAAGTCAACATGGGAATCAGAGAAACAAGTCATGCCAGACTAATCTGATCTCTTTTTTTGATAAAGTTACCAGCTTGGTAGATGAAGGGAACACTGTGGATATCACATACCTTATTTCAGTAAGGCCTTTGACAAGGTTCTCCATGACATTCTTGCAAACAAGCTTGTAAAACGTGGGCTAGACAAATTAACTGTTCAATGGATTTGTAACTGGTTGACCGGCCGAACCCAAAGGGTGCTCTGCAGTGGCTCCTCTTCATCTTGGAAATATCTGACTAGTGGGGTGCCACAGGGTTCTGTCCTGGGCCCAGTGCTATTCAACATCTTTATCAATGACTTGAAGAACAGAATTAGGGGTATACTTATCAGATTTGCAGATGACACCAAATTAGGAGAAGTAGCTAATACCCCAGAGGACAGGATCAAAATTCAAAATGGCCTGGATAGATTGGAGAGCTGGGCCAAAGCTAACAAAATGAAATTCAATATGGAGAAATGTAAAGTACTGCACTTAGGGCGGAAAAATGAAATGCATAGATATAGGATGGGGGAGACCTGGCTGAGTGAGACTATGTGTGAAAGGGATCTAGGAGTCCTAGTAGACCACAAGTTGAACATGAGTCAACAGTGTGATGCGGCAGATAAAAAGCCCAATGCGATTTTGGGCTGCATCAATAGAAGTATAGTATCTAGATCAAGGGAAGTAATAGTGCCACTCTATTCTGCCTTGGCCAGATGTCACCTATAATACTGTGTCCAGTTCTGGGCACCACAGTTTAAAAAGGATATTGACAAATTGGAGTGTGTCCACAGAAGGGCGACTAGAATGGTGAAAGGTCTGATAACCATGCCTTATGAGGAGAGACTTAGGGATCTGGTTATGTTTAGCCTGGAAAAAAGACGGTTAAGGGGCGATATGATAGCTCTGTTGAAGTATTTGAAGGGGTGTCACATTGAGAATGGAGGAAGCTTTTTTTCTGCTGCTCCCGAGACTAGAACACTGAGCAATGGATGCAAGCTGTAGGAACAAAATTCCACATCAATATTAGGAGGAACTTTCTGACAGTAAGAGCCGTTTGGCAGTGGAACACACTCCCTCAGAGTGTGGTGAGGTCTCCTTCCTTGGAGGTCTTTAAACAGAGGCTGGATGGATGGCCATCTGTCAGGGATACTTTATGTATTCCTGAATGGCAGGGGCCTGACCAAGGCAGAATAGAGTGGCACTATTAATTGTGGTCTCTTCCAACTCTACAATTCTATTATTCTATGATTCTTCTGATGTCTTGACTGCAATCAATGATTGATCAAGGTAATATAAATATTTAACTACAGTCGGTCCTTCACATTTGTGGGGGTTATGTTCCACAGACCCCCACAACTGTGAAAATTCCGCAAATAACAACTGCCTTCTCCCTCCCTTCCAAGGCCTTCACGGGGCCTCCGGAGGCCCTGTGAGCGCCTGCACAGCCCTCCCCCTCCCTCCCCAGGCCTTCATAGAGACTCTGGAGGCCCTGTGATTGCCTCCTCAGTGCTCCCCCTCCCTCCCTAGGCCTTCACGGGGCCTCTGAAGGCCCCGTGGTCACCTCCCCAGCCCTCCCCCTCCCTCCCCAGGCCTTCACTGGGCCTTTGGAGGCTACATGATTGCCTCCACAGCCCATCCCCCTCCCTCCCCAGCCCTCCCCGTTCCCTCCCCAGGCCTCTCTGTTCCCTCCCCAGGCCTTCACAGGCCCTCTGAAGGTGCTGTGGTCACCTCCCCAGCCCTCCCCTCCTTCCTCAGGCCTCCACAGGGCCTCCAGAGGGTCTCCAATTGCCCTATGGTCACCTCCCTAGCCCTCCCCCTCCCTCCCCAGGCCTTCATGGTGCCTATGGAGGGTCTCTGAAGGCCCCATGGTCTCCTCCCCAGCCCTCCCTCCTCTCTCCCCAGGCCTTCATGGTGCCTATGGAGGGTCTCTGAAGGCCCCATGGTCTCCTCCCCAGCCCTCCCTCCTCTCTCCCCAGGCCTTCATGGGGCCTCAGGAGGGTCTCCGAAGGCCCCGTTGTCACCTCCCCAGCCCTCCCCGCTCCCTCCCCAGGCCTTCACAGGACCTGTGGAGGCCCCTTGTCGCTGCTTTTGGGAGGACAGGGGGCTCGCCCAATACCGTGAATATTAAAAACCACGAATGCTAAGTTCACGAATGTGGAGGGGCAACTGTACTTCAATTTCCTTAAACTGTTTCAATTCCAATATTTGTAATAGTGTACTTATTACCCATTTCTTGAGCCCAATGCACACATATACTTTCAAATTTGTAACTATGGGGGGCGGAGTCACGCACCACCGGATGTGGCCGTAGAATCCAGCTCTCTCCGATGTGATATCTTTGAAATAAAGAAAATAACTTGTAGAAGCAGCCAATTAAAGAAAAAGAACTGTTCTCCTGTGTCGGAATGCTGTGAGTAAATTCTGACTTATCTGAAAGCTAAAAGCTGAAAGCTGAAAGCCCAGAGCTTGTGGATTTATGAGGGAAGGTGTTGTCGAGAGAACAAAGGGGAGATAAGGGGGGAAAAATGTTACAAACTCCCTTATGGACAAGATCTAAAAATAAACCGTCTGACAAAACAATTTCAAGGCTTGAAAGGGCAGCTTCAGCTGAAACTTTAACAGCAACTGAAAAGACTAGATTAAAAGAAAAAGAACAGACCGAATCAATAAAAATACATTGTGACTGGAGCAGGGGGAGGAAAGAATGGGCAGAAGAATGGGCAGAAGAACGGGCAGAAGGAAAACCTGACAGAGCAAGAGGATTTACAATCTTTGCTGGCACAGAATAATGAAAAATTACTTCAAAGATTTAAAGCTCATACACTTGAGCTATGAAATGAAATTCAGAATATGAAACAAGAAACAATACAGGAAGTTTCTAAACAACAAAGTGCCATGCAGCAAATCAACCAGGAGATGGCAGGAGTGTGCAAAGACATTTAAAAAGTAAATAAAATGGTAAATGAGAACAAAAACTGGCTTCAGAGACATGATGTAGAGATTGCTGAGATACAAACACAAATTATTGCCCAAGAGGATAGGGACAGAAGGACGAACATCAAGATTCGAAATGTTCCACATTTTGAAAAAGAAACTGCTATCCAACTGAGAATTAAAATAATAAACTGGTTCCAGCAACTGACACCTCAGTTACAGTGGGTGCAAAAAGATTTTGAGAGAATCCATAGAACTGGATTCAGGAAAACAACTTCCAGTGATGTATTGGGAAAAGTGGCCAATTACTATTAAAAAGAGACATTTATGAAAGAAATTAGGGAACTGGGTGACCAAATACTTTTTGAATCAACACCACTGATGATCTTTAATGATTTGTGTGTGAAAACATTGGAATGGAGGAGAGGTATCAAACCCATTATAGCTATATTAAAAAAAATATTAGCTATAATTGGGGATACCCAATATTTTTGAAGTTTAGGTATGCTTGGAAATTCTACAAAATAGAAGAAGAAGGATTACAACTGCTGACAATGCTGGGACTGAGATAGAAAGAACAAGAAGCAGGAAAAGACCAAGGGGAGCTGAAAGGAGCAACAGAGGAAAGGAGAAATGAAGATATAAAGACAAGAGACTGAAAAAAAAACTGAGAGAGATGAGATCGAAGGTGACATCCGTGATGGGTGACGCCCCCTCCTGCCTCAAAGTTTGTAGCTATGGTGGGGATGGCAATCCCTGGGAGTAGGAGGTGGTGAGGAAATGTGTATGTGGGACAGGTAGGGAGGAGGGAAGAAGGGGGAAGGTGGAGGGTGGTGCAGGGGGGATTGTTATTGTTATTGTTTATTGTTTATTTGAGTGTTGTAGTACTTGTGCACTATCGGGGACTAATAGAAGTTAGAAATTTATTATAAATAATATGGAAGGTAGATTGAGAATATTGACCTTAAATGTCAAAGGGTTAGGAAATGTAACAAAACAGAAAAGAATAGAATCTTTACTAAATAAATCTAAAGCAGATATAATATTCCTTCAAGAAACACACCAAAATAAAGGTGGAGTGAATGAATTGAAGTTGAAATGGGCAAATACATATGAAAAAGCTTTTGGAACATCAAAATCAAGAGGAGTAGCAATTATTTTGTCGAAAGGGTGTGATTTTATTGTTAAGAAAATTAAAAAGATATTAAAGGAAGATATATAATTATGCAAGGAATTAGGGGTAAGGAACAATTCACTTTGGTTAATCTGTATGCACCAAATGAAGGTCAAATAGAATTTTGTGAAGAAGTTATTAAAGTGACAAATGAAATAAGTGAGGGATCTATAATAATGGCGGGAGATTTTAATATGGTAATGGATAAGCAGAAAGATAAATCTAATCCTACTAAAGAAGACAAGAAAATGTATGAAACTGGTTTGAACAAAATTATAAATAGAAATGGACTATGAGATGTATGGAGAGAATGGAGAGGAGAAGAAAAGAGATACACTTATTATTCACCAACACATAAAAACTATTCTAAAATAGACTATTTTCGTATCAAAAAAATCTGGTCCCACAAATTGTAAACACAGATATAGGGATTATAAAAATCACAGACCATGCAACAGTTACAGCAGATATGAAGATTACAAAAGATTATAAACAAGTAAAAAGATGGAGATTGGATACAAAAAATTTGGGTTATAAAAATATAGTAGAAAAAATACAGGTAGAATTAAAAGAAATATGGGAAATAAATAGAGTAGGACAAAGCAATCAAGCATTATTGTGGGATTCAATGAAAGCTGTAGCAAGGGGAATATTTATTAGGGAAGCACATACATTGTGGAAAAAACGGGGAAAAAGTAGGAAGAAACTAGAAGAGGAAATTAAGGGTCTAGAAAAAGAATATTTTAGAATCAGAGATCCACACATTAATACGAGCAAAGAGAAAAGTGTTAGGAAAGGAAGATATAGAAATAGCAAAAAGAAGTGAAGGAAAGGGAATGGATGGAAATAAATAAACAAGAGATAGAGTTAAAATTAAGATTTTTTTTTTTTTGTAAACTAAAAAAGTAATTTAGGGAAACAATACAATCTTTCTGTTTAAAAAAATATATTAGATATATGGAATAAATATAAAAAGTATTAGTTCCAGGAATATCTCCATTAACGCCGGTAATATTGTTGGAGGGTTTCCCAGCAAATTTAAGAAATGAAGTGGAAGCAAAATTAGGAGGACAAGAAATAATAAGGTTGAAGGAATGGATGGGGAAAATGAAAAATAAAAATTATATGGAAAAAAAATTAAAGGAGCAAGGATTTACATGGTTTAAACTGATACAGTTAGAACGATGGACAAAAAAAAGTTTAAAGGAGGGAAGTTGTAGAAAAAGTACAAAATTTGAGGAATCGATTATAAAAGCTATTCAAGAGAAAAACATTATAAAAGGTATTACAAGCAAAATATATAAAATGTTAATAGATAATGAAGAAGTACAAGATTATCTAAAAGATGTTTGGAAAACAGATGTAGCAAACTGTAATAGACAAATCTAAGTGGGAAAAATATGGAATATGTAACATTTGAAAACATTATCAGTAAGAATAAAAGAAAATTACTATAAGGTTATATGGAGATGGTATTTAACCCTAGTAAGATTGAATCAAATAGATAAAAAGTATTCAGCACAGTGTTGGATGGGATGCCAAGAATTTGGAACGTATATTCATTTGTGGTGGAATTGCAAATATGTGCAGAAATTTTGGAAAATAGTAATGAAGGAAATAAGTGAAATACTGGAGATAAATATACCTTTAAGCCCTGAAATAGCATTATTATCATATTGTGAAAAAATACAAGAATCTCAAATTGTTAAGGATTTACTAACAAATCTGCTGACAGCAGCAAGGTTAATAATAGCAAAGAAATGGAAAATACAAGGTGAATACAAAATAGAAGCATGGTATGATGAAGTATGGAATATAGCTATAAATGAGAAATTAATAAATATGGTTAAGGAAAAAAAAGGAGGGCTAAATAAGAATGTTTTTGGTGAAAAATGGAGTAAATTTTTAGAATTTGTATTAATAAAGGGGAGAGGAAGCAAACCTGAGTTGGAAACAATGTTTTTTTGGAAAGAGGGATGAATGTAAAGGGAAGTCCCTCGGTGGAAGGAATCACTGTTATATATATTTGTTAAGTTTTATGTATAAATTGTATGTTGTTTAATTTACAAAATTTAATAAAAAAATATTTTAAAAAACAAAAAAAAAATTGTAACTATATTTCATGAATACTGCTTTTCCAGACCACCTATGAGGGGTGGGGGAAGAGAGCTTGGAATAATTACCTTTTTTGGACAACCAGTATCACCCGGTCATTATAGACACATTAAAATAACCCTAATTATTCTTAATTACTGATTTATGGGAGTTGGTTTTAAGAATGTGATGAATCCATCCATATATATATATATATATATATATATTCCTCAATAGAGGCCAAAAGTCTTAAATTAGATAGGTCTAAATTTGGGACAGTCCTTTGGGAGTATACATACCACACAGATATGATACCACTTTGGCAACATGATTCTATCCTATTTAATCCTGGGAATTGTATTTTTGTGAGGTGCTTCCTGCCAAAGAGCTCTAGGACTGCAGTTCAGGGGGCTGGACAAAATACACATAATTACCTTGATAAAGTACAGATACTAGGATTCCATGGAACAGACTGATGACATTTAATGTTATCAGACTGTCATAACTGTGCAGTATGGATAAATCCTTGGTTCAGATGCATTAAATTTTCAATACTGAACATCCCTGTGTCTATGGTAGCACAGAGGAAGCTATATTTAATCTTTAGAGGGCCCATACAGTCTTTCCCTTTTTCAAAGTTCGCAACAATTTATGTGAACATGGATAGTGAGTAAAATAATTGTTCCAGGTCACAAGGTGATTATTCCATTACCATAAGTTGGGGGGAGGGCTTGAAGGTGCACATCCATGACCACCCAACACCTGTTGCTGGACAAAGGCCTGGAGGGGACTGTGGGTTTCCAGCCCTTCTGGTGCCCCCCCAAGGGAGGGCAGGGGGGCAAGTGAGCACCCCTCCCACCTGGCAACCAGTGGCTGTGGGGATTTTCACAGGGATGCTCAGCATGGAGGACCTTCATTTATTTCATTTCTATGTCAACTTTCTTCAAAGGATTTCAAAGTGAAATTCATCTTTCCCCACATCTGAAGCTCACAATAACCTTGTGAGGTAGTTTAGGATGAGAGTTAGTGACTGTCTCAAAGTAACTCAAAAAGCTGTATGGTGAATGATGGGACAGGCTCATTAATAACAATTTTGGTTCAGGTTTGAAACTAAGTCATATACCAGACACCCTCTCAAACAGAAAACTCCACTGAGTCCTAGAAACTCAGAAAAAAGAAGTTGTTGATGTGGAGCAGATAAGAAGTTTCTGAGTGCTTGGTAAGACATTATTCATATTCCCCCATCTGGTGCAGCCATGCAGTCCAAGAGATACCTTTGCTGGAGAACCATGAAGAGAAGGCCAGGAAAAAAAAATGTCACAGTGTTTGTGCCATGCCTGAGAGCATGGAGGGCAGATCCAGAAAAAATTTAAGGCTCTGCTGCCCCTTCTTCTTCCTCTTTCCAAAATTGTTGTGTGACAATCTGATTGGTGGCATGAGCAAGGGCAAGAGTCATGTGGCAAGCGAGCACCAGGAGCATTGGAATGACAGCATTTCAGGAGGCAATTTTTTTTTCTGATCAACTGTCTGGAAGAGGGCATGTTTTAGAGAAGTGTTTTCACAGCTTCTTCACATGGCCTCGCAGCTGGCTATCACACATTTTTGGCTGGGTGTAGGCACGTGTCTGCATACACATGTGTATGTGCATGTGTGTGTGAGAGAGAGTGAGGATCTCTTAATGGATGGGGTGGAAGAATCCTAGGAGAAGGGCCCCATGGCTGGTGTGGAAGGAAATCTGGAGCACACAAACACGCCTGTTGTAGTACGCAAGGTCTTTTGTTTCAGCCTTTATTCAAGTGCACAGCCTGCCCATTGTTGTGGATTTGGTCAATTATGTAGGGGCCCCTGGTAGCATTGCTCACAGGATTTGATAGGCTGCAGCATGGGTTTAGCCTATCACTAATAGACGCTGCAGCCTTCAAAGTTACAGGTTGTGGCCTTGTGCTGGTATTACTACCACAGGGTTGGCTCCCCAATAAGGATTTGATAGGTAGGGTGTTCTGTCTGGGTCTACAGGTGGCACCTAGTGCTGACTGGGATTAATTAGGCTTGCCTGGGCCTGCTGCTGTGACCAAAGTCTGAGGCCCTGGATTACACCAGGGCCTACTCCTTTGATTGGCTTTGCTGGTTACCAATGGGTTTGGGTCATGTTTAGAGCAATAGTAGTCACTGAGTTTTGGACTAGGAGTCAAGTCTTGAGTGGGGATGACACCTAAGAAAGACAAGGGTGGCCTAAAGTTACTGGCCCTGTCATGTGGCCCTCCCTCTTTTCTCTGTGTATGAAGTTTAATGGATGTGGAGTAGAAAGGTTCAAGAGACACCACCGTGTGGTTGTCCACAAATGGAGGATAGACGTAGACATGATGAATTGCAGACAGTTGTGCTCCTGTGTTTCTATACGCCACCACTTCCTTCCCATTAACTAGCAATGTATGCTGGTGACAGGGTGGAACAGTCGCAGGATCAGATGACACCTCGTTTCCAGACTCCATAGGTGTGGGAGTTGATGCCCCTATCGTGCTAGTTGTTTGGGGCTTGTTTACAGTGTGACCTGACATGGCCAGTTTCACCACATGAGAAACATTTCTGTGTAGCATTTACATTTGGCTGCCCTTGTGAAGCTTGAGTTGCCTCTTTTGGAGTAGGAGGCGACAGCTGCTGCTGCTGCTTGTGAGCATGGTGAGACTCCACTTCATGGAACTGGTGCATAGCCTTGGCTTTGTTAGAGAAATTATTCTCCTGTCTCTGCTTGGAGAAGTTGTTCTCTGGCCTCAGCTTGCGACCATCCACTGGAGATGTTGGAACCACCTTTGTCTTACTGCTGGTCTCTAGGTACCTGTCAGCAGCAAGGGCTGCGTATTCCTTCAGGTCGTCCTTCCCTACAGCTGGCAGATGCTGGACTGTCTCTTTCTTCCCTTGGAATGACTCTTGTCCCACGACAGGAACTAGCTACTCCACCTGACTGAAACAACCCAGTTCAGAGGAAAGGCAACTGTTCCTTCTCCGCAAGATTAAGAATTAACAACCCCCATTAAAAAATAATCCACACAGGCCAGTTCCAACCAGAAACAGGGGCTGGAACCCACAAGGCAAAACAGGTTTGAATCAAAGGACTGAAAAGCAAGGAAAAACTCCCTAGATTGCTCTCTTGCCAGTTTTTGAGCTAGCAGGAATTCCTCTCCCCTCTACCAGCACTTCAAGAGAAATACAGAGGAGAGCTCTCCCCCCAGCCCCCACAGAAAGCAAAAACCATCCTGCTTTCAACTTTGCTGGAGAACAAAAGGAAGCTATAAACTTGCAGGCCACAGGGGAGGACAAATGGCAAACCCCCAGTGTCCCCAGTTTCAGAGGAGGAAGAGAAAAAAAATGCAGCTCAGCAGAGCACAGGCAAATGTCTCCCAAAGAAAGGCACATGAGCTGAAAAGCTACCTGGCCTTCTCAGACCAAGCTTCAGGGAGAAGGATACAGGTCCCCTCAATCTTCAGAGACATGTGCACACACCCCTTCCTCCCCCAGGGAAGCAAAGCAAAACAGTTTTAACAACAGGCTTTAAAACAGTCCCCTGCAGCCAACAGAGCTCAGAGAATTCTCCAAAAGCCACTACTGAGGAAACAACCATTCTTCCTGCCCCCAAGATTAACGGGCTCATTAAAAATTGCCACGTGGAATGTCTGTGGCTTGTGAACTGAGGATAGGCACAATGAGATTTTGCCTTACCTTGGCGGCCTGCATTATGACATCATTGTATTGCAGGAAATTCATATCTGGAATGAACAACAGTGGAGCCGGTGACAGAGGTTGTGGACACAAGGACCTTCTGTATAGTCAGTCATATGGGGAGTGTGGCAGTTGGGGAGTAGGGGTTCTGTTTAGGGCCAGGAACAATTTGACCATTGATTTTGTTGGTGGTGGATTTTAGTATGGAGGAAAAGCAGAAAGATGGAAGAGTAGAAAAGAAGGCTTTCAGACTGTGTGGGCTTTATGCTCCTGTAAAATATGCCGAATGGAAAAAGTTTTGGGGGTATTTAAAAGATCAGTGTAACACTCGGCAGCATCTTATTATTCTGGAGATTTCAATAACAGGGCAAGGATGATGGACAGAAGTGCTTACGCAGACCAGAAAGAGTGGACAAAGTTTTCCCTGCCCAAACCCCTGACAGCAGAGGAAACAGAGTTGGAGTATTTTCTAGAATAGCAAGGTCTTAAGGATGCAGCTCTTGACGTGGTGAATGACTTAGAATTTTTTCCTTTTTATTACAGAAAGGCTTTTGGTTC
Source organism: Gambelia wislizenii (assembly GCA_030847615.1). NCBI lineage: Eukaryota > Metazoa > Chordata > Lepidosauria > Squamata > Crotaphytidae > Gambelia > Gambelia wislizenii. The sequence goes on along the minus strand of JAUMIR010000003.1, from coordinate 191,607,366 downwards.
AGATTTTCCCCCAATGGAAGGAGTTCGATTTACTCACTATCACAAAACCTCAGCCAGCAGAATAGACCGTGTGAGAACAATGAAGGAAATGGAGGAAAAGTGCACTGTTATGATCACTCCTTGGTCAGATCATGGGCTCTTGGCTGTAGAGTTCAGTATAGGTCAGGTTTACCACAAAGGGAGACCTCTCTGGAGGTTGTGCCCTAAATTTTTGGAAATTTGTGGCATGTAAAGAGCACATTGCCTCAGTACTAGCCCACAGCCTAACACTTGCTGACATGTACAAGAATGATTTGTGCAGGTGGTGGGAACATGTGAAGTACACAGTTTGGGCCACTAGCCGGGCTTGTGAGACCAACATTAATGGGAGACAGATTCAGGAATATCATTTCGCCATTTATCATTTTTTCAAGTGTCATTATCGATTGAACCAAGGTGTTCCTTTTTCAGAACAAGAGCTTAACTGGGCAAAGGGAGTGATAGCAAGATTTTTTGCCAAAAGCAAAGATAAAACAGAAAGAGGAGTAAAAATTTCAGGACTCGAGGTGGTGTGATCGACGTGGACGAGTGGGCAGGTGCCTAGAGTCCAAAGGCTCCTATTGAATTAAATGGCTTGAGGGCCTCTGAGTCAGACCCTATTGAATTAAGACCAAGTGAGTTGCTGGATATCATGGTGGGATATTACAGGCAGTTATATTCTCGGAAGAACATAGATATAGAAGAGATGAAGTTTTTTTTTCCAAGTTTTTTCAGAGGACCAAATGGGCACCCTCTATAAGGGTTTGAGTCCAGAGGGCATGAAGAGGTTGGTCTCTCCTATAGAAGGACAAGAAGTTCATGAGGTCATAGTTCAGGGGAAGGGAAAGTCGGCCCCTGGCCCAGGTGGCCTCAGTTGGAATTTTTATAAAGTTTACAGGAAGTGGATTTTTCCCCCTTTAACCACTTTGTTTAATTTTTTTGTGGGATAATAATGAGCTCCCTGAGACGTTTTATCAAGGGGTCTTGATTTTTCCCCCAAAGGAGGGTGATCCTACCCTGCCAAAAACTGGTGCCCCCTAGCTCTGACCAATGTAGACTACCGCATGTTGGCAAAAATACTGAACAATTGGCTGGCTAAGGTGGCTGATAAGATTGTGATGGAAGCACCGTCTAGTGCTGTGCCGAGTAGGACTATGGTAGACTCTCTTTGTTTGTTTTGGGAAGTGTTCTGACTCAGCAAGGAGGGAGCTTGGACTGGTCAAATCCTACAGGTCAACCAGATGAAAGCTTTTGACAATGTAGATCATACGTTCCTATGGGAAGCCCTCAAGTGGAAAGGAGTGCCAGAGAGATTTATTGCTTTAATTAAATTGTTTTATAGGGATGCAGAGGTGTTTTGCAAGTCAATGGTCATAGAGGAAAGAGGATTAAGTCAAATTCTGGGATGAGGCAAGGTTGTCCACTGAGCCCTCTCTTGTATTTGTATTGCTTTGGATGCTATCCTGGGTAAGATTAGTTTAGACAAGAGCATCTTGGGGATCCAAATCCCACGGCCGTTGGACAGTTTGTGGTTGGTTCGGTGTGGATCTGTTAAATTTGTTGCCCATGCTGATGATGTGTCTCTCTTGGTTAAGGACAGGATGGAAGTTAGAAAGATTAAAGATGCTTTTGAGGCCTATGGTCGAGTTTCTGGTGCTTGACTTAACATGGAAAAGAGTGTTTTGATCAGGATTTTTGCTGCAGAGGACAAGATGGCAACTATTCCTCTAAAGGACGTAGTTGAAGAAAAGGAAGGGTGGCAAGCAGAGCAAGAGGCAAAGATGGATAGGGTAAAGATCCTGGGGCTGAATTTTTCAGTGGCTCCCAAGGGATGGAAAGAAAAATGGTATCACTGGTTGGAAAAAAAGTGAAGGAGGGGGTGGCCCTCTGGCAGAGATGGAAGCTGACCATTTACCAGACAGCCACTTTTGTAAAGACCTACCTGCTACTGGTGGCAGGCAACTTGGCGGCTGTTTTCCTGCCTCTGGATTCAGTGATTAAAGAAGCTGATCGAGTTCTCTCCAAGTTCCTTTGGGGAATGGCCACTACCCCCTGGCAAGAGCAGTGGCTTATGGGCAGGTAGGACAAGGGGGCCCAGTCTTCCCAGCCCTGGGACATAAGTTCATTGCCATCTTTTCTGCCCAAAATTTTGGGAAAGTTTCTCTGTTGCAAAAGGGTCAGATTCAACCTCAGGCTTGGCTAGTTTTGTTTTGTGAGTGCTAGATGGGGAATAGATGGGAAAAGACTTGGTGGGAGGAAGGCTTATTAAGTTTTAGCTTTTCTTTGCCTGAAAAATTGAAAGCACCAGATTATTTGAGAGACTTTTTTTTTACATAAAGAAATATAGAATTCATGCTGAGGAGTTGAAGGGGGAAGACAGACCAGGTCAGAGCATCAAGAGAATTTTGTACAGGAAAAGAGTGGAGGAAATTTACGTTAACCCATGTTTGCAAAAACCTCACGCCAAACTAAATCACCAGACTAAGCCAATTGAGTATTTCATGGACAAAAGGGTCCCCAAAAGTTGTGGGACTTGAGGTGGAGAGTCTATTATCGGGTTCTTAATCTGAGGGGAAGGAGACCGTGGACCGCATAGGATGAGCAGACTTGTCCTTGTCTGAAATGTAAAAAGGCTGAGATTTTGAGTGGCGTGACACAAAAGGAGATGATCAGACATTTTGCCCAGGAGTGCCTGAGTGCCCAGGAAACATGGGAGGAGGTGGCCCAGGTCCTAGATTGGCTAGATTTGGCAGAACAGGCTTGGGAGACAGTGCTTTTGGGGACTGAACCTCCGGAGGGTGTCAGAGGACCCAGAAAGTCAGTGGGCCAAAAGATGAAGAGGAAGGAGTCTGGTTCCATGGCTGAGAGTTTTTCGAAAGTGCCCTGGTCCACGGTGCACCTGGTAAACCTCTATGTGATGTTAGGGTTATTTTTCCAAAGACAAAGGGAGGTAAAGAGTCAAAATCTGCAGGATGTTAAAGGCACTGCTGATTATGTGAAGAACATAATTGAAAATTTAGCTCTGAGTGAAAAAGAGAAATTGCCAAACCATCGTTGGAAAAGGTTTTGGCCGTGGTTTAGTGAGACAACCACAGCAATAACATAAAAGGATGTTTTAAATAAATATTTTATTATGTTATTATTAGTATTATTATATTTTTGTATTATTTATTATTAATCTTTTATTGATTTTTTTCTTTTCCAAATAGGTATAATTGTAATGTGTAAACATAATGTGATTATAGTGCACTTAGATTAAGAGGAAAATTGTATTAGTGTTAGGATAGATAGTTTTATTTTTGTATTAGTAAGAAAAGAGGAAAACAATTATTATTTTTGCATTATTGTTATGACCTTTTGCGGTCGGGTGTATTTTTCAATAGAATGGTCTTATTCCAATAAAAAAAATCCTAATTCCCAAGGGAGAGGAAAAACCAGCATGTGAATACTAAACAGGTCCTGCTTGAACCATTTAAAGCCACAGACTCCCCAACAGAGTCAGAAGGATCTGTTTCATCCAGTTTTCCTGCCCACGTTGGTTCAAAAAACTCGCGACCACCATGTCACACGGCCCTCCCTCTTTTCTCTGTGTCTTCCAGACCAACACAGAGTTTAGATGGAAAGGCCCGTGTGTTTGTACAATCTGAGCCCTACTATTAGGGATTCTTCTAGCCTTGAAATCCCTAAGAACTAGGTCTCCCTTCGGTATCTGCCACCAATCACTGAGTTTCCCCTTCCACACAGCACAGCGAGAAGCTGTGCAGGTTCTCTGATTAACCAGTGGAACCACTCACTCTGTTTAAGTATCACAAACCCACCTTTTCTATCTCAGAGAAGAATCGAGGTCGCTTGCCCAAGCAAGGCGAATATATGTAGGCTTAGTAGGAAAAACAGAAAAAAGCTTTATTTTCTAAGTTCAAGCAAGCAAAACATTAGCAGATATAATATCATGGAGAAAAGGCATTTCTCTCCAGGTCCCAACTTAAGAGTTACATAAAATAGCATTCAGAGTTTAGAATACATTCAGTCAGAGGATTAAAATAAATATTAATCTAACACAATTCTACCTAAACACATTTTCCTAACTCTAAGAAAAGTTCCACACATGTTTAGGAAGTCCATTGGAATCAAGATGTGCCCCATTGGGATAGACAAGGTCAGCTTATCAAAAGCTGGCCTGCTAGTTTCTGATGATGGAATTTCAGAGCAATACAAAGCCTGCTCCTTCGGGCTTCATTATCATGTGGCTCTCTGATGACTCCTAAGCTATGTGTCTGGTCTGCATCCTTAGACCTTCCCCAAAGCCATGTGGCTGCAAAGAAAGACTGCAGTTTCTCAAACCTCCATTAGCCCAATCTGATTGGCTCTGCATTGCCCAATCTGATTGACCCTTCAGTCAGGTTATGTGATGTAATGCTTAGCAAATGAGGGACCCACACCCTCACTCCTCAGAACCTTGTGTTACCTTTGATGGGAAATGTAGTTCTGGCAGATGTGTTCTGGCTCCATGATGGGAGTTGCAGTAACTCCATCATGGCAGGCCCTGTGAAGAAGTAACCCCAAACCCCCCCCCTGGAGAACATTACATAATGTAGTCTACATTACATAATCTAGTGATGAGGGGGATAAGTTGTCATGGGAGGCTACCCTGGACACGATCAAAGCCCTTGAGGAAGTTCAGATGCCCCAGGGTCAAGATGCCCCGGGGTCCAAACCCCCTCAGAAATCCTCCAAACCTAGAAATCAGTGCCAGGTGGCTAATTAAATGTTGACATGTCTTGATGCCCTGGAGAAACAGCTCCATCAGAATTAGGCATCAGGATCTGCACCCGCAATGGCCTGTGTGGAGACCAGAGATGCAACCTTAGAGGATCGGATGACCTAAAAATCTCTTTGAATGTTGCAGGGTCATTAAGTTTTGGAGTGTATTTCAGAAGGTGGTCTGTACACAGGAGTGGCCACCTTCCTGGGACAAGGCCGACATCACATCTGATCTTACTTTCTTAGAATTCTTCCCCATAGTGGTGGAAGTAAGGATCTGGGTGGACGAGTTATCTAACTCCTCTGTCCAATTCTGTTGTGATAACATGGCAAGTCATTATTTCCTTGATATCCAGGTCCCCCATGTTATGAGGCTAGTGTGGCCATTCACCTTACCGTGCTTAAAATATAACATTATGTTTACAGCCCACCATGTGCCAGGCATGGATAACGATATAGATTACACTCGCTCCCACATGCCGATGGAGCACTTCAGAGCATTGGCTCCAGATGCAGTGGCCTCAGTGGACCCTATGCCAGTAGATCTATGGAACCTTGGAGAACTGAAGTAGTGAGGGCATTGAGTCTGTCCATGGCCCCAAGCACCAGGAAGGGATCTGTCAGGGCAATAAGGGAGTTAAAGAAATGTAGGTCACATGAGGGATTAGGAGATGCTCTGCCTGTACAAGTCATACATCTTTTACAGTTTTGTCTGTCTCTACACCACAAGGGATTATCACTGAAATCCATTAGGACCAAACTTGCAGCAATCACCTTTTGGGCAAAGGCCAAGGTTTTTTAAAAATAATTTTATTATATATAAACAATCATACTAAATACTAAACAGTATGTACAATACCTACAAGTATACAAAAATAAAAAAAAAACAGACAAACAATTAAAACAAACAAACAATGTCAATACAAAAAAGAAAAAATAAATACAAAACACCAGACCTAGGACATATAACTTAACTCATATAATCATATATAATATCACATATATATTAAATATATAAGGTAGTTCACATACAGGGAAAGCCTTAATCGTAGAGATATTCACTAATTTAACTAACATAATTTAATTAACTTTTTTTTTTTGCATCCATGATTCCATCCTTCTTTAAAATACTCCATTAACCTTGTTATTGGCATTTCCTGTTTTGTGTCCAGTACTTTCCTCCTGAACATTGAACAACACAATACCACATCATGGTTGACTTCCTCTACTGTCAAGTCTTAGTTTAGTAATTAATTGTTTCCACTCCCCCCCAAAAACAATAAGATCTTCTACTAAAAAAATTATGATAATTCTTTTGAATAAACCCAGAAATTCCCATTTCCACAGAACCTCACTATTTTATTATAACTCCTTTTGTCTCATCCTCTTTATCTTTTACTTACTCCTTCTCTTTCATTTCCATTTCCATATATGCCATAAAAGGATGCCATACTTCCCTAAATAAATCCTTTGACTTATTTTCCAGTAGGTAAGTTCTTCCATCTCTGCTACTTCTATTAGTTTCTCTAGCCACTCTGTTTCTGATGGGATTGTTTCCTTTCTCCAATGTCTCATGTACACTATTCTTGCTGCTGTTATCAATTGCCATATCAGTCTTCCTAGCTTCTCATTTGGAATTGTATTATGATCATAAACGCCCAGTAAAAACAGTTCCAGGGACATCTTTATGTTAATTTTAATAATCTTTTGTATTCTGGATCTAATCAGATACCAGAATTTCTTTGCTTTTGCACAGTCCCACCATAAATGAAAAAAGTGCCTCATTTTTCTTGACACTTCCAACAGCCACTGGATTTATTACCTGTAATTTTTGCTATTTTCGTTGGTGAAAGGTACCATCTAAATGTTACCTTCAAGGCATTCTCTTTTAGGCTATATGATCTTGTATATTTAGCTGCTCTATTCCAAACTTTTCCCCATTGGCCAATATTGTGACCAATGTCTTCAGCCCATTTTATCATATATTCTTTAACTATCTCAGTTTCCATATCATAACCTAACAACAATTGGTATATTCTAGAGAGAAGACTGTGATTCCCCTTATTCAAAATTATCTCAAATTTTGATTGTGTTAGGTCAATTCCTCCTTCAACGTTAACTCTTTTAAACCTTTCTTTTAATTGAAGGTAGGGGAACACTCCAGGACAAAAGAAGAATCGTTTCAATCTCAAAAAATAAAACTAGTAAATACATCAGTGAAAGCCAACATGTCCACATGTGGACAGTTTGGAAGAGTGCTTAAATAATGGACCAGCACAATTTAGGACATGGGGCTGGAGAAGTACGTTGAGTAAAATCCCTTGTAACTACTTTCACGTGTCCTATTTTGTCATAACATCTGAACAGGGATTGAATCAGGGGGCAATCCATTTGTTATCATACTTGGGGTGTTATTTTTGTTCCAACAATTTCATATAATGATAGCTCCTTATTGTTTACTTGGGATGTAAATCCCTTGCATGTTAGGGCAAATAATTCATTTTGCTTTCTCCCCACTGTGGAAGAAAACAATTCTTCCCTTGCCCCCACAAATTCTCCTTGTAGTCTTTCAGTGTGAGGGAAGAGTGTCTATGGAAAAATATCCCCTGTCAGTCAGAAGAGCAGGTACCGACCACCATCACAAAGAACAAGCCCTGAGCATTTTGTATGCTCCCCAAAATGGCATCAAGTTACATACCAAATACTGGGCAGCTGGATCCAGTCTTCGTTCTCTTCACCCAATGGTGACAAACAACACACTTCCAATACAAACAATAATAAACTCTTAATCTTGTCATGGCTAGCAGCCATATTGAGATTTGCACAAGTCTGGGAGATTCCCATAGATTAGAGATCTCATGGGCATCTGTAGATCTCATGAGAGGCCCTTCTTTCACAAGACTTGAGCCAGCCTTCTGTAGACCAGGATTTCTGACCAGCCTTCTGCTGAGTAACTAGCAGTAAGATTGAGCTAGATTTTCTATATGTGAGTGACTGTAGGCAACCAGGATTAGTAGGCTAGATTTGCTACTGGACCAGACCACTGATTGAACTGTACTACTGGAACAGATACTCCAGGAGACTGTTACATGCCCTTACCCCTCCGATATAATAATTTATTAATTGGCAATAATTCATAAGATTGCCATTAATGACAGTTCATATAGAAAGGTTCATGCAAAGGTCACTAAAGACCTAAACAATTTTTTCTCAGAAAATTCCCAAAAATACAGACATGCTCAGGACTGGTTATGTGGACCCCTCCTAGATGAGCACTTAGGGAGGAATGTGCTGACCCACCCAGGATGCACCTGGCAATGAGTCATACTCCAAAATAAACTAGAGATCGGAACACTCATTCCTCTACAAAGTTCTTCCTTCGCACCTTTCCTAGCCAACAAGCCAAAGTCACCTCAAACCCTTCAGTCTTAATGTTCAACCAGTAATAGTAATTAATGAAGCCAGAGCTTCCTTCCATTGTTTCACTCTGGGAAACTCACTCAAACATTGTTCGCCACTCAAAACACCCCTTAAAGGTACAATATGGTATATAAATATCAGCCCAAACCACAGCCAAAGTGTGTGCAGCTTTCAGATGCCATTACTCTGTTGGTTTGCTGTGTCAAGAAACCATACTTTTTTGCTGCAGAAACCTCTTTTCTTCAGGCAGGTAAAAAATAGCACAACATCCCCTGAATCTATCCCTCCATTCCAATACTTCCTCCTAACTATTTGCTAGCCTTGTGTAATTGCTTGAAGTATGAGTGCATGTGTGAGTAGTTCCATTATTATTTTCCAATAAAAACCATTTTTATATTCTTTTTTTGTCTTGGAGTCTCATCAGTGAGTACTGGTATACACAGGTGTAAAGATCCTGTAGTTACCTGGTGTCTTGTATCCTAATTTGAGCTAATCAAAATTACCCATATTAATATCTTAATTTGAGTGACATAAGTGGGTCACCACAGACCCCACACAAATTGGGTGACAAGACTCAAATACCAGTGCAGACCCACAGAAGTCTCCCTGCTGAATTAGTTTCCTCAACATGATTTCAGGATGCTAGGGTGCTTTTTTGACCAGGAAACAAATACAGGTCTCCCCCTGCCACCATTTACATGGGATTGGTATCTGCAATTTTACTTACCTGTGACTAGGGGGAAAGGTCTCTCTAGGCATCTGTAGGACCATAGAGACATACTGAAGGTGATCTCTCTACGCATAGGGAGGTCCTCCAGCATGAAATCTCTGCCAGAGTTGACACCAGATACATTTTCTAGGTCCTCCAGTGTGATTCCATGGAAGTTTGCTAATATACATGGTTCCCCCTATCTGCGGTAATTCCAGGAACATAGCCCCCATGTGAATGTGGGGCAACCTGTAACTGGCAATATTTTTTTCCATTCCTATCATTCACATAGACAAAGCTTTCATAGGAGGATTCCATAAAGGTCACTTAAAGAAAAAAATTTAGAAAAATATACTGAAACAGAACCTACACACCATGCAACAAGAGATACACAGTACCACCAAATCAGTTGTTATCAATTCATTGCACCACAACATACTAACGGATTACCAGCACTGACGGCATAATAATCAGTCTTTAGAATGCTATACTCCCTTCTTTATCCTTTTATCAACTGGGACAATTTTCCCTTTGGCCACCCGGGAATGCACCAGTTCTTCATGAGTTTTCAAATATAATAGCTAGTAACATTGTGATTTACCTGGATGGCTATTTCAGGAAACCTAATGTAAACACCATTAGGTCCTGCTTGCTGGAATTAAATCAAGTTGTTTGAAAACATCTAGATGAAAATCCAGATGGCTATAACAAGGCAAACTCTTGGAGCATAGATTTCCAAAATATTTGCCTTTAAAATCTGTCCATATTCATCTATGCTACAAAACAAACAAACAAATTAAAAGCTTTACTTCACCCCTGTACTCCCCCACCCAGCCTGTTCATCTTTCAGTACTGGTCTCTAAGAGGGGCATTTGATCAAATTAATGATAAGTACATCTGAGACAAATTAGAGAGAAATGCTTCTTGCACAGCCTGTAGCTGGCTGATGGAATTCACTCCATAAGCAGAGGAAGGAGGTCATAGCTGGAGTCTGAACTTATTTTTATGAAGCAAACTGAAGATTGCATTACAGATAACAACATTAGCAAGTGCTCAAGAAGGTAAAACTAATCAAATTCTTTGCTGCAGGGTGTGAACTTCTTGCCACCAAGGCCATAATGAATTTGTTTCTTTTCATCTTGGTTTGTTTATTTTTTAAATGGTCTGGTGTCATTCAGATGAAAAAGTGTGCATCAATAGGAATTCTAGCCAAAGGTGCTAGAAATGAGGCAGAAGCCATATGTCTATTACTTTCCTATGTGGGATGGAGACTCAGATGGGATGCTACTTGCAAAGGAATTAAACTAAATCAATCAACTGGAAGTTCAGCCTATACCTGATGTCCAAGGATAGCACTCCATGCATTTGATGAAGTGGACTCTAGTTCACAAAATATTGTGCCACAAGAAATTTATAATTCTTCATGGTGTCACAAAACCCTTTCTTGTTTTATGTGGCAACTAACTTGCCCTCTGGAATGGGCAAATGTATTTATTTTATAGTGTTCAGATTCAGGGACTGTCCAAAATATTTTGCTTTCCTGAGAATAAGATGGCACACACACCCTTTCATGTTCAGAAATCAATAAATCTTACTGCAACTCTGATTATGGATCACCATATCTGAGGACAATAAGCTAGTGTAGGGAATGCAGGGTGGTTCCCGTGGTAGAGAGAGGAATGGCCAGGAAATCAGGGGAAATGTCATCCACACAGCATCTGATGCCTATGTACTGTGGTAGGGCCAGCCCTGTAAACATCATGAACTAAATTTGAGAAATATTGTGTAGTAGTATAAAAAGAAGGAAGGAAGTAGGAGGGGAAAAAATGTGACAGTACTTTTAAGATTAACGGTTTAAAAATTTTCTCATGCGCTTTTGTGGATATAAACCCACTTCTTCTGATGCCATACTGAGTGGTATTAAGGCCTCAGGCACAAAGCATATTCATACAAAATGAACAGTTGGCCCTCCACATTCATGGCTTTCTCTTTTATGGATTTGATTATTCATGAGTTCGTAGCTGTTGCTTAACTAGATCCACCTTCCCTCCCCACTCCTCTTTCTCCCAATTATTCTCTCAATCTCCTCTCCTTCCAATGTTACCAGTCACTCCTTTCTGACCTTGCCACCATGATGCCTCAGCCAGATTTAAAACCCCTTCCCTGCTCCAGTCCTCTTCCCCACAATCCTCTTCTCAGTTTCGTCTCCTCCTAACAGTGCCAGCCAATCACCCCCTTTCCAACCTTGCCACCACAATGACTCAGCTGGAAGAAGAAGAGACTGAGAGGATGACTAAGAGGAAGAGGAATCGGGTGGGGAAGGAGTTTACAAGTTTGGAAAAGGAGTGATGGGCATGACTGTTGGAAGGAGAGGTGATTGAGAGGAGGATTGAGAAGAAGAAGAGTGGAGCAGGAAAAGGGTTTCAAATCTGGCTGAGGCATCTTGGTGGCAATGTTGGAATGGGAGTGATGGCTGGCATTGTCAGCAGGAGCCTATAGCATGTATGTTTTTTTTGGGGGGGCGGTGTTTCAATTCATGGTTTTTCCACTTTTGCAGAGATTCTCAGCCCCTAAACTCCATGAATGTAGAGTGCCAACTGCAATAGGACCTGGAAAGATGCAAATCATGACCCTTGCCCTAAATTTTCAAATGGTTCTGTAAGATGATACAGGTCTTTCAGGTCTTTACAGGGGTCAGTTAGTGTTGATGTGTGAAAGCAATAAATCTGCTTACCAAAAGTCAGTTTTCCAGGGTTCAAAACTCTGTCTAAGAAGAGTCCTTTTTTATATGTACAGTAGCAAGGACTCTTGTATTAATATACATAGTGTGGCATGAAGTTATTGTCTTTGTTCATACCTCTGCTAATGGACTGGAATTTGTGAATATAATTCAATTCAGCAGTTTCTCTTTCTAGTATTCCTTTGTAATTTCCTTGTGTTGTGGTATAATATAAAGCAGAACTGAAATATTCAGTGACAAACATACGGTTCCTAGACGAATGGTTGCTTCCAGTAAACAAAGGACAACTGAAGGAAGAAAGCAGCAGATGGAAAGTGTGTGCATGTTGAACTCTTTTCACATATTGCTAGCCTTCCCCTCCTCTGTAAGTCTTTCCCCCATTGCTTTCTTACCTTTAACTGGGAAAACCACTGTCAGAGCTAGGCTGGGAAAACCAATATCGGAGCAGGCAGAGTTGGAAGGATATAAAGAAAAAGCATCAGCTGGGAAACTGTTCAACATCTCTCTTGCTGTGCTCTCCATACAAATGCTCCTGCCCCACTTTCCAAGACTGGAGAAAATATCCCCTGTGGATATGAAAATCTGTGGATGCTCAAGTCCCATTATATACAATGGCATAGTAAAATGGTGTTCCTTATACAAAAAGGGCAAAATCAATGTTTCCTTTTTGGAATTTTATTTTTTTGGGGGAATATTGTCAAGTCATGGATGATTGAATCTGTGGATTCAGAATCTGTGGATATGGAGGGCTGACTGTACTCACCACAGATACCAGATGGAAAGTGGAGTGGCAGAATTGGCCAAATTAAAATTGCCACAAAATGTCATTTATCTCCAAATGTATTTCAATTACATGAAAAGCATCTGAGAGGAGATGTGAATTGAATCATGGTTGCAATGGGAGGCTGGATGTGATGGGGTGGGTTTAAAGAGTTTTGCTTCACCAGCCCTCTGTTACTAAGCACAAAAACCTGTTATTAGTAGAGAAGGAAGAAATCTAAAGCCACTCTATTTCAGCGCATACTGTTGTCCTATACCGTTCATGGTTAATAATCATTTTAAGGCAGCTTACACCATGGAAACAGTGTGTGAAGAGAGCAAAGCTTAAAGTTCCTGTCTCTCAAGTCCATGACCCTAATCCATCTGCAGCCATTTTTCATGAAATAAAAAGCTGTTTGGGATCTGACCAGGGATCTCCTGCACTACATGTCTTTTTTGTCTCTTAGTTCCCTGACCCAAACCTTTACTCCTTCTTCCTTTTTTCTGTGGGGGAAAAATGGACAGAAACAAATTCCTAATGTCTAAATTACATGAAGGAACTTAAGAGTGCAGCCTATTTTCTAAATAGAAAGAAGAGGAACAGGTGTTTAGATTGTTTGGTAGGGATACAGTAGAATGGAAAGCTAACTCCCTCCTCCCTCCCAGTTTCATTATGGGCATCCATTAGTTATTTTAATATTTTCTGTCTCACACAACCTGTGCCATCTATTAGATTGTCATTAAGAGTTTCCATAATAGGTACTGCTGTGCTAAGCAATCACACTCCTTGCTTGAAAGAGTTATTTGGGTTTTGGACTTCAAATTTGATTGCCCCAGCTCACCTAAGGTATAATAATGTAACATTGCCCATGGGTTCCTCCCTTTGGTGGATATTTTAGCATTTCACAATACAGAAACCATTAAGCTGTATAAATGTACAAAGCCAGTTAAAAACAAGCTAAAATCAGACAAAGCAAAATGCAACCTCCAGGAGGTAAATAATTTCAGCTGTGAAGGAAATGAGAAAAGAAAAGTGAAAGCTGTAGAAAGAAGTTGAATACAGTTCAGATAATACACAGATGGGAATTGTGGGTTTGTGCTCAATATGGCTCCCTTCAGGGCAGAAATGAGAAATGGATAACAGGCAGATACAAAATGTCACTGCAAGAGAGGCAAAAAATTTCTAAGGGGGGTTTCCTAGAGGCATGAATTCACTGCAGCCTCTAAACTATTACAGCAACTGTGAAATACAACTCATTGGTTGTATGAGAAAGAGTACCAGTTAAACATTCCACAGCTTTCTGTACAACTATTTGATTTCAACAGTAAACCAAATCATTGCTAGTGGATCTTGCCCCTACTCCCCAGTACTGCTTTTGGTAATTTACTGAACCTATGTTTATTATAGGTTTGCCTTTGGGAATGCCTTGTTAAAACTGTGAATGTGAGTTCTCCAGAGCTCAGTTCTGAATTTTACTAGCCATAGTACTAACAATGATGGATATACACTCCATCCAGTGCTGTCCAGCTCCAGGGGCAGTATTTCTCTTTGTATGTCTGTTGCTTGTTAGTACAAGTGGAAGGAAGAAGTACTTGCCCTTGTGTTCTGCTGGCAGACTTCCCATATGTAATGAATTGGCAACTGTGTGAGGAAAATGGTGCATGCTGTAGACATTTAGAGCTTGTCTACACTGTCCAGAATACTCAACATTCCAGCTGGAATATTGCATCATCAGAGTTGGCCCTAATCCACCCCACACACCCCCATTACTGTGATGAAACAGGCAGAAGACCGCATGCACATGCTGGCTGGCATTGGTAGGCAACTCTGTTGCTGTCATGCATTTCACTCTCTGAAGCAGGGAAGGAGGCCCTCAGCATGTGATCAAGGCTGGTCACCTGCAGGGGGCTTTGATCATGTGCTTGGGCCTCCTTCCTGTCTTCATAGTGACAGCAGCAGCGTAGGTGTCTGCCGATACAGCCTGGGGTGCAGATACAGACTCCTGAGTTTTTGTGCACGACCCATTTGGATTTTCCCACATGATGCATGTTTCCCTGAGGGTTATTTTGAAATGTCTTTAGACGTTTTACAACAGCTTTCCCTCAGCATCACCTCTGATGTCATTAGGACTGTTTGGGGGTGAATCAGGGCAACAGCGCTGCATTGTTTGGACAGCAGGTCTCCAACATTGGGGGGGGCAGGGTAAATTGCTTTTCTAGACAAGCCCTTAGTGTTACCCACTGTGGTTCTTCTTATATTCTTAGATGTTTTTAGGGTTTCACAGGCATGGCACAATAATATCAGGGGCCAGACCAGCACCAGTCTTGCTCTCCAGGCATAGAATCATAGAGTTGGAAGAGACCACAAGAAACATTCAGTCCAAGCCCCTGCTATGCAGGAATAAACAATAAAAACATTCCCAACAGAGGGCCATCCAGCCTCTGCTTAAAAACTTCCAAAGAAGGAGATTCCACCACATTCCCAGGCAATTCATTCCACTGCCGAATAGCTCTTATTGTCAGGAAGTTGTGGATATTTTTTTAAAAAAAAAAAAAACCCTCACAAATCACAATTCCCTCCTACATTACAGCAGCTGCCACCCAAGGAAATTAAAACAGAACCTTCCCTTTTCACAATTTCTCTGTTTAAAATGTAATTCTACAACACAACATCACTATGAAAGGTCTGCCAAAATATATCAAGAATTAAAAAATAGGTCCTATCTAGAAAAAGTTATTGAAATTGCTAGAGCTATAGCTGATAAAGTCAATCGTAATTTTCTCTTCACAGTTAAAAACAAGGATAAAGCCAACAGGATTACTTGTTCCTTTTATTTCACTCACATTTTTCAGCAAATCAAACACATCATCCACAGACCTTGGCATCTGGTGCAACATTTACTGGATTGCACACAGAAACCTTTAATAGCCATAAAAAGAACACAAAATCTCAAGGATTTTTTAGTGCATATTTATGCACCATCTTTCTCTTCATCTATTACAGGATACTATTGTTGTGGACACTGTGTGATCTGTAGGCACACTATGAACACCAAAGTATTTACTCATCCTTATACAGGTGAACACCTCCCCTTAAAACATTTTACAAATAGTCAATCAAAAAATGTTGTGTATATTATTATTTGCCCGTGTGGCAAATTGTACATGGGACAAACGAAGAGACAGGAAAGAATTAGATTTAATGAACATCATAGTAAAATTAGAAACCACATGGTAGACACAATGCTGGGGGAATATTGTGACAGTTTAAAGCATTCTGCTGATTCTCTATGATTTGTAATTATTTAACAGGTGAGACAAGATCCCCTTAAGAAGGTGGATGTAAAAACCAAATTATTACAGAGGGAGATGTTTTGGATACATTGTTTATGCACATTTAAACCCTATGGTCTCAATGACCAGATGGAATTTTCCATGTTCCTTAAAAAAAAAAAAAACAAACAAAAAAAAAACACTCCATTCTGTTTAACAGGGTTTCTGTATCAAGGACTTAAAAAACAAATCTGCAGCTGTAAATCATAGGTCATACCCGGAAACATCACCCAAGGAGACCTTCTGCTGTGCTTTCCGCAACCAGACTTGTTTATCTCGGATTGGCCTTTTTCGTCATTAGCGCACTTGCAGAAAGTGCGGGATGAGTCCTTTCTGAATCTTTGTTTGCGAAGTAAAGCCAGAGAGATGTATATATTCTCATACTGTCAAGCATAAGAGTTAGGGATATACCAGAAAGAAGGACCCTCATTAGTGTAACAAGGATTTGGACAGATATTGGTTGTCTTATAAAGGTAAGCCTTATGGCAACTGTACTAGGAGAAGAAAAACTCTAATCCCAAACCCAGACAGATGGTGCTCATCCAACCATGTAAGGACAACCATCTAAAGACTTTTTTGGATGACAGTTTACAACGCTAGCAGCCTCGTCCCCGTTGCAAGGCTGCAGCGCTGCAGAGCGTCCCTTTCGGATGACGCTCTGCCCTGCTGTCCCTCTTGCGGTACTGTTGCGTAACCGCGGGGATGCAGCAGCGTTATATTTGGCATTTTTCTACTCATGATCAACTTTCGTGAGTAGAAAAATGCCAAATATAACGCTGCTGCGTCCCCGCGGTTACCCAACAGTACCGCAAGAGGGACAGCAGGGCAGAGCGTCATACGAAAGGGACGCTCTGCAGCGCTGCAGCCTCGCAACGGGGACGAGGCTGCTAGCATTGTAAACTGTCGTCCAAAAAAGTCCTAAGAGAAGGAAACTCTAATCAAACCTACAACCTGAGGACTTTGCTGCTACGTCCATGCTTGCAAGGCCACAGCAAATGAACCTTCAGTTTAAAGGGTGAGGCCAGTTCTGTGCACGCTGCGCTCCACCAGAAAAATCCACTACACAGGCTTGAAGGACAAATCCTGTTCCAAAAAAGCCCTGTAGCGATAGACAAGGGACGAAACGGCAGGTGCAAAGATGCACTGGAAGCCGCAGACCCAAACCTGGATGCAGGCAGGTCAGGACTTTGGTCGCTCGAGGCTGACCCAGGAGTTGACAGTCTTGTTCGGCAGCATCCTGAATGACCAAGCAGCCTTTTTAAAGGAGAGGACTGCTTGCTCCATATGGAGAGGGACCTAGAAAAGGTGGCCTAATGAAAGCTCATCCCCATCTACCTGTTTGGCTAGCCATGGCCAACGGGCATCTTCTGATGTGGTCAAACCAAGGCAAAGAAACAAAGGCACACACCGGCCTCCAAAGGTGTAAATAAACTGACACTTGCATGCTGGAACATCAGAACCATGTGAGACTCTGCAGATAGTGGATGGCCTGAGCTTTGTTCTGCTTTAACAGCCCATGAACTATCACGACTTAATATTGACATCGCTGCTCTTAGTGAAGTTCATCTCCATGAGGAAGGCAGCCTTAAACACAACGGCACCGACTACACACTTGACTGGTCTGGCAAACTCAAAACCGAAAAACATCTTGCAGGAGTAGGCTTCATGATTAAAAACTCCATTGCCTCCAAACTCGAAACCTTGCCAAGAGGACATTCTGATCGCATTATTTCCTTATACCTCCCACATGTTCTTCTTTTTAGTATATATGCCCCAACTATGCAAGCCGACCCTGTAGAGAAAGACAAATTCTACACAGACCTACACCACCTCATACAAAAAGTCCCTGTAGAAGATACAATTATTATCCTTGGTGACTTCAATGCCAGAGTAGGAAAGAACTCTGAAGCCTGGAAAGGTTTCATAGGCAAGCATGGTTTTGGAAATTGCAATGACAACAGATGCCTCCTGCTAGAGTTCTGTGCAGAACAACAGCTGACTATTACAAACATAGTCTTTCAGCAGAAAGATAGCTTGAAGAGAACCGGAATGCATCCCTGATACAAACATTGGCACCTCATTGGCTATGTTCTAATTCGCCAGAGAAACATTTGTGATGTCCGTCATACCCGAGTGATGCCCAGTGCAGAATGCCAAACAGAGATCATCACCTCATCAGATGTAAACTAAATCTTCATCTTAAGTTCAAACCTAAGAGGGGTGGCAACTTAAAGAGGAGACTCCATGTCAACAATCTTCAACAAGCTACCATGAGAGACAACTTCCAGGCAAATCTGCAAATGAAACCTGAAGACCATCCTACAGATCCTTCTCCCACAGTGCTTTGGCAACATATCAAAAACAGTATCCTCCAGTCTGCAGAAGAATCTCTCGGGTTCTCCCACAAGAAAAATCAAGACTGGTTTGATGAAAACAACCAAGAGATCCAAGAGCTGTTGGCAAAGAAGAGAACTGCTCACCAGGCATACCTCACCCAGCCAACTTGCCATATAAGAAAAGCAGTTTTCCGCCTCACATGTAGTAAACTTCAACAAAAACGCCGAGACATGCAGAACAAGTGGTGGATCAATATAGCAGAAAAGACACAACATTGTGCAGATCTGGGTGATCATAGAGGATTTTATGAAGCTCTTAAAGCAGTGTTTGGACCTACTTATCAGGTCCAAAGCATCTTATACAGTACAGATGGCCAAACATTAATTACTGATAAAGCCTCCATCCTGAATCAATGGGCTGAACATTTTTAAAGTCTCTTTAGTGCCAACTGAGTAGTCCAAGGCTCAGCTTTCCAACATATGATACAAAAACCGATGAAAAATGAATTGGACATAGCTCCCACTTTGGAAGAGACCCTTATGGCCATACAGCAGATAAAAAACGGCAAGGCAGCTGGGATTGATGGAATCCCACCTGAAGTTTGGAAACACGGAAGTCATGCACTCCATGATAAATTCCACAGGCTCCTTGTGAATTGCTGGGGAAAAGGGGAACTGCCATCAGTTCTACGAGATGCAGTCATCATCACCCTGTACAAGAAAAAAGGAGCAAAATCTGATTGCTCAAACTATCGAGGCATAACACTGCTCTCTATTGCTGGAAAATTCCTTGCAAGGATACTCCTCAACAGATTAGTTCCTGCTGTTGCAGAAGAACTTCTTCCTGAAAGCCAATGTGGCTTCATAACCAAAAGTAGTACTACAGATATGGTATTTGCCTTTAGACAACTGCAAGAAAAATGTAGGGAGCAGAACAAGGGTCTCTATGTAACATTTGTCGACCTCACCAAAGACTTCAACACTGTGAGTAGGAAAGGTCTGTGGCAGATCCTGGAAAGGCTAGCATGTCTCCCCAAATTCTTTAAAATGATTATCTTGCTACACGAGGGCCAGTGCAGTCAAATGAGATATGGCGATGCTCTTTCAGATCCCTTTCTAATAACTAATGGAGTGAAGCAAGGTTGTGGTCTTGCTCCAACTTTATTTACAATCTTCTTCAGCATGATGCTCCAAAGGGCTGCAGTAGAGCTTGAAGAAGATGATGGCATCTATATACGTTACCGTACTGATGGTAGCTTGTTTAACTTAAGCCGTCTGAGGGCTCACACTAAGACTCTAAACTATCTAGTCTGTGAGCTGCTCTTCACTGATGATGCTGCCCTTGTTGCCCACACAGAAGCAGCTCTGCAGTGCCTAAAATCCTGCTCCTTAACAGCTGCAGAGCTGTTTGGTCTGGAAGTCAACCTGAAAAAAACAGAAGTTCTTTACCAGCCTGCACCACAGGACGAACAACACCATCCCCACATTGCTGTTGGCAAATCTGTGCTCAAGTCCATTCATCAGTTCTCCTACCTGGAAAGCATCATCTCCTCAGATGCCAAGATTGACAAAGAGATCGATCACAGATTAGCAAAGGCATATAGCGCATTTGGAAGACTTCACAAAAGAGTCTGGAGTAATAAAAACCTGAGGCGAAGCACAAAAATCAGTGTGTATAGAGCCATTGTACTGTCTATTCTCCTTTCTGGATGTGAAACATCAGTCACCTATCGCCACTACCTATGACTCCTCGAAAACTTTCATCACCACTGTATACGCACAATCCTAAATATACACTGGACTGACTATGTGACGAATGTTGCTGTCCTTGAGCATTCATGGATCACCAGCATTGAGGCCATGATATTATAACACAGCTGTGTTGGGCAGGGCACGTTTCTAGGATGGAGGACCATCGCCTCCAAAAAATAGTACTCAACGGTGAGCTCGCCACGGGTCAGCGTAAGAGGGGCACGCCAAAAAAATGATACAAGGACTCCCTGAAACAACATCTCAGGCTCGGCCAAATTGATCACCAACAGTGGTCTGCCCTGGCCTCACATTGGGAAGGATGGAGACACACTATCCACAGTGCTGCAGCCTTATTTGAGAATCACGCCGAACAAGTCTTGAAGAGAAACTACAAAGCAGAGAGAATCACAACTCAGAAACATCACCCAAGGAGACCTTCTGCTGTGCTTTCTGCAACCACACTTGTTTATCTCGGATTGACCATTTCAGTCATCAGCGCGCTTGCAGAAAGCACGGGATGAGTCCTTCCTGAATCTTTGTTTGTGAAGAAAAGCCAGAGAGAGGAAGTTAAGCAATTGGTAAATTATTACAATTCAGTATAAATAATAATTTTGGAGACTATAATGTATTTTAAATTTATTTAGATAACCACTGACCACTGAAGAAGGGATTTCCCTGAAACAAATGCAAAAAATAATCTGGTAGCATTTCTCTGGTTTGTTGCTTCGCTGGTGCCTCTTGGAGTAGGAATTTGATTGCTGCTCCTACATGACTTGAATTTCTCAACAACCTCCTACAACTAAAGCATGCCTATCATAGTAATTCATTGTAAAGAACAGATATTGTTGATAAGCACTAAGACCCTTAAGTAATAGGTCTCATACTTATATTGAAGGTGCCTTATTGTCCATTGACTTTTAAGGTTGTTAATATCCTGTGTAACTGACAGTAATTATCTTAAGTTGTAAATCTTTTCATGAGGAGCTGATTTCAACTCAGGGAACTCAGGGAAACACTGGGGGTGATCCCATGGTCAGGAATACTAAAAGAGAAGAGACCTCAAGATGGATGGGACTTTCTCAAAAGGGAGATACTGAAGGCAAAAATTCAAACAGTAATATTGAGGAAGAAAAATGGGAGGTGTCTCAAGAAACCAGGATGGATGACTAAAGAAATTTCAACGGAGTTAAATTTTAAACGGAACATGTATAGGAAAAGAAAAAGGGGGAAATCACCAAAGAAGAATTCAAACAGATAGCGAACACGTGTAGGAGTAAATTCAGAAAAGCTAAAGTGCAGAATGAGCTCAGGCTTGCTAGAGAGGTTAAGAACAATAAAAAGGGTGGGTTTTTTTGGTATGTCCGCAGCAAAAGGAGTAAGAAGGAAATGGTAGGGCCACTATACAGAGAAGATGGCAAAATGCTAACAGGGAACAGAGAAAAGGCAGACTTACTCAACACCTTCTTTGCCTCAGTGTTTCCAGAAAAGGAAAAGGGTAACCAATCTGAGCATAAAGGAACAGAAGACACAATAGGGGAAATCCAGCACAGAATAAGCAAAGAGGTAGTACAGGAATACCTTCTTAAATTAAAGGAATTTAAATCTCCACGACGAGATGAACTACATCCAAGGATATTAAAAGAGCTGGCAAGTATAATCTCAGAGCCATTGGCAATAATCTTTGAGAACTCCTGGAGAACAGGAGAAGTCCCAGCAGACTGGAGGAGGGCAAACATTGTCCCCATCTTCAAAAAGGGGAAAAAAGAGGATCCCAACAATTATCGTCCAGTTAGTCTGACATCAATACCAGGGAAGATTCTAGAGCAGATCATTAAACAGAGAGTCTGTGAATATTTAGAAGGCAATGCCATAATCACAAAAATTCAACATGGGTTTCAGAGAAACAAGTCATGCCAGACTAATCTGATCTCTTTTTAAAATAAAATTACCAGCTTTGTAGATGAAGGGAACACTGTGGATATCGCATACCTTGATTTCAGTAAGGGCTTTGACAAGGTTCCCCATGACATTCTTGCAAACAAGCTTGTAAAATGTGGGCTAGACAAGTTAACTGTTCAATAGATTTGTAATTGGTTGACTGGCCGAACCCAAAGGGTGCTCAGCAGTGGCTCCTCTTTGTCTTGGAATGATGTGACCAGTGGGGTGCCACAATTCCTGGGCCCAGTGCTATTCAACATCTTTATCAATGACTTGGATGAGGGAATTAGGGGCATACTTATCAAATTTGCAGATGACACCAAATTAGGAGGGGGAGCTAATACCCCAGAGGACAGGATCAACATTCAAAATGACCTGGATAGACTGGAGAGCTGGGCCAAAGCTAACAAAATGAAATTCAATACAGAGAAATGTAAGGTACTGCACTTAGGGCGGAAAAATGAAATGCATAGATATAGGATGGGGGAGACCTGGCTGAATGAGACTACATGTGCAGGGCCAGTTTAAGGAATTTTGGGGCCCCCTGCAATGCTTTATTTTGGGGCCCCCATATGTTTATCTCAGGTCAATGTAACCTAACCTATTCACAATACAGGATGCTCAGATTACAGTAGGAGCCCTATATCCATGGATTCATTATCCATGGGACACAAAACAGCACAACGGCCATAGAGTCTTCCTAGAAAACCTTTGTCAGATAAGGAGGTCAGCAGGGCCCCCCCTTGACCTTGGGGCCCCCTGCCAATGCTGATTTGGCAGACTGGTTAAACCGGCCCTGTACATGCAAAAGGGATCTAGGAATCCTAGTAGACCACAAGTTGAGCATGAGTCAACAGTGTGATGTGGCAGCTAAAAAGGCCAATGCGATTTTGGGCTGCATCAATAGAAGTATAGTGTTCAGATCAAGGGGAGTAATAGTGCCACTCTATTCTGCCTTGGTCAGACCTCACCTAGTATACTGTGTACAGTTCTGGGCACCACAATTCAAAAAGGATATGGACAAATTGGAGCATGTCCAAAGAAGGGCGACTAAAATGGTGAAAGGTCTGGAAACAATGCCTTATGAGCAGAGACTTAGGGAGCTGGGTATGTTTAGCCTGGAAAAAAGACGGTTAAGAGGTGGTATGATAGCCCTGTTTAAGTATTTGAAGGGGTGTCCCATTGAGGATGGAGCAGGCTTGTTTTCTGCTGCTCCAGAGACTGGAACATGGAGCAATCGATGCAAGCTCCAAGAACAGAGATTCCACCTCAACATTAGGAGGAACTTTTTGACAGCAAGAGCTGTTCAGCAGTGGAACACACTCCCTCAGAGTGTGATGGGGTCTCCTTCCTTGGAGGTCTTTAAACAGAGGCTGGATGGCCATATGTCGTGGATGCTTTGATCGTGATTTCCTGCATGGAAGGGGTTGGACTGGATTGCCCTCGTGGTCTCTGCAATTCTATGATTGTATGATTCTATGAATGATATTGTGTATTGGTGAATGTAACCACAATACTAATTGTAAACATTTCATGTTGGTGAATGTGTACTAACTGTAAAGAGTTAGAAATCATTTTGAATAAGTTTCACAATTTCTGTATACTGGTGAATAGAACTACAGTATTATTTTTGAATAGACCTTATTTCATGTTGGTGAATGTAACCATTCAATTTCTGAGTAAAGAATATATTTATACTATCGTGAATGTACTACAACCTCATAATTCAATGTTATAAAAACATTATCAGCTATAATACATGTAATTGCATTATTGTCCTTCCAGATTGTCAACAGTTTGTGGAAACCCTCCTTTGGTGTTGAGAATAGTTTTTTTGTTTATTGCACATGTGGAGGCAATCACTAAGTATGAGTTAAGTTTTATAACAAATTAGAACTATACAACTGAATATGATACAACACTAGCCACACAAGATAGCCCACTGTATTGGATTGTTTGTGAGCTGCCTTGGGTCCCACACCAGGAGAGAGATTGCATATAAATGCAATGGCTAGGGAGGGAGAGAGGGGGAGGAGAGAGAGAGAGAGTATAGCTCAAGAATGGATAAGTTGCACTCCACCCTGTATTCGTATAATTCAATTTTCTAGACAGAAGTGTCAATTGTAAATAACCTATGAAAGGTTCACTTCCCAATTATAAGCTTCAGTCTATTACGATGAAGGTTAATATTTTACAGATGTTTCAACTCTGTAATATTCTACCAGACATTAGTTCTCTCTTGACACATGGGGGTCATTAAAATAATTTCCTTCTTTGCATAACTCTGATTCCTGGGGTATTCAGGAGAGTCCCAACTGGTACACCTAAGTAATATAAAACACCTTTTCTTTGACATTAAGTGACAGGACTTCTATGACTACCAAATATTTATCAACATGAGACTCTCTTTGCCAACATTTAAACTCACACATAGTCACATAGCAAAAATTCCACTTACAAATCTTGGCTTTGTTCAAGATTCCTTTCATAGTAAAATCCATTCCTTTATATTTCATTTCAACTCCCCTGACTGCAGTCAGCGAGTTGGAAAAGGTTTTCTTTTCTTTTTTTCTATTTACTTTCCAGAATCCCCATGTTGGCTGGAAGACCTGGAGAACTATAATTCCCCCACCAAATGCCCCTCTTTTCTGACCAAAGTGAAACATCCATAGGTCCCTCAGTCAGCTAGTCCTGCTGTGGGCCTAGACTCTCCAGTTACATATTACTTCCATAAGATGAAGCTCTAACCGGGCCAATAGATTTGGTATCAATATTTCTGATTCCTAATTAGCATACTGAATCCTTCTTATATGGAAAAAAAGTGGTAGAAGTATAAAGGAGCCAGGGGGGGGGGAATCTCAAAACTGCTGAAAGGAAGTTCCTTTCATTTGTAGCATTCTGAAATAACTATACTTTCTGTCCTCCAAAGTAGAAAATACATTTGATCAGGAGGACATTCTTTTCAGAGCTCTCTTGATTTTCTTCAGTCATGGATTACCTGCTTTAATCCAGCAATGGATGCATGCTGCCCACTGGCAGTTTTGACATGCTCCATGGGTCCTGATTGCCACTGATAAATGTTTTTAGCAGTTGCAACCCATCCAGACCAAAACAACCACACCCACTGCACTGCCACATTTTGGTGCAGTGGTAGCAACAAATCAAATGCTTCTCTTTAACACAAGGCATGAGAGGAGTGTGTGTCTTGCCTCAAACTTCACATAAGTTGGTATTCACAAAAGTTTCCCATGAAAGTGGTATTATCACTGCTTTTAAAAGCAAAAACAGTGAGTAAATCTTGACAGATTAGAGCTGAACAGGCACACTGAGATGCAAGAGGAGAGTATCAGCCCACGTTCTGGTGAAACATGAGTATAAAACTTTAAAGAATTTGGTGGGACACCTTTTCAAAATTCAGCACTGAGCAGGTTCTGTGTACCCATAAGCAACAGTATACTGAGTGTTTTTAAATGCCATCCCTATTTTGATCAACAGGAAATTTTATTACTAGAAAATCATCATGTTTCTCCTGTATTACATGGCATAAAGGCATGTCTTACATTTCTGCTGAAACTGCACAGTTTCTTCTTGTGCTATGTAGGTAGCTGTTTATATCTCAGAAAACTATATGAGGTGGTAAAACTTATGTTCCACTTCAGACTACAGGTGAGAGTGGCCCTCCATCTTCCTGAGAAATAAGATTGTTAAACACATAAAACAAGTATGTTGTCATTTCTGGGCTAGGCTGAATGTCATTCTCCTCAAAATCTACCTTTCTACAAATTTTTATTTTCTGAATAAATGCCATTACCTGGTCTGAAAGGGCAGTTGTCAGCCACAGGTGTTTGAGGAACTCATAAACTATGGATGTAAATATTTATTTCATTCTTGTATGCAAGCGTGTATAATTCCAAAAGTTTTCTCCTGATGGGTGAAATTAATTTACAGGGTTTTAAAAAGCATTTTAAATGACTTTTCACATTTTGGGACTTGGATGAAAAATATATTTGTGCAACACACACAAACCAACCCTTCTATTTTTAAACAAAAAAAAAATTCAGATATTTTGCATAGAAAACAGTATATTCTGCACAGCAAACAGTATGAAAATTAGACTGGTTTCTGTGGAAAAAAATTGCAGACACAATGACCCCACCCCACCCCAAAACTGAAACAAGAAAATATTGATTGGGTTGGCCACATCGATTATGCATCTTGATGGGTTAAGACCATTTTTGTATGGAGGACAATAAAATTTGTAAGTTTTCCTTACATTACTATACTAGGTCCATCCAGTATCATACCCTAAAGGTTGTCTGTCAATAAGGCCATGATACTGGAAATCTCCTTCTTGTGGTAGGTATCATTGTCTAGACAGCCTTCTTGTGGTAGGCTTGTCTAGACAGGCAATTTATCCTATCTTGACCCTGTCTTGGAGCCCTGCAGTCCAGACAACACAGGGCTTTTGCCCTGTTTTGCCCCCAAGCAGTCCTAACAACTCCTGGAGCAAAGACTGGAGGGGAGGGAGATGGGGTATGGCCCATTACACTGTTGTTGTTTTTTAAATAAACTGCTTAAATCTGCTCCCACTGGCAAAATCTGATTGGACCCCACATGACTTCTGGAGCCCATTCTAGCACACCAACCTGTTGCTGTAGCTGTTGGTTGCCTTGCACTTCTGTAGCCAGGGAGAAGTCCCACAGCTTGTGACCAAGGCCAAGGTCACATGCAGGGGGCCTTGCTCACATGCTGTGGGCCAGCTTTCTGGCTGCAGAGACTGGGATGTGGCTGGTGGCAGTGGCAGCTGCAGAGACCGGCCGGTGTGCTGGTCTGGATTCCATCCCATTCTGTGCAGGTGACAGAGGAGGAACGGGCCTGATCTGCAGGCAGAACATGCCGGTGGGAAGCTGGCGTATTCTGCCCATGTAGATAAGCTCTATGACACAGTCACTTTGGTAGGGTGGAAGGCATATGAAAGTGTCCTGATGGCAAAATGCCAATTCCAGTCACCTTTCAGCCCCTGCTAGTCCATCCCCTTGATTTCAACTTGCAAGGTTTTCCAGGTTCAAGATCAGTGACAAGGCTATGCCTATAGGGTGTTTAGGGTGTTTAATCACAGGCACAGCCTTTGACATAATCAGCACTTTTTTGGAGTAGGCATCCAAGTACATGATTGGTCAATCTATGGGAGCTTTCTCATGTAAAGATTTGTGCTTTCTCATTTTGCTTAGAGATTTTGATTAGCATATTACCTGATCAATTTATGTTAATCCAAAAATATTGTAGTAAGAATGATTATACCCTGTGCAGGGTAAAAGTTGACTTGCTAATCTGCTCATTGGAAAATTACGAGGTTCTGTGATTTCTATTTTTAAATTGTTGATTGGAGAACAGTTAGTTCAAAGAAGGTTCAAGAAAAGCAAAATTGGAAAAAAACAATATATAAAAGGATGTTTTGGAGCTCCAGGCTGCTATGCCAGCTCAAAACCATAAATCTTACACAAACAAAACAACAACAACAACAACAACAACAACATAAAAACATTAGGAAGAATTAGTAAGAGCTGTTTGGAAGTAGAGTACACCACCTCATAGTATGGTGGAGTCTCCTTCTTTGGAGGTTTTTAAACAGAGGCTGGATGGCCATCTGTCAGGAATGATTTGATTATGTATTCCTGCATGGCAATGGGTTGGACTGGATGGCCCTTGAGGTCTCTTCCAACTCTATGAGTCTATGAAACAAGTCTTATAAACATATGTGCTAAATGTGCTCCATAGTTATTACAACCTTTGCAAAAAGAACTAAACAGAGGTTTCAGATATAAGAGATATCATCTATCTTGAAAAGGTGGACGCACACCAGGTGTTATAAGTGCAATGATGCTTAGCACTGAAGAGACAAAAATGTCTTAGAGAGAGAAGTAGAAATAGGGATAGATAGCTTGAGTGATCAAAGTGTCTTCCCTTCTTGTCTACCTATTCTGACCGCTCTGTGATGTAAACTAGTATCTCAGGGCTGTTTTTCCACCTCTTCTCTCCTCACCAGTCCTCGATCAGCTCTTCCCTGGAATGAAGCTTCTGAGTAACCCTGAGTAACTTTCCTGTCTTAGAATTGAGTTCCTATAATAAACCCAATGGTTTATTTCTCCAAGAGACTGGTGTCATTGCTCCTCAATCACAAATTCTAACCACTGCATGCACTCTCTATCACAAGGGGTGTTGCTTAGACAAATAAGTTATTATTCAGTTCTAGAATTTTTAGATTTTGATATGATTAATGTGATGTCATTATGGGCACAGGAGGCCAAGATTGTTTTTAAAAAAATCATTGTTCTGCAGCTGTTGGATATTGCCTCTAAAACATCATGACTCTGAGACTTTTAAAACAAGTCATGATCCAAGTCATTATCTTTTTTCCTTAACTCATTATTTATTATTTATTTGATTTATATCCCATCTTTCTCCCTATGCAGGATCCAAGGTGGCCTACAGCATTTTTTTTTACATAAAAAAGATATGGGTAAAATGTTATTTGTACAAAGATGAAACTTATCCTTAGCAATGCTCAGTACTTTTAATACATTGGTGTGATTGGTGTCTTCCTTTGTCTGGCCTTGGTTACTTTAATTGTAAATCAACTTAATAACCTGATCTGATTTTCTCCATACTTCTGGGTTCCCAATTAGCAGCTAGCAACACAAATCCTAGAAAATAAGAAAAAGAAAGACAACGCCGATCCCCGCTGCAAAAGGGGCCTCGCAGCTGGGGATCGCTATTTGCGGGCCGGGAGGAGTGGCAGACCAGCTATGACGTCACCAGCGACAGAGAATATTTAATAATTTGGCTGGTTGTGGCCCGCCACATGGTTGGCAAGTAAACCAGGGACTCCCCAGATACCAAGGCTGAAGTCATGCACAACCTAGGGAGGGGCCTTGGAAATTCCTTAAACATGTCATACCCAGGCATGAGAACACCTGGAGGAGTCATCCATAATTCCAATTGAGGCTAGCTGAGTACTTAGTAATTGCAAGATAGGTTTTCCCTTTCCCCCCCTCATTTACAATAGACAGTTGCCTGTGTACAATTAGTCCCAAATGTCTCACTCATCAATTATTGTTAACACATCCAGAGAACCCATTGCCTGATCC
Organism: Gambelia wislizenii; assembly: GCA_030847615.1. Classification (NCBI taxonomy): domain Eukaryota; kingdom Metazoa; phylum Chordata; class Lepidosauria; order Squamata; family Crotaphytidae; genus Gambelia; species Gambelia wislizenii. The sequence continues at coordinate 191,578,452 of JAUMIR010000003.1, read as the reverse complement.
TCAGACTCTCCAAGAGACATTGTATTCTGCTCTAAACCCCATCCTTTCAGGGAAATTATTGCATATAAATATCACCCTAACACACAGCCAAAGTGTTCATAGCTCCTCTTCCCCCTGCCAGGCTGTCCATTTGCTGTGGACCCTCAGAGCTCTGTCTGAGCAACTTCTGCTGCACAATCTCTGCTCTTTGGATAGGCATAGTATAACCCATCTTCCCCTCAATGCATTCCTCCATCCAAATATTTCCTACTTTCTTCATTAGCCTTTTGTGACTGCTTTAAGCCTGAGTGTGTGTTCCTTTGATTATTTTTCAATAACAAGCATTTTTATTTCATCTCCTGGCTTGGAGTCTCCTCAGTTACTACAGGAATACAGAGGTCAAAACATACCACAGTTACCTAGCCTCTTGCTGTCATCTTGAGCTAATGAAAAAAAAAATCCCCATATTAGAATTCGGACACTAGTGGGATCCTCACAGATCTCACACAATTCAGGTAACAGGCCCTCCAGATATATGTCCAAAATTCCTCCAGGAATTTCTGGACATGATTAAGAAACTAGGGTTTTATACTGATTGTTAGTCCAAACTAGAATGTGCCTGTTGAATAAAGAGAAGCTGCTTATGCTTATATAAGTTCCATTGATTTAAATATGTCTACTCTAGCTGGCTTTAGGCCTGAGAACCTCTTCTGAAAGCCTACTGTGCATTTTTGGCCAGAAGGCCAACCAAGACTCCCTCACTCAGTCATCACCTTAGAATATCATAGAGCATGAAAAAGTGTATGTTTTATCAGTCTTCTCCAACTTTAATGTTTTTTCCTCCCTTCTTCCCCAATAATCTTTGGGGATTGATCTTTATGGCCACTTTGATACTTTAGACACCACTGGGATTTGAGGTGTTCTTCTGAGGCTTCTGATACTCAGGAAAATGACCAGAGCAATGGACAGATTTGGGGATAAGCAAAGACCACACATATCTGGATTTCCCCCCTTCTTGTGATGATTCTGGCAGGAAGAATAAAGGAGCAAAAATTTGGCCTTCTGATGAAATATGTATTTTTTTACTGAGCCCCAGAACTCCTCCTCTGATAAGGCAAGGAGGATGGTGTCATGATGGAGTTCCATTGTGCTGCCTTAGGGTGCAACTCCCATCATTCTGCTAGAGAACTATAACTCCCTTTGTCTGTAAACAGGTTGTCTTGCCAGCATAGTATCAGGTAAGAAAAGGATTAATGGAGAAGGTCTAAAGCACCACCTTCATCATTGATTGGCACATCACTTAAGAAAAGACACTGAGAGAAAATTAATCACAGAAGTAAAGATTGGAGAATTAAGATATATGACACAAAAGGAAATCAAATCAGCATTTGTAGACTTTTACAAAACATTATATGAGAAAACAGAAGAAGCAGAAAAGATTAATTATATAAAAGAAAACTGGAATATGACACTTTTGGAGGATATGAAAAAGAAAGTGGAACAACCTATCAGAAAAGAGATATGTCAGGCAATAAAACAGCTAAAGCCAGGGAAATCACCCAGTCAGGATGGTTTTATAGCAGAATTTTATAAGACCTTTCAAGAAGAACTAATTACTCCAATCCAACAACTATTGAACAAGATACCAACAGAAGGCATACCTGAGACATGGAAGACAGCAAATATCATACTTATCCCAAAGGAGGGTAAGGAAAGAACAAACATTGCAAATTATCATACCATTTCCTTATTTAATGTGAATTATAAAATCTACACAACAATTATAGCAAACAGATTAAATACTATTATTAAAGAATTAATTCATGATGATCAATGCAGATTCATCAAAGGAAGGCACTTGTCAAGTAATATCAGAATGATGATCTATGCAATTGAATATTATGAGAAGGCTAATAATAAGAAAGCAGCACTTATATTCCTTGATGCAGAGAAAGCATTCGATAATGTAAAATGGTAATTTATTATTACAACATTGAAAGGTCTGAATTTTGGAGAGACATTTATCAAAAGCATACAGACACAAAAAGCTTACTTAACAATAAATAATGAAAATACCGAAGTATTTGATATCTCCAAAGGAACCCAGCAGGGATGCCCATTGTCTCCTTTGCTCTTTATTTTAACTTTGGAAAGTTTAAATAATCAAATAAGGAATAACACTCAATTACCAGACCTTAAGATTAAAAATCAAGAATATAAAATAAGAGCATTTGCGGACGATATTGCCATGGTTCTAGAGGACCCAGTGGAGACTATTGAGAGGTTATTTGAGATAATTAAAAATTATGGAAAACTGGCAGGTTTGAAAATCAACAAAGACAAAACAGCAATAATAACCAAAAATTTATCAGCAAAGGAAGAAGATCAACTAAAAGAAAAATCAGAATGCAAAATTGAAAATAAAGTAAAATACCTTGGGGTATGGATAAACAAAAAGAACATCAACCTATATGAGAGCAACTATAAAAGACTATTGTACGATAAAAAATCTGATCTAGAATGTTGGAACAAACTAGATTTATCCCTATTTGGCAAAATAAATACCATTAAAATGAATGTCCTCCCACAATGTCTTTTCATATTTCAAAATTTACCAATATTACACAATGAAAGAATGTTACAAAAATGGACATTTGAATTAAATAAATTCATATGGGGTGGCAAGAAAGCAAGGATTAAGTGGTGTACACTAACAATGGATAAGAAAGAAGGAGGTACCTCATTACCTAACTTGAAAATATATTATATGGCATGTGGATTTAATTGGCTTTTGAACTGGATAAAGCTTGAAAACACTAGAACATTAACAATAGAAAGGTACTCTATTAGATTTGGCTGGCATGCTTATCTAGGTTATGATAAACAATGGGTGAACAGAGAATTCGAGAACCATCTCATCAGAAAAGCCCTGATAAGAATCTGGCAAAAAAATTAAAAACAATTTTACTATAAATTACCCACTTGGATCTCTCTGCAGGAAGAATGCTTCTTCCAAAGAAGCATTCTTTGGAAGATGGGAAAATACCAAAAGTTGGATAAGATATAAAGATTTAATAAATCAAGAAATCACTAAAAAAGATAAGACGACTGTGTATACAAGGGAGGAGTTAGAAAAGAAAGGAATGTACATGAATTGGCTTAAATTTCTTCAATTTAAAAATAAATTTCAAGAAGATAAAATGATGTATGAATTTGAACACTCTGAAACAGATTTAGATAAGATAATTTGGAGAGAAAAGGATAAAACAATATCAAAATGTTATAAACTACTCATGGAGAGAGAAATAGAAACAGAGAAGATTACAGAAATGATGACGAGATGGGCCCAATATCTCAGAGAGACAATAACTTTAGATGAATGGGAAAGGGCATGGAGAGAAACAAACAAATTCATGGCATGTTTAGCCCTTAAAGAAAACCATTTCGAGGTAGTGAATAGGTGATATTTATCACCAGCAAGACTTAGTAAAATCCACAAAACAAGGGACAACAAACGTTGGCATTGTGAAAAAGATATTGACACAATATACCATATGTGGTGGGGCTGCCCTATAATACAGAAGTTTTGGTGTAAGATTCACAAGATTATACAAAAAATGTTCAAAATACAATTTGAAATGGACCCAAAATTGTACTTATTAAATATAACATTACATTTAGAGCAAAAATTTGCAAAACAATATTGGAGAGTACTGTTATAGTCAATAACAGCAGCAAGACTAATTATTGCAGCAAATTGGAAGAAAAAAAAAGCTACCGCCAATGGGCACTAAAACTTAACGAGATGCTAGAGACCGATAAATTGACATATATTATAAACAAGGAAAAGATAAAAAAGATGGAAGAAGAGTGCTTGCCAATCCATGAATATTGGAAAATGATGTGGAATATAAAAGGAAATATATAAATAAAAGCAATGAATTGGTTTGGAATTTAAAAAAAAAAAAGCTGAGGGATTTGGAAGATTAAAAGAACATGGAACTGGAAATCTAAGGATGCTGAATAGTAAAAATAGATAATAGCAATAGACTGGAACCAAAATGATGATAAAGGCATTTAAAGATATTTAACAGAAAGTTAAGGATATTTAATGGAATTTGAATTTGAATAGAATAATAGGATAAGATGCTAAATGTAATGACACAGTAGGGAAAAGGAAATAGGGAAATTGCAATGAAAGGGGGGAAAGGAGGATGAAATTATATATATATGGGATGCTGAGCTCAAAGAATGGGAAACAAGGGGAGTCAGAGGTTGAATGAGTTGGAAGGAAGAAGAAGTATGTGAGAAGGTGAGAGTAAGTGTAGAAGGTATGGGGTGAGAATGCCATGCAAGAGGAAGTTTGAAGAAGAACAATGAGAAGGATAAAGATGAGAGAGGGATGTGGATAGAATGATAGGAGATATGGAAGTCAAGGATTGGAATCCATATTGGAAGGTGGGGGGATAGAGAGAAAGGTAGAAAATGAAGAACAAAACTGTTTTGGAAGTCATAGAGGATATAGATAAGTATGGGTATGTATATGTATGTATATGTATGTATGTATGTTTATATGTATGTATGTGTATGTATATGTATGTTCATGTTTGGCACTTAATAAAAATAATTTTAAAAAATAAAAAATATATAAAGCACCACCTTCACAGAGCTGATGAGATGACATCATTACCACAACACCATGTGACTGGACTGACCAATTACAGCTTTAAGCCCAGGAAATCTGATGAGGATTTAACTGCTTTTGTTTGAAACCTGTGGAGATTGGGGAGAAAGATTCTGGAAGGAGATGTGAAGAAACAAAGACTGCTATGCTGGTAGAGCAAAGCCTTTCCATCCCTGGCTTGAGCTCCCAGCAACCTGAATAACATCTCAAGGCAACAAACTGTAAGTATTTAGTAGAGACTAGGGCCTGTTTATTTGTGTTAGGGAATTCTTTTTAATTTCTTTACTTTGGTTGAATGTAGCTAAATTAGCAACTGAATGTAACCTGAGTAATGTAATGCTTTGATCTTGATACTCTGTATTGCTATCACTTTAAACCTGCCTGCCTGAGGTAGGGAAAAATCCTGCCTCATGTGAGATTGCATGATTACTTCTCTTGAATAAAGTAAACTTATTAATCTTCCTATACTGATGCTTACCACGTGCCTTGCTCTCGACTATGCTACTGTGAGCCTCCTCTGGGGTTAGGAGAAGGGAATTAGCTGATTCTATAGTGGCAAGGAGTGCCACTGATTATTATAGACTACGCACAACTTCCCACTGCATTGTGCGTGAGAAAGGGGGGGTCCCAAGGGGAAAGACCCCCCCCCAGTTTCACTCAGTGGGTGGTGGTGGCTACTGAATGATTTTGGGATCTGTAGGGGGCATCCTAGAGTGAGGATACTCAGGACTAACCCTACAGGGAGGGCTAACCTGGGGCTCCTGGGAAGTGAACCCAGGTTTGAGCCCATGACAGATGGTCAGGAGCTTGTATTGGTGCTTTTGTCTATAAACTTTTAAGAGTTGAAATGAACATAGTAGATATTCTATATAGCTTTCAGGTGGAGAGGTTCAGATTTTTTATGCCTTACATGAATCTTTTTCTGATATACTTCTAGAAAACATAATGGGAGTTCCCCATAGTCAGTCCCCCATAGTTCAGGGCGTTTTACATCCTATTTACTTGCCCAAACATCTTTCATATCCAGTAACAGCTTAGTCATTCTGGGACTTTTCATCCTTGAAATGGGGACTGGCACTTGGTCCACATCTGAGGCAAAACTCCTTCAGTTAATGGAATTCCTTATGGATTGGGGCCTCTTACGCAGGTCAATGATTTTCTATCTGGTTATTTACTTTCCCAGTAAGGCACATGACTTCTTTAACTCCATGGCTCCTTCTGTGCTCGCATGCTGATTAAAACCTGACCTCCAACACAATCCCAAACCAGATCCAAGGTGGTAAATCACATCTAGCTTGTCTGTCCAAGGTGGTAAATCACATCTAGCTTGTCTATCCATTCAGAACTGGCTTTGTGGACCCCCTTTATGATAATCTTATTAAGCACGGCATTCTGCATCACCTTCTTTGGGGTGCTGGCATTATCATCTTGGACCAAACACTACTTTAGAGCTTTGGAATGATGGGACATAAACCTTTACAAAGGTGAGATTTGTCTTCATATTCAATGGTCAAAAATTGTTCAAGGAGGGAGAGGGACACTTACCTACCCAAGAGCCTTCCCAGTGACTTCCCCTTGACCTCTAGCTGCTTGAGCAGTTCCTGGAACTGATGAGATGGGTTTCTCACTGAGATTTCAATCCTACAGAGAAGTCTTATGACACTGGAGACCATGGGCCATATCTTTTTTAAGAATGAACAAGGTGATGGTGGGGACACAACCCACTGTAAAATGAAGATGCCCTGTTTCAGGATGGTGAGTGCCAGTGGAGACCAACCACTGGAGAAAACAAACCATAACAGGGGTTAAATGCAGAGGGCCCACTAGAGAAGAATCATAGTTTGATGAATCCAGAGAGATAGCAAGGATTCCACCCCAGCAGGGCAATTATCCAGTGAGGGTGTGAACGAAGAAGCAGAACAAGGACCATAGGAAGCAATGGCTATGTTAATTTATAGGAAGCTGAAATTCAGTAGTTGACTTAATTAGCTCAGTTTCTTTTTTAAATACACCAAAGTAGTGACTTTGTTGCTACTGCTTTAACCTCCACTGTTCCAAATGGTACACTACATCTCACTCCTGCTCTTCAGGGTTTACATGAGGTGGTCCAGGTTCCTCTTCCAAACCAGGGCTTCTAGTCTCCTGTGGCTCCTAGGCATGGCTATCAGCTATTCCTGGCTCTGAACGGAGCCCATTATCTCAGCTCTCCTCTTTTCCTTCTGCATCAGAGGAAGCCTCCTTCAGGTAGGACACAACAGAGAATCTGAGAAAGACTATGATCAGTTGACTATAAGATTCTAAGTTGGGCTACAAGACCCTAGCTTAGGGCTGGCATGCCTGCCACACACCATAGTGCCAGAATTTGTACAACATTTGTGCACATCTCAGAATGATGTCAATAAGGATATAAAGTTTGTCAATGTGTCCTTCCACCAATATTCAGGATGAATGCCAATGCCCAAACTTTTGTTCTGTTGTGTGAAACTTTTTCAAAATAGAGAGGGGAAAAACACATCTAGAATTAAGAAACCATTCATATACACAGCACACGTCATCTGCATACAAGCTTGCTTTCCCAAGATATTCACACCTCAGCTACCTCTCATCATCAGTGTTAATTGAAAATATTTATGTTTTTAAATATCTCACCAATCTTTCCTTCAGACAATTTTTGGTGTATCTCCATCTTGGCTTGCCCTTATTCCCATTTTATGTTACCATTATAACCTCATCTTTTGTAAGCATATAGCTAAAACTATATTGGTTTTAGCTCTTTGTCAGAGATTTACAAATAAAAATTGTCACTTGATCTTTTAGTTACCAAAGTGAAAGATATAAATGTGTGACTCCCACTGACCCTGCGAATTACAGCATTTAGATGTTAAGAACATTCCATCAGTGAAGAATGGCCTTGTGAAAGAATGCCAACGGAACCTCAAATGGAGAAAGATAGAATTGCCAGGACAGAAAAGCACTAACTCAATTGTGCAGGACAAATGTTCTTAGACCACATACAGTGTTTGGTTTATAAAAAATGCAAGATGAGAGTTCAAGGATAAACCAGTTTAGATGAAATAAGGAAAAGTATTGAAAATACCGTATGCCGAAGCAAGACACAGAGAGAAGCAGAACTGTAATAATATTTGAACAAAAGGAAGAAAATACAAAATACTGAAGCAAACCGAGAACCCTTGTTGATCTTGTATTATGTGTGAATGTTTAACAAGGAAAAAGACTCCTTTTCTTTACAATGGTATGAAGGTCAGAAGAATAAAATGGAAACTTCAGAACATATAGGCAGCCATGACAATTTTCAAGGCTGGCTGGATGGGAAAGATGAAGTCAGCTCAATACATTACAATGAATGAAGCTAAATGCAAGCAAATATGAGAGAATCTGAAAACACCCAATGTGTTAAAATTTTCTATTGAATGTATTTCTTTGTGTATGTACTTTCAGAGGTTTTTATTTTATTTTCTTTTTTTTTCTTTTTAAAAGTATATTAATACATCTAGTATTTTCAGGGTTGTTATAAAAATTCTTAATACTTTCTTTAACTATGATATTTATGCTTAAGATAATTCACTTGGTTACCTTTTCTTACATCTTAGTAAAAAGAAACAGCAAACACAAATGAATTTGTTCAGTTTTAAGCTCTTTTCTTTGTTGTTTTGTGTTTACAGCTTTGTTTCTTTGATGTCACATTGATTGTTTTGCCTGAAAGCTGACCTTGACTTTCATTGGGGTATTATTCACAAAAGTGACCACTTGTGTTTATGTTTATCTACACCACCATCATCATAATCAGTAATTTACTTAGTGCAATCAATGGGTTTCATGCTATTTCCAGCAAATGCATCTTATCTCTTTCGATCTGATTTTAGCAATATTTACCTCTCTTTATATGTGGGATTAATTTAGCTGCTGCATTTATTGGCATATGCCATTTGCAGGATGGAACATGGAGAAGTTAATCTTCTGTTGTGGTTGTCATACTTTCTACTTTCAATGAGTTTTTCCTGACATTGACTCATCTGTTGAAGAACCACTGTTCTTACCATGGATGTTCTCACAGGCAAGTATGAATAAGTTTACCATTTCTTTCCTCCCTGCAAGAGTATCATTTAAAACAGTGTAGGTTTTGAACACAGTTCGGGACTTTTTCTGCAACCCCCCCACTGCCGCAAATGTGTATTTATTTTCCACAGAAAATGGCATTTCTGTAGAAAATGCTATTTTGGTGCTTTTCCCCCCTGAAAAAATAAGTTCTATACTGTAAGGATTCTCACCTGTCTAGGATTCTCCCCATCAGGGTTTCCCAACATGCAAGAAACCTGGCTTTTGACCATTTAAAACAATAAATAAATTCTTTCCATTCTTGAATGAAAAAGGTGACCAAAATTAGTGACCAAAATTGGTGTCAACTTGTAGAGAAACATTTTAAGATCCATAATTCATTTATATTCATTCTATACCATGGTGACATTATCCATTGTTGCAAAATATAGCAGCTAGGCTACTAACTGCAAGGTAGCATCAGGTTCATATTATTCAAATACTGAAAAATCTGCTTTGTTTAGACAATGTCAGATAGAAGACAAATATCCCTATCTCTCAAGTCTCACATAGTTGTAGTTTAAGCAGTGAGATAGAAGACAAATATATCTGTCTATCAAGTCTCACATAGTTCTAGCTTAAGCAGTCACATTCTGTCTATTTTTAGAGTAAGGTTTTAGGCTACAGCTGGGCAGAGAGGTCCAACAGTTCAGAATGCTGTTTGAAATTGATTTAGCACAGCTTCTGATTGACTCCAGAAAATCTTAAAAGATCAGGAAAATAGATACAAGGAAATAAGATTTTTATCAGGCATAATTCACAGTATATCCTCATACTTGTAAACTGCATTGCACCCTGAGCTGGGCCTCTTTGGACCTCTGAGCCTCTGAAAAGTGTGCCCTTCTGCAAAGTGTTCCCCCCCCCCATAGGGGACCCCATTTGTCAGGTCCTTTCTCCTTTATCACCCACAAGCTGTGGAATGCTCTCTCTGAAAAGATTTATTTTTGATGGGTGTGATTATTAGAAGTTTTGCACATTCGTGATATTTTTTTTTCACATTTCTAGACTTTTTGGTAAAACATTCATACAATAAAAAGTGCCTAAATCAGAACAAGTGCAAATAAAATCCCATAGTAGTCTAAGGACATTTTCAGACAGTGTTTTAGAGTGCCTACGGTCTGCCTATGCTCTGATGAGCATAGAAATCTTTAGTGGTTAGAAATAATGAGATGCTGTTTTTTAGGATTTGTTTATTTAATTTAATAAATTTCATTTAGGAGCAGTTTAAGCTAATCAAAATTTAGATTGTATGTCTTCCCTATTTATTTATTTATTTATTTATTTATTTATTTATGCCATGTTCACTATACACAAATTGGTTGGGCTCCTTTTGCACATAACAGACAAGCTTCATCCAGGGATGTGAGCTCTGTCATCAACCCCAGTCTCAGCAAAAATGTTTATGGATTTCCATGGTGGCAAGCAACATGTGAAATTGTTCATCTATGTGCATTTTAAGTGAGCATTTATGAGCAGTCCCATAGAACCTAGGGAAGTGATGTTTACTATTATTGTTGAAAATGAATTATACAGTCACTTCGCCTTCCTTGGCCACTTCAGAGTTTTGTTTTTTGTTTTTGTTTTTTTAAATATATGTGAATACATAGCATCTTGTTAGAGGTTATAGGCTTCACTAAAGCAAACATAAGAATTTATCATGGGATACACAGTTCAGCTCATATTGATATATCCCATTTGTTTAGAAACTATGTGATTCAGAAAACATTAGTGTGTGTGTGTGTGTGTGTGTCAATCCTCATTTCTTTATAAGAGAGGTTCATTCCAGCCTGTTTCTGCTCTGATGTTCATAGCATCCTCAGCAAACAATTACATCAAGGCCTTTCATTTCTAAAACTCTGTATGTATGTAAACATTTGCTGACTAATTCCAGGAAATAACAAGACCACACATACAAAATGGGGTGAAATAAAGGGTTTTTATTTAACCCTACCTATTTATGACCCTCTAAGATCTTCAGTAGGGGGAGGTAACCTAGTGAGGGAGCAGCTGGGGCAGTAGGTCTATCCGAGACCACACACCCCACTTCCCTGGGTGAATACCTGGGTCCTGGATAGGAACCCCAATGAATGGGGTTGCTCTCCAGACAGCCCACGTCTGGAAGGTCAACCCAAAAATTCCTCACCCAAACCACACAGATTAAGGTGAAGGATTATCCTTCAGGCCAACCCTAAGGTGGGCCTTCTTCTGTTCCCTTAAGCCACACAACATTAAGTGGTCCTTCCAGAGACCCTGCCTTCACCAAAAATAGGTGCCAAGGTACACACTGAATTCTACACCTCCCCCTTTCCCCGCCGCAGAAAAGGGGCAAGTGTCTGCTTAGTCCCTTTCCCACATTAGCCTGTCCAAAAGGTCCCTCTCCCCCCACTGAAGATCAACCAAAAATATTACACTGCCAGAATCTGAGAGATGGACCCCATCTGCTCTGTATAGCTCGGGGCTCTCAAAGACAATGTCTGGGTACAGTAGATAAAACCCATGCCCCCTGTCCATGGCATTCCTAATTTCCCTATTGGCCCTGTGTTGGGCCTTGTCAATCTGACAGGGATCCCCGTCCCCTCGCCATAGCTCTCTGGGCAGTATGGCAGACCACATGATGGTAACTTCTGGCCACTGTGACCTGATTACCTCCATGTCATGGATTGCCTGCCATACAAGTGCCTTTCATTTTAAAAGGCCCAAATTATTTCCACCCAATTGGAGAATAAGGATATCTGGTGGAGACCCCTGGCTCTCCCCAAAAAGCAATGGCATAAGGCCATGCCAACAAAGACCCCTCCTCCCCAACTACTCTACCATTGCCCTATCCCTCAGACTCAGGTGAGGCCCATAGTGGCACAATCAGGCCTGCTGCACCTCCCAGTAAACCATACTGTGGCCGCAAATCAGCATCCACTGTTGCAGTGGTATCAACCTAAGATATGTAAGACAAAAGGGGAAGAGAACAAGTTAACAACATAGTGGTCGGACATAACGCCGATAGGAGGAGGACCTCCAATGGCCAATCTTCTGAATCATTGCAGATGGCATTCCCAGTGCAGAGGCCATAGAGGTGGCCCCAATACAAAAGGAATACATTGCAGACCTTACCCCGTGCAGGCCCAACTTACCCAAAGCCTTGGTTGTCACTGTCCAGAACTGGTACTTGGTTAAGAGAGAAAAGTCAGCATGCACAAATAGTGGACCCTGCCACAGCCCATGCACTCTCAGATATTGCTGCAGCGCTCTAATCGGCAAAGGTCATGATCACTGCACATTAACAGTGTACACTTCTTTCCAACCCCACACTGATCAGTCTTGGAAAAGTGCAGTGTCAAAGTAACCTGGCACTTCTCCATAGACATGTCCCTAAGTTCTAAGGCCCTATCAGTCAAATCTGCTTTGGATGCCCATACCAACTTGCTGATGTGCAAGGGGCCAAAAAAGACTGTAAGGGCACAGGCATGAAAAAGCAGTACTTTGTAGGGTGATATGCACATATCTGCCCATCCCCCAAATAAACCTTTTAGTATAGCAGGAGAAAGTGGAGCTCTGGTGTCTGTTCTCTTACCCCGCTCCCTAGTCTATCCTTCTAAAGCTTTCCAAATATGGAAATCCTATGTTGTCTGCTGCACCCTGTGCCTTAAGCCAGAATGCTATGACTGAGAACCTGGTCTGAATGTAGTGAGAGGCCAAGCCCCTCATATAAAGAAAAACTGAAAACTGAAAACTAGCTGCTTCACTGGGATGGCCACACCTTGCCAGAAATCTGCCTGCTCCCTAAAGTGGAAAAACTCCTGCATAGCCCTAGTATATCCCCTTTTAGTACTGGGAGCTATGGACATACCTAAAGCTCTCACGAGCTTGGCTTCCCAAGCCTCCATAGGCTTGCTAGCATCTGGTCACCCTCGGGTGTCATGTCTGGGGCCAAGTCTCTGAATTGTTCCATCTGCATGTGGGAAAGGTTGTCAGCAATTCCATTGCCAACGCCCACCACATGCCAAGTGACAAACAGAATGTTGTGCTTCAGACATGGTAAGGTAAAGGTCCTGATGAGTACCATCACCCAAGGGAATTTGAAAGTCAAGGAGTTTATTACCTGGATGGTTGCCAAATTGTTGCACCAGAAGTGTACTGACGAATTAGACAACTCTTTCACCCAGATGGTGGCCACAACCAATATTGGAAAAAAATCCAAAAAATGTCAAATCCAGCACAGTATCTGAGGATGCCCAATCAGGAGGCCACCTACTGGTGCACCAGTGACCACCAAAATAAACCCCAAATCCAATTGAACCAGCTGCATCAGAAGCTATCTGTAATGCAACCTGGAGCTTCCTTTCCTCCCTCCAGAAGGAGACACAATTAAATTGTGACAAAAATCATGTCAGACTAATAAATCATCCCAAATCTGTGCTGTAACACAAACTTTGTGGTGGGGCATATACACCCCCTTTATGGTATCACACATCCGGTGGAGGAAACCCTACCTGGGGCCAACACCTTGCATGCAAAGTTCAGGTGTCTGATAATAATAATAATAATGATGATGATGATGATGATATAATAAATAATAATATTAAATTATTTATTTATAGCCCACACAATCACAAGGAATCCAGGTGGGTTACAACAATAAAAACACATGAAACACATAAAATTCAAAATTAGTCCCTTCCCAAACCTTCCCAACTCAATACTAAAATTACAATTAAATAAACACAGTTAAAAAAAATACAAAAGTTTTAAAAGGGAGATAATTGGTGGACAGAGCAATGTAGATCACCTTGTGCGGGGAGAGGAGTTAAGTTGGGAACGCCTGCCAGAGAGATCCGTCTTAAGAGCTTTTTAAAGGCTGTAAGAGTAGAGACATGATGGATCTCCTCCGGCAGGTCATTCCACAGTTTTGGAGCAGCAGTGGAGAAGGCCGTCTGGCTCACCTATGTTCGTCTAGATTTTTTTGGCTGAAGTAGGTTCTTCCCCGAAGAACTTAGTGTGCAGGACGGACAATAGGGACGAAGAAGATCCTTTAAGTATTCTGGTCCCAAGCCATGTAGGGCTTTAAAGGTAATAACCAACACCCTGTACCTTTCCCGAAAACTAATTGGCAGCCAGTGAAGGGACTTCAGGACTGGTGTATATGGTCATTATGGGAAGTACCAGTAATCAGCCTGGCTGCCATATTTTGTACAAGCTGAAGTTTCCGAACTTGGCACAAGGGTAGCCCCATGTAGAGTGCATTACAGAAGTCTAATTGAAAGGTTACCAGTGCATGTACTACAGTTTCAACATGTCTTTGCTCCAGGAAGGGGCACAACTGGCATATCAGCTGAAGCTGGTAACAGGAGCTCCTGACTGTCGCATCCGCCTGAGCTGTCAAGTGAAGTGACGAGTCAAGGAGCATCCCCAAGCTGCGGACAGAGTCCTTCAAGGGAAGTGTGGCCCCATCCAGGACTTGCTGACATAACTCCATTCCCGGGTTCTGGGTTCCTATTACAAGTAGCTCTGTCTTACCTGGATTTTCCCTCATCCAGTCCATTACCACCCCAAGACAGGCATTCAGAGGAGAGATATAGAGTCCGAGACATAGAGAAATATATTTGGGTGTCAGTCTGAGACATAGAGAAATATATTTTGGTATCATCAGTGTATTGATAACACCCTGCCCCATGCTTCCAGATGATCTCGCCCAGTGGCTTCATGTAAATTTTGAATAGTATTGGGGACAGAATTGCACCTTGAGGGACACCCGATAATTCCTCACCACCATGAACAGCTCAGCTAGACGGGATTTCACAGACACGATAGATGCAGAATAGAAAGATTTTTTAGCTGCATCTATTGCCACTTGATAGGACCTAAGAAAAGTCCAATAAAGTGTCTTGTCAGATAAGAGTTGAGATTTCAGCCAACAACACTCTAGTCATTGTCTAACCCGCTTCATTTGTTTGAGATCTTCAGTGAACCATGGATTACGATTTTTTGTTGGAAAGGACGCTTGGAGCGATCGTGTCTACAGCTCTGGTAAGGTTGTTATTCCACATATTAACCAGAGCTTCAACAGACTCGCCAGCATTGCCAACCATAGAACCCCCTAGGGCTTCTTGGAACCTAATGGGTTCCATCAGCCTTCGAGGGCGGACCATTCTAATTGGTCCTCCACCCCCAGAGGGAGGGATGGTGGACTTCAGTCCAACCTTAGCCAGGATATTATCCATCCATGACAATGCAGAGATGGTAATTAACTCCGTCCATGGATGTGCCTGATCCGTGCAGAAGACCACATCAAGGGCATGATCTGCACAATGTGTGGGCTCAGAGACTATCTGGGAGAGGCCCATGTTTGTCATGGAAACCATGAACTCCCAAGCTGCACCAGTAAGATTAGTCAAACCAGCCTTGAGGGGATGTTGAGGTAACCCAAAACTAATAGCCTAGGGGACTCCAACACCAGCTCTGAGACTAGTTGTATCAGCTTGGCTAGGGAGTCTGTTAAGTTACAGGGTGGACGGTAAACCAACAGAATCCCCAGACTCTTCCTGGTCTTCAAGCTAAGGTAAATCCACTTGATGTGGTCTAATGCACGGATAGGTATCCTGGTTAAGGCAAGGTTGTTTTTATGGACCATGGCTACACCCCCCCTCGCCCGCTTTCCCTTACCTCCTCATTGATGGAGTACCCAGCTGGAAAGGCCTGAGCCCAGGTTACAATGTTGTCTGTTCCCAGCCAGGTCTCCATGATACATGCCAGGTCAGCACTATGATCTATCAGTAAGTCATAGATAATACAGGACTTATTCGTCACTGACCTGGCATTACATAGGAGCAGAAAAAGGTTCAGCAGCTGGTTAGGCATGCTCACCTGATCTTTTAGGGTAGCAGGGCAAATGGAAGGTGAGATAGGAAGGATATCAAGCATCTATCACGTCTTCCTCTGTAATAATCTTTTGCCCTGCAAATGCCATATCTTCCTTTGCCCCGCACAACTTGAATTGCCGCTCCAATGAAAACATCCAACTTCTTCCCAGAACCATTGATTAATGGACATATGTCCTGATGTAACTCTAGACCCTCCATCCCACCAATACCTTATAATCCCCTTAAATGGCTGAAGGTCAATCTATCAAGACTCCTTAAATAGTAGCCAAAATATAAGTCAAAGTTGTTAAGAAAAGGTCCAGACAGCCTCTTCAGTTTGGCTTGGAAATGGGTGATGGTAAGGAGGACACAGGGAAAATAAAGCCTCGCAGCTTTAGCCCCACCTTCAGTCCAAGTCCCTTGACTCAACTGTTGCCTTGATGGGGAAAAAAAAGGCACAGGCAGCCTCTTCAGTTTGGCTTGGAGCTGGGTGATGGTAAGGAGGACACAGGGAAAATGAAGCCTCACAGCCTTAGCCCCACCCTCAGTCCAAGTCACTTGCCTCAACTGTTGCCTTGGTGGAAAAAGGTACCGGCAGTCTCTTCAGTTTGGCTTGGAGCTGGGTGGCACAGCCACATCCGGAGCTGGATCTTGTACATCGACTGGAGGTGCATCATTCACAGTGATGTCATCCAGGTGCTTGGATCCCAAGGCACTATCAGTTTGTATGGTTTTCTCCAGCGCATCTAAATGAGCAAGAATCTCATTACCAATTTTTCTCTGCTTGCCTTGGTGGTGGGTTCTATGCCCCACCAAATCTGGAAACCCCTTGCATCCTTTCCAAGTGCTTGATCCTTTCAAGGATAGCCTGCCAAGGGATCTGATCCTTCTCCTCACTAGAAGAAAGGATCTGGTCCTGATGACAGCGCGGGGAGCTTTTTGTCAGCTGACCCCTTGCCCTTCTGTCCCCTTTTACCTTTAATGGAAGCCATTAGGCTTCAACAATAACAACAACCAAACAGAGAATATATATAACCCACAACAATCATAAGGTTGCTATCATTATCATCATCATCATCATCATCATCATCATCAATGGTATTGCAGGGAAATCTAACAGCCCCCAGGCAGGTGGGCCCCACCACAAGAACAGCCAAAAAGAGAGTATATATAACCAATAATAATAAAAATAATACCACTATTACTATTATTATTACTACGACTGAGGCAAAGCACAAAAATCAGTGTGTATAGCGCCATTGTACTGTCTATTCTCCTTTATGGGTCTGAAACATGGGTCACCTATCGCCAACACTTACGACTTCTCGAACACTTTCATCAGCGCTGTATACACACAATCCTAAATGTACACTGGACTGACTATGTGACGAATGATGCTGTCCTTGAGAAAGCAGGGATCACCAGCATTGAGGCCATAATATTGAGAACACAGCTGTGCTGGGCAGGGCACGGTACTAGGATGGAGGACCATCGCCTCCCAAAAATAATACTCTATGGTGAACTCGCCACGAGTCAGCATAAAAGGGGTGCTCCAAAAAAGCGATACAAGAACTCCCTGAAACAACATCTCAGGTTCGGCCAAATTGATCACCAACAGTGGTCCACCATAGCCTCACATCAGGAGGCATGGAGACACACTATCCACAATGCTGCAGCCTTATTTGAGAACTCACACCGAACAAGTCTTGAAGAGAAACGACAACGCAGAAAGAATCACAACCCGGAAACATCACCCAAGGAGACCTTCTGCTGTGCTTTCTGCAACTGGACTTGTTTATCTTAGATTGGCCTTTTTAGTCATCAGAGTGCTTGCAGAAAGCACGAGATGAGTCCTTCCTTCCTGAATCTTCGGGTGCGGCTATACGATCATAAAAATCCATTTGGGGGGCAAAAAATACGAACAGCCTGTCGTTCATAGGCATACGAACTGGCTATACATTTTTAACCCCCCTAAACTCCGCATGACTCTCTCTTCCCAAAGCTGGCTGGAGCGAGCAAGCCAAGCGGCGGTTTTAAATTTCTGCTGCTTTTTTTTTTTTTAAGTTTCCAGCTTTGCAGACAGTCAGTTTTCTGTATTTACAATATAAAATAAAAATAAATAAACATATAAATTCACGGACTTACCGGACGCTCACTAGCCAGGAATCCAACATGGTGGGCGCTCCCAATTCCCCTCCGTGCTAGCCCCGCCCCCTCTACTCAGCCAGCCAATCAGATTATCCTGCTTGTTCGTATGTGTGTGAATGGACCGTACACACCCGTCAGCCATCCGAACGGCGTACGGATTTCTCTTCGCGATCTGCTTTCCCTCCCGAATGCCACATGTGCATATTTCAGGTTGGAAAACCAGGGGCCCCCTCTTTTGCATTCGTGTGCATCCGAATGGCCGTTTGTACCAAAACACAAACTTCCGCACGCTGTATGTATTATTTAAATCTATGGAATTTTTATATTGTAAGCCGCCCCGATTGCGTTGCAGAGGGGCGGGATAGAAATAAAATTTTATTATTATATTATTATTATAAATCGTGTAGACGGGACCTTCGTTTGTGAAGAAAAGCCAGAGAGAGAGAGAGACTACAACTACTACTATTATTATTGGCAGGCGGGGCCAACCCACCTCAATAACCAAACAGGAATATATAAAACTAGCAACAATAATATTCTCATTCCAAATCTTATTATTGCAGGTTTTATTATTAGTGACTATGTCAGCTGAGATCAGCCCCTAGGCAGGGAGTCCCACACTAGCTCATATGAACCTAGGCCGGATCCCAAACTCTGCCCACCCAGGCACTAAGTATCATTGAACGGGGAAGAATAGGCTGCAGGCCCAACCAAATTTCAAACAGGCCTCCTAGGCCCCTGCAATGTCCATGCCCGAGTCAGAATTGGGCCACAGGCCTATCCCCAATCGAGCCCCATCAAACCAACTGCCCCAAAACTGCACCCCCTGGTGGCCCACCAAAGGACCCCTGCAGTTTGCCTGCAGCAGCCAGGCAAATGGCCACAGAATACACACTGTAGCGGCCTGCCAAAACTCTAGCCACAAGCCTCAATGAAGGGCCAGATAGCAGGGAAACAGAATGGGGCGGCCACTGGCAGGTTACAAATGGACCCCATGCCCAGTGGCACTGGCAAAACCAAGTCAGCCATTCACTGGCCAATTGTGCTAACCATCCTTTGGGATCCAGAACAGCCAGTTGCCCGAGGGGGGGCACCTCCAGCATGCTCCCGCACTGGCATCAACTACAGTCCCACCCCAAACCAGCTGAATGGCTAAACAGCTGGGGCCCACCATGACGAAAAGCCTTCCAAGCCCAGACTCCCTCATCTTCCTGACAAGCAGCCCAGTCCTCCTTGCCTAGCTGAAGGGCTTGACTTAGTCTCAATCATTCCGGAAGCCTCTCCCGAAGTCCTGGTCCTTGCCGCTCCAAGTTCCACTGATACTTCCCCTCGATGATCCAAGGTGAAACAGATGGAAGGGAGGGGTGGCAGGGGCTTAAATAGCCTCTGGCCCTGCCCCTCACTTTCCATCATAGGTGCCAGGCACCTTGCAACACTGCTGTGATCTCAGCCCCCTTTATAGCTGGCAAATGAGGCTCCCCCTAGCAACGGCTGTGCCAATCCAGGGGGAGCCGGCTTCTATTTACTTACTTAATTTAAAGTAGGGATATCACTTTCCTAGTTTCAGATACTTGCTGAATACTTAAACTCTCAAACACTGTCAAGGATTTTGGCATTCCTTATGTCTGTGCCAGATCTTTACCAAAGGTAAGTACCTGCTATTTACTGCACCCATGTTAACCTAGTTAACCTAATATCATCTAATTTGCACTCCAGTTGCTTCTGCACTCAGGGATCCTCTTTTATAAATAAATCAATTTATCTATATATTCCTACTTCCATTTTTTTTATTGCTTTGTTCTCTTTGCGATGTGGGAGCACATCGGAAATAGTAGAGAAAATTTACAGCCCAGACATTTTGACCATTGACACCAGACTTGAAACATAAATTTAAAAAATGGGTTATTAACTTCTCTTTTGCTCTTGAGTGCATAAACATCACTTTAGCAATACTACCTCCATTCCTATCTATTGGATGTTGTTATTCTGTCTTATAAATTGCACCATATTTTCCACTCGTTCTGCAACAAAATATAAATCCAGAACCAGGACAGCAAAGACCCTTCTAAGTACAGTTCAACACCAAATATTAAATATTGTCTACACACACACACACACACACACACACACAGAGTATTATTAACCAAAATAAATTATTCCAGTAATTCCTGCCATTTTTTATAATTTGCCCATCTAGGGAGAATATATGTGTTTGCATTTGTAATCCTTCCAAGCAGTGAGAAGTCTAATTTCTTCCACTGATCTCTCCCCTCCCCCTATTTTTTAAGCCAAAGTTTTGACAGACCTGTTGTCTAGTGTCTTTCATTTAAATTTTTTCCTAGGTACCTGAATACCCCTCAAAAACTAAGATTAGCCTGATAACTTTTGAAAACTTTTGCTGATCTCCAATAGGTGTATTAGCTAAAACTTATTATAATTTATTTCCAAACTTATATATTTCTTAAAATAGGGGAAACCTATAGATGATTTGGAAACAAACAACACACATTGTCCACATATTACATATTAATTAAGTGGCCTTTTCATTGACCCAAGACCCTGTATTCTGGGATTAATTTGTAATAATAATGACAATTTTTCAGTGGCTATTGTAGACAAAATTATTGATAAAAGGCTAGGCTGATTTGATCCCGTACTGAAACTGAGGAGTGAGAAATCTGCTCTGTTCATTTGAAGTTGAAATTCCCCCCCCCCCCGGTAAAGTCTCCCAATAAATGAAATAAACCTCTCCCCATAACCTGCTCCTCTTAAAAAGGCAAATGAGTAAGGTCATTCAATTCTATTAAATGTCTTGAGTTCATCTAGCGCAATCAAAGTGTCAAGTGGTGTAGTGGTTTGAATATTGGACTAGGACACTGGAAAACCAGTGTTTGAATCACTGCTGGGTGACCTTGGGCATGTAACCCTATCTCAACCTCAGAGGAAGGCAGTAACAAACCCTTTCTGAACAAATTTTGTCAAGAAAACCTCATCATAGGGTCACCTTGGGTCTCCATAAGTCAGAAATGACTTGAAGGGTCACAAGAACACTGTTTTGTTTTTACATATTAAGTAGGATGTTTAAAGCCTTACTATTTGAATCTAAAAGCAATATTTTTTAGCATAAAGCTCCCCTGAGCATTTGAGATATATGATGCTATGAAGCTGTTCAATCTACTTACCAATATTGTCATGAGGATTTTTTATATCCTGGTTAAGCAACACTATCAGTCAGGAAGAGATTAATAGGTTCATTTGTACAAGTTCAGTTTTACTATAAGAAATACCTAGCTTTCAAATATCATGTTGTCAAATTATTCTTTAATGCGTGAAACACATTCTTCCTGAAAGTTATTATTTTCCCTTACCTCCATCTGTGCATAGTTTCTCATTTTTAAAAGCTTTTTATTCATCTTTTTAATTTCAGACTTTATTATGTGAGGGATTTAACAAATTTCTATGCAGTTCATTCAATTGTGTAAATATGTACAATTTTAAAAGAGAAACTTTAAAATCTGTTTCCAAATCTGCTACTGAGTAATACAATCTACAATAAAAAGTACAACATTCATTGTTAATTTCATCTGAGTCAGATAGCATATTCTCTTTTTTATTTCTTATTACTAGAATCATGTTCCAGAAAATTTTCTTGCTTACTGCTTTGACCAACAGTGTTTACTTTTTATTTTCATATTCATAATAGTATCTGCCATGATAAGAAAGAGATTAATGTATCATCACAGTCTAATGTCTCTAATTCTGCTCTGAGTTTATCCTCTCTGAGGCCAAATCCACACTACACAAATAATCTAGTTTGAAACTAAATTATTTGCCATGGCTCATTCATATGAAATCCTGGGATTTGTAATTTGGTGAGGCATGAGTGTTCTTTGGCAAAAAGGCTAAATATTTTGTAAAACTGTAGATCCCAGGATTCTATAGGAAGGAACCATGGCAAATAATCCAGTTTCAACTGGATTATTTGTGTAGTGTAGATCTGCTCCTTGAATGCTTCCACTTCCAGTCTTTTTACATCCTCTAGCTAGGCATTTAATTTTATCCATTAATTCCTCTCTTATCCCCCCCCCTCCAATGACCTCTCTTTGACAAACAGATCTTATCCCACTGCTTTCACTGTGTCTTATAATGTAGCTTTTGTTATATCTCATGCAGAGTTTCCTCTTCTTAGTAAAGTTACATTTGTCTCCAGGTCAGAGTTTTCATGTGGGATAACATGCTCCATATTAAACATAAGGGAGATTTATCAGATGCTATTTGGGGTTTTATTTGTACCTGTGATACTTGATGATTCAGTGAATGGAATGTTAAGATGTTATGTATTCTAGAAAATGATATGTACTTACCTGAATGATGGTTATAGTCTTCCTGTTTTGGATGATAGTGCCTCTGTATGTGAATCAGCTCTCATTCTTCCATCTTTTTAAATACTGCATTTGCACTCCAGGATAACTTGAGGATCGATAAAAATTATGATGAAATAAGTTAGAGTTACCACCTAACATGATATCTCCTTCTGCAAATGTCTCTATGTTCAACAACGTTTTACTAAGACAATCTTTATGACTAATTAGGATTGTAATTTTTTTTTTGAGCATTGTACAATCTGAGCATAACCATCTCACCCAAGAATTGAGCCTTGAAAAGATGAACCTGCTTTCCAGATCTGTCAGCATCACTTCCATCTCAAAGAGGCAATATCTTGATATTAATATTGTAACTCCCTTTGATTTAAATGTACCTCAGAGAGGAGTCAAAACTTCACTACAAGTCAGATAATTTAAGACACAATGTTGTTCAAGTTTTGCTGAATCAGCAAAAACAAATTCATATCACATCAAATAATTTGGGACACAAAATTTATTGAGATTCTCAATTACCAGAAAGAAGACAAACTCAATTCCAAAAGCAATTTTCAAGACATCAAATTCCTCAAGCTTTTCATAGAATCATAGAATCATAGAATTGCAGAGTTGGAAGAGACCACGAGGGCCATCCAGTCCAACCCCCCTGCCATGCAGGAAATCACAATCAAAGCATCCCCGACAGATGGCCATCCAGCCTCTGTTTAAAGACCTCCAAGGAAGGAGACCCCACCACGCTCCGAGGGAGTGCGTTCCACTGCCGAACAGCTCTTACTGTCAAAAAGTTCCTCCTAATGTTGAGGTGGAATCTCTGTTCCTGGAGCTTGCACCCATTGCTCCGTGTTCCAGTCTCTGGAGCAGCAGAAAACAAGCCTGCTCCATCCTCAGCGTGACATCCCTTCAAATACTTAAACAGGGCTATCATATCGCCTCTAAACCGTCTTTTTTCCAGGCTAAACATACCCAGCTCCCTAAGTCTCTCCTCATAAGGCATTGTTTCCAGACCTTTCACCATTTTAGTTGCCCTTCTCTGGACACGCTCCAATTTGTCAATATCCTTTCTGAATTGTGGTGCCCAGAACTGGACACAGTATTCTAAGTGAGGTCTGACCAAGGCAGAATAGAGTGGCACTATTACTTCCCTTGATCTAGACACTATACTTCTATTGATACAGCCCAAAATCGCATTGGCCTTTTTAGCTGCCGCATCACACTGTTGGCTCATGTTCAACTTGTGGTCTACTAGGACTCCTAGATCCCTTTCGCACGTAGTCTCATTCAGCCAGGTCTCTCCCATCCTATATTTATGCATTTCATTTTTCCGCCCTAAATGCAGTACTTTACATTTCTCCGTATTGAATTTCATTTTGTTAGCTTTGGCCCAGCTCTCCAGTCTATCCAGGTCATTCTGAATTTTGATCCTGTCCTCTAGGGTATTAGCTACTCCTCCCAATTTGGTGTCATCTGCAAATTTGATAAGTATGCCCCTAATTCCCTCATCTAAGTCATTGATAAAGATGTTGAATAGCACTGGGCCCAGGACAGAACCCTGTGGCACCCCACTGGTCACATCTTTCCAAGACGAAGAGGAGCCACTGCTGAGCACCCTTTGGGTTCGGCCGGTCAACCAAATACAAATCCATTGAACAGTTAACTTGTCTAGCCCACATTCTACAAGCTTGTTTGCAAGAATGTCATGGGGAACCTTGTCAAAGGCCTTACTGAAATCAAGGTATGCAATGTCCACAGCATTCCCTTCATCTACCAAGCTGGTAACTTTATCAAAAAAAGAGATCAGATTAGTCTGGCATGACTTGTTTCTCTGAAACCCATGCTGACTTTTTGTGATTATGGCATTGCCTTCTAAATGTTCACAGACTCTCTGTTTAATGATCTGTTCTAGAATCTTCCCTGGTATTGATGTCAGACTAACTGGACGATAGTTGTTGGGATCCTCTTTTTTCCCCTTTTTGAAGATGGGAACAACGTTTGCCCTCCTCCAGTCTGCTGGGACTTCTCCTGTTCTCCAGGAGTTCTCAAATATTATTGCCAATGGCTCTGAGATTATATTTGCCAGCTCTTTTAATACTCTTGGATGTAGTTCATCTGGTCCTGGAGATTTAAATTCATTTAGATTAAGAAGGTATTCCTGTACTACCTCTTTACTTATTTTGAGCTGGATTTCCCCTATTGTGTCCTCTGTTCCATTCTCCTCAGGTTGGTCCTCCTTTTCCTTTTCTGAAAACACTGAGGCAAAGAAGGTGTTGAGTAATTCTGCCTTTTCTCTGTCCCCTGTTAGCATTTTGCCATCTTCTCCACGTAGCGGCCCTATCATTTCCTTCTTCCTCCTTTTGCTGCGGACATACCCAAAAAAACCCTTTTTATTGTTCTTAACCTCCCTAGCAAGCCTGAGCTCATTCTGCGCTTTAGCTTTTCTGACTTTACTCCTACACGTGTTCGCTATCTGTTTGAATTCTTCTTTGGTGATTTCCCCCCCTTTCCATTTCCTATACATGTTCCGTTTAAAACTTAGCTCCATTGAAAGTTCTTTAGTCATCCATCCTGGTTTCTTGAGACACCTCCCATTTTTTTTCCTCAATGGTACTGTTTGAAATTGTGCCTTCAGTATCTCCCTTTTGAGAAAGTCCCATCCGTCTTGAGGTCCCTTCTCTTTTAGTATTCTTGACCATGGGATCATCCCCAGTATTTCCCTGAGTTTATTGAAATCAGCTCTCCTAAAGTCAAGAATGCGTGTCTGACTATGCCTGGCTTCTCCTTTCCGTTGTATAACAAACTCCAGGAGAACATGATCACTCTCACCTAAGGATCCCACCACTTGCACCCCATTAACAAGGTCGTCTCTGTTGGTTAGGATCAGATCTAAAATAGCTGACCCCCTTGTTGCCTCTTCCACCTTTTGGACCATGAAATTGTCTTCCAGGCATGTAAGGAATTTGCTAGACCTTGTAGTTTTGGCTGAGTTAGATTGCCAGCAAATATCAGGATAGTTGAAGTCACCCATCACTACTACATCTCTCCTTTCTGCATGTATGTTCATCTGTTCTAGAAAGGCAACATCCAATTCCTCCGTCTGATTTGGGGGTCTGTAGTAGAGTCCCACAATAACATCCCTGTTGTTTCCCTCCCCTTTAATTTTTATCCAGATGCTCTCCACCTGGCTTCCAGTATTGATGTCATGGATCACTTCACTGGTGTAAATATCCCTGACATATAATGCTATTCCTCCTCCTTTCCTGTTTGGCCTGTTTCTCCTATAAAGGTTATACCCCTCTATTCCTACATTCCAATCATGAGACTCGTCCCACCAGGTTTCAGTAACGCCTATTATATCATATTTGTTTTGTAGTGCAAGGAGTTCTAGTTCATCTTGCTTATTTCCCATGCTCTGCATTAGTGTAGAGACATCTGAGACCATGTGTTCCCTTTACTTGCTCCCTGTGCAAGTTTTTTTGCCTCCCACTGTTGGGTCCTTGCGCTGTTCGCCTTGTTCCCTCTATGACAGTTTGACTATTTTCTCCAGCCCTTTTGCCTTCCAGTTTAAAGCCCTCCTGATCAAATTCTTGAGACTGTTGGCAAAAATGTTTCTTCCAACTGTTGTAAGATGCACCCCATCTCTTGCCAGAAGTCCCCCCGCATGGAAGCGCAGTCCATGATCCAAGAATCCAATTTGTTCCCGGCGACACCATCTACGGAGCCAGTTGTTTACGTCGGCTATTTTCCTCTCCCTTCTTGGACCATGCCCTTCAACTGGCAGAAGAGACGAGATGACCACCTGTGCGTTCATTTCTTTCAGCTTCCTCCCCAGGGCCTCATAATCTCTTCTGATCTTGGGAAAGCTGTGCCTTGCAGTATCATTGGTTCCCACATGGACCAAAAGGAAGGGGTAATGATCTGTAGGCTTGACGAGTCTTGTCAGCCTCTCGGTCACATCACAGATCTTTGCCCCAGGGAGACAACACACCTCCCGAGTCATCTTGTCAGGCCCACATACCACTGCTTCTGTACCCCTCAGCAAGGAGTCCCCCACCACCACCACACGCCTCCGCTGAGGCTTCGCAGCTGCTGTTCCTTGCGGTGGTCCTCTCAAGGTCCCCTGCTCTACCCCTGAAGTCTGTCCATGCTGTTCTTCCTCGTTGTCCTTGATAAGGGAAAGGGCTTCGAATCGATTCTGTAGCTGCAAGCTGCTGGAAGAATCCCTGGATTTTCTTGTTCTGTGTGTGACATTCCTCCTGCTGTCTACTTCCTGTGTCCGTGAAGTGACCCTCTCCTCCACAGCCACTTCCTCTGTGCGGTCCCCATCCAAGACTGTTCGTTCTGTTCTGTCCAGGAAAGCCTCTTGCTCACGAATCTGTTGAAGTGTAGCTACCCGTGTCTCCAGCTGCTGTACTTTCTCCTCCAAGAGGGCTACCATCTTGCATTTGGTGCATGTGAAGTTCTCCACGTCTGTAGACAAGAATACAAACATCGCACATGTGTTGCAAGTGACTGCTGCAGTCCCCTCAGTGTCCATGATGAGAGCTTTTAGGTAATCTAAGAACTCTTAGTTAACGCTGAGAATGCTAAGCTGTACTTTTAGGTCTGCTGTATTTTTGTTTGGTTACTGAAATTCGCGCGCCGGTAGGCGCGCGCCTCTGGCTCTTGAGGGTAAAAGGGGAAGGTCAGAAGTTCAAGCCCCTCAGCAGATCAGGGAAGAATTTGTTATCAGCAAGGAGATAATTTAAGGTATGAAACTGTTTACATTTCTGAACTTACAATATAAAGACAAATTAGACTTCAGATAATTTAAGACAAAATTGGTCAAGCTTTATAATTGCAAGAAGTAACACAAATTAGGCTTCTGGATAAATGAAGAAGGCAATAATATTCTTAATTTGGGTCTGGGATTCATTTCATAATGAAGAATGTCATTATAAACCAAATATCCCATATATGGATAAAGTTTGTGAATTTTGTTGTGCTAAGAAAGGAAAGAATCCTAGAAACCTCTAGAATGTTGCTTTAATGAAAAAGCTTCCTTGCCTGGTTTGCAACAATCACCTTAATATCCTTATGAAATTAATAACAAAAAATTATGCTGGTTGTAAATATGTTTTTTTTTAAACAACAACAACAACACTTGAGACTATTCAACAGTTATTTCCAAATGACATTATTTGGAACAGGCCAATTTTTTTCCTGTTCTACAAGGATTTAGGCCAAAATTCAAAATTGAAGATCAGGTTTATCACAGAGCTTCTTTTTACATTTTTTTAAATAAAAAAACCCAGTGATTGAAGTAAGAAGGGTGCCAGTTACATGACAGGATAAAGTTCACGAAATTCCAGATTACCATTTTTTTTTCGTATCAGCACTGCATAGTTCACATGAATTCTTGCTTATTTGGAAGATGCAGTCAGTTTTGGTTTTCATAGTTTGTACAGGCGAAGGTGGGGGGACATGGCCTCCAGATGATTAAAGCCAGGCAGAAGGCATGGAGGGAGCAAGGAGGGGGTCACCCAGGAGAGAAGGAAAGCACAAATAAACAAAAGAATGATGGAGTGATCTATCAGTTGCAGCACACTCACACACACACTCACACACCACCCAAGTTCCCGATCATCTTCCCTGACCCCAAAGCCTTAAATAAAGACAAAGGAGTGAGGGAAAGCACAAACAAACGAAAGAACGACGGAGCGATCTGTTGGTGGCAGCATGCTCACACACATACTCACACACCACCCAAGTTCCTGATCATCTTCCCTGCCCCCAAAGCCTTAAATAAAGACAAAGGAGTGAAGGAAAGCACAAACAAACAAACGAACTATGGAGCTATTGGCCGGTTGCAGCATGCACACACCACCCAAGCAGGGGCTAGCCCCATTCCCGATCGTCTTCCCTGCCCCCAAAGCCTTCCTTTGAAACAAACAGGAAGGGCTCAGAGCAGATTTCCCAAAGTGGGCCACAAGGAGAAGGGGCAAATGGCAGGCCCGGCGGATTTCTCTCTCCAACCCCTCCATCTATTCGGAGAAGGCACAATGGTCACTCCAACCAATCACGATTCAGCTCTGCTCACACTAATTCGAAAAGGTTGCTGCAAGTTCACACAGACATTTGCGAATGGTAAGTTCACATGACCAATTATGTGCATTTTAACTTTATCAAAAAAGTCAGGAAAACTAGTGAAAGATGATACTGCGTGACTTATGGGTTTTTTGTTCCCCCCTACTTCTGAAAAGGGTGCTGTGGCTTCGAAATGCATGGGAACTATCAAGCTTCTTGTCACATTCTTTGAGGATTTATTTTGCTGTGTAAATGGCCCCAAGGTATTTGAGGGTTTGGAAGATTTTGAAGAAGCTGAGCTCAGTTTTGGAGCCATTGGACATTTTTGGACAGGCAAAATTTTGCATTGTGCTGGAGTGCACGTTTTCACACTGGAAAATGCTTCTAGAGGAAGGTATTTGCCAAGGTCCTGACTCAGTTTCTGTAAGCTAAGGATCAGTAGGCAATGTTATATCAGCCCAGGACTCAAACAGTTTATTGTTCCATATCTCTGGGCTTGAGACTATAACAGCACCAAGCCAGTTCAATAATGTGTGGATGAGCATCTCAATTGAGATAGAGGTGTAAATCCAGAATATGGATGTAAATCATAGTAAATGTCATTGTCACAGGCAGGAATGAATAATTTTACTGGTTTTCTTCATTCTGTGAGAAAGTTGTAAAAAATGTGAATTTTTAAAGACTATTCACAGTTTGGGACTTGTTCTGTGGGGAAAAAAAGATATTTTTTGCAATAAGTTTCCTATGCATAAGACAATTTTCTGCACACAAATGTGTTTTCTGCACACACGTGTGCATTTTTCACAGAGGAAAAAAAAAGTCAGTTTCTTATCTATGTAACCTTCTCATTATCAGTGTCTCCTGACACTTGAGAAATCTATTTTTCTATAATTTTTCAATATTTTAGATTTTTTAAAAAACTCATCCCTATTCCAGAAGCATATCCAAATTTGTATAGGCAGCTTTCAGTAAAAGCTATACATAGGAATGAATATGAAATAATAGATCTTGCTGAATCATAGTGATTTTGAAGATCTAAAAATCTTTTTGGCTTCAGCAATGTAGAAAAATGAGAAACTGGGTGCAGAATTTAATTAGGGACATAAACACGTGTAACCCATGCTACACATGTGGGGCAAAAAAGTCACCATTGAGCAACTGACATATTCTGCTGATCGCAGTGGAAGTGGAGTTGTGGAGACAACATATTCCTCCCTTGCCTTGTCTTTGTAAGTTATGCATTGTGCACTGTGGTTGTGCATCCTATACTTTGTATGTTAGTTGTGCATCCTATAGTTTGCATTGTGGTTGAGCATCATGCATTATGCATTCTGCAATGGCATCCAGTTTTTATATATATGTATATATGTATGTATGTATGTATGTATGTATTCATTAGAAAAAAATTAATAATACAAATTTCAACTAAATGTTTGTGTCACTGTCAAGTCAAAGGGACACGAACAATACAAATACTGAGTTATAAGCTGTTTGAATGTATGTCCAATAACAGTTGTGATCATTCATCCCTATATATAGCTGTGTCACACAGCTAATTTTATGAGCCATTCAAAATATTTCAAACCTATGTGTTTAATCTGTATATGAAATATTAACCTCAAGAGACCACCTACTCTGTCTTCAGTATCCAAACATTCATATGCATACCACACATCTTATCTGGCAAAAGCAAAACACAAGAAGTCCCACTGCTACTTCTAAAATATTTTGGAAAGCCTTCAGGTGAGAACAGATTTGAATAGGATAATTAACCTTGAGAGTATTTTTTTTTAATAGCTGAGCCAAATAGCACCCCCTTGTCGTGGGAGAGAGGCTTGCGTACCCTAATGACATTTTGAGCTATGCTGGCGGTGGCATAATAGCCACCGGTAGGGTCTCCCATGCCAGACAGGTCAAAACCGAAGGGTCTGACAAAGAGCGTCAAAGGGCAGGATGGGCTCTCTAGCCTTATGGCAACCGTCCTAGGAGAAGGAAAACTCTAATCCCAAACCCGGGCAGATGGTGCTCGTCCAACCCTGTAAGGTCAACCATCTAAGAGAAGGAAACTCTAATCAAACCTACGGCCCGAGGACCTCGCTGCCACGTCCATGCTTGCAAGGCCACGGCAGATGAATCTCTGGTTTAAAGGGTGAGGCCAGTTCTGTGCACGCTGCGCTCCACCAGAAAAATCCATTGCACAGGCTCGAAGGACAAATCCATTTCCAAAAAAGCCCTGTAGCGACTGGCGAGGGACGAAACCGGCAGGTGTAAAGATGCACTGGAAGCCGCAGCCCCAACCCTGCATGCAGGCGGTTCAGGACATTGGTCGCTCAAGCCTGACCCGGGAGATGACAGTCTTGTTCGGCAGCATTCTGAACGACCAAGCAGCCTTTTTTAAGGAGAGCACTGCTTGCTCCATATGGAGAGGGGCCTAGAAAAGGTGGCCTAAAGAAAGCTCATCCCCAACTACCTGGTTGGCTAGCCGCGGCCAACGGGAATCTTCTGATGCGGTCAAACCAAGGCAAAGAAACAAAGGCACACACCGGCCTCCAAAGGTGTAAATAAACTGACACTTGCATGCTGGAACATCAGAACCATGCAAGACTCTAAAGATAGTGGATGGCCTGAGCGTCATTCTGCCCTAATAGCCCTTGAACTATCACGGCTTAGTATTGACATCGCTGCTCTTAGTGAAGTTCGCTTCCATGAGGAAGGCAGCCTTAAAGAACATGGCGCCGGCTACACACTTTACTGGTCTGGCAAACCCAAAACCGAAAAACATCTTTCAGGAGTAGGCTTCATGATCAAAAACTCCATTGCCTCCAAACTCGAAACCTTGCCAACAGGACACTCTGATCGCATTATTTCCTTACGCCTCCCACATGTTGTTCTCTTTAGTGTATATGCCCCAAATATGCAAGCCGACCCTGTAGAGAAAGACAAATTCTACACAGACCTACGCCAACTCATACAAAAAGTCCCTGTAGAAGATAAAATTATTATACTTGGTGACTTCAATGCCAGAGTAGGAAAGAATTCCGAAGCCTGGAAAGGTGTCTTAGGCAAGCATGGTGTTGGAAATTGCAATGATAACGGACGCCTCCTGCTAGAGTTCTGTGCAGAACAACAGCTGACTATTACAAACACAATCTTTCAGCAGAAAGATAGCTTGAAGACAACCTGGATGCATCCCCGATCCAAACATTGGCACCTCATTGACTACGTTCTAGTCCGTCAGAGAGACGTTCGTGATGTCCGTCATACCCGAGTGATGCCCAGTGCAGAATGCCAAACAGATCATCGCCTCGTCAGATGTAAACTAAATCTTCATCTTAAGTTCAAACCTAAGAGGGGTGGCATCTTAAAGAAGAGGCTCCAAGTCAACAATCTTCAACAAGCTACCATGAGAGACAACTTCCAGGCAAACCTACAAACGAAACTTGAAGACCATCCTACAGATCCTTCTCCTACAGTGCTTTGGCAACATATCAAAAACAGTATCCTCCAGTCTGCAGAAGAATCCCTCGGGTTCTCCCACAAGAAAAATCAAGACTGGTTTGATGAAAACAACCAAGAGATCCAGGAGCTGTTGGCAAGGAAGAGAGCTGCTCACCAGGCATACCTCACCCAGCCAACCTGTCATGTAAGAAAAGCAGCTTTCCGCCTCACATGTAGCAAACTACAACAAAAACTCCGAGACATGCAGAACAAGTGGTGGATCAATTTAGCAGAAAAGACACAACGCTGTGCAGATCTGGGTGATCATAGAGGATTTTATGAAGCTCTTAAAGCAGTGTTTGGACCTACTTATCAGGTCCAAAGCTCCTTATACAGTACAGATGGTCAAACATTAATTACTGATAAAGCCTCCATCCTAAATCGTTGGGCTGAACATTTTCAAAGTCTCTTTAGCGCCAACCGAGTAGTCCAAGCCTCAGCTATCCAATATATGATACAAAAACCAATGAAAAATGAATTGGACATAGCTCCCACTTTGGAAGAGACCCTTATGGCCATACAGCAGATGAAAAACGGCAAGGCAGCTGGGATTGATGGAATCCCACCTGAAGTTTGGAAACACGGAGGTCATGCACTCCACGAAAAATTCCACGAATTCCTTGTGAATTGCTGGGAAAAAGGGGAACTGCCATCAGACCTCCGAGATGCAGTCATCATCACCCTGTACAAGAAAAAAAGGAGCAAAATCCGACTGCTCAAACTATCGAGGCATAACACTGCTCTCTATTGCTGGAAAAATTCTTGCAAGGATACTCCTGAACAGATTAGTTCCTGCTATTGCAGAAGAACTTCTCCCTGAAAGCCAATGTGGCTTCAGAGCCAATAGGAGTACTACAGACATGGTATTTGCCCTTAGGCAACTGCAAGAAAAATGTAGGGAGCAGAACAAGGGTCTCTATGTAACATTTGTCGACCTCACCAAAGCCTTTGACACTGTAAGTAGAAAAGGTCTGTGGCAGATCCTGGAAAAACTAGGATGTTCCCCCAAATTCCTTAAAATGATTATCTTGCTACACGAGGGCCAGCGTGGTCAAGTCAGATATGGCGATGCTCTTTCAGAGCCCTTTCTAATAACTAATGGAGTGAAGCAAGGTTGTGTTCTTGCACCAACTTTATTTACAATCTTCTTTAGCACGATGCTCCAAAGGGCTATGGCAGAGCTTGAAGAAGACGACGGCATCTATATACGCTACCGTACTGATGGTAGCTTGTTTAACTTAAGCCGTCTGAGGGCTCACACTAAGACTCTAAACTATCTAGTCCGTGAGCTGCTCTTCGCCGATGATGCTGCCCTTGTTGCCCACACAGAAGCAGCTCTGCAGCGCCTAACGTCCTGCTTTGCAACAGCTGCAGAGCTGTTTGGGCTAGAAGTCAACCTGAAGAAAACAGAAGTTCTTTACCAGCCTGCACCACAGGACGAACACCACCATCCCCACATTGCCGTCGGCAAATCAGTGCTCAAGTCCGTTCAGCAGTTCACCTACCTGGGAAGCATCATCTCCTCAGATGCCAAGATTGACAAAGAGATCGATCACAGATTAGCAAAGGCATATAGTGCATTTGGAAGACTCCACAAAAGAGTCTGGAGCAATAAACACCTGAGGCAAAGCACAAAAATCAGTGTGTATAGAGCCATCGTACTGTCTATCCTCCTTTATGGATCTGAAACATGGGTTACCTATCGCCACCACCTACGACTCCTCGAGCGCTTTCATCAGCGCTGTCTACGCACAATCCTAAATATACACTGGACTGACTATGTGACGAATGTTGCTGTCCTTGAACAAGCAGGGATCACCAGCATTGAGGCCATGATATTGAGAACACAGCTGCGCTGGGCAGGGCACGTTTCTAGGATGGAGGACCATCGCCTCCCAAAAATACTACTCTACGGTGAACTCGCCACGGGTCAGCGTGGGAGGGGCGCTCCAAAAAAGCGATACAAGGACTCCCTGAAACAACATCTCAGGCTTGGCCAGATTGATCACCAACGGTGGTCCGCCCTGGCCTCACATCGGGAGGCATGGAGACGCACTATCCACAATGCTGCAGCCTTATTTGAGAACTCACGACGAACAAGTCTTGAAGAGAAACGACAACGCAGAAAGAATCACAACCCAAAAACATCACCCAAGGAGACCTTCTGCTGCACTTTTTGCAACCGGACTTGTTTATCTCGGATTGGCCTTTTTAGTCATCAGCGCGCTTGCAGAAGGCGCGGGATGAGTCCTTCCTGAATCTTCGTTTGGGAAGAAAAGCCAGAGAGAGAGAGAGATCTCATGGGCTGGAAAAAGGCCATGATGTCTTTATGGAAATAATATTTTCTCACCCACCCCACAACTCCAAAAAAGAACAATAAAAATTCATTCAGCACATCTCTTATTAATCTGTGGTCTGGAAATGAGAATGCTTACAGAAAACAAAATTGGAAGAGACTTGAGACTTATAGTATGAAGTCTAGAAAGGGTAATATAGCACCTTTGAAAAGAAGGAGGAATACAGGAGATAGCAGGAGGCTGTAGGGAGAAAGAGGTTACTTTTTACTGGTGACTTGTACCTCTATTTCCAAATGGGGCTGAATAGCATCCTGGCCCTCAAGTAGAAAATGTAGAGCATTCTACAGACCACTGTGAAGAATTTGCATGACACTTTGCAGATAAAATTGCTCAAGTTCACTCTCACTTGGATGCTATAGTAGATACAGTCTCAGTGGATGTAACTTTGGCCCCTGTTTATCTAATAATAATAATGGATTCTTTTCTATTTGTATGCCAGAGGATGTGGACAAGATTCTTAGAGAAATGAGAGACACTTTGTGTGTGCTAGCCCCTTGCCCTCCCTGGCTCATTAAGCAAGGCAGAGCAGGACTGAGTGGGTGAAGGGGATAATCAGTGCCACCTGACAACAAAGCAGTTGTAGGGCTTTTGCTGAAAAAAGTCTTCCCTGAGTTCCTCTAAAATGGAAAATTATCAGCTGGTGTCCAATATTCCATTGTGAGGCAAGAGTGTAGTTGCATCTCATAACCAGGCCTTCCTGGATGAAACAGATGACCTTAATCCATTTCAATCTAGTTTCAGTGGAACAGTTTATGAGACAGGAAGCCTGTCTACACTGCAGAAATACAGCTGTTTGATATCACTTATCCACTACAGTTCTATCCTATGGAATCCTGGTATTTGTAGTTTGGTGAGGCACCAGTTTTCTCTGATAGAAAAGACTTAATACCTCACCAAACTACAAATACCAGGATTCGATAGGAAAGATAAAGTACTGTCAAACTGCTGTATTTCTTCAATGTAGACAGTCCCAGAGATGGCTTGGGTTGCCTTGGTGCTGGGAACTGGCCAGGTTAATGTGACCCTGTTGGTTCTTCTGGACCTCTCAGTGGTTTTCAGTGCCTGGGACCATGGTATCATTCTAGGCTGTTTCACTGGGATGGGACTTGGAGGCAATGTTTTTTATAGTATCATTATTTTCTAGAGGGATAAGCCCAGAATGTGGTATTTAAGGATTCCTGTTCGGCTCCTTGGTTAGTAACCCATGGAATTCCTTAGGGCTCTGTTCTTCCCCCCACCCCACCCCATGCTATTTAAAATCTACACAGAACCACTGAGAGAGGTTGTCCATAGGTTTTGGGGTTACTGAGCCACTCAGGAATAATGAGACCAGACAACAGAGTTGGGAGGAAAATAGACCACTTTATTATTATCTATTTAATCAATTGACTTGAGAGCTGCAGGGGGAGGAGCAACCTAATGTGGGTTTATCTGAAGCAGGGTGTCAATCTCCTCTTCAATCACTACTGAGTGAAGTACTTATAAAGCCTTTCAACTCCACTCCATACTTCTGCATCATAGTACACCAGCCCCCTGGCACTCTTCTGTCCTCAATGGTCTCACGTCCTGCAGAGCCAGCAAACATGACCTCTCCTCACAGCCATGTTGTGTGACATGGATTTGAGGCCAGATTGTTGCCGGTTGGCTGATGACACCCAACTCTGCTTCTCCTTTCCACCTAATTCCATGGAAGCTGTTTCAGTTGTAAAGTAGTGTGTGGCATCAGTAACAGATTGGATGAGGGCAAACAAATGGAAGATTAATGAAAGCAAGACAGAAGTGCTCCTAGTCAAAAGGCAGATCCTGGAATAGGTATTCAGCTTGTGTTTGATAGGGTTACTGTACATCCCCTCTGAAGATCAGGTTCACAATTTGTTCATACCTCTGGACTCAGATCTGAGCCTGGAGACTCAGGTTTCTGTGATGGCTAGGAATGCTTTGCCCTCTTAAAGCTTATGTGCCATTCCTTGAGATTCCTGATTTGACCATGTAAACTTACATCTTAGTTATATCCCACTTGGAATACCTACTGTGCATGCTTTTGAAATACTCAGAAAATTCATGTGGTATAAAGAGCTGCAGCTAGACTGTTAATTGGGGCGGGGTACAGGGATTGTATAATTCTCATATTACAGCAACTTCACTGGTTGCCAGTCCCTTTCTGGGCACAATTCAAAGTGTCCTGTGTGGCCTAGGTCCAGGCAACCTAATAGAGTGTATCTCCCTGTATGAGCTTGCAGGAACCCTATTCGAAGATTATTCGAAGAGGCGCTTCTCCCAGATCCACCACCTTCACAGGCATGGTTGGTGGGGATGTTAGACAGAGGTTTCTCAGTGGCTGCCCCTGGGCTTTGAAACTCCATTCTTAGGGAGTCCAGAAAGGTCCCCTCATTGCTATTCCCACATTGCCACACAAAGATATTATTCTGACAGGCTTTTAGGACAGAAGGTTTTTAAAGAAATTGATTGAGAGAGTATTGTATTGATTTTATTGAACTTTCTCTAAACTTTTAAAAATCTCATTTTTTGTACACATTTTAAATTGTTTTAAGATTGTACATAGTTTAATTGCATTTTAATACTAATTTTTGTATTTTTCTGAAAGTTCTGAATGTGAAAGGTACCCAGTTGGAGGTTCAACAGAAAGAATAAGTGTGTACCTACACTATACATTTATTGCAGTTTGATATAATTCCATCTATTATGGCTCCACCCTGCAGAATCCTGGGATCATTGCTAGGTGAGGTGATTAGAATTCTTTGCTAGAAATTCTAGCAGTTCTATAATTCAAGAAAATGCATTCTAATTCCCTAGCAGAGAATTCTGAGTATCTGATTGTAATCCCCCCTGCTAGGTTGCTCATACTGATATATATTCTGGGCTTTTGTCACAATCTTGCCCCTAAAAACTTTAAATCATGTTCTGGGTTTATCATTTTGAGCTCTTAGGTAGCTACAACACTGGACCAGTGAATGTATTCTATTTTGGGTTGAGGCAGGTAAATGAAGTCTGTCTATTAAATAACAAGACTGATACAATAACCATCTTTATTTATATGTATTACAATTCTATTGCTTGTCCCCTTCAATATACTCCCTGTTCACACTCACACACCAATGCAGTCTTGTTTTCCAGTGGTTGAAGGCATGGAACAGATCAGTTTCTGTCAGCTGTTTCAACACAAACACACACATATGAGACAGGTAGTCTTCCCTGTAGGCTTCAGTAAGCATTTGAAAAGATTCCATTGGTGTTCAGTAAAGAAACAAGTGTGAATTTTGTATAGAATAAGTCCCAAACTGTAAGTAGTCATGCATATGAAGTCTGTCTATTAAATAACAAGACTGTATTTCTACCTTGCAGACAAATCAGGGAGAACTGATTGTGAAGGCTTGAGTGGTGACCTTGAACATTTCTGAACTTGCATGACAAACATCAACACTCTCAGCCATTCAGTTAATTGTCAGTTGTCATTTAAAGCAGCTGTGTTGTCTGTTGTGTGCTGTGGAGTGAATACTAGGGAATATTAAATTTAAATACATCTTTGGAAATAAGTGTGCCATCAACATGTACCTATCCATTGTATTATCCTCCCCTGTATAAAATTAACCCTTTATCACATCAGCCTGTTATCTTGCAATAATCACATTGTTGAAGCAAACAGGAACATATTGGTTTAAAAACAATCACTATCACACTTCTCTGCAATTGCACAATTGTGCTCCTTTGGCAATCCACTGTCCCACACTCACTCTTCTGCACCACCTTGCTAACCCTGCCTTCCTTACCCTGTATGGCCTACCCAGTGCATGCATGGCTTTCTTTTTTCTTTTTTTGCCATGATTGTGCAATTACAGCAAAATGATAAAATTTTTACAAAAATAAAATATAAGGAATGGAAAATAAAAGGAAAATGGAGTAAAACCAACCTCAGCCTGCTTGGAAATAGTGAGGTGGAGGGAGGGGAGAGGAGGAGGAGAATCATGCCCCCTCGTGTCATGTGGAGGAGGAGAATCATGCCCCCTCATGTCATGTGACTGCCGGAAGATTGGAACTGCAGCAGAAGGGACCAATTGCACCCCAGGCCAGTAATAGAAAACTAGCAATATTGGGAGATATTGACAGATTTTCCCCATGAATGATTGAATGATTGAAATAAAAAGCAGCAACAGGAGAGACACAACATCGTGTGATAAGTACCGACAAAAGACAATATTGTGACTTACCAGCCTTGTGTGATAAAGTCCTTGGTCACACCCTTAGATCTTTTGGGCTTCACAGGTCATTGCCCTTTGGAGTTAGTTTGGTTCCTACAAGGGGGAAAAGACCTTTTCATTCCGTTCTTTTATCAAATCCCTTCCAGTGAATTAATTTATTTGGCCCAGGCTTTTATTGCTTCCCAAAAGACAGTGAAAATGTTCCATATTTAGAGGGCACTCTCCATTGTTATGATGTTTTAAAGCTGCGCAGTGTTTCACGATAGTTTTCTATCTTTACATTACTTGACTGATATTGCATTGCATTTCATATATTTGTAATTTCCCTTGCATGTATATGTAAAACAAATATAATAAATAATGCCAACACCAATATTAATATAGATTAGAAATAATATATAAGTGGATGTATACCCCTATTGATTAGAGCTATAACTATAATAGCTCTAAATTGAAATGCTTTTCATTTTAAAATTCAGGAAGAAATTGAGGGGTGAGGAAAATACTGGGAATTGGGGAAAGGGGAGGAGCCCAATGGAGAGATGTCAACTGTTTTTAAACAAAGGCAATGAGAACAAAGATCTCTCTCTCTGTCTCTCTCTCTCTCTCACACACACACACATAACATATAGGGGAAAGCTACAGATCAGGTGGGACCAACGAGTTGCAGAGCAAAGATCTGGGCTACTGGCAAGATAAAAGAATGTACAGAAGAGCTTTGGAATCACAAAATTAAAAGTTTTTGGCAGATCACATGATCTCTGCCTAGTCTAGGTAGCACAGGGAATAAACCTATTCCTGGATATCTTATTTCTGCATATTGAGAAAGCAAACATGTGTAGGGCTGCAGTAACTCCTAGAGAATTGGAGTACACATCACAGATCTTCCATGTTGCAGGAAGCCCCCCACTTAGCCAACAGGTTAGGGACTGCAACAGTGTCAGAAACTGGAATTGCTTGAAAAGCAAAATCCATATAGGGAACATGAGGGAATTATGGTGGCTCATTTGGGACTGCCCATACCCACCTGCACTCACGTTGCTTGCAAACTCTCTCAGTTGGCTTGATGACTTCCCCTGCTCTCAGCTCACTTTGCCAGCAGCTCACATGGGTGCTGTCAGTCCTTGTCAAATGAATGGAACTTTTCCTTAATTTGCAAGTGTTGAAAGAGTGAGTCATCACATAATGAACCATCAAATGGTGGGAGTTTCCTGTAATCTGTGTTGTTATCACCAGACAATGGAAGTCCATGGCTTTCCTTTGATTCTTCTTGAAATCCTGATCTTCTGGAATGATCTCTGAAACAAAAGTTCCAAATTGCCTCAAATTTCATTCCAAACAATATTTGCCATGGATTAATTCTAGTGTATAGTCAATAATTTTGAAAGTTACTGAGTTGTCTTGAGCAAATTATCTCTTGGTACACCCTACCTGTCCTAGGGAGGCTAAATGAAACAAGAATGATAGGCACATTGAGACCTAAAATGTTCTCCATTGCCTATCAAATGGTATAGCCATGTTAAACAAAAACAAATGGTGTAGCCATGTTTAACAATACCAACAAAAACAAAAAAATGCCCGTTCCCCATTCATGCAACCAATTTTCCTTGGACATTTGGAATCTTTACAGAGCAATTATCCATTCAAGAGAGAAAATTATAGTGATTTCCAATGTAAGGGGGATAAGCTAGTCAGTATGTCCTATCGTATTCCTCACTTTCCAAAATATGATTGTAAATAAAGATTAAAGATTAAAGATTAGCTTGCTACCCCCCCCCAAAAAAAAAGCATGACAAATATCTAGATTTTTCCAGTGGAACAAAACATGGCATAACACAGTTGCTTTGCTGAAGTGCATTTCTGGAAAAAGAAATCACCCCTTGCTTAGTGCATTTTGCTTCAACTTAATGGAAAACAACAGCTGCGGTGCTATAATTATGAGTATTTGAGCCATAAATCTATCCTTGAAAATGTTTTTCTAGTCACATTCCATTTTTATTCTCTATTTACTAGCCTTTTTATCTTCCTATTTTTTTTTCTTTTCACAACCCAAGATGTAAAACACAAGAGACCAAGTGCATTAAGCTCATTAATGTCAACTAGGTTATAAACTAACAGATTCTAGGTTGATATGCTGACAGTGTAAGTTATGCAAAATACTTTGGTGTATTGGATGTATATGTTAAGTATTCCTTTCAGATGAAACTGCTCACTGGTATTTATCATTTAGCAGTTCTCCTTTACTTTTTTCCTCTTCTGTTTATGGCATCATCAGTTTTGAAGCCTGTGTTATGCCAAAAAGCTTGTAAGATGTCATATTCTTTCAGATGGCTGATTGATTAAATTCTGAAGTCACTGAGCCCACTGACAAGGTCACATTGAACTTCCTACTTCTCTTGCAACATGGTCATCAACTGTTTGTACTTCAGAACATAATAAAAAGCTAGAGAAGTAGAATGAAATACAGCTCAAGAATTAAGAACTTTATGCTCTGAGAGTTTACTTCTAACTTGGAAATATTCACACAGTAGCATGACCTCTGATTTTAAAATTAATGCCGTGAATTCAACACATTGAATCTAATGAGTGAGGCTAAAGCCAGCATCTCCCCTAGCTGTTGGAGGCAGATAGAAAATGAAGTGTGATTTGTTCATCTGTTTACTTTTATGCATGCTTCCAAAGTTCATTAAGAACATTTCTCCCTACTGTGATTAAAAAGGCAAGCTGGTGATATATTGTGCATTCTGTCATCAACATGGCATTAGTAATTGACAGATGACAGATGACAGACACAGCATAACTAATCTTACAATACTTAAATTGAATTTATAATCAGGTGTAACAACTGATGAATACACCTCAGATTTTGTTATATATTTAATCTAATAAATTGTTTTGGAATGAGTCATACTATTGGTCCATTTATGTATTATTTATATTCAATGACAGCGACTTTCCAAAATTTCAAAGACAAGGATTTTTTTGGGGGGGTGGTGGTGTTAGTATGCCCTACTATCCCCTCCTCACAATATCTCATAATTGGAAATATTGGAAACTTTTTGGGATGATGTTGGTTGGGGAAACCCACAAAGGTCACAATGACCTGAGATGTGTCTTAGAAATATTTTGGCAAAGAAGCTCATATTAGAATTGTGCAGAAGCCCCTTAGTAAACAAAATCATTAAGGAGGTATGTGCTAATCCTTTCCTGGGCACTAATTCCTCAGCAATTAGTAATTCAACCAAACAATTAAGTGACCATTTCCCAAATCTACCACCAAGGAAATCTCACCTCATGCGCACTCCTGTCCAGCCTTGAGGGGTTGTAATAAATTAATCAATTCCCATCTCCCAGCCATTGACACAAATATCTGAATTTCAGTTTCCTTTGTCTATCCAGTGGAAAGCCACCCAGGCTTCGTCCTAGCCAGAGTACCCCTTCAGGATAGGAAACAGGGTATAAATATTAGTCCCTCAACAATAGAAAGGTGTGCCATGGTGGATGAACCCAGTCATTCTCTTTCTCAGCACAACCCCAGATTAGAACCTCCTGTGCCACCCTCAGTTACCTGTCTGAGCATCTTTGCTGAAAGAAGCTCTACTCTTCAAGACAGGTAATTATCACATTATATCCCCAAATCTCTCCCTCTGTCCAATCTTTTGCCTTACTTTTTGATAGCCTTGTATGGTTCTTAGGAATATGTGTTGCGTGTGTGAGTTCACTTTGTGTTATTTCCAATAAAAATACTTTATTTCACTTTAAACTGAGTGTCCTTTACATTTAGTACTGGTATACATAAGTGAAAAGATCGTGCAGTTACCCAATTCTCACAGGCTTTTCTTTGAGCTAATAATTCCCCCAGATAGATTTTAGCATCACAGGTGAGTCTCTAAAGCACCCCCACATCTTAGGATAACAGGGGGAGGTCCACAGTCCTATCTGGAGATTCCAGTGCTTTTTGTATGCTATATTCTACCTCTGAGCTCTGCCCTTTTTGTAAAATATGACAAAAAAGTGAGCAATATAAAAGGAGGTTTTGACATCTCAATATTTCTAGACCTGTTCCAAATATTCTCCATTTTTGACTTGCAGTGGGAACTATCAATTTCCCCCTGCAAAACTGATAGATTATGCAAATGTTCATATCCTTTTCTATACCTTTGTTCCCTCAACTGCTGTACTTTCAGGACTATTGGTTTCCTTTGACTGCTATTTCATCTGTACCATGCATTAGTGATGTAGACGATCCCACATGGAATTGGGAAACAAAAAAACAACTTCATAATTCTACATAGAGATGTAATTTGTGAATGTGGTGGTCATACTGAAAGCTAGTGAAGACCAGGGAGGACAATAGTAGTTCATAAGAAAACATATAAATAATGAATGCTCAACATAACTGAAAGGGAGAGGTGGTTATACATTTTCACAAAAAAGAAACAGAACCATTTTGGCCCAGCTTCATTTTCTTACTGCTAAAAACACTAGAGAGAAATGGGGATGGTGCAAATAATCTTCATATGAAGCATATCTGAAGGTGCAATTCAGATACCAGCATAATCTGATAACAGAATTTTACTTGCAAATTAATGTGTGTGTGTGTGTGTGTGTGTGTGTGTGTGTGTGTATATATATATATATAAATGTAATCCCCATTAAATTCACTGGTATTTTCTCTTCAGTAAGTGTCATACTTTAGTGAAGGTATACTTTTTCAAGAATTATGATAAAGGAACAGACAAAAGAGATATTTTCCTTCAAAAATATT
This sequence comes from Gambelia wislizenii, assembly GCA_030847615.1. Taxonomy (NCBI): domain Eukaryota; kingdom Metazoa; phylum Chordata; class Lepidosauria; order Squamata; family Crotaphytidae; genus Gambelia; species Gambelia wislizenii. The sequence continues at coordinate 191,535,389 of JAUMIR010000003.1, read as the reverse complement.
CATTTCATACCTCCTGAAATTGGCAGCAGAACTGAGTCCAATTTTGCCTTCAAAATGTATACATTTCTGAGGCTTGCATTCCTTTTCACAAGGGGCCAAAGATGTACACATTTGAAAAGTGTGAACAACTGAAAGTGAGTGATATGAAAAAAAATGATATGACAAAGACACACAAACACACTTTAGCTCATGGGGGGAAAACATACATTACAAAAAATGTGCCCCAAATTGTGGATGAATTCCATTCAGGAAGCTTTTTGTTTTGTTTTGTGTTAAAGAAGACTCACATCCCAGTACCAAGCTAGGACAAATTTTCAGAATCTTCTTTAAGTAAGTGTCTCGCCGAATTCATATTGTTATATGAAACAGGGTTTTGTTGGAGCAAAACTGACTTCAGGATTCCTTAGCTGTTGAAGGGAAGGGGCAAATAAAGGTAAGTGCTGGAACAAGGAGAGAGCTTTGTTAACCAGTTAAGCTTTTTATTTTTCTTTTATTTTTTGAGTGGATATTTCTACAGTAGAATAGTGCAGGAAATATGCTTTCACACTGTGAGATTCGTGGCAAATTCTAGTTCATGTAGAACCTGTGCTGAACTTTAGGATCCTATCAAACATTTTAAGAAGTGCATACTGAAATCTCTATGTCTATACACATAGAGTAAGTGCTCATTTCAGGTCTTCAACATAGATAATGGAGAAAAATCCCTCAAGGGATGGAACAGAAGGGCAGTGCAGAGAATCCAAACTGCACCAGGTGACATTGTCAGGTGTGTGTGTGTGTGAGAGAGAGACACCAGCCTTAGTGACATCACAGAAGAAAGGAAATGGAGAGTATGTGTGTCTCACTCTCTCTCACACACAACTGTAATCCATTAAGTGGGGAATAACAGATGGACCCTATTGCCTGTCTTGATACCAAAAAGCCTCTGATTATTCTGGCCTGAGAAGGGACATTCTCTAGGGCAGTGTTTCTCAACCTTTTTACCCTGGAGGAACCCTTCAAGTGATTTTTCAGGTATCGGAAAACCCCGGTATTGAAAATATTATATCTATAGTTGTTTAAAAAATGTTTATTATTTTCAATCACCATCTCTAGTGGAGCCCAGGGGTTCCAGGGAAGTCTACTATATAATCTGCAAACATCACTCTCCCCCCATTCCACTCATGGTCTCCAGGGCTTTACCTCAGGCAAGCCGGATCCAGCTTGGGCTTCTTGGCTTGGGGATCCTCGGCTGCCATCTTCTTCCCCGTCCCACGTGCAATGCCTGCTTGGGCACAAGAGTTGTTCCATCCCTTTCAGGGAAGCCAGCAGAGAGGCTGGCCAAGGAGGGAAGGAAAGAAGCTGTGGTAGGGTATGCCGGGCTGAATGCCTGGTCTAAGGATCAGGGCACAGGGTCTTGAAGCCTGGAGGCATGGGGAGGGAGGGAGTTGCCACTGATGGGAGTTGCTGTTTGACACCATCTTTCTGGCCACACATCCCATACCCTCAAAGGGCTTACTCTTTGAAAGTTCCTTCACTGTAATATGCTTCCTTATTCTTATTATTAGGACTACAAGAAGTCCAGGCAAAACTTGGGAGGAAAAAGGGCAGCTTATGGAGTGTGGGAAGGGGGGGCATTGTTACCAGGGTAATAAAGGCTGGAAGATGACAGTGAAGGTAGGTAGGTAAGGGAGGGATTGGTGTCAGTAGATAATGGGGTAGACTGGGATGGGATTCATGGGGGCGTCACAGGGATCACAGCCACATTTCAACCCTTCCTTCCCCTTTCTAAGTGTATTCCTCAGGCAGGAGCAGGGTGTGGGAGAGAGAAAGTGCACCCATCCCAGGTGATGGGTGCCTGACTCTGAACTGCAGGTCACATCCTTTGTGGTGCTCATATCTCCTCCGGCTCCACTCCTGCTTCATCTTCCAGTCCCCACCTGGTTCCTTGCATTGTGGTTCTACTGAGTGCTGCTATGGAGTTGAAGGCAGGCTGAGGTGAGGAGGAGAGGAGTGGTTTTGGAGACTGCCAGGAGCTAGCTGGCCCTTTCTTACAGGGGGGTTGGTTTCTGGATGGAAGGGTTAAGCAGCCATTCTCCAGTGTAAAGAGATGATGCTGACAGGGCTCGGAGGAGGAGAAACCCCCCTCCCTTGGAGGGAACCACGAGGAGGAGGAGGAGAGGAGGAGGAAGACAGGCAGAAACGGCAGGACAATAGGTGTGAGAGAGGGTGGGGGCGTCACTTGCCTGGCAAGTGAGGGAGCTCCCACACACATGCATGCACACACACATAGCTCACCACTTCTCTGTGATTATTTATTAATATTTTCTCACAGAACCCCTGGCAATGTCTCCGAAACCCTAGGGTTCTGCAGAACCCCGTTTAAGAAATGCTGCTCTAGGGGGCAGCATAAAAGGCTCTCTATGCTTCATACAAGCCATAGTGTGTATAAAGGGAGGGATGGAAGATAAATTTGCACCGATTAATTTGCACTGAATGTATCCAAATTGTGGATCTAAATTTTTTTATACATTTGGGGGACTGACTATGTTTTATTTAGCATTCTCTTTTATTGCAACACAAAAATATTAATAAAAATGAAGATGCATGTGATCTTTTGGTTTTCTGCCAATAGGAACACCCTGAGCCAGGTTTCCCCCTGAATTATAAGTAAATATAATCATATGCACAGTTCAAAATGTGCATTTATGGAAAAAAATGTGGACAAACATGTCTTAGTCAATGGGAAAATGCATACGTTAAGAAAAAGGCATAACGAAGTGTAGATATTAGGAACAAATGTACAGAAAATTGTACAAGTTTTTCATGCAAGAAGCGCAGGAGGGTACCAAAGTCCCACTAGCTGATATGAAATAAGGACTGGGGGGGAGGAATGATGATTGGTGCAAAATTGTCCTATTTTGGTCTGAATCTAGTTGCAGAATCGAGGTTCCAAATTATCTCCACTAGACTGAGAAACAATCCACATTCTATCTGAGTGAAACAATACTTAGAGTAACATTCTGGATGCTAGTATAGCCCATACAACAAGTATTATCTTCATGTGATATTTATCAGAGCATGAAAATATTTATTTTGCATGCCTGCAAGTAACACAGCAAGACATTGCTGGTGAAATAACCTTACATAAGTTGTTGTTGTGTGACTTCATGTCTGATGACCCTAAGGAAGACATATCATGGGATTTTCTTGGCAATATATCTTCAGAGAAGTTTTGCCATTGTCTTCCTCTGAGGTAGACAGACTGTTAAGTTAAAGGTCACCTAGCCAGTTTCCATGGCTTGGTGGAGATTTGAACCCTGTCTCCCAGAATTGTGGTTCAACCCTCATCCACACTGGCTCTCAATCTTACCTATATTTTCTAGATATAAATATATGCAATTTTACTTATAAAGGTTAAACAAAAAACAAAGCAGAAAAAAACAACAACAAATAAACAAAACACCCTTCCCTATATTTACTAATATATCCCTGAAACAACGTCTCAGGCTTGGCTAAATTGATCACCGTCTCAGGCTTGGCTAAATTGATCACCAACAATGGACCGCCCTGGCTTCACACTGGGAGACATGGAGACACACTATCCACAATGCTGCAGCCTTATTTGAGAACTCATGCCGAACAAGTCTTGAAGAGAAACGACAATGCAGAAAGAACCACAACCCAGAAACATCACCCAAGGAGACCCTCTGCTGTGCTTTCTGTAACCGGATTTGTTTATCTTGGATTGGCCTTTTTAGTCATCAGCATGCTTGCAGAAAGTGCGGGATGAGTCCTTCCTGAATCTTCATTTGCAAAGAAAAGCCAGAGAGAGAGAGAGAGTAACAGACAAATTTCAATGTGCTCCTGTCTGGGAGTGTGTGATTAAAATATATTAGCTTCCAGGATTTTAAAGACCTGACAATTGCAGGTTTGAGACCACAGTCCTAAACACAATTCTTTCAATGGATAACTTATTTACCTTGGTGGGATTTATTTCTGAGTATATACACCGAGGATTGCACTGCACATCATTTGATTATGTCCAGTAAGTATGTTTTGTTTTGGGGGAGCATATTTTCTAAACAGTTTTTTTTTTGTCTTATCATCACCCCCCCTCTCTCTCTCGACTTGAGAACTATTTTGTACCTGCCTTCTCCATTCTCCTTCTCTTTTCCCCCCCATAAAACAACCGTTCAAAATATTGGATTCACCTATTACTTGGAACATAGGATCAGTTCTAAGCTTGATTATATGCATTTCTATGCTGTACGTATTTTTCTGGAAAGTTTCATTATGGTTCATTTAGATGTAAAAAGTCTGTGTAGGATCAAGTCATCCTTTTTTGCATTGTGATGTTAGTGGTGTTAGTGGTGATGAGTTATATAAAAATGAAAACTGAATATTTGATATTGCATTTGGGAAGACTGCAGCATTCCTGTTATATGTATACATTCTCTGAATTGACACAAATGCATTGGGTAGGCACTTCTTCAAGATACTGATTTGTAAGCACAGTTCTGAATGCAACAGGACAAATGCATATTTATTCTTATTGCTTGCAACTGGATGTTGTGCTATATATTTCTGATCATCAGCTGCATCTGTTTTATCTTGTTCTCCATTTTAAATATAGATTTTCAACTAACTATTAGAGAGATTCCAGTAATTTCTGCTGTATGAGTGTGCGCTAGGTTATGTTGAAATCAAGAATATCATTTCACAAGATCCCTTTAGCTTTTTTTTCTAACTAGCATTATGTCCAGGATGGGAGAAACCAGAACAGAGTGGTTAAAATGGATTTGGTAACAAACTTTAACAGCAAAGCCCTATACCCACTTACCACAGAGTTCACATATAGTGAAAGTAGCACCACTGGATTACTTCTTTGTGTCTTTGTGATAATCCACCTGTCATGCTGTGTTTGCTGTTATATGTATGCTTTACTTCAACAAAGGGTGGGGGAGGCACACAGGTTTTTAACAGAGACAAGAGTATTATTTTTTTGTGAACTCCTTTATTTTATATTGTGCACAAATTGAAGAGGAAAAAACGCCTTGATAAAAAGATGTCTTGGCCCCATGCTGGAAGCAAGATCTCTTGAGAGGATTGGAAAATAATTGAAGTGCTTTCTTGCCAGGGTTGGCCCTAAGAAGTCACATTTGCTGAGGAAAAAAAATTACAGAAAGACTTGTAAATCAGAGATGGGCAACTCACAGCCTTTGTGTTACATTGCCTTCCCAGGCATTTTTACACAAGCAGGTCCTCAGTATTGTCAAAACCTCTGCCTTTTCTGACCAAATCCTAGCAATTGTATTGAGAAACATGGCATGCAGGAGCTACATGCCTTCTGTTACCATTAGATGTATGCTTCCAGCAAGATTTTTAAGAGAATGATTCTAATGGGGAGAGGGAAGGTATAGCCCCTGGGGACCATGATTCAAAACAGAATCTCTGGCTTTTTGGTAGTGGGAACAGATATGTTTGGAAGCAGACAGTTTGGGCAACATGTGAGTGCAGCCCATTAGAACTTTATCCAAGTTCGAACTAGCGAACAAGAAAATTCCCTGACCCTGAATAGACATACAACACCCTACCAATCCAGTTTCAAAAATTTCCCAGAATAATGATTTAGTTTTAGCAGATTTTGTACACTTTTTGTTAAGGGTCAGCACATGAGTTAGAAATGGGTGTTGTTGTTTTTTTAAGGGAGTAGTCAAAGCCCTCTTTTACAAAGAGGAGTTTAAACTGTATAGTTTCTTCAGTTAAAAGGATCTCAAGTTGTCAAAATGGGGAGGAAAGGTTTTTGCCTGGAATTTTTCAGAGCTACTTTCAGTTAGTTTAGGCAAGACCTGATTGGATGAACTGTCTGACCCAGACAGCATTCCGTGCAATATTTTGTGGTTAGTGGTGGCTGTATTGTCCTACTTTCAAACCAAATTATCCCTTTTGTCAAATGGGAAACCAAGTCTAACCATCAAAAATAAAAGGAAGAAAATACAGTAGGACCCCAGTACCTGTTGGGGATCGGTTCTGGGCCCCACCGGGGATACCAAAATCCATGGATAATAGCAAATGCCAGATTTCCCTCACCTCTACCATGGAACACCCCCCCCATTGAAAATGGAGAAAGGAGATAAGCTCACCTCCTCCCTCCTTCTTCCTTCCAACCCCCTGCCAGCTCCACACACCACTTCCTCCCTCCCTCCCTCCCTCCCCGTGTCCATCCACCCACCAGCTCTCCACCACTGGAACCCTCCGGGGGGAAGGGAAGGGGAAGTGAGCTTGCCTCATCCCTCTCTCCCCTATCCAACCCCTGCAATCTCCACCAGGCTTCTGGAAGTCCTGTGGAGAAGAGAGGGGAAAGGCAAGCCCTCCTCCTCCCCTCACTTCTGCACCCTCCCCACCATTGCCATCCATGGATAATTGAATCAGCAGACGGCAAATCAGCTGATATAGGGGTGCTACTATAAATGAAACAGTATCAAACCAAATGCCATTCAAAAATTCACACCAATACCATTATATATATTTAAAAAAACACCATAAGCAGATTATTATTTCTTTAAAAAAATATCCATTCTTCATTAAAAACCACTGATGCTGAAATAACTCTGTGTAATCCTGTACAGATTGTCCTGTTAGTGAATGGAATAGCTTTCAACTAGTGAAAAGAATCTGTGTTGAAGGGTGGAATGTTTTGTACTCTAGCATGTTCCATTTGGTGAAATCAAATCATGGCTCACCTTGACCCTTTTGTGAATGCTATGTGTTATTCCTTTAGAAGCCGGTTGCTGAACTGCCATACACTATATATTACTATGTCAAACAACACACCACTTTCTGGCTCTATAATCTTATTTATGAGATTAAATGCAGATATACATGATGCCAAAACAATCACAGACCTGCTTACTGTTTCAGGAACTATAAGTCTGCAATCCAGACCAGGAAGCTAGAGCAACCAGTGGCCAGACATTTCAACTCAGAATATTACAGCCTCTCTGATTTGTCTCTGTTCAGTATTGAGGTACATTCTTCTTCAGACATTTTGGACAAAAGTGAGAATTTTTGGATCTAAAGACTTAAGACCCTAACACCACATGGCTATAGCTTAGAGGATAATACCATCTTCCACTAAAGAATGCTAGAAACAGAGTGGTCTGAATTGCCAACTTGTATACAACTCAGTTTCATCTTTAGCAACTGAAGAAGGCCGAAGCTAAAACATTTTGCTCATGTTATATTTTTCCATTCTGTTTGTTAATCACTTCTATAGATATGTGGAGGGAGTATTCTTGTACTTGGGAGCTGTTTTTTACCTTGATTTTCCACCACATTCTGCCTTTGTTCTTTTATGACTGATCTATGATTGTAACAAAGTTGACTGATTGATATTATTTCATGGTTTCTATTTATTTGTGTTTTCTATTTTCCATTTATTGATTAGTCACTGTGATCCACTTTGTGTGCTTCTAATTGAGATGGAAAGGCGGGATACAAATGTTTTGAATAACAGTAATTATTTTATGCTTGGCAATGCAAATTAGATTGGGGCATCAAGTTGTCTGTCCAATGTAGATATGACTAGATAAGTGAGTCTAATTTGTCTTCTATCAGAGTTTTTTTTCTTCTTTCAATTAGACTCGTAATGTCATAGAAGCATGTATAAAAGACAAGGTTTTTGTTTTTTGGCATATTTCTAACCACCAATGTAATTTGAGATACAATTGGAATTTAGGAAAACTTTTAAAGGAAGCAAAATTAATTTTGGTACAATTTGCAACATTGTTCTGGGGTAGGAAAGTGACAAATACAACTTGTGACTCAGACTAGAACACACACACACCTCCCCAGACCAAGGTATTTGGATGATGGAGGCAATAAAGAGGAACAAAAAAAAATAGGGTGACAGGATATAGAGAGAGGTGGAAGGAAAAATAATGTCGAGAGGCAGGGTGGCCATATCACGAAAAAAAAGTGGTAGCCAAAACACCTGCTTTCCTTCCTCTGAGAGTCGGACATCTTGTTCCAGCACTGAACAAGGCCTCATTGGCAAAGGGGGATATTTTAAACAGATATGTTTTCACTTCCAGCCTCTCTAAACCAACTTTTAAGCCATCAATTATTACTTCTGGCTTTACCAGGTAGATAATGCCATCAGCCTGGACAATTTAGCTCAGGATGTGCATTAGAATGAACGGCATTCCCTCCTGTTGATTAGCTAACAACACATAAGCAATTTCTTTCCCCCTGCTATCTGAACAAAATGAAAGCTTTCTCTGCATTTTAACTACACACCCACAGGCACACAGCCTTGCAAGATATAATTTGAAATAAATAAATGTTAGTCTTCTTGCTCATTATGAAAACTAAACAAAATACATTTCCACTTAATGAAATATAATGTCTAGGTGACCTGCATCTCTTTAATTACTAATTATCCTCTAAAGCATTTTAAAGTAGATATGAAAGGTGAGCTGCATTGTGGAACATTTATAGTACACAGTGTACTCAGTTTCTACTGCAAACTCTTCTAATCTTTATTACTAGTACTGGTGACAAACTTCGGAATTGGTTTTGGGGTTAGAGCATCAAGCCATATTCCACAGTTCAGAAACCTCAGCTCTGGGTTGTAATACTCTCATCACCAATTTTCCCTGCCAGCAGGGATGGACAGATTTATCTGTTTTGCCATCTATAGTGTTTGATTTTTTTCCCAATAACGTTTATCTTGTCCTGTTTCCACATGACTTTGTGTTTTATTTTAAATTTCCCATAAACATAACTACACATTTCCCACTCCCAATTGCATTTTCCCTATTGTACATTTTTTTCATGTAGTTTCCCCAGCTATCTGCCTTTTGTATGCAGTTTTGCCCAAGACATGTATGAGAGCACCACCACCCCCATTTGGGGTTCATCCACTCTGAGCATGAGTGCAGATTTGTACCTCTCCATTTACTGTCACAGAAAGTTGTTTGGGGTGCTTCTTCAGGTTTCCTTATTTTTTTAAAAAAAAACACTGTTTTTGTAAAATAAATAAAACTTTGAAACCCCTGTCATTTCCTCTTCCTTCTGCCTCCAAATGACTCCTTTTCATTTTTTAAAAATAGTCTCTCTGGCTCATTTGCATCCTTAAGATTCAATGCTATGATTGCTGTGCAGGATGAGATCAACTGTCTTCCCCCTCCCAGACAGAGAGTTTTACATGAACCACTTCATATAAGCAGAGATTATGGCCCTGTAGCAGATCCCCTCTCCAGGCTGCCCCACCGTTTCAAACCTTTGTGCTTCTGTCAATCACTTTGCTGCTTTCCTCCTCAAGATCCCTCCCTGGATCTGCTACTTGGGCCTCAAAGTGATCACAATGTGGACAAGTGGATATGCTATTCATTGGGTCCACTGTTGTAAGCTTGAGCAGACTATTAAAACTTAAAAGGAACAGCAAGAAACAGTTGTGAAAAAAGAATAAATCATTAGAAGTTTCCTAATACACCTTTAGAACAAAGATTAACCCCATAACTATTTAATCATTCACAGATTAATCATCTCCCAAGCCCTATTCAGTTATTTACCCTGACTGACTGTCCTACCTTTATTTCAGCTTCCCCTTATTTCTCTACTATCTTTTCCCTGGACAAATCTATACAAGCCAGGATATGCTGGCTCCCTACTGGTGTATTCTTGCTGAAGATCAGGCCCATTGTTCCCGTTACCACATACAAATGGGCTGCAGTCCAGACAGGCATACTGGCCCATTGCTGTAGCCACTGCCATCTCCTCGCTGTCTCAGAAGACAGGAAGCCAGCTGACAACAAGTGACCAAGGCCCCCTGTATGTGACCAGACTTGGTCACATGCTGTAGGACACCTTCCTGCCTTCAAAGAGAACCAGGGAGATCAGCAGCAGCAGCAGCAATGGCTTGCCTACCAGGGTGGACTCCTGGTCATGTGAGGCCTGGCCTATTTGCTCCTGGTGGAAACAGAGTAAAACAAATATTATTTTAAAATAGTATGTTGGACCCTATCCCATTCCTCCCATCTGAGCCCTGTATCTGCCCTGGGGGTGGTGAGGACTGTCCAGGAGCAGAACAGGGCAAAAGCAGGTTCTAAGACAAAGACAAGATGGGTATATTGCTTGTGTAGACAAACCCCCTGTCTCTATGCCATCTTACACCTATCTGCGTTCTGCCAGAGACAAGCCTCAGTTTTGAAACCTTTCTCCCCCCCCCAAACACCCTTCACACCATTCCATGAGCTATGATTGGCTTGCACCAACCAGGCATATTCAGCACCAGCACCTCTCTTCACAGGCTCAGAAATGCAAATTCAGATTTGGAACAACAATAGAGTCTCAAAGCACCTTAAACTAAAAAGGAAATCTTATGGATGACATAAATGTATTATCAAGCAAAAGGTGACAACACACTAGACTAATACCTGGGGAAAGTGAAACAGGTAAAAACAACAAAGCTCATCTTAAATATACACAACATAATATAGGTCTCACTACCATTTACCTTCCAATATTTCACAGATGAAAATCATGATACATGTGGCCAAGCAACATCAGCAAATGTCAACATGATAAATGTTGTTAGTAAGGAAGAACACACAAACTAGGAAAGACTGCAGCCATTTACTTTTGTGTGGGACTACTGAGAAGGCTAAGGTTTGTCCCCTCCTCTTTCCCCTGCTGAGTTAACTGAGTGCAAACTATTTTTATAATTTCAACTTTAAAAGCAGCTGAAAAAGTGGGATGATAGAGGATCAATTGGGACTGTCACTCCCCAACTGGGACAGTTGGAGGGGCTGCTAGCACAGGTTACAAAACAGAAGTAACAGGTGCCAAAGATGAACTTTAAGTCAAAATGCTCAACAGAAGGCAAGGCAACATGAAATGATAGGCCAACTCCCACACCCCCAAACCCTTAGCAATTTAATGTGGTTCCCATTGACCAATCACAAGGTAGATAGCCACAGAGCTGTCATGCTCTTTAGAAGAATCATGTTCCCACATGAATACAGTTGACCTGCTATTCCTAATTATCAGGCCCTTTCCCCAAGGAGGCAGCTTTAATCTAGAGAGATTATCAGACATGGCTAATGTGGCACCAAAACGATACCAGCAGAACACAAAAGGATACCAATATTATACAACATCATCCTTTTGCGTTCCACTGTCATTATTCTGGCATTTCTTTTTATTGATGGACCAAAGCTGTCAATGGATCACCCATTCCATTTTGGTGCTGGCATTGCCAGCATTTGAACCCTCACATCATTTTTGACTTGTGAAAACAGTGTCAATGAGTGGTCCTGCCAGAACACTTCCAGGTGGGATTGTGAGACCTAGATAGACTACCCTCTTTTTTGTACCCTACCTGGGTTACTTATTTTTTTTTTGTTAGTGTGTGTATGTGCTTTTGTTAACTTTTCTGTGTGTATTTTTCTTTTTCTTTTTGAATTTCCTCTGCTCTCATCTTCTCATGAGAACGGGCAGGATTTCAGTCCTGGAAGTGAACAGTGCTCTGTTAGAGCGCCATTCATTCCTGGGCTACCTTTGGATGGAAGATAAGGTAAGTCTGATAGGGAGGGTTATTGTGTCAGAAGATAAGGTAATTCTGATGGGGAGGGACAGGTCTGGAGACTGTGGGACAGGAACACTTTTTGTGTTCCTATCTGATAATCTAAAAGTATCCACTACTCATGAAAGGAGTTTAGGCATTCATGGTTGCCTAATATAAACTTGTATAACCCTCCTTTCTATATTTAACATGGTAGTTTGTTCTAAGTACACAATAAAGGGTTTCTAATTTTTTGATATCTTCTTTTGTGCTTCACATAAATTTCCAATACACTCTTCATATCACTGAATTAAACCAAACAGGTTTTCATATTGAGTGCCTGGTTCTAATCATATTTGTTAAGAAGAAGTCATTCTCAGGAAGCTTCTCATGATTCGCTTCTAAGCAAATATTCATAGGATCAGGTGAGGGCTTGTCCTGTCATTAGGTAGTGGCGGTTGCCTCCCTTTGTTGCCCATGAATCCCTTAAGTGGCCCTTAACTTCCTCAGCTAACCTACATCTGCCAGGTATGCTGTCTTGCTTAAGGAAACTTCATCTAGTAGTCCAATCAGATTTGGTTCATGTAGTGAGGATGGTATGCTTTGTTTCAGGCATGAAAATATCTTGGGCTGCCCTAGACCAGACTTCAATAAGAACACAAGTTGCAACTCAGTGGTATCATTACTGAATTGTCAGAACAGAATAAAGCAAATGTCCTCAGCTATTCAAATTTCATTATCTTTCATATGCATTTGCATCTCCAGGTATCCATCAGAGTATGGGGCAAAGAATTAATTTAGGATGAAAAATGCTACCAAACACACAGCAATGAATCCAGTCCTGTATCAATCTTCCCTCCCCTGATTTCTCCTCCATGAAAATGAGAGAGCTTAATTGAACTCTGTGTAATTAAAAGCATTCACAGCTTGACACCAACTACTCCCTGGCATTACTGCTTGCAGAGCTTACTGGAACATGACCAAACTTGAGGTAAAGTAAAAATAAAAATTAGATGTTATTAGAACTTCCAAGACCATAATTAAAGCTACAGCCAAAGCAGCTAAGCAAAACTGTTAACATGTGACACACAGAACACAGGGAGAGAATAACACTTGCATGGTCTGTTACTTAATGAAAGGCCAACTTCAAAAGTTTTCAGGCTATAGACTTCAAGGAATACTACATGAAGGTATTTTCCAGTTATTGTACCACTTCATAATGACATGGATCTATTCCAGAATGAAAGCCCTACCTACTGCACGGTGTCCTCCATTCCGTTTCTCAAATGGAACGGTGGCTGTTCAAAGTACTTCAAGCACACCACACACTCCATGAAAACTACACCTCTGTATGTTGATCTCCTCCATCCTTAAAACTTAATTGCTCTACTTTATTTGTGCATGCTCCATTTTAAAAAATGTATTATTGCATAACTGTGTGGTCTCACAAGTCCTTCATTCAGCTCACATGGTGTTAGATATTCTCGCAAGTCTTCCTGTTTGCGTGTGCATGTGTGACATGACTGATTATTTGTGTAGTTTCAGAAGAAAGAACTTGCAAACTACCTCTGCTCTGGGGTATACACACACACACCCTATGCAAATAAAACCAGAAACATTTGTGCAATGTCTTGCTCAAGTCTGCCTTCCTCCACACACACACACCCAGAAAGACTTATGTTTGTTATTTAAGATATCCTCAATTCATGACTTGTATCCAAGAAAACATTAATGACTTTCCTATTTTTTCCTTGCCTTATAAAGAACAGAGCGATTTACCCACCACATTAACCCCTTTGGAAGTAAAAAGGGATTTTAATTGCACTGCCAAAGAAGAAGAGGAGGGGGAAAATGCTAGGCATGCCCCGTGTGAGCCTCAAACTCACGACCTTCTGATTATGAGACTGACATGCTGCCTACTTCACCAACAAGACTCCTAGAGGGTGAGGGAATGTGGGTTTCCACTTTCTCTTTTTAGCCTTACAGAAAGGGAAGTGACTTGTTAGGTGCTAATTGCTGCAGAAGCTCCTTTGTTCTTTGTTACATTGTTGCAAAAGAGGTCTCTGGTTAAATGGATAGCAGACCGGGGATGGGAAGGGTTCAACGGTTTCAAGGCAGCAGGAAAGGAATAAATTTATTTTAAATGGTAAGGAAACAGTATATTAAATGCATTAAATGCAATATTGGTAAATTACGCAGCTGCAGAATTGCACAAATTCATGGTTAAAAAGTTACTGGATAACTCGGGAATAAAGTTACTAGCTTGTGAGTTTGACCACTGGACAACTGGAGTGACCACCAGAAGTTGAATGCCAGGGAAGCAGGAGGAACAACAGATCAGGGAACTGTGGGGAGAGCAGGCATACCCACTCCTGCTACGTGTATTCACATCATCTCATCATAATTACAGAAAGTTACTACTGCACAGTAAAATATGGTAGTTTTATGTCTGAATGAATTTCATTCACACTCAGTGTCCATGAATGAAAAGAAATGCTACTGGGTCTCACAGCCAATGGTACAATCACTGAAGGGGAACGACATCATGTAATCAGAATATTTTCACTTCCAATACTATTACAGAAATATAGTGCAACAACCCGTCATGTAGTATTCCTCTTAACGTTGTGTTGTTTGCCTGCTAGCATGTGGTTTAAATCCATTATATGAACTCCTTGTTTTATTTCCTCTCTCTCTCTCTCTGTGTGTGTGTGTGTGTGAGAGAGAGAGAGAGAGAGAGAAACTACAAAACCCTCTACAGGGCAGTATACAGATGTGTTTGTTGGGAGTAATTTGGGAGGGCTTTCCAAGGTTCTTGGCAAATGCTTGTAATGAGATGAATGCTATTTACTTTTTTTTCTTTTAGAGACATACATTTATATTTAATTTGTTAAAATACTTTAATCCTACTCTACATATATAGATTTCTGGTCAGTGTACACACTCTCTCTCTCTCTCCCCCCTCTATATACACACACACATATATCTTAAATGATCTGATACCATTTTAAATGTCAATCAGTAAAAGATAATTTACAATGTAAAAACATATCAAAGTATGCAACATATTAAGATAACTAGTTAAAACCATGTATATGTATAAATTATATGAAATCATTGGATGTCCAAATATTTTAATAAAAAAAGCCATGTTTTAATTGGTACTGAAATAAAGCTTTCATGGGGAGGGAATTTCACAATTGAGGTGTCACAACAGAGAAGGCCCTTTCCCATATTGTCACATAATGAATTGTGTCCCCTGGTGGGACAAAGGAAGGCTATCCCAATAGAGCTCAATATATATAGGTTCAATTCTCAGCTTGCTTTGGTAGGTCAGTTCCAACTCTAATTTGATCTGGAATAATTCAGACCCATTTTAAACTGATATGGACCCTAATTCAGAATTGAGATTTGGAAATCCCATTGATGTCCTATCGTTGGCATGCCTTGGGAAACATAACAGCTTTTTTTTTTTAGTTTATAACACATCTATATGAAATGTGGAGACATGACAAATCCTGAAGAGCCAATTAACCCCCACCACCACCACCACAAAACAAACAAACAAACAAAAAAAACACAACCACACACACACACACAGAGGGAGCTTCAGGGTATTTTGTACTAGGCATGTTGTTTTTCCAAATCAACCAAACACATGCAATTGTTAAAGTCAGGTACATTTTGTCTCAATGCTCAGTCTTACCAATACCTAATATTGGGAGCACCTTCTAGAGCACTTATATCACTACCAAACTTATAGCTGAGGAAATGCACCAAAATACAGCTAAATAACTAATTAAGGTTAAAACAGATAAAAGAGCCAGTGAAAACCAGTGCAAGGAGCACCAGGGGGAGTGGGGAACAGGCAGCAGTGTTCAACTGATGTGAGTAGGCAAGCAAGCTAGAAGCTAGACAGGAGCAGTTGGCAGCTAAAAACAGCAACACATATTTCATGGTGGGCATAGTCCCCTTACATGTAGTACCATATTACAGACCCAAAGAGCATCTTAAAGGTTTAGAGTTGAAGTAATGCTACACTAAATATGTAACAAAAACCAAAATGTATAATTCAAACTGAAACATTTAACTGAAAAACAGTTGGTAGCCACTGTGTGGGCACTGGGTAGGCAGCAATAGTTGGCAGAGATCACAAGATATGGAGGTTATTGTCTTACCAATGCAACCTAGTCTGTCACACTCCCCTCTAGTTTTGGAAGCATCATGCTACTCCAAGCAATTTTGTCTGCAAAATGTCTTGCAAATTCTTCAAGTGGTCTGTTGAGTGGTCTGAGTTCTCTTCTTGTAAGGCAGAATATAAAAGGCCTCTGTCCACTTAAGACACCTCTTCTGGATGGGATTTTGCATACAGAGAAGCATGATTTCTTCAATGGCAAAATTACCATATCATAGACTTTCCAATGTGCTCTAGACCATGCTTGATTGGACCTACTTTAAGTTTTCTACCATCAGCACTAGTCTCCATCCCACTCATTTCATAACTACCAGCTCCCCATTAAAACAGGTGGCTCTCTTAGCACTCATCCATTATGTTTAGGAGTAACTGTGTCCATGACTCTGGCCATTTCCCTATTTCAAACATCAGCCAGAGCTTTTATAGTATAAGTTGCCAAGGCAACAGGAAATTCCCAAAGAACTATTTAATATTTATCTGGATCTATAAACCCACTGGGGCAGATCACCTTAATTGGTCTCCCACCCCTGTAGAGGGTTCAAATCCCAGTGTAAATCTCACTAAATAGTGATCTGTCCATGACAAAGGAACTATGGAAAGTTTCTCCACACCCAGATCACTGATATCTCACCCAGCATAGAAAATTAGGTCCAGAGTATGGCCTGCAGCAAGAGGAGCACCATATACTATTTGAGACAGACCTATGGTCATCATGGAGGACATGATGTTCTGAGCCGCATGGATGTTGAAATTCCCCAGCCCAACAACCCAGGAGGACTCCAACACCACTGCTGAGACTAATTGAACCCACCCAGGATTGGAGACTTTTGAGAAGCTGGATGGGTGATATACCAATAGAATCCCTATTCTGCCCCTGGACGCAGCAGATGGTAAGATGGGACACCTGGCAAGGGAAATAGATTTATGATAGAGCAGGCAGGGTCTCCAGGCCTACCTTGCTGCATCACAGAGAACCTAGGTAGACAGGGCTGGCAGAGGTTACCCCCTACCCCAGTTAACTACCACTAAGCCCTAAACCTTCCATACTTTTAAATACAAATACAGTTAAAGACATTAGCTTCTTATTCTGCCATGTGGTATAACACAGATGGAAATAATTTGCCAATAAATTAACAGAATCCAAAGGTATATTGCCCTGCTCTTTAGAAACCCCATTGCTAATAGTGTATTTCTAGTTCACATTAGAATACATGTGAACAGTCAATTACAAAGCAAATTCTAATGTGAACAGTCAATTACAAAGCAAAATGTGCAATTCTGGTAAATGAAAATCACTGCCAGAAAGGGAGAAGCACAGAGGTGTTTGATAATTGTAATAAGCTGTTCATTTCTCCAGAGCCGCATGTGGTCCTGGTTCCTTAGAAAACCATGTCAGAACTTGACAAATTTTGCTCAGACATCAAATATTTGCATAACAAGTTAGTGACACAGAATCAGGAATCTTCTTTAACATATAGCACAAGACCTGTGTAAATTCATCTGGCCATGTTGCAAGACACAAGAGAAAATGAGAAGATGGTGCACCCTGAGGTTTCCACTTTTTTAAATGACAGATTTTTTTAAAGATTTTATTTTTGTAAAAGTTCCTAAACTGATAATCTTCATAAATTACTGGCACAACAGAAGCAAAGCAGAAGGAAAAATGCAGTTGGGTCATTCATCAAAGATGAGCTTTTGACTTCCAGTTGCTTTGACCTCTACATTTCTGGTACAAGTATATAATGGCTCTATGATTCATAGCTTTTGTATTCTGATTGATGTTTGATAGATATTGATACACAAGCCTGCATTGCCCTGTGATGGTGCCATTATGGAGAGAGAGCATCAGGTGTAGGGTGTGTTAAACATGCTGATAGAGTTATTAAGGGAACAGAATGAACCATAACTAGTATATTAACACAACTATTAGCAACCTCAAAAGGGCCAGCAACTGTGGTGGTCAAGTGCCAAGTTCAATGGTTGGCACAGTCAGGGCTCCTAAGGCTCACTGCCCTGTGAACACCTATAGGTTTTCAGCTCTGTTTTTACTCCTCCTTCATGATCCTGCCTGTTCTCTTGCCTTCTGTGAACTTAGATGCAGTGGTAGGAGAAAGGAGATGGATTCTGATGCAGCTGCCTCTGTTCAGTAGTGCATATTGCCTAATGTAGCCCCTCCGGTCAATTGTGAAGATTGAGGGAGATAAGATAAATGAGAAATCCTGAGATAGGCAAGGAAGAAAAGGACCCATTCAGAGAAGACCTGTTCCTCAAAGGTTAAAACTTGTGTCTGCCACTGACAGTTGGTATATTGCAAAGAGGCCTGTAGAGTCAGAATTCTGTGTTGGTGATACAATTAGGAGCTGAAGTATGTGACAATAAGGACTAAACAGAAATCAAAGAGGCTCTGGGATATCATCCAATTGTGGTTACCATAGATTTCCTGTCCTACTCCCAGTTTCTTCCATGGATGGATAAAGAAAGCAAAATGAGGAACACAGTTGTGGCTATGCCTCCTCCTCTTCTCATGCTTTGCTGGGAAAGCAGGAAGCAGAGATTGATGCAGATCCTAGCTATTGTTTTGAACACTTGTTGGAGCACAGTCACTGTGGGAGGAAGGGATTGAGGAAGTTGCTTGTGTGCAGTCTGCACAATGGCTTGGCTCCAGCAAGCATTCAAAACTATATTCAGGTTGCAACTTGCCTCTGCCTCCTTCTCTTTTGGTAGTATTCAAGTTGCTGAGTTTTTCTTCCCCCTCCTATAGCAAGGAGGGTGCCGGCAGAGGTAGGGGTGTGTAGATTTTCCTTGTTTTTTTTTCCTGGATGTGAGGCCGTGTTCTGGAAGAGTTTATTTCTGATGTTTCACCTGCATCTGTGGCTAGCATCTTCAGAGAATGGTTGGGTAGGAGCGTGTGAGGAGTTTATATACAGTGAACCCTTGTTGGGGAGGATATGTAAATTTGTGTATTTGAATGGCTAGTTTCTGGGTAGAGATATGAAAGGAGGATTAGTGTCTGTTTGGCTAATGGTTGGCTAGTGGTCCATTTACTGCTGAAAATCCCCATCCCTGGGTGGAGTTTACATGCTTGCAGGGGTTACCACCACATTTTTTTAAAAAGAGCCATTCCCTCCTAGAGCAGTGGAGGGGGGGAATAGGAGAGGAACACTTCTATTTCTTGTTTTTGAGCATTGGCCTCTAAGCTGCATCACAGACAAAAACAATAATGATGTAAAATTAATTCATCAAAATAAATTCTCTTCTGCAGACTGAAAATCAGTAGGTTTCACTTGCATGTCACCACATGAGGAATATGGTTCAATACTTGGGGTAGAATCTTAGCCCAAGCTGCACAAATTCATTAGATCTGAATCTTAGTATCTGCTTGGGTGGGAGGGAAGTCTCCTTTAGTGCCAATGGAAGACTTCTCAGTTCAAATACTACTTCAAGAGAGCTTCCTCAGGACTGAAGTAGGGGGGAAATGTTAAATGTCCTCTCTGTGACTGTTCTGATTCTTTTAATTATCTGCTCCTCCCAAGATAATCCAATTCACATTAAACACACACACACACAAACACACACATCCTATAAGCTATTTTTTTTAAAAAAAATTAAGTTCATACCTAGTTTATTCCTAAAAATGGAATTTCAGATAAATCACCTCCTTCCATGCCCTAAATTCTTTTAAAACAATCATCCTGGAACTGAAGTAGCATTGCTAAGATTTATTTATTTGGTTTTAATCTTAATGTTTTGCCATAAAATAGTGCTCAGATCACATTACAAATTAAATAGATACCAATAAATTGGCCACACTGCCATATGACTATTTCAAACATATGGACTATTTCAAACATATATATGAAATACTATAGATGAAATGCTATATATACTTTCCTGGGAGAAAGCACTGTGGAAAACAATGACATTCACTTCTGAGTAGACAGGTAAAGTAATTCCACTTGACAAAATCACAGTGGGATTGAAGAACCATTAAGCCACATTATAACTACTTATTCACTGCCAAAAAGGAGCCAGTGCATCACCAAAATAAAGGACAATAAAGGACACAAATTCAGAATGTTTTCACACATACACACATTTGAAATACTTGTGATATAAATAGGAAGATGTCACATAGAACCATAGAATCATAGAGTTGGAAGAAACCACAAGGGCCATCTATTCCAATCCTCTCCCATGCAGGAATACACAATCAAAGCATGCCCAACAGATGACCATCCAGTCTCTGTTTATAAACCTCCAAAGAAGAAGACTCCACCACACTAATGTATAGATGGACTCCTAGATTCCTTTAACATCAAGCCATCAAGCCAGGTGTCACCCATCCTATACTGTACATTTCATTTTTATTGCCTAAGTGGAGTACTCTACATTTCTCCCTGTTGAAATACATTTTGCTAGTTTTGACCCAGATTTCTAATCTGTTAAGGTCATTTTGAATTCTGTAGCTCTCCTCTGGGGAATTCTTAGCTCTCCTCCTAATTTGGTGTAATCTGTAAACTTGATAAGAATGCCCTCTATTCCCTTATCCAAGTCATTGATAAAGATGTTGAATAGCACTGGACCCAGGACAGAACCCTGTGGAACCCTACTAGTCACTTCTCTCCATGATGAAGAGGAGCCATTACCATTTGGGTTCTGACAGTCAACCAATTACAAATCTACCTAACAGTTGTATTGGCTAGCCCACATGTTACTATTTTTTTTTCAAGGATATCATTGGTGAACCTTATTGCAATCAAGATACACTGGGAAGATTGTGGCTGTGAGTGGCCTACAAGACTGCTAACTCTGCTGCCTGAATGCTAAAAAATGGTGAAATTTCTGGAAACTATGCCTTATGAGGAAACACTTAGGGAGCTGGGTATGTTCAGCTTGGGAAAAAAGTCAGTTAAGGGGTGATATGATAGCCCTGTTTAAGTATTTGAAGGGGTGTCACATTGAGGATGGAGCAAGCTTGTTTTCTGCTGTTCCAGAGACTAGAACATGGAGCAATGGATGCAAGCTCCAGGAACAGAGATTCCACCTCAACATTAGGAGGAACTTTCTGACAGTAAGAGCTGTTAGGCAGTGGAACACACTCCCTCAGAGCATGGTGGGGTCTCCTTCCTTGGAGGTCTTTAAACAGAGGCTGGATGGCCATTTGTCAAGGATGCTTTGATCATGATTTCCTGCATGGCAGGGGATTGGATTGGATGGCCCTTGTGGTCTCTTCCAACTCTACAATTCTATGATTCTATAACTAATCTGTCATCTTTTTTTAGAGGGTTGTCTTCTAAATCAATGGTTTGATAAAAAAAAAATCTTTTATCATCCAGATGTTTTGGACTTCAACCCCCATAGGCCATGATCATTGGCATAACTGGTTAGATCCTCTGGGAGCTGAAGTCCTAACCAAATTATTCTAACTGCTCTTCAAACTGGGGGCTATCCTCTGTAAAGTAAGAAACTTGTCTACCCTTTCCTACTAAGACCTTCAAGTCTGTTGAAGTTAAATCATTTTAGCTGGTTGCCTAAACAGAAATGAGAGGTTGATTGTGGGCCTCTTTGGTCAAGGTTTTTCCACAGCGGGAGTGATGCTACTGAAAAGGCCTTTCCAGTATGCACTGAAACATTTTCATAAGCTTTTTAAATTATCAAATGCTCCCCCCTCCTCTGGTAAAACATTTTCACAGGAGAAATAACTACAGAACTCAAAGAACCTCTAAAGCTGTACTTTATACAAAGGCATGCCATGATCTACATTTGTGAAGCAATCCTTAAAATAAAGAGAATAATTATGCTATCTATATTACACATGATTCTTATTTTTCTTAAGTATTACTTTCTAACCTTATCCCTTTTTTGTCCTTCAGATGCTGTTGTTTTCTGAGTAGCTTTTGTTTGCACAATTAAGTTCACAAACATTCCAGAATCTCAGCTCTATCCATGCAGTGACCTGTAACATTAGCAAAGATTGAGTAAAATATGGAAGCAGGAATGAGTAAACATCATCTGCAATTATAGGGCAGTAAATGGACCGTTGCTGATCAGTATTATGGCTATGTGGCTTTCAGAAGGATATCATTTGATAGGTTTATTAGAATGTCCACAGGATAAATACTTTATGTGTGCAAACAACATTGGCTCAAGGATCCCCTGAAACACTGACTCACTGAGTATGAATACAGCCAAATAAAAGCCATCTAGGTTATTTGAATTTTTTTTCTTGCGAAAAATGGCTACATGGCCATTAAAACAAGCAAACAAACCCTGGCATTTGTGTAGCATGTTAGAAGCTCTGTTGTTGTTGGTTGTTGTTGTTGTTGATTATGATGATGATGTATTGTGCTTTTCCCTCCAGTTTTGGATTCATGGTAGCTTATACCAATTAAAACAAACCTAACTAATTATTCACCTTACACAAAAGTTTAAAATGTAAATAATAAAATTGAAACCAGATAAAAATATGGCCATTAAAAAGAAAACAAGAAATAGAAGTAGAAAATAGAGCACACTGTATAAGCCTGTTTCCCTGGAGCAATCAGTCTTCAAGGCCTACTAAAACAAAAATATCCTCATAGGTTTCTAGAACACAGCCTCACAGCCCAGAAAAAAAACACACAAAAAAACCTATGGATGCTGGTCATGAAAGCCTTTGACTGCACAAAAATGTCTTCACTTGCCTGCAGAAAGCAACAAAGCAGGGTGTCAGTCTAACCCTGCTAGGAAGGGAGTTTTAGAGCCTGGGAGCAGCCACTGAGGACTTCCTCTCTGATGCGCCCACCACATGTACCTGCGCTGGTGGTAGAAGAGAGAAAAAGGGCTTTCCAGAAGATCTCAGTGTGTTAATTTTGTTTCCAACAGCCAGCTACAATTGTTTCCAACAGCCAGCTACAATTATCTCCAGGTTGCAAAGTAGGGACTAAGGCTGAAGGAATGTGACTTGCTTAATGGCTTTTACTGAGTTCTCAGAAGGGAGCCAGTGTGGTATAGTGGGTTGTGTTTTAGACTAGGACACTGGAAGAACAGGGTTTGAATCCCTGCTCAGACATGGAAATCCAGCGGGTGACCTTGAGCAAGTAATACTCTCTTAGCCTCAGTGGAAGGCAAGGGCAAACCCCCTCTGAACAAATTCTGCCAAAAAAACCCTATGGCCATAGGGTCACTAAGCATCAGGAATGACTTAAAGGCACAAAATGCAAACACCAAAAGGGAACTCTGAACCAGGGATTTCCTGCTTCAGGGCTGCCCCTACCATTTGACAGATTGAGGCAGCTGCTTCAGGCATCAGATTTTGGTTAGCGCAGGCAATTGTAGTTATTTACTTTGTTATTACAGCACTTGAATTCTCAAGGATGGAGAGAAGTTTCCTGCCAGGGAGAAGAAGGAGAGCAGCTTCTGGACAGCCACTTTGAGTGGGTGAGTTTGAGTTAAAAAAAAAAAAAACTGTTGGGAGAGGCTGCTTGTTGCTGAGTGGGGTGGAGCTTCTGTGAGTTTGATTTTTTAAAAACTGTTGGGAAAGTCTGCTTGTTGCTGAGGGGATGGAGCTTCTATGAGTCACATCTGTGAGTCACTAGGGGGGGGGCTGGGAGCCTAGCTCTATATAACTCCTTGCAGAGGCTTTCCAGGCCAGTTTCCTGCCAGGAAGAAGAAGGAGAGCAGCTTCTGGACAGCCACTTTGAGTGGATGAGTTTGATTTTTTAAAAAACTGTTGGGAGAGGCTGCTTGTTCCTGAGTGGCATGGAGCTTCTGTGAGTTTGATTTTTTAAAAAAAAACTATTGGGAGAGGCTGCTTGTTGCTGAGATGTGCACCTAACAGCGTGCGAATTTGAGTGACCAAACAAAAGTACAGCATAGAGTTCTCAGCATTAACTAAGAGTTCATAGATTACCTAAAAACTCTCACCATGGACACTAAGGGGACTGCTGCAGTCACCTGCAACACTGGTGTGATGTTTGTCTTCTTGTCTACAGACATGGGGAACTTCACATGCACCAAGTGCAAGTTGGTAGCCCTCTTGGAGGAGAAAGTCCAGCAGCTGGAGACATGGGTAGCTACACTTCAAAAGATTCGTGAGCAAGAGATTTTCCCGGACAGAACAGAACGAACAGTCTTGGATGGGGACCACACAGAGGAACTGGCTGGGGAGGAGAGGGTCACTTCACAGACACAGGAGGTAGACGCTGGTGGAATGTCACACACAGAACAAGAAAATCCAGGGATTCTTCGAGCAGCTTGCAGCTACAGCATCGATTAGAAGCCCTTTCCCTTATCGAGGACAACAAGGAAGAACAGGATGGACAGACTTCAGGGGCAGAGCAGGGGACCCTGAGAGGACCACCACAAGGAACAGCAGCTGCGAAGACTTGGAGGAGGCGTGTGGGGACTCCTTGCCGTGGTGTAAAGAAGCAGTGGTTTGTGGGCCTGACAAGATGTCTTGGGAGGTGTGTTGTCTCCCTGGGGCAAAGATCCGTGATGTGACTGAGAGGCTGACAAGACTCGTCAAGCCTACGGATCATTACCCCTTCTTTTTGGTCCATGTGGGAACCAATGATACTGCAAGACATAGCTTTCCAAAGATCAGAAGAGATTATGAGGCTCTGGGGAAGAAGCTGAAAGAAATGGACGCACAGGTTGTCATCTCGTCTCTTCTGCCAGTTGAAGGGCGTGGTCCAGGAAGGGAGAGGAAAATAGCCAACGTAAACAACTGGCTCTGTAGATGGTGTCGCCGAGAACAATTTGGATTCTGGGATCATGGGTTGCACTTCCATGAGGGGGGACTTCTGGCAAGAGATAGGGTGCATCTCACGACAGTTGGCAGAAACATTTTTGCCTACAGTCTCAAGAATTGGATCAGGAGTGCTTTAAACTGAGTCATATGGGGGAGGGAGACAGTATTCTGGAAGGCAAAGGGGCTGGAGAAAATAGTCAAACTGTCATAGAGGGAACAAGGCAAGCAGTGCAAGGGCCCAACAGTGGGAGGAAAAAAAACTTGCACAGGCAGCAAGTAAAGGGAACATGGGGTCTTAGATGTCTCTACACTAATGCACAGAGCATGGGAAATAAGCAAGATGAACTCGAACTCCTAGCACTGCAAAACAAATATGATATAATAGGCATTACTGAAACCTAGTGGGATGAGTCGCATGATTGCAATGTACGAATTAGAGGGGTATAACCTTTATAAGAGAAACAGGCCAAACAGGAAAGGAGGAGGAATAGCATTATATGTCAGGGATATTTATACCACTGAATAGATCCGTGATATCAATACTGGAAGCCAGGTGGAGAGCATCTGGATAAAAATTTAAAGGGGAGGGAAACAACAGGGATGTTATTGTGTACTACAGACCCCCAAGTCAGATGGAGGAATTGGATGATGCCTTTCTAGAACAGATGACCACACATGCAGAAAGGAGAGATGTAGTAGTGATGGGTGACTTCAACCATCCTGATATTTGCTGGAAATCTAACTCAACCAAACCTTCAAGGTCTAGCAAATTCCTTACTTGCCTGGAAGACAATTTCATGGTCCAAAAGATGGAATAGGCAACAAGGGGGTCAGCTATTTTAAGTCTGATCTTAACCAACAGGGATGACCTGGTTAATGGGGTGCAAGTGGTGGGATCCTTAGGTGAGAGTGATCATGTTCTCCTGGAGTTTATTATACAATGGAAAGGAGAAGCCAGGCATAGTCAGGCACACATTCTCGACTTTAGGAGAGCTGATTTCAATAAACTCAGGAAAATACGGGGGGTGACACCTTGGTTAGGAATATTAAAAGAGAAGAGACCTCATGATGGATGGGACTTTCTCAAAAGGGAGATACTGAACGCACAATTTCAAACAGTACCATTGAGGAAGAAAAATGGGAGGTGGCTCAAGAAACCAGGATGGATGACTAAAGGACTTTCAATGTAGCTAAGTTTTAAACGGAACATGTATAAGAAATGGAAAAAGGGGGAAATCACCAAAGAAGAATTCAAACAGATAGTGAACACATGTAGGAGTAAAGTCAGAAAAGCTAAAGCACAGAATGAGCGCAGGCTTGCTAGAGAGGTTAAGAACAATAAAAAGGGTTTTTTGGGGGGTATGTCCGCAGCAAAAGGAGGAAGAAGGAAATGGTAGGGCCACTACGCAGAGAAGATGCAAAAGGCTAACAGGGGACAGAGAAAAGGCAGAATTACTCAACATCTTCTTTGCCTCAGTGTTTTCAAGAAAAGGAAACCTGAGGGTAATGGAACAGAGGACACAATAGGGGAAATCCAGCACAGAATAAGCAAAGAGGTAGTACCGGAATACCTTCTTAATCTAAAAGAATTTAAATCTCCAGGACCAGATGAACTACAAACAAGAGTATTAACAGAGCTGGGAAATGTAATTTCAGAGCCATTGGCAATATTCTTTGAGAACTCCTTGAGAAGAGGAGAACTTCCAGCAGACTGGAGGAGGGCAAACATTATCCCCATCTTCAAAAAAGGGGGAAAAAGACGTTCCCAACAATTATCATCCAGTTAGTCTGACATCAATACCAGGGAAGATTCTAGAGCAGATCATTGAACAGAGAGTCTGTGAACATTTAGAAAGCAATGCCATAATCACAAAAAGTCAACATGGGTTTCAGAAAAACAAGTCATGGCCAGACTAATCTGATCTATTTTTTTTTTTTTGATAAAATTACCAGCTTGGTAGATGAAGGGAACTCTGTGGATATCGCATACCTTGATTTCAGTAAGGGCTTTGACAAGGTTCCCCATGATATTCTTGCAAAAAAGCTTGTAAAATGTGGTCTAGACAAGTTAACTGTTCAATGGACTTGTAATTTGTTGACCAGTCAAACCCAAAGGGTGCTCAGCAGTGGCTCCTCTTCGTCTTGGAAAGATGTGACCAGTGGGGTGCCACAGGGTTCTGTCCTGGGCCCAGTGCGATTCAACATCTTTATCAATGACTTGGATGACCGAATTAGGGGCATACTTACAAATTTGCAGATGACACCAAATTAAGAGGAGTAGCTAATACCCTAGAGGACAGGATCAAAATTCAAAATGACCTGGATAGACTGGAGAGCTGGGTCAAAGCTAACAAAATGAAATTCAATACGGAGAAATGTAAGGTACTGCTCTTAGAGCAAACAAATGAAATGCATAGATATAGGATGTGGGAGACCTGGCTGAATGAGACTACGTGCGAAAGGGATCTAGGAGTCCTAGTAGACCACAAGTTGAACATGAATCAACAGTGTAATGTGGCAGCTAAACAGGCCAATGTGATTTTGGGCTGCATCAATAGAAGTATAGTGTCTAGATCAAGGGAAGTAATAGTGCCATTCTATTCTGCCTTGGCCAGACCTCACCTGGAATACTGTGTCCAGTTCTGGGCACCACAATTCAAAAAGGATATTGACAAATTGGAGTGTGTCCAGAGAAGGGCGACTAAAATAGTGAAAGGTCTGGAAACGATGCCTTATGAGGAGAGACTTAGGGAGCTGGGTATGTTTAGACTTGAAGAAAAATGGTTAAGAGGCGATATGATAGCCATGTTTAAGTATTTGATGGGGTGTCAGGTTGAGGATGGAGCAGACTTGTTTTCTGCTGCTCCAGAGACTGGGACACAGAGCAATTGATGCGGGCTCCAGGAACAGAGATTCTACCTCAACATTAGGAGGAACTTTTTGACAGTAAGAGCTGTTTGGCAGTGGAACACACTCCCTTGGAGCATGGTGGGGTGTCCTTCCTTGGAGGTCTTCAAACAGAGGCTGGATGGCCATCTGGTGGGGATGCTTTGATCGTGATTTCCTACATGGCAGAGGGTTGGACTGGATGGCCCTCGTGGTTTCTTCCAATGCTGCAATTCTATGATTCTTTGATTCTAAGTGCTGTGGGATTTTCTAGTTCAAGTTGCAGAATAATTTTACTAGTTCTGAGTATTTGACTTGTTTATGTTAAGGTTTATGGTCCTGTCTATTTAGTGAAAATAATCCTAATGGAATGCAAATGGAAAAAGATCTGTCTATATGGACATTCGTGTCAATACATCTCATTCAGAAGAAGGAAGCCAAATATGCTGTAAACTCCATCAGGGAAGTCTTCAGGGCTTTCCCCAGAGTTTTTAAAAAGCTCTGTAGGAGATGTGAATGTCTGATTGTTAAGACAGTCACATTTGTATTGCTGCGATGAGGCAGTTCAAGCTGATTGGTTATATGAGCATGGGGGCAGGACCTGCAAACAGGGAAAATGCCTGCTGCTGCCATGTTGGATTTTCAGCTAAATGAGATGTCAGTAAGTCGATAAAATGGCAATGTCTCTCTTTTCTCTTTTTGCTTTTGTAAAGGCAAAATATCACTTGTGCACACCATAGTAAACATTTTTTAAAAAAATTCAGTGGCAGCAGATTTAAAATGATGAGTAATTCCATCGTGACCGCCATCTTGTCTAGAGGTCATGTGAAGTTTATGGGGGCTGTAAAACTGTTAAGAGTTCACAGCTACTGGAATTGCTGCTACTCCAGAGCAATCTGTTCCCCCCCCCCTTATCTAGATGGGACCTACGTATTGCCTTCAGTACCAACATATTTACTTCCAAGTCTAGGTTTTGTTATTTATTAATTTGTTCACTCTCACTGCCACTCCCATGTGATATGTCAAATATATTGAAAGGTCTGTGACAGCAGCTGTTTTGTGATTTTATAAGCCTATCAGTGCTATATCTGGTCAATTAGGATCTATTATTGTATCTATTATAATAGATGTATCTCGGTATGATAATTTTCAGAAACCAGTGAAAGATTAGTTTTGTAGCAAGACTTCAGTTCTGAACTGAGCAGTTGGTGATACCTACCTAGAAGGCTATGAATTATTTTTTGCAACCTGATTGCTTCCAATGTGACACTCTGCCTTGGATGAAAAGGGACAGCTATCAAATGTTCTGTTCATTGGTTCCAATTTATCTTTTGGTTTTGATAGCTATTGGTAATAAATGGGTCCCAGAGCAAAATATTATCACATATCATTGCTCCGCAAAGGAATGTTAAAAAGTGTACTCAATTCAGGATAGCTAAGAGAAAGTCCTCCTATCAGCTATAAAGGGCTAACGCAGACATTTCAACCCCAGCACCAGGTGATCATTTTCTTATCCCATGAACACACATCATACAGACATCACTATTTTGAGGGTGTTGTTGTTTTGTTGTTTTTGTTAACAGACTGTTGGTGTTGTTTTCTGTGTTTTTTTTTTAAAAAAATAGTATTTAATATTTTTAGTATTTCTTAGGTTTCCCTGAGCATGTTGTTCACAATTTGGTTTTTCATTGCAATATATATTATCAGCCTGCGACTCAGCCACAGCAATATTTAAACAAAGAGTTTTGGATGTGAATTCCCAAATGGATATTGAGACACTTGCAAACATCAGGCCATTGAAATGGTTGGGCCAAAACGGTCATTCCAAGCAGAAAAACATTTAAAAATAGGCCTGACCCAACACCACAGGATAGCTGTAACTATAGCAAGATTTGAGCAGTTGGAATCTATGGTCAAATATGGCCGCTTTCACCAAGTGCCATACACCAAAACAATATGTGTTTGTGGAGCATCCAAAATAGAGGATATAGCACACATTCTATTCAATTGCCAATTATTTATTCCAGTAAGGATCCAGCACTTGCAGACATTACTGGACAGAACTATACATTGGGACTGCAAAAAATGGTTTACCTACTTCCTCCAGAGTACAAATACTTATGTAGTCATTAGATTGTCTAAGTTTATAACCAAAGCTGTACAACTGAGAGCTCGTTTTATTGAACACACCAGGGTTGCATGCAAAGGGAATGAACTTATTTAAAGCTCTTCAATGTAAGAGGTATGAGTCTAAAAATAAAAATGTATTTAAAAAAATTCCAGGGATCTAGCCCTTTTAAAAGGAAATAAAAATATCTTCATTAAAAAGTAAAAATCACTTTACTTTCAAAGTCATGCAGAGTGATGCATCAAGAATTCTGAGATAAGCTCAATTAACATTTAAAAGTGTATTCTGAGGTCTGTGGTCTGATCACCCAGTAAATTAAGACTCATTACAAAAACAAAGGAGTCAGTTTAAAAATGCATATCAAAAGTTTACTGAAGGTATATCAATCTTAATCTACATACTAAAACAAAACATTTAAAAATGAGTTCCTAACTAACTAGGAGGATTAAGGGTAGAATGACTCACCCAGCCTTTAGCAGTAGAGGCTGCATGGTGAACATCATGGCATAGCATCATAGCAAGGCTTCATAGCAGCATGGCTACGTAAGATGGCTACAGGGGCATGGAGACTCAAACTTTAAAAAAAGACTCACACAAAGAGCAATAACACTTAAATTAGGTCATGTGTTGAATGACCCATCACTCAAGTTGGCTGGAAGTGCCTAGTGAAATAAGAGAAAGGGAGTTTGGGAGAACAGAAGCATGCAGGGAAAATTCCTAGACTTATCTTAGGATGTGAACGGGGTATAAAAGATTGTTTTACATTACAATAATTATTTCCCCACATACTACATTAATGCCTTTATATTTTATTATTTTATCCAACTATAAGATAATTTATTAATGTATGTTTTTGGTATTATCTTATTTGAAAAATTAGTCTATTATTAATTTTTAAATTAATTTTATCATACCTTATCTTATTGATTTCTGTTATACTTTATTCTAGTTTGGTTTAAATTAGTTCATCATATTGTATTTGATCTATCTTATTTTACCTTTACAATGTCTGATGTTAACTGTTTTGATATGGTCAACTGACTAATCAAATAAACTATAAGTAACTAACTAACTGAGCATATTGATACCCACCCTTATTTGTTAGTGGCTCCTTTCTGGCTCCATTTCCATTGGTACTCCTCACACGAGTTTATTATTAGAAGGAGTAGTAATTATTATTTATCTTTATTATCATTAGTAGGCAGTTTTATTTCATTTTAAAACATCTATAATACCAGGAAGATCTCAAGTTAGGCGGAGTGGCATTGAAGTAATATTTTGATATAAAGTGTTTTTTCCCATTTAGAATCATAGCAATACATATTGTATACTGCATATGCATATACATATACTGTACATACAAATATACATTTACAATTACATGCTAGAGTATACCTTGTTACTTTACCTTTTTAAAAATGGCTGCATTGCTCAGTTTAATTGCTTTTTCAATACTTCTTGTAAGAGGAATAGCAATAACTATGATTATAGCAAATAGGTCTGCCTTGTTAGCAAGAATAATGCGTTTCCTCTTAAGTCAATTGTTTAGTCTCTAAGCCCAAGCTTATTCCAATATATCCTTTTATCCATGTATGATTTTATAAAACAGCTTACAGTTCAGATTTATAACATTGGGTACTTAATGTGAAAGTTTACAAATTAATCCTGTTTGAGTGTCAAAAGTGTTATATCAACAATCATGCCTGACAAAGTAAACTAAATTTGCACAAGTTTGGACATTCTGTTTGATGTCTTCAACAATCACCTGAATAACTGCCTTCTCCTATAAAAACATATTGTACCAGTTATTTAACTAATCCACAAACATATACTTGCTTATCCAGGAATATGTCCAGTTGACCTCAGTGACGCTTAGACATATGTAAGAATTTATTGTTATTACAGGTTTGGATTGCACCCAGGCCTCCACAAACAGAAGGGCTCCTACTTGGAGACAGGGATGAGATCTAGTGGGAAATCCCACTGGCTGAGTGTGTGTGTGTAGTTTTTTTGCAATGGGTTTGCTGCTGCTTCATTGGGTGTTTTGTCTGAAATGGAAGAGAATCATCTGTTAAGCAACCAAAATGGGGAAGGAGAAGACCCATATCACCATTGTCGTTATTCGGCATCTTGACTCCAGCATGTCCACCACCACTGGCCATCTGATTTACAAATGTTGTGGGACTGACAAGAGGACCATTGAGAAGTTTGAGAAGGAAGCTGCTGAGATGGGCAAAGGCTCCTTCTGGGTGTTGGAAAACTGAAGGCAGAACGTGAACGTGGTATCACTATTGATATTTCACTCTGGGAGTTTGAAACAAGTAAATACTATGTCACTATCATTGATGCCCCTGGACATAGAGACTTCATCAAAAAAATGATTACTGGTACCTCCCAGGCTGACTGTGTTGTTATTATTGTTGCTGCTGGTGTTGGTGAATTTGAAGCAGCTATCTCCAAGAACAGGAAGACCCGTGAGCATGTCCTTCTGGCCTATACTCCGGGTGTAAAACAGCTTATTGTTGGTGTTAACAAAATGGATTTTACTGAGCCACCTTACAGCCAGAAGAGATATGAGGAAATTGTCAAAGAAGTCAGCACATACATCAAGATAGTTGGTTACAACCCAGATACAATGGCTTTACATCAAGATATTTGGTTACAACCCAGATACAGTGGCTTTTGTGCCTATTTCTGGCTGGAATAGAAACAACATGTTGGAGCCCAGTGCTAATATGTCCTGGTTCAAGGGGTGGAAAGTGACCCATAAGGATAGCAGTACTAGCAGAACTACATTGTTGGAAGCTCTGGATTCTATCTTACCATATATATATATATATATATATATATATATATATATATATATATTTTTGCTTCTCTACCTGCAGACACACATATTTTTACAACAGATCTGGAAAAGACACAAGGGGCTGCAGGCAAAAGGGAAATCAGTGGTCTAAATCTAATTTATCCCAACTCTATTGGGCACACTGATTGTCTAGACACAATGGAAGTAGTATTCATATTGATGTGGTTTCATAAATAGTCTAGGCCCAAGCAATGTACAGCTTTAAAGGTCATAGCCAACACTTTGAATTGTGCCCAGAAATTGGTTGGCAGCCAGTGGATCTGTTTAGTGGGAAAGGGGTGGGGGTGTTGTATGCTCCTTATAGCTCACCATAGTTAGCAACCTGGCTGCAGCATTTTGGGCCCACTGAAGTTTCCAAAGTTTCCAAAGTCAGACATGTAGATCATGTTACAGTAATCCAAACAGGATGTAGTAAAGGCACATTTCACCATGGTCAAATCTGTCTTCTCTAGGAATGGGTGCAGCTGGTGCTCTAGCTGTAAGTGTGCAAATGCACTCCTAGCCACTGCCAAAACCTGAGCATCCAGGCTCAGGTCTGTGTCCAGTAGTAAGGGCAAGCTGTAAATGTGAAATTTCAGGGGGAATGTAACCCCATTCAGCATAGGCTGAATTCCTGTTCCCTGCTATGCCTTCTGACTGACCAGAAGCACCTCTTGTCTAAGTTTCAATTTGTTCAACCTCATCCCGGCCATTACTGACAGCAGGCACTGGTTTAGCATAGAATTTACTTAGCAACAAAGCAGTATAATAATTTGGAGTTAGTTTGAGAGTAATTTAATACATTACATTACAAAATACTTTTACGAAGTAGCTTTCTAAGCTCTGCACTCTTGGTCAGGTGGAGTGAGCTGTTATGGATTTTTCTCCCCAAGGCCCACATGATTTTACCCTATTCTAAAAATAATATCTAGTTCTTTGAATGGAAATTGCCATGTCACAAATTTCACAAGTGTTTATGAAAAGTGTTCAGGAAAGGCCGAATCATTGTTCCAAGGCAAGCTGTACATGAATTGCCCCACCAGAGCTGTCTCTGGAATCCTTAGCAGAATTCTATTAATTAAAAAGTTGAAGCTCAATTATCAGGAAATAATGTAAAATGAATTCATTGTCAAAAGCAGCTAGGGGAAAAGTGTAATTTGTGATAATGAGCCACCACACTTATCATCTGTTATTAATAAATACAACAGAAATGGCATAGGTCACCAAATAGCATCAGGGTGATTTAACAGTAGATTGACTTGTGCTGTACAGGTGAAGGAAGATGCTAAAGTTGAAACTTATTCAAGTGTCACTCCACAAGGTAAATTCCTATAATTAGCAAGTGTGAGTAATATCTCTATGTATTCGTAAGGCCTCAAAAAGGAACATCTCAATATGAGAAAAATCAGTGTCACACAGAATACAAGCTCTGTAGGACAAAGGCTTGATAGTAATCACCTGTTCTCTTTATTTGTCAGACATTGACATAAAGATATATCCAGAAATTATTGTGTGTGTGTGTGTGTGTAGAATAACTTCAAAATTCACAGATGGACAACTTTTGCTAATTAATCAACCAAAATATTTTTAATGGAAAAAATAGTGTGCAGGTTTTTTATTTCTTCAGAACATTTTTTGGGCTAGGTGGTACTGAATATTTCAGGGAAGCGATATTTGAAAATTCACAGTATTGTTTTGCTTTCATTTTCTTCTGTTACCCTCTTCTGAGGATACATAGAGAGGACTTATAGTGAATCTATCCACTTCTCCCAGAGTACAGGAGTAGGCATGGAGAGAATATTCAAAAAAAAAATGTTTGAAAAATCATCAAAAAACATGTTTGTTTGTTTTTGTTTTGAGAAACCCTGAAAAGAAGAATCCTGGAATGATTCACAGTTCAGCATTTATTCTGTGAAAAATTCACATGTGGTTGTTTTGTGCAGAAAACAGAATTTCCTGTGGCATCACTAAGGCTGGTGTCACCCCTCCCCTGTTGGTTCACCTGGTACAGTTTGGCCCCTAGTGCTGTCACTGGTATTTTCTGTATGGAAAATAATATTTCAATTCAAAAATATTAATTCCTGTGCAGAAAATGCTGTAATTGGGGATTCATTCTGGATAAAGTTCACACATGATTGATTTGCATAGATAGCAACATTCTCTGCACACCAAACAACAATTTTATGTCCATGAAATTAATATTTCTATGCTGAAATGTTTGCCACACAGAAAATGTTGCTTTTTGCACAAAACAACCACATGGGAATTTTGTGTAGAATAAGTCCCGAATTGCAAATAGTCTTCAAAAACTGTATGTTTTTTGTTTTGTTTTGTTTTTTTGAAGATTTTCTTGCAGCAGGAAGAAAATTGCTGAAATTACTTGTTGCTATCTTTAAGAAGAAATTTAGTGAAGAATTGCATCCCTATAAAGAAGCAAGTAATTAGTTCAGTTACTTGTTTGTAGTTATTTCCCCAGTAATTCAGATATAAGCAAGCTACATTAAGTTTATAACTTCATGAGGGATCACCACTGCCTTTGCAGTACAGTTGTAACTTTTTAGGTTGTAAAAAAAGCCATTATGGAGAAGTAGCATCACTAAATGATATAGGAAGAAGATCACATGGTTCAAAGTACAGCCTCATGCTATGCCCCATTGCTGCTGCAATCAGGTTTTTTAAAAATTGTATCAATTAAAAGTATCAGTTAAAAGTAACAGCATTTGGAGAAACAGTAAAACAAATAATTACTTTAAAGATTGTAGCTATATTAGTAACTAACCACTTTAGTGACATTAGAACTGTAACTGTACAAGTAACTTCATGATCTCTGCCTCTTTTCCTCAGTACCCATTATAGGCACATCATCACAGCACACTGAAAGATGCAGCTGACCCCCATTTTTCCCCTAGCCCTCCAGACAGTACTTCTCATCTTCATTTCCCCATAAAAGCAGGATGTATTTCTGCCTCTTGTGCAGGAAATGTGAGGGCAAGTAAACTGTGTTATGAGTTTTGTTCCCCCCTCAATTATCCTCACTGCCAAATCCTGAAACGATATGCTGCCTTAAGCTTGAAGATACGAAAAGAAATGAAGAGTACCTCAAGAAAGAAAGAAAAAACAAGGGCTTGGGCATTAGGTGTGGGAGGAGGAAAATCAAAAGAGTAGAAGAAATTCCTTGTTTGGCTACAGCTTGAAAGAGATGCAGAGCCTTCTCCCAATGACACAGGAGCAGCACACATGCTGTTAGGAAGCAAGGTGAATGCAATAAAGTTTAAGCAGCATTGGTAATGGCAGTATAGCCCTAATAAATCTTAAGCAGACCTTCAGGTTCCTACTCTGATAATGATGTTACAGCTACAGTTATGGTTTATTTATTTAACCAAGGGCAAAGTTGTTGAGTCAGAGTTTCATTTAAAAGAAAGTCCTGACAAGTCAGGCAGCAGTAATGATACAGTACTTAAGAAGGAACTTAAACATACACATGCACAGAAACCACCATTGGGTAAGTAAAATACAAACAAACCAAAAAGGGCACTTTCAGTTTCAAATAAGAATAAACATAATGACCTAGGGATGAATGGGGAAATCATTAAAAAATGTAAATACAATACTGGACTATATAGTTTGGTGAACCAGGTTAAACTACGTGCAGAAGAGATCATAAGAGGACTTTCAATGAAGACCAGCCTGTGATTGAGAAATATACAGCATGCATACAGGAATGTTTCTTATTTGTTCTTATCCATAATAGATAATAAATGAGATCACTTTGGTCACTAGTTTCTGCAAAGCTATGAAGAATCATAATAATCACAAACACTGAGTGTTAATTTTTTTTTTGGTCTCATCTTCATAATTATTTTGTACCAACAAAGAGCTAAACAGAGGATATGGGATAGTTTTGTAGATATTTTGCCATCTCCAAATGCAGCCCCATTTCTAGTAGCATTCTAAAGAGCACAAAAAGAGAAGAGAAAGGAATTATCTGTCTCCATTATCAGGGGCACAGATAAATGCATCTGTAACACCTAGACACAAGGGCGATAGCCCAGTAACAGAGCTGATGCTCTGCACCCAAACGATCCTATGTTCAATCTTCACCTTCTCCAGAAGATTTCTATCTGAATAGCTGGAGAGGCATAGTCAGTCAGTGTATATAATGCTGAGATATCTAGATGAATAGAACTACTCAGAACAAGAAAATCATATGCATCTTGGTTGTCTTTTTTAAATAGTGGTATTCTATAATATGTGATAGCCATGTGTGAAGAGCTAGATTTGAAAGCATGCATGAGATGGAGCCAATCCCAGTGCAGGAAGCTGTGATGGGAGGGGCCTCTGTGAGAGTGAGTTGAGAGATCAGTTGAGAGTTGTCAGTTGAGAGAAAGCAGTTGGATGATTCAGGTGTGTGAGAAAGGTTGGGAGTGAGCTGTTGTGATAGAAAGGTGTGTGAAACAGTTGAGAGACTAAAGAGAGAAAGTGTGAGTTTAAATATAAGTAGGTCTGTCACTAAAGGAAAACAAAATGAGAGAGCAATTCATTATATACACAGTTATCATACAGTTTTGAAATTGTTACCTCATAGACACAATAAACCAAATAAGTTTGTTTGTTATCTGTTCCACTGACTCATCTTGCATAATTTCCCTCATAGTAAAGGGGGAGGTCACAGTAACCAGAAGAATACATGATATTAAATAAACCTAACCATGGAGAGGGTCACCTGGAGTCTCAGGCCCCAGTCCAGAAAAGGGATATCTGAAGGGGGACCTGGAATAGGATGGTAGTGACACGCAACTAGTGGTTCAGTACTTAGGGCAGCCTGGTTGTCTGTCTGTCACACTATGTAATGCAGCATGGCTAAACATGGAGTAATAGCTTGGATGCTTTTCTGTTGTATGAATCATTGATAAAGATACATCCTCCATATTTTCCATTATAGGCATTCTCCTTTGTCTACCCTCACACAACCTTCTTAGGACAAAAGCACTCTAATTATGCCTCCACATAATTTGGGCAAGAGAATACACTGTAATTCTTGGTCTTGCATTGGTTCTTCCAGTAGTGTGGGAATGGGGTCAATGAGAACCAAAATGAAATTTGCTTTAAGGGGTAGCTAGTAGAGTTGCTGATTGTTGTTGATTTCTTGAGCAAGACTTTTTTAGGACTTGGAAGTGGACAGAAAGTGGACTTCCATTAGCCATTGGACATGCAGACTGTGGCTAATGGGTGCAGGTGTTCAGTATCACCCAGAAGGTTGCAGGTTTCCCATTTATGTGATAAAACATTGATTTCAATTCAGTATCCCAGGTAGGGGGGCAAACTCAATAAACACAATACAGTTTTTAAAAAGAATAATCTATACATTTTTACAGCACAAACATTATAATAAAAATAATGAAGTAATAAAACCAAGTCCAGAATTCTGTTGGTATATTACACTGGAGTAGCCACACATGTGTTGCTGTTGACAGTAGAAGGAAAAAGCAGTCGCGAAGTAAAGAATTTGAGAAATAGGCTGCTCAGAACTACCAGATTTTATTTGCCCTTCTTTGGGCTTTTCTACACAGGCAAAACAAACAAACAAAAACAATGGACTCACCTTGTAGTCATAGTGCAATTGCCATGCATACAGTGTCTGTGACATTTTGCATCTTCATCAGGGTTGCTGAAGGGAAATCTGTGTCTGAAAGATTTGTGGTTTGCTCTGCATTTGAGGGAAAAAACCCAGATAATTGGCCATGTGGCTGCCATGGATTGGCTTTGGAGTGAATCTGAGGGTGGGGCTTCCAGTGGCTGGGGTTCCATTCTGGTGCTTTTATTTATTTATTATTTTATTGATTGTGCACATATCTGGATAAGCATATCTCTGCTTATCCAGTAGTACAGTACTCTGGGGCGATTTTTATTAGCATGCACAAGCTAACAGGAAAGAAAACACACTGGAGCAGGCCTGTCTGCATGGCTGGAAATAATGTAACATAGAGGACATGTGGTCATCTTTGGATCTCCCTTTTACACTGATGCAAGTTACATATGGTGGAATACTATGCAGATACCCCAGTGAGTGTGGCATTTATGAGGCTGCTGCAGATCAAAAACATCCATGAGGGCTACACAGAGGGTTTGAGGTTTCCTGCCAGTGTAATGAAGCCCTTTATCATTGCTGCTGAAACCTGGATAAAATGAAACCACTAGTGTAGTGCACCAGCAAGATTCTGACCACAAACATGGTTTGGACCAAAGGTTCTATTCTGCTCACTATTAGTGGAAGAAATCCATCTAGGAGTAGCAGTATTTTTTACAGAAGTAGGACAGAAGTTTTGGAACCAAAGCTATGTACACAATATTGCCTTTGTGTTCTCTGTATTGGAAGTCAGAACTCAAAATCATTTGGATCCGTATGTCTGAAATAATGTCTTCTCCATTCTTTTCATGCTTTGTGCAGCCTCCCTTATACAGGCATGGGTAAATGGTGATAGATATTGTGCTACTTCCATATTGGCACCCTACTTGTGGACTATCCTGCTAAGATGGGTTCCCCTGGCCAAAAATCAAGTTGTTTGTTTGTTTAGGAAGGCATTTGAGCCACCGGAGTAGCTCCCTCCCCACACATTTTTGATACACACAGCTGTAATAGATTTTGACTTTATTATATTATTTTTGTTGTTTATGGTGCACAACTTTGGAAGCTGTGTTGATCACAAACATAGGGGGGAAATATGAGGTTTCACTGTTATATTGTGTGTCATCACCTCATATTTTGTTCCTAATTAGTGCCACAAAATTTAGATTCAAGTTCAGTGCTTTGAGTTCCAACCAATTTATACTGTTTGCTGCCCAGATGTTCTGAAATGTTTAACTCATACATTGAACTTCCCAACTTGTGAGATTGGTATCTGTTGGAAGAAATGATGTTCTCTCTCTTGTAGATTCCAGGGCAGAGATGTGTGACAAGTGTGACAAGTGTGTGAACAGAAGAGCTTGGGATTTTGAAAGTGCAAAGTGTCCCTTGTTCCACCCTTAATATGCCCATCACCTTCCTACTAACATCAGAGCATTGATAGAGAGGTGGTTGGTGGTGGTGGTTTCTGCCATGACAGTAAAGAAGCCTCCATAGTTGTACATCCTTCTCTGGACATAGATGACCTTCTGTGCATATGGAGAGGGAATATATAATACTAGCTGTACATGATGTAACATATGCCAGTGGTGCATTAAGGGTGAGTTGCTCTGTTGCCCTGCCTCTGCCGCTGTTGCCACCACCAGTTGACTGCCTGGGTCCTGTTGCAACAGCGGCAGGGGTGGCGGGTAGATAATGTGACCCCCTGGTTGCCCAGGTGATATCAAAACCAATATCAAAAGTTGGCCTAGTTCTATAACAGAGTAAATAATGTCTGCTATTCAAAAAATCCAATTAATTAGGTA
Organism: Gambelia wislizenii; assembly: GCA_030847615.1. Lineage (NCBI taxonomy): Eukaryota > Metazoa > Chordata > Lepidosauria > Squamata > Crotaphytidae > Gambelia > Gambelia wislizenii. Next base: position 191,495,625 of record JAUMIR010000003.1, on the reverse strand, counting down.
GGAGGTCCAATTTATACTGACTCAATTCTTACAAAATAACACATCTGTCTATCTAGCCATCTATCTGTCTGGAGGTTTTTTTTTTAGCAGGTAGCAGCCCATCCAGTGCAGCATTTACAAAGAAAGACTTCCTCCCCATGGGAAGCAGAGTCAGGGGTGGCCAGAAGACCCCAAGGGGTCCTCTAAGGAGGAAAAAGAGGGGCTGGAACCCCAGGGTGGCCTCCCACCTCCTTCCCACCCCTTTCCAGTTTTGTGTTTTGTTTTGTTTTGTTTTGTTTTCTTTTCTTTTTGGCAGCCTGTAGGCAGAAGGTGTCCACTCAGTATAGGCTCAATGAGAGACACCTGGCACAGCCTTTGGACAAACTAACCCAGGAGTAGACAAAACAGCAGAACTGCACAACAGAATGGACACAAAAACAAAGGCTTTTGTTCCACAGTTCTGACCCACTTTCACACAAAAATAACTTACAGACAGCAAGGTTCATCCAAAAATATCTGGAGGTCTTTACCTTCAGTTTCAGTATAAACAAACACAGTATACACACAGCAAAACTCATTAACAAACTCAAAGCAACACTCCTCTTTCTCCACAACACCAACTCACACACAATGCATCATGTGCTTAGGCTACATATGAGTGTTTGCTAGTCATCCCTCTGCCTAGCCACAGCAATGAACAAAACCACTTCAGCTGTGCAAGTCTGTGGTCTGTTGCTCCAACATTTTTCCTTTTGCAATTAAATTAATATTACCCTGATAGAAGGAGGGGGAAAGGGGCTCAAGTTTTTTGGTGCAGAAGGGGTGAAGAGGAAAGGAAAGGAAAGGGTGCAGAAGGGGTGGAGGAAAGGAAAAACCTACCCTGCAAGGTAGAACAGGAGGAAAAAGAAGAACGAAGAGGGTGAGGGACACATAGAAAGCAACATTATTTTTTCACATGCATGCATATTAAGACAGAAAGGAGAGCTGGCTGAGTGTTTATTTACTGCAGCTTAACAGGCAAAGATGTGGCTGTAGGCCAAGGAGATGATGCTGAAAAACACCTTCAAGCTGCTGATTAGCCAGCCAATGGAGCACTATGATTGATTGGATATGTTTCCTAAGCAGCCAATCAGCACACTGGGAACAGCAACGTACCTAAGGGAATTATATATATATAAATCCCATGGAACTTAGGAATTCCTTACACTACCCAATGGATTGCATCATAAGCATCTATAGGTTGGTGGACACTCTATGCAGTCACTGGTAGAATGGAGTTTATGTACCATCTGTACAATCTATGCAATGTCTGTGCAGTCACTGGTAGAATGGGTCAATGACAGTTACTAAGAGTACAGTGTGCATAATGTAAGCACGATGTAAGTTCTGAAGATCAAAGGACATGTTTCATTTGCTTTGATGTGCTTTCAGAGGTAGATTCTTTATTCTTTGAACCCAGAAAATTCCTACTTAAATACTGTTAAAGGGAAAAAGCGGATTTAAGTTTATTGAGTGCAAGATTTATACCTTAATCTTGAGTAGTTCAGAGCAATAACAAGAGGATTCAAATATGAGAAACTTTACTGGTTATGTCTTAATGAGAGAAACAATTGTTTTCAGAATTTTAAAAGTTTGATCAATGAAAAAAGTGTTGAACGCTAGTCATTAATTAGAATGCAGCAAAGCTAGGACAATTAATTCAATTAACTTAATTTTCAGCTGATTTAGCTTTGAGCTGGATTGTGGCTTCTGTCATTCTATGTTTCAATAAAAGTTTCCATGCAAGCTTTCTTTTATTTCCTTGGATATACCATTTACTTTTCTCCCTCATTAAATAATAATATACAAAGGTTAACATTTATGAATTAATTTGCTATTTGGATTAATCATTCCCACTTTCTTCAACCCCTGTAGCATAAACTTTATGATATAGTTTCTTTGTTGCTCTGTGCCTTCAAGTTGTTTCTGACTTATGGCAACCCTAAGGCAAATCTGTCATGGAGTTTTCTGGGGCTGAGAGTCTGTGACTTGTCAAAGGTCACCCAGTGGGCATTCATGGCTGAATGGGGATTTGAACCCTGGTCTCCAGAGTCATAGTCCAACACCCAAACTATTGCATTCTCATCTCATAAGGAAAGAACTTCACAAATAGACACTTAAACAAACATAAAAACATACCAAGCAAAGATGAGAGTTCATTAAAACAGTGTCCTTTTGGTCCACTTCACATTATCCCCTGGACATTTAATTAAGTGTTCTTGTTGGGAAAGGGGAGGGCAAAAAGAGGACCACCCACTCATGCTATAACTGTGCGATTACAGTTGGATGTGATTTCTCACATTCATCAATACTGTGAAAAGCACAATGCCGAGGGCTATTTATGAGTTTTGCCTGTCAATTAAAAGTTACATGTAATTAATGGGTAGAGCACACATGGACCAAGGGAGGATGACATCATGCAATAACAGGAACCCATCTATGCCTACTATCCTGCTGTAATCATGCAATTTCAGCCTCGTGTGATAAAGTCCAGGGTCTCCTGTGAAAAGTAGTTTGAATTCTGGATGCCTTTTCTTCCTCTTCTCATTTACTTCCATATTCACTTGGAGGTTTTATTGCAACAAAAACAGAAGTTCATGCACCTAGCTGAATTAGTGAAAGGGAAAAAGAAAATAAACTGCATGTCACAGCTAAGCCATTGCTTTCTGCTGCCTTGTCTTCTACTCTGCTACATCCAACCTCAGCATTCAGTGATGGAGTGATGACCTCCCTAGAATCTGATGAAATTACCTGGGGCCTTCTAAGGACTACATTTCTGAAACAAATATGCACTTCAGCTGTGATGATTAATGATTATTTTATGAATAAATAATAGATTGGGCATTATTGGATACACACATAGAGAGATTAATCCAAAATGCCCTTTGGTTATGGTTACTGGAAGTATAAAATATGAGCTATCTGTGTTAGAAATGGTTGGCATTTAGAAAAAAGAAGTTCATTCCTATCTGTCTTCTCAGCAGAATGTCACCCTCAAACTTGTCTCCACAAGTGCCAGGACTGAAAAGTTTTACCATGCATTCATAAAATAATAAATCTTCACTCATTGTCATTAATATCATGGGCTTCAGCCACAGTGTATAAGGCAAAATATGTACTACCTTTTACACAATTCACACTGAAGAACTCTTCCTCATCATAAAGAAATCAGGGAAAGAAATGCTAACAGCTTTCTGGGAAAGTATCTAAAAGTTTGTCTTAGAATTTTAAAAATAGTAATTTTAATGATACTTGTACAAAAGTCCTCTTGATTAGTTTAAGGAACAACTTTGATATTCTGCAAATGCATGTTCAAGAACATGTGGGTTTTTTTTAATACAAATTCAAGACTTTTTGCATAAATAGAATTAAAAAATATATAGTTGGAATTGGATATGACAATAAATGCAAACTTCCTGCCCAAATGCCCTCTTCCCCCCCCCCAGTACCTGGTCCTGAAAAGCTATCATATATTTTCTCCTATGCCATTCTACCGTTTTTTTCCCATTCCATCATACTGGCTTCCGCTCTCAGACATAAAGATCGTTCAAATGACCTCTATTACGTTTTCAAAGAAAAATAGAGGGGCCACATAGCTGTATGGCTAATACTACTTCTCACTTCTGACACACCTGCCAATTAAGGTCTCCCACTCTCCATGATTTGGGGCACATGAAAAGTGGCTTTACAGTCAGGGATTCTGGGAGCTGTAGTCCTGAGAACCGAATTTCGGGAATCATTGTCTTCCAGTATGAAGACTTTACACCACAACCCCATAATTATTTTTTTCCTGGGCATAATAATCTTGCTATTTTTGTCAACAAATGTCCAGTTTTGCTGTTTTGTCTCATTGCCTGTGCTTTTTTCTCTTTTAAAATACTACTCTTAAATAGCAGCCTCCTAAGTTATGGGTTTTTTTCATCTTCATTGATTTTTATTTTTTTTTACATTAAAAGCACACATCAAATTAAAAGAAAGGGAGGTGGAATCATTGTTTTCAAAATATACCATTAATATAAATTAACATTAATCTCAAAATCCACTTTACAAAATTGTTCAACAATCTGCCATTTGATAGGCACAAGTATGATTGTTCTACAGTGCCATCATTCATGCAAGTATATGGTTAAACATTTGCCAGGTCATACCTACATTTATGCCAGTATAATTCAGAGTAATAATAGCCAGAGCTGAAAATATTCTTTATGCAAAAAGTAGAATTTAGTTTGCCTTTGTCTGTGGTCTAACATGAGTACTGTAAATGGAGTCTGAGCTACCTTCCTAATAATAATAATAATAATAATAATAATAATTTTACCCTGCCCCTCTGTTAAAAACAATCGGGACAGCTTACAACAGTTAAAATATAACAATTCAGACTAAAATCCTTAAGCCCCACCCTCCCCCATAAAAAGATATTAAACTAATATCAAATTAAAAACCACCTAAACTTAAAATCACATAAATAAACAAATACAGAAATCAACAGCCAGCAAGTCAGGGTAAAGGACTAAAAGAGGCCAGGAGACACAGCTCCTAGGGCCAGGATCTAATCAGGAAAGGCCTGCCAAAAGAGATCCATTTTAATGCTTTTTAAAAGTTACTTAGGCTTGACATCTGATGGATCTCATTTGGCAGGCCATTCCATAATTTTGGGGCCGATTATTGAAAAGGCCCTCTGAGAGATTGCAGACAGCCTAGATTTTTCTGGCTGAAGCAAATTCCTCCCAGAGGACCGGAGTATGTGGGGAGGGTTGTATGGGAGGAGGTGGTTCCGAAGATAAGTTGGATCCAGCCATTTAGGTCTTTAAAGGTAATAACCAACACCTTATACTGGGCCCGGAAACTGATAGGCAGCCAGTGGAGAGATTTTAATACTGGAGTTATATGGTCTCTCCGAGATGTTCCCGAGACCACTCTGGCTGCCATATTTTGTACCAACTGAAGTTTCTGGACCAAGCACGAGGGTAGCCCTATGTAGAGCGCATTGCAGAAATCTAGACGAAATTCCTCTGCCTCTGGTGAAGAGATTGACATATGAGGGGCAGCAGTCGTATTCTGAGTAAAATCGATTCAATAATCGACTCAATAATCACTGGCTTCTAAGAGGACTCTTTATTCTTTGTTCAGTTAAATTCTTCTGAATTAAGCCAGTTAGAGTAAGAGTAAGATATGCCAAGTCCCTAAATTATTTCAAATTGTGATAAATAACTTTAACATATAAAAGTATTTTTTGTTTACTTGTTTATTTCCCTGTCTTTTGGAATTGAGATATCACTCATAATCTCTTACCTTAAAGTTTAGTTTACTTAAACTGTGCTTAATTATAGATTAGATTTAAGATTACTTATCTGTTGCATCTCCCTATGGCATTGTCTACATGGGCCAAATGGGCCTCCCCCTGTTCCTGAGCCCAGCTCTCCAGAGTTTTGGCCCCCATTTCTAGTCTGAATTATCCAGATGTTGTCCAGGGAGTTCTGACAAGAATCTAGGTCAAATGCCCCTTTAAATGGAACAGACTCATGGCACAAAAAAATCTCACTGCTGTGGTTCTTCCAGCAAAAACAGTGAGTCTCATTACTGCAATGGGGGTGTTTTCACATGTGACCTGTGTAGTGGCTGGAGCAGCCATTTCCCATCTGGGTCACATATGTCATATTTGCTGAGGTCACCTCATTCCTGACATCAGAAGATGCGACCAGCATGGGGAAAAGAATCACTGATTCACACACTGGTTATGGGTGTATAGACACCCCTTTGTTTCCATAATGGCAGGAAACAGAGGGAAAACACAGAGTATTCTGGCCAATGTAGACAAGCCCTAAGCCATACCTTCATAATTTATAGCCCAATGGGATGCTTTTGTGGATCCCACATACAGCAGCACCCCTATATTCACGGGGGATTGGTTCCTCCTCCTGCAGATACTGAAATCCTCAGATAACAGTGAATGCCAGACTCCTTCTCCCCCCCTTCACCCCCCCTCCACAGCCATCCTGGGGAAGGGAGAAGGAAAGTGAGTTCACACCTTCACCTCTGCCTCCCCTGTTCATCCCAGCTGTTGCCCATCACCAACAGTGGATACCTAAATCAGCGGATGGTGAATCAGCAGCTACAGGGGTGCTAAAGTGCTAGAATCAGCACATTCCTTTCCTAAAAACATATTCTGGAAGACTAGGAAACCCTATGAAGTAGGTTTTTATTGACAGTGTGGGGCAGCAAAAGTAAAAGGATGGGAATTAAATCTCTGTTCCACTGGCATTGTATACAGAAGTACACCATTGGATCTTGTATTACAAATGTCATGGCTGAGCCATTGGCAGCAGCCTCGGGGGAGCTTGAATCTGGGAACTCGCAACTAGGAAGAAGGCAGTAGTCAGGACTAAAAAGCAAGTCAGAAGCAAAGGAGAAAAGACTGAGGTACAAGCCAGAGTAGCCAGCATAGTGGCTTGTCAGCTTCTGTTCTTTCATGGGTAAGTGAACTTCCTTACGTTTAGGAGGTCCTAGGTTGCAGAAGCCTCCTATAAACACATCTATATGCTAGAAATTGTAAAAGGACAAGCTAGCAACACAGTTGCCTACCACCTACTTCAAGATCCAAATATTATTTTCATTAAAAACCCAGTGTCAATGAAACCTGTGAGGGGCCAACAGTAGAAGAGTAGTTTGTGGACTGTAAGGTTAAAGTTCACTCATTTTTAAATCTTGAAAAGTCAGTTAACCTTTGCTAGCTTTTTAAAAAAGTGTTTACGACTAGTCATTGTTCCTTCAGGTAGTTTCTAATATGCTACTTCCTCCCCCTAACTACTTATCCAGCCACCCTACACCTTTTAGTAGAGACAAAAGGTTAATAGGCACTTTTAAAGTCCATCAGCTAATACACTGTTCTCTAACTTAATAATATTTTTTTTCTAAAAAGAAAAAAAAGTGCCATTAATATTTCTCATCTGATTTGAGGGGAGAGGTAATTGACCCTTCGAAAAACATTTTTTTTTTTCTAGACTAGAGATAAATTTCTAACTATATTAGTTTTCAAAATAAAATCATAGCAAAAAGGCTTTAATCCAGTTATTTAATTACTTGAATTAGTTTGGCTTCATGCTATTTTTCTACATAATTTTAGAAACACAAGATAATGAATTATCACTATTGCTTTACTATGATGCCTTATTAAAAACAAATGTGCTTTATTTGCTTCCTGTGGTGTAAAGTTATGGTAGGCATGAAATGTCACAGTGAATCATACATTTTATTGCATTCAACTGTATTCGGAAAGAGGCCAAACAAAACAGGAATGGAAAGTAAAATAAAATGTCTAGCTGCATCTTGTTGGTAATTGCTGATCAGCCTTGCCAAGTACTTCTTTCTTTCTTTCTTTCTTTCTTTCTAATTTAAATCTCACTAATTTCAATCAGTCAGTCTTACATATGACTATGAATCCAAGACACATAGCTGGGAATAAACCCTATTAAACTCAGTGGTGCTTACTTCAAGATATATATAGGATTCTGCAGTTAATGGTTGTACTTTTAACAGTGCAGTCCTAGACATAATTACTCTAATGCAAATCTTGTTGCTTTCAGTGGGTTTAATGCTCATGTAAATGGGTGTAAGATGGCAGCTTTTGATCATGCAATGCTATGCACATTTATTCAAAAGTAAGTCCTAGTGAGTTCAATGGGGCTTATTGTTCAGTGTCCATATGAATGCATCCTATGTTTAACCTTGTTGCATTTGGTTTGCATTTCTTATAAGCTTTTTTATCATCTTTATTTTTTTATACATAAATATGCTAGGAATAGTAAACAGAACTAATCTAAACTGTCCTGGCTGTCAATCAGACTGTGGCATGAGTTTTTGAATTTATAAATACAAGTGACTCACATAAGAAATGTCTTGCAGTACAGAAGAAATATCTGTAGAAGGCAGGCTCAGTGACTTACAACAAGCTGAAATGAAACAAAGCAGAAGGAAATCCTGGCACTACCTGGCAGTCGGATGCAGCCTGATAAGTGAAATGAATGCCTCAGCACTAATGAGAATTGGGTGAGCTTCAGTTAAGGTTCTGATTCAATTTAATAAACCTTGAAGCCCACAAGGTAATTATCTGTTGAACACTTGAGGTCGAGAGGGAAGAAATATAAATAAGTAGAGGTAAATAACATCTTTCAGAAAGAAAAATAATTCATTACATACATCCCCCCACTTTTTCATGGTCCACTCTTTGATGATCCACACTTTTGACCTTTTTCAGAAGCACAGGTTCTTTGGATGTCTTTAAACAGAGTTTTGATGGCCATCTGTCAGAAGTCCTTTAGCTGAGTGTCTTCCAGAATGTCAAAGAGTAATTAAGCCCTTGTGGTCCCATTTATCTATGATTCCATGAAAAACTATCTAGTGTGATCACTCTAGATTGGGTTGAATGGAGCTGTGAAAGGGAGGCATCACAAAGCTGGAGCAACCCAGCAAACTCCTCCTGGCTTGAGGCATGCAGAAACAGACTCTAGGGCCTTTTTTGCAGCCTCAGATGCCTGCCTTCTCCTTCTTCCCTGAGATGGGTGTGCTGGCATCTGAGCACACCAAGCCGAGAGGAATTTGCTGGGTTGTAATGCTTTGCAGTGCTTCCTGGATGGCTTTGTGCTGCTTCTCAATCTTCCTACTTTGGTAGGAGTGGTGTGAGATCATAGGGAGAATTTCTAAATGGTGAGATAGCACTTTATTTAAATTACAATATTTACATTTTTTTTGTTGTTAGAGAACAGAGCAGGAATTATTTATGTATGTATTTATTTATTTATTTGATTTCTATCCTGCCTGTTCCCCCAGAAAGCAAAAATCCTTGAAATGTGGCTTGTGTTTTGCATTTCAACAATTTTTGCCTTTTGACAGTGCTTTGATCCCTAACTTGTCAAATGAGCAGGGAAAGCCTGTACAGCACTAAAATTGCTTGCCTCCTATTTCTGTTTTGTAAAATATATTTTGCTTGTTTGTTTAAATTTCTATATCCTGCCCTTTATCAGAGGATTTCAGGGTAGTTTTCAATAATCTTTGAGAAATCCTGGAGAACAGGAGAAGTCCCAGCAGACTGGAGGAGGGCAAACATTATCCCCATCTTCAAAAAGGGGAAAAAAGAGGATCCCAACAATGATCGTCCAGTCAGTCTGACATAAATACCAGGGAAGATTCTAGAGCAGATCATGAAACAGAGAGTCTGTGAACATTTATAAGGCAATGCCATAATCACAAAAAGTCAACATGGGTTTCAGAGAAACAAGTCATGCCAGACTAATCTAAACTCTTTTTTTTATATAAAGTTACCAGCTTGGTAGATGAAGGGAACACTGTGGATATCACATACCTTGATTTCAGTAAGATTTCAGTAAGGCCTTTGACAAGGTTCCCCATGACATTCTTGCAAACAAGCTTGTAAAATGTGGGCTAGGCAAGTTAATTGTTCAATGGATTTGTAATTGGTTGACCGGCTGAACCCAAAGGGTGCTCAGCAGTGGCTCCTCTTCGTCTTGGAAAGATGTAACCAGTGGGGTGCCACGGGGTTCTGTCCCAGGCCCAGTGCTAGGCAACATCTCTATCAATGACTTGGATGATGCAATTAGGGGCATTCTTATCAAATTTGCAGATGACACCAAATTAAGAGGAGTAGTTAATACCCTAGAAGACAGGATTAACATTCAAAATGACCTGGATAGAATGGAGAGCTGGGCCAAAGCTAACAAAATGAAATTCAGTACAGAGAAATGTAAGGTACTGCACTTAGGGCGGAAAAATGAAATGCATAGATATAGGATGGGGGAGACCTGGCTGAATGAGACTACGTGTGAAAAGGATCTAGGAGTCCTAGTAGACCACAAGTTGAACATGAGTCAACAGTGTGATGCGGCAGCTAAAAAGGCCAATGCAATTTTGGGATGCATCAATAGAATTTTATAGTGTCTAGATCAAGGTAAGTAATAGTGCCACTCTATTCTGCTTTGGTCAGGCATCACCTAGAATAATGTGTCCAGTTCTGGGCACCACAATTCAAAAAGGATATTGACAAATTGGAGCATGTCCAGAGAAGGGTGACTAAAATGGTGAAAGATCTGGAAACCATGCCTTATGAGGAAAGACGTAAGGATCTGGGTATGTTTAGCCTGTAAAAAAGATGGTTAAGGGGTGATATGATAGCCCTGTTTGAGTATTTGAAGGGGTGTCACATTGGGTATGGAGCGGGCCTGTTTTCTGCTGCTCTAGACTAGAACACGGAGCAATGGATGCGGGCTCCAGGAACAGAGATTCCACCTCAAAATTAGGAGGAACTTTTTGACAGTAAGAGCTGTTCAGCAGTGGAACACAGTCCCTCAGAGCATGGTGGGGTCTCCTTCCTTAGACGTCTTTAAACAGAGGCTGGATGGCCATCTGTCAGGGATGCTTTGATTGTGTATTCCTCCCTGGCAGGGGGTTGGACTGGATGGCCCTCATGGTCTCTTCCAACTCTCCAGTTCTATGATTCTATGAAAATCAAGTTGAAAACAATAAATAATTACAAAAGTTTAAAGGATTAAAAATACATTAAATAGTTTTTCAATTTAAAAGCAGACAGATTAACACAAGTTAAAACAATCCTAAATAATATAACTATAGAACATATGCAGCCTGGACGAAACCTAGTTTGTCTCAAAGGCTTTAATAAAAAGCCAGGTTTTAATGTGGCACTGAAATGATTCTAACATTGGCCCCAATCAGGCCTCCAGATGGTGAGAATTCCACAGCTGGAGTACATCAGCAGAAAAGGTAACATGTTGAGAAAATGTGCAATTGCTGTATGGATTTGTTGTTGGTGTTTTTTCCCCCCATTCCACGGCTATTTTGCACAAAATGCACTGTTCTGTATAGAAATATACAAGTGAAGGGGTTGCACTTTTAAAAACTAAATTGTATCAAAGTGTGGGGAAAATGCAGTAACCCTGGTAATTTTGCCCTATGTGGAAAAATCATTTGAAAGTATTATTTTTTTTATGCAAGAGGAACATTTACATCCCTAGCAGATATTTTTTTAAAAAAATGTTCAAATGCAAACTTACTTAATTTTCTTCTTGAATCAATAAATGCAGTATATTTGCATTTTTGTACTTTTTTTTCCTAATTCAGATCTCCAACTTTTTTGAAGAAAAAAACCCACATATAAAACAAAAAGGGGAAAATGTGCACAAAATCTATGTGAATTTCATTTGTTACATTTGTATCCTGCCTTTATTCCTAAATTGCACCAATTGTCTTCCTCTCCACTTTTACCCTTACAACAATCCTGTGAAATAGAGTAGGCTGAAAGCCTGGCTCAGGATGGCTCTGTGAACTCCATGGCAAAGTGAGAATTTTAACACAGATTCCAATGGTCTTAGACCAATATTCTAAACACTACACCAGTCTGGTTATGTATAACCTGTATATCTGGAACATGTATCCACAAAAATATCTATGAATGTTCATGCTTTTAGATATGAAAGATGGAAGGACAAGCTGGTGTTAAATTTGATCAAAACTAACTGAAGGCTGGGGAAAATAAATCAAAATTCAGGGATTTGGCCAACCATAATAGAAGCTCATGCAAAATGAACAGGACAGATAAGTCAAGGAACAGAAATAAATGTTATGGCAAGGGGCCAGGAAAGTGCCTGTGAAGTGGAGTGGAGAGGGTCACAGCAATCAGATTGAAATTAGAAATTGCATTCAAAATGTATCCCAGCAACCACATTCAACTGCATTCCAAGCATAACCTAATACAAGACCTAATTTGTAAATAGTGCAGAATATTCAGTAACTTCAGAATTCACTGTTAAGGGCTCACCCTCTTCACTTGAAACCTCAGCTCTATCTCTTCCCCCTTCTCTTTATCTCACTTTGCTCTGTGTTCAGCTTAGTTCTGCTCCCCCCCCCCACAACACAGACACAGAGCAAATGTCTGCTCCTAAGGCTCAAGAAAGACACTGCAGCCATTTGCAGGTTAGTGGGAAATTGTCTGTGACTCTCCTTCTTTTGGGCTAAACCAGCAGCCTTTTTTTATTCCTTTTTTGGCCTGACAATTCCTGGCGAGTCCCTGCCCTGGGAAGGTTCACCCTCTAGTCTGTGTCCCCCTTTCCAGGAAACCTTTACTTCATTACAGTCTGAAATGAAGAGACTCCTGTATGTTTGGATGTTCTTCATGGTGGTCTGGAAAATTGGGGTTCACAATCATGTGGAGAGCCTCCACATAAACAGAAGGCTCTTTGTTTCAGGTTTTCACTCTTCACATGAAGAGAATGGTATCAGAAGGTACTGGAGTGCCACTTGCTCTCCTCCTTGTTTCTTTGTATAAAGTAGTTGAATGGCTACAAATTGTTGACAATATGCATTTTCACTGATGAAGCAAAAACAAAACAATACTCATGTTTTCAATGGTACTGAGGCGTCAAACTAACTGAGCAGTACTGAGGCCTAATTCTCTCCACAGCCTGGAAAAGTACAGAGGAACTCTGTCTCTACAACTTTATCTTATGTAAGTGCAATTATTGCATGTCCTTAAATGTTATAAAGCATCCTGATAAGTTTTGTGTCTCCACTGTGCAGGAACTGAAGATCAGATCTTCTCAGCACAGTATTCAAAGTCTGGCAACATGTAGTTACATTAGTTTCAACAATGACTGTGCAGGTGCTGCTGTTCATAAGAGAGTGGGTTTTATAAGCCTCCCTAGCTGTTTGTGTGTGTGTGTGTGTGTGTTTAATGTAATAAGGTCATGTAGATGGATATCTGCCCAAAACGTTCTCCAGTCTGTTATATTATCTTTCCTTTCAAATATGTTTTTCCCCCTGCTTCAAACAAGCTGGTGTCCAATTGTAAAGCAAATCTTTTATTTCCTCACTAAGTTTGTAATCATTGAAGTATCATCCTTCCAAATCTACAAGTCCATTTTGTTTCAATTGAGCCTACTGTGCTTTAAATTTTGTTTCTAAGTGGCCTATCTGAAGTATTAAAGCAACATTGAGGTGCTTTGTACATCTTGATAATTGATAGCTGAAGTCCTGGCTGTCTTTACATGCTGTTTCTATGGATTCGTTTCAAGTTAAAGCCTCATCAGTGTGAGTAATTCTAGGTTTGTAAGCTGAAAGCTAAACTGAACATAATTCATTTTTTCTTGTAGATTTTTTTTTTTTATCTTCAGCTTCTAAAGCCATTAACACAGTTCCAGGTATTCTAGTTCAACTGTGAATTGTGTATAGTTGTATAGAGTGTACCACATTTTCCTTTCCTGTTTCTGTAAGTCTCCTGGGTTACCTTAGTTAAATGAAACACAAAACAAACACTTTGAATAACACTAGCAAATTCTCTAATTAAAGAAATAGCTGTAATTGTCATATCCATGTGCTATCTCTTGATGAGAAAAGGTGGAAACCATGACTTATTTATCAAATTAGCAGACTAAACAGGCTGTTTGGTTGCACTAGAGGATACATCACCATATTCATAGCATCCATGTGGCAACCATTTGGAACAGGCTTTTATAGAAGATACACATTACTCACTGCCTTTGCTAAATAATTGATATACAGGACATTGATCTGCCTAGCAATTTAATTCAGCAAGGTTTCCAACTCTTTTTTTAATGAGTCAAGCCTGTACAAAGACATTGGAATAGATTTAAAAAGGAAAGTGTGATGAGAACTTTCTGGTGTTCTGTAGACACTTGCTGGTTTGTTTATCTTATTTGCATCCTTTCTTTCACCCAAGGAGCTCAAGGTGACAGAGATAATCTTCAAGGGCAGCCAGAATGGCTGTGCAAATGGTGCAAAACATCATGGCCCAGCAGTCTCAGAAAGGCCCTCATCAGCCATAGTTGTTTCCTCCTATGACAGCCCCAGCACTACATTTTTGCAAGCTTCATCTTTGTTTGGGTGTTGCTGCAATCATTCATCTCTAGCCAAACAACTGCTGTAAGTGTTCACTCAGGGATACTAAAACAGCCAGTGAGAGACAGGCATGGTAAACACAGAGAGGAGATGACACAGTCAATGGAGAGCATTGGGAGCCACATACTCAGGAATTTCCAAAAAGCCAATGAGATGGAGGCATGGGAAACAATGAAAGTGAACCAGTGGGAGACACCCAGTCAGAGAGAAGGAAATTGCGTTAAACAGCCAATGGCAGCCAATAGCTGCCCTTCCAAGTCCTAGGACATTTTCAGAGTCCCCTTACCACACAAGCAGCCTCTGGAGCAGTAATGAGGCCGCTGCGCAGCAGGGGGTCCTTTTTGGATGCTGCCGTCCCTCTTCCGGGATCATTTGTGGCACGTCCATGAAGTTTTGGAAGCGGCTGCACCATATTTTAAGCAAGGAGGTTGCTTGTGCTTAAAATATGGTGCAGCTGCTTCCAAAGCTTCATGAACGTGCCATGAATGATCCCATAAGAGGGACGGCGGCGGCCGAAAAGGACCCCCTGCTGTGCAGCAGCCTCATTACTGCTCCAGAGGCTGCTTGTGTGGTAAGGGGTGTCTGAAAATGTCCCTAGTCTTCTAATTTCTTGACTGCAGTCTCTATTCCGATTAACGACTAAGCCAATGTATGGAAAATCTTGAACTATTTCAAAGTCTTCATTGTCTGCTTTAAAGTTATGTAAATAATTTGTGATCATTATTTTTGTTTTCTTAACATTCAGCTGTAAACCTGCCCTTGCACTTTCTTTTTCGACTTTCTTCAGCAATTGTTCCAAGTTTTTGCTATTTTCTGCTAGTAGTATGGTGTTATCTGCACATCTTAAAATCTTGATCTTCCTTCCTCCAGTGTTCATGCCTCCTTCCTCTGAGTCTAATCCTGCTTTATATATGATATATTAAGCATACAAGCATACAAGTTAAACAGATAGGATTATTAAATACAGCCTTATCTGACCCCATTGCCAATTAAAAAGCAATCTGTTTCTTGATATTCTGTACTGGTAGTAGCCTTTGGGTAAAGGTCGCACATAAGGAAAATAAAATGTTGTGACACACCCATTTCTTTAAGAGTGATCCATAGTTTTTCATAATCTATACAATCAAAGGTTTTGCTGTCATCTATAAAGCACAGACTGATTTTATTCTCAAATTCTTTGGTGTGGCCCATTGTCCAATGTAGTTTTGCAATATGATCCCTAGTGCCTCTTCCTTTTCTGAACCCAGCTTGGACATTTGGCATTTTCAGTTTTTGTTGTACAATTTTTAGCATCACTTTGCTTGTTTGGGATATTAATGTACTGGTTAGATGGTTATTGTAATCCCTTGTGTCCCTTTTCTTCGGGACTGGAATATATATTGAGCATTTCCAATCTGTGGGTCATTGTTTTGTTTCCCATACTTGTTGCCAGCTTTGAACTAGAACTAGAGTAGATTCTGTCTCTGTAGCTTGAAGCAGCTCTATTAGTATGCCATATGTTCCTGGTGACTTATTTCATCAGTGCAGCTTCCACTCTGTTTTCTAAAACTGTAGGTTCATCTTCAAATAATTCTTCCTTGAATTGCTATGTCATCCTTTCATCTCTTTGTTTACAGTTCTTCAGTGTATTGCTTCCCTCATCTTTTTATTTCTACTTAGTCCTGTAATGTCTTACCTTGGTGGTAGTGTAGCAGTCCCCACTCTTGGTTTAAATTTCCCTTTCATTTCTCTGATATTGTGGAAGAGGTCTTTTGTTCTTTCTTTTTGTTGTCATCTTATGTTCCTCTGCATTGAGTATTACAGTAGTTCTCTTTGTCCCTGTGCACATCACTGAACAGTTGTATTCAGGGTTCTGACCCTATTTCTGTCACCTTATTGTTTTGCTTTTTGTCTGTGCTTAGTTGCTTGAAGAGTTCCATCTGTCATCCATTGAGTGTTGTTTTTGTTTTTTACTCCATATAGTGTCTTTCTGCATTCCTCCCTGACAAATCCCTTGCTTCAGTCCATAGTTCTTCTGGCGCCTGCTCAATTAGGCTTAATAGTTCAGATCTATTTTTTGCTTTAATGTTCCTGTTCGGCTTTATTCTATTTTTAAAAAATATTATGATTTCATGGTCTGTGCCACAATCTGCTCCTGGTTTTGTTTTTGCAAGGAGAACAGAATTTCTCCACCTTCTGCTCCCAATTATGTAATCTATTTGATTTCTGTATTGGCCATTGGGTGATGTCTATATATACAGTCATCACTTTGGTTGTTTGAAGAATGTTTTTTGCAATGAACGAACTGTTGGCCTCACAAAATTCAATCAGTTGCTTTCCTGCTTCATTTCTTGATTCTAGGCCAATTTTTCCTACAATCTTTGTTTCTGCTCTGTTTCACCTAGAATACTGCATCCAGTTCTGGGCACAGCAATTCAAGAAGGATATTGACAAGCTGGGGTGTGTCCAGATGAGGGTGACCAAAACATTGTGACAGGTCGGGAAGCCATGCCCTTTGAGAAGCAGCTTAGCTTGGAGAAGAGAAGGTTAAGAGGTGACACGATACCCATGTTTAAATATTTCAAAGGATGTTTGAAAAGGGAGTAAGCATGTTTTCTGCTGCTAAAGAGACTAGAACATTGAGCAATGGATTCAAACTACAGGAAAGGAGATTATACCTAAACATTTCAAAGAACTTCTGATAGTAAGAGTTGTTTCCCAATGGAATACACTGCCTCGAAGTGTGGTGGAGTCTCCTTCTTTGGAGGTTTTTAAACAGAGGCTGGATGTTCATCTATTGGGAGTGCTTTGATTGTGTATTCCTGCATGGCAGGGGTTTGGACTGGATGGCCCTCATGGTCTCTTCCAACTCTATGATTCTATGATTCCTGCTCTTGCATTCCAGTCACCTATGACTGAGATGAAGACCTATTTTGGTGTGTGATCAATTTCTTCCTGGACTCCAGCATAGAATTTTTCAATTTCCTCTTCTTCTGCCTCTATAGTTTGAACATAAACTTGATTATGGTTATATTGATGGATTTTCCCTAAAGTCTTATTGATATGATATGGTCAGACTTTGTATTATATCCCTTGAATGCTTTGCTACATCTCTCATCACTATTAATGCTGCCCCATTTCTTCTTAGATTTTCATTTCTAAACCTGATTTTTCATACAAATTTGTAAACCTGATTTTTCATACAAATGTTTTTGTTCAGATTTTGTCATATTCTTAATCAACATCACCATCTTCTCTGTATTGATCTTAAAACCAGCCAAGTCTCCATATACTCTCAGAATAATACAGCCAGAGGTTTTCTGTGGGTTTTTTTCCAGGCTGTAAGGCCATGTTCTTTGTAAAAGACTTTGCATTAATTATATCCTGACTGCTTTTGCTACATCCCTCCTTACTATAAACGCCATCCCATTTCTTCATCAATTTTTGTTTCCTGTGTAAGACACTGTGTGATTATCTGACTTAAAATGTCCTATTCCTGTCCACTTTAGCTCACACCCCCCAAGTATTGCAATATTTATTTGTTCTGTTTTTTGTTTTACTATGTCTAGCTTCCATTGATTCATGCTTCTGACATTTCATGTTCTTATAGTATGTGTTGCATAGCTTTAGACTTTCCTTTCACCTCTGAGTACCTCAACAATTTCAGTCCAGTTGTGTCATTAGCCACAGTGCTACTTGTAGTCATCCTCTGCTGTACCCCAGTAACTCATTGAGTGCCTTCTGAACTGAGAGTGTCATCTTCCAGCATTATGTCTTGTTTCATTTTCAATTATCATATCATAGGGTTTAATGGTAAAAGACATTCAAAAATAGTTTATTAGTGCCTGCTTCTGTACAGTACTAAGAAGTGTTTGCTATGGTGCCACTACCATTGTCTCTGAGAGATCCTCCACCTGTGTCACACACACACACCCATACTGCTACTGCCCAATAGCTGTTTGGCACATTTTGTCTGGCTCCTCAGCAAAAGCCTGTCTGACATGGGAAACCCTACCAGTGTTAAGATCAGTGCACTGGGTTTAACTTAGAGGGAGTATATAGCAGTCTGAGCCAGTTTGGGAAAGTCTCCTTTCAGTGGAAAGAAGCAGAGCAGTTAGGCATTGATTGTTCTCGTGAACATATCAATGAGACCATTTCTAGTGGGGGGGGAGAGGAAAATTCCAGTTTGTAGTTTAAAATGAGGCTTAACTTCTCCAACATGGACAGGGATCCAGGCTTTTATCCTACCCTTTTCAATATATGCCTCTTATTATGTGTGCAGACTCTGGTAATAGGCAAAGCTTATCAAATAAGCTTTGATGCCTTAATCATCAAAAGCCTACTTGCAATTCATATTTATCAAGCATAACCCATAACACCAGCAATACTGCTGCCATCAGTATAGCTTCTTGCCTTACTGAATCATGCAATCCCACCATCATGGAAAGGCAGTGTCATGGTGAGCTCCTGCCTATGCACCAATCAAAATGTAAGTTACACATAAGAAATAGCATAAATAACCCACAGGGTTCCAGCCTAAGTTAACAACACATACATATAACTTAAAGTTGCAATCCTTTTGCTGAGAACAATTACACACCATTGAACATCTTTGAGGTTTAAATTACTAAGTAACCAAGCATCAGATTGTGACAAGGAACTACTTTGTAACACTACTTCAGCATTACTTCATTACTTCATTACTTCATTACTAGCATTACTTCATTTGGAAGTAAGTATCAAAAATGGCAAAATATGTTGAATAAATATTGTAATGGAGGGAAAAGGACAAGATTAAATAAATTATTTTGGTATATATCACAGAAGGAGGGAGGACTTGGTCTTCCCAAAATAAAAGGATATTATGAAGCTAATCAATTGAGATATGTTATAGAAGGAATTGTAGGACAGGGGGATTTAGAATGGTTAGAGATAGAAACAGGGAGAATAGAAAAGGGAATATGGAACATATTTTTTTGATAATTTTACAAAAAAGGAAATTAAAGGAATTGAGAACCCATTTTTGCAAAATATATGGGAAATATGGTATAAATATAAGAGAGAATTTTTGCCTATTGATTCAGTATTAACACCGGTTATAATGGGGGGAAAATCCCAAATAATTTGAAGCAAAAAATGGGAAAGGAATTAAAGAAAAGAGGACTAGATAAAATAGAGGGATGGATAGGATGGATGGATGAGAAAGGGAGTATAAGAGAGAAATTATGTGGAATGAAAATGTCATGGTTTAATTGTATACAGTTAGAACAATGGATTAAAATTGGAAAAAGAATCATAAAGAAACAAGGGAATTTACAAAATTTGAAAATTTGGTGAAAAAAGGTGAAAAGAGGGATGATAATGAAAGTATGAAAGGTATTACAAGTGAATTATATAAAATATTGATAAAAAATAAAGGAAAAAAAGACAAAGGGGAATATTTAAGGAGAATATGGGAGGAAGATTTGAAACAAAAAATTGGAGATCATGAATGGGATAAGATATGGAAACAAAGACATCTAAAAATATGTCGACACGGATAAAAGAAAATTATTATAAAATAATATGGAGATGGTATTTGACACCAGCAAGATGGAATAAAATAGAAAACAATAACTCTAAATATTGTTGGAGAGGTTGTCAAGAAATAGGTACATATATGCATATGTGGTGGAATTGTAAATTTGTACAGCAGTTTGGGGAAATGGTTATCATAGAAATAGAAAATATTCTGAATAGAAATATAGAAAGGAATCCGAGCATTGATGTCAATTTATAATGGAGAGAATGGGAACCAAGCAGAAAAGGATTTAATAACAAATTTATTAATGGCAGCAAGATTAATTATAGCAAGATATTGGAAAATGCAAATAAATGTACAAGTGGAGGAGTGGTATAAAGAAGTTTGGAAAATGGTAATAAATGATTAGTTAACATGTAGAATTAAAGTAAGAAGAGGAAGTTGGAAAGAAAGTGACTTTGATAAAATTTGGAAAGTATTTGTTAAAAAAGTATTACAGACAAAAGATGGGAGGTTACCTCCATGAGAAGAAATGAAATTCTGGAAAGATTATGTAAGGGATAATGTCTCCGGTGAAGGGGAGCACTGAGGTGGGGGGGGGGTAGGGGAATTAATATTTTTGAATAGAATTATAGTAAAGAATCTATGTTAACTTTTGAAATTAGTTAATAGAAAAATTGTGATGTTTATAGTAATTTTATGTGTTATACTAAGTATTGATTGGATAATATAATGTATGATTATAAAATTAATAAAATATATTTTAAAAAAGCAAGTAAGTATCATGTACTAGTTTCTTCAGACTCAGTAACCAGCAGCTTCAGCGTTAAAACAGTAACCTTTATTGCTACAGAAGCCTAAAGAGTGACAAAATTGTTGCTTTGAATGAAAGATCTTAGTAAAGCAATAAAATAAGAAAGTATTTGCAATCAACAAAATCTGGTGGGCTAGATAGTCATTGGACCTCCATCATCGACACTCTGCTTTCTCCCCCAGAGTCAGCTTCACCTTCCATTCTCACAAGCCTCTGCAGGCACAAGACCATTCAGTCAATTTCAAGACCATCCTTCTTTGTCTTTTCACAGTACACTAGCTTGTTACAATTCAAAAGAATGCAAAATATCAAACAGTATTACAGAAATGAAAGCACATAACACTCTAGCCATTTTGACTCGTCCTGACAGTAAGCCACATTGTGTCCAATTGGACCTTATCTGTAAATAAGTGTGCACACAAATGATATCTTGAAAGGTAAAATAAATCGAAACTGCTAGCCTGGAATCAAGAGGTTTCTTTCAAAAATGCATGAGGAGGGTAAATAGTAATTTCCAACAATACGTTGCCATTTTCCCTTCCTTTTCTGGACACTCGTAAGGCAGGAACTCTATCCTTTATTGCATATATATATATATATATATATATATATGAGAGACGTTGCCACGTGTTTCGTCAGGGAAGAAACTGGTTCTCTTTCATCTTTATACCCTCACTCAAGCAAATATCTTTCGTATCTGTTGAATGGAAGGGGAAATTACCACCCAGATTATTTTTCCTTTTTGTCCATCAAAGAAAGGACTGTTAAAATCAGTGGAATTTGCCTATCTCCTTCTCCTCCCTGCCTCCCTTCCATGATGCTTCCAATATAGGGTTGTCTGAGAAACCAGCTGAGGTGCTATTAGCAGATAACTGTGGCAAAACTCATGGTCACACAGAATTGGTAGGGCCAAATATCCAGGTAACAGAACAAGTCCACAAAAGCCAGAGAATAGTCCAGCTTACCAATATGGTAGTCCAGGGTCATGACGAGCAGGTGGTCTGGTACTGTCCAAAGGTCAAAGTCCAGGCAAGGCAGCACAAGGAATCAGGAGCAGAGGTTTCCGACCGATGCAGTCTGATAAACTCTGATAAGTAGGAAGAGCAGCTGTTCTTGATTTAGACTGACTCAGAGATTGCACAGCTGTTCTCTGATAAGCTGACATCCCTCTGATAAACTGACATGCCTTGGGGTCATTTACATGGCAAAATAAATCCTCAAAGAATGCAACAAGAAGCCTGATAGTTCCCACGCATTTCGAAGCAACAGCGCCCTTTTCAGAAGGAGGGGGTGCAAAAAACCCATAAGTTGTGCAGTATCAACTTTCACTAATAACCAAAGAGGTTGAGGAGAGGGGCGGTGCTCCTATTTAAACCTTTGGCCACCGCCCCTCACCTCTCGTCACCGGCTCTTGCCGGTGACACAATAAGTAGGTCTCGCTCCTCACCCAGGCCATAAATAAGCCTCCCGCAGGAGGCATGGCCACCTGCGGGGAAGCTGTGTTCCATACTTTTTTGATTAAGTTCGCGAAAATGCACATAATTTGTCATGGGAACTAACCATTGTGTAAACTGGCATCTACCTTTTCGAATTACTGTGAGCAGAGCTGAATCCTGGTTGTTTGGAGTGACCATTCTGCTTTATCCGAATAGACTGAGGGGATGGAGAGAAGAAATTCACCCTCCTTTTGCTTGCAGTCCACTTTGGAAAATCTGCTCTGAGCACTTCCTGTCTGTTTCTAAAGGAAGGCTTTGGGTGTTGGGAAGATGATCGGGGATGAGCCCCTGCTTCGCTGGTGTGAGTGTGTGCATTCGTATGCGCGGGGAAACAGCCGATCTCATTTTCGTTCTTTTGTTTGTTTGTCCTTCCATTCACTTGCCTTTATTCAATGCTTCGGAGGGAGGGGAAACAATCAGGAATGAGGCAAGCCCTGCTTCTGTGGTGTGTGTTTGTGTGTGCATGCATGAAGGGAAGGGAAGGAGATCGCTCCACCATGCTTTTGCTTGTTTGTGCTTTCATTGACTCCTTTCTTTATAGAAGCCTTTGGGGCTGGGGAAGACGGGGGGATTGACAGATCGCTCTTTCGATCTCTTGTTTGTTTGTCCTTTTTCTTTCCTCTCATTATTTATCGTCTCCATGACCCCCTCCCTGCTCCCTCCCTGCCACCTGCCTGGCTTTAATCATCTGGAGGCAATGCCCCCCACACCTGGACTAAGGAAAACAGAAAGTGTCTGGATCTGGCTGCATCTTCTGAAAATGCCAGGAGTCATGTGATTTATGCACTCCTGATGCGAAAGAACGGTAATCCGGAATCTTGTGAACTTTTTCCTGTCATGGAACTGGCCCCCAAGACTTCAGTTTCTCTTCCCTTTGATGTCAGTGTTCCTGAAAGATGGGTACAATTGGATCTAGGTATGTAGGTATGTGTTTTTATCAAGTGTTTTAACTGTTGTTTTAATTTGTAAATTGATTTAATAACTTTTTAAGGGGGGAGGGAGTATATTGTTTTACTTGTATGTTTTTTTAATGTTGTGAACCACCCTGATTGGATTACCAAAGGGCGGTATATAAATAAATACATTATTATTATTATTATTATTATTATTATTATCTAAGGTCTCTCTGTCTGAGGGCCAGGGTCTGGGTTATCTGCTCTGTCCCCTCTTGCTATCTCTGGGGGCCCAGGAAGCTCTGTGGGGTCAGGTGCTGGTCCCTCTCTACTCCTTGCTGCAAATCCTGCTCTGAAGCTCTCTCTTCCTCTAGCTCATCTTCAGAGTCAGAAGAGCAGGGCCTGACAAGGGTCTATTTTACTTGTCAGATTGAATTTCACAGTCCTAAGACTGTAGAATGAACAGCAACACTTCAAACTGCAAGATTGGAATGCTTCCCCCCACATATTTAGAATAAGTTGCTGCTAGTATAGGGACGGGCAGAATATTTGATGACTCAGGGGTGTGAGAATGGGCTTTTTGAGTGTTTTTGCGAACCTAAGCTACTCCACAAAGTCTTCAAATAGATGTAGCAGACTACTTCACCCCCAGCCTAGACTCACCTTCTTCCTGTACTCCCCATTAACCTGTAGCAGTTGGGTACAGGGACAGCTAAAGATTACCATCAGCTATGCTCTGATAGCTGGGGCATGACAAGGAATTATCCTCAGTGAGCTCTGGAGGACCCAGAGGGAGCCTGAATTATCATGCTCTGGCTAGTAGAACATAACCAGTGATGATTCTTGGCTGTCCTGCTCCCCCCCCCAGCATATCCATATAGTGGCTATGGTGAGGGCAAAGAACAGCCAATTATTGTTACCAGCTATATTCTGATAGTTGTCAAACAGTGATGCAGGCATTGTGTGCCAGCTAGCAGAACATAGCTAATGACAATCCTTGGCTCCTCCCCTATGGTCATGTCAAGGAGGAAGAAAAAACAATATCTGGGGAGGGGAAATTTTCAACCACAACATCATAAAAGTTTACATCTTGTAGCTGTTACTATATCTTTCTAGCTCTTGTAAACCACAGAGACAATTTGGAACTCAGTAATGGTATGAAAATGTTTCAGACTAAACAAAATACACATTTTAGTGTTGTAGAACAATCATGATAAATAGCCCTCATAATGTTAGAGCATGAGGTATATTTAACAACATATTAAGAAAAGAGAAGGAACTCAGCTTGGGTTTTTAACAGTACCTCTGTTATAATTTTTTTAAAAAAATATATGTTTATTCAGACTTTCAAGACAGTACAAAAATGAGACTGAACATAAGTAACACATACAAAACAAAATAAAGTTAGACAAAACATTTGCTATCTAAAATTCGTCAATTAAAAACACATATAAATATAGTAGGTTCCTAGCTGCTGAATAAGATTTATATTATCATAATCATAACCCTTTTAAGCATCTGTCAATTCTTCTTGGCTCTTCTGTATGATTTATCTTTATAACGTGCGTACAGTTGATAGTTTTATAAATTAATTAAATATCTGATAGCTTTGTATTTGGTCTTCTTATTTGGTTTCTTAATCAAATCCATTTACAGCTGTCATTCCTCACATTTTTTTTATAGTAATCTACAACCACCTTCCATTCTTTTTTGAAATTGTCTATTGTTTCATTCCTAATCAAACAGGTAATTTTGTCCATCACCATATAATCATAAAGCTTAAGTAACCAATCTGAAATGTCTGGGATTTTTTTTTTCTTTCCATTTTCTAGCAAAAGTAGTTCTCGCTGCTACTGTCATATAAAAGATAATTTTACCATATCTTTTTTCCAGAGTCTCATCAACCATACCTAACAAAAATATTTTTGGATCTTTCTCAATCTTACATTTCAACATGCCTGAAATAGCTTCTTGGATTTGTGACCAATATTTCTTTGCTTTTGGGCACTCCCACCACATATGATAATGACTCCCTATTTTCTCTAACCATTTCCAACAATTACTACTTGATTTTTTATACATTTTTGCTATTTTAAAAATGTGGAGTCATGTACCATCGATACTGCATTTTATAATAGTTTTCTTTCAAATCATAACACAAAGTGTATTTTAATCTTTTTCTCCAATTTAATTCCCACTCAATCCACTTTAAGCTCCACAACTCCTTTTTGTGTGTGTCTGTATCAGCTTTCTTCCTTATATGTACTTTTGTAAAGTAAAATATTTAAACAGTCCTGTTCTTCTCCATTTAAACAGTAACCTAAGTGAGTCTATGTCTGTATAAGTCTATGTTCTTCCACTGGTCACTTCTAGTTCTTCTACAAATGTTCTCTGAAGTTATTGATAACCAGTTAAGTCTATATTTCAACTAGAAATCCCAAGAAATCCAAAGCATCACTTCCTTTGTCTGAAAGGAGCACAGAAGAAAAGAAATGCCACCCCCACCACGAGAAAGGGGGAAAGAAAAACAAATGCTCAGTTCAAGTGCTCACACTCCTCCTCTTGTCCTTGGAAATGCTGTCCCTGGTAAACCGAGCCACAAATTAGCTGTTTCTTCGCTGGGAATTGTAACCCCAATTAATCAGAAATATAGATGAGAATAAAAATAATAAGAAAAAAATCCCGAGCAGTTCACAAAGTCTTCCTGTTATTTCTTCTAGATTAGGTAACTTAGTTCATATTATTCTCTAGCAGTTCATCAAAACTGAGGAAAAAAAGAAGGGAAAGAAGTTTAAAGTCCATTACCTGAAGTATAAGCAATAGTTTTAGAGATGATTTCTTTTCTTTAGTCCACTGTTCTATTGTCCATTATCCATCTATTAATAATTGTAATTATAAATTTTCCATTTCAAAAGAAAAAGAAAAAACAGAGAAACCTATAGGGGAACATTTATCTTCTTTTACTAAAGTCAGAAGTCCAGATCTGTCATTACAAACAGAAGAGAATCTACTTAAAAGTCCTTCTTGTCACCTTTAGCAGTAGCCTTGCTTACCCACTCCATGAAACTCAGTTCTTTTTTTAAAAAATGATCAGCTGCCTGTAATTCCATTTCAAAATGGCTGCTTCACACGTGGTTGTGGATGGCTCCTTGGTCCCCTCTGCCCCTCTGTGAACAGGCTGATGTCAAAAGACAGCTTCTCTGTTTCATACCAGAGCAGGAAACAGACCTCCGGAGAGCCCCCCTGAACCCCCTATTCCAGGACGGTATTTCAGGCTATCTCTGAGATATTTGGACAGCATCTCTACCATGTTAAGCTGGCAGCCTCTCAACCCTCTGTCAGAGGACTGCCTGGCCAGGTGCCATGTCAAACCAGAATCAGCATCTCTGTTATCCTGAGAAGGTACAATTCCACCCTATAAAATGTGTAATTCTGTTGAACATGCCTACCATTAATTTATTTGTAATGTTCTACAGTATTTATCACAACATTGTATGATTACTACCAGAGGATGTGGGGAGGGGTGTTACCCAAAGTGGTGGGGGTGCTTTAGCGTCCCACCCATGCTGCCAAAATCTGTATTATTATCTGGAGGAATTATTAGTTTAAATGGACGTCTGCAAGAGGCAGGGTAACTTTTCACCTAAGTATACCAGTACTAACTGCTGAGAACTCCAATTTAAATTGAAATAAAATATCTTTATTGGAATTACACAAAGTGAACTCACACATGCAACACACATTACTAAGAACCATACAAGGCTATAGAGGAGTAAGGCAGAGAGATTGGATAGAGGGAGAGATTTGGAAGTATAGGGTGATAGTTATCATCTTGAAGAGAAAAGTTCCATGCAGCAAAGATGCTCAGACAAGTTCTGAAGGTGGCACAAAGAATCCAGCAGATTGTTAGTGTCCATCTTTGGCACACTCTACTATTGTCAGGGGACTAATATTTATACCCTATTTCATGTACTGAGGGAGTCCTCTGGTTATGACAAAGCCTGGATGGCTTTCCCATGAGATAGACAAAAGAAACCAAAACTCAACTGATTGTGTTACTGGCTGCGAGATAGGAATTGATGGGTGTACAACAACCTTGCAAGGTTGAACAGGAAGGGGTTTAGGAGTGACTTCCATAGGAATAGATTTGGGAATGGTCACTTAATTGTTTGATTGAATGAATCATTGCTGAGGCACCCAGGGCTGGAAGAGAGGATCAGCACATACCTCCTTAACAACTGTGTTTACTGAGGGGCTTCCACACAATCCTAATATGGGCTTCCTTGCCATATTATTTCTAAGGCACATCCCAGGTCACTGTAACCTCCAACTGACCTCTTTGGTTTGCCCAAACCAACCTGACCCCGAAAAGTGTCCAATATTTCTAATTATGAGATATTGTGAGGAGGGTGTAATAGGGCATGCTAATAGGGGAATAGCTGCTAACATGGTAGGGTGTGTGTGGAATGAGACACATATCAAGGACATCTAATAAAGGTCACTGTCATGTAAGCAAAAGTGCTCCTTCTCCCCTATTGCAGTTCTGATTTATGTGTCAGAAGACAAGGTATAGTCATTTTCAATAGTATTAGTTCTGACATGAACTTATCTGTATGGTCCCTTAATAAGTGTTGAGTATATAGTTCATTATAGCAAGCATTGTTTCCCGAGCTGAAATAAATAACACAAATAGTCTCCTATGGATTGACTGCCCACACAGGAATCTAACCTTTAAGATGATGTGTGAGAAAAAGTGGTCATTTGGCAGGAAAAATTCCCAGCAGACAAAAGATGCCAGTTTCAGCAAATGAATCCAAATGTTCAACAGATGGCAAAATGAATAGAATACATCTGGAACCATAGTTCTTTTCTAGGAGAGATAGAAATATGGAGCAAAAATGCAAAGAAGGGATAATAACAAAGTTATGTTGGAACACTGATGAAACAAGGTCAATCTAAATCATATTAATAAGGAAGGTAATAGTACCCTACTGGATTAATTTTAGTTTTTAAATTATGGTATGACCTTTGGGCATAATGCACAGCATTATAACATACTACACTTCTTTGTTATGAGTTGGCTTTCTCTCCAATAAATTGTTTCAAAATTATGTTTGCACAAATATGTATTCCAGATAACTACATGCATGCAGGATAGCCAAATAAAATAAAATAAAATAAAAATCTTAGCATTCACAGTGGCTTGCCCTTTACAATTGGTGATTGTGAAGTTTGATTTATTCTGGTTTTTAACGTAGGCTTTTCTAAATGGTTTTAAGTGTATCGACAGAGAGTATCCACTTGAAGTTCTGTGGAATCAGAAAACAATGCTGAAAACAAATATATGTAGCTAGCCTACTTTCCTCATGATTTTTCTGAGCACTCAGTTTGAGATTCTTTATGGACAGAGAGGGGAACATTTTTTTGAGTAAATATACATTTTAATCATTAGCTACACTTTGATTCTTTTTGTGTACTATTATATTAGAAAACAAAAATGTTAAAAATAGTCCTTGCTCAACAGATACATTCTCTTAGTTTGAGAAATTTGCAGTTTTCACAATTTCTTCTATGTCTCAAAAAAAGGAAAAAGAAAACACATTTTTTTTTCTTGAAAAGTCATAAGAGGACACAGATCAGACCCCCCCCTCCTACATACACACACTCATAGGACTTTTTTATAGGAGCCCATTCAAGTGTTCTTTTGCTGGCTTAAAAAAAAAAATCATTTTTATGCCAGCAAAAGCACACACCCCACTGCACTTACCTTCTCTTCTGACAGAAGACTTCCCCAGCAATGAAAGAGAAAGTGAATGGAGTGCTGTTCACTTCCTCCCTTGAAATCCCCTGGATTATTGCAAGACTTCATCACATGGGAAATTCAAAACAACAACAACAAAAAGAGTACCCAGCTTGTGGGGGACAATTAGCTAACACACATTGGAAACTGTTTAATGCAGTGTAGATGTGTAAATAGCTATTGCTTAAAACAATTTGTAAGCCACTCTGATAGCCTTATGGCTGAAGAGCGGGGTATAAAAACACACACACACACACACACAAAGTGATATAAAGCACAAAAGCACACTTAAAAACTTACAAGTAACCCAGGGAGGGTCATAAAAAGTGAGTTACTTACCTGGATGTCACAATCTCAACTGGAAGTGTTGGTACCAGACCAGCCATTTTCAGGGTAAGTGTAGGGGAGGGAAAGATTTCACATGTCTGATATGCACAACCTTTTACGATTATGTGGCATTGTTATGATGCCGTATTTTGTATGTCTGATAAAGTCTATAGTATTTCTCTTAAAACAAGTATTTCTCTTAAAACAAAAAGAAACAAGCAACCAAAAACCTATGGGGGTCCATAGACATTCTAGTGGAATGATATAAGGAATGTGGATAGATCTGGAATATTTCCATATGTATGGAGTATTTTCATGTAAATGGCAGTGCCTTGTTTTGGCTGCAATTGTGAATTTTTTATTTTGACTTTTGTATGGACATTTGAACATTTTTTATGTTTCTTTTTTCCAATATGCATGTTTATGGCCAGTCCCCCCCCCAAAAAAAAGTACACATTTCCCCACTTAGGTTTTATATGCTCATTTTCCTTAATACTTTGTGGGTGGGTGGGTGCCTTCCCCCCCCATACACACATTTTGTGCATATTTTTTTTTTTTTAAAAAAAGTGACAACCTTGTTTGCAACATCAGCAAAAATACAGATTCCTGAGTGCAATTGCATTCAGGTTCATGCAAAACTTCAGAAAATGACAATTAAGTACTTTCTTTCCCATCAAATTTCAAACTGAATGAAGTGGGAGTAATACTATTTTGAACTATGGAGTGACTTGTGTAGCCTAGCAGTCTCTGCAAAGAATTTTAATACTGAATTTTAGCACAATTTTTCCTCATTTTGGCTATATAGTTAAAATGCTATCTGTTGGGAAGAAAGCCACCAGCCTCAAGAAGAATCCCAAACAGCATTTCATCTAGCAATTGATGGATTGCAACTTATGTCCCTTTCCAGCCAGAGTTCATATCGGTCTTGTAACACATTATTTGTTCTTGCTAAGGAAGAAAAAATAAAATAAAATAAGAGAAAGAAACTTAAAGTGGTATGTCAGATTTTCTTCTAAATTTCCTGACAAGGTATTCAGAGTAGTGGTGTCCAAAATAGGGATTGGGTGAGAATTTCTTGAACAAATAAAAGGTATGTTGCTGAAAGAACAATTTAGTGTTACCACTGCATCCTGTACTTAAGCGTCATTCTGGGCTTGGTACCCTCTACAACAGGGGCTACAGGGAACGGGGGGGGGGACACAGAACCCCCCCTGGAATGCATGCAGCCTACAAGGGCATGTGGTGTCCAACACTGCAGTGTGGAGTGTTCATGTTCATTGTTCTAGCCAGCTATGTTGACTTCTTCAGCCAGCTATTGTCTTTCAGGATATTCTGTTCCATTCCTCCCTCATGATTCTGTATCCACTGGGTATACAATAATTGCTCATTGGGCTGCTGGGGCATTTTTTGTTGACACATTAAGGTGCTTCTGTGTTTTTTTCCCCCCAGCTTCTGAAAACTATGAGGTTGTTTCAAGCATGTTGATATGGTTTTTTTGTTTGAATCAGTAGTCTGCTATTGGCTCCATAAGTTCCATAGCTAAGCACCTTGATTTTTTCCTTCCTCCCTCCCTTTGTGTGTTTGTGTATCAAGTATTAGCATTCCAAAACTCATAGAGCACAAGCTTCATGGTTCATCAGAAAGCTTTATGGCCAGAAATCCAGGCAGCACACAGTGCAGAGTCATTGCTGAGACTTGAGAACCTAATGGATACACTCTAAGGAGATTATCAGATATGGCTAATGTGGCACCAGAATAATGACATCGGAATGCAAAAGGATGCCAATATCACATGACATCATCCTTTTGTGTTCTGTTGTCATTATTCTGGTTTTCTTTTTATTGATGGGCTGAGCCATCAATAGATCGCCCATCCCATTTTGGTACAAGCATTGCCAGCATCTGAAACCTCACACCATGTCCTGACATGAATACAGTGTCAATGGGCGATCCTGGCAGAACACTTCTGGATGGGATGATGAGTAAAAAGTAGGCTACCCCCTTTTTATGAACCTCCCTGGGTTACTTTTTTTTTTTTTTAGTGTGTTTATGTGCTTTTAAAAAAAGTTTTTGCTTGTTATTTTACTTTTTATTTTTGAATTTACTGTGCTCATATCTTCTCGCAAGAACAGGTGAGATTTCAGTCCAGGAAGTGAATGGAGCTCCATTAGAGCTCCATTCATTCCTGGGCTGCCTGTTGATGGAAGAGAATGTAAGTGAGATGTGGAGGGTTATTGTGCCAGGACAGGGATGGGATTGGAGATTGTGGGACAGGAACACTTCTTGCATGCCTGTCTGATAATCTCCTAAATTACAAACATTTTGCAATCAATAAAATCTGCTGAGCTGCATAACTATTGGTTGTCCATCAACCACTGGCATGAACATTCCATAAACTGAAAGTTACCATCTTCCAAGCATCTCTAGCCTTGACACTAAAACCATTAATTGCAGATGTTTTGTTATCTGCTTTCCCAAGCAAAGCCGGAACAGTTACACATACATCATTTCACCCCTACACAAACTGCTATGCACACTCTACACTATGGCCACAGGGAAACAAAAGAATATGACAGGCACAGAAGCAAAGGGGACCAATCCTGGCAATGTGTTTTGTCTGCTTTAAAATTAGTTTAGATTAGGTGTTCAAAGTACAGCCCTGGCACTTCATGCATTCCCCCTGCCTGGCTTTAACCCAAATCAACCATCCTAGATTGCGTTTTCTCTAGCAAAAGTCTGTCTTCTGGAAATGTGAGACAGCAGTTAATCTTAGTTAGGTCCCAACAGCCCCTTGCACAGTTTAACATTAACCGGGGGGGGGGGGAACCCCTTGGTATTCCCACCCCTCAAAACTATAATTGCATTTCCAACCATTTTTGTTTTTGTTCCACTTCCTTTCAACTTTTGGGGGGCATTTTTTGTAGTCTATGTAGTTCCTTCCCAGAGAGTCCCTGGGGCAGAAAATTGGCCCCTGGACCGGTCTGTTGTAAAACCACTTCCTTAGGCTTTCATAGAAGACTCAAAACATTTTTTGAAAGGCAAGAACACTTGATTCAATGGGAGGCCTAGAGCATTTGATATAATCACTTTCTTTTAGCAAACTTCATTGCACCCAACAAGGTGGTCTTCTATTTGTGCTACCCCTGAAAAGCAAACAGCTCTTTCTAGAATTTTTTTTAAAAAAACATTATCAGATCCCTTACAACACTTTACCACACTACCAAAGTTGCCCACTCATGATTTAGGTAGTAACTAGGCTGTCTTTCTTTGGATTTTTAAAATTGTCTATAAAGAGAGAAGATATGGCAGGTCTGATTCCTTGGATGGATGATGGAATTCCTGGATGTTCATGGCAATTGGATGCAAAACCCAATGAAAAGCTAGTATAAGATAATCATATGCAAAACAGGCTTGGCTAGAGCTTATCACCACTTAATGGTGTAATCCAATATAAATCTACTGAGAAATAGGTCCATGTTTTACAGGTATGTAGGAGCTTTTAGGACTTCAGCCAAAATTCCCAAAGAAAACAAAACCTCTTGATTTTTCATCTATTCACTTCCCCTTCCTTTATAGTATTTTTCAGTACTGAAAAATATATCAGTAGGAAATGTCTAGTTCGTTCTTGCCACTGATACAAAAGCCTCTGCAGCACAGTTTTGATGGCTCCACATGGAATCTCAGACCCACCTTTAAAATTGTCCATAATTATTTCTTCCTTTCCTACAAACTATTATTTTAAGCACATTTACAAACAGAGGAGTCCGGGGAAACCTTTAAATAACAAAGTTGTCATTATGGTTCCTAGAGGTATTAATTTTAATACCAAAGCTGAACACTGTGGCAGAGTTGATGTATTACTTCAACAACAACAACAACAACAACAGATACAGTCCTTTTGGTTATAACGTGATTTAACTTGGGAAACCTGGACTTTGTTCTCAGCCCCAAGATGAAAGTTTCATTGTGATCATAAGCAAGCTACAAATGGCCTTGTTTAAATAATTCTGGGAAAGATGTGGGTGCCCAGTGCATTGGAAATTTGGTTCCCCTACCATCTCCTTTTATAGCATAGTAAATTTTTAAGTCTTTGTCTTAGCAGCCATACTTACTGAAAATATGAAAAGTTATTCTCTTGACATCCATAATTGTTACTGCTCTGAAATTCAGGAAAACTCCAGGAATATGCTCTTTTATTAATCCTATTTTTATTCCATAGGAGTTTTGGAAACATTTGAATGTCCTACCCAAGGTGGTATCACCAGAAAATACAAGTTTTGTAAGCTAGTAAAGTAACAAGTTAGTGATAAATTCCTATAGCTTTATTATCACAAAAGACTCATCATCCTGGTGTTAAGGTTTCAAAAATATACACTTCAGGCAGCTATTTCTGAGAAGTGTTGTGGCCATTTCACTGACATCTTTGTTTTTAAAGTCAACCTGACACAAAGCATATCAACGTGGGGTATTTTGCTCTATATATTCGCACTGATATAATGTATATAATAAGATATACATGTGTTGGAACAATGTAAAGAAAAGAGGATGTTAAGGAGATGTTGGCGATAAGGGAGGGAGAAATGAAAAGCAAGAGATGAAGGGGGTCCTTTACATGGCAAAAAAAAAAAAAGTGAGAGAGAGAGAGAGAGAGAGAGAGAGAGAGAGAGAGAGAGAGAGAAGAATTCATGTTGAACCCTATTGGTTCACACACACCACACACTATTTGGAAGGAGGGGTAGCAAATAACCCAGTTAATCCATGACTTTCCATCCCTCTATTTTCCAGGGACTTTTTTGGAAAGGCTGGGAGAACCCACACTATTGGTTGTCTGAACAATCAGGAACCATCCCAGGAAATGGGAAGAGGGCAGGCTAGAAAGGGAAGCATTGCAATTCTTGATCCCATTGCCCACCCTTTCCCCCACTGCTGCCTGTCACTCTTCCCTTACTTCCCCTTCCCTTCCCCCTTCGCAGCCAGCAAACAGGGAAGAAAAGGGGGCAAAACAGAGGATGAGTCTGCAGTGGAGCACAGGCAGGTGATGAGACTGACAGTCCCATTGCATGATCTTTCCCCGCCACTGCCTCTCCCCCTTCTTTCCCCTTCTCTTCCCCCTTCACAGCCAGTGAACAGGGAAGAGAGGGGGACAAAATGGAGGAAGAGGCTGTAGCAGGGACAGGTGGGCAATGGGACCGACAGTCCCATCGCTGGCCCTTTCCCCTACTGCTGCCTTTCCCTTCTTCCTCTCCCTTCTCTTCCCCATTGGCAGCCAGCAAATGGGGAAGGGGGGCAAAATGAAGGAAGAGGCTGCAGCGGAGGGCAGGCACGCAATGGGACTGCAGCCTCTTCCTCTGTTTTGTCCCCCCTTCCCCATTCACTGGCTGTGAACGGGGAAGAGAAGGGAGAGGAAGGAGGGAGAGGCAGCTGCAGGGGAAAGGGCAGGCAATGGGACTGCTGCAGCCTCTTCCTCCATTTCCCTCCTTCCCTTGTTTGCCCAAGCTGCCAGCGAATGGGGAAAACAAGGGGAAGGAGGGAGGGAGAGGCAATCGCAGGAATTAGAAGTGCCATAGCCCTGGGGAGCTCTTTCAGCTTGGTGATGCCTTTGTTCAGGAGGCTGAAGATGGTTCCATGACTGCAAGCAGTGACGCTGGGTGGAAGAAGCTGCTATGGGTGGAGGTGTGGTTCCGTTCCTTCCTCTCGGGTAGATCCCAGAGGGTGAGGCTTGGAGACAGTTGCTCTAATAGCATAGAGCAAAATTGTGGCATCCCTCAGGGCGCCATCCTGTCCCCAATGCTATTTAACATATATAAGAAACTGCTGGGAGAGATCATCTGGAGGCATGGAGCTCGGTGTCATCAGTACGGTGATGATACTCAGATATATTTCTCCATGACCAGATTGTCGGCTCAGACTCCTCTCAATGATTGTCTTAGGGCAGTAATGGACTGGATGAGGAAAAACAAATTGAAACCGAATCCAGACAAAATGGAGGTACTAACAGTTACAGGCCCAAAACCAGGTCTGGGAATACAACTTCCAATCCTGGAGGCAATCACACTCTCCTCCAAGGACTGTGTCCGCAGTCTGGGGGTGCTCCTGGACCCGTCGCTCCAGATGTCTAATCAGGTAAATGCTGATACGCCAGCTGCACAGTTTCCTAGAAATCAGGGACCTCGAAATTGTGGTACATGCGCTTGTAACCTCTCGTCTCGACTTCTGTAATGCGCTCTACATGGGGCTCCCCTTGTGCTTGACTCAGATACTTCAACTAGTTCAGAACATGGCAGCCAGGTTGATTTCTGGAGTTTCCAGAAGAGAGCATATAACACCTGTGTTAAAAGCTCTCCAGTGGCTGCCTATTAGTTTCCAGGCACAGTACAAGGTGTTGGTTATGACCTTTAAAGCTCTACATGGCTTGGGTCCAACTTATCTCTGGAACCCCCTCCTTCCGTACGACCCTCCCCTCACACTTCGGTCCTCTGGGAGGAATCTGTTAACAACCTATGAAAACAAGGCTGTTGGTGACCTCCCAGACGGCCTTATTTGCTGTTGCTCCCAGATTATGGAATGGCCTGCCAGATGAGATCCATCTTATTACCACCTTAGACAGCTTCAAAAAAGCTGTCAAGATGGATCTTTTCCAGCAGGCCTTTCCCGAATAGCTATCCCGGCCTGAAGATTTGGCTGCCTTTTCCCTTTAGCGGCCACTGGATTATTTCATTTCCCCCCTTCTTTTTAATTATTGTACGTTTTAAATCTGTTTAATTTAATATTGTTTTAAGGGGTGGATGGGTTAGGCTATTAATGTAATTATGGGATTTTTATGATGTAAGCCACCCTGATTGCGATGCAGAGGGGCAGGATAGAAATAAATATTATTATTATTATTATTCTCCATGACTGTCAGTCACAGCAGCAGCAACAGTAGAGGCGGGAGAAAGCCTACTCAGGGAAATAAAAAAATGGCAGTTCCAGAATTGCCAGGCTTCTCTTGTAAGCCTGCCCCCTCCAAAGTCAGACCAATCAAAATTAAGCTCTGCTGTGTTCCTCTTTTCCATCCCGGAAAAGCCTTCTGATACCCATAACAAAATGTGGGAACAGTGAGGTACAGATTTGAGGCCACAATTTCTCGAATCTCCCTGGTGTAAATAATAATAATAATAACTTTATTTTTATACCCCGCCTTTTACCTATTAGACAATCAAGGCAGCTCACAATAACTGAATATAAAACAAATAAATTCTAACAACAGTAATAACTTAAAACAATTTACCCCCCTTAAAATTACATATAATAGTACATATATTTAAAATAACTAGCAAATTCCTCAGTGACAAAAAATAACTACCCTAAGACATTAAAGCTATAATATTAAAACATAAAGACATAACAACATAAACATAAAAACATAAAAAGAGAGAGAAGCATCCATTAAAAATGGTTTGTTCTATTCAAGCCTGCCAGAAGAGATCCGTTTTGATGGCTTTTTTGAAATTCTCCAAGCTGGTTGCTTGATGGATCTCCTCCGGCAGGGCATTCCATAGTCTGGAAAACTGCAGTGTAAATGAACCCAGGGTTTTAGTGGCATGGATAGAAAATCACATTTACCAGAATTCATGTTGTGGTTTCTTTTTTCCCCAGGCTGAATCATAGAATCATAGAATCATAGAATCATAGAATTGCAGAGTTGGAAGAGACCACGAGGGTCATCCACTCCAACCCCCTGCCATGCAGGAAATCACGATCAAAGCATCCCTGACAGATGGCCATCCAGCCTCTGTTTAAAGACCTCCAAGGAAGGAGACCCCACCACGCTCTGAGGGAGTGTGTTCCACTGCCTAACAGCTCTGACTGTCATAGAATCATAGAATTGCAGAGTTGGAAGAGACCACGAGGGCCATCCAGTCCAACCCCCCTGCCACGCAGGAAATCACAATCAAAGCATCCCCGACAGATGGCCATCCAGCCTCTGTTTAAAGACCTCCAAGGAAGGAGACCCCACCACGCTCCGAGGGAGTGCGTTCCACTGCCGAACAGCTCTTACTGTCAAAAAGTTCCTCCTAATGTTGAG
The DNA here is from genome assembly GCA_030847615.1 of Gambelia wislizenii. Lineage (NCBI taxonomy): Eukaryota > Metazoa > Chordata > Lepidosauria > Squamata > Crotaphytidae > Gambelia > Gambelia wislizenii. The sequence goes on along the minus strand of JAUMIR010000003.1, from coordinate 191,458,768 downwards.
GTGGAATCTCTGTTCCTGGAGCTTGCACCCATTGCTCCGTGTTCCAGTCTCTGGAGCAGCAGAAAACAAGCCTGCTCCATCCTCAGCGTGACATCCCTTCAAATACTTAAACAGGGCTATCATATCGCCTCTTAACCGTCTTTTTTCCAGGCTAAACATACCCAGCTCCCTAAGTCTCTCCTCATAAGGCAGGGACAGGATGAGTGAAAATGGCTAAAATCACCAATGACATTTTTTAAAAGCCTCATTCTGACAAGGATTCTAATACTTAACTTAAATGACAATTAAACATAAATATAATAGTTAATTTTATCCTAATTCTAAATTAAATGTCATTCAGTTTGGTTTTAGCTGATTCATAATTAACTATATTGATTAACACTTTAATCAGCAACTTCCGTATTTCTAGGCAGAGCAGCTTGCTCTTCTGATAGTGATGGTTTTCTCTTCCCCTCCACCAGACATCACTATTGTACCGAGCACTATTTTATTGCTGTGTTACTGCCGTCACTACACTTGTGCACCCACGGAAATAAATAAGCCAGATACATATGATGGGGTAAACTATGGCCATGTTTAATTAATACCACATTTTAAAAAACTAAATTAAATTTATAAGCTACAGTGGGGCCCACCAAGTGCCGAGGCAGTTGTCTTCCCTGATTTGGTTCTCAGTTACCAGAGCGAGCAACTGAGCCATAATACTAGACTGAGTGCCTTCAACCTGTTATTGCCTGGCCAGTCAATTGTGACCTGGAAGACATTTCCATGGCAGTCTTCCCCAAACCAAATGGCTCATGGGGGATCTGCCCTTCAGATGGTCCCAAAGGTTATTTCTCTCCAGCTGATTGGCACCTGAGCCATCCAACTCCAGGTACCCATCAAGAAACTCCCTTTCCACCCAAAGAGGCATCTGCCGGGTCCTTGTTCATATTCAGTTATTTTGTTCTTCTGTGCTTACTGACCACACTTAGGAACAAGCACTTTTACTTGGCTCCCGGGACCCATGATAGTGTTCAAGGTACTTCACTGCAGATCCCCCAGAAATATGTAGTTGCATGTTTCAGAGTGGAAGACCCCACTGGACCTATACAGCTCCAGACAGTCAAACCTGAAATCCAGATGCTGCAAAAAGATGCCCTGCCCCCACTCCATGGCATTGTATATTTCCCTGTTCACTGTATGCTATGCCCCATCCCAACACTGGATTACCATCCTTTCTCCATCCCTGCCTAGGTAGCAGGGCTGCCCATACTCTAACCACCCTGAGTAACTTAAATTTCTTCCAAATTAACAATCCTGGATGATTAATGATTTTTCCCTTTAGAAGCCTGAGATCATTCCTCTATAAATGAGTCATTACTACATGTGGTGGTAGGCTGGAGCACTCTTCAAACAACAAGGGCAGGAGACTGGGTCACCAAACATTTCTCCTCTTAAGCTACTCTGCTGGAACATGCTGAACATCTACATCTGGATCCCAGCTGCAAAGACCTGCACACAAAAAGCAGCCCCAAATACATAGTTGTGCCCTCAAATGATGACTTGGATTCTGTCCAGTATCCCTGATTGGCATCAGGCAATCTTCTATTGTTGAAGAGAGGGGTGTGAAGGAAAGCCAGTTTGCAAAGTCATGAGTGTTCTGGCCACTTGATTGAATTAGTGAATGACTCACTTCCAGGTGCATCCAGGAGAATTAGCACATTCTACCCCAACTACCTGTCCAACGGAGGTCCTTATAATTGCTACCCGGGCATGTCCTTTTTAGGAAAATTTGGAATGATCTCTTTGTTACGTTTCCAGCAAACCTTCACTCAAACCTATTTCTGGGGAAGTCCTGGTCTACTGCTAACCCCTGTGAAGCACCAATAAATGAGCCAGTTATGAAATATATCCAATTGATGAGTTATTGGAAGGATGGGAGTGTCAGTGCAGGTAATTTTACACCCTCCTAGAGTCAAGTCGAATAATGCAAATTAAAAGGAGATTTTAATTTTACTGAAACCACCACAGGGTTTCCATTTTCTTTGTACACTCACAATGTGAGTTTCAATTAAGATTAGAATGAGCACAAAAATGTCAGGTTCATTTTATGACTAGTTGACTGGGAGACATATTGAAAGAGGCTTACCCAGTTAATTTTTTTCAGCAAGTAGACTGAAATGTTTCTGTTAAAAAATGCCAAGAAGAAACAGTCAAAAACGCAATAACTTGATATCAAAGTGGCTGGTCATATAGTCATCAGTATTCTGGAATGACTACAAATTCATTTTCATAGGAAACTTATAAAATCAGTAACTTACATTTTAAAATGCACAATTTCTTTGCAAATTTTGCTGGTATTAAAATTATATCAAATTGTCAGAATCTGAAACCATGGGTGGCTGAAACATACACAGACCTGAAACATACAATGAGCCTGCTGTATCCACAGAGGTTTGGTTCTCGGACCCTTCACAAATACTAAAAAAGTGGATGATCAATTCCCTTATTTATACACTGGCATAGGGCAGCAACAGAGGTGGTGGCAAGCCAGGTGGTGCCAGGCACACTCTAGGAAGAATGCTGGCAACCCACCTCTGCTTTTGAGGAGGCAGCTGCAGCATTTCTGCTTGTTTGTTCGCAAGGTGGAAGCATGTGGATGGTGTACTCCCTGAAGGTGGAGGAGCCCAAAAATACTGTGGATGGTGAGAAAGGCATTCCATCACCTCCACTGCTGTGCTATGCCATTTTATTAATAAGGGCCTTATAAATACTGTAAGTGGATGGAGGATTTAAAGAGATTCACTCTCTTGCTCATCTGACCATGGCAGCTTGGAAGTGCTGCCACAGGAGGCCACAAGTATGCAGTGCCCATATAGGATTCCACCAAAAGATCGTAGTGACCTTTTTTTTTTTTTTTAACATAGATTAGAAACTGTAACTTGTGCTATGGTTGCATCTGAGGAAGTAGACTAAGTCTACGAAAGTTCATTCTACAGCCTCTTTCTTTTGTAGTCCCAAAAGTGCTACAATAGCCTTTTGCATTTTGCTATGATTCCCCCACCCTCAACTTCACTTGCATTGCTACAGAGAAAAAGGTTTGTGATTTAAGCAGTGCAATTACAATTGTTTTTAAGAGATCCAGGAACTGTTGGCAAGGAAGAGAGCTGCTCACCAGGCATACCTCGCCCAGCCAACCTGTCATGTAAGAAAAGCAGCTTTCCGCCTCACATGTAGCAAACTACAACAAAAACTCCGAGACATGCAGAACAAGTGGTGGATCAGTATAGCAGAAAAGACACAACGCTGTGCAGATCTGGGTGATCATAGAGGATTTTATGAAGCTCTTAAAGCAGTGTTTGGACCTACTTATCAAGTCCAAAGCTCCTTATACAGTACAGATGGTCAAACATTAATTACTGATAAAGCCTCCATCCTAAATCGTTGGGCTGAACATTTTCAAAGTCTCTTTAGCGCCAACCGAGTAGTCCAAGCCTCAGCTATCCAAGATATGATACAAAAACCAATGAAAAATGAATTGGACATAGCTCCCACTTTGTAAGAGACCTTTAAGGCCATACAGCAGATGAAAAACGGCAAGGCAGCTGGGATTGATGGAATCCCACCTGTAGTTTGGAAACACGGAGGTCATGCACTCCACGAAAAATTCCACGAATTCCTTGTGAATTGCTGGGAAAAAGGGGAACTGCCATCAGACCTCCGAGATGCAGTCATCATCACCCTGTACAAGAAAAAAGGAGCAAAATCCGACTGCTCAAACTATCGAGGCATAACACTGCTCTCTATTGCTGGAAAAATCCTTGCAAGGATACTCCTGAACAGGTTAGTTCCTGCTATTGCAGAAGAACTTCTCCCTGAAAGCCAATGTGGCTTCAGAGCCAATAGGAGTACTACAGACATGGTATTTGCCCTTAGGCAACTGCAAGAAAAATGTAGGGAGCAGAACAAGGGTCTCTATGTAACATTTGTCGACCTCACCAAAGCCTTTGACACTGTAAGTAGAAAAGGTCTGTGGCAGATCCTGGAAAGACTAGGATGCCCCCCCAAATTCCTTAAAATGATTATCTTGCTACACGAGGGACAGCGTGGTCAAGTCAGATATGGCGATACTCTTTCAGAGCCCTTTCTAATAACTAATGGAGTGAAGCAAGGTTGTGTTCTTGCACCAACTTTATTTACAATCTTCTTTAGCATGATGCTCCAAAGGGCTATGGCAGAGCTTGAAGAAGACGACGGCATCTATATACGCTACCGTACTGATGGTAGCTTGTTTAACTTAAGCCGTCTGAGGGCTCACACTAAGACTCTAAACTATCTAGTCCGTGAGCTGCTCTTCGCCGATGATGCTGCCCTTGTTGCCCACACAGAAGGAGCTCTGCAGCGCCTAACATCCTGCTTTGCAACAGCTGCAGAGCTGTTTGGGCTAGAAGTCAACCTGAAGAAAACAGAAGTTCTTTACCAGCCTGCACCACAGGACGAACACCACCATCCCCACATTGCCGTCGGCAAATCAGTGCTCAAGTCCGTTCAGCAGTTCACCTACCTGGGAAGCATCATCTCCTCAGATGCCAAGATTGACAAAGAGATCGATCACAGATTAGCAAAGGCATATAGTGCATTTGGAAGACTTCACAAAAGAGTCTGGAGCAATAAACACCTGAGGCAAAGCACAAAAATCAGTGTGTATAGAGCCATCGTACTGTCTATCCTCCTTTATGGATCTGAAACATGGGTCACCTATTGCCACCACCTACGACTCCTCGAGCGCTTTCATCAGCGCTGTCTACGCACAATCCTAAATATACACTGGACTGACTATGTGACGAATGTTGCTGTCCTTGAGCAAGCAGGGATCACCAGCATTGAGGCCATGATATTGAGAACACAGCTGCGCTGGGCAGGGCACGTTTCTAGGATGGAGGACCATCGCCTCCCAAAAATACTACTCTACGGTGAACTCGCCACGGGTCAGCGTAAGAGGGGCGCTCCAAAAAAGCGATACAAAGACTCCCTGAAACAACATCTCAGGCTTGGCCAAATTGATCACCAACAGTGGTCCGCCCTGGCCTCACATCGGGAGGCATGAAGACGCACTATCCACAATGCTGCAGCCTTATTTGAGAACTCACGACGAACAAGTCTTGAAGAGAAACGACAACGCAGAAAGAATCACAACCCAAAAACATCACCCAAGGAGACCTTCTGCTGTGCTTTTTGCAACCGGACCTGTTTATCTCGGATTGGCCTTTTTAGTCATCAGCGCGCTTGCAGAAAGCGCGGGATGAGTCCTTCCTGAATCTTCGTTTGCGAAGAAAAGCCAGAGAGAGAGAGAGATCTGGGGAAAAAAGAAACAAACTTATTTTAATCCATCTTTGTACCTTTTACTTTCAAAACCTGTTGTTTTGCCATAAAGTGTATATCATTTTACATGGAACACAAAACAAAGAGATATCTCAATATATAAATTTTTGATACATTAATCACAGATTTTTGAACAGTGATGTCTACTGTCAAAGCATATTTGGTCCTAATATTGTGTTTGTAAGTTGCACACACACACATCTATTTCTCCAATGATATATTGAAAATGATTTTCCCCAAGCTTCTAAGTTTTATTTTTGTTTTGACCAGATTTTCCTCAGAATCATAAATGCAGTTTAGAATTGCCTCTACCCACAAAGGACCAACCCTGACATAAGGCAGAATTAGGTAGCTGCCTCAGATGGTTTGTCACAAAAGGGCACCAAATTGTTAGTTATTTCATATATTAATATTCATTTTTTTTATTTCCAGGGAAGAAAAGAACAGTTGGTGGGATTTTTCTGCCAAAATAATTTAATCAGCCTTGAGGTGTTATATACCTTGATTTGGGAACAGGGCGGCATAGCAAGAGGATAGTGTGCTGCTATCCTGAAGGATGAAAACTACCTTGGGTCAGCCATGCTGTAGTCATATGATTGGACTAGCACTCTTGTACTGAAAATGTACCTGGAGCATATGTTAAGTAAAATGGAGGGGAAAGTGGTTAGAGAAGAGCCACCAGCACAGAGGTAATCAAGGTAAAGATCACTGTAGAGCAGGCAAGCCAAGGAAACAAGTAAAATGAATTGAGTACTTGGCCTGCATATATATTTAGGTGTATATTAAGATAGGGATCCTTTTGATTATATGCAGAAGCCAGATATCACTCAGAGTATTAAATATTGAACTGGCTATAAGACCCATAACTAAAGGTTTATGGCCAGAGTGCACAAGAGAACTTGTGTGCATATCCACTATTTCTTCCAAGGTCCAGATCTGGAAAAAAAAAACTGTGGAAAAATAAGACCATTGACTGACCCAATGGCTCCAAACAAGTATGAAGTCTCAGAGCAATTTGTCCTACTCATGAAGATGAAAATGTGGAGTAGACTATGTAAGATAAAATAGTTAAAATAGTCTCTTTACTCTTTATTCAGATTAAAAAGTAGTGAAACGTGGGTGAATAAAGTCAGCAGAATATTTAAATACAGACCAATAGTTCCTTTTCAGCATATTTAGCTTTATGTTATTCTGAAACTTTTAAAAATAATAATAGAATCATAGAATTGTAGAGTTGGAAGAGACCACGAGGGCCATCCAGTCCAACCTCCTGCCACGCAGGAATACACAATCAAAGAATCCCTGACAACAGATGGCCATCCAGCCTCTGTTTAAAGACCTCCAAGTAAGGAGACCCCCACCACTCTCCAAGGGAGTGTGTTCCACTGCCGAACAGCTCGTACTGTCAAAAAGTTCCTCCTAATGTTCCATTAATAATAATGGAATATGACTTCCTTCCTTCTTTAGAACTACTTAAAAGTTAAATAGTACCATTATATTGGCAATCTCTCCAAAATGTTTTTATATATTTGCTATCTTAATACAACGTGGTTCATTAAAGTCCCTATATGATTTATACAAACTATTTTTTTTCATTCTGTCCAATAATCCACAATGTTTAGTCAACCATGCTGAAATGAGATAATAGATTTGCTTCATTCAATATTTTAACAGTGCGCAGACTTTGAACAACAGGAGGTAATAACTATTCGTTTCAACATTTACTGGTAAATTTTATTACTAACAGAAATTATATAAAACACCACCTTTATAATCTTCATGTTTTTTCTTATTGCCTCTAAAATGAATGGGAATTTTCTATCAATTTTTCAAAACTTTTTTTTTTTTTATCTTTATTTTTTTAAAATTACATATTATCCATATCAGTATCCTTTGTCACAATTTGTTTTGTACATTCAAGTTTATATATATATTACACATATTTCACATATTTTGCAAATCTTGTCATGTTTCCCTGTCTGTACTCTTCGACTTACTTTCATAACTTCTTTTTCCCCTTAAATTCAAATCTTGGAGTTGTAGAAAAAAGAAGAAAAATACCTCTTTCTCCCCCCCTCCTCACTTCCTTCCTCTGATCTTTATTGCTTAGGTTGCTCTTTATTTTACTATCATTATTCTTTCTGCCTTTTTGATTATCCTCACTGCTACTTCTAAGCTATTTCGTCATACCATACAAACTAGATTTTCCTGTCTGATTTCCAGACCTTATCCTTTTTCTTTGCTTTCTCTAGGTTTGATTCCTATTTCTCTTACTCTTTTTTTCCCCCCTTTTGCTATTTTTCTTCCAAAAAGAGTAAAATAGGTTCCCATTCCTTTTCAGTTTTTTCCACTGATTTTCCTTTTAGTAATGTTGTCAATCTATCTGCATCCATCATTTCCCACAATTTAATCTTCCATTCCTCTATCGTGGGAATTGATTTTTCTTTCCATTTTTTTGCAAATAAGATTCTTGCCAGTGAAATCATATACAGTATGATCCTCCAATAATGTTTCAGATTATCTCCTTTAACCTCCCCTAACATATTTAACAAATAAATCTCAGGTTTTAGAGGATAGCATACACCTAGAATCTCTTTAATCTTAATATGGATTTGCTTCCAATACTTTTTTGCCTTGGGGCATTTCCACCACATGTGGATTAATGTCCCCATGCCCTCCTCACATTTCCAGCATTTTTTCTTCCCTGTTTTATACATTTTGTCCAGTTTGACAGGTGTGAGGTGCCATCTATAAAACATTTTAATAAAGTTTTCTTTTAAATTTTGGGCTAATGTAAATTTTTGGGTATCCAACCATGCCCTTTCCCAATTATTAATCTCAATGTTGTGCCCCAGATCTTGCATCCATTTAATCATTGGTTCCTTCACAGATTCTGTTTCTAATTCTCTTTCTAATATTAATCTATAGAAGATGGCTATCTGATGTCTTGTTTTTTCAAAGAAAACCTTATCAAAATCATTTTTGTCTAGTTGGAATTGTTCTAGTTTTAGGTCCATCTTAAACTTTTCATATAATTGTTTGTGAAGGAACCAATTTACTCTGAAACCCGCTTTCTCCAATTGTTCTTTAGTTTTTATCTTTTTTGTTTCCTGGGTTTCTTGAGTTTCTTGGATTATCAGATCTTTGTATCTTATCCACACTTGTTCATCAGGTTTCCATTTCCCAAAGAAAGCCTCATGTGTCGAGACCCACCAAGGTATTTTATTGTAGAATGTCTTTTTATGTATCATCCATATCTTCAGAAGCGCTCGCCTCACGTAATGGTTATCAAATCCCTTATTTTCTGTTTTCTTACCGTACCAGAGGTAGGCGTGCCACCCAAACACCAGATTGTATCCTTCCAAAGCCAACAATTTTGTATTTTCTAAAGATACCCAATCCTTTATCCATGAAAGAGCACAGGCGTAATAATATAATTTTAGGTCTGGGAGGCCACATCCACCCCTAGTTTTATAGTCTGTTAGTAGTTTTTGTCTTATTCTTGGTCTTTTCCCTTCCCATATGTACTTAAGTATTTCGGTATTCCATTTTTTAAAGCACCCCAGATTTATTATAATGGGAATGTTTTGGAATAAAAATACAAACTTTGGTAGTATTGACATTTTGATTGAGGCTATCCTGCCTAAGAAGGATAGTTGAATTTTTGACCATTTTTCTAAGTCCTTTTTTACTTCATACCACATTTTATTGTAATTATTTTCAAATAGGTCAGCATTACGTTTGGAGATCCATATCCCTAAATATTTTATCTTTGTTGCTATCTTATATCCTGATTTAGCCTCTATTTGGTTCTCCTCTTTTTTTGTAATGTTTTTAGTCAGCACTGCTGTTTTGTCCTTATTTACTTTAAATCCTGATACAGATCCAAAATCTTCTAATGTTTTACTAAGTTCATCCAATTGTTCTAAGGGGTCTTCCAGAAACAGTATGATATCGTCTGCAAAGGCCTTCATTTTATACTCCATTCCTTTGATCTTTGTTCCTCTGATTTTCTTATTTTCCCTTATATTGTTGTTGAGTATCTCGATTACTATAAGAAATAATAACGGTGACAGGGGACATCCTTGTCTTGTTCCCTTGCTTATATCGATTTTTTCTGTCTTCTCTCCATTAATCATGATTCGGGCATTTTGTTTTTCATATATCATGTCAATCCATTTTTTGAAGTTATCTCCGATATTCATCTTGTTTAGGACCGCTTTTAAAAATGGCCATTTGACGTTGTCAAATGCCTTCTCTGCATCCAGAGAAATAATAGCTAATTTCTTTTCATTGTGTGTTTCATAATACTCGATGATATCTAATACTGTCCTTGTGTTATTTTTCATCTGTCTGTTCGGAAGGAATCCATTTTGATCTTCGTGGATGATCTCGTTTAGAATATTTTTTAGTCTCTGTGCCAGGATTGCAGTAAAGATCTTGTAGTCCAAGTTCAGTAAGGAAATTGGTCTGTAGTTTCTTGGATCTCTGATGTCTCTTCCTTCTTTTGGAATAACCGTAATGTAAGCTTCCTTCCATGTGTTTGGTATCCCCTCTGTTCTTATCTGATTAAGGGTTTTCTGTAATGGGAGAAGTAGCTCATCTTCCAATTTTTTGTAATAAATTGAGGTAAAACCGTCCGGCCCTGGCGCTTTATCTAATTTTAGTTTTTTGATAGCTTCAGATATTTCCATTATTGTAAAGCTTTTGTTAAGGGTTTCTTTTTGAGTGTCCGACAATCTGGGTATCTTCTGTTCTTCTAGGTATCTCCCTATTTTTTCTTCTAGTGAGTTAGCAGCCGATTTCTCCTTATATAAATCCGAGTAGAATTCTTGGAAACATTTTTTGATTAGTTTTTGTTCAGTCACTATCTTCTCTTTGTATTTCATTTCTGTGATCATCTTGTTTTCTCTTAATTTCTTTAATTTCTGACTTAACCATTTACCTGGTTTATTTGCTGATTCAAAGTGTTGTTGTTTGACCATACGCATTTTTTGCTCAATTTCTTTAATTGTTTGCGATTGCATTTTTTCCTTTAACAAGCTAATTTCATATTTTAATTTTTTATTTTCTGGTTGTTCTCTCATCTCTTCTTCTTTATTCATTATTTCTTGAAGTATATTTTCGCGTTGTCTGGTTTCCTCCTTTTTTCTCTCATATGCCTTTTTTATGAAGAAGCCACGCATCACAGCTTTGCTGGCTTCCCATGTTGTTCTCATTGCCACTTCTTCTGTTGTATTTTCTCTGAAATACAACTTTAGTACCTCTTTCGCTTCGTTTATACTCTGTTCGTTATTTAATAAATTTTTGTCTAGACGCCAGGTGAATTCTTTCCCTCTTTTCAACATTGTCAGTAGGATGGGATTATGATCTGATATCCATTTTGGTTTGATCTCTATATTTTTGATATTCGTAGTTGTGCTTTTTGATGCCAAGAACATATCTATCCTTGATGAGGTACAATGTACATCAGAATAAAAAGTGAATCCCTTTTCTTCTCCTCGCTTCCACCTCCAGACATCTATTAAGTCAAATTCTTCCATCATTTCAAAAAATGCACATGGTAATTTCCCCTGGTTTTTCTTTATTTGTTTGTTTGAAAGCCTATCCTTTAAAGGGTTGATCACCCCATTCCAATCCCCCAGGAGTATCATGTTGTTCTTTCCTGTTTGTGTAATTTCATCTGTCAATTTCTTAAAGAAATTTTCTTGCTTTTCAGAGGGTGCATATATACCAACAACTAGTATATATTGGTCTTGTAGTTTAACTTCAATACCTACATACTGTCCCTCTAGATCTTTAAATATTTGTTTTGCTTGATATTTTCTATTTATATAAATTGCAACCCCTTTTTTCTTCTTGTTATTAGATGATGAATAAAGCTGGCCCAATTTATAATTTTTCAAAAATTTACTGTCTTGTTCTTTTATTCGTGTCTCCTGCAAGCAGATTATGTCTAGTCTTAGTTTTTCCAAATAATGAAAAATCTGTCGTCTTTTATAACTTGAATTTAAGCCTTTGACATTCCAGGACATAGTTTTTACCTCCATTTCCGAGCTCTTTAGTTGTTATCTTTCCTATCTTCCTTAATTTTTTGTATTTGCTCAAATTTCTTCTTCTGCCTCCTCTCTTTCTTCTTCTGTCTCTGTATTTTCTATATTTTCTTCTGATTTATTGTCTTCTCCTACCTCTTCCTCTTCCTCTTCTATCGAGTCCTGGTCCTCGCTTTCCTCCTTGTTTCCTTCTTTTTCTTTTTTCCCTTGCAGTTCTGAACTATTTAGCAGTTTTGTTCTGTCCTCCTTGTCTCTTTTTCTCTCTTTGGCTAATCTCTTACTGAATTCTTTAGCTTTTTGTATTGTGTTTATTCTATATCTTTTTCGTTGATATGTAAATGCCACACCTTCTATCCTCTCCCACCTATAGTTTATTTTGTTCTCCATTAATAGTTTCGTCAGGAATTTATACTCTTGTCTTTTTTTGAGAATTTGTGGTGGTATGTCTTTAAACACCTTTAGCTCTTCCTCTCCAATTTTCAGCTTTTCGTCATAGCTTTTCTGTATTATCTTGTCTCTTATTTTTGTTCTTGTGAAACATACAACCACATCTCTTGGTAGCTTTTTTTCTTTTGCAACGACAGAGCTAATCCTGAACATCTTGTCTATTTGTGTTTCCAAATTCTCTTGATTTACATTTATATATTTTGCCAGTAGTGGAATCAGTCTGTCTTCCAAGCTTTCACTGTCCTTCTCCTCTAATCCCCTTATCTTTAAACACTTCTCCCTATACCTCAATTCATTTGCCAATAATATATTCTTTTCTAGTTGTTGTTCTTGTGTTATTGTGTTTGTGATTGTCTCTAAATCTTGCGTCTTGGTGTGTATTTCCTGTACTTGCTTTTTTATCTGGTCCATTTCAGCCGTCAATTTCTCCAGTTTTTCCCCAAAATTGTTTAGTTCTTTCTTTAAGTCTGCCTTCATTTCTGCCCTCAGCTCTTTCAGTTCTCCTCGAATTTCTTGCCTCATTTTTTTCATTTCTTTCTTCATTTCTTCTAAAATGATAGAACTAAACTCAGTAGTTTTACTGGGTCCTTCTATTGATGGTCGCCTTTGTGTTATTACTTGCGTCTGGGCCTGGATCTGGGTTGCCTTTCTTGTTCCAGTTGCCATCCTACTATAATTATGTGTTGCGTGTATGTGTATCACTTTCTCTTTTCTTCTTTTTTTTTCCTTTCCAGTTATCACTCTCTGTCGTCTCTATCCTTGTATTGTGTATGTGTATTCTATGTGTATTTTTCTAAATCTAATATATATATATATAATTTATTATTTTTCCCCTTTTTTATTTTTAGTTCTTAATTATTTTCAGAGTTTTTTTTCTTGATCTATCTATATTTCTTCATATATTCATATATTCCTGAAATGCATGTGCCTATATTTGTATACAATTCAACTGACTATACCCGCCACAGTTAACCACTACTTGTCATATTCAACTGGACATGGGAAAACATCTACCACAATTCATCCAAATTATGCGCTATACGTAATTCAAACTCTAAATTCATATGTGATCGCTATAGAAAAGTACCCAATTTCATCGCATAAAAAATATCACAAGTCCACCTCCTTCTAAACAGTGAATTAAATTGCTCTTCTATTGGTTTCTACTCACAATTCTCAATTATCTCCAACAGTGTAGCTATACCTCTATTTCTATTTCATTTATCAATCTGATCAATTTATTTCACAAGCTCGTCAACCCCAGGATATCTTAATATATACTTATCTTAATATATACTTATATTTATAATATAATGTATATTTATCGTGTAGGATAATTAATTAATATTTATATGACTTCAACATAATGCTTAAAAGGATTTCTGAAATTTGTATCCCTTTCTCCTTCTTCTCTTCTTTTCTTTTCTTCTCTGTTTCTTGTATAGATAATGTAAATTTATTTCCTCCCCTGTATTTATTTATATGGTATACCACTGTTGTTATAAATTTCTATATCTGTGATTTGCTTTGTCTATTATCTCTGTCTTCCTCTTTCGCTTTTTTCTCAAAAATATTTAGTCCAGAAGAACCATTTTATTCATGATTCTCTCCAAAATAGAACTAGTTCTTTGCAAATTAAACCCACAACTTGGGAGATAAGGGATTTTTCTACTGGTGGTTTCGTTTGTCTCTCCTAAATCCCTCTCGTTGACGTCCTCCTGTATTCACTTTAATCTCCCAGTTCTGATCCTCTCCTCTCAATTTCTTGCAGTTGCTGTAGCTGCTGCAATTAATTCAGCTGCTGGTTCCTCTGGCTCAGTTCCAAGAAAGGCTTACTTTTCCCTCCCCCTTGTTTCTGTGTATCCTTGTAGCTTAAACAAAAACCCTCTTGATACTTGTAGCAAAGCTTTTCAACCAAGAGTGTCAGATTTGCCTTCTTTCCACCAAAAGGTGCTTTTTCAAGAGGGAATAAGTCCACCTTAATGCAGAGGGAGCTACTACCCTCCCTCGCTGAGTCCAAAGCCGAAAGAAAGCCGAAGAAAAAAAAAGAAAAACAAGCTTACATTCACCTCTCTTGCTCCGTCCGGTTACGCCTTCTGTCTCCTCTTACTTCGTCTCTCCCAGGAAGCCAAACCTCTCACTCCTCTTTGCTGTCTACCTTTCTCTTCTTGCACTTTAATTCATATCGTAATAGAAGCAGATTAATCGTCGAAAAATATAGTATACCTTTGCAGTTCTTTCTGTCTCCAGGCAGCTGCCCTTATTAAAAAAAAGAGCGTTGGCGTTGTTAAGCCGCCCCGTGTGGTTTGCTTGCCTCCGTCCGCTGGCTCTTCGTTCCCCTCAGCCCTTCATGGGTCTATTTTTAGATTTTAACCATAGCCATAGACCCACAGACCGGTACTGGAACCTTTGCAAGCCCTCCTTGCCCTCCCTTACCGGGGAGGACAGTTCGCAGCCTTCCCTCTTTGGAAAGGCAAGGCTCGGAGACAAGCAGCTGCTGGGCGAGAACTCGCACCTCCAGCAGCCGATCACAACGCCGTCACTTTTGTATAGTATTATGCATAAACATCAGTGATGCTGTAATATTCTGGAGACTCTGAATCATGCCTGTTAGATGTTCTGAATCCTTTAAAATAAATCCTATTTTGGACTTCTAAAAAGTTATGATATGCTCAAAACTGTAAGGCTATAACAAATTTGGGTGGCATGTGTATCTCTGAAAAAAGAAAAAGAAAAAAAGACAGAATCAATAAATACTGTAATAATCATCTGGTTCGGAAATCTTTACCAAAGGTATGGAAGAACATAAGGGATATGTTTTAGAACAACATCCCTCTCTGGATTTCTTCTCAGAAGGCATTCTTAGGTGGAAAACTACAGAGCAATGGTTAAGATACAAGGAAATAGTGGCAAAAAGACCTAATAGAATCCTTGAATTTAAAACAAGAGAACAGCTTGAAGTCTCGGTCTTGAGCTCTGACTTCAGATCGTATCTCTTCTTTTAATGATTGTCTTAGGGCAGTAATGGACTGGATGAGGGAGAAAAAATTGAAGCTGAATCCAGAAAAAAATGGAAGTACTCATGGTAGCAGCCCTGAACCCAGGTATTGGGATACAATCTCCAGTCCTGTATGGTGTCACACTCTCCTCCAAGGACTATGTTTGCAGTCTGGGGGTGCTCCTGGACCTGTTGCTCCAGATGATGAATCAGGTAAATGTGACAGTCAGGAATGCCTGTTACCAGCTTCGGCTGATATGCCAGTTGTGCCCTTTCCTGGAAGTCAGGGATCATGAGACCATCGTACATGCTCTGGTAACCTCCTGTCTTGATTTCTGTAATGCACTCTACATGGGGCTACCCTCATGCTTGGTCTGGAAACTTTAATTAGTACAGAATATGGCAGCCAGACAGGTCTTGGGTACATCCAGAAAAGACCATATAACACCGATCTTAAGATCACTCCACTGGCTGCCCATTAGTTTCCGGGCCCAGTACAAGGTGTTGGTTATCACCTTCCGGGCCCAGTACAAGGTGTTGGTTATCACTATCTTCGGGACTGCCTCCTTCCATATAATCTTCCCCGTGCACTCAGGTCCTCTGGGAGGAATTTGCTACAACCTTTAAAAACTAGGCTTTCTTTGACCTCCTGGAGGGCTTTTTTGGCTGTTGCTCCCAGATTATGGAACGGCCTGCCGGATGAGATCCATCATATCACCAACCTAAATAGCTTTTAAAAAGCTCTTAAGACGGATCTCTCCTGGCAAGCCTTACCTGAATAGATATCCATCCATTAAAAAACAAAAGAAAATCTAGCCTGTCCTGATCTCGCTACGGCCATTGTCCATTGTTTAGTTTTAATTTTTGTATTTTCTTTTAAAGTATGTTTTAATTCCTGTATTATTTAATTGCATTTTAAGGGGGGGAACTGAGGGTCTGGGATGTATATTTTAATTGTTGTAAGCCACCCCGATTGCATTTTGTAGAGGGGTGGGATATTAATAATAATAATAATAATAATAATAAATATAAGCTTAATTGGTTCAATTATATCCAATTGAGAACAGGATATAATGATGATTTAGAGAAGAGAAATTTTGAAATAGAAGAGAACAAGTTGGATAAGATCATATGGGAAGATCAGAAAGGAATATATATGTATATATATATATATATATATATATAACATGATTGACAAGGAAATTAGAAGCGGATAATATAAAAGACTTTATGATTAACTGGGTGAGAGATTTTGGATATACTCTGGAACTAGAGGCATCGGAGTATGCCAGACAAAGAACAAATGAATCTATGGTATCTCAAAATTTAAAGAAAAACTACATGAAAATTTCTCATAGATGGTACTACACTCCAGCAAAACTTCACAACATAAACAGATCAATAAGCAGCAATGGTTGGAAATGTCAAAAGAATGTAGGGTCTTTTATACATATGTGGTGGCAGTGTGATGTTATTAAAAAGTTCTGGAGTAAAGTGCATAAGACAATAGAAGGAATGTTACAATTTAAATTTTAAGCCAATCCAGATTTATATCTATTAAACATGACCAATAAATTAGGGGGGGGAGTTGAGAGACAATATTGGAGATTAATATTATATTTAATATTAGCAGCAAGACTAATGATCACCCAAAAAAGAAAGCTAGCAAAATCACCTACAATTAATTAATGGTTATTAAAAATCCAAGATATGTTGGATCAAGACATTTTAACAGCTAAATTACATAATATGACAAATCACAAATCCTTGGAAAAGTGGTTAGCAGTAATAAAACTCTGGGAAAAATGGGAATTAGATATGAGATTCAGGATTTACTAATATGAAGACTCAATTCAATCTTATTGATTAGTACTAAGTAATGAGGCAAAAAGAGGATCAGTAAACAAAAATGTGGAAATTATGAGAATTGGTTAAATAGGGAGTGAAAAACGAACAATTTTCATATTAAAAGAAGTCAAAATTATAGCACAGTTTGCACTTTATTTCAGGTAATTGGTTAGCAAGTTACAAAGATCTGTTTTGAATGTATGTAGAGATAGAAGATATTATATAATTAAGTTAAATGAACTTTGGAATGTTAATGTTTTTGAAGAAAAAAAGGACAAAGGAAAATATTTGGAAAAAATAATGGAATGTATGATGAAACATTTAGGATAGACAAGATGTAATTAAGATTTGGAAAATGTGTAAAAATTAATTTTAAAAACCCTGTAAGTCTATAAACTTTTTGGTAAATTTAAAGGGCCAGGGTGGAATTTTGTACACACAAAGTTTGCTCATAACCTCCTTCAAAATAAAATAAAATTAAATATTTAAAAAAATCCATGAGAAATCTACACACATACCAATTTTGGTCTTATAAACCACTACTTATCCATCAACTTCTTCTCCCATATTCTGACTTTGTTAAACATCACATTTTCTTTCTTTCTCAAGTATCAAGAATTTTTTAAATGTTGGCAAATTTATCAAAATCAAATTGAAACAAATTTCTTCTTATGTACCAACCAAATAAACACTATTTTTTTTTTCTGGCATGGAAAGAACCATGTTTCCCCATGTGCCAAGGAGCTGTTAAAATTAGAAGCCAGTCAGTAAAAGGGAATCGCCAAGGATGTCCTTTATCCCCACTACTTTTTATACTGGCCCTTGAAAGTCTGATTAATAGGATAAGGAACGACATACAAATACCCGGTCTCAAGATAAAAGGTCAAGAATACAAAGTAAAAGCATTTGCTGATGACCTTGCAATAATCTTAGAAAATCCTATGGACAATATACCTATTCTATTTGAACAGATAAAAACGTTTGGAAACCTGGCAGGCTTTAGGTTGAACAAAGACAAAACAGCAATAATAACAAAAAATATGACATTGGAAGAAGAGGAACATTTAAAAGAGAAGTCAGGATTTAAAACTGAGAAAAAAGTAAAGTACCTTGGAATCTGGATAAGCAAAAGAAATATTGATCTACATGAAAATAACTATAAAAAACTGTGGAAGGAAATTAAATCAGATCTAGGACGTTGGACTAGGTTGGATCTATCCTTACTTGGAAGAATTAATATGATCAAAATGAATATATTACCAGAATATTTGTTCTTATTTCAAAACTTACCAATACTCCAAAATGAAAATGTACTCCAACAGTGGACCTCTGAATTAAACAAGTTTATATGGAAAGGGAAGAAAGCAAGAATAAAATGGACGACACTGATAGCAGATAAAAACAAAGGAGGAACATCCTTGCCCAAATTGAAATTGTATTACAGAGCATGTGGGATCAAGTGGTTGGTGCCCTGGATCAAGCTGAACAATGACAGATTGCTAATGTTGGAGGGACATTCATTACAATACGGTTGGCATGCTTATTTAGAATATGAGAAATCTAAAGTGAATAAGGACTTTGACAACCATATGATTAGGAAAGCTTTATTGAAAATTTGGTACAAGGTTAGAAATCAATTTTATACAAAATTACCGAACTGGATATCCCCACAAGAAGCATTCTTGGGGAGATGGGAAAATTCAAAGAATTGGCTAAGATGTAGAGATATAATTGATCACGAGGCACGGAAGAATGGAGCAGGAACAAAACTACTTACCCAGGAGGAACTGGAAGAAAGAAGGATATGATTTTGAAAGGTCAGAGATGGACCTAGATAAAATAATATGGGGGGAAATGAATAAGAAAGTTGCTAAATGTTACAAATTATTATTGAATAGAGAACTGGAAGGAGAGTCAGTGACAGAATCTATGACTAAATGGGCCCTAGACTTGCGCAAAATGATAACTATGGATGATTGGGAGAGATTGTGGAAGGAAACAAATATGTTTACAGCATGCTTAGCCTTGAAGGAAAACCATTTAAAGATCATCAATAGATGGTACTTAACCCCAACGAGGGATAAAGATGTATAAAATGTAAGATGTATAAAACAGGCAACAACAAATGCTGGTGCTACGAAAAAGATATTGGAACATTGTACCATATGTGGTGGGGCTGCTCAAAAATTCAAAAGTTTTGGTTACAGATTCATAAAACAATTCAAAAAATATACAATACACATTTTATTATGAACCCCAAATTTTATCTACTAAATATAACTTCTGATCTGGAGAAAAGATTCAAACAACAATATTGGAGAACATTACTCTATGTGACCACAGCAGCAAGGTTAATGATTGCAGCTAGTTGGAAGAAAAAAGATATTCCATCAATAGATAACTGGTTACTTAAACTTAAGGAAATGTTAGAGAATGACAAGCTAACATTCATTTTGAATAAAGCAAATATTAACAAATTGGAAAAAAGAATGGCTCCCTATTCAAGAGTATTGGAAAAAGAGGTGGAACATAAAATAAGAAAAAAAAACAAACTAATAGGATACTGGATAATAAAGGCAGTGCATCAGAAAGAATAGTAAAAGATGTTGGATGGGACGTAACTGATTAAAGCCAGCTTGTAACTGAGAAGCAAATGCTTAAATAACACGCTTAACATTACTAGGTTCTGAGGTAGGGAAGAAAAAGTGTGTAAATAGTGTTGATAGAAAGAATTAGAAAAGTATAAATTATAAATTATATAGAGGAGATGAAGAATTATAAAGGATGAACATCCCAGAAGGTGGCTGGACGAGGGAGTTAATGGGAGAAAGAAGGAAGAAGAAGGGATAGTTAAAGTGTGTGTGAAGGGTAGAGAATGTGAAGAACGTGAAGAAGGCCATTAGAAGGGAAAAGAAAGGAGAGAAAGAAGGGAAATAAGGGAAGGGGAAGAGGGAATATGAAGGATGGGAAAAGACAAATTCAGATGGAAGGTACAATATAAATGGTAACAACATTGGAATTAAGTGGTTATTATGGATAATAATGTAATAATGTACCATTATGATATGTGTAAAATCAATTGAACTGTTTCATTAATTTTTATGATGATAGCGTAAATAATATATATATATATATATATATATATATATGATAAAATTAGAAGCTAGTCAGAAAAAAAGAAGAGAGAGAATGATTCGGTTCAGACTAACACGGTTGAATATATTATTGACACCTAGATTTGTAAGAGCTAAGCATTCAATGCCTTTGGCATGGTTGTACAAATTTGTACATTCATTTTTTAAAAAATCTTTCCAATGTAAAAATAATGAAATATGTGACTTTTGATATTGTTCAGTCCTGCTGTATAACCTTGTGGGGAATAGTGTTTGCATTTTTTTTGTGCTTGTTAATGAGTATGTATCCTGATTCTAAAAGGCAATCTGTACGCTATGTACATACTGTGTATAGGAGGTTGGACTGGATGGCCCTTGTGGTCTCTTCCAACTATACAATTCTATGATTCTATGATTCTAATGGTTTGATAAGCCCTGTCACCTGGGCTCAAATATGGGAAAATGAGGCTGAGCTCTGTTGCAGTAGGAAATGGGGAGTGGAGATGATGGTTAGCCAATGACTGTATGAGTATAGCCTGTCATATTTTGTAGATTGGAAAATGCTTGTAGCATACTGTTTCTTAGTTAGGTTTCATTCTGAGTAACATACTTGCAGGGATAGCTCTTTCGATTAATGTGACAATATTTTTTTTTTTGTTTTGAACACTGAAACTGCTGGCCATTGAGTCTGGAGAAGCCAGTACAGGACAGTGGATCTTTTTGAAAACTTGATGGTTTTAAAAGACATCTGGCAGTGGGGAGAAAATAGGTTAATTTTTTTGTTTTCCCATGCAGGAATTAATAATTTAATACAGGACATCCCTATTTCAAGGAGAAGTGGTCTATTTTATATAATACTGAAATGGAGTCCAAACTATTGTGTGTGTGTGTGTGTGTGTGTATGTGTGGTGGGAGTCCCTGCACATCCCTACTACAACCAGTACTAAATTCTGATGCAAAAATATTTTTTATAATATATGATGGAATAGAGACTTGGTGGCTATTATTTCACATCCACAATTTCCATCCACTATTCTTAGATCAATTGAAATATCTTCCATTTTTATGGTAACATGGAAAAACCAAAATAAGATGATCTACTACTGATCTTGAATCCAAGTAGGTTGTATTGGTTATTCATTACTGATAGACTGAAATGTTGGAAGTGTTCAGCTTATGATGCTTTTTCTTTAGCATCTGTATATTTTTGGTACAACTTGCCTAGGTTCAGGTTACAACAATTAACTCTAAAATCAAGGGAGTAAAATTTAGGATGAATCTTTTGAATATTTTTTCTGGTTTCAGTTAGTATCTCTACACTGTAGACTCAACTGGGGATGGTATTCACCTCATATCTATAAAGTAAATCCATTTGTAGTGGCAATGCCTTTAGTGGTGTGACACTGTAAATCTACAGTCCAGCACACAATTGATGAATGGCTGATTGATGTATTAAACATAGATGAAATAGAGATGTACATGTACAAAATTAATCACAGACATGGACAACAACTTCAGTAGAAATATAAATTCCATTAAAAATACCCCTGTTATGCAAATAGTAACTCTATTATGAAAATATGAAGAAATATTTCAAATTTGTATAAAGATGTGGGATTTTTTAATGAACATATTACCACACTAGAGTAGGAAGTACAGTGGGCCCTAGGCATCTGCTGGGGTTTGATTCCAGGACCCCCCATGGATACAAATATCCGTGGATGCTCAAGTCCCATTACAATGGCATAGTAAAATGGTATCTTTTATACAAAGTGGCAAAATCAAAGTTTGCTTCTTGGATTTTTTTTAAAAAAAATATTTTCAAGCTACAGATGGTGGAATCCATGGATTCCAAATGTATGGATACTGAGGGCTGACAAGATCAACCAAATGACAGATTTGGTATATATCAGTTTGTACGCATAGGATACTGATTCTACCAATATCTTCATAGCAGATATAAATATAGACTGGAGCTTACACCATTGTAAATAAGAAATGTGTAGATATGATTAATAATGGATAGCCTATATACCCTCAAGGCACTAGATCCCTTCTGATCTTGGACACTAAGTAGAACCAGCTCTGGTTAGTACTCAACCAGATGGGATATAGCTGTAGGCTATATTTCAGAGAAAGGAACTGGCAAAACCACCTCTGAGTATTCCTTGCCTAAGAAAACCCTATGAAATCCATAGGATCACTATAAGTTGACAGACAATGTGAAGATACAGAGAGAGAGAAAGGAGGGGGAGAGCTATAGCAAAGGCAAAACATGGTTCCATTTTCATAGATTCAGCTCACACTCAGGCTTTCAAATGGTTTACATGTCTACTTTAGTGTTCTTCTAATCTCTAATTGATTTTCTCTAATGTTTTGCATTGTGAAGGTAGTTGTGATTAATTAACTTCCCAACCTTTTCAATGTAATCACGATGATCTCATTAAAAAGGCCTATCTAATCTCTTTCTGCATTGTCTTTTATTTTCATCAAAAGATTGCATTGAAAACAAGTGCTGGTTAGGAATACATCCATGCATGATTTTCCTGACTTGATATTAAAGCAGATGGGGGGACCTTTTGGCCCTCCAGATGTTTGAGACTACAAGTCCCACATCCCCACACCACTGGCCATGTTGATTAAGTCTTTGGGAGAATTGAAGTTAAACACATCTGGAAAACCCAAAGTTCCCCTGAACAACAACAACAATAAAAATGGTTCACTTGTTAGCTTATCACTTATCTTGACTTGGACCTAAGACACACTGAGCAGGATCTAAAAGAAAACACTTCCTTAGATGGGCCTGTTGTTATTGTTGTAGTAGTTGTTGTTGTGTGCCTTTAAGTCATTTCTGACTTATGGTGACCCTAAAATGAACCTATCACGGGGTTTTCTGAGGCTGAGAGTATGTGACTTGCCCAAGGTCACCTAGTGGGTTTTCATGGCTGAGCAGGGATTCAGACTCTGGTCTCCAGAGTTTTAGTCCAGCACTCAAACCACTACACCACACTGGCTGCACAAGCCCACATGGGTTTTAAGATCTCTGTGGGACTTAGAGTCACCGCCATCACAGCTATGGCTGTTGAGGACTGAGAAGAGAGCCTTGTCAGTGGCTGCACCCAGGCTATGGAACTCTCTGAGAAGGGAAACCTGTCTTTTTATCAAAAGGCAAAGATTTTCTTATTAAAACAGGCCACTAGCTTTTATGTGGCCGGGATAGTGCAATAAGTTTGCTGCTTTTTAATGCATAAAAGGTTTTAATGTACTGTACTTTTAACTGTTTTAAATCAACACTTTTAAATGGATTGTATTTAATGCTTTCATATATACATATATATATATATATATATATATATATTTCAGAGTGTTTTAGCTATATTGTTTTAACATATGGTATAAGCTACTTTGGGTCCCATGTGGGAGAAAAGTGAGATATCAAATAAATGTATGAATGAATGAATGAATGAATGTGAGGTTTTGGTTTATAAAAGAAGTGAATGGTAATGGCAATGATTTGCACACTATACTTAAAGAGAAGGGAGGTCCATAGGATCCACCTTTTGATAACTTTGAAACCATATCGACTCAGTGACTGAATAGCAGTAATGTGAAATAAAATTATGGAGTACAACTGATAAGCACAATTCCTTGTGACTCTGGTTATTTATTGCTGGTTGTATGAAACTGTGTGACTATGATACTTATGATTGTGGTAGGGTTGAAAGAATAGATTTTTATTATGCTGGATGTTTGCATTACTTCTTTAAGAGACTTAAAGGAGTATTCCCTGGTGCTGAATTAAGCATTTACATAAGTATTGAGTTTGAGCGTGGGTTACAAAAGCAGCTGGGTGCATGTTGCCTAAAAGGAATCTTGAGAGACATATATCCCCTTCATAAATATTGTGTATTAGTTCTCTTTTTTGCACTTCTGTGGGGTACAGATAATATTAATCTTGATAATATTATATCTTTGGAATTGTTATATCTTTAGAACTGTTTTATATTTACCTTTTTGGCTGAATTTGTTATTTCTAATAACATTGCTAAATCCACACTATACAAATAATCCAGTCTGGACTGGATTATTTGCCATGGCTCCTTCCTATGGAATCCTGGGATTTGTAGTTTAGTGAGGCACCAGCACTCTTTGGCAGAGAAGGCTAAAGACCCTGTAAAATTACAAATCTCAGGATTCCATAGGGATGAGCCATGACAAATAATCCAGTTTCAAACTGGATTATTTGTGTAGTGTGGATTCATCCCGTGCAACTTTTGATGATTATGCTTTTTCTGCTTATGATTAAAAGCTATGTCTATGGTAGAGGTCATGATATGTGCAATCAAAGATGTGGTCTAAAATTATGACAGACACTGATGGTCTCACAAGGCACTCAGAAACTTAGACTAGAGTCTAGCTCTGGCAACTAGCAAGTTTAGATATTTTCTGAGTGGTTACTGCTTCCTTGTTTCCTCATGGTCTGAGGAAGATTAATTGACTCACACGTAGTATAGTAAAATAATCAATACCTTGTCATCTAATTAGTGATACACAAGAATGGATCAACATTCTTATTATCGCTACCTAATATCTGGCAGAATCACAGCCAAGGGAATGGATTTAACAGAATCAGCAGGGAAAAAAGCCCCACTTTGAGCTTCACTTTTCATTCTGGTACTGTGATGAGACATGAGAGGGGTAGAATATGCTGGAGGTGCATCTGGGTCACTAGTGAAATGGCACAACACTCATCACTTTTTAAACATATCTAGTGGGACATGAGTAAGGGGAAGCCCTGAGGGGCTCTTGCTTCTGGCATGACCTGGATACAAAGGGATCCAGAAATGGAGTTTGACTGAAGTGCTGTGCCTGTCAGACTTTAATACAGGTATCCTGAGGCAAGCTCAGAAAGGACAGCTCCTGTGCAGTGAAGGACCAACATTTGCTTGATCTTGATTTTCAGTTATGAATACAGATTGTGAAACTAGGCTCTCAGTTCTTTCTTACTGGGGGCTTGTCTATACAAGGCTATTCTTATACGAGGGGTTCTTTGTTCAAACAGGCATGCCTGTGAATCAAGATGGTGGGTGTGAGTGAATTACTCATGTTTTTATTTCCACCAGTTGCCGCCATCTAACACTTTTTTTAAAAAAAATAAGCATATACAAGGTGCAAAAATGTGATATTCTGCTTAAATAAGCAGGAAAAAGAGGGGGAAAGGCTGTTTCATTGCCTCAGTGCATGATCACTACAGAGAAAATCCAACATGGTGGTTCAGGGCATTTGCCTTTCCAGCAAGCTCCACACCTGTACACATCTGACCAATCAGCTTTCTAATTACGCTCTTATCAGCAATGCACATCAAAGCAAATTGGCTGTCCCAACAAGCAGGAATGTGCATGTCCTTCAGAGTGTTTCTTTCTTTCTTTTTTTTTTTTTATACAGGAAAAGCCATGAAGGCTACTCGCACTGAGTATTTGTCATTTGGGACCCCTCTTCTTCTGAATACAGTGGATTGATGCAGGATTTCATTTAGACAAATCGTATTCTCCTCACATTCTATGAGGAGTATTTTTGCCATATACACAAGCTTTGAGTTTTAAAGAGGAAGTGTCAGAATAAGTATCATAGGGCTGAGGTGCTCAAGTGCCACTGGCTTGAGGCACTCAAGTGTCCATAGAGATATTACTTTTTGATCCTCCAGAGTCAGCTATTCCTATAATACAGAAGCAGAATTCACCAGCATTGTATTGTTAACCCATTAATAGGGAATACAAATTGGGTCTGGGCTATGATAAGTTAGCTTGAGTTTACCCTACCAGTGATGTGTTGCAGTAGTAATCTTACTCAGTACAAAAGGAACCAAAAGCCCAGACATTTGGTATATGTCCTTAGCTGAATAACTAATGAGGCAAAGCTGCCATCTGCAAGATTATGTAAGAATAATCATGTAAAACATCAGGAAGTGCCATTTGTCATATAGTCAGGCTGCCTGGCTTGGTTTCAAGAGTTATCTATCTTGGTAGTGGAGTGTGACCAGAAGGAGGTATTTCTCACCCATACTGCACTGCATGTTCATAGAGAACCCAAAATCCAGTGGTAGCCCACTGAGTTTGTCTGACAAGCCTATTCTATGTGGACCCAGGACTCAGAAATCTCAGTGGCGATCAACTCAGAAGCCTGGCAGTGTAGATTTCTGGGATGACCCAATCCTGAAGTGTAGAGGCTTCATCCAGGGTCATGTGCACAGAGAATTCTTGAAAATGGGGAGAGTTTTTGAATTGCCACTCCCACAAATTTGTAGCCGGTATGGCTTATGTATGGTAGGATGAAGAAGACGACCTGCCCTCTCGATCCTTGCCCTTCATGGCTGGCCATCCAGGGGGGGACTGCCTTGATGGTGTTCCTTAAGGACATCATCAATGCATCCCTCAGAGAAGGGTGCGTTCCATCTTGTTTAAAGGAAGCAGCCGTTAGGCCGCTCCTGAAAAAAATCTTCCCTTGACCCCCTGGACATGAACAACTGGCTGGTTTCTATGTTAGGCTGGTTTCTATGTTACCATTCTTGAGCAAAGTGATCAAGAGGGGAGTTGCACTTCAACTCCAAGTGGTCTTGGATGAAACCGATTATCTAGACCCATTTCAAACTGGCTTTAGGACGGGATTTGGAGTTGAGACTGCCATGGTTGCCTTAACCGACGACCTGCATCTAAGCATCGACAGGGGTAGTGTGACCCTGTTGGTGCTTTTGCACATCTCAGCAGCTTTCGATACGATAGATCATAGCATCCTCTTGGATCGCCTGAGAGGGTTAGGAATCGGAGGCACTGCACTCCAGTGGTTCCGGTCCTTTCTCTCGGGCAGGTCCCAGAGGGTGTTGCTCAGGGACAGTTGCTCCAGCCGAAAGGAGCTTAGTTGTGGTGTTCCACAGGGCGCCATCCTGTCTCCGATGCTGTTTAACATCTATATGAAGCCGCTGGGTGAGATTATTCGGAGTTATGGGACTGGGTGTTATCAGTACGCTGATGACACCCAGATCTATTATTCCTTGCCCCGATCATCGGCCTCGAATTCCAATGGTGTCTCTCCTCTTAATGATGTCTTAAAGCAGTAATGGGCTGGATGAGGAAAAACAGATTGAGATTAAATCCAGACAAAACGGAGGTGTTCACGATAGTGGCCCCAAAACCAGGAGTTGGGTTGCAACCTCCAGTCCTGGATGGGGTCACACTCTTCGTTAAGGACTGTGTTCGCAGTCTGGGGGTGCTTCTTGATTCATCGCTTCAGATGACGAGTCAGGTGAATGCGACAGTCAGGAGCGCCTGTTATCAGCTTTGGCTGATACGCCAACTGCGCCCTTTCCTGGAAGTAAAGGACCTCGAGACTGTGGTGCATGCGCTGGTAACCTCTCGTCTAGATTTCTGCAATGCGCTCTACATGGGGCTGCCCTCATGCTTGGTCTGGAAACTTCAGTTGGTACAAAATATGGCAGCCAGAGTGGTCTCGGGAACATCTCGGAGAGACCATATAACTCCAGTGTTAAGATCTCTCCACTGGCTGCCTATCAGTTTCCGGGCCCAGTATAAGGTGTTGGTTATTACCTTTAAGGCCCTAAATGGCTTGGGTCCAAATTATCTCCGGAACCGCCTCCTCCCATACAATCCTCCCCACGCACTCCGGTCCTCTGGGAGGAATTTGCTTCAGCCACAAAAATCTAGGCTGTCTGCAACCTCCCAGAGGGCTTTTTCAGTAATCGCCCCCAAATTGTGGAATGACCTGCCGAATGAGATCCGTCAGATGACAAGCCTGAGTAGCTTTAAAAAAGCACTAAAGACGGATCTCTTTCTTCAGGCCTTTCCAAATTAGATCCCAGCCTCAGGGGATCCTGGCTTCTTTTAGTCCGCTGGCTATTTATTGTATTTATTGTTTTTAAAGGTGATTTTAGACCGTTGCTTTTAATTTACATTTGTTTAATATTTTTTTATGGGGGAGGGTGGGGGTGGAGGGTGTTTAGGGATTTTTATCTGTATTGTATTTTAATTTTTGTAAGCTGCCCTGATTGTTTTAACAGAGGGGCGGGGTATAAATATTATTATTAGTAGTAGTAGTAGTAGTAGTTAAAGAATCACACCATGGGCAGAGACTTTATTTGATTTTTAGGCTCAAAAATGAATACCAGAAATAATGTTGAAAGTAACATTTCTGGCCTCTGATACATACTATATTTTAAACTTTTAGTGTTCAACCTATTTTTTAGTTCACACCTGTTATTTCATTAGATCTATGGATTTTTTAAAAAAATTCAAAGTTGAGCATATAAGATTAAATAGCAACAAAAACATTATTTTCCCTAAAAATAATTTTCAAACCTTGGTAGTATTTGAGTGTGGCAAATTAAATTCTGCCTTTACGCCACATTATGCCTGTGCAGGAGCAAATGGATTGTTCAAAATATATTGTGTCAAGAACTGAAATTCAACATTTGGTATACTTAATAAAGGAGCTACCTGTTTATCTTTCTCTTTTGAAAGTCACCCCATAGCCTAAAATGTCCACTGAAAATGGGAACACGGAAAATCTGACTCACCAAATACTTATTCCTTATCCTGTACAATGGAAGTAATTTCCCGTGGTTTCGGGTGTTTTGTTGTTGTTGTTGTTGTTGTTTTTACTATGAAATGACAATCATCTTAAGAAATAAATGAGAAAAAAAGGAAGGTAAGGTCTGGAGGACAGAAATACACAGTATTTGTTTGCTTAAACATTGCTTAAACATAGGATTGGAACTGATTTTTTCCTTTGGACAATAGATGTTTCAAAAACTAAACTATTGTGCCAGGGAAATGCTTAATACTACCTGAATAACTTGAATTTTCCTATCTGGAATCAATATAAATATAGTTGGGACCATAATGGATTAAAAAACAACAAGAACTGGAGTGTTTCAGATGGTTATGAGTGTCAGATGGGGGAGTATCTCTGAAATTATTGAGAGTTGCCAGTTCTTTTTCTGCTGATTGTGTGTTTCAGTGCATATCCACAAGCTTGCATTGGGTATCTTTCTTGAAGTGTGTCACATCTCCCTCCCTTCTTCCCACTGATCATTTGTCACATCCAGTCTCATGCAACATTTGAGAAACTAATTTTTACCAATTTCTACTGAGCCTTTTAAATTTATCACTCAGGACTTATAGTCAAAGTAAACCAGGACAGTATAGTGGTTTGAGTGCTGAACCATGACTCTGAAGACCAAGTTTCAAATCTCTGTTGAACCGAGGAAACCCACTGGGTGATCTTGCACAAGTCATACACTCAGAGGAAGGCAAAGGCAACCCTCCTCTGAACAACCTTGCCAAGAAAGCCCCATGATAGTTCGCCTTAGGGTTGCCAGAAGTTAGAACCAACCTGAAGGCACTCAACAACAATAGTCAAAGTGTTAAAGTGCTTTAGCAATATTACACTAGTTAAGCATTAGGATCATCTTGTTTTAGTGCTAACATTACTTGCTCTCTGTTGAATCTGTGTTCTGGAAGCAATAGCTGTGTTTACTGGGAACAGCTATCTTTACTGTTTCTGAGATAATGCAAACACACAAAGGACAGATACATTTCATTTCAGAAAGTAGTGAGTTAATTTAAACTGACCTGGAGAGTGGGAATGAAAAGTCCTTATTAATACTGGGTGCTGCCAGGAAATACTTCGGCATCAAGAAAACTTCATGGAGATCTCCAAAATAAAATTGGCCTATACAGGAACAAAACCTAGGACTTTATTTTTTTTTCTCTTTGGGAGGCACTCTGCATATTTAATATACAGAACTATTCTTGCATGTTGGCTGAATACTGACAAATCCCACTAATTCCTAAGCTGAAAACTTGTAATTGTTTTCACTAAAATATTTATTGGTATATTTTGTAGAGCTGCAGGAATTTGAAAAAACAAAACAAGCAAACATGCACACACACATACACACAATCCCACATTTATTCATACTGATTGCCACATAAATCCAGGCTCATCAACACTGACAAGAAAATTCAGCTTTCAATTGGGCTATCCTGGTCTGCAGTGATCACGGGCCTCTCTATGTGATTGCCACACACACTGAGATGAGTTCAGGACCATTGTCCACACAGTTGTCTCTTTCAAACTTTCCCTGGTCTGATAAATCACATTATGTGCTGTCAAAGAGCTGTGGCCAATCCAGTTTCCCCCTCCCCTATGCATATGAATGTACATATGTCCGCATCAGAGGGCCTTTGGCTATCCTATTAAGTGGCAGTATGCACAGCTAAAGCAGCATGGGTATGCTGGTATGCGCTTTGAAGAACAACTGACATGTATGCAAAATAAATGATGATGAAGGAACCAATAAAAAGTGAAATTGAAACATGGAAAGAGTTTTGGTTTTTTTTCCCCTGGAGGGAAAGGTCAACTGATCTCTTGGCCCAGGGAGCCTTCTCCCAACCTCTTCTTCCCACACACTGAAACTTCTCCCCTTAGCCCCACATCAACATTGCTATGGAGTCCTGTCTACACATACATAAACACACACACACACATATATATATAACTGGATTTTCCTCTCAAAACCAGAGTAAATCACGACTCTTTTTGATCCTAGCCCTAAGGTGCTGAAAAGACCTGGCTTCAAGCGGTACATCATCTAGATGGCTCACTGATTCAATGAGGTGAGTTTGTTGTATTTGATCCACAGAGAAAAGCCCTCAATCAATAACCTGTAGTCCATTTCCCCCTCTTTCTATTTCATTCTCATTGGCTCCCTCTTTCTTTCTATTTCATTCTCACTGGCTCATATGTTATATTTTGCAAATAAGGAGAACAGAGTCTCTTAATATATATATATATATATATATATATATATACATACACAAAGAGCATGTATCATATTCTTTTTTAAATGATTTTATTAAATGTATAATCATACATTATAATATCTAATCAATACTTATTTAATATAACACATAATATTACCATAAACGTCACAATTTTTCTATTAACTAATTACAAAAGTTAACATAGATTCTTTACTATGAATCTTTTCAAGAATATTACTTCCCCTACCCCCCCCCCACCTCAGTGCTCTCCTTCACCGGAGCCATTCCCTTACCTAATCTTTCCAGAAACTCATTTCTTCTCGTGGAGGTAACCTCCCACCTTTTGTCTGTAATACTTTTTTAACAAATACTTTCCAAATGTTATCAAAATCACATTCTTTCCAACTTCCTATTCTTACTTTAATTCTACATGTTAACTTATCATTTATTGCCATCTTCCAAACTTCTTTATACCACTCCTCCACTTGTACATTTATTTGCATTTTCCAATATCTTGCTATAATTAATCTTGCTGCCATTAATAAATTTGTTATTAAATCCTTTTCTGCTTGGTTCCCATTCTCTCCATTATAAATTGACATCAATGCTATACTTGGTTTCATTTCTATATTTCTATTCAAAATATTCTCTACTTCTATAAAAACCATTTCCCAAAACTGCTGTACAAATTTACAATTCCACTACATATGCATATATGTACCTACTTCTTGACAACCTCTCCAACAATATTTAGAGTTATTGTTTTCTATATTATTCCATCTTGCTGGTGTCAAATACCATCTCCATATTATGTTATAGTAATTTTCTTTTTTCCGTATTGACATATTTTAGTTGTCTTTGTTTCCAAATCTTATCCCATTCATGATCTCCAATTTTTTGTTTCAAATCTTCCTCCCATAATCTCCTTAAATATTCTCCTTTGTCTTTTTTATCCTTATTTTTTATCAATATTTTATATAATTCACTTGTAATACCTTTCAAACGTTCATGACCATCCCTCTTTTTACCTTTTTTCACCAAATTTTCAAATTTTGTGAATTCCCTTGTTTCTTTATGATTCTTTTTCCAATTTTTAATCCATTGTTCTAACTGTATACAATTAAACCATGAAATTTTCATTCCATATAATTTCTCTCTTATATTCCGTTTCCCACTCATCCATCCTATCCATCCCTCTATTTTGTCTAGTCCTCTTTTCTTTAATTCCTTTCCCATCTTTTCCTTCAAATTATTTGGGATTCCCCCCCCCCTTATAACCGGCGTTAATACTGAATCAATAGGCAAAAATTCTTTCTTATATTTATACCATATTTCCCATATATTTTGCAGAAATGGGTTCTTAATTCCTTTAATTTACTTTTTTGTAAAATTACCAAATATATGTTCCATATTCTCTTTTCTATTCTCCCTATATCTATCTCTAATCATTCTAAATCTCCCTGTCCTACAATTCCTTCTATAACATATCTCAATTGATTAGCTTCATAATATCCTTTTATATTGGGAAGGCCAAGCCCTCCCTCCTTCTGTGATATATACCAAAATAATTTATTTAATCTTGTCCTTTTCTCTCCATTACAATATTTATTCAACATATTTTGCCATTTTTTCAGTTCTACTTCTGATATTTTTATTGGTAACATTCTAAACAAAAAATTATTTTAGGTAATATTTTCATTTTAACTAAAGCTACTCTTCCAAACCATGATAGTTGAATATTTTTATATTCTTCCAACTTCTTTTCTATTTCTTTCCTTAAGAACATAAATTTTTTCTCTTCTAATTCTTTTAAATCTTTTGAAATATTTATTCCTAAATATTTAATATTACTTTTTAATCTTACTTCTATTTTTTCTCTTTTACAAATATATTTTCTTCTTCCTTAGTATAGTTAAACATATCTGATTTATTCCAATTAACCTGTAAACCTGTCATCTCCCCAAATAATTTTAAATGTTCTTTATTTTTTTCTATTCCATTAATCAATTCCTTAATTGTTAGCAATGTATCATCAGCAAACAAGCTTATCTTATGTTTTGTTTCTATCCAGTTCCTTCTATACTATTATCATTTCTTATCATGTTTGCTAGAATTTCTATTACCATTGCAAACAATATTGGAGAAAGTGGGCAACCTTGTCTTGTTCCTATTTTTATCTCTCTTGTTATTCCATCACTAACCATCACTGTAGCTATGTTATGGGAATACAATTCAGCTATTAATCCTCTAAACCTCTTCCCCATTCCAAATTCTTTCAGTATTATTTTTAATGTTGGCCATTCCACACAGTCAAATGCTTTAAATATATCTAATGCTAATATCCCTGCCTTTAATTTTTTTTAAATAAAATATGTATTTTTTAACACCCTTCCTATTAAATTTGACATTTGTCTTCCTTTCACAAATCCACATTGATCCTTTAATATATATTTGTACATACAACTATTCATTCTCTTTGCCATTATTGCTGTTAATAACTTTGCATCTTGATTTATCAATGAAGGGGTTTCATGTTGAGGATGGAGCAGGCTTGTTTTCTGCTGCTCCAGAGACTGGAACACAAAGCAATGGATGCAAGCTCCAGGAACAGAGATTCCACCTCAACATTAGGAGGAACTTTTTGATAGTAAGAGTTGTTTGGCTGTGGAACACACTCATTTGGAGCGTGGTGGGGTCTCCTTCCTTGGAGGTCTTTAAACAGAGGCTGGATGGCCATCTGTTGGGGATGCTTTGATCAAGATTTCCTGCATGGCAGGGGGTTGGACTGGATGGCCCTCGTGGTCTCTTCCAACTCTGCAGTTCTATGATTCTATGACTCTATGATATAGGCCTGTATGGTCCATGGCCCATCAAATCCTTATCTGGTTTTGGTATCAATATTATCAATGATTATTGCCGTGATGGAGGCATTTTATCTCCAGTTATTGTATTATTATATAATTCTAATAATTTAGGTATTAACTTCTTTTTAACTACTTTATAATAATCTGGTCCTAACCCAACCATTCCTGGAGCTTTCCCACTTTTTACATTATTTATTGCCTCCTCTACTTCCATTTTTGTAATTGGTTTTTCTAATAAATCCTGATCTTCCTCTTCTATTTGAATCTTCCAATTTTCCCCTACATATTTTTCTATTTGTTCCACTGGTTTATTCCCTGATTGGTACATGTCTTTATAAAACTCCTCAAAAATTGTTAGTTTTTCCTTCATTGTTCTACACATTTTACCTGATTTATCTCTAATCCCATTTATCATATTTTCCATTTTCTTCTTCTTCATATTCATAGAGAATTTTTCAGTCAGTTTTTAGGTAAATGCAACACTACTTTTTACCAACAAAGAATGTGGTGATGGCAAGTGAATTTTCACCATGTTGGAGCATGAGGTGGCAATTTCCTTACCTTTTTAACACATTGAAACATTTAGTGTATACAGTATGAAATGATGGAACTGTATGAACAGTTTATAGAGTCTGTACTCATTTAACGTCAGATACAACTCCCACTGTACATGTAAGAGTCTTAAGGGTTTTGACTTCATGAAGAGATACTCCATATGCTGTATCACTAGTCTGCATCTCATCACACTGTTGCAACCTATATAAACTATAATTAGACAATTTTCTTGATATGTCATGATGAAATGAGCTATAAGATTGCCTACAAACTATGAATTGTCAACCCATTTTTTTTAATGTTGACAGAAAGCTTCTGTATGCTAACCAACATATACCAACCATTCCATTGACACGTGACAGTAATGCTTCTTCCATATACATTCCTGATTTTATAAAACTTTCAGGAATTGTGAAAAAAATTAGAAGAAATTTAATCTCTTGCCTACAGCTGATCAAGCAATTCTATGTATCTTAAGAGCAGCCATTCACAGATCTCTTAAACTGTCTAGAGGAACCATCCTATTAAACCAGTGGAAGAATGTTAGCAGATCCTAAAAATATAGGATCTGGATTGTATATCAATGCTCTGTGCATGTGTTTTTGAATTGATTATTGTTGGCCTTATCCAGTCATTATCACTGTATGGCTAAGCTGACAGCCTTATATAAATGGAGATTTTTAATTTTTTTTTTTAAAATATGAGTCTTTACCCTAGGGTTAAACTTAAAAAAAATATTGCTGTTTGTTATTTGTTGTTAGGTACCTTCAAGTCATTTACGACTTATGGTGACCCTAAGGTGAACCTATCACAGGGGTTTCTTGGCAAGATTTGTTCAGAGGGGGTTTGGCTTTGCCTTCCTCTGAGGCTGAGAGAGTGTGATTTGCCCAAGCACACCCAGTGGGTTTCCATGGCTGAATGGTGATTCACACCCTTGTTTCTAGAGTCATAGTCCAATGCTCAAACCATCCTATGCTGGCTGATTAAAAAACAAACAAATTCAACACCACACTCAACCTCCTTGTTGATACTAACCATTACCTAAAGAGATCTGCACAGAAAGCCCAAACAAGCTTCAATGAATTGTCCCTGATAGAAATCAGGGTAGAGTGATCTGTTCCTTCAATAAGTCTGTTTCCTAATGTTTTCTGATGGAACTTGGGAAAGATGCTGTTTAAGACTATGGACATTATCAGATGAATAGCTAAAAATGCTGTAATTCTGCAACTAAGGATAGATGAAACATTGTGGCATTATTACACTTACTATCACATGTTGCGGTAAACACATGAAAGAACTACCATGGAATTATTGCACAATGGCCACTAGTGCTTTAAGAATTGGAGTTTACTTCCTTTATTTAGCTGGGTGATTTCAGCGGTTCTCACAAGAAGACACAAGCGCACTTAAAACTCAAAAAAAACCTTAATTAACAAAGTAAATGAACACACAAGCACTGAAACAAACCTAAAAACATTGAAACTAAATGGGACAGTTCATAAAAAGAGTTTCCTGTGCTTCATTTTCACTTTCTCACCCAGAGGTTTTCTTGATGAGGACCACCATCTCATGATTACAATGGGATGTGGTTTCACATGCCATCAATACTGCCCCCCCCAAAAAAAGCAATATTGATGATCTATTGACAGCTTGTCCC
Source organism: Gambelia wislizenii (assembly GCA_030847615.1). Taxonomy (NCBI): domain Eukaryota; kingdom Metazoa; phylum Chordata; class Lepidosauria; order Squamata; family Crotaphytidae; genus Gambelia; species Gambelia wislizenii. The sequence continues at coordinate 191,423,031 of JAUMIR010000003.1, read as the reverse complement.
ATCAGTTAGAAGCAGCACCTTTTTCACAGCTGGAGTACAGGGTAACCACACCAAAATAACAACGTTGTGTGAGAGCATCACCTGTTTCTGTTTATGCTACCATGACATCGTAATCCCATCATTTTTGCCGTGTCCAGTAATGTCCTACAACTCAAAGAATCCTCTAGTCAGCATAGTCTCACGTCTCCCTGCAACCATGAGTGTTTTCTTAAATTCAACTTTGAAATTTATTTGCAGAAAAAGGGTTAAATACTTGAGGTCAATTTGACTAGGAATGGATAATACAGTACTGCTATTTCTGTTTGTTTTTAATAAGAACTTACCCAATATTCACAACTTTATTCATATTTATCATGAAAAGAGCTTGAGATTTGTTTGTTTGTTTTAATTAAATATGGGAGAATCCAAAAGTAATAATTTGTCCATCCAGCCTCAAGATAGATACTTTTAAGTGACCTGAATTCTAAAGTATGGCTTCATTTTAGGGTTGCCCCTGCTTGCTTTTCAGAAAGGCTCTTCATCTTTTGGAATCAATGATGATAGGTAATGATAGCAACCTGCCCACTATCATTACCCACCATCATTGTCCACCATCACCTAAAATGATTGGCCTTAAATTTCAGCATAACCAAGGTTAAACAGGTTTTGTCTTATCCAGGATTTTCAGGTTTCTTTGAAAACATTCAGTCATATGCTGCCTACACTAGAGGATTAATTAGCTTTAACTGCAGCTAATGTTGAGTATATTGATACATTTTTCAAGCAAATAAAGCAGTTAAGGCAAGCAGGGGGAGATAGCTTTGGGATTCAGGGAAGGACAGGGCTGAAGGAGAGAACTAGCCAACTAACAATTCCTTTCCTCATTCAAAAGATTTGTGGGTACTCTCCTAGTGTGACCTTGGTGCAATTAGAAAACAGATCTGGAAATCTTTATTGATTGGATTTGCTTGACTGGTATGTATTTTAATTCCAAAGGAAAGAGTTTATAAAGAACTTTGTTACTAAATTGTAGCTATTTGATTCTGCACTTTTTCTCTCAAAGAATAATCTCTGTCTCTCCTCAAGCATTAACAATTTTATGAGAAGGAGATTTCAATCTGCATATAATTATTATGCAGTATTCATTTTCTCCCCTTCATCTCAAATAACTGTGATTTGTGTGAAGAAGAAGGAGAAGAAAAGTTAACTGACATTTTAAAAATATGTTTGGAATTTAATCTTCTTGATGTTTAAAGGAAGAGTTTAAACAAGTTTTTCAGGGGAATACAGTCACAAGTAGGGTATTATCATACAAGATATCAAATTACAAAGTTGTTGCCTGTGAACTTTTTTTTTAGAGCCATGTAGAAAATATGTTTTTTTTTTTTTAAAGATGTAGCACATTCTCCTTTCTTGTATTGATATTTCTGTTGACAGTAGTTGTTGTATGCTCCACAGGCTATCTGTCTGTTTCTGGGCAGAATTCAAAATGCTGGTTTAGACCTTGAAAGCCTTACATGGCTTGAGTCTACACTATCTGAAAGACCAGATGTCCTTACACAAAGTGTGAGTGTTAAGATCTTTGGGGGGGGGTGCTTTCTCTCAATCTCACCCCCTTCAAAGATACATTTGGTGAAGACTCAGGAGAAAGCTTTCTCCACAGCTGCTCCTAGACTGTGAAACTCCCTTCCATGGGTGGTCCAGTTGCCCCCCCCCTCTGCTTTCTTTCCATCAGCAGGTGAAGACATTTTTATTCAGGCAGGCTTTTCCATTTTAATTATGGAGCAGTACAATAGTGTACGTGCAGTGTAGGATGCTGTACTTTATTTGTCCTTCATTAGAAATTATGTTTTTAAAGTGTTTTAGCAGATTTTAATCATGTTTTTGAATAAAGTTATTTAATTCTTTTTTAACTTTTGTAAACTACTGTTTTAGCATAATTTCTTTAAAAATTATTGTAAGCTGTCTTGAATCCCACCTTTGGAGAAATGCAGAATATAATTCAATAAAGTAGATAAATCAGATAATTCTGTTACCCTTATCACTCTGGGGTCATGGGGACCCTTAAAATATCAACATTACTTTGGGGAATTAATGTACTTGCTTTGGCAATGCAAGGGGGGGTAGTGGCAAGACCTTGTGACCAGCTATACCAGTACTATGGTGGAGACATGAGCTACATAGGACAACAATGATCTTTATTAGGAAAATAATAACCACATTCATGCACACATTCAGATATCAAGCATTCACACAAGACTAGCAAATAAAGTGGAAGAGATTGAGATGGGGGATAGAGAAGGGAATTTACAGTGGGTGATACAAACTTTTCCTGAAGAGAAGAGAAGAAGCTAACAGGGTGGGGGGATCTGGATCTGGAATGGCTACACAGTTTGATGTGGAGTTGAGAGGAAGATGGACTCTGTGTTTGACTATACAGATGGACAGAGTATCCACAGGAAGGAGACTTGTGCATGTTTGAGTGGAGTTTTCAAGGGTTTTTTAATAGCAAATATTTGCCTTCTGGGGATGGAGTTTTGAGTTGAAGACATTATCTTAAGCTGTTGCTCAGAGAGTGACAAAAACATTCAGTATATGCTAATAGCATTTTGATGGGTTAATATTTTGAGAATCAAAGAGGGGAAGCAACTTCCTTTGTTTAGGTGAGGAAAAGGGATAGAGGGTCATTGGCAAGTTTTGGTTGTGCCTCACTTGGAAAATAGGATTAGCCTGGGGTGTTGGCAAAGTGTTGCCTTCAGTTGATCTACAAATTAACACTTCTTTGGAATGTAGGCTTGGCCCCTCCTGGAGTGTATACCTGGCTTAAGCAACATGTCTTTGGGTTTTTCCTAGTTCCCCAGTTTATGTTAATGGCTGCACTGCATGGAAGACCACGATTCACCTAATTATTAAATATTGCCAATTTATTAATATAGCTATGGGATGGGGATGTCAGGGTAGGTAACAATTATGAATCTCACACTTTAGAACTGCCTAGAGTTCAGGCACAAGTTACAGTCAGTGTGGTACAGTGAACAGTACATCTAACTTGGAATCTGAATGAGATCCACTGCTTATGCTTCTGCAGTTTTCAATGCCCAGTCTTCAAAGGTCTCTGGTTTTTTTTCTTCCAATGTTCACCCTCTGAAATGGGCAGTGAGGGAGAATGAAATTCAGCTTGCAACCCAGTCAAAATCCCAGTGGTAGATAGGGCTGAAGCTAGCCAGTTCTGGGACCACACTGCAAATCCCAAACTTTTCCTTAACTGTGGCCCTGGCTTGTTGGATGGATTCTCAGCATACTGTATGATCATGCAGATAAACTAAATACCAATCTGCAGTACAATACAGTAGATTAAAAGGCTAATACAAATCTAGATTGCAACAACAAAAATCTAATGAATGGATTGCAAATGGTAAAGGCACCACTCTGTTTTGAATTGGTCAGCCTTCACTTTACTAACTGTGTCCAGTTAGGGGAAACACAGTTTGAGAAGGATGTAGTCAAACTGGAACATGTTTGAGAAAATTGACAAAAAATGGCAAAGGAACATGTCCTATCAGGAAAGACTGAATGAGTTTGAGTTGTTTAATCTGCAAATTGTTATGAAGACATGCTATGACAGCCATCTTCAATTATTTGAAAGGGAGTCAATTTTTGAAGAGTTTCCACATAGATTATGAAGCTTTTATTTTATTATTTATTTTATTTTTTACCGTTGCTTCAGAGGGGAGGACAATTTGGTTCAAACTGCAAGGAAAGGTTTGACTGAGGACATGGTGGAAGGCACCCAAAAAATCTCATTCCCAACCGCGTCACAAGATCGCTACAAGAACAGAGAGGGTGACCTTACCAGACACCCACATCCTTTTGCAATTCTGAGGGTGTAGTGCTGCTGTGGATGAGGCTTCCCTTTTTTATTGATGGGGGTAAGACAGTAATAAAAAGGGATGCTTTATTCATGGCTGCACTACACTCCCAGAACACTGGAGGATGATGTCGTCTGAAAATCTCACCCCTTCAGGTTCTTGTCACAATCTTTTGACATAGTTTTTGATGCGTCTGATAATCTCCTAAAGGAACACTACCTTTTTGACAGTGGAAAAGACTGTTCTGGAAGGTAGCAGACTCTCATTCATCAGAGGCTTTTAAACAAAAATGGGATGTTTACCTATCTCAGTTTCTGTAGCAGTGAGTTCTTCGCACTGTGAATCTTATCGTGAATAACTGGAAAAGTGAATGTATAAGTGAATGGGTAAGAGTGTTAGGAAGAGGGAAACAACAACAAGGTTTTCAGAGGGGAGCAGAAAAAAAAATTCCTGGACATTCCTGACTGATTGATTGGACCTTCTAATCAGATAATCATCACCAAGCTGTTTGTGATTTCAGACTTGCCTATGAATCATATTTCCAGCATTTGAGCTAGAGAATAGCTGAGAATAAAAAGTTGTTAGACATTTTAAAATACTGTTAACAAACATTAAGCATCTGAACAGCCTTAAATAGAAAGACATTGAGAAAGTACTGTCAATAGGTCATGTATAAAGGGAATATTCAAATACATCAAGAAAAATGGCATGGATTTGATGCTGTTTTTCACATCTAATTTCAAAGTCCTTCACATAAAACAGAAAAGAAAAAAAAATGGAAATTATTAGCATCTTTATGCTCTAATACTACTGTCTAGATTTCAAGCTTATATTAAAAAGAAATTCTTCTTGTATAGTAATAGCAACCATACTAGAATGACTCAAAAAGAGGTTAACCTTGACTCTTGGGTAGGTTTCAACCCCACCCCCCATTCCATTTAGTCTGCACTAAAGCTTTAACTGAAATGTGTATTTTTCTCTGTCTTAGTTTCCAGTTTGTGCTCCACTAATGTAATATCAACACTACTCCGGCTTAGCATCAGTAATGAGAGCAGTAAAAACCTTTCATGCATATCTTTTGATTCTAATGACACAGATCCACCAGCCACCATTGTGGTGACATCTGCATTAAATATCATTAAACTGGATAAACTGTTTATCTTTTCTTACAGCTTTGCAAACTGCTATCTGGGAGTTCATGGTTAAAACAGATTTGCATGCAAATTCACAGAGCAGCAATAGGTTAACTACAGTAATGCTTCTGAAGATTGGAAAATGCCTGGATACTGTGAAACCTGGAAAGAAGTGAAGGTGCTGACTCAATCAGAACAGTTTTTTTAAAAGGAAAAAATAAATTTCCTGAGACTCCAAATAATGAAATACAAATCTATCATCCTTACCAGGAATATGGCCTGGATTAAACATGCGCTAAGGACGCTCAGGAGTAGAAACATAGCCTAACCTGGGTAAGACTATCTGACACTGCCTTAAGTTGTTTGTCATGCATTTAAAATACCAGGACTTGTCCCAGTGGTTTGGAAATGTAGATGCTAAACTCCTTCAGTATCCTATATTGCTCCCAAATGGAAGATCTTGGATGTGAACTTTGTGTTTATGGATAAGGGAGAAACCATGAAAATTAATGAACGGTGGGTTGTTATTTTGCAAAAGCCAGTCTTTACCTATTCTCATGTTCCTTTTTTAATTGCCATTCCAAAGGACACTCATACGCACCCTGCTTACTTCACCCTTGCTGATTCTGAGCCCTGAGGATAAGTGAGAACTGAACTCTTCAGTTTATAGAGGTACTCTGATAGCTAGCTTTAACTCTTTTGTCTACAAAGGAGAGCCAGGACCCACCCTCTCAGCTCCACTTTCTAAGACAAATAAAAGTAAAGGACATGGACAGAATGCTTCCTTAGCTGGAAAAGGGTAGACACCTTATTTCTAGTATAAAATATATTTGCTACCATGTAAAAACCATTAAGTTCAATAGGCCTTACTCTAGGTAAATGGGTGTAGCATTACAGCCTTGGTAATTGACTTTATTGCTTTCTTAAGTCTCTTTCATTATATTATTCCCACCTGAAATTAGGAAAAAGCACTAGCAATAGACTGGCTAGTATGTACTTTCTCAAAGAAGCATTTCAAAACGCTGATGAAATGTATGAAAATTATGAACTAGAAAACACCAAGGACTAATGACTCATTCACCCATGCATGTTCATCATTTGATGACTACAACATCAGTTGATTCATAATTATAGAGCTAAAGTGTTTTTTTTTTTACATGGTTCAGTATACAAATTTGTCCAGGTTGTATTACTCAGCTGTATTATATGATGCACATCATTTCCCTTCATAATTCTTCTGATTCAGAATGTTGAAAGAAAAGAAAACACTAAGGATTAAAGGGCACATTGCTTTGCAAGGTGTAAACCCCTGGTTGGTGACAGCACCACCTTTATGGTCATACTAAGGCTGAGGTTTTTAGGTGTGAGGTGTCATAAGACAGAGCTGGGTTTCATGTGGATAGTTTCTGGATAGTTTCTGGAGTGACAGAAGGAAATGAAATTGTGTTTTTGGAGTCAAGGCTGGTTTGGCTGAGGTGTTTGAAGGCTTGCTTGTGTGTTTTCTGTGTGTTTGGGGTCATGTGCTCTCCCTGAATACATGATGCAAGGGACTGGGGCTACTTTTTAAAGGAAATGAATCACTGATTTTGTTGGGGACTGAACTAGCACCCACTTGATCAATTCCTCAGACTTTGGAGCTGACACACAGGAAGAGGAAATAGGCATTTCATGGGGCATTTTGCAGTGGAGGCCTGGAGTGGTGTACCACTGCCAAGATGGATAGTGAACGTGGATGGTGATGAAGTTTTTGCATTGACATTGCAACATCTAGAGAAGGTGCAGCAGATTGAAGTCCAAATATCTATAGTTCAGCTTACAGTGAATATTAAGATTTTTGTTTGTTTTTGAAAGAGCAGAACAGTCTCTCCTAGAAGGACAAGACATGGGGGATGGCTCTAGGGAGAGGAAAAATTCCCAAACTTTGGGGCAGACACATAGAAGAAGTTACACACAGAAGCAGAACTATCAGGAACCATGCTAAGACTTTGGGGCTACACAATCAAATCCAAACTCTTTCCTTAATCAGTTATTATGAATCACAGGGACAGCCTCAGTCCTCAGAAGGCATGAAGTTATCTTGGAGGGTACTCTGGATGGAACACTGTTCCCAGAGGATGAAGAGATGTATGGTGGTGGTGGTGGTAGGTGATTACCTGCTCTGAAGAACAGAAGCAGTGATGTGAAGGCCTGATAGGATTTCTCAAAAGCAATATTCAATGATATAAGAGAGAGGCTGATAGGACTCATCAAGCCCACCTACTATTATCTGTTCCTTCTGAACCATATTAAAAGAAATGATTCTGTAAGATATATGCTTCAACATATTGCAAGGAACTATGAGGCTTTGGCTAGGAGGGTGATAGATCTTAGAGCACAGGTCATTGTTTCATCATTCCTTCCTGCTGAAGGATATGGCCCAAGAAGAGGCAGAAGCAAACTAGAAGTGAACAGGAATCATAGAGTTGGAAGGGATGAATGTGCCACATAGCGCAATGTTCTGCCATGCAAGAATACACAAGGCAAGTATTCCCAAGAGAAGGCCACCCAATATCTGTTTAAAGACCCTTGAAGAAGGAGAGGCCACCATTCTTTTTGTAAGCCGCCCCGAAATTTTGTAAGCCGCCCCGATTGTTTTAACAGAGGGGCGGGGTATAAATAAATTTTATTATTATTATTATTATTATTATTATCCTTTGAGGTAGTCTATTCTACTAGCTGGACCCAGCGTACCATATGCCATTAAAAACTCCCCCCCAAAATGCCCAAGAGACTTCATGAGAACCTTTTGAGGTAGGCTGGTGGGTTAAACTTGCCCACCTGCCACTCGTTCTGCCCCCTGCTGCCCCCCACTCCTCGTTCTGCCCCTTGCCACCCCCACTTTTCGTTCTGCCCCCTGCTGCCCCCCACTCCTCATTCTGCCCCTCCCCCACTCATTCTGCCCCTCCCCCACTCTTTCTGCCTCTGCCACCACTCATTCTGCCCCTCCCACCCCACCCCTGCACTCCAGAACACACATGGACACACCTCATCCACCCCCCACATTACTCACTCTCCAGCTCCAGCCATGATCTTTGAGATATACATGATCCTGCCCCCAGTGTGCTGATTGGTTGCCCAACAGACCTCTGATTGTTTGGTCAGTTCCCTAAGCAGCCAATCAGCACACTGGAAATGGCAACATACCCAAGAGAATTATATATATACTAGCTGGACTCGGTGTAACATACACCATTAAAAAACTCCCCCCAAAATGGCCAGTAGAACTGACAACAATCCTATAAGGTAGGTCAGTGGATTTAAATTCCTCCTCCCCATTCTCAGCATTACACACTTTTCCTGGTATTGCTAAGGGTGACTTGTTCTGTTGCCCTGCTGCTGCTGCCGCTGATGCCACCACCAATTGACTGCCTGGGTCCCGCTGCCACCAGTTGACTGCCTGGGTCCCAAACTGGGCCACAGACTGACCGACAGGAGTGCATTGTTAGGTGGAGAGGGAATTTGCATGTGGGTGGTGACTGGTTGGGTGTGGGTTGAGTGTGTTTCCTGAGCAGCCAATAAGCACACTGGGAAAGGCAACATACCCAAGAGAATTATATAGATAGATAGATTATTGAACAGTTCTTACAGTAAAGATATTCTGATGATAGTAGGAGAGTGGTATAAGTTTTTCTTTTTTCCTCTTTTTAAAGGACCTCTATGGCTACCTTCATTACTGACCACAATTTTTCTTTCTCCATTTTTTTCTTTCAAAGGTATTTTCCCAATGCATGTGCCACAGTGAGTATTGATTCTTCTTTTTCTTTTTAAAAAGAAACAAATAGTACTCATGAAATTTTATAAAAGAAGGCAGGAAAGATAATTTTATCATTTTTACTATGGGCAATTCAATTATTAGATACCTTTTATTGATTTAGTACTCTCTAAAATGATTGTCATTTGCTGAAAACTAAAGAACCTTTTAGTCTTATTGGAAAATAGGTCAGGTGTGCCACCTTAGTGAGCCAGCTATGAATTGTAAGCCATTACGTTGATGAAAATATCCATGTCATTTCCCCCCCTCCCCTCACAAGAATGAAACAAAGAGGAATATATCAAGTGAACAGGAGAGCTGTGCATATATACTCAGGTGAATTGGTTCAAAGTCATGTGTCATAAAGTCAAACTGCATAACTTGACAGCTATGGAAAGGAGCTAATTAATCACCTGGAGCATCTGTTAAGACAAAGTAGTCCTTTTTGTTTTGCTTTTTCTTTTCTTTTCTTTTTTTTTTGGCAGGTGGCTTTAGTTCCTAGGGTTCTCTATGACATGCATAACTCAATAGAAAACCTCACCAAGACTTTAGAGAATGAAAACAGGGATCCATTTTGAGAGAGCCAATCAAAGTTAACCAGCGGTAGGATATCTAGACAAGGTTCTGGGAGATTTGGTTGAGGGGCCAGTGGTCTTTAGAAAGAACTGCTATAGTCTCAACAGAAGGAAGTGTTTAGAGAGAGATACAGAGTAATCCACTTTTCCCCCAGCCTCAATTGTCCTTCTGTTGAAAACTCCAACCCTCTAAAAAAAGTGTTTTTGTAAGGATGCAGAGTTATTTTGGTTTATGTACAGTATACCGTGTACAGTTCATGCATAAGCAGATGTGTCTGTTAGGTCATTCATTTCACACAATTATACTTTGTTGGTATCAACAGTGAAAGATCATTTTAAAATGTTCTAAACTGGAAGAGTTATTGTATTTTGCAATTTGAACTGTGGTAGGACATGAAAACTAGACATAAAAATGATTTTTATACTTATTAAGGGAAAGTTCTTGATTAGTTAAGCAAATTACTAAAATTTGGACAAAAATTACTGAATATTAATATTTTCACATTAGCTGCCAGATACTGTCAAACATTTACAATGACTGATCCAAAGAATTGGATGCCAAATAATAATTTCAATGATAAATCTCTAGCAAATATTAATCCATAGACTGTTCATAAAAGACCGAAGAAAATTTTGAATAGAACTAGTGGGAGGTAGGGGTAGTGTCATGACAGAGGCTTGCAGATTTTTCCCACCTTGTATTTCTACCCATGTCCCCAAACAAGTAAACAAAACATGTTCTAAGGTCAATAAAACTTATACCTCTTTGCATATGAACATGTGCCATCTCTAAATTTCATATACCCTCATACATGCACCTTGTGTTAGCTTCTGTTGGCCCATGTTCCATGTTCCTTCATAATAACTTAGCCCAGACAAACCGATTGATTAGCACACTTTCAGCCTGATGAAATGTGAGTTGACTTGTGAGTTGTTATTCCTCATGTATTGTCTTCCTACAGCTGCTTTACCATGAGCACACTTCACAAACTAGGCACATTGAATCCACCTTCACATTTTCAATTTGGTTATGTTAACAGGCTGTGATCAATGGTACATCACAAGTTTCAGGTCATTAAAAGCGTCTGCTTTTCAAGGATGCATAAGAATGTTTCTTTTTCGCTAGGTAATGCCACTAAGCAGATAATCGATTCTGAAGGACTGGCTGATCCTTCCACCCACTCAAATGGAAGTATGCAGCTTTGCCATGCTTGATAGCATCCATTAGAAAAGTTGTCAGCATCTGCAAACTTAAGAGAGACCTTCCTTAATCACCCTTGGGGGATCATTTATTTCACACATATCAAAGAATCTTCACAAGGTGGTTGAAAAGGGCGTTTTTAAAATGTCCTCACCATAATTAACTGTGATGTGAGTGTTAATTGAGTATATGAGTATAATTTCATGGTCTGTACCCTTTGTAACCCTCCAATACTTTGTGTACATTAAGTGTAGGACACTATGGATTTACCTATGAATTATGGGGTGGTGTAATTAATTTCTCCTTGTTGAATCACAGCTTCTTAATTCAAAGTTTATGATGTTTGTTTCTCACATAAATTAAGACGAACCTATCATGTTCTGGTAGATAACTCTTTTGACATTATTTTAGAAGAGAAGAAAATAATTTAAAAGATGCAAATCAGAAACACAATCAAAAGGCCACTTTACACATGATCCACTTTCATAGTAGAGTGCAACTTCCGGGACACACCTGGAAACATAGGGCTCATTACAATAGGCAGGATACACTGTCTCCCTGCCAATATCCTTCCTCTGGAGCTGCCCAGTCCCCTCCCCCGGTTACCTGCAGAAAATGGGCTGGCCTCCAAACAGGAAGCCGGCCCATTGCTGAAACTGCTGCCACAACTATTTTCTCACTAATGTGGAATCTAGGCAGGGGTCTTGCAACACGTGACTGCACACCACTTGCCTGTGACCAGCCTTGCTCACTTGCTGCAGGACCACTGCCTGGCTTCTGGGAGCTGGCAGTGGCAGTGATGAGCAGTGTTCTGGGACAGGTTCCTGTGGGCATATGGGACCAACCTGCTGGTGCAAAATTAAACCTGATATTTTCTTAAAACACACTAAAGGGTCCTATCCTGGTTTACCTACCCTGTCAGCCCCCATCTTGGAATATTGCATAATTGGCAATATTTAATAATTTGGCTTGATGTGGCCTTCCACATGATTAGCAGGTAAACTAGGGACCCCCCAGATACCAAGGCTGGAGTCATGTATAACCAAGGGAGGGTGTTTGGAAATTCCCCAAACAAGCAAAACTCAGGTCAGAGTTTGATATTTGCAAAATGGATTTTTCCTCTTTCCTTCCTCTCCAACAATAGACCTTGCCTGCTCCTATTCAATTCCAATTACATCACCTATTAACAATCATTAACTCTTCCAAAGCACCTTTTGTTAAGTCCTTGGAAACTCTGAAAAATATTGTATTCCACTTTAAGTCTCATCCCTTCAGGGGAATTATCACATATAAATATCATCCTAAAACACCACCAAAATGTCCACAGTTCCTCTTCCTACATCCATGCTATTGGTTTGCTGTGAGACCCTCAGAACACATCTCTGAGAACCTTCCACTGCATGTAGCTCTTCTCCTCTGATAGGTATTGTATCACCCAAGAACCCCCTTACTCTGTTCCTCTATCCAAATACTTCCTAGTATCTTTGATAGCTTTGTGTGATTGCTTGAAGCCTGAGTGTTTGTGTGAATGCTGTTACTATTAATTTTCAATAAAGATCATTTAATTGTATGATCTGGCTTGGAATCTCCTACGTTAGTGCCTATATACATAGGTCAAAAGATCCTGCCATTACCTGGCCTCTTGCTGCCTTTTTCAGCTAAGTAAATATTCCCCATATTAATATTCAGACACTAGTGGGATCATTGTGGACTCCCATGCAATTTGGTTAACACTGGCTTGCCCCATTCCAGACCTGTATCTGCCCTAGGGGTCATTTGAACTGCCTGGGGGCTGATCGGGGTAAATGTCCTGCATCATTTGGACTGCAGGGCTCCAAAATGGGGGCACGCCAGGGTATTTGGCAGGAGCAGACAAGTCCATACTCTGCCCAGCAAGTGAGATACGATATAGGCAATAGGACTGAGATGGGGAATATGTTGGAGGAACCATTACTATAGTTGTCCCTTCATATTCACTGGGGTTTGGTTCCAGGACCCCCCGTGGATATCAAAATCCGTGAATACTCAAGTCCCATTATATGTAATGGCATAGCAAAATGGTGTCCCTTATATAAGATAGCAAAATCAAGGTTTGCTTTTTGGATTACTATGTTTTTTAAGAATATTTTCTAGTCGTGAATACTTAAATCCATGGCGACCAAATCTGTGGATATAGAGGGACAACTGTACCTTTTTTCCTGCTTCAATAGGAAATATGGAGTACTTGGTTGCAAAAGCAATTCTCTCTCCTTCTCCATCTCTTAAGAAACAGAAGTGCTATTGTTTAGCTTTTTAATCATTCACACAGAAACACTATATATCTCAGGAATGTCTGGAAGAGATGCGGTGGTATAAGCAAGTTACCAGGCCTAATTACAAGCTGTGCATAATAGTGAAACAGTGAACAACAACAAACTTGAGTATTAGGCCATACCATAGGGATAAATAACAATACACCTAAGGTGGTCTGTTAACTCAGCTACAGCGATCAACGAGACAGAAAGAAATGGAAGGAAATATAGACAGCTGCTTTACACAAAGGTAAAATCTCTCCTATTCAGGTAGTTCTAAAATGGGCAACAGTGCCACCAAGTTAATCCATTTAATGCAAGAGGAGAGCAGGAAAGGACAAAAATGCAATATGCCAGGAATAGGGGCTAAGCAGTATGGCTGTTTTCCAAAATGATAATAACCCGTGAGTCATGGTGCTTTTCAGGAAGGTGGGGGTGCATGAAGAGCACCTTCACTCAGTTGAACTCACTTGCTATCAGCATCCCCTGCTCATATATTTAACAAAAGATATGTGTGTTAGAGCCATGCTATTTAACATTTATATGAAGCTGCTGGGAGAGATCATCCAGAGGCATGGAGCTCGGATATATTTCTCCATGATCAGATCGTCGGCTCAGACTTCAGATGGCGTCTTTTCTCTCAATGACTATCTTAGAGCAGTCTCTCTCTGGCTTCTCTTCGCAAACGAAAATTCAGGAAGGACTCATCCCGCGCTTTCTGCAAGCGCGCTGATGACTAAAAAGGCCAATCTCAGATAGATAAGTCCGGTTGCAGAAAGCACAGCAGAAGGTTTCCTTGGGTGATGTTTCCGGGTTGTGATTTTTTCTGCATTGTTGTTTCTCTTCAAGACTTGTTCGGCGTGAGTTCTCAAATAAGGCTGCAGCATTGTGGATAGTGTGTCTCCATGCCTCCCAGTGTGAGGCCAGGGCGGACCATTGTTGGTGATCAATTTGGCCGAGCCTGATGTGTTGTTTCAGGGAGTCCTTGTATCGCTTTTTTGGAGCACCCCTCTTACACTGACCCGTGGCGAGTTCACCATAGAATACTATTTTGGGGAGGCGATGGTCCTCCATCCTAGAAACATGCCCTGCCCAGCGCAGCTGTGTTCTCAATATCATGTCCTCAATGCTGGTGATCCCTGCTTGCTCAAGGACAGCAACATTCATCACATAGTCAGTCCAGTGTATATTTAGGATTGTGCATAAACAGCGCTAATGGAAGCGTTCGAGGAGTCGTAAGTGGTGGCGATAGGTGACCCATGTTTCAGACCCATAAAGGGGAATAGATAGTACAATGTCTCTATACACACTGATTTTTGTGTTTCACCTCAGGTGTTTATTACTCCAGACTCTTTTGTAAAGTCTCGAAGGACAAATCCTTAGAGCAGTAATGGATGAGGAAAAACAGATTGAGACTAAATCCAGACAAAATGGAGGTACTGACAGTCACAGGCCCGAAACCAGGTCTGGGAATACAACTTCCAGTCCTGAATGGAGTCATACTCTCCTCTAAGGATTGTGTTTGCAGATTCATCACTTCACAAGACTAGTCAGGTGAGTGCAACGGTCAGGAGTGCCTGTTATCAGCTTCGGCTGATACACCAGCTGCGCCCTTACCTGGATACAAGGGATCTGGAAACTGTGGTACATGCTTTGGTAACCTCACATTTGGATTACTGCAACACACTCTACATGGGGCTACCCTTGTGTCTAACCTGGTACAAAATATGGCAGCCAGGTTAATTACAGATACATCTAGGAGAGAGCATATAACACCTGTGCTTAAATCTCTCCACTGGCTGCCGATCAGTTTCCAGGCACAGTACAAGGTGTTGGTTTTAACCTTTAAAGCCCTACATGGCTTGGGTCCATCTTATCTCTGGGACCACCTCATCCCATATGATCCCCCCGCACACTTCGTTCCTCTGGGAGGAACCTGCTGCAGTCTATGAAAACTAGGCTATTGCAGACCTCCCAGACGGCCTTCTCTTCTACAGCACCCAGACTTTGGAATAGCCTGCCGGACGAGATCCGTCTTATCACTATTCTTGATAGCTTCAAGAATGTGCTAAAGATGGACCTCTTCCAGCAGGCCTTCCCGGAATAACTTCCCGGCTCAAGTGGAGTTGATTGCTTACCCGCTTTGGTATGTTGTATTGTATTTTATCTTTGTTTTAATTCTCTACTAGTTTAATTTAGTTTTAAGGGGTGGGAGGGTTAGGATTGGGAAGGATTTTTTAACTTGCTGCTGTTTTAATCCTGTTGTATGCCACCCCGGTTGCCGAGCAGAGGGGCAGGTTAAAAATAAAAAAAAAAAATATTTATTATTATTATTATTATTATTATTATCTCCCAATTAATAAATGCTAGCAGCTTGAAATTCAGGCACACTAAAGTGACTCTAGGACTATGCAATTCAATGTTATTTGATTTTTAAATACTTTTTAAAATTTGTATATATATATATATAGTTGTTTTACAGATTGCAATAATGTACCTGAAGTCTGCAGGACCATCCTCAATCACTAAGAGGCAAAGATCCCTAAACAGTGCACAGGTTTGCAGTTACTGCAGTTTGAGACCAGAAGGGAGTAGTGCAAGGGATAGAGTTGTAGGTCTGTGTCCTTTCCCTTCCTCTAGGGTAATACTACCACATAGGGTTTGGAGTAGAAAGACCCCCAATTCCCTGGGCTCTACAAGCACAGTACAGCAGGCAGCATTCCCTGAGAGCCAGAGGCTATGGTCTGAAGTTATGAAATGTGTCCATTTCTGACAGCTGTACAACTTTGCTTGATGGCTTCATGTATAAAAATAAGGACTATTCCACCCTGTGTGGAGGTTCTACTTTCACCACTTTGTATATAAACCAAACATTTCTCATCTTTACAAAAGTCTTCTCTCCAAGATGTGGGCTTTTTTTTTTTCATCTGATGGAACTCAACCATCTGTTATTCCCCCTGGAACTCCCTGCCACTCAGAGAGACAGAACTCAGAGCAGAACTCAGGAAATGTTTTGCTTATACTACTCATGTGGCTTGCAGTGCCTTTTTCTACTTGTTTCTTGTTTCTTAATTTGAAGCTTTTATTTGTCTTGAAGCATATTTACAAATGCTCATTTTAATTTGGGTACCATGATGTCATTTAATGCCTAATAAAATTTGCAAATAGCTTATAAAAGAAATGAACTCCCAGACAACAAATTACCTATTCTTTTATGGGAACAAATGGAGTCTTTTCAATTTCTCACTCAACAAAAGGTACTGGGAAAGTTACAAAGATAGTTTAATGCTATAAATTTCTCTGAAGTCTTAAGATACAACCTTTAAATGGTGCTGCTTTATACCATGTGGAGACTTTTCTCCTGTGCTGTGTACAACTACTGGCAGTGGTTTCTTAGTATTTCAGTTTTTTTCTATTAAGATCATTTTAAGTGTATTAGCTGGTACTGAATCCATGGACTTTTGCATTTGATAGTCCTTTCCCTAAAACAAGTGCGTCAGTAATATCCACTCATTTCTTCATTCAATATATCTGTTTATTGCATTTCATCCAATGATATCATGCTGATGTACATACTACTCTTTTTCTCTCTAATTTTATCCTCACAACAACCTGTGAGGTAGGTCAAACTTAAAAAGAGCGAATAGACCAAGGTTATCTAATGATGTGTTTTGTTTTGTTTTTTTGGTTCAGTGGGTATCAGAATCTCAATCTCTCAGGTTCCAAACACTGGATCTTCACTGCATGAGAACCTGATCTGCGAAGCATTCTACAGGTTGACCCCCTATATTCACAGATTCACTATCCATGGTTTTACTTATCCAAATCTGGGGAAAAAAATGTTCTCTCTATGCATTTCTAGGTCCTCCAATGTGATTCTATGGTCAACTTCTGGTGTTCATCTCATTGAAAATAATAGGGTTCCCTATTATCCATGGTTTTGGAGGGGAGGGCTTGGAATCTATCCCCTGTGGTTACAGGGTCAACCTGTAATTTATAGTTGGATACTGAACTCAAGAGGCCAAATCTTGAAACTGAATATGTCGATAGTCTGTGGCTAAGATCCTATATGTGTGCATGCCTCTCCATGTGCAGTTCCATGTTCTCCCTCTACTGTGAAGCACCTAGAGAGATCCCTGCCACTGTCACATACCAGTGGGGGAGGGAGGGAGGGAGGGAGGGAGGGAGGGAAGGGGCAATTCAGACTATAGAAAAGCAGCTGCTCTTAGGACTTTTTCAGACGGGGGGAAAATACCCCGAGGAGGTAGGGAGAAGAATGGGGATGCCGCACTTACACAGCCCCATTTCAGATAGTCCATCCTCCTCCAACCTCCTCCCGATCTCCTCCTGAACTTCATCCATGCTGCGGGCACCACTTTTTATTCATGGAGGTTTCCTGTCAATAAAAAATGGTGCCAGCAGCATGGGGGAAGGTTGGGAGGAGGATGGAGGAGGACAGGGCTGTCTGAAACAGGGCTGTGTAAGTGTAACAGCCCTGTTCTTCTCTCAACCTCCTCAGGTTTGCCCCCCAGTATGAAAAAGTCCTTAGCTCAGTTGGGGAGAGTAACACGAGAGTGCACTCTCAAATGGAGAGTACCTGCTTTTTTCCTTCCACCAGTAGCTCAGAGCAGCCAGGTCCCCATGGTCTGAATTTCCTCCTTTCTCCTTCCTCCTTCCCCTTTTCTCTTGTCAAAAGAAGCATCAGCAGCTCCTTCTTAGTACTGCTGGGCATCGGTGGTTTTTGGATGGAGTGAAAGGGCAAGATGATACCCTCTGTGTCTCATCTAAAAAGTTACTTACATGTGTATAAGCTGCACTTCCATGCATATAAGTCACTAACAGGATGTTTATTTGTTTATTTGCCACTGTTTATTTGCAGGCCCCAGAAGCTTCTAAGCACTGCTGATTTACCTAAGCCCTTCAAACATCAGAAACATATAACTCAAGAGGCCAGTGATTCATTATTCTAAAATGGGCTGGTGATCACTAATTCAGGTGTTCTTTAAGAAAAGGTTTGAACAGGAAATGGAAGATTCAGAGCATTTGTATTAAAATAACTGTCAGAGTGACAACCAATGATAGTTAGATTGTGCTTGGGCTCTGGTGTTTTGCCCAAGGGAAGCTGGGGGTGGGAGTTGGTCATGAGGTGATGCCTGGGCCTCAGCTGTACACAAATCAGCTTGCTCTCCCCCATTTGGTTCAACCCCAGGCTGAAATTTGATTAAATAGGTTTTAGGTCAATAAAGTGGCCCTTTTAACCCATGTTTGGTGCCTGGCCTCATTATTTCACGGTTGCTCACCAATGTGGTCCCCCAAAAGTGCAACGTGGAGCGTTATGCTGGATGGGAATCAAATTGATGGCATCCCTGATTAGAAGCCCAATGGTCGGCCATTTGGCACTTCATGCTAAAATGGGTAGCATGATTGAGAGACATGGTCAGAGCTAATTTAAAGCTCGGCACTGCCTCTTCTCACCCTCCTTTCGCCTTCTGACAGAACAACCCTCCCACCCTCAGTGCAGTATGAGTCTCACTGGTTGCATCATGGGCCGGGTAGGAATTTTCCTCCTCTTGTTGGGGAGGGTTTTTTGCCTACCCCATACTGTATCTGATGGGAATTGGGCAATTGGACAAGGTGGTGTCTTAAATAGGCTCCACCTGGCAAGTAGCGGGGGAGGAAATTAAGAGATCAGTGTTTACCTTAGCATCCTTTTGGTGAAGAGCATGGCTCTGGAGCTGCTCTTCAGGTCATGGGGCCTGGGAGGTTGGAGAAGGAGTCTGTCCTTAGGGATGATCTGGGGTTTTACTCTCTCTTGTAGAGTCCTAGAACATGGGGGACATCCCCGTAGGTTTGTCTTCTAGTAAATTACTGTCTGAGTGTCAACCAATGACTGTTGGATTGCACTTGGGGTCTGGTGTTTTGCCCAAGGGGGGAGGGGATGATCAGCTGGGGGTGCTGATCACAAGTTGATGCCTGGTCCTCAGCTAGATTCACATCAGGTTGCTTTCCCCCATTTGGTTCATCCACAGGCCAAAATTTGATTAAATAGTTTTTAGGTCATTAAAGTGGCCCTTTTAACCCATTTTCTGTGTCTGGCCTTGTTATTTAAGGGTTGGTCATCAATAAGTCACTATCAGGATCATAGAATTGGAAGAGACTACAAGGGCCATCCAGTCCAACCTCCTGCCATGCAGGAATAAACCATCAAAGCATTCCAAACAGATGTCCATCCAGCCTCTGCTTAAAAACCTCCAAAGAAGGAGAGTCCACCACACTCTGATGTTGGCCACTGTTTATTTACAGGCCCCAGGAACTTCTAAACACTGCTGACCTAACTTAAGCCCTTCAAATATGTGGAACATATAACTCAGGAGGCCAGTGATTCATTATTCTAAACTGAGCTGGTGATCACGAATTCAGGTGTTCTTTGTTTAAAAAAAGGTTTGAACTTGGGATGCAGTGGAAGTAGAAGATTCAGAACATCTGTATTCAAAAGACATAATAACTGAACTGGATATCTGATAGAGATTATTGCATTTAATTCTTGTTTCTTAGTTTCTAGAGCCCTGCTGACAATTGCTAGAAATCAAATATTTGGCTAGATATAGATGGAACTTGATCCAACTGAGTGGTGGCTAGTGCTTCCATGTCAATGGAGTGATGAAGTCACTCTGGATTTCAGTCCAAATGTATAGAATCCAAGTGCTATACCCCTGGATTGCACCTATAGAGTTTGGATTAAACACTGGAATGGATTCACTGTCCTTCTGTCCTACTGACAACAGAACCACCAGCCACCAAGTGATTCAACATAGCAAGGAAACTATTACTTAAAAAACAACAACTGCATTTTCTTCTTGAGCTTCTTTTGAAAACTGTAATTTTTATTCTGTACTTTGTATTCTGTACAGGACTGTTTAGTTGATTGATTGTTCCATCTGACAAGTGATTTCTGGGATTACTCCCATAAAGCAAATCCCAATGAGATAAATGAAACCATTAGAAAGATTACACTTAAACATTAGGAAGAACTTCCTGCTGGTAAGAGCTGTTCGACAATGGAATGTGCTGCTTCTGATAGTGGTGGAGTCTCAGTCTTTGGAGGTTTTTAAACAGAGGCCAGATGGCCATCTGTCAGGAGTGCTTTATTGTGTGTTATTGCATAGTAGGAGGTTGGACTGGATGGCCCTTGTGGTGTCTTCCAACTCTATGATTCTATGATATATTAAGCAAATATGTTTATAAGTTCAGCCTTCATATATGATGCAATTAATTATCTAATTTCAATGGTGGTGATAGCATTTTTTCTTGTTGTGTGAATTCCCTTTTGGACTTGTTGTTGTATGCTTTCAAGTCAACTCTGAGTTATGGCAACCATAAAGAGAATCTATCACGTGGATTTCTTGGCAAGAATTGTTCAGAGAGGGTTTGCCTTTGCCTTCCTCTGAGACTGAGAGAGTGTGACTTGTCCAATGTCACCCATTGGGTTTCCATGGCTGAGCAGGGATTCAAACCCTGGTCTCCAGAGTCATAATCCAATGCTCAAACCACTACATCACACTAGCTCTCTATGAATTCCTTTAGCACCTTTTAATGGTGTTTCTGCCTAATTGCTCTAAATATTTTATAGGCTTCAGACATAATCTAGTATTATGTAATCCTGATGTGCAGAAAATTGTGTCTTGGGGCAGTGGGTTGGATTAGATTATTTTATAGGTATGTTCTGTGGCTTTGACAGCATTATCCATAACAGCATTTTATGTAAAGAAGAAATTTATGCAAAGGACAAATCTCTTGCAGCAACTTCATGTGTTTTTTTTAAAAAAAACTAATCTTTCACACTAATATAATAAGTAGCCTAATGGATGAGGATACACTTGATATTCAGCCACATAATTCTTTCATCTATGTACCTTGTGGTCAGGAACTGTGTCAAATTTCCTTCGGAAAGAACCAATGATGGACTTCTAATGGTAGAATCTGCTGGTAGCAGAATTTGGAGAGGCATGTCTTCTCTACTGCAGACCACAAGTACCCCTAAAATCAGGAGAACCCTCCAGAACCAGTTTTCAAGCAACACAATGGGCTATGAATCCATTTCAGTGTTGAATTTAGCTGTATGTTTTCTCATTTTGTATGGTATTTCTGGTATCTATGTAAATGCCTTCAGCTTAAAAAAATGGTCACCTTATTGCTGCAAAAATGTGCATGATTGCTACCGTGAAAATAAAAAATGGTGGTCCCGGCCACTTCATTGCCAGCAAGCCCCCCTGCATGCATGTCCAACCATTCTGCTGTCAACGTCCCTCTCTGAGAATGTGCAATGTCACAAATCAATTGTCCAAATGAGCAGTAATGCACATTTCTATGCATTATTTAAAAATAATGCTTTTCTCTCACAGTTTGTGCCCCCCCTTCTGAAAACAGCAGATCACCCATGAGATCTCATTGGGAAAAAAGGTATTCTCCTTGAAATCTATGAGGAGTTTTTTCACCATATAGACAAGCCCCATGTTAGAAATGATCATCTTGTCTTCAGCCACTTCCTAATGGATTGAAGAAACCCTGAAGTACTGGGTTTTGAACTTGTTCCTTCTGATTTTATTCTATTTCATTCCAAAATACTTCCTGAGGGCTCCTGGCCTTCACAAGGACTTTTGATTCCCCTCCCCCCTCAAATTAACCCCCTCAGAGTTAATTAGTTTAAATTAACTCTGTACTTTCCAAAATGAAATATATCAGTACTTGGCTGTGTGTTTGTATTGTATCAGAAGCAGTAAAGATGAACACCATTAAAAAACACAACTATTGTTTTTAGGATGCAGGATACAGAGATCAAGCAAGGGAAAGAGGAATGCTAGCACTAAAACAAAATTATCCTAATACTTAGTTGGTGTAAAATTGCTAAAGCACTTTACCACTCTAGCTGTAACTCTGGAATAATAATAACTCAGTAGAAATTGGTGAAAATCAGTTTCTGAAATGTTGCATGAGAGTAGATGTGACCTGTGATCAGTGGGAAGGGGTCTGGGGAGGACCTAAAGGAAGGAGGGAGAGAAAGAAATACAGCATATTTCAACAAAGAGATTGGATTCAATTTGTGAATAAACAGGTACAATCAAAACCAAAAAGAATTATAAACTCTCAGTGTTTCCAGAGGCTTATTCTTCTTCTTGAGGTCTCCTTAGTTTGGTAATTTATTTACACTTCTTCCATTCTCTTGCCAGTGCAGGATGTACACTCTGAATTGAGTTATATGCAAACAGCAGAAACTCACTGTGAAACAGGCCACACCTGATCCAAGTTGACAGGCACCTTTGTTTACACTTGCTGGTGCAAACAACCAGCAATCATATATATATATATATATATATATATATATATATATATATAAAATTGTGCAGAAAACATTAATCTTGCAAATATGACTTTTTTTCTTGTGTTCATAAAAACCATGTGGCTTTTCTACTTGTGCAGATAACAGCAATCTTGAACAACAAATTACCCTACAATTATGTGGCTATTTCAAAACTCTCTCTGTGTGTGCAAAATATCCTTTTTACACAAAACCACAGATTATCAGACAAAGAGCCCATTTGTGAGTCTGAGCAGAATAATTTCTTGAAAAACTTCAGGATGTGCAAATACTAGGCAAAAAACTGTTGGAAATCCTACCCACTGTGTTACCCTGTTTCTTCAGGCATGAAATGTATAACAAATATTCTTTTCATTCTTCGTATTTAGGGCCTACCACTGTTAACAGAACATCTTAAAATTACCTTGCAGTCTCCATTATCCTCCATCCATATATAGTAAGGCCCAAGAACTTATCTAGGATGATTCATGGTCAGTTATTGAGAATAGGATGACATTTTATGAATGAATCAGGGCTATGTATCAGTTATGCTTCAATGTAATGAAACTTCTTTGTCCTACATTTATGTAAACAGGAACTGAACTTTGAATGATACTCATTATTTGGAAACAGAAATAACTTGAGAAAGCTCCAGTTTGATGATCTCTCATCAGAAATGTGTCCAAACTATATGTGTGAAGATTTATGCCAATATGGTTTCAAGGCCTTGGTAATGATACATCTGAGAAAACATCTTCTATCAGTTTAGTGAATTTCACCTGGCATAGGACAAGGAGGGATTTAAACACTTATAGGAAATATAAAGATTTTCAGACTAGACAGTGTTACCATGGAAAGGTTTTCTTGAAGGATGACTGACTGCATGTACTCAGTTCAATGAAGCTATTCCAGCAACTTCAACTCTTCTACTTTTCCAACATTAGCCTACCTAGTGTATTGTGATCTTTTACAATCCATGGGCTAACTGACCGAAGCGGAAGTCTAAATTTATTGCACCTTGCAAAAGTGTAAAAGTCTTTTTCATGCCTGTCTCAGTTTGTTACCCTTCAGCTGAATGAATAATTGTTTTAATAATATAATCAGCACATTGGTACATGTAGTTCACTATTCCCTTCTGTGCAGCCATAAGGTTACTAAGAACAGACTGTATTGTTATCCTTTATTTGTCAATCCATTTGATTACACATCCACAATGTACTTTCCAGCACATTAGATCTTGCTTCTTTTAATGCATTGTTTGCACTGTTGTATCTATGGCAGTTCAAGAGTAAATATTTGGTAGCCTATATGTGGTTGCCTGTGGCTCTTCAGAGGTCTGGCATGATTTGTGCAAATAACAGATACATGTCTAGCTGGTTTATATAGTAGGTACCTACATGTAAAACTGTGATTTGATCTGAGCTTATTTCATAAGGTCTTCTTGGGAAAAAAATGTAGGCAATTCAGAAGATTGTAACTTGTTTATATTTTTCCAATTAAATTAGTTCTATTTTAAGGTCCATCTCAAACCTGTGTAACTTATAATACAGGGTAAATGCAACCCGTGAGTCATATATATTGGTTGCTGGGAGCCAGATAAATCTCCTTTTCTGATACCTGATTGGGACTGTGAAATGAGTTGTGGTATCAGGTTTGTGGGAGGCTACAACATATAGTTGTTGTGACCCACCCAGGATTTCACTTGGTGGTTCAAACCTTGGGTTGATCATAGGTGTTTTTCTTGTTTTTTTTTTTTTATGGGTAACTAATGGTGTCATGGGAGAGTGGGATTGTACAATACTGCTCATGTTCCTTCATCATTGGTGGAATAAAAATGGCCCATATGCAAACTTTGCAACATTATTTCAAAATCCTAGCACAATAGAGATGACAGTACTGCTTCTAATTATTTTATAAGAAATTAGTGCTACCAAAGCACACTGGGGGAAAACAACAACCCTGGAATACAGAGTGTGGGACCTCAGATAGCCAACAGCACATGTTCCTTGAAAGCAACACCTTAGGAGTTTGGAGACAGTGTTCCTCATTATTCCTCCCAATCCCCAACCTCTCCCCTGCTACTTTAATAGAACTGTAAATAACAGAAATACAGTTCCCTTTAAGCAAGGGTGGGCAAAATGCAGCTGTTCAGATGTTGCTGATCTGCAACATGCAGCAGCCCTGGCCAGCTCATCCTATAATGAGGGATCCTGAGATTTGTAGTACAACAATGTATAGAAGGACACATCTTGCCCAATCATGATTTAAATTTTGATATGGGGACCAGGACAACAATGGAAGAATATATGGTCAGTTCAGTTATTTATGCATAGATTTCATAGAGAATGAATAGAGGGGGCTGATTCAACAGCTTTACAGAAAAGGTGGATTTAGTGGAAAGACCTGTAGGAAAAGAGGGGTTAATTGTATCACACAGTTCTGACAAAAAGGGGGAAAGGGACATAGAATGATATATAGGCAAGAGGGCATCTTGTACACCTGCCATAGTTATTATTAGCATCGGTGTGAGAGCTGCAGTAGCAATATGGTTCCTTCCACTTTACTGTCAGTAACTTTAGTATCCTTGACAACTTGATTACTTTGTATGGAAGTACCATCAGCTCCTAGTTATTGATCATGATGATTAAAGGGAGCCATCACTATGTTCCTCTCCTCTTATGTTCCTCCATAGTTTGCATATCAGACTCTGGGATGAACAAAAGAGGAAGAGGTTAAGGCTTTGCTCAAAAACTTTTAGAAGACCTGGCTAGTTGTTGCTAGAGACTGCACCTTGGACAAAGTGTATCTTACATTACACCAAAAAAAAAAAAAAAAAAAAAAAAAAAAGAGTTCTTATGCTCATCCAGTTGGACTGTGTAGATTTTTTTTTTTTTGCATAGAACCAAATGGTAGCTGAAGATGACCTTAAAATTTGAAAAATAAAAAAAAAAATGTGGGTGAATAGTGTTTGTCATGGCCTTGGGGATGGCAATCTTGCCTGTTCAACTCCTCTAAAAGGAACTGGTCAGAAAAGACATATGGTACACGCTTTCAGGGATGTAGATGCTGCAAAACGAAGGAGCAAAAATAAGGGAAAATTTCCATCAACCCTATTGTTCTTTTCATGCTCTTCACCAAAGGCAAAAGGCCAAGTACCGAAAATACATGCAATTCTAATTGAATTCTAAAACTATACAGCTTAATAAAGTCACTGAAGTGAAGATGATCATATTAACCAATGATTCTGGAGTCTTAAGTCATTCCATCTGCCAACTAAAAAGAAGAATTAAAAACTTGTATGCTCATTGTTGGAGTCATAAACATAGATAATTATGAATAATTATGGAAATTAAGTTCCAATTAATGTTCAATTTCTGTAATAATCATATCCAAAAATCTTTTAAAGGTTTTTTTCCCCCTGCCAGTAGCACTAATGAAGACCAAGGTAACTCAGGTTAGCAAGCATTCTTATTATTATAAGCACAGTTCTTGTC
The DNA here is from genome assembly GCA_030847615.1 of Gambelia wislizenii. Lineage (NCBI taxonomy): Eukaryota > Metazoa > Chordata > Lepidosauria > Squamata > Crotaphytidae > Gambelia > Gambelia wislizenii. Next base: position 191,397,344 of record JAUMIR010000003.1, on the reverse strand, counting down.
AGTCTGGGTTGTGTGTATGCCTTGTAGTGCTTTGGCAGCACTTAGTATTCAAGGGTATTATTCCTTTTGCTTCAGCAACTTTTAACAATTCCCCATAGCAGCATCACAGAGCAGACAAAAGGGGTTTTATATCATAGAGAAAACACTCTGTTAGCCATACTAGAAGTGGCATAAAGGTGAGTTTTCCTTTTGAGAGAGAAAAATTAGGTATTTTTCCCCTAGCTATTTTGATGTTTGCCAAGTCTTCTACACTAAAAAATATGACCTTTAATTCTTATCCTCCCTGAACTTGGGACTGATTCACACACTATTTTTTTGTTGTGATGAAGGTCATGGTGAGATATTTTCATCTTGCCTATTCCAGAATTTCCACTGATATTTCACATGAAAGTGAACTCTGTAGGCATTTTAGTTAACACAAGAAATTTAAAGCATGCTACTATAAGTGATACAAAACAAATCATGGATAGTTTGTACAATCAACAAAATTAAACTACATGCCTCTATCGGATCCCATTTCATATTTTTTATTGTTATTTTTCCAAATCTACATCCATCTCTTCTTGCCTAAAATGATCTTAAAGGTAGAGAGCATGGGAACAATTACTTTTTTGGATAACAGTTCCCCACGTATTTCAGGCAGCAGGGCCAGCGGCTATGCTGGTTGAGTGTCCTGGCTGCTATAATTCAAAAGAGCAATGATAAGACTTTATCAGACCACCCCCCTAAGCCCATTCTTTTGCCGGCATAACTTCTGCCACTCTTATGCCGACAAAAGAACTCCCCATGCCACACTTATCTCCTATCTGTGCTAAAGGCTTTCCTGGCAATGAATGAGGAGTGAACAGAGCTCTGTTTACTTCCTCTATTGAAATCCCATGGATTCTTGAGAGAATACATAGCGTGGGAAATTCAAAACTAAAAACTAAAACAACAAAGTTAATGTTTTATAAAAGCATATAAACACACTATAAAAGTCCCAAGTAAATTTGGTAGGGTCATAAAAAGTGATTAACCTATCTGGATCTGAACTGGATGTGTTCTCACTGGACCGGTCATTGATGCTGCATTCATGTGAGTACAGTGGCACACGGATTCAAATGCCAGCAATGCTGGCACAAAAGTGCCACAGAGGACCAATTGACAGCTTGGCCCATCATAAAATAGTCTGGGTTTTGGACTGGATTGTGAAAGGGTGAGATCATCTGGTACATGTGCCCTTTCTCGATCATTAGGCATCCTTATGATGCCTTATTTGGATGGTCTGATAAAGTCCTTACATTCTGGTATTTTGTATTATTTCACATAGAGAACTCCATATTTGAATAGTTACTCATAGAAGAATTGCCTGCATTCAGAACAACTTTGACATTATACTTGGGGAAAAGGTTCATTTGAGGCCTCTTTCTGACCAAGGTCAGCCCTACCATTAGGTGCCATTAACTGTGTGTTTCATGAATTGGGTGGCAGTGGAAGAAGACCCCAAGAAAGTTCCTTCAAAATCAGCACCCTGGCAGTACTGATGTTTAGATGTTCTTGGGCTGGGCTGTCTTTTCACCTAGTGTTTGATTACTTGGGGGGGGGTAAAAACCCAGATGGAATTTGAACTACTTTTCCCTGCAGCTGTGGCACATGAAATTCAGACAATCCTGGTCCAGATTTCAGCACCACACCTGCCAAAGCCCAAAACTGCATTGGACTATTACTTTTACTGTCCATTCAAGCTGTTAACGATGCTTGACTCTGAGCCCTGGGAAAAGCAAAGCCCCAACAATAGCCATCTTCTCTGAAGCCAGAAAGAGTGGCTTACTCGTGATGCTGGGGCAGACACTCATTCCACCTTCAGAGTGGGCAACTACCTCTGCTGATTGTGCACCAGAAAATCAAAGGCCCAGTGGTAGTCACCCTCTCTGAAGCCAGAACAGGTGGCTTAGTCACGATGGTGGGACAGGAGCCCGTTCTGGCTTCAGAGTGGGTGTCTACCTCTAGTGCTTTGCTTTTCCAGCAAAAAATTGCCCAGGAAAAGCAAAAATTGCCCAGGAAAAGTCCACAGTAGTCACCCTCTCTGAAACCAGAATGGGTGGCTTACTTGTGATGGTGGGGTGGGTACTCATTCTGCTGGCACACAATCATTTTGGAAAAGCAAAGTGCCAGTGGTAGCTGCCCACTCTGGCTTCAGAGAGGCAACTACTGCTGGTGCTTTGCTTTTCCCAGAGCTGAGGGGTGATTGTGCACAGGAAAAGCAAAGCAGTAGTCACCTCTCTGAAGCCATATTGGGTGGCTTACTTGCAATGGCAGACAGATTCTCGTACTTCCTTCAGAGTGGACAACTACCTCTGGCGATTGTGCACTAGAAAAGCAAAGCACCAGCAGTAATTGTCTATTCTGAAACAGAACAAGCACCCGCCCCACCATCACGAGTAAGCCACTTGTTCTGCTTTCAGAGCACAGGACTACCACTGGCACTTTGTTTTTCCAGTGAACAATCATGTGAGAAAAGCAAAGCACCGGTGCTAGTCACCTGCTCTGAAGCCAGAGCAGGCCGCTTATTCATGATGGTAGGGTGGGTGCTCATTCTGCATTCAGAGTGGGTGACTACCACTAGTGCTTTGTTTTTCCTAGGCAATTGTGCATGAAAAAATCAAAGCCCCAGCAGTAGTCACCTTTTCTGAAGGCAGAATGGGAAGCTTACTCATGACGTCAGAGCAGGCGCTTGTTCTGTCAGTGCACATTCACCCTGGAAAAGCAAAGTTCCAGTGGTAGCCACCTGATCTGGATTCAAAAAGGCAGCTACTGCTGACACTTTTCTTTTCTAGGAGCTCTGAGGGGCAATTGTGCACCAGAAAAGCAAAGGACCAGCAGTAGTCACCCTTTTTGAAGCCATAGTGGCAGCTAGCCTCACCATGGTGGGGATCACTAGGGGTTCTGACCTCAGAGACAGCAACTACTGCTGGGGTTCTGCCTTGAACTAAGAAGTGGCACCGAGGAGGAGGAAAAATGGGGGCACCTCAGGCAGCCCTATCCTCTCCTCTCCTGCTCAACCCACCCCCAACCCAGTGTGGAGGGATTATTCTCATAGCAGTTTTCTCCAGAGTTTCCAGCACACTCCATAGAAAATTCAGAGTTTTCTAAAACCTGGTTTAAGGGGGTATTCCCTGAGTCTGGTGCGAATAGGGCCATATAGCTCATGTCACTATCACATCCAATTTGGGGGGAAAGCCACATGTCATGTAGCATTATCAGTCTGGACTGGGGGAATTCAGGTTTGTGACTGGAGTAGACAAGCCCCTCATAGCATTCACGTAATGAATCACAGGAAATTTGGGAAATGTTCTTAACCAAGAGCAGATCGAAATTAATTCAGGCAAAACTAGACAGAAAGGACAAATTTCATTCCAAATAAGGCCAAAACAGACAGTAGCATATTCTAAATTATTCATTACTGGACCTATGTAAAATATTGTCCAATAGCCTATTTGAAAATTGCACATTGAGTGAAACTGGATTACCACCACTCCCCCCCCCCCGTAAAAATGTTGCCTTGTCAAACACTTATATTAACTTGATTTTCCTATCTATCCTTTTCTCCCTAATCTGGTATTTCTACTCTGTATCTTTTTTTTCCATATTACTTGCCCTTCCAGTTCTCAGCTTCTCTTCCAGTCCTCACACTGATTTAGTTTAACTAGCTGTGGCAACCCACATCTTTATGCTTGTGGACATCCATGACATTATCACATCAGACATAGGGTTGTGACCACATTGACATAACAATGAAGATCATCACTGTCAATAGAATGATTTGCCAGCATGTGGACAAGACAGTAGTGTTTTCCAGAGATCGTATCAAATTATTTTATTGGCTAGATCTGGTCATTGGGCCATCACTTGGCCATATTTGCTTTAAAGATACAGTGCTAACATAATATGCTGTAAAGATTTGCAGTGGAGGGGACATGCTACAATATGTTCAGCTTCTTTTATGTCCCAGTTACAGTCAGGTACAATAGAAAATTATCCTGTCTTCTTGCATTTGTTCTCCCTGCAGTTGTCTCTGCAAGATCACACACTTCCTGGCACATCTTTTTTTCTGAGATCATCATCAGAAGATTGAAGCTCTTTCCTGAGCTCTGTAAAGGGACCATTCAACAGAAGTCCCTAATGAAATGGTGTGTGTCCCAAATGTAATAAGGCATCATATTTCTTAGCAGATGGCTCTGTGTGCAGCATGTCATAAAATTTCCTCTATGAGGCCCTCTCTGATGTATTCTCACTAGAGATCAGGTCAGTCTGGATCAGACATACCTGTCAATCACTTGAGCTGCTTAGAAGCAAGGAGTACAGCAATGATGGGCAAAGATCAATGGCTGTCCTTCAAAGCAGTGTAGGACTTAACCTCACCTTGTAAAAACAAGGGGGAAGGGGGAAAAAACTTTGGCTAGTATATTTGATTTTACTTCCTATTAACATTTGAAGAATACAAGAGTTCAAGGCCAACACATTTTAACCCATATGCAGTTATAAAACTGCAAACATTCAGCAAAAGAGGAAAAGTTTGCAACAGATGTGTCCAACTTAAGAGCTTCAGATGTTCTTGGACTGTGAACCTGATCAACCCTGGACAATGTTGCCAGTCACAAGGAATTGTGGGAGATGCAAGTCCAAAGCTTCTTGAGATTCACAGTTGCCAAACCCAGGGTAAAAGTGCTATATCTTCACAGAAGCAGCTTCTTTAACCACATGATTACATGCAACTTTTCCTAGAGAAACATGCCGAGAAGGCTCCAGTGGAGGGCTAAGACCTCATCCTATTCCCTTGAAAAATCTGTTCCCACAAAGGGTATTCCTTCCATGCACTTATTTGACTTGATCTCCACCTCCCAGACAAGGATGTGGATTGAAACATAGGTGTGCTTTCCCCCCATGCAATCTTATATTTCAATACTTTGTTTTTTATGTATGTTGTTTTATGGACTAGTATGAACTAAATTTGGAGGATAATCTATCCTGAAAGGCAGTTTTAAGATGTCTAAAATATAATAATTATAAATAGCCACTAAATTTCATACTTCTTCCAATATCAAGTGAGATTCCTGGTAAGTTAAACATACCAAAATATACATGTTTGATAATGTACATTTAAACCCACAGTTTAAGAGATAATTGGATTAATGAAAAGTCATGCCATGCTAAACCTGTTAGTATTGAAGGTGACATAAAACTCTTTGTTGCTTTTCATGCCACAGGCTAACATGGCTATCCTTTGAAAACTGTCACATTTTAATATATTTATTTCAAATGGATTCAAAATGTATAAAAATGCTTAGGAATTGAGAAAGAGAAAGGAACTGACATAGAAAAAAGCATGCATATGTGATGTGGAATTGATATAAATTTCTTTATCAGTAATTTGAAGACAGTTTCTTTCAGGGGGACAGATTTGGCTGTGGGGCCTGAAATATTTACAACTCATAATTGACCTATAATAACACGATATGACAATATACTACCTGAAGTGTACCCAGTTCTGCCTAGATCCATGGGCCTCCCTGATTTTCTATTCCATTTATTCCTCAAAAATGTTATCAGAAGTACCAGAAAGCACTCTTTCATTTTCCCACTCTTTTTAAAACTTCATGAATCTTAGTGGCAGTGTCTGAGCCCTCTCTTTTCTAGTTACCAGCCAGTATTACACTATATTCCAATAACTCCCTCCACTATTCATATGGTTATCTACTAACCCTGGCTTTAGGCAACATCTTTCCTCCTACCTTTGTACCTCAATGACCTGTTGTCAAAACTGAACTTGTCACCTCACCACCATACCCACAAGTTTTGCATATCTGTGGTTGTTCATACAGTCTGCTCTAAAAAGGTCTGTTCTTAGGCACTTTGCTCCATGTATCTGAGGAAACAGACTGAAATCTGTGAAAGTTTATGCTACAGGTTCTTTCTCTCAGTCTCAAAAGTACTACAAGATGTGAAGTTGAAGGCTTTCACAGCTGGCATCCATAGATTTTCCTTGATTTTTTTTTCCAGGCTGTGAGGCCATGTTCTGGAATAGTTTCTTTCTGATGTTTCGCCTGCACCTGTGGCTGGCATCCTCAGAGAATGGTTGGGTAGGAGTGTGTGTGGAGTTTATATATTGTGAACCCCTGTTGGCAAGTATATGTAAATTTGTGTAACTGAATGGTTAGTTTCTGGATATAGAATTGCAAGGTTCGTTAGTGTCTGTTCGGCTAATGGTTGGTTGATGGGCCATTATCTCCAGGAAATCACCTTGTCCCTTACAATTCCTTTATAAATGTTGAGTTTTGATTCTATTGTTTTTCAAAACTGAAAGCCAGATTTTGTTTACTTTTAGGGTTTCTTCTTTCTTGTTGAAGTTGTCCAGGTGTTTGTGGATTTCAATAGATTCTCTGTGCATTCTGACATGATAGTTGTTGGCCTGGTCCAGAATTTCTGTGTTTTTAAATAACATTTTGTGTCCAGGTTGGTTTATAACATGTTCTGCTACCGCTGATTTTTCTGGCTGGCCCAGTCTGCATTGTCTCTCATGTCCCTTGATTTGTGTTTGCACTCAACACTTACAAAGGAATTCCACCCAGGGACAAGAGGAATAACTCTTTTTTGCTTCTAGGAAGCTCCCACTTTGGAACTGAAATTGAAATTGGCTACTGGAACCTGGATAAAAATCCCACCAAAACTGTCACATTTTGATTTTCTTTTGGGTAATGGCTGGTCCTGCATTATTTCTAGTGAATCCTCTGTTTGTAATTCTGAAATTGAAAAATTGTCTTGGAAAAAACACTACAATTTGAATTACAATGAAAAATACCCGCCACATTTTTAAGAAGCAGGTTTCCAGTACAGAAAACAATATTTTCTGTGCAAGAAACGCACTTTCTGAGGAAGGTACATGTTTTCGTTGCAGAAAATCACACTCCTTGGCCGTTGATGGGAGTGGTTTTGCTTTCCCTGACATCTGGCCAGAAAGGTGATGCTGCCTATGTGGGTTGTACCAAGGTGTGTGTGTTGACTGGAATGGTGGGTCCTATTTAATTGCTATGCAGTCCAGGTTTTGGCCTCTTTGACTAAGAAGCCCTCCACCCTCTCTGTTTTTATAACATGGGATTAGGAATTTTTGGCTGTGCCTTGATTGGCTTTGGACCTTTTGTTTCCCTTTTGCCTACTCCATGCTATATTGGATTTTTTTTTAACTGACACACACACACACACACACGGGTATGTTGCCTTTCCCAATGTGCTGATTGGCTGCTCAGGAAACAAGCCCAACCAACACCACCAACATGCAAATTCCCTCTCCACTTCACAATCCACTCATGCCACTCCATCTGTGGCACAGATTGGGATCCAAACAGTCAATTGGTAGCTGAAACAGTGATGGTCCGCCTGCGACAGGCCACCTGGAATAGGACCCAGATAGTCAACCGGCACTGGTGGCAGAATGCTATTAGGTTGCTATTATATTCTTCCGGAGACAGCACCAGGTATGGGAATCTACCCACAATCCTCTCATTACTGACTAGCTTGGGAGATGCAATTAGGTGGTTTCCTTGTCCCAGGTGCAGCTGCGATCCCAGGTGGTCTGCCTGAGATCTTTCATCGGGGGACAGGCAATAATGAATTGTGGAATCACATCCCAAGGTTCAGAGCTGAGAGACCATTGTATTTGGGAGGGTTGGCTTAACTGGGTCTCCCAACTGAGGTGCCTGCATGTCCCATTTGACTGCAACATTGCAGATTTTAGAAATAAAAAAACACATGGTCTTATTCATCCCAGACTTTGCAGATGGGAAGGTAGTGTTGTTCTCCACACAAAAAGAGCTTTTTATTTTTCCCACTGAAAATGGTCTTTTTTTGTTATGACTATCCCACAGCAAGGAAAATTTTTTCTTGGCTAGAAGAATGAAATTTTTATAAAGATAGATCTAGATCTAGATCTAGATCTAGATCTAGATCTAGTTCTAGATATAGATATAGATATAGATATAGAAGCAAGATCTAGATCTAGATATCCCTATTCTGAATACCAGATACTGGCAGCAACCTTTTATCTGCTCAGAGATTTTCTCAAAGTTTTGTGGCTGACAACTGTTAGAGAGAGGATGCTATTCTAAGGGACATCCCTGTACTTGCTGTCAAGACAGGGCAAAGAGCCTTTGGGTGATATGCCTCAGGTGGTTTTGGATACTCTACACCTTGACTTGAGTGTCTGTGAGCACCACTTCCTGCACTGCTCCACCTCAGACAACATGTTGTCTTGGATCAGCCTCCAGCACGAATACTCAGTGGAATGTTATTCAAGTATATATTTGCCAATCAGCCAGTATTTTGCTGATCCTACACAAACCCATCTCTCAGCATTTGAAATGAAAAAAAAATGTGGTGGCTGGAAAGATCCTAGGGGTAAAGTCTGGAGAAAATCTAATAGTGAAGGTTGGATTGGACCTGTGAGTCCAGAGGAAGATCTCAGCATGTGCGTGCGTGCACACACACAGACACACACCACAACCACCACCATCACCATCCCTGTTCAGCAGCTGCTGCTGCATATGAAATCCCATCTGCTTGCTCCTTGTACAGTGCAAAATTTCAGAAGAAGTGTTGCATATAATTAAAGGGAGGAAGTGGTTCAAAAAATCATTAGAACCAGAAACCCCACATTTTTCTAAAAAATTGAAAACAGAATGTCCAGCCAGCTAACAAAGTTCATGCATACAGGCAATGTGATGACAGAACCAGCCCTGCCATTATATAGTCAGGTGGCCACCTCAGGCTTACTAGACTGCCTCACCATCCTCAGGATAACTACACCCAGAGGAATAGGCACTGCCAATGGCTACAGCTGTGCCCAGGAATGGGGAGCCCAGCACGTCCTCCAGTGCAGGCACATCAAGTGTCAGTGGGTGGTCCAGACAATCCAGATCCAGGGGGAGAAGTGGTTCTAGGGACTTGAGGCATTCCGACTCCCATGGGACTTCGTCACGTCAGCTCAGTGGATCAACAGGTAGGAGGAGCCCAAGAAAAAATGTAGGCGGTCATGTTCCGGCTCCTCTTCGGGTGAGTCTTCCGATGAGGACAAGTTCAGGTATTGGGAGAAAGGGTTTCAAGCTGGGCTTGCTGGGGTGGGCCCTCAGACTCAGGAAGGCCCATCACAAAGTGGGCAAGGAACAAAAAGCAGGGGGTAGCAATCCTGGTGGTGAGGAGCTTAAGGAAGCCAAGTCAAAGAAAAACCATCCAAGGGGCCACATGGACCAGAAGGTGCATTCCAAGATCCTACAGGGTTATTACATTGCTATCTTCTCATTGGCCCTGCCTCCAGGGGAAGAGGTGAGGGTGCAGAAGAGTTAAGAATGAGAAAGAGAAAGCCAACTCTGAGGCTGTGGAATGCACATTTGCCAAACAGTCTTCATGGGGGTGTGTGGCTTTGGTTTTCCCAGAAGGGGCCTGACACCTGATCAACCACCTTCGTACGGTGTTGAAAGTAAGATCACAGGCGGGAGATGCCAATGCCATCATGTATGACATAGAATGCAGAAAGAAAGCTTCCAGATCCCCCATGTACAGATGGGATACCATCGACTACCCCACTTGGCTGCAGGCCATGGGGCCTTGCAAATGTGAGAAAGGTGGAGGCCCCCAAGACAGCCAGGAAAAGGGATGGGAAGAAGCCAGTGTGCTGGGAGTACAACGGAGGTAAGTGCTCCAGGTAGAAGTGCTGGTTTGACCACTCTTGTGACAGCTATGGGGGCGGCCATCCAAAGGTGAACCGCTCCCAACAGGGTGGGGGGGCAGTCCTTTCAGAATAATCACCCTGCACAACAATTCCTCATCTGGCACCAGGAAGGAGGCAGGGCCCAGCAACAGCACCAACAGTAGCTCAGCAAAATGAGGTAGCCCCTGGACTCGGGGAGTAAGGTCACATGGCATTCACACCAGTGAAATTGGAGGCCATGCGATCACTCCTGGCAGCCTACCCCCAGAGGGAGGCGGTGGCCTACCTGGCTGCAGGTTTCAAATTTGGCTTCCGCATACATTTCCAGGGTCCCAGGGAGGCCTCCATTTCAGGCAACCTGAAATCAGCAGTGCAGCTGCCTGAGGTGCTGGCTTGCAAGATTGGGAAAGAGCTGGAGGAAATTCACATAGCCAGTCCATTCAACCAGCTGCCCATGCCCGACTTGCACATATCGCCACTGGGCGTAGTACCTAAGAAGGCACCTGGGGAATACAGCCTCATACACCACTTATCATACCCAAAGGGCTCGTCGGTCAATGACGCTATCCCACTGGAGTTGTGCATGGTAAGATACGCCTCATTGGACCATGCATTACAGCTCCTCCAGAACTGTGGGCATGGCACACTCATGCCCAAGTGTGACATCCAATCGTCATTTAGATTGTTGCTGGTACATCTGGATGATCACTGCCTGATTTTTTTTTTATTATTATTCAAATTTATTGAACAGATATAACATGCAACATACAACATACATTACAAAAAACATATACACATGACTACAAAAACAAACGAGAAAGAAAAACAAAAGCAAAAATATACAATATACAATATACAGTAAAATACAATAAAGGAAACAGATATTTTGTATATATAATGAACCTTTTTTCTTTTAGCTACACTGTGATATAGGGAACTAAGGAGTTAGACGGGAGGGAATAGTTAAGGGAAGATTGATGGTTATAGGATAAGGGTATTAGATTATTATTAAATAAGATACTACTTGTTGGTAGGAATTAATGATAAACCACAGTGGAAAACAATGATAATACGAAGATAATGTAAGTATCTTAGATCTATAAGTAAAAAGTGTGAGATTAAGGACATAACAATTTGAATAGGAGGGTTATTTTAAAATGTGGAACAGAGTCAAACAAGATCAAGTGGGAAGTCTTTTAACAGTTTAGGTGTTGTGTGAGTATTATGTTAAATTAAGTATTCTGTAGATGTCGGGTGTTGGGTGTCTTTTTTTTTCCTTTTCTCTTTTTTCCTTTATTGCCTGATGGGTTTTAAAATTCCAGGATAAGTGGTATTATGACATGGCATTGCCCATGGGTTGTTCCATCAGCTGTGCAGCTTTTGAGGCCTTCAACACCTTCCTGGAGTGGGGCCCTCCAGCTCATAGTGGATCCCCATTCGTCATGCAATACTTGGATGAGTTTTTGATGATGGGCCCAGCTGTGGGGGGGAATGTGGGTTCTTCCTCTCTTCCTTCCAGACTCCGGCGGTCGAGCTCAGAGTCCCATTGGCACTTGATAAGACGGTGGGCCCGGATCCCTCTCTGGTGTATCTGGGGAAACAGCTTGATTTGGTCGTTGGTGTGTCAAGATTGCCCAATGACAAAATTGCGGGACTGAGGGCGATGCTGGAGGACCTCCTGAAGAAGAAGGCCACGCAAAAAGAAGTCCAATTGCTATTTGGGCATCTGAATTTTGCATGCAGGGTTTCTCCTGGGAGGGCCTTTTGTGCATGCATTGCATGCCTCACTGAGGGGGGGTGTAAGAGCACAGCATCAACGCAACCACCTGACAAAAGGGGTCAGGGAAGACATGAGGGTGTGGCTAGCTTTTCTTGAACACTACAATACAGTCTCGACATGGCAAGGCCGATTGGAGCCGGGGGATGGCCTGCAGGTGCACTCCGATGCAGTGGGCAGCCTGGGTTTTGGAGTCTACTACAATGGCCACTGGTGCACAGCCATGGTGTCTGGCATGGGCAGCCAGTGGGCTCTCCAGGGATCTCACTTTCCTGGATTTTTTCCCCATGCTGATGGCAATCATGATATGGGAAGGGTGGTTAGGATCATCAACAGGCAGTCCCCCAGGTCGAAGAGTGGTGCACAGGTTCGCGCTAGTCTGCCTGGAGTCCAACACCAGTTTCCATGCTCAGCACATCCCGAGCATGGATAACAAGATCGCGGACACCTTGTCTCAATTTCAGGAAAACCGGATCTGTTTGCTAGCCCTGGAAGCCAATGTGACAGCGGCCCCATTCCCGGTGGACCTCTGGAGCCTTGGGAGCGAACAGTGATCCAGGGTGTGGTGGACTCCTTGGCGCCATCAACACTAGCTAGCTACAAGAGAACGGCATCCCAAATTCTGTCATTCAGGAGGCAGCAAGGCTACAGGGCAGCATGGCCAGCATCCAAGCAAGAGGTATTGCATTACCTTGCTTCCTTGAAGGAGAGAGGCATGGCGTCAAGGACAATTGCCACGCAGGCTGCCGGTATTCCCTTCTTCAGCAAAGCGGCTGGTCATGATGCCCCTGTGACACCATCATGGTAAGGAAGGCAATGGAGGGCTGGAAACAGGTGATGCCAAAGGCTGTGGATTCAAGGTGGCCGGTGTCCTATGCAATGCTGATCAGTGGGGCCTAGGGCCAATCTGCACTTGAGAAAGTGGAAGGCTCCTCTCCATGCCCAGTGACCTGCATGCAGGATTTCATAGGGGCAAGAGGAGATGCTCAGGGCCCGCTGTTCAAGCATTGGGATGGGATGCTCACCAGATATCAATTACTGAGTGTGCTGAAGAAGGCTTTGGTCCAGAAGGGACTGCCAGCAGAAGAGTTTCGCAGCCACTCATTCCAGATACGGGCTGCACCATGGCAGTGCAAGGGGGCCTGTCAGCTGATGCCTTCATGAAGCTGGGCCATTGGAGGTCCAGGGCCTTTGCAGCATACATATGGCCCAGAAGGATGCTGCCATCCAGGCAGGGGGCAGCTGCAGGCCTGCAGGGCTGCCTGTTGATGCGGATGATGGTTGGCGGAAGGCAGTTCCCAAGGGGGAAGCCTTGGTGGTGGATGTCATGGGTTGTGATAGGGCACGAGGTCAAGGGGTCTCCATCAAGTGCAAGTTCAAGCACTAGCTCAGGTTCAAGTTCAAGGGATTCCCCACCTCTAGTTGTTAACCAACACTTGTTTACAGGGGAGGAGAGAGAGTTGAGCGGACGGCTTGGCCAGCATCTCTCTCCTCCACAGGGAGTCGGGATTGACCGACAAGTGGCCTTTGGGTGGGTCAATGAGTAGATCACGGCCCATGCATTGCCGCCAACCATTTAGCTTTCAAGATGTGGCCATTTTATTGCCAAAAAACATGTATTTACCAACCTGTATGTAACCATGTTTTCTGAAGATGTAACCAATACAATTGTTATCATGCAGAATGTGTATGTGTATCATTCAAGAGGGCGGAGGGGCTGTACAGTCTGGGTCCGCAATTCAATATGTGATTTGATTGGATACCAATGGATGCTTATGAGTGCTCAAACAGCCATGGCTGTTGGTTGTTGTTTTCTCCACTTTCCCCATGTAACTCCACCCCATCCCACTGCCCTGCACACACACACCTTCATCTCTGTTCATTTCTTTTTCATGTATCTATAAAGCATAGCCTTGCCACCAGGAATCTTAGGCATCACATGAAAGGCTAAGGGAGAATTTATTTGTTTTACCTACAGGCAGTTTCTTTTGAGTAGCAGCCAAGAGACAGAGCCTGAGGGCGTCATCTGTTGTGTGGCTGTCAGTGACCAACTGCAACAGAACAGATGGTGGGAGGTTAAGGATGACAGACTTTTGTGGTATCCCCCAATCTACCTTATTATAAAGTTACAGCTACATATCTCTCCTTTGACATCAGTTCCACCACTGGATGTTTACTTATGCTGCATATAGTCTACAATTCAAACAAGGCTGGAAAACACTAGACACTGTGTCTTACTGGTTTGGTTTGTTTGTGTTTTATAAGCATTTAAAAACATATAAACAGCTCTCCAGTAGACTGATGACATTTAACTCTATTTCTCCTTTCCATCAAATACCAAAGAAGCTGTTTCTAGTCTAAATATGTGAGTCATCTATAATGGAGTGGATATGGACAAAGAAACTGAAGCATAATCCAAACAAGACAGTGCTGATCCTGCTTAGATGAAAGACAGAAAAGGGAGTAAGGATTCATCCTGTGTGGACACGGTTATACACCCCTAAAGACACAGGTTTACAATATGTATGTATTCCTGAGCCTAGATTCTCAGGTGTCTGTGGTGAGCAGAAGTACATTTGCACAATGAAGACATGTGTGGCAGCTGTCCCTGTCCCTAGAGATGTCTGACCCAGTCATGGTGGCACATGCTGTAGTTAAATTCCATTTGAATCACCATAATATAATTGGCTTAGATTACTGTAATGTGATCTACTTAAGACCTTTGTTGAAACATCTTCAGAAATTTCAGCTGGACCAAAGAGTTGAAGCCAAACTATCGACTGGGCTTCACTAAAGAAAGCATTATAATTATAATGGTCTTGTTACAATAGCTTCACTGACTACCAGTCTATTTGGGGGGATTATTAAAAGTGCTGCTATGACTTGTAATTCCCTATATGGTTTGATTCCAGAGGTTCTGAAAGACTGTTTCATTCCAGATAAGCCTGCCTAGGCTTTGAGATCTTTGGGGAAGCCTTTCTCTCTCACCCACTATCCTCACAGGTAAGTCTGGTATGAACACACTAGAGGACCACCACGGTGGCTTCTTCCTTGAGAAATGCCCATCCTCAAGAGATGCCTTTCTTTACCTTCATGTAGCATATACAAAACTTAAAAAAAAAAACACAAAAACAGGCTTTGGGGAATTGTTTATAAGGAAAGGGCTTTTAATGGTGTGCTGCATTATTTCTGTCACTTGATTTTTTAATGGTTACATTTTAAATAATTATCACTTCTATAGATAATTTAAGTACATCACATGTAGGCCAAAATGGCTACATTTGTCCAACACTCCCATCAAGGCACGTGTATGCATGTGTGTTTGTGTGTTTTCTATATGAAAGTTCTTTGAGTATCTGATTTTGGTCAGAGAAGGGTTAGCTGGGAAGGCCTCTTTAGACAAGTCCTGAAGCCAGCACCCATTTCTGAAAGAATTTAGCTTCTTTATTTAGCATCAAGTATATGATTAAAATATTGAGCCCTCCAGACAGGGCTCTGGAGATTATCAGACACAGGAAAACGTCCCACAAATTTCCCATTCCCAACCATGTCAGAAGATTGTTTAAAAAGAACAGAAAGGGAGACCTTACCAGATGCCACATACTTCAGCCATTCCAGGGGTGTAGCCATGGATGAGGCTTCCCTTTTCCATTGATGTGGAGAAGCTGCCAATACAAAGAGATGCCTTACTGATGCCCATGCTACATCCCTGCAACACTGGAGGATGATGTCATCTGGTAAGGTCATCCCTGTTCTTCTAGCAATCTTCTGCTGAGGCTTTTGCTGCATCTGATAATCTCCTCTGTCTCTCCCAGTGTGACATCCTGTAGTAGGCAAACTATACATTGTGGACATGAAGTGGCACTAACAGAAAAAGTCACCTTTGAGGCAAGGGTGATGAGCTGTACACCATTCTCCTTTTGTTAATCAAAATGGGCCCTTAATCATTCTGCTCAACCAACTGGGTCAGGTCAAATACTTCATGATGTCTCTTTTACATGGGTGCTTGTCCAAGACATTGTCACCTTTTGTTAAGCAAAGTAGACAGTGATGTCTCTCTCAGAAAGTCCAGATAGAAACCCTTTTATTTGAAAGATCCCTTTTATTTTAGAGAAACTTCCTCATTCGAGCTTCTTTTCCTGCCTCTGGTTCCTTACAAAAACTAGAGATGCAGAAGTTAGTTGGTTCTGGGAGTGGATCATACTTGAAGCTTCAACCAGAAACTCACAGAGGAGGCTTCTGGATACCTTTTGCTGAAATCACCTCTAAGATGAAACCACTCTTTCAGACCATGCAAAATCTAGAATTATGTCCAGAGAATCTTGTTAACTCATTCTATTTCTCAAAGTCCTGGCTCTGGCCTAGAGAACCTTGGTTAGCTTCTCTTCTTCTTTGCATTATTTCAGCAAGAAGGATAATGTTCCCTATCTTCTTCCCAGGAAGGTCCAACATAACCAAGGAGAGGTATTTTTTTTTCATTCTTAAAATGTATCTTTTGGGGAACATGTTCACTTCATATTACAGAGCCTTCAGTCTTCCCCTCTTTTTCTGGTGTGTGGATTGGAGAAAGCATGTTGCCAGCTGAGTCAGGGAAATAAAGAGACCAGACACAAGATATGGGTTAAAATAAAGGGTCTTTATTTAACCTTACCTATTTAGATCCCTCTAACATCTTCAGCAGGGGGGAGGCAACCTAGTGAGGGAGCAGCTGAGGCAGTAGGTGTAACCGAGACCTTACCCCCCCCAGCTTCCCCGGGCAAACACCTGAGTCCTCGAGAGGAACCCCATAACTGGGGTTACTCTCAAGCCAGCCCGCATCTGGAAGACCAACCCAAAAGTCCCCCACTCAAGCCCACAGATTAGGGTGGGGGATTCTCCCTTGGGCCAGCCCCAAGGTGGGTCTCTTTCCCTTCCACTAAGTCCCATGACTTTATTGGTCATTCCAGAGACCCTCCCTTCACCAAAATAGGTGCCAAGGTGCACACCAACATCTATGCCTCCCCCAATTTCAGGACATGGATAGGGTCAAGCATCCATTTAGTCCCTATTCCCCCACCAGCCTGTCCAACAGGTCCCTCAACCCCCACCTGAAGATCGGTCAAGAAAATTGTGTTACCCGCATCCGAGAGGTGTAACCTGTTGGCTCAGTAGAGCTCGGGCCTCTCGAACAATATGGCCGGGCGTGGGATATACCAACCCAAACCCTTGGCGTGAGCGTTCCTGATTTCCCTATTGGCTCTACGCCAAGCTCTATCCAGCAGACGGGGATCTCCATCCCCTCTCCAAACTTGCCGGGGTAAAATGTCAGACCACATGATGATAACCCCTGGCCACCAAGACTGGATTACCCCCATATCATGGATCACCTGAAGGACCTTCCCTTTTAACAAACCCAAATCATTTCCACCAAGTGGATAATGAGAACATCAGGAGGAGGCCCCTGGCGCTCTTCAAACAGCAATGGCTACAGGCCATGCGAACACAGGCCCCTCCTTCCCAACCACTCAACAATCAACTGTTCCCCGAGGGTGAAGCGAGGTCCAAAATGGCTCAAACGGGCCTGCCGCGCTGCCCAGTAAACCATACTGTGGCCGCAAATAACTGCCTTTCGTCTCACCAGTGCTGGCCTGCGACCTAAAAACAAGGAAAAGAGACAAGTTAATACTGCAATGGCCCGACATACTTGTGGTATGCGGAAGAATGCCAGTGACCGATCTGGTATATTGCTTGGGTCTGGAAGCCCACAGCCACAGCGGTGGACGCTGCTCCTATCCTAAAGGAATGTGTCCCAAAACGCCTACCTGTCAGGCCTAATTTATCCAGGGCTTTGGCAGTTATTGACCAAAACTGAAACTTGGTTAAGGGAGAAAGGTCAGCATGAATAAACAGTGGGCCCAGAGTTGCCCCCCTCACTGCTAGGTATTGCCTAAGGACTCTCACTGGACAAATGTCCCATTGAATGCAGGCCTGTAGCGGACACTGAGAGCCCACACACGCTGGTTGGTCTTGGAAAAACACAATTTAAGTAGGACATACTGCTCACCTAACCCCACATCTCCCAGTTCAAGGGCCCGGTTTGATTGGTCATTCTTAGACATCCGTACCAATTCACTAATACGTAAGGCGCCAAAAAACGCCAAATGTGCTGCAGCTTAAAAAAGCAGCCTTTCGAAGGGTGATGCACAAATGTCCAGCCAGGTGGCAAAAAGGCCTCAGAGGACATTTGGTGAAAGGGGGGCCCTGGTGTCCTTCTCAGGCCCCCTTTCTCTAATCCAACCCTCCAGAACTTTACTTATAGTGAAGTCTGCCGTATTATCCATCATTCCCCTTCCTTTAAGCCAATAGGCGATTCCAGACAGCCTGGAACAAATGGATTGTGGCGCAAGTCCTTTTTGGTGTAAATGCACACAAAACCATAAAAGAAGTGAAACTGATACTTGCGCCCCCTGCTGCCAGCCGAGCTGTTGGCTGAATTGGCTAAACTCATGAACTGCTCGCGTGTAACTGCGTCTAGTGGAGGGTGCCAAGGACATACCTAACGCCCTGATCACCTCGACCTCCAAATCATCCACAGGTGCATGGGCATCGGATTGTCTTCGGTCATCAGGTTGGGAGCCAGCTCTCTGAAGTGCTCCATCTGCATGTGGGAAAGAAAAAGCATCAGCAATACCATTGTCAACACCAGCCACATACCGGGCCACAAACAAAATGTTGTGCCGCGAGCATTGCAAAATAAAAGCACGAATGAGCTGCATGACCCGGGAAGATCTGGAGGTCAAGGAGTTTATGATGTGTACCGTGGACATGTTGTCACACCAAAAGTGCACAGTAGAGTTAGCCAGTTCCGCTGCCCATATATGAACAGCCACCAGAACCAGAAAAAATTCCAGAAACGTCAAGTTCCCAGAGATCTCTGAAGTGATCCACTCCAGGGGCAACTTAGCTGTGTACCAATGGCCTGTGAAATAAACTCCCAACCCCAATGTACCAGCGGCCACTGATGCCATTTTCAGTGCACCTTGCAGCTTCCTTTCCTCATGCCATAATGAAATGCCATTAAACTGCCCCAGGAAATTTTTCCATACGTGAATATCGATGCGTATTTCAGCCGTGACATGAATTTTATGATGGGGCAGAGTACAGCCTTTAATGGCATTGCACAATCGGTGCAGGAAAGTCCTCCCCGGGGCTATCACCTTGCAGGCAAAATTTAGATGACCAATTAAAACTTGAAATTCCCATAGGCTAGCCTTCTTATGGGCCATGAAAGCTGCCACTCTTGTTTGAAGGTCGGATACTTTGGTCTCTGCCAGACAGGAAAGCTGGTTAACAGTATCAGTTTCTATGCCCAAATATGTGAGTTGTGATGCTGGGCCATCAGTCTTTTCCGGTGCTAAGGGGACACCCAGCTCTTCAGACAACAGCTCAAACTGATGCAGCAGATAGGCACAATGGGCAGAGCCTCTTTCCCCGATGAATAAAAAGTCATCCAGGTAATGAACAATGCCAGATATACCAGTTCTTGCCTTCTGAGCCCATTTGAGAAACGTGCTGAATGTTTCAAAGGCATTGCAAGAAATAAAGCATCCCATAGGGAGAGCTCTGTCCATGTAAAACTTGCCCTCAAAACAAAAACACAACAATTCAAAGTCCCTGGGGTGTACCGGCAAGAGGCGAAATGCTGACTTAATATTGCATTTTGCAAGTTCCGCCCCAGGGCCATGCCCCTGGACCACCCTAATGGCCGCATCAAAGGAGGTATATTTAACTGTACACAATTCCGCTGGAATAAGGTCATTTACAGATTCACCCTTTGGGTACAATAAATGATGGATTAATCTAAATTCCCCAGGTGCCTCTTTAGGCACCACTCCCAAAGGGGAAACCCGTAAGTTAGGTACGGGTGGCTCCTTAAAAGGTCCCACTACTCTGCCCTCTGCGACCTCCTTCTGAATCTTGGCCCTAACGGTTGCCTCCATACCTTAGACCGATTGTAAATTGGAAGCCCTGTAGACTTGCCTAGGTCCCTGAAAAGGAATTCTAAACCCAACTTTAAAATATAAATAACTTGCCACCTTCCTGTTGGGGTAAAACTTGAGCCATCAGCTCAGGACCTCCAGTCTAACTGGCCTGGGGCCCTTTTGAAGCTGTAGAATTGCTTCCTGTACCCTTGTTCCCACCTTGGCCACCCCTTGTGCCTCGAAACTGCCCCCGCCCCCTGGGGCAGTTACAAAAGGAGTGAGAAGCCCCATAGATAGAGCACTCATGGCTGTATCTGCACAGCTTTCTGTTACAACTCCTTTGTGAAGCAAAATCCCAACACAGGAGCTTAGTGCCTTGGGTGGCCCCTGACAAGGGCTTTCGCGTCATGACCGTGGGTCCTTTTTTAACTAGGTGACCACTGTGGGTTCTTTCCCCCTGAATTGGCTGGGCCAGGGTCATGAGTTGCATCCACAACTGTGGGTGCATCATGTCCCATCGCAAGGAGGGGTAGATGGCAGCCCTCATGCAAAAAGCTTCATCATATAACAGCCATGCCAGCCCGGTATATAGGCCCTGTGTATTATATCTATATATTGAAATAGGGCCACCGCATGAAGGGGTTGTGCCTTGACAATAACCCCCACGAGGATTAAAAAACCCGATAAACAATTGGACCAAGTACGTTACACTTTCCTCTTTTTAATCCTTTCCTTCTCCTTATCTTCCAATTCCTCTTTGTCTTTTTTCTCCAGCTCCTGATAGAGCAAGGAGAAAACATCCACATATTCGCCTCTAATGATTTTTTTTTCCTCGTGGCCTGGAGGAGGTGGTCACCTAAGTGAAGAGCCAAGTCTCCAAAGGGGATGGCACCATAAGCCACAGAGTCATAGCTCATAGACAGTGAAAGCCCCTGTGCCTGTTGGGCACCTGTAGTATTAGCTGGGAATGGCCCAATCCCCCATGGTGCCCAAGTGGACCATTGTGGAGGTGTCCAGTTCAAGGGTGACTGCTGCATAGGCCAACCCAAGTGTGCATATGGACTGACTCCCATGACCTGCCCCGAGTCGCCTTGGACATGCACTGGCAAACTTCCCCAGGGCCACCATGCACTGGGTGTGGCTTGCATGTTAAGATCAAGAGACTCACCTCCAGAAACAGCAGGTCCACCTGTATCTGCAGGCTGCTCCAGGTTTCCCACAGGTTCCGGCTTCCCACTGCCCCCGGCATCCTTGGATCCTGATGCCCCATCCAGCTGAAGCTGCCTCTCAAGGGCATCTAATCGGGAGAGAATCTCATTAGCCATATTACGCTTTTTACCATGCCTCCCCCCACTGGGATTTGCTGGAGCTTTAGGCACCCCATGAACCTCTTTGAGTTTGCGAATCCTATCCAAAATAGCAGGCCATGGGATGTCATCCTCATTGTCACTGGATGAGACCTGTGGAGGCACTTGTTGAGGCTTTGGAGTTGGCATGGGGGCAGGGCCCTTGCCCTTACCACCTGCCTTGCCCTTTTTAGGTGCCATACTGGCCACAATACTGTTTTTAATATTACTATTAATATTACTAATGTTATTTAAAACAGTATTATTATTATTATTATTATTATTATTATTATTGTAAATTATCAATATAGCTCAGGCCTTGCTGGGCCCTCGGGCCCCAAGGATCCTAAACCAAGGCCTATGCCCTTCAGGAATAGGTCCGCTGGGATGAAGGCCAGGGAACTGATAACTAAGGCCCGGTTGTGAAAGGTTGTAAAAAAGGCTAAGCAGGAGACACTGGGCCTTTAGGCCCAAAGGACAAGGCCAAACTCAAGGCCCCTCTGGCACATTAGGCCACGACGCCTTGCCAAATGCATGCCACGTGGTGCCACTGAAAAAGCCCAGCCCCTGCTAGGCTGCTCTGGGCTTCAAGTTGCCACCCGCTAAGGCCGGTTGGGGAGGGGCACAAAGGTATTAGGTGCGTGCCATGTGGCGTGCCTGTAAAATGGCCCAGTACCCCAAGGATCGGTTGGGAGGAAGCCCCAAGCATGTGCCCCCTGTACTCCCAACGAGTGGCTTGTGGGGAGGAGCCAACCACTGCTGCAGCAAGCCTCGTCAGGAGGGTTGTGATGGGGAACCACCCACCCTCCCGAGAAGGCAAGGGTCAGTGGCGGGGGGGGGAGTCCCAGGTGCAGCCGAAAGCCACTGTCATAGCAAGTGGGCCGCTAGGCCCGAGCCAGTAACCCACAGGCCCTCCCCTTATACTCTCCACAAGTGGACTGAGTGAAGCAGTCATCCTCCGCTGCAACTAGCCTCGTCGGGAGGGGCATGATGGAGAACCAACCCACCCTCCCAAGAAGGCAAGTATCGATGGGGGGAATCCCCAGGCGTGGCCGAATGCTGCCGCTGTGGCAAGCGGGCTGCTAGGCCCAGTCCAGCGACCCGTAAGCCCTCCCCCATATTCCCTACGAGCGATCATGCAAGGACCAATGACCACCACCACAGTGAGCCTCGCTGGGAGGGGTGGAATGGAGACCACCCGCCCTCCCGAGGAGGCAGGGATCGGTGGGGAGGAAGCCCGAGCACAGTTGCAAGCTGCTGCCGGGGCAAGTGGGCTGCTAGGCCCAGTCCAACACCCGCAAACCCCCCCCCCCTGTACTCCCTGGAATTGTGAAAAGCTAGTCCTCCAAAGCAGAACAGGCAAAAGCTCCGGCAGAGCAGCACTCCACTCTGATCGGGCAGCACTCGATCAAAGAAGCAAGGGGAGTGGAGAGGGGAGAGCAGGCTTAAATAGGCCTCTCGCTCAGACCCTCCCCATTCCAGATGCTGGCGCTTTGCGCCTGACATCATAGGGGTGGTCTCCACCCCTCCCAACTGGCAAATGCCAATTCCCGCCTCTCACAGGCTGCACCTGATGAGGCAGGAATTGGGGTTATTGTCCTGCTTTGAACATTTTTCTCACACACATCTCCCCTTCTTTTAGCAACCCCTAGAATTTAGATTGTTTAACCCAAACCCTCCCAGTTTGTTTATTTGAATTAGTACTTCCCTATTCTAAAGCAACTGTACTCTGCTAGGTAGTTACTTGTATTTTGCATGCACTATTTGCCACTTGTAATATTTGCTATTTCCCAATGTATCTATTGTGTCTATTTGAATCCCTATTTGTTCAACCATTTTCCCCCTTTAGACAGATCTGTATAGATGTCAGCTATCGACTTTCATTTGTTAATCTTTAAAGTGCCAAAGAGCTCTTTGTTGTTGCTTTCCTGTGTCCAGGAATCTGTTCTGGTTATCAGCACTAAGTGGCTCTCATGTTCATCCTACCCAACAATTCATTCTTACTTATTCTCTCCCTCACCCCTAGCAGCTTTCCTTACTTCATATAATTAAAACTATATAATTTAGGTTGTCTTGGGAGGAGTATTTTTGTTCCTGATATGGTTAAAGAAAATGGGAGTCAGACACCCTTCATGATCTCCAGAGATGAATAGGTAGATTTAGATATAAAATATGCCCACCTGTGTAATAAATTTGTAAAAGGAAATTGAATCCAAATTGTGCAAACAGTAGTCTCCTAACCTCTTCCATAATTCCAAATAATGTTCCTCAGATGCTATTGTTCATACTGTTCCTCTTAGGACTTTCCCCATCTTAAAGCCCTGCAGTCCAGACAATGTAAGGTTTTTGCTCCATTTTCCTTCCAGGCAGTCCTCGTGATGCCTGGGGCAAAACAGGGGGAAGATGGGATAAAGCCCATTAAACTATTATATTAAAATACCAAGGAAAAGCTGCCTCAACTGAAAAAAAAAAAAAAGACTGGGACCTGCATGACCACAGGAGCCCATACCAGCCCATCACTGCAGCTGCCATCCATATCACTCTCTCCAAAGCCAGGAAGGAGTCCCGCAGAATGCGACCAAGGCTGGTCATATGCAGGGGGTCTTGATCACATGCAGCAGGCTGGCTTCTTTGCTTTGGACAGAGCAACACAGATGGCAGTGGCAATGGCTGCAGAGATGGGATGGCATGGCAATCTGAACTCCATCCCATTTTATTCAGGTAATGGGGAAAGAATGGTCTAGATCCATGGCCAGAATCTGCCAGTGGGGCATGAAGCCAGTGTAACTTTTTAAAAAAGTGAATGCACTATAATTTCAACAGAACAAATAGCCACTACTGAGACATAGATTCAGTTCCCAGAGAGCTGGACTATTCCCTTGAGACCAAACTGTGCCAAGAACTGGCCTCAACACACCTGCTAAAATAGTACACTAGTAATTACCCTTCATTCTTATTGTTTATCTTGTGTGCCATTATCTATAACACTTCTCACATAATCTAATAAGGTCACATTTATGATGGATAATCAAGGTTGTCATTTTTTCAGAAACTGGCAGAAATCTTTGGGGATGGACAACAGAGTAAGCCACAAAAGATCAGTCTTGGTCTGTCAACAGCTATTAGTCAAAAGCTAACTGGATTGTACTAATTCAGTAGAATTATTTTATACAAGTTGCTGAGGACATCTGAGGATGTCTTCTGCTTCTATACTCAGAGTGCTTGGCTGGTTGCTTCTGGAAAACAATGCTTGTGCACATTTTTTCAAAGTATATGAATTACTTACACACAGACACACAGACACACAGACACACAGACACACCTGCCCTCATTAACTAAAATCTGATTGTGTTGTATTTTTCACATGTTCGAAATGTGCACAGTTTCCTTATACATTTTCCACCTTAATTATACCTGACCCAAAGTACTCTACAGTGTGTGGACTCTAGACTGCAAAATATACCCAGTCTATGTCTAGTCAGAACAGTACTGAGGGAAATTTGTGTAAAAATAATGGAGTCTGCACATTCTTATTCTTTAGTAAAATAATGGACATTAACAGTATATTAGGGAAAAAAAATTGGACTTAGTCTGGTATACTCACAGCCAGATTTAAACATGATTCTGAGGGTACACTCACAAGGGTGACATTCAGTCTGGTTTGAGTCTCATTTAAATTAGAATGTGTTACTTGCATGTCAAGTGATATTGCTAGCTAGTTTGTTCACTAGCCAGATTGCTTGCTAGCTAGCTAGATAAGGTGGGGAGAAGAAGAATTACACAAAGTTGTTTTGCACTAGCATTACTTTGAAACCCTGAAAACTGCAACATATGACTTTAAGGAACATATTCTTTAACTCAATTGATGCAAAACTGTCTTGGCCTCTATGAAAGTGACATAGAGGCATATAGTCAACAGCAATAACATGCCAGGGCTCAAGATAGGAAACATCCTGGCGCTAACATTGCATGGCATGCACAAACCAGGAGACCCAAGTTAAACAAGATGTCTGGAATGTAGAATGGAACAGGTAGAATGGAATAGGTAAACATATGTGGAATGTATGTAGAATGTAGAATGGAATAGGTAAATGTATGTCCTGACTAGTGCACATAGGTACCTGTATATTTCAATATCCACGTTTATATTGTGCCATAAATCTCATTGAAATGGATTCACTTTTACTATACCTTGAACTGCATCCTTAATTTCAGACCTCTGCTTAATTATTAGCTCAGTGTAGGTATTTATCTAGCCTAGTGGCTGATTTACATGGTACTCATCATTTCAAAACTGCAACAGCAAGATATGGCTTGCAAGTATACTCGAACTATTAAGATATAATAACTCAGATAAAACTTATCCCTTAGGACATATCATAGCCTGAACAAAATTACACAAAATTAAATACTCCAAGAATCCTTTAGTGCAAGGATGTCTATTTTACCACCAAACTATTGTTAGTTGCCTGGTGGTGGTGGTGGTTTAACTTTCTGCATTTCAGTCCACACAGACCCTATTGATTACAATCCCTCCCCACCCCAAAGAATTGTGATTTGAATAGGGACATAGACTATAAAAATAATTTCAACTGTCAGCTCAACTGTACTAGGAAATCTGTGCTAACACCCTCCTATTGTTTGTTAGTAAGAATGGGCTTGTCTAGACCAGCCAGAATACACCGCCTTCCGGCCGACATATTCTAACCCCAAAGCTGGCCTGTTTCTGCACACACACACACACACACACACACACACACACCAGTTATGATGATGAAACAGGCAGGAATCAGCCAGCACACACATGCTAGCCAGTATTGGTAGGTGCATCCCTGCTGCTATGCATCACTCTCTCTGAAACCAGAAGGAGGCCCTGAGAATGTGATCAAGGATTGTCACATGCAGGGGCCTTGTATGTGTTCTGGGACCCTCCATTCCCACACTGAACCCATCTAGTTTTCCCTCATGGTATAGGTATTCCCAGGTGTTTTATTAAAACATTTTAAAAGGCTTTACCCCAGCTTCCCCCCAGCTTTGCCTCAGATGTCATCAGGGCTTCCTGGAGGTGAAATGGGGAAAGAGCCCTGTGTTGTTTGGACTGTAGGGCTCCAAGATAGGGGGAATCTGGGGTATATTGCCAATCTAGACAAGCCCATTGTTATTTTGCCTTAATTTTCCCTCATCCCACTGATTGCTTCTTCCATCTATTAGCTTATCCATCCAAGCATGTTTATACTGGAATAATCTGCCAACTGAGGCAAAAATCTATGGATTAGATGAGGTGAGCTGCAGTCCAGGAAAGTTCATGCAAAATAAGGGTGTTAGTGTCACAAGGCTCTTTGTTGTTTTTGTGCAGCAGACTAAAATGGCTACCAACTGCCTAGAAATCCAAATTTAAAATACCATATCTGTTGCCAATGAATATCTCCTGTGTGCATAGGACTCTTCTTTTCAAAGGAGGCTAGAATATATTCCCTATAATTCTGACAGCATAATATAGTAAGTGAAAATAGGCACAAAGTATTTACTTTGCATTGTCTCCTTTTAGGGTTTCCAAGGTAAAAGACTTTCAGAAGGTGTTTGCCAATGCCTCTTGGCATTACCAAGAGTTAGGTTTATTGCCACTGCTGAGGGGTCCTCTGCCAGCCTCACCACCCACTTGTGCTGCTGCCCAGTAGCTTCCCTCACTGTGTTAAAGTGTTTGGCAAGGTTAGTCTCACTCCCCAGCAAAAGCCTACAAGACTTGGAAGATTCTACCAGTAGCAATACTACTATCAGCGTATTTTTTTTTAATTGTTAAGATTTTCTTAATACAAATTAAATTAAAGAATATGTCTGCAATTATGAATAGCCTTTGATAACCATATGGTTTTTGGAGACTTTTTTACAATGATAGTTTTTTTCTGCAGAAAACAGCCTTTTCTGTACAGGAAATAAAATTTCTACATAGAATTGGGATCCCCATTGGAGATGCGTGCCACAAGGAACCCCATTTTCTGTGGTGGAAGAAGAAGCTATCAGTCAGCCTTGGCTCTTGTCCCATGAGAAGGAGAGCAGAGAGTAGAGGGCAGGGTCAGAGGGTGTTCAAGGCCCTGTTGCCCTCCTCCTCCTCCTTTTCATTGTTGATCAGAGAAGAGGAAAGGAGACAGCTTCAGCCTGTTTAACAGCAGGCCTCAGTGTCGGAAGGCTCAAATGGTCTGGTGTTGCTAGTTTTGGGACTGGGCAATAGGAGTGCTTTTTCTTTGCCACCTTCTTGTGTGTCTGGTCTCTTCATTTCTGCATCTGCCAGCAAATATAATCTCCTGTGGAGAAAATGGTGTTTTTCTAGGCAAAACAACCATGTGCAAATTTTGCACTAAATCATTCCCAAATTGCAAATAGGCTTCAAAAACTTCTTTTTTGCAGAGGGAAGAAAAATTCTAAAATTACTTGTTTCTTTGCTCAAGAAGAAACTTAATGAAGAAGTACATCCCCAGTACTCAGCATATACCAAGAAAATTCCGATGGCCTTTATATAACTATGTTAATGGCAGACTTTTATGTTATTGTCCCCCAACATTCAGCCATGTTTCTTGTTTCCATTAGGAAAGGAAAGTGGATAATAAGCATGGCTGAGTCATTTTGTTTTTATTTTATCACATCATTTTTATTTTATATTAATTTTATTCATGTGTGTGTGAGAGAGAGAGAGAGAGAGAAAAAGAGAGAGAAACAGTTTTGATGGCTGAAACATTTTTCACTTTTCATGGACTACAGAATGGAATAAATATTCATTGATTTTATTCCTCTATATACCAGAGGAAATGAAAACACTCTGCTTGCTCAAGAGGTATTTGCTTTAACCCTTTTCATGCTAGGAATCACCATCAATTTAAAAATTTAGATCTTAAACTGAATAATAATAATAATAATAATAATAATATGCTATAATGACTTGGATCAGTTCCTTGTTGAACATTGCCTTTTCACTGGAACTGGTTGTTGTCTACCTTCTATCTTGCCAAATTAGAGAGATTCACTACTACCTCAAACATTTCCCAACAGGACTCCATCTAGAAATCCTACTCCTGTCCAATTCTTGTTCAATTTCAGGTTCCCTTAATTATTGTCTAACAACTGCCAACATCTTCTTTAAATTTCTTGTTGTTTCAATGATTGCTAATTTCATGTTATTGTTATAGGGGTGTGATTCTTCACTAAGTGTCTTCTTGAAGGTAGCAATGAGTAATTTCAGCATCCTCCCCATGCATGAAAGTTTTTTAATGAACCAAACAAGAAAACCATGCAATTTTATAAAGGCTATTTACAATTTGAGACTCATCTGTACAAAATTCACATGGAATTATTATTATTATTATTTTACAGAAAACAGCATTTTTTATAGAAAATATTATTTCAATGCAGAAATATTAATTCCTGCAAGAAAAATGCTGTTTTAGACAGTGCTGTTTTCTGTGCAAAACTGCCACATGTCCATTTTGTGCAGAATAAATCCCAACTTGAAAGATTCTCATCAGTCCAGGATTCTTTTTGGTAGGATTTCTCATTTTTCAAATATTTTTGCATATTCTTTCCATCCCTGTGTTGTTATCATCCATTCTGATTTCATTTAATTATTCAGTTTTTATTCATTTTAAATTGTTCCTTTATTCCATGTACATAATGATTGTTGCATGAGTCTCTGTATTGTCATTTTGTAATTATACTTAATTTGTTTCACTTCTGTCAAATCAATATATAATTGGCTGATTTTAAAGTGCCAGTGTCACAATCATATAACTTCAAACACTTTTTGTATTTGGGGTTTATTTTTGACTGCTGCCCCTCAGTACATCAGCAGAATTTGAAGGGGACCGGTTAAAACACTCAGCACAAAAATATAATATGACAGTGAAGGCACAGTTCCTCATGAAAGTAGCAGTAGTTATTTCACACACACACATCCTTGCCAAAGACCAGGATGGAATTTCCAAGCCAGTAGTCCTCAATGTAACATCTCAGACCCACAGAATTATAATGAGCAGCTTTTCAGAATTATTATGAACAGAATTATTATGAGCAGCTTTCCAGAGCCCCAAGAGCCCTTCCAATGGGGTGGGGGGAAATTTTAAATTTTCACTCTTGATAATCCACTTCTGGAGATTGCTGCTTCACTCAGCCTCCTCATAGGGTGTCATGTGGCTTTCTGGGAATGACTTCTCTTATTGTTGAATGTCATGTGTCTTTTATTTCTATTTGTACATATGTACAATTGTCTGAAAGATCAATGTGAGAAACTTGTTCAATTCATAGCCATGGATTCTGGGAGGTGTGGGGAAAGAACACCTCTTTGTTTATTTTCCTTAGTTGCTTTTCTGTGTGTGTGTGTGTGTGTGTGTGCATGCTTGTGTTACTGCTACATGTGGATCTACCATTTTAAAGAAAACACATGCAATAATATATTATGACAGAAGGAGGTGTCATGACCTATAGCATAGTGATTTATGTACTATAAAAAGAACGCCATTGTACAGGACAAAACAAAGCTGAAACACTTTAAAAGTCCTCCCAGGGCATTATGGCAGCATTAGGAAGAAAGAAACGATTATCAAAGTCGTATTTCCTTTTGATAAATCATAGTGTTCACCATGGCATTACCTTTCTATGCTGGTCAGATCACATGCTACTATGAGGTCTCCCATGTCAGACAGACCTTTGCTTAGGAGCCAAATGAGACAAGCAGCTACCGGGAAACAGCAGTAGTGGAGGGTGACACTGGTGGAGGATATCCCAGAGACAAGAGTACTGGCACCATGGCTAACACTTATTACTACTGCACAGAGGGAGGCACCAGTAAACCTTGCTTTGAATATCTTTTACCACAAAAAACCTATGATGAGACAATCCAAAATGAAACAAGAAAAGTGCAAGAAAATGAACCTCCTTGGTCAGAAATCACTTGACAAGCTACAGGGGAAAAGCAGAGGACAAGTACAAGTAGTGCTGTGGCTAATGATGCAACTGAACTCAAGCTGAAAGGATGTTCAGCTGTTGACATTCTTAGAGGTGAAAGGAAAGTCTGAAGCTGCACAACATGTTTTAGAGGAATATGGAATATGAGAAGCATGAATCAAGGAAAGCTTGACATAGTAAAATAAGAAATTGAATGTATAACCATTGCAATACTTGGGGCGAGTGAGCTAAAGTGGACAGGAATGAGACATTTTTAGTTAGATAATTGCACTGTATTTTACTGAGGAAATGAAAATCTTAGAAGAAAAATGGGCCAGCAGTAACAGTGAGGAGAGCTGTAGCAAAATAAATAAATAAATAAATAAATAAATAAAAATGAAATATTATAAAGTCTGACCAAATCATATCAATAAGACTTCAAGGAAAACCCATCAATCTAACCATAATCCAAGTTTATGCTCCAACTACAGATCAAAAGATGAAGAAATTGAAAGATTCTGTGCTGGAGTCCAGAAAGAAATTGATTACACACCAAAACAGGACTTCTTGTTAGTCATCAGTGATTGGAATGCAAAAGTAGGAAACAGAGCAGAATTAAAGATTGTAATAAAAATTGTCCTAGGAGCAAGAAATGAAGCAAAAGAGTGACTGACTGAATTTTGCAAGGTCAACAATTTGTTCACATCAAACACATTGTATAAGGAACCAAAGATGCAACTATATACATGGACCTCATCTGATAGCCAATATAGAAATGAAACAGACTACATAATTGGAAGAAGAAGATAGAGAAGCTCCAGGCTCTCTGCAAAATAAAGACCTGGAGCAGATAGTGGCAGAGTTCATGTATTGCGAATATAAAAAAATAGAGTAAAGTTAAAGAAAAACATGAAACCATCCATTGTGTCAAAGCACAACCTGAAGAACATCCCCCTAGAATTTAAACATAATGTAAAAAGTAGATTTGCACTATTAGGCCTAGTTGGCCAGGGGCCAGAAGAACTCTGGACTGAAGCCAGGGCTATTGTCAGTGAGGAATGCAGAAAGATACTATGTGCAGCTAAGAGAGAGAGAGAGAGAAGCCTGAACAGATGAGAGATGAAATTCAAACAGTTAAGGATAGACAAGAAGCAAAATTAAAAGGGGATAGAAATAGGGCCAGAACGCTGAATGCAAGTGTTCAATGACTTGTGTGCAGGAACAAGGACAACTACCATAACAATCAATGCAAAGAAATAGAAGATGACAACAAAAAATAAATTTAAATCAAGAGTGAAGTGATTTAACTAGGAGGGAAATGCATTATATGGCCAAATACAAATAAAAGACAATGGAAACAATATACATACTGAAGGGCTATATAAAAGAGAGGAAAGGATGACAGATTCATTTGAGGAACAATCATTTGAAGATTAACCTAGAATTTAGAAAGTGAAGCTGCACTTGGGAGTAATAAATCAACAGGGACAAGGGCATACCAATATAGGTGTTTCAAGATACAGAGTCAGAACCTACTCTAGTTCTAACTAAAATCTTTCATCAAATATGGAAATGAAACAACGGTCCACATATTGGTAATGTGCAATATATATTCCAATCCCCAAGAAAGGGGACACCAGAGATTGCAATAACCACAGAACCATTACATTAATCTCGCTTGCAAGCAAAGTGATGTTCAAAAATCTACAACCAAGGCTTTTTACCATATATGGAGCAAGAAATGCCAGATTTCTAAGCTGGGTTCAAGAAAGGAAGAGACCCCCTCTCTTACATTACATTAATCTCGCTTGCAAGCAAAGTGACGTTCAAAAATCTACAACCAAGACTTTTACCATATATGGAGCAAGAAATGCCAGATTTCTAAACTGGGTTCAGGAAAGGAAGAGGCACTAGGGATCATATTGCAAGCATACTTTGGATAATGGGGACCACCAAAGAATTTAAGAAGAAAATCAGCCTGTGCTTTATGGATTATAGCAAAGTCTTTGCTTATGTAAACCATGAAAAAACTATAGATCTCTCTTAAAGAAATAAGTGTGCCAAAACATTTGTTTGTCCTTGTGTGTAACCTGTACTCTGGACAAGAGGCTACTGTTAGGATACAATATGAAGAAAGAGAATGGTTTCCAGTTGGCAAGGGGTTCAGGCAAGACTGCCTATTTACACCCTATCTGTTTAATTTGTATGCTGAACATATCATATGGAAAGCACAATTAGACACAAAGGAAGGAGGAGTGAAAATTGGAGGAAGGAACAATAACAATTTAAGATATACAAATGGAACCAGCCTTCTAGCAGAAAGCAGCAAAGATGTTGAATAAGTATTGACAAAAGTCAAGGAAGAAAATGCAATGGGAGAGTTGCAGTGGAACATTACGAAACCAAAAATAATGACCTCAGATGTTTTACATAATTTTAAACTAGGCAAAGCAAACATTGAAATAACTCAAAAATTTTCATACCTTGGCCCAGTCTCAATCAGAATGGAGCCTGTTGTCAAGAAAGCAACAGAAGACTAGGGCTTGGAAGGACAGCTATGAAGGAACTAGACAAGATCCTGAAACATAAAGATATCACTGAATAGTAAAGTTAGGATTGTGCATGCCATTGTATTCCCAATTTCTATGTATGCCATGAAAAGTGGACAATGAAGAAATCTGATAGGAAGGCAATCAGCTCATTTGAAATGTGGTGCTGGAGGAAAGTTCTGTGGATTTCAGACTACCAAAGTGACAAATAATAATGAGCCATAGAGCAAACCAAGACTGAACTCTCCCTAAAAGCCAAGATGACTAAAGTAAGGACTTTTTCAAATGTGGGAAGTCCTCCCCCAAGGAGGTCAGATGAAGAACAGAGCTGTCGTGCTTACAGCACCCAATTTCAGACACAGCCGTCCTCCTCCCGACCTTCCCCTGTGCTTCCTCCATGCTGTGAGCACCACTTTTTATTGACAGAGGGTTTTTGTCAATAAAAACTGGCACCTGCAACACAGAGGAAGCATGGGGGAGGGTTGGGAGGAGAAGGGGGCTGTCTGAAATGGGGCACTGTAAGTGTGACACCCCGTTTTTCTCCCAATTGCCTCAGGGGGGGGTTCCCCCCCATTTGAAAAAGTCTTAAGACTGATGTACTTTGGATGTATCATGGTAAGACATGACTCACTAGAAAAGACAATAATGCTTGGTAAGGTATAAGGCAGTAGGAAAAGAGAAAGACTGTGTTACAGATGGATAGACTCAATCAGTGTGAATCTGCAGGACGTGAGCAGGGCTGTTAATGATAGTATAATAATAATAATAACAATAACAATAACAATAATAAATTTTTATTTTTAACCTGCCCCTCTGCTCAGCAACCGGGGCGGCGTACAACAAGATTAAAACAACATCAAGTTAAAACAATCCTTCCCCATCCTAACCCTCCCACCCCTTAAAACTAAATTAAACTAATGGAGAATTAAAACG
The DNA here is from genome assembly GCA_030847615.1 of Gambelia wislizenii. Classification (NCBI taxonomy): domain Eukaryota; kingdom Metazoa; phylum Chordata; class Lepidosauria; order Squamata; family Crotaphytidae; genus Gambelia; species Gambelia wislizenii. The sequence goes on along the minus strand of JAUMIR010000003.1, from coordinate 191,364,108 downwards.
AAGATAAAATACAATAAATAAATAAATAAAGGCAACGACGGCAAGGGGGTAGGTAAGCAATCAGTCCACTTGACTTGAGAGTCTCTCATTCATATGGTCACCATAAGTAGAAGTTGACTTGACAGCATTTTTGAACATATCATACTGAGTGAGTATCTTGTGAAATATGTCATGGAAATAGACTGTCCTGACAGTCACTCAGCACTCAATCATCCCTCCCCCATCTCCTGGATGTTTTATATTGAAAAGCCATTAATTTTTGGCAACACTATCTTCAAACTGTGAACAAAGTTTCAAGTGGAATCTGTCTTCATCTCTGTTAGTGTTGAAGAGAAATCTGCTCTTCCTCAATCTGGCCCCAAAAGACCACATCTGCACATATTCTGGCCATATTCAATGCATATCCCTTGTTTATATTGCTAAATTAATAACTAGATGTTAACCAGAGAAGTTTTCTAATCACTAGTCAAATTCAGTGCAACATGTTAGAAGATTTTGCTGAAGTTACTCAGTTACTTAGCAAACAACTCCACAGTAGGGCATGACTAGAACTGAAATGGGTCTTAAAGAGTCCCAGTCAATTGTTTCCACAATTAGCATACATTGCCTCTAGCTACACTAAAAATAAAAGCCATTTTCTGGAACTTGTGTTCAAATCAAATCATAAATGAGGACAATAAGAAGTGTGCCATGAATACAAAGGTCACCTAGAAAATTATTCTATCCTAGAGCATTATTTAGAGATACTGGTATGTAACAAATCCACGAAAAAGATATCAAGAAACAAGAAGTTGATGAGATGAAAAATGTTTGCTTTAAATGCCATCTGTGAAACAATACAAAATATTACTGCAGTTACACAAAGCATTGAGGGAAAAATATGAAAAGTGCAAATAGTGGTGTTTCCCCTCCCATCAATATAATCTTGCTGCAGTTATTTGCACTGAAATCACTTCAAAAAATACTGTCAAGTTATATTCTCAGTGCTGGCTCTGGAGTTCAGTGCTTAAGTTACTCTTCAATTAATGGTACATTTATCTCCACTCTTCCATAACTTCTACAGCTAAACAGCGTCTGGGGATATATTATATCAACTGCTTCTTGAATGTATATTTGAAACATTTTTAGACTGTATGCTCCTTGGGAACAGCAGTCTTTGTTCTTTATGAAATTCTATAAAACATTCTGTGTGTTAATGACCTTTTGTCAGGATTGGTCCCAGACATGACCTTTTCCTGCCAAGTTCAGTTTTACTGTGTAATCTTGTGAGTAATTGTGTTTGCATTTTTCTGTGCTTGCTAATGAGTGTGTAGTCTAACTGTAGAAGGGAGTATGCGGTCTATGTTGAGAATGGTTTGATAAGTACTGCCCCTGGGTCTCAATCTGGGAAAAGAGGGTTGAGCCCTGGTACTGTCAGAAATGTGAATGGGGATGATGGGTAGCCAACAACTGTGTATCCCACCAGATTTTATAGACTGGAATATGCCTTTACCATTCTGTTAGTTATGTTTCATTCTGAGTAATGACCATTTAGGGTTAGATTTCTGGATTACTGTGCCAATAAAAGTTTTCTGTTTTGAACTCTGACACTGCTGGTCACTGAGTCTGGGAATGCCAGTACATGGCAGTATGCTCAGAATCCATGTATAGTTACTGTTACCCAAGGCAGACATGTCTGGTGAACAGAGATCCAGTCAGGAAGAAGTCGTTGACCTGACTGACTCCCATGCCCAAAAATGCTGTCAAACTCTTGTGGATGAACAGGAATGTTGGAGAGTCACCCATAGAGACTGCAGTCTGGAGGACTCATTTGAGAAAGAGCACAGAAGGGTTCTGCTGAGAGAACAATTAAAGAGTCACTGATGGCAACTGAGCTGCATGGCATGAGTCAGGAGAAGTCTGCAAGCAGAGAAGCAGGCAAATGAGATCAAACAACTATGGAAAGAGTTGGCAGAGGTGCAAGCTTCCTTGTTTTGTTGTTGTCAGAGAAAGTGAGTAGAGGCTCAATGGAAGGAGAGTCAAATCAGACAGCTGTGGAGAACCTGAGGCCCCAGCAGTGATTGGGACTGTGTGTATATGACCAGATGTGTGGTGGTTGTGTCCTGGATGCTTGACACCTGGGATGGAGCAGGCAGCTATGACTTTCCAGCAGGGCTTCCAACAACTTATTTATTTATTTAAGGTATTTATACCTGGCTCTTCACCCACAAAGTCTTCCAGAGTGAAGTTGAAGGCATTCACAGCTGGCATCCATAGATTTTCCTTGGTTTGTTTGTTTGTTTTTTATGGGCTGTGAGGCAGTATTCTGGAAGAGTTTACTTCTGATGTTTAGCCTGCATTTGTGGCTGGCATCTTCAGAGAATGGTTAGGTAGGAGTGGGTGTGGAGTTTATATACTGTGAACCCCTGTTGGGGAGTATATGTAAATTTGTGTAATTGAATGGTTAGTTACTGGGTGTAGAAATGCAAGGAGGATTAGTGTCTGTTTGGCTAATGGTTGGTTGATGGCCCATTATCTGCTGGAAATCCCCCTGTTCCTGGGTGGAGTTCATTTGCAAATGTTGAGTTTTGATTCTATTGTTTTTTCAAAACTGGAAGCCAGAATTTGTTTACTTTTAGGGTTTCTTCTTTCCTGTTGAAGTTGTCCAGGTGTTTGTGGATTTCAATAGCTTCTCTATGCATTCTCACATGATAGTTGTTGGCCTGGTCCAGAATTTCTGTTTTTTAAATAACATTTTGTGTCCAGGTTGGTTTATAACATGTTCTGCTGATGATGATTTTTCTGGCTGGCCCAGTCTGTAATGTCTCTCATGTTCCTTGATTCATGTTTGCACACTGCGTTATCACCCAAGACAAAAACGAAGCACAATAAAAACATTGATAGACCACTCAAAAAGGATCTGCAAACCCCACTACCTGTAGGACGAACTGAAGCACCTATACTTGTCCCTACAGTCTAATGGTTACTCCAGATAAGATCACAAGAGCAGCCAGACCCAGAAAAAAACCACAGGAATGAGGAAAAACAGCCACCCAAAGGGAAGGTATTTTTACCATACATCAGAGGAGTCACAGACAGAATAAAGAAACAGACGATGAAACACAACCTCTAAACGATCTACAGACCAACCAAGAAAAACCTAGAAATGCTATACTCAGTGAAGGACAAAAGAGACCCTCTCACAGCTGCAGGAGTTTACTGCATACCATGCAGCTGTGGACAAGTTTACATAGGGACCACTAAACACAGTGAGCAAACATGACTCAAGGAACATGAGAGACACTGTAGACTGGCCCAGCCAGAAAAATCAGCAGTAGCAGAACATGTGATAAACCAACCTGGACACTAAATGTTATTTAAAAACACAGAAGTTCTGGACCAGGCCAACAACTATCATGTCAGAATGCATAGAGAAGCTATTGAAATCCACAAACACCTGGACAACTTCAACAGGAAAAAAGAAACCCTAAAAGTAAACAAATTCTGGTTTCTAGTTTTGAAAAACAATAGAATCAAAACTCAACACTTGCAAATGAATTCCACCCAGGGACAGGGGGATTTCCAGCAGATAATGGGCCATCAACCAACCATTAGCCAAACAGACACTAATCCTCCTTGCATTTCTACACCCAGTAACTAACCATTCAAATACACAAGTTTACATATACTCCCCAACAGGGGTTCACAGTATATGAACTCCACACACACTCCTACCCAACCATTCTCTGAAAATGCCAGCCACAGATGCAGGCAAAACGTCAGAAGTAAACTCTTCCAGAACATGTCCTCACAGCCCAGAAAAAAACCAAGGAAACTCTCCCAGAACGGCTTACAAGTTTTTAAGCAATAGCAATTTACACATCTACACTGCATTAATTGGTTTCCATTGTGTGTGGTAGCTAACATGTGTTGAAGGAGTAGATGTGTTGAAGGCTGGATGATGAGCTGCAGTGGGCACAGGAGATCCTGCAGAAGCTGCAGTTGGGAGAGACCTCCAAGGACAGAGGGGAAATCCCCTGCCTAGAAAGACAGCCCAGGGACCAGGGACAACTCCCACAGCATATGTGGGCAAGCTAGAGCTGAAGGTGAGCTTTGACAGGGACCTAGAGATGCTGCCCTATTTTTTTACCCAAGTGAGAGGTTCCTGGTGTATTGGAGACCCACATTCCAGAAGGATGTGGTGGCTATAAGATGTAGCAAGTCTGAAGCTGCCAAGTGGATGGTCAAGCTTCACAACATGATGGCTGCTGAGCGAGGGAATCTCCAGTTGTTTCTGGAGGGGCTTCGGGACTGATTCAAAGACCCAACCTGGCATGATAAGGCTCACAGCAGATTGCTGGACATTTCACGATGGACCAGGACAGTTGGAGAGTATGTAAATGAGTTCTGCAATTTGGCCATGCAAGTGTGGGGATGGATGGAGGAGATAAAGATAACAGTTCTGATGAGGAATGCATCCGAAGATTTTTAAGCAAGCACTGATGCACAGTGAACCTCACACCCTGAGAGAGTGGATTGCTCTGGCTGGCAACTCTGAGATATGACAACATGAGATATAGCTGGCCAAACAGAGGTGGGAGCCTACAAAGAAAACAGAACCATGGAAAGCCAGTTGTAACACTTAAAGACCAGTGTGGCAGCAGAACAAAGAATGGTGTCTCCACTGCATGAAGGAAGGCCATTTTGAGGTCTCCTCTGCAGAGTGGCATGCACCCCAGCAATTGGCTGGTGATGGAGCACTGAGACTGACAAAACAGACTAAACCCAAAGCAAAGCAACCAGCATTGGCGATAGAGTTTTGGGGCTGGGAGGTGCCAGTGGTGGAGAACGCTGATAGTGAGGATAAGCCAGCAGGAAACAAAGAGAGCCTGCCCTAAACAGTGCCAAAGGGCAGCCAACCAACCACAGGGGACTGAAAACAGTGGTCAGTGGCAGTATGAAGCCATTCTACATCCCAGTGAAGCCGAGAAATCCCAAGTCTGAGGGAAAATTGACTTAGCTGTCCTGTTGGATTTGGGATGCACAAGGTGCTTGATGAATTCATCAGTAGCCAAAGGATTTGGTTTGCAATGACAAGGCTGCCCAAACCCATTAAATTGTCCAAATGGACAGCAGTGAGATGTGGGGTGGGCAGATTTTGCAGGTGTTCCTGGGAGTGGGTGAGCATTGGGAGCCCATAGAATTTGTGATTACACCCACTAGAGACTAATCCATGGTATTGACACTGAATCGGTAATGGTTCTACATTCCAGCCATCAGTTGGTCCAAAGGAACATTGAACTTCCCTGACCCTGGGTGTAATGCACGCACCAGAGAGTGGTGCCAACAGGGCATTTTGTTCCCAGAGAGAAAGGTGGAAGCCAAAGAAGGTCAAGGGGTCAAGGGAGGAGAAGCTTATTTGGAGGCTCTAGCAGGGGAAACAACTATCATATATCCTTGAACAAAGAATGGTATTCTCCTTCTATCTGGGATGGTTGTCCTGCTCCACTGAGTGTACAGATTCAGGAGGGAGCAGTGAGGGAGGAAGGGGACACCCGCCTATCTAGCCAGATCAGCTGAATCAACCTGGTGATCAATGGGATGGCAGATGTCGCAGTCAGAACTCCCTCACAGCACATCATTGTTTGATGGGTCTCTGGACTATATGAATAACCTGTTTTTGTTGGAGAAGCTGGGAGGGCCACCACCAGAGGTGGCAAACAGTGGTGGTGAGATAGATATGGCCCATATCCCTGAAGAGTATGAGGACCTCTGAGAAGTGTTCTCAGAAAAGGAGTGTGATTTGTTGCCTCCCCACCAACAGACTGACTGCACCATAGAAATCACTCCAGGAGCAACATTACCTAAGCCCAAACTGTATGTTATGACTCTCAAAGCCATTAGAGTGTTGTGTGAGTTTGTGGATAAGAATTTGTCATGAGGGTTCATTTAACCAGCCACGTCACTGATGGGGCCCCCAGTGTTCTTCAGGGAGAAGAAAGATGAGGTGGTGTACTGAGGCTGGTGACTGCTGAGGGTTAAAAGCTATCAGCAGGAGTAACAAGTACTCTATTCCATTTGTTTAAGACTAGTTAAGCCAGTTGGCAACAGGCAACATCTTCACTTAGCTGGATCTGAGCGATGCTTACTTCTGTGTAAGGGGATGAGTACAAAACTGCATTTAACTGCCTGATGGGTTCATTTCAGTACAATGTGATGCCATTTTTGTTGGCAGGCACCCCTTGAGTGTTTATGAATCTCATTAATAAAGTGTTACACAAATTCTATACAAGGAGGTACTGGTTAATTCTGATGATGTATTGATCTACTTGCAGAACTATAAGTCCCATGTGCAAATGGTGAGAAAAGTGTTGTCTTAACTGTTGGAAAATAATTTGTATGTGAAACTATCCAAATGTGAATTTCATTGTCAGTAATGTGATTATTTGGGGTCTAGGTTTTTCACAAAGGGGATACAGATGAATCCTGCCAAGGTGGAAGGGGTGGTAAAGTGGGAGCCACCAGGTACCTGCAGGCAGATGCTGTCCTTCCTCAGTTTCACAAAAGTCTACAGAAATTTCATTCCAGGGTTTCCGTAGGTGGCCCTGCCAATCACTAATTTGTTGAAAAACCAAAAAAATAAAAATAAAAATCCAAAAACAAAGGGGTACAGAGGACTGCAGAGAAACCTAAGCTGCAGAGTAAAATTGTTTGGGATGAGAAATGTCAAGAGGTGTTTGAGCAACTCAAGTGGCTGTTTAGCTCTGAGCCAGTGTTGAAGCATCCTGAAAGAGACAAACCTCTTGTGATTCAGGTGGATGCCAGTGATGTAGTGTCAGGAGTTAGAACTCCATTTTAAAATGGCCAAACAAACTGCAGAGCCATGTTGAGTTAAAATGGCTGACTCCATGAACTGCCTAGTCTTCCTTAGCTACAGAAGGAGGGTTCTTATTGGTGTGTAAGATCATGTGATTGAGTAAACTAATGCCCTGTAACTGTGATTATGGGAGGGCTCAGAGCAGACCTCACTCTTCTTCCTGTGAGTGCTGAGGCCTGGTAAGCAGTTTCTTCTACAATTGTAAATACTTGTATATATTGCAACTGAGTTTGAAGAAAAAAGTGCCTCCTGCTTATTTGGACATTAAACACTCTGTGTGTGAGTATTCTTGGGAGCGGGTTGCTACTGAGTCTACTGAGACAGGCTTTTTGGGCTTCTGCTGGGGATTGAGTGGCCTATCATCCCCTGGACATGTAGCACTGGGAGCTGTACTGCTCCAAAAAGATGATGAAGGAAAACTTAGGCCTTGTGTGTATCTGTCAAAAAAAGTTTTCCAACATTGAAAGGGCCTGGGCAATTTGGGAGAAAAAAGCTGCAGCCATCAAACAGGCATTAGAGACATGGAGGCACTTCTTGACTCCTACCTGTTTGAAGTTTGGACAAAAAATTAGAAGTGTTACAAACCTCTACAAAACTTAGCCTGAAGCAAGTGAGGTGGACTGAGCTCTTCTGCAAGTTTCACTTCACCCTAAAATTTTTGCCTGGAGGAAAAAAAACTTGGCTGACCCTTTGTCTAGGTTGCCTCAGTACGACAGCCAAAGAACAGAAACAATTGACATGATCTTTACACCCAAGCAGTTGTGGCTAGCTGTGGTCATTTGTAGTCAGGTAAAAACAGGTGAGCAGATGTCTCAAGTGGAGTCATCTATCTAGCAACCATTGAAGAAATCCTATGAGGGTGATGACTGGTTAAAAGTTCACAAAGGTGAACTGGAGTATAAAAATTACATTGGGGGTAATTTATATACCTGATGAATTGAGATGTGAAATGTTTAAATAATGTCATGATGTGAAATCTGCAAGGGCACTTTGGGTTTTTGAAAACTTTGCATTCTGCAATGTGACTGTATTGGTGGCCGGGGCTGAGGAATGATGTAGCAGACGATGTGAAAGGGTGTCCAGTCTGTGTTACTGCTATGACTCAAGGAGGAAAGCTCCATGGGTTATTGCAGCCACTGCCCACTCCGCCCCGACCATGAGACCATATTAACATGGACATTATTGTGGACCTTCCAAACTGTACAGGAAAACAATTATATGGGTGGTAGTTGATTTGCTCACAAAAAAAGCACATTTTGTGGGAGGTAAAACACTACCAACTTCCCAGAGACTACCTAAAATGTTCATTCAACATAGAATCATAGAATCATAGAATCATAGAATTGCAGAGTTGGAAGAGACCACGAGGGCCATCCAGTCCAACCCCCCTGCCACGCAGGAAATCTTGATCAAAGCATCCCCGACAGATGGCCATCCAGCCTCTGTTTAAAGACCTCCAAGGAAGGAGACCCCACCACGCTCCGAGGGAATGTGTTCCACTGCCGAACAGCTCTTACTGTCAAAAAGTTCCTCCTCATGGTGAGGTGGAATCTCTGTTCCTGGAGCTTGCACCCATTGCTCCATGTTCCAGTCTCTGGAGCAGCAGAAAACAAGCCTGCTCCATCCTCAGCGTGACATCCCTTCAAATACTTAAACAGGGCTATCATATCGCCTCTTAACCGTCTTTTTTCCAGGCTAAACATACCCAGCTCCCTAAGTCTCTCCTCATAAGGCATCGTTTCCAGACCTTTCACCATTTTAGTTGCCCTTCTCTGGACACGCTCCAATTTGTCAATATCCTTTCTGAATTGTGGTGCCCAGAACTGGACACAGTATTCTAAGTGAGGTCTGACCAAGGCAGAATAGAGTGGCACTATTACTTCCCTTGATCTAGGCACTATACTTCTATTGATACAGCCCAAAATCGCATTGGCCTTTTTAGCTGCCGCATCACACCGTTGGCTCATGTTCAACTTGTGTTCTACTAGGACTCCTAGATCCCTTTCGCACGTAGTCTCATTCAGCCAGGTCTCTCCCATGTGTATAGGTTGCATAGGGTGCCCAGTAAAATCATTTCAGCTAGAGCAGTCAATTTACTTCCTAGTTTGGGAAAGTATTTTTAAAGTTGTTGAGGGTGAAGCAGGTATGAGCATGCTTCATCACCTGGAAATAGATGGTCAAACAGAATGAATTAAACAAATTAATACTTAAGGTGTTATGTTATTTACCAGCAGGACAATCAGGCAGAATTGTTGTCATATGCTGAGATGGCATGTAATAACTCCGTGTATGCAAGTACGGGACTGTCATCCTTTAATGCTGTGTACAGAACAGAACTGCAGGTGTTGCCTAATCTTAAGGTCATCCAAACTGACTCCATTTCCCTGAAAGAATGGGCAACACAGGTGGTGAAACATGGTATCAGATTGGGACAGCATTGGACTATGCTAAACAGACTTACACTGACCATAAAAGAGGACCCAATTGGAACTTTACTGTGTGTCAGCAGGTGTAATTTTCAACAAAGTTTTTAAAGATTCAGCAGCTGTCCAATAAATTGGCTGCTAAATATGTGGGCCCTTTTGTGATTAAGAGACTAGTTAATGTTGTAACCACAGAATTGGACTTGATAAAGGCTTATAGGAAAATACACCCCATAATTCATTTCAGTTTGTTGAAACCAGTGCAGCTGTACCATGCATGGAAACAGCACCGCCCCCCCCCCCCCCGTCCTGGATGGGGATCAGCATTTCAAGGTGGAGGAGATTTTGGACTCTAAGCTCCATAAAGGAAAATTGCAATATTTCATCCACTGGAAGACTTACCCTTGCCTGAGAGGGAGTGGGTGGATGCTAAGCATGTGAAGGCTCGAAGACTATTCAAAGTGTTTCTTTGGAAGTACTTGGACAAGGTGGGTCCTGAATGAGGACTCAGGGGGTGGGGTGTCTTGAGGAGCCAGATGTCAGGATCGGTCCTGGTTATGTCCCTTTCCTGCCAAGTTCAGTTCTGTTGTATCTCTTTGTGGCTAATTGTGTTTGCATTCTTTTGTACTTGTAACAAGCATGTAGTCTAACTGGGAAATGGGAGCAGATGTGCTGTGTTCGTAACAGTTTGAAAAAACCAGCACCTGGCCTCAGCTATGGGAAAAGTGGGCTGAGATCAGGTCTGGTGGGAATGGAGTATGAAGATGCTGGGTAGGCAATGGCTGTATAGCCCACCAGATTTTGTAGATTGTAGAATGCTTTTAGTTTACTGCTTGTTAGGTTACATTCCGAGAAACAAACTTGTAGGGCTAGCTCTTTAGATTACTATATAAATGAAGTTTTCTGTTTTGAACTCTGAAACTGCTATCACTGAGTCTGAAGAAGCCAATACATGACACAGTTAGAGCTACAGTAGATTCTGTCTCTGTAGCTTAAAGCAGCCTGCCTTGTCCAGGTACTTCTGATGAAAAACCATCTGTTCCTGGTGATTTATTTCTCCCAAGAGCTCTGAGTGCAGCTTCCACTTTACTTTCTATTACTGGAGGTCCATCTTCCTATGGTTCTTCTTTGAATGAGGAATGTCACCCTTTCATCTTTTGTACTGTATATCGTTCTTCTGTGTATCATTTTCATCATCTTTTTTACATTCTCTTAGTCATGTGATGTGTTCTCCTGCCATTTGTGAAGCATCAGCATGCTTGGTTTAAAATTTTCTTGATTTCTCAGATCTTGTGGAAGAAGTCTCTTCCTTCCCTTTTTGTTGTCATCTTCTTTTGTCAGGAGTTAGAGGCCTGAACTCCTTATAAAATGGCCAGCCAACTGCAAAGTTGTCAAGTCACTGCCAGGCTAGGCCAAGGCCAAGGTTATAGAGCCTGGAGGCCACAGCTGCACACATCATCCTTATATAACTCATTATACAAGTTTTACTGATGAGTGCAAAGAAGAGGAAGGTGTGCAAAGAATAGGGCGGTGGGCAAAGGGCTTATGCAAGATGTATGGCTCCTAGGTAATTGGAGGAGCTAGTGCCCTGTGACACCTGTGGAACTGTATAAAAAGGAGGCTATGCCCAGAGCTTGTTAGTGTGCAACTACTGTGACTACTCTACTAGACTGGTTAGAAGTGCTAGAGGCTTGCTGAGCCGACTGGATGTGGCACAAGACCAGCTAGAGGTTAGAGACGAGATGCTAGACGGTATGTACTGATGCACAGTTGGAGAGATGTTGTCTCTTAACCAAGCCTGAAGCATGATGCTTGGCATAGCAGTGTGTATTTATTGTAACTATTGCAACTGCCCTTGAGCTGAAGATAAAGTGCCTCCTATTATTAGGAAGAAAAACACTCTGTGTGTACTATTTTGGGAACGGGTTGCTGCTAAGTGTGCTGGGATATTTTTGGCTTCTGCCAGAGACTGAGAGTCCTATCATCCCCCAACATCTTTTTCTATGCATTGATTATTATAATAGTTCTCCTTGTCCCTGCACACAGATTGTTGAACAGTTTTATTCAGGGTTTTAACTCCATTTCTGTCATAATTTCCTTTTGCTTCTCATTTGTCCTTAAGTGCTTGAAGAGTTTCATCTGTCCCTTTTGGATGACACTCTCCCCTGCTGATACTGTTGCATAACCGCAGGGACACTGCAGCATTATATTTGGCGGTTTTCTAATCACAATCAACTTTCGTGATTAGAAAACTGCCAAATATAACGCTGCAGCGTCCCCGCGGTTACGCAACATTATTGGCAGAGGATCAGCAGGGGAGAGTGTCATCCAAAAGGAATGCCCTGCAACGCAGCAGCCTCGCAACGGGGAAGAGGCTGCTAGCGTTGTAAAACCCCATCCGAAAAAGTCCTTAGTTGCCTATGATTAACACAAAGCCCTGTCAAGGTGTGTGATCACTTTCCTTCTAGAATCCAGCACAGAATCTTTCAATTTCTTCTTCTTTTGCTCTGTAGTTGGAGCATAAATTTGGTTAAGGTTATATTGATGGGTTTTCCCTGAAGTCTTATTGACATTATTCAACCAGAATTTACATTATCTCCTTCAACTGCTTTTGGTACATTTCTCCTCGCTATACATGCCATCCCATTTCTTATTTCTTCTTATAATTCCATTTCCTGATTAAAACACTGTGCAATTATCTGATTCAAAATGTCACATTTCTGTCCACTTTAGCTCACTCACCCCCAAGTATTGCCACATTTATACATTCTAATTCTTGTTTCACTTTGTCTAGCTTCCCCTGATTCATGCTTCCCACATTCCATGTTCCTATAGTATGTGTTGTGCAGTGTTGGACTTTCCTTTTGCCTCTGAGCACATCAACAACTGAATGTCCTTCTGGCTTGAATCCAGTTAACGCCTTTAGCCACATTGCTACTCATAGCTGTCCTCTGCTGTATCCCAGTATCTTATTGTGTAATGCCAGCTGGGAGCTTCCTCTTCTGGTGCTATTTCTTCTCTCATTTTGGATTGTCTCATCACAGCATCTTTGTGGTAAACTATCTTCAAAAGAAAGTTTAACATGCCTCCTTCTGCAGAGTACTAACAAGCATTAGCTATGGTGCCACTGCCATTGTCTCTAAGAGATCCCCTGCCAGTGTTTCCCTCCACTACTGCAGCTGCCCAGTAGCTGTTTGTCACATTTAGTTTGGCTCCTGACTAAACAAGCCTGGTTGACACAGGAGACCCTACCAGCAGCAACTAGCAAATAGTCAAAATCCATACTGACCCGCTTTCCATCTTGAGCTATCCCCCACTTTAGAAACAGCATTGAGTTCCCTGCCCATTTGTGACCCTGAGTTATAACCCCACTTGTAACCCCAGGAATCACTAGGAGAGGCAGCACTGTTTCTTTTCTGCCTCTAAAATGCACCTCTAAGGCTCACATGTGATATTTTGCAGTGTTCCTTCCTCTAAGACTGATCTGGGAGAAACTCTCCTTCACTTTCCTTCCTCTAAAATGCAATGGGCTGTTACCTTTTAAACAATTACATTCTGTGTCTAGTTCACTTTATTTAGTCATCTCAGAATGCATTTGATAACATTAAGAATGTCATGTAAATAGTTTCATTTTCTGGCAGATTGGTGCATCAGGTGGCATCACAGTCTTCTTCCCCACACCTAGTTACATCATTCTGTAATTTGGAATAGGCTCTTTTTATATGATGTCAGTATTATGATGGTTTACTAATAATGATGTTTCCATTTCCACATGATTTCCCAGATGTACACTCAGGGAGATAGAACTGGGAAGTGCAGCAATAGCTTGGCAGATGTAATTATCCTGATAGAAGGAAGTGTAGCAGAGCTCTATATATTTTCAGCATATTAGAAGGCAAAGTAGGTAATCATTTTGATTTGTACTGGCTGTATGACGTGATATGAACTAGGATTACACCCTTTAGTATCCACTAAGCTGAGCAGAGCATAGCAAAGTCAGGAATGCTATTTTTAAAAGCTAATGCATTTGGCACTGGTGGTGTGTGTGTGTGTGCGTGTATTAAAAGTTATTCATTCTTGTTACACATTTCTTCCTCAGTGAAAAGTAAAGCAATCATGTGACTTTTTGGTTTTCTAATACCTTTAAAATAAACACCTTAAAATTAAAAAATAAAAAATACCCCACAATTTGCAAATAGTAATGAATATATGTTATATTTACACAAAAAAATAATACATTAGCCTTAACATTGAAGCCCAGAAAACTGAAAGTAAGAGATTGCAGGCAATGTTCTTTCTTGTGGTTACATCCACCGCTAGAGTCTAGCATCCATGTATTAACACCCACCAAGAGCTTGAATAAAATGCCTGAATATATGAAGTTGTTTTATACTGAGCCAGGAACTAAAGTGGAAAGGAGGAAGTTCCAACCTGAAGAAGGATATTTAGTTTGACCATTTGTCCATGTAGTCCAGCATTTATCCCCTTTCTCGGATTTTCTTAGACTTCACATCCAGAGAACTGAAGAATAATACCTTCTGCTACATCCTACTGGTAAATCTGTAAACAACAAATTGTCTAGTGGAGATCCCCAGCCCTGCCTACTTTATATTACTGCTTGAGGACTGGCACAATGGTGCTCCAAGAGAGGCAAACTCTTCTTGATGCAAATTCAAAGTTAAGATCAGTATCAGTTGATTCAGCCTTGAGGGAAATGGACCCCAATACCTGGCAGTTCAGAATATATGGCCAGTAGGCTTCAATTGCCTTCAAGAAAGATTATAAGTGACTGAAATAGGGTTGATGACAAAATGGGAAAGTTAATGACTCAGCTGGCATTTGTTTACCAATCACCAACATTTTTTGCACGTGCATGAACAACAACAAACAGCAGTTTTATCTCTTAGTAAAACTGGCTTGTTTAGGTCCAAACATCATAATCTAGGAGATATGTGGACTATCTCTAGGATGGTGATAATAATTTAAAATATTGAATAAATGGTCAGGAAAACATATTTCTTGACTGTCAGGAAAATGTGACAAGGAGAATCCTGGAGTGATGAGAATTTTGGGACTTATTCAAGCACTATACAGAGGCAGAAGAGGAAGAATTTTTATTATTATCTTGTGTGGATATCCAGGAGGAAATTTTTCCAACAAAACAGGGCATGTTGATAATCATATGTGATTGGATTGTATAAGTGGGAAACAAAGCAGAACTAAATATTGTAGGAGAATTTGGTCTAGGGTCAAGGAATGAAGTAGGAGAGCAACTTCTCAAATTCTGTTAGTTTATTGCAAATAAAATTTTTATGCAACTGAACAGAGGACGGCATAGACAGATGTTACTCAATAGCCAATATAGAGATTGAAGAGACTACATAATTGGGATCAGAAACTCAAAGAGCTCCATTCTCTTTGTGAAAACAAAACCAGAAGCAGATAGTGGCACAAACTATAAACTGTGCATAAACTGTGCTAAAAATACTACCTAAAGGACAGCTTCATAAATTTTAAAGAGCATGTTGTGAATTGATTTGCACTATTAACCCTATTTGCCCATGTGTCATGCCCTGTGAGTCTAATGAGGGTATGGAGTCATAGGAGGAGGACATGGCAAAGAATGGCCCTATGGACCCTGGCACAAATTTATCTACACCTGTGCCAGCAGGGAACTCTGTCAACCTGGAGCCCCAAGCAGAGGAAGAGCCTGGTCCTAGTGGATTGGTACCAGTCCCAGCAGTGAACCCTGCCAAGTCAGATAAGGAGGAGGAAGAGGAAACAGACTTACCCATATCGTCCTTCAGCTAACAGAGATCCCAAAAGGAAACCAGGAGAAGATCACTGAGACTGAGCACCTAGGACAGCTGTGATTACTATATATACACCCTTGGGGAGCTATGGAGCCTTTGTCAGAGATTAACTGATCACCCTGGCAAAAGCTTTGTGGCTATTAGCTGTGACTCCTCTTCTTTGTTGCCTTGAATCCTGCTTGACCTCAGACATCCTTGTGACTATGTTGCCTGCTTATCCTGTTGGATTACGGACCTGCTTCTCAACGATGCTGCCTTCTGTAAGCCTTGACCCTTGAACTGTATTCTGGACTGTTCTCTGTGTATTTTCCAGCTTGTTATGAACATCAATTGGCTCCACTATGCTTACCTCCTTATCATTAGGAGTTGGTGACTATCCCAGATTGTGGACTTTGTCAGGGCCAGCTTCTAAAGGTGTTTACATTTTGCTGGCATCTGGCAGCTTTCCCGGACATCAGGAACCAGAAGAACTCTGGATCAAAACAAAGAACACTGTCAGGGAAGAAGGCAAAATGACACTATCTGCACCAAAAAGAAAGAATAGCCTCATTAGATGATAGATGAAACTCTTTAAAGGGTTGAGGAATTGCAAGAAGCAAAATAAAAAGGTGTCAGAAATAGGGTCAGAATCTTGAATGCAACTGTTCAGTGACTTATACATAAGTACAAATAAAACTATTATAATACTCAATGCAAATAGAAAAGACAACAGAGGTAGAATAAGTGACATTTTCCTCAAGATACAAGAAATCAAAGGGAAATTTAACCCAAGAGTAGGGATACTATATGACCAACAGGGGAGCATACTGTATGATCAACCCAAAATAAAGCAACAATGCAAGAAATACACTGAAGGCTTTTATAAAAAATTAAGATAATAAATTCCTTCAAGGAAGAATTTATTAGGATAAACCCATGTTTTTAGACAGTGCACTAGAAACTTCTCTCAAAATGTCTGTGTGTGCTTTCAAGTCACTGTTGACTGCTGGCAACCCCATGCATTTCACATGGTTTTCTTAGGCAAGGCATAAGCAGAGATGGTTTCTCCAGTTTCTTTCTCGAAAATATAGTCTACAACACTTGGCAGTCATTGCTGGTCTCCATTGCTGGCCCATTCAAGTACTAACCTGAACTGACCCTGCTTAGCTTCCAAGATCAGAGGAGATCAGGTTCCCTTTATGGTATATATGGTTTATGGTATATAGGCTGCTGCTCTCAAATTACTTCATAGAAATAAATCACCATGAACAGGTGACATACCAATAGAGCTTTTTCAAGTAGACAGACAGAATCAATCCAAACTCTTAATAAAAATCTGTCAACAAATGTGGAAAATTAAACAGTGGCCATTTGGGATTGTACCCATCAAACCACTCCATTAATCTCTCAAACAAGCCAAGTGATACTCAAGATTTTACAGGAAAGACTTTGACCATATATGGAGTAAGAAATCCCAAACCTCCAAGCTAGGTTCGGAAAAGGAAAAGGCACTAGGAGTGCATATTGCTAATGGGGCACACCAAAGAATTTCAGAAGGAAACCAGTTTGTGCTTTCTAGATTATATCAAAGGCTTTGATTGTGTAGATCATGAAAACCTATGGATTTCTCTACAAGAAATGGGTGTGGCAAAGCATCTGTATTTTTAAAAATTTTATAGGTGTATTTTTTTTATTATTATTGTAAGCTGCCTTGAATTCTATCTTGGGAGAAAGGTGGGATATAAATCCAATAACTAAAAAAAAAAAATCTGATTGTTCTGATGGGCAACCTAGAGGCCACTGTAGCAACACAACATGTAGAAATAAAATGGTGTCCCATTGGCAAGGGGTTCAGATAAGCTTGCATTTTATGAACCTTTCTGTTTAATTTATATGAAAAACATATCATATGGAAAGCAGAATTAGACATTTAGACAATTAGGCATAGAAAGCATGAAAATGTGGGAAAGACCACCAACAATTTAAGGCATGCACATGATACCATATTACTAGCAGTAAATAAGACTTCAAACAACTACTGATGAAAGTCAAGGAAGAAAATACAAGAGCAGGGTTATATGTGAACATTAAGAAAACATAAATAATGACTCCAGAAGATTTACCTAACTTTAGGTGGATGACTAAGACATCAAAATAGTTTAAAAATTTCTATATCTTAACTTAAGCCATAATGGAGCCATTCTTGACTACAGTCTCTCAAAATGGAGACTGTAGTTAAGAAATCAGAAGGCGGCTAGGACTTGGAAGAGTGGCTATAAAAGATCTAGAAAAGAAGCTCAAGTATAAAGATGTATTATTAAATACCAAATCAGAATCACCCATGCTATGAGTGTTCTGATTTCTATGCATGGTTGTGAAAGCTCGACAGTGAAGAAAGCTGACAGGAAGAGAATCAACTGATCTGAAATATAGTGCTGGAGGACTGTACATACCACAGACTATAAAAAAGAGAAATAAGTGGCTCAAGCCTGAACTCTCCTTGGAGATAAAATGACTAAACTGAGACTGTCATATTTTGGACATATTATAAGAAGACATGACTGATTAGAAAAGACAATAATGCTTGGTAGGATAGAGGGCAGTAGGAAAAGAGGAAAACTGCATTTCAGATGGATAGTCTCAATCAAAGAAACCACAGCATGAGTCTGCAAGACCTGAGCAGGGCTGTTGATGACAGTATGCCTTGAAGGTTTTCCAATGATAGGGCATCCATAACTCAAAGTTGCCATTATATCAATTAACAAGAGAAAAAATGAATTAACTGCAATAAATAGTCAAATACATTACATGTTTATGTACAGTGTTTGTTGTTGCTGTTGCAACATCAACCCTGGCTTTCTCTGCATTACAGGTACTTTGTTTGGTCCCTATTAATTAGGATTAAGTCTAGGTGTTACCTATCCTGACACCCCAAACCCCATTTCTATCTTAATAATTGCAAATATTTAATAATTAAGTTAAATGTGGCCTTCCACACAGTGCAGCCATTAAAGCTGGAAAATTCCAGCAAATTACTGGGGAGATTTTCATATGGAGGAGAAAAAAAACCATGCGGAGATCGGGAGAGTAACGGAGCTGTTCTGCTGCCAGAGCTCTGTTTCGCACACCCCCGTCCTCCTCCCAAACTCCATTTGTTCTCCCTCCATCCTGCTTTCATTTTCCTTCTGCTATTTTCTGCTATTTTTTACTAACAGAAACTTCTGTAAGTAAAAAATAGCAGAAAAAAAAATGAAAGCAGGACGGAGGGAGAATGAAGGGAGTTCAGGAGAAGGACGGGGGCGTGTGAAATAGAGCACTGGCAGCAGAACAGCCTCGTTTCTCTCCCAATCTCTGTGGGGTTCCCCCCCATCTTAAAATCTCCAAGGACTAGCATTCAGACTCAGTCAGGTACACACTTAAGGAGGGGCCACTTAAATGCTAAATAAATTTTAATTTGCAAGGCAACTGAAGGTGCCTGACACCTGGCTGATACTGTGGTAGCCATTTGCATTCTAATGTATAGTTGCTGAATGCTGTTACTTACAATAACTATTTGGGGTCAAACTAGATAGCCCATGAGACTCTAGAAGTCTGCAAAGTCTTTTCAATGTTCCTTACTAATCAACTCTATGTTCCAAAAACATATGATAAGCTGAGGTAAACAAATTCTTTCTCTAATAGCGGTTGAACTGTACCTAAATGTTCCTAAGCTATTTTGCCTTGTACTTTCTGAACTATCAACAATTGTTGCAGAGAAATTGCTGACACCAAAGAGAAGGAGGAGGGAATTGTTTTTGCATACGGTCATTAAACTGTATAAAGGTTTTCTGTAGTCATGACTCGGGGTTCTGACTCTTTCCAGTCAGGCCCACCGGTGTAATAAAATTCACTTTCCAATCCATGGGTCTGCTGTTCCATGATTTCTGCATCAATACCATCAACAAAGGCTGGGGGGTTCAAACCTGTAAATGACCCTCATTCCTTCACCCTTCCCAAACAAAGGAGTTGTTTCCTTCCTTTCAATTACAAAGTATCTGCACATTAAGGAGATTTTCACACGGGGCCAAAATGCCCCATTACTGCCCCACTACCTCCTCTCCCGTTCCTGCCACGGAATAACATAAATCTTTCACACACTCACCTTAATTCCGCAGCAGGAACGGGCTCCCCCTCCCCTTGCTGGCCGGCCATAAATGCAGCCATCATAAGGCTGCTTTTATGACCGGCCGTCTGAAATGTTATCACGTTATCATGTGATAACGCCGATGGTAAATTTAAAAAATAAAACTCCCCCAAACATAAAATCAATTCACCAAGCACAAAAACATTCTTTAAATCACATAATCAAAACAGGGAGGGTAAAATAAAGCATGCCACTTACCTGGATGTCCAGATCGTACCAGGAAGTGCTCAGAACGGACCTCCCCTCCATGGCTGTCATTTTGGAACAGGAATGGGGCTCCTGTTCGCACACCTGTGATTGCGTTATAGCAATGGAACAGGAGGTTTATTCACAATGAAAAATCGTGATTACATTGTTCTGGAACAGTCACGGGAGTAGGATGGATGCAGGACAGAACAGGGTCAATGTCGTCCAAAAGGGAAAGCCTTTCCCGACCCTGTTCTGTTCCTGCCACGGGATATATAGCCCGTGTGAAAATCTCCTAAGATGCCATTAATATATCCGAAGTGAAGTATTGTCCCCTACTTTAGTCTCCATATCCTGGAGGCAACTATTGACTATAAAAACCCTTCCAAAACTCCAGTCAAGCACACAGAGTTCAGCCTCCTACCTACTCCATATCAGACTGTGTCACCATTCTATCTTTGGGACCCCCATTCTGCTGGCTCCTTCTGTGATCTCATCTCTACAGGGCAGGTGTTGTATCTCCCACAAACAACTCCCTTCTCTATTCCCCTATCTCAGTATCTCCCACTTTATTCACTAGTCTTGCGGGAATGCTTGAAGCCCAAATGTGTACGTTAATGCTATTGTCATTGTTTTTCTCAAATAATCTATTGTACTAGCTTGCTTATGTCTCCTCCTTAGTACCAGTAAATATAGGTCAAAATATTCTTATATCTGTTGCCCCCTCTCGCATAGCCAAACTGAGTACATTATTTCCCCAAATTAATGTAAGTATTCTGAGGGTCTTTAAGACCCTTGAGCATAGAGGGTAACATAGCCATTTCTCATGCTCCTACGTGCAGTTCTACAACACATATATATATATATAGGACTTCTGTTCTTTTGTGACTGTCCATCTCTTGTACAATAAAGTTGTTTTATACTGAGCCAGACCACTAGTCCCTTTAGCTCAGAATTGTCCTCAGTGGCTGAAAGAAACTCACTATTGCTTCAGGCCCAAGTCTTTCCTGGGTCTCCCTGCAAAGAGGGCAAGAAATGACCCTCAGACCCTTTTCCTTGCAAAGGTAATGGAGGTGATGGGGACAGGTTCATGTGGATTACTATTATATCTTCTCTTCAGAGTTTCTCCATCTTTTTGTCTCTGTCTAATAATCTCGACCTTCTGAACAAGGTATAATATTTCTTTAATAGAAAAAGTTGACAACTTCAACAGATAGAGATCTTTGCTTCTTTGCACAGATGGAGATTTTTCCACACAGAAAAAAGAACAAATGTTCTTAATTTTATATTAATTAAATATGTACACCCTGCTGGGACCTCACAGGTGGAGAGTGGGAAGGTGGTGATTGCCACAATTAATTGCTAGGAAGTTCAGACTCATAATACTTTTTGCTGTCAGGGCTAAAATATTATAGGTCTCATGTATGGTAGCAAAATGATGGTAACTGAGTTCTGGTTAGTGTATAAATATTGTAGTATCTACAAGATTTTGGGACTCTAGGCT
This sequence comes from Gambelia wislizenii, assembly GCA_030847615.1. Classification (NCBI taxonomy): domain Eukaryota; kingdom Metazoa; phylum Chordata; class Lepidosauria; order Squamata; family Crotaphytidae; genus Gambelia; species Gambelia wislizenii. The sequence continues at coordinate 191,343,164 of JAUMIR010000003.1, read as the reverse complement.
TATGGTATTTAAATAAGAGATCAAGGCATGCAATCCAGAGAAGGCAAAATAAAATAAATGAACAGGGATAATTTTGTGGTGGATTGTGTAAAAGAATAAACTACTGACACTAGTATAAGGTGGTATTATTATTATTTTATTTTAATTTAATATAGTGATAAAAATAGCTCCGATGGCTAGTAATTAGGTACTAGCTAGTGATTCACACTGTAACTAGAGTGCTCACAAGAAAGGGAAATGCATCACTAAAAAGAGGGCCAAAAAAAAAAAAAACCCACACACCAAAAAACCAATCAGACTTCCAGAAAAAGTGAACATGCTAAGTTACACAGATATAGATGCAAATTTAAAAATAATGCTTATACACAGGCATTATATAATGCCTATAAGTGACTGGGTGACGTGTCAGTTGTCAGGGTATTAACTGTTAATTGGCAAATTTGGTTTCAATGATATTTGTATTTATTATTTGTAATGGAAAGACAAGGAATTTAAAATTTCTTTTTCAAGACACATTAACCAATTCAAGGGGGCAGGAGTTGTAGGGAGATGAAATGGCAGTGGGGTTTCTATGCTTCTAATATGGAATGCCAGTAATTACTGAGGCAATATTGGGAATTGCTGAGTTTTACTTTTGATCAAAGGAAAAGTAACTTGGAAGATCTGATTTTTTAAAAAAATATACAATTATGATTTCTGGGTTGTTTGCTTTTTAAAATAGCATTTACTTGCTTGTTTTGTAAGTTAAAATATTATTTTTATATCTGAACTGAAAACTCCCAGGAAGTTATCAGGAAATAGCTAGGATTTGTCTGTTTATCTCACACAAACACTTTTCCTAGAACAGCAAAAAGAATCATGTGGACTGTAACTCCCATCATTCCTCACTACTTATTACGTGCACCAGGTCTGTTGGGACTAACAGTCCAACAACACCTGGATCGCCACACAGGTCCTACCTTGGCTTCCCCATAATGTCCCAGAAATGAAGTGGAGGAAGATGCAAAATGGCAGTGCAATACAGTCGGCCCTCTGTTTCCACACATTCTGCATCTATGGATTCAACCATCCATGGGTCAAAAATATTCCCAAAAAATAATTTCCAAAAAGTGAATCTTGATGTTGCCATTTTATATAAAGGACACCATTTTACTAGGCTATTGTATATATGCAGAACTCCATCAGGCCTGGGCCCAGAAGCAGATGTAAGGCCCTCCCTCCAGCTCAACTGCCACCACCCTGCCCTTGGAGGGAGAGAAGAACTAGCAGTATCTGCTGGATTTAATCCCTACCCCCACTGCCATTCCCTTTTCCTTATGTGTCTTGTATTATTTAGATTGTAAGCCTGAGGGCAGGGAACTGTTAAACTGACCATTTGTAAGCTGCTCTGATAGTCTTTGTGGTTCAAGAGCGGGGTATAAATACAATAAATACATAAATAAATAAAATAGTGGCACTTGAGCATCAACTGATTTTGGTATTCATGGTGGGTCCTTGAACCAAACCCGGTGGATAACAAGAGCCATCCATATATGACAGTACAATATGTGCCACTGCTCATTGCAACAACATCAGCAGCAACAAAATTCTGTTAGTCAAGCTGCCAGACTTACCCTTCTTGCCCAGTGGCTCTTTTTGTGGCCTGGTCAGCTCCCTCCTTCTTTCTGCAGTCCCCACGGCCATGTGGTGGCATCCCTGCCCTGATTGATTGCTCTGAGAGGAAGCAGGACATTGCTGACTTTTGCAGAAATTTTACGGGTATTTTCCGGCATTTTGCAGTAGTCCTTTACAACTGCTGCTTTATGGTGCAGGGATTGGGTATATAACCCGGCCCACACAAGATGCTGGTCAGTGCTCTTTGGGAATCAAAGCCCACCTTCCCTCCCTTTATTTCTTGTATAGGTTTGTAGGTTAATTGTAGCATGTATTCTTTTTCTGTCACAACTTTGGTGGGTCGTTGGCATGGATCCTGATCCGAGGTCATCAGTGAGGGGAGGGGTCTCCATCAAGTTCAAGGTCAAGTTGAAATTCACAGAGACCCCCCCTTCCTTAATGGTTGGTGAGTAAGAGGAGGGTGAGGGGTCATCAGGCATGGGGGGCCTGTCCAGGACTCCTCCCCCTTCACCAGTGGTGGTGTCGATGGTTAACCGGCAGTGATTTCATCAACCAGCATTCAGGTTGGTTGATGTATGGATCCAGACCCATGCGATGTGAGCCAACCATTGCAGCTGTTATCAATAAAGTTGTGGCCTTTGTTGCCAATATATATCTACCTTAATCATTACCAATATATCTTTCCAAATATATTCATGTGTCTGTCATTATTTGGGGGAAAGGGAGGAGGGGAGACATCCAGCCTGGGCACAAGAAAGAAGCTGTGCTACTGTAAGTGCTGACTCTTTCCCCCAATAGAGTGATGGAGAATATTGCTGAAAAGGTTTGGTGATATGACTCCTTAATATTTTTCTCTAGAAATAGAATGGAGATTTCTCAGAGTTCATTTGTTGCCCTGTTCTACCCCAGGCCATGATCAGAAGCCCTTTCACATTGCACAGTAATGGAGCTAGGATTCGACTTTAACTGTCATGGCAACAACCTTTGGAATCCTGAAGTTTGGCGTTTTGTGAAGTACTAGGGGAGTCTTCTGGCAGATATTTCTAATGCCCCTCCTTGAACATCAAATGTCAGGGTTACATAGGATGGAACCAGGACAGTTAAAGTGGAATGATAGTGCTATATTTGTGCAGAGTTAATGTTTTAATATTAGCTGTTGCACAGCAGTATGCTCAGGAACAAATCAGAAGGGAGGGGGGGGGCATTGCTGCCTTTGTAGTTTAAACTCAGTGGAAATGGTAAACTACAGTATTTCATTTCTGATCTTTGGGGGAACACTTTTTCTTGGTTTCCTTACACTCACAGAAGTCATTGGTGAAGACACAAGAAAGGGTCTTTTTGGTGACTGTTTCTAGGCTGCTGAAATCCCTTCCACTGAAGGCTCCACTTGGTCTCTTTCCTCTGGTAGGCAAAGACTCTTCTTATTTTAACACCTTTTTAGCCACTAAATGGCTAGTGTATATAGCTCTTTTACTAGGTGGTGTTTTCTTCCCTCCCTCCCTCCCTTTCTCATATTTTTAAAATGTTTTAATTTAGTGCTTTGTTTAAACATTATGGCTTTTTAATGACTGTTAATTGTTCTTCAGTGTTATACTTGATTTATTTTTAGATGCATTCTCTTTTAATTCACATTGTAACTGCTTTGGGTCCTTCATTGGGAAAAAGTCAAGGTATAAATAAAATAAATAAATAAATAAATAATACATGTGATGTTTTGTGCTTCAGAAAAAAAATACCTTAAAGCATACACTAGATCAGTTGTTCTCAATCAAAGTTTTATGTGTATCAAAAAGTTTCCCATGATTTTCATATTTAATTTTTAAAACACTTCCTGACTACAGCACACATTATTTTAAAAAACTAATAATTTTGTGGTGGGAAGACAGTGATGTTACAAATACATAAGAGTATCTCTGTTTTCATATATGACATTGCTGTGGATTGGAACTAGACAGGTTCCCTTAGAGGAGCAGGCCAGACTAACGCTGCATCTGCACTGCAGAAATAGTCCAGTTTGGCACCCTTTTAACTGCCCTGGCTCAGTACTATAGAAAACTGGGATTTGTAGTTTGTTGTAGCACCAGAGCTTTCTGACAGAGAAGGTTAAATATCTTATAAAACTACAGACCCCAAAATTCCATAGTGTTGAGCAATGGCAGTTAAAACGGCGTCAAACTGGATTGTTTCTGCAGTGCAGATGCAGCCTAAATCCCCTTAACCTCCATCCAATTCAAAGTGGAATTCATGCATACCAGCTGTTTACAAAGAGTTTGGGCACCATCATATTCAAAGGAGAAACATACACAGAAGGGAGTGCCTTAATATTCCTCCCCATGTTGGTATACCCCTGAGAATCACTGCTTTTATGAAATATAAAAACCAAGTGATACTTTTAAACACTGTAAATAAAGCAGTGGCTAGCTACTTAGACGTACTCAACATTATAACTATTTTAAATAGTAAATTCTCAGCTCTGGGTATAGTTTTCCAACACATATCATACATCACATGAAACTGAGTCAGACATCTTTTCAGTGAACATCTGTGTTATCACCAAATGTTGCTCCCTTCCATTACTTGGGAGGCTATGTGGATGAAAGGAAACTCACTCCCCTGCCTCCACATTTTAGAATATCCTGAGAATAAGTAAAAACTGAGGGTGGCGGGATGCACAGCAGTGCATCCTCTGGGATTTCAGTGTATGTATATTACTTACCTTGTAAAAAGCTTCAAAGCAGTATTACAGGCTATAAACTGTGTTCTTAAAGAGAGAGATGAGCACCATATTGAAGCCTCCTGCAAGAAATGAAGTCCTGATGATAATCTTTACTTCATTGTCCGTGTCTTCTTTTGCTATCTGTTTCCCTGCCAACTTTTCCATTCTCTATTTCAAATGCTATCTCTCCCTGCAAAGATCTGGGGATTCATAATGTAATGCTCACATCTGGGTAATTCAGACTCGGTACTGATTATCCCATTATGTTCTGCTAGAGTGTAACTCAAGTCTCATTTTACCAGAAAATGCTCTTTTAAGAGTTCCTTATTTGGAAAAAATGTGCAAAGGCTTTTATATTCTTTACATTGCAGGAGGTATAAATAATATACATTGCTGAAGACAAATGTAGGATTCTAAGACTAGTTGCAGCAGATTCTTTATCCATCATGTGTCCATCTTTGCACCTTAAAGACACCAGTCCCCTTCTTTCCTCTCACATCATGAACTGGAGAGTGGAATGGGTAATCCTTCATCTTTTTTTTAAAAAATAGAAGGTGTGTGTGTGTGCGTGTGTGTGTGTAAATACAGCCATCTTTAAATTTAAGAGAAATCATTTTTTTTTATTTTAAAAATAGCTCCATACCTATATCTAGATTGATAGACTGAGAGTGAGATATGAATGAAAATAATGTATTTAATATTTAAACGGGTGTTCAGACTAAGAGATTGCAATACAAAGAAACAGGTTTCCAGTTCAAATCTCACTTCTGCCTCATCCCTGTTAGATGGCCTTAAGGTTGTGTTAGGTGGCCTTAACTTAATTTTATGTTACAGCTAAGGTTTGTCTTTGTATTGGTACATTTGTGCTTTTAAAAGAGAAACTGCCAGGAGAGGGACCAGAAGCAAAACTATTGTATAGAGGAAGGGGGGTACTAAGACATTGCACCAAGCTGTGGTCCACAAACCCACAAACTCACTTCCTAGCCACTGCATCCCTGGCACACAACATTCTCAATGAGTTGCAGTCAACCCAGGGCTTTTCAGGGAGAAATCTGTATTTAAAAGAAATACTTTTTACCCCTGATTTGCCTGGAAAACCTGGATTAATGTATTGGTGGCAGCCTCTGATTGGCTTTGGTGTGGAGTTGGGGGCAGGATTTGGCATGGACGATGCTCTATTGTATTTCCATTCTGTCTCTATTTTTTTTTTCAGTTTTACATTTGTGTGGATATCCGTGGATATTAGTACAGTTGTCCCTTCACATTCACTGGGGTTTGGTTCCAGGACCCCCCGTGAATACCCAAATCTGTGAATACTCAAGTCCCATTATATGCAATGGCATAGCAAAATGGTGTCCCTTATATAAGATGGCAAAATCTAGGTTTTCTTTTTGGATTATTATTTTTTTAAGAATATTTTCAAACCGTGAATACTTAAAACCGTGAATGCCAAATCCGTGAATGTGGAGGGACAACTGTATATCTCCACTTAACTATTAATACAGGACTGGAACAACATATATTCATATGCATGAGGGAATGGGTGGGGGGAGACATGTGGTCAGAAATAATGTGACACATGATCATTGTAGGACTGTTGTTTACATCAACAGGGGTACGCCTGAGGGAACTGTACGGTGGGTTACTCCAGTTTCACAATGGTGAGTGTGACCTTTATGGGGTCACTGCGGACCAGCCCTAGCTGCAGAGGGAGAGAAGGTAAGGCAGGCACAACTCCATCTTGCCTTGGCCCAGAAGCAGAATGCCCCTCCCTCCATCCCAACTGCCATTGTCCTGGCCAAGGAGGGAGATAAGGAAAGTCAGGCAGAGCTCCATCTTGCCTTGGCCCAGAAGAATGGCTTGCCCTCTGTCCAAACTGCCATTGCCTTTCTGTGGAGGGAGAGAAGAGAATGCTAGACTTAATCCCTTTCCCTACTGCCATCCACTTTCCTTTTGTATCATGTCTTCATAAGATTGTAAGCTTGAGGGCAAGGAATTGTTTTGTTGTTCTTTTTCTTGTATAGCACCATGTGTTGATGTCACTATAGAAATAAAAGATGAGGACGACAATTATTATGAATAATAAATGCTGCAGATATGAGATGGGTACAAGTTTTCCTGACAGTGTAAAAAGCCCATAGATGTTGGAAGCAAGGAAGCATCAATGCTTGTATAAAGTGATTGCTGAGGGGAAGCTCTAGAGCACACACCTGCCCTTTTGTATCACCTCTCTGTTTCTCTTTGATGTATATGTTGAAGGCTTTTTGCTTCCTTCCTACCTGAAGAGGTCACTTCTCGCTTCTTCCAAAACTTAGTCCTTTGTTTTCCTTTGTCTGGAAAGGGAGCATCCATGAAGCTCAGGATGCATGATAGCCGAACATCCACACATGAAAGCCAGCCTTAGGGCTCATCTACTGAAATTTAGGTAATGTCATTTGTCTATCTCCTTTCCTATCCCAAGATGGATTTACTGAAAATAAATAAATAAATAAATGTAAATATTACCCCCACCCTTTTTTTACATTATAAGAGAATCCTGAATATTTTCTCCTTTTTTCTACCACAGGTTCATATTGCATCGACTATGCTGCACTCTGCTTGATATACAGGGTTGTCTATTAAATAACAAGACTGAAAAAATAACCCATCTTTATTTGTATGTATTACAATTCTGGTGCTTATCTCCTTCAATATACTCCCCATTCAACTCACACACTGATGCAGTCTTGTTTTCCACTGGTCAAAGGGATGGAGCAGATCAATTTCTGTCAGCTGTTTCAACACACCTGTTGTTTTCTTCTTTACTGAATCAATTGACTCATAACGTGTTCCTTTAAGCACCGATTTCACTTCCGGGAAAAAGAAAAACTTGCCTGGTGTGAAATCTAGCAAATATGGAAGATGTTCAAGAGCAGTAATGCATTTCATGGCCAAAACCTACTTCACAGAAAGTGCTGTCTGAGCAGGTGCAGTCTTGATGAAGAATGAAACCATTTTTCCACAATTCTGGAATTATTTTCTGACTCTTTCTCTCAGCTTTGTCAAACCTTCCTTATAATAATGCTGGTTCACTGTTCTGCCTTCTAGAACTCATCTTGTCAAAATTACATCCCAGATCTTAAAAAAAGAAAAAGAAAGAGAGAGAGAGAGAGAGAGCGAGAGAGCATGACTTTGAATGTGGACTTACTTTGACATGATTCCCCCCCCCATTCTTGGTGATGATGATGTTTTCCAGTGCATTGACTGTTGTTTTGTCTCAGGATCATGCTGAAAGATCCAGGTTTTAAGTCATAAATGATTTAAAAGAAAGCAATTCATTTAGGGTGGATCAAACAGAGGAGTTCCTAGACTGGTTGGCTGTTTCATTGGATTGTTGTGAGCGCCAGGAGCAGAGGAGCACTGACAGCAGGGAGTACAAGGTCGGGGAGACAGCGGCTTGGTGTTTGGCCTCATCCAACCTTAGCTCAGGGTCGGTTTTGGGGCTGTTGAGGTTGACAACATGGCTAGCAGCCCTGGACCGGGCAGCGGGTAGGTGTTGCCATGGCGGCCTTCATGGCCTGAAGCATTTGAGGGGCTGCCATCTGGCTAGGGGGTCATGCAGAGTTTAAGGGGGGAATCTTTTGGCCATGTAGACATGTCCAATCATTCTGAACACCTGTCTTTCCAAACCCCATATTTTTACCGCACGTATAGACAAGACCTTAGATGTGGAGAGAAAAGTTCTGTGATCTTTCCCCTCATAAACAGACGGAATATGTGAGATGGGTTGCAAAGAGAGTTGAGCTAGTCTCCCCCAACCCCAGCCTCTTTTGCTGTGATGAGCAGCCATGCTACTAGCATATAGTCTGAGGTTACTGAAGGGGGATGCATAGACAGAGGGCTCCTGCATGCAAAGGGAGATTCTGTTTGGGGCACAGTTCTGTTCACATGGAGGAATTATTATGCACATAATAATTTTGTACCCAAGGGAGGTTGCAGGGGGCTGGGGATGATGAGAAGACCAGGTGATCCATATGCTTAATCTATTTTGCCTATCCCTAATACAGATGCTCTCCTGATATGTGGACAGTGGTGGTGAGTGGCTACCCGGTACTTACATGAGGTGGGTCTATTCAACAACCCACAACCATACTGTTCTGTCAATGTGTGTGTATGGAGGATCTGAACTCTGCTAAAGTTTGTACTTATTGTAGGGTTTACAACAGATGTGACAAATATGAAAGGGTTTAGCTAGCATGAGAAGGGTGTTTTTTAAGGCAAACATTTTTTTAAAAAATACATTTTGTTTAACTGGATTATTCTTAGATGCATGTTTTGCTCTATGTCCCTCCTTAAGCCTCTATCACTCTCCTAAACCAGTTTATTCTTCTCCCAGACCCACCAAAAATGTTGTATTCTGCTCCTAACTGCATTTTTCTGTTACCTTGAATTGTTGATTTCAACAGTACATTTGCATCATTAAAGGTACATCTGATGGGAACATGGGAGAGGACCTTTTCTGGGGTGCTTGTGTGTGTGTGTCTAATGATAAATGTGTTAATCTGTTTTAATTTTTTTTTATTCTTTAATCTTGTTTTAACTTTTGTATCCTGTGAATTTTTAAGGACACATTTTTTAACTTGTAAGCCTCTTGTAACTGGGGGATAAAGTAGTATAAAATAATATGGATGATGATGATGATGATGCAAGAAATCATGCCTGATAAAGAAATTAATGTTTTTCTTATGTGTCTTCAGGCTGACTCTAACTTATGGTGACCCTATCATATCATACCATTTCCTTGGCAAGATTTATTAAGAGGTTTGCTATTGCTTTCCTCTAAGGCTGAAAGAGTGACTGGCCCAGGTCAATGAGCATTTTTCTGTGTCTGGCTGGGGATTTGAACTCTTTTCTCTTGGAGTCCTAGTCCAGCAGTCAAACTATTGCTGACCAATTCAGGGAAATAAAGAGACCAGACACAAGAGATGGGATGAAATAAAAGGGTCTTTATTTAACCCTAGTAATTTATTTCACTCTAAAGGTCTTCAGTGGGGTGAGGCAACCTAGTGAGGGAGCAGCTGAGGCAGTAGGTCTATCTGAGACCACACCCCTTGACAATTTGAGGGAAAAGAAGGAGCAAGGGGAAGCAGGGCCCTATATAGCCTCTGACCCCACCCCTTGCTCTCCAAGCACTGGCACATGACCCTGGTGCTGTTTAATGTGTCTCCTCTCCCCTCCCATCTGGCAAAGGCAACTCTCCCCTGCATGGCTATGCTGAACGGGGGCGGGGGGGGGTAGGAGTTGAGCTGGATTATATCACACTGGCTCTGATACATGGATATTTTATTTCATGCTGATGCTTTCCTATAAAAACAAATTGATGATTCCCAGAAAAGCACAGGTTTGGGTAGATTTAGAAATACCTAAGGCAAGTGTGGCCATCTGCATATGGGCAGGGCCCAATTTTTGCCCCACCCCCAGCATGCTGCTTCTGCTTCCCTAGATGCACCAGATGTGATGTCACTTTTGGGGGCTAACATACGGCTAATGAACAAGGGTACTTTGGAGGGGAGAGCAAACTGCCACATTTGTATGCAGTTTCAGGTGTTTAGATATATTTTGATATTTTGTGGGAGGAGGGGGAACCTGAAAATCATGTCTTTTTAAAAAAGCACATTGGGTCTCAGAGACATTGAAGAACTGGCTAGGGACTTTGAGGGTTGCACTTTCCTCACTCTTATCTAAAGTTACAGCTTGTTAAGGTCACTGCTAGCATACAACGATGGATTACAGATTAATTATAAAAGTGGTTCAGAGTTCAATGCAGTCCTGACTGGCACTTCATAAAGTAAGATTTTCACTATAAAAATATGAGGCAAGAATGGCGTCCCATTATGAACCCGTGGAGTCAGTGCCAGTGGAAACTTTCAGCCCAGTAGCTCAACTCACTTCATTCTGTTTTCTTTACTCTCTTGTATGCCACAGTTTTGTGTAAGAGTGCACCTGTCTGTAAAGAGAGGCATGAAGTATTGTGGACCACACCATGACAAGCATGGATACCCTACCAGTGACCATCCATTTTACTGTTTTCTGTTACTTTCTATGATTCTGGAGCTATTCTGTACTACCTGCTCCAGAAAAAAATGCATTCATTACTTTAAATTGCAATTGTATTTTTGTTCAACAGTAATAGGGGCTGATATAAATGTACTCACATTCTGAGCCAACAACCTCTCTCTTTATCTATAGGCTAAGGTTAAGGCTATAAAACAAATAGTAAAAACCCAATTGAAGTGGATATTTTTCTATACACAAGGAGAGTGAGGCAAAAAAAAAAAAAATCTTGGCCAGTGCAAATATTTCGTGCAAATATGAACAGTCACCTTTCTCAAATTCTTTACTTCTTACCAACTTGTTTCATAGGCCATGTTTAAGAAAGTTTAATCTAATAGTTGTAAAATATCAATATTTCAAGGACATTTTTAACTTTTTAAAGTGGAACAAATATAGTTGGCTTGTTGGTTCTTCAGAAGAAGTAGCAGGCTGGTCTAACTAATGATATGCCTCAATATACTTTCTTTCATGGTTGGCACATTGAAAGCTCAACACATCTCATTTCAAACAGGAGCCGTCAACACACACATCTCCATTTGCAAGCATGGATGCCAAATTAGCAAACAAGTAGCCTGTTCTGGGCCATTTAAATTTAATGATCTGGATCATTCCTCTGATGCAAGGTGGAAAAAGCAAAGCTGAGCTTGCCAGATTTTCTCAGTGAATGGCTTCAAGTCATTCAGCATATTTATAATTAAAACCAAGTGCCATTAAAATTACATCAGTGTGATAATGGTAACCACAAAAGAATATCAGATACACTACAACTATTACCTTGCCTAGCTATAGGAAATGTTGTGGTATCACAGCTACTACTTCGTAGCAAGTATCAGCATGTATTTAACTTCACATTTCACTGTAACAGAAAACTAAGCAAGTTATTAGATGCACTTTATGAAATATTGAGCAAGAACATGAAAGCATTGCTATTTTCCATGGTTAGTACTGTTTCTCAAGGTTAATGTTTGAGGAAAACAAAGACTGTGGCACCTGAAATGGACTACAGTGGCATGAGCTTTCCAAAACAATAACCTACTTCATGAGATAAATGTGTTATAAAGTGGGTAGGTGGAGGCTATGAGTGTATTGGCAGTGGCACACTAGTGCACATTTTTACACATCTGGACCCACACAGCACAAGTTGCTGCAGGGGAGGACACACTTTTGCTGGCCTTCAAGGGAAGAGAGGCCAGTGTTGATGTTGTCAGGCACAATGTGCTATGATGCCAGGTGTTTGGGGGAAGAGCTAGAGTGTTTATTAGCTCTGTCTGCCCCTCTTTGCTTCCTCTTGGATGATGCATCACTTGAAGAGGATGACAGAGTAGAGCTCACAGCAGACTGGGTAGCAGTTTTTCCTGCTGCCTTCTGATTTGAGCAGGGAAGGGCTGGACCTTATAGCTGTGTGATCCAGGTGTGAGAATTTAGGCCAGGGGTTATTGAGAGAAATAGATATTCATCAGGGAGCTTGCTATAATACCTCATTTTGCCACCACCCAACAAAAAAAAAATCTGGTTACTGGGCCCAATTAACTTTGTCCTGGCCCAGTGGACCTGGTTTGCTATCTGTGTCTTGACAGGGCTGGTAGTCCCCTTTAATTCTGAGGCACAATAGTGTTGGGTGAGGTCTGGAATGCTAGACAGCCACTAGGTTCCCTTTTGGAATGCAACATTGAAGGTGGGCCCTGAATCAGCCAAGGAAAGAGCCCAGAACACAAGTTACCTTTGATCAAAAGGGTCCTTCTCACCTCAAGAGAAGAATGGCCACACCAACTTTATTGGTTGACACAATAATTTTATCATTCAGATCTCATAATGATTAATGGCACATGTGCAAAGTAACGTTTTTACCTTTGGATGATTAACAAGCAAACAAGTTACATACACTCTTTTGGACAGTGCAACAATGTACCAGGCAGGCTAGAAAATCTTGCCAGTTAGAACAAAGAGGGTCTTAGAGGAAAACCCCATGAATTCTTCCAAGATCAAGGCAGAAACATCTTGAAACATGGATGTTATTTTCCAGATCAAGTTAGCAAAACTAACTTCCATTGTCTAATGAAGAAATGTCAAGGTGATGTCAAGATGATGGGTTATCACAGTAAAGGTGATCACAGTAAATTTATAACGTAAGGAGCTGACATGGTATAATGTGCTGCTGCCTTCAGGGGCCAGTAGTGAGCTGGCTAAACACAGCTGGCTAGCATATCTAGATATAGTCTAATAGGCAGCTGTGGAAACAGAAGTAGGGAGTGAACCCTTACCTTTATGGGAAAATATTGTGTAGCCCATGTGTATGAGAAACACTAAGTGTATAACCCATGAATGTACTGCTTCTGTATCTGTATAACCAGATGTTCCCACACACTGTCTTGTACTTGGATTTTGCTCTTAGACTGTGCACATGCAGTCTAAGCTGTACAGTGCAGGATTGTACTGTATGTCTGCTATGCTATGTAGTCTGTGTTATGTAGTCTGCTAGGAGTCCTAGCAAACATGCTCTAGTAAAGGGAAGTAGTTTGGACACAAGCCTGTGTCTGTGTGCTCATTTCTTCAGCCTGATGATAGCAACTCTACTACAAGAATGCTGCCTGGTACTCTTGATATGCTCAGAGGTACCAGTGTGCTACCATGACACAGTGGGAGGGTAAGAAATGAGAGTGCCAAGGACAATATATTTCTGAGGTGGTTCACAAAGAAGCCCCCTGGGCCTTTGGTGCCAATTCTGGGTAACAACTGGTTTGAGTAAGGAAAGGGGATTTAAGCTTTAAACTGGTTTTCAGGCTCACTGTCCAGGGTTCTGAATATTGAATAACATGGGACAGGGAGGGGGATTAGCGCAATTCCCCTTCAATAGGCCCTGAGTGGTAAGGATTGACAGGCCCCTAGAAGGCCCGCAGGCCAGGTGGGCCCCTGCTAGGCCCTTTCACATGTCTGGTAGGCACAGTAGGCACAGCTATGCCCATTGTAGGCCAAGTAGGCTATTTTATACACAAGTAGAGCTTGCTAGGTGCCTGCTGCAGGTCTCATAAATTATGCTAAGTTCTTCTAGGCTGCTTAGGCCTGGCTAGGACCCCTTGGCAAGCCCATTAGACTCCCTTGGCCTCATAGGCCAAGCTAGGTCCATTGGGTTCTGTCGATGACCTGATAGGCCTGGCTAGGCCCTTGTAAGGCCCAATAATGCCAGTTAGGCCTGGTAGGCCCAATTAGGCCCCTGTAGGCACTTGGAAGCTTCATATGTGTATTTATGTATGTATGTATGTATGTATTTATTTATTTATTTATTATATTTTATAAAAGGCTATCAGAGTGGCTTACAAATGGTCAATTTAACAGTTCCCTGCCCTCGGGCTTACAATCTAAATAAGACATGACACATAAGGAAAAGGGAATGGCAGTGGGGGTAGGGATTAAGCCCAGCAGATAGTGCTGTTCTTCTCTCTGTCCAAGGGCATGGCCGTGGCAGTTGGGAGGCAGGGAGGGCCTTTCAACTGCTTCTGGGCCCAGACCTGATGGAGTTCTGTGTGCCTCTTCTTCTCTCCCTCCAAGGGCAGGGTGGTGGCAGTTGGGCTGGAGGGAGGGCATCTATGAAGGCATTAAACTCTTAATGCCTTGCAGACCTGGCAGGACCAGTTAGGACATTGCTGACCTGATGGGCTGAATCAGGCCCCTATTTGGCCTGGCAAAATTGGTTAGGCCCTTGCAGGTCTGCGCAGAATTAATTAGTCTGGTACAGGTTGGATAGGCTCAACTTGACTCCATTGCAGGCCTGATAGGCACAGTGGAGCGTTGTGCTGTGCAGTGAAGCTCTGTGAAGGCTTCTTCTGCATCATCTAGGTTTCTTACTGGCTTGAGTGTTGGACTAGTGATTAGTCCCAGTTACTAACCATGGCTTCCACAAAAGGTAGTGCAGGGCCAAGGGTAAAGGCATGGCTAAGCAACAACCAGCCAAGTCTCTCCCTCCAACATTGTCTGAAGGGGGAAAGGGTGGATTATCTCCTAACCTGACCATATTTGAAGCTGTGGAGAAGACCTGGGTCCCTCCTAAACAGAACATAGTCCCAGCTAAATTGGGAATCAGATCTGAAGTTAAGGCAAATCTTACTAAAATGATTGTGGCTTGTTTAGATGCCTTGGAAAAACAGAGCCAGTGTGAGAACAGTGTTTTGCTTGGGTAAATGGGGGAGGTTCCAGTGGCCCTGGTGGCCAGTGCTGAGGATGGTGTCAATGAGTCTGCATCAGTGGAGCATATTTCATGTGAGCCTTCTGACATTAACACCATCCATACAAGTTCATATAACTGGTCATGAGGGGTCTGGAGCATTCCAGGTGGACAGGCATCTGTTGGCTCCAGCAGTGGGGAACTGGGTCCCATACGAAGTGGACTTCCCATACAACACAGACCTCTTGGCTGGGCATTTCCCCTTAGGAGGTCCATCTCTTTATTAGATGCTATTGGGAAAGGCATCCCCTTTAGAACTGTAGATAACAAGTGGGGTAACTAATGTGCTAGCTCAACACCCCACCACCACCACCCAAGGTCTAGACTGCATGGGCAAAAGGGGGCTGAAGACATGAAATAATGAATGTAAAACAGCTGGAAACAAACCACAGCTGGCAATTAGTGTCCTAGTCCAATACTCACACCACACCACAAGGCAATGCTGAGAGAGACACAGAGAGAAAGATCACATGTACACACCACCCTGAGAACCAGCAGACACTAAATTTAGTGGAACTAGCCAAAGGGGACAAGCCTAGCCACTCCCCCAACTGGAAATGCACAGAGCAAACCAGCACTGTGGTTTCACCTATATCAGTCACACCAGCTGTCTGCCCCAACAGCACACACACATCACACATGGAATGATGATGGATGGCAGACACCTCCCTCTTTACCACCTAGGCAGCCCAAACTTGGGACAGTGGTGGGGTGTAGACACCTTCCTTCCTTATTCCCCCACCTTCGTAAGCCCCCAAGCAACTAAACAGCCTACCACAGTTCCTCCAGTGAGCAACACGTGGAGGAAGACACTGTATGCTCACAAACTGTAGCATGCCGATGGTTGGATGGAGAAAGGGAGAGGGGGAAATCAGGGAGCCAGAGGTGCAGTCACTGGGCCAGCCTCCAAGCCCAGCTGCCTTGAATCATCCCACACACTGACTGCTAAACAACAGAAATACTGCTGAAAGGGGGGGGGGATAAAACCAGCAGCCCTGGCAAGGAATGAAGCCTAGACAGGGAGAGGAGACTTAGCCATATTGAGAGATCCCTTGTCATCCTCTGTTGCTCACATCGACAAGCTCCTCTCCATCAATCACACTGCAGAGTTCACCAAGGACCATGTGGAGGGGTGGTCAGGCTTTATATCACCCATAACTCCGCCCCTCCTATGTATGACAACATGGCATGGCATGCCAGTCACAAAGGCCTCTGGTTTCCTTCCAATGGAGGTCATCAAAGGGGAGGCGCCTCCTCCATAGTGTTCTGTACCGCACATGTCCAGGACTCCAGTTTCAGAAGTTTAGATTTCCTGGTCTTGGATCTATGGCAGAAAAAAGGCACAAACATGCTCACATTTATTTGTATAAATCAACTACATTTATACCATATCTCTCCTCCTATGAGCTCATGTTGGTATGTATGGTTGTCCTTCTCCCCACTTTATTCTTACAAAAAACATGTGAGGTAATTTGGTTAAGAGAGAGTGACAGGTCCAGCGTCAATAAGTGAGTTTCATAATTAAGTGGGTTCTTGAGCGTGAATCTCCCAAGTCTTACTATAACACTCCATCCAGCATACTACATTGGAATATCAGTATGAAAAACAATGGAATCTTCTGAAAATCATTGTTTTGTGCATACACAATACTATCCCTGTTTTAATTTTAATGTGTGAAGTCTCTCTCTCTGGCTTTTCTTCGCAAACGAAGATTCAGGAAGGACTCATCATGCTTTCCAGGTACGTGAACTGCTGAACTCACTTGAGCACAGATTTGCTGACGGCAATGTGGGGATGGTGGTGTTCGTCCTGTGGTGCAGGCTGGTAAAAGAACTTCCGTTTTCTTCAGGTTGACTTCCAGCCCAAACAGCTCTGCAGCTGTTGCAAAGCAGGATGTTAGGTGCTGAAGAGCTGCTTCTGTGTGGGCAACAAGGGCAGCATCATCAGCGAAGAGCAGCTCATGGACTAGATACTTTAGAGTCTTAGTGTGAGCCCTCAGACGGCTTAAGTTAAACAAGCTACCATTAGTACGGTAACGTATATAGATGCCATCGTCTTCTTCAAGCTCTGCCATAGCCCTTTGGAGCACCATGCTGAAGAAGATTGTAAATAAAGTTGGTGCAAGAACACAACCTTCCTTCACTCCATTAGTTATTAGAAAGGGCTCTGAAAGAGCATCGCCATATCTGACTTGACCACACTGGCCCTCATGTAGCAAGATAATCATTTTAAGGAATTTGGGCGGACATCCTAGTCTTTCCAGGATCTGCCACAGACCTTTTCTACTCACACTGTCGAAGGCTTTGGTGAGGTCGACAAATGTTACATATAGACCGTTGTTCTGCTCCCTACATTTTTCTTGCAGTTGTCTAAGGGCAAATAACATGTCTGTAGTACTCCTATTGGCTCTGAAGCCACATTGGCTTTCAGGGAGAAGTTCTTCTGCAATAGCAGGAACTAATCTGTTCAGGAGTATCCTTGCAAGGATTTTTCCAGCAATAGAGAGCAGTGTCATGACTCGATAGTTTGAGCAATCGGATTTTGCTCCTTTTATTTGTACAGGGTGATGATGACTGCATCTCAAAGATCTGATGGCAGTTCCCCTTTTTCCCAGCAATTCACAAGGAGTTTGCGGAATTTTTCATGGAGTGCATGACCTCCGTGTTTCCAAACTTCAGGTGAGATTCCATCAATCCCAGCTGCCTTGCCGTTTTTCATCTGCTGTATGGCCTTAAGGGTCTCTTCCAAAGTGGGAGCTATGTCCAATTCATTTTTCATTGGTTTTTGTATCATATGTTGGATAGCTGAGCCTTGGACTACTCGGTTGGCGCTAAAGAGACTTTGAAAATGTTCAGCCCATCGATTCAGGATGGAGGCTTTATCAGTAATTAATGTTTGACCATCTGTACTGTATAAGGAGCTTTGGACCTGATAAGTAGGTCCAAACACTGCTTTAAGAGCTTCATAAAATCCTCTATGATCACCCATATCTGCACAGCATTGTGTCCTTTCTGCTATATTGATCCAGCACTTGTTCTGCATGTCTCAGAGTTTTTGTTGAAGTTTACTACATGTGAGGCGGAAAGCTGCTTTTCTTACATGGCAGGTTGGCTGGGCAAGGTATGCCTGGTGAGCAGTTCTCTTCTTTGCCAACAGCTCCTGGATCTCTTGGTTGTTTTCATCAAACCAGTCTTGGTTTTTCTTGTGGGACAACCCGAGGGATTCTTCCGCAGACTGGAGGATACTGTTTTTGATATGTTGCCAAAGCACTGTAGGAGAAGGATCTGTAGGATGGTCTTCAAGTTTTGTTTGTAGATTTGCCTGGAAGTTGTCTCTCATGGTAGCTTGTTGAAGATTGTTGACTTGGAGTCTCTTCTTTAAGATGTCACCCCTCTTACGTTTGAACTTAAGATGAAGATTTAGTTTACATCTGATGAGGCAATGATCTGTTTGGCATTCTGCACTGGGCATCACTCGGGTATGACGGACATCACAAATGTCTCTCTGACTGAGTAGAACATAGTCAATGAGGTGCCAATGTTTGGATCGGGGATGCATCCAGGTTGTCTTCAATCTATCTTTCTGCTGAAAGATTGTGTTTGTAATAGTCAGCTGTTGTTCTGCACAGAACTCTAGCAGGAGGCGTCCGTTATCATTGCAATTTCCAACACCATGCTTGCCTAAGACACCTTTCCAGGCTTTGAAGTTTTTTTTTCTTTCCTACTCTGGCATTGAAGTCACCAAGGATAATAATTTTATCTTCTACAGGGACGTTTTGTATGAGGTGGTGTAGGTCTGTGTAGAATTTGTCTTTCTCTACAGCCTCGGCTTGCAGAGTTGGGGCATATATACTAAAGAGAACAACATGTGGGAGGCGTAAGGAAATAATGCGATCAGAGTGTCCTGTTGGCAAGGTTTCAAGTTTGGAGGCAATGGAGTTTTTAATCATAAAGCCTTCTCCTGAAAGATGTTTTTCGGTTTTGGGTTTGCCAGACCAGTAACGTGTGTTCTTTAAGGCTGCCTTCCTCATGGAAACGAAGTTCACTAAGAGCAGCGATGTCAATGTTAAATCTTGATAGTTCATGGGCTATTAGGGCTGAACAATGCTCAGGCCGTCCACTGTCTTCAGAGTCTCACATGGTTCTGATGTTCCAGCATGCAAGTGTCAGTTTATTTACACCTTTGGGGGCCAGTGTGTGCCTTTGTTTCTTTGCCTTGGTTTGACCGCATCAGAAGATGCCCGTTGGCCATGGCTAGCCAACCAGGTAGTAGGGGATGAGCTTTCGTTAGGCCACCTTTTCTAGGCCCCTCTCCATATGGAGCAAGCAGTGCTCTCCTTAAAAAAAGGCTGATTGGTCGTTCAGGATGCTGCCGAACAAGACTGTCATCTCCCAGGTCAGCCTTGAGCGACCAATTTCCTGAATCGCCTGCATGCAGGGTTGGGTCTGCGGCTTCCAGTGCATCTTTACACCTGCCGTTTCATCCCTCATCCATTGCTACAGGGCTTTTTTGGAACTGGATTTATCCTTCAAGCCTGTGCAATGGATTTTTCTTGTGGAGCGCAGTGTGCACAGGACTGGCCAAACCCTTTAAACCAAAGGTTCATCTGCTGTGGCCTTGCAAGCATGGATATAGAAGCGAGTTCCTCAGTCCATAGGTTTGATTAGAGTTTCCTTCTCTTAGATGGTTGACCTTACAGGGTTGGATGAGCACCATCTGCCCAGGTTTGGGATTAGAGTTTTCCTTCTCCTAGGATGGTTGCCACAAGGCTAGAGAGCCCATCCTGCCCTTTGACGCTCTTTGTCAGACCCTTCGGTTTTGACCTATCTGGCATGGGAGACCCTACCGGTGGCTGTATGCCACCACCAGCATAGCTCAAAACATCATTAGGGTACGCAAGCCTCTCTCCCACGACAAGGAGGCATCAATGGAGAGGATGTGAGAAGTACCATTGGGGATATGCCTACATTAATCATATTACATAAAGCTCCCAGCATACATTCCCAGTTCCCAAACAATTAACTCCTAGGCATCACTTAATACAAGTGTTTGAGCCACATAAGAGTGGCCACTATCAAATTCATAGCAAGGAGATAACTTTCCAAGTTTACTTGAGAAAAGAAACTAAACACAACCTTTCCAGAGTTACACATTTCCACTTTAGTACATCCTCAAATTACATAGTTTATACCCTCTTTAGTCAAGATCACCACTGAACCATTGCAGTGAGACTTCCTATTGACTGCCAAATGACCAAACTATTATATTACAACACAATACAAATACACTGGCTCTGGTGTCAAACTGACTTTATCTCCTAGAAAATTAAGCTCCATTATCTTTCACAATGCAGAGTTTTTATGATAGCAAGAAGACAAATCTAGAGAATGGTTGTCAAGAGATAATCACACCCCTTGGGAATTACAGATACTCTGTTCAATCTGTTGTCTTTTACTACTGTAGGGAAATTGTTATATTATGACAAACATACCCCTAGTGCATTACTGGATTTTATTTTATTTATTTATTTTTGGATACTGTTTCCAGAATATTCTGGCTGGGTAAATGTAACACTGCATTATATTATTACATATTTTGCTGAAAGTAAATAATGCTGTTCTTTTTTATAACCAGACTTTTTCACAATCACCCATCCACCAAATGATCAGTGAACATAATTATAAATCAATAGTTACATTCACTAAGTAACTAGTTGAGGATTGTACAGCATTTTAGCAATAATAAAAGTCAGTACTCAGTACATGATGTGCAGCCTTATCCCTGAATCTGGTGCAATAAGGTCATATCCACACCAAACTCAGGGTTTTGTTGTTTTCTCTGGAGTTTGCTTGAAACTCTGGAGAAAAACTGTAGTGTAAACAAAGGATCCATCCACCCTGGATTCGGGGGTGGGTGGGGATACAGAGGCAGGACTAGCACTGCCCGACAGGTGCCGCCATTTCCCCACTCCTCAGCACCACTTCCTCATTCCAATATTGCCCAGGAAGGCAGAGCTCTGACACAGTCACTTGCTCTGAGGTCAGAAGCCAGACATACAATTGTGTGGCTGGTCACCTTGTTCTGACTTCAGAGCACATGATTGTACACCAGCAGCAGCAGTGCCATAAATGGTTTCATGGAGGTGCCTGGGGTACAAATCCAGATGAATCACTTGTGTAGACATGCCCAGTGGTGCAGATTTGGGATTTGGCCTAAGAAGTGACACTTAACTCCAGGCCAGAGTAGTCCGAATTTCATGCAGCACAGCTCTAGGCCAAAGTAGTCTGAATATCAATTGGATTTCTATTCCCAGTGTAGACAAGCCGTATATATATTATTACAAGAGTCCCAGTTATTGTGCACATAACAAAAACAGAAGCTCTGAGAAAGAGCATGTTAGTTTATCCAGCTACCTGGTGATACTGTTCCTGCATACTGCTTCTGAAGTTTCCATAACTATTATGCACCACCCTGCCAATCTTTACTTCCTATACATTTGGCTAATCATTTCTCAAAACTAAACTAAAGGGCACCCGTCAGTTCCAATGTAACAACCTCCCAGGTTAATTTTGTGTTTCAAATCCTTTGTTCTTTGCTGAGGACCACTATTTAAGTGTCTAACCCTGAAATTTAAAAATGGCTACTTCACACATGCAAATGCAGTTGGTTGTTTCCGTTCTTATTCTGTCAACATGTCATGATATACAGCTGAATATGTGAACTCACATTACTTGGGGGGTCAGGTAACCTGTCACACCAACTTTTTGTACTTGTTCTGTGATGAGCTGTAGTCAGCCTTACCTCTTCAGTCATCATGCAATGAAACTTGTGTGACTTGCCTCCTTGCACTTTCTACCAACTGAAACACTCCCTATTTTTTAAATGGTATCATATAGCAACACTCCTTCACAAACACACATCCTCTCTCTCTGATTTCAGTCTGGCATTTTCCATTCAAACATTTAATACAAAGAAATATCTTAATGCAATCTAGCAGGTTAGATGAAGTTGCAGTGGAATTTTCTGGAAACCAGAAATTGCTTTCGATGCAGTACATCCTTGGTTTAGACTGAGGTACAAATTAAGCCTTGAAGACAGAATAATACTATTTTAAATATCCACTGGAAGAGAGAGAACCAGCCTATCTTCCTTTGGGAGTGACCTCCACAGTTGAGGTACTGCTGCAGAGAAAGCCCTGTCTCATTTACTCACCACTTAGCCTCTCAATATGGTGGGATGTACAATACAGCCTTTGCTGAAGATGTCTCATTCATTTCTGTTCAGTGAAGCAGGGGGTCTATTGTACCTTTTAGTACAAGACAAGGGTCCCACAACACTCATAACAATATATGGCAGTGTCTGCTAATACTATAACTGAAACCCACAGCACTTTATTCAGTGATGTAATGCAACACTCCCTAGACACTATTGGAATTAGGGCTGGCAATTATATTTTCTCATGTTGCTAAGTAGAAACTGACTGAAAATGCACTAAGAGGTATTCCATTTCTGTTCATTTTTTAAAAAAACTTATGTTAGGAGTGGCTAGGGACAGTTTTTGTTTAGTGGTGAATGAATCTGAAGATACACTTTCTTTGTTTACTTACTTTTGGCTACCAGAAGCTCCTATGTGGTGGTTCCCATAGGACTCAGCCTAGATATTTAAAGAAAGGTTATTGGTAATGTCTTCCCACAAATTAAATTGGCAAGAGGGATAATAGATGAGAAAAAGTTTTCATATAAAAATTAAAATTCACATGAAGGTGATTTTTAGGTACAGAACCTTGTTTTGCAAATATTTTCTGGAAAGAGAATAAGAGAGGAAATGGAAAATGTGTTTGGAGTGATGGGGAAAATGAGGGTATGTGTTCTTGGTGGTAGTTTTCTGCCAATTGTGTTGGGATCAGGGTTTTTTATTATTATTATTAATTTCAAGACAAGTTGCTGATGGCTTTAATCTTGATAAGAGAAATGCTTCCCTGCTTCTTAATTCCATGTATGTGCAGAGGGGGGAAAGGAAATTTCTTCATGCCAAAGGACAAATTAAATCACTCTGCATATGGCACTCCATTATTACATAATAGTTCTGTTTCAAAAATTCTTTGCCAAGTGATTGGCCCCAAATTGTTGACAGACTTTGGATCAATTACCCAATTCTGTGCCACAGTGTTTCTCAGCAGTTCAATATAAAATGTGTGGTTTTTAAAAAGTATTTTAACTTTTTCAACTTCTCATCTTTCAAAATTTAAATTAATATAGTTTAAAATTATTTTTATTTTGTTGAATTTTTAATTGTGTAAATTGATTTTATGGTGAGCCACTAAGAGAAAATAGAATATTGGGTGGGATATAAAAATTAAATTTAATTACAACAAAATAAAATGAATGCAGTATAAAGTAGACATGTTTCCCAATAAACACAGTTTCAGCTTGTTATGCATTTCAGCCTGGTTTGCATTTTATTGACCCCATTATCACTAATAACAGCTGAATAGAAAGTTGCCTGTAGAAGAACATTCTGATACACTGTATTTTCATATGTAATGTAAACCTATGGATGGAAACATATCCCGCGTAAAACTAACATATGAATGAGAATTTACATTGAGTTAAACAGAATGTATTCTATTGTTAAAGCCACAACAGTGCCCCTGAAGAAGACCTGCAGGCCAAAACATATCTGGCATTCTATTTATGAGGGAGCTATGTACGTATGTTTAGATTTTTATCTTTTACCATTGTAAAGTGGAGTCTGCACATATCTTTTTAGAGTATAACATTTTATAATCACCATCAGTTCTTTGCATCCTGTTAAAGGCATTGTATTATGTATGATGTTAGATTTGTGTGTTTATATGTGCCTTCAAGTCACCTATCAATTTATGGCAACCTCATGAATTTTGTAGAGTTTTCTTAGGCAAGGAGTACTCAGAAGTGATTTTGTCAGTTCCTTCCTCTCAAATATGGCCTATAGCATCTGGATTCATTGGCAGTCTCCCATCCAATACTAATCAAAGCTGACCCTGCTTAGCTTCTAAGATCAGATAGGATCTGACACTTTATTTTGAGCCTATATATCTGTGTGATTTAATATTTGTATTCTTTTCCTAAATCTGTATTGTAATGTCTGTTAATTACTGGATCCTTATTGCTGAAGTCTAGCAGACCATGACACTGAGTTGTTAAACTCTGTCCATAGTTCCACGTATGGATGGATATACAAGTGGCACTATCTCTCATTTTTCTGTGTAATATTGAAGGACCATCGCCTCCCCAAAATAGTACTCTACAGTGAACTTGACACAGGTCAGCGTAAGAGGGGCACTCCAAAAAAGCGATACAAGGACTCCCTGAAACAACATCTCAGGCTTGGCCAAATTGATCACCAACAATGGTCCACCCTGCCCTCACATCGGGAGGCATGGAGACACACTATCCACAATGCTGCAGCCCTTTCTGAGAACCCATGCTGAAAATGTCTTGAAAAGAAACGACAATGCAGAAAGAATCACAACCCGGAAACATCGCACAAGGAACCCTTCTGCTGTGCTTTCTGCAACCGGACTTGTTTATCTCGGATTGGCCTTTTTAGTCACCAGCACACTTGCAGAAAACATGGGATGAGTCTTTCCTGAATCTTCATTTGCGAAGAAAAGCCAGAGAGAGAGAGAGAGAGAGTATAAACCATGGACATAAGATCTTACTCTTTCCCATATAATTTCTAAACAGTTTCTGAATCTGGGGCATCCTTCCCAAGCAGCTGCAACTTAATTGTATTTCCTTCAGCATCTGTGGATGTGCTGTCCTATGTTATTTGAAAAACCCAGCACACACCAAAGTTATAGTGACTCAACCATTAACATTTTCATTTTACATTTCCTGAGAGTCAACTCAGTCCAGCCGAGACAAGGGAATTAGTTTTGGATTTTTCACTCCTCTTAGACTACATCATGAAAAGGAACAGAGGGAGGGAAAATACACATATGAACTTTCTTCTGTTTGCTTAGATTAAATTAAACAACAGGGGGAAAAATGAAAATGCTAATGAAATAGGCTGCTGGGCTCTGATAAGTGACTCTGAGCAACTTCAAATGTTTCCATTAGAGTAAATCACTGTATTTTACACCGTTGACATATGTTATCTATTCAACCACTGCTACATGGCACCCTTTTTGTTCTGTGCCATGTTGTGCTGCCCTTCAAAAAACTGCAAGTCATTGTTTCTTCTAATACAATAAAACTCACAAGTTGGAAGTGTCATGAATGTATAATATCCTGACAATGCCTAGAGAAAAATGTGTAGCCCCACCCTGTGTGCAAAGGTATGTTTGTGTGTGGGGGGGAGGGAGACTTGAGATGACATAGTAAATGAAGATGTTGTTTGCATTTTATGATGTCTCTCCCCCTGATTAAGAAATCCTAATGGGAGATTTGCAATTAGTGTCTGAAAATGAGGACCACAAAAGTACAACAAAACAGTGTTTTACTTGGGAAGAGCTGGAAGAGGGAGACAAGAGAGAAGGCTTTTAAAAATGTTTATGATGGTAGATTTTCCTTGGGATTTTTCCGGGCTGTGAGGCCGTGTTCTGGAATACTTTCTTTCTGATGTTTTGCCTGCATCTGTGGCTGGCATCCTCAGAGAATGGTTGAGTAGGTGTGTTTGTGGAGTTTATATGCTGTGAACCCCTGTTGGGGAGTATATGTAAATTTGTGTAATTGAATGGTGAGTTTCTGGATATAGAAATGCAAGGCTCGTTAGTATCTGTTTGGCTAATGGTTGGTTAACGGGCCATTATCTGCTGGAAATCCCCTTGTCCCTGGGTGGAATTCTTTTGTAAGTGTTGAGTTTTGATTCTATTATATTTCAAAACGGGAAGCCAGATTTTGTTTACTTTTAAGGTTTCTTCTTTCCTGTTGAAGTTGTCCAGGTGTTTGTGGATTTCAATAGTTTCTCTGTGCATTCTGGCATGATAGTTGTTGGAGTGGTCTAGAATTTCTGTGTTTTCAAATAGCATTTTGTGTCCAGGTTGGTTTATAACATGTTTTGTTACTGCTGATTTTTCTAGCTGACCCAGTCTGCAGTGTCTCTCATGTTCCTTGATTTGTGTTTGCACACTGCATTTAGTGGTCCCTATGTAAACTTGTCCACAGCTGCATTGTATGCGGTAAACTCTTGCAGCTGTGAGAGGGTCTCTTTTATCCTTTGCTGAGCATAGCATTTCTTGGGTTTTTTTGCTTGGTCTATAGATTGTTTGAAGGCTGTGTTTCCTCAACAGTTTCCCTATTCTGTCTGTGACTCCTGTGTATGGTCTGTGACTCCTGATGTATGGTAAAAATACCTTCCTTTGCGTGGCTGTTTTTCTTCTTCATTCCTGTGGTTTTTTTCTGGGTCTGGCTGCTCTTGTAGTGTCTGATCTGGAGTAACCATTAGACTTAAGGGACAAGTTTAGTTGCCTCAGTTCATCTCCCAGGTAGTGGGGTTCAGAGATCCTTTTTGCACGGTCTACCAATGTTTTTATTGTCCTTCATTTTTGTCCTGGGTGATGATTGGAGTTCTTGTGTAGGTACCTGTCCGTGTGTGAGGGGGTTCTGTATACCTTGTGGCCTAACCATTGGTTTGGTTTGCAGATGACTTGGATATCCAGGAATAGCAGTGTTGCTTCCTTCTCTTTTTCCATTGTGAATTGGATATTTGGGTGGATGCTGTTCAGGTGGTTCAGGAATGAGACCAAATCTTCTTCTCCATGGTTCCAAATGGTGAAAGTGTCATCCACATATTGGAACCATGTTGTTGACTTTTTGGTGCTGTTTCCAGGCTTGCTTTTCAAAATGTTCCATGTAAAAGTGTGCTATCACTGGGCTCAGGGGGCTGCCCATGGCTACCCCATCTATCTGTTTGTAGAAATCATTATCCCACTGGAGGTAGCTTGTGGTGAGGCAGTGTTTGAACAAGGCTGTGATGTCCTCAGGAAATATTTGTTGTATGAGTGCCATGGTGTCCATTATGGGGACTTTGGTGAACAAGGAGACAACATCAAAACTGATCAGTCTGTCTCCAGGTTTCAGTTCGATGTTGATTTTTTCTATGGTGTGAGCTGTCTTTGATGTAGTGGAATAGAATCATTGTGGATCTTGGGAAGTCCATATAGTCTTGGTGGGAGAGCATCTGATCTGCATAGATTCTGATGTATGATTGGCTGAATTGATGAGTTCTTGATCAAGGCATTTGTTTTTCTGGTGATTTTGTTGGTCGGGTCTTGCTTGAGTTTTCTGTATGTTGCAGGGTCCAAGAGTTCCCTTATTTTTTGTCTGTATTTTTCTGTTTCCGTGATTACTGTGGCATTGCTTTTGTCTGCTAGGAGAATAATAATTTCTGGGTCTGCATTGAGATCCTTGATGGTTTTCTTTCTTTTATGGTTATTATCTTTCTGGTGGTGGTGGTTTTAGTCATCAGCGCGCTTGTAGAAAACGCGGGATGAGTCCTTCCTGAATCTTCATTTGCGAAGAAAAGCCAGAGAGAGAGAGGTTTTGCCTTTCTCAGGATCCTAGCTGTTTATCCTCTTAACTCTTCTGCCTCTTCCTCCGGGAGACGGTAGAGGGCAGATTCAACATGGGCAATGATGTCTTCAACTGGGATTCTGGTGGTCGTAACTGCAAAATTGCCTCCTTTAGACAGGATGGATGTTTCTTCTTTTGACAGTTGTCATTCTGTTAGGTTGATAACAGTCTGTGGTTTGTCCAGCTGGGCTTTCCCTTTTGTGTTTGTGGTTCTCTTGGTGTTTATGATGGTAGTACATTGGAAGTGTGTTGTGTTAAATAATGTAAGCACATGATAGCTTTTTCAGAACAGGGTGTAGGAAAAATGATGTGGATCACAACAGCGCATGCAGAATGTATTTATTGTTGTATTTTTAATATTCTTCTTCAATTATATTTCTAGGATGATTTTAAAAAGAATAGAACAATTCAGTGGTATATCATAAAACAGTATTAATCAGAATAAGTGGTTGGCAGGATTAAAGTGGTGTCTATGAAGCTTGGGGATGAGAAATAAAATTGTTACCAAAAAGATAATAATATGTTCATGTATACAAAAAGAAGAAAAAAAAACTAAGGGAGGGGGAGAAGAAAAAGGGGGAAAGTCAAAGAGTTTGAGCTTTGGACTATGAACTTTATCAGATGTGGCAAATATGGTGTTATGATTGTGAAAAGGATGCCTAATGATCGCAAAAAATTGTGCATACCAGACTATGTCATCCTTTCATGATCATGTCCTGCCAACAAGGCATACATTTTTATTGATGGGTCAAGCCATCAATTGATCTCCCATGGTGCTTTGTTGCCAGCATTTGAAACTTTAATGCCATTGTGCTCATGTGAATGCAGCATGAATGACAGAACACTTCCAGGTGAGATCGGGACAGCCAAGTAGGGGGTGCTCTTTTTATGACCCCCTCCCGTGTACTTGGGACTTTTTAAGTGTGTTTCTGTGCTTGTGTTAACTTTTAATGTCTTTATTTTACTTTTATTTTTAAATTTACTATGCTCACTTCTTCTCAAGATTCACAGAGATTATGAGCATGGAAGTGAACAGAGCTCCATTCACTCTCCATTAGTGCCTGGGCTGCCTCTTTATTGGTATGGAAGGCAAAGTCTGGGGTGGGGGTTCTTTTGTTGGCATAAAAATGTTTTAAAATATGTTGCAAAAGAGCAATAATGGAGGGTGGTCTGATAAACTCCTATAACTCTGGAGATCAGTGTTTGAATCCCTGCTCAGCCATGGAAACCCACCGGTTCTGATCTTACAGAAGTCACACTCTCTTAGCCTCAAAAGGAGGAAAACACAAACCCTCCTCTGGACAAATCTTGCATAACCCTGTGATAGGATTGCCTTAGGGCCTCCATAAGTCAGAAATGACTTGAAGGCAGACAACAAATAAACAAAATGTTTCTAGTTACAGTGTTGCAGAACTGGGATACAAACAACAAGAAGGACCCAGGGATAGCTTATGGCTCATGGACAGTGACTTCGCTATGGGTGCCAGTCTGAACTTTAAAGGTCCTATGCAATATGTTGGATCTATTTGAAGGGAATAGGGTCTCCCCAGGCTCTAGAATCCCCTTCCTAGCAAGGCCAGACTGCTCCCTCCTTGTTTCTTTATGTTTTGAGAAAAATACTTCAAAAGAAATATCAATAGGCCTTTGGGAACTGAGAAGATTTTCAGACTGGCTAAATATGGCATTATGACGATGCCAGGAGATCACTACAGGGCTTCCCTTTCAGACGACGATGTTCCTGTGTCGTCATGCTCCATTTTGGCTGTTGTTACACCAACATTTCTTTTTATTCATGGGAGAAGCTGTGAATGGATCCCCCATTCCATTTCTGTAATGGAATGTCCTGCAAGTGAAAAGGCGCCCTGTTATGCTGGCACAATGCCAGCATCAGTTGGAGGTCCATGCCAGAACACTTCCAGATAAGACTG
Organism: Gambelia wislizenii; assembly: GCA_030847615.1. Classification (NCBI taxonomy): domain Eukaryota; kingdom Metazoa; phylum Chordata; class Lepidosauria; order Squamata; family Crotaphytidae; genus Gambelia; species Gambelia wislizenii. The sequence goes on along the minus strand of JAUMIR010000003.1, from coordinate 191,314,036 downwards.
GGACATCCAGGTAAGTGACACACTTTTTTTGTACCCTCCCTGGGTTACTTGTTATGTTTTAAGTGTGTTTTTGTTCTTGTTGTCACTCCCCCCCCCCTTTTATATTGCTTTTAACATTTGAATTTTCCACGCTCTTGTCCTCCCACAAGAACGGCCGGAATTAAAACCAGGAAGTGAATAGAGCTCCTTTTGAGCTTCATTCACTCCTGGGCAGCAACCAAGATGCTACCAAGGTAGGTCTGAAACTTTAGTTGATTGTGGTCTGACGGGAATGGGAGAAGGGCAGGAAAGGAGATTGCAGGACGGGAATGCTTATTTTGTTCCCGGCTGAAAATTTGACTGTTTAAAAGGAAAGGGCTGTTAATAGTGCTTTTGATGGAACTTTTAATACCAAACTTTAGTCTTTTCATTTCTTGCTTTGAATAGATGAGGCTTTAAATTGCTGTGGACTCTTTTTTAAAAACTATTTTATTTAATAAAGTTTTCATCAATAAAACCATGCTTAAGTAGTCAATAGTTTGTTACAGAACTCTTTCTATAACTGCAACATACATAAATCAAAACAAAATATAACAAGTAATCAGAGAAGGGATGAAGAGTTGGACTTGTTATGAAATCATAGAACTTCAGTCCATACATACGGGATCAAAGGGAGGGGACAGGAAAAGACATTGTTCAACATTTTGCTGTGATGTGCTGGAGGCAGTGCTGAAGATTCAGTTTCAGAAAGATATGTGACTATGGGAAACCAGCATTCCATGAAGGTTTCAGTGTCTGCTTCAGCATTTGATACCCACATAGTAGCGGAAAGTTTTTCCATGTGCCAAATGTCCCAGAATTTATCCCATCAAGTGTTCATGTTAGGCATTTCTTTTTTCCAGTTTTTAGTGATCACTATTCAGGAGGTAGCGAGTAGGAAAACGATAATATTTTTATGCTTTAAGTTTTTGTTAGAATTGGTGAACAAAGACAGCAGCAACAATTCTGGAGAGGGATTTATGACCTGACTTGTAATTTTTCTAGCCATGTCCAGCGTAGAGGTCCAAAGCCTCTAAACACTCAGGCATTCCAGCCACATGTGTACAAAGGTACCTAATTGGGTACATCCCCTCCAGCACTCTGTGGACTCTTATATGTTTCAACTCATATGTGCTTTTATCTGTATCTGTCCCAATTCTGAGGATAAAGTGGGATATAAATAAATAAAATGGTGCTAACATATGCAAACTACAAATCCCAACACTCCTCACCAATGGCTATGCTGGCTAGGGTTGCTGGGACCTGCTGTCCAACAACATCTGTAGGGCCCCATAATTCCCATTCCTTCAATAAAACTATAAATACTTTCTCAAAAGTAAGTCCTACTATGTCAGTTGAACCTGCTTCTTAAGGTCTGTCTATCAAAAACCAAGACTGATACAAAAAAAATATATCTTTATTTATATGTATTACAATTATAATGCTTGTCTCCTTCAATATACTCCCCATTCAAACTCACACAGAGATGAAGTCTTGATTTCCATTTGTCAAAGGCATGGAACAGATCAGTTTCTGTCAGCTGTCTCGACACATCTGCTGTTTTCTTCATACTGCATCAATTGACTCAAAATGTGTTCCTTTAAGCACCGTTTTCACTTTAGGGAAAAGAACAAAGTTGCACGATGCCAACTTTGGTGAATATGGAGAATGTTCAAGTGTAGTAATGTGTTTATCAGCCAAAAACTGCTTCACAGAAAGTGCTGTGTGGCAGGTGCATTGTCTTGATAAAGAATCAAACCATTGTTCCACATGTGAAGTTGAAGGCTTTCACGGCTGATATCCATAGGTTTTCCATGGCTTTTTTCCAGGCTGTGAGGCCATGTTCTGGAAGAGTTTATTCCTGATATTTTGGCTGCCTTCATCTCTGGCTGGCATCTCCAGAGAAGATGAAGAATAACTTGGTACACAGGGAACATTTCCGTGTAGAAATGGTATAACTAGGAAAGGTAGGCTTCTGGAAAGAAATGGTTTGAACCTCACAGTAGCTGGAAATAATGTATTTCCTATGATTCTCAAAAAGAAAAGTAGTTCAGGAGGGATTTAAACTAAATTGTGTAGATAAAGGAGACAGTATTTCAGAGCATTGGAGAAAACCAAGTATGTAGGACAATAATATCAATGCATCAGAAACTGGTGGGAAGGTAAGGGAACTTGTCAATGGATGTGTGGGTGGGGGGGACTATAACAAAACAATAAAGAAGCAGCTGGAAGGACACAAATTTACAGAAAATAGGGATGGAAAGAATATTCAGAAATATGCAGAAAAAAATATGATTGAAAAACATGTTTTAAGAGAATTTAGAAACCCCAATGAGAATGTCCTATGCTCCATTCAGCTAGTGTCCCAACATTCAGGTGGTTAGAATGCAAGAACTGACAAGTAGTAAATCTGGTCCAGGTCAGTCACAAGTTATCCAAGATGATGAAGGACAGAAAAAGAGGGTGGTTATCAGCCAGTCCAGAAATTGTTATAACAAGCCGGTAGTCAAGATGCAATAAACAAGCAAGGAATAGACTGAGTTCTCAAAATGTAGCCCATCCAAGGTCAAGAAAGCATAAATGCCAGATAGTCCTGTCAGCCACACAGACAAGACTATTGGGAGCTACTGGGAGCTTTATGGGCAGCTGTGTCCAAACTACTGGGTGCCCAATTAGGTTAGCACCTCCTACTTAACAAATGTTGGGAATAACACATTTTGTCTTGTTGTCACTCTATGAATGATGGCCATGGGTCTTCAGTGTCTGCAACCTCATGCTGGGAAGTAGAGTTTCACCTCTGCCTCCACCCCTGGTTCCACAAACTTAAAGAGATCCCCGTTATTGGGAGCTACAGATTCCTGGCAATTCCTGGCAGATTCCATTTGAATCATCCAACTCCACAGGGTGAGTTATGACAGAGAAGATCCTGGACTGAGAAATCTTGATATGTGACTTCTTCTCAAAATTTGCATGTGGTTGCTTTTCACACAAAATTGCATTTTCTGCATAAGAAACAGCATTTTCTGTGTGAAAGAAAGAAAGAAAGAAAGAGCTGTTTCATATGCAGAAAATGCTGCAATTGGGACATGCTATGCAAAATTTGCACATGGTTGATTTGCACTGAAAACAGCATTTATTTTCTGTGACCAAAAAACAAAAGAAAAGAAAAGAAAACTTTTTCAGTGTGGAATTTTTCATAGAGATATTATTTTCTGTACATAAAATGTTGTTTTCAGTGAAAAATAACCACATGCAAATTTTGTGCATGTGTGGTTTTCAAAGTAATTTAGCAACAAGTAGTTGCTAAAATTACTTGTTGATTCCTTTGAGAAGAAAATTAATGATGAATTGCATCCCTAATAGATAACAGGAAATAAATAAGACTTATCTGAACTCTTAATACATGAAAGCAAATAAGATTTAATAGGCACTACTGAAATCTGGTGGGATAAGACTCATGATGCAAGTGCAATAACTGAATGTATTATCTGATTTAAAAAGAATAGACTCAACAGAAAGTGAGACAGAGGAGCATTGTACCTAGAGAATGGGCATGTCTATGAAGAGATCTTTGATTTGGAATATAGAAGACAGGTGGAAAGCATTTGAGGGGGGAAATGTTGTTGTGTTCCTTCCAGACATTTCCAACTCATGGCAACCCTAAGGTGAACCTATCACAGGATTTTCTTGGAAAGATTTGTTCGGAGGGGGTTAATCTTTGCCTTCCTCAGATTGAGAGAGTATGATTTACCCAAGGTCACCCATTAGGTTTCCAAGGTCAAGCGGGGAATCCAACCCTGGTCTCCAGAGTCTTAGTCCAGTGCTCAAAGCATTACACCATGCTGACTCTCTTTGGGAAAATATATATAGAAGTAGAAGCAATAGTGACAACAATTGCTTTTGAAGACTTGGATGATGCTCTGCTAGATCCAATTACAAAAGATTCATAAATGAGAAAATATACACTTAACTACCTTGATATGCATTACAGGTCAACCTGTGATGGCAATTTATGGTCCAACAAACTCTTGCCTTGCCTTGGAAGAAGCTACAAGGGGAATGTTTGGACCAAAATAGCAGTGTAGAACTGATAAAGCAAGTGGAAGAAATGGAAACCTTGGGCAGAAATGGCTATGTTATCTGATGCACACATGCTGCCAATATTTGTAGACATACCAGAGAAATGAAAACCTCAGAATATCCATGTGATATTCTTGCAGATAATCTGTTAAAATGTGGACTAGATGACTTGCTGAACCAAGTAGTGATCACCAGTGGTTCATCATCAACCTGGAGACAACTGGCAAATAAGGTATCTTAAACCTGGTACTGTTCAACACCTTTATAAGCAAGGTGAATAAAGTAATAGGAAGGGTATACATAAAATCTGAAAGTGACACCAAACTGGTATGGATAGCTAAAACCTCAGAAGTTTAAGAAACCCCAACCCTAAATAGATTGAAATCTGGCCCAAAACTCACAAAAGGGACAGGACTTCAACAGGACTATATGTAGAAAAAAAAATAATATGTAGAAACAGAAGATAGCTGAACTAAATGTGTAAAGGTGATCTTAAGAGATGGTAAGTTAAACAAGAGTGAACAGTATGATTGGATGGCAAAAACACATTAATGCAATTCTAAGTTGCTTCAATAGAAATACCATGTCAAGATCAAAATAATTAATAATATCACCCTACTAACATGGTGCTATTTCACATTACACAATTATAGCTCCATGATTCCACTTTAACTGCCATTACAACATCCTGTGGAACCATGGGTTTTGTACTTTGGTGAGACACCAGAGGAGCTCTCTGGCTGAGATTTTTTTTTTCTTTAATGTGTTTTTATTAAGAGTTAAAAATGTCAAACTGCCTTAATATAAAGGTAAAAATGAAAATCAAAGATAGTATAAAGAAGAATACAAAGGAAAAAGAAATAAAGTGTTACTTATGACTTTCCTACCAATGGCCACAGCATCTATATTGTTATACTTCGCTCAATTACCAATATTTCAAGCTTCTACCACTTAATTACTCCTAGTAATTATCAAAACCAACAGTTAATATTTTATCTTTATGTTCTCACAAAAAAAGAAAACAATTAATTGTTTCCTATGCTTCTTAACCTTCCCAAAGATTTCTCCCTTAATAAATTACGTAATTTATCCATTTCTGCTAAGTTCATTAGTTTCATCAATTAATCATCTTGTGTTGGGATCTCTGTATTCTATCATTTTTGAGTATGTAACAGTCTTCCTGCTGTAGTCATATATTGTAGTAATCTTCTAGGCTTCTTATCTATTTGATCATCTAATAGTCCCAACAGTTCTGGCTTCAACTGTAAATTCATTTTCAAAATCCTCTGAATCACATTATGTATCTGCTACCAATATTTTCTTGCTTTATCACTTGTCCACCACATATAGTAAAATTTGTTGTTTACATTTCCAACATGTGTTCATTACCTCTTTATGCATTTTAGATAAGCTTTCAGGTGTTAGATACCAATGATTTTGGCTGAAACTTCTAAATGCTCCTCATTCAACTGACAATCCCAGGATTCCATAGGATGGGGAATGGACATTTGAAGTGCCATAATTGTGTAATGTGAAAAAGTCCCAAGAGTATATTAGGAAGAACTTCCTAATAGCAAGAGTTGTTCTATGGTGGAATGGATTATCTTGGGAGGTGGTAGATGCTTTTTCATTGTATGTTTTAAATGGAGGTTGGATGGTCATTTGGATTTGCTTAGCTGTGGACTGGGATGCCTTTCAATTTTACAGTTCTATAACATTTCAGGCTGTCGTACAGCCCTTACTATGCAGAAGAATGCATCAGCCAATTTGGATGGAAAACAGTCAGTCCAAGGCTTGAAAGTAATTTGCTGAGAAACTATCACTCAGAGTTCAATGACTTACCACATGGGACAGTTGCACACAGATCCAACAGCTTTTGATAAAAATACATTTTAATGTGCCATTCCCATTTGTTTTAAGCTTATTTAGTTAGAATGAGGATTTCACTATGTGGCCATCCTAGCTTTGTTTGTCCCCACTGACATTCCCATGTATCCAGTTCTATCCAACCCCAATATCTCTGACATCATCATATTCACTATGATCCCTAATTGGCTGGAATCACATAATTAAGAGGAAAAAAGAAACTCTGCTAAACTTAAAATGCCACTAAACTAGCAGCAGATCAGGGGAACAATTTGAAGGTTAAAATAGCTTTAATGTTTATTACTTTCCTTTAATACTTAATTCAGTCATATTTTTTGTAGTTAACTCTGCCACAACTGAAAGAAGAATCTGCCCATACATTATTAACTAAAGGACATCCAATAATTAAATGGAAACACTCTTGTTATAATGAAAAAAGAGCATTTAAAACTACTTGACTTTGCTAATGTTAGGATGCTTTTTATCTCCAATATTCATATTAAACTGTTAGAACTATGCAGAAAATGCAATCTCTTCATGAATTGCTGATAAGTTTTACTAATGCAAGATTGCATTAGCTTCAGTTACAACCCCTGAATTAATAAGAAAAATATACTTGCATTTCGAGAGGAAGAGATAGGGAGATCGACATTTTAAAGAAATTCAATATTATTTGTATTCAGCCAGTCTCTTTTCAAGTTTAAATACGTGGAAGCCAAAATAATAATAATCTGGCTTATTCAATATGGAAACTGTTAGACATCTTTTATCATAAATGTGGCATGGATTATAACCATGCTTTTAGGAAGAGCTGTGTTAAAAAAATCTATTGACATGAAAGATAAAACACTGCTTTAGAACAACAAAAACAAAAAAATCAATTTCTACATTCTAGCAATTCATATTCTGTGCCAGGAAAACTAGCTTCTGAAATCTAGATATGATGATTTGTTTTAAAAACAACCACTCACCCAGCTTCTTAGACCAGAGATAAGGTTGTTTCATGTTGACTTAACCCCGCAAAGCCAAGAAACTGGAAACTAACACCAATCCTTAGCCTATGTGCCCCATGCTCAGAAATAATGGTGTACAATGTCTGGAATTGTGCTAGCTTACACTTGCCTTACATGAACCCATGCTTGCTTTGGTCTTTCATGATCAAACCACATGGGGCAGATGGAGTGCCTGGGACCAACAAATATGCCCCGTCTTGTCCTGATTCTGTGCTGCCATATATATCATCTGAGCCTTACTGTATTGCTACAGAAACCCCCTGTAAATGAGCCATGTCTGTTTATTGCTTAAATCAGTAGGTATAAATTGTGGGTTAACTGCTAAAGAATGGCAGGATCCTCTCTCTTGAAACCTTGGCTGCCCTTACACTGGCTCAATACAAATAAAGGTTGTTTTTTCCTGGTGTTACAATAAAACTGAGTAACAAGTGAATTCACGTTTCTTGTTTTGGATTTCAAACCCCTAAAAAATGAACGTAAGAGGGGGGATCATTCACCACCATGTTGAGATTTCCACAGGTGCCCTGTAAGAAATCTTGCTTTGGAACTACAAGTGTTTCGTGACGATAAAATGGACACATTGTGTAGACTGCTCTATGCTTCATGTGATGATGCAATGGGACCAAAAAAATAAATGATTGACATCCTGGTAGAATGTTGCAAGTGAATCGTTTCCACATATCTGTGTCTTCTCACGAGATATGAAGAAATCTGTCAGTTCTAGATTTCTCCCCCCCCCCTCCAGTCTTTTTTAACCTTTCCTTTTTTCCCCCATTCCAGACATAGGATTTGAAAATGTTTGTACATTCTTTAAAATTTAACTGAAAATTTCACCCAGATTTAATAGGTACAGCTGTTCCTGCCATAGAGAGGACCTTGTTGTATCTATGGGCCAATTCTAGATATAATTCAAAGTGCTGATTATGATCTAAAAAGCCCTATGCGGCTTACTTCTAGACTATCTGAAAGCCCATATGTGAGCCTGCCCAAGCCTTACAATTGTCAAGGAAGGTTTATGGCTACCATGCTACCAGGCTCATCTGTTGAAGACACAGGAGACAGCCTTCTTGGTGGCTACTCCTAGGCTATGGAATTGTTTCTTGAGGGAGTGCTCTCTTTTTTTCCTGGCAGACAAAGGCCTTCTCTTTTAAACAGGCCTTCAGCCTTTAACTGGTTGAAGTAGAAGGATGAGCAATGGGCATGTTATTTTGAAACACATAAAGTATGCTTTATGTGCTTTATGTGTTGTTCAAGAGTAATGGTTTACTTTCATTGTTAATACTTTTTAACTTTTGTAAACACATCATTTTAGCTATTTTGATTGAACTTATACTGTCAGTTGCTTGGTTCCCATTTTGGGAGAAAGGTGGGATTTAAATAGGCAAATAAGTCATTCAAAGCCCAGGATCTGGATAGAGAAATATGCCAGTTTCCATCTCCCACACCCAATCTGTGTTTATATGTGGCAAGGAATTTGGGGACAGCACAAAATCTGATCTCTAGCCATGCAGATTTCCCTAATATAGCATTCTCAGACTCTTTTATGAAACTGATGGTCTTTCTGGATTTCACCTCTCTAGAAGCCAGATCTTGTTTCAATGTAAAATAATTGCTATACACCCAAGAATCTAGATCTGGATAGTGTTCAAGGGCTTTTTTGTTTTTGTTTTTTAATATGGTAGAGAATCCCTCTCAAAAGAAAAAAAATGGATTATATAAGTGTAACTTCAAACACACAATTAGGGTCAAACACATTCCCCTCGTTAACATAGCTAATTTCCAGTGTGTGTGTGGGGGGGGGAGAAGAACCCACATGAGAATTTTTCTGTAGTGCCTTTCATTCTCATACATGTGTATTGCCTTGGTTGTGGCACTGAGGCCTTGGTCAGTGAAATATGAAAGGCATAATTAAAAACAAATCCTTCTTGTTTGGTCCCTTTGGATTACAGAACCAGTAGACAGACTGCATTTCAGTCTATTTGCTTTTCTCATTAAGGCTCAGATCTATAATTGGAAACTTGGTCCTGGAAAAAGATCAAACAGCAGTTTTGTACTCTGGATGCAACTAAGCCAAGTCCACATTGAAAAAGAAAAACAAACAAACCTAGTACTAGCTTTGCTATCATGAGAAGACATGACTCACTAGAAAAAACAATGTGAAGTTAAAGGCTTTCATGGCCGGCATCCATAGATTTTCCTTGTTTTTTTTCTTGGCTTTGAGGCTGTGTTCTGGAAGAGTTTATTTCTGATGTTTCGCCTGTATCTGTGGCTGAAGATGCCAGCCATAGATGCAGCTGAAGCATCAGAAATAAACTCTTCCAGAACACGGCCTCACAGCCCAGGGAAGAACCAAGGAAAAACTAAAGACAATAATGCTTGGTAGGGTAGAAGGCAGTAGGAATAGAGGAAGACAACATTCCTAATGGATAGACACAATCAAGAAAGCCGTGGCCCTGAGTCTGCAAGACCTGAGCAAGACCTGTTGTTGATAAGGTGGCTTGGAAGTCTCCCATTTATGGGGTTGCTATAAGTTGCTGCAAGTTGGTCGATGGCAGTTAAAAAGAACAAACCAGATTTGCATATCAGGAAAGTAATAAGAATTTTGAAAGAGATTAAAAAGGGGTAATAGCACAGAACATTTATAGTCAATCAACTGAAGAGTTATCTTTCAGTTATACATAGGAGACAGATTTCTTAATCATTATCCAAATGTAACTTTTAACAAATATAACAAGCATAAGAATATGTTGGAGATCTGGTCATTCCTTAAGTCATTACAGCACCTTTAGTTTTTAACGAACCAGACTGGTTAGTCATGGATCACTGTCAAAGGGATTCTGGAGGTGTCCCTAGATCTTTGAAAAGTATTGTGTTTGAAGTAATATCAATGATTTGAAAGACCTGAGCTTTGTGTTTGAGCTGTATAAGCCACCACTTGAAGATTCTAGTCATCAAGCTTCAAATATGCATGTTTGAACTTACCCCAGCTGCTATGATGAGCAGAGCAGAATACTGGTATTTTAAATATGTGACCTTTATTTCCTAAGACCATCCAGAGGCCTGAGTTAAAATGAATATTCCTACCATCAGATGGTCACTGCAGAACAAGTAAAACATCTGGCATTATGACACCCACAGAAAACTGAAAGCATTAATTGATGCCTTGGTACTCTCCATCAAGGTTTTCATCAATCAAATATCAAAATGTGACTTTTAATTAGGTTTTAATTCAAGATGTTTATTGTAAAATGGGCTTTGAGTAGCATTGGGAATTACAATGATGTTTACCACTTAAATCAGGTAATAGTTTTTAGATGACTTGATAAGCCAGATATGAAGTGTTTGTGTTATTTAATCAAGGAAAACCGTTGCAGTCATTAAATATGCTGAAAATACAACTCATTAGATGGGTCTGCTTTATGTTGGACAAGTAGAAGAAAAATGAGACACAAAATGATACCATTTTTGATACTGACAATTAAAGCCTATTAGCCCTATGTAAACCATCACTTAGGCAAAAAGGTTTGGAAGATGATTTAAAAAAAATACTCTTCAGCCACATTTCTCAAAGGAATCTACAAATAAAACATTCATAGTATAAATTAACCACCACCAATCAATTACAACTATACAATCTAGATAGAAATTAAAATGGAGCTTAAATGAAGATTTGGTGTCTTCTCACAAGATTACTTGGAGAAGAGTTTTAAATCACAAGCTGTTAATTATTACTAGGTTTTATGAATGACACCTAAAATGATAAGAATGGGAAGGAGAATACTCAGCAATTACTATGCTGGTTTCATGCCATGTATAGCTGTGCCCATGAAAACAACTACTGATAAAACAGAAAGGATGAGAAACAGTGAAATCCACTGGACTAAATCCAGCAATAGTTCTTTCTGGTGTAGACCAACTGTCTCTCTCTCTGGCTTTTCTTCGCAAACAAAGATTCAGGAAGGACTCATTCAGGAAGGACTCATCCCGTGCTTTCTGCAAGCGCGCTAATGACTGAAAAGGCCAATCCGAGATAAACAAGCACAGCAGAAGGTCTCCTTGGGTGATGATTTCAGGTTGTGATTCTTTCTGCATTGTTGGTTCTCTTCAAGACTTGTTCGCCGTGAGCTCTCGACTAAGGCTGCAGCATCGTGGATAGTGTGTCTCCAAGCCTCCCGATGTGAGGCCATGGAGGACCATTGTTGGTGATCAATTTGGCCAAGCCTGAGATGTTGTTTCAGGGAGTTCTTGTATCACTTTTTTGGAGTGCCCCTTTGTTATTTAAGGACTTGTCCACAGAAGGGGGAAAATCCATACCCCCCAAATCTGGCACAATAAGGCCACATGATATGTGGCACTACCCACAATGAACTCAAATTATAGGTTTTAAAAACTCACTGTTTTCTCTTGTGTTTTCAGGAAACTCTGGAATATTCTCTTGCATTTTCAGAAAACTCTTGTCTTTCCTCTAGTGTGAATAATGGATCTGCCCTGGATTCAGGGGGGTGGGGGTGGGGAGGTAAGACAGATCACTGTCTGCCAGGTGCTGCCATTTACATCACCAGTTCCTGGCCTGGAACAGTTACAGAACTTTCCCAGCCTAGAATAGTGTTCCACCACTGCCACTGGCATGCTGCTACTTGCTCTTAGGTCAGAAACGAGGGACCCAAATCACATGACTGGGTGCCTTGTTTGTCTCAGAGCAAGGGACTGTGCACCAGCAGAACTGAAAAGGGAAAAACCATTCTGTAACTGTTCTGGGCCAGGACCTGGGGCCCGGATATGGAAGTAAATTGCAACGGGACCTGCCAGACAGCAATCTGTGCTGGTTTTGCCAGTGAGCTGATAGAGGAAAGACAACAGTCATGTGAGCTGACGGAGGAAAGGCAGCGGCAGCAGCAGCAGACCAATGCAATATCCAGATGCAGGGATATGTGTAGTCATCTACTGAATTTCCCTACAGAAAAACAGGCAGTGGGGCTGGTCCAGGGCAGAACAGGTCAGAGAATCCATTTGAACTTTTGCCCTAGTGTAGACAAGCCCCAAGTTAACTGTCACTAATAACTTCCACTCCTATCAAGGTATTGACACTAAGGTCCTGTCTATATGGGGAAAAAAAAAGTGTGCAAAAGATCAGTGATCTGTACACACAGCCATTCACACACACACACGTCATATGGGGGGGGGCAGCAAAACTCACCCTAAAGTCTGTGAGCAGCCTGTCTGGGGGTTTCTCTGGATAAATCCGTGCACTGTTCGATTGTGCAACTGTGTGTATAGCCACAGTTGCACAGATTCGAACAGGCAGCCTTCTGATTGGCTGAACAAGCACAGGGGGTGGTACTAGTAAAGAGGGGAATCAGTGGTGGCTGCCATAACTTTTTAAAGGTATGTGAGATGATGCCGCCACCGCTGTCCTCCTCCTCCGTCCAGCCCCCGTCCCAGGCCTACCGCCACTGCCACCACCACTATCCTCCTCCCTCCCCCTCCTCCATTCTCCTCCTCCATTCTCCTCCTCCTCCATCTAGCCCCCTTCCCAGCCCCACCACCACCACTATCCTCCTCCTCCATTCTCCTCCTCCTCCATCCAGAGCCCTTCCCAGCCCCACTGCCATCACCACTATCCTCCTCCTCCCTCCCAGGGGAGGCAGAGGGAGGCAGCATGGCCAGCTCGGCCTGGATGAAGGAGGATGAAGGAGGACCACAGCACAGCCCCAACAGCAGCAGCCATGGCTGGCCATGCTGCTCCTGGACATGAAATGGGGGTAGGAGGAGGAGGCCCATGTGTGAAGTCAGACTCAGTACTTTTGTGGGGAAGCTGGGCTAGGGATCATGTGCAGTTTAGGGGGACTGCAAAAACTATGTAGGCAGTTCGCATCTGTGTGACTGCCTGCCTGTTTGTGTCTGTCCATATTTCCCCTCCTCATATAGACAAGACCTAAGAAAGACTAATGTTGGATTAAGCACATATTTGACAGAATTCATGCCAACTTCCATTCCATGTTCCATTCATACAACAGAGCTTTCTTTTTACCTCTTCTTTACAGTCCCCCATACACTCCCAAATTTGGTTGGGAGACTCTCACAGATCTCTGGAACAAATTTTGATTGTGCATAGAAGGTTATAGGGACAGGGGAATCTTCTTTCTGCTAATGCAAGAATCAATGCCAGTGGAAGGACTGAACAGGATTCAATTCAATGTGAACCCATTAGGTGAAGTTTACTACAGGTTAGGTTACAGAGTATAGGAGATGCTCCAGGCTTGTCATAACATTTGGTCATGCCCTGAATTAACCTATCAGACTAACCAAGCAAAACCCAGATATTTTAAGTCTTGGGAACAGAACTCCAACTGTATATTGACTCCCCTGTAATACTTCTTTGATCCTCTTTTAAATTTCCAAAATAACAAAGAAGTTCTCATTTAATGGAAAATAGGTAATTACAAATAAAAATGTTATGTTGCTGAAATGGTGAAAAAATTGCCAAATAGACATAGTTAGAGAAATTGCTGTTCAACACTTTGCCTTGTGATGAAAAAAAATCTTATTTGAAATCATAGTGTGTTTGTGTGTGTGTGTGTGTGTGAGAGAGAGAGAGAGAGAGAGAGAGAGAGAGCGATCAACTTCCACCAATGCTTGTGCATGTGGTTACTTACCTCTGGTCTAAAATTGTCTATTGAGTATCAGAATTTGAGTCAGCCACACTGCACACAAGTTTTTAAAGTAAAACAAAATAAAACCAATGTTATCAGGTATTGGGTCTTATCACAACAGTTTGCTGCATGAAAAGGTATAAAAGAAATGTCATAACATTAAAAAATGTGCTTAGCACTATAAATTAATGATGGTTTAATAGCATCTTTTCCTGGAATGAATTCCTTTTTAATTTTATCCTTTGTTGTTACCTTAGCTGAAATGCCTCATATTAGAAGTAATAAATTTATATGGTTTCTTTTCAACATCTAACATAAAAGTTGATTTTAACTCTGCATTTATGAGTCCCATTTTTGTATCACTTGCCAGTGTTTTCAAAAATTTTATCCAAGTAAAGGCTTAAAAATACCTTGTCTTTTAAGCTATGTGTTTTGTCATTGCTTTACTTTTTCCATCTTTACCAAAAACGCACCCACCCATAACCAGTTTTAAAGTATTGGTCATTCTATATTGCTTTGAAAAAAGCCTTTTTGAAACTCAATTTTGACATCTAAAATATGAAGAAACGTATGAAAATCTCAAATGAAGAAAACATGAACAAAAAAATTAAAGGCAAGGTATATCTAAAAATAGCACTTTTGTACTAAAAATAGTACTTTTGTTGGTTTGTATGAATATGGTGTCTTCTGCTTTCATAGTGAGAAGGTTGAATATGCACTCAGGAGAATATCATACCACACTTCTATTGTGCAGGGAATGGGAATATACTGGTATTCAAGCAATCCTTATTGCATCTCTGCTTCGATACTTGTATGTTTCCATTTGCTTCACTAATATGATTGCTTTGCAATATTGGTGGGAGTGTGAGGGAAATAAAAGAGATAGATGAGAGAGGCGATGGAAAATAGATGGGCAGCTGAAGGGCAGGAATAGTCAGATTGGGTGTACAGGAGGGCAGAGAGAAGAAAAGAGAAAGATTGGGTGGGAGGGGGAATAGATCAGCCATTCAAGGGGTGGTGAAATAGTGAGATCAGGCATGCAAGAGGAATAGGAAATAGATTGGGTAAGCCAGGCTGGTGGAAATAGTGAGACCAGGCAGGTGAGCGGTGGGAGTCAGATCAGGCAGGTAAGTGGGATAAGCAATGGTCAGATCAGGCAGGCAAGTGGGACAGGAATATAATCAGATCAGGCAGGTGAGGGCTGGGAAATAGTGAGATTGGGTAGGCGAGTGTATGGGAAATAGTGGGATTGGACAGGCAAAAAGGGTAAGAAAATAGTTAGCTCGGACAGGTGAGGGGGTGGGAAAAAATCAGGTGGGCTGGAGGGTGGCAAAATAAAAGGAAGAGAGAGGGAAAGAAGAAGAAAAATATGCATACTCACCCACAACTGCCACTATCAGAACTGAAGAGGAAGAGAACTTATCACATAGAGGGAATAATGGAAACACAACACTATTGAGGGCCTATTGATGGGTTTCCCTGTCAGTAAAAGGTGCCCTCCAGCAATGGTTTGAATGCAGGTTGACAACAGCACAGATACAATGTTATGTGATAAGGAACAGCCACATACACTATTATGCTGCTCTAGTACCACTGGTAAAGCCTGGTGTGATAATCTTATCAGTCATTAAAGATCATTTTCCTTGCAATTTAGTGGTGCCTATAATCTTGTTGGGGTCCCCCCCCACACAATTGCATGAAATCTTGAGACATAGTAGACCTTAAAAAAAGGATTTATCTGTACACATTCCAGATGAGTACCTTCAGAAGTTTTCATACTAGTCATCATTTTTTCTTGTTCAAAAAGGAAACAGAAAACAAAACAAAACCTCATTTTTTAAAAAAGTATGTACATTGATCTGAATGCTCAACATTGATGACATATGCTGCCTTTCTCCTAGTGTTGCAAGTACCTTCCTAGAAACTGTACAGCATCTCCAGGTATACAGCTGAAGAATGACACCAAAGAAGGACCAGAGAAAGAAACAATTGAGGTGGGTTAAAGTACCATACTGTAAGACTGCTCAGTGAGCACTGTGTAGATAAGCAACATTGCTTGGCTGAGATAGGCAGGCAGGCCAAGAAGCAGAGCGAGGTACCCTTTCCAGGGTGAGTTTAGTTCATTTACTTGGAAGTACCACACTTTGAGATGTCCTAAAGATCATCTCAGAGTTTCAAAGTTCAACTATGGCTACATTTAATAATGCAAACAAATGTACTTAAATATTTCACTTACCCAGAAGCAGTGGCTGGCAGAGGCAAGCAGCCAAAGAGGTACAGCAGAGAGCCAGGTAGCTAAATACTGTTGAGTGAAATCAAGAATCCTTTTCAATGATGGCACAGCCCAGCCCAGCCCATTTTGGAGGCACATTGCTCAACTCCCCCTAAGAAGATTCCTAAGGTTCAGAGCTGAAAAACTGCACTGAAGAACACAGTTAAGGCTATCATTTTCTTTTCTTTCTTTTTTTTCCTTCAGTGGGAAACATTGTTTTGTTCACAGAATATAATGTTTTTTGCATAAATATTTTTTGCAGATGAAGGAAGGAAAGAAGGAAGGAAGGGCAAAATTTCTTATAAATATAATCTCACCCAGGAAGGATGTTTTTTGAAAATTTTAAGTCACACATAAGTACTACAGTTTTAGATTCATGCTCACCAACATATTTGGGTGACCTGGACTGACACTGGAAATGTCCTCTTCATGGCCCTATACTTGGTCCTTACATTGGAATCTTTGCTTGGCTGCTAGGATTGTTCTGCCCCTGCCCTAAGCAAGACCACTTACTACTGCTTCTTAAGGTATTTGAGCAAGCTGTTATGGCTATAACGATCTGGAAATCTGTCTTTCCTCATTTGCTACCAATCATGAAATCATGAAACCTTGGAATCTGCTCCTACCTCAAAAAAATTACAGTTAGTGCTCTGTTTTTTTTTGTTTTTTTTTGTGGTGATGCAAGTTGTCTGCTTTCTATCTCAGGGGTTGCCTATGTCACAGCGTTGCTGTTGTCTCATGCCAGCTTTAGATCTTCAGATTCAGATAGATCTTTCCTGACATTGGAAATAAGCTGCTCCTACTACCACATTCTTTAGCCCACTGCCAACCCCACCTATATAACTGGGACTTACATATCTCAATGGGGATAAAGGCAAACTGTTCTTACTTTCTATGGCCCTGAGGATTCCTGTGTATTATTTCTTTTAAGATGGTCCACAATGGATTACATTAAATTAACTGTAATAACAACAGAAGATGGCAATGAAATGATGGAACAAGAGACCTCATCTATAGGATCTAAGAAATCAAATGGAAATTTAAACCAAGAGAGGGGGTGCTATATAACTGGGAAAAGAGCACACTACATGATCAATAAGGACTAAAAAGAGGATACAAACAATATACTGAACCAGCAGACCATTATATTAATCTCCCATTCAAGCAAAGTAATGCTCAAAATTTTATAACAAAGGTTTTTTCCATATAAGGAAAGAGCAATGCCAGATATCCAAAGGGGGTGGGGGATGTTCAGAAAAGAAAGAGGCACTAGTGATCAGATAGCAAACATGTTGAATAATGGAACACACCAAAGAATTGCATAAGAAAATCAGCTTGTGCTATATAGATTATAGCAAATTTCCATTGTCTAGATTATTTAAAACTATGGATAACCCTAAAAGAAATGTGTGTGCCACATATTTGATTATTCTGGGGTGTAACTTGAACTCAGGACAAGAAGCTATTGTCAGAACAGGATATGGAGAAATTGAATGGTTTCCAATTGGGTAGAGGATCAGGCGAGTCTGAATTTTATCACTTCTTATATTTAACTTGTATGCTGAACATATCATACGTAGAACAGGATTACATTCAGAGGAAGGAGGCATGAAAATTAGAAGAAGGAACATCAACAATTTAAGATATACAGATAACATCATACTATTAGCAGAAAAAATAGCAAAGATTTTGGATACTATCAAAAAAATCAAGGAAGAATGGTAGAGTAGCAATGGGACATTAAGACATCAGAAATAATGACCACAGACGACGAGCATAACTTTAAAGTAGACAATGAAGACACTGAAATAGTTTCAAGATTTTCCATACATTGGCTTAGTCATTAATCAGCATGGAGACTGTAGAAAAGAAATCTGAAGAGGACTACAAATTGGAAGGGCATTTATGAAGAAACTAGACAAAATTCTGAAGTGTAAAGATATAAGAGTATAATTGAATATTGTTCCTGCCAGCATATTTAGGATTGTCCATGCCACCATATTTCCAGTTTCTATATATGGTTGTGAAAACTGGACATGAAGAAATCTGATAGGAAGACGATCAACTCATTTGAAATGTGATACTGGAGGAGATTTCTATGGATACTGTCAACTAGCAAAAAGATAAATAAATGGGTCCAAGAGCAAATCAGACTTGAACTGTAGAACCAAAGTGACTAAACTGAGACAGTTGTGCTTTGGACATATATGAGAAGACATGACTCACTAGAAAAGTGTTAATTCTTGGTACAATATTAACAGCAGTGTGTTTGAGATTCTGGCCTTATGTTACAGACAATATGTCTTCATACAGTGCTACAATTTCGAAGGCATTTCTTTCTTTAGAAACTGCATAGTTCAATATGATGTAAAACACAAAACTCTGCCTTTTTATTCTAGGATTAGTTGCATCAGAGCGATTCCAAAAATACCTCCTTCCACAAGTATATTTAATCTGCATTAACATTAACAGCAAGGGGGACACATTACTTCAATACAGAGAAAATAAAATTTAATTACCAAACAATTAAAAAGAAAGAAACACAAACACATTATTTCAATCCCTTTGAATTTATTTAAGATCGAAATAAAAACATGGTCTGTTAATCTATCTGCCAAGGAGCGAAGTCAACAGATAAAATATAGGAGGCAATGAAGAAATGGAATGGAATGCTTACTTACCATCTGGCTTAGTGAAGCTTGACTGGGCACTTGGATGTACAAAAGCGGCACTTGCCTTCCCTTCCCCTGTCTCATGGCAGTGATCACCTGCTGTCTTCCCCTTGGCACACTGCTGTCTCTATAGTGACATAATGCTGTAGGTAGAATGTGGATAATTATATATAGTCAAGGCAAAATTTCACATGTCATCAGTTACTTTAAAGTACAATTCAAAGTGCTGTTTTTGATCTTTAAAGAGTCGAAGGGTTCTTCAGGTAAGGGATGACCAAGAATTTCATTTTCTTCATTTTTTAAATAAGAACATTCCAGCATTTACAACTTTCTTCATACACTTGGTGGAGAAAAATTGAGACTGGAAAAAAAAGTGGCAGAAAGCAAAACTGACAGATTATCTCATCTAGGATGAAAGCTCTTAAAAGATTTGCTCTATATCCTTTTTACAGTGGGCTGCCACCCTTTAATGCCTCATATTTAACAACCATGGTACAGGCAGGAAGAACATGATCATCTCCATACTGGGAATAGTTATAGCTATTGAATTTTGCAGATTGTTGAAAACTGTTCTCTTTGTCTTTGAAATGGATATACCAAAGTAAATCTGAGAAATTAAGAATAAAACAGTTTGAATGTGGGAGAAAGCAAAACTGTGAGATTTGTTCATCCCATCTTGATGGACTGGATCCTCCCATATACTATTTCCCATTTAAGAAAAACAGAGAGAGAGAGAGAGATTTTCTCTCTAATCATCATCAGTTTTCTGGTTATTAATTTCACTGTCTTAGAAATCATCAGATCAGTAAATTTTATGACGGTATTAGCAGATGTACAGA
The DNA here is from genome assembly GCA_030847615.1 of Gambelia wislizenii. Lineage (NCBI taxonomy): Eukaryota > Metazoa > Chordata > Lepidosauria > Squamata > Crotaphytidae > Gambelia > Gambelia wislizenii. The sequence continues at coordinate 191,294,623 of JAUMIR010000003.1, read as the reverse complement.
TCCCCCCCTTGAATCTGCAGTATTGGTAACCATGGTAGGGGGAGAAGTCTCCCTAGGCAGCATAATTCTATGGGAGGACCTCCAGATGCCTAGAGAAGCATCCTTTCTAGGCATTTTCTATGTCCTTCAGCACAATTCTATGGTATTCTATGGTGGTTCACTATTGTCCACAGTTTCAGTTAGTCCAGGGGGTGACATGTATAAGAGAAATTCTGAACCACTTGCAAACATTCAGAGAGTAGACTGAAATAGTTTTTTCTTCATTTTTGTTACAGCAAATGTCAGGGCTCTTTGTTAAATATCTTGGCAGACCAGAACAAATTATTCTTCATAGGAAATACTTTTCAAATCAGGAAGCCATTTCTCATAGTGCAGGGATTCAAAAACTTTGGCCCTCCAGATATTCATGGAATACATTTCCCACAATCCCTGAAAACTGGTTGTGTAAACTAAAAACAAGTGGGTAGCTGAGAAAATTTGGATGTCTACAGATTCCCCACTCCTTGCTATAGAGGGTAATGCTTAATTTTTTATTACCTTGTTAGCACACCTAATAGACCCCTACCCCCAGAAACGGCTTATTAATAATTTGGTTTATTAGTGTGACCTTCCACGCGGAAGGACAGTGAAGTGTCAGGCACTTGTTATAGAACCCAGAGAGACACATACACATCTCTTTGGAGGCGCCACTGGCAAATTCCAAAATTATGAGGAAACATCAAGAGGTCAAAGGAACACAATCTCCACTACATACCTAAGTGGTAGACAGTAGATGTATGGAGCAATCCTTTGTGTGTAGGTTTTTAGCTTTCCTTCCCTTAATCACCCAAACCTTAAGAAGAGGTAGCTCAAGCTTTGTGAATCCAATCATCAGACATTAAGGACACTTTACAACACATTAGCATCTTCAGACACCTATTGTCAAGACCGCAAACTTTCCTGAAACTCATTGTGCAATCCTTGAAGGCTCATGGAATCTATTGTTCCCACCCAGGGAACTTCCATCTCTTAGGGCATATTTTTGGTATAAATATGGGCCAAAAATCAGGCTTCATTGTGCACAGAACATATTCTTGAAAACTCCATGTCATTCTGTGTTAGCTACTCCGGACTCATCTACCCACACTGCCGGTTTGATCAACGAATTCAGACTATAAAACAGATGTCATATATCTCCAGAAACCTCCTTATCTATCCCTCTGGCAATTTCTCTCTTCTTCCATTCCTAGTGGTCTTGTTTGAATACCCCTTGTAAGAATGTTTGTATACTTGGTGTTATTATTTTATGTCTTTAAGAAATATCATTGTTAATTTTTCATCTTGCATTTGTGTGTGTCTGTTTAGAGGGAGTTGGGGTATAAAGAGGTTTAAAGATCCCATTCTCTGTTTCCCCCTTTAGCATTGCCAAGCCAAGTTGCTGTTAATTTCCCCAAAATGTTAGATACTCGATATTTTCTTCGAATTTCCAAGAGATCTTTGGGTAATAGTCTCCCCACTGTACTTCTTTATGCTTACATTTATACTGCCTCCTTTGTGGTGAGACACTGTAGCTTATGAAAAGCTATGAGAGTATATGATGTGAAAGCCAAACAAAAATTAATAAAATGAATGCATATTCTTTATAATGATGAACAGTGGGGTGTTTCCATAACAACTGGTTCCCATATGGAACTTACCAGACATAGGAACATAGGAAGCAGTCTTGCACTGAATGAAAGGATTGGTCCATCTAGCCCAGTACAGCTAACTCTGACTGGCAGCTGTCCAGAGTTTTGGGTGCAGCAGTCTTACTCGTTAAAATTAATGAAGTTCCTACAATCATCTTTGAACTGGATCAAGTTTTTGATCCTGCAGAAAAATATTTTAAGTCAAGTTATCTTAATCTATGTGCAAAATATGTTAAGGCATCATTCCAGCTGGCCTGAACCCTTGTTACAACATTAATTACTGTGTTGTCATTCTTTTAAACTCTAGCAGAGTTACAGCAGAGTAAGTGATGCTCCAGTAAAGGCTTGTACAGTCTGTCTGATTGTTCCACTGAATATTTATGTGTAGCACCTTGCTGTTTAGACTGCAGGTGATTAGAATGGTAACACAACATAGAAGATCCCTAGTAACACTGGGGAAAACAGCAGTAGTGGATTTGCATTAAAACCATTCCTTCCCAACCTGCCAAACCAACCTGAGCTACAGATGATCAACTAGGAAAAGATTGGTCTATGAGAGCATAATACCCTGTGGGAATATAAAGCTGAAGCTCAGCCTTATTGACTTGAAAAAGTAGAAAATGTAACACCCTGTATACTGTTGAAGAAAAAGTGCATTCAACAAGGTTCTTAAGAGAAATGTTTTCAGTGGTCTGTTTGTGTGTACTCTAGGGGGAAACAAAAGAGTATAGATCATAGCTGACAGAGGATTCCAAATAACTCTCCTATATTCAAAATGCAAGTAGGCACAATAACAATTTAGTTTAGATTGCAATCTTATACACATTTATCTAGTAAGCTACAGTGGACTATTTCAGCATATATATATATATACACACACACACACATATGATTACAGTGTTCAGGTTTATCCACTTAAATAAATAGTGTTTACTTCTCAGTGTAGATGTATATAATTGCACTGTTAAAATTTGCATCTACAGGAGGATTTCTATTTTGCTTTTTTTGTATTACCAGTTAGATTAGATGTGCCAAAGTGGTGAAAGGTGAGCACCTTCTTATCAGTCAACAAATAGTATAACGGTATTTGTGACACATCACTCTAAAAACAACAACAACAACACAACACTCTAAAAATAATAACAATTCAACATCTTTATCAATGACTTGGATGAGGGAATTAGGGGCATACTTATCAAATTTGCAGATGACACCAAATTAGGAGGAGTAGCTAATACCCTAGAGGACAGGATCAAAATTCAGAATGACCTGGATAGACTGGAGAGCTGGGCCAAAGCTAACAAAAGGAAATTCAATACGGAGAAATGTAAAGTACTGCATTTAGGGTGGAAAAATGAAATGCATAGATATAGGATGGGAGAGACCTGGCTGAACGAGACTGCATGCGAAAGGGATCTAGGAGTCCTAGTAGACCACAAGTTGAACATGAGCCAACAGTGTGATGCGGCAGCTAAAAAGGCCAATGCAATTTTGGGCTGTATCAATAGAAGTATAGTGTCTAGATCAAGGTAAGTAATAGTGCCGCTCTATTCTGCCTTGGTCAGACGTCACCTAGAATACTGTGTTCAGTTCTGGGCACCACAATTCAAAAAAGATATTGACAAATTGGAGCATGTCCAGAGAAGGGCAACTAAAATGGTGAAAGGTCTGGAAACGATGCCTTATGAGGAGAGACTTAGGGAGCTGGGTATGTTTAGCCTGGAAAAAAGATGGTTAAGAGGTGATATGATAGCCCTGTTTAAGTATTTGAAGAGGTGTCACGTTGAGGATGGAGCAGGCTTGTTTTCTGCTGCTCTAGAGACTAGGACACGGAGCAATGGATGCAAGCTCCAGGAACAGAGATTCCGCCTCAACATGAGGAGGAACTTTTTGACAGTAAGAGCTGTTCGGCAGAGGAACACACTCCCTTGGAGCATGGTGGGGTCTCCTTCCTTGGAGGTCTTTAAACAGAGGCTGGATTGCCATCTGTCAGGGATGCTTTGATCAAGATTTCCTGTGTGGCAGGGGATTGGACTGGATGGCCCTTGTGGTCTCTTCCAACTCTACAATTCTATAATTCTATGATTCTATGATTATTTGGCACTCACATGTATAAAATTATATGAAATTTAATTGAAAATCACCACAAACTTTTTTTTGGGGGGGGGATGTGGCAACAAATGAAGAGGGGGTTAAGAAAATAAAACTACCTCACAACACCATCAGCCTGTTGAAAACCTTTAGTGGCAGTCCGAACTTGTTCCAAAGAAGCAGAGGCAGAAGAAAATGCAAAGTACTGAGGCAACAAGGACAGGGGTAACAGGAAGAAGAGGTGATGGCAGTGGCAGCTCTCAGTTTCTCTCCTCCCTATAAGAAATAATGCTTTTGTAACCACAACCTTACCCACTTATGTCATGCTGCAACATTAATTCTTGCCAATTGGTAGAATAAACAAAAAGTAGCCTCTGTTCAAGTACCTTGTAATTTTGTTACCACTATATTTTAGTTATACTTTAAAGTCTTACCTGGATGATCATCTTGGGGACAGTACCAACACAAAAAGAATATAAAATTAATTTGCTAAGATCAAGCAGCCAACAGCAGTTCTGGAAAACTGGTTTTGTATTTTGAAAAAAAAAAAAAAAAAAAGCAAAAATTATGGGTACCTAGGAGAAAATCCCCCGAAATTACCTGCACACAAATGGGCTGGTTTAATCTCCTCTATAAAATCTACTACATTGCCAAATTTTATATGTATTGTGTGGGGGAAAATTGAAAACGTTATACCCTTTTGGATTTTCCAGTGCAAATCAATGGTGGAAACTAGCTGTCTGGATTCCTGACTATCAGTTTGATTTGGAGCCAGGACTGCAGTGTATTGGGCCCAAATCCAAATAGCTGACTCAGACTCCATACAGAATTGGGGGCTTGTGAATAGCCCTAATATTTATTATATCAAACCAACTGTAAGGACAAGTATAATGTGTTTTTTCAAAGGCAACAATTTAAAGCATCATCAACAATTTTAAAAAATCCCACAGAAAGATGGTAGCCTCAACACTACATTGTTAAAATGCAGCATCTACTCAACTAATCCATGTACTGAAATCCCATTGGAATAAACATGTTTTTGCTGTTGTCAAAGGCAGTCCTCCCTCAGGATAATATTTTATGATCCTGACAACACAGCAGAACAGACCATCTTCTTGATGCCGATCTACTTCAGACAGTGTGAGGACATAGTCTTAAGAACTAGTCTCAGCAGCCAAGTCATAAAATATTCCAGTTCTAGACAACATAGGGTTTCAATGCTCCATTGTAGTGTCTTGTACTAGTGATAGATGGATAGAACAACCTCTTTTCAATCTGCACTCACACCATTTTGGCATCAGTGTGAAATGATTTAAAATCTGTGAAGATGTTGCATGTGAATTGAATTTATTTTTTTCTTAGGTATATATATATATATATATATATATATCTAAGAAAAAATAATATATATATATATATATGTATATATGTATATTCTGCCAATGAATTCACGTGCATTTTAAAATTCTTTGAGCCAAAAACTGCACGTTAAATCCACATTCTTTATAATCAGTGAAGTACAAGTATCAAAAAAAAAAAAAAAAAGCTGTATTCAATTATGCATACTAGTGTAGGTAGTGCAAATGAGGTTAGTTCAAAAAAGGGAGAGTGAACATATTTCTAGACAATCCTTACTTTGAACTGAACCTGGAAATTAGTACAGTAGGACCCCAGTATTCATGCGGGATTTGTTCCAGGGGGGCCTGTGGATACCGAAAACCATGGATAACAGTGAATGCCATTGAAAATAATGGGACTTCTGGTTTAAAATACCATAGAATTGCCTTGGAAGACCTAGAAAATATCTAGAGAGGATGCCTCTCTAGGCATTTTCTAGGAAGACTCTATGGTAGGTGTGCTGTTTTGTGTCCCATGGATAACTGAAGCAATGGATAATGAATCAGTGGATATGGGGGGTTCTACTATACTAACCAATGACAAAATGCTGGAGGTATATGATAGGAACATAAGAACCCTGCCAGATCAGACCAAAATCCTACCCAGTTCAACATCTTTTCTCCACAGCAGCCAACAGGTGTTCAGATATATTGGTGTCTGTAGAAGGCTAATAGGAACAACTGCTTACCATGATCTACTCTAGTCCCCTAGATGGGTATAAGCTGGGGCAACTCCATATGAGAAATGTAGGTAGTATATTGCTGCAGGTACACTTTTAAAATGATAGAATCACCTTAACTACAAAAGATATTTTGCACAATTTTACCATTCATGACAATAATTCCATCATTTATGCTACTCAGTATAAATAGCCCTCTTCACCATCTATGTAAGTAACATAATGAGGTTTCCTGAAAAATCAATACGAGATACACCTAGGAGACTAGACATTAGAAAGGATAAATATTGATGATAATATGGTGGTGAAAGAAATAGAACAGGTTTTAAACTTAAAAACTGCCTCCTTTACAACTCAAGGTGGACTTAAAATATCTGTCATACCTTTAAATAAAAAGTCCTGGAATTCTCAGGTATTTATTCCCCTCTCTTTCATGTAATCATACATAGATTTGAGCTCCCTTGAATATTATCAATATGTTCTAGCAATATCAACACATATCATCTCTCACAGAATAAAACCAAGAATCATTCATTAATTTACAGTGGAGGTTATTTTATCAAAAATTCAGGGTCAGCTTAGCCTAGCAATTCCTTCACATTTGTTGCAATCAAAATTTCTGAAGCTCTTTTTTTTCTTTGAGTAAGTGTGTATGAGCTATAAAGTAGTGTACAATTATTTGAATGGTTTTATAACTGATGTTTAAAGACATCTATTTATGAGATTTTTGTTATATATTTTTACAGCCCATAAAGAAGAATCTAAAAAAAACTAACAGACCAAAACATATTGAACTTTTTAATAATAATACATAATCTCTCAGCATCTTGTGATGTATCTATTTCATAGACAGATTTTGTTGGTTACTCTCTGGTTTTTAATTTCCCATAGACTTTTTTTTTCAGCAGAATGTCCTCTGCTGTTCCCAACACATTTCTGTTGGGCTTGTCTAATCTGTGTTATTTCAGGCTCTTTCCTTGAGTCCCCAGGTGTGATGATTCTCTCATGTGGTGTGATGATTCTCTCATGTGGTGTGATGATTCTCTCATGTGGTGGGTCCCTTCCTCTTGCTTCTGCAGAACAGAACAGGCCCTCCAGAGAACATTTATACTAGGTACCAGCACCCATTGACTTTAACCCTTTTAGTGTAATCCAATGAGAAGTTACAGGGTTCAATTTGTACTTTTACTCTGACTCTGCAGAGCTTTACCTCTCCCCACCATTGTGGTGGGGGGAAAGCCAAGCAAAGCACGTGAAAAAGAAGTATGCAAAAAGGGGAGATTTAAAGAACATTTATTCTAAGCAGATTACAAAGCCTAGCAGAGATACTTTTCCATTGAAGGCTCCTTCCTTCCAGGTACACTTAAGTTACAAGTTACAGATGTCTAGTCATTCCAGCCAAGGTTGTAAAATAAATATAAGCCCTAACATGACTAAACTAGACTGTTCCCTAATCTACATACAAGGGTGCAATCCAGGAGCAAGGGATATTCATGGGGCTGGGAGCCTGGGCTTTTTGGCACAGCCTCTACCAAACATCCCTCATAGCTAGTATGAGAGTCCCTGTTGTTGTTTTTTTAAAATCCCAATTATTCTAACACTTTGAAGGTACAGCCATAAGTAGTGACTTCAGTGCTTCTTGATTGTGAATGAGAGTTAGCCATATTCTTCTCATTTCTCCTTGCTCCTCCCCTTGCTGTTTGTCTCTTTCTTATTTTTGACCAAATGTGACCATACAAAATACTTTTCAATACCAAAATGCAAATTCATAATTTATGGTTTTACTTCTTATTCCTGGTGGGTCCAGGACAATTGAGGGTCTAGCATTTGAAGCTTAATTTCCCAGCTCCCAACTGGCAGGTGCAGCTGTATGGGCTGGGAGCCCATTTGCTGAATGTGAGGGGGGGATGAGACCTGGATGGTCTCGTGATGGCCTCTGTGCCAGCGAGGGGAAATGAGAGTCGGGACCAGAGGCTATTTAAAGCTCTGCTGCCCCTAGCTTCCTCCTCTTTCTCAATGTCGAGCTAGTGAGTGGCAGCTTTCAGCAGCAAGTGAGTGAGCGAGTGTGTGAGGCAGGAAGAGAGGGTTTAGGCAAACACATTGATTATTGAGGAAGGAAGTAGTGGAGAAGACTTGGCAGGTAGTACTGGATCTTTTGGAAGAAGACTTAGCAGGGAGTACCAGATCATTCGGGGCATAATTGCCATGTGGCACAGGCTGCTTGGCCATGCACCCTAGTCCCTGGTCCTGGGGGGAGCTGATCTTTCCCACTTTCAACTGCCTACTGGTGGGGCCCTTGGGAGCCACTGCAGGTGTGAGGTCCATTGGGGGGGGTAGCCCCATGGATAATTTATCCATTTGGGTGAGCAGGGAGAGACAGACCTTACTGCCACTGACAGTGGGAGATTGGGTGCGGGGTCTGGGTATGGCCTGTCCCTAGTGGGTTTGGGCCTGGCGGCACATGGTGCATGGTAGTTTGGGCCTAGCGGGCCAACAGTCCTAGGTGGCTGCGCACGTGGCATGGTCTGGTGTGGCCTAGTTGGGCCTAGTGCCATTTTTTTTGAATTTTTTTCCTCTGAGCCTAGGGGGATTCGGGCTATCCACCCAGGTCATCCAGGCATTTAGTTCAAGGTGTAGGATCTATTGCTGGGGGGAAGCAGTGAGGACTTGCTTTTCCTGTATGCCTGTTTGGCTGGGGGTGGGGAGCTAGGAGTCGGTTTTGGCCTAGCAGGCCTGGCATCCTTAGTACATAGCCTTTGGGGCCTATTGCAATAGGCCTAGAATAGTGGTTATAGTTGATATTGGCTAGACAACAACAACAACAACAACAATAACAACAACAACAATAGCACACATGGATTTTGGTGACCATTTTCCCATTTTAAATCAGGATTGTAGTGGATTGCCTTGCCTAGGTACTTGGGCTCCAGGCTGTTTACTAGGCCTAATCAGTGGTACATATTATTACATTACCAATAGAGTCACCCTTTGGCTGAGGGGGGTATGACACCTAAGAAAGGAAAAGGAGGACCTAAGGTCAAAGGGACTGTGCCTAAGAGGCCACCTGTTCTGGATCAGCCTTCATCTAGCGAAGCAGAGGAACAGATACTCTGGCAGGCTATTCTTGAAAATATTAAGAACCTGGAAAAGATTCGGGGGTTTCAGGTTCGGATCCAGTACATAGGTCTCAGTAGCAAGGTAAGAAGCGTAAAATTGCTAATGAGATTCTTGCTCACCTAGGTGCATTTGAGAAGAGTATCCATGCAGATCCAGACCAGTGGACAGTGATACCAACACAGATGTGCCACCTGTGGAGACACCAGACCCACCACCAGATACTGCTGTGACACCGAGGCCACCCAGTGAGTTCCAAGGTGATGCCTCAACCCCCTCTTTAGGAATGGCATGTCCTTGGAGTGGCTGGTCATTGCCAACACAGGTTACCACACCACAGGGCACAGGTTCACAGGATGGACACTTAAGCTGTCCTATGGCTCAGCAAGTTTTAAATTGGTCTCCACCACAATGGTCACCTTGGTCGCCCTATGCAATGGGAATATTGGGTGGTCCACAGGTGGGTGATCAGTGTCAGGATCATCCCTGAATTCTGGGATTTGGAGTGGAGTTCATGGAGGACCCTGACATGAGCCTGTTTTCCTTGCCTAGGCCTCTGGAGTTTTGGAGTGAGGCCAGCCCGCCTTGTTAGCCTGGGAACGCTTGAGCTCCACAGTGGCTCAAGGACAAGTTGTCCAGGTGTAAGCCGCCCTGAGAGGGAGGCAACTTTCCTCCCTGAATGCCTTTCTCATGCTGTGGGGTTTATCTGGGGATTTGCTCTAGCTGTATTCAGTTTCGGCTTTGTTCTATGTTCTTGACACACGAATCCTTGCCAATAAAGAAATTTATTGATTGAATGTGAACGTGTGTGCTTGGTACATCACAGTAAGTCGAAACTCTTCTTCAACACCTAATCCTTTTGAGAAGTTCTACCCACAATGTCGGAAGACGCGGAGGCTGGAACCCAGATGGAGAAAGACCTGGCTGCAAGTGGTGACCAGGAAGCTGGTGCCCCGGGGGAGGGGGCTGGCGTGTCAGGGAATGTTGCAGGAGCTTCTGAAGAAGACGCGAGCTGGACCCGCCGGAGGGCTGGGAGGTTTACTCATCCCCTCGACCTAATGGTGCTGGGAGCCAAGCAAGCCCTGGGGAGGGGCAGCCTGCCACTCTCAGGCACTCCAGACGAGGAGCTGGAACAGCCCTGGGAGCCAGCTGGCCCTGGCCAGGCAACCGAAGCTGGGAAGAATGTCGGTCCCATCGTTGGGACAGGACCCTGGCTGAGGGGTACCTCAAGCCACGGGTGCAGTTTTTGCTGGCAGAAGTAGGAGCTGAGGTCCAGCAGTTGAAGCAGCAAATGGGGGTGATGCAAACAAGCCTCCTAGAGATCCTGCAGAGGTTGCCACAGCCACCACCCGCCCCTGGAGGGGCCCAGCCTCCCCAAGTTCAACCAGCAGCTGCCCTGGTACCTGGGGCAGGGGACCCTGCCATGCCTGATGAGATCCCTGGCCCACCGGCTCCTGGACCAGCCCCCCCCTGGAGGGGCTGGACCGGTTGAGCCACAGGAAAGACCCTGGGGCCTAAAGTACCAAGACTTAAAGGCGATCTTTGATGGAGATGCAGCAAAGCTTCCATACTTCCTGACCCAGGTGGTGGGGTTTATGTCCCAGTGGGATGAGGAGTTCCAGATGGAGGCTGAGAAGGTGCAGTATGTGTCCAACCAGCTAGAGAGAGAGGCGGTGCAGTGGTTGGTGGGGCTATATGATATGGGCGCCCCAGAACTAGGAAACTTTCATGAGTTCCTGCTAGCTTTGCGGACCCAATTTGAAGACCCCCTGAGAGTGAGAAGGGCCCGGGAGGATCTCAGGCAACTGAAGCAAGGTTCAAAGACCGTGGGAGAATATGCCACTGAATTCCGCCACCTGGCAAGTCAGGTGCCCAACTGGTCGGAGGCCATAAAGGTGCAGTTTTTCCAGGATGGCATGGACACAGACATCCACGAATGGGTGTTGTTCCAGGGGGACCCCGAAACCCCTTGGGGTGGGTATGGCTTGCCGGAGAAGTGAAGATGCTGAGACAGAGCATCAAGCTGGCTCGGCACCAGCAAGGATCTGAGGGGATCTGAGGATCTCCCGGGTCTACCAGAAAGAAAGGTAAAGCAGCCCGCCCAGGTGGAACCTTGACAGGGAAGTCGGAGAGGGAGCAAAGGATGAGAAAAGGCTTGTGTCTGCACTGTGGGAAAGGAGGCCATCACATAGCTGAATGCCCAGAGTGGAGCCCTGGAGAACCAGCTGCAGCTGAGAAGCCTCAGCGGAGTGAAGGGAGATCATTGACGTCGAGGACCCCACTCAAGCCCAAGCCTAAAGCAACAGTACGGGCCTTGATACCAGGCCACGTGGTGGGGGAGTCTTCGGAAGTCCCAGATGACAGCGGATCTTACTCTTCTGATGCAGAGCCGGTGGGAAATGGCTCCAGGCCGCCCTACTAAGCATCCGAGGGTGGGCTAACCCTGAAGGGCACCCGGATGCTGTGGTGAGTGGGGTGAAAGGCCCTTTCTTTATAAAAGCCAAGTTAGGGGTTGGAAAAGGGGGGGCACCCAAAAAGTAATGTTAATGGTTGATTGCGGATGTACCCAAGTCCTAATGCATCCCTCCCTAGTGAGTGAACTGGACATTAGAATTATTAAGCTGGACAAGCCAGTGTGGATGTCACAGATGGATGGGGGAATGATGAAGGGGGGCCCTGCCAGGCGAATGACTGGTGCAATATGCATGAGAATGGGGAATCATCAGGAAGAGCTTCAATTTGTGATAGCCCCAGGTTTAGTTCCCGCTGCAGTGGTGGATTAAACTGGCTAAAGTTCCACAACCCCATCATAGACTGGGTAAAAGAGACAATGACTTTTGCAGATCCTCTGTGTGTGCAGGAGCACAGGGTGGGGGAAGCTTCCCCAGGGGAAGGAGTCCCTCTAGAGGCAAATTCGCAGAACTGCACAACCGCTCTAGTCCAAGGGGAGCTGAAAGGATTGCCGATGGAATACAAGGCATGGCAATATGTTTTTGAGGAGAGGGAGTGTGACATTTTGCGACCCCACAGACCCTTTGACTGTGCCACTGAGATACTTTCTGAGACCAAACTACTCAAACCCAGGATTTATTCCATGACGCCAGGTGAAATGGATGCCCTCCAGGAGTTCATAGACAAAAACTTGGCTTGGGGGTTCATCAGGCTCTTGACCTCACCTGTGGGGGCCCTGGGGATGTTCAGGCATAAATCAGATGGGGGTCTTCGTTTAATCCAAGACTATCGGGGGTTGAATACAATCAGCATTTCAAATCAATACCTCCTGCCCTTCATGAAGGATATACTAACCCATTTGTCAAAGGGGAAGATATTTACCAAACTGGACCTGAGGGAGGCTTATTACAGGGTACGAATCAAGGAGGGGGACAAATGGAAAACTGCTTTCAATTGCCCCCTGGGGGCTTTCAAATTCTTAGTAATGCCTTGTGGGCTAAGAGGAGATCCAGGCATTTTCCCGAACTTGATCAATGATGTATTGAGAGAATTTCTGTACAAGGGGTTCTTGGTGTATTTGGATGATGTATTGATTTATTCTGAGGACTATACGTCCCATGTGAAACTGGTGAAAAACGTGCTTGCTAGACTGGGGAGGAACCATCTGTATGCTAAGATGTCAAAGTGTGAATTCCACCAGAGCCGCTTGGACTACTTGGGGTACCGCATCTCAAATAAGGGGATAGAAATGGACCCGGAAAAAGTCAAAGGGCTATTGGCATGGGAGGCCCCTAGAACCAGGAAGCAGCTGCAGAGCTTCCTGGGATTTGTTAACTTTTACCTGTCCTTCATCCCTGACTTTGTGACGGTAGCCCTCCCTCTGACTGATCTATTAAAAACCAAAGATGTGGTTTTTAACCCGAAAGGGAACGGGGAAGTCGGAGAAACCTCCCCAAAAGATAGTGTGGTCTGACCAATGCCTACAGGCTTTTGATAAGTTGAAGAAACTCTTCACATCTGAACCAATTCTCAAACACCCTGATCCCACCCAACATTTTGTAGTCCAAGTTGACGCTTCAGATGTAGCGATGGGTGGGGTGCTGTTGCAAAGGGGGGAGGGGGGAATGCTCAGGCCATGTGCATACCTATCCAAGAAATTCAATGAGACTGAGTGGAATTGGCCTGTGAGGGAAAAGGAGGCAGATGCAATCAAACTGGCCTTAGAAACTTGGCACCACCTGTTGAAGGGATCTTTCAAACCCTTTGAAGTTTGGACAGATCACAAGAATTAGGAAGTTCTAGCCACCCCAAGGTGGTTGAGCCCCATGCAGGTTAGGTGGGCTAGTTTCTTCTGCCAGTTCAACTTCACCCTGAAATTTATCCCGGGAAAAAAAAAATTCCTAGCTGACGCTTTGTCCAGACTTCCACAACATGACAGCAAATGAAAAGAGGTCATTGACACAGTCTTCTCCCCCTCCCACTTGGGACTGGCAGTCCTAACATACAGCAAGGCCAAGTGTCAGGAGGCCCAAGCCAGCCCCTCTTTTGGGCCAGGGCCTGGTCTTAAGGCAACCAACGTTGCCGTCCCACCAACTATAGATGCTGGCCCCGGTGAGGCCCCAGCCATGCTGGAGCTGGCTCCTCCTTTCCCCCTCCTCCTGGGGTGATGAGGGTGGATGGCAATCCCAAATGGCATCAGCCATTCCCAAGGACCCATGGTTTTTGGCTCACTCCGGGGAGGTGACCCTTCGGGAGGGCCTGGTTTGGAAGGGGGGGTGCCTATATGTCCCAGAGGCCATGAGATCATCCATTCTCAAGCAATGCCATGATGTTAAAAGTGCTGGGCACGTTGGGTCTTTGAAAACCTTGCACTTGGCTCGGAGACAGTTTTGGTGGCCAAAGATGAGAAAGGAGGTGGAGAAGTATATAAAAGAGTGTTCCACGTGTGCAATGGCAAAAAGGGCGACAGGAAAACCAAAAGGCCTGCTACAACCTTTGCCTACCCCATCCAAGCCTTGGGAAGTCATCAGTACGGATTTTATAGTGGAGTTGCCAGAAAGTAGGAAAAAGGTTGTTATTTGGGTGGTGACTGACATGTTTTCAAAACAAGCACATTTTGTGGCCTGCAAGAAAGTCCCAACAGCCTCACAGTTAGCCAGGTTGTTTATTCAACACATTTACAGACAACATGGGATTCCTGTTAAGATCATGTCTGACCGGGGGGGCTCAGTTCATTTCCCAGTTCTGGAAGGTGTTCACAAACCTTCTGGGAGTCAAATTGGGGCTCAGCAGTTCCCATCATCCCCAGAGTGATGGGCAGTGTGAACATGCTAATCAGGTTTTTGAACAGTATTTGAGGTGTTATGTGAACTTCCAACAATCTGATTGAGTGGATCTCTTGCCTTTTGTGGAGATCGCTTATAACACAACTCACCAGAGCACAGGCCTCTCCCCTTTTAAAATTGTTTCAGGGCAAGACTTTAATCCTCTACCACTAGTGGATGGGACCTCCAAGGACCTGGTCTCATTGACCCAGTGGAGTCAAAAAATTAGAGATGCCTCGCCAAAAATTGTTTTGGCCTTGGACTTTGCAAAAGCACAATACAAGCATCATGCTGACAAAAAAAGGCCAGAGTATGCCATAGGGGACTTCGTATTTCTGTCCACCAAGTTTCTTAAAAGTCCCCAACCTTCAAAGAAGCTGGGGCCCAAATTCATAGGCCCTTTTCCTATTGGATAGGAATCGGGCTTTGCCAAGTACTTCCTCAGGGTGGGGGTATGAGTCAGTGGTTTATTCGGCCATTCCTTTTGGGGAGATGTTCCTTCTCCTAGATGACCATTTCTTACAGGCCACTAGGGGAAAAAAAATTGAAGGGTGAGTACATAGACATATTCTCTCTTCTATATAGGGAATTAGAAAAGAAAGACTGGGAGAAGCTGGATGATAAGGAAAAAGAAACATTAAAAAAGAGAAAGGTGGAGAGGAATTGGACAAATTGGCTCTCAGGCTTTTTAATTTTGGCAGGGGTTATGGTCAAGGCACAACCCCTGCGTGCTGCGGCCCTATTTCAGTATATGGATATCATACATAGGGCCCACGTTGATTTTGCCGGGCCGGCTTGGCTTCTTTATGATGAAGCCTTTCGGATGCAGGCTGCAATTTATCCCACACTTCGATGGGACATGAGCATCCACAATTGTGGATGCAGCTCAGGACCCTGGCTTAGCCAATTCAGGGAGAGCAGACCCATAATGGCCATTTAATTCGGGAGGCGGCCAACAGTTCCACCAAGGTTCCCACTACTGCAGCTTAGATTCAGAAGTTGTGTTGGGAGTTTAGCTCCCATGGTTCCTGCTCTCAGAAGCCCTGCAAGTATAGCCATGAGTGCTCTATTTGTGAGGCTTCTCATTCCTTTTGGAATTGTGAGAAAGGTAGAGGACTATCACATGGGGGCAGGGGTGCCACAGCTCCAAGGCTGGCGGTACTGCCAGCCAACCTCAAAAAGGGGCCTAGCCAAATTAAGCTAGAGGTGTTGAAAGGTGGCTCAGGCTTTACCCTGACAGGTTTGCTGCCACCTACTTATTTAAAGGGTTTCAGTTGGGCTTTAGGATTTCATTTCAGGGTGTCCAGCTCCCTTATAGGGTGTGCAATTTACAGTCTGTTAAGAGTAAGGAAAGAATAGTGAGAGACAAGATACACAAGTAAGTTTCAGATGGGCATGTAGTAAACCTATTTTCTGAGCCCCTGGTGCCTAACCTTAGGTTTCACCACTGGGCATTGTACCAAAGAAGGACCCAGGGTAATTTAAGCTTATTCACCATTTGTCCTACCCAAAGGGGGAATCAGTTAATGACTCCATACCACCTGAACTTTGCACAGTTAGGTACACATCCTTTGACACTGCTATTAGAGAAATTTGCCAGCATGGTCTGGGTGCAGAGTTGACTAATTTTGATATTAAATCAGCATTCTGTGTGCTCCCAGTGCACCCGAGGATTTTGAATTATTGGGATGTCAATTTGAAGGGTGCTTCTATATGGACTGTGAGCTTCCAATGGGCTGTTCGGTTTCATGCAATGCATTTGAGATGTTTAGTACCTTTTTAGAATGGGCACTTAAAAATGAGTATAGTGCTTTTAGGTGTAGTACACTGTTTGGATGATTTTTTTCTTTATTGGCCACTGTGAGCCTGGGGAATGCAGGTACCTACCGTACCAGTTTGAGCAGATGTCAGAGGAATTGGGTGTTCCCCTGGCCCCAGAAAAAACTAAGGGCCCCACTCAGCAGTTAACTTTTTAAGGCTTAGAGACAGACACTGTTAATCAACAGTGTAGGTTATCAGAACCAAAGGTTCTTGCGCTTAGGGACAGGGTTACACAATTCAGGCTCAAGCATAAGGCCACCCTTAGGGAATTTCAGATTCTAACTGGACACCTGAATTTCACTTGTAAGGTGGTTGGACCAGGAAGGGCTTTCCTCCACCAGTTATGTGACACTATTAAAGGACTTGAGTCACCCCATTATAAAATTTGGATTACATCAGAGATACAGGATTACCTGGACATGTGGCAGGAATTTTTGGCCCAGTTTAATGATGCCTCATTCTGGCAGGAGGAAAGAAAGCTTCATGGGGTGCTACAGATTGCATCGGATGCTGCTGGTTTAATTGGATTCGGAGTTTATTTTGGCAAACATTGGTGTGCCAGTAAATGGCCTCCCGAGTGTTCCCAGTCAAATATTACAGCTGACAATGTTTTTGGATTTTTTCCCAATTTTGGTAGCTTCCACCATCTGGGCTAAGGAGTTGTCCAATTTGTCGGTACATTTTTGGTGCGACAATTTGGCAACGGCCCAGGTAATAAATTCATTGATTCCTAAATCAACTAGGGTAATGCACTTAGTGTGGGCTTTTACCTTGCAATGCATTAGACATAACATTTTGTTTGTCTGCAGCATGTGGTGGGCATTGACATTGGAATTGCTGGCACTCCCTCCCGCATGCAGATGGAGTGCTTCAGAGAGCTGGCTCTGGCAGTGACTCCTAAGGGCAGCCATATGTCGGTAAGCCTGTGGCAGATTGGGAACCCAAGTTTTGGAGGGCATTAGGTATGTCAATAGTGCCCAGAATGAAGAAGGGGTATGCTAGAGCCCTCCAGGATTTTTTTTTCAGTTTAGAGATCAAAGGGGTATCAGCAGGGAGCTCTCATTCCAGTTACACAGCTAATGCAGTTTTGCATCCTTTTACATCATAATGGTTTATCCCCTCAGTCCGTACCACCTGAGCTTTAAAATTAGGCTGTCCACTATAGCCTTTTGACTGAAAGCACAAGGGGCTGTGGGTACCAGAGGAGATTTCCATCTTCAGAAGGCTTTGGAAGGATGGACTAGGAAATGCGGGAGGACAGTGGATATCAGGGCTCCACTGTCTTCTACCATTTTAAAAGGTTTTACCATTTTAAAAGATTATTTTAAAAAATAATCGCAATGTCAAATTAACCTCCTGGCCTCCCATAGACACATCCTGAAATTCAACGGCTCTATTGGAACTGTCATTCTTCGATGCCCTGACCAACTCACTCACATGCAAGGCACCAAAGAATGCTGTGAGTGTGGTGTTTGGGCAGATATTTGCATATCGGCCTTTGAGTCGCTGCTATTTCAGGCGGCCACACTCACAGCATTCTTTGGTGCCTTGCATGTGAGTGAGTTGGTCAGGGCATAGAAGAATGACAGTTCCAATAGAGCCGTTGAATTTCAGGATGTGTCTATGGGAGGCCAGGAGGTTAATTTGACATTGTGATTATCCAAGACTGACCAAAGAGGAGCGGAGAACCAGTGCAGGCTGGTAAAGTGCTCTGACTCTGACATTTGTCCAGTCCTGGCTTTACAACAGTACTTGAAGTTTAAAGGACAAGGACAGAGCCCTTTATTTGTACATTCTGATTTCTCTCCTTTAACTAGGTATCAATTTTGGATGGCCAAGGCCCTTCACAAACTAGGTTTCTTTGGCGATCATTTCGGGACGAACTCTTTCCATATAGGGGTCGCATCCACCGCGGCTGCACTGGGCATGCTGGTGGCAGCAATCCAGAAGATAGGACATTGGTGGTCCTCTTCCTACTGGAAATATGTCCAACCACTCTATATGTAACTTGTTGCCTTCCCCTTTTGTCTTACAGGTTTTAGGTCGCTGTCGGTGAGGCAATGGGTTCTGATCTACGGCCACAGTATGGTCTACTGGGTGGCACAACAGGCTGGTTGTGCCATTGCCTGTTGCTAGGAAATGCTTTAGAAGGCTCCACAGCCAGCAAGTCAGTAGCTTAAAAAAAATAAACAAGTCTGAAGTCGAGTCAAATCAGTGCTTGATTTATTTTTATTTATTTTTTGTAATTAATTTTTATTAACATCTTTTACACTTAACACAGTTATTACAGTTGTTACAATAGTATCTTATACATTCTTTCTTCTTCCAAATACATACATACAAACTTATTATTCTACTATCCCTTTTCCATATTATGTAAAATCCTCCTTTATTCTCTTCCTTAATTCATTATGTCATTATTTCATTCTATCCTTTTATCCTTTCCTTTCATCCAACCTATTCAACCCTTTTCACTCCCGTTACTTCCTATTAAGAATTGTCACCTCTGTTTGTTTATCACCATTAATAAGCCTTCCAATATAGTATAGTATTTTTATATCTGCACTTCAATTATAACAACAATTCTTTATATATTTCACAAATTTCAAAAATGGGTGTGGTCTTTTATCCTTTTATACAAGAAATCTGGAATTTATCCAGCCGCCCTATACTGTCTCTAAATACACTTTAATCTCATTCCATTCATTTTCAAAATTTTCCACATCCTTATTTGTTATAACTCTTGTCAATTTGTCCAAATATATTAATTCTACCACTTTAATAGTCCACTCCTCTCTTGTGGGTATGCTATCAAGTTTCCAATGTCGTGCAAAAACAATTCTTATGGCAACTATTAAATTGAATATTATTCTCTCCTCATCTTTTTTAATTTCATCACCAAACAGACATACCAAATAAGTCTCTGGCCACATTTGAAATTTCCTTTTCACAATCTTCTCTACCGAATCATGAACCATCGACCAACATTTGTGTGCTTTCTTGCATGACCACCAGCAATGAAAAAAATGTTCCCACTTCTTCTTTACATTTCCAGCATCGATTATTCATGTTCTTACATATTCTTGATAGCTTATCCGGTGTCATGTACCATCTGAAAAATATTTTCCAGCAGTTCTCCCTTAAATCCTGACAAACTGTTACTCTCATGGTTTTGTTCCATAATTTCTCCCATTGTTCATACAAAATTGGTGTACCTATATTCTTAGCCCACTTAATCATAGGTTCCTTTACTGCCTCATCCTCACAATCCCAATTTAATAGTACCTTATATATTTTAGATAATATCTTAGAATCTCCTGAAAATATAATTTCTTCTATTGCTGTCTTATTTTCTTTAAGTCCAAAAATTCTTATGTCCTGTTTCAATTTCTCCCATATCTGCCTATACAATCACCATTGGCAATTAATACCTTCATTGTTTATTTCTTCTTGAGTTTTTATTTCTGGCTGATTCCCTTTCCATTTTATTAAGTCTTTATATTTCAGCCATTTTACTCCTGGTATTCTTTCCCGTCTATAAAAAGCCTCGTGCGGAGATATCCATATAGGTGTTTTATAATGACATCTTAGTTTATATTTTTAACACACTCTGAGTAATGGTTTTCTTATAAAATGGTCATTAAAGTCTTTGTTTACCAAATCTTTATTGTACCATAAATATGAATGCCAGCCATATCTTAGATTATCCCCCTCCAAATCTAGGAGACTTTCATCTTTGATGGTTATCCATTTCTTAATCCAAGTCATACAGCTGGCATGCAGATACAATTTCAGATTTGGCAAACCCATCCCACCTCTTTCTCTGGCATCCTGAAGGTATTTAAGCTTAAGCCTAGGTTTTCGTCCTGCCCAGATGAACTTATTCAATTCCTTTTGCCAATCATATACAATTCCATCATTGTTAATTACTGGAATAATTTGAAACAGGAACAGAAACTTTGGAAGACTGTTCATCTTTATGATAGCTATGCGACCCCAAAGAGAATGCTTCATTTGTGTCCATTTTTCTATTGATTTCTTTATTTCTTCCCACAAAACTTGATAATTATTTTTAATTAGGCCACTATTATTTTTTGTCATCACAATACCCAAGTGTTTTATCTTTTTATCCCATTTGAACTGTGTCTTCTTCTGTATCTCTTCTTTTTCTTCACTATTTAGGTTAAATGGAAGCATTGATGTTTTATTTTTATATATTTTTAGCCCTGATATTTCTTCAAATTCTCTCAAAGTATTTTTAATCTCTTCAATATTTCCTTGAGGACTTTCTGATATCAAGACCAAATCATCTGCATATGCTCTTATTTTGATTTCCTTTTTTAAACATTTTTAATCCCTGAATTTTATTGTTATTATTGATACTGTTTATCAGTAATTCCATAGCTAAAATGAACAGTAATGGAGATATAGGGCAACCCTGTCTTGTGGCAATCCTAATATTTTCTGTTTGCTCACCATTCACTGATATGGTTGCCCTTTGTTCAGTGTATATTGCTTTAATCCTATATTAAAAACTATTACCGCAGTTCATCTTTTTAAATATTTCAATAATTAAATTCCTGTTCACTCTGTCAAATGCTTTCTCTATGTCGATAAAAATCAGTGCAGCCTTCTTTTCATTATGTTTCCTATAATACTCAATCACATTTATAATCAATCTCCCATTTTCATTCATTTGTCTTCCTGGAAGAAAACCTTTTTGTTCCTATCCAATCACCTCCGATAGAATTTCTTTTAATCTTCTCACCAAAATTTCTGTATATATCTTATAATCTTGATTTAATAAGGCAATTGGTCTATAATTAGTAACTTCCAGCGGATCTTTCTCTGCTTTATGTATTAGGGCAATTTGTACTTGTTTCCAGGAATCTGGTATCCCTTTTTCTTTGATGCTGTTTAACATTTGTTCCATATGCAATGATATCTGCTCCATCACTGTTTTATAATATATCATTGACAGGCCATCCAGACCTGGTGATTTACCTAATTACCCATTCTTAATAACTTTTATAATTTCTTCCTTTTTTATGTCTTTATTTAAATGTGATATTTGATCCTGTGAGAGCCTTAAAGGCATATTATTATTAATAAAATCCAACATCTTTGAATCATTAACTTCTTGTTTCCCATATAATTTGGAATAGAAATCTACAAGAGCTTTTTTAATATGTTCTTCGTCATTGAATTCTTTACCATTGATTCTTATTTCAATTATATTATTTCTTCCTTTTTGTTTTCTTAGCTGCTGTGCTAGCCATTTACCTGGCTTATTAGCGTTCTCAAACCATTTTTGTTTATTTTGTTTTAACTTATTACCCAATTCCTCAGTTAGTATTATATTAATTTGATTTTGTAATATTTTTATTTCATTGTTTATATCTGACCTTGAGGGATTTCGTTGAAGTTCCTCTTCTTTGTTTTTAATCAACTTATTTATGTTATTTAGTTTCTCTCTTTCTCTTCTTTTCCTTATTATACCTTGCTGAATCAAATATCCGCTCATTACGGCTTTACCAGCCTCCCATAATGTCTTTATATTGGTCTCATCATTCTGATTTTCTTTATAATATAATTCTAATCTTTCTTTAACTTTCTCTATTATTTCTTTATCTTCCAGTAGTGTTTCATCCAATCTCCAATTTTTATTAATCCTTCGACTGTTCATTACCAAAGAAATTGCGTTGTGATCTGATAGATTCCTTAGTAAGATTTCTACTTTTTTAACCGTAGCCACCAAACCTTTTGATATAAAGAACATATCCAATCTCGCGAAGGATCTGTGTATGTTTGAGTAAAAAGTATAATCCTTAACTTCTCTATTTTTTATTCTACTTTCAATTCTCGCATTTCCTTTCTTAATTCTTTAGCTTCTTCCCGTAAGTCCTGTCCTATTTTCCTATTTTCCTAATTTCCTGATCCTCCATTTTGGGAATCTCTAAAGAGGGTCTTCTTACAAATTGTAGTTTTGCTTGCTCTGTTTTCTGTCTTGTTGTTCTTGACATTTTTCCTCTCCAATATTCTTTCTATATCTCCTCTCTATTATTCTTCTCTCTATTGTTTTCTGTTGTCTCTTATCATAATCAACCTTCCCAATATTCCTGGTCAATCTTTCCTATAATTCTTTATTTTATCTCTTTCTACACATCATTCACTAGCCCTCACTATATTCTGAACCACCAATTAATCAATTTCATGTCCCCAAATATAATCATATCTAATTCAAAATAATCCAATATTCATTACTCAATACCTTCAGAATATAGTCTTAAAAATATTCAGAGATAATCAAATATTCAGTGTTCAATTTGTTCAAAGCACAGACAAAAAAGAAGAGAATGATAGAATCCAATATACACTGTTACAGTATACGACCCCTTCCCATCAATAAATCAATAACTCAGTACACCAATTTTAATCTCCAAGTTCCAACCAATGAATCAATACACTACTACATATACATACAAATGAATTAATATTCCTTTGATTCTTTAAATCTTCTAAGTTCTAAACACCTTTAATTATTTAATAGTAAGAACAGGAACAAAAGCATACGCTTCCTGATTTCCTCCCCTTGCTTCCCTCCAATTTCTACATTTAATTTATTAATCTTTATTATCTCTGTTATCTTCTTCTTCCTTCGGTTTTTCACAATTTCCCACAATTTCACAGGTTCTCAAAACTCTCAACTTATTCTTTTCTCCTCTTTCCGCCCCCCAAGCTCCAATTCCCCGAGATCTTTCTATCTTTTCCTCTTCTAATTTTTGTATTATTTTGTTATTCTTTAGCCTCCTCTGTCTTTTAACTTCTTATCCTTCTTTCCTAGCTGCCTCTGCTTTTCGTCAACTATCTTCAGCCCAGCTGCTGGCATTCACTTCACCACATTCTCTTACATAGCTTCACCCTCAGATCCGCTCTCTCTCTAATTCTCTTCCTGTTCTGCAATCGCTCTATACTCTGCAGATTAAACCTTCTCTTAAAGTGACCACAGCACCTCTGTAAGTTTTATATTATCTTTTTCCTCATATATTTTCAATTCTGTTTTCGAGGTCTGACAGTTAAAGTCACAAATTATAATATTATTATTCTTTACATAGCAATGAGTGAAAGTAAAAGAGATAAAGGAGAGATCCTTCTTCGCTTTAAAGTAGCTTTCTTATCTTACTTTCCTGATTTATGTTGTTTATGTTGTTCCGCTTCAGTCAACCTCCCGGTTTCTCCTTAACCTTACTATATCTTCTGTGCTTTTTATAGCCTCTTTTTTTTTTTGGTAGCTTTTATAGCTTTTTCTTCCTCCAGCCGTTCTCCTTGTCTTGCTGTCTTCTTTATAGGAAAGGACCTTTCAGCAATAGTCCTTAATTATTTTAAAATCAGCTGTGAGGTTTGTGCCATAAAATGGCTATGACAGCACAGCAGCATTTGCTCTCGGTACCCTCAGGTTCCACTTCACCCCTATACAAGAGGTGAGATGACACTGGCATGTACCTTTGTGAGCGCCTTCACCCCCCTTGCTCCTTGAGTGGGATTCTAGCCTGGTTTCTGGGCTCTTCGCTGTGCAGCGTGAGAGTTTTCACTTGACTCCTCAGAGCAACTCAAAGAACCCTCGCCATCTCGCCATCTTGCTGACCGGAAGCCCAAATCAGTGCTTTTTTTATGATAGAGTCAAGTCCAAGTCAAGACACTGAAGTGACTTGAGTCCAACTCGAATCTACATCACCAGGTACAAATAGCTATTTGCTGATTTTATCATCATGATAAGGCTATTGCCCTCCCCCCATGAACCTCTGCTATTAAGAGTTGCATGGCAGCCTTTGAATAGCTCATCTTTTTTCCTGGAGATCTGAGGGACAATGCTCCTGGCCCAATGGGTTTTTTGCCTATTAAATACATAGGGCCTGGGTCAGAAATGTCTGAGCAACCCAGTCATTAAAGTGGTATGTGCTTATCCTTTTTTCTAGCCTTGGGCGCTCCCAGCAATAATTCAATCAAACAATTAAGTGATCATTCCTTAATCTATATCCTACTGAAATCTCCACTCATACCCCTTCCTGTCCAACCTTATGAGGTTGTCAATTAAATTGAAGCAATCAGTTGAGTTTTGGTTTCCTTTTTCTATTTTGTAGGAGAGTCATCCATGCTTTCTTATTACTTTTTTTCTTTCTCTAAGGCACGGAATAGGGTATAAATATTAGAATCCTAAGAATAGTAATGTTTTCCATGGTGGACAGACCCAAGTTACCCTCCACTCACAGGCATCCATTAGAGTGGTGATGGTGAACCTATGACACGTGTGTCAGCACTGACACGCATAGCCATTTGTGCTGACACGTGGCTATAGGCCTCCTCCCCCCCACCCACAACCTCACCACCCTCCCTAAAGTGGCAATCCAGGCTTCAAAGCCTCACTTTAGAGAGAGGGGGAGGAAAGTGACAGGCTGGGCTAGGAAGCCCCGATTGCCACTTTAGGGAGGTGGGGTGTGTGTGGAGCCTCTCCCCCACCTGGCCACCACCACCCCTGAGGCCTGCTGTGCTTCCCCGGAGCAACCTCTAAAAAGCCAGGTAAGGTGGCCAGAGGTGAGTGGGACTCTTCCAGGGAAGGTGGCTCTCCCGGGCCTTCCCGAGGGGGCTCCGAGGCTTCAAAGCCTTGGAGCCACCTTGGAAAGGATGGGGAAGGTGGTGGGCGGATGAGCGGGTGGCTGCCTGGGATTCCCGAGGGGGCTCTGTGGCTTTGAAGCCACAGAGCCCCCTCAGGGAGGTCAGGGAAGATGGTGGGAGAGTGGGAGCCTGGCCTCTCCCTGGCCATCCCAAGGGGGCTCTGACACTTTGAAACCTCGGAGCCACCTCCCGAAAGGCCAGGGAAGGTGGCAGGCGGGTGGCCGCCTGGCCTTCCTGAGGGGGCTCCTTGGCTTTGAAGCCATGGAGCCACCTTGGAAAGGCCAGGGAAGGCCACGGGCAGGCGGGAGATACTCTGCCCAGCCTCTCCCCGGCCTTCCCAAGCAGCCTCTGAGGCTTCGAAGCCTCGGAGCCGCCTCGGAAAGGCCAGGGGAGGCAGTGGGCAGGTGGCTGCTTGGCCTTCCTGAGGGGGCTCCGTGGCTTTGAAGCTGTGGAGCCACCTTGGAAAGGCCAGGGAAGGTGGTGGGCAGGCAGGAGGGACTCTGCCCGGCCTCTCTCCGGCTTTCCTGAGGGGGCTCCAAGGCTTTGAAGCCTCAGAGTTGCCTCAGAATCACTGGGGAAGGCAGCGGGTGGGTGGATCTCTTATTTGAGTGCAGGACCCCACGCCCAGCTTCTCCAATGGAGCCCTCCTAAATAGCTCCGCACAGGGGAGCTGCCAAAAGAGGGAGGGGGGAGAATGTGCATGTGCATGTGCGTGTGTGTGTGGTGTTGTGGGGAGGGGGAGTAAGTGCTGTGAAGGGAAGAAGCCAAGGGTCTGGGAGCTGAGGAGCTGCCCATGTAATCGCTCCTAGGGTAGCCAGCAACACATGTTCTGCTCCATGGCTAACTCAGGGTGCCTCCTCTTCTCCAACTCTGCCTTGCTCCCACACTTGCTACCGTGCCCCCAGCCTTCCTCTACCTCCAGCAGGTAAGTCCACCTCTTTTATATCTTTCCCTGCTTGACTTGTGGGTGAGGTATTCCCCCCGCCAATAAACCCATGGGTCAAAGGGAGGCCAAGGGAGGTGGAGGGAAAGTTGCGATGGGGCCTCTGAAGGTCCCCTCACCACTTTCGGGAGGCCGGGGAGAAGTAGCGGTGTGGCCTCCCGGTTGCCACTTTCAGGAGGCTGGAGGAGGTGGGGGGAAAGTAGCAATGGGGCCTCTGAAGGGGGCCTCATCACTACTTTCGGGAGGCCAGGGGGCTGTTATTATTTGCAGATTTTTCATATTTGCGGGGGTCTTTGGAACCCACCCCCCATGAATGTGAAGGGACAACTGTACATTTTGGATGGCCCTCGTGGTCTTGGATGGCCCCCGTGGTCTCTTCCAACTCTGCAATTCTATGATTCTATCAGAGGCTGGATGGCCATCTGTCGGGGATGCTTTGATCAAGATTTCCTGCGTGGCAGGGGGTTGGACTGGATGGCCCTCGTGGTCTCTTCCAACTCTGCAATTCTATGATTCTATGATTCTATGATTCTATACATTTTGATTACTCAGTTGTCACATGAGTTGTGACAACTCATTAATTATTAACAAACAATTAATAATATTGTTGATTAAACAATAAATATCATGAAATAATGTTTTTTCCTCAAAGTGACACACCACCTGAGTTATGCTCAGTTTTTTTTTGCCAAGTTTGACACACCAAGCTCAAAAGGTTGCCCATCACTGCATTAGAGCTATTTTCCCCAGCTATTACATGAGAGTTTGGTATCACAGGTGGTGTTTCAATGTCCCCCCCTTAGGGTAACATAGGTGGTATTAGGTTTAGATTAAGTAATGCAGAAGGGCTTGAAACTTGAGGTCATGGCCTAGTTCTCCCAAGAACCTGCTGAGGTCCATAGCTGGTCTCCTGAATCCTCTTAATAACACCTTCTTGGTTTTATCTATTTGGAGAAGGCCTCATCTTATTATCTTCCTTACTATCACTGCTTGCTCATTTGTCTTCTTATATCATATAAGCAATATCAGGAATAAGAAAGAGCAGCAGAATCATCTTTCTTTGGGCTCACCCCGTAAGCTGTTGTGTTGATTCTGTCTGCCCCCCAAAGGCAGAAGTTCCCAATCTTTTTAATTCAAGTATTTAATACAGAAGAAGATACACACACTTTTTAAACATTATTGAAACAAAATACTCTGCTAATAACAATGCAGATTAAATCCATCATTATTGCCCCCATATTATTGGGCGGGGAGGCTGTGCAGAGAGATAGGAATTTGCCAGTCCTGCAAGGTAGTCCAGTGTTATTTTAGTCCTTATGGCCTGCAAACTTAAGCTATATGCTGTGCTTTTAAACCAGGAATGTGAACAATATGACTCTCCACATGTTTCTGTGCTACAGCTCCCAGCATTCCTACACAGTAGTGAGGAATGCTGAGAGTTGCACTCCAACAACTTCTAGAAAATATACATGAGTCCCACACCTATTTTAAAACAAACTGATGACCCAAGACGAGAGAAGTACTGCTTTGTTGTGTCTGTATGTTGAAAGGTGAGAATTACAGGCAAGAAAACCCCCCAACCAAAATGAAACAAACCCCTAGCTAAGAAAGAGCACTACCACTGTGTGTGGTTTTGGTCTAGAGGCAATCATAGAAGTGATTACAAAGGACAACAGAACCAAGTTTGACAGGGTAGCTAATTAAATTGGTTTCTTCCCCCCTCCATGTCTTGCTCTCACCAGCTTTAAACAGTTCATTAAGTGCATTTCATCAAGGAAAAGGGGGAGGGGAGTAAATAGATAAAAAGAAATTGTGTGTGTCTTTTTTCACTTTGATGGGTATTTTCTAACCCATATGGAAAGGATTTTAGAAATGTCACCCTTTGTTACATTGTATGCTTGCTTATATGGTTATTAGACACTGTTCAAGACACACTAAAAATGTTATATAACCAAGCGGTGGGGAGAGAGAAAGTAAAGTAGAGATAAAGGTGCAGATGGCTGATTTAACCCTCTAGTGAACCAGCAAGCAACATCATATAAAGCTGAGCCTTGCAAGGCTGGCAAAGGTGAGGCTCATTTCAATGAGGTTTGGCTCAGCAGAAAGCTCTGAATCTGTGGTTGCAAAAAGCAATAGAAAGAAAGAAAGAAAGAAAAGTAATAAAACCAAAAGCTTTTTATGTCTCAGCTTTGCATGCTTCCCTGCTTCATGATGAGAGAATTACAGTTGTCCCTTCATATTCGCTGGGGTTTGGTTTCAGGATCACCCGTGAATACCAAAATCCGTGAATACTCAAGTCCCATTATATGCGATGGCAGAGCAAAATGGTGTCCCTTATATAAGATGGCAAAATCAAGGTTTGCTTTTTGGCTTACTATGTTTTAAGGAATATTTTCAAGCTGTGAATACTTAAATCTGTGGATACGAAATCCTTGGATACAGAGGGACAACTGTACACAGAGATTCTGGTCAAACTTTTTCTCTTCAAAGTTAGGCATCCAGAGACACTACCTTAAAAATACATGTATACACCCTCCTACCAACTCAGAATTCAACCTTCCCCACCTTTCTCTCTGGAATTTCCCTGGCTTATGATCTCAGCCCAGCTTTGAGCTATGTTATATTGCCCCATTCTCTGCAGGTAAATTACAAGTAGCTGTTTTGCTTAATGATTATATTTCTCAAGGGTCCTAAACCTTGAAACATATTTGACAGTATCTTTTATGTCCTACAAATACCCACCTCTCCAATGGACAGCCAGTTAAGGTTAACTAAAATAATAGCCATTTTCCCCACCCCCAATGTTAACCTAGACATGGAAATCTGCACAAAGCATATCCAACATTTCACAGAGGAAATGAACAGCCATTCCCTAAGATCATGTTAGATAATCTCCTTCCTGGCTCCTATACACACCAATAGCTCTTTTCTGCCTTCCACATTCTATATGCAGTACTCTCCAACAACCTGTCCTGCATTGAACATACCGTAATCATATTAGCATATCTGACTGTAGCAATTGTTTTGCTTTTTAATTTTTGTATTGAATATTTCCTCTTGCAATGAATCTGGTTTCACCTACTATAGAACAGGTGTGACTCAGACCAACCATTTACTCTCTGGAGAAAGAGTTAGGAGGGCCATGGATAGGAACCAGGGTCCTAACCAATCATGAACTGTATATGCATTTGAGCAGAATGTAAGATTATCTGCTCTGTTTATACTCCATATTTAGCAAGTCCCAGAGACCAAAGGGAATGGAGATGAAAGCTGAAGAATGCTACTTTAGTGTACACTAAGTGGGGGGCATGTACTCTCAACATCCCTCCAAAACACCAGGGAAGGACAGCATTTCCGGGATTGATACTAGAAAATAACTGCCAATATTGTGGGTAGAAGTCTAGAAATGAGGCTTGATGAAACATTTTCCCTTTATCCTCATCTCCTAACACAGGTTCCTGGTCTGACCACCAGCCAGTCATTTTATATACACTATTTTAGTAGTGGAAACTTCAGTCCTATGGCCCTTCCAGATATTTTAGACTACAACTCCCATAATTCCAGAATATTGGGTATATTGTCTGGGGCTTATAGGATATGTAGTTCCAAAGATTTGGAAGGAATTTGGAAGTTGCAAAGCCCTATGCCACGCTATTCACTATATGAAGACAAAGCACTTATATAAGTCCAGGTAGGGATGCTTCTAAAATTCTTTACATATTGAAATCTTGGGTTCTGGATTTTCACATTAATGGTCCCTTTTCCAGAGTAAAATTTGTACAATAGATTTTTCACTAGTCTTGCTTCTTAATCATTCAAAGAAATTTCAGTGTTTTTTTTTTTTTTTTAAAGCTTGCACATGGGAAAAGGCAGGGGATAGGGGCATATCACTCTCCATTTTCCTATGAGCCACACACACCCAGGACTTTTTCAAATGGGGGGAAAAGAACCTGAGGAGGTAGGGAGAAGAACGGGCCTGTTTGCTTACAGAACCCCTTTTCAGACAGCCCCGTCCTCCTCTGTCTACCTCCTGACCTCTTCCTGACTTTCCCCATGCTGCTCGCACTGCTTTTTATTGATGGGAAAACCTCCGTCAATAAAAAGCAATGCCAGGAGCACAAGGGTGGGGGAAGGTCAGGACCAGGATGGGAGGAAGACAGAGCTGTCTGAAAAGGGGCTCTGTAAGTGAAACAGCCCCATTCTTCTCCTGACCTCCCTCCAGGGCTTTCCCCTCTTTTTGAAAAAGTCCCCAATGTGCCAAAATATCTCAGTTTCCTTTGTCACATTCAATAACTTTCTAGGCACTGTTTTGAGAGCAACACTGATGAAAACAGTTATGAGGTAGGGATATGGAGGTGTGTGCACCAATTTTTTGTGGGACTTTTCTGTGATTTGGGGGTGAAAATCACCTGGGAAATATGTTAATTGCTTTTTTTAAAAAAATATGGTGACTGTGAGCTTTTGGGGATCGATGGGGAGCTTTAGAGGCTACAATGGTAGGGTCTGGGGATCCCATGTGGGCCATGGATTACTAGCCAAGGGCCACACCTCTGAACCTCTACTTTGGTTCAACCATTCCCGTTCTGATGCTTTACAGCGGTTTTGATCACAATTCCCATATATGTGATAATTACTCATGGGAGCTGGTGGGAGTAATAGCCCAAAAATGCTGGAGGAAAGCAGACTGAAAGGCTTTATCAGTTATGTTTTTACTCTCCTCCATAATTACTGATGATATATGTGCACTGAGAAAACTCTATATGTCAGCACCTTACTCCACTATTAAGCAGAGTATAGTGTCTACTTCAAGCAGCAGAATTTGGGTGCCATAAAAAGGCACCAAACTGTTATCTGTTTCATTCATAGTGATGATTATAATTTTATTGCCAAGATAAAGGAGAATTACTTGTTAGATTTTCTGCTTCTGCTTGGTTGGATTTATATATTAGGTACCTTGACTTTGGAAATGTGTCAAACAGCAAAATGTCTAATACCACCATTGGTGGCTGTATGTCTGATTTATCAGCTAGGCTCTTTGGGAGATGTATTTTGGCCATGTACAGGACAATGCATGCACATTGGTAGAACACTGAACAAAAAGAATATTGATGGAATTGTGATTAGATCACTGTGTGTATTATATGTTTAGAATCAGAGACATGCAATGGTTTGCACTTGGACTATGCCTCTGGAGACCTGGGATTGAATCGCTAGTCAGCCATAGAAGCCCATTGGCTGACCTTGGACAAATCATACTCTCTCAGCCTTCTGGGAAGGCAATAGCAAACCTCCTCAGAATACACCTTGTCAAGAAAACCCTTTGATGGGGTTGCCATAAGTCAAGGTTGATGTGTAGACACATAACAGAAGCCGTATATGTCACAAAGTAGGACAATACAAATTCACAGGACAAACTGACATCTATGACAAATGATCTAATTCTGAAATTAGTTTTAGGAATCCTGCTAGTTAAAATGGAATTCAGGAGTGGAATGCAGCACACAAAACCTGTGAATCAATACAATAGCTGACTGGGGAAATCTGCTTTGTTGAGGTTTAAGTCATATTTAATTCTGCAATTATGTTTAAAGACACAATTACAAGTTATGTATCACATGAGGGCTAACTAGAAATGACAACCCTTACCCTCCCAACACTAACCTCATGCCATGACATTATTCTATTGTGCTTTCCATGCTTGATAGTATTGTGCTGCTGCTTAGGCTAGAAATACATATACTGTACAATTTAATGGCTTCAGATAACAGATCCTGGGCAGACTAAGAAGAAGAGTGAGAAATATGCATGGAAATATTCTTGTTAAATCTCCATGTTGATCATAAACTATAGTAGATAAGAACATCCCCAATGACAGATTAATTCATGCTACCATACTAGACGAAACCATTGAACTGATGTCTTTCACATAGATACATTCTGGATTGCAGAGTGGAAGATTTTTTTCTAATTGTATTTGTTTGTGAAGACAGACCTGAATTTTAAGTACTTGAGCCTGATGGTATAAGACAAATAGCACTGAATTGTTGATGCTGGAGATGTGAATCCAAATTACGAAGAGAGTTTAACGGGGCCCTGTTCCTCTGAGTAATCCACAGGCTTTTAAAAATACATCAGTTACCAAATAAAAAATGTTCATTCATGTTGTAAACTAGAGAGAATCAATGTTGGCTCATCAGCTGTGTGTGACTCAAATCCAGACATTTTAATGAGGCATCAGAGTAAAGGCAATAATCTGGTCACTGAAGCAAATAAATTTTCCCCCATGAGCTCAAGTAAGTAGAAAAGACTGTAGGTCTGGACAAAGTTTTTAATGCAGCAAAGATTAACTAAAGGAGATTTGCACATAGGCTTTATATGCTAGAATCTTTGTCATGTTTCTCTCTGTGTAGGGAATCATCCATAGACACACCTGACTAAAGAGGTTAATTGCAGTTATATCTCTTAACCTGTCTAGAGATCCTACACAAGAAATAGCCATAATATCCATGGAAACATTTCTACAGAGCTATAAACTCCTTTGTGTCAGTGACTGGTGGGCAACTCTGATTTTCTTTTGTGAAGGTTACACCCCAGAAAATTACCATAGCTACAGCTGGCCTGGTCCACTTAAAAAATATACAGAAAGAACACTTCGCCTGCATAAACCACATGCTACCAGAGCTAGTTTGCCCCATATGCAAACTAGTAGCAGAAGTCAACATCAAACCAGCAGTGGAAGGTAAAGCCATGGTGGGTGGGGATGACTTGTATCTGTGGTATGGGTGGGGGGATACTGTTGAAGTGACAGAAAGCTGTGGGTAGAAGACAGAGTGCGAGGAAGGAAAGCTGTGGAGTAGAGAAGCCATTCTGGGTGTTACAGGAAAACTGAGAATGGAGAATAACAGTGCAGACAAGAGGGGAAACCATGCATGGTCCACAAGGCAATGTGAGGGGAGGTTGAGACTGGCAGTCCAGTATGTACATTCCTAATTGGGGTGGATGTGTGTCTTCTTAAATGAATAGATTTGTGTATACATTTCATTTCTTGGGTGGTGGTGTTTTGTGTCTGTCTGTACAAACAGTTTGTGAGTATTTATGTTTTCTAAGGAGATTATCAGATGCTTAAAAAAAGCAAACCCAAGGAGCTCACAAAAATGATGTCACTGTAGTGCAAATGGATCCTGATATCACATGACATTGTTCTTCATCCGTGCTGAAGCGATGAAAAAGGCACACTTTTCATTAGTGGGAACTTCCAGTAATGAAAAGTAGCACCTTTTTCATTGTTTCAGCATGGAGGGAGAACGGAGTAAGCATGCCAGGAGGAGGGCACATGTGATATTGGGACCCATTGGTAGTACAGCAATGTTGTTCTCGTGAGCTCCTTGGGGGCTTTTTAAACTGTCTGATAATCTCCTAAGAGTAGGTATGAAAAGAATATTAGGTAATATCTGGAAAAAAAATTAAAGAAACATATTTCTCAAGTGTCCAGAGACCCTGAAGAGGAGAAACCTAAATCAAGTGTCCAGAGACCCTGAAGAGGAGAAACCGCCTCCTCCCATAAATCCTCCCCGCGCACTCCGGTCCTCTAGGAGGAATTTGCTTCAGCCACAAGAATCTAGGCTGTCTGCAACCTCCCAGAGGGCCTTTTTGGTAATTGCCCCCAATTTATGGAATGGCCTGCCGAACAAGATCCATCAGCTGACAAGCTTGAGTAGCTTTAAAAAAGCACTAAAGACGGATCTCTTTCGGCAGGCCTTTCCTGATTAGATCCAGGCCTCAGGAGCTGCGTCTCCTGGCTTTTTTAAAATTATGTATATATTTGTTTTTAATGTGTTTTTAGTTAGATGGTTTTAATTTTATAGTGTTTAATGTCTTTTTATGAGGGAGGGTGGGGGTGGGTGGTGTTTTTAGTCATTATTATAATGTTTTAATTGTTGGAAGCCGCCCCAATTGTTTTAGCAGAGGGGCGGGGTATAAATTATTATTATTATTATTATTATTATTATTATAAATGGGTGACAATCTCTGCAATTCAGGACTTACTCTGTGTGAAAAAGCATGTGTATTTCTGTGTGTGTTGCTCAGAAATTTGTTTTTCTGCCCAATGTATTTTTATTTATTTATTGCATATAATATGTCCTGAATTGTATACAGTCTTTGAAAACTGTGCAGTATTTGATTACTTTCTCACCATGAGAAAAATGGTAAACATATTCATTCTTTTAATGAGAATGAAAGTTACAAACATTTACATCCTTACAGACTAACAACACTATTCTTATATTAAAAAGGATGGATTTATGTTTTCAAAACTTGTAACAAGCATGGACCCTTAACAATCCAGTTCTTATTTTGAGTAGTCATAGTGAAGCTTAAAAATACATTTTGAGTAGATGTAGTGAAACTCCCACCGATGGCACTACCTTTCCATGGTGATGGGATTGTACTCCTGTGAGGCAAGAGGCTATGCTGATGTCAGCAGTGGTGTTGGTAGGGTCTCCTATGTCAGACAGGCTTTTGCTGGAGGGATCACATTAAATGTGACAAAAAAACTACTGGGCAGCAACGGTAGTGGAAGGTGACACTGGCATGGTCATCCAGAGACAATGGCAGTGGCACCATAACTAACACTTGTTAGTACTGCACAAAGGGACTCATGGTAAACCTCCTTTTGAAGATCTTTTACCATGAAAAACCTATGATGAGACAGTCCAAAATGAAAGATGAACTAGTGCAAGAAGATGAAACTTGCAGGTCAGATGGAAATCACTGGAGCTATTGGGTTACAGTACAGGACAACTACAAGCAGGAACACAACGGGACTCAAGCTGAAAGGATATTCAACTGTTGACATGCTCAGAGATGAAAGGAATGTCTAAAACTGCACAACACATATCATAGGAACATGGAGTGTGAGAAGCATTAATAATGGGAAGTTATACACAGTAAAGCAAGAAAGGGAATGTATAAACATTGCAAGCTACAGTGGACAGGGATGGGACATTGTGAGTCAGATCATTACACAGTGTTTTACTCAAGAAATGAAAAGCTAAGAAAAAATGGGGTGGCATTTATAGTAAGGAGAGATGTAACAAAAGCTGTCAAAGGAGATAATGAAAAGTCTGATGGAATCAAGTCAATAAGACTTCAGGGAAAACCCATCAATATTACCTTAATCCAAGTTTATGCTCCAACTAAAGAAGCTGCAGAAGAAGAAAATGAAAGATTCTATGCTAGAGTCCAGGAGAAAATTGATCCCACACCAAAGTACACCAGAACAGGATTTCTTGTTAATCATAGGTGATTAGAATGCAAAAATAGAAAAGAAAAAGGAAAGGAAATAAGCAGAATCAAAGACTATAGGAAAATTTGGCCTAGGATCAAGAAATGAAGCAGGAGACTGACTGACTGAATTTTATGCAGCCAATAGTTTGTTTATCACAAACATGTTCTTCAAGGAAGATGAGAAGCAACTGTATACATGGATGCTACCTGGTGTCCAATACAGAAATCAAACAGAATACATAATTGGAAGAAGAAGATGGAGAAGCTCCAATTATCTCTGTAAAAATAAGATCAGCAGTAGAATGTGGCACAGGTCATGGAGTACTAATATAAAAAATTGGAGTAAACCCTAAAGAAGAACATTACCCAACCATGATGCCAAAATACAACCTGAAGAACAACCCATAGAATGTAAAGATAATGTGAAAAATAGATTTGCATTATGAAGTCTAATTGACCGTGAGCCAGAAGAACTCAGGACTGAAGCCAGGTATATTGTCAGGAAAGAATGCAGAAAGACATTATGTGTAGCCAAAATTAAAAAGAAGCCTCAATGGATGCTAGATTAAACTCTTCAGGCTGATAAGGACAGACGAGAAGCAAAAGTAAAAGATGACACAAATAGAGTTAGAATGCTAAATGGACCTACTCAATGACTTGTGCACAGGAACAAGGAGAACTACTATAATAATAAAAGCAGAGAAACAGGAAAACAACAAAAAGGGAAGAACAAGAGACCTCTTCCAGAAGATCTGAGAAATCAAAGGGAAAATTAAACCAAGAGTGGGGATATTCCATGAGCAGAGGGAGAATACATTACATGCCAAAGTGGAAATAAAAAGATGATGGAAACAAAACATTGAAGAAATAAAAGAAATGAAAGGGTGACAGATTCAATTAAAGAAGAACCATATGAAGACAAATGTCCAGTTTTAGAAAGTGAATTGATACTGCATTCAGAGCACTTGGGATAAATTAATCACCAGGAACAGATGGCATATCAATAGAGCTGCTTCAAGTTACAGAGACAGAATCTACAGTAGTTCTTACTAAAATCTGTCAACAAATATGGATAATAAAATGCCCCACAGATCAGAAATGCTCAATAAACATTCCAGTCTCCAAGAAAAGGATACCAGGGATTATAGTAACCACAGGACCACTGCATTAATTTCCGATGCAAGCAAAATTACTCTGAAAATTCTACAATAGAGACTTTTACCATATATGGAGCAGGAAAAGCCAGATGTCCAATGGAAAGGAAGAGACACTAGACAGCAGGAGCAGGGGGGAGAGGTTGCAGAGAGGCTGAACTGCACCCAATACCACCATCAGGGGGAGAGGGGATACCACACTTAGTGATGTCAGACGTACTAAGGATCATATTGCAAACACACATTGGATAATGGAGCACACCAAAGAAAATCAGCCTGTTTTCTGTGGGGTTTTTCCCAGGCTGTGAGGCCATGTTCTGGAAGAGTTTATTTATGATGTTTCGCCTGCATCTGTGGATGGCATCTTCAGAGAATGGTTAGGTAGGAGTGTGTGTGTGTGGGGGGGAGTTATATACTGTGAACCCCTGTTGGAGAGGATATATAAATTTGTGTATTTGAATGGCTAATTTCTGGGTGGAGATATGCAAGGAGGATTAGTGTCTGTTTGGTTAATGGTCCATTAGTGTCTGTTTGGCTAATGCTCCATTGTCTGCTGGAAATCACCCTGTTCCTGGGTGGAGTTCATTTGCATGTGTTGAGTTTTGATTTTAGTGTTTTTTCAAAACTGGTAGCCAGATTTTGTTTACTTTTAAGGTTTCTTCTTTCCTGTTGAAGTTGCCCAGGTGTTTGTGGATTTCAATAGCTTCTCTGTGCATTCAGACATGATAATTACCGGCCTGGTCCAGAATTTCTGTGTTTTTAAATAACATTTTGTGTCTAGGTTGGTTTATAACATGTTCTGCTACTGCTGATTTTTCTGGCTGGCCCAGTCTGTACTGTCTCTCATGTTCCTTGATTAATGTTTGCACACTGTGTTTAGTTGTCCCTATGGAAACTTGTCCACAGCTGCATGGTATGCGGTAAACTCCTGAGGCTGTGAGAGGGTCTCTTTTGTCCTTTGCTGAGAGTAGCATTTCTTGGACTTTCTTGGTTGGTCTGTAGACCATTTGGAGGTTGTGTTTCCTCATCAGTTTCCCTATTCTGTCTGTGACTCCTTTGATGTATGGTAAAAATACCTTCCCTTTGGCTGGCTGTTTTTCTTCTTCATTCCTGTTTTTTTTTTCTGGGTCTGGCTGCACTTGTGATGTCTGATCTAGAGTAACCATTAGCCTGTAGTGCCCAGTTTAGGTGCTTCAGTTCATCCTCCAGGTAGTGGGGTTCACAGATCCTTTTTGCATGATCTACCAATGTTTTTATTGTGTTTCTTTTTTGTCCTGGGTGATGATTGGAGTTCTTTTGTAGGTATCTGTCCATGTGTCTGAGTTTTCTGTATACCTTGTGGCCTAACCATTGGTTTGGTTTGCGGATAACTAGGACATCCAAGAATGACAATGTTCCTTCCTTTTATTTTTCCATTGTGAATTGGGTATTTGGGTGGATGCTATTTAGGTGGTTCAGAAATGTGACCAAATCTTCTTCGTCGTGCCTCTAAATGGTGAAAATGTCATCCAC
Organism: Gambelia wislizenii; assembly: GCA_030847615.1. Lineage (NCBI taxonomy): Eukaryota > Metazoa > Chordata > Lepidosauria > Squamata > Crotaphytidae > Gambelia > Gambelia wislizenii. The sequence continues at coordinate 191,257,007 of JAUMIR010000003.1, read as the reverse complement.
ATATCAGAACCATGTTGTGTCCTTTTTTTGGCGCTGTTTCCAGGGCTTGCTTTTCAAAATGTTCCATGTAAAAGTTTGCTATCACGGGGCTCAGAGAGTTCCCATGGCTACCCCATCTATCTGTTTGTAGAATTCATTATCACACTGGAAGTAGCTTGTGGTGAGGCAATGTTTGAACAGGGTTGTGATGTCTTCTGGAAATATTTGTTGGATGAGTGCCATCATGTCCATTATGGAGACTTTGGTGAACAAGGAGACAACATCAAAGCTGATCAAGTCTGTCTCCAGGTTTCAGTTCAATGTTGTTCATTTTTTCTATGAAGTGAGCTGAGTCTTTGATGTAGTGGGGGGGTTGTCCTATGAGGGTTTATAATTGCGTGGCCAGAAACTTGGCCAAGAGATACATGGGGGATCCAAACTCAGCCTGTGTTCTACAGATTATAGCAAAGCCTTTTTTTATAGCAAAGCTTATAGCAAAACTGAAACAACATCTCAGGCTCGGCCAAATTGATCACCAATAGTGGTCCGCCCTGGCCTCACATCGGGAGGCATGGAGATGCACTATCCACAATGCTGCAGCCTTATTTGAGAACTCACGCTGAACAAGTCTTGAAGAGAAACGACAACGCAGAAAGAGTCACAACCCAAAAACATCACCCAAGGAGACCTTCTGCTGTGCTTTTTGCAACCGGACTTGTTTATCTCGGATTGGCCTTTTTAGTCATCAGCGCGCTTGCAGAAAGCGCGGGATGAGTCCTTCCTGAATCTTCATTTGTGAAGAAAAGCCAGAGAGAGAGAGAGAGCAAAGCCTTTGATTGCATTGATCATGAAAAACTATGGTTCACTCTTAAAGAAATGGGTGTACCTCAATATTTCATTGTTCTGATGCACAACCTGTACAAGAGGCTACTGTTAGGACAGAATACAGAGAAACTGAATGGTTTCTAATTGGTAAGAGGGTCAGGCAAGGCTGCATGTTATCACCCTATCTGTCTAATGTGTATGCTGAATGTATCATACGTAAAGCAGGATTAGACCCAGAGGAAGGAAGCAAGAAAATTGGAGGAAGGACCATCAAAAATTTAATATATGCAGAGGACACCATATTAGTAGCAAAAAAAATAGGGAGAAAGTAAGAAAGTGAAAGGCAGGTTTATTGTGGGACATTAAAAAACAAAACAAAAAGTATGAGTACGGATGAGCTACATAACTCTAAAGTAGATTATGAAGATATTGAAATAGTTCAAGATTTTCTGTACCTTGCCTCAGTCATTAATCAGAATGGAGACTTCAATCAAGAAATCAGAAGAAGACCGGGACCAAATCTGCCCTACACAAATAGTCCAGTTTGAAACTGGATTATTTGCCATGGCTCCTTCCTATGGAATGCTGGGATTTGTAGTTTGGTGAGGCACCAACACTCTTTGGCAGAGAAGGCTAAAGACCCTGTAAAACTACAAATCCCAGGATTCCATAGGGAGGAGCCATGACAAATAATCCAGTTTGAAACTGGATTATTTGTGTAGTGTAGATTTGATGCTTTGCAGAGTTGTTAGAAAATGGAAATGTGGGTCTGACAGAGTGTGACCTAGGGTATTGATTTACCAATGCTCAGGTATGAATGGTTATAGTGTGTAATTATGTCCATTCTTCTTAACAATAACTAATATTTTTCTGTATAACTTGAGATGAAGGGGAGTAGGTATGTGTTAATGGATGACCTCTTTTGCAGTTATTCTTTTAAGAAACACTATAAACTGGTCCTATTGGAAGAATAAGTCTTACTTATTTTAGGCAGGAAATTGTCAGAGAAATTTAAAGCTATATTATTCAAACTGTGTCATTCTGGACTCTAATACTAGTCATGTCTTATGGCATGGAGGAATCATTCTCTGTATTGTCATCCTAGGAGTCTATATTATGCACAAGTTTCAATTTTCAATACAATAATCATTGCCTGGACCATTTTAGAAGTGCTTGTACCCTCAGCACACATCAGTGTTATGAGGTTTTACCAAAAAAACAACAACCCTATAGACCTACCATAATTAAAACATTCACTTCAGTTCAATTTCTGTTGAAATGTGTCATGCAGGAGTGTGGTCATTTAAACCCATTCCATCGGTTTACTCTCCTACAATAGATCATTAAATAGTCATTGTTTTTTTGTTTCAGTCCCATGGGAGTCTGAGGTATAACCATATCTTTTTGCTATCTGGGAAAACCCATTAACAAAAAACAAACAAACAAGAAACAAACAAACAAACAAACAAAAACAAAAACACAGTTTTACCTCAGTCTCCCATGGGACCAGAATGACAGAAGACCAGAAGAAAGATGACATTGCGGGGTAAGGCAGCATGGAAGATGGAACCTTTCTACTACACTGCCACTTTTCTTCAGAGTATAGTGAACTCCTCAGTCTGTGCACACTTAGGAGATTTTCAGATGGGGCCAAAATGCCCTGTTGCTGCCCTGCCACCTCCTCTCCTGTTCCTGCAACAGAATGGAAGTAAATGTTCAAACACTTACCTCCATTCTGCTCCAGGAACCGGCGTCCTCCCTCCTTTCCAGCTGGCTGTAAATTCAGCAGTCGTAAGTCTGCCTTTACGACCAGCTGGGGGAAATCCTGCTTGTTCTCACAAGAGAACAAGTAGGAGGGAAATTCCAAGTAAACCCCCCCAGCTGGCAAAGACAGAAAATATATATATAAAATAAAACTAGGAATCCAGGGAGGGGGGAAGAAGGGTGGCACTTACCTGCCTGTCCCGATCGTAGCAAGAAGTGCCTGCCACGGAGCTCCTCCTCTGTGCCTGTCATCGTGGAACAGGGACAGGGCTCTGTTTCCCACATCCGTGATTCTGTGACAGGGGTGTTCTTTTCATGATGTTTCATCGTAAATAGAATATCCCAGGAGCAGGACAGGGGCAGGACGGGAGCAAGACAGAAGGGGTCGAAGTCATCTGAACAACAGTCCCTTTATCGACCCTGTTCTGTGCCTGCCCCACAGTATAAGCCCCATCTGAAAATCTCTTGAGAAAGGAATGTTGTGATTACTAAGAGCCAGTGTAGGTTTTCAAAAACAAGTCATGCCAAACTAATCTTTTCTGATAGTGTTACAAGGTGGTAGATCAGGGAAGTGTTGTGGATGTAATCTATCTTAATTTTATTAATGGCTTTGACATGGTCACCCATGATATTCTTGCAGATAAACTAAGGAACTGTGGGCTATACAGTGCTACTGTAAGTTGATTTGTAATTGTTTGATCAACTGAACCCAGGGAGTGTTCACCAATGGATGTTCTTCATCCTGGAGAGAAGTGACTAATGGGAGCTCTGTCTTGGCCCAGTGTTGTTCGACAGCTTCATAAATTACTTAGATCATGCAATAAAAGGCATGCATATTAAATATGTAGGTGGGCACGTAATTGGGGGGGGGGAGTAATGAATATCTAGAGAACAGGATCAGAATTCAAAATCACATTGACAGACTGGAGAACTGGGCCAAAACTAACAAAATGAATTCAGCAATGACAAATATAAGGTACTATATCTAGGCAGGAAAAAAAATAAATGCACAAATATAGGGTGGGTGACAAATGACTTGCAAGCTGTACATCTGAAAAGCATCTAGGGATCTTAGTAGACTACTAGGTAAACATGAAAGAAGAGTGTGAGGCAGCAGCCCAAAAAGCAAATGCAATTCTGGACTTCATCAATAGGAGCGTAATGTCAGTATCAAGAGAAATAGTAGTGCCACTCTATTCTACTTTGGTCAGACCTCACCTGAATACTGTGTCCAATTCTGGGCACCACAGTTCAAGAAGGATCTTGACAAGCTGGAGAAGGGTCACCAAGATGATCAAAGGTCTGGAAACCATACCTTAGGAGGAGCCACTTAGGGATCTGGGTATGTTTTGCTTGCAGAAGAGAAGACTGAGAGGTGATATGATGTATCCCATGATGTATCAAGGGATGTCATGTATAAAATGGAGCGAGCTTGCTTTCTGATGCTCTGGGACTAGAATGAAAATCAATGGGTTCCAGTCATAAGAAAAGAGATTCTATCTAAACATTAGCAAAAACTTCTTTACTGAAAGAACTATTCAAAAGTGGAAAAGACTGCCTCGCAGACAGGTGTGGAGGGTGGACTCTTCTGCTTTGGTGGTCTTTAAACAAAGATTGAATGACAAACTCTCAGGAGTGCTATAGTTGTGTATTCCTGCATAACAGGGGTTTAGATTAGATAACCTTTGCAACCCCTTCTAGCTTTAAGATTTTATTAGTCTAGATTAAATCTATCTCTAGCTGGATGCAGTGTGGCTAAATAAATAAATAAATAAATGTTTTCTATCTGTTTTATAGCTTTTTACCATTAAATATCAGCCATGAAACCTCAAATATCATCAACTGTCAAACAGATAGCAAATATTTTGTACATATTTGAGGATCTAAAGAATATCCAAAATTAATATTTTCAGAAGAGACTTTTCAGCAAAAGGTACGGATAAAAAATAACCTCAGTATTAAATGCCTTTAAATGTGATGACTGCATGTGTGTTTATTCAACCTTGTATAACCCTCTAGTTGGCAAAGACATCCTATATCATGGGACCTCTCGGTGGAGAATGCTGTAGTTTGACATGTCTGCTTTGTTCTGAGACAGACAAAGCTAAGCAGCAGAATAGTTGGCCAATTAGCAATTAATTAGCTGACAGAACTCTCTTTGGTCAAGGAGCATAGGGATTGCCCACAAGTGCTCAGGATCACTACTTCTTTCAAGGAAGCCACCAAACTGGTGGTGGTCAGAAGTGAGTTTTGAGCAGTGAGGAGCTGTGGGACAAACATGAATGCCTTGGCTGCTTAACAAGCCTTAAAGGACACTGGAACCATGAAATCCTCACTTTCTTAAGCACTTTTAATGGCTCAATCTGTAAATGAAGAGATGTCTTCCAACTGACAATGAAAACAAAAAACTATGGTGAGTATCCTTCTTTCTATAAACAGGATCAGTGAAAATAAATGACTGTTTAAAAGATTTCAGCTAAAAGTAAAAATAAAAAATAAAAAATAAATTCTAAAAAGATGTACCTTAAGAAAGTTTTATAAGAAACTGAAGAAACAGCAGCTTTAAAAGATAAAGGATTTTTATTTTACTATTGACCATGTTTTCAGTAAAGAGGACATTTCTCCATGGAAAAAGAGGCTTTATTTACTTTGGAAGATGATAACAGTGGGAACACTGAGAATAACAGGATGGTAATGTTGGAGCTATTGAGACTGAATTGGATTTTGCTCTCTGGTTTTTAACCTCCTACCTGCTAAATTCAGGAAGGAGAAGTCTTTCTCAGAAATTTTGCAGAAGTTATGGGAAGAGATTACAGGTCTGAGAAGTGATTTCATGGAATTGAACTAAGGACTGACGGAACTTAAGTTATGAATAAAGTGGCTAGGGTTTTGACACAAAGCAAAAGAGAAAGTGAAAAGACTGGAAAGATTGGAGAGACAAATTGAAATCATAAGTGAAGAGAAGGAGAAAGATTCTAATTTTGGTAGATAAAGAAATGTATATGATTATAGAAGACCAGCTCGAGTTGATGTGTGAACTGAATTTTAAAATGAAGAAAAAAATTACATACTGTGTTGATGCTAAGATGATTGTGAATGTACTGTGTTTCAAGAGAATTGTGTTAGGACATGGAGGGGAGTGGAGAAATATTGCTTTGGAGGAGGAGGGATGCAATATGTTTTTGGTGGTGGGACAAACAGCAAGATGGAGGTATTTCTTTGTTCAGAGTGATGTTTCTGTATCAAATAGTGTTTGTCTTGGCAATTGATGCACCACTTAAACAATAACAAATGGGTATGTTTAAGTTTGTAAGGCAGATGAAGAAGCCAAAAGTCAAATACAAAATGAAGAAATCTGAAAATGTATGATAATTGGGATATTAATTCTGGCTATAATGTACTGGTGGATTAATGGGAAAATGTGCTCAAATGTATACAAAAATAGGATAATGTTTTTAAGGAGACAGAGATTTGGAATATGTTATAACTTTGAGGTTGATAATAGATCATAGTTTTGCTATAGACTGGATTAAGAAATTATTGTTTAGAATGTGTAAAGGGATTTTAGATGTTTGTGGAAAACGTTGGTAGTGATGTTTTTATATAAAGGCTAGATTTATTGATTTAAATATAGAGATTGTGTAGATTTAAAAGAGATGTGGAAGAAGATGGAAGATTTAAATAAGAGAGAAGAATTACATATTACTTAGGAAGGAGGAATGGGCATTGGAGTTGACAATATAGTAGAAATTATTAATTGATTCGATTAGAGAAAAGTTGTTGATAGTTTTCTTAAGGTCTGGAGGAAGTGAAAATAACTGGTGATTTTAGGGGTTGATAATTAATGGTAATAGATTACTAGTAGAAGAGGATACTTGTTTTTGTTGTGAGAAGAGCAATGAGCAACTGTATATGAACTATATAATGAACTATAACTGCCACAAGGAAGATTGTAAGTCATCTTTATCTTTTAATCTTTTTTTTCTTTTTAAAATTTTGTTCACTCTTTCTTCTTTGTATTTCCTTCTTTTTTCTTTTTAATGTGTTTTAGTGTAGTTTAAAACTTATAATATATTTTTTTTAAAAAAAAATCTGTATATGAAAGTGGTAAAAAAAGATTTTCCATGATTACATTAAAAAAAAACCCAAATACCTAGACAAGCTTGTGTCATATAAGGTACATATTCAACATATATGTCATTTCTGATGTGAAAATATTTCCATAAAGAATTTATCTGAAGATGTGTTTTGGACTATGGACTTTATCAAACCACCCTCCCAAATGTTCTTTTGCCAGCATAATTTTTGCCATTTTTATGCCAGCAAAAGAATGCCCCATACCTCACTTACTTTTCATCCTGGCAAGAGGCTACCTTGGCAATGAACGAGGAGTGAATGGAGATCCATTCACTTCCTTGTCTGTCATCCCATGGATTCTCAAGAGAATACATAGTGCAAGAAATTACAAAATAAAAATAAATAAATAACAAAGTTAAAGTTTTAAAAAGCACAAAACCACCCTATAAAAGTCCCAAGTAAACTGGGGAGATCATAAAAATATGTCACCTACCTGGATGTCACAATCTCACCTGGAAGTGTTCTGGCCAGATCACCCATTGACATTGCACATAAGTACACATGAGTACAATGGCACACAGATTCAAATGCTGGCAATGCTGGCAGAAAAGCACCATGGGGGAATCAATTGATGATTTGGACCATCAATAAAATAGGATGGGTTTTTAGCAATACATGATTGTGAAAGGGTGTTGTCATCTGGTGTGTGTGCCCTTTCGTGATCATTATCTGTCTTTATGATGCCATATTTGCATGGAATGATAAAGACCGGAATCTGTAATTCCATTAATTTCAGTAGACAGTGCCAGACAGATTTAATGAATATTGAATTTGGAACTGAAATAATGTAATCAATACTCTTGAAGATTCTCTTGGCAACCCAAATTTGTTTGGATTTTCCCTTTTCATTCACAAGTTTCTGATCAAGGCAAAGAGGCAGAGCAGACAGAAAACAGATCCTTGCCAAAATGAACCAGGTATATCAAAAAGTCCTTCATAAATTGATGTATCATACACTTTTAGAATTTTATATAGAACCTGGCAGCCTCATATCACAGCTTGGATTCTGTGCAGTTAATAATCCTGAGTGTTATAAAGGTCATCTTACATTTTAAATTCCAGTAGATGAAATGTGTGTTATTATGAAAGAAGAATATGGGTCTGTGAACATTTTGGGGATAATTTCCTTCCTTTCGGTATGATTTATATGCATGTGCAGGGATAACTTAATTCACAAGAGATGTACGAGTAATTTATTTTGCAGCCACTGAACTAAAGCTGGACAATAATTTATCTGACTTTTAGTGTGAGGTTGCAGCCAAAGCTGAAATGACATTGAGTGATAACTGAAGAGTTGCCATTTTGCTGTTTATCTTTTGGCTTTGGGCATTTACGCATTTTCTTTGCAAAACCACATTATTTCTCTCTACTGCACTAACTCTCTCTCCCCCTTAAAATATGTACACAGAAAGCATGTTTTCCCCAGTCAGATATTAAACGGAAAGCAAATGAGCAATAGTCATTGTTGACTGTTTTTACTTCAATTGAACAGCTCTAAACCTGCACTAAAAAAGAGGGGGCAAATTACTGCAGCATTATCAGGTGCCAAGCACAACTAAATGCTTACCCTCTTTCTTGCCACTTCATATAATCAACATATTTCATTCTGTGAAGAATTCAGTTTTAAATGCCTTGCAGTTTAGAAACAAAGGGTTTTGACTTGCATTCTCTATGATTTATACCAAATAGATTGAAAATAGACCTTTCTACAAAAGCGGTATTACTTGTTACTGAATGAATGATAAGTGAGGCCTCTACATTGTCTTCATCTCACTGGTGTCAGAGAGTGTGGTACACCATCAAAAATGGATCACATCAAAGGAAAAAGGACATTTTTGCCCCATCCGTTACCTTGTGAGTATAGCAGCTGGGGTGGTGTGATAGCCCATTAAAGGAGGCCAGAATTACACTAATCACCTACTTGACTAAGCGTGTGGAACCACATTTTTCACAATAGCTGATTGGTAGGATTCCAGCTGTCTTTAAAGATCTATGTGAATGCAAGATTGAGTTGGAGCATAATTTATAGCACCCATGTGAGACCATGATTCCACGTTCAGCTAGACATATGTGCAAGGATGCTCATTTTCATATGCATATGAGACATGAGCCCTAAATCAATGTATATGTGTTTGAGGATTCTTATATTGGGCTACATCTCCCATCATCACTTACTATTGGCTGTGCTGGCTAGGGCTGAAGTCTAGTTTTACATCTCCCCCTGCCCCGCCCCTACAACTGCATGACTAGCTGGGAGAAGATTAGTTGCCCATCAGCATATCTTCATATCTGCTGCTAGCATTAATCAATGAAGATCAGATCATAAGACTTCTCTCACCCATGATTTGACAATGGATGAGAGAACCAACATGGTGATACATGAGCAAGGCCTATGTGGGGGAACCATTTGGTGTTTGTCTTCCCTAACTGGGTATTAAGTTAAACACCAGCTAGGCATGAGGGGCAGGAGTTTACTACAATCTCTAAGAGTACCATGTCTTTCTCCTTCCCTCTTCCTTTCCCTCCCCTCCCCTCCCCCATTCCTCACTAAGCAAACCCCAATCTGGAATGTCTCTACTTGTTACTGGGCTCTTGGGACTGATTAGTGATTCAGTAGCTGTACTGTTTATTCCACTGCATAACAATTGACACAGGAGGTGTTGCTATCAGTGCTGACTTGGGGTTTATCCATACAACCAATATATCCCATTTTGCCCTTGTCTTAGAGCCCTTCATGGCTAAGACTGGGGGAAGGAGATAGGGTAGGGCCTGTTACAGTGTTTTAAAATAATACCTACTTTAATCCATTACCACTGGCAAAAAACGGATCAGGCACTGTGTGACTGCATGAGCCCATTCCAGCACAATGGGCCATGGCTTCAGCTGCCTGTCTGCCATCACTCTTCCACAGCAGGAAGGAGTCCTGCAACAAGTGATCAAGGCTGGTCATGGGGGGGGGGGCGGATTGCAGGCTGGATATGCCAGTGGGGAGATGGCATATCCTGGAGTGTTGTAGATGATCCTTTGGATACTTTGTCTTATTGAAAGTGTTGGGGACCCCTTAACATGGTCAATTCCCAAGGAGTGATTGAAAGTGATAGACTGAGGAACATTATGGGGGATATGCTTGCAGATACAAATGGCACTCAAAGCCTTAACCTCCCTGTGTAACACACTCACACCGTCCACAAACAGAGCAGGTGATCTAATATCTACTAAATACCTTCTCCTCCTTGGTGAAGTACATACAGTGCCATGGTATATAGCAGAGCTTACAGCAAGGAAACAAAAAGAAATAAAGTCTAAACGAAGATGGAGGAAGATTCATGTCAAATCTGTGAAAATATTGGTTGGTTTGGGGACAAGGTGACTGGGAAGATAATTGCTGGTCAGCTTCATGTACTTCTGGAGTATATTGACTATCTGAATCCATTTCAGCTTGATTTTAGGCCTGATTTTAACTTGGAGACTGTTTGGATTGACCTGTACCAGAAGAAAGGCAGGGAGACCATATCCCTGCTTGCTCTCCTGGACCTATCAGTAGCTTACAATAACATCTGCCATAGTATTCTGTCTGAGGAGGCTATTTGAATTAGGAGTTGGAAACGTAGTTTTGGTTTCACTCTTATTTGGACATCTGACTATAGGAAGTGATGCTGGGTTGTTTTCTTCCCAAGGTGTTTCCATTTTGGAGTCCTGAGGAGATTTTGGACCTTAGCAGACACTGCAAAAAGCACATGATTACAATGTCATGGTAGCATGAATGGTTTCCATTATTGCCCAATGTTGTCATGTTGTGGTCAATCTGTGCTCCACCCACAAATAAGGCATTGCTTTTAATTGACAGGACAAGCTGTCAATAGCCCTCAATATAACCATTTTCACAGTATTGAAAAGTGTGAAAACATGTCCTGCTATAATCATGAGATTACAGCCTGAATGGGTGATCCCTCCCCCGTTCCCGGCGAGAAAATGTCCGGGTGAGAAAATGAAAACTATCCACAGCACACTCTATTTATGAACTGTCCAAGTCTGTTTGCTTAAGTGTTAGTGTGTTTGTTTACTTTGCAAATTAAGGTATGTTTGTGTGTGTTTTTAAGCACACTCGCATCTTCTCATGAGAACTGCTGAAATCTTGCCCATGCTAAATCACAGAAGTCCCATTCCTAAAGTGCTAGTAGTGGCGATGTGATAATTCTGTGGTGGTTCTTGATCATGATTACAGCATAATAGTGTAATAATTCCACTATGGTTACATTTTCCTCATTTGAGAATTACAGCATTTTTAGGTGCTAGTCTGATAAAGTCCATTGCCTGGAGACACAGAATGAGGTGACTTAAGTATGCAGGTAGTATGTAGTTAAGCTATATTTTTTAATCAAATACAAATGAGGCTGTAGTTATTCGGAACCACTGCTTGGACTTGACAGTTGGCTAGATGAGGGCAAATAACCTGAAATACAAAGAAGACAAGCCTGGGCCTGTTTCAGAGTATTGAGATTGACCTTTAAAACTCTAAATCTCTTGAGACTAGAACTCTCAGATGCACTTGCCTGATGGTTAAAGTCATCTTCAGAGGTTCTTCTCTGTGTACGAATGCCTACAATGTGCAGCTAATTAGCTATAATGCCCTATCACTGGTGGTCTCCAGTTTGTGGAATGTCCTCCCTAGGGAAAAGATCAGGCATCCTCATTTAAATACCTTGTATAGACCGAACAAGTCTTGAAGAGAAATGACAACGCAGGAAGAATCACAACCCAGAAACATCACCCAAGGAGACCTTCTGCTGTGCTTTCTGCAACCGGACTTGTTTATCTCAGATTGGCCTTTTTAGTCATCAATGTGCTTGCAGAAAGCGTGGGATGAGTCCTTCCTGAATCTTCATTTGTGAAGAAAAGCCAGAGAGAGAGAGAGAGAGAGAGAGAGAGAGAGAGCCTCCTCTTTCAGCAACCACTTAAACTTTACTTCTTCTATTCAGTTTCTTTATTCTTTCCACTTATATTGTAGACTTTTAATACATTAATATCTTCATACTAAAATTGGCTTTATTGTGTTGCTGGTTGCTTTATTGATTATGTTGGGCTTTTAAAACTTAAACTTCCCAGAGGGCATTTGTCAGTTGAGCAGTAGATAAATTTAATAAATGAAAGGACAAATGTATGATTTTTTTTTTTTTAAGAAGTCTTGTTTCAAATTTTTCAAGAAGCAGATCTGTCTAAAGCTAAACTAGGGAATACAAGCAGCAGGGCTTCCTTGACAGTGGTATCCATCCTAAACTTTGCAGGTCTTTGAACTTTGGGGCATTAAAAAAAAACAGCTTTCAGTGTGCTGAGGTTTCCAGTTTGTTTTTATATCAGAATATGAACTGGGCACTGCTTTACAAAATTTTCATATGAAATGCAAAGAGCAGAAGAAGCATGCTATGACACAATGGTTTAAAGGTGTGTTAAATTTAGAAAACAAAGCCTAGATATTAGAAATCATGTGTATATGTGTGTGCAAGGGATGTTAACAAATCTCACTATATTTAATTTTGTTGAGTTTCTCCAAATCCTACAAATTTGCTTCTGGTCTTCACTTTATATCAAACCTTTGTGTTTTCTTCCTATCCTAAAATTTACTTATTTTTAGAACAAATATTTCCCAATTCACATACAGTTGGACCCCTGTATCCGCTGATTCATTATCCACTGATTCAGTTATCTGCAGGACACAAAACAGCACACCTACCACAGAATCTTCCTAGAAAATGTCTAGAGAGGCATCCTTTTCTAGGTCCTCCAAGGCAACTCTATGGTATTTTAAACCAGAAGTCCCATTATTTTTAATGACATTCACTGTTATCTATGATTTTCGGTATCCATGGAGGGCCCTGGAACTAATCCACCATGGATACGGGGGTCCTACTGTACTTATTTTTGCAGGTTACCTAATTTATGCAAACATTTCCTGATTGATTGTTTCAGCATTTTTTTCCAACCATAGTTATTTTAGCTGTTCACCTTTTTTGTGCACTTTATTTCTCAGAAATGTCCTGCAAGCCTCTGAAATGTACAAGTGAGGTGTGTGTCTTCTTGTAACAAGGTTTGGAAGGTCTGAAAATGCAACTCTCTTCAAGACTGCTGAATCTGGCAAATCTCTCTCTCTCTCTCTCAATCTCTCTCTCTGTGTGTGCATGTGTGCGTGTGCATGTGTGGGGGAGAGTCTTGTGTCTAGATTGTTTCTTTATAATTTTCCAGCTATTTTTGAAGATATAAATGTGATAGTATACTCATCAACTGAAACCCCTAGTGAGACATTTCCAGCTATGATAAGAAAAAGTAATAGGCTCCAATCAGTGTTGATATGGTCTCTCCTTTAATGCAAGGTGACAGTAGTATTGATCATCTGTTAAGGGATCCTGATTCCATCCCCACCAGCTCTCTGCAATCAGTGTGTTTCCAATCATGATGCATCAGTAAGACTTCAACACATGAAGAACTTAAGGAAATGAAATGATGAGGAATCAACAGTTTGATATTAAAGTAATGTTAAGGTCAACATTGGCTTACTTTATAATCATAAAGCCATGGCACTGGAATCAGAGCTTTAAAAACTGACTTTTGGGTGGCATCTCTTAGAGTCCCCCAGGCTGGGAGACTTAGGAAATTACCAATCCAAAAAATAACTTTTCTGAGCTCTGAAACTAGCATTTCCCCCCTTAACTTTAGGTGCTTTTTACACGCAGGCTTCTCTTTTACTCCACCCAGCACCTCCTAGCAAAAAGTTTTCAGAACCATCTTTCAGTCAGCAAGTAAAGAGAGCCAAGCCATAAGATGCAGAAAGTATTAAACAAAAAGATCTTCTGAGGATCGATAGCCAATCTGCCCTCAGGAGAAAACAAATCACATTTAATAATGGTCTTATGTTGCAAATTGAATGTGGAGCAAGCTGTATGACCTCAGTGTCTAAAAAAGAGCAATTGATTGAGGTACATTTTACACCTGGTATTAAGTGAGATATTTTTTAAAAGAGACATATTCACTCAATACATCAAGAAGGAGATGTATAAAAGAACATTGTCAGGAACAATATATATACACACACACTGAATTCCACATTGTCAAGCAATGCTGAAATGGCTGTTAACAAGTTTTTTTTTTTTAACAGCCCATTTCAAGCAATGTTGAAATGGTTGTTAAAAATAGCTCATTTTTTTACTTATTTTTCTCTAACAACATGGAAAGCTAATGCATATAGGCCTTTTGCTCACGTACTAGGTAAGTAAGACTAGATACCAGGCTATGGGTGAAACAGTGGATCATTTTACTACATTAAATCACTTACCTGACTCCTTTAAGTTTTTTGTTATAGAGTTGCATCAGGACCTTCACTCAAGGTAACATGACTAATATATTGCTACTGAGAAAAAAAGCATTTTGGATATACAAATTAAAAGCCATGCAACCTGATGGTTTGAATGACAGAATGGATTTATCTGTGTTCCTCTGAATATTAATTTCACAGCCATAATTGGGTGTCTAAATAGGGAGTACTATAAGGAAAACAGGACATTGTCCCTTTAAATAAAATGAGAGTTAAAGGCTTAAATGCTTCACAGATCATCATAAAAATGGGGTTAGCAGTCACTATGGCACTGCATCATCAAGAGGAAAAAAAAATACTTGGGGCAGTCAAGGGAAGTCTAACCTCCATTATATAACAATTATATAAGAATTCAATTTCTTTAGAGCATTATAACTAATAAAAACGTTTTAAATGAACAGACTGTAAAAATCAAGGTCCGTGCTGCACAAGTGGGGAAAGGGCTCACAGCAGATAAAAATAGTGGTAAGCACAGTTAAAAAACACTTATGTTTCAATATGCAATACAGCTAAAAAGTTTAACTTGTTAAAACAATTCATATTACTTTTACATTAATGTAGGAAAGACTACTACAAATATTAAATACACTGATGATAAAGACATTGATGAAGATCCAGTAGGATTGAAACAACTGCATAAAAGAGTCTGGATAAAAGGTGTTTGGTCATTAGTTATATAGGCTGTAAAAAGCTGCTTAATTGTTATATATACTGCAAAAAAAGCTGTTTTGGGTGTGGTCATTTGTTATATATGATACAAAAATCACTTTGGTAGTTCATGCTGTATTAAGCCAAATAGAATTGGTCATTTGTTATATTTGTTGTTATATATACTGCAAATAAGCTGTTTTGGGTTTATTTATTCTGTATTAAGTCAACAAGGATCGTTATGTTGTGTTAAGCCATTTGTGTTTGTAAAAATAATTGTCAAATTATTTATGCTGGAACAAGCTGTTTTTCATGTTGAAATAAGCTACTTTTGTGGATTATATTGTACTAAATATAATGTCTTAGGGTAGTTATTTTATGTCACTGATGAATTTGCCAGTTATTTTAAATATATGTACTATTATATGTAATTTTAAGGGGGGTAAATTGTTTTAACTTATTACTGTTGTTATGGATCTGTTTGTTTTATATCCAATTGTTGTGAGCCGCCTTGATTGCCTAATAGGCAAAAGGCGGGGTACAAAAATAAAGTTATTATTATTATTATTATTATTATTATTATTAAATTTAACCAATAATATTGCTAAACCATAATATATTGTTGTATATCAATTTATGTTTAAAATTAGATATATTAACAAACTTGTTACATAATCTTATTACTAGTATACTCTTTTTGTTGCTTTGGGTGAAACAGGGCCACTTTTTATTAAACATTGACATTTTTTACTTTTGAAATGTAAAATCCAATGGAGGGAACTACCTGATGTGTGATTCCACTGAGGTAGTGGTCCCTTCCCTATCTTCTCCTCAACCACATTTGGATAAGACACTTGGACTGGGAGCAATCCAAGTGAACTTGGTTATTACCTCACCAGCCTCATGCTGGAAGAGCCTGCTTGGAAACCTCATCTTTCAAGTCTTTTGGCTTAAAATGAGGATGCACCCTCAAGCGTGATCTCCTTCCCCACCTCTGGGTCCCACAAGCAAAAGGGGCAATTCAGGAGATGTCCCCTTCACTAAACTGGTGCCTACTGGTGCTCACTGTACTTCTCCCTCAACTACCTGCTAGGGAGAAGTGGCAAGTACCTGCCTAGTCCCTTTCCTCCAGCAAACCAGCCAACATAGCACATACCCATTTCAGGTCAACCAGAAATATCATATGTCCTTTGTCTGACAAGTGAACACCATCAGCCCTGTAGAGCTCTGACTTGTCAAACTATATCCAGGAGTGGTAATATTACCTTAGACCTTGCTCTGAATTTCCCTGTTCAGCTTGCCCCTAGCCCTATCAAGGCAGTGGTGACCACAAATCACACATCAACAAACTTGGTGAGGCAAGATGACTGACCATAAAAGTCTTCACACCTGGGCAGCAGGGATTAATGCTGCACAAATCAGTGATGGCCTCTGTGATAAGGGCTTTTCCTTCCAAATGAATGACCCAAACTTGTGTCAGGCGGCCATTATGTTTGTCAAACTACAAGGGGAGTAATCTATCCATGCACAGCCTCTGCTTCCCCAGACATTCCATTGAAGCCCACTCACTTAGCCTGAGTTACGAGCTTAAGTTGGTGTTTGGTGATTGTTGGGCACCCCAATAAATCACACTATATCCACAGAACAGCATTGTGCTCTGGTTCCACCTCCGCATCACAACTACAAAAGACAACAATGTTAACACGTGGCTAATTCTTTAAGTGTCTAGTGTAACAATTATATGTGAACACTGTGTATAAGATATTAAATTGCAGGCACTTAAGTGTGAAGACCTGCACCAGACCCATAACCTGTAGAGGATGAGAAGCCCCTGTCCACCATATCCTTCTTCTTTCCACTGTCAGACTCCTGTGATGGGTTGTTCCTTCCTGTAAAGCTTTATTTTTCTTCTTTTGACTCTTTATTTGATCATCTGCCATCTGGCTTCCACCCTCTGCACTCAAGTGAAACTGCCTTTGTATAAAATTACTGGCAATTCTAGCTGCCAGATCTAAAGGTCTTTGTCCTTGTCTGCCTTTGATTCTGTTTTGCTCTCCATCGAGGTTCTTGTAAGGTGTTTGCTTTTGATCTTCTGTAATTCTCTACCTAAATCCAAGCTATTCTGGATATATTTTCCTAGGTAATCATGAGGCTTTGAGTAACTACATACAAAACATGATTTGTTTCTTGCTTACAACATGTATCAGTGGTCATTTCTCCATTATGTGCTGCACCGCAACAATTCGTTTATGAATCTGCCATAAGTCATTTTTTTAAAAAAAATCTATCTATTTCTCATCCAACTTGGACTGCCAAAACTGTTACATTTTTTTAAAAAAAGTATTTCCTCAGTTCAGAATAATTCTTGAATACTTTTTAAGATTCTCAAAAGGTCCCTGCATGCTAATGCTGTTAAAAATTTTCATTCTACAGTAGTGTCCCATTTCTATTGCAAAACAAACATATGTTCTCTATTTTTCCACCTGCACATTTGTCAGCTTTACAGCTGCACAATTTTTCTGCAGCTGCATATTTGCATACAACTATAGGCCAAACGACAAAAGCCCTGTATACTATTATTTCTGCTTTACTGTTTTATCTCTATCCCTGTCTGCAAGGTAGACAGAAACATTCATTTTGCTTGTCAAGATTTCCTTTTCACAATGGCTGTCTACTACATTACCACCACCCACTCCATTTTACTATGAACAGATAAATAACCACAAATATTAATATGAAACTCCAGTGGCACTTTTCACACCACACAATTATAGCACAAAGAATCTGCTTCAATTGCCATGACAACATCCATTGAGTCCTTGGGCTTGTAATTCAGAGGCACTAGACCTCTCTGGCTGAGAATTCTAAATGCCCCTCCCTAAATTACAAATCCCAGGATTCCATAGGATTTTGCCATGACAGTTTAAAGTCCCAGGCAACATATAGGGAAAAGCTATGTTCTCAGGCCACATTTATGGAAAAAAAAATAGGTGATTCAGTAAATAGGGGCTGGAGCCAGAGGTTTTCCATAATCAGATTAATAAATGGTAAATGCATTGATGAAAAAGTTCACCCAATCTGTAAAGTCCATATGTTCCAATAGTCATTAGTATTTATTTAATTTTAGACAATTTCTACCCTACCTTCCCCTCCTCCAGAGTTTCCAAGGCAGCTATAATATTAAGAACATAGAAGTACAGAGAAAATTGAGATACATACAAAATATATCAATTAGATAATTAAAGCATCAGGAAGAAAAGAGGGTGAAAAAATCTGAACCTTTTAAAAATGCATCAGAACGGAAGGAGGGTATTGACTGGTGAGATCAAATATACCCTCAAAATCCAGGGTGTGTGTGTCTAGAACTTTTGTACCAGACTTCTGCAATTCAGTCACAGAAGACTCATATTCCAGAATTACAGCAAGATAGTAGCAGATGTGGCCCTTACTTATTGCACAATGTTGTCTCTATCGAGTTGCTGTCTATTTTATTTTATTTTATTTTATTTTATTTTATTTTAGTATGTATTTATTTATTTATTTATTTATACATACCCCGCTCTTCAGCCACAAGGCTATCAGAGCAGCTTACAAATTGTTTTAAGCAATAGCAATTTACACATCTACACTGCGTTTAGCAGTTTCTAATGTGTGTTAGCTACTGTGTGTCTTGCTGTTCATCTGCTTCTGTAGTGCATGTTATTAGTGATGGGGTAAATCCATCAGTACCTCATAATATCACTGCTGTGGCAGGATTCCCCTCTGTGGGTTAATATACCATGGCAGTAGTGATAAGAAGGAAGACACATGACATGAGGGGGCCACGTGACTTTCTTTCTTCCTCTTTCATCTCTCCCCTTCACTATTGTAAGCCGGCAAATAATTCTTTTTTCTGTATGCCTTTCTCCCCCTCCCCTGCTCTTTTTTTTTCTTCTGTGCTTGTGTACTTACAGAGAAACACTAATTTTTTTATTGTTTCCCATAATTATGCAATTGCGGCAAAAAGAAAGAAAAAGAAAAAGAAATGCACGCATGAGCTAAGTGGCAGGGTTACAGAACTGGTGCAATAGGACAGAAATTGCCAAAGTTGCACAATTGTAGCACACTCATGTGATTGAAGAGGATGTGTGATAGTGCCGGCTTCAATACTGGTATTTTCCCATTTGCTTCATTAGCAAAGTTGTTTTGAGAAAGGAGGCTGATGTGATAATATGTTCCAAGTAGTCCTCAACCATGACAATGTGCAAATTGACAAGTAGCATTTCATCCTACTTTCCCTTTTCCTTTGCAACCCTAAAAATTCCTACTCAGAAGTAAGCCAGATTGTGTTGCATTGTGTGTGGATAGCATACAGTAGTTGAGGAACCATTTTCAGATCAATAGCTATACTGGCTTTTGGCACTTTATATATTGGTGAATTATCTTTGTGGTTCGAGGCCGTACTCCCCGCTTCCCTCCCGGAAAAAAGACACATACACAGGAATGTACTTCAACTATTGTATTGATTACAATTGGAACGTAAGTGTTAGGTATAGGTTAGTAAGATGAAAATTGGCAATAAAAAGGCCACAACTTGCTGATGGCTGTAAATGGTTGGCACTATTGCATGGGTCTGGATCCCTTCATTGCCCAACTCAATGTTGGCCAATGGTCACTATGTTGGAAGCCTCCAACTCCACCTAGAGGGGAGAGTTCCTGGCTGAGCCATCCTACTCGACTCTCTACCCTTACCTGTAAACAAGATGTTAATCATATCTATAACAAATAAAAGGGGGTATCTGTGAACTTGAACTTGAACTTGAACTTGACGGAGAACCCTTGTTCCCCACTTACCCGGATCAGGACCCATGCCAACTGCCAGCAATTGTGACAGATAACATATGCATACATAATAATAGACGGAGGGTGGGCGGGACTTCTAATGAGCCACTGAGGAGGAGCCTCGGGAGCCGGCTTAAATACCGGCCCCTGCACAGGCTCCCCACATCATCCGGCTGCACCGGACACACAGCCGGAAGTCCCTCCTTGCCCCCAGTGAGGGACCAGTCAGGACAAGGGAAGACTGTCCTGATTGGCCAGACCTTTCCTGCCTCTCCCAGCCCTGGGGGGGGGCAGGAAGAAGGAGGCTGCTAACATGGCAGGCCCCACGCTGGCCATGTGGTTGCTGGGGGCTGATCCAGGAGTGGCCGTGAGGGGGAGGGAGACTGGCCGGGCTGCAACCAGGCCCACCAACAAACCAGTAAGCCCCTTTATTGGCCTATATGAAAATAAACTGTTTTATTGGAAAAGAACAGTCTTAATGAGTGTATATTCAAATAAAACACTATGCAAAGCAATGCCATGCCTAAGAACTTGGATTAAGCCTTCCTTACTTTAGGCTGTTTTCTGCCTAAAGTATGTTGCATTCATTTACTCTGCAACAGCCTATCCTGTATTATTTTCTGAACTGGGAAATGTCAGGCAATGGACCATTTGAACCAGGTCTCCATTAGAACAGCAGCAGCATGCACACACACAGCACCAATGCCATTTATTTAAGGAACCTTTTTTGAATGGAGAAAGGATGTTGTAGAGTAAGCTCTGTTCAGTCAAAATTCAGATAAAAACAGGTAGGCAACACAAACTTTTTTAAAAACATCAGACCATTTTATCACCTCCCTCTTGCTACATGTATTAACCATTTAATGGTTTATTTGCTACATATAATCATCCCATAATGCCCTAGTATCTAAACTGGTTGTTCTTGTGTACAGGTCTCCTCCCCCCATATCCATATGGGGGTACATTCCTGGACTTGCCATAAGTAAAGCTGCAGATAATAGCAAAGCCTATTAAAATAAAGGACTTCCTGTACAAACACACCATATAGTTGTGTTGTAGGACCTAGCAGTTCTGAGAGACGATGCTTTTCTAGGCATTTTTCAGTGCAACTCTATGGTTTGTGTCCCCTATTTGGTGTCTCTTGGATAATTGAAACCACAGATATTCGTTCCATGGATATGGGGGGGGTTAACCTGTATTCCATTTTAAGAGACAAATATTTAAACCACTGGCTTGGCTTCTTGACTTGGGAGTTGGTGATGTTGGTCCAGTCATCTAGCTCATGCTGAACCTTCCAGAATCTGACCAGATTATTGTTGGCCTGCATCTCCATTTCTTCTACCAGATTCTTATATGCCTTTACCATTAGCTGGAGTTTATTCATGGGTCCTGCCATCCCCCAAGACCTGGTGAATAAACTCCAGCTGATAGTGAAGGTATTTAAGAGTCAGGCAGAAGAAATGGGAATTGACACAATTCTTCCAATACTCCTCAAAGTTATTGCACTTCTACACAACCTGTCCCACCTTCATCTGCATTGAGGATTGAATTAATTCCATCTTCTTTTTCTGGTTGATGAGGCTGGTGTTTGTATGCTAGACACCACAAACACACACACTACTTCTTTTAGCATGTGAAAAATTCACTCCAAGAACAATGGCTCAGGTGTCTTGGAGGAATTAACTTTGGAAGATATGTTTTCCCTAGCTAGCAATCAGATCTCAATATCTGCAAGTATTTGCACTTATTCCTGAGTTTCAGTTAGTCACATGTTGATTACAATTGTATGTTTAGTGGGTTCTATTTCTCAGTGTTTCCTCTCTGTATCCTGGTGTTACTATTATCTTATATGTTTTAAAAATATATTCTCTCCTAGATCTTCTCCAAAAGTCACACTATTGCTGACAATCACATTATATATAGGTAGATGCAACATTCTATAACCTTTGGAATGCTTACTTCATTCTTACTGGAATATCCTTCTGATGTGTGTGTGTGTGCGCGCGCGTGCGTGTGCTCACTCTCTCTGGAACAGAGTCATTTTTTGGGGTGGGAGGTATCTGTGAGTACTTCCTGATCCCAATAATTTTTGGTATTTTAAAATCTGATTGTTTTTTCTTTCAGGCTGTTTTGTTTGGACATCTATAGTACCAACACATAAGTTGTTGGGAAGTGTTCAACTCCCCCTCCCGAACTCTTATCCATTGTCAGTATATACTGTACCCAGCTTGCATTGCAATTTGTTGCTTGTCATAATCATGTAGATCTGTTCTTAAATTACTTCATTCCCATTTTACATGAAGTATCTGAGTATGTATCTTAAGTAGTTATTGAAAAACATGAGTTTGTACCCATTGTCTCCCAGTGCAGATACCTTTCCTGGGCCACACAGATCACTGTGTACAAGCTGAAGTGTTTTTGACTTGGATAGTGATATGGTTGCAGCTTTGGCATTTATGTAGTAATCACATGTCATTAACATGGAGCATAAGAACATGTCTTATGTTCAGTGTACCTTTGCTGCACTTAAGCACTACTGATGCTGTGATTGCTCTGGCTATGGGTTTTGAATGATATATATATATATATATATATATATATATATATTTCCCTGAAATATTATAGTGAGGTCCCTGGCTTCCATGCTCTTGATAGGAGCCCTCCTTCTAGGGCTTAATCCACACTACAGAAATAATCAACCCAGTTTGAAACTGGGTTATTTGCCATGGCTACTTCCTATGGAATCCTGGGATTTATAGTCTGGTGAATCATCATCACTCTTTGGCAGAGAAAGCTAAAGACCTTGTTAAAAAAAAAAAAGACCTTGTAAAAAAAGAACTTATAAAACCCAGGTTATGGAATGCCCTGTCAGATGAGATCCGTCATATTACCACTCTAAATAGCTTTTAAAAAGCTCTTAAGACAGATCTCTTCCGGTGGGCCTTTCCTGAATAGATACCCAGCCATCAGAAAGAAAAATCTGATTTAGCCCAGCCCCGATACAGCCATCTTTATTGTTTGTTTTTAGTATTTATTAAGTAGGTTTTAAATTATTTGAATTATTTAATTGTATTTTAAGGGGTGGGTGGGATGGAGGGTCTTGAATGTATATTTTAAATGCTGTAAGCCACCCCGATTGTGTTTTGTAGAGGGGTGGGATACAAATATTGTTATTATTATTATTATTATTATTAACTATAAAACCCAGGATTCAATAGGAAGGAGCCATGGCAAATAATCCAATTTCAAACCAGATTATTTTTGTAGTGTGGATTCAGCCTAGCTCAGGGACATACATCATACTCCTTTACTAGCATAACTAGAATCCCTCCATTCAACTTGTTGTGATAAAATAAAAATGTCTAATTCATTCTAAAGAAAGGCTTTTCCCATCTGTAAGATATTTCTACTGTTTTTATTTATTATTTTGGGAGATTATTAGGCACTTCAAAAAGCCCACAGGGATGACCTCACCATACAGCGTGCTTTTTCCAAGTGTCGTCATCCTCGTGTGCTGCCTCCATGCAGACTCTGTTCTGTAGTGGGAAATAAGCCATTTCTTTTCAGCATGCAAGGATGATGACCCATGTGAAAATGCACAGTATGGTGGCATCATCCTTGTGGCTTTTTGCCTGTGCCTGATAATCTCCTGTGTCTATCTGTGTAAAGAAGCTTCTGTCTCTGGACAACTTTGGGATAAGCCTCCCTGTGCCTCCATGAAGTTTTCTATGATTGTCTTGCTGCTTGTGGCTCTGGCACTTTTTCTTGATAAAGTGGAAGTGACTTTTGCTGTTCTGCTTTCCCCATGTTGCATTCTTTCCTTTCCTTTGTATAGCAGAACCATGTTTTCTTTTTTGAAAATAGCTTCAAATGCAGGTATCCTATCCTGACCTTGGCTGTTCTGCATAATGTCCTTTCTGCATTGGAACTCATCTGTGGACTTTAATCAAACCAACACCACACCCTTAATGTTCTTTTGTTGGCATAAACTGTGTCATTTCTATGCTGGCCAAAGAACCCCCTACCAGCCTTACTTGTAGTAGCATCAATGAGGCTTCCCTGGCAGAAACAGAGCACAAATGGAGCTCCATTTACTTCTGGGGTTGAAATCTCACAGATTCTCATGAGAAACTGGATTCTGCTCTGCTCCGCAGTCTCTGCGTTGGGATATGATGCATTCCCAATTGTGGATGCAACTAATGACTCCTGTGCGACCAATCCAGGGGGAGCGTACTCACAACAGTCACTTATTGAGGGGTCCCCCTACGGGGGGACCAAAACCGCCCGCCATTAATCCCAGTCAAAAAAATGCTTTGCTGGGAATTCAGTTCACATGGCAGTTGCTCACGGAAACCATGCAAATTTGCCCATGAATGCTTCATATGTGGAGCATCCTATTCCTTTTGGAATGGCCCAAGAGGCAAGGGACATTTTTGGGACCCTAGATGAGATCAAGGGTCAGCTAGAGGTGGTGGATCTTCTGCCCAACCTCAAAAAGTGACCCAGTCCAATTAAGTTAGCAGTTTTGGACCGATGGCTGGCTGCATAGCCTGATAGGCAGGCAGCCATTTATTTGTCTCAGGGTTTTCATTTAGGTTTTAGGAAACCCTATAAAGGGACACAGCACCCCTTTTGGGCATGTAATTTGCAGTCCATTAGAGGTAAGGAACATATAGTTAGGGAGAAGATACATAAGGAGGTATTAGAAGGTAGGGTGATTGGCCCCTTTGACAAGCCTCCTGTCCCTAACCTTAGTGTATCCCCTTTGGGCATCGTTCCTAAGAAGGCACCAGGAGAATTTAGATTAATCCATCATTTGTCCTATCCAAAAGGTGAATCAGTGAATGATTCTATCCCTCCGGAATTGTGTACAATACATTACATTTCATTTGATGTGGCCATGCGTGAAGTACAGAGGCATGGCATTGGGGCAGAGATGGCCAAGTGCGACATAAAGTCAGCTTTTCACCTTCTCCTGGTACACCCTCAGGACTTTGAATTGTTAGGATTCCAATTTGAGGGGTGGTACTACATGGACCGCACCCTACCTATGGGATGTTCAGTATCTTGCAATGCTTTCAAAACCTTCAGCACCTTTCTTGAGTGGGCCCTTAGGGTGAGAACCAACCAGAAAGGGGGAGTGCATTACCTAGATGATTTTCTTTTAATAGGGGAGTTGGGATCAGGTGTTTGTGGATATCTTCTAAACCAATTTGAAATTATGGCGGGGGAGCTGGGGGTTCCCCTGGTGCCTGAAAAGACAGAAGGCCCCTTACAGCAGCTAACCTTTTTAGGCATTGAAACTGAAACAGTCAATCAACAATGTCGCTTATCCCTACAAAAAGTCAGGGAGCTGCGGGACAGGGTCACACAGTTTTTGGGTAGGCAGAAAGTGACACTCAGGGAATTCCAGGTTCTCATTGGACACCTGAATTTTGCTTGTAAGGTAGTTGCCCCTGGGAGGGCCTTTCTTCGCCGTCTTTGCGATGCCATCATCGGTGTTCAGCAGCCACACCACAAGATCCGGATAAATAAGGAAATCTGGGAGGATCTGGGGGTGTGAAGGGAGTTTTTGAGTCGCTTCAATGGTATTTCATTTTGGTGGGAGGAGCAGAGGTTACACAGAACGTTTCAGATATCATCAGATGCTGCGGGATCTATTGGGTTTGGGGTTTATTTTGGAGGACGGTGGTGTGACAGCAAATGGCCCACCGAATGGATGGGGACTGATTTCACACTGGATTTGACTTTTTTGGAATTTTCCCCAATCTTGGTGGTGGCCACCATCTGGGTAAAAGAGTTGGCTAACTCATCTGTGCACTTTTGATGTGATAATGCCACAACTGTCCACGTAATAAACACCCTTACATCTAGATCTTCGCGGGTTATGTGCCTCGTTAGGGCTTTTCCATTGCAATGTCTAAGGCACAATATCTTGTTCGTTGCGCGACATGTGGCAGGCATGAACAATGAGATTACTGACGCTCTTTCCCGCATGCAGATGAAGCGGTTCAGAGAGTTGGCTCCATGTGCACAGCAGGAGGGTGACAGGATGCTGGAGGGCCTGTGGATGCTTGGGAGCCCGATTTTTGGAGGGCCTTAGGTATGTCCATTGCAGAAAGCACTAGGAAGGGATACGCAAGGGCAGTTAAGGAGTTTTGTCAGTTTAGAGAGCAGGAAGGGCTGCAACTTTAGGGTTCACATCCCAGTGACGCAGCTTATGCATTTTTGTGTATTCCTTCTTAGGAAAGGCTTGGCTCCACAGTCCATACAGAGTCGCCTTGTGGCAATATCATTTTGGCTTAAGGCGCAAGGTGCCACTGATAACACAGGTGACTTCCGTGTTAGGAGAGCCTTGGACGGATGGGCTAGAGAGAGGGGCAGGAGGGCTGATGCCAGAGCCCCCCTATCGCTAACATATTGAAGGGATTACGACATATATGGGTGGAGATATGTGTGTCCCCTATGAGGCTTTGCTGTTTCATGCAGCAGTCTTGATGGCATTCTTCAGGGCACTGCATGTAAGCAAATTGGTCATGGCGTCTAAATTTGATAATTCAGGAAGGGCTTTACAGTTTAGGGATGTACAGATGATAAACCAACAGGTTGTGTTCACCATGCATTTCTCTAAGACGGACCAGCGAGGAAAAGGTAAGACATCTGCCTTGAATCACTGTAGTGATCCAGAACTTTGTCCAGTTTCTTCATTACAGGAATACCTGCGCCTGCGGGGAACCTCCCAGGCCCATTGTTCGTCCATGCGGATGGAACGCCCCTCACTAAATACCAGTTCTGGAAGGTAACCACCAGGGTGCTGGAAAAGCTTGGGTTGACAGGTGTCCGGTTTGGAACCCATTCTTTTCAGATAAGTGCAGCATCCATGGCTGCGGCAATGGGCATGTCACCGGCGGTGATTCAAAGGATTGGGCGATGGCAATCCTCAGCGTATCGGAGGTACGTCCGCTCTTTAACATACTAACCTCTCTCTCTTCCCCTTTTGTCTTCTAGGTTTTAGACCCCTGATGGTGAGACGCCGGGTGCTGATTTGTGGCCATACTATGGTCTACTGGATGGCCCAACAGGCCCGTTTAAGTCATTTTGGGCCTCACCTCAGCCTGGGAGACGGGGCTATGATTGAGTGGTTGGGGAAGAGGGGTCTCCATTGGCATGGCCTGTTGCTGAGCCTGTTTGGAGAGTTTCAGGGGCCTCCGCCAGACATTTTGGTTCTCTACCTTGGTGGGAACGACCTGGGCTTGCTGAAGGGCAAGGCCTTAGTGATACAGGCATCCTAGGATTTGGACACAATTAAAGCCAGATGGCCCTCTACCATTCTGGTATGGTCCACCATTCTTCCTCGGCAAGTATGGCATAGGGAGGGGAACCCCGACTGATCGACAGAGCCAGACGGAAAGTCAATAGGCAAATGGGTAAATTTTGGGGAACAAGGGGGGTCATTACCTGTTACACCCCAGAATAGTGTTCGAGAGGCCCGAGCTCTACCGAGCAGATGAGGTACACCTCTAGGACATTGGGAACTTAATTTTTTTGGAGGATCTTCAGCGGGGGTTGAGGGACTTGTTGGACAAGCTAGTGGGGGATTAAGGGACAAAGTGGATACTTGCCCCTTATCCATGGTGGGAAAGGGGAGAGGCGTAGATTTATATTTATTTATTTATTATAGATGACGGTGTACACCTTTGGCACCGATTTTGGTGAAGGGGTGGTCTCCGAAAAGTTTTCCTTAGATTGCATGATCTGGGAGAACAGAAGGAGACCTACCTTGGTGTTGGCCTGAAGGATAATTCCCTCACCTTAATCTGTAGGGACTGGGTGAGGGTCTTTTGGGTTGACCTTCCAGACACAGGCAACAGGGCTCAGGTGTTTGCCCGGGGAAGCTGGGGAGCATAAGTCCATGAGGGATGATCTGCCCCAGCTGCTCCCACACTAGGTTGCCTCCCTCCGCTGAAGATTTAAAGGGAAATTAAATAGGTAGGGTTATAAATAAAGCCCATTTTATTTCAACCCATATTTGGTGTGTGGTCTCTTTATTTCTCCGAGTGTCTGCAAGGATATGTGAGCTCTTTTGTGATCATTAGGCATCCTTATGACACCATATTTGCCTGGTCCTGTGACTCTCTCCTTTATTAGCTCCAGCATCAGGTCAGATACAGGCCTTGTTTCTAAGGCATTAGAAAGGGTGCTATGTGATTCAGTTGAGTTAGAGAGAAGGCCACAACATGGTTCCCCTTTATGACTTCCACAACAGCATGTAATTGTGTTCCCACCATTGCATTTATATGATTTTGTATTCTCTTTCCTTTGACAAATCTCAGAAGGCTGATTCTACAAAAGCTCCTTCATGGAACTTTTTCAGTGTTTTCAACATATATCTACCCATGATCTCATTTCCTATGTGAGTTAACTGATTATCTACCACCAATAAATCTATTGTTGTTTTTCTCTGAGGTAATCTAAACAATGAAAAAAATCCTCAAAGAATTTGCTAAGAAATCCTCAAAGAATTTGCCCATATGTGCAATATTCGAAAGGAGGGGGGCTGAAAACTCCACATAGTCCATGAAAATTGTTTTCATTGTTTTTCCCGATCTGTTTGAAAAAGTGCACAAAAAATACACAATAGGTCATGTGTAAAACCAATTTGTGAAAGGGGATGATAGGTCATGGGTAAAACCAGTTCACGAAAGGGGACACAGCAGAGAATAATAGTTCATAGAACTGAAAGGTGATTGGCTGGGAACGGGCTGCTCTGTGCTCCCATGGGTGCCACCATTGTTGCTCTTACTGCTGGCTGAACTCTTGAGCCTGCAAGGGCAGATTTCTGAGGGACCATCTGAAATTCCAGAAAAGATTAAGATGAATGTGTTTTTTGTTTTTTTTTGGTTGGTTTTTGGTTCTGATTCGTTGAGCCATTTCCAACTTATAGAGACTTCCTCCCTTGTGCATGCCCACTGAGTTGCTGCCGGCTCTGTGTGTGTGCGTCTGTGTGTTTTTCTCCCCCTCTTCCCCTTTCCCCATCACCTTCCTCTGTCTTCCACTTTCTCTCTCCATCTCATGTGTGTGTGTGTTTGTGTGTTCCTTCCCCTTTTCCCCTTTCCCCATTACCTTCCTCTGTCTTCCACTGCCTCTCTTAGTCTCTCTCTCTCTCTGTGTTTTTCTCCTCCTCTTCCCCTTCCCCCATCACCTCTCTCTGTCTTCTGCTGCCTCTCTCTGTGTGTGTTTTATTCTCCCCCTCTTCCCATTCCCCCATCACCTTCCTCTGTCTTCTGCTGCCTCTCTCCATCTGTGTGTGTGCGCGCGTGCACACACATGTGTATTTTCTTCCCCATCTTCCCCTTCCCCTCATCACATTCCATGTGAACTACAAACTCGGGTAATTTTCCCATCACCAATCTTGTGAATGCATTGTGGGCACAATGGGTGCTGGTGCAAAAGGGCTATAAGGCAAAATTTTCTGGACTTAAGTTCCCTCTCTAGCAGACCCCTAAGTCTTTCCTTTTGGCTCCATTCTGCACAGCTTACATCTGGCCTCTCTATGCTGATTCCCCCCCACAAGTCATCTCTGATAAGGAAGATTTCAGATTTAAATGTCCATAACTTTATATTCACATTGTTCTCCTTGCACACTGAAAACTTAAATTCAGTTAGAAGCTAAATTGGGATGTAAAATTGAAAAGAAAGTGAAATATTTAGGAGTCTGGATCAGTAAAAGGAACATGGACCTTTGTGAAAACAACTACAAAAAGATGTAGAGTGAAATTAAATCAGAACTAAGACGTTGGAATAAACTAGACTTATCCTTACTCGGAAGAATAAATGCAATCAAAATGTCAGTTCTTCCAAAATGCTTATTTTTATTTCAAAATCTCCCAATTTTGCAAAATGAAACAATATTACAACAATGGATGTTTGAATTAAATAAATTTATCTGGAGAGGAAGGAAAGCCAGGATCAAAGGAACCACGTTAATGGTGGACAAAAGTGCTGGAGGAACATCCCTGCCGAATCTGAAGTTATATTACATGGCCTGCGGAATCTATTGGTTGACGACTTGGATCAAACTAAACAACACCAGAATATTGATGCTAGAAGGACACTTGCCATGCTTTGGCTGGCATGCTTACTTGGGATATGAAAAAACCCAAATTAATAAAGAATTCGAGAATCACATAATTAGAAAGGCCCTTCTAAGAATTTGGAACAAGATTAAAAAAACAATTCTATTTTAAATTACTGACTTGGCTCTCGCCACATGAAGCATTTCTAGGAAGATGGGAAAATATAAGCTCTTGGTTAAGAGATAAAGACTTAAATGACTATAATACTTGAAGAAAAAGAGAAGGAATAACATTGCAAACACGACAAGAATTAGAAAGAAATGGAATAGAAATGAATTGGTTCAAATATCTACAAATTAAAAACAGATTCCTAGAAGGTAAAGGGAAATGTGACTTTGAGATGATGGAAACAGAGCTGGGTAGAGTAATTTGGGGAAAGGAGAGCAAGAAAATATCACAATTTTATAAACTATTATTAAAAAGAGAACTAGAAAATGAAACTGTAACTGAAGCCATGATTAAGTGGGCTCCAGATCTCCAAGACACAATAAACTTGGAAGAATGGGAGAGAGCAAGGAGAGACACTAATGCTTTCTGGCCTTAAAGGAAAACCATCTAAAAATAGTAAACAGATGGTATCTAACCCCAGCAAGACTTAGTAAAATTAATAAGACAAGTAACAACAAATGCTGGCGAAGTGAAAAAGACATTGGAACACTCTATCATATGTGGTGGGGTTGTACAAAAATTCAAAAATTCTGGATGAAACTACATAGAATGATTTTAAAAATATATAATATACAATTCATTATAAACCCTAAATTTTATTTGTTAAATATAACTTCAGATATAGATAAGAAACTTACAAAACAACATGGTAGAACCTTACTGTATGCAATAATGGTGGCAAGATTGTTGGTGTCTGTGAATTAGAAGAAAAGAGAGATACCTTCAATAAAGGACTGGCTGGTCAAACTATACGAGATACATGAAAACGACAGGTTAACATTTATCTTAAATAAAGGAAAGGGTGGAAATCTAGAAGAAGAGTGGTCACCAATTCAAGACTACTGGATAAAAAGATGGAATATAAAGCAGACTTAATCAACCAAAATTAAAAGACAATACAATAAAATATAATTAAGGAAAGAAGAAAGAAGAGAAAGCATAGCAAAAATAGATGGCACTGAGACATTGGAGCAAAAGCTAATATATTAGACAATCACGTGTTTTCAAGAAGCAGATTGTTAATTAAAGAAAAGTTAAGACAAGGAAAAGAACAGGGTAGTAATGGTTGGATAGAGGAGAACACTAATATAATCCAGATGGGAGGTGGGACAGGGGAAGTCATATGTAAGAAACGGAAGGAAGTAGGGAAGGAAGGAAAAGAAGTGAAAGTATGAGAGAGGGTAGGAGTATGTATAAAAGTGGAAGCAAGTGGGAGTGAGTGGGTACAGTAAAGGGAAGAAGGAGGGAGGGAGGGAGGGAGGGTAGAAGTGGAGGAGAAAGGGGTGAAAAGGAAGAGGCGAATGTGGAATAGAGTTATGGAAGGATGGAGGGAAGAAGGGAGGGGAAATTAAGGGGGGAGGGGTTGTAAGAGTGTATCAATTTAGACAGAATGAATTAAATTGGAAATAGGATACAAGGTATCAAGTTATGTAACAAGAAGCATAAAACTTGTAACTTATGGAAATTGACGAAAAAGCTAAGCAGATTGTTTGTACGAGATGATAAGATGAACTTGTGTAAAATAAATATTTTTTTTACAAAAAATTCAGAGCTACTGAACATGTTTATTCATCCCCCCTTTTTTGAGGGGGTATTGTAGATTTAACTTGAAATTAGCAGGCCTTCCTGCTAGCTTCTTTGTGGTATTTACTTCCCTCAGTTGCTGTTTACCAGTTTACACTGAAGCCTCTTGCAAATATCTGGGAAATAAAAGGGCTTACAACTTTTTAGAGTAAGGCTTGAGTGATCACACTTCAGCCAGAAAGTAGTTATATACAAAGGACTGTTGTTTGTGTCATTAGCATTTGGATCAACAATACCTTTTTTAATGATATTTAAAAGTTTTAAATTTCATTCGGCAAAAAGAAGAAAAATCAAGAAATGGATACAATCACATTATAAAGAACATAGTTTTGACACTGATGTGTCCAGTTGTCTTATTACTTATACAGACATGTACCACTGATTTCAGCCAATGCTTCTCAAGTTTCTAGGTCAGAGCAATGTTTTCACTCTCCAGCATTCCACACTCAAGGCATCTCTCTTTTTCCCCTGCTTCCTACATGCATTAATCCTTATGGCCTTCTTAGGCAAGTTTATTTATCCTATAATACAGTGAGTCTAAACTGGTGGCTGTTCCTTATGTCAACAAAGGGAACAAAAACCATCAAGGAGTTATATAACAAAATATAAAGAAACTCTAATAGCACATAACGAGGAGTTAAGGAATAGAGCTTCCTCAGATTTATATTTTTTATTTAGATCAGTATCTAATTTTAATTATGTTGAAAGGTTAATTATTTTGCTATTTAAATGAGTGCACAATGGGTTTTCTTAAAGTATATAATTCTCCCAGCAGTGCAGCTGAAATTTACTCAGATAACATCCTTTTTTGCTAGTGAATGGGAAAACTAAACACTTACATGTTTAAATTGATCTAAAGAAAGGACAAATATGTGCATATCTTAATGAGTCAACTACATCTATGTTCTTGCAATTTTTTTGGTCATAAACAGTGATTCTGAAAACAATCCTAGAAATGCCTCTTCATTTTGAGTTTAATTTTCTTCTGTACTATCATTATGAAAACTGTGGCTTTTTTTTTCCTGGAAAGGTAAGCCTGAGGCCAATGTACAAACAACTTCAATAGGTGAGGCTTTCCCCCAATATGGAAATACCATCTATACATAATCTTATATATTTTTTTCTTTTAAATTACCACACAAAGTAAATTTTGTATCTTTGATCCACATTTGCCCTAGATCTCCATTTGAACATTGTGCCCCAAATTTTGGGCCCACTTTATCATATAGGTTTTTTACTGTCCTATCTTCCATCTCTAATCTCAAAAGGTATTTAAAGACATTTTAAAGTACATGATCATAATCTTTACATAATTTAGAATAAAACTCAGTGACTTTTGAGTGACTTTTTGACCCCATGGGCATTTCAGAGGATAAAAATACCATGTTCACAGAGGTGTGGCTGTAGAATTAGGGTATTCCACAGCACCTAATAGAAAACAGAAAAGACATGTTCACACACACACATTGGGACTTTTATTCTGCATAACTTTTCTGCATAAAATAAACATAATAACCAACACAATATTATCCTTAAAGTTATTACCACTGATACTTCCAAATGGGAAAATAATCCTTGTTGCAATTTCTCCCACTACCCTAAAGAAATGAGTACAGACTCTGAAGAAAAGAAATGTTTTTGTTTAAATGTCTTTGATGGGGGGGGGGAAAATTCTCCCAATGAAGTGTAATTCTGTGTTCCAGCCACATTTTATCTAGATGCTACAATGGTCCTTATAAGCAGTTTTGGAAACTTAAAAAGCTGTTGCTGACTGGGCTAGACAGTACCGAGCTAGATGAACTATTGGTTTAATTCAGCGTTAGGCACTTTCTTAACATTTACATCTAGAAGAAATGTCTCTTAATATTATGTAGATATTGAAGGCACAAGAGTCTTCCCAGTAAGAAAACCTGGAGGCCAGATACATGGCAGAATAAAGTGCGTGAAATTCCAGATTACCATCCTTTCGCACCAGCAGTGCATAGATCATATGATTTATTGCTAAATTGGAAGATCCGATGAGTTTTGCCTTTCTAAATATACACAGACAAAGGTGGGTGC
Source organism: Gambelia wislizenii (assembly GCA_030847615.1). Taxonomy (NCBI): domain Eukaryota; kingdom Metazoa; phylum Chordata; class Lepidosauria; order Squamata; family Crotaphytidae; genus Gambelia; species Gambelia wislizenii. The sequence continues at coordinate 191,223,518 of JAUMIR010000003.1, read as the reverse complement.
GGGGGTCATAGCCTCTAGATCACTATCATTAAAGCCAGGCAGGAGGTGGGGAGGAAGCAAGGAAGGTGGCAGTACAAGGGGGAAAGAGACCGTAACTTCATAGCTTTGTCTGTATATAAAGCAACAAAAAAGGAGGGAGACCATGGAGGAGGAGAGAAATAATGACAAAGGAGGGAAGGAAAGCAACCGAGAGCACACACACACAAACAAAAGAACGATTGAAGCAGCCGAGATTCACTCTGCAATCCCTGTCAGCTGCGCTTCTCTCTTTCCCTCTCTCTCTCACACAAAAGAACCATTGAGTCATCAGCCAGATCTCTCTCTCTCTCTCTCTCTCTCTGTCTCACATACACACACACACACAAAGAGAGGGAGAGAGAGAGAGAGAGAGAGAAATAGGAACAGTAATTATGCTAAAAGCGAACTGGCTGGCTGGATGTTTTTGTTTGAGGCTCATCTCTTGCAAGTTCACTCTTTCTTCGTGAATCCAACCAATCACCGCTCAGCTCTGCTGTGGCAGTTTCAGGAAGAGTGCTGGTAGTTTCTATTGCTGTAAGTGAAATGGTAATTCACACAGTCAATAATGTGCTAACTTGCACTACTTTTCAAAAAAGCCAGGGAATATACCGAAAGCTGATACTGTGCAATTTATGAGGGGTTTTGCCTCCCTCCTTCTGAATATGGTGACTTTGATCCAAAAGATGTGGGAGCTATTAGGAGTCTTTGCGAATTCTTAGAGGATTTATTTTGCTGTGTAAAAGCCCCCCTCGTCTCAGCAGCACGTTAAACCTAGAAAACACAGGGAAAATGATATTTAAATGCATCATAGAAACACTTCAATGGCTATAGACTACTTATCATAGTTCTTCTCTAATATTTCTTAAACTTTTTTATATTTCTCCCAATGAAGTGTATTTTTATTTATATATTTATATTTATATTTCTTTAAATTTGAGCATCCAGCACTGGGCATACGTAATGCAGTACATGTATAAATATCCTTACTTTTTAAACAGAATACTCATTTTGTCTAAATAAACTTATTTTAAAAATCTGATTTGGGTAAGTGCTGACCAACTTTCAATACAGCAGGTACAACAGGTCTCCAGTCTCTAGGAGTTAGAAAAGGATAAAAAGATACATTTTATTTTACATTACAAGCATACACAAATGCATCTTTGTGTTGCTCTATTTCTGTTCTTTTAGTACTGGCCATTGAACCATGAGCTCTACAAGCCCAACAGAAGCAAGTCACTTAAAAAAATAATAATATAACTGGACACTAACAAATGTAGAACATAACGGTCAAAGATCACATAAGGGCTTTCAGAATTCAAGTGGGGATGTGTGTATCCAGGTCTGAAATTTCATACTCAATAGTGTAGTTAAGCATTCACTGTATACTTATGGTTGATGAAAGGCTTCCATGTACTCCCCGCCACAGAAAATAATGGTAGATGCAGTGCTTTTTGTGGCAGCCTTTTCATTATGGCTGTCATTCACTCATGCTGCATTTGTACTCTCAATCCTGCCACTTTCGGAAAGCCTCAAGTGTCTAGTTATGCCTTTCACCCAAGCAAGGAATGGAGAGTGCCAATTATGGTGTAAAAACTTGTGGTTTTCTAACAATCTGACCATAAGGTAGGACTAGTTTCAGAGAACTGCTGAACCTGGAATATTTTTCCTGGGCGATAACTTTGATTAGAATACTAATTTTCTGTGTAGGACTCCTTTATGAATAACACTTTTTATCATATGAGGGAACTGTCGCTTTAAGAGAAAGGCTTAAATAGTATAAGCAAGAACCACTGTTTTGCAAGTGATTGTGGTTTCCTTAGAGTTCTGGCTAGAGAAACTGGTTTAGGAGAAACTGGTTTGCTTTGTAGTGTTTATAAGCAGTCATGTTCCTGTCTATTGTTCTGTCTCTAACCACCATATAGTTTATGGGTAATGACATGCCTCCAGAGAAAGGGTTAAGGTGTTCCAGTTTCAGCCTTTCCAAGTTTTCTTCTCCATAGAAAAGGCTTAGCACCCCTTGCAAAAACAGAATACCACTAGGACATCTATGAGGTGAAGGTAAGATAAGTTTGCCACCCAGCTGTTTGCTGCTGCCTGCTATTTCACAGATGAAATTTCTGCACTACAGGTAATATATCTTTGCTGAATGAGGCTTCTGTGCAGTGTGTTATCAGCTTTGCAGACAAGAAGGGAAATAGGAGTGGTGGGGTCTGGGAGGAGATGTCTGAGCATAAAATATAAAAGATTTTGCTTGCTCTCTAGATCTTGTTGGCTGACTTGGAACTGTCCCTGGTTCCACTGCTTCCAAAATCATTGGAACACAGAGTTGATTTGTAGCTCGTCCAGGTGCCATGCTGTCTATAAAGCATTCTTCAGCAAGGGTCAATATCCTTTTGCCCTCTGAATGTTTTTGGACTCCAAATCCCAAAATCCTTCATCTATATGGAGAGGAATGATGGGAGTTGTAATCCAAGAACATCTGGGATAGACACAGATTCCCACTCATTTTACAATTCATTTTTTTAATCTAACAAAACTATTTTGCCTACATTTATAAGGTGGGCATAGCCACTACATAATTATAGCTGATGACAAGTTTCTGTATTAGACTTCCCCCCATGAAACATAATGGTGGATGGTGTGCTTTTTTGTGTAGCTTTAGTGAAGGACTTAGAGGTATCACATTGCTCTGAAGAAAAGGGGATCCAGGATGGAATCAGTTAAATAATACAGTGAAAACAGGTATTCAGTATCTTGGGAAATGTAGTCCAGGGGAGTGGAATAGAGTTAATAACTATGTAGTGCAGATACATGTATAACTCTTGTAGAAGCTGAGATATAAAACAAAATATGGTGTTGCTATTCTAAAGTTCCTTAAAAAGTGCACTTTGACCATAAAACTCTTTTCCTACATCAGACCAGTAATCCTGAAAGCAAACTTAACTGAGTCAGGTCAGTATGATGTGCTTATTTTGCAGACAAGTTGTGCGCATGAGGCTGAGCATAGGTGCAGTTATGCCATTTTTGATTCCAAGAAAGATCCCAAAATTGATAGCAACCTGATTCCTGAAAAAGTTATTTCTGTTGAATATCTTTGGGGCTTACCACACTCTGAAGAAAAGTGGCAAAGCAGGAGGAAGGTTGTCTTTCTTGTGGTTTTAACAGATGGTGTTGGCATTCTTCCAGTGTTCTTTTGTTTGGGGACCAAGGTAAAACTATGTCTTTTTGCAAACAGATTTTTCTGGTTCATGAAAAGACCCGGTTTTACCTCAGTCTCCCATGGGACCAGAACAAAAGAATACCAATGCCAGGCAATAAGGTAGCATAAAGGCAGTTACTGCTGTTTTGCTGCTTTTCTTTGGAGTGCAGAAAGGCTATTTGTCATCTTCAGCTGCTAAAGGCATAGGAATGCTAGGAGAAGAAATGGCGGCAAAGAAAAAAGTCCATAGACATGCACATGTCTATGTCCATAGACATAGACATAAACACACTGGGATGAAGGCTGTGCACCTCTGCATTGCAAGCAAACAAGCTGAGAGAGCCTTATTCTTTGAAAGCAACACTGAAAGGAAAATTTTTGATTGGGAAATCAGTGTGTGTGTGCTTTGCTCATGTGTGCTTTGTTCAGTCCTTTCTTCACCCACATCATTTGCCTAATTAGCAAAGCATTCAAATAATAAAATGTGACTTCCTGGATTTAAGGAACTAGAATATTCCAACAGAAAGAGAAATTGAGAATGAAAGAGAAAGAAATTAATTCTTGGTGCCTAGTGAATGTTTAAGGGGGCCAAATTCATTTTTTAAAGAAAAAAAGTTAAATCAGAACAAAGTACCATTTTCCTAACAAAATTTAGCATAAAATTACATTTACATTATCTCAGGATTCCTTCCTCAGGATTAAAAAGTGTGAGAAACTAAGGCAAGCCCAGAACATGGTTGTATAATAGAAGACAAGCCTTTCACACACATTCTTCCACAAACCTGAACCCACCCCCACCTCTACAGTTTTTTTCTTCCTTCAGACAGTTTTGAAAACAAGGTTCAGTCAAGCTGATAAAAATGATGGGGGAAAATGTGCAAAAATTATTAAAATATATTTAAGACCTAAAACTTACATATTTTAAGACTTTAAAAACCGTAAAAAATATTCAAGACAAAATGTATTTAAAGACTTAAAATTCAATATCTCTTTCAGCTTTTTCCTATGCCCTCCAAAAACTTTGAATTAAATTTCCCACTAGCCTCAGCCAGCATGGCTAAAGGGCAGGGGTGATACAAAATGTAGTTCAAGTATATGGAGTACACCATGTGAGCGGGGCGGGCGGAGATTGGCTCTGCCAAACTTTTAACCTTTAATTCATGAAATGGGTATTCAGCACACCAGAATTTGGTTAATCTAATTTTGAAAAAGCCTGACAAATGGGGTGGGGGAGAATCTATCAATTTCAGTACAAAATTAATGAAATGTGAGGTTTGCAGAAAACTACATGTTCTATTTTGACAGGATAAATTAGAAAAGCATCCTATATTATCCTTTTCAACAGTAACTACATAAGGACTGCATTACCAAGGACTTTGTGTTTATTCCTTTCAAAACTAGAAAGAAAGGAATACTGGCAAGGCTGTGGTTGCTTACTGTGAAGATGTTGCTTCATTAAGGCTCTCCGCTTCATTACTTTGAATAATACTGCACAATTCACTCTTTTCAGTATTCTTTTCTGCAAAGGTTTTATTAATACTTTAATGTTAGACAAGGGAGGGAAGGCTTTTGTAAGCAATGCATTTAGGGGTATGGAGTTTTCTGTGTTACATTTACACACCAACTGCCAGGAGCTTTATTTAAAAAGTGAATGAGAGCAGACCTGTAACCCACTGAGCCAGAAGGGGAAAAACCTTAATAACCATGTGTTGTGATCTGAATGTTACCTAACCGGTTGTCAGAGTTCTGGTTAGATGAATTTGTTTAGATTATTAGTTTTTAACTAAGTATTTATTTATACTTATTTGGTAGGATGTTACATTTATCTTTCACTTTTTCTCCAACTTAGCACTGTTCATGGCTTTGCTGAACAATCTAGGACGCCATTTACATGGCAAAATAAACCCTCAAAGAATTCACAGAGTCCTAATAGTTCCCACATCTTTCAGAACAATGTCGCCATATTCAGAAGGAGGGGGGCAAAAAACCCCATAAGTAATGCAGTATCAGCTTTCACTATTTTCCCAGTCTTTTTTGAAAAGTAGCGCAAGTTAGTGCACTATCAACTGTGTGAACGACCATTTCGTATATGGCAGTGGAAACAGTCAGCAGTGTTTGCGAAATAGCCCAGCAGCACTGAGCCATGATTGGTTGGATTTGCCCCTCCCTGGGTGGAGTTGGAAAACATGGAGGAGTCTGAAATAAAAAGATCGAGCCAGCCGGCTTGCTTTTAACATAATTAATGTTCTTCTCTCCCTCCCTCTCCCCAACCTCTCTCTCTCTTTTGTTCTTTTCTGTGTGTCTGAATCTGCTGCTTCAATCATAGAGATGAAAATATCCAGCCAGCTGGCTTTCACTCCAACAGCTGATTGCTCCACCGGCTGATCGCTGGATTGTTCTTGGGTGTGTGTGTGAGTGAGTGAGTGAGAGAGGAAGAGCGAGACAGTCTGGTCAGCTGGCAGGGATTGCAGAGCGAACGGAATCTCCGCTGCTTTGATCGTTCTTTTCTGTGTGCAGGGATCTCAAGGCTGCTTTCCTTCTCTCCTTTGTCATTATTTCTCTCCTACTCCCCTCCTTTTCTGTAGCTTTATATACAGACAAAGCTACAAAGTTACGGTCTGTTTCACTCTCACACTGGCCCCCTCCTTCCTTTCTCCCCACCTCCTGCCTGGCTTTAATGATAGTGATGGAGGCCATGCCCCCCACCTTTGTGTATGTGTAAACTATAGAAAGCTGAAACTCACCACATCTTCCAATTGATCAATACATCATCTGAACTATGCCCTGTTGTTGAAAAAGGATGGTAATCCAGAATTTTGCACACTTTATCCTGTTGTGTAACCAGCCCCTAAGAGAAAGTGACTGGGCCAAAAGTACCCAGTGAGTTTCATGGCTTAGTGGAGAACTGAACCCAGATCTCTAATATCAGAGGACAAATCTGTAACAGCTACACAACAGTATTTTTATTCGTAATTATGCTGCCATTCTGTTGGCAACTAGCTGAAGTATACCTGCTACTATCAACATCTGTTGACATTGAAAGGGGCTTGATGGACACCTAAGTGAACAAATAGAAACAGTGTGCTTCAGAAGCCAATCCTAGGAGAGGAGGCCAAAAAGTGAGGGGCTTCTGGAGGATTAAGAGAGAGACTGAAGAGGAAAGTAGCAGTTTTTACTTGAGCAGTTGAAAATGTGAAGTCAGAGAGACAGGCTTGAAGCAAGAGAGTGAGAGACAGTTTGGGTGATAGCTAAGAGGCTTGGAGTTACATTTCTATTATTCACCAATTAATGGTTCTTTATGTTAATTCTTACATGTTGTCTACTTTTGAGTGACTTCTCTGATAATTTGTTCACATTTCTTAAGAACCATTCACACCTAACTACACGTTATCCATCTGTGGTAGATGCAGTTTGGCTGTGATGTGGTTGGCCATCCCAAATTTGGTGGCAGCAGAGGGATAGAAAAGTCCCTGTGTCACAGAATGAGGGAGAGGAAGGGCCTGAACACAAAAGTGGTGGCAGTGATGGGATTTGAAAGATCCAGTGAAGGATTGAGAATCTAGGATTGAATCCTTAGTTATTCTTGTAGAGGGGATCTAAGAGAGCCAGTATGGAAAGGCCTCATAGAGATCTAGTGCTAGGAGAGAAGGATCCAGTGATCAGAGATGGGTTCCTGTGAATATATTTGGTTAAGAATTAATATTTGTGCATTGAAATATTATTTCCCCACACAGAAAAAGCTGTTTCCCATGCAGAACAGCCATATGAAATGTTTGTCCCAAATTGTGAATAGCCTTCAAAACTGTGTGATATTTGAAGTCTTTCTTGCAGCATGAAGAAAATTGCTAAAAGTGCAGTTGTCCCTTCACATTTGTGTATTTCACATTCACACTTTTGTGGATTCATGGTTTGTAGCTGCTGCTCAACTAGCTCAAACTCCAAGACCCCCCCTCCTCCTCCTCCCCTCTCTTCCTGTCCTGGCAACAAAATATTCCAGCTTGCTTTCTTACCTAGCACCAAAACAGCACTTCCTGTTTAAAACACTCAGTAAGGTTGTGTTGTTGGCAGGGCAGAGAGAGGGAGAGCTGGGGGAGAGGCGACTGTGGGTGAGGGGTGTGATTTGTGTGTCTGGGGGGTGGGTGTTGCTACAGTTGCAACTTTTAGTTTTGGTTTGGGAAAGGAGTGACTTTACTGTTTTAAATGGGGAGCACTGTTTTGATGCAAGGTAAGAAAGCAAACTGGAGTTGTGTTGTTGGCAGGGCAGAGGGAGGGAGAGCTGGCAGGGAGGCGAGTGTGTGTGAGGTTTGTGTACCCGTGGGCAGGTGTTGCCTTCCACAGTGGCAGGTATCAGCAGTCCTGTTGGTGGGAGAGGAGTCTACAATACTGTAGTGTAGTACGTATGTTGGGGGAGGGGCTTAACTTATTCACTTTTTTTCACTTTCATGGTGGTGCTCCACCCCATAATCCTTGCAAATGTGAAGGGACAACTGTACTTGTTGCTACCTTCAAGAAAAAATCTTAGTGAAGAATCATATCTCTAATTGATAGATGGGTGAATAAATTGAAAACAGGAGAAATTGGTGGGATAATATAAAATATTCATCATCATGTGATTGCATAGGATGACAGAGCTTTCTGAAATAAAGGTGGTGTTTTGTATGGAAAGTAATGGAAAGGAAAGTGACCCCATCTAGCACAGGCAGAGTCACTATTCCCTGATCTGCCTTTTGACTGTCCCAGGAGCACCTTTGTTTTGTCTGGATTAAGTTTCAATTTGTTTGCTCTTATCTAGTCCATTACTGACAACAGCCATTGGTTCAGTATGGAGACTGCTTCCTCAGGATCAGATAGGAAGGAGAAATAGTGTAGGGTGGCCTGAATATCCTAGGTTTTCATAATACCCAGAACAAAGAAAGGAACTTCATGCCTCCTTTCTTCCTGCCTTTCAATCAGGTAACAAAATATCGCAAAAAGAAGCTTTAGGGAAAGCTCAAGGATAGCTTAAATTTTCACACCCTAGTGTTATCCTGCTATCTGTATTTTTACATCCTAGTGTCAGCTTGCTTTGATATACTTTCCCATTCCAATATTAGGTTGCTAACTGTACCTTTGATCCTAGTTGTTGATTGTATTACAGAAAAATGGTTAGTTTTGCCAACGTGACCCCTACCCTATAAAACTGTGACTCCTGAATAAATCAATAGCATTCTGCTCATTTTCACCATGCCTCTGTGTCACTTTCTGTAACATCTGGCACCCAAACAGGGACTCTCAGCTCTTCTCACCCTGTGGAGTATACCTCTTCCATCTTACCTCACTTGGCATGAGCTAAGTGGCCACTTATTCATCGGATAACCCGATATCCCCAGGTAAGTATGGGCGCTTCCCTGTCAGAAGAACAGGAAAAGCATGCAGCGGAACTCTTTTTTATTTTACAAAGGATAGGTCACCATCCTTCCTGGGATGCAGTTCAAAGGCTGGTCCTTGAACTTGGGGAAAAGTGCCCCTGGTATCCCCAGAAAGGGTCCCTACAGCTCCAGGATTGAGAGAAATTAGGAAGGGCATTACATGCAGAACCTAGGGCTTCAATTGAAACCTTGAAGTTATGGCATCTTTGTTGTTATGCAGTGGAAAAATCTGGCTATGAATCAAAAACTATAGATCTATCCACTGCTCCTCCTATTTATCAATCCCCCTTGTTTGTACCTCCACTGCCTGCCACTTCTGCCATTCCAGTCAATGAATTACAAATCTCACAAAGTCATAGTGCAGTGCAGGAGATGGCAGAAGAATGTAAAAATGACCTTGCCATTCCAGTTAAGGAATCAGCAGAAATGCTTTCCATATGCCACATGGAATCTCAATATCATTTAGTAAAACCCATAACTCATGAAGGAATGGATGAATCTTGCCAGGATGATGGGAATTGCAGTGGTGATAGAGTTTCAGATTGGGAGCATCATACTGGTGATGCCAAAGCCCAAAACTCTAGATCACCTCTCCCAGCAGTTTCATGTAGAAAAGCATCCTATATTATCCTTTTCAACAGTAACTACATAAGGACTGCATTACCAAGTTCTTCCCACCCCTTTCATTCTGGATGCCCTGCTTCCAGTGGCGTCAAGAGGGAAGCTGGGTCTGGGAATGGCACTGGACAAGGAGGTAGTAAGAGCTAAGGAACCCCCGGTTTCACCTCGCTTGGCCTACACCCCCATAAGGTTGCAGGCCATGCTTCTCCTCTTAGAGCTCTATCCTGACAAGAAGGTGGCTGCCTACTTGCAGGAGGGGTTCTCCATGGGTTTCCAGATCATGGCCCTGGGCCCCAGGCTGGCCTGTGAATCAGAGAACCTCAAGTCGGCCGCTGCCATGCCTGAGGTCCTTGCCGCCAAGATCGCTAAGGAATGTGTGGCAGGTAGGTTGGCGGGCCCCTTCCCCCGTCCCCCCTTTAACAACCTCAGGGCTTCCCCCTTGGGAGTGGTACCTATGAAGTCACCCGGGGAATATAGGCTTATCTACCACCTGTCCTACCCCCGGAGATCATCGGTAAACGATGCCATACCGCCGGAGCTCTGCTCGGTTAAGTATGCATCATTTGACCATGCTATCAGGCTGGTCAGGGAGTGCGGTCCGGGCGACCTTATGGCCAAATGTGACATTCAGTCAGCATTCAGGCTCCTCCTGGTCCACCCGGAGAACCACTGCCTGTTAGGATTTAAGTTCTGAGGGCAGTGGTACTACGATATGGCCCTCTCCATGGGGTGTTCCATTAGCTGTGCTGCCTTCGAGACTTTTAGTAACTTCCTGGAGTGGGATCTTAGATGCAGGACAGGGTCATCCTGCGTCACTCACTACCTGGATAATTTCCTTATGATAGGGGCAGCAGGGGGGGATTCTGGGCATCTTCTTCGTGCCTTTCAGGTGTTGGCAGAGGAACTTGGCATCCCGCTGGCGCCTGACAAGACGGTGGGGCCATCCAGCATGATCATTTACCTCGGGATTGAACTGGATTCGGAGGCACAGGTGTCCCGCCTCCCAGCAGACAAGCTAATCAGCATTGGGGTCGAGATTCGACATCTGCTGGGAAAAGAGAAGACCACAATGAAGAATTAACATAAAGAACAATTTATTGGTGAATAATAGAAATATAACTGAGTTAATAATTCATTTCCCCTGCACATCTGTTCCCTTTAAGCCTCTCATATCAAATCTCATACTCCAAGCCTCTTAGCTCTCACCCAAGCCATCTTTCACTCCCCTGATTCAAACATCTCTCTCTGACTTCACATTCTCAACTGCTCAACTAAAAACTGCTACTTTCCTCTTCACTCTCTCTCTTAATCCTCCAGAAGCCCCTCCCCTTTTGGCCTCCTCTCCTAGGATTGGCACTTGAAGCACACTCTTTCTATTTGTTCACTCAGTGAAGGCCACACTGATTCTGAATGAGTAGGTTCAAAATTTCACCCCTTTTAATTAATGTCAGTAAGGTTAAAACACTGGAGGTGACAGTCCAGAACTGGTACTTAGTCCATGGCCCCCCTAGCCACTGCATAGCCTTGTAGCACTTGAACTTGTATAATACCAATCACTGCAAGCCTTAAGCTTTACCACAGATCCCCCTCTTCTGATTCTTTTAGAATTATGTATATTAAGGGTTACCTGCTAACTGTTTATAATAAGGTCCCTAATTTCCAACCGCCTACCTAACTTGTCACTCTTTGATTGGACCACCAGTTGTTCACTTACTCTCAAAGCTCTGAAGAATCCAGTCAAGGAGGCTGCATGGAACAAAAGCCCTTCCAAACATTTGAGGATAGCTGGATAAAGTGGCTTCCTATCATAAGTCACCTTTACTCTCCCGAGACCACCCTTCCAGAGCTTTGTGAATACAGAAGTCACCTGTGGTATCAGGGAAGCTCTGAACTTTAGGCCAAAAGGACAAACCTGACAGTTGGACCCTAATAGGCAGCAAAGTCATCACTTTACCATGAAGGAAAACACAATATGGTAGCAAATGAGAAATGGACACAGGGCACTCATCTGTCAGTTGTTCCTGCCTTCTGAAGTCCTCATATTCCTTTACAGCCCTAACATAACTCCTTCTAGTACAGGGAACTATGGATAGGCTAATGGCCCTGACTACCTCACTCTTCCAAGCTTCCACCAGCATCTAGTGCCAGCCGTCTGAAGCATTCTATCTGTATGTGGAAGAGTATGTCAGCTAAGCTGTTTTCCATCCCCGCAACATGGAGTGCCTTGAGAAGAATGTTATGATGTAAACACTGAAGGGTAAATCCCCTGATTAGCCTCACAACCCTAGCAGACTTGGATGACAAGAAGTATATGACCTGCACTGTGGCCATATTATCACACCAGAAATGCACAGAATAGTTAGCAGCTCCTCTGCCTATATCTTAACAGCAACCCAGATCAGAAAAAAAAATCCAAAAACATCAGATCAGACATGACACCAGACTCAGTCCAGTCAGAAGCCCAAATTTCAGCAAGTTCAGTTCCTGAAAGTATACACCAAACCCTACTGACCCAGTTGCATCCAATGAGACCTGCAGTATGTCTTTAAACTTCAGTTCCTCCCACCAAAATAAATCCCATTGAAGTTGGCAAATAAATAAATAAATAAATCCTGCCATACTGCGAGCTCCTCTCAAGCGGATGTAATCCTGATCCTGCGGTACGGATTTCTGATTCCACATGTGACATCACAAAGATGCCTGAGAAAAGCCCTATCTGGTGCTACAACACTAAATGCAAAATTTAAATGCCAAATTAGTTCTTGATTTTCCCTAACCATAGCTTTCCTACATATAAGAAAATCAACCACTTTGTTCCTCGTAGCCTGGACGTTCTCCATGGGTAACCAACAAAGTTGATTAACTATTTGAAGTTTGATGCCTAAGAATATCAGTTAGTGTGAAGGTCTCTCAGACTTCTCTTGGGTCAGCAGAATTCTGATCCTGCATCAAATAATGAAACTCAGCCAAGAGGAAGGCAAAATGCACTGTTCCAATGAACAGAAAACCATCTCAATAACGAACAACCCCTTTTGACCCAGTCTTTAACTTAACTTGCCACTCCAAAAAAACAAAACAAAACAAACAAACAAACAAAACACACACACACACACTGAACTTCTCAAATGCCACACATGACACTGAGCACCCAGTAGGAAGGGCCTAATCCATGTAAAACATAATAATAATAATAATAATAATAATAATAATATTTATTTATACCCCGCCCCTCTGTTAAAACAATTGGGGCGGCTTACAAAATTTAAAATACAATACAAATAAAATCCCTGAACACCCCCACTCCCACCCTCCCCCATAAAAAAACATTAAACAAATATAAATTAAAAACAACTAGTCTAAAATCACATTTAAAACTATAAATACAATAAAATATAATAAATGGCCAGCAGGGTAGAAGAGGCCAGGATCCCCTGAGGCCGGGATCTAATTAGGAAAGGCCTGCCGAAAGAGATCCGTCTTTAGTGCTTTTTTAAACCCACTCAGGCTTGTTATCTGACGGATCTCATTTGGCAGGTCATTCCACAAGTTGGGGGCGATTACCGAAAAGGCCCTCTGGGAGGTTGCAGACAGCCTAGATTTTTGTGGCTGAAGCAAATTCCTCCCAGAGGACTGGAGTGCGTGGGGAGGATTGTATGGGAGGAGGCGGTTCCGGAGATAAGTTGGACCCAAGCCATTTAGGGCTTTAAAGGTAATAACCAACAGCTTATACTGGGCCCAGAAACTGATTGGCAGCCAGTGGAGAGATTTTAATACTGGAGTTATATGGTCTCTCCGAGATGTTCCCGAGACCACTCTGGCTGCCATATTTTGTACCAACTGAAGTTTCCGGACCAAGCATGAGGGCAGCCCCATGTACAGCGCATTGCAGAAATCTAGACAGGAGGTTACCAGCGCATGCACCACAGTCTCGAGATCCCTTACTTCCAGGAAATGGCGCAGCTGGCGTATCAGCTGAAGCTGATAACAGGCTCTCCTGACCGTCGCATTCACCTGACTCGTCATCTGAAGCGATGAATCAAGGAGCACCCCCAGACTGTGAAAACAGTCCTTAATGGAGAGCGTGACCCCGTCCAGGACTGGAGGTTGCAACCCCACTCCTGGTTTGGGGGCCGCTACCGTGAGCACCTCCGTTTTATCTGGATTTAATCCCAATCTGTTTTTCCTCATCCAGCCCATTACTGCTTTAAGACAATCATTAAGAGGAGAGACGCCATCGGAATTCGAGGCCGATGATCGGGGCAAGGAGAAATAGATCTGGGTGTCATCAGCGTACTGATAACACCCAGCCCCATAACTGCGAATAATCTCGCCCAGCGGCTTCATATAAATGTTAAACAGCATCGGGGACAGAATGGCGCCCTGTGGAACACCACAAGTAAGCTCCTTTCTGCTGGAGCAGCTGTCCCCGAGCAACACCCTCTGGGACCTGCCCGAGAGGAAGGACCGGAACCACTGGAGCGCAGTGCCTCTGATTCCTAACCCCCTCAAGAGATCCAAGAGGATGCTATGATCTATCGTATCGAAAGCCGCTGAGATGTCTAAAAGCACCAACAGGGTCACACTACCCCTGTCAATGCTTAGACGCAGGTCGTCAGTCAAGGCAACCATGGCAGTCTGAACTCCAAATCCCGTCCTAAAGCCAGTTTGAAATGGGTCTAGATAATTGGTTTCATCCAAGACCACTTGGAGTTGAAGTGCAACTGCCCTCTCGATCACTTTGCTCAAGAATGGTAACATAGAAACCGGCCTATAGTTGTTCATGTCCAGGGGGTCAAGGGAAGATTTTTTCAGGAGCGGCCTAACGGCTGCTTCCTTTAAACAAAATGGAACACACCCTTCTCTGAGGGATGCATTGATGATGTCCTTAAGGGACATCATCAAGGCAGTCCCCCCCTGGATGGCCAGCCATGAAGGGCAAGGATCGAGAGGGCAGGTCATTTTCCTAACCCTACCAAGTAGTTTGTCCACGTCCTCAGTACTCACAGCTTTAAATTGATCCAGTAAACTGACATCAACGGAGTTGCTGGACACCTCGTCAATTGTTTCTGCCAAATTACTGGTATCTAAGTTGGCTCTTATCTGAGAAATTTTATCTGCAAAGAAATTGTTAAACGCGTCACAGCAGGCCGTCGTTGGGTTAAGCAACGGGTTCTGCGCAGGAATAACCTGCGTCATCTCCCTTACCACCCTAAACAGCTCTGGATAGACTGGAGAGCTGGGCCAAAGCTAACAAAATGAAATTCAATACGGAGAAATGTAAAGTACTGCATTTAGGGCGGAAAAATGAAATGCATAAATATAGGATGGGAGAGACCTGGCTGAATGAGACTACGTGCGAAAGGGATCTAGGAGTCCTAGTAGACCACAAGTTGAACATGAGCCAACAGTGTGATGCGGCAGCTAAAAAGGCCAATGCAATTTTGGGCTGTATCAATAGAGGTATAGTGTCTAGATCAAGGGAAGTAATAGTGCCACTCTATTCTGCCTTGGTCAGACCTCACTTAGAATACTGTGTCCAGTTCTGGGCACCACAATTCAGAAAGGATATTGACAAATTGGAGCGTGTCCAGAGAAGGGCAACTAAAATGGTGAAAGGTCTGGAAACAATGCCTTATGAGGAGAGACTTAGGGAGCTGGGTATGTTTAGCCTGGAAAAAAGACGGTTTAGAGGCGATATGATAGCCCTGTTTAAGTATTTGAAGGGATGTCACGCTGAGGATGGAGCAGGCTTGTTTTCTGCTGCTCCAGAGACTGGAACACGGAGCAATGGGTGCAAGCTCCAGGAACAGAGATTTCACCTCAACATTAGGAGGAACTTTTTGACAGTAAGAGCTGTTCGGCAGTGGAACGCACTCCCTCGGAGCGTGGTGGGGTCTCCTTCCTTGGAGGTCTTTAAACAGAGGCTGGATGGCCATCTGTCGGGGATGCTTTGATTGTGATTTCCTGCGTGGCAGGGGGGTTGGACTGGATGGCCCTCGTGGTCTCTTCCAACTCTGCAATTCTATGATTCTATGATTCTATGACTCTGCAGATGCAATACGTGCAGAGGAGAAGGATCGCTGTGCTGCACGTATTGCCTCTCGATAGGACCAAAGAAAGTTCCTATGACGAGTCCTGTCGGATAAGAGTCGAGTTTTCCGCCAGTTGCGCTCTAGTCGTTGTCCAACCCGCTTCATTTTCCTAAGCTCTGCTGTATACCATGGCTTACGGTTTGAAGCGGGTTGGAAAGGACGCTTGGGAGCGATCGTGTCGATAGCCTTGGTAAGATCGTTGTTCCAGGTATTAACCAAAGTTTCGACAGGGTCACCGGCGTTACCAACTATCAAACCCTCCAAGGCTTTCTGGAATCGTCTTGGTTCCATTAGCCTTCGAGGGCGGACCATTCTAATAGGTCAACCACCCCCGGTGGGGCAGATAGTGGCTCTTAGCTCCATCTTGACCAGGAAATGATCCGTCCATGACAATGCGGTGGTTTTTATAACCTCCGCCCACGGATATTCCTGTTCCGTACTGAAGACCACATCGAGGGTATGACCCGCACAATGTGTGGGCCCGATGACCATTTGGGATAGGCCCATGTTTGTCATGGTTTCCATGAACTCCCGAGCTGCACCAGTCAAATTTGTCAAGCTGTTCTCAAGTGGAATGTTGAAGTCTCCCAAAACTAAAAGTCTGGGAGACTCCAACAGCAACTCTGAGACCAGCTGTGTCAACTCAGTTAGGGAGTCTGCTAGACAACGGGGTGGTCGGTATACTAGCAGAATCCCCAAACTATCCCTGGTCCTCAGACTAAGGTACATACACTCAAAGTGGACTGTGTTTCGGACAGGTATCCTGGTCAAGGTCAGATTGTTCTTATAAACCAGAGCCACTCCGCCCCCCGCCCACTTCCCCTCACCTGCTCACTGACAGAATACCCGGCTGGGAGGGCCTGCGCCCACGTGACAGCACTATCCTCTCCCAGCCAGGTTTCTGTGAAGCATGCCAGGTCGGCATCCTCATCCAAGAGTAGATCGTAAATAATATGAGTTTTATTCTTAACCGACCTGGCATTGCAGAGGAGCAAAGTAAGGTTCTGTGGAATGGTTGGTACGCTCTCCAATCCATTCCGGGAAACAAGGTGAACTGAAGGTGGGATAGCTAACAAACAGCGATCCCGCCTTCTTTTGTACCATCTGTTCACTCTGTTCTGACCATACCTCCCTTTCCCCAGCACAACTCCAATTTCCGCTCCCACTCCATCCCCGGCCTCAGCTGATGCCAATTGCAGGCTTGGAGTCCCTCTGGCTGCTGGCTGGTGTTCCTGAGGGGTGTGGGAGTGGCTTAAAACACCAGCCACTCCTGGCCACGCCCCCTCCCGCTGCTGCTCTGCTTCCAGAAGTCCTCAGGGCCCTCCACAGCCCTCTGGCCCGATGGAATGGGGAGAAGAGGCTGCTTCAGGCTTGGAGTCCCTCTGGCTGCTGGCTGGTGTTCCTGAGGGGTGTGGGAGTGGCTTAAAACGCCAGCCACTCCTGGCCACACCCCCTCCCACTGCTGCTCTGCTTCCAGAAGTCCTCAGGGCCCTCCACAGCCCTCTGGCCCGATGGAATGGGGAGAAGAGGCTGCTTCAGGCTTGGAGTCCCTCTGGCTGCTGGCTGGTGTTCCTGAGGGGTGTGGGAGTGGCTTAAAACTCCAGCCACTCCTGGCCACGCCGCCTCCCACTGCAGCTCTGCTTCCAGAAGTCCTCAGGGCCCTCCACAGCCCTCTGGTCCAATGGAATGGGGAGAAGAGGCTGCTTCAGGCTTGGAGTCCCTCTGGCTGCTGGCTATTGTTCCTGAGGGGTGTGGGAGTGGCTTAAAACTCCAGCCACTCCTGGCCACGCCCCCTCCCGCTGCTGCTCTGCTTCCAGAAGTCCTCAGGGCCCTCCACAGCCCTCTGGCCCAATGGAATGGGGAGAAGAGGCTGCTTCAGGCTTGGAGTCCCTCTGGCTGCTGGCTGGTCATTAGATACATGATATCTAATGAGAAGCCCAGCAGCTAAAATCATTTGAGTCGACTACCAAGAAACATAATGCAGACTTAATGTCACATTTTTGCCAATTCTACTTCAACTCCATGCCTACTGACCTTCCTAACTACTGTATCAAATAAAGTGCATCTAACAGTACACAACTCTGAAGGAAAGGTATTATTAACTGGCTCTCCCTTGGGATAGGTTGATGGCAAATAATCCTGTAGTCATCTGGTGCTTTCTTGGGCACTATGCCTAACAGGGAGACCCTTAAGGTGGGAGCAGAACAAGAAGGGTAGGGTCCAGCCACCCTCCATTCTGCAACCTTCCTCCAGATCTTCTCCCTACCTATGTGTGATGTTGGCCTCACCAGGCTGGTTCCTCAGTTCTCAGCTCTGGCTGCCCATCACTGCCACTCTACTCTAGGTCCCCCTCTGGTATCCCTTTATGGATTGGGGCCTGAGTCTCCAGGTGACCCTCTTACTGGACAAGTTTGTCTAACAGTGTGTAATCTTTTAAATAGCATGGCCACCCCTTATTCTAAGGGAACTAAATACAATATGAGCCAGTGTAACAGTTAACAAAAGAGTTTAGTTGGGTTTTCTTATAACAATGTGTTAACAGCTTCCAGGACTGTGTAAAAATCATATATTAACAATGGTTCTTTCAATTAGTGACTGACCATACTCCCACTCGAATCATCCACTTTCCCCCTAGTATCTCTCATCTGACTCATACCACCTTCTCTCATCACAGTTCACTTTCATCTCTCTTCTCTGTTGAATCAGGAATCCCCCTATTGCTGGTACCTGGCATGGGTTGACTAAGCAGCATTCTCCATGTTTCCTATGGCCAGCTATACCCCCTGTAGTCCCAACAATCATGTCCTGCACCTCACTTGCAAGTGCCTGCACTGGGTGGGTATTTTCTGACTCCCCTGATCAGCTGACATGGTAGCCACCAACTCGACCTCCTTTTGTGCTGCAGATGGTCCCAGAGGTTCATCCTGCTGTCTCCCTTTTTCCTAAAACACCAAGATGATCCAAGATTTCCTTTGTTAATCTAGCCTTTAACTACCTGTACTGGCCCTATGGGACCTATCCTATGACAAAAGGCCTAAAGCCTAGTTAGACCCAATGCCTAAAAAGGGCTTAGCACCAATACAACACTGGCATCAAGGCCTACTTACAGGCCCAGATGGGGCATGGGAACAGAGGGTCAATACCTAGCCATGAGATCTAATTGGGGCCTAGCAGTGGGTCCAATGCCAGATGGGCTTACCAGCAGAGCCTAACCAAGAAGGATCAGGGCCTATAGATGAAGTGCACTAAAGGCCTAGAGACCAGAGCCTAGTGCTGATGGTTGAGGCTTTACTAATGGGGCCTAGCAGGAAAGGGTTGAGGCCTAGTCTAGAGGCCTAATGGAGGCCAGTGGCAGGCATCATTAGGCCTCCATTAGGCCTTATGATTAGGCTTTTACAGATAGATCAGTTGGGCTTCATTGTTAGGCCTTGTCTGTAAAAGCCTAGGCACAAGATCAGGTTTAGTACAAGGTCAGATGGAGATTTAGCAGCTGGGGGCTATCTACAAAGCCCAGGAAGCACCTACCTGATGGAGTCTATCTGGGATAGGTCAGGGCCTATTCATGAGGCCTGACAGGACTAGGATAGAGCCTACTCATTAAGCCTGATAGGCATAGGATGGTTGAGACCTACAAACTGGGTCTCTCACAACCTTCCCCCACAGGTCTTACTGTGCTAGAAGTTCCCAGGCCTAATCATGGCCATGGACATTTAGGGCCTACTTTAACCACCCAGCAACCTAAGAAAGCCCAATAGGTGGTTGTCATGCAATTCTACACCACCCACTCCCTGGGACTGACTGGGGCCTTACCACATCACTTCAGCCAAACCCAAAGAAAACTTACAAGTTAATCAAGTCAAAGCTAATTAAAATTAACCTAACAAAATAATCAAAATTAAAGCCCAAAACAAATATTGGATGAGCCAGATCATACACCAGTGCCAGGTAAATCATCGCTGCAGCATGACCAGGCACAATTCCACTGAACTGTTCATCATTGCCTCTTGCTTGCTGCCATCAGTGACATCTGCTCACTTCAATTCCAAAATGGAAATTCCAAAAGGAAAGATGAGGGGGAAAGCGAAAGTCTTTAAAGACTCTGTCTCCATCCCCACATTCTCCGTCAAGGCACATGGTGTTGTGATGCCATTAATGTGGCCTCTGACCATTGGAAGCCAGCAAACATCCCCCCCCCCCACAATGCTGCATTGTGTGAGTGGGGGATCCAAATTCAACTTTTTTTTAATGGAATTTCCCCTTTAAACCCAGAAGCCTTCTCTAAACTGGTGCCAAATATATTGGACTATGACTGCAAACATACCTGAAGAAGGATAGTTATTGATGAAACTTAGCCCAAGAGCAGTAGGTTGCAAATTCCAGTTTACAGTGGAAATGAAGGGAAAAGTGGCATCATCAGTGTTAGTGATAATGACCATCCCAAAAATTGTTGGAGAAGTTTCTGCACTACCAAATAATATATAATGAACATCCCCTGTCCTCAATGCACAGCTCAAGCATGGGGTGTGGGGTGTACTTGCCTGCAACCCATTTTTTTTTTAAAAAAAAGACAATGGAAGTTGAGGCATTGTGTAAATAAAAGTGAGTAAAGTATACCAAAACCTGGAAATGATGAAGCCTATGGAGTCTTCTGAGCCCGAGCACCATACAATAAAATAGAGCATAATTTCTCACCCATCTATGACGAGGGACCAAAATATTAGAACAGCTGAAATATTTTCCTTCATATACTTCTTGTACCTGACAGAACAGAGCCTTTTCCCCATCCTGCCAACTTACTTTAGATCATTTTGTATCTTTGACCTTACAGAATTTGTAATCTTACAGCGATGACATAATGCCTTCATCCTGCAGAGGGAATTTTAATGAGATAAACAAATGATGGGTATTGCCTGCCACAACAAAGGTATATAAAAAAAGTAATAAATGGAAATAATCACATGTACTATATATTTTGAAAAATGAGCTTCAACAAGTCTTTTAATAAAGTCATTATTCCCCTTTTCATAAATCACAAAAGCTTATTTTTGTCCAGTGAATTTGAAGCAGTCAAGGACAACTCTTTTAAATTTGTCCTTGCATGTAATTTATGGCACTCAAAGTGTCTTCCAATTTTTCATTAAAGAAGATACGAATATTATGTGTGTTCCATGTTGTTATTATCATGTATAAAAGCTTTTATGGGATGGAAAGTTGTAGCTCCTTGTGGAGGAAAGAATGCCATCTCTTATTGCCAATGTGGTAACACGGTTGAAAGATGAGGTGATTTTTGCTAGTATTGGCTGGAAATATATATATATATATATATATATATATATATATATGGCTCAGCAGTAGGCACCCTATAATCTGTATATCATAAACTTTGCTCTTACATTGCTATGGAGGAACAAATTAGAAGGCTCCAGACATGCACATACGGTTCAGCATTTTTTTAAAAAAAATGTTTTTGACACATGTCTATGCTGGATAACAATTGAAAATCATGGAAATATTTTTCCCCCAGAAGACCCTGAGCATCTTCTTAAAGCACATCCAGCTGGGGCTGTCTTTAGACTGAAGATCCTAAATGTCAAGTTCTTACTCTTTTTTTCAATGAATAAAATTCTCACCCACCTACAGTGGTCAAACTGAATAGCTACATGAGTCACAACATAAAGAAGACCATGTTCTACCAGCCTACCACAAACCTGTTAAGGATGAAGATCTTCCCTGAAAAACAGAAAACAACAACAACCCCAGTTTACTACCATAATCATAGCTGAATGCAATGATGGGAAATAATATTAGAAGATACTTGAAAAATGGTCAAATCATGTTTTTCAAGTGTCACGAAATCCTGATGAGAAGAATCCTGGACTGAAAAGAATCTTTGTTGTTTGGAACTTATTCTGTATAAAATTCATATGTAGTAGTTTTGTGCAAAAAATCCAGCATTTTTTACACAAGAAAGGGCATATTCTGTGTGGAAATACAACAGAGAAATATTAATCCCTGCACAGAAGATGTTTGTTTTTGGCATAGAACAAAGCTGTAATTGGGGATTTGTTCTGTGTAAAATGGACACATAGTTGCTCCTTCTTGTGGAGAAAATGCTGTTTGCTGCACAAAACAACCACATGAATATTTTGCATAGGATAAGTCCCAAATTGCACATCACCTTTGAAAACTGTGTGTTTTTTTAAAGATATTCTTGAAATGGGGAAAAATTGCTAAAATTGCTCATTGTTACATTTAAGAAGAATCTCAGTGAAGGACTTCCAGTGGTGAAGGCACTGTGTGCAGCTGGGTTTCGGAGGAGCTCCTGAAATGCGGCCACCAGATGTGGGGAAATTTAGAAAAAAAGAAAACTTCTGAAGTGAGCAGACTGCCCTGGGAAACTGGCAGAGATGGAGGCTTGCACGGGCTTGAATTCCAGCTCCAAGAAAAGCTGAAAACCAGAAACAGGGGCTCATTGAGAGCTGAGGGAGCCAAAAACTGCCAAACCACATTTGGGATCCCCAACAGGCTTTAGTGCAGCTGCCACTACATTTTAGAAACAAGAAAGAAAAAGAATAAGAAGAGATTCTTTCTTATTTGTGTTTGATGTGAGTAAGATACCCATATAATTTAGCTCTGTTGTTGGAAAAGGGGTGGGAAAAGACTGGGGGAAACTTAAAAGCCACCCAGCTGAGTGAATTTCAGTTAGAAAAACAGAGTTAAGTAGAAAACAAGATAGCAATATAAGTGATACAAGCTGTACAAGCGTTGCTTAAATCAAGCTTTGAGGGTAGAGAAGAGAAAGATTTATAGAAAGAGGCAAAGAAGTAATAGGAAGAGAGACGTTAAAGATAAGTGAAGAAAAGAATAGAAAGGAGAACAGGAGGAGGTATTTAAGAAGAAAGATAAAGTGGAAAACGAAAGTAATAGCGATGGAAATTTGAGATAGATCTGAAATGAGGAGTATGTACCAAATTATGATTTGAGTGACCCAAATGAAGCTCTAACTGGAAGAAGGAGACAAAAGGTGAGAGAAAGAAAGAAACTGCAGGATAGACTGGAAACTTAATGTTAAAAAGCAGAAAAGAAATAAAGGCTTAAAGGAGGAAATCTGGAATAATTGCAACAATAGGGGAAAAAACTGAAGAGAATGAAAAATAGAAAGTGGAGGAAGAGGTTGAAAGAGGTATAGAACACACGACGGATTGAAGTCAGCTGAAAAATAAGATACAGGTGGTGAAAACTGGAACCAGGAAGGCAAGCAGAAACAGCAGGTGGAAGAAAGAGATGAATCCAGATGCAGAGTGGAGGGGAGAGAGAATATAGTAAAGAAGGTAGCAGACAGCAAAGAAACGGACCATCCAGTAAAAGATTTATATAAAGGACTGGAAGATATACTTTGTAATAAGTAAAATAGATTATAAACTGTTTCATAGAGTTGAAAAGGTAATATATTAGTCTTTAATCAGTTCCTAAGATACTTCCTCCTGATTAGTTCCAGGATTCCAGTAATTGTAAAAGAAAGATTAAATGAATGAATGTATATAATTCTAACTAATTATAAGTGATGGAATACACATATTGCAGATGAATATAAATTGTTAATGAATGAGTATAAGGGAAACTAATTGAGATTAATTGTATAACTTAGTTTATGAATTAACTGTGAAAACAGGGTATGAGTTTATAGTGGGACAGGACTATAAAATATAAAATATAAAATACAATTAAGGGAATATTGGAATATATTTGGGGATTTAATTAAGTAATTAGAATATATTTGATTTAAAATTGGATAACTTGAAGAAATGTGAATAATTGAACAATTGAGTAACTTTGCAAAATAATGGAACACAAATGTATTAGAAAAGGAATTCAACAAGGTGTTTGGAAATTATAGGAAAGATTTACATAACAACAAGGAGAATATAAGTATCTGTTGGGATTGAAAGATGAAAATTTGGAGGTATAAGACTTACAGGGAACAAAAAGGAAAGGAGTAGAAGAGAAAAAGAAGGAAAGAAAAAAAAGAGGAGGTGAAGGTGAAGGAGAAAAAGAGGGAAAAGGAGTGAAGAGAGGAGAAAGATATAGAGATTATATAGAGATTTACAGACGAGAAGGAGGGGAAGATAAGGTACAAAGAAATATAGAAGTTTGGGAAACATATAAGATAAATCAAAATAGAAAGTTGGACTAGGAGGGATGAGAGCAAATATTAGGGGAAGAGGAGGTGTAAAGAAAAGAGGGAAAATTAAATGATGCCACCACAAGAAAAGCAATAGCCCAATAGCAATCACAATTACATCTGGCAAGGAGAGCTTTAATAGAGATGACAACAAAAGTTATAGATATTAATCAAACATTGATAGCAGAGTTTAAAAAATTAAGAATGGAAGTGAAAAAGGAAATGGTAGAGTTGAGAAGTGATATCAGCACAGATATACAAAAACAGCTGGATAATTTTTGGACACATTTAGAAGTGGCAATAGAGGATATAAAAAATAACTACAGTGTTACAAGACTTATGAAATCAGACAAGTAATATGGAAAAGAGAACAAAGAATTTAAAATTACACATTGAAAGATAATCCAATCAAAATACAGTCCAAGATATCAGATACAAGGCAAAATGCTTAGAAATAAGAGGGTTGAGGGAACAACCCAGAAAAGACCTATCAACTAAAGGAATCCCAGCATTAGCTGAATATGTCGGTTGGGAGCCTGAACAACTCAGCTTGGAGGTTGATAAATTAT
This sequence comes from Gambelia wislizenii, assembly GCA_030847615.1. Classification (NCBI taxonomy): domain Eukaryota; kingdom Metazoa; phylum Chordata; class Lepidosauria; order Squamata; family Crotaphytidae; genus Gambelia; species Gambelia wislizenii. The sequence continues at coordinate 191,199,429 of JAUMIR010000003.1, read as the reverse complement.
TCAGAATTGATTCATGGATAGCAAAGAAGAACAAATTACTGAGGGATATTGTTATTTAATTTGTAAGAGAAAGAGTTAAAGATATTATAATTCAGAAGAGCTTTAAAGAAAATCTAAAAATTGATGGTTATGAGGTAAAGATATTCAAAGGACATACTTATACAAGTAATTAGGAAGAGAAAAGATTGCGGCTCTTTGACACAAATATTGAGAGGAAAAAATATAAAATATAAATGGAACAAAATAAAGGGAGTAACAGTAACTTATAACTACAGGAAATATTGGATAAATACAGTACTAAAAGCCAAGGGGTTTCTAAAAAAGATTCAAGGGGGGAAAGGAGAAGGAGAACAATACGGAAAAAGAAGTAAAGATAAAACGAAAGGCAGGAGAGAGGATACAGAAAAAGAAGACAGATGGAGAAATTAAAGGAAGCAACTAGAAAGGAAATACTAGAGAAGGAACTAAGGGAAACTAAGAGGAAAGATGAGGAGGAAGATGAGGAGGAAGAACTAGAAGAAGAAAGATTAGTAAAAAAGTCAGTAGAAAAAGTAGAAGAAATCAGAACAGAGATAGAAAAAGAAGATAGAAGAGGGAGAAATAGAATCAGAGGATCAGGAAGAGGAAGATATAGAAGAACTGGAGGGCACAGTAGTAGGAGAAGCGGTGACTGAAAAATTGGAATTTTGCTTGTTTCACTAAGTAAAAAAATATTTTTTGGTTGTATTAAAATGTTCAATAAAGTAATATCTTGGAATATAAGAGGGCTTAACACTGTTTATAAGAGAAAAATCATTTTTCATTATTTAGAGAAATAGAAATTACATCTTATTTGCCTTCAGGAGACACATATAAAAGGAAAAGATGTAAAGTTATTGAGAAATGTTAAGTTAGGAAAACTTTATGTTACTGAGTATGATATATGTAAACCCAAAACTCGAATCAAAGGAAATATTCAAAGACAAAAGAGGTCAATATTTAGGAGTGGAAGTAAAGTTGCATGAAAAGAAGTTATTAGTGATAGGAATATATGGACATCAAAACAGCAAAAAAGAGTTTATACAAAGTGAAATTGAAGGCTTTGACGGCCGGCATCCATAGATTTTCCTTGGGTTTTTTTCCGGGCTGTGAGGCCATGTTCTGGAATAGTTTTTTTCTGACATTTTGCCTGCATCTGTGGCTGGCATCCTCAGAGAATGGTTGAGTAGGTGTGTGTGTGGAGTTTATATGCTGTGAACCCCTGTTGGGGAGTATATGTAAATTTGTGTAATTGAATGGTGAGTTTCTGGATATAGAAATGCAAGGCTCATTAGTATCTGTTTGTCTAATGGTTGGTTGATGGGCCATTATCTGCTGGAAATCCCCTTGTCCCTGGGTGGAATTCTTTTGTAAGTGTTGAGTTTTGATACTATTATATTTCAAAACTGGGAGCCAGATTTTGTTTACTTTTAAAGTTTCTTCTTTCCTGTTGAAGTTTTCCAGGTGTTTATGGATTTCAATAGCTTCCCTATGCATTCTGACATGATAGTTGTTGGCTTGGTCCAGAATTTCTGTGTTTTCAAATAGCATTTTGTGTCTAGGTTGGTTTATAACATGTTCTGCTACTGCTAATTTTTCTGGCTGGCCAGCGTCTCTCATGTTCCTTGATTCGTGTTTGCACACTGCATTTAGTGGTCCCTATGTAAACTTGTCCACAGCTGCATGGTATGCAGTAAACTCTTGCAGCTGTGAGAGGGTCTCTTTTGTCCTTCACTTTTGTCCTTTATACAAACTCTACGACAAGAAATGAGTGGATATCTCTGGAGGTTGCTTCTGGACCTCCAAACTGATGTTACTTGCTCGAAAGGGTTTTTAATAAATTGTATTATATATTGATTTTAATTTGTATTAATTTAATAATGTTTTAAGGGGGGGAAGGGATTTTGAGTTGTTTTATACTGTGTACTATTTTATTGTTGTAAGCCGCCTCGATTGCTCGCAGAGGGGCGGGATATAAATACATTTTATGATGATGATGATGATGATGATGGGAGACTGGAATGGGGTCTTTAACCCCAACATAGATACATCAATAAGATCAGGATCAAACCCAAAACATGGAAAATTGCCAAAAATAATGGAAGATTTTATGGACCATTTACACTAGTAGATATTTGGAGACACAATCACGGTAATGAAAGAGATTACACATATTTTTTGGACAGATACCAATCCTGGTCAAGATCAGACATGTATTTAATATAAAAAAAAATCTTATAAAAGATATTATGAAGGTAGAAATACAACCAAAAATAATATTGGATCACCACCAGTAAGTGTAGAAATGAGAACTACTATAAAGAAATACAGATGGAGATTAAAAGATGTGTTATTAAGAACTGACTCTGTGAAGGAAAAAATTAAGAGTGAATTAATACAGTACTTTAAAGAAAAAATTGGGAAAGGAACACCATTATTCATAGTTTGGGATGCTGGGAAATCTGTGATTAGAGGCCACTTGATACAGAAGGATTATGAAATAAAAAAGGGTAAGGAAAGACAAGAAAAAAATTTATTAGAAGAAATACCAAAGAATGACGGCGAATTAAAACAAAAACCAAAAGATAGGGAAATTAAAACACAAATAAAGATACTGAAGAAGCAATTGAATATAGAAATGATATATGAGATGGAAAAGAAATTAAAATATACCCAATAAAAATTATTCTAATATTCTAATAAACCAGGCAAATGGCTTACCTATAAATTAAGAAAAGAAAATGAGAGGAAACTAATAACAGAACTGGATATAGATGATAAAAGATTCATGAAACAAAGAGATATAATGGATATTTTCCACAAATATTACTGAAAGCTGTATGAAGAACTCCCATCAAGGGAAGAAACATCTAAGAAGATAGAGGAATATCTAGAAAGATAAGAAATCCCAAAAATAACTCTACAACAAAAACAAGAGTTAAACAAACAGATAACAAAAAAAGAAATAAGGGAAGTTATAAAAAGAATGAAAATAGGGAAGGCACCACGACCTGACCGGTTCTCCTCGTTATATTATAAGATTTTTCAAGAACAATTAATAACCCCAATGTGTGAACTATTCAATAAGATTAATCAAGGAAAATGCCCACCAACTTGGCAAAAGGCTGACATCATTTTGATTTCTAAAGAAGGGAAAGATCAGCGATCTCCAGGAAATTATAGACCTATATCCCTTTTGAATATAGATTACTAGATCTTCAGTAGTATTCTTGCAGAGAGATTTAAAAAGGTTTTGTCAAAATGGATTCAAGAAGATCAGAATGGGTTCTTGCCAGGCAGGCAGGCCAAAAATAATATAAGAACTCTACTAAACATAATTGAAGTTTATGACAAACATAATGAAAAAAAATAGCTATAATACTTGTGGATGCTGAGAAAACATTTGATAAGGTAAGATGGGAGTTCATGCTCAGGTTGCTAAAAAGATGGATATAGGTTAAACTTTCTGTAACTTGGATACATAAGTTTTACAATAATCAAGAGGCACAGATAATAGTGAATGGAGACAAAACAAGAAATTATAAAATTAATAGAGGAACAAGACAGGGATGCCCATTATCACCACTTTTGTTTACTGTGATCATAGAGGTCTTAACCAGAAAGATAAACAAGAAACTAGAGATGAGGGGTCCCAAAATTAAGAATTATGAGTACAAATACAAGGCATTTGCCGATGATTTGATCTTTTTCCTAGATAATCCATTGAGTAGTATAAAGAAACTAAAAGAAGTAATCAAAGAATTTGGACAATTGGCAGGTATGAAGATAAATAAAGACAAAGCAATAATACTAATGAAACATTTGACTAAATTGGAGGAAAAAGAACTGGAGGAATTATCAGAATTTAAAATAGAGCAAAAAGCTAAATATTTGGGAATAATGATAACAAATAAGAACGTAGAGCTATTTGAAAACAATTATGGGAAGCTCTGGAGTAAAATAAAAAAAGACATAAAAATATGGTCAAATCAAAACATTTCTCTACTTGGTAGAATATCAGCAGTGAAGATGAACATCCTACCCAGAATAATGCATCTTTCTAGGCATATACCTGTCTTGATTAATGAGAAAGCCTTTAAGGAGTGGAATAAAATTCTATCAGATTTTATATGGGCAGGGGAAAAGCCATGGAACAAAAAGGAGGTATTATCCAATGCGAAAGAAACAGGTGGATTGAGCCTACCAGATCTGAGGTTATATTATGACGCAAGCTGCTTAGATTGGATCCTAGATTGGATAAACTTGGAAAATAATAGATTGTTACAGTTGGAGGGTTTTAACCTCAGATTCGGTTGGCACGCTTGTATGTGGCATGGAAAAACAACAATACATAAAGAATTTAACCATCATTATATAAGAAGGGCATTGATGAGGGTTTGGATAAAACATAAAAGGAAATTATATCTTAGGATACCACTATGGGTCTCAAACCATGACGCTTTCTACAAAAGAGAAATTTTGCAGACCAATAAATGGCTAACTGATGAAAAGATCATGAAGAGAAATGAAACAGAATACATAATGAAAACACAGGAGGTGTTGAAGGAAGGAATCGGATACCATTGGTTCCTATATAAACAATTGACAGAGAAATTAAAAATGGATAAGAAATTAGAATGAATAATGGGGAAAAAACAGAATTTGATAAGATACTTAAAGTAGACAGCAAGAAAAGAATATCAAAAATATACCAATTATTGTTAAAAATAAATCTAGAAAAAGAGACAGTAAAGGCATATATGATAAAATGGGCGAAAAGTATGGGTCATGAAATAAACATGGAAGATTGGGAAAAGGCATGGGCAGATAACATAAAGTTCACAAGAAGCTACAACTTGAGAGATAATTTCTATAAAATGACCAATATGTGGCACCTAACACCTGAAAGAATAGCCAAGGTATATAAAAACATGTCGGAAAATTGCTGGAAGTGTGGAGATACTAAAGGAACGTATTGCCACATGTGGTGGTGTTGTAGAGAAACAAAAAAATATTGGAAACCCCAATCTCCCCTCAGCAGGAGCAGCCTGTAAGAGGGGGAATTGGCATTTACCGGTTAGGAGGGGTGGAGACCAGCCCTATGATGACAGGCACTGTTAGCGCCGACGTCAGGAAGGGGGAGGGGCAGAATGCAGGTTCTATTTAAGGCTGCTCCGCCCTCCCCACTCCTCTTGGCTTTTTAGATTGATCAAGAGAGAGAGAGAGCTAGGATCGGAGCTGCGGTGAATTGGAGACGAGTGAGCGGAGTGTGGCGGATTAGCCTGTTTGATCTCTAGTTGACTCAGGGAGTAAAGTGCTTTTCAGCCGTGGGGGGGCAGCTAGGGGGTGTTCTAACTCACAGCCTCAGTGCTAGCCCAGCTTGGCCTTGGATCTGGCCTGGATTTGGCCCTTCTCCGTCATTGGTAGCCCTTCTTAGTCCCTTCCCTTTCAGTTACGGGGGGGGGGAGTTGCGGGGGGGTTTCCCTTTCAATGCCTCATTCCTCATTTTTAAAAAAACAAAAACAAAACAAGGCAGAAAAAGAAACAACAATTACAAAGTAGAGGGGAATAGCCTTACTGGTGTGACCGGCGGGCACGCTGGGCTCATGTGCGTGATGCAGCCCATTTCCCTCGGTAGGGCCAGCAGTGGAATGGGGCCTGGGGACGCCCCTTGTCTCTCCTAGGAGCGTGTGTGGTTTTCTCCGTTAGGCCCAATTTATCCGTTGGGCACAGCGTGCCAATTCAGGCTTTTTTCTTCAACTGACAGCCTGGTTGGGTCATTTTTAATCTGTTGGCACCATCTAGTGGCCTTTTGGCAAATTGCAGTCAGGAACGGGGCTATCCCATTCAGAGACATGACATTGCCCTTAGGGGATCATTTGCTTCAGACCACGTGGGACAAGATTATTAAGGGGGAATATGTAGATTTTTTTTTTCTTTCCTCTATAGGGAGATTGAGAAAAAAGACAGGGATGATTTGGATGATAAGGAGAGGGGGAAAATTAGGAAAAGGAAAGTGGATCGGACCTGGCCTAACTGGCTTTCAGGTTTCCTGATATTGGCAGGGGTTATGGTCAAAGCTCAGCCCCTTCGAGCAGCAGCCCTTTACAGTATATAGATATAATCCATAAAGCCTACACGGACTATGCAGGCCCTGCTTGGCTATTGTATGATGAGGCCTTCCGAATGAGAGTGGCTATCTACCCATCATTAAGGTGGGACATGATGCACCCGCAACTGTGGATGCAGCTCATGACCCCCACCAGACTAATTCAGAGTGAAAGGACACATAGTGGGCACTTAGTGCAAAAGGGACCACTTCCTTCCACTTCACGGGCCTCTCTGGGGACCACTCCTGGTCATAAGCTGCTCTGTTGGGACTTCTCTTCACAGGGAGTTTGTAATAGGAAGCCCTGCAGATATAGCCATGAGTGCTCTATCTGCGGGGCACCTCATTCCTTTTGGAACTCCCCCAGGGGCAGAGGTCAATTTTTTGGGGGGGAGGGGTTCCCCAGCAGTGAGAAAAAGTTCAGGAAACCATAATCCAACTCCAGAAGGGCCCCAGCCCAATTAGGTTGGAGGTTTTATGTCGTCTGTTAAAGTTTTATCCCAATAGAGTAGCTGCCAGTTACTTGCGTAACGGCTTTAAAGTAGGTTTTAGAATTCCTTTTCAAGGCCCTAGGTGGACCTACGTGTCCCGTAATTTACAATCCATCAGAGGGATGGAGGCTATTGTTAGGGCGAAAATTCAAAAGGAGGTTGCTGTGGGTAGGGTGGTTGGCCCATTTTCTGAACTGCTGGTTCCTAACTTGCGAGTGTCGCCTTTGGGAGTGGTGCCTAAAAAGGCTCCAGGGGAATTTAGGCTGATACATCATTTATCATATTCAAGGGGGGGGAATCAGTTAACGATTCCATTCCCACGAAGTTGTACACTGTTAGCTATACATCCTTTGATGCTGCCATCAGGGAGGTTAGGAGACATGTCCCGGGTGCAGAGTTAGCCAAATGTGACATTAAATCTGCATTTCGTCTCCTTCCAGTGCACCCCAAGGATTTTGATCTGTTGGGTTTTTGTTTTGAGGGGCTATTCTATATGGACCGGGCATTGCCCATGGGCTGCTCAGTGTCTTGTAACACCTTTGAAACATTTAGCACTTTCTTAGAGTGGGCGCTAAGGGTTAGGATTGGCTGCGGTGGGTTTGTGCATTACCTGGATGATTTTTTTGTTCATCGGCCCTGGGGGTTCTGGAAGATGTGCATACCTGTTGTATCAGTTCGAGCTTCTGGCCGCAGACTTGGGGGTTCCCTTAGCCCCTGAAAAAACTGAGGGCCCTGCTTTGCAATTAACTTTCCTGGGCATTGAATTTGACACCATTAACCAGCTATGCCGCCTGTCACGGGCTAAAGTAATTGACCTAACTGGACGGGTGGTTGCCTTTATGTCCCATAAAAAGGCTACCCTGAGGGAATTTCAGGTTCTTATTGTACACCTGAACTTCGTTTGTAAGGTGGTAGCGCCTGGATGGGCTTTCCTTCACCGGCTATGTGATTCTATTAAAGGAGCATCATTGCCTCATCATAAAATCCGGGTTTCAATGGAGGTGAGGAGTGATCTCCACATATGGCGGGAATTTTTGACACACTTTAATGGAGTATCATTTTGGCAGGAGGACAGGAAGCTTCAGGGTGCCTTTCAAATTGCTTCTGATGCAGCAGGAGCTATAGGGTTCGGAGTTTATTTTGCGGGCCATTGGTGTGCAAGTCGGTGGCCCCTAGAGTGGGCCTCATTGGACATTTCCGGGGATTTGACCTTTTTGGAGTTTTTTCCCATTCTGGTTGCTGTACACATTTGGGCTAAGGAATTGGCCAATTCCACGGTACATTTCTGGTGCGACAACATGTCAACGGTCCACGTGATAAATTCATTGACCTCCAGGTCACCATGGGTCATGCGGCTAGTTCGAACCTTCACGTTGAAGTGCCTACAACATAATATCTTGTTTGTAGCCCGGCATGTGGCGGGCATTGACAACAGTATTGCTGATGCTCTTTCCCACATGCAGATGGAGTGCTTCAGAGAGCTGGCTCCAGGCACGATGCACGAAGGTGAGCAGATGCCACCAGACCTGTGGATGATTGGGAGGTCAAGGTGATCAGGGCGTTAGGTATGTGCTTGGCACCATCTACAAGGAGGAGTTATAGCCGAGCCATTAAGGAATGTAATAACTTCAGACAGAATCTTGGCTGGCAGCTAGGCCTTGCCATAGCTGTTCCACAATTATTAAAGTTTTGTGTGCATTTGCACCAAATGGGCTTGGCTCCACAATCTATCTGGTCCTGGCTATTGGCCATAGCCTTTTGGCTCAAAGCCAGGGGTTTGGATGATACCACCGGTGATTTTAGGATACGTAAAGTTTTGGAAGGTTGGGTCCAAAAGAGAGGCAGAATAGTAGACACTAGGACCCCTCTTTTCCCCAGGGTCCTGTGTGGCCTCTTCGAAATTTGGGCAGATGTATGTGCATCAACCTATGAACGGCTGCTGTTTCATGCGGCAGCCCTCATGGCATTCTTTGGCACGCTGCGGATTAGCGAGTTGGTGTGTGCATCAAAATTCGACCACACTAGTAGGGCCTTAGTTGTTAGGGATGTGACATTGCACCAGCACCAGGTTATCCTGTCTCTGCATTTTTCTAAAACCAACCAGCGTGGTGCGGGAACCCAGTGCAGGCTGCAAGTTTGTAGTTTCCCAGACCTCTGCCCGGTCAAGGCTTTGACACAATACCAGACTCTTTGGGGATCCACACCAGGGCCTTTGTTTATTCATGCCAATGGTTCTCCACTAACAAAGTTTCAATTTTGGACAGTGACCGCCAAGGCCTTGGACAAGCTGGGTCTGCAAGGTAGGTGTTTCGGGACACACTCGTTCCATATAGGGGTGGCATCTACTGCTGCCTCAATGGGGATGCAGCCCCAGACAATACAAAAGATTGGTAGATGGCGCTCCTCCGCATACCGGAAATACATTCGGCCCCTCCATTGTTAACTGTTTTTTCTTCTCTGATACAGGTCCCAGACCGGCGGTGCTGAGACAACGGGCAATCATATGCGGCCACAGTATGGTGTACTGGGCAGCGAGACATGCCCGATTGAGCCACTATGGACCTCACCTCGCCCTTGGGAACCAGTGGTTGGGATGGAGGGGACTCTGCTGCCTTTATTGTTTGAGGAACGCCGGGGACTCCCCCCCCCGACATTGTTGTTCTTCACCTGGGTGGGAGTGATTTGGGTTTGCTAAAAGGGAAGGCTTTGGTCCTTCAGGTGATCAATGACATGAGGGTAATCTGGTCAAGGTGGCCAGAGGTTACCATCATGTGGTTGGCCATTTTACCCCAACAGATTTGGAGAGGGGATGGGGACCCCCGTTTGCTTGACCAGGCGCGGTGAAGAGCTAATAGGGAAATTAAGAATGCTCTTGCCAAAGGATTGGGGTCATATCTCCCACACCCTGCTATAGTGTTCAAGAGGCCTGAGCTCTACCGAGCTGACGGGGTACACCTCTCAGATGTAGGGAATTTAATTTTTCTGACTGATCTTCAGGGGGGGCTGAGGGACTTTTTGGTCAGGCTAGTGGGGGAATAGGGACAAAGTGGATACTTGACCCTATCTGTGGCCTGAATTTGGGGGATGCATTGATGTTGGTGTGCACCTTGGCACCTATTTGGGTGAAGACAGGGTCTCTGGAACGACCAATACAGTCGTGGGACTTAGCGGAAGGGAAGGAGACCCACCTTGGGGCTGGCCCGAGGGAGAATCCCCCATCCTAATCCGTGGGGCTTGAGTGGGGGACTTTTGGGTTGGTCTTCCAGATGCCGGCCGGTTTGATAGTAACCCCAGTTTTGGGGTTATTCTCGAGGGCTCAGGTGTTCGTCCGGGGAAGCTGGGGGGTAAGGTCTCGATTAAACCTACAGCCTCAGGTGCTCCCTCATTAGGTTGCCTCCCCCGACTGAAGATCTTAGAGGGACTTAAATAGGTAGGGTTAAATAAAGACCCTTTATTTCACCCCATATCTTGTGTCTGGTCTCTTTATTTCCCTGACTCAATTGGTAAAGGGTGCATACTATAATAACAAAGACATTGAAAACTGACTATCCTTGTGAACCAGAGATCTACCTATTAAATATGATGCACAATATATAGATTACAGGAACAAAAAAAAATGGCAGGATTATATTATACACTATAACAGCTACAAGGATAACATTTGCAAAAGAATGGAAAAGCAAAACAACACCTCCAATAAAAGAGTGGATTGTTAACTGTTAGACATGTACGAAATGGACAGATTAACAAATCTGTTAGATGACAAAGTAAACCTGAGGAAAATGAGTGTATGGAAAGATCTAATTCCTTTATGGAAAGAAAATTGGGGAGATTTAATAACTATTTCTGTGGAATAAATTAAGATAAGGAAAAGAAAGCAAAAAAGGGTAGTAGATGACAATAGAAGTTGAAAAATAAGGAAAAGTAAATGGGTAGCAGTAATTAATCAATAATCCATACATAAATAAGGAGAGAACAGAAGTTATATAATTAGGTATGTGTTGAATGTATTTTAGGTTTGTATAAATGTGTGAGTAACCATTGTAGGTAGATATGTAAAAGTGTGTTGTGATTTGTATTGTATTACATTGTTATTTGAATGCAAGTATGTACATATTTGTATGTTAGGTTTGTTTTGTTTGTTGGTCTTATGTCTTATGTCTATGTTAAATGTTTGTTGGTGTTGGAATAAATTTAAAAGAAGAAGAAGAATCTCAGTGAAGAATTACATCCCTAGTTGAATGTACAAATCAGACCTTTAAAAACTAAGCTCTCGAACCCATGTGCTGGATAGAGGATTCTACCTTTCTCTTTCTGTCACATTCAGTTTGAAACAAAAACAAACTTCAAATTCTTTCTGTTTTATCCATGAGGGTAAAAATCTAACAGTGCCAGCAGAGCTTGGACTTTCTTTCCCTCCTATCCTGCTTGCAGGCTTATGGAGCAAGTTTTTCGACACTACTTGGGGGGTTTGAGTCTTCTGTAGCAGGTTTTCAGGATGTATGGGGACTGCAGGAAGGAGATGTCAGGAACAGATGGTAATATGAGCTTTTCCTGCAGTTTCATATCCATGGACTATGTACAGTTCAAGAGGCTTGACTTTGTCTCCCTTTGTAATGGCAAATATTTAAGTGCCTGGCTTAGCCGGAAATGGGAGATACTCTGTAAAAATCAAATGGTGAGAATTCAGAATAACAAAAGTGGGGGGAGTAATGGGTGAGAAGAGAGTTGTAAAATTTGGAACAACCAATGAATGAAAGACACACCATGTTTGCTTGTTTTATAAATAGTTTTATTTATATCACTGCTTTTCCTTTTGCTCTTCATTCTAAGCAACATTGTTGTCCAGTTAACTCTTCAGATTACTGTCTAGCAATAAAAGTTTACTGTTTTACTCTGAAGCTTCTGCTACTGAGTCTTAAGAAGACTGCATGACAGGAAGGGAGTCACTGGTTCCGGAAGAAACAGTGGTACCCAGAAAAATTACCCCACTAGATAATGGCCAAAGACACCTGAATAAGTTTACAAATTCTTATAAAAAGACTCAAGGTGAATGAAATTCTCACAGGCCTGCCAATGTGCTTCATAGCATAGCCACTGAAAGCACTACCATGTTAGCCAATCAAGTCAATGATTGGGATGTAAGTGAAGATAAGAATACATTGTAAAATAGAAGCCATTATGTTGTGTTTCCATGAAATAACCATCCTTGTTTCAAATCATTGTATCAAATCAAGTTATCAAAACACTATTCTTAAAATAAATTAAATCAAAATTACATGTATTACAAACAGGGGAAATTTATGATTTTTTCCTCTTAATGCCAGCCAGGAAGACTCAAGCCTGCAGCAGCTTCTTTTCCCCCGCTCCACCAGGGCTAGAAGGCTGCAGAGGATCCTGAGGACTTCCAGGAGCAGGGCAGCAGTGAAAGGGGGTGTGTCCAAGAGTGGCTGGTGATATAAGCCACTCCCACACCCCTCAGGAACACCAGCTAGCCAGCCAGGAAGACCCAAGCCTGAAATTGGAGTCACCTGAGACTCGGAATGGAGTGGGGGAGGAAATTGGAGTTGTGCTGGAGAAAGGGAGGTATGGTTGGAACGGAGTGAACAGATGTTACAAAAGAAGGTGGGATCGCTGTTTGTTATCTATCCCACCTTCAGTTCACCCTGTTTCCCAGAATGGATTGGAGAGCATACCAACCATTCCACAGAACCTTACTTTGCTCCTCTACAATGCTAGGTTGGTTTAAAAAAAAACCCACATTATTTATGATCTTCTTTGGGATGAGGATGCCGACCTGGCTTGCTTCAAAGAAACCTGGCTGGGAGAGGATAGCACTGTCACGTGGACACAGCCCCTCCCAGCTGGGCATTCTGTCAGTGAGCGGGTGAGGGGAAGTGGGCAGGGGGTGGAGTAGCTCTAGTTTATAAGAATAATCTGACTTTGACCAGGATACCTGTCCGGAACACAGTCCAGTTCAAGTGTATGTACCTTAGCCTGAGGACCAGGGATAGTTTGGGGATTCTGCTAGTATACTGACCACCCCATTGTCTAGCAGACTCCCTAACCAAGCTAACACAGCTGGTCTCAGAGTTGCTGTTGGCATCACCCAGACTTTTAGTTGTGAGTCATACCCTCGATGCGGTCTTCAGTACGGAACAGGAATATCCATGGGTGGAGGTTATTAAAACCACCACATTGTCATGGACAGATCATTTCCTGGTCAAGACTGAACTAAGAGTCTCTTCCCGCCCCACTGGGGGTGGTGGACCCATTAGAATGGTCTGCCCCTGAAGGCTAATGGAATCAATAGGATTCCAGAAAGCCTTGGACGGTTTAATGGTTGGTAACACCAGTGACCCTGTTAAAGCTTTGGTTAATACCTGGAACACCGACCTTACTAAGGCTATTGACACGGTCGCTCCCAACCGTCCTTTCCAACCCACTCCAAACCTTAAGCCATGGTATACATCAGAGCTTAGGAAAATGAAGCGAGTTGGACAATGACTAGAGTGCAACTGGCAGAAAACTTGACTCTTATCCAACAAGACTCATCATAGGAACTTTCTTTGGTCCTATCGAGAGACAATATGTGCAGCGCAGAGATCCTTCTCCTCTGCACGTATTGTGTCTGCAGAGTCCTGTCCAGCAGAGCTGTTTAGAGTGGTAAGGGAGATGACACAGGTTATACCTGCACAGAACCTGTTGCTTAACCCAACAACGGCCTACTGTAATGCATTTAACAACTACTTTGCAGATCAAATCTCATGGATAAGAGCCAACTGAGATGCCAATATTTTGACAGAAACAATTGATGAGGTGTCCAGCAACTCCATTGATGCAAGTTTACTGGATCAATTTCAATCCATGAATACCGAGGACGTGGACAAGCTACGTGGTAGAGTGAGGAAGACAACCAGCCCTCTTGATCCTTGTCCTTCATGGCTGCCCATCCGGGGGGGGGGGTGCCTTGATGGTTTTCCTTAAGGATATCATCAATGCATCCCTCAGGGAAGGGTGTGTTCCATCCTGTTTAAAGGAAGCGGTGGTTAGGCCGCTCCTGAAAAAATCTTCCCTGGACCCCTGGAGATGAACAACTTTAGGCCAGTTTCTATGTTACCATTCTTGAGCAAAGTGATCAAGAAGGCAGTTGCTCTTCAACTCCAAGTGGTCTTGGATGAAACCAATTACCTAAGCCCATTTCAAACTGGCTTTAGGACGGGATTTGGAATTGAGACTGCCTTGGTTGCCTTGACTGACAACCTGTGTCTTCCCAGAGGGCCTTTTCAGTAATGGGCCCCAATTATGGAATGGCCTGCTGAATGAGATCCGTCAGATGATGAGCTTGAGCTGCTTAAAAAAAGCACTGAAGACGGCTCTCTTTCAGCAGGCCTTTTTGATTAGATCCCAGCCTCAGGAGCTGCATCTCCTGGCCTCTTTTAGTCTTGCTGGCTGTTGATTTTTGTATTTTTTAAATGTGATTTTAGTTTAGGTGGTTTTGAATTTTATACTAGTTTAATACCTTTAAAATGGGGGTGGGTGGGGGTGGGTGGTGCTTAAGGATTTTAGTCAGCATTTTTGTATTTTAATTGTTGTAAGCTGCCCCAATTGTTTTTAATAGAGGGGCGGGGTAAATAATAATAATAATAATAATAATAATAATAATAATGGTACATTGCACAGACCAATTTGTAAGTACAGTCGTCCCTTCACATGCGCGGGGGTTAGGTTCCCCAGACCCCCGTGAATGTGAAAAATCCATGAATAATGATTGCCCTCCCCTTCCCCCGGAGGCCCCATAGTCGATTTCTCCGGACTCCCCAGTCCCTTCCTAGGCCTTCACTGGGCCGCAGGAGACCCTTCCGAGGCCCTGTGGATGCCTCCCTGTCCCTCCCCCTCCCCCCAGCACCTTCACAGAGCCATCGGAGGCTCCGTGAAGGCCTCCCTGTCCCTCCCCCTCCCACCAAGGGCCTTCACGGAGCCTTCGGAGGCTCTGTGAAAAGCCTCACCAACCCTCCCCCTTCCCACTCAGGGCCTCCCCCCTCCCACCCAGCACCTTCATGGGGCCTCTGGAGGGTCTTCGAAGGCCCCATGGAGGCCTCCCTGGCTCTCCCCCCTCCCTCCCCAGGCCTTCACGGGGCCTCCAGAGGCCCCATGTCATGGTTTTGGGAGGGCGGGGGGGGCAAAACCTCAAATATCCAAAACTGTGAATGCTGAGTTCGCGAATGTGGAGGGGCAACTGTACTGTGAAAAAAATGCAAACACATGTAAAGATTTATTTAACCGTCTGCAAGAAGTAGAAGAAATGTAACATTGAATACATACAAATAGAGAACATACTAGTTGAAGACTGCCATGTTTTGGTATGTACTGGATGTCTCCCTTGGCCTAGTCACTAACAATTTGCTTCATGCTGTTTTGTTTTTGTCATTGGTTTTATGGTAGTTCACAATCTCTCTTGTACACTTTTTTTTAAAAAAAATGAAGGAGTCGCTAAAATGGTACAATGCTCACTTAGAGTACAGTTAAATGGAAATGAAACATTTCACATGTTAGGCATTTGGGATCTAATAACTCAAACATAGTGAAGTTTCTCATTTAACTATACAATATCTACAATATCAAGTGATGCAACAGGTAAGATAAGAAGCAGTGGAGCATTAAGTACTTTTCAAATCATTATTCACACATCCAGGAAATTGCTGGCTTAAAGAAAAGGTGCATGAGTAAAGATAGCAAATAAATTAGGGAGTTGTTGCTGGCCACAAATTCATTTCAGTGTGTGTGTAGCCCCAGATGATAAACAATAATCCTTTAAAAAAATCTCATCTTTACAAAGGTGTTGCCAAATAGATCGTATTTTTAAAAACTTTTTTTTTAACAGTATGACCATACTGGGAGCTATTTTCTTACTTTAACAAGCTTCTGGTGGGGCAGCCTACATACCTTTTTGTCCTTTTCACAACAAATTCATATGTTCCTAAGCATATAATGTACAATAATATATAGTAGCATATAACAATATATGGAATTTCTGGATAGGCTATTCTTTTCTACAATACAAACAGAATTTGGATGTGGAAGATGCTGACACATGCATGAAAGATAACAGTAGTCTCTGCCACCAACATACATTCATTTGATAAACTACTAGTTTATCTTAGTTCCAGTTAGTACTTGGTCTCTTCATTCTGTATGAAGAAAAGACCAGATGATTGCTTATCAAGTACAGCTGTCCCTCACCTTTGGCTAATTTTTCAATAGTTTGCTCTTTCCAGTTTCAAATTACAGAAAAGTTCCATTAATTCAACAAGGGACCTGATTTTTTGTCAGCTCTTCCTGCCTACAGAGGCTTGTTTGGGACTGCACACATGCATGCACATGTGCTCCTTGCAAAGCAAGCTGGGGTGGGGGGAGGTACCAAGCTGGCCACAGAGGCTCGCTTCGAACTGTTCATATATGCACAGTCCCAGGTCTTGCCTATGAAATGAGCAGACCCCTGGTCAAACAGAACATGTATAGGAAATGGAAAAAGGGAGAAATCACCAAAGAAGAATTCAAACAGATAGCAAACACATGTAGGAGTAAAGTCAGAAAAGCTAAAGAAAAGAATGAGCTCAGGTTTGCTAGAGAGGTTAAGAACAATAAAAAGGGTTTTTTGGGGTATGTCCACAGCAAAAGGAAGAAGAAAGAAATGGTAGGGCTACTACATGGAGAAGATAGCAAAATGCTAACAGGGGACAGAGAAAAGGCAGAATTACTCAAAACTTTCTTTGCCTCAGTGTTTTCAGAAAAGGAAAAGGTGATCAACCTGAGGATAATGGAATAGAGCACACAATAGGGGAAATCCAGCACAGAATAAGTAAAGAGATAGTGAAGGAATACCTTCTTAATCTAAATGAATTTAAATCTCCAGGACCAGATGAACTACATCCAAGGGTATTAAAAGAGCTGGCAAATTTCATTTCAGAGCCATTGTCAATAATCTTTGAGAACTCCAGGAGAACAGGAGAAGTCCCAGCAGACTGGAGGAGGGCAAACATTGTCCCCATCTTCAAAAAGGAGAAAAAAGAGGATCCCAACAATTATCGTCCAGTTAGTCTGGCATCAATGCCAGGGAAGATTGTAAAACAGATCATTAAACAGAGAGTCTGTGAACATTTAGAAGGCAATGCCATAATCACAGAAAGTCAACATGGGTTTCAGAGAAACAAGTCATGCCAGACTGATCTCCTTTTTGATAAAATTACCAGCTTGGTAGATGAAGGGAACACTGTGGATATTGCATACCTTCATTTCAGTATGGGCTTTGACAAGGTTCCCCATGACATTCTTGCAAACAAGTTTGTAAAATGTGGGCTGGACAAGTTAACTGTTAAATGGATTTGTGATTGATTGACTGGCTGAACTTAAAGGGTGCTCAGCAGTGGCTCCTCTTCCTCTTGGAAAGATGTGACCAGCGGGGTGCCAATGTTCTGTCCTGGGCCCAGTGCGATTCAACATCTTTATCAATGACTTGGATGAGGGAATTAGGGGCATACTTATCAAATATGCAGATGACACCAAATTAGAATGAGTAGTTAGTACCCTAGAGGACAGGATCAAAATTCAAAATGACCTGGATAGACTGGAAAGGTGGGCCAAAGCTAACAAAATGAAATTCAATATGGAGAAATGTAAGGTACTGCACTTAGGTGGAAAAATGAAATGCATCGATACAGGATGGGGGAGACCTGGCTGAATGAGACTACGTGGGAAAGGGTTGTAGGAGTCCTAGTAGACCACAAGTTGAACATGAGTCAACAGTGTGATGCGGCAGCTAAAAAGGCCAATGTGATTTTGGGCTGCATCAATAGAAGTATAGTCACCAGATCAAGGGAAGTCATAGCCACTCTATTCTGCCTTGGTCAGGCCTCACCTAGAATACTATGTCCAGTTCTGGGCACCACAATTCAGGAAGGATATTGACAAACTGGAGTGTGTCCAGAGGAGGGTGACTAAAATGGTGAAAAGTCTGGAAACCATGCCTTATGAAGAAAAACTTATGGAGCTGGGTATGTTTAGCCTGAAAAAGAGACAGTTAAGGGGTGGTATTATAGCCCTGTTTAAGTATTTGAAGGGGTGTCACGTTGAGGATGGAGCAAGCTTGTTTTCTGCTGCTCTTGAGACTAGAACACGGAGCAATGGTTGCAAGCTCCAGGAACAGAGATTCCACCTCAACATTAGGAGGAACTTTTTGACAATAAGAGCTGTTCGGCAGTGGAACACACTTCCTTGGAGCATGGTGGGGTCTCCTTCCTTGGAGGTCTTTAAACAGAGGCTGGATGGCCATCTGTCAGGGATGCTTTGATCATGATTCCTGTGTGGCAGGGGGTTGAACTGGATGGCCCTTGTGTTCTCTTCCAACTCTACAATTCTATGATTCTATGAATTTCATGGAACTTGTCTGTAAGATTCTTTTTGCCTACAAGGGGTATGTGTTTGTGTGTGTTGCATGCACATGTGTGGCTCTGCTGGACCCATCTGCCTCCATCCCTAGTGCTGACTGGTGAGGGGAGGGGTATCACCCTAACTCCACTTACCGTATCTGTGAGCAGAATTCAAGGATATTGATGTGTTAGTCTGGAATATCAGTTACGAAGAGACCTTGCAGCACCTTTGAGAGTAACAGAGAGAGAAATTGTAGCATAAGCTTTTGTAGACTTGCTGTTTTTCCTCAGATGCATGGAGTGAACTAGTGCCTAGGTCAGTGGCATAGGAAGGGGGAGGGGGAGAGGTCCACCCTGAGCGGCACTCTTTTGGGGGCAGTACTTCCGAGAGGGGCATTTGTTTACATTTAAGCTACACCCAGTGTGTCTCATTTTGTTTCACTCTATGGGGCTTGTTTCCTTGGAGTGAAATCTTCCAGGGAGAGCTGGAAAAACAGCAGAGCAGCCTGAGGCTGGAGATCCTGGATGCCAAGGTGCAGATCCTCCTCCCTTGCTTTTCCCCACCCAAAAGTCATGATTGACAATTTTGTCTCATATAACTGTCCACTTACAGCAGTCCCCTCCCGTTGCAAATCATTCCATCACCTTCCTGCTGCCTCCTCCTCCTTCCCCCCCCCCCACGGTCTCCGCTGCCTGAATGCCACGGGGTGATGGGGGTGGGAGAGACAAAGGATGGCAGGTGTGCATGTCTGTGTGTGGTGAGCAAGAGAAAGGGAGCAAAAGGATGTAGTTTATGAAAAATAAAGCCAGCCAGTTGTGTGTGGGAGAGAGAGCAGGTGTGAGAAGGCATAGTGTGTGTGTAAGAGAGAGACAAAACATTTACAAGAGTTTGTGGGAAACTGTACAGGTGAGTTTGCAGAGATAGTGAGTAAGAAAAGGACTGTGAAGAAGGCAAGTGTGTGTGGGAGAAAGAGGTTGTGAAAGCAATTTTGGAAGAGATAATTTCCCATGTAGAGGTGAGTGTGTGAGAAAGAAGGGAGAGAGGGTGTGTGTTTGTGAGAGAAAGCAGGTAAATAGTTTATGGAAAGGAGGTCAGTGCACGGAAGAGGAGTGAAAAGAGGGCAAGTGTCTTCTGCACTGGGGAGAGAATGTGGAAGTTTTTGGCAGAGAGAATTGCCCATGTACATGTGAGTGTGAGGGAAAGAGAGGAGGAAGTGTGTGTGTGTGTGTGTGTTTGTGAAAGAATGTAGGAATGTACAAGACTTGGTAGGACAGAGGATGTTGTGTGTAGGAGAAACAGCCAGAAAAGAAGGGTATAAAAGAGTGCTGAAGCCCATTCACCGGGTATATCAAGTGAGAGAGAGGGTCTGAAGGAATGTAAAGGGTTGTGTCATGTGTGAGAGAAGGAAGGGAAAAGTGGGTGTAGAAGAAAGACCTTCATGTGTGCCTATGTGTGAGAGACAAACATTAAAAATTAAACCTAAGAGAGACAGACAAACAAGGACATGTGGCGTCTGGAGAAGAACTCTCTCAGTGTGTGCAAGAGATATGGCATTTAAAGGAGGCGTGCATATGTGTGTGGGGAGAGGGGGAGAGAGAGAGAGAGAGAAACAGGAAAAGAATGCAAAACAATTTGTAGAGGAGAGCACTACACCAGTGCTCTGTGTGTGTGGGTGATAAGGCACTTAATGAGGCAAAGGTGTGTGTGTGTGTGTGTGTGTAAAACAGAGAAAGGGTATGCAAAAATATTTGTGAGGGTGAGTATTACACCCCAGCCCTAATTTAATCACTCAGAAACCCATTCACCTGTGAGAAATTCCAGTGCCTCAGAGAAACGAGCACACATCATAAGCGCTCTCCTCAGCTCTATCTGTCCACTCGTAACAGGACTTCTGCTCAAGCCTGCAAATAGACAATTCATGGCCAGACTTTTCTGGGACTTTTCCTTGGCATGTTTCCTTTGTGGCAAGAGCAAAGTGTAGTTGGGAGTCATATAGGTGGTGTGAATGTGTACATGTGGCAGAAAAGTTGTGAGTGATGGTTAGTGGTTAGTGGAGAAAATGTGGTTAGTACTGTATGCATAAGCTTGCACCCCACTTCCAAGGCACCCCACTCCTGGAATGTTAGCATTGACCTACACCCCATTTTCATAGGCCTCAGAAACTGGCCAAGTTAGGTTCATTAATCTGGCCTTTTACAAGGGTAAAAGACAGGATGGTCTCAGAAAAGGTCATTTTTGTTTTTCCTGGAAAGGAAGGCCTGGGGATGAAGGGCCAAAAGAAGACACATTCCACATAAATGGGAAGGTAATGGATGGAGAAACCCTTTTGTATTTGCTGATTGTGAAATTTCCTCTCCTCAGGTCCCAACCTTAAAGAAGCTGCTAAAAGCTGTTAAAATCCAATCAGTGGACATTAAGAAACACATTTAGCATCTTTCTCACCTTTTGTCAAGACCAGGAAACTCATTGTGCAATCCATGAAGGCTCATGGAATTCATTGTTTCAGCCCATGAAGCAACCAATCCCCTCAGGTGTATTTGGTGGTATAAATATCACCCCCAAAATATGCCTCATTGCGCACAGTCAGTAATAGGGGGAAACTCTGTTACTCTGTGTTAGCCACATCCAGCTTCTCCATCCACTCTGCCAGACGGACTACAGGACCCCAGCACAACTGTCTTGCAACCCCCTATCCAAATTTTCCTACTGCTTTTCCTATAGCCTTCTGTGAATGATTTTTCTGGGTGAATGTGTGTGTGTTTGGTGTTACTTTTGAACTCTTTAATAAAAACCATACTTAATTTTAAAATGTGTATGTATTCCATCCAGACTATGACTGGTATACAGAGGTTTAAAAGATTCCCTGGTTACTCCCTGTTTGCATAGCTAAAAGTTGAGTTGCTGCTAATTTCCCCAACATATTAGAGACTCGATATTTTTGTTGAATTTTCCAAGGAGCATTTTGGGTAACAGTACATGTGTCCAGTGTGTGTGCGTGTATGTTTCTATAGATGGAGCAGGAGCGTTTGTGAGAGAGGTATGTGGTCCTGGAAGTTAGTGGTGCCTTGATCAGTGATTGTGACAACAATCCTATTTACTTGGGAGTAACCCCCCACCCCCAGTTCCACAGACCTGACTTCAAGTAGGCTCTGCAATGGGTGTGCAAAAAATGGTGTGATTCTGCTGAATGTGCAACCCACAGCATGTCTTCTCAAATCTACCTGACTTAGGATCAGGGTTTTTACAGGGTTTTCTTAGGCAAGAAATTCTCAGAGGTGGTTTTGAGAGTTCCTTCCTCTGAAGTATAGCCTACAGAACTTGGTATTTGTTATTGGTCTCCCATCCAAGTACTAACCAGGGCTGACCCTGTTTAGCTTCCAAGATCAGACAGGATTTTGTGCCTTTAGGGTAAACCAATCTTATGCGTATTAATATAAAAACAAGTTCTACTGAATTAAATGGCTTCAAAGTCTGAAAAAAGTTATTTTTTTACTTTATGTAAAAAAGGTAACTTTTCCGTATTTTTTTCTGTGTATTGAGAGGGGTAACAAACTCAGGGACTGCTGCAGGTGGCAAAAGCTCTAGCTATGCCACTGGCCAACGAACTGACCTTATACAGTAAGCCATGCTTCACTCCTGCACCCTCGCCTGCTAACTTGATTCTGGAGGCCACTGCTGCTTCCACCTCAGCCTTGTGTGCCCCAGCCCAGGTGAAAGAGACAGACACAGTTCGCAGGAAGAGGAAAAAGTGAAGGAGCCATCCCCCACATGTTGGGGTCCAGCAGGGATGCTGAGGCAGTGGTAGAGTACAGATTCTGTTCTTCCTGCTCCTGCTCCTGAATGCCATGTGTATCTCTTTCGGGTGGAGACACGTGAGGCTGAGGCAGAAGTGGCAGCTCTGGGAAGCTGTTCCAGGCAGGAACAGTGGTTGCAGGACAAGGAGGAAGTGATGCCAGAGCCCTGGCTCTCTGCTGAGCCAGGTGTCTCTGCCTGGAGCAGAGTGTGCACAGGAGTAGAGCAGAGCAGTGGGGGTGGGGAGACTTGAGCACCTTCCTATGAAGATGAGGCCCCAGTAGAGTGGTGGCAGCCTCCCCAAGCCAGTTGTCAGGCAAGGGTGGTGGTGGTGAGGCAAGGAAAGGCATGGGGGTGGACTGAAGCATGGAGGAAACTGAGGCATGGAGGGTGGGATGTTGCTGCTGGTAACCTGGGTGAATCAAAGACTTGTGGTGTACAGGAAGAGTAGGAGGAGAAGGCTAAGAGGATAAGGAGCAGTGTCCTGCAGGCCAGGGACTGGTATGGCAGATGAGGCTGTGGAGACACATGAGTTGTATGCCTCTTCCTCCTTCTGCTGCTGCTATGAGGCTCAATCTGTGGTTGCTCAAATCCCTGGATATCAAAACTGTGGATACTGAGGACCCACCATACTGAATTATTTTTGTTAGTATTGTCTACATAAATTTGCTAGCAGCATTCCATTATTTCACACCATCGCAGTGACAAAGAATCCATCAATCAGCACTGCATGACAGCAAGATCTATTAACTTTTTCTGGAAGAAAAAGAGCTCATTTCTTTTAAAAGAAAGAAAGAACCGATTCTTCCTCAGTTTAGCTGTCATCCGTGGTATATCAATGGCAGCAAGCATTATAAGTTGTTTTTTTCCCCTTGAAAATAAAAAGAGTATATTTTTTCCTTTAACTCTAAGTCCAGCTAAGTAGTCCTGAGCTTCCACATATAAGGACACATCCAGACTTATTGAAAAGTTCCGGATCTTGTTCCTGTTCTTTCTGAAGTTTGTCAGACTCATTAAAAGTGGTGTTACATGAATGCCAGGAGATCGCAAAAGGGCTCCCTTTTCATACAACATCATTCCCCCCTCGTATGCACCTATTCTGCTGCCATTCTGCTGGTGCTGCTTTTTATTGACAGGAGACGCTGCCAATAGATCCCTGTTCTGTTTCCTGCAAGTGAAAAGGTGCCCCATTATGCTGGTGAGATCCCAGTGTCAATGGGAGGTCCCTGCTAGAACATTTCCAGGTGAGATTGGGACATCCAGGTAAGTGACAAACTTTTAATGACCCTTCCCAGGTTTCTTGAACATTTTAAAGTGTGTTTTTTTGCTTGCTGTCATTTTTGTGTGCATTTTCATTTTCATTTTTTTTATTTCTCACGCTCGCATCTTCTTGTGAGAATCTGCAAAATTTTGATCCAAGAAGTGAAGGGAGCCCAATTAGAGCTCCGTTCACTCCTGGGATGTGTTTTCCATTGAAGAGAAGGTAAGTGTGATGGGGAGGGTGATTTTGGTGTGATAGGGATGGGACAGGGGTGGGAGTGAAAATTGTGGGACAGGAATGCTTTTTTCATTTCTGTCTGATAATCTCTGATTTTATAATGGGTTAATATAAACTCACCTGGGAAGCTGGTATAAAAAGTCTCTGATCATACCAGGAGCTGATAGAAAATATTCTGGAATAAAAAAAAAATGTGTATGGATCTCCAAAATAAAATCAGAAAGAACAGGAACAAAATCTGAGCCTTTCTGGTCTTTTTAATTAGTCTGGATGTGTCCTAAGTTCTTCTCCTCATTCACATACCTTTCCAGAGCAGACCACTCATATAATGTTAGCAGGACATCTCTGGGAACTGTTGATGTGCTTGCTATCATTGAGCTTGTCTAAATGGTTAAAATACTCCTCATAGAATTCTAGGAGAATACCTTTTGTCATTTCACCATATTCGGAAGGAGGGGGGCAAAAATGTCATATATTCCATGGGAAATGCTTTTGCAGTTTTTCCCAGTTTTTTTTTTTTTTTTTTTTTTTAATATGATGGAAATGTGCATTCCTGCTTGTTTGGACAACTGATTTGCTTTGCTGCACTTTCCCAATAAGAGTGGAAGTGGGGAGATGATTTGTTGGATGTGTGTGTGGGGGGGGAGCTTGCTGGCAAGGCAGCACCCAGAACTGAAATGTTGGATTTTTGCTGTAGCAATTGTGTGCTGAGGTGACAAAACAGCCTTTTGTTTTGTTTTGTTTTGTTTTGTTTATTTAAGTGGAAGGTTGCACTTCTGCACCTTGGATTTGATTTTTAAAAAAATGTTTGGTAGCAGCAACTGGAGAGCATAAAAACATGAGTAATTCATTTGCACCCACCATCTTGATTTGCAGGTATGCTTCTTTGAACATCAAATGCAGATAGCTTTGTGCCCCTGGAATCTTGGAAATAAAATGTGGAGACAAATGAAAGTTGCTGTGAATTGGCATTACTGCACACCAATACACATTTTATTGCTTTGTCTAGACAAGCCCATAGAAGACTGTTCTGTGTCCTTAAGACAAGAGAAAGACTCCCTGTCTTACATTCAGCTATCATTTCAAATTGAATGTTTCAATGTGGCTGCTTGTACCTGCCTACAAGAAGCAGGGAAAGGCATGTTAAATGTGTGATGAGATGAAGTCTCTCTCCACCTTCTCAGTCAAAACTACCTTTCTTCCAAAATCAGGTTCACATTTCAGGTGTTATTGACCCTTTAACCTCTATGAAATGCTGGCTATTTTTTTTTTTTAATGAAGCAAATTAATCTGTTCAAATGCTTAACACCAGATAGGTAACATAGACAATGGAGAAAGGATGAAAATAGGAGACCAATCTCTTCTCAAATATATGCTCATTGAAACAAATACACTTTAAATGTTTTTTTAAAAAATTCTGATAGGAACTAAATATTTCAGATCTCATTGGCAAAGTACTAAGACATAATGGAGAAGAATAACATGAAAACAGAGATGATATGAAGGAGCCATGTAATTGATATCCTTCAAAGTTCAAAACAAACCACGGAACAGACATTTACCCAAAGTAACCCATTCATGAGTTCTATGGGATTTACTCCCAGGCAAGTGTATATAGGATTCCAGCCAAAACCTTGAAATGTATCTGTAAGGGATAAAGTAACCAATAAAAAGAAAACAACAAAGGTATGATTATACTTATGGCTCTGGAAAGAAGAAAAAAAATGAAATAAATAAATAAAAACTTTGAATGAGATAAGGGTGAGCCAACATTGAAGGAATTACAGTAATCCAAGGGAGATAAAACAAAGAACAAGCTAAAGACTTAACAGTAACAACAGCAAGCAATGAACAATGCTGAAAAAAGCTAAGAAGCTGGAATTAACAGACCTTAGCAAAAGAAGGCATGTGAAATGGGCAAGGGAAAATAAAAAGGGCACTCTCATATTTCCGGCAGAGGAAGAGGGATGCTAGCACAGACAATGAAACAGCAGGAACAGAAGAGGAGCAAACATAACTGTTTCTGTAGATTTGGGTATCAGAAAAACATAAGACATCCAGGAGAGGACAGACAGGCAGAAAAAAATAGACAATGAGTAAAGATCAATATCAGAAAAATCCAATGGACTATTATTAACATTGAGCTATTCAATATTGAAATAACAAATAAGATGGCTAAAAGGGAGGTGATAACAATACAAGCAAAGGAGAGCCAAGTACCTAACCTTGAGGAACACAGGAAGCTAAGAACGGGGACCCTGTTACACCCCAGTATTATAACAGTTTGATCCCACTTAACTGTAATGGTTGCATCCTATAGAATCCAGGGATTTGTAGTTCTATGAGGTAGTAGAGATCTCTGGCAGACAATTCTGAAAACCTTGAAAAAATACAAATCACAGGTATACCTGGAATGGAACCATGACATTTGAAGTGGCATCAAATGACTACAACTTTGAAGACACAACACATAAAACATCTATGGACTTTTAATGTGCAACCAGAGAGATAAGAGCAAATAAAACCCCATATCAAACAGAAAAAGAGAACAGTGAACAGTATGCAGAAGAAAAAGCAAGATCAGCAAGGAAATTAGTAAGGGAAATTAGTAAGCTACCCAGTTAAGAAGAAAAGTGAGAGAATATAATCAAGACATTGTGAAAAGACAAACTATTCTAAAAGCCAAGGAAACAAATAAAAGCAGGAAAAAATGGATGCTAAAGGGTGTGATAAGAAGAGATGGGAAATTATAAGTCAAAGTCATGGAAGCAGCAAATAGGATTTTCTATTAGAAGTTTAAAACTTAACTTTCTCTCTAATTTAAAATAAAAAAGAAGCCCACAGTTATGGGAAGATGGTGAGCTTCCATCTATTAAAACAGAGCTAATACGAGCACAATGAGTTATAACAACTTTGTGTAAGGCGATAACTGATCACACCTGTTAAAAGATAACAAAACATCTGTTTGTATTTAGATTTATTTCCCAGTATAGAGGGAAGAGATGGAGAATATTTTTAATTCTTCCAAAGAGCAGTCTTACTTTTGACAGACCAGCCATTTACTGGGGTGAAACTGGACAATCTGTGTGATAAACTGTTTGAATTATAGAAAGATTGTTTTTTGTAAATGACTAGATGGGTAAACATCAAGGAATTTACAAAACTCTTTCACCAACTTTACAAAAGCATCTCTTTCACCAACTCTCTGCCCCCCCCCTTTCATAGTAGCTAAGCAAGCAAAATATTATTAATCATTGAAACAGATGGCAGATGTTGCACTGCATACATTCAGGATGCTACCACTTTATGTCTTTATGTCGATCTCATATTGCTATACATGCAAGCCCAGAGCTTATATGGAAGGGACACACTTATGTAGAGACCTCCCCCCACATGAAAAATAAGGCCTCCCTGGAAACAGAAAGCTATCAGGACATGGATCAAAAGTAATGGTAGTACAGTATAATGTGTACACACAAGATATATAAAATCACAGCAATAGATACATATAGATAATCCCAGGCTGGATGTATAACAAATTCCTGATAACAACAGATCCCTTTGGGAATTTTTTCTGTACAAAACTTCCTCAAGAACTACAGTTGGAGAAGCCTTGCCACAGGCCAATTTTGAAATATTTTCTTCTACAATTTCAAATGGACATACTAGAACTCTGCTAGCTGGGAAGCTGACTACAAACAACTTCGGGAGTTTTTTTTTTTTTTTCCTAAAGGACTTTAGAGTAATCTTTTTTTAATTTTTTTTATTCAATTCCAACATACATACCATAAAAACAATCCATGAAACAATCACATATTTCCATCTTCCATATCCTATACACCTCATGCATCTTATGTCCCATACACCTCAATCCATCTCCTCTCCCTTTTGATCATACAATAATTCCCTTTCATACAATTTCTTTATCTGTATTTTACTTCCTCTTTCCCCTTTTCTGTCAATTTTGATAACTACATGATTTACTTCCCTTTTAAAATTTACCAGCCATCTCTGTCTGTTTTTCTTCCCTTCTCAAGACTTTTATATATTCTCTAGTTTGCCAATCTAAATTATTTACGTATTCCTCTCCCCATTTCCCTTTCCATATGGGATTTAAAATTTCCCATTCTTTCAAATCCTTAAATGTTTTTTTCTGGTCTAGAAAAATTGTTAGTTTATCCATATCACACATTTCTCGCAGTTTAAATAGCCATTCATCTATTGATGGAATCTCCAATGTCTTCCAATATTTTGCATAAAGTAATCTAGCAGCAGTTGTCATATAAGATAAGATTTGCCAGAATTTCTTTTGAATTTGGTCTTCTAAACTATAAAACATATTTAATAAATACAGCTCAGGTGTTGGTAAGAGATCTTTATCTAATAATTTTCTAAATATTTTATTTATTTTTCCCAATTTTTTTTGCCTTCTCACACTTCTACCAAATATGGTAGAGGGAGCCTGTGGCTTTTTGGCATTTCCAACATTGATTAGACATCTTCTTGTGGATTTTTGCTAACCTTACTGGTGTTAAATACCATCTTGTCATTATCTTGTAGAGGTTTTCTTTTAGGTTATAGCTTCTTGTAAAAAGGAAGTTTTTCCCCCAAAGCTTTTCCCATTGTTCCAATTATATTCCCTGACCTATATCATGTGCCCACTTTAACATATAGGGCTTTATGATTTCCTGTTCCAAATTTATCTGTAATATCATTTTGTATATTCTGGATATCCTCTTTGTATTTTTCCCCCATATCAACTCATCAAATTTTGTATTTTCATTTTCTATGCCACCAATTTTCCGGTCTATCTTAAACTTCTCATTTAGTTGCCTATATAGCTACCAATGGCATTCTTTGTTCTCTAACTTCAATTCTTCTTGTGTTTTCATTTTGTATTCATTACCTTCTTTCTTTAATATGTCTTTATATGTCAACCACTGTCCTTTATAAATGTCTTCTCTTTTATAATATGCTTCATGGTTGGATAGCCACAGAGGTATTTTTAAATATAATTTTTTTCTATATTTCATCCAAACTCCTAACAGTGCCTTTCTTACATAATGATGTTCAAAATCTTTGTGCACCGCTGCTTTATTGTGCCACAGGTAGGCGTACCAACCTAACCTTGCATTAAACCCTTTCAATGTCAATAGTCTTGTATTCTTCAATGTTATCCATTCCATAATCCAAGAGATCGAGCTGGCATAATAGTATGTTTGTAAGTCTGGTAGTGCAAGGCCTCCTCTTTCTTGTGTGTCTATTAATAAGTTCCATTTTATTCTGGGTTTTTTCCCCTCTCCATATAAATTTTGTTAGATCTGTTTTACAAATCTCCATTATTTTATCGTTGGTTATAATTGGGATGTTTTGAAATAGATAGAGCATCTTCGGCAGTATATTCATTTTGACGATCGCTATTCTTCCCAATAAAGATAACTCCAGTTTATCCCATTTCTTTAACTCTTCTTTTATCTTATTCCAAACTTTGACGTAGTTATTTTCAAATAACTCTTGTGTTCTTATTTGTAATTGTTATACCTAAGTATTTAGTTTTCTTCTCTGCTTTATATCCTGATTTCTTTTCTAATTCTCTTTCTTCTTGCTTCTTTACATTTTTAGTTATCATTATTATCTTTTCTTTATTAATTTTTAATCCAGCCAGTTCTCCAAATTCTTCGATAATTTCCTTTAGTTTTTCAATGCTTTTCTCCGGATCCTCTAAGGTGAAAACCAAGTCTGCAAAGGTCTTGCCATCTCCACCCTTTTATCTGACGATCAAATCTTATCTTTCTATTCTGGATTGCTATCACTGTAATAAATAGCAAAGGAGATAGAGTGCACCCTTGACGTGTTCCTCTTTCAATTTTGAAAGGACTTGTTTTTTCTCCATTTACAATAATTTGGCCTTGCTGATTTCTATATATTTTATTTATCCAGTCATAATATCTTTCTCCTATGTTCATTCTTTTTAGCACTTCGAACATAAATTTCCATCTTAAATTGTCGAAGGCTTTTTCCGCGTCCGCAAAAATCATCAGAAGTTTTTTCTCGTTATCTTTTTCATAAAATTCTATCAAGTCTATCAATACTCTCACGTTATCCTTTGTTTGTCTACCCAGAAGGAAACTGCTTTGATCTTCGTAAATCCAATTCCTTAGGATTGTTTTTATTCTCTCTGCCAATATATTTGAAAATATTTTATAGTCGATGTTCAAGAGTGATATTGGTCTATAATTTTGTGGCATTGTCAAATCCTTTCCCTCTTTCAGTGTTAATATTATATTTGCCTTGCTCCATGAGTCAGGACATTTCCCATCATTGATACCATTTAGTAACCTAAATAATGGTTCTATTAACTCTTATTCGAAAACTTTATAATATAATACCAAGAAGCCATCCGGGCCTGGAGCTTTCCCTATCTTCATTTTTCTTATGGCCTCTCTGATTTCTAATTTTGATATCTCCTTATTTAGCTTTCCTCTCTCTTCTTCTGTAATCATAGGTAATTTTTCCTTATCCAGATATTCCTCCATTTTAGTTTTTAGTTTTTCTAAATTTCCCTGTTTTTTATATAGTGTGGAATAGTACTCTTTGAAGGTTTTAAGTATATCTTTTTGTTTTGTATATCTTACTTGATTTAATTTTATCTCTGTTATTGTTTTTTTTTTCTTCTCTCTCTTTCCTCAATTTGTAGGCAAGCCACTTTCCAGGTCTATTAGTCTGCTCAAAGTATCTTTGATTTATATATCTCATTTAATTTGCTATTTCCATTGTCATTTCCGCTTCTAATATTTTCTTCAATATCAACATTCTTTTCTTGTTTTCTCATCCGTAGGTTTTAACTTTAGTATTTTTTCTTTTTCAGAGATTTTTTCCTTCCATTCTCTCTTTTTTTTTGCCTATTTCTCTTAATTTCAAACTCTTGTTTCATCAGGTGTCCTCTTAATACTGCTTTGCCTGTGTCCCAGACAATTTTGTCCGCTATTCCTTTATCCTGGTTTTCTTCAAAAAATTGTTTTATTATTTTCTTTGTTTTTCTACTACAGTGTCATTTTTTAATATTATGTCTTTTAATTTCCAATTGTATTGTTGTTTCTTAAAACCCAGTTCTAAAATCACTGGGCTATGATCAGATATTATTTTTGGAGAATTTCCACTTTTCTTACATCCTTTAGTAGTGTTTTAGATATCATGAACATGTCCAACCTTGACCAAGTTTTAAAACGATCTGAAAAATATGTATAGTCTCTCTCTTGTCCATGTTTAATTCTCCAGCAATCTTCTATAACTAATTGTTCCATCATTTCTTTTACTTCTTTTGGTAGTTTCCCCTGTGTTTTCTTTCTTTTTGTGGGTATTGTTTTAGTTGTTCTATCCAGATCTAAATCAAGGACCCCATTCCAATCCCCTGCAAATATCAGATTATCATAATCATATTTTAGGATCTCATTTGTGAGGCCTTTAAAAAAATTCCCTTTATTTTCCAGGGGACCATATACTCCTACCAGTAAAAATTTTTTATTTTGTATATTTATCTCTACCCCCAGAAAATAGCCCTCTTTATCATTGAATACATCTCTTGAGTCAAAATTTTTACTCACAAAAATTGCAACACCCCTTTTCTTTTTGTTATATTTTGCCATGTATAGTTCTCCTAATATTTTATTTTGTAATAATCTCCTATCTTGGTCCCTGATATGTGTCTCTTGTAAACATGTGATATCAGGTTTTTGTTTTATCAGGAAGTGAAATACTAGGCGTCTTTTATATGAACTATTTCATCCTTGAACATTCCAATTTATTATTTTTCCTCCCATTTCAGTATTTTATTTATGTTGATTGTTTCTACTCTAAGTTTTCTACTTTGTCCTCTTCTTCTCCTTCTGTTCCTTCTACCATTTCAATCACTTCCTCTTCTTCACTTTCTGGCACCTCTATTTCTTCTTCTTCTCCCTCTAATTCTATTCCTCTTTCTTCTTCTACGTCTTTTTTCATTCATTTTTATCATTTCTTGGTCTAATTTATTTTGTTCTTCCTTATTCTCTTCGTCTGGTCTTGATTCAGTCCTTTTCCTCCTTTCCTTTTTCTGTTGTTTCTTTACAGTTTCTTGTTTGGATATTTATTCCTCTGTCTCTTTTTGCTTTCCTCTTTCTTTTCCTTCTTCTCCATTTCGTTTCACTCTTTTCTGTTCATTTACTGTTTCTATCCTTTTAGTCTTGGTATTTTGTATCTTTGCTAAAAAGTTCTTTGCTTTAGTTATGATATTTATCACATATATTTTTGATTGGTACGTTGTAGAAATTCCCTCCAATTTATTCCATTTGTATCTTATCTGCTTCTCTCTCAAGATTCAGGTCAGGAAATTGTATTCTTTTCTCTTCTTCAAGACCTGTGGGGGTATATCTTTATAGATTTTAACCTCTTGTCCTTCTAACACCAAGTTTTCTTTTATACTTTGTTGTATTATAATATCCTTTATCCTTTCTCTTACAAAATAAACCACTATATCTCAGGGAAGATTATTTTTCTTTGCTATCCAAGAAAATAAATAAAAAAAATAAAAACAGTTTATCCACCTCCAGATCAAGTTGATCATAAGTCCAACCTATATATTCTGCTAAGGGCGTAATTACCCTTGTTGCTAGATCTTCATTATATGTTTCTGTCACCCCCCCCCCTGATTTTAATACATTTCGTTCTTTTATTTGTTTCTTGTGATAATTTCAATTTTTCTTCTTGTTCTAATCTTTTTTCTAATGAATGGGTTCTCTTCTCTATACTCTCTGTTTTTATTTGTAACTCATGTATGTCTTTTGTAATTTTATTTATATCTTTTACCACTCCCTCTAGTTGTGTACCAAATTTTCCTAGCTGCTCATGTAAATCCACTTTTATTTCCCCCTTCAGGTCTTTCATCTCTGATTTTAATTCCAGTCTTAATTTTCTGAATTCCTGTAACAACAAAGTATTTGTATCCCCTATTCTTGTTGAGAGTTCTACAGATGATCTTCTCACCTCCTGAGCCTGTGTCTGCGCTCTCATTTGCATTGTTCCTTTCTTTGCAATTGACATTTTCCCTCCCCTTTTCACAAATTTATTACTGTTTGACCATACAAATATCACTTCCCCTTTAATATATATATATATATATATGGTTCAAAATACCAATTTCAGATTAAAAAAATATTTTTCTTTTTTGTAGCTTTCACAATTTTTTATGAATCATATGTATATATGTATTTTCTTTTCTTTTTTTTACTTCGAGGCTATACCAAATCCAACCTAGCTTTTTTCTTCTAGTTTACATTTAACTTACAAAAATCTCTTCTATTATATACTCTACCTAACTGATTTAATTCTCAAATTGTTTTCCTATATCAGTAACAGTACCAAACTCTGCTCATAAATCAATAGCAGTATTCTACTATTCTACAATGAATATTTACATATAACAGATTGCCTAAATTAGATATCCATTTACTATATATATATATATATATATATATCGCAAGTATTATCAGACTCCATATTTCAGCATGCCACAGTTTCTCTTTTAAGTTTATAACTTCTCCAGTTAACACCATTTGCTTTTTGGCTATATTCTCTATATACTATATACTCTATGTTTCCATATTGTCATGCTTCTTTCTTCTTCTTCTTCTTCTTTGGTTCACTGGAGCATTTGTTTCAATTTAACTCCTTTAAACTCTCAAACCCAATGTAGTATAATATAGTGATGACGCCTCATACAGTCACTAATCTTCCTTTCGCCTAGAGTTACCCCCATGCAGCCAATTCTCGTTTTAGAATCAGATCTGTAACTTTCCCCTCTGTTTCTTTATACTCCTCCTCCACATTTTTTTCCCCAATTTATACTGGAGCAACTTTGTTTCTGTTCAGTAGAAGTTTTCATTTCTTCTCCCCCCTTCTTTCAATCCAGGTATGGAGAGAGATATTGTAAGCAGGAATAGTAACAAAAAATAACAACAATGACTGAGAGTACACAAAGTGTCAATCCTTGTCTTTTAGAACTAAAACACAAGTCTTATTTTTAGTCTCTCCGTTATCTCCTCCTTTCCCCCCTTCTTTACTTTTTATTTTCCCCAGATGATTCCAACAAAGTAATACTTCAAAACTCCAGACTCTATGGAGCCTGGCTCTTTGCTCCATTCCTCCCCCTTTGTTAGACCTCGAGCCTCCACCCTAAGCCTTCCAAAGAGGCAATCCCGGAGTTCCAACAAGCACTCCTCTATCTTCCCTTTTCTTCTCAGGTTAGGGGTTTTTATTTGTTTATTTGTTTATGGGGTGTTAGATTTGCCGTGATCTAGATGGAACTTCAATAAAGCTTTGTCCTCACACCCTCTGTCTTTTTCTCTTGTCTTTCGTCTTGATCTTATTCACAATGTCGTTTCCCCTTCTACTTCAAAGGCTTTTTCTTATTTTCTTAGTAGTCCTTATTCTCTTTATAACCTTAATAGTCCTTATATCCTTTTAGTGTTTCATGCTTTTCTTTTCTCTATTTCTTTTCATCAATACACAATTAATTTATCCCCAACTCCTTCATTTTCAAACACTCTCTTCTCTCCTTTTCTACAGATTCGCAATTTACAATTCACTTTGTCCTTGCTCATTTATTATTTACTTCTATTTTCAAGTCCTTATATCCTTGTATTTTTATAATCTTGTATTCTTTTTAATGTATTCTTTATATCTGTTTCTTTGCTGTTTTATACTCCACTTTTCTAGACTTTTCAGCTTTCTCTCCTCATTCCAGTTCTTTCTCTTCCTCTCCTACTTATTCTACTTCTTACAGCTTCTTTCTTAAGACTGCCACAGCTTCACGGTGTCTTAAGCTCTCAAGGTCGTACCTTAAGTTGTTTGTTCCCTTGGAGTTCCTTCACTCATGGGTTTTAGGTGTATATTTGAAAGAAATAAACACCTATACTTGTATGTGTTTTAAATTGATAGAAAAGAAAATGCTTACTTCAGCAGAGTCCATTTGTTATTTAAAAAGTGGTGGCTGCCGCGGTAATCTCCACTCGGGCGGGATTTACAGCGTCGACCTTTCAAGTACTTTACTGTGTGAAGATTTCTCCTCTCACCATTTTTCCTTGAACTCTGGTCATCTGTCGCCTCCTCCGTTTGCCTATTTCCCTAAACAATATTTCCTCCCATAGGTTTTTTTTTTTTTTTGAGGTTTTACCCGAGTTTTGTGGTAGAGTCTTGGAGCCTTCAAAGACTCAACCTGCCTCGATGCCGACGCCACCGGAAGTGACTTTAGAGTAATCTTTTTGACAATACAGTATTTAGTTAGATGCTTCATGAATATTTTTATAATTGGTATCACTGTCATTATATTTTCTTTCTCATTGTTCATTTCAGATTACTTCTATTGCTGTGTTCTTATATATCTTGTGTCTACACTTTATACTACGTTGTACACATTATACTACAATAGCTCTGGTTGTACTTTAGCCCATGGTGTTTTTGTGTTTTGCTAGTTGTTTTAGAGGTGGGTTCCAGGGTATTCATATCCTCCTTTGGTAAAAAAGGAAAAAAAGAAAAAAAAGTTATAGGCCAGCCTTTTGCTTGATACATGTTAGATAAATGCTTTCTTCTTCTTCTTCTTCTACTACTACTACTACTATTCTTACTACTACAGGAGAGTTTATTAAAAAGTTGCCTTCATCTGAAGTGGTGATATTCATTCTACCACCTCATTCATTAGCAGGTGGAGGATAGATATAGTTTAGTGGGGTGTGCATGTTGGAGATGTTTCAGAAGACTGAGATGTTTGTTTCTTTTATTCTATGATAATGCAAATAGGTTGTGGCTCTCCCCCCCACCCCTTTTGTTTCCCAATGTCAGATGAATAGAGATTTAGTTTTCCTTTCAGATGCATACTTCCAGAAAAGCTTGAATGCAACAGCAGGAGGCTATTCTTATTGTTATATATCTGGGAACCAGAGTGTGGGTTCTTTACAGGTAAGAGCTTTTACATGTTTATATAGCACTTTGACATAATTTTGTCAACTTCAAATCCTTGACAATAGCAACAGAAGCTTTTCATATTCCATATGCATTTGTTGGAGGGCTCAATATGTTTTTCACTGTGAAAATGAAGATTATTTTTATATAATAGCAATAAGAAAAATGACAGAGCTGTTGCAATTTGTGTTTCATAAAGTGCACAATTTCTACCTAATTCAGCTTCTAAATGTACCAAGCAGTGCAGTTATGTACCCAGATATTCTGACATACAAGCTGGAAGTAATTAAGCCAGCTATCACGTTATGAATAGAGAAATACAAAGACAGAGAATGACTATTCTGAGTCACCTACCATGTTGATACTAGAAAAAGCACTTTCACTTCATTTAAGTGTTACCTGTTTCAATGTTACTGAGACTGACTGCCATGTATTGGATTATTTGTTTTATTTATGTCTTCCCCTATCCTCAGAATGTATTCCTATGAAAGTTTAAAAAAAAAAATCTTACCTGACAAGTATAATCACTGCCAATTTCATGTTTCCTCTCATTCTACTAAAGTAATGTTTAAAATGTCCGTTCAGCTTGTGTCTGTATACACCATGCTCTCCAGAGACAAATGAACTGGTATACATATTAGGCAGTTATGTGATCTGCCTTAAAAGGTATAAGGTCTGCAGATTGGTTACCATACATTTTTTAGTCATTTATATGGCTGCACTACAATTGCTTACTCATGGCTGATTACTGTCTAGAGAAGACCTACTGAAATGAATCAGCCTATTGAAATATACATTTTTAAAAATGTATATAAGATCCATGGAATCCTATTATGTACATAGGATCTATTTTAGTTAGGTCTAACTTTGGATATAGCTCTTAGTGTGCAAATTGCCCTTGTTAGTGTTCACTTGCTTAAGAGGGACACAGCTTTGAAAGACCTCTGTATTTTGCATGAGGCATGTCTATGGCATGTGAGTGTCAAAACATTTTTCTCTCACACTTAGCCCACAAATATTATAATCTGGTTTAATCTGCTAGACTTTTGAATTACAATTTGGTAATTGCTTATATACAGAACAGAATAGAAATGCTGCTGCAGTTCAGCCTTCTTCATCTTTCCTACACACAGTTCTCGCTATCTTGAATGCTGAGGCTAATTTACTAGAAGAAATTTACTACAGACATCATAGGGTTATTCATTTATATGAGGAGGGACAGTGTTAACTTTTTCCCTCCGGGCCCAGTTCCATCACTCTACGACCCATGATGGGGGCACAGGCTGAAGTGGAAATCTTCCACTATCTGGAGATATTCTCCATATGAATCAGAAGCCTAATTGTCTAGGATTCTGACTCATATGAAGAGCTTCAAGATAGCAGAGGATATCTGCTTCAGACTGTCATCCCCCACATATAAGCAGGTGACAAAAATGATGATGGGAGGGACAAGGCTGGGCTCCTCCTCTTCTTGTGCATTCCTTCAGCTTGCCAAATGTCTGAATAGGGCTTGGGTCAAACATACAAATAAGTTATTTACAAGTATCATTATGACCTATGGCATGCTACATTGGAATATAATGATAAGGCAAAAATGATATTATTTTTATGAAAAAACACCCTTATCACCAATCTGGTTGTTTTCTCATATGTAATAAGTACTATTTACTTCTCATGTTAAGGAACAAAAAAAGTTGATGGGTTTAGTTGAATAGATTTCTGGCCATTTTTGTAATTTTAATATTGGCAGATACTGGCCTTGAACCATCAGCATGAACTGCAAACAAAGTTTCATGAATGCCAGTTTCCTGTGAATTGTACCCTCCCAACATACAGGCTCTTAAAGATACCCTCCTCCTGTTGAGAATATTCATTCAACTTTCTCCCTGCCCAGTTTTTCTTCTTGGAGATAGGATAGACCATTTTTGGAGGTCAAAATGCTTGCCCTTAAGTTTTCATGCAGTAGGCTTTGACCTGTAATACTGCCTTAACAGATCAAGCAGAATAAGAAAGGCAGCCCAAATGAGAGAGGATAAGAGAAGGAGAAAGAAAGAACTAAAGGTATATAATAAAGAGCAAGATAATAGATGTGATTATGAAATAAGAATTTGTGGGTCTCATGTTACAAACAGAGACTAAAAATTTGGAGGAAAATAGAATACTGACATAATCTGATACAATATTCCTGATAGTATACAATTTTGGTTTATTTTATCCATGCATATTTCCTTTTATTATATCTTATTTTGCTTTGTATTTTGTATTTTGATATTGTAAGAGTCTGTTAATACTGTTGTTGGATCTACAGACCACAAAGTTTTAAATAAATAATAATAAAAAAATAAGCATGATCAACATCATATCTTACATGCACCTTCCTGTCTGAATCCTAGCATGGCTTTACAATTTGATTGGCCTCAAGATGTAAAAGGAGGTGGTTTACCACAGGCTTATACCATTGCAGAGAAACCAGAAAGAAGCAGAATGTTATAAAGCAAAAGAGGAGCTCCAAGGGTGTGCGTGTGTGTGTGTACAGAGAGATTAGTGAATTCCCCAAATTCTATACAGCACCAAGCCCTGATTTTACCTGGTGAGATTTATACTGGTGATTAATCTCTATCATTTGAGTCCTTTGAAACACCAGCCAGAAGGAAGGCCAAGGCCTGTGCTGCAGGGTATTAATGTAGCTGAATGCCCATGCTGCCTCTATTCCTGCTGCCTTATTACTGCTGCACCTGTGACTCTTTAAATTAGGTACAGCCAGGCCAGATGAATAGCAGCCAATTATCATAAAGTAGCTTACAGACCCCCATAATTCTCCCCTCCCTCTTTCCCTTCATCCCATGCTCAAACTGGGAAGGGACCTGGTAAAATTCTTGTATCCATTTCCTCTAGCAAAATCTTCCAGTCATGTTTCTTTTTCTTTCAAAAAAGCAACCACACAAATCTTGGATTTTAATTCAAAATGAGACACACTTTAAAATATAGTTAAAAATATCACAACTGTATAATATGCATGCAATTTCACGGAAAATATGAGAAAATCAGTGTTGACATTTATTGGTAAAGGCAAATGTTTATATTTTGAAAGAGAGTCAGCCTCAAGAATCATGCAGTGATTTTTGGCTCAAACAGTCCCATCCTCCTCTACAGATGGCAGTTTATGAAACTCTTACCTCCAGATTGATTGAGGAGATGACATTCTTGCGACTTGGATTTTATAACTGGCACAAAGACCTTCAGAGTGGGCAAAAGTAAGCTGATTATGCTATCCCTTCTTCTCCTTTAGCCAGTTGGAATGGAAATACCACACATCAGGTCTGGAAATCATGTGGACTTGAACCTTGGAAAGTATCTAGACTAATTTCTAGATTAATTCCAAATCTATAGCACAACCAAATAGAAACATTTTGGTATTCTTTTTGCAATCCTGAATTGGTGCATAGATGGCACTATGTTCCTGACTGAAAAACTTGCATTTTATAAGGTTTGGCCTATGAGAATTCAATGTATTGGAGAATAAAGAAATGACCCAGTATAGACACCCAAGTTCCAGAGTTAGAAAATACAAAGTAGTATAAAATGTATATTTCTTCCATTATAAACTACTGTATTTCCTGCCCATTGAATCCAGTGAATTCCATATGTATCCCCACCTGTTAACTTGCTAGCATGCCCTCCTACACCCTCCCTATGATATATCATAATTGGAAATATTGGACGTTGTGTGGGAAATGTGCACATGGTGACACAACAAACCGGCAGAGTGAAGAAGTGGGAGAAGCTGTGTGCACATGACTATGATTTGAGGGTAATATTTATACCCCATATCATATAAAGGGGTGTTTGGAGTGTAAAACAATGCTTAAGTGAGTTTCCCAGAGTTAAACAATGGAAGCTCCAGCCTCATTAATCCTGTTAATGGTTGGAAGATTAAGACTGATTGGTCTGAGGCAACATTCGCATTGTGGGTACGCAGAGGTGTGAAGGAAGACCTTTACAGGATAATGGGTGTTTTGGTCACTTGTTTGTTTTGGAGTATGACTCACTGCCATGTGCATCTACATTCCTCCTTGACAGCTGTCTGATAGGGTTTTGCTTAACCAGTCCTGGGCATGTCTGTTTTGGGAGAATTTCCAAGAGAACTTCATTAGGTTTCTGGGTGACATTTACTTGAACCCTTCTGTGGATGGCTTTGTTTACCATGGACCTACATGAACTGTCAGTTATTGCCAATTTATGAATTATCAGAGGAATGGGGGATGTAAGGGCATGTAACAATAATAAATAACCAGTAGGCACATACAAACACATAGACACTGAATTCCAAGTTTAGTATATTCACTGTTCATTACTGAACACATTCCACTTATGGAAGGGCCAAATGGAAGAGTACAAATTTTGCATGCAAATGACCAAAGTAAAAATATTGTTATTTACAGTGATTATTTATTAAGTGTAGTATGTGGGAAAATAATCATTGTAATGGTAAAAGCAATCTTGTGTACCTCATTCACATCCTAAGATATGTCTAGGATTTTTCCCTGCATGCATTTATTCTCCCAAAATTCCCTTTCTCTTATTTCACTGGGCACTTCCAGCCAACTGGAATGCTGGGTCATTCAACACATGACCTAATTTAAATTTTATTGCTGCGTGTAAGTTCTTCTCTTTTAAGTTAGAGTCTCCATGAGGCTGGAGCCATCATTAGCCATCTTACTCCTTCTTAAGCCATCTGTAACCATGCCATGATGTTTCACCATCTAGCCTTCTACCGCTGTAGGCTTGGTGAGTTTTCCTACCCTAAATACCATTAGTTAGTTAGGAACCTCTTTTTAAAGTTTGTTTTAGTATGTAGATTGAGATTGATATACCTTCAGTAAACTTTGATTTGCATTTTAAACTGACTTCTTTTGTTTTGTAATAAGTCTAATTTAACTGAGTAATCTCAGGCCTCTGAATACACTTTTTAAATGTTAATTGAGCTTAAGTCAGCATTCTTAAGTGCACTCTGCATGAAGTTAAAAGTAAATGAATGATTTTTAACTCTCTTTTTTAAAGGAGATCATTCTTGTTGCTTTTTAAAAGGACTAGATCCTGGAATTTGTTAATACAATTTTATTTTTTAGACTCATTACTCGTACATGGAAGGGTTATGGGCCGAGATTTAAAGACTTAAAAGCTCAATTTAATTTTTGTTTTTGCAAAAGTTTTGTTTTTTCTTTTTATCTGATCACCTCAGAGTTGCTGTTTTTGGTCTCTCTCGGCTTGAAGACAAAGGCCATAAAGCAATAAAGCTGTAAAGCAATTATGGCTGCTGAAACAGCTAACCTCTATGCCTTTTTGAGCCTGGAGAAGCTGAATGGGCCAAATTATAGAAGATGGGCATTTTCTTTTGAAACATACATAAAGGCCATAGAGATAGAGAAGCTGATGCTAAACAGAAATTTCACATTGGATTAGCTTATGAAAAAGTAATGCAAGCTTCTGGAAATGAATATAAAAATTCCTTCATCGTAGATAGCGGAGCTAGCAACACATTTATCAATAAAAGGGAATATTTCCAAGATTTTTTTTTTTATTAATTTATTGACAAATGCAACATAAATGTCGCAACATAGACATATACTACTACAAACAACATGTTATATAACAAAAGACATATACACAAAAAAGAAAAAGAGTAAAAAGATAAACTAATAAAGAAGAAAGAAAAAAGAAAAAAAAGAAAAAAAAGAAAAGGTTACAAATTAAAAAGACTAGAAATGTTATTAACAATAATAATCACGATAACTATAACTATGGAATTACATTAACTATATTAATACCATTATCATTATACAGATTTTTTTATTTTATTTTTTTAAAAAAAACTTCCCACATGTTCTTTTTTGGCTCTATATTAAATTTCAAAATTTCCCTCATATATACATTGTTATAACCTTGCTACCACAATTCCTTAATAATTACAATTTCGATACTCTTATAATCATACAACTTCATTTTTTCATTTATTTTTTCACTGTT
This sequence comes from Gambelia wislizenii, assembly GCA_030847615.1. Classification (NCBI taxonomy): domain Eukaryota; kingdom Metazoa; phylum Chordata; class Lepidosauria; order Squamata; family Crotaphytidae; genus Gambelia; species Gambelia wislizenii. Next base: position 191,158,073 of record JAUMIR010000003.1, on the reverse strand, counting down.
GGGCAGGGGTCAAATTTTCCCTTTCCCCTCAGGTCTATAAACTTTTATTAGGTAATAACATTATCCTACAAATTGTTTTCTTTCCATTACATATTCCCTTCTATATCACTTCAGTATCACTTCCCTTCCATATCATTAAGCATAACAGTGAAAGAAAATATGTTTAACAATATATACATACCATCTGTCTACCAGTAATATTTCCAAGATTTTAATGAAGAAGTAAAATTCCCTGTGTATCTTGCCAATGGAGATTCTGTTATAGTGCAAGGAATTGGGACTGTGTATCTTCCTATGAAATTGGGAGCTAGGACAGAGATATTGAAAATTATAGACGCAGTCTTTGCCCCTGAGCTCAAGAGCTCCCTCTATTCAGTCAAAATGAGCACATCTAGAGGCAATAGAATAGTTTTCAAAAAGAATGCATGTTATGGTCTTCATGGCAAACAGTTGATTTTTAAAGGCACTCTAAAGGATGATGGCCTTTATCACATGGAGATCAGTGACTCAAATGCCAATGTTGCCACTCAGTGTAAACACAAAGACTGCATAGTTATGCCATAAATTTATGGCATAGAAGCTTTGCTCATCGAAATGTTTAATGCATAAAGAAATTAGCTAATCAAGAGCTAGCAAAAGACTTTCATTTCAAGAACTGTTGTGTGAATGAAAGGTGTGTGGAATGCATTAAAGTTAAGGCTACTGCACCTTCACACAAGCCTCTCACAGAAAGACAATCTACTAAACCTCTTGAATTGATACATTCTGACCTCTGTGGGACATTTAGACAAAAATCAGTTGGTGGAAACCTTTATTTCCTAACCCTCACAGATGATTTCAGCAGATACACCCATTGTTACCTCCTAAGGGAGAAAAGTCAAGCTTTTGAAAAGTTCAAAGAGTACTTTAATTATGTCACTAATAAATTTAATTATAAAATTCAAAATTTGAAGACGGATAATGGGTCTGAATTTGTCAATACTCAGTTTGATGAGTTCTTAAAGGAACATGGCATCAGACACTTGACTACTGAATTTTATACTCCTCAACAAAATGGTTTATCAGAGAGAACGAACCACACCTTAAAGGAAATGGCAGTTGCAATGCTTTTGCAAGCTAACATGTCTAAAGCTTATTAGTCTGAGGTAATTCTCACAGCCACATACTTATACAATAGACTTCCAACCAGATCCAGAGATGTTACTCCATTTGAATTGTGGCATGGTGTGAAACCCAGACTCAACCATCTAAGGGTTTTTGGATCAAAAGCTTATACATACATTCCCAAACAGAAAAGAGACAAACTGGACTGTAGAAGTGAAGAGGGCATTTTTATTGGTTATGCCAAAGGTGCTTACAAAATCCTGAACCCTGATGGATGCACATTGAGAATAACAAGTGCTGTGTATGTTGGGAAAGACCTCAATTTAATTCTTATCCAAACAAAGATTTTTATTCAGATGTGTTTGCAGTGGAAGAAGACCATGATCCTGATTCTCAGCGGCAGCCACAGTGTGTGCAGCTCTTTCACCCTCCTGCAAATGCTTCACATCCAGAATGGGCTCCCTCAGCCCATGACTTACCAAAGGACGGGGGACCAGACAGCATGCCACGGGCAGAGCCAGGAACTCAAGTTCAGGTGAGACAATCTACAAGGAGTAACAGGGGAGTGCCTCCTTTGAGATTCTCCTACCTAGCCACAGGGGAAAGCCTTCTGGAACCCTCTGACTGGCAGAAGTTCAAAGGGATGCCAAAGTTGATTCTGAGAAATGGGTGAAAGCAGCAATAGAGGAAATGGAATCCCTATATAAAAATAAAACTTGGACTTTGACAGAATTGCCAAAAGGCAAGAAGGCAATTGGCTGAAGATGGGTCTTCACAACAAAGCAAAATGCAACCGGGGAGATTGAAAGATATAAAACCAGACTTGTAGCTAAAGGTTACAATCAGCAATTTGGAGAAGATTTTCACGAAACTTTCTCCCCAGTAGTTACACACAACACTATTAGAACCTTATTGGCTGTTGCAGCTTCCAAGAACATGCATGTACAACATCTAGATGTGAAAACAGCATTTCTTTATGGAGATCTAAATGAGGAACTGTACATGGAACAGCCTTCAGGATTTGTAGTACCTGGAAAGGAGCATCTAGTATGTAAACTTGAGAAAAGCTTGTATGTATTAAAACAAGCAGCCAGGAAATGGCACAAAAAGCTAAATCAGCTCCTTATCAAAGAAGAATTTACTCCAAGCACTGTTGACCAATGTGTTTACAAAAGATTCAGAAATAATAGATGGAATTACATTGCAAGTTATGTTGATGATTTGATTCTGTGCAATCAAGACAAAGCAGATAGTCAAGAGATACTCCTGAATCTCCAGAAAGAAATATTAAAAGTTTGGGAGACATCTCACACTATCTTGGAGTACAAAGTGAAAGAGACCATGATAGAAGCTTCTTTCTTAATCAAAAGCAGAAGATTATAGATCTTCTGGACTGTCTTGGTTTAAAAGATGCGAAGTATGCTCAAACCCCAATGGAAGTAGGTTTCTTAAAGAGCAATGAGGCATCTGAACCTTTGAGAGACAGTGAAAAGTACAGAACTGCAGTTGGAAAACTTCTGTACATAGCAAATTTCACTAGACCTGATATTGCAAATGCTGTTGGCATCTTATGTAGAATGGTTAATTCTCCTACTCTTCGAGATTTTAATGCAGTGAAGTGAATTTCAAGATATTTAAAAGCGACTGTTGATTTCAAACTGATGCTGCCAGCATGTGACAAGCCACGACTGATTGCCTATGCAGATGCCGATTGGGGCAGTGATTTGGTGAAGAGAAAATCAACCAGTGGAAACATCATCTTCTACGTTGGTGGAGCAGTAAGTTGGACAAGTCGGAAGCAGAGTACAGAGGCGAATAGTTCCACAGGTGCCCAGTGCATCTCAGTGAAAACAGCTTGTGATGAAATCAAATGGCTGCAGAATTTGCTTCTGGATCTTGGGCTAGAGGAACCCAAGCCAACCATTTTGATGCAAGACAATCAAAGCTGTATCAAGATTTCTCAGAGTGACAAGCCTCTGAAGAAGAACATAGACATTGCTTTCCACAAGGTGAGAGAAATGTACCAGAGTCAACTTGTTCAACTGGAGTACTGCAACTCAGAAGAAATGATAGCTGACATTTTAACTAAGCCTCTTTCTAAGGACAGTTTCCTTAGACTGTGAGAAGAAATGAAGATTGTTCCTGACGTACCCTACGACTGAGAAGGGGAATGTAGTATGTGGGGAAATAATCATTGTAATGTAAAAGCAATCTTGTGTACCGCATTCACATCCTAAGATAAGTCTAGGGTTTTTCCCTGAATGCATTTGTTCTCCCAAAATTCCCTTTCTCTTATTTCACTGGGCACTTCCAGCCAACTGGATTGCTGGGTCATTCAACACATGACCTAATTTAAATTTTATTGCTGTGTGTAAATTATTTTTTAAGTTTGAGTCTCCATGAGGCTGGAGCCATCATTAGCCATCTTACTTCTTCTTAAGTCATCTGTAACCATGCCATGATGTTTCACCATCTAGCCTTCTACCGCTGTAGGCTTGGTGTGTTTTCCTACCCTAAATACCATTAGTTTGTTAGGAACCTCTTTTTAAAGTTTGTTTTAGTATGTAGATTGAGATTGATATACCTCCAGTAAACTTTGATTTGCATTTTAAACTGACTCCTTTTGTTTTGTAATGAGTCTAATTTAACTGAGTAATCTCAGACCTCTGAATACACTTTTTAAATGTTAATTGAGCTTAAGTCAGCAGTCTTAAGTGCACTCTGCATGAACTTAAAAGTAAATGAATGATTTTTAACTCTCTTTTTTAAAGGAGATAATTCTTGTTGCTTTTTAAAAGGACTAGGTCCTGGAATTTTTTAATACAATTTTATTTTTTAGACTCATTACTCCTACATTAAGTCCATCCTTTTCACTAGAAGGAAAACAATATTAAATAGACGAATGTTTCCAGAAAATATAATAACAATATGATAAACACTTAAAGATTACCAAGTGGAAGATATCGGAAATAAAGAGAGAAAATAAATAAGAAAGGGTAGAGGGCATTAAAAGAATAAAAGCTAATAAAAATGTCACTTAATATTTGGTTTAACTAGGCTGTTGGAGATAAAAAGAGATAGGACAAGACAAACCTGCTGTTGTATAAAATTTGCCAATTTACCCAGGAAACATGCTGCCAGTCACTAAAAATGATACTAGCAACCCAAACTTTCAGCTATTCAGCATCACAGACAATGACAACAATTCACAGATTTCTCCCCTCTACTGTGGAAGAAAACAAATATTTCTAAGGATATTTTGCCCAGTATTTGAACATCCAGAAGTGTTTGGGGGGGAAATTTCCATCCATAACACCTTTGGTTTTTGTTTTGTTTTGCATGAACATCATGGGGTTGTGTGCATTAAAAAAATAAAACAATAAAATGAAACCCCTCATTTTATTTGCACAAAGCCTACATAGTTTATGGGGCATTTTTGTGCAAAACTGGTGTTTGAGAGTAAAAAAACAACAGCACATAAAAAGTGTTTCCACAATTTTTTTTCATCCAAAAATTTGTGGGTGTAGTAGTGATTTTTTTTTTTTGGTTAAAAAAATAATTTCTAGAAACACAGTGGTTTTGCAAATAAGAACTCCATTTCTATTTCCTGAAATGCTTTAGAATGTAGAAACACTGGGAGAAAAGTATAGAAAAGTCCAACCTCAGTGTTTTTCTTTCTGATCTATTTTCCTAAATGTCAGGAAACATATTCCAGGATGTGTATAATAGTGAGTATTTTATCAATTCCTAGACAAGACTGGCTCAACTGGCAAATTGGTTTGATTCAGGAAGAATTTTATGTTCCATTTGTGCTCTACAGAGTAGCAGAGGTGGGGGTGGCTGTAGAGACAGGACTCTTTTTCTGAGAGGACAGTGAGGGAGAAAACAGGAGAAAAAATGTTGAGGAAAGGGACAAGAAGGAGAGATGAGGGTAATGGGATGAATCAAAATTTAGTTTAGTTGGAAATCCTAAAAAATAAGTCAAAGGGCTCATCTATAGGGACCAGGATATGCTGGCTTCCCATTAGCATATCCCACCCATGGATCAGGCCTGTTCCTCCCCCATTACATGCACAGAACAGGGGGAAGTTCAGAAGGCATGTCGGCCCATCCCTGCAACCGCTTCCACCATTTCGTTCGCTCTCTCTGAAGCCAAGAAGTAAGCCCAAGGCCCTCTGCATGTGACCAAGGCCCTCTGCATGTGACCAGCCTTGGTAGCATGCTGCAGACCTGCTTCCTACTGCAGAACAGTGACAGCAGCGGGCAGCAACAGTGACAGGCCAGTGTGCCAGAATGGGCTCCTGCAGTTACACTGGGCATGATCTGCTTTTTTGCTGGTAGGGGTGGTTTTTCTTGGGTATTTTTTAAAAAAATAACACTGTAATGAACCCTACCTCGTCTCCCCCCCACCTTAGCCCTGACTTTGCCCTGGGGGCCATGAGGACTGCCCAAGGGCTAAATGGGACAAAAGCCATGCTTTGCAAGGACTGCAGGGTTCCAAGATGGGGACAAGATGGGGTAAATTGCCCATGCAGACAAGCTTAATATCTATCAGCGTGGATAAACCTAGTTTCTGATAAAATTGTTTATAAGGCCTACCCTTTTATTGTTTCAGTGGTATACCAGCACTCCTTTGGTAAAGCTAGTGATCTCTGGGTACACATATTTCCATACACAGCTAAAGAGTTCGGATCTTTTCCTATCTCCCTTTAACTCCTCTTGTTCTTTATTACTTGCTTTGATGTTGAAATCAACTTCACAGTGCCCCATAATGCAATTGCATAAAGGAACTGTACACAGAACAATAATACTGGACTCTATGGCATCACCAAGGCTGGTGTGACCCCCCCCAATGGTGTCACGTGGTGCAGTTCAGCCTCTCTGACTAGGGGAGGGGGAGGTTTGTTTGTTTTAAACAAATAACACCACAATTATTATCTGGTGTCTTACTGCTATCTTACATTCCAAGGCAGACATTTTCCTACCCAACCTTGGATATATTAAACACCAGGATTTTTTAAAAAGTTTCTATGGAACAGTAATAACTTCATCAGCAGGCAAGCCCAAAATAATAACTTGAAAATGAACCAGGAAGTTAGTTCTCTAGATAGGAGTGTCTTGCCTACCTTCTCTCAGATGCCCAGTGCCAATCATTCCTGTGATTTCATTCACTAATTAGAATCAGAGTGGTGAAATAATGAGTACACATTTTTGTCTCATTTCTAGGTACTTTTCTAAAACAAGAAAGGGGAGCATCTGAGACTTAAGGCTCCTCCATGAAGGTCAATTGCCTCCCTTGTCCCCTTGTAGGTTCCCAGGGTTTAAAGTAGATATGACTGATGGCTCTGTTAATGTGGGACACCAATCTCACTCTCAGTTTTCACTGCAGTCTCATCTGCAGTGCTTCCAGGTGCTGGGAACTATTCCAGGTATTTCAGCAGCCATCCATGTGCTGAAATCTATAGTTTCAGCACCTGCATATCTCCTGTTTTTAGCATGTGCTACTACCCCCGCCCTATAATATCTCATAATTGGCAATATTGGGTCTAGACTCCAACAGGTCTAGTAGACCAGGGAGTTCCAAAGTGAGGTCAGATGGAGGCCACAAGGATGCGGGAAGGTGTCTTGTAAATATTCTAGCAAACACACCCAAGACAGGATTAAGCAGAGCTCCTAGTAAACAACACCATTAAGGATGTATGTGCTAATTCGTTCTTGGGCCCCTTGGCAATAAGTCACACATTCTAAACAATCAAGAGACCTACACAATTCATATTCTCAGGAAAAATACCTCTGGCACTATATCAATTGATGATGATTATGATGATGATGATCATCATCTCTCTTTTCTCTCTCTCTGGGCAGAATATAAACTAGTAAAATGAACAGAGAAAGGATATTAATAGACTGCCTAAATGTTATTTTTATTTTCCATTATACACTACATGTATAAAGAAACAAATAAAACTATTAACCTTGAAACTGCATATTTAAAAAAAATGTTAAAAAATGTGTGACAAGGAAATAAATAAAGATTTAGTGTCAGAACACTTTGAAAAACAATATAGGGAAGATATAAAGTGACTATGTTACATCACCTAAATGCTTCATTCAAAGAAATAATTTTGACACAAAAGGTCTTTCCCCCAAATTAAAAATGCTTGTTGAAGTTCCTTTGTCCTTCCCTATACTCTCAGAGGAAGATAATGTCACAGGAAGAGATCAAGAAGCCAAGTAGCAAAGCTGGCTATAGCAGAAAGGTGTTGCTGCTCTCAATGTGGGTGGAAGTCAGCAGCAGGGCATTATATACAGCTTTGAGAATGCCCATTCATTTTCAGATGGGCAGGTGCAAGGTGTCAAATTCACAAACAAGAAAACACATTCTTGACTAATGCAGAGTTTATTGTAGGATAAACCCTCCCCCCTTCCCATGTTCACTCTCTTTTATTTGTTTATTTCTTTGGTTCCTTGTTGTTTTTGGTGGTGGTACTAGTACTTGGGAACTATTTTTGGAAGTCTTGGTCCTCCTTTGAGTGGGTAGGACACAGTGCCATCAAGTTCCATATGTTGGTACCAGGATCCAGGAAAGACCTCATCTGTTGCCCTAGCAGCCTGGGCATTATTCTGTCTTCAGGTCAAACTGGGCCCTATCTCTGTGGTTCTGGAGATGATCTAATCAGAAGCCACTATGAAGATAATTTTGTCAGTAATGCTTTCCATATTGGGCTTCTGAGAATGTTCAAAGGACAGCAAAATTAAGGAGGTTTGAAAGGTGTGGCAACATATGCTCCTCCAAGGTAAATAATTTACTTTACTGCTTTCATCTGCTTGGCGTGGGTGGGGGAGGTTGGAAGAACAATACTATGGCACCTAAAGAGCAATAATTATTTTTGTATACAATGACAAAAATAAAAGTAAATGCACCCAAGTTTGTCCTCTTTTATACAGAATATAAAGAATAATTAAGTAATATTATGCCGGAGGGGAGGACTAACATCATTTAAAAAAGTCTATTTAAAGGCAGAGTACGCAAAGCTTTTATTCAGATTCAATATCATATATATGGTGCATGCATAGCTCAATATTTGCAGATAAAACATATTATTACTCATTTATTGCACTCTGAAAAATTTATCTTTTAAGGAATAATTAGGAGTACTGGGTAACTTCACTTAAGTTACTGAGGATAACAGAACAAATATTTAATACCTAAAAGACTAAGTTGGAAATTGATGGGGGGACATTGATCTCTGGACCATTTTGAAATGGGTGTAGAAACATATAAAGTATCTTCAATTACATTGTGCCAGAATATAAGAGAAAGCAGTATAGATGATGACCGGCTTCATGAAGATTGAATAAGATCTAACCAATAGTTGATGAAAATTACTGGAAATATGAGGCAGCAGGTATAAGTATTTATCAAGCATTTTGGTCATACTTATCAATACGAATATTTTAGATGTCTCTTGGAAGAAAGTGAAAATCTGGCAATGCATACTAATGGGTTTTACATTTTGCAATGTAAAAGGAATATTTGCATCAGAAGGGTAGGAATAATCATATCCTTAACAACTATACCATGGTATAGCGCCCTTTTAGCACAGTGATTAAATGCTAGTACTGCAGCCAAAATGTTGCAAGTTTGATCCCAAGGACTCCAAAGTTCATTCAGCCTTCCATCCTTTCATATGTTGGTAAAGTGAGTACTCAGATTGTGGGGGCAATTAGCTAACATACATTGGAAACTGCTTAGAGAGTGCTTAGTACACTATGGTGTTGTCTTTTTTACAAAAAAAATATTCCAAGTGGCGTTCGAAAGATCAATGATCTGTACACATGGCCATTTGAATACACACGAGTCATTCAGGGTGTGTGGGGGAAAACTCACCCTAAAGTCTGTGAGCCGTGGATTCAGGGCTTCATCTGGATCTTGCGGAAAAATCCATATGATTATCAAATGAGCTATCATTTGTACACCCCTGTCTGAACAGATACGAAGGGGCAATGTAATCTGATTGGCTGGCTGAGCAGAGGGGGTGGGGCTAGCAAAGAGGGGAATCAGCAGTGGTTGCCATGTTGGATTCCCCGCTACACAAGGGTCCGGTAAGTCCGTAAAATAGTGATTTTAACATTTTTTTTTAAAAAAAAATATGTTGTAAAGACATAATAATGATTGTCTGCATCACAGGGAGCTTTTTAAATAATAAAAAAGGGCAGCGGGAGATTTAAAACTACCAGGTAGATTGCTCACTGCAGCCAGCTGGCTAGGGGGTCATAAGGACTTGGGGGGGGGGTTAGCCATGTAGGCAGATCATACACATTAGAATGCCTGCCTTTTTGAATTTTTTACCCCCTGTACATATTTTTTTACCCTTCATGTAGACAGGACCTATAAAGCAGTGTAGATGTGTAAGTGCTATTGTTTAACAATTTGTAAGCTGCTCTGAGGGCCTTTGTGGCTGAACAGCAGGGTATAAATACCTAAATAAATAAATAAAATGTACAAATGTACATTTCTAGTTGCTGGATATTTATTTATTTATTTATTTATTTATTTTGGCCAATGAAGACAGTGGTTATTTACAGAATATGGGATATGACTTATAACGCTGAAAAAACACACAAAAAACCAACTATTTTATATAAAAGTGTTTTATTTTATTTATGCACTATTTTATTTATGCACAATTTGAATGAAAAGGTATAAGATAAAATTGATCCACATATGTTTTTGAGTATAATATAACTTATTTGGAAATACTGGTTAACCTTTGTCTGTCTGCTTACACATCAGTATCAATAGAATGCATTAAAATGCTCATAGAAAATAACCAAATTGCATCACATACAAAAGAACAATAGCAATCCTTTTTTTTTTTTTTGTAATGTCATTGCACAGAAAAGTTAGTAAACTTAAGACAACAAAGGTTTGTTTGTACACAATGTTCCATATAATTTGGAACATTTCTTTAAGTATGAATTGGAAAACATGTCAATTCACTATTTTTCAAGGCCTATAGATGCAGCATGTGGATAGAGGATGTGTGTGACAAACAATGCTTTTTAAGATGACTTTACTCAAATAAAAAGATAACATTTATGGTTGTTCTTACTTTTATCATTGTATTTGATGAGTTTCCTTAGCACCAGAATCTGTCAAATGTTGGTACAATTGTGTGATTGTCAAAATTTTATTAGTTTGCAAAAACTGGTCTGCTGTTATGAAGCTATTCAGATGTTGCTGCTTGACAGGGTTATAGCCCTGTATGTAACATTTTTAAAGACAGTGGGGAGCACCTCCTCTTTCTTAAATCATGTGCAATGATTTTATTAGCATATATACTATAAATATGTCATACATATAACATAACACACATGTAAGTATTGTCAAACACACAAACACACATGCCTGCATGCACACACACAAAATCACACACAATTGAATCAAAACTGCCCTTCTGTTTAAGGAAGAGCCTTTGATCCAACAGACACTTTTGCTAGAGGCAGAGAACAATTTTTCACTGTTTCCCTCTTTTCCTTACAGCCTCCTTCACCTCTCAAATAATCTGGTCCAAAAGTATTTCAGGAACAGCATGGAAGGTGGCAGAGAAGGGAAAGACAGAACCCTTAGTTTAGCATAAATATCCACATATGGACATACACCACTTTGTAACCCACATACAGAAGCAACATTGCTCAGCGTGTCAATGACTGGGTGCCACTGCACAATATATGATGCACAATTGCAATGCAAAATACAGGATTCACAACCAGAATTCAAAGTATAGTATGAACAAGCAAATGTACAATGTTATGAAGGCAAGGGACAGGGAAACATGCTGTCTGCACAACTCCACTTCCATTGCTATTGGTAGAATACCTACATTGTGCAATAGTGTCTTTTTGGCCAGACATGCACAGCGTGACTTATATGTGTGTATGAACCTAAATGAATTTCAGCCGGAATCAACAATAAAATAAAATAAATAAAATAGAAACGAAGCCCCCTCTTGTTAATTGAAGTTTCCACCAGATTAAAACTTGTCGTCCACAAAAGGAGACTGGGGATTTTATTACACCAGCCTGTTGTCTCGCAGCAATCTTGTTGAAGTAAATGAGAACATACTGGGTGCCAGTCACACGACAGAAATTGTCGCATTGCCTACCGGGACAAAGTGATCACGAATCCGCCCCTCGCTGTTTATATGATTTATGTCTCTGATATGGATATCCCGTGTGGTCCCGTGACTGATATTTACACGTCCATAGTGCCGGTTTTGTTAAGGTTTTAATTTATTATTATTATTTTTTTTGGCTGTCAATCAAAGATGCGATTACTCGTGTTTTCACAACCTCGGTGACGCACTTCCCTTAGAGTTCCGTGCCATGAGCGATGCTATTGGCTGGCTGGGGGGGGGGAGAGAGAGGGGGGCAGAGGTTTGTTATTCCCCCTTGCTTCTTGAACATTTTAACCCCTTCAGAAGAGGCAGAAAGCATTTTGAAAGATCCTGATAGATCTTTCGCTCAGACGCAGAGCTTTCCTTTTGAAATCAAGCTGAGTGCTTTGAAAACAAGCAGAGTGCTTGCCTTTTTAAAATATTAACCCCTACAGCTGGCTGCTATAAGCAGGCGTTTTGAAAGACACAAACACAGAGAGGGGAAATTAAAGGGTGCTAATTCGCTCAGAGGCTTGAATATTTTAATGTGCCAGGGAGGTGACCAAGCTACTACGATCTCTCTGTAACAGGCAGTTGAGGAAAAGGTAAAGCTGAAGGGTTTGCAGTGTAGAAATCCATTTAAAAAGGTGATTGAGTACGTGCGCACGCACGCACACACATACACACACACATCAACCTTCGTGCAGCTGGAAGGGATGCCTTTGTTTTCGGCTGGTGAGGCTGGATCTGTTGAACGGGTGACTGACCCCTCCTTTTCTGGTCGCTGATCTCTAAGCCCGCCCCCAGTCACCATTTCCGGTCATCCCAGTACCGAGACTTTTTGTCCCACGCTGTTTACATTTCCGATTTTCCAAATCCTCCAGTGACTTTTTTAAAAACCGGCACAACCTGCAGGACTGGAAGTCCCACAGGTTGAGGGATAAAAGGTGGCCCCCCTTCCAAAAATCACGTACCCGACCCGATGTACGTGTAAACTGCCAGGGATCGACACGAATTCTTCCCAGGACATTTTCATCGTGTAAACGGCCCCCTGGTTTGAAAACAAACATTATCACACTTCTCTGCATTCACATTATTATGCTACTTCAGAGATCCAGAGTCCCCCACTCACTGTTCTGTACTATCTTGCTAACCATGCTTTCCTTCCCATGTATACCCTGCCCAGTTCATGTCTGCCATTCAATCTACTATCCTATCCACAGCACCACACTTCACTCCATTTTCCAGATTGCCACCACAGTGTCTCAGTCAGGTCTTCCTAGCCCACTGACTGCACCCCCACACACACACACACTGGTCTTCCTCCTCCTCTCAATATATCCTATCCACCACCCCTCACTCCATTTTACAGCTTGCCACCATGGTGTCTCAGCAATATCTTAAATTCCTTCCAAGCTCACTGACTTCAATTCCTCACTAGTCTTCCTCTTAATCCTAGGACTCTGTGAAAGCTGACTGTAAAAGCAACCTCAGCCTGCTTGGGAATAGGAAGAGAAAGAGGGGGAGAGGAGGGGAATCCATATTGGAACTGCAGCAGAAGGGACCTATTGGTCTACCTATCATAGTGGAAAAGCAGCGACAAGTTTTTCTTATCAATGAAAATTTGCACTCTAACAGCGATTGAAGGGCAATGCAGCAATGCAGCAACATAATGTCATGTAACAAGTACTGGCAAAAGATTCTATTACTGAGCTTCAATTTCAGTTTACCACCTTCATGTGATGAAGAACACATATATATTTTGTATAGAATCATGGTAGAGATGTTGTCATCCTTTCCAGATATTACCAGACTAAACCCCTATCTGCTCTAACTTGCATAGTCAATCTTAATATATAATGCTCTTGGGTATGTTGCCATTTCCAGTGAGCTGATTGGCCACATAGGAAACTCACCAACCAATCAAAGCTCTCTGTTGGGCAGCCAGTCAGCACACTGGGAGCAGGAACATGTGGCAGTTTCAGTCTTTTTAAAACATGGCAACGGTGGAGGGGCTTTCTGTTGGTGCATACATGGTGAGTGTGAGTAGCATGGGGGATGTAGCATGGTGTGTGTGTAGCATGACATGTGCATGCAGCATGTGTGGGTGGAGCAGGGGGGTTGGTGTGTGCTTGAGGGGTGGGGAGGCATGGGGGGTGGGTCAGGGGGTAGCGTGTACCTGCAGGGCTGGAGGTGGCATGGGGAGATGGTTTGGGGGGTGTCTGCAGGGTGGGTGTGGCATGGGATGTGGGGGTGGTGTGTGCTGACAGAGCATGGCTCCAGCAGGGGGAAGGCACATGGCTCCGACATGAACAGCAGCACAGGGGGAAGGCACATGGCTCCAGCATGGGGGGCATGGCTCTGGCATGGGGGATGACACAGGGCAGCACATGACTCCAGTATGGAGGGGATGGCATGTGGCATGGGGGGATGGCATGGGGGTGATATGGGGAGTGGCACATGACTCTGGCATGGGGGTGGCATGTGGCTCTGTCATGTGGGGAGTGGGGGGAATGTAGCTCTGACACAGGGAAATGACACGTGGGGAGGCATGTGGCTCTGACATGACAGGGCAGTGCATGATGCAGGTGGATGGCATGGGGGTGGCATGTGGCTCTAGCATTGGGGGCAACACAGGGGTGCTGCCGGTCTCCAGCGTGGAGGGGGCAGCATGGGGGGCACAGGGGGGTAGCATAGGGCTCGAGCACTGGGGGTTGCACAGGGGAACGACGTATTTACCATGTGGGGTGTAGTGCAGGGGGGTGTATACCTGGTGTATGTTACACCAGGTATAGCTAGTGGTGATAGATTATGGGTGTTGCAGTTTAGCAAGAATGGAGGACCAAACATTGTCCACCCATAGTGTAGGAAAAGCAATTAATGTATACTCAGGAAGTGCCTGTGGAAGTGTTTCTAATTCTTCTCCATACCTTTGTCCCCAGCCCCCTCAGTGTGCAGCCAAACTTTCATAACTGACTATATGCCTACCCAATCAACAGAGGTAGAGGCAGACATTTATGGTTTCCTGGTTTGTTCCTCCTATGATTTGTCCATATTGATGATTTCTCAGGAAAAGAGCTATACTCTTAGGTTTGACTTCACTTTCTCCAAGATACCTATTCCTCTTTCTTTCTTAGTTATCTATTCAGTAGAACATTCTTCCCCATTCTTCCTCTCTTCCAGATATGTAGCTCACTAATAAAGGTATCTCTCTTCACTGAAGCTGGTCTTTTTGCAGATGATTCCATCCAGCTTACATGCAGGATAATAATTTTCTACGTATGTTTTACACACACATCCACATGCTCCTCCCACACTGCATACAGTGGATTGTATCAAGGCTAACTACTTGCACTTTTTGTTTGCCCATTTAAATCAATAGATGGCAATCATGACTTAATTCAAGGAATGTTAGGCTGGATTTTATCTAATATGTTTTAGAAAATTTAAACTGAGTTCTCTGGCTTGGATTCTCTGCTGTTCCTCTATTTTCTCATTTCCAATTCACCCTGCAGACCCTCCTCTTGCCTCCACCCCAACTGGCACTGCCCTGCCTTTGGAGGGAGAGATTAAGAGGCAGGCAGAACTCTATCAGGCTACAGCCAGAAGCAGAGGAAAGGCCCTTCCTCCAACCCAACTGCACTGCTCTTGCCTTGGAAGGAGAGAAGAACCTACCCCACTGCTTTTCTTTTTTCCTTACCTGTCTTGTCTTATTTAGATTGTAAGCCTGAGGGCAGGGAACTGTTATATTAACCATTTTTAAGCCACTCTGAGAGCCTTTGTGGCTGAACAGCAGGGTATAAATATTCTAAATAAATACTATCCCAGATGACTCCTGAGTTTTTCTTGGCTCCAGGAGAAGCTTTGCAGAAGTGGGTAGAATCACAGAGTTGTAAGTAGAAATGAAAGGTGGGGAAACTTACTCTGTGAAACATGGACTGTTCCATTTATGATAACAAAGTTAGAATGCAAGCCATTTACTTTCATAAGATAGAGATTTCGTTCAAGATTGGATTTGCTCAAGCATTTGCTAATGTAGCCTCTATCACTGTAGTATTAATTTCTTTGTTGCTGGTATGTGCACTGTGTGTTTTCTCAGTCAGATTTCACGTAATTGGCTGAAAACTCTGAATCATATTATGATTACTCTGATACACTATAACAGGGAGAAGTTGCCATGCCATTACTATGGTGAGCATAAAGTATAGCCTAAGAGTAAGGCCAGATTCACTTATGCATGTTTGTCATGGCTTATCTTATCACTTGGAGACTTATTACTCAATACACTTGCCGCTTAAGGCATACTAGTACTTCCATTGACAAGCATTCTGTTTGCTGTGATGTGAAGTGAGACAGAAATGTCATGAAATATTGGGTGCACTGGTGGGCTATCTTCAACTTGATGAGTTACTCAGAGATTTAATTTCCAGATACCCCAAAAATGAGGTGTAAAGCTGAAGAATGGTAGCACTAAGAACTACTAGAGATAGTGGTTTTGTCATGACAGTTTCTGAATACATTTCTATACTGGAAATTATTCTGGCTTGTGTCTCTGTTGATTAGTGGGTTATTCTTATTCAAACATGCATATACACTCATGTTTTTCTTCTTTTGTTTGCTGGGAATCCCACAATTAGCCAACAGGAGTTAAGTCAACTGGGGCATTATCTACCAGATGATACTCCCATACTGAAGACAGAAGACAGACCTCCAGTCACTAGGTAAAATTCACAATTTGGTTTTAGTTGCCTGCTTTTTTCTTTTTTTTTAAAGTAGTGCATCATTGAATCTTTATCTCCAGCTTTGCTGTTATAAAGATATCTATATTACTCTGACCTTCCATTATAGGTCAATACAAGTGTCAGTATGCTTCAACCAAGACAAGGGACTCTTCCCAGGTCATAGCTAGTCCTGTTTTTGTGCTGTCTTGTCTTGTCTACATGGAAAAGAGTTATGCAAGCTCTACAATTTCCATCTTGGAAGTTAATCTGCTTCCAAAAGACAGCAGTGACAACAACAACAACAACTCCCACTACTTATGGTCAGATTTCTAGACCTGCCCCTACTTTGCCCCCACATTCTTAATGTCATGCAGCCTAAAGAAGGGTCCCAAAGACCTTGAAATCTTACCACTTCTGTGACATTCTTATGATCCTAATAAAGGTATTCTAGAATGTTAAATTTTGCTTCTTCGTGTGGACCATACAGCAACCTTGGTTTGTTTCCTATTACCTTTTTTTCTTTTCTCCTGGGCACATTTTAAAAGAAACATTTCCCCCATTAGGACAAAGTGATGCTGTGCATAATTTTATTTCTAAATGTGTACATATTTATGAATACTTTTATGCACAATTTGTGTGCATATTTTTAATTGATAGAATTTACTCCTCAAAAGTGAAGATTTGGGTCACAACTGTGTCCTAGAAAATTATCCAATGTGTTTAAAGTGGCATTACATGGAATGCCAGGATATCACAAAAGGGCTCCCTTATCAGATGATGACATTCCCCCATTGTTATGCACCCATTCTGCTCCCATTCTTCCAGTTCTGTTTTTTAATTATGGGATAAGCCATCAATACATCCCCAGTTCCGTTTCTGTCATGGATGTTCCTGTGACTAAAAAAGTGCCGTTTTGCTGGCGAGATCCCAGTGTCAACAGGAGGTCCCTGCCAGAACACTTCCTGGTGAGATCGGGACAAGAAGGTAAGTGACACACTTTTCAAAAACTTCACTGGTTTACATGGAAGTTTCAAAGTGTATTTTTGTGCTTGCAGTCACTTTTTCTCTTTTATTTTTCTTTTTAACTTTGAATTTCCCATGCTTGCATCTTCTCGTGAGAACGGGTGGGATTTTACTCCAGGAAGTGAACAGAGCTCTGGGCTGCCCTGTTGATGCTACTAAAGGTATTGTGGTGTGACAAGGACAGGAGAGGGGTGGGAAAGGGGCAGAGAGGAGATTGTGGGACGGGTATGCTTTTTTCATTCCTGTCTGCTAATCTCCTTTGTCACAACTATACCCCCAACCTTTTTTTTTTTTTTTGAAAGCCATCTTTCTATATACATCAATGAGATTTCCAAGAAAAGCCATTTAACATTAGTGTAGAAAGTTCCTTGGACTTTGTGTTCTGCAATTGGTGAGTGTGAAATCATTAATAACAACAAGAATAACAATACATCAGAAGCATAAGGTACTATTCATTCTGTTGTGCTGTTACCAAGCAAACTGTAACTAGGACTTAATGAGGTCATGTTTATGGTTCTTATAGTTTTGTTTCTTTATATGCAGAACTTTAGCTCAGCTGTATATTTCATGTGAACTACTGTCAAGCTTCATGAATAAAGCTTGCCCTATTATTTTCAGACACACATAAAGCTCTGCTGTTTTCTTTATTGTGCTAATTGCTCTATATATTGTTTAGAGAATTAGGCTGTTTTTGCAAGCAACTTGAAAAATCACTTTAATTATTACTTGCAAACATGAACATTTGCAAATGCCTGGTCTACCTACCCCGCTGTTGCTTATTTTGAGGTCCAAACTGGATGGAATGCTAAATGTGACTTTGAATGTAATGTTCTGGATTTGTAGAAAGAAAGAAAAGAAAAGAAAAGAAAAGAAAAGAAAAGAAAAAAGAAAAGAAGAAATACAAAGTAGCATCAGCTCTGTGACAATTACTGCGGTTACAGGAGGTGAAGGTATTTTAACTCTTTCCTACCCTGCAGTGGTCTAAGGGAAAATGAAGGAATTCAAACAGGCTGATGCAAAAGGGACTCTTAACTATATGGGTACTGGGTTTTCGTCTTTTAATTATATGTTTTCAATTGTGATTTAATCTGCCATATGTTTTAACTGAACTTCTTTGATTTTTGATTGTCTTTGTTCTTAATTTTGATGCTTCTACAACATTTAATATTACTAGCATACTGAGTAATATTTTGGGGAGGGGGAGGGATACAAGTGAAAGAAAGTAGGGAGGGAGATGAGTGTTGTTTGCTTTTGGAGGAAATTCCTCACTGATACCAATGGGTTATTTCTCATAAAGTGAATATTGGAAATATGGATATTTTTTTATGTTGCTGATAAAGTGCTGAGAAATGGATCAGGGGCCTTCTGTATATAAGACATGCACTCCATAATCCAATAGACTATGTGCCACAGAAATAGCTATTTCTGTGGTACATAGAGGCAGGGGAGTCCCACTACCTCTCTGAAGCTCTTTTAGATCAGTCACCCAAATTTCTACATGCTAATGGGAGTACAATAGGCTGGTGGCTTCCATGTGAGTCCACTCCAGGTTTTGGACTGAATTTTAAAGGAGGTATCTAAGATTTGAAATCTGCTTCAAAGGTAGGCTTTAGCACTTTGTATAATAAGAGAAATACCTCTTGTAAACATTCTCATCACAATTTATATTTTACACCCCTCCATGAAGTTTTAAATAGCAATGCAATTGTGTTTTCTCCCCATTTTTCCAGTCTGATACATATTTGGAGTGGCTTGCATGTTCTTCCATCAGGCTTACAGCAATGTTAGTGTGAAGGTATAACATGGAGAAACAGATTGCTCAGGAAGTAACTGCTAGTGTTGTTGGGTCCCAGTAAAATATGGCATGAATGTGCTGTCCACTCATTCTAAATGGCTGAAAATGGTTAAATTCTGGCACTTCAGCCACAACATTGTGAGTTTGATCCCAAGGCTCCAAGGTTCACTCAGCCTTCCATCCTTTTGTAGGTCAGTAAAATGAGCACATGGCTTGTGGGAGCAATTAGCTAACAAACATTGGAAACTGCTTGGAGAGTGCCTAGTGTGCTATAAAAACAGTGTAGATGTGTAGGTGCTATTGCTTAACAATTTGTAAGCCGCTCTGGGAGACTTCGTTACTGAAGAGTGGGGTATAAATAAATACCTAATAAATAAATACCTAAATAAACGAATATAAAACATGAACTGAGTATTATTTACTTTTTAAAAGTTTCGCCTGCATCAGTTGTATAGTACATACTATGTAAGTCATACATTCAATGTACCGGTACACCTCTGTTTTTGAAGGAGACAGCCTCCAACAAACAACACAATTAAAATTGACTAGAATAAAACTAAAACAAAAGCTAATCCCAGAAACTTGTTTAATTTTCTGAAGATCATCAAACCATGCCTTAGATCAAAGTAAGCTAAGTGTCTTCCTAAAATAATTATAAAATCCAGAATCCTTAGTAACTAGATTGTGCCCGCAATATCATACCTCAGGTCATTTTCATGTTTTTGAAATTCCTTCTTGAAAACAATATTTCTTATTCTATTTTTTCACCTTAGGCTAAGTGATCTGGCACTGAAATTCCCTAAGCAGTATTCAGATACTGGGTTGTTCAGACTCCTACAGGAAGGAGAAAACCTGAGACACAGCAGAATCCTGCAAACAGTTACATGGCAAGCTGGGTAGTGCTGAGAGTCATCCCTTTGCTTCAGCCATGTAATATAATCTTTTCAAGGCTTATGTATGGCTTCAGACCTGTCACTGATGATGTGGGAGACAAGCTAGGTCCATTTCTATGCTATTTTGTTCTGTTCTATTTTATTCTAATTTCATGTGTACAAATAACTGCTGGATAGGTTTTTACTTTTTTCTATCACTGCTGTAAACATTCTATTTTGCTCTAATTATTTCAAATAATGTTCTATTAAAAGCTGTGAGCTGAAAAAAAATACTTTTGCAGGTAATTAGTTTAATTCTACAAAGATATTGAATGAGTCATTCAATGCCTGGTTCATTAATTTTCTATGGTGTTCATGTGGCTTCTAAGATCTAATCCAGTTGGTTCAACCTATTTAGAGTAAACCCACTGAAGAAATGGAACTTCTCTCTCTCTTTTCTCTCTCTCCCTCTCTCTGGCTTTTCTTCGCAAATGAAGATTCAGGAAGGACTCATCCCAAGCGCGCTTTCTGCAAGCGCGCTGATGACTAAAAAGGCCAATCCGAGATAAACAAGTCTGGTTGCAGAAAGCACAGCAGAAGGTCTCCTTGGGTGATGTTTTTGGGTTGTGATTCTTTCTGTGTTGTCATTTCTCTTCAAGACTTGTTCGGCGTGAGTTCTCAAATAAGGCTGCAGCATTGTGGATAGTGCATCTCCATGCATCCCGATGTGAGGCCAGGGTGGACCACTGTTGGTGATCAATTTGGCCGAGCCTGAGATGTTGTTTCAGGGAGTCTTTGTATCGCTTTTTTGGGGCGCCCCTCTTATGCTGACCCATGGCGAGTTCACTGTAGAGTAGTATTTTTTGGAGGCAATGGTCCTCCATCCTAGAAATGTGCCCTGCCCAGCACAGCTGCGTTCTCAATATCATGGTCTTAATATTGGTGATCCCTGCTTGCTCAAGGACAACAACATTCATCACAGTCAGTCCAGTGTATATTTAGGATTGTGCGTAGACAGCGCTGATGAAAGTGCTCGAGGAGTCGTAGGTGGTGGCGATAGTGACCCATGTTTCAGATCCATAAAGGAGGATAGACAGTACAATGCCTCTATACACACTGATTTTTGTGCTTTGCCTCAGGCGTTTATTGCTCCAGACTCTTTTGTTTGAAGAAAACAGAAGTTCTTTACCAGCCTTCACCACAGGACGAACACCACCATCCCCACATTGCCGTTGGCAAAT
Source organism: Gambelia wislizenii (assembly GCA_030847615.1). Lineage (NCBI taxonomy): Eukaryota > Metazoa > Chordata > Lepidosauria > Squamata > Crotaphytidae > Gambelia > Gambelia wislizenii. Next base: position 191,137,157 of record JAUMIR010000003.1, on the reverse strand, counting down.
CTGTGCTCAAGTCCGTTCAGCAGTTCACCTACCTGGGAAGCATCATCTCCTCAAATGCCAAGATTGACAAAGAGATCGATCACAGATTAGCAAAGGCATATACTGCATTTGGAATGGAACTTACATAAGTGTTGATTTACCATGTTTCCTTCGATTCAAGGAGTCTACTATAGTTGGGACTAACAATTGGATTGAAGGGCAATTTTCCAAATATGTACAAGAAATTAAACTATGCTTTACAGTCCTAATTTGTAGGAGTTGCTTAAAACACAGATAACCAGCTTGGACGTCACAGGAAAACCAGCAAGTATTATAATAAGGGGGCTCGACGCTGGCCAGCGGGCCTATTTGCGGCCCGGCTGGCGGCCCCAGAATGCAGCCTCCTGGCTCTGCCCCCCTTCCTCTCCCCGCTCGCCGGGCGGTGTCCTGGGCGAGGCAGGAGGGGGGAAGAGGGGGAAGCGGTGACCGCATGGTCCGTCATGCGGGCCGCCATCTTCCCCCTTCTCCTTCCCATCACCCTCAGCGGTGGGGAGGGGAAAGGGAGGCTAGGCCAATCAGAGGCGAGCTCGCTCGCCTCTGATTGGTCTACGGATCCGGGTAAAGGGCAGTGCGCCTGCGCGCCCACCCAGATCCGAGGCAGCAGCGGAGGCAGCAGCAACGCTCTCCGCCGCGCCTGAAAGCGGAACCCGCCCTCCCTCCCTCAGTTCATCTTTGTCGCAATTTGCGGGCGGATGTTTGGGTCATGAGAAGTTGGATATTCAGGGGTCTCCGTCAAGTTCAAGTGCAGGTCCAAGTTCAAAGCCAAGTTCAAGTTCAAGGGAGACCCCTGCTAGCTGCTAATATATGTTGGTTTACAGAGAAGGAGAGAGCGTCGAGCGGACGGCTCGGCCAGTAGCTCTCTCCTTCATGCAGGGGAGCCGGGATGGACCGGTGCCTGCGCCACCCACATGTTTGGGCGGTTGGAGTTCACGACCCATACATTGCCGCCAACCATTAGCTGGCAAGTTGCGGCCAATTATTGCCAACATATATATCATTTTAATCTACCTCAACATTATATCATTGTATACCTCAACATTTGTATATTACTAACCTGTACCTAACTGTGTTTTCTGAAGTTATCTGTAAGCAATAAATAGTCAATCTAATCTGAGTGTCTGTCATTATTCAAGGGGGTGGTGGGGCCATCCGGTCTGGGTCCGCAAAAGGCACACGAGAGAAGGGAGGGGAAAAAAGGGAGAGAGAGAAGGCCATTTCTTGTCCCTGGTCTTCTAAATCAAAGCTTGGTGGATTGGAAATCTGACATCCAAATGGAACCTATGCCTATGTCAGTTCGAAAAACATCTTGTGGTTTTGCTAAAAACAAGAATATCTAAGCTGCACGTAGAGCTTTGATGTGAATGTTCAATGTCTGTCCAGGTTTCTAAGCATTGAAACAGACATTACTACATTTGGATGGCTGATGTTTTCAGCACATTTCTCCCTCCTTCCCCTGGCTATGGTAGCCAAAATTGTACCATTAGAACCTACTTTTGCCCAGATAAAAGTTTTGGTGCTTTTGTGGCCGATTACAGAATAAAGAGACCATACACATGAAATGGGGTGAAATAAAATGATTTTTATTTGAATCCACCTATTTAAATCCCTTCTAAGATCTTCAGCAGGGGGAGGCAACCTGGTGAGGGACCAGCTGAGGCAGTAGGTCTATACTGGGCCATACCCCTCAGCCTTCCCTGGCAAACACCTGGGTCCTCAATAGGAACCCCAGTTGCCTGGGGTTGTTACCCAGCCGGCCCGCGTCTGGAACGTGAATCCAAAAGTCCGTCACCCAATCCCCATGGATTGGGGTGAAGGATTATCCTTTAGGCCAACCCCAAGGTGGGTTTCCTTCTGTCCCCTTAGGCCCCAAGACCTGAAGTGGCCCTTCCAGAGACCCTACCTTCACCGAAAATTGGTGCCAAGGTGCCCATCAAAGCTACGCCTCCCCCTTTCCTGCCTTAAAGAAGGGATTAACCTATTTAGACACCGCCCTAGCCAATTTCCCAAATGCCGTCATCCTAGTATGGGGTAGGTGAAACCCCCCCCCCGAGAAAAAGGGGGGAAATTCCTACCCGGCCCCGTAGCGACCAATTATCATACTATTCAAGCGGCGGGAGGGCGGGTCACTGATTGCTAGAACTGAAGAGGAGGAGGAGAGGGGTGGCAGGGCTTTTATAACCTCTGGCCACACCCCTCATCCTCCGTTGCAGGCAACGCTGCCTGCGACGAGTTAAATGTTCTCAAAGCCACAAGGATGGCAACAAAGGCAGCTCCCCTGCTCTAACGGCTCCGCCGAATGGCAGGAAGCCGGACTGCCGGCCGATTGTGGAATAAAGAGACCACACACATGAAATGGGGTGAAATAAAATGATTTTTATTTGAATCCACCTATTTAAATCCCTTCTAAGATCTTCAGCAGAGGGAGGCAACCTGGTGAGGGACCAGCTGAGGCAGTAGGTCTATACTGGTCCACACCCCATAGCCTTCCCTGGCGAACACCTGGGTCCTGGATAGGAACCCCAGTTGCCTGGGGTTGCTACCCAGCTGGCCCACATCTGGAAGGTGAACCCAAAAATCCCTCACCCAATCCACACGGATTGGGGTGAAGGATTATCCTTTAGGCCAACCCCAAGGCGGGTCTCCTTCTGTCCCCTTAGGCCCCAAGACCTGAAGTGGCCTTTCCAGAGACCCTACCTTCACTGAAAATTGGTGCCAAGGTGCCCACCGAAGCTACGCCTCCGCCTTTCCTGCCACAGAAAGGGGCAAGCATCTGCTTAGTCCCTTTTCCCCACCAGCTCGTCCAAGAGGTTCCTCAACCCCTGCTGAAGATCACTCAAGAACGTCAAATTTCCAGCGTCCGAAAGGTGAACCCCATCAGCTCTGTAGAGCTCAGGCCTTTTGGACACAATGTCAGTGTGCGGAAGGTAATATCCCAACCCCTTATACATAGCATTCTTATTTTCCCTGTTGGCACCCCTCAGGGCCTTGTCCAATAATCAGGGATCACCTTCCTCTCTCCATTGCAGCCTAGGCAGCATGGCAGACCACATGACGGTAACCACAGGCCACCTCGACTTGATCAATCACATGTTATGGATTGCCTGAAGGACAAGGGCCTTACCCTTCAACAGGCCTAAATCATTTCCCCCTAAATGCAAAACCAAAACGTTAGGTGGAGGCCCTTGGTGCTCCTCAAAAAGCAGTGGCAACAGGCCACGCCAACGTAAACCTCTTTTCCCCAACCACTCAATTGTTGCTCCATTCCCCAGCCCCAGGTGAGGTCCATAGTGACCCAGTCGGGCCTGCCGGGCCACCCAGTACACCATACTGTGGCCACAGATCAACACCCGCAGCCTCACCGACATCGACCTAGAATCTGAAAAACAAAAGGGGAAGATAACTAGTTAGTAAGTCAATGGATGCACGTAATGCCGATAGGAGGAGGACCTCCATTGGCTAATCCCTTGGATTGCAGCTGACAGCATGCCCATTGTAGAGGTCGTGGAAGCGGCTCCTATACAGAAGGAGTGGGTGGCAAAATGCACCCCTTGAAGACCCAACTTACCTAGCGCTTTAGCCATCAGCGTCCAGAACTGGTATTTGGTCAGTGGGGAAAAATCCACATGCACAAAGAGTGGGCCTGGGCGTGGCCCCCGACTACCTAAAAATTGCTGTAAAGTCCTAACCGGACATCACTCGGGGTCACTGCATGGCAGCAAGCAACAATGCTTGCCTTTTCCACGCTGATCCATTTTAGAAAAGCACAGGGTCAGGGTAACCTGGCGTCCTTCCATAATGACATCCCTCAATTCCAAAGCACGATGAGAAGCATCCATCATGGATGCCAGCACGAGCTTGCTAATGCGTAGAGCTCCAAAAAAGGCTGTCAACGCAGCTGCGTGAAAGAGCAACACCTCATATGGAAACTTACAAATGTCTAACCAAACGTTTGCCAACCCTTTCAAAATGGTGGGGGAAATCGGGACCCTACTGTCCGCCCTATGTCCCCGCTCCCTGGACCACCCTTCCAGGGCTTTCCTAAGACGGAAATCCCCCGTACTATCTGGGACACCCTGGGCTTTGAGCCAAAAAGCAATTGCTGAAAGTCTGATCCTAATGGATTGTGGAGATAAACCCTTATGATACAGGGAAACGCAAAACTGAAAGAGGTGCTGAAAAGGGATTGGGACGCCCTGTCCAAAGCCTGACTGTTCCCTGAACTGAGAAAAATCACGCAAGGCCCTGGCGTATCCCTTTTTAGTGCCTGGTGCCATGGACATACCTAGTGCCCTTACGAGCTCAACCTCCCAAGCCTCCACAGGCTTGCCGGCATCGGATTGCCCTCGGGTGCTGCGTTGGGGGCCAGCTCTCTGAAGCGCTCCATCTGCATGAGGGAAAGAGCGTCAGCAATTCCATTGTTAATGCCCGCCACATGCCGAGCCACAAACAGAATATTAAACTTCAGACACTGTAACGTAAAGGCCCTGACAAGCACCATCACACGAGGGGACTTCGAGGTAAGGGAGTTTATCACTTGAATAGTTGCCATGTTATCACACCAAAAGTGCACAGATGAACTTGCTAACTCCTTGGCCCAAATGGTGGCTGCCACCAAAATTGGAAAGAACTCCAAAAATGTCAAATCAGCAACAATACTTGAGGTAGCCCAGTCAGGAGGCCACCTGCTTGCACACCACCATCCCCCGAAATAAACTCCAAACCCTCTGGATCCGGCCGCGTCCAAAGCAATCTGTAAATTACCTTTTAGCTTCCGTTACTCATGCCAAAAAGAGACGCCATTAAAGTGTTCTAAAAACTGTTGCCAAACAAGCAAGAAACCCTAACATCCCTAGTTACGCGGATTAAAAAGTATGGCTGACGTACACCCTTAATGGCGTCACATAGTCGGTGAAGGAAGGCCCTGCCCGGTGCTACCACCCTGCACGCAAAGTTCAAGTGTCCTATAAGGACCTGAAAGTCACGCAACACAGCCTTATGCCTGGTTAAGATCTGGGAAACTCTATCCCGCAGATCGGCTACTTTAGCCTCTGACAATCGACAGTGTTGGTTGACTGTGTCAATTTCGATACCCAGAAATGTCAACACTTGGGTGGGACCTTCCATTTTTTCAGGTGCGAGGGGGACCCCCAGTTCACCTGCCAGCGCTTCGAATTGACACAAGAAGTGCAAGCACTGGCCAGATTGATAGTGTCCTATCAGCAAAAAATCATCTAGATAGTGGACAACACTGCACAATTCAGTCCTGGCCCTCAAAGCCCATTCAAGGAAGGTGCTGAATGTCTCGAATGCGTTGCACGAAACCGAACAGCCCATGGGGAGAGCACGGTCCATATAAAATTGTCCCTCAAACTGGAAACCTAACAATTCAAAGTCGTCCGGGTGAACTGGAAGAAGGCGAAAGGCAGATTTAATATCGCACTTTGCCAACTCAGCTCCCCAACCCTGTAATTGAACCGCCCTGACGGCCATATCAAAAGATGTATACCTCACGGTACATAGGTCATGGGGAATAGAGTCATTCACCAAATCCCCTTTCGGATATGACAAATGGTGAATGAGCCTAAACTCGCCCGGGGCCTTTTTGGGCACCACACCCAATGGGGATACTCTGAGGTTGGGAACCGGAGGAGTGGGAAAAGGACCGAAAACACGACCTTTGTTAACTTCTTTTTTAATTTTTTCCCTAACAACGTGCTCCATACCAATAACCGGTTTTAAATTGCGGGCCCAAAAGGGGCGCCTAACACCCTGAAACAGAATCCTAAAACCAAACTGAAAACCCTCAAGTAGATATTTAGCAGTTTTTTGTCGGGATAGACAAGAAGCCATCGCCGCAGCACCTCATTGTTGATTGGGCTGGGTCCCTTTCTGAGGGTGAGAGGTAGCAGTGCCACCCCTCCCTCCCTGATTGGCCCCACCACCGCAGGCAGCCGGCTTGCCCCTTGGGCAATTCTGAAAGGAATGCCCCCCGCTACATATGGAACACTTGTGGTTAAATCTACAGGGTTTCCTGGTACAAAATCCATGGTAACTAAATTCCCAACAAACCTGTTTGGTGGCCAGAGCTGTGCTGGCAGGTGACTAAGCTGCAGGGATGCTAGATGACTTTACCAGGTGTCCACTATGGGTCCTTTCCCCCTGGATTGGACGAGCCGGAGTCATAAGCTGCATCCATAACTGAGGATGCATCATATCCCATCTCAAAGAAGGGTAAATAGCAGCCCTCATCCTAAAAGCCTCATCGTACAGGAGCCATACAGGACCTGCAAAGTCGCCATACGCCCTGTGAATTATTTCCAAATATTGAAAAAAAGCAGCTGCACGATGAGGATGAGCTTTTACTACAACCCCAGCATAAATGAGAAACCCGGAAAGCCAATTGGTCCAGTTCCTCTCTACCTTTCTTTTCCTCAGTTTTTCCTTATCCTTCTGATCCATTTCATCCTTATCTTTTTTTTCCACTTCTCTATAAAGCAAAGTAAATAAATCGACGTATTCCCCTCTAACTATCTTATCCCTTGTAGATTGAAGCAAGCGGTCACCCAACGGAAGGGACATCTCACCAAATGGAATGGTGGAGTACGCCACTGCCTCATAGCCCAAACTTGGGGCTGTACCCGGTGGGCATTGGCCCAGCCCTGGGTGACTAACCAGCGATCCAAGCGCGTAGGGTGACCAAAGTGACCATTGCGATGTGGCCCAATTTGGCACCTGTGGGTGCATAGGCCATGGTGACTGCGCTGCCTGCATACCTGAATCCCTAGGTGCAACATTTTGTATGTGGGGAGACCAATGTCCCCAAGGCCAAGCCATTCCAGGGAGAGGGGGTGGCGGATCGTTAGGTAACTCACCTGAGGTCCCTGGGGTTACATTCTCAGGTGCAGGTGGTTCCTGAGGAGTAACAGGAGGCAGATTAGCGCCCGCCAAATCACCCGCCGGCTTGGACCCTGACGCTCCATCCGGATGTATGTTCCTTTCCAATGCCTCTAAACGAGAAAGAATATCGTCAGCAATCTTCCTCTTTTTACTATGGCTACCAGCCTTAACCTCATCTACCTGAAAACCTTGTATCTTTTCCAGATGTTGAATCCTGGCTAATATTACCGGACAAGGGATCTGATCCTCCTCATCACTAGAAGAGGGAGGATCAGGACTAATTGGTATTTGGGGGGGCTGTTTAACAGCCCACCCCTTCCCTTTACTGCCCCCTTTTCCCTTGTGTGATGCCATCATGCAATACCCAATGAACCAACTTCAATACAAAACAGAACTTAGCACTGCGACTAGAGTTGCTGGGAGTATGAGACCGTTGTTAATGATGCTGTTGATATCAAGCGATCAACAAAAACAACCCAAAAAGCTCACAGCAGTATTATTATTATTATTATTATTATTATTAAGATGCAGCAATGGTCCAGTCGCAGCAACAAGTAATAAGCAACAATCAAGTCACACAAAATGGCTACCCCACACAGAATAAGGCCACAAAATGGCTGCCACCCAGGCCCTATCCCACTTAGGGCAACTGTCACTGTAGCAAGCCCCCTTGTGACCCACCAGAGGAACCAACCCCAAGCCAAAAGAACAAACAGCCCCAACAGCCCCCTGGTGGCCCGCCAAAACACAGTAACTAAGAACGGGGAGGGGGTGACAAAACCAGCATTCAATGACTGTTGAACAACGGCCCCCTGTTGGCCTGCCCAAACACCCGATGAAACTAAGCCCCCAGTAAGAATGTCAGTTAAGGCCAAAAAAACCCCCTCCAAATGAGGAAGGGGCAGCAAAGACCCACTACAGGCCCCAAGACCACCAACGGGACGGTCGAAACTGGCCCAGAAACTTGCAGGAGAGCCCCCCAAAACTGTGAGGAATGGCAGGGGAGGAACAACCAAGTTGGGGGAAATGGCGGGGGAGGAACGACCAAGTCGGGCTAATGGGGGGGGGTGTTAGGAACAATCCCTCAGACGAGACTTGACCCAAGAAGCCGGCAGTAGCCGGCAAAAGTTAGCAGCAGCACGAACAATGCACCCCAACCCGCCCCAATACTCCCTGAAGAAAACGTCTGCTTAGCCCTCCGCCTGCACCAGACGAAAGCAGGGGGTGGGGGCCACTGCCACCAGCCAGCCGCACACGCAGCTCCCAGGTCCGACCACAGGGGTGATGGACCCCACAAACACCCACTGAAGCCCAAATCAGGAAGGCGACGCCGAGCATTCTGCCCGCAAACTGCTGGTACTCGCAGCCTGGGTGAACCGCTAGCGATCTTACTGATCACTAGAATTGAAGAGGAGGAGGAGAGGGGCGGCAGGGCTTTTATAACCTCTGGCCCCACCCCTCATCCTCCGTCGCAGGCGATGCTGCCTTCAATGAGTTAAATGGTCTCAAAGCCGCAAGGACGGCGGCAAAGGCGGCTCCCCTGCTTTAACGGCTCCGCCGAATGGCGGGGAGCCGGATTATCTGATATAAAGATTTATAGCCTTCTAAATTTATGATAGAAAGAGAGATAGATGATAGATACTGATTTATTACTATTTCTGTTCTAAAGGGTTTTGTCGTATTTTCTACCAGATAAGCTTTTTCAGTACCTATACTTATCCAAGTTTAATCTCCTTCAGGAACAAGCTTCAGGAAAAGCTTCTGTTTTCAAGAAAACCAAATTCCTTGAAAACAAAATGAATATAGCTTTCACATTTTGGAGACAATTTATAGCCTAAAAGACTAAGACTTTATCTGACATGGCAAATACAGCGTCTTAATGACTCCAAATGGACGTGAAAGGGTGCCAATACCAGAGAATGTCATGCTTTTTTGATTATGTGTTGAAAATAAGGCATTCTTTTTTTATTGATGGACCAAACCATCAATAGATCAGCCATGCCTTTTTTTTTCTGTGATTGAGAGCATCTGAAACCAGATAATGAGAGAATGAGTAGAGAATGAGATGAGAGTGTCTGAAACCATGCCCCATTCTGTTGCCGTGATTCCAGTGTCAATGAATGTCAGAACACTTCCAGCCAGAACAGTTCTGGGTTGGAACACAAAAACTAGCTATGGGACACTCTTTTTATGAACCTCCCCATGTTGTCCGCAGGTTTTAAGTATGTTTCAGTGCTTGTGTGTATGTTTAGTTTTTTTTAAATTTAGTTGTTTTTAGACTTTTAAGCATGCTCGCATCTTCTCATGTGAACTTCCGAGATCATGCTCAGCAAAGAACACCGAAGTACAGGGCTGCCTTTTAATGCTATTAAGGCAACGTTTGATATAAAGGGTTCTTTTGCTGGCAGAAAAATCGTTAAAAATATGGTGGCAAAAGAACCATTTTAGAGGCTTGTCTGATAAAGTCCTTAGAGACCTCTGTATTTGTTTTCAGTTGCTAGAATTACTATGTGTTGATTGTTTCTGGTCAGTAGGACAATTGACCTTTCTGCATCACATTTTACTCTGATGCTATCTTCAGATGATTCAACTCCATTTTTACCAAAGGTATAAATATACCAGACACATGCTCACACTTATGCAACCATCAAGTATGATTTAGTCTTTGTTTACTTACTTTTTTGTGCCACGGTTAAAAAAAAGTTTTGTTCCATCACTACATTGAGTATCTTTTTTTTATTTATATTTTATTTAGTTATTTATAACCCGCTCTTCAGCCACAAGGCTATCAGAGCGGCTTACAAATTGTTTTAAGCAATAGCTATTTACACATCTACACCACATTAAACAGTTTCCAATGTGTGTTAGCTAATTGCCCCCCACAAGCTGGGTACTCATTTTACCGACCTACGAAAGGATGGAAGGCTGAGTGAACCTTGGAGCCCGCTGGAATCTAACTTGCAACGTGGTGGCTTGCAGTACTGGCATTTAACCACTGTGCCACCAGGGCTCCCAAAATCTTGTGGACATTTTAATGGTAACAATGACAATTAAATCTATCTCATTTCCAGTTTATAATGCAAGAAATTGTTGAAAGGTTAAAGTACAAGGCACTGCTAAGAAAACTGGATATTCTTAAAGGTGCTACAAGACCCGCCCACTCCTTTCTGCATACTTCCTCTTCTTTTACATCCATTCTGGGAAGCCTTAATCTGGACACAGCTATGATTTCTGAGGTACAAAAAAGATTGTTACAACTATCAGGGCCTTTCCAGTTTTTGAACTCTGCTTTAGAGGGGATTGATAAGAAAGATCTATAGTGCGTTTTGAAAATCTGGCAAAGTCTTTGCTCTTCAGGAAGGCCTTTAGTGATCAACTGACCCTTTGTTTTGTTTAATCCCCCAGTGGGTATGGCCCATTTGAGGCTTTTCATCCATCCACTCTTAGTCCTTGTGCTTCTCACTTTCTGTCAGCTCATGCTACTAGATGTTATGGTCACTGAGCTATGCCATGGTCCCACAGCACACAGGATTGTGCTTGGAGAAATGGAACCCATTGCTTGTTCAGCGGGTAGCCGGTTAGTAGCTAGCCATGTATTCATGCTCAGGGAGGCAGTTAAAATTCCAATAGAATTCAAGCCAATCACCCTCACTAGCTGTTGTTCTTTAATACATTTTTTTTAAAAAAGAGAACTCTTTAAGAAAGGAACATACTAGTTCAGTAGAGTGGTAGAATGTATGTGCTGCATACAGAATGTCTCATATTTGTAGATTTGTGCCTCTTTTCTTTCATTCCATCTTTCTTACTTTCAAATTGCAAGTACTTATAGGAATATCTTATTTGATAGTATACATAATTTTACTAATTTTGAGCCACTTTCAGAACATATTTGGCCATAGGAATGTTCATAAATTCATTTTAATAAGGGCAACACAACTGTTCATATAAGTTCTCAGATCTCATCAGAAAACAAGTTGTTTTGGGTGTTTTGGTTTGCTTTGGGTTGGGTTGGGTTTTTTTTAGAGTACTTGATCCCAGCCTGAAATCTGGAGGACAATAACATTATACAATCAGCCCTCTGTATCCACAGATTTGGCACCCACGGATTTCACCATCAATAGCATGAGAATATTCCATAGCAAACCTTGTTTTTGCCATTTTATGTAAGGGACACCATTTTACAATGCTATTGCATATAATGGGACTTGAACATCCACAGATTTTCGTATCCATGTGAGGTCCTGGAACCAAACTCCAGTGGATTCCAAGGGCCCACTGTATTTGTAATAATCACTTTTGCATACAAATATAATATACTTTGACAAGTTCCAAGGTGAAAAGGGCTAAACATGTGTCAGGAATTATTAGCTTGTTCTGCATTTTCATCTTTCTGTAGGGAAAAGAATCCAGCAAGTCTGTAGACTAATGTCAATGTTTTATTTCAACATTCAGGCAAAGTCAATGATTACTTTGGCTTAGGCTTTGTACTCCTAAGATGTGGGCTAATGCACTTGATTGGAATAGAGTCAGCACATAATTCTACTGTTCCTTCGTAGTGTCTCTGAGTATATAGAAATAGCTATAAAAATGCATTGAATGTTGAGCATTTCTCTAAATGCCCATTAGAAGCTAAGCATTATCCAGAAAATATTGACTGCATAGACCAAGGGCTGCCATAACAGGTGTAGGGCCCTTTCACACTACTCACGTAAAACACCATGGTTCCACTTTAACTGCTATGATAACATCCTATGGAGTTCAGGGGTGTGTTATTTGGTGAGGTACTAGATCTATCTCAATGAGAATTCTCTCTAAACCACAAATTCCAGGATTCTAAAGGTCGTTGCCATGGCAGTTCTAGTGGGATGACAGCACTAAAATTATGCAGTGTGAAAGGGCCCCAGATGTTCATATGCATCACCCCATAATGAATTGGGATATGAGCACAAGCATACCTTTCCACATGTATTCTCCTTACTCACACTGATCACAGCATTAGTGTGGACAAATTATCCCACCAAGAGATGGACAAATTATCCCATATTTATTTATTTAATTAGTCAGTACTCTTGTCTTTCCTTCAAAGCTGTTTACATGGTCTTCCTAGACCCCTTTTACACTTACAACAACCTTCTAAGGTTAGTTAGGCTAAATTTAATGATCAAGGCCACACAGTGAGCTTCATGAGTAAACAAAGATTTCAGGCCTCATTCAACATTCTCCCTTTGCAGCATACTGACTTTTTCCTTTTCATAAATCTTCCATAGCTTATCTGTTTTTGGTGTTCCATTCTGCCTTTTGTCTGTTTGTTCATATCAGTTTTTAAAATTGGTTCCAGAACTGGTATGTGTACAGTTTTGTATAGTCATTGCTTTCTATTCATTTATTTCATTTTCAAACTGCTCATATGCAGGAATGTGTACAAAGCATGACATTCAGTCTAAAGAATAGGTGACTTCAAACTCACCAGTGTTATTCTGCAGCCAAGGCAGATGTGTCTGAAACCCAAAATCAGGGAGAGGGAAAACTAGTTTAAAGCATTCCATTACAGGCAAAGAGTGATGGATGGATCACATAGATTGTGCATATACATTTAAGACTCTATGCATTACCATGGACTGCTAAAAAGACAAGTAAATGGGTCCTATCAGGACTGAACTCTTCCTAGAAGAAAAGATGGCTAAACTGAGATGGTGGTACTTTGGTCATATCATGAGAAGACATGACTCACTAGAAAAAAAACAATAATGCTTGGGAAGGTAGAAGGCAGTAGGAAAAGAGGAAGGCCACATTCCAGATGCATAGACACAATCAAAGAAACCATGGCCATGAGCCTATAAGACCTGAGCAGGTATCGTGAAGATAGGGTGACTTTGAGGTATCTCATACATAGGATTGCCATAAGTTCAAGTCAACTTGACCACAATTAACAACAGCATGCATTACATGAGCCTGTAGCAGAACTTTGTACATGTACCAGAATATGCATCCAACAACTTACTAATTAAGTTTCAGTAAAAAAGAAAAATGTTCCTACCATTTCTTTGCTATCAAATTCCAATTGAATTTAGAATGTTTCATGATAACTTTAAAAGATGCACAGGAATAGGAGAGACTTAGCAGCATTATTTAGCATTGTTACATATATCCTGAACTTTTCTCTAGCAAATTCAGAGGATACACGGGCCTATCCCAATTGGCCTACTCACTGTGCAGGTCATACCCTCGATGCGGCCTTTAGCATGGAACAGCAATATCCATGGGTGGAGATCATCAAAACCTCTGCATTGTCATGATGTATCATTTCTGGCTCAAGATGGAGCTAAGAACCACTGTCTGCCCCACCGGGGGTGGCGGACCTATTAGAATGGTCTGCCCTCAAAGGCTAATGGAACCAATTGAATTCCAGAAAGCCTTGGAGGGTTTGGTAACACCGGTGATTCTTTCAATGCTTTGGTTAATATTTGGAACACCGACCTCACCAAGGCCATTGACACAATCACTCCCAAACGTCCTTTCCAGCCTGCTCCTAACCATAAGCCCTGGTGTTCCAAGGAGCTTAGGAAGATGAAGTGGGCTGGACAACAACTAGAGTGCACCTGGCGGAAGACTCGACTCCTATCCGACAAGACTTGTCATAGGAATTTCCTTGATTCTTATCGAGAGATGATACGTGCAGCACATAAGTCTTTCTCCTCTGCATGAATTGCATCTGCAGAGTCCCGTCCAGAGGAACTGTTTAGGGTGGTGGGGGAGCTAACTCAGGTTCCATCTGTGCAGAACCCCTTATTCAACCTGACAACGGCCTGCTGTGATGCTTTTAACATCAACTTTGCAGATAAAATCTCTCGGATAAGAGCCGACTTAGATGCCAGTGTTATGACAGAATCTATAGATGATGTATCCAGCAACTCTGTTGATGAAATCTTATTGGATCAGCTTCAATTTGTGAGTACTGATGACATGGACAAGCTCCTTGACAGAGTAAGGAAGACGACCTATCCCCTCAATCCCTGTTCATCATGGCTGGCCACCCAAGCGGGTGACACAGTGAGAACACTCCTTAGGGATATTATCAATGCATCTTTCAGGGAAGGGTCCGTTCCATCCTGTCTGAAGGAAGCGGCGGTTAAGCTGCTCCTGAAAAAGCCTTCCGTGGACCCCTTGGTCAGGAACAACTATAAGCCAGTCTCCTTGCTTCCTTTATTAAGCAAGGTGATCAAGAGGGTGGTCGCTTCCCAACTCCAAGCTGTCTTGGATGAAACCGATTATCTAGATCCATTTCAAACTGGCTTTAGGACAGGATATGGAGTTGAGACTGCCATAGTTGCTCTGGCTGACAACCTCCACTTGGGTATCGACAGGGGTAGAGTGACCCTGTTGGTGCTCTTGGACCTCTCAGTGGCCTTTGATACAATCGATCATTCCATCCTCTTGGATCGCCTGGTTAGGAATTGGAGGCACTGCCTTGCAGAGGGTGAGGCTCAAGGACAGCTGTTCTACTCAAATAGAGCTTAATTATGATGTCCCTCAGGGTGCCATTTTGTCCCTGATGCTATTTAGCATCTATATGAAATCGCTGGGAGAGATCATTCAGAGGCATGGTGCGCCGTGTCATCAGCATGACGATGACACCCAGACATATTTCTCCATGTCTCAGTCGTCGGCTTTGACTTCAGATGGCATCTCTCCTCTCAATGATTGTCTTAAAGCTGGAATGGACTGGATGAGGAAAAACAAACTGAGACTAAATCCATACAAAATGGAGGTACTAACAGTTATGGGCCTGAAACCAGCTCTGGGAATACAACTTCCAATCCTGGATGGAACTACACTCTCCTCCAAGGACTGTGTTTGCAGTCTGGGGGTGCTCCTGGACCTGACGCTCCGTCTAAATGCGATGGTCAGGAGTACCTGTTATCAACTTCGGCTGATACGCCAGCTGCGCCCTTTCCTGGAAACCAGGGACCTCGAAACTGTGGTACATGCACTGGTAACCTCCCGTCTGCATTTCTGTAATGCACTGTACATGGGGCTACCCTTGTGCTTGACTCGGAAACTTCAACTAGTTCAGAACGTGGCAACCAGGTTGATTTCTGATGTTTCCAGAAGAGAGCACATAACACCTATGCTAAAAGCTCTCCACTGGCTGCCTATTAGTTTCTGGGCACAGTACAAGGTGTTGGTTATGACCTTTAAAGCCCTACATGGCTTGGGGCCAACTTACCTCTGTTACCACCTCCTCCAGTATGATATTCCCCATGCGCTTCGGTCCTCTGGGAGGAATCTGTTACAACCTATGAAAACAAGGCTATCGGTGACCTCCCAGAGGGCCTTCTCTGCTGCTGCTCCCAGATTATGGAATGGCCTGCCGGATGAGATCGGTCTTATTACCACCTTAGACAGCTTTAAAAAAGCTGTCAAGACAGATTTATCCCGGCAGGCCTTTCCTGAATAACTATCCCAGCCCGAAGATTCATCTGTCTTTTCCCCTTTGAGCTGCCATTGAATTTTTTTCTTCTATTTTAATTATTGTATGTTTTTTAATCTTTTCTATTTCAATATTATTTTAAGGGGTACGTGGGTTAGGGTATTGATGTAATTATGGAGTTTTACACTGTAAGCCATCCCGATTGCATTGCAGAGGGGTGGGATAGAAATACATTATTATTATTATTATTATTATTAGTTGTTGTTGTTGTTGTGTGTCTTCAAGTAATTTCTGACTTATGACAACCATAAGGTGTTTTCTTGACAAGATTTTTTCAGAGGGCATTGCCTTTGCCTTCTGAGGCTGAGAGAATGTGACTTGCCAAAGGTTACCCAGAGAGTTTCCATGGCTAAGCAGGAATTTGTCATCTGGTCTCCAGAATCATAGTCCAGTGCTCAAACCACTACACCATGCTGGCCCTCATAGAAAAGACTAGGTTAATCTTTAGAAGAATGAGGCTTCCAGAGTGTTAGAAGTTCCACAACGCTCAGCATAGCAAAAGCACAAATGCCTATGGGGACATAGTAACAGGGTTAGATAGTTAGTGTGACCTGAAGTGTCTTCTCATCTTGCTCATCTGTCTTGACTCCTCCACTCCTCTTGCAGGTCACCCCCAGTATACAGCTAACTTTGTTACCCTAAGTAACTTCTCCTATTTTTAGAACTGAGTTCCTATAATAAAGCTTTTTCTCACTTTGTTTCTGTAAGTTGGTATCTTTGGTCTTTCATAACAACCTCAGTTGCAGATTTACTGCATTCACTTTCCACTGAAAGAGTTGTGAGTTTAACCATGGAAACCATAGGAATGTCATCATATGTGCACTTGAAGTTCTAACGGTGTAGATGAAATTATTAACCTCAATTACCGCCACTACTGCTATGTAAGTGGCTGTCATCAGAAACAATAAATAGGAGGTGGATACTTATACAGTTTTGAAGACAGACAGAGGTCCTGTCTATATGGCAAAAAACAAAAAAAAACAAAAACGTGCATGGTGTGGGAACGTACGGTGATCCGTATAAATGGCCGTTTGCACAAACATGTGTCCTTTAGAAGGGGGTGGCAAAATCCACTGGAAAGTCCATTCGCATTGCATCTGGGGCTTCGTCCAGATTTTTAGAAAAAATCCATACAACATGCAAATATATGATTGTTTGAACACTCACATTTACACAGATACAATCAGGCAGCACAACCTGATTGGCTGGATGAGCAAAGGGGGCAGGGCTAGGAAAGAGAGAAAGTGGCTGTGGACACCATGTTGGATTTTCAGCCAAGCAAGGGTCCAGTAAATTGATCAAATGGTGATTTTTACTCTTTTTTTATTTCTTTTTGTTGTAAACATGAAATAACATCTGTGTGTTCCACAGGATTTTTTTTAAATGGTCACAGCAGATTTAAAATTGTGGGTAAATCACTCACGGCAGCCAGCTGGCTAGGGGGTCATGCAGAGTTGGGGGGGGGCTGTGTAGGCAAGATCTCATTGCTGCAAATGCCTGCCTTTTTGGATGTGTTTGTTTTATTTCCCCCTCATATAAACAAGACCAGAGACAAAGGCAGAGAAACAGAAGGGTGGTGGGATGTGGGGGAGGAAGAGTAGCAGCACTTTACTGTGCAGGGTGCTTTCCCTATTGTATGAGATCTTCAGATCTAATTCTTAGCATAAGCATAGATATTGCTTATAGTATATGGCCTGTAACCAGTCATCAGGAAGCCCACTGTTTAGCCAGTTTACCACCCCAGCCCAAGTACTGTATCTCCCTCATCCCAGGATTCCTTATGCAGCCCTGTTAAGAGCAGTGCACTGGGTGTACTTGTAAGTGGTTGGGGGAGAGAGCTCTCCTAGGCACTGACTCTGCAGAATCTTACAGGCTAAACATTTTCAAACAGGACAATTAACCAGAGTCACTCCAAGTGAATGATATCAGGTCAAAGACTAGCTTATTTTGCAGCAAAAACAATTATTTCTTTATTAAAAAGAAAAAAAAAGATAGCAGTAGAAATCAATAGAACAGTCTATCTTCAATACAAGATGTTTCTAGCAGTTTCTCAAAGGAAAGAGGAGAAAAACAGCATGGGTCTTAAAATCCTACTCCTGACTGCTCTAAGTGGGGATGGGGTGGCTAGAGGTGTATAGATAAGCTTACGGGCCTACAGTCTAAAGACTTTATCAGATGAACCTCCAAAAATGTCTCTTTAGCACCATATTTTGCAGTGTACTTCTCCTGGCACAATAATCCTTTTCATCAAACTGACCTGTAATTGCAAGAAAAAGCAGCCCCTGCATTACCAGAGCATGAACGCTAGCTCTGCTTACTCCTGCATTCATGATCTCAGCAATTCTTGCAAGAAGACGCAAGTGTGGTTTAAATTAAAAATATAGCAAAATAAACAGACAAAAAGTGCACATAAGCACAGAAACACACTTTAAAAGTTCAAAGAAAACTGGGGAGGTTCATAAAAAGAGTGTCCTCTACCTGGCTTTTGCATTCCCAACCAGAAGTGTTCTGCCCATTGATACTGTAATCATGACATAAAAAGGTGTGTGGTTTCAAACACTGGCAATACCAGGAATAAAACATCACAGTAGACCTATTGAGAGCTTGGCCCATCAGTAAAAAATAACAGCTTTTGACCAGATGGAAACACAAAAGCACAATGTCGTCTGGTATGTATGCCCTTTTCAATTAATTTGGCATCCTTATGATGCTATTTTTGCTGTGTCTGATAAAGTCCTAAGTCACACATGGATTTTCTCACCCTCTTGATGCCAAGAAGATTCTAGGTCTTCCTGTGCAGAACTTCTGGAAGATGGAAGGGAAGGGAGATTAGAGACTAGCCATCCTCCTTTCTGGCTTATATATAGCCCTCTTCTAACTTGAGGGCTGTCTCCTAGAGTGAAGGAGGCACCTCTGGATGGGAAATGTTACTGTATTGGAGAGTTCAAAAGGCTCATGTGCTTAGTGTGGTGTGTGCTAAGGTCAGATGTGGCCATGACCTCTGCCTTTCACCCTCTGAACAGTGGTAATGATTCTTAGATGGCCTGGCAGAGATGAAAATGGAGCTGTATACCTGAAACAATGCCAATCAAATATAGACCTCTGTCCTATTTAGGATTGCCCAATATCTCTGCAAACAGCAGCATGCCTCAGAATGGGGGGTGGGGGCAGGAGTGTATACCAGTCTGAGTCAGTTTGGCAAAGTCTCCATTCAGTGGAGAGAAGCAAAGCAGTTAGGCATTGATGGTTCTCCTGAATTTATCTTGTCAGCTGATAGGGGAGGAAATTCCAGTTTGTACTTTAAAATGAGTCTTGACTTCTTCAAGATGGACAGGGGTCCAGGGTTTTGCCCAACCCTTCCAACATGCATGCAGACTTCTGGCAATGGTCAGCTTTCTGCCTAAAGCATCAAAAGTCTACTTGCAATTCATATCTATCAAGCATAACTCATAACAGCCCCTTTTGCAAGGTTTGGAGTAGACACTTCTGCAACTAATTACACCATGGCCATGAGCAAATGATCAAATAACTTTGCACTTACCAAACTCCAAAGTGCATGTGAGAACTGTGTATGTGCATGTGGAATTATTTGCTGCACTAGGACTGTACTTACACAACCTCTAAGAAAGCTCAAAACACTTGAGTAGTGCATAATATCCCAATATGATTCTGACCACAATCCCTTATTATTACTTATACATAAAGTTCTAAATCCTCAACTATTTCATCCCTGCATTCAAAGAAGAATAATTCTGGTAGTTTTCTCCCTCCACCATATGTATGTGTGTATGTACTTAAATATTTATATCCAACCCTTCCTCTAAAGATCTCAAGGTGGTATGCAATTATATCAACTTGACTAGTTTAAAACAGTGTAAAAATGAAAATAATGTTACAAATCTAAAAACATATATAATTTAACAAGTTAAAAAAGGACTGGTTAAAATAGTTTAACATGATTTAAAATCATACGTATGTGTGGATTTGTGTAAAACCAATTAGACCCAAAGGCTTTAGAAAACAACTATGTTTCTACTTAGTGCTGGAATGAAAGCAGGGAAGGCCTTCTCTGAGATTTTCCCACAGCATACTGCCTTGACAGATACAACACAAGTGAGAACCTCTCCAGTAGACCTGAAACCTCAGGTAGATGTACATAGGGAGAGGTGTCCCTTCCCACATCAAAGTCCAAGGCAATAAGGGCTTTAAATGTCATTACTAGCACCGTGAGTTCAGACTAGAAGTGTATTGATAACCAATGTAATTTTTAAAAAGTGTTATATGAATTCTGCATAATGTTCAGGTCAGTAGTCTAGCTGCAGCATTTTGTACTACATGCAACTGTCTGAGTTGTCTTCAAGGGGCGCCACATGGAGTACTGTGTTTAAGTTGTCTAGGAAAAGCCATAGCTGGTAGATCAGTTAAAACTGGCCCCAAGCACTCTGAGTTATGGAGTCTGCCTGGTCTCCAGTGACAAAAATGGATCTAAGAGTTCCCCTTAAACTACAGACCTGCTCTCTTGGGTGGGGGTTGGAGTTGATGCCCCATACAAGGCAGCTCACTTACTCAGTTCCCAGATCTGAGAAGCCCCAAGCTTCTGTTGGGATTCACCTTCAGTTTATTGGCGCTCATACAAGGACCAGCACAGCCTCAGCTGACTCCAGCATGAGAAGTAGAGCTGACTATGTGTTGTGCAAGAATTAATCTGTGGAGGAAAACATGTTATTGTTGGGGTTTTGTGCCCCAAAATCTAGGCAGGAAAATTGTTTTCTGTGTAGGGAACCTATTTCTTAATCAGAAAACTCTGGGGGGGGGGATTTCACACACAAAAAAGCATGTGTTCTTCTAAAGAATAATTTTTCCACATTACTTCAGGATGTTTGAATACCAGGAGAAAAGTGTGCAAAGTTCTCACTGGTCTATTATTTTTCTCAAAGGAGTTTCCTTGAGAATGAATAATTACAAATATTATTTTCATCCCTAACACAAGCACTTTTCAATACATTTCCTGTTCTTAACCCCACTCTTTCTTTTCTTTTCTTTTCTTCTCCTTTCTTTTTCTTTTTGGCTACTGGGTTCTCATTTTTTCATGGCATATCAGTATTAACCCTTGTATCATGATTGTAGGAAGGCTCTTTTTTCTTTTTGGTTAATCTCTTTTAAAAATGAATAAATACATGTCTTCCAGATAGTGATTGGGAATTTGTTTCATATTTTCTGACAACTGATGTTACATTGCAATTCTGTTCTTGTGAATTTTTAATTATTTTCTTAGTGATTTTCTTTTTCAGCACACTGTAATCATTTGAATTCACTTGCTTTCCTCTCTATCAGCTCCTCTTTCTAATCTTTACAATATTTTTTCTTTCAATGCCTTTTGTTCCTCACACCTCCCTTCCCTTAAACTACACCTATCCTATCTCCTAATATGTTCTTTGATATGTACTGCCTTTGTGTTTTGAGCTCTCTCCTGATTGCACATTCTTATCCCCCACTACATTTATTCAGGACAGCATGAGAAATGACAATGAAAAACAAAAGATGCCTTTCAAAACTATTTCTTTCTGGTTGCAAATATTTTTCTCTTCACTAGAGAGACACAAAACAGCATGATATGCTTTAGCAAAATAAAACATCTTATTCTAGATGAGAAATTTCCCAGTAGAAGATTTTGTCCTGTATGATAAGATGCCTCAGTTCTGTTATACAACCATAAAGCCCTGTTACCCACATGCATGGGGGTCCATGGGGAGCTCACTTGTGGCAATAAATTTAAGTTATTAATTGGGGGAATTATTATAGCTCAAATGGACAGCTGTGAGACATCAGGTAACATGAGGGACCTTAGCACCTATATATACTGGTACTAACTGCTAAGACTCCCAGTTAAAGTAAAATAAAATGTTTTTTATTGGGAAATAATATGGAAACATTCATGCATGAAGTCATGCTCACAAGAACCACACAAGGCTAATGAGGAATTAAGGTGGAAAATTTGGATAGATGAATAGTTTTGGGAAATGTGGTAATATTTACTGGTCCAGAAGAGTAGACTTTTGTGCAATGAAGAAACTGAAACGTGGAACTGAGGGTGGCACAACAATCTGACAGAGTGATGGTGTCCAACTGTGGCACACATGGCTATTGTTTGGCGATTAATATTTATACTGTATTCTGGGTCCTGAAGGGGTTTTTTAAACTTAGAACAAAGCTTAGATGGGTTTCCCACCATTAAACAAAGGAAACTGTAACTCCGTTGATTGTTGTTAATGGCTGCAGCATTGGAATTCATGAGTTTATGCCAAGCTCCGATTTGCAGGATAGGAAAGGTATGATGAAAGTCTTTCTGGGATAATGGTTGTTCTGGTCATGTGTTTGTTTGTAATGGATGACTCATTGCCAATGTGTCCAAATGGGGATGAGCACATACCGCTGACATGGCTTTGTTTACTAGGGGCTTTGCTGAGTCCTATCTTGGATGTGTCTGCTGGTAGTTTTCCACAACGCCTTCCTTAAGTCCTGGTGATCTCCTTCTGACCTCACTTATGCTCCACCCAAATCTACTAGACCTCATGGAGCATCTTACTATTGCCAATTATGAAATATTATAAAGAGTGTGTGTAAAGCATGGTAACAGCCCTTGCATTTACTGTGTGTGGTTGCGGGAGGACAATGCCAACTCTCCCCTGCTGCAGCCATTACACCTATGTCTAGCATTTTGAAGAAACTTATTCACCATTTGGAAGTGTGGAGGGTAGATTCAGAAGTGGGAGAAAATAGCTGAAAATCCCCTTCATGAACAGAAGTGTCATCCATTCATGTAGCAGATCTAAGAAATGCCCTATATGGATCCAAACAATATCCCATTTGCAATGCCGTGTAGTTCATCCTCATTACACATACACATTACATGATTTTGTACCTTAGAAAAACTAATGAATGGCAGACAAATGCACCGACTTCATTAAAGAGTACAGCATTTGAGATGAGGTAAATTTAACACCCCCCATGTTGTATTTGAAGTAACCCATTCACACATCCCATCTTTCAACTGACAAGTATCTATGCATGAACCAGCCTGCCTTTTACCTGCACTATAAATGTGAACATATTTTTGTCAACTAGTCATAGAACTGCAGCAGCAAAATGTGACCTCCAAATGAGGATCGTGCAGTATTTGCCTGCTTAAGCAAGATTATGGCTTTGGTGTGCAACAGTCACACCATGAGACTAGTCTGAGAGCCAAGCTACAAGTGTTACTCAATTGTGCATGCTAATTTCTTTGTTTTGCAAAATGCAGCTGCACAGAGGTTGCAAACTAAGCTGAAGAAACCAGATTGGAGAGAAGAGGGGAAAATATTTTTCCCCTATTCAATATTATCCCACAACTTACTTTTCTGAGCAAAAATGAAGTTACAGGCATTGCATAGATTTTCTCTCATGAGGCAAAAAGCAACTTGGGGAATCCATTTGAATAGAAAATGGGAAGGGAAAAATATGCATTCTCTCACTCCTATTAAGTTTTATTTTATTTTCTAAGGGTTTCTTCAACTTCACAGCTGTACTTTTCATTTTGTGAAACAACAGCAAAATCTAAGGACAAGCTAAATGGAGCTGATGAGCATATGTTAATTGAAATAAGCTTTGAAATGCACATTTCAAAGTCCATTCAGTATCAGGGTTTGCAAAATATAAAAAAGTGTCTTTTTATTGTAAGCATTATTATGGTTTATGCCCATATAAACCATAACATTTTTAATGTATTGATTTGATGAAGGAATCTTGGAATTTGTACTTTGGAGAGATACTTAAAATTATCTGTTTGAGAGGTCCAGTGTTGTAGTTCAGGAGATTAGAGTTCTCTAGTAGTTCTACTGCAATTACCACTGATCAGGTGATGGTGTTAACATGCCCTACTACCCGCCCCCCCAGTAATAGCTCATAATTGGAAATATTGGACATGTCAAAGGGGGCTAGTAGTGAGGTTAGGTGGAGGTCACAAGGACCTGGGAAGTTGTCACAGAAATATTTTAGAAGCACACCCAAGCTAGGATTGAGGGAAGACCCTTTAGTCGACAGAAACATTAAGGAGGTATGTGCTAATTCCTTCTTGGGCCCCTCAGTGATGAATCATGTATCCTAAACAATCAAGTGACCTATTCAACCAAAACCCCCAGGAAATATGCCTCGGAACCCCATCCTGTCCTACAATGTGAGGTTGTCATAAACCCATTAACTCCTATCTCGCAACCATTCACAACAATCTGCTAAGTTTTGGTTTCCTTTGTTTACATGGTGAGAAACCCATCTAAGCTTTATTTTAAGCCAAAGTACCCTCTTCAGAATATGAAATAGGGTATAAATATTATC
This sequence comes from Gambelia wislizenii, assembly GCA_030847615.1. Classification (NCBI taxonomy): domain Eukaryota; kingdom Metazoa; phylum Chordata; class Lepidosauria; order Squamata; family Crotaphytidae; genus Gambelia; species Gambelia wislizenii. Next base: position 191,113,360 of record JAUMIR010000003.1, on the reverse strand, counting down.
CCCCCCAACAATAGTAAAGCATGCCATTGTGGAATGTTTTTTTGTGCTATTTCTAATAAGAACATTTTATTTCACTTTAACCTGGAGTTCTCTGCAGTTAGTACTGGTAACACATAGGTGAAAATATTCCAAAGTTACCCACCTCTCATAGCCTTCCATTTGAGCTAATAATAATAATTCCCCAAATATTAATATAGTTGTGATATCCCATAAGGGCCACTAAAACACACATCCCACCTCTTCAGGTAACAATGGAACTATGACTGTTAAGTTGTATTAAATCATTATAATAATTTTGTATAGATAGGCTCCTAAAGTCTACAGCAAAAGTGTAAATGGAATTACCAGCATCTTTATGCTCTGCTTCTTAGTGTATCTTCATAGCTGTTCTTGGAAAAATAAACCTGAATTAGTCTTATCCACGAGGGCAATCCACATATTCTTTTTGATGGTGGTGATAGTAGTAGTGATGATGACTAGAATTTTAGACATGTCTACTCAGATATAAACACAATTGGTTTTACTGGTGTTACCCTAAGAACGTTTCCTTGAAGTCTGGGGTAATTATAGCTCAAAAAGAAGTCTGCAAGAGGAGGGTAACTTTGGGGTCTTTCCACCTATGTATACCAGTATTAACTGTAGAGAGCACTCCAGTTAAACAAAGTATTTTGTTGGAATTAACACAACTATTGTACAAGAACACACACTCTTAAGAACCTTACAAGGCTAGTGAAGAGAAAGGCTGAAGGGTTGGATATAGAGAAGTCAGGGATGGAAGGGTGAAAGTTACCAGTCTTGGAGAAAGAAGTCTGAACAGCAGAGAGGAACAGGCAGCATCTGGGGGTAGCACTGGTGAATCCAGTCCTTTGAGAAGGGGAGTGGTAAGATGACGTGCAGAATGGTGGGTCTCGTCTGTGGCACATGTGGTTAGGGTCAGAGCTAGGATATTTATACCCTATTTCATGCCCTGGAGGGGTACATTTGTTGTGACAAAGTCTGGATAGCTTTCCCATAGATCAGACAAAAGGGTCCAAAACTGAGATGATTGTCCTAGCTCTGGAGAGACAAATTATTGTTGGGATCTGCAACAGCCTCTTAATATTTGGTCAGGAAGGGTGTAAAGGAAAGATTTCCATAGGGTATGGGTGGGAGAAGATCACTGATTGCATGATTGAAAGGCTTATGATTCTATTATTAGCATAGTCCCATTAATGACTGGGATTTCCACATAATCCTATCTGGGTTTTCCCACTATTATGATTCTGGACATGTCTCAGGTCATCATGACTGTCTTCTGGTCAGCTTGATCTCAAATAGTGTCTGTTTTTTTTTCCCCTGTTCAAAGAGCATTTGAGTTTTACATCAATGTAAACACAATATGCATATAGCAAAAGTACATAATAAAGCCATATATTAGACAATACTGTCTTTAAAAGCAGCTGATATAAGTCAGTTTCAAAATTTCCCCAAATTACACAGAAAAAAGATTGTTGAAATAAAAAAAATGTGGAAAAAAAGCTGGTTTATGTTTGCTTTAATTAATTAGGTACCATCTATCAATCACTGCAAACCTAATTTTTGCAATTTTTTTTCTTTAGGGTTTTCACTTGTCTTATATTTCTTCTTTCACAACTTCAACTAATAGTATATATAGGAGTCCCTCTTTTCCTCTGTTGGAGGCCCTCCCTCCACCCTCTTTGGTCTGCTTGCTAGTTTCTGATGAGAGTCAGAGATGACAGTCAAATTGTTTTATTATAGGTACACACTTGGGGGAGGCCCAAACCAATTTCTGCTTGATTTGGAAGGGCTCCCTGTTCCAAAGCATAGAGTTTGACAAAGAGGTAAGGTGTTGCTGCTCTATTCCCTGAAAGCCCTCCAAAGGGCAGGCATGATTTGACCTTTAAATGCACAACAGAACTGGCTTTGAGGGAAAATTAAAAGCTGGAATGACACACCAGTATCAACTGACTGAGATTTCTCTCCCAGGACCATCTGATTGGACAAAGAAGAAGTGAAAATATTCCTCCTTGGAGTGCCATTTAAAGGAAACCTTAAACCCTTGCTCCTTTGTTAGCTGCAGGCCTCTTGCTAATTCACATTAGAGTCTGCAACTTGAGCCCCCAAGAAATGGATGAGAAAGAAAAACATAGAAAAAGAAGGAGGGAAAAAAAGCCTTCCTCAAGGAGTACTGTACCCAAAGACTGACAAGGAGACTCCACAAATGCACAGGGTGAGTGAAAACATCCTATGATAACACAATCCCACAGTACTATAAATAAGGAATTGGATAGCTTGTAGACAGATCAAGAGATGAGTAACATTAAAATGCTTGCCATCAAACATTTCTATTATTGGCTACAGGGTAACACAACCAAGACACAGGAGAAATGAATGACCTTGTTCTGATAACCTTAAAATGGGGGAGGGGGATTTTACTTCCTAGCTCAGTTCTTTGGATAGAATTGTATAATATTTAGGGGAAAGCGTAGATTAGAAATGTGTGCCTCAGCCAGTACTGTTCCAGAGCTTTCAGGTTTGAGTTTTTCAGTGATTTGGGAGTGGATGAACAGGGCAGCAGTTAATCTGAGTGGCATGGGGGGATTAATTTTGGAGTAAAAGTGTCTTCCAGTAAAGCTGCAGGGGCAGTTTTATTATTTAAAACAGACATACAGATCTCTGTCCTCAGCTACATTAAGAACCTACGAGCAGCTGCAAACAGTGTGGCCAGTGGGAGTCATCATGAGTTTAGACCAAAATTTGGAATTATGCTACATTGTGGGTTAATATGGCAGCTAATTGTAGGTGCCCCTAACCATTCTGAAGAGGTGACTAGGGCCACTTCTCTCTCTCTCTCTCTATCTCCCTCTCTCTCTTTCTCTCTGTGTGTGGATAGATAGATAGATAGATAGATAGATAGATAGATAGATAGGCTGGCAGGCAGGCCAGAGACACTGTCTTTACTTGACAGAACCCCTACTTCCATTTTTTAAAAAATTACTTGCTCCCCAAGTAGGGTTGCCATAATTTTACATACTCTCTTCACTGTTATAACACTTATCATAGAATCATAGAATTGTAGAGTTTGAAGAGACCACGAGGGCCATCCAGTCCAACCCCCTGCCATGCAGGAATACGCAATCAAAGCATCCCTGACAGATCCAGCCTCTGTTTAAAGATCTCCAAGGAAGGAAACCCAACTACACTCCGAGGGAGTGTGTTCCACTGCCGAACAACTCTTACTGTCAAAACCTTCCTCCTAATGTTGAGGAGGAATCTCTGTTCTTGGAGTTTGCATCCATTGTTCCGTGTTCTAGTCTCTGGAGCAGCAGAAAACAAGCTTGCTCCATCCTCAATGTGACAACCCTTCAAATACTTAAACAGGGTTATCATATCGCCTCTTAACCATCTTTTTTGCAGGCTAAACATACCCAGCTCTCTAAGTCTTTCCTCATAAGTCATGGTTTCCAGACCTTTCACCATTTTAGTCACCCTTCTCTGGACAAGCTCCAATTTGTCAATACCCTTTTTGAATTGTAGTGCCCAGAACTGGACATAGTATTCTAGGTGAGGCCTGACCAAGGCAGAATAGAGATTCAAACCAGTTGACTTCTGTTGACTTTTAACTTACCTCAGTAGTACAAACTGAATCTTTTTTGACTTTGGATGGATTGAGGAACAGTATTTCATTCAGAAATAAAACAAAAGCATTCAAATGGAGAAGGGAAGAATGATTGTGTCAGGAGTCTGGCATGGGATCTGTATAGTTAGTCAGCTCAAATGCACTGTTGCTGCTAGGCTGTAGTTAGCATGCCAGGCCCTGACATGAGTAAAGAGTATGCTGGAAACTAGGATGCTGGGTTAGAGCTGCTGAGTGTGCTATCTGTTGCTGGATTGTTCAAGGCCATCTAGCCAATTATGTTTTGGGAAAGTACGGAGGGAGGTTGGGAGGATGGTACAGCATGGAATTCTCTCATGAGCCACTGCAGGTGTGGGTGATGAAATTGAAACTTAGCTTTCCTATTATCTTCTGAGTATTGGTGCCTAGGCAATGAACCTGAATGCTTCTATTCCTGTTCCAATAATCCATTTCTGATCAATGGTTATTGTCTCACTGTGTGAGTGTTAGCAGAATCATCACTGATAGACAGTTCTCACTAAAGTCCCTGCTACAAGCCTTGGAGTGAAACAATGTCCCAAAGCCTGGTGAGCTCCTGGTGAGATTGATGCTGGGGCTGAGACTCCAGTTCCTGAGAATGTAGCAGGAGATGAGTCAGCTGGAGGTGAGAAGGCTGACAAGAAGTGGGAACGGTGCAGAGCTGGGGTGCTAACTGGTCAGAATTTGTTGGAGGTGGCTGCAGCAGCAGCGGAGTATGCCACTCCTTCCCATTGATCAGGTGGCCTTGGGCTACGAGGTTCAATGAGCATGGCCAGGATAACCGGAGATCCCAGCAGTGGGACCTACTGACAAGCTGCCCATACGGTGGGATAGGGCAGTCCTACCTAGACTTGGAGATGGATGTGGAAGTGGATGAAGAGAGAGATGCAAGGCATCCAGCGCAGCCTGGCTGAGATCCTATGCCTAATGAGGGAGAGAAGCCGGCACACGCAGCTATACCGGCTGGGGGACCACTACCTGAGAAGATTATGCTGGTCCCCGTCCTGACAAGAGTTCCCAATGATGAGGAGGAAGAGGTTCCAGTCCTAGTACCCGGACCATTTCCAGGTCCTCTGGTTCCCAGGCAGCCTGGTTGAGCCAAGGGAGAGACCGTGGGGGTTCACTCATGTTGGGGGAAGATAGGACACTCAATCCCTGGCAGAAGCCAAAAATATCTCAGCAGACTCAGCAGCAACCCATTCCCAAGAATACTCTCAAACAGAGTGACTGTCATCCAAATAATAGGAGATACTTTATCTTCAAGCTCAAGGCACTTGCAATATGTACAGATATATACTGCAGATGCACAACCTGCTATGCCAGATATCAATGCTTCTCAAGAGAGAATGTGCTCTGGATGCAACCTTCTTTTATACAGTTTCACAGGGCATTGGCTCCCTCAACCACATGGGTGCATTACATCAGTTTTTGCACACCAGACTCTGTTGTGCACCCCACATTGTAGCCTGATGCAATGCCCTGCAGTAATCTTCTTGTGCAGCTGTGACCTCAAGGCTTGTTCCTTGGCCTTGGCTTCAGCTAGCATGACAAACTTGGCAGTTGTCTGGCAATTTTCTAAGGAGTTCAGTCTCTGACTCCTGACAATCCCCTCCAAAATTGTCAGACTTCTGCGTAGGACACATTTTTTCATCACAGCCTAACATCATCTACATACATTGTAAGACATCATTCGTCTTTCAGTCGGCCTTCCCTTATGACGCCTCCACTTGACACTTTAGTGGTAAGGCCCAGCTTCTTTGCCAACTCATCATGGCTTCCTGCTGGAAGGGCTTTCGTGAGCAGGTCTGCAATGTTGTCCTCGGACGGACAGTAACACAGACACAAGATACCTTCTTGTATTAACTGCCTCACATTTTAGTAGTATACCACAATGTATTTTGTCCTACTTTTCAGGTTCTCTGTTTCTGCCATTACTATGCAGGTTGGGGAGTCCTCATGCACCTCAATAGGCATGTGGCATGGCTCTCCAAGATGTGCTAGCATCTGCCTTAACCATTGTATCTCGCTAGCCATTTCAGATAAGGCAGTGAATTCAGCCTCTGTTGTGCTTAAAGCCACACAATTCTGCTTTCTGGATCTCCATAATATGGGACTCTCTGCATATTTGACCACCAACCTGGTGACAGACATCCTGTCAGAAGTTTCTGCTGCAAAGGAGCTATCTGCATAGCATTCAAGGGTCATCTGGTTTCCTGCCAACTTCAGACACAAGTCCTTCATCCCCTTGAGATACCTGATTACTCTCTTCAGGGCATATCAATGCACCTTCCTAGGTTTGGAGGCCTTCCTACTAAGCACACCAACAGCAAAACTGATGTCTGGTCTGGTGTTGTTGGCAATGAACAACAAACTACCCATCACAGAGTGATACAAACCAGGCCTTTTAAAAAATCTGCATCCAAATTCACAAAATCTGTAGTCACGATGGTTCTGACTACTTTGGCCTCACTTAGCCCACACTTGGCTACAAGATTGTCTCCCCCCCCAGCTCAAGAAAATCTCACCAAGACTGGTTCTCTCAACTTCTACACCTAAATAACTTTTTAGGTTGCCCATGTCCTTCAGCTTCAACTATCTTTCCAACTCTACCTGCACATGCTTCACATCATTGGCACTCTTTGCCACCACACAAAGGTCATCCACATAAATCACTAATATGACAGCATTTTTACCTGACCCCTTGGTATATACACAGGCGTCAGTGACACTTCTTGTATATCCAAGTGTCACCAAAACTTGATGGAAGCACCTGTTCCAACAGCACACACTTCCTTCAGGAAAGAAAGCACTTTGCGCAACAAGTACACTTTACTCTCTCCTGTACTATCATACCCTGGGGCCTGCTCCATGAACACTGTCTCCTCCAGATCAGCGTTCAAATATGATTTCTCAAAATCAAAATGCTGCAAGACCATTTGCCTTTTGGCTGCAACAGCTAACACCATAGTCAGACACTCTGGCTTCGCTGAGGGAGAAAACATCTTATCAAAGTTGGTATAGTGCTCTTGTGAAAAACTCTTTGCTACTAAACAAGCCTTACACTTCTGTGTTCCATTAGGCATGTCCTTAAGCTTATATACCCATCAGCAACCAACAACCTTTTGATCTTTGGGCCTCTCAACTACTTGGAACACTTGCCTATCAATCAATAATTCACACTCAGAGTCCATTGCTGCATTCCATTTTTCTCCTCTTCCTGAGGAAGCTTTAGGAGTTCATGAAAGCTCTCAGGTTCCTCTACCACAACATTGTACAATCTGGCCACTTGGACAACAAACCTGTCAGGAGCTTTTCTCACCCTCCTACACCTCCTAGGAATGAGAACTCTAGTTCTGCCTGACTTGTCTTCACTTGCACTAGTGCTACTACCAATCTCTGTGTCAGGCTTTTTTTTTTTTTTTGCAGGAAAATGTCAGACTCAATGCTTGGTGGTAGTGGTGGTGTGTGTGTTGGAGTGGCATGGGAAATGTCAGGCTTATCTTCCTCTGTTTCCCCTTCATCATCAGACATCACCACCCCTCCATTTGCAGGGCTTTTGGGAGTTGCTGGCACATCCGTCCTCAAGGGAACAAACACCTCTTGATTGCAATGCAATCTGTTCCATCCTGTGTGCGATTCAAAATTTGCACTCCTAGAGTACAACATGTTTCCAGGGTGAGCAGAAAATCTGTATTTACTGCCCTCATATCCAAGGAACTACAGCCTTCTGGTTCTCGGCTACGCAGGCTTCCTTAGGTTTTGGGGTACCAGGACATTTGCATACTGGCCAAATATGTGCAGGTGTTTAAGGTTTGGTGTTCTACCATATAATAGATAATACAGAGTCTGATTGACACTAGACATCCATAATTGATGCATATTGTCATTAGCAATCAATACTGCTTCGCCCCATAGCCCAGCTGGGGCTTCTGCATCTTCCACCATGCACTCCTGCATTTGTTTTAGCATCTCAATGTTTCTCTCTGCAAGACCATCTTCCCCGGGAGATGTGGGGTTCGTGGTTTTGTGCCTAATGTCCCTACTACGCATCCAGGTCTTCAGGCTATTAGACAAAAATTCACCTCCCCTGTCCGTTACCAAGTTGGCAACCTTGTAGGGGAATTCCCTTTCAACAGAGTTCACCCATTCACAGAACCTGTCTGCAGCCTGACATTTCTCTTTAAGCAGGTATACCTGGTGTGTCTGTCCACAGTCACTAGGAAATAGCAGTTTCCCCCATCAGTGGGCTTGTAGGGACCGGCTAAATCTGTGTGAATAACCTCAAAAGGTCTCTGAGTGACACACTGGTTACTTTTGGCAATTGGGAAAGCTTTCACTTTTACTTTCCTGCACACTGTACATTCCAGAAGCCTTGTGCAATTTTTCATGTTCAAACCAGGACAGACTTTTGCCAGGTCTTTCTACCCTTTATGGCTAGCATGGCCCATTACTCTGAAAATAGTGGACACACTTGTCATGCAGGGGCACAATATTTGCAGGGTTCACATTTGCTACATTTCTTTTTTACAATATTTTTATTAATTTTATAATCATATATTATAATTTCCAATCAATACTTATTTAGTATAACACATAAAATTACCATAGACATCACAATTTTTCTATCTACTAATTTCAAAAGTTAACATAAATTCTTTACTATGATTCTTTTCATGAATATTACTTCCCCTACCCCCCCCACCTCAGTGCTCCCCTTCACAGGAGCTATTATCCCTTACCTAATCTTTCCAGAATCTCATTTCTTCTCGTGGAGGTAACCTCCCATCTTTTGTCTGTAATACTTTTTTAACAAATACTTTCCAAATTTTATCAAAATCACTTTCTTTCCAACTTCCTCTTCTTACTTTAATTCTATATGTTAACTTATCATTTATTGCCATTTTCCAAACTTCTTTATACCACTCCTCCACTTGTACATTTATTTCCATTTTCCAATATCTTGCTATAATTAATCTAGCTGCCGTTAATAAATTTGTTATTAAATCCTTTTCTGCTTGGTTCTCATTTTCTCCATTATAAATTGACATCAATGCTATGCTCGGTTTCCTTTCTATATTTCTATTCAGAATATTCTCTATTTCTATAAAAACCATTTCCCAAAATTGCTGTACAAATTTACAATCCCACCACATATGCATATATGTACCTATTTCTTGACAAACTCTCCAACAATATTTAGAATTATTCTTGTCTATATTATGCAGTCTTGTTGATGTCAAATACCATCTCCATATTATTTTATAGTAATTTTCTTTTATCCGTATCGACATATTTTTTAGATGTCTTTGTTTCCAAATCTTATCCCATTCATGATCTCCAATTCTTTGTTTCAAATCTTCTTCCCATATTCTCCTTAAATATTCCCCTTTGTCTTTTTATCCTGATTTTTTATCAATATTTTATATAATTCACTTGTAATACCTTTCAAATTTTCATGATCATCCCTCTTTTCACCTTTTTTCACCAAATTTTCAAATTTTGTAAATTTCATTGTTTCTTTATGATTCTTTTTCCAATTTTTAATCCATTGTTCTAACTGTATGCAGTTCAACCATGAAATTTTCATTCCACATAATTTCTCTTATACTCCCTTTCTCACTCATCCATCCTATCCATCCCTCTATTTTGTCTAGTCCTCTTTTCTTTAATTCCTTTCCCATTTTCCCTTCAAATTATAGTTAAACAACATCATATCTGATTTATTCCAATTAACCTGTAAGCCTGTCATCTCCCCAAATATTTTAAATGTTCTTTAATTTTTTTCTATCCCGTTAATCAAATCCTTAATTGTTAGCAATGTATCATCAGCAAACAAGCTTATCTTATGTTTTGTTTCTAATCTAATTCCTTCTATATTATTATCATTTCTTATCACATTTGCTAGAATTTCTATTACCATTGCAAACAATATTGAGAAAGTGGGCAACCTTGTCTTGTTCCTCTTGTTATTTTTATCTCTGTTATTCCACCATTAACCATCACTATAGCTGTGTTATGGGAATACAATTGATCTATTAATACTCTAAACCTCTTCCCCATTCCAAATTCTTTCAATATTGTTTTTAATGTTGGCCATTCCACACAGTCAAATGCTTTAAATATATCTAATGATAATATCCCTGCTTTTACTTTTGTTTTGACGATTATATATATTTTATTTAACACCCTTTCTTTCAAATTTGACATTTTTCTTCCTTTCACAAATCCACATTGATCCTTTAATATATATTTATACATACAACTATTCATTCTCTTTGCCATTATTGCTGATAATAACTTTGCATCAAAAATATAGGCCTGTATGATCCAGGGTCCATCAAATCCTTATCTGGCTTTGGTATCAATATTATCAATGATTGTTGCCATGATGGAGGGACTTTATCTCCATATATTATATTATTATATAATTCTAATAGTTTAGGTATTAACTTCTTTTTAAATACTTTATAATAATCTGGTCCTAACCCATCCATTCCTGGAGCTTTCCCACTTTTTTTAATTATTTATTGCTTCCTCTACTTCCATTTTCGTAATTGGTTTTTCTAATAAATCCCTATCTTCCTCTTCTATTTTAATCTTCCAATTTTCCCCTACATATTTTTCTATTTGTTCCACTGATTTATTCCCTGACTGGTACAGGTCTTTATAAAACTCCTCAAAATTTGTTAGTTTTTCCTTCATTGTTCTACACATTTTACCTGTTTTATCTCTAATCCCATTTATCATATTTTCAATTTTCTTCTTCTGTGTGGATCTAGCCAACATTTTTGAATTTTTATTACTAAATTCAAAATACTCCCTTCTTAAATAAATTAAATTTCCCTGTACTTCATCTACTTCCATTTTATCCAATTCCTCTCTCTTTGCTCGTAACTCAATATAAGTTTGTTTTTCCTTATCTAATATATATTTATTTTCCAATAATTCTATTTCCCTTTCTAATTTCCCTTTTCTTTCTTCTTGCCTTTTTTTTTAGGTTAAAGGTTTCTTTTATACATATCCCCCTTGTCACAGCTTTCATAGTATCCCCCAAAATTCCTTTTGATATTTTTCATTTGGGCAACATGTAGTATAACCCCTGTTTCTTCAACCCTTTGGCACAGACATCATGTTTGTCTGTTACTGTACAGTGTTCCTCCTCAAATAACACCCTGTAACCACCAGTTATCATTTGGGACACACTTAATATACAGTTCTCCAGATTAGTGGCACATAACGGCTCCCAGACTTTGGAATGGCCTGCCAGACGAGATCCTTCTTATCACTATTCTTGATAGCTTCAAGAAAGCGATAAAGATGGACCTCTTCCGGCAGGCTTTCCTGGAATAACTTCCCAGCTCAAGTGGAGTTGATTGCTTACCTGCCCCCCTGCCACTATTGCCATTTTTTGTATATTGTATTGTATTTTATCTTTGTTTTAATTCTTTACTAGTTTAATTTAGTTTTAATGGGTGGGAGGGTTAGAATTGTGAAGCATTGTTTTAACTTGCTGCAGTTTTAATTCTGTTGTATGCTGCCCCGGTTGCCAAGCAGAGGGGGGGTAATAAAAATTATTATTATTATTATTACACATTTTAAACCTCTTTACCAAATGCTGGCATGTACACAGTGTCCATTTTTTACACCTTGCTGGGAGCACCATCTGCAAGGGAAATATTTGTTATGTAAGCATTTTGTATATTCCTTACCAGTCTCTAATCATTCACCATGTTATGAGTTGCACCACTATCCAGCAACCACACTACCCCCTCAGCACCTTCAGGGTGTTGCTTTGCTATGAAAGCATGGCCAGCAGCATGAGAGGATGCACTCCTCCTTTGCCTTGTGGCTGTGCCACTCCTCCTGGGTGGTGCAGGCATTTTACAGTCTTTCTGAAAATGCCCACGGTTCTTGCATCTTCTCCTCCACTTTAGATGCCTCTGGATGTGTTGCTGTGCTCTCTTGATTATGTCTGGTTAACTGTGGCTGTGTCCTTCCCTCTGTCCAGGAGTCAAACTGCTTATGTTGGACTTCTTCCAGAATGCGCCTGGCTACTAGCTCTATAGACAAATTACTGGTAGTCTGCAAGCTGTACATCAGGAAGTCCCACTCTTTAGTTAAACTGCCCAGGAGTATAAAAAACACTTATGGGCTTCTGGGATATCCCCCCCTCTGTTAGCAACCTCTTGAAACAGCTGCTCATCTCCTTCAAATGGCCTTTGACACAGCCCCCAGGCAGTTGTGTGTTGTAACGCCTCTTTGTCCAAATCACCTTGGACAGGCATGAAGAATTCTGATGCGCTGCCTTTAATGCATCTAACAACGGCTAAGCAGCTACTGCTTCAGCAGCATGAATCAGCTGGGCAGGGCTGAGTGATAAGAGGATAGCAGCTCTAGCTTTCTGATCGGCTTATCAAAAGGCTGCAATTTCATCCTCCGACCCCTCCAGGACCACACTTTCATTCTCCAAAATGTGCCACAAATTGTCCTTAGTTAAAGCCTGCATATACACACTCCAGACCTGAAAATTGCCATCTTCAAGTTTATGAAAACAGACTACATTTGACTTAGCTGTTGCACCAATTTTCTGGCCAGAAAAACAAAAATAAAAGCTGGGAGTTGGGAGCTCTTCAAGGCTACTTGAAGATAACGTCTACTGCAGAGACACCTGGCTGGAACTTAACCATTTCACAGCCAATTTGCCAAAGCACTCAAAACAGGCAAAGGAGTCTTAGTGTCTGGGAAAATTTCTGGGTGCACCTTATCTGAGATCAATCAACTGGGCCCATAAACCAGTGTTGGGGGATGCTAGGACACTTAATCCCTGACAGAAGACAAAAATATCTCAGCAGGTTCAGCAGAAACCCATTCCCCAAAATACTCTCACACAGAGTGATTGTCATCCAAACAATAGGAGGTACTTTATCTTCTAGCTCATGGCAGTTCCAATATGTGCAGATACATACAGCAGACAGACAAAGTGCTATGCCAGATATCAATGTTTCTCAAGAGAGAATGTGCTCTGGACACAGCCTTCTTTTATACAGTTTCATAGGGCATTGGCTCCTTCAATGATATGGGTGCATTACATCAGTTTTTGCACACTCAGACTCTGTTGTGCACCCCACACTATAGCCTAATGCAATGCCCTGCAATAACCTTCTTGTGCAGCTGTGGCCTAAAGGCTTGTTCCTTGGCCTTGGCCTCGGCTAGCATGACAAACTTGGCAGTTGTCTGGCCATTTTCTAAGGAATTCAATCTCTGACTCCTGACAACTTATTGAGTTTGAAGGCAACTTTTGATGGGGAACCCATGAAGCTACCCTACTTCTTAACCCAAGTGATGGGTTTTATGAAGTGCTGGGAAGGGGTTCCAGACTGAGGAAGAAAAGGTCCAATATGTCTCAGGACAACTAGAAGGAAAACAGCAGAGTGGCTGGTGGGTCTGTATGACATGACCCAAATTGAACAGCCTCAATGAATTCATGGTGGCACTGCGTGCTCAGATTGAGGACCCATTCTTGAGGGAGTGGGCCAGCATGGAGCTACAGTGAATGCACCAAGGTAACCAGTCAGTGGCTGAGTACACCACAGAGTTTTGGCAGCTGGTGAGCCAGGTCTCTGATTGGATTGAAGCTGCCAAAGTGCAATACTTCATTGATGGCCTCAACACTGATATACTCAAGTGGTCTATGATCCAGGGCAACCAAGAAACCTTGCTCGGGTGGCTCTGATTGGCCAGAGAGGTGGAGGCCATGAGGCAGAGTGTCAAGCTGATGAAGCAGCAACAAGGGTGGGCCAGTAAGCTGGGCAGTGGAGTGGCCAAGAAGCCTGCTCAGCCCCCAACCATCCCAATGGAGATGGAGCAAGAGTGGAGGATGTGAATGGGCCTTTGTCTGAATCATAGAATCATAGAATCATAGAATCATAGAATTGCAGAGTTGGAAGAGACCACGAGGGCCATCCAGTCCAACCCCCCTGCCACGCAGGAAATCACAATCAAAGCATCCCCGACAGATGGCCATCCAGCCTCTGTTTAAAGACCTCCAAGGAAGGAGACCCCACCACACTCCGAGGGAGTGTGTTCCACTGCTGAACAGCTCTTACTGTCAAAAAGTTCCTCCTCATGTTGAGGTGGAATCTCTGTTCCTGGAGCTTGCACCCATTGCTCCGTGTTCCAGTCTCTGGAGCAGCAGAAAACAAGCCTGCTCCATCCTCAGCGTGACATCCCTTCAAATACTTAAACAGGGCTATCATATCACCTCTAAACCGTCTTTTTTCCAGGCTAAACATACCCAGCTCCCTAAGTCTCTCCTCATAAGGCATTGTTTCCAGACCTTTCACCATTTTAGTTGCCCTTCTCTGGACACGCTCCAATTTGTCAATATCCTTTCTGAATTGTGGTGCCCAGAACTGGACACAGTATTCTAAGTGAGGTCTGACCAAGGCAGAATAGAGTGGCACTATACTTCTATTGATACAGCCCAAAATTGCATTGGCCTTTTTAGCTGCCGCATCACACTGTTGGCTCATGTTCAACTTGTGGTCTACTAGGACTCCTAGATCCCTTTCGCACGTAGTCTCATTCAGCCAGGTCTCTCCCATCCTATATTTATGCATTTCATTTTTCCGCCCTAAATGCAGTACTTTACATTTCTCCGTATTGAATTTCATTTTGTTAGCTTTGGCCCAGCTCTCCAGTCTATCCAGGTCATTCTGAATTTTGATCCTGTCCTCTAGGGTATTAGCTACTCCTCCCAATTTGGTGTCATCTGCAAATTTGATAAGTATGCCCCTAACTCCCTCATCTAAGTCATTGATAAAGATGTTGAATAGCACTGGGCCCAGGACAGAACCCTGTGGCACCCCACTGGTCACATCTTTCCAAGACGAAGAGGAGCCACTGCTGAGCACCCTTTGGGTTCGGCCGGTCAACCAATTACAAATCCATTGAACAGTTAACTTGTCTAGCCCACATTCTACAAGCTTGTTTGCAAGAATGTCATGGGGAACCTTGTCAAAGGCCTTACTGAAATCAAGGTATGCAATGTCCACAGCATTCCCTTCATCTACCAAGCTGGTAACTTTATCAAAAAAAGAGATCAGATTAGTCTGGCATGACTTGTTTCTCTGAAACCCATGCTGACTTTTTGTGATTATGGCATTGCCTTCTAAATGTTCACAGACTCTCTGTTTAATGATCTGTTCTAGAATCTTCCCTGGTATTGATGTCAGACTAACTGGACGATAGTTGTTGGGATCCTCTTTTTTCCCCTTTTTGAAGATGGGAACAACGTTTGCCCTCCTCCAGTCTGCTGGGACTTCTCCTGTTCTCCAGGAGTTCTCAAATATTATTGCCAATGGCTCTGAGATTATATTTGCCAGCTCTTTTAATACTCTTGGATGTAGTTCATCTGGTCCTGGAGATTTAAATTCATTTAGATTAAGAAGGTATTCCTGTACTACCTCTTTACTTATTTTGAGCTGGATTTCCCCTATTGTGTCCTCTGTTCCATTCTCCTCAGGTTGGTCCCCCTTTTCCTTTTCTGAAAACACTGAGGCAAAGAAGGTGTTGAGTAATTCTGCCTTTTCTCTGTCCCCTGTTAGCATTTTGCCATCTTCTCCACGTAGCGGCCCTATCATTTCCTTCTTCCTCCTTTTGCTGCGGACATACCCAAAAAAACCCTTTTTATTGTTCTTAACCTCCCTAGCAAGCCTGAGCTCATTCTGCGCTTTAGCTTTTCTGACTTTACTCCTACACGTGTTCGCTATCTGTTTGAATTCTTCTTTGGTGATTTCCCCCCTTTTCCATTTCCTATACATGTTCCGTTTAAAACTTAGCTCCCTTGAAAGTTCTTTAGTCATCCATCCTGGTTTCTTGAGACACCTCCCATTTTTCTTCCTCAATGGTACTGTTTGAAATTGTGCCTTCAGTATCTCCCTTTTGAGAAAGTCCCATCCGTCTTGAGGTCCCTTCTCTTTTAGTATTCTTGACCATGGGATCATCCCCAGTATTTCCCTGAGTTTATTGAAATCAGCTCTCCTAAAGTCAAGAATGCGTGTCTGACTATGCCTGCCTTCTCCTTTCCATTGTATAACAAACTCCAGGAGAACATGATCACTCTCACCTAAGGATCCCACCACTTGCACCCCATTAACAAGGTCGTCTCTGTTGGTTAGGATCAGATCTAAAATAGCTGACCCCCTTGTTGCCTCTTCCACCTTTTGGACCATGAAATTGTCTTCCAGGCATGTAAGGAATTTGCTTGACCTTGTAGTTTTGTCTGAGTTAGATTGCCAGCAAATATCAGGATAGTTGAAGTCACCCATCACTACTACATCTCTCCTTTCTGCATGTATGTTCATCTGGTCTAGAAAGGCAACATCCAATTCCTCCGTCTGATTTGGGGGTCTGTAGTAGAGTCCCACAATAACATCCCTGTTGTTTCCCTCCCCTTTAATTTTTATCCAGATGCTCTCCACCTGGCTTCCAGTATTGATGTCATGGATCACTTCACTGGTGTAAATATCCCTGACATATAATGCTATTCCTCCTCCTTTCCTGTTTGGCCTGTTTCTCCTATAAAGGTTATACCCCTCTATTCCTACATTCCAATCATGAGACTCGTCCCACCAGGTTTCAGTAACGCCTATTATATCATATTTGTTTTGTAGTGCAAGGAGTTCTAGTTCATCTTGCTTATTTCCCATGCTCTATGCATTAGTGTAGAGACATCTGAGACCATGTGTTCCCTTTACTTGCTCCCTGTGCAAGTTTTTTTGCCTCCCACTGTTGGGTCCTTGCGCTGTTTGCCTTGTTCCCTCTATGACAGTTTGACTATTTTCTCCAGCCCTTTTGCCTTCCAGAATACTGTCTCCCTCCCCCATTTGACTCAGTTTAAAGCCCTCCTGATCAAATTCTTGAGACTGTTGGCAAAAATGTTTCTTCCAACTGTTGTAAGATGCACCCCATCTCTTGCCAGAAGTCCCCCCGCATGGAAGCGCAGTCCATGATCCAAGAATCCAATTTGTTCTCGGCGACACCATCTACGGAGCCAGTTGTTTACGTCGGCTATTTTCCTCTCCCTTCTTGGACCATGCCCTTCAACTGGCAGAAGAGATGAGATGACCACCTGTGCATCCATTTCTTTCAGCTTCCTCCCCAGGGCCTCATAATCTCTTCTGATCTTGGGAAAGCTGTGCCTTGCAGTATCATTGGTTCCCACATGGACCAAAAGGAAGGGGTAATGATCTGTAGGCTTGACGAGTCTTGTCAGCCTCTCGGTCACATCACAGATCTTTGCCCCAGGGAGACAACACACCTCCCGAGTCATCTTGTCAGGCCCACATACCACTGCTTCTGTACCCCTCAGCAAGGAGTCCCCCACCACCACCACACGCCTCCGCTGAGGCTTCGCAGCTGCTGTTCCTTGCGGTGGTCCTCTCAAGGTCCCCTGCTCTACCCCTGAAGTCTGTCCATGCTGTTCTTCCTCGTTGTCCTTGATAAGGGAAAGGGCTTCGAATCGATTCTGTAGCTGCAAGCTGCTGGAAGAATCCCCAGATTTTCTTGTTCTGTGTGTGACATTCCTCCAGCTGTCTACTTCCTGTGTCCGTGAAGTGACCCTCTCCTCCACAGCCACTTCCTCTGTGCGGTCCCCATCCAAGACTGTTCGTTCTGTTCTGCATTGTGGCAAAAGTGGCCACTGTATTGTGGAGTGCCCAGAGAAGCTGGTGAGTGGCAGTGAGAAGGAGGAACCAGCAAAGAAAGCTGAAGGGAAGCCTTCACCGTGGAAGACTTCAGGAAAAAACCAAACATAAAGCAGCACTATGAGCAGTAGTACCTGGTCACCCGGCTGAGGAATCTTCCTGGGATACCAATGAGGTGGACACCTCATCTTCTGATGGAGAGCCATCAGGAAATGGGCAGAGTCCACCCTAGTGATCACCAGAGGTGGGCTGATCCAGAAGGGTGCCCAGAGTCCATGGTGAGTGGAGTACTAACCCCATTTTTTGTAAAGGCCAAAATTTGGGCACCTGGGAAGCCCTCCCCCTGTAGGATAATGGTTAAGGTGACTGTGGCTGCACTCAGGTGCTGCTCCACCCATCCTTAGTCAGGTAACTGGGAGTGGACACCTAAAAGCTCCCAACCCCCATCAGGCTCTCCCAGATGGATGGCAGTCTGATGAAAGGGCCCCCCTGCCAAGTGACTTACTGAGTCTGTGAAGGTAAAGTTGGGAGGCCATGGAGAGGATCTCAGATTTGTGATCACCCCAGGGTTGGTGCTGGTGATTGTGCTTGGCCTGAACTGGCTTAAGTACCACAACCCCTCCATAGACTGGATCAGAGAGATAATAACTTTCACCTACCCAGTCTGTATACAAGAACAATGTCAAAGGGGATGGGGGAGAGAGCAGAGGGCCCCAAATCAGGCAGACCACCAGATCAGTCAACCCCTGAAGGGTTGAGAGGCCCCTGTTTGGTAGCCATGGTCATGGGAGAAGTGAAGGACTTGCTGGTGGAGTATAAGCAGTGGCAAGTGATATTCAAGGAGAAAGAATGTGACATTCTCTCCCTTACTGCCCCTCTGATTGCACTGTCGAGCTGATTCCTGGGGCGGAGCTCCCGAAATCTAAACCATACTCAATGACCCCAACAGAGATGGAAGTCCTGAGGGAATATATGGACAAAAACCTGGCTAGGGGGTTCATCAGACCCACCATTTTTGCTGTTGGGGCCTGAGTGTTGTTTAGGCGCAAGGATTCTTCTCTCCATTTATGTATTGATTACCATGCCCTCAACGCAGTGTTTCAAATCAATACCCCCTCTCCCTCATGAAGGACATGTTGACCCATTTGGGTAAGGGCAAGATTTTTACCAAACTTGATTTGTGGGAGGCATATTACAGAATTCGAATCAAGAAGGGGGATGAGTGGAAGACTGCTTTCAATTGCCAATTGGGGTCCTTCGAGGTCTTAGTAATGCCATTTGGTCTGTCAGTGGCCCTGGGGATATTTATGAACTTGATATATGATGTTAGTTTTCCTAACTAACTAGGAGGATTTAGAGTAGAATGACTCACCCAGCCTTTAGCAGTAGAGGCTGCATGGTGAACATCATGGCATGGCTTCATAGCAGCATGGCTACATAAGATGGCTAGATAAGAGATGGCTACAGCTGCATGGAGACTCTAACTTAAAAGAGAACTTGCACAAAGAGCAATAAAATTTAAATTAGGTCATGTGTTGAATGACCCATCTCTCCAGTTGGCTGGAATTGCCTAGTGAAATAAGAGAAAGGGAGTTTGGGAGAACAGAAGCATGCAGGGAAAATTCCTAGACTTATCTTAGGATGTGAATGGGGTACATAAGATTGTTTTACATTACAATAATTATTGCCCCACATACTACAAAAGGGTGCTACACATGTGCCATGGCAAAAAAAGGGAGGGGGAGACTAAAAGGTCTGTTGCAACCTTTACCTACCCCTATCAAGCCCTGGAAGGTTATCAGTATGGACTTTGTTGTGGACTTGCCCAAGAGTCAAAATAAAATGGTTATTTGGGTAGTAGCAGACTTGTTTTCTGAATAAGCCCATTTCATTGATTGTAAGAGTATCCCCATGGTGCAGCAACTTGCCAAACTATTAATACAGTACATTTATAGGCTGCACGGAGTTCCAACAAAATAATTTCAGACTGGGGGGCCCAATTTACCTCTCAGTTTTGGAAGGCATTTACTAAGATGCTGAGAATTGAACTTGGGTTGAGCAGTTCCCATCATCCACAAACAGATGTTCAAATGGAACAAAGAAACAGGATGGTGGAACAGTTCCTATAATGCTATATCATTTTCCAACAGTCTGACTGGGTAGAACTGTTGCCCTTTGCTGAAGCAGCATACAACAATGTGGTGCATCAGAGTTCTGGGGTCCCCCCATTTATGGTTGTCTATAGTCAAGAGTTTAATTCCCTACCCATAGAGTAAGTGGACAGCAAGGATCCTGTCCCATGAGAGCATGGAGTAACCAGGTCAAAAATGCTGGGCCAAAGTTGTATCTGCATTGTACTTTGCAAAACAACAGTATAAAATGCAGGCTGATAAGAACTGGGATCCTAACACGGACTATGCTGAGGGAGATATGGTTGATCTCTCAACCAGGTTCCTGTAGAGCCCCCACCCTTCCAAGAAACTGGGACTTAAATACATTGGACTATTTCCAATTGTTCGTAAGATCAATGCTGTTGCTTTTGAACTGACTTTGCCTAAACTCTACTGTAATGTACACCCTGTCTTTCATTCAAGCAGGCTGAAGCCTGCTCCCCCCTTGAGTGCTTTGTGCCCCACTCCTGAGGAGCCATCTCCCATCATGGTTGATGACCATCAGCATTTTGAAATTTCTGAAATCCTTGACTCCAGGTGACGCAAAGGATTCCTTCAGTATTTTGTTAAATGGAAGCACCTACCTATTGGACATTCTGAGTGGGTCAATGCTGAGCATGTGCAGGCTCCATGTTTTTTGGCCAAATTCCATGCCCACTTTCCTGGACAAACCAGGATGAACTGGTTTTTTGGGGGGGATATTGTGTTGTTAAATTCTGTTTGATTCCCTCTATTTCTTTTTTTCAGTGCCTTTCTTTATTTGGGCGGGGGGTTGGCTTGGGGGGGGGTGTCAGGACTCTGGCATGGGCTCTGTATACATAGTTAGCTCAAATGTACTGTTGCTGCTAGGCTGTAACATGCCAGACCCTGAAATGAGTAGAGAGTATCCTGGGAGCTGGGATGCCAGGTTAGAGCTGCTGAGTGTGCTATCTGTTGCTGGAGTGTTCAAGGCCGTCTGGCCAATTATGTTTTGGGAAAGTACGGAGGGAGGTTGAGAGGATGGTACAACATGGAATGTTCTCATGAGCCACTGTATGTATGTAATCAAAACGTAGCTTTCCTGTTATCTTCTGAATTCTGGCATGAAACGCCAGAACTGTCTATGCAATGAACCTAAATGATTCTATTCCTGATCCAATAAACCATTTCTGATCAATGGATATTGTCTCAGTGTGTGAGAATTAGCAGAGTCATCACAGATTGCATTAGCCCCATGGAGAACATTCTTGCAAGGAATGACACATCCATGTTCTGTCAGAGTAGAACCAAAGTGAGAATTTTTTATGTAATCAGACTTTCAGTATCATTTCCACCATTTTCCATGCTTACTATCACATTGTGAAGTCGAAGGCCCGGAAAAAAAAACATGAAAAATTTACCATCACATTGCTTACATTTTTAGAATGCTCTCAGGCAATATGCAGGTTTACAAAATAAAAAATTAACAATGTTAATAAAGAAAGAAGAAAGAAATGATCAATTCCTTGGATTTTCATGAGTTACATGCAACACAAAGCTACCCACCATTCCAAGAATCAATGATCAACAGCTTCAGTGTTCAAAACAGGAAACTTTATTGGCACAGAAATCCAGAAATTGAACCATACAGGGTTGTTGCTCAGAATGAAACTTAACCAACAAACAGTCTATTAAAAGCATTTTCCAATCGACAAAATCTAGCAGGCTACATAACCATTGGCTACCCATCATCCTGTTTCTCTTCCCAACCCCCTTTTTCCCAGAGCTGAAACCTAACTGCAGAGCTTATCAGGTCTTTCCTGACATTGACAACATAAGCCTTTGACAGTTCATCTATACACTCATTAACAAGCAAAGAGAAATGCAAAACACAGTTAGTTACCTACAAGGTTATACAACACAACTGATATTGGCAGGAAAAGGTCACATCTGGGACTGATCCTAACACTACCACCGAAACACATTACAAATTCATATGATAGTAGACATGTTGTGTGTAAGGAGTCTGTTATCCATAGGAAAAAGAACAGTGACCCCAGAACTGTATTAATACTTTGGAACCTCCTTGCAGCCACTAGAATCTGCATAGTGATGTGTGGATCCAATTTTCACATGGAATATTTTATCCACTATTTACCAAAGATGACAAGTCTGGAATAGATATAGAAATGCATTACAGACAGCCATTGTTAAGCAATGTAACTGTAATATCCATGTGTACTTCTCAGGATTAAAGTCCTTGAATTCAGTGTCTGTCCCTGCAAGAATGGGAATAAAAGTGTCCAATTTTTAAAAACCTTTCTGGATGACAACTCCCAAAAGCCCCCAGTGGCAATGCTGGCTGGTAGCTTCTATGTGATGTAGTAAACACACACACACAATCTGCCATGCTCTGCTAGAATCAGATTTCACATATACCTGGATATATAAGGTGGGATACTCTCCTCTTTCGTCTGTGCAAGGTAATGCAGTGGGTCATCTTGGCCTGGGGCCAGTCAACACTGTCAGTTATCCATGCTGTTAATGCTACTGTTGCTGTGGTAATTACCATGTAACACTTATCAAAATTATAGTATGAATGCAATTTCATACTGAGTTGATTACCACCTGAACTCTACTGACAGCAATTGGTTAAGTAGTAGGCAAACTATGTCTGAAAAAATAAGAAAGAAAATACAGTACTTTCATTCCACTAGGGGCTCTTCTGAGAATATACTTCCATTGCAAAAAAACCAGGCTACAGTGGATTTGGACAATCTTGGTACTCAGTTATGTTTATAACATTTTATCTTTTTTTTTAAATGGTTTTATGTAATTTCTGTGTTAATTGTACTCTTCAATTGTTAGCTACCCCAAGCCCACTTTCTTTTTCATGACAAGTTTTCACTGCCCTCTTTTCTTGTTTCAGGTGGGACAGAAGATGATCTGTTTAAAAAGTCAGGGATGTGATGGACTAAGGGATATGAAGGATATTCAAAAACATTCAAAAATGTAGAAAAAAATGTATTTCTGAAGTGCCCTGAAGAGGAGAATCGTGAACAGATGAGTATGCTCACAGTCCAAGTCTTATTCCATGCTATATTCATGGATTTATTTATTTTTTCTGCAGAAACTTGCACAAAATTAAATAAATATTTATATCTAACTAAGTAAACATATAAAAATAAAAAATAAAATATAAATACTTTTTCTGTGAAGAAAATACTCACGTTTGCACACATTTTTTAAAAATCTGAATTGTCTGCAGAAAAAAATATTCTGAAATGCAAATAGTTTTCAAAAACTGTACAGGTTTCAAATCCTTTCTCTAAGAGGGAAGAAAGTTCCTAAAATTGCTCATTGCTTTCTTTGAGAACAGAATTAGTGTAGAATTTCATCCCTAGATGAAATGCTGCTAAACAACATATCTGGAGGGAATGTGTGCATGTAGTAGTGTCATGAGCAGTGGTGACTGGTGGCATCCATGTCAATAGAGTGGTTATTCAACTCTGCATTTTATTCCACCATTTTAAAAAGCCATCCAAGGTGCTAAACTCTATCTTCAAAATAGATTCATCACCCTTGGGTAGCTCCTTTTAAAATTCAGACTGAAAACTGGAGCAGATTCACTATCCCACGATCTGCTACTAGATAAAGGAGACCCACCACTTCTAGACTGCATAGTCAATAAACACAACACATACACACACACAGACACAGACACACACAGAGAGAGGAGCTGTCTGTTTGGGTTATCAAGTTACATTAAGGCAAATTCTCATCTTACTTTAGTAGTTGGAGGTGTTAATTATGCCACACATATAGAAATAAAATGGTTATAAAGGGTTGAACAGATGACCTTCATGAAATAATACTAATTTTCTTTTAAAAGTATACAAAAATCCCTATATCCCTTTGTTATGTTCATTTCATGTTTTTGGTAATGTTGGAATTGACTTCTCAAGGGAAATATGGGAAGTGAGGATTTTTTTTTTATTTCTATTTTTTTGCAGTGATTTATCTCCTTAATCCCTTATTCTCAGTCTTTTGCAGTATTTCTTTCTTCACATTAAAAACTGATATTACCAAAAGTTTAATCCCTCCTCCCCCAGCTTTTCTACAGAGAAGCATGAGGATTTTTTTTGAGACATCAAAGCTTGTCATACATTCTGAAGAGAAATAGTATAATGTTATCCCCCCCACACACTACTTTAAACTTGTATTGTCTGTGTACCATAGAATCATAGAATTGGAAGAGACCACAAGGGCTATCTAATCCAACCCCCTGCCCTGCATGAATATCCAATCAAAGCACTCCGAACAGAGGATCAACCAGCCTCTGTTTAAAAACCTCCAAAGAAGGAGACCCCACCACACTATGAGGCAGTGTATTCCACTGCCAAACAGCTCTTACTGTCACGAAGTTCTTTCTCATATTTAGATGGAATCTCTTTTCGTGTAGTTTGAATCCATTGCTCTGTCCTAGTCTCTGGATAAACAGAGAACACACTTGTTCCATCCTCAATATGATATCCCTTCAAATATTTAAACATGGCTATTGTGTCACCTCTTAGCCTTCTCTTCTCCAGGCTAAACATACCCAGGTCCCTAAGCTGATCCTCATAGGACATGGCTTCCAGGCCATCCTCTGGACATGTTCCAGCTTGTCTGTATCCTTCTTGAATTGTGATGCCCAGAACTGGACACAGTATTCCAGGTGAGGTCTGACCAAAGCAGAATAGAGTGGCATTATTGCCTCGATCTAGACATTATATTTCTGTGGATGTAGCCTAGAATCACATTGACTTTTATAGCTGCTGCATCACACTGCTGACTCATGTTCAGTTTGTGGTCCAATAAGACTCCTAGATCTCTTTCGCATGTACTGCCATCAAGCCAGGTGTCACCCATCCTATATCTGTGCATTTCATTTTTACTGCCCAAGTGTAGTATCCTACATTTCTCCCTGTTGAAATTTATTTTGTTAGCATTGGCCCAGCTTTCTAATCTGTTCAGGTCATTTTGGATTCTGATCCTGTCTTCTGGGGTATTAGCTACCCCTCCTAATTTGGTGTCATCTGCAAAACTCATAAGAATGCTATTTATTCCATCATCCAAGTCATTGATAAAGTTGTTGAATAGCAATGGGCCAGGACACCCTGCACTTCACTTCTCTGCAGGATGAAGAGGAGCTATTTGTGACTACTCTTCGTGCTTGGTCAGACAACCAATTATAAATCCATCTAACAGTTTCACTGTCTAGCCCACATTACTAGCTTTTTTTGGAAGAATATCATGGGGGACTTTGTCAAAGTCCTTACTGAAATCAAGATTCACTACATCCACAGCATTCCCTTAATCTACCAAGCTTGTAACTCTATATAAAAAAAGAGAGTTAAGATTAGTGTGGCATGACTTGTTTCTCAGAAATGCTTGTTGACTTTTAGTGATCACGGGATTCCTTTCTAAGTGCCTACAGACTGTTTAATGATCCACTCTTTTATCTTTCCTGTCAGGCTGACATGTTCCAGCTTGAATTATATCCTGAATTATATCCTGAAAACTCAGAGCCTTTGTTAGTGCCCCTAGCAACCCCACCTCCAGAATCCCCAACAAGTGGCTTATTAATAACTTGGCTTATTAATGTGGTCTTCCACAGGGAAGAGCAGGCTATCAGGGACTCGCTCTAAAGATCCCAATAGGCATGTGTTGAACACCATGCTTCATCAAAAAGAAGGACTACTGACAAATTCCAAAATATGAGGAAATATAAGGTCAAAAAGGCATTGTCTCCACCACACACACAAGTGACTAACAATGATTTCATTAAGAAGATGGATTATTCCTTTGTCTGAAGATATCAAGCTCTCCTTCCCCAATCAGCCATCAAAGAAGCAACTCAAGCTTTTGTAAATCTAATCACAACAACATTTAAGGCAGTTACAACACATTAGCATCTTCAGACACCTATTGTCAAGAACAGAAGTTTTCCTGAAATTCATTGCACAATTTTTGGAACCTATTGTTTCAACCCATGAAATTTACTCATCCCAGGGCATATTTTTGATGTAAATACTGGCCAAAAATAATGCCTCCTTGTGCACAGAGCATCTGCTTGGGAACATTCCATCACTCTGTGTTAGCCACTTCAGATTCATCCATCCATGCTGCCGGTCTGCTTGACAGGTGTTGTATCACTCCAGAAATCTCCTTATCTATCCCTCTGGCAACCTCTCTTCTTCCATTCTTAGTGGTCTTGTATGAATGCTGTTGTATGAATGTATGTGTGCTTGGTATTATTATGTTTGTCTTTAATAAATACCATTGGTAATTTTTCATTTTGCATTTGTAGGCATCTGTTCAGAGTTAGTAGGGATAAAGTTGCTGTAAAGATCCCCTTCTCTGTTGTCCCCTTTTGTATTGCTAAGGTTGAGTTGCTGCTAATTTCCCCAACATATTAGAAACTTGATATTTTCTTGGAATTTTCTAAGAGTTCTTTGGGTAACACCTGAACTTTTGAACTAGAATTGCCAGACTCACCCAGGCTCTTGGATTTGGATTTTGAGAATGGTAGTCAAAAACCTAAACATGCAAGCTCTGTGAAAGCTTTTATTTGGCTTAACTGGCTGGGGTAGACCTCACTAATGATAAGAAGAAATAGGTCATTGCTCAGGAATAACAGTGGCTTGGTTTCTTTATCAAAATACGTTTTACAAACTGAATAGGCATGCGATACATCATTAATTTTCTTCTCAAAGAAAGCAATGATTGATTTTCGCAATTTTCTCCTAGCTTCAGGAAACTCTTTAAAAAAATGCAGTTTTCAAAGCACATTTGCAATTCAGGACTCATTCTGTGCAAAACTTGCATGTGGTTGCTTTGCAAAGAGATCATGACTTTTTCTGTGCATAAATTCATATTTCTATGAAGAAATATTATTTTCTGTGCTGCAAAAATCTGCTTCCTGTGCAAAAAAAGAGAGATGTTTCCTATGCAGAAAAGGCTGTTTTGTTTTGTTTTGTTTTGGTGTGTGTGTAACAACCATGTGTGAATTTTACACAGAAAAAATCTTGAACTGTGAAGATTCTTGTCAGTTCAGGACTCTTCTCATCAGAGTTTCTCAACACATGAAAAACATGTTTCTTAACAATTTTTCAAATATTTAAAAATCTTTTTTCCATCCATAAAACAGAGTTACCGGTACCTTTTTGTTGAGCCCCACACAGGAGATTATCAGACTTGGCAAAAAACATGTCAGAAGAACATGGCAATAAAAGAAGTGGGTGACATTATCAGATGACAACACCCTTCAGCATTCCGGGGGCATAGTGCAGGCAGGAATAAGGTGTCCCTTTTTATTGATAAATTAGCCTGTCAATTAAAAAAAAGTGAAGCCTCGTCCATGCCAGCGCTACACCCAAGGAACAGCTGAGGACGTGGTCATCTGATAATGTCACCCTTTCTGTTATCATCACATTATTCTGATATGTTTTGGGATGTGGTTTTTTGCCGCATCAAGCTAGGCAGTCTAATATATTCATGTTTGCATATAGGGATCAGGAAATCACTCCACTTCTGGTCTCTATCACTTTCATAAGTGCCCAAGCAAAAGTCTGTTCCATCTCGATTCCATCTTAAACATAAAAAAGTGCATTTAATTTTATATTAATTACGTCTGTTGAGTCAAGAATTGTGTTAAGATGTTTTGGAAGCACAAAAGCCAGTAGAGAACTACATTCCCAAGTGCATGTGTAATAAGGGGCTCCTGTGTTAGTGGGGTGATGAATCCAGGGTTTGATGAGTCCAAAATTTAAAGGAGCTATCCAAAGTGCTGAAACTACTTTGGAGATAGGATTCACATTCCTAGATAGCTCTTTTAAGGTTCTTAGTTTTTTTTAAAAAAAAAAAAACAAACCAGTGGATTTATTGCCTCACTGATGTGGAAGTCATCAGTCGCTCCTTCACAATACTGCTCCCTAGAAGTCAATCAGGATTTTGCTGCTCATTTGATGGTTCCAAGATTAGGTTTATGGTAAGTGGGTCTTGAGGCTTTGTGACTTTTTCCCCGTTAAGAGCCAGCCTCTGCCACTGTAATACAGTTTCACTTCCACACATTCCATGTTACCATACCTGTGCATGAATATCAGCTTGGCTTGTACCTGGAATCTCCCCCTAAGCAATATCACTTTTTAGCAGCTCAGCTGTTCAGCACCTCCAGCCAGTAATACTCCAGAGTTTTCCTTTATATCATATGATATGAAATGTTGACTTTTAATCAATGGTGCACATTTACAAGACCACTGTTAACATTTCCAATGTGTGACTGTATACACTGTTCATTTTCCATTATTTCTTTGGAGTCTGTGTCTGTTTCTTCTTTTCTCTTTTTATCTGATGCTTTCTGCTATTTTGAATGTTTCATCCTTTACAGTATTTTCTTACACATGATAATTAGTGCAGCTCACTTGCTTTCATCTTATTTTATTTGAGGACAGACTTTGTTGGCATGCTGTTATTTCTTTGCTTTTCACACCACTGTTGAGATTCATAATTTCATATGTGGCAAACAGTAATGCTGATCTTGGGGAGTTATCTCTCACTTCCCTTCATAGTCAGATTCTGGTTATTGTGTACCATGAGTAGAATAAAATAGAGATTATCTGCTACATGGTTGCTACCAGGCCCCTATTTGTTCAGGAGTTAAAAGGACACCACAGCTAAAAGTATAAAATAAAGTAGCTTCATCAGGGAGAAGGGTTCAGGGTGTGTTTTTGCAACAGAAACAGTGGTATCAATTCAACCCATTCCTAAGTAGGAATGTGAAAAAAACTTCTTCTTTTTTTTTTTTGTTCCTCTCAATTTCCCTAGCATTTTTATCCTATTCTTCATTTGCAGCAGGTTGCAAGACTTTGAAGATTATCAGATGTGTTTAAAGGGGTGTTACAGGAACTCCAGGAGATCCCAAGATGGCTCCCTTATCAGACAACATTGTCCCCCATTGTTATGCACCCATTCTGCTCCCATTCCACCAGCACTGCTTTTTATTGATGGGAGAAGCTGTCAATAGATCCACCCATTCCTTTTCTGTCACAGATGTTCCTGCATACAACAAGGTGCCCCATTATGCTGGCGAGATCCCAGCATCAATGAGAGGTCTGTACCAGAACACTTCTGGGTGAGATCAGGACATCCAGGTAAGTGACACACTTTTTATGGCCCTCCCTAGGTTACTTTAACATTTTAAGTGTGTTTTTGTGCTTGCTGTCACTTTTTTCTATTCTTTTTCTTTTTGAATTTCCCACACTCACGTCTTCTTGTGAAAATCCATGAGATTTTGATCCAGGCATTGAAGGGAGCTCTGTTAGAGCTCTGTTCAATCCTGGGCTGCCAGAATGATATTAGAGAAGATAAGGTGAGGAGGTGATTGTGACCAGTCAGGGACAGGACAGAGGTGGGAGTGGAGATTGTGGGACAGGAACACTTTTTTTGTTCTGGTTTGATAGTCTCCCTTGTATTTTCTTCCCATGTTGAAATGTGTACATGTTTTTTCATACAACTATTGAGATTCATAATTTCATATGTGGCAAACAGTAACACATTTTTCATAAACAATTTTCCTACTACAAGGAGACCTTCTGCTGTGCTTTCTGCAACTGGACTTGTTTATCTCGGATTGGCCTTTTTAGTCATCAGAGCACTTGCAGAAAGTGTGGGATGAGTCCTTCCTGAATCTTCGTTTGCGAAGAAAAGCCAGAGAGAGAGAGAGAGAGAGCGAGAGAGAGAGCACTTAGCATTTATATTTCTATACAGCTTATCAGTGGAAAGCCCTCCCTAAGCGGTTTATAATATGTTAGCTAATTATCCACAACAAGCTGGGTACTCATTTTACCAACCTATGGAAGGATGGAAGGCTGAGACAACCTTGGAATCCCTTAGGATCAAACTCACAACATTGTGGCTGCAGTACCAGCATTTAACTACTGTACCACCAGGTTTCCCTATATATCTTTTTGAAAGCATTTTTTTTTCTGAATACACATGTTTTGCACACTTTTCCCTCAATGACTAAAGGATGTTTATGTGTAATTTTTGTTTTATTGTACACATGCTTAGCCATACACATGCTGAAAATCTATGAATGGGTTTGTATTTTATTTCTTTGAAATGCACTGTAAACCTCACACACATGTGTGTGCACACATGTGCACACACACACACACACACACACTTAAACCCTGCCTCTCACAACAGTGACAGTTGTAAGCTAAGATCCATGACATGTACACTGCATTTGAAGCATGAAGTGAAATTTTCACAGTTCAGAAATTGTGAACAGAAAGTAGCTGCAAGTTGACTGTAGATTCAAACCACTCTATAGCTATAGTGTTGAAAGAGGCAGCAGGACAGCATGTTCACTTGCCTTGATGTCCAACCTGGATTTCTTCCATCGTTCCCACTGTGTTCAGCACAACATTTCAGTAGGAGCCTCCTAAATCACAATTTTGCACAGTTACAAATCTCAAGAATCTTCACAAGTACAGGAGTACCAGCACATTGCTTCAGAAGCTATGAAAAACATGTTAACAGTGCAAGTATGAGGAGTGAACACATGAAGAGAGATCATGAAAACATGTAAATAATGTCTCTTTTCTTGGTTGGATAGACCAAACATAGGTCATTGTAAAGTAGAAAGTGTATTGAAGTCTTCCTTTTCAAACCTACACATCCAGAAGAAAGAAGGGGGGGATGATTTCTCTAGGGAGATCTTAGCATTCTACATTTGAGACTGCTGGATCTCAAGAAATCATGGTTTACCATTTTAAAGCTGACTACCCTGCTGTTGGGACTATCGGGGTAAAGGGAATCAATGTCTCAACATCATTAGTAACACCTGCTTGCAGGTACTGCTGAAAGCCTCTGCCCAGGTTACTGGAGTGGCCATCAAAGGCCCTCTCCTAACGCCCTCAAAGAGAATGGAAACAGCAGCTCTCCTAAGAGACAGCCCTATGACATTCTGTCCTCAAATCAAAATCACCTCAGCATAATGTAAATATCCACATATGGACCCATGCTATGTTGAGCCATATACACCCCTCAGCTTACTGTAAAGCCCTGAAGCCACCTCACACAACCATTCCATCCTTCATGGCAAATAGGCAGGATTACAAAGTGTCAGGCTACCTCCCCACAACCAGACAGACAATGATTACAGCAATACCAAGACCCCTGGAGGACTCTCAGTCTTGATGTCATCATTGTACATCTGGCTGGTACACAGATGCTTCTGCCATCTTGCATGCTTGCCATGAAGCACAGAAAGGCTTTGCAAAGCACCTTTGAGGTTTAGGTGACCAATAAGTTCTTGTAACTCCTTGAGTGTAACCTTCTATGCCCCCTAAATTCTGACAACATACATTTCAAATCATTATGCTTCTCAGAAGGAGACTGTCCGGAAAAGCTATATACTGGCAAAGTATAAACACTGAAGTCTGGGAAAGTAGCCAACTGTTAATTAGCTCACAGGAATGCACACACAATCAAGCAAAGATTTAGTCCAGTAACAGTCCAAAAGTCAGGGGCTTATGGCAGTCTGTGAGTGTGGGTCCAAAACAAGTCCATGGGGTCAACAGGAGCAGGCAGCAGAGTAGTCAGTAACAGTCCAAGGTCTAAGCATGAGTCAAGGTAGCAAGGATCAAGGCAACAAAGTCAGCATGAAGCTTTCTCCAGGAAGATCAGCTGATCTCTGACCAAGCCTCCATCACTTCCCCAGCATATATAGCAATCCAGGCTTTGCCAGGTGCTCCTTGATGAACAGGTTTTTCTCATAAAGTCTTAGAGATCTCCTTTGCACTTCCTTTTGAGCTTGCTGGTGGGTGTATGATAGTGGAGGTAAGTCTGTGTCTCCTTCACTGTCCTTATCTGAATTGGCAAGACTCACTACCAGGACTGGTGCCAATGCACTAGGGTCAGTCTCTTCCTCTGCTTGAGCCTCCAGGTTGGCAGGGTTCCCTGCTAGCACAGGTGTAGATAAACCTGTGCCAGGGTCCATAGGGCCATTCCCTGCCATGTCCTCCTCCTCCTCTTATTCCTTACCCTCATCCAACTCATGGGGCATGACAGAGACCTGCAATGTTGCTCTATGGTATCAATCTCAATACCCAAGAAGACTAAAAAGTTACTATCCCTACCATCTTCTCTTGAACTAGGGGTACACCTAGTTTTGTCATTACAGCATACAACTCCCTCATCAAATGGGCACACTGTCCTGTACGTGACTGGCCAACAAAAAGAAAATATTCAAGATAATGAATAACGCCTTTTAGCCCATATCTAAGCTTAAGGGCCTATTCAAAGTACTGAAAGTATTTGACTTTTCAAATGCAGCACATGAGACTGAACATCCCATAGGAAGAGATGATGAGGGCTTGCCACCACTTGCATCTTGGAGCTCATGTCAGCTGGAGCCTTCTGAACACAACCTCTCCCATGGAGTTGTTTGTGCAGGTGTCATGATCTGCATCTACATCTGTGGCTGCATCTAATCCCATCTGAGTGTAGGATTGATATCCACCCTCATACGGAACGCCTCATTGTAAAGCAACCACGACAATCCTGCAAAGTCCACATTAGCCGTATAGATATTACCTATGTACTGGAGCATAGAAAAAGCCTTCCATGACTGTGCTTTAACTATGACCACAGGATATATGAGAAACCCAGGCAACCAGTTTCCCCAGGTCCTATCTACCTTGCGCCTATGTAACTTTTCCTTATCACCAAACTCTTCCTAATCTTTGTTCTCTAATTCTTTGTATAATGAAGTAAAAACATCCACACACTCCCTACTATCTCTAGGGGAAGGTATGAAGTGGTTCCCTCAGGAGAAGTGTCTGATCGCCAAAAGGGATGGCCACATAAGCTACCCCACTACAGCCACTACTAATGGGTTGCTGCAAATTTACCATGTCACCATAAGGCTGCTGCTGTATATATGGTGCCTGATAGGGGATTTGTGGATAAAGATAATAAGGGGAAGGCATTTGCAGATGTCCAAAACCATATCCTTGCTGATCCCCCTGATCCCTCCTTGCCATATTAGTACCTACTGTAACTCCCCCCCCCCCTAGTTTCAAAGCCTCAAAGGTGCTATAATCTCCCCTTTCTTACTGATTGTCCCCCTGGAGTACCCCCATCTCCTCAAGGCCAACCCCGAACAGCCTGTGTCAGAACTAGCATGTGTGCCTGTAGACTCTTTATTAGTGTCATGAGGATTGCCTGCCAATATATGGTCAGAGGCACTGCAATCTTCACCAGCTGACTGGACAAACATGTCATTCTTCCCCTCCACTAGAACCAGAGTGTCTTCAGACTGAAATCATTTCTCAAGAGCCTCTAAACGAGACAAGACCATTGTATGGGGGAAAAAGGAGACCCAAATAATTACCACCTAGTCAGCTTGACATCAATACTAGGAAAGATTCTAGAGCAGATCATTAAACAGATAGTCTGTAACCACTTAGAAAGGAATGCCGTGATACTAAAAGTCAACATGAGTAAAACAATCATACCAGACTAAACTTATCTCTTTTTTTATAGAGTTACGAACTTGGTAGATGAAGGAAATGCTGTGGATGCAGTGTATCTTGATTTCAGTAAGGCTTCTGACAACGTCCCCCGTGATATTCTTGCAAAAATGTTAGAAACCTGTGGGCTAGACAATGCAACTGTTAGGTGGATTTGTACTTGGTTGACTGAACAAACTGAAAGGGTAGTCAGCAATGTCTCCTCTTCATCCTGGAGAGAGTGACTAGTTGGGTGCCACAGGGTTCTGTCCTGGGACCAGTGCTATTCAACAACTTTATCAATGACTTGGATGAGGAAAGATGCTATTCAACATCTTTATCAATGACTTGGAAGAGGGCAAGCTTATCAAGTTTGCAGATGACACCAAATTAGGAGAGGTAGCTAATACCTCAGAGGACAGGATCAGAATTCAAAATGACCTCAACAGATTAGAAAGCTGGGACAAAACTAACAAAATGAATTTCAACAGGGAGAAATGTAGGATACTACACTCAAGCAGTAAAAGCAAAATGCTCACATATAGGATGGGTGACACCTAGCTTGATGGCAGTATATGTGAAATCTAGGATTCTTAGTTGGCCACAAGTTGAACATGAGTTAGTAGTGTGATGCAGCAGCTAAAAACGAGAATTGAATTTTAGGCTGCGTTAATAGGAGTAAAGTGTCTAGATCAAGCAAAGTAATAGTGCCAATCTATTCTGTTTTGGTCAGACCTCACCTAGAATACTGTGTCCAGTTCTGGGCACCACAATTCATGAAGGAAAGTGACCCAAATGGTGGGAGGTCTGGAAGCCATGCCCTATGAGGAGAGACTTAGGGAAGCTGGGTGTGTTTAGTCTGGAGAAGAGAAGGTTAAGAGGGGACATGATAGCCATGTTTAAATATTTGAAGAGATGTCATACTGAGGATGGAGCAAGCTTGTTTTTTGCTGCTCCAGAGACTAGGACACGTAGCAATCGACTCAAACTATAGGAAAAGAGATTCAATCTAAACATTAAGAAGACCTTTCTGACAGTAAGAGCTGTTAGGCAGTGGAATACAAAGAAGTCTCCTTCTTTGGAGGTTTTTAAAAAGAGGCTGGATGGCCATCTGTCAGCAATGCTTTGATTGGGTATTCCTGCATTGCAACGGGTTGGCCTGGATGGCCCTTGTGGTCTCTTCCAACTCTATGATTCTATGATTCTATATTAAAATTGTCTTTGGTTGCCTTGAACACCTGGACCACTGGCTGCTTGGGAGGGGCCCAAATCCTCTCCAGCTCCTTTAATTTGGCCAAAATCACTTCCCCACACTGATATCACCTGAAGAAACAGGAGACTCCAGAGGTGGGTGCTTAGCTAAGGGCCTCTTGTCTGAGGCCTTTCCTGTGGCTACTCCACTGCCATTATTGGATGCAATACCAATTCTGTGCAAGACCTAGTACCTAGTCCAACACCTTAATTCACCAAAAGGGGAGAAACAATATAGAGCCAGCTATGTATTAAGTGCCTAACTATGTAAAGGGACCAGACCAATATATACAGAAGCCTAAAAGGGGCTAATATCAGAAACAGAAAGGGACTGTTGGTGCCTGTCCTGCTGATATCATGCCCACCAGGTGGGGTGGGCTTAATGTATGTAGGGAGAACTCAGGTCAACAGGCCATAACCAATTAGCAACAGATCTAAAACCAATTAATCTGAATAGGCCTAGCAGCCCACAAAACTTAAAAGGCTTAGCACTAACCACTCTGCAACTGGACCACAAAGGCCTACACTAATCCCAAGGCCTAGTGAGGCCCACAGAAACACAATGGGCCTACAAAAGCCTACAACCCATGTGGCCTATATTGTGCCAGGCCTATCGGGCCTTATGATCATCTCAGCCTACCCCACTGCCTCACTCCCAAGCACTTGGAAAAGAGGGCTAACTCCAAACATGGCCTACATGAGCACATGCTAAAATAGAGGCCTAGCTAGAGGCCTAGCACATGTTAATATAGAGGCCCACTCAGAGACCTAGACAACTACAGAGTTATCACATGACCACACAGCCCAAAGTAGCCTATCCAAGTATCATCTAACTGCACACATACAAAAATAGATACCAAGTCTGATCAACTGTGCAGCATCCCATGACTGGACAGCCCCCAAAAGGGTCTAGACCCAATGAGTCCTATCCACCCAAGGGACCCACCACAATAATACTCAATCACCCCACTGAGATCCCGCACACCACCAGAACTTGTCCAGAAATCCCAATCCCAGAAAAAGTGGGGAGTCTGGCAAAGATTAGAGTGAAAAAAGAAAGCTCTCCACTCTGCCCCCTGCCCAATCACCAGCTCTTGCCAAACCATTGACACTAGATGTAAATGAAGAAATCTGTTTCTCCCAGCTGTCAATCTTCATCTGTCACATCCCTGCTCCAGATTGCCCATGGAATTCTTGCCATTGGGCTCTAGTCCCTCAGAGAAGTAGTGAACAAAGCATCTGGCATCTCTGAGATTGCAAACAGAAAAAGCTGAGGAGGGTAAGATCCTAAATAGCCTCTGGTCACACCCCGTACATAAAGGATCTTGGCATCTTGTTCCTGATATCATTATCCCTGGCCTTGCTGACATGGAGGCCATCAAAGCCAGCCCATTTCTTGCAGCACTGTTCACCATGTGGGTCTGGGGTTGTATTATCATAAAAATTAATATAGAGACATCACATTGGGATTTTCCCCCTTCAGTTGTTGGTATCACAGATTGCTGGTCTGTGCATGATGACATATTAAATAATTAAATAATCCATTTAATAAAATGTTAATGTCATATAGAGTGTACGCAAATACTTTTGCAAATACCACAATGTCCTTGTCTATCTTTTTGCAGCAGTACTACGTCACTGAAGAATGGTATGAATAATTGCCCCCTTTTCAGAGAGATGCTGCCCACTGTTGCCATGCCAACAGGAATGAAGCTACTCTGCTCTCAATTATAGAAGACTTAAGAGTTGCCTAGATGTACATAGGTTTAGAAGATCATGTTCTTCAAGGGCAATACATCAACAACTGTTCCTTCATATAATTGATTGAAATAAAAAAGGGCTATGCAGGAGTGTTTCTGCATCAGCATGGAAATACTTTTTTTTTTTAAAAAAAGGTCTGATACTTGACATTTGATGTTTATATTTACAATTTCCTATTCAGCATGTAGCACAGCCTAAAGTGGGGAGAGGAGAAATAAAATGGAAACTAAACCAATTCAACACCTGTACCCATTGCTTCTTTGGAGATTACCAGACACGCCAAAAGTGGTGTTACAGCAATGCCAAGAGATTTTAAAAGTGCTCCCTTACCAGACAATGTTGTTCCCCCATCGTTATGCACCTATTCCGCTGTTGTTCCACGGGCACTTCTTTTTATTGATGGGAGAAGCCATCAATAGATCCCCTGTTCTTTTTCTGTAATGGATTTTCCTGTGTGTGACAAAGTGCCCCTTTTCACTGGCGAAATCCCAACATCAATGGCCGGTCCCTGCCAGAAAGTGTTCGGGTGAGATCGGTACACCCAGGTATACTTTTTATGACCCTCCCTGGGTTACTTGTACATTTTAGAGTGTGTTTTTGTGCTTGCTTTCACTTTTTTGTGTTCTTTTTATTTTTATTTTTGAATGTCCTGCATTCGTGTCTTCTCACGAGAGTCCACAGCCTTCACTCCAGGAAGTGTACAGAGCTCTGTTAGAGCCCCTGTGCTGCCACAACAATGGGAGAGGAGGTAATTGCAGTGGGGAGGGTGATCGTTCTGGAAAAGAGACAGGACAGGGAAAGGAGTGGAGACTGTGGGAGAGGAACACTTTTTTTCATTCCTGTCTGATAATCTCCCTTATGTTAATAATAGAATGAAGTTAAATAATTACTAACCCTGAGAATGAGTTTTCTGGCCAATTAATCCATTATCTAGATTCTGTAGTAGCCACACAAATTACTTTCCAGTTTGGAAGTCTCAATGTCAAAACAGTAATGAGTGCTAAGTGTTATAGTTGCTCAGGTTGTGTAGTTACATAACTTGTTAGCCCAACACGACATGATCCCTCTGGCTTTTCTTTGCAAACGAAGATTCAGGAAGGACTCATCACACGCTTACTACAAGCGCGCTGATGACTAAAAAGGTCAATCCAAAATAAACAAGTCCGGTTGCAGAAAGCACAGCAGAAGGTCTCCTTGGGTGATGTTTTTCGGTTGTGATTCTTTCTGAATTCTCGTTTCTCTTCAAGACTTGCTCGGTGTGAGTTCTCAAATAAGGCTGCAGCATTGTGGATAGTGCATCTCCATGCCTCCCGATGTGAGGCCAGGGCAGACCACTGTTGGTGATCAATTTGGTTGAGCCTGAGATGTTGCTTCAGGGAGTCTTTGTATCACTTTTTTGGAGCGCTGCTCTTACGCTGACCTGTGGCGAGTTCACCGTAGAGTAGTATTTTTGGGAGGCGATGGTCCTCCATCCTAGAAACATGCCCTGCCCAGCGCAGCTGCATTCTCAATATCATGGCCTCAATGCTGGTGATCCCTGCTTGCTCAAGGACAGCAACATTCGTCACATAGTCAGTCCAGTGTATGTTTAGGATTGTGCGTAGAAAGCGCTGATGAAAGTATTCGAGGAGTTGTAGGTGGTGGTGATGATAGGTGAGCCATGTTTCAGATCCATAAAGGAGAATACACAGTACAATGGCTCTATATACACTGATTTTTGTGCTTTGCCTCAGGTGTTTATTGCTCCAGACTCTTTTGTGAAGTCTTCCAAATGCACTATATGCCTTTGCTAATCTGTGATCAATCTCTTTGTCAATCTTGGCATCTGAGGAGATGATGCTTCCCAGGTAGGTGAACTGCTGAACGGACTTGAGCACAGATTTGCCGACGGCAATGTGGGGATGGTGGTGTTCGTCCTGTGGTGCAGGCTGGTAAAGAACTTCTGTTTTCTTCAGGTTGACTTCTAGCCCAAACAGCTCTGCAGATGTTGCGAAGCAGGATGTTAGGCGCTGCAGAGCTCCTTCTGTGTGGGCGACAAGGGCAGCATCATCAGTGAAGAGCGGCTCACAGACTAGATAGTTTAGAGTCTTAGTGTGAGTCCTCAGACGGCTTAAGTTAAACAAGCTACCAGAGTACAGTAACGTATATAGATGTCGTCGTCTTCTTCAAGCTCTGCCGTAACCCTTTGGAGCATCATGCTGGAAAAGATTGTGAATAAAGTTGGAGCAAGAACACAACCTTGCTTCACTCCATTAGTTATTAGAAAGGGATCTGAAAGAACATTGCCATATCTGATTCCATCGATCCCAGCTGCCTTGCCGTTTTTCATCTGTTGTATGGTCTTAAGGGTCTCTTCCAAAGTGGGAGCTATGTCCAATTCATTTTTCATCGTTTTTTTTTTATCATAGGTTGGATAGCTGAGCCTTGGACTACTCGGTTGGCACTAAAGAGACTTTCAAAATGTTCAGCCCATCGATTCAGGATGGAGGCTTTATCAGTTATTAATGTTTGACCATCTGTACTGTATAAGGAGCTTTGGACCTTGTAAGTGAGTTCAAACACTGCTTTAAGAGCTTCATAAAATCCTCTATGATCACCAAGATCAGCACAGCGTTGTGTCTTTTCTGCTATATTGATCCACCACTTGTTCTTCATGTCTCAGAGTTTTTGTTGAAGTTTACTACATGTGAGACGGAAAGCTGCTTTTCTTACATGGCAGATTGGGTGGGCGAGGTATGCCTGGTGAGCAGTTCTCTTCTTTCCCAACAGCTCCTGGATCTCTTGGTTGTTTTCATCAAACCAGTCTTGATTTTTTCTTGTGGGAGAACCTGAGGGATTCTTCTGCAGACTGGAGGATACTGTTTTTGATATGTTGCCAAAGCACTGTGGGAGAAGGACCTGTAGGATGGTCCTCAAGTTTTGTTTGCAGATTTGCCTGGAAGTTGTCTCTCATGGTAGCTTGTTGAAGATTGTTGACTTGGAGTCTCTTCTTTAAGATGCCACCCCTCTTAGGTTTGAACTTAAGATGAAGATTTCATTTACATCTGACGAGGCGATGATCTGTTTGGCATTCTGCACTGGGCATCACTCGGGTATAACGGACATCGCAAATGCTTCTCTGGCGGACTAGAACTTAGTCAATGAGGTGCCAATGTTTGGATCGGGGATGCATCCAGGTTGCCTTCAAGCTATCCTTCTGCTGAAAGATTGTGTTTGTAATAGTCAGCTGTTGTTCTGCACAGAACTCTAGCAGGAGGTGTCTGTTATCATTGCAATTTCCAACACCATGCTTGCCTAAGACACCTTTCCAGGCTTCAGAATTCTTTCCTAATCTGGCATTGAAGTCACCAAGGATAATAATTTTATCTTCTACAGTGACTTTTTGTATGAGTTGGTGTAGATCTGTGTAGAATTTTTCTTTCTCTACAGGGTTGGCTTGCATAATTGGGGCATATATACTAAAGAGAACAACATGTGGAAGGTGTAAGGAATATTGCAATCAGAATGTCCCGTTGGCAAGGTTTCAAATTTGGAGGCAATGGAGTTTTTAGTCATGAAGCATACTCCTGAAAGATGTTTTTTGGTTTTGGGCTTGCCAGACTAGTAAAGTGTGTAGCCGGGGCCATGTTATTTAAGGCTGCCTTCCTCATGGAGACGAACTTCACTAAGAGCAGCGATGTCAATATTAAGTCATGATAGTTCATGGGCTATTAGGGCAGAATGACATTCAGGCCGTCCACT
The DNA here is from genome assembly GCA_030847615.1 of Gambelia wislizenii. Lineage (NCBI taxonomy): Eukaryota > Metazoa > Chordata > Lepidosauria > Squamata > Crotaphytidae > Gambelia > Gambelia wislizenii. Next base: position 191,073,555 of record JAUMIR010000003.1, on the reverse strand, counting down.
ATCTGCAGAGTCTCGCATTGTTCTGATGTTCCAGCATGCAAGTGTCAGTTTATTTACACCATTGGAGGCCAGTTTGTGCCTTTGTTTCTTTGCCATGGTTTGACCGCATCAGAAGATGCCCATTGGCCACGGCTAGCCAAGGAGGTAGTTGGGGATGAGCTTTCATTAGGCCACCTTTTCTAGGCCCCTCTCCATATGGAGCAAGCAGTGCTCTTCTTAAAAAAGACTGCTTGGTCGTTCAGGATGCTGCCGAACAAGACTGTCATCTCCCGGGTCAGCCTCGAGCGACCAATGTCCTGAACCGCCTGCATGCAGGGTTGGGTCTGCAGCTTCCAGTGCATATTTACACCTGCCGTTTCGTCCCTCGCCTATCACTACAGGGCTTTTTTGGAACTCGATTTGTCCTTCGAGCCTGTGCAATGGATTTTTCTGGTGGAGCGCAGCGTGCACAGAACTGTCCTCACCCTTTAAACCATTGGTTCATCTGCCATGGCCTTGCAAGCATGGATGTAGCAGCGAGGTCCTCGGGTCATAGGTTTGATTAGAGTTTCCTTCTCTTAGATGGTTGACCTTACAGGGTTGGACAAGCACCATCTGCCCAGATTTGGGATTGGAGTTTTCCTTCTCCTAGGATGGTTGCCATAAGGCTAGAGGGCCTGTCCTGCCCTTTGGCGCTCTTTGTCAGACCCTTTGGTTTTGACCTGTCTGGCATGGGAGACCCTACCGGTGGCTTTATGCCACCACCAGCATAGCTCAAAACATCATTAGAGTACGCAAGTCTCTCTCCTATGACAAGGGGGTGTCAATGGAGAGGATGACATGATACTAACATGACTAACATAGGCATAAGAAGTATGTCTCCTAGGTGAACCATTAGCTTCTCTCTCTACATGGTGTGGCTATAACATTAAACCACATCATATGGAAGTTGTTCTTAATTGGCCAATATATAGGAATGAAAATCTGTGTTTATTTGATGCTGCACAAAAACAAAATATTTCCATCATTTTCTCCATACTGGAAGAGTTTGGCTATGTATTTTTGGTTGTTTTACTTTTTCTGATTACTTTAGGATTTTTTGGCAAAATTTGTGTAAAACCATCTTCTTGCTCATAACCAATGTTTCTGTGTGGAAAACAGGGCCTTTTGTTCAGTGCAGACACTTTTTTTTTTTTGTACAAGCCCAAGACTTCTTTCCTGCAAACATTTTTTATTCAAAAAAAGTCCAAAAATGGAAAGCTTCATGCAGTAGTTGGCCATTTTCTCAATCAGCTGCCTCAGTGTGTTGAGATATCCTTTCTTATACAGAATGAGATTTATGAGTATTCTTTACATCCCTACTGCCACATTGCATAAGTGATGATATATTAACTCGGGCTCTGATTGTATCCTAAATATAATTCCTAGGAGTTATTGGTGAAGATTCTACATTGAGGAGAAGTGTCATAACTTTATGCTGCTGGAGTTATGTGATAGTTGTGCAACACTGCCTTGTTGTGAATTGTGACATTGCTCAATTGAATGTATAACCAAATGCTGATGCAAATCTGCATGTGCAACAAAAACAATATGCATCCAAGCACAATATGTATGTGTATCCATATGCACCTATGCCCATGAACCCAATCAAGTATAATGACATCCCCTGTGTAACTGCTTCTACCAACCTGAACCAAATAGAGTCTTCCTATTTACAAGGTGGTGCTAGGGGATGCCTGGTTGACACCCTAGCCTTTGGTTTATGGGATCCTTTGGGGTTCTGTTCTGTTCTTCATGCTATTTAATATTTACCTGCAATGAATGGGAAAGGTCATTCAGAATTCTGGGGTTCAGTGTCCCCAGTATGCTAATGAAACACAACCAGCACATTAATGACACTCAACTCTATCTCTCGTTTCCAGTTGATTCCAAGAAAACTGTTTTAGTGCTAAATTGTAGTTGTTAATAGACTGGATTAAAATTAATACATTGAAACTAAATCCATACAAGATAGAGGTCCTCCTGGTCAGTTGGACGACATAATAGGGCATAGTGATTGAATCTGTGCTACATGGAGTTACACTTCCCATGAAATCTCAGGCTCACAGATTGGGGTCAGAACTAAGCATGCATTCCCAGCTGTGGCTAGGAATGCATTTTGCAGTTAAAACTACTGTGCCAGCTGCACCTTTTCCTAAAGATGTCAGATCTAGCATTAATGACACATGTCTTGATTACATCCTGTTTGGATTACTGTAACACGTTCTATGTGGGGCTGCCTTCAGAAACTGGAAACTTCATAAGGTCCAAAAAGCTGTAGGTAGGTTGCTGAGTGGGGCTTGTTACAGGGATAATGTGACCCCCCCTCCTCATTGAAACAACTTCACTATCCGCTAGTCTATTTATGGACACAATTTGAAGTGCTGGTATTGATTTTTAAAGCCCTACATGGCTTGACTCCAGACTAACTGAAAGACCATATGGTTGGTTGGTGACTGCTGATGTCAGCAGCCTGAAATGCTGCATGGAGACCATGTTCTCTGTTGATATTTCTGGAGGTTCATGACTTTGAGATAGTGCATTGCATACATTGTTACACATTCTTCTGATTTTGATTTTACAATATCCTCGTAAAAAAATTTAGATCTAGCTGTAATCCACATTAGGGATGAAAAGTATATATTTTTAAAAAAGTATTCAAAAATGGTTAAAAAGGTATTTCTTGAATGTCAGGAAACCCTGATGTAGAGAATCCTGGACTGAAAAGAATATTCAGTTTGGGACCTGTTGTGTACAAAATTCATACATTTGTGTGTGTGTGTGGGCGTGTGTGTGTGCGTGCATGCATGCGTGTGTGCGTGCATGTGCCATGCATAAAAACAATATTTATGCACAGGAAACAGCATTTTCTGTACAGAAAATATGGTTTCTTTCACAGAAAATTCTGTTTTCTACACACACACACATATTTTGCACAGGATATGCCTGAACCATGAATAGTCTGCAAAAACAGCAAAGTTTTCATAAAATGATTTAACAGTGGGAAGAAAATTACCAAAATTACTCAGTGCCTCCTTTGAGAATGAAACTAATGAAGAATTACACCCTTTCTCCATATTGCTCATGAACAACTGTTTGATGATTATCAGCCATTGCAATTGATGAGTATTTATCTAAAATATAACTGGTACAATGGCTGGTAATATAAACACTGTTTAAAAGTGCTGTCACTTTAAATCTCATAACCCAACATGGAACTGGGACAGAACAAATGTGCCACGCAGACATTAAGAAACATAGCAAAACAAGACTGACAGAAGATCATCCCAAGCAGACTCTTGTGGATGACATAGGGAAAGTGGGGAGAGAGATTTTAGTTTTGTACATCCTGGATTATTGAGGAAAGGTCAGAACATGGTAAGTCTAGATGTGTGTAGACACCATTACTCTTTCCTTAACATGGTTACCCAATAAAGATGAGGCTCTTCTGGAAGACCTAAGTGTGGTAGTATTGGTCTGTTAATCTATTGGTCTATTGGTCTGTTAATCTCGTCAATAAGTATAACTGCTATCTGTGTTGCCCAGGATGCAAGATGAGTGCTACTCTATCAAAATTCTTATTCTTTTTATTCCAGTCTCTTAGAAGCTATTTATTGAATAGCTCTGTTGTGGTTGTTGTTGCTGCTGCTGCTGCTGCTGCTGCAAGAGCTCACTGCATTAGATCTCTGTGCTGCTCTAACCTTTCCAAAGGATTCAATAAACTCACCACACCACAAGATGGCTCCCTAGCAGCTTTCAAATGCATTGTTTTCCCATCCTATCTAGTCATGCAGTGAAGGCATTGATTATCTTTCGGAAGTCTAGAATACTACAAAGCAGCTTGTGGATTAGAGTCTTGTCTAATAAAATAATAGCTATTTTTACATTAAAGCCCCCGGGGATCTCTTTGAAAGGTAATTCTGTTACTTTAATTTCTGTACCCCATAAAAGGCTGTTATCTAGTTTGTGCCTCTGTTCATTTTTTTCTATGAGACAAAGACTGGCTCAGAGAATTCAAACTGATTTCAAGTTTTAAGCTTCCTGCTTTTAAAAGCTAAAGCAGCTTATGCTGCTAATATTTTTTTTTCATTTCTCAAGTATGAGAAATGTGAATGTCATTTGGGTTTGTTTAACTTATTTTTCTTGGTCCCATACTTCTGGAAAGCACATCTACTATAATAGTGCATGACTTAACAGTAGATAGTAAGACATGAAATTAAATCAGATTTACATTAGCTAAACTGAACACACACACATACACACACACAGCTTTCATTTTATTTATTGCTTTGATTTTGTTAAATATTATAATTGTAAGATGTAGAATGAACTCAAGATAAAAGATGTTGACATTCACATGTGCACCACAAGAGCTGAATGAAGACATTTTGCTGCCTGAGGAAGAGGAGAAAATTTCTGGCACCCCTCCTCCAACAATTCAATGTGAATATTGCCAAGGGCAATGCACATTGTTTTGGATACCCTAGGTGGAAAAATCCACAAAATTATTTTTTCCTCTGTTACTGCAGGGAGTAATAATAATAAATTAATATTTTATTAATAATGAGGAGAGAGGAGAGGAGAGGAGAAAAGAGATGTAGCAAAAGCAGTGAAAGGATATGAGTCTGACCAAATCATATCAATGAGGGAGGTTAAAGGGAAAAACAATAAGTATAATCATAATCCAAGTTTATGAACTAACTATAGAGGCAGAAGAAGAAATTAAAAGATGCTGTACTGGAATCCAGGAGGAATTTGATCACACAGCGAAACAGGACTTCTTGTTAACCATAGGAGATTGGAATGCAAAAGTAGGAACAGAGCAGAATCAAAGATTGTAGGAAAATTTGGCCTAGGATCAAAAAAATAAAGCATGAGAGTGACTGATTGAATTTTATGAGGCCAACAGTTTGTTAAATACAAAGAAATTATTCAAGCAACCAAAGAGGCAACGTATAAATGATCATCACCTGATGGTCAACATAGAAATCAAAAAGACTACATACATAATTGGAAGCAAAAGATGGAGAAGCTCCATTATTTCTGCAAAAACAAGACCAGCAGCAGATTGTGGCACAAACCATGCACTGCTAATGTCAAAAAAGGGTAAAGCTAAAGAAGAACACTAAACAAACCATTGTGCCAGAAAAAGAACCCAACAACCTGAAGAACATCCCCAGAGAATTTAAAGATAATGTAGGAGATAGATTTGCATTATTAAGCCTAATCGACTGGGAACCAGAAGAACTATAGATTGGTCTTAAAGAAATGTGTGTGCCACATCATTTTATTGTTCTGATGTGAAACATATACTTAGGAGAAGAAGCCACCATCAAGATAATATACAGAGAAATGGAATGGTTTCCAATTGGCCAGAGGTGTTTCCCTAAGAGGTGGGGGAGATGTTAGAGCCCCACCTGCAATGCCAGCATCTCCTTAAGATGTGGGGGAATTATAAAAGGAGTACTGTGAGAGGAAGGTAACTTTGGAGATCTTTTCACCATGTATACTAGTACCAACTGTAGAGAGCACTCCAGTTAAATTTAAACAAAGTATTTTATTTGAATTAACATAGAGGATATGCTATCATAAAATAATATACATTCTTAACAACCATACATGACTATTGAAGAGAAAGGTAAGAAGTATTGGATAGAGAGAATTTGGGGGTAGAAGGGTGATAGTTCCCAGTTTCAGAGGAAGTCTACAGTGACAGTGTAAATGGAATTACCAGCATCTTTATGCCCTGCTTCTGTGTGTATCTGCATAGGTACTTTTGGAAAAAGAAACCTGAATTAGTTTTATCCATCAGGGCAATCCACATGTTCTTTCTGATGGTGGTGATAGTAGTGGGGATGAGGACTGGAATTTTAGACATGGCTACTCAGATATAAGCCCCATTGGTTTTAGCGGTGTTACCCTAAGAGCATCTCCCTGAAGTTTGGGGAAATATATATCTCAAAAGGAAGTCTGCAAGAGGAGGGGATCTTTGGGGATCTTTCCACCTATGTATACCAGTACTAACTGTAGAGAGCATTCCAGTTAAAGATAAACAAAGTATTTTGTTCAAATTAACACAAGAGGTAAACTATTGTACAAGAACATACACTCTTAAGAACTGCATAAGTCTAGTAAAGGCTAGCTGAATGGTTGTATACAGACAGGTCAGGGATAGAAGGATGATAGGTACCAGTCTCAGAGAAAGAGGTCCCTGTAGCAGAAGGACTCAGATAGCAGCTGAAGGTGGTACAGGGGATGGTGGGGCCAGTCTGTGGCACACAATGTTAGGGTCTGAGCTAGGATATCTATACCTTATTTCATATCCTGGAGGAGTGCATTAATTATGACAAAGCCTGAATGGCTTTCTCATGGAATGGACAAAATGGTCCAGAATGAGTTGATTGCCTTAGCTCTAGAGAGACAAAACATTGATGGGACTTGTTACAGTCTCTTAGTATTTGGACAGGTAGGGTGTATAGGAAAGATTTATGTAGGATATGGGTTGAGGGATGGTCATGGATTGCATGATTTAAAGGATTACCCAAAGACACGTCAATGATGGGGTTTTCCACATAATCCTATCTGGGTTTTCCCACCAACATGATCTTGGAAATATCTCAGGTTATTGTGACCTTGACTGCCCTCTGGTCAGCTTTACCCCAAATGTCCCCAGTCACTGTGACCCCAAAAGATATCCAGTATGTGCTGTTATGAAACCTTGCAGGGAGGGGTAGTAGCAAGGTTCAGCCAGGCAAGGTTGCATTTTACCAGCCTATCTGTTTAACTTGTATATTGAAAATATCATATGTAAAACAGGATTAGACTTGGTGGAAGGAGACATGAAAATCGGAGGAAGGGACATCAACAATTTAAGATATACAGATGATACCATACTGCTGGTAGAAAACAGCAAAGACTTGGAATGACCTGGATTACTGAAGAAAGTCAAGGAAGGAAGTGCAAAAACAAGTTTACAGTTCTACATTAACAAAACCAAAAATAATGACCACAGATGATTTATATAACATTAAAGTATACTGTGAAGACCTTGAAATAACTAATATTTTCCATACCTTGGCTTAGTCATCAGTAAGAAGGGAGACTTCAGTGAAGTCATCAGAAGAAGGCTAGGACTTAGAAGGACAGATATGACAACATCCTGAATGTCAAGATATACCATTGAATACTTAAATTAGGATTGTCAATACTATCATATTTCCAATTTTTGTGTATGGATATGAAAGCAGGACAGTGAAAAAAGCCGAGAGAAAGAAAATCAACTCATTTGGAACGCGGTGCTGCAGAAGAGTTGCAGATACACTGGACTGCCAAAAAGACAAATAAAGGGCATGGAAGGCCATGGTCCAGGAACACATAGAAATATAGTGGTGGTGAACATCTGGTTCCACAGATGAAGTCACTGGGAAAGGTTTGGCTTCTTGGACCATGGGGTGCGGTTTCAGGGAGGTGGACTTCTGGCAAGGGATGGGTTGAACCTCACAGCAGTTGACAGGAATGTTTTTGCTGAGAGTCCGAAAAATCTAATTAAGAGGGCTTTAAACTGAGTTGTGGGGGGGGAAAGGGAGATACTAATATTGATGGCAAGAGTTCATCAAGTGCTGGAGATAATACCTCAAATGTTATACAGGGAACAAGGGAAATAGTATAAGAACCCAACAGTGGGAAGAATAAAACCTTTAAAAGACATATAGGGGGAATGACTCATGGCCTTAGATGTCTCTATACTAATGCACAGAGCATGGGAAATAAACAGGATGAACTTGAACTCTTAGCACAGCACAGCAAATATAATTTAATAGACATCACTGAAACCTGGTGGGAGGAGTCTCATGACTGGAATGTAATAACAGAGGAAAATAACCTATTTCAGAGAAATAGACCAAACAGGAAAGGAGATGGAGCAGCATTGTACGTTAAGGATGTGTATACCTTGAACAGATCGATAAATTAAATCCTGGGAGCCAGGTTGAGAACATCTGGGTAAAAATCAAGGGGGGAGAGAAACAGCAGGGATGTCATTGTGGGGGTCTACTACAGACCTCCAAGCCAAACTAAGGACTTTGATGATACCTTCCTGGAACAGATGACCACACATTCAGACAGGAGAGATATAGTAGTAACGGGGGATTTCATCTATTCTGATATTTGCTGGAAGACCAACTCTGCCAAAAATTTAAGGTCCAACAAATTCCTCACTTGCCTTGCAGTCAATTTCATTATCCAGAAGATGGAAGAGGCAACTAGGGGATCAGCTGTTTTATATCTGATCCTAATGAACAGAGGGGATCTGGTTAATGGGGTGGAAGTGGCAGGATCCTTAGGGGGCAGGAGTGACCATGTTTTCCTGGAGTTTGTTATACAGAGGCAAGGGAAGCCAAGCATAGTCAGACATGCTTTCTAGACGTCAAGAAAGCTGAATTCAGAAAACTTAGGGAATTACTGGGGGTGATCCAATGGTCAGGAATACTAAAAAAAGGGAGTTCATAATGGATGGGAGTTTCTTAACAGTAAAATATTAAAGGCACAACTTCAAACAGTTCCAGTGAGGAGGAAAAATGTCAGATGTCTAAAGATACCAGTATGGATGTTTAAAGAACTTTCAACTGAGCTAAGACTTAAAAGGGACATGTATAAGAAATGGGAAAAGGGGGGAATCACCAAAGATGAAATTCAAGCAAATAGCCAGCTCATGTAGGGGAAAAGTCAGAAATGTTAAAGCACAGATAGAGCTCAGGCTTCCTAGAGAGGTTACGAACAATAAAAAGGGCTTTTTTTTTTTTGTTCATAGCAAAAGGAATAACAAAGAAATGGTAGGAACAATACGTGGGGAAGATGGTGAAATACTAACAGGGGACAATGAAAAAGCAGAACTACTCAAAACCTTCTTTGCATCAGACTTCTCCCAAAAGGAGAATAGTGCTCATACTGGGGTATATGGAGCAGATGATTCAGTAGGGGAAATGCAATACAGAATAGGTAAAGAGGCAGTTCAGGAATACCTAGCAAGTATAAATGAGTTTAGTCTGTCTCCAGGGTCAGATGAACTACATCCATGGGTATTAAAAGAACTGGCAGAAGTAATCTCAGAATCACTGGCAATAAAATTCTTGGAGAACAGGAGAGATTCCAGCAGACTGGAGGAGGGCAAATGTGGCCCCTATCTTTATGCAGGAGGGAGGGAAGAAGACCCAAATAATTACAACCCAGTCAGCCTGGCATCAATACTAGGAAAGAATATAGAGCACATCATTAAACAGTCTGTAAGCACTTAGAAAGGAATGTCATGATCACTAAAAGCTAACATGGGTTTCTAAAAACACGTCATGCCAGACTAATCTTATCTCTTTTCTGATAGAGTTACAAACTTGATAGATGAAGAGAATGCTGTGGATATAGTGTATCTTGATTTCAGCAAGGCCTTTGACAAGATCCCCCATGATATTCTTGCAAAAATGTTAGCAACATGTGGGCTAGAGAATGCGACTGTTAGGTGGATTTGTAATTGGTTGACTGATAGAACCCAAAATTCACCAATGGCTCCACTTCATCCTGGAAAGAAGTGACTAGTGGGGTACCACAGGGTTCTGTCCTGGGCCCAGTGCTATTCAACATCTTTATCAATGACTTGGATGATGGAATAGATGGCATGCTTATCAAGTCTGCAGATGACACCAAACTAGGAGGGGTAGCTAATACCCCAGAGGACAGGATCAGAATTCAAAATGACCTTAACAAATTAGAAGTTGGCCAAAACTAACAACATGAATTTCAATAGGGAGAAATGTAGCATACTAACACTTGGGCAGTAAAAATGAAATGCACAGATAAAGAATGGGTGACAACTGTGATTGATGGCAGTACATGCAAAAAGGATCTAGGAGTCTTAGTGGACCACAAACTGAACAAGAGTCAGCAGTGTGATGAAGCTGCTAAAAAAGCCAATTGGTCTAGGCTGTTTCAATAGTAGTATAGTGTCTCGATTGAGGGAAGTAATAGTGCCACTCTATCCTGCTTTGGTCAGACCTCAGCTAGAATATTATGTCCAGTTCTGGGCACCACAATTCAAGATGGATGTTGAGAAGCTGGAACGTGTTCAGAGGAGGTCGACCTAAATGATGGGAGGTCTAGAAGCCATGCCCTATGAGGAGTGGCTTAGGGACCTGGGTATGTTTAGCCTGGAGAAGAGAAGGTTGAGAGGTGACATGATAGCCATGTTTAAATATTTGAAGGGATGTCATAATGAGGATGGAGTGAGCTTGTTTCTGCTGCTCCAGAGACTAGGACATGGAGCAATGGACTCAAGCTACAGGAAAAGAGTTTCCACCTAAACACTAGGAAGAACTTCCTGACAGTATGAGCTTTTCGGAAGTGGAATACTCTGCCTCAGAGTGTGGTGGAATCTCCTTCTTTGGAGGTTTTTAAAGAGTTGGAAGTGCTTCAATTGGGTATTCTTGCATGGCAGGGAGTTGGACTAGATGGATTCTTGTGCTCTCTTCGAACTCTATGATTCTATGAAATGGCCCTTTGAGCAAATGAAACCTGAACTCCCTAGAAGCCAAGTTGACTAAACTGAGACTGATATACTTTGGACATATCATGAGAAGAAATCACACACACACACACACATCTGTCTGTCTATCTACCTACCTACCTACCTACCTACCTATCTATCTATGCTTCGTAAGGTAGAAGGCATTAGGAAAAGTGGAAGACTGCATTACAGATAGATAGGCTCAATCAAAGAAGCTATAGTGCTGAACATGCAAGCCCCGAGCATGGCTGCTGATGACAGGGTGACTTGGCAGTCTCTCATCCATAGGGTTGCCATAAAGTTGAACTCAACTTGATGGCAGGTAACTAAAATAGAACATAGGGCCAAATATTCAACTCCAGAATTAATTTATGTTGTTGTTAATTGTCAAATTCTTCAAATGCTTCTTTCCTGAACAAATCTGTCATATTTTTGTCTCTTTTACAAAATTCTTCAGTGTATTGATTCTATCTTCTTTTTATTTCTACTTGGTCATGTAATATGTTCCTCTGCTGGTTATAGAACATCCCCACTCTTGGTTTAAATTTCCCTTTGATTTCTCAGATCTTTTTATTTTGCCAGTGCAAAATTCAAAGTGAATTTGTTCTTCATAAAGTAAGACTTGTGAGGAAAGTGTAAACTAGTAAAACAAGGCATGGAAAAGAACAGAATTTTAAAGAGAGCTTTAAAATAGACTTCTCTCACACACTTTTGCAGGATCTTATTCAACCTCAGTTTATTTACCACTTTTTCTAACAGTGATGGGATGGAAGATACATCACAACAAGATGTCTGGATATATGGCAGTCTTCATAAGAGAAGACAGGGGAACCTGTAGGAGGTATGAGTCTAAAAATAAAAATGTATTAAAAATTCCAGGAGATTGTAATTCTGCAAATGTAGCTCTAAAATCATTAATGTGTTTATCCAAAAAATTAGAATTCACAAGCTTAATGTTTACAAGCTTCATCATCAATGCAACTTTATTTCCCATAGATGGAACATCACATAGGTCTTTCAATACTCTAATCTCTTGGAATATTGCTGGATGGAAAGCCAGAAGTAGAGACCCTTCCTTCATGTCCTTTATTACCAGGCATGACATCATCTTGCTTCAAGAAACTTGGTTAGTGGAAGAACTGTATGTAGAGGGCTATAAATCAATTGTTCTGGATGCTGTGACAGGAAAAGGCCATGGTAGGCTCTGTGGGGGATCAGGTGTCCTAATATCCACCGCACTACAAACGCAGATAATTAAATTTTCCTCCCTAGACCAATTTGCCTTAGCTATATTGTTGCAATTTAAAAAATGCTCTGTGTGCTTGATCAATATTTATATACCACCCTTGCAGGGGTATGCTAAGATAAAAGAAGTCTGGGACAAACTAAATGGTTTTGTTAAAAACATCATGACTGCATCACCGGCAGCACACCTTATACTGGCGGGAGACTTCAATGCTAGAATTGGAGTAAATGATGTTGCTCTTTTTTCTAAGTTTAATTGCCAATTATTACCTACCATTTGTGTACATCCATTGCTAACCCGCCAATCGAAGGATTCAATTTGTGACTTCAGAGGTTTATGTATGGTAAAAACTTTTGTGGAGTTAAATCTGGTCATTTTGAATGGCTCTATAAACGACGACCATCCTGCTGAATATACTCACTGGACGGGCAATAGCGCCTCTATTTTGGACTATATAGGGGTCACACAGGATTTAATTCCATATGTGCATAAATTTTCCATTGTTGTTCGCCCTGAAAGTGATCATTTCCCTGTGTTATTATGCTTAGAGCCCTTTGATAGCCTATTCTTGCCAGTATGCCAAACTCTGGCCTTGTCTGATGAAACTTGTTCCACCCGTGCCAAATGGTCTCCACAATTAGCTGAGGCCCTTACTAAATTCCTTGGCAGTGAAGAAATGGGAAACCTCTATAATGCTATAGTAGAGGGCAGATCAGATATCAACATACTATCAAACTTTAATAACTTAACAAGCAAAATTCGACAACTATTAATTGTTCCTCAAAGCTCTACTAACAGGCATAAACAAAAAAATCAGCAAAGTTGGTTTGATGCAGATTGCAGAGAGGCTTGGATGGTTTTGAAAGATCACTTCAAACAATATAAATTGAACCCTTCACACTGCACTGTCTCAGTTCTTATGAAGCAAAGGAAACAATATAAACAATTGATCAGACAAAAAAAAGGAATGCGGTACAAGATTCCTGGGGGAAACTAATAACAGCAGCCAGCTCAAATAATCACACTCTCTTTTGGAAAGAGGTAGCCCCATCCTTCTCCAAAAATGTTCAAAATCCCTTGTCTCAGATCCCAGCTAATATATGGGAAAACCATTTTGCTAGGCTATATGAAAATACTGAGATTTCACAAATAGGACAAATGTTGGATGTTACTACTCTGCCTTTTTGGCCCCCTGTCTCACATTCAGAAATCAAGAGTCTAATAAATCAACTCAAACCAACAAAGGCCCCTGGCGTAGACCTTATTACTTACGAGATGCTTAAGAATGATTTGAATTGGTGGATACCTGTGCTATCCACACTTTTCACTGCAATTGATCGATCAGGGAGGATACCAACAGACTGGGGTCTTACAATTATAATTCCAATTTACAAAAAAGGCAAAAGAGATGACCCAACAAACTTTAGACCTATTAGCCTCCTTAGCCAGATAAGTAAAATGTATGCCAGACATCTGCAAGACAAATTAATGGACTGGCTTGAAACAGAAGAGATTTTGAAGGATGAGCAGGCAGGTTTTAGGGCTGAAAGGTCAACTCTTGATCATGCGTTGGTACTTCAACATTTGGTAGAGAAATACTCCCACAAAGGCCAACCACTGTATGCAGCATTTATAGATTTCAAATTGGCCTTTGACTCTGTCTCCAGAGCTAAATTGTGGGACAAACTCATGAATAGTTCGATCGATAAATGCCTTCTCTTATTGCTTGTTAAGATGCATGAAAATAACCGCTTGAAGGTGAGGTGCAGTTTGAAAGGACATGTTTCCAAAGAAGTACAAGTCAAAAATGGAGTTAGACAGGGGTGCGTCCTGGCCCCAACACTATTCAATTTTTACATAAATTCTTTAATCCCATTTTTGAGTAATCCTTCTTATCATCCCCCCAAAATAGCAAACAGACATATCAATGTGCTATTATACGCCGATGATGCAGCGATCTTATCTCTAACCCCAATCGGCCTCAAAAGAGCCCTAAAGTCTTTAGCTCTCTATTGTGAGGAAGAAAACCTAACTATAAATTACACCAAAACCAAAATTCTCTGTTTTGCTAAATGTCCAAAAATGAGAAGGTGGACGATAGGAAAGCAACCTATCAAACAGGTCAAAATTTTTAAATATCTAGGGAGTGTATTTCAATCCACAGGGAGTAGAAAAGCTCACCTGGATTATGTCACTCGGAATGCCCAAAGATCAGCAAACGCTATCCAAAGGTACTTCTTCACCAAGGGAGCCCAGTTTGTTCCAGCTGCAATTAAACTTTTTTTGGCCAAAGTAAAGCCACAATTACTCTATGGAGCCCAAATAGGACCCTATAAAGATCCTACTTCTTTAGAACAAGTCCAAACAAAGTTTCTAAGGAAAATATTTCAAATATCCTGCTGTGTACCAAACGCAGTAATAAGAAGGGAAGCAGGAGTTAGTAAACTCAAAACAAGTATGTGGATTAACACCTTCACATACTGGCTCAAATTAAACAAAAATCCCAGTGGACTGATTAAATTTGTATTGGCAGAAACCTATAAATCTTCGTGGGAAACAGCAATAATTAAGAAACTGAACACACTGGGTTTCTCTAGGGATTCCATCTTGAAATTAAGTCTAGATCAAGCAAAATTGACCATTAAACAAAGATTGCTAGACATCGAAGGCCAGCTAGAGACTGCAGCTTTCCCCAAACATATTGTAGTTAACAAACAAATTCGAGTAACTTCTCCAGCAGTATATTTATTTCAAATCACAATGCCCAAATTTAGGAGAGCCTTCTCCTTGGCCCGATTCAATGCCTTGCCTACAGCAGTCTTGGAAGGTAGGATCAAGAAAGTGCCCTATGAATCCCGCCTTTGTCCTTGTGATGCGGGTGCAATTGAAACCATCGAGCACGTCTTTTTGTATTGCCAATTCTATAGAGACATCCGTCACCAGCTGATTATCCCCCTTCTGGAGAAATACCCTGGACACCCCGATGCCTTTTATATCTATAATCTTCTAAATAATCAGGTTCCTGAGGTTGTATTTAAGGTAGCAAAGTTTTGCTACATTGTATGTAAACTGCGACCTCAAATGGTTAATGGGACATAATGCAGGCATGTTGTGTGTCTGTAAGACTGAGGCAGTTAACGATGGGACCAAGGAAGTCGTGTCAGCTGGCCCCAGGCACGTCTGAGCTTTAAGCTCTCGACGTTAAAGACTGTGAGTGTAATTTCTCAGAATAAGGCTGGAAATTACAGTTATCCATCACGGTTTCAGTTTGATTATGCCGGCCATATTTGGCTCCATATGAGGCACCAACTCAGTTATATTGTTGATATAACCTCTTCGTTTGGCCATTGGGAAATAATAAAGTTAATCTGGTAAAGACTGAAGGGGAAGTATCGAATCTTAGGAGAAATGGATATCTCAATTTTTATTCTGAAGTGTGTACAATAGTAATGTTTAACAACTGTATTTAATAACTTATGTTTAGACATTTTTAAATTTTTATTGCAATTGTTCTGTATTGGATCTATAATTTTGATTTTGCTGGTCAATGACCGAATAAATTTATACTACTACTACTACTAGGTCTTTCAAAGTGTCCCAAGCAGCTTTTGCTGTTCTCTCATCTTTGATTTCAGAAACTAGTCCTTCATCAACTGCTAGAATTATAAAGGCTAAAACCTTCTGATCATCCCTATCAAAATAATCTCTCTCTCTCTTCCCTGATTTGGTCTCCGTTTGTGTAAAACATCAGTAAGTCCCACGGCCTTCAGGTATGTTTCAAAAGAGAAAGTCCATTTTCTATAATTTGGCCCACTCAGTTTTTCCAAGCTTAAAATAGCAGACAGGCCAGGAGGATTTGCCTCCACCATATTTGCTTTATTGCCTTTTTCTCCAGCCGAGCCGAGAGAGACCAAAGAGCAGCTGAGGTGATCAGATAAAAAGAAAAAACAATACTTTTGCAAAAAACAAAAATTAAATTGAGCTTTTAAGTCTTCAAACTGGGAACCATAAGCCTTCAATGTAGGAGGTATGAGCCTAAAAATAAAAATGTATTAAAAATTCCAGGGATCTAGCCATTTTTAAAAAATAAAAATAAAGATATCTTCTTTTAAAAAATAAGTCTTTACTTTCAAATTCATGCAGAGTGACACTTAAGAATGCTGAGACAAGCTCAAATAACATTTAAAAGTGTGTTCTGAGGTCTGATCACCCAATGAATTAGACTCATTACAAAAACAAAGGAGTCAGTTTAAAAATGCATATCAAAAGTTTACTGAAGGTATATCTTAATCTACATACTAAAACAAACCTCAGAAAAGGGTTCCTAACTAACTAGGATGATTTAGGGTAGAATGACTCACGCAGCCTTTAGAAGTGAGAACTACATCGTGACTTGGAAAGCAAACTTCACGGCATGGCTTCATAGCATGGCTTCAGCCGCATGGAGACTCTAACTTAAAAGAGACTTACACAAAGAGCAATGATATTTAAATTAGGTCATGTTTTGAATGACCCATCTCTCTAGTTGGCTGGAATTGCCTAGTGAAAGAAGAGAAAGGGAAATTGGGAGAACAGAAGCATGCAGGGAAAAATTCCTAGACTTATCTTAGCATGTGAATGGAGTACACAAGATTGTTTTACATTACAATAATTATTTCCCCACATACTACAGAACCCAGTGTCTTATTGTTAGGGTTGCCATATTTTAAAAAAGCAAAAAAAGAAAAAGAAAAAGAAAAGACACATTAGCTGACTGACTACTTCAAATCACTGATAGCTATGATTACTCTTCCTTTAAATGCCTTCATTATATAAACTGGGATAACTGGTACTACAAATATTCTTAAGCTTCATTGTATTAAAAACAACAATAATAAACAGTAAATTTATTTAGTGATATTTAATAATGCCAACAATTGATCTGGCTAGCTCAGGAATATCTCAACACAACCTGGGGTTAGAGGCCCATCCCTTGCACCTGCTCATCCATTACTCCAGCATTGTAGGCTTCCACAACAACCTTGCACAGTAAGTCTTGAGAAAAACATGGGGGTGGGGAATAAACACCTGAGTATTCTGGAGGAGCTGGAAGAAGCCCTAAACATCCATTGCCACCATTGTCTTTTGCCTCTCCGGACTCTTTCTTCTTATTATTATTATTTTATTTCTATAGTGCCATCAATGTATATGGCACTGTACAAGAAAAAAGAACAACAAAACAGTTCCCTGCCCTCAAGCTTACAATCTAATGAAGATGTGATACAAAAGAAAAGGGGATGGCACTAGGGGAAGGGATTAAGTCTAGCATTCTCTTATCTCCCTCCTTGGCCAGGGCAATGGCAATTGGGAGGGAGGGAGGGCCATTCTTTTTCTGGGCCAAGGCAAGATGGAGTTGTGCCTGCCTTAGCTTCTCTCCCTCTGCAGCCAGGGCAATGGCAGTTGGGATTGAGGGAGGGCCGTTCTGCTTCTGGGCCAAGGCAAGATGGAACTCTGCCAGCCTCTCTTTCTCTCCCTCCTTGGCCAGAACAATGGCAGTTGGGGTGGAGAGAGGGCTGATCTGCTTCTGGGCTGAGGCAAGATGGAGTTGTCCCTCAAAGAAGAGTGATGATGTTACATCCATAAACTATAATTTTGGCCATTCCTAGTAACAGGATGTTCTGTATATGGTGCTTTGTCTTACCCTGTAGATTTTCAATGATTAGACTTATAAAGGCTTCCAAATTTCAGAGGTGGAAGGTCTTATAAAATAAAAAATATATATAGACATTTTAAAAACTCCCCCTGGACAAAAAGTTTAGTGTTGAAAAAGAAGGAGGTTATGTGGTACCTCTGTCCATTGTGATATAGCAGTTAATATCCAGGTTTTAGTGCCCACAGAGCTATAAAGCCCACCAAGTAACCTTGGTCCAGTACTCCTAACTAGAGTCATCACCTACTATCATCAACTATCCAGCGGTATCTCATAGGGCTTACATACACAGTCATTAGACTTTTTCGGATGGCAATTTGTAACGCAAGCAGGCTCATCCCTGTTGCGAAGATGCTGCATGGCAGGGGGGCCATTTCGGATGATGCTGTCCCCCTGCTGACACTGTTCCGGAAGAGTTGGGAGGCTGCAGCACCATATTTGGCCATTTCCTAATCACGGAAGTTGACCGTGATTAGGAAATGGCCAAATATGGTGCTGCAGCCTCCCAGCTCTTCTGGAACAGTATCAGCAGGGGGACAGCATCATCTGAAACGGCCCCCCTGCCACACAGCAGCCTCGCAACAGGGACGAGCCTGCTTGCGTTACAAATCGCCACCCAAAAAAGTCCATTGAGTGCCTGCTATTTCAAATTCTTCTGTTTATTATCTAAAATGGAAAAGAGTGGCAGGTTCAATCAAGTCAACTTCTACAAAGAAGGAGAACCTCTTTCAAAAATCTTAACATGATAACTGAGAGTCTGAGGACACTCAAAAGTAGCAAGCCTTGAAGCAAGTGAAAAAATTGGGATTTTATTGTAGAATCCATGATAAAATCATAAAGCTGCAAGGCAAAGTCTTCTTTATTTCCTTCTCATTAGCTTCTAATTTTTACATGCATTTAAGGAGAATCTCAGTGTTCACTTATTATAGTTAACACAGAAGGATGTGGAATTTATGTTTTCAAATTATTAAACTGTACACTGTAACTTAATGTTAGCCAGTTCATTCAGTGTAAATGGTTGTGACTTTTTCATGTATCATAGTGGCTGGATGAACTGATATGTGATAATTCACTAGGGCAAGAGAGATAACTTCAATGGGACAAGATGTGAGGCTCTCATCCTGTCTCCTTCCACAAGTCACACCAGGCCTCCAAATGAAATAAGAAGAAGAAGAAGAAGAAGAAGAAGAAGAAGAAGAACTACTTGTAGTAGTAGTAGTAGTAGTAGTAGTGGGATGAAACCAGAGGTGATCAGATGGCCACTTTCAGTTTTGGTTTTGGGTGTTTGGGGG
The DNA here is from genome assembly GCA_030847615.1 of Gambelia wislizenii. Classification (NCBI taxonomy): domain Eukaryota; kingdom Metazoa; phylum Chordata; class Lepidosauria; order Squamata; family Crotaphytidae; genus Gambelia; species Gambelia wislizenii. The sequence goes on along the minus strand of JAUMIR010000003.1, from coordinate 191,054,758 downwards.
AGGTGTCTAGCTTGCTGCATCCCAACTTGAATTAATACTGAATCACCATTCCTAGGAACCTCTAGATGAAGGGTTGCCTTGGATGCCATACCAGGGTCGGAGTTAATTAATTAATTAATTATGCTTTATTATGAAATATTCATACTGGTGAGGTGCTGTGGTGGAGAGGTAGTTTCTGTAGCCTGTAGGCCATATTTTACCCACCCCTGCAAGATACAGCATGTCATCTATATAATAATCCCAATAAATGAAATCCAACTGCTCTGTAGCCTTTTATAATTGCATAGATGAAGAACAAAATTAAAGGCCAAGGAAATCTGTTCAGCTCATTTACAAAATCCTATTCACCCAATCTATTCACCCAACTAGTACAATGTTTCAATGCTGGTCTATTCAAAAAGAGAAAACTGGAGACTCGAGGATGTCTGCAATGTCTACTTTTCTTTATTTAACTTTTGTGACACAATAAAAATATATTGTACTTTCACAGTTGGGTATGTTATGTACATAAAGTGGTAAATACTGCCAATTATTTCCATTTCAGTTCCAGGCTATAAAACAACAAAATGTGGAAACATCAAGGGGTGTGTGTGAATGGGGGGGGGTGTCTGCAAGGCACTGAAATTCCTTTAGACAACATTACATCAAGCCTAGACAAAGGCAAATGCATTTCCAGCTCTGATTACCCTTGTTCAAATTCAATTTGCAAATTAAATTAAATTACAGGTTGGCCCCCATATCTACGGGGGATATGTTTCAAGACCCCCCATGGATATCTGAAACCATGGATAATAGGGAATGAGACAAATGATGGAAACTAACCATAGAATTGCATTGGATGACCTAGAAATGCCTAGAGAGAACATTTTTTTTCCAGATGTCAATAAGTGAATCCGTGGATACTGAATCCTTGGATACAGGAGTCAACCTATAATCTTTTTTTTTTTTGACCCACACCAGCCTGAAACCCAAATTATACAGATTGCTTCCCACACCATCAATTTCCATTTAAGCAATATTAACCTGTCATCACACCTAACAAGGAAACAAAAGTAAGTCATTAGACCATTACAATAAATTGTTAACAATCTGAAAAAAAAATATAGAGACTCTGGACATAAATTGAAAGGTGAAAGCTCTTTAGGCTCAACAAATTTCAATTATTTTTCTCTATACCAAAACATCAAGGAAAAGTAATCTAGAAAATTAGTGAAGATTTTGTACCCACTGTCTCATTAACAACAATAATTTTTTTAAAAATGTTGCAACCATGCAGATTATGGAGAAGAAATGAAATTTGACCAGGTTATAATTACAAATGCATTTGGAAAGAAACTATAATTGTCTTTGCATGCTAAAGGAGCAACTGTGAGGAGCTAAACTTTGGGCTAACTCACCCTGGACCCCAGATTAGCTTCCCTGTAGAGATAACCCTGAGCAGCCTTACTCCAGGATGCCCCCTACAGGCCCAAAAACAACAGTGCTGCCACCACCAACTGAGTTCAGGCTGGGGGTTCTTTCACCTTGGAACCCTCCCTTTCTCACACACAGTGCAGTGGTAAGCTGTGCAGGGTGTCTGATAACTAGTGGAACTATAGAATCAATTAACTCCTTCCTCGTACCCCCAGAGAAAGAATCAAAGTACTACGATCAAGAGATAGGCACATGTAGGCATCAATGATAGGAAGATTAATAAGTTTATTCAAGTGAGTTCAAGTCATGCAATCTCACATGAGGCAGGATTCTCTCATACCTCAGGCAGGCTTAAAGTTATAGGAATCATGGAGTATTAAAATCAAAGCATTCAATTATTCAATGTTACATTCAGTTACTAATTTGACTACATCCAACCAAAGTAGAGGAATTAAAAGAAATTCCCTAATGCAACTAAAAAGGCCCTAATTAGTACTTAATTCTTGCAGTTTGTTGCCTCCAGATGGTATCCAGGCAAGCTGGGAACCAAGCCAGATGGGGATGGCTTTGCTCTACCAGCCATACTTCAGTCCTCAAAGCCACATCGTCTTTCATATTCTACAAAATGGCTTCACACAAAAGCAGTCATATCTTAGTCAGAGTTCCTGGGTCTAGAGCTGTGATTGGCCATTTCAGGTCATGTGGTGTCATTGATGATGTCATCTCATTAGCTTCTGTGGAGGTGGTGGTTGTTACCCCCTCTTGCATAGCTAAAGTTGAGTTGCTGCTAATTTCCCCAACATATTAGAAACTTGATATTTTCTTGGAATTTTCCAAGGAGCATTTTGGGTAACAGGTTAATGGTGGAGAATGTGGGTAAACCCCTCTCCCCTTTACTTGTGAAGTCGACACATGAAGTTTTGGGGTGCAGGACATAGGGAAACCTCTGGATGGAATATACTTTGAGTTGTGCATGAAAAGTTTTTGAGTGAGTGAAAATTGAATGTTAGAGCCATAGGGCTACTGAGGGTGGGACTGTTTTCCCTTTTCTACCTTGGTCAGTGCTTGGCAGCCACACCTAAGCTAAACAAGCTAGAGAGCAAGGGCTGAGCATTGACTCTACCTGGGAATCTCTCCCGTACTTTGGGACTATTGTGGTGTGGGATGCAAAGTGATAGATGCCAGGACACACACTACACACATCCAATATTAGTTAGGCACATGGAAAGTTGTTAGGAAAGGCGGCCTGTGATTCGCCATATTTTAGGTCCTTCTAGGGTAGCTCCCTGAGGACAAGAGTTTGTTTGCTTAGTTTAGGGTTTAGAGTTTTTCCCGGGTCTCAGGAAGGTACCCCTGGCCCCAAAAAGTATTTCTGACTGGACCTAGTATGAACCTTTAGCCCTCCTTCCCTTTTTGTTTGGCTAGACGAAAAGCAAGTTCCTTTGAGGTCGTGTTCCCCCTTTGCCACTCTGCCAGTGGGTCAGAAGCAGAGGTTTCCCCAAAAGGACTAAGTTAGTCTCCCTGTCCCTAGGTCCAATGGGTCACCTGGCACGGGAAGGCTTGCCTTCGCCAGGAATTTTAGGTTCTTGTGGGAACAAAATTTCAGCTCAAGCCATGGGAAATCTCTGTGCATTTTGCATGGGAATTTCGGCTTAGCCAAGGGAAACTGCTCCTCACACAACTAGTTTTGTGGAAACATTTTGGACTCTAAAGCCAACAGGAAACGTGTCCACACTTTGCCCATTTTGTGGGGATGCCTTGTTTAAAAGAGACAACGGGTGTCTCCGTGCTTAGCTTGCCCATTTGTGGGAGTGTTTTAAAGGAACACTTTCATGCTTACTTGCTAGATTTCCATTCTGGTGTGCCAGAGACCAGAACTTTAGCCTTTTTGTGCTTAGCATAATTGTAACCCAGTGAGGGTGTGTCTAAAAAGACACCTTCACAACCTAAAAGTTAGTTGTGCCCTGTGCAGGAGTGCTTGTAAGTGAAAAGCACTTTTGCATTGAGAAACGTGAGTGAAGCTTTGAAAATAGTGAGATCTAGTAGGCAAGCCATTTCTCATGTTTGTCAACCTTGAAACTACTTTAGTGTGTTAGAAATTTAGTGGGAGTGCATGTGTTAAAGCACTGACTCATTTCTGCACTTTGGAGAAATTCATCTTAGTTGGGTCACCTTGAGGGCATCCAGACTGACCCCAAATTGGAAAATTGACCTGAAAAGTCTAGTAAAAATGTTAGAAGGCAGCTCCAAACTGGACAAACTTGAGAAATGGGTTGCAGGTCAGGGAAAGAATCCCTGGAAACAAGGATCCTTTAATACCCCCGACCTGCTTAGCACTCTGTGCGAGGCATTTTGCACACAGTGCAAAGCAAAAACACTTTTTGGTCCCTCTAAAGATGCATTAGCAGCATGGGGACTATGGATGGCATTAGGAGAAGCTACAGGCTCCCTTTTAGAATTGAGAGAGGAAACTGAAAGAAAAGACAAAGAGTTGCATCAAGTCAGAGCCCACAATAGCACTCTGTTAGCTGACAAGGTAGCTTTTTCAACCTCTGCCCAGGAAGCCAGGACCAGGCTAGATGATGTGACTTTTAAATTAAAGAATGCCCAGTGTGAGATAGTTAGACTGGAAGAGGAATGTGTGAAAGCAAAGCACGCTGCGCAGTACTTAGCCAGTCAAACCAAAGCAAATTATGAAACAGTGAGCCATGAGGCCTGTGCTAGGAAAATTGCTGAGCTGAATGAGAAGCTTAATATAAAGGAAGCCATCATTTCAACCGTATGCTCTGAGACTCTTCCCCCTCTTCCCGGGCATGCTTTAGAAGAGCCTCTCAGTGGAAGCAGTGTGAACCAGCCACTTTAACCCAGATTGGGAAAAGCCCATGTAGCTTCACCCAATTAGAACTAAAATTACCACGAAGATAGGCCCACATGGAGGCCATGATGGTTCTGAGACGACAGAGGAAAGAGTTCCGTGGTCTGCCACAGAAGCGAAGGCAGTTGCAGAGCAATTAGGCCCCCTGACCAAAGAGACAGGCATTGTGTGGATGAATGCAGTCGCCCACATACATCCCACTGCAAATGGACAGGATCTCACCCAGTTGGCTAGGCTGTGCATATCAGCAACAGATTTGCCAACCTTAGAATCTGCAGTAGCTGCCAGAAATTTGTCTACTCTCAACAGGTTTGATTGGATGAGAGAAATTGTTAAAATTCTCTGGCCAGGCCAGACAGCTAGTGTCCTTTATATTGTAGAGAGGCAGTTACCTGGGGAAAATCCTGAAGCTTTTGTGGCTAGGAAAAAGCTCCTAGCCATTTTAGCTCAAAAGGTAGATTTTGTGGATGGCACCAATGACTATGATTTTAATGATGGAGAATTCAAGGAGCTCCTTTATGGAGGTCTGAATGCCCAAACTAAAATGGCTTTAGGACCCCTAGATCTAGGTTGCACCTCATGGGATAGATTGTGGAACAATTTAAAAACAGTTTCAGATCTGATCAGAGAAGCAGGACCCCTTAAAAACCCCAGAATTCCCCAGAAAGGAGCCAAATCCTATGAACCAATTCAGCAAGTCACTTATAGTAACCATGTACCCCACACCAAATATTGCAAATTTGGTGACCAAAATGGTCAACAAAGGGCGAAGTCGAACAATAATTTAGGAAATGGCCATGGCCAAGGTTGGCATAACCAGAGGGGAAATTTGTTTCCCAATGTTGTTCCCAACCAGACCCCAGAAAACCAGATAGTTCCTGCACATAGGCAGAGTGCAAACACTGGTAATCCACAGTTTGCACCCCCTGCAGGATTTGATAACAGGAGAAATCAGGCCAGTGAGGAGCATTGCCAAGTTTGGGAAATGTTAAGGAAAACTGGTGTAGACATGGGCCAGTTCCATATGTGTCCCACTTCTGAGTTAATTGCAACATTGTTTAAATTACAGTGCAAAGCTAGTGACACCCCAGGACCCCAGTCTGTGAACACACTGAGTGTTGGAGACTCGTGTTAGGGGTGCCCACAGTCCATTGCAACCCCACTTGAGCATGCCTCAGTGAGGAAGCCTATGGCAGAAGCGGACATAGGGACTGAAAGGGCAGAAATTCCTGCCAAAACTACCCCCAAATCCAGGAAAAGGTCCTTAAAATGGGTAGTGAGACCTCCAGAACCTGAGATTCAGGAGAGGGAGAGGCAAGAAGCTCTCAACCTTGTGCATTCAATTGTTTGCCCTAAGAAACAGGAGGAGCCCAAGCAACCAATGTTGCCTGTGGAACCTCAAGATCATCTAGTCCAACCCCAATACAGGAAGGAGTAGATGAATCTTGTGAGCATGTTAGGAACTGCAGTGATGAAACAAGCCAAATCACAGCCTTCAGTAATTTGCATAAGGGAGACAGTGGCACCCTTAGTTGAAGTTGAGACAGTGACACCTTTACCTAAGGCAGTTGAAGCTGAGATGGTGTCCCACCTGACTTTGGACAAGGGCACCCAAACCCTTGCACAAAATGTGGCAGAAGTCTCCAGTGGGAACTTTTTGGACTACAATTCCCATGAGGCTGTAGCTTCCATAGTCTCTCTGATATGCAGCTCAGTTTTAACAACTTTCCTGAGGGTAATGGCTTCAAGTGCCAAACACCACTTGGGTGAAGTGTTGCATGTTGTCTCCAGACCTTTTGCCCCCATGAGCTTTCCCCAGCTTTAAAATGTGGCTGAAACCCCTGAGGTTCCAGAGAACCCTGTTCAGACAAAGGCAGAGAGATTTAATTTCCTCCCTGCCATTCTCTGGAAGTGATTGGAATGCAAAGGCAGACCACCAAATCAGATTCCCCTAGTCTTTCAGAGACAATTTAAGGCTGAGAGAGTATTACTGCCCCTATCTGTGATGACTTGGCTGATCTCCCTAGACTGGAGAAATGCAAACATTTTTGAGAGGTGACATCCTCCCCGAGAAAGTCTCTCATTAATGTAATTTGTTTCCTTTTTGTAGCAGGTAAATGAATCCTCTCATATGTAAATAGGTTTGTGCTTTTCTTTTGTGTCTTTTCTTCCTTACAATGCAAATTGGGTATGTGAACACCCTGGGCTCTCAGGAGTTGAGGTGATTCAGTTTTAACCACATTACCCATAAGGCATGCCAGTATGTTTTTGAATTGGGAAAAACTTTTTTTTTTTCATTTGGTCAAATTGTTTGGGGTGGAGATAGATGACCTCAAGGCATATCAATTCCAATAATTCATAGTAACATGCTTGGATTTATTTCTTAAAATCTGTTCAATTCGTGTAGATTTGCTTGGGTTTTAGACTTTTTTTTTTTTTGCATTTCACTTTTTTTTTTTTTTTTTTTAGGAACTTTTCCCACTTTGTAAGCAATCTCTGTTGGAAAAAGAGAATTTCCCTGTTTTTCCATTTGAAAACTTGTTTGACCAGATCTGGATTGCTGGTCAATGACTCCTTTTGTCTGCTTTTTGAGAACCACAATACAGTAGCCTTAGCCACTTTCTTTGCCTATTGTTCTTCCTATCTTTGTTTTAACTCCTAAAGTATGCTTTGGTATTTTAACCATTTCCCCAATTTGTTCTCAAAAATAGGAATACCAGACAGAAGACTGAGCCTGACAGACTGCAGCTTGAGACCTCTATTTGCTTTCCTGATGGTCTCTCTCTGCAGCAAGGGGGGGAGACCCTGAGAAGACCACTCAGCTGTGGCTGCCAATTCCAGCCTCCTGCAAAAGTCACCCCATTGCTGTTCGTTTTTGTTAGTTTTTGTTTTCCCTCTCCCTCTTTTTCTGCCCACATGCAAAAGCCTCAAAAACCCCTCCCCACTACCAGTCCATGCTTTCTCTCCCTCTTATTTCTGTCTTTTTGTTTTCTACTAGTTTTTGGTTTTTGCTAGAAAGAAGAACCACCTCTAAAGATGGAAAGGAAGAGCATAGCTGATGTCAGAGTTTTTGTGTGTGCCATGGCTAGCTGAAGCTTAACTGCTGTGAGGGGGGGGGGGTGACTACAAGATAAAATTGATGCCCACATCTCTGAAAACAAGGGGGTGAGGCACAAAGATCTTCACGAGGACTGTTTTAGATACATGCTTTCCTTTTTATGCCTTTTTGTCTCTTTCTATCTTCTGCCTTTCTTAAATGTTTAAATTGCTGTTCCTGAAAAACCTGAGAAGATACCAAGGGGGGGGGGGTAGAAGAGAAGAAAACCCTTCCTTTGTGAAAACACCCCTGTTCCTGCTGTTTGCCAACAAATCTCATCATGCCAACAAATATGAACTGATCTTCCTGCTTTTAAATTGCCCATATTCTTTTCCAACCCTGAACTCCAACGTGTTCCAGAAGATTATGTACCCCTTTTAAACAACAACAACACAAACTTTTTTGTGTGCTATTTTCAGTGGCAAGAGAGGGAAGTGAATTGTTTGCTTCTTTTTTACCCCATCCACTGCATTTTGTAATATATTTTGTGTCTATTTTGTGTTTATTGTTTGTTCATTGCAACTCTTGTTTATTACCACTCTATTGCCATTATTATGATACTGTAGTGGCCATGTAGACTCTAATGTCTATTTGCTGAATGCAGTTACTTACAATTACTATTTGGGGTCAGACTAGATAGCCCATGAGACTCTGGAAGTCTGCAAAGTCTTTTTCCTTTAACACTCAGGCCTAGTCAATGTTCTTTGCTAATCAACCCTATGTTCCATAAACATATGATGTAAACAAATTCTTTCTCTAATAACGGTCGAACTGTACCTTAATGTTCCTAAGCTATCTTGCCTTGAACTATCAACAAACTATCTCAAGGGAAACTCAAGGGAAACTTCTGACACAAAAGAGAAGGAGGGGGGAATTGCTTTTTGCATACAGTATAAAAATATTCTGTAACAACAACTCTGGGTTCTGACTCTTTGGAAGATATTCCAGTCAGGCCCACCCGTGTAATAAAACTCACTTTCCAATCCGTGGGTCTGCTGTTCCATGATTTCTGCATCAATTCAATCCCCACATTGCTATAAGTTGTTCTCTCTCTCTCTTGCTTTAAGTCAAATTGCTTAGACTTTTTGGTTAGAATTGTTCTAACTTTCAGAACTCATTGACCACTTGCAAAGTTAAGGTTTTGTATTGACAAACCTCTATGCCAGTCTCTGCCATTGCTAGCAATACCTTGAAAATAATTTTGTATTGTTTACATGCCAATGCAAACAGCTCATGCTGTTGGATATATATATATATATATATATATATATATATATATATATTGCTCCAAGTTCACATTTCATTGCCAATATATAAATTGTAGTGTGATTGTATTTCCCCCCCCAATCTTATTTTCTGTCACTGTTCTTTTTCTAAAGACATGTTATATTTTGTGGGAGCCTTGATAGCAACCACATTTAGAATATAGAGTAGTTAGTTTCTGTCTCTATCAGCTAGACACCTGTCCTGTCACAAGGGTAGGAACATTTACATTGGCTTTCCACACATTTAATAGCAAGAGAGGAGCTTTGCCCTTTCCCTCTTACCCTAAGATGCAGAGCAAACAAATGAAGTTTCACATCCATTAGGTGTCCAAAACCAAAATTCTTTCTGTGCAAGAATTTGGTTTTGGAGGGGGGGAATTGTAAGCGCAAACTTGCACCCCACTTCCAAGGCACCCCACACCTGGAATGTTAGCATTGGCTATAGACCTCAGAAACTGGCCAAGTTTTGTTCATTAATGTGGCATTTTACAAAGGGAAAAAACCAGGATGGTCTCAAAAAAGGTCATTTTTGTTTTTCCCTGGAAAGCTTAAGACCTGGGTCTGTAAGGTCAAAAGAAGACACATTCCACATAAATGGGAGGTTAATGGATGGAGAAACCCTTTTGTATTTGCTGATTGTGAAATTTCCTTTCATCAGCCCCCAACCTTAAAGAAACTGCCCAAAACCTGTTAAAATCCAATCACTGGAAATTAAGAAACACATTTAGCATCTTCCTCACCTTTTGTCAAGACCAGGAAACTCATTATGCAATCCATGAAGGCTCATGGAATTCATTGTTTCAACCCATGAATCAACCAATCCCCTCAGGTGTATTTGGAGGTATAAAAGACCCTCCCCCAAAAAATATGCCTCATTGCACACAGTCAGTAATAGGGGGCCCACACTATCACTTTTTGTTAGCCATCCCAGTCTCCTCCATCCACTTTGCTGGACTGACTGCAGGACAGATCTGTATCACCTCAACAAAATCCTCTTGCTACCCCCCTATCCAAGTTTTCCTACTGCTTTTCCTATAGCCTTGTGTGAATGCTTTTTCTGGGTGAATATATGTGTGTTTGGTGTTATTTTTGAACTCCTTAATAATAAAAAAAATCTTAATTTTAAGTGTGTATGTATTCCATCCAGATTAGTATGGGTATAATAAGTTTTCAGATTCCGTTGTTACCCTCTCTTACATAGCTAAAGTCGAGTTGCTGCTAATTTCCCCAACATATTAGAAACTCGATATTTTCTTGGAATTTTCCAAGGAGCATTTTGGGTAACATGTTTCAGACCCTCCCTTCCATTAACTCTTTTCTTACCTGATACTATACTGACAAGACAATACTGTTTACACATAAAGGGAGTTGTAGTTCTCGGGCAGAATGATGAGAGTTGCAATCAACCTTGAGGCAGCATGATGGGACTCCATCATGACAGCAACATTTCATAATCATTAATAGACAGTGAGGTTTAAATCCAGTTGCAAGTCCCAAATAGAGTAGATTCACTGAATGAATGATACTTACATAATTGTTCACTTATGAAGTGCTCAGTGATATATTGAACCTCCTCTAGTTGAGGCTAACAGTTGGATTTATGTCTGAATCTTATTTCTTACAGCTATTCATGATGAGGGCCCTCACTCTTTATCTACCTCAACCAAAAGCAAAAGCCACACTAGTTTTGTTTGTCTACAAGTCAAAACAGCCATAATGGGACATGGTAAAGCATACACCTAACATGAGATGTTCTAATTCTTTTGCTGGTGCTGATCATTACACATGGGGAAGAAACAGAAGTGTCCCTGTATGAGTCCAGATATCATGGCTATTGGATTTGCAGTTAGACTCAGCCTAAAATGGAGAGTGTAGACATGGGTAGACTTGCAGCTATGAAAGTATATCTAGCAATGTATCTAAGCACAAGGCTTACAACACTCAGAACTTTATCATACCACCCTCTGTAAAAGTGTTTTTGCTGCCATATTTTAAAATGTTTTTATTCTGGCAAAAGACACCCCTCCCAGACGTACGTTGAGCAGCATAAAAGAGGCATCCCCGGCAGTAACGGAGCATGAATGGAGCTCCATTTACTTCTGGGTTCTGAATCTCTGTGATTCTTGTGAGAAGATACAAGCACGGGGAATTCGAAAATACATCAAAAACACACACATAAAATACACACACTCACAAAGTCCCAAGTACATGCGTGTGTGTGTGTGTGTCATAAAAAGAGTGTCCCCTACCTGGCTGTCCCAATCTCACCCAGAAGTGTTTGTCTATTGAAAAACCCAAAATTTGAAATGCTGGCAATACTAACAACAAAGCACCACAGCCAATCTATTGGTGGCTTGGGCTGTCTATAAAAAAGAATGACTTTTAACAATATATGATGGTGAAAGGACATCATTGTCTGGTATGAATGCTCTTTTGCGATCATTAGGCATCCTTATGATGCCATATTTGCCTGGTCTGATAAAATCCTCAGTCATACTTTGTTACACTTTTTTAAACAGCAGTTTCCCTCTTCAACCATATAATTGGCTGCACTTAAAAAAAAAAATACCTGTCTCTACTATAGTTTCTCTGCATTCTATGGAGATTTTCAGACACCTCTTTTCAGCCTCTTGCTGCGCAAGCAGCCTCCAGAGCAGTAACGAGGCTGCTGTGCGGCAAGGGGTCCATTTTGGACGACGACATTTCTCTCTCGGCATCGTCCATGACTGTTGTGGCTAGCATTGGAGGCAGCCGTGCTGTTTTCCCACTCACAAACAACTTCTGTTTGTAAAAACCAGCGTGGACGCCTCCAATGCTAGTCACAACAGTCACGGACGCTGCTGAGAGAGGAATGGTGTCATCCAAAATGGACCCCTTGCTGCGCAGCAGCCTTGTTACTGCTCCGGAGGCTGCTTACGTGGCAAGAGGTTGAATAGAGGTGTCTGAAAATCTCCTATGACTGGATGGGATTGTAACCATATCTTTCAGACATTAGGAAATGTTCTGGTTGATTCTATTTTGGTTTCTACAATCTGAAACCCCTTCATATAATCTTACTCCTATTTGTGAACAATGTCTACATTGTGCCTTTCTATCTGAAATTAGTAGGTGCCTCAAACCTAGAGCCATCCATCTGAATTCCATCAAACAGATTTAACCCTTAAACCATTATCTTAATTGGTGTGGCAGTTTGGTGGGAAGATCCATGCCTTCAGCTCCTTCCACACTAACATGCAACATGACCACTGTCTTATAGTAAGACCACGCTGTCAGCTAATAGTGTCTTTTCCAAGCTCAATGTCTCCCATTCTCTCTCTCTTTCTCTCCTAAATTCTTTCAGTGAGGGTACCTAGTGCCTTCCATGTCAGTGGGATGGTGAAGTTATTCCAGGTTTTAATCTGAATTTAAATGGAGCTATTCAAAGAGCTGAACCCTATCACCCAAACAGTACTTTCGATAGCTCCTTTAAACTTCAGATTAAAACCAAAAGCAGAATCACTATCCAACTGACACAGAAGCCACCAGTCATCACCGCCTTACAGTTTCATGGATTGTTCCATTCTAAAAATCCCTGAACACCAGAGACAAGTGCTTTAATCTTCTCCATTCCAGGAACTCACTAAAGCTGAAACTGAAATTATATAGCCCCTTTGACTCCTCCTTCCACTTTGCTTTCCACCAGGTCTTTTTCATGTCTCTAATTACATCTCCCAGTATGAAACCCACCTATTGCAAGTACCACAAGTCATTCAGTATAAGCCACATTTGTATGGATTCATTTAAACAGTTTGGTAGAGATAGATTTGTGAGCAACAATAATAACAAATAAATAGTGTATTCTTGTAGATTTCAAGCATGTCTATCCATAGATATTTGAATATCCTCATATCATTTTGACATAGGCTTGCCAAGGTCCCATCTTAAAACTCAGGGAATTGCTGTGGCTCTCTAGGCCTCAAGTTCAGGAGACAAATCTCAAAGTGAATGAAACTAGAGGACGAGAAAATTTGATTTTGGTATGTAAGGTCACTTTAAATTTTCTACCTCTACCCATTCCCAGTTGGCACTAGGGGTCTTTCTGCTGATTCCACACTAAAGTATTTGTATATGTACTGAATTTGTTCACCAGATAGCTAGGAGTAAGGGGGCTGGGGGAGAGAGATGGTAGATGGTTGCACTTAAGCCTATTGTGCCCTTTGGAGCAAGGCAGGGAGTGGAGTTCCAGCGCTCAAACTCAAGTACCTTTTGGTTGCTTAAGCCTAGGCTGCAGGCCTGGAAAAAGAACTCACAGAGGGCCAGATATAAGCCTTTCACCAGCCCCAGCAGCATAGGGCCTAGGGAAAAAAATTCCTAGGTGTTGTGTGCCTTCGGTAAGATCACGTGGGATATAAGCCCTATGGGAAATCCTAGGGCTTGGTTACACAATGAAAAAAAAAACGTGAAGAATTCGCCAAGTTTCCTAATTGTTTACATGCATTGTGCCACAAAGTCACCTCTTTCAGAAGGAGGGGGGCACAAAAACCCATTAGTAATGCAAGAAAGGATTTTGGGACTTTTCCCGACTTTTTTTTTTTTAAAGTAGCACATTTTCGATAGTGTGATCAACCATTACACTAAGTGCTGTGTGAATTACCAGCAATCTTTCCAATACATTCACAGCAGAGCTTTGCCATGATTGGTTGAACTCACCAGGGAGGGGTTTGGACAAGGAGGGGATGGAGGAAAGATCTATCCACTGTTGTTTCCAGCCACGGAAAAGACGGTGAGTGCTAGCCTTGTGTGTGTGTGTGTCTTTCCTTCTCTCCCTCCCTCCTTGGTATCTTCGTGCTTAGCTGCTGCCATCTGAAGAATTCCAAGCTGGCCTTTTCCATTCTCTGTGTGTGAATGTTTGTCTCCCCTCCTGAGATCCTGTTCCTTTCCTTCTCTCCCTCCCACCTTGGTATCTTTGTGCTTAGCTGCTGCCATCTGAAGAATTCCAAGCTAGCCTTTTCCAGTCTCTCTGTGTGTGAATGTTCGTCTCAGGCATTCCTGTGGTAATCAGAGGATTTGCTTGGGAGGCCATGCCCCCGCCTCAGTCTATGTGTGAATATCAAAGCGGAAAACAGCTGAAAACTAAACCAATAGACCAATTAAGCAATAATTCATGTGAATGATGTAGTACTGGTGTGAAACAGTGACACAGCACAAATTACCGCAATAAAAACTGTCGTGTAACTGAAGCCCTAGAAACTGCTTTCGCTACTGAGCATATATTTCCACTTGCTCAGCCATTTAAAAATTCTCACTCTGGAGATTATCAGATGCAGGAAAAAGTACCTTATTAGAATGCCAGGATGACATTTCTGTCCCACAAACAGGACCCAGTTTCACATGACGTCCTCATTGCATTCTGTTCCTGCACTGCAGCAGTTAGTAAGATGGCACTTTTCATTGACTGGAGTTCCCTGACAGTGAAAAGCATCACCTTACCAATTTCTGCAGCACAGGAGCAGAACACAAGAAGGACATGTGATACCAGGTCCTGTTTGTGGGACAGAAACATCATCCTGGCATTCTGATAAGGTACTTTTTGGACGCATCTGATCATCTCTTTCTTCCTATCCCTGTCCCTCTGTCTGTCCCACACTCTCTTGTTTATCACCTGGCTGAAGGTTGCCATATTACCTGGTTAGTCAAGTTTTACCCAAAATCTGACACCTCATTTTCATGATCACCTGGTCCCAAAGCAATTCTAAACTGCAAATCTGTTAGGACAGTGTGAGGGCCTGTAACAGGTGACATCACAAGGACCTGCCTCCTACTTTCAGGTTTTTGTCCTAAAATCTCAGGAATGAAATACCATTGACCTAGCAACACTATCCACAAATACAGATTTGCAGGTTATTGGGTTTTGTCTGATTCATAAACATCTAATTAACTCTGTTTCCTTAATAAAATGATTCTACAGAGCTCTAATTACACAAATGCATTTCTAGCTGTAGATTGTTTTGACTATTGGATGGAGTCTTAAAATAACTATAAAAATGCAGTCTATAGAAATCAGTATAAATACTATTTTTAAAAAATATTTACTGCAACAGTATCAGTACTCTTGTTTGTTTGCCAGTGGTTGAGAAGATGGTGACTTCCCATCTTACTAGCTTTTGAATTTTTCTATGAACATTGACACCAAGTTCCAGTTAGTCTTACCATAGATTCTGCCCAAAATGCCAGATCTGTGAGCAAATTACACTTATAGCACCATTGGAGTGATCTCTCTCCCCTCTACACATATTTATTCTAAATGTTGTATAGTGACGACTTTGAAGCCATTGCAGATAGGACTTCAGCCGCAAGTACAGATATCCAGCTACTGCTTAATACTTGCAAAACCAAACAAAAGAAGGAAATGATAGTCTGAATCCTTCGTATGTTAAGTTAAAGAAAGATTTAAATACCAACAATATACAAGGGGAATGTTTTTGTTATCACAATCCAGCACACTAACTTGGTATATCAAGTAGTAGATTTATTTGAAATTAATTGGGCACATATAAAGTGGCTAATTGGAAGAAGTTCTATATGCCTCATCTCTTTCTTTCTTTCTTTCTTTCTTTCTTTCTTTCTTTCTTTCTTTCTTTCTTGTGTTTTACTTAAAATATCCTTAACTGATGTTCCAGACCTTTTGTGTGCTGTCTTTGCACAATGCATGATTTCCCTCCAAGACACGAATCAGTGGAGTATGAATGACACACATCTAGAGATTATGTGTAGGTTAACAGAAGAAATCTTTAAACATTATGGCTGCACTGTAGACCTCTTTCTAAGACCTTTTCATGTGTTATCTAAACTTTCCCAAGTCTAGTTTCTTGGGTATTAACAGAATCCAGGAAGTGGAGAACAAATAGTTAACGCAAATGAGTGCTAAAGCTGAGAGCACATGGTTGTACATAGCTTGTGAAAACAAGCATTTCAAATAGTGTGTTAGCATTGAAATTCTGAAACATATATAAAATAACTTGTTGATTTCTCACAATCCTATATAAATACTGTTGAGAAAGACATGACAATTCAGGCTTTTTGGTTATGAGCTCAGAAGAAGAGCACTGCTTATCAGCCAGGCTCTTCAGCTATCAGCACCCTTGCTGAGAAAGAGATTTATGGCTAACCTTTGCTAGGTCAGTGGCAAATAACAGTGGGGAAATGTTTTTTTTACAGAATAGGCAGTCAGGTGGCTCAACACGAAATTAGATATGTTTCCCGGCTTAGCAGGTAGTTGAAAATCTGATTGAAATTCAGGATCTCAAATAATAAAAAAAGGAGATGCAGGGGGAGAAGCTCAGTGCCTGGTGTATGGTCTGGACATTAAAAACACTGCTGTGATGTTTTCAGCACTACATGCACTTCAGAGAAACAGCATGGCTTTGATTTGGTGTAGTAGGTTGTTACAGTGTGAGACATCCACTCCCAGTAAGCAGTGCAAATGATGTAATTCTCGAGTGTGCATTATTGAACACAGCACTCTTCATTTCAAGTGTCCTTCAATTACTTTGGTAGGTCCAGAGTTATAAATAAACATCTCATCAATAGCCTCTATATTTGTCTTCTGGTCATCAATATCCTGGTGTGTGCATGCGTGCTGAACTATTTTATAGCAGACACTAAAGATGTTCTTCATCTTCAAGGATGCCTCTAGTCTCCAAACACATGTCAACCTGACAGTTCTATACTGAATCTAGGAAAAAGTTCAACCTAATGACACTTTTTCTATAGATAAGCCCTTGTCAGAGGTTTATGATTTATCATTGGTACTGGACACTATTAACAAATACATCAGGTTTCTAGACGAAAAATATGAAGAGCTTTTTTTAAAAAAAAACAAACCATACACAGTGTAAATCCCAACTATGTTGAATTGCAAGAAACATGGTTCAGATCCCAAAACACACTAACAATCAAAAGTAAGGAAATACTTCTTACTCAAGGGTGTAACCCCACTTCCCAGGCACCCCATTTCTGGAATGTTAGCATTGGCTATAGGCCTCAAACTGGCCAACTTGGTTCATTACTGTGCCCTTGTACAAGGGAAAAGACAGGATGGTCTCAGAAAAGGTCATTTTTGGTTTTTCCCTGGAAAGGAAGGCCTGGGGCTAAGAAGCCAAAAGACACATTCCACATAAATGGGAGGTTAATGGATGGAAGAAACCCTTTTGTACTTGCTGATCAAAATTTCCTCTCCTCAGCTCCCAACCTAAAAGAAGTTGCTCAAAGCTGTTAAAATTCAATCATTGGACATTAAGAAACACATTTAGCATCTTCCTCACCTTTTGTCAAGACTAGGAAACTCATTGTGCAATCCATGAAGGCTCATGGAATTCATTGTTTAACCCATGAAGCAACCAATCCCCTCAGGTGTATCTGGAGGTATAAAAGACCCCCCCCCAAAATATGCCTTTTTGCACACAGCCAGTAACAGGGGGACACTCTGTTGCACCACTGGGTTAGCCACACCCAGTTTCCTCCATCCACTCTGCCAGATTGACTACAGGACAGATCTGTATCACCTCAAGATCCTCTTGCTACCCCCTATCCAAGTTTTCCTACTGTTGCTTTCTATAGCCTTGAGTGAATGCTTCTTCTGGGTGAATGTGTGTGTGTTTGGTGTTATTTTTGAACTCCTTAATAAAAAAAACCACAATACTTAATTTTAAATGTGTACTAAGTATTCCATCCAGACTAGTACTGGTATAATTGGTTTTCAGATTCTGTTGTTACCCCCTCTTTGCATAGCTAAGTCGAGTTGCTGCTAATTTCCACAACATATTAGAAACTCAATATTTTCTTGGAATTTTCCAAGGAGCATTTTGGGTAACAAGGGAGTTGGAACCTGTGTTTTTCAGGTAGTAGCCTTCCATATTATATGACAAACTTCATCAGAATCCTATGGAAGTTTCACAAGCAGTTTATGATATACATGCACCTGTTGTTTAACTGGTTGTTGTTGGGAGGATTGTCATACATTCCACTCTGTGCACTTAAGCTACTGGATGCACATACATTCATCTTTGGGTGGTTCTTATTTACAGCAAGTTGAGAAATCGCTGGTGAAATCCTCTTGATTCCATGGTTGCTCAACACTATGACCTTCCACACAGAGAGATACACAGCTGAGGTACTGACATTTAGATGACCTTGGCCAATTGAAGGGTCCTGTAATAAACATGATGATGTCAAAACACCATTCAGCCAATCAGAAATGGAACAGAACATGGAAATTAAGCCAAGACATGTGAAAATGCTCTGCATTTATCCTGTGCAGACTGCATAAAAATGGTGGGGTCTCCTTCTCTGGATGTCTTCAAAAAGAGGTTGGACAGTTACCTGCTGGAGATCACTAGCTCGAAATCCTGCACTGAAACCATAAGGCCCCTTCCATCTCTATGATTCTATGATTCTAATATACAATACAGTGTGTTAATCTTTTGAGAGCCAAAGTCATGGCTGCAACCAATGACTGTTCATTATATTATGTTTAATGATTTTTATTTAATATGTGCCTTATTACTATTGTCCATCTTCAATTTTTTTTAGGGAGAAAGGTGAGGTATAAAATAAATCAGCCAATCAGTAAATAAATACATAAAAATTCTGGCCGGAGTCATGCTGGTGAGACTACAGATTCATATTAGTGTTAGTCTCTAGCAGCATCTTGACCAGGAATTTAGGTGCTTTTTGAATCACTGCAGAAAGAGGTATCCTTTATCTCCTTTCACAACACATTCACCTTGGGTGTGCAAGAGCTGTTTCCTGGGTGAAGCTCCCCATTCATTGATTGGCTGTAAGGTGTGTCCGGGCATTGTCCAGGTACTGTTCTACATGGGAGTGGGGTTATATTTGAGGCAGTTACCAGCCATAGTGTGCAGCAGCACTAGGACAGTCTCTGGGTGCAGCCCTTCAGCCAATCAGTGACTGAGAATACAGAATTCCACCTAGGAGCAATCCAATTATCGTTGCATAGCCCAATAAAGAAGTGTTACCATTGACCTCCAGTTGCTCATTGTAATCTGGGGGGGATATGCATTATATCAGCACTCAGACAGGATCCCACCCTTTCTTTAAACATACAGATCTTCCAGTATTTCGCTCAAGCTGCTAAATTTTACTCCCAAATCACCAGGACCACCCCAAGGAATGTTGTGGTCTCAGGCTGATCAGCCCAGTGAAATCAAATTGCAGGCTACTTTTAGCTGGCAAAGATATTTTGGCACCCAACACAGAAAATCCCATAGGTGCTCCTGACTCTTTCTGGAAGTAAGTATACAATAAGTGGTAAAAAATAAAAACAATTTCCTGCACTTCTATGATACTGAAAAAAGCTGCCTGAGGCTT
Source organism: Gambelia wislizenii (assembly GCA_030847615.1). Lineage (NCBI taxonomy): Eukaryota > Metazoa > Chordata > Lepidosauria > Squamata > Crotaphytidae > Gambelia > Gambelia wislizenii. The sequence goes on along the minus strand of JAUMIR010000003.1, from coordinate 191,035,740 downwards.
TACTCTGCCTAATCACGAGGTCAGCCTACCAGGCAGAAGAGCCAAGATAATTCCTTTCATTGGCAAGGGGTTACTCATGTGTTCAGTACAGGGAGAGCTCTTCTGCTTTCTGCAGGAGAAATGTAACCCCACTCTAAATCAATGGGAGGTACTTCTGAGTAAACATGGTTAGGCTCTTGCTAAAAATCTCATAGCAAAAAGTATAGTTTTAGTGTTTTAGTACTGGGGACATGTGGTTATTTTAAACTTGGCATTGCAATTTTCTTTTGAAACACCAATATGCACTTCTTTACACATTTATATGAGGTGGCATAATATAGAGTGTGGTTTTAGGTCTCTTTCTGCAATACTAAATGGTACCCAGGTGCTAGTGTGTCATATGGAAACTGTGATAAACTACAAGTGGTAATTGGGTTCACTCTAAGCAAGCACTTACATTACCCTGGGAAGGAACTGTGAATAACATTGGTTAGTTCTGCATACTGATTTACACATATGAAACTGGTGGAGCTTAAGAAGACACTTTAAAATATGTAGCCATACTAAATTTGCATGCAGAATTGCCTATTAACAATAATAAAATATGTTTCAAGTGACACACTGTCTTTGAATCCATATAAGTGTAACTATATATCTTTATATACATCATGTTTTGCAAAAACTACCTAGGCTACAAAAATGTCAACATCTCTGTGTAATGTGTATTCATCAATTCACAAGTGTGTGTGTATTCCTCTGGCATGCTATTTTCCACTGTTTTGAAATGTTCCACATTGCTCCAACCACCACTAAAAATAGGCCCAATTGTGGATATTTAGCCCTTAAAAAATATGATTGCCTAGCATGCCACAGTAGAACACTGTTCAAATTTGATATCAGCAGTTTGCAGCCAGTTGCCCAATACAGTTATTGCAATTATCATCAAGTTGTAATTGTGAAACAGAACTCATATATGTATGGCTCCCTTCCCCCTCCCTCAATTTAGTTGAGAGCCTAATTTGCTTTGACTAATCAAATCTGGCTTGGATCTGGATCAATTTGGACCAATCTGTATCTGATCCTGATCCCAAATTCAAATTAAAGGTCAGAAATCCAGATTGGCAGTTCTCTCCAAGCAAGATGGAATAGAAAATAATAACTGTTTTTATTTTTTGTTTTTTTTATAAATTAGTATTTAAAATTTATAGACACAATAGAACATAAAGAAGGATTGACCTAGTCATATTTCAGGCTGGTAGCTTCTGGGAGTTTTGTACTACACACCAGTAAAAATTGTTGGCTTTTTTCTAGAAAAAAAACAAAACGAAATGAAAGAGAGAAACCCAGTTCTGAAAAGCCGGTGATGGTTTATTCCTGGCAATTCATGATGCTTTTGTCCTCACACTGTCCTTCTGGCATTAGGACCCATTCCTATAGCACCTGGAGGATCATCAACCCTAAAGTTATAAATATAATAATAAGAAGAAAAATTGGAGAAGCAAAATAAGAGCAAAGCTACTGGAGAACAAGGCAGGCAGGTAGGAAGTACTGCTTGGTAGAAACAAAAAGAAAGGCATAGCATCAGTCTCCAGATATTTCTGGGTCCTTCAGTCAGGAAGAACATCAGTCAACTAGGTCTGTTAAATTTTAACTAATGATCAGTTTTGTTATTGATTTGATCATGATAATGAAATTACTGCTTACTTAAGGAGAGGACATTCCTGCTGTTTTTTTAACCAGTGAAGCCCACTGATGAGAAGTGATGCAACATAAAGAAGTAGGGACATGTTAAGAGGATGCTTTCCAAGCAGTCCAACTGGCCAGATGCCCCTAACAAATCCCCTTGACACTTTAAAGTAATTTGGTGAACAGGGCTGGCACTGGAAACGTACATCTCGTGACCCTATACCTCTCCCCACTCTAACTCTTCCACATTTCCTTGCAAGATGTGTTTATCACACAAGTCCCTTTCCTTCATGAAAAGTGTTTTTCTCCTACATGGGGAGATAGAGGGAAGATAAAACTATATTTTGTATAATCAGTGCAATGCCAGTTCAATAGTGTTAGTTCCTATGTCTGTCTTTTTTGCATTCTGGTGCTAAAAGTAGATTTGACCTCACCTCCTCCCCCACAATTGGCTTTGGCCAGTGAACTTCAAGTACAAACCCTTTCATGCAGCTTTTAAAAATCAGGAAGTAATAAATGCACTGTAGTGATACCTGTCCCTATATCATGTCTCACACATACTCTGAATTGAAGCCTTGCATATGTTCCATATATTTTTTCTTGTTTTTGAAAAGAACAAAGTGCTCCTCAGTCTCCCTCACTCCATTATGTGGTTCCAGCAGGAGTGTCTGTGCATGTGTATACAAGTTGGGTATCCCTTATCCAAAATGCTTGGGACCAGAAATGTTCTGTATTTTGGATTCCCCCCCCCCAGATTTTGGAATACTAAATATACATGATGAGATATCTTGGAGATGGAACACAAGTCTTAACATGAAAATCATTTATGTTTCATATACAGTAGGGCCTCTGTATCTGCTGGGGATTGGTTCTGGGGGCCTCCAAGGATACCAAAAACTGTGGATAATAGCAAACACCATTGAAAATAATGGGACCTCCAGTTTAAAATAACATAGAGTTGCCTTGGAGGACCTAGAAAATGGCTAGAGAGGACACATTTTCTAGAAAGACTCTATGATAGGTGTGCTGTTTTGTGTCCTATGAATAATGAATCAATAGATAATGAATCAGAGGATATGGGGGTCCTACTGTACACCTCATACAAATAGACTGAAAGTAATTTTATGCACAATATTTTCAATACATTCATGCATTAAACAAAATTTCTTCACACCGAACCATCAGAAAGCAATGGTGTCACTATCTCATCCACCCATGTGGACAATTTGGACAGGGGGGGCACCCTTACCTTCAGTACCAGATTGTAAAAAACAAAAACAAACAAACAAACAACAAACCTATCTATCTATCTATCTATCTATCTATCTATCTATGCTGTGATTACATTATCACAGTATTCTGCTATCTTTCTAGTTTTTAGTTGGTTGGCTTTTCTGCTTGGCCACAAACCCAATGCTTCATTTTCTTCATTTCTGCATTCACACAATTGCTCTGCCAGAACTGTGCTATCCTGAGAGGTGTTAAAAAGAAAATCATGAATGGAAGCTTCCCCTCCTGATATCCCTGATGTTGTTATATTGCTATTACACTATTCCTCCATTTAAAATAAGTCTTGTGAGTACTATTGCTTGAAGCCCATGTCCTGTGTACCTTCCCTACTTTTTTTTTCCAGAGTTTCATTGTGTGATTCAAGTGGGTTCCTGTTTATTTTCTTTTTATTTATTTTTCACTGTGCCATAATTACAATATTGCTCCATTCTAATATCCATCTGTTTTTTTTTTCCCATTGGTCATGGAACTCAAGGTAGCTATCCAGCTGCATTTACACATTCAGGTTCTTGCCCTGATGGTATTGTGCTACCTCTGATGCTGGTATATCATTGTTCCACTGTTGTTGTTCCTCCTCTTCATCCTCCACCTGCAAGAAGAAGATGGGGAAGAAGGAGGAGGAGGAGGAAGCTGTGTACTGGCAGACTGGGAAGCAAAGCATCAATGTTATTTTCTTGTGAATCCTCCTCAGCCATGACTGCAGTTGGAGTCCTCCTCACCTAGCCACTGGAGGTAGGCTGAGGTTGCCATGCAAAGGGATTCTAGGAAGGGAAAGCCAAACTATAGCCAACCATATCCACATAGCACCACCTAACATATGGACACATGAAAAAACTATAGCAATTTTTTTTCCAAAAGGAAAGTGATCACATTCAGGGTTTGACTACCTTTGGGATAAAAATCTGGATGAGATTTGGACTACTTTGGCCTGGAACTGCAGCACATTAAATTTGGGCTACTCTAGCCCAGATTTAATCATCACACCTGCCAAACCTCAGATCTGCATTTGGATTTTAACTTGGGCATCCATTCAAAGCTGTTACTCATGCTTGACTGTTGAGCTCTGGAAAAAGCAAAACACCAGTGGTAGTTACCTCTGTCCTGTTGCTTTTCCTACAACTCAGAGGGCTGATTGTGTGCTTGGAAAGCAAAGCCCCAGCAGTAGTTGCCCTCTTCGAAGACAGATCAGGTGGCTAGTTGCATGATCTCAGGGTGGGCACCCAATGTGGCTTCAGAGGCCACAACTACCACTGGTGCTTTACTTATAATCACCCCTCTGAGCTCTGGGAAAAAGCAAAGGACCAATGGTGGTAGTATCTCTGAAACCAGACTTGGCAGCTACCACTGGGGCTTTGATTTTCCCAGAGCTCGGAGGGGTGATTGTGCACCAGAAAAGCAAAGTTCCAGCAGTAGTCACCCCCTCTGAAGCCAGAATAGGTGGCTAGCCTCACAATGGCAGGTCTCACCGGGGGTTCTGACATCAGAAACAGCAACTACCATTGGGGATATGCCTTTGGAATGAGAAATGGCACTGAGGAGGGGGGGAAATGGTAGCACTTCAGGCAGTGCTCATCTTTCCTCCCTTCCCCACCCCCAAATCTGATGCAGATGGATTGTTCAAGTGTCAGTTTTCTCCAGGTTTTCCAGCAAACACCACAGAAAACTGTGAGTTTTCTAAAACCCAAATTAAGGGGGTATTCCCCGTGTCTGGTGTAAATAGGGCCCTACAGTATGTGTCACTATCACACAAGATTTGGGGGAAAGGTTGCACATTTATCAGAATTATCAGGCTGGATTTGGGGGTGGGGGTTCAGGGTTTGTGACTGGTGTAGTCAAGCCCTGAGATATCTAAAAACAATGAGAGGGAATGGGGTCAGGGGGAGGGTATGTGTTTTGCTATTTAACACATAGAGGGAGAGATTACTGTTCAAATTCACAAATTAAAAATAAAGGTAAGCAGAGAATTAAGCTAGACTATTCAACAAGACAAAAGACTAGCAATTAAAAGGAAGACTCAGACAGACAAAATTTAGATGATAGTCGACAACAGCACATACCAAACCTTCCCTACAGCTCTTCAATCTGTTAGGAATGGCTGTAGTGAATAAATGAAGAGATGCAGGAGATAAGTAATTTCCATGACCACATAAAATCCCTTCCTGTAGGCATGTTAAGAACTATAAATGATATGCAAGTATGGAAGGGAAGGGAGGCACTTTCTGGGAATGCTCTCCTGTCTGCTTGCCACTCTGGAATCCTGGAGGAACTACTATCCACAGCAGCACCTGTTGCTGGTGTCATCCACAGGTGAAGCACACACAGGGGACAGCTATACAGAACAATTAAGTATGGAAAATATTGCTTTATCTCCCTTTCAAACTAGTGCCCATTTGTGCCCATGGTTTTATTTGAAAGTGGTTGAAGCAAAAAAAGTGGCAATTTTGCAGTTCACACAGCCATGATACTCCCTAGGCCTCTGGGGCCGGAGTCCACCATGCGGGGGGGGGGGGGGTCCAAAGTTCCAACAACAACAACAACGTCGCTCCTTGGAGTCTGCAGCACAGGGTGGGGGTGGTGGACCAAAGGCCCAACAACAGCAACAACACTGCTGCCCAGAGTCCATGGTACAAGGGGTGGACCAAGGGCCTAATGACAGCAACAATGCTGCTGTGCCACTCCCAAGGCCTCTAGGGCCAGAGTCCATGGTGCAGGGGGGAGGGCGGGCCAAAGGCTCAATGACAGCAACAATGCTCCTGTGCTGCTCCTGAGGCTGTCGTTGGGCCTTTGGACACACAGTCCCCCCATGACATGGACTCAGGCCCTAGAGGCCTTGGGAACAGTGCAGCCATTCACAGAAAAATAGTGAGTCCCATTACTGCAATGGGGGGGGGGCAGGTGTCTATTTCCTGGCCGGGTGGCGTGCATCATGTTTGCTGAGGAAACTATGAGGTGCCCAGCCATGTGGCCCTTGCCAGCACCTCATTCCTGGCTTCAGAAGATGCTGCTGTCATAGGGAAGAGAAATGTTGGTTGGTTCATGTGCAGGCTACAGGTGTCTGGACATCCCTCCATTGCCACAACAGATGGAAAACACAGTTGGGCTGATACTAGAATACTCCAATCAGGATGTGGAGTATTCTGGCCAGTGTAGACAAGCCCGAAGTGAATTTTAAAAAGCTGGACAGGGCAATTCTACAGTTAGAGCAATGTATTATACATTAAAGGCTAGGGATGTGAATATTCAATTATTTCATCATCATAAATTAGGATGAATAATTTTCACTGTTTTCTCCCTGTTGAAGAGAAAACAAATTCTACACAATTCTCATCCTGTCTTCACATATCTCAAAATATTTTGAGAAACTATCCTAGATTTTTCTTTCATGTAAGAATAGTGGGTTTTCATGACAAAAGTGCTGTGTCCAGATTGCCACATGTGCTTTTTATGCAAGATTTATGGTTGTTGTTGTTTGCACCAGTAGAACAATCTTCCACACACACACACAAATGCCACATGGTGTTTTTTTTTAATGTGCAAGGTATTTTGCATCCAAAAAGACCCCTAAAAATGAAAAATGAAAAACCAGCTCTGCACAAAAAAACTCACATAAGTGTATCTTGAAAAATATGGGGATTCTCACAATACTTCTTTTTGCACAAAATCCCACAACTGTCACACAAATAACTCATGCATATTTCTTCTCTGTATAATTCAAAAGAAACCTGGGTTGTGCAAATATTGTGTGAAAGCTGTGAAATGTTTTTGCTACTGTGTTGTTCTTCTGCACTGGTTTTCCCAAGTGTCAGATTTCTTTTGTTTTCTCTTCTCTCGTCTCTTTTTCTTTTCTTTACATTTTTGACCAGACAATTAATAATGAATATTCATTCCATCTCTACTAGATGCAGAGTGCTCTCACATACCCAGAGGTGAGAGGCATGGAGCTCTGTTTCTGTCTGTTGGAGTGAGAGTTATAATATATCTTATAATTTATCCTATGACCTCTGGAATACTGTCCTGAGGCCTATAAGAGATGTTCTGTCAAATTTGCAGATAAAGTGCTGTGTGTATTATATTTTAAAATATAGAAAAAATATTTTAGAAATAATATGTTTCAGTATTTCACAACTTCTTACGTTCCTTTTGAAAGTAAATGAAACACATACCATTTAATCAACAGGAGCAAATGTACCTGTCCATTGATCCTACCCTAAAAAACAAAACAACCTTCAGAAGTATAATGTAAATGTTTTCCAGACCTTTCCTACAATTTGGGAGCATTCATAAACACTGACCCTGTTTCTCCCCTGTTAGTTTTTTACTCATTTCATCTCTTTCCTTTGCTCTTTCAATTATTCCTTATATTCTATCAATCAGGGGTAATGTCTTTTGATACCATATCAAACATGGACAGCTATTTCTCTGCAGAGGATTGCAGGGTGTGAAGAAAACCTGTTATCTTTGGAGTATTTGTTAAGACCCTTTGTGTCCTCTGAGTAACAGCTATACTTCTAAAAATGAATTAATTTTACTTTTATTTAATGTGAAAATTGCTATATTTTGTTTTCTCTCACCTGACTGGTGAAGTGGAGCCAACTCTTTCTACCCAGAATGCTTTAAAAATCATGTATTCTATTCAGGTATTATAAATTAATTAAACATGAGACTGACATTATTGGTTTTCCTGCAGGGCACTGATGCTATGTGAATATTTTTCTCTTAACCTAAATCTCCTTTTTCCCAAGACTTTTTTTTTAATTCAAAAGGCTGCTGTTTAACCAAGCAACAAACATATAAAGCAGTCTGATTGAATCATGACTGATACAACATAATGAAAATGATTCATTACTAATTCCATAGAAAAGACGTTTCAGGCTAAAATCCAGATGTTCCCCATTTATGTATGGCGGCAACAGGAAGATAATGCGTACAGCTCTCCAGTAACATATTTGCTTATTGGTTCATTGCATTTGAACGAGTGACTGTATAATAACTTTGGGGCCAGTCAGCAGAGCTGTATTGTCATGTGCAGTTTAGGCTGAATGTAGACATTCTGCAGACTGAGAACAGTAGAATTCTTAAGAGGTAAAACAGACTGTATAGAACAACTATTTTTGTTCTTGTTTTTGACTTACGGTGACCTAAATCATGGGATTTCCTTGGGACAATTCATTCCGAGGAGGTTTGCCTTTCCCTTCCTCTGAGTCTGAGAGAATGTGACTTGCCCAAGGTCACCTAGTGGGGTTTCATTGCTGAGCAGAATTTGAACCCTGGTCCCCAAAGTCATAGTACAACACTCAAACCACTCTACCATGCTGGCTCCTGTATAAAACAATACAGGTGGGGAGGGGAAAAAAAAATACTTTTTACAAATTATCTTCCTAGGGCTAGGGCAGCACAACCTGGAAAATAAACAAAACCAACACCAAAACAAACAAACAAACAAAGCCCCCCTGGCACATTGAAGAGTCTCTCTAGCTTTTCTTCGCAAATAAAGATTCAGGAAGGACTCATCTCGCACTTTCTGCATGTGCACTGATGACTAAAAAGGCCAATCCGAGATAAACAAGTCCAGTTGCAGAAAGCACAGCAGAAGGTCTCCTTGGGTGATGTTTCTGGGTTGTGATTCTTTCTGTGTTGTCATTTCTCTTCAAGACTTGTTCGTTGTGAGTTCTCAAGTAAGGCTGCAGCATTGTGGGTAGTGCATCTCCATGCCTCCCGATGTGAGGCCAGGGTGGACTATTGTTGGTGATCAATTTGGCTGAGCCTGAGGTGTTGTTTCAGGGAGTCCTTGTATTACTTTTTTGGAGCGCCCCTCTTACGCTGACCCATGGTGAGTTCACCGTAGAGTACTATTTTTGGGAGGCGATGGTCCTCCATCCTAGAAACATGCCCTGCCCAGTGCAGCTGTGTTCTCAATATCATGGCCTCAATGTGCTGGAGTACCATATCTTAGTGGGTGCTAGCTGTGAAAAATTTATTGATCTGTTATACATTGTATCTTGCTGATTGGAGAGGGATTCCACCAATCCCGATATCTGTCCCTGTTTTCTTGCAGCTATACACCTTAACTGGGTTGTAAACCTGAATTCTTTCTGGTTTTTGGTTTGTTTCTTTTTTGATCCACTCCTCTCCCCTCCCTTTGACTATAGTTCTTGATGTGTATCTTTAATTAAACTCAATATTTATGAATAAACAGCAGCTTTTTTTATACAGTAGGACCCCCGTATCTGCAGGGGTTCAGTTCCAAGACTTACCATGGATACCGGAAACCAAAGATAACAGTGAATGCCATTGAAAATAATGGGACTTCTGGTTTAAAATACCATAGTGTTGCCTTAGAGAACCTAGCAAATGTCTAGAGAGGACATCTCTCTAGGCATTTTCTAGGAAGACTCTATGGTAGGTATGCTGTTTTGTGTCACCCGGATAATTGGAACTGCAGATATTGGTTCTGTGGATATGAGGGTCCTACTGTATATAAGTCTAAGCCTTGCCTACCCTTTTCCATTTACTTGGAATAGGCCTAAAATGTGAAGATATGTGTGTGTCAAAAATAATTTGGATTTTGACAATCTGATCCTCAGCTTTGTCATTTTGCTTTAAAATTATTTTTGAAACCTTTATGAATCCTGATAAGGTACTCTGGGATCTTGTTTCTATGTCAATTCTCACAACACAAATGTAGCAAAGCAGAGCTGAAAATGAACTCTGACAAAAGTATGGAGGAGTGGGTAGAGAGAAAAGCTTGGTCTGCTTGACACTGATGACACAAAGCCATTGAAGTCTTCAACCATGAGAGTCCCCTGCTGGTAGCTTTTCCTATTTCCCTTCATTGAGTGAAAGGCTGGGAAGCTGCAAGTTAAAAGTTCACAGGTTCTCTAAACAAGACTCATTAAATTCATTTCCCACTTTGAAGGTCTATCTCTCTCCTCCACTGTCAGAATGGCTCAGTGGGGAGAAACAGGTGTAAGACCCTACATTATGATTGCCCTACCAAATTGAGCAATTTCAACTATTTGTTTCATGAAAGTCTTGATCCTTTCCTCAAGGATATCAGCTGTACAGTTTTCTTTGGCTTCATAACTGTTTCTGCCTTCACAGTCTCTAGTTCCTTAAACCCACAAAGCTTTGAACTGTGTCTTTGTTTGGCTTCTAAACATAGTACAGAGATTCTGTTCACAATGGTTGGTGAGGAAGATCAAACCAAATATTTTGAATTTGCTTGTGGAGAAGTGTTATTATAGATGACAAAAAAATAAGGACTGAAGATAAAGTGAATCACACTGATTATACCTTAAGCACCACTATTCAAAGCTTTCTGAAAACTGGCTAGTAGGAAATTTACACCTGGTTGCTATTGGAAGGATTATAAAATATCTGCTTGTGTTACATGGCATTAAACATGTAGTTTTTGGATAACAGAAGGAAGAACTCTAACATGTCAAGACAGAAAAGCAGTGTGATTCCAAATAATTGCAAATAAACTGATCTCACTAGGCAAGAAAGACTTTGCCTTCTGATATGTTATATATCATATATTTTCTTTACTTGTGTCTATTCTCCTTTATGGGTCTGAAACATGGGTCACTAATGCCACCACTTACAACTCCTCGAACACTTTCATCAATGCTGTATACGCACAATCCTAAATATACACTGGACTGACTATGTGACGAATGTTGCTGTCCTTGATCAAGCAGGGATCATCAGCATTAAGGCCATGATATTGAGAAAACAGCTGCGCTGGGTAGGGCACATTTTTAGGATGGAGGACCATCACCTCCTAAAAATAGCACTCTATAGTGAATTCGCCACAGGTCAGCGTAAGAGGGGTGCTCCAAAAAAGCAATACAAGGACTCCCTGAAATAACATCTCAGGTTCGGCCAAACTGATCACCAAGAATGGTCCGCCCTGGCCTCATATCGGGAGGCATGGAGACGCATTATCCACAATGCTGCAGCCTTATTTGAGAACTCACGCCGAACAAGTCTTGAAGAGAAATGACAACACAGAAAGAATCACAACCCAGAAACATTAGCCAAGGAGATATTCTTCTGTGCTTTCTGCAACAGGACTTGTTTATCTCAGATTGGCCTTTTTAGTCATCAGCGTGCTTGCAGAAAGCACGGGATGAATGGTTCCTGAATCTTCGTTTGCGAAGAAAAGCCAGAGAGTGAGGGTTCTCCAAGGAATACTTAAAGAAGTTCCAAAAATGACACAAGACCCACATTAAAAAATGGAAGCTATTACACTTGGAATCTGCAGCAAGCTGTTTCATCATAGCTTGCTCATGTTTAGTTTTCCAGCCAGGCACCCATCTATTTTCCAGTCAATCTCTCCTGCAATCCAGTTTCTTTATTTGTACTCTTTGTTGTATTGTAATGGGATTGTTGTCCCCATTAGCACCCTCCTTAAGGTTTTTGTACCTCTGCAAGGCTTTTAGCAAACCTTCTCCTCCTATTTTTATATCTCTGTTTGAGTGCTCCCACACCTGCTTATACATTCCTCTCATTTATTTTATATACATAGGGATCCACATTCAAATAGTTTGCAATTACAATATAGAATGGTTAGGTCTCAAACAGGGAAACTGTCTTTTTCATGGTTTTCTAGCAATGAAATCCTGTGCATTATTACTAATTAGCAAGAGAAGTTTCATTGAGTCCATTGGTGAATAATCCCTGTATATTATGTTTGGAATCTCATGGCCTTTGAGTTGATTCCTGGAAGTATTTTACACATGTTTGCATGACAGGAATGGGCAAAATGTGGTCTGTATACCACATGTGGCCCCAGAGCATTTCTTTCCTTTTTGGGGTGAGTACCCAGTTTATAAAGCAAACCTCTTTATAAATATATAAATATATAGATGGAAGGACAGAGGGAGGGGAAATTTGAGAGTCATATAATCTTAGAGTTGGAAGGTACCTCATGGACCATCGAGTCCAACTGCCTGCTCAGTGAAGGATCTCCAGCTAAAGTATCCCCAGAAGGTAGCTGTCCAGCATCTTTTTGAAAATGGCCAGAGAAGGAAACCCCACCATCACTCTAGGCAATTGGTTTCATTGCTGAGCCTCTCTTGTCAAGAAGTTCCTTCTAATAGATTTTCCTTGGCTTTTTTCCTGGCTTTGAGGCCATGTTCTGGAATAGTTTCTTTCTGACATTTTGCCTGCATCTGTGGCTGGCATCTTCAGAGAATCGTTGGGTAGAAGTGTACGTGGAGTTTACATGCTATGACCCCCTGTTGGGGAGTATATGTAAATTTGTGTAATTGAATGGTTAGTTTCTGGATATAGAAATGCAAGGCTCGTTAGTGTCTGTTTGGCTAATGGTTGGTTGATGGACCATTATCTACTGGAACTCCCCTTGTCCCTGGGTGGAATTCCTTTGTAAGTGTTGAGTTTTTATTCACAGAAGGACAAAAGAGACCCTCTCACAGTTGCAGGGGTTTACCTCATACCATGCAGCTGTGGACTAGTTTACATAGAGACCACTAAATGCAGTGGAACATGAGAGACATTGCAGACTGGGCCAGCCAGAAAAATTAGCAGTAGCAGAACATGTTATAAACCAACCTGGACACAAAATGCTATTTAAAAAAACAGAAATTCTGGACCAGGCCAACAACTATCATGTCAGAATGCATAGGGAAGCTATTGAAATCCACAAACATCTGGACAACTTCTGGGGGGCGGAGTCACACACCACCGGATGTGGCCGTAGAATCCAGCTCTCTCCAATGTGATATCTTTGAAATAAAGAAAAAACCTTGTTGAAGCAGTTAATTAAAGAAAAAAGAACTGTTCCCTGTTCCGGAATGCTTTGAGTAACATCTGTTTTATTTAAAAGCTAGAAGCTGAAAGCTGATGCCCAGAGTTTGAGGATTTATGAGGGAAGCTGATGTCGAGAGGCCAACAAAGAGAAGATAAGGGGAAGAAAAAATTCTTACAAACTTCCTTATGGACAAGATCTAAAAATAGGCCCTCTGATAAGAACATTTCAAGATTAGAATGGGCATTTTCAACAGAAACGTTAACAACTGAAAATATTAGAAAAGAAAAACAACAGACTGAAGCAGTTAAAATGGCGACTGGAGCAGGGGGAGGAAAGAATGGACATAAAAATTGACAGAAGGGAAATCTGTCAGAGAAAGAGGATTTACAATCTTTGCTGGCACAGAATAATGAAAAATTATTTCAAAGTTTTAAAGCTTATACACTTGAACTACGAAATGAAATACAGATTATTAAGCAGGATACAGTACAAGAGGTCTCTAAACAACTTCAAACTGCAATGCAGCAAATCAACCAGGAGATGGCAGGAGTGTGCAAAGAAATTAAAAAAGTGAATCTTATGGTAAACGACAACAGGAACAGGCTTCAAAGACATGATGAAGAGATTGCTGAGATACAAACAAAAATTATAGCTTTGGAAGATCAGAGCAGAAGGATGAACATAAGGATTCAAAATGTTCCATATTTTGAAAAAGAAACTCCAACCCAGCTGAGAATTAAAATAATAAACTGGTTCCAACAACTGACACCCCAGTTACATTGGGTGCAAGAAGACTTTGAGAGAATTCATAGAACTGGATTCAGGAAAACAACTCCCAGTGATGTATTGGTAAAAGTGGCTTACAACTACAAAAAAGAGACATTTATGAAAGAAATTAGGAAACTGGGTGATCAAATACTTTGTGAGTCAACACCAGTGATGATTTTCAATGATTTGTGTGCGAAAACATTGGAATGGAGGAGAGGTATTAAACCCATTATAGCCATACTGAAAAAAAAAACAATATTAACTACAATTGGGGATACCCAATATTTTTAAAGTTTAAGTATGCTGGGAAATTTTACAAAATAAAAACACTGGAAGAAGGATTACAACTGCTGATAATGCTGGGATTGAGAGAGGAAGAACAAGAACCAGCAAAAGACCAAGGGGAGCTGAAAGGAGCAACAGGAGGAGAAGAGAAATGAAGATACAAAGACAAGGGACTGAAAAAAACTGAGAGAGATGGGATCAAAGGTGACATCGGTGATGGGTGACACCCCCTCCCCCCCTCTAAGTTTGTAGCTATGGTGGGGATGGCAATCCCTGGGAGTAGGAGGGGGAGAGGAAATGTGTATGTGGGAGGGGTAAGGAGGAGGGGGAAGGTGGAGGGTGGTGCAGGGGGGATTGCTATTGTTAATGTTTATTGTTTATTTGAGTGTGGCAGTATTTGTGCACTATGGGGGACTATTAGAAGTAGAAACTTATTATACATAATATGGAAGTTAAATTGAGAATATTGACTTTAAATGTTAAAGGGTTAGGAAATGTAATAAAACGGAAAAGAATAGAATCTTTACTAAATAAATCTAAAGCAGATATAATATTCCTTCAAGAAACACACCAAAATAAAGATGGAGTGAATGAATTGAAGTTGAAATGGGCAAATATATATGAAAAAGCTTTTGGAACATCAAAATCAAGAGGAGTGGCAACTATTTTGTCAAAAGGATGTGATTTTATTGTAAAGAAAATTTAAAAAATATATAAAAGGAAGATATATAATTATGCAAGGAATTAGGGGTAAGGAACATCTCACTTTAGTTAATATGTATGCACTAAATGAAGATCAAATAGAATTTTATGACGAAGTTATTAAAGCTACAAATGAAATAAATGAAGGATCCATAATAATGGCAGGAGATTTTAACATATAATGGATAAGCAGAAAAATAAATCTAATCCTACTAAAGAGGACAAGAAAATGTATGAAACTGGTTTGAACAAAATTATAAATAGAAATGGACTACGAGATGTATGGAGAGAATGGAAAGGAGAAGAAAAGAGATACACCTATTCTTCACCAACACATAAAAATTATTCTAGAATAGATTATATTTTTGTATCAAAAAATCTGGTCTCACAAATTGTAAACACAGATATAGGGATCATAAAAGTCTCAGACCATGCAACAGTTACAGCAGATATAAAGATTACAAAAGATTATAAATTAGCAAAAAGATGGAGATTGGATACAAAAATTTTGGGTTATAAAAATATAGTAGAGAAAATACAGGTAGAATTAAAAGAAATATGGGAAATAAATAGAGTAGGACAAAGCAATCAAGCATTATTGTGGGATTCAATGAAAGCTGTAGCAAGGGGAATATTTATTAGGGAAGCACATACATTGTGGAAAAAAATGGGAAAAAAGTAGGAAGAAACTAGAAGAGGAAATTAAGGGTCTAGAAAAAGAATATTTTAGAAACAGAGATAAACAGATCCACGTATTAATACAAGCAAAGAGGAAAGAGTTAGAAAAGGAAGATATAGAAACAGCAAAAAGAAATCTGTTATTTATGAAAAGAGATTTTTTTTGAATACAGTAATAAAAATTCTAGAATGTTAGCAAGAGCCACACAAACAAAGAAATCTAAAAGTTTGATTGGAATTATTAAAGATGAAAAAGGGGAGAAAAGTAACTTGATGAAAGATAAATTAAAGATATTTCAAGAATATTATCCAAAATTATATTCAGCAGGCGATTCACCGAAAAACTTAGAGAAATATACACAGGAATATTGTAAGGATATAATTAGTGAGGAGGAGAAAGAATTAATGGAAAAAACAATAACAGAACAGGAAATAGAAGATATCATAAATAAATTGAAACTAGGGAAGGTTCCAGGAGAAGATGGTTTGGGAACTGAATATTATAAAATATTTAAAAGTATATTAATACCTAGAATGAAAGAATTATATAATAACATTTTAAAAAGAGATGAGATCCCACAATCATGGAAACAATCTCTGATTATACTAATCCCAAAACCAGATAAAGATTTGACAGACCCAGAATCATATAGACCAATATCACTAATAAATCAAGATGCAAAAATACTAACAGCAATAATGGCGAAAAGGATGAATAAATTTATGTACAAATATCTACAAAAAGACCAATGTGGATTTATAGAAGGAAGACAGATGGCTAATTTAACTGGAAGAGTAATAAATTTAATAGAAACAATTAGAAGAAGGAAAATTAAAGCAGGGCTTATAGCTATAGATATATTTAAAGCTTTTGATTGTGTGGAATGGCCAGCAATTAAAAACATAATGAAAACATTTGGAGTTGGAGAAAAATTTAGGGGTGTGATTGACCAATTGTATAAAAAAAATAAAGCAACAGTAATAATAAATGATGGTAAGACAGAACAAATAAACCTAACTAGGGGAATGAGGCAAGGCTGCCCACTCTCCCCAATAATATTTGCTATAGTAATAGAAATATTAGCTAATGTAATTAGAAACGATGAAGATATCAAAGGTATAGGAAATATTGAAGAGATTAAACTGAATATGTTTGCAGATGATACTTTAATAACAATACAAGATCCAGTGGAAAAAATGCAAGAGACAGAGAAACATTTGGGAACGTTTGGGAAGATGACAGGTTTACAAGTAAATTGGAATAAATCAGAAATGATGATATTTAATTATACAGAGACAGAGCAAAAAAATATGAAGAGTAAAAAGAAATGTATTAAAATAAAAGAGCAAATAAAATATTTAGGAATAAATATTGTGGCAGAACTGGAAAAACTAGAGGGAAAAATTTCACTATGCTAAGGAAACATATGGAGAAAAGAATAGAGAAATATGGGAAAATCAAATTGTCATGGTTTGGAAGAATAACACTTGTTAAAATGAAAATATTACCAAAAATAATTTTTTTATTTAGAATGCTGCCTATTAAAGTATCAGAAATGGAATTTAAAAAGTTGCAAAATATGATAAATAATTATTGTAATGGAGGCAAAAGATCAAGAATCAATAAAAATAGATGGTATAAATCTTTAAAAAAAAGGAGGTTTAGGCTTACCTAATCTAAAGCTATATTACGTAGCGAATCAATTGAGATATATAATTGATAGTGTTGCGGAGGTGAAGGAAATGGAATGGATGGAAATAAATAAACAAGAGATAGAGTTAAAATTAAGAAATATATATTTTTTGTAAACTAAAAAAGAAATATAGGGAAACAATACAATCTGTTTCTTTAAAAAATATATTAGTTATATGGAATAAATATAAAAAAGTATTAGTTCCAGGAACATCTCCATTAACGCCAGTAATATTGTTAGAGGGTTTCCCAGCAAAAGCAAAATTAGGAGGACAAGAAATTATAAGGTTGAAGGAATGGATGGGGGAAATGAAAAATAAAAAATATATGGAAAAAAATATTAAAGGAGCAAGGATTTACATGGTTTAAACTGATAGTTAGAAAGATGGACAAAAAAATGTTTAAAGGAGGATAGTTGTAGAAAAAGTACAAAAATTGAGGAATTAATTACAAAAGCTATTCAAGAGAAAAAGGCTATAAAGGGTATTACAAGCAAAATATATAAAATGTTAATGGATAATGAAGAAGTACAAGATGATTTAAAAGATGTTTGGGAAACAGATGTAGCAACTGTAATAGACAAATCTAAGTGTGAAAAATATGGAATATGCAACATTTGAAAACATTATCAGTAAGAATAAAAGAAAATTACTATAAGATTATATGGAGGTGGTATTTAACTCCAGTACGATTGAATCAAATAGATAAAAAGTATTCAGCACAGTGCTGGAGAGGTTGCCAAGTATTGAGAACGTATATGCATATGTGGTGGAATTGCAAATATATACAGAAATTTTGGAAAATAGTAATGAAGGAAATAAGTGAAATACTGGAGATAAATATACCTTTAAGCCCTGAAATAGCATTATTATCATATTGTGAAAAAATACAAGAATCTCAAATTGTTAAGGATTTGCTAACAAACTTCCTGACAGCAGCAAGGTTAATAATAGCAAAGAAATGGAAAATACAAGGTGAATATAAAATAGAAGAATAGTATGATGAAGTATGAAATATAGCTATAAATGAGAAATTAACAAATATGGTTAAAGATAAAAAAGGAGGGTTAAATAAGAATGTTTTTGGTGAAAAATGAAGTAAATTTTTAGAATTTGTATTAATAAAGAGGAGAGGAAGCAAACCTGAGTTGGAAACAATGATTTTCTGGAAAGAGGGATGAAAGTAAAGGGAAGTCCCTCGGTGGAGGGAATCACTGTTATATATGTTTGTTAAGTTTTATGTAGGAATTGTATGTTTTTTTTTTAATTTTAAAAATTAATAAAATTATTTAAAAAAAAACCATCTGGACAACTTCAACAGGAAAGAAGAAACCTTAAAAGTAAACAAAATCTGGCTCCCAGTTTTGAAAAAAACAATAGAATCAAAACTCAACACTTACAAAGAAATTCCACCCAGGGACAAGGGGAGTTGCAGCAGATAATGGCCCATCAACCAACCATTAGCCAAACAGACACTAACAAGCCTTGCATTTCTATATCCAGAAACTAACCATTCAATTACACAAATTTACATATACTCCCCTACAGGGGTTCACAGCATATAAACACATACACTCCTGCCCAACAATTCTCTGAAGATGCCAGCCACAGATGCAGGCAAAACGTCAGAAAGAAACTATTCCAGAACATGGCCTCACAGCGCAGAAAACACCCAAGGAAAATCTATGGATGGCAGCCATGAAAGCCTTCGACTTCACAGTTCCTTCTAATGTTCAATCAAAATCTATTCCCCTGTAACTGAACCATTAGATATGGTTCTACCCATTGGGGCAGCAGATAATAAATCTCCCCACTCCTCTCTATGGCAATCCTTGTGGTATTCAAAGAGGGCAATAATGTCACCCCTCAATCTTCTCTTCATCAAGGTGAACACGTCCAGCTCCTTCAATCTTTTATTTTATGTTTTGTTCTCTTATCTTTGTTGCCCTTCTCCGAACCTGCTCCAACAAGTTCATACTCTTCTTAAAGTGAGGTGCCCAGAAATCTGTTACCCTAAATGCTTGGGAGTCTTAAATATCAAAATATTGATATTAATTTGGGGAATTATTTTACTCAGCTTGGCAATACCAGAGGAGGGCAACAAAGTAGGACCTTTTAACCTATGTATACCAGTATTCAGGAGAAGACATTATGCTAGATTGTATAATTAATTAATCTTTATTCAGGAAATAATAACAACACCATTCACACACACACTCAGGCTTCAAGCATTCACAATAGGCTAGCGGATAAAGTAGGAAGGATTGGAATAGAGGAATAGAGTAAGGGGTTGTTTTCAGATGATACTGTACTGATCAGAGGAGTTGAGGTCACAGAGAAAACTTGCACCGTGGTGGTCCCAAAGCAGGAATAATCTGACATGGTGTCTAGAAGCAGGGGAACTATGTGCACTTGTGTCGTAAGCTGGCCCTACTCTTCCAGCAGGAAGGGAAGGCTTCCAGCTTATTTGTACAACTGAAAAACACACTCACAAGGGTTCTCTAGTCTAGAAATCCCTTTTCTAAGGGCAGGCCACCACCACTCACTGACTTTATAGTTTCCTTTCCATGTCCAGGCAGTGAGACTAGACAGGCTGTGTTAAAGAACAATAATAACTCTTTTCTCTAATCTAGAGAAGCTTCTGATAGCTGACCAGAAGCAGGCAATTCGAGGCAGGTTAGAAAATAACAAAAAGCTTTTATTCAATTCTAGGAGTCTATGTTACTTGAGAAGGGAAAACATTCCCAGGTTCAACTTAAGGCTTATATAGTATGCATTCATTCAGAGCACTTACAAATAAAACACAATCTAATGCAAGGTAACTAAAACAGTTCCCTTTTCTACTAATGTAAAATAACTTACAGTCTGTGATGGAATTTCAGAGTCCTTCTGGATCCTTTTGAGGCCTTTGGGTAAGGTTGTTCCCCCCCCCAACCTTTTTGTTATCACAGTTTGTATCTTAAAATTGGTTATTCCATGGCTTTGTTGGCCATGTGGCCCAGAGTCCATCTCAGCTAGCTCAATCTAGCTAGGCCATGTGCTCAACTCAGAGAGCTCAGAACAAAGGGAAGATCAGAACTTTTTAAAAGTCTTTTGTGGTGATCTCTGATTGGCTTTGCCATTGCCCAATCAGAGTGACTATCTAGTCAGGTGATGTGATGTCATGTATATTCAATGAGGTTCTCCCACCCACTTCCCATTTCCAAATAAGGAGTGGAAGTTTCCAATATTGTTCCTGTGAGTTTGTGATGGGATTCCATGATGACTGCAGGTCATCATGACAACTTGAGTGGAATTCTGAAGGGGTTTTTCATCCTTCAGGGGATGGGATTTGGAGTATAAGACAATGCTTCTTGGAGGTTTTCAAGATAAGAAAATTGGCACTCCAGATGTGTTAATGACCCTTAATGTGTTAATACTTTGGAACTGAGTAGAGGAAGGAAACTTCTTTGTTTACAGGGAGGTAGAGGTAAGCCACCTCTTTACAAACTTTAGTATCTAAGCTATGGTTCATTGGATTAGCCAGATGTTCAGGCAAGAGGTTGTCCTGTGGTTACCTTTCTTTGGAATTTGGGATGGCCCCTCCTTAGTGTGTACCTGATTGAGTCTCAGCACTAGTCTTTGGTATTCCTCTTTTTTTTTTGGGTGGGGGGAGTTCCCAGTTTACAGGCCACATTCTTGGAAGGCCATAGTTGGCCAAATTATTTTTTAAAAAAATACCAATTATTATAGGTATGGGGCAGGGTGTGTCAAGGCAGGTAACATCTGAATGCATTACTCCAGATGAGGGCGGACCAGCACAGAATTCAGTGGGATTATTGCTTACCTCAACTTGGAAACTATGTTTCTGTTAATGCAGGCTAAAATAACATTTGCTTTCTTTGTTGAAGCATCACACTTATGTGTCATGTTCAATTTATGATCAACAAGAATCCCAAGGTCCTTTTCACATGTAGTAATGCTGAGTCATGTCATCTCAATCCTATAACTGTGCATTTTTTTATTTTTTTTATTTTTGTTTTTTGGTGGCCTAAATGTAGCATTTTGCATTCGTCTCTATTTAATTTCATTTTATTAGTTTCGGTCCAATTTTCTTGTTTAAGGTTTTTTTTTTTTTTTTTTTTTTTTTTAATGTTCCTATCTAACAACATGTAAACCAACCCTCCCAGGTTTCTGTCACTTGGATTGGCTCTGACTTGGATGCTGTAGTTGAGGCAGGTCCAGTGGATGTAACCTTGGTGCCTGCTTGTCCTGTATTATTGGAAAAGTTTCAATTTGTGTAGCCTGAGGATGGGAACAGATCCTTGGAGAAGTGAGAGCCACCCTGTGTATACTGGACCCTTGCCCTTCCTGGCTATTGAAAGCAGCCAGAGATGGGCTGGCTGAATGGGTGAGGGGTATGGTGAATGCCTCACCACAGCAAGGGAAGTTTCCATCCTGCCTAAAAGAGGCTGTGGTGAGACCAGTACTTTAAATAAAGGCCTCCCTGGATCCCACCACTCTGAATAATTATCAGCCAGTTTCCAGCATTCCATTTTTGGGCAAGGACTAGAGTGTGTGCTGCCCTCCCAACTCCAGGGGTTTCTGGGTGAAATTGATTATCTAGATCCATTTCAATCTGGCTTCAGGACTGGCTATGGGGTGGACATAGCTTTGGTCACCTTGGTGAATGACCCATACAGGGTACTAGACAGGGGGAGTGTGTTAGACAGGGAGAGTGTGTCCCTGTTGGTTCTACTGGACCTCTCAGCGGATTTTGATACCATTGACAATGGTATCCTTCTGGGCCACCTCTCTGGAATGGGCTGTCGGGGCACTGTTATGCAGTGGTTCTGGTCTTTTCTGGAGGGGTGAACTTAGAAGGTGGTGCTGGGGGACTCCTGTTTGATGCCCTGGCCATTGGCTTCTGGGGTCCCTCGGGGTTCTGTTCTATCCCCCATGCTATTTAATATCTACATGAAACCCCCGAGAGAGGTCATCCAGAGTTTGGGGGTACGGTGTCACCAATATGCTGATGACACCCAACTCTATCTCCCATTTCCATCTGCTTCCAAGGAAGCTGTCTCAGTACTTAGCAAATGCCTGTGGTCAGCAATGGACCAAATGAGGGCAAAAAAATTGAAACTTAATCCAGACAAGACAGAGGTGCTCCTGGTCAGTCAAATGGTCAATCTGGGAATAGAGACCATGCCTGCGCTGGATGGAGTTACACTCCCTCTGAAATTGGATGTTCTCCTGGACTCAACCCTGAGCCTGGATGCCCAGGTTTCAGCAGTAGTTCAACATTTGCACAATTAAAACTAGGGCACCAGCTGCACACATTCCTTGAGACATCAAATCTGACTATGGTGACACATGCCTTGATTACATCCTATTTGGACTACTGTAAAACACTCTATGTGGGGCTGCCTTTGGAAACTATTTGGAAACTTCAGCAGGTCCAGAATGCTGTGGCCAAAATATCAGGGGATGATGGGACAATCAATCCCCAGGTGAAGCCAAAAACTGTCTCCGCAGACTTGGTAGCAACCCTTTCCCAAGAATACTCTCACACAGAGTGTTTGGCATCCAGAAAACAGGAGGTGCTTTTAATCTTCAGTAGTTTCAATATGTACAAGCAAAGTGCTATGCCAAGCATCTCAGGAGCATAGGAAGAGAATGATCTCTGTTCTGTCTTGCTTTTATGCACACCAGCACAGCATTGGCTTAGCCAAGCACATGGTTGCATTGCATCAGATTTCTACCTTCATGGCTTTTTACTGTAGTAACCCTCTTCTGATGCAACCCTTCTCATGTAGATGTAGCATGATTAGCATGACTGGCAGTTCATGGAGTCAGTCATCATGACTCAGCATGATTTCTGCAGTTGTTTGGCCATTTAAAACTTAGGGTTCAGTATCCAATTCCTGACACAAAATGCTGCCCCGGGGCCAGTTATAGGGAGCATATAACTCTCATGTTACAACAGCTCCACTAGCTACTAGTTTGTTTCAGGGCACAATTCAAAGTGCTGGTCTTGACCTATAGAGCCCAACACAGTTTATGTCCAGACTATTTGAAAGATTATTATCTCCCTCTATTAATCTGCAAGGGTCTTAAGATCTGCAGGAGAAGGCTTTCTCTCAATCCCATCACAATCACAGATCGCTTGGTGAGGACATGAGAGAGAGCCTTTTCTGTGGCTGCTCCCACACTTTGGAACTCCTTCCCCTGGGAGGCTAGGCTGGCCCCCTCCCTGTTTTCATTTTGCCACCAGGCAAAAACTTTCTTGTTTAAGCAGGCTTTAAACATATAATTGTGGCTTTTATCGTGGTGTGTTTTTATGTTGTTTTTATCTGCTTTTTACTTAACATGTTTTAATTGGCTTTAATTGTGATTTTGATTGTTCTCTGAGCTTCCTTGGGTCCCATTTTGGGAGAAAGGCAGCATAGAAATTGCATAAATCAATAAATCTGCTAAACTAGTAACCTGATCGAAATAAGATATAAGATTAATTTGGTGGATTTGTTCTTGACAAACCCATGCTAGCTTGTACTAACCATTGCACTGTCACCAAGATACTTGCAGAAAGACTCCTATATAATACATTCTAATAGGTTTCCTAGTATTAAAGTTAAGCTGACTGTTCTGTAGTTTCCTGGATCTCCGTGTGTGTGTGTGTGTGTGTGTGTGTGTGTAAGAGAGGATGTTTGGCCTTCTCCAGTCTTTGGGCACCTCCCTTGTTTTCCAATATTTCTCAAAAATGATGACAAATGGCCAGAGAATAGATCATCGACTTCCTTCAGTACTTTGGGATACAGTTCATCTGGCCCTGCAGAGTTGTACTTATTTGCGTTAGCTAGGCGATTCCTGACTAATTCCCTACTCTGTGTGTTGGAGTGTTTGAAACTTTGTTTGTTCTCACCTATTAATTTACTGTCTCTTTTTCTGTGGGTCTCATTCTCTCCCTCAACTTCTCTAGAATTCACATCCTTGTATTTAGAGCTTGCCTTTGGGCTGATGTTTGAGCTATCATCTCCAGCTCTCCAATAGTTTAAAGTCCTCTTGATCAGGACTGTGATGTTACTACCAAAGATACTCTTCCCAGTCATTGTGATTTGCAGCCTGTCTGTAGCCAGTAGTCCTCTGTCTAAGAAATGAAGACCATGGTCCTAGAACCCGGACCTCTCCTGTCGACAAAACCATTCATTCACTTACACTTCATGTCCCAGTGTAGTCCTTTATCCTTCAATGGTAGAATTGGTGAGAATACCCACCTGTGCCTCAAATCCCAGTCTGCTCAAAGGTGTTCTTGGCTGTGTCCTTGGTACGCACATGAATAAGGAGAAAGGGGGTACTGATCTGTGTTCTTTATGAGTTTTGGCAAGTTGTGAGTGTCATCCTGGATATGTGCACCAGGAAGACAGCACACTTCCTGATTCATTTCATCAAGCTGGCACATTGGTGCCTCTATACATCTAAGCAATAAGTCCCCAGTCACCAGCACCTTTCTTTTCTTGGTGGTTACCTTAGCATGTGGTTGTGACGCTACCTCCACCATATATTTATCACAAATTTGAGGTGTTTGAGAGCAAACTCCAAAACACCAGCCCACTTTACTTCTGTGTTCAGCCTGGATGCCTCACCCTCTGTTACTATCACCTCAACTTCTATGGTTCTCTTAGTTCTTTTTGCCTGAACCAGGGATGTACCTTTTATCCCAAATGTGTGGATTGTGTGGTGTTTCTATGATAGCATACCTTTTACTATCTATAGTTTGAATGAATGGCCAAGAGTCTGTAGACTTTCTCTCAATCCTGCCATCATTCCAGGCTCACTTGGTGAGGACACGAGAGAGAGAGTCTTCACAGTAGTTGCTCCCACCCTGTGAAACACCCTTCCTCAGAAAGTTAGGCTGGCCCCATCCCTGCTTTCTATTCGCCAGCAGGTAAAAATGTTTTTATTTCAGCAAGCTTTTAATTTGTAGTTGCAGGCACAGAGGCTTTTATTGGAGTGTATTTTTATGTGTTTTTGTTATTTTTATTGTTTTAACTTGTATATGTTTTAAAAATAATTTTAATTGTTACTTTTTAATTGTTTTATTTTTACTTGTTTTTATATTGTAAACTGCTTAGGGAGAGCTTTTGCACTGATAAGCTGTATAGAAATGTAGATAATAAATAAATAAAACAAAATAAGTTGAACAAACCACATAGTACCCTTTATTGAAGGGAATAAGATGTACAATGGCTTGGAAATCTTGTGTTTATATTGGTTCACTATGTGAGCAGACTGTCACTTTTCAGTAACCACTCTTAATATTAACCCAACTTAAAAAGTCATAGCTCAGATTGTTCTTGGATCTTTGTAATATCTTTGCTTAACCCTCATACTCATTTACTCTTTGGACATTTTCAGACAGCATTTTAGAGTGCCTACCACGGGATGAGCTCCTGGGAGAGGAATGGTGCTCTTGCGTGGCAGGGGGTTGTTTTCGGACACCACCGTCCCTGTCCCGAAATCATCAGTGTCACTTCCATGAAGCTTTGGAAGCTACAGAGCCATATTTTAATCACGGAAGTTGCCCGTGATTAAAATATGGTGCTGTGGCTTCCGAACCTTCATAGAAGTGATGATTTCTGGAGAGGGACGGCGGCGTCCGAAAATGACCCCCTGTCACGCAAGAGCACCGTTCCTCTCCCGGGAGCTCATCCCGTGGTAGGCACTCTAAAACACTATCTGAAAATGTCCTTTGTC
The DNA here is from genome assembly GCA_030847615.1 of Gambelia wislizenii. Lineage (NCBI taxonomy): Eukaryota > Metazoa > Chordata > Lepidosauria > Squamata > Crotaphytidae > Gambelia > Gambelia wislizenii. The sequence continues at coordinate 191,010,149 of JAUMIR010000003.1, read as the reverse complement.
TAAACAAACTTCTCATTCAGACTTCAAACCCCTTGCACACCATCTTGTTAAATTCCAGCCTCAAACATACAGCACACACACGGAGCCTTTTGTTCCAGTCCACTCATACTCTTTGACTCTACTGAACTCCTGGCTAACTGTCATGCAAAGCTTTGAACATAGAGAAACCCCTCCCATTTCAGTCTCCTGCTCTGGGATTGGTTCCTATCATACTCTCATCCCATTCACTCACCATTCTGTCTGTCACAATGGTATCCCCTGTTGCTGGTTTACTGTTTGAGCATCTTCATTGTTGGTATTCTCATGGAGATGTAGGAAGTGTTGCTTAGTTAGAGAGGTTCTGAATCCCTTCTGTGTGCTCTGCTCCTGACAGTGACTTTCCTCCAGGGTTTTTACTTCACTGTTACAGGCCTCTTCATAGAATCATAGAATTATAGAGTTGGAGGAGACCTCAAGGGCCATCCAGTCCAACCCCCTGCCATGCAGGAATACACAATCAAATCATTCCAGACAGATAGCCATCTAGCCTTTGTTTAAAAACCTCCAAAGAAGGAGACTCCACCTCACTACGAGGCAGTGTATTCCACTTCCAAACAGCTCTTACTGTCAAGAAGTTCTTCCTAATGTTTAGGTGGAATCTTTTTTCCTGTAATTTGAATCCATTGCTCCGTGTCCTAGTCTCTGGAGCAGCAGAAAACAAGCTTGCCCCATCCTCAGTATGACATTCCTTCAAATATTTAAACATGACTATCATGTCACCTCTCAACCTTCTCCTCTCCAGACTAAACATGCCCAGCTCCCTAAGCCTCTCCTCATAGGGCATGGCTTCCAAACCACCCACCATCCTGATTGCCCTCCTCTGGACATGTTCCAGCTTCTCAATATCTTTCCTGAAGTGTGGTGCCCAGAACTGGACACAGTATTCCAGGTGAGGTCTGACCAAGTCAGAATACAGTGTCACTATTACTTCCCTTCATCTAGACACTATACACCTATAAATGCAGCCTAGAATCACATTGGCTTTTTTAGCTGCTGCATTACACTGCTGACTCATGTTCAGCTTGTGGGCCACTAAGACTCCTCAGTTCATTTTATTTGGCAGTTTCTTCCTGTTGGTTCTGTGGGATCAATTCTCCCTGTGTTCTACTCAGGAAGTCCTTATGTTCTCTGGTACATTGAAGAGACTCAACACATAGCTGTAGTGTACTCACCTTCCCTTCCAAGAGAGCTACCAGTTTGCACTTGTTATTGGTATAATTGCTGATGCTTTCTGGCAAGAAGACAAACACTGCACATATGTTGTAACAGACTATTATGGATTCTTCTGCCACCATCCCTGCAGTTATTTCTCCCCTTGCTCCCTTCTCTACAGAGTTGCATCATTTCTCAGTTTTTCCTGTATTCCTTAAAACTTTCTTCCAAGGCAACCCTACTGTTCCTGTAAAGTTTAGCAGTATTGACTCAATTGCTACAGGGCTGCCCCAGCATCACCTCCAAGCTAGGCAGGGACCTGCACACTCCAACAGCCTTCATTGCTGCACTGGTGGCAGGGGTTGTACTGTAGAGATAGATCTGGTGATGGGCCAGGGCTGAGGCTGCTCTTGCCTCCTGCTTGTCCTTCTCTGCCACTTCAGCTGGACTTCTGGCTGGCCGCTGCTGCCACCAATCTGTATTTCTCCCCTCTGATGTCAACCATGGCCTGCACTGACAATACTTTTTTCAATACCACTTTTTTGGTATTGAAAATACCAAAATACCACCAAGGTGCTCCTTGCCCCTCCCTATTGATCCTTCTGCCTCCATTTCTGTAGTTATTGCTCTCCCCTTCCTCCCTTCTCTACAGAATTGCAGTGCTTCTCATTTTAATGATTGATGCATAAAATAACAAGACCACACACAGAACATTGGGTTGAAATATGGGCCACTTTATTGATATATTTCCTATTTATTGTGACTTTCTTGTGGTATGTCAAGTATGGAAAAGGGGGGGAGATCCCTCGTGGGGGCATGCACATGGGCAGTTGGTCACAAGTGACCTAACTCCCAGCATCCCTGGATGACTCACCTGAGCCCCAAGGGGGATCCTGGTGTCAGGGGTTCACCTTGGGTACCATCTGCTGGAGGGCCCCGCACCAGGAAGGAAATCCCTAAGCAATGTAGCTTCTGTGAAGGATCTCCCACCCGACGCTGGCCCTAAGGATACCCTACCTCGCTGCACCCCATCCATTGAGATGCCGGTACAGTTCAGTGAAGGATATCCTACCACTCAATTTGAGGTTGCCATAGGTGAACGCCAAATCATTCTCTCCCCACTCCCTGCCAAAGATAGGGGCAAGTGTCTACTTAGCCCCTATCCCCCACAAGGGAAGCTAAGATAGCCCTCACCCCCTGTCGCATACCATCAAGAAACAGCTGGATCCCAGTGTCTGACAAGTGGACACCGCCAACCCTATAGAGCTCCGAGCGTTTATATGAAATGCCCGGGTACTGGATGAATGGGCCAAGGCCGTCATCCATAGCCCTGTGAACCGCCTTGTTCACTTTTTTGCGGTCAATGTCCAACAGCTTGGGGGCACCTTCACCTGGGTAGGAGAGTCGTGGAACCATGTCAGACCAAATCAGAGAGGTTTGCGGCCATCCGTCACATGTCAGCCAGGGCCTGTATCGTCAAAGCTCTGCCTTTCAAAAGGCCCAGATCATTGCCGCCAAGGTGGATCACCAGGACATGCGGAGGAAGTCCACGACACTCCTGAAACAGGAAAGAGATTAAACCATTCCACCTCAAGCCCCGTTTGCCAAGCCATTCGATAGAGGCAATGTCTCCAAGACCCAGCTGCAGACCCAAAGGGCTCCTCTTGGCATGTCGTGCTGCCCAATACACAAAGCTGTGGCCACAAATCAGTACCTGTATCTCATATCTGGAAAAGAAAGCACAGACAATCACAGAACAGGGGCAGATACATAGTCAATTGCAGAGTGGACAGACATAGCCCTTGTAGGCAGCCGACTTCCAATGTCCCAATCTTTTTAATGGCCTCTGGCTGCATACCCATAGCGGTGGCCGTTGAAGCCACCCCAATCCTAAAGGAGTGTGAACAGAAACGCACACCTCCCAAACCCAGGCGAGTCAAGGCTTTATTCGTGATGGACCAGAATTGATACCTTGTGAGTGGAGACCCATCGGCGTGGCAAAACAGGGGACCAGGCGTAGTAGGGCGCAACTTCAAATACTCACGAAGGGCAACCACTGGGCAGAAAGTTGGGTCGTGGCACTCACGCAATGTAATGTTCATACCCTTGCCCATCTGATCTGTCTTGGACCGCCTAATAGTTATAGTGACCACCTTGGTACCAAAGGTAATGTCACCCACGCTAAGGGCCAGGCCAGCAGAGTCCTTCTTGGATGCCACCACCAGCTCGCTGATGCATAACGCCCCAAAAAAGGCCGTCAAGGAGGCGGCATGGAGTAACGCCACCTCAAATGGAGTTGTACATATGCTGGGCCATATCTGGAAAAGGCCTTTGAGAATTGTTGGGGAGAGTGGTTGCCTATCATCATTCGCCTTACCTCGCTGCCTGGCCCAACCCTCCAGTGCCTTCCTAATCCTAAAATCCAAAGTGTTGTCCTGTAGGCCTTGAGCCTTACTCCAAAAGGCCAAGGCGGCCAATCTGGATCGAATTGACTGGGGGGCAAGGCCTTTCTCCTTAAGGGAGACACAGAAATGTAGAAGGTGAGGGACTGGAACTGGCCAGGAGTTGGGTAGACGCATATTGTCCCGAAAATCAAAGAATTCCTGAATGGCTCGCTTGTATACCCTCCTGGTGCTTGGAGCGATGGAGAGGCTGATGGCCTTAACTATTTCACCAGTCCAAGCTCCCACAAATCCTCCGGCATCGGGTCCGGCATCTCGGCAGCGCCCGGAGCTAATTGCCTGAAGCGGTCCATCTGCAGATGGGAGAGAGCATCGGCACTGCCATTGTCCACTCCCGCCACGTGGGATGCAGTAAACAGAATGTTATACTTAAGGCATTGGAGGGTAAATGCTCTAACTAATGTCATGACCCTTTTGGACTTTGAGGTGAGAGAGTTTACCACTTGAACAGTGGCCATGTTGTCACACCAAAAACGGACTGTGGAGTTGGCAAATTCATGCGGCCACAACTTAACTGCAACCAGTATCGGGAAGAGCTCCAAGAAGGAAAGGTCTGCCGTGATGCCAGCACCAACCCAGGTGCTCAGCCAACGCTCAGCGCACCACCTCCCAGCAAAGTAGACCCCAAAACCCAGTGAACCTGCCACATCAAAAGACACCTTAAGGGCATCACCTAAATGCAAGTCCTCCCTCCAAAAGGAAACCCCATTGAACTGATGCAAAAAGCTATACCATACGTCCAAATCCAGCTTAATTTCCCGGGTGATCCGGACCCTGTGATGTGGTTGGGAGACACCAGTGGTAGCATCACATAGGTACCGGAGGAAGGCCCTGCCCGGCGCAATTACTTTGCACGCAAAATTCAGGTGGCCAATAAGTTCTTGAAATTCTTTGAGAGTGGCTTTGCTATGGTGGAGAAAACTAATGACCCTGTGCAGGAGATCATCTATCTTATTCGAGGGTAGCCGGCAAAATTGATCCACTGTGTCAATTTCGATACCCAGAAAGGCCAATCGTTGACTCAGGCACTCCGTCCATAAGGTCTTGGAATTGCTCCATCAAGGAGCGACAGACCCCAGTGCCGAACCGACCCACGAAGAGGAAGTCATCTAGGTAGTGCACTACCCCTTGATGCCCCATTTGGTGCTTAATAGCCCACTCCAAAAAGGTACTGAACTTCTCAAAGGCAGCACAAGAGACAGAGCAGCCCATAGTCATTGCCCAATCCATGTAATACAAGCCGTCAAATGACAATCCCAGTAGCTCGAAATCATCGGGGTGGACTGGCAAAAGGCGAAAAGCTGATTTAATATCACACTTGGCAAGTTCAGCACCAAGGCCGTATCACTTAACTACTTTGACAGCTGCATCGAATGAAGTGTAATGAACAGTGCATAATTCTTGTGGGATAAAGTCATGAATGGATTGCCCCCTCGGATAAGACAGATGATGAATTAAACGAAATTTGCCTGGTGTCTTCTTTGGGACAATACCCAAAGGAGAGACCCACAAGCGAGAGGAGGGCGGGTCCACAAATGGGCCTAGGACCCAACCTTCCATGACCTCCTTATGAATCTTCTGCCTGACCACATGTTGCAAACCCCGTACTGATTTAAGATTGGGAGCCATGTAAGGCTTGCACACACCTTGGTAAGGTATGCAAAAGCCCTCATGGAAACCGTCCCGGAGGTATTGAACTGCCGACTGGTCCGGGTACATGCATAGCCAGGCAGCCAAAACCTCCAACCTAATTTGGCTGGGACCCTTTTCCCTGAGGGGCAGGGTTGTTTGGTCCCTTTCTCCCTCCCTGCTGGTCCTTACCAAACTGTCCCCTCCCTTTTGGGCAATTGCAGAATGAGTGTCCCCCACCACAGATGGAACACTCATGGTGAAAGGCGCATTGGCAGCGAGAACAAGCCCCTCTGTACCCAAACTCCCAGCATAACAGCCGGCGATTTGGCATCACCGGCTGATTAGGCTGAGTAGATTGACGTGATGAACTACCAGGACATGCATTCTGCAACAAGTGTCCGCTCTGTGCTCTTTCCCCCAATATGGGCCGGCTTGGGGACATAATCTGCAGCCCCAGGTGTGAATTGATAATATCCCACCTCAGAGTTGGATAGGAGGCTGCCATTTGCCAAAATGCTTCATCGTATTGAAGCCAAGCCGGGCCCGCAAAATTAACATAGGCCCTGTATATAATATCAAGGTATCTTATGAGGGCATAAGATTTGTGGGGCTGGCTGTGGGAAACAACACCAGCATATATGAGGAAGCCCACCAACCAGTTGGACCATGTCCTGTCAACCCGCCTACATTTTATTTTCTCCTTTTCCCTGTCATCCAATTCATCTCACTCCTTCTTGTCCAGTTCACAGAAAAGAAGGGAGAAAATGTCCACATACTCCCCTTTCAAAAAATTTTCCTTGGTAGCCTGGGCCAAATGTTCTCCCAAAGCAGGGGCCTGTTCCAGGCCTATGGGAATGTGAGGAAGACCAATGGGGGCCGGACCACCCAAGGGAGGCGAAGCCAGGGGGTTCACGGAGTAGGGGAAGCCCAAAGGCATCGGTGGGTACCAACCAAACATAGCGTTGGGTGGGCTGCCTGGGGAGGTGGCGAATACCTGAGCACCAGGATCAGTGTTGGGGTCAGGTTGACTCCATGGCCAGGCATGTAAATTGTTAGTGTCATTAGCAGACTCACTCTGAGCAAGTGACGCCGGCTGCTACGTGCTTGGTCCTTCTCCAGGAGACTCCTCCTCTTCCTGGGTATCATGATTTTCTGCATCCCCCTGTTCTTCCAATGCCTGTATGCGAGTGAGAAGTTGGTTAGCAACATCATTAGAAAGGCCCCCCACATTATCCCTGGCAGGACGCTTCGGAGGCCTAGGAAGACGCACGTCCTCCAGGGCCTGCAAGTGGTCCAAGATTTGCTGTAACACATTCTCGACTGTGTCCCTAGGGCGGGCTGGTTCAGCTGGCTCAACTGGGTCATGAGGGCGGGCGGGCTCCGTTGGCTCCTTACCCTTCCTGCCTTTCTTGCTCTTACTTGGGGCCATGGGACTACAGTAAGTAAAGAAAATACAGAAGAGATTAATGAAAATAATCCAGCAAAAGGAACAATGCAACTAAAGGAACAATGTAACTGAAGAAGCAAAAGCAGTAAATCTAAAAGCAACTAATTTAGGTCAAATTCAATTAAGCTCAATTTCAAAAGTGAGTACTGTAAAATTGCAAGTAAAAGAAACAACACAAGAAATGGAACAAACAGTAAAACTAAATGCAAGTAATTGATAAATCTCCAGTTCAAAAGCCAATAATGAAATAAACACTGTAAAAGGAAGAGCAAAAGCAGTGAAACTAAAGGCAATAATTAAGCTCAAAGGGGGCCAAGCAGGTGAATAAAAGAACAAAAGCAGTGAAATTAAAGGTAATTAGTTAAGCTCAAATTCAAAAGTGGTAAATGAATATAAACGCAAATAAAATGATCATTGCAGGGAAAGGAACCAAAGCAAATGAATTAACAATGCAAATAAATGAAATATAAACGCAAATAAATGAACAAAAGCAAATGAATTAACAATGCAAGTAACTGAATATAAACGCAAATAAATGAACAAAAGCAACTGACAATGCAAGTAAATGAATATTGAATATAAACGCAAATAAATGAACAAAAGCAACTGACAATGCAAGTAAATGAATAGAAACACAAAGAAATGAACAAAAGCAAATGAATTAACAATGCAAGCAATTGAATATAAACCCAAATAAAGGAAAAAGGCAAGGAAAGGAACGATGGGAGGGGGAGGGGGAGGGGGTTGCAACGTGGCACGAAGCCAACAAAGGCACCCAGCCAAAATGGCGGAAGGGGCAGAAGGGGGGGCCACGTGGCACAAAGCCAACAAAGGCCCCCCAAACCAAGGAAAATTAACGAGAACGGGTAAGAAGCTTGGGGGCGCCCAAAGTCCGTCGCTGCCCTGGGCTGGCAAAATGGACTGGAAAGAATTGGCAAAAGGCCAAAGGCAGCTGAGCAGCCCCGAAGTCGAGCGAAGCGTGGAAAAGCCGAAGCAGAGGGGGGAGAGCGGCGGCTGAGAGAAAGGCTACCGATCACCGAGCATGATGCGAAGTGGCACCCGTGGGCTCAGCAAAAAGGATGGCCAAGTGGCCCCCAGAGTCCGTGCTGAGAAGCGGGGAGGGAGGGGGGAGGGCGAGCGGCCAAGTGGCCCCCGGAGTCCGCGCTGAGAAGCGGGGAGGGAGGGGGGGCGAGCGGCGGCCGAGAGAAGCCGAGGCAACAAAGGGGGCTAAGGCCAAAAGGCAGCAAGCAACCCCCGGAGTCCGTGCTGAGAAAAAGGCAGCCGAGCGTGCTAAAAAGCGCGGCGGCCGGGAACAAAGGGGGTTAAGGCCAAGAGGCAGCCGAGCGTGCTAAAAAGCGCAGCAGCCTAGGAACAAAGGGGGTTAAGGCCAAGTGGCAGCCAAGTGCTAAAATGCTGAGAAGCGGGGAGGGAGGGGTGGGGGGCGAACGGCGGCCGAGGGACAAAGGGGGCTAAGGCCAAAAGGCAGCCGAGCCGAGGCAAAAAGGGGGGGCAAGGGGCTTCGGACTCAGCGGCGACTGAGCTGGGGTTGAGGGAGAACCAAGGAGAGGAGAGCTGGGCTGTAATTTCTGGCGGCAAAATTAGAAGCACAAATCAAACTACACACTACAACAATAAAGCCACTATAACCATACAACAAAATACAACAACACAATACAACAATAGGCATGCACATAAAGGGGAGGTACAAACAAATAGCAAAATAAACTATAAGCAAATAAAGGTATTGGCAATTAAAAAGGAATTAAACAACCACAATCACAATGCTGGGCTGCACCCCAAAGCACAGCACAACCAACTTATCTATCCCTCGTGGCCAAAGCAGTTCACCATCCGAATGGCTCTCCTTCTTTCGAACCAGTGAAAAGAGGAGGAGGCCAGGGGCGGCAAGGGTAAAATAGTCCCTGCTTCAGCGCCACCCCTGACTCTTCCTGACCAGGGCATGTCCATGCCCCGGCCAACCCTCCAAGTGCTCGCCTCAATGCCCATCATTAAAACACCTCCCCCGGATCCACCATTCTTCAAGATCCGGGGGGGGTGTCTGTTCCCCATATTCCTTCAAACTTTCTTCCACAGCAGCCCCATTGTTCCCATGAAAATAACAGCATCAACCTAATTGCTTCAAGCCTTCCCCAATCTTGCCTTCGGTCTAGGCAGGGACCTGTACTCTCCATCAGTTGTCATTGCCATGCTGTATCTGCACTGACCTTGGGGCCAGTTACACAGGAGGATAAAGTGCGGGAAATTCTGAATTACTGTCCTTTTGCATCAGCAGTGCCTAGTTCACATGAATTTTTGCTAATTTGGAAGATGCGGTGAGTTTTGGCTTTGATAGTTTACACGGCATGGTCTCAAGATCATTAAAGCCAGGCAGGAGGCAGGGAGGAAGCAAGGAGGGGGGCAGGGAGAGCAGAAAACAGACTTTAAATAATGACAAAGGAGGGAAGGAAAGCACAAACACACACAAAAGAACAATCTGCTGAGATTCCCTTTTCTCTGGAATGCAGCTGAAGCCTGTCTCTTTTCCTCTCATGCGAGGGGGAAATAGACCCGTAAATAATGACAAAGGTGGAAAGGAAAGCAGCTGAGATTCCTGCCAGCACACACACTCACACAGAAAAGAAGCAGCTGACATTCCTTTTCTCAATGCTGAGCAGACTCTACAAAGAGACCGTAAATAAATGACAAAAGAGGGAAGGAAAGCAGCTGAAAGCAGCCGAGATCCCTGCCAGTGCGTGCGCACGCACGCACGCACGCACACACACACACACACACAAAAAAAAGAATGATTGATTGATCATCTGGTTGAACCAGATCACTATGCCTCTCTCATACACACATACAGAGAGATAGAGGGAGGGAGGGAGGAACAGTAGTTAGAAAGCAAGCCGGCTAGCTCGATCTTTTTATTTCAGACTCATCTCTTGCAAGTCAAACCCCCTCCCTCCTTGGTCAATTAAACCAATCAGGATTAAGCTCTGCTGTGGCAATTTAGAAAAGACTGCTGAGTGTTTCCACTGCCATAAGCAAAATGGTCATTCACACAGTCAATAGTGCGCTAACTTGCAATAATTTTCAAAAAAAGACTGGGAAAATAGCGAAAGCTGATACTGTGTGACTTATGGGTTTTTTGCCCCCCTCCTTCTGAATATGGCAACTTTGATCCAAAAGATGTGGGAACTATTAATATTCTTTGTGAATTCTTTGAAGATTTATTTTGCCATGTAAATGCCCCCCTTGTTATATCTGTGGGGGGGGGGTGTTCTTTGTGAAGGGAGTCAGGGGATCAAGAAAAAGCTGCTCTCCCTAACTGCTGATTATGTAAATGAGTCACCAGCCTTCTGCTACCACCCTCACACTTGAGTGACTCTCAACATCCTCCCATGCTCCTCGCCACCTTGTTGCCACCATAAGAACTTCTTCCTTCATTCCAAATTCATGCTTCAACTCAAGGCCAAGGATCTCTGGGCCAGACTTTCAGCTTGAAGACACATACCAACAACAGCCAGCAGTGTTTGATAAGATTCATGAGCTTACTGTGAGTTTCCTCCAGCTTCTGGATTTGGTTCTCCCGGGAAAAGATGGGCACCCTGAATCAGACCACCACCAAGAGCTGCAACCTAGGCAGCAGCATTATCCAAAGTTTTGTAAGAGGTCATATTGTCTCCCCAAGCCCTCACCGCAAATTTTAAAGGTTGAATTCAGAAGTTGACTTCAGGCCATTTTTTATTTTGATGGTTTTTAAAAGTTTTTGTTTAGCCTACGATGAATTCTGGAGAAGGAAAATTGAACTCCAGACCATCTGAAATTGCCAAGCCCTAATATATACCATTCATTTCCTTGCTGAATACTGAAGGGAACCCCCCCCCCCAACTTGACATACACACACATTGAAAAAATGCAGAAAGGGATCATGGTATTGGCTAACTCCACCTTCTGGTGATGACATCTCTATGGTCACTCACTGAGTGACATATACACATATCCATCTATGTATTTCCTTCTTCCAGTTTAAGATCATCTGACAGGACCCCAACCCCCCCCCCCAATTCCTAAATAGAAGGAAGTTGAAATGATTATGGGGTGGACACAAACGGGATAAGCACAACTGTTATAAAACCTCATATTCTCACTTTTTGTTGCCTCTCTACATGAATAGTGGAGGAGGATCAAGAGTTTGATAGTCATGTTACATGGCTGGTGGATTGAATATGGCTTGGATCACAAGTTGTGGACATCTATTTCATAAATTCATTTTGCACAAAATAAGCTGTACTTATTGATCAGTTTTTATGTTACTCCAAGTGCTACAAAAGGTGTGGGGGAAATGTAATGTGTGACAATACCCTAGTCCAAGATGCATCATTAGTGCCACTAATTGATGGAAGATTGTTTGAGAAGGAATACAATGAATATCATTTAATTAAAATCCAAATATCATACATCTGTAATGTCTAATATAGATCAAAACTTTGTTAAACAACAAAGATGTTAAGTAATTAACAAGTGAAAGAATGCAAAGCAAATGAAGAGCTATTCTTCAGGGAATTTGCATATATGACCAATTTCCCTCCAGGGGTACTCTACAAAGCATTGTTTTGAAGATCAAAAGAATAAATTAGCATTAAAATCTATAGATATTGTATATAGCTGAAAGGCAAAACAAGAAATGTGGGAAATCAAATCTCTTTCTGAGTTGAAACCAACAACCATAGTTCATGACTCTGCTGTTGTGAAATAGATCAAGAGGCAGGTTATTGTAGACTTCAGCCATGCTGACTGACTGGTACTCCAATCACACCTCATCACTGGTCAAGGTGCTTAAGTATGATAGGCAATGCAGTGTAAAAGCATCACCACAGGTGTCATACATTTCCCAGCCCTGACTTACTGTATCATAACTTTTTTCATCATTTCGAAGGGTTGCTCTTTTCTCATTGTTTGTGGATGCACAGTGATGTGGTACATTAAAAAATAAAGAGCTTCACATTGTGTGTGTTTGTGCACACACATGCTTTCAAGTTGCCTGCCAACTCTATGCCATTAATTCAAGTAAACCACAGTGAAATAAATAGTGTAACACCACTTTCTGTCACAACACCAGCCCTGTAAAACTTTGCTAATCCAACTAACTCCCATTTAGCTTTTCTTTAAACCATTTGGACATCCTTGAGACAAAACCTCACAGTTTCCATTGAAATGATAGGCAAAATTCTGGGCTCCTTACCCAGCCAAGGGTTTCTTCTTCCTTGGCTCAACTTTGTCTTTTTTCTCTTGCTGCCCATTATTCCCGGAATCATGTACCGGTAAACTTGCAGACTGTTTCTTCCTTTGCTGTTTTTAAATCCAAATTGAAAACTTTTTTTGTTCTCTCACACTTTTGGAATTTTGGATTAATGTTTATAACTTTATTATATTTGATTACCTGTACTGATTATTTTGTTTTATTCTGCATTATGGGTATGTTTTTTTTCTCCTCCTATTGTATTTTAGTATTGTGTTTTATATTATTGGAATAGTTATAATTGTTTTATCCTGTAAAATTTTGTAGAGCATCTTGTACATTGATGGTTCAATAATAATAATAATAATAATAATAATAATAATATCAAGAAGAAGCTGATGGCTGGCAGTAGCAATTGTCATCCTAACATGTCTGAAGTTAGGATTTCCTCTCCTCGTCCAGTGGAAATTCAGCCAGAATGAAGACAACAAAGCAGATAAATTGTGCTGCTGAATTATGACAACTCTTACAAGTCATCCTGTAACTCCTCTCTATCACCTTCCTTTTCCTTCTTGCAGGAAATTCATAGCACAACTCATAGTGTAATATCTAGGCTAAATTCAATATGTCTGCTGTAATTTGGCTTAATACCACTCGTGAGTTATTCAGATAAAGAGTGCCATGAGAAGACAGTGGCCAAGGATGTTTCACACATCTTAATTAGGGAATGTTTATATTTCCCCTTTATGATGTTGTGCTTCTCACTAAATTAAAGAGAAAAAAATTCTCAAGGAGAACATTCCTCAGGGGAATGAGACATATGGCAGCATATCATAGCCAAAGAAGAGGAGTTTTGTTTTTACAAATGCAGTTTATTTTGTAAATCACAGAGGCTAATACAGAAATTCATCTCATTCCAGTCTTCAAAGTGTAAAGCTCTTTCTGCATTATACATGCAAAGCACTGCTGGAATACAGTCTGATGCCCTCTGTTCATTCATTCAATGTGTCAGCTGGTGCCAAATGCCCCAGAATCAGCTGTACTCTCCCCTCTTAGAGAGGATAACTTTGTGGGGAAATTAGCCAAGTACAAGAACTGGTGCATCATGGCTCAATAACTTATTCTAAAACCAGGCTAGAGCTTATTCTTCTATTTCATCTTTACTGTCATGCTAGACTACATCTTCTAGAGAGCAATGCTTCAACTTTATGATGAATTGGCATTAGGATTCCTAAGTTAGAAGGTGACTAGTATGACAAGAAACTCTGTGACTTCAGTTCAACTTAGTGCCTCAGTGCCTAGTTTTAATTAGACAGGGCAGAGAAGGAAGGAGCCATGAACTCATTGTATTTTTAGGATTATTGTAGTTGTGTGCCTTCAAGCCATTTTCAACTTATAGACCGTAAGGTGAACCTATCATGGAGCTGTCCTGACAAAGTTTGTTCAGAGTGGGTTTGCTTTTGCCTTCCTCCAAGACTGAGCAGTCACACTCTCTCAACCTCCACCTGATGCAAACTAGAAATGTGTTACAAAGGACCTTTGAAGAAGCTTCTTCAAATACAGATTTTTTTGTTAGCTCTTCATAGTATCAGGAAAGAGTGAAAGTAGGATAGAGGAATGTCAGGAAATGACATGGATGTGACCACAAGATGGAGCTGTAAGCTTAGCAATGAAAGTAGTTAAGCTCCAGTGGCAGGTGTGTGTGTGAGTTAGCACTTGAGAGTATGCACATCTGAGATGCTGATGTAATAGGCATTGTTTAACTGTCTATAAAAAGGAGATGGGAATTATCTCCAGTGTGGGTTTGTTGTGGATGGTGGTTGGTGAAGCAGTTTGTTGGTTTAAGAGAGATTGTCCTATACTCTGCATATTTATTGTAAATATACTGCAAACAAAGATTAAAGCCCTCTAGTTGAGTGAAGGGTGGCCTTGTTGCTGTCTTTATTTGGCAAGCTAGAGCTCAAGGCAGTGTGCTGGGGTGAAGGAATTTTTCCTTCTCAGCCTGAAGTCTTTTGCAGAAGTCTCTCCAGAAAACCTTCTCCTTGGTGTCCTGTTGACGTGGAACAACTCTGCAGGTGGTCGTGGTGGACACAGCGTGTCTTTCTATGCCCCAACAAGGAAACAATTAAAGTATCTGGGGTGCTTTTCTTTTCCCTCTCCCCTTCCGTCATTTCCCTACCCTGCTCACTCTCCAATTTCCAATTGATTTTGTTGTTGTGTGCCTTCAAATTGCTTCTGATTTATGGTGACCCTAAGGCAAATGTATGAGGGGTTTTCTTGTCAAGATTTGTTTAGAGGGGGATTTGCCTTTGCTATTCTCCAAGGCTGAGAGTGTGACTTGCCCAAGGTCACCTGGTAGGTTTCCATGGCCAAGCAGTGATTCATACCCTGGTCTCCAGAGTCATAGTCCAGTGTTCAAACCACTACACCATTCTGGCTCTTTTCTAATTGATTCCAGTAGGAAAAGAAAACTAAAGTTTATGATACTTGCTTGCTTGATGGCAGTGGAGAGGAGTGGAGGAAGAAAGGAGCTATGAAGTCTCTATTGCAGAGTTCATTTTGACTTAGTGCTTGCATTGCATGCATTTCAAAAGCCCACCTCATATTATAATGTTCCCATTGAAAGCAGCAGTAAGAAGGATAGTATCCTTTAAGTAGAGTTACTAATGGAACTGTGACACAAGCTAGTGCAGGGGCAGAAAAAGAAGGAAGAAGTAAGTCTGCTAATGTATGGATGTCATACTTCATTAATTTCATTCTTAAAAGAAGGAACAAGTAATTGAAGCAATTTTCTGCCTACTGCAAGAAAGTCTTCAAAAACTGCAGTTTTCAGATTACTTGCAGTGTAGAAGCTATTTTGCACAAAATTCACACATGTGTTTTTTTATGGTGAAAATAGCATTTTCTATACAAGAAATAATATTTCTGTGCAGCAATATTATTTTATGTGCAAAAATTTGCTGCTTTTAATGCAGTAAATGCTATTTCCTATGCAAAATAATCACATGCAAATTTTGTACAGAGTAAGTTCTGTACTGAAAAATTTCTCATCAGTCCATGATTCTCCTTATCAGGGTTTCCTGACACTTGAAAAACACACTTTTATAACATTTTATTTCTTTAAAAAAAATGATTACTCCTTCCTTCCCAATTTTGAGCCAGGGTTAACTGAGGAGATTAAGGGAGGAACGGAAATGAGACAGAGGTTTTTCTTGTATTTAAAACTTAAGACCATGGGGAGAATACTTGAGCTTCAGCTTGTTCTTTGGAGAATACTCCTGAGAAATACTGGCTTTATCCAGAAGGGATAGAAAAGTACAATAATTATTTATCCTTGCATACATCAGTCTGGAGAAAGCTAACCAGTGTAGGCTGCTGCCACACTGCAGAAATAACGGACTTTGAAACCACTTTAACTATCATGGCTCCATCCTATGGAATCCTGGGATTTGTTGTTTGGTGTTGCACCAGAGCCCTCTGAAAGAGGTTAAATAGCTTTCACAACTAGAATTCCCCGGATCCATTGCACTGAGCCATGGAAATTAAAGTGGTGTCAAACTTCATTATTTCTACAGTGTGGCAGGAGCTGTTGACCCTATTTTTAATTTTTCCTTAGTTGATGTTCTTTCAACTTGACTCTGACTTATGGTGACCCTATCATTGGGTTTTCTATATGGATCTGAGACAAAGCCCTCCATGAGATATTAAAACCCATGCAGGCTTGTGTAGGGAGATAGGGTCTTTCAGAAAGTCTGAAAGAATACAGTATACGGCTTCAGACTGTATTTAAGGTAATAACTGGCACTTTGTGTTCTGCCCAAAATAAAAATATTTGTATTTTTTATCAAAGGCTGCCACCCTTTTTCTCTTTTCAGGTCAAGGGCCAAAAACATGTGGGATGATCTTTCTTTTCATTCTCTATTTCTGTCAGGACTTTCTCTTCCCCAGCTCCCTTTCTGCCTTAGGCTTCCTGGTCTACCACAGGAGAGACAGCTAGCTTTAGGAGATTATCAGACCCCCCCCCCTACAGGAGCACCAGGACAACGACATCCTCATCCTGTTATGCTCCCGTGCTGGCCCGTTTTGCCCTTGTTTCTTCTTATTCACAGCTTAAGCTGTGAATAGATCACCCGTTCTGTTCCTATGATGGAATGATGGGCAAGTAAAAGTGTGCCCCATTCCCGTAGCATGATGCCAGCCACAGTGGGAGGTCCATTCCAGAACACCTCTGGGTGCAATCGGGACATCCAGGTAAGTGACACCCTTTTTTGTACCCTCCCCATGTTACTTTGTATTTTTTAAGTCTGTTTTTGTGCTTGCTGTCACTTTTGGATGTATTTTTGGCTTTTATTTTTTTGTATTTTCCCCACTCTCATCCTCTCGTGAGAATGGCCCAGGATTTCAAGCAGGAAGTGAATGCAGCTCCATGTGAGCTGCATTCACTCTGTGGCTGCTGAGGGAAGTGGATGGATGCACAATTAAGGTAAGTGCAGAACAGTTTGTTACTGTGCTGGGACGGGGTCAGGGGGGTAACAGGAGAGGAGATAGTCAGACGGGGATGCTATTTTTGTCTCCATCCAATAATCTTCTTAGCCAAAGGTCTGAAAAGATTGCTCACAGGATTTTTTGAAATTAGGTTGAGAGCCACATGTAATTCACCTAAAGGCCAACTGTGTGTTTCCCACTGTGGTTTAATGTGATGTTAATGAGCTTGCAATTCCATAATTCTTTGTCTCTTATCCTTTACAGCAGCTGAGAAGAGACATTTGGCAATATTTGTTTCCAGTGTAAGTTAATCATGATGCACTGTTGTGTCTGCCCTGACAAACTGTGCCTCATAGTAATGGTGGTTAGTTTGAAAGTAGTCAACTTCAAACCATAATTCCTGAGTCCAGTTTGTTTATACCAACCATATTAAATACAGCGCTAAGACAGTGTAGCAAATTAATGGACTAGGTGAAATTTGAACTGGGGAATTTTCACCTCACAATCCCTTCACATTGTCATGTAGTTATTCATTCAACTAAGTTGCTTTCCAGAGGGGCTTACACTGATAGTATTTTACAGTCTAATGACATTGACACCAGTTTACAATCCAAATGACAACACAATGTGAATCAAAACCAAAAACAGCAGAAACTGTAATGTAGATAAGAACACTGATAAAAGTTTCCTTCTCAACATGTATTTCTCAGCTCTACCCTATAAAACCTTGAAATTGTTCTTTGCTTGAAAGGGGAGGTTCCCACAGAGAAGGTACTACAACAGACAAGGAAGGTACTACAATGGATATCAACTACCTGTCTTGTTTCAGGGGCTCTTCTAATGGCCACAATCCACAGGAGGGGTGCACTTATGGAGGAGACAGCCCTTCAAATATTCAGGAGCAAAACAAGTGTTATGAATTGGTAACTTTTTAACTCCTTCTCTCCATCTGTTTTTACACACAATGTGTGCATATTGATCATTAAAAACCTTTTCCTTTTGCTCAGAGAAGTGCCACAGTTTTCTCTGCTTTTTCCCATCCTCCTTTCACCAGTGTGATAACTCTTCTTGCTAACTTGCAGTATATAACAGCATGATGCACAGCATGTCACAAGAAGACTTAAAAATATGCATATTTAGCTACTTTTGCCTCCTGCATGAGTTTGCTACATGGGTCTTGGAGGAGGCATTAGAGTTTCTCAGGAGGTAGCAACCATGCCTACTTTTTGAGGATATAATAACCAACATGAAAATATAGTTTAAAGTTGTGCAAATCAGCACTTATGGTCATTTGACTTCAGTTAATTATGAACTGGAAATGCTTTTCCCATTCCCTTTCAAATCCATCATGGATCTTCTAAAGTGGTATGCTATAGTGCCACAGGGAGTACTCCTTTGGCATATGGTAAGGTATGTGTTTGTGTGGTTATTTTCCCCTCTTCATTTTACTGGCCAGTTTTACAAACAGCCCATTAATTTTTCATGCTGTAGCTGTTTTTGGCATAACTTCTGTGAAACTCAACATTAGCTGACATGGCATTTAAAACTTTGATGAAATAAAAAAATAAAACAATAACAAACCACTAGATTCAGGTCATTCTGCTGATGCTGCCATTCTGCTGATGCTGCCTAGAAGGATGTGTGTGGGTGTGTGAATGTCTTACATTTCTGTTTTTATTCATTGATATGTGTTCATAAAAAGCATGTGCATTATTTTAAAAAACAGGCTCAATTTCATAGTTTGTCTCTTTTAAAATGTATATGATTTTTCTTGTAGTGACCTTAAATTAAACAGAAAAGGGCATTTTTGAGTGGCAGTATCAAGCACAAAGGTTTGAGACTAGAGCATATAACTAGAAGAGGATTAGAGGCAGAGGTGGCACTAGAGATGTGTGGAGAGGCTGAACTGCACCAGGTGACACCGGCCTTAGTAATGTCACAGATTAGAGGAATGATTTGTGGACTACAACTGCCAGAATCTTTGTGGTGCATGCTTGCTCATGGGTGCTGAGAGTGGTAGTTCAAACATGTTTTTTTCCTAAGCGCTGAATAGAAGCATGGTGGCATCATGGATGCAGAGTCTCTAAAACACTCCTAACAACATATAGGGATGGCAACCATTTATGCAAATCACACAGCACATTACAGGATGGTTAGCAATCATCTGTATAGACCAATACAAGCCTGGTCACAGAGTGAACAAGCTGTCCAACTGGAAAATTTATGGAAGTGCTTATCTACATGGGCAATTTACCTCATCTTGCCCATGTCTTTGAGTTCTGAAGTCCTGATGATATAGGGCTTTTGCCCTTTTTTGCCCCTGGGCAGTCCTCATGACGCCCAGGGAAAAGAGAGGGCTAAGACAGAGGGAAAACAGGGTAGAGCCCAACAAATTGTTTTATTAAAATATATGTTAAAATGCGTTCCATCTGGGAAGAAACAAATGAGGCTCTGCATGACTGCAGGAGCCATTTCTGGCATGCTGGCCTGTCACTGAAGCTACCCTCTGCCATCATCCTTCCATAGCAGGAAGCAGACCTGTAGCATTTCACCAGCTTGGTAACATGCAGGGGGCCTTAGTCACATGTTGCAGGCCAGCTGCCTAGCTTCAGAGAGAGTGAGGTACACTGGTGGCAGTGCATGCAGTGATGGGCTGGCATGCCTGTCTGGACTTCCTCCCATTTCATGGAGGTAACAAGGGATGAATGGGCTTGATCTGCAGGCTTGATCTGTGGGCAGGATGTGCAGATTGGGGCCAACATATTCTGGCCTATGTAGATAAGCCCATAGAGTATCACAGACAACTTTCTCTACGTTTGAGCTGCCTTTATATGCCCTGAGAAATAGGCAAATTTCAACTTCATTGGTAAAACAAGTAGAAAATGTAGGTAATGGTCTAATTCAGAGTTAATGATAAAACACAGAATAGCATTACAAGACTAAGCCTTAGCTAGATTCAGGCCTATGAATCCCTTCTACCCTCTTGTCTCCTTTTTTGTGCATAAAGGTGGGGTGAGGAGACTGAAAACTTGCACTTCCAGTTTTGGATAAACCACAAAGCTTCCAATTATAGCTGGACTTGTGTAATATTCTAACTGCTACTCAATGCAATGAGGATCAAGTTGAGATTTCAAATCATGGTTTGTTAATTAATCGAAGTTAGAAATTTTTTTTTCCTGATAGCAGATGTCATGAGAAACTCAAAATGGAAGGTCAAAATCTTTAATCTTCTCCCATCATTAAGGAGGAGAAGGGAACAAAAGCAAACTAACCCAAGCATCACTGAATCCCGTTTTTATAGTAAATATAACGGTTTAGCACTATGAATAAAACTAGACCAATACATGTGTATTCTCATTAAAACTATAAAAAATATTTTGAAATACTATGTTGTTCAACCACCTTTCCAGGAAAAAAGGAACCTGCTAAGAAAGATGTAAAATATCATCATCATCAGGAACAACAACAAGCCAAACAAGGGGATGAAATAAAATAGACAAAATCCAATTTTGCAGTTCCATTGGCAGATTCAGGAAGAATGTGATCTTCCCTCCCCATTGTAGTCCCCCTGCACTCCCCAAAACAGTTCTAAAGAGCTGGGCAATCCACCAAACTAGGTTCTAAGGTGGCACAGAAGTCTACAGAGGGAAAGGAAGAGATGAGAGATGAAGTCCAATATAAAAATTCTGTCAGCAAGATTTTGGATTTAGCATAATGCTCTTTTGGAAATCTGAAAATGGGGTTACAAATGTCAATTAGTTTTAAATTAATTTTGCCAGCTTTTCCTCATTGGTCTCTTGTGCCTTGAAATTTCTGGAAATGCAGAAATTTAGAAAGTGAAGTTTTGTCTGAAAATGGTGAGGAAATTATCATTTGCAAAATACCCTCATGAAATATGCCTTTTAAAGGCTGAACAACAATGTCAAGAAAAGAAAGTTAGTAATATCAGTCCAACTATTAGAGCTAGTCCAAGTACAAAAATTTAGGAAGCAGAAGTACATGTGTTTTTCTTTTAAAAAATAATTGCATTTTTCAAAATATTTTAAACAAACACAAAAAAAACAAACACAAACATATGTTAAATACATAAAACATACAAACTAATAGAAAAAAACACAAACTTAGAACAAACTAATATAATAATTGCATCATAGTGTGAGAAGAGACCACAAGGACCATCTAGTCAAAAATGACTAGTGCCCCTCCCCCCGGCCAACTGATGATTATGGTCCACTAATAAAATACTTCCACAAAAGAGGCTTATCACACAAGGAAGTAAAATGACAGTGTAGCCAGAACATTTCACCTTCCATTCTGTCTTATTGCATCACATCAGTGTTCTTCAGCTGTTCTTCCATTCTGGTCCCATGGGAGATAGTGGTTGTGAAGATTGTAACTATGTTGCTGAGTTGTGCTTGGATGAATGAGAGTGAAACAATGCTTAGAAGGACAGAAGGCAACCAATCCCAGCACAGAATGCTGTGATGTGAGGGAGGCATATCTGTGAGTGAGAGAAACTGTGAGAATGACAGTTAGAAGTTGACTGTGGAAAGAGTCTGTTGGATGAATCATTTGTAAGAGTCACTGGAGAGTGAATGTGTACTGGATGTATGGTTTGTGTGAAGGCAAGGTCTGACATCAGTTGGCTAAAATGTTATATAGTTAATGTTTGGTTGTAACAAATAACCTGAACTTGGTAGTGGTTGTTGTTATTATTGCACCATAACTGTACATGGCACTTTACAAGTAAAAGAACATCAAAACAGTTCCCTGCTCTCAGGCTTACAACCTAATTAAGAAATTACACAAAAGGAAAAGGGGATGGCTATGTGGAAGGGGATTAGGTACAGCAAATACTGCTGCTTCTTCTCTCCCTCTGAGGCCAGGGCAGTGGCAGTTGGAATGGAGGGAGGGTTGAAACAGTGTTAAATTGAATACTAACTTTAGTATTCAATGATGTATCTTTACAGTTGAGGAACTTGTCTAGTTCCTTCATGGCTGCCTTTCTAAGTTGTAGTCTTCTCCTGGTTTCTTGACTGCAGTCTCCATTCTGACTGGGTTCATTCTCCCTTGGATAAGAGGTGGTTATGCTTACTATTACATAAACTACTATTATCCAGCTTTGTCTATGATAGAGGCCCAGGACTCAACTCTAGAAAGTGATTTTAAGGGGAAGGACCCTAAGGCAGGGTGAGAGTGACAGGCAGCCAGGGCTAGGAACTGCAGAGCCAGCCTGATGATCACATCACAGTGGTAAACGTGTGCTTTTATTTCTAATGTATTTCCAATTAGAAAAAAAAAAAAAAAGACTCACATTTACTACCATCTCCCAGGGGACCAGAAGAAAAGAACAGCTGAACAACACTGACATCATGCCATAAGGCAAAATGGAAGGTGAAATGTTCCAGCTGTACTGCCACTTTACTTCCTCGTGTGATAAGCCTCTAAGTGATACAATATTTCAGCTCCTGCTTTTAATCAGAACTCTACTTTGAAAAGCACAAAGTTGATACATGGCCCTTACTTTCTTGCAAAAAAGTGACAAATCCCAATTTTTTTAAAAAAAAAATGTAACCAGAGATTTATCCTTAATCAACATTGTCAACTTATCCATTTCAGCCAAGTTGCATGTCTTTGTTAGCCAATCTTCTAGCAATGGAATTGGTACACGTCTCTGTTTCTGAGCATACAAAAGTCTTCCAGCCATGATCATATATCGTAAAGTTCTCCCATACATTCTTTTAAATTGTTCTTTCAACATGCCAAGTAAATATGTGTCAGGTTTCATCTGGAATCTGATTTTAAGAATGTCCTCTAAAGGCATGGATTTGAGTCCAATATTTCTGAGCTTTATCACAAGTTCACCACATGTGAAACAATGACCCAATTTTTTGTTCACATTTCCAACACTTATTAGAAAAAAATACTTACACATTTCAGAAAGTCCCTCAGGAGTCAAGTATCATCTATACATAATCTTATAAAAGTACTCTTTTGGATTATAACACAAAGTATATTTCAAACTTTTTGTCCAAACCCTCTCGCATTGGTCCATCTGAATTTGTGAACCTATTTTAATGCACTTTATCATACAATCCTACCTGCTTATCTTCCATCTCAACCTTCAACAGCATTTTATCTGTTTTAGTTACTAAATGTTCATCATTTGTACATAATTGTGATTCAAACTTGGATACATTTATTTCAAATCCCTGCATCTTTTTATCTCTTTTGTATCTTTCAATTTCCTGTAACTAAACCAATGCAAAGTGTAACCTTCTGCTTCTAATTCATCTCTTCAATCTAAGCTGTTTTCTAATATGAGCAAATCTTTATAAGTAATCCATACATTATTCTGATAGGTTTCTCTTCTAAACATTGCTTTAAAAAATTAATTCATGTTTTAATTAGAATACTCCCCCACTATTGTTGTTTATATAGTAAAGATATCAGGAACCATATCTTCTTACTTATTCCATCCTTCTTCCTCATTCATGAATTTTCCTTTCCCCAGCATTAACCTGTATTCATGCAAACCTGAATTTACACTGATGCTTGCAAACTAATATCAAGTTATGCTTAAAATGGGAACCCTCTTGAGCAGACAATAGTTAATAACCATGTAGTAATCATTAATATAGGTAACAATAAGCACATGGTTAAAGCCTACAGGGGAAGAAAGAGAGGAATTTGTGCCCCAAAGAGAGGAAGATGTATGCAGTGCAAACTTTTTACTTTGTGAAATTACTCTGGATTGCTTTACTGATATTGGCCCCATCTACACGAGGGACAAAAAAAATATGAACAGGGGGTAAAAAATCTGAAAAGGCAGGTGTTCAAATGTGAACAATCTGCCTAGATTATTTTTACCCCCCCCCCGCATAAAGTCCACAGCAATGGTGGGGCTGGGAAGGGATGATGGAGGAGGGCAGAGGCAGCAGTGAGACCAGGGCCGGAGGAGGATGGGGAAGAAGGAGAGTGGCACCAGGGAGAAGAAGGTGGCACCAGGGAGGCTCGGAATGGGCCAGGGTCTGGAGTAGAAGAGCGGAGGAAAGGAAGAAGGAGAGTGGCAGCAGTGGTGGGGCTGGGAAGGGGCCAGGGTTCAGAGGAGGAGAGCAGAGGAAGGAGAGCAGCTGAGGAAGGAGAACACTCACTGAGTTTGTTAACCCTTTTGTGTCCAGCGCATCTTTGGGGCTAGGAAGGGGCCAGGATCTGGAGGAAGAGAGAGGGGGAAGAGAGTGGTGGTGGCACTGGTGGGGCTGGTAAGGGGGAAGGGTCTGGAGGAGGAGAGCGGAGGAAGACAGCAGAGGCAACATGGACTGCTTACCTTTTAAAAAATGGCAGCTGCTGCTGATTCCTCTCTTTCTAAGCCCCACCCCCTCTATCCAGCCAGCCAATCAGGTTGCACTCCTGCTCGTGTATGTGGAACAATAGTGTTTAGATGAAGCAATCAATTGAAAGCTATCCGGACTAAACCCTGGGATCCAGATGAAAAGCCACATCCCCCGGACACAGATTAAAAAGTGAGTTTTGCCGCTCCCCCTCTGAATAACACATATTTATTCAAACAGCGGTCTGTACAGATCGCTAATTTTTCAAATAAGTACATGTTATTTTTTGTTGTGTAGATGGGCCCACTGTAAGGTCCCTGGAACCAGTTTAAGACCACAAATGAAGAATAAGGAAACATGCTAGCATCCATTATGTATCATAGAAATATAGTTGCAAGCCCAGAGAAGGAAACAGGAGGATGAACAAACTCCCCTCCCCCACTGTCAGGAAAGCACACACACACCTCGGCCTCAAGCTGAAACAGGACTCAGAGGAACTACAGAACAGATACACACACGCCAGAGGAACTCAAGCCACAGTCTCCCCCCCCACGGCAGAAAGAGCTGATTATCTGTTAGTCACAATCCCTGAGGGTTCAAAACCATGCCACCATGTTGTAAGCTGGCCCTTTTCTTTCAACAGGAAGGGAAGGTTTTCAGCTTATTTGTACAACCTAAAAACACACTCTCAAGGGTTTCTCTAGTCTAGAAATCCCTTTCTAAGGTAATGCCACCACAACTCACTGAGTTTATTAACCCTTTCCTGTCCAGCGCAGCGAGAAGCCAGACTGGGTGAGTTAAAAATCAATAATAAGCCTTTTCGCTATCCTAGAGAAGTTTCTGATAGCTGACCAAGAAGGCAGGCGATTCAGGGACGTTATTAAATAACAGAAAGCTTTATTCAGTTCCAGAGGTCTATGTTACTAGGGAGAGCAGGACTTCCCCCAGGCTTCAACTTAGCAGTTTACAAAGTTATACATTCATTCAGAGCACTACAAATAAAATCATAAAAACTAACACAACTATCTAGATGTTCCCTAAGCTAAGGTTATTGGTAACTTACAATTTAGGCTGTCCATCATCATCTGTTCTGTCCCCCAAGGGGATACTGGGTCAGGCTCACCTTAGCCGGCCCCTTCTTAGTCTCTGGAGATGGAATTCAGAGTCCAGAGTTCTGTTTGAATAGGAACTTCCTCTTGAAATTTTGATATCATTTTAGGGCCTTGGTGTTATCCAGCCCTTAAGAAAGTTTGGCTCCCCCCAGCCTTTTATTATCACAGTTGCATCTTGTTGATTACTGCATGTGGCTCGAAGCTCTCACCAGCCAAACGAGGCTTCTCGGTCATGTGTCCATGTGCTCAGAGCCCATGAGGCCCAGAACAAAGGAAAATCAGAACTTTTAAAGTCTTTGCAGAGCCACTCTCATTGGCTCTGTATCACCAACTGTGACTGGCTCTCCAATTAGGTGTTGTGATGTTTATGCAATGAGGTTCTCCCACCCCTTCCCATTTCCAAATAAGGAGTGGAAGTTTCCAATGTTGTAACTGTCAGTTTGTGATGAGGATTCCATGATGACTGGCAGGTCATCATGACAACAACATTGTAATAATTCCTCCTGCAATATCAGAAAATATAGTAATTCCAATAGCAACAGGGACTTGCAGACATATAAAATGGGTTAGGCAGCTTCTCATTCTGCATTGTTCATTCCTTGGAATTAACTCAGTAACAATTCTCTTTAATAATACAAAGGTATTTGAGAAAGATAGCACTACATTCTTAATGGTTCTACAATGATCACCTTAAATCTTCTGCTTGCCTCAGTATTTTAATTTCCAATGGTCTGATTAAGAGAAAGTAATAATGATGAAGCAGATGGTTGTCAGAAACCTGCTTACTCCAATCATGCAACTGAGAATTTAGTGAGCTGCTATTTGCAGCTTGGAACAGTATGAAACATTTGTTCATTGAAAACACCAAAAAGTTTAAAAAGCTTGTAGAAAGTTTGGGGGTTATAACTGATCTTGTTTTTTCTGCTTTTTTTTATTTTTACTTATCCCTTCCCAGAAAGCTAAAATATATAAAATACATATACAGAAGATTAGGAAAAGTTTTGTGGAAGACATAAGGAGCTTCAGATTCTGCATAAACTTCCCCAATTAACTTTCTAAACATCCTGGAATAATTGACTCTGCTTCTTAAAAAACAGGATGATTAATTAGATTTCAAATAGCAGAAGAATATTAGGCCAAACTCCCAAAGAGTACCCATTTGCTTTAAATATATTATCCCCAAACCTACTATGCTTCTTTGTTTCCTTGTGACAATCTTACGCTAAGGACGTCAAGTGATTGACGCAATTAGCAAACAAAGAAACCTGGAGCCATTTGGATAATTAGCTTGTTAGAACCTGTCAGAAGCAGATACATATAACACAATTAAGGAACTTTAAAGTAGCCATCTAAAGCTCCAAAGAACAAAAAAGGAAAATGAGCATTTATTCCAGTTTAAAAATAAACTAGGTTCAAAATATTTTTCCCATATTCAGATCACCTCTACTGGATTTAAAAATTTGTAGTTAGTTAAGTGGGCTTGCAATCTTATACATTGGGATGGAAATCATGAAGGCTGTATGTCACATGTGACACCCATAGCAATTTTTAATGCCCTCCAGTGCCCCTCAGAGGGGATTTCTTTGCAATCAAAAACATTGTTTGGGAGTATTGTAAATAATGGAAAAATCATGGTTCTAGAAGGGACAATTCTCCTTTAAATTACGATCTGTTCACCCTCTCTAGCTTTCTGGCTAAAAATCTACGTTTGAAAAATCAGTCGTTACCTTCAAATCAGTTCCAGTTTCCATTCCAATTGCTGGCATAGGCCCTGTTGGGTCCTGGGGCTGGAAAAATGGCTATGGGCTTCTCAGAGCTTTCCCATTCCTGCTGACACACACACGCGCGCGCGCGCGCACACACACACACAAGCTATACCTGGTGTAACATACACTGTTATCTATAGAAATAAAACCGTTCGGTATGTTTCTGTTCCCACTCCACTGATTGACCACTTAGGAAACATGTCAAGAGTCAACATGTCATTTGACACATTAATAACCTTATAACCTTTCAAATAAACTATAATGGCATATGTTATGCCGGGTACAGCTAGTTTTATACAGAGAACCCCTCTGCCACCACCTTGCACCACCGCGCATAAAGACACAGACACACACACCACGCTAAGCACACACACACCATGTTATGCACAAACCCTTGCTACACACACACCCCATGCCATCCCCCACACTACACACACACACACCATGCTACAACCCCACTCACACTACACACATAACCCACACAACACACACACCATGCTACATCCCCCATGCTACACACACACTACACACACACCACATTGCACCTCCTCATGCTACAGACACCCACTCCATGCTAAACCCTCTCATGCTACACACACACCATGCTACATCCCCCACATGCTATACACAGACACACACTACACCCCATGCTACACAAACCCCATGCTACATCTCCCACCCTACACACACACACCATGCTACATCCCCACACTACACAACCACAATGCTACACATACATCACATCCCCCACACTACACACACAACCTTTGTTACACACACACCACACTACACACACCCAATGCCATCCCCCACACTACACACACTCCATGCTTGACACCCCTATGCTTGACACCCCCATGATACAACCCCCATGCCACACATATACACCCCATGCTACACCCCCATGCTACAATCCCCCACACACTACACACATACCCCATGCAACACACACCATGCTACATCCCCATGTTACACACACACCATGCTACATACACACTAACCACACACAATACACACACACACCACACAACACCTCCCCATTCTACAGACACCCACCCCATGCTACACACACACCATGCTACACCCCCACATGACACACACACACCATTCTACAGCCCTCACATGCTACACACACAACCATGCTACACACACACACACAACCATGCTACACCCCCGTTTCACACACTCCATGCTACATCCCCCACCCTACACATACACACCATGCTACACACACACGACATCCTCCATACTACTCACTCCTCACACTACACACACACCTCACACTACACACATTCCCATGCTAACCCCCATGCTACTTTCACACCCTATTCTACAAACACACACCATGCCACACACACCATGGTAAACATGCTACACACACACCACACACACACCATGCTACACACACACACCATGCTACACACATACCCCATGCATGCAACAAGGCAAGAGCCCCTCTGTCACCACCATGTTTAGAAAAGACTTAAACTTCCACATGTTTCCACCCCCAGTGTGCTGACTGGCTGCCCAACAGACAGCTTTAACTGGTTGGTACATTTCCTAAGCAGCCAATCAGCACACTGGAAACAGCAACATACCCAAGAGCATTATATGTATAGATAGCAGTGGGGTAATTTAGAAGCAGTAAAAAAAAAAAAAGGTTTCCATTGCTACAGAATATTAGAGGCTCCAAAAAGGTCATGTGCTTCATTTATATGAAGATAAAACCCTATGGAATTCATGGGATCACCATAAGTTGGCAGGCAAGTTGAAGGCAAACACGGACATACATTGGTGTAATCTACATTAATGTGCCTTTTCCACTATATAATTTCTCTTTCCCAATAAGTGCTTGTCCTATATTTTCATAAACATAATCACAGCAAAAGATTCCATTTTAGGGTTCATAGCCCACTCCCCAAATTAAGTGGTACCTGGCTTAATTTGAGGATTTCTATTACAGTACTTTCTATATTGTAAGATATGTCCATCAGTTAAAAACATGTTTCTATCATAATTTCATCATTTAGAAATTTTCAGAGGTATCTGCACCACTGGATCCTCAGAATTTGGATGTAACTAGTCTCAGATAACTAGTTATTTACAGTCAATTTCTAGATGGGAAATTTACCCCAGCTTCTCCCCGTGTTAGAGATCTGCAGTACAAATGACACAGGGCTTTTGTCCTGATTTGCCTCCAGACAGTACTAGAGAAGTCTGAGGCAGAGCCTTGGGGAAGCCAGGGAAAATCCTTTCAAAATGTTTTAAAATAGCCCCCAGGAAAACCCATGTCAAGTGAGAAAACCGAGATGGATCCGGTGTATGAATGCAGGGGTCTGTACCTGCATGCTGGGCTGTATTGTCAGATGCCTCCACCTCTGCTGTCAGCCTGAAGCTGGGAAAGAGACCTCCAGCATGTGATCAAAGGCCCCTGCATGTGACTAGCCTTGATCACATGCTGAGGGCCTCCTTCCTGGCTTCAAAGAGTGTGACAGTGTGACTCATGACAGCAGTGAAGGTTCCTGCTGATACCATCTGGTGTGTGCATGTGGATGTCTGTCATGGAAATTGGTAATTCTCATGGTAAGTGAGGGGGGGATCCAGGCCATCTACAGGACCACTATACTGAGCTGGAAAGTGCAGTATTCTGGCAAATGAAGACAATCCCAGAGACTGTGATGTCACTAAGGCTGGTATCACTCCTCCGCCAATTGTGTCATCTGGTACAGTTCGGCCTTTCCACACACACCTAGTGCCAGCAGTGCCCAGAGACAGAGACAGACAGATAGAGAAAGATGAAAGTGCTGTCAGGGCTGGT
Organism: Gambelia wislizenii; assembly: GCA_030847615.1. Lineage (NCBI taxonomy): Eukaryota > Metazoa > Chordata > Lepidosauria > Squamata > Crotaphytidae > Gambelia > Gambelia wislizenii. The sequence continues at coordinate 190,980,663 of JAUMIR010000003.1, read as the reverse complement.
AGTTTGGGGCCAAACCAGAAAGCTGGCATAGCAAGGCATTCTTAATTTCTGCCAAAACCAGGAGCGGCAAGTCTCAGAGCTAAATCATGCCCTCTTAGGATCTCAGTATCCCTTAGTGGTTCGCTGGACAGTAAGGTTGTTTCCTAGGACTTTATCAGACCACCCGTTTAAAGTGTTCTTTTGCTGGCATAAAAAAATCCATTTTTATGCCAGCAAAAGAATGCTCCCCACTGCACTTACCTCTAATCCTGGCAAAGGCAGCTCCAGCAATGAAAGAGGAAGTGAACAGAGCTCCATTCACTTCCTCCTTTGAAATCCTGTGGAATGTCACTAGACTTCATCATGTGGGAAATTCAAAAAAACAAACAACCCAAAATTACCACTAACAAATTTTTTAAAAGCAAAAAAACAGTTTAAAACTTACAAGTAACCCGAGGGGGTCATAAAAAGTGTGTCACTTACCTGGATGTCATGGTCTCAGCCAGAAGTATTCACACCAGACTGACCACTGACAGGGTAAGTAAGGGAAACAAACAAACAAACAAAACACAAAAACAAGGTTTTACATGCCAGCTATGTCAGAAAAAAAAAAAAACAGCAGGGGGAAAAGAAGGAAAACAGGAAAGAAGAAACAATAAAAGTAAACAAAATCTGACTGCCAGTCCTGAAAAACACTAAAATCAGAACTCAACATTTGCAAATGAACTCCACCCAGGAACAGGGGGATTTCCAGAAGATAATGGACCATTAACCAACCATTAGCCAAACAGACATTAATCCTCCTTGCATATCTCCACCCAGAAAGTAGCCATGCAAATACACAAATTTACATATCCTTCCCAACAGGGGTTCATGGCATATAACCTACACACACACACTCCCACCCAACCACTCTCTGAAGATGCCACCAACAGATGCAGGTGAAACATCAGAAATAAACTCTTCCAGAACACGGCCTCACATCCCAGAAAAAAACAAGGAAAATGTATGGATGCCAGCCACGAAAGCCTTTGACTTCACAGCTTCCATTATTATTTTTCAATAAAAACCATTTTATTTTACTTCCTGGCTTGAAGTCTCATCAGTGAGTACATAGGTCAAAATACATAGGTCAAAAATTCCCAGTTACCTGGCTTCTGGCTGACATATTGAGCTAATTAAAATTCCCCATATTAATATCTTGACTAAGTGGGTTCTTCATGGACCCCACATAATTCAGGTAACAAACTATCATGTTACCTTTCAGTGTTCTCTTCTCCAAGCTGAACACTTCTAGCTCCCTATGCCACTCCCCATAGGCTTTGGTTTCCAGACCTTAAAGCCTCTCACAATTCTTCAGCTATGATGTCCAGAACTGGACATGGTATTCCAGGTGAGAGTCTGACAAAAGCTAAATAGAGTGATACTAGTACTTCCATCAGCTTGGACACTATATGCCTGTTGAGGCAGCCTAGAATTGCATTGTCTTTTTGGTTGCTATGTCACACTGTTGATTCATGTTTAGCTTGGGTCAGAATAAAATCGCTAGATCCTTTTCACATGTACTGCTACCAAGTCAGGTGCCACATATCCTATTTGTTCATTTGAATTTTCCTGCCTAAATGTAGTACCTTACATTTATACCTGGAGAAATTCATTTTGTTAGTTCTGGTCCAGCTCTCCAATCTGTTTAAGTCGTTTGGAATCCTGACTCTTTCCTCTGGGGTATTACTAAACCCTCCTAATTTGATGTAATCTGAAAATTTGATAAGCATAGCATCTATTGTATCATCCATGCCATTTATAAAGATACTGAACCACAGTGGGGCTAGAACAAGCACCCTACCAGTCACTTCTCTCCATGATGAAGAAAAATAATTTGTGAGCACTTTGGAGATTGGCCCATCAACCAGTTACAAATCCACTGAAGACTAGCATTGTGTATCCCATATTTTACCACCTTGTCAGCAAGAATATTACAGAGGACCACATCAAAGGCCCTACTGAAATCAAGATATTTTAAATTCACAACATTTCCCTAATTTATCAAGCTTGTAACTCCATCAAAAAGGAGATCAAATTAATCTGGCATGGTTTCTTTTCTTTTTTTCAAAATCTATGCTGGCTCTTAGTAATCACCACATTCCTATTTCAGTCCACACATACTGACTGTTTAATGATCTGCTCTAGAAACTGTGCATCATGAATCAGTGTAAAGTCATTCTCTGCAGCTGCTTCCTAATAGTGTCTCCCCTCCCCTGCAAGGTTCTTGTACTATCACCACACTCCCCTGTATCTCTGAAGTTATTGTCCCCAGTACTTGATGTCTCCTTCCCATCTAGAATAGTGTCATCATCCTCACAAATCTCAGTTCAAAACCCTCCTGATGAAGTCTGTGAGGTTCCTAGCGCGAGATCAGTAGCTCCTTTCCAGAGCTTAGATAAGTTACTTTTGGAGCTACAGCTCCCAGAATCCTCCAACAAAGAATCCCTTTATCCATATTATCTGAGGAATACTGTAAGACAAAGCCCTTAGAAGTTATTTTATTCAATCTCTGCTCTTTTTTTTCTGGCAAGCAACTACAGTGGTTCAGAAAGTAAGGTTTATATATGGTCTTATCTGATGGGACTCTTTCATCAATGGAAAATCATTACCAGTATTGTAAGAATATTGTGCTGAAACAAAAGCTGTAGGAGGAAGTCACATAAACCAAAGAGATGTCACAAAGCACAGATTGTCAGCACTAACATGATTGGGCATTACTTTACATTATACTTGCAGGTTGGCCCAACCACTAGGTAGAATGAGGTAACTGTCTGAAGGACAGCCAGACATTCAGGGAGGAGGGTTGTAGAGAACTGGCCAGGTGTTGGAGACCCATAAAGTTGTCCTGCTGTCCTCAAGGACAGTACAGGTTGCTGACATGTCATCAGTGCTGGACTGGATCTAAAAAATATTGGTTGCCAGGAAACAAAGGGGGCCCACCAGAGGGGATCCCAGTCTACCAGGCCTCCCCAAACCCTCTGGGAATGGAGGGGTCAGTACCTTCCTGCGGGGGGCCCTGCTGGCATAGGTGATTGTGATCCATTGCTTCCTGGGGGAGGAACTGCAGGGAGTCTGGCCTACCAGTGTGAGCCTCCACCCCATGGAGGTCTGGTCTACCTGACAGCCCCCGCACATGAGAGAGAAAGTCTACCCAGGGGTCCCTGCCCCACTGGCCTGGCCCACCTGGTGGTCCAGAATACAATGTAAAGTTTTAGTTGCTTACAGTAATAATATTGGAGCTTCTATTATATTTTCAAGCTACTGAAAGGTCATTAACATTTTTAACCTATTGACTAATTGTCCACTTCTTCAGGGGCCCACTTGCCATCAGGCAGACTGACACTTTGGTCAGTCTGCCACTCCATGTCACTGCTGCTGAAGTAAGATTCAACTACTAATCCAGTCAGATTTGGAACCTGGGTGCATAGAGACTGTATTTTCTGCGTGCTCAGCCTAAAAAGGAAAAAGTAAGTGTATGGGGGATGCAAGAATAAATCTCACATAATAAACAGAAGAAAATTATAGACTATATAACATCACGTAGGAATAAGAGGCTGGCTGATTTTTACTGTTGAAGTAGCAGAAGAAGGTATTTGAAAGCAACCGTAAAGCCTGCCAATTTGTTTATGTCATATTGTTGTGGGGTTGCTGTTTTGCTTACTGGGCCTATTTAACTATGTTTTTTTCATTGAAGATAAATACCTGGTCTGTGTTAGGATGTGGGGAAAAATGAATTATAATGTTTCTGAATGATCCAGGATGTTTAAAAGGTTGGCCTTTGATGGAAGCAGATTGCTCAGAGACAGAGGGAGCATACAGCAATATGCCTAATTGAAAGTGAATGATCCATCCACATCCACACCTCCATATGTGTTTTCAACAGCCTAGTCTTGAGAATATTATCCTATTTTGACAAAATAATCTTATGCCAACTTGAACACAAATGCCTTTATTATGGTATTCCTTTTTGTTAATTAGAATTCCAGCCAACATTATATAAGAAGATATTTCCTTATGCAATGGGACTTCTCCTTCCTCTCCTCTCCCTTACAGCTCACAATTCCACCTCAAATTGGTTTCAGAGGTACAGTTCCTATAGGAAGAGTGGCAATCCCTTCCATCCATGTTTTCTATTTCTGTATAGTTGGCTACATACAATGCAAAAGAAATTACTATGATTACTTGCTGGAATTTTGTGAATGTTTCTGCCCAAACAGAGAAGTTTATGGAGACATGAATGAGGCAGAATAATCATTTTTAAAAATCCAATTATATTTCTCTTTTACATTTATTAAAGTACTAGCCTTTGTAAATCACTGGGGAGTTTGTAGCTGGTGAATTAAGTAGATTTAGATGGTGCATATCCAAATGTAATACATCCTTTAATTCTGTACAATTAAGCCATGATGCAGCCAACCAGAATTTTAGCAGTGGTTTAGTTTCTTTTCAAAGGGCTAGAATCTAAATACGGCAGACAAAACTAAGCTTCAAGTACTTATATACAAACCTGATGATTTTGTTACAATATGACAGTCTTGCAGGTTTAGTACTATATTTTGTAACATCCTCTCCACCATTCTTTGTGTCTGCTTGCAAGTGTGCAAAATGCCTCTACTCATTAAAAAAAAAGTATGTCATTTTTCTCTAATACTTTCCACATGTGGTGCACAGACTGGAGGAACTAGTATCATCATCATCACCACCACCACCATTACTACCACCACCATTTGATTAATACCCTACCTTTTGCATGTGAACTCAAGGCGGTTACCTCTGTGAAGACTTTCTGTCTTTTACCCAAGTCATTTAAGATATACACAAAACCATTGGAAGATGTTATTAAGATTTTAGGGGTCATTAGGGAGCTGATGATGTTTAATTTTACTTTTTCTTTCCTCCTAAATTGAAGGCAACTGTATCAGTTCAAAATCAGTACCTATTTTCAGTAATGGATTGGATGAGCACTAATCATAGAATCATAAGAGTTGGAAGAGACCACAAGGGCCATCCAGTTCAACCCCCTGCCATGCAGGAATACACAATCAAATCATTCCTGACAGATAGCCATCAAGCCTCTGTTTAAAAACCTCCAACCCCCCCCATTCATGTTCTTTTGCCAGCATATTGTGGTGAAGCTGTTCTCCCTTATATAATAGATCAGCTCCTCCTCCCAACCGACTTCTTGCTTAACTGTCTTATACAAAGAGGAGTAGTATTCTACAAATGTCTTTTCTATCTCTTTTTGTCTTGTTGAAAGTCCCCCTTCTGTTTTAATTTCCGTGATTCCGCTCCTCTCTCTTTTTTTTAATTCATACGATAGCCACCTCCCAGATTTGTTTGCATGCTCAAACTGTTTCTGCAAGTTTTATGGCCCTTAACATAACATCTTGGAATGTCAAAGTGTTAAATACAGCAACAAAAAGAAGCAGAGTGTTCCACTTGTTGGAGAAAAATAAAGCCGAGATTACATGTCTACAAGAAGTAAGAATAAGCCAAAGAGACAGTAAATACTTAAAGAACTGTAAGTTGGGTCAAGAATTCTTCTCCTTAGCAGTTAACAAGAAAAAAGAAGTGGTCATATACGTGGATAGAAAATACAAAGCGAAACAAATATTTACAGATAATAAAGGCCATCTGTTAGGCCTGGAACTTAATCTCGCTGACAGGAAGACATATTTGATTACTATCTACACCCCATTAACAAACAAGAGGGAATTCTTTATAAAACTCCAAGAAGAGATGGCAAAATTAGAACATGGAAACATAATTTTGGCAGGAGACTTTAATGGTGTTATGGATGGGAGATGAGATCGTTCAGGGCTGAGTAAAGAAAATCAAGGAAGACTCCCAAAGATATGTTTTGAGCTCATGGAAGAATTCAATTTAGAGGATCTATGGACCAAAATGTACCAATTAGAAAAAGGATACACCTTTCATTCAGATGTCCACAATACAATGTCACGGATTGATATGTTTTGGATATCAAAGACCTTGGTTCCAAGGATAAGGTTCATGGAAATAACACCAAAATTAATTTCTGACCATAATCCCATAAAAATGAAAATGGTAATACCTAGAAAGGAATACTCCTGGAGGCTGAAGGAAGACCTGTTATATGACGAAAGATTCGTAGAGAAAATCCGAAACAACATTAAGTTATACTTTAAAGAAAATAAGAAAGAGGAAATTAAGATGAACACTATTTGGGATGCTTTTAAAGCCACAGTTAGGGGGGTACTATTACAAAGAGGTGTGGAGATTGCTAAAAACAAGAGACAAAGGAACCAAGGATTATTACAAGAATTTAAAAAATGCGAGGATAAATTGAGAGAAAAACCTCAGAATGTAACTCTACAAAAAGAAATAACAGTGATAAAAAATAAGATTAATTCTGAAATGGTTGAAGAGATAGGAAATAAACTTTTGCCAGCATATTTTGTGGTGTTTTTATACTGGCAAATGAATTCCCCCTACCAGACCTACCTTGAGCAGTGGCAATGAGGCATCCTCAGCATAAACAGAGTATGAACAGAGCTCCATTTACTTCAGGGGTTGAGATTTCACCGATTCTCACTAGAAGACGCGAGTGTGGCAAATTTTAAAAATTAAGCAAAATAAAACAAATAAAACATACACCAAAGCACAAAAACACACTTAAAAAGTCCCAAGTGAATCGCGGGGAGGGTGTTTCATAAAAAAAGTGTCCCCTACCTGGCTGTCGCAATCTCACCCAGAAGTGTTCTGCCAATTGACACTGTATTGACTGAGCACAATGGGGCGAAGTTTCAAACACTGGCAATGCCAGGAAAAAAGCACCATGGGAGATCAATTGATGGCTTGGTCTGTCAATAAAAAGGAATGGGTTTTGGACAATATATGATCACAAAAGGATGATGTCTGGTATGTGCACCCTTTCACGATCATTAGGTGTTGATACTTCCATGTTAGCCAGGGTGCGAGATCTCAGCAGTTCTCACAAGAAGATGCAAGTTTATATGAAAACAGAAAAATCACTAAAAATAAATTAAATACACAGATAAGCCCTGAAACTTACATAAAACATGCCAGAAATATGGGTCAGTTCATAAAAAGAATTACCTGTTGATCATTTTCATGCTATCACCTGAAGGTTTTCTCAGTGGCAACAGGAATGGGGAAAAGAGGACCTCCCATTCACACTGTATTCTCATGATTATAGTGGGATATGGTTTCACAAGCTCTTAATATCATGAAAACAGTGATATTGAAAATCTATTGATGGCTTAACCCATCAATTAAAAGCAACACCTTATTCATGGCTGTAGCATGGACTGGCCATAGGAGGAGGATGACATCATCTAATAATTTTAGCCCGTTATGTTATTATCACGTTGTAATGGTGTGATTTTTGCCTTGTCTGATAAAGTCCTTTGATACACCTACCTGGCCTAAATACCCTGAAGACACAAGATCCCACCTGATCTTGGAAGCTAAGCAGGGCCAGGGCTGGTTAGTACTTGGATGGTGGACCACCAAGGAATATCAGGTGCAGCTGGCTATATTCAAAGGAAGGAAATAGCAAAGGACTTCAGAGTATATCTTATCTATAAAATCCCATGAAATTCATGGGGTCATAAGTCAACAAGGAACTTGAAGGTGTGTGTGCATGCACATATCATACCCCCCAAAGCTCCCACCCCCACACAACTAACCTTGGAAATTCAGAGAAATAAAATAGAACTTAAGACAAGGCAGAAATGACACCAATGAATGGAAAGACAGATCAGAGAGCAGAGATTTAGAGCCTATATACACTGCAGAAATAAAGCAGTTTGACACAACTTTATCTACCATAGTTCTATCCTATGGAATCCTGGTATTTGCAGTTTGGTGAGGCACCAGAGTTCTGTGATAGAAAAAGCTAAATATCTCATGAAAGTACAAATACCAGGATCCCATAGGATAGAACTATGGTGGGTAAAGTGGTGTCAAACTGCTCTATTTCTGCATAGACAGACCCTTAATCTGCATTTGATGGGGTTAAACTCCCTTTATAGATTCAGGTTTGCTGTTTGAGGTTAGGGTTAGCTCATTCTCCTCTAAACTTTTAGTTGTGATCCTACCTGGGGGCATTCATGCTAGGGGATGTGCTGTGTTAAATTATTCCTTCCCATGAGGGAGAACAAACAATGCAATGGATTTTATCCCTGTTGCCAGACCTTTTTTTAAAAATGGGTTGTTTTTTGCTGGGTTTTTTCCCCTTGAATATTTGAATATTCTTTTCATCCTTAGCTCATGATGCTCCCCTCCCAAGGCAGCTGTCAAGACCTGGGGGGTGCTGCCATGCCTGTTTACTTGCTTGACAAAGGGAGGGTTGAATTCAGGCAGGTAATGCCCAGGAGCAATTCTTCAGCTGAGGGACAAGAAATAAGATTACTCTCCCAGACCTTCATCAGAACTCCAAATAACCACATTTCTCTTGCTGCAGAACAGAAGCCAGGACAGGCCATGCCTGATCACCTCTCCCTCTCCCCGTCTAGCCAGGAAATGGTTATGGCAGTTTCCATGGGGCTTAACAACTGCTGGGGGAGGGGATGCTGGGTGTTGCACAAAGAGGTTGTGAATATGTGATTGCACAAGATTTCAAAATGGCATATGCATGTATAAACCTGAATTACATGCTTCTATGTCACCAACAAGGTTTGGCCATTCACTTTGGAAACATCACAACAATATTACTGAGGAGCATGTGGGTTCTCAAACCCTAGTAATGTTAGTTCTCTCTGGGATGTTTTATACATAGATTGCTTCCTTTCCATGTTTTTATTCATCTGCACTTCTAAAAAAATCTCATATGTCATATTTGCATATTAATTGTTGTAGTATTAACTAAATATGTATTTTCTGTTTAAATATGCATTTTGTTGGAAAACACTGAAGCATTCTCTTTTCCTCCACACTCTCTTACTATAGAGCAACCCTTGTTGGATTTCTTGTGTATATTGATTTGGCCCCTCTCAGCCTCTCTAGTTAACATACTTCTGTCTGTCCTGTCCCTTTTTTTCTTGGGCAGCCATCATCTTCTCTCCTTTCTAGGCTGGTGAGTCATGGATGACTCTTCTCTCCTTCACCTCTTTAAGTCAAATAGAGAGTTATTTAATCTAAAGCTGCATGTCTCTTTGGGGGATACATAGTCCAGGGCAAAGCATTGCATTTGAGTAATGCCTCTAAACTGACACTCTGCTTGAGGGAAGTTTAAAAAAAGAATTTAACTTTTAGAGTTTTCAGCACAAGAAAACTTCATTTCCCCCACACGTTCAAATGTTAATTTATGACTTTGAGCAAAATAAATAGCTGGCTTCCATACATTAATCTGAGAATGGTACATTAGGCCATTTCTAAAGGCTGATTCAGGAATGGGGCAGAAAATTATATGTTCAGAAGGTGCCTCTTGAAACCCAAGCTAGTATGTGGTGGTTGTCGTAGTAGTAATAATAATAATCCAACTCGACAATGTAATATCCAACAACTACCGAAATCTTGTAGCAGGAGACATACCTGTATCATGTTACTGTCTCCCAATGCTATCTTTCAAAACGTACGTCTTGTAAACAATATAGCTTTCCTCAACACAGTCATTTCTGTATTATCAGAGAGTAGGAGAATGAGCAGGGATGCATCCAGCTATTTTCCTGTAACTGGATGTGCTGTGATGATCATCTGCAGACACCTGGAAAGGGGGTGGGGTCCTTGTAAGCTGTCTGCATATGATATCCTTGAGTGCATCAAGTAATAGGAAAATAGCTGGACATGTCCCCATTCATACCCTTGCTCTCTAACAACACAGAAATAACTGTTTTTGAGGGCTATGCTCCTTAAAAGGTGGGTTTGGGGATGAATTTTGGTCATTCCATGGTTGGAACAGAATTGTGACCTATGCAATCACCTTAACAGTAAGGTGTGATGTTGTAAATCTGGTTTATGCCTTCATAACTCAATAATATATGTATTATTGAATATATTTTATATTGTTAAAGCCAATATATTTTCTATTGTTAAAGAATTTTCCTCTCAGTTTTAATAAAACCTGTTTCATGTTGGTTTACTATCACTCTGTTCACATTAAAATTTCATACTTTTTGGTCATAGAAGCAACCATTTTTTAAAAGAAGAAGAAGAAGAAAAAAGTGAATATATGATGGGCCACTGACTGAATAAATGAAAGCAACAACAGCAAATACCAGGGAGTGTTTCTTTAGGTATCTCTACCATTTCATACTCAGTTCTTGCTGTTATTGTGATGTCATCAAAAACCTTTGATGTATGTGTCTGGCTGTGCCGACTACTTTCTCTGATGACTGTACATAGCCTTAGAGCTTTTACCCCTTGATGTACTTGTCTAGCCTTAGAGCTTAGCTCAAAGGGTGCATGATGGATGAGATTTTCAGCATAAGCTTTTGAACAGCCTAAGTTTCCATGCTGGGCTCTGAGCATTGCTTGGAGGGGTGTGCATATATATAAACAAATGCATAAATGCATGCATCTGTGAGTATATACTGTGCCATTATCCAGAATTCAAGCTTCTACACTTTAGAGCTAGAAATAATACTGACTAGAATCTTATTTATGTAGCTGTTAATTCCTTCCTGCTCCCAATCCTACAAAACCTCAACAACAAACTATGGGAAATATATGGTAAGAGCTGGATTTTTATTGCAAGCAATATGAAAATCCTAAGACAAGGCTGATTCAGATGAACCCTATTCCACCATTGGAATCAGAAATAGTGTGCAACATCTTTTCTAAAGAATTTGTTATGCTAGGTTAGGGAGAAGAGCTAGTATGTACTGTGCTCATTCAGTGTTTGTAGCTTAGTTCATTTTTAATTAAGAAATGCTTTTGTGCCTTTTTATCCTATGGATTTGATAAAGTTCTATTCTGCATGTGCTCAGTACATGTTGACATTCTAGTAATCATTCTGTGGGATAGGCTGGGAGAGGGAGTGTAGAGTGATTGGTCTCCAGGGAAAGGGAAGAGAGGGGAGAAAGCCAAATCTAGCTCAGAGACAAAAGACAAAAGATTTCAAAAGAAACCTGAATCTCCACTGGCTCCCTCTGGAAGTGTCATCTTGAAATAAGGAAAGAACCATATGGAATGTATGGGACATTTGAATGGTTTAACTAATTTATGTCATAGGAGATTATCAGACACTTGGAAAATCCCAAAGGAGCTAATGAGAACCACATCACTGTACTGGGAACGGGTCCCGATATCGCATTATGTCATTCTCCTGGTGTGCTTGCTCTGTCCACCCTCTGTGCTGATGGGATGAAAAAGGTGCCACATTTTATTAGCAGAAACATCTGCTAATGAAAAGTGGCACCTTTTTCATTGCTTCAGCACGGACAGAGGAAGGACCAAGCACACCAACAGGATGGCATGTGTGATATCAGGAACCCTTCCTGGTACCATGATGTCATTCTCCCGAGTTCCTTTGGGGCCTTTTTCAAGCATCTGACTTGGTTGCTTATGGCTGCTGACACCTGTAGATGTAAATTGGGATTACATGCACTTATATTATTCTTTGAATGTTGTTCAAGGAGTCATTCACTAGTTCATTGCACAACATCTTAATCTCCCCTAGTAGCTTCCAAGATCCAGGCACACACCACAGCTATTTGGTAGGAGTGGGGAGGGGGAAGAGAGCAAGCAACATTCATCTTTGCTGCATTGCTGCACCAGCTTGCTAGAAATCTGGGAGCTCAGCTTCATTTCTCTCTCCAACTGCACAATTGCAGGTGGATGCTGCCTGGTTGTCTCCTCCCTTCCCTGTCCAGTCTGTAAATAACTATGGCAGTACCCCAGGACTTAAAAACTGCCTTCCAGGGGCAGGAGTGGCAGGAGTAACACAGCCCTGCACATGCAAAGTATAAGGCTCTGACGCAGGATCTCAGCCTATACATTTCATATTCACACAAAATATTTTGTGCTTTTAACTATGTAAATAAACTCTATCATTAGTTTTGAGGAAAATTCAGAAGTGCACTCTTTTTCAAATGGAACCTATCTTTTATAGGATCAGTACACCCATCCTCCCCAAGATATATTTTATTTTATGCTAACCAATATGTTCATCTTTTACAAAATATATCTATTATTTTACTTCCAGCAAGATGTTGTGGGTGAGTTGGAGTCTAACTTTTTGTGTCTGACTCTGCTTCTAGATTACTGTTTTGGAGCTGATGTCAGTCATTTTCAGCCACAGAGTCCTTTGGATAGACCATTTGAGAACTCCTAGTTTAAAGTGTAGTAGTAATAGTAGTAATAATACCAAAGTCATGGGTTCAATTCCCATAAAGACTGGGAGTGTGTTTACTTTTTGGGGGGGGGGGGCTATCCTTGTTTACCTCAGCAAGTAGAAGATATAGAAGAATTTTGCAGAGAACAGTATTGAAAATACCTGCCATGACTTAAACAGTTAAACTGTTAAGAGAGAGGAGTTGCTGCTAGTACTTCCATGACACACCTCCAAGAAGTGAAAACTAAACCAGTCACTCCAGCCAGTGGAAGAAGGAAAGAAGAATTCCACCTAAAGAAGAAGAGATGTGGCCTGGGATTTATTGATTGAGGTGTGTCCCTAATTTTATAGTTGTGTGTTCAACCCTATGAAAAAGGACAAAATACAATCTCTTTGATAGCTGCTATTTTTAACATTCAGAATCTACAATGATGAAAGAAGAAGAAATCTACTTGGAAATGTAAATTAACCAGGATAGCACACAACTCTTATTTAAAATATTCTTGGCTACTGTGATAATTGATGGTTTAGTTGATTCTGAAATGGGGAAGAGGATGTTAAAATAAATCAGTCAGCACAGCCAGTTTGGACAGAAAGTGTGGTTATAGCCCCTAATTCTTAAACCGTCTGAGTACAAAATGTAAGTTTTTGTATCCTATTAAAAATAAATAAATAAATAAATAAATCCTGCAGAAAATGTTACAGCAAACTTTTAAGTCAAGGTTGAGGGCAGAGAACAGGGATTATTGCCTACAAAAATAAAAATAAGTGCAGAGATCATAGTGTCCCCTCAGTAGGGTTGCCATGAAACAACACAATAATGCAATAATAGGCCTCACCTCAAGACCTATGAGCATGTAAGAGACTGGTTTATGCTGTGCCACTGCCCTTGGCCTGCTCTGTATCTACTCTGTGTAGGCTCATATCTTCTGGGTATAAATAATTGCAAGAATATGGGTGGTATTATCGAGCAGGAGCATGCAAAATTCTCCAGCCAATGCTGCAGACACTATTCAATGTTATCTTTGATCAGGATAGGAGTTCACAGCTATTTCAAAGACATTATTCTGGATACCATTTGCCACCTCATTTACTGCAGAAGGAACTTGCATAGAGATCTCTGGCACTGAAGCAATTTATAGCCATCACCTCCCCCACCCCCATAGCTTTTTTTAAACCTACATGCTTGTCTGTGTGTATTACTGCATGACATCACTTTAATGAACCTTAATCAACTTCCTTTTGTTAATGGGGCTTCTTAAAATTTCAGACTGCTGCATTCATACTCTTGGTGGAGCTTTTGTTTTATTTATTGGCGTTTGATTTACATTGGTATGCATAGGTTTCTTTTATTTGTATTTTAACCACATATAGGACATTGTCAGTGCAGGAAAAATGATCTAATAAAATCTTATTGTTACTTCTATCTCTTTTTTCTAAAGTAAGCAAAATATGTCTCACATAGTGTCAAAAGTATAAACCCATTTGTTTTTCAAACTTCGTCTGTCTGTCTGTCTGTGTGTGTGTGTGTATGTGATGTCAATGGCTGTCCATGGCATTTGCTTCCTGGTTTAACAATCAATGGTGGACATCAAGCTAGTAAAAATGCATATCTATGATTGTTGACAATGCTTGCCTACAGGAGAAAATAATCTGATTAAAATTTGGTCATACAGAAGCTAAAACCACCAACTGTGATTTAGACTATGCAAAGCTTTAGTGAGCATGCACCAACACAGCTCTGATCTTATGCATTTTCACACAAAGGATTAAAAAGAAAATAGAAATTATAAATGCTATTGTATAATATTCCTCAGAATTTTGTTACTTAAAAAGTTGATGTTTTCCATTGATCTCCTGTTTTTGTTTTTGTGTTTTAAATCTATAAAGTATAGGATGGTCTGCAATCTGCTGGAAATTAGGCACTTCGAACCATTCCACATATTATTGCTGCTTTCAATTCCATTCATGAGGAAAACAGGATGGATAATAAATAAATAAACAAACAAATGGCCTGTGGTCAGGATCCCCAAATGAGTGACCACTGGGTTTCTGAGTTTTGACATCATCAACCCCCACTGCACCACCAACACCATCATCCAAAGAATACAATGAATTGGGTACATAATATGAAGATTTACATCCTTACATCCCTCTCTCCCAACTGCCATTGCCCTGGCTGCAGAGGGAAAGAAGGAAAGTCAGGCAGAGCTCCATCTTGCCTTGGCCCAGAAGGAGAATGGCCCTCCCTCCATCCCAACTGCCATTGCCCTGGCCAAGGAGGGAGAGAAGAGAATGCTAGACTTAATCCCTTCCCCTACTGCCATCCCCTTTCCTTTTGTATCATGTCTTCATTAGATTGCAAGCTTGAGGACAGGGAACAGTTTTGTTGTTCTTTTTTCTTGTAAAGTACCATGTAGATTGATGGCACTATAGAAATAAAAGATATTGATAATAATAATAATCCTTACACAAACCCTGAAAGAGAATTCTGACAATTGTTGCCTTTACTTTCCAGTTTTCGCTATTATTCATTTTAATTATTATTAGCCACCTGGGACATTTTAAAGAAAGGATTGGAAAGGGGAGTAAAGAACAAAGGAAATGATGTTATTCAAAGAGGTTGGGGGTCCTTTAGAGCTCCACATGTTATGCCACTTGTTATGTTTTGGCATATACTTTATGCCAAAGAGTATATTAATATTTGAGGAATTATCATTATTAGCGGAAATGGAAGGCTGTGAGTGGTGAGTAACTTGGGGATCTTTTCACCTATGTTTACCAGTATTGACTGCAGAGGACTCCAGGTTAAAGTGAAATAAAATGTTTTTATTGGAAATAACACAAATAGCATTCACACACACAACATACTCACAAGAATCACATAAGGCTATTGAATGATTCAGCAGAAAGGTTGGATAGAGAGAGAGAGATTCTAGACATAGGGTGATAGTTACCAGGCCAGAATTACAGAGCAAAGTAGACAGAATTCTGAGGGTGGGGAGGAGCCAAGCTTCAATGGCATAGGAACAATTCCCAGGACGGGTGCTCAAGGTAATGGAATTAAATGAATAATTTCCCCTCAAAAAGGCATGAGGAGAGCTCTTGAGGGAAGATTTCTGATTGTCAATTACTAAGGAATGTTAATAGAAGGGAAACCTGCAGATCAAAGAAGCCTAAAGTAAACAGATATTTACTTTTGGTTTTCTCCGATCTTGATCTTGGAGTGTCTCCAACATAATTAAAAAGAACATTTGGCTAATAAATCACTAAAGTTGGAGAAAGCAGCGAACAATTGTAGGCAAATGAAAAGGATGATTTAACAGAGGAAGAAATATTTGATCTAACTGGAGAATAAGTGGAAAGCTTTAAAAAAAGATAAGTGGTGGAGGAAGGAGGGGCCATCCACAGAAGGGAAGAAACGAAAGTTTGGAGTGTTTTGATTTTCTTATGTCTAAAAAAAGAAGCAATACAGCAGGAAAAAGCTGGTTGAGACCACAAACATTAAGTAAACCATCAGATAGATCACATAAGAGATTGGAGAGGATATTTCCAGAAGTACAGAATAACAAGGGTGAACCAGAAGGACAAAGGATGGAAAAATAAATTAGCCCTCCATTAGGGTCCTCGGCCCTAGAACCCCATCCCCAAAAGGGAGGGAAAGAAGTGGAGGAAGCACAGAGGATATTAAAATTCATATGGATTCTCTCTTTACAAAAATGATGACAGAATTTAGAGAAGACAAAAAGAGAATGTTTTCAGAGTTTGCAAGCATAAGAGAAGAAATGCAGAAGGAGAGGAAAAGATCTGAAGAAAGATTTGTGGAAATGAGTACAAAAATACAAGGAATACAAGGAGATATTCTTAATATAGTAAAAGAGAACAAAGAAATAATTAAAACCCAAACACTTCAAGGCAGTCAGATCCAGGACAATATGAAGAAAATCACAGATATAGAAAAAACTGATATACATGCAAGATTATCAATGCAGGAATAACTTTAAAGTAAGGTTCCTGCCAGAATCTGTGGGGAAATTACCTAACCTGAAATCTGAAGTGCTGAAATGGCTAAAGCAAGTGACCCCAGCTATGAAATAGAGGGAAGAGGACATCGAGCGGATCCATAGAGAACTGACAGGAAGGAGAAGTATTTTGCCAAGAGATGTTATTGTCAGAGTTATTAATTACAATAACAAGGAGGAATTGATGAGAACAGTCAAGAAATATCCAGAGAGACTGAAGTATGGAGATGTAAGAGTGGAATTATATAATGACTACTGTCCACAAACAGTAATCTGGAGAAAATCGATGAAGCCTTGTATTGCTACTCTTTTGAAAGCTGGTATAAAATATGCTTGGGGATACCCAGTGTTTATGAAATTTGAATGGGCAGGAAAAAGATATAGAATGGAAACACCAGAAGAAGGACTGCGACTGTTGGAGGAGTTGGGAATATATGAGAAGGAGTATGGAGCTGATGGAGGAGTGGAAAGCAGAGATGGAAAACTTTAGACAGATGAAGAAAGCAGAAGGAAGAAGAATAAATTACAGGGGGAAAAAAGAAAAAGAGGGGAGATGTATATATATATATATATAATGAGCACTCAGGGGGAGGGAGTTGTTCTGGGCCATTGGATGATCTCTTCGCCACTCCTCACCTGGAAGACCTGGGGGGTTCATGAGCAAGGCAATTTGCCTTGGGAAGACAAGGTGGGGAGGTAAAGAAGGGAAAGGGGGAGGGGGGAAGGGAAAGGGGAAAAATTGGGAAGGGGTGGGAATGGGGAAGGGAGGTCACTTTTAGTAGCCAGAAGATTTTATAGAAAATGTAATAAGGAATCTAATGGCTAATAAATTAAAGATATCAACCTTAAATGTTCATGGCCTGGGCACAGTAATAAAACGAAAAAGGATTGAAGCATTATTGAAGAAGGATCAAGCGGATATAATATTTTTACAAGAGACACATCAAAAAAGGGAAGGATTAAATGAATTGAAATTGAATTGGGTAAGAGTTTTTGAAAAAGCATATGGAAATTCAAAAGCTTAGAGGTGTAGCAATATTAATAGCAAAAAATGTAATTTTGTCATTAAAAATGTGAAAAAAGATGAAAATGGTAGATATATTATAATGCAAGGTGAAATGGGAGAAGATAAATATGTTTTAATGAATGTATATGCTCCAAATGAAAAACAAGACGAATTTTATGAGAAAATATTTAAAGAAATGGAGAATATGCAAGAAGAAAATATTGTTGTAGTAGGAGACTTTAACATGCAAATGGAAAGAATAAAAGATAAATCAAATTACTCATTAAGGGATAAATATGATAATATTACAAATTTAAATAAAATAATAAAAAGAAAGGGGTTGAAAGATGTGTGGAGATTGGTAAAGGGAGATGAAAGGAAATATACATATTTTCCAATGGTTCATAAGAGTTATTCAAGAATTGATTATATTTTTGTATCAAAAATTTGATTGTTAAAATCATAAATTCAGAGATTAGGAAATATAAAAGTAACAGACCATGCCTTGGTCAATGTGGAGAATATAATGAAGAGAGATTATGAACAGGTGAAAAGGTGGAGGCTGAATACAAAGATTTTAAACTACAGAGAAATAGTAGAGAAAATTGAGCATGAATGGAAAGAATTATGGGAATTAAATGATAAAGAAGTATCAAAAGGAATTTTGTGGGATACTATGAAAGCTGTGACAAGGGGGATATGTATAAAAGAAACCTTTAACTTAAAAAAAAGGCAAGAAGAAAGAAAGGGAAATTAGAAAGGGAAATAGAATTATTGGAATATATATATATATATATATATATATATATATATATTAGACAAGGAAAAACAAACCTATATTGAGTTATGAGCAAAGAGGGAGGAATTGGATAAAATGGAAGTAGATGAAGTACAGGAAAATTTAATTTATTTAAGAAGGGAGTATTTCAAATTTAGTAATAAAAATTCAAAAATGTTGGCTAGATCCACACAGAAGAAGAAAATGGAAAATATGATAAATGGGATTAGAGATAAAACAGGTAAAATGTGTAGAACAATGAAGGAAGAATTAACAATTTTTGAGGAGTTTTATAAAGACCTGTACCAGTCAGGGAATAAATCAGTGGAACAAATAGAAAATATGTACGGGAAAATAGGAAGATTAAAATAGAAGAGGAAGACAGGGATTTATTAGAAAAACCAATTATGAAAATGGAAGTAGAGGAAGCAATAAATAATTAAAAAAGTGGGAAAGCTCCAGGAATGGATGGGCTAGGACCAGATTATTATAAATTATTTAAGAAGACATTAATACCTAAATTATTAGAATTATATAACAACATAGTAATGGGAGATAAATTCCCTTTATCATGGCAACAATCATTGATAATATTGATACCAAAGCCAGATAAGGATTTGATAGACCCGGGATCATACAGGCCTATATCATTGATAAATCAAGATGCAAAGTTATTATCTGCAATAATGGCAAAGAGAATGAATAGTTGTATGTATAAATATATATTAAAGGACCAATGTGGATTTGTGAAAGGAAGACAAATGTCAAATTTGATAGGAAGGATGTTAAATAAAATACATATAATTGGCAAAACAAAAGTAAAACCAGGGATATTAGCTTTAGATATATTTAAAGCATTTGACTGTGTGGAATGGCCAACATTAAAAATAATAATGAAAGAATTTGGAATGGGGAAGAGGTTTAGAGGATTAATAGATCAATTGTATTCCCATAACACAGCTATAGTGATGGTTAATGATAGAATAACAAGAGAGATAAAAATAACGAGAGGAACAAGGTAAGGTTGCCCACTTTCTCCAATATTGTTTGCAATGGTAATAGAAATTCTAGCAAATGTAATAAGAAATGATAATAGAATAGAAAGAATTGGATTAGAAACCAAACATAAGATAAGCTTGTTTGCTGATGATACATTGCTAACAATTAAGGAATTGATTAATGGAATAGGAAAAATTAAAGAACATTTAAAAGTATTTGGGGAGATGACAGGCTTACAGGTTAATTGGAATAAATTAGATATGATATTGCTTAACTGTACTAAGGAAGAAGAAAATATATTTGTAAAAGCGAAAAAATTAGAAGAAAGATTAAAAAGTAATATTAAGTATTTAGGAATAAATATTACAAAAGATTTAAAAGAACTAGAAGAGAAAAATATTATGGTATGAAGGAAAGAAATGGAAAAGAAGTTGGAAGAATATAAAAATATTCAATTATCATGGTTTGGAAGAGTAGCATTAGTTAAAATGAAAATATTACCTAAACTAAATTTTTTGTTTAGAATGTTACCAATAAAAATATCAGAAGTAGAACTGAAAAAATGGCAAAATATGTTGAATAAATATTGTAATGCAGGGAAAAGGACAAGATTAAATAAATTATTTTGGTACATATCACCAAGGAGGAGGGAGGACTTGGTCTTCCAAAAATAAAAGGATATTATGAAGCTAATCAATTGAGATATGTTATAGAAGGAATTGTTGGACAGGGGGATTTAGAATGGTTAGAGATAGAAACAGGGAGAATAGAAAAGAGAATATGGAACATATTTTTTTTTTTTGGTAATTTTAGAAAAAAATAAATTAAAGGAATTGAGAACCCATTTTTGCAAAATATATGGGAAATATGGTATAAATATAAGAGAGAATTTTTTACCTACTGATTCAGTATTAACACCGGTTATAATGGGGAAAAATTCCCAAATAATTTGAAGGAAAAAACAGGAAAGGAATTAAAGAAAAGAGGACTAGCCAAAATAGAAGGATGGATAGGATGGATGAATGAAAAAGGGAGTATAAGAGAGAAATTAGGTGGAATGAAAATTTCATGGTTTAATTGCATGTAGTTAGAACAATGGATTAAAAATTGGAAAAAGAATTATAAAGAAACAAGGGAATTTACAAAATTTGAAAATTTGGTGAAAAAAGGTGAAAAGAGGGATGATAATGAAAGTTTGAAAGGTATTACAAGTGAATTATATAAAATATTGATAAAAATAAGGAAAAAAGATAAAGGGGAATATTTAAGGAGAATATGGGAGGAAGATTTTAAACAAAAAATTCAAGATTATGAATGGGATAAGATTTGGAAACAAAGATATCTAAAAAATATGTCGATACAGATAAAAGAAAATTACTATAAAATAATATGGAGATGGTATTTGACACCAGCAAGATTGCATAATATAGACAAGAATAATTCTAAATATTATTGGAGAGGTTGTCAAGAAATAGGTACATATATGCATATGTGGTGGAATTGTAAATTTGTACAGCAGTTTTGGGAAATGGTTTTCATAGAAATAGAGAATATTCTGAATAGAAATATAGAAAGGAAACCGAGCATAGCATTGATGTCAATTTATAATGAAGAGAATGGGAACCAAGCAGAAAAGGATTTAATAACAAATTTATTAACAGCAGCAAGATTAATTATAGCAAGATATTGGAAAATGCAAATAAATGTACAAGTAGAGGAGTGATATAAAGAAGTTTGGAAGATGGCAATAAATGATAAGTTAACATGTAGAATTAAAGTAAGAAGAGGAAGTTGGAAAGAAAGTGATTTTGAGAAAATTTGGAAAGTATTCATTAAAAAAGTATTACAGACAAAAGATGGGAGGTTACCTCCACGAGAAGAAATGAGATTCTGGAAAGATTAGGTAAGCAATAATGGCTCCGGTGAAGGGGAGCACTGAGGTGGGTGGGGTAGGGGAAGTAGTATTCATGATAAGAATTATAGTAAAGAATTTATGTTAACTTTTGAAACTGGTTAATAGAAAATTGTGATGTTTATGGTAATTTTATGTGTTATGCTAAATAAGTATTGTTTGGATATTATAATGTATGATTATAAAATTAATAAAATATATATTTTTTAAAAAAGAAGAAGAAGTCTGAGGGTGGCACTGGAAGTTCTGATCCAGGGGCACGAAAAAAAAAAAAAAAGGAGAGAGAGAGAGAGAGAGAGAGAGAGAGAGAGAGGCCAGTCTTATCGACAGTGACATACCTTTTTGTTATTAGGAGCTAATATTTATACCCTGAAACATATCCTGAAGGGGGTACTTTGGCTCAGGACAATGCTTAGATGGGTTTCCTACTGAATAAACAAAGGAAACTGAAACTTAGCTGATTGCTTTTTATGTCTGGGAGACAGAAATTGATGGGTTTATGACAACTGCAATTGAAGGACAGGAGGGGGTTTTGAGAGAAATTTCCTGGGGATTTTGTGATGGAATGGTGGCACTGGGGAGGTGCGGAGAGGCCGGAGTGCACCAGGTGACACCGTTGAGGGGAGAGGTGAAATTAGCCTTGGTGATGACACAGACATGACTACCTCTTGATTCAGGGTGAAGGAAGCCAGTCAGAGAGAGGTTTAACAGATTAACAAGCAGTTCTGCTTTGCTTATTATATGATGCAGAATATTTAATACTTTGACCAGTCCCAGTGCTTAGTTCCAAACATATAACAGAATTCATGTTAGACATTATCAGACCTCCTTTCCTTCATCCTCTCAGTGTCATCCAGATATATCCACTCCCCACTGACTCTTTCAGCTATCAACTGTCATCAACTGAAATCTTACAGTAGCCCCTTCAGTGGCCCCTCCTTCCCATCACAGGGTTCTCTGCACTGGGATTGGGTGTCTTCTGTTATCCCCACACATTGTCTCACACCCATTCATCAAAACATAACTCAGTAACATATTTGCAAGGTGATTTTTTGTTGTTGTTGCAATTTTGCAATTTCACAACCAGTCTTCTGAAAGCCAATCAAAATGAGGTTCATATTAGCTAGCTAAAAAGGGAGGCCCTACCCCTTCCCAGCATTTCTGGATTAGCTTGGCACCCAAACCTCCCAGATATTGAGGCCTGACTATTTTACCAAAGTCAATCTACTACCCTCCACATGTGGAAAGAAGTGTACAGTTCTTTTAGATCTTAGAGGAACCCGTTATGCTCTGGTTATATATAGATGACAGTGAAATGACCTTTAAATAGATTACACACAGTGCAGATTAAGGACATGACCCATTGAAAAAGACACTAATGCTCAATAAAATGGAAACCAGTATGAAAAGGAGAAGACAGATGGATTGACATAATTAAGGAATCCATAATCCTGTCCTGAAACACAAGGGATTTTGCTAGTTGCCTTGCTTTTCTCATAGAGCCTGGTTCTGAAGATACAGAAAGATGGGCAGTCAGGAAGTAGACAGCTGACAGAGCAAGCCAGTGGCAGAACTAGGCTGGTGTGGAGAGGCCAAACCACACAAGGTAAAACTGTTGGGGGGACACCAGCCTTAGTGATGCTACAGGAGCTAGCCACTGGCAGTAGTATTAGAGGCTACAGCTGCCATTGACTCCACCTCCTGTTTCCTGGGATAGAAGAGCAATTTGCAACACTGTTAGGGTAGCGCCATATCTAGCAACAGTGGCTTGCTGCAGAATTTTGATAGTGAACTGCATTGGGTAACGTATGGCCAAACTGCATAGCTTATTTGAGTTTATTTGAGACTTGGGAAGCTTGGGTGCTGCAAAGAATGGATTGGGAGCCAAATGCGGTCTGTGAGGTATACTTTGCACCTCACTGTATGGGTTCTGAAGAGCAAGGAAATAAACTAGAAACTGTCCCAGAGTTCTGAGCCATGAAAATCTCTCCCAGGGCCTATCTATTCAAGGGGGAAAATGTGATTGAAGTGCACTAATGCAAATTCAAAGCAGCTTCTATTTGTATTAATGGTTTTCTGGCAAAATCGCAGGCATGAGAAGCTATTTGCTTTTGCTGTCCCAACGGGCATGCCTGAGAATCAAGATGGTGGGCATGAGTGAATTACATGTGTTTTTATTGTTGCCAGTTGCCACTGCCAAACAGTATTTTTCTTTTCAAAAAAAGAGAGCATATCTAAGGTGTGAAAGTGTGATATCCCACCAAAATAAATAAAATAAGAAGAAAAAGGCTGCTTCGTCACCTGAGTGCATGCTTTCTAAAGCAAAAATCCAAAATGGTGGTTCCAGGCACTTGCCTTGTTAGCAAACTCCTCCCCCTGTCCATGTCTGACCAATCAGATACCACTTCTACTCTTTTGCAAATGCGAACGAATGCTAATCCAATTGTCCAAATGAGCAACAGTGCACATTCTCTATGGAGCTTTTTTAAAAAACAAGGGGAAAGCTGTGAAGTCTTTCCCGGTGGAGTTTACAGTGGATTTCCCCCACCTTCTTCTGAATACTGCAATCCAATGCAAAATGCCATCAGGGCAGGTAGGATTTCAAGTGATTTCTATGAGAATTATTTTGACGGTTAAGACAACCCCACAGATAATGAGTTTAGTGGAATCTGATTCTATTTCATCTTACCCTGTAAGGTTTCTGTAACCTCACTTGGGAGATTATCAGACGGGGAAAAATATAGCCTCCCCCTCTCGCCTTCTAATTCCCACCCCGCTCCCATCTCTGTCATGATTTTTTTTTTTAAAAAAAAAATTCAGACACCTACTTTTTTCTAGATTAAAAAGTCCTCCCCTCCCCTCTGGCAGTGCAGGCATGACTTCCTAGAGAACAAATCCCGACCGTTCTTGTGAAAGAACAATCACGTGGGAAATTTAAAAATAAAAGTCAAAATAAAAGTCTAAAAGTTAAACCAAGCACCTAAATACAGTAAAAACAACAACAACAAGTAAACAGAGGAGGGGATAAAGAGTCTGCCACTTACCTGGATGTCTTGATCACCACTGGAAGTGTTCTGCATGGACGTTACAGGGAGGCCGGCATTGTGCAGGGATTTTAAAAATAAAAATAAAACCAAACCAAAAATAAATAAATAAATAAATAAACCAAGCACCTAAACACCCTAACCCCCCCCCAGAAGTAAACAGGAGAGGGTACAAAAAAGGCTGTCACTTATCTGGATGTCCCAATCATACCCGGAACTGTTTGGCACAGACCTCCAAGATCGTGCCACAGGAACAGGGTGCCTTTTCGCTCACCCGTGATCCCGTTACTGGAATGGAATGGGCAATCTATTGACAGCTTTTGCCCATCAATAATTAAAAAAAGGAATGGAACGGAAGCAGCATGGGAGGTGAATGGGGCAGGGATGACGCCGTCTGAAAAGGAAGCCCTTTCTAAATCCTGTGGTATCCATGTCCCAGATTATAAAATTCATTTGATAATCTCCTTGGACTTAAAGTTATTTAATAAATATTTAAATATTTAATAAATATTTAAACAGTAAAGGAACCCATGGTGAAATGGGCCCAGAATGTAAAGAGCATAATTAGATTTGACCAATGGGAGAAATTGTGGAAACAGACATTAGCATTAACATCATGTCAAGATTTAAAAGAAAACTGTTGGAAAATGTTTTATAGATGGTACAGGACCCCTGACAAAATTGCAAGAATCTACAAATTATCTGGTAATAAATGTTGGAAATGTAAAAAGGAAGTAGGAACATTCTTTCATTGTTGGTGGTCATGCACCATAGCACGAAAGTATTGGAAAATGATTCACTCTATGGTTGAGAAGATAATGAAAAGATCTTTGCAGATGAGACCTGAAAAATATTTGTTATGCATTTTTGATGAACCCATGGGGAAAAATGAGGAGAGAATTATGTTTAATTTAATCTTAGCGGCCAGAATTATTTACGCGCGTCATTGGAAAACAGAAACCATCCCCACAAAAGAGGAATGGGGGGTTAAAGTGTTTGAACTAATGTATTTGGACAAATTAACAATGGCTATAAGAAATAATAATATGAGAGAATTTGAGGAAGAGTGGAAGGAGACAAAAAATAATCTAGTTGAAGTATGGGGAAAAGGGATGGATTTGGGACTTTAAGGTAAATAAGAACTTATAAGATTAAAAAGTAGAAGACCCCGCTTGGACAGGAAAGTCTAAATAGGATTTGAGATGCTGTAAAAATTAAGTTATGAAAAAGAGGGGCTAGACTGTATAATCAGATAAAGAAATCAATGATGAGACCGGATGGGAAGTAGCGAGTGAAGCGGAGAGTAAGATGGTAAAAGGATGGTGTAAGAATGAGAGAGAGGAGTTTTAATAGTTATAAAAAAGATAAGAAATGTTTGGAAGATGAAAGATCGAATGAATGTACAATAGTAAAGATGCATGACAGTAAATGTATGATTAAATGAATGTACAAGAATTTATGTATAAAGAAAATCAACAATAAAAATTATAATATAAAAAAAATAAATAAATATTTAAACTTCAACTTCTTGTAGATGTGGCAGTGGGAGCCACAGGATCATTTAAATATATATCTGATAACGTAATTAAAGAACACAGTTGAAAGCCTACCTGTGGATACCAAAATCCATGAATACTCAAGTCCCATTATATGCAATGGAATAGCAAAATAGTGTCCCTTATATAAGATGGGAAAATCAACATTTGCTTTTTGGATTATTATTTTTTAAGAATATTTTCAAGCCGTGAATACTTAAATCCGTGGATACCAAATCCATGGATATGGAGGGACAACTGTAGTTCCCTCCCAGGGATAGGAGTTGTGGGTGAAATACAGTGGTTCTCAGAGGTTCCCAGACTAAAACAAAGGATACTCTGGAAGAGTTAATGATAGGTAATGATCGATATTTTGGAATTGAATAGGAAATAGGCAAGGTCTGTTGTTGGAGGGGAAAGTAGAGGGATATCTCATTCACAAGCCCTAAGGGTCTCTGCCATCACTGGGTGGATTAGTGATTGACTCACCTCCTGGTGTTCGGTCTTACTTGAGACTGCTTGTTTTTGGAAATTTCTACAGGTCCCTCCTTTGGTGCATACATGAATCGCACCCTGGTATTGGGGGTCCCTGGTATACCTGTAACCACATGGATGGCCACCATTGCCGAATTATTAAATATAAACAATTATTTGATTTTCCATGATAGGGGCTATCAGGGCATGTAACCATAGCAGCACAGCACAACAGGAAACCTGGCTGGACAACCAGCAGTGCAGGAGGAGGGGCTGCTGGAACTGGCAAACCCAGGATGAGCATCTTCATTAAACTGGAGAGCTACACCATGTCATAAACAAGCCTGATGTTGTTCATGTCATAAACAACCCCTAAGGATCTCTGCCCAATCCTGAGGGGAGAGGAGGATAATAAATGAGATGATGATGATGATGATGATGCTATTTCTGCATTCCCTGTCAGCTCTTCCTCCCCCATCCTCTTGCTTCATCATGAGGCTGGAGAAGGATTTTATCCATGAGGACAAGTTGCTGCCATGTTCTTGGGGGTTTGCCTCATGACACTTTGACTGTTTTTTCCTCCCTGTCTAAACTCTGGAGTGTGAAGTTTGGATGGTGTTGGGCCAGTTCCTTTTTAGTGGAAGTGGGTACTCCATCTGTTCTCATGGATGTGGGTTTCCACTGACTTTCTTATTATATGGCAAAGGCAAGCTATAATTTGAGAATATTAATTCTTTTAGAGGAGAAGGATAAATATCAAGATATGAAACATCTACTCACAAACCATGTACAATGCACCTTTATTTTTAGACAAAAGCAATTTCTTACATATTCACCAATGGCTGACTATTTTGGTCTGTATATCCTTGTAAATACCTTGGCAACTTCCACAGAAGGAGTGGGAAGAAGGAACTGGTACTGTCTCACAGTAGTTAAGCCTTTTCCTTGTATTTTGTACTACACAGATGTTCAAACTCCTGCAAACAGAAATCCCGTTTATCAAGTGGCTTGTGCATTCAACACATCATTACAACTGGGGGAAAGATATAATATCTTTTGAGACAGTCTGACAGGATTTCATTTTTGTTAGTTTTAGAAATGGATGTACAAGGGATAAGATAGAGGAGTGTTTACCTGTTGAGAAAAGGAGCACAATCCAGGTGCCAAAGTGTGTGTGTGGGATCTAATTTTCCAATGACACAGATAGATTTCTGTCATTCACTAGGAGAAGTTATTTGCTTCTGTGACCCTCCTTAACTTTAACCTGGCCCAGAGAAGAACAAAAATCTCCTAGCAAGAGATAATTAGCAAAGATATTAATTTTTTTTAGTCAGAGGCTAGAAGAGATTGATTTATTGACTTGTCTGTAGGATTAGGCCTCAGAGTCTTGTCTATTCTTTTAAAACAATTTTCTCTCTTGAAAGAGATATCTATAAAACATTTTCCAGTAATTTATATTGTATTTGAGGTGTATTCTTTTGATCAGAGACTTCTTAAGCTTTTCACTAATAAGGTTTTCAAACTGTTTGATCCTGCACATTTCAGGGTAATTCAGGTCCCTATAATTTGGTAGGAGGTAAGTTACAGACTGCCCCCCTCCCAATAGGCATTGTCAGCCACAAAAGAAGATAGGTCAGAATGGTACAAAACAGAAAATCTTTTCCCCACCCTGTCATTTCACACCAGAATAGCAGAAACAAATTTTTTCTACTCATTGTTTCCTTTTGTTCCTCTCCAACTATTTCTATCCTATAGAGAGCTGTGCTAGATTCTCCCCCCCCCCTTATTGGTTACCTATGTGATGTCATTCATTTCACAATACTGCACCATACCCCATATTCTTTCAATCACAATAAAGAGACAGTTATCAAGTATTGAGAAAGCAAGTTATGTACAATTTAATTTGTTGAAATGCCTGTACATCAGCTTGGTGCTTGACAATGTGGTCATGTTGTTGGAATAGTGCACAAGTAAGCATGGCCAGCTTGTTATTACAAGAAGCTAGCTTGTGAAGACCACTGTTCTTTTCAGCTGACTCCCCAAGAGGAATGAGAGCATCTCTCCATTTCATTGTTCATTGCATTTCTCAGTATGAACTACATTTTCTCCTCATCTTTCTTTTGCATCGAGTTTCTGCTTGTATTGAAATTCATACATATTTTTATGCATTCAACCTAACATGTACATGTTGGTCAGATTGTTATTATTTCAGTAAAAACAAAACAAAACCTGAAAACAACAACACACACACACCCTCTACTACTAGGTCCTCATTTTAACTGTCTGAAATTCCACAGAATGGATTTGTGAAGTTTCCATGACAGTCAAGTGCAGAGTTGATTTTATGATGCCCTATTGTGTATAAATTGGATATCCATTTCACACTGAGGGGAAAAAGTGTGTTTATGAGTATTTTTTCAACTGTAGCATTTTAGACACACAATTTAAAATGTATGTATTTGTGTCTATATACGTCATTACTTCAAAATGCACCAGAAGCCTAGCAAATGTACAAGCAAGCTGTGCTTCTTCTCACAAGTGTCAAAAATGCAAAAAATATAATAATAATAATACTGTGGGACTGCCATATTGGTGACTAGCCATTCGTGGATTGGAATATCCATGGATGGCTACACCCCATATTATTCAATATTCAATTGAGCCCAACAAAATTATTTTCCTTGCATACCCCCCAAGCTTTGTGTAGAACATTAAGGGGGGAGGAGAAACAATTTTAATGCAGGTCTAGTCACTTCATACCTCCTCCTAACAAAAACAAAAACAAAAGTAAAAGAAAGAAAAGAAATCCTGCTGAGTGACTCCACAAGGGACCCTCAGATTTCAGCAACTGGCCCCGTGACCAATGCCAATACATTTGCGGTAAATCAGTGGTGAGGTAGGAGCTGATATCCTTCCAAGATATGCTACACCAAGTAGAGTGAAACTAGTACATTCAGGACATGTGCTGGCCAATTATAAAAACCTATTCAGACAACTCATATGCAATCTTAAATCCTTCTTGCTTCAAGAAAGTAGTTGAGAACTGCACAGTTCAATGAAAGAAATGAAAAACCTGAAAGTCAGAATGGAATGAATATTGGAAAATATTTTTCAAATGTGTTTTTTGAGTATTGGGAAATCCTGAGAAGGAGAATCCTGGACCTTATGAATTGGTCATTTATTCCATTCTGCCCCCATCTGAGAGACCCACAGTCAAAATGATGCAGGACATTTGTCCTGTTTCGCCCCAGGACAGTCCTTACAACCCCCACAGCAGAAATGAGGCTCTGAAGAGGCAAGCCAGGGTAGGGCCTGATACATTTGTTTAACAAAATACCCCATTTACTCAGTTTCTGCTGGGATCAAATGGATTGGGCCCCACATGTCCATGGAAGCCTGTTTGTGCAGTTTGGCCCATCACTCTAACTGCCGGTTGTCCTTACTTTTACAGATGCGGGCAGAAGGCAAGAAGAATGTGACCAAGTTTGGTCACATGAAGGGGGCCTTCTCACACAGTGTGGGCTGGTTTCCTAGACCTAGCAGAGCAAGGAAAATGGTGATGGCTGTGGCAGCTATGGCAATGGGCCAGCAATCTGTTGAGACTCCAGCCCACTTCGTCCAGGTAATGGGGGCCTGATCCTCAGCTGGGATATGCTAGTGGGGAGCCGGTGTATCCTGGCTTGTGTAGATAAGCCCCTGGAGTGATGACAATAATCATTTCAGTTCAGTACTTATTCTGTTAAAAACAAACAAACAATTGCATGTGGTATTTTTGCATACAAAACACAATTTTTGCTGCAGGAAACAATAGTGTGTTTCTACACAAAATACCACATGTGAATTTTGCACAGAATAAGTCCAAAACTATGAATAATCTTTGGAAACTGTGCAGTTTTCAAGAATTTTCTTGCAGCAAGAAGAAAACTGATACAATTACTTTGTGCTTCCTTGAAGAGCAGAATTAGTCAAGAGGCACACTCCTACCTGAAAGACAGCTGTTCTGTACTAGTCAGATATCTATTATTTCAATCCAGAAAATCGTTACTCATTTCCCATGTTAACTGTGTGAAATACCATAAAACTGGCCTCAAGTTCCCATGACAGTGAGATGCAGAGCTGGTTTTATAATTTTGCAGTTATGTAGAGGAATTCCATTTCACAATGGGGAAAAAATTATGCATGAACATGAATACGTATTTAGTGCAACAGACCCTAAGGGGTTTCTTTTTAAAAAATAAAGCCTTGTCAGTCTTGCAAAATGATTGCCATTTAAGGTACATGTTATATTATAGGAGAGATCATGATTGAAATTCAGATCCTAATAATCTTAAAACACCACACTAGCAATGAAAATGCTTAGAATGGCATTAAACATAAACTTAGATAATGAGAATAAATGATATGAATTAGAATTAAATTAACTACTGATAATACAATTGCAGATCAAAAGCTAGATTGCTGTGTTATTCATCTTGTAGTAGAAAGGCTAGGAAGAGGTGTTCTCCCTTCCTCCCCCCTTTGAAGTTCTGTTTTGAGACATAGCTTTATAGAAGTTCACACTTTCGAAAATTTAGCATACTCATAACAGGAACACTCTAAATAATCATTTGATGTGTTCATTACAAATAGATCTAACTGATAACTAGAAAACGTATAACACATTATGTTTATTCCAGAAGTTCCTGTAATATAACAAAGTACTATCAGCAGGAGGAATTACTGGGTTGAGTAGTTAGTTAAACATGTCATTTTATGCTTTATTCTCCAAAGATACATATCTACAAATCACAAGCACTACTAGATTGTGGTTCCTATGGCATAATTTAACACACACACGCACAAGTGTGTTGTTTATTTGAAAGAATTGTTATTGCTTTCTCAGCAAAAGTAGCAGGTGTTTCTGTAATGTCTTTTGCATTTTATTGGTGTTCATTTAGTGTCACCTTATTAAGCAGAATATTTTTGTGAGGCTGTTTGTCAGGCTTCATTTCAAGAAAGTGTGTGGATTTAACTCACAACCAGTTCAAGACAGCACTTAAGCAGAAACAGAATTTTGTATTTTCCAAAATTTCACAAAACACATTCCAAACTGCAGTTAGAATACTTTAATACCACTTTAACTGTCATGTCACTGCCCCTTGGAATCTTTGGACTCATAGCTTGGTGAATTCTATAGTTCACTCGCTTGAAGTATTTCATTTCATGTCACTGGCAGAGAAGTCCAAGTACTCCACAATATTATGTATCCTTGGATTTCATAAGGTGCCCTCATGATGGTTAAAATAGTCTCAAACTGCAATAACTGTGTAGTGTAGCTACACCTAGTGTTGCACACTTGTTCACTCAAGGGGCTTGCTGGAAGGGATGCAAGAAAGTACTTTCTTGATGGTGTATACCAGGCTCTAGAACTTCCTGACAACAGAGACTAGGGTGGAATTCTCACTTTTGTCTGGTGGGCAAAGAATTTTGTCTACATGGGAAAATTACTCCATTTTGCCCTGCCTCAGAGCCCTGCAGTCCATACGATGCAGGCCATTTGCCCCATTTTGCCCCCAGACAGTCCTCACCACCTCCAGGGAAGATATAGGGCTGAAATGGGGGTGGGGAGGGAGGGTAGAGTCTGATACTGCAGTTTAACAAAATAACTGGTTTACTTTGTTTCCACTGGGGAGAAACATATCTGGCCCCACATGTCTGTGGGAGCCCATATCTCCAGGCCATCCCTTGCTGCTGCTGTGGTCTAACTGGCTTTCCCAGGAGGCAGGAAGGAGTCCTGCAGCATGTAACCAAGGCTGGTCACATGCAGGAGGCCATGGTCACATGTTACAGGGCCGCTTCCTGCCTTCTGAGACAGCGAGGCAAATGACACTGGTGGCTGCAGTGATGAGTTCAGCATGCCCACTAGGACTTGCCTGATCTGTGGGAAGTAGGGTCACATGCAGCCAAGGCAGGGAGCTGGCGTATCCTGGCTGGTGTAAATCAGCCCTTTGGCAGGTGACCTCACTTGCTGTAGAAGGAACCTTTAAGTAGGTGGCTGCTATCTTTTCAATTATCAGTGTGATATAAATTGTGGCCCGAACCCTACTGTTTGTCCTAACTCCAAAAGACCAGCTGGACCAAGGGAATTTACGTGTGTGTTGACTCACTCTTCAGTAATTGAGACAGTGCATCTACTCTAGTTGGGACTAACCAATAGGATTCAAACCTGTATTTTTAATCATTTTCACTTATAGTTGTCTTTGGTTGTGCTCCAAAAAAGTGATACAAGGACTCCCTGAAGCAACATCTCAGACTCGGCCAAATTGATCACCAACAATGGTCCGCCCTGGCCTCATGTCAGGAGGCATGGAGACACACTATCCACAATGCTGCAGCCTTGTTTGAGAGCTCTCGCTGAACAAGTCTTGAGGAGAAACGACAGTGCAGAAAGAATCACAACCTGGGGACATCACTCAAGGAGCCCTTCTGCTGTGCTTTCTGCAGCTGGACTTGTTTGTCTCGGATTGGCCTTTTTAGTCATCAGCGCGCTTGCAGAAAGCACGTGATGAATCCTTCCTGAATCTTCGTTTGCGAAGAAAGCCAGAGAGAGAGAGAGAGAGTGTCTTTGGTTTCGGTTGTACTTGTTTCATTGCAATTTATCTTAAGTTAACTCAAATCTCTTGTTTGTTTTTGAAGGAGAGAGAGAATATAAGTGAATCAAATGAGTAAAAGCACATAATGAATCATTCCGTGAAGGCTTCTTCCTCACTGAGCTCCAAAATGTTATCATGTTCATGGAAGGCAGAATACATTGCCCACAAGCCCTCACAAGGTGTCATTAATATAGTGCAGCACTAAGGGGCTTTTACATAAATACCTCTCTAGAGCAAGAGAGATGAAAGAGACAGTGAGAATATATATCTGTGAAACACATTTATGTTGATTTTTATATCAGCTTAGTTATGATGAATACTCCTAAACAGTTTTGTTCATTATGGTTTAGTGGCCATGTTGGTTACTTTCTTAGAGGTCTCCAGCCCCATTTAGACAGCTCCAGTTTATATGTAATGGTCTAAATAGTTTAAAGTGATCTAATGGTTTTTTTTTTCAGCAAGAAATTTGATACACAACAAGGAGAGAATCTGCATACAGTTGGGCAAACAACAGTTCAGTATATGATATACACCCCCTCTCAATAATAATAATAATAACAATAACACAGATAATAATAATAGCCTCATTTTCCATAAATTTGTTTAATTCTCTTTCAAAGTCACTTGAATATTGCAACAATTATTGACAGCAGGAGAAATGGAAAAGCTTCTGGTCCAGTTGATTTTCTTGTCAAATGGGATAAATCTTACTCAGTGTTGTTGACTTCTAGACATTCTACTTTAGCTTTTTCAGCTTGTATCTGTGTCATCCCCAAACAAGGCAACAATCACACTAGGTAGGTTTTTTTTTTTTTAAAGAATTTTCGCTATATGGGCTTCAGAATGTAGGCTGACATTGTGTTGGCTAGTTAGAACTAAACAATAACCAAATCACTCACTTGTTGAATGATGAATCAGCACATAGATTAATCAATTGGATTCAATAGGTCTACTCTAGTCAGGACTAAAACAGAATTTAGGCCATAAATTCTAATGTATCTGATCCAATTAAGTTTCATTTGTCATAGCCAGTGAACTGATAATTTAAGGTTACTTACATATTTGACTGCATCCCTAAGGCAAATGGCAGGAAGAGTGCAAGAGTGCACATGTCAAAACATTGTGGAAATTTTATAGGCCACACCTTTATTAGTTAACCTTGATAGACTTAGGCCTCATCTAGATGGGCCAGAATATGCTGGCTCCCTATTGGCATATTCTGGCCATGGATCTGACCCGTCCCTCCACCATTACTGGGCCAAAATGGGATAAAGTCCAGACTGCCATGCCAGCCCATTCCTGCAGGCACTGCTGCTGACATCCCACTCTCCAAAGCCAAGAAGCTGGCCCACAGCATTTGAAAAAGGCTTCCTGCATGTGACCAGGCTGGTCACATGCTGCGGGCTTACTCCCTGGATCCAGAAGTAAGATTTGAACAGCAGCTACAGCAATGGGATGGGATTGAAGTAGGGCCTCCTGTGGTCCCACAGGGCCTGATCCATTTATTCCAAAGAGAAACTTTTTTTACCCAGGTGCAATATTTTAATATAATGGTTTATTGTGCTTTTGCTTTTCCTCATCTTAGCACTGTTTTTGCTCTGGGGATTGTGAGGAACACCCAAGGCCAAAATGGGGCAAAAGTCCTGCATCATTAGGACTACAGGGCTCAAATACAGGGCCAAGATGGTGTACATAGCCCATTGAGAGCAGGCCACTGTGGTACACAGACACCTGCAAACCAGTGAAAACCAACTTCCCTAGTTGGGAGAAAACCTGAAAGACTGTATCCATGAAATGTGGTTCCTCTACCAGGTGGAGCTGGGAGGAGACAGTTCCCACACACCCCAAGCTGTGTATGTTCTTGGAGACCTCTACCACAGCATCCCTTAAGGGCCCCCAAACTGGGGATGACAGGTAGACAGGCCAAGAAGATGGAAGCACCAATATGGCTGCATACCAGGGACTAGTTTTAAATCATTTACAAACTCCCTTGTCTAACATCTGACACAAGAAGTCCTTCCTCATCCAAAGCTTATTGCCCCAGTCCTCTGCCTCTGGCAGGAAGCCCAAAAAAGTCTCATAGACTCCAATGAGAAGGAAACTATCATACCACCCATGAAGAGACCACCCTGTTATGGTTCCACTGTTGCCTGTAGAGAAGCAAACAGGATTCCTAGGTAAGTCTGGAGGCCTTAACTTCCTTTAAAAGGCCTATTTCTAAAGACCTATCCCTAAAAGACTCATTATAACAGACCTATTTATATTTTTAATTTGATGCCAATTTTTTTTTTTATAAAACTAACCAGCAGTTCATTTTCTTTTCTTTCTTTATTTTTTACTTTGCAAGAATTCGGTTTGTCACTGGAATTTCTGAAATGGTTTCTTTCTTTCATATTTTTTTAACCTTTCCTCTTGGTCAACAGTGATTACAAGTGGCTTCATCCAGAAAGTAAGATTTGTTGAATGACATATTGGTGGACTGCAATTCCCAGCACGTCTAGTTTGCATAATATTTCCACATAGAACATTTTTTTTTTTGGTGCATAAAATGTGTGAATTGTATACAGAATAAGTCCAAACTGCAAAGTTTGTCATCAGGCCAGGATTCTCTTCATCAGGGTTTCCCAGATCTTAGAAACACAGTTTCAACCACTCTTGAATCTCTTTGCATATTCTTTCCATATCTAATTCCAAGGGTATTATGATCTAAGGGTATTATGCTGACAATTTTAAATGCTATATGGTGGCATTTTTATTTTTATTTTAAATAATCCCCAACATGGATTTTGCCTTTTACATAGTGTTCTTTGAGCTATCACTACAGTTCAGGATTGTGTTTGAAGGCAGTCACTATCTCTTCCAACCCCCCATCAACAAGGATGTGACATCAAGATTTTTGTTTTATTTTATTTTTTGCTCAATGTACATACTGTTGTCCCTTCATATTCATTGGGGACCCCCTGTGGATACCAACTTCTGTGAATACTCAAGTCCCATTATATGCAATGGCATAGCAAAATGGTGTCCCTTGTATAAGATGGCAAAATCAAGGTTTGCTTTTTGGATTATTATTTTTTTAAAGAATATTTTCAAGCCATGAATACTTAAATCCATGGATACAGAGGGACAACTATAATTTATTTTTACATTGAAAATTTGCCACCTTAATGCCTGCTCCCTCAGGACTTTATCAGACCAGGCAAAAATGGTCTAATACCAATGCCTAATTAACACGGATGATGCATGGGACATCATCCTTTTGCAATCTTGTAATGTCCAAAGCTGTTCTATTTTATTGATGGGCCAAGCCTGCAATAGATCTCTGATTCCGCTTTTGTGCTGGCATTGCCAGCATTTGAAACCTTGCACGATTGTGCTCACGGGAATGCAGCATCAATGACAGAACACTTCTGGATGAGATCTCAACAGCCAGGTACGGGACACTCTTTTTATAAACCTCCCTTTAACTTTTAACTTTTAAAGTATGTTTCTGTGTTTGTGTATACTTGATGAGTGTTTCCTTTGGTTTATTTTTCAAATTTACTGCACTCACGTCTTCTTGCAAGAATTGGCGAGATTTCAAACAAGGAAGTGAATGGAGCTTCATTCATTCTCCCTCAATGCTGGGACTGCCTTTTCATGGAGAACCAAGGTAGGTCTGCTGGGGGGGGGGAGTTCTTTTGCCAGCATAAAAACGTTGCAAAATATGCCAGCAAAAGAACGGTCGTAGGGGCTTGTCTGATAAGGTCTTCAGTTTGGACAAATAATATTGGGGCTCTTCATTGGCTGTATGAGTTTAACCTCTTTAAATAATTTGGTTCTTCAGTCAACTTGCCCACCTTGTTGCTCACCTCCAATTTCAGTTAGTTTATGAACATGTTAAAAAGTACTGGTTCAAATATACATCTTTGGAGTACCCCAGGGTTTACATTTCCTTTATGAAAAATGTTAGTTCATTCCTACCTTCTGTTTTCTATTCTTTGAGTAGTTACTAATCCATGAGAAATCATGCTTTCATATCCCCTGGTTACTAAGCTTGCTCAGATGTCTTCGGTGAGGGGCATTGAAATCCAAGCAGACAGTGTCTATTGGTTCACATTGCTGAATTGTTTGAAGGTAGATGCAAGAATAAGGAGAACAGACACAAATAAAGAGACCACACATATAGCTGGGATATAAAGGGCCACTTTTATTTACCTATAACCTATTTAACCCCATTCTGAGAGATCTGCACTGGAGGAGCAACCCAGTGTGGGGATTGTTGGGATAGGAGGTTAACTCCAAGACCCCATCCCCAACTTCCCTTGGTCGAAAACACCTGAACCCCAGGGAGAACCCATAAGCTGGGTTGCTCCCCAGTCAGTCTGCATCTGGAAGGCCAACCCAAAAGTCCCTCCCTCAATTTGCATAAATTAAAGGGAGGGGTTTATCCCTCAGTCCAACCCCAAAGGAGGTTACTTTCCCCATTCCTCAGTTTCCAGGAACTAAAAGGGTAGTTTCAGCTCCCTCCTTTACCTTCAAAAGGGAGAGGTGCCAAGGTGTTCACCAAACTACCAAAATCTCCCCCTCTACCTGCCATGTGACCACCTATTTAAGACACCACCTTAAGTCAATTGTCAAGTCTGCATCCACAGTGTGGGGTAGGTGAAAAGACCCCAGATAAAAGGGCAAAAATTCCTACGCGGCTCTGAAGTGGCCAATTAAATCACACTGATTCAGTGGTGGGAGGGTGGGCCTATCAAAGCGATGAAAAGGAGGAGGCAGAGGGGGGCTGAGCTAAAATCCCTTCTAGCCCCACCCTCTGCTCTCCTGGCAACAGCTCAGGGGCTGAGGCAAAGTTACAGGCCTCCATCATGTGCTCCCTCAAAAGGGATTCCTACAGGGTAGTCACGACCACACTGGGAACCCTATTAACTCTAAAAGATGTAACTCCAACAGGTGTTAGCATTTCAGAAGCCACATTGAACTTTCTCTAGCAATCTGTGTCCTTCTATATTCTTTTTGGGGAGGGGAGGGGAGGGGAGTAGTAGTAAAAACTTCTTCCACTTTACATAAAACAGGTATTAAGCTAACCAGAACATACTATATTTCTGGATCCTCCTTCACACACCAGATACCTTTATAAATGGATTCATTTATAAAGTGGCTAGCATCTTTTGTTGTTATTATTTTATTATTATAACTTGATTTTCATGTTTTACCAAGTCAAAGTGGTAAAGTAGTAAACAAGAAATCTTAACTTTTTATATTATGCCTTAATACTCTAGCATCTCTCAATCAGAATTGCATGGTTGAATGTCTTTTAATGGTTTTACACAAATTGTATTTATAAATATTCATGTAGATACACTCTTATTACTATGTGTTACATAATGAATATTAATGAGTCCTTTATTCATGAAAAAGGAAGGGGAACACAGTAGGAGACATACATACATATTTTCATTAGGACAAAACAAGGAAGACTGTATCAGCTAAGCCACTCAGAGGTGATATCACTAGTGACACTCTTCAACTAACATTGTAAATAATATTTAATTGGTTCGCTGCCAATTATCTTCCCCCTACCCAAAGTAGCACTTTTTTTACAGATTTGGAAAACTTTTGGTTTAAGAGCTCCATTAGGCAGAAGGAGTATGATTAAGCCAAATATTTGATAACAATTAAACGAAACCAATGAAAATTTGCATTAATTTTATGAACAGTTTTTGTATCACTGTAATTTACAAATTTTATTAGTATACACAACATACCTAACCCAGAGGTGTGCTGTAACAGTCTTACAACCTATTATATATGGATTCAGAAGGAAATCCGATCAATTACATGGGAAGTAGTTCTACACTAGTTTGTCTAATAATGCAGCCAAACCCTCATTGCATATGAATCTAAGGCCTAGTTTATACACAATGAAATCTGGACAATGAAGCAGGCAGGACAATAACTGGAGTACAGGTTGTGGTATGGTTTGAGATGGAATGAAGTTTGGAAAAAACGGTTTTAAAAAAACATGTTTTTGAGTGTCAAGAACTCTCATGAGAAGAATCCTGGACTGATGAGAATCTTAGTTTGGAAGTTATTCTAGCAAAATTTACACATGGTTATTTTATATGAAAAACCCAGCATTTTCTGCACAGAACAAATTGTAATTGGGGACTTATTTGCTGTAACTGGAGACTTACTATTTGCTTTAAAATTCACATGGCAGTTGGTTTACAAAGAAACAGCATTTTCTGCATAGCATTTTCTGCACAGAAAATGGTATGTCCCGTACACTAAATGCTATTTTCTTTTCTGTTTTCTGTACAAAACAACCATGTGAGAAACATTTTTTTACAGAATACATCCCAAATTGCAAATAGGCTTTAATACCTTGTGTGAGTTTTTTAGGACTTTGTTACAGAGGGAAGAACATTGTTGAAATTACTTTTCTTCTTTCAAGAAGAAGAAAATGAGTGAAGAAACATCCCTACTGCAGGTCATTAACCAAGTATGACTGAAGATCAGCAAGAATTCTTCCTTGTTTTCCTATTATGCAACTAAGGTTGGTAAAATACAGTACAATACAATATATCATATTATACTTTTACTGTTCCATCTTCTTCATGTTGTCCAGCAGAGTTATTCCAAGTGATCACAAGCCTGCTGGGATCAGTCTCACAAAGACTAGCACACACAGCCATGCTGTAATGAGTTTGCCAGGCACTTGGAGGAAAAAGTAGGTTGTATTCACTCAGAATGCGATGCCACACTTACTCCAGGGACTGAGAATGTGCCCAGTGTTCCACATGGTCAGGTTCCAATCACACCAATTGTTGTGGTGTGATAATGCAGGCAAGATGCTTGAATTAATCTTTCCCATATGTACACTTGCCCATACTGGCTGATAAGATCCAGCAGAGGTGGATATATTGGGTAAATCCAGAGAGTGGTAAATGTCTTATTATGTGCCCTCTGCCTTGACCAAGGCTGTAGTGTACCCTCTCCTGAAGAGGACCTCCCTGAACCCAGAGTTGTGTGGTAAATATTATCATCAATAACACCTCTTTCATGGAAGGTGATTGAAGATATGATGGCTTGGCAACTTCAGAAGTTGTTGGAGGAAACAGATAATCTGGATCCATTTCTTTCTGGTTTCAGGCCAGGGCAGGGTGTTGCAATGGCTTTAGACCCTTTGAAAGATTACCTACTCTGGGTGCAAGATGGGGGAGAGGTGCATTGTTGAACTCCTTGGATCTCTCACAGGCTTTCAGTATAAATGATCATAGTATCTTACTGGACTGATTCAGATGGGAGTAGGAAGCAATGTGCTATGGTTCAAAAGACCAGCACTTAGGTTTCCTGCTCAGCCCTATGACCATAAGCTACAGGGTGCCACAGGATTCCATCTTCTTGCCAATACTGTTCAGTTGCTATATGAAACCAGTAGATGAGATCATTAGTTTTGGGATGGGGTGACCTCAGTATACTCACACTCAGCAATTCTTCTCTTCTTCATCAGAATCAGGGGGCTGTACAGGTACTGGACCAGAACCTAGGTGCTGTAGGGCTGCATGTAGGCCAATAAGCTAAGGCTGAATCTTGCTAAGATGGAGACTCTGTGGACTGTGGTTTTTCAGGCCTTAGAATTGATTAAATGGTCTGTGCTGAATGGAGCTGTAATCTTTCTGAAGGAACAGGTGCATAACTTGGGAGTGCTCTTATACATTTGTGTCACTGGTGGCCCAAATGGATTCTGTGGCATCAAGTACTTGGGACTAGCTTTGACTGGTACATCATCTACAGCCTTTTTTGAACAGAGATAACCAGGGCCAGGGAGCCCTGGTGGCACAGTGGTTAAATGCCAGTACTGCAAGTCACCATGCTGCAAGTTCGATTCCAGAGGGCTCCAAGGTTCACTCAGCCTTCCATCCTTTCATAGGTCGGTAAAATGAGTACCTGGCTTGTGGGGGCAATTAGCTAACACGCATTGGAAACTGCTTAATGAGTGTAGATATGTAAATTGCTATCACTTAAAACAATTTGTAAGCTGCTCTGATAGCCTTGTGGCTGAACAGCGGGGTATAAATAACTAATAAATAAATAAATAAATAACTTAGCCACAGTAATTCAAACACTAGTGATTTTCTGATTAAACTACTGTAATGCACTCTATGTAGAGTGCCCTTGAATATGACATGTAAGCTGCAGCTAGTGCAAAAAGCAACAGCAAGATTGCATACCATATATACAAAATGTTACACTGGTCTTCAGGGAGTTCACTGGCTGCCAATTCAATTCTGTTCTGCATTAAAGGTATTTATGACATGCAATGCCATAAACGGCCTGAGACCTCAATATTTGAAGAAGCACCTCTCCTTGCCTGCCTGAAGACAGATCTACTGAAGCGCCTCCCCTCTGTGTTCCATCAGTGGGGGGACACATGCTTGGATGACATGGAAGAGAGTCATCTCTGCTGCAGTGCTCAATTTGTGGAATGCCTTCTCCTTGGAGGTCCAACCAATATTGGTTTATTTCCAGCACCAAGTCAAAACATGGCTTTTTATTCAAGCATTTGGAACCTCCCCCCCACAAAATGGGCATAATATTATCAGGTTTAACCTTTTACTCTGTTGTCATATAGCCTCTTGCCACTGTGTGTGCATGTATACACAGCATGCACACACCTGAGAAGCAAGGCTACCTTTGAATACAGTTCAGGACTCCTGCTGAGGACTCCTGAAGCTATCCCCTCGGAGACACACACCCAGGATCCCTCTAGCCTGGAGATCACTCCGATCTATGTCTCTCTTCAAAGTATGCTGCTGCCACCACCTCTTGATTTGGGTACCTCATTTTTCATGTGGTTCAAGAGGAAACAACGGGGAGCTTTGGAATAATCTGTGGAACTACTGGCCATTGTGGAACTATTACCACCCTCCTTCTCTATCCCAAAGAGAAGAGCCAAAGTAACAAAGACACAGAGCTTAAGGACATGTGGAGTCAGCTGTTAGAATTAGAACAGAACTTATTTTATTCAAGGAAGCTTAAAGAGGTAAATAATTTCATGAAAGGCCCTTCCTTTCAGGTACAACTTAAGGTTACAGAGATAGCAAAAGTATAAAATTACATCCGGCCAAGGAAAACAAAACGAGAATCCCTGATGCAACTAATACATTCCCTAGAACTTTACTCACAATTGTGAAGTCCAGTATGCAGGAACCAGTCTTTGAACTCCAAGGAGTTTGTGAGCTGCGCCATTTCAGGCCTGGGTCAACAGCTGCCTCCACTGTTCTGCCCTGGGCCTGGTGTCTGCATCCCAGACCCGCCTTTTCTCTCAAACCTCATGGTCTGACTAAGCCATGTGCTCAGAACAAAGACTTTATAGTCCTGCTTTCAAATTGTTCCCTGGCCTTCTGATTGGCCACTTACTGTCTCTGGTGATCTGATGTCATTGCTGATACTAACCTGGAAGTGTTACCTTTCCTCCAAAGCTTAAATTAAGCCTAAAGTTGTTAACCCTTTGTTTACCTGATTGTTGAGATTGCAGCTGCCTGATCATTGAATGGAAGGATAATGGGAGATCCCC
The DNA here is from genome assembly GCA_030847615.1 of Gambelia wislizenii. NCBI lineage: Eukaryota > Metazoa > Chordata > Lepidosauria > Squamata > Crotaphytidae > Gambelia > Gambelia wislizenii. The sequence continues at coordinate 190,938,392 of JAUMIR010000003.1, read as the reverse complement.
CATTATGACAGCTGTTGCATTTTTTAAACTTATATATTCTGTTTAAATTGTTTGGTTGTTTTAAATCTGAAATTATACGCCACCCAGACATCCCCCAATAAGAGGTGGAGTATAAATATTTTTATTAATAAATAGAATAGAAAGAAATCATGCTGTGTACTACATTGACCAGGCTGACCTTCAAAACATGCAGTGATCAAGAAAGATCACAAAAAGCCACTTAAATCTGAACACTGACTCTCTCCACCCCAGTTCTGCAGGGATTTGCAGTTAATATTTCAAGTTATCCTATCTGCCTATGTCTAAGGAAGGCTTTCTTGGTAGTTTTCAAGAGGAACAGACTTTTGTAACTATGATGTATTTCCATCAGAGACACAATCCATTACTTACTAATATAACCACTATATGCCAACCCAAGGGTGAGGGGTTGTTGTTGTTTATGATAATGTATATCCCCTTGCAATGTGCAGATAAAATACAATATGATATTGTGATATAATTATTGGCAGATAACTAGTGTGTTTTTTTTAATTACTTCTAGGCTGCCATTGTTTGTAACATCTGTTAGAAAACTACAGGCAGATTTTGTTATTAAATATTACAGATGTCTTTATTTGATTTAGATCTTTGTATAGTTGCACAGAGTGGGGCCCTTATGGCTGCATAAATTTTACAATTGTACTGTGTTGAACAATCTTTACAGGTATATATATGTATCCACACACACACACACACACACATATGCATGCAAAATCCTTTGGCTATTCACAATAAAATGTGCAGATGTGAATGATTTAACATGGAAAACTGCAGTTGCTTTTTAAACTGCCACAGACTACTGAATGAGTAGGCAACTCTGACCTCCTTTTTAATGACATAGCTGTGTGGCTTTATTTACATTTTTATGATGAAGTGTGCAGTTTAGGCCATTACAGATTAACACTTACCAAAGTCTACTGAAAAAAGAAATTGAATTTGGAAATGGTTTGCAGTCATATGCTAGATAAATTTTATTTTCTCAAAAGTATGTGACACTGTGTGGAATTGATAACTTGGAAGGAAAAGTTAGAATAATTCATACAGGCCCACTATCTTGACTTAGCACCACAGATGATGCTCAGTCACATTGAACTCTGTCCCTTTTGCTGTATTTTTTGGTTAAAATCTGGATTGGAATATGAAGCAGAGAAAGGGGTTTCATACTCCTTGCTTCCCCCACAAGCTTTTCCCTCTTCTTTTTTAAACCTTGGATTCTTACATCCTAAATATGACAACATTTGTAAAATCCCAGTAAATTCTTCAGAAGCAAACGGGGGAGGATACTACCCCATTTGTACATTGCAGCATTCATTAGATACACTTATTCCTGTCATAGAAAATATCATGTTGTACCAGCCTATCATACAAAAAAGAGGTGGTAACTCTAGTTCAGTAGTAGCATGGTTGAATACAAAGGGATTCCAACCCAACCTTTAAAGAGTTAAGTGCTCAAAGCCTTGAAACCTGATTAATCTGCCACTTTCACTTTCTCCCACATCTGGATTTCTTAAATCTTACATTCTTTTCATCATTATTATGATCAGACCTATTGTGTGCTTAAAAATGAACAAAAAATGTCATCCATCTTTATCATGGTTGGTTATACCACCATTCCATTTTAATTTCACTTCCAGCCATTTTGCTAAGGGCTACATATTGAAAGAAGAAATTTGCCCACTTATCCAATTATATTCTTGTTGTCTTTTATATCCTAGAGTTATGTAATAAGTAATAATTTGCATTCGTAGAAGTATCACAGAATTTTACACCCTGTTTCTTTTTCCAGCTATGTACTCAAAAGAGAGGGATCAAAAGTGGATTGGAGCAGGAAAGATGCTGTAACATTTATGATCATCTGACTATAAAATTTCAAGGAAGGATTAAAGTCAGGAGTGGCCACAGTGGCCATGGGGATGCATGTGGCCCCATAAGATTTCATCTGATACCTTCAGAATCTCCAGGCCAGCTTTTTCTGGCCTAAACAGAGGGTGGCAAAGTTACTAAGGGAATGCAAATACAACAAATATAAGAATACTAAGTGGTATGATTTTCAATGCTAGTTTCACACCCCGTGAATCTGATGAGGGCATGGAATCAGAGGAGGAGAAGGACACAGCAGGGAATGGCCCTATGGACCCTGACCAGCCTGGAACACCTGTGCCAGCAGGGAACCCTACTAACCTGGAGGCTTGAGCAGAGGAAGAGCCAGGCCCTAGTGTGTTGGCATCAGTCCCAGCAGAGAGTCCTGCCAATTCAGATAAGGATGATGAAGAGATGAGTTTACCTCCACCACCATACAGCCAGCAGTGATCTCAAAAAGAAGCTCAAAGGAAATTGCTGAGACTTTATGAGAAACACCTGCTTGTCAAGAAGCACCTGGCAAAGCCTTGATTGTTATATATACACTTTGGGGAAACGTGGAGGCTTTGTCAGAGATCAATTGATCTTCCTGGAGAGAGGTTCATGTCTGATATCTCTGACTCCATGCCTTGATTCCTGTTGCATTAATTCCTGTTGCATTAATTCCTGTTGCATTAATTCCTGTTGCATTAATTCCTGTTGCATTAACTTGTGTTTAGACCTTGGACTATCCCTGACTACACTGTTACCTGATCCTGCTGACCCATGGACCTACGTCTTGACTAAGTTACCTTCTGTAAGCCTTGACCTTTGGACTGTATTCTTGACTCTTCTCTGTGTGCCTTTTTGCCTGTATTGCTGCTTCTCCAAGAAATGGAACCTTGCTTGCTTTGAACCTTATCTGGCTCCCCTTAATTGGGAGCTATCACTGGGAGTTGGCTGCTTTCCCAGACCTTGTTTATCCTTCTTCTGCATTTTCGGCTGCTTTCTCAGACAGCTAGAAACATTGGGACTGAAGGAAAAAAGTGTCAGAGAGCAGAATTCTTATTTCAGGGCAATGCCCTTATTTTCTCCCTCCCCATGTAGCGAAACCCTTGGTACATCCAGTTGTTTGGGGGAGGGAAGTAAAAAATTCCAGGGTTATATTTATTGAGTAGAAAGTCTCCAATATGACTAACAAACACTACAATATGTGGGACTTAATACTTAATTTAGTTCAATTTAAACGGTTTAATGCATTGCGGTCCATATCCTATATGTACTTACATTGAAGTTGGTCCCACTGAACTTAGACATATATTAGAACACATGGTTTATATTTTGTACCATAGAGGTGGAAAAGCTATAGTCCCTAGAGGCTGTTAGCCTACAATTTGATTATCCTTGACTATCCCCCATTGTTGGAGCTCATGGGACTAGCTGTCCAAGTCCTTCCATAAGGCCATAGCTTTAATTCTAGATTGGACACTTGTGTTTCTGTTTTTGCTGTTTAATTTTTAATGTCTAGTTAGTTTTCCATAGAGACCATGCTCAGTGTACAGTGTACACATGCATTTACAGTGTTGTCTCTTCACCTTTTATGTTCCTACCATGATGTTGTCAGCATTGGACTGGATCATTTTAGTGGCTTCCTTTGTAGCTATTAAATCCAACATTTCTATCTTCTACATTCTGCAGTATGAGAGGGGATCCTGGGGGTTGCTTGTGTTATATTTTAGAATAATTCTCCACAGTCCCCAGAAAGGTAAGACTTCGAAAGAGAGAGTGAATTAAAGCAAGAGTGGCTGGGGAAGGGAGGGGGAATACAAAGATGCAACAAAGTCAATATTTTGAAATTACCATTATAATGGAGCTTAAAATAGTTTCTGCAGTATAGTTTGAATGTGTCAATAAAGTATTGGATACAGGAGCCCTGGTTGATTAAAATGTATTTAAAGTTTGAAAAGGCCTTTGGCAAGGTCTTTTACAAGAGGCTGTTCCCAAGTCAAATGAAAAACAAAACTTAAGTAGCTAAGGGTTGGAATGTAAAAAAGTGTACTTATGGATCAATAACTGGCCTCATACCAGGAAATGGGTAAAAATAAGTGGTCACATTTCAGCTACAAGGTAGCATGACAAACAGAGAGAGGAGCTGAGACACACTATGGTAACCAGGTTATATGGTTGTTGTTATGTGCTTCAAGTTGTTTATTAACTTATGGTGACCATATCACAGGGTTTTATTAGCAAGATTTGTTCAGTGGAGGTTTGTCTTTTCCTCCCTCTGAGACTGAGAGTGTGACTTGCCTAAGGTCACTCAATCATGGAATCATAGAATCATAGAGTTGGAAGAGACCTCAAGAGCCATCTAGTCCAACCCCTGAGATTCATGAAAACACATTCAAAGCATTCCCGACAGATGGCCATCCAGCCTCTGTTTAAAAACCTCCAAAGAAGGAGACTCCACCACACTTCAAGGCATTACATTCCACTGCTGAACATATCTTACTATCAGAAAATTCTTCATAATGTTTAGATGGAATCTCTTTTCTTGTAGTTTGAGTCCTTTGCTCTGTGTAGTAGTCTCTGGAGGCACATAAAACAAGCTTGTGCTATCCTCAGTATGACAGCCCTTCAAATATTTAAACATGGCTCTCATGTCCCCTCTTAACTTTCTCTTCCCCAGACTAAACCTACCCAGCTCCCTAAGCCTCTCCTCATAGGCATGGCTTCCAGACCTCCCACCATTTTGGTCACCCTCCTCTGGACATGTTCCAACTTGTCCATATCCTTGTTGAATTGTGGTGCCCAGAACTGGACACTATTCTAGGTGAAGTCTGACTAAAGCAGAATAGAGTGGCACTATTACTTCCCTTGATCTAGACACTATACTCCTATTGATGCAGCCTAGAATCACATTTGCTTTTTTAGCTGCTGTGTCACACTGCCAACTCATGTTCAGTTTCTGGTCTACTAAGACTCCTAAATCCCTTTCGCATGTACTGCCATCAAGCCAAGTGTCCCCCAGTTTCCATGGCTGAGCGGGAATTCGAACCCTAATCTCCAGAGTCATAGTCTGATGCTCAAACTACTGCATCATGCTGGCCTGACATACGCCAGCTTGAAGTTACTAGATGCCATGATTTTATCACCTCTATGGAGTGGGGAGCACAGATTTAGACCACAGTGCAGAAAGCACACCATAATAGCAACAAGTATGAGCCTGACAATTTTGCCTCTTAAGTGATAGAACCATGGCTCCAAAAAAAAAAAAAAAAAAAAAAAAAAAACTATTGAAGGATTAAAATCTCTCAGCTTCAATTTCATAGATTTTCTATAAAACCCACCTTGCATTTTCTTACTGTGTTTTTTTTCAGAACAAGTTGTGAGACTTTTGTCTTTTCTTCTACACAGAAATTTGCACAATGTTAATGTGTTTCCCTAATTTGGAGATGTCCCCTAGTTTCCAAAACTTTACCCCATTGATTAAATCATGTTTCTGTGAATTTTTAAATTATGCACATTGTAGATATTCAGATTTTTAAAATGTATTTGTGTGAACATTTGCTTTTTTTTTGAAATGCCATGATCTCTTGCAAATGTGTAAATGCTCAAGTGAAGGTATACATTTCCCCACAACATGTTTCACTAAGTGCAAAATTGAGATTGTCAAGTCCAACAAAAATTTCTTTTCATCCTTACTCAGGATATCTAGTGTATAGATGGTGTAGAAAGGTCATAGCCTTCCATCAGATGCAATTACAGCATTTTTTTCCCTGTGAAGACTGAACCATGTGGCCTCAAAGGTTGGCCTGGAACTGGGAGAAAAACACGCATACAGATAATTATCTACCAAAGATAGGACACACCGGAATGATCAAATGGAAGCCAGCTAGGTCTTGTATAGTCTCAGCCCACACACTTTTGACCCTTTATTATGCTATTTGCTTTCAAGTGGTAATCCTGCCAATATATTTTCATCTTTCTTCCTCTAGAAGAGGCCAAACTCCACTTAAAACTCTAAGAATGTGGCCTTCACGAGACTGCTGATATTGGGTATATGTCAGCTTGTGTAAAGAATATAGCTGTGCACTAATGGCCTCTCAAAATCCTCCATGCTATCTGTAGGTAGAGAAATTGTGGGTAGCATTTTACAAAATTTATCTGAGGAAGGGAATAAAACATTTGGGAGTGGATGGAAAGCAGCCAAGTTCTTTCCCCCATTCCATAAGTGTTGTTGGGGATGCCATAGTAAGTGGCAACAATTTGGACAGTCTGGCCTTGGTGCTGTGGTAGGAATTCATTGTAGTCTTATAACTTGGTTCAGTCATGGTACAGCCTAGGGAATGATACATAAGCTGATAATACATAAGCAGAGCCAGTGAGGAAGCTGGGCTTATGAATCACTCTGGCTGAATCACTCAGAAAGGCCACATAATTTTGAGAAATACTGCTACGTCTGGGGAGGAAAAAAAATTGCAACTCCATGGGTCACCATATGAACCATGCCTGAAGCTGTACTGAAGATCACAGGTTGGGGCGTCCATAGCAATATATGAACCAGAATGTGGGTGGAATTCAAGATTTTTGATAGTGGAGACCCTCAGAGCTGGCTAGGTTGGAGGAGGCAAGGAGGAAAGTTTTCACTATGCAAAGGCTTCTGATAGACCAAATGTCCTTTCTGGAATCCATGATTACTTAAAGGATCCCTGTGGTCAAGCAACTAGATCAGGGATGGAAAAGCTGAGTAGCTCTAAGGACCTATTTACTGAAGCTGGTAGCCCCCAGGGATCTTTTGAACTGCCAGATATTCAAACAACAAGCAAACAATGGAAATCCATTTCTAATTTTGTGGGGGGGGGATCATTTTGGGGGGTTAAACAGTGCAGCAACCTATTTAAAGTGAATCACTGCTCCTGGAGACAATTCATTAATATTTTTCTCAGGGGGAAAAATGGGACCTGGAGGCCTAAAAAGGTAGCTTGTATCCAGGGTTAGACATGGTCTCAGGTTCATACTTTGCCCTCCCCTGATCTTAATCAACAGGTGAGTGAGTTTCTAGGAGTTTTATGGTATGATCCAGCGAAAGTGGAATGCTGGCATGCAGTGCTTGAATCCATCTATTTGTTCACAATGTCCCAATATAATGCTCTCTTAACATGCCAGTGTACCTAAAAATGTAATTTGTTCTGACAAGCAGGAAGTGTGTGTGTGTGTGTACAGAGAGATGGGAGAGAGAGAGAGACCTTTAGTTCTCAAAACACAAAACAAAACACTCCATGTAGACAATAGTTAACATGAAACTTCAGATATCTGAAGCTTGATTTTGGTATTGGACCCAAGTTGAAGCAATCTAAGGACTTTGAACCACCATAAACATTTCTTTCCCACCATATTTTGTTGCATTTTTATGCCAGCAAAAAAAACCCCTTTATCTGACCTATCTGTAATAATGTCAATAAGCAGCCCAGGAGTTACCGGAGCACGAACGGGGCTCTGTTTACTTCTGTGTTCATGATCTTGTTGGTTGTTGTGAGAAGACATGAGTGGAGGTTAATTTAAAATTTGGGGGGGGGAGCCACAAAAAGTACATACAAGCACAGAAACACACACACAAAGCCCAAGTAAACCAGGGAGGTTCATAAAAAGAATGCCCCCTATCTGGCTTTCTTTATCTGAACCAGAAGCATTCTGCCCATTGACGTTCTAATCACGAGAGGACAATGGTGCATGGTTTCAAATGCTGGCAATACCAGCAAAAAAGTGTCATGGAGAGCTATTGACGGCTTGGCCCATCAATTAAAAAAAATATGTCTCTTTCTCTACACAAAATTGCAAAAGCACAATGTCATCTGATATGTGTGACCTTTCACATTCATTAGGGGTTATTGTGATGCTATATTTGCTACATCTGAAAAAGTCCTGAATCAGCCCAAGCAGAAGCATGCTATTTTCCAGTGCTGAATAAGAGTCTAAATGGAATTGGGACATCAGTGGATCCCCTAGTTTTTCTTTTTTGGTGCAACATACATGAGTCATAATATGATGTTCATTTGGACTACTGAGCCAAACCTAGCTCACAGCATTTTGTGAGACTCAATTGGGGGAGACAATTCACTCAGAAACTAGCCATTCAAATACATAAATTTAGATATCTTCTCCAACAAGGGTTCACAGTATATAACCCCCACACATACTCCTACCCAACCATTCTTTCAAGATGCCAGCCACAGATGCAGGTGAAACATCAGAAATAAACCCTTCCAGAACATGGCCTGACAGCTTGGAAAAAAACTCATAGAAAATCAATTCATTAAGCTCATTGGACAAAAGGTGTGGTATCAATATATAAGTAATAATAAATGAAAATGGAGTGTATAAGGGATCTTCTAGAGGTTCACAATAAAGGTTGTAAATGTTTTCACCAAGATATTGTATTTTTTTTCACCAACAGAACTTTATTTCCATGAAAACAAAGTAGTTCTCCAAAAACAGAATGGTGTTTCCAGAAATAAAATCTGACTTCACGTAAAGTCATAAAACATGAAAACCATCCAAAATTGTGCAAAAATTCTTGTAAAATGCTTGTTGAGATGTGTCAAGGTACCTCCTCTCACTTGTTGTGTGATCTCAAGTCATATCCATCTTATGGCAAACTTAAGGTGACCCTATCACAGGGTTTTCTTGGCAAGCTTTGTTCAAAGGTTTTTTTTTTTGTCAGTGACTTCCTCTGAGGCTGAGAGAGTGTGACTTACCCAAGGTCAACCAGTGGGTTTCCATTCCCTCATGGGGATATGGACTGTTCTCCAGGGTCATAGTCCAATGCTCAAACCGCTATACCATGGAAACCCTCTCTATGGTGATTAGAAGAAAATCTTTTTCTCTTTACATCCATCTTTACTATATGTCTATCAAATATCCATGTCATCAAGCCATGCATAATAGCTGTGATAATTTAATGTCAGTTACACAGTTAAGAAGTGCTTCCTTGGGGTGTGTGTGTGTGTTTTGTGTGTGCTGCTTTGGTTCAGGGTTTTAGCCTGCCAGCCAGGTATCTCATTTCCAGGAAACTCCATTATCTTCCCCACCCCATCATTTTTATTCTAGATGGTGTGCCTCTGCCCAAGCTTATTCTTCTTTTTCTTTCTTTCTTTTTTTTTTTTAAATCACTTATGCAAACCTTGGAGTTCTCCCAAGCCTGTCTATGTGTCTTTCTTGGATGCAGATGCCATTTTGGCTATATAAAGCTCCACACATAGAAAGTAAGTTTTCTGTTAGTACATAGAATGTTCACCGTGTGTCTTTTTCAAAGTATGAAACAAATGTAATGAATGCTCAACCATGTCTGTGTCAGAAACTAGCTACAAGGAAAAGTACAGAGCCTTTTCTTGTTATGCTCTTTAAGATATGGACTTCTGAAGAGAATTGAGACATTTAGTGTAACACAGAAATCAATACATTCCTACCCCCTATCCCAAGCCATCCCAACATGATAAAGGAAAAGAGTATTCACAATTTGCTTGCAAAGAGACACAGTTGTGGACATATATGCTATTAATAATGGAAGTATGTAAATAAATAAAGTGACAAAGAATTTTGGAGTCACTGAAATGAAAAAGGGGTATTGGTCTTTTCTGGTGCCTTTTAACTGCCATCTGGAAGAAATATTGATGGTTCTATATAAACAAACAACCATATTCACCGATGGAAAAGATCTCCACCACAACTTTCTGTTGGTGTGTTTTATTTTGCTTTTTTGAGACTGTTTCAATTCAACTTGTCCTCCCTAATACTCTCTACAGTGTATTTCCACCTTTTGAAAATAGCGAAGGAGATCTCTATGATGCTTACTTTTCCAAATTTCAAGCACACTGAATGAACTTTGTTTCCACCACTTGGTCAGTGCAGACATTTTAGTTTAATTTGTACTTCCAAAACTATGGGGTTATCTAAATGTTGAAAATACCCCTCATGGAATTCACTGGGAATACAATCTGCCTAAATGGGATCATGCACCAATCCACTGTATTCAGAAGGAGGGTAGTAAAAGGCAAAAACAATACAGGAAATGCCTTTGCGGCATTTCCCGTAGTTTTTTTTAAAACAGTGAGGGGGTACACATTCCTGCTCATTTGGACAAGTGATTCACTTTAAATCACTTTCCCATAGGAGACGAAGCGCAAAGCTGATTGGCCATACAAGCACAGAGGAGGGGCTTGCTAACAGGTCAAGTGCCCACTGTGAGCATGCTGGATTTTCGCCTTTGTGAATGATTGCTAAGGCAATAAAACAGGGTGTTGGGTTTTTTTTCCTGTCCTGTTTAATTAAAAAAAAATGTTCTATTGCTCTAGCACACCTTGGAGATATATATATATATATATATATAGAGAGAGAGAGAGAGAGAGAGAGAGAGATAAAGTTCGGTGGTGGCAAATTACAAATATGAGTAAATCACTCCTGACCATCATCTAGTGTGTGAAGCTTATGGGGGCAAAAACACAGTTAAGGCAAATCGCTGCTGCTGCAAAATGCCATTACTGTGAGATACTCCATTTTGGGGGGGGCTTTTATAGACAAGCTCTATGTTCCAAAACTAAAAACTTGACAAGTGTTAATGAGCAATATATTTAAGTCCACCCTACTTGTAATTCTACTAGATTGGACTACTATGTTGCATTATACAAGGGGCTGCCATTGAACATGACCCAACTAGAGCAGGATGTAGCTGCAAGAACATTAACAGATACTGTCAAATGGAATCATGTTACACCAATTCTAAGGACATTGCATTGGTTATATATTTTTCCTGGCTCCAATTCAAGGGCCTTGCACTTATTTACAATAGTATAAATGGGTTAGGATCAAAATACCTGAAAATATGCTTTTCCCTACACCAGCTTGGGGTCTGCAGGGATGGTGTTGCTAAAGTTTCCTTTCACTTATATTGTACAGCATCTTGGAATGCTTTCTTACAGAGAGCTCCTACCACTCCCAGTTTAAATAATGATAATGATAATGATAATGATAATGATAATAATAATAATAAAAAAATTAAAAAAATAAATTTTTATTTCTATCCCGCCCGTCTGCAGCACAATCGGGGCGGCTTACAATATAAAACTCCATAGACACAGTACCCTAGCCCATCCATCCCTTAAAATAATATTAAATTATAAAAGATTAAAAACATACAGTAATTAAAATATATAAATTAGAAAGGAAAAAAAAATTAAAACATACAATAGTTAAAAAAGCGAATTGCAGTTCAGAAGGACAGCCGAGTCTTGGGCCGGGATAGTTATTCAGGAAAGGCCTGCTGGAAAAAAATCTGTCTTGACAGCTTTTTTAAAGCTGTCTAAGGTGGTAATAAGACGGATCTCATCTGGCAGGCCATTCCATAATCTCCCTACTTGTGCACCTATTATGACACTGTGCACCTATTATGTCTCTTTTCTGTAACAGATTTTCACTGGTATGGTAAAAATCCAGCATGCCCCTCTCCCGATCGGCACAGTTGTGCAGTGGAGAGCTGCCTTTGCCAGACAGGAGGGGAAAGGAGACTTAAAGTTCGGTGCCTAGGTGCATGCGTTGGCACATAGAGTGCAGGGGTCGGGGTCAGAGGCTATGTAGGGCCCTGCCGCCCCTTGCCTCTTCTTCTTTGCTTCCAATAGTTGACGCTTGCCCCTATTTGTGGTGGAAAATGGAAGAGGAATAGATTTCAGTATGCACCTTGGCACCAATTTTGGTGAAGGCAGGGTCTCTGGAAGGACCACTTAAGGTCGTGTGGCCTAAGGGGACAGACGGTGACCCACCTTGGGGTTGACCTGAAGGATAATCCCTCACCTTAATCTGAGTGGCTTGGGTGACTGACTTTTTGGGTTGACCTTCCAGATGCGGGTCAGCTGGGGAGCAACCCCAGTCATTGAGGTTCCTCTCCAGGACCCAGGTGTTCATCCAGAGAAGCTTAGACCTACTGCCTAAGATGCTCCCTCACTAGGTTGCCTCACCCTACTGAAGACCTTTAGAGGGAAGCCAATAGAAAAAGATGTCATTTGGATGTGGCAATGCAATCATTCTTCTAAAGTTTCATTTAGTCAAAAAAGAAAAAAAGAAAAAAAGAAAAGAAACCCTCCTTTGCTCATGAAACATCCCATGGAGTATGGTGACCTTGCAGTCATTTTGATGGTAGCAGTGGAAGTGACCTTGTAATATCTTTTGCAGCCAAAATATTTCTGTTTGCCCAGGAATTTTAAGTTGGTTGGCTTATCTTTTATTTTTCTATTTTTAACTGCCTTTTAGTGTCCCTTTATTATTCTATTTTATTGTAAATTCATTTTGTGATTGTATAGCTATTTTAATGTTTTATGATTAGCCATCCCAATATTTTTGGATGAAGGGTGGCTTATATACTGTATATGCAAATAAATAATAAATGCTGAGCTAAGATCTGTAAGTGATATTTCCCTGATAGCACTGTAAGCAGACTAGGGGCCAGATATTTAGTAGGATCTATTTACACTACACAATTGTAGTACTGTGATACCAGTTTAACTGTCCTGGCTACATCCTGTGGAATCTTGAGGTTTGTAGTATGGTGATACAGTAGAGCTCTGTGGCTGAGAATTCAAAGTACCCTTCCCCAAACTCCAAATCTCAGGATTCTATAGGACCATACTGTGGAAATTAAAGTGGAAACAGAGTGGATAAAATCATCACTCCACATTTATGGGTTAAGCATTTGAGGATTTGATTATTCATGGATTATTGTATTTGCCACCACCACCCTACACCATTTTTTAACAGGGGATTCAATAACACTGGTGCCACAGGGAGGAAATTCAACTGTTGGGGTGGCTGGGCCTGGTTGTGCATGTGTTTGCTCACTCACCTGTGTAGAAGAGTGGACAGTGGGAATGGGATGGGATGGGAGGAGTGTAAAGAGAGAGGGGGGGTCTGTGTTTTCTCAGTCACATGGGTGAGAAGGGGTTAGGATAGGGGAGAGCAAGGAGAGAGGGTGCATGTGGTCACTTGCTCACTCACACAGGTGGGGGAGGGGATGGAATGGGGTGCCATGAGGAAGGGGGGTTTGTGCATTCCATCACTCACTCACTCAAATGGGTGGTGGGAAGGAGATGGGGGAGCACAAGTAGGAAGGACATGTGTGTTTGCTAGTGCTTGCATGGGAGGGGGGAGGGAAAGGGATGGATGTTCCCTTTCTTTCTCCTCATGCTCCCCTATCCCATTCCACCCCCATGAGTGAGTGGGTGAGTGAAGGAAGGCGTGTGCAGCTGGGCCCAGCCACCCCACCAGTAGCAGGTACCTTTTTGTATGTTAAATTTCATTTCAGGGGGCTAGAGAAGTTTGTGTTTTTTCCACTTTTGCAGGGAGGGCTGCACCCCTAACTGAGGGCTGATTGAAATTGTGTTGAAGTATACTTTACCTTGGAGTGGATAATTATTTTCATGTTCTACTGACCTACCATTAGTTCTCTGACACATTTTTCCCTGTTTCAACAACTTTTTCTTATGTTGCAGTTGTGGCAGCAGTGGATCCTCGTGATTATCTGGGCAATGCGCTTTAGGGAGGATGTAGACAAATAAGAGTAAAGGGGCTAACAAGATGGACAGGGCTATAGAAAATAGGTTCTGTGTGTAAAGCATGAAGGATATCCATGTGCTTAACCTGAACTGAAGAGGGACACAGTAACACTCTTCAAATTCTTAAGAGCTATTGCACAAAAAAGGTGTTTTCTACTGTACCCTAGGCCAGAAGTAAATCTAATATGAGTAAGTCACAGGAAGTTATATGTTGATTGAACATGAGGAGAAAGCAAGAGTAATTTGAAAATGGAATTGTTTAGAGGAAATGTTGTCTAGCTCTTGCTTTAGGTTTTTGAAGAGAGCCAGCTGTGGAGATGTTCTAGCTCTGGATTTCCTAGACTGAGCAGAGGGTAAGACTAGGAGCTCTATAAGACATCCTTTCTCTCAACTATGTGTTTCTGTCTGCTCCTTCACCAATTGTATTCCATAATTCAACTTTAGGGTCCAACCAACCAGATTCAAACATACTTGAGTAGGATGTTTCTGAGGATAGAAGAGTGAGTTCTAGCAGTTATAATGAGGAATTACTGTCAACTGAAGGTCAGACAAAATGAACGTTTACAAAAAAACAGATAGTTTTCAGCAATACAATTCAAATATGCTTCTTGCTTCACTGATCTTTTCTAACATTTTGTATTCTGTCCTTCATTTGCATGCTGTCTCATCAGATTGTCAGCTCTTTGGGGCAGGGGCTTTGGGTCACATTAATATCCAACCCACTGTCTTCCTGCCTGTCTATAAAGTGAATAGCATAGCAAAGGCATGATGCAAATCCAATCATGTGAATCTGAGGGCAGAACTAAGTCTGTCTCTGCAGTTTGACTGGCATTTCTGAGATCAAATCCTCAAAGAAATTATCAATTTTAATGTGGGGGGAGGAAGAGAAACTAAGAGTGGTATGTTTTATTTATAGTTACCATAGTAATTGTGATACATTATTTTTATACCACTTATTCTGAGTGTTCAATAGGCTGTCTATTATGTTCATTATTATTCTGGGTGAGGGAAGGATGTCACTGGGTGAGACAGTGTCTTCATTAAGATCAACCAGTAACTTAGCCATAGAAGTGAAATGTGAGCTGAGGCACTTCCCTGCCTTAGCCACCACAAATAGACTATCTTCATGGCATTGGATTTATTTTTAAATGTTTTATAACACTTGCACCTTTCCCTGATATGAGTGATTGCTGTTTCATAATTATTTTCAATGATTGAAAGAGATAGTATAGCTGGAAGAAAATACAGAAGACCTAACTCCAACGTTTAAATAGCAAGAATTTGATTCTCAGCATTGTGTATTGAGAGCCAGGAAGAACACTGTCTGTAGGGGTGTTAGTATGTCCTACTACCCCATCCCCATGGTATCTCATAACTGGAAATATTGGACACTTTTAAGGGTCAGATTGGCTGGGGCAAACAAAGGTCAGTAGGAGGTCACAGTGACCTGGGATGTGTCTATAACAGTAAGAAAGCCCAAGTTAGGATTATGCAGTATGTCTCTTAGTAAACACAGTTGTTAAGGATACATCTACTGATCCTTTTTCCCAGCCCTGGACATTTCAGCAATAACCCAGTCAAGTGACCATTTCTTAATCTATTCCTATGGAAACTTCTTCTATACCACCTCCTGTCCAACCTTGCAAGTTTGTCACAAACCCATCAATTTCTATCTCCCAACAATTAAAGCAATCAGTTTTGTTTTGGTTTCCTTTGTCTATCCTGTGGTGAAGCCATCCAGGCCTTTTCATAAACAGAGTACCCCTTCAGTATATGAAATAGGGTATAAATATTAGTCACCCAAAAATAGTAAAGTGTGCCACAGTGGACGAACCCACCAACTCTGTTTCTAAGAAACTCCTGTGCCACCCTCAGGCACCTGTCTGATTACTTTTTCAGCCCAGAACTATTCTCTTCTGTGTTTTAACAGAGGGGCAGGGTATAAATAAATTTTTTTATTATTTATTATTATTATTATCCAAGACTGGAAACTATAGCCCTATATTCCAAAGTCTCTCCCTCTGTCTAATCTTTCTGTCTTATGCTCCTATAGCCTCATATGGTTCTCAAGCATATGTGTTGTGTATGTTAGTTCACTTTTGTGTTGTTCCAATAAGATATTTTATTTCACTTTAACTGGAGTGCTCTCTACAATTAATACTGGTATACATAAGTGAAAAGGTCCCCAAGTTACCTTCCTCTTGCGGGCTTCCTGTTGAGCTAATAATCCCCCCAGATATTAAAGAGGATTTTGGCATCATGGGTGGGAATCTCAAGGATCCCCCACCCTTTTAGGGTAACAAGAGGAAGGGATCTACAGCCCCAAGAACCCAGCCCCACAGCAAAGACTCCTTTATCTGCCTTCTATAAAGAGGATGTTGCCCTTTCTGCAATGACTAATCAAATATGCTTCATTTTCACTGAAACAGGAAGGCTACAAGAAAAATGACAAAACCAACTCAACAGTATGAAGGGGTAGAGGCAATCTTCTGTTCGCCTTGTCTCTTCAGAAAACTGCAGTCTGCCATTCATATACAACAGCCTACCAGGGGCCCAATATACTTCTGTAGGATTAGGGTGGCTATCAAACATCCTGTAAGCCATACCATATATTTCTACTAGGCTGCGTTTAACCCACCCACCCACAAGAATCTTGCATCATAAGACCACATGTTGTATGGCCTTATCCCCAAATCTAGTGCAATAAGGACACATGATGTGCGCCTCTATGTGCACCAAACTCATGGTATTATTACCTTAACCCATGTTTTAAAAATTCACCATTTGCTCTCCAGTTTGCTGGAAACATCAGTATTTTCACCCCTGATTTGGGTGGTGGGGAGAGAGGCAGGACAGATCACTGCCAGGCAGGTGTCACCATTTCCCATTATGTCCAGTCTAGTCCCTGTCCTGGAAAGGTGAAGAAAGGTTTTTCCCTGCTCAGGTCCTCTGCTGCCACCTTTCTCCTCCATCAGCTCCCTGGCAAAACACCTCTTCCAAGGTCTAGTACTCTGTCAGCTCCTGGATTGGGGCAGGGGGCGCCAGGACAGATCACTGCCTGGCAGGCATCACATTTCCCTGGATGTCAGTTCCCAGCCCAAAATGGCAGGTTTTTTCCTCCTTGGTGCCACCACCTCAGGCACACAGTTACTTGATCTGAGACTAAAGAGGTGTCCAGATCACATGTCTGAGTGCTTCATTCACCTCAGAGCAAGCTCTGTGCACTAGGAACCACAGTGCCAAGGAGGAAAAAAGACTTGTGTTCCAGGACAGGAATTTACATCCAGGGAAATGTGGTGTCTGCCAGGTAGCAATCTGTCCTGGCTCTTCTCTCCCCACCCATCCAAATCCAGGGAGCTGATGGAGAACTAGAGCTTGGAAAAGGTGTGGCAGACTCAAGCAACTTGCAGATGTGTGCACATGTGTAGACAATCTACCCAATGTCCCAGCAGAGTGACAAGTGGTGGCTGCAGGGTGGTTCCAAATGGCTCCGGGTCAGGAGTCCATTTGTGTTTTTGTCTGTAGTGTAGGCAAGCCCTTAATTAGCTATTGGTTTAGTATTGGTAGGGTTGGCCCTACCATAAAAAATAATGGGTTAATTACTTCAGAAAGTAGAGGCTGGCTAGGTGGGAGTGGTAGCCATTACTATCTTCCAGCAGTTGCTTCTGAAATATCCTGGCAGTTCTTCTCTGTTAGAGGGCATAGCTGTGTATGCTAGACAACCTGTCATGATCTATCTAAAGTATCCTGCTGCCTTTCTTATGAGATGCTATCTCATCCAGTATTGAAATAAGATTCAACTGACAGTACATTTAGGAGATTTTTACATGGGAAAAGTAACCCCCAGAGAGATTGGGAGAGAAACAGGGCTGTTCCAGTTGCAGCGCTCTGTTTCACATGCCTCCTTCCTTCTCCCAATCTCCTGTCATCTTCCCTCCATCCTGCTTCCATTTCCCTTCCAGTATGTTCTCCATTTTTTTTACTAACGAAGAACTTTCATTAGTTAAAAAAAATAGCAGCAGGGAAATGGAAGCAGCATGGAGGGAGGACGATGGGAGATTGGGAGAAGGAAGGGGATGTGTGAAATGTAGCGGTGCAACTGGAACAGCCCTGTTTCTCTCCCGATCTCCTCGGGGTTACTTTTCTCATGTGAAAATCTCCTTAGTTTCTTTTCATGAAATGGGAATGAGAACACTGTCTTATCTTTTACATTAGACAACCAAATGTCTTAGAATGGCACTAAGTCCCATCACACTTCACATATAATTGTTCTAATATCAGCTTTTCATTATTTCTTTACTATTTCACATTACATTTTGGTATGAATCTTTTGCTGAAGTTTGTTGAACTTTTCATCTCTACTATGAACTTTCTGGAGTGCCAATTAGAACATAGGTAAGGTATTCACTACCCCTTCTCCCCTTCTCATAAATTATCCTCTAGAATCATTGCCAACAAAAGGCCATGCAATTTATGTGATTGTACTCATGTACTCTTTGCTGCAATGTGTTGTACTCATATTATAATAGAATGGAGATATCTTGGTTTGACACACACACACACACACACAAACCTTCAGAGCTACTCTAAACTTAAAATGCTGCATGCCAACTCCTCCAGAAAATGTTTAGAACTAGGGCAACAAGATAAAACTGTTTTCAAGGCAATTCACTTTTTGTTTTATCATTTTCTAAATAATATGGACAATCTGGCTGCACCACTAGGGGATATGAAGATACTCTTCATTCCAATAAGCTCTGTGTTCTGACAGCTTTAAAAAGCAAACTGCTATTTGTTTCTCAAACTCAGTTGAAGACCATTCTAAGCAGGAGGGCTTAAAACAAGTTGATTGTTCCAATTCATTTTTTTTCTTTTTTTTTTGGCTGATCTTCCACTGTTCCCATACGTATTCAAAATGTAAATGACGGTCTTGCAATAGATGGGAACCTCCTTGAGGCAACAGTGTCTTCTCCTATGCAGGGAGCTGAACTATGCACTCCTGGGCAATCACTGAATGAATAATAACAATTTTAAAGACTTGCATCATT
Organism: Gambelia wislizenii; assembly: GCA_030847615.1. Classification (NCBI taxonomy): domain Eukaryota; kingdom Metazoa; phylum Chordata; class Lepidosauria; order Squamata; family Crotaphytidae; genus Gambelia; species Gambelia wislizenii. The sequence continues at coordinate 190,919,869 of JAUMIR010000003.1, read as the reverse complement.
TTAAAGGACATGTGGTGTCCTCAATGAACCCTCCTTGTCATTGCCTTCTTAGCAATTAACTTTGAGGCTCACATAAGGCCCCTCTGTAGCTCCTGTTTGTTTATTTTATCATTTTTAGCCATTGATTTAAAATTCCAAAGCTTTAAATAACCAACCAACCAACCAAACAAACAAACAAAAAATGCTAAAGTTTTCAGCTGTAATATCACACCTTGGATGTAGGAAAACTCTTATTTAACTGGATGCAAACTATTTGATTAGATTTAACTGTTTTCAGTTTTGATACATTTTGCTCAATAACAGGTACATAATACACCCCAAAAGGGCTGATCCCAGCATGTCAGTGCTTCAGTAGGTAATTATATGATTGCCTAAGAAGAATATAGACAAATTGGAGTGGGTTCAGGAAAGCTGAAAGAGGTGGGCATGTTCAGTTTGGTGAAGATAAGACTAATGGTGACATGATTTCCGCCTTTAAATACTTCAAGAGCTGTCACAGAGAGGAGGGTGTAGATTTGTTCTCTGCTGCCCCAGAGGTTTGGACCAGGTGTAGTGGTTTTAAGTCACAGGAGGGTAGATTTTGATTGAACATTAAAATAAACTTGATGGTAAGAACAGTTCAGCAATGGAACCAATTGCCTAAAAAAGGGGTGGGGTCTCCTTCTCTGGACATGTTCAAAAGAGGTTGGACATCTACCTGCTGGGGATGGTTTAACTGGAGATCCTGCACTGAGCAGGAGATTGGTCTCAATGGCCCACGAGGCCCCTTCCAACTCTATGATTCCATGGCTCTAATTCACTAATTTGACTCTAGGAGGACCTAAAAATAATGTTCACAATTTTCTTCCCTCTGTAAGAAAGTCTTTGAAAACTGCACATTTTCTGCACAAGAGGCAAAATTTTCCACAAAAAACCCAAACATATAATTTCTGCACAAAAATGCCATGCACTGCAAAGGAAACTGTATTTTAGCTGTTGACTTCTCTTTCACCAGTTTTCTAAATGCCTGCAATAACAATTAGCACATCATCTGAAAGGAAGCAAACCAGATGATGTAAAATATTTGACAACATTATTATTGAGCAATCTACTAACATGTAGATGACATGATAATGTTATGAAATGCTGAATTATTCATGCTTAGGAAACTCATTGAAATCAATGGGATATTAGTCACGACCAACTTAAATGTCACTTATTTTAGTGGGTCTACTCTAATCATGGGTAACTCGGGATGCAAACAAATATGTAGATGAGTCTCTTGTGCCAAATTTGCTTCTTAGAAGCTGGGCTGGCACATCTGCCTTTACAATAGGCAGATTCCAGTTACATCCCATGCCAGGCAGGTATTAAGACTACTGTATAATATCAAACTGTTACAATACTGCTATAATATATTCATTGTCCCTTGGGGTATCTGGGGATAATAGCTCTGAAAAGTCTTAGGATACCAAGCTGCAATTCTCTAGATACTTCGGCAACAGCTGTGGTTGTTAAATTGTTACAAAACTAATACATGCTTGTTTCACCATTACATCTTTTCACACAGCTAATTCAGCTCATGGTAATGCAGATTTTTTTTTTTTTAAATAACATTTTAGTTATATGGTCTGTGTGGTCTGAATGAGCTTTATTTCATATGAAACATGTGCACACATCAAAGATTTCTGCTTCAAATCCTGAAATAAATTTCTAAGGGAATAACCTCACATCTCTCATTGTTCCTAGAGCAAGATTTATAGAATGTACAATATGACACTTTTAGCCTCTAGCTGATCTTTCAGACTAACACAACATGTGATTGAGATTTACAAGATTACTTTGCAGCCCTCAGATATTCTTTTAATCCATTAGGGAAGCATGGTCTATTGCTTCACTAATTCTCAAGAACAACATGTCTCAAACCTATCCTAATTTGCTCACACAACAGTTCACAAAGTGTCGTCACAAATAATAGGTTCAGATGTGGCAAGGTACTAAATAAATAAATAAATAAATAAAGCACTAGACGCTGGTCCCTTTAGCCTACTGCTACTTACTCCAGCAATCCAGACACAGGCAAAAGCCTTTCCCAACATCGTTGCCTGATTCCACATTAACTGGAGAAGCCAGAAGTTGAATCTGGGACTTTCAAAGGATGTGTTTCGCCACTGAGCTTTGGCTTGAAAATGCATTAATTTGTTCATTTATGATACTTCTATGGCACTAGATGTCTTCTCTAAGGGGTTTACACTATAAAACCTTATCTAAACATATCAGTACAGTTAAAGGAGAATAAAACAGGAAAATATAGCAGCAGCATGGGCAATTTTACAAGCCATGGAAAGCTTGGGTAAACAGTTGGGTATTAGTGTTGTCTTTGTTTTTGTTTTAAAAACAACAACCCTGGACATATTCCAGATGTCTGTGCTACAGACTTACAGCCTGTGGGCAAAAATCTCATGAGTACTACTGGGCCTAAACTGCAGAGTGCTGGCATCTGAGACAGTTAAGACTTCTGCACATCATTCTGATTCTTCCTTGTCTTTCCTCCTAAGCTGTAGAATTCAATTTAAATCTTCTCTGTCACTTGCTGTTAGTTGCATTGGTCTAGAATCCGCTTGGTAGGCTAGACATCATCATCATCACCACCATCATCTATTTATTGTATTTACTTATATTCCAGCTTTCTCCCAATATAGGGATTCAAGGCAACTAAGAATGAATACAAATTAAAAATAATACAAAAGCGTTGAAAGTATAAATATTATTTTTAAAAAATAATTAAAATAAGCAATTAAAAATATTAAACATTACAAATATTAAAATGTATATATGAAACTTAAAATCCAAATCACACAGCATTTAAAAGCGCAACCCTCATCAGTCTGTAAATGTCTGATGGCACAAAAATGTTTTTACCGGCTGATGAAAGGAGAGAAGAAATGGGGCCATCCTAACCTTGCTAGGAAGGGAGTTCCAAAGTCTGGCAGCAGCCACTGACTGAGAAGGCCCTCTCCCTTTTCCCCACCAAACAACCCTGAGACGGTGGTGGGACAGAGAGAAGAGCCACTCCAGATGATCTTAGAGCTCTAATGGACCCATAAGTGGAGATATTGTCCTTCAAATGACCTGAACCCAAGCCAGTTTTTTTTAAAAAAAATATTATTATAATTTTTAAAATACAATAAAACTTACACAAACTAAAAAATGAACGAAAAGAAGAAAATACAAGACAGAAGAAAGAGTGAAGGAGGGGAGATGACTTCCAATCTTTCTTATGGCAGTTACAGATATATACAGTTTTGTATATAACAAAAACAACTATCCCCTACTTCAAATAATCTAATCTTATTAACTATTAACCCCCCTGAATCATCAGTTCTTCTCACTTTTTATTTTTCTCCAAACCTTAAAAGAAAATTATAATCAACAATTTTTTTTCTAATCAAATCAATTAACATATTCATTTCTACTATATTTATCAACTCCAATGTCCATCTCTCCTTTCCCACAAACATCTAGATTCCCTTTACATATTCTAAACATTCAAAACCAGTGGTTCTTAACTTGTTGTCTGTGGACCCCAGGGGGCTGTGATGTGCTCACAGGGTGTCCACAAAGGCTGCTCAACCCACCTCCTCCCTGCAATGGAGTGACCATGTGACAGCATCCAAGGCAAAGGCTGGCCTGGCTGCACATTGCCATATAAACCTGCTCCACCCACAAACTTGCAGGAAGAAGCAGGAGAAAAATCTTCCCTCCCCCTACAGTGTCTCTGAGGAAAGGTTTAATAGATTATGTAATTGTGTTGTTGTTGTTGTTGTTGTTGTTGTTGATGATGATATTAGGGCTTTATATCTTAAGTTAAGTCTTGGGTGTTTGCAGCAACAAAAAAATATCTAAAGGTCCCTGGTAAAGAAAAGGTTAAGAGCCACTGAAGTCCTTTATTCTTTATTCACTGCCCTTGTGCACAATGGGGCACCACAAAAGGTTAAGACATTTTTCCAGCTGGGAACAGTACACCCATAATTGTCCATTATCTTCTATTCTGAATTATGAAATCACAATATCCAATGGCTCTGTTAGGGGCCATTGCCTGCCTCTCCTTACACTGTCCTTGCACAAGGGCAATGGGTCCTAATTTGTCAGAGAAGCCAAACCACACCAGGTGACACCATTGGGGGGAGGGATGACACCAGCCTTAGTAATGCCACAGGTGTGTCTCACAAAGTGCCACCACACTGCTCTACTGGTACAGTGGTCATGATGGCACAACTGTGACAATACTCCCTGCCTAGCAATATGACCATTGCACAATGCCACAATTCTAATCTGTGTAATCATAAATTGCTTTGTGACGTTGTAAACTCCCAACAGGACAGCAGCCCTTATTCTCAATATAGACCAATTTCTTTCTTAAAAATTGAATGTAAGCCATCTTGAGCATCAAGGCAAGGTATATTTTTTTAAAAAAAACAAACTGGCAAATGTTAATCAGCAATTAAATCTTTAATTCTTTACATTACCAATTAAATTGATTACATCTTGCTATCTTATAAATTATATACATTATAACTCAACTTTGCCTAGCTGCTGACATGACTCCATGGGATGACTAGAACTGCACTGTAGCAGAAGGGGCCTAGAAGTCAGTGGAGGCATATTTGCATGTAGAGGGTTCTCCTTTCATCCTTAGCAGGTCCAGCAGAAAGGATTTCAGCTTTGGGAGTAACCAATGCCCTCCATTGTATCACCAAATATCCTAACACATTTCCCTTTAAAACCATGTCAATGTTGCACACCTTGTTTTAATGTATAGCCAGACTTCATGGAGGCTTCCAGAAGCACAACTGTGGTTCAACCCAAGGTATGTACTCCATGGACTTTATCAGATGAGCCCCTTAAAATGTTCTTCTGTTGGCATAAAAAGAATATTTTTTTATGCCAGCAAAAGAACACCCCCACAGACACTTACCTTCTCTCTTGGCAAAGGCTTTCCCGGCAATGAAGAGGAAGTGAACGAAGCTCCTATCAATAAAATAGAGCAGTTTAAGGACAAGACATAAATGTGAAAGGGTGATGTCATCTGTTATGTGTGCCCTTTCATGTTTATGTGGCATCATTATAATGCTTTATTTAGTGTGTCTGATAAAGTCCCATGTGTGCCTTGCCTCAAAAAAAAAAATCTCTCTCTCTTCAGTTTGTACAATACTCAATTTCAGGTAACATTTCAGCATGGGGGGAACTTACAATTGAGCAGGAGGTACGTATGACCCAAAAATCAGTTGTCATTAATCTCTGGATGAATGGTTAAATGGAGCTTCATAGTCTAAGGCAATAGCAGTAAAAGAAACTGTGTTAAACATGATTCAGTCACCCAGCAATTTGTTGCTGGGCAGTTTGACTAGGAAAAGGCTAATAATAAGAATGGGCTTTGAAGCAAGACAGTTCCATTACTGTTATATAATGTGCTGTTTTTAGTCCATTTTGGGAACCTTTGAGAATGTACCAACTATTGTTCACTTCAATCCCAGTCAACATATATTATATGCATGCTTTTATAAAGGAAATTCAAAAGAAGTTACAAATATTCTTGACAGTTGACAGTGTCTATACAAAAAGAGGCATATATGGATTTATTTAATTAGAAAAAAAATCTCTGGATGTGAAGAATAATGTTTCAAAGAGATACTTAATATAAGCAGAAATGACTTTTCCTTCATGGAAAATTAAGTTCCCCCCCCTTTTCTATTAGCATTTCAATTGAAAACATTTTTACTCATTTCCTTGTTAATGGAAGTATATAAATAGCAATAGCCATTAAGTACTGCATTTTTCTAAAAGATTTTATATTTTTTTCTACATTAAGAGCCTTAATAAAGTCTCAGAGGAGCCACACAAACAGTGTACAAATGAAACAACCAATTTCAGTCTCATTTAATATATATTGATTTTGTGAGGATTTGTGTTTATACCTGTTTAAAGCCTTTAGCTTCCTTTTTTTTTCCTGGGGTGGTCGCTTTAAATAATAATTAAAAATCCACAGAGGATTACAGTTTCATATGGACATCTGCATTAGGAGGATTTTCCAAAGGGCTTAAACTTTGGAACATTTTTAACAATAAGGAGACTTTGAATTTACTTAGACACCTTTAAAAAATGTAGTTCCATAGCACAGGCTTTTATGGAAGAATCCCCATATGGGAATAAACATTTAAGATTTCTGCTGGAAATATTCTTCTCCCATATTTAATGGTAAATTCTTCTATAATTTACTAGCATATAGCCAACTTCTCATGAGTCTTCTCATGTACTGATGTAATTCAATTGAATACACAAGTGAGAAAGGATGAAAAATACCATATAAACAAAATATACCCTGTTCAGGCAGAAGCTCCAGCTAGCCTAGCCTCAGAGGAGGCAGCCTGACCCTTATCTTCTCCTAGTAATTGGATCTTTTTGGTCTATCATCACTTAGCTTTCTCTGAGTGAGAGGCAGAAGACCCAGTTCCTAACTTTCCAATCTCTTTATGTCATGCCTCAAATGGAAGAATACCCAATGAAGGCTTCCCTTCATTTTTTCTTCTTTCTCTTACAGTATCAGCCAGTGCTTGGGGAATCTTCACTGACTCTTCTTTGAAGCTTTTGGGCCAATCCTATCCCATTCTGCTCTATACGCTTTTCATAGAACATCTAGGGGCTTGTCTACATGGGCTAAATGCCCCATCTTGCCCCTGTCTCAGAGCCCTGCAGTCCATACAATGAAGGGCATGTGCCCCATTGGCCCCATTCTTCCCCCTCACCACCTCTGGGACAAATATGGGGCTAAGATAGGGGAAGGTGGAGTAAGGCCTGATAGACCATTTTATAGTAACATCCAGTTTACTCTGTTACTGTGAGTAAAAACTGGATCAGGCCCCATGTGTCTGCAGGAGCTCATCTTGGATGCCAGCCCTCACTGCTGCTGCCATCTCCCTGGCTATCGTTTCAGTCACATGTCATAGGGCCCCTTCCTGCCTTCTGTGTCAGCAAAGAAAATGGTGGTGGCAACTTCAGTGGTGGGCTGGCATTACTGTTTGGACTCTGACCCATTTTGTTGAGATAATGGGGAGGAACAGGCCAGGTCTGCAGCTAGGATATGCCTCAGCATGAAGCCGGTGTATCCTGGCTTGTGTAGATGAACCCTAGGTTAAGTCAGGATGTCCCTGTATCAGTGAAACTGTTTCATATCTACATTTAGATATGAAATTAACCTGTACTCTTACCTCAAAACAGTTGATTTATCTTGTACACATTCAATTAATGGTTGATGTATGGGTTCACCCTGTCGCCACATTTTCCCCATTTGGAGTGGCTCCCCCAGCAGCAGATAATATGAGTATTCACATCTGATCACTCATGGCTGCCCAGAATACATGTCTGTAAGCAAAGACAGATAGTCATTTGGCTCTTTCCTGGGGCACAGAATGCTTAGGAGGTCAAATTTGGTGCAGGGAAAATGCTGACAAGAAAGGTGTCTCCACTTACATATCTCAGAGCTGCTCCTACCTTTTTTTAAGAGACTGAAAATCTAATACATACATGCATAGCACGTAGTTAGCACCTTAGACAAGATAAACTCAATAAAATACAAATATTGAAATTAAAATCCATATTAATGCTTGATTTTATTTCATAATACCCAATTACTGTTAATAAAAAGACATTGTCATGAATGACAAGTCAAAAGAACATAATTTGTCTTGTATGGAAGGGGCAATAAGAAAATAGCACCTTCTATCCCTGAATTATCAAGGCTACATTGATAGAGAGGGGAAAAACTGCCATGGGCCTGCTCTTTAAGTTCAGCCAATCCTTGGCTCAATCCCTTCAACATCCAAACAGTGAGTAGAATGTCTATAAGGGTAAGGTCTACTTGTTTAGACCTCCATGTAAAATGGAACCATTAACTCAAATGGAAACTGCTATGTATAGATTTCATTATATACAGTATGTTAAAGTAAGGTTCAATACATGTGTTAATTGTTAACGACTATTGCAGTATTGAATTACTGATGTTTTGATACCAAGTGTGAGGCTTAGGTGCAGAAACTTCTCAGGTGTTCAGTGGCATGGGACCATTATTTTTATTTTGTACATGTTGTGTACCATCATGTGATGAATGATGTGAAGAAAATACTATCTTTGTTATGAACACAACCAGTTCATGTTTATTGCAAACAACTATAGCAACATTGCAAGACTGACATGCAGCTACCAAAGTGTGACTCTTATGAGCAGTGCAACTTTCTTATGGGTTCATTGTCATGGATTTATTGCCATTTTTTGGACATATGGTGTCCCTTCCTGTGATTCATGGTGTGAAGGGGATACTATTTTTGCTGCAAACAGTTCATATTAGTTGTGGACAACTGCCTATAGCAAGTATGTCCTGTTTCATTTGTGTACACTTTAGTTCTCTGCTTCATTTTTATTTAAGTACCATACAAATATCACAGAGAATACACCCACTCTTCTCTGATTTTGAGACCTCAGAAGAGTAGGACCTGATTAATACTTGAATAGAACACTCCCAGGGAATAACAGGCACTTCCAGGAAAGTCTAAGATCCTACTTGAAACCCTGACAGTCAGAGCTCACAGTACTGGACTAGATAGCCAAATGGTGTGACAATAGAAAGCAGCTTTCTATGTTTCAAAAATACCTGGATGATTTTTGAACATGCCTTTCTGTTTCTCACATTTCCAGCATATATTTTTACTTCCTTTATAATTTTTTGATAATTAAATGGGATCAGGTACCATCTATGCATCATTTTAAAAAGTTTTCTCTTAGATCATAGTACAGTATTGCTTTAAGTCTGATGTCCCACATCTTCTCCCATAGCTCTGAACTGATACTGTATCCAAAATGTTGGGCCCATTTGATCAGACAGTTTTTTATTTGTTCATCTTCTTGCTTTCATTTCAATAGCATCTTGTAAATTTTACCAATTCATTGTTTATCATTTGTACATAAATTAATCTCAAATTCCTTTTTTAATTTTTTTTCAAAACAAACAAGTTTTTATAATCAAGCTTGAATATTTCTAGTAGTTGATTGTAGTGATAAAAATAAACATCAACACCTGTATCTCTAATTTCTTCTTGGGTTTTAAATCTATATTGATCATTTTCTTTTACTAGCAAATCTGCGTAAGTTATCCACTTTGCTGATTTTTTAAAAATTGAATTTATAAAAAGCTTCCTGAGGTGAGATCCACAATGGTGTCCCTGTGACAAGGCAAAGACATACTGGAAAATGATATAAAGGAAAATATAAGACATTTTGAAAATTAAACGATAGCTAAAACCTGAACACTTTTATTAGGCCTTTCAGAAGAAAAGTTTAAAGGCATCAATTTCAGAATATTGCACTATATGATAATAGCAGCAAGGCTATTATGTGCCCCCAATTGTGGAAAAAACTAAGCTGCCAACAAAAGAATGGCTATTGAAAGTCTTCCAAATGGCTGAAATTGATAAATTCTATATATTGATAAAAGAAAAAATGCTATGACCATTTTTAACAGACTGGGAACTCTTTATATTTTCTATAAAGAAAAAAAAAGGAAAGAAAATGCTTCTGAGTTTTGAAGAGTAACCCCCCTTGTTTTTGTAGCTATTTGGTCAGACGAACTACCAGTTACAATACACACACACACACAGAGAGAGAGAGAGAGAGAGAGAGAAACATATTACAATATAAATGTTGTCTTTGACTTGTAGGGTGGGAAGTCATACTTTGATACTTTTTTACTTCTTTTTTTTTTAACCATTCAGATCATGCTATCTTTTATAACACAATGGGATGTATAACTTTTTATGTTTATGCAGTAGAAAATTATACAGCATGTTACATTATATCATAATGTTATTTATGAAAATCAATAAATATATTATTTTAAAAAAAACTAGCTGTACCTGGCATAACATACACCATTAAAAAAAAACTCCTGAAAAGACATCCAATAGACCTCACAACAACTGCTTAAGGTAGGCTAGTGGATTTTTTAATTCTTCCTCCCCCTTCTCATCATTGAGAACACTTTCTCAGAATTGCTTAGGGTGACTTGTTATGTTGCCCTTTTGCTGCCACTGCTGCTGCCAATTGACTGCCTGGGTCCTGAAGCAGGCTGCCCGTTACCACTGCCAGTTGACTGTCTGGGTCCTATCACAGCGACTGAAGCAGTGTCATGCCACCCCTGCCGCAGTTGACTATCTGGGTCCCAATCTGGGCCACAGATTGAGAGGCAGGAGTGGATTGTAAGGTGGAGAGGGAATGTGCATGTGTGTGATGATAGGTTGGGTGTGCTTCCTGAGCAGCCAATCAGCACACTGGAAAAGGCAACATACCTAAGAGTTTTTTATATATAGATACTTGGATGATTTTATGTTCACTTAGTTATAACACATATATCTCTATCCAGTTGATGTGCTTAAAATAACATTGAACTATTATACACATGAAGCCAAAAAATAGAGGGAAGAAAAGGCAGAATGTGTGTGGTGCAGTATTTTCTTTTTCTTTTCTTTTGTTTTAAACGTATTACTAGGAATGACAAGAGAGCAGATTCCAGATTCTAGCACAATATTTTGCTTTTTCACTCATAATTCATAGTGAGAGGATATTTATTTTAAACTTGCCCCTTGTTCTACTAGTACTGATACACACACACACACACACACACATTTTTTTTTATAACTTACACTTTTAAAAAATGACACCTCACCAAAAAAAGGTTTGAGAGAAATGGCCATTAAAAAAATGGGCTATGGCTGAAATATTGGAAGAAGTCCAGGAGGCTGAGAAGAATTTTTTTAAAAAAAATAAAAGCTGAAGTTAGAAAAACATATTTATCAGGTCAGACAGGAAAAAGAGCTCAAAGGACTACAGGGAGAAAGAGGAGAAATAGCTGAAAATGAAGATAACAATATTTTATGTGCATGAAAGGTATAAACAAACAAGGGACTACCTAGTTATTTGTAGTGGATCTGTGTTACTCTTAAACCTTTCGTGTTTTATTAATTTCAGTTGGTCTGGCAGAGTTGCCATCTTCCAGAAACTACCTATATTACAGCACCATGTCCTCTAATATTTTTCTTCTAATTTTATCTCTCATCCCATCTGTCTTTCTCCCTCTTGACTTCGCCAGAATGCTTGCCTGGGACACTTTACAGATATTCTGCAGGACTTATTAAACCCAGTGGACTACTCTGGATACAATAATTTGGTTTTACAGACCCAATAGTGAGAGTACAGAGATTTCAGGAGGATGATATAGGTATGACAAAGTCAATAAGAATAAAAGGAAGTGTTGTCTCAGTCCCTATCTATGTAACTTCCTCTCTCTCTGGCTTTTCTTCACAAACGAAGATTCAGGAAGGACTCATCCCACGCTTTATGCAAGCGCGCTGATGACTAAAAAGGCCAATCTGAGATAAACAAGTCCAGTTGCAGAAAGCACAGCAAAAGGTCTCCTTGGGTGATGTTACTAGGTTGTGATTCTTTCTGCATTGTCATTTCTCTTCAAGACTTGTTCGGCGTGAGTTCTCAAATAAGGCTGCAGCATTGTGGATAGTGCGTCTCCATGCCTCCCGATGTGAGGCCAGGGCAGACTATTGTTGGTGATCAATTTGGCCAAGCATAAGATGATGTTTCAGGGAGTCCTTGTCTCACTTTTTTGGAGCACCCTTCTTACACTGACCCATGGCGAGTTCACCATAGAGTACTATTTTTGGGAGGCGATGGTCCTCCATCCTAGAAATGTGCCCTGCCCAGCGCAGCTGTGTTCTCAGTAACATGTCCTCAATGCTGGTGATCCCTGCTTGCTCAAGGACAGCAACATTTGCCATCAATTAAAGACAATGAAATAGAGACAACTCAGACTTGGTGTGGATACTAAGGAGACTCTGAGGGTTTGCATCTTGGAATTTTTTTTAATTCATAGTTTTTTTTAAAAAAAATAACATATTTCAGAAGTATTATGGAATATCAGGCAAACACCTGGTTCCTCTAGAAGATATGGGCTCCTTAGAAGCAAGAAGGATCATCAGGAGTAGGGAGTTTTCTTAAGAGGAGAGAACCTTAAGATTTGTACCAAATTGTTACAGGTGGGGCAGAGCAAGGAATAACTGGCTTTTTTACTGTGTGAACAACAGAGGTTGTGTCTAAGCCAGTTTCCTGATTCCTGTTCCTAAGTTCATGGAAGAACAAAGAAAGACAAGGAGAATTCTTTCCTTTTTGCTATGGGGTAGAGAACAGTAGGAAGGAGAGAAAAGGTCCGAATGAACACAAGGAAGGTGCTCTGAGAGTGGAGGGAGAGATAAAACAGTGACACATTTCCCATATTGCCTAGCTGCCTTTGTTTTACCTGGGATCATTCATACTATATTTCCACTTTAACTGCCATGGCTGCATCCTATGGAATCTTGGGGATTGTAGTTCAGTGAAATACTAGAGGAGCTCTCTGGCTGGGAACTCTAAATGTCCCTTCCTCCACTGCAAAACACAGGATTCCATAGGACGGAACTGTAGCACTGTAACTGCTTACTGTTAAAGAGCCTTTGTATTCCAGCCATGACACCTATCTCTATATATAGCTCTCTTGGGTATGTTGCTGTTCCCAGTGTGCTGACTGGCCACTTAGGAAACATACCCAACCAATTGTACTGCTCAATTGGCTGGCCAATCAGCAACTTGAGAGTGTTTTTCAGCACCACCTCCTTGCCCTACAGCCACATCTTTGCCTGTTGAGCTGCAGTAAGTAAATACTAAACCTTCTCCTCTTGCTGTCTTAATATGCATGCATGGGGAAAAATAATGTTGCTTTCTATGTGTTCCCCACTCTCTTCATTCTTCTTTTTCCTCCTGTCCTACCTTGCAGGGTAGGTTGCCTGTGATTGAAATATGGCGCTGAGTCGTCCGAAGCTTCACGGAAGTGACACGGACGGTTTCGCGAGAGGCACAGCGTCGTCCAAAGTAGACCCTTGCCGCGCAGCAGTCTCGGGAGGGTGCTCGTGCGGCAAACCGGCATTTTGGCAGGTCTGAAAATCTCCTAAGTCTATGAAAGCTCATGCTACAATTTTCTGTCTCTCAGTTAGTTTCAAAGGTGCTACAAGATCCCCTTGCTTACTGATATTCCAGACTAACATGGCTATGTTGTTATATTCTTCTCAGTTTCAGAGTCTGCCAGATGTTACTGACTGGATTTGGACCTTTTCTATTCACAAGTATGCTGTTCTTGTTAACCATTTAATTCTTCATATTCACACAGTACAGGAGTGAGTAAACCAGAGGTATACGTGTTCCTGAATAATGACTGTATATGTTCTGCAAAGTGGTAGTACAAGGAATTATTATGTTCTTGTTCTCCATGTACTTAAAAAAAATAAAAACATAGTAATGGATTTTTATTTTATTTTATTTTATTTTAGTAATGGCTTCTGTCAGAAGATTACATGTTGCAAGCAATCTCCCAAGCTATGGGCTATGTGTCCTCCTTGATTAGCACACCTAGAGGACAAGACACAAGATCTTTTTAAATGCTGTGACTTCTTTGGATTTACACAAACTGGCATGGGGCCACATTGCATCTCAGCCCAAACCATGTTATTATGCATGACCAAATGGAAGCCAACAAAAAGAAAAAAGGTGGTTTGTGAGAAGGTGAGAGGTGTCATGAGAATCAATAAATGCTCTCTGTGATGGCCTGTAAAACCAGCATAACCTATTAAAACACTGAAAGTTAGGGCAGCCCTCGGCAGCAATAACTCATGCTTGGCAGACTATGAACTTCTATGTCTCCGATTATAACCTTTGTCAGCAGCCTTAGGAATGCACAGGGAGCCATTTATACCTGGCAGAGTGGTCTATTTGGAGAGTGAACAGAGGTCACTGCTCTTTATGAGAAACCAGGTTGTGTTCAGGGGCAACTGTAGGCAATTTGTAACTCTTTATTTAGCATTTAACAGGATCTCTTGCTACACACCTCCCCCGGTTTTTCACAGCTGCTACTTTTTAAATCTGTTGTTGTGTATAAACATCCCATTTTTATTTCTTCATGCACTTCTATTTTTTCTTCTATGTATAAGTGGATATATAGACAGATACATGGTACATAGCATTAAAAAACCCTATGCTATTTTGCTTCTTTTCACTACCTCTTTCCCCCCGATTTCTGGTTTTTCCTCATTTTTTCCTTATTTCTTTTCACTTAAAAGTACAACCTTCATGCTGTTCTCACTCACTCCTTGCTTCTTCTTTTCTGTCAAAGAGTAGTTCAGTGCTCTTCTGTACTTTACACCAATTGAAATACAAGTAGGCTGAGGTGACAGACCTCTACATTGTGCTGCTTCAGACTGAGGGTAGCAGTGCTATTTTTGAATGTTGGCCATGTTTTGTTGTGTGTTGTTATGCTTTAAAGTCTGCATAGGAGACCAGCACATTGGATTAGGTAGTTTAGCATGGTTCTTTCTCTGGTATATTAAATTCCTACACACCAGCAGCTTTTTATATGGGGTAGCACTCAAAAATTCAGCTTCTTACATGCCATCAAAGTAAATCTGGCACAAAATTCTTCCACCACAGTAATCTCATAGCATTTCATTCTGCATAATTTCTAGAACTGGTTTTAATTAAAACCTTACTTGTTACATAAAGGGGGCGAAAGTCAATTTATAAGGCTGTCGAGCATATGTAAATTAGTCAATCAGTTAACTTGTTGTTTAAATAAGCTGTCATATAAATCTATAAAGCATCAGGATAATTCAGTACCAATGGTCCAAACTTAATTTCTGATTAGCTAGTATACATTTCTAATACAGGCCCACTTCTACATATATGATATAATCCCATCCCATCTTGGTAGCGGCCACCATTTGGGAGGATGAGATATCAAATTTGTTTGTACATTTTTGGTGCAGCAATTTGGCAACCGTCCAAGTGATAAACTCCCTTACCTCCAAATCCCCTCGTGTGATGGTGCTTGTCAGGGTCTTTACATTGCAATGTTTGAAGTTCAATATTCTGTTTGTCGTGCGACATGTGGCGGGCATTAACAATGGTATTGATGATGCTCTTTCCTGCATGCAGATGGAGTGCTTCAGAGAGTTGGCCCCAGACGCTTCACCTGAGGGTGATCTAATGCCAGCAAGCCTGTGGAGGCTTAGGAGGCTGAACTCGTGAGGGCTTTAGGTATGTCTATAGTGTCTAGTACCAAAAAGGGATACATAAGAGCTTTGCAGGATTTTTTTTCAGTTCAGGGAGCAATCGGGTTTTATGCAAGGCATTCCTGTCCCATTTGAACAGCTCTTCCAATTCTGTATTTTTCTATACTGAAAGGGTTTGTCCCCTCAATCCATAAGGATTAGACTCTGCTATTGTTTTTTGGCTCAAAGCCCAAGGAGTTTCAGATACTACAAGGGATTTCAGCATTCAGAAAGCCCTTGAAGGGTGGTCCAGGGAAAGGGGGCAGAGGGCTGATATTAGGACCCCACTTTCCCCAGCCATTCTGAAAGGGCTTGCTAAGGTTTGGGTTGACATTTGCATGTTGCATTATGAAGTGCTGCTTTTTCATGCATCAGCACTCACAGCCTTCTTTGGCGCCTTGCAGATTAATGAGCTTGTGCAGGCATCCAAGATGGATGCTTCCAACAGAGCTCTGGAGTTGAGGGATATCTGCTTGGATGAGTGCCAGGTTGTGTTGACCCTGCATTTTTCCAAAACAGATCAATGAGGAAGGGGCAAGCAATGCTGGTTGTTACCATGTAGTAACCCAGAGTTATGTCCCGTTAGGCGTTTCCACAATTCTTGGGAGTTTGGGGGCCTCGGCCAGGCCCACTTTTTGTGAACTGATTTTTCTCCATTGACCAAGTACCAATTTTGGACATTAACATTCAGAGCACTAGGTAAGTTGGGTATTCATGGGGTCCGTTTTGCTACCCATTCCTTTCATATAGGAGCTGCCTCTACAGCTTCTGCCTTGGGTATGCCAGTGACAGCAATCCAAGGGATTGGCCGGTGGAGGTCCTCCACCTATCGGTGTTTTGTGCATCCACTCACCTATTAACCTGTTGTCTTCCCCCTTTTGTTTTTCAGATTTTAGGTCGACACTGGTGAGGCTGTAGATGCTGATTTCTGGCCACAATATGGTTTACTGGGTGGCCCGACAGGCCTGGTTGTGTCATTTTGGGCCTCACCTGAGTCTGGGGAACAGTGCAACAGTTGAATGTTTAGGGAGGAGGGGTCTGCTTTGGCATGGCCTTATGCCATTGCTTTTTGAGGAGTGTCAAGGACCTTCACCAGATGTTCTTGTTATACATTTGGGTGGGAGTTATTTGGAGCTTTTGAAAGGGAAGGCGCTAGTGCTTCAGGTGATCCATGACATGCAGGTAATCACGTCTCGGTGGCCTCAGGTTACCGTCATGTGGTCGGCCATGCTGCCTAGAAGGCTTTGGTGAGGGGATGGTGATCCCCGTCTAATTGACAAAGCCCAGAGAAGGGGTAATCAAGAAATCAAAAATGCAATGCAAAAGGGGTTGGGATATTACTTGTCACAGCCAGACATTGTGTCCAAGAGGCCTGAGCTCTACAGAGCAGATGGGGTGCATCTCTTGGATGCTGGACATTTATTATTCCTGGGCGATCTTCAGCAGGGGGTTAGGGACCTTTTGGATGAGCTGGTGAGGGAAAGGGACTAAGCAGATGCTTGCCCCTTTCTGCGGCAGGGAAGGGGGAAGTGTAGTTTCTGTGGGCACCTTAGCACCAAATTAGGCGAACGCAGAGTCTCTGGAAGGGCCACTTCAGGTTGTGTGGCGTAAGGGGACAGAAGGAGACCCACCTTGGGGTTGGACTAAAGGATAATCCTTCATCACAACCCGTGTGGCTTGGGTGAGGGACTTTTGGGTTGACCTTCCAGATGCGGGCTGGCTGGTGAGCAATTCCTAGGCAACTGGGGTTTCTCTCCAGGCCCCAGGTGTTCACCTGGGTAGGCTGAGGGATGTGGTCTAGCATAAACCTACTGCCTCAGCTGATCCCTCACCAGGTTGCCTCCCCCTGCTGAAGATTTTAGAGGCTATTAAATAGGTTGATTTTAATAAAATACTTTATTTCACCCCATTTCATGTGTGTGGTCTTGTTATTCCCACAATCAGCCAGCAAAAATGAAGCATATCAGTTTTTAGATCATAGTAAGGGAAAACATATACATCTGCATGCAATAGGAGATGAGATAGCTACAGTTTCTCCCATGGTTTAATCTTCTATTCTGTCCTTATTTCCCACCTGCTATTATGTGCAGAACTCCAGATGCAGAAAAGTCATGGACAATAGAATAAGGGGTTCATAGGCATAAGTGGCCTTGTCTCTCAATGTATCACAGATAGTAGCAGTGACTGCCAAGAAATGCCTCAGTGAGTATGCTTTCCGCTGCACTCACCGCCATGCCCTATGTCAAGAACAGCAAAGTATGTTTCGCAGTTCAGCCAAACAATCAACAGGAATTATTTTATGTTTTGAGTACATCTCCTAGAAAATAACAATGTCTTTCTAAAACCTTTGCCATGGCAACCAGCTATGGAGTTAAAATGTTTCCCTTATTACTTTATGTGTACTATTCTCCCTACTCTCCCACTTAAAATGGAAAAGAATGCTGGTTTCCTTTTCGATGGGCTAAAATGAATTTGCCTGTTTCACATTCTCCAGTCAACAGGTACCAAACTACTGATACACAGCCTAATCTGTGACTCTCAATCTGGCCATCATTATGCTATGGTCACTTCCCAGAGCTTGAAACTTTGACGACCAACTCTGAAATAATGAGATCCAACACAGAAAATCGGGTTAAATAAGGGCCACTTTATTTGATCTAAACCTATTTAAATGCAGTAATTTGGGGATGAACAAAAGAGGGGGAGCAACCTGGGTCCAGCTGTGGCCAGGGGTTATCCCGGTGACTTCTTCCTCAGCCTTCCTTCAGGTGAAAGACCTGAGCCCAAGGGCAGTCCCAAATTAATGGAGCTGCTCCCTGGCCAGTTGTATTTTGGAAAGCAAAACCCAAGTTGCTCCCTCCCAAGGCACAAGACTTACTAAGACAGAGCAAATCCTGAGATCAGTCCCAAGGGCAGACTCCTCTTCTACCTCCCAGGCTGCAGAACAGGTGGAGACACTTCCAGAGCCCAACCCTTCACCAAATGGGTGCCAAGGTATATATCAAACTAAAAAATTCTCCCTCTGTTCCCTGCCAAATGCTGGCCTATTTCATGACCCAAGCCACACCATTCCTGCAGCTACAGTGTGGGGTAGGGTAGGGGAAAAAAACTGTCAAAAGTGGGGAGGGGGATTCCTACCTGACCCCAAAGTGATGAGATATACTTACACTGCACAAAGGGTGGGTGGGCAGTTTGCAAGATCAGAAGAGAAAGAGGTACATAAGGGGTGGTGGTGGCTGAGGCTTAAAAGCCCTCTGCCTCCACCCAGCCTGCATGATCTGCTTGGTTCTAATGCACCAAGCACAAGCACCCTGGCCTCTCTTTGGGGATGCCATCAAATAGCTCCCTCCCCCACAACACCCTTCCCCTGTGAGGGTAAGTGAATGCATTAGGTTTGAAAATTAATAAAGTTAAAAGGTAGAAATCAGACAATTAACTCACTAGCAGAACCACTAATGATTGAAATATTTCAATTTGTTGAGTCTATTGATTAAAATTTGTGTGTGGACAGACCATAGAAAAAATATTTATTTTATTGAAAACTGTTCTTTGTTATTGTAAACAGTCACTGTAAGAACTTGGGTAAGAAAATGGGTAAGTAAGAGATATGTGGGGATCATGAAGATGGGTTCAGAAAGTAAAAAGGGGTAGGCCATAGGAAGACTACTGAGAGTGGTGGTTGGGGGGGGGGTAAACAGTCCTAGAGCAGTAAAACTGTACATGCCCATCACATTTATAGTGACAAGGGGTTAGGTCTCTTCGTCTGGTAGAAAGGCCTTGCCTTGAAATTCTGTTCATGAGGTTTCAGGTATCTCCTCCCCTGGGTCCCCCTGGCTGGCAACAGTAGGTTGGGTGGGTAGTTCTCGGGGTTTTTTTAACCCTTCCCAACCCTTTTGAGTCCCCTTTGGGCAATTGTTCCCTGCAAAGTTAGATGCTGCATGAGGGCTTGTAGTATGAAGGTCTGCTTCTCAAGCGTGGGATGGAGCATCTCCCTATCCCTCCCAGCCTGCTCATCCTCCTGCTTCAGACTTCCCTCCTCCCTCTGCCACCTCTCCTCCATTCTCTACCCCTTGCTTCTCTCCTGTCTGCCTCCCTCTGCTCTCTTGCATCTCTCCTGTCCTCCAGTCTCTTTCTTGATATATCAAGATGGGTCAGCATCCTGTCCATCAGGGCAGAGGAGTGCTTAAAAACTTTGCCAGTGCTGTCCACAGCTTTCTCTCTTTTTTCCTTTTGTGTTGTGCCAACCTCTCCAATGGAGTCAGACCATAGGATTTACAATGAATGGTGCAGAGGTTGTCCACTGCTGACTTCCTTTCCCACTTCTTTCCCCTATAACATCTAGGAAGCATATTTTGATCCTGGCTCTTTCCAAGTGGTCCTTTTTTAAGGCAAGTACACATGATCCACCCCTATTAAGCAAATAGCTGTTCCTATTAGATTTGGCCACTGCAGGTGGGATTTCATTTCAGTTTTGAAGAATTTACCAAAATTCACATATCACATATTCAGGACAAGACACAATGTGAAGTATTTAAAAAGTAACTGCTTGAGAAAACAAACACTAATACATTTTCTTGATCTTTACCTTTGCAACCTGCTTGTTTACCCACTTCTCACTCTGTCCCAGATAACAATCATAATCTCACTGTCTGTTTCCTCATTGGTTCTCTGCTGGACAGTGCACCAGGTTGTAGTAATGCTGAAGAAAAAAAAGGAAGCAGCTGGTCATCATGCTGGAAAGAAGAAAAACTCAATGGGAATGACAGTCCTTTGTCTAGCATAAGGGTCCTCCAAAACATGGAGCCAGTAATGAGGTGGATTTGGAGGTAGAAGGTGGTCTTTAGTTTTTGCTTCATCAGATAGTCTGAAGCATCTTAGTTGAACCTAGCAGAACATCTATCAAATGTTTGATCATGCCCCTGACCATGATCTGGTGCAATGGGGAAAGCCATATTTTCAGTCCAGGAAGGACCATAGTAACAATGCTCTATCATCATATTGCACTGTTCCTGGGACCATTCATGATTCTGTTTTTAAAGCAATTGGCAAACAAAGTATTGGGTTCAGCAAACGTACTGCCTGGAGTGATGGCTTTAGCCATTTTTAAAGTGAATTCCAAATCTCTTTATGCTACCTCTTACAGAAAAACAATAAGTATAGCTTCTTCAGCTGGAAAGCGTAGTGTATGTCTTCTCCCCATCAAGGCTGCTAGTATTCTACACACATACTCACTTGCTTACTTTACAGGCCATCCAGCCTTCCCCATTTCATAATGTAAGGGGAGGAGATGATGTAAGAAAATGCCACCCAGCAGATTTTTAAAGTGTATACATAGAAAATGGAACACCAGAAAGAAAGACTGTGATTTCCCAACCCATCTGATACATCCAGAAATGAATCCAATTCATCTGCATCTCTTTTTAAATCAGAGTTTGACTGTATTGAAATTCTACTTCTTTTCCCTATAACATCTAGGAAAGAAAAAAATGCTGAGAAGCCATTGGCATAAATACATTTGAAAAACTTCAGATATAATTTGCAACATTTGTTTCACTTCTTGTGATTCCTCTTATACCTACCATCAATATTTCAGTTTACCTGAAATCTTGTATAATACTTTCAGAAAGGATCAGAGGAGGGGCCCAAAGATCTGTATTTCATTTAAATG
The DNA here is from genome assembly GCA_030847615.1 of Gambelia wislizenii. Classification (NCBI taxonomy): domain Eukaryota; kingdom Metazoa; phylum Chordata; class Lepidosauria; order Squamata; family Crotaphytidae; genus Gambelia; species Gambelia wislizenii. The sequence continues at coordinate 190,898,971 of JAUMIR010000003.1, read as the reverse complement.
GCAATCTTCTACTCATATGCTTCTGAGAGCCAGAGGGGGACTCTCAGTCTCAGTCAGAGGGGGAGTACTCAGGCCGGGTAATAGTGCCACTCTATTCTGCTTTGGTCAGACCTCACTTAGAATACTGTGTCCAGTTCTGGGCACCACAATTAAAAAAGGATATTGACAAATTGGAGTGTGTCCAGAGAAGGGCAACTAAAATGGTGAAAGGTCTGGAAATGATGCCTTATGAGGAGAGACTTAGGGAGCTGGGTATGTTTAGCCTGGAAAAAAGACGGTTAAGAGGCGATATGATAGCCCTGTTTAAGTATTTGAAGGGATGTCATGCTGAGGATGGAGCAGGCTTGTTTTCTGCTGCTCCAGAGACTGGAACACGGAGTAATGGGTGCAAGCTCCAGGAACAGAGATTCCACCTCAACATTAGGAGGAACTTTTTGACAGTAAGAGCTGTTCGGCAGTGGAACGCACTCCCTCGGAGTGTGGTGGGGTCTCCTTCCTTGGAGGTCTTTAAACAGAGGCTGGATGGCCATTGTCAGGGATGCTTTGATCGTGATTTCCTGCATGGCAGGGGGTTGGACTGGATGGCCCTCGTGATCTCTTCCAACTCTGCAATTCTATGATTCTATGACTTACTTCTGCATAGACATGAAATTGCACTACTAGGTACTGCTACAAATGCATTTGATTACTACATTTTCTCTTTTGCCACCTTCATCAGTTACTTTCTTTTAATATTTCTCCCCATTAACTTTTACTTTCTTTAATGTTCTTTCTCAATAACACTGGGAATCTGCACAAAGAAATACATTTGACCTAGGTTAAGTAATAATGAAGCGGAGTGTTCTTCACAACTTTTTAATATGAGTTATTCTGTAATCAATTTAATTTTAATGACTGAAGTTACAGTTACATAAACTTAAGGCAATAATATGATTAGCTGAAATGTTAAGTAAATTACCCAGGCATTTGCAAGCATGAGACAGCTTTGAAATAAATTGATTTAACTAACTCATATTATTTAGCTCATCAGCCATTCGAATATCTGAAAGGAAAGGAAATCTGTTTGTAAAAGCAGTATGAAACTGTTCTTCAAGGAAGAAGGGAATAAATACATGTATTAAAGGGCATCTGTTCATCACCTATCTACATCAAAACAGTTTCTGACACTTTGGGTGTTCATATTCTTAAAGGCTGTTGGCTGTGGACTTTATCAGATGCATAAAATACGGCATCATAATGATGCCACATAACTGCAAAAGGGTGCACACATCTGATGATGTGGCCCTTTTGTAGTTATGTCCCCATCAAAACCCATAGTTTTTAATTGATGGCTGAAGCTGTCAATTGAGCCCCCCTGCTGTTTTGGTGCCGGCATTGCCAGCATGTGAAACCTCAGGCCATTTAAATCTCATCACTGCAGTGAGAATGGTTAGTCCGGAGTGAACATTTCTGAGTGAGATTGGGACATCCAGGTAAGTTTCAATTTTATGATCCTCCCTGGGTTCCTTGGGACTTTTTAAGTGTGTCTAGGTACTTGGTGCAACTTTTTTGCATTAGTTTTGTTTTTATTTTTGAATTTCCTGTGCGATGAAGTCTTGTGGGATTTCAAACGAGGACTCCTCTTTATTGTCAGGGCTGGCTTTTCCAGATGAGGAAGGCAAGTACAGAGGTGGGACCGTTCTTTTGTCAGCATAAAAATGTTTGTTTGTTTGTTTTATGCTGACAAAAGAATGTTTTCAGGGCTTGTCTGATAAAGTCCTGAGCCTGGGCAATTCCCAATGAAAATGGCAGACCTTCTTTTGATATTTGGAATTTTGGGGAGGGAAAGAATTTCTACTCATGTGTTTCTGAACCCTCAGCAGGGCTGGAGAATCTTCAGGCACTGATTAAATGCTCTTTACTTTGAAAGAGCAAATATCTTATCCACCATCCTTCCCAGGAATCCTTTAAAAAAATCATTTGAAATAACTGTTCATTCTTTATGGTCCTCGCTATCAAAGGAGTACCAAGTGAGAGGGCAAAGACTCTACAAGGACATAATCACACTCATACATATTGCTGGAATAAAAATGGTCACAATTGTATTGGTAGCAGTTGAGATTCTCTGGGGTAGCATAGGACATGGATCAAGGCATTAAATTGACCACCTGCTGACTTATAAATTACAACCCTTAGCATGCCAGCTGGAGCATAAAAAAGGGTTGACAAGATATAGGGCTGCATGTAGATGCAAGCTACTGCATGAATCTCCTCCCAAGAAACCAGGTCTGAAAGTCTCCCAGATAGGGATGCCCTGAGACACTTCCACCCAAGATCCTTCTGGGGAATCTCCAAAATTGACATTTTCATCCAGCTAACACCCCCATTGCCCTAACTGTTACAAGGGATGTTTGGATTAAGCTGCCTGTTTCCCACCAAAACTACCCATGAATTCATACTGCAGACCACGTTACCAAATATTCCATCCCCAGTCCAAAATATGAACTTTTCTGTCTTGGAAAGTGCCACCAGTGTCAACAAAATGCCCAGGTGTTCCACAATCCTCTCCCCAAAGTTATGAAGTGACTGGCTGCCTTGTTGGCTTCTCTTCTAATCAAGTTGACCTCCACTGGATCATGGACATTTCTGTTCCATATTCCAATAGTGCAGAGCAGAAAAGTTACATGCTGAGAAAATGAGGGAGCAGTACCCTAAAATCAGCTTTGGCAGCATATTTAGACCCATATGAGTTGGCTCACCAGCAATCTGGAGAGGGGGCATCTGGTTAGGGCTGGTCCCAAGATTATCACTTTCATTGGACATGCTAATTTGAGCTTCTGGAGGGCCAAAGGTCTCCTATCCCTATCATAGGCAAGCAATCCTGGAACATCCATATTTGCCCCTTCAGATGACTCTGAAAGACATGGGAAATGAGAAGAAAAGGTGGATTTAAAAAGGAATTGTGAGAATGCACAAAATACCTTTGGAAATCAAAATGCAGCCTATCAAATTGAACAAAAACAATTGTTATTAATGCAAAAGTGGGCATCTGTGACTAGACAGGGGCTTTTGGAATTGAAGATTTTTACTATAGGTCTATAAATGCAGTATACTGTTAAACTACATTATTTAACTTTTAAAATCTTTTTAGACCGTATTTTAGAGTGTGGTTTTAATATGGCTCATAGTTTAAATTAGGTTTAATGTTGACTTGTTGTATGTTTTTAATTGTAATCTTTACAAAATATAAGCCACCTTGAGTCCTAGCCTTGGAAAAGAAGCAAGATATAAATAAAGGATGATGATGGCTGTGGTGATGTTGTTGTTGTTGTTGATGATGATGATGATTTCCACTCACCTTAAAACACAAAAAGATGTTATATCATATATTTTCTGGTTTAGGGTAGGAGTTTTTGCTTGTTCTTTTTTTAGGGGAGGATTGGGTGATGGGTTCAAGTTCAAGGGACACAAATGGCCATGTTGGTTGACCCTCAAATGCATTTTATATGGAGGGACTTGGGGGTCTCCTAGGGTGGCTTTGAGACTGAAAACAGGGGCTTAGGGTCACATTTGGTCCCCAGGATGCACTTTCCCCACCCTTGTGTTGTTCATGGCACAATGCAGTTCCCTGCCATTAGTGAAGCCATCTGTCCAGGGAACCCATTTTCAGATGGACCAGAAAGAAGGAGGCCGGTTAAAGTTTGTGCTTTAAAGTTTATGTATGCATCACTTAATGTGAGTGCAGGTTGAGGGGCCAGAGGCTTTTAAAGGCCCTGCCACCCCCTGCCTTTTCCTCTCTTCACTTCAGATCAACCCACCCTCCCATCACTATCATAGTGTGATGCAAGTGGTCACTTTGGGGCCAGGTAGGAATCCTCCCCCCATATTTTTCAGGCAGGGAGGTGTTTTGCCTACCCTGTGCTGTCATAGATGGCAGCAGGCAGTTGGCTAGGGTTATGTTTTAAATAAGCAGTCAGTGGCTGGTTGAAGGGGGAGAGATGTTAGTTTGGTGAGTACCTTGACATTGCTTTTCAGTGAAGGGTGAGCCCTGGAACCACCTCTTTAGGTCTTGCAACTAGAGTGCTGGTGAAAGGGACTTCCCTTGGGGGTGGCCTGAGGGATAAACCCTTGTGTTAAGTCCTGTGACTCAGGGAAGGGACTCTCATGCTGGCCTTCTAGGTGTGGGTCAGCTGGTGAGTAACCCAGAGTCTGGGTTCTGGCCAGGGCTCAGGTGTTTCACCCAGGGGAAGCTGAGGAGAGGGTCTGGGGATCGATCTCCTGCCCCAGCTGCACCCACACGAGGTCGCTTCCCTCCTTTGCAGTTTTGAATTTTTTAATGGGTTAAATTAAATAAAGTGGCCCTTTACAACCCAATCTCTGTGTCTGACCTCATTATTTCCTAGGTCAGTGTACAATAGGATTTTTTAGTTCAAAAGAATCTGAGACCTCATGGAAGTTGGTGGTAGACCAGAGGGAGAGAACATGCTGCCCTTCAGCTGTTCATAAACTACTACTATCAACAATGCCTCACTATTGCTCAAGCTGGTACAGTCTAATGGGGAGGTCAAAATTTCCCCAGTCCAGGTGTAGTTTTTGTAATTGTATAACCACATGAATTATGTGCATCTCATAATATCAATTTTATGGAGAAAGGAAAGGTCTCCATAAAGACTTGTTTTGTTTTGTTTGTTTACTGGCAATTGGTGTCATGCTTAATAATGTTCACCAGATATTTTATTCATGTGGCATCCTTGGGTTAAATTTGACCAAAATCACCAATGTTTCTGCAACATTACCTCTCTTAAGTATATCTTCTGACAGGAGTCTAGATATCAAGATACTTTAGATACTTCTTTGTGGTAACAACAATTCTGCATAAAGTCCCTGCTTAAAACAAGTTTCAGTATTTTGATTACAACACTGCATTTTTTATCATCTAAAATTAGAAAATTAGCATTGACATCCTTGTTTCAGTTCACAAAAGGTTACTCTTATCATGTATATAGACTTTTCAGTGGGGGGGAGAGATAAAAAATCTCTAATAGCATTAAAAGTTATCACTTTTTATGATCTGCCCATTTTTTATTCACACATGAAAAATTTGCAAATAGAAGGTGTCATAAAATGGGAAGATCATTAGTTTGCTGCAATGCAAAAGCATGCAAGAAAAGTATATTACATATTACCACTTTTAAAAAAGCATTAGTACCGCCCTGCTCCCAACCTTATCCTTTCTACCAAAACACTCTTGCCAGTAATTTTTTTACCAGTAAATTCAAAAAAGAGCTTTTAAAAAAAAAAATCAGTTAACTTAGGTGTATAATATCTTCTCTCTAGACTTTAAACTTAATAATAGTTGTGAATAACCCCATTTTACACTTGTTTAGTATGTCAGGAACATTATTAACTTGCTGATGAAAGAAGATAGCATCTACTTCCCTCTAATTACCTAATCTATTCCCAAGACTTGAAACAAGGATTCTAACCTATTCCTTAAAGAATTAACAAAGAGTGTTAATATACTGCAGAAATCTTTTTTGGAGGTCAGATATCTGTTTTTCTCTGAAGGCTTTGGTTTCTAGCTAAAGGAATGTATGTTGGGTAACTAGTTACACTGCTGACCCCTAATTTGCAGACTGTTTTAAAATGAGTGAACATAAATTGGTGATAATATATTTTTTAAATCCCAATGCAAGAACTCTTCCAATGCATAGTGAATCTGACATCACTATGCCATCACAGCTTCTTTATTTAACCACTAACTTGCTTCCTAATTTTTTACATTGCAGAAGTTAAAATAGAAATGCTGTGGTGGAGCTATAAATCCTTTCACCCACGCCAAGGATGACTTCTTAGGGATGGAAAGAATATTCAACACACACACACACACAAACACACACACTTGAAACAAGAATAAAAACTGTGTGTTTCTCAAGTGTTGGAAAATCCTGACAAGGAGAATCCTGGACTGACAAGAATCTTTGCAATTCAGAATGTATTCTGCACAAAATACACATGAAAAAAAAAAATCTTGTGCAGTGTAAGTGCTCAGCTATAGTGTTTTTTGCACACACACACACACACGCACGCACACACTGCTACCTCCTGGTCAGAAAATGCTCTTTGCTGTACAAAAATGTCTTTTGCAAAATAAATCCTGAACTGTGAATAGTCTTCAAAAGCTTTTTAGTGTTCAGACTTCCCTGCATCGGGAAGTAAATGGCTAAAAAATTACTTGTTTCCTTCAAGAACAAAATCAGCAAAGAATTACATCCTAAGCCTAAGTCCTCCTTCACCATATACACACTATTAAATTTTTGTCTAGTAAAATTTCTGCCTGCTACCTGCCTGTCACTACTGTCCTGTTCTGTGCTGATCTGAAATCAAAGGGAATGTTTGGTTTTAGATATATCTGAAAAAACATATTTGTACAATCATTAAATTTACAACAGGGCTAAATCATCTTTACTATCTGCGGTGTGAAAGGGTGGGTGTCCACTATGTGACACATAGTGTTAATGCACATTATTCTCTCTCATGCACTTAAAAAAAACCAAAAAACATATTTGGCTTAGCTCTAAAATGCATGTATTTCTCAGAGCCTGGAATATGCCCCATGAAATCAATACTTGTTGAAGAGTGTGTTGACTGTAGCTTCTAGCTAAACTAGCACTAGTTTTTAAATAGAGAGCACTTAGGTGCAGATCTGTTCTGATTCTGTATCTCTCTTCATGAGTGTCAAAGAGAACCCAGTAATTTGAGATATGTAAGACAAAAAGAATATGGCATGTTAGAGAAGATGCCTTCACACACATTTTCTTTTCCTAAATTCATACAAGTCCCACAAGTATATAAAGATTATGAGGCAAGATGTATTCTATTGGGAGTTTCAAGATGGGCAAAATAGATATTTTCATGTGGGAAGGAAAGCCCAGGACCCTCTGGATTAACCAATGCAATTTACTGGGTGATTTTAAGACCACAGTCCTCTCTCAATCTGACCTACCATCTACCACTGCTATTAGGAGTTGTGGGAGTGGAGTGCTTGTGAACTCAGCTACTCTATATTTATCTGTAGAAAAATAAAAATGCTCTCTCTGTGTGTGTGTGTGTGTGTGTGTTGGGGTACATATGTTTCTACTTTTCAGGAAATTGTTCCTCCTTTGTTTGGTGCCAGTCCATCAAAAACTGTTTTGGATCTGACATAAGAGTCCAAAACTCCTTTCAAGCTAGCAACCAGAATGGGCTATTGACCAAATAAAGCCATTTGTTAGCAGCATTACATTTTGCTAAAGCAAAATAAAATTATTTTTAAAAGATTAATTAAATTCTTAAATGGGGGTTGATGCAAGCAAAAGTAATCCCATTAAACCAAGTGTATATTCAGTCTACATTAAAATGTAGCTGAAAGCATTCCCTTTTAATGTCCTGCAGTAGTTTAGGGCAGTTGGTATAGCCTAATTGGGAAATAATTCTTAATTTTAAGGTAAATTTGTTGTTTAGCATGCAGCCCCTGGTGAGTCTCTTCTGCCAAAGCAGGTCTCCAGTCATAAAAGATAAATGATTCACAGACACATGCTAATTAATTTGTCATATATTTGTGCTAATGTCCCTCTGTGAAATGCAATGAATCTTTTTCAAGAAATACACTTGGAAAAAGAAGCTATTCATTCTTTAACTTCCTAATTCAAAGCTCTTGGCAACTGGTGTACATTAGTGGCTTTAAACCACCCTTGTCAGTGTTGATCGATATAAAAGAAGACAAGGGCCAGTAGCTGCTCTGTAGCTGTCTCTCCCCTCTTTCTGCTAATGGCTAGTATAATACAATGCATGCTGTTACATGATCATACCATGCTGATGTCAGGATCAATTGGTAATCTGTTTCCAGACCATGCCTATTTTGCATGCATTTGTTCATATTTCTGTTCTGTCCCATTTCTGTGGGCCATGTTAATCCCAGGCAAATGTGTTCGGACTACGTGCCAGCAGTTTGTGAGGCCTCCCTAAAGTGACTGAGGCCACCTCAACTATGCCATGTAACTTTGACATGATTATGTTGGAGTCAGAAATCTTTACATGCCTATACTTATAAATTACTAGTTTCCATGGTACTCTCTAGGAGTTTAAGCACACCATGTATTTGTGGTAACTTCCTATTTCCTAGGTTTTATCATACCTTTCCACTTCTTGCATCACTCTAACCTGTAGCCAATTTTTTTCTTCTCTCTGAGACCAAATATTTGATCACAGACACATTTCATAAGTAAAACTACTTTTATATATTTTACCAAGAAGAATTTCCGTGGGGGAGATGGGAGTAGTTGTTGTTTACATTCTGTCTTGACAATTTGCTTATGCTGCTTGACATACCCAGGACTATCTCTCACGTTTCCTAACAAAATGTCTAGCTCTTATCCACTCACAGACACACCTTAGCTGTATCCCTACCCAGCAGTGACCAAAAGTATCTTCTTGCCCAAAAATGTCCCTGTGATACAAAGCAGCTTTTAAAAAGATCCATTTTGCACCAATGAATTTAAAAAAAAAAACCAAGTTTGTTGCAGTGAAGTTTTGTTATTTACTTTGATAAAGTCTGAAGCTCATCTGGGGCCTTTTACTCCTTGTGTCTAAATTATTTCTCCTAGCTATCCTCCTAGGATCCCAAAAAGAAAATCCACCTGACAAAATAGGAAGCCTTAAAGTAAGGGTGGGCAAAGTGCAGAACATAGACAGCAGGTGTCCCTTGGGTGGCTCACAACAATTCTGACCCTCTCTCCAAAATTGACCAGTCACTTCCAGCTTTGAAAAGAGCACCCTAGGCTTAAAACAGATTGGTGTGTGTGTGTGTGAAGAGCTGTGTCCTGTTGGGCTGTTGGGCTGTTAAGAATGAATGAGTGCAGCCCTCCAGGGTCCAGCGGGTATGTTATGTAGCCCCATAGACCAGCAAAACTTCCCCAGCCCATTTTAAAGTATATATGCCCCTATATTAGCATTCCTTCCTGTCTCCAAGAGTTTGTGTCAGGTATTTTGTTGGCACTGGCATGCTGGCTCTGGAGATCATGGAGCTCTTGGAGACATCTGGGTTATCTCAGTGCTGAAATCATCTGTGGTGCTACAAATCTTGGTCCTGGTTCATGGGTCTCAGGTTCAAGATTTTCAGATTCATCAATAACAGACCTGTGGGCTCCAGGATTTGTGAGATTTGTCTCCTCTGCTGACACCAGAGGCTCTGACTCTATATCAGATGCTAAGAATGTGACACTGATGGATTTGAGGGGGGGGGGTTGCACATCATTGGAGAAAATTATTCTTTCCTTTATTTTCACTTCAATCCATGAATGCATTCATTAAAAGTAGAATCTGGGACTCCAATGTATTTTCCAATGTATATATGAAAGTGTATGTATTATGCCTTTTAACTCAAAATACACTTTTTATATGAATTATTGTATTCTTTTTGAGCTTAGAACTGTGTCACAACACTTAGAGATGTTCAGAAACCAAAGGATAACTGCATTCCAATCTATATACTCTTATATACTCATCCAAAATGTGTGAATTGGGTCACTTCACTTGAAAATATGGACTGAACAAAAGCTTTCAGCATATCTAAATCCGGGGACCCTATTGTCCATTACTAGAACTGTAATGCAGGACTTATCCTAGGGCTGCAGGAGAGGAAGGTGATAAAGCTCTTGCTCTATGGACATAATAATAGTTACTGGTATTTACATAAGGCTTGATGAATCCAAAAATCTTTGTATGACTTTACAGTATCTGTGGCTTATGTTGCAAATTCTATTCTTCCTGTGCTTTAAAAATACAAGCAAAATCATATTTACTTGTAAGTAAGTCTTTCTGATCTCTACAGGCCCTGTTTTATATATATTTGGTTTTAAAAGGGTGGCCAGCTGAAAAAAGGTCTTGAGCATTCACTTGTCTAGATATCTGATGAAAGCTGAGTCCTTGATTCAGCTTACAAAGTTCATGGTCCAAATCACAAAAATCTCTGGCACATTCTTCAGTCACTAGTACAAGTCTTTCCATACTGTTGACAATAAACTTGCTGAAAATTTTAAACATTGCACTTTTTAGCTCCAAATATCTTTCAAGGCTGTCCTTGGTATTTCCCACAGATAAGATTTTCAGCCTAGAAAATCTTTACCTGTCACCATTTATCATGATCACTTTAATAGCATCTCCTGTTGACCAGATCATCTGGACTGCCTATTGCAGAGTCTTTACTCTTTGCAGTTCATTAATTTTACAAATTTTAATTGTGTATATTTTTGACAGCTTTAATTTTCTTTGAATTCCTGGTGTGAATCAGGAGGCAAGACTTTAAAGTAGACCTGTAATTGCTGCAGGAAGTTTGAATGCAGAGACTATTTGGAGAGTGAAAATTATATAAGGAGATCTAAAGACTCTCAATACAGAAACTAAGGATGAGAAGAATATTCAAAAACACCCTAAAAACTAGTCAAAAATGTTTATTGAATATAAGCAAACCCAGATGAGGAGAACTGTGGATGGGCAAGACTCTTCACAATTCAGGATTTATTCTTCACAAAATTCACAGAGGGATTTTTGCTCAGAAAACAGTAGCAGAAAAGCCTTCCTTCTGTGCAAGGAAAAAATGCATATTTTGCACTGAGTAAGTCCTGAACTTGTTTCTCTTTGCCCCATTCAAGAATCACATCAGTGAATAATAGATAAAGTTGGAATGGAGGAAGGTCTCACCATTGATGAGATCATAATTCAGTCGTGCCACAACATCATAACAAGCTAGCCTGTTGAAGATTCATCAATCCCTTTACAACACAAGACTGAAAAAAATAGGCCTGAATCCTTTTGCCAATTCCACCTAGAGTACAACCACTGAATCAGCATGATGTATAGAAGTAGTGACTCACTGTGGGACACTCAATTAAATGGGTCTTCTTGAGTTAGGACTACCAATAAGATTCAAGCCCAAGTGTTTTTGTTATTTTTCTTTTGAGTTTTCCATATTTCCCATAAAATATCCCTATGTAAATCTAATCCTTCTCCTTTTAGGAAGCTAAGCACACACACGTCACATAGAAGTGCAGGATGTCTGATTACAAAGATAAACTTATCTAATACTAGTACCTTATTAGTCCATGTGAGAAGACAGCATCTATCACATTTCTCAGTTTTGCAAAGTCATAGAAATTCACACACACACAAAATTTCAAAAGCACATTAAATCTCTCAAGGATGACTAACAAAATTTTTTTTCACCATCTCATTTTTGTGTTCACATTTACCATTTTAATACAAACCCAAACAAAACTTACATTCCTAGATACCAATGATGAACACTCCTGAAGCTCAGTGGATATGTGGAAATATGTTAGTTTAATTTTACCGTGTTTCTCAAAATTCCATCAGGATTGACCACCCAAATTCTTGTTTCAGATTGTCAGAGGTTTTTTGTTTGTTTTTTCCCCTTCCCACATGGAAATGTGTGTGCATGCGTTGGTGTACACTGTACTTAAAGTATTCATAGTACAGTTGGCCATCCATATCTTTGAGTTCTGCATCCATGGGTTCAAGCAACTACAGCTCAGACACACACACACACACACACACACACACACGGATTCCTAAAAGGGGAATTACTAAAAAGAAATTCCTAAATTTGGGGGATTCCTAAAAACAAACCTTGTTGTTTGCCATTGCATATAAGGGACAACAGTTTACTATGTCATCGTATATAATGAGACTTGAGCATCCACAGATTTTGCTATCCACACAGGGTCCAGGAACCAAACCCTAGTAGATATTGGGGGACACTGTAATTTTTTTTTTTCATAATGTACATATTTTATGTACTTTTTATTTTTTTCAAAGCATGTTTTGGGACATTTTTCAAATATAGGCATTTTTAGTCATCTATATTTACTGTTTATAACTCAAAGAAGAAAAAAATAGGATGCTTGTGGTTGCCTCTTGATGAAGGGAAGCTGAGAGATGTCTACATTTTTTGTTAATATTCTTGCAGACCACAAATTGGATAAATTGATTTTTAAAAAATGCATTGTTAATGTGAATTCCTTTTCCACCCAAAGCAGATTGGACTTTCCTTTGCTTTGTGACCACAGCAGAATTTATTGGAAAGTAGAAGGAACAGAGAGCAGAGATTTATAATAGGAAGGAATGCTGTTTCAGTGTCCCTGTTAAAGGAAAATATATTTGATCCTGTCAGCAGGAGATGCTATTAAAGTGTTCATAATACATTTTTATCTTATCCCTCTGCTAAAATGTTCAGAGTGACATCTGACACGTGTGGGGTTATTCCATTTCCTCGCACAATAACCTTGTGAAGTAAACCTGAGTTGTTGCAACTAGCTCAGGATTATCTACAATATTTTTTATGACTGAATGGAGTCCTACGTGTCTCTGCTACAGCTCCAATTGTTTGTGTGTGTGTGGAGGAACTGGGAAGAGATAGGCAAACTATAAGATTGCATCTCTCAGCATTTCTGGCCACTACCCATGCTGGTAATGACTGATAGGCATTGCAGTCAAACATCTGGTGGAGCTCTGTACTAGGCACTATAATCAACATGGAGTTATCCCTCCTTCTTCATAATATCAACTGCAGTACATGACATAATGCCCTTTGTGGTGGTGACACAAGACAAGGATGGAGAGATACACAGTGAGATGACAGCATGTTGAAACTGAGTTATAGCTGAAGGAACAGATTGGTACAACTCTGGATTTTTTATAATATTCATTTCTTCTCCCCACTCTAGTCATGACATCAAGTTGGCTCATAACAGAGATGGAAATAATATTTGAAAATATTTGTCAAATAGTCAAAAATACTTTTCTTACATGCTAGGAAACCCAAATAAGAAGAAAACTGGACTGATCAGTATCTTCAGTGTGAGACTTATTTGACCAAAATTCACACATGGGATATTTGTGCAAGAAATATGATCTGTGATGAAAATAATGAAATGTTACTTTCTACATGAAAAAGTGTGCCAATTTTGTGCAGAATAAGTTTCCATTTACAGCCTTTTCTGTTGGATAAAATTAATGAGATCTCATACCAAATCTGCCTAAAGCAAAATCGTAAAGCAAATTGGGTGGGCCTGAGTTGTTAAAAGACATTTAGGAAATCAGATGGAAGTAAGGAAAGTATCAATACCTAGTAATATTTTTCAATCCAACAAAAATTAAAGCATCTGTAACGGTTGTAATAGGGACTAACTACTGAAGGGCCAAGCTCAGATTCTACTCATCCCAGACTTTAAATAATAGCAGTGCTGACGTTTGTTATCATTTTGTGATCACAACACCTGTATATATTTTTCTCAGTTTTTAAAAATGTACATAGCAACAAACTGTTTTGTTGACATAGAATGACATTACACTGGAAATTGCAAATATGATGCCACACAAAGAAAGGGATTTTGGGGAATTCATCAGTACAGACAACTGATATTTTTATTTTGTTCTTCTTTTTACTTATGAAAGTTCCAAAGAAAATAGTTTTGTGGGCTGAAAAAAAAAATGGTTGGGCTAAAAAAATGAAAATGAGATCTAGATTAGAACATGATCTTTAAAAAGCAGAGGTATTCTAGGAAAAAGAAGCAAGTTTTTAGAAAGGCCACTTGAAGGAAGAGCCTGGTGAATTTTGTACAGTGATATCAGACACCCTCCCTTGATCTTTAAGAATGGTAAATCCAGGGGAGGTGTTTTAATGATGGGCAGGGAGACAAGTGCAGGGGTTGGCCAGGGCATAGGCATGCCCTGGCCAGGAGGAGGCAGGAGCAGAGTCCAGGCAGGGCCTATTTTACCCTTTGCTGCCCCTGGCTTCCTCCTCTTTTCCACTTGATCGAAGAGGAGAGAGCATTCATCAAGTAGAACTGCTTTTGGAGCCATGAGGGAGAGCTACGTTTGCTGGGCTGTACATGCATGGTTGTGAGATTGGGCAGCCCAGCAGTGCGATTGTCTGATTGTGTGGGATTGTGATCGTTTTGCATTCTTTTCTGCTTTTTGCCAGTTGATTGCTGGCCATTCAATTTAATTTTATTTGATTGCCATTTAATTTGATTTTCCGGTTAATTTGCACTTGATTTGCCTGTTAATTTGCAGTTGATTTGCCAGTTAATTTACAATTAATTTTCCAGTTAATTTGCAGTTGATTTGCCAGTTAATTTGCTCTTGTTCCTCTGGCCTCTGCCTCCCCCCCCCCACAGTCTCAGGCCTGCCCATGGTCTTTCACCACCTCCACAACCCCACGTGGTCCCGGGCCTGCCCGTGGCCCACACCTGCCTGCGCGGCCTCCTACAACCCCACCCACCATGCAGTCTCTGGCCTCCTCTTCCGACCCCTGGCCTTCGCTCCTGTGTCTCGCCTGCCCGCAACTGCCCGCACATTCGCGGCGGCCTCTCCCTGGCCCGTGGTTGCTCTCCCGGTCTTCTTGGCCTCTCCAGCCCCCGTGCCTGGCCCGCGGTTGCTCCCACCCCCCACAACCCTTCACCCTATGGCCTCCCCGTGCAGCAGCCCTCCTCTCGGCCCTCCAGCTGGCCCAGGCCTTGCCTGCCCTGCTCACCCCGCTTGCTTTTTGGTGTGCAGCCTAGGCCTCTCAGCCCTCCATCCTCCCCACATGGCTGCCCCAGCCTTTAAGCCTCCCTGTGTGGCAGCCCTCCTCTCAGTCCTCCAGCTGGCCCAGGCCTCTCTTGCCCCACTCGCCCCTGCTTGCTTCTCAGCCTGCGGCCTCCGTGGCCTTCCTTGCACTTTCGCTCTTCCCTCGCTTGCTCTCGGCCCACCAGCCTCATCCTGGCAGCCTCCCACCTTTGCCCTGCGGCCTTGCTTGTTTCTCCGGCCTCCATGTGGCCTCCGTGCCTTCACTCTTCTCCCCCTCACTTGCTTCCCTGGCCTCCGCAGCCTCCACATGGCCTGCAGCCCCTCGGCCCTCCAGCCTCATCCCGGCCACGGCCTCCGACAAGGGGATCCAGTTATTTCTGGAGGGTAGGCAAGCAGGGGTGAGAGCTGTATTGGCCTCCCATGTGGGGGATAGGGGCTAAGTAGACACTTGCACCTTATCTGTGGCAGGGAGTGGGGAGACAAGGATCTGGCGTTCACCTATGGCAACCTCAACTTGAGTAGAAGGATGGACCTTACTGAAGTGTACCGGCATCTTTACTGATGGGGTGAAGCAAGGTAGGCTATCCTTGGGGCCAGCATTGGGTTGCGATCCTCCTCAGAAGCTACACAACTTCAGGATTTGCGACCTGGTGCCAGGCCTTCCAGCAGATGGCACCCGAAGGGAACCTCAGGTACAGAGATCCCCTTCAAGGCTCTGGTGAGTCACCCAGGGAAGCTGGTGGATAGGTCACATGTGACCATCTGCTCCAGCTGCCCCCGCAGTGGGTCTCCCCCTATTGGTTTGCATACACTAAGAAATAAACAAATAAATAGGTAAGATTACAATAAAGTGGCCCGTATTTAAACCCAGTCTTCTGTGTCTTGTCTCATTATTCCATGCGTCAATCATTAACAATTGTATCTTGAACTTCATAAGTCTAGCCAGCCTCCAGATATGTTGGAATACATTGGGATGTAAAGGCTGGTGAAGTCTTGTATACATTATATAAATCCAGAGCAAATACTGACTAGTTGATAAATGTGAATATCTAACTTAAACTGGAGAAATCACAGCTAGCTCTCATCCAGATGGACAGGATGTTATGATCACACAGAGTACCCCCCCCCAAATTCAAACAGAAGCAGATTCACAAAGTAGGACTTTCATGACTTGTCACAAGAAAAGTTGTACACTTAGTTACTGCATTTCACCCACCTGCACATACAGGGGTAGATTTTTCCCCAGACCAAAACCAGCTGGGACAAGCAGTGACCCAACAAAACAACTGCATTTTACCATTATGGTACTTTGATGTCTCATACTGCTTTGTGGTCATAACATGGTGCAGATAATCTAGTATGAGTACTCAGATCATTGCTTCAGAATGAGATGAACTGATGGAGTTTCCACTGAGGGAAACAAAGATGGGGTAAAAAAAACAAGTCAATATTTTCCAAAGCTTCCCTTGCATCTTATATTCTGTAGTCTGGAAGTGAATTAAAATGAAAATGTACATCAGAGGAAGCTCAGAAATGGGTCTTTCAGAACGACTCTAATAACTTTATCACACTCTGAGTGACACTGCACTCTTACAGTGATATTATTCCACTTTAACTGCTATGGCTGCCTCCTGTGGAATTCTGGGGTTTGTAGTTTAGTGAGGCCTAAGAGCTCTCTGGCTGAGAATACTAAATTTCCCTCACTGAACTTCAAATCCCAGGATTCTATAGGAGGTAGCTGCAGAAGTTAAAGCAGAATAATAGCACTATGAGAGTATAGTGTGATAATCTCCTAAGAGTGATTACTGCAGATGTGAAAAATTACAGCACTGTGCTATCTGCTAAAGGCTGCTCAGAAACTTTCAGAACATCTTTCAATTAAAAACACAGTCAAAAGGCAGCCTCTGAAAATGGTATCAGATACACATTGAGGAGATGGGTTCTATGGTCATGGTTATCCAAAGATAAAAGGGTGGGAGGAAAGCAAGTGCACACTGGCCAGATACTATACAGGAATTACTAAGTGGTGATACCGGTGTCATGAGAGACAGAGGTAGATTAACCTAGTACAGATACGCACAGTTCACTGTAGAGTAGCTAGAGATCTCATATGGAAATGTCTATGGCCAAAGAAGGATGCAAATTAAGAAACAGTGTTGGAAGCAACTTAGAACTGGCAGTGATCTAGATGTGCTTGCTTAAAAACCTAGAGTGCCTTTGTCCTATTCAAGAGAATAAACCATTTCCTACTTCTACTCTTATGTCTGCATTAGGTCTGTGGATAAGAAAACCAGCAAACAGTACAGCAGATATGGGAAATTTGCTCTTAAGGATCTCTTCCAAAGTATGATCTTCTGGTTCTTTGTATGATGGTGGGAACAAAAAAATTGCCCTCAACTGGAGACATTTATTTCCTAGGAGACAGTTTAATTATTGGATACCATTAGAGGTCATGCCTTCCTGAAAATAAACAATGTTTTCCCTCACAGTTAATGCTTATTTTCTGATCTTAGGGTTTTAAAAAATGGTTTTTGTTATTTTGAATTTGAAATGAGAGTAGGGATATATAGCTTTGCCTATTTAACTCATGTATGCAAGAATGGAATTTTTCTCCTCAGTGCACAAGAATACAAGAGTTATTTCACATTTTTCACAATTCAAGACTTTAAATAAATAAATAAATAAATAAATAACCATACTCTTTCCTGTGCAAAAGTATTTTGTGTGAAAGCAACACTGTTTTGCAGAGAAAACAAACAGCATTTTCTGTGCAAAAAAGTGTAAGTTTTTTAAATTGGCAAAAAGTCATTTTTTTGCACACAAAAAATCACCAAAAAACTCCTGAATTACAAAGAATCTCATGGTAGTTGGCCATTTCCTCAATGAGGGTCTCATTCAGTTGTGACACTCTTTATTGGGGATAATAACATTCGTGAATATATCTTGCAACCTTAACAATAGCAGTATTTTTAAGGTGCAGAAATAATATTGGGAGAAAGGTGGGATATAACTCTAATAAATAAATAAAATAAATAAAATTTTGGTTACACATCTTTGGCAAAAATAGAGCTCTGACAGCTATAAAAATAAGTAATGTTCCATAACATGTGAACATGTGTTTTCTGATTCCTGGTGTTTAGGTATTGTAGGATATCCATAATTCTCCATCCAGAAATATTCTGGTGGACATAGAATATTTGAATACCCCACAATACACTGTGATGGTAGCTGCCTTGTTGGGCCACAATGGTGGCTCTTTCCCTCCCCAGCTGGGGAAAAATGATGAATTGCTCTCAAAGAAAAGGATTACATTTGATTGTCCTGATGTGTAACCTCTACTCAGGACAGGAGGCTACCATTAGAACAGAACATGGAGAAACAGAATTGTTCCCAATCAGAAAGGGAGTCAGACAGGGCTGCATCCTATCACCCTACTTGTTCAACTTATATGCAGAAAATATCATACACAGAGCAGGTTTAGACTTGGAGGAAGGAGGAGTGAAGATCATTGAAAGAAATGTAAGCATTCTAAGATATGCAGATGACACAATAATAGTAGCAGAAAAAAGCAAAAACTTGGAGAAATTACTAAAGATAGTCAAAGAAGAAAGTGCTAAGGCAGGCTTACAGTTGAACATTAAGAAAACAAAATAATGACCACAGAAGAGCTACATAAATTCAGTATAGATGACTAGGAAATTGAAATAGTTAAAGATTTTCCATATATTTTTTAAAAATATTTTTATTAATTTTTAAAATTAAACAACATACAATTTATACATTAAACTTAACAAACACATATAACAGTGATTCCCTCCAATAAGGGACTTAACCATATTTGTTAATTTCTCATTTATAGCTATATTCCATACTTCATTATACCATTCTTCTATTTGGTATTCACCTTGTATTTTCCATCTCTTTGCTATTATTAACCTTGCTGCTGTCAGCAGATTTGTTAATAAATCCTTAACAATTTCTTGTATTTTTTTCACAATATGATAATAATGCTATTTCAAGGCATAAAGGTATATTTATCTCCAGTATCTCACTTATTTCCTTCATTACTATTTTCCAAAATTTCTGCACATAGTTGCAATTCTACCACATATGAATATACGTTCCCAATTCTTGGCATCCCCTCCAACACTGTGCTGAATACTTTTTGCTGTCCGATTGTGGAATAAAGAGACCACACACATAAAATGGGGTAAAATAAAGTATTTTATTGAACTCAACCTATTTAACTTCCCTCTAAAATCTTCAGCAAGGGGAGGCAACCTGGTGAGGGACCAGCTGAGGTAGTAGGTCAAAACTGGACCACACCCCTCAGCCTTCCCTGGTGAACACCTGGGTCCTGGAGAGGAACCCCAGTTGCCTGGGGTTGTTCGCCAGCCGCCCCGCATCTGGAAGGTGAACCCAAAAGTCCTTTACCCAAGCCCCACGGATTGGGGTGAAGGCTTATCCTTTAGGCCGACCTCAAGGCGGGTCTCCTTCTGTCCCCTTAGGCCCCACGACCTGAAGTGGCCCTTCCAGAGACCCTACCTTCACCGAAAATTGGTGCCAAGGTACCCACCGAAGCAACACCTCCCCCTTTCCCACCACAGAAAGGGGCAAGCGTCTGCTTAGTCCTTTTCCCCCACCAGCTCGTCCAACAGGTTCCTCAACCCCTGCTGAAGATCACTTAAAAACATTAAATTTCCAGAATCTGAGAGGTGAACCCCATCAGCTCGGTAGAGCTCGGGCCTCTTGGACACAATGTCAGGGTGAGGCAGATAGTATCCCAACCCCTTATACATGGCATTCTTGATTTCCCGATTAGCTCCCCTCCTGGCTTTATCCAGCGAACGGGATCACCTTCCCCCCCCAGTGCTGTCTTGGCAGCATGGGCGACCACATGACGGTAACCTCAGGCCACCGTGACCTGATTACCCATATGTCATGTATCGCCTGAAGTACCAGTGCTTTCCCTTTCAACAGCCACAAATCATTCCCCCCTAGGTGTAAAATAAGGACATTAGGTGGAGGCCCCTGGCGCTCCTCAAAAAGCAGTGGCAAAAGGCCACACCAGTGTAAACCCCTTCTTCCCAACCACTCAAGTGTGGCCTCATTTCCCAAACCCAGGTGAGGCCCCAAGTAACACCGCCGGGCCTGTCGTGCCGCCTAGTACACCATACTGTGGCCACAGATCAGCACCCGCAGCCTTACCAACGCCGACCTAGAATCTGAAAAACAAAAGGGGAAGATAACCAGTTAGTAAGTAAGAGGACGCACGTAACACTGATAGGAGGACCTCCATCGGCCAATCCCTTGAATTGCTGCTGACGACATGCCCATTGCAGATGCTGTAGAAGCGGCTCCTATGTGGAAGGAGTGGGTAGCAAAATGAACCCCTTGAAGACGCAACTTACCTAAAGCTTAAGTCGTCAGTGTCCAGAACTGGTATTTGGTCAGAGGGGAAAAATCTGCATGCATGAAAAGCAGGCCCGATAAGGGCCTCCGAATTCTTAAAAACTGTTGTAAAGCCCCCACTGGACATAACTCTGGGTCACTGCACGGCAGCAAGCGACATTGCTTGCCCTTCCCGCGTTGGTCCATTTTAGAAAAACGCAAGGTCAATGTGACCTGACGACCTTCCATAATGACGTCCCTCAATTCCAGAGCTCGATGAGAAGCATCCGTCTTGGATGCCTGCACCAGCTCACTAATGCGCAAGGTGCCAAAAAAGGCTGTCAACGCAGCTGCGTGAAAAAGCAACACCTTGTACGGAGACTTACAAATGTCCAACCAAACTTCTGCCAACCCTTTTAGAATGGCAGGAGAAATTGGGACCCTATTATCAATCGTACGTCCCCGTTCCCTGGACCACCCTTCCAGGGCTTTCCTAATATGAAAGTCCCCTGTACTATCTGGAACACCCTGAGCTTTGAGCCAAAATGCAGTCGCTGAAAGTCGAATCTTAATGGATTGGGGAGATAAACCCTTATGATATAGGAAGAGGCAAAAATTTTAAAAGCTGCTGAAAAGGTACAGGTACACCCTGCGTGAAGCCTGACTGTTCCCTAAATTGAAAAAATTCACACAAGGCCCTAGTGTATCCCTTTTGAGTGCTCGGTGCCATGGACATACCTAGCGCCCTCACGAGCTCAACCTCCCAAGCCTCCACAGGCTTGCCGGCATCGGATCGTCCTCGGGTGCTGCGTCGGGGGCCAACTCTGAGGCGCTCCATCTGCATGCGGGAAAGAGCATCAGTAATCCTATTGTTAACACGCGCCACATGCCGCGCAACAAACAGAATATTAAACTTCAAACATTGTAATGTAAAGGCCCTGACGAGTACCATCACCTGAGGGGACCTCGAGGTGAGGGAGTTTATCACCTGGACGGTAGCCATATTGTCGCACCAAAAGTGCACAGATGAATTTGCCAACTCCTCAGCCCAAATTGTGGCTGCCACCAAGATCGGGAAGAATTCTAGAAATGTCAGATCAGTGACAATATTCGAGGCAGCCCAATCAGGGGGCAACCGACTTGCGCACCACCATCCACCAAAATAAACCCCAAACCCAGAGGATCCTGCAGCATCCGAGGCAATTTGCAAACTACCTTTTAACTTGCATTCATCGTGCCAAAAAGAGATGCCATTAAACTGTTCCAAGTACATTTGCCAGACCAGCAAGTTAGCCCTAATATCCCTAGTAATGCGAATTAAGAAATAGGGCTGTCTCACACCCTTAATAGCATCACATAGCCAGCGAAGGAAAGCCCTGCCAGGCGCTACCACCTTACAGGCAAAGTTCAAATGACCTATAAGGACCTGAAACTCCCTCAAGGTGGCCTTATGCCGTGTTAAGAACTGGGCGACTCTGTCCCTCAGATCACTGACTTTAGCTGCAGACAGCCGACACTGCTGGTTAACTGTGTCGATTTCGACGCCCAAAAATGTTAACACCTGGGCAGAATCCTCCATTTTTTCAGGTGCCAAGGGAACACCCAACTCGCCTGCCAGTGCCTCAACCTGCTGTAACAAGTATTTAAACTGACCTGATTGATACGGCCCTATCATTAAAAAATTATCTAAATAGTGTACAACGCTTTGTAAACCAGTCCTAGCCTTCAGGGCCCATTCAAGAAAGGTACTGAAGGTTTCAAATGTGTTGCAAGAAACAGAACAGCCGATGGGGAGATCCCGATCCATATAAAATTGCCCTTCAAACTGGAAGCCTAACAACTCAAAATCCTCCGGGTGAACTGGTAAAAGGCGAAAGGCAGATTTAATATTGCATTTCGCCAACTCAGCCCCACAACCCTGCAGACGAACCGCCCTAATGGCAGCATCAAACGATGTATACTTAATCGTACACAGCCCGTGGGGAATAGAGTCATTCACCGAATCACCCTTTGGGTACGATAGGTGGTGAATGAGCCTAAATTCCCCAGGGGCCTTCTTGGGCACAACGCCCAGTGGTGAAACTCTTAGGTTGGGGACCGGAGGACTCAAAAAAGGACCCAAAACTCGTCCCTCCTTAACTTCCTTCCCAATTTTTTCCCTAACCACATGTTCCAAACCTAAGACTGATTTTAAATTACGTGCCCAGAAAGGCCGCCTCACACCTTTAAAAGGAATCCTAAAACAAACTGGAAACCCTCTAATAACATTTTGGCCGCCGCCCTATCTGGGTAAACTTTGAGCCAACATTGTAAAACTTCGTTATTGATTGGACTGGGTTCCTTTCGGAGGGTTAGCGGTGGAACCCCCATCCCTCCCTCCGTGATTGGCCCTACCACCACGGGTAAACGTTTTACCTCTAGGGCAGTTCTGAAAGAAATGCCCTCCACTGCAGATAGAGCACTCATGGCTAAACCTGCAGGGCTTTTTAGAACAAGAACCATGCAAACTAAACTCCCAACACAACTGCTTAGTGGTAAGAATATTGCCAGCAGGGGCACGCATCGTGGTAGTAACCGACGACTTAACCAGGTGACCACCGTGAATCCTCACACCCTGTATCGGGCGAGCCAGAGTCATGAGTTGCATCCATAACTGAGGATGCATCATGTCCCATCTCAAGGAAGGGTAAATTGCCACCCTCATCCTAAAGGCCTCATCATACAAAAGCCATGCTGGACCAGCAAAATCACCGTAAGCTCAGAGAATAGAATCATAGAATCATAGAATTGCAGAGTTGGAAGAGACCACGAGGGCCATCCAGTCCAACCCCCTGCCATGCAGGAAATCACGACCAAAGCATCCCCGACAGATGGCCATCCAGCCTCTGTTTAAAGACCTCCAAGGAAGGAGACCCCACCACACTCCGAGGGAGTGTGTTCCGCTGCCGAACAGCTCTTACTGTCAAAAAGTTCCTCCTAATGTTGAGGTGGAATCTCTGTTCTGGAGCTTGCATCCATTGGTCCATGTTCCAGTCTCTGGAGCAGTAGAGCTTGCTCCATCCTCACGTGACACCCCTTCAAATACTTAAACAGGGCTATCATATCGCCTTTTAACCGTCTTTTTTCCAGGCTAAACATACCCAGCTCCCTAAGTCTCTCCTCATAAGGCATGGTTTCCAGACCTTTCACCATTTTAGTCGCCCTTCTCTGGACACGCTCCAATTTGTCAATATCCTTTTTGAATTGTGGTGCCCAAAACTGGACACAGTATTCTAGGTGAGGTCTGACCAAGGAAGAATAGAGTGGCACTATTACTTCCCTTGACTGGACACTATACTTCTATTGATGCGGCCCAAAATCGCATTGGCCTTTTTAGATACCGCATCACACTGTTGATTCATGTTCAACTTGTGGTCTACTAGGACTCCTAGATCCCTTTCGAACGTAGTCTCATTCAGCCAGGTCTCCCCCATCCTATATCTATGCATTTCATTTTTTTGCCCTAAGTGCATTTCTCCATATTGAATTTCATTTTGTTAGCTTTGGCCCAGCTCTCCAGTCTATCCAGGTCATTTTGAAATTTGATCCTGTCCTCCAGGGTATTAGCTACTTCTCCTAATTTGGTGTCATCTGCAAATGTGATAAGTATGCCCCTAATTCCCTCATCCAAGTCATTGATAAAGATGTTGAATAGCATTGGGCCCAGGACAGAACCCTGTGGCACCCCACTGGTCACATCTTTCCAAGATGAAGAGGAGCCATTGCTGATCACCCCTTGGGTTCGTCCGGTCAACCAATTACAAATCCATTGAACAGTTAACTTGTCTAGCCCACATTTTACAATCTAAATACTGAAATAGGGCTGCCGCACGATGAGGATTTGCCTTAACAATAACCCCGGCATAAATGAGGAATCCAGAAAGCCAATTAGTCCAATTCCTTTCCACGTTTCTCTTCCTCAATTTCTCGTTATCCTTCTCATCCATTTCATCCTTATCTTTTTTTCTACTTGCCCATAGAGAAGTGAAAACAAATCTATATATATTCCCCTTTTATTATTTTATCCCTGGTAGCTTGAAGCAGATGATCGCCTAGTGGGAGGGACATCTCGCCAAATGGGATGGCCGAATAAGCTACTGCTTCATATCCAGACCCTTGAGCTGTATACGGTGAGCCCTGGCTAAACCCAAAGGGGGTATCAATGTCCCAGTCCCATAATTCAACCAGGGAGGCCACTGCAGTGCGACCCAATTTAATGCCTGCTGTTGCATCGGCAAGGTCATGCACACTGGCTATGTGCCTGGAGTATTGTGTGTGCTTTGTGTCGTTGAAGGCCAGGAACCCCAAGGCCAAAACATGTTTGCAACTGGAGTAAATGGCTCACCCACAGACTCACGTGAAGTCCCAGGTACTAAATTTTCACTCCGAGGTGGTTCATGAGGATTAGCAGGAGGCTGCTCCTCTCCGACTGCACTATTTACATGCTTGGATCCTGAAGCACCATCTTGGTGGATGTTACGCTCCAACGCATCTAAGCGAGAAAGAATATCATCAGCTACCCTTCGCCTCTTACCATGGCTACTAGACATCACCGCGTTATCCCCCTGAATATCCTGCAGTTTCTCAAGGTGTTGGATCCTCGCTAAGATTGCCTTCCATGGAATCTGATCCTCATCCTCTCTGGATGAGTGCAGATCAATATCCACTGGAGTTGGTAGCGGCTGTGTAGCAGCTCGCCCCTTACCTTTCTGACCCCCTTTCCCCTTCTTGGAAGCCATTTACACAAGATAGATTGACTGTGAAGCAAACGCCTAATGCACCAACTATTATTACTATTACTATTACTATTAACAATAACAACAGCCAAACAAACAGTCAAGCAGTACTAATTAGACACCAGGAAGATCAATACTATGGTGAATCAGGTCAAATGGCACCAGATTATTATTATTATTATTATTATTATTATTATTAACAACAACAACAACAAACTGCCAATCAAAGATTGTAACCAAGAATCCATTATAAGCAGGTGCCCAACCAGAACAAAATGGCTGCTGTCTACCAAAATCCCACAAAATGGCTTCCCAGGCCTATCCAAGCAGAATACTACAAGTCCCTTAGGGACTACAATTATGTCCCTCTGTAGGCCAACATTGGAACCACAGACACCCGCAGCACTGCCTAGCCGACTGCTGCTGATAGCTCCCCCTGGTGGCTCACCAAAAACTGAATGGAACGGCAGTTACTGATGCCAACACCACCTGTGGCCCACCAAAATAACAGAGAACTGAGAACTGTACAGCGAACTTCTATAAACAGCTCCCCCTGGTGGCCCACCAAAAGTTGAGGAGAAAACAATCAACTGCCTCAATGCCCCCTGGTGGCCTGCCCAAATTGTGTGGACCAACCCCCTAGCAACAATCAACTATCAGCCAAGATATCCCCCTTGGTGACCACCAATTTTGTCCCTAATGACAAATCCCGCTTAATATTAAAGCCACCATACACTATCCCAGGGGTTATTGAGGGATCACTCTTCTTGATGGGTCTACACCCCCCACCCAGAGCCCAATACTTCCTCTTATAGTAATTTTCTTTTTTCTTACTGATAATGTTTTCAAATGTTGCATATTCCATATTTTTCCCACTTAGATTTGTCTATTACAGTTGCTACATCTGTTTCCCAAACATCTTTAAGATAATCTTATACTTCTTCATTATCCATTAACATTTTATATATTTTACTTGTAATACCTTTTATATTAATTTTCTCTTGAGTAGCTTTTATAATCAATTCCTCAAATTTTATATTTTTTCTACAACTTCCCTCCTTTAACCATTGTTTTGTCCATCGTTCTAACTGTATCAATTTAAACCATGTAAATCCTTGCTCCTTTAATATTTTTTCCCATATAATTTTTATTTTTCATTTTCCTCATCCATTCCTTCAACCTTATTATTTCTTGTCCTCCTAATTTTGCTTCCACTTCATTTCTTAAATTTGCTGGGAAACCCAAGATTTTCCTTATCTGAGATCAATAATTGATCAGAATGGAAATTGCAGTCAAGAAATGCAGCTCTGAAAGAACTAGACAAAGTCCTAAAGTACAAAGATATAAAACTGAAAACTAAAGTTACGATTGTCGAAGTCATCATAGTTCCCATCACCATGTATGGAAGAGAGACCTGGAAAGAACTGATAGAAAGAAAATGAACTAATTTGAGACGTGGTGATGGAGAAGAGTGCTATGGATACTGTGGACTGCCAAAGAGACATATAAATGGGTCATATCACACCTGAGCTATCCCTAGAAGCCAAGATGACTAAACTGAGACTGTTGTACTTTGGCCATATCATGAGAAGACAAGACTCACTGGAAAAGACAATAATGCTAGGTAAGGTAGAAAGCAGTAGGAAAAGAGGAAGGCCACGTACTAAATGGATAGATTAAATCAAGAAAGTCATGGCCCTGAGACTGCAGGACTCAAGCAGAGCAGTTGACGATAGGGGATCTTGGAGATTTCTTAATCATAGGGTGGCCATGTGTTGAGGTCGACTCAAGGGCAGTTAACAACAACAACACCACATTGGGGTCAGAAAACACCACAGAGGTCAATTGATGGCATTTAAAAAAAATCCGTTCCCTGATCAACCATGATATTCACTTTGTTAACTTTCAAAATTCTTTACTCTAGCTTCCCTCACAGACTTATTGGAAGAATAAATTGGGGAAAACCCGGGATAATGCTGTTACCTGGCCTTACACCCCCACCCTCTAATAATTCATAATTTGGCAGTATTGGACAGTTCACAAGTTCTAAGGTAGACCAGAGCAAGCCAAAATTAGGTTCAAGTGAAGGTCACTCAAAGGCCTAACTAAGTTCCCTTGTAAATTCCCTACAAACACAACCAAGAAGGAATTAAGCAAAGCCGCTTAGGATTGGGGTAATCAAGGTGGAATGTACTAATCCCTTCCTGGATGTACCTGGCAGTGAGTCATATGCCAAAAACAAACAGTGACCAGAATCCCCATTACACACAAAATGTCTTTCCCTCACACCTTTTTCTATCCACAATACAGAGGCTGTCATAAACTCATCAAACTTAATGTCTCAACCATTTGTGAAAATCAGCAAGCCAGAGTTTCTTTTGTTTAACCATGGGAAACCCATCTAAGCATTCATTGTTTTACACCCAAAATACCCCTATTATACACTATTGGGTATAAATATTATCTTCAAATAATAGCCATGCATACTATACAAATCTTTCTGCCTTAATTCTTCATTAGACTTGTGTGCTCTCCTATGTGGGTGAGTGCACTGGTGAATGCTTCCATGGTTATTTTCCAATAAAAACCTTTTTTTAATTATTTTGGCTTGGAGTCTCTTCAGTGAGTACTGTTATACACAGGTGCAAAGGTCTTGTAAGATACCTGACCTCTGGCAGCCATACCTTTGAGCTAATTAAATTCCCCAAATTAATACTATAATTTTAGTGTCACTAGTGCATCCCCACAGATCCCACACAATTTGTGTAACAAGATATCAGGGGTCTACATATATGTAGATATATGACAGAAAAGTAAATTAGACCCCAAGAAGAAGAGTGACATTCCAAAAAGGTATTTTAGCTTCACTAGAATTTTCTTCTAATTCAATAACTACTGTTGTTGCCTGTTTCTTTAAGCTCCATGTGGCAGAAATGATTTTTAGTTTTATGTAGTATTTTATATTTTAATTGAAATGCAGTTTTAATGACAGTTGCCATTACGTTAAAGCTTGAAGACAGCTGTTAGTAAGCTTCTATGCTGCTACTATTCACTGATCATTGAATTTAATGTTTTCTTTTTTAAAAGGAGCTGTGATAACTGCTTATCAATCTCTGAGAACAAGTGTAAGAAAGAAGGTGATCCCACCATTCCCAAGTTTGCACAAATAGCACACTGAATGTTTAACAGACCCATCATTTGTAGGAGGATAATACTTTTTTCAACATTACACAAGGTGTCTTGCAGTTTCATAGATTAAACACTTTGTACAAAAATGGTTAGTGTCATTTCTTGCCTTTTCAGGCTGAAACCAAAAAGTGTCACAAATATTAAGGCTGACTTTATGAATATTTCCTTTATTGAGACATCTAGTTTCTTAATGTAATCTGGCTACAATCTTAAACATGCTTTAGGATGTAATAGTTGTAAAGGGTTGGGAATAGGACAACACTCATCTGCCAGTGGAAACCTCTGCTGCTGTGTGATCTCAGATGTTTACCAACAGATCAGTTTCCTAGCCAAACTGCTCTGACAACAAGGATCTGCTAGAGAAGAGGGAGAGGAGAACAAGGGGTAGATGAGGGAGGAGCCAAATTACATCAGATCAAAGACTCCTGAAAACCAGGGATGTGGCCACAGTGCTAATACAAAGGAACTTGGCATCATCCTAAGACTAGGTAGAATTTGGTTTCAGAACAACTGCAGCTGACCTAGTGTCTGCTTATCTGGTTTTGGCCATCTTAGCCAGTTAGAATTGCATTTTTATTAAGTAGGAATTCCTATGAAACTGTGTTAGACTTATTTCTAACAAGAATAGTAGCATATTAGTTGTTAACATACAGGCTTTTAAAAACCCTAACACAGTTGCATTTTGCTAAAAACCCATTGTTTGAATTGTAGTATCTGAAGAACTGTTTGGGTGTGTTCAGAATTAAGTATCTTCTATCCATAGCCAGATATATACCCCAAACCAGATGGAAAAAAGTTAAAATAAAATTAGATAAAATAAAATATTTATTTGTTGCATTATTATGTATTGCTGCATTGACCCTAATGTATTCCAGTGTTCCCTTTATGCAGGAAACTTCCATTTCTCCTGAATGGGGAGGGCATACTGAAAATGAGAGCATCACATTTCCACTTTACTGCATCATGACTCACACCTAGAATGTAGTGTGTTTGTGTTTTGTGCCATTAGCTGGAACAAAAAGCTACTCCAATATCAAAGAGCAACAGATTTCTTGAGGCTTCTTTATTATTTGTAGGAAAAACAGTTTTGGTTGGTTGGTTGGTTGGTTGGTTTGCAGGGAAAACCCAGCAACAACAATTGACGTTGCCAGCTAGAGCTGATTTTACCAGGTATTTTTTAAAAAATGGTGTAATGGGCCTTACTCCATCTTTCCCGCATTTTTGAGCAGGGGGGGTCATGAGGACTGCCCAGGGACAAAATGGGGCAAAAGCCCTGCATTGTTTGGACTGCAGGGCTCTAAAACAGGGGCAAGACAGGGTAAATTGCCCATCTAGATAAATCCTCGATCACCTAGTATTGTTCATAGTACCATGAACAAAGTAGCCTCTAACACAGAAGCTCTTAACATTTGAGGGTCCGTGGATAGATTTCAGGAGGTCTGTAAACTTGGATGGGGGCACATCTTTATTTCCCTTCAGTTATGAATATAGGCAAAAACCACAGTAGTACTAATTTGTCAACAATAAAAATCACATATATCTTCATATCTCATCACAGTTAGTCTCAAAGATTCTACATGATCCCTTGCTTACTCATATTCCAGACTAACTTGGATCTGTATTTAAATATTACATCACAGTTGTTGCAGATCTTTTGGACTATAGTTTAAGTTTATCATTAGTTCAAAAGGACTGTTTATTAGGCTTTCCACTAGGGAAGGAGGTTGAAGCCTATAAACCAAGAACTCTTCTGAGACGTTCATATGCATCACCAGACTCCTAAAGGGGCCCATGGCACAGAAAAGCTTTAGAAACCCAGCTCTAAGAGAAGACCCTGCTTGGATGCTGGGGGATTGTAATAAAAAGTAACTTTTCTAAGCTCTGGGGAGGAACAGCAAGCCTTTAGTTCAAAGGCCTCTAGTTGCTAACTTATACCTTTGGGGGGGGGAAAAATGAATGATGGCATTTTGCTGTTTCTACATGCATAGCCAACCTGAGGGCCAATGTGGTGTAGTGGCTTGAGTGTTGGATTAGGACACGAGGAGACCAGGGCCAAATCCACGCTACACAAATAATCTAGTTTGAAACTCCTTCCTATGGAATCCTGGGATTAGTAGTTTTACAGGGTCGTTAACAGAGTTCTGAAAAGTACAATTGGTAGAAGGCCTGCTGAATGAGATCCGTCACATTATCACCTTAAATAGCTTTTAAAAAGCTCGTAAGATGGATGTCTTCAGGCAGGCTTTTCCTGAATAGATCCCCAGCCATCAGAGAGAAAAAATAGTATTAGTCCAATCCCACCCAGCTTTTTATTGTGTTGTTTTTAGTATTTTTAGTAATTATTAAGTATGTTTATAATGTTTAATTATTTAATTGTATTTTAAGGGGTGGGTGGGATGGAGGGGTTTGTATGTATATTTTAATGCTGTAAGCCGGCCCGATTGCATTTTGTAGAGGGGTGGGATACAAATAAATAATAATAATAATAATTATTATTATTATTATTATTATTATTATTATTATGGCACCGTAATTATGGCACTTGTGAAATATGCAATAAAACAATATGAAATGTCAAAATGTGGGGAGGTTTATCTTGTTTTTTGTTCATAGTCTGCCCAATCCAGTCCTGTATATTTTTGTCCCGGTTTTGTGGCAGAGAATTATGGCAACCCTACGGCTGCCTCATGGTCAAGCCCTTTTAGACCTGCCAAGTCTTATGCAAAGTCTTGCAAGACTTCACATGGGATCTGGTATGAAAGTCTTGCAACACCAAGATGGCCTATCTCAATGAATAACTTGCCAATTATTAGATTCCTATCATTTGATGGGGCTTTTACTAGTTGGTGTGCTTAACACTGTAGTTTTTTTAAAAAAAAAATACAACAAATCCACATACTATATTATCATGGTATGTTATGGGAAAGAGTATTTTCTGTTAATCTAATGATGCAGGATATAGTCCTTTTATGTGTTTTTTTTAATCACTTCTCTTCAAGTTTCTCAGATAGATAGAACTTTTTATTTTAACAAGTGGCCAAACAGAGAAAGGAGGAATCCATACTTTGGAATATGTATGACTAAATTCAACTGACAATCTTCTGAGTAGGTATTGATAAGATTGCTTTGTATATGACTTGATATGAAGTGATTTACTGTGAAAATGTAAGCCTGCTCCCTGAAAAACTATTTTCTACATGCAAGGAGTTTGATTTGTAATGAGGTAGTATTAATTCAAATGTGTCATCTATTTTGCTTAGTTGTCAGAAAGCATTTCATGTAAAATTTTGTGATTAAACAAGTTGTAATTTATTACACAAATAGTTTATATGGATTTGAAGTAATAAGCAGTTCTAGCTGCTCAGCATTATATAGCATGATTCAATATTTATTTGTTTGTTAATTTTACCACTGTCACAAGAAGTTTCACATGAGAACATAAAAAACAGTGCAATATTAACATATTTTGTGTTAAAACAGTTGCCTTTTAACATAATCACTTTTCATTAATAATTCTGTTAAGTGGTTACAACCAGAATTCA
Organism: Gambelia wislizenii; assembly: GCA_030847615.1. Lineage (NCBI taxonomy): Eukaryota > Metazoa > Chordata > Lepidosauria > Squamata > Crotaphytidae > Gambelia > Gambelia wislizenii. The sequence continues at coordinate 190,867,467 of JAUMIR010000003.1, read as the reverse complement.
TTCCAATGGCTATGAATATGTTTGCTTTATTGAAGTAGGACGTTTTTATTTGCAGAATTAGCATATAAAACTAGCCAGCCAAAGTTAAGTATTTTAAAGTCACATTGGATTCAATGAAAAAGAGTTAAGCACATGTTTCTGCTCTTTCACTGAACCTAAAGGGACCTAAAATATTGGCTGCAGGCAAGGTGTACCCTTTTTTAAAATGTTATTTTCTGCATTATTTGGGTGGTGTCATAAAGAATGATATATTTCTCTGTCTCAGTCCACTCACTTTCCTTCCCAGCAATCCATTTTTGTGCTAGGAATTATGAGATCTGGTTTAAGTCAGTAAAGGGGGGAAATGCCAGGACCACAAAATAGGTATCTTCAGTCTGCCACTCTACATTTCTGCTATTAAATTTACAAACTTCAAAAGACACATGAGCAAAAGAGATTTACTTAATTTGCAAACTGAATTCTATGGGAGATTTATCTAGTGGGGTATTGTCCATTCCAGTTCCATGATTCTTAATAAACAATAATGGTTGCCTGTTAGGATTTTGTAACATAGAGTAATAGCTTTAGTAGCAGCTTCAATAGTGCATACCTTCAAAGACATAGACAATATGTGTCTGTTGTAGTGAACAGACAAATCTATGGCTCAGGTCCACCACTCTGCTACTGACAGCCAACCAGCTTCAATGTGGAGGTTAAGCTGGACAATCACACCATCACAACTTTGGTAGAACAAGAAGAGCCAACATGGGTGTAGAAAAATACAACCGTTGGATGGAGTATGAAATGGAACATGGAGAGTGTACTTTGATAGATTGGCCAGAATTCCTGTTTCAATAGAGGAATCCTACAAAGATGCACCTGTGTGATTACAGATTCATTTCACATTAACAGTAGATAAATGCATGGTTACCAGAAGGCATAGATAGTGGATCCATCAGCATTCAAGGGGTGTGCAGATGCAAATCTCCCCCCCCCATATTAAACATGTGATGGTGTTCATGTGAGTATCTTCTCTTGCCTCAGAATAACACCCTCGGGGTTCATTGGTGAACTATAAAGGAATTCCCAGTCCTTTATACCTTATCAGCCCTGTTGTTCTAATTTTCTTGGGATTTCTGCAATTATCCAGTTTATTACTTTGTTTATACCTCTTCATTAAGTTATGGTCATGAAGGCATCATAAAATCATGCAATATATTCTATCACCCAAAATCCCAAATAAGTCTGTTTTTAAATAATTTCCACATTCAATCCACCACAGGATGTATTGTATTCATGCATGCCGCCTAACACATCTATAACCTGTAATGTATAATCCACCTTTTAGGGAACATCTTCAGAACTTCAGGCCAAGCTGTTTCACATGATGTGGGGAGAGACCATAGTTTGGTGTAGAACACATGTTTTGCATGGCAAAAATTGTTACAATTGTGGCATCTCCAAAATCTTATATTCCCATGTTCTCCTGCTGAATAGGCACTGCAGGGATCCAGGTGAAAAAAGAAGTGTTTAAAAGGTCTTTGTTCAATGATTTAGTTTATGTATTCCATTTAGTCTCTAGTGACTCAAGTTAGACCTAGAAAAGCTTGGAGAACCACTGGCTGTCACAAGAATGAGGTTCACTGCCAGATGGTCCAATTAGCAAAGCACTGTGAGCAAAGTATCAGGAAAAAGGCAAGGTTTATTTCTACAGCAGGAATAGGTCTACACTTTGAAAGGTCCAAAGTGATACAAAAATTATTTTCGGAACCCACCTTATCTACTCTTTACAACCTGGGTTTCTCACATAAACATTCAGAAGAGTTTTAACAGCTTAGAGCACATACTCTCTGTCCTATAGAAATTTTCCAAGAACTGGCTTTCTTTGTTCTGACCCATTTATCACAACAGATAGTATGTTCAAAGAGTAAGAAATTCAGCCAACAGGAATCCTTTGTGTTGTTTACATCAGAGTTGTCACTTTAAGCAAGGAATTTTAATTAACACTGTGAAATGAGATAAGAGGCTCCCTTTCTCATCTATAAGTTAAAGCACACAGGAGGGAGGCAGGGGATGTGAGAATCAAAGGTCCTTTGGGAACAAAGGTCATCTAGCTTCTGCATGACTCTCTCATAATGAGAAAGTAATAATGGATAATGGAGATCTCAGGGCTTTGGAACTAAAAATGTTTTGCTTGGTATTGCGGGCCCAGGCCACAAGTTCTCCCCTTCCCCTCTTCCCCAAACGATGACAGACACAATGTATATATTTCACATAAGATATATTGGTACATGATGAAGTATATTTATGTTGGCAATAAAGGCCACAACTTTATTGATAATAGCTGCAAATGGTTGGCTCCAGTCACATGGGCCTGGATGCAGACATCGACCAACCCGAATGCTGGTCGATGATATCACTGTCGGTTGCCACTGACACCACCACTACTGAAGGAGGAGGAGTCCTGGCCAAGCTCCACATGCCTGATGACCCCTCCCCCTCCCCTAACAAAAGGGGGTCTACTTGGATTTGAACTTGATGGAGACCATCTCCCCATTGCTGATGACCCCAGATCAGGACCCATGCCAACCATCACCTAAGTTGTGACAGAAGAAACAAAAGGAAGAAATTCAACTACTGAGCTACAGGCCTACAAGAAGAAAATTAAGGGAGGGAGGGAGGGTTTCAGCTCCCAAAGAGCCACTGGCTGGTTCAGCACTGCGGATGGGTTATATACCTGACCTCAGTACTGTAAAGCAGCAGACACAAAGGACTGCTGCAAAATGCAGTAAAACTGGTGTAAAACTTGCTGTAAACTGCTGCAAAAGGCAACAGTGTCCCACCTCCCTCAGGAGCAACTGATGAGGGTGGGGATGGCCCATCCTGATTGTGTTTAGTTTTGCACCCCTTCCTGGCCTGTGGAGCAAGCTGGGAAGGGGAAGGCAGCAATGGTGGCCCCCATGCCAGCCACCACTTGAACTGCGGGGAGGCCGGGGAGCCAGACAGGCTGCAAAAGAGCTGCCAAGTGATAGGGTGAGTCCAGCAGCACAATTATTTTCATCACACTGGCAACGTATTGATAATAATGGGTGAGAATGGTATTAGTCTAATTTGGTATAAAGCAGCTGAATATACTCCTCACTTACATGATGTGTCCCTTTTTTGTGCCACAAAGATGGAGAATCTGTAGGCTCTAAAATGTTGATGAACTACAGTTCCTATCACTGCATACTTTTGGTCTATCAGGATGCAATTGATGCCAATTGGAAACTACACACTATCCAGAATCTCAGCTCTAAAATATTCTTTTCCATTCTAACCACAGGTTCATCACCCCTTGGAAATTCCTTTACCCTTTATTTTATTATTATAGGAAATGGGGGAAGAAGATAGCATTCATAAGAATAACGCATGTTCACTTATGTGTTACATATTGAACCAGATGGCTGCTGTGCACAGTATTCTACTGTGTGTGGAATACATTTCATTGCCATCTCTGATCAAACAGGAGCTTCAGGTTTTTCAAGCACTTGAGAGAAAAAAAAATGTGTGTGTAAATGTTTCTATCATTTTCAGTTCTCTTTCCAGGAGAATGGTTTGTGTGGAATTTAGCTAAACATAGTAGGCTAACAGTGTGTTATTGGTGAGGACAAGGCAACAAAATCAGTCATAGCAACCAGAAAAGATGTCAGATAGCTCTGAGTAGCCTATTTCCTGATGATGACAACAACAACAACAACAACAACAACAACAACAGCAACAGGGAGTGGGGGAACAGAAACACATTACCAGATTAAAACAGATTAAAATACCAATTTAAGAAAAGAATTTTTCTCAGGTCCATAAGAATACCTTTAATGTTATATGTAATTTGACCTTTGATCCCTCCACTCAAATCTAGTATGATAAGGGGGGGGGAAACTCTGGTTAGTTATTATTTGACCCTCCCTCTCTTCTCAGTAAAATGCAATAAAGGCCTTTGAAATGATAATAATCAGTTTACTGTATTTCTGTACCTAGGAATCAAAATTGTACAATGTAGTTTTATACGACATAGCTATGAAAAGGAATGTGCAAATTACTTCTTAGTAATACATAAGCATTCAAACCTTCAAATCTATACAGTCAATGATCCTCTGTCAGGATAGGTCCCACACGTGATCTTTTCCTGCCAACTTCAGTTCTGTTTCTATTGCTTTGCAGCTGTGCTTTTTTTCCTATACACTGTACAAGCCTGTAATTTAACTGGAAGAAGGGGGAATATATTTTATGTCTGTAACTGTTTGTTTAAAGTTTGCACATGACCTTTGCCATGGGAAATATGGGATGAGCCCATTCTTGTTGGGAACAGGGAGTGGGGATGACTGATAGCCAATGACTGTATAGCCCACCAGATTTTGTAGATTGTAAATACTTTTTAAATTAATACTTTGTAAATAAGTTTCATTCTGAGCAATGATGTTATAGGCACAGCCAGTACATGGCACCCTCCTTGGCTTCAGCATTTTTTTTTTCATGTAATGTTGAACATACTGAAAACGTGCATGTAACTGGTAGATTTAAGTGACTAATTAGTCAAGTATTTGAAAAGTGGATTTTAGTGGGCCTTAATTAGAATTGTTCCTTCTAAACAAGGGTATTCAGAACACACCAAAAAAAAAAAAATGTCAATGATCTATGCATACAATTTGATTCAAATAACTATGATAAAGGGTGTTTGCAGATGGCAGGCTCCTAACACTCTCAGTGAAAAGGTATTATTTCTTCAAAAACATACATGTGGGTGCAGTAAAAGGTGGAAGAAATGATGAGAAAACACAAGAGGTGTCTACAGTGTGGGCGGTGACATTTGGACCGGTCTGTGAATGAGTCAAGAAGATTGGATAGTCCCAGTCTCATCTGAAAGCACCTGCAGTAATTAATTAGCTGATTTAGTATCTTTGCATTTTCATCTCTGTTTTGCTTTCCATGCACATGTCGGTATTTTCTTACTTTAAAGCGTAGGAAAATAATGCTGACTGGAATGGAAGAACAATTCCTGCTCTAGCTTGGGCAGCCATTTTACTATAGACTATCAGACACATGAAAAAAGATGTCATAACAATGCCACATAAATGCAAAAGGTCACACATATTAGATGATATTCCCTTTTGCGTTTATGCACTCGCCATAAGCTGATCTATTTTATTGACAGGCCAAGCTGTCAATAGATAGCTGTGATTATTTTTTTGCTGGTATTTCCAGTGTTTGAAACTTTGCGCCAATATCCTCTCGTCATTACAGTGTCAATGGACGGTTCAGCCAGAACACTTCCGGGTGAGATCACAACATCCCAGTAGGTGACACACTTTTTATGTCCCTCCCCAATTTAATTAGGACTTTTATAGTGTGTTTGTGTGCTTGGCACAACTTTCACTTTGTTATTTTTGTTTTTATTTTTGAATTTTCCACACTATGTATTCTCACAAGAATCAGTGGGATTTCAATAGAGGAAGTGAACAGAGCTCCATTCACTCTTCATTCTTTGCCAGGGAAAACTTTTCACATGGATACAAGGTAAGTGTGGTATAAGGAGTTCTTTTGCCAGCATAAAAGCGTCACAAATTATGCTGTCAAAACAACAGGTTTAGAGGGTAGTCTGATAAAGTCCTGAATCTTGTTCTATTGCTCAGCTGTCAATTCCTGATTTCATATACGCACACTTCCCATCCATGGTGCTACATGAAGAATGTTGTTTCATTTCACTGCATGGCATGTTGGCCATTTAAGAAACCATGGAGGGGCATGTGCGTGGGAATTCTCTACTGTGTCAGGGAGGATTATCTGCTCATCATTCTGTGTAATGATCATGGATCTACAAATTTGGACTGGTCATAATACTCTACTATGATTTGTTGTGCCACTGCATCCCTGATCCTTCACTCAGGTCTATAGAACATGCAGATGGAAGATAGAGCTGGCATTTCATCTCTGAATGGGTGGAAAAGGAAATGTTCAGAAGCATCAAAACAGTTTTTACTACTTCAAAGTTCCTTCGAGTCCATAAGGAAAGAGTATTATGTGTCACCAGGACACTCTTAGACTTTTGACTTGTCTGAATTTTATAGTGTAGTTCTGCAATCTTATAAGGAAATCTATACTTTAAAATAAAATTTGAAAAATAATAATATTTTTTAAAAATGTTAAAAGTAATGCACATGTGTCTATGGAGTTTATCAGAACACACACCCCCCAAAGCCTGTTCTTTTGCTGGCATAACTTTTCCATTTTTATGCCAGCAAAAGAACTCCCCATGCTGCACTTACCTTCCCTCCCATCCAAAGGCTTACCATCAATGAGTGAGGTGAGAACGGAATTTCATTCACTTCCTCATTCAAAATCTCACGGATTCTCCCAAGAAGGAGCTCACGTGGTAAATTCAAAAAACAAAACAAACACAGGAAAAGTTTTTAAAAGCACATACACACACTTTAATAAACTGGGGAGGGTGATTAAAAAATGTGTCACCTACCTGGATGTTGTGATCTCATCCGGAAGTGTTCTGGCTGGACCAGCCATTGATGCTGATTATGTGAGTTAAATGACATGAGGTTTCAAATGCCGGCACTAAAACACCACTGCTGATCTATTGATGGCTTAAGCCATCAATAAAATACCTTTATTTTTACTTTACATAAATGCAAAAGGCTGACGTTTTCTGATATGTGCACCCTTTTGTGTTTATGTGGCATTGTTATGATGCTGTATTTCGTGCACCTGATAATGTACTATGTGTGTGCACAGGGTGCAGGGGGATTCAAAAGTGCGGTAGAAGAAATTTTCTATGGAGACAGGCAAGACTGTCAAAAGATGAACTTTCCAGTTTGGATGCTGCATGTGGCTTGCTTAATTTTGCATATCTGGCTGCATGATAAACCAGTGTCTAAAGTGCCTGTTTAGTAGTAGATGCTGGAAGTGTGATAAAAACATAGGCTCGCTGCTGCATATGTGGTGGAGCTGTAAAGTGATTCAAATATTCTGGAGAAAAATACATAAAATAATAGAGGAAATCTTGCAAATCCGAATAGACCTCAGACCAGAACTGTTTTTGTTGAATATGACCATTTCACTAAAAAAGGAAGATGAAATAAAAAATTGGAAAATGTTGTTATACATAATTTCTGCGGCAAGAATGGTAATAGCACAGAACTGGAAAAAATCAAATGCACCCATGATATTTGAACGGATGATAAAAGTGCAAGACATGTTGGAAATGGATATTTTAACAAGAATGATTAATCTTTCAAAGTCAAAATCACTAGAAAAATGGGCCCCTGTGTTGAAACAATGGGAAAAATGGGGATTAAAACATAGAATCATAGAATCATAGAACTGCAGAGCTGGAAGAGACCACGAGGGCCATCCAGTCCAACCCCCTGCCATGCAGGAAATCACGATCAAAGCATCCCCGACAGATGGCCATCCAGCCTCTGTTTAAAGACCTCCAAGGAAGGAGACCCCACCACGCTCCAAGGGAGTGTGTTCCACTGCTGAACAGCTCTTATTGTCAAAAAGTTCCTCCTAATGTTGAGCTGGAATCTCTGTTCCTGGAGCTTGCACCCATTGCTCCGTGTTCCAGTCTCTGCAGCAGCAGAAAACAAGCCTGCTCCATCCTCAGCGTGACATCCCTTCAAATACTTAAACAGGGCTATCATATCGCCTCTTAACCATCTTTTTTCCAGGCTAAACATACCCAGCTCCTTAAGTCTCTCCTCATAAGGCATCGTTTCCAGACCTTTCACCATTTTAGTTGCCCTTCTCTGGATACGCTCCAATTTGTCAATATCCTTTTTTAATTGTGGTGCCCAGAACTGGACACAGTATTCTAAGTGAGGTCTGACCAAGGCTGAATAGAGTGGCACTATTACTTCCCTTGATCTAGACACTATACTTCTATTGATACAGCCCAAAATCACATTGGCCTTTTTAGCTGCCGCATCGCACTGTTGGCTCATGTTCAACTTGTGGTCTACTAGGACTCCTAGATCCCTTTCGCACGTGGTCTCATTCAGCCAGGTCTCTCCCATCCTATATTTATGCATTTCATTTTTCCGCCCTAAATGCAGTACCTTACATTTCTCCATATTGAATTTCATTTTGTTAGCTTTGGCCCAGCTCTCCAGTCTATCCAGGTCATTCTGAATTTTGATCCTGTCCTCTAGGGTATTAGCTACTCCTCCCAATTTGGTGTCATCTGCAAATTTGATAAGTATGCCCCTAATTCCCTCGTCCAAGTCATTGATAAAAATGTTGAATAGCACTGGGCCCAGGACAGAACCCTGTGGCACCCCACTGGTCACATCTTTCCAAGACGAAGAGGAGCCACTGCTGAGCACCCTTTGGGTTCGGCCGGTCGACCAATTACAAATCCATTGAACAGTTAACTTGTCTATCCCACATTTTACAAGCTTGTTTGCAAGAATGTCATGGGGAACCTTGTCAAAGGCCTTACTGAAATCAAGGTATGTGATGTCCACAGCATTCCCTTCATCTACCAAGCTGGTAACTTTATCAAAAAAAGAGATCAGATTAGTATGGCATGACTTGTTTCTCTGAAACCCATGTTGACTTTTTGTGATTATGGCATTGCCTTCTAAATGTTCACAGACTCTCTGTTTAATGATCTGCTCTAGAATCTTCCCTGGTATTGATGTCAGACTAACTGGACGATAATTGTTGGGATCCTCTTTTTTTCCCTTTTTGAAGATGGGAACAATGTTTGCCCTCCTCCAGTCTGCTGGGACGTCTCCTGTTCTCCAGGAGTTCTCAAAGATTATTGCCAATGGCTCTGAGATTATATTTGCCAGCTCTTTTAATACTCTTGGATGTAGTTCATCTGGTCCTGGAGATTAAAATTCATTTAGATTAAGAAGGTATTCCTGTACTACCTCTTTACTTATTTTGAGCTGGATTTCCCCTATTGTGTCCTCTGTTCCATTCTCCTCAGGTTGGTCCTCCTTTTCCTTTTCTGAAAACACTGAAGCAAAGAAGGTGTTGAGTAATTCTGCCTTTTCTCTGTCCCCTGTTAGCATTTTGCCATCTTCTCCACGTAGTGGCCCTATCATTTCCTTCTTCCTCCTTTTGCTGCAGACATACCCAAAAAAACCCTTTTTATTGTTCTTAACCTCCCTAGGAAGCCTGAGCTAATTCTGCGCTTTAGCTTTTCTGACTTTACTCCTACACGTGTTCGCTATCTGTTTGAATTCTTCTTTGGTGATTTCCCCCCTTTTCCATTTCCTATACATGTTCCGTTTAAAACTTAGCTCCATTGAAAGTTCATTAGTCATCCATCCTGGTTTCTTGAGACACCTCCCATTTTTCTTCCTCAATGGTACTGTTTGAAATTGTGCCTTCAGTATCTCCCTTTTGAGAAAGTCCCATGCGTCTTGAGGTCTCTTCTCTTTTAGTATTCTTGACCATGGGATAACCCCCAGTATTTCCCTGAGTTTATTGAAATCAGCTCTCCTAAAGTCAAGAATGCGTGTCTGACTATGCCTGGCTTCTCCTTTCCATTGTATAACAAACTCCAGGAGAACATGATCACCCTTACCTAAGGATCCCACCACTTGCACCCATTAACCAGGTCATCTCTGTTGGTTAGGGTCAGATCTAAAATAGCTGACCCCCTTGTTGCCTCTTCCACCTTTTGGACCATGAAATTGTCTTTCAGACATGTAAGGAATTTGCTAGACCTTGAAGTTTTGGCTGAGTTAGATTGCCAGCAAATATCAGGATAGTTGAAGTCACCCATCACTACTACATCTCTCCCTTCTGTGTGTGTGGTCATCTGTTCTTGAAAGGCATCATCCAATTCCTCCGTCTGATTTGGGGGTCTGTAGTAGAGTCCCACAATAACATCCCTGTTGTTTCCCTCCCCTTTAATTTTTATCCAGATGCTCTCCACCTGGCTTCCAGTATTGATGTCATGGATCACTTCACTGGTGTAAATATCCCTGACATATAATGCTATTCCTCCTCCTTTCCTGTTTGGCCTGTTTCTCCTATAAATGTTATACCCCTCTATTCCTACATTCCAATCATGAGACTCGTCCCACCAGGTTTCAGTAATGCCTATTATATCATATTTGTTTTGTAGTGCGAGGAGTTCAAGTTCATCTTGCTTATTTCCCATGCTCTGTGCATTAGTGTAGAGACATCTAAGACCATGTGTTCCCTTTACTTGCTGCCTGTGCAAGTATTTTTGCCTCCCACCAAAACATGATGAACAAGATCTATTAATAACATGAATAAACTTACTATTATAAGAAAAACAGAATTGACTGATATAAAGAAAACATTAGATAAGGAGAGAGAGTCAAAAATAAGCAGGGAAAATTTGGGAAATAACTATATCAAATAGTTAATAGAAGTTAGATAATGATGTTGAAATAAATCAGATTTACTCTGAAAGACCTAACTAACAGGAAGTCAAAGACAGATATTGTATTTTTGATGTCAAATGTACTATGTTTAATTATTTTTATGATATCTATGTAATGGAAATCTTAAAAGTTGTGTAAGATGGAACGGAATGTAAAGTGTATTTCAATCTCAATAAAAGAATAATTATTAAAGTCCCTCTTTGACCTCTGGCCATTGTCTGCAATCCGGTAGCATGTCCCTTGAGCTAATGGCCATGCTGGTTCATGAATTCTGGGAATTGTAGTCCCAAAAAGTAACTTTTCTGAGCTCTGATGGAAATCAATGTGAATAAGAATCATTGTATATCACAAAAATACTTAGCTGTATGATTAGGGCCCAACAGAGCAGCACCAATAGGAAAAGGATAGTTAGAATGAGAATCAGCAGTAGGAAATGTTGCAAGGGGGTTAGAAAGCAGCAGTTAAAGACTCTGGATGTTTCCACACTAGACATTTACTTTGGAATAGCCACGGTTTTTTTTTTTGCATACTTTTTATGAGGGCTTGATATCTATGATTAAAATATATTGGTAGATTTTGTGTATTTTCCCCATAGATAATGTAAAGGAAGGGGGTTTATTTTGTGGTGGGGGAAATGGAGAGAAAGAAGTAGCAGTACTCTCTCCACCAATGTATTTGAAATCCACAGGTACTTATGATATCCTAATACTGTGATATTTTGCCATTCTTTTAGCCTCTTAATTAAACTAAATGAGTACTAATCCAGTTAGGACACCAAAACCAAAGGCAATATGCACAAAAGGAAATGGTTGGCAAAACCTAATCTTTTTTCCCCTTGAAGCAATCCATGCTGTCATTTATTGTGGTTGCCACATGCTTACACATTTTACTTTATGTGGTTGTTATCCTTAGCTTCAAAGAAATATTGTATTTAATGTGGGGGAAGAGAGGATTAAGGACAAATAAAGATCCAACAAATATCTGCAGTTTTCTTTCTCTAAAATGAAAACTGAATGTTTGTAGCTACAAGTAATAACCCAAACTAAAAAAAAAAAAAATTAGGGGGGGTTGCCTTCTGTGGAAGGATTCTATGAAACAAGAAAAACAGTACTGTTTTGCAATTGTGGAGATGACACTTAATGAGGAAAAAAATACTTAAAGTAATAAATGAACCATGAGTCTTTTGACAGAGAACAAATACCAAGTCACCCGCTACTTATATAGTAATAATATAGAAACAGAAATATTTCAATGATCATAAATATATGTGGCACTTATAAAGATGGTTTTGTTCATCTGTTTTAAATTCAGATTCACACTTCCCTTTTCTTAGGTCTGCTTTTTTCTGTTTATCAAAAAGTAAAAATAAAAATAAAATGTGTACTTCCCAACATGAAATCACATCCTGGTCATGTGTCCAGCCACACCTTCAAACTTCAGAACAATCAGTAGTGACTCAAGGTATCCATAGAAAACAACTTCAGCTGACACATTTGGATCTTTATTACAAAGTTTCTCATATAAATGAATAAGCAGTGGAGGGGGGACTGTGTGTGACATCACCCAGAGCCTCACCACTCCTTCCAGACACATTGTTACCATATCTGCATAGCTTTGAAAACAAGATGTCTACTGTATTTGTAGAGGCCCTTCATATGATTTTGCAGGGTTACAAACAGTATGGGAACCTGTATGATGTTCCTTTGGTTTGGGATGTGATGAGTGGTATGTCTTCAGAGATGGACCTAAATGTGCAGACCAGCTGCCACTTTCATCATGCTTACCTTGTTAATTCAATGTGAATAAAGTTTGTCTATTTATCCCATTTGGTATTCGCATGGACTCTATTCAGCTGTAGAACACTGAGTAGCACTTTTCAGATATTCAGCGAAAAGAGAAAGGAGGAAGGGAAATTAAGATCATACCTGCGGTTCCTGATTCAAATTGTCATGTATTGAGTTGGAATATGTTTTATGCATGTACATTTGTGAACACATAGGCTCCATACACATCTAGCTCCCTGTGTTTTACAGGCTCCCCAGTTGCACAGAGATACAGCCCACAATATGTATATGCAAAGGTTCTATTCAACTCTTAAGTGGAAGGCCAGAAACAGTGGACAAAATTGCAGCTCTCCCCATGCCACCCAAAACATTATCTACAGATTCCAAAACCCACATACAGAGTTACTGTCAGTATCAATTACAGATTTATATTTTCATGTGTATGATTTAGCTGCAAACCAAAAGAAGTTAAGTTTAAGAATGCATTTCCACCTCATAGGCTTTCTGTTGCTACTTGCCTGCCCCAGGGTCATCTTACCAAAGCAATAAAAACTGAGAAGGGAGTAAAGCAAGGCTGCATACTGGTACCACTCCTGTTTAATTTTTATATAAATTCCATGGTGGGCTATTTTCATAATACCGACTTTCACCCCCCAAAATTAGCTGAAAGAAATATTGTGGTGCTGCTTTCTGCAGATGATGCAGCCATTCTATCAAGAACACCTGTCAGCCTGAGAAGAGCACTGAGAGCATTGTCTCTTTTCTGCAAAGAGGACCATTTAGTGCTTAACCACCAAAAAACTAAAATTATGACTTTTGCTTAAAAAACAAAAAACAAAAAAAAAAAACCTAGGGATCACTCCTGGTCCATAGATGGCTGCAGGATAGAACAGATCTCTTGCTTTAAATACCTGGGCGTAGTCTTTCATGCTACAGGAAGCAGAAAAGCACATGGAGATTATGTTACTAACAATGCTCAAAGGAGCTCAATGACTATACAAAAATTCTTTAGATCCAAAGGAGGACATTACATTGCAGCAGCCCTGAAGCTCTTTGAAGCAAAGTCAATCACTGAACTTTTATACGGTGCCCAGCTAGGTCCTTTTGCCAACTTTGCTCCACTGGAGTGCATACAATCTACGTTTTTGAGATCAATCCTGCAGGCTCCAAAATGTGTTTCCAATGCCATCCTGCGGCTGGTGGGTTTTTTAAGAGTTGAGGCAGGAGTCTGGATGACCATTCTTATTTATTGGCTCAGGTTATCCTTTTTTCCTATTGGGCTTGTTCCACTTGTTCTGAAGGATGACTTTCAATCTACATGGTATCATGTGGTCACATCTAAGTTTTTGACCTTGGGCCTTTCTCCTGATTCTTTATTAAATATGGGATTTGACCAGGCCAAAGCAGTTATAAACCAACATATCACTGATACAGAACATCACATGGATCTTGACAAGTCCCGTTCCTTTATTGTCAGTGAATACAGCAGATACCTTACAATCCCTGTGGCATATTTAAGTAATTTAGAATTTCCAAAACATTGTAGTGCCTTTACTTTGGCACAATGTTGTGTTCTTCCTTCAGCTGTCCTTTAAGGACATTATAGGAAAATTCCTTATCTGGAGAGACATAGCCCATGTGACTCTGGCCAAGCTGAGTCTGTAGAGCATGTGCTTCTCTAGTGCTTGTTCTATAGAGACTTAAGATCTGATCTCATCCAGCCAATATGCAAATATCCTGGATGCTCTGAGCAGTTCTATGATGCCCTGCTATTCTCTGACACTAATCCTACTATAACATATAAGGTAGCTGAATTTTGCATAGCAGCAATCAAAGTGAGACAAGCAATGATCAGCGCCATGGATTAGTCTATTATGGATTGTTTTTCTGATATTTAAACACCTATCAGATACGTAATAAGCAATTTTATTCTGTTTTACTTTATTTTGCTTATGACTTTTAAATGTTTTTTATTTCTTTTTTTTAAAAAAATTCATTATATCCACTTTTTTTTCATTAGCTTCAATATAGCATCACAAACTTTGTAACAAATTTTTACATTAAAAAAGAGGGGGGGAAATTCACATAGAGAAACTACTTTATCTGTTGTTCTTCCCCTTCTTGTAAATAAACTTTGAAGGTTAGCTTACACATATTCCTCTATGTGACCCTTCCTTCTTTGTTTATGTGTGTTCCATATTTTTGTATTTTCCCTCTTGCCTGCTTATTACACTCCATTTGTTTCATCTCGTTGTCACTGAAATCTAACTTCTGAAACCTGATTCACGTACCTCTCTCATTTGCCCACCCATTGCTAACCATATCATGATTTCCGCCCCCTTTTTGCCTGACCCATGACTTTGTTTAGCTTCTGAAGAATTTATTTAATGGTTCCCATTCTTCTATTATTTCAGCGATCTACCTTTTAGAGAGGCCGTTAATCTGTCCATATCCAAATTCTCATATAATTTACTTAACCATTCCTCTATGGTTGGCACACTTTTCTTTTTCCAGAGGCTGGCATATAGAATCCTGGTGCTTGTTATCATATATAATATGATTTTCTTTTTCACCACAGCTTTTTGTCCCTTAATTTTGTCTACCATGTTTAAAAGATACATTTCTGGTTCCATTGGGTAATTACTTCCCAAGATCTCCTTTACCTTAATATGTATCATCTTCCAGAAGGATTTGGCCATTGGGCAATTCCACCAAATATGTATAAGGGTGCCGTCTACCTCCCCACATTTCCAACATCATCTTACTCCTGTTTTATACATCTTATCCAACTTCACTGGTGTTAAGTACCATTGATAGAACATTTTTAGGTAGTTTTCCCTCATGTTTTGTGAAAGAGTGAATTTCTGCATTTCCTCCCAAGATTTTTCCCACCTACCCATTTCTATGACATGACCTATGTCACAGGCCCATTTTATCATTTTTTTTCCTTCACCTGTTCATTTTCCAATTCTCTATCCAGGAGTATCTTATAGTATTTTGCTATGTGGTGTTTCCCATTTTCCAATAGCACCTTATCTATATCATTTGGTTCTGGTTGAAAGTTTCTCAATCTTAGATCCATACTATATCTTTCCTGGATTTGCTTATAAAGAAACCAGTTTATTTTATGTCCCTTGCTTTCTAATTTCTCTCTTGATTTGATTTTCATATTACCTTGAATCTCTTTCCCTAATATTTCCTTGTATCTTAACCAGTCTTGTTGTTCTGTCTTTGACCTCCCAAAAAAGGCTTCTTGTGTTGAGATCCAGAGAGGTAGTTTATAATAAAATCTGGTTTTCAGATTGGCCCACACTTTATATAGTGCCTTTCTAACATAGTGGTTCTCAAAAGCTCTATTCTCCTTTATCTTCTTACAGCACATATATCAGTGCCAGCCAAAAACCAATTCATGACCTTCTAACACAAGCACTTTTTTGTTTCTTAACTGCACCCAATCTTCCAGCCATACTAAGGCACATGCCTGGTAGTACAAAAATAAATTTGGGAATGCACATCCTCCTCTATTTTTTCCTTTCTGTTAATAATTTTGGTTTCACTCTCACCTTTTTTCCCTCCCAAATAAATTTGAGTATTTCTTTATTCCACTCCACAAAACATTTGTTATTTGTTATGATAGGTAGGTTTTGGAAAAGGTATATGAATTTGGGTAGTACC
This sequence comes from Gambelia wislizenii, assembly GCA_030847615.1. Classification (NCBI taxonomy): domain Eukaryota; kingdom Metazoa; phylum Chordata; class Lepidosauria; order Squamata; family Crotaphytidae; genus Gambelia; species Gambelia wislizenii. The sequence continues at coordinate 190,851,608 of JAUMIR010000003.1, read as the reverse complement.
AACATTTTTATTGAGGCTATTCTACCTAACCATGAAAGTTGGAACTTAGACCATTTGTTTAATTCCTGTTTGATGCCCTTCCATATTTCCTCGTATTTGTTCTTAAATAGATCTGCATTTCTCTGCGTGATCCAGATTCCTAAATATTTTATTTTTTTCAATTCTAAATCCAGTTTCTTTGCTTAATTTATCTTCCTCCTGCTTTCTCATATTTTTTGTTAGAACTGCCGTTTTATCCTTGTTTATTTTGAAGCCCGAAATCTTTGAGAAATCTTCTAACGTTCTTAGTAGTTCTTCCAATTGGCCTTCTGGTTCTTCCAATATTATGACAATGTCATCCATGAACATTTTTAATTTATACTCATAGCCCTTAAGTTTCGTTCCTCTAATCTTATCATTCATTCTTACATTGTTGTTGATTACTTCTATTACAGTAATACACAATAATTGTGATAAGGGGCAGCCTTGCCTCATACCTTTCTTTATTCTTATTTAGTTTTTTCACTGTTTATCAACAATCTGGCTGCTTGGTCTTTATATATTTCATCTTTCCATATATTGAAGTTGTTTCCAACATTCATTTTGTCCAATACTGCTTTTAAAAATGTCCACTTCACATTGTCAAACGCTTTCTCAGCGTCCAGGAAGATCATCACCAGTTGTTTCTCACTGAGTTTTTTCGTAATATTCTATGATGTCTATTACTGTCCTTAGATTGCTACGTACATGTCTGTTTGGTAAAAATCCATTCTGGTCTTCATGAATAATTTGGGCTAGAACTGTTTTGAAACTTTGTGCCAGGATTGCAGCAAATATATTATAATCGAGATTTAACAATGAAATAGGATGGTAGTTCTTAATATCCCGCCTATCTGTCCCTTCCTTCGGTAGGATGAAAGCCTCGTTCCAGGAATCTGGTATTCCCTCTTGTTTTATTGCCCTAAAAGTTTCCAGTAGCGGTGCATGTAGGACTTCCCCTACTTTCTTATAGTATACTGCAGAGAAGCCGTCTGGGCCTGGAGCTGTGTCTGGTTTTATTTTGTTGATCGCTTCCACTACTTCCATCATAGTGAAATCCTTATTTAATATTTCTTTCTGGGCTTCTGTTAGTTTCCTTATTTTTTGCTTTTCCAAATATTTATTTCCTCACTATTCATTGTATCAGTTGTAGCCTCTATATATAGATTAGAGTAAAACTCATAAAAACTTTTCTTTATTAAGTTTTTTCTGTGATGATTTTTCCTTTATAGTTCAGCTCATTAATCAGCTTGTTCTCTCTATATCTTTTTAATCTTTGGGCCAATCATCTTCCCATTTTATTTGCCATTTCAAAATATCTTTGTTTTAATAATCTCATCTTCTCTTCCACTTCTTTTATTCATTTTGATTGACTTTCTACTTTAATATTTCTATTTCCAGTTTCCACTTCTTGTTGTTTGGTTCATCTATTAATTTAGCTTCTTTTTTTATAGTTCCTGAAGCAGTTGTTTCATCTCTCTTTCTTCTTCTCTTTTCTTTTCTCATGACTTTTTAAGAAAGTAACCTCGCATTACTGCTTTACTGGTTTCCCAGACAGTCTTCATCTTTATTTCATTGGATATATTTTCCTTAAAATACATGGCCAAAATCTCTTTAGCTTCTTTGACGCTCTCTTCCTCAAGCAGTAAATTATGCTTCAATTGCCAATTGAACTCTCTTTTCTTCCCTTTAATCTTTAACATTATCAGATTATGATCCTAGATCCATTTGGGCATTATTTTCATGTCGTTAATGCTAGGGGTTATATTTTTAGTTGCAAAAAACATATCGATTCTTGAGAATGATTGGTGCACATCAGAATAAAAAGTGTATCCTTTCGATCTTCCATATTTCAGGCACCACACATCTAATCCTAGGTCTTCTTTCATTTCAAAAAAGGATCGTGGTAACTTTCCCTGGTTTTTCCTGATTGGTTTATTTGATTGTCTGTCTATTATTGGTTCAAACACACCATTCCAGTCACCCATCATTAAGATGTTACCGTCTTTGATGTCACATTTGGCAATTTCTTTGTTTAATTTTTGAAAGAATTTTTCCTGATTTTGGATTGGAGTATATACTCCCACAATTAGCATATTTACATTATTATTTTTAATCTGGAATCCTATATACAAGCCCTCCTGATCTCTAAAAATAAGCGTAGTTGAATATTTTTTATTGATGTACATTGCCACCCCTTTCTTTTTTTTTCTCATTTGTAGGAATGAAACATTGCCCTAGCTTTGGATTTCTCAAATACTTCTCATCTCTCTCTTTAATCCTTGTTTCTTGGAGACATATTATATCACTTCTAGTTTTCTCCAGATGATGAAATACTTGTCTCCTCTTATAGTTTGTGTTTAATCCTTTCACATTCCACAATATGGTTTTGATATCCATTTTATTAAAATTAGCTCCTTCTTAATCCTCTTCTTCTTCTACTACCTCTTCTCCTTCTTCCTCTTCTTGGTCGATATCTGAATCTATAGTTTCTCTTTGTAAAGTTTCTTCTTCTTCTGACAGCACCTCTTTCCCGTCTCGATGTCCTTCCTCATCCCCTTCTCCTTCTTCAGCTCCTTTTCCTTCTGATTGTCCCTCCTCTTTCCTCTTTCCTTTATCTTTCTTTAATTTCTTATAAAATTCTTTTGCTTTTTGAATACTGTTTATTCGATATCTTTTATATTGATAAGAGAATGATACACCTTCAATTTTCTCCCACCTATAGTTTATCTTTTTCTCCCTCAACATCTGTGTCAGGAATTTATATTCCTGTCTCTTCTTAAGTATCAATGGTGGAATATCTTTGAATATCTTAAGTTCTTTCCCATCTATTTCCAGTGTTTCATTGTAACTTTTCCAATTATTTGATCCCTCAGTTTAGATCTTGTAAAACACGCTACTATATCTCTAGGGACTTTCTTCTCTTTAGCAACGGATGAGTGAATCCTAAATGTCTTATCCAATTGAGTCTCCAGCTTATCTTCTGCCATTTCTAGATATCTTGCCAATGGTGGTAAAATGTGTTCTGCAATGTTCTCGTTCTCTGATTCCGGTAACCCTCTTATTTTTATATATTTCTCTCTTTGTCTCACTTCGTACATCAACAACATGTTCTTCTCCTGCTCCTGCTCCTTCGTTATAGACTGAGTTGTTACCTCTAGATCTTGTGTTTTTGTTTTAATGTCTTGAACCTCCTTTTTGATCTGCTCAATATCTTCTGTAAGTTTATTCAATTTTTTTCCAAAATTTGCTAACTCTTTCTTCAAATCTGCTTTCATCTCAGCCCTTATTTCTTTCATCTCTTCCCTTACTTCCAATCACATTTTCTTCATTTCCTTTTTCATCTCCTCAAGCAGAGCAGAAGTGAAATCTGCCGTTTTGCTAGGTCCCTCTATTGAGGGCCTCCTTTGCAGGACTAGCTGGGTATGCTTCCTAGTACCGGTAGCCATTATTAAATTTTCTAACCTCTTTCCTCCAATCTGTTATATCTTAGTAGAATATCACACTCAATTATGTATCAATTATGTGTCAATTATTTTACATATATATTGATTATATGTCAACTGTATATGTCAAATATATGTTAGTTATAGATCAATTGTTTTCCATACAGTTCACAACAATCAAATTATTAGTCAATGTTAATCAATGTTAATCAATTCCCTATAGATACCAATCACCTCACTCTGATACATATCAATTATATCCACAAACACTTAAGCTCGTCCCCGGTAGTCCCTTAGTTATAATCAATAGTCAATGTTCCTTCAATCTAGAATTCACAATATTCAATATTCAGAAATCAATTTACCTCTTCCTTGCTTATATTCATCCAATCTTTGTTCCCTTTTATCTCCCTTTTATCTATTTATTCCCACTTACTGCCACTCCTACTTCCACCATTCGCTTATTATTTTTCCCTTTCAAACTTTTGGACCTCTATTTTATATTTGTTTGTATTTATATGTATTCATATATATTTATATATATATGTTCACACACTCATATGCTTAACAACACAGATATCCTCGGGTACTTCATTCCCCTGTGGTTTCTCACTACTCCACAGCTTGTATTCTTTTTCTCCGTTGTCTTTTCTGTCCCAGTCTCAGTCTCAATGTCCTTCCCCCAGCCTCTCTCTTACCGCTGCTAGGGTTTGCTGGAGGTACATGCAAACCCGTCACTTGTTCTCTCTCTTGCTTTCAGTTCAAACTTTTCCTCGGTCTCAGCCCCCCTCACGTACAATTGGGTGTTAACACCTCTTCCTCTCCCTTTTCTAGCTTCCTCTATCCTGGTCCCAGTTGTTGTAGCTCCCGATGTTTCCACGCTTTCTCTCCTTCTCTCACACACTCTCTCTCTCTCTGCTCCCCAGCGTGGTGCTTCTCCCTATCCTCCTCTACTCAGTCCTTTTGGCCACCTCTTTCCCTCTCGCTCGCCTCTCTGCTATGAACCTTCCTCCAGCTTTCTCCAGCGTACTCCAGCGTACTCCAAGAGTCCACCCTTCCAACCTCTGCCGCAGCTCACTGTAAATATCTCAATGATATCTCACCGCTTTTTGCCTCTATTCGCTCTCTCTCTGCTCTTTCTCACTCCGCTATCGCCTACTCAGTCTGCTTGGTCACTCTCACTCTCTCACTCCCTCTCCTTCTCCATATCAGGCTTATCTTTCCTCCAAATTATCGGCCACGGTTCTCATCCCAAACTGGCTGCTTCCAGTCCCCAGTGAACTTATAAGTTGAAATCAACTGTTGGATATCACACAAACAATATTGCTTACTTCAGCTTTGCTTCAAAATTAAAATAAAGGTGCTGGCCTCGCTGTTGCCACAAACACCATTGCGACAGTCTGATTCTGGTCTGCCACTTTTCAGTCCCCTCAGCCTTCAGCATACCTGCCACAAAAAGGGTAGCCGCACAAGCTGGCACCGGAACCCTGACAAGCCCACTCCCCTCCTTTACTGAGGAGGGTTGCTGGTCTGACCGTTGTTTCCCACTTGGTCAGCCCAGGTTCACAGAATACAGACGGTTGCTAGTGATGAGCTTTCCCTCACCACAGCCTACCACGATGCCATCACGTCCTGGAAGTCATGACTTTTAAATGTTTTAAATGTTTTTAAAAGTATATTAAGGATTTTTTCTTGATATTTAAATACCTACCAAATGTAATATGCAATTTTATTGTTTTAGTTTACCTTGCTTATGACTTCTAAATGTTTTAAATGTTTTTAAATGTTTGTATTTGCATATTGCTGGTTCTTGTTTACTGGTCTTTGGGCGTAATAAATATTTACTTACTTACTATTTGCCCTCAAGTCATTTCTGACTTAATGCAACACTAAGGTGAAACTATCATGGGGTTTTCTTGGCAAGATTTACTTTGGGGGGGGGGGTTGGCCAGCCAACATGGTGTAGTAGTTTGAACATTGGCCTACTAATCTGGAGACCAGGGTTTAAAGACCAATGGGGACTCAGCATTTGAAACTGACCAGGTGACCTTGGCAAGTCACACTCTCTCAACCTCAGAGGAAGGTAAAGGGAAGCATGCTCTTACTTAGGTCCATATTGGATTTTATGAGTTTCATTTCCTTGTATGGAAATGTGTATTCCTGTATAACTTTTTCTCAGTGCACATTTTTTGAAATGTGAACATTTTTCTCCCATTGATATATGAGAGCATCTGCTCATTTGAAAAATATATTACATTTATGTGGATTTTTCACATGTACCCATTTGAATTTCGGGGGGAGGTGAGGGTTGCATGAATTGGATCACAATTGGATCATAAATGCAAAGATTTTTACTCTCAAAGTATGTTGGTCCCTTTGTTTGTACCTGGGAGTTCTTGTTGCCAAGGTTGTATAAATTTGGGAGTCCCAAAATTCATAACCCTCCCTAATTCAAACTGTTTGACTTCTGTGAACTAATGCTAGCATCACTCTCTCTATAGTAAGCCTCCAAAAAATTATGGGAAAATAATTATCTGAATAAAATGGTTTACAAGTCTTTTCTCAAGGTGTAACTTGTGAAAAAAGAATGTAAAAAAAAAAAAAAACTTACTTGGCCTGCTTTTTGGTTCCACTGATTGAACCTACAGTATGTGAACCCCAAAACGCATTAAAAAGAATGAATGATTGTTAAAGACCCAACCTCTGGACTTTATTAGACACCCCATTATAAAATGTTCTTTTGCTGGCATAGAAAAATCAATTTCTATGCTGGCAAAATACCTCTCCACACACGCACACTTACCTTCTAATCCTGACAAAGGAGGAGCCCCGTTCACTTCCTCATTCAAAATTTCACACAATTTCATCACACAGGAAATTTAAAAATATAAACAAACAAACAAAAATAAAGTTGCACCAAGCACCATAATACACTTTAAAGCTACCAAGTAACCCAGGGAGGGTCATAAAAAAGGTGAAACTTACTTGGATGTCCCAACCTCACCCTGAAGTTTTCACGCTGGAGCAGCCATTGTCGGGATAAGTCCAAGATTTAAAGGGACTGAGGTTTCACACACTGACAATGCCAGCAAAAAAGCAGCAGGAGAATCTATTGATGGCTTAAGCCATCAATTAAAAAAACCACAAACAAACAAAAAACAATTTTTGGCCAGGACATAACCGCGAAAGGGCGACATCATCTGATAGACGTGCCCTTTTGTGGTTATGTGGTGTCATGATGATGCTGTATTTTGTCCATCTGATAAACTCCTGTCTTCCAAAGGCCAGAGTTTTTATTTTAAGAGTTTGTTCAATGATAAATGCTGAATTAGATTACCTGGCAAAAGTAGGTGCCCTTTAAAAGTTGTGACTTGGAAAATTCTGTGTTTCCAATTTATTTATTTTTTAAAAAGAAATTGTTGTACACTGTATCTGCAAGAAGATTTCAGGGATATTATGAACTCATTCCTGAAGGTCAAAAAGTGTACCTTGTGAAAAGCAGAAGATATATTGGCTACATGGGTAGGTGGAAAATGATACTGCAAGATGGATTTGTCACAGGTCTATATGCAGACAGACGTTAAGGAAGTTTCCTGCTCACAATCAATGCATTAAATTGTCTCTCCTAGTAAAACAGATTAGAGGTATGTGTCTATCTGTACTTCTATGAATTTGTGTCACAGCTGTCAAAATAAAAAGTTACAGACGAGACATAATATCCCTTATGACTTCCCATAGACTTTCATTGATTTTTACCCCTAAAAGATTTCATATTGATCTACAAATCAAATACAAAAAGGAACAGTGTTTTCTTACATTTTGAAACTTGTTCCAAGAAAGACACAATGTTCAAGTACAGTCTGCTGAAAACTAACCCAACCATAATTTGATTACCATGTTTATTCTTGTTTTCTTATTAGTTCACAAATCTTGACATTTACAGGATTAAGCCAGGGCTTGTCTACTCTGCATTGCTCATCAGTGGGCTTGTCTACACAATTATTCATTTGGATTTTTACCCTCAGTGAAGCTGTGGGTCTGCCACTGCTGCATAGCCACACATTTCCATGGTGCCACTGACATGGCCTAGAAGAGCAACAGGACTTTGCCTTCCTGGCACAACATCGATCACATGGCTGGCCACTCATTCTGACCTCAGAGAGAGTGACTATGCATCAGGCTCTGCCTTCCCAGTGCACAACTGCAATGGGTGAGGCTGGCTACTCCTTCTGACCTCAGAGTGGATGACTTTGTGCTGGGAAAGCAGAGCCTGGTGCATAGTCACTCTCTCTGAGGTCAGAACGAGTGGCCAGCCTCATTCAGGTGTTGGCTGCCTCATTCAGACCTCAGAGTGAGAGAATGGGTACCAGGGCTCTGCCTTCAGAATGAGGAAATGGCACCAAAGAGCAGAAAATGACACCACCTGTCAGGCAGTACTTGCCCTGCCTCCCCGCCCACCCACCCCCAAATCCAGGGGAGATGCATTGTTCACATTACAGTTTCCTCTGGAGTTTCAAGCAACTTTCAGAGAAAACTGAGTTTTTAAAACCAAATCATGTTTCTCAATTTCCATGCGTAAAATAATATTTATGTGCAGAAAGATTATTTTCTGTGCATAAAATGCTGTTTTCTGTGAAGAAGAAAAAATACGAATTTTCAGCAATATATGTCCTCAACTATTTTTTCTGCACACAATAATATTTCTGTACAGAAATAGCTGTTTCCTGTGCAAAAAAGAAACCTCATGTGAATTTTGTGCAGAATAGATTCCAAAGTGGCAAATAATCTTTGAAAATTGCATAATTCTTGTATCAGAAAGAAAATTGCTTGTTGCTTCCTTCAAGAACAAAAAAATAGCAAAGAGTTACATCTCTGGCTTTTAATTTCATAGTTTTAATTAATAGCTTCATGGTTTTAATTTCATTACCTTATTTGACAACAGCAAAATATCTAGGCAGTGTGCTGAACACAGGAGTAATGGTTTATGGCCAAGGGTTTACAACAATGTACAGAAAAGGAGACCATGAAGGGAGACTCAAAGGACTGATGAATCAATATGTGAAGTTTACTTTTGAAATGAGGTGGAGAAAATTTACACACTGGTTCTTTGTATCTCATGATAATATGTAACGAAATCAAGCAACCAATCAACACTCCCCCCCCCCAAAAAAGGGAAAAGATTGTACCAATAATATGTACATATCACTGCTGTCTGAGAAACCAGCCAAGGTGAGGTGCTATTAGCAGATATCAGTGTGGCAGTCTACCCAGAACTCACGGTCACACAAAATTACAATTGTAGAGCAAAATATCTAGGTAACAGAAAAAGTCCACAAAAGCCAGAGAATAGTCCAGTTTACCAGTCCGATAGTGCAGGGTCACAACGAGCAGGGCGTCTGGTACAGTCCAAAGGTCAAAGTCCAGGCAAGGCAACAAGAGGAATCAGGAGCAGAGGTTTCCCACCGAGGCACTCAGATAGACTCCAACAAGTTGGCAGAGCAGCTGTCCCTGATTTATACCAATTCAGTGAATGCACAGCTGTTCTCTGATAAGACAGCATCTCTCATAAATACACTGAGCCTTTTCCTCTTTTGCTTTTGTAAATGTTGGTTCTTTGTACAGTTCCTTGTAGAACTTATAGAAGCTTCTTATGATGGACTTTTGGTCTGTCACTATTTTACCATTATACTTCATTTCTGTGATTATCTTGGAGTCCTTTTTCTTTTTTAACCTCCACACTAGCCATTTTCCTGCTTTATTGCAGATTCGAAGTGCTTTTGTTTCACTACCTTCAGCTCCTCCTCTATCTCCTGATACATGCAGTTGGAGTTGTCTCTTTAACAGATTTATCTCCATTTGAATTTTTTACTCCTTGGGTTCTCTTCCTTCAGTGCTATTTCTTCCATTATTTTATTGAATTTATCTGTTTCTTCCTTCTTTTTTTCATATGCATTCTTTAGGAAATATCCCCGCATCATGACCTTGCTTGTATACCATGTAGTTCTCATCGCAACTTCACTTGATGTGTTTTCTCTGAAGTATAGCTTTAATGTTTCTTTGGCTTCCTTCATGCTTTCCTCATCGTTTAGGAGATTATTTCTTAATTGCCAATTGAATTCTCTTCTTTCTGTCATGGTTAACGACACAGGATTATGATCAGATATCCATTTTGCCATAATCTCCAATTTTTTAATTGATGTTATTAGATTTCTTGTAACTAGAAACATATCTATTCTAGATGAGGTACTATAGACCTCCCAAAAAAAAAAAAATGTAAATCCCTTAGCTGTACCATATTTCTGTCTCCAAGTATCTACCAAAGAGAAATCTTCCATCATCTTAAAGAAGGCTTTCGGGAGCTTTCCTTGATCCTCTTAAGCCATTTCTTAGCTGTTCTATCATGTAGTGTATCTATTACCCCATTCCAATCTCCTAGCATTAATATTTTATCTTTTTCTGTCTTCTCCACCTCCTTCTTTAGTTTATCAAAGAATTTTGCTTGGGCTTGAGATGGTGCATATACTCCCAGGACTAGTAAAGTTAGATTTTGCAATTTCACTTCCACTTCTACGTACCATCCTTCGAAGTCTTTAAATAATTCTCTTGCTTGGTATTTTCTATTCACATATATTACCACCGCTTTTTCTTTTTTTACATTTGTTGACACAAAGTTCTGTCCCAATTTGTAATTTTTCAAAAGTTTGGTGTCGCCTTCGTTAAACTTTATCTCCTGTAGATATATTATATTCGTTTTCAATTTTTCTAAATAGTGAAAAATTAGGTTCCTTTTATATTTTGAGTTTAGTCCTTTTACGTTCCAAGATATTTAGTTTCCATATTACCTTTGAATGTTTTTTTTACTACTCCTTTCTAACTCTCTTCTTCTTCTTCTTCTTCTTCTTCTTCTATTTCTTCCTCTTCTGTTCCTTCCTCAAATATGTCCTTCTCTATTTGAATTTCTCCTTTTGGTTCTTCTTCCTCCCCCAGATCTGACTCTTTCTTGTCCTCTTCCTGTTCTGATTCTGTTTTCCTCTTTCTATCCTTTTGCCTCTTTCCTTCCACTTCCTCTATATCTTCATCATTGTTCTTCTCTCTATCTTTCTTTTTATCTTTACTTAAGCTTTTGCTAAATTCTTTTGCTTTTTGTATTGAGTTTATTCTAAATATTTTACGTTGATATATAAATGACACATCTTCTAGTCTTTCCCATCTGTAGTTTATCTTATTCTCCATTTAACTGCTTTGTTAGAAATTTGTATTCTTGTCTTTTTTTTCAAAATCATAGGGGGTATGTTTTTGTATATCTTTTTCTCTACGCTGTCTACTGTTAATTTCTCATCATAACTCTTCTGTATAACCTGATCTCTTATTGTAGCTCTCGTAAAGCATACCACTACATCTCTGGGTAGTTTCTTTTCTTTTGCCACTATAGAATTGATTCAGAACAGTTTATCCACTTGTAATTCTAATCTTTCTTCCAAAATATCAATAAGTTTAGTGATAGATGGAATTAATCTTTCCCTTAAGTTTTCATTTTCCTGTTCAGCTATTCCTCTTATCTTTAAACATTTCTCCCTATATCTTAAATCATTTATTAATAATTCTTTCTTCTCTTGTTCTTGTTCTAGGGTTAGAGATGTTTCTTCAGCTTTTCCTGCGTACCATGTACATCCTTTTCTATTTGGTCTATGTCTTCTGTTAACTTTTCTAGCTTTTTCCGAAAGTTATTTAATTCTTTTTTTCAAATCTGCTTTCATTTCTGCTCTTATCTCTCTCATCTCTTCTTTGATTTCCTGTCTTATCTTCTTCACCTCTTTCTTCAGTTCTTCTAGAATTATACTTGTCTCTGTTGGTTTTGTCACCCCTTCCATTGAGTGTCTTCTTTGTATTATTAATTGTGTTTGAGCCTGTGTGTCTTTCCTCATTCCTGTCACTATTTTGACTGTTTATAATATAAATATATTCTTTATATATATAATATATATTATAATATAAATATATTCTTTCCTCACAACACAAATATATTCTTTCCCAATAACTCTAAGTATATTCTTCCAATCTTTATTCTACTATTATTTTACTTTATATTATTATTAGTAGTAGTATTAATTTCACTAAGTGGCTATCTATCACCTGATGCATAGTCACTCTCTGTGATGTCAGAATGAGTAGCCAGCCATGTGATTGATTTTGTGCCAGGAAGCAAAAGTCCTGTTGCTCTTCTAGGCCATGTCAGTTGCACCATGGAAATATGTAGAAGACCCACAGCTTCACTGAGGGTAAAAATCCAAATGAATAATTGTGTAGAAAGGCCCACTTGTGTAGACAAGACAAGCTTGTGTAGACAAGCCCAATTTCTTGGCTCATTCTTTTCTTTTCCTTCTTTTGGTATTACTGAGATATATGCATCCTTCCATGATTCTGGAATGCGGTCCATTCTAATTTGATTCATTGTTTTTTGTAAAGGTACAAGAAATTCCTCTTCTAACTTTTTACAATAAATAGTGGAGAAGCCATCAGGTCCTGGTGCCTTGTCATATTTCAGCCTTCTTATATCTTCTATGAGTTCCATCATTGTAATATCTTTATTCAATATTTTTTTCTGTTCATCTGTCAGTTTAGGTATATTTTGTCTTTGTTCAAAGCCGCATAGCCTGATTCTCTCTCTCGCTCTCAAAATGGCTTCATACAAAAGTAGTTATATCTTCTTTGGGATTCCCAGGTCAAGAGCTGTGATTTGTCATTTCAGGTCTGGTGATGTGATGTCATTCATAGAATCATCGAATTGTAGAGTTGGAAGAGACCACAAGGGCCATCCAGTCCAACCTCCTACCATGCAGGAAATCACGATCAAAGCATCCCTGACAGATGGCCATCCAGCCTCTGTTTAAAGACCTCCAAGGATAGAGACCCCACCATGCTCCGAGAGAGTGTGTTCCACTGCCTAATAGCTCTTACTGTTAGAAAGTTCCTCCTAATGTTGAAGTGGAATCTCTGTTCCTGGAGCTTGCATCCATTGTTCCGTGTTATAGTCTCACTGATGATGTCATTTCATTAGCTTCTGTGGAGGTGGTGTTTTATGTGGTGGTGTTTAACTGGAACTCCCTTCCAGTTAACCCTTTCCTTACCTGATGCCATGTTAGCAAGACAATACTGCTTGCAAATATAGGGAAATGTAGTTCTCTGGCAAAATGATGGAAGTGGCAATCAATCTCAAGGCAACATGAGGGAAATTCGATCATGACAGCTGCATATGACATGGAACTTATATACATGAGCCAGGATATGGCAGCTCCCCACCAGTGTATCTTGGCTGTGGAGCTTGCCAGTTCTTCCCCCATTACTGTCACAAAATTGACTGGAGTCCAAGCAGGAACACCAGCCCATCACTGCAGCCACTGCTGCCACCATAACCATTTTCACTGCTGACTTGGAAGCCAGGAAGAGGCCCCCACAATATATGACTGAAGGCTGCCTGCATGTGACCAATCTTGGTCACATGTTGTGGGACTCCTGCCTGGCTTTTGGGATAGCCAGGATGATGGTAGAAGCAGTGAGGGCCAGTGTGCTGGACAGGATCCTGTAGACATGCAGGGCCCAATCCAGTTTTTGCTGGTGGTAATGGATTAAACTGGGTATTATTTGGGAATGGTTTATCAGGCCCTATCCCAGGTTGCCCCTGTCTCAGCCCCATATCTGCCTCAGGGGTCATGAGGACTGGGGCCAAGGGACAGAATGGGGCAAATGCCTTGCATCATATGGAATGTAGAGCTCTGAAACAGGGGCAAGTCAGAGTATGTAGCCCATGTAGATAAAGCCATAATTGGCTTATAGAGTAAGCACATCAGGTGCAGTGATATAACTGTCAGGATGGCCTGTAAAAGTGACCCTCCTGCCAACAAGTTTCAAAATGTAGCAAGTTACTTTTGATCTTTCATGTTGGACTGTCTGCTGTTTTCACATTCTTTGTAAATGTAACGATTTGGTGGCTGAGAATAGCCATGGGAGTATAGAGTCTGTCTGGTAACAGGCAAAGTGGCCTTGCATCTACAGATTGTTTGGGGAATCAATAGGTGGAGTTACAACTGGATGAGAATGTGGCGGGTTAATGATGGGCAACCAATGGCTCAAGTGCCCACCAGATTTTGAGAGATTGTGAATACTTTTTATTTTACTGTATTTCCTATGAGCTTCATTTGAAGCAACAATTTTGTAGTTGTGACTCTTTAGTTTTGCTGTGGCAATAAAGTGGTTACTGTTTAACCCTGAAGTTACTCTCTACTGATTCTGAAGAAGCAGATACATGATAGTTGAGCCAGGCTTCACAGGGTCACAGCAGTGAGACTTTTTAGCTAGCAGGAATGCTGACATCATTTACTAATCCTTCAGCCTCTCCTGTTTCTTCTCTGCTACAACTTTCATAGTTAGTAGAGGGACAGGGGACTTTTATGGCAATAATATGTTTCTGTTGCCCACATTGCAATACAAAATATTTAGGGTAGGTTGGTCCTGAATGAACAATTTAAACTAACTAGCTTTAGATGACCAAGTAGCTTTTGAACTATTTTTTTAGTTAGAACTATTTTGTTACTATAGTTGCCTGAATTTTTAGACCTTTCCTTGGGAATATGGTTGTGACGAGTGCCTGCACATCAGAATTTACCAGAGTGCCACTGATGAGCACTCATGCTTCATCTCTTCCATGTGCATAATTCAAGAGGTTGCCCAGGTAAGTGTGAAATGACCCTCTGTGGTTGATGAAGGACCATCTAGGAAATAAATGTGCCAGTTGTCTCAGAGGTCAAATTTATGCTTTTGATGTTTTAGCCCTTTCACCTCCTGTTAAAAGGGCTTCAAACCTGGCAGAGCAGAGCCACCTATGAAACTGCAATGAATTAATCAGCAGAGATTGCACCAAACTGTGTGAACCAATGGTTTGACTTAATATAAGGGAGTCTCATGCTTCCATAAAGAGGCAGATTAATGTGAGCTTTCTAAGAGACATAATTAAAGCACCACTCTAGGAAGCATACTGGAGCAGCTAGCAACCATGGTGTAAAGGGTGCCCTCTATTCCTCATAGTAAATCAAGGAAATGAAATGAAAGTCAGTGAAGCAGAAACACAGTATATTCTTACAAGCCAGAACCATGTAAGATTTGCCTTGTTAAATATTTCTTAAGCAATTTTTAATTGACAACATATGTTGAACATCACATAGCAACGTGTGCAAAGCACTTTACATCTGCCATAGCCTCCTGAAGCTAATCCCTCTTTAATGTGCTTGCTTCCTTTGTATTGCTGCAGGCTTTGTTTCTGTTTACCATCTCCTGAAAAGGCGAGTGGGGGTGAGAGTTAGCTGTCAGCAAGAATGGGCTTATTCTACAAAGATTTTAATTCTATTAATCTTTGACTGGCTATCTTTTAGAGAATCATTTCCAAGGGCAAATAATGTTTTCAGAAAGAAAAAGCCCCACAGTGAAACTGTGTATGGTTGTATAACTGAGATTTTTGGAGTAAATTCTCAGACACTATTATATTTCATTCTTTTTATTTTGTTTTTATGGAAATAAAATTTAAAAGGGTGAAAGGTGATTGTTGTTTTCTTTATAGATTTCTGTTCATTAGCTTACCAACATACCCCTTCTGTCAAGCAAGGCAATGAAACAGGGTCCCAAATCCAGCTTCTTGGTATAGAAATAGTGGTGGAAACTTCTTCCCTCTAAGCGCTTGGGTCTCACGGTTGGGAAATAGAACATAGAAGTGGTTTGAAAAAAGCAAGGCTGACTTCAGTCAATGCTCTGCTCTTAATGTGTGTGTGTGTGTGTGTGTGTGTACCTGAACAGAAAGTGATGCCGTACTAACGGCTGCAGCACGGCTGCAGTATTGTATACATACACACACACACACGCCACAGTGGTATTGCAGAGATTGTGGGTAAATCCACCTCCTTATTGTTGTCTTGATAGCAGATGCCACACAAATCAAGATCAGGGCAGCTTCTGTACTTGGGTGGTGGTAAGTGGGTGAATGAGAATGGGGAAATAATAGTCTGAGCTATATACTAGAAATCTCTATATGCTCAAATCCTGATATGCTGGCATACACACTAGTGGCCTATGGCCTGTGAAAGGGGGCACATCTTCCCACCACTGCTTGGAAAATGTACAGCACATGGTCTTCACTGGTAGTCTCCCATCTAAGTACTAATCAGAGGTGACCCTGCTTAGCTTCCAATATCAGACAGGATCTGGTGCCTTTAGGGTATTTAGGCTTATGGGGGGAAATACCTCCTAACTGATCATCAGGCATATTTAAGTCATTGGATTCTATTAGGAAAATAAAGGGATTTTTCACAAACCAAGTGAAAAACCAAAAAAAGCCTTGCCTGTGTTAACTTTGTATTTTCCTATTATTATTATTTTTTAAAAAAGAAATTGCCAATTTATATTTCACTACATCAGAAAGTAGCACTGTATCTGATCAATTAAATAATCTGATCTTCTGGATTAAAAACACTCATGTAAAGTTTCTAAGATGAAAGCCAGTGTGGTATAATGATTTGAGTGTTGGGACATTTTCAGATAGCGTTTTAGTGTGCCTACTGCGGGAGGAGCTCCCGGGAGAGGGATGGCGCTCTTGCACGGCAGGTGGTTGTTTTAGGACGCCACCATCCCTCTCCCGAAACCATCAGTGGCACTTCCATGAAGCTTCGGAAGCTGCAGAGCCATATTTTAGTCACGGGCAACTTCCGTGATTAAAATATGGCTCTGCGGCTTCTGAAGCTTTACGGAAGTGACACTGATGGTTTTGGGAGGGGACAGCGGCGTCCGAAAATGACCCCCTGCCACGCAAGAGCACTGTCCCTCTCCCGGGAGCTCCTCCCGCGGTAGGCACACTAAAATGCTGTCTGAAAATGTCCTTGGACTAGGATAATGGGAGACCAGGATTTGAATCCCTAATAGGCCATGGATTTACCCGAAGCCACTGGGTGATCTTGGGGAAAGTCACATTCTCTCAGCCTCAGAGGAAGGCAAAGACAAACCCTCTCTGCACAAATTCTGTCAAGAAAATGTCATGATAGGTTTGCTTTGGGGGCCATCATTAAATTACATTCTGCTTAATAAAGACTTCACCAAAAAAAAAAAAGTCAGTAATGACTTGAAGGCACATGGCAGCAGCAACAATAAAGTTTCTAGGATAATATATGTAATAGGTAGAATTTTGTATTTTAATAAAGCACTCAATTTTGAGATCATTTTTCCAGAAGAGTATTTTGTTTCCACAGCTTTGCCATGAGATTTAGATTATGTTTCTGCAGAATTTTACCATATATTTCCTTCAAAGAAATTGCAAATGATGGTTCTGAGTCTGATGCATAATAGTCTCTTCTCTGTCCCAGACACTGCAACGACTGCTCTTTGTAATAGTGAGTCCATGGAGATTATCAAATGCATCCAAAAAGTACCTTAGCAGAATGCCAGGACAACATGTCTGTCCCACAAATGGGACCCTGTTTCAGACATCCTGGTTCTTGGTGCATTCTGCTCATGTGCTGCAGCTGTTAGTAAGGCATCACTTTTCATTGACAGGGAGGTCAGCTCAATGAAAAGTGATGCCTTACTAACAGCTACAGCACAGGAGCAGAATGTGATGAGGCCATAATCTGAAACCAGGTCCCATTTGCGGGACAGAAACCTTATCCTGTCATTCTGCTAAGGTACTTTTTGCTGTGTCTGATATTGCCGGCCGATTGCAGAATAAAGAGACCACACACATAGAATGGGGCGAAATAAAATGTTTTTGTTGAAATCAACCTATTTAATTCCCTTTAAAATCTTCAGCAGGGGGAGGCAACCTGGTGAGGGACCAGCTGAAGCAGTAGGTCTATCCTAGACCACACACCCCAGCCTTCCCTGGCGAACACCTGGGTCCTGGAGAGGAACCCCAATTGTCTGGGGTTGCTCTCCAGCCGGCCTGCATCTGGAAGGTGAACCCAAAAGTCCCTCACCCAAGCCCCATGGATTAGGGTGAAGGATTATCCTTTAGACCAACCTCAAGGCGGGTCTCCTTCTGTCCCCTTTAGGCCCCATGACCTGAAGTGGCCCTTCCAGAGACCCTACCTTCACCGAAAATTGGTGCCAAGGTGCCCACCAAAGCAACACCTCCCCCTTCCCCACTAAGGTACTTTTTGCTGTGTCTGATAATCTCTCATGTTTCTGTTCTATTAACAATAGAGGCTTCACTCTTACATACTGAAAAAAGTTTACTTTTAGAGTGCAGTGGCAATGTTGCAGCCTGTGGGGGGCGTGTGGCTCTCCCATGCTGTTTTGCGGGACATGAGCCCCTTCTAGACCCCCTTTGTTCCCACCCTCCCCAAATATATGGTGGGAGTGTATGTGTGTGTGTGTGTGTGTGAGTGAGAGAGAGAGAGAGAGAGTGCACAACAGTTCACATTTTTTTAAAAAAAATACAACATATAAGGACTGTTCCTAGGAGACCTCCAAGACAAGAAACTTTCCTCTAGAGCAAAGTGACTCTATATAAATATTTTTCTGATTTTCTTTTCCAGATTAGTTTTATACGGGTTCCCATTAAATGATTCAAATTACACAGAGGGCAGAGAAGTAGCAGAACTACAGTATCTAACTACAATACAGGATGATGGGAAGGAGATAAATACAATCTTCCAACCCACTAGTTACACACAAGTGTAACAGGAACCCCCCTTTTTTGATGGACACAGCAGACTTAGCCACTTGTTGCTAATGGCATAATAGTCATTGTCTCAAAATAAATATTTTGGAAGCTTTTGTCATGCAGTTGACACACCTCCTCTTAAAAATTTAAACAAGCCACAATCAGCATGCTGCTACATAGATTCCTCTATTTCATAATTCTGTGCTGCACATTAAACAGGCTTTCTAGTCTTTTTTCTTTAAAAATCAATATAATGAGTTCCCATTTCTGTCATTAGCTCTTAACATTTTTATTTGAATGGTGAATTCAAAAAGAAAAGTCTGAACTTCTTGTTGACCATCTAACACCAATCATTACTTTCTATTTATGGGTATTGGTCTCTCATTTGACTACAGTGCTGTTGATTGTTTCTTTCAGTATCTTGTACAACAGAGAAGGATTAATTGCAGGAAAGGCAAGGAGGGAAGAGACAAAGATTGTTGGGAGCAGGCCCCAAAAAGGGAAATTGTAAATCACCAAAATCAAAGAACATTTGAGAAACATGTGCTCACTGTTGTGCAGCCAGGTTTAAGAATTAAATTTCAGCATATGGCTTCCAAACAAGGCATAGTGTCAGATAAATCTTGGCAAATTCCTGCTACGTGTAACTCCCTTGCCTTCCATCAGTTGTATAATATTTCAAGCCAATGTGATAGCATTATGTGAAAGATAGGATTGTAGTTGTGCAGAGGAGAAAAAGCATTACCCTGACTTTGCCTTGATCTGTCATCTTCACAGGTTGAATGAAAAGTCATGTTGTTATGCCAGCATTAGAATGCTTTAGTGCCAATGAAACATTTGCAAAAGAGTAGGAAAAGACCTTTCACATTGTCTTGCAATATATTTCAATTCTTTGTAAAATGAATTCAGAACAGCATTCTTAGTGTCAGCTATGATGACTACTGGCAGTGACTACGACATCTTTTCAAAACTCTATGTTATTATGAATATCCTCTTTAGGGATACAAGAAGTTATTTGGGAGATTTTTTTTTAAACAAAAGATAGTCAGAACCTAGGGCATGAGAAACAACTATTGTCTTCCTTTGAACCTTATGGAGATGAGATAGTGAAGGTATGATGACAACATTGGATTATAGCTTGCCAAACAATTTTGCTTAAGTATCCCTGCTTTAGAAATCACAGTTTGAAGAGTTTAGCTCTGAAGCTCAAAGCATATAGAGAACCTTGCAGAAGTGGACACCCACACCAAGTTATCTGATTGTTGTAATTCCTTCAACAAGAGGCTGCCTATGAAAAGTTTTTTTTTTTTAATCAGCTAATTCAAAACATAACTCCTATAGTGGTATGAAATTTGCTATATACAGCATAGAACTCCAGCATTATGATACCTTATTCTTTCAATATTTGTTACTACTCTTCCTTTGGCCATATACAGGCTTTTCTTCAGAACAAGAAGTGAACAAAGCCGGGTCTGATCACCTACTGCTTTGACAAAATGTATGTAGAGGCCTAACCAAGTGAGAGAGGGATTAAAAATGCCTGAATACATGACTAAATGGTCAGTAACATCCCCTCAGGGAACTGAGGATTACTAGTGATGATTTATAGGTAAAAAATTAATTTTAACTTTCCTCCAAAATAGGGGTGGGGTATGGGAGTTGACAATGAGGGCATCTGTCATACCTCACCCTCTGGATGATTCAGAGGAAGAGGCAGCAGCTTTCCAGGTATCTGCTGCTCATGATAAATGAAGGTATCTCTGTGTCTGAGGAGCCAGAGGCAGTAGGGATCCCTGCTCCCCAACAGGAGGTTGCAGAGGCTGAAGATACTGAAGACAAATACGCTATCCTTTGCTGTATGATGAAGGGATAAACTCAGATCCCAGCAGCTGTTAAGTAATAGTTACTGACCTAATTAGATACCTGTGGCCTTGAGAGAGCAGCCTATAAATCTTCTGGCAGTTCCCTGACAACTTTGTGTCTCACAACTGTCTTATGTTGTTGACTGGCAATTACTCTCCTGTTTTTCTCTTTTCATGACGTTGGACTAGCTATGTTTTGATTACTCTGGTTTGCTCCTTTGCTGGCTTTGTTATGATGACTCTGGTTTGCTCCTTGCTGGTTTTGTTTATTTGCATTACTGACATACTGTAATGACTTCTGAACTGCCTGATAACCACCCTCTTGTTATCTACCCTGACACCCCCAGCCCCATGTCTATATTAATAATGGTCCATATTTAATAATCATGTCAAATGTGGCCTTCCATGCAGTGCAGCCATTAAAGCTGGAAAAATCCAACAAAATTGCAAAGACTAGTGTTCAGTATTCACTTAAGGAGGGGCTGCCTAAATTCTAAAGAAATGTTAATTTGCATGGCAGCTGAAGGCATGTACCCCTGACTAATCCTATCAGCCAAGGCTGGGAGATACAGACCTATAAACAACCCTCATGCATTCACCCTTCCTAAAGGAAATTGCTTCTTCCCTTTCAATTGCAAAGTATTAGCAGATTAAGGTGCCATTAAGATTTCCAGAGGGCCTTTGTCTCACCTTGAGCAACTCCAAGAAGCATTGTATCCTACTATTCCATACCTTAAAGGCAACTATTGACTATAAAAACCCTTCCAAAATTCCACTCAAGCGCACACAGATCTCCTTTCTGTGGATACTATGTCCGTCTGTGTAGCCAACCACACACTTTGCCCTTCTACCTACTTGACATCAGACAGTTCTCATTCCAGCTTTGGGACCCCCATTCCACCCCCCATTCTGCAACCTCATCTCTAAAGCACAGATGTTGTATCTCCTACAACCAACTCCCTTCTCTATTCTTCTATACAATATTTTCCACTTTATTCGCTAGTCTTGCATGAGTGCTTGAAGCCTGAGTGTGTGCATGAATGCTGCTATTATTGTTTTTCTCAAATAAAGATCAATTTCTTGTACTATCTAGGTTAACATCTCCTCCTGATTACTGGTATACAAAGGTAAAAAAATCTGCCATCTGTTGCCCCCTCTTGCATAGCCAAGCCAAGTACAGTTGTCCCTCCACATTCACGGATTTGACATTCACGGATTTGAGTATTCACGGCTTGAAAAATATTCTTAAAAAAATAACAATCCTAACAGCAAACCTTGATTTTGCCATCTTATATAAGGGACACCATTTTGCTCTGCCATTACATATAATGGGACTTGAGTATTCACGGATTTGGGTATTCACGGGGGGTCCTGGAACCAAACCCCAGCGAATGTGAAGGGACAACTTTATACTAATATCCCAAATTAATGTTGATATGTTGAGGGTCTTTTAGACCCCCATCATAGAGGGTAACGGTTCCTTCCACCATCTTGCTTGGATAGCCTGTGACTGACCTGGACTGAATTAACCACTCATCAGCACTTGCACTCCAACCCCGTATGCTCACTGGTGCATAGGACAACATCACACCCACATTCTCCCCCACCCTCTGGAGACTGCCCACCCCTGCCTGAAGGTAAATCAATTGTTTCTAATCTTCCACTGGAATTTGAAGTAGAATCTGAATATAATTGTTAATGTTAATCTAAATCATTGTTCAGTATTTGAACACATTCCTATGGAGTGTTCTAAATACGTTCATTCCTCTAATCAGTGCTATAGGAACATGGACATCTTGCACTTGAAAAACTTGAAGTACTGAACTGATAGGCCTGAAATATGGAACATTTAATGCAAATTTAATCAATGTAATGTAATTAATTAAATCTTATTTCAGAAGAAATCTAGCATCAGTTTCATGATAGGTCTTGAAAAGAGCCAACTATAAGTCAGGGACTCCTTAGAGAGAGGTAATATTAACATGTGGGAGCTGCCATGTCCCTCTGCCAGCAACATCTCCCCACTCATGGGAGTCTGTCACCCATTATTCATTCACAGACAGGCAACTTCACTCAATTTAGGATGAATTTTGTTCCCTGGATCCTACCATCAGCTGCACCCCCTGCTACCATTCTACCACTGAATTCCACAAGGAAAAGTGCAGGTGACATTAAAATATATCAGAAATGCTTGGATCCACTAAATCTTAATCAAACTGTGTAAAATGTTTCCCTTTCAATGTTTTAAAATGTTTTAAAGATTGACTGCAGTTAGGAAAATTCTATATGATAATGTCAACTATCTTTTTGGTCTTGTACAACTATCTGCAGCTTCCATTATACTAATTCCAAGTGGGGAAGTAACGAATTCCTTGTTTTTTCCCCATTTCAAAGATTTTCTTGCTACTGGGTGAAATTATGATTTTTCCCACTGCATTTTATTTTTAATTGTGAGACTTTTTTGTGAAATCTTGCAAAGGGTTTTTACTAAAAACAAAACCAGTTGCTTTATGCAAAATACAATGTTTTGCACAAGTACACAATATTATGCAGCTTTTATCAAGAACCCTTTCCCTTCAAGTACAAGAAAAATCTACAAACGTTATTTACATCTCTATATGCTCACACTGAATTGTCCGGACATACAGATTTTTTCCTGTGGATCTGGAGAAATGAATGGCTCCTTCTGACAAAGAAGCTGGCCATTCTCAATTTTGTAGACTGTTGAAAACAACAGCCTCAGTATCCACACAAGTAAACAAAATAATTAGAAAACTCTATGATATTAAAATATATTCAAACACAAAACTGTTTTTATCTAATCAGACAACAATATGAGAGATGTTAAGGAAACAAACCTCAGTGGACACATTGAAACAATAACTGTATGCAATAGCTGGATTTAAAGTTAAAATTAAAAGGAACATTTCTCTAGTTCATGAATAACATTAGCACTATTAGAAACTGTTTATGTGATTTCTTTGAGAATGCAGTCTATTCTACAATGATTCTCTTCTTCTTGCTTAACCTTATTCTATTGTGATGGAATCTTTATAGAGGATTTCACATTCTTTTAAAGTTCAGTCAAGAAGTAATATAGTTTGACCATTCACCTCTTGTCACATGCAGGAAAACAACTGAAGCCCCAGTCAGAAAGATTCTAGTTGTTGTTGGTTATTTTGTATGACAAATTTATTTTGAAACCGTATTCATGTATACTTGTTAATAAGAAAAGCAGTTATCATTGTAAGGCAAAGGATATGCCTATGTATGAAACACTGAGGTTAAACAGGCTTCTTTGAAGGTGGATCAACCCATTTGCTAAAGAGCAAAGGTTAACTTTATTCTTAATCAAGTGCCCTCCATATAATTATTTCCTATTGCATGCAGAAGCATGTGGTGAAATAATTTTACCCCATAGCCTCCAGAAAGAAATCCAAAAAGGTTGAATTTGAAAAGGTCACTAAACCACTGAATATATTAGTGCTTAAGGAGGGTGCTAATGGGTTTAAACAATGAAGGCTCCAACAATAATGATAAACAAGGAGGGAAGAATGCATTTGTGTATAGCTGACAAATGCACTTCTCAAAGGTTAGTCAAGTTTGTCTGGAGCAGAAAATATAATAAAGATCCTTGTGGCACCTTAAAGACTAATATATTGAATAGAGGGGGAGATTCAGGAAAATAGGGTAATAGTTACCAGTATTAAAGAGCAGAGGCTCCCCCCCCCAGCTATACATGAATGCATTCTTCCCTTCTTTTTTATCATTATTGTTGGAGCCTTCATTGTTTAAACCCAAGCTTTTGTGGACTGGCCTTCCCATCATCAGGTTTCTGCAATTCTGTGCATTATTTTCCTCAACATACACTTTTTTGATTGGAGAATAGTATCACAACGTTCAGGAAAAAAACAAACAAAACAAAAATGAAAGGATAATGCCTTGCCTGTTCATGTATTAGTACGGGAAGTACAAATATAATTCTGGCCTATACTTTTTTTAAAAAAATGCCCAACATATTGCTCTTCAAGATGGCAAATAGATATACATATTGTTGTGATAGATTAACATGGATACCCTTGTCAACATTTCTTCATGTAACCTAGGCTGCCATTTTTTAACTTGGCATGTCATAGTCACTTCTGCTGAAAACCAGAATTTTAAGAAAGTACATTGCTAAATAAGAGAATAGAGAGCACTGATATATTTAATAAGGTCAAATTTGTCAAAATGTATTGGGCATTTTCCACTGAACTGCATCTTAATAAACCAGCTTGAGGTTCATTTCTTATTTCATTATTTTTTTGGGGGGGGGGGAGGGAGAGTTCATTTCTGATGCAGTTCCGCTTCACCTGGTTGACAGTACGGAGATTTTCAGACGTGATTTTTGGCAGGATATATTCCAAAACAGCTCCGTTGCTGCCATGCAGCAGGAGAGCAGTTTTGGATGATGCTGTCCCTCTGCCAAACCCTCTGTGTCACTTCCGTGACAGAATGGAGGAAACCGCATTGTATTTCACTCACGGGCAACAATCGTGAATGCAATATGACTCAGTTTCCTCCATTCTGTCACAGAAGTGACACAGAGGGGTTCGGCAGAGGGACAGTGTTGTCTGAAACTGCTCCCCTGCCACACGGCAGCAACGGAGCTGTTTTGGAATATATCCTGCCGACAATCATGTCTGAAAATCTACAACTCACTTGCAATATAAACCAAAATATTTTTACTCTGTGCTGGTTCACATTTTCACCCATGCAGTGTAAAAAGTCTTCACATTTTCCTTGTACTATTTGTCTGAGTACTGTTTATGCACAACAGAAAAGGGAAGAGAGGCATTTGAAAAGAGAATGAGTATTCTGAGCAACAAAAATTGAACCTTCACATTACAAACCTGGTGGGAAAAGATCTCTTTAAAGTTGCATGTTCAAAAATATGCTAAGCTCATTCATCTGGATGCAGGTGGTTCCTCATGGATGGTTCTGATGCCCAAAAAAAGCTTCCATGTGTTTAAATATAGATCACTTTTGTTAGCATATCCTACCACCATCTCCCTATGATATCTCATAATTGGAAATATTGGACATTTTCTGGGGTCACGTTGGCCAGGGTGAACCAAAAAGAGGTCAGGTGGAGGTCATATTGACCTGGGATGTGTCTTAGAAGTATTTTAGAAAACAAGCCCATATTAGGTTTGGGCAGAAGCCACTTGGTAAACAAAGTCATTAAGGAGGAATGTGCTAATTTCTTCTTGGGCACCTCAGCAATGAATCCTCCAACCAAACAATCAAGTACCTTTTCCCAAGCCCACTCCTAAGGAAATCTAACCTCAGACCCCTTCCTGTCCTGCATTGAGAGGTTGTCATAAATCCATCAATTCCTCTCTCCCAGCCATTAACACAATCAGTTATGTTTCCGTTTCCTTTGTTTACCCATCAGTAAAACCAACCAGGTTTTGTCTTAGCCAGAGTACCCCTTCAGGATATGAAGCAGGTTATAAATATTAGTCCCTGAAAAATAGAAAGATGTGCCACTGTAAACGAACCTGGCCACTCTTTTTCAGCAAGCTTCAGGATTGGAACCTCCTGTGCCATCCTCAAAACTCCCATCTGAGTACCTTCACTACACAAAAATCTGCTCTTCAAGACCGATTGCCCTATTTTCCCAAATCTCTCCCTCTATCCAATCTTTCTGCCTGGTTCTTAGGTATGTGTGTTCTATGCGTGAATGCATTTTGTTTTGTTTCCAATAAAAATACTTTATTTCATTTGAAGCTGGAGAGTCCTCTGCAGTTAGTACTGGTATCTATCTACCTATCTATCTATAGATATAGATATATAATTCTCTTGGGGTAAGTTGCCATTCCCAGTGTGATGATTGGCTGCTTAGGAAACATACCCAACCAACCATAGTGCTGTGTTGGCCAGCCAATCAGCAGCTTGGAGATGTTTTTCAGCACCACTTCCTTGGCCTACAGCCACATCTTTGCCTAATGAGCTGCAGTAACTAAATACTTAGCCAGCTCCCCTTGCGGTCTTAATATGCATGCATGGGGGAAAATAACGTTGCTTTCTATGTTTAGTCCCTTCTTTCTTCTTTTTCCTCCTGTCCTACATTGCAGGGTACATTTTTCCCCTTCCTCCACTCTTCACCCCTTCTGCACCCAAAAACTTGAGTCCTTTCTCCCCTATTTCTGTCATGGTAATATTGCTTTAAGTGCAAAAGGAAAATATTGGAGCAACAGATCACAGACTAGCACAGCTGAAGTGGGTTTGTTCACATCTGTGGCTAGGCAGAGGGATAACTAGCAAACACTCCTATACAGCCAAAGCACACAATGCATTGTGTGTGGGTTGCTGTTGTGGAGAAAGAGGAGTGTTGAGTTTGTTAATGAGGTTTGCTGTTTATATACTGTGTTTGTTTATATTGAAACTGAAGATAAAGACCTCCAGATATTTTTGGATGAACCTCGTTGTCTGTAAG
This sequence comes from Gambelia wislizenii, assembly GCA_030847615.1. Lineage (NCBI taxonomy): Eukaryota > Metazoa > Chordata > Lepidosauria > Squamata > Crotaphytidae > Gambelia > Gambelia wislizenii. The sequence goes on along the minus strand of JAUMIR010000003.1, from coordinate 190,825,103 downwards.
TCTTTTTGTGCGCGAAAGTGGGTCAGAGCTGTCGAACAGCTGCTAGCTGAAGTGTTTGTTTTTGTGCCCTTTGTACTGTGCAGTTATGCTGTTTTGGCTACTCCTGGGTTAGTGTGTCCCCAGCCTATGCCAGGTGCCTATGCTGAGTGAACACCTTCTGCCCTGAGGAACTTACAGATTGAAAAAAAAAGACATCAGAAAGAGTTGAGAAGGAGGTGTGAGGCTACCCTGGGGTACCAGGCTCTCTTTATGTCCTTAGGGGCCCTTTGGCTACCCCAGGCTCTGCTTCCTATGGGCAGAAAGACTTTATTTACAAATGCTGCACTGGGTGGGCTGCTGCCTGCTTAAAAAAACCCTACAGCTGGTGGAGGAGCCAAAGCCATCAAGGTAGGGGGAATAGAATGGAGCAAAGTGGGCTCTCATTGGCTGCTGGCTGTCCCCCCAGTGGGAATCCACCATGCTTCCCTCAAAGTACAGCTGGTATCAGACCTGAAGGCTGAGGCTCTGCAGTCTGTGGGTGGGGCAAAGGCGAGCCCGAAGACTCACAAATACGTTAATGGTGACCATTCTGTCCCTTGCTGGAGAGACTCCTTTGTTCCCTTTTCTATTCATTTCTATTTTAACAAGCAACAGACAAGGGTTCATGGACCCGTCTTCTCTAAATGAGGCATAGTTTTTGCATGCTACTTTTACCAAGTATCTAGACCAGTGGTTCTTAACCTGGGGTCCAGGGAGCCTCAGGGGTCCATGATGTCCTCACAGGAGGTCCGTGAAGGCTTGAAAGCTGCTCAGACCACCTCTTGTCTGCAGTGGAGTGCCCATGTGACAGGAGATAAGTCAAAGGCTGGCTGGCTTAGCCTGCACATTGCCATTCAATCCACTCCAGCCACAAACTTGCAGGAAGAAGCAGGAGAAAAGTCTTCCCTCCCACTCCAGTGCCTCTGAGGGAAGATTTCATGGATGGTGTAATTGTATTATTATTGTCGTTGTTAGTTATTATTATGATTATTAGCATTTAAAATCTAAAGTCATGGGGGTCCATGGCAACAAAAGATATTTAAAGGGGCCACTGGTAAAGAAAAGGTTAAGAGGCATTGTTGTAATTGTATTATTATTGTTATCAGGTATGATGGTTGTGGTGGTGGTGGTGGTTTTAAACCTTGAGTTAAAATCTTTGGGGGCCATGGACACAAAATATAATTAAAGTGGGTCCCTGGTAAAGAAAAGGTTAAGAGCCATGGCTCTTGTAATTGTGTTAGTGTTAGTATTAGTGTAAGTGTGCCCGGCATAACATACATCATTATGTGTCCTGCTGGGGTTTCAAGCAGTGGTTGCAGCTTGGAGTGGCAGTGTTCCTTTCACACAATTCAGCTACATGGTATTATTTTAGGGGGGGAAATATTGCAATTTTTTACATATGGGTGGTAACTGGCTGAGGGAGTGAAAGGAGGGAGGGGCCTTTGTGAGGCTTGGGGTGTAGATGAAGATTGAGTGGCAGGAGTGGATTGTGAGGTGGACAGGGAATTTGCGTGCAGGTGGTGATTGGTTGAGGGAGTGAGGGATTGGTTTGGGTATGTTTCCTAAGCCACTAATCAGCACACTAGGAAAGGAAATATTATATGGTTTATTTTGTAAGAACTGAGTCAGTGAAGATGGACCTCCCAACTTATTAATTGGATTTTTGGAATAGTAGACATTATTTACTCTGTTATAGAACTAGGCCAGCTTTTGATATGGGTTTTGATATTGCCCAAGGGGTCACATCATCGCCCCTGATGCTGCTGCGATGGGACCAGGCAGTCAATTGGTGGTAGCGGCAGCAGCAGGGGCAGAGCAACAGAGCAACTCACCCTTAACACACCACCAGCATATGTTACCTCGGGTACAGCTAGTACATAGAAGAAAAGATCCCCAGTTTCCCTCCTCTCACAGTCATCTGTTTGAGCAAATATTTTCCCCAGCGAATAATAGATCACAGGTGGGTTGTGAAGCTCCACCACACCTCTTAGGGTAACACTTGGCTAATGAGAGAAGTTCTGTGCTATCAAAGTGGGGATGCACTCAAAGAATGTCTTTCATCTTATTTATTTATTTATTACCCATGTGGAGTTTAGGGTAGCATACATGGCTCTCCCTCACATATTTCATCATTCACAACAACCCTTTGAATTAGATTAGGGTGAGATAAAGCAATTGATCCAAATTCCTCCTTGGCTTTTGTGACTGAATGAGCCTTTTTACCTCTGTCTCTAGAGTCCTAGTCAGCCATTCTAACAGCTATATCACACTGCTGTAGCTTTGCCAGTACAGCACCAAGTGCAGTAGTATTTGCATACACAGGAATTCCTTTGGTGTATTCTTGCATATGACAGGATTATATTATTTTTTTAGTCTGATTTCAAATTGTGAGTGCCAGAGGAAGCTCTGTATGGTTCCACATCTCATGGATAGGAGGGATGAACAGTACATGTTCCCTATGGATATTTCCCAGAGATAGGAAAGTTAGTAGGGAAAGGTTAATGTATTTATTAATCAATAATAAATATAAATATCCAGTTCAACTGCAATTACATTCAAAAGAAGAAGAAACATAAGTATTAAATTTGTGTTAAATTTGCCATTTAAATTCAAGTTAAATTTAAGCATTAAAAGTCTAACCATGATGAAGCTGAAGAACACAAGCCATGATTTTACTCTGGCCTCTATCCCTGACTTCAGCTTCAAAGAAAAGAAAATTGTTGCATGAAGTCTTGAAATCCTCATTTGTTATCCACCTCACCAAAAACCCTTCTCTTAATTTCTGTTTCCCCCCCCCTATAATGTCATCCCCTTACCCTGCCCATTTCTTTAGTTTATTGATTCCAAAGTGGATACTGTCAAAAGTCCCAGGTTTCAAAGCTTCAAAATTAATTTTACTGGAATTGAGGTTTTATATCATGTCTGGTGTAGAACAGAGGATTATCTTGATAGAAAGAAGACCACCACCTTCCAAGCTGCCCTTATGACTTTAAAATATTTTAATCTTTGAACTAATTAAACTATCATACTCTAATCATGAACTAAAATAGGCAGCTTGGCTCTTGTGATCTAAATATTATATTTGAAAACTAAACTAGGGTTTAGGCAAATGTAAAAATTTTGAAATGTAAAAAAAGTTAGCTGTTTAGTAGTTTCTTACTTGATTTATAACTTACTTAAAACTTAATTCTGATAGTAAGTTAATGGTAAACTTCTAGCGTCAGTCAATCAATAAAGAGAAAATTTAATTAAGTTGCCCCTTTTTTCCTTAGAAATTTCTAATTCCATTGATAACTTACTTGATTAAAATGAATGACTTCTGGTCCATGGTATTTCCTGATGCATTTTAATTCTCATTTGCAATAAACCCAGAAGGACAGGGAACAGAAATACAGTTCACTCATTCTTGCTCTTCAGGCTTCTACAAATATGTGAAGTGGCCCAAAGGTTGCACTCCTACACATACTCACCTAGAAATAAGTACCATGAAACAAACAGTTATATCTAATGAATGACATGTCTAGTACTGCACTATAATCAGGCTGAATTTAAGTATTTGCACTTTGTGGAAACTGAACAATAGTTGCATTATAAAACAGAATCTCTCAGAATTTGTGAGCATGGTGTGTGTGTGTGTGTGTGTGTGTGTATGTATGTATGCATCCACGTACTTATTAACATATGTTTCTAACATAGAAATGGACTTGGTGTTGATACACCATCCTTATTCTGGCCTTTGCTGTTTTTTCCATTGCTGCTGCCTCTCCCATCTTCCTCCAAGCTGGTCAGTGAAGAATTCATGCTTCTTTCATGTGAGGCACCTGACAACAGCTGCTGACACACTGTAGAAATAATGCAGCTTGACACCACTTTAACCATCATGGCTCCATCCTATGGAATCCTGGGATTTGCAGTTTGCTGTGGCACCAGAGCTCTCTGACAGAGAAGGCTAAATAAGTCACAAAAGCCCAGAATTCCATAGCATTGAGCCATGGCAATTAAAGTGGAGTTAAACTGCATTATTTCAGAAGTGTGTGTCAGCCGTCTATGTTTCCCAGCGAAAGAAGAAAACCACTGTAGCCACAGCAACAACCATGCAAGTGTCTGACCCAGGAGGAGCAAGAATAATATAGTAACTTTGGTCTCCTGATATGATTTGTTGATTAAAGGAGTGTGGATTCACAGTGCTGTTAAGATTACCTTTCCATATTATGTCTGTCACAGTTTGGGTAATATATGGACCTTTAAGACAGCCAAGTGGGGGAGACAACTTTGAAAAATGTACTACAGAATACACACCACATTCTGCTCACACAAAGGACTTGAATGTTATAGTATAAAAGAACTCTGAAACCATCTGTCCTCTGTTTTTGCTTGCCATTAAGAAGACAAACTGGATAGTTATCCATAAGAATGTAAGACACAATGGCCATCAGCAGAAGAAGTATTGGTTGTGTAAAAAGCAGAGATGTGAGATGTGAAAATTTTTTTCATCAGAGGCAGGGCAGGTTGGCTTAGCTCCCTGAAAAAATCATTCCTTTTTTCAAAAAGTTTGAAATCATATATAGAAAAATTAAGATTGCAAATATTACTAATTTTGAATTAAATGCAGAACACCAGTAGCCAAAGTTAGGGAGAATTTGGTATAGTACTCACTTTGAAATGTTTTAAAGTCCAAAGATCAATTTTAGTCATGCCCACTCATTTGTGGATACTCATTTGAGATTTTGATTTATATTGCCACACGTTAGGATCCAGGCTTACTCATGCATGATGTAAAAAAAAAAATCTCACTACATTACTTGTTCTCAATGAGACAGGCTGTTTTTAACACATGAGAGGTCATTTAACCTCCATGAGACTTGTCATTTCCAGTTGTGATAGCAATATGAGCATTTTGATATTGTGATTTCTACAATTTAAATGACATGTCTGTGCACACAACTAGGATCTTCCTTTAGAGAAGCAAAGCAAACACAGAGGGCAAGCACAGAGAGAGTTATGATTGCTTCAATAAATTATCCAGTGGTTCTGGTTTTATTTTTTAAAAAAGGTTATTCTAGGCTAGCTATGCAATTTATACAATTTGTGCCAGAACCATTCTAGCCAATGCAAAACTCTCAAGAGACAGAAAATATTTTGGTATCTACAAACAAGATTCCTTCTTCTCACATGTGAAAAGGGGAGATTCACATGCAAAGCTTAGAAGGAACATGTTGCTTAGAAGGAACAGCAAGATATGATAAGAAATTAAGTCCTAACAGTAGTTAAAGCTTTTTTTTTTTTTTAAAAAAAATCTGTATAATCTTTATTTCTTTAAAATTTAAAGTTAAAAGCTGACCCTTTATTCTGAAAATAGGGGCTTATCTACACCAGCAAAAAACTGTGGACTCACCCCGAATTTAGTGCTGGCAGTCCAGGTGATGTACGGCTACTTCTGGGGAGTAATCACATTTTTTTGCCCCTAACCCAACTTTGCTCTGAACTAAGCAAAGTTGGGAAAAACTTTGGGGTTTCACAGAAACTCTAGAGTGACCTTGGGTTATTTGCTGCCTGGCTAGCTGGATCTTCCAAAGAAACAGGTGGCTGGTAGGCTAACCAGGCTCTGGAAGGGGCAAACAGAAACCACTTTCCTTTCTCCACTATCCATTCAAAGGCAGAAAATGATGGGTAGCAGGCTCACCTGCCCTTGGAAGAAGGGAGGAGAAAAGAAAGGGGTTTCTCTTCCCCTCTTCCAAAGCCTGGTTAGCCTGCCAGCCACCTGTTTCTGCCTCTGGAAAGAGTAAAGAGAAAGGAAAGGGGTTTCTCTTCACCCCTTCCAATCCTTGGTTAAACCATCAGCCACTAGTTGCTGCCTTTCAAAAGAGTGAAGAGAAAGGAAAGCGTTTGCCCCTTCCAAACCCTGGTTAGCCCACCAGCCACCCATTTCTGCCTTATGAAGGGGCAAAGAGAAAGGAAAGGGGTTTCTCTTTGCTTTGGAAAGGTGGGTGGGCATGGTGTGCAGGAGAGGATACTGTGCAAAGTATGGGGAGCAGAAGGAGTGTGTGAGGAGGTCAAGGTGTTCAATTAGCTACTACAAACTCGTGAATAGTCAAATCCATGAAAGAGAAACACATGTATGTGGTGGGCCAATTGTACAATGGTTTTGTTTTGTTTTTTAAGTGTGCAGTCAAGAAATCAGAAGAAGACTAGGACTTGGGAGGGCAGATATGAAGAACTAGACAAGATCCCCAAGTGTCAAGATAAATCATTGAATACTAAAATTAGGATTGTCCATGCCATCATACTTCCCATTTCTATGTATGGTTGTGAAAGCTGGAAAGTGAAGAAAGCTGATAGGAAGAAAAGAAAATCATTTGAAATGAGGTGCTGAAGAAGAGTTCTGTGGATGCTGTGGACTCCTAAAAAGACAAATAAATATCTTTGAAGTCAAGATGACTAAACTGAGATTGCTGTACTTTGGCTGTATCTTGAGAAGACACGACTCACTAGAAAAGACAATAATTCTTGGTAAGGTAGAAGCCAGTAGGAAAAAGAGGAAGACTGCATCATACATGGTTAGATTCAATCAAGGAAGCCACAGCCCTGAGTCTGCAAGATCTGAGCAGGGCTACTGATAATAGGGTGACATGGAAATTTCTCATTCATGGTGTCACTATGAGTTGAAGTCAACTTGATGGCAATTAACAACAACAAATATTAGTAGAAATGTGTACAAAAATGCACAGGAATTTTTATACAGATTTTTTAGAAAAAATGAAATCTGCCAAACCAAATTGACAGTACAAATAGTGAATTAATGAACGCACGAAGGAACGAACGAATGAACAAACAAACAAACAAACAAACAAACCAAAATGCAACCATCCCTGATCATGTCCTGGCTTCTGAAACATGGTGTCCTACTCAACTGATCATAATAGTTCACATTTCTTTTCTTTTTATTTTATTTTAAATGCTTCTTAGATTGTTTTAATCTCACTTCCTTGCTAGAGCCTTTCAGCCAAAGATTTGGTTTATGATTTCAAATCAATGCATAACCCCTCATCTCTCCAGCAGGGAGTGATATACATCTTTTCCTTACTTTTATATATTTTGTTTTAATAAAATACACATAATTCATTTTGCATTAAAGGTCCAATAGAGCTAACTACCAAAAAACAAAAACAAAAACAAGAAAAAACACCTCCCCAAGAACTACAAAATAATAATAATAATAATAATAATAATCCCAATGCCACAACAATATTATTGAGTGAAAAACAAGCAAATAAAATGCAGAATATTTGAGTAACACTAAAGGATTATGTGAAAGTCAAGAAAGAAACATAAGTTAAAGAGTAAATATTACATTATAGCTTCTCACTCCAAGAGGATTGCAACAATGTTACTTAACTAAGGCCATAAGAGACCTTCTCTCAACTTTTCACTCAACAACCTGATCCTGGGTGGATGAATCTTTCAGTTTTGGTTTTCCTCATAAATGTATGGTTCTTTCCATCTCTTTGTGTATCGGTGACCAGATGATCATAGAATCATAGAATCATAGAATTGCAGAGTTGGAAGAGACCACGAGGGCCATCCAGTCCAACCCCCCTGCCACGCAGGAAATCACAATCAAAGCATCCCCGACAGATGGCCATCCAGCCTCTGTTTAAAGACCTCCAAGGAAGGAGACCCCACCACGCTCCGAGGGAGTGCGTTCCACTGCCGAACAGCTCTTACTGTCAAAAAGTTCCTCCTAATGTTGAGGTGGAATCTCTGTTCCTGGAGCTTGCACCCATTGCTCCGTGTTCCAGTCTCTGGAGCAGCAGAAAACAAGCCTGCTCCATCCTCAGCGTGACATCCCTTCAAATACTTAAACAGGGCTATCATATCGCCTCTAAACCGTCTTTTTTCCAGGCTAAACATACCCAGCTCCCTAAGTCTCTCCTCATAAGGCATCGTTTCCAGACCTTTCACCATTTTAGTTGCCCTTCTCTGGACACGCTCCAATTTGTCAATATAACATGGTGTTGGTGGAAAACACCACAATGTGATTTTTATGAATTTCAGTAAATTCTCATCAGAAATAAACTGAAAAGAAATGTTATTATATCACTTGTATTAAGCCCCAGTGGAGATAGGTCTGACTGATAATAAGAGCTGTTCAACAGTGGAATACAGTGCCTCGGAGTTTGGTGGAGTCTCTTTCTCTGGAGGTTTTTAAACAGAGGCTGGATGGCTATCTGTTGGGAGTATTTTGATTGTGTATACCTGCAAGGCCGGGGTTTGGACTGGATGGCCCTTGTGGTCTCTTCCAACTCTATGATTCTATGACTAAAGAATCAAAAGAAAAGAAACCAGGATATTTCAACAGTTTGCATTTGGATGGCAGACCCTGCAGGCCCAAAGGTCATGTGGTTTCACTCTTTCCTGCTATGGTTTGATGGGCTGTGTTTCTATTTAAACTATAGTTATATTTCCAAATTTTAATACATATCAATCAGTGCCTGCCATTTTTATACAAATCTATGTACTCTTTGATGATGTACTTCTTTTTGAAAATGTGTAAGTGGCCACTGTACTCCTATCACCATCCTCTGGCATCTCCCCACCACATCTTTTGTAGTTTCAAACAAATTTTGCCTGTTCAAAATTCACAGTGTCTTTGCTCTATTTGTTCATATTAAAGTTTGGTACACACCTCTTTCAAGTGATGTAATGCCACAGGAGTTCTATGGTTCTTATCAGTCATTGCAGGCCTCTAGGTAACAGCCCTTGATAGAAAAGCTCAGCAAATAATGGATAGTACACATAGAATATATTTGTATAGATGCTGCTCATCACTTTGCACTCACAAATGGCAAAACAGAGGGTGAAGCAAAGGTGGATAAATAATGAAGTGAAATGTGGGTAAACAGATTTAAAATCCAAGGAAGGTCATGGCAAACCAGTGTTAAGTGGGAGCAGACTAAAAAAAGAAATAGAAGTACTTTAGGACATCATGAAATATCTGCATCAAAATAGAATTTAAATGAGCTATATCATAATACAAGCAAGTTATCCACAATATGGTTGGTTTGTGTGTGTATAAGTGTTGGTTTGAAGATGCATTATAGGTAAAAGTGAAAAGAAAATTCTCAAATAACAAAATGGAATTAATGTTCATATTTTGCCATGCAAATCAGATATGTGAATATTTAAGCTTCTTGACGACTCCTCTGCTGCAGCCGCCACCACCACCTCCATAGGTATCATTTATAAACTCCACAAGCTGTCAAGCATCTGTTATTATTTACCATTGCATATTAGCTTCCACATGCTATAACAGGGTTGGAGTGGAGAAACATCCCAATGTGTTCCCTCTAATAGTAAATAGTACATTCCGTCTAATAGTGAATAATGTACATGCCAGCCATCAAATACTGTTGTCACAACCTATGCTGGAAACTGTATAGGAATTGTGTCCCTGTTGGTTCTGACAGATGTCTCAGCAATGTTTGAGACCATCAACCTTGATAGTCTGTCCCCTGCTTTTTGGGATAACACTTGGAAGAATCATTTTACATGGCTGAGAGCCTTTCTTGAGGAACAGGCTCAGGTGTGGATTCCTGTTCAATGCTTCAAGGATTTGCCTGTAGTGTTCCCTCATAACTTTGATGTGTCCTGTATGGTTTCCAATATTTAGATCATATATTTGAGAGAGATTGTATGGAAATTTGCAGTTCAGTGCCATCCATATGCCGATGACATCCAACTCTTTTGTCCTTTGGCAAAATTGCTGGTATGTGAAGCTATCCATGTTGGAAATTCACACACAGCCATGCCTACAAATCAAGATGGTGGCCATGAGTGAATTACTCCCATTATTATTCTCCACAAGTTGCCACCCCCACACAGTATTTTTTTAACTATAAATGGAAAGTGCACAAATCAACTTTAAAAAGCTGTTTGGTTGCCCCAGCACAGCTAAAAAGCACACCATCAATATTGCAAACCTCCTAAATGGTACTTCTGTCTACTTCATTGCTGGCAAGACAGCCTCTGCCCCTGTGCTTGTTTGACCAATCAGATTTCCAGTTTTGTCCTCACTGAGAATGTGCTATGATTCGAATTGGCTGTCCTAATGAGTGGTAATGTGCATTTCTGTGTTTTTTTAAAAAAATCGGGAAAAGCCGTGAAGGCTTTCCCCACACAGTATTTGGAGTTTTTGCCCTCCCTCCTTCTGAATAATACAAATTACTGTGGGATCTTGTTGGGACAAAAGGCATTCTCCTTGAATTCTATGACCATTTAGACAAGCCCTGGGATTTGATGAGATAGTTATAAATCTCTTCTGGAGATATCTAGTATGATCCCCTAGAGCACAGATGCCTCCAACAGAGGTTTCTCCAACAGAATTCTGAGTACCCCACCAAATTCCAGCTTTCCATAGGATCATGTCAATTAACAGTGTTCTCAAACTGCTTTAACTCTGTAGTACAAATATGCTCTTGAGTGCACAACTCAGAGCACACTGCAGAATCTTCTATGAACTATAGGCAGTTCAAGGTAGATATCTCATTTGCTCTAATGAGACTATCTGCTAAAGTGGAACCTCAAAATCTGGACAGAATCAGGCAGAGACAAAGTCTCTAAACATCCATAGTGATGACCTTACTGATTCTAGGAAGAACAGGGCCAGATTATTATTTTTTTTAATGAAACCAAAGCAGTACAAATGAGAAACACAGAGGTATGGGAAATGTTAGATTTAAATGTCAAATGGAAACATTTCTACACATTTTTCTCTCTGAAACTTCAGGGTAGTCCAGACAATGGGGAAGAAAAAAAAACTCTTAGAATCTGCAGGGATTATGTGTCAAAATGGGATCCTACAGCATTCCATCCTTTTTGGAGGGAGAGGGGGCAAAATTTGGGGAAATCTGCAACAGAAGCCTCCGGGACTTTACCCGAGTTTTTAAAAAAAAATCCTGACGGAAATGTGCACCTTCACCTGCTAGGACAACTGAATTGCATTGCATTGCATTGCTGAAGAGGACAGCTGATTGGTGGGTGTGCGCAGTGGGAGGAGCTTGGTAAGATGGCAGGTCACAAAACTTCCATGTTGGATTGTCACCATAGCAATTGTGCACTAAGGCAATGAAACAGGCTTTCTTTCCTTCTTTTTCATTATTTAAGCAGAAGATTTCTCTTTCACACCTTGGATTTAGTTTTTTTTTTTAAATACTGTTTGGTGGGGGGAAGTTGGGGGAGTACAAAACCATGGGTATTTCATTCATGACCTCCATCTTTATTTGCTGGCATGTCTCCATATGAACAGGAAAAAAGGAGAGTTTTGCATACCAGTGATCTTGCGAAAAAAATGCTGAGACAGATGGCAACTGCTGCAAATTGGTGTTTCTGCACTTGCACCCCAATTCACATTTTCTTCCCTCATCTAGTCTGGCCCTGAGACCTGGAGAAAATTTGATACAACACTAGACTAAATTTAAAAATAAAAAGGCTGTTTTGATTCAGTGTTCTAGAGCTACATTCTAAAGACCAAGAGAGAAATCTGGCATTAACTTTGTTAATGTAAGCAAAGTGCCCATATTTCATTGCATAAACAGTGATCAAGGGATAGCTTGAACAACTGCAGGGTTTTTTTTGGGGGGGGGGAGGGTTAACTCATTTTTTTCCCTGGGAAAGTGCTGAAGAAAGAAATCTGAAGCTTCTGTTTGTATTTCATGGAACACTCCCCCTGTTGACAATTTAGGCTCCATTTACTGTGAAAATAAGAGCTTCAGAAGGGGTTTTTGGTGAGATCATAGCATAGAAATTCCCCTTATTATCCCTTGACATTGCACTTCACTGGATATGGCCATAGTAGTTCATGCCTTAATTACCTCTCTGTTAGACTACTGCAATGTGCTATATGTTCTTGAAAAATGTTCAGAAGCTATAGGTAATACAAAATGTGACAGCTGTACTATCTTCAGAGAAGAGACAACATATCATTTGTCTTGTACCAACTACATTGGCTTCCAATTTGTTTCCAAGCTCAGGTTTATGTGCTCGTATGGACATATTAACTCTAAACACCTTGGGACCAGGGTAGCTAAAATACCACCTCCCCCATATGAGCTTGACCAGAATTTGAAATCCTGAAGAGAGGCACTGTTTCATGTTCCACCACCTTGAGAAGCCAGGTTGCTTAGTATATGAAATCCAGTCCTTTAGCCTGGTTCATCTAGAGTGGCAAGTGCTGGGTAAGGAGGTCATTTGTACTCCCAGAAGGAGGGAAAGATAAACAATGTGTTTGGGTTGATGCATGAGGTGGATGCAGGGAAGGACCATGAGGGTTTATAATCCCTGCTCCACCACTCTTGTACCATCTTTCAATTTTTCCTGGTTCACCTGCTCACCCTGGGATTTGCACAGACTTTGGCTGATTGCCTTCGGGGGGGGGGGGGTGCGGGTTAAGGTAAGAATTTTGCTTCTCCTTTGCCCTTAGTAGGGGGAAAGGTGTTATGTCAATATTGTACTGATTCACCATGCTTCTATGGGAAAACTGACTTTGAGTGGTGGTTTAGATACAGGTCAACCCCCATATCTATAAGGGATACATTCCAAGCCCCCCCACCCATGGATACCTAAAACCATGGATAATAGGGAACCCTATTATTTTCCATGAGACAAACACCAGGAGTTGATCATAGGATCACATTGGAGATCCTAGAAATGCCTAGAGAGAAGTTTTTTGGGGGGGACTTGGAGAAGTGAAACTGTGGATACCAAATCTGTGGATACATATGTCAACCTGTATTGCCTTGAATACAATGTAAGTAGGCAATGTTAAAAATTCTTTATTTAATTCTATTAATTTATATTTAGTCTCTTTCAGCAGGTTAGTGCAGGGCAGTAACATCTTATACAATGCGCCCATGGGCAGCGTTTTGTGAGAGTTCTCTGGATTTCCACATTGAGTCACAGTACTTGGGGACGGGAAAGGGAAATACTTTTGAAACTGGACTTGAATGGTTTTCTCCTTTAGGGTTCAGGGCTTGCAGGGAGGATCAACATGTCCAGGCTTCAAGGAAATAGACTTGCTGGAGACAAGCTAGATTGAATAGATTTTTCTTGTTTTTTTTCCAGGCTGTGAGGCCGTGTTCTGGAATAGTTTCTTTCTGATGCTTTGCCTGCATCTGAAGTCAGAAAGAAACTATTCCAGAACATGGCCTCACAGCCTGGAAAAAAAAAACCAAGGAAAATCTATGGATGCTGGCTGTGAAAACCTTCAACTTCACTAGATTGAATAGGTTGCCTCTGGGGTCGGGAGAATCTTCCTTGATGTGCTGGAGTGGAGGAAAGATTATACATGCTTCAGCATATACCAGACTAAGCACCCTTTCAGCTGATCAGAATTAAATAGTTAATAAAGTAGCCCTTAGTTTATCCATACATATTGTATATCTATCTCTTTATACTGAGTGGGTGTGCAACAAGGATTTCTCAGTAATAGTATTTAATTTGTGGATCTTCCTCTCAAGGAAATTGGTCTGGCTCCATCCCTTTTGAGCCAAGACTGTATCATGTGGCCTTTGGTCCTGAAACCTAGGGGGTTGTCCAGCCAATAAAAATACTCCTCATAGAATTTGCAGAGAATATAATGTGCCCCAACATCATCTGAATGTGATTCATGGTATTAGGAAGGAGCGGAGCTAAAAACTCCACAAAGTGCGCAGTAAAAGGATTTGTGGTTTTTCCTGAATTTTACTTTAAAATGTGTGTAGATGCACATTTTCACATGTGTGGGCATCCAAATTTGCATCACTTCACATTTTCACTTCATTGTCCTGTATCAGAGCATATGACAGCTCCATTCAAATAGATGCAAATAGATGAGAATAATAATAATAAAAAAAAAGATGGAGAGAAAACTGTGTTGCTGAGAATGGGCAAAAATATATACCCATTCTCAGTATATCATTGTGTCTAGACAAGCCCTTTGATTGACCTGTGATCCTGTGTATATTTTTAAAAGCTGATTTGAAGAAAATTGTTTTTGTTCACTTTTAAGGACTATTTCAATCATTGTACATCAACTCAGAGCCATAACCTGCTGAGAGGTGATAAATATTTTAATAAAGAAAGAATCCCATTTTTAGCTTGAGAGGAAAAAAAAAACTGGTGATGACCTCTGAATGCTGGATTAGTTTTGGGAATATTTTACTCCCATCCCAATATTTTAACATCCCTAGGTCAAAGAACTAGAACTGGAGAAATCTGGTAAACTGTTCACTGTGAGTAGAAGAATGAACTGCCAATCACAAGACAGTACAGACTCATCTCCCTCCCCCCCTTCCCACCATGGTGTTTTCCTTATGTTTTATATATATATATATATATATATGGAAAATATATCATTGTGGGGAATAAATAAATATACTGTCTGTGTTACTTTGTCTCACTGAATCTAAATTGTTTACAAATCTTCATGAGTATTCACATTCAGATTTGGTCAACTCTGGACATGTTCCATTTTGATTCAGATTTGTATAAATGATTTCAGTCTGCTTCTTAAGGATTCATCCAAATCTCAAGCACTCCCCAATACATAGTGATAGTAGTGTGATGGGGGAGATCTCTACCCCCAAATAGGCTAACTGTCAGATGTGAATTTTGTTGAACATTATAAAAACAATAATGTTTTTATTGTATTTATTATTATTATAGTGGAATAATAATAATTCCACTATAACCAATGGAATGGTCCCTTCTGTTATATGTAATTTAAGCAGATTCCTTGATGATCACAGCTCTGCTAAAAATCTATGGCAGTTATATTTGCTCAGCATTTTGGAGAAAATACACCATAGGGGTTCTGTCAAAAGGCAGTCTGCTGGATTATCCTGTTCCTTTTATGCAAAGACACCCCACTCCTCCCATCACCACCAACCTATTGGACATTAAAATATTACCCTGTGAGACCTACATTTTCTTCTGTCAAAATTCCTGTCCTCTGCAGTCTGAGATTCAAAAAGGGAGGAGAGTTCATTTGCTATAATACAGCTTCAAAAAGAAATGGCACTGTGTTTCTCCATTATAAGAAGGATTAAGATTTGCAAAAATGAACTAGTCCACTACATTTGCCACTGATCTTCCAAGTGCCGAGCTGAGAAACAAGACCATTGTCATCTCTTCATCCCCACTTCTAAGTCGACAAAAGTCTTTACATAAGTAATATGTATTAATGTGTCAATAAACTGTCTGCAGTATTTGAGGCCTAGTTAGCATTTTTATTGAGCTCCTTGTGTTAGCATTTTCAGAAATGGACTTTTATTAATTACCAATTTAAATCCACAACTCTGATAGCACAGGTCACTAGTAAGTGGGTCATTTCAACATTAAATGTCTGTACCAAAAGCAGTACATAAACCTCGGCTGATTTTTTTTTTCTGGTAGCAATTAAAATAAGCATGTGCCATAACCTATTTATCATGGCAACTAGACAAGCTTAAGACATTTGCTTGATGCTGCTCTTTGATGAAAAGTACTGTTCAACTGAATGCCTTCTTTAAATAACAGTTTTATTTCCCATAATCAAGCTTAATTAAGGAAAACTAGTTATTTACCTGTCAGCAAATAGGGTGGGGGGGAATAATTTTCAGCAAAATATACAACCTGTGAAGTTATAATTGCTAACATTCTTGACTAGTCTCCGTGGGAGATTTGGTGTGGAAATTATTGCTATTGTTCAATTATGCTGGTGCCATACAGTGTTGTACACCATTTAAAGGACTGTCAGCAATTCCCCCTCAGAGCTCAGCATTCATGTTCCAGTTGTGTTTACAGCACTGTCACAGAAAACTTTACCCTTTGCTAATGAAAACAAAAAGGCATTATAGAAAGGAATGTTTAGAAAAGAACACTTTCTGTTCACATCTCTATAGCAAAGCACAGTCTCTTTATTAGCCAAATTTAAATTTATAAAAACATTTATATACCACTTTTGGCCCTTGAAATAGCCCAATAGCAGTTTTTTGTGTTTTTTTTTCTGGGCTGTGAGGCTCTGTTCTGGAAGAGTTTATTCTTGACATCTTGTCTGCATCTGTGGTTGTCATCTTCAGAGAAATAGCAGTTTATTCATAATATATTTGTATCCTGCTTTTTGGCCAAAAAATTACCCAGAGCAGTTCTAGGTTATATAATTTCGGTAAAAGAAATGTAATATTAAAGACTTTATATAGACATGCATAATACAGTATCATAATACAGACACCACATAACTGTGAAAGGGTGCACGGATCAGATGATGTCGCCCTTTTGCAGTTTTAAAAAGGCAAAATCACATACTTTTTAATTGACGGCTTAAGCTTTTTTGTTGGCATTGCCGGCATGCAATACCTTTGTTCCTTTAAATCACGTACTTACCCCGAGAATGGCTACTCTGGTGTGAACACTTCCAGGTGAGATTGGGACATCCAGGTATGTTTTGCTCCTTTTATGACTCTCCCTGGGTTACTTGTGACTTTTAAAATGTGTGCATGTGCTTTGCTTCACTTTTAAAGTTTTTTGTTTTGTTTTGTTTTAAAGTTTGAATTTCCCGCACAATGAAATTGCATGAGATTTCAAACAAGGAAGTGTCCATTCACTACCTCTTCATTCACAGAGGAGCCTTACCAGGAAAAAAAGGTGAGTGCAGGGGGAATGTTCTTTCGTCGGCATAAAAATGGTGTGGTTTTTTTGTGCTGGCAAAAGTACATTTTAAAGATATGTTTTGATAAAGTCCTAACTCAAAACAGGTTAAAATAATTCCATTAGAATGCAATAACAGCACCCAACTAGATAGAACTCCTTCAACATCAAGCTTAAACATGCAGCTTAAATACCAAAGGTCTGTCTGGACATTCCCCCAGGGTTCCTGTGACCCCCTGCCCTTTCTTTTATTAGTATAGAAGCAATACAAACCAGAAATAACTTCGCAAATAATGTTTATTCAATAGAGTCTTATTAACTTCACAAGTGCATCAGATAAAGCCTAGCAGTTGAGAGTTTTACAAAGCTCTACCCAGCAAGCAGGTATAACAGGTGTGTATCAGCTGGCTTCTCTTAGCACCCTGCCTTGAAACAGGTGTAGTTCCCCACCCCTATCTCTTTGGAGTGTGGGTCTTTTGCCATTTTTCATCTAAGCCATTTTTTTTTTATTTTTCTATTTATTTAGTTATTTATACCCCGCTCTTCAGCCACAAGGCTATCAGAGCGGCCTACAAAAAATTGTTTTTAAGTAATAGCTATTTACACATCTACACTGCATTAAACAGTTTCCAATGTGTATTAGCTAATTGCCCCCACAAGCTGGGTACTCATTTTACCGACCTACGAAAGGATGGAAGGCTGAGTGAACCTTGGAGCCGGCTGGAATTGAACTTGCAATGTGGTGACTTGCAGTACTGGCATTTAACCACTGCGCCACCAGGGCTCCATTTCTGTCTGGAGTCCCTTTATCACTTTTCAACTTGTGATCATGGTAAAAACCAGACAGGCAGAGTAAACATCAGCATTCCACTTAAGCATTCTTAAAGACTGGAATCTTAGGATATTTATATGGGAGAATGAGCAGAGTCTCTAGTATTGTTTTAGGCTATTTATTATAGATGTGGAAACATAAACACTCCTCTTAGTGAGTGGGCAGTTTGCTTTCATCACATTATAGTACATTGTATGTAAGAAAGACATAATATATTCATTATATTAAAATATATGGCAAGTACAATGTTACATTTTCATAACAATGTTTATCTCTGCCTCTCTCTAGTAGGCTTCTCTGTAGTAAACACTTAAAGGAACATTACCATCATAAACAACATAACTCAGCCATTTATTCACTAGTTAATACCATCTCTTCTGTTGAGGAATTATACATCTCTAAACAATCTGTAAACAGGAGTCACAAACAGAATAGGGAAACTGATGAGGAAACACAACCTCAACACAATGTACAAACCAACCAAGAAAATAGAAGAAATGCTATGTTCAGTGAAGGACAAAAGAGACCCTCTCACAGCTGCAGGAGTTTACCGCATACCATGCAGCAGTGGACAAGTTTACATAGGGACCACTAATTGCAGTGTGCAAACACAAATCAAGGAACATGAGAGACACTGCAGACTTGGCCAGCCAGAAAAATCAGCAGTAGCAGAACATGTTATAAACCAACCTGGACACAAAATGTTATTTAAAATCACAGAAATTCTGGACCAGGCCAACAACTATCATGTCAGAATGCAAAGAGAAACTATTGAAATCCATAAACACCTGGACAACTTCAACAGGAAAGAAGAAACCTTAAAAGTAAACAAAATATGGCTCCCAGTCCTGAAAAACACTAGAATCAAAACTCAACACTTGCAAATGAACTCCACCCAGGGACAGGGGGATTTCCAGCAGACAATGGATCATTAGCCAACCATTAGCCAAACAGACACTAATCCTCCTTGCATATCTCCACCCAGAAACTAGCCATTCAAATACACAAATTTACATATCCTCTCCAACAAAGGTTCACAGTATATAAAACCTCCCCCACACTCCTACCCAACCATTCTCTGAAGATGCCACCCACAGATGCAGGTGAAACTTCAAAAATAAACTCTTCCAGAACATGGCCTCACAAAATGGAAAAAAAAAAACAAGGAAAATTTATGATCTGTGAACACACAGGCACCTAAGGAGTTAATATCCTTGGGCATTGCTATAACCAGAAACAGCAATTACAAACACAATGGGAAATATATCTATTTAGTATAAGCTAGTTGCTTGTCTTACCAGCATGTTCTATTTTCATCAGCATATCTGGGCAGTTAATCAGATAGGATCAGTGCAGCTGTTATAAAACAGCCTTCTTCATATATTGCAGACTGCCAATGCAATCTGACTTTAGTTCCTCTTGGCTTATTTAGACTTTCCCAAGCCTCCACCCACCAATCAGCTGTCCTATTTGGTCCAATGAGATAAGAGACCTCTAGACAATCTTGTTTATGTCAACAATCAGTCTCCTCCCCTAGAGGTGACATAACATTGCTCTTCCTCCAGTCAGCTTCTTGCAGATAACAAAATTAAACTGAGTATAGTTAGATCTTGGCTTTTGCTCCCTTACATCAAATTATATCATTCAGATGGTTACATCAAGCAATGCTCTGTACTCTTTATTATAAGTCAAGTCTGGTTATTTGTTTATAACTGAGGAGGCATTCTATTCTGTCTGGAACTGGGCTGTCACTAGGCTCTCAGTAACAACACATATTTTCTAACAAAAAAAAAGATTCCTGTTTTTTATTTTACACTGTCTAAATGGTTGATTATGTTTTTGAGGCTAAAATTTGGGAAATTTTAATGCAAATCAGCATTTGCCCTGTAACATCCTGCTTCTACTTCTTACATGCTACTTTGGGTCATTTCACCTAGGGACTTTCTCTAGGAGTTCCCATTGGTCATTCTCTAGTTTGGTCCATCTGATCCTCCACCACTGATCAAACACCACACTGAGGCAGGCATACAGAAGCAGCCAGTTCCTTAGCCAGGAAGTTCCCTTCCTCTTCTCCTAGGACCCTGACCCTAGGAATTGGAAGAATATTCACAAATATTTTTTAAAAAGATCAAAGACAAGATTTTCAATGTCCAGAAAGCCTGACAAGAGGAATAATGGACTGATTAGAATCTTTGTAGTTTAAGACTTATTCTGTGCAAAATTTGCACATGGTTGTTTTGTGCAGAAAACAGCACTTTCTGTGTAAGAATCAACATTTTCTGCACAGAAACATTATTTTCTGTGTAGAAAATGCAGTTTCCTAATATTTCTGTGCAGAACCATTATTTTCTGTGCAGAAAATGTTTCCTTAGCAGAAAATGCTACAATTGGGGACATATTCTGTACAAAACTCACATGTGGTTGTTATGCACAAAAACAGCATGCTATTCCTGAGCAGAAGCTGCTGTTTTCTGCACAAAACAATTATGTCTGAATTTTATGCACATCATGTCATGAATTGCAAATAGATTTTGAAAACTGTTTTTTAAAAACTTTTTTCCAATGGGAAGAAAATTGATAAAGTTACTTGTTGCTTTGTCTGAGAAGAAAATTAGTGAGGTATTACATCCCTGCCTGGTTTCTATAACTGCCAGCTACCTCCCATGCATCCCCTCAGACTGGTAACCTCACTCCAACCATTCCTATGCAGTCAAGCTGTAGTGCCATTTTCCTGTTGTCAGCCAGAACCACTTCTCCATCTACCAGCCACTTATTCCCTCCCATGCCCGCTACATCCATGGCCCAGCATTCACCTGTATCTCCATTGAGCTCTGCTGCTTCTTTCCACTCTCACTCCCTCATTCCCCTCTGCAACCTGTCTCATCCACTCCCCCTGTTATCCCTCTGGCTCACTTTGACTTCCCTTCTCACCCTCCTACTCCATTTCAGAACCCCACCCCTTGCCATCTTCCTCCCAGAAGTTCCATACTTCAGCCAAAGCAGGAGTTACATGGTGCTCACTGTTCTTGTGGTTGACTGGTGGTGATATTTCTGTTGGTCTGCAGCCAATCTCCTCTGTACATCTGAACCCACTCAAGTAAATCCCAGCTTGTTATGGTTTCCCTTTCACTGCCCCATGTTTATCACAGCCTGTCTGAATAAAAAAATATTTCCCTGTTTGGGAAAAAAAAAGATAACAGAGAGGGAGCCAGCTTAGACCCTCTTGGTGAAGAGTTCCAGTGTTTGGTGGAACTCATCAAGAATTTCCTATCACTTTATAAGTTTTAAAAGAAACTATGAGGAAAGCTTGTAATGCAAAATAGTGCAATAGAGCTTCTGCACTTACAAGCCTGCACCGGCAGCTCATTTGTGGGTCGGCCCAACGCCCCCCCTTTCTTCACAGCCATGGGCACAGCCATGCTTTGTGTCTTCTTCCTGGCCTGCATTGCAGGCTGGGAAGAGGATTGGAGTAGTGGCCAATCAGAGGAGGTATGCTTCGCCCTGATTGGCCAGTTTGAACAGGATCCTGGCCCATTGGGCGAAGGTAGGCCTTGCCTTCTGATTGGCAGGGAGATGGGACTTGGCTGCACTTTGCAGCAATTAAATTGTAGACAAGACCAAACAAACAAAGCTTTCCCAGGGCTAAAGAAAGCATGTAAGAAGGGAGGAAAATTTTATAGCAGGGTTTTGTGACCATGACAAAATGCTGTAGGAAGATTATTGTGCTTTCTTGTATAAAATGTACCATATAAATGTAAAATATTTTTTATCTTCTTCATTGTATTTTGGTTTGTGGGATAAAAATCTAACTGATCTTGTTGGGAGGAAGTAATCTGTTCTGCTAAACTAACAGTACTATTTTCTTCCTTCTTATCTTCTATTTTGTCTTTTGAGGCATGTTTGTTCTCTTTACTAATCTTTAAAAAAATATTTACCAAAGAAAGGATGGATGGATTCTATTAAGTTCACCTGAAGTTTGTGTTAGTCTCTCCCCTGGCTGCATGCTTTGATTTTTGGGTTGTGCATTAAATAATTCTATCTTACTTTTTTTTCTTCAACAGAAATGATGATCAGAAGCTTGCACTTTTAACCTAATTTTAAAAAAAGAAATTCTCAAGAAAATGGATGCAGAGACTGTATCCCTATTCTGTGCTATGCACCTAGTTGCCAAATCAAAAATTGACAGTTTGGAAAGACTGGGCAACTAATTTTTGGAGGAGATCTTAGGCAAAAGTTGATTTTTCTTCTCTTTTTAAAAAAGTGGAGAGACCCTAAAGCCCAGCTCTGCCAATTATCTCTGTATTTTCAGGTACTTTTTCACATGCTACCCAGCACAAGTTGAAAAAAGCCCTATGGTTAAGTCTTGGGAGGGTCTGGCTAAAATTAAGCCTTGTTTTTCTGCTAAGTACCAAGGAATCCATTGAGGCAATATGTACAGGTATACCAACCATTGTAGTGAACATGCATAACAAACTGCTCCACTCCACCACAGCCTTGTTACCATGCATTCCATTTAGCACTTAAAGACTGTGTATGCAAGTATATTTTGTACAATGATATTATGTTATATAGATTCTTTAATCCTGCAGTTTAATATTTAGTGCTAGTACTATGTATTTTTGTAACAACAACAACAATAATAATGACAACTATTATTTCTTACCCGCCTCTCCCTGTGGCTTGAGGCAGGGAACAGCACATCAGTATATACACATATTAGTTAAAAACACGTTAGTTAAAATGTATCAATTCAACCTCCTCCATGCATTCATTCTGAGAAGACACAGCCAAGGCTGTTCTTGAAGGCATTTATGTCATTAGGCTCCTTGTGCATCATTGTAATAGATAACTATGATATTTGTTATTGTTGTTGTTACGTGCCTTCAAGTTGACTCTGACTTAATACTGACTCTATCATAGGCTTTTAATGCCAACATTTATTCAGAGGAGGCTTTCCATCACCTTCCACTTCATGTAGTGTACAGAACCAAGGTCTAAGGCCTTGTCTGCACTGTCCAGATTACTCCGTATTCTGGCCAGAGTATTCTCACCCTGGAGCTGGTCCAGATTCCACACACCTTACCTTGTGTTTCATGGTGGGAATGGGCAGGTCTCTCATGTGCATGCTGCATGGTATCAGCAAGTGCCTCTGCTGCTGCCGCTGGTGTTGCACATCATGCTCTCTGAGGCTGGAAACAAAGTGCCCAGCCTTGAGCACATGCTGGGGGCCTCATTGTGACCTCAGAGAGTGTGATGTATGACACCAGCAGCAGAGGTGCCCACCAATACTGCACAGTGCATATGTGCATACAGCTGCATGTTCCTGCAATGGAACACTCTGGTTTTTCTCACAGGATTGGGTTTTCCCAGCTATTTTTAAAGCTGTTAAAACTGACTGGATGTCATTCAGATAGTTCCAACTAGAATCGGGCCCAAACCCTGCACCATCCAAGCAGTTGGGCATGGGAATGGGGAGGGGCTTTTCATTCAGCCCATGCAGGCAGGACCTAAATCAGCCATTCATCTTGCTTTGAATATTACCCATTGAAATGAATGGTCTATCACAACTAACCCAAATCCCACTGATTTCAATGGGTCTACTCAAGATAGGACTAATGGTGGAGTTTGTCCAAATTCACAGAATGTTATGATTATACCTTTCAAATAATGAATTTTAAATTTAGAATTCAAATTTGTAGTTTGAATGAGAATTTTCACCTCAAAATGTGAAATTCAAATGGCATATTTTCATTTTTTTGGCAGATATCAGATATTAACTTTCTGAAGTTATTAAACAGTAAGTACTATTGTATGTCAACTATTAAGTGGCATTAATATAAGAATGATCAAATAAAACAGAAGAACACTACTGCTAGCCATCCATACTATCAATGTTATCAAATTTCAGATTTAAGTGTGTCAGCTCCTATAATGCCATTTCAGGACAAGTTATGAATGCTGTCCAGTATCAGTTACTGAAATAAAATATCACAGGATGCCAAATCCAGATGATATTGGAGTTGAGAAAAAAGTAACTAGTGAATTAGAGAGCCACCTCTTATATCTCTACCTCCATTGGAGACCCACCAGTTCCACTCCAGCACAGGGTAATTTGAAATACAGAAAGAAGTTCTGTTTGAAGTTCTGGGTAGACTAAGCGGGGACTTGGGATAACCTCTCTTCAGATTTAGGCAGCAGATGGAAAGGGATTATATATAGAGAGAAAATATGCAGCCTGACAATGGAATCCATACATAAAATAGCACACTTTACCAGGGCTGATTTCTGCAAGGTATTGCACCATTTAAAAAATGGAAGGTGATCATATCAGTCAAGCCCATAGAATCCCACTTCATGGGGGACCAGTTAACCTGCCTCTTCCCTGTGTCACTGATTCATTCCTTTTGCTCAATTCCTGAATCTCCTGCTTAGTGTCAACCACAGTGCTGCAATACTGAGGCATACAATGTTATTTTATGTTGAGTTACAGATGAATTCCTTTTGCTAGAACCTTCAAGACCAACTACTTAATCTCTGCTTCAAGGTTTGCAATATTCCCCCCCCCCCGAATTAGTTCTGCTGCATATTGCAGGCATGCTGTCTTTTTGTTGTTGTCACTTTTGTCCGGAATCAGCCACGCCATAAACCACTCTATATAAATCAGTTTTTCATGGTCACCAAGTCTAAAAAAAACCCCAAACCCTGAATTTCAATTGGGGGGGGGGAGTAAAGGAAGGGGGAGGAGAAAAATCTTATTTCCTAAAGAACAAGTTGTTGACATTTCTCTCAAAGGATTGATTGTCCATTTTAAGTTGCTAAGATTAATTTTATTTTATGCAGCATAAGCTAAGGAACGGGGAAACTGACTACTCTAAATACAGCATGAATTTGGGAGAAAAAAGAAAATACAGGCTGAATTTAGTATGAACTAAATATCACACAATGATTTTGTACTAGTCCTCAACCCCACTTTTCATCTCAAGTTGGTCTATGTGGTGTGTAGTGGCAGCACTGAGGAGTGTGGAGAGCCCAAAGCACATCAGGTGACACCATCGTGGAGGAGAGAAATAACACCAGCCTTAGTGGTGCCATAGGTTGTGTACACAGTAGGGATGTACATCAGCTTCAGATGAACCCCAGATCAAATCAGGCCAACACAGATTGGTCACTATGCTGAGAGAAACAGAATCTTCAGGTTACTGTACATTCTTCAGTATTTCTCATTTTATACTCATAGCAGCCCTGTAAGTTAAGATAAGTTAGAACATGCCTCATGAGTCACTTCATGATAACTGAAGTGTGCATTTCGGGGGGGGGGGGGTGAGGGTACCATTTTGATTGTGGCAATTGTGCCATGATCATGAAAACATAGCAGATCAATACATATGGAACAGATCTGTACAAATCTGTAACTGCATTGTAAGATGCCAGCCCTCCTTTAGATAGAAATAGTGCTAGTATTTCATATTAAAATTATTATATGATTATGTTTTCCATTATATTTAGGGTTTTTGGGGGGGGGCATGAAATATTTGTAATTAATGCACTGTTTCAACTGAAAACAGATCACACTGGGATAAAGTTTTAGTGAGGGAAAATTGAGTTCCAGTGGGCAAATCATAGATTATCAAACATTCTTCCTAGAGTTGGAAGAGATCATGAGGGCCATCCAGTCAATCCCGCTGCCTTGCAGGAATTCACAATCAAACATGATAGGATAAAGGAAACCAGCCTGTAGTGTGGTGAGAGAAGAAATGCAAATCACCTGGCTAGGATCCAGATAAAGTTTAAATTTACATTTGCATGCTAGCTTCTCTCTCTTTCATTCAGCACTACTATGCATTATGATCACCTAGTGGAGCTTCTAAAAACCCTTGTTCCTTGGGTGGGCCCTTCGGTTTCTGTCAGCCAGCCAAAACTGCACTTTTAGGTAACTCTGTCTTTTGGGAGTCATTTACATGGCAAAATAAATCCTCTAAGAATTCACCAAGACTCCTATTAGTTCCCACATGTTTGGATTCAAAGTCACCCTATTCAGAAGGAGGGGGGCCAAAAAACCCTCAAGTTGTGAAGTAAAAGCTTTCGCTACTTTCCCTGACTTTTTTTGATAAAGTTCACGGAAATGCGCACAATAGGTGGTGTGAACTACCTATTCGCAAAAGGCTGTGTGATCTACCAGCATTCTTTCCAAAACAGACTCACAGCAGAGCTGAGTTGTGTTTTGTTGGAACTCCGAGGGGGCATGACTGCAAGGGATGCCTTTGGAATGCAGGATCCACCATTGTTTCTTTTTTGACACAGACTGGGCAACCTGGCTGCCTGCCTCCCTGCTTGAGTGTTCACCTGCTCAGTGATCACCACCTTGCTTTATTGGGGGAGGGATTTGCAGAGTTTGAGGGATGCTGCAGCCTCTTCCTCTCTTGGCTTCCTCCCAGCAGCCAGCGAGCGAAGGGGGAATGTGGGGGGAGAGGAAGAAGAGGCTTCAATGGGAGACAAGCAAGCAATGGGACTGATAGTCCCGTTGCCTGCCTGCCTGTCTGCTGCTGGGGCCTACTCCTCCCTTGTCCTCCCCCTCACACTTGCCTCAGAAGCCAGCGAGTGAATGAGGAATGGGGGGAGAGGAAGAAGAGGCTTCAATGGGAGACAAGCAAGCTTGCCTCAGAAGCCAGTGAGCAAATGGGGGAATGGGGAAGGGAGAGCTCCCCCATTTGAACTGCTAAATCACATACTTCTCAGAATTCATCAGAATGGCCAAAATCATGTAAACTGCTCAGCTCAGAATTGAAATGGAAGTAAGTCGGCATTTTCCACATTAAAAGTGGTCATGTAACTGACCCCTTGGACTAGGTAGGCTCCCAGAAAGGGGATGAGCTATATCTTAAGGGGAAGAATTAACTCTTATCTTCACAAACAGGCCAGGATCCTTCTGATTTGCCCCAGTGCTATTCAACATATTTATCAATGACTTGGATGAGGGAATAGAGGGGATTCTTATCAAGTTGCGTCTGACACCAAATTAGGAGGACTAGCTAACACCCCAGAGGACAGATACAGAATTCAAAATGACCTTAACAGATTAGAAAGCTGGGCCAAAACTAACAAAATGTATTTCGACAGGGAGAACTGTAGAGTACTAAACTTAGGCAGAAAAAATGAAATGCACAAATGTAGTATGGGGAACACCTGGCTTGATGGCAGTACATCTGAAAGAGATCTAAGATTCTTAGTGCACCACAAGCTGAACATGAGTTCAGCAGTGTGATGCAACAGCCAGAAAAGCCAATGTAATTCTAGACTACATCAATAGGAGTATAGTGTCTAGATGGAGGGAAATAACAGTGTCACTCTATTCTGCTTTTGTCAGACCTCACCTTGAATACTGTGTCCAGTTCTGGGCACCACAATTCAAGAAGAATGTTGACAAGCTGGAGTGTTTCCAGAAGAGGATGACCAAAATGCAAAAAAAGGTCTAGAAACCATGTTATGGGGAGCAGCTTAGAAAGCTGGGCATGTTTAGCCTGGAGAAGCAAAAGTTAAGAGGAGATAACCATGTTTAAATATTTGAAGGGATACCATATTGAGGATAGAGCAAGTTTGTTTTCTGCAGCTCCAGAGATTACATAGAACAATGGGTTCAAGCTACAGCAAAAGAGGTTCCATCTAAACACAAGGAAGAATTTCCTGATGGTAAGAGCTGTTCAGCAGTGGAACACATTGCTTCATAGTATGGTAGAGTGTCCTTCTTTGGAGGTTTTTAAACAGAGGCTGTATGGCCATCTGTCAAGCATGCTTTGTTTGTTCCTGCATGGCAGGGGGTTGGGCTAGATGACCTTTGCGGTCTCTTTCAACTCTATGGTTCTATGAATCTTTCCCCAAAACATGGATTGCTCTTCCTTGTCCTTTGGCTAAAGTGATCCAGATCATCCTCTGAAAATGATTCCTCATCTGTACATATGACATCACACACTTCCCTATCCCATTCTGAATGATTTGCAGAAGTGGTTTTTCTGGGTTTTAGTGGTGAAATGAGAACACACACACACACACACACACACACAGTGGCAAATTGTGCTTTAGTGTGGAATTCTTTAGAGTACATTTAGGATTGCAATATGACTAGATTAGCTGGATTAATTTTGGATTCTAAGTATTCTACCTAGTACCCAATGGGACCATTACATCTGGATTTTAAGCTTTTTAAAATCATGTGTTTGTTTTTTTAAAAAAATGGAAGATTCTAGCCCATTTGGATATAGAATGCAAAAAGGGAGAACTCCATAGCCCAAGGGAAAAATGAGCTTGCTATTGCTAGTTATAACAGCATAATGCCCAGGGAAAAGTTGCAATTTGAGGGTAGGAAAATCTAATTTCTTTGAAAAGAGCAGAGGTTTGTGTATGTGTGTGTGTGTTTCCTCATTTTTTATTTTTTTCAATATATATATATATATATATATATATATATATTTAATTGGAACTTCCAAGTATATTTACAAATATCACTGATGTGGAAGTAGAGGTGTCATGCCCTTCAGATTCACGACCTCCTCAAAACTAGCGAGGAGAGATGTCACAAGCCACAAAAATTCCACAGAAACTACATTTGTTTACCAATTCCAAGCAAAATATATGCATTAAAGAAAGTAGACAAGAATGCCCACTTTTCAGGGAGCCAAAGATTACAAATTCTGGAGATACGCATGATCAGGTGAGAGTGATGCAACCACTTTCTACTAACTATTCCAGGCAAACAATCTGGGTTCTTCAAAATGGCCTATAACATTATTATTCCAGATAGCCATGCTTACCAAAATCACCAGTTGCAGAAAAATGGATGGGGGGGGAAGCAACATACAAATCTTAGTAATGACTTCATGGCACCTGTTCAGGCCCAAACATCTGTATTCTAGAACATGACCCAGAATGCTGTCTTTCTATCCAGATGGGAAATTGTGGGGCTAAGGGGATACTTTATTACAGCTTCAATCTGAAGAGAGGGTGAAGGTGTTGCTCATTTTGGCAATTGAGGACTGTCAGTTGATTTGGCAGGCACTGCGCCAAGTCTATGTCCTTGCTGGGACTGAGTAAACGCACTCTGAAGGATTTTATGACAAATACTGTGTCCAGTTCTGGACACCACAATTCCAGAAGGATATGGTCAAGCTGGAACATGTCCAGAGAAGGGCGACCAGGATGGTGGGAGGTCTGGAAGCAATGCCCTGTGAGGAGCGGCTTAGGGATTTGGGTATGTTTAGTTTGGGGAAGAGAAGGTTAAGAGTAGACATGATAGCCATGTTTAAATATTTGAACAGATGTCATATTGAGGATGAAGCAAGCTTGTTCTCTGTGGCTTCAGAGACAAGGACACAGAGCAATGGACTCAAACTACAGGAAAAGAGATTCCACCTAAACATTAGGAAGAACTTCCTGAAAGTAACAGGTGTTTGAGAGTAGAATACACTGCCTCAGAGTGTAGTGTAGTCTCTTTCTTTGGAGGTTTTAAACAAAGGCTGGATGGCCATCTGTCAGGAATGCTTTGATTGTTACTCCTGTATGGCAGCAGGTTGGACTGGATGACCCTTGTGGTTTCTTCCAACTCTATAATTCTATGATTGTATATCAAGACTATATTTTAGCATAGGAGTGAAAATTTCAGTATAGAAATAGTAAAATATATTTAAATGCATGTGTACTAACCAGATCAATTAGTGTAAGTTCAAGTGCAGATGTCTGACAAAGGACTTTATCAGACTAGTGGCTAATAATGCTATAATTCCAAGAAGAACAAAAGCAAATATATAGTGGCATTATTACACTTATTGTCCCATGTTGCTGTAATCACATGATCTAAACACCACAGAATTATCACATGACAACCATTAGCACTTTAATAATGGGAGTTTACTTTTGTGATTTAGCATGGGCAAGATTTTGGCGGTTCTCACAAGCAGACGCAAGCACACTTAAAAAGACACAAAAACTCTTTATTAACAAAGTATATCAACACATAAACACACCTAAAAACATGCAAACAAAATGGGACAGTTCATATCTTCATCCTGTGGATAGTTTTCACATTCTCACCCGTAGGTTTTCTCTCCAGGAATGGGAAGGAGGGTGGAAAGGACCTCCCGTTCATGCAGTAATCTCACAATTACAGAAGGATGTATTTTCACACACTCTTCAATATCATGAAAATTGTGATATAGATAGCTATTGACAGCTTGTCCCATCACTGGAAAGTGACACCTTATTTGTGGCTGGAGAACACAGTAAGCACAGGAGGATTATGGCATCACACAATAGCGGGATCCATTTGTGCTATCGTGGCATAGTAATTGTGTAACTTTTGACGTGTCTGATAAAGTCCAAGGAAAGCTGTACTGCTACTCTCTATCTAGGATACCATGATAAAAATGCATTTTTAACGACTTCAAAAGCTGAGGTTTTTGCTGTTGCTGTTGTGCTCCTTCACGGGAAGGACATAGAAACACTTCTCTTGCTGTAAGAGTTAATTCTGGACAGAGAAGAGGAAACATCTTGTGGATCAAAAGTGTTTAGTATTCTCTAAGATAGGAGTGTTTATGCAGACCCTACTGTACCATGACGAGTTGTACTGATTTGCTAGCAAAGAAGACAAAATTGGTGACTACTTTTAGGGAGAAATAGTTGTTTGGATGCTAACTCAAATCAGCCTCAAGGTGGTTTCAGTAAGTTGCTTCTTTTCCCCAGAATGAAGTTAAATAAATAAACAAACATGCCATTCTAAAACTGTTAAGTGCTGTGATTTAAATCACACATGTACACGTTGTTCCAGTATTACTTAAAGACATTATTGAATTAACATATTTTACTTGGGAAATTCACTAGGGATTTATTTAAATACATTTGCATTTCATGGTTGAGTGATTCTCAGTTAAAGTATTTCTCTTATTTCCTATCTGAAATATGCTTTAGCTCTGATGGTGACCTATTTTACTTATGAACATTCTTGAAGGACCTTAATTGGGAATTTCAGGCTTTTGCACATACACTTCCTGTTTACCTTATAGTCAAGAAACTTTGACCCCAATCTAGAGACAGCCACTTTTAATTTCTGTTAAAATCAATGGGACTAAAGTTGGGGAGAACTAGGACTGAGCTAAATGTATGTTTTATTTTGTTCTTTTGACAAACATTTTTGTCCCCTGAAAAGTGATATCTTCAGGTAACATGCAGGAGAGGTTCCAAGGGGTAAAAAATATTCACCCATTATGCAGGGACAATAATTCTTCTGACCAGATGTTGAAGAGGTGATAGGCCTCGATTTCCTAGACATCTGGAGTGGTTCTTCATGCCCTGTTACACAGGGCACTAGGCAGATGCAGAGAAGCTGAAGTGCATTAGGAAACACCATGTGGGGGGTAATACCAGCCTTATTAATGCCACAGCTGTAGCATAGTCTACAATGCAAACTAAAGTAGTGCAGGGAATCATTAGGTTGGTCTTGTTGCCTTAAGAAACAGTGGCATTTTCTTTATTCCTACCCATACATTCTATGTGATGCTGAGGTGATCCGATTCATTTGCCCTCTGAACTCTGATTGCATGGTTCTGCAGAGCCATTCTCTGATTTCCAATCCTTTCCTAGCAAGAATAGCACTGTCCACAAATAAGACAGAGTTATCAGAAGGCTCAGGAGAAGACTAAGTTTTTTTTTTTTTAATGTGATGTTCAATGACCAGAACAACAACATAAGGCAATGGAAAATTCTCCCTACAACAACAAAATAAGAGCATGCCAGCTGGGCCTAGAATGCTTCTGGGTTCCTGAAAGAAAATCTAAATTGGGAGGAGGTGATGTCATGTTGCAAGGCCCTCAGAGAAGCTAAGGGAATGAGGAATAGGCCAAAATATAACCCCAGCCCCACCTCTGGGGAGTCTTCAAAGCCTTCCTGTACAAAGGAGCACAGATTTTTTGGTGACTGCACTATCCACCAAGTCTTCAGGGGAAAGTCTCAAATTAGCAGCTCCTTGACACTAAGGAGATTTTCAGACAACACTGTTATAGTGTTACTATTCCACTTTGTTTGCTATGGCTTCCTCCTGTTGAATCCTGGGATTTGCAGTTTAGGGAGGGGCATTTACAACTCTCAGCCAGAGATCTTAGGCCTCACTAAACTACAAACCTCAGAATTCCACAGGAGGAAGCCAGAGCAGTTAAAGTGGAATAGTAACACTATAACAGTGTAGTCTGAAAATCTCCTAAGAGAGTGACAACAAATTGCAAGATTGGTCATTGCAAGAGAGAAGAAAATGGAATGGAATACCCTTGAAGAGACCATAGCTGATTGGCTGGAACCCTGGAAAAGAGCAATACATGTTGGCACCTATTGTGGGGTGGGCAGGTGGGCAGGCATTTCCCATTTGTTCATATGGTTAAGTCCTGCCATGCGGCAGCTTAATTTAATCTGATGGCATCACCCTGGGGAAAGAAATGGTAGGAATTAGTATCTAAGTAGTACAGAAAGATTCTTTCAACTGCTGACTCTAGCTGTGGTTTGTTATGTTGGTGAAGAGTCATTTGAGCTCTTCTTATAATGGCAGAATGGCTGCTCCCAGTTTATTTTACAGTTGGGTTTCCCCTTATTCTCCAGTTTTCTCTTCCTACCACCAAGATTACAAGTAGGCTTTTTGATTGCATTCAGTTTACATGTTGATCCAAATTTACCAAATTTATATTTTTGAATCAATATATGAACTGTAGCACCATCATCAATATTAATGTATTTATATGCATTTTATATATTAGGTGAGAGTTGCATACATAAAAGTGTACACACAATATTAAAGTGTACACAAAAGAGTATACTACTGAAAAACAGTGTACAAGAAAAGCACATATAAACAACATGAACTTTCAAAAATGAATATATTAGGTAAAACTGCATAGAAAAATTAATAAATTAGATACAAGTATACATAGAAATGTGTGCAGCAGCAGAGAAGCTTCATTTGATACAAGAACTCAACTACTTGCACATCCTTCTGTTTATACAGTGGGACTAACTAACCAGGAACATCACATGTGCACAAGCTCTCAGCACTGCAATATAGGCAACATGTATGAGTGATAAGCATGACCCAAATATAGGAGCTTATGAAGCACATTGAAAAAGGGCTAATAATCATGAGTAATAGGATGGATTACATAAAGGTAACCATTGGTATTAATATCAGCAAAAGCTTGATATCTATTAGCCTTTACTGTAATCTCCTTAGGGAAAGTAATGAAGGCTCATTAACTCACATCTTGGAAGAATCCCCTGGACACTACACTGAAGGGTGGCTACACAGAAAGATATGATACAGGAAGAGAGCATGAAGAAGAAGGATAGAAAACAAGGATAGATTTAGCTTCTGCTATCCAGTTCATGTCCTGGCCACATGCAACGGGAGTGAAAGTAGTTCTTCAATAAAATAGTATATACTTAGGAGATTATCAGACGTGGTGAAACACAGCAAAAAAAATGCATGCCAAACCACATCAGAAGAATGCAACTGGAACAAAAAGGCCAACATTATCAGAAGACCATGTCCTCAGCTATTTCCAGGGTATAGCACTTCTGTGGATGAGGCTTCCCTTTTTCATTGACAAGGACAAGCCACCAATAAAAATGGACACCTTATTCATACCTAAACTACGCCCCAGGATGCTGAAGGACAATGTTGTCTGATAATGTCACCCATTGCTGTTCTCATCACCATCTTCTGACATAGTTTTTGCTGTGTCTGATAATCACCTTAGTGATGTGAACAACTCTTAGGAGATTTTCACACGGGGAAAGTAACCCCCGGGGAGATCGGGAGAGAAACAGGGCTGTTGGGTTTCAGCACTCCATTTCATATATCCCTTTCTTCTCCCAATCTCCCGTTGTCCTCCCTCCGTGCTGCTTCCATTTTCCTCCTGCTATTTTTTACTAACAAAAGTTCTTCATTAGTAAAAAAAAATGTGGAACATGGCGGGAGGGAAATAGAAGCAGGATGGAGGGAGGATGACAGGGGATCGGGAGAAGGAAGGGGGCGTGCGTAATGGAGAGCCCTGTCTCTCTCTCGATCTCCCTGGGGGTTACTTTCCCCATGTGAAAATCTCCTCAGTCTTGGCTTTATTGTATTTCTCCCCAATCTACCTCTTTTCACATTGTTTGGTTGTACTAGGTTTTGCAAGACTTTGAGCCACATTGACCTTTGTGCCCATTTTCTGAATGCAGTTTTCAGAATGTAAACACTTATTTATACCTTTTTATTGGTGTGCACATTTTTACAGACATTTCCCTACTAATGTAACCTTGTTTGCATGTATTTTTTTAAAAAAACAAACAAAGACTTAATGCATTTTCAGGCATTTGTATGCAAAAGACAAACAAAAATCCTAGTACACCACAAGTTGAACATGAGTCAACAGTGTGATGCGGCAGCTAAAAAGGCCAATGCGATTTTGGGCTGCATCAATAGAAGTATAGTGTCTAGATCAATGGAAGTCATAGTGCCACTCTATTCTATCTTGGTCAGGCCTCACCTAGAATACTGTGTCCAGTTCTGGGCACCACAATTAAAAAAGGATATTGACAAATTGGAGCGTGTCCAGAGAAGGGTGAATAAAATGGTGAAAGGTCTGGAAACCATGCCTTATGAGGAAAGACTTAGGGAGCTGGGTTTGTTTAGACTGTAAAAAAGATGGTTAAGGGGCGATATCATAGCCCTGTTTAAGTATTTGAAGGGATGTCACATTGAGGATAGAGCAAGCTTGTTTTCTGCTGCTCCAGAGACTAGAACATGGAGCAATTGATGCAAGCTCCAGGAACAGAGATTCCACCTCATCATTAGGAGGAACTTTCTGACAGTAAGAGCTGTTCAGCAGTGGAACACACGCCCTCGGAGCATGGTAGGGTCTCCTACCTTGGAGGTCTTTAAACAGAGGCTGAATGGCCATCTGTCAGGGATGCTTTGATAGTGATTTCCTGCGTGGCAGGGGGTTGGACTGGATGGCCCTTGTGGTCTCTTCCAACTCTACAATTCTATGATTCTATGAAAAAATGAAGACCTGAGCACACGGTTTAGGAATTGTGTCATACTTAACCTAGATCTATGTCTCAAAATGAATGCACTTAGGAGATTTTCAGACACGATTTTCAGCAGGATATATTCCAAAGCAGCTCCGTTGCTGCCGCACGGCAGGGGAACAGTTTCGGATGACACCGTCCCTCTGCCAAACCCCTCCATGTCACTTCCGTGACAGAATGGAGGAAACCGCATCGTATTTCAATCAGGGGCAATAATCATAAATGAAATATGATGTGGTTTCCTCCATTCTGTCACGGAAGTGTCACGGAGGGGTTCGGCAGAGGGACGGTGGCGTCTGAAACTGCTCCCCTGCCGCGCGGCAGCAACGGAGCTGTTTTGGACTATATCCTGCCGAAAATCGCATCTGAAAATCTCCTTAGTCAGACATTATCCTTGCTGTTCCTTTCCTTCTTGTTTTCTCTCTCACCATTTTTGGTCTCTTATGTATTTGACTTATTTTTGTTTATCTGTATCAATAGAAGAATGATAAACTGTAATATCATCCCAGGGCTTGTCTGGACCTGCCAGAATATGCCAGCTTCCCACTGGTGTATTCTGGCCCCAGATCAGACCGGTCCCTCCTCCCCATTACCAACATGAAAGAAGATGGAGTCCATACCTGCATGCTTGCCCATATCTATAGCTGCCACTGCCGATGGTGTCTCTCTGAAGCCAGGAAGGAGGCCCTCAGCATGTTATTAAGGCTAGTCACATGCAGGTGGCCTTGATCACATGCTGAGGGCCTCCTTCATGGCTTGAGACACCATAATCAGTGGTGGCTACAGATAAGGGGCCAGCATGTAGGTATGGGCCCCTGTGTTCCTGAAAGGCCAAATCTGGGTTTTCCCACATGAAGCAGGTTTTCCTGGGAGAGAGAAGCAGGTTTTAATAACATGACATAACTGACTTTATCCCATCTTCCCCTCGCCTTTTCCCCAGGTGTTACCAGGACTGCCCACAGGTGAAACTGGGAAGACAGGGTAAATAGCCCATTTAGAGAAGCCCCAGTAATTGTTACAAACATAGGACTGCTAATGAGAACAGGGAGGGATAATATCATGGAAGTGTGGGGTGGTTGTGGACTGACACTCTCTCTCTCTCTCTCTCTCTCTATATATATATATATATATATATATGGTATGTTTCCTCCTCCAGTGTGCTGATTGGCTGCTTATGCAATGAATTCCCCCTCCCCTTATTCCCTCAGCCAGTCACCACCCACATGCAATTCCCTCTCCACCTCACAATACACTCAATCTGCATAAATATCTGAAGCCTCACAAAGACCCCTCCCTCCTCTCCCTCCCTCAGCCACTCACCACCCACATGTAAAACAATGCAACATTTTTTTCCTAAAATAATAGCATGTAGCTGAACTGTGTAAACTTCTCAAATCTACTATAATGGCATATGTTACACTGGGTAAAGCTAGTAGTTGTATTATAGTGTTCTTTTAAGGTATTTTTAAAAAAACAATAAAAAATAAAATTTTGGAAAATATATATGCATGATTTTATGTGTATTTTATTATTCAAAAAAGTATATCAAGCCTCACAAATGGACAAATTTCAGAAGTGAGATACATGTCTTAGAATGAGTTATGGGAAGTAAGAAATTGATAATCTTAGCAAGAATCAAAAAATTTCATCCCTACATATGTTTCATCACATCACATAATCAATTTTTTTGGGGGGAAAATATAAGTTACAGTCATCTTTAACCCTATTTGAGTTTACATTTCCTGCACTGGCAGGGGATTCATTTAAATAGCTCGTGGGTCCTTCCAGCTTTATGATCTAATTTGATAATTCAGTGATTCTATGATTAGATGTTCATAATGTGTAAACATTTTTTTCTGGTTGCAAAATCTTTTCTTCCTTTCTTCCTTGGACACAATGCATTTTATAAGCAATATGTTACCAACCGTTCTGGGTACTCATTCATTTGAAACAATATAAATCATTGGTGTTCTTTCCCCAAAATTAACAACTGCATCCTCCGAGTCTAATTTTGCTTTCAATATGATATGTACTACATATAAATTAAACAGATAGGGTGACAAAATGTATCCTTGTCTGACCGTATTTGCCAATAGAAAACCAATCTTTTCCTCCAAATCATGTCCCGATAGTCCAGAGTAGAGGTTGTGCATCATGACAATCAACTGTTGTGGCATACCTATTACTTTTAGAGTGTACCATATTTTCTCATGATCAACATAGTCAAAGGCTTTGCTATTTTCTATAAAGCACTGGCTTATTTTTTTGCTGAAATTCTTTGGTGTGTTCTGTTATCCAATGTATATTTGCAATATGATCTCTTGTGCCTTGGACATTTCTGAATCCAATTTGGTGATCTGGTATATCAATTTCTGTCCACTTTAGCATACTCACATCAAATATGTCTATGTCTAAGCATTCCATTTCTTGTTATATGACTTCTAACTCTCCATGACTCATGCCTTCCACATTCCATGTTCCTACTATATACATTGTACAGCTTTGGACTGTTCTTTCATCTCTGTGCATGCCAGCAGCTGAACATCCTTTTGGCTTAAGTCCAGTTGCTTCATTAGACACAGAGCTACTTGTTCTTGTCCTCTGAAATTCTACAGTAGCTGGTTGAGTGCCTTTGAACCTGGCACTATGTCTTGTTTAATTTTGTATTGTTTCTCATAGGATTTTCATGGTAAAATGCATTCAGAAGTGGTTTGCTGGTGACTCCCTCAGAGTAGTACTCAAAAGAATTAGCTGAAGTTCCATTGCTGTTGCCCCTCTGCCAGTGTCACCCTTCATCCTCATTACTGCTGCATCCCAGTAGCTATTTAGCTCCTTAATAAAAGCCTGTGTGATATGGGATACCCTACTGGCAACAATGCTACCATCAGCATAGCCTCTTGCCTTACAGGGGCACAAAATCCTACCACCAGAGAAATATGGTGCCATGTGACCTTCTTTGCTAGTAATAATTAATTAATAATAATATAATAATAATATTGATAATAATAAAAATGCAACCCACATCCCCACAATTAATTGATTAATTAAATAATTAAATAAATAAATCCCGCTCTTTCATGTTACCCTGAAGAAGCTGCCCCAGGCAATCCAAGTCAGTATCACAATTTTGCAACAATGCTACCATCAGCATAGCCTCTTGCCTTACAGGGGCACAAAATCCTACCACCAGAGAAATATGGTGCCATGTGACCTTCTTTGCTAGTAATAATTAATTAATAATAATATAATAATAATATTGATAATAATAAAAATGCAACCCACATCCCCACAATTAATTGATTAATTAAATAATTAAATAAATAAATCCCGCTCTTTCATGTTACCCTGAAGAAGCTGCCCCAGGCAATCCAAGTCAGTATCACAATTTTGCAGGATTGTAACAGGATCATGATCCCCCTAGCTCCTCCCAAGTATGAGCTCTCCCAGGACAAGATACTCGTTACTAAAATAAAGTTTCAAATTGTTCTGAAAATAATTCCACACCATCCTTTTGTTCTCTGTCTTACTTATAGTAGGCCAATGCATTGACTCTTTCTGAGTTGTATCTTCAAGGAGATCAAATGCTACCTAGAAGTAGCTGGATGTCAAAAAGAGAATGATCTATCAGACATAATAGGTAACAATATTTCTGTGATTGCAACAATAGAGAAAATTGCTGCTACAATCAAGGAAATTGCTGCTGATCATTGGTCAGTACTGAAGGGAAGCAAACATATAATGTGGTTCCTGCAAAGCAACAGTGTGGAAGAAGTAATGCATGAACTGGTTTTGCTCAAATGAGGCACTTACAAGAACCACCGACAGTGTACGAATTGTGGCGGCTATCTTCTTTGTGTGCGTGTGTGTCCACAGTTTGTAGTCAATGGTCTGTTCTATAGGGAGTAATATCCAGTGTGTAAACTCACCCTCCTATCTATTACCTGTTAGTACATAGTACAACTAGGGAAAGGTGGAAGTGTCCCTGAACAGAACATACTGAACAAACTCTGATATCCTACAGAACAAAATAGTACAGAAGGACTTACAGGGACATAACAAGTGATATATAGTATAAAACTGATGTCTACTATTCAGAGATTATCCCCCATATCAAAAGACATCCACCCATCTTTCTGTTTTCCCTCCATCATTTGAATGCTGGGATTTGAACAATTTTATGCACTGAGTACCTTGCAAACATATCAACACTGACTCTCCCCCCCTCCTCCATTTCCAAGCAGTGATGCTAGAAGTTTTGAAAATGTCCTTGGTAAGATGTTCTCTGGCCCCATATCAACCCTTATACTCTTACCTCTTTTCTCCTCTACCATGTTAGCTTCTTGCTCATTCTCCTCTCAAAATCAAAGACTGGGGAATATGTTGTTTCACTTCCAAGTGCTAGATGTGAAGGGCAGTGAGCACTGGAGATGAATGTGTATCTTTCTTCCACTCCTCAGGCAGCTTGAAGATAATGAATGAATCCTTTTTTATACTTTTAAAAAACATTTTACACTGGTTGTTGGGAGTTCTGGCTCCCATTTTTGAAAGGAAGAAAAAGAGACTTGTTTGTTCATAACATAGCCTAGTCAGTTCAGAGATCCTTAACAGTGATGTCAGTCACCACAATGTCTTTCTTTTTCTAATCCTGGGAGGAAAAGAGGTGTGTGTGTGATCTGCAGGGTGAGCAAACTTGCTGCTCTCAAGTTCCATACACTCACACCCTACATTTGATCACCCAGGGTGTCTGTAGCTTCTGGATAATAGGATAATGAATGCAAGCAGTTGGACCTTCATTTGTAGCCCTGAGCAGTAAGGTGGGGCTGACCACATCAAGGAAATATAAACCACTGTTTCCAAGAAAGAAAACACAACTTTTATGGGGTATCTGGTAATAGGCTGGGTTGATGTCATGATGGAATTACCAGCCATCATGGAGTATTCATCTCAAAACTTACAGCTATTTCATCTGGGTAGCTCCACTCCATGTTTCCATAGCAACAAGTATGGTAGAGGGTGGGAGCCCCAATTCCTAAATATGACATTGCATCACCTGACTGGAGAGCCAATCAGATCTGGCAATGCAGAACCAATCAGACTTTACCAATGGATTTTTGAGTTTCTGAAAATCCTTTGTTTGAGGCCACATGCTTTTAGACCAGCAAGGAAAACACATGGCCACTATAACATCAAAGGGCTAAATGATACCATGAAGTCTAAGGGAGAGACTTCCAATGACTCTGAATTCCATCTCCAGAGACTCAGCTAGGCTGGCTTATGATAAGCCTGAGCCTAGCCATCCCAACTGGGACATGGATTGATGATTATGGACTTCATAACCTGTGAGTTATATTTTCTTAGCTTAGGAAATGTCTAGTTAGCATGTGTTAGTCTTCATGATTTATTTTAGCTCTATGACTGAATGTATTTCATGTAACCTTAAGCTGCATTCCTGGAGGAGAGATGTCCCTCCATGCTAAGTATTTAAGTGATTGGAACAAGAAATAAAGTTTTCTCTCTTTTCTCTACAAGCTCACCTCACGTACCTTTTCGGTCAGCTATTTTGAATCTCTTTGGGTAGAAAGGGGGATAAGGTTAACCCTCATCTAAGGCTAGAAATTTAAAGAACAATGTGGTTGTCTCCTTGTAATCACATTTCAAAGCTACATTAAATCAAGGAGTGGTGGCAGACTACCAAAGGACAGGTTTCCAGGGACTTCTAGACTAGAGTAACCCTTGAGAGTGTGTTTTCAGATTGTATCAGAAGGCTGGTAGCTCCCTTCCCTTCTCAGTGAAGTTGGATTGCACAGAGAAGGAGGGGGTCTACACCATAACAGTTGGTATGAGGCCAGATTGGGAAATCAGATTATCCACATGTCAGCCAATTGAACCAACACCCAGCCAGCCAGACTGCTGGCAGGACCTGGGCTGTCAGTACCCATCCAGCCCCATGACCAACCCACTAAAGTAATGACAAAATATTGACAAGATCCCAGTACAACATAAAGGTGGGGGAAACCAACCTGAAGCTGAATGATGGAGCTTAGCTTGATGTGATGGTTTTATGGGGAGGAAGTGGGAAATGTCCCCTTAATTGGCTGGCAGTTCCCACCTTTCCAAAAACCCTGCAAAAAAATGTGAAGGCCCCTGGGAAGAAGCAGCAGCATCCAGCACTATGATTCTTGCATTGTCCTGTCCCTGATGCTCAGACACAAACTGGGAGCCAAGGTAAGTCCAAGTATCCATACTTTACAACTGCATGCCCATGGCAGGTCACTGTAGTTACTAAAATGAAAATGAAAATGAATGGTTTCCATGACTATCTCTGATGGGGATCTACTGTTTGGAGTTCCTTCAGGCTACAAGGTCCCAGACTTCCCAGAATTCTAGCCATAGTGATCCCTCTGTTTCTAAGTATGTGTTTATAGTTATTTTACTATGGGGAAACTTCTACTCAATTATTTCTGCAGATGTATGGTCAGTGGGAACAAGAGATTTCTCTACCCTCACTCACCACAGGGTTGATGTGGGGATAAAATGAGGTAGGGTGAAATGAAAATCATGTATGTAACCTTCAACTCTTTGGAAGAAAGGTGGGATAGAAGTGGTAAGAATACACAAGTAAAACAAAGGACATTAAATTAGGCTGTTGCACAGTTTTGTTTTGTTTTGGCTTGTGGGTTCCAGCCTTGATACACTTGCAATCTTATTCAGTTGAGATTATTATTCACAAGAGTGAATATGCAACATTTGTTTTGGAACTAGAGAACGACAAATATTCACAGCATATTCTATTCTCCATCACAGACTAGCAACAGCCAACCAGCTGTGCAACACTTCACTGATATGCCTATCAGTTTGTTGATAGAAAACTTAATATTACAAGCCTCTTGGACATTGATCTTTTGGGCACCTCAACCAGCAGAAATCATAGTGACTTCAATAAAACTTGTGCTGAACAATTGCTTTGATGATTGGGCCAGAAAGACTGCTGATATGTATATTTGCTTGAGAGGTGGGAATGATGTATTCTCTTCTGCTTTATCAAACTACAGCAGGGATTTGGGATCATCTTGTAACTCTTGCTGTTTCTTCTAGTTCAGGTCTCTGATTCCTGGTCCTTTTATATTTCATAAGACTCTAATTTCTTTAGGGGAAAGAACATTCAGTTTTATTTAGCTAATGGTGAAAAATATAGGAATGAATTGTGATGTTTTGGAGAAAATGCAGGAGTTTGCTGCCCTGGAAGAACCTTGCAAAAGAAACTTATATAACAGTAACTCTTAAACTTCCAATCATTTTTGGCATGATAGAAACTTCTTAGGTTTCTTTTGTGAATTAAAAATAATTTGTCCAGCATCAAATATTGTTTTACAATTAATAACATATTGTACTAATCTTTGTTTCATACAATCTCTCTCTCTTTCTCTCTCTCTCTGTCTCTCTCTCTCACACACACACACACAGAGAGAGAATCAATAATCAATGCACATGAGCATGGACAATAGCAGCTCTAATCAGATTTTTTAAATAAAAGCAATGGTATTGTTGGATGCTAGATTTGTTTTGAGTTTTAGTCTGAACTACTGAGAATGCTGAACCCATTTTAGAGATCACCTTCAGCACTGTGAGCAACTCCTTTACAAGTTAACACTAAATACTGGAGTGGATTTATTGCCCCCAGTGACATGGGAGCCACCAACTGACACTATGAATGGAGACTGCAGTTGTGTTGTTATTGTCCTTTAAGTAATTTCAGGCTTATAGTGACCCTAAGATGAGCCTATCATGGAGTTTTAATGGCAGAATTTGTTCAGAGGAGCTTTGTCCTTGCCTTCCTCTGAAGCTGAGAGTGTGTGATTTGCCCAAGGTCACTCTCTAGCTTTCTATAGCTGAGCAGAAATTCAAACCCTGGACTCCCAGTGTCCAAATCCATCACTGAAACCACTACACCATGCTGGCTCGGGAGACTGCAGACAAGGTTCCACTTTGGGTCCCCCTCTGGGAGAAATGTGGCATATTAAATTAATTGATTAATAAGCTGTTAATAACCCTGTGCTATGGGCTGTATCTCAGTTATTGATCTGATGATTTAGAATGCATCAGATTCAATCCCCAGCATCTCCAGGTAAGGCTGGAAAAGAAACCCCAGGGAATTCTGCTAGTCAGTGAACACCTGACCAGAGATCTGACTTAGTGTGAGGCAGTTTCCCATGACTCTAAAAAGAAAAAGAAAAAAGATATAGTTAACCAGATAGTCTTAAAACACACTGCTTCTGACATGCTCATTGAATTTAAAATGTATACTAAAATGAAGTGTTTCTTAAACAGATGGTACTGTAGCTTTTCTTAAACAGGTGGTCATGAAACAGAAAGAACTCAAGGTCTTTGGCTCTGCTTCAGAAATGCTCACTGTGGTGGCTTGTATGGCTGTTTACCTATCCAACAGATGGTTGCACAGTCAAAGCTGACAGTGGCCACAGTCTTGTACACATTTTTGTACACTACTTCCACTACTATAAATGTCTTTGGAAGAACATTTAGATCAGAGAGATTCATTGAAAAATTTGAATATGTGGGAAACCTAAAGGATAGTTCAATTCTGGTACCGTGGGAGATTGGTTCTGGGGGCGCCCACAGATGGTGAACTCCATGGATAATAGCAAACACCATCCTGGGGGCCATCTCAGGGGAAAGGGGGAGAAGTTCGCTCCTCCACCCCTTCCCCCTTTGGCCCCGCCATGGCCCCACCACAGTGCGATCATGGGGGCAAAGGGGGAAGGGGATGACGCCAGTTCACATCTCCACCCCCTTCTCCCTTGGCCCTGCCAAGGCAGCAATCATGGGGGCAAAGGGGAAAGGGGATGAGGACAGTTTGCTCCTCCCCTCTCCCTTCACCCCCACAAACACCACTGTGGCGACAGGAGGACTCCCAGGGGAAGGGTTGGGTTAGGTAAGATCCCCCTCCCCCCTCCCTTCCCCTGCCATCACCAACCGAGGATAATTGAATCCATGTTTGGTGAATCAGCAGATACAGGCGTGCTACTGTATTAGTTCAAGTGGTTCAAATTCATATTGAGTTGTCAAACAAACCAATCCCCACACACATCAATACATCTTACATCATTTCATATATGTGTGAAATCCATTTTTCCAATCCTCTGCCGTGGGGTAGGATGCCAATTTCCAGTCCAAACCATTTTCCCTATGAACATTTCATTGAACATTCATACAGAAACACTGAACAAGTTTAAGACATAGTTTGAAATCCTGTTGATGACTTATGCTTCTCTCACTCCCATTTACTCCAATATAAGTACTTTTAAGGCTGTTGTGGAAGGAGGTATCATGTACCCCCCTGTGCAACAACCTTACCTGCAGGTGCACAAGGGCATCAAGAGGCTTGAAGGAGCAGCTCCACCTTCCTATGGCAACTGATTGGTCTGTCATTGGTGTTGTGCACCCAGGATGGAAGAAATAGTCCTACCAGGTGTGATGGCTGCTGCTGCTGCTTCCTGGGCAAGCAAGGACATCCAGATACTTCCCATGTGGACCGCCATGGCCAGTCAATGGCAGGGGGCTGAAATGTCTCTGGAAGCCCCTAGCTTCCTTCTACATCTAGGGGAAGAAAAGGCATCAACCTCTGGGTCACAGACATAGGTATTCTAGTGAAGAGTTATG
This sequence comes from Gambelia wislizenii, assembly GCA_030847615.1. Lineage (NCBI taxonomy): Eukaryota > Metazoa > Chordata > Lepidosauria > Squamata > Crotaphytidae > Gambelia > Gambelia wislizenii. Next base: position 190,780,816 of record JAUMIR010000003.1, on the reverse strand, counting down.
TTTCACCAGCAGAACTACTGGATTTCATCATAGGCTACACAGTCCCTACATATCTACCCAGAAATAAGTCCCATGAAATTCAGTGGAGGTTACTTCCAAGTAATTGTGCATTGTGTGTGTACTGCAAGTTTAACCAAGCAGCTCCTTCTGTGACTTTGCTTTTAAACATTTTTTTACAAGGTGTATATCATTTTTAGAGCTTCATGGAGGCCATGAACTCCACTACATTTTTAATTGTTATTTTGCAGTTTGCTAAATAATATTAAATTATTCATCATATGACCAGCATTATTTAGAAGCTCCACATCTGCCTTTAGCCTCAGTACAAAGGTTATGTTGTTAAAAAAAAATCCCACTTGCCAAGCCTCCCACTTAGAATTTAAGGAACTCCTTTCTTTATTGAAATAGGTGGGAATGAAATCTGGCAATAGGTCTTGATTTTGGATTGAGCTTCATGTGTATATCTAAAAAGCTGCTATGAATATATCCCCCATATATAAGTGGTATGATTATCAAAGAAATTATCTCCACTGCTTATTTCAGCTGCTTACTCTATGACAATTCAACACTGCAAACATCACTGGAAGTGTTATACCCATGGAAAGCTTTTCAGAAGCCAAATATTTACTATGCCACCTCAATACAAACTGTTCAGTGATCTTCAGTAGATTAACACTCTCTTTCTTTCTATCTATTTTCCTTTGATTTGCTAGTTTGAACTACTACATGTGCTTAAGTGCAGTGCAGTGAAGCAGGATTACTGTTCAATTTTTCTCTTGCCTAAGCTTTTGTAATTTACATTTTAAGTGGCAAGTATTAGGAATTCAAATTAAGGGTGATGCAAAATAATACATAGATGTACATACAGTACTGTGGTGCTGGTAAAAAATGTGATGATTCTTGTCTAGATTTGTTCAGAGCGGATCTGTTTTTGAGTTCCTCTAAGGTTTAGACATTGTGAGTTGGCCAAGGTCACCCAGTGGGTTTCCATTGCTGAGCAGGGATTCAAACCCTTGTCTTGAGAGTCATAGCCCAATGATTAAATCACTACATCATGCTGGCTCTCATTTAACACATATTTCTTTAATACATTTATATCCTATAATTGTTTTGTCATGGAACTAAGGATGTAATTGTTCACTAAGTTACTTTTTGAAGGTCACAACAAGTAATTTTCTTCCCACTACAATAATGTCTTCAAAAAGCACACAGTTTTGAAGCTATTTGCAGTTCAGGACTTATTATGTGCAAAATTTGCACGTTGATGTTTTGTTCAAGAAACATAATTTTCTGTGCTGGAAACTGCATAATAAATAGCATTTCAATGCAGAAATACCACTTGCTATGAAAATCAACCATATGTGAATTTTACACAGAATAAATCCCCGATTATAGCATTTTCTGTTCAAGAATTATTTCTGCATTGAAATAGTATTTTGCATGCACTAAAAACTGTTTCTTTTGCAGAAAATGATGTTTCCTGTGCAAAACAACCATGTGCCAATTCCGCACAGAATAATTCTCAAACTGCAAAGATTCTCATAGTTCCAGGATTCTTCTTGTCAGAGTTTCTCAACATACATAATTTTTTTTTTGTCTCAGGTTGTTGTTGTTGTTTGTAGTAATAATCCTACAAAAAGCAAGTGGCTGGGATTTGGAGATATTGTTTAATATTGTTCAAGTGACAATGTCCTAGAACAGTTGTTCTTAACCTGTGGTCCAGGGACCCCAAGGGATCTGCAACATCCTTACAGGGTGTTTGCAAAAGCTTGAAGGCTGCTTGGCTCACTTCTTCCCTGCAGTGGAGTGGCCATGTGACAGGAGCCAAAGCAAAGTCTGGCCGGCTGGCTTGGCCTTCGCATTGCCATTCAACCTTCTCCAGCCACAAACTTGCAGGAAGAAGCAGGGAAAAAGTCTTCCCTCCCCCGCCAGTGCCTCTGAGGGAAGGTTCAATGGATGATGCAATTATTATTATTATTATCATCGTCATCATCATCATCATCATCATTACTTGAGTTAAGTCTTAGGGATCCATGGTGACAATAGATATTTAAAAGGGGTCCCTGGTAAAGAAAAAGTTTAAAGCCACTGTCCTAGAACAAGGATCTGAATTATGTTGGCCTACAAATATTGATAGGCTGTAACTCTCAGCAGCCCTAGGCAGCCTAGTCTGGTGAGGAATGCATGGAGTTGTAGCCTAACAACATCTGGAGGGCTATACAAACCTATTACTGCTATAACTACAATCATTATTATCATCATCATCATTTATATAGCACCATCAATGTACATGGTGCTTTACAATAAAACAACCAAAAACAGTGTGTCCTGCCAAAGGCACACAGTCTAAAATATATGTATATACAGATACGAGTGAAGGAAGGAAAATGTCAGAAGGTCCTCTTAGATACAAGCCTCTCTGCTTGCTTAGATGCTCTGTAGCCATGTTGATTCAAGGCTGGTATGTGTTGGGAGGGGATGCAGCTGCTGGAGCAGGCTTGACAGGAACCAAGTTCATGTGGCATGGTTTGGTGCCTGTAGGAAAGAATGCAAGCCTGGGGGGCAGGGAAGGAAGTGGGTGTAAAGGGTTCTTAAAAGTCAAATTTATGATATACTGACAGAACTGGCAATTACTTTGCTACTGTGCTGAGTCTAACTATCAATAAAGCTTTTCTGGATTCATCCTGAGGCCTCTTCATTGAGTTGGGTAAAGACAGGGCATTATAAAATACAAATCTATACAATACAATTGCAGAACACATTATCCAGATAAAATGTTTTAAAAATACAATGTAATATAAAGCAAACTGACTAATACATGTAAGCGAAATATCCAAGACTATAAAACAATTATCAAACTAAAATTCCATTAGTCTTGGGGGAAAAAAGTTTTCAGTTGAGATTTAAAAACAATGAGGGAAGGAGCCATCTGCAAATATTCAGGGAGGAAAATCCAAGGCTGCGTTTACACAGGCAAATATTCCCCTAAATATACCACTAAGATTGCTCATTGTTCCCACGGATCAAGCCACAGTATCATCTCATTCAGAAGGGGGGAAGTCAAAACACCCAAATGTAATATGACAAGGGATGTCACTACTTTTGCCAGTTTATTTGAAAAGTAGCGCAACTTAGCACATTATTGCTAGTGTGAACAGCAAGTCCGTGTGAATTACCAGCAATCTTCTTGATACAGTTGCAGCAGAGCAACTTATGATGAAGGGGTGGGCTGGCTAGATGTGGAACCAGGAGGGAGACTCAGGAAATCTTAAAATCCTTCATGTCTACTGCTTGCTTTAAACATACAGCCAACTGGCTTGCTTTTAGCATGGGAAAAGCACTGCAGAGCAAAGGAATCCTAGCCAGCTGCTTGTGTGTGTGTGTGTGTGTGTGTGTGTATCTGTGTCTGTGTCTGCTTTCCTTCCCACTTAATTATTCATCTCCTCCATGGTCTCCCTCCTTTTTTGTTAATTTATATGCAGATGAAGGTACCCTCCTTTCCGTCTTCTGCTGGCTTTAATGATAATGATAGAGCTGCCTGACCATCCCCCCCACCTTTGTGTGCCAAAACTCATCCAAATTAGCCATAAATCTTAGGAACTATTCATCCCTGATACGAAAGAAGGGAAATCCGGAATTTCGCTCACTTTGTTCTGTCCTGTAACTGGCCCCTTTGTCAATCAGCTGTTAAGCAAGGAGAAAAAGCCTTCCATTTGGAGTTTGATTGTGGGCAGGGAGCTGGGTGGAAATGACATTCTTTGCCTCTGAGCTGTTAAGCACACTGAGTTGGGGCCAGGGAAGACATTCCTATGGCATTGCTTTATCTCCTCTCCAATGCTTGGCCACGCCCCCACCACATTTGGCTATGTGAATCTCAAAGTGAGAAAAACCAAAGTGCAACAAAATACAGCTGTTTCCTCCATAGACCGTGTAAACTACCCACCACTGATGCAGAAAAGTGCTAAAGCGCAATTTATCGTAATAAAACCTGCCGTGTAAATGCAGCCCAAGAATATGGAGAAGTGAGTAACCTACTCCCATCTTAGCAGGACTACACTCTTGGCTTTCTTCTGTTTGCTTTTGGGAATAAAAAGGAATCTTAGGAACTGAAGCAGCCCATCCTACTGATTAAGAGGTAAACACAAACGTGTTTCAGGCTGTCCTGCTCTTCTTCAATATAGTGGGCTTGTATGATTTAAGAGGAAACATTGTTAACATTACCTGGTATTGAAAACATGAACTTTTGCTCACAGTCTAGTTATTTTATAGGAGAGTGCAAGGCATTTAAGAAAGAGAATATTCCGTTATGACCTGAAGATGTTGATAAAAATGAAGATATTTGCCCCCATCTTGGGCACACAGTAAAAACTGTCGTGATAAATCAGCCCTCAGAATGTGAACAAGGAAACAGAAAAAGACAAAGAAAGCAATGAAAGTCTGAATGTAACATGAAAGGAGTCTTACAATTTCTGTATCTGGGCTACAAATAAGGAAAACTGTTCCAAGGATTTTGCTCCATACTATTAAAAGAGAGAGAGCATCCTTTATCATATACTGCTTAATTTCTGCTTTCAAAAGGAAAGTACTTAACATGTCAAGTGGTACTTAACTGCACTAGCATTTCCATCCTTTTCAACAAGGATTAGCAATCCCTTCTTATTCAATGTGAATAGCAGACCTGAGAAATAAAAATGCAACCAGCAGAGAAGAATTTGATTTTGCTGGATTTGTGCTTTTGATTGTAGGGCTAAATAAAGGACTGACCCATTAAAATGTAATTTGTTTTTTGGGGGGGGATGTTCTATGAATTTATTTTGTCCAGATACAAAACTGACAGAAATGGATTAGCCCTATTGCAGCCTGTATAATTTTGTATTATCTCTCAAATCTGGATTAAGAGTTTTGTCATCATTTTCAATAGGAACTAGTCACTGAATGGAAGGAAAATTGATGGAATTTAATAAAGTATTTACAAAGGTATTTTTGTAGCCTATTTCTGTTTAGGACTAACAGTAGCCTATTTCTGTTTAGGACTAGGCTTTGTGTCATCTACATGAGAAATGTGGAACTGAATTTAAGAGTAAAATAAAGAATTACTAGCTGTACCCAGCGTAAAATATGCCATTAAAAAACAGCCCCTAAACCCCTGGTAGACCTCATGACAACGCTGTAAGGTAGGCTGGTGGATTTTTAAATTCCTCCTTCTCAGCATTCCACACTTTTCCCAGAATTGTTGAGGATGACTTGCTCTCTTGTCCTGCCACCACTGCCGCCACCACTAGTTGACTGCCTGGGTCCCATAGCAGGCAGCCCACCATTGCCACCAGTTGACTATCTGGTTCCTGTCACAAGCAGCCCACCGTTGCTGCCAGTTGACTGGGTTCCATTGCAGCAGCAGAAGCAGTGTCCTACCACTGCCACCACCAATTGAATGCCTGGTTCCAGTGGCAGCAGTGATGTCCCGCTGTCACCACAAGTTGATTGTCTGGGTCCTGTTACAGCCCATGACTGGCGAGTGGCAGAGGGAGTGAGGAGGAGGTAGGGGCTCTTGTGAGGCTGGGGGTGGCGATGCAGATTGAGTGGCAGGAGTTGATTGTGAGGTAGAGAGGAAATGTGCATGGTAGTGGTGATTGGATGGGTGTGTTTCCTGAGCACACTGTGAAAGGGAACATACCCAATAGTTATACAGACATACACACACACACATATATATACTGTATATGATGCTTTCCCCTAAAATGATTAAACTTCTCTTTTTCCTGGGATGTTGAGGCATCTCCTATATCCCAACATACATCACTATATCCTTAGATTATGGAGTAGAAATAAAGTAGTTGTTAATGAAAGGGACCTGAAAAAGGTTGGTGAGTGTCTCTGTTGGTAATATTTGTCAGGGCCAAGGTGAAAACAATGACCATTTGGAAGAACTGTACCTCAATGGTAAGGCACAAGTTTCGTATTCAAAAAGTAACAGGCAACTTCGGAGGAGCAGAGGAGAATAGAACAGGGATGGAGAAATGTCCATTTTAGCATTCTTTCCATTCATATTTTATAAATTCCAAGGGTTTTTGTTTTTATTTTTGCTTTTTTCTCGATATAATGTCTGGAGATCTTTGTAAATTCTTCAAAAACAAAGTGAAACAAAATAATCTTCTATTTATACTCATCATATTCAATAGATACAGCCATTGCTAATGTGGAGAAAAGCATGTTGTACCACCATACAGCTGTAAAAGATGAGGAACCTTACAGAATAACAGTTGATGGCCTTCATTCAACATCAAAATGATCAAATTCACAGGGATACAAAACCAATCTTTCAAGGCTCAAGTAAAATCTGTACCAGGATAGATGAGTATATTGATTTTAATTTCCCCTATGCTTGATATCTTTTTAAAAGCCAATTTCTTTCCATCTTCAATATATACTGTATATTCCGGCATATAAGACAACTTTTGAGCACTCAAAAGTGCCCTCCAAAATCAACAGTCGTCTTATATGCCGGATATACTTTGCTTCACCTCCCTGCCTATCTCCTCCCTCTTCACAAACAGAGGGAAGAGGCAGGAGATGGGGCAGGGGGATGAAGCAAAGTGCTTTTCCAGTTCATTCGCCCCCCTCCTCTGACTTCTCCCCCTTTGGGGAGCAACGGAGACAGAGGAGGGGGGGTGAACATTGCGGTTTGCCGCGGCCACTGCTTGATCGCCCCTGCAGTGGCCGAGGCAAACCGCTAGATTCGCCCTTTTCCCCCACCTTGCTTGAAGGTGGAGGAAAAGGGCGAAAATGTCCCGTTTTGCTCTGCGACCCCGATCACTCCTTCTGGGCTCCCTTCCGAAGGAAGCCCAGGAGGAGGAAGCGGGGCCGTGGAGCCAAACCCCGGGATTCAACCCCTCCCCCCAGCCACCTGTCTACCCTCCCTCCAGCCACCCCCTCTTCAAAAAGCTGCAATCCCACTGGAATCAAGGCTTTGGAGAGGGGGGTGGCTGCGAAGTCCCCTCCCCGCAGCCACCCATCCACCCTCCACCCATCCACCCCCCTTCCCCAAAGCTGCGATTCCACTGGAATCGCGGCTTTGGAGAGGGGGGTGGCTGCGAAGCCCCCTCCCCCATCCACCCATCCAACCTCCGCCCATCCACCCCCTTCCCCAAAGCCGCGATTCCACAGAAATCACAGCTTTGGAGAGGGGGGTGGCTGCAAAGCCCCCTACCCCCAGCCACCTGTCCACCCTCCGCCCATCCACCCCCCCTTCCCCAAAGCCACGATTCCAATGGAATCATGGCTTTGGAGAGGGGGGTGCTGGGAAGCCCCCTCCCCCATCCACCCTCCACCCATCCACCCCCCTTCCCCAAAGCGGCGATTCCACTGGAATCATGCTTTGGAGAGGGGGGTGGTGGCTGCGAAGCCCCCTCCCCCCTCCCCCCATCCACCCTGCGTCCATCCACCCCCTCCCCAAAGCCGTGATTCCACTGGAATCGCAGCTTTGGAGAGGGGTGTGGCTGCAAAGCCCCCTCCCCCCAGCCACCTATCCACCCTCCCTCCAGCACCCTCCGTCCATCCACCACCCTCTCCTAAGCCGTGATCCGGCTGGAGATCGTGGCTTTGGGGAGGGGGTGGCTGTGAAGCCCCCTCCCTCCAACCACCCTTCCACCCTCCCCAAAGCCCCCTCCCTCCAGTGTCCTCCCTCCAGCCACCCCCCTCCCCAAAACCACAATCCCACTCGTGATTGTGGCTTCAGGGAGGGGGTGGGTGGCTGCGAAGCCCCACCCTCCAACCACCCTTCCACCATCCCTGAAGCCCCCTCCCTCCAGCGTCCTCCCTCCAGCCAACCCCCCTCCCCAAAGCCACGATCCAGCTGGAGATCGCAGCTTTGGGGAGGGGGTGTGTGGCTGCGAAGCCCCCTTCCTCCAACCATCCTTCCACCCTCTCCGAGTCCCCCTCCCTCCACCCCCCCAACCAGCTGGCCATCCCACATTCCCCAACCCACCAAGAGGCTGGGCAGCCTCCTCGTGTGTTGGGGAATCGCGGGAGGAGGGAGAACCCCCCTTAGCCAGCTGGCCATCCCACATTCCCCAACCCAAAAGGTGTCTGGGCAGCCTCCTAGTGGGTTGGGGAATCGTGGGAGGAGGGGAACCCCCCCCCAGCCACCTGGCCATCCCGCATTCCCCAACCCACCAGGAGACTGGGCAGCCTCCTGTGGATTGGGGAATCGCGGGAGGAGGGAGCCCAGAAGGAGGGATCAGGGTGTGGAGTTAAATCCCTAGATTTGCTCCCTCTCCCTTGACAGTGGGGAGAGGGGGCGAATCCCGGGGTTTGGCTCCATGGCCCCGAGTCCTCCCTATAGAGCCAAAAAGGCATGTTCGCCCCTTCTCTGCACCTTCCTTGAAGGTGGGGAGAGGGGGCGAATCTAGGGGTTTGCCGTGGCCGCCCCTGCTTCCCCTGCCTTGGTCCCCTTCAGAAGATCCAAGACAGAGGGAAGGGGGCTGCTGAGGCAAACTGGGCATTTTCGCCCCTTTCCTCCACCTTCGAGTCCAGTTTGACTGGAAGGTTGAAGTCAGGGGCGAATGTTGCCTTGCCAGCTGATCCTGTTCGCTTTCCCAACTCATGAGTTGGGAAACAAAGTGGATCAGCTGGCAAGGCTCCCCCAGCCAGCCAAATTGGGGTGGTGGTGGTCTTATCTGGCGAATATATGCCTAAGCCTAGATTTTTGGCTGGAAATTGGGGGGTGGACTTATACGCCCAGTCGTCTTATACGCCGGAATATACGATATATATTTTTGAAATTTACATAAATTATTACCCAATCCTTATCTTGGAAGGCCAGTTGTTCAGGGCAAGAAAAATCATGTCTATTCTATGAGCAGAAGGTTGTTAAAATGAGTGCTATTTTAGAAGAGAATCACATCCTCCTGGAAACTTCAGTAGTTGAGATATTTATTTTAAATAAATAATTGGATGGATGAATGAATGAATATTTTCTGCACAAAAACATATGTGCAATTTTTTCGTAGAATAAGTGCAATACTGCAAACAGTTTGTCAATCTCGGATTCTCTTCATTCCAATATTCAAGAAACACTTTCCCCCCTGTTGTATGAAGTGGGAGACTTCCACTGGAAACAAAGTGATCTTCTTTTGGACATTTGCATCTTCTGTTAGGGGGCTATTCCCAGTAGTCTGATGCAACAGTGAGAAGAATAGGAAGAGCATTAAATTTTGTAGATAATAATTTCTCCAGCATCTCCAACAGATTTTTGTTCAAATATTTCAGAAAACCAAATGTTTTGGCTCATTATTATTCCTCCCCCCCACTACTGAGCAGTATGTGAGAGGATTTTGGATGGGGAATGTCCCCTTCTCCCCCCTCTCTCTCCCTCCCCCCCTCTCAGTATTAAAATGTGAAACCAAGTAAAAGAAGAATGACTGAAGATATGGTGGAAATAGCATTTTCCACTTCTGTGAGAAGCAAATGGTGACCTCTTAGTACAAATGTAATTCACCAGTTTCATTTTTGCAAGGAACAATAAGTAATTTCAGCAATGTTCTTGCTGCTGTGAGAAAATCTTCCAAAGCTGCATAGCTTTTTAAGACTCTTCACAGTTTGTTGCCTAGTCTGCATAAAATTTGCACACTGTATTTTTGTGCATAAAGCAACATTTTTTGCTCAGGAAACAGGATGATGTTATTTTCTACAGAAAATGCAGTAGTGTAAGGACTCACTGTATTCAACATTTCAGGGTTTTTTTTGGGGGGGTGTATTTTTTTGCACAGAAAACAATACTTTCTTCACAGAAAATCATACTGCGATAGAAAAGCAATTTTCTATCCAGATGTCTTCTGCACAAAAAGTGCAAATTTTGCACAACATAAGGCCAAACTGTGAAGTTTCCTGTTATTAATGAATCTTCTTCTTCTTATGTCTTTCACCATTTTTATTTTTATTTTCTCCCATTCCCAATGTAAAGTTTCCAACTTTCCATTTTTCCTCCTCCGTTCTTGCACAGTGAATCTGACAGCACATATAAAAGAAACAGAAACCTTTGGAGGTTTTTCCCCCTTACAAGTGAAAGGAAGAACTGCTCTTTTACACTAGCTTTAACTAAATTTTTCAAGTGCTCACAAGAGCTGGACGAAGCCATGTTTGGCCTTCTCCCTAGCATCAGACATTGTAAGGTGAGCTCCTTAGGGGAAATAAAAATAGCAATAGCATTTATTTTTGTGGACCCAAACCGTACCAACCCCATTCTCCTCCTCCAATAAAACACATATGCCAGAGGTAGTATACGAATTGTATTGAGTACCTAGCAAGAGGTAGTTACACAACTTGTATTGCTTACATATTCAGAAAATTGGTTAAATACAGGTTAGTAGATAAATGTTGTTGGCAATAAAATGGCTGCAACTTGCAGATGGTTGCCCAATGGTTGGCAACTAGGCATGGGTCATACCACCATTCACCCAACCCATGTTGGTCAATGGCTGCTAATCAGACCCTTCCGATTCTTGCGGAGGAGAGAGGTAGTGGCCAAGCCGCCCTGCCGGACACTCTCTCCTCCCCTGCAAACAAAATAGTTAATGAAGAAAAGGGAGGGTCTCCAGTAACTTGAACTTGGACTTAAACTTGATGGAGACCCCCCCTTTTTACATTGATCATGACCCATGCCATCTGCCTACAAATTGCAACAGTAAATGCTGGAGCACCCCAAGGGAGGGTGGGCGGGTCTTCGGCTCTCCAGAGCCAAATGTGGGAGGAGCTGTGGTGGAGCTGGCTTTTATCAGCTCCATCACAGCTCCTATTACCTCATCTGGCCACACCTGGAGCGTGGCCAGATGTCCCGCCCCCTACCTGCTGGGAGCCAATCAGGTGAAGGGTGTCCCTGTCCAATTGGCTCCTACCTTCCCCGGCTCCTCCCAGCCCTATGCATGCTGGGAAGAAGATGGGGAAGGCATGGCGGCCCCCATGGCGACCAGCCATGTAGTTGCCAAGGTAGGAAAAAGGGGGGCACAAGGAAGATCTTGGGGGCACTGGCTGGGCCACAAATGGGCCCGCCGGCCAGCGGCAAACCCCCTTCTGTACAATTTATCAGTGCAAAGCACTCCCTAAGCAGTTTACAATGTGTTAGCTAATTTTCCCCAACAAGCTGGGTACTCATTTTACTAACCTATGGAAGCATGGAAGGCTGAGTCAATCTTAGAGGCCTATAGTATCGAACATACAACCTTGTAGCTACAGTATTGGCATTTAACCACTGCACCACCAGGGCTCCCTCAGAAAGATAATGGAGCAAGGAGCAGTAGTAACCTTGCAGCTTTTCCTCCTGGGTTCTTAGACTGCTCAACTGTGTTGGAAGACAGGGTAATTTATGCCATACAGTATGTCTTATGTTTCTAAGCTACACTACTGCTCTCAGACTGAAGATGCTATCAAGGGGCTGAAGTAAATTTTAACTGTCAGTCCAGCTATCTTCTGTCCATAGAACAAGAAAAAGGCACCATTCTTTTTTCTCTCTGCTTCAGGCAGTGAAGTATCTTAGGTGTTCCCTGCTCTAGAAGGCACATATTATATTATATGCTAAGTCACTAGAAATTATCAAATATGTTTGCCATCTTTGACAGGTCAATGCAAAATTTTCTTCTAGATCAGATGGGGAAAGAGAGAAATGAAAAGCTCTGTTCTCCATCAAAGATCTATTCATGCCATCAGCCACTAAAACCATTTTGGTAAGCATTGCTACAATACACAACCTCATGTGCATCCCTTCCACTGTTAACACCTCCCTTTTTTTATTTTTTACTTTGAATAAAACTTCACTTAATCTGCTGAATACTTGTGAAGATCCAGACACCCAATGAATCAGTTCATCCATGCATTATATATGTTGAAAGAAAACTAATATAATAAAACTGTTGAAGCGTACAAGTTAAAGCAACAAGCTTGGTGAAATCATGAGTGTTTGAGGTCACCTGAGACTTAGTTAAAGCTGATGTATTAGTAGTGAAGTATTAACAAGGTAAGCACTGCTGTTTGTCATTGTTGCTAATGTATACCATTGAAATGAAAGAGCTAACAAGAATGTTACTATATAATTTTTGGGCTGTGCTGCAGTTCTGTGCTATAATAAGACCATCAGTTTTCTTCATTTCTAATACTTTATTACACCTCAGTGCACATAAAACATAAAATTATATTAAATGATCTGTATGAATTCTTGGAAAATGGGTAAAATAATACAGTATTACGCTGTGGTTCATAATATTAAAAACTAAAAAATGTCCCCCCCCACAAGGGTTTGTCTAGATGAGAAGATATAATGCAGATTGGTGTGCATTATTGCAAATTCGCAGCAGCACTCATTTGTCTCCATGGTCTTTTGGCAAAATCTATTATATGTGAAGCTATGTGTTTTTGAACTGCACATGCAGCCATGCCTGTGAATCAAGATGGTGGCTTAGAGTACAGTATGTTATTATTCTCCACATGCGCTGCCACTGCTGCACAATATTTTTTATTTATTTTTTACTTGTAAATGAAAGGTGCACAAGTGTGACCTTCCAATTTTAAAATCTCCTTGGTTGCTTCAACACAGCAGAAAAAGTGAACACTCAATAACACTAAATGTGAAAATGGTGCTTCCTGCCAGTTCCTGGCTGGCAAGCCTGCCCCCTGCCTGCATGTCCAACCAATCCTCCGTCCACTTCCGTCCTTGCCAAGCATATGCAGCATCCTGAATTGGATGTTCAAACATCTGATAATGTGCAAGTCCACACGTTATTGAAAAAACTTCACAAAAATCTATGAAGGCTTTCCCCTCACAATAGATGGAGTTTTTGCCCCCGCTCCTTCCAAATACCATGAATCTGGTTCACGGTGTGTTGTTGGGACATAATGCATTCTTGATGAATTCTATAAGGAGTATTTTCATCATCTAGACAAGCAACCACCAAGCAGTTTCCCATTTCCTTTTCTGGAATGTTGTTAGTATGAAGTCCTCAGATAATCACCATTTTCAGTTCAGAACCCACATTAATTTTAAACACACCCATACATGTCCTCTGATACTTCAAATAATCTCTTTATGGCCTTTTACTTGAAATATGTTTTTGAATGTTTGGAATGCATGAAACAGTGAAATGCAATCATTTAGACCAGTATATCTAGAGTTATAGTGAAGATCTGTGAATGTACCCTGCTTTGCTTGGGTTAAAAATCCCATCCTCACTCTGATGTTCTCTCTTCTCTCCACGTTTTATTCTTTTGAGTGGGTTTACCTTTTTTCTTCATTCTAGTTCTCATTTATACTATACCATCTTCATCTTTGTTACAAATGCCTTTGTTTCCTTATGTTCTCTTTAAGCATGGCAAATATCCAGATGAGTGCACTTGTAGTCCAAAGGAATAGATTGTGGAGAAATCAGACCAGTCCAAAGTCATACACAGGTTGTCAGTAAAAGGGGAAAACAGAGTTGGGGTCTAAACATGGCAAGCAGTTTTGAAAGAAGTGCAATATCAGTCAGCAAGTCACAGAGAGATTAATCTGAGATACTTGCTGAGGTCCAGAAACCCACAGAGTGTGTGAGAGAGTATTGAACATCTTGTTTGTGGCATGGGATTGGCCTTGATTGTGTTAAATTATAGATGGCTGTAAATCAGCACAACTGGCCTTATTAGCTCAGTGTTTCAGGGTGGTGTCTGTTCATTTGGACCTGGTATTTCAGTCTCCAAAGCTTAACCTGATGAAGTGGCTCTTTGTCTACTTCATGATCTTCAGAAGTTGAATGGGATGGTCTGGGTTTCACTTCTACCAGTTTCAGGACTGGGAGCTTCTATTATTTTGGCTCTCCTCTTCCTTATCTGAGGAGGCCTCCTGAAGATGATATAACACACCCACCCCAATTCTATTCTCCCTGCCTCATTCTCTCTCTCACTAGTCTTTCCTTCCACTCTGTGTTTTTTTCAGCCTAGTAATGTAAACTCCTGCGCTTATTGTTCCAGTTCCTGAAGGGGGTGGGAAATGATTATTTTTCTTCTGTGGAAAGAAAGATATTTTCAACAGGGTCATCCCTCAAAAAGAAGCCAAACCATACCTGACAAATTCTTGAAGAACGGGGGCTTCAAGAAAACAGTCAGCTGTCTTTCCCCTCCCTAACTCTTCCTGCAATTAGTGTGGTGAACCATAAAACTCTTTTTGCAGTGTCTAACAAGACAGGATGGCCTGTGTCCCTGCCCAACCCATCTGCAGCTGTGGAGTAATACAAATTGTCTTGACTGAGACTCACACAATTAAAATGGGGAATATCAAGTTATCTAGTTCTCTACTATCACTGTGTGTGCTTATGAACAATGGGCAATGTAAATAGCTGCCTCCAGAATAACTTACTGAGCATGTGTGAAGAACAAAACAGAATGAAAGGAAGAAAGCAGAATAGCCTCCCTAACTTTTGATGGTATTTTATGTATTTTCCTTCCACATGGTCTAAGAAGGGGGGGGTGGCCTGTATTTATATTTAAACAGGGTGGAGTAATTCAAATTGCCTGGAATGAGACTCACACAATTTAAAATGAATGGCTTAGGCAGTTACTTTTGTTACTTAAGCAATAAAAACGACTTGAACATGGAATTTCCCATTGAAGTGCCTGGCCCATTAATCATTTTGCAGATGAAGCATTTGCAAATTCTCATACCTGGGTGAGCAGCTGCCAAGTTTCTCAACTCATATAGGGAAATGTAAATGCCTCGAGCATCGAACATCCTGTATGTGTAACGAACAGCTTCAAATTATCGTCACATCCCTAGTTCTGTCTTTCCTTCTCATCCATACTAAGTACCAAAAGTTTCTCTCTTAATGTTGCCATAATCTAGTTCACCTAATCCAGGCAGGCAGATATGTATATTTTCAAAATTATTTGCTCATCATGCAAATCACACATACATGCTTGGCTAATTTTTCATTCAGAAAGCACTCCTTTCACAGTTGTTTTACCAAAAAAAGTCAGGTTTCCTTAGATTCTTTGCAAGAAATGCAACAATATATAACTTACAATTTAAAGTGATTTGAGTCCCCATGACCCCCCCCCCTTTACCACCTTTTTGCCTCACAACTCCCCGGTGACTTTAACACATGAAGGTGATGGATATACTCAACAGGTATGGCTTCCCCAGAAATAGGAATTCTACAACTGTATATATTTGTATACCTAAATTCCATATAATACAAATATTTGTATTTCCTTCAAGCACAGACAAACTGGGCTACATAACTGTAGGACATCGATTGCTTCAACAGTGCAAAGATCTGAAATGATGATTGTTATAGTTTGTTCCTCCATGACCCCACCTCAAACCAGTTACAAACACTTGGACCAACCCTCAAGGCTTCCCTACTTTTCAGTAGACCCCTTACTATTGATTTGAAGACTTATTCTAAGGAGTCTTCTTAATCTTGAAGGGTCTGGTGCCTACCACTACTGGCCCAGTGACTCAGTGAGCTAATGTAATGCTTCAGGCTACAGACAGCATAAACTAACTCAGTTTAATCAACCTGTTTTCAAAACAAAATAGCCCTCAGATGAACACCCTCAGGGCCCCCTTATTGTGCACACAAATGTCACACAATTTCATGAATTTGGAGCTAAGGTAGAACCAGTCAGAAAGATGTGTGTGTGTGCATGTGTTTGTGCGCATGCATACACACACACACCTTTATTATTATAGATCTAAAATTTGAAGGAAGCTTGAGAAAATATTCACTGAACTGTTCCAGTTTTAAAGCCAATCCTAATACTCTTTATTAAAATATGTAGATATATATAACTGATTCTCCCGTAACTTCTCCATTCATGCTGATTAAATTAGATATTTGGGATTCGGAGTGTGCATGCTTCCTATACTATGGATCAGACTGATTGTGTGAACAGGTTGGCCCTATCATTATTTATACTATGCAGTGGATCATTGGCGGGGGGGGGGGCAATGGTTAGGTACTGGACAACCAAACTGGTTTTGCCTGTATTGTACAATCTCCCCTGCATCTTTAAAATTCATGTGTGTTGAAAGACCAGTGTAGAAGATTTAAATGACAGATAGGCCATTCAGATTCTGTATATAGAATGGAGATGCCATCTTGTCTTCAGCTAGCAAATGTGTTTTGAGACAGTCCTGTTCTCACTCATTCTTTCTCTTTCCCCAATCAATCAATCTGTGGGATGTCAATCTTTTACAAGAGAGTATGTAGCAGCCCAAGATACATATTATTGAACTAACATCAGTGTACTGCAATTTTCAGTAAAACTCCATGCAACAAATCTTCAGTTTTCTGTAACCCAGGGACTGAAGGATTTTTGTTGCTAATTTAGCATAAATTAATTTTCTTTTTCTAATGATATAAAGTCAAAAATAAGCCACAGTTTCTGACAAAATGGATGAAGAACAAGATACGAATGGTTGAAAAATGATGTGCAGAGTGAAACATGTGTGTGAGTGTGGTCATTACAACTTCCTGGCTAAATATGTAGTAATAGGCTTCTTTAAATATATTCATTGTAAGAAGCAAGAGGTACTAATATAAGAAAAAGGATGATCAATGAAATTATAATGACAAAATGTGATTGCTGATCCAGTTACAAGAAGAATTAGAATCAGCACAGTTTGACAACGGATCAAAGAGGCTTGGAACATAAGAAGAAAATAAGGTTTTGTTTTTCTCTGAAGGAAATGTGAAATGAAATGTACGGGGGTGGATATATGCAGACACATTCCAATTGTGTGTACTGTGATGAAGTTTAGAGGCTTAATCAGCTGCCATTGAAAATCAGCATCTTATCCATAAAGAAGTTTTCACAATGTTTTAAAGAAGTACTAAATAACAACTTAGAAAAGAGAAAAGGAAGAAATCACTCAAATGGCACAAATCTCATGTGTTAGCCTATATACTTAGCACATATCCCAGATATGCTGTGTATTCACATGGATTTTCTTCTTAGAGGTAAATGTTGCAGTCTGGGATTGCTAAAATATTAGACCACCATTTCACCCTGAACATACCCAATCTTGTGTGATTTCAGAAGCTTCGCAGGATTGGGCTGGGTAAGTAATTCTATGGGAGACCACACGTGATTTGAATATTAGGGATCTCCAAGGAGAGTCTAAAACCCCAGAGAGAGGTTGCTACCACTCATTGGCAATACTGAGCAAGAAGGGCCAATGGTCTCCTCTTTAAAAGGAAGCTTCTGATCCCCCCCCCATGTTTGCTCCTCTCCTCTAAATATGAGGGAAAGAGTAGCCTTTTTCCATCAATGCATTTGTTGTTTCTGGGGGCAAGGAGTGAAAGAAAATCATAGACAGTGGGCCCTCCTAATCTGGCTCTGGGTCCACAATTTCAAGTGACCACAGACTGTCTTATCCTATATTTCAAATAGTGGTGATATGAATGCAAACATAATGAAGCATCTGCAAGCACATCACCAACATTTAATATGGAAGGTGAACATCTTCTTCTTCTTTTTCTTCTTCTTTTTCTTTTTGTCATCCACAGGAGGTCCCAGAACAAAATCCCCACAGATCTGGAGGGTTCACTGTAGATTATTAAGCACTGAATATAACTGGGGGGTGGGGAGAGATTTTTTTCCTGCAGCATAAAATTCATCTGAGCCATTTCTGACACATTTGATGACATTTCTTATACCTGATGAATCAAGGACCAGTTGAGCGAGAACAAAGAGGTGCTGTGTCGGAATATACAAGTTGCTTTTCCTTTCTGCAACCCACCAGGACTATAATGAGAGCTGAACACATTTTTTTTTCTGGACAAATTTCTAAGGGTTTCCCTTTTCTCAAAAGTTCACAAAGCAGCACCTGGAAAAAAATTCAAAATAAAGTTATTTATTTAACATTGAATAGAATTATATATTCCGCCATTTTGTTCTTGTTGCAGCAGTGGCCAGCCCCATCCTTCACAGTGCCCTAAAATAACACTAAGCCTGCCAGGTGGGCAAAATTGTGACTGGGTGGCTACCAAAGTTCCTGAAGCTGTAGTTTCAACAATGGGATCACGCCTAGTATATTCCCCAGCAGCCCAGTGGAATGGCATGCAACATAATGGTGTGGAATTAGCTAGCATGTTTCTTGAGGGGAGAAGAATAAGAAGAAATCTGCAGACCTTTCCACGTCTGTTACAATCGTCTTGATTCAAATCTATCATGAATTGTGCAATATTTTAGATGTCATTATAATAATGCTTAGAAAGTTTAAAAAGAATTTAGGGTGAAGGATTAAAGCTGTATGGCAGCAGAGCCTGAAAGTTAATTTTGGGAAGAATGAAGCCTAGAGCACCCTCCCACTGCTCAATTATGGGTGGGAGGATTCTTCTCAAAAGTGACTTTCTGAGTTCTCTATAACAGAGGTGTGCCATTTTTCAGCTTACTGGATAAGAACCAAATCCAAAATCATGGTATTCAAAATCCCAAGCTTGCTAGGGCAGGAAGCAATATGTTTGATCATTATTTCAATTCTCTAAACCACTTTACTCTTTTCTCAGACTAATTAGTTGCCTAATTTGTAGTTGTCATAGGAAGAGTACAAACCTGAGCACTTATCAACTTATAAAGGATGATTTCTTTATTTGATATAATGAGTGACAGGTTTCTTTTCTTCTCATGTCTTTAATTGCCTATCCATTTAACTGTAGTTTGGTTATTATTATTATTATTATTCTGCCAATAAATGATATGTAAATGGAATTCTCTGTTTTGCTGAATGCTCTCTTCTACTGGTGATGAATTACATTGACTTCTCTAAGTTTAAATTATTACTGATCAGCTATAAGCAATAGATGACTTCTAACTTTACATCAACAAAGAATACTAGTGGTGATATTTGTGCTGATCTTACCTGGACATGCATACATGAACTTGTCTTATATAGCATCTTTTCCTTTCTTTTTTCCATACTGACGATTTGGGGGGGGGGCAACAATCATTGTACAGTTGGCTATCATCTCTCCCCTTTTTTTCTCTGGCTTTTCTTTGCAAATGAAGATTCAGGAAGGACTCATCCCGTGCTTTTTGCAAGTGCACTGATGACTGAAAAGGCGAATCCAAGATAAACAAGTCCAGTTGCAGAAAGCACAGCAGAAGATCTGCTTGGGTGATGTTTCTGGGTTGTGATTCTTTCTGCATTGTCATTTCTCTTCAAGACTTGTTCGGCATGAGTTCTCAAATAAGGCTGCAGCATTGTGGATAGTGTGTCTCCATGCCTCCCGATGTGAGGCCAGGGCCGACCATTGTTGGTGATCAATTTGGCCGAGCCTGAGATGTTGTTTCAGGGAGTCCTTGTTTCGCTTTTTTTTTTTTTTTTTGGAGTGCCGCTCTTACGCTGATCCATGGCAAGTTCACTGTAGAGTACTATTTTTGGGAGGTGATGGTCCTCCATCCTAGAAATGTGCCCTGCCCAGTGCAGCTGTGTTTTCAATATCATGGCCTCAATGCTGGTGATCCCTGCTTGCTCAAGGACAGCAACATTCGTCACATAGTCAGTCCAGTTTATATTTAGGATTGTGTGTATACAGTGCTGATGAAAACGTTTGAGGAGTCGTAAGTGGTGGTGATAAGTGACCCATGTTTCAGACCCGTAAAGGAGAATAGACAGTACAATGGCTCTATACACACTGATTTTTGTGCTGCGCCTCAGGTGTTTGTTACTCCAGACTCTTTTGTAAAGTCTTCCAAATGTGCTATATGCCTTTGCTAATCTGTCATCGATCTCTTTGTCAATCTTGGCATCTGAGGAGATGATGCTTCCCAGGTAGGTGAACTGCTGAACAGACGTAAGCACAGATTTACCTACAGCAATGTGGGGATGGTGGTGTTCATCCTGTAATGCAGGCTGGTAGAGAACATCCATTTTCTTCAGGTTGACTTCCAGTCCAAACAGCTCTGCAGCTGCTGCGAAGCAGGATGTTATAGCCACTGCAGAGCTGCTTCTGTGTATGAATGGTTAAAGAATGGAGTGGAATTGGGGATTTTATCAACAATAACAAAAGACCCTTATTTTCAGAACTTGAGGGAGATACTTATTGGAACTTATGCCACTGGATATGCTGGTTAGTGGATTCTTGGGGATGTAATCCAAAAAATGGTACCTTTGCCAATTTCTGCTTCATTGTTCTTAATGATGGGTTAGCTTTTCCAAGCCCGGGACCTACAAAATGTTTGAAGTACAACCTCCAGCATCCTCCAACAGTATATAAAGGAGTCATGAGATACATTTGTAAATTTCAACATCCCCAAAAGTATGAAGGAGAACATGTATCAGCTTAGAAACACTAGCATTCACTGGAGAAACTGAAATGGGCAAAACTTGTGACATTGAATTTTTTTTTATATTTTAGCATCTTTGTGTCAAGAAGAGGATGAATGGATATAAGTTTTCACCCCAAATATAAACCTTTTACTATGTATATTATGGGGGGGGGGCTTCCACCTGTGTTCAGATGCCTGTTCTTCAAAGAGATAGATGAGGTATTTAAATAAAGTTCATTTTACCCTATACAACAGAGTTGGGAGCCATATATCGGTCCAAATTTTGCTGGGTTGCAACTTCCAACATTCCTCAATTCCAACTCCCTGCATCACTATGTTGGCTAGGGTTATGGGAGTTACAGTCCAACAACATCTGGACAGTCACATGATTATTATTCCTGATGCAATGATTATTGTCTACTAAATTTAATGTCCGTTAGTTACAATGACATGTAAAATTGCTGCTAAGCAGAGATCTCAGCTAGGTCTCACCATTTCATTTTAGAAATGAAATCAGACTTCAGATATTCCTTGAATGGACTATGAGGGCCTTGTACAATTTGTAGGATGAGTGGGTTGACATCTAAATCATAGATTTTGGCACTCTCATATTATCACTAGTTCTTATTCTGGTACTTTCTCTCTGACTGTGCTCCACTGTCACTTTCACTATTGAGGAACCTTTTCCCCACTTCTTCCAACACAGATGAACACAATTGCTAGATTCCATATTTCACAAGCTTATTTACCTTTCATTGTCAAGAATTTTAGTAATCATAGCTTTCATCACCAGAATATGGAAGGGGTCAGACACGCTAAGCCTGCTGGTATTCAGCAATATAGCTAAATTGCGACATTGTAATTCTACCCATTCCTTATAGCATGATTGTGGCCAAAAGCTTCAGTATGCTTTCTGTTTTGGAAATTATATTATCCAGTGTTTCAAGAAGTTAACTTCTGAAGGACACATGCTAAAGTGGCATGTTGGAAACCAGGTGGTGGTTGTCTTTATCACTTTGCCTGTGACAGTGCTGGTTGATTGGGGTCACTGCAGACAGAATAAAGGCTGAACAGACATCTCAGGCAAAGGGGGATTAGAAAACAATTTGTCTCAAAAAATGACACTTCTAGAAAAAAGAGCAAAGGAAAGCCCTCAGAAATAACAACTTACTTGAAAAGGTCTTGCTAGGTCCCTATGGGATAAATGAGGATTAGGTTTTCAAGCTGTAGTCTATGCTAATTTGTGTGTGTGGATGTTAAATGATAGAAATGTGCCCCTCAATGAGCTTATGCTAAACTGAAGTTCTCAGTGCCTCACCGTGGGAAGTAATTTGACAATCTGAAGCAAACTCTCCTGCAGGGAGTAATTTGTGGGGCTGAACCAAATTCTCATAAAAAATTGACTAACATTGAATCTTGTGATCTGACTCACTCAAGATCTCACTGGCACTTAGCAGTCAGGTAAACATCTGGAGGAGTCAGGCCAAGGTAGATCAGTTTGTTATTCCACAAACTCTGCAAGCCACTGAACTGTGTGAGACATAGGAGAACCACAATGACAAAGTATTAGAGTTTGGGAAATAAGCAGAAAGTTTTGACATCTGTATGGAAGTCTAATTGCTATTTAATACTAGGAAGGTAAAAATCTGTGAAACTTCAGTGTGTTGACGTTCTGATGTCTACCTAGAAACTCATTCCAATTTGTGTCTTTATCAGATTGGGCTTTTTGCCTCATGCATGAAGACTATTGTGCATTTTGTGTGCATTGTTTAAAATATAAACATATGTTGTGCACCTTTATGAACACTTTTTGAAATGTAGACTCCCAGCCAACTGAAGTGTGTTGACATTTTCCACATGTGCACATACTTCCAGGCATATTTTCCAAATGCATTTATTTTTAAGTCTTTTGATAGAACCAATCACTTTAAAACCTTGGAAAAATAACAAATTTCACTGTGCAGATTCCATGATCCATTCCAGGAGGTGAGAACTGGGTGAATTCTGGTTTTATAATGCAGCTTTTTCAAAGAAGAGACAAAGGAAGGCATTCTTCCAGTGACACACACAAGCCTAAGTCCACCTTAAACCTGTGTATATTTTTGTCACTGTTTAGATTGACATTGTTATCCACCTCTGCAAAGATCAAAGCCACCACCCACCCTGGAGTTTGCGATTATAGCTTCTGTGAATGGCCATTTCGTGGCTCGTGTCTGCCCCATGAGCATACATAGACCAATTATATCATCTGCCAAGACTGCAATGACATCATCAACCATGACACTTCTCTGATCCTCAGTCTTCACCCTTCCAGAGAAGGGACTATTACACAATAACTTTGACTCCAGAGGTGATGAGTGGGGAGTCATAGCAGGCATCTGCCTGTGGGAACTCTTACACTATGCTGGGCAAGGCAGGTTCTTAGCCAAAACCATTGGGATAGGAACAGCTATTAGATTTTAGTTATTATACCTCAGTGGGGGGAAAGTGCATTTCATGGACTGCATGTGGCTTCTGAGCACCACTTTTGTAACCCCTGAAGACCCCAACCTTTTAAATTTAATTTAAATTTAATTTTTCACACTAATTTTGGGGTGATTTTTTTTTCTTTCTCCAGAAATAGGCACAACAACCCAAATGCGGTGATTTGCTTTCTTACCCCACTGAGTCCTTCCTAGCTCCAAAAACAATGTTAAAAACTTTAAAAGGCCAAAATTCAGCCCAAACGGTGGGCAGAAGTGACACAACATTATTTCCAGTTCTCCCAAAATGTGAGGGAACAAACAGTGGGTGGGATCAAAACCATCCCCTGCACCCTTTGCAATTGTGCAGAATTTTTAAGTAAATGGAACCTCCTTGAGGTAAGGCAGCATCTCTCTGATCACTTGACAATGGAGCAGCTTCTTTGTGGTTGCCTTCAGGCGTTCCAGAAGTGTATCCAGGAGCACTGAGCCGAGGATCCTGGACAAGATGGACCTTTGGTCTGGTCAAAGATGAAACTTCTTAAATTCTCCTGAGTGGCAGCAACCATATAATGCACAAGCAAATGTGTGAAGCAGAGTCTACCATCTATACAATGAGTGATTCAGAAGGATCTTGAGAGAGAGGAACACAGTGACAAACTCAGTTTGTGACCTCAGGCTTAATATGGATGTTTGGTAAGCTTTTTTTTTTTTTTTTGTGCAGTGGGGAAGAATTCATTTAACTCAAATCAGAAAGGGACGCAAGTTTCCTGACAAAAATGGGTAGCAGGAAACTAGAGTGATTTCTTATAAGAGCTCCAACACCCTAAGGAAGCTAAGCACACATGTTCACAGATATTTATCAAATTTTCTTCTACACTAGGATGAGCAACTTTCAGCCCTCCAAATACTGCTGCACTGAAACTCCCAGAATCTCTTACCATTAGCTATGCTGGTTAGGTAATGGAAGTTGCAATATAATAATTCCTGGAGAACTACATGTTACATACCCTTGCTCTCCAGACATAAACATTCCTTTCATGGGATATCATTTGCTTCTTGAGTTAAGGGAAGGTAATCAGAAAATATTAATATAAAATATATATAACTAAAAAAATAAGTAGTGCACACATTCTCACAGATCTTTTGAAGTCTTTTGGAAATGTACAAATGTCACAGTGCAGATTTCATGATCCATCGTAGGAGGAGAAAATCAGTGAATTCTGGTTTTAAAAATAATGTTGCATTGAAACTCCCAACTGAGGGTACCTGTTCACACCAAGGATCACCATCTACAGAAGTGTAAGAGGAAACAAGACTGCATGAAATTTGTGGAATTTGATAACATTGTTCAAGAACTGAAATCAATCTGATTTTTTAATTTTTTAAAACACATTTTAACAAATGTGTAGGGAAAATTGCTTTGAAATTTAAGACTACTATGAACCATAATCCATATCCCACATTGAGGATTCCTACTTTTGAACTTCCCACAATAAAATTATCACCCAGAACTCAATGTTGTTCATTAGTCAAATCTATTTCTGTGATTTTGTTGCATAAATTTCCAGTCTCTGTAAAATTCTATTTATAAAACCTCATAACTCTTTATATGATTCTTTAGATATTTTTCGATCAATTTGCAATTTTTAAGTCAGGTTTTGTTTAAAGGAAGGGAAAAAAAACACATACTGTAAGTAATTCACAATAGTTCATTCTCTGCGCCCCCCCCCACACAGATGCAGACACATACCAAGCCTATATTTTCTTTAAAATGTAGTTTGTAGAATCTTATACCCTGGGAGAGACTTTTAAAAAATGGCACTAATGAGTGTCAAACTGCATCGCAAGGCAGTTTGAAAATTGTCCTATTAATTAATGGTGTAATTAAGCTTTTGTCATTGACATATCATATTTCTGACAGGAATAGATGGCCTATGTAAGCCTGTGCTAGGCAGCAATCCAGGCAGCTACTGTGTATAATGGATGGCAGCAATTTAATGCAGGTTTACAGTGATGGGACCACCTGCACTGGGGGAGAGCTGGCAACAGCATACCAAACAGTTCTTAGCACTCCATCGCAGTAAAATCGCCTTAGCTTAGATTGATGGAACCCTCCTTTGGATGACACACTAGCTCTTTGCCATGAAATCATTAAAAAAAAAAGTGTTTCTCAGTGCTTTTGTGACAAAAATGTCAATTGACTTCCAACTTTCATTTCCATTTAATTTTGCATTCCCCATTCGATTTGCATATTAATGTGAGCATAGTATATAACAGTTAGATTCGAATACCTTGCTAAGGGTAATAGCATGTAATGCATATGTATTGGACATAATAATTACCAAAAAAACAAAACCCCAAAACAAAACAAAACCATGAACTGTTGCAGAAGAATACCTTGTAACAATGCTATATTCATGGTGGCAGGGGTGAGATATTATCAAGCTATCTGCAACCAAAAAAAATTGGTGGTACATTCAGTGGTGTTGACTAAAAATAGAATGAGAGCTAAGGATAAATTTCTAAGTGCAAATGAGCGCAATATAAACCATTTTATTCTGTTCCTCCCTTGGCAACAGATCTCTATTAATTCTAATATTAATAATTTATAGCTTAGTGCAGTTAGCAAGAACTTAGAATTGAATCCAGAGGAGGCAGGTGAAGGAAAAGAATGCTAAAAGGGGAAAGAATGTAAGTGCTAGACATTTTAACTTCCTTGTGCTTACATAGGTCATATGCTCAGATTTATTATTGCATGTCCAATATCACAGTTGGCAGATGTAAAGAAACAGAATTTTTCTTCTCGTACTAAATAACCTGAAATATACTAAAAAAATAAAATAAAAAAAGACAACAATACGAAGGGAATAGCATAGTTTTGCAATGTCAAACAAAATATTTACCAAGGCTCAAAACTGGAAGAAGTGGAACAACATGGTTTTGAATCCAGTTACCAGTTGATCTGACTGCCAGATAATGGAACCTTTTCATCCAGCCTGCTTGCTGGGGTAGATCCGGAGTGAAAGGTGTGGGATTTCACTCAGGTGGAAGCCATGGTGTGGTTTCCCTGCTTCCTGGGAGTGAGGAAGAGCCATCTGCTCCCAATCTGGGTTTGATCCTGGTTGCATACACCCCCAAGGTCCTTTAAGGTTTTGAAAGCACACTATTTGTGAAAGTGTGCCTACTGCAGCTTCCTCTAAACTGAATCTGGCACTCATTTCAAAACCATCCAAAGTTGTGATGATTAAATCCAGTAGAATGATACACCACAAGAAGAACAGCATTAACTGCAGTACTCATGTCTAAGGAAGGATATGTAGGGACAATGACTATGACCATGTTGGGGGAGTCAAATAGGCCTGGAATGGACCAGAATGAAGCTTCCCTATGATCAAAGCCAAGCCTCCAATAGCCAAGGTGACTGGCACTGATTTGCTGGTTTTTCTATAGCTCATGGAAATCAAGTCAAGTCAAGTCAAATTTTATTTGCATTGAGCCAATGCTCCTTGCAATTATAACAAACACAATGCAATTTATACCAGCTGCATACCCTAATCTCTACTAAATACTTGTAGTTTGTTGCCTTGAGATGTTATTCAGACTGCTGGGAGCTGAAGCCAAGATGGAATGGCTTTGCTCTACCAGCATAGCAGTTCTTGTTGTCCCTCTCACATCTCTCTCAAGAATCTCTCCAAATCTCCCAAAATGTCTTCAAACAAAAGCAGTCAAATCTAAATCAGAATTCCCGGTCTTAAAGCTGTAGTTGGTAAGTCCAGATCACATGGTGTCATGGTAATGATGCCATCTCATTAGCTCTGTGGAGGTGGTGTTTTAGACCCTCCCTTCCATTAACCCCTTTCTTACTTGAAGCTATGCTGGCAAGACCATCTGTTTACAGACAAAGGGATTTATCGTTCTCTAGCAGAATGATGGGAGTTGCATCTTAAGACAGCATGATGGGACTCCATCATGACACCAGCACACATAATCCAACATAAAAGCTTACCAATACTTATTCTAAAACAATTTTGTCTGGAATCCTCTTGGGCAGTTGTGAATGAGTAACCTAGAATTACACACTTGTGACTGTTTTGTATTTATGATTCCTATATGGCCCCCAGTTTAGGGAATACATGGTGACATTTAAAGTCCTCCAATCCCCACTTACTAGGTAAGCCACTCCCATCAATAAGGATCTGTCCCTGGTGATCAGGAAGCAGCTAACTGATGGTCCTACACACCCCCAGCCCTGCGTGAGTGAGTGATCTCTGGAGCAAGCAGGAATTGGAACAGGGACCCAGCTTCTGCCTGTTGCAACAGAGATCATTCATGGGAGCTAGTGGGAACATCACTTGCGGACCCAGACTGTACTCCCTGCTCCCATCCCCCAAAGAACACACAGACAACTATAAGTTCATACCAAAAATGTATTGAGTACAAAATAACCATAAATGATTAGGTACAGGTTAGTAAAGATAATAGTATGATAATAGTTAGCGATAACGGCCGCTAGTGGCTACAAATGGTTAGCACCATTGCATGGGTCCAGATCCCTACATTGTCCAACCCCTTGTTGGTCAATGGCTTACTGTTGGCAGCCGCCAACCCCTTCTGGAGGAGAGAGCTCATGGTCGAGCTGTCCTGCTCGACTCTCTCCCCTCCCCGGAAAATAAGTTGTTAACCTTGAGCGGGGAAAGGGGGATCTCCGTGAACTTGAACTTGATGGAGATTTGAAGGGGTGTCACATTGAGGATGGAGCAGGCTTGTTTTCTGCTGCTCCAGAGACTGGAACACGGAGCAATGGATGCAAGCTCCAGGAACAGAGATTCCACCTCAACATTAGGAGGAACTTTTTGACTGTCAGAGCTGTTCGGCAGTGGAACACACTCCCTCGGAGCGTGGTGGGGTCTCCTTCCTTGGAGGTCTTTAAACAGAGGCTGGATGGCCATCTGTCGGGGATGCTTTGATCGTGATTTCCTGCATGGCAGGGGGTTGGACTGGATGGCCCTCGTGGTCTCTTCCAACTCTGCAATTCTATGATTCTATGATTCTATGAGATCCCTCCCTTTCCACTTACCCAGATCGGGGCCCATGCCATTCACCACATAAGGCAGTCCCCATGGGATCCACCTTTCACCAACCATTACCTAGCCACCAACAGGCAGCACTACTGGTCCTGCACCAGCATGCGCTCAGCGGCTAGCAGACTCTCTGGCCTGATGTATGCTGCGTAGGCCCTGGAACGCCACTGCCCAAACTGCCTGATGGTCTCGGCAAACAATCCACCCACAGCTGCCATTGTTGCAGCTCCGATCCTGAAGGAGTGGCTCCTGAAATCTTCAGCTGGCACACTGAGCCTCCTGAGCGCTGCCTTCATCACGCTCACAAACTGGTAACTGGTCAGGGGGAAGTTATCCTTATGTCAGACCAGGCACCTTTGTCCCGTACCCCTCACTGCCAGGAATGTCTACATGCTCACAATTGGGGATGGAGTTGAGCCCTTCATCTTCTGGAGCTGCAGGATCGCACCTTTTCCTCGCTGATCACACTTTGATCGATGTATGTGCAGGCACAGTGTGTCCTCGGTTACCATCACATCTTGCCACAGCAGCGCTCTTTCAGACTGGTCTTGTTTGGAGGAGCACACAACTTCCCCCACTCTGAGTGCCCCAAATAACACATTGGTATAGGCTGTGCTGAACAATGTGGCCTCGTAGGCTGAATGGCATACTGTGGGCAATATCTTGACTAGTCATGCCAACAGCCTGTAGGACACTGAGCACCGCACATCCACTACCTTTGGGGTGACCCTCCTCCAACCTTCAATCACCCTCTTGACTGTGAAGGTGTCACATGGGTACCACCACCCTGCCGCCTTGCTGAAAAAGGATATGCCCACAACATGGACAGACAGTGTCTTAGGTGCCAAAACTTGACCCCCCCCCCAGGGTGGCCAAGTAATGCAGTATCTTGCACTCTGCTGCCAGCCATGAACATCCATAACCTTGCTGCTGCCTGAATGTCAGGAACTGGGCCACTGCCTGCTTGTAACTTGCCTGTGTCAAAGGGGCCAAGGAGTCCGTGACCCCTTGAATCACTGACTGCTCCCAAGGCTCCAGAGTTCTCCTAGGAAAGGGATTGCCATCTCGTCGGCATACGGGGCCAGCTTCCGGAAACTCTCACCCTGAAAATGAGATAATACGTCTGCTATCTCATTTTTCACACGCGGAATGTGCCAGGCATAAAAACTGATGTTGGACTCAAGGAAAACCAGCACAAACTTGCGCACCAGCCTCATCACCTGCTCGGACCTGGAGGACTGTCTGTTGATGATTCTGATTGTCACAGCAAAAGCAAAAAATTTTGATATAATAATAATAATTATTATTATTATTATTATTACCCCACCCCTCTGTTAAAAACAATTGCAGCGGCATACAACAAGTAAAATACAACATACTGAGTAAAATCCCTAAGCACCACCCACCCCACCCTCCCCCATAAAAAGATATTAAATTAGTATCAAATTAAAATCTGCCTAAACTAAAATCACATAAATAAATACAAAAATCAACAGCCAGCGAAACTAAAAGTGTCCAGGAGACAAAGCTCCTGAGGCTGAGATCTAATCAGGAAAGGCCTGCCAAAAGAGATCCATCTTCAGTGCTTTTTTTAAAGCTACTCAAGCTCGTCATCTGACAAATCTCGTTCAACAGGCCATTCCATAATTTGGGGGCGATTATTGAAAAGGCCCTCTGGGAGGTTGCAGACAGCCTAGATTTTTGTGGCTGAAGCAAATTCCTCCCAGACGACCGGAGTGTGTGTGGAGGATTTTATGGGAGGAGGCACTTCCTAAGATAAGTTGGACTCAAGCCATTTAGGGCTTTAAAGGTAATAACCAACACCTTATACTGGGCCCGGAAACTGATAGGCATTCATTGGAGAGATTTTAATACTGGAGTTATATGGTCCCTCCGAGATGTTCCCGAGACCACTCTGGCTGCCATGTTTTGTACCAACTGAAGTTTCTGGACCAAGCACGAGGGTAGCCCCATGTAGAGTGCATTGCAGAAATCTAGGTGAGAGGCTACCAGCACGTGCACCACAGTCTCGAGGTCCCTTACTTCTAGGAAAGGGCGTAGCTGGCGTACCAGCCAAAGCTGATAACAGGTGCTCCTGACTGTCACATTCACCTGACTAGTCATCTGAAGCGATGAATCAAGTAGCACCCCCAGACAGTGAACACAGTCCTTAATGGAAAGTGTGACCCATCTAGGACTGGAGGTTGCAACCCAACTCCTGGTTTCGGGCCGCTACCGTGAGCACCTCAAAAGCACCTTGTTCTTGAACTCCTCCCTCCAGATGGCCACTGCCACCAAGACAGGGAAGAATTCCAGGAAGATGAGGCCCCTCAGCAATCCCTCCTCCCGCCATCCTTGAGGCCAAGGTTGAACGCACCAATGGTGGTCATAGTACACCCCAAAACCCAGGCTACCCACTACATCACAATGCACCTGCAAACCCCCTTTCAGGTGTTTCTGCTCCTGCCACATCGTGACCCCGTTGTAACAGTCAAGAAACTCCAGCCAAACCTTGATGTCTTCCTTCACCCCTTTTGTGAGGTAAATATGGTGGTGGAGAGAGCGAAAAAAAACCCCATGAGCCTTGCCACCCGTGAACAGAATGCCCTCCCCAGAGACACTATCCAGCAGGCAAAATTCAAATGTCCAAGCAGTGAGTGCACTTCTTTGTGTGGGGCCTTTTCCCATCAGAGAAGGCCTTGCACCTTCTCCTTCAGCACCTCCAGCTTGTCCTTGGGCAGGCGTGACACTCCTGGAATGGAATCCAGCTCAATTACTAAGTGAACTAAGGAAGTCACCGGCCCACCAACTTGTCCGGTGCCAGCGGAACCCCGATCTCCACTGCCAGTGCCTGGAATGAAGAAAAAGAAAACTGCACTCCATCCCCCAGCCAGCCCCATCATCAGAAAATCATCCAGTTAGTGTGTCACAAATGGGGCCCCTGCCCTGTGCTGCAGTGCCCATTCCAAGAAGGTGCTGAATGTCTCAAAGGCTGTGCAGCTGATGGAGTAACCCATGGGTAGTGCCAGGTCATAATACCACAAGTCACGAAATTTGAAGCCCAGTAGGCAGTGGTCATCCAGGTATACCAGAAGCAAGCAGAAGGCTGACTGTATGTCATACTTGGCCATGAGTGCCCTGTGCCCACAGGTCTGCAGCAGCCTGATGGCATTGTCCAATGATGCATACCTCACCGAGCAAAGCTCTGGAGGGATACCATCATTAACTGAAGCCCCTTTGGGGTATGGCAGGTGGTGAATGAGGCAGCACGTCCCCAGGGTTTTCTTGGGCACCACCCCCAGGGGGAAAACCTGAAGGTTAGGCATGGGAGGCTCTGGGAAAGGGCCAGCAATTCTACCTGCCTCCTGCTCCTTATTGATTTTCTTGGCCAGTACGTCTGGCAGTTGTACTGCTGATTTTAAATTGTCTGTTACTGATGCTTCCCAAGGCCTTGTGAATGGGATGCGGAAGCCATGCTTGAAGCCCTCAGCTAAGTAAGCCACTACCTTCCTGTTTGGGTAGGCTTCTAGAAGAGGCTTCATGGCCTCCAGCTTCACAGGTGTGTAAGTCAGACAACCTCCCCCTGCCCTCCGTATGCCCCTTCACTTGGCATTGCCCTGACTGGTGCTGGATCCTGATCCTGCCTCCTTCTTGGCACAGGTTGCAGTGGGGCAGGAGCTCTGAAAGGACTGGCTGCCCCCGAGTGCCTGGAGCATGATACCTTTGGGTGCCACCCCCAGCACAAATCACAGGTATCCTCGAAACAACAGTGATACCTGGTACACTTACCACCATTGTACTCCCAAAAGATGATCGTCTTCCTGTCCCTTTTTTTGGGGGGGGGGGTTCCCTGGAAGCCTCTCCCCTTTCCTTCATCTTGGGTCCTGCCACCACCAACCAGATCCCATTGTCAATGGCATCCCACCTGTGAATGGCCAATCTAGAGGCCTACTTCCTGCATTCTTCATTGTACATGATGGCCACGGAGTCCCTGGCCATCACCCTGATTTTCAACACCTGGTGCAGGTGGTTAATCAGGTGCCAGCCATAGTCCAGCAACACCATGGCCACAACCCCCATGAACACTGTGTACCCTCTGAGCCAGCTGGAGAAGGTACACTCCACCTGATCAGATTTTGATTTCTTGCCCTCCTTTTTGTCCCCTTTAAATGGCCTGGCCTCTTTGCCCAGGGGAGGAGCCAGTGAAAAAAAATCCACATAATAACCCCTCAATATCTTGGAGAGCATCTTCCTATCCAAGTGACTCCCTGTGGATCCTCCTTGGATTTGGCTTCCACCAACTCACCTTTTGGCTGCTCCTTGCCATCCTTCTTCGTAGTTGCCTCCCCTTTCTCCCGAACCTTGCACAATCACAAAGCCCATCCCAGAAGGCCTGGATTGAACTCCCCCTTTGCCCAATACCTGAATCTGTTGCAATCCTCCCCCACAGAAGACTCACCTGACAAGGAATCGAAGTCAGATTCCATTTCCATTTCCATTCTGGACTCCTCCCGTGTCACGACCCACGACGCTTTCTGGATGCCGAATCACATGAGCCAGATCGCCTTGAACTCTTAGAACCATTTCTGCTCCTGGACTGAGGCTGGCTTGAGCGCCTGCCTCCACTGATATTGCCAAGCGTCCCACTAGGGGTCCCCACACTGGCTGATGAACTGGGCTCCCTGCCATTGGTGGCCTCGGTGCCAGCAGGTAAGATCTGGTCAGCCCCAGGCCTTGAGGTAGCAATGCTGTCCAGCTTTTGTGCTATAATGGAAAGGACCCCCGTTATGTCCCCTGGGATGGGGTAGGCCCTGCAAAGGCCTCCAGAGGCAATCTGTGGATTTCCACCTCCTCATTGGCTGCATTGCTGGAATCCTGCACAGGGGGCTCAGCAGTGCCAGTTTCCACAATCTCTGGGACTACCTCTTGTTCACTGGGAGGGTCGATGTGTTTCTTTTTGGCCTTGGCCTTCCTGGGCAGCATGGTCCCTGTGCCCCTCTGGCCCCCAACCTGCAATGGCTGTGTGGGCCTGGTGCCCCTGGTGGTCGAGGAGCGAATCCCTGGGCCGCTGCCTCTTTCCTGTGTGAACTTGAGCCCCTTGGTGATCAGGAAGGGTGTCCCATGAGCCTTAGCCCCCTTTGCATGGGCCCAAAACCCTCGGTGGTCAGGGAGGGGATCTCCCAGACCGCTGCCCCCTTGTTGGCTGGGAGCACCCCACCCCACCTGGTCATGGCAGCACCACCCACCTCAGGGGGCCCTCTTCTCCCCCCCATTTTTTATTAACCTCCAGCCTCTGACCTGCAGCCCGAACAGCTATTTGGAAGAATTTGGAAGGGGAGGGGAGGGAAGAGGGGGAGGCCCCTCCACCCCCTAATCCCCAGCCAGCTACCCCCCCAACCACTTACCACCACCCGGTTAGAGTCTGCTGCTGCCATTCACCACCAGCTGCCATTGCTCATGGTCAAAGATCGTGTGGTGGGTCCCCAGCAGCCGAATCTTGTCCTATGGGCAGCCCACTCCACAGCTCATCAGCCCAAGCCAGCCACTGCCTGGCACCTGCCGGGCCGTCCCCACCATGCCACTTGCCCCAGCAGCTCATCTGGAAGCCACCTGTCTCCGGCGACCTCTCGCCACCACTGCCATGTGCTCCATGGCCAGAGCAGCCTCGTCCAGTGAGGAGAGAGGGGGGAAGGGAGGTGAGGCTGCTTGCTCTCAGCACATTCACCCATGCCCTCTCACTGCTGCCTTGGGCCTCCTTCCCTGCCTCTCCTGGCTGCTCAGCTCAGCTCCTCCACTCTTTGGCTCCTTTGAGCCACTGTGGAGCCTGCGATGGGGGAGCTGGCCTTTATACCAGCCCCATTGCAGGCCTGCGCATCATCCGGCCATGTTGGAAATGTGGCCGGATGTCCCTCCCCCCATGCTCCATTGGCCAATCAGAGCGAGGCAAGCTTGCCGTGATTGGCCAGTTCTTTCCCACAGCCTACTGGATGCAAGGGTGGCTGGGAAGGAGACAGCCTGAACATGGCCAGTGTTGGGAGCTGAGACTGCGGGGGTGCCAGCCAGGATGCAAATAGGCCCAACCGTCCAGCCGATAAGCCCCCTTAGCTGCTTTCTGATCAGCAAGGGAACAAATTCCCATCATTCAAAGCAGTTGCTGCCAGGTAAGTGGGAACTGGGGTTGGGGGCGGGATAGGATTCACTTCATAGTACTAAAACTATAGTGTTTACATATTTGTAACTAACCAACAGGATTCTGGCCCTTATTTATGAAATTTCTAAAATATAACTGTGATACTAAAACAAAGTTAAAAGGCCTTCAGATGCAAATAACATTGTTAAAAGTATATATTTAATTGTGCAGTTTAAGACTCAGGACATCACTATTACCCTTATTTTAGCAGCAGTTGCTAAAAATCTGGTTGTTTTTAATGTGAGCATAGGATCACGATCCTCAAGGAGGAAATTTACATAAAAATTGGCTGGATGCCCGGGGTAAGATAGCAATAAAGAGGCAATTAATTCTTCTTGTAAATCTCTATACAAAGAACAATAAGAAAATTTGGTGGGCTTCTGGGTAGGAGACAGCAATGGCCCATTCAGTTGCAATCACTGATCACAGAAAGCATTAGGGGGCACCAGTTAGGAAGGGGAGCACCTTTTTCATGAGTTTCTTAGTGATTTTACATCTCTAGAAAATTAGAACTTTATATAAGAAAAGGCAATTCTTTTAGGCAAAAATGAGCCAAAGGAAAGTATGGAAGCTGAGTTCTACCAACCTTTTTCCTCTATTGAAAATTATCTGCATTTTCAATAGTAGGAAAGTGAGTTCCTACTCAAAAGGGCAAAAAGTATTCCAGTGCCAAAACAGATAATCCCAACCAGGTGAAGCCAGTCCTGTCCCTGTGTCCAGTGGGGCAAGATGAAAACTAAGCAGGTGCCTCTGTAGCAACAAGTGTTCCTTTTTCTCCATATCGGTTTAAACTGAAGGCAAATGGTTGGCTTCATTTTCCCTTAGTGGACACTGTCATGTCACATTCCACAATGTTTGTGTGAAACTCTGACATCACTACATTCCCAATGGAATCCCTGATGGGTTAGAGTCTCTTAAAGAGGAATGAAGTCTGTGAGAATTAAAAACAAACAAACACATAGCACAGGGAAAACAAAGAGGTTTTGAAGCCCTGTGAACATTGGTACAAAAGACATGTTGTTTTAAATTTCAAGGCAATTTTCACACTGCCTAAAAATCCCTCTTCATCTTAAAAAAAAAATCAAATAAAAATATGCATATCATTAGATGAGCCTATGTAAAAAGGAGTGCGAAAGAGGCACTGGGCAGACTTGGCTTGAAGCAGACAATTGCAACTCATTGAGGCTTTGAGGGGGGGCTGCAGGTGAATAGAATATAACAAAAGCTGAGGCTTGTCTCTGGAAGAGCCTGATAGGGGTGGCGTTGAGAGATAGGGGATGGATTCTGAGAGATATAAGTGTTTGGATTTGATAGAGATGGGGTTTTGATTTAAGAGAGACAGGACAGTCAGTCAGAAGGGAGAAATTACTAGTTTTGGGAAGCCATGAGAAAAAATATATTCAGAGGTTAATGTATTGTCTTACTATGTGTTCATAAACCTACACTTGTCATTGATTTTAAAAACTGTTTTGGGCTGTCTCTATCTAGGCTGGTAAGGAATCAGACCACACTTACCAATATGAACCCACCACCACAACACAGCCACAGGTTCACATTTAAGGGGCCACCCTGAGACGCAAGTACCCAATCCAGGAAGGGATTAAGGGGAGACTAATGGCAGGGTGAGTGGCAGACTGCAAGTTGGAACTGCAGAGCCAACCTGGCAAAAGGGATTTGTCACAAGGAAGGATACTTAAAATGAATGATTTGTCTATTAAAATATGTCTATTAGGCCAAACTCAATACAAAAATGTGTACATATTTTTGTTTGTTTTACTCTTTTGTGCATACATATTTTTCTGTGTACAGTGCAGGAAATGTACGGAAATACTTACAAATTTTCATTTTACCAAGGGTAAACTGCTGAGTAAGGATAAACTCTGTGTTAGATACAGGTATGATTGCTCTCTAAACAGTACATGAATTAACTCACTCTAGTTAGCAAGACAACCAATGAAAAAATAAAGAACAGAAGGAAAAACTTTATATTATTATTATTTCTACCCTCATCTAGGAATATTCACCTTTGGATAAAGTATTTTTCTCCCCAAATGAACCCAATCACACTTTTAAGTTCCTTGGATTTCATTATAATAATATATATTATAATATATAATATAATATAATATAATAATATATTTTATCATATATTATAATATAATATTCCTTGGATAATCTGTGTCTCACAAAAATTGCCTGTGTGGCTTTACCCTTCCCTTCCACTTCCATTCTGTCCTCTAACAGAACCCCATCCTCAGCAACATTTGGTAGGCTGACGGGAGCCCAATTCTGCTTTAAATTAATATTAATATTAATATTGTATAATAATAATGTGTTGTTGTTCTTTCTTACCCACAACACATTAATATATATATATATATATATATCTCACATATCTCACATATATCACATATATCACATATATCACATATATGTTATATAGATATAGATATATGATAACCAATGTTATTATTATAGATAATCAATGTTATCACTATAATATTATAGATATATATATAGATATATGATAACCAATGTGTATATCACATTGGTTAAATGCACATATCAATTAAGAACATATACCAATTTAAAAGAACAAGTAAAACCACGACATTTT
Organism: Gambelia wislizenii; assembly: GCA_030847615.1. Classification (NCBI taxonomy): domain Eukaryota; kingdom Metazoa; phylum Chordata; class Lepidosauria; order Squamata; family Crotaphytidae; genus Gambelia; species Gambelia wislizenii. The sequence continues at coordinate 190,744,171 of JAUMIR010000003.1, read as the reverse complement.
AAAACAGTTAATTTAAAACTTAAAACACAATTTAAAACTTACACTTTAAAATCATTTGGATAGGCCTGCTGGGAAAGGCTAGTCTTTAATGCTGATTTGAATTCTGACAGCATATTCAGCTGTCATATCTCTTCTGGCAGGCTATTCCAGAGTCTAGGGACAACTGAAGAAAAAGTCCTATGGGTGATGGTTGCCAGACTAATCCTGGTTGACTGGAGCAAACATCTCCCAGAGGACCTAAGTGTACAGGGCAGATTATATGGGAGAAGGTGATCCCATAGGTAATCTGGACCTAAACCATGTAGGGCTTTAAAGGTAATAACCAACACTTTGTACCTTGCCCAGAAAATAATCAGCAGCCAGTGGAGTGATTTTAATATTGGTGTGATCTGATCACTCCTCGTTCTACCAGCGACTAATCTGGCTGCCTGTTTGGAACCAATTGAAGTTTCTGAACTTGGTAAAGAGATAGCCCAATGTACAGTGCATTGCAAAAGTCCAGCCTTGACGTTACGAGGATGTGCGCTACCATCTTTAGGTCTTCCAACTCTAGGAAGGGGTAGAGCTGGTGTGACAGCTGAAGCTGGTAGTAAGCACTCCTGGCCATCACATCTATCTGAGCTGTCATTCAGAGTGACATATCCAGAAGCACTCCCAGGCTGTGAACACAGTCTTTCAGGGGGAGTGTGACTCCACCCAGGACCGGTTGGCACACCTCCAAACCCAGGTTAGGACCCTTGACAGTAAGCACCTCCATTTTGTCTGGATTCTCTTTGTTTTTCTTCATCCAGCCCATTACCTCCTCCAGGCATTCACTCAGAGCAGACACACTATCCTTGTTGTTGTTATGTGCCTCAAGTTGTTTCTGACTTATGGTGACCCGAAGGCAAATATGCCATAGGGTGTTCTTGGCAAGATTTGTTCAGAGGAGGTTTGTCTTTACCTTTTTGTGAGGCTGATAGAGTGTGACTTGCCCAAGGTCGCTCATTGGGTTTCCATAGCCAAGTGGGTTTTTAAACCCTGGTCTCCAGAGTCATTGTTCAGTGCCCAAACCATTACACCTTGGCTGATGCTATTATTGAATGCATAGAGGAGTATATTTGGGTGTTATCTGTGTACTGATAACATCCCACCTTATGCCTCCAGATGATCTTTCCCCGCAGTTTCATGCTGATGTTAAACAGCATTGGAGATAGTATGACACCATGTAGTATGCCATATAACATTTCCTTTTTTTGAGGAGCAACTATCCCCAAGCACCACCACCTGGAACCCACCTGAGAGATAGGATCAGAACCACTGAAGCACAGTGCCTTGGGTTCCCATCCCCCCAGGCATTTCAAAAGGATACCATGGTCAATTATATTGAATGCCACTGAGAGATCCAAAAGCACCAGCAGGGACACATTCCCCATATCAGTGCTCAGGCAAACATCATCCAATAAGATGAACATAGTGGTCTCAGCTTTGCAATCTGCTCTGGTTTGAAAAGTGGGTCTAGGAAGTGTACATCATACAAGACTGCCTGGTGTTGGAAGGCAACTGCCCTCCAATCATCTTGCCCAGAAAAGTAAGATTTGATAATGGTCTATAGTTATGAAAGTCCAGGGGGTCCAGGGGGAGCTTTGTAAGATGTAGTCACACCACTGCTTCTTTTAAACAAGATGAAAAACATCCGTCCCTGAGAGATGAATTAATAATATATTGTCATTGAAGTCTAATTGCATATCCTCCCTAGATGAAGTACAGGGATCGAGAGGACAAGTTGTCTTTCTTACTCACCCTAGCAGCTTGCCCACATCAGTGGCATGCACCAACTGATCCAGTGTAATCCTATTCATGGAGTTGTTGGACACCCCATTGTCAACTTCTGCTATAATGATGGCATCTAATTGGGCTCTTATCCAAGAGATTTTATCTGTGAAGTGATTGTTAAAAGCAGTACAGCAAACTGCTGAAGGCTCTAGAATTGGATTTGGGAGGGGGGGTAGGTGCCTGAGCTACCTTGAATAGTTTAGCTGGATGCAAATGCACAGAGATAATAAGGCTTTCTTTGCTGCACATATTGCCACCTTACAGGAACAAAGATGTTCTCTATATCATATCTCGTCAGATATAAGGTGAGTTTTCTGTCATATGTATTTCAATTGTCATCCTTTCCATTTCAGTCCTCTGTATATCCAGGAGCCTTATTAGTAACAGATCAAAGAGGACATTCAGGAGTGATTGTGTCAATAGCCCTAGTCAGGTATTGATTCCATCTGTCAAGCAGTCCTTCAACAGGATCATCAGTGGTACCAGCCATAAAACCCTCTAAGGCTTTCTGGAATCCTTAAGGATCCATCAGCCTTTGAGGGTGGACCATCTTAATAGGTCCACCACTCTTGCACGGACAGATACTAACTCTGACCAGAAAATGATCTGTTAATGACAGCTCGGAGGTATTAATAATCTCTGCCCACAGATCCATATGCTCTGAGCTAAAATCAAGGATGTGACCTGCTGAATGTGGCCCTGAAACCAATTTGGGATAGGCCCATGTTTGTCATGGATGTCAACTCCCGAGCTGCTGTGAACAGGTCTCAAGTGGAAAGTTGAAGTCATCCAAGATCAAAAGTCTGGGTGACTCCAACACCAAATCCAAGACCAATTCTGTGAGCATGGCCAGAGAGTCTGATAGGCAGCAGGATAGATGGAACTCTAACAACTCCCCAGTCTACCCCTAGTCTTCAGGATCATCATGGTTCAGTTCCCTAATAGATAATCTGGTCATGTTAAAATGGTCTTTGTAGACCACCGCTAATCTGCCTCCCTGCTCACCTTTCCACACCTGCTCATTAACACTCCCTAAAATGGTTGTGTTCCCTCTATGCGGCAGTGGTGTGAAGGAAATTAGTTATTGCAGAATCCCTGGGGTGAGGGAGGCTAGAATTTCAACCTCAGGCATGCAGTGTGTCTTCAGTTTCATTTCAGACTTTAAAGGAACTGCAAGGCTCTGCACCTATTTGGGGGACAAGGTTCACCACCTTGGATTGTCCCTTTAATGTCTGAAATAAAAATCAAAGTGCATTTTCTGCATCATTGACATAGAACCTTTGGCTGCTCCTGGATTATAAGTGCAGAGGTAATGCAGACTTCACAGCTTAGACACATTCCAGACACTTATAATTTACACTTTCTCCATGAAAGCAACAAGCTAGGCATGTGTGCTACAGTCGTGTTTGATATTCTATGTGTCTAGCATAATTATGCCTTGATCTCCTCTCAGACTCGTAACTGAAGAATGAAAATAAAATAGCCTGCTGCAGAGATAGTTTCCAGGTTTTCTATCACAATAGCTGAAATAAATCTAAGTTACAACCTGCCATAGCTTTTGCCTACCTGAGGGTTAGCAGGTAGTAAAGATGGATACAGTAGAGTCCTGCAGTAACTGCCAAGTTTCAAAGGTGATTTGGGCCAAGATCTGAAGACTTCATGCTGACTGAATATACTTCTAAGTGATTTGAGACACAGCATCTCTTTTGACGACTTAGTGGATGTCCAATGTATTTAAATTAAAATGGTGTTTCATTACATCGGATCAGACATGGAATTACTTTGCCATTAATTATAGGTAATCTGCACTTTTACATTAACTCCATTACCAGTAATAGACTTTTAATGTGGTACTTACATTGTGCTTAAAGGGTGAGCACAGAAACTACTTGGAAATATCTAAAGGAGAGAATAAGAAGGGAGATTAGAGAGGAGAGGATAAGAGACAGGGTGGAGAAGAACAGGGCAGGAAGATGACAGAAACAAGATGGGCCATCAAGCTTTTTTTTTTTTTTAAGGTGAGAAAAGTAGAAAAGAATGAAATGACAAACTGCACAAAATAATTTGCTTGTCTGTGAAAAAAAATCCTAAAAATTAGTTTCCAGAAGCACACACAGCTTTGTATTGTGCAAGAACTACCACTTTTGCACACAAACATGTATTTCGATAAGAATAATTTCTTGAACCATCTCATTATGTGCAAGTGAAAGCTGCACAGGATTCTTCTCTCTGTGTTATTCCTGCTAACTAGGTTGCCTGAACTGAGAGAGCCATTTTTACAGCTTGGGAAAAAATGACAGGAAAAAAATTCCTCCTGCGTAAATATATGCTGACGTAGTTATACTAGATTCCAGAACTGCACAACTGATTGCACAATGAGTGTCAAGGCCTTGTGGTCAACTATTGTCCAACAGTTGATTATTTTCCCACAATCAAATTGAAATGTGAAAGAAGGCAATTGTGCACCTGTGAAACAATGATTTGCATTGGATACCATACTTACATAAACTGAGAAAGTGCAGCCACAATTATGTTTATGCTAGCAGAGTGCCCCAACAAATATCTAGCTTTAGTATTTAAAATAAATAGTAGTAACAACAGGTGCTTCATTCACAGCATTAGCCTGGTTTTGCAAAAATGCATGTGAGGGAAACCTATATATATTTGTGGGAAAGCATCTACAAAAAATGCATATTTTCATGCATTTGAAAATGGGAGTGAAAATGAATATTTTGTGTGTGTGTGTGTAAACTATGTGGCTTATATCAATTCCCTAAAATACATTGACAAGGCAACCCTGGCTGGCCCATCATCTCAAGCACCAGAACACTCACAGTTAGTGCCTCTTGTCCTTTCTTAGGAGCCCACCAGGAACAAGTATGCAGAGACATCCACCAGGTGGGCAAAACAGGAAATCCACCAGGTGGGCAAAACAGGAACTTAACAGCCAGCTGGTATCATTAACAGAGTCCAGGTAGCAATGGTTATCTGAGTCCAGGCAGTCCAAGTCAGTACAGTAAGGCAGTAAATCCAAGGCATAGTTTGAGGACATATAAAGTAGCAAGATCAGTCCACAAAGCAGAGTCCAGAAGTCAATGAAGTAGGAGCCATGAATTGAAGAGACAAGAATGTTGCTTTCTCTGGAAAGGTTGGTTGTCAGCAACACTGCATAGAGTGTAAGGCGGAAATATTTATGATCTGGAGTCCTCCCTCAGCTGGTGCCTGATTAATAAACATTTTTTATAAACCTGCTTGGAATAACACAGTCCCTCCTTTCCTGTCTGCATTGAATTGCTGTCGATATGGTCTGGTTTATATTTGTGTCTTGTAGATACAGGAGGGAGGATCCCATTGGACTCCAATTCACTCAGACAACAACCACTAGTGGAAGTGTTTTATTGAAGAGGCAGTGAAGTGAACAGGTCCAGAATATTAGCAGAACTGTCCCCCAAGACAAAAGGTGTAGCTTTTAAAATGTGATTTGGTGAGTAAAGATCCCCCTACCTCCTTCTTCCAACCATCTCAACCAGATGTGACCCTGGATGCCAGGCACCAGCTGCTGAAGCTCCTGGGAATCACAGCTCACTCATATTCCTCTTCCCCCTCCCAAGAGTAATCAGTCCATCCCCCACTAACTGCTTCTGGATGAGCGTGGCAGGGATTGACTGCAGACAGCCCAGGCAGAGACCTGACTACAGTCAGAACGTGACAGGTATCCCTGTTTATCTCTTGAATGGGCACATCCTTCTGCCCTTCCATTTCCCTGTTAGGATCTGCCTCTGTGTCCTGAGAAGTAAGCCTGACACCATCTTCATCTGCCCCAGTATCTGTGCCATAATCAAGACCAGGGGGCATGACACCCCTGGATACACGGACAATATTCTTAGACAATATGCCACCAAAACCCCTAGCTATGTGAAGGACACTAAGTGACTGCCTGCAGAAATTACAGTCCATCCATAACCTCTCAGGAAATACCATCTTAGTCACTATGGATGTGGAATCCTTATATACCAACATTCCAAACAAGGATGGTCTTCAAGCTGTCAGGAACATCATTCCAGATGGGACCATAGCAGACATAGCCATCAAGGTCTGCCACTCTGTTCTCAATCAAAACTACTTCAGTTTTGGTAATATATACCTTCATGTTAACAATACTGCCATGGGCACACATATGGCATGACAATATGTGTCTCCCATCAATCTTAGCCTGGAACAAGTTCAGTACACCACTATATAGCTATACAAATTACAATTTTGTACCCAACACAGTGTCTCCAACATCATATTAAGTAATGCTGGGTCAGGATTTTAGAGGTCTGTGTAATAATTAATAATAATATCATGTATTAATGGCAGTATAGGTCTAGGATTTGTGTCACAAGTGTCATAATAAGTGGCAGTACAGACCTTGGATTTGAAATTATTCAAGCTCATTTTTTGACAAGTGGGATTATCAAAAATCAAGCAAGCTTAACATAGAGAACACTTCTGAATGTTGAGGCTAGTTCCAGTCTACTCAGTCCTATATGATAACCACCACTCTGCTGGTGTACCCATACACTCATGTCTGCATTGAGTTAAAGCAGTTTGACAAATACAATGCAAAGATAAATAGAAAATACAGCCAGTGACTCCTAGTCTCCTATGAAAGATACATTGGAATTTGACAAATTTATAGCAGAAAGCCTGAGCTGTAAAGATTTGCACCTTTTCTAACAACTTCTTGTTATTTAAGGGATTTCATAGATGCTGCCTCCAGACACACTTCCTATCTGTGAAAGGCAGTAGTTCTTAAGGTTGTTTTTTAACTGTTTATCCAAATCTTAATTTTCTTCCAAATATTTGCACATCTAATATATAGTACTAGCAACCCTAAGATTTTGTCAGTTTGATGTATATTTTAAAGGGAGTCACACAAAGATTGTAAACGTGTCTGCATGGAGAGATGCTTTCAGAAATCATCCATCAATCTGAGTGGGCCAGTATAAGGGCTATGGTTAAAAACAACAACACCAAAATCCATCACCACACACACATCAAAATTAGCACCAAAAACAAACAAAATTAGTTGCCTTCTGTCACAATATCTGTGCTCAACTTGCCTTTATAAATATCCCTCTTCAATGCATATTTTATCTAGCAGTTCTCAGGGCTGTTTACCAAAAAAGCTTTAATTTCCCCGTGCCTGAGGTTTTGTCTATATGGGTTGGGGGGGGGATGCATACATGTCCAAAAAAGCAGGTGTTCACAACAATACAACTTGTCTTCATGGTCAAAAGAACCCCCCTAAACTCTGCATGACCTCCTATCCAAGATGGGGGCTGCGAGTTATTTACTTGCAATTTTAAATCTGCCACCACCATTTCTTAAAACAAAAAAGTACAGTTTTCTATGGTGTGCACACATGACCGTTCATATTTACAAAAAAAAAGGGGGGGAGAGTATAAGTCTGCCATTTGATCGACTTAACAGACACTCACTTAGCTGAAAATCCAGCATGGTGGCCACAGGTGCCAATCAGATTACATTGCTTGTTCATATCTGTGCGAATGTGTGCTTTCGAATGATAGCACATTCACATGTCATACAGAGCTTTTTTAAAAAAAATCCGGATGAAGCCCCAGACTTTGCAGTGGATTTGGCTTCCCCCCTTCTGAATGACACATATTTATGTACTTGTCCGTATGAACAGATTGTTGTATGTTCACATCCTGTTCGTATTATTTTGACTGTATAGACAAGACCTGAGTGTAGAGTTTTACCAGCTGCTTCTTGTTTTTTCTTCTCTTCCTCAACATTTCTAGCTGCACTCACTTGCCAGACAAAGAACTGTTGGAGGTGGTAATCTTTGCATGTCTATACTCACTGGATATCACTCTAGAGATTAGGCAGTGAATGTTTACGGTAACTTCCTGTTTGTTTGCTTGTTTACACCCACTCTCTTCCTGCATTGTGTAGCCTTTGTTCTCTGGGGTCTCTTCTGCTCTCAGTCCTCTCTCTCCCTGCCTGCTCAGTGTAAAACATGTGTGGTAAAGATCTCTCTCTAGGTGAGAGGGTGAGATGCTCCAACTTTCCTGATGCTGTGTAGAATTCTTTATTTTCTTATTTTAATTTTTCTCCCTCAAGAAGATGAACCTGTGTTGATTATGCACAAATATTTGTGAGTAAAACTATTTTTATATCCCCATGAGGAAGACTAAGTTTCGTTGCTTTCTCTGAAGGACCTTGTAGGAATGGTGGGATGGGCTAGTGAGCTGTTCAAACTTCTGTCTAAAACATTTGATGCTCTGCTTGAGAGAGAGCCACTAAAATCTCTCATATTTTCCAATAAGAATGAGTAAGCAAGCAAGTTCTGTCATGGGCTACTCTTTTAAAATACCCACACATGTTGTAACCAGAGGGAGGGATGAGTGAAGAAGCAAATCATGATGCTAAAAGTGAACTGAATTACTGGTGCCAGTGAGTACCCACAAAACATAAGGTTGTTGGATTTTGTTTGTTTGTTTGATTTTTACCAAATGGAGTTGCTGGGGATTCTTTAAAGGCCATCTACAATCAAATGTTTTACAGTGCCAAGACATTACCTTTTCTGTTGACTTCTTCATCAATGACACTGTCAGCCTTCTTTGCAGGCCCTTTATACTATACAGAGGATCAGCTTCCACATCATTATCATGAAGCCATGGACTAAATATCCATGATTTACGGATGCAAGTAGATCAACCCAATATGATGTAGGCTTTGTTCTCAACATAAGGTTGAGGAAGAGTGAAAGAAGGAAAGCAGAAGGACTATCAACCCTCTTGAGGAATTCCCTTGAGGTGGGTCTGTCCCCAATGTTATCTAGGACTCATTCCTGCAGGGTGAGGAACCTCATAACATTAAGTATTTTCATTTGAATTATCATGTTTTCCTTCTTCCTCCTCATTCCCCTTTTCTTTTACCATGTATTTTTTAGATGGTAAAATTGAGAACAGGCACTACCTTATCAATTGTTTTGATCAGCACACTGCTCCAAAACCCAGGGTTATAGGTGATGGGGGACAAATAAGGGCATTGCTATCTCAAATAAGAATTCCTAAATAAGAATTCTAGCATTGCAGTAGCTTAAAATTTTGTTTGGACATTTAGAAATACAACTTGGGCATCCAAAGAAAGGGAACAGACAAAACTATCAAGGGAATGTGAACACACCAAATGTTCTAGGTGCAAACAGTTTTTCATTTCTCACTCTCTATAGTGCTGGAAATTTGGAGAATGAAGGTAAATTTCATTCTGGGAGACATAATTCTTATGGGGGGGGCAGTGCCCTCATTATCCTGAGCAAGCAACTCTTTCCAAAAACCTTTATTCTGTGAAAGGAGTGGGGTGGGAGATAACTATTATAAATAAATAATAAATCTTAAAGAGAAAAAGACACAATAATGACTTCTTCAAGAAAAAAAATCTCATGAGTTTTCACACTCCATTGGATATAGAAACACCCAAGATTGTAGTGCCTATAATCCAGAATCCTCAACAACCTACCTGAACATTTCAGACAGCAACACATATTGAGCTAAGAGAAGATAATGGAGCTGGAGGAGATATTGAAATAGAATAGGGAAGTGTTGTCAGATGTCCCCACTGCTCTAGACATACCACTACAAGATAGTTCTGTTTTACTAGTACAGCAGCCTGAAGAGATTATTTCCCTTTTAAATCTGCTTACTTCACCCTGGAAGCATGCATGGAAAGACTGCCTCCCTTGTACAATCAGAATCAATGGTACTTAACAATACATGGAAGCTATCAATAGAAGAGGTTTCTGCAAGAGTGGGGGAATGTCATCCTCGGGCCCCTGATTTGCAGCTCATGGAGTTCCACTCAAAGGCCTCAGACACCACAAAAGTTGTTTAATTTTTTTGGGAGGGTGAGGGGAATGCACAAAGAAGTAGTTTTGCTCCAAGTCTCTACATAACTTGCAATAGGTGGGGGACTGAAAAATCAGTGAAAAATGAAACTGGAAGTGACATGCCATCACTTCTGGTTGTATGGTGTGTGCTGGTATGGGCTGCTGGTGAGTGAAAATGGCCCCTGTCACTTCCACAATTTCCCTCCACTGGGTTTCTGTCACTGCAACCAATGCTAGTCTTGCCAGCTTCAGTATCACATTGACCTGTTGTCCCTGTTGTGAAGCTTCCCTTGCTTTACCAGAACCTAGACTATTTCACATTCCCTTGTCTTGCTTGACCATTCTCTAGTTTGTCAAAATCTGGACTTTATCTTCAATTGCCTTGCCCTATTTTGCCCTTTCTGACAACATCTCACTCTCCTCCTTTCTCTCTCACACACAACCATGCACACACACACACACACACACTTCCACAAAACCCATCCAATTGGAATAGAACAGCTGGTCCAGCTGTATTACAAATCTGCCCATCTTGTAATCCCCAAGGAAGCCCATGAAACACATACAATGGACTACTCTTCTTCACCTTCTGGTTTTGATTTCTTCCTGAAACAGCAAAAAGCAGGTTGGTCAGGAAATACCTGGCAGGCCATAAGATGTGTAGGTGTGAGATAATATTTATATTCCCTTTTCTATACTTGGCTTTCAGCAACAAGGCTGACATGATTTCCATTCAATTCCAAGATTATTTTTATTATCTTATACTCAGCCATTGATACAGGGGATGATTCAGAGAAGATCTTATTTAGTGCTGTGTCTGTATCAGATTTGCAACAACATGGGCATCAATTGCTCTGTAAATCCTAAGAAAATGTATTTCACACTATCTACAAGTTGCATAACCTTTCATTACTCACTGCCCAAGTTTTCTTCTAGTTTGTTGTTCACCTGAGATGAACTAATACGAACATCTCAAAAACAATTTCTAGGAAAATACAGAGTAAATGTGTTTCATGGAATGCCTTTTTTTCTCAGAATTATTCTTCAGATTAAACTGTTTTTGTCAGATTTCTTCTTTCTGGTGGTTTCCAAAAGATTTTGCAAATAGAAAATTTGTGGGTGCAGTCAATAAAACAGAAATACACCTTGCTGTTACCTTTGGCAACTGCTGGTTAAAACACTGGCTGGTTCTACATATGATGGCCATTGGCAGGAGATTCTCTCTCTCTCTCTCAAAAGGCTAGTTTCATTGGTGTTTCCCCTTGTAAGTTGACAGGCAACTTGAGGGTGTGTGCACACACTCTATGAACTATCTTACAAATACATTTAGGTAATCAGCACTCTGGAAAACAATTTGCTTTGAATTAGTTAGACTAGTAACTGACTAATGCTATAACAAGTTACAGATCTTGTTCTATGGATGATCATATTTCTCTCCTTTTGAACAAATTATACTGTTTGAATGAAGGAGCCATGTCACTCATATGAGAAGCAACCATATCAGCATGTGTTGTATAATTCAATTAGAATAATAGAATCATAGAATTAGAAGACTCACTTCTCATGAGTCCAACTCCCTGCTCAGTGCAGGATCTCCAGTTAAAGCATCCCCAGCAGGTACCTGTCCAGCTTCTTTCCAGAGGAGACCCTACCACCTTTCTAGGTAATTGGTTCCATTGCTGAACTGATCTTATGTCAAGAAGTTCCTTCTAATGTTCAATAAAAATCTATCCTCCTGTAACTTAGAAACATTAAGCATTGGCCTATCCTCTGAGGAAGCAGAGAACAATTTTTTCCCTCTTGTCTATGACAGTCCTTCCGGTATTTAAACAGTGCAAGCATGTTCACCAAACTGAACAAGACCAGCTCCTTCAGACCTTCCTCATATGTTTTAGACTCCTTACCTTTTACCATCCTTGTTGCTCCTTACCTTTTACCATCCTTCTCTGAACACTCTCCAGCTTGTCTATATCTTTTTAAAATGAGGCACCCAGAACTGAATGCAGTACTCCAGATGATGCCTGATTTCATCCAGGGAGATATCTTTGTGCTTTTGAGTTCATCTGGGACGTTCGTGTTTTATCAAGAGTTGCAAATGCAGTATATGACCCACTTTGCATATTATAGGAGACATGCAGAAGATGTGTGAAATACATGCATCTTTGTCCACTCAATAACCCTATTCAGTGGCTAATTAAGCTATTTAAAGTGATTTAGCCCTGTAGAGAAAGAAGCCAGAGAGAAAGAAATAAAAGCAGCTAGAGAAAAAGGGATGAAACCACAGAGATAAAGCCTGGGAGGAAGAGAGAGAGGGGGGGGGGCTCCCTCATTCATCAAGTTGCATACCCTCCAACTGTCCCACTTTGGCAGGGGCTGTATCAGTCCTCCATTGTTCCACATTTTGAGATGCTTTTAAAATGTCACTGTTTCTCTCTCCTCCTCACACTTTTCCCTTTACTTCCCAGTTTACTCCAATTGCTACAAACTGCATTCAAAGTGCAAAATTAGTTTGTGCTCATCAACTGGGGAGGGGGGAGATGCGTGGAAAGGAAGAATTTTGCCCTTTCCAGTGGGTTCAGGCAAGAAGAAATGGCTGCAGCATCCCCAGGGTGCCGTTTACATGATGAAAATGTCCCGGGAAGAATTCGTGTTGATCCCTGGCAGTTTACACGTACATTGGGTCGGGTACGTGATTTTCGGAAGGGGGGCCACCTTTTATCCCTCAACCTGCGGGACTTCCAGTCCCACGGTTTGTGCCACTTTTTAAAAAAGTCACAGGAGGATTCAGAAAATCGTACGTCTAAACACCCCAGGACAATATATCTCAGTACTTGGTGATGACCGGAAATATGTGTGACCAGGGGCAGGCTCAGGGAGGAGAGGAGGGGTCAGTCACCTGTTCAACAGATTCAGCCTCACCAGAGGAAAACAAAGGCTTCCATTCCAGCTGCAAGTAGGTTGTGTGTGTCTGCACTAAATCACCCTGTTCAATGGATTTCTACACTGGGAAACCTACTTTAACCCCCCCCCCTCCTGCATGCTTGGCTTAAATTTTAAAGAGAGAGTAAATTGTAAAGAGATCACAGACAATCACCCATTACCCCCCCTGCATCCACTCCATTTGTTTAAAGGTACAGTAAAAAATGCCACTGTCTGAGCAGATGATCGAACATTCACACACACACACACACACACACACACACACACACCCTCCTGCATCCTCACTTTCACTGGGCTTTAAATGGTGTTCTTTCAATTCAGAAGGACAGGAAGGCTGTAGCCATGAAGGATCCCTCCCTTCCTCACTTTCAATGAGCTTTAAATGCTGTTCTTTCAATTCAGAAGGACAGGAAGGCTGCAGCCATGAAGGATCCCTCCCTTCCTCACTTTCAATGGGCTTTAAATGCTGTTCTTTCAATTCGGAAGGACAGGAAGGCTGTTGCCCCGAAGATCCCTCCCTTCCTCACTTTCAATGGGCTTTAAATGCTGTTCTTTCAATTCAGAAGGACAGGAAGGCTGCAGCCACGAAGGATCCCTCCCTTCCTCACTTTCAATGGGCTTTAAATGCTGTTCTTTCTATTCGGAAGGACAGCAAAGGCTAGGTCGCTCATTTCTTCACTCATTCTCTTATTGCCTCATCCCCAATGCAACACTCAATCATCCCATCATCCCCAACGCAGAAGCTTTAACAAACATTTGAGCCAGCCAATAGCATCGCTCGTGGTGCAAAACTCTAAAGGAAGTATGTCACTGAGGTTGTGAAAAAACGAGTAATCACATCCTTGATTGACAGCTAAAAATAAATATCCCGGGACCGTAAACTCGTGTTTTAAAAAAAAAAAACTGGGTAGTATATAGTGGGAGAAGGTACATATCATGGGATGTGATGCCGTGTAAACAATGATCCCGGGATCTCCCGGGATATCCAGTTCAGAGACAAAAAACGTCTAAATAGGGAGGGACAGATACGGGATCAGGAAGTCCCAGGACACCCCGTGACAAAAACTACCATCTAACTGGCACCCTGGTGTTTTCATTGTTTATAACTTTTGCTGTCTTGACTACATTCTAACTTGCTTGACCATATGAGTCCTGGTTTTCATCTGCAAAATGTTAGAGGTGGTAACTTTGGTCTGATATAGTAAGGTAATTAAGGCCTTTATTTCTTTTCTTTTTCCATAGCTTTACCATTGTTTCAGTTGGCATTGAAGAAGCCCATGAACAGCTCCAGTACTGTTGCAGAAGACCATTGGCATGCTGCAGTTCTATTAAATGCCTCAGTGGAAATGATGCTGCAACATTGTGAATCAGCATCATTCCTAGGGGATGTGGAGGGGCTTCCCAATTGGATAAGTCTGCTTTAAAAATGTGGAATGGGAGAAGAGAAAATCATCCATACTTTTATTTGAAAAATACCCTCTCGTAATTTACAATAATTAGACACCCCTTCCCCCCTGAAAGCTGCTGAAAATATTCTCGCTATTTTCCTAAAGGACTAATGACTCCACAAAGGGGAAAATGAGAGATTCATCCTAGCTCTAGTTCTGAGAACTATTTCAAGTGAAACATGAAGGTTCTCATGGCTGAGGTCATAATTCAATGGTGGAGCCCGTGTTTTGCATGCAGAAATCTCAGTTTCAGTTTCTTGGCAGGGTTGAGAAAGACTTCAGCTTGAATACCTGAAGTGCTATTGGTTAGTGCCAACCAATATGGGAAAAAGGGACCAATGATCTGAATAAGTGTTAGGCAGTCTCCTATGTCCCTTAGGGTTTCTCTACCATCCTCAGTATTAACAATTCAGCAAATAAATAAATAAATAAATAATTGGTTGGATTCACAGATGCTGCGAGGTATTATTGCAGAAGATTATAACTAACTCTTTGAGTATATATTAAGAAAATATTTTTTTCTCTCCTTGCATTCCAAAATTACACTTTACATGTCTGATTATTGTCTACTTAAAAACACACTATTCAACAGACACAAATCTATGGTAATGTTAAATTCTCCATAGCAAAACCAAAATCCCTCAGAGCTGATAAACCTTTTCCCCATTTCCTTTCACAGATCAAAGTAAAGGATACCTTTTAATCTTCCCAAAATTTGTATTTTAATGAGAATTATAACCTCATATTGTACACCTTTCCTTAAATGACTTGGCCTACTAGCAAGGCAAACAATAAAAGCTTCTCTTCAGCTGTTCACATTAACATTCATTTGCTTGGTAGCTTGGACATTTTTGCTGAGGAATCAGAAATCCTATGTGTTAAATATAGTTAACATATCAAAGAGTGAAATTAGTTAGGGCAATAAAAGAACAGACTTCACAACCAGAAAGCAACTTACCTTATGTATAACTCCTGCTCCTGGTGGGAAACATAAAATCACAAACACAACAGGGGCTATTTTACTTGAACTTTCAATAGAAACAGAAAAGGCAACTCAATCACTCACAGTAGAGATATCACAGCTGGAAATAATTGCTAAGTATTAATCGCTTGAGAACTCATTTTGACACCAGTATTGCTTAGTGCTCTGAATGAATGCCTGAAGCCATCATTTGTCAACATTAAATTTTGGTGTATTTTAAATTAAAATTTTGAAATTTTCAAAATTGGAATGCTACCAGCAAATTTCAATGATACATCTTATGCAAAGATTTACATTCCTAGTTTCTAGAACAGCAGGACCCCTGTATCCACAGGGGATTGGTTCCTGGGGGCCATATGGATACTGAAAACCACAGATAATAGTGAACACCAATGAAAACAATGTGACTTCTGGTTTAAAATACCATAGCGTTGCCTTGGAGGACCTAGAAAACAGCTCGAGAGGATGCCTCTCTAGGTATTTTCTAGGAAGACTCTATGGTAGGTGTGCTGTTTTGTGTCATGAGGATAACTGAATCAGTGGATAATCAGCAAATATGGTGGCCCTACTGTACTTGAACCAGGTATGATTGAATGTAGGTAATAACCCTATTGAGGCATTAAAAATCTTAAATGTGGAGGGGAGATGGGGATGTTTGTCCTGGCCTTGGGTGCTCCACTCCTGCTTTCCCAATGTTGACAGGGAAGATATGAAGAGGAAAACTGAAAGTGCAACCATACTCTATGCATGCCCATTTGTACAGTTATGGGAATCTACACCTATTTATTATTATTATTATTATTACATTTATTTATATAGCGCCATAAGCTTTACATAGCGCTTTACAAAAAGAAAAGCAACAATCCACAATAAACACAAAAATCTGTGTACGGCACACAATCTAAAACCACAAACAAAACTATAAAATTAATAAAATATTACTATAACAGAATTAAAACAATACTATAAAAGTGTAAGTTAATACAAATAATATGGACATAAAATCAAAATGAAAGTTGGAAGGCTTGCCTAAAGAGAATAGTCTTTAATTTAAACTTATAGTAGTCTAGAGAGGTGGTGGTCCACAAATTCGTGTGAAGGAGATTCCAAAAATAGGAAGCAGCATGGGAGAAAGGACATATCCAAGTAGAGACAAAGGAAATCCTTGGCAGTATCAGCAGCCCTGAAATGAGCGCAGGACACAAACAGGAAAATAGGGGGAAACAAGTGCTAACAAATAATTCTTCTCATGCAGAAGCGATATATGGGAGTGAGAATAATACATTCCATTCGCCACATGCAGGCTAGGGTGCTTTAATGTGGCCCTTGCTCCCAGCTAACACACATTGAATTTTTAAAAATATACATGGTGGGAAAAACATAAACAGCACCTTTAGCAGCCTCTTGGAGTTATAGTCTTATGTTTAATCACTATTTTGGCTGTTCCCACCATGGAAAAAATGTAACCAGAAGTTTCTATGGCATCACTTCCACAGAAGTGATCGAGAGGGCAGTTGCTCTTCAACTCCAAGTGGTCTTGGATGAAACTGATTATCTAGACCCATTTCAAACTGGCTTCAGGATGGGATTTGGAGTTGAGACTGCCCTGGCTGCCTTGACCGATGACCTGCGTCTAAGCATTGACTGGGGTAATGTGTCCCTGTTGGTGCTTCTAGACCTCTCAGTGGCATTTGATATGATAGATCTTAGTATCTTCCTGGATCGCCTGAGTGGGTTAGGAGTAGGAGGCACTGCGCTCCAGTGGTTCCGGTCCTTCCTCTCGGGCAGGTCCCAGGGGGTGCTGCTCGGGGACAGCTGCTCCAGCAGAAAGGAGCTTACTTGTGGTGTTCTGCAGGGTGCCATCCTATCACCGATGCTGTTTAACATCTATATGAAGACACTGGGTGAGATTATTCGGCGTTATGGGGCTGGGTGTTATCAGTACACTGATGACACCCAGATCTATTTCTCCTTGTCCCAATCATCGGCCTCAAATTCCTATGGCATCTCTCCTCTTAATGACTGTCTTAAAGCAGTAATAGGCTGGATAAGGAAAAACAGATTGAGATTAAATCTGGACAAAATGGAGGTGCTCACAGTAGCGACCCCGAAACCAAGAGTTGGGTTGCAACCTCCAGTCCTGGATGGGGTCACACTCTCTGTTAAGGACTGTGTTCACAGTCTGGGGGGTTCTCCTTGATTCATTGCTTCAGATGACGAGTCAGGTGAATGCAACGGTCAGGAGTGCCTGTTATCAGCTTCGGCTGATATGCCAGCTGCACCCTTTCCTGGAAGTAAGGGATCTCGAGACTGTGGTGCATGCGCTGGTAACCTCTTGTCTAGATTTCTCCAATGCGCTCTACATGGGGCTCCCCTCATGCTTGGTCCAGAAACTTCAGTTGGTACATTAAAAGGCAGCCAGAGTGGTCTCAGGAACATCTCGGAGGGACCATATAACTCCAGTATTAAAATCTCTCCACTGGCTGCCTATCAGTTTCCAGGCCCAGTATAAGGTGTTGGTTATTACCTGTATAGCCCTGAATGGCTTGGGTCCAACTTATCTTCAGAACCACCTCCTCCCATACAATCCTCCCCACACACTCCAGTCCTCTGGGAGGAATTTGCTTCAGCCACAAAAATCTAGGCTGTTTGCAACCTCCCAGAGGGCCTTTTCAGTAATCGCCCCCAATTTATGGAATGGCCTGCTGAACGAGATCCGTCATATGATGAGCTTAAGTAGCTTCAAAAAAGCACTGAAGATGGATCTCTTTCGGCAGGCCTTTCCTGATTAGATCTCGGCCTCAGGAGCTGCATCTCCTGGCCTCTTTTAGTCTTGTGTATATTTGTTTTAAATGTAATTTTAGCTGGATGGTTTTAATTTTATATTGTTTAATGTCTTTTTATGGGGGAGGGTGCGTGGTGCTTTTAGTTGGTATTGTAGAGTTTTAATTGTTGTAAACCACCCCGGTTGTTTCTAGCAGAGGGGCGGGGTATTGTATTATTATTATTATTATTATTATTATTATTAAATATGGTTGTGTAAAGCCCTCTGGAATCTGGAAGATCAATAATGTGGCAGGTGTAACCCTCTGGATAACTAGGGCTAAACACTTGTGTCCTACATAGAAAAAGAAGGAGTAAGGATTAATGTACTAGCTCTGCCTCTTGCCAGTTTTATCACCTTCTACACAGAGAGAGTAACAATTTGCAGAGGAGACACTCCACTATTTATACAAGCTCCCCCTGACAAGTTAGAATGCTGAAGAAAAACCTGCAATACTCAAATCCATGGAAAATCTTCACCAGGCAAGGGAGGCAATGACTTGTATGAGGGAATAGAGGGTATGCTTATCAAGTTTGCAGATGACATCAAATTAGGAGGGGTAGCTAATACCCCAGAGGACAGGATAAGAATCCAAAATGACCTGAACAGTTTAGGAAGCTGGGCCAATATTAACAAAATGAATTTCAACAAGGAGAAATGTAGGATACTACACTTAGACAGTAAAAATGAAATGCACAGATATAGGATGGGTGACACATGGCTTGAGGACAGTACATGCAAAAAGGATCTAGGAGTCTTAGTGGACCACAAGCTGAACATGAGTCAGCAGTTTGATGCAGCACCTAAAAAAAAGCCAATGCAATTCTAGGCTGCATTAATAGGAGTATAGTGTCTAGATCAAGGGAAGTAGTGGTGCCACTGTATTCTGCTTTGGTTGACCTCACCTGGAGTGCTGTGTCCAGTTCTGGGCACGATAATTCAGGAAAGATACTGAGAGGCTGGAGTGTGTCCAGAAGAGGGTGGCTGGGATGGTGGGAAGTCTGGAAGCCAGACCTATGAGGAACAGCTTAGGGAGCTGGACATGATAGTCTAGAGAAGAGAAGGTTGAGAGGGGACATGATAGTCATGTTTAAATATTTGATGGGATGTCATACTGAGCATGGAGCAGGCTTGTTTTCTGCTGCTCCAGAGACTAGGACACGGAGCAATGGGTTCAAGCTACAGAAGGGGAGATTCCACCTAAACATTGAGAGCTTTCTGACAGTGGGAGCTGTTCGGAGGTGGAGTGGGCTGCCTTGTAGTGTGGTGGAGTCTCCTTCTTTGGAGGTTTTTTAATGGAGGCTGGATGGCCATCTGTTGGGAATGATTTGATTGTATATTCCTACATGGCAGGGGGTTGGACTGGAGGGCCCTTGAGGTCTCTTCCAGCTCTATGATTCTATGATTCTCTGCATACAGTTTTCCTCCATGTATTGATGGCAATAAGTACCCCATACAAGAATCCAAGTGAATGAAGCAATAAGTAGCATGATCTTGTGAGGTCACATGCCACAATGAAATGAATAGACATTGCACATAGCACCAGATTCCCTCTACAACACATAATTCTTCTGAAAACTCTGGAGTACTGGTAGGATTCTAACTTCAGAATTAAACTGAGCATACATAGCATAACTGCTAGTAGTTCCTACTGTAAGATTTAACAGGGCAGGATAACTTTAATATAACTTGAACTGTTGCTCAGAACATTACCAGACCAATGAAAGGAACCTTCATCACAAAGCCTCAGAAATTAGAACTTTCTTAAACAGAGGCTGAATGGCCATCTGTCAGGGATGCTTTGATCGTGATTTCCTGCGTGGCAGGGGGTTGGACTGGATGGCCCTCGTGGTCTTTTCCAACTCTACAATTCTATGATTCTATGATATACATCAAAGAAGAATCACGTAAATCAGAAAACATGGCTATGTTGTCAATTCATATTTAAGAAAGAGAGCCTTTGAAGACTCAAATCTTTTATTTTGTATTAGCAAAATGTCTGTTCATCTTTTTATACTTACGATTTCTACCTCTCTGTTCTATGTGGCGGGGGGAAAGGATATTTACAATGGATATTTAGGAAACAGAAGTGTGAGGTCACTTCTTGAGCTAGGATCTGTAAGTTCTCAGTGTTCTCCCATGGTGCATATATCCATGGATAATTGCTAATGATCTCAGTCCCTGGAGTGCCAAGCTCGTGATCTTCACTCTTTTCAAGAAGGTCTTTATGTCCGTCGGCACCTGCTGAATATCACATTAGTAGCTTTAAATAAAAGACCAGGGTAAAAAGAAAAAAATAGAAGTGAGATCACTGCTTAATAATCAAGCTCATAGTTCAATGAGCAGAAATTATGAATAAAATGGGAAAATGAGAAGTTGTTTAACAGATGGATCTGCTAATTTCAAACTCAGGAGCATATGGCACCACTCAACTGCCCCTCATTAGAAAAGACAGCCCTCATCTAAGACCCCAAAGCTGACACCATCTTACATAGCCCTGATGTTCACACTTTAAAACTAAATTATTTATGGAGGAGAAGCTAACTCACAGAAATCAGGCTGTGGAATATCTCACTCTTGCACTAGATTTCCCGCATCATTTGAACTGGCTCAACTACTTTTACTTTGCAGAAAAAAATGGAGGGAGAGGAACCAACCTCCCTACTTTGTCCCAAAGGCCTAGTTCTCAGGGAGATGGTTAGCCTCAACTGTACCATTTCACATGATAGAATGTTGATCCTTCTCACCTGGCCATATGCAGAGACAAGTATGTCAGGAAGAGTTCACAAACATTGTATTTTTCTCCCTGACATTCTGTTTTTATATGTTCAGATACACATTTTGTTTTTAAAGAAAATCTTTCAATCTTGTAATTTTCTCCTTATGGTCTGATGTAGTACATCCCATTTCAGATGTACTTGTTACATCACTGAAGGAACTAGGGCTGAATCCTATCGGTCCACCCAGTATACTTTGGCATGTACAGTTGTTTTTAAATTATGAGTATAGAAACAAACAAAATTACTACTAATCAAAATGAAATATCAATTGGAAAAAATAATAATATTGGTATATCAGTAGCAAAGTAAAAATAAGCACACATTCAGTAGACAGTTTTCTATAGATCAGCAATTAAGCCAGCCTCAGAGCCCCACCTTTCACATAGTCTAGCAGACAATAAAACAAGCTTCAGTCTTCTTAAAGTATATAAAAAGAAGTTTACTTACAATAATATCTTATGCATGGATACACAGGTACATCATATTGAGATACGCAATCAGGGAAGTAAAAATAGGAGTTCTACATCCTATGGACCCATAGTAAAAGAAAAGTGTGTGTGTGCTCGCATGGACATCTCACAAGGAATGTTGGCAGAGCCAGAGCTCAAACAAAAGATCGAAACCTTTGCTATGTGCAGCAGGAAGATAGGCCATAAAACTCTAATAAACAACTCTAACAAATAGGAAGTTTACCATAAACACCCTTTACATGCAGCTTAACTCTTTAACTACCATGGCCCCCATGCATGCTAGGTTGCCATATCCCAACAATATCAAATGGAAAGATCATTACCATTCTTTTCATGCTCTACAACTGTCCTAATTGGCAGGGACAGTCCTGCTGTCATCCCACATTTTCAGCAGCTTTAAAAATGTCCCAGTTTCTCTCTCCTCCTCCCATTTCCCCCTCCTCCTCAGTTTACTTGAATTCCTGCCAACTGAGTTCAAAATGCAAATTAGTTTGAACTTAATTTACTCAGCAAGGAGAAGAGGAGAAGAGGGTCAGAATATTGTCCTTCCCAGTATGCTCAAGTAAAAGTAAACTGCTGCAGCTTCTCCAAGCTTCTTCCTCATTAACTTTTGCCATTTTGACCACAGTCTGATTTTGCTTGGCCAAATGCATCTTAGCTTTATCTGTGAAATGTTGAAGAGTATGTCACTATACTAATACATATAGTGCATGGTGAGATGACCATCTCATTCCACAGCTTGGTTTACAATATGAACATTTCCCCTGGAAATAGTCCTGCTCCAGCCTAATATAAGCAAAACCCACTTTGTTCTGAATAGTACATTGTTTCCAGGTGGATCTTTGGATAGACAAAAAATACACCTACACCAAGGAAATGATTTGTAGTGATAGCTACTTTACAAGCATAGATGAATGAATATGGTTTGATGCATGGAGAACTGTACACCAGGAGATAGGGAGTATACTTTTATTTCTCCAGCCCACCATAATTGTCTCAAATTAGATTATTTCTTAATTTCTGCATCTTTGGTTAGTCATGTAAACACTTGCAAAATTGAATCCTTGTTAATATCAGACCATACTCCAGTTTGTTTAGAATTGCATTTTTCTAATGTTCTCAAACCCTCTGGCAGTTAAAAGTACTGGTATCTCAATTTGCTGGTTCTCCATCTGAACAATTTTATCAAGAATTACAAAAAAGTTAAATATGAATTGAATAATATTCTCTCACAAAAAAACCTGAATTTGCTTAGGCATGTTTAGAAGCATATTGGGAAAATGGGGAATGTCCTAACAAGATTCTGGCAAATGACCTTAAACATCAATTGAAAGACAATGCTATTTCAGCTACTGACGATAGAAGCAATAATTTATATATTTTGCCCACAGATATGAGCCTAGATTTTTAAAAGCTTTATGTGTAACTTTAGAGCTTTGATAGTGACATTCACCAACAAGATACAGAAACTTTCTTTTCTCATATTGACCTTTCCCATCTTAGCATATTAAAGCAACAACTTCTTTTGGAACCTTTACACTTAGAGGAAATGATCACTTTTATAGCAAATATGAAAAATGCTTGTCTCCTGGTCCTGAAGAGTTACCACTTGAGTGGTACAAAGCTTTTTCCAGCCTGTTAGCACCAAGACTGCTCCAGCTTTACAGGCATATCATAGGACATTATCATACTAGTGCCTAAAAATGTTGTAATTCCACAAATGAAGACAATGGGAACAACCTGGCATTATAACACCTATTATCACATGTAGGTATAATCACATGAAAGGAAAGCCACGGAATTATTGTGCAAAGACCACTAGTGCCTCAAGAATGGGAGTTTACTTCTGCAGTTCAGCATGGATGAGATTTTGGTTGTTCTTGCGAGAAGACGCAAGCACACTTAAAAAACAAAACCCCTTAATTAAGAAATTAAATGAACACACAAGCACTGAAACAACCCAAAAAACATGCAAACTAAAGGGGACAGTTCATAAAAAGAGCATCCTGTGCTTCATTTTTGTATTCTCACCTGGAAGTTTTCTCACTGAATAGGGGGCCTTGTTAGACCCCCTGGTGGGGGATTTGTGATTGTGCAGCCTGATTAGCAGGCTTTGGGCCTTGTTAGGCCCCCTGGTGGTGGATTTGCGTTTCTACTGCCTGCACGCATTGGACCTTGTTAGGCCCCCTGGTGGTGGATTTTATCCTTGGGTGATAAATAATAATAATAATAATAATAATAATAACAGGCATTAGGCCTTGTTAGGCCCCCTGGTGGTGGATTTTATCCTTGGGTAATAAATAATAATAATAATAATAATATTAATAATAAATGAGTTGTTGTTTATCCTGGGTTATAAATAATAACAATAATAATAATGATACAATTAATAAAACAATACTATTACAATTAATAAAACAATACTATTAATAGTTGGTTTGAGAAGTGCATGGCACCCAAGAAGGGTAAGTTGGGGGGCAAGGGCCCTGCTCCCAAGTCCAACAAACCTCACCCTCCTGCGCCATCCAATTCCTCCAGTGATAGCGAAGAGGATATCCCATGGCGCGCTATACTGGATAGGATTGGGAAACTGGAGGAGGTTCATGGGGTTCCCAGGGCACCAGAATTAATTGAGGGAAAGCATGGTAAGAAACATGAAATTTCTAATGCTATTCTTGCTCGTTTGGATGCTCTAGAAAAAAAGGTGCAGCCTGGTGGAGCATCTGGATCCAATGAAGTTGGCAATCCTGTGGAGCAAGGGCCATCAGGTGCAGGGGACCAGTCGGCAGATACTGCTGGACCATCGGATTTGGGAGGTGAGTTTACTGACAATTATGCAGCACATATGGCAGGAGCATATTGGCCTTGGGGGGCATGCCAACGGCTACTCATGGTGAGGGGACCCTTACATCTGGTGGCAGTGCTGCACCATATCTGGGGTGGTCTTTGGCACAGTCCACTCCTCACTGGGCTCCTCCCCAATGGTCCAACTGGATGCCATGGGGGTTGGGGCCATATTCAGCCGGCCCATCCAATAACCAGATGGTTTTAGGGCCCTCGCCAACAGCAGGTTATGATGCAGTGGCATATGGTGTCATCCCATTTGGTGATTTGGCTTTGCCACTGGGTGATCATCTATCACAATCCACTCGGGAGAAAATTATTAAGGGTGAGAATGTTGATGTATTCTCCTTGTTGTATCGCGAATTGGAGAAGAAAGATAAAGATGAATTAGATGATAAGGAGAAGGAGAAGATTAAGAAAAGAAAAGTTGAGTGTACCTGGTCTAATTGGCTGTCAGGTTTTTTGATATTAGCTGGGGTTCTCGTTAAGACTCAACCCCACCGCGCCGCAGCCCTCATTCAATACATTGACATTATTCTTAGGGCCTATACTGATTATGCCAGCCCAGCGTGGTTGTTATATGATGAGGCTTTTCGCATGAGGGCTGCTATATACCCTTCACTGAGGTGGGATATGATGCACCCACAATTGTGGATGCAGCTTATGACCCCGGCGTGGCCGATACAAGGGGAAAGAACTCATAGCGGCCATCTTGTACAAAAGGGGCCCATGGGGTCCATTGGGCCTCTTCAAAGGGTAACACCTGGAACCGCCTCGAGTCAAAAGCTTTTGTGCTGGGACTTCTCTTCCCAGGGGGGCTGCAGCAGAAAGCCCTGCAGGTATAGCCATGAGTGCTCCATCTGTGGGTCTTCACACTCATTTTGCAACTGCCCCCGTGCGAGAGGTTCCTTTAGGGGTTCAAGGGGAGGTCAAGGTGGACCCAAGGGTGCGGGAGGCACTGCTCCACCTCAAAAGGGGTCCCAGCCCAATTAAGTTAGCAGTATTGAGCCATTTGCTTTGGTTTTATCCTAATAAGGAAGCCGCTAGTTATTTGTACAATGGGTTTAAAGTTGGGTTTCAAATTCCTTTTCAAGGCCCTAGATGGGCCTACAAAGCCCACAATTTGAGGTCCATCAAGGGTATGGAGTCAATTGTCAGAGCTAAGATTGAAAAGGAAGTTCTGGAAGGTAGGGTTGCGGGACCGTTTACCGAGTTACCGGTGCCCAATTTACGTGTTTCCCCTTTGGGGGTGGTACCTAAGAAGGCACCGGTAGAGTTTAGGTTAATTCATCATTTGTCTTACCCAAAAGGTGAATCTGTTAATGATTGTATCCCTGCTGAGTTGTGTACAGCTAAATACACATCATTTGATGCTGTCATTAAGGAAGTCCATAGGCATGGCCCGAGTGCGGAGCTGGCCAAATGCGATATCAAGTCTGCCTTTCGCCTTTTGCCAGTGCACCCGGGGGATTTTGAGCTTTTGGGTTTTTCTTTTGAAGGCCTGTTTTATATGGATAGGGCTCTACCCATGGGTTGCTCAGTTTCATGCAATGCTTTTGAGACTTTTAGTAACTTTTTGTAATGGGCATTAAAGGTTATGACATGTATGTCTGGGGTGGTACATTACCTGGATGATTTTCTGTTTATTGGCGAAGCAAGCTCGGGCCGATGCAATTATTTATTGCACCAGTTTGAGCTACTCTCAGAGGAGTTAGGTGTTCCCTTGGCCCCAGAGAAAACAGAGGGTCCAGCGCTGCAGCTCACATATTTGGGCATTGAGATTGACACGGTCAATCAACTCTGCCGTTTGAAGGCTACCAGAATGGCTGATTTGTTAGCGAGGGTTTCAGAGTTTATGGCCCATAAGAAAGTTAGCCTGAGAGAGTTTCAGGTTCTAATTGGACACCTGAACTTTGCTTGTAAAATTGTGGCGCCGGGCTGGGCTTTTCTGCGCCGATTATGTGACGCCACTAAGGGCGTTTCCCAGCCCCACTATATGGTTCGCATCACATCAGATATTCGTGATGATCTTCAGGTGTGGCTGGAATTTTTAGAGCACTTTAATGGGGTTTCATTTTGGTGGGAAGATAGAAAATTACACGGAGCACTGCAGATTGCTTCTGATGCTGCAGGTGCTGTAGGTTTTGGAGTTTATTTCGCAGGTCGTTGGTGTGCGGGTAGGTGGCCCCAGGATTGGGTCTCGTCCAACATCGTTGGGGACCTGACCTTCCTGGAATTTTTTCTGGTTTTGGTTGCTGTCTATGTTTGGACGGCAGAACTTGCAAATTCCACCATGCACTTTTGGTGTGACAATATGTCCGCAGTACACGTCATAAACTCCTTAACTTCCAGATCCTCCCGGGTCATGCGATTGGTTCGCACCTTCACTTGGCAATGCCCTAGGCACAACATTTTGTTTGTGGCCCAGCATGTGGTGGACATTGACAATGGCATTGCTGATGCTCTTTCCCGCATGCAGATGGAGTGCTTCAGAGAGTTGGCTCCCGATGCGATGCCCGAAGGCGAGCCAATGCCGGCAGACCTGTGGGCGATTGGGAGGTTGAAGTGATCAGGGCATTAGGTATGTCTTTAGCACCTTCCACTAGGAGGAGCTATACTTGAGCTGTCCGTGAGTTCAGCCAGTTTGGGCTTCAATCTGGGTAGTGTCCGGGTACATCCGTACCTGTGTCGCTTTTGTTACAGTTCTGCGTCCATTTGTACCATAGAGGGTTGGCCCCATAATCTATACGCTCAAAGTTATCTGCTCTGGCCTTTTGGCTAAAGGCGGGTGGGTTTGAAGACACTACTAATCATTTTACAATACACAAAGTCTTAGAAGGTTGGGTCAGGGAGAGAGGTAGAGTAAAGGACAGTAGGGCCCCACTTTCCCCGAGGATCCTGCAGGGTCTTTTTGCCATCTGGCCTGACATTTGCATTTCACCCTATGAGAAATTGCTTTTTCATGCTGCAGCACTCATTGCATTCTTTGGTGCCTTGCGCATCAGTGAGCTGGTGTGGGCATCCAAGAATGACCGGTCTAACTTGGCCTTAGAGATTCAGGATGTAGAGTGGGGTGACCAGTACGTGCAACTCAGGTTACGATCTTCCAAAACAGATCGAAGGGGCTTGGGAGCCCAATGCAGGCTTTATGCCTGTACCCAAGGGGATATCTGTCCTGTGAGAGCCTTGAGGTAGTATATGCTTGTAAGGGGGCCTTCGCCAGGACCATTGTTTGTGCATGCTAACAGTTCCCCTTTAACAAGTTTCAGTTTTGGGCAGTGACGTCCAAGGCCTTGGAACAGCTGGACCTGAAAGGTAAGTGTTTTGCGACACATTCTTTCCGAATTGGAGCGGTGTCCACAGCCGCTGCTCTTGGATTTCAGCCCCAGGCAATTCAGAGGATTGGACGCTGGTGTTCTTCCGCATATTGTAGGTACATCAGACCACTGCAATGTTAACTGGTTTCTTTTCTTGTTCTTTCAGGTCCTAGGCCGACGTTGGTGAGACGGCGGGTGACCATATGCGGCCACAGTATGGTCTACTGGGCAGCGGGACAGGCCCGAATGAGCCATTTTGGACCTCACCTCGCCCTGGGGGACCAGTTGATTGTTGAGTGGGTGGGGAGGAGGGGTCTCTGTTGGCATGGCCTGTTGCCACTTTTGTTTGACGAACGTCACGGACCCCCTCCGGATGTTATCATTATTCACTTGGGTGGCAATGATTTGGGTTTATTAAAAGGGAAGGCCTTGGTCCTTCAGGCGATCCATGATATGGGGCTCATCCGGTCACAGTGGCCAGATGTGGCCATCATGTGGTCTGCCATTTTGCCCCAACAAATTTGGAGAGGGGATGGAGATCCCCGTTTGATTGACAGAGCTCGGCACAGAGCTAACCGAGAAATCAAGAATGCTCTCACCAAGGGCTTGGGTTGGTACATCCCGCATCCCGCTATAATATTCGAGAGGCCCGAGCTCTACCGAGCTGATGGTGTCCACCTGTCAGATGCAGGAAATGCAATTTTTCTGGCAGATCTTCAGGGGGGGTTGAGGGACCTTTTGGTCAGGCTGGTGGGGATATAGGGACTAAGCGGACACTTGACCCTATGTATGGCCTGAAATTTGGGGGAGGAGCAGATTCAGTGTGCACCTTGACACCTATTTGATTGAAGGGAGGGTCTCTGGAACAACCAATAAAGTCATGGGACTTAGCAGAAGGGAAGGAGACTCACCTTGGGGCTGGCCCGAGGGATAAGCCCCCACCCTAATCCGTGTGTCTTGAGTGGGGGACTTTTGGGTTGGTCTTCCAGACGCGGGCCGGCATGAGAGCAACCCCAGTGCTGGGGTTCCTTTCGAGGGCTCAGGTGCTTGCCCGGGGAAGCTGGGGGGTAAGGTCTCAGTTAGACCTATGTCCTCAGCTGCTCCCTCACTTGGTTGCCTCCCCCCCAATGAAGATCCTAGAGGGCTTAAATAGGTAGGGTTCAATAAAGACCCTTTATTTCACCCATACATCTTGTGTCTGGTCTCTTTATTCCCTGTGTCGTGTGGCAAAGAGCATCCTGTGCTTCATTTTTGCATTCTCACCTGGAAGTTTTCTCACTGAGGACTATCTGTTCACCCTGTAATCTCACAATTATAATGGTATGTGTTTTCGCACACAGTCAATACTGCACAAAGAGCACTATTGATGATCTATTCTCAGCTTATCCTGTGAATTAGAAAGAATGTCCTTTTTGCAGCTGGAGCACAGGGTAATAATGCAAGAATGATGACATTGTGCTATAGCAGGGACCATTTGTGATATCCTGACATTGTAATCCCATGATTTTTGCCGCATCTGATAATGTCCTTAGAATCCAGCTCCCTCGCTTTATCATTAAATGATGCATACATTATTCTGATACCCAAATATAGTAGGGACCATATTCACTGTGCTATATCCTTACTTAATTTGATTAGTTGTGGGCTTATGATTGCTGTAACCCAGATAGAAGTGATCAGCCAGCCGTTATTTCTTTATATGCTGAAAACGCCTTTGATATAACTTACTGGTTATTTATGTTTACAGTATTGGCTAATCTTAGGTTTCCCAAAACATTTTTGAAATGGATAAAACAAATATATTCAGCATCAAGAGTGCAGGTTATGACCAATGTTATTTTCTCATCCTTTTTTTACTTTGAAATGGCGTACAAGGCAGGGATGTCTACTGTCTCCTTTGATATTCATTTTGTGCTTTGAACTCTTAGCATGTGCTATTAGACAAATTTCCCAGGATTAATAGATTTCTGCATGTCATTTTAGAATTTTAAAATGTTCTTTTTGCAGGTGATCTTCTGTTGTTCATTTCAAAGCCTCAGCAGTTGGTCCCTGTTTTGTTGCAGTTGATTAATAATTTTGGTAAAAATAGCTGGGTATTCAATTAACTAGTCTAAGTCAGAAATATTGCCAGGAAAAGACAAAACAGATTCTAGCACATTTAAAGCATGGGAGTTTTGTGATTGCCCCAATTCTCTTATTTATTTGGTTATAATAAATCCTAAGGATTTATCTCAGTGATTACTCTTAATGAAAGTAAGCTGATAAAAGATATTGCATGTAATTTACAGAGATGGGTGGGCTTAAAGCTGATTCTGTGGGGTAAGGTAAACTTGATTAAAATTAATATTATACCTAGAATTGTTTATGTTATATATGCAATTTCTCTACTTACACCTTGCAAGTATTTTCAAAAACTAAGTGTCTTGTTTGGGAGATCTTGGGAGGAGGGTCATCTCCTCCTAGAATTTCAATGAAAAGGATGCAAATTTTAATAAAACAGGGAGGGTTTGGCCTTCCAGATCTTCTTACATATTATTGGAATGGACATATCAGTTATCTTGTATTAATTTTTGGATATATGCACTTAAAGTAAATAATCCATTATGGTCGGCCTTGGAGTCTTCATTATTGGCACCTCTGTTTAAATGGACAGTACTTGGTTCTTGTTTTATTTTTTAAACAGCAGTGTTTTTCCATCAATTTCAGTAGTTAGAACTGTGTGGCAAATATTGTCAATTGCAATTTGACCTGTACACTCATGCTAATTTGACTTTATATGTGCACCCAGATTTAAAAATTGGCAAGGAACCATTTTTATGGAAGCTGTGGGCTGATAATGGATTGCTACCTTAATTAGATACTTGGTATTGATAGCAACAGCAACAGCACTTCTGTTTCTATACTGCTTATCATTTCCAGAGCACCTCCTAAGCAGTTTACAACATGTTATCTAATTGCCCCCAACAAGCTAGGTACTGGCATTTAACCACTGCACCACCAGGGCTCCCTTTGATGATGAATTTTTGCCTTTTTCCATTTTGCAAGAGCAGTTTAAACTACCCGTATCAGCTAAATGGTAAGATCTACAACAGAAATATTTGTTACAACCTAGATTTGGCTCTGCAGATTGAAGAATTTCCATTAATGTGAGACATAAATTGAGGCCAATCAAGTATCCAAGACAGCAATCTTTCTCTCTCTGTCTCCACACACACACACACACACACAGCATCTGCGGGGGGGGCACATAGCCAGGGGCCCCTGCCTCCTGTTGGCTTTAAAAAAACAAAGCTCTCTGGAAAGAGAAAGAGAAAGAAGGACCTGCCCTCCCTGCAGCTGAGGCTCGAGTGAGTTTGCTGCTCCCTTGCCCCTCCCAGGATTGTCAAAAGGCAAACCAGCCAGGCCTGTGTGTTGCAGAGGTGTGTGTGAGTGAGTGAGTGTGAGAGAGAGATCTTTCCCTCAGAAAGGGCTTCCTTCCTTCCTTCCTTCCTTCCTTCCTTCCACATAGATCCCCTCCAGCCCGTCTTTCCAGCTGCTCTTAACATGGCTTCCTGGGGTCTCTGCCCTCCCTCCCTTTACCCCTTGGTCTTCAGCTTCCTCCCCTTGCTGCCAACTGAGTTCAGCCTGCAAAAGGAATGTGTGTGTGTTTGCCTATGTGCCTTCAAGTTATTTCTGAGTAAGGCAAACCTACCATGGGGTTTTCTAGGCAAGGTTTGTTCAAAGGGGGAGTGTCTTTGCCTTCCTTTGAGGCTGAGAGAGTGTGACTTGCCCAAGGTGGGTATTCATGGCTGAGTAAGGATTCAAACCCTGGTCGCCACATTCATAATGCAATGCTGAAACTTCTACAACACTCTAGCTCTTTTAACAAAAGAATATAAAGAATATAAATACAAATTTGGAGTAATATTACTGGGAACAATGGTTTTATTGTTGTCACTAAAACACCAGTATGCCATTAGTGCTATGTGAGAGCCATTGGGCTAAGCAGTGGTTCTTAACTTTTTCTTTACCAGGGACCCCCTTTAAATATCTTTTATTGCCCTAAGACTTAACTCAAGATTTAAAACCCTAATAATAATAGCTAACAACAAAAACAACACAATTACACCATCCATTAACCTTTCCCTCAGAGGCACTCTTGTTTCTTCCTGCAAGTTTGTGGCTGGAGTGGATTGAATGGCAATGTGCAGGCCAAGCCAGCCAATTTTTGCCTTGGTTCCTGTCATGTGACTGCTCCACTACAGGGAGGAGGTGGGCCAAGCCTTTGAGGACCCCCTGTGAGGACATCAAGGACCCTAGGTTAAGGACCACTGGGCTAGAGAATGCTAGAAAAGGAACAATGCAACCAGACATTGAGAAGGGTGCTGGCATGGGGATTCTGGGAGGTGTAATCCAAAAGTAACTTTCCCAGGCTCTGAATGCAACCTAGTATCATAGAATCATAGGGCTGGAAGGGACCCCAACAGCCATCCCATCCAATTGGCTTCTGCCCTGCAGGAACACACAATCAAATCCCTCATGACAGATGGCCATCCAGCCTGTGCTAAAAACCTGCAAAGAAGGAGACTCCACCACACTCTGTGACAGTGTATTCCACTTTCGAACAGCTCTTACTGTCAGGAAGATCTTCCTCATGTTTAGGTGGAACCTCTTTTCCTATAGTTTGAACCCATTGCTCCGTGTCCTAGTCTCTGGAGCAGCAGAAAATAAGCTTGCTCCATCCTCAGTATGACATCCCTTCAAACATTTAAACATGGCTATCATGTCACCTCTCAACCTTCTCTTCTCCAGGCTAAACATACCCAGCTCCCTAAGCCACTCCTCACAGGGCATGGCTTCCAGACCTCCCACCATCCTGGTCGCCCTCCTCTGGACACGTTCCAGCTTGTCCATATCCTTCTTGAATTGTTGTGCCCAGAACTGGAAACAGTATTCCAGGTGAGGTCTGACCAAAGCAGAATGGAGTGGTACTATTATTTCCCTTGATCTAGACACTATAGTCCTATTAATACAGCCTAGAATCATATTGGCTTTTTTGCTGCTGCATCACACTTCTAACTCATGTTCAGCTTGTAGTCCACTCTTTCTTTTCTTTGTGAAAATTTATACCATTACATTAATTGATAAACTGAATTATTGGTGGCAGATTATGTAATACAGTAGGCCTCCCTTATCCACTGGGGTTTGGTTCTGGGGGGGTGTGGATACTGAAAACCATGGATAATAGTGAACACCATTGAAAATAATGGGGCTTCTGGTTTAAAATACCATAGCCTTGGAGGACCTAGATATGGCTAGAGAGGACACATTTTCTATGGTAGGTGTGCTGTTCGTGTCCCGTGGATAATGAATCCGTGGATATGGGAGTCCTACTGAAATCTGAACATCCAGTATTGTGAATAGGTTAGGTTACATTGACCTGAGATAAACATATGGGCCCCCAAAATAAAGCATTTCAGGGGCCCCCAAAATTCCTTAAACTGGCCCTGCACACATGGTTTACATCAACAACAACAAAAAGAACTGGAATACACCATTCTGACTAATCAATGGTCATTGGTTATAGAGCTCCAACTACATATTATACAGCAGAAATAGTTCTTTCAGGTATATTGGTTGCCACAACAGCTATTCAAGAAAGGGCTTTCTAAATCAGCAAATTGTCGGAGATGTAATACTGCTAATGCTTCCTTAACACATATGTTTTATGTGTATCTGAGTCCTGTAGCTACACTTTGGGAGGAGTTAATCACACAAATAAATTTGGTATTGGAAAGTTCCCTGGTATTCAGGGATGTCCATGTCTTTCTGAATTCTTTGCCTTCTCCTTGCAAACTGACAAATGGACAACAGAAGCGGATTTTCTGTGCTCTTTTGGCTGCTAAAAGATTGACATTTCATTACTAGACAGATAATTTTCCTCCACCTGTGACCCAAAGGATAGAAGATATAACAGCACTTGCAACATTTGAAAGAATGATGCATAGACAAAATTTACAAATGGACTTCTATTTGGACATTTGGCCAGCTTTTATAGAAACTTACAATTAATGTGGTTATTTTTTCCTCCTTTTGAATTTTATTTTCATGCTTTTGTTATACTGAGACATTATTGTATGTAACTGAGAACCCCTTTAATTTTTTTTTTAATTAAAATAGGTTAACTTCAAGATCATCTTCCAGTTTCATTCTTCCATTTTCCTGTCTCTGAATTTGGCAAATGATCTTGTTGTTAATATTTAACTAATGCCATACTACCTTTAGTTAATGAATAAGTCACCCTCTGCGTTTAGATCTAACACAAGGCTTTCTATATTCCTAAAATACAGTCATAAGCATCAGTGGGATCTTGTATTGTATATGAATACAGAAGTGGTACTATGTACAGTAGAGGCAAGACAGTGGCAACACCTCACATTTCCCCAGCTCCCTCCTCCCCAGCCTCCTTGTGAATGAATCTTTTTATCTTTTTAAACTAGAGCATGGGGTGCCCATTATTGTGCTTATTAAGCCAGTCCTCTTTAGCAGCATAGTTCATATAAATTCTGTGGTTCCCTAGGTTAACATTGAGCATAAATGGTGGGTATGCATGCTCAGGTCTTCTTGCCCTGACATTCCCATGAGAGTTGGCTCAGTCAGAAAAAGGTAGACTGTCCAGGAAATCTGCAGTACCTCACAGCCAGAAATTGTCAATATTTGGGTAGCACAAAGTTGCAAAAGTGATAGGTTTTTGTTTTGAGAAGGTACACTATTGCTGCATGCTCACAGCCAATTGAGATTTTTGCAACATGTGTGCACTAGAGGGTACGTAATAGGAGGAGATGTAGGCAATTGGCAAGATGCACTTTTTCCAGTCATGACCTTGGCAGAACAGGAGAAAGTGGGTCCAAAGGGGTGCTTTCTTGTTTATGTATATATATATATATATATATATATATATATATATATAACATTTAACATGTCTCTAGAGATTGCATCCAGTGCATATGTACTTTATATAGTTCATTATATATTTGAGGCCATTGTGTGTGTGTGGGGGGGAATCAATCACTTGAGTATGTAAATCTCTGCTCCATTTTAATTTCAAGCTAAAATCAATTCCATCAATTTTCATCAAACATCGCTGTATACTTTGGATAATAGGCACCATTCTCCAACACACTATTTCATTAAAACTTGAAAAGATGTAAGCCTCCTACATAAATTAACAAAAGACATATTATTCTGTATAGTGCAGATATTGGGAGGAAAAGTAGAAGCTGCTCATTAGGTACAGTTTGTATCAGGTGTCCCAAAGATAAAATACTTTCTTATTTGTGAGCTTTCTGAAACTCTTTGCAGTCAATAACAGAGCAGAACAGAGTTCATTTCTTATTTATTTTATGTATATAACTGGGAGCAGATACTATCTGGATTTGTTTCTACAATTGTTACTCAAATATATGTAAACCTCTGCCATCACTTGCCTTTCACTTGGACTAGATACAATTAATGGTCCAGATGCTATCCCTTGAGAAGTTGTATCTATGGAGATTATCAGATGCTTGCAAAAGCCCCCAAGGAGCTTGTGAGAACAATGTCACTGTACCAGGAACAGGACCAGGTATCGCATGATGTAGTCCTCCTCGTATATTTGCTCCATCCACCCTCCGTGCTGATGCAAAAAAAAAAAAAAAGGTGCCGCTTTTCATTAGCCAAAATTCCAGTAATGAAAAGCTACTTCTTTTTGATTGCATAAGCATGGAGGGAAGATAGAGCAAGCACACCAGGATAATGACACGTGCACAACTGGGACCTGTTCCTTGTACATTGATGTTGTTCTTGTGAGCTCCTTTGGGGCTTTTTTCAAGTGTCTGATAATCTCCTATGTTCAAGGCCACCAATCCCCATAGTATACACAATTATATACTTTGATATCAACTTCATTTTATAATGGTTTTGACTTCATTTTATGAAATCTCAGAATGTGCAGGTTACTGTGGTGCACATAATTATCTATGAGAAACCCCTTGTACTCTCTCTTGAACCACAGCACTAAAGCTTCCAGCATAGAATTCTCCATAATTCACTAAACAAGAAAACCAAGGATTTCATAACAGATTATCAGATGCATCCAAAAAGTACCTTATCAGAATGCCAGGATGACATTTCTGTCCCATGACTAGGACCCAGTTTCACATGTCCTCGTTGCATTCTGCTCCTGTGAGACAGCACTTAGTAAGGCAGCACTTTTCACTGATGGGGAGCTCGCTCCAGTCTGCTGGGACCTCTCATGTTCTCCATGATTTCTCAAAGATTATTGCCAGTGGTTCTGAGATTACTTCTGCCAGTTCTTTTAGTACCCTTGGATGAAGCTCATGTGGTCCTGGAGATTTGAACTCATTTATACCAGCCATATTGTTAGACACCATTGTTCAGAAGTGCCAGCCAGGATGAACATTGGTCAGGGTTTCAGGGAGCGGAACATGTTCACAAAACATTGAATATTTGTGGGGAATAGCCTGAAGAATCTCTCTTTCAAAAGATAACACCTTCCCTCAAATTCACCACAGAAGGAGCAGTCAATGTAGTGTCCTGTAGTGTATGGATCTCAAAGCAAGTAGAAGCCTCAGCAGGACCACAGCATGCAGAAAAATAATTTTCTTCACCATGCCTTCTGTGATCTGGATAATTGTCTCCCTACTCAGATGATGTCATTTGCATTTTTATCCCACACATTTAATATAAGATGCATTTAATAGCACATGTTTGTTGGCCAGGGGCATCACGAAGGAAGTGGGTGGAGAGGTGCTGTCTGGGAAAGCAGCCAAACAAGTAGCTGATAAGAATGTAAGGCTTGACAGCAACACTAAAGCTATTCTAAAACACAGTACCTAATATAATGTTCAATAGCAAGCCAAAGGACCAGGAGTCCAGAGAGCAGATCAGTGTAGTCCTCCTAGGGTCAAGAGTCCCAGAAGGCAGGTCAGCAAATCAAGTCCAAGGTCAAGATTTCCAGATCAATCCAAAGTCTAAGAGGCAAGGGTTCAGGCAACCAAGGGAGTCAGAGTCAGATGCTTTCACCAGGGAATGCAGATAAACTCCGACGAAGAAGCTCGGCATCTCACAGCTATATATATTGGCCCAGCTCCTAATCACAGCTGTTTGGTGATTGCTGAGCATTTCTCATATAATCTCTGGGATCACCGGAGACACACCCTTTCTGATCTTCTCTGACTGAAGGTTAGTATTTCCTCATCCTGCTCCTCTATGTCTCTCAGGCCTGGACCCTGTGCTGGGGGAAGGCTAGGCTGCTGAGACATGGGCTCTGCTGTAGTTGTCATAGCAGGGTTAGGTTCTGGCTCAGCCAGCTCAGCTGGAGCTGGCTCAGCCCCCTCATCTCCTGAGTCCTCTGAGTCCTCAGCCTGGCTGGCCATGACAGGAGTAGATTGCACCTGGTGACACCTTTAGAGCTGTGTCACCAGCACACACACCCATGTTTACTTCACTGCACCTGCACCACTTCTAAGCAGACACGAACCTCCACAGCAGTTCATGCCTGCCTAGAGGGAGTGATAGCAGCACATCAAGTGATCAAAGTGCAGGGAATGTGAGCTAGTTCTTTCTCTCCCCAGACGGGGGAGAGAAAGGAACCACTGTCATTTTGGCATGCCTTCCCATCATGTTTACTTCACTGAGACCATTTACTCAGGAAGTCACCCCTTTTTGGCAGTCATGAAACTTCACAGTGGGTCATGCCTGCCTAGAAGGGGTGATCTCCAAGTGGGCAGCACAGTGCGTGGTAAGCATGGGGGGGGCACAATGCTGGCAGTTGTTTTCTCTCCCCTGGGCTGAAGAGAGAAAGGAACCACTGCCATCACAGCACACCTCCCCATTGTGCTCACTACACTGTGCTGCTTCCTTGGGGATCACCCCTTCTTGACAAGCAAACCACCACATGGCAGTGGTTCCTTTATTTCCCCTGTCCCGGGGGAGAGAAAGGAACCACCAACATGCAGCAGAAGTCTTCAGCCGTCTTTGCCTGCCTGCCCAAACTCACATAATTTCTCACAGGATTTTCAGTCCCTTGATACTTTAAATGAGATCTGACAGGCAGGCATGTGAGGGCCTACCTGCCCACACCCAAAATAAGCATGACGGCATCAGGGAAAACTTTTACTGATGGCAGGTGGACCATGGTTGTAAATGCAGTTAGGATTAATTTTGTTTTAGAGAGAATGGGGGCAGTGTTTAAAAAAATCATTCACACTTGGTGTCATGCATATTAAGTCCTCCACTGTGGTTGGCCATATCTGTAGTCAAGTTAACAATCTTGGTTTGAGAAAATACAAAAAATATCCTATTTTCTGTGGCTATAAGAAAGTGAAATATTCACCTGAAAGCACTTTTAAGAATAAAAAATAAAGGTGTAGTTCAAATTTCTGACTTGTAGTCACATGCAATTTTAGAATTTCAGAAAGAGCAGGGGATTGTTGTCTTGAGACAACCCTTCATACAGGTTATTTCTTCTGCCTTTCTGCTTCAGGGGTTCCTGGTTCTCAGATTTTCTTCCTTTTGCAGTGTCTTAGGAGATCAGCTTTCCATTTTTTACAGTCTTCCACAAGATAGCATGCCCAACTCAATGGCAACTATACCTGAAGAGCCAGGAAATTATGGAAATTATAAGATGGCTAGTTTAACTCTTTTTTGGGGGGTAAACTAGTGGGAAACTTTATTAAAACAATATGAAAAACTAAAGTCCCAAACACAGTTGCATTTATATAAATTCTTTTGCTTAATTACTAGGGTTGGCACAGTGCAAACTCTGCCTCCTGGTCTCAATGATTGTGTAGAAGAGGATATTTCATCAGGTATTGCTTGTTACTTGGTTGCATGACAAGCAACACCTGCTAAAATGTCTTGTTCTATATAACAGTTGAAAGTACAGGAAATGTCTCCAGTTTTCAACCTGATAACATTAGTCTGCTAAAGTAGAGACAACCAGTTTGATTTAGGCCCAAATTATCAAACACATAGAATCATAGAATCATAGAGTTGGAAGAAACCATAAGGACCATCCAGTCCAACCCCCTGCCATGCAGGAATACACAATCAAATCATTCCCGACAGATGGCCATCCAACCTCTCTCTAAAATCCTCCAAAGAAGGAGACTCCACCACACTATGAGGCAGTGTATTCCACTTCCAAACAGATCTTACTGCCAGGAAGTTCTTCCTAATGTTTAGATGAAATCTCTTTTCATGTAGTTTGAACCCATTGTTCTGTGTTCTAGACTCTGGAACAACAGAAAACAAGGTTACCTCATCTTCAGTATGACATCCCTTCAAATATTTGAACATGGCTATCATGTCACCTCTCAATCTTCTCTTCTCCAGACTAAACATGCCCACATAAGGAAAAAGTTTTGCTGAAGAAGAATCAACATGGGTTCTGCAAATGGAAGTGCTGCCCCATTGACTCAAGTGTGTTTTTTTAAAAACAAGCTTTAGTAGTACCAACATGCATTTGGTCCAGTAGACATTATGCACATCTAGGTGGGCAATTGTTGGGCATTAGGAGGCTATATAAGCCCCTTGAGACCTTTGAGATATGTACTCCCTGAACATCAAGACACCACACTGAGATATTATGAGCCAGTGTGAGACTTTTTATCACTGTGTGGGAGTGACCCCATTTTTGTTGTGTATTTCAGGAAAAAATGAATTCTACCCCAAAACTCACTCACTCTCTCTCTCTCTCTCTCTCTCTCTTTCTCTCTCTCTCTGTGTGTGTGTGTTGGGGGGGGGGTTAACCTTTACAAAAATTTTCACCAACAAATTTTGTAATGAACAATGTCACTGTTTTTTCTTAAAAACAAAACAAAAACAGCACAAAAACCAAAACCTCTCATAGAGGAATCTTAATACTGAACATAAAATTAGTATTAAATTATGAACATAGTAAATATTTTTCTTTAAAACAAATAGTCAAGGTATACCTAAAGAAGTAACTTAAGCCATTTGAATTCATGCAAGGTGACATGGGATATACCTGGACACTGTGACCATTTTTTAAATTTTTTTGTTTGTGGCACTGAAGGACTCACTGCTCTTGCTGCAGTCTCCTTTTTGATTAGCCAGTGACATAGAACTTTGGGTAGCTGCTGTTCTTTTTCTTTTTTCTTTTTTTATGCCTAATGGGTATGTATATACTAAGATCAAACATTCTCCATTCACAAAGAAAGGAAGGCAAGGAATGTATCTTGCTTAGCAACCATAAAACAGAAAGACAACAAACAGGTCTGTGGCAATAGTTGTTCTGCTTCAGGCTTTACTTTCAACCAGCAATGCTGAATGCCTGAGGCCAGTCAGCTCTGCACATCACTCTTTGTAATCAGTGCACCAAGGTAGCAGGCATTTAAAATGCATACATAAATACATAAACAATTGCTATGAACATTCAGACTTCTCTTTCGACAAAGCAATTGGATGGGTGTACTTTGAAACTTTAAAACAGTGAATGCTATGTGATTTTCTACTCCCTTTACAGGAATGACATAATCACTAAACAATCAATAGATTATGAGATTACAGTCTCCTCTGTTGAATTCTTGTGGCAGCCCTTCACATGGTGAAGGGTAGACTCCCATGCAATTGAGAAGCCCTGCTTCACAACAAGGCTGGCCCTATCATTGGACAGAGGAAGGCAATAACTTCAGGTGGCAACAGCAAACCATTCACCCACCCATCCCTAACTCGGCCAGCCTTTCTAGCTGAGACCTCTTAGCTGTTCCCTTTTCTTGGAGCACAAAGCTGTGTCCTACTTGGCCACTGTTTCACCCTCTAAATCAATCTGCTGACACTGGTGGAGGGTGTCATAGCCTACTGTCAGTGCTGAAGTAAGAATCAATTGCCTGCCCATTTGGCTGCTGCACTTGGAATGGGGGTGCATAGCAATAGCAATAGCACCGACATTTATATGCAGCTTATCAATGCCAAAGCACTCCCTAAGCCAGTGATGGCGAACCTATGACATGCATGTCAGCACTGACATGTGTAGCCATTTGGGCTGACATGCTGCCGTAGGCCTCCTTCCCCCCTCCCGCAACCTCACCACCCAACCTAAAGTGGTGATTGGTCACCACTTTAGGGAGGGTGGAGGAAAGTGGAGGGCAGGGCTATGAAACCCCAATTGCCATTTTAGGGAGGCAGGGGGTGGAGCCTCTTCCCCACCTGGCCACCCCCCCCGAGGCCTGCTGTGCTTGCCCAGAGCCGCCTTGGAAAGGCCAGGTAAGGTGGTGGGTGGGAGTCTGCCCGGCCTCTCCTCGGCCTTCCCGAGGGGGCTCCAGGATTTTGAAGCCCCAGAGCTTCCTCAGGGAGGCCAGGGAAGGCAGCGGGATGGAGGGAGGTACTCTGCCCAGCCTCTCCCCAGCCTTCCCAAGGGGGCTCCGAGGCTTCAAAGTTGCAGAGCCACCTCAGAAAGGCCGGGAAAGGCGGGCGGGTGAGAGTCTGCCCAGCCTTTCCCCAGCCTTCCCAAGGGGGCTCCGGGGCTTTGAAACCCTGGAGCCACCTTAGGAAAGCCGGAGAAGTAGGTGGGAGGGTGGCAGGGAGTCTGGCCGGTCTGTTCCCGGGCTTCCCGAAGGGGCTCTGGGGATTGAGAGCCCC
Organism: Gambelia wislizenii; assembly: GCA_030847615.1. Classification (NCBI taxonomy): domain Eukaryota; kingdom Metazoa; phylum Chordata; class Lepidosauria; order Squamata; family Crotaphytidae; genus Gambelia; species Gambelia wislizenii. The sequence goes on along the minus strand of JAUMIR010000003.1, from coordinate 190,703,207 downwards.
ATATGGCCTCTTTGGGAAGGTTGGGAGGGGTGGAGGGAGCACGACGTAGAGGCTTTTCAGCCACCCCACCCTCCCAAAGCCGCAACAAGACTTAGAAAGGTCAATAGTGGCTTTGGGAAGGGCGGGGGGGCTAAAAAGCACCTTTCCCACCAACTCCCTGCTCTCCCAGGGCTTGGGTCTCCCCCCTCAAATGGAGCCAAGCCCCAGGAGAGCAGGGAGTTGAGCGCTGGGCTTGCTCAGCAAGCACTCAATTTAAATCAGCTCCTCTCCCTTGAGTGGGAGAGAGAGAAGCTGATTTAAATGGGGTGCTTGATGAGCAAACCATGAATAATCAAAACAGTGAGAGTGAAAGCTGCAAATGTGGATGGGCAACTGTATACATTTATGTTATTTAAGCAATAAATATTGTGAAATAATGTTTTTTCCTCAAAGTGACACACCACCCGAGTTATGTCAGTTTTATGGCAAAGTTTGACACACCAAGCTCAAAAAGTTGCCCATCACTGCCCTAAGCAGTTTACATTTTTTTTTTAGCTAATTGCCCCCAACAAGCTGGGTACTTATTTTACCAACCTATGGAAGGCTGAGTCTTCTGGGAGCCCTCTGGGACTGAACTCATAATGTTTTGGCTTGCAGTACTGGTATTTAACCAGAAACGGGTTTCCCTAGTCAGCAAAAATATTCTGGATGATTCTTCTTGTCAAGCTCTAAATAACATGGTTGGCCTACATCAGACCTTCCTCTTCCAAAGTGTTGAAAGTAGTGTTGCTGTGACCGGGTCACAAAGATGTGACAGATGTGATGTGACCAGTAAGTATACCCCCTGAAATTGTCATAGTGTGATTATACAAGTTGGATAGGGCTATTTTGTCAAGGGATGCCTGAGCCGATAAACCAGTGGCATATGCAGAGTGCATCAACGACTGTGTTCAGCATTATTTTATATAACCATCTTTTTTGAGAGGACATGGGATGCTTTTGACAGAACAAGATATACACTGAAGATAATATTTATTTTATTTATTAGTTCTAGGAACTTGATTGAAGTTTATATAAAGTATTTTTACCCTGCTGTATAACTAAACAAGGCTCCCAGATCAGTTTTCAAATGTCAGTAATAAGACGGTCCTTTCACTTATGCTTATCATCCAAAAGATATGGTGCCTTTCCATCAGAACAAGTGACTGCCAGTTGACTTCCTTTTTTTTTTTTTTTTTCCCCTCCTGGAGCCCTCTTCTGGTCTAAAACAGCCAGGGTGTGAAACACTGTGCATTTTCTCCTGCATCACTATGAGCATTTTTCATTTGCAACATTTTTCAACATTTTTTTTTTTTTTTTACAAAATTTAAAAATTTGGGGTGTGGGAGCAATGGGGTTGAATTGGATTATGGCTCTCCAATGTTCCTTGAGGGGCCAATTGGAGTTTAGCAAGCTTTGCATGCCTGACTCACTGGTAGTTAGACACTCTAGGAGTTTAGGCAAAGCATGTTTACAGTTACTTCCTGTTTGCATGTATTTGTCCACATCCTCTCTTCCTGGGTTATGTAGGCATTCCTTTGATCTCTGGCGTTTCATAACAACAGCACTTACTAAGTGGTTTACAATGTGTTAGCTAGTTGCCCCCAACAAGCTGACCTATGGAAGGATGGAAGACTGAGTCAACCTGGAGCCCTGCTGGATCAAACTCACAATGTTGTGGCTGCAGTACCAGCATTTAACCACTGTGTCACTTCTTCTTCCTGCCTTCAACCATGATGCATGTGTTAAAAGGAGCTCTCTTGGCATGAGACTCTAACTTTCTGATACTCTGTAGACCTCCTTTTCCCCCTCACCTTTCCTCAATAAGATGAACCTGTGGGATTTCTGAGTAAGTTTTTGAGTAAAACTACTTTTATACACCACATGAATAAAATTAAGTTTGTCTTCTTTCTCTGCTGGATAAACATGTGTGGAGTGGTCTGGTTTCTGTTTCTGCTTCTAATTTCTGCAAGCCCATCAGTTGCTCTGCTAGAGAGAAAATATCCCATATTTTCCCCAATACAATGTAGGCTTTCTGTTCCATTACGGTTGTTTACCTCTATACTACAGCATCAGCTTAACTTTATGCCCATTGATGGAAGCACTGGACAAGATCTGCAGCATGGGGAAAAACAGGGTGCAATTTCCTTCTCCTTTCTCTGAATGACTTAGGGGCTGTCTTCCCAGAACATGGTGATAGTGGTGGTGGTCCTTTGCATTGTATTGTCCTTTGTATTGCTAGAGCTTGAAAATGTCATTGCTTGAATCTAGTGTCCCAATGTCCCAATCAGCATAACCCAATGATAACTTTTCTAAGCTCTAGCACTTTCACACAGTTTTGCTGGCAACAGCTTCATGGGCTTATTATCCCCCCCACCCACCCAATATGCAGCCTAAGCAATATATCAGTCAGTGCCCAGGCTGTTCCACATTTGGATCCCCTAAGGGGTGCCATACAAAATTGTATAATCAGTAATGGAATTAAGCAGTACATTTAATCCATTTCCTATTGTAACATTCCCTGAAAGCCTGACAAATATGTGAAGGCTCAAGAGCAAGGATGGAAAGAATATTTGAAAATACAGATCGATCTCTGTATCCATGGATTTGGTATCCATGGTTTCACTTATTCACATCCAAAATATTATGTTCTTTCTAGGTATTTCTCAGTCCTCCAGTGTGTTTCTATGGCCAACACCTGGTGTTTGTCTCATTGAAAATAATAGAGTCCCTATTATCCACAGTTTCAGGTATTCACTTAGGGTCTTGGAACATATCACCCATGGATACGGGGATTGACCTGTCCTCAAAACATGATTGAAAAAAAATGTGTTTATCAAGAGTCAGGAAACTCTGGTGAGAAAAGTCTTGGTCTGATGAGAATCTTTGCAGTTTGGGAATGCAAATCTGCACATAATTCATATTTTTATGCATACTGAAAACAGCTTTTTGAGCACAGAAAATAACATTGATTTGTGGAAAATGTGTAGTGATTTTGAGTGTTTGGACTTTATCAGACATGGAAAATATGGCATCATGACGACACCACATAACCCCAAATGGGAGTGTGAATCAGATGATGTTGCCCTTTTGTGGTTAAAAAGAGCCCCAAACCCATTGTTTTTAATTGACAACTTAAGCCATCAATAGATCCCCATGTCGCTTTTTTGCAAGCCTGATGCCTCTGTCCCTTTAAATCCCAGACTTACCCTGACAATGCCCTCTCTGGCATGAACATTTCTGGGTCAGATTTGGACATCCAGGTAAATTTTGCTCTCTTTCTCTCTCGTTCTCTCTCTCTCTCTCTCTCTTTTTTTTATCCTCCCTGGGTTATTTTGAGGTTTTTTTTTTTAGTGTGTGTGTGTTTGTGTGTGCTTTAATTAACTTTTTGACATTTATTTTGCTTTTTATTTTTTTAATTTCATATGCGATTAAATTCACAGGATTTTGAATAAGAAAGGGAACTTCCTCTTTATTGCCAGGAGCCTTTGCCAGGAATACAAGATAAGTGGGGGGGGGATGTTTTTTTGCTGGGATAAAAAATCCTTTTTTTATGCCGGCAAAAGAACGTTTAAAGGGATTGCGTCTGATAAAGTCTTTTGACTCTGCGTGAGGAGGCATTGACTCCCCAATCAGTTATTGAAACCCATTGGGTTGCCTTGGGTAAGTCATAGTCTCTCAGCCTCACAGTAAAGTGATGGCAAATTTCCTCTGAACAAATCATGCCAAGAAAACACATGATAGGCTTGCCTTAGGCACACAACCTCTCTGGCTTTTTTTCGCAAACGAAGATTCAGGAAGGACTCATCCCGCGCTTTCTGCAAGCGCGCTGATGACTAAAAAGGCCAATCCAAGATAAACAAGTCCGGTTGCAAAAAGCGCAGCAGAAGGACTCCTTGGGTGATGTTTTTGGGTTGTGATTCTTTCTGCGTTGTCGTTTCTCTTCAAGACTTGTTCGTCGTGAGTTCTCAAATAAGGCTGCAGCATTGTGGATATTGCGCCTCCATGCCTCCCGATGTGAGGCCAGGGTGGACCACTGTTGGTGATCAATTTGGCCAAGCCTGAGATGTTGTTTCAGGGAGTCTTTGTATCGCTTTTTTGGAGCGCCCCTCTTACGCTGACCCGTGGCGAGTTCACCGTAGAGTAGTATTTTGGGGAGGCGATGGTCCTCCATCCTAGAAACGTGCCCTGCCCAGCACAGCTGTGTTCTCAATATAATGGCCTCAATGCTGGTGATCCCTGCTTGTTCAAGGACAGCAACATTCGTCACATAGTCAGTCCAGTGTATATTTAGGATTGTGCGTAGACAGCGCTGATGAAAGCGCTCGAGGAGTCGTAGGTGGTGGCGATAGGTGACCCATGTTTCAGATCCATAAAGGAGGATAGACAGTACGATGGCTCTATACACACTGATTTTTGTGCTTTGCCTCAGGTGTTTATTGCTCCAGACTCTTTTGTGAAGTCTTCCAAATGCACTATATGCCTTTGCTAATCTGTGATCGATCTCTTTGTCAATCTTGGCATCTGAGGAGATGATGCTTCCCAGGTAGGTGAACTGCTGAACGGACTTGAGCACTGATTTGCCGACGGCAATGTGGGGATGGTGGTGTTCGTCCTGTGGTGCAGGCTGGTAAAGAACTTCTGTTTTCTTCAGGTTGACTTCTAGCCCAAACAGCTCTGCAGCTGTTGCAAAGCAGGACGTTAGGCGCTGCAGAGCTGCTTCTGTGTGGGCATCCAGGTAAATTTTGCTCTCTTTCTCTCTCGTTCTCTCTCTCTCTCTCTCTCTCTTTTTTTATCCTCCCTGGGTTATTTTGAGGTGTTTTTTTTTTTTTAGTGTGTGTGTGTTTGTGTGTGCTTTAATTAACTTTTTGACATTTATTTTGCTTTTTATTTTTTTAATTTCATATGCAATTAAATTCACAGGATTTTGAATAAGAAAGGGAACTTCCTCTTTATTGCCAGGAGCCTTTGCCAGGAATACAAGATAAGTGGGGGGGGGATGTTTTTTTGCTGGGATAAAAAATGTTTTTTTTATGCCGGCAAAAGAACGTTTAAAGGGATTGCGTCTGATAAAGTCTTTTGACTCTGCGTGAGGAGGCATTGACTCCCCAATCAGTTATTGAAACCCATTGGGTTGCCTTGGGTAAGTCATAGTCTCTCAGCCTCACAGTAAAGTGATGGCAAATTTCCTCTGAACAAATCATGCCAAGAAAACACATGATAGGCTTGCCTTAGGCACACAACCACAATGTCAACAAATGCAGAAAATGCTGTTTCCTGTGAAAAAAATGCCACATGAAAATTTTGCACAGAATAAGTCCTGAACTGTGAATAGACTTTGAAAACTGAAGTTTATGAAGTTCTTTTTTGCATCAGGAAGAAAATTGCTAAAATTATTTGTTGACTGCTGGAGAATAAAATTAGCATAGAATAACATCCATACTAGAGACAATTTTCTAAGAAACTTAATATTTTCATCAAGACTATTATGGCCCATTAATTTTTTCCCCATTCTTATGCTCAGTGCTGACACTTCACTGAATCACCTTTCAAATACAGCATGATATAATCTTTTATATATATGCTATAAATAATGATGTTAACAGCATAAAACAGAACTATGTGTAGACTGGCCCCTGGGAAATTTAATTGAAAAAATCTGTTATCACTAAGAATGTTTGAGCACTTCTGAAATTTCAAGTTCTCACTCTCAGATGCGTCCCTCCTACTTGTTGTGATTTTCCAGTGAGTTGATTCAGAAGCTGAATTACAAAAGATCAGATAGGATTTTGTTTGTTTGTTGTGTGCCCTCAAGTCATTTCCAAATTATGGCAATCCTAAAGTGACTCTGGACTTTATCAGACTGCCCCCCCCCATTAATGTTCCTTTGCCAGAATATTTTGTGGTGTTTTTATGCTGGCAAAAGAACCCACCATCACCAGACCTACCTTGAGCCATGACAATGAGGCAGCCCCAGCATAAACGAAGCATGAACAGAGTTCTGTTTACTTCTGAGGTTGAGATATTGATGATTCTTGTGAGAGGATGTAAGTGCAGAAAATTCAAAAAATAAAGCAAGACGAAGACATAAAACATAGACACAAGCACAGAAATACACTCCTAAAGTCCCAAATACACCAAGTGGTTCATAAAAAGAGTGTCCCCTACCTGGCTGATGCGATCTCACCTGGAAGTGTTCTGTCATTGATGCTGTATTCACGAAAGCACAATGACATGAAGTTTCAAATGATGGCAATGCCAGCAACAAAGCACCATGGGAGATCTATTGACAGCTTGGCCCATAGATAAAAAAGAACAGCTTTTGGACAATATATTATTGTGAAAGGATGACATCATCTGTTATGTACATCTTTTCATGTTCATTAGGCAACTTTATGACACCATATTTGCTTGATCTGATGAAGTCTTCTATTATGGGGTTTTCTTGGCAAGATTTGTTCAGTGGGGGTTTGCCTTTGCCTTCTGAAAATGAGAGAGTGTGACCTGCCCAAAGTCACCCAGTGGTGGGTTTCCATGGCTGAGTGGGGATTCAAACCCTGTTCTTCAGAATCCTAATGCACCACTCAAACCACCACACCATGCTGGTTCTTGGCAGAACCTGATGCCATCAATATATGATAAAAATTGGACTCAAACAACATTTAGAGTAAGTTTTCTACTCTTTCTTTAGTCTCAACTTTTATGGCAATTGTGCTATGCTTTTCCCTTCTACATTATTTTAGCTCTATTTCATAAGCTTAATTTGTTTATTATTTTTGTTCTTAGCACAACAGGGTGTTGCACAACACTGGAAAATGCCTCAGGGACCCATCTTCCAAAAATGGATTACCAGAGTTTAGACAATACTTCTTGCTGAGAAGAATAAAGATATTGAGAAGAACAGGAAAAAAAAATGGCAGCCAATTTCTAAGACATGTGGTATACTCTAATTTCTCACTATCCAAAGGAACATTCCTTGTGGAAACCTTCAATTCAAACAAAGTCTAGAAGGACACTTTTTTGACATAGCATAATTAATATTTATTATTCTTGGAACTAACTAAACCTTGTGCCTAATTACAGTGTTACTGTGTGCCTTCAAGTTGTTTCTGACTTATGGTGACCCTAAGGCAAACCTACCACAGGGGTTTCTTGGCAAGATTTGTTCAGAGGGGGTTTGCTTTTGTCTTCCTTTGATACTGACAGAGCATGACTTGCATAAGGTCACTCAGTAGGTTTCTATGGCATTGAACCCTGATCTTAAGAGTCATAGTCCAACACACAGACCACTACACCAAACTGGTTACTGCCATTTGGTTCATCATATGCCACAATCACAATCACCATTCTCTTATGTCAAACTGCAATTACAGCTGCAGAGAAGGTACGGCTTAATGATTACATATCTCCATACCTGTTGCCTTCATTCATCTTCCTAAGAATCTAATACCTGATCTTTCATTGGGTGTCTTGAGAATGTATCTAGTTATTCTAAACTGTAAAGGCAACATGAAATAGTTTGATGTGATAACTATAAATTATGTTACACTATTACACACATTTTCTCACTAAAAAGAGTGAGATGTGAACCCCTAAGTAGCTGAAGCCTAATTGATTTCAAGTAACTTCAGCAAATGTTTTTCTATTCTTGTCATGTTTCTTATAAATGTCCTTCATCAAAGATTATGTTATCTTCTATTTATTTATTTATTTTTCTTATGGGTGAATCTTTCATCTTCAAAGCATCCATGATTAGACAATATCATTGCCTCTGTTGAATGGAAAAACATTTTAGTATTCCAAAATCTCAGTCTTTAGTACCTTGGGTTTTTCCTCTCTTTTTAGAAACATATACGGTTGGAAAATATAGTTTGCAGTCCAATAAGTGGAAATGGTTTTGCTATTGAAGGGTTAACTGAGAAGCCATATAAGATGAGCTGATGTAACTTCCTGAAGTTTTGCTATTGGGGAATCTGGGATGAAGGGGACTGTCTGAGTTTCCTTCTTTGTTCCAGAAGCCGAAAACCTTTAGCAAACCGCATGGCCTTTGAACTAAGAGGACTCAGCCAGTGGAATCTTGAACATAGTTTTGTAACAATGTAGTTTTTAAGCATTTTTAAGTAGTTTTAGTTTATTTTGATGGAGTTTCTTATTCCTGCCAAGAATGAGCTCTCTAACTGTAAGTAAAGAAGTTTTTGTACTTTTTAAACTAACTTTTGAGTATTGAGTGGTTATTTTGCTCGTTAAACAACTTGGGAAAAGACAATCCGGCTCCCCGCCGCACCGCGGAGCAGCTGCCTGCTGGGAGCCATCCTTTGCCGCCTGGCTCGCCAGTAAGAGACTGATTCTAGTAGCAGGCTGTCAAAGCCTGCGACGAAGGGGGAGGGGTGGGGCCAGAGTGTATCAAGGCACTCCCACCCCTCACCTCCTCCTCTTTGACTGGCGCGATCTTGGAGATCGCTAGCTTCAGCGTGGAGGGATTGGGCCAGTTTGGGCTTGTTCCCTTCGTGAGGCAGTTCACCCATTCGGCACCGCTTTGGGGGCTTTGCCCCACATTTCCCCCTGCTCTTCAGTGACTGGGCTCAGTCGTGGCGGATGGAGCAGATGATTTTGGCAGACTTGTGCCTCTTGTGGGATTGTTCACCCCCCCTTCTTATACTGTCAGGGACCTTCCCCCACGGTTTTTTCTTTCTACACTGACCGGGCTCAGTCGTACCCGAGGGGGCGGCGTATCCCCACTGGCCACTTGCTGCTTTGCTTCCCCACACTGGCGGATCATCGAGGACAGTCGGGCTGGCCATGTTTAACCATCGCAGGGAGTATTGGGGTTGCAAAGGGGGGTGCCTCTGCAAAGGGGGTGTCTTTGCATGTCTGGGCAGCTATTGAGCAGGGGGGATGTTGTTGCTTATGAAGCTGGTTTAAACTTTTGAGTAGGGTTTTTTTTCTGGCGGGCCTCCAGGGGGCCAGCATTTCCTATAGTTGTTGCCAGGCTTTTGGTGGGCCACCAGGGGGCTATTAGATCCTGTTATACAACTGTTATTGTGCTGCCTTGGCTTCTTTATGCGGGCCACCAGGGGGACCTATCAACATTCCCCATTTACTGCCTTTGCATCACTGCCTGCAGTTCTTGGGCGAGCTTCTAGGGGGCCTCTCCCTCTTTGATGATTGTAGGGGGCCATTTTAAGTTCTTAATTTGTGCAGGCAGGCAATTGATAGTTCGTCAGCCATTTTAGGCTGCTTTCCTGACATGCATTAACAGCTTGGTGGGTTATATGTTATTGATGCCGCTGATTTTATGATATTGCATACCCATTAATCAATAATAATAATAATAATCAGCGACACAGCGTTCAGGCTACACAAGCTTTCAGCTGCCTTAGGCAGTCCTCTGGGCATGTATTACCAGCTTGTGGGCTGTATCAGACTGATTCTGCTGAGTTTATACTTGAATTGCCTTTATTGAGTAATAAGAAGTTACAGAGGGCGGTTGCTTCCCAACTCCAAGCTGTCTTGGATGAAACCGATTATCTAGATCCATTTCAAACTGGCTTTAGGACGGGTTATGGAGTGGAGACTGCCATGGTTGCTCTGGCTGATGACCTCCGCTTGGGTATCGACAGGGGTAGTGTGACCCTGTTGGTGCTCCTGGACTTCTCAGCGGCCTTTGATACAATAGACCATTCCATCCTCTTGGATCGCCTGAGGGAGTTAGGAATCGGAGGCATTGCCTTGCAGTGGTTCCGTTCCTTCCTCTTGGGCAGATCCCAGAGGGTGAGGCTTGGGGACAGTTGCTCTACTAGAATAGAGCTTAACTGTGGCGTTCCTCAGGGTGCCATCCTGTCCCCGATGCTATTTAACATCTATATGAAGCCGCTGGGAGAGGTCATTCGGAGGCATGGAATGCGGTGTCATCAGTATGCGGATGACACCCAGATATATTTCTCCATGTCTCGGTCATCGGCTTCGACTTCAGATGGCATCTCTCCTCTGAATGATTGTCTTAAAGCAGTAATGGACTGGATGAGGAAAAACAAATTGAGACTGAATCCAGACAAAACGGAGGTACTAACAGTTACAGGCCCAAAACCAGGTCTGGGAATACAAACTCCAATCCTGGATGGAACTACACTCTCCTCCAAGGATTGTGTTCGCAGTCTGGGGGTGCTCCTGGACCCGTTGCTCCAGATGTCTAATCAGGTAAATGCGACAGTCAGGAGTGCCTGTTATCAACTTCGGCTGATACGCCAGCTGCGCCCTTTCCTGGAAACTAGGGACCTCGAAACTGTGGTACATGCACTGGTAACCTCCCGTCTGGATTTCTGTAATGCGCTCTACATGGGGCTACACTTGTGCTTGACTCGGAAACTTCAACTAGTCCAGAACATGGCAGCCAGGTTGATTTCTGGCGTTCCCAGAAGAGAGCATATAACACCGGTGCTAAAAGCTCTCCACTGGCTGCCTATTAGTTTCCGGGCACAGTACAAGGTGTTGGTTATGACCTTTACAGCCCTACATGGCTTGGGTCCAACTTACCTCCGGGACCGCCTCCTTCCGTACAACCCTCCCCGCACACTTCGGTCCTCTGGGAGGAATCTGTTACAGCCTATGAAAACAAGGCTGTCGGTGACCTCCCAGAGGGCCTTCTCTGCTGCTGCTCCCAGATTATGGAATGGCCTGCCGGACGAGATCCGTCTTATTACCACCTTAGACAGCTTTAAAAAAGCTGTCAAGACGGATCTTTTCCGGCAGGCCTTTCCTAAATAATTATCCCGGCCCAAGACTCAGCTGCCCTTTCTAGGCTACGATTGTATGTTTTAAATTTTTTTTCTTCTAATTTATATATATTTTAATTAATGCATGTTTTTAATCCTTTGTAATTTAATATTATTTTAAGGGGTGGGTGGGCTAGGGTATTGTGAGTATGGGGTTTTTATATTGTAAGCCGCCCCGATTGCGTTGCAGAGGGGCGGGATATAAATAAAATTTTATTTATATTTATTTATTTATTTATTTATAATAATAATAATAATCAGTGACTCAGTGGTGCAGTCTAATTATTGCAACAGCTGCCCTGATTCCCCCCCCCGCTTTTTTAGGGAAGTGTTTGAAGTTACAGTTAAGCGTTACATCTATTAAGTACGATGTCATCCTAAAAAGGAAAAGGGGGTCAGAAAGGTAAAGGGTGGGCCGTTAAGCAGCAACCACCAGCCCCAGTGGAGCCTGATCTTCATTCATCAAGTGATGATAAGGATCGGATCCCATGGAAAGCAATTATTGCACGGATTCAGCAACTGGAGAAGTTGCAGGGTGTGCAGCATGAGAGAGTTGTTGGATCTCATGGTCACGTTAAAAAGAGGAAGATTGCTGATGACATTCTTTCCCAATTAGACACATTAGAGCACAACATCCATCCAGACGGGGCCTCGGGGTCCGGGCAGGCTGATGATTTCGCCAGGACTAAATAGCCTTCAGCTACTCCTATGGAACAGTCTGTCAATGACACCATTGTATCTGGACCTTCAGGTGAGTCTGTGTTTCAGCCAACTAATCTCGGGACAGGCATGACTTGGCCTTGGGGAACTTGGGCCCCCACATCACAAGATGCAGTAAACACCAGTTCAGGCACACAGTCATTGCAAGGTTCTTGGCCATTGCAACAGCAACCCTTTAAGTGGGCCCTGCCGCAATGGTCCCCTTGGTCAGCTTATGGGATGGGATCATTGGTGCCCCCTTGTTGGCCTAACATGGCTCAAGGGTCAGGTTATGATTCAATTGCATATTCTGCCATTCCTTTTGGCGAAATGTCCCTTCCCTTAGGCGACCATTTGCTCCAGTCCACTAGAGAAAAAATTGTAAAAGTGGTTATGTGGATTTATTTTCTCTACTCTATAGGGAAGTGGAGAAAAAAGATAAAGATGAAATGGACGAGAAAGATAAGGAGAAATTGAAAAAGAGAAAGGTAGAAAGGAACTGGACCAATTGGCTGTCCGGATTTCTCATTTATGCAGGGGTAGTGGTCAAGGCTCATCCTCACCGGGCGTCGGCCCTGTTTCAGTACTTAGATATCATTCATAGGGCTTATCGTGATTTCGCAGGCCCTGCGTGGCTCCTGTATGACGAGGCCTTTAGGATGAGGGCGGCTATTTACCCCTCATTGAGATGGGTTATGATGCATCCGCAGTTATGGATGCAACTTATGATGCCGGCGTGCCCAATTCAAGGGGAGAGAACTCATAGCGGTCACCTGGTCAGGTCATCTAGTAGCCATGTGACTCGCTCCCCTACCAGCACGCCTATGGCCAACAAGCAGGTCTGTTGGGAATTTAGTTCCCATGGATTTTGTGCCAGAAAACCCTGCAGATTCAGCCAAGAGTGCTCCATGTGCAGTGGGGGACATTCCTTTCAGAATTGCCCCAGGGGTAAGACAGCAGCCCGTGGGGGCAGGACTAATCAAGGGGGGAGGGGCGGAGGTACCACCACTCACCCTCAAAAAGGGGCCCAGCCCAATCAATAATGAAGTCCTAGAGTTATGGCTCAAACCCTATCCCAATAGGGATGCAGCCAAATATTTATTAGACGGTTTCCAGTTTGGTTTTAGGATCCCATTTCAAGGGGTTAGGCATCCATTCCTAGCACACAATTTAAAATCAGTATTGGGCATGGAACACGTGGTTAGAGACAAAATTAAAAAGGAAGTTAGAGAGGGTCATGTTTTGGGTTCTTTTGCCAGTCCTCCGGTTCCCAACCTGCGAGTTTCACCTCTGGGTGTTGTCCCCAAAAAGGCCCCGGGGGAGTTTAGACTCATCCACCATTTATCGTACCCGAAGGGGGATTCAGTGAATGAATCTATTCTCCATGAGTTGTGCACTGTAAAATACACGTCTTTTGATGAAGCCATCAGGGCTTTCCGATCGCATGATTGGGGGGCTGAGCTGGCAAAATGTGATATTAAATCTGCCTTTCGTCTTCTGCCTATTCATCCAGATAATTTTGAATTGTTAGGTTTCCAGTTTGAGTGGCAATTTTATTTGGACCGGGCTCTCCCCGTGGGCTGTTCGGTTTCGTGCAACACATTCGAAACCTTCAGCACCTTTCTTGAATGGGCCTTGAAGGCCAGGACCGGTTTGAATGGTGTTGTCCACTATTTGGGTGACTTCTTTTTGATAGGACCTTTTCAATCCGGCCGGTGTGGATACTTATTACATCAATTTGAAGCCTTGGCTGGTGAAATAGGGGTTCCCTTGGTGCCTGAGAAAACAGAGGGTCCTGCTCAGGTGCTGACCTTTTTAGGAGTAGAAATTGACACGGTCAATCAACAATCTAGATTGTCCACTGCTAGGATCATTGATCTGAGGGACAGAGTTTCCCTATTCTTAACAAAGCAAAAAGCTACATTGCATGCTACATGCGTCCGCTCACCTACTAACTGGTTGTCTTCCCCCTTTTGTTTTCCAGATTCTAGGTCAATGCTGGTGAGGACTCGGGTGCTGATCTGTGGCCACAGTATGGTATACTGGGCGACCCGGCAGGCCCGTTTTTGCCACTTTGGACCTCACCTGAGTCTGGGGAACAGGGTAACAGTTGAGTGGTTGGAGAAAAGGGGTTTGTGTTGGTGTGGCCTGTTATCACTGCTTTTTGAGGAGCGCTGAGGGCCTCCACCTAATGTTTTGATTCTACGTTTAGGGGGGAATGATTTGGGGCTGTTGAAGGGCAAAGCATTGGTCCTTCAGGCGCTCCATGACATACGTGTGATCAGGTCGCAGTGGCCGGGGGTTGCAGTCATGTGGTCTGCCATTTTGCCAAGACGGCATTGGAGAGGGGAAGGGGATCCCCATTCATTGGATAAGGCCCGTAGGGGAGCCAACAGGGAGATTAAGAATGCCATTTTTCAGGGTTTGGGACACTATCTGCCTCACCCTGACATTGTGTCCAAAAGGCCCGAGCTCTACAGAGCTGATGGGATGCACCTTTCAGATGCTAGGAACTTGATATTCTTGAGTGATCTTCAGCAGGGAATGAGGAACCTTTTGCACGAGCTGGTGGGGGAAAGGGACTAAGCAGACACTTGCCCCTTTCTGTGGCAGGGAAGGGGGAGGCGTAGCTTCGGTGGGCACCTCGGCACCAATTTTCGGTGAAGGTAGGGTCTCTGGAAGGCCCACTTCAGGTGGTGGGGCCTAAGGGGACGGAAGGAGACCCACCTTGGGGTCGGCCTAAAGGATAAACCTTCACCCCAATCCATGGGGCTTGGGTGAGGGACTTTTGGGTTCACCTTCCAGATGGGGGCTGGCAGGGGAGCAACCCCAGGCAATTGGGATTCCTCTCCAGGGCCCAGGTGTTCTCCAGGGAAGGCTGAGGGGTGTGGTACAGTATATACCTACTGCCTCAGCTGGTCCCTCACCAGGTTGCCTTCCCCTGCTGAAGATATGAGAAGGGAATTAAATAGGGAAAAAAAATAAATACACTTTATTTTGCCCCATTTCATGTGTGTGGTCTTTTTATTCTGCGATCGGTCAGCAAAGGATGTTTGGTTATTTACTAAACTGTGGTTTTATATGTATGCTAACATTCTAACACTACATGCTGCTGCGTTTGTTTTAAACTCTGCTAAATAGGCTGTATTCTCCACTAACGTGTGAAATACAGTGTGGATGTTTAAACAGGGACAACATACCCTGGTATTTCAAACAGTATATTTTTATACTTCCAATATATACTAGTGCTGTTCACCTCATTTTCCTTTCCTTTCCTTTCCTTTCCTTTCTTCTGTTATCTCTTCTCCTCTCCTCTCTCTTTGTGACACCCATGTTGCATTCATGTCAAGGGTACTTGGAATTTGTCAAAAGTTATACCTGGAACATTTTACTATAGTTGTCCTCTGGTGAACATTACAAAACTGGAATAACATTTTTAAAAAAGAATATTAAAGCGACTTCAAAACTCTTCATTAGCGAATAAATTTAAAAAAAAACTCAACACAAAGGGATAAAATGTAATATTGAATGACAGGATTTCAGAGTAGTTACTAACTTTTGCTTTTTGTGTGCTTCATATAGTATTTGGGATAGCTTAGGGATTCTGTTAGTATACCGGCCACTCCATTGTCTAACAGACTCCCTAACCGAGCGAACACAGCTGGTCTCAGAGTTGTTGCTGGAGTCGCTCAGACTTTTAGTTCTGACGACTTCAACATCCCACTCGAGACCAGCTTGCTATATCTAACTGGTTCAGCTCAGGAGTTCATGGAATCCATGACAAACATGGGCCTATCCCAATTGGTTGCCGGGCCTACTCACTGTGTAGGTCATACCATCGATGCAGTCTTTAGTACAGAGCAGGAATATCCATGGGTGGAAGTTATTAAAACCTCTGCACTGTAATGGACGGATCATTTCCTAGTCAAGATGGAACTAAGAGCCACTCTCTGCCCCACCGGGGGTGCTGGACGCATTAGAATGGTCTGCCCTTGAAGGCTAATGGAACCAGTTGAATTCCAGAAAGCCTTGAAGGGTTTAATGGTTGGTAATGCCGGTGATTCTGTCGAAGCTTTGGTTAATACTTGGAACACAAATCTCTCCAAGGCTATCGACACAATCGCTCCCAAGCGTCCTTTCCAGCCTGCTCTTAACCGTACGCCCTGGTATTCAGAGGAGCTTAGGAAGATAAAGCGGGCTGGACAATGACTAGAGCGCACCTGGCAGAAGACTCAACTCTTATCCAAAAGACTCGTCATAGGAATTTCCTTGATTCCTATTGAGAGGCAATATGTGCAGTGCAGAACTCTTTCTCCTCTGCACGTATTGCATCTGCAGAGTCCCGTCCAGCAGAACTGTTTAGAGTGATGGGGGAGCTGACACAGGTTCCACCTGTGCAGAACTCCTTACTTAACCTAACAATGGCCTGCTGTGATGTGTTTAACATCCACTTTGCAGATAAAATCTCTTGGATAAGAGCTGACTTAGATGCCAGTGTTATGACAGAATCTATAGACAAGGAGTCCAGCAACTCCATTGATGAAATTTTATTGGAACATCTTCAATCTGTAAGTAGTAATGATGTGGACAAGCTCCTTGGTAGAGTAAGGAAAACGACCTGTCCCCTCGATCCTTGTCCATCATGGCTGGCCATCCAAGGGGGTGATACGTTGAGAGTACTCCTTAGGGGTATTATCAATGCATCCCACGATGGAGGGGTCCGTTCCATCATGTTTGAAGGAAGCAGCAGTTAAGCCGCTCCTGAAGAAGCCTTCCCTGGACCCCTTGGACAGGAACAACTACAAGCCAATCTCCTTGCTGCCTTTTTTAAGCAAGGTGATCAAGAGGGTGGTCACTTCCCAACTCCAAGCTGTCTTGGATGAAACCGATTATCTAGATCCATTTCAAACTGGCTTTAGGATGGGATATGGAGTGGAGACTGCCATGGTTGCTCTGGCTGATGACCTCTGCTTGGGTATCGACAGGGGTAGTGTGACCCTGTTGGTGCTCCTGGACCTCTCAGCAGCCTTTGATACAATAGATCATTCCATCCTCTTGGATTGCCTGGGAGGGTTAGTAAATGGAGGCACTGCTTTGCAGTGGTTCCGTTCCTTCCTCTCAGGCAGATCCCAGAGGGTGAGGCTCAGGGACAGTTACTCTACCAGAACAGAGCATAATTGTGGCATCCCTCAGGGCACCATCCTATCCCTGATGCCATTTTACATCTATATGAAGCCGCTGGGAGAGATCATTTGGAGACATGGAGCATGGTGTCATCGGTATGCTGATGCCACCCAGATATACTTCTCCATGTCCCAGTCATCAGCTTTGACTTTCCTCTTAATGGTTGCCTTAAAGCAGGAATGGACTGGATGAGAAAAAAACAAATTGAGACTGAATCCAGAAGAAATGGGGGTACTAACTGTTGCGGGCTTGAAACCAGGTCTGGAAATATAACTTCCAATCCTGGATGGAACCACACTCTCCTCCAAGGACTGTGTTCACAGTCTGGGGGTGCTCCTGGACTCGTCTCTCCTGATGTCTAATCAGGTAAATGCAATGGTCAGAAGTGCCTGTTATCAGCTTCGGCTCATACGCCAGCTGCACCCTTTCCTGGAAATCAGGGACCTCGAAACTGTGGTACATGCGCTGATAACCTCTCGTCTCAATTTCTGTAATGTGCTCTACATGAATAGAATAGAATAGAATCTTTATTACGGTCATAGACCAGCACAGGTAAAAAGGGGATACAGAATAAAGGTAAGATCGCAGAATAAAAACAGACTCAAAGCAGGATTTAAAATGTTAGCTCCAGTATAACAAGACTAGGTTGACACTATTCTACTGCTGAGGACATTGTCTGACAAATTTTAACTGCAGCTGCACAAAATCTGGCAACATTATAAGTTGTTCCTGGGTTGGTGTCTGAAAGCAACAAGTTTATGTAGAATTGTCCAGTGTGCCCTTGATATTTATGCAACAGGGGTGAAATAAGTCTGAGACGTATGTCCCTGTAGTATGAGCACTGGAGTAATACATGCTGTGTTGTTTCTATTTGGCCTGAGTTGCAGGGGCACAGTCTGTCTGAGAAGGGGATCTTCTTGTATCGGCCTTCAAGGACAGCTGAAGGGAGGGTATGACACCGTGCAAGAGTAAAGGCCCTTCGATATTTAGGTATTTCAAGTGTTGCTAAGTATGCCAAAGGTGAGGCCAGATATCTAGTGGAGTCACTAGCAATGAAGGTTGGAGTACTGGCTAGATCCAGTTGTCGCTCTATATCTGCTACCCGTTGTTTGATAGTAGCTTTTGCCCTATCATATCCCAGGCTTAGCAGGAGAACTGGGGAAAGGCCCAGCATTGAGATTTTAGTCATCACTGTCTGTTTCCAGCTGGATTGGAAATCATCACTTAAGGTTAGTGGAGCAAGGCCAGTGAGAAAGAGGGATAGTCTGAGCCAGTAGTTGAGTATGGTCACCCACACTCTGGACTCCATTTTCATAAATCCTGACTCCAGTCTCAGAGCTGCGTTAGAGACACATTTTGGAGTTTGGAAAGCTGATCTTAAGAATTTGGATTGGACAAGTTCTAATGCAGCAGGGTTGGGGAAGGGTCCCAATTGGGATCCATAAAGCAGTTGTGCTACTGGTTTGGCTTCAAAAGGTTTGAGCGCTGCAGGTAAATAGTGGCCTCCTCTTGTCTTAAGAAATTTGAGAATGGCTGTTGTGCTCCTCTGCGCATTGCAAGCAGCATACTCCCCATGCGCTTTCCTACTACCAGTGGCTTGAAAAATTACCCCCAGGTATTTGAAGCAAGAGACCTGTTCAATCTTGTGGCCATCTATATTCCAGTTGTAGTTCTTAGGCCTTTTAGCGAATGCCATGATTTTAGTTTTTTGATAGTTGAGTTCTAGCTGTTCCACTCTGCAATAATGTGTTAGTGCTCTTAGGGCTCTTTTTAGTCCAATGGGAGTTCTTGAAAGTACTGCTGCATCATCCGCATAAAGCAGCGTTGAAATATGCTTTCCCTTTAATTTTGGGGGGTGGAAGTTAGTGTTGTTGAGGTGATCCACCAAATCATTGATGTAGAAGTTAAACAGGAGTGGAGCTAGAATGCAACCTTGCTTGACACCCTTCTCAGTGACAATGTCATTGGTGAGATGTCCCTGGGGGTTACATCTTACTTTTAATGAGGTCCCTTCATGCAGCATACGAATTAGATGGAGTAAACGTTGGTCGATCGATGAAGCCTCCAATTTTTTCCACAGTTTGGTTCGGGATATAGAGTCAAAAGCTGCTTTAAAGTCTATGAAGGCAGCATAGAGAGAAACTGTGCTGCAGGTGGAGTATTTTTCAATAAGGTGGTGGAGTACAAGGCACTGATCTATGGTGGAGCGGCCTTCCCTAAAGCCAGCTTGTTCTTCTGCAAGTATGTTTTCTTGTTCCAACCAGGTCTGAAATTTCCACTGTAAGTGTCTTGCATAGAGTTTGCTGATTGTACTGAGGAGACTAATTGGTCTGTAGTTGACAGGATCATCCTTGCTTCCTTTTTTATATATGGGGACGATGATTGCAAGACCCCAATCCTTGGGTGCTCGACCATATTTGTCGATACAGGTGAAAAGTGAGGCCAGGATAGGGGCCCAAAATTCAAGGTTGTTTTTAATGGCTTCTGCAGGTATTAGGTCTTCTCCTGGAGCCTTCCCCATTCTCAGCTGGGCTACAAGGTTCTTGATCTCTGTCGCTGTCACTGGTGGCCACTCTTGGATATTTTCTATATTTTGGCTAGTGCATCCACTTTCAATGTAGTTGTCCTTATAAAGTGCTTGAAAGTGATCCTCCCATATCCCTGGAGGGATGTGACAATCCACTGTAACTGGCCCATTTCTCTGGGAACTTGATGTAATATGCCAGAATAGAGCTGTGTTGTTGGATCTGACTGCCTGGATAAGTTGTGTCCAGTCATTCTTCATGGCTTCTTTTTTCTTGTTCCTCAGCAACTTTTTGTAGTCTCTTTTCTGCTGAAGCAGCATTGGTGCAGCATCTGGAATGTTATTAGATAGGTAACCCTGATAAATATCAATGAGGGCTTTTTTAGCATTAACACATTCTTTGTCAAACCATGGTTTGGAGTGGTGCTGTTGTTGTTTCCGTTGATGTGCGCTATTTTGACAGATTAGATATTGGTGTAGAGCTTGGGTAAGTGTATTGTAATTTTCCAAGATTTCATCAGGGGACTCAGCTGATATCAGGGCAGTCCTAAGATGCTGAAGTTGGTCTGAAGCCAATACCTCACTTATTGTTTGGTTTAGTTGGGGGGTCCATTTAGCTCGGCGATAAGCCCTTCCTGATGGTGTCACAGAGAGATGATAGCGCTCCCTGGTGTGTGTCTCCTGAGTGAAGTCGCTAAGCTGTAACCGAATTGGTAAATGATCACTTTCGAATCTGGGCATAACTTCTAATTCCTTGGCATAGGGAAGAAGGTCCCTGGAAATGATTATGTAATCAATGGCACTCATTCTGGACCCAGAGAGATAAGTGAATTCGGCTGGGCAGTCATTTTTCAGGGCACCATTTAGGCTTTGAAGGTTCAGCCTGAATGCTGTTTGATCCAGACAAAGTCCTGCAAAGTTTGATTTCTTGTCCTTTGAGCATCGGATGAGGTGGGTTCCATCATCTTCAAAATCAGGTGGAGGGCATTTGTGATGGGCATATAGGGTATGATTATTGGGGCACAGTCTGGCATTCAAATCACCCCCCAAAATTACAAATGCATTTGGGTTCTGCAACATGAGATTAGCAGTATATGATTCCAATTCAGCCCACAGGCCTCTGATTTGGGATTTCTTCTTCATTGGAGGCATGTAGGCATTTATTATCAGCAAAGTGCAATGGTTAAATTGAATCAGCACTGCCATGGCATGTGTTTTAAAGGTGGAGAGTGGCCTTGTTATGGCACGTAGGGTGGTGGAGACCAGGACGCCCAGGACACCTCTAGCTCTTTCATGCTTTTTCCCTGGCTCTGCCGGAATTGAGAATGAGTGAAATCCATTTAATAACAGATCCTTATTAGTCCATGTTTCCTGGATCAGTATAATGTCATATTGGGTGAGTAAGTCAGGGATCTCTGTGGGCCGTCGGCCACCCAGCAATGTTCCAGGTCATAAGGGTCACCTTGTGCTGGTCTGTTGGAAGTCAGGCAGTCGCATTGCAGGGCACAGGCTGAGTGGGTAATTCATCTGATGGCAGTTGGTTAAATGACTGGGTTGACTGTGGCTGTGTCCTCCTCTGTGGATGGAGGGGTAGTGAATCACATTCCTGTTCTTCTTGCCCTGCCTGTTCTGGAAGGGAGATTGGAAGAACCAATGCAGCATGGGAAGTGAAATGAGGATCAGAAGCAAGCAAGGATCCCATCTCTTTAGTGAGGGGGGTATTCTTTGTCTTAGGAGATGAGGTAGGTGGCAGTGAAGACTGTTTTTCCCTTGAACTAGGTTTGCATAGGGATGTTTGAGTCCCCTGGGGTTTAATTGTAGATGGGGGTGCATCTGCAGTATATTGCATTTGTGAAGGGGTGTTTGCTACAACTCGGGATTTCAAGGCTTCCTTGATTGTGAGTAGAGAGTCAT
This sequence comes from Gambelia wislizenii, assembly GCA_030847615.1. Taxonomy (NCBI): domain Eukaryota; kingdom Metazoa; phylum Chordata; class Lepidosauria; order Squamata; family Crotaphytidae; genus Gambelia; species Gambelia wislizenii. The sequence goes on along the minus strand of JAUMIR010000003.1, from coordinate 190,682,096 downwards.
CACTTTCACTTTCACTGTCATAAATATCAGAATAATGCACTGACAGTTTTCTGCGAGGGGGGGCTGATTTCAATGGGGCTGGATTGCTGTTAGATTGACTCAGGATGGTATCTTTCATCAGCTGTATTGTGGGAGTGTGTTCCCAGATTTCTGTGAGTTTTTCTCTCAGTTTAATTACTTCATTATTAATAGCCTGAGTTTCTTCCTTTAAGGTGTGTTTAGGTTCTCCCTCTTGGTGTGCAGAATTATTGCTTCTTTGTGTTATTGTTGCTGTTTTCCCTGTGATGAGGTCACGGACTATCTCATCCTTGAAAACTCTGTTAATTTCTATATAATGTGCATTCCAGAGGAAATTTCTTTTCCATAACAGCCTGTTAGGAATATTTGCCTGGCTAAAGGTAAAAAAAATTTGCTTGGTAGCTCTTGAACTGGGCAAAAAGTGGCAGTCTGTTAAATCAATTGTTCTGCTGTGCATGTTTAAAAGTTGGGAAAGATATCTGACAACAGCCTTCTTTCCGTTCCATCCGTTCCACATGTGCCTGTTGTGATGTATTTGCAACAGAAGCTGATTTTTTTTTAACACTCTGCTGTGGTTAACTGCATCCTGTGATGTGGCAGGGCACATCATTTCCTCCAAATCTGCTACATTTTTAACCCCCTGTGTACCATATGGGTTTTGCCTTTGAAAATCTTGTTGGGAAAGCTTATTGGTAATGTTGTTTAATCTTTGCAAAATAAGAATCAAAGTCTCTATGGACAGTTTGCAGAAATCATAAAAGAGCTGAGCGCTGTTATTGTGGGGAATGCTACCAAGCTCCGGGAGTTTGACTTTGTTATCAAGTTTGTTTTCAACTTGCTCTGTCCCATAATTTATATTTACACTTTGAGGAATTGGGGAGGCTGTTTTGTTTAGTTCAAGTGTCTGTAATGGCTTAAGGAGTAAAGAAGGAGCCGTTTTTACAGATCTGTTACTCACGGGCTGTGTTGTCTCTGCCGCTGGGAAGAGTGAGTCAATCCTCATCTGTTTTCCTGCTTTGGATGATTCCTGGTTGTCATTATTATTACAGGGGCTCGTCCGATTTCTTTTCTTGCCTTTGGATGGCATTTTGGAGGTATATATAGGTGGTAATGCCAGATGTTAGTGGGAGGACAATTCAGAAGTTGTTAGTCCGTCGCCATCTTGCCCCTCTACATGGTGCTACCCTTGTGCTTGACTCGGAAACTTCAATTAGTTCAGGACATGGCAGCCAGGTTGGTTTCTGGTGTTTCCAGAAGAGAGCATATAACTCCTGTTCTAAAAGCTCTCCACTGGCTGCCTATTAGTTTCCGGGCACAGTACAAGGTGGTGGTTATGACCTTTAAAGCCCTACATGGCTTGGGTCCAACGTGGATGCCTCCCCAGCCCTCCCCCCTCCCGCCCAAGCCCTCAACGGGGCCTCCGGAGAGTCTCCGGAGACCCCGCGGAGGCATCTCACGGCCCTCCCTGCTCCCTCTCAGGCCTTCATAGGGCCTCCGGAGCGTCTCTGGAGGCCCTGCGGAGGCCTCTCCTGGCCTCCCCCCTCCCTCCCTGGGCCTTCGTGGGGCCTAGCTAGGCACAGAGGAGGCTTCTCCAGGCCTTCCCCCTCCCAACCCCGGCCTTCCTGGGGCCTCCGGAGCGTCTCTGGAGGCCCCATGGAGGCCTCCCCAGCCCTCCCCCAGGCCTTCACGGGGCCTCCGGAGAGTCTCCGAAGGCCCCGTGGACGCCTCCCCAGCCCTCCCCCTCCCTCCCCAGGCCTTCGTGGGGCCTAGCAAGGCCCCGCGGAGGCCTCTCCCAGCCTCCTCCCTCCCTCCCCAGGCCTTCGTGGGGCCTAGCAAGGCCCCAGGGAGGCCTCCCCAGGCCCTCCCCCCTCCCTCCCCGGGCCTTCGTGGGGCCTAGCAAGGCCCCGCGGAGGCCTCTCCCAGCTCTCCCCCCTCCCTCCCCGGGCCTTCGTGGAGCCTAGCAAGGCCCCGGGGAGGCCTCTCCCGGCCTCCCCCTCTCTCCCAGGGCCTTCGTGGGGCCTCCGGAGCGTCTCCGGAGGCCCCATGGAGGCCACCCCAGCCCTCCCCCAGGCCTTCGCGGGGCCTCCGGAGGGTCTCTGAAGGCCCCGCGGAGGCCTCCCCAGCCCTCCCCCTCCCTCCCCAGGCCTTCGTAGGCCTAGCAAGACCCCGCAGAGGCCTCTCACAGCCTCCTCCCTCCCTCCCCGGGCCTTCGTGGGGCCTAGCAAGGCCCCAGGGAGGCCTCCCTGGGCCCTCCCCCCTCTCTCCCCGGGCCTTCGTGGGGCCTAGCAAGGCCCCGCGGAGGCCTCTCCCAGCCTCCCCCCTCCCTCCCCGGGCCTTCGTGGGGCCTAGCAAGGCCCCGCGGAGGCCTCTCCCGGCCTCCCCCCTCTCTCCCAGGGCCTTCGTGGGGCCTAGCTAGGCCCCGCGGAGGCTTCTCCAGGACCTCCCCCTCCCTCCCCCGGCCTTCCTGGGGCCTCTGGAGCGTCTCCGGAGGCCCCATGGAGGCCTCCCCAGCCCTCCCCCAGGCCTTCGCGTGGCCTCTGGAGGGTCTCCGAAGGCCCCGCGGAGGCCTCCCCAGCCCGCCCCCTCCCTTCCCAGGCCTTCGTGGGGCCTAGCAAGGCCCCGCGGAGGCCTCTCCCAGCCTCCTCCCTCCCTCCCCGGGCCTTCGTGGGGCCTAGCTAGGCCCCGCAGAGGCTTCTCCAGGCCCTCCCCCCTCCCTAACTGTTCCTTCGTGGGGCCTCCGGAGCGTCTCCGGAGGCCCCGCGGAGGCCTCTCCCAGCCTCCCCCTCCCTCCCCAGGCCTTCGTGGGGCCTAGCAAGGCCCCACGGAGGCCGCTCCCGGCCCTCCCCCTCCCTCCCAGGTTTTCATGGGGCCTCCGGAGCGTCTCCGGAGGCCCCATGGAGGCCTCTCCCGGCCCTCCCCCATCCCTCCCCAGGCCTTCGTGGGGCCTCCGGAGCTTCTCTGGAGGCCCCATGGAGGCCTCCCCATCCCTCCCCCAGGCCTTCGCGGGGCCTCCGGAGGGTCTCCGAAGGCCCCGCGGAGGCCTCCCCAGCCCTCCCCCCTCCCTTCCAAGGCCTTCGCGGGGCCTCCGGAGGGTCTCCGAAGGCCCCGTGGAGGTCTCCCCTGCCCTCCCCGCTCCCTTCCAGGGCTTTCACGGGGCCTCTGGAGGCCCCGTGTCGCGGTTTTGGGGGGGCCCGGGGGGGCCCTCGCAAAACCGCGAATAATCGAAACCGCGAATGTCAAGTTCGCGAATGTGAAGGGGCGACTGTATTCCCTTTATGCTTTTTTCTTACATTCTGTTCTTCCTTTCTTTGTTTCTTTAATTCTACATTGTTTGTGGTTGTTTGCTTTTTTGTTAATCTGTAGCTGGCATTCCTTGCATTGATTCCCATGGACAGACATTCTTCCTTCTTCCACTTACTGCTATCTGTATGCCAGTATCAACTATTATTTGATTGCCAACCAATTCAGAGAAATAAAGAGACCAGACACAAGAGATGGGATGAAATAAAAGGGTCTTTATTTAACCCTACCTATTTATTTCCTTCTAAAGAACTTCAGTGAGGGGAGGCAACCTTGTGACAGAGCAGCTGAGGCAGTAGGTCTATCAAAGACAACACTCCTCAGCTTCCCTGGCCGAACACCTGGGTCCTGGAGAGGAACCCCAATAGCTGGGGTTGCTCCCCAGCCAGCCCGCAACTGGTAGGCCAACCCAAAATTCCCCCACCAATCCACAAGGATTAAGGTGGGGTTTATCTTTCAGACTAACCCCAAGGTGGGTCTCTTTCTGTCCCCTTAGCCCACACAACTGGAAGTGACCCTTTCAGAGACCCTGCCTTCACCAAAATTAGTGCCAAGGTGCATACCGGAATCTACGCCTCCCCCATTTTCCACCAGAATATAGTAAAATTACCTATTTAGATATCATCCTAGCCAATTTCCCATTGCTGCCTACCATAGTTTGGGGTAGGCGAAAAACCTCTGGGAAAAGCGGGTAAAAATTCCCACCCAGCCCTGAAGCAAGCATTATCACACTATGTCAGCAGCAGGAGGCACATTGAGGGAAAGAGGAAGAAGCAAGGAATGGCCAGGCCCTAAATAGCCTCTGACTCCGCCCCTTGCCTTCATGCTCCTTGCATGCTTTTGTTCTTTCTGGTTCTCAAATTACTTTTTTAAAAAGTTTTTTTTTATTGAACATTTTAAAAATACATTCAGAATTACAGAATTACATTGAAAAAAGAAATAGAAATATGAAATAGAAAGCTAAGGTACAATAATATAAAAAAAATTAAAAGTGCAGCAGAAACATAGAAAATGAAAAAAGAAGAGAGAGAGAGGTGATTCCTGAGCTTCCTTTTGGTAGGTAGGTAGTTAGGTAGATAGATAGATAGATAGATAGATAGATAGATGCTGTGTACTCCCACCATACCTCAAGGAAAAGGAATTAAAAGGAACATCAAATTGATATCATGAAAATGAATTAAAGATAGTGGTGGGGGAATAAGGTGAGCTGGTAGACCCCACATAGGCTGAAGGCTGAGAGCAAAAGGGCAGGAACTATGCAGACTTAGAAGGCCTCTGTGAAAAAGGCCAAATGGTGATGAGGAGCTTCCTCCTGCCTGGGAGAATTGGTTTAAGATAATCAAGGTCTTGAGCGCTAATGAAGCGACTTCCGCCAATCCATCCCTTTCTGTCAATTTTCCCAGACTGCAAGGCTTTCCCAACATATCAAAGATCCCCACTTCAATTAGATAGGATCAATTTCTTTGATCAAATGCAGGAAAATGTGATTTGGCCATTGTTTTAGACTTACTTCAAAGGGCAAAAAAAGGTATAAGAACCCTGGATTTTTGGCCATTCAGTGTGGCCTCCAACTGGCATACATCCTCCACGTCATTCTGGGAGCCCACCCTCAGCTGCCTGAAGTCTGAGTCCTCATCTTTTCTTTGGACTGGTAAATATAGCCCGTTATCCCTGACTGCTATTCCCTTACTGTATTACTTTCCTTTTTGACAGCTCTTGAAAGTGTGTATTGCTGACTGAATGCCTTCTTTTCATATGCTTAATTCTCAAATAAAGATTACCTTTTGTTACTTAGCTGGAATTTGTTACAGCTGTACTGGTATACATAGGGGAAAAGATCCTGCAAAATGTTACCTAACGTCTTGCATGCCAATTATTGAGCTAATTAATCCCCCTAATTAAGATCTGAATAAGAGCAATTTTGTTAATAGATAGATAAATAATTATTTCTCTCTCTCTCTCTCTCTCTCAAATCAAGATCCTTTCTTTCAACAGCCTATTTTTTTCTCATCATCAAAACTAAAAACTACCAAATCATTTTTTTGTTGCAAAAAGTCTATGAGGCTTTTTCAGTCTTTGAAAAATGTACTCATGATCTTTCTCTAGTCAAACCAGACAGTTTATCCGTTTCTGTTAAATCTGTTAGCTTCCACAGCCATTCTTCCATGATAGATAATGTTGGACTCTTCCATCTCTACACATACAACAATCTTACTGCTGTGATCATATACTAGAATTATCACTTGTAAGTCTTTTCCAGCTTTGCACTCATCAGTCCTAAAAGAAACAGTTAATTTATTTAATATCCTATACGAACAAGACATCATTTCATTAAAATTCTCTTTAAGATAACATAATATAAATGCCAACTCCTTAAACTACATATTTTTCCATTGATTTATCTGTACATTATAACCAAAATTCTTAACCTATTTTATCATTTACTGTTTAACTTGTTCTTCTCCCATTTCACATCTCAACAAAAATGTATAGATTGTCCTTGGGTTTTTTTCCAGGCTGTGAGGCCGTGTTCTGGAATAGTTTCTTTCTGACGTTTCACCTGCATCTGTGGCTGGCATCTTCAGAGAATGGTTGGGTAGGGTTTATATGCTGTGAACCCCTGTAGGGGAGTATATGTAAATTTGTGTAATTGAATGGTTAGTTTCTGGGTATAGAAATGCAAGTCTCGTTAGTGTCAGCCAAATCCTTCTTGCAGTTTTTACAACATGTCCGTAAGCTTGTAAACCACTGCTACCAATCCTAGCTGGCAGCCAGTACTTTTGTTTAGGGTGACAGCTGAGATTAAATTTAGTAGCTTCCATAATGGGGTTTCCAAGAGATTCCCAGGAATGGTTCTCTCGACCCAATGCAAAAGAGATTATCATTGTAGTTCTGAACAGTTTAGGCCACACTATTATACATCCAGTTTTATAGCATAGGCCTGCATATGTTTGACTGAGCTCCATAGGCTGAGTATTCTTAGGAAGAAATTGTTCTGCTACAGCAAACCACCTTTTAGCTTCTGTTTTTGTCTAAGTTACAGAAACATATGCAGTCTTTAGCTATCTGAGCTCCCTTTTTGTCCCCAGAAACCATGCACCACCATTTCCATCTTGCACACTGACACTTCAGATTAATTGCCAGTGTCTCCCCTGCTGAACTCAGCCAGCAAGACACATATGACTCCAGCAGATGTTTCTGCGCTTCTAGGAAGCTAAAAAGTTTATATTCCTTTCCCTTGCATTCTGCATTGACAAATTATCTTCACTGCAGCAAAGATTAAAACTTGTATTACAAAAAGACAACCTATAGAAAAGAAAGAACAAGTTATCAAGGACAGTGCATTTGAACCTCTACCCCATTATCCTCCCACATCTATCAAAATTTCTCAGGGAAAAAAATAAAGCTATCATTGCTATTACTATATTGGCTGGCTGGCCCAGTTTTACCTAGATTCTATAGATCTGACTTGATTTAGATTTTTAGCGGGCCCTGGATTCTAAGCTTTCATTAAAAAAAAAATCCCTCAGAACTCTAGGCATTGTAGCAACTGAGAAATATGGCAAAAGATATAGTCACTGTTTGGCCCTCACTCAACTTTCCAAAAAGGTAGTGTATCACCACATTTCAGTTCATTTAGTTAAGGAGTGAAGACATAGGTTGAGTGACCTTTTCAGGACCTTATAGATTTGTAATTGAAGAGTGATCCATTCATCTCTGCATGGCAAATATGTACAGTTCTGGCCTTAATATGTGGTTGGATCCCTGCATTTTTGTCTGTCAAAGTTTTTCTGATCATTTCAGTCAATCAAGAACCCCCTTTCAGAATTACTTTAATTTTCAGGCTGCAGTCTTTTCTATTGCCACTTACTCAAATATAAATCCAATTGAACTCTAAGACATTTAAATTCTGAGTAGAAATTGCATTCAGATTTGCACTGGAACATGACTTTTTGCACTGTAACAGAACTTATTTTAAAAAAAGAAAGAAAATTTTTTGTCAAAGATGGAAAGGCTTCCTAATATGTTGAGAAATAATTGGACTTCCAGTTCATTTTTGAAACAGAAGACAGTCCTGTATTCAGAGGAAAAGAACTCTGGGGATTTATTATTTAAACATGTCATTGCTATTATTATGTATGATGATATTCATTACTATAGCCGTAGTAAGAGCACTATTTAATATCATTATAAGTAATACAAGTGAACATTTAAAAAGAGTTTTTTTTAGCATACAAAACACTTTTCTTAACATTAGCTCAGCAGTTACTGTACATTCACTCATCATCTAGCTCTGCTACTGCCTGAGGTGAGATGAGAAATTGTTGTATATGTATGCATCACCTGACATTATCTCTTTCTACCACTTCCTTCCTCATCATGTTCATTCACCAAGTCTCATCACTTGGTGGCACCACAATCTGCTGCATGAACAAACCAGCTGGGGGAGGGAAAAACAACGTGAGGTGAACAGCCAGAAAAAGGGCAGCAAGAATAGTCTGTGGTTCTTCTGGTCCTGCCTTACATTTATTCCCCTCACTATCCTATATGTGCCTTGGCCAGGTCTGAAAAACTTCTTACTCTAAAATGGAAACATTTTTTTGTATATGAAACTAATATAGAGAAACAACTACCACAAGAAGAGAAAAGCAACAAGTAGTGGTGATGAGCCTCCACTTAGTTTTGCTTTAAAATTGACTTTTAAATTTTAAAAGTTGAACCCTTCCCTCTCTATTAATTTAGTTAAATTAAGAACTAACACCGAGTTTTATCAACAAACATTTACTCAGAAAACGTCTGAGATTTTTCTTCCTTTTCTTGCTTCCCTAGAAAGGAAGGTGACTTTGCAGAATTTTCTCTGAAAATTCTCAAGCATTTGTTTTCTAGTGGCTACTTTTCTCCCCACAGTGCCCTAGAAAGGTGCCAGATCTGGGGAATTCTACATAATTCAAGATGGAGGCTTGTGGTTATACCCCCAAAAAAGTAGGGGGGGGGTGAAAGAGAAAAATATACTATAGTTGGGCTGCCATATATGTAAACCCAATATCCACATGTTCAGTTATCCATGGGACACAAAATAGGGGACACATACCATAGAGTCATGCTGGAAAATGTCTAGAGAGCCATCCTCTCTAGGTATCTTCTAGGTCCTCCAATAAAACTCTGTGATATGTTTTTACATGAAGGCCTTTATTTTAATAGGGTTCACTGTTTTCCATGGTTTTCAATATCAACTGTAAGTCTGGGAACCAAACCTCCATGGATATGGGGTGCCAACTGTATTGCTAATGTTTAGCCTCTTCCAATAAGAGTATTGGATAAGTCAAAATCAATTAGGAAAAAAAATGATGAATTCTCCTTCCCTGCAAATTCTCTGACTACACATAAGTTTATAATTTCACAAGCTCATCTGTGTGCATCTCTGCTTAGTCTTTAAATGCTTTAAAGTGAGGACATTTTCTGCAGATGGGGTTTGTGGGGTTTTCCTGCTTAACCCACCAATTTTCCACCAGGTGTGAGGCTCTGTCTCAATCTCCGCTGCCACCGAATGTTAAGAGTTTCACAAATCACACAATTACCAACCAAGAATGAGAGCTTTCCCTTGTCCTCATCATTGCCATCAATGTAAGGACCTCCTTGTAGTATGTGGGGAAATAATTATTGTAATGTAAAACAATCTTGTGTATCCCGTTCACATCCTAAGATAAGTCTAGGAATTTTCCCTGCATGCTTCTGTTCTCCCAAACTCCCTTTCTCTTATTTCACTGGGCACTTCCAGCCAACTGGAGTGATGGGTCATTCAACAAATGACTTAATTTAAATTTTATTGCTCTTTGTGCAAGTCTCTTTTAAGTTAGAGTCTCCATGTGGCTGTAGCCATGTTATCTAGCCATGGATGCCATGCTGCTGCTATGAAGCCATGCTATGATGCTTTGCCTTTTCAAGTCACCATGCAGCCTCTACCGCTAAAGGCTGGATGAGTCTTTCTACCCTAAATCCTCCTACTTAGTTAGGAACACTCTTTTTAAAGTTTGTTTTAGTATGTAGATTGAGATTGATATAACTTCAGTAAATTTTGATTTGCATTTTTAAACTGACTCCTTTGATTTTGTAATGAGTCTAATTCACTGGGTGATCAGATCAGACCACAGACCTCTGAATACACTTTTAAATGTTAATTGAGCTTGTCTCAGCATTCTTAAGCCACTCTGCATGAATTTGAAAGTAAGTGATTTTTTAAACTCCTTTTAAAGAAGATATTTTTATTCCTTTTAAAAGGGCTAGATCCCTGGAATTTTTAATATATTTTTATTTTTAGACTCATACCTCCTACACTCCTCCTGTCCTATTGCTGTGACCACCAACTGTGGGGACCTGCTAGGGGATCTCAATATAGCTGTGAGAGATATTATGCAATTTATATCCCTCCTGGACACTACCTCTCTTTATTCATTGCTGCTACCACAGACATTGTGTCTAGAATCAAGATTTATACAATACTAGCTGGACCCAGCATACCATATGCTGTTAACCCCCCCCCAAAAAAAAAACACCCATTAGACCTCATGAAAACCCTCTAAGGTAGTCCAGTGGATTTAAATTCCTCCTCCCCCTTCTCAGCATTTCACACTTTTCCAGGAATTGCTGAATGTGACTCACTCTGTTGCCCTGCCACTGCCATGGCTGCCAGTTGACTGCCTAGGTGCCATTGCAGTGGCGGCAACAGTGTCTAGTAGGGAGAGGCCACTGCCAGTTGATTGCCTGGGTCCTGTTGCAGCAGCAGCAGCAGTGGTGTCCCACCACCAATGATAGTTGATTGCCTAGGTTCTGTCACAGTGGCAGCAGTGGGGTCCCACAGCTGTTGCCATTGCCAGTTGACTGCCAGGGTCCCATCGCAGCCTGTGATTGGTGAGTGGCTGAGGGAGTGAGAGGAGGGATGGGTCCTTGTGAGACTGTGGGTGTAGATGCAGATTGAGTGGCAGAAGTGGATTGTGAGGTGGAAAGAGAATTTGCATGTGGGTGGTGATTGGTTGGGTGTGCTTCCTGAGCAACCAATCAGCACACTGGAAGAGGAAACATACCCAACAGTTGGAAACATACCCAGGCCTATTGTACATACCCAAGCCTTTTAGATACATAGATAGATAGATAGATAGATAGATAGGATTCAAGGAGTCCAAAAGTTTATAAATACAAAAAGACTAGTTTATTAGCAGAAGTTGAACATGACAAAACATATTATTTGATATATGTAGAACACAGCTCACACTCTCTCACATATTCCATTACTAGATAAGTCAGACTCTTAAACACCATTTCTTAATTCCTAAACCTGACTGACTCTCTTAACCCTAATTATTCACTCACTCACTCCTCCACCATCTCTCTAACTCAGCGTTTCTCAACCGGGGTTCTGTGGAACCCCAGGGTTCCCCCAGAGATGGCCAGGGGTTCCACAAGAAAAAAGTAATAAATTAATAAATCACAGAGAAGTGGTGAGCTGAAACGGCTTATCTCTCCCCTCCACAACAGAGAAAGCTAGGCGAGGAATGAATTTTTTAACACCAATGGAGCCTGAAAGGGTCCTCTTATTGGTGGGAAGGGGAGGATGTTTACATATCAAATACTTTGCTCTCCCTACCAACTTTTGATCTGCTTTAGATGTGCTAATGAAGCTCCTGATGGCCTGGGAAGGGGAGTGTGCATGTGATTTGCTTCCTGCAAGCAGCGGCAGACCCAGAACAGAGGTAAAAGACAACCTGGTTTGCCTAAAATTGATTTAAATGTACAAATGCAAATCATAGAATCATAGAGTTGGAACAGACCTCAAGGGCCATCCACTCCAACCCCCTGCCATGCAGGAATACACAATCAAATCATTCCCAACAGATGGCCATCCAGCCTCTGTTTAAAAACCTCCAAAAATGGAGACTCCACTGTGATGAAAAGGCCACTCTTTTAGCCAATCTCAGAGCAGCAGGTGCCCAGCCAATAGGAAGGCAGCTGGGCATGCCTATAAAAGGCCTGACAGAGAGTGAGAGGGGGTTAATTGTTTTGAGGTTTGACTGGAAAGAAAGAGTTACACCAAAGGGAGGGTGTGCTCTTAGAGTTCCTGAGGGAACTTTTCAGTCTGACAACCACAGAAGGGTCTTAAGGGTCCAGAGAGGGACTGAATAGACTTGGAGAGTCTAGTAGGGAGAGGCTCTGAGCAAATCAAGTATATAAAGGGGATTTAGGACTTTGTGCCTGAGCTAGTAGTGCTGGTATATCTAGATTGATATTATTATTTTAAAAGGAATCTGATGGAACTAAGCCTTAAGAAGATTAACAACTTTAATGCTCAACTACAGTTTATTTGTTTTATATTTTTCAATAAATGTTTGTTAGAGTTTAAAGCTGCTAGGCCTCCATTTAATTTAAACCACACTACCTGATATCAGGGACACAAAGGGTTGTCCCAATAGAAAGTGGTTGGTGCTTCACACATTCTTTTGGGGGCAGTAGTGGGATGCAAGAGACCCCACAGGACTGCCATCCTAAAGTTGGAGTGTTAAGGTGGTGGGTTGACCATGTACAGGTCACCACACATACTTTTGGTGGCAGCAGTGGGATAGGAAAGGCCCCTTTGCCACTAGGAAGGCACCTGACACCACATATTTTTGGTGGGCAGCGACGGGATCCGAAAGGTCCAGTTGCCAGAACTGTGCTGGAGTTATAGGGATTTGAGTAAATATACCAGATACCCATAGTTGGTTAAAGTTTGTGTAGAAAACCAACGATAAAGGTTTGGGCATTGAGTTAGGGGAGTAATCTCTGAGGTAACAGTGAAAGGGTAATTGGTAAGAGATTACTTAAAACCTGACCATGACACACAGTTATCTAAGAACTAGTCTCTGAGGTAAATGTACTGGGTAATTGTAGGAGACTAGTAGATAGAGATAAAGACAGACAACGTGATTCCTGAGGTAAAAGTCTGGGTAAAGTAAGGAATCACTGGTCTGACATTGAGATTCAAGCAGGATCTCTGTACTTGGATAGAGGCACAGTTAATTCAACGTGATTCCTGAGGTAAACTACAGTGGTAACATAGGGAATCACTAGTTTGATTTTAAGATCCAAATAAATTTATTTTACTTAGTGTAGGCAAAGTTAAAAGGTATTTCCTGAGGTAAAAGTTTTGGGTATTGGTAAGGAAATACTGTTAACATGCCTAAGAAAGTCACAACCCCAGCTGTAGCTGAAAGGCTGGAGGAAGAGGAGGTCAGGGAAGAAATGGTGGCTAGTCTTGACACCTCCATTTCTGAACCCCAAGAGAGTATAGAGATTTGGAAAATCAAACTTGAAATGGCCAAAATAGTAAAGGAAGTGGAATTGGCCAGAATTGAAAAGGAAAAAAGAGAGAAAGAAATGGAGTATCAAATTAGAATGAGAAGTATGGATCAGGGAATCCCTCAATCTCAAGTGGTCCCTGAGGTAAATAGGTTACCTCAGATTGATATGAAGAGGTTCCCCAGATATTATAAAGGGGATAACATTGGCTCTTTCTTCATTAACTTTGAAAGAACTTGTTCAGAATGGAAAATAAAGAATGAGGAAAGAATGAGTTATTTGAGATCACAGATTAGTGGAGGTCTCACAGAAATATATGCAGAAATGGGGACAGATGAAACCCCAAATTACGATTTATTTAAAGAACCAGGCTCCCCCCATGGCCACGCAGCCTCCAGGGGGGGAAAGCCCATTTATGGGCAGCGCCAGAGAGGGAGGCCCTTGGTTGCATCGCTGGCAAATGCCAGTGATAAGGAGCAATGGGTGGGGGAGAGGCTATTTAAGCCTTTCTGCCCTGGGCTCCGGCCTCTTCAGCAACTTGGTGCTGCGCTGACAACAGCTCGGCGCTGATTGGGGTGATGCCTCGGGTTGCGGAGACGATTGAGGCAAAGGAGGAGCTTGGGCAACAGCAAGTGGCCTTTGGGCCGGTGGCCTTCGGGCCGGTGGCCTTCGGGCTGCATTTTGGGGTCCCTGGGGTAGTGCGATCTGACCGCACGCCCCTCCCCTCTCCCAGTTTTTCCTCTGCGGCATTACACCTGTGGCGGGACACACGGGCGGGCCGGGATCGGCCTTACTTTGCAGGTGGCGCAGTAACCGTGTTGGGGGTACTGGTGGGGGCTGGGATTGGCCCTACCATGGGGGAAGGGTTAGTCATGGGCCCCGGGTGGCGAAGGGGGAGAACCGTGGGCCCGTTCTGGTTCCCCCGCCTCATGGGTGATTCGGTGCTGACGAGGCCTAGCTGGGCCAGATGGGCCAGGGACTAGTCACAGGCTGCGGCCAATCTGGGCCTAGTTGGCCTGTAGCAATAATAATAATAATTACAGCAAACAGGTTTCCAGTTTAATAATAATAATAATAATCACCCTGCTGAAGTTGGATTGACTTCTTGAGATTGGATTGACTATTAGATTGTGCTCTTGTGACTGGATTGACTGTGGCTGTGTGAGTTGGATTGTAGGCTGCAGCCTACTCGGGCCTGCTGATTTAGTTATCCAATCATCATCATCATCATCATCACATCACACAGGCTGCCTGTTCAATAATAATAATAATAATAATCCTTCTGGAGATTGGATTGACTATTAGATTGTGCTCTTGTGACCGGATTTACTGTGGCTGTGTGAGTTGGATTGTAGGCTGCGGCCTACTCGGGCCTTATCGGGCCTTATCGGGAAGGATTCTATATGGATCGTGCCCTCCCTATGGGCTGTTCAGTCTCTTGCAATGCTTTTGAGACTTTTAGCACATTTCTAGAGTGGGCCCTAAAGGCCAGGACTGGGCTAGAGGGGGTCGTTCATTACCTGGATGATTTTTTGTTTGTGGGTCAGATTGGCAGCGGATCCTGTGCCTATCTATTGCAGCAGTTTGAATTCCTTGCTGTGGAACTGGGAGTGCCTTTGGTGCCGGAAAAGACGGAGGGCCCATCTCAGCAATTAACCTTTTTGGGTATTGAGAGAGATACGGTACAGGAACTCTGTCGGCATTCTGATGGGAAGGTACGGGAATTACGGGATAGGGTTAGCCAGTTTAAGAAATTACATAAGGCCACGTTGAGGGAATTTCAGGTGCTCATCGGGCACCTGAATTTTGCTTGCAGGGTGGTTGCCCCGGGCATGGCCTTTCTGCATCGGTTATGTGATTCTATTGCAGGTGTCCAGCAGCCTTATTTTAGGATATGAATCATGTGAGAAATTCAGGCTGATTTGGGCGTTTGGCAACAATTTTTGGATACCTTCAATGGCATCTCATTCTGGCGGGAGGAAAGGAAGTTACAGGGCGCCCTGCAGGTAGCATCGGATGCAGCCTGTTCAATAGGCTTTGGTGTGTATTTCTGGGGCAGCTGGTGCGCCAGCACATGGCCGGCAGCATGGGCTGGGACAGAGATTACTAGGGACCTTACCTTTCTTGAGTTTTTTCCTATCTTGGTGGCCACTACCATCTGGCACATGAGCTCGCCAATTCGTCGGTGCACTTTTGGTGTGATAATTTGGCCACAGTGCAAGTTATAAACACCCTGACATCAAAGTCCCGGCGGGTTATGGGGCTGGTTCGGACTTTTACTCTCCAATGCCTTCAGCATAATATTCTGTTTTTAGCGCAGCATGTGGCGGGCGTTAACAACGAGATTGCTGACACTCTTTCCCGCATGCAGATGGAGCGCTTCAGAGAGTTGGCTCCAGAGGCGGCGCTCATAGGTGACGAGATGCCGGCAGACCTATGGCAACATGGGCATCCGAATTTTGCAGGGCCCTAGGTATGTCAGTGGCATTGAGCACCCAAAGGAGTTATGCAAGGGCAGTCCGTGAGTTTTGCAGCTTTAGGGAATAGGAAAGGTTAGGTCAGGGCACACAGGTCCCAGTGACGCACCTAATGCAGTTTTGTGTACACCTGTACACCAGGGGCTTTTCTTCCCAGTCAATTAAGGGTAGGGTTTCCACCATAGCCTTTTGGCTTAAGGCCCAGGGCACCGTGGATCGCACGGGGGACTTTGGTATCAGGAAAGCTTTGGAGGGTTGGGCTAGGGAAAGGGGAAAGAAAAGAGACCAGAGGATGCCCCTTTCGCCCACTATATTGAAGGGTTTACGACAGGCATGGGTTGGGATTTGTGTGTCACCCTATGAGGCGATTTTGTTTCACACGGCTTCCCTTTTGGTGTTCTTTGGCGCCCTCAGAATAAGTAAATTGGTTTGTGGGTCTAAGACTGATACTTCAGGTAGGGCTTTAGAGTTTAGGGATGTTGTGGTAAATAGGAACGAGATCACTTTCACTCTTCGATTTTTGAAAACTGATCAGCTAGGGAGGGGCAAGACATTGAGGTTGACACGCTGCAGTGATCCTGAACTGTGCCCAGTGCGGGAATTACGGGATTATATCCAGGTCAGAGGTGCGTACCACAGACCGTTGTTTGCCCACGTAGATTCTTCCCCCCTAACCAGGTATCAGTTTTGGAAAGTAACATCCAAGGCCCTGGAGGAGATTGGGTTGGCGGGCGCACGCTTTGGGACCCATTCATTTCGCATTGGAGCCACCTCCACGGCCGCGCCTATGGGTATGTCTCAAATGGCCATACAAACCATTGGGCGCTGGAGATCCTCCGCTTTTAGGAGGTATGTTCGCCCTATTTTCTATTAATGTTTCTTCCCCTTTTGTCTTCCAGGTTCTAGACCCTCGATGGTGAGATGCCGGGTGCTGATTTGTGGCCACAGTATGGTGTACTGGGTGGCACGACAGGCCCGGATGAGTTACTTTGGATCTCACCTCAGCCTGGGGGACAGGGTTACCATTGAATGGGTGGGGAAGAGGGGCCTTCGTTGGCATGGCCTGTTGGCACTTTTGTTTGAGGAAGGACGGGGGCCACCTCCTGATTTGCTCGTCATTCATTTGGGGGGAATGACTTGGGTTTACTCAAGGGAAAGGCCTTGGTACTGCAGGCGACCCACGACATGAAGGTAATCTGGTCACGGTGGCCACGGGTTGCAATCATGTGGTTGGCCATTTTGCCACGACAGCTTTGGCGTGCAGAGGGGAACCCCCGTTTGATTGACGGGGCAAGGAGGACAGTCAACAAATTAACAAATTTTTGACTCAAGTTGGTGGTTTCTATTTACCTCATCTGGCTATAAAGTTTGAGAGGCCCGAGCTCTACCGAGCTGACGGGGTGCACCTTTCGGATGCAGGGAACATTTTGTTTTTGGAGGATCTTCAGCAGGGGTTGAGGAACTGGTTAGACGGCCAGTGGGGAGTAAAGGACTAAGCGGACGCTTGCCCCTTATCTGTGGTGGAAAAGGGGGAGGCGTAGCTTGCGGTGTGCACCTACGGCACCGATTTCAGTGAAGGGATGGTCTCTGGAAGGGTCTCCTTAGGCCGTACAACCTGGGAGAACAGAAGGAGACCTACCTTGGGGTTGGCCTGGAGGATAATTCCCACACCTTAATGTGTACGCCTTGGGTGGGGGACTTTCGGGTTGATCTTCCAGACACGAGCTGGCTAGAGGGCATCCACAGGGCATGTGGTTGCTC
The DNA here is from genome assembly GCA_030847615.1 of Gambelia wislizenii. Classification (NCBI taxonomy): domain Eukaryota; kingdom Metazoa; phylum Chordata; class Lepidosauria; order Squamata; family Crotaphytidae; genus Gambelia; species Gambelia wislizenii. Next base: position 190,665,210 of record JAUMIR010000003.1, on the reverse strand, counting down.
ATCAGGGCTCAGGTGCTCACCAGGGGAAGCTGGGGGCATATTTCCAGTAGGGACAATCCACCCTAGCTGCTCCCTCACTAGGTTGCCTTCCCCTGCTGAAGAATTTAAAGGGATTTAAATAGGTAGGGCATTAAATAAAGACCCTTTATTTTACCCATATATCTGTGTGTGGCCTTGTTATTTCTCCGAGTCTGTCCATAACCAGGCTCCCCACATGGCCGCGCAGCCTCCAGGGGGGGAAGCCCATTTATGGGCAGTGCCGGAGAGGGAGGCCCCTCCCCTTGGTTGCATCGTTGGTAATCGCCAGCAACGAGGAGTGATGGGCAGGGGGAGAGGCTATTTAAGCCTTCCCTCCCTGGGCTCCGGCCTCTTCAGCAACTTGGTGACCTACCTTCCCACCGCTGGAATAGTATGATAATGGTTGCTTCGGAGCCGGGTAGGAATTCCCCCCCTTTTACCGGGGGGGGTTTCGCCTACCCCATACTAGGAAAGCAGTAGATGGGATAATTGGCTTAGGGTGTCATCTAATTAGTTCAAATTCAATTGAATAAGAGTGGAAAAGGGCCAGGCTTGCGATGTGCACCTACGGCACCAATTTTGGTGAAGGGATGGTCTCTGGAAGGGTCTCCTTAGGCCATACGACCTGGGAGAACAGAAGGAGACCTACCTTGGGGTTGGCCTGGAGGATAATTCCCACACCTTAATGTGTACGCCTTGGGTGGGGGACTTTCAGGTTGACCTTCCTGACACGAGCTGGCTAGAGGGCATCCACAGGGCATGTGGTTGCTCATCAGGGCTCAGGTGCTCACCAGGGGAAGCTGGGGGCATATGTCCAGTAGGGACAATCCACCCTAGCTGCTCCCTCACTAGGTTGCCTTCCCCTGCTGAAGAATTTAAAGGGATTTAAATAGGTAGGGCATTAAATAAAGACCCTTTATTTTAGCCATATATCTGTGTGTGGCCTCGTTATTTCTCCAAGTCTGTCCATAAATGGTGAGGCAAAAGTTTGGCCTTACACCTGAACATCATAGATGTCGATTTCGAACAATTAAGAGAGAGGGAAATGAGTCTTTTTGTCAATTGGGAGCCAGGTTAGATTATTTATTAAAAAGTTGGATTGAAGGAGCCAAAATAACAACCAAGGAAGAATTACAGAGTCTTATAGGATTAGAAAATTCTAGAATGTTATTCCCCAAGAATATAGATTGCTGGTACAGGACAAACAGCCTAAGACTGTGGTAGAAGCAGCCAAATTGCTTGATGCTATAGCATTGATCAGGGAAGATGATCGAAAGACAACAAGACCTGAGGTAAAATCTCAGGAAAATGAAAAGAAAAATCCCCAAAACTGGCATACTTTGAAAAATAAGAATAACAATGCTAAAAATTTTAGACCCTGGCAACAAGAACAACGGCGTGAAGATGAGAGAAAAGGTTTTGGGTTGGGAGAGTGTGAACTGGAGGCCCATAAAAAAGACAGCTGGACTGGGAGCAATCAAAACACAGTCCCAAAATGTGTTATGAATGTGGAAAATTGGGACCCCTCAGATATAGCTGTCCAAATATATTTAATAAGGACTCAAAATCAAATATAAAATCAGCTTATTGTGTAAACTCTGTTAAACCAGCAATACAAGAGTGCTGTCACAGTGAACAGCCTGAGGTGACAGTTGCTATGGAAACAACAGTTGACACAATGTCAGACTCTAAGAGAGCTTCTTCTCCAAGAACTTGCCTGTTTGTGACAAATTTCCCTCCAGATACAGAAACTGAAGAACAGCGAGAATTAATACAAATAAATAAGTCCTGGGTGTAGGGTTTTCGTGATTCGGGGGCTAATGTGTGTATAGTTAAATCACACTTAATAAAACCTCAAGATTTGTGTCCAGAGGAAGACATGGTATTAAAGGGCTTGGGGGGTCCTGCTTTTAAAGCACCAGTATGCAAGTTAGACATTTCCTTTAGAGGACACAGCCTCCAGTGGAAATTTGAAGTCTGGGATGGTATTCCATTCCCATGTCTAATTGGAAATGACTTAGATAGATATTTTACATTTGCTTGTGTTGTCACCAGACAACAAGAAAAGAAAAAGTCCTCAGAACACATCAATCCAATGTCTAAAAAGGAACAAGAAAAAGAAGTGGCCACTAAAGATGAGGTTAAAGTGACAAATGCCTCAGAAAAGGAGAGATCTGAGGAGATTGAAGTCAAAAACACCCCTGACTTTGGTCAAGAACAAAGAAGTGATGAAAGTTTAAAACCTTTGTTCACATTGGCAAATGATGAAATGGATGTAGAGCTAAATAAAAAATGCCCTCACAGATTTAGAATGATCAAAGACAACTTATATAGAGAAGTCCTAAAGAGTAAATATAACACGCAGAAAGAAATCCCAAAACAATTAGTGGTCCCTCAGAAATAAGGAAGCCAGATTCTAGAAATGGCCCATACTAGTTCATTCGGGGGACATTTGGGAATAAAGAAGACCACCCAAAGAATCTCTTCAAATTTTACTGGCCAAAGATGGGGCAAGATATTAAACACTATTGTAAACCTTGTGACATTTGTCAGAAAATGGGCTCTGGCAAAGATAAGACCAAAGCCAAGCTTTGACCATTACCAGTGATTTCACAGCCATTTCAGAGGATAGGCAAACTGTGGGTCCATTACCACAGGCTACACAGAGAGGAAATAAGTGCATTCTGACTGTGATAGATTATGCCACAAGATATCCTGAGGCTGTGGCTTTGGGAAATATAGAGACAACGATGGTGGCAAATGCTTTAATAAACATTTTCTGTAGATTAGGATTTCCCAGTGAGATTATCTCAGATTTGGGAAGTTTGTTTACTTCAAAGGTGATGCAGAAACTATGGGAGGTATGTGGGGTTAAACATTTGACCACAACCGCTTAATGCCCACAGAGTAATGGACTGATAGAAAATTTTAATGGGACATTAATCCACATGATTAAATCTTATACCGAAGAAAATCGAAGAGATTGGGACACCAAGCTACAACACCTGTTCTTTGCATACCGAGAGGTCCCACAAGAAAGCTTGGGATTCAGTCTATTTGAGTTGACCCCATTGCTCTGTGTCCTAGTCTCTGGAGCAGCAGAAAACAAGCCTGCTCTATCCTCAGTATGACATCCCTTCAAATATTTAAGCATGGCTATCATGTCCCCTCTCAACCTTCTCTTCTCCAGACTAAACATGCCCAGCTCCCTAAGCCACTCCCCATAGGTCATGGCTTCCAGACCTCCCACCATCCTGGTCACCCTCCTCTGGACATATTCCATCTTCTCAATATCCTTCCTCAATTGTGGTACCCTGAACTGGAAAAAGTATTCCAGCTGAGTTCTGACCAAAGCAGAATATAGTGGCACTATTAATTCCCTTGATCGAGACACTATACTCCTGTTAATGCAGCCTAGAATCACATTGGCATTTTTAGCTGCTGCATCACACAGCTGACTCATGTCCAGCTTGTGGTCCACTAGGACTCCTAGATCCTTTTCGCATGTACTGCCATCAAGCGATGTGTCACCCATCCTATATCTGTGCATTTCATTTTTACTGGCCAAGTGTAGTATCGTACATTTCTCCCTGTTGAAATTCATTTTGTTAGTATTGGCCCAGCTTTCTAATCCGTTCAGGTCATTTTGGATTCTGATCCTGTCTGCTGGGGTATTAGCTACCCCTCCTAATTTGATATCATCTGCAAACTTGATAAGCATGCCCTCTATTCCCTCATCCAAGTCATTGATAAAGATGTTGACTAGCACTGGACCCAAGACAGAACCCTGTGGCACCCCACTAGTCACTTCTCTCCAGGATGAAGAGGAGCCATTGATGACTACTACCCTTCATTCCATCAACCAATTACAAATCCACCCAACAGTTGCATTGTCTAGCCCACAGGTTACTAATTTTTTTGCAAGAATATCATGGGGGACCTTGTCAAAAGCCTTACTGAAATCAAGATACACTACATCCACTGCATTCCCATCATCTATCAAGTTTGTAACTATCAAAAAAAGGAATGAGATTAGACTGGCACAATTTGTTTCAGAGAAATCCATGTTGACTGTGATCACGGCATTCCTTTCTAAGTGTTTACAGACTATCTGTTTAATGATCTGCTCTAGAATCTTTCATAGTGTTGATGTCAGGCTGACTGGGCTGTAATTATTTGGGTCTTCTTCCCCCCCTGTTTTTTTTTTTTTAAAAAGATGGGGACAACATTTGCCCTCCTCCAGTCTTCTAGGACCTCTCTTGTTCTCCAGGAATTCTCAAAGATTATTGACAGTAGTTATGAGATTACTTCTGCCAGTTCTTTTAATACCCTTTAATGAAGTTCATCTGGCCCTGGAGACTTGAACTCATTTATACTGGGCAGGTATTCCCGAACTACCTCTTTACCAATTCTGTGCTGTATTTCCCCTACTGCATCATCTGCTTCATCTTTCCCAGGTTGAGCACTGTTCCCCCTTTGGGAGAAGACTGAAGCAAAGAAGGTGTTAAGTCGTTCTGCCTTTTCTCTGTCCCCTGTTAGCCTTTCACCATCTTCTCCATGCAGCAGCCCTACCGTTTCCTTGTTCTTCCTTTTGCTATGGACATACCCCTTTTTATTGTTTTTAACCTCTCTAAGCAAGCCTGAGCTCCAGCTGAGCTTTGGCTTTTCTGACTTTCCCCCTACATGTGCTGGCTATTTAAAACAAAGTTTTTTTTTTTTTTGTTTTTAAAAATCAGAACAATTGAAAGAGAATTGCAATACTGTACAGCTCTTAGCCAATTGAGGGAAACTGGCCAAGTAATCAAAGTAACCCTCTGGTCAGTCAGAGGCACTAGCTGTGGATGGGAGAACTCTGATAAAAGTGACTTAGGGCTTATTCTTTTTAAACCAGATATGGAGAGGGCAGAGCCATTACAGTAAAGGAGTCATTATAGTTAGAGAAAAGGTTCTTAAACTGTGGATCTGGTAACTGAATGTGGTGGTCACAAATAGACTGACCAACTCCCATACTATTGAAAAAATCCTTCCATTTATCTTCGCAGGAAGCTACAGCTTCCCTCTCAGCCTTCATCTGGCTGCTTAGTTGCTGCTTTTTGCAAGCTGTGTTAGCTCAGAGCTCATTCTTTGCGTCAGAGTCAGTGATGCAGCCATATTTAAATATTTAAAGTGATGTCATACTGAGGTTGGAGCAAGCTTGTTTTTTTGCTGCTCCAGAGACTAGGACACGGAGCAATGGGTTCAAACTACAGGAAAAGAGATTCCACCTTAACATTAAGAAGAATTTCCTGACAGTAAGAGCTGTTTGGCAGTAGAATGCACTGCCTGGAATGGTGGTGGAGACTCCATTTTTGGAGGTTTTTAAACAGAGTCTGGATGACCATCGTCGGGAATGATTTGATTGTGTATTCCTGCATGGCAAAGGGTTGGACTGGATTCCCCTTGTGGTCTCTTCCAGCTCTATGATTCTATGTTGCTGCCTCAGGCAGCAAATCATGGTAACCTGAACTCTCCCTAGAAGCCAAGATGATTAAACTGAGACTGTCTTACTTTGGAGAGATATATTTATACTTATATTATATTTTATGTTTGTATTATAGAAATTTCTGACCCTACAAGTATCAAATATGTATTGCTAGCAATGTGGAATATAATAATCATCTATTCTTTTTTCACCGTTTTTGTATTTTTTTTTAATGGAGCTGTAGGTATGATTTTTATGTAGGGGTCCCCTGAGATCTGAAAATTATTTCAAGGGTTCCTCCAGGGTAAAAAGGTTGAGAAAGGCTCTTCTAACTATTCTAACCACTCTAACTGATTATATCAACTGTCACCCCAACTGTCATTCACTAACCTTATTCAAATCCCCTCAGACATTCCACCAATCACCACTCACTCTCATTTTCTTACCTGCTCCCAAAAGCGCCTTAGCAACAGCTCTTTACACAGTTACTCTAATATATAACAAATTAAACTAGCAAATTTTCAACAAAAATCCATAATCTCAAATATCCAACGAACCTCCACTGACTATCTTGGATATCAATGCCTTTTCAAATAATTTAATATTGTGGGATTTTCACAAGCACCCCACACCCCTGGGGAAGGGGATCACTTGTACCAACTGATTTACCAACCAGTTACCATTATAAGCAGATATGCTTATTCATGTTGTACTAGTTCTGCATGTGGGATGGGATGTCCATGAGAGTGCATAGTCCATTGAGTGTTAGCACTGACATGCATTGATAAAGCACCTGGACTCAGATATGCATTTTATTCAGACTGTTTTCCCTCCTCCACATCATGCCTGTGCAAGTTTGCATATCCAGCAATAAAAACAAACATCAGGAATGTTGATATAAAGAAGAGGCTGGACAATTGCATGAACCAGTGAAATATGTGTACCCACATCTGAAATCTAAGCTATAACTATGCCCTTCCTAGGCTCCTAGTAGTTACAAAGTGTTATTATTTAATTCAGAAGCAACTTCTGATTTAGCTTTTGTGTAAACAAGTCTTTCCCCCTCTATAAGTTCATTTGGATTTCAATGTGGAGGCAGGTGTCGGGGGGACAATTAAATAAAGCAAACCATTGGAAAAAAATATTAATGCATTTTTTACATAGTTTGTTGTAGATACAAACTGTTTTGGATGAAGAAAATAGATTGAAAACCTTCTCTGTAGGTGTTTTATAGTGTTTTTGACTAGAACAAATATCATGTACTGAAAGCTCCTGTTTTCCCTGTAGGATCAAACCCCATGAGGGAAAGAGAGCTCTGCACAGTTAGTCGTATATCTCTGAAATGGGAAGGAGGTAGGTTGGTAAGAGAAGAAATGAGAGAAAGCTGTAATAATACATAAAGGTAAAAGAGGTATGCAGAGAAAAGAAAATAGAAGCAGGACTGGCAAGACCAGGGAATCAAGAAAAAGTTCAAGGGGGCTTGTCTAGACCTGCTGTGATGAACTCCACCAACATCCAATCACCAGAACAACAGGCATCCGTTGAAATGCTTTATTGTCTCAGGATATAGATGTGACCAGTAACCATGCATTGACAGATATGAGCATTGGGAGCCAAAGTCCCTTAGTTAATATATTCCTTAGGTTTTGTTTCCCCTCCACCCACCATCTGGTTAATGGGTACTATCAGCTCCATGCAATAAACCTTAAACATCCCCAAGAGAAACAGCCTTGACGCACTGTACAGCCTTTCACTAATACATACCAATCTTCCCCAGCCTCCCAGCATGCCCTCTGCTCATGTCAAGTCTCTGGTGTGATTGCTATTAGGCCCAAGATGCTAACTAGCTAACTAATACAGCAAGCAAATCTTCCTAAATATCTATATGGCACCAGGGACATGACACCTGCCAGAATACACTGCCTTTCGACCAGGATATTCTGACCCTGGAGCTAGGTCACCCATCCTGCTACAGTAATGAAATGGGCAGGAGTCTGCACAAACACACCCGCTGGTATCAGCGGGTACCTCTCCCACTGTTGCACATCACACACTCTCTGAAGCTGGGAAGGAGGCTCTTAGCATGGTCACGTTCTGGGGGCCTCCTTCCCAGCTGCAGAGTGACTCCAGTGGTGGTGGCAGAATCCAGCAATGGAACCCAGTGTGCAGGTACAGGCCTTGTATTCCTATGCCACACACATCTGGATTTCCCCACATAATCTGGGTTTTCTGGGGTGTTCCTTTAAAAAGTTTCAAATGGGTTTATTGCGGCTTTCCGCAGGTTTTGCCTTGGGTGAGGTCAGGACTGCCCAGAGGTGAATCAGGGCAAGAGCCCAGCATGGTTTGGACTTCAGGGCTCCAAGGTGGAGGGAAAGTGGACTAAATTGCCCATCTAGACAAGCCCAGGATCAAAAATAAAGCATTGGAAGCAAGCAATGAGGACTTCAAACATGATGTACAGCCTTATGTAGAAAAGACTACTCCTGTTATCTTTTGTAAAAAATAATGTGTTTCGAATATATTGGTTTTGTATTTATGGTATGTCATTGCAGCTGGTTTATTGCTGAATGAATTGACCTGGAAATAATATTAAAAATAAATAAATGGCTAATAGAAAGAGGGAGTACTATAGGAATTGGGAAGGATACGGAATAATTACTTGCATGAAGCAAGACAAAGAGTTTGTAGTTATTTGACCCCATGGTGTTCTGTGAGTTTCCAAAAGATACAGTGGCTCAAGGAGCAGAACTATAGACCTGCTCTGCAAAAAATCAGCTCTGCCCATTGCTGATAACTCTGACCATAAAGATCTGTACAGGCCTGAATCTCCAGTTTGGTAAGATTTACAACACAAGCTTCAAATGAAAGAACAAGGGCTCAGTGGAGCCAATCATACTGGTTTATTTGGGAATGTGTCCAGCAGGATCAGAGTTCTGCTTTGGTAAGAATAGGAATGACAAGAGAACAAATGGCTTATATTCTTGGCTTCTTCTATCATGCCTTGAGCCAGCCTGGCCTGTTCCAAACATAACAACAGCAGACATGCCAAGATTAGTGCTGATTCAATAACCTCACAGACTGCTATCATGGGAAGAGCACTGGCTGGAATACCGACAGGCTGTACAACAGAAGGAACCATAGGCAGAGCATTTGCCCAACTGCAGAAACTGTCACTGGACAGCAGTTGTCCTTGTACGTCATTGCAAAATTCAGTGCCATAAGTCTAACACTAGAACCATCCCTTCTTCCTCAAAGTTATAGACTGCAAACTGTCATTTCCATAAATCCATTTGCTGACGCACACACACACCCTAAGACTGCACCACCAAATTCAATTAATAGTGATAGAATCTCAGTCTTGGCTTTTGCTTAAACCCATATTGTTGGTTACATTTCAATTTGTGCAGCCTGAGGATGTGGACAGGATCCTTGGAGAGGTGAAGGCCACCACTGGCTCTGTGATCTTCCTGGCTTTATAAAAGCAGTGAGAGGGTGACTAGCTCAGTGGGTAAGTGGGGTGATGATTGCCCTGTTGAAGCAAAGTAGCTTTCCAACCTGCTTAAAAGATGTTGTGATGAGGCCTCACCTCAAAAAACAAAACAAAACAAACTTACCCTGAATCTGACGGTGCTAGATAAATACCAGCCAGTCACAATATCCCATTTGGGGGCAGGTTCTGGAGTGTGTGGTGGCATCCCAACTTCAGGGATTCCTGGATGAAACAAATTGTCTAGATCTAATTTCAGTCAGGCTTCATGCCTATTTATAGGACAGAAACAGCTTTTGTTACCTTGGTGAATGACCTTCCCAGTGACCTGGACAGGAGCAGTATATCCATGTGGGTTCTGCTGGATTTCTCAATGGCTTTCAGTACAATTTACCATAATTTCCTTCTGAGCAACCTCTCTGGGATGGGACTTGGGGACATAGTTCTGCAGTGGCTTCAGTCATTCTTCAAAAGGCAACCTCAGAAGGTGGTGCTGAGGAGCCCTTGGCCGTTGGCCCGTGGGGCCCCTCAGGGCTTGGTTTTGTCCTCTGTGCTATTTAACATCCACATGAAACTTCTGAGAGAGGGCATCTGGAGTTTGGGAATTGAGTGTCATCACTAAGCTAATAACACCCAACTCTATCCCTCCTTTCCATCTAATTCCAAGGAAGCTGTCACTGAGCTAAACCAATGTCTGTTATCAGTAACGGAATGGACAGGGGCAAACAAATTGAAGCTTAGTTCAGACAAGACAGAGGTGCTCCTGGTCAGCTGGAAGGCATATCAGGGAATAGGAATTAGCCTGTGTTGAATGGTGTTACACTCCCCCTGAAATCTCAGGTTCACACATCCTGGGCTTGGACCTGAGTCTAGAAGCTCAGGTTTTGAGAATGGCTAGGATTGCATTTGCACAGCTAAAACTAGTCTGCCAGCTGCTCCTGTTCCTTGAGACATCAGCTGTAGGGACACATCTCTTGATTACATCTCATTTGGATTATGTAATGCTCTTTACCTGGGGCTGCCTTTGGAAACTGTTTGGAAACTCTAGTGGGTCCAAAATGTTGTGGCCAGGCTGATAATTTGGAAAGGTTATAGGGATCATATAACTCCCCTACTGAAAAAGTTCTACTGGTTGTCAAGCAATTTCTGGGCAGAGTTCAAAATTCTGGTTATGATTTTAAAGCCGTGTACAACTTGGCTCCAGACTGTCTGAAAGCCCATATATCCCTATACAAGCCTGATAAAGCTTTAATGTCTTCAGGAAAGGGCTTTCTCTATCCAACAACTATCACAGGCACATTTGGTGAGGACATGGGCTTGTCTACATGGGCAACAGAATCTGTGCTTACCCCATCTTCATGGCACAGCTGATACACGATGTTTTCGATGATGTGCATTTTCACCAGAGTTTCTGCAGGAAAACTCAGACCTGCAAGATTTATTGTTTGCTCCACATTTGCAAGGAAATCCTGGATTTTTGGCCATGTAGTGGCTGAGGATTGGCTACAGAAAAAATCTGGGCCAGGACTTCATTGGATAGGACCACATTCTGATACTTTTTTTAAAAAAATGTTGTTGTTTTTAAAATTCAATTGTGTGTGTATCTGGATAAGCATATCTCTGCTTACCCAGTAATACAGTACTCTGGGACAATGCATATTCACTTATTTGCACGCATGAGCAAACAGGAAAAAAAATCAGAACAGCCCTGACCATGTGGCTGGAAATAGTACAACATATAGGACACATAATTAGCATAGGACCACCCTTTTATTCTGATGCAGATTATGGTGTGGTGGGATACTGTGATCTACACTTGGACAAGGCTGATGCATGTGACATTTAAGGGTACATTGCAGATTAAATAAATCCACCGCAGCTATGGGGTGTGTGTTGGGTTTCCTACTAGTGTTGACAAGCCCACAGAGAAAGCCTTTGCAGTTGATTCTCCCAAGTTATGGAACTCCCTTCCATGAGAGGCCCCTCCCTGCTATCTTTCAACCAGCAGGCAAAGACCATTTATTTAGATAGGCTTTTTAAAAAATGTGGCAGGAGATGCAGCTTTTAATGAGTGGTGATGTGTTTGCATTTTATTATGTTTTATATGTCCTTTTTATAAATGATTTTAACTTCTATTTTTAACTTGAACATTTTAAATAGAATTGGGGTTTAATTCTCTTTTAACTTTAGCATTAGTATTGATGTTTTTTTTCAAAATGTACCATATATTCTGGTGTATAAGATGACTTTTTAACCTTCTCAAAATCTTTTCAAAATCTTACACGATGGAATAGGGCTCCCCATCATAGCTTCGGAAGGATGGGTGGCTGGCTGGATAGGGTGAGGCTTGCCAGCACCTGCCCTTCCCGAAGCCGCGATGGGGAGCCTTATAAGAAGACAACCCGCCCATGCTGCTACCCCTCCGTACCCCCCCCAAAGCCGTGATCAGGACCCTGACTGCGGCTTCGGGAAGGGTGGGTGGTGGCTGGAAAGCCCCTCCTCCAGCCACCCTTACACCCTCCCTGATTGGGCTTATGATCATGGCTTCGGGGAGGGGGGTGCCTGGAAAGGCCCCCCTCCAGCCACCCTTCCACCCTCTCTGAAGCTGCGATCGGTCTCCCAGTTGCAGCTTTGGGGAGGGGGTTGGCTGGAAAGCCACCCTCCAGCCCCCTTCCACCCTCCCTGAAGCCACAATCGAGATCCTAATCAAGGCTTTGGGGAGGGGGGTGGCTGGAAAGCCCCCCTCCAGCCCCCCTTCCACTGTCCCTGAAGCCGCGACTGGGCTCCCAATCACAGCTTTGGGGAGGGGGTAGGGCATGGAAAGGCCCCCTCCAGCCATCCTTCCACCCTCCCTGAAGTCGTGATCGGGCTCCCGATAGCGGTTTCGGGTAGGGTGGTGGTGCCTGGAAAGCCCACCTCCAGCCACCCTTCCACCTTCCCTAAAGCCTGGAAAGTCCCCCCTCCAGCCACCCTTCCACCCTCCCTGAAGCTGCGATCAGTCTGGAAAGCCTGGAAAGCCCACCTCCAGCCACCATTCCACCCTCCCTGAAGCCTGGAAAGCCCCCCCCCAACCAACCACCACCCGCCGTCCCTAAAGGAGCCCAATCGGGAGCCCAATCACGGCTTTGGGGAGGGTAGGTGGTGCCTGGAAAGCCCCCCCCCAAGCTAGCCACACTTACATTTGCCCCTCTCCTCTGCCTTCGATTCCTCCCTAAAGGAATCTTTGCCTCACCCCCCGCCCAGTCTCCTGCATCTTCACTCCCTTTGCGAAGGGAGTGAAGACACAGAAGATGGGTGGTGTGTGAGGCAAACCGCTACATTTGCCCCTCTCCTCCACCTTCGATTCCTTCGGGAAGGGTGGATGGGCGGTAGCTGGAGGGGGGAGGCTTTACAGCCACCACCTGCCCTTCCCAAAGCCATGATCAGGGTTCCTATCGCAGCTTTGAGAAGGGTGGATGGGTGGTGGCTGGACGGGGAAGGCTGGTGGAGGGAGTTTGGGATATACTTGCCATATAAGAGAAAGAAGGGTAGTCTTATATGGTAAATACATCCCAAACTCTATATTTTAACTTAAAAATTGGCGGGGGGGGGTTCATCTTATGGTGAATGGTAGTACCTACTTTCAATCCTGTGCTGGGAGAAAAGTGAGATAATAAATAAATAAATAAATAAATATCATTTTTCTAAATTTTCCAAAATTTTTAACTTTTTTCATAAGTTCAGACAGATTTAATTTATCTAGCAGAATACTTTGAGTAATTAGCTGTTAAAATTATGTGTCTGAATTACAGACACCACTACTTTTTCTTTCTTCTGTCAATAACAGGGAAAGTAGATACTTCGATTTTTTGCACAACTGTACCCATGGAATTTGTCCAGTGCAGAAGCTGAGAATTTCATTTGGTTTTGTTTCACAAGACTGAGTTTTTTTGGAATTAGAAATAGGATTCAGGTCATTATTTTCATTTAGTCTTTCATAATTATAATGATAGAGCACTGACTGGTTATTTATATCATGTTTTTAGTATACAAGGTGGTTTGTATGTGTCATTTGTTGTAACAATATTTTAAAGTTGTTTAGGCTAAAACAGGTTTTTCTTCATTACAAACTGGTGAGATCTGTGGCTAGTGCATTCTGAAAGCCGTTAACAAAAAGGTAACTCCCGAAAACTGTCTAAAAAGTTCTTTTGCCACACATACTCCATTGTGATTGGTCACATTCTATAGTGAAGTTATTACCACTCCTAATATGAGCTTCAAAGCAATATAGCATGCACGTGTGAGAAAGCCCAGGTAATGTGCACATGCACACATGCACACAGTGTGACATTAAAATATATAATATCTATGATGTTTGTGTTGGTGAAAACACCATTGTAACTAGTGACAAAAATGTCTCCATACTTTGATTAAATATCCCAGATCCCCAGAAACAAGGCAAGATAGCTTTTGGGGTCAAATTTAGCCTGTGAGGTGCCTGATGACCATCTCTGTGATTATAAAGTCAGCTGTTCACTCAGCTAAAGCCTTTCTTTGGTTGTTGTGTGCCTTCAAGTCATTTATGGCTTATGTGACCCTAAAGTGAACCTATCACAGGGGTTTCTGAGGCTGAGAATGTGTGACTTGTCCAAGGTCTTTTCATGAGTTTTCATGGCCAAGTGGGGATTTAAAAACCCTTGTTTTTAGAGTTGTAGTCCAACACTCAAACCACTACAGCATGCTGGCTCCATTAAGCATACCTCTTTATGCATAACTTAAATGTGACTTCCCATAATAGACCTAAAATATGTTCTTTTTATTAGCATCCCAATGTTCAGATATATAGTACTGGGGGTACAGAAGAGCAAAAGATTTGCAAAACCAATTTGGTTTAAACTCATTCTACTACTTCTCATTGGTTGAATATTTTTGAAGATGCAGTTAGATTTGATATATTTGATCTTTGATTCCATGAAATAAACATCTGACAATTTGTTTAACTTGTATGTGTTTCCCCCCAGCACACATTCACAAACACACACACATCTCTCTTGATAATTCTCAATTTTTTTCTTGCAAAAAAAGATATGAAATGATGATTTTTCTAGAAGTGTACAGTTCTGTATACAAGATCCATATGCAAATCAATAAGGAGTTATATCATATCTTCTGATATATTATTGAACTCAAAATTTAATCAAGATATTACCTCCTTTGGGTCATTTGTGCATTACATATTATTCTTCAAACAGGAAGATGAGTAAATTATGTATTTACTTTTGCATACTAAGATATTGCCATTTGGGAACGCCAAGGTTGAATATCTTCATCAAAAATGAAGGTCTCTCCCACTTCCATGGCTATATTTCTGGAATGAAGGTAGCAGACATCAAGGTCTCTCCATTAGTAGTAGCTGTAGCAGGATATGGCAATGTATGATCCTCTAACTTTTTGCACAGCAAAGACAGAACAAGTTCTGTTAAATACCAGCTTGTGGGTTGATATGAATGAATTCTAATTCCAGCAGTAGTCTAAACAATAATAACCAACAGTTAAACTTATGCCATAAGGAAATTTAGACTGATTTCCATCTCTGAATATGGACAAAAACATTCGACTCCCCCCAGGACAATCCCTCCCCACCCCCAAAAACTACTGTATTTGCAGACCAGTCCTATACACATTGGTGGGTATAATTTTTTTACTATACTCCATGGGGCACTCAATAGTAATTGTGCATATGAATGCATTCTTAGGCCTATTGGGTAAGATCTTTGTATTTATGATAGTTGCATTAATAAGAGAAATAAGAGAGTTGTCTGACTGGTAGAAAAAAAATATTCTAAAACTTCCCAATTAAGCAGGGTTCTCAGCAGGGCAGCTCCATCCCTTACACACATTAATCTGCCCACTTGTTAAATGCCAGTCTTGGAATCCCGAATAATAATAATAATAATATCATTTATATCCTAAGGACTTTTAGAGTGTTTAAAGAACTTTGTTGTTGTTGTGTTCTTCCAGAACATTTCCAACTTATGGTGACCTAAGACAAACCTATCACAGGGGGTTATTGTCAAGATTTGTTCAGAAGGAGTTTGCCATTGCCTTCTTCTAAGGCTGAAAGGATATGACTTGCCTGAGGTGACCCAGTGGATTTTCATGGCTGATCAGTGATTTGAACCCTGGTCTCTCAGAGTTCTAGTCCAATATTCAAACTACTACATGACACTGGTTCTTCTTTAAAACACTACAATGCATTATTTTAGTGCTGCAATACTTGACCAGTACTGCAAGCCATGGGACTATGAGTTTGACCCCAGAGGGCTCCAAGGTTGACTCAGCCTTCCATCCTTCCACACGTCAGTAAAATGAGTACCCACCTTGTTGGAGACAATTAGCTAACACATTGTAAACTGCTTAGGGGGTGATTTGGCACTGATAAGCAGTGTATCAATGCTATTTCTATTCCTGTTGCTAGTAATTATAAATTATGTCCAACAAACATAATTCCAGCAATGGGGAATTCTCCTAAATTTTAGAATCCAGGGGGTTGTCAACTGTTTCCCAGTCAGGAGCTAGCAGAGTCACCCCAACAGTTATATTTTTGTCTTGACACACACATACACAGCAGCTGAAAACTTAAATACTGGTGACAAGATGATGGTCTTGTGATTCAGCTTCCCCAATAACTGCTGACACAATTGTAGAATATTCTCTTTGGTTGTCACTCTATTTTCTGCTTCTTTCTTAACAGCACTGCTGTCACATATCAGGTATCCAAACTCTGTCAGGCTCTTCCAGTGAATAAGCTGAAGTATTTTTAAAGGGCAGATATGTGAGTTTTCCCTCCCCTTCAGGTCCTGTGGCTGAGATGGACCTCAGAATAACAGTCTCCTGCTTTTCTTACTGTCACATTTGGTGATGGATGTCTTGCCTTAACAGAGCAAGGCTTCTGATGCTGAGAAGCCTACAGACCTTATTTGAGTGGGATTTGGTGGCAGGCACTGAGATCCTCTCCCCTTCCACACCCCTTCTTTTGGAATTTGGAGATCTGGGGTGTGGAGTAGAGTAATGGAGAACAGAAAGTAGGCAATAGCTTGCAGCAAGAGAAGCTGCTAGACTTAAGTGGAAGGAGACCCCACAGAAGGTATGCAGGCTGATGTCTTGTTTTGTCTCCCATGCTATGAGGTGGGGGAGACTCCTAACTTGGGCAGCAACAGAAGTGGGAGCAAAGCAAGAAGACAGCTGATAAGCTGTGGAGAGAGTGCCAGGAAGGTAGTAAAAATGGATGAACGCTGCTTACATCTTTAGTGTAAACCTGATGGAAATTGGGGGCAGTTTATCTTAGGATGCTTAGGGAGGGGTGGCAAGAAGAATCAGTCATCCTAGAGAAGTATTCATAGTTGGGTACCAACTCCACCTAGGACTATCTCCTCCCTCCCACCAAAAACAAAATATAATTGGCTCTGGATTCCCTTCTCCTTACTTCCAGGTGTATAGGGACAAGCTGAGTGAATTCAGGTGTCATAATTCTGTCAGCCAATGGAGTGTGGAGTTTTCAATGTTCACTGCTGCCTGCCTGGCTTTAAGGTAATTTTTAATGAATACAGTTCTTGTTCCTCTGCCAGTTTGGTATATAATTATTGCACACAAAGCAAAATTCTCCAGTTAGCAGTTTTTTGTTTTGTTTTTGTTGTTAACCACCAATCTGCTCTGTAAATTGACCTGCATTTCAAAGGTGAAAATTGATTATTTATTTATAGGAATTATATCACACCTTTCTCCCAAAAGTGGGACTCAATGCAGCTCACAGTAAACTTGAATAAAAATACAGTTTCTAATACAATCTAAAGTATTAGTCTTTACATGTAAATGGAGTAAATATTGCTGGCAAATTAATAGACACCCAACTGAACAAGTTAAACTTTATAAATACTTGAGAGTTATTTTTCAATCTACTGGTTCCTGGAAAACCCAAGTGTCATATGCATCAGCAAATGCACAACCGAGTTATAACCACTCATTATGGACTTCCGGTTCCATGGGCGGAGACGACGGTCGACCTGCGACGAGGCTCCGCAGGCTAGACCTCCTAACGGGACTGCTCGAGGGCTGCAGACTAATTAACATCAAGGTTGGCAACTCTCGAGATACCCTGGTCGGGGAAGACAGGGAACAGGGACCGGCGTGAGAACCCTGGAGAGGCTGAGAGCCAGGACGAGGGGGTTACCCCTGGTCCGGAATACCGGCGGAAGCAGGGGTACGGTAGCCTCAGTCCCAGTTACGGGAGCATACGCTCCGAGTCTCCAGAAGCCCACGACCCATGAGTGACAGAAGAAGCAGTGAGAATTTAAACTGTGAACTCAAAGAGGTCAGAAAGATCTTTACTTATTAATAGTATTTGCTAGCAAATTGATGACGACGCGGGGGTAAACCACATAGTGAGTAAAAAGTCCTCCCCAGAGAGAGAGTAGAGAAAGCGGAGGGAGGCGCAGCGGCATAGAGGAGAAGTGAAGAGGCGGAGAGAAGGAGAGTGAGAAGGTGAATAGTAAAGTCGGCGAAGGTCGGAGAGTTCGGAGTTCAGAGAGTACCGAGAGTTAGGAAAAGCTGGCAAGGGCGAGAACGGGAAGGAGGGAAGGCGAAACTTGTAAGAACTGAAGTGTAACGGAGACCGGGACAGAAAAGCTGACGAGAGCGAGGGGAGGAGAAGACGAGCTACTAGAGACAATAGGAAAAAGACGCGAGCACCCGGAGGATAAGGAAAAAAAGGCTGTAGAGATAGAGGTAGCAGGAGGGAGAGACGGAAGCCTGAAGATCGAAGTTTGAGGGTTCGAGAAAGGAGGGGAAGAGGCACAACACAACGAAAGCGGCCCCCCCAAGGAGGACTGAGAACTACAATAACGATAACGAGGAGCGACGGGGTTGGGGACGGAGAACACTAAAGCTGGATGGTGGAAGTCTGTGAGGTCGGAGATATAATAAGCGACAAGTAATTGACTGAAGACAAATCCACAGAGAAAGCTGAGAAGGGACAGTGAAAGCTGCAGTAAGACGTTTGTAAAGGTGGGAAGGTGGAATCTGAAAAGTAGAGCCCATTAAACTTTGGGAACGGTGGAATTGGGGGGGTTAGGTGGTGACCTGATTTAAGAGGGTATAACTTCAAGTTATTAACTCGATTAATAGCTAAAATTGAATTGCATAATAATATAATTGAAGGAGCTGATTGAATATTCTGATTTAATTTTAAAGGGCTCCAAAGAGGTTCCAAAGAGGTTTAATTTTAAAGGGTTCCAAAAGCTCCAAAATTATAAAATTATACTTAGGTATATGTTTTGTTTGTATAACAAGCCTATTTTGGAAGGATAAATATTTCCACTGATAGAGTGGGGCAAATTTACTTGTTTCTGTCATTGACATGGTTAGATTTGATGAAACTGTAATTTACTAGTGATCAAGAATTAATTTAATTAATTACAATTTAATACTGATGATGTTAATTTTGAGATTTAATAGTCAGATGGACTGCGAAAGATATATGTGATACTGATTATATAAATACAAGGAGGTAATTGTATTAGAGACTTGATCAATAGACAGAGTGAGAGTGAAAGACAGGCGGGATACTGCTTATAAAAATATAAGCGGATAAGACGGGAGACTTTGTGAACAAGGTTCTTGAACCCTTTAGATATCTATTTAAAGGGGGATTGAGGAGAAATTAGACTGTGGAGTGACAGACTGATTAAAAACGATCAGAAAGAATATATATATATATATATATATATACATAAGCAGAAAAGAGTTGGGATAAGGATAAGGATAAGGACGAGGGAACTCAGAAGGGAAAACCAGAAATTAGAAATTTAAGAGCATTTTGAAGAGATCCAGGAGAATATAGAAAAGGGGAGGGAAAATATAAGAATGGCATCAGGAGTTAGATCACGGGCATACACTACATCACAAACAACGCTAACTAGAAGAGGGTCCATTGAAATGCCAGGTAAACAGGTGGATACGAACGCTCAGATTTTACAGGAGCTACGAGAATTCAATCAGGAAATGAAACAATTTAAATTGGAAATGAAAGAAGAATTTAAAAATATGAAGAAAGAACTAAAACTAGACATTGAAAGATTGGGTAAAAGACTCGATAAACTTACAGGAGAAATGAAGGAGATAAAAACAGAGCTGGAAGAGGTAAAAAGTAAGACGCGAATGCTGGAAGAAAAATCTGAAAACTTGACGGCGGAACAGGAGAAAGAGAAAAACCTCAGCTTGTTTCATGAAATAAGATATCGAGAAAAATGTATAAAACTGAGAGGAATTCCAGAAAGAATAAGAGAAAATCTGTTAGAAAGGATAATCCCCCCAATGGCTCAGTTCATGGACATGTCAGAAGAATATCTATTACAATACACAGACAAAATATTTAGAATAAGTTCTGAAGTTGCGAAAGAAAGGAAAAACCCGAGAGATGTGGTTATTACATATACAAAATCTTCAATAAGAGATGAAATAATTCAACAAAGTTACTTAAAGAAATTGATAATTGAAGAAAATGATATCCAGATTTTCAAAGATACACCTCCGGAAATACTTAAGCGTAGACAGGAATATCGACCCTTGACACAAGTATTACAAAGGAAAGGTATCAATTATAGATGGGAACGTATTGAAGGTGTATCTTTCAGCTACTACCAAAAAAGATACAGAATAAACACGGTGGAGAAGGTCAAAGAATTCATGGAAAGAATGAGTAGAGATGATAAGGAGTATGAAAGGAGAAAGAGAAAGAAAAAAGCTACAGGAGGGGAAGAGAAGAGGCCATCACCGGGTACAAACAAAGGGAAAGAGGAGGCTTATAAAAGGGAACAACGTGTGAAAGAGTTAAGATCTGAGGCAAGAGATACGGAAGGTGATCGAAACAAACAAGAAATAGAGGAGATATCACAGGAAGAGAAAGTAGAATCAGGGCAAGACTCGGACTTGGATGAAAGGGAAAAAGGACAGGAAACGGACGAAGAGGGGATTTATCGAGAAGATTCTGATTAGATACCAATATGGCAATCTCACTGTTAACATGGAATGTGAAAGGATTAAACACCCCGGAGAAAAGGAAACGACTCAACTATTACTTGGAAAACCAAAAGCTGGACATCATAGCACTGCAAGAGACCAGGATAAAAGAACGGGACCACCAATATCTGGTAAATAAGAAGCTGGGACAGTTATTCTATTCTTTAGATTCACGGAAGAAAAACGGAGTAGCTCTCTACATAAAAAATAACTTTGAAGCAAAAGAAATTCTGAGAGACTCCGAAGGTCATTATGTTGGAGTGGAAATAAGGTTGATAGATTTTAAAATTACACTGGTGGTAGTGTATGCACCCCAGGAAAGAAAAAAGCAGTTCTATGCTCAGTTAAAAAAGGAGATCGTAAATTTAGAAGCTGAAAACATCATAATAACTGGAGACTTCAATGGAGTAATGGAGGCCATTAGAGATAGATCCGGAGACCAAAAGAAACATCACGGTAATCTACCAATGATTGGCAAAGAGATCCTGACGGAGTTGAAATTGATTGATGCATGGCCGTACAAGAAGGATATGGAAAAAGGCTACACATTTTATTCAGAGATGCATAAGAGTTGGTCAAGGATCGATATGTACTGGGTCACAAAAGAAATATGCACAAGAATCAGAGATATAGAAATTTTGCCGAAAATTTTATCGGATCACAACCCACTAAAAATGACTCTAACTGCTACAAAGAATGAATATTCGTGGAAGATGAAAGAGACAATGTTAAGAGAGGAGAACTTCAAAGTAAAAATAAAGAGAGAAATGAAAAATTATTTCGAGATAAACAAGCGGGGAGAGACTCTAAGTAAAGTAAGATGGGACGCCTTTAAGGCGACAATAAGAGGCCTGTTTTTACAAAAAGGGGCGGAGCTGCAAAGACAGAGAAAAGAGAGAACAGGGAAAGTGTGGGGAGAGCTGAAGGCGAATGAAGAGAAATTAAGACAGAAACCTGGAAATGATAAGATTCTGAGAAGTATAAAAAACTTACAAAATGAACTAAACCAAGAAATAATAGAAAACATAGCATACAAACTAAAAAGAGTCAAGCAAAACTTCTTTGTCAATGCCAACAAAGTGGGAAGATGGCTTGCACATAGATTAAAAAAAGAATCGGATAAGAAACTTATTACATTGATCAGAGAAGAAAGTAAAATATATACTTTATAGAAGGATATAATGATAAAATTTAAACAATATTATGAAAATCTATACTCCGAAAAAGATGAAAAAATAAACCAAGATTTGGTGATTCGAAACGGAATAAGAAACAGCAATATAGGCAAGATAACAACAGAACAACGAGAAATACTTGGAAAACCGATAAGTAAACAGGAGATTTCCTCGGCAATTAAGAATTTGAAGTCGGGCAAGTCACCGGGCCCTGACGGTTTCATAGCAGAATTTTATAAAACTTTTGAGGAAGATCTACTGGAACATATGCACGAGATGTTTAACAAAATAAAGGATGAAGGTATCCCGGAAACGTGGGAAAAAGCAGAAATAATTGTTATCCCAAAGGAGGGGAAAGACAACACGGAGGTTAAGAATTATCGACCAATTTCCCTCCTGAATGTCGACTATAAAATTTACGCTATGATCCTAGCCAATAGATTGAAAGAAGTACTAAGAGAGTTTATACATTTAGATCAGAACGGCTTTCTTCCAGGTAGAACATTAGCGAACAATATAAGGCTAACCTTAAGCATTCTAGAACATTATGAGAAAAACAACGACAAGAAGGTAGCCTTAGTATTCGCAGATGCCGAAAAGGCATTTGATAGTCTGAGATGGCAATTTATGAAAGCTGTATTGGAGGAGATCGAGGTAGGATCCGAATTTTACCAATGTATTGACCAGATATATAAAAGGCAAAAGGCACAAGTTTTAGTAAATGGAGAGAGATCAAAACCAATTAACATTCAGAGAGGAACTAGACAGGGTTGTCCCCTGTCCCCCTTATTGTTCATCTTGGCAATGGAAGTTCTGAACCAACAAATTAGGGAAGAAGAAGCAATTCCAGGTTTAAGATTCAAAGGTCAAGAATATAAAGTGTTAGCCTATGCGGACGATTTATTACTAATAGTACAAGATCCAATAAAAAACCTGGAAAAAGCATTTGAAAAGATAACCGAATATGGGAAGGTATCAGGCTTCAAAATTAATAAGGAAAAAACAATCGTGTTAACTAAGAATCTATCAAAACTGGAAGAAGCCAACTTAAAAGATAAATCAGGATGTAAGATCGAAGCCAAAGTAAGGTACCTGGGCATATGGCTGACTAAAAGAAACAGACAATTGTATGAAAATAACTATAAGAGAACCTGGAACCAGATAAAAGAAGATCTTAAGAGATGGCAAAAATTGAACCTAACTTTATTAGGGAAAATCGCAACGATTAAGATGGACATTCTGCCTAGATTGATGTTCTTGTTCCAAAATCTGGTCATATTAGTCAACGACAAACCCTTTCAAGAATGGACAAAGGATCTAAAGAATTTTATATGGAATGGGCGCAAAGCTAGAGTAAAATGGTCTACATTACTCAATGATAAGAGCAAAGGAGGAACGGGTCTCCCAAACCTCAAATTATATTACATGGCCAGCGGGATAAATTGGATAAGTGACTGGATGTATTTGAGGAATGGGAGAGTAACAAATTTGGAATGTGGTAAGCAGAAATTCGGAACCCATGCGTATCTCTGGTATGACAAGATAAGAGCAGACAAAGAATTTGAGAATCATACTGTAAGAGGACCTCTATTGAAAATCTGGGGTAAGATAAAGCAGAAATTCTACAACAAAATTCCCTTATGGGTATCACCCATTGAAGCATTCCAAATTAGATGGACAAAAAGAGAAGATTGGATGACGTACAAGGATCTGGTTAAATGGCCCAATGAAGATTGCTGTCTAAAAACTAGGGAAGAATTGGATACCCATGGATATAATACGCAATGGTTAACTCATGCCCAGCTGACTCAAAGATTCAGAGAGGATAAGGTCACATATGGATTCTCAAAGGAGAAAAACGAAATAGATAAGATCACTAGTGAACAGGGAAGAGGTAAAATAGCTAAAATTTATAAGGTGCTGCTTGAAAGGGAGCTAGAAAAAGACTTGATTACAGACTCTATGATAAGATGGGCTAGAGACATAGGAGAAGTTATTAGCTTGGAAGAATGGGAATGTGCTTGGAATAGAACTGGCAGCTTTACGGCAAACCAAGACTTAAAAGAAAATTTCTTAAAGATAGCGAATAGATGGTACCTGACACCCGCAAGGTTAAGCAAAATATACAAGTTAAGCAATAAGAGATGTTGGAAATGTGAAAAGGAGGTGGGGTCCCTGTATCACATGTGGTGGGGATGTTCGAAGACAAAAACATTTTGGAAAAAAGTGCATGGGGCCATAGAAAAGATATTTGGAGTTACATTCCTGTTAGATCCTAAACTATACTTGTTAAATATTACAATGATACTAGAGAAACAGATAGAGAGAAAATACTGGAGGGTGATTCTGTACTTAATAACAGCAGCCAGATTAAAGATAGCAGCGGTTTGGAAGACAAAAGAGGCGCCAAATATAGAAGAATGGTTTGATAAGTTGATAGAGATGGAGAATAGTGATAAACTGACACGGATAATAAATAATGGTAAGTCAGAGGACGTGAGAGAGGAGTGGAAACATATCACTGCCTATTTGCAGAAAAGAGGAAGAATTTAAACAATGCGAGAGATACGGAACAAAGGGGAGGGTACTAGAAAACTACAATGGAATGAGTAAAAGCGGAAAATAAAAGGCAAATTACACAAACAAACAAACAAAAAAAGGAGCTATGTTATAAAGTATACAAGAGAGATTAGTATATATTTTGGATCAAAGATAAAAGAAAGAAGAAAGGGCGAACAAAGCCTTTGGGTCCGCAGTCAGGGGAAGTCAAGGGTGGGAGAGGGAAATTAGGGAGGTTTTATGAAGAAAGAAAATGCAAAAATCAGGAGGAAAATAGTTTTAACGGAATGAAAAATGTAATAGAGACGACTGTGTTTGCATAAAATGAAAAGATTATAAAAGATAAGAGAATGTGTTAGGTATAACAAAAAATGTACGATGTATTTGGAATAAGTACGATGTACGATGTATTCGGAATAAGTGTGTAAGTGTATATGTATATGTCATTGTTGAACATATCTGATATTATTGTACAATATACAACTTAATAAAATATATATATATATAAAAAAATAATAATAACCACTCATTACTTTTTTCTACAGCAAGGACGGCCAGCATGTACCTTCAGCAATACAAGTGTTTAACACTAAAATTTTACCACAAATGTTATATGAAGCACAAATATGTACATTTAATATTTTTAAGGCTTTAGAATCTGTCCAAGCAAAATTCTTGAGAAATGTGCTCAGCCTTCCAAGTTGCATGTCCAATGTATTTTTAAGCTTGAAGACTGGACAAATGCCTATCAAGCCCCAGATTTGTATATATAAGTTAAATTTTTGGCTAAAATTGCTATTCATGCCTAAGGGCTTATCCCCCCTGACTCTCACTGATACATTTCAGTCAAGATGGAAAAAAGATAGTTAATCAGGAAGAGTTAAATTTAGGATTGTCACAAAATGTTATTTTTGCTATGGGTTATGCAAAAGCTAAAGAAAACATATATCAATGTATCTGGGATACTGAGCTGCAAAGCCTTATAGATGAAGCATCAACATTTTTTTTTTAACTTTTAAAGACAGTGGCAGGGCTTTTCTTCATGCCGATTATTTGATAAATCTGAGTGTTCCAAAATACAGGAAGGCATTTACCCAAGCCAAATTTAATGTGCTCCCATCAGCAGTTCTGAATGGTTGGTAAAATCAGATACCACACTGTGAACACTTGTGCCCTTGTGAAACAGAGGAAGTAGAAAGTGTGGAACATGTTTTTTTGCACTGTTCTATTGGGATATACGATGTCATTTTATTAATCCAATTTTACAAAATATTCCAGGAAGATCTGAATTGTTTTATACTGATTACCTCCTGGCTGACCAATTTCCAGAGATTACAGCCAAGGTAGATAGTTTTTGTGTGGCAGCTATAGCCTGTAGACAAAGGATGTTGTCTCAATCTTAAATTTTTAATATCTATTGTAGTTTCACTTTTATAACATTATTACTTTTAGCATTGGTCTTATCCTTAATATTGTAATTCAGTGTTATATTTAATAGTGCATTCTAATTTATTTTATTGTGTTTTATCTACTTTGTATTTTACTTACTGGTCAAGGACTGGAATAAATATATGTATGAATGAATGTATGTATGTATAGTTAAAAACAAAATGGTTTCAAATATTAAATATTAACAGGTAAAATTCTCATACTGTGCAGTCTCCCCCTACTCCCCTCTCAATTAGCATTTTTGTGCACCAGTTGAAACCAAAACTATAATGTCATATTCAATAAATTGTTTTAAAGCAATTATTGGGAGACCCAGTAGAAGAGATAACTAATGTTTTAGAGATATTGAAAGAATTTGAGGCGATATCCGGATTAAAAGTCAACATTGATAAAACGGTAATCATCACGAAGAATATGACTGAGGAAGAAAGAAGTGTTCTGGAAAAGAAATCTGGTCTACAAATAGTCACAAAAGTGAAATATCTGGGCATTAACATCACAAACAAAAATTCAGACCTCTTCCAGAATAATTATAAGAAGACAATGGTGGAAATAAAGAAAGATTTAAATAATTGGCAAAATTTGAAATTCTCCTTCCTAGGACGCATATCGGTAATAAAAATGAGTGTATTGCCAAAATTCTTATTTCTATTTCAAATGCTCCCAATTATTCGTAATGAGACAGATTTAAAAAAATGGCAAAGTGACATTTCTAAATTTATCTGGGTGGGCAGGAAGCCAAGAGTTAAAATGAAAACATTGCAAGATGGCGGAGAACGTGGGGGCTTTGGCGTTCCTAACTTGCGACTTTATTATGAAGTGAGTTGCTTGACATGGATAAAGGAATGGACTACATTGGAAAATGAAAGACTTTTGAGGATAGAGGGTGAAGGCAATAGATTCAGTTTCCATGCCTATCTCATGTATAGTAAAGACAAAATCAATAGAGAATTCAATAATCATTATATCAGAGGCCCACTATTAAGAATATGGAAAAAGTACAAAGGAAGATTGTGCCCGAACATTCCAATATGGACATCCCCCCATGAAGCTTTTTTCAGCAAAGAGGGTATCCCATCGAAAAAATGGATTACATACAAGGACATGGTTGTGGGAAGAGATAATCAGTATCGCATAAAAACACAAGAAGAACTTGGAGCAGAGGGGATTGAGTGTCACTGGTATCTGTATAGACAGATAAAAGAAAGATACAATATGGACAAGAAATTAGAGGGTATTGAAATGAACAAAATGGCATGGGATAAAATTGTCCAACCAGGGAATAAAAATATGATAACGAGATTTTATAAAGTATTGTTAGAATGGGAGACAGAAGACAATGTTATAAAAGAAGCAATGATAAAATGGGCCCAGAATATAGGACATCCAATTGAACTAAAGCAATGGGAGAATCTGTGGATCAAGCGGATGAAATACACCCTAAGTCAAAACGTTAGAGAGAACAACTACAAGATGTATCCAAGATGGCACTATTCACCATACCAAATATCAAGAATGTATAAAAATACCAAAAGCAATTGCTGGAAATGTGGTCAGGAAATGGGTACCTTTTTTCATTTATGGTGGACTTGCAAAGAAGCTGGGAAATATTGGAAAACAATACAAAAAACCATAAATGAAATCCTAAACACCAACATCCCATTCAATCCGGAACTTTATCTTTTGGGGATGACCGAAGACGAGATAGAAAAGGAACATGGTAAAATGTTATTCTATATGTTAACGGCAGCACGAATCGAGTATGCTAAAGTCTGGAAAACTAAAATAACACCCACAGTGGAGGATTGGATTGTAAAAACTCGAGAAATGGCTGAATTGGATAGACTGAGAGTATTAATGAAGGGTAAAACATTGGGTAGGCATTGCGAAGACTGGAAAGCATTCTCAAACTTTTTAAAGAACAAATGGGGAGAAATGGCAGAAATAACTATATAAACGAGTGCAACTCCTCCAGTCAACAGGTAAGGAAAGAAAAAGGGGAGGAAGGAAGAAGGGGGGAGGATGGGAAGAGAGAGAAAAGAAAAGAAAAGAAAAGAATAGAAAAGTGATGAGAAGGGAAAAGGAGGGAAAAGGAAAGAGAAGGGAAAAATGAAGAAGGGGCAGAGAAGAGAGAGGGAAATGGAGAGAATAAAGAACTAAAAAAAATTGAACAAATAAGTAAATAAAAATAAAATATCTAAAAGCAGACTATGGCAATTAAGTTTTTAACATAACAACTCGAGTAGTAACATCAACTCTAGAAGTACGAGGCAAAGGAGACATAGTAAATTACAGATAATGACCTTAATTAAAAACGTTAAAGTGTTCATAGATAGGGGCAACACAGGGGGGAATTTACGGATTTAGCAAAAGTAAACAGATAGCAACATGGGATAGGATGTGACAGAAATGGCATAATAAGGCAGAGCTAGTTTCAGAAAGGAAGTCAACTTAGGGGAAGGGTATTTTAGAAGATTAGAAGAGAATAGAAGCTTGGTGGTGGGTTATTGTTTTTGTTTTTTTAATCTTTTCTCTTCTTTCTTACTTTTGAGTTACAGTTGTGCTAGACAAGGGACAGAGCATATATAGGCAATATAGCATAAGCTAGTATACATATATATATATATATATATATATATCCATACATAAATATATAAACATTAATAAAAATAAGTTCAATCTATAAAACTTAAAGCAAGAGGTGGGGAGAGCTTGGGAAATGGAATGTATAATTTATTGAAGTGTATGAATTCGTTTTTACTTTGTTTTGCTTTATATTACATGTTCTTTGTCGTCAAGTATAGATATTTTATAATAAAAATATTTTATAAAAAAAAAAGAAATTGTTTTAAAGCATATGGCAAGTTGTTATGGACTCAACTGAAACAAAATTCTTCCTTGTTTGTAGTAGACAAAAGAAACAGCTACAGTGGTTCTCAGCATGGAGAGGACCTTATGGTACCTGCCTATCATGCTGGTGTTAAACATTATTGTGAGCCTATTAAGAGAGAGAGAGAGAGAGATTGTAACCCAAATTCACCCTAACATGCTGGTCAGATACATGGTCAGAACATGATGGACAGACCACAGAAGGAATTTAACCTAGGGGCTGTCTAAACAGTGAAAATACTCCTCACAGAATGTGAGGAGAATCCTACCTGTCTTAATGGGATCCCACATCATATCACCATATTTGAAAGGAGGGGTCTGAAATGTAAAAAAAATCCCAAGGGAAAAGTCTTTGCGGCTTTTCCTAGAATTTAAAAACAAAACAAAACAAAACAAAACAAAACAGCATGGAGGATGTGCACTCCTGCTCATTGGGTAAAGTGATTCACTTTGAATCACTTATCCGATAGGAGAGGAAGCACACAGCTGATTGGCCAGACAAGCGTGGGGTGGGGCTTGCTAACAGGGCAAGTGCCTGGCGTCACCATGTTGATTTTTCACCTTAGCAAGGGAGTGGCAAGGTGAGAAAACAGGGTGTTGTTTCTTCACCTTTTTGTTGCAAATGCAAAATATCGCTCCAGCACACAGTGTAAAACAGCTTTTTTTTGTTTGTTTGTTTGTTTAAAAGTTTGGGGTGAGTGATTCACTTGCGGTCACTGCAGGCATACCAAGCTTGGGGCAGGAGGAACATTAGCACAAGTCACAGCTGTTGCAAAAGGCCATTACTGCAAGCACTTCATTGGGGGGGAGGGCTTATATAGACAAGCCCCCAGGTTTTTAAGCATTGATAATTGCAAACTCTCGGCCTGGAAAATCGCAGGATCTTTTCATCTCATATATTTGCAATGAAATTTGAAAATTCTGGCAAAATCTCATTAAAATGAACTGAATTAAAATTCTTACACCCAGGCAAGGGAAGCATCACCAAGCATCTCCCAGATCAAAATAAGAGGTCAGTTGTGTTCAGGTTGTGAATTCAAAGCACAGTAATGAAGTGATTGCTATCGTTTCTATGATGTGACAAGAGAAAAGGATTTAAACCTTGCTCAAATGTATTTTTTTAAAAAAAGAAGTAGATTTCTAGTCCAAGTAAATGTTACAGAAAATAAATTTGATGGAAATGATATGTTACATCTTTTTCCTTGCTTCAGCTGAAAGTTCTTTATTTAGAAGTTTTTCTTTTCATATTTATACAAGGAAAAACCAAATGGATATAGAAGTAAGGCAGCCTGGGCCCCCAAACACCCAAAAGTTTGGGCCATTATGCTCACAGTCTGGATTCAGCTCTGAAAATCACCCAGATTGACAAATAGACAGATATGGGGGTGGCTGCAAGGGAGCTTCCGGCGTGGCCGGATGATGTGGATGACCGCACTGGGAGCCGGTGTATAAGCTGGCTCCTGGTGTGGGTTCGCAGTGGCTCGCTGGGAGCCAAAGTCCCACCCGCCCTCCCTCGTTTGTATGTTTAAAAAAATGTTTTGTCACAACTTGCTGGGAGTTGGCATGGGTCCTGATCCTGGATTTTCTTGGCAAGATTTGTTCAGATGAGGTTTGCCCTTGCCTTCCTCTGAGGCTGACACAGTGTTCTCAAGATCACTTAGTGGGTTTCCATGGCTAAGTGGGGATTCAAACCCTGGTCTCCAGAGTCATAGTCCAACATCAAACAACTACACCACACTGGCTCATACCAAGGCTTACTGATGGAAAGTAGCCCCCAAACCATTCCAAAATTTCCTTGTTTCAAACAGTTCTTGAATTAGTCTGTAACTAAAAATCCAGATTTTACAGTTGGTACTCATCTATTGTTACAGCAAGTAACACAGAAGGGGGCTTACCGGCTTGCCGGTGGGTGTGGTTGCAACCCAGTCAGCACCCCCACTTCTTTCCCCCTTCCCGAGTGGCCTCAGGGTAGGGGTGGGCCCCCACGACTGCATGGTTGGTGCGGGGACCGCCGTTGCTGGAGTTTCTCCTTCCCGGCATCTGCTGGGGCAAGGTGAAGCGGGAAGGCCTGGCCAATCAGGAGGAGCGACTCCTCTTCCGGTTGGCCAGGTAGTGAGGCTGGGGAGGGACTTCCGGCCATGCTTCCAGCATGGCCGGATGACATCGACGACTGTGCCAGGAGCCGGTACATAAACCGGCTCCTGGCACGGAGTTTGCAGTGGCTCGCTGGGAGCCAAAGTAGAAGGTTGCCACTGGGGTTGCCGAGGACGGGGGTGTGAAGGCGGGAGGAGCCAGCTGAGCATGGCAGGGTATGTCCCCCCATTTTGGGTGGCATGCCTCCACCCCCCCTCCACCACCCACACATGGAAGGGCTCGGCGGTGGTGGCGACCAGGCAAGGCTGCAACTCTTGGCAGCGTCCCCATGGGGTGGCACCCGGATGGGGTACAGGCTGGCCGGAGCACCCGGCATTGTTGGGGGCATCCCGGTGGCCTCAGTGGCCAGGCGAAGCTGAGAGGTGGCACAGCCAAGGAGGACCTGATTGAGGTCCAGGGGCAGTTGGCCCAGCAGGTGATTTGTGGGCAGTGAGTTGTTGGGGGGGGGTCTGGTGGCTGGGGGAATTGAGGGTGGGGCAGCCTCCCTCTACTCCCTCCCCTCCCCTTCCAGTTTCCCCCCTTTTTTGCAGGTTTTTCAGGCCACAGGGGCCAGCAGCCGGAGAACAAAAAAAAAGGAAGAAAAGGGGGTGTGGGATAGGGAGGCCGGCGGAGCTGTGTGGGAGCGTGGGGATGTGTAGGGGCCCACAGGAGAGCAGCGGGTGTCCGGGAGCCAGAGGAGGGGGCTGAAGAACCCCCCCACCCCAGCAACCCCCCACCCATTTTTTCTTGCACCAGTGGGCAACTGACAACATAGGAGAGTGGTCACTCCTCAGTTGGGGGTTCCACTCAGTTCAAGACAGTATTGCTTCCAGTGGGGAGGGATAGTGGAACCACCATGCCTCCAAGGAAAGCCAGGGCCAAGAGAAAAAATTTGGAGGTGCCTCTGCAGTCGGAGGCTGTTCCAGCGGAGGGTTCGGCTCTGCCCCCTGACCTGGTACACTCGATGGGAATGTGGGACATGGCACTGACCTCAGGCCACCCCTGGAGGCATTTATGACCCCAAAACAGGGCACAGGGGACATCATGGGGGGGTTATCCATGATTGCTCACAAACTGGACAGCTTCGGGGCCATGCGGTTGGGGGCTATCTAGCCTAGAAGGAAAACTCTAATCCCAAACCCGGGCAGATGGTGCTCATCCAACCCTGTAAGGTCAACCATCTAAGAGAAGGAAACTCTAACCAAACCTATGACTCGAGGACCTCACTGCTACCATCCATGCTTCCAAGGCCACAGCAGATGAACCTTTGGTTTAAAGGGTGAGGCCACTTCTATGCACGCTGTGCTCCACCAGAAAAATCCATTGCACAGGCTTGAAGGACAAATCCAATTCCGAAAAAGCCCTGTAGCGATAGGCAAGGGACGAAATGGCAGGTGTAAAGATGCACTGGAAGCCACAGACCCAACCCTGCATGCAGGCAGCTCAGGACTTTGGTCGTTTGAGGCTGACCCAGGAGATGACAGTCTTGTTCGGCAGCATCCTGAATAACAAAGCAACCTTTTTTAAAAGCAACCTTGCTCCATATGGAGAGCGGCCTAGAAAAGGTGGCCTAATGAAAGCTCATCCCCATCTACCTGGTTGGCTAGCCATGACCAACGGGCATCTTCTGATGTGGTCAAACCAAGGCAAAGAAACAAAGGCACACACTGGCCTCCAAAGGTATAAATAAACTAACACTTGCATGCTGGAACATCAGAACCATGCGAAACTCTGCAGATAGTGGATGGCCTGAGCATTGTTCTGCTCTAAGTATCACAACCCGGAAATATCACCCAAGGAGCCCTTCTGCTGTGCTTTCTGCAACCGGACTTGTTTATCTCGGATTGGCCTTTTTAGTCATCAGCACGCTTGCAGAAAGCGCAGGATGAGTCCTTCCTGAATCTTCATTTGCGAAGAAAAGCCAGAGAGAAAAAAAAGAGACATTATCATATGTGTTTCTAATATTAAGAAGTGTTGTTGTTGTTATTGTTGCCGCTGCTGCTGCTGCTGTTGAAACCACAGACTCTTCTGCATAACGGTGAATTTATAACCCCCAGATATTTTATTGTTAAATCTGCCTGTTGATTTATATTACCTATATTATAAATGATTTTTCCTGAATAAGATTCTGATTTTCTTGTTGAAATATTGCATCATTCTTTATTCACACTTTAAAAAATTGGCTTCAGTCCTGTGATACTGATGAATTGATCTTTGTTTTAGTGGTTTCCAGTCTTAAATGCACAAGGTCAGATTAACATCTGTGATCTCTATGTTTGATTTCTGGGGAAGGTTATAACTTGTTGCTAGTCAGTCAAACAAATTTGGAAATCTCTTGCCTTTCTGACCTGTCCATGTAATTAGCTTGAATTACTCTCATTAATCAGTGGACTTCACCCCAAACAGCTAAAAACTCAGAGGGAAAGTCAATGGTGCATTCATTATAATCATAGCAGAAGAAAGTCTAGTCATCTCAATGTTGTTAATAACTATTTGAATTATAGACATTATTACTGAAATGGATAATAGGAATATAATAATCTCAGCTGTCTGGCACTTTGGGAAAGGATTCAGAGAGATTTTAGACAAGATAATGAAGCAGATTTATCTCTCTCTCCCTCTTTTTTTTCTTTTCTTTTTCTTTTTTTTTTTTTTTGGTTTGCTTTAAGGCCAGTGGGTTAAACACATTGATAAAAAAGCAAGGGAGCGGAAGGCTAAGGAAATACCAGGGCCAAGGTTAAAGTATAAATTATACCCAAGACTGGTTTAAATTAACCTGACCTCTTATCTCAACTATTTGGAGCAAAGAATATTCAGGATATAATTTCACTGCAGTCAGCATCCTGTGTAG
Organism: Gambelia wislizenii; assembly: GCA_030847615.1. Lineage (NCBI taxonomy): Eukaryota > Metazoa > Chordata > Lepidosauria > Squamata > Crotaphytidae > Gambelia > Gambelia wislizenii. The sequence continues at coordinate 190,632,133 of JAUMIR010000003.1, read as the reverse complement.
AACTGAAATCAGAACCTCAAATTCTAATCAAGGAAAGTAGTTCAGGCAAGGGATGCTCTCTTTAAAAGGTGGTGTATCCAAAGACTGGACAAAATTGTCTGGTGGTGCAGAGATTAACAACATTTCATTCACCAACTGAACAATTTACAAGGGGCAAAAGCTTGGTTTCACAAGGATAGAGCAGGCTCCTGGTTGTTATATGTTTCTTCTTCCTTGGGCTAAACAAAAGGAAGATTTTTGTGTGATTGCTTTTGTTGCAAGCCAATGAACAACCCTTAGCTTTTATCATATGAAGATGAAACTTCTAATGATAGTGAAGTGGGCCAATCACCACTGGAAGAAGTAATACTTCACATGCCCAACACCATGTGGGGCCCTGCTGACATTACCTTCACAGTTTGGTACCTTTACATTCTGCAGCTCCTCCTGCCACTGGTGTTGCTCCTATTTCTAGGAAGATTAAGCTCCAGCATGGGAAGACATCACAGCTAGACTACTGTGACATGAGTTTGGGTTGCAGCAGCTCCCGTAGCTTCAAAGTACTGTCATAAGCAGTTTTCAGATCCATCTTACACATTGCCAATAATGAGCTGCTTGACTGAGTAGTAGAATGCTAAGCTGTACCCCTTTGGGGCAGATGGTGTTACTTTCTGAATGCCCCTAAAGGCAAATATGTAGATGTGCAAACATATAGCGACAGAAATAGATTTCAGAATGTATAGTTTTTTAAAACAAACCAACAAAAACCCATACCATGCAGGGAAAAAAATAGTATTACTTCTTTATGTGTCAATGTTATCTAGTCTTGTTGTCATGTATGTAAGAGCAAGAACCCACTTTTTTTTCTTTCCTGCAAGATGATAAGGTATTTTGTGCTGGTGTTTAGAAAACTTTCATATTTGCAGAACAAATTTTGCACAAATTATGTAAATTTTGCAAACTGCATAGCTAAACTAAAGTTGCCTTGTTGCGTGACCTTTAAAAATAAGCTGCAGTTGATGGGTTGCTTGTTTCTTTTTGGTCAACAAGCCAGTTCTTCTGAGCTTCCTTTTTCTATGTGTGAGCTTTGTTTCACAAAGGGAAAATACAATACCTTTGTGCAGAAGTGTCTTGTGAAAATTGTGGAAGCCTTGAAGAAAAATGTTCTTGTTCTCTTGTTTTCACACTGTAGGTATCAGGGTAGGGTAAACAAAATTTGGAAATTTCACCTAAAAGGTGTATGAAAAAAGTGTTTCTTTTTGTAAAACAATTTTTCATAAACAATATTTTTTTCTGCAACAATAACAGGTTTGATTCTTGTTGTTTAATAATATAGAAACCACCAGCTTTGCCCCCCACCCCCCCCAAAAAAATGTTCTGGAAATCATACTTTTGTATCTGTGCAAAAAAGAATTATTTTCACAAAAAACACAATTTCCAGAAACACACATTATATGTTTAAAATTGTTTTTTTTTCCTTACAATATCCAACTTTGCACAAAAGGTTATTTCCAGGAAAAAATGTGCAAAATATTGTTGTTGTTTTGCAGAAACCTTTCCCACCCCCTTTTCTCATAAAACACATGTGTTTTTATGCAGAAGAATTTCACAAGGTATTCTGAGATGAGCAAATATCAGGTGAAAACTGCATAGGACTTTTGCCTCTAGGTTATTCTTCCTGTCTGATATTCCTAAGTGTCAGAAAACCCTTTTTTTTCCAGCCAGAAAATGGTCAATATTTTTCTCTTCTATATTCCCCTATGCTATTTAATATATACATGAAACCACTGGCAGATGTTATCCAGAGCTATGTTGATAATACCCACTTCTATCTCACCCTTCTGTCTAATGCCAAAGAAGCTGCTCCAGTGCTAACCCAGTGTCTGGTATCAGTAATAGACTGGCTGAAAATACAAAAATGAGGCTTGATTCGGAAAAAAATAGGGGTGCCCCAGGTCATTCGAAAGGCAGATTAGAAAATGAGGGATTCTACATGTGTGGTATGTGGTTACATTACCCTTGACACCTCTCATTTGCAGCTTAGATGTACTCCTGTCCTAAATGCCCAAGTTTTGGCAGTGACCACAATTGTATTTGCATAGTTAAAGCAAATTCACCAGATCTGTGCATTCCTGGAGATGTTGGATCTGGCTGCTCTGACACATACCTTGATAGATTTGTCCACCCCTGTCTTTATGTTGAGGGATTTTTGAAGATATGCATTCAGAGGTTTGCTCAAAGCAGTGCCAAAAACATTTAAAGCAGAGCAGAATGGACTTATGCCAAAGGGACAATCCTTGTTTCTGGTTTGCACTCAGGTGTAGATATCCAAGTACAAAGTGTGTACCTCTCACCAAGCCTGAAGGCAGTCTACCTATAAAATTAAATGTTTCTCTCTTTAAAATGTTTAGATACAAAAGACCAGTCCATTCCCAGTTGTTATTTCTGAAAAAGAAGGAATGGCAAATTTGAAAGGTTTGTTAAAGTTAACTAGAGATGTCAGTTTCATGCCAAAAGTTAATAGGTAATTGTATAGTTAATTTTTGGCCACAAATTTGTGTAACATTGTTGTGTTACAGTTTATGAGGTAGGCATCCTGTTGGATCATTACATCAATATAAATCTGGGCTTTGCCAGTGATCAGACTTTTTGAAAACTCACCTAAAAATGTGACCAGCAATCCATTATGTAAGCAGTTCATGATTTGCTGGAATACATCTGGTTGGTTTAAAGGCCAGTCAGGGTATGAGCACAATTCCAACCCTGCCTCAACCAGGAATGAGCACAGGAACAGGCAGAGAAATGGTCCAGAGAAGCCACTGGGATGTCACCTAGAATATCAGCATTGAACAGGATCTCATTTTATGCAACACAAGGGCAGATTCAAAGATGCTGAAGGCCTAAACTATGTCAAGCATTAGTCAGAAAAGGTGTATTATTCAAGTGGATGAGTTAATGAGGTTCCAAGCTCTAGGTTAGTCAACTTGTACATAAATCTGGCATACATGTAACTAACCACACAGTCCAGTTGATTTTCATCTGTCAATTTTAAATTTGTATTTTAAGTTTGTGGATGATTTTAATGTTATATTTGTTTTAATCCTATGTGTTTTTACTGGTGTATTTAATGATTTTATGTTATATATTGTATTTTAATTCATATTGTACCCTGGCTCAGGCCTTTGGGAGAGGTGGGTAAGAATACAAGTAGTAGTAGTAGCTGTGCATGCTTACTTGTAAGTAAGTCTGCTCTCATTAAGATATCCCATTTTACCATGGGTCTTAATCCTAGAAAAGTGTATTAACAATGGCTGGTGGCTTCCATGTCAATGGGGTGCCATTCCGGCTAAAACTCAGGGTTTTAGTCTGAACTTTTAAAAGCCACCAAAGGTGCTGATAGGGTTCCATACCTTGGATAGCTCCTTTAAAATATGGGCTCATTCTTGGAACTGTGTTCACCACCACACTGACAGGCAAGCTGTCTGCTGCCAGGGTGCATTAAGATTGCAGCCTCTGTAGAAAAAGGTCTTCCTCTACTAATGATGCAGACCCTAATCATTTAAGAAGAAAAAAAAATAGCAAGAGGGTTAGAACATGATAAGAGGGGGCAAATAATTTTTTATCTTTTGATAACTGTATGAGACTATGGTGTTTTTACTTGTTGTTTCCTTTCTCCTTTCACAGTACATCCAGCAATTTCAGCAGATCTAGGAGATTGTTCTGTAAATATGTCGTGAGAAGAGAAATGCTCAAAATGTGCAGATACTTAGCTAATTATCTAACACTGCAGACAGTATATAGTGTGCAGAATCTTCATTTTGGTGTTTTACTGTTTGTGATTGTTGAGGCAGTTGCGGTGGGGGCAGTTGCATGAGTGTGATCCATCTGTTTATGCCAAAGTCTAATGTGTATGGAATATACCTTATTTGGCTGGGCATCTGAAACACAAGCGATGGAAGCAACTTAGTTCATGCACAATTTAACAATTAGCTATCAGGGGGCCCAAGAAGGCTAAAGTGGCATGCTGGCAACGACAAAGGGAAGTAATTGTTTTATATTCAGTAACTTCAGGGAGAACTGCAGCTGAACTGATTGCTTTGAACATTTCAAATCTAATTAAAGGACAGGCTGTGGCTAGCCCCTGACTGAGTGCAGTAAGATGTAGGTGGTCAGGGAAGGGAATGAGTTTACTTTCACTACACAGCCATTCAAATATGTTTTGTCTAAGGATGCAGAGGATATCTGTGCTTTTCTACTCCCAGGGTTTATTTTCTTTTAAAGTCACATTGGCTTCAAAGGAGAAATACTCAAACAAAGATTTGAAAATGTTATTGTTGGACGTGCTGGTGTTGCAATTGTGCCACCCTCTACAGTTAAATGAGTAGCATAGCCAATACACCACTGCGGTGCAGACCTGTAGTATTTCTTATTTATAGTCTGAATGTGTGAATATGCTATATAAAATAAAACAAGGTTGCAGTTTATACTATGTATTCTAAACAATAACTTCTGATTATTAGGTTCATGTCAAAGTGAGACACAAAGCAACCCTCCACTTTTATTTCAAGATGGTAGCTTGTGAAAAACACAGCATCCATTCTGAGAAAGCAGAGGAGCCAAAGACCACATGGGAGTGGAGAGGGAGCTACCAGATACTGTGTATTCCATCTGCCACCTCCTCCTTCACTGGGGGACCCCTTCAAATAACTGTGTGAATTGCCTCCTTGCAGCACTGTTAGCAGGCTAGTTAGCAGTCTCTAGCAGGTTCCACAGCTGGAGTGGGTTCGCTCCCTAGGCTGGGGGATATAAGTGGGACTACTGCTGGAGCAGGTACACCATTGGAAAGGTTGCCCCTTTGGGGAAGCCACTTTGGGGATGGCATGATGGTGAGGGCCTACCCTGCTGCTGCTCTGCAAGAACAAAAACTTTGTCTGCATACACACACTGCCTGATGGAAGAAACAATTGACCATCCTTGTGTGGAGGGGAGATTTGTGGTTAACAAAGGGAGGGAGGAAATGGCTTTCAGGGAGCAGCCATTCAAGTTATACAGAGTAGAGAGAGATATGGAAATGGGAGACAGTGGCACTATATTGGGGGTAGAGTGTAAAATAGGCTGTTAGTCACCCCCAAGCTGTCTCCCATCCCAAATAACCTGGATAGCCATGGCAGCAAGCCCTCCCCCCGGTTGAAAATGCTGCTGCTTAATGCCAGGTTGGTGAATGGTAAAACAGCTGCCATTCAGGATTTGATCCTGAACCTGGCATGTATTACAGAAACCTGATTTCTTTTTTTTTGGGGGGGGGGTTAATTTCTCTCAGCTTTGCCCACCAGATTTTTCTGTGCAACAGCAGGTAAGACCTGGGGGGCAGGGAGGTGGAGTTGCAGTGGTCTGTTGGGATAATATCCCTGTGGTTAGGCACCATATCCCTCAGTCTGAAGAGTCTGAGTGTGTTTATTTAAAAGTGGGTAGCCAGGACAGACTAGGGATTCTCTTGGTGTATCACCCACCCCACTGTTCAACAGTCTCCCTTCCTGAGTTAGCTGTGGTGGTCTCATGGGTTGTGTTGGAGTTCTCCATGGCTTGTGATGCTGGGGGACTTCAGCATCCCTGCTTGAGCCTACCTGTCAGGAGTGGTTCAGTACTTCATGGCCTCCATGACAACCATGGATCTGTCCCAATTGGTATCTGGTTCCACTCATGTTGCTGGGCACACTCTAGATCTTGTTTTCTGTACAGGAGGGGCTGATGGTGATCTGGAAATGGAGAAGCTTTATTGTTCCATTGCCATGGACAGATCACTTCCTGGCCAGGTTTAGACTTCCTGGGACTCAGAGCCTCTTCAGGGGTGGGGGACCTATTAAGACGGTCCACCCCATGAGGCTTATGGATCCAGATGAATTTCTTATAGCTCTTGGGGAGCTTCCTGCTGCCTTGGCAGGTGATTCTCTCAAAGCCCTGGTTAATCTCTGGAATGAGGAAATTACCAGGGTAGTAGACACTATCACTCCTAAACATCCCCTCTCACAGAGTAGAGCTAAACCAGCCCCTTGGTTTTCTAAGGAGTTGGCAGCAATAAAATTACCGTAATAACATGGTGACTAGAGCTAAGGTGACAAAAAATAAGAGAAAATCTGAATGAAAACAGGCTAAAATATATCTGAAGGCATATGATGGAGAAATAAAGGTAGCAAAAAAGGCTTTTATTGCCAAAACTACTGCATCGACACAGAATAGTTCTGTAGAGTTGTTCTGAGTGGTCAGAGACCTGTTACAATCTGGTCCAGAGGAAAAGGTAGGCCATCCAACAGCTTGCTGTGAAGAATTTGCCCACTGTTTCAAAGATAAAATCACTCAGATTTGCTCTGATTTAGATGGCAGAGTTGATATAGTTCTGGTGGGTGTATGCCTTTAAAAAGTACTCAGAAATGTCAGCTGGTCCAGAGTAGCAGCCAGGATGTTAACTGGAGCTGGCTATAGGGAGCACACAACTCCCTTGTTGCAACAGCTCCACTGGCTGCCAGTCCCTTTCTGAACATACCGGTAATTGAAAGTGCTGGTTTTGAGAGCCATACTCTTCATGCATGGTTAGGATCTACTTAGCCATCTTGCAAGAGACACTTATGAAAGCAGATGGTCCAAATATATTGCCCCAAAAGCAACCATAATTGGGCTTTCACCATCCTTCCTTCTAAACCTGTGTTATGACACAGCCTTAAAAACAGTTCAACAAAGACTTCAGGATATTACCTTTTGCAATTTGCAGGCTAAATCCTTGCCGTCATGTTCACCTAGTGCATTGCATATACCATATTCAGGTTCATTTGCTTTGGCTGATTACATAAAAAACTTGACCATGCCAATCTATTGCATATTATTTATGAAAGTCAGGTGTAATATTTTTCCTTCAGCAATGCTGTATGGTACATATGCTGGGCTGCCTTTTGCATCAAGGGTCTGTCCATGTGGGTTGCAGGAAGTGGAAACCATGTCTCGAATTCTATTATCTTGTGTCCTTCATTCTCAGAGTCATAAACAACTGATTTCTCCCTTGTTATTCCATCTACCTGGCCATTTGGAGAGGTTCTATGTCAAATTTTTATTAGAGGAAAAATGTTCTAATATTTCCATGTCAGTTGCTAAGTTCTTATCTGTGGTCATTAAGACCAGTGAGAGGGAAGTTAATAGGTGAATAAGTTAGATGAGCTCCAAAAAGTCTACCAATAAGTATCCTAATTTTATTGGTTTTGTATTATGGTTTTATGCATTCATGTACATTTTGTCTGTTGTTTGATGGGTTTATGGACTGTATGAATAAATTGATTGATGTGCTAGTTTTGACCTGGCTTGGATCCAAGTTATTTGAAGGACTGTATCTCCCTCCTCAAGCTCACTGGAACTCTAAGATCATCTGGAGAGGCCCTTCTCTCTGTCTCACCACTTTCTCAGTCTCATTTGGTGGGAACAAGGAGAGGGCCTTGTCAGTGGCTGCTACCAGACTGTGGAACTCCTCCCTTAGAGAGGCCAGGACAGCTCTAGCTCCTCTCTTTTCATCAACAGGTAAAACTTTTCTGTGCTGGCAGACATTTGGAATCTGATGTGGGTTAGACTTTTCAATGCTGTGTGACTTGGATTTTAAAGTATTTATATATTTTAATATTTTTAATGTTTGTGGTTTTAACTGAGTAAATTGTTCAATTTGTTTAAACGTAATATTTATTCTTTTAAAATTTTGTATTGTTTTTAACTTGGACTGTTTTAAACTCATTGTTTAAGGAGCCTGGCAGTGCAGTGATTAAATGTTAGTACTACAGCCACAATATTGCAAGTTTGATCCTGCAGGGCTCCAAGGTTCACTCAGCCTTGCATCCTTTCATAGGTCAGTAAAATTAGTACCTGGCTTGTGGGGGCAATTAGCTAAAACACGTTGGAAACCACTTAGTGCCTAACATGCTATTAAGTGGTATAGTGTGTAAAATGCTGTTGTTTAACAAGTTGTAAGCTGCTCTGAGAGCTTTTGGTTCACAGTATATAAAACACCCCCCCCCACACTCCTATCCAACCATTCTCTGAAGATGCCAGCCACAGATGTAGGCGAAACGTCAGAAAGAAACTCTTCCAGAACACAGCCTCACAGCCTGGAAAAAAAACAAGGAAAATCTATTGAGTCCCTATATTGAGAGAAAGGTTGGATACAAATAATAATAATAATAATAATAATAATAATAATAATAATTTGCTTGTCTTCATTCGAAATGTGCATTAAAGGTAGTATAATCCTCCTCAGGCTTCAAGCAGTCACACAAGGCTAACAAAGAATTTGGGAAGTATAGGAATAGAGGAATTAAGTTTCCAATGATGGGCTATACTGTACCTACCCGCAGAGCAGAGATTCATATAGAAGCTGTGACCAGTGGAGACACAGACTGATGGAGTGATGGGAGGAAAGGAAGCTGTGCACCTGCTCACCCAAAGAGTGATGAGATGACAGAAGCTGTGTACACTTTGGCTGTGTTTTGGGGTGATATTTATATTCGATACTCCCCCTAAAGGGGTGAGTGTGAGTGGAATACAATGTCTGCTGGAGTTTCCCATGGTCAAACAATGGATGCTCCAGCTGTGTTAATGATCACTAATGGCTGAAACATTAAAGCTGATGGGTCAAAGCTCTATTGTTTTAGGGCCAGGTGTGAGGAGAAACATTTGCAAGCAAAGAGTGTCCAGCCACCTTGATGAGATTATTGAACATCTCATGAGACATTTAGAATTAGCCCATTTTGACCTAACTCATCAGGAATTTGAGCAGGCTACTTCCTTAGGTTTTCTGAGCAAACCTTGATTCCTTGTACTTGGGAGTCCCTGGTCTACTGACAACTACATGGAGTGCCAATAATAAGCCAATTTATGAAATATTACCAATTACTGAGGTATTACAAGGGTGGGGAACATCAGGGCAGGTAACAAATGTGTAGAATAGAACCATTGAAGCAATGGAATGTATTTAAGCATTAACTTGCCAAATTCCACTTGATTCAGTGGGTCTGTTCTAGATAGATACAGCAACTGGTGACTGATAGGTTGGGATAACTCTTAAGGAGTATTCCTGAAACACCCAAATATGGGAGCAGGGGGGAAATGGCAATGAAGAGCTTTTGAAAAAAAAAAAAAAAAAGATAAAATTGGTACATTTAGGAGTTCTGCTAGAAAATTCCAAACACCATTTTAAAGTGAAAGCATAAATGTACAAATATTCTATACTGTGCTTAAAGAAACCACTGTCTAAAGTTTTTAAATTAAGCATTCATAAAATACAATTACTGTGTGCACTACCAGTGTTTTATTTTTAATCTTCAAGCATGCTTTGCCCTTTTTTTTAAAAAAAGTGCCAATTCACATTCTCTTTTAATGACAATTTTCATTGGTTCCTGAAATGGAAATGCATGTATAATTGCATACTGAGATGACAACACAGAGTAATTAAAGATCTTAATGCCATATTTGTAAAATGTATTTGCCTTTTTAGAAGTGGTATGATTTTCTATGGATTTCCTAAATTTCATCTGCTTAAATAAATGAGGCAAATGCTTTTATACCTTTATATAACCATGAATTGAACATGCACACATCTGCATGCAATTGCTCCAGTGCTAATATTTAGGAGTGCTAAGGTCCTCAGTGTTATGAGTTAGGCTCAATAAATATGAATTGCAAGTAGACTTTTGATGCTTTAGGCAGGGAACTGCCCCTTGCCAGGAGTTAGCATACACGTTGGAAGGGTTAGGCAAAAGCCTGGATCCCTGTCCATTTTGGAGAAATCAAGACTCATTTTAAAGTAAAAACTGGAATCCCACCCCCCATCTCTCACTGACAAGGAAATGGCCTAATTGAGAACAGTCAGTGCCTAACTGCTTTGTGAAGTCAAAGACTTTCACGGCTGGGATCCATAGGTTTTCTGTGGGTTTTTTTCTGGGCTGTGAGGCTGTGTTCTGGAAGAGGTTTTTTTTTCCTGATGTTTCGCCTGCATCTAGGGCTGGCATCTTCAGAGAATGATGGCATAGGGGTGTATGGGATTTATATACTGTGAGTCCCTGTTGGAGAGGATATGTAAATTTGTGTATTTGAATGGCTAGTTCCTGGGGTAAGATGTGCAAGGAAGATGAGTGTCTGTTTGGCTAATGGTCCATTGTCTACTGGAAATTCCCCTGTCCCTGGGTGAAGTTCATTTGCATGTGTTGAGTTTTGATTTTGGTGTTTTTCAGGACTGGTAGCCAAACTTTTTCAGGACTGGTAGCCAACAACTATCATGTCAGAATGCACAGAGAAGCTATTGAAATCCACAAACACCTGGACAACTTCAACAGCAAAGAAGATACTCTTGAAGTAAACAAAGTTTGGCTACCAACTTTGTACCAAACTACAAATCCGAGGATTCCATAGGAAGGAGCCATAGGAAATAATCCAGTTTCAAACTAGATTATTTTTGTAGTGTGGATTTGGCCTAATTGGGACTAACAATTAGAATTAGGCCAAAGTGAGTGCAGTTAAATCATAATACCAACTCAGACTTGGGTGTACTGATATTACTGAACAGAAAAGAAGTTTTTTAGGGGGAAAGATCAATGATTCCTAAATAGATTTTTTTTTAAAATGCTTCCTTTTCCCAACGATCACCCGGGGGGGGGGGATGTGAAAAGGAGGTTGATTTTCACCAATAGGAAATTTTTATCAAAATATTCTTTTCAGCTAAAGCCTCTTTCTACTACAATCCACTTGTAAAGGGTCTTTTCAGTAGTAGCCCTACACTTATAAAATGTTCTCCCTAGAACCTACCTCCAATATTTATTTTGTTCTTTAATATTACCATGATCTGTTTAACATCATTTAAATATAATTAAGGCAGGAGTTGGAACCTGTAGCCATCATAATAATAAAAATTGGAACCAGACAACATTTAGAAGTAAGTTCTCTACCCTTGCTTTAGTTTTGACTTTCATGCCAACTGTGCTATGTTTTGCCCTTCTACATTATTTTAGCTCTCTCTGATCATCTTAATTTGTTTGTTATCTTGGTTGTGAGCAAAGCAGGATGTTGCACAACACTGGAAAATGCCTCAGGGACTCATCTTCAAAAATTGGATGACCAGAGTTTGGACAAGATCCCTCGCTGAGAAGCATATACGTAAGTTGAGAAGAAGAAATTCAGAAATGGCAGACAATTTCTGAGACATGTAGTGTTCTCTGATTTCTCATTATCCAGAGGAACATCCAAAGGAAACATTCAATTCAGACAGACAAAGTCTGGAAGGAAACTTTTTGACATAGCATCAGTAATGCTTATTATTCTTGTAACTAATAGCAACTGTTCTATAGGTGCACATATTTGATTTTCCCCCTTTTATAAACTGTTCATTCTATATTCTAAAGATTTTTTTTAAAAGGTTTATAGGAATAATACTTTCTTTTCTAAATGAGGTTACATTATACTAATGCCAGCATCATACAGCTTGGAGCATCTCCTTTAGCTTCCTCTCGTTACTGAAACAAGTTAAGCACTTGCTCACTTGATTATCAGCCAGCTAGGAAAAAAGAATGGAAATATCCCAGAAAACTTCTGAAATACATAGTCCTGTTCTGAACTATTCATGCTACGATACATCTCTGGTCATGACTGGAGGAAAGGGAGTCTTGGAATCTATTCAGGCCTCAGCCACTAGCCCCACTTTCTTCCAGGGGGGGCTCCATACTACACAAGTATACACTATGATTCCACTTTATGTGTCATGGCTGCATCTTAGGTAATCCTGGGATTTGTAGTTTGGTGATGCACTAAAGGAGCTCTGTCTGAATGTCCCTCCCCCAACTCCCAGGATTCCATAGGGTATGGCCATGGCAATTAAAATAGAATCATAGTGCTAAAAATGTGTGTAGTGTGAAAGGGCCACAGAAGTTTGCAGGATAGACTAAAAACAAAGTGAACCCATGACTCCCATTGCTCTATTCAGTCTCTAACAGTGGCAGACTGCCCAAGGTGTCAGCTTGCCCAATGGCAAGTGGGCCCCTGATGAAGTGGTCCCCCTTAAACATTAGACAATATGTTAAAAAATGTTAATGACCTTTTAGTAGCTTGAAAATATAATAAAAGTTCCAATATTATTACTGTATGCACCTAAAATTTATGTTGTATTATGAGGCGCTGGGCAGGCAGTGTCTTCTGTGGAGGGTGTCAGGGCATCCATCCTCTCTGGGGTTGGACTGGTGGACTGGCGCCCCTGGGCAGACTTTGTCTCTCGCTCATGGAGGCTGGTGGTAGACTGTGCCCTCCATGGGGTGGAGGCCCATGCTGGTAGGCTGGGACCTTCCCTGGGAAGCAATGGGTTATGATCGCCAATGCCACCAGCCCCAAAGGTGACAGCAGCCCCTCGAGGGGTTGGGGGGGCAGTAGACCAGGCTCCCCTAAGGTGGGCCCCCTTTGTCTCCTGGCAAACAATATTTTTAAACCCATTCCACCACTGCTCTCTAACCTTTATTGTGGTGCTCTTTTTAAAATCCCCTTGCTCTGAAGGTTCCAGATGTTTTCATAACCTACAGGGGACCATTGGGTAAAATGCCTTCTGCTGATCACAACATCATTTTGCTGCCAGAGTCTTTGCTATCTTGGCGCTGAGCTAAACATGCACCTGTGTTAATTTTTCTACTTTCCAGGTCATTTTTCTTTTAAAAATTTTTGTAATACAGAATGCAATAGGTCTTCATTTCCCCCTTCTTTTTAATATTAAATTTACTGTAAAAATGCATACTGTACATAAGATATAAACACATTAGGATACAGTCAGATATTTGGATTGACAAACATGACATAACATGCCATGATATGGAGATTTTTCTTCCATGACAGGATGTCTTCGTCGAGATTTTCATAGAATCATAGAGTTGGAAAAGACCACAAGGACCATCTAGTCCAATCCCCTGTCATGCAGGAACACACAATCCAAGCCCTCCTGACAGATGGCCATCCAGCCTCTGTTTAAAAAACTCTAAAGAAGGAGACTCTACCACACTACGTGGCAGTGCATACCACTGCTGAACAGCTCTTATGATCAGGAAGTTCTTCCTAATGTTTAGATGGAATCTCTTTTCCTGTCATTTGAATCCACTACTCTGTGTCCTAGACTCTGAAGCAGCAGAAAACAAGTTTGCTCCATCCTCAGTATGACATCCCTTCAACTATTTAAACATGGCTACCATGTCACCTCTTAACTTTCTCTTCTCCAGACTAAACATGCCCAACTTCCTAAGCTGCTCCTCATAGGGCATGGCTTCCATACTTCCCACCATCCTGGTCACCCTCCTCTGGACACATTCTATCTTCTCAACACCCTTCCTGAATAGCAGTGCCCAGAATTGGACACAGTATTCCAGGTGAGGTCTGACCAAAGCAGAATAGAGTGGCACTATTACTTCCCTTGATCTAGACACTAATCTCATATTAATGCAGCCTAGAATCACATTAGCTTTTTTAACTGCTGCATCACTGCTGACTTAGTTCAGCTTGTGGTCCACTAAGACTCCTAGATCCCTTTTGCATGTACTGCTATCAAGCCATGTGTCACCCATCCTATATCTGGGCTGTTCATTTTTACTTCCCAAATGTAGTTCCCTACATTTCTCCCTGGGCCTAGACAGAACCCTGTAGCACCCCACTAGTCACTTCTCTCCAGGATGAAGCAGAGCCATTGGTGACAACCCTTTGGGTTCAGTCAGTCAACCAATTAAAATCTACCTAACAGTTGCATTGTCTAGCCCACAGGTTACTAACTTTTGTGCAAGAATATTATGGGGCACCTTATCAAAACCTTACTGAAATCAAGATACATGACATCCACAGCATTCCCTTCATCTATCAAGTTTGTAACTCTATCAAAAAAAGATATAAGATTAGTCTGGCATGACGTGTTTTTGAGAAATCCATGTAGACTTTTGGAAGCTCTCTATGAGGTGTGTTGTCTTTATTATAATTATATATCATCAGGGTATCTAGCCAAAATCTGAATTGAGCTTGCGAAAGTTTCACAGTGTATTATTTTTTATTAATAAAATCAATAAATCTATTTCTCAATAAAGGTGTCTTGATTTACTTATCCTTTGTTTGTCTTCTTGTTGTCTGACATTTTTTATAAGAGCCAGATGTTCCAAATTCTTTTCCACCAAGCATCTAAAGAAATTCCCCAGTTTTCCAACATTGTGCTATCACCATATGAGCAGTGATGAGAAGAACAAACTTTTTTTATGTTTTAAATACTTGTTTTCATTAGAACAAAGAAAAAATAAGAGAAGATCAGGACAACACTTAATGTTTTGATTAGTAATCAATGCAGTTTGCTTTAGTACCTCTTTCCAAAATAAGTATGCAGTGGGACAGTGTAGCCACATATGCTTATAAGTTCCAATCTCATTGTAACCTCCCCAGCATTTCAATGGCATATTTTTCATCATCTGCACTAATTTAAGAGGTGCTAGATAACATTTATGGGTGATTTTTAATGTGTACTCTCTTATCAGTGCAGATCTGGATTTAAAGGTGGAGATAGATATATCTTTTCCCATTCTTTCTCCGAAATCAAAATTCCCATTTTTTCCCCATTCTTTCTTTTCTCATTCTTTCTCCACAATCAAAATTCCTAGATCAGATTCCCAAGACATTCTGGAATGAAATGACCCATTATAAAGATGCAATAGTAAGCAACCATAGATATGTGAGGCTAAACCTTTAGTTTGTTGCCCAGAGGTTTCTCATACTTTTTCAAATATAGTTCATGGCCTCAAGGTTTCCCCTTTCAGCCTTAATTTATTTGCAAAGAAGCAAACTTGATAAAGGTGAAGCAATAGTTGGCAATCACAAATAGGCCTATTCATTTCCCCATTCTATAGTCAGGAATCTGAAAAGTGGAACTTGCTGAGAATAATCTAACTGTAGAACAGCACTTCAACAAGTGTATATATGGGCTGGTTCTAAGGCAGCATTTGTGTTGTACAGTATTGTTTCAATTTTTAAAATAAAATATATGTCTTGTCTTAGCTAACACTCCAGAACTGCTGCCAGAAACAAAGAAATATATATCAAGGTGATAATGAAATAGTAGCCTTGATTCTGTCATTCTCTGCCATGATAAAATATACATTCTTTATATTGTAAGGACATTGCCAGATGTTTAGCTCCAGGTGAGAACTAAAACAGCTGCCCTAAGAAATAGGATTTTCTGTTTTCATGTTAGCTTTGGAACTGAGTATGCATCAGCCTTTTTCATGAAAGGTTAATGGTGTGCCCAAACTGTTGAATTGTTGCAGTTTGACATCACTTTAACTGCCATGTCTCCATCCTACAGAATCCTGGGATTTGTAGTTTGGTGAGGCCTGGAATTTGTAGTTTGGTGAGGCACATCACTCTTTGGCAGAGAAGGTTAAAGACCTTGTAATGAATCAATGACACTCTTAATATGGTGCCAAACTGCTGTAATTCTGCACACACCCTAAGTCAGTAGGGGACCTCACCATGGATGATTATAGAATAATTAGATTAAAGAATAATTAGAAACATATAGCCTCATTGAACTCCTTTGCTACATGTGTCCCACCTAGTCTTCTCCATTAATATGGAAAAGAATTCATCTTGAGCTGTAGTAAGGAAAATGGGTGCTTAGCAATGATTATTTTCATAGTAACTTTTCAAATTACTGTATAATTTTCTAATCCTCTCTGTCTTACATGAACATACACAAACACAGACCACAGTGTTTTGAAACTGTTGCACTTATCTAGGCCCTGAAATTTCAGTGAATAGTAAGCTACTAACCTAGCAACTGTACAAATAGGTTTGTTGTAGTTTTGTTTTAGTGGAGGACCATTCCAGGTGCAAGTTGGAGTCAAAATTGTGTCACAGAGCAAGAGATTGGATCACTGAGACTGGTAGAGCTAACCAAGGAAAAGAAAGGAAGGAGTTTTTAGGATACAGGACGTTTTCAGATGGCCCTTACCATGCAAGCAGCCTCCGGAGCAGTAACGAGGCTGCTGCGCAGCAGGGGGTCCTTTTCGGATGCCGCCGTTGCTCTTCTGTGACCATTCATGGCACGTACGTGAAGCTTTGGAAGCGTCCGCATCATATTTCAATCACAGAAGTTGCTCGTTGCCATGGTTTGTGAAGACTTGAATCCAAAATATCCTACACAGTATACATTATGAAAACTTCCTTCTATCTGCAGGCTCATACAACTTTCAGGGTAAATACATGTAATTGCTGAGCAGTAGTTTAATCATGAAATACTTACATTCCAAATGAGTGTTGTAAATTGCCTTGACCTGCAGGCCTACCAAACACCATTTTATCAGATTTTCATATTTTATATTCTAAGCCAAAACAATTGTCTGAATCAAGTTATTTTCAGTACAGTGGACAAACTGAATGACAAAACATTACAGCCTAGAGAATTTTAATGTGTACATCAGGCTCTTTTAAAGATCAGGATTGACAACAGAACAACTGTCTGCTATGTTATATATCAATGCTTTCTTGAGTGGCGGGGGGGGGGATGCTCTGAAGATCCCTTGAACACTTTTTCCAAAGTAGCAATATCACACAGGACATGATTGCCATGGCAATAAGTTCTTGGCAAGTAGTTAAATAAAATACATGTTTGTGTTCCATGCTTAGCTTATTTTAAATACATTACAGATGACTTGCCCGTGAAGCTTCAACAGAGGCACTTTCACCAGCAGAACACAAATGAGAATGTTTTTCATTTTACTTATTTATTTACAGGGGGGGAGAGAAATCTAGACACACAGAATGAAACTCTGCATCGGGAGACACACATCTCACATTTAGCTACATGTCAATAACTATGTTCCCAGTGCTATCCTCCAAACCCACTTTTTAAATGAGACAGCACCCCCACCCTCCATTTCTCTGTCATTATTGACTCAGGGATCAGTGGCATCCAGCTATTTTGCTGTAGCTGGACACACTGCAACAGGCATTTACCTCTGGGGGTTTACATTTAGAGAGGAGCTGCCAGGGGAAAGAGGTGAGGAAGTAGAGTTAAGGAGAAAGACCCCAGTAAGAAAAGCAGAGGAGGTGGACTTTATATATAAAAAAGGAAACAATTCCAATTAAGTATAAAACATTATTGGTTTTATTACAGATACTCCAATCAGGTGCCTGCACATTATTTGTGGGAACATAGATTTTCCTTGGGTTTTTTTCCAGGCTGTGAGGCTGTGTTCTGGAAGAGTTTATTTTGACGTTTCACCTGCATCTGTGGCTGGCATCTTCAGAGAATGGTTGGGTAGGAGTGTGTGTGGGGTTTATATACTGTGAACCCCTGTTGGAGAGGATATATAAATTTGTGTATTTGAATGGCTAGTTTCTGGGTGGAGATATACAAGGAGGATTAGTGTCTGTTTGGCTAATGGTCCATTGTCTGCTGGAAATCCCCCTATGCCTGGGTGGAGTTCATTTGCCTGTGTTGAGTTTTGATTTTAGTGTTTTTCAAGACTGGTAGCCAGATTTTGTTTACTGTTAGGGTTTCTTCTTTCCTGTTGAAGTTGTCCAGGTGTTTGTGGATTTCAATAGCTTCTCTGTGCATTATCTGTGCATTGATATCATAGTTGTTGGCCTGGTTCAGAATTTCAGTGTTCTTAAATAACATTTTGTGTTATAAACCAGGTTGGTTTATAACATGTTCTGCTACTGCTGATTTTTCTGGCTGGCCCAGTCTGCAGTGTCTCTCATGTTCTTTGATTCATGTTTGCACACTGCATTTAGTGGTCCCTATGTAATCTTATCCACAGCTCCACCCAGGCATAGGGGGATTTCCAGCAGATAATGGACCATTAACCAACCATTAGCCAAACAGACACTAATCCTCCTTGCAGATCTCCACCCAGAAACTACCCATTCAAATGCACAAATTTAGATATCCTCACCAACAGGGGTTCACAGTATATAACCCCCCCACACACACACTCCTACTCAACCATTCTCTGAAGATGCCAGCCACAGATGCAGGCAAAATGTCAAAATAAACTCTTCACAGCCTCACAGCCCAGAAAAAAACCCAAGGAAAATCTATGGATGCCGGCTATGAAAGCCTTTGACTTCATTTTGTGCGAACAGTTTAGAATTCCATTTCAAGGCATCTTACAATCATACCTGATAATAAATCTGAAGTCAGTAATAAAATTGGAGCACTTGGTTAGAACTACAATTTTGAAGGAAATGAAGGTAAAGTAAAATTTTATTTTTGTTCTCCTCCTACCAGGGGCCCTGAGAAATAAAAGCAGAGATGGGAAGCAGAGGGGAGGCTGAGGACAAAAAAGGGGGGAGAAAAAAAAGGCTCAAAAAAGGCTCAGAAACCCCAGTGGAGCAGCACCATTTGCAATGTATCTGAACAGCACAGTCACACAGGAACAGCACAATCACATGCACTTACAACATCACCCACACACTCACAAATCACTCACTCCTCCACACCCAGCTGGGTAACACTCAACTCTTGAACAGGCACACTCCTACACAGATGCTCCACACACTTGGCCCAGCCAAACGACTTAGTTCTCCCAAATGACAGTTGATTAATGAAACCCAGGAAGCAGTCCAAGCCTTCCAATCTGAGTCATCAAAAGGATTGAGGAGGAGGCCAGGAGCGACAGAACCTTAAATAAGGTGAGCTCCACCCCTGCCTCCTCCATGCCATGGCGTGGAACACCATGGCCAATGATATGCCTCACCATCATGTGTGTTAATTAAAACACCTCCCCTGCACGCAATACTGTGTAGTGTTCAGGGTGGTGGTGGTGGTTTTGTTCTCCAGTAACAAATATGTAAGGATCTCCTTTTAGAATAGTGCCAAACAATGTGGCAGGTCAATAGGCCAATTCATCAACTGTCATACCAGGGTGGTGGTGAACAATGTCATACCTGTATACATCACATATCTTTCAACATGGCTATGCATGTCATTTTTAGGCATGATGTCAAGGCCAAATTCAGAAAATGTGACATCAAGTAACATCTTTTTTGTAGTCAGTACACCTAGTAAAGTTCAGATTGCTAGGATTTTTTATTTGATAGCATGCATTACTTTGATTGGGCACTGCCAACGAGGTGTTCTGCCTCCTGTCCATTATTTGAGAAGTTCTGCACTTTCCTAGACTGGGCTTTCCGTTGGTCTTGGTGGTTTCATCCATTATTCTGTAACTTACTTTTCATTAGCAACAGTGAAGATTTTGAATGGATAAATTCTACCCACTGGCAAAAGAACTAGGAGTCTCACTAGCAGGTGAGAAAACAGAGGCCCCCGGTCAACAACTGGTATTAGGTGTGTGTGGTGGGGGAGATAAATTCACAAATGCAGCAATGATATATGCTTTCACAAGATAAATTATTGTATCATAAGACATGGGTATCTGCCATTTTACAATGCTGAAAGGCTATATTATATGAGTTGTCAGAGTTAGAGGGACACATACACTTTTTCACTTCCCTGGGAATAGTGTTAATACGATGTTATCTAAAGAGGTGGGGGTGCTCTACAGCCCCACATGTGATGTCAAAGACTATATTAATATTTGGGGAATTATTGTTATTAGCTCAAATGGAAGGGTGGAAGAGGCAGGTAACTTCAGGATCTTTTAACCTATGTATACCTATATTAATTGCAGAGGACTCCAGGCTAAAGTGAAACAAAATGTTTTATTGGGAATAACACAAAAAGCATTAACGCACACAACATTCTCACAAAAATCATGCAAGACTAGTGAAGAGTTAAAGCAGAAAGGTTAGATAGAGGAATATGTTCAGGGTGATAGTCCCCAGTCCCAAATAATGGAGTTTCGAAGTACTCAGAGAAAAGCCTGAGGGTGGCACTGGAAGTTCCGATCTGGGGGCACACCAAGAAAGAGAGTATCCAGTCTCATCCACAGTGGCACACCTTTCTGTTGGGGACTACTATTTATACTCTGCTTCCTATCCTGAAGCGGGTAATTTGGGTTAGGACAAAGCTTAGATGGCCACCCTCTCCTCTCTTTTCGTAGCACTTTGATGTGGGCTAGACTTTTAAATGCTGTGTGATTTGTATTTCAAAGTGTTATACATTTCAATATCTTAATGTTTGTGGTTTGAACTGTGTAAATTTTAAAATTTGTCTTTAAACTTGATATTTATACTTTTAATAATTTATACTGTTTTTCACTTGGACTGTTTTAAACTCATTGATAGCCACCTTGACCCCCTATATTGGGAGAAATATGGGATACAATTAAAATATTTTAAAAAGTACCTTCAAGTTGCTTGTTTACTTATGGCAATCCCACAGATTTCATAGGGTTTTCTTACACAAGGAATACTCAGAGGGTGGTTTTGCCAATTCCTTCCTCTGAAATATAGCCTGCAACACCTAGAATTCATTGCCAGTGTCCTGTGCAAGTACTAACCAGTGCTGACCCTGCTTCGTGTCCATGAGTAGATGGGATTTGGTGCCTTTAGGGTATTTAGGCTCCTTGTTACAGTAATCGCAAGTTAATAGTGTGTGGATCATTGCAGCCATACTATGCAGGAAAGGAACAGTTGGTGAACCAAACATAGCTGGCTCTGACTTACGGTTATTCATAAATGTCCCCAGTCTCAATGACAAAGAGATCCTTGAAACATCATAATATGAGACTTTTAAGTCATTTTCAATTATTTATTTTGAATTGGGGAGCTTTCTTTGCAGAAAAAATCAGGGGATGTGCACTGTGTATACGAAAGGCACAGGTATCAGTTCCTTTGGGTGCTTATGCAGAGTGAGTGGCACAACAGGCAGCCTCAAGTCCAAATTATCTGTTCAAATACTCCCCATCACCACCACATTCTATTCTTGGTCCTGGCATAGATTTGTCCCAGTAAATATATTTAATACAAATAGTGTGCACTATACCATTAACTCCTCTGCAACTAAGTTTTAGCTGTGTAGTCACAAATCTGGAAGAAGAGAGAATGAGGCATATTGTACCCTTCAGATGATGGAATCTCACATTTACATTCCATTTTAGAACAACGCCCATCACATAATTGGTTTGTGTTTCCTTTAAGGATGAACAATCATAGTGAATTTGGAATTCTGTGGCTCTGATGCTACTGCAGCCTTAAAAAAAAGGAAAAGAAAAAAACCCACACAACAATATGACACTAATGGCATTTTCTTGTTACTCTTTCAGCTTAGCATCTCCTGTAGAATAGGAACATTTGAATTCCCATCCATTAGTCACCTTTCATTATTGTGAGGAGGTTGTTTTGTGTACGCTTCTTGCTATACACTATCCATTAACCCAGCCTAGCCTTTTCTCTCCTCATGAACTACATTTTTTTCCACAGAAGTCTCAGGAGAAACACAATGTTCTGACACCATTGTGCAGGCTAAACTGTTTTGTTCAAATAAAAGGATGAAGGTCTTATTCCAGTATAAATTCAAGACACTTGCATGTGAAATCAGTGGAGACATAGAAAAATAAAACAGATGAAATAATTTCATTATTCCTGGAAAACAAAGCAAATAAATTTAGAAAGTATAATATATATAACCTAGGCACATACAGAGCCAAAGTGGTGCAGTGTTTTGAATGTTGAACTAGGGTTCTAGGAGAACAGGTAGTTGTCCACATGGTGAAAATACTCCTCACAGAATTTGCTCAGGTAATGAGCTGTCTTAATGGGATCCTGCATTGTCTCACTGTATTGTGAAGGAGAGGGCCAAAAAGAAGAAAAAGTACGTGAGAAAAGCCTTTGTGGCTTTTCCTGTCTTTTTAAAAAAATCTCCAGTGATATGTGTATTTTCACTTGTTAAGACAAATGCTTCAACATGAATCACTTTACAATGCAGGAAAAAGTGCAAACCTGATTGGCTGGATGAGTACAGGGGGTGGGGCTATGTTGCAGGGTAAGCACCTGCTACCACCATGTTGGATTTTTCATTTTAGTAAGTGATCAGTAAGGTGATAAAATGAAGGTTTATCTTATCTTTTTTACTCTCTTTCTTTTTGGGAAAGCTGGAATATTGCTTGTGTGTACTATAAAAATAGTTTTTTTAAAAAAAAAGTTTGGTGACCGCAGATTTAAAAACCTGAGTGATCCACTTGCAGCCACTGTCTCAGCTACAGACATGGGACGTTTATGGGGGCTGTAAAACCATTACGATATTCTTGACCTTTCATTCTTGAGCAAGGTGATTGAGTGGGCAGTTGCACTCCAACTCCAGGCAGTATTGGATGATACTGATTATTTAGACTCATTTCAAAACTGGCTTCAGGGCAGGGTATGGAGTGGAGACTGCTATGGTCGCCTTAGTGGATGACCTTCACCTGAGTACCAACAGGGGGAGTCTGTTGGTACTCTTGGACCTCTCAGTGGCTTTCGATACCATCAACCATGGTATCCTTCTGAAATGCTTGAAGGAGTTGAGTATCGGGGGCACTGTGTTTCAGTGGTTCTGGTCCTATCTCTCAGGGCTGGTTTACATGGCAGGTTTTATTGCGTCAAGTTGCGCTTTAGCACTTTCCTGCATCAGTGGTGGGTAGTTTACATGGTATATGTTTACACAGCTATATTTTGTGGCTCTTTGATTTTTTCCGCTTTGAGATTCACACAGCCAAATGTGGTGGGGGCATGGCCAAATATTGGACAGAAGACAATGCCATAGGAATGTCTGCCCTGGCCCCAACTCCGTGTGCTTAACAGCTTAGAGGCAGTCACCCTTTGCCTCTCCCCACCGCCAGCTCCCTGCCCACAAATCAAACTCCAAACGGAAGGTTTTTTCTCCTTGCTTAACAGCATTTTCTAGCCAAATAAACAGACTGTCAAAATAGCAGTGCAGCTCTGCTGCAGCCCTTCATGAAATGGTTTCTCTCCCTCCCCCAAGCACAGGATCACAGCCGATGAGACCAGACGGAGTTTTACATACTTGCAAAATAGCAGAGAGGAGGAGAAGGAATGCTCCCTGATGGAAAATGGTTGGGAATCCTTTTTGTTTGCAAACTGGCTTGCAAAATAGCAGAGAGGATTTTTTCAAAGTTTCCTAATCACTACTGACTCTCCCTCCCTCACTCCCCCTCTTTTAAGCCCACCCCTTCATCATAGCAACCAATCACAGTTCAGCTTTGCTGCAGCCCTTAGCAGAATGGTTGTTTACACTGCCAATAATGTGCTACATTGCAAATATACCGGCAAAAGTAGCGACATCCCTTGCCACACTCTATTTGGGTGTTTTACCTTTCCCCCCTTCTGAATGAGGCGATGCTGTGGTGCGATCCACGGGAACAATGAGCTATCTTTGTGGTATATTTAGAGGAATATTTGCCCGTGTAAATGCACCCTCAGGTAGAGGTCAGATGGTGATGCTTGGGGATAGCTGCTCCTCGAGAAAGGAGCTTACATGTGTTAACCCACAAGGCACTGTGCTATCCCCAATGCTGTTTAATATTTACATGAAACTGCTGGGAGAGATCATCCGGAGACATGGGGCGGGGTGTTATCAGTATGCTGATGACACCCAAATATATTTCCCTATGCCTCCGGCAACAGCTGCAAGTAAAGATGGTGTTTCTCCACTGGATGAATGCTTTGGAGTGGTAATGGGATGGATGAGGAAAAACAAACTGAAGCTGAATCCAGACAAGATGGAGATACTTACTATTAAGTCTCCCAAACTGGGTCTGGAGGTGTTTCAACAAGTTATGGATGGGCTTACGCTCCCCCTAAAAGACTGTGTTCGCAGCTTGGGAGTGCTCCTGGATCCATCGCTCTAGATGACAGCACAGGTAGATGTGATGGCCAGGAGTGCTTATTATCACCTTCAGCTGATACACCAGCTGCACCCCTTCCTGGAGTTGGAAGACTTAAAGATGGTAGTACCTGTGCTGGTAACTTCAAGGGTTGACTTCTGTAATGTGTTCTACATAGGGCTACCTTTATGCCTGCTCCGGAAACTCCAACTAGTTCAAAATATGGCAGCCAGGCTGGTCATAGGAACAACAGGGGGTGACCATATCACACCAATATTAAAATCTCTTCACTGGCTGCCAATTAGTTTCCAGGCAAGGTATAAAGTGTTGGTCATTCCCTTTAAACCCCTTCATGGCTTAGGGCCAGCTACCTACAGGATCACCTTCTCTCATGCAATCCACCCCATCCCCTTAGGTCCTCTGGGAAAAACTTCAGGTGACTAAAACTAGGCTGGCCACAGTCACCCAGAGGTCCTTCTCCGCTACCACTCCCAGACTGTGGAATGGCCTGCCAGAGGAGATCTGACACATTGACCGTCTGGGGATGTTTAAGAGGGCTATTAAGACAGATCTCTTCCAGCAGGCCTTTCCAGATTAGATTGGTTGCCCGGCTGTCACCTTCCAGTTTACTACGCTGTCATTTTTAAAAATTGTTTTATGCCTTTTCTTATTTTAAATTATTTTAATAGTGTTTTTATAGGTAAAATTTGAATTAATTATCATTGTATAGTGGTTTTAATTATGTTATTTTAATGTTTGTAGATTATGGATTAATGTTTTAAATCATGTTTGCTGCCCCGATCCTCATGGGAGAAGTGGAATATAAATAAACATTATTATTATTATTATTATTATTATTATTATGACAGGTTGCAGGTTCCCAATCAATGGAGGGAATGGATTTAAAATCTTAATTTCCCAGGGTTTAAAATCTTGAGGAGATACTCCATGTATAGGTTCTCCTCTTCTCATTAAAACCATCCAGACACAGAGGAGGATTGTAGGCCTAGGACATATTGTCCTCTTACATACTAGGTCTGTCTATTAAATAAGGAGACTGATACAATAAACCATCTTTATTTATATGTATTACAATTCTAATGCTTGTCCCCTTCAGTATACTACCAGTTCATATTCACACACCAATGCAGCCTTGTTTTCCACTGGTCGAAGGTGTGGAGCAGATCAGTTTCTGTCAACTGTTTCACCACATCTGCCATTTTCTTCTTTACTGCATCAATTGACTCAAAACGTGTTCCTTTAAGCACCAATTTCACTTTAGGGAAAAGAAAAAAGTTGCATGGTAACAAATCTGGCAAATATGGAGGATGTTCAAGTGTAGTAATGTGCTTATCACCAAAAACTGCTTCACAGAAAGTGCTGTGTGAGCAGGCATGTTGTCTTGATGAAGAATGAAACCAAGTCTTCACAATCAGTTCTCCCTGAATTGTCTGAAAGGTAGAAACACAGTCTCGTTATTTAATAGACAGGCTTCATATTTCATATATTCTGTTTCCTAAAACCTAAAGGAGGTTGTACTAGTATTCATTTGTCCAGTCAGATACATGGCCCAGTCAAAATTCAACATTGTGAAGTCCCATTGCTTTCAACACAAACATTTAATCATATGAATAACTCTCTTCTCAAATGAGTAAGATTGAAAAGTGGTGAACTTTGATAGGAATGTGCCCAAATATTCCTGGTGTGTCTAGAAATAATCGTATCGAAACAGATAAATAATGCCATCCATTTTCCAGATCTCATGTTTTGCTGTGTAAGTTAGAAATAAGCTGTATATATCACATTCCTCCTCAAAATCCACTAGTCCTCCTCATTCTACCACGGGATGTTAACATTTCTAATCAATACTTAACTTAGGAGTCACAATTTCCTCCAAAGATTCAGACAAAATGACATAACAGAAAAGTACTCCCAATTGTCAGGAGTCAGCACAACACCTAAATAATTAATTTTTGAGTGAAATAATGGAATCATTCAATAATAATGTTGTTGTCATGTGGTTTCAAGTTGTTCCTGATATATGGCTACCCCAAGGGGATTTCTGAGGCTGAGATGTGTGACTTGTCCAAGGTCACCCAGTGGGTTTTCATGTCCAAGTGTGGATTTGAACCCTGGTCTCCAGAGTTGTATTCCAACACTCAAACCACTACCCCACACTGGATTCTATTATTATTCAGTAATATAACCATCCTAAAAGGCCATTAATATCACAAATGATTTTAATAACATTCTTGCTTTAGTCTCTTCTGTAGCAATACGTTCCATGTCTACTCAGAAGAATGTCCCTCTGAGTTCAGTAGGAAATTCTCCTGGGCAAGAGTATATAAAGTTGCAACTTTTGACAAGGCACAATGAGATCAGATGCCTCCCAGAATATCTACAAGCTTTTGCTTTCCCTTGTCTTTGCCTTGTCTCTGAGCCTGTTTCATCTCATCCCTTGCCCCACTCTGCCACTAAGGGACACTCACCTTTTGAAAATCTGTTCTTCCTAGAGAAAGCTATTTGCATGTGTGTGTATGTGTTACAAGGTGATTCTCAACAAACATAAAACAAATATTAAATATAAATAATAATTTATTACCAAGAAGAGGAGGAAGAGGATGAAGAGGGGGAACATGGGACTTGGTATCATTTGTATATCTAATAAGTGTTATAATGATATTACCTACCCTCTGCCACAACCAGGGAAGAAAGATAAAGCTGGATTTCAAACAGGCTAAGCTAAAGCAACCTGCAAGAAGGAAAATGGTTAGCAAAGCAAACCTCACACCACATGAGGTTAGTGGTCACACCATTAGGCTTGTTTACTTGTTAAAGAATCTCAGCTCCAAAGTCCATATGAAATAATAATGTCCCATCATGTCTTGTCTCAGCTATGACTCAAATAGGTATGTAGAGAGGATGCCAATCAGATGGGCTGCCTAACCCATGCTGTGGTTCTCTTTGAGCTTCCCAAAGTATGCTTACTCCAGGAGGCCTCTCACTAGACAGTTGTGAGGAAACCCTCAGGGGTGCAAATTCTTGGACAAACAGCCATGCTAAAGAACAAAAAGAAGGGTGCTTTTGACTAACATTCACAATGCTCAGTACCATATAATAGGTTATATCAATGCACATACTGTGCAAAGTGTTTCCTATGTGCACTATGGTTACTCTCCAAATGGAGAATCAGCAGGTGGATTACTAAAGAATATTGTCTTGGGTCTGAAATGTAAGAAACAGCTCCTCCTCTGTATAGAAGTAACACCACTATTTCCAGTATTACTTGGTTGTGTTAATTTTCTAGCAGCATCCTGTCTACTCAATCCATGCAAAGCTTTCATAGATTTTTAAAGACATCAGAGGAAACAGGATGTCATATGGAGCACATTTCTGTCTATCAATAATATTTTATAGCCTGTTGTTTGGCTTTTGGATTGGCAGACTACTTTGTAAATCAGAATCTTAATCTCAGGTACATGGCAGTTCTGAAGCAATCTATGCATGTAAATTCATTCCAAAATTTGAAGTGGTTTTTTTTAAAAAAAAAAAAAAAACACCAGACATTCAAAGGAAACCTCTCAACAGCATCATGACAAGAAGCTTTTTCAGACCTGAGAAGCATCTCAGAGATACATAAAAAGAATTAAGAAAGATTAAAAATATAAACAAGTTCATTAGGAAGTAGCAATTATTCTGCACATGAAGGAAGAGAGATAGAATGAGTGGGAGCATCAAACAGACATCTTGCTGTCTGTAATTGGATGCCAGCAAAAATACAGATGTAAGAGAGTGTGTTAAGTCTGCCCTTTGGTTTTGCTTTAAATTGCCACTTTGTCCCTCAGGCAAACCAGTGCTTTGGTGTCAGAAGCATTTTGTGTGATATCTTATTTAAACTGGAGAAGAAAGAGCTACACAGAGCAATATGCAGTTCTAAGGGCTCATATTGAATTCTGTAAATGATGGCAAATCATTGCTGATTGGTGCCCAGCAAAGAGAGCTGAGAATAAGATCCACACCTCCACCTCAGCTCAAGAATTAGGAATGATATGATAACATTTTGTTTTATTTAGGACTACAACAATAGTTTACAAGACTTCACAGGATATGTGTATTATACTGTATATATGTTTGTGTGTGTGTTTTTTTTTTAATGGAGCCTTTGGTGCGTCTTTGCTTCTGTTTACTGTCCAGGACCCTTTCTTACTACATAATTTTAGGAGTGATGTATTCAAATCTTTTACACAGACTCAAGTTAAGTCTCAAGTCCTTGCAACATACTTTCAAGTCAAGTCTCAAGTTGAGTCTCAAGTCTGGGAGCCAACTTTAACAGAAAAAAAAGTGGTGGTGGTGTGTAGATGGGTGGAGAGTCAATAACCAGAAAATCAAGAAGACATTCACAAAGTTAAGTAAAAATAAATAAATTATGATAGGCAAGTTCAAAAAGGCTTTATTTTTAAAATGCAGTGCCGTTAATCAAATTTATTGAGATTGCATTTTAAAAAAAAAAAAAAATTCCCCACAAGATTGGTCCCTAGACTGCTGTTTACTGTTCCCCTCCGAGAAATGCTTCTGGAGGCATGTTTTGCATGGTGCTGCACTTAGGAGCTTTAGAAGGCTCCTCTGATGTGCTGTTGCCATTGGGCCTGAGGCAGCGACTTAGGTCTACTCAGAAGTCAGTCTGTCCCTGATGCACATTGGAAGAGAATTCTAAAGCATTTCCTAAGAGCAGAACCATGCAAGACTTGTTCCCAGAGCATGGGAAGCATTAGACAAATGACTGAACTTTTTGGGGGGTTGGGGTCTGCTTGGCAGACTGTAAGAAATGCTTTCCATGAGGCTGCCAAGCAGACCTTGCCTCCTGTTTAGGAAAAGGCAAGTTTTAGAGGATCCTTCCACCTCAAGTCTGTTCCTGAATTCATTTTCTGTGTTCAAAGAAACTCTTCCCCAACTCTCAGGGTGAGTGTTGCCTGCTATTATGAAATGCTTTAGAATGTTATGCCCTGCCTCTCAGAGGACAGTGATGAGGAGCCTGAAAGCCCAGAGAGTGTGCCAGGAGAACAGAGTGCCCAGCAGACACAAACCTCTGAGGGACGTAATGTCCAGCAGCCTGAATCCTCAGAGCAACAGAATACAGAATTACTTAGCTTCACTCAACCTCAACAAGAAAGGGAAAACCTCAGGAAATCAGTGTTTATGGACTTTTTTAGACGGTACTTTAACAATGGATTCTTTGGATGTCTTAATGATTGCTAATGGTTGAAACACTAAAAGTGGTGGGTCTCAGGCAAACCTCTATTGATTTAGGATGGGATAGAGGAAAGATCAGTTTTGCAAGCAAAGAGTTTTCCAGCTATTTTGATGGGATTCCTTTGTGAGATGATACCCTTATTGGTATTTTCAGGCATAATCTATTTTTATATTTTTTCCAAACCTTTGTAAGAGCCCTTCTAATAAAATGATTATTAAAATCATTGTTCACTGCCTCTTTATTATAAAGTAGGTATGCGTACCATCCAAATTGATTATTTATTCCTTCCAATTGTAACAATTTTTTATCCTCCAATGTTGTCCATTCTTTAATCCATATTAGACAACAAGCTTCATAATATAGCTTCAGATTGGGCACATCTAATCCTCCTCTTCTCTTTGAATCTTGCAGGACCTTCATTTTCACTCTTTGTTTTTTCCCCATCCAAATAAAACTAGAGACATCTCTCTGCCATTCTTTGTATTATTATGGATGATGGGTATCATTTGGAATAAAAATATCATTTTTGATTTTAAAAAATCATTTTAAATGCTGCTATTCTCCCCAGGAAAGATAATTTTAAATGTTGCCAATTCTTCAAGTCTTTTTAAATTTCCATCCACATTTACTTATAATTATTTTGCAACAACTCTGAATTCTTATTTGTTATGCTAATTCCTAAATACTGCACCTTTTTTACTGTTTTGTATTCAGATTTTTGTGTTAGTATCCTTTCTTCTTCTGATGTCATATTTTTTGTTATGATTACTGTCTTGTCCTTATTTATTTTCAGTCCTGTGATTCAAAGTCTTTATGTATTGTTGTTAATGTTATTATTTCTTTTGCTTGATCTCCCAAAAATATTAATAAATCATATGTGTAGAGTTTTATTTTATAATTATATTTGCCCAGTTTGACTCCTAGTTTCATCTCTTCTGTTCTTCTTTTGTTTAAGGTTTCCATGACCAGTAGAAATAAAAGTGGAGAGAGAGGACATCCCTGCCTTGTGCCTTTTTTGATCTGTATATCTTTTGTCTTTTCTCCATTTATTACTAATTTTGCCATCTGATTATTATAGATAGCATCTATCCATTTTATAAATTCTGTTATTTATTCTGTTCAAAATTTCAATCAATATATCCCAATTCACACTATCAAAAGCTTTTTCGATATCCAAAAAGATTAAGGCAAGTTTTTTTTATCATTATGATAGTCATAGTATTCAATCAAATTTAGAACATGCCAAATGTTGTCTTATATATATCTTCCGGGTACAAATCCTCTCTGGCCATCATGTATCCAGTCTGTAAGTATCTTTTTTAATCTATAAGCCAAAATGGATGTGAATATTTTGTAGTCCACATTTAATAATGATATCAGTCAGTATTTTTTTCTGGTCTTGCAGCTCACGGTTTTCTTTGTGAATCAATATAATATGTGCCTCTTTCCATGAACTTGGAAAGGATCCTTTTTTATCTATTTTAAAGTTTTTTTAATGGTTGAATTAGTTGCTCGTCCATTACTTGATAATATTTCGATGTGAAGCCATCTGGGCCTGGCAGTTTCCCTATTTTTAACCTCTTAATCACCTCTGAAATTTCTGAAGTTGTTATTGGTTGGTTTAATTTTTGTCTCTGTTCTTCCGTAAATTCTAATAAAGGTTGATCTTTTAAAAAGGTTTGTATATTTCCTTTTTGAGCTCTTTAATTTTTATATAATAATGCATGACAGTTCATGAAAATTGTTTTGATTTTATTTTGGTCTGTGTAAACTTGTGTTCCCTCCTTGACTTTAGTGATATGATTTCTTTCTTTTGTTTTCCTTAATTTCACCACCAGCCACCTACCTGGCTTGTTTGAGTGTTCAAAATGTGCTTGTTTTATGTATTGTAATTTTTTATGAAGTTCTTCCATTGTCTCATTTGATAATTGCTGCTGTAATATTTTTATTTCTGTTAGTTTCTGATTATTTAAAGGGTCATTTTGTAGCTCTTTTCCCTTGTCCTTATATCTTTTTTTAACTTTGTTATTTTCTCTACTTTTTTCTTCTTAATTTTGGCACCTCTCATTACAACTTTTGAAGCCTCCCAAACTGTAATTATATCTGTTTGATCATTTAAATTTTCTTCAAAGTACCATTTGAGTATTTCTTTTGCTTTTTGGACTACTTTCTCCCTTTGTAATATGTTATAATTCAGTCTCCAGTTATACTCTATCTTCCTTTCTTTTAATTCCATCACTACCGGATTATGATCTGAACATATCGTTGGGAGTATTTCAACCTTTTGAATCATATGACACATGTCTGTAAGCATATAAAAATCTATCCTTGAAAACAATTTGTGCGATTCTGAGTAGAATGTGTAATCTTTTGTGTCATCATATTTGTATCTCCAAGCATCAGTTAAGAGCAGATATTTTTGGTCATATTTTCAAATGACTTTGGCAGTTTCCCTTGTGTTGCCTTTATTTTCTTAGCCGATTGTTTGTCTAGCATTGGTGAGATCACTCCATTCCAATCCCCGAAGAGCATCATCCTATCATAATTATAATCCATTATCTTCATCATTAAGTCTTCAAAGAATTTGTTTTTGTTATGTAGTGGTGCGTATAGTCCAAGTATCATTTTTTTTTATTTTGTATTACTCCTTCTAGCCCAATGTAGTGACTGTAGGGTCTACAAAAAGTTCTTCTACTTGAATCCTATGATTTACATACATCACTACTCCTTTTTTTCTTTTCATTTGCTGAAGTGAATTCTCTACCTCACTTTTTGTTTTTCAATAGTTTTACATCCTCCTGCTTGATATGTGTTTCTTGTAGGCATATCATGTCATATTGCTTTTCCCCCCAATGTATGGAATATCTTTCTTCTTTTTCCTGGTGCATTAAGTCCTTTGAAATCCCAGGCAATAATTTGTACATTCATGCTCAAACTGATCTGGTTAAATT
Organism: Gambelia wislizenii; assembly: GCA_030847615.1. NCBI lineage: Eukaryota > Metazoa > Chordata > Lepidosauria > Squamata > Crotaphytidae > Gambelia > Gambelia wislizenii. Next base: position 190,600,142 of record JAUMIR010000003.1, on the reverse strand, counting down.
GTATTTCCAAATATCTTTCTTCTTTTCTCTTTTTTATATTATTTGTTTCTTTCTATTTTTGTTTTTGTTGCTGTTTCTTCTTCTTCTTCTTCTTCTTCTTCTTCTTCTTCTTCTTGTCCTTCTTCTTTATCTTCTGCTTGTGCTTCTCCTTTCTCTTCCCTTCAATCCTCCTGCATGTCTTTATATGTAGATTTCAAATCTGTCTTATATTTTTCCAAAAATTCCTCAGCTTTTTAAAGTGTGTCTATTCTGAAAAACTTTTGCCTAACTCTAAAAGATAGTCCCTCTAATTTCTGCCATCTATAAGGGATTCCATTTTTCCTCAATTATATTGTTAAAATATTGTAATTTTTCCTTTTTTTCAGAATTCTCATTGGAATGTCCTTATATATCACTACATCACAGCCTTCAATCTGAAATCTGTGATTGTAGTTTTGCTGTAATATTAAGTCCCTTGTCTTCTTTCGTATGGAATACACCACCACATATCTTGGGAGATTTCTTTGTTTAGCCACTCTTGATGAAATTCTACAAATTTTGTCTATTACCCATTCAAATTGTGACTTGGTTTTGCCAATAAATTTTGCTAATTTTGGTATTAAATATTTGTATAAATCTTCATTGTCTTGCTCTTTTATTCCTCTTATTTTTATACAATTTTCTCTCCACTTCAGTTCCTGGAGAGCTCTTTCATCCAATTCTTGCTCTAGGGCTTCTTCTAGTACTCCTGTCTTTGTTTCCAGGTGTTCCACTTTACTTTCCAGTAGGTTAACCTTTTCCTTCAGTTGTCTTGAATCTTCTGTAACTTTTTCTATTGATTCTTTTATCCCTTTCAATTCTTTTTTCATATCTTGTTTAAATTCTGTCCTCATCTCTTTTACTTCTGCCTGCATTAGTTTTATTTCTTCTAAGATTGGTGATAGATTTGGGTCAGATGATCTTCTTGACCCTTGTATAGTTGCCTGTGTTGTAGTTTTTCTTGTTGTGTTTCTCTCTTCTTCATTTCTTTACTTCCCCCCCACTTCTGTCCTTCTTCAACTTCTTTCCTTCTTTCTTTTTGTCCACTTCTCTCTTTCTTTCCTTCTTTCCTCTCTTATTCTCATTTTCTCTTTCCCCCCTTCTTCTCCCCCTTTTTCATTTATAAATCTTATGCAGCAATTTTATTTATGTGTAAGCAATTTCTATAATAATTTATAGCAATTCCTTTTTTTTATATAGAGAAAAGAAAAAAATTAGAATTTAATATTTGGAAATTAAAGTTGCCTAATTTGTCTTCAGTTTAAATCCTCAATAGAATGAAGACTCTCAATTAAATATTCACTAATTTATAGATTACTAAAATTATTCCTGTTTCACTTCCAACTACTTTGCCTTTATCTAAATAAGGATTTTCAAGGTGTTATTCCTTACAGTAACACAAAATCAAAACAGGCATCAAATAGCAGTACAGAAGATATTAGCTATAGGTTTAACAACAACAGTGACAATAACTATATAATGAATTAATTAGTCAGTAGAAATTCTTAATGTAAGTTAGAGACGAATTTCAATTTCACGCCTTTACTAAATTACCTAATAATTTCAGGTACTTGATTAATTATCTTAATGAAATTAATTTTTAATATGCTTCCCAATATGACTATATTTCCAAATAATGTCAATACCTCTTATATATGTCTAGATTAGTTTAAAATACCCATATAAAAATGTATATAAATTCTATATCCAATAGCCTTTTCCTCCTAGAATTCCTTTTCTTTTCCTCCTTTTTATCTCTTGTTCAATATTCTATTTAACTCCTTCTCTCCTTTTTTATTCCCACACCTTTTCACCTTTCTCTTCTCCTTCTTATTTCCCCGAAACCAAGCCTTCAACCTCCCCAAAAGGTTGGTATTTATCCCTAATTCACCTCCACTTTTTTAAAAAGAAATATTTTTCCCTTTTCTCAATATTCCAAACCTTCCCTTCTTCACCCTTCAGCACTACCCCCTCCTTCAACAACTTACTTAAACCCTCTATGACATTCTTTACCACCTTTTGCAATCCACGTTCACTCCCTTCCTCCATTTCAAATCTACTTCCCTTCTTTGCCCTTCGGCCCTTCAGCACTCCCCCCCCCAAACCTTCCATAACTTACTTAAACACTCTAACAAAATCTTTACCAACTTTATCGGGATCTGCATTCACCCCTTCCACCATTTATTTTGTCCCTATTATCACTGACTTTCTCAATCTTTCACCTTTTATCTCTCTTCCTCAACCTTCTAAATTTTGAAACAACCATCCGTACTTTCCTACCTTCTATACTACCCTAATCTCTAACCTCCTCTGCCAAAATTATTTGTTTCCTCTTCCCTCTTTCCAAATCCTTATCCCCCTGTATCCACCCCCCTTTTTTAAATAAGTATTTTTAAAGCAGAGTTTGGGTTGCCCAGTTCACTACTTTTTGCCCTCCTCTATTCCGCTTCTCCTACTAGCCATTCCTCCCTCTCCTCTTGCTGCTTATCAATCCTATTGACCTTTTGAATTGGCATTTTAGTTTTTCAGAACCCTGTTGTTATCCCCCAACTCATAGACTCAAATACTTCTTGAGGTCTTCTGCTCCAAACACTTTCACCACCCTTTCAAAGCTTTTCCCAGTCCCAGCATCTATTTTTTTTTATTTTTTTCTCCCTTCTTCGTACCCGACCTCTCTCTCTTCCGAATTGATATTTTAAGCATGATTCACGCTTCCCTCCTTTCAGCTTTAGAGTGTTCTAACCCGAATCTTTACCACCCTCTTTCCTCCCCCCAATTCCCCCCTTTCCTCCTTCATGGATTACCCCCAGCTTCTTTAATCCTCTGTTAAGACCTTTACCTCCCTCTTCCATCTTCTAGTTTTTCCCCTTTCCCTTTCCTAGACCCTTTGTCCTTTCGAATTGACTTTCCTAGTTTAGTTTATACTCTCCTGATTCTAGGTTTATATATACCCTCTAACAATGTTTTCTTAACCCCTCCTCAAGATCTTTGCCTATTAAACTTAAAACTTTTTACCTATTTCCAAACCCTTTACCCACTTCTCTTTATGTAGGGTACTTAATGTATTGAATTGATTTAGTAATTTATATAATCTGAATGATTTAAATTATTATTATTATTATTATTATTATTTATACCCTGCCCCTCTGCTAAAAACATTTGGGGTGGCTTCCAACAATTAAAACATTGTAATAACGACTAAAATAACCACCCACCCCACCCTCCCCCATAAAAAGACATTAAACAATATAAAATTAAAATCATCTAACTAAAATCACATTAAAAACAAATATACACAAGATTTTAAAAAGGCCAGGAGATGCAGCTCCTGAGGCCGGGATCTAATCAGGAAAGGCCTGCCAAAAGAGATCCCTCTTTAGTGCTTTTTAAAAGCTACTTAAGCTCATCATCTGAAGGATCTCGTTCAGCAGGCCATTCGATAAATTGGGGGTGATTACTGAAAAGGCCCTCAGGGAGGTTGCAGATAGCCTAGATTTTTGTGGCTGAAGCAAATTCCTCCCAGAGGATCGGAGTGCACGGGGAAGATTGTATGGGAGGAGGCAGTTCCGAAGATAAACCATTTAGGGCTTTAAAGGTAATAACCAACACCTTATACTAGGCCCAGAAACTGATAAGCAGCCAGTGGAAAGATTTTAATACTGGAGTTATATGGTCCCTCCGAGATGTTCCTGAGACCACTCTGGCTGCCTTTTAATGTACCAACTGAAATTTCTAGACCAAGCATGAGGGGAGCCCCATGTAGAGTGCATTGGTGAAATCTAGACGAGAGGTTACCAGCGCGTGCACCACAGTCTCGAGATCCCTTACTTCCAGGAAAGGGTGTAGCTGGCATATCAGCCGAAGCTGATAACAGGCACTCCTGACCGTTGCATTCACCTGACTCGTCATCTGAAGCAATGAATCAAGGAGAACCCCCCAGACTGTGAACACAGTCCTTAATGGAGAGTGTGACCCCATCCAGGACTGAAGGTTGCAACCCAACTCCTGGTTTCAGGGCAACTACCGTGAGCACCTCCATTTTGTCCGGATTTAATCTCAATCTGTTTTTCCTCCAATACAGTCCTTGTTCACTGTTTCTCTCCTTCTGGATTGCTCGCCATCTCTTCTTCTCTTCACCGCCTCTTCCTCCGATGTCCTCTCAAATTCTTATTCCCTCTTTTTTCTGTCCAGTCAAATTTATTGTCTGGTCAAATTTATTCTTCAGTCTCAATTTTATTATTTTATAATTTGTATTAATGACTGTTATTTCCTGTTCTTCTTCACTTGTCTCAGTCAGTTTTCCCCCCTTCTATAGAGTCTCTTCCAAAATGTCACCATATTATGTCTTTCCTCATCTCGTCCCGTGACAAGAATCACTTTTAATCACCCCACTGCAATCTTGATGTATAATCTCAGACCAATTGCCACTTTACTCTATAGTCTGGTTAAGTAATTATCTTCTCAATGTTAGTCAAAAATCAAATATAAAAGATAGTCCAAACAGATTAATTATTTGTGGTCCCTCGTGGTTGTGTTAAATGGCTCCTGCCTTTCGTCCATTCAATCTCAATCTGAATACATAAACATCTGGATGTAGAATCATTTCCAGCAGCAATCTTTTAGCTCAGACAACAATTTTAAGTATTTATAATCCACCTTTGTTTTTTGTATTGTCCTTTATATTACAATTATGTTGGTTTTTGTGTAACATTTGTATAACAGTCTATAAATGTCCTTACTTACTGTCTGCAATGTAACACACTGTTTTCCTCTTCTGTCAAGTGAAACTTAAATGAAAAAAATCATTGTCCATGTATACAGTCAGATCTTCTGTAACTGTTTTGTTCCTTAGTCAACTGTTAAAAGAGTTGGTGACAGTGTTTGTGCTGATCTCTCAGTTGTAGACATGCGGCAGTGGGTGTGCTCTGCTCCTTTTTGCTCCGTTTCTCACCTCCAATCCAATCTACCTTTTGGTATCAGACCTTCAGGGAGAGTCTAAGCAGGCACTGGATCTCTGTGAGCTGTTCTGTTCTCTCCATGCAAAGAGAGAGAATTTAGCCAATCAGGTTCTCCAAGGCCAGGTTTACATCCCCGTGCTGCCAACTCTCACTAAGAGCTCCTTAGTGAGAGTCCATCCATGACGCCATAGCCAACCATAAGTGATAACTCATTTCTATGTACATCCAGGAGAACTAGCCACCCCCCCACACCCAATTCACCAGTTCAAGGGGGACTAGCTTAATCCTTACTTGGGTGTGTCTTTTAGGAATTTTAGTAGGCTACTTCCTTAGGTTTTCTGAGCAAACATTGATGCTTTGTACTTGGGAGTCCCTGGTCTACTGCCAACCATGTGGAGTGCCCATAATAAGCTAATATATGAAATTTAGCCAATTCATGAATTATTGAAAGAGTGGTGGGGTGGGGGAGGTATCAGGGCAAGTAACAGGCCCTAGACAGTGGGAAAGAAGACTACCCTTAGGGAATGCCTGGAGCACATTTTCCCTCATATCATGGGGCATGGAAAGAGAAGCTCCCTAGGAAGATCTCTTTGTTGATGGGTAGCTGGTTTCCCAGCTAAAGTGGTGGCTGGCATTCAGGAATTGAGTGCTTCAAAATGGTGGCAGAGGAGGAGGTCAGATTGGAAATCCCTGCCCCAGCTGGGATCCACTGTAGTCTCCTTTCTCCTGCAGATCATTAAAATTGAAAGTTAAAGATTTGAAATGTTAATAAAGAAGCCCTTTAGCATTTATTTATTTATGTATTTATTTATTAGATTTATATCTTCTGCTGTATGGCCTTAAGGGTCTCTTCCAAAGTGGGAGCTATGTTCAATTCATTTTTTCATCAGTTTTTGTATCATATGCTGGATAGCTGAGCCTTAGATTACTCGGTTGGCACTAAAGAGACTTTGAAAATGTTCAGCCCATCGATTCAGGATGGAGGCTTTATCAGTAATTAATGTTTGACCATCTGTACTGTATAAGAAGCCTTGGATCTGATAAGTAGGTCCAAACACTGCTTTAAGAGCTTCATAAAATCCTCTAAGATCACCCAGATCTGCACAGTGTTGTGTCTTTTAATCATAGAATCACAGAATTGCAGAGTTGGAAGAGACCACGAGGGCCATCCAGTCCAACCCCCTGCCATGCAGGAAATCACGATGAAAGCATTCCCGAGAGATGGCAATCCAGCCTCTGTTTAAAGACCTCCAAGGAAGGAGACCCCACCACACTCTGAGGGAGTGTGTTCCACTGCTGAACAGCTCTTACTGTCAAAAAGTTCCTCCTAATATTGAGGTGGAATCTCTGTTACTGGAGCTTGCATCCATTGCTCCATGTTCCAGTCTCTGGAGCAGCAGAAAACAAGCTTGCTCCATCCTCAACGTGACACCCCTTCAAATACTTAAATAGGGCTATCATATCGCCTCTTAACCATCTTTTTTCCAGGCTAAACTTACCCAGCTCCCTAAGTCTCTCCTCATAAGTCATGGTTTCCAGACCTTTCACCATTTTAGTCGCCCTCCTCTGGACACACTCCAATTTGTCAATATCCTTTTTGAATTGTGGTGCCCAGAACTGGACACAGTATTCTAGGTGATGTCTGACCAAGGAAGAATAGAGCGGCACTATTACTTCCTTTGATCTGGACACTATATTTCTATGGATGCAGCCCAAAATCGCATTGGCCTTTTTAGCTGCCGCATCACACTGTTTACTCATGTTCAACTTGTGGTCTACTAGGACTCCTAGATCCCTTTCGCACGTAGTCTCATTCAGCCAGGTCTCCCCCATCCTATATCTATGCATTTCATTTTTTCACCCTAAGTGCAGTACCTTACATTTCTCCGTATTGAATTTCATTTTGTTAGCTTTGGCCCAGCTGTCCAGTTTATCCAGGTCATCTTGAATTTTGATCCTGTCCTCTAAGGTATTAGCTACTCCTCCTAATTCGGTGTCATCTGCAAATTTGGTAAATATGCCCCTAATTCCCTCATCCAAGTCATTGATAAAGATGTTGAATAGCACTGGGCCCAGGACAGAACCCTGAGTTCTGCTATATTGATCCACCACTTGTGCTGCATGTCTCAGAGTTTTTGTTGAAGTTTACGACATGTGAGGCAGAAAGCTGCTTTTCTTACATGGCAAGTTGGCTGGGCAAGGTATGCCTGGTGAGCAGTTCTCTTCTTTGCCAACAGCTCCTGGATCTCTTGGTTGTTTTCATCAAACCAGTCTTGACTTTTCTTGTGGGAGAACCCAAGGGGTTCTTCTGCAGACTGGAGGATGCTGTTTTTGATGTGTTGCGTAAGCACTGTGGGAGAAGGATCTGTAGGATGGTCTTCAAATTTTGTTTGCAGATTTGCCTGTCTATTCTCTTTTATGGGTCTGATACATGGGTCACCTATTGCCAACACTTACGACTGCTCGATCACTTTCATCAGTGCTGTATATGCACAATCCTAAAGATACACTGGACTGACTATGTGACAAATGTTGCTGTCCTTGAGCAAGCAGGGAACACCAGCATTGAGGCCATGATATTGAGAACACAGCTGCGCTGGGCAGGGCACATTTCTAGGATGGAGGACTATCGCCTCCCAAAAAGAGTACTCTATGGTGAACTCGCCATGGGTCAGTGTAAGTGGGGCGCTCCAAAAAAGCGATACAAGGACTCCCTGAAACAACATCTCAGGCTCAGCCAAATTGATCACCAACAATGATCTGCCCTGGCCTCACGTCAGGAGGCATGCAGCCTTATAATAATAATAATAATAATAATATTTATTTATACCCCGCCCCTCTGTTAAAACAATCAGGGCAGCTTACAAAAATTAAAATACAATACAGATAAAATCCCCAAACACCCCCCACCCCACCCTCCCCCATAAAAAATATTAAACAATTATAAATTAAAACCAACTGATAAAAAAATAACAATTAAAAACAATAAATACAATAAAATACTATAAATGGCCAGCGGACTAAAAGAAGGAAGGATCCCCTGAGGCCGGGATCTAATTAGGAAAGGCCTGCCGAAAGAGATCCATCTTTAGTGTTTTTTTAAAGCTACTCAGGGTTGTTATCTGACAGATCTCGTTCAGCAGGTCATTCCACCATTTGGGGGCGATTACCGAAAAGGCCCTCTGGGAGGTTATTTGAGAACTCACGCCGGACAAGACTTGAAGAGAAACAACAATGCAGAAAGAATCACAACCTGGAAACATCACTCAAGGAGACCTCCTGTGCTTTCTGCAACCGGACGTGTTTATCTCAGATTGGCATTTTTAGTCATCAGCACGCTTGCAGAAAGTGCAGGATGAGTTCTTCCTGAATCTTCGTTTGCAAAGAAAACCCAGAGAGAGAGATTTATATCCCACCTTTCCCCTGAGATGGGCTGCAAGGCAGCTTTAGTACCCAATTCTTTTGTCTGGTCTCATCATTTGCTGGTGGTAAGCAAAAACCTTGGGGTTGTTTAGATCAGAGGATATAATGCTGAGTGTTTCACACTAATACAATATGACAGCAGCGTTCTTTTTTCTCCATGGTCCTTTGGCAAAATGGTTTGTATGCGAACCTATCCATGTTTGAAGTTCACATGCAGCCATTTCTGCAAATCAAGATGGTGGCTTGGAGTGAATTACTCACATTATTGTTCTCTATGAGTTGTCGCTATTGCACAACATTTTTAAAAAACTGTAAATTTAAGGTGTGCATGTGCAGCCTTCTGCTTAAAAAAAGCTGTATGGTTGTCTCAACACAGCAAAAAAGTGCACGATAGGAAACACAAAACTCCAAAATGGTGCTTCCGGCCACTTCAGTGCCAGCAAGGCCTTCCCCATGCATGTCTGACCAATTAGCTTTCCACTTCCACTCTTACCTGGGAATGTAAGGCAAGTTGGTTTTCCAAATAGTCAGTAATGCAAATTTCCACAGTTTTTAACTCCTCTGGAAAAGTTGCAAAGGCTTTTCCCAGACAGTAAATTGAATTTTTGCCTGATGTCCTTCCAAATATAGTGAGGCACATTGGATCTCATTGGGACAAAAGGTAGTCTCCTTGAACTCTATGTGGTGTATTTTCACCATCTAGCCAATCCGCATATGCCATCTTTCTGGAAAGAGCAAGTCAAATAGTCAATCAGAGTAAGGCTCAACAAGCTTAAATATGCCCTATACCCCACTTTCTCATTCTGAAATTATTTCTGTAGGCCTGCTAAGGATAGAAGCACAACCATCATGCAATTTGTATTTTTCAGATAGCACTAAATCCATGTTGATAGAAACATATGGACCCAATGAGGAAGAAAGGCAATGTCGGATACCACAAAACCTCCTTCTTTCATCAAGTTAACATTAACAAAAAGACTTTTGGACCTTCCATCTTATTTATTTATTTTTGTAGGTATTGCATAAAAAAATAAGATGAAAGTACAGTTGTCCCTCATATCCATGGATTTGGTATCCATGGATTTAATTATTCACAGCTTGAAAATATTCTTAAAAAAAATAATAATCCAAAAAGCAAACCTTGATTTTGCCATCTTATATAAGGGACACCATTTTGCTATGCCATTGGATATAATGGGACTTGAGTATTCACAGAAGATTTTGGTATCCATGGGGGTTCCTGGAACCAAACCCCAGCGAATATGAAGGGACAACTGTACAAGTGAAATAATCTTGCTAATCCATGTGTTCTTGAAAACAAGAACCCTATCATTGAAAGTTATATTTTTAAACAAGTAGATTTTGCTACATTTGTGTTTACACTTCCACAGGGAGTTTTTTGTACTTGTACTTCCTTTTTAAATCAATATTCATATGCCTATTATGTTCTTCAATATTAATATTAATAGTTTTATCATGAATATTTTTATTATGAATCTCAAAAAGAATGTTATATGAAATTGGTATTTATCAGTGTCATTGGTGCTTTGGGATACTAATATGGAAATTATCTAAAGCAACAGTTCTGAATACAGTTTGCTGGTTATTTCATATTGCAATATATATAGGGTTGTTTTAAAATTATATATCTGGAAGGTACTGTGTTTTGCATGAGGATAATGTTAACCTTTATGTCTCTGTGGCTACTTTAAGTGTGTTTTCAAAATGAGATTGCAGATGTTAACATTTATATTTTTTATTAACCCATCTTATCATCACATATTTCCTTTCAGCTTTTTCTCCCACTTAATTTTCACTTAGTTTCTCAAATGATACACAGAAGCTGGAGTGTGACAAAAAGTGTGGAATGTGTCCAGAATGTGTGACATACTTTAAAAAAAAAGCTTATTAAATTTCAAAAATTATAACAACTAATGGAACGGAAGGAGGTCAAGGATTAAGAGGCCCATACATATTTGGTTACCATCTTCCAGGAAGGAGAAATCCTGCAAGAATCTCTAAAACCATCCTCCATAAGCATTCCATGTTTGGTATTAGTTGTTGCAAATGTCTGTAAGAACCCAGCATTATAGATTAGGAAGTGAAGGTATGATACTATCTCCACTTATCTGATTACGTTATGTGTATACAGGCATGACTTCTGCATTTGACTGAGAATTCCAACCTTCCTCCCCCTTTGAATCCCACCTTTCCCCCAGAATGGGACTCATATGTACAACATATACACAGCTGCCTCATAGTGAATCAGATTATTGATCCATCTAGACCACTATTTCTGAAACTTACTGCCAGTAACTCGTATTTAGGATATCTGGCAGGATACATCTCTTAGCCCTACCTGGAGATGCCAAGAACTGAATGTGTAAAGACTTTATTTACACACAGCATGTGCTCAATCATTAAGATAAAGCCTCTCTCCCAGTGTCAACTGAACAGACGTCTGACTCCATGTTCATCTGGACCTTTCCCAGATTAAGGCAATAATCCACTTCTTACATATTGTTCTGATGGAGATGGGTATTAAATGCCTGAGTTAACTGACTTTAAATTAAAGAAAGAAAGGTTCTTTATTGTGGTCTCTGTGAAATCACACAAACGGATTTCTCGCATTAGCAGAAACATCATTCAGAATCTTCTAGAACAGTCAGTTAGGAATTTTGGCAGTAGCTCCGCCCACTGTCCCCAGGGTATAAATACCCAATACCCACCAAGTGCTTCAGTTCTTTTCTGTCTGCCACGACAGCAGCAATGGAAGTTCTTCGATAGCAGTTTTGATTCTTCAACTTTTTTTCTATGTTGACTATGCACTTCAAATAATAATAATAATAATAATAATAATATTTATACCCCGCCCCTCTGTTAAAACAATCGGGGCGGCTTACAAAAATTAAAATACAATACAGATAAAAATCCTAAACACCCCCCACCCCCACACTCCCCCATAAAAAATATTAAACAAATATAAATTAAAAGCAACTGTCTAAAATCAGATTTAAAAACAATAAATACAATAAATAGCCAGCGGACTAAAAGAGGCCAGGATCCCCTGAGGCCAGGATCTAATTAGGAAAGGCCTGCCGAAAGAGATCCATCTTAAGTGCTTTTTTAAAGCAACTCAGGCAGGTCATTCCACAATTTGGGGGCGATTACTGAAAAAAACCCTCTGGGAGGTTGCAGACAGCCTAGATTTTTGTGGCTGAAGCAAATTCCTCCCAGAGGACCGTAGTGCACGGGGAGGATGTTTGGTGTGTAAAGTAAAAATCCTGAGTGCAGATGGGTGCTTGAAATGCCTCCTCTGTCTTGGTGAAGCTTATGTCCCTTCTTCCTGCATTCACTGAAGGTGTTCACCCCTCAGGCCCGGAAGAGTCAGCAATCTTGTTTGAAGGCCTTGCCATATGAAAAACTGCTTCAGCCAACACCATTTTCTCCTTTGTTGTTGAGGGACTTCGTCAAAGAGAAGAGAGCTCGTGGCACTTCATGAGCCATGGCATCAACCTCCAAGGATCTACAGTCATTGAAAGACTCTCCAGCTCATCGCCGTTCGGCGTCAGTGTCAAAGACATCCAAACATGCCAAAGGTGAAGCAGCTGCGGAACCCTCAAATTCTAAGCGCACAAAGGGTGTGGCGGCTGCCCACTCTCCCTCTACTGTTGTTGTGTGCCATGGCTCCCTGCCTCAGCCACACTCCAGTCCTGCTGGCAAGTCTCCAATACCAAGAAAGTCTCTTAAAAGAGTTGACTAAGGGCATTAAGAAGCATAAGAAGGCTAAAGTGCAGCGTTCGGAAATTCCACTTCTCTCAATGTTCACTCTGACGTCAATGGCTAGCCGTCTTCCACAAGCAGTATCCCCCATCGTGACCCCAACAGTTGTTCGCATTTCACCTACCAGGAAGAATCCGACCACTGTGGAGCCTCTGAAGATTGTGCAGATTGATCCCCAGGACTCCACATCACAATTGCTAAAGGATGCTTCTCACTCCACACACCGTACACTGGTGGTCAAGATCCCAGATGAGCCTGTTCCCTTACAGGTCCCTTCACCTCAAAGCCTATCAACCTTTGAAGAGAGAGGTATGCTTCACCAGTGGCTCACACTGGTCTACCTCATGACCTTTCAAGACCCCTTTCTTGAGCTGTCTTTATGGGACTAAAGTGTCAATGGTGTCATGATCACTCAATGTCCAAGTCACCTCAACGTCCTGGCCAATCTGGGTTGAGAAGCCCTAGTCATCCCCAGTCGAGGTCTGCTCATCATTCCCACTATTATTATGTTCAATTGAGCGGGAGGATATGTCACTGATGATCCTATTCTAGACGCAGCTCTTATGAATCTCCTGAGATGGTGTGTTACTGCAACCCTTATGATGGCCATCAATACTTGTTGTCTTGGCCTTATTGGTCCTTGAGGAGAAGACACAGATCTTGCTCTACCTCTGACTACTCCGTTCAGCATTCACCCTCAGATGGGCGAGCTCATCAATGTTGTCACTCTTGTTAATGCTCGAGGTCCCATTAAAATGACAGAACATGCTGCCATCAACACTCTGTGTATCGATCCATTTCACATAATCATCTCATGTGGTCTGCATCTCTGCAATGGGAGAAGTGTTGTGGGTCCCACTCAAAATCTGTGTCTCCAGCCCGTTCGCTCATCATCTGTCCTCCTCCAAAAAAACTGTCAACTTCAAGCCCTGGATATGCATATCCATGTGAGGGCCGATAAGCCTATTGACACTGCTATCCTTAAGAGGACCTCTCAGGAGCTTCATGAGATGTCCTCATCATGACATTCTCAACTACCTCAGCAGAGACGTTCTTCATCCTCCACCTCGGACTCTTCTCATGCTCTCTTGGAAACCTCCATATGGCCGGGATTGTACCCCCAGTCTTTGGGAGACAATGAAGCTGCCTCTCCAACTGACGATGTTGCTGGGTTTTCTGAGCAGACTGTTTGCATGGCCCACCTCTTGAATCTCAAGCTTAGTCAGCCAGAGGATGAGTCTGTTGACAATATCTATTAGTGAATTCAAAGAAGAGTCCCTCACCACCGTCCATCCCACTGCTTCCTTTGGCACTTAAGCTAGAAGCTTCCTTTGGCTAGAAATTCTTAGGAAAACCCATCCTCCATTCCACCTACTTCCAAGAAGGTGGACGGGTTTTACAGGATCCTTGAGCCTCAACTAGACTGGATTTCACACCACCCCAAGCTGAATTCCATTGTTGTCAAGCCTTCACAGTCAAAAACACATCACAAGCCACACACAGTCCCTGTAGACAAGGAGAGTAGAAAGTTAGATGTGATGGGAAACAAATTCCATGCCTCTGCTGGCCTCTGGATCCGGATCAGCAACTACTCGGCTTACGTGGCTGGATACCAACAGCTACTCTGGGACAGCGTCTTTCCCCTTCTTAGAAAAACTGTCAGGAAGATAAGCAGATGGCAATGGTGCTCTACAATGAGGCACACCACTGGCTGGACATCAGCTGAACTCCTCTATGCATGTTGTGGACTCTACTGCTAAGACTCTAGCTGTGGCTGTCATGCTTTGCCGACACATGTGGCTTCAGTCTTCAGATTTGTCCTTGCAGGCATGCTCAACAATCGATGACATGCCTTTTGATGAAGACGGCCTTTTCCACCAAGAGACTCACAATAAGCTTGAGCTCACCCACAAAATGAGAACCATAGTGAGGAAATGTGGAACTTCTTCTCAAATCCGTTCCCAGCTGAAGTCTTGTTACCAGCCCTTCTACCCATCCTCATCTCAATGCTCGATGAGTCTGGCCCAGACCCAATGCTCCTCTTCAAATCAGTCTGCTCCAGCTCTGCCACTGAGGTGTCCTTTTCCTCGCTACAAACAGCCAGCCAAAAAGAAGCCTGAGGACACTGGTAAACATCAGCTTTGACTCCCGGCAGGATCTTCCTCCCTCTCTACCTACCAGTCCATACTTTTGGTAGAAGCTCTCTCCCCATCTCTCTACCTGGTGGTCCATCACAACAGACTCCTGGGTCTTAGACGTCATCCATCCTAGGTATGCCATCAAGTTTGAAAACCACCCGCCTACATGTTTCCTGTCTGTTACCCCATCATCCAAGGTTCTCTTATAAAAGATTGCCACTTCACTAGGGCCATAGAACCCATCCCCTCTTCTGCATGACACCTCTGTTTCTACTCCCACTACTTCATTGTCAAAAAGAAGGATAGAGGCCTGTGTCCTATTCTAGATGTGAGAGGGCTCAGTTCTTATATTCACCCAAAGATGTTCTAGATGGTTATGATTCCAATGATCCTCCTGCTCCTGCAAAAGGGGGATTGGATGGCAACCCTCAACCTCATGAATTCCTGTTTCCATATTGGAATTGGGAAATGTCATCACCATTACCTGTCCTTCTGAATTGGAGGAAGATCCTACCAGTTCTGAGTTTTGTCTTTTGGACTCTCCACTGTCCCATGTGTCTTCACCAAGTGTGTAGTGGTGGTCACTGCCTGGCTACGACAGCAAGAAATCCAGGTCCACCCATACTTAGACAATTGGATCCTGGTCACCCCTACTAGTGAGAAGATCCTCGCAGATGTTGACTACACTCTTATACTGTTGTACTTGCTCAGCCTCATGGTGAACTGTGAAGAGTCTTCCCTCAAGACATCTCAAAGGGTGCTCTTTATTGGCAGGCTCCTTGACACCATGCTCTCAAGGGCTTTTCTTCTGGAGGAGCATTACTGGCGCCTGCTTGACCCACTCGACCTCTGCCTTGAGAGAAAGCAAGTGAGAGTCTGTCTCATTCAAGTCTTTCTGGGGTTCATGGCATCGTAGGATGGCAGTGATACCATATTCCAGACTCCACATGCTCCCTCTCCAGCTGTGGTTAATCCACGAATTCAACCCACTCTGGGATCACCAGTCCAAGTGCTGCCTCCTCCCAAGAAAGGTTCAAAAGTCCATCTTGTGGTGGACTGACCTCAGGAACATGCTTTTCGGCATGCCTTTCCACAAAGCCAAGCCCCAGAAGACCCTGACCACAGATGCCTCACTCCATTTGGGAGCCCACACTCAAGGTCCCTCTGTAAAGGGTCTATGGTCATCCATCAAGAAGAAATATCACATCAACATACTTGAGATGCTGGCAGAGAAGAAGGTTGTTTGAGCGTATGTGAAGCTGTTCGGGAACCATGTCATCCAGCTGCTCATGGACAACACAATGGTCATGTATTACCTGAACAAGCAAGAGAGAACGAGATCCTGCACCTTCACCTTGCTCACACTCCAGATTTGGCACTGGTGCCTGTTGAAACACATGTCTATCTCTGCAGTCCACTTCCCAGGCACAGAAAATGCTGTGGCAGATGCTCTAATTTGCTTGACCCATATCTGTCATGAATTGACTTTTCACATCAATGCCCTCCATCTAGTCTTTGCTGACTGGGGGACTCCATGGATCAACCTCTTTGCATCACCAGAAAACACCAGATGTCCAGAGCTCTGGCTCCTGGATTCCACACCCACAGTCCAGAGGGGATACCTTCCTCTTTGGCTGGGACAAACCTCTCCTTTAACTCTTTCCACCATTCCCATTGATTTTGAGGGTCCTGGTCAAGCTCTGAGCTGAACATGCCTTGGCCATCTTCATCACCCTGTGGTGGCCTTGCCAGCCATGGTTTGCAACTCTCCTTTCACTGTCGTGATGGGAGTGCCAGCATCTTCCCCTGAGACCCAATCTTCTCTCCATGAGCAATGGTCAGATAGTGCATCTGGACCTTGAGATGCTGAATCTCTCAGTGTGGAGGCTTCTCCTTTGACAAACCTGTCTGAGAGGATTTGAGGAGTTGTCAGTGCTGCTCATTGACTGTCCACTGCCCAATCTTATGCTTACAGTTGGCAGTGGTTTGTCCAGTTCCTTACAGCTTTAGGTCATTACTTGGATCAAGCTGGAATTTGAGATGTCCTTAGGTTCCTGATGACTTTGTCAGATGCCAGCCTCTTGATATCTACTGTCAAAGTCTACTTGGCAATGATTTCCCATCACTTTATTCTTTTTTGTCACCAGTCCTGTTTCCTGCATCCAGTGGTGAAGTGGTTCCTTAAAGGATATATAAACCTCTACCCGCCATTCTCGGGCCCCACTCCACTTTGAGATCTTTGACTGGTTCTCAAGCAACTCTGTTGACCCCCGTTTGAACCCTTCTCTTCCTGTACTCCAAACTTGCTTGCATGGAAGAATCCCTTTTTGGTCACCATTACCTCTGCATATCAAGCAGAAGAATTGTGTGCCCTTTGGGTAGACCAGTCCTATCTCTGCTTTCATGTTGACAAAGCTGTTCTATGACCTGATGTCTCTTTCCTGCTGAAGGTTGTGTCTCCCTTTGTTCTGCCTGCTTTCTGTGAGAATACAGTTGTCTCTCCACATTCGCGAACTTGACATTCACGGTTTTGGTTATTCGCGGTTTTGGGAAGGCCCCCCTGGGCCCCCCCAAAACCGCGAAACGGGGCCTTCAGAGGCCCCGTGAAAAGACCTGGAGGGAGCGGGGAGGCCCGGGGAGGCCTCCACGGGGCCCCCGGAGGCGCTCCGTAGGCCCCATGAAGGCCTGGGGAGGGGTGGGGAGGCCTTCGCGGGTCCCCCGGAGCCCCTCCGGAGGCCCCGCGAAGACTTGGGGAGGGGTGGGGAGGCCTTCGCGGGATGCCCGGAGGCCCTCCGGAGGCCCCGCAAAGGCCTGAGGAGGGGTGGGGAGGCCTTCGTGGGTCCCCCGGAGGCCCTCCGGAGGCCCCGCGAAGGCTTGGGGAGGGGTGGGGAGGCCTTCGAGGGACCCCCGGAGGCCCTCCGGAGGCCCCGCGAAGGCCTGGGGAGGGAGGGAGGGAGGGCCGGGGAGACCTCCACGGGGCCTAGCAAGGCCCCACGAAGGCCTGGGGAGGGAGGGCCGGGGAGACCTCCGTGGGGCCTAGGAAGGCCCCGCGAAGGCCTGGAGAGGGAGGGAGGGAGGGCTGGGGAGACCTCCGCGGGGCCTAGCAAGGCCCCGTGAAGGCCTGGGGAGGGGGGGAGGGAGGGCCAGGGAGACCTCTGCGGGGCCTAGGAAGGCCCCGCAAAGGCCTGGGGAGGGGGGAGGGAGGGCCGGGGAGACCTCCGCAGGGCCTAGGAAGGCCCCGCGAAGGCCTGGAGAGGGGGGGAGGAAGGGCCGGCGAGACCTCCGCGGGGCCTAGCAAGGCCCTGTGAAGGCCTGGGGAGGGGGGGAGGGAGGGCTAGGGAGACCTCCGCGGGGCCTAGGAAGGCCCCGCGAATGCCTGGGGACGGGGGAGGGAGGGCCGGGGAGACCTCCGCGGGGCCTAGGAAGGCCCCGCGAAGGCCTAGGGAGGGGGGAGGGAGGGCTGGGGAGACCTCCACGGGGCCTAGGAAGGCCCCGCGAAGGGCTGGGGAGGGGGGGAGGGAGGGCTGGGGAGACCTCCGCGGGGCCTAGGAAGGCCCCGTGAAGGGCTGGGGAGCGGGGGAGGGAGGGCCGTGGAGACCTCTGCGGGGCCTAGCAAGGCCCCGCGATGGCCTGGGGAGGGAGGGGTGAGGGGAGTCCTTATTCGCGGATTTTTCACATTCGCGGGGGTCCGCGGAACGGAACCCCCACGAATGTGAAGGGACAACTGTACTGTCAATGAATCCGAAAGAGAGCTCCACTTGCTCAAAGTTTGTAGAGCTTTGACTTGCTTCTTCTTGCCACTCCATGAGACTGTTTGTTTGCTACTCTGGGAGGAAACTGGGACTCCCTGTGTCTCCTCAGAGACTTTCCAAGTGGGTGGTTTCTACCATTCACCTTGCCTATGGATGTGTCTGGGTCAGCCCCTCTCCTAAGGTTCGTGGACATTCCACCAGGGCAGTTGCAGCTTCCTCTGCTTTTTTAGCAGGAGTTTCCCTGACTGATGTGTGCAGGGCTACTGTGTGGTCACAGCCCATGACTTTTGCTTCTCATTACTGAGTTGATACTCAATCCAGGTCTGATGCCTCTTTCAGCAGGGCTGTTCTCATGTCATGTATGTCACAAGCTGATACATAAGTTTTTCCCATTTTATGTGTTGCACTTTTACCACTGACATCTTATTGTCTGGGATTTTGAATCCACAGTCTGTTCTGTGGTTAATTGTTATGGATCTCTTTGAGGTTAACCTCTGTGCATATACCTTGTTCTGTAGACTATGCTCTGACTATTTATTGTTTACCTGCATTGTCACATGGTTTGATATGTACCATGTGCTGTTATACATATTTATTTTCTAAATTTTTTTTACATGTTTGTCCTTCTACTGAAATTCACCTCAGAATATACCTCATATTTGAATTTGCACCTTATCTTGTGTTTTGGTGTCTTATTTCATGTGGTACTGCTACTCATTGGAGTTTTGGTGATGCATGACACTCCCACCACCTTAGTGGTATAGCTTGCTAGTCTCCCATTTGTGTGATTCACAGATACCATGTTGAAGAAGAACTGGTTACTTACCTGTAACTGTAGTGCTTTGAGTGTTCATCTGTGAAATCACACAAACCTGCCCAACCTCCCCTCGAGTGTCCTGCCATTTTCCTTGGTTTCCATGGATGCTGCTAGGCTGCAAACATGGAACTGAGGCACTTGGTGGGCACCAGGTATTTATACCCTGGGGACAGTGGGTGGAACTACTGCCAAAAGTTCTAACTGACTGCGCTAGAAGATTGCAAATGCTGTTTCTGTGCATGTGTGAAACCCATCTGTGTGATTTCTCAGATGACCACTTGAAGAACTACAGTTGCGGGTAAGTAACCAGTTCTTATATGGATTGGTAACTGCTCATTAGTTACTGATCACAGAATCAGCAACTTTAATTTTTGGAAGCAGAAAAACAATTGCCACTGCTTTTATATGCCACAGCACTTATCTACATTGGCTAGAAAAGTGCATGCACAACAACAAAAATTAAAAATATTGGCTGTCATTCTGTACTGCAGTTATAGATTTGTAACCTAGAATTACAGATCTGTAACTGCTACATATTCAGAAAAACAACATAGTCTTATTGTAAGACTACATAAAGGATCCTACTGCCCACCTTAACAGCCTAGGCATGGGTGGAAAGTTTTTGCTCAGAGTTGTTCCAATCATAAACCTATGTAAGTATGTGAATCTCGATATTGCAACTTT
Organism: Gambelia wislizenii; assembly: GCA_030847615.1. Taxonomy (NCBI): domain Eukaryota; kingdom Metazoa; phylum Chordata; class Lepidosauria; order Squamata; family Crotaphytidae; genus Gambelia; species Gambelia wislizenii. The sequence continues at coordinate 190,580,569 of JAUMIR010000003.1, read as the reverse complement.
TCAATACAGAAAGCAAGATTAATATGCTGAACAAATATCTATAAATTTTACAAAGGAAATATTAGGCCTGATTAATTAAACTTCATTCATTCAATTGTGATAAATAGATTACATAAGTGGTCATAGAATATTCAAGAGGTAATGAAAATCATTACAAATGCATCCAAACAAGAGAAAACCATCAAATGTCATCATTGGAGATAAATTTATAGAAATGTGTATCCAATGATGAAGCAGAAAGGCCTTTCCATAGGGAACTTATATCAGGAAGGTTTAATAAAATAATGTTATTAAGTGACATAATGAAAAAAACAGTACTTCCATAGAAAGGAAGAAACATTCTTCTGTACAGTGTTAGTCAAATGCCAGATTCACTGTACACACATACCAGCATGAACATGCATTTGGAATATTTGGTTAACCTTTGTACCTACACTACAAATATGATCTAAGCATAAGGATGTTACACTTTACCAAGTTCCAGGGAGGGACCAACCTAAACTGCAACTTCATTACCATGAGGAGAAAAATTTAAATCCTGCATGAAAATATTTATAGAAACTTATCTCCTTGGTTCTGTGTACCTATTGTCTTGATCTTGTGAGCTCTGATTATAAGCAGTGATAGAGTAACACTATGAAAAGTTTTTTTTTATATCTAGGATCCTGTTTAGACAGAGTCTGCATCCTTAAACTAGGATTTATAGTTTGAAAAATAGAAAGAACAATTTTCACATAGGATGGAATGTTTACAAGAACCTTGGTGTCTTTTTGGACACTTTAATCATATTTTATTTGGAGCAGAGAGAGGAGAAATCTCAGTTGTATTTATTAGTGTTTATATATAGACAGTTGTCATTCTATCAACAGCAGTCATTCAGTACAATAGAATTGTTCATATTTTCCCCTAATGACAGATTTATTATATTGTCTTGGCTTTCCCATCAATGTACTTAATCTATTTTATTCCACAGAAGTTGCATTCTATTCAAGTTTTTGAATTGCCAGTTATCCTTGGCAATGTTTATTAAGGTATAACAACTAAATAATACAATTACTTTGTCAGGTTTGAATAAAAAGGGACAGCTATCCTTGTTAATTACTGTTGCAGAACAAAGGGCATTGCATTAATATTAGTCAAAAAGTTTCTCCCTCCGAAATTTGCTTTCAGTGCATGGAAGTCTTCTATTCAAAATATTTTTGAATACCCAACCAATTCTTCCTTACATATATGTTTCAGCAGCACAAACCACTGTTTGATACAGTGCAGTGGGAAAAGGGGAAGACATAAGTGCCTCAATTACAAGTTCCACACTGTATTGTCTAATCAACTCTGAAGTAAATAATTAAATACATTGTCTGCTATTTCCAGAGTGCTTTCTAGGCAATCAATGACTCAATGTCTGATAATCTATTCTAGTTAGTGACAGACCAACACTGCTTAATTTTAATGCTGATCTTTGAAAACAAACTAGCCACAACAAGACCTACTTTATTTGTAGAATGTGTTTATTTATTTACCTATTTCCTTTCTACCAACAGGAGACCAAATGTGGTTCACAACACAGATTAAATGTAACCCTAAAACATACCCTCCAGCATTTCACAGATGAAAATCAGGACAGAATGAGTATTCACCCACCCACTCCCCAAAAATCCTGCCACTGTATAGAGTCAGAAGCTTCCTGAATCATTGCTCAAGAGCAGGCTTTGTGAGAAGACAAAGGGGTTACTAGGGAAGTTGCCTGTGTTTGGGCACAGGCAACTTCCTCACTTATTCAGTCCCCCTTCTAATTGCCCTAGTGATGAAGACCCAGTCATTCAATTATCAAACAGCCTTGTTTCTTCATTTGTTTGGGAGCTCATCTACACAAGGGGGGAAATCCATACCTAGCTCAAATCTGGTGCTATAGGAACACACAATGTAAGGCATTTTTCACTGCAAAAGCACTTTTAGCTTTTAACGCAATTCTTAAAACCTCACCTCTTGCTCCTCAGCTTCTGGGGACGACGACAGTATTTACTGGGCTTTTGTACAAGTGGCCATCTGGATCAGGGTGGCATCAGACTTTTGGATGGCAAGGGAAATTTTTGTTAGATGGTCAATGGTAGTTGCTGGGGTTGTTTAGCAGTAATGATCCAGGTCTGCCACCCACTCCGAAGCCAAGCTGATTCATGAAAAAATAAATGCCCCCTTCTAACCAGGGACAGCACTGCTGCCTTCCCAGCTAAGCACCTCCATGGCAGAGCCCTGCTGGCATGCAGCCAATTGCTCTGAAGTCAGTATGAGGTACCCAGCCATGCAATTAACCCAATCACCCCCCTCACCATTGAACTCATAGCTGGTTGACTCGTTCTGACCTCAGAGCAAGTAACTGAGTGCCAGTGGAGCTCTGCAATGGAGGTGCTTAGAAGATAGCAGCAATGGACCTGAGGAGAAAGGCGCCAGCAGTAACAAAGTGGTGCAGGTTCAGGCTTTGACCAGGGAACTTGTGTGGACATTGATACAATGTCACTTCAGCATAAACCAGGTAGATGTGGCACTAATGGGAGTGAATCTGGGCCAGAATAGTCTGAATTCCATCTGGATTTTGGCCCCCACTGTAGACACAATCTTGGAGCGGGCAGCAGCGGAAAGAAGGCATAGAGAGTAGCAAGGCAACAAGTGCTTGCTTTACTACACAGCAGGCACAGGAAGTGGCCGTCGGTGTCTCCTCCTCATCTCTGCTGCTTTGCTTTTCAGGTCATCTCTTTTCTTTTTCTCCTAGACCTTCTGTTTTCTTGCTTCTGCCCAGCTGTGTGTGAGTAGTTGTCCCTATGTGTCTGCAGAAAATGTGAAACTATTGGCAAATAAGAATGGGTTAGTGAAGTGCTGCTAGCAACAAGAATGAGTGCTAGATCCACTGCTCCCGATGCCACCATTGCTGCATTCCGTGGCCTCTTCTCTTCATTATGTGAGCTGGAGGGTGTGAACCATGGCTACCAGTGAAGAGGAGGAGGGAGCTAAAAGGTGATCATAAAACTTAAAAATAAAAATAAAATAATATTTTTCTAAAAAATAAATAAATAAAAACACCTAAAATATTCCATTAAAACAGCATTGATATAAACCATTTGAAAGTAGTTAAAATTTAACAGTACACTTAATGGGGGATAAAAGTACAGCACCCTCCCCCCCAACTTTTTTAAAAGAAAAAACCCTTCTGCAGCAACTAGTTAACAGCCAAGAACCTATCTAAATAAAAATGTCTTTGCCTGACAGTACAAGCAAAGCAACCTAGCCTCCCAATGGGAGGGAATTCCACAACCTAGGAGCAGCTACCAAGAAGGTCTTTTCACATGTCCTCAGCAAAAGTGCCTGTAATGGTGGTAGGGCTAAGGAAGCTTTTCTGCATGGATCTCATCCCCCAGGCAGGTTCATATAGGAACATATTTTCTTTCTGTTAGTCTGGATCCAAATCATATGGGGACTTATAAGCCATAGCCATTACTTGGAATTCTGACCAGAAATAGATATATAGCCAACAAATCTGATGTAGCAAAGGAGTTATACATTCATTGTTTTCTATAAATTTTCTATAAATGCCCATAATTTGCAAATTGTAGTCCAAGTAATCCATCTCTGCTTTTACAGAAAGGGTTTTAGTACAAGTGTGGTGTATCCAAAAACATTATCAATGTTTCTAGTACAGATTGGATATGAAAGTTCTTTTATAACAGTGGTGTGCTTTAGGTTTTGTTTCTAATAAAGAATTGAATGCAACTTTTCTAGCATGATACCATATAGTTAGTTTATATTTCTTTTGCAAGTGCTCCAAATTATGGAATATGATTATGTGGCTTTAAATCAACTTTAGATTTATGACCACTGGATTATATGTGTATGTGTGTGTGCCTTGAAGTTTCCTGTCCACTTGTGATGACCCCATGAATTTCATAGGGTTTTCTTAGGTGAGGAATATGCAGAGGTCGTTTGGCCAGTTCCTTCCTCTGAAATATAGCATACAGCACCTGGTATTCATTGAGGGTCTCCCATCCAAATACTAATCTGGGCCAACCCTGCTTTGCTTTCAAGATCTGGTGCATTTGGGGTATTTATTAACCTTTATTTAGTTTGAGTCACATTGTGTTGCAGAATTCACACAGAATTACATCTGCAAGATAGGTATTTTCCCATATTTTCATCTGGAAAGTTGTAATCAATGTCCCTGGGTTTCAGTCACCTCCCATGTACAGGTTTGGAAAGGTTTTTTTTTTTTTAATAATTTCTATGCCATTGAATACAACCAACATTGTCCCAAACAATTTAAAATTTAAAATTCATTTTCACACTTCCATAAGTGCTTCCAATATAGAATTAAATTATGCTATTTCTTTATTCAATTAATGAAAATGCAACAAGCATGTACAATTTAATCCCAGGCAAAATGTGGACTACTAATAAATTGGAGAATAAGGATGAAATATAGAATGGCCTCCAAAGAGAAAAGGTAATTTCACCCTGGTTCCAACCAATAGCTCAGAAAGGAAACTATCTCCTGCACCCCCCAAGATTGCTGCCAATTGTCTTGGGACATGGTGAGGTCTTTCTTACCACCCTAAGAGATATTTCAGCATGCTCAGGAGAGTATGATATCCAGCCCATACTCCCTATCATATGTGACCTGATGTCATTTACAGTATCAGTCTGTAAATATCAATCAAACCAAATTCACAACCCTTCTCCCCCTCAAACAATATGAAGTAGTAGGGGAAATAAAGAAGATTCAAGGGACAATCTACAATTCTCCAATACTTCCTGCTTAGCCCAGTAGGTGTCATGTGAATCCCACACTGTGTTAGGGAAGAATGGGTGGGTGCTATAAGACCCAGAGAGCAACAGGTGCAAGAAACAACACTTTTATATAGAACCTTCCTGATCCATGTGAGATCTGATATAGCATGACATCAATCCCTCTTGAGAGTCTTAACTCTTCTGAGAGGGGTGGGGACAATAGCACTGCAGCTTAACATGTGAGAGGAAGCACATTGCAGCTTTAAATTTACGGAAATCATCTGCAATATGAGATCTAGATTAGCAATCTGAACTACTTTTCTAATATCTTTGAAACCAACTGATTCTGACACCAGTATTGACTCAATCATTATTGCCCTGGCAAGAATACATGGAAGTAATCCATATCACAAGTCCTGTTTGTAAAGCTGAGGTCTTGGATCACATCTGGTAAGAATTTAGATGTTCCATTCTGAAAGAAGTATGTCCGAATATGAGAATCTTCACATGCACAACATGAAGCATGCTATGGATCCATAAAGCTATGGATACTTGGTTCTGTGCCAATTTACTGACCAAAAAGCTTTATTCAATAATCTGTTGGTCACAGTCCTTGTGTTTTCCCCCAACATTCCTTTTTATGCTCATTTACAGAAGAAAAATTAGAAACCAAAACACGTCTGTTTGCACTACAAAAAATGTTCACAAATAAGATTAATTATTCCCAGCTCATAGGCTCAAAATGCAGACTTTCAGATACTGTATTTTTAATCATATTTCAACAAACAAATTCTAGCAATTTGCATTTTTGATTTCCAAGTGTGATTTCTTTTTTCCCAGGTTTACTGTAGAGTGATAATTATTCCCAACCCACAATTTTTGTTAAAGAATGTTGCAATGAATCAGAGCCCCAAAGCATCTTCATCTATGCTGCTACATGTCAGCACTTTCATTATTTAGGAAGTCTTACTGTATTGGAGGTGTGTTCCCAACTAAGGGAATCACAAACTCAGCCTTCTGTGGCTCTTGCAGCTTGCTGCTACTGTGCAATGGCTACACCCAAGGCATAATTGCATTGGGTGCATTGATTCTCTGGTCCATAGCATCACATGTATAACATGGTAAAATTAATATCCTAGCTTGTTATTTCCCTGGGTCAGTTTCAATGCTGTAAATATTTGGGCAACAAATTTAACAATAGTTGCAGCTAAGTTACTACAGTATCATGAACAAAACAATTCCTTAATGACTCCCTTCATCATGTAAGGCATCAAGAGTCACAGGAGATTATCAGACACATTAAAAGTGGTGTTACAGGAACACCAGGAGATCACAAAAGGGCTCCCTTATCAAACAACCTTGTCTCCCCTCGTTATGTACCCAATCTGCTCCTGTTCTACCAGCACTATTTTTTACTGATGGGAAAAGCCATCAATAGAACCCCCCATTCAGTTTCTTTGATGGATTTGCCTGCGTGCGACAAGGTGCCTCATTATATTGTCAAGATCCCAGCATCAATGGGAGGTCCTTGCCAGAACACTTCTGGGTGAGATCAGGACATCCATGTAAATGACACACTTTTTATTACCCTCCATAGGTTACTTGAACATTTTAAAGTGTGTTTTTGTGCTTGCTGTCACTTTTTTGTAATTTTTCTTTTTCTTTTTGAATTTCCCATGCTTGTATGAGAATCCGTAGGATTTCAATCCAGGAAGTGAACAGAGCTCCATTAGAGCTCCTTTTGCTCCTGGGCTGCCCTGTCAATGTGAGACAAGTTACATGTGGTGGGAAGGGTTGTTGTGGTGGGACTGGGATGGGACAGGGGCAGGAATGGAGATTGTGGGACAGGAACACTTTTTTTCCATTCCTGTGTGATAATCTCCTCAGACTTGGGAAGCCAGCAACAGGATTTAAGCATCTACAGTAATTATCTTGAGTTATTCTCTGCCTTTTGTTGTTGCAATTTTGCCAAAAGGAAAAAAGAAAAGAAAAGAAACCTGTGGTCTGCTCTCTGCTACGCTTCATCACCAATAGGGTTGTGCTACAGCTAACAGCTCAGCAGGGATCAGATGACACAAGTGGCTAAAAAGCCTTCAAAAGATGCTGTAAAGTTTGCTGAGTCTGGTCTGCTTTTCTTCCTCAGTGGCTAGCTGACTTTAATCCTTGTTTGTTTTCAAACCATGGCAGCCCTTTCCAACTATTATGTTTTCCTCTCATCAGTTCTTCTTTCTTGAAGTACTTACTACACTTAGGTGTGCCTGGTCACTAAGGATCAGAATAATAGGGGGGGGATTTGAAAATGGTATGCCCCCCCCAAAAAAACAACAACAACTGCAACACCATATTCCTAAAGTGTTGAGAAATTCTAACAGGAAAACTCCTGGACTGACAAGAGTCTTCACAATTTGGGATATATTCTACCCAAAATTTGGACATGGTTGTTTTATGATGAAAACAGCTTTTTCTGCAAAGAAATATTATTTTCAGAGTGGAAAATGCTGGTTTTGGCACCAAACAATCAAGCATGAATTTTGCATAGATATTCCCAAACTTGGAATAGTCATCAAAACTGAAAGTTTTCAGAGACAGTCTCACGCTGAGAATAAATTGCTAAAATTACTTGGTATTTCCTTCAAGAAGAAAAGTAGAAATCAGAAGTGTCTCAAACCCTGAAACCTAGAGACCACCCAATCATTGGGGGCAACCCCAGAGACGTTACAGGAAGCACCCCTTAATGATGATACAGATAGGCCAATATCCTACCATAGTGTACATGCACATATCTTTTAAAAACTATTTGCCCCAGCCAGAATGCCTGTCTAATCTACCCACCTAAGTAACTTTAATTTCAATCCACCCTCACCATCTAACAAAATAAATGATGCTGACTCTGTTCTCCATATCTAAACTCTACACCCTACAACAGCCACCATGTAACACCATGACTTCTGACTCTCAACTGTCACACTCCAGCTTTCAATGAGTCAATTTCCTATCAGCCATCCAACCTCCCCCTCCAACTATCCTAATACCTTCTTTTTCCTGCCAATAGGCTACTTACCATAAACCATCAACATAAAACGTAACACATCACCACAATTCACATAATATATGCACAATATAATTTATATAAGCTGCAGGATATCACATATTCTACCTAAGTTTTCCAAGCTCTGCTTTGAACAGGAAAATAATAATAATACCCAAACTGTTTCCAGCTCAGTTTTAATAGTTTCCAAGCACAGCTTTGGACTGCAACTCATATATATATATATATATATATATATATATATATATATGAGTTGCTGTCCAACCAAAGTGGTGATGAGGGAGTTCTACTTTGAAGGCAAAGACAATTTTCCCCAGTTCTATTTTTAATACTTTCACAAGCACTGATTATGTCAAATTGGAGTTGTAGGCTGTGGGTAGTCAAGTAAATGAGTGGGCCCCCTCAATCAATGTGCCACTTACCAATGCATCAAGTGGGGAGAAGAGGTGGTTCAAGATGGCTCCTGGAAACTGGTGGTACCTAAAAATGATGTCAGATAGTGCTGGTTATAGAGGATAAGTTTGATTGATTGACATCACTCATGGATGCCTCGGAGCTTCAACACTGACTGAGATGCAATGGAGAGGACAGCCAGAAGAAGAGGGCGAGTCCAGGAGGTGTCACAGGCGGAACATAGGGATTCTAAGGAATTGCTAGAATGAGGGAGGAGGAAGAGGAGGGAGAGAGAGAGACAGAGAGATGAACAGGGGAAAATGGCAGGGATAGAATACAAAAGAAAAGAGACAGATGGATGGGATAAAATTGCTAAAGTGTAGGGAAAGGGAGGAACAGTGCTGAACAGAGAAAGCAGCGGAGAGAGTCCCAGGCAGAGTGAGGGAATAGCAAAGGAACACAGGCAACAGAAACTGGCTATGAAAGTGATCCAGAAGGACAACACACAGAGGGGAAAGGCACTCAGATAGGAAGAAGGTATTCTCATTCTCCAGGAGTGCTAAAGAGAGGCAAGGCATCATCCCAGTGGTGAAGACAGTTGTCATAGGTGGAGTCTCCTTCTACCTAGAGGGTAGTCTGCACCTCATCTAGGGCCTCTCAGCTATCTGACAGCATCTGACATCAATATTACCCCGAGAGAGGGAAGAAAGACAAGGCAATGGAGGAATAGCCTTGGAAGCACAATGAGGAGACTGTGTAGGATGATGTATTGGGAGAAGCATGAGTAGGACGACAATGAAAAGGCAAGATGGGGACATAGGGCTCTCTGTAAAGAAAAAGCAGAGGAGCCAGTAGGTCATCTGTGCAAGACTCACATTCACTGAAGTTCTGGAAAGGGACTAAGGATACTTCCTTGTGTCAGAGGCCATAGTGGCTTTTGTTTATTGTTGACTGCAGGACACTTGTGTAATACTCTCAATAAAGCAGCAGTGAGTATGAGCAGTGTGTGAAGCTCATATTTGTAAGGGGCACTACATAGTCCAACTAAATAAATCATTCTAAGCATACATAAAGGTTTTCTTTAGGGTGGGAATTATTTTAATGGGTCACTTCACACTGGTCACATTTAAAAAAATAATAATCAGAATACTCTTTCACTCCAAAATAATCACAATCATAGCAATGATACTAGTAATCACCACATATTTTGAAGAAGGCAAAGCTCTGTCTTCTGAGAATCCTAACTAAACCTCAGCTGTAAATGCAGGAACATGGCACTGATGTATACTTAATGCTCAAACTATTGACACTTTTTTTTTCAATTGAAAAGCATTTATAAGTTCATTTTCTGATCACCAGTGCCTTCCAAGTGAGGTACAATTATTATTATTATTATTATTATTATTATTATTATTATTTGGGGGAAAATATAACAACACAATAAAATAAAGCAGAGTAACAGAAGCAAAACATTCTTCAAAACTTCTTGATTGGTAGAACAATTACAATATTTTCTGTATCTTCCTATAACATTTTAGAAAATGAGCTCCTAACATTAACTTCACTGTTGTTCCTAATGGCATTTTGACATGTGTTAAGTGCTGTGCTGATTATTTCCAGGAGCTGCCCTTAGGCAGAATGCACCCAAGGCCTCAGTGTTTGTGATCAGTGAACAACAGAGCCAAGCTTGCAGATTTAATATATATATATATATATATATATATATATATATATATATTTAATAAGAGCAATGATGATGCCATTTGCCATCCTGTACAGAATGGGTAGGGAGAAAGTGGTCCATGGGACACATGCAACCCACTTTTCTGGCCTTTGGCGCCTCAAAGCCAGTCCCTCAAACCCCCTCAAAACCAAATTTAAAAAGAAATAAATCAAAATATCCAAAGTTTTGGCCTATTTTATCATGCAATCTTTCACTTGTTCTTGTTCCATTCCAAAACTTAACAGCAGTTTATACATTTTAAACTGTGGGAGCCCTGGTGGCACAGTGGTTAAATGCCAGTACTGCAAGTCACCACGTTGCAAGTTCAATTCCAGCGGGCTCCAAGGTTCACTCAGCCTTCCATCCTTTCATAGGTTGGTAAAATGAGTACCCAGCTTGTGGGGGGCAATTAGCTAACACACATTGAAAACTGCTTAATGCAGTGTAGATGTGAAAATTGCTATTGCTTAAAACAATTTGTAAGCCTCTCTGACAGCCTTGTGGCTGAAGAGTGAGGTATAAATAAATAAATTTTTACCAACCACATGTTCATCATCCATACATAGTTGTAATTCAGACTCTGATTTGTTTTTTGTTTTTCAGAAACCACATTCTTTTTATCCATCTCAAATCTTTCATACAACTGAAAATATGAATACTATTAAAAACCATACCTCTCTGCTAACAAAAATTCCTTTATCTTCATTATATATTCTCCTTGGTAATTTTCTTGCATATATTGATACCTTAACAATTTTTTTTACCCATTGTTTCTCTTTAATAAAAAGTCTCTTGTATTGAAATCTACCGAGGTATTTTCAGGCACAACCTTGGTTTCTATTTCATATTCTCAATAATGCACATCTCACATAGTGATGATTAAAATCTACATTCACTTTGGACTTTTTTGGACGCCGATCTGTAGCACAAGCAGCCTTGTCCCCGTTGTGAGGCTGCTGCACGGCAGGGGGGGCAGTTTTGGATGATGCTGTCCCCGCGCCAATACTGTTGCGGAAGAGCTGGGAGACTGCAGCGCCATATTTGGCAATTTTCTAATCACGGTCAACTTCCATGATTAGAAAATCGCCAAATATAGTGCTGCAGCCTCCCAGCTCTTCCGCAACAATATCGGCAGGGGACAGCATCATCCAAAACTGCCCCCCTGTCATTCAGCAGCCTTGCCACGGGGACAAGGCTGCTTGTGCTACAGATCAACGTCTGAAAAAGTCCTTTGACTTTAGTATACTATAGATATTCATACCACCCAAATTTCAAGTTGTGCCCTTCCAAATTTAGCAATCTTGTATTTCTCAACAGTATCCATTCTATCACCATACCAAGCAGCAGGCAGTAAACTACAAATTCAGATTTGCAACCCCAATCCACCTCTTCATTTCACATAAACTTAGATATATCCATTCTGCCATTGCTTAAGTGGTATATTTGTCATCAGCACTGACATTGTCTGGAATAGGAACATATTCTAGGTAAAACATTCATTTTTATCACAGAGATTCTCCCCAGCAGCAACAAGTTTAGTTTCTCCCATCTATCCATGTCTTTTTTGATGTCATTTAAGTCCTAACATACTTGTTTTGAAATAACATACAGTTCATATTTGTTAGATTAACACCTAGGTACTTCATCTTTTTCTCTATTATAAAACCAGTTTTACCCATCAATTCCATTTGATCTTCCTTTCTCCTCACTGGCATATCCTGCCTCCATATGTGGCCCATTCTGCCCCCATTACCTGGAGAAAATGGGCTAGCATCCAAACAGGAACACCAACCCGTTACTGAAGTTGCCGCCATTTTCGCTGCTGATGTAGATGCCAGGGAAGGGTGAGGGACAGCATGCCAGGATGGGCTCCTGCGGACATGCCATTTAATTGAGTATCCCAGCAGTACTGAATTAAACACAGTATTTTTTTTATCATGGTTTATCAGGCCTTACCCCAGTTTGCCCTCATTCTAGCCTTATATATGCTCCAGGGGTGGTAAGGACTACCTGAGGAAAAATGGGGCAAAAAGCTCCATATGGTCTGCCACATGGGGGGAAGCCAGGATATTTCTGCTCATGTATATAAGCCCTTGATTGGGGTACCACATGTGGGAGGCAAAGTTTAATACTTCTCTTCGTAGTCATTTCCATCTCACTCTGAGCCCCACTCTTGGAATGTAAACCTTTTATCTCATTCTCTGTAGATAAATAAATACAGAAACATTCACATTTTCAAAACAAACCTTAGGTCAATCTGCTCAAACAGGTTTTTTTTTCCCTGTAAATGATTATTATTGCTGCCTTGCTGCATAGAATTTTTAAAAGTGTAAATATTGGATGGATTATTAACTGAAGAGGTTTTGGGGGGTGTCTGTGGGAGCCCACCTGTGATGCCCAAAATCTCAATTATTAATTGGGGAAATATTAGCTCAGATGGATGGCTGCGAGAGGTCAGTTAACTTTTGAGATCTTTTCGCCTGTGTATACCAGTACTAACTGCAGAGACTCCCAGCAATGTAAATTAAAAATGTTTTTTTTTTTATTGGAAAATAACACAGAAGCTTTCACACACACATTCATGCTCACAAAAACCACACAAGGCTAACAAAGTGTTAAAGGTGGAAAGGTTGGATAGAGGATTAGATTTGGGAGGTAGGGATTATCGTTACCACACTTGAAAAGAGAGAAGTGAAGGACTCAGATCAAAATCTAAGGGTGGCCCTGGATTCTGTTCCAGGGGCATGCTGACAGAGTGTCCAGGTGTAGTCACAATGGCACACCTTGCTATTGTTTTGGGGGCTAATATTTATACTGTATTTCATGTCCTGACAATGTGTTTTTTCTTAGGATAAAGCTGTAAGGGGTTAAACAAAGGAAACCAAAACTCTGTTGATTGCTATTAATGGCTGATAGAAAAGAATTGATGGGTTTATTATAACCTCCATATTGTGAAAAAGTGTGAAGTGATGTTTCATGGGGATGAGGGATGTATATGTCACTTGTTTGTGCTGTATGTTTCATTGCCAAGGGTGCCAAGAGGGTTTAGCACATACCTCCTTAATGGCTCTGTTTACTAGGGAACTTCGCTTAATTCTATCTTGAGTATGTCCACTAGTAATTTTCCACAATATCTTCCTCAGGTCCTGGTAACCTTCATCTGACCTCACTTATGGTCCTCCCCAGTCTAATAGACCCTGTGAAGTGTCTTAGTATTGCCAATTATGATATATTATGGGGACGGGTATAAGGTATGGTAACAGTTTTGGGGAGGCATTCATCATTTTTCTCTCATGTAGGAAGTCAAAAACACATGGTAGATGATAATTTTTCTCACTCAAGGAAAAAAAGTGGTTAATATTCTTTATACCTCTGTTTCTCACACACATTTTAGATATATTTCTTTAAAAAAAGTTGACAGAAAAAGATTTCCCACACACACAACATAGAATTAATATAACATGTATTTGGGCCCAATTAAAAATAAATCTGAAGTAATTAAAAAACTAAAGCAACTTACTATACTTTCAAAAGTACTGAATTAATTTGGCTGGTGTTAAATCTTCCTTTTGGATTGTTTCACGATGTATTTAAGATGCATTTGTCTTGAATAACTGAATATTAAGAGTAATTAATTTAAAATGTATCATGTTAAGCTATTGCCTCCTTTTCAGGGATTCACATTCCTAGACGTATCACTGACTGACAGTAATAATTTGGAACACAGAAAGTGAGTTTGGGGTTTTGATTTGTTTTGATTGTCATTTTTAAATTGTCTCTTATACTGCCCCTCAAAGTGCTTGAACACTTTCTGATTGAGGGGGGAAAACCCACACATTACAAAGGAGGCTTTGTACTTTTCTTCAAAAATTGATTGCATGACAATGTTCTGAAATCACTACTTGCCTCTCTTCCAGTTCTGGTCTCTCTCTAAAGGGCACACAAATATTAATGACATTGTAAAAGAGATTCTGGCAACAGGAAATACGGAATTACTGAAATTCATTCATCGTAGGTTTCCTCCTAGCAGTGGTACCTCTGACTTCCTTGATCTTTTTATAGGCAAGAACTCACTTGACAAACACTCTCCATTTCTCCTGACAAACAAAAATCTGCAATAAAGCAGGAAATGACTCATACCTGCACTCATAAATATTGTTCTATAAAGAACAAGGAACATTACACATAACCCATGTTAACCTTCTCAGGCTATATGGGCTGCTCAGAGAGGAGCAGGGGGGGAAAAAACCTCTTAAACCAGGGGTTCTCAAGTATTTGAAAAAGTATGTCTCTTCTTCTCTGGAATACTCACCTTTCTCTCTGCATGTGTTATGTGCACAGATATTTTAAAAATCCAGTCCAAGTTCCATAACTACACAAAATAGGCCTTACTGTTTTTCACATAGTTAGGTCCAGTCTACATGCTCTTCCCTCCCTCTCCCCATGCACCTACATTCTGGTTAGGAAAATATCTTTGTGGCATCATCTCCAGGCCTTCCTGGTACCAAAACTAATGTCTTTTGAGTGCCAGATAAAGCCCATTTTATTTTAGATGTTGAATTTAATGTGTTTCTTCAGTCCAATTTATTTCCATTCCTCTGGCTAATCCTGTCTTCATTATGCTTTTTCACATACTGTCATTTAACAGTTGTAACCTAGTTGAAGGACATGAAAAGCCTTTTTGAAGAATACAGAATGGACTCAAAATGTTTTTGGCCCCCACATTGGAAGAAATATGGGATACAAATCTAATATATTAATAAATATTCTGCTGCCTGACATGAGCAGCAATCTGCTCTCCTGTTAAAATACTCAAGGCAGAAAATTCCACAACTACCTTCCCCATTTTTTGGCATTAAAATATAATCATAATAATTTGAATAGCTAATAAACTGCTGAGGGCTTTAAAAGGTTATTTTTTTGGACCATAACTTCCCAAACAGTCCAGCTAGCCTGGAAACTGGCCATGGTGGCTGAGTATCTCTACAAATTGCTGTGCCCCCCTACCCCCTCCACCATATTGCTGCTTGTCCATTATAACAAAATCCAGCCTAACTCTGCCTAATGGTAGAGGCCAACCCTGGAGGAAACTAGCTCTTGCATGGAGAAGCCATATCATACATAATACTTTGGGTGCAAGGTGGAGACGGGGGAGCTGTCCTACCAATGAATGAAAAGATGGACCAGTCCAGTTAACATCTGAATTAAGCTCAAGATGTCTCCACCATAGCTTACTGGGCAAAGAAATTATAGTGAATCAAAAGAATAACACATAAAGAAGTGTAGGAATGGAAAATGATAAGAATGAGGAGGAAACATAAGTCATTACGATGTGGTAAGTGCTCAAGCATCATTATGATGTGGTAAGTGCCCAAATGGGCTGTCTTCAGAATCTAAAATTCCAAAATCTTGTAGGTGAGGCATACAAGCAAAGCCCTGTCAGTTCACAGGTTCTAGCAGTTTAGGAAATACTCATTTACATACTTACATTGCGGCTTCAGAGCTTTTAGAGCTCAATTTTGGATGCTGGCAGTTTGTTTGTTTTTTTAAAAATGTAGAGAATATTTATTTATGATTGTGTTAACTGCATTGTTTCTTGCTTTGTTAACAACAAAGAATGGGGAATCTTTGGCTCAACCAATATTTTGGAATCAGCATCAGATTTGTGCACAGTTCTTTTACATTTAACATCCTCCATGTGTACCATCATATAGTATACCAGTATCTTCTTTTCCTGCAATTAATGCATTGGAAATGGGTTTTTTTCCCCCTCAGTCTTTGGAGAGCTGCAAGAAGGTCAGGTTCATTTGTAATACAGAATAATATGACCTAAAAAGCTAGATATTTTTAGGTCAAATCAAAAGCCCAGTATCATATTAAGTGCCTTTAATTAACTTTTTTTTAAAGAATCCATTCCCCCTGATTAATGACCTGTTTTGCCAGCTGCATACATGAATTTGTTCTAGGAGGACACTCAAAGTGTCAGCCTTCCAGTTAGCATACTGATCTGGTTTTAAAAGAAAAGTGTTCTTATTTGCTGAGTTTTGCATAACTTCTGGCCAGTAGAATGGAGGAAAAGTTATTAGTGCTTAAGATAAAAAGAAGGGGGAAGGGGGGAAAAGAAAAGGAAATGTAGCAGCACATTTAAGACTTATGGACTTTATCAGACACATTAACTATGGTGTCATAACGACGCCACATAAATACAAAAAGGCACATATATCAGACATCGTCCTTTTGTATTTATGTATTATCAAAATGCTGTTCTACTTTATTGATGGGCCAACCCATCAATAGATCAGCTATGGGGCTTTTTTGCCAGCATTACCAGCATTTGAAACCTTGCATCTCCCCCCTCCCCCCCCACTTGTTATTACAGCGTCAATGGCCAGTCTGACAGAACACTTCTGGGTGAGATTACAACATCCCGGTAACTGACATTCTTTTTTATGAACCTCCCTGGTTTACTTGTAATTTTTGAAAATGTGTTTATGTGCTTTTTGTATTTTTTGTGCGTGTGTGTGTGTTATTTTTGTTTTGATTTTTGATTTCCCTGCATTCCTGTCTTCTCGCGAGAATCCTCAAGATTTCATTCATGGAGCTTCATTCACTTCTCCATCATTGCCAGCCCAGGATGGAAGGTAAGTATGGTAAAGGAGTTCTTTTGCCAACATAAAAACATCACAAGTCATGCCGCCAAAAGAACAGAAAAGGAGGGTGGTCAGATAAAGTCCTAAATGTTTTTTGTATTTTATTTTCACATTAGCTTCCATAGATATAAATCCACTTCTTCAGATGAAATACAATTTATACCTATGAAAGCTCATATGAAAACAGAAAAACCACTTTAAAGATGCTGACATATTTCCTTTCCTCCCCCCTCCCCCTTCCTTTCTCATTTTTATGTTGCAAGAGACTAAGAGCTTGTCTACACTGGCCAGAATACATTGCCTTCCAGCCCAAGTATTCTGGCCCTGGAGCTGCCCCAGATTCTCCTCATTACCAGAATGAAATGGGCAGAAGTCCCCATGCACCCACCGGCCAGTATCAGCAGTTGCCTCTGCCACTGTCACACATCACACTCTCTGAAGCCAGGAAGGAGGCCCTCAGCATGTAATCAAGGCTGGTCGTATGCAAAGGACCATGTGCTGGGGGCCTCCTGCCCAGCTTCAGAGTGACACCAGAGCAGCTGTGGCAGAGATGGCCAGCAATACAGCCTGATATGCAGGTACAGACTCCTGCATTCTCATGCTGGACCCGTTTTTCCAACATGACACAGGTTCTCCTGGGTGTTTTATTAAAATGTTTTAAAGGGCTTTACCCCAGCTTTACCCCACCACAACTTCGCCTCGGACATTGTCAGGACTGTGCGGAAGCGAATTGGGGCAAAAACCCTGTGTCATTTCAACTGCAGGGCTATAACATGGCAGGAACCTGGGGTAAATTGCCCATCTAGACAAGCCCTAACAGGGCTACTTCTTTGTAAGCTAGAGCTAGTTAGATAGGGCATTTTAGTTACCCTTCTCACATTTTGTTGGAGAAATTACATAGAACTAGACCTTCAAGTTACAACATTATATGACATGTCCCATGAAGAGTTACAAACACTTAGTTCATTCCATCCACCTCTCACGTACACTTAATTTTAATGGCTAAAATGCAGTTAGAACAAAAAATTACCCCAACAAATGTATTGAATTTTGTTATTGGGGTACATTTTTGGTCCAATATAATGTGATGTATTGAGACAAAATGTGTCCAAGACCATTTTGTGGTTGAAATATCATTAAGAGAAGCTGGTGTGAGTATGTGAAGTTGAAGGCTTTCACGGCCGGCATCCACAGATTTTCCTTGTCCCCCCCTCCAGGTTGTGAGGCCATGCTCTGTAATAGTTTCTTTCTGATGTTTCACCT
Organism: Gambelia wislizenii; assembly: GCA_030847615.1. Classification (NCBI taxonomy): domain Eukaryota; kingdom Metazoa; phylum Chordata; class Lepidosauria; order Squamata; family Crotaphytidae; genus Gambelia; species Gambelia wislizenii. Next base: position 190,562,718 of record JAUMIR010000003.1, on the reverse strand, counting down.
GCATCTGTGGCTGGCATCCTCAGACAATGGTTGGATAGGAGTGTATGTGGAGTTTATATGCTGTGACCCCCTGTTGGGGATTATATGTAAATTTGTGTAACTGAATGGTTAGTTTCTGGGTATAGAAATGCAAGGCTCGTTAGTATCTGTTTGGCTAATGGTTGGTGGATGTGTCACTATCTGCTGGAAATCCCCCTGTCCCTGGGTGGAATTCCTTTGTAAGTGTTGAGTTTTTATTCTATTGTTTTTCAAAACTGGGAGCCAGATTTTGTTTACTTTTAAGGTTTCTTCTTTCCTGTTGAAGTTGTCCAGGTGTTTGTGGATTTCAATATCTTCTCTGTGCATTCTGACATGATGGTTGTTGGCCTGGTCCAGAATTTCGGTGTTGTTAAATAGCATTTTGTGTCCATGTTGGTTTATACCATGTTCTGCTACTGCTGATTTTTCTAGCTGGCCCAGTCTGGAGTGTCTCTTGTGTTCCTTGATTCATGTTTGCACACTGCGTTTAGTGGTCCCTATGTAAACTCGTCCACAGCTGCATGGTATGCGGTAAACTCCTGTAGCTGTGAGAGGGTCTCTTTTGTCCTTCACTGAATGTAGCATTTCTTGTATTTTTTTTGGTTGGTCTGTAGATTGTTTGGAGGTTGTGTTTCTCCATCAGTTTCCCTATTCTGTCTCTGACTCCTTTGATGTATGGTAAAAATACCTTCCCTTTGGGTGGCTGTTTTTCTTCTTCATTCCTGTTTTTTTTTTCTGGGTCTGGCTGCTTTTGTGATGTCTTTTCTGGAGTAACCGTTAGCCTATAGGGTCCAGTTTACGTGCCTCACTTCATCCTCCAGGTAGTGGGGTTCGCAGATCCTTTTTGCACGGTCTACCAAAGTTTTATTGTGCTTCGTTTTTGTCCTGGGTGATGATTGGAGTTCTTGTGTAGGTATCTATCTGAGTGTGTGGGTTTTCTGTATACCTTGTGGCCTAACCATTGGTTTAGTTTGCGGATGACTAAGGAGATCTAAGAATGGCCGTGTTCCTTCCTTCTCTTTTCCCATCGTGAAGTGGATATTTGGGTGGATGCTGTTAAGGTCATTCAGGAATGAGACTAAATCTTCTTCTCCATGGTTCCAAATGGTGAAAGTGTCATCCATTCGCAAAGAGAAGCTACTGAAATCCACAAACACCTGGACAACTTCAATAGGAAAGAAGAAACCTTAAAAGTAAACAAAATGTGGATCCCTGTTTCGAAGAACAATAGAATAAAAACTCAACACTTAGAAAGGAATTCCACTCAGGGACAGGGGGAGTTCCAGCAAATAATGGCTCATCAACCAACCATTAGCCAAACAGACACTAACGAACCTTGCATTTCTATACCCAGAAACTAACCATTCAGTTACACAGATTTACATATACTCTCCAACAGGGGTTCACAGCATATAAATTCCACATATACTCCTACCCAACCATTGTCTGAAGATGCCAGCCACAGATGCAGGCGAAACATCAGAAAGAAACTATTCCAGAACACGGTCTCACAACCTTGAGGAGGGGGAGGGAAACAAGGAAAATCTACTGGTGTGAGTACTTGGATAAAAATCAACCCAGCCCTCTGTCCTCTGTCATAAACAACCATATGCATACAATTATTCTAGCCACAGACCTATTATTGAATAAGACCATGAAGTTTCCTGTTCATGGTGGAAAGAATATGTCATTAGTTGCTTTACAGTCAGGGCAATGTTGGCATTTAGGACTCTCAAAGACAGGCAGACTCTCTTTGGATATTAATTATATGGCTGCCTAAGAAAAATAAGTATACATTTACATATACTTATTCTTACATATACTGTTTGGCAGTGGAACACACTCCCTCGGAGCGTGGTGGGGTCTCCTTCCTTGGAGGTCTTTAAACAGAGGCTGGATTGCCATCTGTCGGGGATGCTTTGATCAAGATTTCCTGCATGGCAGGGGGGTTGGACTGGATGGCCCTCGTGGTCTCTTCCAACTCTGCAATTCTATGATTCTATGATATATTTCAAACTTATTTTGCTGTGTTTTGGATGGGGTGGGTGGAGATGATAAATATCACTGTCATTGCTTCATAGAATGGTGGATGAATGGAAAGATTCAGTTCCTACTGGAAGAAGAAAGGATGGAGCAAAGTAGCAATAAGTTATTTTTGTATTTCATGTTCTGCAATATGGAAGTTCAATAAAATTAAAACCTTGGTCAGACTGGTTCTAACAGTGGTTATTTTAAGATGAAGGCATTGAAACTAAAAATAGTGTTCCCTCAGAGCATTAGTGAGATACAAATATACCTTAGAAGCACCTTCAGGAAATGCTTGTAGATACACTTGAAAGTGGTGGGTCTCATGGTTGCGGTCATTCAAGAGGCAGAGAGCATGGATACTGGTGCAAGGATGGGAGGAGCTGGTGCAGATGTCCACAGATAGTCCACCATAGAGGAACCAAACATTATTTAGACAAAACTAGGGGCAAAGAAAGATGCAAAGGAAGAAACAGTGCTAGAAACCTTGATGACTAACTGTCATGCCCCGTGAGTTGGATGAGGGTATGGAATCAGAGGAGGAGGAGATGGAAAGGAACAGCCCTATGGACCCTGGCACAGGTTTATCTACACCTGTGCCAGCAGGGAACACTGCCAACCTGGAGGCTCAAGCAGAGGAAAAGCCTGGTCTGAGTGGGTTGGCACCAGTTCCAGCAGAGAGTCCTGTCAATTCATATAAGAACAAAGAAGAGATGGACTTACCTCCACCATCATACACCAAGCAGCGAGCTCAAAAGGAAGCTTGAAGGAAATATCTGAGACTTTATGAGAAAAACTTGCTCATCAAGAAGCACCTGACAAAGCCTTGGTTGCAATACACACACACACACACACACACATATATATATATCTGTTTGGGAAGCAATGGAAGCTTTGTTAGAGATGAACTGATCTTCCTGGAGAAAGCTTTCTGCTGACTTGGTTGCCTTGATCCTTGCTGCCTTCACCTTGGACTGTTCCTGATTACAATGCTGCCCTGACTCCTGCTGTCTTGACTCGTGCCTCAACCTTGGACTGTTCCTAATTACTCTGCTGCCTGTTTCCTACTGACTCGTTTAGACCCACGCTGCTTGGCGTAAGCCCTTGACTTTCTGACCTCTGTTACTGGCTAAATCTTTGCTTGACTGTGTTTGCATTCTGGTGTGCTCATTAACAGCTGTCCACCTTCCCAGAGTTTGCTGGCAAAGCGCTTTCTCAGACACCAACCCCGAAATAACAAGATCACACACTAGAAATCGGTCAAACAAGGGCCACTTTATTTGACCTAACCTACTTAGTTAATGAACAGCAGAAGAGCAAAAGAGGGTGAGCAACCTGGTGCGGGTCCAGCTGAGGCCAGGTGTCAACCTTTTGAAAAGGCAGAATTACTCGACACCTTCTTTGCCTCAGTGTTTTCAGAAAAGGAAAAGGGTTATCAACCTAAGGATAATGGAAAAGAGGACACAATAGGGGAAACCCAGCACAGAATAAGTAAAGAGGTAGTACAGGAATGCCTTCTTAATCTAAATGTATTTAAATCTCTAGGACCAGACGAATTACATCCAAGGGTATTAAAACAGCTGGCAAATGTAATCTTAGAGCCATTGGCAATAATCTTTGAGAACTCCTGGAGAACAGGAGAAGTCCCAGCAGACTGGAGGAGGGCAAACGTTTTATCCATCTTCAAAAAGGGGAAAAAAGAGGATCCCAACAATTATCGTCCAGTTAGTCTGACATCAATACCAGGGAAGATTCTAGAACAGATCATTAAACAGAGAGTCTGTGAACATTTAGAAGGCAATGCCATAATCACAAAAAGTCAACATGGGTTTCAGATAAAAAAAGTCATGCCAGACTAATCTGATCTCTCTTTTTTTATATATAAAATTACCAGTTTGGTAGATGAAGGGAACACTGTGGATATTTCATACCTTGATTTCACGAAAGCCTTTGACAAGGTTCATCATGACATTCTTGCAAACAAGCTTGTAAAATGTGGGCTGGACAAGTTAACTGTTAAATGGATTTGTAATTGGTTGACCAGCTGAACCCAAAGAGTACTCAGCAGTGGCTCCTCTTCGTCTTGGAAAGATGTGACCAGTGGGGTGCCACAGGGTTCTGTCCTGGGCCCAGTGCTATTCAACATCTTTATCAATGACTTGGATGAGGGAATAGAGGGCATACTTATCAAATTTGAAGATGACATCAAATTAGGAGGAGTAGCTAATACCCTAGAGGACAGGATCAAAATTCAAAATGACCTGGATAGACTAGAAATCTGGGCCAAGGCTAACAAAATGAAATTCAATACGGACAAATGTAAGGTACTGCACTTAGGGCGGAAAAACGAAATGCATAGATACAGGATGGGGGAGACCTGGCTGAATGAGACTACATGCAAAAGGAATCTAGGCGTCCTAGTAGACCACAAGTTGATCATGAGTCAACAGTGTGATGCAGCAGCAAGAAAGGCCAATGAGATTTTGAGCTGAATCGATAGAAGTATAGTGTCTAGATCATGGGAAGTAATAGTGCCACTCGATTCTGCCTTGGTCAGGCCTCACCTAGAATACTGTGTCCACGCCTGGGCACCACAATTCAAAAAGGATATTAACAAATTGGAGTGTGTCCAGAGGAGGGCAACTAAAATGGTGAAAGGTCTGGAAACCATGCCTTATGAGGAAAAAACTTAGGGAGCTAGGTATGTTTAGCCTGGAAAAAAAACAGTTAAGGGGCAATATGATAGCCTTATTTTAGTATTTGAAGGGGTGTCACATTGAGGATGGAGCAAGCTTGTTTTCTGCTGCTCCAGAGACTAGAGCACGGAGCAATGGATACAAGCTGCAGGAACAGAGATTCCACCTCAACATTAGGAGGAACTTTCTGACAGTAAGAGCTATTGGGCAGTGGAACACACTCCCTCCGAGCGTGGTGGGCTCTCCTTCCTTGGAGGTCTTTAAACAGAGGCTGGATGGCCATCTGAGGAGATTTTGTGAGCTCACAAGGAGCTAGAGAGTCAACAAGAAAATAAGAGTGATGTACAGAGTCACAAACAATTTGCTGCCAATTTTGGCACATGTGAACTATTTTTACTGATCAGCTCGAATATGCCAGGGATGGATATAGTCAATGATAAACAACTGAATGAGTTGAGAAGTAAACTCCATTCTGATAATATAATCCAAGTATACCAGAAAAATGTGGCATAAAAATGTAATAGTTCTGTAATGGTAAGAAATCATATCTAGGAATGTCATTCTTTGCTAATTTTCTTTTGGAATGAGGCAATGAGCAAATTTTAGCAATGTTCTTCTTCTATGAGATAGTCTTAGAAAACTGAACCATTTTAAAAGCCTATTTCCAGTTCAAGACTTCAGTAGGACCCCTGTATCTACTGATTCATGAACTGCAGAAGAGCAAAATTTCATTATCCACTGATTCATTTATCCACGGGACACAAAACAGCACACCTACCATAGAGTCTTCCTAGAAAATGTGTCATCTCTAGCCATTTTCTAGGTCCTTCAAGGCAACTCTATGATATTTTAATTAGAAGTCCCATTATTTTCAATGGTATTCAGTATTATCCACGGTTTTCGATACCCATGCCTCCCCAGAAGCAATCACTAGTGGATAAGGGGGTCCTACTGTACTTCTGCATAAAATTTGCATGTGGTATATTTGCACAGAAAACAGCACTTTATTTCTAGGAAATTATATTTCTGTGCAGAATTATTATTTTCTGTGCAGAAAATGTTGTTTACTGCACAGAAGATACTGTAGCTTGTGACTCATTTTGTGCAAAATGCACAACATTTCCCGCCCACAAAAAGTAGCATTTTCTGTGAAGAAAATAATAGTTCTTTGCAAAATTATTTTCTGCAGAAAAAAATTGTTTTTTGCACGCACAAGTATGTGTGCACACACACACATTTTGCATAGACTAAATCCTGAATTGTGAAGATTCTTGTCAGTCTATGATCATAAGTGCTTCTTAGCACTCAGTTTTTTCAAATGTTTTTATAAATATATTTTCAAAAATTATTTCCATCCCTAATCATATCCTATGAAGGTTTACATTTGTCTGGGCATAAAACCTAACATACCAAAGGAAGCCCTGGTTGGCTACAGTCTGGGAACAAAACTGGATGAGTAATATTTCTGCACAGGAAAAAAAATGTGGTGGAACTCAGTTGAGAATTAGTAAAAGACCTATTAACCAAAGACCTAAGATAAGCCATATTCTCTCTCTCTCTATCTTTCACACACACACACACACACACGTCAATAGATTTTTTTTTATTATTTTATTTTATTTTTTTATTTTTATTTTTTTTTTTTTTTGCTTCAGAATAACACACCAGCATCCAGTTGAAATGGTCTGGTTGTCTGCAGGGTAGCTAACACAAACAATGAGATTAGAATAGAATAGAAACTCAACACTTACAAAGGAATTCAACCCAGGGACAGGGGAATTCCCAGAAGAGAATACTGGCCCATCAACCAACCATTAGCCAATCAGACACTAAGAAGCCTTGGTTATATCCAGAAACTAACCATTCAATTACACAAATTTACATATACTCCCCAAGAGGGGTTCACAGCATATCAACTCCACATACACTCCCGCCCAACCATTCTCTCAAGATGCTAGCCAGAGATGCAGGTGAAATGTCAGAAAGAAACTATTCCAGAACACGGCCTCACAGCCTGGAAAACCCCCCAGGAAAATCTAAACAATGACATTTTATGGGAGGAAATTTCTCTCAATATTCTTCTTTGTTATCAGGATAGTTGTCCTACTGTTACTGTTGTTGTGATGAATAATTTTTGTTGCGATGAATAATTACTGGCCAGTAATTACAGAATTACTGCAATATTCCATTTTTTGGTACAAGGTCTTTGAGTGTGAGGTAGCCTATCTTAAAGGGGTTATAGGACAGAAATACTTCGGTCAATTTGATGGATGACCTACATAAGGAACTGGATAGGCAGAGTGCGTTCCTGTCAGTTTTGCTGTTGGACCTCTCAGTAGCTGAATCCCATATTGGGAGAAAGATAGAATATTAAATAAATAAATAAATAAATAAATAAACTTCTGATAACATCAACCATGGTATCCTTTGGGATTGATTCTCTGGAACTGGACATGGAGGCATTACTTTGCAGTTGCTTAGGTCCTTTCTGTATGGGTGGGTTCAAAATATAGATCAAAAATGAATCCACACCAGACAGAGGTGTTCTTGGTTAATCAAAAGGCAGGTCATGAAACAGGAATTCAACCTGTGCCAATTGGGGTTACACACCTTCTAAAGGAACAGTTTTTCCGTTTGAGTGCCATTCCATACTCTTGGATTCAACCCTGATTTTGGGGTTACAATGTGGTCAGGATGTCCTTTTGCATAATTAAATCTTGTGTCCTGGCTCTTCACATTCCTGGAGTTGTCTGACCTAGCCACCATAACACATACATTGGTTATACCCCATTTGGATTACTGTAACACACTCTACACACACTGTCTTTGAAGAAAGTTCAGATGCTACAGCTAGTCCATAATGCTGCAATCACCCTTTACACTGGGGCTGGTTACAGGGAACGTATAATTCCCCTCTTAACTATATATTCAGTGGCTACCAGTCAATTTCTTGACAAAATTCAAAAGTGCTGCTTATGACCTATTTAATACATTATGTACTTGTCAATATACACTATGGACTTCAACAATATACCCCCCGCCCCATCTTGCACTTGTCTCATAGCCTGGCAGTCCTGATAATGCAGGATATTTTCCCTGTCATTCCTCCAGGCAGTCACCATCCCTGGGACATATATGGGGCTGAGATGGGGGGAAGACAGGGTAGGGCCCAATAGAATTTTTTTTAAAAAAAAAAAATACCTGGTTTACTTCATTACCACCAGCAAAAAACAGATTGGGCCCTGTGTGCCTGCAAGAGACTGTTGCTAAAAGCTGACCCTTACTGCTACTGCAGTCTCCAGGGCTCTCCCAGAAGGCAGGAAGAAGTCCCCAAGGCTGGTCACATGCAGCGGGGCTAAGTCATATGTTGTGGCCCACCTTGCTGCCTTCACAGTCAGTGAGGAAAATGGTGGCAGCTGCAGCAACAGGCCAGCATGCTCATCAGGACTTCATCCAATTCCTTGGAGTGAGGAGGGTAACAATGGGCCTAATCTGCATCTGGGATATGCCAATGGGGACCCGGCATATCCTGGCTTGTGTAGATGAGCCCTATGACTTGGGGCCAGCAATCTGAAAAACTGCATTCTGCCATATAATCTTGTCCAAGGACTGAAATTGATTGGACATCTCCCAGTCTTTCCACTTTTAGAGCAGGGACAAAAAGAATGTTTGAAACTGTGAACTTGAAGGCTTTCATGGCTGGCATCCATAGGTTTTTGCCACACGACTCAGGGAATAAAGAGACCAGACACAAGATATATGGGTGAAATAAAGGGTCTTTATTGAACCCTACCTATTTAAGCCCTCTATGATCTTCATGGGGGAGGAGGCAACCAAGCGAGGGAGCAGCTGAGGCCGTAGGTCTAACTGAGACCTTACCCCCAGCTTCCCCTGGTGAGCACCTGAGCCCTCGAAAGGAACCCCATCACTGGGGTTGCTCTCAAGCCGGCCCGCATCTGGAAGACCAACCCAAAAGTCCCCCACTCAAGCCTCACGGATTAGGGTGGGGGCTTATCCCTCGGGCCAGCCCCAAGGTGAGTCTCCTTCCCTTCCGCTAAGTCCCATGACTTTATTGGTCGTTCCAGAGACCCTCCCTACACTCAAATAGGTGCCAAGGTGCACACCGAATCTGCGCCTACCCCAAATTTTAGGCCATACATAGGGTCAAGCGTCCGCTTAGTCCCTATATCCCCACCAGCCTGACCAAAAGGTCGCTCAACCCCCCCTGAAGATCACCCAGAAAAATTGCATTACCCACATCCGACAAGTGGACCCCATCAGCTCGGTAGAGCTCGGGCCTTTCGAATATTATAGCAGGATGCGGGATATACCAACCCAAACCCTTGGCCAGAGCAGTCTTAATTTCTCTGTTAGCTCTGCGTCGGGCCCTGTCGATCAAACGGGGATCACCATCCCCTCTCCAAATTTGTCGGGGCAAAATGGCAGACCACATGATGACCACATCCGGCCACCATGACCGGATGAGATGCATATCATGGATTGCCTGAAGGACCAAGGCCTTCCCCTTTAATAAACCCAAATCATTTCCACCCAAGTGGACAATGATAACATCTGGAGGAGGTCCGTGGCGTTCATCAAACAAAAGTGGCAACAAGCCATGCCAACGGAGACCCCTCCTCCCAACCCACTCAACAACCAACTGGTCCCCCAAGGTGAGGTGAGGTCCAAAATGGCTCATTCGGGCCTGTCGCGCTGCCCAGTAGACCATACTGTGGCCGCATACGATCACCCGCCGTCTCACCAACGCCGGCTTGGGACCTGAAAGAACAAGAAAAGAAACCAGTTAACATTGCAGTGTTCTGACATACCTACGATATGTGGATGAACGCCAGCATCCAATCCTCTGAATAGCTTGGGGCTGAAATCCAAGAGCCGCAGCAGTAGATGCCGCTCCAATTCGAAAGGAATGTGTCGCAAAACGCTTACCTTTCAGGCCCAGCCGTTCCAAGGCCTTGGACGTTACTGCCCAAAACTGAAACTTGGTTAAAGGGGAACTATTAGCATGCACAAACAATGGTCCAAGTGAAGGCCCTCTAACCAGCAAATACTGCCTCAAAGCTCTCACAGGACAGATATCCCTTTGGGTACAGGCATACAGCCTGCATTTTGCTCCCAAGCCCCTTTGATCTGTTTTAGAAAATCGTAACTTAAGTTGCACATACTGATCACCCCACTCAACATCCTGTATCTCCAAAGCCCGTCTAGATCGGTCATTCTTGGACGCCCGCACCAGCTCACTGATGCGCAAGGCACCAAAGAATGCCACAAGCGCTGCAGCATGAAAAAGCAATTTTTCGTAGGGTGAAATGCAAATGTCTGGCCAGATGGCAAAAAGACCCTGCAGGATCCCTGGGGAAAACGGGGCCCTGCTGTCCTTTACTCTACCTCTCTCCCTGACCCAACCATCCAAAACTTTGCATATTGTAAAATGATTAGTAGTGTCTTCAAACCCACAAGCCTTCAACCAAAAGGCCAGAGCAGACAACTTTGAATGAATGGATTGTGGAGCCAACCCTCTATGGTATAAATGGACACAAAACTGTAACAAAAGCGGCACGGGTACATATGTACCCAGACGCCATCCAAATTGAAGCCCAAACTGGCTGAACTCGCGAACAGCTCTAGTATAGCTCCTTCTAGTGGAAGGTGCTAAGGACATACCTAAAGCCCTGATCACTTCGACCTCCCAATCGTCCACAGGTCTGCTGGCATCGGCTCGCCTTCGAGCATCGCGTCGGGAGCCAACTCTCTGAAGCGCTCCATCTGCATGCGGGAAAGAGCATCAGCAATGCCATTGTCAACGCCCGCCACATGCCGGGCAACAAACAAAATGTTGTGCCTAAGGCATTGCAAAGTGAAGGCGTGAACCAATCGCATGACCCGGGAGGATCTGGAAGTTAAAGAGTTTATGACGTGGACGGCAGACATATTGTCGCACCAAAAATGTACAGTGGAATTCGCCAGTTCTAACATAAACGGCAACCAAAACTGGAAAAAATTCAAGGAAGGTAAGATCCCCAACGATGTCGGATGAGACCCAATCTTGGGGCCACCTACCTGCACACCAACGACCCGCAAAATAAACACCAAAACCTATAGCACCAGCAGCATCAGAAGCAATCTGCAGTGCTCCATGTAATTTTCTATCTTCCCGCCAGAATGAAACCCCATTAAACTGCTCTAAAAAGTCCAGCCATACCTGGAGGTCATCACGAATATCTGATGTGATGCGAATCATATAGTGGGGCTGGAAAACCCCCTTAGTAGCGTCGCTTAAACGACACAGAAAATCCCGTCCAGGCGCCACTACTTTACAAGCAAAGTTCAGGTGTCCAATTAGAACCTGAAACTCTCTCAGGCTAACCTTCTTATGGGCCATAAACTCAGAAACCCTCCTTACTAAGTCAACCACTCTAGTAGCCGTCAAACGGCAGAGTTGATTGATTGTGTCAATTTCAATGCCCAAATATGTAAGCTGCAGTGCTGGACCCTCTGTTTTCTCTGGGGCCAAAGGAACACCTAACTCCTCTGATAGTAGCTCAAACTGATTCAATAAATAATTGCATCGGCCAGAGCTTGCTTCCCCAATAAACAGAAAATCATCCAGGTAATGTACCACTCCGGACATACCTGTTCTAACCTTTAATGCCCATTCTAAAAAAGTACTAAAAGTCTCAAAGGCATTGGACGAAACTGAACAACCCATGGGTAGAGCTCTATCCATATAAAACAGGCCTTCAAAAGAAAAACCCAAAAGCTCAAAATCCCCCGGGTGCACTGGCAAAAGGCGAAAGGCAGACTTGATATCGCATTTGGCCATCTCCGCACCCGGGCCATGCCTACGGACTTCCCGAATAACAGCATCAAATGATGTGTATTTAACTGAACACAACTCAGCAGAGATAAAATCATTAACAGATTCACCTTTCGGGTAAGACAAATGATGAATTAACCTAAACTCTCCCGGTGCCTTCTTAGGTACCACCCCCAAAGGGGAAATACGTAAATTGGGCACCGGTAACTTGGTAAACGGACCCGCAACCCTACCTTCCAAAACTTCCTTCTCAATCTTAGCTCTGACTATCGACTCCATACCCTTAATGGACTTCAGATTATGGGCTTTGTAGGCCCGTCGAGGGCCTTGAAAAGGAATTCGAAACCCAACTTTAAACCCATTGTATAAATAACTAGCAGCTTCCCTATTAGGATAAAACCGAAGCAAACGGCTCAAAACTACCAACTTAATTGGGCTGGGACCCCTTTTGAGGTGGAGCACTGCCTCCCGCACCCTTGGGTCCACCTTGACCTCCCCTTGAACCCCGAAAGGAACCTCTTGCACGGGGGCAGTTACGAAATGAGTGCGAAGCCCCACAAATGGAGCACTCATGACTAAACCTGCAGGGCTTTCTACTGCAGCCCCCCTGAGAAGAGAAGTCCCAGCACAAAAGCTTCTGACTCGAGGCAAAACCAGGTGTTGCCCGCTGAAGAGACCCCATGGGCCCCATAGGCCCCTTTTGTACTAAATGGCCACTATGAGTCCTTTCCCCTTGTATTGGCCACACCGGAGTCATAAGCTGCATCCACAATTGTGGGTGCATCATATCCCACCGAAGCGAAGAGTATATAGCAGCCCTCATACGAAAAGCCTCGTCATATAACAACCACGCCGGGCCAGCGTAATCAGTATAGGCCCTATGGATAATGTCAATATATTGAATAAGGGCCGCAGCGCGGTGGGGTTGAGACTTAACAATAACCCCAGCCAATATCAAAAAACCTGACAGCCAATTAGACCAGGTACGCTCAACTTTTCTCTTCTTAATCTTCTCCTTATCTTTCTCATCTAATTCCTGTTTATCTTTCCTCTCCAATTCACGATATAACAAGGAGAAGACTGTAATAGGTGATCTCCCAGTGGCAAAGCCAAATCACCAAATGGGATGGCACCATAAGCCACGACATCATAACCAGTCGATGGCGGGGGCCCTAAAACTGCCTGGGGATTGGACGGGCCAACTGAATATGGTCCCACCCCCCATGGCATCCAGCTGGACTGTGCCAAAGACCAACCCGGATATGGTGTAGCACTGCCTGACTGCGCCAAAGACCAGCCCGGATATGGTATAGCACCGCCACCAGATACAAGAGCCCCATCGTCATGAGTGGCCGTTGACATGCCCCCCCAAGGCCAATACACACCTGTCATATGTGCTGCAGAAGTATCAGCAAACTCACCTCCTAATTCCGATGGTCTAGAGTTATCTCCCGCTTGGTCCCCAGCACCTGATGGCCCTTGCTCCACAGGATTGCAGACTTCATTGGACCCCGACGCTCCATCAGGCTGCGTCATTTTTTCAAGTGCATCTAAACGAACAAGAATAGCGTCAGAAATTTTACGTTTCGAATCATGCCTTACCTCCATTAATTCAGGTGCCTTGGGAACCCCATGAGCCGCCTCCAATTTCCCAATCCGATCCAGTATAGCATGCCACAGAATATCCTCTTCTCTATCACTGGAAGAATTGACTGGCGCAGGAAGATGAGGTTTGCTATGCTTAGGAGCAGGACCCTTGCCCTTGCCACCCAACTTACCCTTCTTAGGTGCCATACCCTTATTATTAATTATATTATTCTTATTCTTATCCGTATTCTTATTATTATGCCCAAAGCCTGTAATTATTATTATGCCCAAAGCCTTTTATTATTATTATTATTATTATTATTATTATTATTTATCCCCTGGAATTAAATTCACCACCAGGGGGCAATGTAATCCACCAGAGGGCCCAAAAGGCTGCACCACCACAAATCACCCACTAGAGGCCCCCACAGCCCAAAGCCACGAGGCAAATAGAGGCCTAAAGAGAAGTCAGGCTGCCTGACGAGCAGTCAGGCTGCAGAGGCCTGAAATCAAGCCCAAAGGTAAGAGGGCCTAAAAGGCCACCACACCCCCAGAAGGAACAGGCCCAGAGACCAAGGGGCCTAACTGCGACATGGGGGGGCAACAAAACGCTGCAGGCCGGGGGGGCAACAGCCACCGCACCCCCAGAAAAAACCAAGGGGGGGGAGAACAAAGCAGACACCAGCGGGGGGGGGAGAACAAAACCAGAACCAGCCCCCTAAATACACCCCCCCAACAAATACCACCCCCCCAATTCCCCAGCAACAGTCACTCCCAGTCAAAAATACTCCCTGTCACTCCCAGTCAAATTCTTTAAAAGAAGAGAGAGAGTGGGGAGGGTGGAGCAGCCTTAAATAGGCTTCTAGCTCAGCCCTGCCCCATCTCATGACGTCAGAACGCCAGCCTGACGTCCAACACTGGTCTCCACCCCTCCCCTGCGGCAAAGACCAATCCCCACCCAAAAGCAAGCTTAATGGGAGGGGATTGGGATTTTTGTGGGTTTTTTTTTCTGGGCTGTGAGGCTGTGTTCTCGAAGAGTTTATTCCTGATATTTCGCCTGCATCTATGGATGGCATCTTCAGAGAATGGTGGTGTAGGGGTACGTGGGGTTTATATACTGTGAGTCCCTATTGGAGAGGATATGTAAATTTGTGTATTTGAATGTCTAGTTCCTAGGGTGGGAGGATATGCAAGTAGGATTAGTGTCTGTTTGGCTAATGGTCCTCCATTCCCTGAAGATGTCAGCCACAGATGCAGCTGAAATGTCAGAAATAAACTCTTCCAGAACACGTCCTCAGAGTCTGGGGAAAATCCACCAAAAACAAACAAACAAACAAACAAACAAAAAACCAAAGAAGCCAATGTTTGAAACTATTTGGATAATGGTATTAAAAAAATATGTTTCTCAAATGTTGGGATAACCTAACAATGAGACTGCTGGACTGACAAGAATCTCCATTGTTTATAATGTATTGTGTAGAGGCAAATGCTGGAGATCACCTGAGGGAATCCACAGGATAAAAGGGAGATACATCTTCAAGTGCTCAACAAATGGTTTTATGTTTTTCTTTTATTTTGAAACAAGTCCATGGTTTTATTGTTTAATTTTATTGTTTAATTGTGATGCAAGTCCTTTTTTCCTGTACAGTTAGACCCCCATATCCATGGAACCAATATCTACAGTTTCAGTTAATGGTGGGACACAAAATAGGAACACATACCATAGAGTTGCACTGGAAAATGCCTAGTGATGCATCCTCTAGGTCCTCCAATGCAACTGTATGGTTTTGGGGTTTTTTACTGGAAGTCTTTTATTTTTATAGGGTTCCCTGTTATCCACTGTTTCTGGTATCCATGGTAACTTGGAGAACTGAACCCCCACAGATATGGGGGTCCAACTGTATCTCTTTTTTTCCCTGTAGCACATATTTTGTGCAAAATTCACTGACGGTGTTTTGCACAGAATCAGCATTTTCTGTGTAGGAAGTAGTCTTTTCTCCACAAGAAATATTTCTGCTCATAAAATGTTCCCAATGCAGAAAATACTGGTTCCTTTAAAAAAAAAAAGGGGGGGCACATTTTGTGTAGAATCAGTCCTGAACTGAAAGTAATCTTGAAAAACTGCACAGTCTTTGATGACTGTTTCACAATGGGAAGAAAATGGCTTCCTTTGATAATGAAAGAAGTAAAAAACTACACCTCTATTTAAAAGGTACATCTGAGTTAATATGCCTGTATTAGGTATAGTCAGCACTGTATTTGTGGAGATTCCATTTCTACTTGAAAGGCTGTTTCCATAAAGTTGTAGTGAGAAACCACCATTGCATTTTATACTTTTTCTATAGGGCCCTGCATACAGGTCCTATATCTTGTCTCCCATCCTCTTTAACATTTCAGTGATGTCACTGAGAGAGGTCATCTATGGATTTAGAGCGAGTTATCATCAGTATGCTGATCATATGAACCCTGCTTCATTTTTCATCTTTGTCAGATGAAACAGTAGAAATGCTGAACTGGTGTCTGGGAGAAGTAATGAACTGGATGAGGGCCAATAAAAACTAAATCCTTAGGCACAGAAACCATCTGTCAGGTATATAATGACAATAGTGAATTTATCTATTTTTAGCTGTGCAAGCCTATCATATACATTATTTGTGAATTTGGATGGTAAGTATTAATGAGGAGGTCTAAGCATGATCAACCCCCAAATTTGCAGTGAAGTAAAACTTTATGTACTGCAAGGAGTGGTTGGTAGGAACATTGACAGAAACACTCCACCCCCCAAAGCTTTCAAAGAAACCCAAACTTTCTCAGGGTTATTTTATCTATTGCAGATATGCTTTGAAAAATTAAGTAGATGGTCATTCAGACTCATTTTCTTCTCCCAGACCCTTTTTTAAAAAGTGTATTAACTCATGCTAGGTTTTTGATCATCTTTTGTAATGAACCATTGAATGGAGAGACTTCTAACAATAGTTAGAAAAATGAGTCTGGAGTCCTGGGGCCATATCATCAGATGTTTTAAGTTAAGACATCTCTATGGGAAGTTAATGGCATTATACTGAAAGAGGCTGGCTCCTGGATTCTATTTCTAGGCCAATTTACTTTCTGACCTCTGGCAAGCCTTTCAGCAAATTAAAATGCACATGTCGTTTAACTACTGTAATTTGCCTCAATGTACCTGGAAAGGACTGTATTTATTTTATAGGGGTCTTTTCAAAGTTTAATTAACAAATGCTTTTAAAGTAATCTGAGACCTTTAAATGAACAATAAAAATGTTTTCCTTTTTCACTCCATAGTACATTCTTTCCATTATTTCATGTACTGGTGAACTAACAAGTCTCAAACATCCTGTAAGAGCATCTGTGATTTCCCAAATGAATAAATTTTTCTCTTAAAAAAAAAACAAAAACAACTATCTCCTGTTTCTATTTTTTAAAAATTATATTAGCAAATATTCATAGAAGCAAATATTATAGTTTAACTGCAGCTCATCATGCTGCATGGCAGCCTATTTCTCCAGATATTTAAAACTACAACTACCACAGTTCCTTAATACTGATCATGTTGAATGGACTGATGGAAGTTATAAGGGAAAACATATAGTGGCCCAAAAGATGTACAGAGATGTCTACTGTACTTTGTAAAGTATGTGTGAAGGAAATGGGGCTGCTTTCATAGTGAGGGTCCCTAGATATTTTGTTGTATGTAAGTGTTGATTGTGAGACCTTACCACACCACATTTGGTGTCAGGGAAACACCACAAGAACAATATAACATGCACTGGGAATTCCAATGACAGAGGAGGCAGGGTGTTAATCAGTGATTTCAACACAGGTTCAGATTCTTTATAGGGATGGGGAAGGGGAACTACAGATTTGCTTTCCCCCAGGACTTATCTAGACCTGCCAGAATACACCAGCATACTTTCAGTATATTTTAGCCTTGGATCAGGCCTGTTTCCCACTGTTACCTATGCAAAATGGGTTAGAGTCCACACCTGCACATTGGCCCTTATCTGCAGCTGCTGCTTCAGCCACCACTGGTGTCTCTATCTGAAGCCAGGAAGGAGGCCCTCAGCATGTGATCAAGGCTGGTCACATGCAGGAGGGCTTGATCACATGCTGAGGGCCCCCTTCCTGACTTCAGATAGAGTCACCAGTGGTGGTGGTGGCGGTGGCAACAGCTGCACCTATGAAGTCCTGCATTCCCATGTGGCCCAATCCAGTGGGGGTTGTTTTTTGTGCTTTTTCGTGGGGAAACATGGCCAAAAAAAAAAGCATCCCCAATCACGTCAGAAAAATGCCACAAGAACACAAAGGGCAACATTATTAGATGCCTGCATCCTCAGCCATTCTTGGGGCATAGCGCTGCCATGGATGAAGTTTCCCTTTTTCATTGGAGGGGACAAACTGCCAATACAAAGGGGGACACCTTACTCACGAGCGTGCTACAGCCACATGACACTGAAGGACAACATAATCTGATAATTCCCAATTCCTGTTCTCATTGCAATCTGACACAGTTTCTGCCTTGTCTGATAATCTCCATTGCCTATTTGAACATCCATCAGTCCCAATAGAAATGGTTCTGGCTAAAAAGAAACTTTCATCTTTAAAATTTCTGAATTTCACAGAGGATCTGCTGCCATTTTATCTATTTATTTGCTTATTTATTGCATTTTCACAGGTCCACCACATATGATAAAATGTTCCTTCTTGATGTTTACATTTCCAACACACATTGTTTAATACATTTTAGATATTATTATTGGAGTCAGATACCAATGAAACATCATTTTATTTTAAAAAATCTCTTTAAGCTCATAACATAAAGTAAATTCCAATCACTTGTGCCACATCTTTTCCCATTTCTCCAGTTCAATATTATAACCAAAGTTCTGAGCCCAAAGATTTAACTCTAAGTGCTGTAAGCTTTTAAGTCTTTGGATGGTGAATACTTTTTTTTAGTTAACACTTTGGGTGCTAGACATTTTTTAGCTCAACTATTTTTGTTTAGGTTCCAATTTTAATGGTTACACTGCAGCCGTTTAAATGTCTCTATATATTTTAACTTCACCACCTTAGTGCTACAAGGGTCAAATGGAAATTGGGTTATTTAGTATGTTTTAGTTTAGTTTTTGTAATAAAAGTATACTGCTGCTGAGAGAAAGTTGCATCAATTAACCAGCTGTAATATTACTCCACCTAGCTATTTTGTTCACTGATATTCTAGTATTACCTTTGTAAACTGAATGGCTTTACGTTTATTGTACAATTCATGTTGCTGCTACTACCAATATAATTATGTGACTTATTTTGATATGAATTTACTAGCATTCTGAAATTCCTTTATACTCAGCATACAAAGAACTTGATGTGTAAATAAAATCTGGGAGAAACAAAAACAAAAACAGATTTATCCACTCAGATGTGGGGTGTTCAGTGTTTAACTCCTCAAAGTCTAGGCTTGAATTCTTTTGTATTCAGTCATATTTACTCTTGTTTAGACAGTAGAAATGCAGTTTACAGTAAAAAGTAAGAGCGTGAGCATACTGTCTACATCCTCTCCCTTATCTCTGTCCAACTAGAGAGCAAAGCAGAGTTCCTAATCATGTGGGGAGTCACTGGGTCTTTTAATGATGCATAAATATAAATATAGCCCTTTGAGGCCATTGAAACTGCCATGACTCCTTCCTATGGAATTCTTGGGTTTGTAGTTGGGTGAGATTTGGAGTGCACCTACACTGTAGAAATAATGCAGTTTGACACCACTTTAACTGTCAAAGCTCCATCCTACAGAATCCTAGGATTTGTAGTTTTGTGAGGCACCAACACTCTTTGGCAAAGAATCCGGGATTCCTTAGGATGGAGCCTTGGCAGTTAAAGTGGTGTCAAACTGCATTATTTCTACAGTGTAGATTCAGCCACTAAAGTTCTCAAGCAGAGAATTTTTATAATCTAATCAGGATTCCAGAGGATGGTGCTATGCCATATTAAATGACATCAAAATATTATAAATGTGTAGTGTGAAAGGCATTTCTATGCATAACAGATTTTCCTCTTTACACTTGTTAATCTCCACATGAGAAGTTACAGAAGTCGTGAGGGAACATGTAGGGTCACCCTTCTGTTTTTATTGCCAACTAGTGCTGAATTAGGGTAAATAAATAAATACCGTGTTTTTCAGACTGCTTAGTAACTGTTCAAGTTTTGATGCCTCTAAACCTCTTCTTGCCTCATGAAGGCCTCATATTTAACAGTCATAAGGGAAGCAGGTAAAACATGACACTCTGTATGCTGGGAATAGCTGTGTCTAGTCAATGTGATTGGTGCAAATGAAGGAGAATTTCATTTTAGGTTTTAAAATTTTTAAATGTGGGAGAAAGCAAAACTGACATGTGGGTGGGTGGGTTTCCTAATATTCATATAATCATCCAATACAATGTTCTAATTTATAATATGAAACCTGTGCCAGTCATGTTCACAATTATTAGCTTATGTAACTAATATGCAGGTTCTTAAATTCTTAATTGGGAGCAAATTGTCATAGTTTTTTTTTTGTATTGTTTTGTTTTGTTTTTTCAGGTTTTTCAATGATTACTGCATTATTTAAATAATAAACCATTAAAGACTTTTCCAGTTAGCATTTTATAGCAAGGTGTTTTTTTGTTTTTTTTTTCTGGCAAGAAATCTATAAAGGATCATTAGCATACAGCTGCTGTCCCACTCCTGCCATAACTAGCTAGATGAAAATTTCCAGTCTGTTTTTCTGTGCATGGTCACTGCACCAAGACTGTGTTAAATAGGGCTTGTAATGAGTTATTCCTCCTTGCTGCCTTTGGTTCTCTGATGATTTAAAGTTTACTTGATCTATTTGCACCATTTGAGTCTATTGATCCTAAGTACTCCTTTACTATTTGCAAAAGCATACTGTCTTTCTTTTCTTCTTGATGTATTATTGGACTTAACTGCTGTGCTTTTAAGGTTGTCACTGTTGTTTTTGACTGGATTTTCACTTTCACCATCACCAGTATTGCTTGCTAGCCTAGTATCCTTTTGTAATTATACAGGGCTTAAAACCTTGAAGCTAGAATAAGAACCTCCACAGGCCTGTTCAAATGGTAAAGTAAGATATGTCTGATCTTGGAACCTCATTTATTGGGTAGAGGATGATTGAATTTAGCCTGCCTCACCTTCTCATGCCTCTCCCTGCCACCTATATTATTCAGCACAACAATAAAGGATTTGTGGAGTCTCACTTTCTAGTTCAAGCATTTTTCCAGTCAAGGGAAAGCACATTCAGAGGAGATCCTCATATATGTTTCCTCCAACTATGCTGTATGGGACCCACAGAAATAAGTACAACTCTTTACTTATTCATTTATTATTATTTTTAATTTTTTTATATCCCACCTTTCTCCCAATATAGGGACTCAAGGTGGCTAAAAATGAATCAAACCAATAAAAAATTAAAAACTATGCAAAAGCATTAGAAGTATAATTTTAAAAACAATTTAAACAAAAACATTAAACATTAAAGTAATAAAATATATTAATATATATATGAACCTTAAAATCCAAATCTCACAGCATTTAAAAGGCTATCATTACTTTGTAAAAGCCTAATGTAACAATTTTTTTACCTGCTGATGAAAGGAGAGCAGAGACAATGCTATCCTGGCCTCTCTAGGGAAGGAGTTACATAGTCTGGGAGCAGCCACCAAGAAGGCCTTCTTCATTGTTCCTACCAAACCAGCCTGAGAGGGTGGGAAAGAGAGAAATACCTCTCCAGATGATCTCCGTGGGCTAATGGGCTCATAAAGGGAAGTACAATCTTTCAAATACCTTGGACCCAAGCCATATAGGGCTTTATATGACAAGCACTTTAAATTCTGCCTGGAAATAAACCTGCAGCCAATGGAGCGGTTGCAACAAGGGAGTTGTGTGCTCCCTATAGCCAGTCCCAGTTAACATCCTGGCTGTTGCTCTTAGGGCCAACTGAAGTTTCTGAACACTTTTCTGGAACACTTTCCCATGTAGAGCACATTACAGTAATCCAAACTGGATGTAACCAAGGCATGTACCACAATGAACAGATCCAACTTCTCCAGGAGCAGCTTAAATCAATCAATCTATCTATCTATCTATCTATCTATCTATCTATCTATAATTCTCTTGGGTGTGTTGCCTTTCCCAGTGTCCTGACTGGCTGCTCAGGAAACACACCCTACCAATCACCACCCACATGCAAATTCCCTCTCCACCTCACAATCTACTCCTGCCATTCAGTCTGTGGCCCAGATTGGGAACAAGGCATTACACTGGCAGTGACAGGCTGCCTGTGATTGGACCCAGGCAGTTAACTGGCAGCGTTAACAGCACAGCAACAGAGCAAGTCACCCTCAGCAATTCTGGGGAAAGTGTGGAATGTTGAGAAGGGGGAAGAGGATTTTAAAAATCCACTGGCTTACCTTACAGGGTTGTCATGAGGTCTACCGGGCATTTTGGGGGGAGTTTTTCAATGGTGTATGGTACACCAGGTCCAGCTAGTAATAAATAAATAAATAAATAAATACCATGTTTTTCAGACTGCTTAGTAACTGTTGTTTTGATGCCTCAAAACTTTTTCATTGATCCGTTTGGGCTTAATGTCTCATATCTGTTGGCCTAAAAGTCTTAAACTGCTTCCAGATATATTGCTTCATTGCTGGGCTCAACCCTTTGCCAAAATATAATGAAATAAATGAATAAAGTTCCAAACAGTTTTTCCATCTTCCAAACAGGAGTGTTAGAATGTTAAGAATGTAGTCTACCAGATGACGTGATTAGGCCCTTGACATGCTTCCCAAGACATGTAGTTCAAAGAGGCACTACAGATCTCTGTCTGAGAATTCCAAATACTCCTCCCTAAACTGCAATTGCCAGGATTCCATGGGATGCTACCATGGCAGCTATACCAGGAGCCCTGTCAAAATACACAATTATATCTCTATGATTCCACTTTAGCTGCCATGGTAACATCCTATGGAATCCTGCCAATTGCGGTTTAGGGAGGAGTATTTGGAATTCTCAGCCAGAAAACTGTAGTGCCTTTTTAAACTATGTGGCAGGATTCCTGGGAGTTTTTATGTTTATGCTGTGCTGATTAACTACATGAAGAAGAAGAAAAACAGAGGGACATCATTCTGCTCTGTTGGGGAGAAGGATGTCCCATCAACAACCAGTCACCATTGTGATGGGCTTCTGAATGAATTTCTCACAATAACAGTCAGTTCCTATGCATGTTGAAGGCAGAGGAAAGTGGTATCTACAGTACCTGAACCAGGCCCATTTTGTTTGTTATTTATATCTCACACTATTATTTGCTCCTTTGGCCACAACATCTTAAGCCAAACCCACACAACACAAATAATCGAGTTTGAAACTGGATTATTTGCCATGGTTACTTTGTATTGAATCTTCGGATTTCTAGTTTTACAAGGTCTTCAGCTTTCTCTGCCAAAGCATGCTGGTGATTCACCAAACCTCAAATCCCAGGATTCCATAGAAAGGAGCCATGGCAAATAATCCAGTTTTAAACTGGATTATTTGTGCAATGTGGACTTGGCTTTAGTCCTACTAATAAATGAAAATAAAATCTTTAGCATTGCAGCACACAAGCACTGCAGTTACTAGTTTATAATGTCTTTAAGCCAGACTGTTTGCATTCAAATCAAGTCTGAATTCAAAGCAGCATTAAAAACCAGCCTCTTCTGGCAGGCCTATCAAGATGATTTTAAAGTGTGAATTTTAAATTGTGTATTGATTGTTTTAAATGTCTTGGTTTTACTTGTTCTATTATACTGATATATGTTTTTAACTGATATGTGTTTTTAACCAATGTTATGTTTATGTGTTAATTTGTTGTTCCCCACCTTGTCCATAGGAAAAAGTGGGTATGAAATAACAATAACAACAATAATAATAACTGTTATTGATTTATTTTCCTCCTTCCTTTTTTCCTTCCCTTTCTTACATTATATTCCACTTTTCAACCAAAAGTGGGACTTAAGGCAGCTCACAACAATATTTCTATGAAATACAGATAAAAACAAACCAAAATGAAAACTTATAATCTTGAAACCAATTGAATTAAAACCTATTTTCAGAGCATGTTAATATAGACATACGACACCTACCTAATAAAATCCACTTCCTTAAAAGGCAGACATTTGTGAGACATCTAGCCGAATAAAAGTGCCCTTGTCCTCTTTTGGAAGGACAATAGGGCCATGTAAGGTTGTGCCAAAGACTGGGAGTAGTCATTGAGAAGACCCTCTCTTCCACACCCACCAAATGTGTCTCTAGAAACCAGAGGAATTACACTTTTGTATATCCAAGCATTTTCTATTAAATGTTCTATGTACTGATGTCAGGTGCTGGTACAAACAGCTTGTCTGCCATGAGATTGTATGGTGTAGAAATGTTGGGATGTGTAGTACTATGGTTTGTCTTGGGGAATATATACCCAGACTGCTTGTTATTGAATTCCTGTTGGATTGCCTAGCATTGGAATGTGCAAGGTCTGTGTGCTAGGAAAATAGTGGGTACAATAGCAAGTAAGTTTGCATGAGAAAGTAGAATGTGTTCCTTAATTAACAAATGAGATTGTAGCCCCCCAAAAAGTTTGAACTTGCTGTGATTTAAACTTATTATACTAATGAGGACTGGTCAGTTCTGAAAATGGAAGTCAGTGGATGATGTTTGTCAGGGGATGATAGGCCATTCAATCCCCAGAAGAAGCCCAAAAATTATCTCAGCAGACTCAGTAGCAACCCTTTCCCAATAATATACACAGAGTGTTTGACATCCAAATAAGCAGGAGGCACTTTTATCTTCAAAGTCAAACAGTTGCAATATGTGCAAATATTTACAATTCAAGGAGAAACTGTCTCCCCAGGCCTCAGCATTCACAGGAAGAGAAGGAAGTGAGCTCTGTTCTGAGTGCACACACACACACACACACACACACATATATATATATGACATTGCCCCCTAGTGGCCTGACTAGGCATGATTTGGTAGTTCATGCAGCATGGTTCTGCAGTTGTTTGGCCATTTTATAATGGAGTTCAGCCTCTAACTCCTGAGAATCCCCTCCAAAATGCTCAAACTACTGCGTAGGACACATGTTATCATCACAATATAACATAATTAGTATACATTGTTGGACATCAATCGTCTGTCAGTTGACCTTCCCTTTTGACACCTTTCACTTTACACACTAGTGACAGGGGCCCCCAGCCTCTTTGCCAACTCCTCATGGCTTCCTGCTAGAGGGGCTTTTGTGAGCAGGTCTGCAACATTGTACTCAGATTGACAATACTTCAGACACAAGACACCTTCTTCTATTAACTACCTCAAATTTTGGTAGTGTACCGCAATGTACTTAGTCCTGCATTTCAGATTTTCTGCTTCTGCCATAGCTATGCAGGCTTGTGAGTCCTCGTGTACCTCAACAGGCATTTGGCACGGCTCCCCAAGGTCTGCAAGCATCTGCCTTACCCATTGTACCTCACTTGCCATTTCAGATAAGGCTGTGAATTTAGCTTCAGTGGTACTAATGGCCACACAGTTCTGCTTTCTTGATCTCCACACTATGGGGCTCTCTGCATACATGACCACCAACCCTGTCTGAAGTCCCAGCAGCAATAGAGCTGTCCACATAGCACTCCAGGGTCACCTGACTTCCTGTCAACTTCAAATGCATGTCCCTAGTCCCCTTGAGAAATCTAACTACCCTCTTCAGGGCTTCCCAATACACCCTCCTTGGCTTGGAGACTCTTCTGCTGAGCACCCCAGCTGCAAAACTTATGTCAGGCCTTGTGTTGTTTGCAATAAATAACAGACTGCCTACCACTGAGTGGTACAAATCAGGCCTTTCAAATTCTTGTTCTTCCTCTAAGTTCACAAAATCAGTGGTCATTGGTGTCCTGACCACTTTGGACTCACTAAGCCCACACATGGCCACAAGACTGTCAATTTTCTTCTTCTGACTTAGAAAAAATTCTCCAAGACTGGTTCTTTCTACCTCTACTCCTAAATAACATCTCAGGCTGCCTAAGTCCTTTAACTTGAACCGGCTTTCTAACTCCACCTGCACTTTCTTGACATCACTGGTACTCTTTTTTGCCACACAAAGGTCATCCACAAAGATAACTAGCATGACAGCACTATCACCTGCCCCCTTGGTATACACACAGGCATCTGCTACACTCCTTGTGTAACCTAGTGACAGAAAAACTTGGTGTATGCATTTGTTCCAGGAATGTTCTCTTTGTTTCAAGCCATAGAGTGCTTTGAGTAAAAAGTACACCTTGCTCTCACCTGCATTGTCATACCCTAGGGCCTGTTCCATGAACACTGTCTCTTCAAGATCAGTATTCAGGTATGCTGTTTCAAAGTCAAAGTGTTGCACAACCACCTGCCTCTTGGCTGCAATAGCTAACACTACCCTAAGACTTTCTGGCTTTACTGTGGGCAAAAAAGTTTTGTCAAAATTGGTATAGTGCTACTGCAAAAAGCCTTTCGCAACCAAGTGTGCTTACACTTTTGTGTCCCATCAGGCATGTTCTTAAGCTTGTAGACCCACGTATAACCAACAACCTTTTGGTCTTTGGGCCTCTCAACTACCTGGAACACTTTCCTCTCAACTAGTGACTCGAACTCAGAGTCCATGGCTGTGTTCCACTTCTCCTGCTCTTACTGGGGAGGTTTTAGGAGATCTTGAAAACTTGCAGGCTCCTCTGTCATGACATTGCATAGCCTGGTTTCCTGAATTACAAATCTGTCAGAAGCCTTTTTGACCCTCATTGACCTTCTGGGGATGAGCACCCTAGTTCTGTCTGACTCATCCTCACTTGCACTGCTGCTACTATCTCTCCCTGTGTCAGGCTCAATGCTTGTTTGTGGTGGTGTGTGTGTTGGAGTGGCATGTGAAGTGTCAGGCTTTTCTTCCCTTGCTTCCCCTTCATCATCAGGCATTACCACCCCTCCATTTATGGGACTTTTGCAAGTTGTTGGCACATCCCTCCCCAAGGGAACGAACACCTCCTGATTGCAATGCTTTCTGTCCTACCCTGAGTGCATTTCAAAGTTGCACTCCTGGAGAACACCACCTTTCCAGGATGGAGAGAAAACACGTACTTATTACCCTCCTAGCCTAGGAAACACAGCCTCCTGGCTTTAGGATACCCAGGCTTCCTTAGGCTTTGGTGAATCAGTACATTTGCATACTGACCAAAAAGCTTCAGGTGCTTGAGGTTTGGTGCTCTACCATACAATAGACAGTATGGGATCTGGTTGATGCTAGATGTCCACAGTCTATTTAGATGGTAATCAGCAGTCTTCACTTTCCCCCTCCCACAGCCCAGCTGGGGCTTGTGCATCTTCCATCATGCACTCCATCATGCACTTCAACATCCCAATTTTCCTTTCTGCAAGCCCATCCTCCCCAGGAGATGCTGGGTTTTTGGTCTTGTGTCTAATGCCCCTCCTACGCATCTAGGTGTGCAGACTGTTGGATGAGAATTTCCCTCCCCCCCATCTGTCAGTTGATTGGAAACATTATGAGAAGGAAATTCACATTCCACCATGTTCACCCACTCACAGAACCTGTCTGCAGCCTGATTTTTCTCCTTCAGTAAGTATACATAGGTGTACCTAGTGTGTCTGTCCACTATCACAAATAAATAGTGGTTGCCCCCTTCAGTGGGCTTATAGGAACCTGCTAAATCAGCATGGATAACTTCAAAGGGTCTGTTGGTGACACATTGTCTTTTTGGCAATAGGGAAAGCCTGCACCTTAACTTTCCTGCACGCAGCACATTCTAAGAACCTTGGGCAGTGAGTCATGTTTAAACCAGGGCAAGCTTTTGTTATCTCCTTTAACCCTTTGTAACTAGCATGGCCCATTAGCCTGTGATAGTAATGAACACACTTATCATGTAGGAGCACATTGTCTGCAGGGGTCACATATGCTACCTTCCTTTTAGGCAACATGTAATCCAACCCATGTTTCTTTATCCCTTTTGCACAGACATTATTCATGTTATGCCTTTCTCTTACTGTACAGTGTTCCCCCTCAAATATCACTTTATAACCATGAGTAGTCATTTGGGACATACTTAATATACAATTCTCTAGTTTGTTAACACATAACATATTTTCAAAATCTTTACCAAAATATGCCACATATGCAGTGCCCATTTTCTGCACCTTGCTGGGAGCACCATCTGCAAGGGTAATATTGGTTACTGAAGCATTTTTAACATTGCTTAACAACTGTAAATCATTAACCATATTGTGTGTGGACCCACTATCAAGTAACCAAATTCTTTCCTAAGTACCATCAGGATGGCACTGTGCTATGAAGGCATGGCTTGCAGCCTGAGAGGATACACCCCTCCTATCCAGTGCAGGCATCTTAGAGTCCTTCTGAAAATGTCCAGGCTTTTTGCACCTGAAACAGCATTTCACATAGCTGCAGGCTCCCTCCTCCACAGGTGCTTCTGTTGCAGTGCTCTCCTGATTGTGTCTGGTAATTTCTGGCTGTTTATTCCCCTCCATCCAGGAATCAAATTGCTTATGTTGGACCTCTTCCAGAATATGCCCAGCTACCAGGTCTACAGACAAATTGTTCTCCTTGGTGGTCTGCAGACTATACATTAGGAAATCCCATTCCTTTGGCAAACTGCCCAATAAAATAAAACACTTATGGGCTTCTGCAATGTGCCCCCCTTCTATTGGCCACCTCTTGAAAAAGCTGTCTCATTTCCTCCAAATGGGCTTTCACGTAGCCTCCAGTAGACAGCTTTGTGTTATAAAGTCTCTTAGTCCATATCAACTTTGAGAGGCAGGACAAATTCTGATGAACCATTTTCAAAGCTGTCCAAAGCTAAAAGGCTGTCTTTGCTGGGGCCACATGTATTAACTGGGAGGGGCTGAGCGATAAGAGAATTGCAGCTCTAGCCTTCTGGTCTGCTAGTCTGAAAACTGCTATTTCATTTTCTGAACCCTCTGGGATCACACTTCCATTCTCCAAAACGTGCCACAAATTGTCCTTAATTAATAAAACCTCCATGTATAAACTCCATGTTAAATAATTTCCCATCAGCCAGCTTTTCAAAGCAGACGAGACTATTATCTGCCATTCTGCTGATTGAGTTCACAATTCTCCAGCTATGAAACAAAAACATCTGGCAGCAGGCAGCACTTCAAGGTTACTTGAAGATATTACAGGGCCTGGCTGAAACTTAACTGTTTCTGGGAATTTTTCGGGGTGCACCTTATCAAATCTGAGATCAATTAACTGGGCCCATAACCACTGTCAGGGGATGATAGGCCACTCAATCCCCAAAAGAAGCCCAAAAATTATCTCAGCAGACTCAGTAGCAACCCTTTCCCAAGAATACTCTCATACAGAGTATTTGATGTCCAAATAAGCAGGAGGCACTTTTATCTTCAAAGTCAAAAAGTTGCAATATGTATGAATATTTACAATTGAAGGAGAAACTGCTTCACCAGGCCTCAGCATTCACAGGAAGAGAAGGAAGTGAGCTCTGTTTTGAGCCCATATATATATATATATATATATATGACATTGCCCCCTAGTGTCCTGACTAGGCATGACTTGGTAGTTCATGCAGCATGGTTCTGCAGTTGTTCAGCCATTTTATAATGGAGTTCAGTCTCTAACTCCTGAAAAGTTTTGCCACAGTTTCTGTAATAAAGCTTTGCTGTGTTAACTCTAAAAGCCTAGATTTCTGAGCTGCTAGAACTTAGTATATGACAACTGTATTGTCTGCTGAACCTCTGTATGTATGTTGTTTTCTTTTTATGCTTTGTGGTTTCCTGGTAAAGTCATATCAGGAGAGGAGAGGAATGATGTGAGGGGATGGGGTCTCTCAGGAATATTATATAACAATGGATTAATTCCTAGCTCTCCTAATTAGGGTTTTTGTTACTTCATTGCTGTCCCATACTAGTTTTCTGGAGTTGCATGAGCACTGCAAAACCATTTTGCTTTTGCTGTGTTCCTGGAATGAAGGGGGGAAAAAAACAGTGGGACTGATAAGCACCACACACACCATGGAACAGTCTTGCATTATTTGTTGGGTTGCAGGTTTGGGAGACCTGCTATCAATCATCAAAGATTCACTGGAGAAATTAGAATTCTGCTGATCCCTATCATTATGGGATTTCTAATCAGACAGCCATACTTTTTATTTGGTTGTAATAAATATTCCAGGAGCTACTCCTCCTTTGCTGTAATATTGATTGGATTTGAAAAATCATGCACTTTATACACAGGCATAAATTAAAGTTTGATACATAAACTGATACAAAATACTTTTGCTTTCCATCCTGTCCAGTTCCAGCTTCCTTTTCAATCCTTTGACCAAATTTACCTCTGTATCCTTCCCAACATATTCAAGAATACTTAAAGGAGTTGTACCACATTTGCTCAAAATGTTGTCACCTTTGATTATTAGTCGTTCCTCATAAAATCTTTTCCCTCCACTTAATTAAGCAGAACAGTTTTTTTTAAAAGAAAAACTGAACACAATTTGATAAAGATAATTCAATAAGTTTGCTTAGGAAGCAAAGGTCAAATTTCAGGTTGACGCTGTTCCATTTGTGTCAATCTCTTTCTTAGGTAGATCTTGAAATAGTTATTCATCTGTGCTAGTATTTCAAGACTGGATAATTTATATTATTAACTGGCTCTTTGCCCAACAAGGTTTTTCATAAGTTCCCATCTGGTGTAAAAAATATGTTGCCAGATTAATCTTGAAAAAGGGAGGATTTAAACCATTTTTACCCTATTGAAAACTTTGCACAGATGGCTGCTTAACCAATACATTGATTGCTATATGTACTACTTCAGTGCTACTTAGGGATATGCTTGTTTAGATTATTCATCTCCACAGGGGAGAAAGAATAATTTAAGCAATTTTCACTGCATGAACGCATTTCAAAGTTTTCAAAGATGTCTCATGGGGCGGGGGAAGTTTTTACCCAAGGGCCCCCATAAATAGAAAATACGTGGGGCTTCAGTCCCACTTATTGCTGCCTGGTTTTTGTTTTTGTTTTTGCTTTTGCTTTTGTTTTGTTTTGTTTTGTTTAGGTTGACTTGTATGAAAAAATGTGTTTTGGAAGTGGTTGCAAGTTACCATTAACAATTGGCTGGATTAATATATTGTTATTGGTTGTATTAATGCATTGTTACGTCATGCATGTGCATCCAGTGTACCTCTAATATTACATTACATCATTGCAGCAGTCTCTGAAGGGTTGCAACTTGCAAGTGCTTCTGCTTCCTTAGTGTGAAGGTTGTCATGGCCCTCCTGGTGCTGAGCAGAATGGCTACCCCATTTTGGGAACCATCTCCCAGTTTGATGAGAGTTAGAACTTTCTGAAATATTGCCAAAGCACTGTGAATTTGCTAGAAGGATTGTTGTGGCACTAGAACTTCTAGTCGGCAGGTAACTGCAAGCCAAAAATTTTGAGAGAGCCTGTCAGCTATCTTTGCTTTGCAATTCAACTCTCTTTTTTCCTAATGCATCGAGTTTTGTTTCACGGACATGGATTGTATGAAGTTGTTAGTACACCCCACCTCAGAGACCTCAGAAATTGACGTATAATAAAATTGGTGTATTAATAAATTGGCATATTAATAATTTGGTTCACTAATGTGGCCTTCCACAAGGGAAAAGTCACGATGGTCTCAGAAAAGGTCAGCTGAGTGCCATGCTCTACCCTAGTGAAGACTAAGGCTAAAGGTAAAAAGGACATAATCTCCACTATACATTTGAAAGGGAGATGATGGATGGATGAATCCTTTGTGTGCTGATTTTGAAATTTCCTCTCCTTAATCCCTAACAATTAAAGAGGCTGCTCTAGCTTTTTAAATCCAATCACCGGACATTAAGGATAGTTTGCAACACATTAGCATCTTTACCAGCTCTTGTCAAGACCAGGAAACTCATTGTAGAGTCCATGGAGGCTCATGAAATCTATTGTTCTAACCCAGGAGGCTTACCCTCCCCTCAGGTGTATTTGGGGGTATAAATATGACCCTCAAAATCTCCCTCAGTTGCATACAGACTCCAGCTCCAGGGGAACCTCTGTCCCTCTGTGTAGCCACTACAGATTCCTCTATCCACTCTGCTGGATTGACCAACGAATTCCAGATTACAGGTTGTATCACCCCCAACAAATCCTCTTGCTACTCTCTATCCAAGTTTTTCCTACTCCCTTTCTATAGCCTTGTGTGAATGCTTCTTGTGTGACTGTGTGTGTGTGTGGTGTTATTTTTGAACTCTAATAAAAATAATTAATTTCACATGTGTGTGCATTCCATCCAGGCTAGTACTAGTATACATAGGTCTAAGATTTCCTTGTTACCCCCACTGCATTGCTAAAGTTGAGTTGCTGCTAATTTCCCCAACATATTAGAAACTCAATATTTTCTTGGAATTTCCAAGGAGCATTTTGGTAACAAAGTTCTTTGGCAAAGTGAATGGCACTGCTGCTAAGAAGGCTGAGCTAGAATCCCAGTGCTCCACATCATCTGCCAATGCTACATGTATTCAAGAAAAAGAAGCTGCATTGAAGAATTTTGATCCCATGCCTATTGAATAAAAAGAAATTTCATATCAGGCTGTTGATATTTTTGATTTGACACAATAAACAAATAAATCTGCTATTCCTGATGATGTGAGATATCAAATATTGGTAAGTCCTCGGGTCTGCTTCCCCCCATCCCTTATAATATTAAGGGCATTTTGAAGGAAACCAGAGACAGATGCCTTTTTCAAGGCATTGGTTAAGTGCATATCCATAGCTAGTATATTCTCCTGGGTTAAAGGAAGGACTGTGTAAATAATGTTCTATTAAAGTCATCATTGAAATTGAAACGGGGTTGTTTGGGAACATTTGTGATAAAAGCCCTTCAAGACTACAAACATTTTCATAAGAACTCACAAGCACATGCCAAGCTGCAATGGCACAACGAAGCCATAACTGATGCCAAAAACTTTTCTGATGGAATAGAATTGAAATGAAAAATGTTGCCAAACAGTTGGACTCAGCTGTAGCTGAATCCAACAGAAAGAAACTCAGTTTCTTTCATCTCAGCTTCAGGTAACTATTCTCCTTCTCTTCCTCATCCTTGGCTCCACACATGCTAGTCAAGACTGCTCCTACCCACTAGGAAGCAGCTTTTAAATCCCTTGGCCGCTCACTGGCTATGAGGTAAGGGAGGAGACAAGGTGACCAGACAGTGCCTGACTTTAGTTCTGTAGCCCAGGGAAGGAAGCTGAGGTCAATGTCCAGGTTTCCATCAACTTGCTAAAGATCCAGGACAGTGACCTTGAACCGAAACTGCAATGGATGCTGCCTGGTCACCTTTCCCATCCCTTTCTGCATTCAGTAAGCAGCTGTAGCAACATCTTGGGACTTGAAAGCAACCTTACCTTGGATGGGTGCACATTTTAATGTTAGGCAAGATTTTGAACCCTTCCTTAAACGCCAACAAAAACCTCAAAACATAATATTGTGTAATCCCAAATTGTGCATGCAAGTGTTACTGATAGGATTACAGCCACTGATTAGCAAAAGGAGCCACTTTTTCCTGAATTCACAACCTTACTTACTTACTTACCTCATCTCCTTCCTTCTCTTTCAATTTGTTTCTTGCTAGTTGTTCACTCCTACTTCCTTCAGTGGGTACCAGCTCCACCTTGGTTAGAAATTCTTTCCCCTTTTCTCTTTCCCTCTGATTTTACTCATTCCTCATAAAAAAAGTCTTCTTTTTTTTCTTTTTCAAAAGTATCCACATTGGTGTTTGTTTAGCCTTCTCCTTTCTCCCCTCCCCATTGCCATGTTCGAGTTCCTCAAATTCAGGGAGCCACATATGAATATTATTACAGCTGTCCTTCCATATCCACAGATTTGGTATCCACCGATGTAAGTATTCACGGCTTGAAAATATTCTTTAAAAAATAATAATCCAAAAAGCAAATCTTGATTTTGCCATCTTATATAAGGGACACCATTTTGCTATGCCATTACATATAATGGGACTTGAGTATTCATGGATTTTGGTATCTATGGGGGGTCCTGGAGCCAAATCCCAGAGAATATGAAGGGACAACTGTATAATTCTTTCCTATTTGTTTTTAAAGATCAAAAAACACTTTTAAAGGAACACATGCTTGAGCTGTTCCTGCATTTACAGTTGAGGGCTATAACTTACATCTTTTAATTATTTAGTGTGGCTGCACACAGTGTAAGTAAGCATGTAGCACAGACATCATAGGTCACTTCATAATTTGAATTCTCTAAAGCCCTCAAATGGGATCTTATTTACAGCTGTGGCTTCAGTCATTACCTGAAAAAGAGTAGCAGTTTAGTTTCTTACAAAACAATTGGAGTAGTGACTGAATGTTTTACTTCTTCCAAAGCAAGAGACATAGGCTGTAACTGCACCACACTGTTGTACCAGTTTCATGCTACTTTAATTGTTATTGTTCCATCCTATATAATCATGGGATTATGTGAAAATAAACAACAACCACTCCTCCTCCTCACCCTTCTCATGAAGTACTTAGAATTTTCAGTTAGAGAGACCATGTCCACTCCCCTGAACTACAGTTCCCCAAATACACTTAGTACCCTACTGAATTAAACTGATTTAATCCTCAACCTCTCTCTTCCCAGCATAACTAGCTCCCCACCTCCAATTATCTAAGTTCACAAATATTTCTACCTTAGAAAACTACAGACTACATCCTGTAATTGGAACTGTCCACTTGGTAAAACACAGAATAGAGATGTCAAGGTTTCAGAACATGGTCAGACTGAAAGGGAGAACTGCAACACTGGTGAATAGCAACCATAACAAAAACATTTTTAAAATCACTTCATCTATAGTTATTTATTCTGGGGGAGAGAAGATGGAATTCTATGATCAACTATAAATATACAGTGGTTGGTGCTACTGTATAATATCTTGTTACCCAGCATTACACTCCCTCCCTCTAATAATACCTAATTTGGCAATATTGGACAGTTCATGAGGTTTGAGGTAGACCAGGGCAAACCAAACTTAGTATCAAGTGAAACCCAAAGGCTTAACAAAGTTGTCTTGGAAATTCCCAACAAATACACTCAAGAATGAATTAAGCAGAGTCCTTTAGATTAGGGTAATCAAGGTGGAATGTGCTAATCACCTCTTGGATGCTTTTAGCAGTGACTCATACTCCAAAAACAGTGACCAGAACACCTATAATCCCTACTCATCCATGAAAATACTTTCCCTCACACCTTTTCCTCTCCACAATATGGAGGCTGCCATAACCCCATCAAATTTAATGTCTCAACCATTAGCAGCAATCAATGAAGTAGGGGTTTCCTTTGTTTAATCATGGGAAACCCATCTAACCATTGTTTTACACTCAAAACTACCCCTTAAGGGTATGATATTGGGTATAAATATTACCCTCAAATAATAGCCAGTGTATGCCCAGGTCTTCTTGTACCATAACTTTGCCAGACTGTTGTCACACCCTCAGATTCAATTCTGCATTTCTTTGCTGCATGAATCTCTGCTCTTTGGACAGATAATTTATTAGCCTTGTGTGGTTGTCCTGTGAGTGTGTGTGCATGTGTGGATGCTTCCATGATTATTTTCCAATAAAACCTTTTTTTTTTTTAAGCTTGGAGTCTCATTGGTGGGCATGGGTATACACAGGTGCAAAGGTCACATAAATTGCCTCTTGCAGCAATACATTTGAGCTAATTAAAATTCCCCAATGTAATATAATGATGTTAATATCAAGAGAAGGTCCCATGGGCCCCCAACAATTTGGTTAACAATCTGTGCTTGTATATATGCTGTTGTATGTTTACAATGGTATGTATACTGTTGTATGATGTAAATCCATCCATCCATCCATCTATCTATCTGTTGTTGTGAGTCTTTAAGTTGCTTCCGATTTATGGCAATCCTAAGGCGAACCTATCACTGTCTGTCATCTATCTAAAGATTAATTTTATAAATAGGCTTTTTTCATTTTCATTTTTCATTTATTCAGTGGAGTGATGCTAGTTTCCTTTCATACACTTAGAGATTAGGTGTTGTTTTTCCTTATGCATACATAGAAAACAGATGTTGCACTGAGGATCAGGTGTTGGGTGGGTGTGGGTGATTGCTCTAGAACATGCTATAGGAATTACCCCAGCCCATTCATCATTTTGACAAGTTTGACCTTTGAAGAACAGAAAAACACACAATGAAAAAATAATTCCAGAGAGGCCCCACCCCCTGTTTATTGTTGCCAATAAGATATACAAAAAGTGAACTAAAAGTAGTTCTAAGCCAGCTGCAAAGCCCCAATGATTTTTGTTGTTCCTGTTGTTGAGTTACTGTTGCACCTATTTTACAGAGGGAAAACTGAAAACAGAAATGGAGACATATATATTGTTGTTGATTGGGTCCATGTTATTGGAAACAAGGTCCTTCACTTTCCATTGCAATACTTTAATTGGACCACATTTTCACTTCTAGGCCTCATTCCAGAATTACAATGTTAAATGATGATCTGAATGCATGAAAGAGCCAACAGAAATAGAATATTACAGAAAGAACTCTGAAATTTAACAATTCTCAGTGGATTCAGTATACACTTTCAGTTGCTTCTGCCAGTTATCAAGTGGGATTCGTGGTTGTTGTTTTTTTCACTACTAAGCCACCCTCCCTTTCCCCCCTTTTCCAAATTTATGTATTCTTGTTTTCCTTCCATCTTGTTTTCCTTCCATCCAGCACTTACATCTTGTCTCATTCAACAGAAAACCAATACCATACACTAGTTCAAGTGTTCCACGGCCTTCCTGGGATAAGTAGATGGAAATTAAAGGTAGAGTTGTATATCATCTATATACTGCTGAAAGTGCAGTCTAGACCTTTCAGTCTAGGCCTCTGGATGACTTCTTCCTGAGTTGATTAATATGTTGGAACAATAAATAACAGTCAATAATTTTAAAAGCACACAAGGCTATCTCATGTTGGCTCAAGCTCTACGTATATGGAAATTAGTCTTCCAGACCCAAATTCATGCTGGGGACCTGTGACGATGGTCCATGTTGTCTTGGTTGTACATTACATTCAATACAAACACATGTAAATAGAATAATTGTTCAAACTTTTTTAAAAAAAGACAAAAATGATGTAAATCTTTTTGGCACCATTCATTCATTTTGTACACAGACATTTCTGAAGACAGTGTGAAGAAACTGCCACTCACTAAGACTTAGAAAAAAATGATTGACTCCTTGCTATATTGCTCAATATCTGAGCTGTATTTTCAAGTTTGTCTTTCTGTTCATATACACTTAAAATAAACTATAGAAACATTCTGGAGAAAAAAAAACTTGAAAGAAGTAAGGGAAGACATTTGGGAAGAGTTCATGGGAAAAAATGATGGGGAACTCAGGAACAATTTCCCATGCACTGTTTTTATATTTCATCTCAGCATTCTTCCACTTACCACTATATCAATAGTTATACACTGCATCCATTATAAAAAACACAAAATATCACATAGGGCAGTGTTCCCTAGTCTGAGCAAAGTTTTTTTTAAAATAACAATGTCTTCTATCTTGTCTATTATTCCATGTTTCTTTATTAAATGAATGTTAAACGTAACATAAATATATCAAGCAAGAATTCCAGACACAATCAGTTTATAAAGGTCAGCAAGGTTCTGTTCTGATGGTAAACAAAGAAAAGGAAGAAGGCAGGAAGACAAAATGAAAAGAAAGGTTTAACTGACACAGAGTAGAGGATCCAGTTTTGGACTGTGCAATTTACCAACAAGATGTATTAGAAGAAAATGGCATTCAAAAACTGGTCAGTGCACTACAAAATAAGAAGCCCCTTGCTGGATCAGATCAACAACCTATCTATCCCAGATTAATCTGTTCACCCAGTGGCCAGCTGGTTGCCAATGGGAAGCCAGTCCATAAAACAGGAGTGCAAGTGGAATCACATCACAGCCATAATGTTCCCATGCTGAGCAGAAGGATCTTTCACATCCAGTGTCAACTGGTGGCTTACACATCAATGGGACACTGAATTCAGTCTGATGCTTTTTTGTATGGACTTCATATAGGTTTTGCAAGATGCTGAACCCCACTCCTAAAATATGTTCAGTTCCTTTACAGCCTAAAACCTGGAGTGGACTCATCACACACTGATACGGAAGTCCCCAGCTGCCACAGTTCATGCTTCTCTAGGAAAGCCCAGTTCATGTGCACAAAAAAGAACTTTGGGGAAAAGCACAGATTTCCTTCCACCTTCTTGCTTGCATGCATTTTATATATGGCTAGCACTTCCCCATTCATTAAGTATAACAGCAAGATAAAATGATTCCTTCAGATCAATTAGCTTCTGGTTTGTATAGCAATTGCCTATTAATTTTGTTTTCTGGGGAGCTTTCTTCTTTTGAAATGTGTTTTCAGGCAGAACTGGAACAATACATTAAAACTACATTGCTATTTTGGGCTTTTCACCAGTGAAGAATGACTTGATGTCAAGGCAAGGACTCGACATGCTGGCCCTTGCTCCTCACAAATATTGATTAAGAAAGAGACACAATTTCTCATTTGGTTAGTGAAGCCACTACTCATAACTCTAAAAATAACAATAAAAGGTTATTGATACATAAAAGGGGGGGTGAAGTTATCCCTTCCTAAGTTGAAATTGTAATGTAATGTAGTAGTGTATTTATCACTGGGGGAAATTACAAGTTATTTGTAACTAACTACAAGTTCTGAATTAATGCAGCAGGAAGTTTGAATCTTGGTTTCATTTATTTAGAAAAGTTAACATAAGCACCTGACTAACAGGTATGTATACATACCTCCACAATTTATGATCTACTGAGTTGAGTGCAGCCTACTAACATTATACAGGTCACCCCATATATTCATGGGGCATATGTGAAACCATGGATAATAACAAGCCCTATAGGAATGAATGAATTCAGGCCCAACCTCCAGCTCAAGAATGTCACAGAATCATGCTGGGGGATCTAGAAAATGCATAGAGAGGATTTTTTTCAGATGTGGATAAGTAAAACTGTGGGTACTGATTCCAGGGATATGGAGGTCAAACTGTATTACATTCCACCTGTTGAAACTGTGTTCACCATCTTCATTTCAGTCAGACAGCCAAAGCAGAAAAGTTATGTTCACAGTATTTATAATAAATACACTATCAACACATATCCATGACCTTCAACACAAGGATGAGAAGGGCCTTATGGGTTTAGCTTGATGGGATGCAAGTTTTACACAGAGCTTGGAAGGTTAGCTTTGAAAATTGATTTGATAACTTTAAATGTTAAAAATTGGGGAGAATCACTACCATAAGAAACAACAGTAGAGATTAATTCATTGAATTATCATTATTTAAAATCTCAGTCAAAATCTCAGTGTTGGGCCAGACCATGGGATTTACAGAGAATGGCATGGAGGTTGTCACTATTATGCTTAAGAAAGAACAAATTATTATTGGATCTTCTAAAATTCTAGGTTGGAGGAATTGTCTTTTGGAAGTTCCACCAACCTGGAATTTTACCCAGATGGGCTGTAGTGGTTTGAGAGTTGGATTATGGCTCTAGAGACCTGAGTTCAAATGCCTGCTTGGCTACAGAAACCCATTTGGTGATGTTGGGCAAGTCACAATTTCTCAGCCTCAGAGGAAAGCAAAGACAAAGCCCCTCTGAAAAAATCTTGCCAACCTCCCCTGTGATAGGGTAATTTTAGGGTCTCCATAAGTCAAACATGACCTGAAGACACAGGACTGTATCTGAGTAGCCTCTAAGAATGCTGTAATTCCACGAAAGAGGAAAGTAGAAACATAGTGGCATTATTTCACTTATTATCACACATCACTGTAATCTCACAAAAGAACTGCCACTGAATTATCTCAAGACCACCACTAGTGCTTTAAGAATGGGACTTTACTTCCGTGATTTAGCATGGGTGAGACTTTGGCAGTTCTCATGAGAAGATGTGTGTACTTAAAAATAACAAAAAGTCCTTAATTAGCAAAGTAAATGAACACACAAACACTTAAACAAACCTAAAAACATGCAAACAAATCAGGGCAGTTCATAAAAACAGCATCCTATGGATAATTTTCACATTGTTACCAGGTATGTTTTCTCGCTGGGAATTGGGATGGGGGAAAGAGCCCATTCATGCTATAATCTCACAATTATAATGGGACACGTTTTCACACTCTTCAATACAGAAAAAAAGTGATGTTGAGAGCTATTGATGGCTTGTCCTGTCAATTAAAAGCAATGCCTTATTTGTAATTAGAGCACAGTTTGACCATGTGAACATGACAACATCACGCAACAGCGGGAACCATTCATGCTACTGTGATGTAATTCTGTGATTTTTGCTGCATCTGATAATGTCCAGACAACAACAAAGCTACAAAGGCCATAACAGTATTGTTACCTGGGAGTAGTGGGGATCTAGCACATTTGGGAAATGTCAGTTAGTAAAGGCTGTCCCAAAGCAAGGGATCTCATCTTACCACTTCTCCAGTGCAGCTTATCTATTAATCATCTGTATTTCCTTTTTCCAGTCTCACCAACACATACACTTTACTCACACTTCAAATGTCTTTAACAAACAGTGTTTTATTTCAGTTAAAGTGCACAAGTTTAGAAATAAGGGGCTAACTACAAAGATTGCCCAATGAATCAAGAGTGGAGAACTTTTAATCTGATATTTTTGAGAAATTCTGAGCATACAAAGAAAAAAAATTATGGTCTGCAGCATGACTGCATTTTTTATGTCTTCCTAATCATGAATCTGTGAACATTAGTGGTAGAGTACAATTTTGCATTCAGGGGCCAAAGATCCACAATCAAATCTGTGGCATCTTCCATCTAAATGATCAGGTATTTTACAAGCCCACTTTTCTCTCTATCTATATCATTGCACAAGTAAAAGAGGGTGGGCAGGAGTTGAGAAGTAGGAAGAGCAGCAACAGAGTGGGTAAAAAGGAGAATGGGAATCATGGGAAGAGACAGAAGGGAAAGAGGGAAAAGCCAAGAGATAAAGAAAGGTGGGATGTGTTTGAGCAGTAAGACACTAAGAAATTACAAAGATGTTTATTGAAGCTCATCCCAAATAATATCATATAATAACTGTTAAGCAAGAGCATACAATAGAAATCAGTCCAAAATATAATCAATAAATGCGGGGAGGGGTAAATAGAGAGCATGAGAACAAGAGGTATAATTCAACCAGTTCACACCACTTCATTGGATCAGAAGAGAGAGGAGGCTCCTCTGAGCCATGGGGGAGAGCTGGGGATGGACATGCTGAGCACCCTCATGGAATATGACTGCTGTCAAAGGGCTAGAGGAAACACAAGCCGGCCATGGAGCTGGGGGAACCAATATCACTAGATCCTGGAATTCCACCAGGGAGGCAGCAAACATGCCCAGAACTGGCTGTTAACTATTTAGAATGCCACGACTAGTTATAATATGCCAAACATCTTCCTTTCATGCAGGCCCTGGATGATCACATGTCTTCCAATCCAAAAATCCTCCAGGCATAAAAGGTCATTGTAAATGGACCCAAATAATATTATATAATAATTGAGCCATCATGACATAGTGGTTAGAGTGTTTGACTATGACTCTGGAGACCAGGGTTCAAATCCCTGTTAACCATGGAAACCCACTGAGTGACCTTGGGAAGCCACACTCTCAGCCTCAGAGGAAGGCAAAGCCAAACCCCCTCTGAACAAATCTTGCCAAGAAAACCCCATAATAGGTTTTCCATAGGGTCACCATAAGTTGGAAAAGACTTGAAGACACACAAGAACAACAAAATAATTCAATATTATCCAACAATGTGTAAGATAAACCAGTCAAGAAGATAGTAGAGACGTTACTGAAGAGAGTCATAAGTCACAATTGTATATCTTACAAGCATGTACAAAAGAAACTAATCTAGAAGATAACAGATGTTATTGAAGAGATTCATTGACACTCACACACACACACACACACACACACACAATATTATAAATACTTTCCTTCCATATAGACCCATGCTGTACAGGGTGACATTTTCTCGAGGGTCTTGCTCTCCTGCTAAGCAACCAAATTATACCCTCAAGCCCCATTCCATTCCAAGAATCACTTTTTTCTTCTTTTGCATTCTCCTTTTTCCTTCTGCCCCAAGGTGTTTGTCTGCTTCACACTCAGCTGTCTGACCTAGACTCTTCTTCTATCCCTGCTGCTGCTTTTTCCAAAGAACTTACACAGATTAGCCTGCCTAATTAGTCACGTGACACATTTCCTCCAATTCTAATATTTCTTCTCCAGTTCTTTTTTGTTCTCCTGAATGTTTCAGAGGGAGAAGCAATCATCCTAATAAATTCCAATGAACAAATTCATCAAAGCTATTTTTAACTTCAGCATTAATTAGAAATTCTAGAAAGTTAGATGAAATAACAACAAAAAAGATTAAGGAAGTCATAGATTAACATTAAGCAAGTTAACTCAAAGCTCTGGTTTTATAGGCCTTGAAGTGATACAAGGACTGTAAAGTATTTTGGATATTCAAAGTGCTAATACAGTTTGAACAAAGACAGTCCACACTGCTGGTATTCTCTGGTACTGGAAAATTGTTGATAACTTCCCTCTCTGTGAATGAAAACAATGTTTCTGTTAGTAGTGTGGTGCGATTAAGTGTAGGTAAAATGAAATTCTTTCAGATTTCACATGTTCACCAGACTGATAACAATGGTAAGGTAAGATAAATTGCTACCTCATTTTTAAGCAAAGATATAAAATATCCATAAATTTCATAATGATACTTAGATGTTTATTATTATACCATCTTATCCACTTTATACAACTTTTCATAATTATGGCATCAATTCATATCAAGTGCCATATCATTCAGGAAATAACATTATAAAAATCGATAGCTTCAGTTCATAACTCTTTTTGTCTAGAAGTATAAATCTTCAAAACCCATGTTTCAAGAATCACACCATAATTACTGTGCAGTGTGGTATGAAAATAACCACCGAACAGATATTAAACTACAGCAAGCTATCTCAAAACCCTAATAAAGTGTCTATAGATCAATATAAGAAGTAAAGTTCAAATAAGAAAAAATTCTTGCATATTTTCTAAGTTTAAAAAGGAGGAAACATTTTCACAACTTCATAGCTGGTAAGTCACTTTATTTTCAAGATGCTGAGCTTCAGATATTGTTTCATTATAACTTATGATGCATTTTCCTGCCATCCTTTAAATCTGAAAAATTTAAAGAGTATGTTTTAATTCTCAATATGATTCCTCATTGCTCTTAGAAGTTACTACATTATATTGTTTGAAACCATTCTGGAATATATTTCAATGAAGTTTGGCATATAAATATTTTGAAACAAAGAAATAAGAAATAAAGAATAATATATGTTTTATATGGAGTCCTAAATACAGTTGTTAGTTACAACAAGAGTAATTCCACTAAAATAGTGACATTTTGACTTACCAAATTCTTGTTGAATCGATGGGTCTGCTATAGTTGGGTCTAAAAATTGAATTTAGGCAACATTGTGCCTATTTTTCTGTCTTTCTGTCCATGTATGACTAGGGGGGCATGCACACATCTTTGTTGGAAATAGATGCAGCAATAAATTTGCTGCACAAACCTCAAGTAATCAGCTGCAAATGAATACCCATATACAAAGTTTATCTTAAGGTTCAAGGGTGATACTGTGGTCAAGCAGGCTGAATGCCAAGGAAGTAAGTGAAACCAAAGATTGTCCATCCACTTTGCCAGTTAAAGCAATTATGTATTTATCAGCATGTATTGCTTCCAGCTATTTTCTTATTTTAAAGAACTTGGACATGAATGGTCTCACATCTTGTTATATGATATGAAATCCCAAGACAGGTCTGTCAATGGATTTTTTAAGAGCTACTTACAGTGTAACTGCTTCCGGAGACTTTCACCATGTTTTTCTCATACCAGAACAGAAAGGAAACTGACAAGAAATCCAAAGGGTAGCACATGGATAATTGCTATTAAAACAACAACTGAGTGTTACTTCAGGGAGAAGCACTAGGAAGATGGATAGTTAACTTTCCTTCATGGATATTTTCCTATGATCTTGTAACAACTATCTGAAATGATACTGTATTTTGTTTGTTGAGGTTTCTGAACAGTTTAAAAGACCAGTCCAGAATTTCTTGGACCTTTCTTTGCTTTGTTGTGGTCTGAAAAGAAATTGTGCCTTTTGCACTGTAGGGGATTGATCTCCCTGGTAGAATATGTCAAAGCCTGACTTTGGAGAAATAGTGCTGCAGGATCAAAAGCAGTAATTTAAGCTTGTTCACATGTTTGGGAATGCCTGGTGGGTTATTTATTTACTGATTTATTAAATTATTGTTGTAATAGCAAAACAGCTTCTCTAGCCATATATCTTAGCTACATTTTAATGTTCCCACATTTTCAGAATTGGTTTTAATATGCAACATGGCATTAGGTATGCAACTACTCTGGATGGCATATTCTGGCCCTGGCCTGACAACCCCTCCCCCAACTACCATGACAAAATGGGCAGGAGTCTGCATTGCAAACGCTGGCCGATATTGGCAGCCACCTCCCCCTCTGTCCTGTATCACACTGTCTGAAGCCAGGAAGAGGCCCTCAGCATATGATCAAGGCTGGTCACATGCAGGGGGGCTTGATCATGTGCTGGGGGGGGCTCCTTCCTGGCTGCAGAGGGACTCCAGAGGTGGCTGTGGTGGTAGCAAGCAGTGGAGCCCAGCATGCTAGTACAGACTCCTGTGTTCCGACACCAGACCCCTCCAGGTTTTCCCGCATAACATGGCTTTTCTTGGGTGTTTTATGAAAACATTTTAAAGGACTTTACCTTGGCTTCCCCCCAGCTCTACTTCAGCAATCATCGGGACTTCCCAGAGGTGAAATGGGCAAAAGCCTTCCATTGTTTGAATGTCAGGGCTCTAAGATGGGGGAGGGGCAGAATAAATAGCTCATGTAGACATCCCTGTATCTCCCCCAACATCCTGATGCCTGTGCAGATGGGTGGGAAGTAGCAAAGTTTTGAAAAATCAGTATTACTTCAAAATTTGCTATTTAAAAAAAAATGATTATTTTTTTTATTATACTCAAACTTCAGGAATTAAATAAAGAAAATAAGTAAAGGAAAAAGGAAAGGAAAGAAATAAAGAGGGTATTAGAGAAAAAACAA
This sequence comes from Gambelia wislizenii, assembly GCA_030847615.1. Lineage (NCBI taxonomy): Eukaryota > Metazoa > Chordata > Lepidosauria > Squamata > Crotaphytidae > Gambelia > Gambelia wislizenii. The sequence goes on along the minus strand of JAUMIR010000003.1, from coordinate 190,518,179 downwards.
CTTCTGAGCATAATTTTGACAGTTATACATACATATATTTTTTATTCCTCTTTTTAAAATAACCAATACTTTTATTTTGGTAGCTTACTCTTTCTAATAATCAAAACCCAATGTTACCGAATCATTTCCTTTTTTTATTCACAAGAAGTCAATAAGGGTACACTCTATGTCACTAAAAATCTCTAGTTAAAACAATCAACTTAACTATTTCTAGTAAATTATCAATTTTAACCCCTCCTCAACTTGAATAATATTAAATTCAAACTTCTTTCACCTAAAACAGTTTTGCTACCACATTCATATACTGTATATAGAAGGATTTTATCAGACAAGGCAAATATGGCAATATAACAATGCCTAATGAATGAAAAAGTGCATGCATATCATATGGCATCATCCTTTTGTGATCATGTATTGTGAAAAAGCTGTTCCTTTTTATTGATGGGACAAGGCATCAATAGATCTCTTGTGGTGCTTTTTTGTTGGCATTGGCGGCATTTGAAACTTGGCACCATTGTGCTCACATGAATACAGTGTCAATGACAGAACACTTCCAGGTGAGATTGCAACACCAAGTAGGGGACACTCTTTTTATGAACTCTTTCTCCGGTGTACTTTTAACTTTTAAAATGTGTTTCTGTATCATGCCCTGTGAGCCTGACGAGGGTATAGAGTCAGAGGGGGAGGAGGAAATGGCAGGGAATGGCTCTAGGGTTCCTGGCACAGATTTATCTACACCTGTGCCAGCAGGGAACTCTGCCAACCTAGAGGCTTGACCAGAGGAAGAGCCTGGTCCAAGTGGGTTGTCATCAGTCCCAGCAGGGAGTCCTGCCAATTCAGATAAGGACAAAGAAGAGAGGGACTTACCTCCACCATCGTATACCCAGCAGTGAGCTCAAAAGAAAGCTCAAAGGAAATCTCTGAAACTTTATGAGAAAAAAAAACTCCTCATTTTGAAACACCTGATAAAGCCTTAATTGCTTTATATATGCTGATAGAGGTGACGGAGGCTTTTTTAGAAATCAACTGATCTTCCTGGCGAAAGGTTCCTGCTGATTTTGGTGCCTGGATTCTGGTTATCTTGACTTCTGTTACTTTGACTTGTGCTTAGACCCTGGACTGTCCCTGACTACTCTGCTGCTGCTCCTGTTGATTCATGGACTGGTTTGGACCCACTCTGACTGACTGCTGTAAGCCTTTGACATTTTGGACTGTGTTACTGGACTAAATCTTTGACTGTGCTTGCATTCCTGTGATCTAATTAACAGTTGGCTACCTTCCCAGACTAGTACTGCTTATACTTGCCTGGTAACTAGTTGCTTTATGGACATTCTGTGCCTGTGTGAATGTTTTATGTCTTAATTTTTTCTTTACTTTTTAAATTTGCCACACTTGTGTCTTCTCGCAAGAATTAGGGAGATCTCAGACCAGGAAGTAAACGGATCTCCGTTTGTGCTCCATTTATGCTGGGGCTGCTTCTTTAAGGTATGTCTGATAAAGGGGTTCTTTTGCTGGCATAAAAACGGTTCAAAATATGCTGGCAAAATAACATTTCTAGAGGGTGGTCTGAAGTCCCTAGTCAATTTTCCTAACATCATATATCACAATACATAATTTTAAAAACAATTTAAAAGAAAAAAATAGCTTTAAGATCTTGACATAATAACAATTACTAACTCATTTGCCCATATTTTCCCTTAATCCATTTGCATATTGTAACCAAGATTTCTAATCCATCCTTTATAACTATGTACATATTCAGCAAAACATGTCTTTTCCCACAGAGATTTTCCCCAACAACAGCAAAATTATCTTCTCAATCACCTTGAAGCAAAATAAAATTCATCTTCATCCTAACACCACCCCAGCATTCAACTTTCTTTTCAGATCCAAAACCCATTTTCTCCATCAGCTCAACTTGTTCCGGCATAATCAATTTTTTAAAAAATTAAAACAGACCATGACAACACCTCAGAATTGTTTATCAATGCCCAATTGTCCAAATGTTTCCCCATCTTTTCATCTGTAAAATGAAGTTTATCCCGTACCAATTTCACTGCGTCATCATTTTCTCATCTCCATACATTCTTCATTCAACCCCATTCTTCATTTAAGCTCCATTTTAAAAGCACTTCCTTCACCTCCTTCATGTACCATCTCAAAGATCTAAACTCCTGTAAACGTACTTGTTCTTCTTCTTTGATATTTGCCATTTTTCTACTAGTTGTTATGTTCCTCAATCCTCATCACAAAACAACTAAACAAAAACAACTACAATGTTAAATGCAACCACCATCACACAGACTCTACAGTTCCAGCAAAGCAATCAAGTCTTATCTTTTTGGGAAAAAAATCTTCTCTCTTCCCATGCAGGGCTATTCTTTTAACTCTTTGTTTACCACACTTTCAAGTTCCCAGAATACATTCCAATAAGAAACCCACACTCCTCATGTAAAGAAACTGTTCCCTTCAGCTTCTGAAATCTTTGCTAAATCACATTTATTATCAAGCTTTTTTGCTTTTAAATCAAACTGTTGTAAATAAGCTTTGTTTTCTCAGTTCTTAGTCAATGAAAGAAGGTACATTCACAGAAGCATCACCACTGATGCTTCAAATGTAAATTAAGCAATAAGATCAGCAGGGCCAGAGTCCTATAAGGCTTGCTTTGATGGCTGAGCCTGATGTTCTTCCCAGTGGACCCCCCCTGCTCACTTTCACTTTGGATCTCAGTTTCTGTGGTCCTCCTCATGAGGAGCAGCAGTTCTATTGCCTTGTGGGTGATTTCACACCTCTCTCCTTGTTCAGAGAGAGTTTTTCACCACAAGAGCTACCTCTTGTCTCTACCATGGAGTCCATGCAGAGACATCAACTCACCATTAGGCCCTCAACAGAAATTATTGCTAAATTGAAGAAGAATTAATGAATGTTCACCACTTTACTAAGCACCATTAAATCAATGTGCTATGTTAATTGTCAGTATCATGTTAGTACAGTCAGCCCCCCAATTTCACAGGGGTTAGAGGCACAGGATGCCCACGAAAGTAGAAAAACCGCAAATATTTTAAGTCCTCCCCAAACATGCATGCTACATACTCTGCAGCTGCAAAAATCTCAGGAGATTTTGACACGCTGAAAATATCGCCGCCAGAAACCGGGACAGAAATATTTCTGTCCCGGAAGCAGCGCCGCGGTTCGCACGCTCACCTCCCTCTTCCGTTGTTCCGTCGTCCTCGCTTTGGGTTTTTTCCTCTCTCTTCCAGAATATTTTATTAACGGCAAACTCCCGTTAGTAAAATATTCCAGAAGAGGGAGGGAAAAACCCAAAGCGAGGACGATGGAACAACGGAAGAGGGAGGTGAGCGTGCGAACCGCGGCGCTGCTTCCGGGACAGAAATATTTCTGTCCCGGTTTCTGGCGGTGATATTTTCGGCGTGTGAAAATCTCCTCAGTCTTGCTCTGAGGCCACCTCCATTGTATCTCTGTTGCCTCCACCTCCTAGGATGACACTGTTGTAAAAATCTACTACAGTATCATCACCCTTCTCCTCTCCCTCCTCCTCTTATACTCTGTCCTGGCTCATACCTTGGCCTATGCCTCCCTTTCCTGCCTTGCCACAATGATATCTCCATTTCACTCCCAGGCCACCTTTGCTGCCCTCCTGCCTCCCTCCTCCTGCCTCCCCATTCTGCCACCACTTCCACTTCTCAGATACTGTCCTCCTTTTCCTCCTCCCTGATTTGGAGCTAGGCGCAGATTTCTTGTGTCATCGTGACTTTCCCACGGATATCATTGCTTGCTTGCTTGCTTACTGATCAGACCAGCCAGAGAGGCACAGAAAGGAGCACATATATGCAGAAGTGTGTATGCCCAGAAAGGAGTCCCGGAGGTGGTGGTGGGGCTGCTATTGGGTTGCAATCACATCCCAGGATTTCTTTAGACTATGTGAGGCAACCCCTCCTCTCCCAGCTGGCCTGCCAAGCTAAACCCAGATGGGCACAGGTCTCCCGGTCCTTCCTCTGTAACCTGGGTCCCGTCTACATGATTTAAATAATATGTATGGCATGCGGAAGTTCGCGCTTCAGTACAAATGGCCGTTCGGATGCACACGAATGCAAAAGAGGGGGGCGGTTTTCCACTCTGAAATACGCACATGCGGCGTTCGGGAGGGAGAGCGGATCGCGAAGAGAAATCCGTACATCATTCAGATGGCTGATGGGTCTGTACAGTCTGTTTGCACACATACGAACAGGCTGTGTAATCTGATTGGCTGGCCAAGTAGAGGGGGCGGGGCTAGCACGGAGGGGAATTGGGAGCGGCCGCCATGTTGGTTTCCCAGCTAGCGAGCGTCCGGTAAGTCCGTGAATTTATATGTTTATTTATTTTTATTTTATATTGTAAATATGAAAAACCGACTGTCCGCAAACCAGGAACCTTTAAAAAAAAAAAAAAAAGCAGCGGGAGATTTAAAACTGCCAGTTTGCTTGCTCGCTCCAGCCAGCTTCGGGAAGAGAGAGTCATACAGAGTTTAGGGGGGTTAAAAAATTGTATAGCCGGTTCATATGCATATGAACGACAGGCTGTTCATAATTTTTGCCCCCCCCATACAGATTTTTTAATGATCGTATAGCCGCACCCCTGGTCATGCCTGCCTCTGTCTGCACTCATTTTGTTGTCCAGGAACATGGGAAGAACCCTGATCCTGGCATTCATCTCACAGGAACCACACCCAGCCCTCAGCCAAGGTCTCCTCCTTGGTGGCCTCTCCTAGATGGGTGGGACAAACAGAAAAGCCAAACTTGCATGGGCTCTGGTCTCCATGTCCTTCTTCTGTAATTTTAAATGAGGCTCCTTCAGTCTGACCACCAAGAGCAGGGTTCTTCCCATGATCCTGGGCCATGAGAAGATTCACAGATGGAGGCAGGCATGCTCAGGCTATAGCAGAAAAACCAGGAGACTTGTACCCACCCAAGTTCAACTTTACTGGGATTGTTTTCCACTCCCCCACCTGTCCAGGAGATAAATGAGGCTGCCAAGGAGAAAACCTTGGCTGGGGGACAGGTGCAGATGAGGAGCAAGAAGGAAGACCCCTAGCAGGTGAAAGGGAGGCCCACCACTGAGGTCCTCCTCTGGCCTGAGAGAGTGGCATCATGATGCCAAAGTGGGAAAGGCTGAGGTATAGGCCAGGTAAGGAAATGAAGAGGAGGAGCAGAGGGGCAAGGGAAAGAGGATGACACTGCAGGAATTTTTTTCCAGCAGTTTCATCATCCTAGGAGGTGGAGAGGAGAAGAAGGCTTGTAGATTAGTGGCAGAGACAGCTAAAAACTTGCAAATAATCAAACTTGTGAAAGAAAAACCTGTGAAAGTTGAGGATTGACTATAATGTAGTCACCTTCAACATGTAGCGTTCCCAGTTATTTTCTTTTTCTTTCTTTTTTAGAACTGGACTTTACTTTCTCTCTCTCTCTCTCTCTCTCTCTCTCTCTCTCTCTCTCTCTCTCATTCTCTCTCTCTCCCCCCCTTTTTTTTTTTTTTGCTCTTTTGAGAATGGAATTTTACTTTCAATAATTAAAAGTACACTTTTCAAAGATTAGTTTCTTTAAAAAAATGACATATCAGGAATAATAAAGTAATTTGTGCCAAATCATTTCCAAGCATTGGAAGCTAGGGATTTAGAGCTGAGCAGAGATTGTGTTGTACCTATTCATACTTCCAAATGGGGAATAAAAGAGTTTAGAAAGGTAGGAATTTTATTTCTGTGCCATTGTACTTTTGTGGGAATGTACATAAATAAAGCAGGATCAGACTTGGAGGAATGAGGCATGAAAATTAGAGGAAGAATATAAATTATTTAAGATATGCAGATTATACCATACTACTAGTAAGAGATAGCAAAGAGTTGGAATGATTACTGAAGAAAGTTAAGGAAGAAAGTGCAAAGACAGGTATACAGTTGAGGAGAACAAAAAATGATGACAGAAGGTTTACATAATTTTAAAGTAGATTATGAAGACATTGGAATAGTTCAAGAATGTCCATACCTTGATTCAGTCATTAATCAAAATGGAGACTACAGTCAAGAAATAAGAAGAAGACTTGGACTTGAAATGGTAGCTTTGAAGGAACTAGGCAAGATCCTGATATATCAAGATATAACATTGAATACTAAAGTCAGGATCATTTAAGCCATTATATTTCCCATTTCTATGTATGGTTGTGAAAGCTGGAAGGTGAAGAAAGCTGATGGGAAGGAATTCAATTCAATTGGAATATGGTGCCGGAGAAGAGTTCTACAGACACTATGGACTTCTTAAAAAAACAAAAACAAACAAACAAAAAACAAATGGGTCCTAGAGCAAATCAAGCCTGAACTCTCTCTAGAAGCCAAAACGGCTAGACTGAGACTGTCATACTTTGAACATATCATGAGAACACGTGACTCACTAGAAAAGACAATTGATGACCTGCCATGGTACAATGGGACCAGACACAGAACACTGGATTAAATAAAGGGCACTTCATTTGACCTAGAACCTATTTAAGTTGTGTTGAATCTGGAAAGGAGCAAGAAGGGGGACAACTTGATACAGGATCAGTTGAGGACAAATGTCACCCCTTGATTATCTCCAGCCTTCCCTTGGGTGAAACACCTGAGTCCCAAGAACAATCCAACAACTGGGTTGCTTCCCAGCTGGGAAGCTGCCCATCTACTCGAAGGCAAACCCAGTGTCCTCTCCCATCAAGTCCCAGAACAGCAAATCTCCCAGGACTACTTCAAGGTACATTACTTCCCCAACCTCAGGTCTCAGGACCTAAAGAGGAAGTTCCAGAGCCCTACCCATCACCAAAAGGGTGTCAAGATGTACACTGAAACACTTGTATTCCCCCCTGCTACTTGCCAAGTGACAGTTTATTTACAGATATCACCCATTACCAATCAACAAAGTCTCCAGATATAGTATGGAGTAGGAAAGAAACCCAAGGTAAAATGGGGAAAATTCCTATCTGGCCTCAAAGGAACCAGCCAAACTCCCTCTAAATTGGAGTGGGAAGGTGGGCCAAAAAGTAAAGATCAAAGAAAAACATGCAAGGGCAGCCAGGCCTTAATAGCTTCTGGCTCTTCCCCCAACACATATAGAGTCTTGGCAGCCTGCACCATATGCAGTAACAACTGGCCTCTGACCATGGAGGCCATCAAATTCTCCCCTCCTCAGAATGCCATTCACCACACAGGTGCAGTTACATATAATGCTTGGTAAGATAGAAGGCAGACCACATTACATTGTTACCCAAATTTTGTGGAGTCCATGGGACCCATTCATGTCCTCTGAGTTATGCTGTTATATTGCAGAATTTTAATTAGCTCAAAGGTATGGCTGTGAGAGGTTGGGTAACTTTGGGACCTTTACACTTGTGTATACCAGCACTCACTGAGGAGACTCCAAGCCAAAATAAAATAATCATAGAAATATTCACATATGCACTCACATTCACAAGCAATCACACAAGGCTAGTGAAGAATTAGGAGGAAGTATTTGGATAGAGGAACAGATTTGGGGAATGGACTATAATTGCCTATCTGGAAAACAGAGAAATTGATATTTTTCCATCACCACTATGCCAGCTGTTTGACTAAGGAGAAATGGAGGGGGTGTTCTTCCAGTACAACAGTTTGTTGTTGTTGTTGTTTGTAAAATACCTGGCCCATTAATTATAACAAGAAAGGACATCTAGGCTCACACAACAGAGTTTGTTGATGGAGCAAAGGGGCAAAGGGCTCAGTGAATCAGAAGTCAGTTCTGAATTGTCCCCCTCCCCATGTTCTGCTTCTGGACTTTGGGCCCACCACTTCTGGAAGCTTTTCGCCCATGGAAAAGCACCAGAATCAAGCCTCCCCCAGGACCCCAACAGCAGGTAGCCTAAGCAACACCCTACATCCTAACTCCCTCCAGCTGCCAGCTCCAGCCCTCTTAATCATTTTGAGCAAAAAAAATCCTGTAGGGTCATTCATAGACTGGATATCTCTCATGTATAAATAATGGGGATGCTGATTTAGGGAAACAAGGGTTTTGTTTTGTTTACACATTGACAAGAGATTAAAACCTGTTCCCTTCCATCCCCTACTTTATTTTAAAGTTATTAAAGTGCAAGGGGATTATAATGTTCAGTCAAATGCTGTGTTATTGACTGCTTCTCCATGTGCAATTAAATAATATATAGGAATATGTCTGAAGCGAATCCAGGTGTTTGTCACCTTGCACTCGACAGCCTAATTCCATATTTGCCCTTAATTGCTCCCTGAAAGCTATTATTTTCAACATTCTAAACCAGGTCTTTCCTGCCCAAGGTATCTAATTAAGGAGTATCTAGATACTTGCCTGCACACACAGGAGCTCTGAATAATACATGAAGATTGACTGAAGTCAATTTCTTTACATTTTTATCTTTTATTCATTAGGACTGTGTGTGTGTGTGTTGTTTTTTTTTTTAAAAAAGACTCAATTGTTGTTTCAAAAAATAAAATAAAATAAAATAAAGCTGAAGTAAAAGTCCATCATTCTTTCTCAGTATTTCACTTGATGCTTTGCATGGACCAGAATATTTGGATACTGGAAGAAGAAGAAAAATAGATGTAAGGAGAGTTTTATTCGTTATACAGATTAATGGCACTGTATTCTCTGGACCATAGTTTCCTGACCCTATCACCCTGCCTCTGGAGCCAGTGTTGCAATCTGAGCCATTCACTATGTGCACCTCTTGTCAACAAAATTAAATTATAGAAGATACAATGTAGCTGACTTCAGCTTCATTTGAGGAGGGGAATGTAGACAGAAGATAACTATCTTGGCTATAGCTATTTTATCTGATTAAATGGCTCACAAGGAATTTTGCAGCCTCAACTATCCTAAAACAAAGACTTTCAAGATGGTGTAAGTCATTACATTACATCTTAGTTTCACTTTAGAGACTTTGAGTGGTTTTAGCTGCTATCAAATGCAAGGAGAACAGGAAGTACAAAATAGGTTATACTTCCTGTTTTTTCTGCTCCTTTGGGGGGGGAAAAAAGGTATTTTATGCCTGTCTTCCCATGTTCAGATGCACACACTTCAGCTTAGCCCTTTTACTTAAATTCATTACTTCTCCTTACAAAGAATCAAATAAAAAACCGGTAGAAACACATTTAATAACCCCCATTTTATATCAGAGAGCCATAATTTAAGTCTCTTTGCTTAGGTAAATTACTTCTTACAAAGTAATAAAAAAAGGACAGGCAGACACACATTTGGTAACCCCCCATTTAATAAAAAGAAAGCCAGAGTGCTGTAGTGGTCTGAGCACTGGATTAAACTTTGGACACCAAGGTTCAAATCCCTGCTCGGCCATGGAAACCCACTGGGTAACCTTGGGCAAGTCACACTCTCTCAACCTCGGAGCCACAGAGGAAGGGAAAGGCAAATCTCATCTGAACAGATCTTGCCAACAAAACTCAATGATTGTTTTGCATTAGAGTCTGTAAGTTGGTAACCACTTGAAGACACCACCACCAACAACAAATTTAATTATATCTATGTATCTGACTTTTTACAATTTCTCCCCAATCCTCTGTACCTAAATTCATTCTGTGCATCAGTTTAAGTTTACTGTAATTCTCAGAATCTCATGATCTGATATGTTTAACTGAGAGCTTGTTATTTTTTTAAAAGGAACTCATTGTGTTATTTGTTTCTGTTGGACTGAAATGTCCAGTAATTGTTGTAATTACTTCTTAGTTAAAAAAAAAAAAACCTGGTTGCATTGATAGTTATTGACATATGTACTGTTATCATTATGAGAACCAGTGGGGGGGGGGCAGTGGTTTGACTGTTGTACTACAACCCTGAGAGTCATGGTTTGTTATGGAAACCCAATAGGTGACCTTGGGCAAGCTATACTTTTTCAGCTTTCGAGGAAGGAAATGGCAAACACCCTCTGAATAAAACTTTCCAAGAGCATCCTGATAGACTCACTATCTTGCCATTAAAAATAAAGCAAATATTTTCTAGTCCTCCCAAGTGCCCAATTCCAATACTCCATCTTTTAACATACATTCGAAAATAGAGAAGACAATGGTCCAAATTCCATTGAATCAGTAACATTTGCCTACATATTGACTTACCATTGAACTTGGCTGATCTAATATAGTAACCAATCGAATTCAGGCCTATCAAGGAAACTGATCACACACCAAAATAGGACATGTCAATAACCATAGGTAACTGGAAGGCCAAAGTAGGAAACAGATGTTACCCAAACTGTGTGGGGTCTATGGGACCCACTTGTGGCCATTGAGTTGTGATATTATATTGGGAAATTTTAATTAGCTCAAAAGTCTAGCTGCAAGAGACTGAGTAATTTACAGGATATTTGCACCAGTAATAAATGAGGAGACTCCAAGTGAAATAAAAATGGTTTTTATTAGAAAAAAATCACAGAAGCATTCATGCATGCACAGATGCTCACAAGTGATCACACAAGGCTAACAAAGAATTAGGGTGCAGTATTTGGATAGAGGAATATATTTGGGGAATGGACTATAATTACCTGTCTGGAGAGCAGAGATACATGCAAAAGAGAAAGACTCAGATTTGGATCTGAGGGTCATGCAGAAGTCAAGCAGAGTGATAGTGTCCAACTGTAGCAGCACACCTAAGCCATGACTTGGGGTAATTAAGGGGTGTTTTGAGTGAGAAACTATGCTTGGGTGAGTTTCCCAGGGTTAAACAATGGAAGTTCCAGCTTCATTGATTGCTGCTAATGGTTGGAACATTAAGGTTGATGGGTTGATGGCCTTCTTTGTATTGTGCATGGGTAAAGGTGTGAAAGAAAGACTTATGGGGAGGAGTGGGGATGACAGATGTTCTGGTCACTGTTTGTATTAGGAGTATGACTCACTGCCAGATGTGTCCAGGAAGATTAGCATATTTCTCCCTAACAACTGTCTGGGGTGTGTGTGCTTAATCTTATCCTGGACTTGTTTGTTTGGGGAATTCCTGAGACAACTTTGGCAAGCCTATGGGTGACCTTCAGTTGAAACTATGTTTGGGTTGTCCTGGTCCACTTTAGACCTTCTGAATGATCTAATAGGCCTAATTATAAATTATTGGAGGAAGAGGGGGTGTAAGGCCAGGTAACACAGAACAGAACTAAATCTTGTCAGAGAATTTAAGAAATGAAGCAGGAGAGTGACTCATGGAATTTTGTGAGAACAGTTTGTTCTTTATAGACACACTTCAGCCAAGGCTATTCTGGGGTTCTCTGCCTGAAACCCTCAGAGTTAGCTTCCCTGTAGAGCTAACCCTGAGTGACCTCCCACTGAAGTATTTATGACCAGCCCAGTGGGAGACTGGATAGCCAGTGGGACTACTCTCCACTGAAGAACTACCAACTCCTCCTTCCTATCCCCAGAGAGAGGGAACTGTAGCAATGTCCAAGAAATACAGGCACGTGCAGCATCATAGAAAAATTAGAAAAAAGTTTATTTTATTCAAGAAAGTTCAAGTCATGCAAATCTCTTATGAGGGCATGCCCCTTCCATGCTGCCAGGTGCACTTTAGAGTTAGCAAATATAGCAAAAGTATGGAATTACATTAAGCTACATTCAGCTATGTCCAGCTACATTCAACCAAAGTTTAAGAAATCAAATTAGAAATGCCCTAACTCAACATCTAAATGGTCCCTAAAGATTCTACTCACAATCAGCAGTCTTCTGTTGGATACATTTCATATCCAACTGGAATCAGGGAAGCTGTGAGCTAGGCCAGCTGGCCCTACTCTAACAGCAATGCCCGGCCTCTCTTTGCTCTAAAACATGGTGTTTGTTTCAGAACCTTCTTTTGTCTGACTCAAACCACATGGTCTGAGTCAAGCCATGTGCTCAAACAAAGCAGTTGTACCTTATTTGGAATTCCCACTCTGGCATTCTTGATTGGTCAAGTCTGCCTCAGGTGATCTGATATCATTGATGATGCTATCTCAGGAGATTCTGTGGAGGCAGTGTTTTAGACCCTCCCCTCCAGTTAAGCCTTACCTGATGCCCTGCTGACAAGACAATATTATTTGCAAATAATGGGAAATGTATTCTTTACAGAATGATGGGAGTGTCAGGGTAATAGACCATGCAGGCCTGTAAATTCATACAGTAAACAGAATTGTCTGTGTGTCTCTGAAGAGCAAACAGAGGCCTGAAGGGTAACACCATGTAAGCAACAGCTGAAGATGTTTATGAAACTATTATCACTGTGAGAACAGAAGTACACTGACTGCTTTTGAGTGTTTGTTATCTCACTATGCTGTTCTGTGCTGTTCTCTGAGAGAGACAGAGAGTGGTGTTTTTGCTCTCTAACTCGCTGGCTACTTTGATATGAAAGCATGTAATCTGTCAATAATTGCTTTTATGGCTTTAATAAATTGTAGATAGCGTATTCTATGTATTCCCATGCCTCTTATTGTTGGAGGATATATTGGGAAGTACCTGGACCAATTGCCGCTACTCTGCTACTAGTTTTAGCCTGCCTGGTCCTCTGAGCATGTACAGAGATCCAGAGGGGCTGTATAGAGCATCAGGGAGTGCATCACCTTGCAGGCAGGATGATGGGAACTCCATCATGACACAACCTAAGAGATGAATGTATACACGAATGTTACCTGATGACCAATATAGAACTCAAATAGATTATATAATTGGAAGCAGAAGATAAAAAAAGCTCCATTCTCTTTGCAAAAAATAGGACCAACAATTTGAGATATGAAGATGACAACATACTAGTAGCAGAAAATAGCAAAGACTTTGAATGACTATTGAAGAAAAGCAAGGAAGGAGTGCAAAGGCAGGTCTGTAGTTGAACATTAAAAAAACAAAAATAATGACCATAGATGATTTATATAACTTTAAAGTAGATGAAGACATTGAAATAGTTCAAGATTTTCTATACCTTGAACCTGTCATTAATCAAAATGAAGACAGCAGTCAAGAAATCAGAAGATTAGGATTTGGAAGGGCAGCTATGAAGGATTTAAACAAAATCCCCGTGTCAAGATTATTTATTTATATATTTATTTAGGTATTTTTACCCCACTCTTCAGCCACAAACGCTCCTAGAGCAGCTTACAAATTGTTTACACAATAGCAATTTACACATCTATACCGCATTGAATGGTTTCCAATGTGCATTAGCTAATTGCCCCCACAAGCCAGGTACTCATTTAACCAACCTACAAAATGACGGAAGGCTGAGTGGACCGTGGAGCCCTCTGGGATTGAACTTGAAACGTGGTGGCTTGTAGTGCTGGCATTTAACCACTGCACCACCAGAGCTCCCTGGTGGTATATATCATAGAATATATCATTGATATATAATTGATATATCATTGAATACCAAAGTATTCAATCAAGGAAGCCCACAGCCCTAAGCTTGGATGACTTGAGCAGGGCTGTTAATAACAGGAATATCTGGAAATCTCTAATTTCACTGGAACACCATGAATTGAAGTCAACTCAATTGCAATTAACATCAATGGAAAAGTTCCAGCTTGGCTTTAAGAGCTGATTGTCTCAATATGCTAAAATACTGCCTATCACACAGTAGAGATAGTACTTAGACTCTAGAGATAGTATTTAGGTTTACCCTCCACCTCTTTTTTTTTTTTTTGACTTAACATGTGAGACTGGGCTCACAAACCCCTTGACTATATGCTCATTCATTTTTTTTTCTAATTTGTTGTGTTGTGTGCCTTTCCTACCTTTTGTGACCCTAAGACAAAGGGTTTTCTTGGCAATATTTGTTCTGAGGAGATATGTCTTTGCCCTTTTCTCTTTTTGTTCTTGTGCAGAGGTAGAAAAATTGCAAAACTATTGTCTTATTTTTGACAGTGGTACAAGGATAGAAAACTGTCAATATTCTCCACCTTGCTAGGGCAGTCAGTTTCTCATCTTCTCCAATTCCTTTATGAGGACAAGACTCATAAAGAGATCATGCACTTTAGAACACATCAATGTTTTCCAGAGTGCATTAGAAATGTATAGAATATTGGTGAAGACTGATTAATTGATTTTTCATGAGAAAAGGTAGGTTGGCCATGGGAACCCATTGAGAAACCTTGGACAGGTCACTCTCCCCCAGAGGAAGACCATGGTAAATACCCTCTGAACAAATCTTGCCAAGACAACCTTGTGATAGTCCTAAAGATTCCTATAAGTTGAGGACTTGAAGGTATGCAACAAGTGGGTCAGTAGGGTCTTGGCCAATATTCCTAAGTTCTGGCTAGTTTCCTCCAAACTCTTCAAAGCACATTTAGAAGGTCAGTCTAGCTCTGGGATTGCATGCCTGAGATCCTGGGTTGGGGATGATTTTCCATGGTCAACAGTATTTTTCCCTTCCTTCTCCAACATTTTCCATTGAATGGCTGTTGTGGTTTAATAGTTCAACAGCTGGACTTTTTGATGTCTTGCAACTTTCTCAATGCCATGTCCCATTTTCACCCTGTTTCTTTCCCACTTTTGCCCTATGTAAAGTTTCCCCTTCTCATCCTTTAATGTATCACAGAAGTCCAGGTAGTCTAATAACCTCTAGAAAAAAAATGCATTTAAGCATCACAAATTTGAAATAATAAATTATAGTTTGGTTATTGCGCTCTCTCTCTCTCTCTCTCTCTCTCTATATATATATATATATATAGAGAGAGAGAGAGAGAGAGAGAGAGAGATAAGATCTTCAGATAAAACATCCAAGGATTTCCCCCCCATTAAATTTCTTATGGTCAGGGCTGAAATCACTATGTTGTCACTATTTTTTTTTCTAAAGCAGATGTGAAAGAGATCTCAATGTGCATTATCATGCAAAAACCTCTGCGATCATCAAGTGAAGCCAACAAGGATTTGGTGAAGCTACTGAAACTTCTTTTGTTGGTTTTCAACATCCATAACAAGCAAGCTAATTTTCTTAGGGTTAGGAACTTTTGCATGCCTATACTTACTCACTGATTGCTAGTTGGCATGTCTGCAGACTTCATATTTATTCATTTTCCCATATCCACTCTCTTCCTGCATCCCTTTAACCTCCAGCCATTTTCCCCCTTCTCTCTCTTCCTTTCTCTCTCTCTCTCTCTCTCTCTCTCTCACACACACACACACACACACACACTCCTACATTAGACCATGTATTTGATTATTGATAAGCATTTTAAGTAAAGCTACATTTGAACATTTTGCAAACTGAGCTTATATATTGTCTCTACTAGATCCTGGAGGGACATGAGATGGGTTCTTGTTCAGCTTCTGCCTTACCAGTTTGGTTATTATGCTTCAGAGACCCACTACCATCTCTCACATTTCCTGGCAATTTTTTACTCCTGTCATCTGGAATGTATGCTTCACAAGATGGCAGTGAAACATTGAAATCCAATAATAAAAGGTCGGGTTTCTCACAAACTGCAACTATTTTCCACCACTTTAAGATTTTCACATCCCCATTCTCTCATGACTTTCTTATCATTGTCCAATCTTAATGAAATAATTATGTTCCCATTTCTTTCAAGTAGCATTTAACATTTCTGTTCAAAGCACAACACTAAAATTAGCAGAGAACACTGTGCTGGCAGAGGTTAACATTTAAAAAAAAAAAGGTTCACTTTCCCTGGATGTTTTGAGTCTGCCTGCAAAGCTATCTTATACCACAGTACTAATATTTTTAGCAAGGAAGGACTACCTCCTATAGTATGTTTTTTTTAACTATTTTCATCCAATTTGAAGGAAAATAGTGTATTTAATATATATAAGCAGTGTTGCTTATTGTAAAGTACTGTAGAATCCTGTGATTTCACACACACACACACACACACACACACAGTGCATGGAACAAGCAAAAGATGAGAAATGACATATCTTTCTCCCACCATTAGAGCAGAGAACCTAATATAATTATAAAGGATTGGCCCATAACATAATGAAAAGCAGAAAATATCTTGCATTCTTCTGTCTACTCATAAGAGATTTAATAACAATTGTCCCTTTAATATATTCATTTAGTATTCTTTTATATTCATTTCAAGGAATTCCAAGTAAATGTAGATTAAAGCTTTTCATTTTAGTACTTCTAAGGGAAAACATTTTATTTTTTTAAAATGTGGGATTCTTTGCACCACTAAGCCATGTTTTAAATGTTTTGGTGAAGCTTTCGCCCACAGCAAAGAATGTCTGGTTCTTTACAAAAATGTGCTGCATGATACCAGTCTCCTTTATTGAGAGCTCAACTGTTAGGGAAAGTGAGGTAGCCATTTCAAGTATAGGATTCTGGGGATGGGGGAAGAATGAAGTGTGAGAAGATAGAGCTGTGTATGGACTTTATCCGACCAGGCAAATACTGCACCATAAGGATGCCTAATGATTGCTCATACCAGATGATGTCATCCTTTCATGATCATGTAAAGTTAATTGAGAAAAAGTGTATCTCAAAATGTGTAAGAACAAAGGATTCAGTCACTTCACACTCGGATATTTGTTGCTTGCTTCTTCTGCTGTCTCCTGATCCAAGTTTAACTTGCACCCCACTGAGTCAGGAATATGATTGAAGAACCCTCTACTTTACAAGGATGTAGTAAGAATCATTAAGATAATTTATGTGAATATATGCAGAGAAAGGAAAGTGACTGAAAAAAGTCACACTACATTACATTTCCACTAAAAAGCCAAAAAAGAAAAGAAAAAGAACTTACAGTATGTTAATTATGTTTATGTTGAAAATGGGACATTAATTTTCATTCTGTTAATACTGATCTGGTTTGTAAATTTACATGGGGCTGTGGGAGGGGCCTTTCTGGAATACAGGTGGGAAATCACATCCACAGTTACACTCTTTTCCTGTCTTGGCATCCTGTTTGGGTGGAAAGGAAGATAATTCATGAGTTCTTTGGGGGGGGGGACTCTTGTTGCACCCATGCACATACTGAAATACAATGACTGAAGTCAGAAAGAAAGACACACACACACAAATAATGCAGGAAACAAAAATATTTATCTATAAATATGCACTAAATCCAGAACCACCCTACACCTCACAACAAAAATCTGAATCTCACATACATGACTAACTAATATTATTTTTTAAAAAACCCAACAGCCTACAACAAAGGTATCTCTTAGGAATATCAGGTGTTGCATGCCTACAGTCACTAATTACAAGTTTGTTTTATGGTTACTTCCTGTTTGCGATTTTTTTGACACCCCCTGAATCACTCTTAACTTGCTGCCATTGTATTCTTCCCTCTCTCTTCTCTGTAAGACTATCTGTTTAATTATGCATGAATAACTTGTATGCAAAACTACTTGTATATCTCTTATAAGGCTGAGCTCATTTCTTTCTCTTGCTAGACCCTGTAGGGGAAAGTGGGTGGGTGGGTGGGTGAGCATGGGACTTTTTGTTGTTCAGATTCTGACTTACCATTTGATTGCCCTCCTTGAGGGATTCACTTCTATCTCTCACATTTCTCAACATATTTAGAAGAAAAGAACACTTCAACCATGATTGTATCTGCTGCATACCTGGAGAGCCATCACTCTGTTTCTGTTCAGCTACTCATATCCTTTATCTTCTTTTCCCAACAACCTCCATGATTTCCCACCATTTTTCAGGATGTGCTCTCTGAAAGAAAAAAGATAGTTTTTTTTAAAAAAAATCCTGAGACAAAATTGGAAAGTAACAACACATTCAAAGCACCAAACACATTTCTTCTTTGTTACATGAAAAACAAAACCTAATGAAACAGACCACACTCTGAACAAGACTGACACAAATAGTTATTCATTTGGGTGGAATGAAAACTTCTACTTAGCAGCAGATGTTTCCCTTTCCTGATTATAAGGCTTACTCCTTTTTCATACTTGTACTTGTGGATCACATTATTCAAGCTAAGAGTGAATGATGGTGGTCCCTCAACCTCTTCCTTTTTGGAACAGCAGTAGCTATACTTGTTAAGAAGAAAGATAAACCATTTTTTTCCTGTTCAAAGCAATTTGTCTCTAAGAATTATAAACAATTATGGTCATATACTCATGTGCTAAAAGGAGTAAAGATTCTTACATCCATCTGCAATTATTATAACATCTGATGTTGTAATTAATAATAATGCATTTACCCATAGGCATGGATGATTTCTTAACACAATCTATAGTATGTTCAATCCTATTTGGACAGAGCGAGGGAGCTATACTGAAATTAATTGTTGTTGTGTGCCTCCAAGTCACTTCTGAATTATGATGACCTTAAGACTACCCTATCATGGAGTTTTATTGACAAGATTTATTTGGGGGGGGGTGTTGCCAGTACCTCTCTCTGAGGGTGATTCAAATCCTGGTCTCCAGTCATAGTCCAGTACTCACACCACTACATTACACTGGCTGTCTGCTAAAATTATTGCTACAATGAAATCCTCCTTAATCCACACACATGCAAAAAAAAATCCCCAAAAACAACCCAACATAATTTAATAATAGCCAAAACAATCCTATTCCTTAGAAGAAAAATGGCTGGCTGGCTGACTGACTGACTGGCTGAATTTCATGCTAAACCTTCCAAGCTGGACACAACTATCTGCTGTTAAAAAACAAAACAAAAAACTATTCTCTGTTTCTGGCCCCAAAATGCAAAAATGTCCTGCCTTTCTCCTCTTCCATTCTTCTGGGTACTCACCTTTTTCTAGGTCTCCACCATTCCCAGATTTTGGAAATATCTTTGTCATTGTCATCACTGTTTATCTGCAATGTCCTGTTTTCTCCATTCATCTCTACTGTCTTCCTGTTGGTTGTTCTACGACTACATGTTGTGGTTATACACACTTCTCTTCCTCTCAAGCTTTACACTGTTCTAGAAATTCCATGTTTCTTTTCCTCACAATGTCCTCCCAACTCTCTCTTTTATATGGAAAATGTAATCAACATAATTAATATTAATGTATGAGTTCCAATATCTGAATATATTGTTAAATGCTAAGCATTATTATTATTGCATAGACTGCCAGCAGGGAAAAGAAGATTAACTAAACCCTAAATATATACATCTGGATATAATATTTGCTTTACTTTCTGATTCTGCTTACAAATACCATAATTATATTTTCTGTTCATATGAGGGGAACAACTTATCCTATAAATCAGAACACAACACTATGGTGGGGGGAAACCTTGGGTGTCAGACAGAACAGATGAATTTGTACTACAAATGTTGCAGTAAAGATCCATTTAATTGAACTCTGGATTGGAACAAGCCACTTTGTTTATCAGTCAGTGCAGCCACCACTTCATCTTGCATGTACAGGTTCCCAGCAGGGGACCCAAACACATGCTGAATGATCCTATCACATGCAGAGAGAGACAAGAAGAGCACAAATACTACTATAGTTTAAAGCTTAATTTAAATTCCCTGCCTACATAGATTCTGGGTTCATTCCAGTGTAATATGCATAGAACTGCTGGTATCTATGAAATGCAATTTTGCTTCTAGCACCTTCTCATCTAGGACAGTGGAAAAAAAAATAGAATTCTGAACAGTAAAAAATAAGACTTAATGGATGCTTTCTGGCAAAAGAAATTAGAATGGATGAGCATTCTACTTACTCTTCCCAGGTTTACAAGCATTCCATACACTATTAAAATTTGTCATATTTTAACATATTTACTAAGGGCTAGATCTATGACTATATGCACAGTAGCATCAGGACTTTATTTCTTTCTCCATGTAGCCCTGACAGAGAAAATGTGGGTTTCTGGGATCTACAGGAGAGAGGACAACACATCCCATTTCATTTCCACACATGAAAGTGCATGCTTGAATTCTGAACTTTTTATATTAAAACCTTCTGTAACATTTTCAGTCTTTTTGTGTTTTAGTTTTTTCCTGAAGTAGGCATGTAGGTAGATGATATGATTTAGTTATTTTAATTATTTTTTTGTTAGTATTTATTTGTTTTAATGATTTATTTATTACCATGTCCATCCTCTATTCATGGTAATGTGAATTCTTGCCACTCACTCATACTTTTTATTTATAATGATTATATGAAATAGGCTGGGGTTAAGGAATGGTGATGTGCTCAAGATCAACCAATGAACTGAGCAGGGATTTGAAGCTGGCTAAAATCTCACCAATTCAAGTGCAATATGATCCATTATACCACACTGGCTCTTGTATTGCTTTATTTGTATAAAATGTTTTGTGGAATATGTAGGTCCCTGCTCCAGGTGTATTGACTTCAGAAAGTCAGAAACTTCAACTCAGAGTATTACTTTATAGTAATAGCCACAAGAATAAGGCATGCCCTTCTAGAATACACATATGCATTTACCCCCACCCCACTTTTCTGCACCTTAAGAAAGAAGTCCCAAACTTACTTGTTTCAAAAGGCCTTTAGATAGAATCTGTAAGCTTTTGATCTCTTCCATGAGATAAATATTTGATTGTGCACTTCTTGTTTCAGAATGCTTTCTTAGGAATGTTAGCTCAGTGATTTTAGAAGGTTGGGAGAGCTATTTCAATCCATGGGTAGGTTGGATGAAAATCTCCTTGGAAAATAAATAAACATCAGAAATGTGTTCATAAACATTAGTCAGAAATCAGCACACAGTTGAACATGCTTAAGAGTATTAAAACAAATGATTGAGGCAAGCAAGCTTAGCTCAATGTTTGATTGTTACTTGCTTGTTTTAAGAGGAAAGGGTGGTATTTCAGGAAGGACATAAAATTATGTTTCAATGAATGGGAAGCCATTCAGAATTCAGAATTGTCACTAGAATTAATGTTGCCTCTGAATCAGAGTATAATTATTGGTCAGCTAAACAAATTATCTACATATTTTCTCTTCAGCAAATGGTCTCTAATTATCTAATGGCACTGCTGGAGTCTGGCCTGGAAGTAATCCTACCCCATCACCCATCCAGCTCAGCAATTGAATACTGTCAGTCATCAGTGAAATTTCTCAAAGTCTTTGCCCTCTTCAGACCTTTCAGCAACTCTGTGACTGGGCATTTGGCACATATATTCAAGTGTTGCTCCCAGATGACCTGGTATTTAACACTACATTTACAAACCACAGTTCTTCAGAAAGGACAGAAGCCAGCAGAGATCTCTCAGTGAAAAGTCAGAAGAATTAGTTTTATTGTCACCAGCATTCTCAGACCAAGATAAATAGCACAAAGCTATGTTCAACAAACTCATCAAATACTGATGCTATCATAATATTGTGTGTGTGTGTGTGTGTGTGTGTGTATGCAGCTCCAAGTCATCTATTGACTTATGGCAACCCCACAAATTTCACAGAATTTTCTTAGGGAAGAAATACTCAGAGGTGGTTTTGCCAGTTCCTTCCTCTGAAATATAATTCCTGGTATTTGTTGATGGTCTCTCATCTGAGTACTAGGCACGACTGACCCTGTTTAGCCTCTAACATCAGACAGGTTCTGGTGCCTTTAGACCATTTAGGCTGCTCCCCCATAATATTGTACTGTATGTCAAATATATAAGAAAGGGTAAAATTGAAAAAAAAAGATGAAATATCTTGGTATGATTCTTTCAAATAATAATACTATGCTTTTTCAAAATAATGACGTTAAAGTTTGGAATGCAATTAAGCAAGATTTACAGAGATGGGAGAAATTCAAGTTGTCAGTGTTAGGTAAAATTTCAGTGATAAAAATGAATGTTTTACCAAAAATATTATTTTAATTCCAAACAATGCCAATTGTTTCATTGATGTGCCATTAAGCAATGGCAGAAAGATCTGTCGAAGTGTTTATGGTGGGGGGAAAGCTGAGAATTAAGTATAAGATTCTTGAAGACTCTAAACAAAGAGGAGGAGTAGGACTACCAATTTTGAAGTTATATTTCTCTGTTTGTTGCCTTATGTGTTTGAAAGAGTGGATTGTGTTGCACAATAAAAGAATGTTGGGATTAGTGGGACATGGTGACCTGAGTCTTGGCTACCATGCTTACCTACAGTAAAATAAGCAAAGGGTTAATGCTGATTTTTAAAATCATAGTTATGTGAGACAAGCTCTGTTAAGAACTTGTCACAAATATTGGTGTAGGTTATGTCCCAGATTACCTCCATGGGTTTGAACAAAGAAGCTTTTCAAATGAAGGAAATTATTGGAAGAGGAAAGTGGGTTACTTATCAAGATCTTTTATTGTTTGAGAAGAATCAATACAGAATTAAGACTACTGAAGAACTGATTTCTGGGGGTTGTAATATTCAGTGGTATCTTTATAGACAAATTTATGAGAGATTTAAAATGGATAAAAGAATATTTGGTTTTTCATAGAAAAAATCTAAATTTGAGTTAATGTTATGTACGGATGATGAATGTTTGATAGTCAAGATGTATAAGTTGTTGAAATTAGAAATGGTGGAGGAACAAGTCAAATAATGTATTATAAATTTGGCTCAAAATTTTGTATATAATATACAAATGGAACAGTGGGAAAAGATTTGGTCCAAAGGCTTGAAATTTATTTTGTGTTATGATCTTAAAGAATTTATTTACAAGATGATGTATCATTGGTATACATCATCATTGGTATCTAACTCCTGAAATATCTTATGAAATTTATGAAAGGGTATTGAACGTAGGTTGGAAATGTGAACAACAAATGGTGACTTTTTACCTTATGTAGTGGACCTGTGATAAAGCAAGAAAATATTGGCAACAGACACATAATGCAATCCAGATAATTTTGAAAATGTACCTACAGTTGAAGCCAGAACTGTTCTTATTAGAACTATTAGATGACAGAAGAGAGAAGCAGCATAGAAGATTATTGCAATATATGACTATGGCAGTGAGACTGTTATATGCTCAGAAATGGAAGAATACAGAGATTCCAACAAAAGATGCTTGGTTGGTGGGAATGGGGGGAAATCTACTTAGTCAAGGGAGAAATCTTTGGGGAAATTGAGGAAGGAGTGTGAACCATTTTTTGCAAGAACATAAAGATAAAATATTAAATGTGGGTTTAGGTAATTACTAGGATTAATTAAGTGGTTGAAGCTTGAAATATTGATAATTGGGTAAAGTAAACCAATATAGCTACTGTGTAGCCACTGGTAGGAAAGTTGGAAGTAACACTTTATTTCTTTTTCTTTTGTCTGTATTCTTTATACTAGCTTTCCTTTTAATTCTACTTTTATGCTATTTCAATGTACTTTGATTTTTTAACTCTTAAGTATATATATATATAAAATAAGAAAGAGTAAAACTGCCAAAATATTTAAGGAAAGAGGTAAAGATTAGTACTATCATCTTGAAATTCATAGTTATTATTTCTTCCTCTTCTTCAACCCAAAGGACCAAATAAGCATGGCATATTAAATGAATTTAACTAAGGCTACATTTTATGACCAGCATTAAGCAATATCTGCAAAGTGGGATGCAGTGTGTAGGAATTCCCTTATAAACAGCCTACAAATCCCAATAGACAACTGTGTGAAATAGGGATGTAAATCTTTGTAAATTTTATCTTCATGGACAAAAATAAATAAGTTAATCATTCTTCTTCCCTTTGTGAGAAAGTCCTCAAAAACTGTCTAATTTTCAGGAACCATTCACACTTTGGGATTTATTCTGAACCCCCCCCCCATACACACAGGTTGACTTTTTCTGCAGAAAGCAGGTTTTTCTCTGTGCATATTTTTTTTGCTGTAGAGGAAATCTGCTTCATGAACAGAATGTCATTGTTCTGAAAATACAGTTTTCTATGCAAAAAAACCCCAACATGCATGTTTCATGCAGAATAAGTCCTCAAAGTGGAAACTTCTCACTCATCCAGGATTCTTTTTGTCTCTTTTTATTTGGAATTTGAATATTTAAAACTATTTTTCCACCTCTAGGATGTGCTGATCCAGAATCACAGGAGGGGAATGCCAAATCCCCCACCCCAGAAGTCTCAGAACTTCCAATGGGTGGAAAAACAAAACTGGTACCAAAGCTTATCCTCCTTCCTGTGTGTGGATCTCAAAGCCCTCAGCTGCAGGACTCAGGAAACACCAATCACTTAAAGGTGCCTTCAAGTAATCCTAAACCCTGTAAAATTCCCACACATCTCTGCAAAATGTGATTAAGGCTGAAGGGGGAATTAGGGTTTCCTGCCCAGGAGGAGTAAAAGGAGAATTTGGCTGGCTCTCCCCATGTAATTCAATGGCAAATAATCAGAAACAGGGGATTTACAAACCAGTTTTAACTCATCCACTTTTACTTATGCTTGTGGATCGGGGCCTAGAGGTTTTACTCTAGTAAATCGCTGAGCACCCACTCCCTGTCCACTGCCAACAACACTCTCTGAGCTGTAGTCCACTCAGACACACTGCCAGCTTGCTGTCGGGCAGCCCAGTTCTGCTCCCAGCTGTGCCAACCCTGTTCCTCTTCCTCCCACCATCTCTCAGCCTCCCAGAAGCAAGACCTTTCTTCCCCAGTCAACACACACACACAAGCAACTGATCCACATCCACGTAGATGGGATCGTAACTAGTAAGCAATCACTCAACCAGACCCACAACTCTACGTGACATAACTCCCTTTCGCAACCTAACTAATTAACTCAAATAAAATACATATGGACAAATTAAACTAGCTGATCATTATAAACAAAAGCCAGGTCAATTAAGACAAGGGACCAATTCACAGAATGCAATTATAACATTGATTCCATTTTAATTGCCTTTGCAACATCCTGGGTTTGCAGTTTGGTTGAAAATTCTAAATACCCCTGCCTAAACTGCAAATCCCAGGACTCCATACGATGTTGCCATGGCAATTAAGGTGGAATAACTGTACCATAATTATGTTGTGGGTATGGGCTCCAGGTAGAACATAATATAGAAAATCCAGCCTTGTTCAATAAATCCTTGCCTCTCATTACAGATAGTACAGATTAAGCTGAAAAATCTCCACTCAGTGCTAATAAATGTCAGAAATTCCTAATCAAAGCCTGAGTAAGAAGCAAAGCCTGTACTAAACAAAGGGTTGGAGTGCACCCTTTGTCCAAAAAGGGAAAGGATGGTCAAGGAAAAATTGTAGACCCTTACTTGTCTCAACCTATATGGTACTGAAATAGTATAGATGCACACAGAGGTGTCACAATTTTATGCTCCTTCCTTGCTGTCTGCAGTTTTCCCCCAACAGCTAGAGGTTTCAGGTAGGTGAGATGGTGGCTTCTGCTCCTCCTACAGTTTCCCAGCAATGGATTAACAGGTCAATTTCATATTTATTTACTTGGAACATTTCACAGAGTTCACTGGTGGGAAATGCTTATTAGAGACAGTCTCCTTTAAATGCCAGGGTCTACATCCAACTTTAGTCTCAGAGCTGCCCCTAGTGATTATATTACTAGTCTGCAACAAAGGCACATCCAGGCAGTCACCGTAGCCATGATGAGCCTTAAGATGATTATTGAGCACCAACTGTTCATGTAGAAGACTGCTTCTATACTCATATTGTAACTGAAGTGACATCTCTGTTCATTTTTAATACACATTTAATATCAATATCAACTGTTTTGTTGTTCTTTTTCTTGTAAAGCATCATGTGCAATGATGGAACAAAAAAATAATCATTATCATCATCATCATTATATGCCATCCACGAGGCTGATGGGAGAATAAGCTAGGGCTGAGGTCATTGCGGAGGCAGGACTGGAGAATGCTAGCAGCACACATATAAGCCAAACCGACAGGCCATTTATAAAGTTCCACAAAGCATTTCACACCTTGGGTAAAGGTAAAATGGAATCTCTTTGAAGTTTGCCAAAATAATGCCATGTTTGCCTGAGAAGGTGCCAAGAGGATGCATCCTCCTTACAAGTTCAAACATAGGCTGCAAATCTCATCGTTTAGACAAGTCTAGTTTCCTGGTCACTCTATCTGCATTCCAAAGAGAGAGTCCATCATCCATCAGTCAAAACTGCCCCTTTTCTGTTAGCACAACCAGAATGCCTTTGTTTAATGTTGGGAATCTTCTGAAAAACAACTTTTTTTGTTAGATTGTGCCTTCAAAGGAGATTTTGTATATAAATATGCCCCCAAATTTCCACTCAGTGTGTCTGGACCTCACTTTCCTCCTGTCTCCATGTTAGTCTATTCCCCCATGTCCCTCCCAACTTTTCTTCTCCTTTAGACTCTCTCTCTGTGAGTACTGGTATGCACAGGGTTAAAAGATCCTGCCCAGTTAGGTGACCTCTGGCTGCCAATTTGAACTACTTTAAAATTCCCCCCAGTAAGATTATAGCCACATGTGGATTTTCACGCACAATAGTGTTTTTTGTAACAATATTATCCTTCCAGAATTAGCCTGAATAAGGAGATAATTCCACAACTGAGGAAAGCTTAAACACAGTGGTGGGATTACAGTAATTATTGTGCGCCACCATAATCGTGCATCACTACTGCGACGGAATTATTAAACAACCACCACTAGCAGTGTAAGGATGGGATTTCAACTTGTGTTTCACTCAAAACAAATAAATAAATTCACAAATAGACACTTTAAAAGTTACCAAGAAAAGGCAACAGTTGATTAAAAGAGTGTCCTGTAGGTCCTCTTCACATTTCCCCCCGGAAGTTTAATTATGTGTTCTTCTTGGGAAATGGGAGAGTGAGAACAGGACTGCCCACACCAGAATCACACAATTACAGTGGGACGTGATTTTCACACACTTGCATACTGCAAAAAAGAGCAACATTGAAGGCTATTGAAAGCTTTCCCATCAATTAAAAGTTATGCCTAATTACTGGGTGGAGCACACATGGGACTTTATCAGATGCAATCCTTTTAAAAGTTCTTTTGTCAGCATTTAAAAAAAAACAAAAACCTTTATTTTTGCCAGCAAAAGAATGCCCCCCCCCGCATTTACCTTCTAATCCCGGCAAAGGCTTCTGACAATAAAGAGGAAGTGAATGGAGCCCCATTCACTTCCTCATTCCAAATCTTGTGTGATTTCATCATGTGGAATATTTAAAAATATAAAGCAAAATAAACATAAAAATGTGAAGCAAAGCACATATACATAATTTAAAAGACCCAAGTAACACAGGGAGGGTCATAAAAAGAGCAAAATTTACCTGGATGTCCCGATCTGATCCAGAAGTGTTTGTGCCAGTCTGGCCACTGATGGGATAAGTACAAGATTTAAAGGGACAGAGGTATCACATGCTGGCAATGCTGGCAAAAATGTGGCAGGGGGTCTATTGATTGTTAAGCCATCAATTTAAAACAACAGGTTTTGGGCTCTTTCTAACCACAAAACGGTGTTGCTGATAAGCATGCCTTTTTGTGGTTATTTGGCGTTCTTATGATGCCATATTTTCCGTGTCTGATGAAGTCCTTGGACTGTGGAAGTATGACAATCTCATGAGATAATGGGAATCAGTTTGTGATATTATCATGTCATAATTCCACTATTTCAGCCCTGTTGGATAAAGTCCAAAGTCAGTACAATGCAGAACTCTCTTAAAAGCCCTTACCTTAACTTTCAGTTCTAAAAGGTCGTTTGAATAAAAAAGTATTTTCCTGATGAGGAAAGCATATCACAGGGCAAATTATTATATCCTTCTTGGGAAGGGAATTCCAGAGGCAGCCACCAAGAAGGCCCTAGCTCATGTCCCCAATAACCACCTATGTACAGGTGGTAGACTGGGGTGGAGGGAGACCTATCGTGAGTGTCTCAGGACCTGGGTAGGCTCATATCTAGAGATATGTCTGTCAGATAGTCTGGGTCTGAGCTTCATAGGGCATCAGCAGCACCTTGAATTGTGCTCAGAAACAGACCTACAGCCAGTGGAATTTTAGATTTTTCTTTTTTTTCCCTGGGCTGTGAGGCCATGTTCTAGAATAGTTTCTTTCTGACGTTTCGCCTGTATCTGTGGCTGGCATCTTCAGAGAATGGTTGGGTAGGTGTGTGTGTGTGGAGTTTATGTGCTGTGAACCCCTGTTGGGGAGTATATGTAAATTTGCATAACTGAATGGTCAGGTTCTGGGTAAATGCAAGGCTCGTTAGTATCTGTTTGGCTAATGGTTGGATGATGGGCCATTATCTGCTGGAAATCCTCTTGTCCCTGGGTGGAATTCTTTTGTAAGTGTTGAGTTTTGATTCTATTGTACTTCAAAACTGGGAGCCAGATTTTGTTTACTTTTAAGGTTTCTTCTTTCCTGTTGAAGTTGTCCAGGTGTTGTGGAATTCAATAGCTTCTCTGTGCATTCTGACATAATTGTTGGTCTGCTCTAGAATTTGTGTGTTTTCAAATAGCATTTTATGTCCAGGTTGGTTTATAACATGTTCTGCTACTGCTGATTTTTCTGGCTGGCCCAGTCTGCAGTGTCTCTCATGTTCCTTGATTCATGTTTGCATACTGCGTTTAGTGGTCCCTAAGTAAACTTATCCACAGCTGCATGGTATGCAGTAAATTCCTGCAGCTGTGAGAGGGTCTCTTTTGTCCTTTGCTGAGGGTAGCATTTCTTGGAATTTTTTTTGGTTGGTCTACAGATTGTTTGGAGGTTGTGTTTCCTCATCAGTTTCCCCATTCTGTCAGTGACTCCTTTGACGTATGGTAAAAATACCTTCCCTTGGGGTGGCTGTTTTTCTTCTTCATTCCTGTGTTTTTTTCTGGGTCTGGCTGCTCTTGTGATGTCTGATGTGGAGTAACCATTAGCCTGTAGGGCCCAGTTTAGGTGCTTCAGTTCGTCCTCCAAGTAGTGGCGTTCACAGATCCTTTTTGCACGATCTACCAATGTTTTTATTGTGCTTCTTTTTTGTCCTGGTTGATGGTTGGAGTTCTTGTGTAGGTATCTGTCCCTATGTGTGGGTTTTCTGTATACCTTGTGGCCTAACCATTGGTTTAGTTTGCAGATGACTAGGACATCCAAGAATGACAGTGTTCCTTCCTTCTCTTTTTTCATCATGAACTGTTGGAACAAGGGAGTTGTATGATCCCTGCAACTAGATATATGTTAAATACACTGCACTAATTAACTCTAGCCAGTACCAGATTGCTTCACACAATACATTCCTCTCCTACATACAGATAATCTCCATGCAAAAGGAGGCACATTGGGTTCCATTCAGTTGTGTCCCTCTGCTTAGGGAAAGTTCTTCAGTGCAGTAGAAGATTCTGTGAGTGCAATGAGAGAAGGGCAATTTTTGCTAAATCTCCCTGCATTTTGCAGCCCATTTCCCCAAAGTGTCACTCCTCTATACTGAGCAGGTTGCTACAGAGGGAGATGGAAATAAGAGAAAGTCCTTTCCTTCCCTCATTCATAGACGCCTCCACCCTACTGAAGAGTTTTTCTTCAGCAAAGAGACCACACAATTAATTGTCTGTCCTTCCTTCCTTCCTTCATTTCCTGCATGAGAACAGAAATACAGCCTCTGTCCCTTCCTGCAATAAGCTGATGGACAGAATAAAATGCTTTGATTAATTCTTATGTCTCATTGTCTAGTAGTCCAATGAATTTAATGTTTGAATTATGTGGAAAAGGATAGGTCTTAAATGAAATTTACAAGTCATGTCCCCTGACTGTGTACATTTTTAGTCACATTGTGTCCAGCTCAGTACTTCTTTAAAAATTATTTTATAACATCTTTAAAATCAATCAAATTCTGGTAGTATTGGTCCAAAAAAGTAATTGTCAAGTTCTTAAAAGGACACGTAAGATATATAAGTAAAATAGACAGGCCCTGTCTGCTCCCCTCACTGTCACTAATTCAAACCCTTACTGGGTTCCAGCTGCATGACTTGCATAGCCCCTGCAACTGTCCTGAATTGGAAGAGACAATCCTGATTATTCCTCAGTGTCCTCACTTTTTTCAGCTGCTTTTAAAATGGTCCACTTTCTCTACCCCTCCCGTTCTATCCTTGGCTTACTTTAATTGCTGCAAACTGAACTCAAAGTACAAAAGTAATTTACATTCAATTAACATAGCAAAGGGGAGAGGAGAGGATGGTATAATCTTGCCTCCTCAGTAGACCAGGCTACAAACTGCTGCAGCCTCTTGTAGCTCATCTTTTCATCCCCATTTGTAACTTTTGCTATTTTGACAACACTCTGATGTTCCTTGGCTGCATGTGTCCTAGTTTTCTTCAGTGAAATGTTGGAGAGTTTGCACTTGACCCCACCCAGTTGCCCGAAACTTTGAAATAAGGAGTTAGTAACTCTAGTCCAGATCTCAGTACTTCATCATAGGAAGTACTGTATATCTCTGGCACAACTAATTGAGGAGCAAGGGGGACCTAGTATGATAAATGCTGAAAAAACACTCAGTACTTGTACATATTCTAATAGCTTCATAGATGCGAGTTGGTTAGAATGAAGAAATTATACAAAATGAAACTGTGTGCTTTAAATTATTCTATTTTATGAAAAT
This sequence comes from Gambelia wislizenii, assembly GCA_030847615.1. Lineage (NCBI taxonomy): Eukaryota > Metazoa > Chordata > Lepidosauria > Squamata > Crotaphytidae > Gambelia > Gambelia wislizenii. The sequence goes on along the minus strand of JAUMIR010000003.1, from coordinate 190,487,748 downwards.
TTTATGGGAGCAAGATTGCATTTGCTCTTCATGTCCAAGAGTCATTATTTTGCAAGCACAAATAAACTGCAGTATTTCTACTTTCTGTAGCACTTCATGTTTGCATTCCATGTCGTTTCAGATTTGGTATTGAGCTATACATCCCCTGTCTCTAGCACCAGAACTCATTTCCATATTTAAAAAATTGTGTTATTATTTTATACATGCATACACACAATTCATGTATGCATACATTCATTCAATACTTTCTCAGATTTTTTTTTATTTTTTTTTTTTGTAAAGGGAATACTGCAGTGCTGAGGAGAACACTGTGTGTAGCTCAGGTCCAGGCTATTTGAAGGACTGTATTCTTCAATACACCACATGAGGCAAACTGTGTCCTCCTTAAACAAAAGGGGGAAACATTTTAACTGGATGCCCAGCAAGCAGTTGCTTTTAATTTATATTTATATTTGTTTAATATTTTTTATGGGGTAGGGTGGGGGTGGGGGGTGTTTAGGGATTTTTATCTGTATTGTATTTTAATTTTTGTAAGTCGCCCCGATTGTTTTAACAGAGGAGAGGGGTATAAATAAATTATTATTATTATTATTATTATTATGTCACCTGCTTTTCCTCCCGACTCTTCCTCCCACCGTGAAACCAGAGTTAGAGCTCAACAAAACATCCTGCCTTAGCACACTTGTGCTGGAAAGGGGAGGGTGTATGTGCACCTTCAGGTGGAGCAGTTAGTTTTGTTACCCTCTACACTTGGGGGTCACGAATGTTGACATTAATTTGGCAAATCAATGTTATGCAAAGAGGGGGCAACAGACAGCGGATCTTGTGACAATTGTATATCTTTAATTGGGAGGAGACGTTAAGCTAGATAGTACAATGAATTGATCTATATTTGAGAAAAAAATAATAATAACATTCACACACATTCAGGCTTCACACATTCACGCAAGACTAATGAATAAAGTGGGGAATATTGAGATAGAGGGATAAAGAAAAGAGTTGTTTGTGGGTGATATGACACCTGTCTAGTAGAGATGAGACCATGGAGGAAACCTGTGGAATGGGGTCCCAAACCCAGCATGGCTACACAGTTTGACATGCAGTCAAGAGGAAGATGAACTATATGCACTAGAGTGGAATTTTAGAAGGGTTTTTATAGTCAATATTTGCCTTCTGGGGATGGGATTTAGAATAGAAGATAATATGTCTAGGAGTTGCTTAAGGTGGGACAAAGGCACTCCAGATACTTTAATGACATTTTAATGTGAGGATACTTTGCAATACGAAGGGAGGAAGCACCTTCCTTTAGGGACAGGTGAAGGAATGAGGGACGTTTACAGGTTTGCATCTGCCAGCCTAGGGCAGATAGGATTAGTCTGGTGTATGTGCCTTCAGCTGCCTTGCAAATTAGCATTTCTTTAGAATTTAGCTGGCCCCTCCTTAAGTGCCTACCTGACTGAGTCTGAATGCTAGTCTTTGCAATTTGTTGGAACTTCCCAGGGTTATTGACCACTAATTATTAAATATTATCAATTATTAATATAGACATGGGCCTGGAGGTGTCAGGGTAGGTAACAATTTGGCATGGTGTTGCAGTGTGGAGAGAGTGAGCACCGTTCAAGGCTGGTGTGCACTGTCCTGGATTAACAAGTCAAGGGGGGTTGTGAAATAGGGATGCAATTCTTAACCAATTTTCTTCTTGAAAGAAGCAATGAATAAGTCTAGCAATAGTATTCCAACTGTGAGAAAGTCTTTAAAAACTGTGCCATTTTTTAAGACTATTCACAGTTTGGGATTTGTCCTGTGCAAACTTTGTATGTGGTGCTTTTTCACAGAAAATAATATTTCTGCAGAGAAATACATTCTGCAGAAATAATGTTGTTTCTTATGCTGTTTTCTGCACAAAATGACCACACAGGAACTTTGCACAGAATCATCCCTCCACATATACAGGGGTTAGGGGCGCAAGACCCCCTGTGAATGTGAAAAAAACTGTGAATAAAAATAGGCCTCCCCCACCCGCCCACAACCCCCACACCCTTCCAAAGTGGCAACGGGGCTTTTCAAGCCCCATCACCGCTTTGGGAAGTGTGGGGGCAGCTGAAAAGCCTCATGCCTCCCCCACCAGAAAGCGAACTTTAATGAGGATGTCAGGAGGATAATACCAATTCCTGAGAGTCTCTTTGATGATGATGGAAAATTGGTCGATTTGTTTGGTTCTCTTTCTGGTGAGGAACAAAAGCAAGTACTAAATAGGCTCGATGCAGTTAAATCTATGCTGATGTCAGTAACAACGGCTACTAAGACAATTAAGGACTTATTATCCACTAACTGTTCCTTACCTGATCCTTTGGCACAACTTAAAAATGGTCTTAAACGGCGCATTGGTGAGGAGGAGGATGATCTGACTCCTTTAATGTACATGTCTCCCAAACGTTCAATGGACCGTTTGGCGGATCCTCTTATTCCATTAACTCAAACTTCTCCCAATCAAATGACTGGACATCACAGTGAGTCTCTGCAATTAATAACAACGAATTCTCCCAAACCCATTAAGAATCCACAATCTTCCAAGTTTAAGAAAAGAGGATGTTCTAAGTCAAAATCCTCTGTAGCAAAAACAATTAAGCAGAGTCTATCTGGCAGGCTAATAAATTTAGCATCAGAGAAGGGATATATGCCTAATGGAACTATAACTGCTAATGAATCACAAGTTTCCACACCTCAGGAACAGTCTGTAATAATCTTAGATAATTGACATTCAACTGACCTGTCCCCTCTGTCTATTATTTCATGGAACGTAGCTGGTTGGAAACCTAGATGCAGGGACCCTACCTTTATGCCTTTTGTTAACAGACATAATATTATTATTCTTCAGGAAACGTGGCTTGCTGAAGATATATCTATAGAGGGTTATAAATATACGGGTTTAAATGCCATTCCCGGCAAAGGCAATGGGAGATTATGTGGTGGCGTAGGGGTGCTGATTTCCTTGGTACTTAAGGTTCAAATAACTAAGGTCTCTGTACTGGAGCAGTATGCCCTAGCGGTTCTTTTGAAGTTCAATAACAATTTATTATACTTGACTAATATCTACATTCCTCCACTCCAAGGCCGTGCTAAAATAGAAAGTGTATGGAATAAGCTTAAATCTTTTATCAAAGATTTGATGTTTGAGGCTCCAACAGCTAGCTTTATTGTTGCAGGGGACTTTAATGCTAGAATTGGAGCCGATGATGTGTCTTTGTATGCAAAATACAATTGCCAACCACCTACCCCTATAGTCATTCCACCGGTAATGTGTCGTAAATCTAAAGATACGTTCTGCGACTTTAAGGGTTTTTGTCTAGCTCGCACCTTTGATGAACTAAATTTAATCATCCTAAATGGTAGCTTTAAGGATGATCATCCAGCTGAATATACTCACTGGGTAGGTGCTAGACCATCAGTTCTTGATTATATTGGGGTTTCTCCAAATTTAATTTCTCATATTTCTAAGTTTACAATTGTTAGCAGACCTGACAGCGACCATTTCCCAGCCCTCTTGTGCTTAAAATTTAATGACAGCTTTACCCTGCCACTTGATAAGATCTCAATTTTTACTAACGATATCAGTCCAACCTGAATTAAATGGTCCCCCCAACTGTCTGATACTCTCACTAAGTTTCTCTCTAGCAAACCGATTAAGTTGCTTTTCTTTACAATAGCGGATGCTAATCTGGATTCTGAAATACTGTCTAATTATAATACTTTAATTAGTTCCTTACAACCATTACTAACCATTTCCAAAAGTAATCCTGTTAGACATAAACCGATATGTCATCAGATTTGGTTTGATCAAGAATGCAAAGAATTATGGGCGCACCTCAAATATCTTTTCAAAGAGTATAAAGCAGATCCAACACAATTTTCTGTATCTGAACTTCTGGAACAGAAGAAAAGATACAAGCTTCTAGTAAGACAAAAGAAAAAGGGTGCCATGATAGATACCTGGAATAAACTAATTCGATCAGCCAGTGCAAACAATCCCAACTTATTTTGGAAAGAGGTTGCCCCTTCGTTCATTAAGAATTCAGATAATTCTACAGTACAGATCCCAGCTCATGTATGGGAAAGTCACTTTGCCAATCTTTATGATTCTGCTGAAAATACCTCAAACTCATTAGTATCTGATCTCATGATAGAGGTTTCATCTCTTCCCCTCTGGCCCCCAGTTTCGTACTCAGAGATAAAGAGTCTTATCACCCAACTCAAACCAGCTCGTGCCCCAGGTACTGATTTTATAACTGGTGAAGTACTTAAAAATAACCTTGACTGGTGGGTTCCGGTCCTCGCTAAATTATTTACGGCCATCGATAGATCTGCTTCCATCCCAGAAGATTGGGGCTTGGCCATTATTGTCCCGATATATAAAAAAGGTAACAGAACTGATCCCTCTAACTTCCAATTGATTAGTCTCTTGAGTTTGGTGAGTAAGCTATACACAAAACACCTTTTAAATAAGTTTTTAGACTGGCTTGAGACCGAAGATATTTTGATGGCTGAACAGGCAGGCTTTCGGCCCGGAAGATCCACTATTGATCATACAATGATTTTGCAATATCTTGTTGAAAAATACCTCCATTATGGACAACAACTATATGTGGCATTTATAAATTTTAAATCCGCCTTTGATACAGTCAATAGATCTAGATTGTGGGAGAAATTATTGTGCACTAATATAGATAAACGCCTTCTTTTGCTTCTTATTAAGATTCATGAGAACTCTAATATCAAGGTCAGATGCAGTCTCCAAGGTCATGTTTCCAAGACAATTCCTGTTAAGACGGGTGTAAGGCAAGGATGTGTCCTGGCCCCTACCTTATTCAATTTTTACATTAATTCCCTTGTTTCTGCTCTGAATAATCTTTCATTTCACCCTCCAAAGTTGGCTAACAAGCATATTAACTCATTGCTCTATGCAGACGATGTTGCTATTCTTTCGCTATCCCCTATCGGACTCAAAAGAGCCCTAAACTCTCTTGCTCTGTTTTGCAAAGAGGAGAAATTAACAATTAACTCCTCCAAGACTAAGATCCTCACTTTTGCTCATCGCCCCAAATTGATACAATGGACACTTGATAGACAACACATAGAGCAGGTTAAGACTTTCAAATATCTAGGAATTGTTTTCCATAACTCTGGTAGGAGAACAGCCCATTCAGAACTTGTCGTCAGCAATGCCCAAAGAACCATAACGGCAATTCTAAGATTTTTTTTCACCAAAGGTGCTCAGTTTATTCCGGCCGCAGTCAAACTGTTCAATGCCAAGGTTCGTCCTCAACTTCTATACGGAGCCCAATTGGGACCATATTGTAACATCAATGTAATTGAATGTGTGCAAACTAAGTTCCTTAGGAGAATCTTCCAGGTTGCCCCTTGTGTTCCGAATGCTGTTCTCAGAAAGGAGGCTGGGTCTATCAAAATAGAATCTAGTCTGTGGATCAGTATACTCACCTATTGGAAAAAATTGCATAAAACTCCTGGAGGTTTGACAAATTTAATCTTTCTGGATCCTTTCAAATCCTCTTGGGAAATTTCTATCTATAAGAAAATAAATGAGCTAGGTCTCAATAAAAATGAAATTCTAAAGCTTGATGCCGATAGAGCTAAATCTATTATTAAACAAAAAATTATAGAAGCAGAAAGATACATGGATTCTGCTTCTCTTTCAAAATATGCCTTGTTTAGCTTTCAAGCCTTGGTCCCCTCCCCAGCTCCATATTTATTCCATGTCACTCTCCCGAAGTTTAGAAGGGCTTTAACTTTGGCACGGTTCAATGTGTTGCCTATGGCCATGCTGGAAGGTAGATTAAAAAAAATACCTTTTGAATTTCGCTTTTGCCCATGTGGTTCGGGTGCTGTGGAAACCAATGAGCATGTTCTCCTATATTGTCAATTTTATAGGGACATTCGTCACCAACTGATTAGCCCACTACTGAGTAAATTTCCAGGTAAAACTGACTCTGTTTATTTGCACTTTCTATTGGATAACATTGACCCCACAGTATCCCACAAGGTGGCTAAATTTTGTTACATCGTTTGTAAACTGCGCCCTCAATTGACAAATGGACCTTCTATCACTGTGCAGTAAGATTTGTTTGAATACTGTACATATACAGTCCATTAGTAGTTTATATTTTAATTTGGTATTGTATTATTGATACGCCATTTGTATGATTGTACGATTGTATGACTTGGTTTTTATACTGGTCAAAGACCAAATAAATTTTATTACTTGCCTCATGCCTGGCCGCCACCAGCCCCTACCCTTCCCAAAGCGGTAATGGGGCTCTTGAGCCCCACAACCATTTCTGGAAGGTTGGGGGGTGGCAGCTGACTGGGTGGGAGGTTTGCCAGCCACACCCCATGCTCCCTGAAGTGGCTGTGGGGCTCTCGAGCTCCATAGCCACTTTGGGAAGGTTGGGGATGGCAGCCGGATGGCCAGGAGGTTTACCATCCCCCCATGCTTCCAAAAGTGGCTGTGAGGCTCTTGAGCCCCACAGCTGCTTTGGGAAGGTTGGGGGGGGCAGCCGGATGGGAGGGAGGTTTGCCAGCCATTTCCTGTGCTTCCTGAAGTGGCCGTGGGCTCTCGAGCCCCATAGCTGCTTCTGGAAGGGCCAGGGGGTGGAGGGAGGGTGGCTGAGAGGCTTTTCAGCCACCCTCCCACCACACCCCCCAAAGCTGTGACAAGGCTTTAAAAGTTCCATTGCCACTTTGGGAAGGGCAGGGGAGGGTGTCTGAAAAGTGCCTTTGCCACGAACTCCCCACTCTCCCAGGGCTTGGCTCTGCACCCAAATGGGGCTTGGCTTTCCACCCCAAAGCCCCAGGAGAGCAGGGAGTTGGGCATGCAGTTTGCTTGGGGATCACTCCATTTAAATCAGCTCCTCTCCCTTGTGTGTGAAGGAGAGAAGCTGATTTAAATGGGGTGCTTGCTGAGCAAACCACAAATAGGCGGAACCGCAAAAGTGAAAGCCGCAAATGTAGAGGTGCAACTGTAAGTCCCAAACTATGAAGATTCTCACCAACCCAGAATTCTTATCAGAGTTTCTTGACATTTTTGAAACACACTTTTGTACCATTTTCGAATTATTTTTGAATATTTTCTGCATCCCAACTGTGAGAGCCTGACAAGGAAAATAAATGGAGACTTCTGTAATAAGTTAATTCTCTCCTCTCCATTTGTGAATCATTCCTTTTTCCAACATCCTCTGGGCTGCTTGATCTTCCCCCAGGATTTTCCCAATCTGCACAAAGCCAGTAGATCAAAGATGATGCTTCGCTTACAGGGGAAATGAGGGTTCAAGTATATTTGCAGGGTGCAGCTCTACCACAAAAGTTTCCTTTCAAATGGCATACTAGAAAGGCTCAGTTGTCTTAATTTCACCTGGTGATTAAAAAAAAAATGATAGGAAGAGAATAATCTCATTTGAAATATGGTGCTGTAGAAGAGTTCTGCAGATACCACATGGACTTCAAAAAAAATTACAAATGAATAGGTCCCAGAGCAAATCAAGTCTGAGTTCTCCCTAGAAGCCAAGATGACTAGACTGAGACTGTCATATTTTGGACATACCATGAAAAGACGTGACTCACTAGAAAAGACAATACGGTTGGCCCTCCATAGCCATGGTTTCTTTATCCATAGATTTAGCCAACCACTGCTTGAAAATATCCCCTACCCGCAAATATTCCAAAAAGCAAACCTTGCTGTCCATCATTTTATATAAGGAGCACCATTTTACAATGCCACTGTATATAATGGGACTTGAGAATCCACAGATTTTAGTTTCTATGGAATGTCCTGGAATCAAACATCAGTCGATACCAAGGGCCCACCATAATGCTTGGCAAGGTAGAAGGCAGAAGGAAAAGAGGAAGGCCATGTTACAGATGAACCAGCATAGTGTAGTGGTTTGAACATTGAGCTATGATTCTTGAGATCAGAGTTCAAATCCCTACTTATCCATGGAAACCCACTGGGTGACTTTGAGCAAGTCACACTCTATCTGAGCCTCAGACTAAAGCAAAAACAAAGCCCCTCTGAACAAATCTTGCCAAGAAAACCCCTTGGTAGGGTTGTCTTCAGGTCTCCATAAGTTTGAAATGACTTGAAGTCATACAACAACAGGACTCAGTTAAGGAATCCACAGCCCTGAGTTTTCAAGACCTAATAATAGGGTGACTTGGAGGGCTTTCATTCATAGGATCATCATAAGTCAATGTTGACTTGACAGCAGTTAACAACACAAATCTACCTCTCTTTCTCTTGCAAACGGTCATATTGGGGCCTACGTCTAAGTATTAGCTAGCATAATGTAGCTATGTGAACTATATCTGCATCCCAGACTATTGCTATGGTATGTAGCAGTGCTGGTGGATGGGTCAAATGGGAATCACTTCCACTTTTCAGCAGTTGTTCTTTTCTTCTGTTCTTTCTAGATTTTTCCCGAACAGCAAGATCTGAAAGAAACTCTTATTGTTGTTGTGGCTGCTTATTATGATGAAGCCGAGCCTTTTTATTGCTTTTGAAAGCAAACAGACATGAGGAGGGGGAGAGTCCAGCCTGAAAATTCTTAAATCTCCTCTCCCACTCCTCCTACAATGTCCAAAACTAGTTGTTCTGGCTGCAGCAATTGCAGCTGGGAGACTGAGCAACCCAGAAGGTATGGATAGAAGAGGTGGTAAGAGACTGAGAGGAGGTGGGAAGAGATTAAGAGATATTTTAGCAAAGCAGGGAAACTATGTGTCTCTGTCTGTATGTTTGTGTGTGGGAGAGAGACCCTTAGTTTCTACTTCTCTGGATTACTCACTCCTTACTATGTTTGTCTTTCCTGTTTGCTCCTGAAGAGGGGCTGTTTTTCCCCCTGAATGAATTGAATTTACATAATTTCCCCATCAACTAGAACAGGAGTGTATGAAATGTTTTTACAAGTATATTAGAGTACTGGGACTTTGAAGATCAGAGTTCAAATCACCAGCAATCTGTAATACTCACTGGGTCATTTCTAGTCAATTATTCCTTCAAAGCCTGAGGTAAATCACAGGGTTATTCTGAAGATAAAATAAGAGAATCAGAATCTTAGGTGCCAGTTACACGACAGAAATTGTCGCGTTGCCTACCATGACATAGTGATCATGAATCCGCCCCTCGCTGTTTATACAATTTATGTCTCTGATCTGGATATCCCGTGTGGTCCTGTGACTGATATTTACACGTCCATAGTTCCGGTTTTGTTTAGGTTTTAATTTTTTTTTTTTTTTGGCTGTCAATCAAAGATGCAATTACTCGTGTTTTCACAACCTCGGTGACACACTTCCTTTAGAGTTCCGCGCCACGAGCGATGCTATTGGCTGGCTGGGGGGGGTGGAGAGAGGGGGGCAGAGGTTTGTTATTCCCCCTTGCTTCTTGAACATTTTAACCCTTTCGGAAGAGGCAGAAAGCATTTTGAAAGATCCTGATAGATCTTTCGCTCAGACGCAGGGCTTTCCTTTTGAAATCAAGCTGAGTGCTTTGAAAACAAGCAGAGTGCTTTCCTTTTGAAATCAAGCACTTGGTTTTCCTCTTGCCTTTTTAAAATATTAACCCCTACAGCTGGCTGCAGAGATGGCTATAGGCAGGCGTTTTGAAAGACACCAACACAGAGAGGGGGCGTTAAAGGGTGCTAATTCGCTCAGAGGCTTGAATATTTTAATGTGCCAGGGAGATGACCAAGCTACTACGATCTCTCTGTAACATGCAGTTGAGGAAAAGGTAAAGCTGAAGGGTTTGCAGTGTAGAAATCCATTTAAAAAGGTAATTGAGTACACGCACGCGCGCACACACACATCAACCTTCGTGCAGCTGGAAGGGATGCCTTTGTTTTCGGCTGGTGAGGCTGGATCTGTTGAACGTGTGACCGACCCCTCCTTTTCTGGTCCCTGAGCTCTAAGCCCGCCCCCAGTCACCATTTCCGGTCATCCCAGTACCGAGACTTTTTGTCCCACGCTGTTTACATTTCCGATTTTCCGAATCCTCCAGTGACTTTTTAAAAAAACCGGCACAACCTGCGGGACTGGAAGTCCTGCAGGTTGAGGGATAAATGGTGGCTCCCCTTCCGAAAATCACATACCCGACCCGATGTACGTGTAAACTGCCAGGGATCGACACGAATTCCTCCCAGGACATTTTCATCGTGTAAACGGCCCCTTAGAGTTAGAAGATACCACAAGGACCATCTAATCCAACCTGCTTCCATGGAAAAATACACAACTAAAGCACTCTTGAAAGATGGCCATTTAATCTCTGTTTAAAGAAAGGAGATTCCACTACCCTCTGAGCAACTCTATTCCACCTTCGAACAGGTCCTACAAGAAAGACACTTTTCCTAATGTTTCAATAGAATCTCTTTTCTTGTAACTAGAATTTATTAGCTTGTATTTTAATCTCTGGAGCTGCAGAAAACAAGCTCATTTCATCTTCTATATGACATTCTTTCAGATATTTAAATATGACTGTCATGCCAATTCTTTCTTTTCTTCCCTTCTAATCTCTTCTCCCATTGCCATCCCTGTTTCCTTTTCCTTTTGTGTTGTGTCTTAATTAGATTGTAAGCCTGAGGGCAGGGAACTGTCTTATTCTTCTTTTACTTGTAAAGCACCATGTACAGTGATTGTCGTATATAAGTAAATGATGATAATGATTATGATTCTCCAAGGTAAACATACCTGGCTCCCTCAGTATTGCCTGCTTTCCAGACCTTGGTCACCCTTCTCTGAACAGTTTCCAGTTTTTCTAAAGTCTTTCGGACTGAAGAAGAGAAGGGCTATGCAGACTACCTTGAACTCTTTGAAGGGAAGGTAAGATATAAACATAAATATTTTTTTAAATGACTGGTCATCTATAACCTGATAATTCAATCTTAATTATTTTTACATCCCTTTTTGCAATGAACACACCAGCATACTTGCAACAAAATCTGTTCCTATGTTGCAATCTATGTGTGATAATATTCATACATTTCTCACACAGATATGTAAATTTTAAAGCAATCTTAAACCACTAGTATGCAAAGGAATCAAGATGTACCAAAAAACTGGACCTAAACATTTCATAGTACTTTATGCCTGGGAGAGGGATGGGTTCATGCCATGGAGGGTTCTTTTCTTTGTATGAATTAGGCTGTTTCCAGCATACAGAATAATTGCACCAATTTTCTTATTAAAGCCATAACTATCCTATCTCATTGGGATTATTTTTTCTCCTAACAATAAAAAAAAATCAACTATCTAATGGCTGATTATGAATGAATGATATGACTGATGCTTCATTCATGAAACCTACATGACCTCAGTAAATATTAAATGATAGAATCTCATAATGCATTGAAACTTATGTGAGAATTTCCCATGTTTCAGCCTTCTCATGTTCTTCTGTTAATTAAATATTATCAGTGAAATATAGGATTCGGATGTGGAGGAGCTGAAATTACATCACACCTGAGTATAATAGGCTATACACAGTTTGGAAAAGTTTCATTTTGTTACCCTAAAGGGTCGGGGTGCATTATAGTCCCACCTGTGATGCCAAACTCTCCTGTACTATCTGGGGGAATTATTAGCTCAAACAGGAGGCCTGCAAGAGGAGGGTAACTTAGGGGATCTTTTCACCTATGTATACCAGTACTAACTGTAGAGAACACTCCATTTAAAGTAAAATAAAGTATTTTATTGGAATAAAACAAGTGTGTACTAACAGACACAACACATCTTCTTAAGAACCACACAAAGCCATAGCAGAGTAAAGTAGAAAGGTTGGATAGAGGGAGGGAGGTCTGATACAGGATGATAGTTAATAGTCTTGAAGAGAAGAGCTCCATGCAGCGAGGATACTCAGATACACATTGAGGGTGGCACAAGAGGTTCCGATCTGGGGTGAGCCAAGAAAGAGAGTGGCCAGGGCTGTCCACTGTGGCACACTTTACTATTGTTAGGGCTCTAATATTTATACCCTATTCCAAGCCTTGGAGGAGTGAATTTAGTAATAACAAAGCTTGGATGACTCTCTACCAGAATAGATGAATGAAACTGAAACTCAACTGATTGCTTTAATTGTACAGAGATAGATCATTGATGGTTTTGTGACAACCTCATATGGTTGGACAGGAAGGAAATATGATGAAAGATTTCTGTAGGGTATAGATTAAGGAATAGTCACTTAATTATGTGATTTAATTATTTCTGTGAATGCTTAAGGCTGGAAGAAAGAGTTAGCACATACCCCTCTATGACTGGGTTGTTAGCATAAACCCATTATGGGGGTTTCCCATTCAATTCTAATTTGGGATTTCTCACTATTTTATCTCTAGACACATTTCAGGTGATTGTGACCTCCAACTGACCTCTAATCTGCCTAAGCTGACCTGACCTCCCAAAGTGCCCAGTATTTCCAGTTATGAGATACTGTAGGGAGGGGGTAATAGGGCATACTAACAATTTCTTGCATTACAAGGCCCATCTTCTCATCCCATGTGCTAAACCACAGGTAAGGACATTTTGTGTATGTGTAAAGTGGACTCTGGGAAATATTTACTTAATGACATCATCAAGAGTGCCCTATGACATCCTGGGATCACAGTCTCTAATCTCAGGGCCTGTGATGCTTCTTGTCTAGCAACTCGAACTGCCATTTGACTACATACACAATATGAGTGCACATTAATGTGAATTGTTCCAGTTGCCCATCTGAAAGTATTATTTGTAAGAACAAATCCAAAGATTTCTGTTCTGCATATTTATTTAAGTACTGTTAGCTCTGCATATTTCACATAGTTAGTGGGACATTATTCTATCTCAAAAATGAAAATAAAATAAATCTATGCCACTAGGAGGCTAGAGGGGAAAACAGTCCTAAGTATTAATGTACTTATCAATAATAATGGCATGTACCAAAGCTTGATGCAAATTTAATTAATTAAAATAAATTAATCTCAACAGATGCACTCCCAGAACAACAGGTTTATGCACCAGTTCAGGCAAGTGGATCCCTGCACTGTTTTTCTTCCATTGATAAAATCTTTGTCATTCTTTTCTTCTAAAACAATATAATCTTCTGTTGTGGATATCTAAAGCTTTCTGACTTTCATTTAAAATTGTAGATCTGAGAAGCTGTCAGTTAAATCAGTGTTCTGTCATACCCTTATCATCCATTTTACCCTATTTCAATATAAAAGCTTTCTGGTCTTTGCTGTTTGGGGGTGAGGGAGGAGAGAGATACACACCTTTTCTAGTGTAAACCAAACCATAAAGATTCACAGAATTGGGAGGCAAAGGTCAATGGAAATGAATTAGGTCTCATCATGAGTAAATATAGCCTTATTTATATGTCAGACATTTTAATTTTTTTTAAACACACACACACACAGCACAGAGATTTCCTAAAATTAGGCAGAAATTAGATAACATATAGTCTTTAGAAAATCTTAATATATGTGAGCCATCCCCTGCCAGATATATTAGACTTATTTTTATGGTGATTGATCTGTGATTTGTTTATTGTCTTACTGCAGTGAATTTAGGTACAATACATTGCTTTCTGTATCAGACATACAGTGTGTTCAGTTTTCATTTTCTATTCATAACGGAACAGCAAAGTGGAACACATACTTTAAAAGCTGTCTGCAAAGACTGTGACTCAGTAAACGGAACAGTCTATCAAAATCATATTCTGACCTGATAGGTGTGTGACAACCCCCCCACTCTTTTTTTTTCAATCTCATATTGGTAGCATAAAGAAGAGATTTGTTAAGCCACTCTTAGGCTTCAGCTCTCAAGAGCTGATGAGTTCTGTTTGGCTTTGTGGATCACTGCTTGTGAAGACTTGAAGTTACCTCCAAATGGACCTTTCTGTAGATGGAATTCTAGAACAGGGGAGGAGCAATTCTGCCTCCATCTGGAACCTTCTGCTCCTTCAAAATCTGCTGAAGAGGTCTGGGGGTCTTCAAAGGGCTTAATGGAGGGAGAAAGAAAATCCTGCTGCACTAGCAGTAATCTGCTACCATTTCATGGGATATAGTCCTGCTTTAAAATGGTTAGACTACAGACCTTATCAGACACATAAAAAATGGTGTCATAATGATGCCACATAACTGCGAAAGGGTGCACAGATCAAACAACATTGCCCTTTCACAGATATATTCTGCCCCAAACCCATACTTTTTAATTGATAGATTAAGCCATCAATTGATCTCCCATGATGCTTTTGTGCTAGCATTGCCAGCGTGTGAAACCTTGGGCCATTTAGCTCACTTGTATGCAGTGTCAATGGCTGGCCCAGTGTGAACACTTCCAGGTGAGATCAGAACATCCAGGTAAATTTTGCTCTTTTTATTACCCTTCCCAAGTTACTTGGAACTTTGAAGTGTCTTTAGGTGCTTGGTGTAACTTTTTATGCTTCATTTTTTGTTTTATTTTTAAATTTCCTGCATGATGAAGTCACATGGTATTTTAAATGAGGAAGTGAACGAGGCTTTGTTCACTTCCTCTTCATTGCTGGGGAAGCCTTCTGCTGTGAGAAGGTAAGTGCAGTGGGTGGCGTTCTTTTGCCATCACAAAAATGGAATTTTTATGCTGGTAAAAGAATGTTTAAAGGGCCTAGTCTGATAAAGTCCTACAACTCCAAGTAGACTTTTCCAGCATAACTAATAGTGAGATATGGTGGGAGTTGCAGACCAGAAACACCTGGAGGGCAATATTACCAACCCCGGTTATAAATTATTTTCCTGGAAGCATGGAAGAATGCAACAATGTTTTACAACTTTGCAGCCTCAGGAAAAAAGATTACATAATGCCATTTATGAAGGGAAGAGTTAGAAACCAATAGAAACAGTTGTCTGATCATTATGAAGGGAAACTTCTAAAAAGGAGCTTCAGAAGTTATGGTAGACATAAAACAAAGTAAAATTAGATTTCTGCTTGGTTCTTCTTATCTAATGCAAAGTGGTGGAGCCATTTGTTGCAGAGTACATTTCATTGGAGACAATTGTTTCTACATTGTTTTTCTCAATGCAGTCAATGAAAAATTGCTAATAAAATAACACAGAAGGCATGTATTTTAATGCTGTTATAAATAAAAGCATCACTGAGTCCAGACCCCTATGCTCAAAATGTTAGACAATTCTGATCTATGGGGAAACCCTCTTACAATGGAAATATATTTGCCAGAGCTTTTGTATTATAAATATAGACAGATGTAGAAATGGAAATATCTGCAGTGACTATGAGATTGGGGTAAGTCAGTACACACCAAAGAAAAGTTCCATTTCATACGTTGTTTCAATGAGCCTAAAACTACGAGAGATTCATGAGTTCTTGGAAAGTGTATAATAAGTATTCACAATTCATTTTGTTATTAGAAAGAAGGAATTAATCTAGATATTTACAATCAATGGAGAAAAGAAGGCAATGAGACAATGGCAAGAAAAAATGTTTATACAAACTTTACTTCCTGAGTATTGGAATGGTTATCAGTGTTGAATGAGAGAAAACATATATGATCACAGTCAAATCTTCATTTGCCAGGGAGATAAGATGACAAATTAGTTGTGATGCATGGCAAAAAGAAGCCCTTGGCAGTCTAGGAGCAGCAGAAGGAACCAAATGCAACTGGGAAGACAATGCAGAATCATAATCATAGCCAGAAGAAAATGAAGAAGCTAGTGGAGTATGACATGGTTTGGGATGAGATTGTTATGAAACTCTGGGGGAAAGCTGATTCAGAAGTCAAGTATACCTATGAAGCAGTTACAGAAACAGAAATTATGGGCTAATTCATTGATGCACATATATTGCCTGAGTTCTCTGCATGATTTCTGATTGCTTGAAGAATAACAGCTGACTGTGAGATCTAACTCAAGTGAAAATCATTGCACTGGCATGAGATTCTTAATGTGGTATTGAAACTTGTGGTGATTGACACATGTAAGACATTATATCAAGTGATAAACATTCATGACTGATCCAACCTTGTGTGTTAGTTGTCAGATATTTACACTGTGGTCCTAGCAAAAGTCCAAGAAAGAGCTGTATTCATAGGTACAGTGGCATGCACACACACAACAGAGAGAGCAAGAGAGGGGGAGAGAGGGGGAAGAGAGAGCAAGAGGAGAGAGATATTTTAATTTAAGCAACTAGAAAATGTTAGATCTATTTTGGACAAAGCTTTTTATTGGTAGCTCCCCTCTATACAAAGCTTTTTTTATTGGTAGGTTAAGGACTTTATCAAATGCATAAAAATGCATCAGAAATGATAACAGAAATGGGCAACATTATCAGACAACATCATCCTTCAGCCATTCTGGGGGCATAGCATGGGCGTGAATACAGTGTCTCCTTTTATTGATGACATACTCTGTCAATAAAAAAGTGATGCCTTGTCCGCGGCAGTGCTAAGCCCCAGGAATGGCTGAGGATGTGGACATCTGATAATGTCGCCCTTTCTGTTATCATATGACACAATTAGGGATGCTTTTTTCCCCCCCTGTGTTTCCCCATGTCTGATAAACTCTATGTAGATATTGAAATATATTAGCATAGATATGATTGACAAGTGTATCAGAGGACTAATTGGCATATATTAAAATCCATTGATATTTTAGCAACTTAAATACTTCTGGAATGAAGTAAAAAAAAGGATTTATCATATTTGTTTACTATTTAAATCTGGATGAATGTGTATGTTTTAAGTTTTCAAAGAAACACAGCTCACATTTCTGACTACTGTCAGCATCATAATAGCGAGGTACTGCCAGAATCCCTGCCCTTCCTACTTTAAACAAACAAGCAAACTGGAGATATAAAGTCTGGAATATTGGTCACATGTCAGGTCTCATGAAGTTCATTAAAAATGTACAAATATAACACAGAAATCTGCTGACTTGGTTCCTTGGAGTATAACCCAAATGTGGCCTATCCCCCCAACCTTGTCTCTCATCCCAAAGCTGTTTTTGAAGGTTGGAGGGCCTTCTCAAAGAGAATTAGAAATGGGAAAAAAATTGACTGATGGCTCTAATATCAGGGGAGTGAATCTGCTTTGGGTTTTAGTCTGAACTGTAAACAATCCAAGATACTGAAACAATTTAGGATTAAAAAATCTTCCTGATAAGTACACATAGCAAGAAAATATTACTGCTTCAGTCTGTTTATCCCATAAACCAATGTAGCAATCAATGAAATGTTATACTGTACTGAATGCTGTTTGGCTACTTTCCAATCTCTTGTAAAAAAGAATGCTTTTTGTGAGAACCTCTCTTGTATCAGACATAGCTGATCAGCTATGTTATTATCCACATAGTGAAGCATTTGCCAGCACTAACTCCTGTCTTTTATACAAAGGTTCATGATCAATCTGGTGTTCAAAAAAGAACAAAAATCTTTCTATTGCTATGCCGAGCATCATCAGTCAATATCTGTAAAATCCAGCCTTCAAGGATCTGCCTAGAACAGAGAATACTAACTGGCAGCTTACAGATCACAGCCAGGCCCTGAGTCAATTATGTCTGGCCCCTGATACCCATAAGAAAAAAAAAAAGTTTTAATCAAGAGGCTATGGTAAGAAAAAATGTCCACTGTTCCACTTGTGAAAGAAAGAAAATGTGCTCCCTTTACAAGCAAGAAAGCTATTCTATTCTTTGTTACACAGAAAATAAAAACATGCATGATATATGTAATAGATAAATTTCTTCATTTATGCTCAATAATAGTCCAAAACATGCATGTTTCCATAATGTGGGAGCTGCTTTCTGTGGGTCTGTTACCTGCCCTGACACCCCACCCATCCAATAATGCATTAATTGGCTATATTTCATAAAATGGCTTATTTATCAGCATTTCACATGGTTAGTAGGAGACCAAGACCTCTCAAATCCAAGGACTCAAAGTTTACTCAAAAAGCCTAAGGAAGAGGCCATCCCAAATTCCTAAAAAAACACACCTGGCTAGTAATAATGCGAACCTCCCTTGGACAGTGAGTTGGGGTGGAAATGTGCTAATTCTCCTAGATGTACCTGGAAGTGAGTAATTTGGTCAAGTGACCAGAAAACTCACTTCTCTTCAAACTGGTTTTCCTTTGCACCTCTTGCCTCTACAATAGAAGTTGCCTGACACCTATCAGTTTTAATGTGTCAACCATTAGCAATCATTAACATAGCCGGAGCTTCCATTGTCTAACTGGAATCTAGCATTGCATTCCACTGATAACACTTCTTCAGGGGGAATATAGAATATAAATATCACTCCAAAATACTACCAAAGTGTGCTCAGTTTCCCAGAGACTGT
Organism: Gambelia wislizenii; assembly: GCA_030847615.1. Taxonomy (NCBI): domain Eukaryota; kingdom Metazoa; phylum Chordata; class Lepidosauria; order Squamata; family Crotaphytidae; genus Gambelia; species Gambelia wislizenii. The sequence goes on along the minus strand of JAUMIR010000003.1, from coordinate 190,469,397 downwards.
CACTCTGTTGGTTTGCTGTGTCACCTAGCACACATAGCCATACCTCTTCTCTGCATGTATCCCATCATCCCAAACTCTGTTCCTATATTCCATTACGTCCTCCTGTTCTTTACTAGCCTTGTGTAATTGCTTGATGCTTGAGTGGATATGTGTGTGTGTGTTACTGAAATTATTTTTCAATAAAAAACATTTTTTTTCATGGCTGTGAGACCTGTCAGTGTCTGGGAAAGCAGCCAAACAAACAGCTGATAAGAATGCAAGGCTTGACAGCAACACCAAAGTTATTCTAAAGCATAGTACGTAATACAATGTTCAATAGCAAGCCAAAAGTCCAGGAGTCCAGAGAGCAGATCAGCGAGTCCAGTCCAGTGACAAGATTTCCAGAAGGCAGGTCAGTGAATCCAGTCCAAGGTCAAGAGTTCCAGATCAGTCTGAGGTCTAAGAGGCAAGAGTTCAGGCAGCCAAGGGAGTCAGAGTCAGATGCTTTCACCAGGGAATGCAGATAAACTCTGGCAAAGAAGTTTGGTGTCTCACAGCTGTTTATTGGCCCAGTTCCTAATCACAGCTGTTTGGTGATTGCTGAGCATTTCTCATATAATCTCCGGGATCGCCATAGGCACACCCTTTCTGACCTTCTCTGGCTAAAGGTAGGTACCTGCTCTTCTATGTCTCCCAGGCCTGAAACCTCTGCTGGGGGGAGGCTAGGCTGCTGAGTCTTGGGCTCTGCCGCAGTTGGCACAGCAGAGCCAGGTTCTGGCTCAGCGGAACTGGCTCAGCCTCCTCGTTTTCTGAGTCATCTGAGTCCTCAGCCTGGCTGGCCATGACAGTCAGGTAGTACTGGTATACATAGGATAAAAGATCCTGTAGTTAACTGGCCTGGCCTCTCACTGACATATTGAGTGAATTAAAATTCCCCATATTACTACCTGGACACAGGTGGGTGTTTCACAGACCCCATGCAATTAGGGTAAGAGGTCCATGGTCAATTTCTCATGGCAAATATTGTCAGAGGGGCCTGTGAAATGCTGCTGACATGTTTGCCTGTGAAATTTGGGGGTGCCATCTGTGGCATTACTAAGGCCGGTGTCACCTCTCCCTCTGATGGTGCCACCTGGTGTGGTTTGACCTCTCTGCATGCCCCCTAGTGCCACCACTGGCTGCAGTGCACACAAAAGTGCAATTTCCCCTTTTAAGAATGCCTTCTTGCCTTTCAAACAAAACACACTCCTGTGTACTTTGATCACATTTAGATTAGTGCTAGAGAGGCAGCATGGTGTAGTAGTTGAACATTGGACTATGACTCTGGAGACCAGGGTTCTAATCCCCAGTTGGCAATGGAAACCCACTGGGTGACATTGGGCAAGACATACTCCCTCTGCCTCAGAGGAAGGCAAAGTCAACCCCCTCTGAGCAAATATTGCCAAGAAAACACTGTGCAGGGTTTGCCTTAGGGTCACCATAAGTTGGAAACAACTTGAAGACACACAGCAACAGCAGCAAGGTTAGTGCTACAAGGATGCTTCCTAGACTGTGGATCTACACACAAATAAGCAGCACGAGGAGCCTTCACTTTGTTTTAAAGGGGAAAGTTTATTTCAAAGCAAGGTTCATAAAGGTATGGTCCATGGGCCACATGCAGTTTCCAAAACCTATTTTTGTGCCCCCTTGAGCCTCTAGCACCCCAAGCCACAACATATTTTAAAAGAAATATGGGCCATTTGGGGGGAAGCTTGCTACCCAAAATGGCTCCAAACTGCCCCAAACTCTGTACAAATGCATTCATTGCATTTGCCAATCCCCCCAGGAAGGTCCCAATACTCCTAATTATTTTTATATTGAAAAAATAGCCAAAATCAGCTGAAAATCAGACAAAATGACATCAGGAAGGGTTGTTGTTGTTGTTGTTGTTGCATTGTTTCCTGTGCAATTGGAAGGTGCCCTCATGCAGTTTCCTACCCTTGCTTTGAGGGGGGAGGACTTCACTATTTCTGCATGATACCATTGAAGTTCAATGGTAAGATCTCCATCAGGGGCAGCAGGAACACTTAGAGAACTAAAATGGATGGGGGAGTATATGAGACCCCCAAGGGCTCTGTGGTGTCAACTTCATTATAGAGTTTAATTATTTGTCAGAAGAAGGCAGTTTGTATGCTAAAATATTCCTAGCAGCTAGATAACTTTATATGATGATGAAGAAGTAAAATCCAATGTAGAGATGGAAAATTTTATCAGTTTTACATTCTCTCATTTTTGATATTTTGCAAACATTTGTTCAGTCTGCTATTAAAATAAAATAGCAGTTTCTGCTCATATCTGAATTTCATCACCTTTACTGAATTCTGTTGAAAAAGAAATGAAATTTCTACCTATCCTGATCAGAATGGGCTATGTAGGTGAAAATTCATGGTCAAGATAATGTTTAGCCTAATGATATCCACAATTCCATTGGATACCACATTAAAGAGTGGTAGACATTCACTCAAATAACAAGAATTCAAGCAGCAATCAGGATGCATTTGCTGTGAGAATGAAACCTTACCTCCAACTTTGGTCTTTCCAACTGTTACATATTCTCGTAGCCCCCATCTTCAAATATCAAATCATTGGCTATATTTAATAATTTGGCTCAGTATGGCCATCTACGTGGTGACAGGTAAACAGGGATCCCCTAGTACCAAAATGGGATTAATGCAAGACCTGGGAGGGGCTCTGGAAATTCCCCAGAACAGATACTCTAGTAAAAAAACTCAACACCTGGATGTGGGTCAATCACTAATCTACTCAATGTTAGCATGAGAGCTTGTTGTTTGTGAAAAGGATCCTTCTTTTCCTGCTCCCTCCCCCAACAAAAGACCTTGAATGTTTCCTATTCAGTTCCAAAAGCATCAACCATTAACAATAATTAACTCTTCCGGAGTACCCTTTGTTTTGGCCTGGGATCTTCCGAGAACCATTGTATTTCACTCAAACTCCTATCCCTTCAGGGGAATTATTTCATGTAAATATCATCCTAAAACACCACCAAAGCATGCACAGATTCCTTTCCTGCTGACTCCATGTCAGTATGTGTAGATAGGCACACAGTTCCACTTCCTTTTGACTCCATGTCACACTGTGCAACTAGCCTATCGTCCAGACCTCCTTGCTGTCAGTGTACTTTGTGATCTCTGTTCTGCAGGATGGGTACAGAATCACTCATCATCCCCTCACTCTATGTCCCTATCCAAATACTTCCTACTTTATTTGTAAGACTTGTGTGACTGCTTGTAGCCTCTGTGTGTGTGTGATTGCTATTATTGTTGTTTTTGCAATAAAGATTATTTAATTGTTCAATTTAGCCTGAAGTCTCCTCCTTAGTACTAGTATACATAGGTCTCCAAGATCCCACTCATTACCTGCCTCTCGCTTTGCCAGATCCCACCACCCAGGATTTCGGGTAGTTCTCCACTCTGTCTTTTATTGGCACAGATCCCAATGGAAGGTACAGAAGTGTGTGATAAGGATCCTCAAATTCTCTGCACATTGCATCCTTGAAAAAGCATTATTTTAGTAATAAAAAGTTATATTTTTTTTTTAAAAAAAAGCATTCTCACCCCATAATGTGGCATGGGTGAGATTTTTGCAGGTCTTGTGAAAAGATGTGCTTAAAACAAAAACAAAAAACAACCACCCATAATTAACAAAGTAAATGAATACACAAGCACTGAAACAAACCTAAAAATGTGCAAACTAAAGGGGAAAGTTCATTAAAAGTGCATCCTGTGCTTCACTTTCACGTTCTCACCTGGAGGTTTCCTCTGTGAGGACCACCCATTCACTCTGTAATCTTGCAATTACAATGGGACATGGTTTTGCATATAGTCAATACCACGAAAAAAAGCACTATTGATGATCTATTGACAGCTTTTTCCTGTGAATTACAAATAACACCTTTTTTTGCAGCTGGAGCATAAAGTAAGAACACATAGACGATGACATTGTGCAATAGCAGGAGTCATTTGTAATCCCATGATTTTTGTTGCATCTGATAATTTTCTTAGTCTAACAAATAATCAAGCTATATTTCATAGGGAAAGAAACTCTACTTTTAACATTGGCTAATTTTAAACATATGACATACTGGCTACCTACAGTGTTCACTCCTAATACAGAATGGAGAGTAACACAGAAACAATCTGAATGCAACTGACTTTGCTGAAGATAGAATACATTTAAGAAGAAGAAACTTTCTGCAGTATTTCAGCAGTACATTAAGCCAACCTTCTATCTCTCCTCCAAGATTATTTTCTTACAGCAATGGCAGCTCAAGGAAGCACAGTTGGCCTGATAGATCAGCAGGGGAGGTAAGCGGTAGGAAAATCACTTGTCTTCAGCTTTTGGTACTTGACATAAAGCAAGAGTAATTGACCAGTGGAGACTTTTGGAATCCAATTAGTGGATAGTAGAAGTGTCATTACAGTTAGAATGAATTCCAATGTGTTAATTATAACATGGAATCTATGTAAGTACAAGTAATTAAAAATTTTGTTGGCATAGGTCTCAATGCATTTTAATGCATTTATTTATTCATTTGTTTTAATCATCCACTGAAGATCAGAGCACTGGAGGAAATTACCAAAAGATGGGGAAAGATTAACTTTTTTATTATCAAGAGTGTTTGGAGAGCTTCATTTTGTGAAGGATGCAGAAGAGAAATATACCAGCTTTCTCCATGGAATAAAGAGAAAATAGTATAGCAGGTATTTGAGCCTAAATGTTGGTAAGAGTGTGGGTGCCAAAGAGGTTAAGGGGAGCCTGGCTGAAGTTATGCTTCAGTTATGCAGTACCACAGAGGAAGAAGCCAGGAAGTCTGTGTCAAGGATGCAACAAAACAGCAGACCTGAGAATGTTCATATCATCTGTTGACATTGCATCCCTATGTAAAGTGACTTCCCTGCTAGAAAAATTGTTGGCTATTTTGCCACTGACCCATTTGGAACTTCCTCTAGTCTGTTCAATATCAAGTTTTTGCAACGGTCAGAACAGATTCTTGTTACCAGAGAAAGAAACTTAAAAGTCAGGTGAAGAGAGTTGTTAGAAGTGACAGGCACATCCAGAAAATTAAAGAATGTACAAAATCACTGCATCCCTTGTATTGAAATATAATTGAAATCTGTCATATTGTTTATAGTATCTCTGTTCTGGGCAAACTCATAAATTGGGTTTTCAATAAAAGCAGCAGCTGGACAATATACTAGTTTCTTTACATAGCTCTTATACACGAGTCTTGTATATACAATTTACATATGTATTTTGGAGCATAGAATTAGTGAAATATATTTTTTTTAAAAAAAAGAGAAGGAAAACCAAGTTGTGGGAAATATTAATTTACCTAACAGTGAGTAAAACTGTTTTCACAACTTACTTCTATAGAATAAAGTTAATCAGACTACAACTCGCATCAACCCGAGCCACAAGAATTAATTGACAGAAATTATGGCACCTGCTTTCCAAAACACTGGGAAGGACTCAGGTTAGGAAAGGCTTCACTATGACAAAACTGGTGTTTCAACAATCTACTTAATGATACAAATTATCTTTACCCCCACCCAAGTTTGTGGGGTTTTAAAATGAGAAATATTCCTTCTAATAATCATGCAGGTATCAAATGTTGCATCAATATGGTTTTACTTTGTAATGCACCTGAAAGTTGACTGTCACAACTGACTATTCTACATTTGTACATTCTTAAGCTCCTTCACTTCCAAACATTCATCATATATTCTCATCCCCATAAATTCACAGTGGGATTAAACTGTAATAACATAATAAACTGTAAGACCTCTGTTGTTTTCTCTTTTCCACAAGGTTTTTGTGTACTTGAATTTCTTGATAGGGGGTTCAGGACACTGAAATGTAATTTTTCTAACCAGCATTGTTTGTTTGAGGTGATTCACCTACTTATACTCTACCCATTTTACTTTGTGTCTTAATTTCTGTGTTTACCTGTCTATCTGTCTGTTTTTATCAGCAAGCAACTTTCTTTCAGAATGAAACTCAGCCCTGAAGCATGAAATGTGTTGTTGATAGCAGCAGTGCAATTTAGCACTCGATGTATCTTCACAGTCTCTGTGGGAGAAACTCATGTGAGGTAGACGCTGATGTTCTTTAGCAAGAAAAAAGAGAGTGGAGGTTGAACAGAAGTATAGTGACATATTGGATATATCTTGTACTATCTTTACAGCAACCTTGCCCCTCCTTCACTTTTAAGTTACTACCTCAAGAAGCACTATTTCTGGGTCTGTTTAGTGCTTTTAGGGTTGAGGTTTTAATACTTTAATTTGTGTCTAAAGTGTTGTTAGCCCCGAGGCATAGACAAAAGAACAAGATGTCAGAATGCAAATAGAAACAGTAAGCAAGGAGAAATTAAACAACATACCCTTCCAAAAACAAACTAGGTTTCAAAACACATTCAAGTATGATAAAAGATGAGGAAGCAGAGGTAACATAAACTCTTATCTGTTTTCCTATTAAATGCAAAGATGAACAGGTTCATTCTTCCATCTCTACTTAAGAATAAACCCTCTTCAGTGAGGTAAAGAGCTTTCACCTCCATAACACCTAAGCCTAGGAATGCCCTACTTGATGAAGGAAGGGAACTGTTTAGTATAAACATTATCTTTACCTTTACTGTGATTTCACAAGGAGTGCAAAAGCAATTAAAAAAAAATAACTGGCTTTTAGCTGCTGGTTGTTGGTTAATTATGTCTCTTTAAAAATAGTCCCTGTATTTATAGCTTATGAATTACAATTTCTGTGAATGTATGTATTTCTGCGTTGTGTACATAGTGTTAATTATTAAACACTTTCAGCTAGGGGTGTAAAGAAATCTCACTACTGTTGCAAGTTTAGTTAAGATTGGCTTCCTTGGCATAGAGAAACAACTTCTCAGGAATGAACCAGCTCCATCAAGAATTCTTACCCCTTAGCACAAGACCTAAACACCAAATATGATTCTGTCCCCTTACTGTCATAGGTGGTTTTTTGTTTGTTTGTTTGTTTGTTTGTTGGAATTTGTGCAAAATATATTTTTCACAAAACTACTGTTTCCATCCAAAATTGTATCTTGGACTTTTCCCATTTTGAAACTAAGCACACAAACACAGTGTTACCCTAAGAGGTGTGGGGTGCTTTTGAGCTCCACCTGTGATGCCAAAATCTATATTGTTATTTGGGGAAATTATTGGCTCAAACGGAAGCCTGTGAGAGGTAAGTAACTTTGGGGATCTTTTCACCTATGTATAACAATACTAACTGTACAGAGCACCTCAGTCTTAACATGAGATAAAGTATTTTTATTAGAAATAACACAAAGTGAACTCACAGACACAACACACATTCCTAAGAACCATACAAGGATAAAACAGAGTGAGGTGTAAGGATTAGATAGAGGGAGAGATTTGGAAACGTAGGGTGATAATTACCAGTCTTTAAGAGCAGAGTTTCAGATAGTGAAGTACTCAAGAAGGAGACTGAGGGTGGCACAGGAGGTTCCAATCTGGGGACATGCCAAGAAAGGGTGGTCTGTTTCATCCACTGTGGCATACCTTTCTATTGTCAGGGGACTAATATTTGTACCCCATTTCATAACCTGAAGGGATACTCTGTTTAGGACAAAACCTGGATGGCTTTCGCACAGGATAGACAAAGAAAACCAAAATGCAACTGATTACATTAATGGCTGGGAGATAGGAATTGATGAGTTTACGACAACCTCACAAGGTTGGACAGGAGGGGGGTATTGGAGGGATTTCCATAGGACTATATTTGGGGATTGTCACTTAATTGTTTGATAGAACGAATCATTGCTGAGGCATTGCTGAGGCATAGAAGAAAGGATTAGCACATATCACCTTAACAACTGTGTTTACTAAGGGGCTTTCACACAATCTTAATATGGGCTTTTTTTGCCACCATATTTCTAAGGCACATCCCAGGTCATTATGTCCTCCAACTGACCTTTTTAGGTTGCACCAGTCAATCTGACTCTGAAAAGTATCCATTATTTCCAATTATGAGATATCATGGGGTGTTAATGAATACTAACAACAGCAAGTACAACAAGACAAACTGATTGATCACAAAGACACAAGCACCCCATGCAATGCTACTAATTTTACTAATGGGCACCAGTTATCAGATTTTCTTATGTTGTGCATTTCATAGATAGGTGCAAAAGCCTACTTTTAATTGCAGCTCACAGCGTCAGTTTTTTCATTTCATTTGTTTGTGTGTGTGTGTGTAACAACTTAAGATGTAGCAATTCAGGATTTTCATCCTTAAGTTTTTAAATAAAATGTTTAAATACAATAAATAAAAATCCATGTTTAAAATAAATAAAAGTATATAATAACCCTAAATGTTGAAATGTGATCTAAGAGTTTATGCCTCTAACAAGGAGTTCACCAAGATTTTCATCCTAGAAACTATTTGTAAGACTGGAGTTCAGCCTAGTTTGAAAGTTAAAAAAAATTGTCAAATTTACATTAACACTTTTAGATAAACAGAATGTACATAAACACAATTTTCATGCCCTTCATCAGCTATTATATCCCAGAAAGAGAGCCTCCCTATCACTTACTCAAAGGCAAGGGAGCAGGGAGGAGGGGGGAGGCAAGTTAGATGATGGAGGAGCACGTCTCAGGTTGAAAGTGGGAAGAAAAGAGGGTGCCCTCACAAAATGGGTGTGCTGTCATTTTCCTTCCCCTGGGAGACCAGAATAGTCACATCTTAATTATCTGAATTGCCGTTCCTCTTTTTCCCCTCATCATGGAAAACAGCAACAGGCTCTTTACAGCAGCTAGGGGGAGGTTTTGGATGGAGTGCAAAGGGTTAGAGAACAGTCCCCTGTGCCCCATCCAAAAAGAGATAGACACACATGTAAGCCATACTTACACACATGTAGGTCACTAACAGGATGCCTCCTAGACCTCTTCCTGGGAAAACCAGGCTTGAATTCCAGACTTGAATTCCAGATTCAGCACAGCCTATCACACAAATTAGTTATGACTGTGTGAGGAAAAACAAGAAGATTGTAACAGAAACTCAGTAACAGTGACATATAAATATACTGAAACAAAAGGAGTAAAAAACTAAATGATCGGCTTGAACTGTCACTATGCATGTCCCTGTTTAAACAAACAATTCAAAACAATACAGCCTATTCTGCCTTGGTCAGGCCTCACCTAGAATACTGTGTCCAGTTCTGGGCACCACAATTCAAAAAGGATATTGACAAATTGGAGTGTGTCCAGAGAAGGGCGACTAAAATGGTGAAAGGTCTGGAAACCATGCCTTATGAGGAAAGACTTAGGGAGCTGGGTATGTTTAGCCTGGAAAACAGATGGTTAAGGGGTGATATGATAGCCCTGTTTAAGTATTTAAAGGGATGTCACATTGAGGATGGAGCAAGCTTGTTTTCTGCTGCTCCAGAGACTAGAAGACAGAGCAATGGATGCAAGCTCCAGGGAGAGAGATCCCACCTCAACATTAGGAGGAACTTTGTGACAGTGAGAGCTGTTTGAAAGTGAAACACACTTCCTCAGACCGTGGTGGGGTCTCTTTCCTTGGAGGTCTTTAAACAGAGGCTGGATGGCCATCTGTCAGGGATGCAGGAATACATCTGTCAGGGATGTATTCCAGCATGGCAGGGGGTTGGACTGGATGGCCCTCGTGGTCTCTTCCAACTCTACAATTCTATGATTCTTTGATTCTATGAGATGAGTTCTTCCATAATGTATTTTTTTTAAGTCTAATTTCAGGCATCCTCCCCAGTGGAGCTGCTATACAACTTCATCACAATGCTCATTCCCCACCAATGTCCATTCCCCATACATTTGTAGATGATAGTAGGGAGAAGGTTTGTGGAGGAGGGGAGAGATGAGCATGTCTACTGCCAGTAGCACACCCATTTTTCCTGCACTTTTTCTGGTGACTGCCATTTCCTCCAAAGACTATCTCTTATCAACATTGCATCCTCATGTACTACAGACAGTAGAGAAGTCACCCTTGTGTGATACGAGTATCTGTATGAGAAAACCTATGAAGTCCACTGCTACAACACATCAGAGAAACAAATTTACTCATAAACAACTCATATGTTTACTTGTTGCTAAGGCAATTGTGTACTTTTATTTTAATGTCTATAAATTGTTTACATCAATAATCTATGAATTAAATAAGAGCACATGTTTGTTTTCTATCCAGCTGCAATTTGCAGGCATCCTCTTGCCCCACCTTACACAAAATACCCCACTTCATGTATTTCAGAAAGGCAGACAGACAGACATATAGTCCTTACTTCATATGCTATTTTAAAAGGCATGATAATGACTATCTAACTTGAACTATTTAAAGCCATCATCCTGGTTAATGTTTAAACAGTAAAAGATTATAGGTCTTCCATGGGTTTTTTTTCCAGGCTATGAGCTGTGTTCTGGGAGAGTTTATTTCTGACATTTTGCCTGTATCTGTAGCTGGCATCTTCAGAGGATGGTTGGGAAGGAGTGTGTGTGTGTGTGGGGGGGACTTATATACTGTGAAACCCTGTTGGAGAGAGTATGTAAATTTGTGTATTTTAATGGCTAGTTCCTAGGTGGAGATATGCAAGGAGGGTTAGTGTCTGTTTGGCTAATGGTCCATTGTCTGCTGGAAATCCCCCTGTTCCTGTGTGGAGTTCATTTGCATGTGTTGAGTTTTGATTTTAGTGTTTTTCAAAACTGGTAGCCAGATTTTGTTTACTTTTAGTGTTTCTTCATTCCTGTTGATGTTGTCCAGGTGTTTGTGGATTTCAATAGCTTCTCTGTGCATTCTGAAATGATAGTTGTTGGCCTGGTCCAGAATTTCAGTGTTTTTAAATAACATTTTGTGTCCAGGTTGGTTTATAACATGTTCTGTTACTGTTGATTTTTCTGGCTGGCAGTAGCAGAACATGTTATAAACCAACCTGGACACAAAATGTTATTTAAAAACACTGAAATTCTGGACCAGGCCAACAACTATCATTTCAGAATGCACAGAGAAGCTATTGAAATCCACAAACACCTGGACAACATCAACAGGAAAGAAGAAACACTAAAAGTAAACAAAATTTGGCTGCCAGTCTTGAAAAGCACTAAAAATAAAACTCAACACATGCAAATGAACTCCACCCAGGGACAGGAGGATTTCCAGCAGACAATGGACCATTAGCCAAACAGACACTAATCCTCCTTGCATATCTCAACCCAGAAACTAGCCATTCAAATACACAAATTTACATATCTTCTCCAACATGGGCTTACAGTATATACACCCCACACACATTCCTACCCAACCATTCTCTGAAGATGCCAGCCACAGATGCAGGTGAAACATCAGAAATAAACTCGTCCAAAACACGGCCTCACAGCCTGGAAAAAAACAACAACATGGAAAACCTATGGATGCTAGCCATGAAAGCCTTCAACTTTCAAAGCCTTCAAAGATTAGGTCAACGTTACTGGCTCTTTTTGGTGGAAAGTTGTAGTAGGTGTAAGGAAAAATACCTGTCCCAAAATCTACTATAACATCTGTTTGGTTTCTTTGTATCACCTAATAAGTGCTGAAAGCAAATGTTCAGTGGTGCTCAACAGTGCTCCAAACAATTGCTCCTGTTAGCACCCCTCTAGTCACTCTTTTGTGTTCCCTTACAAAGTCATCATGATACATGCATATGAAAGAAGCAGAAAAACTCCTGTCTTCATTGCCTTTACTGTTTAGGGATGATGCCATTTGTTTCTAATTCTGTATTGTGTTGCTGTTAAAGACTCTGGGCTAATAGTGGCCATGGGGACCAATGTGTGAAACAACAGATGTGTGCTGGAGTCGTAGCATTTCCAGCTCTCAACATTCATGGCGTTACCACTAACAACAGTCTCTAAGCAGAATACTGGCAGGTGCTTATATCCACAAAGTGCCTTTTGCTGGTTGACTTAATATTACACAAACATTAAAAGTTGTCAGTTTTAAAGTATTGTGAAGGAGGAGATGCAGATGAGAGAAGAAGGTAAGGGTGGGGAAGAGACCACAATATACTGAAGCAGAATACTCACTGGCCCCAGAGAGGCAGGCAGAAACAGGTCTGACTTCTCTGAGACTCCATCTTAATGAAGATAAGCTTCATTCTATTTCTCTAGATTATTTATATGTTTCTCCCTTTGAGAAGGCAACACAGAAATGTGTGACTGTCACAGATATTGTCTGGATAAAGCTAGTGTCATTACCAGTTATTAAACAACCTCAGGACTGTGCTGTTTTTTGTCCAATTTAAAAATATGTATCATTATCCTCTAGTTCTTGAGAGGCTGAGAGATTCCATGCCACAAACTGGAAGTATACATTTTATTTTCCTCTTTATTTTATTTCTATGGGCTCCTTTTTGAAAACGCTATACCTTACATATTGCAGGGTGTTTTTGTTTTTTAAAGGCAGATTTGTTTCTGAAATTCAACATTGCTATTGCTGTTGTTGTTAACATTAGCATTTTTAACCAAAACAGCAGGATTTTTTTTTTAAAAAAAATCCTGAAGTAGCTTACAAAAGTTCTGAAATTAAACAAACAAACAAAAAATTGTTCTCAAGGTTACATTCTAAAAGATATTCAAAAGGAAAGATTATTATGAGTAAAGGAGGGAACACACTTACACTAGTTCTCAATTACATGGGCTGGAATCCTATTTAATTGGGGACTTGTGTCATCATAAAAGGACTTACATCTCCAGGGTGCCGTTTACACGATGAAAATGTAGTGGGAAGAATTCATGTTGAACCCTGGTTGTTTACACGTACATCAGGTCGGGCACATGATTTTTGGAAGGGGGGCCACCTTTTATTCCTCAAACTGCGGGACCTCCAGTCCCATGGTTTGTTCCGGTTTTTAAAAAAGTCACTGGAGGATTCGGAAAATCGGAAATGTAAACAGCCTGGGACAAGCTATCTTGGTACTAGGGGATGACCAGAAATGGTGACTGGGTGCGGGCTTAGAGATCAGCGACCAGAAAAGAGGGGTCAGTCACCCGTTCAACAGATTCAGCCTCACCAGCTGAAAATCAAGGTATCCCTTCCAGCTGCACGAAGGTTTGTGTGTGAGTGTGTGTGTGTATACTAAATCACCTTTTTAAATGGATTTCTACACTGCAAACCCTTCAGCTTTAACCTCTTCCTCAACTGCATGTTACAAAGAGAACGTGGTGGGCAGAGGGTCTCCCACCACCTCCCTTGATTCTCTCCCTGGGTCTGAATGGATAATCAAACATTCATCCCCCCCCCACAAGGCACAGTGAAAAAAATGCCACTGTCTGGGTCTTTCAAAATGCCTTTTGTGTCACTGGCTTGAAACCTTCACTCCACAGCTGCCTCTGCTTTAAGGGTTAACATGTTAAAGAGACAAGGGCAATCACAAGCCTCTCCCCCCCCCTCAGCTTGATTTCAAAAGAAAAACACAGGGTTTAACCCTGATCGTTCCTGCCTCCTTTCAGCTTTGTGCCAGTGTCTGAGCGAAAGATCACACATTCATTCATCACAGTAAAAAATTAAAAACTGCTAGCGTCTGGGTTTTTCAAAATGCCTTGTGTGTCACTGGCTTGAAACCTCACTCCACAGCTGCCCCTGCTTAAAGGGTTAACATTTTAACACAAGCCTCTTCCCCCTGATCTCTCTCACCCCCCCACCAGCCAGCCAATAGCATCGCTCGTGTCACGGAACTCTAAAGGAAGTATGTCACCGAGGTTGTGAAAACACGAGTAATCGCATCCTTGATTGACAGCCAAAAAAAAAAAATCCAGTACGCTAAACATGTGTAAACAGCAAAAGCATGGGTTATCAGAGTTTTGATATCCCAGAGTGCGAGATCAATAAAAAGAAACTGAACTTTTGTCGTGTAAATATCAATCAGGGGATCTTCCAGGATTTCCTAAAGAGTGACAAAAATCATCTAAACAGCAGAGGATGAATACGGGATCAGGAAGTCATGGTATGCCCCGCAACAAAAATTGTCGTGTAACTGACACCCAGGAGTTAGACTTGGCAGTTTTATAACATCCACATCCTGTAAAGGGCCGTGGCTACGTTACCACACAGGGAAAACAACAAAGTGACTGTTGCATCAGGACACTGACTCTGAAGTGCCAATGCTAATTGGGACACTTTTGCCAGTGTCCCGTTACACATCTTTTAAATTACTAACAGGGTTTCTTAGCCACCTCTGCTATGAAGCCTGCTGGCACACTGCAGGAATAATGCAGTTTGACACCACTTTAACTGCCATGGCTCTATGGTATGTAATTCTGGGATTTGTAGTTTTGTGAGATATTTAACCTTCTCTTTCAGAGAGCTCTGATGCCAAAAAAACCCACAAATTGCAGGATTCCATAAGATGGAGCCATGATGGTTAAAATTGTGTCGAAGTGCATTAGTTCTGCAGTGTGGCAACATCCATAGTTAAGTTAAATAAAGTTATGTAACATACACCATGATAGAGGATTCTGGCCCAAGTTATGAGAAGTGGTCTTCCTTTGAGGAGGCAGGGAAGAAATCTTCCTGCAGTGGGTCCTTCTCTGAGCAAGAGAAGGAGCCTTGGTGGTGTGGAGCCCTGGTGGTGCAGTGGTTAAATGCCTGTACTGCAAGTCACCACGTTCCAAGTTCAATTCCTTAGGGCTCCAAGGTTCACTCAGCTTTCCATTCTTTCGTAGGTTGGTAAAATGAGTACCCAGCTTGTGGGGGCAATTAGCTAACACACATTGGAAGCTGCTTAATGCAGTGTAGATATGTAAATCGCTATTGCTTAAAACAATCTGTAAGCCACTCTGATAGCCTTGTGGCTGAAGAGTGGGGTATAAATAAATAAATAAATATAAATAAAGCAATGTATGAGACCATGTTCCTGGGATACAGGGCCTACCATCTCTAGTCACTCTTGGTTCCCTAGCCAATGAGTTTGAATCAAATAGCTCAGTAATTTTAAAGGAAGCCAAGAGAATTTGACATGCCTCTTGTGACTGTTTGAGGGATTGCATAGATAATGAATAAGGCAACCCTCAGATCATGCCTGATATCAACCACCCAATGGTGGGCCCTGTAAGGTTATCCACTGCTTGTCTAAATGAACCAAATGCCAATGGATAGAATTTCACTAGGATTTCCAATGAATTCATGGGGAAATCTGTGTGTATGACATCATAAAAAAGGAAACCAGATTTTTTTTGGGGGGGGAGGAGGCATATCTGAGAAAGAAGAAAACAAATACATCATCATAGTACTGCCAAGTTTTTGAGAAATGAGACAATGAAGAGTCCTCAGGAGACCCCAAGTTAAATGCTTTATCAGTGAAAATTACTCCCCTCCCGAAAAAAAAGTTCCTAAAAATACCTTTATGGAAAAAAAGTCTTTTTGATATGCTGTGTATGCTTCCTTGTGTGTATTAAATTAAATGCAAGATTCAAAATAATGACTTGCACTGTACTTATTGGAAAAGTTGTTTGGTGAACAGGATATTAATTACCTCATTTTGAATGTATCCAAATATTTCAGAGATGATATTATGTTTCTGTTTCTTAATATTATACACTCTGACAGATTAAGTATTTTCAAGGCCTGAGTGTAGTCCTCTGTCTTTTCAATTAAATGTTCATTATGTTGGTTGCTGAGTCAATTCTTCTCCAGCAGATTCCATAATAAATTGCTATTGAGACCATATCTTTTCCATTATTTGTTAGCAGAGACTAATTGTTGCAACCCTTTCCCCCACATTATGTTCTTGGTGGAACAGAGCATGTTTTCAGCATGATGTGTAATTCCTCATTCCTGTTTACGCTCTTCATCCAAGCTAGTCATTTTATGGTTTGTTACTTAGCTTGCAACAAGGAACAAGTCCTTCAGTCTCAATGCAATCCTGTACATGTTTACTTAATAGTAACCCCTTTTGTGCTCAGTGGGATTTACTTCTAGGAAGTAAGGATGGAATTACAGCCTCAGGTCTCTTGGTTTAAGGGATAATGTTAGTGCTAGGCTAATAAAATGCACAGAATCTCCTAGAAAGTCTGAATTGTGTTTAATTTGTTGCTGTGGTGTGCCTGGATAAAAACCAAAACAATCCATATGGTACTGTTTCTACTACCAAGCGGTATCGTGTTTTTTGGCCAAGAGCTTGGAGATAACAATGCCAACATATGCACGCATGCACGCACGCACACACACACTCCAAGACTGTCTGAAAAGTGTTTTTGGCATAAATATCATGAGTGGGGGAGGTGTTAAAAATTTTGCACAAAAATACTGTTTCTATATACTCATTTTAATACAAAAATGATGGTTTTTGCATAACCACTGTCCCAAGCAATTTGACACAAAAGCTCATGTGGATTTCTTGAAAGGGTGGGGCAGGGGAGTTGCATGAAAAGTGTGTTTTGGTGTAAAGAACACATTTCCCCCCTCAACCCATTCTTTTAGTGAAAAAAAGGACTTGTGCAAAACCCATCAATTTTGCACAAAAGAGGGTGTGTTCTGAAAATAGTGGTGCTTTTATGTGTGAAAAAGTGATTTTCATAGAGAAAAACAATTTTCACATACACAGAAACACACACACACCCCCACACACAAACATTTCCAGGAAGAAAAATTCCCTTTTTTGTGCAAAATTATTTTTGTGCAAAAAAACAATTAAAAGCTTCAATACTTTTTTCTTTAAAAATTAGTGCTATATGGAATGTGGTTTCCCCCCATGAAAAACATGTTTTGTTGCAGATAAAACATTATTTTCCACAAAATCCCCATGTGTTCTTATGGGCAGAATAATTTCCCAAAACATGTTGGGATATGTTTTAGGGTAGAAAAATGAAATGCATAAATATAGGATGGGAGAGACCTGGCTGAATGAGAAGAAGTACAAGACCATTTAAAAGATGTTTGGGAAACAGATGTAGCAATTGTAATAGACAAATCTAAGTGGGAAAAAATATGGAATATGCAACATTTGAAAACATTATCAGTAAGAATAAAAGAAAATTACTATAAGATTATATGGAGATGGTATTTAACTCCAGTAAGATTGAATCAAATAGATAAAAAGCATTCAGCACAGTGTTGGAGGGGATGCCAGGAACTGGGAACGTATATGCATATGTGGTGGAATTGCAAATATGTACAGAAATTTTGGGAAATAGTAATGAAGAAAATAAGTGAAATACTGGAGATAAATATACCATTAAGCCCTGAAATAGCATTATTATCATATTGTGAAAAAATACAAGAATCTCAAATTGTTAAGGATTTGTTAACAAATTTGCTGACAGCAGCAAGGTTAATAATAGCAAAGAAATGGAAAATACAAGGTGAATACAAAAGAGAAGAATGGTATGACGAGGTATGGAATATAGCAATAAATGAGAAATTAACAAATATGGTTAAGGGAAAAAAAGGAGGGTTAAATAAGAATGTTTTTGGTGAAAAATGGAGTAAATTTTTAGAATTTGTATTAATAAAAGGGAGAGGAAGCAAACCTGAGATAGAAACAATGAAATTTTGGAAAGAGGGATGAATATAAAGGGAAGTCCCTCGGTGGAGGGAATCACTGTTATATATGTTTGCTAGTTTTATGTAGTAATTGTATGTCTGTTTTTTTTAATTTTAAAAAAATTAATAAAATTATTAAAATTATTTTTAAAAAAATAAAAATAAAAAGGCCAATGCGATTTTGGGCTGTATCAATAGAAGTATAGTGTCTAGATCAAGGGAAGTAATAGTGCCACTCTATTCTGCCTTGGTCAGACCTCACTTAGAATACTGTGTCCAGTTCTGGACACCACAATTAAAAAAGGATATTGACAAATTGGAGCGTGTCCAGAGAAGGCAACTAAAATGGTGAAAGGTCTGGAAATGATGCCTTATGAGGAGAGACTTAGGGAGCTGGGTATGTTTAGCCTGGAAAAAAGACGGTTAAGAGGCGATATGATAGCCCTGTTTAAGTATTTGAAGGGATGTCACGCTGAGGATGGAGCAGGCTTGTTTTCTGCTGATCCAGAGACTGGAACATGGAGCAATGCGTGCAAGCTCCAGGAACAGAGATTCCACCTCAACCTTAGGAGGAACTTTTTGACAGTAAGAGCTGTTCGGCAGTGGAACGCACTCACTCGGAGTGTGGTGGTGGGGTCTCCTTCCTTGGAGGTCTTTAAACAGAGGCTGGATGGCCATCTGTCGGGGATGCTTTGATCGTGATTTCCTGCATGGCAGGGGGTTGGACTGGATGGCCCTCATGGTCTCTTCCAACTCTGCAATTCTATGATTCTATGATTCTATGTTAATACTGACTAAAAACTTCTCAATATTTTTGCCTCTTTCTGATTCTTTCTCAGTTGTCTTCCCAATGTCAGGAAAGTCTTTTCTTTTTTGGCCAGAAATGTAATAATAGGGGATATACTTTCTATCCATAGTGTACCTACACTCATGTTCTGTTTGTGGAAATGTATTTGCTGTCCAACCCACAAAATAATGAGACCACACACAAAAGTTGATGAAAATATGGGTCACTTTATTTAACCATCCTATTTAATTCTTTATTCCTCAAGGTATGTAATAAAGGGGAGGGAAGTAATCTAGTGTGGGAGCATCTGAGGCAGTAGTCCCTCCCAGACTCCCTCCCCAGCTTCCCCTGGGTGAAGCACTTTAGCCCCAAGGAGAAACCCTAGTTGTGGGTTGCTCCTTGGCTTGCAATCTACTGGAAGGCCAACCCAAAGATCTCTCCCTCAAGTTGTATGCCTTCCTCTGAGTGTTAAAACCTTCAGGCTAGCTATCGAAAACCCAACTTAAATAGCTGATAAGACAGCCCGGCTCGGCAACAACTCAGTTGAAAAACACCGTAAATGGTGTTTTCAGTAGCAGTCCTATAGGGTCAGAGGTGCACACACACAGAGAGAGAGAGCGAAGAATGAAAAGGCAGTCCGAGGTCAAAAGGATTCCAGCAGGTGGATCAACGAAGGCAGTCCAAGGTCAAGATATCCGAAGTCTCAAGATAGCAAGGTACCAAAAAGGCAGGAGAGTCACAGGTAGAGGCTTCCTTCAGGAAACACAGACTGCCTGAAACAAGGAACTCAGTGTCCCCCAGCTGCTTATGTTGGCCCAGATCCCACTCCCAGCTGCTTCAGGGCTAGACTCAGACTCAGCCAGCTCTTATGCTAATGTCTTAGGCTCCTCACCTTCTGAGTCCTCAGAGTCCTGGCTGACCATGACATCAGCCCCCCCCCCATTATCCTCCCCTGCACCCGGAGGTGGACGAGGCCAGTCTGGGAAGCGGTGGTGAAACGCCTGAACCAGGCGGGGAGCATGGACATCGGAGGCATCTTCCCAGGAGCGGTCCTCTAGCCCATAGCCAACCCAGTCGACCAAATACTGAAGGCAGCCCCGATGGCGACGAGAGTCCAAGATCTGGGCCACCTCAAATTCCTGTTCCCCATCCACCAAAACCGGATCGGGTGGAGGTGCAGGACCAGTGTCAGGATGAACCCCTGAAGCTAGAAGTAGTAGGGACCGATGGAAGACTGGATGGATCCGCCACGTCTGTGGAAGCTGGAGCCGAAAAGCCACGGGATTCACCTGGGCCACAATCTTGTAGGGCCCTGCAAATCGAGCATCCAACTTCCAACACAGCCGCTGGAGTGGGAGATGGCACGTGGACAGCCAGACCAAAATCCCCCACCTACTAAGGAGGACCTTCCTGCCGACGACGATCTGCAGCCTGCTTATACGCCTCCTTGGCCACCTCAAGCTGTTCCTGTAGCAAGGACTGAGTAGCTTGGAGTTCCTGGAGCCACTGGTCTGCCGCAGGGACCGCCGAGCCAGGGGCCACAGCCGGAAATCCCCGTGGATGGTAGCCGCCGGTGGCAAAGAAGGGCGTCTGCTGGGTGGAGGCATGCACAGAGTTGTTGTAGGCGAACTCGGCTAAGGGCAGCAGGTCGACCCAGTTCTCCTGGTGGCAACTGGAATAACTGTGGAGGTACTGCTCCAGTGTCCCATTCGTGCTTTCTGACTGGCCATCGGACTCCGGATGATGCACTGAGGACAGGTGAGACGCGATGTCCAGGAGCCGCAGCAGACTAGTCCAGAACCGGGCCGTAAACTGGGCTCCTCGATCAGAGACTACTCCCTCAGGAAGGCCATGGAGCTGGAAGATGTGTTGTACAAACATCCGGGCCGTCTCCTTCACCATGGGGAGGTCAGTGCAAGGTACAAAGGGAGCCATCTTGGATAACAGGTCCACCACCACCCAAATGGTGGTACAGCCTACAGAAGGGGGTCCATGATAAAGTCCATTGAGATGAGATTCCAGGGCCCCAACGGCGTCGGCAGAGGCAGCAGTAAGCCCGCAGGTCACTCCGGATGATCCTTAGCACGGCGACACACAGGGCAAGTGTCCACATACTGGGCCACCTCTGCACGGACCCGATGCCACCAAAACTGCCGGGTGAGGAGGTGCAGGGTTTTGCAAAATCCAAAGTGCCCTGCCATTTTGGCATCATGGCACAACCGCAGGACTGCCTCCCAACATGGGTCTGCTGGTACATAAAGGCAGCCCCGGTGGTAGAGCAGGCTGTCTCTGAACTCAAAGGGAGAGGCATCCCCCTCTGCCGAATGCTGGGTCACGAACGGGTCCCGGCTCTGGTGGTCACAAATCTGGTCCAGCAGTGTAGCCTCCCTTGAAGTAGCAGCAAAATTATCTGGGTGCAGAATGATGGACCAAAGCTCCCCCTCTAGTTCCATGGCATACTCTGGCTTCCAGGAGAGAGCATCGGCCTACTGATTCTGGGACTGAGGAATGTACTGGAGCTGGAAATTGAAGCGCCCAAAAAACAGGGACCACCGCTTCTGCCTCTGGCACAACTTCCAGGCCATCTGGAGATGCTCCAAGTTCCTGTGGTCAGTGTGGACCTGGATGGGATGAGCCGATCCCTCCAACAGATGCCACGTGTCAAAGGCAGCCTTAACAGCCAACAGCTCTTTCTCCCAAATGGTGTAGTTGCGTTCAGGAGGAGACAGTTGACGGTAATAAAAGGCACAAGGCAACAGGTGACCCTCGGGCCCTGTGGACTGAAGCAGCACAGCCCCAATCGCCACATCTGAGGCGTCTGCCTCCACCACAAAAGGTGTCCGTGGATCCGGGTGCTGCAGGATTGGGGCCGACGTGAACTTCTCCTTTAGGACCTCAAACGACTTCTGGGCTGCAGGTGTCCACTGAAAGCAGGTCTTCCCCCGCAGCAGTTGGGAAAGAGGGCTCGCCAGGGCCACATAATCCGCTATGAATTTTCTGTAGAAGTTGGCGAACCCCAGGAACCACTGGACATCCTTCCGGCAGCGAGGAGTTTGCCATGATAACACTGCCTCCACCTTGGAGTTGTCCATGGCCAGCCCCTGAGCAGAGACTCGGCAGCCCAGGAAGTCCACCTCTCGGAGGTTGAAAACACACTTTTCCAACTTGGCATAGAGGCGGTGTTCTCGAAGACGTTGAAGGACGGCCTGCATGTGGGCATCATGGGCAGCCTGGCTGGGAGAATAAATCAAAAATTCATCCATCACAAAGCGATCTAGATAGTCCCGGAAGACATCGTTGACGAAGTGCTGGAAGACAGCTGGGGCATTACAGAGGCCAAATGGCATGATGGTATACTCATAATGTCCATACCTCGTCTGGAAGGCTGTCTTCCACTCGTCCCTGGCCCGGATCCTCACCAAGTTGGAGGCCCCTCTGAGGTGCAACTTAGTGAAGACCTTGGCATGGCAGAGCCGCTCCAGTAGTTCTGGGATCAGGAGCAAGGGGTACCGGTTCCTGATGGTGATCCGGTTAAGGGCATGGTAGTCATTGCAGAGACGTAACTCCCCACACTTTTCCTGCACAAACAACACAGGGGCGCCTGCAGGAGACTTTGAAGGGTGGATGGACCCCTTCTTGCGGTTCCTTTCCAAGAAATCCCTCAGAGCCACCAGCTGAGACTCTGAGAGGGAGTAGAGGCGTCCCGCTGGGATCGGGGGCCCAGGTATCAAGTCAATCACACAGTCATATGGTCTGTGTGGTGGGAGCCGATCCGCCTTCTTCTTGTCAAAGACGTCGGCGAAATCCCGGCATTTCTCTGGCAACATCACTGAGCACTCCTTGGCGTCTGTTGCCATGGCCGCCGGTATCCGCTCCGGCCAACAGTGCTCCTGGCAAAACTCGGAGGCGAACAGAACCTCCCGCCAGGCCCACGAGATGTGTGGATCATGCTTGGAGAGCCAGGGCATCCCTAGGACCAAAGGGAAGTGAGGCATCTCAGCCAACAGGAACTGGATCTCCTCGACGTGGCCCTGGATCTCCAAGTGAAGCAACAGAGTCTGGTGAGTGACAGGACCGGACCGCAGGAGCTGCCCATCAATAGTCTCTACGGGTCTAGGCTCAGCTAGGGCCTCCAGTGGTATCTGATGGCTGGTGGCAAATCCTAAGTCCATGAAATTGTTGGAGGCTCCCAAGTCTATCATGGCTCCCAGGGGGACAAGCTCCATGGAAAGCAGTGTAATGTTAGCCACCACCAACAACGGGTCTTTGCTGCAGGTCATGCTGGGGTTAGCAGGTTCCGAGGTCATTCCCAGGTGGTGAACCCGCTCTACACCTGGGACTGCCCTTTTCCTGGCAGTGGTGCTCGGTGTCCCTTGGCTGGGCACTTTCTGGCAAAATGCCCTGAGAGACCACAGTACAGGCAGAGCCCCTCTCTCCTCCTTCGTTCCTTCTCAGCCGCAGTGAGCCGCGGCCGAGCTCCTCCCAGCTGCATTGGTTCTTCTGCAGGTGGGGCAGCCATAGGGGAAGTTGCCGGTGTCTGGGGTGCAATCACAGGGAAAAGGGTGAGTTGGAATGCCTGGCCTGCCTGCGAGCTGAGAGGCAGCAGTCTATGCGTGTTGCTTGGGTTATCAAGGCAGTTAAGGTGTCTGGAGGCTCTGAGAGGGCCAGCTCATCCAAAATGGGGTCTGCCAACCCCCAGCGAAACTGGGCCTGCAAGGCACTTTGGTTCCAGGTCAGGTCCTGGGCCATGAGATGGTAGGCGGTGGCATATTCAACCACAGAGCCTTTGCCTTGCTGGAGGGTCTTAATCCGGTGCTCAGCAGTTTCAGTCTTTACAGAATCACCCCAGGTAGCTCTCATTTCTTGCAGGAAATCCTGCAAGCTTTTGAGGACTGGACTATCCTCATTCAGATAGGGAATAGCCCATTTACTTACAGGACCAGCTAACAGACTGATAATGAAAACCACTTTGTGAGTGTATGTGGGGAAATCAGCCCCTCTGATTTTGAAGTGCAGCTTGCAGTTTGCTATAAAACTGTCCAATCATGCTCTATCACCAGAAAACTTTTCAGGTAAAGCAATGATAGATTTCCCCCGGGGCTGGGGGTTGGTTCTGAAGTGCAGCCAAGCCTTGAGTTAATTGTGCCAGCTGGGCTGCTAATTGCTGGTTTTGGGATAACAGTTCCTGAATCACAGCAGACTCGGCCATCTTATCAACTTAATTAAAGAGTTTTCAGGCAGTTCTGTCGAGAAGCCAACTTAAATAGCTGATAAGACCGCCCGGCTCAGCAACAACTCAGTTGAAAAGCACCTTACCTGGTGTTGTCAGTAGCAGTCCTATAGGGTCAGAAGTACACACACACACAGAGAGAGAGTGAAGAACGAAGAGGCAGCCGAAGGTCAAAGGATTCCGGCAGGTGGGTCAACGAAGGCAGTCCAAGGTCAAGATATCTGAAATCTCAAGATAGCAAGGTTCCAAAAAGGCAGGAGAGTCACAGGCAGAGGCTTCCTCCAGGAAATGCAGACTACCTGAAACAAGGAACTCAGCGTCCCCCAGATGCTTATGTTGGCCCCAGCTCCCACTCCCAGCTGCGGGGTGTTTGATGAGCTTCTCTCTCTTAATCTCCGGGAACGATGCAGCCAGGCCCTCTCTGCTCTCCTTTGGCTAAAGGTAGGTACCTGCTCTTCTACCTCTTGCTCTTCCTCTATTATGTCTCTCAGGCTTGGACCCTGTGCTAGGGGAGGGCTAGGCTGCTGAGCCCTGGGTTCTTCAGGGCGAGACTCAGACTCAGCCAGCTCTTCTGCTACTGGCTCAGCCTCCTCGCCTTCTGAGTCCTCAGAGTCCTGGCTGACCATGACACTAGCCCCCAAGATTATTCTCCTTCCTCACCCCCTATGACACATGTACAGCTGGGTAGTTCCAGAGATCTATCATTCACCCCAGAATGGTGCCATAGGTAATCACTGACTGCAGCAATCTCCCCCCACCACAGTTTCCCCTTTTGACAGTGTAGGGTAGGCCAAAAAAAAAAAAACTGTGGAAAAGGGAAAACATTTCTACTTGGCCCATATGCAACCAGCAAGCTTACAGTATGTTAGAGGTGGGAAGGTAGGCCAGCCAAAGCAAAAGAGGAAGAGGAGAGGGGTGGACTATCTTTAAAAGGCTTATGCAAGCTCCACCCTCACACTCTGCATCGCGGTTCTCAGCACCACGATGACACTAATAGTGGCCTCCTCTCATGCAAGGCCAGCAAACACATTCCCCATCACCATGCTGCAAAGTGTCTGTGTGGGGAACAGAATAAATGCAATAAAGGAAATGGAAACATCAGTGTAATAGTCAATATTATAGCCAATTTAGCTCCTTTATATCAGTCAATTCACTTTAAGTGAAGTCAATTTAAGTACAATTAATATTTATCTAGAAATACACATTTAATAGTATTTAATTAAGTATGGTTTAGGATTTTTATTTGTAAATGAGTGGAATTTTAATGAGTTCAATAGTATTTAATAAAATATTTTTAAAATCAATCTCAGCTAACTTTTAATCTATTTTACAGATATGAAACTGATTTTTTTAACATGTGGGCCTTGAGCACTTGGCCAGTCTAATAAATTCTGGCATAGTTTACCACCCCAGTTCTAATGGAAACAGAATTGGTGAACACCAAGAGCCTATTAAGGAAGCAGACCACCCTTCTATATCTTTACTATTGTACATTAATGAAACTAACGGTCCTTAACCTCTGTGAGCTGTTGTTTTCTGGATTAATGTGAATGAAATATTTTGCATGCAACAAGCCTGCTATTAACAATGGGCAATTGGTACGTGTATCACAGCATACACTGTTGGGTTGAAGAAGTCTCTCCCCAATATCTGTGAAAACTTGAACATATTTCTTAATATGGCTGTTCCTTTGAGAAATCTTTTTAATGTGAATTTAATTAAATCAGTAATCTCTAGTCTGTCCTCCTACTTAGCAGAAATAAAGAAAGAAAATTGTTTTATTGAGGTGCCAACATTTTTGAGCTTCCTGTTTTACCCCCAAAGGTCATTTCAAGAGTCTGTAAGCATAAAAATGGCCTGATACAGGATTCCTTAATTCCAAACGTGAGTGTTCCATATGTTATACTCCAGTAGATTAACAGTATGATCATATACCTATCTACTCAGAAGCAATTCCCATTCAGTTAATTTTTATTATTATTTATAATATTTACACCCTTTACTCTAGCTGTAAAGGCTCTCAAGGTGGTTTGCATATCAATTAAAACAACAAAAGCAACAATGAGGTTTCAAGAGGGCTTATAAACATTGTACAAAATTGAAACCAAAATTCTCTTTTTCCAACTTGTGATTTGTGCAAGTGTGTGGAAATGTCATTTCCATTATTTGTTTTCCTTGTTCTTTCACTTTGACAATTCATCTGTCATCTAGTCTCATTATACTGGGGATCTTTCTATGGATGGGTAGAGAAGAGAAGGTCAATTGCAACCAGTGACTAATAGTCACGTAGTCTTGGTCTTCATTTCCTCTTTGGATATTCCTGATGATATACACACATAATTTAGGTTATAGAGATCAAGCTGGTGGATAAATGGTGTTAGCAGTACTTCCCACACACTCTACACTTATAATCCTTTGGCTTTTCAAAATGGAGAATGATGAATTACTATCAACTCATGAGGGCAGCGTTTTGATGTGTCCTCCTGTTCACAAGAAGCTGGGCCGATACCACCTGAACTAATTTCTCTCAAGATTTTGTACAAGTATAAAAAATGGTTCTGTTTTGGATGTAGTAGGCCCCAGAAATGAAAGTGCCAGTATGCCGAGGACAACACATCAATCTAATTTGCTACTGGGGCTCCCAATCATATTCTTGTCCTAGCAAAAACTGCTGAACAACATAGGATGCAGACACAGCCACTCTCCAGTATTGGAGTGAAGTTTTTCCAAAACATTATTATTTAATCTTTCCAAAACAATTGTGAATCCAAATAATTATGCTACTGTAATGTTAACGGTGAGTACACAATACGGAATGGAATTTCAAGTTTATAAGATGGATAGATGTGAAAAGTGGTACATAAGTAATAATAAACATGCATATTATGTACTTGAAAGAAAGTGAGAAGTATCTGAGCTGTTCAAGCTTCTCCCTTTGTGAATTTGAGGTAATAATTGAGCCAGAACAAATCTCATTTTATTGGGAAGAAAATTACATTAAGTGAAGGGTTGAACTTATAATCACCTACCCTATTTTATCAGTCTGCTTTCTCATACATTGTTTTAGGACTGTTTTGCTACAATGTGAAGAAAGAATGCAGTGGGCAGATGACTGGGTTCTGGTAAATTTTGCAGGAACTTGAATACAAAAGTAAAAAGAGAGAGAAAGGAGGAGATTGTCCATATTAGCCCTGAAGAACTGGAAGTGTCTTGGCAGATGTTCAATAAGTGAAGAAAAGATAAAAGAGAAGGGGGTAATGAAGCTATCAGGAAAATAAAAAGTAGTAACATGGGTTAAATACAGCAGTTTATACCTAGACACAATTCAGGTAATTATTTTGGCAGTGTTGAGAATTTGCATTACAAGGAGTGGAATATCTGCTTCTCCCTTCCACTGATAAGTTAGACAGTTCTAGACTCTGGATATAGTAGCTGAGTGTGAGGAGATCCTCTGGACATTTCTAGAGGGATACCTGCATGCGTGATGGCCAGATTAATGTGTTTTCCATTTGAAAATGGAAAAGGGGTATCACAGGAACTGTGTCACATCATACTTACAACATTTCCTCTCATTCATGGGGGAGTAGGGTGACATGGGCCTTTACCTTGTCCATAGAACTTAGCATTGGATAGCCTTTCAGTGTGCAATGCACTTACACTATTCTCACATCTTTCCCAGTATATGATGATAAGTAGTAGTAGTAGTAGTAGTATCATCTTTTATTTCTATAGTGCCATCAATGTACATGGTACTTTACAAGAAAAAGAACAGCAAAACAGTTCCCTATCCTCAAACTTACAATCTAATGAAGACATGATACAAAAGGAAAGCGGATGGCAGTAGGGGAATGGATTAAATCTGGCATTCTTTTATCTCCCTCCTTGGCCAGGGCAATGACAGTTGGAATGGAGGGAGGGCTGTTCTGCTTCTGGACTGAGGTAAGATGGAGCTCTGCCTGATTTTCCTTCTCTCCCTCTGCAGCCAAGGCAATGGCAGTTGAGATGGAGGGAGGGCCGTTCTGCTACCAGGCCAAGGCAAGATGAAGTTGTGCTGGCCCTCCTTGGCCAGGACAATGGCAGTTGGGATGGAGGAAGGGCCCTTCTGCTTCTGGGCTGAGGCAAGGTGGAACACTGCTTGACTTTCCTTCATGAGTACTATGAGTATTTCACACACACACCATACAGGGTAGGATTCCAGATTATTTTCAAACTCTCCCATTGCTGGTGGCAAGGAAGGCACTTCTGCTTGCAAGGTTGAATGTACATCCCTCTAATGTGACCAAGGGTAGATATCTACAGACCCCTTTCTTGAATTGTATATGTCATTGTGCTCAAGCCCCCAATGTTCTCCATCATATTGTACTGTATTGTCCATTGTGCATAATTCCAAGGGGAAAGTTGTTAAGGAGGCTATCAGAAAGGAATGTCTGTATGGATAGATTATCAGCGGAATTCTTATTGGAAGATTGGACCTGCATATTACCAGACTAACAGCTAACTTTTTGGTTGAGGCAGCAAACTTGCCTAAAAACGATCTTTGAAGTCCTACTGTTAAATGTATATGCTGTACTATGCCTAATAAAGGTTGATTGAATTGAATTGACTTGAGTATTTCACACACATTATTCCCAGTATTCCATGAGTACTAACTAGGCATTCTTAAAACAGTGTTGTTGTTGTTGTTGTTGTTGTTGTTATTGTTGTTGTTGTCATCGTTATCATCGTTGCTGTTGTTGTTGTAATATGACATGTATGAGGCTGAAGCTGGGGGAAAATGATTCCCTTAAAATCATGTGGTTAGCTAATGGCACAGACAAGATTTGAACACAATCCCTTCAGCATTTCATTACTGCTCTTATTGGTTAGTATCTTTTAAAAAGTATTTTACCCCCGGCAAGATCCGGGGATAGATCTCTGTTTGAGAGGAGGCACAAACCTTATCATGATAACTAAGATCATGAGTTCTTCTTATCAATTTGTGTTGTTGACTTCAGCAATATATTCCTACAAAACAAAACATGACATGACTTGTAAGACATGGAACATAATTTAAAATGTAAGTTGTACACTAACATATCAATTATACACTAAAATATGTTGTTGTTTTTTTATTTGTTGCTACGTTCACATACCTTTGGGCATTTCCTCTTGGAAAAATAGAACAAACACTATTTGTATTCCTTTAATGGTATTTTTTTGTATGCACCAGTAAACACATGAGTTTGATTATTTTCATTTCTGTTGATGAGGTGAGGGATCCAGGAATAACTTATATGTTCATGATTTTTTTTTTAAAAAAAAATTATGACAGTTTAAATGCAAGTGGGTGGGCTTAATTAGCTTGTAGATCAGAATAACAGTTTTCTATAGGCATAAATGATATCTGTTAACTGAATTTTCTTTTTTGTTTTTAATTCATGTTTTCACAAACAAATGGGGAAAAACCAAAACCAAAGAGAAATATCAATAAATCAATAAATATGATAGAAAATCAAGATACCCACTTCATGTTTATAGTCATGATGCACACTTCTTGTTTATAGTTTACAGTAAGTGAAGTGATTGCATGTGTGTGTGTGTGTGTGTGTGAGAGAGAGAGAGAGAGATTGTATTTTAAAGAATACCAGTAGTAGAAATGTTGTATACAATCAGTAAATCACAGCGGTTGACATTACTTTGACTATATGTTAGGGATAAATTAATCTGTTAATTTTCCTTCCTTTTGCATTCAAGTGTTGTGAATCTTGACAAATTCTGTTTAGGGGAAAAAACTCTATTATACATCACTACTATTATTTTCACTTTGTACACATCTTCTGACTGTTCAGTTTTGAACATATATGTCGAATAAAGAAATAAGCTGTTGAGCCTATTCCAAGATCCAGGGACACCATTGGGTAGAGCAAGCCTCAGAGAACAGATTTTGAATGTTGTGAAATATTAGCAAATTCTTACTACTTTATTTTACTGTTGGGTTTTTTGTTTGTTTGTTTGTTTGTTTTTCCTTCTAGGTTTGGAGAGAGCTCAGAATAAAACTAGAACTTAGAAGGGGAGCTATGAAGGAACTAGGCAAGATCCTGAAGTGTCAAGACATATAATTGAGTACTAAAATTAAGATAGTCCACACCATTGCATCTCCAGTTTCTATGCATGATTGTGAAAGATGGACAGTGAAAAAAGCTGATAAGAAGAAAATCAACTTGTTTGAAATGTGGTGCTGGAGAAGAGTTCTACATATACTGTGAACTGTTAAAAAGACAAATAAATGGGCCCTAGAGCAAATCAAGCCTGAAGTGTTCCTGGAAGCCAAGATGACTAAACTGAGACTGTCGTACTTTGGGCACATGATGAGAAGACATGACTCACTAGAAAATAAAATAATGCTTGTTGACCCAGACAGTATGCCCCACTCCCCTCCCAATAAAGACACATACACTACCATGTGTTAACAATTTTATTGAGTACAAAATTGGATAATGGTTAGGTACAGGTTGGCAACAAAAGGCCACAACTTGCTGATGACTACAAATGGTTGGCATCCATGCATGGGTCGTGTTCTCCTCATTGCCCAACCCAATGTTGGCCAATGGACTCCCATCGGCCCTGCCGACCCTCATGGAGGGGAGAATTGCTGGCCTAGCCTTCCTGCCTTAGCTTCTCCCCTCCCCTGCAAACAAGGTGTTAATAACAAAAGGGGGGATCTCCATGAACTTGAACTTGATGGAGACCCCCCTTCCCCCCCCTTTTACCTGGATCAGGACCCATGCCATCTGCCTGCAAATTGCAACAATTGAATCAAGATAATAATGCAAGAAGCACATGATAAGCAAGAAAACATAATGAAGTAAGAACAATCTAAACATAGGGCTGGGTCGGTCTTCGGCTTGCTGTGGGCCAGAGTGAAGGAGCCCACATTGGAAGCCGGTATTTGTACCAGCCCTGTTGCAGGCTCCTGTGTCACCCGACTGTGCCAGAAGCACAGCTGGATGACCCTCCTTCAGCTGGAGCCAATCAGGGCAGGGCTAGCCTGCCCTGATTGGCTCCCATTTTTCCCACTCCTTCCCAGTCTCTGAGCATGCTGGGAAGGAGAAGGCAGTAATAGCGGCCCCCATCCTGGCTGGGCATGCGGTCACCGGGGTTGAAGGGCTGCCATACAGAGGAGTCTTTGAGGGTGCTGGCCGGGCCACAAACCGGCCCACTGGTGAGCTGGTGAGCCCCTTGTTAAAGTAGAAGGCAGGTAAAGAGGAAGATGATATCACAGATGGATAGACTCAATCAAGGAAGCCATGGCCCTGCGTATGTAAAACCTGAGCAGGGTTTAACATATATACTGTTAATGATAAGGTGACTTGGAGGTCTCTCATTCATAGAGTTGCCATAAATTGAAGTTGACTTGACAGCAGTTAACAACAACAAATGGAGAGAGCTACATCAGAGAGTTTCTGACCCCTGCACGGATGCAGCTAAGCTATTAATTAGGGTTGCCAAATTCCAGGGTGCTGTCTGAAGATTCACGGAATTACTATGCCTGTGGGCATCCAGGAAGGAAGACCAATCTCAGGGTAAGTGACAAATGGAGAAGAAGAAAATGTGGGTTGTTTTTCAAAAACAGGAATTGTCTAGAAAACCTGGATCCCCATCTCCAGCCTTTCCCAGCTGGTGTCACCATCCTCTGGCTCTTTCTATGTTTGTGTGTGTGTGTGTGTGTTGTACTTGTGGAACACTGGGAAACCAAAAAGCTAGGGAAAAAGTGAGGGGTCTGGTGAAGATGTATCATGCTATTTGGAGCACAAACATTTCAACTAGTGAGCCTCTTTGTAGTAGAAGCCTTGGCGTATCACTACAAGACCTGTGAACAAAACTCCCCAAGGGCTAGAGATGAGCATTCTACAAGATGAAGCATCAGCTTAGGACCTACAAAAATGTACCACACATGTGTGATATAGGTAAATCCACATTAGATGCAGGCTCTAGAGTAGGGGCCCCTGTAGTAACCCTGCACTATAATAGCAGCAATATTGTCAGCACAAATAAAAGAGAGGTGTGTGTGTGTGTGTGTGTGTGTGTGCTGTGTTAGGCTATTGCAGCAAAAACAGCAGCAAGTCATGGAATTATATAGACTAACATGTTTTATGGGCATAAGCTGTAGTGGGCCTCCCCAGCATGTAAATCAATATCTACCAACTAAGACAGTGATGGCGAACCTATGACACGCGTGTCAGAACTGACACGTGTAGCCATTTCTGATGACACGCAGCCACATGTCGAGAAGGATGTTTCACACACCCCACCCTCCCTAAAGTGGCGATCAGGGCTTCGAAGCCCCGGTTGCCACTTTCCTCCAGCCACTCACCCCCGCCTCCCTAACGTCTTTTCCTCAAAGTGACAAACCACTCGAGTTATGCTCAGTTTTTTGGCAAAGTTTGACACACCAAGCTCAAAAGGTTGTCCATCACTGAACTAAGACTATGCTCCATGCATTTGGCAAAAAGTGTTAGAACTCAACAAAGTTGTCCCAAATTTGAGGTGCCACAAGACTTTCTGTTGTTTTTCAGCACTAATAGGTTTGCACACACACATACTTGTAGGCATACATACACACACAGGATGGAAAGAATAATAAAAATATATCAAAAATAGTAAAAATAAAAGTTTCTTGAATGTCAAGAAATCCTGATGAGAAAAAAACTCATGTGCAAAAGATAATATTTCTGTGGATAAATATTTTTTTATGTACAAAAAAATTATTTTCTGTGTAGAAAATGCTGTAATTGGGGGTGTAGTCTGTCCAAAATTCAGACATGGTTGTTTTGTGCAAAAACAAACAAACAAAACCCCAAAACAAACCTGTGGCTGGGATTGTCTGTCATCAGGCTTAACTTTTATGACATAGCTCCTTCATTGTAGATAAGTCTGATTATTCTTCCAAACCTACAATTTCAGTCTGGTGGAGCCCCAGCCCAAGGGTTTCTGAGGCACTGCAGATTGAGGTATTTGGAAATTATGTCTGTAGCACACTCCTGGTCTGGGGGCACATCAAGAATAGGAAGCTGAAGAGAACCCTCAGGTCATGACATAACTACTTCACTGAATGAGCTCTGTGACTGGCAGAGGAGTGCAGAAGACATTACATAATGCCATATCTACCACACCTCAGAAATTCTTCATTTGGGGACTTCTGGGCAGTGGCTATGGCCAACTGATGCTCCTCCATGAAGCTCCATGAGAGGAGAAGATTGGACAGCAATAATCACACATATGGAGCCAAGCTCCAGCTGGTAAATATCTCCCTGGATAAAGGGAAGACCAGGAGATCACCTACAAGTGCTCAGAAACCCCACTGCCTGTGCAGCAACCATGGAATCCCATGCATGTTGTTTTGACTAAGGGATAAATTGTATTTGCTGGTACAACATAATATATAGGCTGGTGGGCTGGCACTGCTACCATAGTTACAGAAATATAAGGAAATTTTCTTGACTACATAAAAGAGTTAGCTGGATAATAAAGATTAGAATGTTTTAAGAAAATGAGAGACATTTGGAGGAAGATTTAGAAAGTCCAGATGACTAAGCAATCTTTGAAGAAATATATAAAGAGGTAAAATCACTGAGAGAGAAGTTAAATCAGATGCTGCCAAAAAGAAAATGGAGGGGAATCTTTGGAGAAACTGAGGCTTATATGGTTTGAGAGTCTAGCCAAAAGGATGGGGAAAATGTGGAAGTTCAAGCTAGAAAAATAGCTTTTGAGATGTAGAGTGATGTTTGAACTTTCAGAGAAAGAAGAATTGTGTTAGAAGCTGGAAGAGGATTTGGAGAAACCTGCTAAGATCAAGGGACTTAATATTAGAGAGAAGAAGGTGATATTGGACGACTGTTGAGACCAAAGGTTTTTATGTTAAAGAAGAGATGGTGATTTCAGAGGTTAGAGGAACTGTGAAAGAAAAGAAGAACAAAAAATGGGGCACTTTGTGCAGAGAGCCAAGTAGATGTGAAAGAAAATAGAGTGTCAAATATCAATATGAATGATGTTTATGGGATAATACACTCTTCTCAAGATTTGTTCTTTAGTTTGTTTCTGTTTGGATAAGCTATGTCAAATTTTTATAATGGCTGATATTTGGTACAGAACATTATGGTAAATATAAATATTTATCAGTGATAAATGTAAAGGGTTGGCTTTATCTGGTTTAGGGATAACATGTACTTGGACTGTATGTGCTAAACCAGTATCTGCTGTCAGTAATGGACTGGATGAGGGTGAACAAATTGAAACTTAATCCAGATGAGAACAGAGGTGCTCCTGGTCAGTAGAAAGGCAAATCAGGGAATAAAGATTCAGCCTGTGCTGGATGGGGTCACACTCCCCCTGAAATCTCAGGTTTGCAGCTTGGGTGTGCTCCAGGATTCAGATCTAAGCCTGTATGGTCCCGTTTCAGCTATGGCTAAGAGTGCATTTGCAGTTAAAACTATTTATTGCACAAGCTGTACCCATTTCTTGACAAGTCAGATCTGGTGACATATTCCTTGATTACATCCTGTTTGGACTACTGTAATGCTCTCTACGTGGGCTGCCTTTGGAAACTGTTTGGAATCTTCAGTGGGTCCAAAATGCTGTGGCCAGACTGTTAACTGAGGCTGGTTACAGGGATCATGTGACCCCCCACCCTGATGAAACAGCTGCATTGGCTACCAATCTTTTCCCGGGCAGAATTCAAAGTGCTGGTTTTGACTCTTAAATCCCTAAATGGCTTGGGTCCAGACTATCTGAAAGACTGTATTGCCCTATACAATCAGGCCCAAGGGTTGAGATAATCAGGGAAGGGCTTCCTCTCAGTCCCACCACCTTCACAGATGCGGTTGGTGAGGACTCTGGAGAGAGCCTTCTCCATGGCTGCCCCAGACTGTGGAAATCCCAAGGGAGGTTCAGGTGGCCACCTCCCTGCTCTCTTTTCATCAGCAGTTGAAGATATATTTTTTTTTTATGAAGACATTTGAAATGTGAATTTTAATTGGTGTGCTGCTTTAATGTTTGTAATTTTTATCGATATTATGTTTTTAATTATACTGGACCCGGTGTACCATACACCATTAAAAGCTCCCCACAAAATGCCCAGTGGACCTCATGACAACCCTGTAAGTAGGCTGGTGGCTTTAACTTGCCCCCCCACTCGCCCCCCCCACTGCCGAGCTTTCCCAACACCACTCACCCCACCTCCAAAATCCCCCACCAAACTCCCCCTGCCAAACTCACCCTCCCACCACTCACCCTCCTGGCACTGAACTTGCCTCCCTGCCACCACCGCTTGTTCTCCCACCTCCAAACTTGCCCCTGCTGCCTTTCGCCCCACCTCTGAACATGCTCCCTAGCTGCTGAACTCACCCCACCGCTCACCCCATTTCCAAACTTGCCCCCCACAAAATCCCCCCACAAAATTCACCCCCTTGCCACTTGTCCTCACCCCTGCTGCTCGCCCTCCCTCTACCAAACTCACCCCCTGCCGAACTCCCCCTGCTGAATTCACCCCCCTGCCACTCACCCCCACCACTGAACTTGCCCCCTGCTGCCACCACTCACCCTCCCACCTCCAAACTTCCTGCCCACTGCTTGCCCCTCCTCCAAACTCATCCCCCTGCTGCTGAACTCCCCCTAATGCTTGTCCCCTCTTCCAAACTCCCCCCCACCTCCAAACTCACCCCACCTCCAAATTTACCAAATTCACCCCACCTCCAAGTTCACCTCCACCTTCACTTTCCCCCTGCCACTGAACTCCCCCTGCCACCAAATTTACCTGCCACCACCCCCTGCACTCCAGCACATGTCATGCTACACACACACACCACATCCACCCCCGCTACTTACACTCGCTCTGCAGCCACCGTGTTTACAAAGGATTTCAACTTCCACATGGTCCCTCCCCCACTGTGCTGATTGGCTGTCCAACGGAGCTTTGATTGGTTGGTCAGTTACCGAAGCAGCCAATCAGCACACTGGAAATAACTTACCGAATAGACTCGGTCAATAGAATCAAAACTCAACACTTACAAAAGAATTCCACCTAGGGACAGGGGAATTCCAGCAGAAAATGGGCCATCAACCAACCATTAGCCAAACAGACACTAATTCTCCTTGCAGTTCTATACCCAGAAATTAACCATTCAAATACCCAAATCTACATATACTTCCCCACAGGGGGTCGCAGTATATAAACTTCACACACTCCCACCCAACCATTCTCTGAAGATGCCAGCCACAGATGCAGGCGGAATGTCAGAAAGAAACTATTCCAGAACACAGCCTCACAGCCCAGGAAAAAAAAAAACACAAAGAAAACCTAAGTATAATAAACACATATTGTAATCTTTGAAATCTGTGGGCTTCAATAATATTGATTACTTATCAGCCTCTGGGCTCCTCCTCCTGAACAAGTGTCCAACCCATTTTTCTCAAGCTCAGTATGCAGCTGCAAGCTTATATCTCCATTCTAATTGCAACTGTTATTACTCCCTTCCACAATTGACAAAGAACCTCCGTTAAGGACAGAAAAATGAAAACACAATTAACAGCAAGGTTACATGGAAACACTCAAATTGGCAGGAAAAGGTAATGTCCAGGACCAATTCTGACAGATATATATATATATATATATATATATATATATACACACACACACACACACACATATACATGAGTGGAGATTATAGGTTTTCATATATAAATTTGGAGGGTATTTATGTGGAAGACATAAATATATAGAAGCGGTATTATTTGCAATTAGATATATTTGGAAGAAGTTGGGGGAAATGGCATTGTTATGAAAAGATGGGAAGTCTGTCTTACTATAAAGAGGAAATAATTTATTATTTATGATTCTTTTATTATGATAGATTGTTAAAAATGATAGAGGTAGAGAGGTTGGATAATCCTTTAACTATGCAAACTGATAAATGTTAATAAAACCAATATCATTTTTGATGAAATTACTAACCTGTTATTGACTCTTTTTAGAAAATAAGTGTATGTTTGACTTGTGGTTGAAGTGGGGAGGCATCAGATGCTGTCGGGAGGAGCTTGTTGCTCGCTCCGTGAAGCACCATCTGATTACGTTGGGTAGATCCTCGAAGTAGCTTGAGGGACCTGGCTCTGGGAAGAGCGAAGGGCAGCGACCAGAAGTAACCAGGTAGACCCAGGAAGGATATAGAGGTATCTCTTTCTGAGCCCAAACCTGGGGAGGGTCTCCCCCTGCCATGTCAGCAGCCCTGGGGGGCACTACCTTTCCTGCTCAACTTAAATAGAAGTGCCACAGGAAGGAGGAATATTGAGGAAGCTGGATGAGTAGAGGAATTAGCAGCACAGTAAGCAGGAGAAAGGAGAATTGTCTCGGCATACTGGCCTGGTAAAGTCTGACAAACTGTCCATGACCCCTTGAAATAGCAGTGCTTGAGATTGGAGAGTCTGGTGAGACTGGTGACAGGTCCTGAAAGTAAAGATAGTTGTAACTAAAGACTCAGGAATCTGCCACAATAAGGGCATACCTTACCTATCTCTTTTTGGAAAGAACTGTAAAGGGGACTTTATGGGCCAAGTTGGGAGGTACCCTAGAGTTGATTTTGTTAACTACATTCTTCTGCCTCAACTCTATAAATTTCAAATCCGTAATCAGGGTCTATAGCAGTCGCAGACAGATAATGAAATAATTACAGAATTACAGAAAGAAGACATTTGGATCTGTGGAGTTGTGGATTGGGAAACGGAGCATTAACAATTGTGAATGGCATACTAGGCGTGGTCCGGGGTTGTAAAGTGCGAGTAAACTGGATCAAGCTGAAGAGGTTGAAGTGACTGAAGCAATTAAGGTGGACTGCCTTTTTGAGACTGAAGCAATTAAGGTGGACTGGCTTTCTGAGAACGTTTCAAATTTAAGCCTCAAAGCTTCAAAACATGCTGGCTGATTGAGAAGACAGTATTCTGAAAGGCTTATAAAAACCCATAAGAAGTTTCTACTAGAGCTGGAAGAGTGAGGGAGGAAAGAAAAACAAGATAACTTGTGCATGGGGTCTTTGGGAAATGAGATTGTAAAGAGGAATGGGTGCTGGGCAAGTGTAACTTAAGTTTAACTGTAAGAATTTATATTGGGTTCAAATCTGATGTATTTTGGAAGGTTGGGTGACTCCCCCCAGATTTGAAACTTGGATGGGAAACTTTCTAAATAGAAGGATATCTAAGTGGAGCTTTTAATTATAAGGGAAAGGGGTTACTGAATAATGAACAGTGAATACTACTGGCAGATTTTGACACAATTTAAATTCCAATATAAGTTATAGAAGAATACAAAGAATATACAGTATATAGTAGAATGGCATATCCATGACCCTATAGGGTACATATGGAACAGATGCTGGTGACATAAACTCTAGAAGCTTATGAGTTTCATGCTAAGTTGATGGATATAATATATCTGTAATAAGTGGAGCTGTATACTACTATGCTGATTGTATTATGTTAAAGTGTATAGTACACGTTTATTATTGAGAACTGGATATCTGTCTAAATGGGAATAAACCCATCTGTCTAAGTGGGAATTGCAACACAAATAGAAAATTTGAGGAGACAATTTGAGGAGGTGCTAAGATGTTTATAGCTATTCTGATTAGATTTCATTTATATATGAACAAATACTTATCTCCATTATTTACATTGTTGGGAACTAGATTTGTTAAATTAAGCGGGGATGGTAAGCTATAATACAATTAGATAAATTGGGGAGGTGCTAATGTGCTGATTGCTTATTGCTACTGCTCTACTAATTAGATAACATTTTGATGGGTAAAACAAACTGGTAGTATACTTTGATGGGTAAAACATACTAGGACTATACTGGTATTATAATGTTGTGTATATAATAATTGCAATACACTGAGGTGTATAACATTATACACATTATATATTATAATATTACATGGTGTGCATTATATTGAGGAGTAAATTATAGGTTCAACACTGTGAGCAGAAACCCTTCTGAGGGGAGGAAAAGTTGCAATACAATTAGACAATTTTGAGGAGATAATTTGAGGAGGTGTTAATGTGATTAAAGTTACATGGTTAGAGATTCTCAGCGAACTCTGCATACAAACAAGTACGTATTTGCATTACTTATATTGATGAGAAATAGATCTGCTAAACTGGCTAAGGTAATACAATAATATAAGAAGATTCCTTTTGATGGTATTTTTCTAATACAGTGTTAGCTGTGTTGCAGGGGGTGCTGCAGTTCTGCACAATTAATACCTGATTAGTGTATTGTTGTGGGGAAATTTTACGATAGGGCAGGTTAAATTTAGCAAGAAGGAAAGATACTAAAATTCCTTTGACTAACTGATTAATAGAAATTAATAGAATTAATGGAAAAAAAATAGAGTAAAAGAAATTCATTAAGATGGCATACAGTACAAGGAAAGCAACACCGCAACAACAAGTGCAATTGTTAACTGTAAGAAGAGGATCATTGGAAACACCCAAGATTCCAGAACTACACAATGTGATTTTGGAAGAGTTAAGGTCGGAACTTAGAAATTTCAAACAGGAAATAAGGTCTGAATTGAAAGACATAAGGAAAGAGATCAAACAAGATTACAGGAAGGAAGCAGATATAATAGGGAAAAAGATAGACAAGATTAATAAAGAACTTGAAGAAATGAAAATTGATATAGCAAATTTGAAAGAAAAATCTAACAAAGTGGATGAAATTACTGCAAAGATTGAAAAACAACAAGAGAAAGGAGAGATAATATGGCTCAACCAAGAATTTAGGTACAGAGAAAAATGTTTAAGGCTGAGAGGATTGTCGGAAAAGACAAATGAAAATATATATGATAAAATAATTCCTCCATTAGCCAAGTATGTAGATCTACCTGAGGATTATCTGGAGGAGGAGATGGAGAAAGCATTCAGAGTGAACTCTAGGGTAGCGAAGGAAAAAAAGCTCCCTAGAGATATCATAATTCAATTTAACAAAGGTAAAATAAGAGATAAAATACTTCAACAGAGTTATGAAAATTCATTGAAGGTGGAGGAGGAGAAATTACAAATATTTAAAGACATCGCCGCAGCAATTCTGAGGAAAAGACAAGACTATAAACAAATCATTCAACTTCTCACAAAGAATTCCATAAACTACAGATGGGAAAGGATAGAGGGAATTACCTCTACATATGAGCAAAGAATGTATAAAATAAGCACTGTAGAGAAACCTAAGGAATTCTGTGAAAGTTTCGAGAAGGGAAAATACCGGAAAAAGGGTGAGCATGAAGAAAGAAATCAGTGAAAAGAGAAAGAGAAAGAGAAAGAAGAGAAAACAATAAGAAATGGAAACAGGATAGCAATGAGATCACTGAATGAAGACAAAAGGCAAAAAATGAGAGGAGTGGAAGGAGGAGATATGGAGGTGCAATCTTCAAGCCAAGAACCAGAATTGGAGGATCCTGACATAAAGAACGAACAGAGAGAAAAAAAGGGTGACAAAGAAGAGGAGGGTGAGACAGAAATGGAAGATATAAATATGGATGATATAATTATAGAAATGAGAAATGATGGTTAAACTTATCTCCTGGAATATTAAAGGGTTAAACTCTGAGTATAAGAGAAAACAAATATTTCATTTCCTAGGGAAAGAAAA
Organism: Gambelia wislizenii; assembly: GCA_030847615.1. Taxonomy (NCBI): domain Eukaryota; kingdom Metazoa; phylum Chordata; class Lepidosauria; order Squamata; family Crotaphytidae; genus Gambelia; species Gambelia wislizenii. The sequence continues at coordinate 190,429,140 of JAUMIR010000003.1, read as the reverse complement.
GGCGGATATAATATGCCTACAAGAAACTAAAATAAAACAAAAAAGATTTAAGATTCCTAGTAAACAGAAAATTAGGCAACTTATTTCACACATCAAATGAAAAAGGTAAAAAGAGAGGAGTGGCCCTCTATGTAAATCAAAGATATGAAGCAAAAGAAGATTTTAAAGACTCTTGGGGGATGAAGTGAAGTTTCAAAATTTTAAAGCGCTGATAGTAGGGATCTATGCCCAAATCAAGGGAAATTCTACAAGAAATTACATAAAATCTTGGAGAAATATAACACAGAGAATATAATTATTTAGGGCGACTTTAATGGGGTCGTAGACTCTTCAGTAGTTAGATCTTCAAAAATAATATCCAAAACACAGGGTAAACTTCCGAAAAGCTATTTCAATCTGATAGAAAATCTTGCTTTGATAGATGTGTGGGCAGCAATAAAAGGGAAAAGGAAAGGATATACCTTCCTCTCAGATCAATATAAATCGATGTCAAGAATCAACTTGTGCCTTGTCAATAAAAGTCTTATAACACAAATTCAAGATATGGATATCCTGACCAAGCTAACTTCAGATCACTTCCCGGTTATGATGTCATTGAAAACAGAAACAAATAAGTGTTACAACTGGAGACTGAATGAAAACCTGCTGAAAGATGAAAGTTTTCTAAAGGAATTACCGTATATTCTTGCATACAAGACTACTTTTTAACACTTGAAAATCTCCTCAAAAGTGTGGGGGGGTCTTATAACCCAGTAGATCTTTTCCCCTGCTGTGAGAATGATTGAAGTGTTAAATGGTCTGGGCAGTTTTCCCAGCAGATCCTTCCTCCTGCTGTGAGAATAACTGCTTTGCCTTTGAAGAGTTAAATGGTCCTCCATTTAGCTCAGGGGAGTCAAAATGATGTTTCTTTTCAGGACAAGTTAGCCTAAAATTAGAATTTCTGGATTTAAACTTATCATTTTGCATCAAGTTTTGTCTATGGTGAAATTCTCTTGCCTGTTAATGTGGCTCTAAAATCATTAATGTGCTCATTCATTAATGTGCTCATTCAAAAATTTGAGATTTGATAGCTTCATATTAACCAACTTACAGTATTAATGCAATGTCACTTTCCAAAGATTGTGAACACCACAGAGATTTTTCAAAGTATCCCATGCTTTTTTAGCTGTTCTCAGTCCTTTAATTTCACAGACTATTCCACAATCTACAGCCACTGAGCTGGTTGGCTGGTAGGGGACAGGCTTTCCAGCCAGGTGGCTGGCTGGCTGGGGGGGGCAAACTCTATATTTTAACTTAAAAATTGGGGAGTCGTCTTATGCGCCCAGTCATCTTATACACCGGAATATACGGTAAAAAAAGAAGTGAAACAATAATTTAAAATAAACAATACAAAAGACTGCTTAATGAAGACAATATGGAATGCAGGGAAAACAGTTTTTCAATGATTATTGATTAAAAAGGGAGCCAAAAAGAAGAAACAAAATGCTGAACAATTTAACTATTTAACTAAGGAGTTAAGGAAAAGAGAAGAACAACTGAGGACAAACCCAAAAGATGAGAAGGTGATTAAACAAATAAGATTAATTCAGAAGCAACTTAACTGGGAAACAATGTCAATAATTGAAAGATCACTAAGAAGATTATAACAAAATAATTTTGAACACACCAATAAGGCAGGTAGATGGTTGGCATTTAAATTAAGGAAAATAAATTAATCGCATCAATCAAAAATGGAGAGATTTTGGTAACTAAGCAAGAAGCTATCATTCAAACATTTAAAGACTTCTGTAGATGACTATACGATCAAGGAATAGAAATAGATAAAGAGAAACTAAAGGAATGTCTTGATAAGCAAACAATATTAAAAGTGAATGAAGAACCAATGAAGATTCTAGAGGCCCCAATTTCCATTATGGAAATAGTAGAGGCAATAAGAGATCTAAAGCCAAATAAGACACCGGGGCCAGATGGCTATACCTCACTTTTCTACAAAAAATTGAAAGATGAAATAAGTCTCCCACTGTTGAGCACATTCAACAATATTGGCGAAAAAGGAATTCCAGAGTCCTGGATGAACGCAAATATAACTCTAATACCAAAAGAGGGGAAGGATGTGGCTAATTATCGTCCTATTTCACTCCTTAATCAGGACTATAAGACATATACAACCATCCTAGCTAGACGATTGAAAAAAGTCCTAAAGAATTTAATACATGATGATCAAAACTGAATTTTGCCAGAGAAGGATCAGCCATAATATAAGATTAATTCTGGATGTATTAGAGTACTTTGAAACACATAATGAAAAAAAAAAAAACGGGCTAGTTTTTATTTATGCAGAAAAAGCCTTTGACAACTTGCAATGGGATTTTATGCTAGAAGTACTGAAGAAGATGGATATGGGTAAAGAGTTTATTAAAAGAATGCAGCAGATTTACAGAGAGCAGAAGGCACAGTTGCTTATAAATGGAGAGAGATCAGAAATCATTAACAACAGAAAAGGTACAAGACAAGGGTGCCCGATCTTGTCGTTGCTATTCATCATAGTACTAGAAGTCCTAAATAATAGCATCAGGTCTAAAACAAGAATACCAGGAGTCAGAATCAGAGGACAGTCATACAAATTAAATGTCTTTGCTGATGACTTGGTCATCATCTTAGAAAACCCATTAGACCAGGTGGAAGAGGTATTGAATACCTTAACCTGCTTTGGCGAATACTCAGGATTTAGAGTTAACAAAAACAAAACAACAATCTTGACTAAGAATATGAGCTTGTCAAAAGAGGAAGAGTTAAGATGCAGGACTGGATGTGAATTAGCAAAGAAGGTGAAGTATTTAGGCATCTGCCTTACAAAAAGAAATAGTGATTTATATGATAATAATTATAAAGAATTATGGGCAGAGATTAAGAAAGATTTAGAAGCCTGGGGAAAACTAAAACTATCTATTTTAGGGAAAATTGTGTCAATCAAAATGGTAGTATTACCTAAATGGTTATATCTCTTCCAAAACTTGCCAATAATTAACAACAAAAAGATCTTTGATAACTGGGAGAAGGTATTAAAGGAGTTTATTTGGGGGAAGAAAAAGGCAAGAATTAAATGGAGCTACTTGTTAGATGACAGAGACAAAGCAGGTTGGGGGTTACCCAACTTACAATCTTACTATGATGCGGCAGTCCTCCTGCGGCTGAAAGACTGGATAACTTTAGAAAATGAGAAAATGCTAAATGTGGAAGGACAGGATATATGCTACGGCTGGCATGCATATCTGATTTATAAGAAAAATAAGGTAAACAAAGATTTTGAGATCCATTGTGTAAGAAGAGGGTTACTTAATGTTTGACTGAGAATTAAGCAAACCAACAAAAGCCCCTACAGCCAGAACACCCAAGCCATATGATCAAAAAAAACAAACTGAAGGGTTCTGCCAAAAAATAACCAGGATAAACCAATCCCACTTCCAATTATAAAAGAGCAACAATATGAAGAAATAAAAGGATGACTAAACCCTGGAGCAGAGAATCCAATAAAATTAAATTTCTGAAAGGGTAAAATTACCCCACTAGAAAGTATACAAATGCTACAAATAAGTATCTAAAGATAATAAAAATACCAAAAATCAAGGCCAAAAAACCACCCCTGAAGTAGATGAGTCAGTAAAATTACTAAAATGGTGACAATACCCCACTGAAAAGTATGCAAATGCTAAAAATAAAATATTAAAGTAGTAAATAATAAAAACTCAAGGCCAGATCATTTCGACAACAGTCTTCCTCAGTGGCCTACAAGCATTATATATATATATATATATATATATATATATATATATATATGTATCTCAACTCGACAGCTCACACAATGTGACTCTGCTCAATTCAAAAGCAACAAGGTACTTCTCCTGCTCACAGAGTCTCTTATATAATCAGTTGAACTGGTAATGGGAAAGATCCTCCCAAGACTCAAGAAAAGATCCTAGGGAAACCGTAGAGTGTGGAAGGACAATGAAAACTCAACCAACAGATTTACCAACCATATGTCATTTTGAGTACCAATCTTTGTAGTGGTTTTATGTACTTAGTATTACATATCCCATCAATGCACCAGAATTTAAATGAAGTTCTTCTCCTGTTCATAGAACCTTTCTAGAACCAGTCAAACCGGTAGTGGCAACCATCCTGCCAAGACCCAAGAAAAGAACTAAGGGGAAAGTTAAGGTGTGGAAGGACAGCAAAAGACTCAAACTAGCCAATTCACATTTTCATTTAAACCCACCGGGGATTCAGATTTCAAATGATGAATCTATTTGAGTTCCAATATCTGTAATTGTTTTATGTTTTTAGTATTGGATATCTAATCTATGCACCACAATTTGAATGAATCATAAGTATGATGTTTCTCAAGAAAATGTTTTACCAATGGGGCTTCTATTTTATGGTTTTTGTTACAACTTCTGTGTTCTGTGATCCAAGTTCTTATCACCCTGTTTGTCATCCCCACATAAATTGATTTGCAAGGGCATTCAATTATGTATATCACATTTTTACTAGCACATGTAAAAAAATTGTATATTTCATAATTTCTACCATCAACAGTATTCACAAAACATTTCAGATTGTTGCTGTGTCTGCATACCGAACAATGTCCACAGATGTAATGTCCCTTGGCAATCACACTATTTTGTACAACCAGAAAATCAAAATCTGCCCGTACTAGTATATTCTTAATGTTTTGAGTACATTTATAGGCAAACATCATTTTATTTTTATATCTGGGTATATTTTCCAGCAAGTGCCAATGTTTCATAATACTTTCTTTAACCGTCTGTGAATGTGTGTTAAAAGTCAGTGGTATAACCACCCTATCGGGTGCTCTCTTAGGTCTGGAATCAAACAGAAGTTTCTTTCAATCTAACTTACGAACCTTGTCATTTGCCTCTTTTATAACCTTTAAGGGATACCCTTTCTCCAAAAATTTGAGGCATGTAATATTCGATTCCCTTTCAAACCCTTCCAGTGTTTTACAATTTCATCTAATACATAGGAATTGTGAATACGGAAGGTTATTTTTAAGAGGCGTTGGATGATAGCTGTCATATCTTAAAAATGAATTAACAACCCTTTGGCTTTCTATATAAGTTTGTTTCAAATGAGCCCCTATTTGTTTGAATGTTTATATCTAGGAAATTCACTGTACAGGAATTATATACCATATCAAATTTGATGCTTTCATGGATACCATTAAGAAAAACCATAAACTCCTTGAGAGAATATTCAGATCCCACCCATATACAAAAAATATCATCTAAAAATCTTTTCCATATATATATATATATATGGGGAAAAAAAACCTCATTGCTTAATATATAGGAACATTCAAAATGGTCCATATATAAGTTTGCCAACTCTGGGGAAACTTACAACCCATTACCACCCCAGAAGTTTGCCAGCAGAATTGGTTACCGAACTTAAAATAATTCTTAGTTAAAGTTATTTCAATGAGGTGTAACAGAAAATAAATAGGGGGAAATCCCATAGGTTTAGACAACATAGCTGCTTCTAAGATCTCCAAGGCCTCATTCTGGGGCATGCTAGTGTAAAGTGATATGACATCCAATGTCACCAAGAAAAATTCCTCTACAGGTGGTGTTAGTTGTTCCATATATTTAACAAACTCCTTGGTGTCTTTTATATATGATGGTATATCCGGAATTAGAGGTTTCAGAAAAGATGAAATATATGTAGCCAATGGTTCCAGGATAGATCCACAGCCTGATACAATAGGTCTACCTGGAGTAGGAATTTTATCCTTATGTATCTTAGGAAGTAAATAAAATAAAAGAATTCTACCTGGGGAATCCAGTAAATAATCATAAACATTAGTTTTTATATACCCCATATTTAATGCCTCTTCCAGAGTGATTTTAATCAACTTCAAAATATCTTCTGTCGGATCTTTCATACATTTCTTGCAGTGTTTTACATTTGCTAATTAGCTGTATGCCTCTATTTCATAATCTTTCCTCCCCCATATGACTATGGCACCTCCTTTATCTGCTGGTTTTATTATTATATCTTGCCTGGAAATGTGGGAAATCGCTGGGTTCTCTTATACATCTATGGTGGAACTGCCCTAAAGTGAAGGGATTTTGGTTAAAAGTGCATGCCCACATTAACAACATGCTCCAGATAAAACTGGATTTTGTTCCGGAACTGTTCCTACTAAATATAATTAAAGGTGTGAATAAGACTGAAGAGGGGAAATATTGGAAGAACGTCTCGTACATGATTACATCAGCTAGGATGATTATTGCAAAATAAAATGGATGATAAGGGAAGAGCCAACAATTGAGGAGTGGAGAGACAAATTATTAGACCTAATTGAAATGGATGATCTAGCAAACAGATTGTATAAAAGTTCTAAAACTAAAAAAGATTGGAAACCTGTACTAGACTTTTGTAGAAACCCAGGTGACCCATATAGGGACTTAATCAAAACGCTCACAGAATAGAAAAACAACAACAACCAAATCTTAAAAACAACCCACAGATACAGAAATTATTCAGTGTGGTGTTGTAGAGCCTCACTGTAACAAAATGATATAATCACAAACAAATTACAGGACAGAAGTAGTAAAGTTAAAGTTATAGAGGATATTTAGAAGCAGAAAGAAATAGTTAAAGAGCAAGTGATGAGCTTTGTAGTAATTGGGACTTAAGGGAGGCCACAAAAACATTTAGGGAAAGTAACATATCCACTCAAGGAATTAATAAAGGAAGTACACAGGAATATATTTATGTGATAGTACTTTATTATTAAAACAGGTAACAGAGAAACTGCATTAGTAAGGCATGGAAAATAGAATAACAGGTGACTGTAATTTTTATTTCTTTTCATATATAAATCAGTGGAAAATGTGTTTATAAGACACAAGGGTGAAAAATACAATTATGTATTCTTATGGTATGTATTGATTTTTACTGAGGAAAATTTGAAATAAAAAAAAGAAAAAAGAAAATAAGTGTATGTTTTGGTAAGTTTAGAGTTTATTTATTAGTAGATACATTTTATAGAGAGGTTAGTAGCTGTATTAGATGAGAGAAGGCTAAACGGATTATATGAGGCTTGTCTATTAAATAATGAGACTGATACAATAGCCAATCTTTATTTATATGTTTTGCAATTCTAATGCTTGTCCCCTTCAATATACTCCCCAGTCACACTCACTCACCAATGCAGTCTTCTTTTCCACTGGTTGAAGGCGTGGAGCAGATCAGTTTCTGTCAGCTGTGTTAACACATCTGCTATTTTCTTCATACTGCATCAATTGAATCCCCATGGAAGTCAGATGGGACAGATGCATCATCATCTGGAGGAGAGTTTTTGGGAAATGGACAGTGGCTACCTACCCTGAAGGCATGCCAACTCTGAAGGGCACACAGATTTGGTGGTGAGTGGAGTATGAGCCCCTTTCTTTATTAAAGTCAAGTTGTGGACTGACAAAGGGGGGCATGAAAGTAATGGCCATGACTGACTGTGGATGTACCCAGGTCCTGGTACCCTGGTACCCAGGTACCCTGTTACATCCAGCTTTAGTAGCAGGAACTAGAGGCCCAGGAGCTGAGCATCCCTACAAAGTTCACTCAGATGGATGGAGACCCCATGAAGGGGGCCCCTGTTAGGTTGTACACAGGTCCCATGTGGATGCAAATGGGTGGCCACTGGGAATCGTTACAGTTTGTGGTGGCCCCGGCAGTGATCTAAACTGTAGTGTTGGGACTGAACTGGTTGAAGTACCATAACCTGGACATTGACTATATACAGGAGATTGTAACATTCTCCTATCCCACTTGCCAGCAGGGGCACTGCCCAGTGGGGGGGGGCAGAGCATAGCCAGGGTGAGAAGACAGAGGGGAAAAGAGAACCAAGGGGGAAGATTATTACCAAGGGGGACCCACCCAATGTGTGTTCTGTGGCCATTGTGCTAGGAGAAACAGAAGACTTACCCATAGAGTATTGGAAATGGAGGGCAGTCTTTGAGGAGAAAGAGTCCAATGTGTTACCCCCTCACTGAACCTCGGATTGTGCTATTGGTTTGGTGCCAGGGTCTAAGCTAAATCCAACCTATACTCCATGATCACCACTGAGATGGAGGTCTTGAGGAATTTCATTGACAAGAATCTGGCCCAAGGGTTTATCAGGCCACACTGCGGGCCATTGTACTCTTCCGAAAAAAGAAGGATAGGACATTAAGGTTGTGTATAGACTACCGTTGCCTCAATGCAGTGTGTGTGTGTGTGTATCTAATCAGTATCCACTGCCATTACTGAAGGACATGTTGGCCCATCTAGCGAAGGAGAAAATATTTATGAAGCTGGACTTACAGAAGGCATATTACTGAGTGCAAATCAAAGAGGGGGATGTGTGGCAATCTGCTTTCAATTGCCAGCTGGGTTCTTTTGAGTTCCTAGTTATGATGTTTGGGATACCTGGTGCTCTTGGGATTTTTATGAACCTTATTAACTAAGTGCTGAGGGAATTCCTTTACAAGGGGGAATCAGTGTACCTGGACAATATGCTAATCTATTCAGAGGACTACAACTCCAATGTAATGCTGGTCCAAAAGGTGCTCACAAAGCTGGCAGAAAACCAGTTGTGTGTTAAGCTATCCAAATGTGAGTTCCACAAGAATAAATTGGACTATTTGGGCTATTGACATTCTAGTGAGGGGGCTGAGATGGACCCTGCCAAAGTAAGAGATGTCTTGAGAGCTGGGCCAAAGCTCACAGAATGAAATTCAATACGGAGAAATGTAAGGTACTGCACTTAGGGCGGAAAAACGAAATGCATAGATACAGGATGGGGAAGACCTGATTGAACGAGACTACGTGCGAAAGGGATCTAGGAGTCTCAGTAGACCACAAGTTGAACATGATTCAACAGTGTGATGTAGCAGCTAAAAAGACTCGGCTGTCCTCCCTGAGCTGTAATCAGATTTTTTAAAAACTATTGTATGCTTTAATCTTTTTCTAATCTATATATTTTTAATTTACTGTATGTTTTTAATCTTTTATAATTTAATATTATTTTAAGGGGTGGGTGGGCTAGGGTACTGGGACTATGGAGTTTTTATATTGTAAGCTGCCCCGATTGCGTTGCAGAGGGGCAGGATAGAAATAAAATTTTATTATTATTTTTATTATTATTATTATAAAAAGGCCAATGCAATTTTGGGCTGCATCAATAGAAGTATAGTGTCTAGATCAAAGGAAGTAATAGTGCCATTCTATTCTGCCTTGGTCAGACCTCACCTAGAATACTGTGTCCAGTTCTGGGCACCACAATTCAAAACGGATATTGACAAATTGGAGCGTGTCCAGAGAAGGGTGATTAAAATGGTGAAAGGTCTGGAAGCCATACCCTATGAGGAGCAGCTTAAGGAGCTGGGTATGTTTAGTCTTGAGAAGAGAAGATTGAGAGGTGACATGAAAGCCATATCTAAATATTTGAAGGGATGTCATACTGAGGATGGAGCAGGATTGTTTTCTGCTGCTCCAGAGACTAGAACACAGAACAATGGATGCAAGCTCCAGGAACAGAGATTCCACCTCAACATTAGGAGGAACTTTTTGACAGTAAGAGCTGTTCAGCAGTGGAACACACTCCCTCGGAGCGTGGTGGGGTCTCCTTCCTTGAAAGTCTTTAAACAGAGGCTGGATGGCCATCTGTCAGGGATTTTGTATTTGATTTTGTATTCCTGCATGGCAGGGGGTTGGACTGGATGGCCCTCGTGGTCTCTTCCTACTCTACAGTTCTATGATTCTATGAGTTTTCTCAGCTTTGCAAATTTCTACAGATCCTTTATAAGATGTTTTGCTCAGGTATCCTTATGCCTCACAGATTTGCTAAAAACAAAGAAAGGCCAGGAGAGGGGGCTAAGGCAAAACCAGTCCATAAAGTGGACTGCTGAGTGCCAGCAAGTGTTTGACCAGCTAAAAGTGCTGTTCACATGAGAGCCTATTTTAAAACATCCAGACCCCATGGCCCCTTTTGTAGTGCAGATGGACACCTCAGATGTGGTGGTGGTGGTGGGTGTGCTGTTGCAGAAATACTCTGAGGGAAAATTGAGGCACTGTGCATAACTATCCAAAAAGTTTAATGATGCCGAAAGAAATTGGCCCATCTGGGAGAAAGAGGTCGATGCTAATTCACCTCACACTGCTGGCCTGCAGGCACTTGTTAGAGGGGGCGAGTGAGCCATTTAAGGTATGGATGGACCATTAGAATCTGGAGGCTTTGAGAAACCCACACAGATTGGGTCCTAAGCAAATCTGCTGAGCTGATTTTTTCTAGTTCAACTTCCAGCTTAAGTATTTATTGGGAAAGAAGAATTTTCTGGTAGACACATTGTCCAAATTGCCACAGCACAAGAGTAAAAGGGAGGAGATGGTGTATATAGCATTCTCCCCTTGACAGTTGGGCTTAGTGGTGCACACTAGGAGTGAAGCCAAAGTGTCCCCTGTGGATTACAATCCAGAGGCAGCCTGGAAGGAGAAGCTGGAAAAGTCTGTGCTCCCAGACTCTTGGTACAAAGAACATGCTGGGGAAATGACTTTGAGGAAGGGGTTGCCTTTTAAGGGGGACATGATCTATGTACCAAAAGCCCTGAGGGTATAGGTATCGCATCAATGTCATGATGCCAAGACTGCAGGCCATTTTGGCTATTTAAAAATGTTGTACTTGCTCAGGAGGCAATTTTGGTGGCCGAAATTGAGAAAAGACATAGAAGACTATGTTAAGAGTTGTCCCACGTGTGTTATGGCCAAGGGGGGTGGGGGGAACCCCAGGGGTTGTTGCAGCCTCTCCCCACTCCCTTGAGACCATGGGAGGTGGTAAATATGGACTTTATAGTAGGTTTGCCTGAAAGCAGGAAAAAGACGATTATATAGAATCATAGAATCATAGAGTTGGAAGAGACCACAAGGGCTATCAAGTCCAAACCCTGCCAAGCAGGAATACACAATCAAATCATATAGGTGGTAATGAACATGTTTTCATAACAAGCACACTTTGTGGCATGAAAAAGTGTCCCCACTGCACAACAGCTGGCCAAGCTATTTGTGCAGCACATATTTAGACTCCACGGTCTTCCTGACAACATTGTGTCCAATTTGGGTGTACAATTCACTCCACAGTTTGGTGAGCATTCACCAAATTGCTGGGGATGGAGTTAGGGGTTAGCTCCTCCAATCATCTGCAGAGTGATGGACAAAGTGAAAAACTGAACTATGTGTTAGAACAGTACCTGGGGTGCTATATTAACTTTCAACAGGATGACTGGGTGGACCTACTCCCTTTTGCTGCGGTGACATACAATAATGCTGTGCATCAGAGCACTGGGCATTGGCCCTTTCCAGTAGTTTATGGGATGTAGTTAGAACCCGTTCCAATGGGGGAAGTCTCCAAGTTAGACCCGGTGCCACTGGTGTAATGGAGTGAGAAAATTAGGAATGTGTGGTCGCAGATTATTTCTACCCTGGACTTTGCTAAAGCAGCTTACAAAAAATCAAGCTGACAAAAAGAGGACACCTGCACCTCAGTATGCTGTGGGAGACCGGGTCTATTTGTCCACCAAGTTCCTGAAATGCCATCAACCTTTGAAGAAGCTGGGGCCCTTCATGGTAACCCAGGTGATTAACCCTGTGGTGGTCGAGTTGGAGTTACCTAAGACTTATTATAGTGTTCACCGTGTATTTAACTGCAGTCTTCTGAAACCCGCTCCTCATCCGAGTACCTGGCACCCTGCTGTGGATGCTCCCCCCCCCAATGATTAATGAACATGAATACTTTGAGGTTCGCAAAATACTGGATTCCAGACTACACTGAGGGCAGCTGCAGTATTTTGTACAATGAAAGAATCTGCCCTTGGGACATGCTGAATGGGTGGCCTGTGAGCATCTTAAGGCCCCTCGCTTGCTTCGGGCCTTTCATAAATGTTTCCCAGACAAGCCAGATTGATGATGTGATGCAATGCTAATGTAATGTTATTGGACTTGCATCAGGGGGGCTCTGTCTTCGGGGGAGCACAGAATATCAGGATCTTGTCTTGCGCCAGGCCTCACTTAGCCTGACTCCAGCCAGTTATCTGTTATGCACTGTAGGACAGTGAATTGTTTATGGATGGGAGGGGGTCTGGAATGTGAGTACCTTGAGGTTCCCAGAGGCTTGGAGAGTGGGTATCTCATCTCCAAGGTCACATCTGGTTGAGCGCTTGTGAACTAAGCAGGGGAGGATGGGTCAAGCCTCGTTTTAAACCCTATACTTTCTTTCTGTGAACTAGTTCTACCAATATCCCTGGACCTGTTCACTTCTTTACCTCTGCAATAGAACACTTTAAACAGTGACTATTGTCTGAGTGAACTGAAGTTCTAACTGGATCCTTACAGTGCATTTCCTTTGATGTGCTTTTTCATTCTTGGTGATGATGGTGTTTTCCTGTGCACTGACTGTCATTTTATCTCAGGATCATACTGGAAGATATAGGTTTCAGCACAAGTAATGGGTTTTTAAAAAAAGGTTTGGGTCCGCCTCAAGTTCCTGCAGAATGACACATTGCTCAACTTTTAAACTTTGCATTTTTCTAGCACACAACAGACAGCACAGCTGCTTTAAATGATGAACGACAATAAGCTGAATGGCCAAGAGTATTGATGTTTGTCATGCAGGTTCAGACATGTTCAAGGTCATCGCTCAAGCATCCTTGATTTGTCTGTAAGGTAGAAATACAGTCTCATTATTTAACAGACAGAACTCATATGTTTAAACAACTGTTTAAACAACTTTTATCTTTTTATATCTTTTCTTTTCTTTTAGTCTTTTTTAAGGGCTTATCTAGATGGGCAATTTACCCCATCTTGCCCCCATCATAGAGCTCTGCACTCAAGCTGATGCAGGGCATTTGCATCATTGTGCTCTCAGGCAGTCCTCATGACCCCTGGGGCCAAGACAGAGGTAAGACCAGTTAACACCATTTAAAAATAAAATCTGCTCCAGCTAGCAAAAAAATGGATTGAGTTCTGTAAGACCACAGGAGCACATTTCAGCATGCAGGCCCATCACTGAAGCTGCCATCTGCCTCACACTTCTGGATCTAGGAAGCTGGCCTTCAGCATGCGAGTAAGAACCTCTGCATGTGACCAGCCTGGACAGTGGGACATGGGAAGTGGTGGCTGCAGCAATGGACTGGTGTGGCAGTCTGGACTTCCTCCCATTTCATTCCAGTGACAGAGGAGGAATGGGCCTGATCCATGGGCAGAATACGCCGGTGGGGAGCCGGTGTATTCTGGCTGTGTAGATGAGCCTTTAGTCTTTTCTTGGTGTGTTTTTTGTTTGTTTGTTTTGTTTTCTCTTTTTATTTTTATTGTTTTCTTTTTATTATAAGGTGTTGTTATTGTTTTATATATTATGAAAATCTTAAATATTTTTTTAAAGGAAACCTCTTAAGCTGGGTTGCTGCCATGTTGAAAAGTTAAGTTCTAAGGGTTGCATTTAGTGGTTAATGTCTATAAACAAGAAGCCCCAGAAGTTATGAGATTTTAAGTCCAGTTTATGATCTCATAACTACTAAACAGGATGCTGTCTATTGCACAAAACAGACACATGCAAATTTTTCATACACTAAGTCCTGAATTGTGAACAGTCTTCAAAAGCTGCACAATTTGAGAAGCCTTTCTTATAGTGGGAAGAAAACTGCAAAAAAATACTTGTTGCTTCATTTGAGAAGAAAATTAGCAAAGAATGACATCCCTTTCATATATATGCACACAGATTTTTAAAGTCAAAATATGCATAGCTTGCTCATAGGTGCATTTTAATGTTTATCAAAATAGAGTTAATGAGCTTGAGTTAATCAGACATGTAATTGTTCTTGAAGAACTATATCAGATCTGAAAGAATGGGTGGAGGGTGGCTGCTCATTTTAAAGAAAATGACTAAGGATGGGGGCCTCCAACCACTAGAATTATAAATCCTATATTTAGTACATATATCAACATCTGTGTATAATCTCTGAGCAGTCAAACCTTTTGAATTAGGACAAGACACAGATGGTAGCAGGGGAAAGAAGAAATGTTGCCTTGAGTGACACTTCAAATAACCTTTCTGAATACAGATAACCCAGCTATTTATTTAAGCACATCATTCATTTGATCAAACAACTATCATCTTAAGCATATAAGTAATAAATTTATAGATATCTCTTGTCTCCACTCACTGAATTCAGAGCTTCCTTTTTAGAACCATTAAAAAAAATATTTCAGATGAGGCTCTCACATAGGTATTTTCTCTGTATTTTTTAATTTATTTTTTTTTTTAGCTAGACTACACAGAGTCTGAGTTATGAATGATCAGCATTCAGTTCTATAATGGAATGACAAAAGCACAATGTATATACAGTCAAAAGGTCTGAACATCTTTAAACTTTTTAGAGTTAAAAAAGTGTTTCAGTTGTAATATATCACAAATTAGCCTTGAAGGAAACAAGGACATCATATCCTCTAAAGGAGGGATAAGAAATAAATAACCTTCCAGATGTTATTAGACTACAACTCTCATTATCCCAAATCATTGATGCTGGCTAGGTTTGTTAGGAGTTGTAGTCTAACTACATCTAGAGGCAACATGTGCCCCAGCCCTGATAACATTCCGCAGGAAAATAAGATGTATGTGCATATAACAAATTTATTCTCACACAAAAGAGAGACATAGTCCCCCACCTTTATTGTTATATATTCATAAGTGCTAGAAATAATATTAAAATATATATTTTTAAAATGGTCAAAATACATGTTTCCCAAGTGTAAAGAAATCCTGCAAGGAGAATCCTGGACTGAGGAGAATCCTTGCAATTGTAACATACAGGAGGACTTCACTTCAAAACATCAGCTTTCAGCAGGTTTCAAAAAATCTTTATTAGCATGCAAAGTAGATCACAGCACAAAGTTGTTTGTCTGGACTGAAGATTTTCAGTTACACTTAAAGCACAAAGCACTACAAGCAGGTTTTCCAAAATGTCCACCCCATTTGTCAATTAACCAAAACAACCTGGCTTCCCAGGCAGACCCCTCCTTCCCTTCCCAACTGGGCTTTCCCACATCCGCTCATTAGCCTGAGCCAATAAAGGTAAACAATTCTCTTTCTCTCCCATTGGTGTTGTATAACCCATCATCCAGCATAACACAACACAAGCATAATCAATAGCATGTTAACAAGCATGGCAAGACTTAAGATCATGGAAGAAATTTAGGACTTATTCTATGCAAAATTCATGCAAGGCATTTTTGTACACAAAATAAGATTGTACTTTTTTTAAAAAAAAAAACAAAAAACAGCATTCACACAGAAATGTGTGAATTTTGCACAGAAGAAGTCCTGAACTAGAACATTTTCTGCACAGACATTATTTATTATCTGTGTATGATGCCCTTTCCTGCACAGAAAATGCTACTTTCTGCACAAAAAAGTGAATTTTGTGCAGAATAAGTCCTTAACAAAGAACAGTCTTTAAAAATTATATGCAGTTTTTAAAGAATTGCTAAAATTAGTTGTTGCTTCCTGCAAGAAAAAGATAAGGAAAGAATTGCTTCCATGATAAACACTCTACTCTTGTTGGATGACCTGTATATAATTAGATGAGGAAGATGAGGATTTTGAATGATTGATCTGAAATATTTTATATTCTGCCTAGTACCTCAAGTTCCCAGAAGACTTTACAATACAGCAGACCACCGGGATGCTAGAATCCCAATTTGGGTTAAGGCATCCTAATTTGGGGTGTGAATACTTGACATAATCCAATTGCTAGTCTGAACTATGTTCAGCTCATTGAATCAACTGCTGAGTGTTAAGTAAGTCAACATTTATCTGTCAGTTCAATTTGTCTACTCTAGTTGGAACCAGCCACTGGATTTAGGCCCATGGCACCTGCCAGTAAATAAAAAATTACTGGTAGGCAGTGAAAAGCTACCATTCTGCTGCAAAAGTATCATGGCTACAACAGATTTCAGGGGAAATAACCCAATTCAGAAATTCCTGGTACAACAGTCAGATGTTAATGCCTCTCTCAAGCTTCATCACCTGGCAGTGCTAATAGGGGGATGCAGACCATCATTTATATTACAACATGTGGGGGAGTTCTGGGTTAGCCTGATTTATAGCTGTTGGATAGGCCATTTGCATCCACCGTGAGAAGGACAGCTACACTGCAGTATTCAAATATCTCAATCTCCATTTTGTTGTGTTTCTTTGTAATCCCACTTGCATTTTCATTTATTCTGTGTTTCATATCAGGGTAAAATATTTTGCATCTCCTCCCACACTGAAATACATTATTATTTTTTAACCCTTTTTTCTGAGTTCAGACATCTCTTAACACAATTAAATTAATTTATGCCACTTTCCCCCATTGATTAAAGTGTGTTTCTGTATCTGTTTTTCAATTATGTGCATTTTAAAATCTGAGCATTGTTTTGTGCACATTTCTTTCCCAAAAATGCCTTCCAAGTCTCAGAAATGTGTGAATGCTCAAGGCAAGGTATACATTTTGTTGCAAACTGTACCCCAAGCCACAGTTCAAATAAAAAGAAGGTTAATAAATGACAAAGATAAAAAGGGAAAACTGGATATATACACAAGAATATAAACAAAATAACCTACAGCTTCTTACTCAGAGGTAAAATTACTCACTTTACATGAGTCACATCTACAGAATCCTGTAGTAGCTAATCTTCCTTGCCTCCAGTGAACACAGGGTGGCATACCTAACTATCCTCCTCCCCTCCTTTGTCCACAGAATCATGTCAGAATAAAGACAATATCCCTTACAATTAAGGAAAGGTGGGGCAAATGTGAGGTGGTACTTGACATTAGCTCTATTAAGGCATTCAGAATCTAGTTAGAATAAAGGTGTGAGTAATGAAAGAATGCTACCCCTTCCCAGTGGCAGCACTAGAGAGGTGTGGAGAGGCCAAATCACATCATGTGACACCATCAGAGGGAGAGGTGACACCAGCCTTAGTAACATCACAGCCCCTTCTCTCTTCTATACATTTTCCATTTGAGGACCATGAAAAATAGACAAGAGTGTCTTCATTATGTTT
Source organism: Gambelia wislizenii (assembly GCA_030847615.1). Classification (NCBI taxonomy): domain Eukaryota; kingdom Metazoa; phylum Chordata; class Lepidosauria; order Squamata; family Crotaphytidae; genus Gambelia; species Gambelia wislizenii. The sequence continues at coordinate 190,411,983 of JAUMIR010000003.1, read as the reverse complement.
GAAAGTTTTCCAGGCAATTTTGAACATACACTTTCTCGGCTTCCACATGTACAGAGAAGTCCTGCTCAGACTTTTGAGAACAAAGAACATGTGTAGGACAAAGTAAGGGCTAGGATTCCCTTTGCCCATTGACTTCAACTAGATTGTGAGTGCTTGAACAACAATTTTGATATCTACATAATACATTTCAAAAAATGAAATTATGAACCTTCTTTGTAATACAGGGATTTTTATTATTACACAGGGGTACAGCAGTTAATATGTGTGGGTCTAACATGAGCCCAAATGTGGAATTCAGACACTCCTGGTATTTTAATAAATACATACACATTATTGAATGGTTGCACATCTTAACTGCTGCATAAATTCAAGGTGGAAAGCATTCTGATACAGTTTTCACCACATTTTGATCACACAGGTTCCCAATATATTTGCTATGAAGTGTTTTATTTTCCCCATTTACTTTAATTGGGAAGTGTCTCTAATGTCCTTTTAATGTAATCTTCATTTTACTTAAATAAATTAAATACAACGAAGAACACTGCAGAACAATAAAACCATTTATTGCAGGAGAATGCATAAGTGGGAAAGGTGGGGGAGGTTTCATATATTTTTTAACGATCTTAAGCATAGGAAGTAAAAAAAATTATTTATCATTTTACAGGATTATTCATACTGAGTAGGGATAAATTAAATTTTTAATTTCCCTCCATATCCAATCTATTTTGGAATTCAAACTCCCAAATGTACCCCATGTTACTATGTTATTTGCTGATGGAGTACTAAACACCATACAAAATGCATAGGGCAAATAAGAGGAGAGATAAAGAGAAAGAGTGAAATTGTTCAGATTCTTCATAATGTAAATATAAGACTGCTTCACTGTTATAATTAAAAAAGCCATCCAAATATTTAATACCCCAAAGGGAACCACCAGAAGAACAAATCCAGAATGAATCTCTCTATTTGGAATGAAAGTACAGCAGGTAATTATGTACCCAGTCTCTGAAGCTGAGATTACTTAACACACTGGATGCTTGAATTAGTACTAGATAAAAGACTTTGGATGCTGTCCAAAGGCAGGAGTACAAAGGAACTATACGGAAAATTTAGCTCTGATGACCTAAATAAGCTAACAAACAAGCTCACATTGCATAATAAAAGAGAGAAATTCAACAAGGTTTGAAGCTTTCCTGCAACAAAGAGGAAAGGATAGGTCACTGTGCACCTCTAGTTATGAAAAGGTTCCATGACAGAAAGCATTCAGGGTAATAAATAGAGAGACCTACATGAAGAAAAAAGGCATGCAGACTTCAATTGGGTGGGAGTAGCAGACACAAATTGTGACATTCAAATGGGCATCCAAATGAGTATTCAGTCCATTCACATTCCAGTTTGTATCATTGTCCCAATGAAATGTGTTGTACATTATGAGCTCATGAATTCATCATAAAGGCTGGAATGGACTGTTTTGGTAAAAATTAAAATGAATGGTGCTGCTTTTTGGATGAAACGTTGGATCATAACTAGTAACGATTATTTTCACAGAATTTTAAGGGCAAGAAATAGATTGGAAGGAAGGAAGGGATCCTCTTTATCCATGATGGGAATTATTTTAAAAAATATTGAGGCATTCATGCAATATGATCACTTCCTGCTAATGGAAAGCCCAATCCACAAAGCACCTTACAGGTTTTAAAAAATATCTTTTGCTATGAACAGCCTAATTCAGGACAGGGAGCAATAACTACTGCTTTTGGTGCTGTTCTAGCTTTGCTTTGACTTCCAAATCATAGTATGCCATTGTTGTTTCTTTATTGAAAAGACTTTGTTGACAACTTTTAAAATCATTTGATGTATTACATATTGCAAAAAACAACCTTCCCAACAGTGATGTATTCAAGTCTTTTACTCCAAGTCTAAAGTCAAGTCTCAAGTCTCTACTTCCAAGTCTCAGGTCAATTCTCAAGACCTTGCAAGATACTTTCAAGTTGTGGCTCAAGTTGAGTCTCAAGTCTGGGAGCCAACTTTAACAGAGAAGAAGGAGGTGGTAGTGGGGTGTGTGTTGGGAGGTGGAGTATCAATAACTAGAAAATTAAGATGTGCACAAACTTATGTTAAAAAAATTAAGTGTTCAGCATACACAGTAGCCACTGGACTTGAGGCAGGGGTTGGTGTCTGCTCAGCAGCCTATCCCCACTAAACATCAGAGAAGCCTTCTAAAGCAATATTTACGTATTGAGATTGATTCCATAAAGCAGCAGTCTAATCATCCCATTGAGAAGATTTTGGCCAGTTCTCCAGTTCTCCAGTTTCTTGCACCATAGGAAGGCTACTCTCCATGAATTTTAGTAGTTCATTGGTCATTTGAATTTCACATGTCATGTAGTTGCTCCAGGGAGAGCCTTCTTTCATATGCTTTGTGATGCTACCTGTAGGCAGCCCCACCACAGGGTCAGGATTACCCAGGGATTAAAGAAGATTTGCAGGTCTGGCAGCAGTTGGTGTTTCCTTTTGGTGAGAGGAGATGAAGATTAAGGATGCCCTTTAAGTGGCATTGGATGCTGTGGGTTCTATAGGATTTGGAATTTATTTATTGCTGGTGTTCTGAGAATTGACTTCAGGCCTTGGTTCAGGCAAGTATTGCAGCTCATCTTACCTTTTTAGATTCCCCCCCCCCAATTTTGGTAGCTGTTCAGGCTTCAGCAGAGGAGTTGGCTAACTCCTCTGTTCACTTTTGATGTGACAATATGGCCACAGTACACGTAATCAAGTCTTTGTCTTCTCCGTCTAAGTGGGTTATGCATTTAGTTAGGGCTTTACCCTACACGGTTTGTAGAGTAAGATTTTGTTCACAGTGCTCCATGTGGCAGGGGTGAACAATGGCATTGTTGATGCTCTCTCCTGCAAATAGATGGGATGCTTCAAGCAGCTTGCCCCGGATGCAGCACAATAATAGAATGTGAACCTGATACCACCAGACATGTGGAAGCTTACAGGGGTGAGGTAGTGAGCATTATCAGTCTTTTGCTTTCCCTGGCACTAGGAAGAGTTATCTTAGGGTACTGAGGGGATTTTTCTGTTTTAGGCAGCAGCGGCCTCTTGAAGTTAGTTGGCCTTTGCCAGCGGTACACATTTTATAGTTCTGTGTGTAACTCAAGGAAAGGGGCTATTAACTGCAGTCCATTAGAAGCAGGTTGTCAGCTTTGTCCTTTTAAATTTCTGTGATTTTCAGATAAAACAAGTGATTTTAGGGTTCATAGAATGCTGGATTAGGGAGAGGGGGATGGTAGCTGATAGGCAGGAACCTTTCTATTAAGCTGTACTGAGGGGCTTGGGAGGTCTTTGGGTCAGCATTTGCTCCTCATATTACGAAGTTTTGTTCTTTCATGCTGCTTCCCTTACAGTCTTTTTTCAGAGCATTCCAGGTCAGGGAATGGTGTCATCTAGAGGTGCCACCTCTGTTATTAAGGTGCTTGAGCTGAGGAATGTTCAGCTGCTCCAGCAGCAGGCAGTGTTTACTATTCATTCATCTAAGGACTTTTTCGGATGAGCTTTTATACCGCTAGCAGCCTCATCCCCTTTGCGAGGCTGCAGCGCTGCAGGGCGTCCCTTTCGGATGACTTATGCTGCCACCAAATAAATATCTGTGGAGACTGCAGTTCCACAGTTGCCATCTTTATGTCAAACTTCCCCCTTAGCCCTTTCTTGGACTGGGGTTTGACTTAATATGGACAGTACTTGTACAAGTGTGTGTTTACTCACAGGGTTAGCGTGCTAAATAAATACCAATAAGGGAAAATAAATTAACTAGGAGTCTGGATTTGATAAACAAATGATTGGTTTATTGGTTGAACAATATAACATAAATGCTTTGGTCTTTATTTCCAACTTGGTTAAAGTCAAACTGGTTGCTAGTCCCACTCTGTGGTGACCATATAACTTCAGAATCTGCTGGACTCAATAACAAATTATGAGGTTCTTTCTTTCTTCTCACTTCATATTCCAATCAGCCTCTGTTCCTCTTAACGCTTATTCTCACTGTACTGTGCTGCACCCACTCAGTTGCATCCACAACCATATAGACATTCCAGCCCTTTTCTCTCCTCATCATGTCACATCTTCAACTCACTCTTGTCATCCCATTTTCTCTCTGTCCCAACTGTCATGCACCTTTTTTTTCACTTTAGGAGACCCCTCCCATACCAGTTTCCTGCCACATGATTGGCTCTTTCATGTTCTCTTATCATTTTCTCATCAACATTCCATCAGCTGCCCATCACATGCTCTCCACAGGAAGGGGCTAAGCAGATGCTTGCCCCTTGTCCACGGCAGGTAGTGGATGACAGTAAGAGTACAGTGAACACCTATGGCACCCATTTGGTGAACGGATGGCCTCTGGACTTGCCTTTAGGTTATGGACCAGGGGAGTGGGGAATAAAACCACCTTTAGGACTGGCCCAGAGGCTGTGTCTTCATTTTAAGTCATGGAACTTGGAGAAGGGATTCCTTGGATTTGCCTCCCATTGCAGATTTAGTGGGGGAGCAACCCAGTTATTAGGTTCTCCTCGGCACTCCAGTGTTCACACAAGAAAGTGTGGAGGTCTGCGGATAACTCCCTGCCTCATTTGCTCCCTTACCAGGTTGCTTCCCCCTATTGTTTCTCACAGGGTTTAAGTTAGTTAAATAGGTAAATAGGTCAATAAACAACCCTTATTCAACCCAATCTCTTGTATCTGGTCTCTTTGTTCTGATTCTGGGTAAGCAAAGTTCTTCCTAATGTTTAAGTGGAATCTTTTTACTTGCAATTTCAATCTGTTGGTTTGTGTCTTAGTCTCTGAAGCAGCACAAAACAAGGTATATACTCAGCTTTGAAATAATTGCATCATCTAATATTAGTAATTTCCAAAATGTCTGCTAAGGCAAGCTAGAGTGTTGCAAAGAAACTTCTAGTGTTTTACAAAAAAATATATTACAACTATGGTCCTCTTCAACGGGATACATTGCAGCTATAGAATTTTATGACTGCCAGGTTATAATTTTTTTGATGAAAGTTATTTTTTCAGTGTGTGAGCTGGCCTTCTCAAAACTTCATACTCATGGTGTGGGAAGCCAGAGCCTATCTACAGCCTGCTTGACTAATACTGATAGGCAATTGTTTAGCTCTCACTTTTTATCCCCTACATAACTTTTGCATCCCCAGATATTAATGGAAGATATTCCTGGTAGGATTGTTGAGAATACTCTGCACCTGTATATCCTCTGTTAATCTTGAGAGGACAAAGGGTTGGGGGGAAAATCTTCTTGCAGCAAAAGAGGGAGAGGAGGGAAGTAGAGCTACTTCATTGGCTCTGCTGAAAGACCAGCAACTTTTGGTTCTTTCCCTGAGTTGTTTCTGTCCCAGCTAACTGTTATAAGTAGTCTGTAGTTTTGAAATTGGTGCCCACATTTCCGTTTTGAAATTCCTTCCTGCTCATCCTCTTTTTCTTTTGTACTATGCATCTTAAACTGAAAGCCTGAAAGAAGGATTGTCTTGTCTTGTTCACTGATCTGTAAATTAATCCAGAACAACAACAATAAAGGTCTAATACATGAAATTTCCTGACTGTCAGTAACAGTTGGCAAGGTCATATTTGTTGTGCATATTAATTAAATAACTAAAGACTTCTATAAACTTAAATTACTGACCCACAGAAGAGGTTACCCACACAATTTGTTTGCATGATTTAAAGATCTGACTTCTTTCAGTCAGCCTCTACCTGGGAGCCAGTAATTTTTCTGTACCTCAGCATTGGGTGAATATTGATTATGCAGCCATCCCCCAGGGTTGCTTTTCTGGGAGTCCTATACATGCTTCCTCTGACAAAAACATGGGTCTAGGATTATTTTGATCACTTAGAGCTCTTTCATTCCTATATGCTTTACAACAGTCTACTTCAAGCTATTTTTAAGAGTATCACTTTCTTTAATTGATTAAGCGTCACTTGAAAGTGAAACAAGGACAACACAAGGGCTCTGAGTGCCATGCACAGGAGTGGGTAAGAAATTAATTTGAGTTCATCTTTGACCAGAAATTATCTAATTCATATCTCCAGGAACTGGATACAACCCAAAATGCAAATTGTGCTCAGAGGTCCATTCATTTCTGACCACATAGTGAAATTGATGCACCCAGGAGCAGGGAGAGAAGGATGCAAAGAAACAAAACAAAAAAATAAGAAATATAAATACCCTTGGAAATTGTGCATGGAAAAATGAATACTTTTTTTTAAAAAATGGTCAAAAACACATTTAGCCAATGGGTAAAATGTGTACACTTGAAAAATGCACACCTTTATTTGTGGGGTGAAATCCTTCAGAAATTTACACATCAAAAGCTGAATTCTAAGAGGAATAATGCTGTAGAAATATGGTGTTTTTCCTCTTGAAGCTTCATCAAGCAGTGAAACCTTGAATGGCTGCATTAAATATAAATCACAAAATTAGACTGAACCTAATTGTGAAAGGGGTTAAAACTAAGTTCCCCTGCCTTCTTTTGACTTGGGTTACAGTGTGGCTACAGCCAAAAGAGAAGTCAGCTTCTAATACAAAGAGTATAAAAAACTATGGTGCTATCAAAGTAAGTCTTTGAGCAGAACAGCTGACCTGCACTTAGCAGAACTAGGATGACCTACCACAGTCTGAACTAGGCAGGTTAATTCATGGCACTATCCAAAGAGCCCACTTCCCTCAAGTTCTAAAATTAACCTACACTAATCCTAAATGTTATGTTTAGCATTAGTGTAGATTTTAAATACAATTTTTAACTGCAGGTATAGATGTAGGGCATAATTCTTTTTAAGTCCATTTTCATTTAGTTTTAAGATCTAGTGTGTTGTTTAGAAAAAAAGGTCCATAAAAGCAAGTGTATCAACATCCGGATGCTTACACCCACTGGATTCAAACTGCCCATGTCTTCTTCACCACTGGAACTCCAGTGGAACTCCACTGGAACTAATGATCTACTCTCATCAGAATAAAAATTACTATTGGAACCAAGGTAAACTGACCTGGGGAAGCTTAGAGAGGAAGAGAGATTTATCAAAGAAGCCTTTGGAGATTATCAGACGGGGATGAAAAAAGCCTCCCCGTCTTGCTACATTCTATCCCAACCTCTTCCCGACCCCGTCCCAGCACAAGAATGAAACGTTTCAGACACCTACCCTTGCTGCTTCTTTCCCTCCCCTGGCAGTCCAGGAGTGAATGCAGCTCTCTCGGAGCTGCATTCACTTCCTTGTTGAAATCCCAGGTCATTCCCTGAAGAGGATGAGCATGGGAAATTCAAAAGGAAAATGAAAAATATACTTTAAAAAATAAAACCAAGCACCTAAACATACTTAAAAATTTGCAAAGAACCTGGGGAAGGTACAAAAAAGTGTGTCACTTACCTGGATCTCCCGATCACACCTGGAAGTGTTTGGCACCTACCTCCCACTGAAGCGGGGATCACACCAGCATAACAGGGCATCTTTTTGCTCACCTGTCATTCTGTTACAGAAACAGAACAGGTGATCTATTGACGGCTTAGTCTGTCAATAAAAAGAATGCTTGGTGGAATGGCCACAGCACATGAGCATAACGAGGCAGGACAATGTCATCTGAAAATCAAGCCCTTTAGCAATTTCCTGGCATCATTATCTCTCCATATTTAGGAGAGATAATCTCCTTTGTGGAGATGATAGTGATGTTACTTCCAACAGTGACAACACTTTTGGTGTCATGAAGAATGAGACTATAAGGGAAGGAATATATAGTTCCAAGAAAGAGAGAAATAATCTCGTGGAGGGGATCCATTCTTCGGGTGTTGAAACAATATCCTCTCACATTGAAGATATCCTCTAACATTGTCCTTGGCATTGGTGAACTTATAGGTTTTGTCTAGACGAGAGGATATAATGCTGATTCCTGTGCATTACTGCAAATTTGCAGCAGCTTTTTTTATCTCCATACACTTCTGGTAAAAACAATAGTATGAGAAGCTATTCATGTTTGAAGTGCACACGCCTGTGAATCAATATGGCGTCCAAGTAAATTTGTGTGTTACCATTCCACAGTATTTTTTTTTAACTTTAACTTTAAAGCAAAGGTGCACAAGTATGACCTTCTGCTTTAAAAAGTTATTTGGGTACCCAAGTACAGCAAAAACGTACATGATTGTTAATGTGAAAATTAGCTAATACACATTGGAAACTATTTAATGCAGTATAGATGTTTAAATAGCTATTGCTTAAAAGAATTTGTAAGCCGCTCTGATAGACTTGTGGCTGAAGAGCGGGGTATAAATAAATAATAAAAAACTGGCTGCTTCCTTGCTGGCAAGCCCACCCCTTGCACACATTCAATCAATCCACTCTCCAGTTCCACTCCTCTCTGAGAATGTGCAGCAATGCAAATTGTCTGTCCTAACAAGTGCTAATGCACTTTCCCATGCATTATTTTGTAAAAAATTGATAAAAGCCACAAAGGCATAGTTTTTGGAGTTTTTGCCCCCACTTCCAAATAAGGTGAATCACCACAGGATCTCTTTGGGACAAAGGGTATTCTCCTCAAATTCTATTAGGAGTATTTTCACCATCTAGACAACCCTATAGTAACAGGTGATTTAATCACTGGAAATACAGAGAGTTGGTTTTGTGATTCATGTATAGACCACTTGATTACCTAACTGCCTGGTATGCAAACAGTAGCTGGTATATAGAGCTATAAGGAATCAGCATTTACATTTCACATCAACACCAACAATGACAGAAAAAATGGTAGCTGAACAGTTTTGGGAACAAAATTCCTAGATAGTAATTCTTATTTGATTTCAAATTGCAAGAATAGAGATTGCACCTAAACGTTAGGAGAACTTTTTTAAAAAAATGTAAGAGCTGTTCAACAGTGGCATATACTACCTTTATGGGTGGTGAACTTTCATGCCTTGGAGATCTTTAAATAGAGGTTGGTAGGCATCTTTCAGAAGTGTTTTAGTTGTGTGTTCCTACATGGCAGAGGGTTGAACTAGATGGCCCTTGAAGTCCCTTTCAACTCTAAGAACATATGATTCTATGAAGTTGCAATCCAAGACTTCCAAAGTAACTTTCTCTGAAATGCTATGTGTCTCACATGCAGAACAAGAAGGACAAATGTCACTCAAGAGGTTTCAATGCAAGGATGACAGTAGTGCTACTGAGGAGGGGTATGGATATTAGGTAATGTTTTGGACAAGCTAGACATGGGCCAAAAATAATGGAACCAAACTCCTGATACTTAATGATAAAAGGTTTCCAGAGCATCTTTTTAAGTGGCCCATGGGGCATAGGCGTAGCTGTGCTGAAGAGTAGGGGCAATGACTCAGGGATGCAAAACAATGGGGTTCATACCCACCAAGCCTGCCCAGCCATATCTCCTGCAGGGACAAGCTGAGTTGGTTCTCTCACTTTCTTCCCTTCCTCTCCCAGCCCTGTAAAACTGCCAAGTGTGAGGAGGATCTAACACATGCATGTTCTCTGTTTCACTTCAAAATCCATTGTGTTCAGGCTCACTCACTATCAGAGGCAGTGAAGAGGGAGAAGAGGGGCAGATGAAGGGGTGTATGTAAGAGATTACTGAATAATGGACAGCAAACTAGATGAGAGGGCAAAGAACATGTGTGAAGCAGTCAACCAGTGTGTAGTTGGGAGGATACTCCCTTTTTTCAGGTACCTGGGATTCCAACCACTATCAGTGTCCTTGCTGCTCTTGTTGCCTTTCTCTGCCTCCTACTTTGTTCTTTCCACTCAACTCATCCAGTTTGTGTATGATGGCTCTACTAAGGGAGGAGGGCTCTGCCACTTACCCCTGGGCACTATGGTATGGGCCAGTCATGGGAGAAAGCCAATGGAACTAGTATTCTTGAACAATGAGAATGACAGTGCATTTTATCATCCAAATAGAAATGGCATAGTGTTAGGCATTAAATATGCAATAGAAAATGATTGTCAAAGGTTATATTCATTTCCCCCCAGTAGAAAATGAAGCAGAGGTAACAAATTAGGCCTAAATACCCAGGTCCTGTCTGATCTTGAAAGCCAAGCAGGGTCAGTTCTGGTTAGTACTTGGAGGGAGACTGCCAATGAATACCAGGTGCTGTAGGCTAAATTTCAGAGGAAGGATCTGACAAAAATCACCTCTGAGTATTTGTTGCCTAAGAAAATCCTATGAAATTCATGGGTTTCCAAAAGTTGACAGGTGAATCAAAAGCACATATGCACACAGCAATTATATTACGAATTGTCTTCTGAAATACGGGGAGGGGGGAGTTGCATGTGCTTTTCATATATGATCTTAGTAAGTCTGGGACAGGTAGGTTAATCTTAATGGCAACATTGTGATGATACCTGTGGAAAACTAGAGCTGGAAAACATGTAAAAGAAGGAATCAGAGAACCAATCCCAACACAGGGAGCTATGAGGGGCACTAAATGAATGAGATGAGAAAATGAAGGAGCCAATCCAAACACAGGGAACTGTGATGGGAGGGGTTCTGAGAGTATCATCTGAGTGAATGTCAGTTAAGAGACTCAGTTGAAGTTGAAGTGGAGGTTAAGAGAGTCAGTTGAAGTTAACAGCTGGAGTTGAGAGTTGTGAGAGAAAGCGTGGAAGAGTCTGTTGTCTGAAAGATAAAAAGAGTGTGATGTATGAAAGCAATTTGGTTAACTTAGGACTTTTTCGGACGAAGAAAAATAACGCAAGCAGCCTCTCCAGCTTGCGAGCCTGCTGCTCTGCAAAGTGTCAGTTTCGGATGATGCTGCCCTCTAGCGGTACTGTTGCGGTACCGCAGGGAGAGCTGAGCGTCATATTTGGTTGATGTTTTACTCACGAAAGTTGATTGTGAGTAAAAATCAACGAAATATGACTCTCAGCTCTCCCTGCGGTACCGCAACAGTACCGGCAGGGGCGAGCGTCATACGAAAGGGGCGCTTTGCAGCGCAGCAGCCTCGCAAGCTGGAGAGGGTGCTTGCATTATTTTTCTTCATCCGAAAAAGTCCTTAGTCAAGAGACGTATTAATATATACAGTTAAAGAAATAGTCTGTCACCAAATAGTAACAATGCAGGAAACTAAGAAAACAAGCAATGTTATATGCAGAGTATTGAACAGTTGACGTTTGTAACCTTGAAGATCATAAACCAACCAGTTTGCTTTGTTAATTGTTCCCAGACTCATTGTGCTGTATTGCACTCACTAGAAAAGGTAAGATCTACGCTAACCAAAGGAAATCACACTAATACCTAATCTATCCACAGAAGGGTCACCTGGAGACTCAGAGATTGTCTAAAAGGTGAAAATATTCCTCATGGAATTTGCTGGGAATGCAAGCTGTCTTAATGGGATCCCACATCATTTCATCATATTTGGAAGGAGGGGAGGCAAAATGCCAAAAACAATGCAGGAAAAGCCTTTGTAGCTTTCCCTGTGTGTGTTTTTTTTTTTTAATAAAGAGTCTGCAGGAAATGTGCATTCCTGCTTATTCAGACACCAATGTGATTTCCTGCACACCCTGGAGAGGGCAGGACTCTCCCTCTGATTGGTCGAACATGCACAGGCATGCCCTCAAGCACCCACAAACCCTCCTCCTCCATCCCTGAGTGACTGACTTAGCAGCTTCTGATGTTCCTTTGCCCCCTCAGAGGTTGGAAAGGGATGCTAGCCTGGCTAGCCACTTGGAGAGGGAAGTGGGGGGAATTTCACCCCCTCCTCCTTCCCAAGTGGCTGGCCAAGCAGCTACTGATGTTCCTTTGCACCCTCAGATGCTGGAAAGGAACTCTAGCCCCTTCACCTTCCTCCTTCCCACAAAAAACTGACAATGCCACTATCTTGATTCACAGCTTTGTGAATATTGTGGAGGGGAGCTTCGAATACACTTGGTCTTGCCAAAATGCCACGGAGACAAAGAAACACTGTTGTGAATTGCTAATAATGCTCAGGTATGTGCATTATTTCTTCCCATATAGATGGGGTCTCAGACCCCAGTCCAGTTGAGGGATTTTAAAAAGGGAAACTGAAATAGGGTGGCAGTGACAGGCAGCCAGGCTGTGTGTTGCAGTAAACTTGGCTGGCAGGTCCATCACAATATCCTCTAGAAAATGTTATGCTCTGACTTTCACCATAAACAGAGTTGATGACTTCTCCTTTAAAATCCCTTGAAAATGACAGCCTGAGACAAGGACAGATGCACTGTGAAGTAACTGTAGTGACTGAAAAGTACAGATCCTAAAGCAAATCTTTTCAGGTGTGAAAGTGAAATGTACCTCCAATTTTAATGCAGGAGAAAGAAGAATCTTACTGAGATATTTAGGAAACACTGTCTTGGAAGCTCACAAAAAGGCAGCCCAAGCCACAGGCCTATACATTTATGCAGTTTGTACCATCTAAGAAAGGAGAGAGAAAATACTCTTAAAATGTTGCACATGAATGATTATCTCAAGAAAGCTGAAGCTCCATTTTCTTCTGTAATGCATGGGGGGGGGGGAATTTGGATGAGGAGAACAAGAAATATCCATCCTACAGAAGTGATAAGATAGGAAAAGAACAGAAGGAGTTAGGAATAAACAAGATTTTAACTGATATCAAGCTACAACAGTTTTGAAACATACCATTAGTAGTCCTTGAGATAAGACTCCTTTAAAGTATAAGACTCATAGGAAATAAATAGCAGGTGGAGAGAGGGAGGGAAGAAGGACGAAGGTTGCCAACCCAGCCAGGCTTTCTCCCCACTCTCCTCCCCATCTTTCTTTTCTTTTCTTTTCTTTTGTGGGTGGGGGGAAGGCGGGAGCTTTTTTGTGCTGTCATGTCACTAGTTTTATAACATGATTTCTTGTTTTGTTTTATTTTAATTAAAAGTATTGGCTTGTCATATTCTGCATATTTATTATTTTCACTTCATAGAACATTTTGCACATGGTGAGATTCTTTGTAGCAGTCAAAACATCTTCCGTACATATTCTTTCTGAAGAATACAGTCCTGTATGAGAAATCAAAGAGCAATTTGCCTTTACTGCTTCTCACATATTGCTAAAATTTCCCCAATATCAGAATCACAAAGTACTAAGGAGATTTTCGGACACCTCTTTCAGCCTCTTGCCACGCAAGCAGCCTCTGGTGCAGTAACGAGGCTGCCGCGCAGCAAGGGGCCCATTTCGGATGATGCCGTTTCTCTCTTGGCGTCATCTGTGACTGTTGCGACTAGCATTGGAGGCGGCCATGCTGTTTTTTACTCACAGACAACTTCTGTGAGTGAAAAACAGCACGGCCGCCTCCAATGCTAGCACAACAGTCACGGACAACGCCAAGAGAGAAACAGCATCATCCGAAATGGGCCCCTTGCCGCGCGGCAGCCTCGTTACTGCACCAGAGGCTGCTTGCGCGGCAAGAGGCTGAAAGAGGTGTCCGAAAATCTCCTAAGAGTAGTTGTAAACTTTGCACAGAAAGAGACATTAAATTGCAGATAGATTTTCAAGTGCACCACTTCAGAAACACTATGTGAAATATAATGCTTCAATCATTTCAAGCCCATCCCCCACAACGTTTACTAACTATAATCAGGGAACTTTTATATATATATATGGGGAAGCATTTAAATTAGGGCTGTGTAATCACTTCAACTAAATCCCAAATCAAGTGAACTGATTTGGGCCAATCTGGATCTAATTTGAGTTGGAATGGCTCATTCCAATTTGAATCTGAAGTAAATTTGCTCAGACCAAAGCAATGTTGTTCCCCATTTTAAAAAAAATAATTAATTAAATTACATTTTAAAAAATGGAAGCAGCAAGGGGAGCATGTGTGTATCTTAGAGGTCCAGGGAGAAGTGCACACAGCTCTCAAGGTAAATTGCTTACTCTGATTAGAATGTTACTTGTTCTGTTCTGACACTTTTTCCTACTTAAAGACTCAGATAAATCTCACAAAACCTGAGCAATAGGTATATTGATATAGAGAGATAAGTGTTTCTAACTATCCTCAAACAAGAGCTTCTATTTAGCCTTATTTTATTCTGCCTTCATGATAATGGGGTTGCAGTCTAGAACAATCTTTGAGACCTGGTAATATGTACCTCATCCTGCCCTATTGCTTGAACCACGAGTACATGTGTTCCCAGGCGGTGTTTGCAACCACTAAAGAACCAATAGGAAATTCTGTAAAATCAATTTTTTGCATTAACCATGTATTTCTGCCAATTCTTAATCCATGTCTCTCATATTCTGTGTCTACAGTTGTGTGCTGATTATTTATAGCCTTCTTTCCTCCTGAGTGGGACTTCAAGTGGCTCTTTGGGTGTTCCCTCTGTGTTACAGAGTTATTCGTTTTGCTCTGGTATCTCAGCTCTCCTTCTCCAGCCAGCCCTCCAATTAGGGAAAGGAAGGTAAAGTAAATCTTCATTAATTTCATTCTCCAAGGAAGAACAAATAATTTCACCCTTCATGTACTCACAAGAAAAAAGTTGCTGATAACTGTGCAGTTTTCAAAAACTATTCACAATGTTACTTTCTGCACATAAAAAATTGTAATTTTCTGCACCCTCACATGTATTTTTGGTAAAGAATGTGAAAATACTTGTTCTACTATGATTCTCCTTGGTGTTTTTTAATACTCAAGAAACCTATATTTTGAACATTTTAGAAATTATTTCAAATATTGTTTCCATCCATACTACAAAGATAATGTGAGAAGGAGGCCAGAATTGACTCATCATGTAGGCTTTACAGTAGATAGAACAAGACAACTGCACAAAATCAAACTAGAATATTAAACTGGATTTTCCCCAGAAAACTGTCCCTTATAACTAATATTATTTTCCTGTGTCGATAATCTTCAATCCACATATTCCAAGCAGTCCTTTTTGAGTTTAATAGGTCTCTTTTATGAAGCAAATGAGCTGAAGACAGCATCCTATACATTACAGCATCATATTGCCAAGTCTCTGGGCTTTGGGACCTGTTAAGACGTTGCTATATTGTGAATTAATAATGATAATTCTGTATGTCTAATTTCCATATAACCTGCGTTTGGGGAAGTTAAGAGGAGAATTGAGCAGTGTGTAATATTCAGATTATCATATTAACTAGAATTTGAAGTGCAAAGCTGCATATTTTTGGCTGCAAACATCTTCCAAGACACAGTGGCAAACCTGGATTGATTACTGTTTATAACAGCTATAATCCCCCCAAAATCAGTCATTAGCACAGTTAACAACTAATTTGTCAGAGTTTCAACTGCCCTTGGCTTTGCCTCAAGCTGTTTTCAAGCTCATCATTAACTGCTGGTTACAATTGATTTCTTGGGGGCCTATTTAACAGAAATTTGATTTCAGCTCAGCACCCACTGAGCCTAATAGTCATTCCGTAAACAAAAATCTCTCTTTTTCCTAGGTCATATATCTATTATTCTTATTCTGCTTGGCAAAATCATTCCCTTGCTTTGGAACAAGAGAAAACTGTTTTAAATCAGCAGAAGGTCCTGCAGGCAGTTATGTGACTGAATTCATACAACACACTGCTTCCTCTACCACAGGGAGGTTCACAGCTTGTGACACTATTGCTGTATGCACAGTCCCCAGGTCTTAAGTGCAGTTTCCTCTGGTGGCTCCTTGACTCCCTCAACCCTCTTTCATTGGCTGGATACATGCACATGTTGTTGTGTGTCTTCAAGTAATTTCCGACTTACAGTGACCCTAAGGCAAACTTATCATGGGGTTTTCTTGGCAAGATGTGTTCAGAGGGGATTTGCCTTTGAATTCCTTTGAGTCTGAGAGAGTGTGAATTGCCTAAGATCACCCAGTGAGTTTCCATGACCAAGCAAGGATTTAAACCCTGGTCTCCAGAGTTGTAGGGCTTTATTGGACTTGGCAAATATGTTGTCATAAAGATGCCACATAAATGCAAAAGGGCACACATTTTTCACGATGTTGTTCTTTCATGATTATGTAATGTTAATAAGGCATTAATTTATAGTAACAGGCCAAGCCATCAATAGATCAGCCATGGCATTTTTCTGGCAAAATTGTCTGCGTGTGAAACTGTGTCCCATTCTGCTGGCACAATTCCAGCATCAATGGGTGTTCCCCACCAGAACACTTCCAGGAGAGAATGTGAAAAGTAGGTATGGGAAACTCTTTTTATGAACTTCCCTGATTTACCTGGAAGTTTTTAAGTGTGTTTCAGTGCTTGTGTGTTCATTTTGTTTTTTGTTTTAGCTGTTTTTCAACTTTTAAAAACACTCACGTCTTCTTGTGAGAACCGCTGAGATCATGCACCCTAGCAAATGTGGAAGTATTGGGCTGCGTTTTCACACTATTGCACTGATGTCTGATAAAAAAAGTTTCTTTTGCCAGCACACTAACAGTTTAAAATATGCTGACAAAGAAACATTTTTAGAGGCTTGTCTGATAAAGTCCGTAGTCCAACACTCAAACCACTACACCATGCTGGCTCTCTAGGCATGGCAAATCTCAAGTTTTCAGACTCCCAATGTATGTCAAGAGCAATGAAACAGTTTTTCATTCCATAGCATTGGCACACTTGGGAATCCCACCCAACAATGATGAGAAACTATGCACCTTTCTATGAAAGCTGTACAGATTGCCCAGGAAGCTGCATTGTTTCCAGGCAGATATGCAGCTCCCAGCACAGAAACTGAAAACTGCAGAGATTTTGGCACAACAAGGAAGTTGCACAACAGTCAAACCTTCAAAGGCTACAGCTCCAATCAGCCTGAGTTTCTTTTCCTGCCACATAACATTTGAGCAGCACAACATTCAGACCATCAAGGCTTGCAACAATGATGTTGAACCCTTCACCATGTTGTACGTATAGGGATAGCATGCAACCTAATTTTGCATTTTGTGCATTTTTCACAAGTACAAAGGGGGCATGAGCAGGTGTTTATTGTTGTTTTGTTTTGTTCCTCAGAAAGCTGCACAATGAAAACTCTAAGCATAGGTTTTTACTACAAAGCTGCACAGTTTCTCAAACTCCTGAACTGATCAAATACTGGTCAGTTTATGTTGTGCCAGGAATGAAATTTCCAACATGC
Organism: Gambelia wislizenii; assembly: GCA_030847615.1. Classification (NCBI taxonomy): domain Eukaryota; kingdom Metazoa; phylum Chordata; class Lepidosauria; order Squamata; family Crotaphytidae; genus Gambelia; species Gambelia wislizenii. The sequence continues at coordinate 190,394,888 of JAUMIR010000003.1, read as the reverse complement.
TGTTTCTCTTCCCACAAAGGTTTTTGAGGGGCCAGGAACTCCAAATACGACCCCAGCCAGGAAACTGATGGATTCCCTTTCATCCCCAATGCACACATCATCTTACAACACTAGAAGGAAGTGGAAAGAACTGAGGCTGCAAATGGGGGTAGGTTTCTTTCAAAGGCAAGGTTGCCAACTGGCCAACAAGAACAAGAAAACAAAGCCCGATCTGTCCATGTGCCTTTAACTTGAGCTTATTTGCCAGAGATGATTTCCCTGTAGGATATACCTCCCCTGCTTGTTGCTAAATATAATATTATTACCTTCTAATGTCTGCCAATCAAAGTGCATGTGTGTAGATGGGGGAGGGCAAGATCAGGATATTGACACCCCAAATAATAATTCTGCCCTCCCTAAATGGCATGTTCATTCATTTCCCCAAATTTCTAGCATTGCAGAGAGTGAGACATTGAAATTTTTCACACCTAGGTATCTTTGCTGTCCCCTTTTCTTTGAATGTATTTCTAAATGCTCAACTGAAGTTTTAAGGTTCTACAATGCCAGATATTTGGGGATTGAAAGAAAATTTCATTGGGGTGCAGAATGATTACTGGAATGGGAATGACCTAATTCCCCTCACCCCCCCCCACCATGGCTACATACTTGCCAAAGTGTTGTTCCATGCACAGGTTGCAGAGGCTGATTAATACACTGGCAGCCGGAAGATCATGGTGGGGCTGACGTCAAGGGAGCAGACATTCTATGTTATATTGATTTGGGAAGCAAGAAAATTTACATAGAAAATTGGAGTCACAACAATAAAGAGAATCTGGAGATAGAGAAAATATGTAAAAAGAGAGTTAGAACAGAACAAGCAAGATTCAAGACAAAGATAAGAAAAAGAAGCTGAAATAAAATAAATTTGATATGGTAGTGAAAGACAGTGAAAGAAACAGTACAGAGGAATGAAGTAATCAAAGTGACACTATCAGTGGTGAATAAAGAAAATGTGTGGATAGTTTGCAGATTCGGAGCATACCACTGCAGAGGCGTTTTGACAAAGATTATTCAAAGGCATATACCTACAGGACACTGGGTGAATACAGATGATCATTCATGAAACAAACATTTATAACAGTGGGCATTTTAAGTTCCTAGGAAGCTAGTTATCTGGACCAAATCACATTTGCCTACAGAAGCATAATCTGTTTGCAGTTGGTGTTCTGTTATGTCTTCTAGGAATGGGAGGAAGTGGCATGGTTTCTTCCTTCTTATACAACTGAGCAGGACTGAGTGTGATCCTCCAGATGTTGTTGAACCGCAATGTCCAGCCTTCCTCACCATTGGCTAAGCTGGCTAGGGTTTCTAGGAGTTGCAGTCAACTCCCCCCATATACACTATATAAACATCTGTGATAATTCTTGTGTCATTTCCCAAAGCAGCATGAGATTATGCCATAGCAAAGTAGCTATTACACCAATGTACATAAGAAAATGCTCTCAGAGAAAATTAATATGTGATACAGGGTACAGAAAAAACACTTGCTCATATACTGTTCCACATGTTTTGCTAAACTCTCATAACAACAGTGGGGAACCTACAGCCATTAGAAGTTGGTGGATTCCAACTCTCAGCAGTTTCACCCAACACTCTCACTCTTCATGTTCAATGTCTAGGGCCCTATGTAAACTTGCTCACAGCTGCATGGAGTAAACCTCTCACAGCCTCAGGAGTTTGCTGCATACCATGCAGCTGTGAACAAGTTTACATAGGGACCACTAAACGCAGTGTGCAAACACGAATCAAGGAACATGAGAGACACTGCAGACTGGGCCAGCCAGACAAATCAGCAGTAGCAGAACATGTTATAAACCAACCTGGACACAAAATGCTATTTAAAAACAGAGAAATTCTGGACCAGGCCAACAACTATCATGTCAGAATGCACAGAGAAGCTATTGAAATCCACAAACACCTGGACAACTTCAACAGGAGAGAAGAAACCTTAAAAGTAAACAAAATCTGGCTCCCAGTTTTGAAAAAGAATAGAATCAAAACTCAACACATGCAGATGAACTCCACCCAGGGACAGGGGGATTTCCAGCAGACAATGGACCATTAGCCAAACAGACATTAATCTTCCTTGCATATCTCCAGCCAGAAACTAGGCGTTCAAATACACAAATTTACATATCCTCTCCAACAGGGGCTCACAGAATATAAACCCCACACATACTCCTACCTCACCATTCTCTGAAGATGCCAGCCACAGATGCAGGTGAAACGTCAGAAATAAACTCTTCCAAAACATGGCCTCACAGCCTGGGGGGAAAAAAAAACCCACGGAAAACCTAAAGTAACATGCACATTAATACAAAAGTTGAAATGAGATACCAGGCTACATGAAAGCACTGTGGTTTACATGTCGTAAACAATTTCTTAGACCCCTCTTCACAGATACTTAGTTGTTGTGTGCCCTCAGATCATTTTTGATTACAGTAACCCTAAGGCAAACCAATCACAGTGGGCTTTTTGGCAAGATTTGTTCAGAGACAACTTGTCTCTTCCCTTCCTAGAAGGCTCAGCTCTTTTCTTGTTTGTTTGTTTTCTTCTTCAGCTGATCAAGAAAAGGGGAGAATTGTGGAGGGGAGATTTAACCTTCTGGTTCATGGGTTCTCCTTCCCCCTGGCACTTCTTAGCTCCTTGAGAATAGCAGAAAAGTTTATGTAATGGGGCTACAGAGTAAGACACCAATGCTCTTTTACTTTCTGAGGAAAAGGGGGCAATTCTCTCTTCTCCCCCACTCCCTAAAAGGGAGAGAGGAGAAAATAAATTTGTGAGGCATTAATGATGCGTTGAGAGAGAATGGGTATGTATGAATAGTGAATGTAACTCAAGCATTGAGCTCAGGACCTTCTGACCATTATGAGGCCTGTGACCATTTTCCCCTCCCTCCCAAAGACACATGGCCCTTATCACCTCTGATTTCTTGGTTCAAAATTGTTGTGTCTGAATCAAATCATTTATACTACATTTTCTAGGCCTGCTCCAATTTCTAAATCAAGGCATACTAATAATGTGACAGCAGCAGGATTCACTTTTCAGAACCTAAACATCTTTATTATGAAGTTTAATCTCATTGTGGATTACATATTTAGTATAGAATAACTGCAGTAGTGAACAGCTACAAATCACATGCATCCAGCAATATTTACCATTTGGATCAGCAGCTATGAGGGATGGATGCTAAGGAGGAAGACCATATTTATATTAAATAATGCCAATTTGCATCCAAGTGCTCTGGAATCAAAGTGCATCTACCCTCCACTAAGTACATGACTATACAAGATACCAGGAGAGCTGTGACTAGTGTGTGTGTGAGAAAAACAGGGCAGGGGGCATTCCAGACAGTTCCAAATTAAGGAAAAAAATCAGCAAATTTGTTTTAAGAGGAAATACTGCTGCTTCAACAGCAACTCCTGCCCAAATCAAAGTGGAGTTAGAGTGCTGGAAACGGTCAGCATCCTTAGTCCTCTTTTTTTCTTTTTTACCCCATTACACTACATCTGGCAGAATCAAAGCTCCAATACAGCTCATTAGATTGGAGAAATGATTCAATGGGAAAGGGTTGCAATTTTATTTATCTATTTATTTATTTTTGCACCACTACCTTGATCCAGATCCAAACCAGGCATTCCATGGCTTCATTTTCCCTTTAACTCCTCCCCTCAGATGAGCCAATCAAAATTCTCCCACAATCATGTTAAATTGGGCTTAAGAGAAGAAACTAAAACACCAAGAAATCTATATTTTGCTTGTGAATAGCTATTACTACTATTATTATTTTAAAAGATTGGTTTTGGTTTTGTTTTGTTTGTTTTTTAAAGGCATCTTCCAACTCTCCCAGTAATTTAGCAGGGAATTGTATTTAAAAAAATATAGCTGGGAAAGTTACTTTTTGAACTACAATTCCCAGAATCCCAGAGCCAACAAAGCCAATGTGCATGCCAGTTGGGAGACACCATGGGCTGCATTCCAAAGGTAACTTTTCCAAGTTCTTCTGAAAATAAGGATTATACCTGGTGCACATGTCATGATTTGCTGCTGAATTAGTTTTTATTTATAACCCAAATGAGGAACCTACAACCCCCAAGATGTTGCTCGACTGGATTCAACTTCCCATTCATCCCAGTCAGCAGTCACATCATATCCACTGATTAGGGACTTTGGAGATTATCAGACACTTTAACCCCCCCCCCCAAAAAAAACCCCAAGGAGCTCATGAGAATGACATCACTTTACCACCAAAGGGTCCTTATACCACATGTGTCATCCTCCTCTCATGCTTCCTTCATTCTCCCTCCGTGCTGGAGGGACAGAAAAGGTACCACTTTCCATTAGCAGAAGCTTCCACTAGTGAAGTGGCACATTTTTTGTCATGTCAGAATGGAGGGAGAATGGAGGAAGCACAAGAGGATGATGGCACTGTGTGATATCAGGACCCTTAGGTGGAACAGTAATGTCATTCTCACGAGCTTGTTAGTGTGTTTTTTAAAGTCTGATAATCTGCTACCTCACACAAGGCTGGCTAATCACAATTACAGCAAGATAATAGCATTTTTGGCCAGTAATTATCACACTATGTCATGTCTCTCCTGTTGCTGCTTTGCATTTCAATTGTTGGTAGAACACACATTTTCATTTATGGGAAAAAAAGTCAATGGCTCCCAATATCACTGCTTTTCCATTAATGCCTCTGGTGCAATAGGTCCCTTCCTCTGCAGCTCTGATATTCTGGTGCAACCATAGCAAAATAAAAATAAAAAAATTGAAAAGCACACATGCTGTGGGTAGGAAGGAGGAAGTGTGGGACCAAGGATCACCAAAGCAGCATAATAGAGCAATTGCAGAAAAGTGTGATAGTGATTGTTTTCAAACTGGTATGTTCCCATTTGCTTCAATGAGATTGCCATGAGACAACAGGCTGGTGTGATAAAGTCTGAGGAATAATCAAAATTACAATCCAGCAACATCTTGGTTTTCCTGCTCTTATTTTATAGGGACGTTATTTGTTTGTTTGTTTGTTCACTTATTTATTTATAAAGACCATGGTTGGCCCACTTTGTCCATATATTAAATCCAAACATGATTTCATAAATGACATTACAGTAACAACCCCATATTCATAGGGGATTGGTTCCCCCGCCCTGTGGATGGTGAATTCTGTGGATAATAGCGAACACCATCCACTACTACCACCCCGCCGCTGCAGGAGCCCTCATGGGGGAAGGGGGGAAAGCAAGATTGCTCCTTCCTTCACCTTTCCCCTTCACCCCACAATGTCCCTGTTGTGACCAGACTTCTCCCGGGGGAAGGGGAAAGATGCAATTTCTCCTGCCCCTCCCTTCCCCCTTCACCCCACCATGGCTCCACTGTGACCAGAGCTCTCCTGGGGAGAGGAGGCAGGATTGCTTCTTCCCCCTTCCTTCCCCCTTCCCCCCACCAAGACCCCGTTGTGACCGGACCTCTTCCCTCTTTGCCCCACCATGGCCCTGCCATGATTGGAGCTCTCCCGGGGGGAGGGAGGGGGAAGGTGTGATTGCTCATTCCCCCGCCTTCCCCCTTTGCCCCACCATGGCCCTGCAATGAACGGAACTATCCCAGAAGAAGGGAGGGGGAGGGGAGATCCCTCCTCCCCCTCCTTTTCCCCACCATCACCAACTGTGAATAATTGAATATGTGGTTGGTGAATCAGCAGATACATGGGTGCTACTGTACCTAATTGCAATACAGCTTCCCTTAGTGTCCACTGGGGTTTGGTTCCAGGGACCAATCTGTGGATGCTCAAGTTCCATTATATGTCTCTCTGGCTTTTCTTCGCAAATGAAGATTCAGGAAGGACTCATTTCGTGCTTTCTGCAAGCACACTGATGACTAAAAAGGCCAATCCGAGATAAACAAGTCCGGTTGCAAAAAGCACAGCAGAAGGTCTCCTTGGGTGATGTTTTTGGGTTGTGATTCTTTCTGCGTTGTTGTTTCTCTTCAAGACTTCTTCGGCGTGAGTTCTCAAATAAGGCTGCAGCATTGTGGATAGTGCATCTCCATGCCTCCCGATGTGAGGCCATGGCGGACCACTGTTGGTGATCAATTTGGCCGAGCCTGAGATGTTGTTTCAGGGAGTCTTTGTATCGCTTTTTTGGAGCGCCCCTCTTACGCTGACCCGTGGCCACCTACGACTCCTCGAGTGCTTTCATCAGCACTGTCTACGCACAATCCTAAATATACACTGGACTGACTATGTGACAAATGTTGCTGTCCTTGAGCAAGCAGGGATCCATTATATGTAATGGCATACTAAAATGGTGTCCCTTATATAAATGGAAAAAGCAAGGCTTGTTTCTTGGATTTCTTTAAATATTTTCAAGCTGTGGATGGTGGAATATGTGGATGTCAAATCCATGGATACAGAGGACTGCCTGTATCTAATGTATAGGGGAGGAATGTTCACAGCTGGAGCTGGCTCATTGGTGATGTACAAAATACAGAATAGCCAAGAAATGATTATTGCAAAAAAAATAAAATAAAAATAAAAATTACAAAAGTTTTCTCCTACACACCCACACACACCCACAAACACATACACATGCAAACTGTTTAAGCTTCTGTGTGTGTGTGTATTATCTTTAAAACCATCAAATCCAGCAGCAATACTGCATGTTTTCTACTAACACAGTCTCCCAGATTTCCATTCACCTCCACAAAGTACCTGGATTTGTTTGCAAAAATCTTGCTGCTCAGCAGTTATTGTATACAACCTGAAAGCCCTAAATAAAAATGCAAATAAATAATACAAAGTCCACTATAAGGAACCATCCTAAATCCATACATTAAAATTGCATGACCTAATTCAAGTTAAAGGAAATCCTTATGTCTGACAAACACAGCTCCTCCTTTCCTCTCCATCTGTCTTTCTCTCGTGCTTTCTAGACAGAATTAGCAAGTGCAGCCTTTACTTTAAGCTACCTGGCAAGCCAAAAGTTCATAGTGGTTTCATGTACAGCCCTCCAAATCCTGAAATGGAAACCAGATATGGATTCCAGACACTTCTATGGTTTTGTTTGGTTTTGTTTTACATTTTCAATGCTTGTTTACCTCTCTGTGGGCCAGGGGAGATTCAGAAAAAATGCCCCCTTCCCCTCACAGTTGCCCACCCATTACTTACTGATGCCTTCAACAACTACAGCCTTCACCTGTTGCTCCACCCCTTCCATACTCAGTGCTGGTCATGCTGGCTGGGGATGGTGGTAGTTCTGCAAACTGTTGGATTGGGAAATACCTTAAAAAAAAAAAAAGAACTGGAATACCTGACTGCATATACTCTTACCTTGTGAAAGGAGTGCTCTCCAGGAACACATGCAGGAACACCTGGGGAAGTAATCCAGAGTTTTGGGATATGGTATCACAAATACACTGATGACACCCAACTTTATCTCTCCTTTCATCTGATTCCAAGGAAGCTATCTCGGTACTTAGCCAATGTCTGTTGTCAGTAATGGATTGGATGAGGGCAAACAAATTGAAACTTAATCCAGACAAGACAGAGGTGCTCTTCGTCAGTCAAAAGGTGGATCAGGGAAAAGGGACCCTGCCTGTGCTGGATGGGGTTACACCAGGGTTACATGGGGTTACACCAGGCTTGCAGCTTGGGTGTTCTCCTGGACTGAACTCTGGGCCTGGATGCCCAGGTTTCAGAAGTAGCCAGGAGTGCATTTGCACAGTTAAAACTAGTGTGCCAGCTGTGCCCGTTCCTTGAGACATCAGACCTGGCTATGGTGACACATGTTTTGATTTTACATCCTGTTTGGACTACTGTAATGCACTCTACATGGGGCTGCCTTTGGAAACTGTTCAGAAACTTCTGCGAGTCCAAATGCTGTAGCCAGTATGCTGACCAGGGCCAGTTATAGGGAACATATAACTCCCATGTTAAAACAGCTCCACTGGCTACCGATTTGTTTCTGGACACAATTCAAAGTGCTGGTCTTGACCTATAAAGCCCTACATGGCTTAGGTCCAGACTATCTGAAAGTAGTAAAATGGTATCCCTTATATAAAATAGCAAACAACTAAAAGGTTTGCTTTTGGAATTAAAAAAAATATATTTTCAAGCAGTGATTGGTTGAATCTGTGGGTGCAGAACCTGTGGATACAGAAGGCCAACTGTATTTCTTAAAGGGCCATTACCTATTGGTTGTAAATCAGACAAAGAAACCCTGAAGTCTTATTTCCTACTGTAGAAAATCTATTTGCCTAGATTCACCACACTCCTTAAGTTGGACACCAACTTAAGCCAGATCATTTTCATTGTCATAAGAGATAAAAGGTCTCCTTGTCCCTACCAGTCCTTTGGTAGAGAGAAAAATACTCATCCTCAAGGTTAAAGTGTCAGAAGATTAAAGCTTAGATCTCAACAATGGAACAAAATGTTTTTATTCCAATATCAGAAGCTGAGGGAAAGGCAACAACAGCTAGGAGTTAAGTTTAAATCAATAGTCAGATGCCAGACGTCACTCAGGAAATACAGTTCTTGCGGGGGGGGGGGAACTTGTTCATACAACAAAATTATCTTTACTCTTGTATATTCTTATTATATAAAATACACATATTTGTTACAACATATGCTTTTGTGTCATGGCATCTTCCTATGTTGTGCTTTGTATAGTCCCTCTAATCAGTATGATTTAACCAGTGTGTTTATTTTAAAGGGTTTTTTAATTACACTATTGCCTTTTGTTTTTGTTTTTTTGGTTTTTTTAGAAATACCTTTGAAAATTCACTTAAGTGAAAAGTGTTTTTAGCAATAAAAAATAAATAAATAAACCTTTGTCTAATGCTGCCTTGCCATTGGTATGCAGGTGGTCTATCTGTTTTCAAGTTGCCTGATGACTTATGATAACTCTATGGGTTTCTTAGTGTTTACTTAGGCAAGGAGTACTCAGAGGTGGTTTTGCTGGGTCCTCCCTCTGAAATACAGTGGGCCCTCAGTATCTTCTGGGGTTGGTTCCAAGATCCACCATAGATACCAAAATCTGTGAATGTGCAAGTGCCATTATAAAAAAATGGCGTAGTAAAATGACATCTGTTATATAAAATGGCAAACAGCAAGGTTTGCTTTTTGGAATCCCTCCCCCCTGAATATTTTTGAGCCATGATTGGTTGAATCCATGGACGTAGAACCCGTAGTTATGGGGGCCCAACTGTATAGCCTACAGCACCTGGTATTCATTAGCAATCAGCCATCCAAGTACTAACCAGGGCTGACCCTGTTTAGCTTCTAAAATCAGCTGGGATCTGATGCCTTTAGGGTATTTAGGACCCTTTTGATGTTGGTACCAAACTATTTTTGTTATTTTTTACAGATTTTTAACTAGCAGAAAAACATTTTTAACTGACTATTTTGTTATTTAAATAATTGTGCTGTTGTTCTCATCTAGCCCTATATTTAAACAAAAGCATATAACTGCATTCTAAGGAAAAAAACAATTAAATATTTATTAAAATTATTAAAAAAAATATTGTGTGCAGAATTGTCCCTTCTCTGACCACATTGCTATGCCAAACCCATTAGAACCTGAAGAACTGTACATACAAAGAAGCACTGTTTGTGGGAAATCAAATAAAACTTGTGTAAGAATTTGTGTACATTTCTGTGCCATTTTCCCCTGTCAGGCATTTTTATAGACTTTTCACTTTTCACAAACATTTCTCCACACATAATATATACTGTGTGCTAATTTCCCTGTAATGTATGTAGTTTGTGTACATTTGTAAGTAGTGAATCAGAACATAAAATTCTGAGAAGTGTAGATGCTCCAGTGCACAAATGTGTTCTAGTTTGCCTATAGATGTGAATTTGGTAAGCTTATAAAAAATTCAGACCTGACTCATTTCCTTTATATCTTTTTACACAGCTAAGTTATTTCCTAAGTATGATACGTCAGGGAAATGGATATTGCACCACCATTATATCCATAGACCCTGGCAATAAATTTTCAAGCTAGGCAAAATCTGGTCTGTTCTTCAGCAGGCCTGGCTGTGACATTGGCAGAGGTCAGACAGAATGTAAGCATTCATTAAAGCCTGAGAGAAATGTTCCAGGCTTTCCCTTTCTTATCTCTTATTCTCTCACAGCCTCGCCTGTGAACGCTGCCAATGTTATTGTTTAGCTTATCAACTTTCACTGAAACAAAAGTGTTTTTGCTGCTTGTCTGTGAGAAATACACAGAGCTGCTTTTTGCTTTCTAGCTGGATGGTTTTCTAACTGGATGGCTGCATCATTTCAAGCAGTCAGAATGTAGTTTGTTTTGTAGTACTTTTACAGACCTTCAAATAAAAGCCTGAAAAGGATATTTTTTGTCTGTCTCCATGTTTTCATGCATCTACACACACCTGGGTATGCAGAGAGGGGCCAAATCGTATTTTTTTTTTTTGTTTCTGCTATTTGTTCCCTCTGGACAGAATGCTCAGAAGGGCTGCACACCCTGAGATGATAATCTAGTCCAAGGACTGGTTCTCTATGCATCCATTTCCACATATCTGTGTTTAGGAAGCCCCATATTATACTCTAATTCTAGAGAGGTTTGCTTTGGAAGGATGTCCCAGGAAGTTTAGAAAGATTTATGTGCAGCCTTCACCAATGAGATCTTGTTAAGAAAATTCTTGTTAAGAAATGCAGCATGTTGTTTCATTGCAGTATATTGTTTCATACAGTGTGCTGCAGCACTTTGTTTCATTGATGCTTTGAGAATAAATGCTATGATGCAAAACCGATCAAAGTACCTGAATGCTGGATTGCTGAAAGCCCATCCTCACTATGTACTAACAGTGCCCCAAAGTGCAGGATGAGGAGGTGGGATGCCAGTCAAGAGGAACAGCTTGATTACTCAGCCATAGCTTACAGTCTCCCACAGAATCAGGTAGAGGTGAAACCGCATAGATAGGAAAGTCATGAAGATTGATAGCACATACTTCCTCTATCTGCATGCCAAACACTTGACACATGAACTGATAGAAAACAAAGACTGTTTGCCCAGGCTGAGTGCTTCAGCAGGTTTCATTTCCATAGACCATTTACACAGCAAAAGCGAGATCTAATAGGTCCCAGAGAAATCAAGCCAGGCCATGATAAGAATTCAAAGGCACAAACCCAAATAAAAGAAGATTATTAGGTACATTGCAGCAGGCAAACAGCAAAGTCTTAACATAATCAATACTTGACAAGAGATATGTCACAAATCTCATGTATTGGTCAGACACAGTCCAGGGTTTTTGTTTTTGTTTTGTTTTTTCAGATTATTTGTGGGGGTAGCATTGACTGGCTGCTAGACAAGGCATATAAAATGTCACTTTTTATCTGCTGGTTGATATTTTGCTCCAAGAGGGAACAAAACCTTTGCTATTCACCTCCCTGAGAGATTTGATCGAAAAGATAGTCACTCCTGATATAAGGTTGAAGGCGAAAAACTGCAATCAAGTGGAAATTTTTGTCAGTGCCTTAATCTCTGATTTGTAGAAGGTTGTGCTTTGGGATATTTGGTATGTCTGAAGATTGTCACCAAAGAGCCCTTCTGTTCTTTAATGGCTGCACTAAATCTTAACAAACGTGAGCATGAAAACTATTGTGCTGCACTTGTGAAGCATATATCAAAGTTATATTTTTCCAAGCTTGGGAAAGTAGTTGAATCATGCATGTTCTTTATGGGGCTCTGATCAGGCTGATAAAGGCAGTTCAGCTTCAATAAATGCTTTTTTAAGTGAATGTTTTGGAAAGCGGAGAGGAAATTCAAAGCTCAGGCTGTTGCCAAATGGCTCCCCTAGCACTTTGATCACCCTGTGACTGACATTTTGTTGAAAATGCTTTGTTTTTATTAAAATGTTGGCATCTGGGGGACAGAGGAAATTTAACCATAGTCTCCAAGAATATAATCTACAGTAAAAACTCTGAGTGACACAACTTATTAAGCACTTTGTACACATTTCCTCAACAAGAAAACTTTTCCCTGTAGGGTCAAACACAGATTTGCACTTCTCTGAAGAAGAAATATATATTGTTAAAAGTAAGACAGGCACAGAAGATAAATCAAACTGGGAGCTCCTTGCCTAGGGCAAAATATCCCTTAAGTAAGAATACAGTACTTTGTTCTTGACAAAGGGAAGAAAGAAATCCTGCTAATTTAAAAATTAATCAGAAGGGAAACAAATCAACTGCTGAATAGAGTCCATACATTTCAGCCTTACATTTTAAAATGATCATTGTCAGGATGGTTTTTGAAGGACAGGAAGAACATGCTGCTAGATGAAACCACCTTTCAATAGATTACAAGTGATGCACATCTAAATTGTACTACGTGAGTTTCCCTCTTTCATAATTATCTCAGCTTGGTAGATTTTGTAGGTGATTCTCAAATTAGTTCCTGAGCATGACCTCAGATGCAGAGACCTAGCCACACAGGTACAAGTGCACCAGGTGGTGGTGGTGATGATGGTAATGGTGGTGATGAAGATGTTTGGAGAAGGCAAAGCACCACCCATGGCTACAAAAGTAGTGTTAAACCTCTCTGTATTAAGCTCTCTTTAAATCCTACAATTTACAAAGAACCCAGCATGAAATGGGTCAGCTTCAAAGAGTGAAAGGGCAGAGAAGGAAAGTATTTGAAACTAGACAAAGAAATCCAGTTGAACTTCTTTCCTATTTGTTTTGAATGAATGAAAGTCCAGTATCTACCTAACACTGGTTTAGACAAAATCATATATTATGTCTGTGTGCATATATCTATCCATCCATCTGTTTGTCCATATGTAGTAGATGTGCATTATTAGGACAGGAACTTTCCTCCATCTGTGCTGAATCATTGTTTTGAATGCCAGAGAAGATTAGCACACTAGTAGAATTTCACTTCTGGTGAATTGTCTTTCAAGAGGTTTTAAAGGTACACCTGAAAGTACTGATTAGTAAACAATTTAACTATGGCAGGCTAAAGATGAAGTACTGTATGTATTTATGATTTCAATGCTCTTTAACATACCAGCTTCACAAGATATATTTGAAATGGCCACTAATTTCTCCAAAAATAACACAAAATGCCATGGTAGCAACTCATGCTTAATTCATACATTACTAGGAAAAAAAAGACTAAATACCCTAGAGGCATCAGATCCTGTCTGATCTTGGAAGCTAAGCAGGGTCAGCCCCAGTAAGTATTTGAATAGGAGACCACCAATGAATGCCAGGTGCTGTAGGCTATATTTCAGAGGAAGGAACTGGCTAAACCACCTCTGAGCATTCCTTACCTAAGAAAACCCTATCAAATTCATGAGGTCACCATAAATTGTCAGATGACTTAAAGACACATACACACACAATCTGTATGCCTCTTGAGCTATGTCTCTTTAGTCTGATCCCATATCAGTCCAATACTGTGTATATTGCATTTTCAACTTAGATTTCTTCCTAAGAGGTTGCAAAGGTATATAGTTTACTTTGGTGAGCATATGAGTAAATGTTAGATTTGGCAGAAACATAGTCTATACATGTATTCACATCACTTGTTCACTCTACATTTTGACAATTGGCACCTCTACATTGGATTAATTCTGCCTAATGTCTTAGTGGCTTTTGATACCATTGATCCTGGTATCCTTCTGGCCACCTTTCTGGGATGGCACATTCACACACTGAATGTGGTTTTGGATTTTAATCTACATGGATTTTAGTCTATTGGGTTCTTCAGGGTTCTGTCCTGTCACTTGTGCTATTTAAAAAATGTTTTAAACCAGAAGTGGGCAACTGTGGAAGGCTAGGATGTTCCATTGGCCCTGCAAGGAGACCTTAGGGAACCACACATTTGTCACAGAACCTGCTCCCAGGGGAAGGAAAATCCCCCAAATGCCCTTTAGGGAATATGGGGTCATTTTCACTATGTTTGGGGATCTTCCTGGGCCATGTTAGGCCTAGAAGAGGCTTTTTTAACAACAGAAAATGAGCAGAAGTAATTTCCTGTTTACTTCCTATTTAAAAAAGAAAAGAAAAGAGAGGCCACAAAATGTGGTGGAAATTATCCCTAGCACCTTTAATGGACATTTGGGATCACTTTAAGACAAAACTTTTTTTTTAAATTGCAAAAACCAGTGTGTCCCCAAATGTAGTGGAAATCCCGTACACATACCTTGGGCTGCATATGAAGGAATTTGGTCCATTCTGGAGCAAAACAAAATGCCCTAAGGGTTTGCATGTAGCCTGTAAGTCACTCCTTGCCCATCCTTGCTTTAAACCATTGAGTTGGGGGTCAGGCAACACCCAACTCTCATTATGCCTTTTGACTTTAGTCCAAGGAAGCAATAGCATTAGCATAGCATTTATATTTCTATACCATTTATCAGTGCCAAATCACTCCCTAAGTGGTTTGCAGTGTGTTTAGCTAATTGCCCCTAACAAGCAGTGTACTCATTTTATTGACCTACAGAAAGATGGAAGGCTGAGTCAACCTTGGAGCCCTCTGGGATCAAAGTCATAATGTTGTGGCTTGCAGTACTGGCATTTAACCACTGTGCCACCAGGGCACCAGGAAACCAGTGTTTGTTTGGTTTTGTTTCTTGTTTGTTTGCTCTAAACCAGTGTCTATCATCAGGAATGGATTGGAGTGAACAATTTGGAATTTAATTCTGAGAAGACAGATGTGCTTTTTGTCCAGTCAAAAGGCAAAACAGGAATTCAGCCTGCACAGGGAAGGCTTAATGACACAGGGCCACTGCTTATGTGTAATCCTGGATTCAACCCTCAGCCTGGAAGAGATATCTGACATAGCTACAGTATGCTGACATATGCCTTGATTACATCAAGGGTAATTGATGGGTCTGGAAAGTGTTTGGAAATGTCAGCTGGTACAATAAGCTATGGCCAGACTTTTGACTGGGGCTAGTTATAGGGAGCACACCATTCTTCTATTACAACAGTTTCACTGGCTACTAGTCTGTTTGTAAGCAGAATTCAAAGTGCTGGTTAAGCCATATATAGCTCAAGCCCAGGCATCCAGGTCTGAAAGATTTTATTCTCCCATATGAGCCCCCCTAGGTTTGGAGATCTTGAGACGATGTCCTTCTCTCTGTCTACCACTTGTGCCACCTGTACCACACTGGGCAGAACCATGGGAAAGGACCTTCCCTGTGACCCTCACTAGTCTGTTTTCTAGACTAACATCTTCCATAGTGTTCCTTTGGTGACAGACTGTGGCTTTTGTTGTTGTTGTTGTTTTGGGAACTGATTGTTCATGTGGAAATGACTTTTAATAATGTGATGTATTGTCTGCATTTGTTGTTTTTTGGTGAATATGCTTTTGAATTGCTTTTAGTTATCTTGATATTTTAATTATATTTTAATGTTGTAATTTTTTATTACATGAATTGTTATATGTACCTGTTTCATTTTTTGTAAGCTGCCTTGATTTCCAGGGCTGGGGAAGAGGTGGCAAATTAAATAAATGAATGAATTTGCAATATAAATGGCAGGCACAGGGGCAAGGGGTGATAAGGGTCAGAAGCATAGCAAAGTAAGGCATGGACAAACCAAAGCAATCATACCTTGGCCTTATCATGAGACAGCATGACTCATTAGAAAAATCAGTGGAAAGGAGCAGGAAAAAAGGAAGATCACAGTACAGGTGGATAGACTCAATCATGGAAGCTATAGCCCTGAATTTGCAGGACTTGAGCAGGGCTGTTGATAACAGGATGTCTTGGAAGTCTCTAATTCATAAGGTCTCAATAAGTCAAGGTTGACCTGAAAACAATTAACAAAAATAATCTAGCACAAAGGTCCTGATCCGGAGTGAGAGCTCTGGAAATACTAAAGAGTGTAGGTGGGTTTTGGTGTCAATTTTCTGCCCCTCAGACTCTCTGAGAGCTTCATATATTTCCAGAAATGCACAAAACAAGAAACAAAAATGCAACTGGCATTTCTTGTTTCCAGATTTAAAAGTTAAATTGAACATTGCTATTTATAAGATGAATTGCTGTTCTTGAAGGATTTCAGGACAGGGAATTTACATTTTAACTAATATGTTTTTTTAAATAATATACATTTATATGCTAATGTGGCTAAGAAATTATTATTGTTATTATTATTATTCCTTGTGGGCAAGTGGATCATGGAGTTTGATTTGGTGGAGGGACAAAAAAAATGTGACTTTTGTATTAGAGGGTTTTTGTTGTTGTTATTTTCAAATGTAGCCATTGGGTAGGTCTTTATTGATATGACTGTGTTGGCCCTGAGAAACCTGGGCTTAATGTATTATTTGAAAGTTTTGTCTATAGAATGAGTTGGGCTGTGATTCATTCATACATGTAAATCATAGTCAGCTAGGATGTTGAGCATTATCAGGCAATGCACAATCTTGCATACTATTGTGAACTATCTTGGAAGAGACGGCCACACCTATCCAGTCAACCTCTTTGATTAGCTGAGTTGAAATGGGTCCTCCCCACTTGAAGTCCAGCACTACCCACAATTCATGGGAAGCAACTGCATGGGAAGCAAGGTCAAATTTTCCATCCCAACCCCACACGTGCCTCCTCCCTCTAGTATACCAAATACCTCTGTTTACATCCTTTTCTTCTCAAAATTGGAACTGGAAGTGATGCCACTTTGCTTGCTATTAACATTTTAAATATAAAACTGAGGAAAAGGGGACATATATGAGGGGGCTGATGGTTCCAATATGACTTTGGGGATTTGGGGTGGGTCATGTTATATTCAAAGGGCAAGACCCACAGTCGCTGACGATTTCTTTCTAGCTGTCCTGGTGTGGTAGTAAGCAAAGTGGGTCCCAAAACTGTCCTTCTCCACAAGACTAGGAACATTTGAATATGGAGAGAATACTGCTGAGAAAAACTGGCCTTCTCTCACAATAGGAAGAAAAGTAGAGTGAGTAATTATTTGTCCTGGCATATGAGGATGAAATAGTCAAGGATTTTCTTCCTTCATGCACACACAGGAGACTAAATCCTTTTGCTAGCCCTGACTAGAGTAAGCCCATTAAATCAATGGGATTTAACTACATGTTGACTCACCATTCCACACTTGATTGAATGGATCTACAGTTGTAGGAATTAACTAACAGAATGCCAACTAGAGAGACAGAGACAGAGACATTGTTACATTCTCTGTATATAGGAAAATGTTTTCTATTAATCAAAACAAGTAATTGTCAATTCTTGTGCAACTTTCTTAGCTAGCAGCTTGCTTTCTGAACATAATTCTTGGGTCACTGATGTATAGGAGTATGAAAGGCAGTGGAGTGAAGGCATCCTTATTAAGAAGATAACTTTTCTACACAACTGCTGGCCTTTCCCCCCTTCCTTTAGGAGTCTTATCATGCCCATCTATTTTCTCCTTTCACCACCTCACTTGAACAGTCTCGTAATCCTTCTTCACAATTTGTTTTAGAACAGACCCCTGGAGTGTCTATAGAAATTAATGTAAGCTCTTTTTATTGAATTCAAGAAGCTGAATTCTTCAAGAATTCAAGAAGGCACCCACTTCCCTGCCCCTCCAAACCCTCTGCCAGTAATCGGAGATGTCATTTCTATGGGGAGGGGACTGGCACAAAGTATTTATGTTTACCTTTGAAATGTACAAAACAAACCTTTTAAAGTCAATATTGAAAAGGTTATGAGTTGGAATACATAGTTATCCTACTCTGAAGTGAAGGGACTGGTTTTGTCCTGTTATTCCTATTGTAAATCCCATTTCTTCATAAATATCTCTAAGGGTAGTTCTAATTTGGCAAGTTAGATGGCACTGTGGGGTTACATATCAAGGGCAAGATCTGCTCATAAGGGCCAATGCTACAAAAACATATTTCATATTTTGTTCTGAAAGGCATTGGCATTTCTACCCCCCTACCTCCCTTGTGTTCTGAGGCAGCTTACAGAATAATAGGTGAAATGTCAAGAATAATTAAGAAAAATGATGCTGTTATGCTACACCAAAGAAACACACACACATGTATGCACACA
Organism: Gambelia wislizenii; assembly: GCA_030847615.1. Lineage (NCBI taxonomy): Eukaryota > Metazoa > Chordata > Lepidosauria > Squamata > Crotaphytidae > Gambelia > Gambelia wislizenii. The sequence goes on along the minus strand of JAUMIR010000003.1, from coordinate 190,376,834 downwards.
CAGAGCTTCCTAAGCTGTGGCCTTCCTTGCATAATATCTTCTATTTTTTTAAAAAAAAAAATGTCTTAACAGTTTTTTATTTATGGCTGCTCATGGAAAAGGGGAAAAAACTTTACATTCATCTGCCTCCCTCTGGTCTTCTCTCATGTCTTAAACTCTTGGAGGTTGGAAGCATGGTAGCTAGTCACACATGACAATAGCCATGTCAGTATTTTGCAACAGAGCTAATTCCTGCCATGAGGTGCTATGCCTTTCTCCTATAATGTGTCTACTAGAGCTCACTAGGGTTAGTACAGAGGCTTCTGAAGAACCTTTAGAACATGCCTCTATTACTATGGCCTTTCACAGTGCACAGTTGTAGACCTATGATTCCATTTTAACTTTCATGACTGTGGGCTCATCTACACAAGCCAGGATACCTGGCTCCCTGCTGGCTTATCCTGGCCATGGATCAGGCCCGTTCCTCCCTTGTTCCCTCCATGAAATGGGAGAAAGTCCAACAGGCATTCTGGCCTGTTGCTGCAGCTTCTGCTACTGGTGTCTCCCTCACTGCCTCTGAAGTCAGGAAGAGGCCCACAACATGTGACCAAAGTCCCCTGCATGTAGCCAGCCCTTGTTGTAGGACTCCTTCCTGCTTCAGAAAGAGTGATGCAGACTGGCAGCTGCAGTTACAGGTCCTGCCAGGGCGGGCTCCTGTGCTCTCACAGGGCCCGATCTGTTTCTTTCTGGAAACAATGAATTAAAGTAGGTATTTTAATATAATGGTTTATCATGCTTTACCCTGTTTTACCCCCATCTTAGCCCCATATTTGTCTCAGGGGTCAAGGACTCCCTGGGGGCAGAATGGGGCAAAATCTCTGCATCATCAGGACTGCAGGGCTCTAAGGCAGGACTTGATGGGATAAAATGCCTGTATAGACAAGCCCTGCATCTTATGGAATTCCAGGGTCCATAGTTTGATGAGTCATTTGACAAGCTTTATGGCAAATAATTCTAAATACTTCTACCTACTCTACCAATTCCAGTATTCCATGTGATGCAACCATAGCAATTAAAAAGGAATCATAGTGCTATAATTGTGTAGTGTGGGAATGGCTTACATAACCATTCCACTAATTTACGCACTCAATATATTTTTGTTTGAGGATACTAGTCTAAATATGTTGAAATTCCTCTAAATATGTTGAAATTCCTAAATACAATGTTATAATGATGCTGCACACTCTCCTTTTTTCAGTGTCTGGACAACATCCTCAAAACTGAACTCAGAGGTCCAGGCAGTGGAGCCTGATGGCTCTGATGATTCCACTCTAGTCCAAACATTGAGGAAGCTGTACAAGATGCTGAACCCAACCCCCTCTCCAAGAAAGATTTAACACTTGGAGTAGTTTCCTTAAATCTCAGACAACACCTGGATCATATTCACTCTTCCAGTGACATTGGAGCCACCAGGCTCCACTCATTCAAGGTCTTTGACCAGGATAGCACCCAATTTCACATCTTGCAGTTGCTGGATAAAGCTTTTCAATCCCTGCCACAATATAGAAGCCATGGGGGTGGGGTCTTTGAAGCAACCTATTTCTGGATGCTCATTTTTGGGGATAAAAATAGCATTCATCAACTGTTGTTTAAAATGGCAATATTTCCTCATATTAAGTCCAACTGTGTCACTCTAGATTCACACCTGTATAACTGTGATCCAATCTGTCTCTATGCATTTTGCTTTCACTTACAAGCGTCATTATCTCACATACAACTTCATTATTCTCCCTTCTAGTGATTTGTGGGGACAGGGACAATAGGGCAAATATGTGCAAACTGCTGGCATCTGGAAACACAGTTGGCGTCAAAGAATACATTGTAAATCACATTAATATTAGGGGAACAGGGAGACTGAATACTTCACAATTAGCATTAAAAATGATGGCCATGTCAATGTGTGTATGTATATGTGTGTTGTATTTAAATTATTCTCAAAAAGAACATAACATATTACCTCAGTAGTATATTAGATCTCTTGCCAGCTGAATAATGCAAAGTCAGAACTTTTAGGAACTGATAACACAATTATCTGAGGGAGAGGATGCCAACCAATCCTGTAGAATCTACTTCACTTTAGACCATGTGTAATGGGTTTCATAGTTCCAGTTTACCTGCAATAACCGGGGGGAGGGACAAGCCCAGGGACAAGCAAGCACAACAAGGCCTCCAAACAGCTCAAGATTGATGATTTATTTCCTAGTGAGGAAACTGTGAGTATTCTAAACTTAAGCTCAGAGTTTACAATTCCAACTGCTAACAGCTTCTCTGCTTTGGATAAAGAAAATGAGTCTCTATCTGAGCCTTTAGAAATTTCCAGCAATGATTTGGCTGCTTATTGGGAAGGAGTATCCTTGGAGCTAATGAGTCTGTATGGGAGAAATTGCCTGACACTGAGAAGAAACAACTTACTGAACAACATTCATACACCCTGACTTTGTGATAAAACACTGCTTTCTAATAGCCCACACTGTTATTTCAATTTATGGATGTTTAGAAAAAATTGTTAATCAACTTGAGCTCCTTAAACTTTCCTTTGAGACTTTTAAGCAGAAGCAAACAGCTTTAAAAGAGAGCTCAGATCATTCTAATAGTGAAACATCTAGAAAGGAGGGAAAATTGGTGAACAAAATACCCACCATAAATGATCCCAGGGGCAGTTCACTAGCAATTCCAAAGGAGCCAGGAAAAAGAAACTGCATCAGGATTTAACAAACAAGCCAAGTCATGCTCCAAATTGCTTATAACAGAATAAACAATTGTAGATGGAGCTCATATAGACCCATCAGATCTTCTCTGGGCCAACTTTTACATGTGCACCCTCAAAATATTGACATGCTTGCTGTAGAATGGCTTCCCAGTATATCGACACATAAGCGAATTTTGTTAACATTTGAACAGCCTATAATCCCAAATATGTTGATGAAAATGAAGCTTTTTCTATCCAGCTTTCAAATAACACCAATAAGTGTTTTTTGAGACTTAACTACAACTCCTTTAATTATTCATAAGCACAGTGGTGGGGTATCTACAGAGGAAAGGAATACCTGCTTGTTAATTTCCAAAGGAGCTTTTAGCCACACCACACCGAAGCCTAGTCCAGCCAAAACTTCTAGTGCTATAGCAGAGAAGCAGTTTACAGGTTTGAGTGACTTAATAATCAATGTAGAATAAAAAGACATTGCCTCTAGATTGGATGATCTTAAGAATATGCTATTTACTACCAAGGACTTGGCCAAACCACTGGTGAATTTAGTATCTACTGATGAGTTTCCTCATGCTGAGAGGGTTCTGGATGGGGGCTCTATTGATGCCTTATTAATAATGAATGAGGAGAACTTTATAACTACAATTCCAGCACAACCCTTGGAGCCTAAGAAGGTTAACAGTATACCTCCTCTGCATGAATTGTCTCCCAGTCAAAAAACCCCAGCTCAAATAGAACTGTTGGATACCTGCGATGACATGGACTTGACTACACTAGCTTGATTATTAAGTTTACTATGTTGGAATATCATGGGGCGGGGAAATAAGTTCCATGATGCAGATTTTGCAATCTATCTACAAAACTTTAAAATTCTTTGTTTACAAGAGACATGGGCCCTTGAAATTAACTTGCCATCTCTTCATGGATTTCAATCATTTTCTGATCCAGCTGTTAAAACTTGCACCAGAGGCCGTGGCAGTGGTGGCCTTACTACATTTTATCTCAGTTGACTTGCAAGCTGAGATTTAACTAATAACTAGTGCTTTTCCGCACTGTATACAGGTCCTTTCCATTAAGAGCAGGCATTTTGGTTCTTTAATTTATATAGATGTCTATTTTCCACCCAACTTAGCAAAGAATGTAGGCCCTAACAGCATCTGGAATAGTTTATCTGAAACCCTGACCCTACTGGAGAGTCAATATCCCTCCACAAGGCTCCTACTGTGTGGAGATTTTAATGCTAGAATTGGAGATGGTTTGAAACATATGGAGAGTACTAACTTTGGGCAAGAGTCTCATGTTACACCTGTTGCTAAGGCTTCCCAAGATATAATCATAAACAAGCCAGGTCTGAAGTTTATAGAAGTCCTCTCCTTGCACCATTTGCAATGTCTTAAAGGAACCCATCATGACATAATGTTGGGTATTTACACCTATGTCACCAATAGGGCAGCAAGCACAATAGATTATATTGCAGTTTCTACCAATCTGGTGCCTGATATTTGTAGATTTGAAGTGAACAATCGAGTTGAAAGTGATCACTTTCCTCTGTCACTGCTATTTAATTTTGAGATGCTTCACTCCCCATGTCCTTCCCAAAATTTAAATGGAATCCATATGGGAGAACAGAGAATACAGTGGTCAATCAACCTGGGCACCTCCATTCTTCACATATTTGAGAGTACCACTTTTAAAGCCCTCCGTCAAGCCATTTTAAGCTCTAATTTAGATATCCTACATGCTTATCAAATCATTATTCAAAAGCTTAGACCCAAGCTGGTGTGTAACAAACAATTTAATCCCAACAAGGTAGCAACTAAAAAATGGTTTGATTTTGAATGTAAAAGTGCTCGAAAAGCATTGAAGGATTGCTCTCGACAGGGACTTAGAAATAATGATAATATTTCTCCTGATATTTTAGCTTCTATGAGGTCATCTTATAAGGCACTTTTAAAACAAAAACGAACATATGTTAGAACACAATGGAAACAATTAGCCCTAGCTGTGACAGAAAAGAATGAGAAGCAGTTCTGGGACATCATTGCTTCTGCTTTGAATATTGTCAGACCGATAATCGTTGGGCATATTACACCGCAGCAATAGTACAGCTATTATAGTAAACTCTGTGGAGCTATATATGCAGAGAATCACTCTTCTATTGTTTACAAAACTACTTGTTTGCCATATTGGTCTCCCGTTTCTGTGTCTGAGATAAAAAAAGTTGATTGTAGCTCTTGCATTGAGTAAAGCCCCAGGAGAAAATATGATGCCTACAGAAATATTTAAATACTTTGCTGAGTGGTGGGCCCCAATATTACCTAAAGTGTTTACCCAAATCAACAATACAGGTATAACCCCAGTGGGCTGGAAACAGAGTGTAGTTGTTGCTATTTATCAGAAGGGTGATAAGCAAGATCCCAATAATTATCGGCATATAAGCCTTTTGGATATTGATTCCAAGTTATATAGTAAATATTTATTAAACAAATTGGAGGATTGGAATCTACTAATCAGATCATTCACCCTGAACAGGCTGGATTTAGGGAAGGCCAGAGCACTATTGACCATTGTTTGACTCTTTATTTTTTAGCCCAACAAGGAATTTCTGATCCTACAAAACATTTATTTGTTGCCTTTGTTGATTTAGCAGCAGTCTTTGATTCAATCTATAGAAACCTGTTGTGACATAAACTGGCCAACACTAATATAGATAATCGCCTATTGTTTTTAATTAAGGAGCTCTATACCAATAAAACTGCTAGAATAAGATTTGGCATGTCTGGGTCATTAACTGATCCTATTCCCACAAATAAAGGATGCCTATTAGCACCATCACTCTTTAATATATACCTGAATGACATCATCCCAGCATTGTCTGGCCTATAATTTTTTCCACCCTCACTTGAGTCAAAAAAGATTTTTATTCTTTCATATGCTGACGATATAGTTTTAATTTCACTTACATGTATAGGTCTGAGAAGGCTGATTTCTAAGCTCAGTCTATTTTGTTCTAAAGAAAAGCTGAACATTAACTATACCAAAACAAAGGTGATGGTGTTTGGAAAAAGACATTTCCATTTTTGTGTCACCAGATTGAACAATGTTGGAAATTTAAGTACCTTGGTATTCATTTCACAGAAAATCTCTCCTGGAAGTCCCATATAGAAGCTACCAGAGCAGTGGCTCTGAGATCTATTGGAGCAATCCTTAGATTTTACAATAATGCAGGGGGTCACCTGGTTGTTCCAGCCCTGAAAATATTCCAGAGAAAAGTCATTGCCCAGATTTTGTATGGTGCTGCTGTGTGGGGATGGGATGACTCCCAGATGGCTAAATTGGAGGCCCTTCAGAATACATTTTTTAAGAAATTGCTAACACTTCCACCTGGCACCCCTGCAGCCCTGGTTCGGGCAGAGGTCAGTTTCCCTTCCATTAGAGCTCACATTCATTTTATTTTATTTAACTACTGGAGAACTGTAAAATATTCTTCAGTTAGGGTTTTCCCCAAGTTATTTTTCCAACATCTATCAAACTGCAAAGTTTGGAGTTCAAGATATTGTATATTGCTTGAATCATATCCTGTTTTAATTGATAATCCTCCTATCTTGAATTCAAGAGAGAAGCTTCATGAATACATTTTTAACCATGGTGTGCATCTGGACAGACAGGCTATTAACGACTCTAAATTTTCAAAATGGTATAGACTTTATAAATTGGACCATCAAAGGGCAGTTTACCTAGTAAAGCTTACATTCCCAAAACTTAGGCAAGCTTTTACAGCCCTTCGTTTTCAAATAATGCCTACAGCAATGATTGATGGCAGATATTCTGATACACCTTTGGCCCTTTGTTTATGCATTTGTGGTGCCCCAGAAATTGAGGATTTGCCTCATTATCTGTTTTTCTGTTCATTATATTCAGAACCAAGAAGAAAATTTCTGGGGTCTATTCTGTCTCATCTACATTCTAATACTGTTTCTGAAAAGATTTTCTATCTCCTGTCTGATATTGACTCTATGGTAACTTACAAGGTTTCTCTTTTTGCCCTGGCAGTGATGAAAATTCATGCAAGATTTATAGCTGATATTGCAGTTGATTGCTATGGGGATGATCTTATTTAACTGCAGTATTGTTGTCTTTATTCAATGTGTTTTAACTGTATTGAATTTTATCATTTTAATGCACAATTTTTTGATGCTAGTTATTTTATGTAGCACTCTTATAATATTGTATTTTTATGTATGTTCTTATTCACTATGTATGCAAATGGCCTTTGGTCTAAGCATTAATAAACTATTACTACTACTACTACCTACAATAACCAAAATGAACAGGTACTAACTGCAAGCCCAGGAGATATCCAAGGTGTAGGTACACAGTAATAGAAACATTATTGCCTTCAGAGCCTATTAGAGCTTGCTAATAATGATGAAATTATTCAGAAGCTTTAAACAGCTAATTCCTAGCAGTACATGCTAAAACATATTAATAATAATAATAATAATAATAATAATAATAATATTTATTTATACCCCGCCCCTCTGTTAAAACAATCGGGGCGGCTTACAAAATTTAAAATACAATACAAATAAAATCCCTAAACACCCCCACTCCCACCCTCCCCCATAAAAAAACATTAAACAAATATAAATTAAAAACAACTAATCTAAAATCACATTTAAAACTATAAATACAATAAAATACAATAAATGGCCAGCAGGCTAGAAGAGGCCAGGATCCCCTGAGGCCGGGATCTAATTAGGAAAGGCCTGCCGAAAGAGATCCGTCTTTAGTGCTTTTTTAAAGCCACTCAGGCTTGTTATCTGACGGATCTCATTCGGCAGGTCATTCCACAATTTGGGGGCGATTACCGAAAAGGCCCTCTGGGAGGTTGCAGACAGCCTAGATTTTTGTGGCTGAAGCAAATTCCTCCCAGAGGACCGGAGTGCGCGGGGAGGATTGTATGGGAGGAGGCGGTTCCAGAGATAAGTTGGACCCAAGCCATTTAGGGCTTTAAAGGTAATAACCAACACCTTATACTGGGCCCGGAAACTGATTGGCAGCCAGTGGAGAGATTTTAGTACTGGAGTTATATGGTCTCTCCGAGATGTTCCTGAGACCACTCTGGCTGCCATATTTTGTACCAACTGAAGTTTACGGACCAAGCATGAGGGCAGCCCCATGTAGAGCGCATTGCAGAAATCTAGACGGGAGGTTACCAGCGCGTGCACCACAGTCTCGAGGTCCCTTACTTCCAGGAAATGGTGCAGCTGGCGTATCAGCCAAAGCTGATAACAGGCGCTCCTGACTGTCGCATTCACTTGACTCGTCATCTGAAGCGATGAATCAAGGAGCACCCCCAGACTGCGAACACAGTCCTTAACGGAGAGTGTGACCCCGTCCAGGACTGGAGGTTGCAACCCAACTCCTGGTTTGGGGGCCGCTACCGTGAGCACCTCCGTTTTATCTGGATTTAATCTCAATCTGTTTTTCCTCATCCAGCCCATTACTGCTTTAAGACAATCATTAAGAGGAGAGACGCCATCGGAATTCGAGGCCGATGATCGGGGCAAGGAGAAATAGATCTGGGTGTCATCAGCGTACTGATAACACCCAGCCCCATAACTGCGAATAATCTCACCCAGCGGCTTCATATAAATGTTAAACAGCATCGGGGACAGGATGGCACCCTGTGGAACACCACAAGTAAGCTCCTTTCTGCTGGAGCAGTTGTCCCCGAGCAACACCCTCTGGGACCTGCCCGAGAGGAAGGACCGGAACCACTGGAGCGCAGTGCCTCCGATTCCTAACCCCCTCAAGCGATCCAAGAGGATGCTATGATCTATTGTATCGAAAGCCGCTGAGAGGTCCAGAAGCACCAACAGGGTCACACTACCCCTGTCAATGCTTAGACGCAGGTCATCAGTCAAGGCAACCATGGCAGTCTCAACTCCAAATCCCGTCCTAAAGCCAGTTTGAAATGGGTCTAGATAATCGGTTTCATCCAAAACCACTTGGAGTTGAAGTGCAACTGCCCTCTCGATCACTTTGCTCAAGAATGGTAACATAGAAACCGGCCTATAGTTGTTCATGTCCAGGGGGTCAAGGGAAGATTTTTTCAGGAGCGGCCTAACGGCTGCTTCCTTTAAACAAGATGGAACACATCCTTCTCTGAGGGATGCATTGATGATGTCCTTAAGGAACATCATCAAGGCAGTCCCCCCCTGGATGGCCAGCCATGAAGGGCAAGGATCGAGAGGGCAGGTCATCTTCCTAACCCTACCAAGTAGCTTGTCCACGTCCTCGGTACTCACAGATTGAAATTGATTCAGTAAACTGACATCAACGGAGTTGCTGGACACCTCGTCAATTGTTTCTGCCAAATTACTGGTATCTAAGTCGGCTCTTATCTGAGAGATTTTATCTGCAAAGAAATTGTTAAACGCGTCACAGCAGGCCGTCGTTGGGTTAAGCAATGGGTTCTGCGCAGGAATAACCTGCGTCATCTCCCTTACCACCCTAAACAGCTCTGCTGGACGGGACTCTGCAGACACAATACGTGCAGAGGAGAAGGATCGCTGTGCTGCACGTATTGCATCTCGATAGGACCAAAGAAAGTTCCTATGACGAGTCCTGTCAGATAAGAGTCGAGTTTTCCGCCAGTTGCGCTCTAGTCGTTGTCCAACCCGCTTCATTTTCCTAAGCTCTGCTGTATACCATGGCTTACGGTTTGAAGCGGGTTGGAAAGGACGCTTGGGAGCGATCGTGTCGATAGCCTTGGTAAGATCGTTGTTCCAGGTATTAACCAAAGTTTCGACAGGGTCACCGGCGTTACCAACCATTAAACCCTCCAAGGCTTTCTGGAATCCTATTGGTTCCATTAGCCTTCGAGGGCGGACCATTTTAATAGGTCCACCACCCCCGGTGTGGCAGACAGTGGCTCTTAGCTCCATCTTGACCAGGAAATGATCCGTCCATGACAACACGGTGGTTTTTATAACCTCCGCCCACGGATATTCCTGTTCCGTACTGAAGACCGCATCGAGGGTATGACCCGCACAATGTGTGGGCCCGATGACCATTTGGGATAGGCCCATGTTTGTCATGGTTTCCATGAACTCCCGAGCTGCACCAGTCAAATTTGTCAAACTGTTCTCAAGTGGAATGTTGAAGTCCCCCAAAACTAAAAGTCTGGGAGACTCCAAGAGCAACTCTGAGACCAGCTGTGTCAGCTCGGTTAGGGAGTCTGCTAGACAACGGGGTGGTCGGTATACTAGCAGAATCCCCAAACTATCCCTGGTCCTCAGGCTAAGGTACATACACTCAAAGTGGACTGTGTTTCGGACAGGTATCCTAATAAAATTTTGCCACCGTAAAAGTGATTTCAATGATGGAGTATGAAAGGAAAAAAGTAGAATGAAAATGATCATATTTGCTCAAATTAGAGTAATATATTATAATATAATATAAATATATAATACAAATATATAATACAAATACAAACGATAATATAATTATATAATATGATATATAAAAGCAGGTGTCCTTGTTGTACAGGCATTGCAGAAGTAATGTTCAACTGTTCCAACCATTTCCAATTGACAAGAGCAAACACATTGGGAGTAGGTATGTAAGAGACCTGATGGTAAAGCATTAAACAAGATGCAGTGAAAATCTATTGTATTTAGGCACCTCCACGGCATAGATTACTGGCCTGGACAAAATTTTGCTATAATTCCCTGCTGCCAAAGAAACTTGATTTTTTGCCCTATTTTGCTGAACAGCTATACCCCAGATCCTGTTATGTCCTAGAATTTGCATCCCAGATACTAATTATTTTACAGTCCACTATCATCCTGTAGAAAGAAACAGGGTTATTTTTGTATGCCTTTGCCCAGAAATCTGTTCTGTCCTATTGCCTCTGCAAAGGATGAATTTGTTGTGTTTTTTTAAAACAAAAACAAAAACAAAAACAAATCCACATGAAAGTTTACACTTGAATACTTATTTACAATAAAAACATAGTTTCTTCAAATTACAGATATCTAACCATGTTTTCTCTCAATATATATATATATAAAAACATATTGTCATATCTTGTTTGGGCTGAGAAGTATCCTTAAATATTCAGGAGCTGCAAAAGCAAATAGATCTCAATTCAGAAGTTTGAAGCTGGTCAATTCTCACTGGAATGTGTGTGTGTGTGGGGGGGGAATCACATTTCTTAAGTTATGAAAGCTATAGCCATGTTAATTTGTTTCAGAAAGAGGGAGCGGAAGGAATGTTTGTCCTCAGATTCACTGAAGGAATGTGTCTTAAGAAATGGATTGAGAGCTACGAAAGTTTATATTACAGTAAACCAGTTAATCTTAAAGGTGCCACTAAATTGCCTTCTTCCCCTTTCTTTTTCACACATTTCCCAAGTATCCCAACCAGAATTAAAATGTTATGCCAGGACATTCAGGATAAAAATGCAAATAGTCATTTGCTCCATTCCCACAGATTTTTTAAAAAATATTCCCCCTTGGGTGAGATTACAAAAAGGGTGAACTTTTAAATACATTTTTCACATTTCAAGACTTTTCAGTGAAAATCCCATGAATTTATTTTGCAAAGATGTTTTACATCAGTGGCTCTTAAACTTTTCTTCTAAGGGACCCCTTTTAAATACCTTTTGTGCTGTGAATCCCCAAGAATTAACTCAATATTTAAAACAACAACAACAACAAAAACAAAAGCAACACCTGATAATAATGATAATGCAATCACACTATCCATTAAAACTTTCCTCAGAAGCACTGGAGGGGGAAGGAAGACTTTTCTCCTGCCCAGCCTTTGCCTTGGCTCCTGCCTTCACAGACCCCCTGTGAGCACACTGCAGCCCCCTGGGGCTCCTCAGACCACTGGTTAAGAACCACTGTTTTACAGTTGTATTTTATGAGGGGTGCTACTGCTGTCTCTAATGAAAAAACTGCTGGGCCCTTTCACACTAGACCCTTACAGTATTATTATTCCATTTTAACTCTCATGACTGCATCCTATGGAATCCTGGAACTTGTAGTTTGATCAGAGGCACTACAGCTTTCTTTTTGAGAATTCTAAATGCACTCCTGAAACCACAAATCCAAGGTTTCCATAGGATGGCATCATGGTAATTTGAATCTAGGTACTACGATTTTGTAGAGTGACAGTGCCTATGGTTTTTGTTTGTTTGTTTGTTTTTGTTTTTACTCATACAAAGATGAAAAATCTTGTGTTCAGTGACATTTTTTTCCCCCAACAATGTGCCTTAACCTATTGGTTTCAGAAGGATGAAAAAATATGTGACTATTCCTTAAAACTCTCATTCAGGATGATGTTAGAAAGCTGTTCTATTTCACTATCCAATTCAGCTAAATAAATTTTCAAAGCAATTTCCCCTACAGAATATTGTAATGTAAGATGAATTTGTTGCTCAGTTCCTAACAGTGATCTTAACCAGTTTTTTATTTTCATCTCTCTTGCCTGAAGGATGTCGTACTACTCTCCCATAACTTCCAACTTACTAAGTGAGCAGCGATTTCTCTAGGCATGTAAGGCTAATCACATCTACATGTGCCACGTGTTCTCCAAATCTCACTAGATATCCCATCACTTCTAAACCAGCCTAGGCAATATTAAGAGATGTTAAGGAGCTGTAGTCCAGAAATATCTGAAGATTAACATGCTCCCCATTCATGGCACAGAAGGCCATGCTCTCATTTTGTTTCTGGAACAGAATTTTGTTGTTGTTAAGTGTTGTTAGAAACAAAATAAAAGTTTCTGTTTTAATTCTTAAATCATATGTTCTACATTTCTGAAATTGAACTATGACCTAAAGTTTTATGCCTTGCCACAACGCCACCCCCCTCTTTTTTATTATTATATAGGATCTTACAAAACTTGCAGGCCCTTTTGGTCCCAGTGAAGGTACTCTTCTATAAATAGTGAATGTTTGATTTGTTTGATTATTATTATAATGGACCAACACAACTGCAACCCTTTTTATAAATGGGCCTATTCACTTCTGAAAAGTATTTTTCAGACTTTTTATGGCAAGGTCAGGAATTATCTCCTGAAAGTCAATTTCACTTGCAGGTTCATCACACTCAATAGACAAAATAGCTAAGTGGTTTACCTGTTCTTGTCCAAGATTAGAACACCTGCAATTTTTGATGAGTGCTAGCTTGCTAAAATTTCCTTCAGTTTCTGCCACACTTAGTTGTAGTGTGTAAAAATTCCTAGGGCTATGCACATATAAATGCAAGTGGGATCAGTTTCTTCCATTTTCCAAGAGTAGACCTGAAGTGCTCCCCTCTCCCCTATGCAAGGTTTTACAAGGGCAATTCTCAGAAAGATCTGTAGGATACTAGTAAAGCTGGTTTTTTAAAGGTCCTTCTCATTCTTTGGGCTTGACTGGAATATATCTTAGGACTGAATAGCATCTCAACAGTCTGCCATGTCTGTAAGAGAGATCTAAATATTTACTCACTGATATTTTGACCCAATATATCTTATTAGAAGCACTGATTAACAATATCTTTGGGATTAATGTTCCCCAATTAACATGGTGATTTGTGTCTTCTATCAATTGTAACTTCTTGCTTATCCACAAGGAACACTGGGCCTGACAGCTGACAGAGGACCTCATACATTGTCTCCAACTATCCTGATTTGTCAGAGATACTCCCAATTAATCCTCTGCTATCTTACTTTTCCAGCCACTTTTAAAATGTCAAATGTTCCATTTTCTCTCTACTCCTCCAACTTTCCCACATTGGCATACCTCAAACTGCAAACAGAGTTCAAAGTTCAAAAGTTCAAAAGTAGTTTGCATTTTATTAACACACTAGGTGGGAGAGAAGAGGAGATGGTGACTTCTTGCCCTTTTCAGGAGACTGAAACAAAAATCTCTTGATAATGAATATGAAATCACAGTCTGTGCATAGATCAATCTCCCTGTGGAGAGAGGGAGGACTAGAAAGGCTACTGAAAATGAAATGAGGCAACTTAACCAACTAGATGGCTGCTGCCATCTCTGCTTCACTGGTGGGACAAATGAAACTCAACTGTGCTTCCAATCCCCACCCCGCAGTTCCAAGATGCTCAGTCAGAAGTACCCAGCAGGAAATATAATTTGTGCTGGATCCCTATCCAGGTTGCTGCTGACTTGCACTTCCATCATTCACCTTGCCCTTTTACCCCCAGGATCTCAGCATGGAAAAAATATTTGAAAATATTCAAAAAATTGTTGGAAAACATGTTTTTCAATTATCAAGAGCCCCTCCTGAGAAGAATCCCTGACTGATGAGAATCTTTGCAGTTCAGGACTTATTCTGCACAAAATTTGCATGTGGTTGTTTTGCTCAGAAATCATCATTTTCTGCACAGGAAACAGCATTTCCTACATGGAAAATGTTATTACAATGCGGCATTATTAATTCCTGTAGAAATGTGCCCTGCCCAGCGCAGCTGTGTTCTCAATATCATGGCCTCAATGCTAGTCATCCCTGCTTGCTCAAGGACAGCAACATTCGTCACATAGTCAGTCCAGTGTATATTTAGGATTGTGCGTATACAGCGCTGATGAAAGTGTTCGAGGAGTTGTAAGTGGTGGCGATAGGTGACCCATGTTTCAGACCCATAAAGGAGAATAGACAGTACAATGGCTCTATACACACTGATTTTTGTGCTTCGCCTCAGGAGACGCACTATCCACAATGCTGCAGCCTTATTTGAGAACTCATACCGAACAAGTCTTGAAGAGAAATGACAACGCAGAAAAAATCACAACCCAGAAACATCACCCAAGGAGATCTTCTGCTGTGCTTTCTGCAACCAGACTTGTTTATCTCAGATTGGCCTTTTTAGTCATCCGTGTACTTGCAGAAAGTGCGGGATGAGTCCTTCCTGAATCTTCGTTTGCGAAGAAAAGCCAGAGAGATTTATTCCTGTGTATAAAACAACATATATATATATATTCAGTTTCCAAAAATCCAAAACGCTATTCATATTTAATCATCCCATCTCTTCTTAACTGGATCTAGCTCCTATTGTAACTGGCCCTATCTGACAGTTCAACAGATAAGTTTCTGGTTTTGTATTTTTCTCCCATAGCCCCCCCTAGCATTCTGGAGGGGGAATTTTGCTGGCTTTACCCCAGATTTGCCCACCCTCACACTGTGCAACCCACAACTCAGTTTGTGTCATCTTCCTAGCCTGTAAAATAATAGCTTGGCTCCTGTTGGCGTAGAGATAGCCCATTTTATGGGGTAGGCTGGAGGGTCAGTTACTGCCTTCATTTAGCATGAATGTTGGGTTATCTTTCTAACTCTGAAGGTGAGACTATTCTCAGCCTAAAATGAAGGACTGGATGAGGGTGAAGAAACTGAAACTTTATCCAAAGAAGCTGAGCTGTTCCTGATTACTTGAACCAAGCACAACATTAAGATAATCTGGAGAGGCCCTTCTCTCTGTCCCGTCACCTTCTCAGGCTCGTTTGGTGGGAACTAGGGAGAGGGACTTTTTGGTGGCTGCTCCCAGACATTGGAACTCCCTCCCCAGAGAGGTTAGGGTGGCCCCATCTTTACATACTTTTAGGTGACAGTTTAAAATATTTTTATGATACCAAGCTTTTGCTGACAAATGATGGTTGGACTGCTGGTTCTCCTCTTCTTAAGATTTATTTAAATTTTATGGAATTTTAAAAATGTTTTATTATTTATGTGGAATTTTAATTTTATAATGGATTAATCTCATTTCTTGTACAGTGTTTTTATCTAGTGTTGTTTTTAAATGTTGCAAGCTGCCTTGAGTCCCACCTTAAAGCGAAAGGAGGGATATACAAATAAATAAAATTAAAATAAATAATAATAGTTAAAAGGTGTATCCAGGATAGGCCTTCAGGATGTGCTGAATGGGGCTTGCAGCTTATATATACTCCTGAATTCAGCCCTGAGCCTGAATACTAAGGTTTTTGAAATGGCTAGGAGTGCATTTGCACAGTTAAAGGAAGTATTTCAGCTGCAACCATTCCTGGAGATGTCTGATCTGACCACAAAGTGACACATGCTTTAGTTACATCCCATTTGGAATACTGTAGTGTGCTCTGTATTGGCTGTCCCTGAGAAGTGCTCAGAGACTTCATCTGGCCAAAACAGCTGCAGATACATTGTTAACTGGGGCTAGTTACAGGCTGCACACAATTGCCTTGCTACAATAATTCCATTGACTTCTGGTCTGTTTTCAGACACAGTTCGAAATTCTAGTTATAATCTATAAAGCCCTCTTCACCTGGGACTCAGGCTATCTGGGGGGGGGGGTTGGAATCCCAGATGTGCTTCCCTGAGCTTTGAGATCTTTTGGGGAGGCCCTTCTCTCAGTGCTGCCATGCTTACCAAGCATGTCTGGTGGGAACACAGAAAAGGGCCATCTCAGTAGCTTATTCCAGGCTCTTCAACTTGTCCCAGGGAGGCCAAATTGGCTCATACCTTATTGTCCTCCCATTAGCAAGTCTTTCACTCCAACAAGCTTTTCAGAACTGATTATTTAAAAGAAAGAGTCCCTTAATAATATGCTGTACTGTTTTTGTTTCTTTCTTTTTGGATGAATATGTTTCATTGTTCTTAATTCTATGGGTGTTTTAATTATATTTTCACAATAACAGTTACTATTTATATTTGTGTCTTTAACCTGTATCTGTTTCACTTTTTTTCAAGCGTCCTCTCAGTCCTGGGTTATGGGGGATCAGGATATTAAAAAATATAATAAATAATATAAAAAAACTCAAGGTTCTGGTAAATATATCCTTATTCACATATGGGTTGGTTCTGGCTAAGAGGCCTCCTGCATGGTGAGATGCTGATGATGTCATAACAAAGAAGAAAATGAAGACTGTGTTCATACTATGACAGTAAGAAGTCAATTTTGGTATTTATGTAAAATAAAAACCTAGAATGAATTTGGAGGTTTCTGTTCATGGAAAGCATATGAGAGCTACTTAGAAAAACAACAACACATTTCAACGTGCTGGGTGTGACACATAAAGCCGTATCTGTCTTGGATCCAGATTATCTGAAGGACCATATTCTCCCACATGAGTTTGCACAGGCTTTGAGATCTTCAGGGGTGAGATGTTCTTCTCTTCTACCTTACAGGTACATCTGATGGACACAGGAGCGGTCCTTCTCAGTGGATGCTCCCAGGCTTTGGAAAACTCTGCTGGAGAGGATAGACAGACTTCATCCTTGTCCTTATGGCAGTAGGTGAAGACTCCCCCCACCTCCCCAGGTCTTTGGGAATTGACCATTTAAGAGGAAATGCCTTTTAAGAATGTGTGTTAATCTTTGTTGCTTTTTAATGGACATGTTTTAAATTGCTTTTAATTCTATCAGTAGTTTAAATAAAGGTTAATTTTTCTACATTCTTAGTAACATGAGTTGTTTTTTTTTAAATCAGTATCCAATTTAATTTCTCTAAACTGCTGTGGCAGGGCAAGTGAGGATGCTGGGAGACTCCAGGCAACATGGAACTGACTTCAGTGACAGCAGTAGTAAGACCAGCTGTGGGCTGAAAGAAGTGGTGGCATATGATGATGACATCATCAGCAGGTACCACGTATCTCTGGTTCTGGCCACAGCTGGGAAGGAGGAGGAGTGTAGAGCTGTGGAATAGATGTAACTCAAAGAGGTAAGGGTGCTTTAAAGTTTCACTTGTGATGCCAAAACTATATTAATATTTGGGAAATTATTATTATTAGCTCAAATGGAAGGCTGTGAGAGGCAGATAACTTCAGGATCTTTTCATCTATGAATACCAGTACTAACCACAGAGAACTCCAGGTTAAAGTGAAATTAAAAAAAAAAACACTTTATATTGGAATATCACAAAAGGCATTCACACACACAACACACTCACAAGAACCACACAAGGCTATTGAAGAGTTAAGACAGAAAGGGTGGATAGAGGGACAGATTCAGGAAACAGAGTGATAGTTACCAGTCTTGAGTAGTAGCAAAATACTCAGAGCAAAATTTGAGGGTGGCATTGGAAGCTTCGAATCGGGAGCACTCCAACAAAGAAGGTGGCTGGGTCTTGTTCTCAGTGTCACACTTTGCTATTTGTTTGGGGTTAATATTTATACCCTGCTTTGTATCTTGAAGGGTGTACTCTGGCTATTACAAAGCTTAGATGGGTTTCCCACCGTGTAAACAAAGGAAACCCAAACGTAGCTGATTGTTGTTAATGGCTGGGAGACAGAAATTGATGAGTTCATGACAACCTCACATTGTAGGACAGGAGGGAGTTCTGTGGGATATTTCTTGGGGATTTGGGTTGTGTAGGTCACTTGATTGTTTAGGATGTTTGATGCACTGTTGAGGGGCCCAAGAAGGAATTAGCACATACCTCCTTAATGGTTTATTTACTAGGGGGGTCTGCTTGATCATAGCTTGGGTGTGCTTACTAAAATATGTTTGTGACACCTCCCCAGGTCCTTGTGACCTCCATCTGACCTCACTTTGGATCACCCTGGCCTACCAGACCCTTTCAAAGTGTCCAACAGTTCCAATTTTGAGATATTATAGAGAGGGGATGGTAGGGCATGCTAACACAGAGGTATGAGGTTTAAAAGAGGAGAGAGCAAGGGAAGGAAGAGATGGAGGAAGCGGAAGAGTTGGGGCAGCAGGACAGAGCAAGGAGAATATAACAGAAGGCAGGGAGATGGCATGCTTCTATGAGAGAGGACAGGGTTCACTGCCACAGAACAAGGGTAGGAAAATAGGTGAGATATAAATAAATAAAATAAGGAAAAGATGAGATGACGATGATGATTGATGATATCATTATAAAAAATAGCAATATATCTCAGGTTTTCACATCCATATTAGGAAATTAAAATAGGCTGAACACAAACCCACAATTTCTCAGTGGATTTGGAATGGCATTTGGAACTGATGAAGCATTTATTTTTACTTTTCTTAAAAAGAATATAGCAATCTGGCTATAATATGACTTCCTTCTGTCACAGCTCTATGACTCAGCCTCTAGAGTCACTCCTTCCCTTCCTGAACTATACCAAAGTGGGGGAGGGAAGAGTTCCTCACAAGTGCCGTGTCATGATTCTGGTCAGACATTGGTGCCTTCAGTTGCTATTTAGCAGGAACTTCAGTGTTTGTGTGTGTGTGTGTAAGGTTAACTGCACTATCTTGTATAGTGCATTTAGTTCAGATGTCTCCAGAAGTTCCCCCTGCTGTCTGTTTCTTCTTAGTAGATTGATGAGAAATCCATGCCCCAAGTCATTTCAGGAAAGAAAAGTTTTTTGTTTTTTTTTTTAAAAATACACCTTGGAATATTTCACACTGAAGAAACAGCTGATTGGTGGAGGGGAGATAAACTGTGTTTCCTATGAGCAACTTAGAAAAGTTACCAACTACTGAGCTTCAGTTAAAATATTAACAAAAGCTGGTTAAATAACAGTAGCTAAGCTATAGAGCATCTTTCATTTGGTGACCCATAACTCAAGTAGAGAAAATAGGAACTTTCCCCTCT
Source organism: Gambelia wislizenii (assembly GCA_030847615.1). Lineage (NCBI taxonomy): Eukaryota > Metazoa > Chordata > Lepidosauria > Squamata > Crotaphytidae > Gambelia > Gambelia wislizenii. The sequence goes on along the minus strand of JAUMIR010000003.1, from coordinate 190,357,522 downwards.
TAACAGTTGTTCAAGGGCAAACTGGAGTCAGATACCAAACAAAGAAAATGAGGAAGTACCTGTACGGAGTTATTAAACATCAAAAGAGAGATGAAAAGTGTACAACACTTGCAGGTCCCTAAATGCAATTACTGTGCTAAAAATAAGCTAAAAGTGTATAGTGTGGGTTTGGTGAAATCTATTTTGCTGTTTATGTAGATTTCCCACTCAGAGATGCAACTTTGAATTAATTCCACCTGTTATTTAAAGATACCAGATCTGATAAGATCAGAAAGAAAAGATATAAAATAGAATCCAGATGGATGGAACTGCCAAGTTTTTCTCCTAAAACTCTTGATGGCTCTAGAATAAACTTATTTTCATAATTCTTATACTAACAGAACAAAATATGGGGTTTTAAACACCTAGTCCCAAGACAAGATTCAAATTGCATTTGAGGATCCTAAATTCAATTGCTTGTCTGAACTAGAGCAGATCCATCAAAGCAATGGGATTTACACTATAGCAATTACTGTTTCAGCTATTGATTCTATAAGTATACTCTAGCTAGGAGTAGCAACTGGAATGGCAATCTTAAAAAATTCAGCCCTGGTTCACATATGCTTGCATGTTTCTAGTGCCTTTTAAAAACCAAGCAACCTTTCTGTAGGTGTAGATGAGCAGGATCAGAGAAATACACTTCATTCCCCATTCCTAATATCCCCTTTATTTGTAAGGTGCTTAGGAATGTGGTGGCTTAGGCAACTTCAAGTGTTCTTGGTGGGAGCAGAGTATTTGGATCCATTTCAGTCTGGCTTCAGGCCAGGACATGGCATTGAATTGGTTTTAGTTGCTATGACTCACAGCGGGGTGAGTGCTACCATGTTGATCTTCCTGGATCTCCCAGCAGCTTTTGATACCATTGATTATAACTTAGCAGACTGGCTTCTCCTGATGACAGTAGGAGACACTGTGTTACATTAGTTCTGCTCCTATTTGTGAGGCCAATCCCAAAGAGCTGCACTGCAGAATTTCTGTTTATCCCCATAGCCATTAAGCTGTGGGTTGCTCAGGGTTCCATCCTATGCTGTTCAATATCTATATGAAGCTGTTGGGGAGGTCATAATGAGATTTGGTATGGGGTTTTATCAGTATATTAATGTCATCGGTATATTAATTACACTCAGCTCTACTTCTCCTTGGTTTTGGAGCTGGCTGGGGCTGTGCAGGTGTTGGACTGGTCCCTGGATGCTGTAAAGGGCTGGATGAGGGTAATAAACTGAAGCTGAATCCTGATAAATTTGAGGCTCTATGGACTGGTGGTTCTCAGGTCTGGAAACTGAGTAAACTACCTGCCCAGGATGTGGTTGCACTCCCCCTGAGGAGGCAGCTGTCTAATTTGGGAGTACTCTTAGATCTATCTCTGTCAGTGGAGACCCATATGGACTCTGTAGCTTGGACTGTTTGGGTCTAGTTTTGACTGACCCTCCAGCTATGGCCTTTCCTAGACAGGGATAACTTAGCCATTGTAGTCCATTCACTGGTAGCATCCTGACTAGACTACTGCAGGGCACTCTGCATGGGATTGCCCTTTAAGACAACTTGACCACTCTGGGTTGAACTATCAATTAATCAGGGAAGACATGACATATACAATAATGTTCTGTGGAGTTGTCTGGACAATTTCCTCCAGCTATTGTTCAGATGACCAGAATACAGAACTTAACATCTGGATAGCCCGTAATATTATTTTCAAATGCTTTGCTTCCTCCTGAGCTAGGACTCAGGTATTGGAAAATGTCAGTAGGTATGGCAAGCAAATTCAAAGTCATTACAGAACAAATACAAAATTACAGAACAAATGTACGTGAGGAAATGGAGTTACCTGCACTCAGTTCAGTTTCACATATTTATATTTCATTTCCAGGAAGATAACATCCATCAGCCAACCTCTGATCCTATCCCACCAACCTGCCTTCCCATGATGGCCCTCCAGCAAATCTGATCCCATTCAGTCTGAATCCCACAACTTTCTTTTATCACATTCTTACTGTGGTTGTATAATGGAGAAAACTGATTACACATAATCTTCTACACTTGGCCTTATCAAGGCTATATTCAGTCAATCAAAACAGATATTCATGTCTCTCCCTTTCGTCTTCAAAACACAACATCAACACCCTCTGAATAATTTTGGTCCTTATGCCCACAATCCCTACTTATATAGCTACCAATATAGCAACTACATTTTTATAACAGCATCATGCTGTGATGCATGCTTTCCTGTTAACCATCCTGCATATTCCTGCTCTCAAACCAGCATTAGCCAATTTTGTACTCCAGCTCAGTATCATATTTCCCTAAGTGTATTATTACCTTGTATTTATCTAAATTAATTTCTGTGCTCTCAGGGCCCTTTTCTGTGACAGGGTGTAATCAATCAATCATATGCCAGCTGCAGTTATCCCACATGTCAAGTCAGATTTCTTTCTGCATTTCAGTGTCCATACTGTGAGGGAATCCAAGTGAATTTCCTCTCCCCACTCCAAAGTACCAATTTAAGACTGGTTCGTTTCAATTCACAATGACCGTGAAGATAAAATTTAATACTTTTATCTCCCTCTCCATTGGCTACAGGGAGTGGAGTGAAGAGGAGAAAAAAACATTATAACAAAATGAAGGTGTCATGGAGGCAAAGATGCTTCTCTAAACTAGCTCACAGGGTTCTGAAAGTATAATTCATGTTTACAACATGATATGATACAATATAAAGTACTGGAAGCCATCTAACAACCTACTCAACAGACATACATACACCAAAGTATTAAGAATCAGTTAAAACCAGTATAATGTTAATTCCAGCCCCATATTGTCACTGGCAATTTTGGAGGGTGGGGGTGGGGTAGATTGCAGAAAGTGAGAAGACATTTAAGTGCCAGAGCAAAAGATATTCCAGTAATGGCTGCATTGAAAGCAGAACTTGTGAGAGTGTAAAAGCATGCCCTGCTCCAACACAGACTCTTTGCTGACTGTTCAATCTGACCATCCACCTTTTAGGTTCAGTTCAGTCTTTGGCAGCTTGCTTAGGAACCAGGTAGGAATTTGTGGCTTTTGTCTTATTAGTATTCAAAAGGGGAGACTTCTATTTGCCTCCCCTACACTGGATGCCTGTTGAGCATATGGAACAACTGGATTGGGATGGAGCCAATTAAACAGAGGGTCACTTGGCAGGTAGTGTTGCCAGCACCCAGCGAACATTTTTTTTTATGAAGGATCTGGGATTGATATCTCAGGTTTTATGAGACTCGGGTGTTCAGAAGGAGAAAAGCTATGCCTGGGCTTTGTTCCCCTTTAAAATCCAGGCTTGGAGGGAATGGCTCTGGAACAGGTGTTTCCATTAACAAAAAATCATTTGGTCTCACCCAGTTATGGAGGAAGATGGAAGAATAGACCCTCTGCCTCATTCATACTCCAAACTAGGGAAGGTCCCACTTGAAGTTACTTTTAATTCATGCATTTTAATTAAATTTTAACAATTATAATTTAGTTTATTTTTTAAAACTTTTTTGTACTTGTGATGTATTTAGTTGTATTTTTTAATGATTGTAAGCCGCCTTGGAACCCATCTTGGGAGAAAGGTGGGACATATATATCTAACAAATAAGTTCCCTTTGTAAATAGTTACTAAAGTGGCCCAAGTTTACTCCATCACCTGCATCGTGTCCCTTCCAGAATCACTCTTCCAAAATCCCAAGCTGTTCCTAAACAGGACTTTCTAAATTGGAAAGACATCACAAGACTTATTCAGCTGATAATGGAATTAGAAGTACCATGAGCAGGAATTCCAAAGTTGACAAGAACTCCAAAGAAGAATCTTGATTTCTCCATGTTGAAGCTTTTTGATTCAGAGCTTGGCTGGCTGGGGAATTGGAAAGCTGTGGTCTTAAAAATATCCCAACATATATCCAAAAAAAAGTGAAAAAAATTATTTGCTCTACTGAGCCTAACCTACCTGGAACCAAAAGAACTATGGATGGAAGCTAGGGGCATAGTTGAAGAGGAAAGCAGAAATACACTGACAGTGGCCAAAATGAAAAATAAGAAATAATGGATGACATATGAGATGTTTCAAGCAGCAAAGAAAAGATGTGAAGCAATAGAAAAGGGAGACAGGAAAAGAATTAAAACCATGAACTCTATGGTTCAAAAATTAGTGTATAGGGATAAAGAGAATTATTGTAATGCTCAATGTAGGGAAACTGAAGCTGACAACAAACAAGGAAGAACAGGAGACCTCGTCTAGAAGATCTGGGAATTTAAAGGGAAGTTCAAACTAAGAGTGGGGATGTTGTTTGATCAGCAGAGGAATATAAGACATGACCAAATTGAAATAAAAAGACTATGGAAGCAATACACAGACAGAAGAGCTTTACAAAAGAGATGAAATTATGGAAGACATTTTGGAAGAAGGACTGTAAAAGAACCCCAAATTATGCAAGAGAAGTGAAGGTATTACTCAAATCTATCAGAAAGAATAAATCACCAGGAACAGATGACATTCCAATAGAGATGTTACAATCCACAGAAGATGAATCGATTGCAGTTCTAATAGCAATCTGTCAACAAATATGGAAAACAAAACAGTGGCCCACTGATTGCAAATGATCAGTATACATCCCCATTCCCCAAAAAAGGAGACACATAAGATTGCAGTATTTACAGAGCCATCACATTAATTCCCTATGCAAACAAAATTATGCTAAAATACTGCAGCAAAGACTTCTACCAAACACAGAGAGAGAAATTCCAGAGGTGTTAGCTGGGTTCAGAAAATGTAGAGGCACTAGGAATCCCATAGAAAACATTTGTTGGATAATTGAGTGCAGCAGGGAATTTTAGAAGAAAATCAGCATATGTTTTATATACTACAGCAAAGCATTTGACTGCATAGATGATGAGAAACTGTGGATCACTCTTAAAGTAATGGGTGCAGCAACACACTTGATTGTCCTGATGCATAACTGTCTGGAAAAGCAGCTCAAAAAATGCCAGCAGGATAATAAACAAGGGCTGGGAAAGCAGCCAAGCCCCAGTGATAGTTAATTAGGGAGAACCAGAGAAAGTTCAGAACAAGCAAGGTTCCATTTCTTGGAGAAGCAGCACTACAAGCAAGAAGGCACACAGAGAAGAGTCCAAAGGTCAAGGCTTACAGAAGGCAGCATTGTCCAGAAGTCAGTCCGTGGGTAAACAGGATCAGGCAACAGGGTAGTCAGGAACAGTCCAAGGTCAAGGCATGAATCAAGGCAGCACAGATTCCGACACTGAAATCAGCAGGAAGCTTTCTGCAGGGAGCTCAGTTGATCTCTGACAAAGCCTCCATTACCTCTTCCAGCCTATATAAAACAATTAAGGCTTTGTCAGGTGTTTCTTGATGAGCAAGTTCTTCTCATAAATTCTCACAGACGTCCTTTGAGCCTCTTTTTGAGCTTGCTGCTGGGTATATGATGGTGGAGGTAAGTTCCTCTCCTCTTCTTTTGTCCTTATCTGAATGGGCAGGACTCTCTGCTGGGACTGATGCCAACCCACTCGGACCAGGCTCTTCCTCTGCTCGAGCCTCTTGGTTGGCAGGGTTCTCTGCTGGCACAGGTGTAGATAAACCTGTGCCAGGGTCCCTAGGGTCATTCCCTGTCATGTTCTCCTCCTCCTCTGACTCTATATCCTCATATGGCTCACAGGACATGACAATAGCTTGTTCTCAGGACAGGTGGCCATAATAAGAACAGTATATGGAGAAAACAGAATAACTCCCCATACCCACACTCCAGAGGGTGTTGCAGGGGAGGGGGCTCCTTGAAGAAAGACCAGGATGCATTGTGTTTGGCATATTTTTGCACCAAGCAAATCACGTGAGGGAATGGAGGCATAGGTTTCTTAAGCCTCAGCTCCCCCCCATGTGCTGCTTTTCTTCCAGTTTTTGTGACCCACCCACCTGCCCCCTGTGCAGTGTGAGTTCATCTGGTTGTTTCAGGGCTAGGTAGGAATTTTTCCCTTCTTTGTTTTGTTTCGCCTACTCCACATGGTATCTGTTGGACTGTGTTGATCAGCTCAGATGGGGTCATTAAATAGGTTTTCACTTAACAGGTAAAAAGGGGAGAATTCTATAGTCAGTGTACACCTTGGGACCCTTTTGGTTGGGTTGGGTTCTGGAACTGCCTCCACAGGTTCTGCAACCTAGGAGTTGGGAAGGAGTCTGCCTTTGAGGCTAATCTGTTTTTTCCCCCCCTCTCTTTTATAATGTCCTGTGACTTTGGAGGGAGCAACCTGGGCTTTGCCTTCCAGAGTACAACCAGCCAGGGAGCATTTTTGTAACATGGGATGGCCCTCAGGATCAGGTGTTTCATCCAAGGAAAGGCTAAGGAGGTAGTCACCAACTTGATACCTGGCTTCAGCTGGACCCTCACCAGGTTGCTCCTTGGTGCTCATCCGCATTTTGCTTAAATAGTTTTAGGTCAAATAAAGTGGCCCTTATTTAATCCAAATCCTTTGTCTGGTCTCTTTATTTCAGGGTTGGTCATCAGTGGTTCCCAATAGGAAAGGGAGTCAGACAAGGCTGCATTCTGTCACTCTACTTGTTCAACTTGTATGCAGAATATATCATATGTAGAACAAGCTTACATTTGAAGGAAGGAGTAGTGAAGATCAGAGGAAAGAATATCAACAATCTAAGATATGCAGATGGCACCACACTACTAGCAGAAAACAAAAGAAGACTTAGCACAACTACTAAGGAAAGTCAAAGAATAAAGCACAAAAACAAGCCTAATGTTGAACATTAAGAAAAAAATAATAATGATCACAGAGGATCTACACACATTCAAAATAGACAATGAGGAAATTGAAATAGTAAAAGAATCCCTATTCCTTGGATCAATCATATCCCAGAATGGAGACTGCAGCCAGGAAAACAGAGGCAGACTGGGACTGGGAAGGGCAGCTATGAAAGAACTGGATAAGATCATAAAATGCAAAGTTATAAAACTGAGCACTAAAGTCAGGATCATTCAGACCATTGCATTTCCCCTCACCATGTATGGATGTGAGAGTTGGACAGTGAAGAAAGCTGATAGGAAGAAAATCAACTCATTTGAAATGTGGGGTTGGAGAAGAAGGCTGAAGATCCCATGAATGGCCAAAAAATACAAACAAATGGGTCCTAGAACAGATCAAGTCTGAACTCTCATTACAAGCCAAGATGGCAAAACTGAGGCTGTCATATTTTGGACACATCATGAGAAGGAATGACTCACTAAAAAAGTCAATAATGCTAGGAAAGGTAGAGGGAAAAAGAAAGAGAGGAAGACCACAGAGTAAGTTCTGGTGGCACAGTGGTTAAATGCCAGTAATTCAGCCACAACATTGGGGGTTGATTCCTAAAGGGCTCCAGGTTGACTCAGCCATCCATCCTTCCATAGACTGATAAAATGAGTACCCAGCTTGTTGGAGGAATGAACTTCACCCAGGGACAGGGGGATTTCCAGCAGACAATGGACCATTAGCCAAACAGAGACTAATCCTCCTTCCATATCTCCCCCCAGGAGATAGCCATTCAAGGAGACAGCCATTCAGGAACTAGCCACTCAAATACAAAAATATACATATTCTCTCCAACAGGGACTCACAGTATATAAACCCCACACACATTTCTACTCAACCATTCTCTGAAGATGCCAGCCACAGATGCAGACGAAACATCAGGAATAAACTCTTCCAGAACACAGCCTCACTGCCTGGAAACAACCCACAGAAAACCATTTAGCTAACACATTGTAAACCGCTTAGAGAGTGCTTCGGCAATATAAAGTGATATAGAAATGAAAATGCTATTGTTATTGCTAGGTGGATAGACTCAATCAAGGAAGTCACAGGCTGAACCTGCAGGACTTGAGTAGGGTGGTTGAGGACAGGGGGTCTTACAATTGTCTCTTCCATGGGGTTGCCATGAGTCAAAGCCAAGTTGAGGGCAGTTAACAACAACAACAGCAACAACAAAGTATGGAAAAAAACCCCAACTTTTTCCAAGCTCACTTTGGTGGTGGAGGGGCACGTACAGAGTAAATCATGACATGTGGGGCAATATATGTATTACTTTCATTCAATATACCTTTGATGAGAAAGCTAATAGAACATAATATATAAATTATGCCTGCTGAATATGGTCAAAAATTACATGTGTGATTGCTGTACATTTTGAGCTGGTTAAAAATGCATATCATCATGTGGCCATTTATATTTCATGAACCTCATCATGTAATGACTAAAATATCCAAATCAGATACTTCATACCTTCAATGACAATTTTTGTGAAATATGTAATCAAATGGCTGGCATTGTTTTGATAACTTATGATAGTATAAGTCAAACATCCACCATTGTAAGTTGCATTTTTGCTTATTGTAGAGGTCAGAATTCTCTACTGACCTCAAACAATGACAAAAATCCTACCAACCCACCTTTTAGCTGAAGGAACCTCTCTGCCATTAAGTGACTAGTGGAGAGCATGGGCATCAGGGATAGAAGTGGCAAGAATATTAACAAAAAATTCAAAAAATGGTCAGAAGATATGCTTATTGTGTGTCAAAAATGTAGATAAGAAGAATTCTGGACTGATGAGAATATTCACATTTCAGGACTTTTCTGCATAAAATTCACATTTGGCTCTTTTGTGCAGAAAAATGCAGAAATATTTATTCCTGTGCAGAAGATGCTGTTTTCTGCACAGAAAATTCTGTAATTGGGGATATTTTTTTCTGCATAAAAATGCACACATGGCTGGTTTGCATAGAAAATAGCATTTTTGTGCAAAAATCATGCTTTCTGCATAAGAATTAATAATCCTGCATGTTTTTTGAAGACTTTCTCATGGCGGGAATAAAATGACTGAAAATACTAATTGCTGTTTTCAAGAAGCAACTTAGTGAAGAATTGCATCCCTAATTGGGGAAGCATCTGACTATGTCTCAATAGCCAAGCACAGAACAATGACATCACCCACTGAGATTTTATTGGATTTTTTAAAATTCTGCAGATAGATCAATTGTCTTTTCTGCTTTTTTGTACCTTAAAATAATCTGTGGCTGTTTTTCTTATTTTTTTAAAATGTTCACAACCTTTTTGTGTTCAGCAAAACTATGTATAATACACCAATAAATATTAAAATTGCAATCACCAATTGATAACTGATTCATAATGCTTGTGTTAATCAGCTCTGTTCCTAGTCTTGTGACCAACACCCTTCATAAGGATGAATAATTTAGTCTGTTTCTGGTCTGTATAAGTTTCATAGGGTTTTAAATTTAAAAAAATAAATAAAATAAAAGATAAACAGAGTACCCAAACCAAGCAAAAATTCTTAAATCTGCATTTTTAGTTACTCTGGTTGCTCTATCCTGCTCTTATTGCTTAAAGGGGGTTTCTGAAGGATTCCCATCCAGTCAGGACTAAGGGTCATATCTGCTTAGCTTCAGCAGTGCAGTAGCATCAGGTAAAATTCCACACCTTCCATAGGAAGCTGCCAATAGGACACACTGATAGAGAATAAGAGATGCAATGGGATGTGTATTTAACTGAATAATATTCACTAAAGAGTAGTGGCAGCAATGCAAATGAGCAGTGACTCTCTTATTGGCTTTAATCCAAACATTAATGGAATACACAAGATGCTGAATCCTACCACAAAATCAGTTCCACTATTTACAATTTAGCCTAAGACCTGGAGTGGATTCCCCATTCCACTTATAGGAGAGCCACCAGCCACCACATCACTAAGTAATATGTGCAGATAGATAGGATAAAGAAACTACCCAGGGATGGGAGAGCATCCTATATTTTTTGAGAGAAAATATGCTAATGTTGAATTTTAGCAGCTGCTGTAATGGTAAAACAATTTGCTAAATATCCAACTAAAGCACACAGAAATTAGGTGACCTGTGAATTGAGGTTGGCTGTATGTTCTTTATGATAGCATGTAGCAGTACAGCCTCTAATCTCATAATGCAATAGATTTCCCCCCATTACACCCCCCCCAGTACTCAAAGCACTTTGCAAGTCTCCCCTACAATGAGAAGTATTAAGCAAGTTAAAGTGACATGAACAGTTCCAACTCAACTAAGTCACCATTCCTCTCTTTTTCTCCCAGGTTCATAATTGCATTAAAGAAGAGATTTAGGTCTTTGTGACACAATTTGTTGTTCAAAAACTAATAGTCATCAAGTTATTCTCTTCAGAGCAGTTTCCTAATTAAGTCAACTGCTTGGTTTGTTTATCTCAGAAAATAGCACAGCTGAAAAATGCTGGCTAAATTAGCATCTAGATTTTTTCTCTCTTGCTTTTTAAGACCTTTCAGCAACTCAGTATCTTATCTTACTATGAACACATCAATGTGAATTAGTTCCAATAATATATTGCCAACCACTTTCAGCTAAGGACACCACAATCACTGCTGCCCACAGACACCTTGCTCATATACACCTGGGTGTTGCCTACATGATGAAAAAGATCCTCAAATAAATTTCTAAGAATGCTATTGGTCCTTACGGACACTGGCCCACATTCAGAAGGTGGGAGGCTGAAAACTCTACATAGTCCATGATGTTTTCAATGTTTTTTGCAATCTTTTTGAAAAAGTGCACAAAATTGTGCACAATAGGTCATTTGTACAACCAATTTGCAAAAGGGGACACAGCAGAGCATAGTTCATAGAGCTGATAGGTGATTGGTCGGACCTCAGAGTGGGCAGGCTTGTAAGGCAGGGCTTGCGATGCAGGACCACCATTACTGTTTTGCTGGCAGAAGCATTCAAGTGTTTGTGTCAACGGAAAATTGCTCTTCCACATCTCGTCTTATTTTAAAACATGCACACATGTGTGTCCATGTGTGTGTTTCCATCTCTCCCTCTCCAAGCCTCCTATGTCTCTGTGTGTATGTGTGCTTGTGTGTTCAGAGGAAGGGAGATTTTCCACTGGCAATTCACTCACAGCCACTATCTATTCTCAGGGGGAGCATGCACCATGTGAATTACAAACTCGGGTAATTTACCCCTCACTAATCTTGCAAACACATCGTGGGTACAAAAGGGCACTGGAGCGAAAGGGCCATAAGGCAAAATTTCCCGGACTTAATTCTCCCATCTAGCTGATCCCATAGTCATGTAAATCCTGATTTGCTCTCTCCTTGTGTAGTAAGCAGGAGAACTTTTAAAAAATACTCAGCACAAGCTGCCACAAGACACAGTCTCCTCCTTTTTTCACAATAGTAATGAGAAATCTTCACATTTTCAAGAATAGATTTTACACATTTCTGTAAAGTAGAAAATGTGATAACTATTGTCTCACTGCATGGACTAGGAAAAACAATTGCTTCAGATAATTTATGTTCGCCTTTGTGATCAGCCTGTCCTGTTGTGCTTGGTCTATCTGTGCACTTAGTTTCATAAAAAGGTGGAAAAACACTCATTTTGCACAGAAACCTGAGTCTTACACACCTTACATTTTGCACAAATTGTGACATACAGACTGAAGGAAAAATAGCATCCTGGTCTCACAGTAGAATTGAGATATTTTGATAGGTATGCCAATGTAACAGTTGGAATCCTGTTAGAGGCTCAGGTGTACATAAGTTCTCTTATGGAAGTGCTTGGACTGTTTTTTTCTGACATGTAACATCCATATTCAGGTCAAGGTCACAGAAGCAGTGTTATGCACGGAGTGCTATTTCACATGTGGGTGCACACCTTAGTTCAATGGATATCTGTGTGTCTCTGCTGAGATTAACTGTAGTACTCCTTTAGGTGTGAATTTAGTTGTGCATTTAATTGTGCATTCAGTTGTACAGTGTTGCCATTCAACACAATAGTTATATAGCATAGTCAGTGCCTAAGTCAGCAAGGAGAGATTTATGTCATGCAGCCCTTCTATAAGACCTTGAACATGATCTACTTTTGTGAGCAGTGAAATGATGGAGTAAAAAAATTAAGGTAAGATTGTATTTTCTTTACCTGTGTGAATCTTAGCTAGAAATGCACAAACACACAAACACACACACGCAGAGGCATTCCCCCACTCTTCAACAACTTGTTTTTTGATGTTCCCTATTTCAACAGATTTAAATCATAGCTATGTACTGCACTTTTGACCCCTGGTATGCTCTTTTGACCGCAGTCAACTTGGCATGCTGGATCTCTCTCTCTCTCTCTCTCTCTCTCTCTCTCTCTCTCTCTCTCTCTCTCTCTCTCTCTCTCTCTCTCTCTCTCTCTCTGGCTTATCTGCAGATATCCCTGCTGGCATATCCTGGCTGCAGAGGTGGTCCATTCTGCCACTGTTATCTGGAGGAAATAGGCTAGAGTTCAAACTGAACACTGGCCTGTCATTACAGCTGCTGCTGCCATTGCCATTTTATTGCTCTGCTGGGTCAAAGGGAAGCTGGCCACACCATGTGAGAAGCCCCCTGCATGTGATCAGCATTGGTCACATGCTGAAAGGCTGTGCCTGGACCTGGAAGAGTAATGGTGACCAGCAACAGCAGTGAAGGCTGGCCTGTCAGGACAGACTCCTGTGGATGTGCAGGGCCTGATCCATTCCATCCTGGTGGAATTTTTAAAAATCAGATACTATTTTAAACCATGGTAAAGGGCTTCATTCAGGCTTGCCCCATCTGAGCCTTGTTTCTATCTTGGGTCATGAGGACTGCCTGGGGGGGGGGAGGGAATGGGACAAATGCCCTGCATCATTTGGACTACAAGGCTCATAGATGAGGCCAAGCTAGGGTATTTAGCCAGTGTAGCTAAGCCCTCAAATCTACTTGGTATGCTGTTTCCCCCCCACTCTCAGTCAGCTTGGCACCATCTAGTGTTTAGTCTTGCATTTGCAAGCTAAAAAAACCTGGGTTCCACTTTTCAACCAATTCCACTTTCTGACAGGGTTGCAGTCCCTAACCAGTCAGATAAGACACAGCTTCCTGTACATATATCAAATCTCAAAGTACAAAGAACAAATTATGCATACATTTGACAAATGTGCACTGTCCTAAAAGTTCCATGCATCCTGTGAGGTGCTAGCGCAGGACTTGGGGCTCAGTTACATGACAGTTTTTTTGTTTGTTTTGTTTTGTTTTTTTCATGGGGAGAAGCGAGATTTCCTCATCCCAAGTTCATCTCTTGCTATTTACACGATTTGTCCCTGGTTGAAAAATATCCCAGGATTGTTGTTTACAAGACAACCTTTTCCATGACAAAAGCAAGATTCCAAGACGTAATATCACCCCCCCTTTTTTGTTGTTGTTGTTTAAACGGAAAAGGTTCTGGGATTAATTATTATTTTTAGCTGTCAGTCAAGGATGCAATTACTCGTTTTTTCACAACATTGGTGACTTTTTTCCTATGGAGTTTCCCACCACGAGCGATGCTATTTGCTGCCACAAATGTTTGCTCACGCTTCTGCATTGGTGAGAGAAGGAAGGTGAAGGCAACCCCCTCTGGACAATTCCTTAAAAAAAATCCCCTGATGGGTTTGCCACAGAGGTTTATGCCAAATAAATGTAAAAATCCATTTAAAGGGAGATCGACAGCACAGACACACACAAGCCTTTAAAAAACACAACCTTCCGTGCAGGGGAGTGGCAGTAGAAGGAAACAGGTGAGCCGATCGTGGAGGTGAGAGCTTGGCAGTGTGGAACTCCCTTTAAAAAATACAAGCCTCTGTGCAGGGGGGTAGAAGGAAAAGGGAGAGCCGATCATGGAGGCCAGGGGTTGGCAGTGTGGAACTCCCTTTAAAAAATACAAGCATCTATGCAGGGTGGGGGGGGAGAAGGAAAAGGAAGAGCCGATCATGGAGCTGAGGGGTTTGCAATGTAAAAATCCATTGAATGGGGTGACTTATGCAACAAACACACAAGCCTTACTGCAGTTTGGAGGGAAGCCTTTGCTTTCAGCCGGTGAGGCTGAATCTACTGAAAAGGGTAACTGACCCTTCCTTCTCTGAACTCTGAGCACGCCCCAGCGCACCTTAATTTTCAGTTATCACCTACTCCTGATATATTTTTCCCCAACCTGTTCACATATCTGGAACATACGGTAAATAAAAAAATAGAATAAATGAAATACAGAAATCACACAACAAAGAATTTACCCTTTTGTTCCCTCCTAATAAAAACAACTGAAAACCCCACTACTTTATTTCAAGTGAAAATGACCTACAAATTAGCTGTGGAAACTGCAATTCCAGCTCCAACTCTTTTTCTCTCCTTCTGATCTCAACCAGCAAGTACAGCCCCTTCCTTAGGATTTCAGTACCCACTGGCCCAAACCCAAACTCATAAGGGTTATATTAACACTAGACCAATGTAATCCATAGTCCCTCTTAGTCCAAAAGAAATATGCAACTCTTGTTTGCATCCTTAGCAGTCAAATAGTCCAAATGTTGTTAGTTCACCAAAGCACAAGTCATGTCACTTTTGCATCTAGCTTTAGTTCCAAAGAGCAGGGCAATTATTATTATTATTATTTAAAAAGTAGGGAAACATCCTTTTGCTTTAACATATCATGTGAAGGGCTTTCCATTTCAAACTATGAAATATCAGGCATTAAGGACTTTATATGGATATATTATAAATCTCTGGATACCATAAATCTCTCATTCCTCTGCATCAGAGATTCTAACTCAGCATGTTCAGGGGTAACTTTCTGAATTCCTTCAGGATAAACTGGATCAACAAATCTCATATTAAATTTAAAAAGCATACAAATAATTTATACTATTACTTGGGCACAACACACTCATATGTGTGGGTAACTGTGGCTTCCATAATCCCAATGGTGGTTAAGGGTGTTCAGAACTGTAGTCCAAAGATATCTTGAAGATAATGGTTACTCACCACTCTTCTAGACCTTCTCCCTGAATGGACATAGCTTTTCCACCTGGAAGGCATTAACTAGATTGAGAAAACTGCTGATTCACCACACCAAGACTCAGTCAACCCATTCAGTAGTTATAAGCCCTGGAACCTACTGACCCTATCCCTAGTTTGTAGTTATAATGGCAGAATACAATGTATTCAACTGAACATAAGACTGTAACTTCAGTTTTGTAATAACAGCAAACAGCAACTAATACATTGTGCTTGGAAGATCATAGCAATGAACTAATGATGAAAATATAACAAATACTTGAGATTTTTTTTTTAAAAAAATGGATTCCCTATCCACTTGCAATTCAGCCACGTATTCAATTTATCTACAACAAGGTGATAACGGCCTATCATTATTCAGCTCTTCACTGTTCAAGTTAAGACAACTTACTTTTCCCCATCTCCTAGCTCTCCTGTGAATAAAGACCATCCACACAGGACTAAACCAAAGGGTGAAGGTTACAAATTCAGCATTTCTTCAATGAACTGTAAAATCACAAAGGAGTGGGAGCCCTGTCAGCAACAGGTTACATTGTGGATAATATATAAATCCCTGTCTGACATTTGTTTTGCCCAGACTTGCAGTTTTCAATCATTAGTTAACCTTTGCTTCATCTAGACCTCTTTCCTTTCTTGTTAAGCATTGTTGACCTCGATTTCACCAATATCCAATATCCTAAAGAAGGTCATGCCATTGCATTAGTTCCTGTGAATAGAAACACTCACTTTTTTTGTTGTTAAGTGTCTTCATTTTGCCTTAGCAGAAGCTGTGATCCTTGGATTCCTTGAGGCATCTTCTGCCAGGAGGTCAGAGACAAGGGCTTTCTAGAAGCTAGAAGATTTTTAATTCACACCTCTTGCCTTAGACTGCTGGTTGCCACATACAATTTGACTTGTCTTAGCTGTTAAAGACATGCATGCTAAGATTAGAAGTAGCACACCTTCTCCTTAATTGATAACAATTTTATGTATGTTGTTAATAAACCTAATCTCTTAGTTAAAGCAAAGTGGTGTGTACTGATCTAGGGAGATTATCAATTATCTTGCCACATATTAAATCTTTAGTTCTCTCTCCCAAATTAATGAATAAATACAGAAACTTTTTGAGGGGGCTGGTCTCAGGGACAGAGTGTGGAAGGTGGCATTGCTCTAACTTGTTATTTCAGTTAGAAATTTCTCACCTGAATACAAATTCAGAAGCTTAGTTCATTACCTGGTGTCAGCAGATCTAATCTTGATTCTTGGTGGTAACTAGGTACCTATGTAATTTAGTTCCCCTGGAGACTTTTGGGAGTGCCAGTTGAAGGAGAAATGTAAGTACAGTACTCTCCAAGGATCCCCATTGATGTTACAGAACCTCTTATCCAAATCATGGATGGGCTGAATGTTCAGTTTTCTTTCTCCTGCATTTTGGATTTTTAAATCTATGTCCTGAAGAAATTTTCCAACATTCTTATAAATTAACTGAAATTAAATTCTTCACAATCTGTACCAGCCAAATTTAATAAATATACATTCTCCCTGCAGGGGGAGGAAAATGTTGTTGTTGTCTTCCAGGAAGATGTGAAAAATGATAAGTATCAAGGAAAATAAAGTAGTTACAACCCTAATCCAGCACTAACATTCATCTGTTCAATACACATAGTTTTCAAGCCATACTTTTTTAAAAATATTTTTTATTGATTTCACATAATTCAAGCATACAAAAACAAACAAAACAAATAAATCCAACATATTTACATTAATAACTTTAAATAAAAAAGAAAAAAGTTATTTTAAGCTCTCATTGGAAATCTACTAAACATAAAAAGTTGCTGAAATTTCTTTCTTGCTAACACACCTCTTATACTCTTCTTATAACCACCTCATTCTGCCTCAGTCTAATTGTCATACTCTCTTTCTATCCTTTCTCTTACTTCTTACCTTCTATTACCCTCACATTTACTTTTTCTTTCACCTCCATTACCAATCAAAGTTCTCTCTCAAAGGAGAGAAAACAGATCCGTTATTTTCAGTGTAATTTTATATTTTATCATCTCGACTTGAACTTTCTTTCTCCTGCATTTTGGATCTTAAAATCCAAGTCCTGAAGAAATTTGCCAACATTCTTATAAATTAACTGAAATTAAATTCTCCACAATATGTACCAGCCAAATTGAATAAATATACATTCTCCCTGCAAGGAGAGGAAAATGTTGTACCTGTCTTCCAGGTAGATGTGAAAAATTATAAGTCTCAAGGAAAATAAAGTAGTGACAACCCTAATCCAGCACTAGCATTCATCTGTTCAATACACATAGTTTTCAAGCCATACTTTTAAAATAAAAGTTAAGTCCCTGGACCAGAATTGATGAATCTGTTAATTTGGGTCCCCTCCACATTCATTAAAGAAACAAAAATGTATACAGATCTCAAGTTATTTCTATGCTGAATATGAAAATGTGATATTTCTCATTAATTCATATAAAAATCAAACTGAAGCTAAAGATTTAACCATCTGTAAGATATTAACTCTGTTACCTTTGATGCCTCTGTTCACTTGTTTGAGGTGGGAGAAGGAGCAAAACCAATTCCTATCCCCCCTGAACAAATGACACACTCTGTCAAAGTTGCCAGTATCCTTGATTGACAGATGAGCCCTGGATAGGATTGCAGGGGTAGCCTATTCCTTGGAAAGCCTATCTCTGAATCATTAACAAAGATCTTTGGGCCATGAATATATGCCAATTATCTGTACCCAGTGTAACATATGCCATTATAGTAGATTTGAAAGTTTCACATGGTTCAGCTACATGCTATTATTATGGGGAAAAATAACACCAAAATCTATACAACAACTAAGCTACTGCCTAGCTTGCTGGCTCTCATGCCCTGGACTCGCAGGCCTCTGCGGCATGGTGTCTTCTCCTCTTGTACTCCCATAGTGAAGCATATAGTGGGGGGGGGTCTCCGTTTAAGCTCCCGGAGTCCTTGCCATGGCTTCTGGGTCAATTGCACCTGCAAGCACCACCCCCGGGCTGGGATCATGGCAGCAGTTGCCACCTCATGGGTGGTGGCTCCTCCTCTTCACCACTGTACACTCAGGTGAGTGGCCGTCAACAGGGCCCTTGTAAGTCTGGGAGGGTAGATGCAGATTGAGTGACAGGAGTGGATTGTGAGGTGGCAGGAGAATTTGCATGTGGGTGGTGATTGGCTGAGGGAGTGAGAGGAGGGAGGGGAAATTTTCCTAAGTGGCCAATCAACACACTAGGAAAGGAAACATACCCAAGAGTTTTATATATGTAGATTGTTTCTCACTGTCTTCTGAAACCTTAAAAAGTATGTAGATGTTCAAGACAGACAGACAGATATACTACCAGGCTGGAAATTAATTTCCACTGTTTTAAGGCAATAGAAAATAGATCCTTTCTAAAACTTCTTGGTTGGTTCTAATGAACAGCAGAATTTCTGTTTATATTTTCCACATGAAAACCACATTAAAAAACATTCTGCAAATATTTTAGCATCTTTCCAAGGGAAAATACCACAAGAATATATGTCTATTAACTATTTGGGCATGCCTTTAATCATTCCTCTGTTTCTAATTCCAGACTCTCACTAGACATTTATTTGATGTTCAAGGGTAACCTGTCATTTTAAATATTCATGAATTGTGGAAGCTGTGCATCAGAGATAATGCAAAATACCTTTTATAGGCATAGAACAAGAAAAGGATATTCTCCTGATAAAATGTTCTGCTTCTGATGTGATGAACAATCTAATGAAGACAAAATTAGCAGTATTAAGGAAGACACACCTTTCAAAGTTCAACATTCTGTCAAAATAATAGCAAGTCCTCATTGTTTTCATAAATGAGACTTTTCATGACAGGTTTTACATGGAACCTACATCTCAGATGAATAAATAAAAAAATATTGGGTCAGAACCATACCTAGTAATGCTTATAGAAGACACACTAGAATCATGACTGACTAGAACTAAATATAGAAAAATAAAGTGTATGGTGGCAAATAGCCAGCAGAATATGATAGAATAAAAAACAAACATCACAATTATATTTACATACTAACATTACATGCAATTAAAACTATGACAGTAACAATGAAGGAAGAAGTATAGCAATATTACTTTTCCACACATCTGCAACAATTTATGAAGGCTGCACAAAAACAAGCAACTTTAGCTGTAACCTGAGCATTTGGATCTGATAAGAGATATTCTAAATAAAACTTATCCTGCCTACCTGGAATTTTTTCTATATGTGGTGTTAGAAGAGAGGTTCTAAGATCTTGATAAAAGGTGCAGTAAAGTAACACATGGCCCAGTGTCTCTACTTCTCCAAGCCCACATGGGCAAATCTGTTTGGCACATGGGCTCTTTTAAAATCTACCTTCCAGTAAAGTGGAAGGCAGGACATTTAGTTTAACTAGCATAAATGCTCTTCTAAATTTAGGGATAGTCAAATATATCAGACAGTTGGCAGGTGCAAATGATCCTCTGTTATCCTAAAAACAGGGTATAGAGGACTTAAATATGACCCACATGCTCTTTCAAGTTCAATGAGTCTACCATAAGCATATATAAGCATGCATCTAGTCAGTGGTAAGACAAAAGTATTTTTCTACAGTTTACCACATAAACATTTTGACTATGCAACATTTAATTTTAAAAACATAAGAAATGGCTTACCAGATCAGACACATCAAAACACATCTAGTCTGCCGACGGTTAGAGCTAGTCTATTCCATTTCCACCAAAATCTGCAATTTTGAACAAGAAAACTTAAACAAAATATTTGTGCAAGTAACCATGTTTGATTACATTTTGTCTCTAAAATTATTTTCAATATTAAGCCAAAACTATGTAAATAAGTATTAAAAGCAGTTGATAAACAAGCTCTGACCTATACATTAGTCCATAGAGGTTTCATGCTTGCAGAGAGTGAAATTCCCATGAACTCTCTGCATTTTAGATGTGTGTGTGTATGTGTGTGTGTGTGTGTGCACGTGTGCACATTCATCCTGAACTTTCTCCATGAAAATTTTCTTTGTGTAAGAGAATAGTCTTCTGGACAAAATCTTCTGCACAACTTCCCCTTTAAACAAATAGCCTTCTTTTATGTGCAAAAAATCCCTTGTTTTTGTGAGGGGAAAGAGTGATTGCACAAAGGAATTTTTCACGAAAGGCCTCCAAATACAATCAATCAATTGTTCATTCAACCAGTCAATGAAAATAATCTTACAATCATTCACCATTTTCTCAATGCAGTATCTTGATGTGTCAAGATAGTCAAGAATCATAAAAGGTCATTTCCTACTGTGATTTTCAGAGACTGGTTACCTCAAGATTCCTCTATCTAATCTAGCATGCTATTTTTAATAGTGGCCAGTCAGATGTCATGGAAAACCCATAGGGGAAGCTGGAGAGTATAGTATAGTATTACCAGCCTGCACCACAGGATGAACACCACCATTCCCACATTGCCGTTGGCAAATTTGTGCTTAAGTCACAGCAGTTCACTTACCTGGGAAGCATCATCTCCACAGATGCCAAGATTGACAAAGAGATCGATCACAGATTAGCAAAGGCATATAGTGCATTTGGAAGACTTTACAAAAGAGTCTGGATTAACAAACACCTGAGGCGAAGCTCAAAAATTGGTCTATATAGAGCCATTATACTGTCTAGTCTCCTTTACGGGTTTGAAACATGGGTCACCTATCACCACCACTTACGACTCCTTGAATGTTTTCATCAGCACTGTATACATGCAATCCTAAATATACACTGGCTATATGACGAATGTTGCTGTCCTTGAGCAAGCAGGGATCACCAGCATTGAGGCCATGATATTGAGAACACAGCTGTGCTGGGCAGGGCACATTTTTAGGATGGAGGACCACCGCCTCCCAAAAATAGTACTCTACGGTGAACTCGCCATGGGTCAGCATAAGAGGGGTGCTCCAAAAAAGTGATTCAAGGATTCCCTTAAACAACATCTCAGGCTTGGCCAAATTGATTACCAACAATGGTCTGCCCTGGCCTCACATTGGGAGGCATGGAGACATACTATCCACAATGCTACAGCTTTATTTGAGAACTCACACCGAACAAGTCTTGAAGAGAAATGACAACACAGAAAGAATTGCAACCCAGAAACATCACCCAAGGAGATCCTCTGCTGTGCTTTCTTCAACCGGACTTGTTTATCTCAGATTGGCCTTTTCAGTCATCAGCGCACTTGCAGAAAGTGCGGGTTGAGTCCTTCCTGAATCTTCGCTTGTGAAGAAAAGCCAGAGTATAGTATAGTAAAGGTATAGTATAGTAGCCTCTCTCTCTGGCTTTTCTTCACAAACGAAGATTCAGGAAGGACTCATCCTGCACTTTCTGCAAGCGCACTGATGACTAAAAAGGCCAATCTGAGATAAACAAGTCCGGTTGCAGAAAGCACAGCAAAAGGTCTCCTTGGATGATGTTTTTGGGTTGTGATTCTTTCTGCGTTGTCGTTTCTCTTCAAGACTTGTTCGGCGTGAGTTCTCAAATAAAGTTGTAGCATTGTGGATAGTACGTCTCCATGCCTCCTGATGTCAGGCCAGGGCAGACCACTGTTGGTGATCAGTTTGGCCGAGCCTGAGATATTGTTTCAGGGAGTCTTTGTATCGCTTTTTGGGAGCACCCCTCTTAGTATAGTATTAGTTTATTTATATCCCACTTCTTTGACAGTTTGTGATTCAAGATAGCTTATAACATTTAAAACAAAAATAAAGATTCACATCATATAACAAGAAAAAATAATTAAATTATTTAAAATTTTAAAATGAAACCAGATTTTTAATTACTTTTTTTTAAAGGCGATAAATACAACATCATATTATACCTGTCTGCCCCACCCCCGAATAATCAATTCTCAGGGACCTTCCAGAATAAAAAGGTATACACCAGGGTGTGGAAAGGCAGCAAGGAGGGTCCCAGCAAAAAGCTATTACAGATAGAGGGT
Source organism: Gambelia wislizenii (assembly GCA_030847615.1). NCBI lineage: Eukaryota > Metazoa > Chordata > Lepidosauria > Squamata > Crotaphytidae > Gambelia > Gambelia wislizenii. Next base: position 190,335,588 of record JAUMIR010000003.1, on the reverse strand, counting down.
CACAATTTTAATTTGGGTGGCATGCATATCTTTGCTACGCCAAAGAAAAACTGAATAAGGACTTTAACAATAATTTTGTAAGGTGAGCTCTCTTGTTAGTTTGGGGGAAAAAAAGAATATATTTTATAATAAAAAACCACTGTGAACCTCACCTCAAGAGGCTTTTCAATATAGATGGAAAACAACAAAATATTGGCTGAAATACAAGGAATTGATAATGGACCTCACCTCAAGAGGCTTTCTAACATATAGATGGAAAACAACAAAATATTAGCTGAAATACAAGGAATTGATAATGAGGGATCAAGAGGGTAAACTTACAATAAAATCAAAAGAACAAAAAGAAGAATTCTGCAAGATTAATTGGTTCAATTCTTGTCAACTGAAAATTAAATTTCTGGAAGACCTAAAAATAGATGACATTGAAATGAAATAAATGAACTAGATAAGATCATCTGGGCAGAGCAAGAAAAGAAGAAAATTGCTAAATTGTATAAACTTTTGTTAAGCAGAAAATTAGAAATGGAAAATATAAAAGATTATATGATTTCATGGGCACAAGATCTAGGATATCCTTTAGAGATTGAAGCATGGGAAAATGCTAGGGAAAAAATCCAATAAATTTACTCTATGTCAAAACCTAAAAGAAAACCATTTGAAGATTACCCATGGATGGTATCACACACCACTTAGACTCAACAAAATAAACAATTCAATTAACAACAATTGCTGGAAATGCCATGAAAATGTGGGATTGCTACTACAAGTGTGGTGGAGCTGTAAGGTGATTAAAAATTTCTGGGGAAAAGTACATAAAACCATTGAACAGATATTACACATTCAAATCATGGCTAAAATAGAACTCTTTTTGTTAAACATGACCAATACCATGGGGAGAGATATTGAATCAAAATACTGGAGAATCATGTTATATCTAATTTCAGCAGCCAGAATTGTAATAGCACAAAAAATGGAAAACAGCTAAATCCCCAGCAATATCTGAGTTATTGATGAAAGTACAAGAAATGCTGGATTTAGATATATTAACAGCAAAAAAAGACAATTTACCGAAAGAAAAATCTCTAGAAAAATGGATGCCAATAATAGAACATTGGGGTGGGGGGAAAGAGATGGAGCTTGATAGGCAATATTTATTACTGATATGATTTGTGTTGATGCTAGTTATACGAATAATTAGAAAAGAGAGAAAGGGGGATAGACAGAACTGAATTAAAAATGTTTGTTAGAAAATTATCAAAAAATGCAAAGAAAACATGAATAAAATATGTTAAACTGGAGTTAGTAATATGTATTTTGTTAGCTACTGAACACTCCAAATGTACCATACTTTAAGGAAGTCACAAATATTTTCTTCCTTCTTTACTTAACTTTAAAGCAAACTTAATTAAAGTTTTATAATTCAATATATTTTGTATATGTAAAGAAAATATTGAACATATACATAAAAATTTAAATTGAAACCAGATTTTTTATTACTTTTTTAAAAAAGTAATAAATACAACTGCATCATATTATACCTGTCCAACCCACCCCCGAATAATCAATTCTCAAGGACCTTTCCAGGGTGTGGAAAAACAGCAAGGAGGGTCCCAGTCTAACCTCTCTGGCAAGGGAGTTCCAGAGCCACAGGGCAGTCCTCTCCCATATTCCCAAAAAGTATACCTCTGGGCATGGTGTGTGAGAGAGAGAACAGGCTTCCCAGAAACATGGACGGGTTAGTGTGGGAGAATATTGCCCTTCAAATAACTTGGAACTGAACTTTATAAAACATGAGTAACACTTTGATTTGCATGTGGAAATGGACCAGCAGCCAGGGAGATGTTGGAACAGGGGAGTTCCACACAGTTAGCAATCTGCCTTCAGCTTTTGGGGTCAGCTGAAGTTTCTAAACACTCTTCAAAGGTAACCCCACATCATCCAAATGGGATGCAAGTAAGTACTGTGCCATTATGTGCAGATCCGTTGGTCCAAGAAATGGTCACAGTTGGAGCACAACCTTAATACACTCCTGGACACCAGCAAAACCTTAGCTTCTAGGTTCAGGATTGAATCCAGGGGTACACCTAAACTACAGACACTGGTTCAGGCCCAAAACAGCTTTCTTGGATTGAGGTAAAGAAACAAAAACAGTAATAGAATTGAATGTCATCTGCATACTGATGGCACCAGACTCAGAACTCTAGCTGACCTCTTCCACTGGTTTAATATATATGTTGAATAGCATGAGGTATTGAACAAAGTCTTGAGGGACCCAGCAAGCCAAGGGATCAAAGAAGAGTCCCCAAGCACCAACTTCTGGATTTGCTTCTCTAGGAAGGAACAAAGCCACTTCAAAACAGTTCCTCCAAGTCTCATTCCAGCAAAAAAGACCAAAATTCTATCATGGCTGGTGGTATCAAAAGTTGCTGAAAGGTCCAGCAGAACTAGCAGGACCATTCTCTCCCTGTCCGGTTTCAGGCATGGATGATCCACGAAAGTGACCAAAGCTGTCTCTGTCCGAGAGCCACTTCTAAATCCAGATTGAATTAGATCTAGATAATCCATCTCTGCCAGAAATCCATGGAGCTGGGAGGCTACCATATGATTTAGTATGTTGCCCAAAAATGGAATGTTGGAGACTGGTCAGTAGTTATCCAGAATGGATGGATCCAGGGAGAGCTTTTTAGCAACAGTTTTATAACTTCCTCCTTTAGATATGCTGGAACTCTGCCTTGTTTTGGCAAGACATTGGCTATTCCCTGTAACTACTCAGCCAGTCACTCTCTGGCTTTTTTTTTTATTGGACCAGGAGGGGAAAAGATAACACATGTAGTGGCTCCCCAAGAATCCTGTCCACATCCATGGGCTGCACAAATTGAAAAGTATCCATAATAATTGGACAAGCAGGAACCAAAGTTACATCCATTGGATCAGTAACAAAGATAGCATTCAAGTCAGAGTGGATCTGAATTATATTATTCAGGCAGGAATGCTTTGATTGTGTATTCCTACATGGCAAGGGGTTGAACTTTATGGCCCTTGTGGTCTCTTCCAACTCTATGATTCTGTGGAGATTTTCACACGACAAAAATATCCCCTGGAGAAATCAGGACAGAAATATTTCTGTCCTGGAAGCAGCGCCGTGATTCACACGCCCACTTCCCTCTCCCGATATGCCGTCGTCCTCACACTGGGTTTTTTCTTCCCTCTTCCATAATATTTTATTAACGGCGAACTCCCGTTAGTAAAATATTACGGAAGAGGGAAGAAAAAACCCAGTGTGAGGACGACGGCATATTGGGAGAGAGAAGTTGGTGTGCGAACCGTGGCGCTGCTTCCAGGACAGAAATATTTCTGTCCCAATTTCTCTGGGGGATATTTTTGCCGTGTGAAAATCTCCTATGATTCTAAGTTGTTCACAGCAATCTAAGAAGTCTGGGTTTTCTTTGCCTGGCTCACATGTAAAAGACCACTTGAAATAGCTCCACTGACTGGCTTTTTACAGACACAATAGAAGCAGAAAAGAAATTTGTCTTTGATGTCTGTATTGTTCCAGAATATAATCAGAGAATCATACAGTTGGAAGAGGTGAGAGGTGTATGGAGAGACTAAACTGCACCAAGTGACAACATTGGAGGGAGTGTTAACACTGGCCTTAGTAATGCCACAAGAAGAGTTCCCATTGGCCATTGAGTCTGACTCCCTGCTCAGTGCTGGAAATCCAGATAGAACATCCCCAGCAGATCGCTGTCCAACCTCTTTTTGAAGATGTCCAGAGAAGGAGACACTGCTCTTACAGTCAAGAAATTCCTTCTAATGTTCAAGTGAAATCTCCCCTCCTGTCACTTAAACCCTTAGACCTTGTCCTACCCTGTAAGGCAAAAAAGAACAAATCTGCACCCTCCTCTGTCTTGCAGCCCTTTAGATATTTTAAGAATGCTATCACATCACCCCACAGTCTTCTCTTTACCAGGCTGAACATACCCAACTCTTTCAACCTTTCCTCATATATTTTGTTCTCCACACCTCTTATAATCCTTGTTGCCCTTCTCTGAACCTGCTCCAATCTGTATATATCTTTCCTTAAGAGAGGTGTCTAATACTGAACACAGTACTCCAGATGACACATGGGGCTCATCTACACAGGCCAGGATATGCTAGTTCCCCACTGGAATTTCCTGCCTGTAGATCAGGACCATTCCTCCCGCATTACCTGGATAAAATGGGCCAAAGTCCAGATGGGCATGCTGGTCCATCCCTGCAGCAGCTGCTGCCTGCATCCCACTCTCCGGATCCAGGGAGGAGGCCTGCAGCACATGAGCAAGGCCCCCTGAATGTGACCAACCAGGTCCCCTTCCTGGCTCCAGAAAAACAAGGTAGTTGGTAGTTACAGCAATGGGCTGGGCTGCCAGAATGGGCTCCTACAGTCACATGGGACCCAATCAGTTTTATCTTGGCTGGAAATGGTTTAACCAGGTATTTTCTTTAAACATTTTATTGGGCTAGGGCCCTGTCTTCCCTCTGTCTTAGCCCTGTATTTGCTCCAGGAGTCATGAGGACTGCTCAGGGCCAAAACAGGGCAAAAGCCCTGTGTAGTCAGGACTGCAGTGCTCCAAAACAGAGTAAATTGCCCATGTAGTCAAGCCCATGACTAGCACAGCATATAGTAGGATATTACTTCCCTTGTTTCAGAAACTATGTTTCTATTAATGCAGGCTAAAATATTACTTTGCCTTATGATTATAAACAATAATCACATGGTCTTTTTCCTGTGTACTGCTGCTAAACCAACCCCCCCCCATCCTATAAGTGTATATTTGGTCTTTGTGGCCTAAATGTAGAATTTTGCATTTGTCTCTGCTGAATTTAAGTCTATTAGTTTCAGTCAAATGTTCTAGTTTATCAAGGTCCTAATAAATTCTCTTCATATCTTCCACTGTGTTAGCTAGTTACCCTCAAACTTGATAAGGACACTTGCTAAACTATCATCTAAGTGATTAATAAAAATATTGAAACGTGTTGGTCCCAAGACAGAATCCTGTGCCATTGAAGCACCACATGATTCTTTAAAAATGGTTTTCCCACCAGCTATGGATTCATATGTTGCATATTTTCCATCTATTTTCCTTGTTTATCTATGCTTCCATCTATTTTTATTTATGTTTATCAGTGTGTCCATCTATTGCAAATTTAATCAGTTTGCTAATCATCAGTGTGTACATCATCAAATTCCTTCAGTATTCTGGGATGCATTTTTTCTGGTCCTGCAGATTTGAACACATTTAGGTTAACTAGGTGATTTCTGACTATCTCCTTATCAATCTTGATTTGTAATCCAAACCCCTCACCAATGTCTCTACTTAGCCATGGATGTTCCTCAAATAACTAACATGAAATAGGTGTTGAACAGTTCTCCCTTTTTGTAGTGATCTGTTAGCATTTTACCATCCTTGATGAGCAGGAACACTCCCTCCCCCTGCATTTTTTTGTTCAGTCTCTTGTTTTAAATGTATCTGAAAAGCCCTTTTTAGGTTGTTCCCTGCTTGCCTAGCCAGTCTCAGCTAATTCTGAGCTTTTACTTTCTTTATAATATTTCTGAAAGCGTGGGCTACACATCTGTACTCTTCCTTGGCGATTTGTCCTTTCTTTCATTCTTTATGAATGTTCTTTAAAAAAAAAAATCCTCCTTGAGCTTTCTGATCAGTGACACTTTTTTTCCAGATGCCCCATTTTTCCCCCTTCTATTGGATGGTTTGTGATTGTGTTTTTTGCAACTCCTTTTTCATAAACTCCCACCCTTGGTGGTTGTCTTTTTTCATTTTGCATATGTCAGATATCAGCATTCCTAAACTCATAGAGCACAAGCTTCAGGTTTCATGAGAAAGCTTTATTGCCAGAAATCCAGGAAGCAGTCAACACAAAGTCATTGCTGAGACTGAGAACCTAATGGTTACAATCAAAGTTAAAAGTATTTTACAATCAACCAAATCTAGTGGGCTGCATAACTTCTGGTTGTCCATCATCCATTGACACAGTCATTCCTTAAATTGAAAGTCAACATTTTGCCAGCATCTCTAACCTTGAAAGTAGAACTGTTAATTGTAGATGCCTGGTTATTTGTTTTTCCCAAGCAAACCAAAGATAGTTGCACATGGCCAGGTTGCTTACCTGTAACTGTAGTTCTACGAGTGGTCATCTGTGAATTCACACATAAAGGGTTAATCCTGCGCCTGTGCAGTAGCATTCGGAAGTCGTTAGAGTCAATAGCCATTTAATTGAATTTCGGCGGTAATCCCGCCCACCATCCCCTCCAGGCTATATAGGCCCTCCTCGAGCCCACCTTCTCAGTTCCGAATAGCCACGGTTGCAGCTTATGGTCAGGAGCAATTTAACTCCCCTTCTTTCTTTTCTTTTCTTTTTCTTTTTTCTTTTCTTTTTTTTCCTTTTCTTTTTTTTTCTTTTTTTTTTTTTTGAGGAGATGGCCTAGGACACCAGAGGGGAGGATGGGTGGGATTGTGTGAATTCACAGATGACCACTTGAAGAACTACAGTTACAGGTAAGCAACCTGTCCTTCTTCTTTGTGGTCTCTGTGAATCCACACATAAAGGGTAGATTAGCAAGCTTATATCTAGGAGGAGGGGTGTCCTATCTAAGATGAAGGAGGAAGAAGGGACACCATAGACTAGGTTAGGATTGAAAATAAACCACAAGGGTTGCTTTATTCACTGGAAGAGGTAGTTGAGAGACACCAGACTCCGGTGTCTGGTGATTATGATCCCTGTCGGGATCCTTGTGCAATACAAGACATGAGGACTGCTTGGCCCAGCGCCGCGTCCTCTCTGGAGGCTGAGTCCACATTATACACCTTAACAAAAGTCAGGAGGTTGCCCATGTGGCCGCCCTACAGATGTAGGCACCCCATTCAGGAATGCCGTAGAGGTGGAGGTAGCTCTGGTCGAATGGCTACGGGCGGGGTCCGGTAGCTGTTTCCCCAGAGTCTGGTAGGCTAGCTTGATTGCTGTAGCCACCCACTTCGAAAACCTTTGTGAAGACACTGGCTCGCCCTTCCTCGGGCCCGCATAGCAGACGAAGAGTCTATTGGTTTTCCTTAGCTGTGAAGTTCTATGTATGTAGAAAGCTAGGGCCCGTCTTACATCCAGGTGGTGGAGGGACCCTTGTAGGTCATCCGACGGGTGCTGGAAAAAAGCTGGTAGTACAATGTCCTGGTTGAGGTGGAAGTAGGATACCACTTTAGGCAGGAAGGCGATGTCTGGCCGTAGTACCACCTTGTCTCTGTGAAAACAGGTATACGATGGGTCAACCCGAAGGGCGCACAATTCACTGGCTCGTTGTGCTGACATGATCGTGACTAGGAACGCCGTCTTCATGGAAAGGAGGTGGAGGTCACATGTGGCCATCGGTTCGAAGGGGGCCTTAGATAGGGCTGCCAAGACTATTTCAAGACTCCATGCGGGAGTGGGTCCCAGTGTAGGGGGGGTGCAAGTTGGTGTAGCCTTTAAGGAAGGCTTTGACCCTAGGATCCCGGAAGCACGATGGTTTGCCCAGGTGTTGCAAGTGCCAGGACACAGTTGCCACATAGCTTTTGATTGAAGAGATGGAGAAATTCCTGTTTGAGAAAGAAGCCAGGAAGTCCATCAGGTTGTAGGGGCCCGTTTGGTCCAGTGGGATTCCTTCCTCCTCTAGGAAGGAAAAGAATTTTTTCCACTTGTAGTTATAGGCTCTCACCATTGATGGGTGGTGAGCTGCTTTGATGATCCTCTGCGCTGCCTCCGAAAGGGAGTTCACATTGTTATTAGCCAAGCTGTTGGGTTGATCAGTTGAGGTTCGGGTTGAGAATCTGGCCGTTCGCCATTGATAGCAAGTCCGGTTTCTGTGGGAGGAGCTTGTATCGCCCTCGTGCCATCCTGAGCAGCGGTGCGAACCAATGCTGGCGGGGCCACCATGGGGTTATTAGGATGCACTTGGCTCTGTCCTGTTGCACCTTCGAGAGCACTCTGGGTATGAGGGGAAAGGGAGGGAAGGCGTAAAGCAGAGGGCTTTCCCAATGCCATAGGAATGCATCCCCTAGGCTGTCCCATGACCGGCGGCCTCTTGAGCAGAATAATGGAAGCACTGTGTTGTCCTTGGAGGCAAAGAGGTCTATCATTGGGGTTCCCCACTGCAAGAAGAGAGAGAGAAGGGTCTGGCGATTCAGAGACCATTCGTGGTTTTTGGTGGTTGATCTGCTGAGTGCATCTGCCAGTTCGTTGGTCTGGCCTGGGACATGTATGGCCAGTAGGGTGATGTCTTGTTCCACACACCACTCCCAAAGGTCCAGGGAGAGGCGGAGTAGGGCCCGCGAGTATGTTCCTCCCTGTTTGTTTATGTAGAACACCGTTGTCGTGTTGTCTGAAGCCACCTGTACCACCTGACCTGTCAGAGAAGGTTCGAACGCCCTCACGGCCTTGAACACAGCTAGCAGTTCTAGGGCGTTGATGTGTAGGGCTCCCTCCTTCCACGACCAGCGCCCCCTGATGGACAGTCCCTTGGAGTGCACTCCCCAGCCCGACAGAGAGGTGTCCGTCATGATGGTCCTCGTGGGGTTCAGTTGTTCGAATTGTGAACTCCGTTGGACTGCTCGCGGGTCCGTCCACCAGAGGAGGGACTTCCTGAGCGGACGGGGAATGGTGAGTAGTTTGAGTGGACCATGAGCAAACGGCCTGAACCTCTTGATGAACCAGCTCTGTAAGGGTCTCATGCGGAGCCGTGCGAGAGGTGTGACTGCTGTGGTGGAGGCCATGTGGCCTAAGGCCTGTTGTATGTCTTTCACCATGGACCTCCTTCATCCTATGCATTTCTGTACTGCTGCGCGCAGCGTCTGGAATCGGTCATCTGGGAGGAATGCTTTCCCTATGGTGGAATCCAGAGAGGCCCCTATAAACCTGACAGTCCGGGAGGGCTGAAGGTGCAATTTTTCATAATTCACCATCAATCCAAGGCGTTCGAGCCAGGTGAGGGCCAAACTGATGTCTCTGTCCAGTTTTTCGGCTGAGGGAGTTGTAAAAAGCCAATCGTCCAGATACGGGAATACCACAATATCTTTTAGTCTGAGCAAGCCACTACCACTGCCATACATTTTGTAAATACCCTTGGAGCTGTACAGAGGCCAAATTGCAAAACTCTGAACTGGAAGGCCGTGCCGCCGACCGTGAAGGCGAGGAATCTCCTATGGGAAGGTGCAATCAGGATGTGAAAGTAAGCGTCCTTCAAATCCATGGTGGCAAACCAGTCTCCTCTCCTCAAAAAGGGGAGGATGGATGGAAGTGTAACCATGCGGAACTTCCGTGGGTGGACAAATGAGTTCAGGTCTCTTAAGTCCAGGATGGGACGGAATCCTCCGTCTTTCTTTTCGATGACAAAGTATCTGGAGAGGAATAGGCCTCCCGTTTCTGAGCAGGGGACTCGTTCGATGGTGCCCTTTTGTAGAAGACTGTTGATCTCCTCTATGATGGGCGGGGATGGTGGGGTCACCCTGTGAGGGGCCGGAGGTGGAAGTTATTCGAAGTCTGTAGTACCCTCGCCTTATGATGTTCAGGACCCAGCGGTCTGAGGTGATGAGGTGCCATGAGTGGAATGCATCGTAGAGGCGGCTGGCAGGGGAGGGTGAAGTATGGAGTGAAGGGGAAGTGTTGATGCCCGAGGGTGGTAGTGGCTCTTCGGAGTCAAGCCCATTGCTTGGATGACTCCGTGTTCCATTTGCCGAATTGGGGTTTGGGCTTGAAGGATTGAAATTTTTTGTGGGGTTGGTATGAAGACAATTGTCGCGGTCGGGAGGGTGGCGGGCTAAATCTTTTTCGGTATGATGAGCCTGGTCTGCGAAAAGACAGTCGTGGTCTCAGAGGGTGGTGGGTGGTGGGTAGGCCAAACTTCTTAGCTGTTGACCTCATCTTCTCCGCATGTTCCAGTTTCGAGTCCATTTCTGCATGGAACAGGCCCAGCTCGTCGAAAGGGAGGTCCTCAATGATGGAATGTGCTGTATGTGACAAACCTGATGACCTGAGCCATGCGTGGCGGCGGACCGCAATGGAGTTGGCCACGATCTTCCCTGTGCACTCTGCAATGTTTGGCAACTTGTCGCTGGTACCCCACCAGTGCCAGGCCTTCTTCTCTGAAGGAGTTGACGATCCTTTGGTCCTGCTCCGATAGCTTTGAGATGTGGACCGCCAGAGCGTCCCATAGGAACTTCTGGTAAGCCCCCATACATGCCGCATACAATGTCATCTTAGTGAGGAGGCAGGCAGATGAGTAGAACTTGCACCCTATGGCGTCTAACTTCTTGCCCTCTTTGTCAGATGGGGTGGAGTGTAGCCTCTGGGAGGTTTTCATCTGGGTTGTCTCAACCACTACCGAGTTTGGCTTGAGGTGGAGTGAGAGCCATGGCGCCAAGTCTGTGCACATGCGGTACAGATGATCTAGGCGTCTGGATGTAGGTGGTGTAGAGGAAGGCGTCACCCAAGATGACTTGAACACCTGCAGCAGGTATGGAGAGATTGACAGGGTGGGGAGGGACGGTGCCCTATGCTGCAAGTCTTCAAATATGGGATCATCCACTTCCTTTTCAGGTTGGGTGATCTTAATCCCCAGGGTGCCGGCCAGCCTGTGCATGTAATCGGCGAAAGCCTTCATATCATCCAAGGGGGACGGCAGGTCCGGCCGGGCTCCCCCTGGAACCAGTGATGGTCTCGGGGATGGAGAAGAGGATCTTGAATCCGAGTCCGAGGAATGAGCCGAGGGGGTCCTTGATAGGGGCCTTCTCGGCAGTACCGGAATCTCTGGCCGTCCTCCCTTGTGTGGCCTGGGCGGTACTGTGGTTCCCAACGGTGAGCCTCTCAGAGGAGACCTGTGAGGGGCCAGCCTCTCTCTCGAAAGTGACCTGGAGACTGATCTCGACGGGGGGATCCTTCCCTTTTCTGGAATCCGTGGGTACGGTACCGGTCCCCGACTTGGGCGTAGACTCTGTTGGTGGTCTAGTGATGGGTTGGTGGCGCTCCTTCTCCAGGGTGTGTGGTGGGGACCAGGGGTGGTCCCTGTGTCTCTTGTATCTGTAGCGTGGCGAGGGGTCGAAGACATCCTCGTAGTAGGCGTGCCGAGGGTCGTGGTCCCAGTAGCGGCTAAAGGGGTGATACCGATGGTATCTAGAAGGGTGGTCGTAGTACAAATGGCCATACCGTTCCCACAGCCACTCTTCTTCAGATGTCCCCAGGTCAGAGATGTACAATCCCGAAGAGGCGGATAGGGATCGAAGCCGTCTTGGTGAGCGGGACCGACGTCTTCGCCTTGGGGAATGGGACCTGCATGGTCTCTGAGGTGAGCGGGATCGCTGTGGTGTATGGGACAGACGCAGGGATCGTCTTGGCGAGTGGGACTGCCGGGATGTGCGCGACCTCCGTGGTGATCTTTCCAGAGAGTGGGGCCGGTCCTGAGAGCGGGATCATGAGCAACGCGGAGACCGGTGCGGGGTGGGCGGTCTGTGGGCTGCGGCGAGTGGGACCGAGATCACGAGGCTGATCAAGACGGGATCGTCTGAGGTGAGTGGGACCAATGGGATGCCGGGGTGACTGACTTTGAGCAGGACCAGCGGCAACCATCTCTCTCGACCGAGCTGGTCGACACCTCCACAATCTTTAGACCCGGTTCATGGAGTTCGCCTTCCGATAACTCTCGGTCTCGATCATCCCCTACAGACGTCGGAGATGGTTCCCTCGACGGCGATCGAAGCTTGGAGAGGCTGAGCCTGAGCAGGGAGACCACCAGAGACCTCTGGCCTGGGGAGCAGTCCGGCGCTGGTGTCCGACCCCTTTGCGTACCACTCGAGAGGGTATCGTTGGACTTCCTTTTCTTCTTTTTTGGGGGCTCATCTTGCGGTGTGGTCTTCGGAGAGGTAAGCCTCACCGCCTTGTGTTTGTCCTTCGGTTGGTCTTGTGTAGCGGTACCGGAGGCGCTTTTTGGAACGGTCCCGTCCGCAGTATCTGAATCGGACTTCCTTGGTCTCGAGGACGAGCTCTTAGCCCCCACTTTATCCCGGTCCTGGGATTTGGGTTTGGAAGCCTCCTTCGATGATTGTTTATGGGTCTGTGATGAACCCGACGGTACCGAGGATCTCTGGGCCGATGAGGAGGCTGAGCCTGACAGCACGTGCTCATACAGTTGGGCCTTCAGCCTTTTATCCCTGTTACGCCTTGCCTGAGGGGTAAAGGCATTGCAGTGGTGACAGGATCGGACATCATGTCTCTCGCCCAGGCACATCAAGCAGTTAGAATGCCCGTCTGACTCAGGCATTTTTGCCCCACAGGTTAGACAGGTCTTAAAGAAGCCCGTTGACGCCATCATCAACAACAATAGGGGCACTCACGAATTCGAAGTCCGAGATAAATTCCAAGGTCGTACCAAGAAGAATCGCCAAAAAAACCAGTCCAGAATCCGAGGAGTCACTGAAGACAGTCCGAAGGTCCAAATCCAGGAATGCAAACCCAGATTTGGGGTTTGGGGGGGATTTGGGGGGGTAGAAAATACAAGAACTAAAGGCTAAAAACTCCAACAAACGTTCCTCGTGCTGCCAACGCAGCGGAAAAAAGGGACTGAGAAGGTGGGCTCAAGGAGGGCATATATAGCCTGGAGGGGATGGTGGACAGGATTACCGCCAAAATTCAATTAAATGGCTATTGACTCTAACCACTTCTGAATGCTACTGCACAGGTGCAGGATTAACCCTTTATGTGTGGATTCACAGAGACCATGAAGAAGAAGAAAAGGAACTGAGAAGGCGGGCTCGAGGAGGGCCTATATAGCCTGGAGGGGATGGTGGGCGGGATTACCGCCAAAATTCAATTAAATGGCTATTGACTCTAACGACTTCCGAATGCTACTGCACAGGTGCAGGATTAACCCTTTATGTGTGGATTCACAGAGACCACGAAGAAGAAACATCATTTCGCCCCTACACAAACTGCTAAGTACACTCTACATCAAAGCCCCAGAGAAACTAATAACTATGGCAGGAGCCATTCAAATACACAAATTTACATATCCTCTCCAACAGGGGTTTACAGTATATAACCCCCCCCACACACACTCCTACCCAACCATTCTCTGAAGATGCCAGTCACAGATGCAGGCAAAACATCAGAAATAAGCTCTTCCAGAACACAGCCTGGAAAAAAAAGAAGAAGAAAAAAAAACAAGGAAAATCTATAGTGTCCCCAAACATTGACAAATAAATAAGCTTTAAACAAGGAGGAAGATATCTTGGGCAGCAGCCTAGATCTCAATCAGGTTGAACATGACCTATCTCCTCTGATGGTTGGGAGAAATATAACATTTCTAAATCATAATGAACTGTGAATCTTCACTCTCATATTTTCTCATGAATAAGAGTGGGTGGATCACAAAAACTTATGTGGAGTATAGCTCGGGCTTTCCTTTATCAAAAAGAGAATGAGGGTAGATAAGAAGAAGGGTATACATAAGGGCAGGGAGGGTGCAGACATGACAGGATAGTTTTGTTGGGACAAAATTGGGGGGAATAGGGCTTTACATGGTAGGGATGAACATCGAGGCATACACAGACAGCAAACAAGGGGGGACAGTGTGACAGGGAGCATACTGGGGGCATATAAGGGCAAGGAGGGACAGCTGACAGGGCAGGGTACTTTTATGAAGACAAAAACAGGATAACAAATATACACTTGAGTTAAAGGTAAAAATAATAATAATATAGAAATGGAAAACTAGGGAACTGTGTGACATCTGCTGATCTTCCTGTCTATGCCTCATAATGATAACATGATGGCTAGTCAATGTTCTAAGAGAGAAACAGCTTGCCCAGGAAGGTTGATCTTCAGCGTGTATATAGCTAATTGGCATGGAGAACAATATATCATAATTGAGTTTAGGTGTGGAAGTGGGGAAAATAACAGATATAAGAACAAAATGGTACCTGCCAACTTCCCTGTCCACATCCTGTAGTCGTCATCTGGTAGGTGGTTGTTAGTGCAGTCTCTCGGTTGATAAAACATCTGTAGTTTGCTGTGGTGTCACTGGTCCAGTCTTTTTTCCTCCTTATGTGTCCATCACAGACTCCTTTTAGTCCAGGAGGTTCGCTGTTTAAATTGCTTCTTAGGTGTGTGGACGAGGCTGGTGTGATCTATCTTTACCACATTTTCTCCTTTTAGCCACTTGCCATTGCATTGGTTTTTGTTGTCCCTCAGGATAGGTCTATGTCTTGTCAAGTTTGATGAGATCACTTTCTAATTCTCTGAGTATTTTAATATCAACAGTGTCACAGATGTCAATTAGTTGTTTGATATTGGATGATACCATCGTGTGATTGTTGCTCACTACTATTAGTTTAAAAGGGTAGCCCCATCAATATTTGATGCCTCCTTTTTGTAATAACAAGATGAGAGGTCTGAATTGTCTTTGTGTTCGAACTTTCCTGGGAAAGGTCCTGGAAAACCTGCATTTTGTTGTTTTGATAAGAGAGATCTGGTTGTTTCATTAATGAATTTAATACTTGTGTCTTTCAATTGTAATTGGAAAATTTGATAAGGACATCTCTTGGCAATAGCTTGTTTTGTGTATTCAGTGTGGCTGTCCAGTGAAGCTGGTCAATATCGGAGGTTGTTAGGTCTATTTAAGGGCAGGTGTTATTGACCCATGAGAGAATTGTTTTCTGAAGAATGGGTTGCCGCACGGTCTCCAGGAACCCACGGACACAGATATTTTTATGGCGACCCCAATTTTCCAAATCATCTATCTTATTGAGAAAGTAGTTGTGGTTACATTCTTGATGTTCTAACTTTGTTTCATGTGTTATTCCACACTGTAATACTTCATTGGCTATGTCTGTCAGATCTCCTATACAAGCTGTGAGGGATGAGAGGTTTGTCTTTATAGGCTCCAGTTCATCCAGCCAGTCTTTCTGTAATTTTATCGGTAAGACTGCAAATATTTTTTTCTCTCTCATCCAATCAAGTTGCTCCATGAGAGAGTCTTTGTTCTCTGGCTATTGTCTCACCCTCCCTCCTTTGTTGTTTTTATTTGGCCCAGCCATCATGACAGTGTTGTTTTGCCTCAAAAATTCCCAGGCTTGTGGTTTTGGCTCCATTGCTGGGGCGAAAAAGAAAAGAAAAAAAAGACTGGTCTCTAAACCTTCTGTTGTTCTGCTTTGGGATGGTCTTTCTGGCCATATGTCAATGCTCTAAATCCACTCTAAATACGCAATCTTATAGAGACCAACCCTTGCAGAAAAGATTATATGCCCACCATCTTGGGGCTGTCAACCACGCCCCCATTGCTAGCCAAATGTTTTTCAACACCAACCCTGTGATCACCCCAGCCAGCTCAAGAGGGGAGGCTGATGAGCAGTGGGGTAGGCAGTATACCAACAGAATCCCTCATCTGTCCCAGCCACCCAGCCTCAGGTACACACACCCAGAATCAGAAAACTGTGATTGGGCACCTGACCAGAGGGATGGAAGCCCAGTAGACCACTGCAACTCCACCTCACTGCCACTGGGTCTCACCCACTGCTGCACAGAGAACCCTGGTGGACGAATCTGAGAAAGATTAAATCCTCCAGCCTCATCCAGACAACTTCACTGAATGATCCTCCCCACACAAGAAAATGATTATTGATCTAACCGTATCCTTTCCTTGCGACCGTTACTGTATTTCCAGTAAAAGTGGTGGTGGCAGGGGGCAGACATGAACTATAGTATGTCTATGAAGAGAAACTTAAAATGTGTACAAGATCATGGGTGTGTGCACACTGAGACTTATTTTTCCTCCCTCCAGACAGTAACCTGTCACAGGCAGATAATGAAGTCCCTTCTATTTTCTGGAGTGTTTAGCTTTTATGTACATGTGGGACCATGGATAAGAGCACTCACTGTACTTATAGAGCTCACTACACAGGCCTTTTAAAACTCCAATGTGCACTTACTTGGTAATAAGTCCTAAAAGAATATATTTCAGTACACAGGATTGGACAAAGACATTCTGCTGCCTGTGACAGAGCAGAAAATGCACTCATACCATACACAAATGTGCATGCGTGTGCGCACAGACACACACTTGCCTAAATACTGAAGGCAAGTTATTTTGACACAGAAATTAGAAAATTCCATCAATGACTCTTCCTGTCCCTATCAGGAAAAAAAAAAGTATAACAATGATAACTATTTGCTGTTTTTTCATCATACAAAAAATCTGCTGCCTGAGGCAGTTATCTCACTCTGGTCAATGGCAGATTCAACCCTGCCATTGCACAGATAGCCATAAATGGTTATCTACAGACTCCAAGAAAAAAAATAATTGTATTGTGCTCTGCACACATATATTTTGCTCAAATCCACAAGCAAAATTATAGCACTTTGATTCTTCTCTAACATGAATTGCTTTATCTTACACAATGCTACAAGGGAGGTAATTAGAATTTTGTCTTAGATAGCTCTTACAGAAGTTTAAAGATGTCTGCACTACAGTGCTTTGGCTAAAATATTCTTCTAATGGCCTCAATATACTACAAATTCCAGGATTCATTAGGTTGGGCTCATGCCAATTAAACTGAGATGAAACTGATTTATCTGACCAGTGTTCATCAAATTTCCACACACAAAACCCAATGGTGATAATTTCATAGTGCTCTCTTGGTTACATTACAAAGTAGCCATTAGAAGGCCTTCTTTACACAGGCAATATACCCCCTCTTGCCCCCATCTTGAAGCCCTGTAGTCCACATGATGCAAGGCATTTTCCCCATTCTACCCCCAGGCAGTCTTCACCACACTGGGGCAGATACAGCTCTGAGACGGGGGAAAGAGGGGTAGGGCCTGATACAGCATTATAAGAAAATTCCTGGTTTACTCTGTTACTGTCAGGAGGAAATGGATCAGGCCCCACATGTCTGCAGGAGTCTATCCCAGCAGGCCAACCCTCAATGCTACCACTATCTCCCTGGCTCTTTTGGAAGGCAAGGAAGCAGGCCTACAGCATGTGACCAAGGCCGGTCACATGCTGGAGGCCTCAGTCACATGTTGTGTGGTCCCTTCCTTCCTTCTGAGACAGCAAGGAAAATGGGGTGGCAGTAACTGCAGTGATAGGCCAGTGTGCCCATCACAACTTCATCTCATTCATTGGAGCGAATGGGGGAACTGTGGGTGGGGAGCTAGTGTATCCTGGCTTGTGTAGTTGAGCCCTAAGTCATAAAATAGGTACTTTCTCTAAAGTACTAGGGTAATAGCTTCTGAAGCCAAAGTGATTGAAGAGGAATGCAACATCTGATGGTGTGATATATAGATGTGATACCTAAGGGTGCATCTGGGTAGTCATAATGTGTCTGAATGCATTATTTCAGGCACTCTTGGCAGGAATCATGGGATTCCTGAGTAGCATTTTTGGAGGAAGGTGTTTTCCCCATCCTGCACTGCTAATTCATAGAATCGTTCTTTTCTGAATTGTGAAAAGAGTTACAATGACAATATTTAATAAGTTGCACTCGTCCTGGATGTTTCCTCTGCCATCTTTGCCTCAATCACCCCAACAAAACTATATTTGTGATATATCGTGAATAAGTCAGAAGTAATCCCTCCAGCTCTGCTATAACTGTACCCAATACTGTGATTATTGTTGATGTGATTGGATTTTAGGAACAGGACACTGGTGAATATGAAATACTTGGCTATGAATATTTATAAAAATATAATATAGCTACATACACATTCTAATGTTTTGCTCTTTTAAAACACTAATTAGTTATGCTGATTCTATAAAAGTTGGAAGGATTTCAAGGTCAACATGCCTTTTGAAGAAATTCAAATTTTTCTCGCTTTTTTTGTTGACATCAACTTTAATGTTTCTGAAAGCTTCAGATTGATTGAAGTTTGTTTATTCAAAAATGTTGAATACAGCACAGTTCTCAAAGCATAATTTAGATTTGCAGAGTGAAGTAATTAATATCTTATTGTTGTGTTTTAGTGGATTTATTGATATTCTGGTGCTCCACAACATACCAAATATCTGGCAGAAAAATTATTGCCATACTCTTCAAGATGGTATTGTGAGCCAACCAGATGAACCCATAGATGTTTCCAGGTGCAGTGCTTTATGATTTGTGTTTCAGCAATGTAAGTATCTCAATATTCTGGCATGATAAAATTTGAGGCAGTGTACACTGAGTTTCCTAGAGTTCTCCCATCCAGGCTCTTAAGACACCCAGCTCTTCTTTCAGAGATTATAAATGTTACTCTTTGGAAAACTGCTCCCAGAATCTCCTCAGCTAGCTAATGTGTCTACTGGCTAAAGGAATTAAATAATTTTAGTCCAAAAATAACTTCACAAAATTCCAAAGTTGTTGTATATTGAGCCTACTGGTTATGGCCTGAACCACACCTTCATTTTGCCAGCTTTTTCAGTAGTGACAAATATGGATGAAAAAAAATATTTCAAAAAATAAAATAGAAAAGTGGCAAAAAAAAAAAAACTCAGACAAAGAGAAACCTAATGTGAATCTTTGCCATTTGAATTTATCCTGCACAAAATTCACATATAGGTTTGGCTGAGTTTTCTTGAACATAAAATAAGATTTTTCTGCACAGTATGAAGCATTTCCTTCACAGAAAATAGCCACACACAATAGCCGCAGCTGTTTCTTACACAGAAAATGTTGTTCTCCATGCAAACCTTTTTTTCAGAATAAGTCCAAAACTTCATGTACAGAAAATGTTGTAGTTGAGGACTTATTCTACACAAAATTTGCATGTGGCTTTTGTGCACAAAACAGCATTTCTACAGAGGAAATAGCATTTTTGCACAGAAAATAACCACAGCAAGTATGCTCAGAGGCTCAGATCAGCTTCTGAGCTGTTTCCCATATAGAAAATGCAATTTTCTATCTTTTCAACAACTTCCAGAATGTCCCCCTCAGCTAGTAGCATTGCCTCAAGAAGGGAGAGGGGGGAGGGAGAGAGATTGATTATGGAACTGCATTAAGGGAAAGGATGAAGCTCAGGACAGTGTACATAGGATTCCCAGCCCCCCTCCTCTCCAAGCAGCTTCTACTTAGTAAGGCTGTGTGTCACATGTCTTCAGACTAGGCCCTAGAGCAGTGAAATATGACTTCATTTTGTAAGGTCATTCATGAATTTGTGGTGAAATGACTTATTTCTCCTTAGAAGTTGGAAGAGTCTAAAGATCTGCTCTCCCTCCCCTATGAGGACAATGTATACAAAATACTTGAGGGTGTTAAAGAGCTATATAAAATGCTATATATTCATCCTTCTTTCTACTGTCGGTGCCACTCTTGGGTACAAAAGCTATCAGTACAGCATGGGCAGTTTCCAGGTTGAAAAGGATAATAAGTAAGATGCTCTCTTTGAGGCTTTTTCCTCAGCAAAAACTATTGGCTGCTGGTTTTGCATCATTATTGCTCCATGACCTCCCTCTGAAGCATCTAACTGCACTGTCAGCTGCTCAGCTGGTTTGAAGTATTTCAGTACAGTACTTTGCTGACAATTTAGTTAATTCTTAGGAATGGCTCCTGTCAGGTCTGTTATCATTGCCAGGCTGCATCCTTGTGTATTAGCAACTTCAGCAACTGACAAGTGGCAGAAAATGGTGAACTGAATTTGGACAAATAGTTGATCCTAACAATATGGCCTTGTACTCCTTGATATCCTGTGGCCTGGATATATCCATAATAGCCCCCATCTTCTCTGGATCTGGTATTTTGAAGTCAACAAGTGCCCAGTGTAGGGTAGTTCTTCTATTTTCAGCTGTATTTTGGCAGCATTCAATTTAATGTTCCTTCCCTGGTACCTTTGGACAACTTACTACAGTTTGCTATCATGCTTTTCTTCTTCCTTAGCATCTTCTTCTCCTATAGTTAGAATAGCATCAACCAAAACTGTAATGCCTGGAAGCCCTTTTAGTGTGTGATTCAGCTTCTATTGCAGGATTAAGTCCCCAGTAGCATCCTTAACCATTGGTATCTGTCAAATGGTGTGCTAAAGGCTGTCAAGTGGCTGTCTCATCTAGTTCCACCTGCCCACTCCATTATCAACATTATCAATTTTAAAAACTTTTACCCAAGACAGGTCCTGATAATAGATCTTCAGTTGTTGTTAGTGGGTAATAGCTTCTTTTGAGTGCCCTACTAAATGACTTATGATCATAAAAATAATGAATTTCCCTTATGGCTTCCCTGCCACCTCTAGGCTACTGAACCAGTCAAGGCTTGTTTCTACTGGTGCAATGGTGCCCCTTTCCTGGAAAATTGTCAATTCTTTCCTTAGTGTTCCAGCAGAACTAGTAGAACTCAACATTTTTGGTAGCCATACTGGTTACACTCAGGGATCTATCATTAATAAGGATAAGAATAATATTAAAAAAAAATAAAAAAGGATGAAAAATATGTTTTTCAGGTATTGAGAAACCCTGATGATAAGAATCCTAGACTGATGAGAATCTCTGCAGTTTGTTTGTTTGTTCCCCCCTTTCTCCTAGTATGGGACCCAAGGTGGCGTACATACCTTAAAAACAACAACAATACAATTAAAGTCTCTTAATACAAAACTTAAAATACAATTAAATTAATTTTGATCTAAAAACACAAGTTAAACAACATTAAAAGGTATAACAAACTAAAATAAAAACTCTCTACACCCCTTCCCCATTAAAAAAAAATCTATCTGCCCTCACCAAATGCACAAAATTTGCACAGAAAATATCATTTTCTGCACAGAGAAAGCTATTTCCTTTGCAGATAATGATGTATTTGTGGTTGATTTACATAGAAAACTGCATTTTCTGCATGGGAATTTTTTTCTGTGCAGAAAATATTTCTGCATAGAAATATTATTTTCTCTGCAGAAAATGCAGTTTTCTATATAGAAAATTTTGCTTTCTGTGCAAAAAAACCACCACCACACACATGTGGAATTTATGCAGAATAAGTCCTGAATTATGAATGGATTTCAAAAAGAGTTTTGAAGACTTTGGACTTATCTACACTGCTGGTGTACCTGCTGGTGTATCCTGGATGTGGAAGTGGCCTTTTCTGCCCCCGTTACCTGAAGAAAATGGGGCAAAGTCCACACAGGGATGCTGGCCTATTATAGCTAGCACCACCAGCATTTTCTCTGCTTTTCTGGGTTCAGAAGCACCATGTGACAAACTCCCTGCATATGACCAGCCTTGGTCACATGCTGCAGGTCTGCTGCCTTGACCCAGCAGAGTAAGGGCAACCAGCAGTGAGGGCCAACCTGTTGGGCTTTGCTCCTGTGGGCATGTGGGGCCTGATCCATCCCACCTATACCATGCTGTGAAGGTAGGTATAGATAAGTTATCCTCTGTATCTGAAGAAGCAGGACCCTCTACCAGAGCTGGGACTGCACTATTGTCTGTGTCTGAGGCTTGTGGCTCTGGAACATCCTCCTGCTCTGGTTCAGTAGGTCCTAGCATGTCCACTGCTTCAGTCTCTGAGTCAGTGTTCATTTCCAAGTTCTGGAAGCAAGGCATGATAATGACCCCCAGTGAAAATATGGGGATGAGATGATGTCAAGCTGGGGTAGGGCCCAATAAACCATTTCCAAATAATACCAAGCTTAATCTGTTTTCACTGCAAAAACTAGATCAGGCCCTGCATGTCTGCAGGAGCCTGTCCAGAAAGCTGGCACTCGTTGCCACCACCATCTCCTTGGCTCTACCAGAAGTCAGACAGGGGTCCCTCAGCACGTGACTAAGGCTAGTCACGTGTAGGAGGCATTCAGTCACATCGGGCCCCTTCCTGGCTTTCAAAATGGCAGAGAAAATGGTGGCCATGGTGGCTGCAGCAACAATTCCTGTTTGGCTTCCAGCCAATGTGATGATGGTACTGGGGAAACAACAGGCAGCTTTGCAACTGGGAACTGGCATATCCTGGCTTGTGTAGATAAGCCCTATGACAGTGGCCTAAGTAGTTCTTTTCCTGACAAAGTTTGCATTCTTTCTTGTAGGATCATCATTTGTCTCTTTTGGCCTTTGATGAAGCCTTCCATAGTCTATGTACTAGTTTGTAGATGCAAGTGGTCTGTCCAGGTCCTGCTTCCCAGGGTCCCCTATCCAATGCTTTCGTACCTGATCTGTACCTGTGGCTTATAGCATTGAACCTTTGGACCATTCTGCTGCTCTTGCAATTTGATGACATTTTACCATGGTGAAATCTGTTTTTCTTATTAATCTTTTCCTCAAAGTAGAGTCCTGAGTGCCACACATAACCCTATCTCTAATTAGCAAGTCTTTTATCTTCCAAAGGAACATGCCAGAATATTTAGAGTTGTGATGTAGGAATCTGTTCCTTGTTCTTTTCCCCCAGGTTTTTAGTGAAAAACTGGTATCTTTGTATGGTTTGATTTTTCATGGGCTCACAGTAGGCATAGAAGGTTTCTATTTGATGATAAACACATGAAATAAAGAGGCCAGACACAAAGCTTGGGTTAAAATAGGGGTCACTTTATTTATTCTATCATCTATTTAATCTTTATTCCTTGTGGTATGCAAACTAGGCGGGAGACCCAATGTGAGAAAAGCTGGAGCCGATGGTCTCACCCAGACCTATATCCCAGCTTCCCTAGGCAAAACACCTGAGCCCCAGGGGGGTTCCCATCAATTGGGCTAACCCTGGGCACCATCTGCTGGAAGGCAAAACCCCAGGATGAAACACCTCAAGTCGCATGACTTCTGCCCAGGGCCCAACCCTCTGGCCAGCTTCAATGATAATCTACTCCCCACCCTCCAGTTGCATGACTTACAAGGGTAGTTTGATAGAGCCATCCTTCACCCAAAAGAGGTGCCATAGGTATACACCAAACTAATCCCCACCTCCCTCACAACCTGTCAGTTTATTGACCACCTATGTATTTATTATAATCTATTTATTAATAATTATTTAACTATATATCTCCACATAGACAAGACAAAACTACTGAACTAAATTACAAGACAAAACAAAACATTAACAATAGACATAACATCTCTCTCTCTCTGGCTTTTCTTCGCAAACGAAGATTCAGGAAGGACTCATCCCGCGCTTTCTGCAAGCGCGCTGATGACTAAAAAGGCCAATCCGAGATAAACAGGTCCGGTTGCAAAAAGCACAGCAGAAGGTCTCCTTGGGTGATGTTTTTGGGTTGTGATTCTTTCTGCGTTGTCGTTTCTCTTCAAGACTTGTTTGTCGTGAGTTCTCAAATAAGGCTGCAGCATTGTGGATAGTGCGTCTCCATGCCTCCCGATGTGAGGCCAGGGCGGACCACTGTTGGTGATCAACTTGGCCAAGCCTGAGATGTTGTGTCAGGGAGTCTTTGTATCGCTTTTTTGGAGCGCCCCTCTTACGCTGACCCGTGGCGAGTTCACCGTAGAGTAGTATTTTTGGGAGGCGATGGTCCTCCATCCTAGAAACGTGCCCTGCCCAGCGCAGCTGTGTTCTCAATATCATGGCCTCAATGCTGGTGATCCCTGCTTGCTCAAGGACAGCAACATTCGTCACATAGTCAGTCCAGTGTATATTTAGGATTGTGCGTAGACAGCGCTGATGAAAGCGCTCGAGGAGTCGTAGGTGGTGGCGATAGGTGACCCATGTTTCAGATCCATAAAGGAGGATAGACAGTACGATGGCTCTATACACACTGATTTTTGTGCTTTGCCTCAGGTGTTTATTGCTCCAGACTCTTTTGTGAAGTCTTCAAAATGCACTATATGCCTTTGCTAATCTGTGATCGATCTCTTTGTCAATCTTGGCATCTGAGGAGATTATGCTTCCCAGGTAGGTGCACTGCTGAACACACTTGAGCACAGATTTGCCGACGGCAATGTGGGGATGGTGCTGTTCGTCCTGTGGTGCAGGCTGGTAAAGAACTTCTGTTTTCTTCAGATTGACTTCTAGCCCAAACAGCTCTGCAGCTGTTGCAAAGCAGGATGTTAGGCGCTGCAGAGCTGCTTCTGTGTGGGCAACAAGGGCAGCATCATCGGCGAAGAGCAGCTCACGGACTAGATAGTTTAGAGTCTTAGTGTGAGCCCTCAGACTGCTTAAGTTAAACAAGCTACCATCAGTACGGTAGCGTATATAGATGCCGTCGTCTTCTTCAAGCTCTGCCATAGCCCTTTGGAGCATCGTGCTAAAGAAGATTGTAAATAAAGTTGGTGCAAGAACACAACCTTGCTTCACTCCATTAGTTATTAGAAAGGGCTCCGAAAGAGCATCGCCATATCTGACTTAACCACGCTGTCCCTCGTGTAGCAAGATAATCATTTTAAGGAATTTGGGGGGACATTCTAGTCTTTCCAGGATCTGCCACAGACCTTTTCTACTTACAGTGTCAAAGGCTTTGGTGAGGTCGACAAATGTTACATAGAGACCCTTGTTCTGCTCCCTACATTTTTCTTGCAGTTGCCTAAGGGCAAATACCATGTCTGTAGTACTCCTATTGGCTCTCAAGCCACATTGGCTTTCAGGGAGAAGTTCTTCTGCAATAGCAGGAACTAATCTGTTCAGGAGTATCCTTGCAAGGATTTTTCCAGCAATTGAGAGCAGTGTTATGCCTCGATAGTTTGAACAATCGGATTTTGCTCCTTTTTTCTTGTACAGGGTGATGATGACTGCATCTCGGAGGTCTGATGGCAGTTACCCTTTTTCCCAGCAATTTACAAGGAATTCGTGGAATTTTTCATGGAGTGCATGACCTCCGTGTTTCCAAACTTCAGGTGGGATTCCATCAATCCCAGCTGCCTTGCCGTTTTTCATCTGCTGTATGGCCTTAAGGGTCTCTTCCAAAGTGGGAGCTATTTCCAATTCATTTTTTATCGGTTTTTGTATCATATGTTGGATAGCTGAGGCTTGGACTACTCAGTTGGCGCTAAAGAGACTTTGAAAATGTTCAGCCCAACGATTTAGGATGGAGGCTTTATCAGTAATTAATGTTTGACCATCTGTACTGTATAAGGAGCTTTGGACCTGATAAGTAGGTCCAAACATTGCTTTAAGAGCTTCATAAAATCCTCTATGATCACCCAGATCTGCACAGCATTGTGTCTTTTCTGCTATATTGATCCACCACTTGTTCTGCATGTCTCGGAGTTTTTGTTGTAGTTTGCTACATGTGAGGCGGAAAGCTGCTTTTCTTACATGACAGGTTGGCTGGGCGAGGTATGCCTGGTGAGCAGCTCTCTTCCTTGCCAACAGCTCCTGGATCTCTTGGTTGTTTTCATCAAACCAGTCTTGATTTTTCTTGTGGGAGAACCCGAGGGATTCTTCTGCAGACTGGAGGATACTGTTTTTGATATGTTGCCAAAGCACTGTAGGAGAAGGATCTGTAGGATGGTCTTCAAGTTTCGTTTGTAGATTTGCCTGGAAGTTGTCTCTCATGGTAGTTTGTTGAAGATTGTTGACTTGGAGTCTCTTCTTTAAGATGCCACCCCTCTTAGGTTTGAACTTAAGATGAAGATTTAGTTTACATCTGACGAGGCGATGATCTGTTTGGCATTCTGCACTGGGCATCACTCGTGTATGACGGACATCACGAATGTCTCTCTGACGGACTAGGACGTAGTCAATGAGGTGCCAATGTTTGGATGGGGGATGCATCCAGGTTGTCTTCAAGCTATCTTTCTGCTGAAAGATTGTGTTTGTAATAGTCAGCTGTTGTTCTGCACAGAACTCTATCAGGAGGCGTCCGTTATCATTGCAATTTCCAACACCATGCTTGCCTAAGACACCTTTCCAGGCTTCGGAGTTCTTTCCTACTCTGGCATTGAAGTCACCAAGGATAATAATTTTATCTTCTACAGGGACTTTTTGTAAGAGTTGGCGTGGGTCTGTGTAGAATTTGTCTTTCTCTACAGGGTCGGCTTGCATAGTTGGGGCATATATACTAAAGAGAACAACATGTGGGAGGCGTAAGGAAATAATGCGATCAGAGTGTCCTGTTGGCAAGGTTTCGAGTTTGGAGGCAATGGAGTTTTTAATCATAAAGCCTACTCCTGAAAAATGTTTTTCAGTTTTGGGTTTGCCAGACCAGTAAAGTGTGTAGCCGGCGCCATGTTCTTTAAGGCTGCCTTCCTCATGGAAGCGAACTTCACTAAGTGCAGCGATGTCAATATTAAGCCGTGATAGTTCAAGGGCTATTAGGGCAGAACGACGCTCAGGCCATCCACTGTCTTCAGAGTCTTGCATGGTTCTGATGTTCCAGCATGCAAGTGTCAGTTTATTTACACCTTTGGTGGCCGGTGTGTGCCTTTGTTTCTTTGCCTTGGTTTGACTGCATCAGAAGATTCCCGTTGGCCGCGGCTAGCCAACCAGGTAGTTGGGGATGAGCTTTCGTTAGGCCACCTTTTCTAGGCCCCTCTCCATATGGAGCAAGCAGTGCTCTCCTTAAAAAAGGCTGCTTGGTCGTTCAGGATGCTGCCGAACAAGACTGTCATCTCCCGGGTCAGGCTTGAGCGACTAATGTCCTGAACCGCCTGCATGCAGGGTTGGGGCTGCGGCTTCTAGTGCATCTTTACACCTGCCGGTTTCGTCCCTCGCCAGTCGCTACAGGGCTTTTTTGGAAATGGATTTGTCCTTCGAGCCTGTGCAATGGATTTTTCTGGTGGAGCGCAGCGTGCACAGAACTGGCCTCACCCTTTAAACCAGAGATTCATCTGCCGTGGCCTTGCAAGCATGGACGTGGCAGTGAGGTCCTCGGGCCGTAGGTTTGATTAGAGTTTCCTTCTCTTAGATGGTTGACCTTACAGGGTTGGACGAGCACCATCTGCCCGGGTTTGGGATTAGAGTTTTCCTTCTCCTAGGACGGTTGCCACAAGGCTAGAGAGCCCATCCTGCCCTTTGACGCTCTTTGTCAGACCCTTCGGTTTTGACCTGTCTGGCATGGGAGACCCTACCAGTGGCTATTATGCCACCGCCAGCATAGCTCAAAACACCCTAATGATGTTTTGAGCTATGCTGGCCTCTCCATTGACGCCCCCTTGTCGTGGGAGAGAGGCTTGCGTACCCTAAAGACATAACATAGTACATAGATTAAGGCCAACTTCAACATTAAAACACATTTATCAAAACTTAAAATAAAACACAAACATATATACAATTTATGACTTCCTACTTTACATCTGAGTTGGATATTGACACATATTCAAGTCAGTCTCCCCTCCCTTATTTTAACTTTCACTCCACTTCACTCCTCATGTGACTCCATTGTTTAAACTGTTCACAACTGAATACTTTAACTTAACTTTACATTGCCACCTATTTATGACGCCACCCTAAGGCCAATTCTCTAGGTCCCTTGTAACAGTGTGGATTAGGCAAAAAACCTCGTGGAAAAGTCCTTCCCATATGTGAGCAAGATTCTTAGAATCCAGCTATACTGGAGGCCTTAGGCCCTCTACTGCACAATCTATCTTTTGTTTCATCACTCATGATGCCCTACAAACTCACTTCTGAGGCTTTCTCACAGAAATTGAGCTTGCTTCACAGAAACCTGGCTGGTAGAGGATAGTGCTGTCACTGTCGGGAAGCCAACTTAATAGCTGATAAGGAGCCCGGCTTGGCAACAACCCAGTTGAAAAGCACAGTACCTGGTGTTGTCAGTAGCAGTCCTATAGGGTCAGAAGTACACAGAGAGAGAGTGAAGCATGAAGAGACAGTCCAAGGTCAAAAGGGTTCTGGCAGGTGGGTCAACGAAGGCAGTCCCAGGTCAAGATATCCAAAGTCTCAAGATAGCAAGGTTCAGGAGAGTCACAGGCAGAGGCTTCCTCCAGGAAATGCAGACTGCTTGCAACAAGGAACTCAGCATCCCACAGCTGCTTATGTTGGCCCAGCTCCCACTCCCAGCTGTGGGGTGATTGATGACCTTCTGTCTCTTAATCTCTGAGAACGACGAAGCCACGCCTTCTCTGCTTTCCTTTGGCTAAAGGTAGGTACCTGCTCTTCTACCTCTTGCTCTTGCTCCACTATGTCTCCCAGGCTTGGACCCTGTGCTGGGGGAGGGCTAGGCTGCTGAGCCCTGGGCTCTTCAGGGCTAGACTCAGACTCAGCCAGCTCTTCTGCCACTGGCTCAGCCTCCTCGCCTTCTGAGTCCTCAGAGTCCTGGCTGACCATGACAGTCACGTGGAAACAGGCCCTCCCAGCCGGGTATTCTGTTAGTGAGCAGGTGAGGGGAAGTGGGCGGGGGGGGGACGGAGTGGCTCTGGTTTATAAGAACAATCTGACTTTGACCAGGATACCTGTCCGGAACACAGTCCACTCCGAGTATATGTACCTTAGCCTGAGGACCAGGGATAGTTTGGGGATTCTGCTAGTATACCGACCACACCATTGTCTAGCAGACTCCCTAACCGAGCTGACACAGTTGGTCTCAGAGTTGTTGTTGGAGTTGCCCAGACTTTTAGTTCTGGGTGACTTCAACATTCCACTCGAGACCAATTTGACAAATCTGACTGGTGCAGCTCGGGAGTTCATGGAAACCATGACAAACAAGGGCCTATCTGAATTGGTCATTGGGCCCACACATTGTGTGGGTCATACTCTCGATGTGGTCTTCAGAACGGAACAGGAATATCTGTGGAAGGAGGTTATTAAAACCACCGCATTGTCAGCTCCTGGTCAAGAATGAACTAAAAGGCTCTTCCTGCCTCACCGGGGGTGGTGGACCCATTAGAATAGTCCTCCCCCGAAGGCTAATGGAACCAATAGGATTCCAGAAAGCCTTGGAGGGGTTAATGGTTGGTAACGCCGGTGACCCTGTCAAAGCTTTGGTTAATACCTGGAATACCAACCTTACCAAGACTATTGACTCGATCGCTCTCAACCGTCCTTTCCAACCTGCTCCAAACCGTAAGCCATGGGATACATCAGAGCTTAGGAAAATGAAGCGGGTTGGACAATGACTAGAGTGCAACTGGTGGAAAACTCAACTCTTATCTGACAGGACTCATCATAGGAACTTTCTTTGGTCCTATCGAGAGGCAATACATGCAGTGCAGAGATCCTTCTCCTCTGCACGTATTGCGTCTGCAGAGTCCCATCCAGCAGAGCTGTTTAGGGTGGTAAGGGACATGACACAGGTTATACCTGCGCAGAACCCATTGCTTAACCCAAACAATGGCCTGCTGTGATGCGTTTAACAATTTCTTTGCAGATAAAATCTCTCGGATAAGAGCCAACTTAGATGCCAGTATTTTGACAGAAACAATTGACGAGGTGTACAGCAACTCTGTTGATGTAAGTTTACTGGATCATTTTCAATCTGTGAGTACCAAGGACATGGACAAGCTACTTGGCAGAGTGAGGAAGATGATCTGCCCTGTTGATCCTTGCCCATCATGGCCGGCCATCGGGGGGGTGTGCCTTGATGGTTTTCCTTAAGGACATCATCAATGCATCCCTCAGGGAAGGGTGTGTTCCATCCTGTTTAAAGGAAGCGGCGGTTAATCCGCTCCTTATAAAACCTTCCCTGGACCCCATGGACATGAACAACTATAGGCCAGTTTCTATGTTACCATTCTTGAACAAAGTAATTGAGAGGGTGGTTGCTCATCAACTCCAAGTGGTCTTGGATAAAACCGATTATCTAGACCATTTCAAACTGGCTTTAGGATAGGATTTGGAGTTGAGACCACCATGGTTGCCTTGACCAACGATCTGCGTCTAAGCATTGACAGGGGTAGTGTGACCCTCTTGGTGCTTCTAGATTTCTCAGCAGCTTTCAATATGTTAGATCATAGCAACCTCTTGGATCGCTTGAGTGGGTTAGGAATCGGAGGCTCTGCACTCCAGTGGTTCCAGTCCTTCCTCTCGGGCAGGTCCCAGAGGGTGCTGCTTGGAGACAGCTGCTCCAGTAAAAAGGAGCTTACTTGTGGTGTTCCGCAAGGCACCATTCTATCCCCGATGCTGTTTAAAATCTATATGAAGCCGCTGGGTGAGATTATTCAGAGTTATGGGGCTGGGTATTATCAGTACACTGATGACACCCA
Organism: Gambelia wislizenii; assembly: GCA_030847615.1. Lineage (NCBI taxonomy): Eukaryota > Metazoa > Chordata > Lepidosauria > Squamata > Crotaphytidae > Gambelia > Gambelia wislizenii. The sequence continues at coordinate 190,305,527 of JAUMIR010000003.1, read as the reverse complement.
GATTTAATTCTTTTTGCCTCAATCATCGGCCTCGAATTCTGATGGTGTCTCTCCTCTTAATGACTATCTTAAAGCAGTAATGGGCTGGAAGAGGAAAAACAGATTGAGATTAAATCTGGACAAAACGGAGGTGCTCACAGTAGTGGCCCCGAAAGCAGGAGTTGGGTTGCAACCTCCAGTCTTTGACAGGGTCATACTATCCATTAAGGACTGTGTTCGCAGTCTGGGGGTGCTCTTGATTTATCGCTTCAGATGACTAGTCAGGTGAATGTGACGGTGAGGAGTGCCTATTATCAGCTTTGGCTGATATGCCAGCTGCACCCTTTCCTGGAAGTAAGGGACCTCGAGACTGTGGTGCACGCGCTGGTAACCTCTCCTCTATATTTCTGCAATGTGCTCTACATGGGGCTACCCTTGTGCTTGGTCCAGAAACTTCAGTTGGTACAAAATATGGCAGCCAGAGTGGTCTCGGGAACATCTTGGAGAGACCATATAACTCCAGTATTAAAATCTCTCCACTGGCCACCTATCAGTTTCTGGGCCCAGTATAAGGTGTTGGTTATTACCTTTAAAGCCCTAAATGGCTTGGGTCCAACTTATCTTCGAAACCGCCTCCTCCCATACAATCTTCCCCACACACTCCGGTCCTCTGGGAGGAATTTGCTTCATCCACAAAAATCTAGACTGTCTGCAACCTCGCAGAGGGCCTTTTCGGTAATTGCCCCTAAATTATGGAATGACCTGCCAAATGAGATCCGTCAGATGATGAGCTTGAGTAGCTTTAAAAAAGCACTGGAGATGGATCTCTTTCGGCAGGCCTTACCTGATTAGATCCCGGCCTCAGGAGCTGTGTCTCCTGGCCTCTTTTCATCTTGCTGGCTGTTGATTTTTGGGTTTTTTTTATGTGATTTTAGTTTAGGTAGTTTTTAATTTTATACTAGTTTAATATCTTTTTATGGGGGAGGGTGGGAGTGGGCGGGGCTTAGGGATTTTAGTCTGTATTGTTGCATTTTAACTGTTGTAAGCTGCCCCAATTGTTTTTAACAGAGGGGCAGGGTAATTATTATTATTATTATTATTATTATTAGGTGTATCATCCTTTCCTTGCTTACTCTCTTCTCCTTGCCTGAACTTCCTTGAAACTCTACCAGCTACTGCTGGTTTTACTTCAGTTAATGTGCATTTTCACAACAAAGATGCTTGATACAGATGCTGACCCTGAGAGCATTAGAAACAACTATCATTTCACTAACAATAAGTGAACACTCCAGATTTAGTGTTCATTAAATGTATTAGAACCTTTACAGATATTGACATGTTAGCAATCGACTCTTTATATTAGTTTTCTTAATCAACCTTTTGAGGGAGCATTAAAAAATATCATTTAAAGTGCCATGGGAAAGATAACGACAGGATCAAATAAATTGGTATAATTAATTATATTTGTGACCAGGTTTCTACGAATATAGCTCCAAAAGTTTTTAAATTTCAAAGATGCCAACCATTGGTCATTTTAATTTTCAGAATTGTTTGTTAATCTATTACAGATCAGAGGATGCATTTACATGGGCAAATATTCCTCTAAATATACCGCCGCAAAGATAGCACATTGTTCCCACGGATCGCACCACAGCATCACCTCATTCTGAAGGTGGGAAGGTAAAACAAGGGATGTCGCTACTTTTGCCGGTATATTTGCAATGTAGCACATTACTGGCAGTGTAAACAACCATTCCGCTAAGGGCTGCAGCAGAGCTGCACTGTGATTGGTTGCTATGGTGAAGGGGTGGGCTTAAAAGAGGGGGAGTGAGGGAGGGAGAGTCAGTAGTGATTAGGAAACTTTGAAAAATCCTCTCTGCTATTTTGCAACAATTTTCAGTCAGGGAGCATTCCTTCTCCTCCTCTCTGCTATTTTGCAAGTATGTAGAACTCCGTCTGGTCTCGTCAGCTGTGATCCTGTGCTTGGGGGAGGGAGAGAAACCATTTCACTAAGGGCTGCAGCAGAGCTGCACTGCTGTTTTAACAGTCTGTTTATTTGGCTAGAAAATGCTGTTAAGCAAGGAGGAAAAAACCTTCTGTTTGGAGTTTGATTTGTGGGCAGAGGCTGGGAGGGGGAGAGGCAAAGGGTGACTGCCTCTAAGCTGTTAAGCACACGGAGTTGGTGCCAGGGCAGATATTCCTATGGCATTGTCTCCTCTCCAATGTTTGGCCATGCCCCCACCACATTTAGCTGTGTGAATCTCAAAGCGGAAAAAATCAAAGAGCCACAAAATATAGCTGTGTAAACATATACCATGTAAACTACCCACCACTGATGCGGGAAAGCACTAAAGTGCAACTTAATGCAATTAAACCTGCCGTGTAAATGAGCCCAGAGTCTTCTATTTTATTGTGACTGAACATCAGGTTGGTACATGGAGATGTGGAGAAAACTGCTATTGCCTTTAGCAGTTCACCAAAGAAGATACAGGCTCAAACTCTAACTTGAGGCCTTGTCATCTGCTTTGGATTCATGAATAAAATTTTAAATTTGATTTATAATTTTCAAGGTCTAGCCTGAAGGCCCATGACAATATCATCTTACAAAGCAGGTAGTATCTGGATTTAAACTGAATTATCAACTATTTTATGGTTCTCTGGCATCAGTATGAAGACAAGATGGGAGATAAATAATTCCAACTAATAGATTGACCTTCCAGTTTATTGTTCTATTTTATTTATTTATTTGTTACTTAGCTATATAAGACTTGTCTTTAAAAACAGCTAAGGGTGCATCTACACTGTAGAAATAATACAGTTTGATACCACTTTAAGTGTTGCAGCTCTACCCTGTGCAATCCTGGGATTTGTAGTTTAGCCTTTTCTGCCAAAGAATGCTGGTTCCTCCCAAAACGACAAAATCCCAGGATTCTGTAGCATGGAGTCATGGCAATTGAAGTGGTATCAAACTGCATTATGTCTACAATGTAGATGCACCCTGAGGAAGAAAGTTCCCCCCTTTTATTGTTGCTGCTGCATGCCTTCAAGTCATTTCCAACTTACAAAGGCCCTAAGGCTCTCACAGGTGCCCTGGTGGCATAGTGTTTAAATGCCAGTACTGCAAGCCACAAGGTTACGAGTTTGATCCCAGAGGGCTCCAAGGCTGACTCAGCCTTCTATCCTTCCATAGGTCAGTAAAATTAGTACCCAGCTTGTTGGGGGCAATTAGCTAAACAACAACAACAATGTAAACTGCTTAGAGAGTGTTCCAGCACTGATAAGTGGTATATACTTATCAATGCTATTGCTATTGCTATTTGTTCAGAGGGGGGGCTGTCTTTGTCTTCCTCTGAGGCTGATAGAATGTGACTTGCTCAAGGTCACCTAGTAGGTTTCCATGGCCAAGCAGGGATTTGAACACTGTCTTGAGACTCTAGTCCAAACACTCAAACCACTACACAACACTGGCTCTGATTTCCCACTTTTCACAACTGTAATATTGTGAAATCAGTGAGTTATCAACTAGTAGGATGTGAACCCAATTTTTTTTGTTTTGTTTAGCCAGAGAAATTATTACTATCTAAGTCCTGCTGACACTCTAGAGAAGGAACTGTCACCACCATACATGGAAGAATAGCAACTAAATTAAAGAAGAAAATAACCTTGCTGCTTTGGGAGACTTAATCATAGAGGCTGTCATTTTTTAGCTAGAAGCTGGTAAGCAAGCAGGGTAGGGGGGAAAAAAGCACACCTTTATTTCATTAGGAAATGGTTGAAAGCAATTTTGAGAGTGAGGTGGAGAACAAAGGAAGCTTCATGTTCACAAATTTACCACTCTGTATTGGATGTTTATTTCTTTTCCTTTCTTTAAAAAAATGCCTGGCCAAACCTCTACAACAACCTTTACAATGTAACTAAACAACTGGAAAGTACAAGAAGAGGCAGTTAAAGTTCATAAAATAGATGGGTGGTGTTGATTGGGGGCTTACACAGGTTAGGGAACAGGAAGGGAAGCTCCAGTATAGGGATAAAATCAGGCATAGGAGGGAGAAAAATTGAAGTGGGAAAGGAGAGATAACTCCCTGGCTTTTCTTCGCAAACAAAGATTCAGGAAGGACTCATCCCACACTTTCTGCAAGTGCACTGATGACTGAAAAGGCCAATCTGAGATAAATATGTCTGGTTGCAGAAAGCCTCCTTAGGTGAAGTTTCCAGGTTGTGATTCTTTCTGTGTTGTTTCTCTTCAAGATTTGTTCAGCGTGAGCTCTCAAATAAGGCTGCAGCATTGTGGATAGTGTGTCTCCAAGCCTCCCGATGTGAGGCCACGGCAGACTATTGTTGGTGATCAATTTGGCAGAGCCTGAGATGTTGTTTCAGGGAGTCCTTGTATCGCTGTTTTGGAGTGCCCCTTTTATGCTGACCTGTGGAGAGTTCACTGTAGAGTACTATTTTTGGGAGGTGATAGTCCTCCATCCTAGAAATGTGCCCTGCCCAGCACAGCTGTGTTCTCAATATCATGGCCTCAATGCTGGTAAGTGACAAGAAAAAAGAAAGGAGAAGGAAAGTAGGCAGAAAACTGAGAGAAAAGTTAACTGGTGAAGTACAGGTCAACTTTCATATCCATGGGGCTGATATCCATGGTTTCACTTATCCCTGTCAGGGATGGGGGTGTGGAATGACCTCTCTAGGCATTTTCTAGCTCCTCCAGTGCAATTCTATGGTATACTTCCACCAGATGTTGGGTCAGAAGTTATTTATTTCAGTGGGGTTCACTATTATCCACACTTTCACATGGTAAGTCTGGGAACAGATACATGTGCTGACCGGAATGTGTATTTTCTTTTATTTATAGGAAGCATATGTAAGCTGAGACTCCACACAGGCACTGTTAATTTGATAGGTTTATATAAAGGTTCTAAACAAGGGACTGAAGCAAGGTTTTCCCTAGTCTAAGGGATATGAGTAAGGTTGGAGGCTGTGCTATACTTAAGGGAAGAAAAATGCACAAGCAAATCATTTTACCTGAACAAACTATACCACTCTCTTTCTGGCTTTTCTTCGCAAACGAAGATTCAGGAAGGACTCATCCTGCACTTTTTGCAAGCGCGCTGATGACTAAAAAGGCCAATCTGAGATAAACAAGTCTGTTTGCAGAAAGCACAGCAGAAGGTCTCCTTGGGTGATGTTTTTGGGTTGTGATTCTTTCTGCGTTGTCGTTTCTCTTCAAGACTTGTTCAGTGTGAGCTCTCAAGGCTGCAGCATTGTGGATAGTGTGTCTCCATGCCTCCCGATGTGAGGCCAAGGCGGACCACTGTTGGTGATCAATTTGGCCAAGCCTGAGATGTTGTTTCAGGGACTCTTTGTATCGCTTTTTTGGAGCACCCCTCTTATGCTGACCTGTGGTGAGTTCACCCTAGAGTAATATTTTTGGAGAGGAATGGTCCTCCATCCTAGAAACGTGCCCTGCCCAGCGCAGCTGTGTTCTCAATATCATGGCCTCAATGCTGGTGATCCTTGCTTGCTCAAGGACAGGAACATTTGTCACATAGTTAGTCCAGTGTATATTTAGGATTGTGCGTAGAGAGTGCTGATGAAAGTGTTCGAGGAGTCGTAGGTCGTGGTGATAGGTGACCCATGTTTCAGATCCATAAATGAGAATAGACAGTACAATGGCTCTATACACACTGATTTTTGTGCTTTGCCTCAGGTTTTTATTGCTCCAGACTCTTTTGTGAAGTCTTCCAAGTGCACGATATGCCTTTGCTAATCTGTGATCAATCTCTTTGTCAATCTTGGCATCTGAGGAGATGATGCTTCCCAGGTAGGTGAACTGCTGAACAGACTTGAGCACAGATATGCCGATGGCAATGTGGGGATGGTGGTGCTTGTCCTGTGGTGCAGGCTGGTAAAGAACTTCTGTTTTCTTCAGGTTGGCTTCCAGCCCAAACAGCTCTGCAGCTGTTGCAAAGCAGGATGTTAGGTGCTGCAGAGCTGATTCTGCGTGGGCAACGAGGGCAGTATCATCAGCGAAGAGCAGCTCACAGACTAGATAGTTTAGAGTCTTAGTGTGATATATAGTACCACTAGGATTGTACTATATACCTTTCTGCTGGAGACAGAACAGCAAGTGACAACTCCACCATTTCCAAAAATCAAGGATAGTACCCAAAGCTAAACAGGCTGTTTTGGCACTTGAAGCAGATAACCCCAGAAACAACTATCCCTATGCTTGACAGTAAAAATACCATAAGAATGAAATAGGATTAACAATTTGATGCACTTTCATAGTATTCAAAATCTGTTGCTTGAGACCGAAGCACCAGCCCAACACACCACCAAGGTAAACACCAGAACATGCAGCACTGGGTTTAAAAGTTAATTGATACTGGCAAGCATTAGAAGTTGGGAGACAAATTCATTACCACTAAAAATAGTTATTGTAATTGTTTAATTTATCACTAATAAAATTGCTTGTGAGCTATCAGTTTTCAAGACTGGCTGTAAAATTTATAGAGAACAGCATTATTAGCCCTTGAGGTTACATTTACTTATTGTAACCATCAATTGTTTTATTTTTGTTGTTTTAAAGTTGCTTTCTTGCAAGATTTCCCCCCCTACAAATGGGCTAAGAAGGCCATAATAATATTGTTGCCTGGGAATGCCAGAAATCTAACATGTCTAGAAATGACTAGGTTAGGAAAAGCTGTGTTCTAGCATGGTTTATTTTACAATGTGTTCAGTCAGATTTTCTTTCTAATTTGTATTTCTTTTCTCTTCTTTTATCCCTGCCCATCATTGGCAACATGTAAACTGTTCACATGCTTCAAATGCCTCCAGATAGAAATACAGTAGCACCCCTGTATCTGTGGGGTGTTGGTTCCAGGGGTCCTTGCAGATACCGAAAATCTTGGATAGTAGCAAAGACCCTGCAATGCGGGGGAGGAAGAGTTATGAAGGAGGGAAAGGAAGGAAGGGAGGCAAGCAGGAAGAGGAAGGAAGAGGAAGAGGAAGGAAGAAAGGAAGATGAAAAGGAAGGAAGAGGAAGGCATTGAGACAGAGAAGTACCAGAGCCAGGCTTTGGCTGGGCAGAGCTGGTGCTGCTCTTCACTGCGTCACCACCTCACTCCTCACCACTGCTGCTGTGGGCCAACTGGGGTTGGGATTGGCCAAGCTCTGGGTGTCCCTCCTCTAGTACCTGGGCTCAGCACACCGGGGCTCCAGGTCTGGAGGCAGAGGTGTTGGGGTGAGGCACCCTGGGCCTGCACCTTCCTGGCCTCACTTGAGCCCTCAACCGCAGGCATGGCACCATGGGTAAGGGGGAGGGGAGGGGAGGAAACTGGGTTGGAGGACGGTGGGGGCAGGCAAGTTCTTTCCTCCTCCTCCTCTCTATTCTCCATTCACCCCTGCTGCTGCAGCCCTCACAAGGACGGGAGAAGTGAGGCAAGTTCCCTCTTCCTCCTCTCCCTTCCCCATTCAGCCTTTGCCCATCACTAACTGTGGATAACTGAATCAGCAGAGGGTGAATCGGCAGATATGGGGGTCCTACTGTAGAAGAAAAGCAATAAAGGAGGAGAATTAGAGAGTCACAGTGAACCTCTCCCTCCCAGAAAGGTTCCTACAGTCTCCATACATAATGATGGGGGGAGCAGACACCACCCTTTCAGACCTAGAAAACATCACATTGTGTAAGGGCACAGCTTGAATAAGGGTCTTCTGAATAAACAAATCAATTGCCCCAGCACACATTTCATTCCTTCCCAGGACTCACTCTTTTTCTTCTTCTCAGTTCTTGAATTGCTTCCCAAGACCAGTTCTTCAATTCTTTCCTGACCCCTTTCTCTGACTCCTGATGTTCAGTTTTTTTAAAAAAAAACCTTTGAATAATAATTTGAAATATACTAAGAATTGCAAAGATTAAGAACAGATAAAAGATGGAAAACTAAACTACAATAACATGCAAATTAAAAAGTGAAGAAAGGAATTTTCTGATAGTAAGAGCTGTTTGGCAGTGGAACACATTCCCTCGGAACATGGTAGGGTCTCCTTCCTTGGAGGTCTTTAAAGAGAGGCTGGATGGCCATCTGTCAGGGATGCTTTGCTCGTGATTCCTGCGTGGCAGGGGGGTTGGACTGGATGGCCCTTGTGGTCTCTTCCAACTCTAAATTCTATGATTCTGTGATTCTATGATTCTAGATTTTAAAAGAAAAAAAAAAAAGAATGAATAGGAAAAAAAGGAAGAAAAAAAGTGACTTCCAATCTCACTTTCCAAAATTATAACATATCCCTTCTTTCAACAACCTATCCTTTCTAATTATCAAACCTTTTACTCCTGTACTTTAGAAGTTCCCCATATCTTACACTTGGGTAGGCAGCTATGGAATGGGTAGTGGCTATTCATTCTCTACAAAGGCCACACTGGACATGACAGGAAGTGACATCACATCACATCTAGTTATGTTTTTGGCCAATTTTCATTGACTGAAAGAGGGACTTGGGGTTTTAAACATGGGGGGGATTTCGGGGTGCCATAGGGGCAAAACCACCATGTTTGACAATGGTTTTGAGTTATCCAAAAAAAGAATCACATTGTTCCAGGGTTTTTGTTTGTTTGTTTGTTTGTTTTTTAGGTCTGGGGCTTTGGGGGTTGCAGGGGCTGCAAAACAGGACCTCAAGGACTACAGACTGTACTTTCCCCAACTCTAACTTATACTGAAGTATGATTAAATTGTATAAGATTAAAAGTCAATTTTCAGCTTCTGCATATAGAGGGAAGGGACTACTTTGTGCATCAGAGTCATTTCTAACTTCAATAAAATCTTCCAACCTTTCCCAGATGAAAATAAGGATCATTGTGCACACATGTAACATTAAACACCCCTGTTTTGACAGCAGGTATCATTGCAAATACCTCTTTCACTGTTAAATATTGCAAAAGCCTCTGATCCAATATACAACATTCATTTACTTTGCAATTGGCTGTGCTGCTCTCATTTTAAATAAATAAGTTATATGTCCTTCTGGGTAAACTAGAAAACCGTAACTGTACTAGGCAGTTCAAAATTAACTTCAACAACTACAGTGTGTGAAGAAAGTGGCAGGCCATACAGGACAGAGTTAGCATGCCCTACTACCCCCACCCCATGATATCTCATAAGATGAAATATTGGACACTTTGGGTAGGGAGTCTAGTTGGCCGAGGTGAACCAAAAAGAGGACAGATGAAGGTCACAATGATCTGGGATGTGTCTTAGAAGTATTTTGGCAAACAAGCCCATATTAGGATTGCATGGAAGCCCCTTAGTAAACAAAGTTTTAAGAAGGTATATGCTAAATTCCTTCTTGGGCACCTCAGCAATGAGACATTCAACCAAACAATTAAGTGACCATTTCCAACTCCACTCCTAAGAAAATCTCACTTTAGACCCCCTCTTGTCTTGTATTGTAAGGTTGTCATAAGCACAACAATTCCCATCTCCCAGCCATTGATGCAATCAGTTGAGTTTTGGTTTTCTTTGTTTACCCAGTGGGAAACGCATCCATGCTTTGTCCTAGCCAGAGTACTCCTTCAGGATATGAAGCAGGGTATAAATATTTGTCCTTTGACAATAGTAAAATGTGCCATAGTTGACAAACCCAGCCACTATCTTTCTCGGCATGGCCCCAGATCAGAACCTCATGTGCCACCCTCAGACTCCTGTCTGAGTACCTTTGCTAGATGAACCTCTGCTCTTCAAGACCAGTAACTATCAACCTATCTTCCCAAACCTCTTCTTCTATCCAATATTTCTGCCTTACTCCTCAATAGCCTTGTATGGTTCTTAGGAATTTGTGTTGCATGTCTGAATGCAACTTCTGTTATTTCAAAAAAAAAAATACTTTATCTCCCATTAAACTGGAGTTCTCTGCAGTTAGTACTAGTGCACATAGGTGAAAAGACCCCTGTAGTTATCCTCCTCTTTCAGGCATTTGAGCTAATAATTCTCCCAGCTAATAATAGAGATTTTGATATCATCGGTGAGGCTCTAAAGCACACCCACCATTTAGGATAACAACAATGTCTTACTGTTTGTGTGTATGCGTGTGTGTGTGTGTGTGTGTGTGTGTTTACACTCTGGGTCCCAGCATCAATATATATTCATCCACTCACCACTTCAAGTGCCATTTCTCTGGTCCACCTCCACCCCCACCCCAAACTGCTATTTGACATTAGAATGGGGGGAAAAAACCATAGTAGGTATCTGCAGGGAATTTGAAGGAAACCTTGGCATGGTGGTCTCTAGTTTCTTTGCATCCTCCAATACCTGTGCCCACCCCACAACCACAATGGGCTTACATATTGCTGATGAGCAACAGAGGGACCCAAGAACAGCATATATATCTTCTTTGAACAAGAGGTAAAAGAGGAAGAAATCAGGAATTGCAATCTAGCAGAGACCTCTACAAGAAACTGGGGGACCTCTTAGTAAATAGGTACAGTTGGGCTTCTATATGGAAAATATTGTTGTTGTGTTCTTTCAAGTCATTTCTGACATATGGCAGCCCTAAGGTGAACCTATCACAGGATTTTCTTCACAAGATTTATTCAAAGGAGGTTTACCTTTGCCTTCCTCTGAGGCTTACAGAATATGACTTGCCCAATGTCACCAAGGAAGTTTCCATGGTTGACTGGGGATTCAAATCCTGGTGTCCAGAGTCATAGTACAATGATCAAACCAGTACACCACACTGACTCCCATGGAAAAGAAATAGATTTAGATATCTGTGTTAAGGCACAGTTCAGTTAATCTGTTATCACTGATCAAAGAAACATATTGTAACTTCCTGTCATCCTTTCATTTTCTAGGGAGGGGGGGCAGAGGAGGGGAAATAATGTGAATTGTAAGAAATATTTTTAAAGGTGATAATGTTGGGGGTACAATATGTAAAACAAAGTGGCCTAAATACCTTAAAGACATCAGATCCCATCTCACCTTGGAAACGAAGCAAGATCAGCTCTGGTTAGTACTTGGATGGGAGACTACCAATGAATGCCAGGTACTTAATTTTTCTCTCTAGTGTATGTTTCTGTGTCCCTCTTTATGTGGCATTCTTTGGCTACGTTCCAGAGGACGGAACTGACAAAACCACCTCTGAGCATTCCTTGCTTATGAAAACTCTATGAAATTCATGGGGACACTGTAAGTCAACAGACAATTTGAATGTGTGTGCACATGTGCGCATGTGCACGCACGCACACACACACACTATGTAAAGCACCAAAACAACCTTCCCCCAACCCCATGGTTGGTATGTGATGCAAGGCTGATATGGAATGATGCTATTGGCAAAGACCAGAATTCGGAAAGTGTCTTCTTAAAAATAATTAGTTACAGTAAGAATTCCACAATCCCTTAAAAAAAAAATCATTATAGTCACAATGTTAAAAAGTAGCCCATTATTTCATTTTATTTTATTTAAATTGAAAATAATGAATAGTTACTGTGGGAGAAAAACATCAGGCTAGTTGAAGCCAATGTCCTGTGGATACAACTCACACCTGAGCAGTGAGGCCTCACAACCATAATAATAAAATTGACTAAAAAATATGACAGTTGTAATGCAAAAAGACTGAAGCTACCCCTCACTATATTATGAATATACTACACCTTAGATATGCCCTAATTATTTTGAATGAATGAATTACAAGTAAATTATTTTCATAACCAAGAACTGACAAAGAACTGAGGTTTTTTTAATGTAAATCAGACACATCCACCTACCCCATGCACCTCCCTAATATGTGTGGTAGATTTTAAATACTTGAAAAAATCTGTAAAATAATAATAATAATAATAATAATAATAATATTTATTTATACCCCACCCCTCTGCTAAAAACAATCGGGGTGGCTTCCAACAATTAAAACATTATAATAATGACTAAAAACACCACCCACCCACCCACACCCTCCCCCATAAAAAGACATTAAACACTATAAAATTAAAACCTTCTAACTAAAAACACATTAAAAACAAATATATACATAATTTTAAAAAGCCAGGAGACTGAGTTCCTGAGGCCGGGATCTAATCAGGAAAGGCCTGGCGAAAGAGATCTGTAAGAGAAGATCCTAGCACATTGCCAGGTACTTGTAAAAAAGCACTCTCTTTCTTCCAGCTGGTGTTCTTGGAAGGATGTAAAATGGCATGAGCTGAACTCAGCAACACCAACTCAGGATCAGGCAGTGAAGTCCTCTTTATACCACACTGCTCTCATTTCAATGGTGTTTGAGTATCACAGTGTGATTTAGAGCTACCTAAGGAGCATTCCATTTTCCCTTCATCAATAATCTTGCCTCCACAAAGATGTGAGGATCCAGACAATGTATGCTAATCCAAAGAGGGGAAGTTGTTATTGCTGAGCTAAATGAAGCATCTCCTCCTATTACCGATTAATATAATAGTAGCATAGTGCAAGGTTTATTTTGCCTCTTCCCTCACTTTCCAAATCAATTGTACTGTCTCTAAAGCCTAATATGAAATGCATTTCCGTGGGCTTCCTTTATCTTCAGCTTTGACCATTGCTGACATGCTGATATCAATTGTCCTCAGAACTTAGTACATTGTTTAAAAGACAGAAAACATATTTCATGTTCAATTTTAAGTAGTTCTGAGAGTCTTTTTTGAGGCGGAGGGGGTAAAATGATGATGAGACAGTGAAGTGGAAAGGGGGAATAATAGATCTCTGTGGGAAGAAGGTGTGATTATGTTATCACAATCTTTTATTCATCAGAGCATACATTTATTGAAAATTAGAATAAAAGTAGGAGAGGGTCTGGTGCAATGAATTGGTACTCATAGAATAGAAAGGACGGAATGTGCTGCTTTCATGGAAACAGAAGGCAGAACTAAAGGCAATTATATGTCTTCTCATCTGTCTACCATCTGGCAACCTATGTGCTTGTACAACTATCCATCTGTCTAAAGCTGAAGGTTAGAGGTGAATGACTTGGTTGAAGCTGGATACTGAAATCTCTATGGATTATTTCACAAGTGGTTGATCTGAAACCATGTAAAGCAGGAAATCAGCCCTTTCCTGTTGTAGGATACATAGTCAAATACCCACTGGTATAAACAAGTCAGGAATATATGTCTCACAAAAACACTGAACACTGCATGTTACTTCATATACATGGTGATAGTGGTGAAAAATTGACAGGCCATTGCCTGCAGGGTTCATAATTCCCACCAAGAGATTGCATTAATTGATCCCAAGATAATGGTCTGATGATAATGCAATAACAAAAACAACATTTTCAGTACTATTTATATACCCCTTCTGGTGTTCAAAACACTTCATACTGCAGTCCTTGTCACAAGCTTGCAAGGTACAATCAGATTATTATTTTCTGTATTGAGAATGTGGGGCAGAGGCTGAGAAACTATGGCTTAGCTGAATGCATTGATTTGCAAACTAGATGCTTTGTTCAGAGGGGGTTTGTCCTTGTCTTCCTCTGAGGCTGAGATGGTGTGACTTGTCCAAGGTCATCCAGTGGATATGAACCCTGGTCTCCTAGCATCCTAGTCCAGCACTCAAACCACTGGTTTCCCTTGGTTATTTTCTGGGCTGTGAGGCCATGTTCTGGAATAGTTTCTTTCTGATGTTTCACCTGCATCTGTGGCTGGCATCCTCAGAGAAAGGCATCCTCAAACCATCACTCCATGCTGGCTCTTCATGCTACAGTGTAAGATCAATATGTAATATATGTATCCTTAAAATTCTCTCTAAGTAGGAGATGGGCATGTGGAAAGGCAGCCCCTGAATGTTAGGGAGCTAGTCTACAGCATGCCTTTCCCTGCAATTTCAGGACCAAAACCTGAGACCAACGGGCAGGTCTTCATAATGCCATAGGCATGGGCCCTTGTAAAGTCAGAAATGCATTGCAGGAAAGTGTTGCTTCTGGGTCAGCTGATTGTGAAAATGGTCACAAAGACAATCTATGTAAATAGGCCTAGAATTCAGGTAAAATGCAACTAACTAGAAAATATGCTAAGCCAGAGCCAAGAAAACTAACTAGACATTTTACAGTGTCCAGACAGGCAGCAAAATGTGTCCAAATACTGTAACAATGTCACCATTTGTGCTAGAGTCCACACTCTATTTTACTTTACTTACAGCACACACAACACACGAGGTCTGTCTATTAAATAATGAAACTGATACAATAACCCATCTTTATTTGTATGTACAGTTGTCCCTCCCTCCACATTCGCGAAACTGACATTCGAGGTTTTGATTATTCGCGGTTTTGGGAGGGCCCCCCCAGGTCCCCCCAAAACCGTGACACGGGGCCTCTGGAGGCCCCGTGAAAGCCCTGGGAGGGAGCGGGGAGGGCCGGGGAGACCTCCACGGGGCCTTCGGAGACCCTCCGGAGGCCCCGCAAAGGCTTTGGAAGGGAGGGGGGAGGGATGGGGAGGCCTCCGCGGGGCCTTCGGAGACCCTCCGGAGGCCCCGCAAAGGCCTTGGGAAGGAGGGGGGAGGGCCGGGGAGGCCTTCACGGGGACCCCGGAGATGCTCCGGAGGCCCCATGAAGGCCTGGGGAGGGGGTGGGAAGGGCTGGGGAGGCGAACATGGGGCCTCCAGAGACGCTCCGGAGGCCCCATGAAGGCCTGGGGAAGGCCTGGGGAAGGCCTGGGGAAGGCCTGGGGAAGGCCTGGGGGAGGGCTGGGGAGGCCTCCATGGGGCCTCCGGAGACACTCCAGAGGCCCCACGAAGGCCCGGGGAGGGAGGGGGGAGGGCCGGGAGAGGCCTCCACAGGGCCTTGCTAGGCCCCACGAAGGCCCAGGGAGGGAGGGGGAGGGCCGGGAGAGGCCTCCGCGGGGCCTTGCTAGGCCCCACGAAGGCCCGGGGAGGGAGGGGGGAGGACTGGGAGAGGCCTCCGCGGGGCCTCCAGAGATGCTCCGGAGGCCCCATGAAGGCCTGGGGGAGGGCTGGGGGGGCCTCCATGGGGCCTCTGGAGATGCTCCAGAGGCCCCATGAAGGCCGGGGAGGGAGCGGGGAGGGCCGGAGAGGCCTCCATGGGGCCTCCGGAGATGCTCCGAAGGCCCCATGAAGGCCCGGGGGAGGGCTGGGGAGGGAGCGGGAAGGGCCGGGAGAGGCCTCTGTGGGGCCTTGCTAGGCCCCACGAAGGGCCGGGGAGGGAGGGGCCTCCGCGGGGCCTTGCTAGGCCCCACGAAGGCCCAGGGAAGGAGGGGGGAGGGCTGGGAGAGGCCTCCGTGGGGCCTCTGGAGATGCTCGGGAGGCCCCACGAAGGCCCGGGGAGGGAGGGGGTTGAGCCAGGAGAGGCCTCTGCAGGGCCTTGCTAGGTCCCACGAAAGCCCGGGGAGGGAGTGGGGAGGGCCAGGGAGGCCTCCGCAGGGCCTCCGGAGACTCTTCGGAGGCCCCGTTGAGGGCTTGGGCAGGAGTGGGGAGGGCTGGGGAGGCATCCACGGGGCCTCGGGAGGGTCTCCGGAAGCCCCGGGAAGGCCTAGGAAGGGATTGGGGAGGCTGGGGAAAGCAACTATGGGGCCTCCGGAGGCCCCATGGTCGCTATGGTGGGGGAGGGGGAGGGCAGTCATTATTCGCGGATTTTTCACATTCGCGGGGCTCCGTGGAACGTAACCCCCACGAATATGAAGGGACGACTGTATTACAATTCTAATGCTTGTTCCCTTCAATAAACTCCCCCTTCACACTCACACACTGATGCAGTCTTGTTTTCCACTGGTCGAAGGTATGGAGCAGACCAGTTTCTGTCAGGTGTTTCAACACATCTCCCATTTTCTTCTTTACTGCATCAATTGACTCCAAAATGTTCCTTTATGCACCAATTTCATATTAGGATAAAGAAAAACATTGCATGGTGCTAAATATGGTGAATATGGAGGTTTTTCATGTGTAGTAATGCATGTATTGGCCAAAAATTGCTTCATAGAAAGTGCTGTATGAGCAGGCGCATTGTCTTGAAGAAGAATGAAACCATGGTTCCACAGTTCTGGCCTTTTTTCCTGACTCTCTCAGCTTTGTCAAAACTTCCCTATAATGATGCTCCAAATTACAAAAGTATTGGTATAGAATCCATAAGAAAATGCAAAAGATTTTTAAGGTGCAATATCCGATGGACCCTAAACTGTATCTATTGAACATGACGTCAAACTTGCAAACAACCTTTGTTAAAAAGCATGGAAGAGCTTTGTTATACGCAGTGACGGCGGCGAGAATAACGATTGCAGCAAATTGGAAAAAGAAAGAGTTAGCTTCAATAAATGAATGGATATTGAGACTGAGAGAAATGTATGAAAATGATAAACTGACATATATTATCAACAAGAAAAAGATGTGGAAATGGAAGGAAGAATGGAAACCAATTTGTGACTATTGGGAAACGACATGGGATATTAATGTATAATTGCAAAATACAAGTGCAATATTATGTGAATGTAAACCAGTGAGGTTATGGAGCTACGGAGTTAATCTATGAAAAGAAAAAAGTGGTTGAAATCAAGAGCACAAAACATTTTGAACTAAAGAGTACTACATATAATTGTTGCGAAGAGATAGATAAGAGAAACAAAAGGGAGAGTTATTAGATTATAAAAGAGAAATTTAAAACATAAAGAAAATCTAAGGATGAAGTAATAATATAATATAACGGGATGAGAATATTAATATATGGTGTGAGGGAGATTATGTATATATATATATTGATAACATTTGCTCAAAAGAAAGGAAATGGGAGGAGGTCTAAACTGTATGAGTGAAAAGAAGAAGGAAAGATTGAAGAAGAAGGACAAGAAAGAGATAATATGTAGGGAAGAGGGGGGGAATATAGATATAGGAGATATAGGAGATATAGATAGGTGGTAGGGAAGGAGGGTAGGAGGGAGGGGGGAGGGGGGAGTGGGAATTGGGAAGAAATGTATATATAAGTTGTTTGGGTTGCATGAGGAGCTGATTGAGTTAAATTATAAATAAAACATATAGGAAGGGGAGATGATATAGAGGGAAGAAGAAGTATGTGAGAAGGTGAGAGTATGTATGGAAAGTATTAAGTGGAGGGTTAACTGCAGAAAGAGGTGGAAAGTGGGGGAAAGTGGGGAAAAGGATGGAGGGGGACGTTTGGAAATTAGGAAGTAAAGAGATTGTATTAGAGCATATTAGAATGTAGTAGAAGGGAGTTGAAACTGTTGGGAAAATGTAATGTTGTGGAAAGCATTGGGATGAAAATTCGTATGTGTGCGTGTACATGGAAATTTATGTATTTATGTTTGTAAGTATTAATAAAAATATATATATATAAAAAAACCTTCCCTATAATAATGCTGGTTCACTGTTCTGCCTTCTGGACCCCATTCTGCCAAAACTATACCCTTGATGTAAAAAAAAAAAAAAGCCACAATGAGCATGGCTTTGAATGTGGACTTGCTTTGATGTGCTTTTTTCATTCTTTGTAAGGATGGTGTTTTCCAGTGCATCAACTGCTGTTTTGTCTCAGGGTTATACTAGAAACTCCAGGTTTCATCACAAGTGATGATTTAAAAAAAAAAAAAAAAAGGTTTGGGTCCGCCTCAAGTTTCTGCAGAATGTCAGCACAAATGTCCTTGCGGCACTCTTTTTGCTCTGGTGTGAGAATCCTAGGGACCATCTTAGCATAAACTTTTCTCATGTTGAGATCCTCATGCAAAATTTTCCACAGAGTTTCTTTGTCAATGTTCAACTGTCATTCGGACATTGAATCAGAGGTCTCCTCAGACAATCTGGCTGATTTTTTCCACAATATCTTCAGTTCTTGAAGTGGCAGGTTGTTCAGGGCATTCATCATCTTCCTCATTCCCACACCCTTCTCAGAAACTTTTGTGCCACTCAAACACATGCACATGAGACATGCAGTCTTCCCTGTAGGCTCAGTAAGCATTTGAAAAGATTTTGTTGGTGTTTTGTTCAACTTTATTAAAAATTTCAAATTGACACATTGCTCGACTTTTAAACTTAGCATTTTTCCAGCACACAACAAACAACACAGCTGCTTTAAACAACGATTGACTATTAACTGAATGGCCAAGAGTGTTAATGTTTGTCATTCAGGTTCAGACATATTCAAGGTCCTCACTCAAGCATTCACAGTCAGTTTGCCCTGAGTTGTCTGAAAGGTAGAAACACAGCCTCATTTTTAAATAGACAGACCTCGTATTGGGAAGTTTGTTAGGTAATGTGTGCTACTGGGTCTTCTGGGAAGCTCAGTACAACCCCTTGAGGAGCTAATTTTTATTGTTACTGACAGGTCTTGTCCAACAAGAAGGTTCGCAAGGCACAATGCTTGTGCTCCACCCCCTTCCTTGTTAGTGCCCCTAATAAGCCCCACACCCAGAAACCTCAAATATTGCTTTACTAATAATTTGGCTTATTAATATGGTCTTCCATGGGCAAGAGAAGGATGGTTTCAGAGACATGCTGAAAGCCATGCTTTGCCCAAAGGAAGGACAACAGACAAATTACGAACTGTGAAGCAACATCAAAAGGTCAAGGAGACACATTCTCCACTGTATACCTGAGTGGTAGACAATAGATGGATGGAGCAATCCTTTGTGTGCTGGTTTCAAACTTCCCTTCCTTAATCACCTACCCTTAAGAGGAGGCAGCTCAAGCTTTGTGAATCTAGTCATCGGACATTACAACACATTAGCTTCTTCAGCCACCTATTCTCAAAGACTAAAAATCTCATTGTGTAATCCTTATAGGCTCCTAGAATCTATTGTTTCAGACCAGGAAACTTGCTCCTCTTAGGGCATATTTTTCTTCTAAATATTGCCCCCAAAGCTGCTTCAATGCACTTGGAGCATATTCCTGTAGACTTCACGTCACTCTGTGACATCATCCATCAACTCTGCTGGTTTGATTGACAAACTTTGGACTACAAGACAGGTCTAGCATTTTTCCCAGAAATCTCCCTACCTATCCCACTGGCAACCTGCTTTCTTCCATTCCTAGTGGTCTTGTGTGAATATTTTCTGTATGAATGTGTGCATGCTTGGTGTTATTATTTTTTTGTCTTTAAAAATATTATTGGTAATTTTTCATCTTGCCTTTGTTTGTGTCTGTTCAGAGAGAGTAGGGGTGTAAAGGTGTAAAGATCCTTTTGCCCCCTATCACATTGCTAAGTTGAGTTGCTGCTAATTTCCCCAGCATATTAGAAATTTGGTATTTTCTTGGAATTTCAAAGAACTCTTTGGGTAATCCTACTCCTCTTCCTCCTTGCTTTTTGGTGCATCAAAACTGCGCAAGCATAACACAGACATCATATAGCCTTAGCAAATGTAAATATGTAAATATGGGTGTGCAGGGGTCATGCAGGCCATAAGGTACGCACAGCCTGGGAAACTTCCATGTTAACCCCATCCTTCAAACCTCCCACATTTGCCACTTCAAAAAAAAAAAAAAAAAAAAACCGTGCTGTTTTGTCCCAAGGAGAAACAGCCCTAAATAATTTTTAAATGGTTTAAAAAGCAGACATAACAATAGTTTGATCGCGCCCCTCCAAACACCATGTTCGGGGAAATGTGGCATACAGTGTACATGGGGTCAGAAGGGAGAGCCTTCTGATCCTCCATGCATGTCCACTACTGTTTTAAAGCCACTTCACAAACAACAAACTTCTATTTCAGTGCCACCCACAGGGACTTTTGCCTGCTCACCCTAAAGCATGGGGTGATGCAGCAATTCTCTGAGTCTCCAGCTGTCACCCTGAAACTTGGCAGCCTGGTTGAAGAAAGAAGTGTTGGAGAGAAAAATAGGCAGGGGACATAGTTTTGTATGACCAGGAACTGACAAAGAAGGGATCTGTTGTTACCCTGAACTGGATCATTGTATTCGCTCAAAATTTCTTCCCTGGCTAAGCTCCTGGAATAGGCCATAAAGCAATAATTTTAGTAATTCACCACAGCTCTACAGTTCCACTGCTCTACAGCTTTATCAATAAACCTGCTCCCAATGTGGTTGGTCTTGGTCCTTCTCCCCCACCCCACCGCCCCATGCAAATAGAAATGTGAGTTCCCTGGGGCTGGAAATCTTAATTTGGTTTGAGCAATTTGGCAAATCATCATTAGCACTGTATGTACAACAAGATGTTGTCTGCTGAAGATGATATCAATAAGCATTAAAAAGACTGCCAAATCTGATAGAGGCATGCTATGTAACTTTCCTGGGAATATATCACAGTCTCTTAAACTTTTAATTTTGGGAAATTAATCACACAAAAAGTTGGTTTTGTACATAGAAAATTGTTGTGGGAAGGGGATGAAACATTGTTTTTGTGTTTGATGGCCAACCCCAAAATAATGAGACCAGACACAGAAAATTGGGGGGTCTTTTACACGGGCAAATATTCCCCTAAATATACCGCTAAGATAGCTCATAGTTCCCACGGATCGCAGCACAGCATCGCCTCATTCAGAAGGGGGGAAGGTAAAACACCCAAATATAGCGTGGCAGGGCATGTCACTATTTTTGCAGGAATATTTGCAATGTAGTGCTTTATTGGCAGTGTAAACTTGCATTCCGCTAAGGGTTAAAGCACAGCTGCATTGTGATTGGTTGATGATGCAGGGGTGGGCTTAAAAGAGGGGCAGGGAGGAGGCAAAGACAGTAGCCATTAGAGAAGAAACTTGCAAAAATCCTGTCTGCTAAAAAGGATTCCCAACTTCTTTCATACCTGGAGCATTCCTTCTCATCCTCTGCTGTTTTGAAAGTATGTAAAGCTCGTTCATCACTTTTATCCTGTGCACGGGGGAGGGAGAGAAACCATTTCACAAAGGGCTGTAGCAAGATGAACTGCTATTTTCCCTCTCTCTCTCTCTGCTTGGGGGAGGGAGGGAGGGGGAAATAGACAGACAGAGAGAGAGAGAGAGAAGCTGGAAAAACTTGTGATCCACGGCATGGTCTTTTAGCAGAGAGATTACTCTCCCTCTGCTTTATGGAGTGAGTTCATTTACAGGCAGATTTACAGAGACACACAGAGCCACACACCCCACACTTATTCAAGTCTGAACTTCAAAGCGACATAATTAGAAAAAAAACCTGACTGGCACAGCTGTGGAAAATAATTAAACTGCAAGTTGCCGCAATAAATCTGCTGTGTAAACCGGCCCTGGGTTAAATAAGGGTCACTTTATTTGACCTAAACCTATTTAAAGGCAACAATCTGAGGATAAGCAAAAGAGGGGGAACAACCTGGGTCCCCCTGAGGCCAGGGCTTATTCCCATGACTGCCACCTCAGCCTTCCCTTCGGCAAAAACATCTGACTCCAAGGGCAGTCCCAAATTAAAGGGGCTGCTCCACTGCAGGTCATATTCTAGAAGGCAAAATCCAGGTTGGCCCCTGCCAAGATGCAAGCCTTTAAAAGAGAGAGCAAACCCCCAGGTCAAACTCCAGGGACAGTCTCCTTCCCTAACTCCTAGGCTGCAGAACCTGTGAAGGCAGTTCCAGAGCCCAACCCTTCACCAAAAAGGTGCCAAAGTGTACAGCAGACTATAATTTTCTCCCACTGTTACCTGAAATGGAGAAGGGACCAGTGTCTGCTTAGTACCTTTCCCCCTAACAGGCTAGCCAATAAGGTGTTCAGCCCCATCCCTGTTGCATGTCCCAAGGCAGATAACCTTCCTCTGAAAAACTGAATGTCATCAGCCCTGTAGGGCTCAAGCCATTGCCATGGAAAACATGACCCCCCCCTGGTGTGGGATGAAGGAATACAGGAGGGCCTAGCCCCTGAGCAAGGTCCCATTGTGGTGAATGACCAAACACGTGGAGGCCCAAAGCACTCCCAATACACAAAAAGTCATCTGCCATGACTATCACAAAATCACACAGAGATTGTGAATGGAGAGCCTTGTGAGGATAAAGCAAAGAGGCATGTGAGGCAGCAGCTGTGGCTTACATACCCTCTCAACTTGCCCTCATCACGTGTTCTGCTTGGTGTGAAAATGTCAAGAGCAAGGCATTCTGGCCTCTGTTCAGGAAGACCATCAAATTTCCCCTTCCTCCACATCAGTCATCATCATCATCATCATCATTATTATTATACCCTGCCTTTTGCCTATCAGGCAATCAAGGCAGCTCACAACAATTGGATATAAAAACAAATCCATAACAATAGTAATAACTTAAAACAATTTACCCCCCTTAAAATAAAACAGTCTTTGGCTGTGTGGGTACAGGGATGGAAACCAGAAAAAAAAAGTATGATTTGTGGACATTTGTAGCCATTGATCCCACCCAGTTAATCAAGTCAAACTGGCAGAATTATATGTCCACCTAGGATTCTGTAAGTAAATCTGTCCATCTGTCTGGAATCCTAACTGAATGTATGAACTGTCTATCTCCATTGAAAGCTATTGTGTTTAAAGTGACATCAGACAGTTATCTGTGGTAACTATTCCACCATGGCATTTTCATGCATTCAAGTCATTGCTCACTGTTAGAGTCCACAATGAAATGGCCAAAAGATGGCTATGCTAAGCTGCTCTGTTGGTTATCACACAGGTTCTTGCATACAGCACACTATAGCATGCAAAGATCTTTCATTTAAGGTGCACTAGCTGAACAATTTCCCAAAGACATTGTTTCATAACCCATGGGTGAGCACCATCTGGTCATAGTGTTTGCTCATTTTTATTCCTATTAATCTCTTGCCAAGCAGTGTCACATAGACTTTAATGACTTTATAATGTCATTTAAGTCTAAACAGTGTGGAGTAGAATTTTGACATGACTGCTCATTTGACTGGCTTATAGGTAGGTTATTTGCTATCATCAAATATAGCAGGATGTTATGACCCAAGAAGGGAATACTTAGATGTATTACAAATGATAAAAACTATAACCATCTCATTATTGCAGGAATCATAAAAATACATTGCAATACTGCAAACTAGATACCTGTTCTTAACAATTTATAAGACTAGTTCAGGAAGATGTGATGAGATTTGGTTGTGGGTCAGCCAATCATTCTTTTCCTTTATTTATCTTACATGGGTCTGTATGATTAAAATGCAAGATTTTTGTGACCCGTTACTGGAAACAAGATTTTTGTCGTGACCTCTTTACATTCTAGTGACCATGCAAGATCTCATAATTCTCAGGCCCATAATAGCAGTTTCTGCAGTTTGCAACCCATGAGCCATAAACAAAGCAATAATCACTGAAAAGTAAGGTGTGTATGTATTGGCATGTTCAGCCAGAAAATGAAATCATTTAATACAGTCCGCCCACAGGTTTGGCAGCCATGGATTCCACCATCCATGGCTTGAAAATATTTCTAAAAAATAAATTCCAAGAAACAGACCTTGATTTTGCCATTTTATAAAGGCACACTATTTTACAATGTCATTGTATATAATGGGACTTGAGCATCCACAGATTTTGGTATCCATGAGGAGGGGTGTGTGGAACAAAACCAGAGCAGATACCAAGGGCCAACTGTGCACACTTTGATTTGGTTTATCCATGTGGCTTTTCCTACAGCAGTGCTATCTACCTCTGTCTTATCTGACTCATGTTTAACTCAAATGAATGACTAAGGGGTAGCCATTTTGACTGCAAAATGAAATCCAAAGTGCATATTGCAATGATACAGATGGGCAAAATGTTCAGGCCACACCTCCCTAAAAATGCTCATGAGGTGACTGGCCACACAAGCAGTAAAAAAATGTGATCAGATATCATGGAATGATTTAGTCTTAAATGTAGATATTATTTTAGATTTCTTTTTTACGGTGAATTTCCTTGAAATTATTGATTAAAGTTGCAATATGAATTCCATGGCTGAATAAATCCTCTTGTGCTGTCAAGATGGCTTTGACTTATGATGACCCTATGAATGAGAGATCTCCATAAGCCCCAGTCATTAGCAGCCCTGTCCACTCAGGACCATGGCTTCCTTGATTGAATCAATCCATCTGTATTGTGATCTTCTTCTTTCTCTACTGCCTTCCATTTTACTGAGCATTATTGTGTTTTCTAATCAATCATCTTATATTAATGTCCAAAGTATGATATTTACCACCTGGTAACTGAAGGGTTAATGAGCAGGTTTTAGGGACACCATTATATATGTCAGGTCACATAGTCTCAGCCCTCAGAAAACCCTGTGATAGGTTTACCTCAGGGTTGCTGTAAGTCAGAAATGCCTTGAAGGCAGACAACAACATTATGGACTTTATCAGATGAGGCAAATAGCAGCAAAAACTCACATCATTTATGATGTGACAATACTTGAAGTAAAATTATCAGATGTCATCTTCACTTACCTGTTCCCACTTCATCATGCTGGCGCAAATGAGGCATTACTTTTTATTGACGGGCTAAGCCATCAATAAAAAGTGATACCTCATTCATGCCAGCGCGACACAGCAGGTAAGCAACAACATTGTCTGATAATTTCTGCCCTTTCTGCTATCATTGTGTCCTAATGCTGTGGCTTTTGCCATGTCTGATAAAGTCCTATGTAGGAGCTCTAGTTGATAGGAAGAGATAACATTCATCCAATGTGGTACTCTGTTTCAGAGAAAGTGTGAAAACTTCCAGCTCCTTAGTATCAGAGTTTTTGCATGGGTAGCAGCTCAAGACATGGCAGAACTTTTTATGCTGATGGGGGAGTATCTGCAGTGTTTGCCTTCTCTGCTGTACCTATGGGAAGTGTGATTGAGACTGGAGAAAAGGTCCAGACTTCCCCGACTCCATGTATGCCAGGGAACTAGACTGCCAACTTTGAGCTTGTCTATATGAGCCAAAAAAACCCCGGATTGCTTCTCAGTAATGACAAATCACAGCACCTGTGACTTGATTTAATGTTTTTTTGGCAGGCCTAAGCTTCTCATGCCTGCAAGTCAAGATGGCAGCTGCAAGTGATTTCCCCCCTTTTCTGCCTACTTTAATTTGCTGCTGCCAAACTTTTATTTAAGGGAGAGGAAAAAAAACAATTTCCAGTATGCACTGGTGTGATATTTTGCCTTTACCAAAAAGAAAAGAACACACAAAACCCCATTTTCTCACCTTAGCACTCACTCACTGGGGCAAAAATCCAGCATGGCAGTGCTGGCTGCTTGCCCTTTTAACAAGCCTTCCTCCCCCCCCCTCATCCGACCAATCATCTTTTTGCTTCCTCTCATATGGGAAAGTGATTCATATCAAATCACTTGTGACAATAAGGGGGAATGCAGATCCCTGCACTGGTTTTTTTAAAACTTTTTTAAACAAAAAGCCACAAAGGCTTTTCCTGCATAGTTTTTGGCATTTGGGAGCCCCCTCCTTCACAATATGGCAGAATGCCATGGAATGCCATTAAGACAGGTAGGATTCTCTTCACATTCTGTGAGGAGTATTTTTACCATTTAGACAATCCCTTTGATGTGAGCACAATACAGGATTATGTTTAGTCAGCTGCAATAGAAGGAGGCCTGGTGGCACAGTGGTTAAATGCCAGTACTGCAAGCCACCACATTGCAAGTTTGATTCCAAGTTCACTCAGCCTTCCATCCTTCCGTAGGTCGGTAAAATAAGTACCCGGCTTGTGGGGGCAATTAGCTAATACATATTGGGAACTGCTTAATGCAGTGTAGATATGTAAATTGCTATTGCTTAGAACAATTTGTAAGCTGCTCTGATAGCCATTGTGGCTGAAGGGTGGGGTATAAATACTTAATTAAAAAAATTAAAATGTTGTTGTTGTTGTTGTTGTTGTTGTTGTTTTAATGGTGGCTAAATGTGTCCTAAGACTGTTCTGTAGTTTTGCAATTGCTTATGATGTTCCTGAAAAGAGAGGGGTTGATCTTCATTTATATGGAGCATTCCAACTGTGATATACAGTTTGGCTACTGTATCCACAGGACCAATATCCACAGTTTCACTCATCCACATCTGAAAAAAAAAATGTGTCATCTCTATGCATTTTCTAGGACCTCCATCATGATTCTATGGTATACCTCTGTTTGAAGTTGGACTGGAAGTCATTCATTTCAATAGGGTTCACTATTATCCATAGTTTCAGGTATCCACATAAGTCCAGGAACAGGGCATGAGTGGGACGACCTATAGCTACTTAGAATAAATATATTCTTACAGAAACTCCTTCTTTCCAGTTGTGTAAGTGTCTATCCACTCAGTGTGCACTAGGAAAGTTTTCATCTCCTATGAGATAAAGGGCATGGGAGTCTCTGGGAAGCCAAAGATAAAGAAAGGGGTACAGTAAATTTCCCTGTAACAAATATCCAGCCCTATCACTGTTTATTTAGGTACCCCAAAAGATGGATTGCTGGTGGTAGCAGCTACTAATGAATGCTTTGAAAATGGGGAGCCTACTTTCACTCAAGGGTGAGAAACAGGTAACAAATCCTTACATGATACATTGTGGAAAGGGATCTTATAGCACTTGTGAGAGAAAGAAGTTGATAGCATAAGCTTACCTCACTGGGGAAAATCAGTAGGTTTATTAGCACAGTTTTGTCTCATTTTTTTTTGTCCTCATCAATGTAGTAGTAGTTGTAGAGGAGGAGGAGGAAATCTACATCACAAGTGGCTGAAATGTGGACATTGTTTTCAGTCTTGCAGATGAACCATTATGGAACATACATGTTATAGATCAACAACTTTATCAGACATGGCAAATATGGTGTCATGCCTAATTAATGTGGATGGGCACCCATATCACACGACAGCGTCCTTTAGTGTTCCACTGCTGTTAATAAGGCATTCTTTTTCATTGATGGGCCAAGCGGTCAATAGATCTGCTGTGGCGTTTTTGTCCCGGTATTGCCAGCATTTGAAACCGTGTTCCATTTTCCTCTCATGAATACAGTGTCAACGGGCGGTTCTGGGTGAGATGCTCTTTTTATGAACCTCCCCAGTTTACTTGGAAGTTTGTAAGTGCATTTCTGTGCTTGTGTGTACAATTGGTGTTTTAATTTTGCTGGGTTTTTTAGAAATTTTAACTGTGTTCATGTCTTCTCACAAGAACCACTGATATCTCAAATGCAGAAGTAAGCAGCACTAGCATTCATGCTCTAGCAATGCTGGTGCTGCTTCTTGTCACTATTACAGGTAAATATGATAAAAAGGGTTGTTGTGCCAGGACAATTATGCTTGAAAGTATGGTGGGACAGAAACATTTTTGGAGGTTTGTCTGATAATCTCTGTAGTTCCATATGGATTCTGCAGTGCAATGTAACTCTGAGCGACTAAAATGCCCCATCCTAGTGTATAAAGATAACACAGAAGAGCCACCATTTACTAATAGTCCACTGATTAACATTGTAAAGGATTATGATAGCAGCACCATACCTGAATAGGCCTTGTGTGTGATCTGGTGATCTCCATTTTAACTTTCTGTTTAGTCTGATACAATGTTCATGCATCACAAACTATTAAAACAACAACAAATAAAAGTCCAGCAAAGTATACAAGACCTGTTTCTCCTAAAAAAAAATAAATAAGTAATAAAATCTAGTATCAAAGGCATACTGGAATAAAAATGATTGTACCTGTTTGCAGGAAGATAGCAAGGAGAGTATCAGTCTAGCCTCTCAGGGAAGGAAGTCCCAAAGCATGGTTACCTACCCTGCCAGCCCCCATCTTGGAATGTTGCATAATTGGAAATATTTAATAATTTGGCTTGATGTGGCCTTCCAAGTGGTTAGCAGGTAAACCAGGAGCCCCTAGATATCAAGGCAGGGGTCACACATAACACAAAGTCACAAAGGAGGGGCACTTAGAAATTTCCCAAACAACTAAATCAGAGGTTCTTGACCTTTAATCCTCCATCTCTTTTGTACTTCAACTCCCAGAAGCCTCCACCAGTGTGCCCAATGATGATGGATTCTGGGAGCTGAAGTTTAAAACCTCTGGAGGACCAAAAGTTGAGAACCACTGAACTAAATGCTCAGGTCAGAGTTAACACCTGGAGATGAGTCCAACCCATTAATCCACTCAAAGAATAACAGAGCCCTGGATGGTTGCAAAATGGGTTCTTTCTCTCCCATTCCCCTCCAACAATAGACCTTGCCTGCTCCTATTCAGTTCTAAATACATTGCCCATTAATGATCATTCAGTCTTCCAGAGAACCCTTTGTTTAGTCCTAAGAAACTATGAGAGACATTATATTTCACTCTAAACCCCATACCTTCAGGGGAATAATAACATATAAATATCACCCTAAAACACTACCAAAATGTCCACAGTTCTTCTTCCTACATCCATGCTGCCAGTTTGCTGTGAGATCCCCAGAATGCATTTATGAGAACCTTCTGCTGTATAAATTTCTGCTCCTCTGATAGGTATCATATCACCCACCATCCCCTTAGTCTATTCCTCTATCCAAATACTTCCTACTGTCTTCGATAGCCTTGTGTGATTGCCTGAAGCCTGAGTGTTTGCATGAATGCTGTTCAGACTAATTTAAAATAAAGATCATTTATTTGTACATTTTGGCTTAGACTCTCCTCCATTACTACTGGTATACATAGGTTAAAAGATCCTGCCATTACCCAGCCTCTCGTTGCCATATTTAAGCTAATTAAACATTCCTCATATTAATTTCAGACATTAGTGGGATCCCCACGGAACGCAGACAATTTGGGTAGCAGTCTGGAAGCATCCACTGAGAAGAACCTTTCCTATGATCCCACCAAATATACCTCTGATGGTAATAGGGTAGAGAGCAGGTAATCCCCAGAAATTTCAAAGGATAAGCAGGATCATATGGGAGAATATGGTCCTCCAGATAACCTGGACCTGAACCACACACCTGTAAGTAAAGTACTCTCAGTAAAATGCTCAAAACCCTGTTGAGTTTGCCTTGCAGATATTTTCCAAAGCATCTGCTTACCTCAGAAATGCTTACACTGTATTTGAGCAATCAGAATTTTCACACTCACTGAAATTTTGGTCAAAGCTATGAAATTTAGCAATATATAGGCAAATTTTCTTCCCCAAATTTAATACTTAGATGCTTAATTCTCTCTCTCTTTCCCCCCCCTCTCTATCTATCTAGCGCTCTCTCGCTCGCTCGCTCTCTCTCTCTCTCTATGTATATATATATATATATCACAAACTATATTCTTCCATGGAATAAAAGTTCACAGAGACAATGTGTGTGAAATTATTGATCTGCAATGTATGGTATGGTTATGAGCATGCCTATACATTAGCTTTTTGTGCTTACAGAGTAATGACTAATTTATTGGATTTCATCTGGTTTCAGCTCCCCGATCTAGGAAAATTCTGCACAGGTTAAGGGAAAAGAGTTCCTTTTGTATTTTCAATGGTGGTCATGTATTCACAAGAAACAATTTAACTAGCTCAAAACTGTGTATCATATGTCATTGATGTGTGATGGGCATGTTTTGATAGCTGCGCAGAATTTGTAATGAAGAGGCTTAACCTTACCAGAGGTTTTGCAAAGCCCAAAGCAGTAGCAATTAACTGGACTTAACAAACATATTTTGGACATAAAGGCCCAAATGGAGAGTCTTGCTGTCACCTTACTTTCCTGGATTTACATACACCGAGAATCAGATACACCGGTGGATTTATATTAAGGGAAATGTTCTAATTTAACATTCTGGGCTGACTCTAAGATATTGATTTAAGCAAAGCAGTTGGAGCTTCCTTTACATTGTCTGACTTTATATGAGCTAACTAAGTTAATGGTGTAGTGCATTTTATACTGGAACCTTACACATGTTGAGTAGAGTTGCCAGGTCTCAGAGTTCTGGCTCAGGGAATTGCTGTGCGTCTCTAGGTCTCCAGACAGGGAAAGAAATCTCAGGATAAGCAGCATGATAAGAGAAGGAAGTTTCATTTTTGTATGTTATCTACTTATAGTCTGGGCACCCATCCCTACCATCCCCTATGCACACCAGGGCTCTTTAGCTCTGAACAAAGATGTATCTGTGTATGAAAATTCAATGCACATATGCAGCTCGAGCGCACCAAAAGGAAAAAGGAAAAGAGAATTTGGAGCAAGACAGAGGATAGAGTTCTAGGGTCATGATTTGTGAGCCTTGTTCAAATCCAAGCATCAGTGGTACAGGACCTGGGCAAGGGGAGCTCCTTCAAAGCTCCAACAGTAGTGTAGGGTCTCAAAATCTCCCCACATGTCATGTGTGCTGTACATAAAACCACACAGGTTGTAGGCCCTTCTGGGAATAATAATAACCAATGCACTTTTTGTCACCTGCCTATCCATTGAAAATGCTTCCTCCCATTGTTCCTGGTTGCTTGTTACCTAGTTAGCCAGGGGGTGCGTCTATACGATCATAAAAAAATCCATTGGGGGGGTAAAAAATACAAATAAGCTGTCATTCGTATGCGTACGAACCACCCACACAATTTTTTTACCCCCCTAAACTCCGTATGACTTCCTCTTCCCCAAGCTGGCTGGAGCGAGCAAGCCAAGCAGCGGTTTTAAATCTCCCCCGCTTTTTTTTTTTAAGGGTTCCTGGCTTGCGGACAGTTGGTTTTCCCTATTTACAATATAAAATAAAAATAAATAAATGTATAATTCATGGACTTACCGGACTCTCGCTAGCCGGGAATCCAACATGGCGGCCGCTCCCAATTTCCCTCCGTGCTAGCCCCGCCCCCTCTGCTCGGCCAGCCAATCAGATTACACAGGCTGTTTGTATGTGTGTGAATGGACCGTACAGACCCATCAGCTATCTGAACAGCGTATGGATTTCTCATCGCGATCTGCTTTCCCTCCCGAATGCCGCATGTGCGTATTTCAGGTGGAAAACCGGGCCCCCCTCTTTTGCATGCGTGTGAATCTGAACGGGCGTGTGTACCAAAGCGCGAACTTCCGCATGCCGTACATATTATTTAAATTGTGTAGACGGGACCTAAGGTTTATCTAAATGCTAGATCCATTTACCAGAATGCACTCATGTATATTTCCATAAACAGCTAAATCCATAGCAATTCTGCTTGATCTTTTCCTGTTTGGTCTCTGTGATATCATAAAGACCCATGCCTCTGAGATCCCAAAAATATGATTTTAAAAATCTATCAGTCTCACTCAATAGTAACTCATATTTAAAATACTCTTTTTAAAACATTTGATGGCTGTATTTTGTAAAGCAATGGAACATTTAGCTTGCTATTTTATTATTTTTTTCCACAGAAATAATAGAATTCTATTGTGAGTCAGATTGCCATGTGCCAGAGTAATATATAGATTGGAATATCTTTTTTCTCAACTTTTTCTCAGTTGCTTTAAATTTATGATGTAGTTCTCAGCTCAAAAATGTACCAAATGTTTACAAAATGAATATTTTTTAAAAGATAACATACAGACAATCATGCATATTTTAGGGTACTATACATTCCAAAAATGTTCAACAAAGTTCCATATATTTTTATCAATTCACAGGTTGATGTGGGGAAAGGATAGAAAAATCTTTATGAATTAAGATGTGCAAATGTGGTATTGCCTGGAGATAAACTGACTCACCCAAGGTGCAAGCCACTTTGAATGCAACACGAACACCGAAAAAAATGTTCCCAGATTCTTTGCCTGGTTATTCAGTAAGCTTATTATACTCAAACTCACCCATTTATGGGGAATATGAAATATAAATATGATCCCAAAACACCACCAAAGTGTGCACAGATTCCCTTCCTCCCACCACACCATCAGTCTGTGTCACCAGGGTTGTAGTTTTTACACAAATCTCTGCTCATCAGACAGATATAGTATAGCCCATCATCCCAAACTCTATTCCTCTACCCCAAAACTTTCTACTTTCTATGTTAGACTTGTGTGACTGCTTGAAGCCTGATTATATGTGTGTGTGTGTGTGTGTGTGTGTGTTCCCCTTGATTATTTTTCAATCAAGGCCCCACACAATTCGGATAACTAGGTTTTAAACTAATTAATTAATTAGTTTCTCAAAACAGTGTGTTTTTCAAAACAGATGGGTTTTTCAAAACAGATAAGGAAAAAGTTCATCTGAATTTTCAATTTCAATTTCAATTTAAGACATGCCAGAATCAGAAAGGACAAAGGACACTCCTGACAGAAAGAGAATAAGAGAGTGACTTTGTTCTGACCTTTTTTCAGGTGCCCACTGAGTAAACAAGAGTAAAAATGAATTTTCTACCCAATCTGAAGCATCAGATAGGCTGTCCATTCATCATCTACATGAAATTTATTCAGTGACAAAAGATAGCACCCCAGATGCCACCTTTCCCTTCCTTACCCTGTTCCTCGTCTGCTTTAACTGTGGTATATAAAGCAGCAACATGATAACTCTCTTTGCTAACCATTTCTGTGGGCTGTGATCAATTTTAATCTGGCTCCAATTCCATGCTAGTGTGAGATCTGCCAAGGTACTTTCAGGGACAAATCGTACAGTCTGTGTCCATGTACAGAAATATAGTCCTGGTTTGCTTTATTTTAAAATTTAATTTTATATATATTTTTAATTAATGTTATAATTTGCCTTGGGCATCTGTAATACTGACTAGAGGAGCAGAAGGTGAAAGAATGCTAAACCATTTCCCCATTAGTGATTTTCTTATTCAGACATCTAAAGATGTAGCAATATCAATCATCAATTTTCTCAAAAGTTTGCTTCCCTCCCAAAAGAAGATTCAACTTTTCTGTTTAAATTTTAGGGAACTGAAGAATTAGTTTTGGAGATTCTTTGGGTGGTGTTTCAGAACTTATCTAATTGTTGTAATCTCACCAAGTGTGCTGTATTTGGTTCTTTCTTTCTTTCTTTCTTTGGGGGGCACATGTTCCTCACATTACTCTGCAACCAGCCCAGCTGTCCACACTTCCTGATCTGAAAAATCTACAAGGAAGAACTCACCTTATGAACTCTTCCTCTCAGGATTTAATTGAAGCATATCAAGCTCAGGAAACTTCAAACACTAAAGAGCTGATCATACAATGAAAAGCATGAGACTCATACACACCTCTCTCCTATCTCATGACTAAGGTACATACATGCAAGAATCCTACAACCCTCCACAGTGATGGCTGGTGTTAGTGGGGCAGTGAATCTGCTCTAGGTTTTAGTCTGAATTTTAAAGGAGGTACACAGATTGTTGAACCCAATGGATGAAAGCCCCAGGAACAGAGATTCCACCTCAACATTAGGAGGAACTTTTTGACAGTAAGAGCTGTTCGGCAGTGGAACACACTCCCTCAGAGTGTGCTGGGGTCTCCTTCCTTGGAGGTCTTTAAACAGAGGCTGGATGGCCATCTGTCAGGGATGCTTTGATCATGATTTCCTGCGTGGCAGGGGTTTGGACTGGATGGCCCTTGTGGTCTCTTCCAACTCTGCAATTCTATGATTCTATCCCCAAAACCCACTAATGTCCAAATTTTAATACGAGGAATTCTAATTAGACCAAGATGGCAGCAAGAGGCTTGGAAATGGCTGGATGTTGTGATCCAGAAATCACACTTCTAGTAAGTCAGGAACACAAACCTATCAAGATGAATGAGGATGACTAAAACATGTGGCAGAAATTTTGGCAAAGCAGTAAAGACTATCCCAAAACTGCTTTGAGATCCATAGGATTCAAATGAATATCTATAAGGGTAGACCCACATCTGGCATCCCATAAGAAAAAAACAGTATGGGAAATAATTGATCAAAACAACAAGAGCTCTATGGGACATGGGTTAAACACTATTTCTTTTGCTATTTCCACACTTAAAATGCATGTAATTATTGTTGCTGCTGCTGCCATTGTCAGAGAAACAAACAATGCTGGCACTTTCACACACACACACACACACAGTAGGATCCCTGTATCCATGGGGGATTGGTTTCAGGGGCCCTCGCAGATAATGAAATCCATGGATAATGGCAAATGCCCCCTTCACCATTGCCATCACTGGGAGCCATCCAATGGGTGAAGGGAGAAGGGAGGTGAAAATTACCCCCTATCTTCACCCTCCAGTTGCAACTGCTGTCACTGGGAGCCATCCCATGGGAGAAGGGAGGTGAGACTTCTCCTCCTCCCATCCATCCCCCGTCCACCACCCCACTGTCACCAACCACAGATAATTGAATAGCAAATAGCAAATCAGTGGATATGGAGGTGCTACTATATATACACACATACACACAGAGAGAGTATGTATTTGAATGCTAGTTTGGTCCTCAGTCAGTCCAAGTATGGGAGTAGACAAATTTAGAACATTTACCTTTGTCCCATTTTTGTTCAAATATGTCTACCTGTTTACAGCCTTCATGCAAAATAAAGTCAAACATTCTGTTCTTGTATGAATAATTTTAGTGTAATGATTTGATTTTGTACAATTTGTGTCACTCTGTTCTGTTCAGAATCCCTTGGAAGTACAGGGTTCTTCCTTTGTATACTTCTATAATTATAATCATTGACCTTTAATCACCCATTACTGATGTATATATAAAATGAAGGAGATAAGCACACTACATGGCAAATATACATTGCAAAGTATAACTTTTGATTCATAAGAAGATAATGGTCACTGTTGCAGATAGGGAACAACAGCTAAGGAATGATAATGGAGAAAAGCAATACTGCAATGTTTACCTTTATTCAGTGTGGGCCATGATTAGACTAAGACTAGGAAGAGCTGGGTTCAGTTCCCACCCAGGCATGACTTTCACTAAAGAGACCATTACATATCCACAACAGGTTTGGACAAGGCTAAGAGTGGGAGAAGAAAGACAAGTTGCTTACCTGTAACTGTAGTTCTTTGAGTGGTCATCTGTGAATTCACACAATTGTGTAATTCTGCATCATGAACCTTCTAGAGCCTTACATAACACTTTTGGCGGTAACCCTGCCCATCTTCCCCTTGTCCCATATAAGGGTGGTTCCCACCTAAACATCTCAGTTCCAAGGATGACATATTAGCAGAATCCCAACCAAGACTGCAAGATAGCAGAGGGGAGGATGGGCGGGTTTGTGTGAATTCACAGATGGCCACTCGAAGAAGTACAGTTACAGGTAAGTAACCTTTCCTTCTTCTTCGTTGTCTCTGTGAATCCACACAATTTGGGGACTCACAAGTTACACATGACCAGAGGAGGGAGTGTCATGCAAGCAAGAAGGAACACCAAAGACAAGTTGGCAATGAACCAACAATCTATATTATGCAACAAACACTAGGATGAATAAACCATCAGGTCAGGCAATAGAACAGTTATCAACTCTCATTGCAATAAGCAAGGGCAAAATAACTTATGACACAACTGAGAGTAGAACTACCCTCCCAAAAGCTGCCTCCGCCTGAGAGGCAACATCCACCTTATAGTGAAACACAAAAGTCAGAAGTGTGGACCAAGTGGCAGCTCTACAAGTGTCCTGTAATGGGATTCCACCAAGAAATGCTGCCAATGCTGCCACTGTCCTGGCAGAGTGGTTTCATGGAATGGCTAGCAGGGTATTGCTCCTGAATTGGTAGAGCAATTTAATAGTGGCCACCACCCATTTGGTGATTCTCTGAGAAGAAACTGGCAGTCCCTTCTTCGATCTGAAGTAACAAACAAAAAGTCTGTCTGATTTATGGTAGGTGGCAGATCTATCTACATAGAATGCCACCATCTGACGCACATCAAGGGTATGAAGCACATGCTCCAGGTCCGATGAAGGGTGCAGCAAGAGCAAAAGTAAGATAATATTCTGATTCAGTTGGAATAGGGAGACTACCTTAAGTAGGAAGAAAATGTACAGTCTTAAAACTACCTTGTCCTGATGAACCTGGAGGTACAGAGCATATGTCTACAGGGCACAGAGCTCTCCTGTCCACCTCATTGATAGCCACCAGGAAGACTGTCTTAAGGGAGAGGAGGCAGGGGATCACACATTGTAAGAGGCTCAAAAGGGGCTCTGAACAGAGAAGACAGTACAACTCCCAGGCTCCACAAATGCATTGGGGATGACACAGGTGGATGAAGATTCCTGTATCCCCTTAAGAATAATTTCACAAGTAGATCTGTGAAACATGAAGGCTTGCCCAAGCACTGCAGATGCCAGGAAATGGCTGCTAACTAGCAGGAGACCAAGGAGATGGAGAGTTGTTGCTGTGAGAGTGACACAAGAAAGTCAAGCACCAAAGGAGTTGAGGCTTGAGCCGCCGACATACCTCTGGAGTCAAGAAATGCCAGAAACTTCTGCCACTTGTACGTATAAGATCATTGAGTAGAAGGGTGCTGAGTGGCCATCACAATTTCTCAGACAGAGTCATAGAGGTGATCTAAAGGAATACCTTCCACACCTTCAGTCTGATGGTCTGGATGTCTGGGTGGAAGACTTGGCCATCATGCAGAGTAAAGCGGTCGCAATGGAGAGACAGCTGGACAAGAGCAAAAGGGGGAGACCATGGTTGTCAAGGCTACCATGGCATCTCTAGGATGCAGCATGTCCAGTCCTGCCTGATCTTCATTAGAACCTGGGAAATCAGCCCCAAAGCTCAAACACATAAGGAGTGGTCCCTGCCAGTTGAAAAGGAACACGTATCTGAGGATGCCCTTTGACCTGGGCTCCCTGAAGCAAAACTGGTGAAGATCTCTCATAGCATCTTCCAGAAGAGCCTCCCAGGGACAGTTTAAAGGCCCTGCAGCAGCTACAGGAGGGCCTATCATTGTGGGGGCTCCCATCATATCCCTCCTCCTGCAAAAACATTATTAGTAGCTTCTGATCCTTGCCACATTGGGCACTGACCAGCTGCAGAAGGGGGAAGCTGCCATGGGAGGGGCAGCAGCAGGGCAGGGAAGCACCTTCACCCACCTGTCCCTCCCTCTGATGCCTTCTTCTCCAGGGAGAGCAAAGATTGTTCTCTGAAAAGGGAGAGGAAATGAAAAGCACCAGGTGAGGCCAAGTTTCCCAAAGAGGTGGAGACGGAGACAGACAGACAAGGTCTGGGGGACCTGTTTCTCCTGGAGTGATGGGACCACCTAAGGGAAGAGGTGGGAAAACTTTGAGAGGGACGGTGAGGGACAAGAGCACCTGGTGGGTGGAGAAACTGAGGTGGAAGAGGCTGGAGGGCCGCCTGAGGTAGCAGAGAGAGAAGCCCAGTGCCAGTAGGAAGGGAAGCCCTCTTGGCAGCAGCCCCTGAGAGGATGGAGGAGGTGCTAATGGAGGTGTGTGTTCCATGCATTAAACAGGGTTACTGTTTGATATTTTAAAACTCTTAGCCTAGAAATGTGAGTATCTAGGCCTTTTCACTTATGAAGAAGAAGAGGTCTCCCCACCCTAAGCTTCCTTTTAAACATATTTAATATCAGGTCAGTGGGTTTGCCAAGTAGTCTAGGTGGGGTGAAAAAGGACAACCTTCAAGCTAGACAAGAAAACTAGATCGTCTCCAGTTTCCAACTATGTATATTTGTTCAAGAACAAAGCAGAGAAAAACAGTTGTCCCTCCACATTTGTGGGGGTTAGGGGCATGAGACCCCCTTCAATGAGAAAAAAAATGAGAATAAAAACTAGGTCACGCCACCCCCCTACTGCAACCCCCGCTGCTTCTCCTCCCCCAGGAGCAGCGGCAGGGCTACCCAAGCCTTGTCGCTGCTTCCTCCCACCCTCTTCTGCCCCCCCGAGCAGCGACGGGGCTACCCAAGCCTCAACACTACTTCCTTCCACCCACTCCCACCCCCCCCCAAGCAGCGATGGGGCTACCCCAACCCTCGTCGCTGCTTCCTCCCACCCTCTCCCGCCCCCTGAGCAGTGACGGAGCTACCCAACCCTCGTTGCTGCTTCCTCCCACCCTCTCCTGCCCCCCCAGAGCAGCGACGGGGCTACCCAAGCCTCAATGCTGCTTCCTTCCACCCTTTCCCACCCCCCCCAGAGCAGTGACAATGTTACCCAAGCCTCATCACTGCTTCCTTCCACCCCTTCCCAACCAACCCAGGAGCAGGGACCCTGTTGCAGTTTTTTTGATGGGGGAGCGCTCCCAAAACCACGAACGGTCAAAACCATGAATCTTAAAGCTGCAAATTCGGAGAGGCAACTATATTCAAAAATGGTCAATTGCTTTTCAAATAAAATGAAGTATCAAATTAGTTAACTAAAACCTAATTAACTCACCAAATAGCTGCCAGGTGCCTGAAGGACTTCATAATCTGTCTTTTATCACATTACAGTGTTATATGCTATTATACCACTGTAATTGCTATGGCTGCCTCCTGTGGAATTCTGGAGTTTGTAGTTTAGTGCGGCCTAAGAGCTCTCTGGCTGAGCATGATAAATTCCCCTCCCTAAATTGCAAATCCCAGGATTACAAAGGAGGCAGCCTTAGCAGTTAAAGTGGATTAACAGTGCTACAACAGTGTAGTGTGATAATCTTTATATTTCAATGACAGCTGGGAAAGTGAGAGGGACATTCAAACTGGCCAACGAACAGCCAGGGAGGACCTGGACTAAGGCCTTTCTGTAATAGCTGTGGAAAGGCAGATAGCACATACCTTAGATATTGAGAACTTAGTAAAGGTGTTTGCTGCTCAAAAACAAGAAAAGTTAAGATTTAAGTGAGTATTTTTTTTAAAAATCAAAGAAACTAGAAAAGTTCATTTTATAAATTTTATA
The DNA here is from genome assembly GCA_030847615.1 of Gambelia wislizenii. NCBI lineage: Eukaryota > Metazoa > Chordata > Lepidosauria > Squamata > Crotaphytidae > Gambelia > Gambelia wislizenii. The sequence continues at coordinate 190,266,955 of JAUMIR010000003.1, read as the reverse complement.
ATTTTAAATTATTTCTTACAAATTTTATGTAAACTAGTTAAAATAATTTTAAAACAATAATTCAGGCTATACTTCGTATTTCAAAATTTACAACATAAAATTGTAAAAGTAAAAAAAAGGACAAAATGCATCAAATACAGTCATCCTTTCATTTTTGTGGGGGTTGTGGTGCAGAATTCCTGCAAAAATAAAAACAAAATGCAAATAAAAATTTAAGTAAAGATTGGTTGGGGGGAGCATGGATGGAATGCCCTGGAGGATGAAAGAAGGGAGAAAGGCTTGTGGCCCAGGCCACCACCACAACCCTGCCTGCTTAGGCCTCTCAGGCCTCCTCCTCCTCCACCGCCCCCACCACCAGCATATACGCTTGCCCTGTCACTGCTCCCATGACTGCCCCCACGTCCCCACAACTGAGCAACACCCCCCGTGCTTGTCGCAAAGCCTTTGTGGCAAACATGGTGGGGTTTTGCTAAGTCTCTGGCTTTTTGCCCCACAGGGATAATTCCCTATGTTGTGAAAAGCCTCTCCAGAAAACCGAAGTGGGATAGGTTACTCAGATGTTGGCTTTGGATAATTCCCTATGGGACAAAATCCGGCGTCTGAGTAATTCACCCCCCTTCGGCTTTCTGGAGAGGCTTTGCTCGATCTCTGGCTTTTCATTCCTGGTGTGGTGAAAAGCCTCTCCGGAAAGCTGAAGGGGGGTGGATTACTCAGATGCCAGCTTTGGATTGTTCCCTGTGGGGCAAAAATTCGGTGTCTGAGCAACCCACCCTCCTTCGGCTTTCTGGAGAGGCTTTGCTCGATCTCTGGCTTTTCACCCTACAGGGATTGAAAAGTCGAAGGGGACTTTGCCCTTAATGCTGCTTTTCTTTGGGCTTGCCTTTCCTGTCCCAACTAAATTGAACCTCCAGGAGTGGCCACATTCAGCGGTTCCTGAGGGTTCAATTCAGTTGGGGTGAGAAAGCCAAGCCTGAAGACCAGCTGCATTTGCCAACTTGGCCCTTAATGCAGCTGTTCATAGGACTTGCTTTTCTCACCCCAACTGACTTGAACCCACAGGAATCACCACTTTTGGTTGTTCCTGGGGGTTCATTTCTGTTGGGGCGAGAAAAGCAAGCCTGAAAAATGGCTGTATTAAGGGCTCTGAACGTGGCCATTCCTTGGGGTTCAATGTGATTGGAGCAGAGGCAAGCCCAGGGAATGCTGCATGTTCAGGGCACAGCCACAGAACATGCAACATTCCTTGGGCTTGGCCTCCCCCCCAAATGGAATGCCACCATACCTCCGAGGCCTCGCGGCTGTGTCTGCCATGCCGCCGCCGCCAAGCACTTGGAGGCTCAGTGGCTTTGCAGCAAATGTGGGGCTTTCCTTGGGTTTGGCTCCACCCCCCAAATGCATTACCTGGGGGGGGTGAGAATTTCCATGAATATACAAAACTGTGAAAATCAAAGCCGTGAAAATGAAAAGATGACTGTATACTAAAACTGGGCTCAGTTCTTTCTTTTCCTGACTTCAAATTCCACATGCTGAAACTAGTATTTTCTAATTTTGATTTAGTGTGAATGGGCTAGTCTTTTGAGATTTGTTTAATAGAAATGATCTATTTTAAATATCAGGAGAGTGTTGCATTAGAGTGTTTTGTAATATGTTTTTATTTGTTTGGCTGAGGAAATCTATACCAATATTACATTAGTGCCAATAATACAGCTTTTTAAACTAAATTATTGATGCCAAATTATTTAATAATCTGAATATCCTGTACTTTGAATAGGTTAGGTTACATTGACCTGAGATAAACATATGGGACCCCCAAAATAAAGCATTGCAGGGCCCCCCAAAATTCCTCAAACCGGCCCTGCAAAGCTTCCACTCATGGGAGGTTGCTGTCATCCAGCTGAAAGCATCCACTCTGATGTTCTGATCTCCCAGAAGGTAGAACACCATGAAGGAAATGTGTCTCTGGATGCATCAGTCCCACAACTGTAGAGTGAGGTTTACTAGCATTCTGCAGTATGTTTCCCCTGTTTGTTTATATAGAACTTAGTTGTTGTGTTGTCTGACCCAATTTGGACTACCCTCCCTGGGAGGGCAGGTTTGAATTCCTGGAGTGCTTTGAAGGCTGTCAACAGCTCCAGAGCATTGGTATGCAACTCCTGTTCCTCCTGCATCCACCTGCCATTGAGCATTAGGTCATTCATGTGAGCACCCCACCTGCATCAGAGCACCCTCTAATGAGGCATCTGTGGTTATTGTCTAGGACAGTTGATGTGAAGGGTAGGCCCTGCTGCACCTGTGTCACCTGTGTCCACCAGTGGAGAGTCCGAAGGATGGAGCATGGGAATGAGAGGAACTTGAAGGGGCAATTGTACAGCAGCTCGAAGTGAGCTATGAATCATAGTTGTAGGTGCCACTTGCAAAGAAAGAGTATTGGGGACCATATCCTGCCCAAGGACTGCACTTTGCCCATCTCATCATAAACGTTACCCAAAATTATTATAGGCTGATATGACCTTAGATCAGACCTTTCAATAGGAATGTTTCCCTCTACATACAATCAAGCAGCTTATTCCAGTTCTCCCCAAGACTATGAAAGGTCTCAAGAAGTTTCAGACAGACGTCCATGTAGACTTCCTTGGGCTATCTTGGCTCCTGCATAGATGCAGTCATGGCTACAGTATACTTTCGGAGAGTTCCTTCTTTATTGTCCAAATGAAAACAAAATCCTCACTGTAGGTGGGAACTGTTGGTGAAGATCAGCAGTATGGTAAGGCAGGTCCTCACAACCTTCAGAAGCCCTTCACACAGCTGTCAGGCATTTTGAACTAGGGGTCATGGAAGGTAAAGACCCAAGAACCCTCTGCTACAGATTACAGCTCATCATAGACAGGAGAGAATACATGAAGCTTTCAAAAATTTGCAAACAAGGATCATGAATTTCAGGAGCCCCATGGTCTCTGGTAGTAGTTTTGAAGTTTTGCACAAATCCAATGGGTCTTTCTGGGCTATAATTTTCTAGCATTTTCCCTCTTTCTTTCTTTGAGTCAATGTGAGCATTCTTATTTTGAATGTAGGAGAAGAAACTATAAATGTAGCAAAATGCATAGCACTAGGGGAATTTATGGATTTTTTTTAAAAAAAATACAGATATAGAACAATAGAAACAGGTCTCACCATATTATTTTGCAAACAGAAACAGTGACCTCAGGCAGAAGATGCTAGGGCAGGAAGCAGTGGTGTCAGTCTTACTCTTTCCCTCATGAACTCTTCATCTGTTCACCTCTTTTCATTGACTGAGTGCTGTGTGCATACATTTTCTGTACCTCCAAACCTAGCTTGATGCTCCATTATGGTGGATGACACTATATCAGCAGTAATGTTGCATAGTGTCTGTGAGGATCCCACTAGTGTCTGAATCTTAATATGGAGAATATTTAATTAGCTCAAAATGGCAGTGAGAGGCCAGGCAAAAGCACAATATTTTGACCTTTGTATATAGGTAATCACTGAGGAGACTCCAAGCCATAACATACAGTTATTTTTTTAAAAAAAGGGAATTCATCATAACAGCATTCACTCTTACACTCAGGCTTCAAGCAATCACCCAAGGCTATCAAAGAAAGTAGGAAGTATGTGAATAGAGGAATCGAGTAAGAGTATTGTGGGTTATAGTATAGCGGTCCTGGAGAGTTGAGATTTGTGCAGCAGAGACTCAGAGTTGTATTCTGAAGGTCACACAGTAAAGTGAACTGTGGACATTATGGTGGTGTTTTAGGGTGATACTTATATTGGATAATTCCCCTGAAGGGATGGGGCTTAGAGTGGAATACAATGTCTCTTGGAGTTTCCCGGGACTAAACAAAGGGTTCTCCGGAAGAGTTAATGATTGTTAGTGGGAAATATATTTTGAATTGAACAGGAGCAGGAAAGGTCAATTGTCAGGGAGAGATGAAGAGGAAAAATCTCTTTTGCAACTACTGAGGACTTTGCTATCTTTGTGGATTAGTGGATGACTCATCTCTAGGTATCACCTGCAGCCTGGGTATGACCTGTTTGAGGAATGTCCAAAGGCCTCTCCCTAGGGTATACAGCCTTGGCATCTGGGGTCCCTGGTTTACTTGTTAACCACATGGAAAACTACATCAAGCCAAATTATTAAATATTGTCAATTAGGCAATATTCCAAGATGGAGGCTGTCAGGGTATGTAACAGCAATGTTGGAATAAGATTCAACTGACCCTCCAAACCTAGCTTGATGCTTTTGTGAGGTACCCCTTGTCATTTGTCCTACCCTGCAGAATAATTTGGGCTGGCCCTCAAAGGAAAATTTGTAATGTTTTGGTTTCATTTTGGGCAGAAAATGCATTATAAGGAGAGAAACTCAGGCGTAAATGCCAGAACCATCTCTAGTTTTGAACCCCAAATCCATACGTATTTGTTCTATCCTGTTAGTGAACTACATGTCTAAGTTGCTACAATGGTTTGGCATTACTAGTTTACTCTGTTGGCCGCTGGGATTCTTAGGGTCCATCTGTTCAATCTGGAAATTTGAAATATTGTTACATATGAATCCCAGAGTCCAAATTAATTTCTGTTGTGAATGAGAAAATGTAAATATATATCCCCAATTAGTTATGACATTCCAAGATCATCTACAGAGCCACTAGTATAAAAATTTGAAAGACCATTTTTTTCTTGATTTTTTTTAATATTGATTTTTTACTTTCTTTTTCACATTTAACTGCCTACATCTGGGCTGCAGAATCTCACTGCTTTTTTGTGCATGTAAATCAAGTTTGAATTGGAAGAAGGCCATGGTGGCCACTACTGATGAGAGCTGTAGACCAACACATCTAGAGGACTCCCAGATGGGAAAGGTTGTGTTACACACAAATGCATATGACATACAGATGCACATAAAGGACATTTTGACCAGAGTTTTAAAATAAATCAATTTAACAACAATAAAATAAACGGGTGCATTCTTAAATAAAAGAAAATATGGAATGCTTAATATTTCACAACCATGTACTCTTTTTCCACATTATTTTCACTTCCTCCTTGACTTTTGCCTGAGAACTGTGGTTTTCCAGGTAATAAATTCATGTCCTTCTCTCACATCCTTCTTTTGCTTCCAATGAGTGTGATGAGCCCTTTATCTACTTCTGCAAACAGCCATCTTTTTATATCCACTACAAATATGAGTGATAACCTCATCCTATACAAGACAGATAGCTTTTGACAAAAGAAGAGCTATCTGCAAATTTGTAAAGATGGATTGTAGTTGTTTTTCCACAAGTATATGGATAGGTAGCTAGACATGGATATTTAAGCGACTTACTTGACCAAGGAGGTGAAGGACCTTGCCTTTCTAAAAGAAACAGAAAGCTGGCTTCTGGCTAACCCTGAAAAAAAGCTGTCTAATCTAAAATATTGTACAAAAAGTTTGGATTGCCTCTTCAAGCTTTAAAAACTGGCATGTTAATTCACATAAATTATGTCAAATCTTTTCCAATGATAGTTGGATCTTGTTATTGTACTAACAAGATCTGTTAGCTCACAAGCTAATCATCAGATCAATATAGATGGAAATCAGTTACAAAATTGTTATTGAGGTATACTTTTTCACTTTCCATAATGGGGGGGGAAAGTCATTTTTTAGCATTGGTGAAAGGAGTCATTCTGCTTTTCACAAATGTTTCTCTACTTGAAGCCAAGTAACAAATGCATAGCATTTTTTTTTTTGGAGGAAGGGGGCTTGCCGCTTGCCGGAGGGCCTGTTTGCAGCCCAGCTGGCACCCCCACGATCCTCCTGGCACCCCCCATCACCTGGTGGCCACATGGCCGGTCACCATGGGGGCTGCCATATTTTCCCCATCTCCTTCCTGGCATGCTCGGTGGCTGGGAGGAGCTGGGGAAGCAGGAGCCAATCGGGGAAGGTCCGCCCTTCCCCGATTGGCTCCTGCCAAAAAGAAGGCAGGACATCCAGCCGCACTCAAGACGCAGCTGGATGACATTCTAGGAGCTGCGACGGAGCTGATTTAAGGCAGTTCTGGTGCAGCTCCTCCTGTATTTGGCTCAAGCAGAGCCGAAGGCCCGCCCACCCTCCCTTGGGTGCTCCAGGATCTATTTGTCACAATTTGTAGGTGGATGGCATGGGTCATGATCAAGGTTAAAGGGAGGGGGTCTCTGTCAAGTTCAAGTACAAGTTCAAGTTCACGGAGATCCCCTCCTCCCCATGATTAATGGTTACTTGTTTTCAAGAGAGGAGAGAGCATCAGGCAGGGTGGCTTGGTCATTACTTCTCTCCTCCGTAGGAATTGGAAGTGTCCGATGAGCAGCCATTGACCAACATGGGTTGGGTCAATGATGGTAAGACCCATGCATAGTTGCCAACCATTGTGCAGCCATCTGCAACTTGCAGCCATTTTATTGCCAACAATGTTTATCTACTAACCTGTATTTAACCAAGTTTTCTGAATATGTACTCAATATAATTTGTTAAGCTACCTTTTGTGTATGTGTCTTCTTGGAAGGAGGAGACTGGGGTTGGTACGGTCTGGGTCCACAATGTTTAACTTCCTTCCCCCCCCCCTTTACAATGCATGTGCCCAGCTTTGTGTGGTATGTTGATATTATGTTTTCATTTCAAGGAGTGGCCTCAGTTCGTTTTCTGTTCTGGACTTTAGCTGGGACTCCCAGTCAACTCAGCAAATAGCAAGGATATATAGCAGTGGGATTCTAAAACATTAGGCAAACCAAAAGTTCTTCACAACTCTCTGTTTTGAGTACACATTCCAAAAATACAACTTGTGGTGAAGACAATAATGTATTTCAAAATTGGGTCCACAGCAGACTTTCCAAACAAGCTATGATTAGTCTGGGATCTCTGCCACATGCTCATGCATACAAGAACATTTGCTTAAATCAGCCCGGAGACCTCTAGCAAATATTTGATTATTTACTTACATTAAATATTTCTAATCTGCCTTTGTGCCAAAGACATTTGGCTAATGTGCCATGGCAAGAAACCAGACTCAGACTCAACAAATATTAATAATTAACTCAGTCTTTATAATGAGACCAGCCATTATCTGAGGAGTGCTTTGAGAGCCCTAGCAGTTTATTAGGAGATTCAGTTGTAGGCAATTAAGAAGGTGTTGTTAGTGTATAGTTTTGTTACCTAGAAGCTTACTGCTTGCCTTTGACTTCACTTGGAATTAATTTAAAACCACCCACATGCAAAGGAAAATGTAAGTTGTATGACTATGGACTTATTTTGCCATATGAATTTGGATGAATATGTTTGATCAGAACTGGTTTCAGAGTTTGGCCTCTCTGTGGCCTGACAAGACCTCACTACCAGTGTGTGTGTGTGTGTGTGTGTGTGTGTGGTGGGGGGGAGGTCACTGCTAAACCCCATGACTCTGGTTGTATCTCCTGGCTGTTCTTTATTTCTCCTGTCCAGGCCACCAAGCAATTGAAAAGAGTGAGGATATAGAGCATCATCTTTCATTTGCAGCCTATTCTTCATTTGTGTATTTGGAAGTGAATGAGGGTGGGGGAATTGGACCCAGAAGCAGAGGACAAAGAAATGGGATGTAGTAGTAAACTAGATGTGAGATGACTAAAGGAAAGAGTTTGTGAGAGCATATTAATGTATTTGGATATTTTCAAACAACACTGAAAGATATCAGGGCAACAAATAATATCTACAATAAAAATAGGCAGACATAATCTTCTCCTCCACCAACCCACCCTGGACTTTGCATGATTGAAATTATTATTATTTTTTTACAAATTAGTATTTCCCAGCCTTCCAGCCCATTAACACCTTCCCTGAATTAAAATTCGAAGCACAAATGCATTATGAATGATTTTTTAATGGCAAAATGGTAAAATCTGTATTATCCCATATGAGGCTGCCTTGGTTTTGAGATCTTCTGCAGAAGCCATTCTACCAGTGCAATTACATTCAGTGTAAGACCATTAGTTCTTTGCTGACTTTGTTGAAAGGGGCACTACAGACTATACATGTACGTTTTATGCTTGCTCACAACTTCTTGCATGTAACTGTTTTTCAAAGGGCCTTAGATACCAGATATTTGGGCCTAGTTGGTTCACACATGCTTCTTCATCACTTGATTAGTACAGATATGTGAATGAATCTGGACCATCGCAGATGTAACAAGACAGAGGGAACTTTAATGTTGCAGAAGGTCAAGGTTCAATTTGTGGCATCTCTGGGTAAGGCTGGGGAACACACATGAAAGAAATCATGAGGAACTTGTCAGTCTTAGACAGTATTGGAGTAGATGAATCAGTCATCTGACTCAATATAAAGATTGATCCAGTGTGGTGCAGTGATTTGAGCATTGAACTACAACTCTGGAGAGTAGGGTTTGAATCCCTTGGACTCCAATCAATAGGTATATGCTCCAAGGGTTCTGTACTAGTGAATAGGTGCTTTTATTTTTCATAGTTTCTGGGTTCTTGGTGAAGCTATCCTTACATGAACTTGTATATGGAATGCTTTTCTATGAATGTCCTCATAAACCATCAAGGCAAGGGGTTGTTGGGCCATTTTCAGCACTTCTAATCCACATGCAGAGCTTACTGCATGAATGTGAACATTTTCATGCCTGGTTCTCATCACTTCGGAGCCAATCACTTTGGGGCCTGGAGATTCTACTGTTTCATTGTGTGTGTGTGGAGGGGGGAGGGTTGAACCAGCAAAATCTCACCACTGCAGATTTACTTGGGTCAAATAAGCATTGTCTTTCAGCTGGAAAACATTTTTTTTTTCACTTGAAAAATATTTTAATATTTTGGAGGTGTGGGGAGGGATCTTCTGGAAGGGAGGGAGGCCCAACAAGCTACATGTGATCAATGGGTTACATGAGGCTCACCATTGTTGTAAGCATATATATGTCAGGAGAGGAGATGAATCCATGGATGCCTTCACATTAGAACTGAAAAGGTGCTTGAGCTTCTACTGAACAGGGATTTTCAGCTGCTCTCTATGATACATGTATGGTTGAACAAATGTTTGTCACATTTACAGATAGTCAATTAAAGCATCTTAAAGTTACACTGGAAAAAAAGTGTAAGATGTGAAGTTGTCCACAAAGGTAGCCCAAGGAAAATCACCTTTGAGCAGATAAATTGCCCAATTACAAGCTAGCTTGTCTTACAGGTGAAAAGAAACATTACATACACAGACTAACAAATTATACACGATTACACCAATATTCCCATTATTCATTCAGACATGAGTTAATTGACTCTGTATAATTGCTGCAGACTTTCATTGCTCCTTCCAAACATGTACAATAAGCCTGTCATTTGGGGGATTTATCTAAATCCACATAACATATTTTATTTTATTTTTGTTATTCATGAGTACTCTTATGATTATCACACATTGCATTGCTGTGACGAGGGTGCTAGGTGTATTTTAAAGGATGAATAATTAAAATACATAGCTCCACAAATAATCACCTAGACATCCATTGACATACAGTTTTAACAGAATGCAACTGTTTATTTCATGGAACAATCTAGTACTTCTGAACTCTGTTTCTTGGTACCATGATTCGTTTGGGATAGTTCAAGAATTATGGTATTTTCCATGTGTCAGGATTGAGCTGGGGAATGATCGAGTGTACACATCATCAGTCAGCACTGCCTAAAATGCCAAACATATAGGGAAACCTGCTATGTTACCAAAGAAGACTCTTAATAAACATAAGTCAGTGTAGGTCCTTGGTTCCTATAAAACAAGGGTAGGCAAAGTATGGTCTTGAGCCCCCAATTTGCACCCCCAAAGCCCCTTTGAAGTTCCCAATGCCCCCAGGCCTCCATTCTTTTTAAAACAATGTGATTTCTCCCCCCACAAAAAATACCAAATGGTTTTAAAGTGGTGAAAAATGCAGTGGTTTTGTCCCATAACTCCCAAGCCCCCTACATACCCCAAACCTACCCCTCATCAGCCAAATTTGGCCAAATGTGAAAACAGAAGTGATGTGGCATCACTTCTGGTTGCATCAGGTGTAATGGTGTAGCCTGTTGGTGGGCTCCAGGTGAATAAAGTGACTCCCAATCCCTGTACAGTTGTCCACTCTTATCCTGTGTGGGTCAAATTTGCTTCCTAGCCTAAGGAATTAAGAAGTATTCTGCTAATGGCAGCAGATAATTCACTGTTAGCTCTCCAGTGATAATATGTCAAGGTGATGGGATATACAATCACTGGAAATTTATACTATAAAGAGCTGGCATGGTAAAATGTGCTACAGCCTGTAGGGGCCAGAGTGAGAAGACTAAACACAGCTGGCTAGCATATCTACATTATGTCTGAGAGACAGCTGTGGGAAGAAAATTTATACTGTAAAGAGCTGGCATGGTATAATGTGCTACAGCCTGCAGACGCCAGCAGTGAGCAGGTTAAATGCAGCTGGCTAGCATATTATGTCTGAGAGACAGCTGTGGGAAGGAAATGTAAAGACTGAATCATAGAATCATAGAATCATAGAATTGTAGAGCTGGAAGAGACCACAAGGGCCATCTAGTCCAACCTCCTGCCGCAGGAAGTCTTATCTGTATGGGGAAATGTGTGTGAGAACCACTAACTGTATAACCCATGACTGTACTGCGTCTGTACTATATAATTAGATCACCCCACTCACTGTCTCTGCATTTGGCTTGACTTTGAGTTAGCTCTTAGACTGTGAATTCAGTCTGGGCTGTACAGTGTTATGTAGTTTGTATGCTAGGAGTCTCAGACTCATTGTAAATATTGCTCCAACTTGTTTTAGTATAGAGAAGTAGTTTAGACACATGTCTGTGTCTGTGTGCTCATTTCTTTGCCTGATGATTACAACTCTGCTACAACAACAATTGCTGCCTGGTCCTCTTGATATGCTCAGAGGTACCAGTTTGCTACTGGGACAATATATACCTTCCCTTGGTCTGAATTTGACAAAAAACTGTTTTAATAATCAGGTAAAAAAAGAAAAAAGAAAAATGGTTCATTCATAAAGTTTCTGTAGTCATAGAACCATTAAAATGGCACAGTGCAACAATAAAGGCAAAGGTTGTAGCCACAATGTTCACCAATCCTGTAGTCAATTCAATCTGTCATTAACATACGATCGATACATGAATGACCTCACCCCTGCCCACCCAAATAAGATATACCTTACCTGCTCCACAGAAAAAGGAAGAAGGACAATTGAGAGAGATTGCATGGGCACAGGTTTTCTGGGTCCTGATCCATTATTGTGAATGAGAATCCCATGGGCAGTGCCCATATCCCAAATAAACCACCACCCTCCACTGTGTTAACCTTATATGGAGCATTTGCATTGCAGGAAACAGATAGAAATAGGTATTTATTGTTGACAATCCATAGGACTCCACCCATATTGGGGCACTCTGCCTATGTCTGATTTAAATGAGCTCTCTCCTGTATGTTAAGAAAATCATTCTCTAAATGCCAGTCCAAAGTGGCACCATCTATGCACTCAAGTGAGAGATACCAGAAGTTTTAAAGGAGGCTCCAAAGGTTTCAAAACAACAAAAATGGCAACAACATTTCAGGAACTGGTGACTATTATTTTTGATTAAAACTCCAAGGATCTTCCAGCCAGCACTGACCATCATGGCTGAAGGTTACTAGGAGCTATAAGCCAGAAAAGTAACTTTTCCAAACTCTTGGTATTACATACATACTGAAATGAACACCCCTAACTGGGGCACAGGAATATTGTAGCACCTTTGAGACTGAGAGAACAAAGGTTGTAGCATAATCTTTCATAGACTGAGGACTTACATACACTGCCCGGAATGCTCCTCATTCTGGCTAGAATATATCGTCCCCCCATTAGCATCCCTTCATTGTGGCAACAGAGGGGTGTCTTCACACCCATGGTCTACACACAAACCACTCCTTCTCTTCCCTGAGTCAGCCGTGTCTTCCATGGCCAGGAACAAGCTGTCCAGGTTTGGTCATATGTCTGAATGCAGCAAATTGTGAGTTTTTATTTATTTATTTATTTATTTTTAATGTGTCCACACCATTTTAAGGGGTATTTTCCCTGGATACTTGTCAGAACTGCCGGGACATTGTCTAGACAGTTTGGACTGAAAACAAGGCAAAAACACTGCATTGTCCAGACTGATGGGCACAGGAAAGGGGGGAAGCCATTTCATTTGGCCTATCTAGACAAGCCCTGGGTCTATTGTATCAGAGTAGACTCAGTCTACAAACACTTATGCTACAACCTTCTTACTATGTGTAAGTCTCAAAAGTTCTGTAATATATCTTTGCCCATCCATCTAGACTAAAACAGCTATCTATGACTTTGAGCCCTATATAGGGATGAGGAAATAAACAAAACTTGTGAAGTTTGAACATGTTTAGTGGCCATGTGGGACAAGGGGGGGGGACTAAAAACCCCTTTCACAACAGTAACTTCCTAAACTTTTGAAACACTCTAATCCTGTTATTCTGAGGAAGAAGCATAAAGACAACTCCTTAAAATGGCAGTTAGAGGAAGAATATTACAGTCTTTTAGCAGATTTAATTTTGCTGTCTCTCATCTTCTGTGACAATGAAATGTTAGCAGAAACAGGCAATGAGGTTATTTCTGATATTATTTAACACCACATTTAATCATTAGTAGCTATCAAGTTGCAAGTGACAGGAAAAACAGGTCATTTTCTTCATGTCATCTAATCAGTATTTTAACTCTTCTTACAGTGGGAGGAGGAACCAATCTGTCTTGAGCTAACTGTGTAAAACACAATGCTACTCAATACAGTATTTAGTATATTCATGTCCCATGGCCTTAAGCTGATAGCCATAAAATCAGATGGAAGGGAAGCTTGAATCTGAAGATGTTAAATGGGGTTTCAGAAATAACAGATGGTTGTCTATAAGCATGTGGAGGATCAGCAAATCCATATAATTTGTAAGACTAAGATTCTCTCTATATATGTTAGCATTGATCAATGTTTTCCAGTACAGTGAATCGTCATCAACATCATTATCATGGTCATCATCACCACCACAATAATTAGCTCCCTCTTTGTTTGATCAAAGACTGGTCTAATCTATCATTTTGTTCCCAGAGAGGCCAGCCCATTGCCTATGGAAAGTTCATGAACAGAACACATGGGCAATAGCCCGCTCTAGCTGTTGTTGCTCAGCAACTGGGTATATCCTGATTCCACCTTCTATGTCTGGAAAATGCTCAGCTATCACAGCGAAAAACTGTTAAGAGATACATCCTGTAGTCCATTTGAAGTATGCAAATCCTGATGAGGGGGAATGAGTGCTAGTGTGCTAAAACTATCCTGCATCCTCCTTCACTATTCACATTCCCCTCCACTTATGGAGGGCAGGCAGGACATCTCTGTCTGTAGAAAACTGGGAATCTAAATTGTGTGGAGCATCTATGGATAGAGGAGGCTATGCATTACATACCTTTAGCTTCTACACATGCAGAACCACAAGGGCATGATGTAGCACACTCATTAACTCTAATCCAATCCTTTTCAACCCTACAACTGGAAACAGGAAGTACCACAAGTATCATTTATCCCTTTTCCTCAAAAGCTATCTAAACTATTAGGCATCACTACATCTTACAGTAGTGTATCCTCCATGTGAAAAAGGCTTGCCTCTCCCCTCTTCCAAATCTACTACCAACCCAATTTCATTGGCTGACCCATGGATGAGATTATCTGGAAAGTTAGTCAACTGCTTTCTTATGAAACCTCACAGAAGCCTTTACATTCCAGCTGTAATGTCAAAAAAAGAAAAGAAAAGAAAAAAGCCTGATGGCACAATCATCGGAACAAATTCATTTCCCTCCCCTGCATACTATTTGCTATGAATAAATGCAGCCCACACTGAGTACACTAATAAACTTGAGATGAGGGGAAAATCCAGTCCCAGGATGAGACTACAGTCAAAAACATGGCCCAGCAACCTTTCATTTATTTAGAGAGATGTGATTCAAAGTAGATAGACTGTGTGTGTATATAGGTTTGAGATGGGAGGGGGAGACAGAGAGATTTTCTTAAATACCTTCTCTCCTTCTTTTTGTTTTTACCCATGTAATGGGATAGTCTATGGCACTGTGTTAAATGACAGGGAGGCTCTGTGGTTACACATATCAATGGTTAACAGTTCTTGAATTTTGCCACATATGCAAAATGCTTTAGATTATCTCAGTCATCCTTCCAACAATCCTGAGATAGTTCAATATTATTACCTTGAAACTACAGATTGGGAATGAGTCAATATCACTTTGACAAGGTGTTTTCCCACACAGTAGTTCTGAACTACTCTATAATTAAAAATCCATATAAATGATACAACATTTTAAAAACTCCATAAAAATTAAAATAGGAGCACCAGCAGACCAACCTACATTTCTCATCAAAGGCCTGGTGGCATAAAAATTTTTTGTCTGCCACCTGAAGTAAAGATGCATTCTTATGCACTCACAGATGCGATATTCATATCAACTCATACACAAGGCTCAGTGAATTAAGTGCAGGGTTTCCAGTGCAAATAGAATTGCAGCCCTTGCTGGAATATGGCTTAGGAATATTCTCTTTGGATGCTGTCCCCCAAATGTTGAATCACCATGTGGAGGGAAGCACAGACAAGTTCGCTAATCTTGCTGCGTAACAATATGTATTGGCCTCAGAAATAAAACCAGGAGTAGTAAAGAGGTGGAGTTTGAAGAAGAATCAGAAAAAGTGGAGGAACAGCCACTCATAGCATGTGTAGATTAGGCAAGAAGAAGAAAGTAGGCCTGCTAACTATTCTGCAGGAACTTATACACAATAACACTATTTTAGGTGAGAGATGTTCTTTAATTACATAAACAGTGTCACATGGAACTAACTCAAACATGTGTGCAGCTGATGTTCCTGGTCCTAATTTCTGCACATTGCATAGAAAGTAGAGAAGTATTCCATATATATTTAACTGTACATTAGGGATGGAAAGAATATTCAAAAATATTTTAACCTTAAATGTGTTGGTTCCCCCCCCCCCGGACAGATGATAATCTTCACAGTTTGGAATTCATTTAGGAGGGGGAGAGCACTTGGAGGGATTTGTGTGTGTGTGCAAAAAAAGAGAATTTTCTCTTCAGGAAGCAAATTTCCTGAGCTGAAAATATTATTTTCTCCAAGAAAATGTCATTTTCTGTGCAAAAATCCTACATGAGTCTTTTTCACAGAATAACTTCCATACTGCAAATAATCCTTCAAAATGGTAGTTTTTGAGCACAACACGCGGTAGACTGATAAAGTTATTTGTTCATGCCTATGAGAATACAGTTTACAGAAGATTGCATCCCTCCTTGTACATACAGTCAGGGACCTCACCTAGAATGCTGTGGCCACTTCTGGGCACCACAATTCAAAAAGGATATTGACAAATTGGAGTGTGTCCAGAGGAGGGCGACTAAAATGGTGAAAGGTCTGGAAACCATGCCTTATGAGGAGAGACTTAGGAAGCTGGGTAGAATAGAATAAAATCTTTATTACGGTCATAGACCAGCACAGGTAAAAAGGGGAGCCCTGGTGGCGCAGTGGTTAAATGCCAGTACTGCAAGCCACCACGTCGCAAGTTCAATTCCAGCCGGCTCCAAGGTTCACTCAGCCTTCCATCCTTTCGTAGGTCGGTAAAAGGAGTACCCAGCTTGTGGGGGGCAATTAGCTAACACACATTGGAAACTGTTTAAGGCAGTGTAGATGTGTAAATAGCTATTGCTTAAAACAATTTGTAAGCCGCTCTGATAGCCTTGTGGCTGAAGAGCGGGGTATAAATAAATAAATAAATACATAAAAATAAATAAATAAATAAATAAATAAATACAGAATAAAGGTAAAAACACAGGATAAAAATAGGCTAAAAGCAGTATTTAAAATGTTAGCTCTAGTATAACAAGACTAGGTTGATACTATTCTACTGTTGAGGACATTGTCTGTCGAATTTTAACCGCAGCTGAGCAGAACCTGGCAACATTATAAGTTGTTCCTGCGTTGGTGTCTGAAAGCAACAAGTTTATGTAGAATTGTCCAGTGTGCCCTTGATATTTATGCAACAGGGGTGAAATAAGTCTGAGACATATGTCCCTGTAGTATGTGCACTGGAGTAATACATGCTCTGTTGTTTCTATCTGGCCTGAGTTGCAGGGGCACAGTCTGTCTGAGAAGGGGATCTTCTTGTATCGGCCTTCAAGGACAGCTGAAGGGAGGGCACGACACCATGCAAGAGTAAAGGCCCTTCGATATTTAGGTATTTCAAGTGTTGCTAAGTATGCCAAAGGTGAGGCCAGATATCTATTGGAGTCACTAGCAATGAAGGTTGGAGTACTGGCTAGATCCAGTTGTTGCTCTATATCTGCTACCCGTTGTTTGATAGTAGCTTTCGCCCTGTCATATCCCAGGCTAAGCAGAAGATCTGGAGAAAGGCCCAGCATTGAGATTTTAGTCATCACTGTCTGTTTCCAGCTGGATTGGAAATCATCACTTAAGGTTAGTGGAGCAAGGCCAGTGGGAAAGAGGGATAGTCTGAGCCAGTAGTTGAGTATGGTCACCCACACTTTGGCCTCCATTTTCATAAATCCTGCCTCCAGTCTCAGCGCTGCATTAGAGACACATTTTGGAGTTTGGAAGGCTGATCTTAAGAATTTGGATTGGACAAGTTCTAATGGAGCAGGGTTAGGGAAGGGTCCCAATTTGGATCCATAAAGCAGTTGTGCTACTGGTTTGGCTTCAAAGAGTTTATGTGCTGCAGGTAAATAGTGGCCTCCTCTTGTCTTAAGAAATTTGAGAATGGTTGTTGTACTCCTCTGCGCATTGCAAGCAGCATACTCCCCATGCGCTTTCCTATTACCAGTGGCTTGAAAAATTACCCCCAGGTATTTGAAACAAGAGACCTGCTCAATCTTGTGGCCATCTATATTCCAGTTGTAGTTCTTAGGCCTTTTAGCGAATGCCATGATTTTAGTTTTTTGATAGTTGAGTTCTAGCTATTCCATTCTGCAATATTGTGTTAGTGCTCTTAGGCTCTTTTTAGTCCAATGGGAGTTCTTGAAAGTACTGCTGCATCATCCGCATAAAGCAGCATTGAAATATGCCTTCCCTTTAATTTTGGGGGGCGGAAGTTAGTGTTGTTGAGGTGATCCACCAAATCATTGATGTAGAAGTTAAACAGGTGTGGAGCTAGAATGCAACCTTGCTGACACCCTTCTCAGTGACAATGTCATTGGTGAGATGTCCCTGGGGGTTACATCTTACTTTTAATGAGGTCCCTTCATGCAGCATACGAATTAGATGGAGTAAATGTCTGTTGATCGAAGAAGCCTCCAGTTTTTTCCACAGTTTGATTCGGGATATAGAGTCAAAAGCTGCTTTAAAGTCTATGAAGGCAGCATAGAGAGAAACTGTGCTGCAGGTGGAGTATTTTTCAATAAGGTGGTGGAGTACAAGGCACTGATCTATGGTGGAGCGGCCTTCCCTAAAGCCAGCTTGTTCTTCTGCAAGTATGTTTTCTTGTTCCAACCAGGTCTGAAATTTCCACTCTAAGTGTTTTGCATAGAGTTTGCTGATTGTACTGAGGAGACTAATTGGTCTGTAGTTGACAGGATCATCCTTGCTTCCTTTTTTATATATGGGGACGATGATTGCAAAACCCCAATCCTTGGGTGCTCGACCATATTTGTCGATACAGGTGAAAAGTGAGGCCAGGATAGGGGCCCAAAATTCAAGGTTGTTTTTAATGGCTTCTGCAGGTATTAAGTCTTCTCCTGGAGCCTTCCCCATTCTCAGCTGGGCTACAAGGTTCTTGATCTCTGTCGCTGTCACTGGTGGCCACCCTTGGATATTTTCTATATTTTGGCTAGTGCATCCCCTTTCAATGTAGTTGTCCTTATAAAGTGCTTGAAAGTGATCCTCCCATATCCCAGGACGGATGTGACAATCCGCTGTAGCTGGCCCATTTCTCTGGGAACTTGATGTAATATGCCAGAATAGAGCCGTGTTGTTGGATCTGACTGCCTGGATAAGTTGTGTCCAGTCATTCTTCATGGCTTCTTTTTTCTTGTTCCTCAGCAACTTTTTGTAGTCTCTTTTCTGCTGAAGCAGCATTGGTGCAGCATCTGGAATGTTATTAGATAGGTAACCCTGATAAATATCAATGAGGGCTTTTTTAGCATTAACACATTCCTTTTCAAACCATGGTTTGGAGTGGTGCTGTTGTTGTTTCCGCTGATGTGAGCTATTTTGACAGATTAGATATTGGTGTAGAGATTGGGTAAGTGTATTGTAATTTTCCAAGATTTCATCAGGGGACTCAGCTGATATCAGGGCAGTCCTAAGATGCTGAAGTTGGTCTGAAGCCAATACCTCACTTATTGTTTGGTTTAGTTGGGGGGTCCATTTAGCTCGGCGATAAGTCCTTCCTGCTGGTGTCACAGAGAGATGATAGTGCTCCCTGGTGTGTGTCTCCTGGGTGAAGTCACTAAGATGTAACCAAATTGGTAAATGATCACTTTCAAATCTGGGCATAACTTCTAATTCCTTGGCATAGGGAAGAAGGTCCCTGGAAATAATTATGTAATCAATGGCACTCATTCTGGACCCAGAGAGATATGTGAATTCAGCTGGGCAGTCATTTTTCAGGGCACCATTTAGGATTTGAAGTTTCAGCCTGAATGCTGTTTGATCCAGACAAAGTCCTGCAAAATTTGATTTCATGTCCTTTGAGCATCGGATGAGATGGGTTCCATCATCTTCAAAATCAGGAGGAGGGCATTTGTGCTGGGCATATAGGGTATGATTGTTGGGGCCCAGTCTGGCATTCAAATCACCCCCCAAAATTACAAATGCATTTGGGTTCTGCAACATGAGATTAGCAGTGTATGATTCCAATTCAGCCCACAGGCCTCTGATTTGGGATTTCTTCTTCACTGGAGGCATGTAGGCATTTATTATCAGCAAAGTGCAATGGTTAAATTGAATCAGCACTGCCATGGCATGTGTTTTAAAAGTGGAAAGAGGCCTTGTTATGGCACGTAGGGTGGTGGAGACCAGGACTCCCAGGCAGCCTCCGACTCTTCCCTGCTTTTTCCCTGGCTCTGCCGGAATTGAGAATGAGTGAAAGCCATTTAGTAACAGATCCTTATTAGTCCATGTTTCCTGGATCAGTATAATGTCATATTGGGTGAGGAAGTCATTAGGACAGGGATCTCTGTGGGCCGTCTGCCACCCAGCGATGTTCCAGGTCATAAGGGTCACCTTGTGCTGGTCTGTTGGTAGTCAGGCAGTCACATTGCAGGGCACAGGCTGAATGGGTAATTCATCTGATGGCAGTTGGTTAAATGACTGGGTTGACTGTGGCTGTGTCCTCCTCTGTGGATGGAGGGGTAGTGAATCATATTCCTGTTCTTCCTGCCCTGCCTGTTCTGGAAGGGAGATTGGAAGAACCAATGCAGCATGGGAAGTGAAATGAGGATCACTAGCAAGCAAGGATCCCCTCTCTTTAGTGAGGGGGGTATTCTTTGGCTTAGGAGATGAGGTAGGTGGCAGTGAAGACTGTTTTTCCCTTGAGCTAGGTTTGCATAGGGATGTTTGAGTCCCCTGGGGTTTAATTGTACATGGGGGTGCATCTGCAGTATATTGCATTTGTGAAGGGGTGTTGGCTACAGCTCGGGATTTCAAGGTTTCCTTGATTATAAGTAGAGAGTCATCACTTTCGCTTTCATTATCAGAGAAATCAGAGAAATGTACTGACAGTTTTCTGCGAGGGGGAGCTGATTTCAATGGGGCTGGATTGCTGTTAGATTGACTCAGGATGGTATCTCTCATCAGCTGTATTGTGGGAGTCTGTTCCCAAATTTCTGTGAGTTTTTCCCTCAGTTTAATTACTTCTTGATTTATGGCCTGAGCTTCCTCCTTTAAGGTGTGTTTAGGTTCTCCCTCTTGGTGTGCAGAATTATTGCTTCTTTGTGTTATTGTTGCTGTTTTCCCTGTGATGAGGTCACGGACAATCTCATCCTTGAAAACTCTGTTAATTTCTATATAATGTGCATTCCAGAGGAAATTTATTTCCCGTAACAGCCTGTTAGGAATATTTACCTGGCTAAAGGTCAGAAAAATTCGCTTATTAGCTCTTGAGCTGGGTAAAAAGTGGCAGTCTGTTAAATCAATTGTTCTGCTGTGCATGTTTAAAAGTTGGGAAAGATATCTCAAAACAGCCTTCTTTCCGTTGCACACGTGACTGTTGTGATGTATTTTCAACAAGAGCTGATTTTTTTTAACACTCAGCTGTGATTAACTGCATCCTGTGATGTGGCAGGGCACGCCATTTCCTCCAAATCTGCTACATTTTTAACCCGCTGTGTACCATATGGGTTTCGCTTTTGAAAATCTTGTTGGGAAAGCTTATTTGTAATGTTGTTTAATCTTTGCAAAATAAGAATCAATGTCTCTATGGACAGTTTGCAGAAATCATAAAAGAGCTGAGCGCTGTTATTGTAGGGAATGCTGCCAAGCTCCGTGAGTTTGACTTTGTTATCAACTTTGTTATCAACTTGCTCTGTCCCATAATTTATATTTACACTTTGAGGAATTGGGGAGGCTGATTTGTTTAGTTCAATTGTCTGTGATGGCTTAAGGAGTAAAGAAGGAGCTATTGTTACAGATTTGTTACTCACGGGCTGTGTTGTCTCTGCTGCTGGGAAGAGTGAGTCAATCCTCATCTGTTTTTCTGCTTTGGAGGTTTCCTGATTGTCATTATTATTACAGGGGCTCGTCTGATTTCTTTTCTTGCCTTTGGATGGCATTTTGGAGATATATATAGGTGGTAATGCCAGATGTTAGTGGGAGGACAATTCAGAAGTTGTTAGTCCGTCGCCATCTTGCCCCTCCTCAGGGAGCTGGGTATGTTTAGCCTGGAAAAAAGACGGTTAAGAGGCTATATGATAGCCCTGTTTAAGTATTTGAAGGGGTGTCACGTTGAGGATGGAGCAAGCTTGTTTTCTGCTGCTCCAGAGATTGGAACACGGAGCAATGGATGCAAGCTCCAGGAACAGAGATTCCACCTCAACATTAGGAGGAACTTTTTGACAGTAAGAGCTGTTCGGCAGTGGAACACACTCCCTGGGAGCGTGGTGGGGTCTCCTTCCTTGGAGGTCTTTAAACAGAGGCTGGATGGCCATCCGTTGGGGATGCTTTGATCATGATTTCCTGCATGGCAGGGGGTTGGACTGATGGCCCTCATGGTCTCTTCAAACTCTGCAATTCTATGATTCTATGATCACCATCACATGTGAAGAAGCTACAGACATGCATTGCAAATTTCCTCATCTCCTTTTCTTATGATCTGCTTATATCTGGAAGTTGCCAAGGGATTTGCTGAGCCACTAGGTAGCATCATCTTCCCACCATATTTTGACTGAAAACATACAGGAGAGCACAAGAAGGTAGCAAAGGATTTCCTTCTTGGTTTGCAACCCCTTCTCAGCTACTACATAATGTTGTCATTAAGCAACAGTTACATTGCCTCCTTTGCATTCATTAAGAGTAGATTTGCTGTCACATGACCAGGTTGGGAATAAAAAAAGTTGACACAAAGTGAGTTATCCCATTTCATTTGTTGTGGTAGAGAGGAATACTTTACACATAGAAATTTCCCCTAAATTACATAAAAGTTGAAGGTTATCCTAAGGTTCATAGGTGCTGCTAGAGTCCTTCTCTCACTGGTTTTCCTTTTTATTAAGGTTGTCACTCTTCCCATTTTAACCAGATTTAATCTGTTTTTAGACATGCCATCTGATGCCCATTCAGACCATCATCAACGTTGGATTCCAAGCTTTTAGTTTTAAAAAGAGAGTCTCTAGCCTTTGTATAAGCAGAGTTATGGGTAAAATGTATAACCCCTCTTGGGTCTGACAGTTTTGTAAGAAACAAGCCTATCCTACTTTTGTGTGTGTTTAGCCAATGGATGAAGTCTTACACCTAGCAGTGATAGTGACAATAGTGATATCATTAATTAAGATCCATTGTGTCTTAATTAGAGTTGCCTGGATGAATATGGGACATGGCTCCTGATGCTTTAACATTTAGCTAATCCTTGATGTAACCCCCATGGCTATGTACTGACTGGTGAAAAGTGAGGGGGTGGCAGCAGTAGAAAATATCTCACTACATTCCTGTAGCTGAATACACAACAAAGGAAATCCCCTATGACCTCCTGCAGGTCCTCAAGAGGTTCCAGAGTGTTATATGCATCTTTCTACAGGAAAAGAGAGGAATTTTTCTCCATCACTATCCCACTCCCACTTTCCATCAGCCTATAAATAACTCCTTGGAGGTCTTTAAACAGAGGCTGGATGGCCATCTGTCAGGGATGTTTGTGACTGCCTGTGTGGCAGGGGGTTGGACTGGATGGTCCTTGTGGTCTCTTCTAACTCTACAATTCTATGATTCTATAATTCTATGATACCAAAATTAATGGATGTTCAAGTCCCATTATTTACAATGGTGTAGTAAAATGGTGTCCCTTATAGAAAATGGCAAAATGAAGGATTGCTTTTTGGATTTTTTTAAAAAATATTTTCAAGCCATGGATGGTTGAATCCATGGATAAAGAGGGCTGACTCTGTGTGTGTGTGCGCGCGCGTGTGTGCGCATGTGGGTGTATAACAGTTTTTGTATGCTGAGGGCTTTCTGTTTTTTACTGTCTAGACCTGAATCTTCTTTCCCAGAGCAGATAAAATTAATTGTTTTCTGGCCTTTTCTGGTTATTAATTTGACTAAAGCCTAGGATATTGCTCTTGAGACCATACATCACTGGCAATTTTATTGGTTTTCATGCTCTATAAGAGTTTTAGGAATTACTCAAATAGCTAAGTTGTCTGCACACATCTCTTGATTTGAATAGGTGGTTGTCACTCAGCTTCAGTACTTAGAGTAAGGTTAATACTTATGATAAATGGAATATTAAAAATATTATTTATTTTTCGAGGCATCTCACTGTATATTTCCATAAAATCAACACTATTTTCCCTGTTTTTTAAAATAAAATTGTTATTTCCTGAAGATGGAGTCAAATTTTCCAGACAAGAGTGTGTATTGTACTTTTTTACAGTTTGATTCAATACCTCATCTTGGGCAATTTTGTAATCAACCTATTTAGCTTATCTTTTTGTCTCGCCTGCTTTAAATTTCCTTAATTAAAGAAAAAAAAAAGGATTACTGTCCCCTGTAATATCAGAGTCTAGATGGCCTGGCATATGATCTCTCATACACTACAATTTGATGTATATGTTAACGTTAAACTAGCTCTGTGGATTAATCCTGATTTGAAAACTGGAATACTTTATTATGGAAGCAATGTGCTGATTTTGAGATTTGTACATTAGATCAATTGATAGAGTCAAATCTATAATTTTTTTTTGCTTTCTTTCAGTATTGGAGTCTATACTGCATAGCTTCTCGTGCATATCTACAGTTGTACCACCTTTTGGTGTCTGTACCTGAATCATTAGCTCTGGGCGCCTCAGCCAGTCCCCTGTGCTGTATTATCATAAGAAAAACTGAAACCAAAAATTGCTTACAAATGTTTGTTGAAAAGCAGTAAATTTGAAATCAGCAAAGATAGAACTGAGTGGAATAAAGAGTCAGATTGCCAGGAACAAATCAACTGATGGAAAATTGCCCTCGCCTCTCTCTCTCTCTCTCTCTCTCTCTATATATATATATATAGTTTTAAAATTACATCTGGTTCAGCAAAAAAAAGTCCTTTCATGATTATTGGACACCACTATGTATTTTTAAAAGGAGACTGACTGCTTCAAATATATGTTGGTGATCTGGTGTGTGACATGGGCATTCCCAAGGCTTATTCTTTTCCAGCAGGATGTATTAACTGTGCTTTAGGAAAAAAAATCATTTGATATTTGCAGATGGAAATGCTGTTTTCAACTATGTTCCTGCATGTCCATGTGCTAGGATCCTGTGCACTTCTGGTGTAGCAAACAGACTCATATATCAAAGTGAAAGTGGCCAGAATTGTTTTACTAGTTTAGCCATGGATGGGCCTGTAATCTAAAGATATCAACTCAATGTAAATAAGGAAGGAAGGAAGGAAGGAAATAAATATACAAGCTCATACTAGCTTTTATTAATCATAGAATCATAGAATTGCAGAGTTGGAAGAGACCACGAGGGCCATCCAGTCCAGCCTCCTGCCACACAGGAAATCTTGATCAAAGCATCCCTGACAGATGGCCATCCAGCCTCTGTTTAAAGACCTCCAAGGAAGGAGACCCCACCACGCTCTGAGGGAGTGTGTTCCACTGCCTAACAGCTCTGACTGTCAAAAAGTTCCTCCTAATGTTGAGGTGGAATCTCTGTTCCTGGAGCTTACATCCATTGCTCCGTGTTCCAGTCTCTGGAGCAGCAGAAAACAAGCTTGCTCCATCCTCAATGTGACACCACTTCAAATACTTAAACAGGGCTATCATATCGCCTCTTAATGTATATGTGCAGCTCACATTCATATCCAATTTATTTCTCCTTTTTCCCTTCTTCTTTTGGTTCTTCCCTTTTGTATGTATACTTTAAAAATCCAATAAAATATATTTTAAAAATTAACTACCTCTTAATTTATATGATACACTATTCTACTAGATGGAGACAACAAGACAGACAGAAATATTCTAATGGAATGATCTTGGAATGAAAGATGTGCTCTCCAAATGGAAATTCTGCTAGGAAAGATATACCAGGGGAAACAATGTGTAAAAGAAGAAATGGAGTTCCACAGAATGCTACTAATAATACCCTTTGTCTGAGGAAGTAATTTAGATTTTTTATAACATCCAATTAAGCTGCCACAGATTTATATTCGACCCAATACAAACATTGTTAAGCAGGAAGTTTTTTAATTGATAGCACCAAAGTGATAGGAGTTTTCAATCTTCAACAGCTGCCCTCCCCACCCTACCTTCATATTCCCAAACTGAGTAACCAGAATGACATTTTTCATTACAGAATAAAGTGTTTCTTCAAGTGATGTTCCCAGCATTCTGCTAAACAAAGGTAAGGACAGAAAGTGACACCAGAAGAGTTTACCTCTTTCATAGAAAAAAAGTGGGGAAACTATTCAAGAACTAGCAAGAAATTGATCCAAGGCAATGTTATGAAAATATGCCATGTTATTGCAGAGGTTATTGCTCTTCAAGTAGATGGCATGAATTGAAATTACAATATAAACCAATGAAAAGGGGAAAAACAAACATACTCATATGAAAAATAATGTTTATAGGGTTGCTTGTATTTGTCAAATTGTGTTGGCTGGCTTCATATAAAGCTGTCTACAAGTTCTGTCCCCTTGTCAAGAAAGTTCATAACACAGGAAAGTAGCTAAGGGATTTATCAGCCTATTGCCTCTGTGTTCTTCTTTCTCACTGAGTTTTCAGATTCTGTCCTTGGGTAATCCTCAAAAATATTTGTCTCTTAGGTCTCCTGAACTTGCTGCTTTTCACAAAAAGCTCCTGCTTATCCCCCTCCCCCTTTCTAACAATCCCTGGTTCCATCCACCTAAGCTGACTTCCTAGAATCCTTCCTGAAAGATGTCATATTAATGTTATCTCCAAGCAGTGTATATTCAGATAGCATATACCACTGACTATCTTATGCTTCAGATAATATGGCAAGGGCCTCCACTTCAACCCTGACTTGCAAGCATCTCATCAACGTCCAGTCACTTGTTCAAAGCAGAATGGTAGACTAGAAGGACCTTGATCTTTTCCAGAAAGTTATATTATCATTTGTTTTGAAAGTCAATGACAAATGTATCAGGTAGCTATTTCTGAATTTACTATATTTGGAAATACCAAGCTAAACAAGCAAACCAAAATATACTTAGACTGAACACATTGAACTCTATACATCTCAAAATCTTGGAATGCATTTTGTGATTCAAAAATGCACAAAAAGACATATGTTAAGGACAAGAGAACACAAAGATGCATGCATTTGAGAAAGTTACACAGGGAAAAAAAACCCATTATATTGCAGAAGAAGTCCTTTGAAAAAGGGCACACATTGGTGAAAGTGTATACAAAACTGTCCATATTAAGAGAATCTGAAGAAAAATTAACATGAATTTTTGCATAGAATCATTTGGACAACTTTTGCTACATTCACAAATATATGTGAATATTGAACAAAATGAACTGAAAGTCCAGAAAATGAGAAATATGAAATGTGATGAATGCAAAATTCATAGATTTGTACAGTATGAGAACCACTAACCTAAACTGAAATTCTGAGTAACTATGAAGTTCATCCTCCAACAATACAGGAATGTATATCCAATTATGTTCCACAACTCATGGTATGGAGTTCCTTTCTCAAACCTGGGAACTACCATCTTGCTTCTCCATGCCACCGTGTCACTAATGTTCTTGTCCCTATTTGCAATTTTCTTGCTCTGTGGACATCCAAATTATCTGTTTATTATATGCTCCACACTGGCAATAACTGAGCCAACTGTTGCTATCCCAAGAGGTGGGGGTTACTTTAGAGCCCGGCCAAGTTCTCTATTTTATATGGGGGAAGTTATTACCTCAAATGGAAGCCTGTGAGAGATGGGTAACTTCAGGATATTTTCTCCTATGTATACTAGTACTAACTTTACAGAGCACTCCAGTTTTAAAGTGAAATAAAGTACTTTTATTGGAAATATTACAAACTGAACTCACACATGCAACACACATTCCTATGATTCATACAAAGCTAAAGCAGAGTAAAACAGAAATACTGGCTAGAGTTAGAGTTTTAGGAATATAGGGAGATAGTTACCAGTCTTGAAGATCAGTGTTTAATGCAGTGAACTTAGTCAAACAGGCATCTAAAATTGGCACAGGAGGTTCCAATCCAGGGGTGCACTGAAAAAGAGAGTGTCTGGGTTCGTTCACTGTGGCACAGCTTACTATTGTTGGAGGACTAATATTTATACCCTATTTCATATCCCAAAGGGGGTACTCTGGTTATGACAAAGCCTGGATGTCTTTACTATGGGACATATAAAGGAAACTGAAACTCAGCTGATTGTGTTAATGGCTGAGAGATAGGAATTGATGGGCTTATAACAACCTTGCAAGGTTGGACAGCAGAGGGGTTAGGAATGACTTCCATAGGAATAGATTTGGGAATGGGCACTTAACTGTTTGTTTGAATGAATCATTGCTGAGGAGCCCAAGGCTGGAAGAAAGGATTAGCCCATACCTCCTTAATGACTGTTTATATGGCCAAAAGAGCCCCCCTAACTCCACATGACCCACTAGCAAGATGGCAGCTATAAGTGGTTAACTCATAATTTTAAATCTGCCACTGCCATTTTTTTAAACAAACAAACAAACATTGTCCCACGGTGCACACAATCAACACTTGTATTTACAAAGAATTTGTATTTACAGAAAGAATAAAATAAGAGTATAAGATCGCCATACCAGACTCTCGCTTAGCTGAAAATCTAACATGGTGTCCGCAGCTGCTCTCCCTCTTTGCCATCCCCATCCCCATCCTTGTACAGTCAATCAGATTGCACTGCTTGTTTGTATTTGTGTGAATGTGAGTGTTCAAACAATCACACATTTGAAAGTTGTATGGAGCTTTTCAGAAAATCCATACGAAGCTCCGGACGTGGCACACATGGACTTTGCAGTGGATTTCACTGCCCCCCCCCTTCTGAATGACACATATTTGTGCAACTGGCCATTTGAACAGATCACCAGTCTTTCACATCTTGTTTGTATTTTTTTGACCGTATAGACAACACCTGTGTTTACTAATGAGCTTCTGCACAATGGGCTTATATGGCCTTTCTTGCCATCATATTTCTAAGACACATCCAGGTCATTGTGACCTCCAACTGAGCTTTAGTCTGCCTAAGCTAACCTGACCCCGAAAAATGTCCAATTTTTCCAATTATGAGATATCATGGGGAGGGGGTAGTAGGCATACTAACACTGTCCTGGCGACCTCAGGTAAGCAATTTAAAGTCGGCAAAGCTGAATATTATTCATTGATACCAGTGGGGTCAATATTGCTCAATATTATGTAACTATCCCCCATGCCCCCAAACTCATAATAGCAATATAGAGCAGCCACCATTAGTTGCCTTAAGACTTATAGTGAGTCAGACTATTGGTAAATCTAGCTCAGTATAATCTACACTGATTGGCAGCAGCAATGCAAGGGATTTGGAGAAGGTCCTTCCAAATTCCACCTTAAAATGCTAGGACTTGAATCCTAATCCTTTTATACACCCATTTTATAGGTGCTTTCCATAAAAGGTATAGCCATTGGGGAAGCTATACCGCAATGTACCCCTCTCTCCCCATTTCATATATTAATGCCCCCAAAATGCAGTAGGAGGTGCATACAGTACATATACATTTGATTTTACAGAACAAAGGACATGAGTCTACAAAAACTCAGGACAGATATTCCTACTTCTATGGTTATTATAGTTTCTTAAGCTTTGTAAAACAACAACACTGTAAAAAGTTATACTGTATTGAAATGTTATTATGAAGTAAATAATATACAGTAGGACCCCCATATCTGCTGATTCATTATCCACTGATTCAGTTATCTGCAGGACACAAAACAGCACACCAACCATAGAGTCTTCCTAGAAAATGCCTAGAGAGGCATCCTCTCTAGACATTTTCCAGGTCCTCCGAGGCAACTCTATGGTATTTTAAACTGGAAGTCCCATTATTTTCAATGGTGTTCACTGTTATCTGTGGTTTTCAGTATCCATGGGGCTCCTCAGAACCAATCCCCTGTAGATACAGGGGTCCTGCTGTATGTACAAGACACTAGAAAATCTAATTCTGTATTTATCTACTACACAGACACAAGCTTATCAACTCCTATGAATTATGGATAATTTAAAAAAAAATACTGATAAAATGTGTTGCATTCTAGGGCACATGTTTTTATTCTATCCAATACAAATTGCTTTTCAGAAATGACACACTCTCTGAAAAAAATATAACCAGTAAACAGTCCCTTGCTGTGAAAGTTATAGGTAATGCAGTGTTAAGAGATAACCTATCAAGAGGAGATTATGTTGTGTTATTCCAACATACACAAGACATTTTCCCTTTATTGTAATATTTTATCATTTGCAGCTATGGTTTGCACAATGAACAAATCATTTTAAATTGCATTACTTCTCTGGCTATATAAATAAGAGGCTATAAGACATTGCAAATAGCAAAAACATGTAATATCCAATAAGTAATATCTGAATTTTAAAGAGGGGGACAAAATATGTTTAACAGCTTGTATGGGAAAACCTCAAATGCTGTTGCACTTTGACTGACATTGGTTTGACTGACATTGGTTTGGCTAATGGTAAGTGATGAGAGATGATGGGAGTTGTAGTCCAAAAACATCTGGAGACCACAAGTTGCCTACAACTTCTTTAGTCTTAGTTGGCATATGGATGTAAAAAATCTGTTTCATTTTTGGTTGTGTTGCTCAGAACCCTACTTATTTTATTGTCCTGTTTAAATTCTGTGTTGGGTTCTGAAACTTTTGCTTTGGCTACACAGGTGTTTTTGCATACTTTGGTACTTATTTGAATAAATATTGTTTTTAATATATAAATTTGTATAGATTTCTATACATGTCTATGAAAGGCCTAAGTATCCCAAAGACACCTGATCCTGTTTAGTTTTGGAAGGTAAGGTGGGTCAGACCTGGTTAGTACTTGGATGGGAGACTGCCAATGAATACAAGTTGCTGTAGGCTATATTTAACAGGAAGGGATTACAAACCACATCTGGGTATTCCTTGTCAAAGAAAACCCTATGAAATTCATGGGGTTGCCATGTTAAAAGGTGACTTCAAGGCATATACACACACAGATACATACATGCATGTATATATACACATAGAGAATATATATGCACATTTTTAACCATACACATTTAATTGCATATGATTTGAAAGTATGTATATATGTATGTGTGTTTGGGGGCAGGGAGAGATAAACTGATGCTTGTGGTTTCCTGCCAATAATGGGAAGATACATATGCACTTTTGGCAATAGTCACCCAGACCACAAATTTGACCTGCAAAGCGGGGCGGGGGGGGGGAGATGTAACAACCCTGACAAAGCTTTTTACATCCTTAAGTATTTTTGGACTTTGCTACTTTAGACAGAAAGAATAAAGTGGACAGCATGTTAATGTACTCCTCCATGCAGAAAATATCCCTATATGCAACTGGACTTGTTTACCTCGGATTGGCCTTTTTAGTCATCAGCACGCTTGCAGAAAGCGTGGGATGAGTCCTTCTTAAATCTTCGTTTGTGAAGAAAAGCCAGAGAGAGAGGAATATTGGGGATAAAGCCTGTGGTATTACTAAGGCTGGTGTTACCCTTCCCTCTGATGGTGTCACCTGGTGCAGTTCAGCCTCTCTGCACCACCACCCCTAGTGCCACCACTGAATAAAGCTAGGATAGAACTCTCATCCATGGTAAGTCAGTACCCTTTGTTCAGAGATATGTTTTATTTTTTTATTTATTTCATTTATTTTTTTTATTTATTTTTATCTGTATTTGTATTTTAATTTTTGTAAGCCGCCCCGATTGTTTTAACAGAGGGGTGGGGTATAAATAAATATTATTATTATTATTATCATTATTATTATCATTATTATTATTATATCTAACTGTCATACTGACACCTACACTTGTTCCTTCCCTGATTTTTAAGAGGAAGCAAGAATTAGTGGATGCTCACTCAGGAAGCTGGGAAGGGGCAGTATTTTTTTTTTTAAAAAAAAAGACAAAAAACAATTGTCTAAAATAACTGCATTTCTGCCCCTTTATGTGCATTTCTACAATCTCTACAAACAAAAAAGTGAGTATAGTAAAATTGAAAATGGTAAAGAGCCAGGGATACAGCTACAAGGAGGAGACAAAATGAAGACATTGCGTCCACATGTTAGAATTCCTCCCCCATGAAATTTTCCTTCAGTCCCAAAAATTTGAGCACTGCAGAGCATGAGACTTTGAAAATTGTTCAGACATAGAATTCTTATATTTGCTATGCTTTCTTAATAACTTACTCTAACCCTTTTCTTTGGATACCTAAATTTTATTTCTAAATGCTCTATTGAGGTTTTATATTAATGTAAGGAAAGGAGATATTTATTGGGAGGCATAATGCTTACTTGGGGGGCAATGTTCTCACCCACATCCACTTATAGCTATAAGTTTCTAAATTTCTATACAGAAATCCTGGATTGTCAGTGTTGGCATGCTAGCTTTAGACATGTGTATATCTCACACTTGCATTATTACAGATATTGACACCTGGTACTTCGTGGACATATATCTGTGGTGGCGGTGGTTTTCAGAAAGCAGATCTGATTGACATGTCCACAATATGTGTATTACTCTTCTCAGTTGTGCACCACCACCCCTTCCGGTGGCTATTATGCCACCGCCAGCAAAGCTCAAAACATCTTAGGGTACGCAAGCCTCTCTCCCACAACAAGGAGGCATCAATGGAAGAGACCCTTAAGGCCATAGAGCAGATGAAAATCGGCAAAGCAGCTGGGATTGATGGATCCCACCTGAAGTTTGGAAACACGGAGGTCATGCAATCCATGATGAATTCCATGAACTCCTTGTGAATTGCTGGGAAAAGGGGGAACTGCCATCAGATTTCTTAGATGCAGCCATCATCACCCTGTACAAGAAAAAAGGAGCAAAATCCGATTGCTCAGACTATCGAGGCATAACACTGCTCTCTATTGCTGGAAAAATCCTTGCAAGGATACTCCTGAACAGATTAGTTCCTGCTGTTGCAGAAGAACTTCTTCGTGAAAGCCAATGTGGCTTCAGAGCCAATAGGAGTACTACAGATATGGTATTTGCCCTTAGACAACTGCAAGAGAAATGTAGAGAGCAGAACAAGGATCTCTATGTAACATTTGTCGACCTCACCAAAGCCTTCGACACTGTGAGTAGAAAAGATTTGTGGCAGATCCTAGAAAGACTAGGATGTCCCCCCAAATTCCTTAAAATGATTATCTTGCTACACGAGGGCCAGCGTGGACAAGTAAGATATGGCGATGCTCTTTCAGAGCCTTTTCTAATAACCAATGGAGTGAAGCAAGGTTGTGTTCATGCTCCAACTTTATTTACAATCTTCTTCAGGGTGATGCTCCAAAGGGCTACAGCAGAGCTTGAAGAAGAAGACGGCATCTATATATGTTACCGTACTGATGTAACTTGTTTAACTTAAGCTGTCTGAGGGCTCGCACTAAGGAGATTTTTAGACCTGCAAAAATTCATGTCTGCCGCGCGAGCAGCCTCCCGAAACTGCTGCGCGGCAAGGGTCTTCTTCGGACGACGCTGTGCCTCTTGCGAAACCGTCCGTGTCACTTCCGTGAAGCTTCGGACGGCTCGGCGCCATATTTCAATCTCGGGCAACCTCCGTGATTGAAATATTGCGCCGAGCCGTCCGAAGCTTCACGGAAGTGACACGGACGGTTTCGCAAGAGGCACAGCGTCGTCCGAAGAAGACCCTTGCCGCGCAGCAGTTTCGGGAGGCTGCTCGCGCGGCAGACATGAATTTTTGCAGGTCTGAAAATCTCCTAAGACTCTAATCTAGTCCATGAGCTGTTCTTCGCTGACAATGCTGCCCTTGTTGCCCACACAAAAGAAGCTCTGCAGCACCTAACATCCTGCTTCGCAACAGCTGCAGAGCTGTTTGGACTATAAGTCAACCTGAAGAAAATGGAAGTTCTTTACCAACCTGCACCACAGGACGAACACCACTCCCCCCACATTGCCGTCGGCAAATCTGTGCTTAAGTCTGTTCAGCAGTTCACCTACCTGGGAAGCATAATCTCCTCAGATGCCAAGATTGACAAAGAGATAGATCACAGATTAGCAAAGGCATATAGCGCATTTTGAAGACTTTACAAAAGAGTCTGGAGTAACAAACAACTGCGGCAAAGCACAAAAATCAGTGTGTATAGAGCCATTGTACTGTCTATTCTCCTTTACAGGTCTGAAACATGGGTCACCTATCGCCACCACCTATGACTCCTCGAACGCTTTCAACAGCGCTGTCTACACACAATCCTAAATATACACTGGACTGACTATGTGACGAATGTTGCTGTCCTTGTGCAAGCAGGGATCACAAGTATTGAGGCCATGATATTGAGAACACAGCTGCACTGGGCAGGGCACGTTTCTAGGATGGAGGACCATTGCCTCCCAAAAATAGTACTCTATGGTGAACTCGCAATGGGTCAGCATAAGAGGGGTGCTCCAAAAAAGCGATACAAGGACTCCCTGTAACAACATCTCAGGCTTGGCTAAATCAATCACCAACAATGGTCCACCCTAGCCTCACATAGTGAGGCATGGAGATGCACTATCCACAATGCTGCAGCCTTCTTTGAGAACTCACGCCAAACAAGTCTTGAAGAGAAACGACAATGCAGAAAGAATCACAACCTGGAAACATCACCCAAAGAGACCTTCTGCTGTGCTTTCTGCAACCGGACTTGTTTATCTCGGATTTGCCTTTTTAGTCATCAGTGCACTTGCAGAAAGTGTGGGATGAGTCCTTCCTGAATCTTTGTTTGCGAGGAAAAGCCAGAGAGAGGTGTACACCAGGTCTCCCATTCAAAAGCAGAGTCAGCATCATAGGTCAGTGAGTCATTGTTGCAGATTGCACACTAATTTGGCTCAGTCATACATTTTATCCATATTCTCATTTGAAAGGACAGTGTGATCTGAATAATTATGCACATCAGATATACAACTGGTTTCAAACTGGGAACACTTTGGACAAATAAATGATACTCCCTACTCCTCCCTGATAAGACTATTCACATATTTTTAACTTTCAGATTGGCAAATTGTGGATATCTGCAAGATTCCAACTCAGCTTTCCAAACTAGTGGTTGCTACTTGGCTTTAAATTTGATAGACAACATTTAAAGTCCCTTCTTAGAGAAAAGTCTAGGGAATTTCAAGTATTTTCTATAGCACTTGCAAGATTTCTGGATAGACATTTCAGCTTTTCCTTGGGGTCAGTTACACGACAGTTTTTAATTCGAAAAATGCCGGCTTACTCCTCTTTCGAACCAGTGACTACTAGTTTACATTATTTTCTCCGGAATGTCATAACTCTGATAACATCAGAAAGCTTTCCGAATTTGCAGTTCACATGGGGAGGCATGATCTCTGTGACTGATAGTCAAGGAGGCCTATCTCTTACAAGGGCGGAAAGGAGGACTGTGGCACGACAGAGTCCTCCAAGGCCAGCGCCTTCAGTGTGTGTGTGTGTGTGGGCGAACAGAGGCCCAACAACAGCAATAGCGCTGCTCTGCTCCTGTGGTTGGGTCTCAGCCACGCCCCCACCCTACACAGCCCGAGGCCTCAGGAAGCGGCGCATCATCTTAGTTGGGGGGGCACCACAGGGCCAATGACAGCAACCGTGCCTGCCGTTGCTATTGTTGGGTCTTGTCTGAGCCCCAGAGGCCTCCAAGGCCATCGCCATCTGTGGGGGAGGGGGTGGCTGGAGGGCCAACGACAGCAACCAGCAATGGTGCTGTGTCCTTGCTATTGTTGGTTCTTCACCGCACCCCCATCCCCACACCCCAGAGGCCCTGGGAAGATGCTGTAGGAAGGCAGGCGGACAGTGGGACTGTCAGTCCCATCATCACCCGCCCTTTTCCCCTGCTGCTGCCCCTCCCTCCTTACTTGCCCTTCTCTTCCCATTCACAAACAGCGAACGGGGAAAAGAATATGGGGGAGAAATTGAGGAAGAGGCTGCAGCAGAGGACATGTGGTGGATGGGACTCATAGTCCCATCACCCACCTTTTCCCAGCTACTGCCTCTCCCTCCTGCCTCTCCCTCCTGTTCCCTGTTCACAAGCATCAAACAGGGAAGAGAGAGGGGGAGGTAAGTAGAGGAAGAGGCTGCAGCGGAGGAGAGGTGGTTGATGGAACTCAGAGTCCCAACGACTGACGCTCCTGGGCTGCAGCCTCTTTCAACATCCCCTCCCCTCTTCCCCGTTTGCTGCTTGTGAATTGGGAATAGAAGGGAGAGGCAGCAGGGAGAGGCAGCAGTTGGAGAAAGGCAGGTGATGGGACTCAGAGTCCCAAACACTGACTCTCCTGGGGTGCAGCCTCTTCCTCCATCCCCTCCCTTCTTCCCCATTCGCTGCTTGCAAATTGGGAATAGAAGGGAGAGTCAGGAGGGAGAGGCAGCAGTTGGGAAAAGGCAGGTGATGGGACTCAGAGTCCCAACGACTTACTCTCTTGGGCTGCAGCCTCTTCCTCCATCCCCTCCCTTCTTCCCCGTTCGCTGCTTGTGAACTGGGAGTAGAAAGGAGAAGCAGGAGGGAGAGGCAGCAGTTGGAGAAAGGCAGGTGATGGGACTCAGAGTCCCAAGCATTGATTCTCCTGGGCTGCAGCCACTTCCTCCATCCCCTCCCTTCTTCCCTGTTCCCTGCTTGCAAACTGGGAATAGAAGGGAGAGGCAGGATGGAGAGGCAGCAGTTGGAGAAAGACAGGTGATGGGACTCAGAGTCCCAATGACTGACTCTCCTGGGCTGTAGCCTCTTCCTCCATCCCCCCCATTCTCTTCCCCATTCGCTGTTTGCGAGTGGGAAGAGAAGGGTGAGTAAGGAGGGAGTGGCACCAGAGGGGGAAAGGGCGGGTGACAATGGGACTGACAGTCCCACTGCCCGTCTGTCCTCCTGCAGCAGCATCCTGGGGCCTCTGGGGCATGGGTGGGGGCATGGCTGAGCACCAAAAACAGCAACAGCACAGCACTGTTGCTGTCATTGGGCCTCTGCCTGGGCACTGGCCTTGGAGGCCTCTGGAGTGGGGTGGGGTCTCGGACAAGACCCAACGATAGCAAAGACATGGCACCGTTGCTGTCATTGGGCCTCTGGACACCCTTCCCCTCACATCGAAGGTGCTTGCCTTAGGGCCACTGCACCAGCTGATACCCAACGACAGCAATAGAACACTGAAGGGGAAAGTGCTGTGGTGAAAAAATGGTGGTAAAGTTTTGCAAGCCAGCCCTTTCAAGCCCGCCCCCTCTGACCAATGACCAATGGGAACTCAGCTCTACTGTCAGCCCCTGCTTCACAATTGTTGCTGGTAATCCACACAGCCAATACTGCACAAACTTCCGAAACTTTTTTTAAAAGCCGGGGAAAACTGCGAAAGCTTTTACTGCGTGAATTTTGGGTTTTTTGGATCCCTTCCTTCTGAATAAGGTGACTTTGAACCAAAACATGTGGGAACTATTAGGAGTCTTGGCGAATTCTTAGCAGATTTATTTTGCAGTGTAACCGACCTTCTTGGATGTCACTACATTTCTGCAAAAAGAAAGCTGAATTTGGTGCCTCCTCCCCAGGTGAATCATCTGAACAAATTCTAAAGGAGGGCAGCAGCATTTCAATTAGAAATACTCCAGTAATCTACCTTGTTTGATTTCCAAAGGGATATTGTAATTCCACTGGTTTGGACAATTATCCCAACTGCACAATCTGTCTGATTCTATCTTATTTACTTTCCACTTGGGGAGGGGGAGTAAATACTTGTAATTGTAATCTTGTTTAATCTTCCTTCTTTCCAATGTCTGCTACATTTGAGGATTGTTCTATTGCTTCTTCTAATTGACAGGCAGACATTCTGAGCAGTTGTATTCCAGAAGTCATGTTTTATAATCCTTCCATTCTTTCTAAAGGGGGAGATGCTGTCACACTGCTTTGTATTTATGCATAATGTTATTTATCTCTAAATGTCTTGAAATACTCTGTCATATTACCAAGTAACAATATGAGCTTGGAAATTATACCAAGCAACAACATTTAAAGGAATAACATGAGAAATTAGAGAGATGGTAAATAATAGAATCATTATCTTTAAATGCACAAAGAGTTGATTGATTGCTTCTGATCAGAAAACAAAGCAGAAGTCTTTGCATTTTTCATCCCCACAGAAAATGTGGCAGGCAGAGTTAAAGAAATTTGTACCACCGCCACCACTCCAAAAAGACAGTCCGTTTTAACAAACAAAACTCAGTGTATTATGTAGCCTTGAAACATCTTACATGCAGTTTGAACATAAAATATCTTACATCATTTATAGTTTGATTACACTCTAAGTGCTGACAAGGTACTGCATTCATGAATAATGCAAAGGAGATGAAGAAATGTGCCTTTTATATTCCATTCTAGCCTCTGAATATTTTTTTCCAGTCAGAATAATTTAACAATCTGAAACATGTGTCACTGATAGAATTTGGCTAGAAATGCATTGTGTTCTTGACAAGTTAACAATTAATCCTTGGTGGATATAGAGCTGGCTACAAAGGCTAAGTGTCAGGTAGCTCAAAAGATGAACAATGTAATCACTTTGTTAATAAATGTAATCATTGCTCTTGGAGAATAATGTTTTCCTGTTAATACAAATAAATTAGACAAGGACATTAAAAATATAGCACTGTAACATTTCTATTGATCTGTTTAAAAAGCATCAAGATGATCTCCCTTAGATATTCAAGGCAAAATAACAATGCATGATATTAAATTAATTTGTACAGCTAAGTGACTGCAACCATTATATCTCCTCCTCAAATTACAAAAGTACTGGATTGATTACATTTCAGATACATATCTGAATCCAAACTGTACTGACCAGTTAATCTTGTTTTATGGAGAGTCTATGTTGCTCCAATTTTCTTTTGCTGAATAATACTTTAGGTTATGATCCCATATTCAATTATGTCAAAGTAAGGCTTATTGCACCCATTGGGACATACCTCTGGGAGACATATACATTAACATGCTGTTAATCATTTTGAATCATGTAAAAGTCTGCATTGTGGGCAACTGCTTTAACACTGAAGAGTTGAGCTCCAGAGGATGCACAAATCTCAAACTGACAAGCAACCACATGTTGGGTTCAGCGGAAACAATTAAGCTTTGTCATCTCATGTTTATGTGCAAAGGGATTATTTGTTTCCAGTAACTTCAACAGTTGCCTTAGTTTAGCATATAACAGAAGAGGTTTTTTAAGCATTTGAAAATGAAAGCCTATATCAACGTTTGCTCTGGGAGACAGTTGAGTTAGTCATAAACTTTATTGTACATAGCCAATGGCCTTCAGAATATACACAAAAGAAAAGAGCATGAATAAAACTGACAAAAAACATTAAAATGCTATACATAGTGTCAAGATATCCCAACAATACCTATAAAAACACCAGAAAGACCAAAAATCCATTCTATGATACAATATGTTCCTTGATAAAGCGAGCATGTAATTTCTTAGCTGCCAATGCAAAATGGGCTACTGAGTATGTGATAAATAGATTTATGATAGCTAGCAATGCCACAACTACTTCCTGAGATGAGCAGTCTGTGTATAGCTGAATAATAGGGGACACAAATCTTTGTCTAGGGGCAGCATGAAGGGGGCAAAACAACAGATAATGGGTTATGTCCTCAGTCTGGTTACACCCAAAAACACATTTCCTGTCTAGCACTGGAGTACCTCGATATCTCCCTTCAAGATATGCAGAAGGCATCTGCTGAAATCTAAGTTCTGTAAAAGCTCTTCTGATCTGATGAAAGGTTAGAGTTTCAAAGTACTGTGGCCTTGCATGGTTGATCTGAATCTTTGGATACCAAATGGAAAAATGTGCTCCAACTATGGCTGCCCTGTCTTGGTTAGCATCATGATCAAAAATCCAGTTTTTGAGATCAAGGGGACTGAGTTTTAAGTATTTCTCTCTATCAAGGTTATAAACCTTTAACTTATCTTGGCACAATTGTGCCCAACCTCCCATCCTCAGTTCCTCCAAAGTTTGCTGAGGGAGTGATCCTCAAGACCATTTAATCTGCGCCAGAATCTTAAAAAATATAGATCAATTCTAGCTGCAATTGAGGGGAGACCTAACTCTGCCCTAAGGTGAGTCGCAGGAACCCCATGGGGTAGACCCAAGAACTGTTGCATGGATTTGTTTTGCAATATTTCCAAATCGTATTTAACATCTTTTCCCCAGATTTCAGCTCCATACAACATTTGTGCTATTATTTTTGCAGTAAAAGCCTTTAAGACAGGATTTATTAACTGCCCCCCTCTTGAATAGAAAAATCTTTTGAGTTGTCCAATAGATCTAGCGCATGAGTTGTCCAATAGATCTAGCGCAACTGGCTAAAGTACCACAACCCCACCATAGACTGGATAAAAGAGACAATGACTTTTGCCGATCCAGTGTGCACCAAGAAGCACAGGGAGGGGGGAAGTATCCCCAGGGGAGGGGGTCCCTCTAGAGGATGACTCACAGAAATGCACGGCTATCTTAGTCAAAGGGGAGCTGAAAGGTTTGCCAGTGGAATACAAGGCTTGGCAATATGTTTTCGAGGAGAGGGGGTGTGACATTTTGCCACCCCACAGGCCCTTTGATTGTGCCATTGAGATACATTCCGAGACTAAGCTACCAAAACCCCGGATTTATTCTATGACCCCTGCTGAAATGGAGGCACTCAGGGAGTTTATAGACAAGAACTTAGTGCGAGGGTTCATTAGGCCCTCAACCTCACCTGTGGCAGCCCCAGTGATGTTTAGGCACAAATCAGATGGTGGTCTTCGTTTAATTCAGGACTATAGAAGGTTAAATGCAATTAGTGTTTCTAATCAATACCCCCTCCCCCTGATGAAGGACATTTTAGCCCATCTGTCCAAAGGGAAGATTTTTACTAAGCTGGACCTTCAGGAGGCTTATTACAGAGTACGGATCAAGGAGGGGGACGAATGGAAAACTGCTTTCAACTGCACTTTGGGGGCTTTCAAGTTCAAGGTCATGCCTTTTGGATTAAAAGGGGGCCCAGGGGTATTTCAGAATTTGATCAATGACGTGTTAAGAGACTTTTTGTACAAAGGGGTGTTGGTGTACCTGGATGATGTGTTGATTTATTCTGAGGACTACACGTCCCATGTGAAACTAGTGAAAAAGGTGCTTGCAAGGTTGGTTGAGAACCATCTATATGCCAAAATGTCAAAGTGTGAATTCCATCAAAGCCGTTTAGACTATTTGGGGTACCGCATCTCAGACAAGGGGATTGAAATGGACCCAGAAAAGGTCAAAAGGGTTTTGGCATGGGAGGCCCCTAGAACCAGGAAGCAGTTGCAAAGTTTCCTGGGGTTTGCTAATTTTTATCGGTCCTTCATCCCTGACTTTGCGACGGTAGCCCTTCCTCTGACTGATTTGTTAAAAACCAAAGATGGGCAAAAGAAAAAGGGTACAAAGCCAGGTAAAGGGGAAAAGCCTCCCCAAAAGATAGTGTGGACTCATCAGTTTCAACAGGCGTTTGATAAATTGAAATCTCTCTTCACATCAGAACCAATTCTCAAACACCCCGACCCCTCCCAATCTTTTGTCGTCCAAGTGGATGCCTCTGATGTTGCAATGGGGGGTGTTGTTACAAAAGGGGGAGGAGGGGGAGCTTAGGCCATGTGCCTACTTATCCAAGAAATTCAATGAGACTGAGCAAAATTGGCCGGTGTGGGAAAAGGAGGCGGGTGCAATCAAACTGGCTTTGGAAACTTGGCGCCACCTGCTAGAGGGATCACCCAAACCTTTTCAAGTTTGGACAGATCACAAGAATTTGGAAGTACTAGCCACCCCTAGGCGGCTGAGCACTAAGCAGGTCAGGTGGGCCAGTTTCTTTTACTGGTTCAACTTCACCCTGAAATTTATCCCAGAGAAAAAGATTTTTTTAGCTGATGCTTTGTCCAGGCTTCCGCAACATGAGAGCCAGAGAAAACAGGTCATTGACACTGTTTTCTCCCCCTCCCACCTGGGGCTGGCGGTCCTCACACGTAGTAAAACTAAACAACTGGAATCCCAAGCCAGCCCCTCGTAGGGGCCCAGACCTGTGCCCAAATCAGGTACAGGTGGTGCCCCTCTGCCAGATGCTAAGCCCCTTGATGCACCGGTGGTCTCATGGCCTGAGCCCCAGTCAGCCAAGTCTGACGTTTCCCCACCAGATGCTGTGCTCAGTGATGCTTCGCCTGTGCCAGGGCACACTCCCCAGCCCCTCATTCCTCGGGATGAAGGGCGTGGGTGGCAGTCTCAATTAGTGTCAGTCCTGCCAAAGGACACCTGCTACCTAGCCCACCCCGGGGAGGTGACCATGAGGGAGGGCTTGGCCTGGAAAGGGGATCATTTGTATGTCCCAGAGGCCCTGAGAGCAATCATCCTCAGGCAGTGCCATGATGTCAAAAGTGCTGGGCATTTTTGGTATGTCAAAACTTTACATTTGGCCCGGAGACAGTTTTGGTGGCCAAAAATGAGAAAAGAGGTGGAGGAGTATGTAAAGGGGTGCCCCACATGTGCCATGGCAAAGGGAGTGTCTGGAAAGCCCAAAGGCCTGCTCCAACCTCTGTCCACCCCAACCAAACCCTGGGAAGTCACCAGCATGGACTTTATAGTTGAGTTACCTGAATGTAGGAAGAAGACTTATTTGGGTGGTTACTGATTTGTTTTCCAAACAAGCGCATTTTGTAGCCTGCAGGAAACTTCCAACAGCCTCCCAATTAGCCAAATTGTTCATTCAACACATCTACTGTCTCCATGGCATTCCTGCTAAGATTGTGTCTGATCGGGAAGCCCAATTCACTTCCCAGTTTTGGAAAGCTTTCACTAACCTTCTGGGGTTGGAGCTGGGGCTCAGCAGTTCCCATCATCCCCAGACGGATGAACAGACTGAACGTCTTAATCAGACGCTTGAACAGTACCTGAGGTGTTATGTGAATTTCTAACAAACTGACTGGGTTGACCTCCTGCCGTTTGCCAAGGTGGCTTATAATAATGCCACCGATCAAAGCACTGGCCTTTCTCCCTTTAAGGTTGTCTCCAGACAGGATTTCAGTCCCTTGCCTTTGAAGGAGGGAGCTCCTACGGACCTGGTCTTGGTTTCCCAGTGGAGTCAAAAGGTCAGGGACGCCTGGCCTCAGGTGATCTCTGCCCTGGACTTTGCCAAAGCATGCTACAAACATCATGCTGATCAAAAGCGGGGTCCCACCCCGGAATATACTGTTGGGGACTTGGTTTATTTGTCCACCAGGTTCCTTAAGAGCCCCCAACCCTCCAAGAAGTTGGGGGCCAAGTATATTGGACCCTTTCCCATTGTTAGAGTGATAAATCCAGTGGCGTTTGAGCTGTCATTGCCTAAGTTGTACTGACATGTACACCCTGTGTTTCATTCCAGCCTGCTCAAACCAGCTTGCCCTCCAGACCAGAATCATCCGACCCCGGAAGCTACACCCCAGCCTATTCTGGTGGACCATGATCAGCAATTTGAAATCTCTGATGTGTTGGACCCTAGAGTTCATCGGGGAGGGCTGCAATATTTGGTGAAGTGGAAACATCTGCCTTTGGATCATGCCGAGTGGGTTGATTCTGCTCATGTTAAGGCTAAGCACTTGTTGCAAAAGTTTCATGCCCACTTTCCCAATAAGTCTGGTGAATGGGGAGGAGGTTTGTCTTCAGGGGTGCAGTATGTCAGGGTCATCCCTGAATTCTGGTTGTTGAAGTGGAATTCATGGAGGACCCTGTCATGTAGCTGGTTCAGGCCTGGTTTCTTCCCAGGCCTTTGAATGTCTTGGAGTGGAGCCAGCCACTTGGTAGGCATGGGAATGCAGGCCTCTCCAGCAGCTCAAGGCCGATGAGGCCCAGGTG
Organism: Gambelia wislizenii; assembly: GCA_030847615.1. Lineage (NCBI taxonomy): Eukaryota > Metazoa > Chordata > Lepidosauria > Squamata > Crotaphytidae > Gambelia > Gambelia wislizenii. The sequence continues at coordinate 190,224,098 of JAUMIR010000003.1, read as the reverse complement.
TCTCAGCGGGGCCCCTTGTCTCTGGTATCCTCCCTTTTCTGCTTGTTCTCACGCTGGGTGCTTTTATCTATAGCTCTGCCTGTCTGTACTTCAGTTTCGGCTTTGCCAATGTTCCTGACACATGATTCCATGTCAATAAAGAAATTTATTGATTGCATGTGAGCGTGTGTTCTCTGTACATCACACAGAATCATATGTCTTGTGGGTGAGACCTCTCTGCAACAGAGACCAAAATTTCATGTCATTGCCTTCTATGAGGGCAAGACCCAACAATTTCCAAAATATGCCTTCTTTTTTTCCCTAAGAAGAGTTTTATATTCTCCTCGTCGTTGTTTTAGAAGGGAGATAGTATCATCAGTGCCTATATGTCTCACTTGCCTTGTTAGTTTACTCAACTCCTTTTTCTTGAGTTTGCATTCCCTATCAAACCAGGTCTGAGGGGCAGCAGTAGATTTACCTGATGTGGTACTGACCACATATGGTCTAATTGTACCAATAATATCCTGATGAATTTCCCTGATGTTATGCGGCTCCGCTAGGGCATGTTGTTGTAGTCCTTGAAGCTTATCTGTTCTTAGCAACTGCCTGATATTGGCATCAATTGTAAGAAACCATTTGAGCTGTTTTTCACCTTCTAAGAGGCCAGACATTTTAAGATCTGACAGAACCCCAGAATGAGTCTCTTGAAGCTTGAGGATCAACCTTAGAGGAAAGTGATCACTTTCAGCTCTATCATCAATTTCAAAAGACTGCACAAATAGAATAATAGCATCTGATCCTCTGATATAATCGACCACACTGGCCCCTTTGTCACTTAGATATGTAAAATACCCATTTGATTGGTCTAAGTAAGTACTGTTAAGGCAGATGAGATGGAATTTGCAAATTGAAGAGAAAAGAGACTAGCCATTCTTATTAACTAATTTGTCTTGTGAGGATCGAGGCACAGTTAAAGCTTCCCCCAAGTCAAACCCTAATGCTTTTTCCATCGCAGAATAGTCACTGCCCATTCTAGAATTAAAATGACCACAAATTAGAACCAAGTGATTAGGATAGTCTGAAAACAAACTATTAAATAGGTCCTCCAACTTGGCCGAAATATCTAATGAAGATCTGGCATCTCTTGGAGGAAGGTATACATTGATGCATATCAGAGGGCCTGGTTTACACCCTTGAATAATCAAGGTCTGACAGTAGTTTGAAGTTGCTCCAGCAACTATTATTTCACCCACCATGGTGGTAGAAATCAGAATAGCCAGCCCTCCACTGCCCCGGCCCACATTAGAAAATTTAAGAGCAGGCTGTTCCCAAGACCTGTAACCCTGTAACCTCATGGAATCATTCTCTGTAAGCCAGGTCTCCTGAAGGCACATTATGTCAAAGATCTGAAGATACTAAATAAAATCTTCATCAACTAATTTATTCTTCCAGCCTGTGATGCTCCAGGAAATGATATTTATAAGCCAAAATGGGTTCTTACCATCTAATAGTTAGTTCTTTTGTTGGTAAGCCAAAGGAGTATACCTGTTACCCAGACACCAATCAAAGTTTGTTACCAGGGGCTTCTTGGTGAACAAACTTGTGTTTGGCCAGGCAGATAACCTTTCCTGATGGGCCTGCTCTGGGTACTATGTTTCCTAAGGGGCTTGCCACCAGCTAAAGGTGATCTATAAACTAAGGTCTCTCCAGTCTGTACACTCAGAGTGTTAGATTTTCTCATTAGATGTCTTTGTATCTTCACTGGAATATTATTAGGGAAAGTTACAAAAGATGGACACACTGCTTCCCCTCTAAAATCTAAGCAAAGGTCTGATGGGTAACTATTACTGCCCTTAATACCCTTAGGAGCAAACTTTAACTCCTCCTGCTTTTGAGATTGATCCCACTTACTTGATGTCATTATTAACAAAAACTGTGGAGTCTTAGTGAGAAGAGGATTGCCACTCGGTGGTAATTTCCTGGTTACTCAGGCAGTTTTGGACATAAGAACATAGGGTGATAGAAGAGAATCCCAAAACCACCGTACCCTTATTCCCTTTTACTGGGATTATTTCAAGAATATCCACCTCACCCCATTTAAAATTTAAACCAGTTTGATATTCCAGGTCATCTAAGATGGCCTTCTTTCCTATGAATAAATCATTTCTGTCACTCGTGATACAATTACATAATGTTAATATGACCAATTTCTCAGGGATGGGCACTTTTGGAGCTTCAACTTGTTGGGATGCTATCACAGATACTATTTGTTCCTGTGTTCCAAACAGTCCTCTTGAGCACGGGTCATCAGCGAACTCTGTAGCTGCTAGTTCTCCAGGAAAAGCATCTCTACCTTTTAGAACATAATTTCCAGTTTTTGAATTTACTAACTTCTGTGTGTAAGGATTCATATAAAATTTAGCATTGGGCTTTAAGTGATGCGTATGTAGGCCCCACTTGAATGAAATTTATCTTCCTTCAAATTTGAAGAGCTGCCTCCAAAAGCAATGGGCATAGTTATTATCTGTAAAAGTCAGGATCACCATGCTTCTTGATTTCTTAGATCTTGAAGGATATATACACGAGCATGTTATATCCACTGAGTTATTCCACCCATCCCCCAATATATCCAAAATATCCTTTAACACTTCTGTAGATGTGAGCCATGCATTATTTGGACTCCTTAATGGCCAATTGAAAATAGTAACATAGCTCTCACTGTTAGAAGGTGGAGCTTCTACAAGGGTTGGCTTCCTGGAGCCAGGGCCTGCTTGATCTACTATCTGTTGCTGATGTTCATTCACGTGCAAAGCCATTTCACATGCTGTTCCTACAGAAGAAAATAAGGCCTGAGGATTGCCTTCTTTCAGAGTATCATCATGCCATTCATCTAGGAGTAATAAATTTGGATTTGAAAAACTTAGATTAAAGTCCTCCATGTCACTTTTTACATGTCCATCTCCAACTGGGATCTCTGAGGTCTTCTCAGAATTTGTTGCCCAATCATGCATTATTTCCTCCAGATGTCCTGGGGGGCATGAGTCATTGACAAATGGACAATAGTTATTTCTTCTTTCATTTATTATAGATTTTAGGCTCACGTCCTATTGATCCACCAAATCTCTGTCTGGGGAGTTTGATGGAGGTGCTGCTTTTAAAACTCCCAGCTCTATCAAGGCAGCAATAGATTGCAATATAACTTTTAAACCATATATCTCTTGTTTTATAGAATGCAAATCGTCAAGCAATGTTTTATTTACTTGAGCTGAAAGAAAACATTGATCTCTCAAGTGGAAGTAGATATTTTGAACATGCTTACTGAATGACCCATGAGATTTTTCATCAGATTTTTCCAGCAATTGACCATTGGCATCCAGGGCTATGGAATTTGAATTGGAATGATTAAGGGGAGTATCCACTAAGGCCCTGGCCAAAAACTCTGAGTCCAGAGACCAGTTTCCAATGGTTTTCTCAGACTGTAGAACCCATTTCAAAGGACTCTCATCGTCCCCTTCATTATTTATGGTCCCATTATCCACATTCATTGGAGTGCTTGAGGCTGGGGTGTTTGAAATATTTTTTTTTCTGTCTGTGCACTAATTTCTAAAGGAACACAATAATAAAGGATTGATTTTTGAATCAAGTTTCTGGAGGTTTCATTTACCTGTTCTCTTTTTTTCTGGGCCTGAAGTGTTTGAGCTCAAGTAATAACCATAACTGATGTTGTCTGTCTACACCAGCTCTAGCTGATTCAACAACAATAATATCAATCCAGTATTAAGCTATCAACAAGTAGCACCACCAATGTTACTATGTAAAAAGTGCTCAAGAAGTCCCAAATGGTGTGAAAGTAACTGCATTCTCCCAGAATTTACCAGGGCTGGATTTACGCCCTGCCAGATCAGTCCCAAACAATGTTTGTTCCTGACTCAATGTAAATCAATACAGCTGAATAAAACTCCAGAGCTGCTTCTCTGGTAGGGGTCTCTCTTCTTCTTAATCACCAGGCTGGAGTTTTCCTATTGTAAGGATTACTCCAGGTAAGGATTACTCCACTAATATTAGATGGTTCAAATAATTACCTCTGTTGTTTTCCCAGCTCAGTGTCCTTACCAATGTTTCTGGCTTGGCATCCTTGATGGTGTTTTACTCCTTCAAGTTTGTAAATGCTTTTACTTCAATTTTTAGAGTAGCAGCTCTTATTCCCCTTGTGCAAACTGTTGCATAACACAGAATATTCACTGCTCATTGACTCGCAGCTTGTTATTAATTTTGCAGCATTCCACCACCTTCATTAGTCAAGATATCAGTTTTATCACACAGCTCCCAGAAAGCTGAAGGTTAAACATCAGGGGGAAAGTCCTCTGGAACCTTGTAAGCAGAGGAGTCCACACCTCCAGATTTTAAAAACACTGAGTAGGTTAGATAAGATTAAAACCAAATAAAACTTAAAATGAGAGATGGAGCTTTAGCCCTGATACTATATGTGCCGCCATCTCCAGGCTCCTCCTCCCTAGGAAGTAAATAACTCAGAATTGGGAGACAGTTGGGAGTTTCAACAGTAATTACATATATATATATATGTATGAACCAAAATTCATGTAAGGGCAATGTACGTGTACTTTTGTGATCCAGTCATTTTACATGATTAAGGAAGCATGTCTTCTGAAGAGAAGGTTAATCATAAAGTTGTTTAACATAGTTTTTATCCAAAAGAAAATAAAGAAAAGAGAAAAAGAAAAAAATATGGCTAATAATCAATGCTTGACTAGTCTGCATTCTGACAAAAATCTAAGTATCAGCTCAGAAAGTTTTCTTGTAAAATCACTTATTCTGTAATTCATACCAATGCCCCCCCCAACTAACTTGTCAACTCTACCAGTTAGTGCTTTGTTCCATTAGTGTTACCTGTTGTGTGTGGGCACACACATATGTGACTTAAAGTTACCTGACAATTTATGGTGACCCCATACATTTTACAGGATTTTCAGAGGCAAGGAATAGGTACTCAGAGGTGGTTTGCCAATTCCTTCCTCTGAAATATAGCCAACAACATCTGGTATTCATTGGTAGTATCCTATCCAAGTACTAACCAGGTCTGACCCTGCTTAGCTTCCAAGATCAAATGGGATCTGATGCTTTTGAGGTATTTGGGGCTGTTCTGAGTTACCTCTTACCTTTACTTTTTTAAAAGTTTTTTTTTAATCAATTCAAAAAGTAACGAATATGGTCTGAAATTTGGAAATTCCCAGTGAGAAAAGGTGAACATTAAAACATTGTTCTTTACTCTGAATTTTTTTACAGCATTAGCAACCAGTATGTTCTTTGTAAAAAGCATGGAATTGTGCCCTTATTAGTTCTCAAAATAATGTGTGACTGGTAATGTCATTACACATAATGTGTTACGTTGGATCTCTGGACCAGGGCTGTGATGTTTTTTGCTCAGTAAGTGAGCATGGATAATACATCCTTACTACAACATTTATTTCAATGATGATAAAGAATCATTTTACCATTTATAAGCCTATTCACTGTCTTTGCTTGATTGCACTTCTGAGCAAACTAAAGTGGCAGGAATCCTAGATTCTTTTCATTGTCACAAACATTTTATTAATAATTGCTTTATTAATGTCTTTTCAGATACTTCTATGTACAACACTCCAAAGACAATAAGCTTATTCACATCAGATTTATTTATTCATATAATGTAGTAAGTTCACAGAGGTGTCTGTGAAGTAAGGAAGTAGAGACACAACTGCACAACCACTAAAATAATAAAAAAAGAAAGAATATATTGATTTTGCTAAAATCTAAACCTGAACCTTTTCGAAAATTCAGTTTACCAACTGAATTCATTTGGTATATAAAATGCAAGACATGGGGTACAAATAAAAATAATGAGGAGCACAGCACTATATTGCAGTAAAAACATTCTACTGAATCCAGTGTTATGCTAATAGGAAAAGTGCATGAGGTAATTTTGTTCCACCAGAGATTTTACAAGCACAGAACAACTAGCACAGCTAATGGAAGGAATACAGATGCAACACTTGCACTATGTGAACTAGCAGAATTAAAGTGCTGGATTTGACCCTTGTGCAAGATGAAAAGGAGCTTTCTACAAGCAGTAGAAGGTCTGGAGCTTCCCAGCCCTGAAGTTTTCAGAGCTAAAACCAACAACAAGATTTAGGGAGAGCCACTAGTGATATCATGGGAGCAGGCCCTCATAATGTCATTAAACATGACATATTAAATATTAAGCACAGTTGTTCAGAATATGTAATTGAGATTATTTTTTTAAAGAAATCACACTTTGTCTGCATCTGCACTGCAGAAATAAGCCAGTTTGACACCACTTTAACTGCCGTGGCTCAATGCTATGGAATTCTGCGATCTATAGTTTTGCGATTTGTAGTATTTAGCCTTCTCTGTCAGAGAGCTCTGGTACCACAGCAAACTACAAATCCCAGGATACCATAGCATTGAGCCATGGCAGTTAAAGCAGTGTCAAACTGTATTCTTTCTGCAGTGCAGATACAGTCAAAGTCTGACTCATGATAAAAATGATAAAATTATTTTTAAAAAATCTGATTGAAAACTACTTTTGTTCAAGTTAAAAAAAAACCTGCAAACTTTTCTGAGCTGTTATAATGTATATTCAAACACTGCATTTAAGAACACATGGGAGCTGTCAACCAACAAAAGTGAGTTTTTCAAGATCTGCTTGAACCAGAAAAGAACAAAACTTATTCCTAGCTCTGTTTTTAACATTTTTCTGAGCACTGCTTTTAACAAACAGTCATCCAAAACACATGTGCAAGCCAAAAAAATAAAGTTTTTCAAACCTACTTTTAATGGCTTGCTCTCACAATCCAGTGCCCCTTTCATTCTTTTCTTGAGTCTCAGGTTGGAGGGAAAAGGTAGGATATAAATAAAAATTAATGAAAGGCTAAATCAACCCACCACCCCATCCAAATTTTAGAGACTAATATAGGTACTAGCTCCATTCTGGAGGTGGGATAGTGAAGAAGGGGTGTATAGGGCATTGTTGGTTGTCATTAAAGATGAGAAGTCCCACATGTTTCTGTACTGGAACCAGTGTGTTTCACCTTAGTAAATTATTTGGAGTTAAAGATGAGGAATACAGAGCAACATTTTTACATGATATCAGATTACTCAGGCTCATTAAAACACAAACGGAATAATGGAAAGCTCAACAACAACAACAGCAACCACCGCCAAAGCCAGGAGAATTTCTTTAAGTGTAAAGTGATATGCAACAAGGCCATATATATCTTCATATAGTAAACTGGTGCAGATTTTGCTGGTTATGTCTAATTAAGGAAGGGATTTTGAGGTTCTGCTTTTCCAGCAAAAATGTTGATCTACTGTATGGCAGCTGGGAAAAGGTAACATTGGTTTTAGGAATAATATGGAAAGGAATCAGGAATGGAAATGTTACTATCATGCCGCCCTAATAATGTATGGATAGTTTGACCACACTTTGGGATTATGATCTTTGTTAATTTTGTTATTGAGGGAAGCAACAAGTAATTTTAGCAAGCTTCTTTATACTCTGAAAAGAGTCTTTGGAAACTTTGCAGTATTCAAGGATTATTCACAGTTCAGGACTTACTCTGTCCAAAATTTGCCTGTGCCAGAAAATATAACACTTTATGTCATCTGTTCTAGAAAAGCATCATCTGTCAGGGATGCTTTGATCATGATTTCCTGCATGGCAGGGGGTTGGACTGGATGGCCCTTGTGATCTCTTCCAACTCTACAATTCTATGATTCTATGTATAGGAAACATTTCTGTACAGAAAATAATGTTTCTGTGTAAATAAAGTGCAGAACAAGTCCCAAACTGTGAAGATTTTCATCACTCCAATATTTTCTTCCTCAGTGTTTCCTGATGGTTGAGAAATCCAGTTTTGTATTTTTTTTCTGAATATTTTCCAAACTCTTTCTATCCCTACCACACTTTGAATACTGTGAATTTGGTTGGCACACCTCAGAATAAGTGTAATAAATCTCGAAAAGATGTAGAAGAGGGCCACCCAAGTAATCAGGGAACAGAATCAACTTCACCACAATTGTTCCTCTGGTACTATTTAATTAAGGGGGAAAGAGAGCAACTTGATACAGTTGTATAAATTCATGTATAATATGCAGAAAGAGTACTAGAACCAGGGCTATTCAATGAATCTAAAGTGTGCATGTCTGAAAACAAAAGGAAATACTTCATACAGAAAGCTTTATAAGTGGCACAGAGAAACATTTATATAATCCTGGTGCTGCCACTCCTTTGTGGAGATTAGGAGTAGAACTTAGAGAAATGTGATGCATGAGAGTGTGATTAAGCCATAAAGGAATTTATTGTAGGAACTCCATCTAAGATATATACTATAGCTATACTTGCTACATACTTGGGAGAGAGAAGGGTATGGTGGGAGAAAAGAAGTAAAATCATGTTTGAGAATATCAGTTTGGGCAAGACAAAGAGCAGACCACTCAGCTAGACTCATTTCTCCCCACCACTATTTTCCCACTGCTGGCACACAGTTTACAGTGCAAAGGCATTAACAGAATTTAGTGCTATGGTATCCCTATTATTAGTTTACCAATACCCTATTGCTTTATTAGGATCCATACATCAATACCTCACAGTTCTGCAGTATTTTATCCAAACTTGCTGCCACACATAACTTCAACCACTTTCATTTTATTACCCTCTTTTTGTTCAGGTAACCAGATATAGGGATAGGATAGACAAATGAGAGTTGGAGAAATATTGTATGAAGTAATTAATAGTAATTAAAAAAATAATAACTAAATATGTGTAATTTATTCTATAAGTTGTTGAAATAACTGTAAAGTTGTTTTATGATGTAGAATAGCTGTGGAAATACAGTTATGTACCCTAACTATCTAATACCCAAGTCCTCATGAAGACCCCTGTAAATTAATTAGCAGGCTTTACTCTGAGTGCTTGATATATAGTCTTCACTCTATGGTTGGAATCAAAGTTGGTAGTCTTAACTTGAGTAAGCCCACTAAATCATTTGTTGAATGGTACATTAACACATAGGTAAATTCAGTTGATTCAATGGCTCTACTGCAGTCTGGAATAATAATGGTAATGAGGCTGAAACAGATGTGGTTTCCCCTTGGGGTGAAGGAAGCTACCATATGCTATGAACTCCCACCATATTTTCAATGAAAAGGAATTAAAAGGAACATCATATTGATATCAAAGATAGTGGTGGCCATGTAGGTGAGCTGTCAGGCATAAACCATATGGATTAAGATCAAAAGGGCAGGAACTATACTGATTTAGCAGGCTCTTGTGAAATGGTCAGTTTGTGCTGAGAAGCTTCCTCCTGCCTGGGAAAACAGGTTTGAGGTAAACAAAGTTATTATGCTAATGAAGCCCCTTCCTCCAACCTACCATTTTGTGTCAATTTTCTCAACACTGCAAGGCTGTCTCAACACACCAGACCCTGCACTTCAATCAGATAGGTTCAATTTCTTTGATCAAATACAGGAAATGGTCATTTGGCCATTGTTTTAGATGTACTTCAAAGTGCAAAAGAGGTATAAGAACCATGGATTTCTGGCCATTCAGTGTGGTCTTCAACGTGCATGCATCCACCACTTCACTCTGAGAACCCACCCTCACCTGTATGCCAGCTGAGTCTTCATCTTTTTCTTTGGACAGGTAAATATAGCCCATCATCCTCAATCATTATTCCCTTACTCTATTGTTTTCCTTTCTGATAGCTCTTGGAACTTTGAATTACTGACTGAATGCCTTCTTTTCATATGCTGATTTCTCAAATAAAGATTATCTTTTGTTACTTAGATGGAATTCTGACAGCTGTACTGGTATACATAGGGGAAAAGTCCCTCAAACTGCCAATTATTTGAGCTAATTAATTCCTCTAATTAAGATCCAAATAAGAGCATTTTGGATAACACACTTGTCAGCTAATTCTAGATTCTCTCTGGGATCACCTTTATTAGTTTCTGGTCAACATAGTGCCCAAATCATGGTGGTTAAACCCGACAGGCTGAGTTAACATCAACAGTCCACTTAAGAATTCTTAAGTCTTGGAATTTCTGTCTCTGAGGTCTGTGGCACTGAAACATCCTCCTGCTCCGGTTCAGCAGGTCTGAACATATCTCCTGCTTCAGTCTCTGAATCAGAGTCCATTGCCAAGTTCTGTAAGCAGGGCATGACACCCACTCATGGATGTCTCCTTAGAGCATTCAGGCATCACCATAGGGATGAGAGATGTATAACTCTTGACGAACAGCTGAACTTAAACTCACATCATGTTTCACCGTTGCCTACACTGGCTAGGACTGGAAGGAGTTGTAGTCTCAACTTTAGTGAGAAAAGGCTGAAAGAGGGTAATGTTGGCCCCCACACATACATCACAGAATGCAGAAGCCACATTGGGCAAGGGGGGGAGGCAAGGGGGGGAAGGAAAAGTGGAAATGCACAAGTTGTATGTGTGGGGGTGTGTGGAGAAGAAGGAACGGGTAAAAAAGCTGTGTCACAGTTTCCCAGCAACAACTGAGGATTAATAAGGAGTCGGTTTTAGAAAATGGTGCTGAATAGGACAGAGGAGGGAAGAAGATGGAGAGGAGAAGGGGAAGAAGGGGAGGGGTACTTGAGTCTGTAGAATCTTCTCCTTTTGTTTCTTCTCCCTCTTCCACCTTGTTAAAGAGGAAGGAGGTGGACTGTGGTGAAGTTGTCCCTCTAATAGGACACATTGGGGAAAAGAAAGTCTGTGATTTGGGGGGGGGGTATGGAGAGAGAAGAAGGAGAGAAAAAGAGAAAGAGAGAGACAGTGTGGGGGAATGGAGAAGCTGGAACAAAGCATCAGCCGCAAGGGCTGCTTTGGTGGCAGCTGTACTACTTCTACTGCTGTTGCCACCACTGAAACTCCAGCCTCACTTGCTTGCTGGATGTGGATGAGTTGTCATGTGGTACAGGTGTGTGTGTTTGTGTGGGAAATGCAGAGCCCACCTGGGAGTGACCCCACCTCTGCTCTTTCAACCCTTTTAAATTACTACAAAGTGGTCCATGTGTTAAATATACAGTACTAGGTAATAATTTAGAATGGTCAAAAGAGTGGGTCATCAAAAAGTGAGGTGTCAGAAGGTGGGGAAGCCTGTATGACTATTAGAATATTATACTTTCATAGGGACTTTCATAAGTATTAAACCTTGATCTCTCTGCATGTCTTTAACCAGCTTGGTAATAATTAACACACATAAGAACATCATCTTTCTAAACCATTTAACATAGTCTTTTATCCATCATAATCATCAGGTTCTCCATACTTTCCTTAATTTCTCTTAGTGTCTGTTAAGGCATTATAGAAATATTTCTTAAAGTCTTTTGCATGTATTTGTACAGAGTTCTGTCTCTTGTATAATCCTTAATCATCTTAATGATATAGCTTAGCCTATACCCTTTCAGCCTACACCCTTTCAGGTATACATTCTCATCTGCAGGCATTACACAGCTCTAACAGACTTCTGTCTGACAAAGGCATTCAAGGATAAATCTCCTTCTTAAATCTTAGCATCACTCATTTCTACATAAGTATGTCTATAGCCTTACCAGAATAAATCAGCCTCTTAGGGCAGCCTGTCAGGGGCATCAGAAATGGACCTCTCTGTTTATCAGCAGCATGTTCTGTGTTGGTGATACACCATAAGGCAGTCTGATAAGAGCTACTTCTCGGCTTCTTTTTATTGTCTCTTTATGCTTTTTATCCTATGACACATACCTTTGTACGCTGGTCTTGTGGCTGCCTTTCATCAACCTGTACCTAGGAGGATTATATAGTGATTGTGTGCCCAGATTATGATAGACAATTTGCTACTCACATCTCATAGGGTGAGGCTAGTGCCTGTCATCCTCTCTTGTGTATGGAGGCATTTCCTATCTCGTTAACATTCCAGAACATCTGGCATTTATTTCAGACAGTAGACACACACTTCCATAGAACTAACTGCTGTAATTAGATTTTATGCCATTTATCTTACATTCTATAGGCTATACTAGGGTAAATTCCACCCTTTAAAGTTATATGGACAGGCTAAGAATTTGACAACTGAATAAACCTGGCCTGTAACAAGGCCTACATTTAACTGAAATTTATAGCAACTAACAACTTCATCGTCATGAGTTTAATTTGATACACCAATGGCTTCCTAGGCCTATGCCACCATATGCCACTAAGACTTCTCCAGCCATCTGTGGAGAATGTCTCTCTCTCTCTCCATCCACCAACCTTCCTCAGCTCTGGCCTCTACTAATTTCTGGCCTTGCCATTGTTAGTGTTTCTCTTCCAGACAGACTTATGCTTCTCTTCTGGGCAATTTCATTTCCTTGAAATGCTATCTCCCAAGATGCTGTTTCCAACTAAACTCAACCTCAGCAGACAGCTGTTTATATATTAGCTGTGGTGACTCACCAGATAATCACCTCCTCTATGGCCAACATTCTGTCACACTACCCTGTTTAAAATTCAACACCAGTGAAACTCTCCAGAAAGTTTAATAAATCACCAATCAAAATTAACCAATGTGGATTCCTTCCTTACCCAAATAAGCATGAACCCTGCTTTCCAATGCCTTCAGAATTATAAGAGTAACCATTAGCTGTCAAATCACTATGTCACCCCTCAGGTCCACAGCTAAAATAAAGGGATTTACAACATGATTTTCCTATTTCTTTAAAAGATTAGTCAAATTCATGAAGGATTAATCTATCAAGGACAATTAACAGAGAACATTACACCATCTCTCTCATCAGGATAACATATCCTACTTTTGGCAGGGGCAGGGAGTCAGAGAATATCTCCTTTCCTCACATTCTGTTTGGGGACATCACATGCACACCTGGTTGGCCATTGTGCAAACAGTATGCTAAACTTTTGTGTGATCCAGTATGCCTTTTTTATCCATGCCATTGTTTATGATCTTTTGGTTTACAGCAGAGGTGAGTAACCAGTGGCATAGCATAGCACCTTTTGGAGGTAGCACCTGCAGAGCTGCAATTGTTCATGAAGGAGGGATATGTTTGTACAAGCTTTTCCTTTCAGCAATTATGCTTCAGAGAGGAGAACAGAATAATGTTATACACTACCAATGGTCATTTTAAAGACTTGTTATAACAGAAAAAAGAAGCAAAAGTTATAAGAAACTATTGATGCGGGGGCAACATCATATAAAGCCACGTGTTGTATGTGTTTCTTTTTAAATTAACCATTGTACTATGTGTGACTATGCACACAAAAACAGACAACCGAGCAGTTATCATGGTAGTTGTCAGGTTGCAGGTCATATGTCAGGCTTCTGAGACCCAAGTGATCTGGCTTGCCCAAACATACCAGAAGCAGACATGTGACACAACACAAGGTAGGGAAATACTTATATAGCAGGAAATAAGAATGGTCAGATGATGGTAGATAGCTGATACTAGATGAATGCCAAATGTTTAAGGTAGCTCACAACCCAGGGAGCTTAGGGAGTGCAATCATCATAGTGTCATCACCATATTTTAGACTAATGCTTTTATAGGGCCTGGTGGATAAGAAATGACTCTTGGTGGTAGCTGACAATGCTTTCAGAACAATGGTATCCTGAGAGCACAGCAGGAATGTTAACATTAAACTTTTCCTTCGTCAGAAGTGAAGATGAATAATTTCTACACTTTTCTCCCTGCTGTGGAGAAAAAAACTATTCCTGTGCAGTTGTCACCCAGTATTCAAATGTCCCAAAGTGTTTTTGGAAACTATTCTGCACAGAAATGCATGTAGGTATTTTTGTGTGTGAGAATTGTGGAGGTTGATGAAGAAATAAGCACTGTCTCCAGGCATGTGAAGGGATTTTTGTGTGCAAAATTGCTGTTTTCTGTGCAAAATGCATCAATCCTGTAGAAGAAAAATATTTCACAACTTTCTTGTACTTAAAATCTTGCACAAAAAACAATCTTGTGTAGAAAGCAGCTATCTTGCACAACCACATCATGTGGTTATTTTTGTTGTTGTTGTTCAGGATGGCTATTTGGGGGGCATTTTTAGTAAGGTTTTTGTTGTGCAAGATTGCTTTATGTTGTGTAGAGAACAACAATCTTGCCCCAAAATATATGTGGCTGTCTAAAAACAGTGAATTTTTTTTAATGTAAAACTCCAATATGCTCTCTCTCACAAACACACACAATGTATTTCTGTACAGAATAATTTCTTGAAACTGGTTTTTGTGTGACAACTAGATAAAAACTATCTGAAATTTCCAACACTCTATTATTCTCACTGATCACATTACTCATTTTTCAGCCAGGAAATCAATAAACTCCAGAACTCCACCTGTGGGGCTTACAGGATAACCAAGGTGCTGCTGTTGCAGGATGTAACATGGCAGATTCTGGATCTGACAGCTTGACATATATATTTATATCAATACATATCTGATGGACAGTTCTTCTAGACCATAGTCCTTACTTAATTTGTGATATGATACTGTACACTTTGGCAAGAATTCAGAAATTTGGGGAGAATAAATGCATCTTTGTCCTCAGTATGGATGGTTGAAGGAACGTAAGGGCAAACAAAGGATTAGAGATGGCAAAGCTTTTCTGGACACATAGGAAAAACTGGTTGGATTCTTCTGACTGGGAAAGTTTCTATGCAAACACAAAATGAATTAAATAATAAATTAGGGATTATACAGGCTTTCCTTAAATTGGTCTGTCGACAGACATTTGGTGAAGATTTAGACATTTTTTATTCTGTTCCTTCTCAAATAACACTGATTCTGAATATTGTTGATTGTCATGGAATTGGACTCTGAGGTAGAAAATTTCTGTCCATAACTAAAACACCAGCTGTGACCCTTGCGCTATAGCGAGGTAATCAGAGTGCCTATGGTGCAGGAATACTTGGACATAAGGACTTGTGTCATCTCCATAGCACTCAGAAAATGCATGAAGCTACAAATTGGCTTTTTGTAAATTAGTCTGCCACTGTAATCACAACATTCCATCTGCTAAATTTGGTGTAGGTTTTGTATGTATTTCCACTAAAAAGTCCAAGCATATAGTTTTCCAGAGGTACAAGGGGAGCTCCAAAGATAGTAGTTTAAGCAGTTTTTGGTAATGAATTTCAACAGGGAGAAAGGTAGGATACTACACTTGGGCAGTAAAAATGAAATGCACAGATATAGGATGGGTGACACCTGGCTTGAGGGCAGTACCTGCAAAAGGAGTCTAGGAGTCTTAGTGGACCACAAGCTGACCATGAGTCAGC
Organism: Gambelia wislizenii; assembly: GCA_030847615.1. NCBI lineage: Eukaryota > Metazoa > Chordata > Lepidosauria > Squamata > Crotaphytidae > Gambelia > Gambelia wislizenii. The sequence continues at coordinate 190,208,787 of JAUMIR010000003.1, read as the reverse complement.
AGTGTGATAAAGCAACTAAAAAAGCCAATGCGGGAGTATAGTGTCTAGATCAAGGGAAGTAATAGTGCCACTGTATTCTGCTTTGGTCAGACCTCACCTGGAATACTGTGTCCAGTTCTGGGTACCACAATTCAGGAAGGATATTGAGAAGCTGGAACATTTCCAAAGGAGGGTGATCAAAATGTTTAAAGGTCTAGAAGCCTGTCATGCTGGCTTGCTATGCCAGCATGGGAGCTCACCTTCACAACTCACAGGATCAGTATTGGAAAATTCCACTCCTTATTTGGAAATGGGGAGTGGGTGGGAGACCCTCATTAAATAAACATGATGTCACATCACCTGGCTAGATAGCCACTCTGATTGGGCACTAGCAGAGCCAATCAGGAATTAACAAGAAGGACTTTTAAAAGTTCTTTATCCTTCCTTTGGCTGAGCACATGGCCAGCTAGATGGAGCTAGCTAAGATGGACTCTGACCCCATGGCCTAGCTCTGGGCCCGATGGCCTACACAACCATGAAATGCCCCAAAAGACAATCTGTGATACCAAAGGGTTGGGAGGAGCCAACCTTATCCAGAGGCCTCCACAAAGGATCCAAAAAGACTCTGAATTCCATCTACAGAGATTGTAAGTTAGTCTGCATGTAGTAGTTAGGGAATGTGTAGTTAGATTGCGTTAGATTTTATGGTTCTATTTCTAAGTGCTCTGAATGAATATATTTGTATAATCCTTAAGCTGAACCTGGGAATGTTTTACCTTCTCAAGTGACATAGATCCTAAGATTGAAATAAAAGCTTCTGTTATTTCTCAACCTTGCCTTGAAATCGCCTGCTTTGGTCAGCTATCAAGAACCTTCTCTAGAGTAGAGAAAAGAGTTCTTATTGTTCCTTGATTTCATCTTGTCTATGATCTCCTTGCCTAAACAAGAAAAACCAGCAAGATAGGGAGTGGTGGCAATGAAGAGGAATCCCTGGGTTTGGGAGAGGGATCCCTGGGTTTGGGATAGGAACAAGGGCCAACCCTGGACTTCAGGCAGCAGAAGTCCTTGGGTGGGCCGTTGTGACAAAGCCATACCCAATGAGGAGCAGCTTAGGGAGCTACGTATGTTTAGTCTTGAGAAGAGAATCGAGAGGTGACATGAAAGCCATGTTTAAATATTTGAAGGGATGTTATACTGAGGATGTAGCAGGCTTGTTTTCTGCTGCTCCAGAGACTAGAACACAGAGCAATGGGTTCAAACTACAGGAAAAGAGATTCCACCTAAACATTACGAAGAACTTCCTGTGTGGAAGTGGAATACACTGCTTCGTAGTGTGGTGGAGTCTCCTTCTTTGGAGGTTTTAAACAGAGGCTGTATAGCCATCTGTTGGGAATGATTTGATTGTGTATTCCTGAATAGCAGGCAGATGGACTGGGTGACCCTTGTGCTCTCTTCTATGATTCTATGAGTCCAGGATCCCATGAAGGTTCTGGTGCTCTTTGATTGATGCCACAGAAAGGTTGAGATGGTGATGAGGCAAAGTGGCCACTCCAAGAAGTTTCTTAGAAGAATTAGAGGTGCTCTTTTGGAAAGGTAGTTGACATAACCAGGGCCAATAGAAAGGACAGGAATGTTTCCTACCAGGATGAGTTCCACTTTAAAACTGAAAGCTAGCAAACCCCCATATATCTCTGGATTTGCCCACTTCTCCCAGCTGTAAGCCTTGTTTCTTTTTTGGTTCACAATGACAGCCACAGCCATAACAACTTGTTGTTATAACAAGTACAACTTGGTTCCATTTTTTTCTGCTTGAAGCTCCTGTGACCACTATACTTCCCACATAATAAAATTAGTGGACAGACTTAGAACTTTTAAAACAATTATCCATCCTTTTGTAGTTTTATTTGATGTGTCACTGCATTAAATTATCAGGAAATTAAAAAAACTGATTCCAGTTTAATTGCTTACTATACAACAATGGCGCAATTGCATAGAATTATGACAACAAAATTATATAGCAATGAAATAGTAATATGTATACACATGTGTGCATAAATTGAGTAGACTGATATATTAGATTATACCTAGATAGAAAAAAAGATGATAGGTAAAGTAGATAATATTGATGACTTAGGGCTTATCTATAATAGTCAGGATAGGCCAGCTCCCTGATGGCATATCCTGGCTCTGGATCTGGCCCATAATACCCACATTGCCCAGAGAAAACAGGCCTGTTTTATGGCCCATTGAATGCTGGCCCATTGCTGCAGCCACTGCAACTGCTGCTCAGGCTGCCATTTTCCCTGCTGAGGCAGAAGCCAGGAAGGTGGCCTGCAACATGTGACTGCAGGTCCCTTCCATGTGGCCAGCATTGGTCATATGCTGAGGGACCACTGACTGGCTTCCAGGAAATCCAGAGAGTTGCTGGCAGCAGCAAGGGACAGCATGCTGGTATGGGCTACTGTGGACATGTGGGTCCCAATCTGGCAGTACCAGATTAAACTGGGTATTTTCATATAATGAGTTACCCTATCCTGGCTTGCCCTCATTCCAGCTTTGTATCTGCCCGTGGGGTGGTGAAGACTACTTGGGGGAAGATCAGGGTAAATGTTCTGCACAATCTGGACTGCAGGGCTACTGGAATAGGGAAAAGCCAGGATATTTGGCCCATGTAGATAAGCCATTTAGCAAAATAAAACAAAATTCACAAAGGAGTGATACCTTTAATTGGCAAAACCAAAATTAACAAAACACTTCATGCAAGCTTTCAAAGCTCCACTGGCTTCTTCATCAGACAAAAGATGTTTAAAACCATACAGGAGAAGAAAATGGACCTGTAGTTTTTATCAGATGTTCTTTCTGTTGTAGGTCTGGGGGATCTCAATGCAGGCAGGAGCCACTGCCTAAGAAAGGGGCCTTTGGATTCTCAAAGGACAGACACATCCTGGATGCCAAGGGGAATTACTTTAATGTTATTAAGGGAGTTTAAATTTTACTGTTCTTTGTCTTGGTTCTCAGATGGCCAAAAAGGGGGCAGGTCCATTCTTTTTTTGTCTTGTGCATTGATTCCTGCCTGCCCTCATTTTTAGGTCATTAAGTTTTATGGGCCAGAGCATCATCTAACCTTTAGTTCAGCCTTGCTCAATCTGAATCATGTGTGTAGTCCCAAGTGTCCCATGATTGGCTACTAGGGCTGCTAGAGTATCACATGACCTACTATTGGGTCTTGCTAGGCCTCAGTCATGTGTGTGGGCCTGAGCATTCCATGATTGGAGGTTTGGTCTACTGGAACATCATGTGACTCTTGGTTGGTCCTGTCTAGGCCCCAATCACAGGGTTCCTAGTTTACAGACTTTATAGAAAGCTAAATACCCAGAAGGCACCAAATGCTATCTGGTCTTGGAAGTTAAGCAGGGTGGGATTTGTAGGTCCTTGGATGGCAAACCAACAATGAGTGTCATGTGCTGTGGGATGTATTTCAGAGGAAGGAGCTGGCAAGACCACCTCTGAGGATTCCTGAAAGGGCTAGGCCCATCCTGCTTATTATCAGTGAGTCCCCCATCCTGTTCTCCTTTGTAGCTAGCTTTACTAATTCAGGATTTGGCTATATTCACGGACATAGCTGGGTCACACTGTATTATCATAACATAGATCTAAAGGAACCATACAGCAACTTTGAGACTGACAGAAAGAAATCTCTAATTTGATAACAGCAACAACAATAACAACAGCAGCAACAACATTAATAATAATGAAGATGTAGTGACAGAATCAGTGGCAGTTTAACAGGATTTGTGCAAGTGTGTGTTTGTGTGCGTATGCACATGTGCATGAATAGCACAATGCACTTAGGGATTATCTAACTCTTTCTTCTGACACAAAAATTTAGGACTCTGGTTAAATTGCAATGGAGTCCTCAAGAGAAGCAGGGAATGCTAACAGAAACATCTTCCCCAGTTATTTCACCTTCATCCAAATGAAGGGAAATGTAACTTTAGCACCAATCTTAGAACAAGCAGCAGCTTCAGTGCGGGCCATATCAGTGCTGATTACAACCTCCTGGGACTCCCTGGCATCTGGGAAACACATACCACACATTGGGTTACTATTGAGATTATTGACTGTTGCTAGCTCTTGAGGAACAATTCACATGGGATGAAAGACTTATGCAGACATAACCAATGTTTCAGAGAAGGCAGGGGCCTAGTTAGCCAAGTGAACCTGCACTTTGTTCTCAGGGCTCTCAGGCAAGACAGCATGAACCAGCCTTTCCTTGCATGCTGATGAAGTGGAGCCTCTGATTTACCTCAGAGATTATAAATAGAATAAGGCAGCAGTGATCACAATTTTGGCTAAATTATATATGGGTTTACAGTTTGTCTCCTTTTGTTTCCTGCTAGAATCCTATATTGAGTTCACAAAAGCTCCTTCTGTATTGCCAATTTGGTTCACAGAGGCTTATGTTCATATCACTCATACAAACTTGTGCACCTTTGATTTACATTTTTTTTTTAAAAAAAGTGCAGCAGCAGCAACAACATGTGGAGAATAAATAATATGCTGTAATTTACTTGGCCACCACCACCATCTTGATTCACAGTCATGGCTGTGTGTGCATTTCAAATGTGGATAGCTTCACATACAATCAATTCTGCCAAAGGATCATGGACTCAAATGAATGCTGCTGCGAATTTGCATTAATGCATAGTAATCAGCATGATATCTTCTCATCTAGACACCCCTGCGTTTCTGCTCTATTTTAATAGAGTGTTATACTGGAGGGAGGACGTTGAAGGTATGATGGGAGCTGCAGAAGACCTTCATGTGTCAGTTTGCTTTACAGGGATAGAGTGCTAGGGTTTGTTTGGTTGGTTTGGTGTCAGGAATGTGAGGTAACTGTTGGAATTGCTTTCAAGTGCAGTGAAAGTTGGTCATGGACTGCTGAAAGCACATTTGTGTACAGCCATCTAGTGTACCTCTGAGCTGATTAAAGAGGGTAGTTCTTATGGTCTAACTCCTGTTGTCAGCATAAATTACAGCAGACCTCTTAAGTCCATGAAATAGATACATTAAATTACCAAGTTCCCATTGCACCATTGGGTATAGTGTGATTTGATCTGGCAATTAGATTTAAAGGCTTGCCCCTTGTCTGTGGCAGGAAGCAGGGGAAGAAGACCTCAGTGTACACCTTGTCACCCTTTTGGTGAAGGGTAGGGCCCTGAAATGGCCTCTTTAGGTCCTGGGATGTGGGGTGGGTGGGGAAGGAGTCTGCTTTTCAGGCAGACCTGGGGATTTTGCTCTCATTTATAAGGTCATGAGACTTGGGTGGGAGTACCCTGGGTTTACCTTCGAGTAAGTGGCTGGCTGGGGAGCAACCAAATTATTGGACTGCCCTTGAGGCTCAGGTTTTTCACCCAAAGGAAGGCTGAGGGGGTAGTTAGGGCAGACACCTGTCCTCAGCTGGGCCCACATCACATTGCTCCCCCCTCTTGCTTTTTTCAGCTTCAGTTAACTTAAAAAGAATATAAACTGGCCCTTACTTAACTCAACTTTTGTGTCTGGTCTCACACGTTGGAAACTGCTTAATGCAGTGTAGATGTGTAAATTGCTATTACTTCAAACAGTTTGCAAGTTGCTCTGATAGCCTTGTGGCTGAAGAGTGGGGTATAAATAACTAAATAATAATAATAACAACAACAAAGAACATCTGATACAAAATGTAGGCTTGTGACTCCAACACTACCATTTTTTAAGTTGTTCTTTCTGATTTTTTAACATCTTTTGTCTGATGAACAAGCCAGTGGAGCTTTCAAAGCTTGCACAAAGTGTTTTGTGCATTTTGGTTGGCCAATAAAGGTATCACTTTTTTGTGGATTTCATTTCATTTCATTTAGGTAAGCATACAGCCATGATATTCGATTTTTGCCCTTCGAGCCTGTGCAATGGATTTTTCTGGTGGAGCACAGCGTGCACAGAACTGGCCTCACCCTTTAAACCAAAGGTTCATCTGCTGTGGCCTTGCAAGCATGAATGTAGCAGTGAGGTCCTCGGGTCATAGGTTTGATTAGAGTTTCCTTCTCTTAGATGGTTGACCTTACAGGGCTGGACGAGCACCATCTGCCCGGGTTTGGGATTAGACTTTTCCTTCTCCTAGCCTTCTCTATAAGGCTAGAGAGCCCATCCTGCCCTTTGACGCTCTTTCCCTGTAGCGACAGGCAAGGGACGAAACAGCAGGTATAAAGATGCACTGGAAGCCACAGACCAAGCCCTGCATGCAGGTGGTTCAGGACTTTGGTCGTTCGAGGCTGACCCGGGAGATGGCAGTCTTGTTCAGCAGCATCCTGAATGACCAAGCAGCCTTTTTTAAGGTAGCACTGCTTGCCCCATATGGAGAGGGGCCTAGAAAAGGTGGCCTAACGAAAGCTCATTCCCATCTACCTGGTTGGCTAGCCGTGGCCAACGGGCATCTTCTGATGTGGTCAAACCAAGGCAAAGAAACAAAGGCACACACCGGCCTCCAAAGGTGTAAATAAACTGACACTTGCATGCTGGAACATCAGAACCATGCGAGACTCTGCAGATAGTGGACGGCCTGAGAGTCATTCTGATCACCAACAATGGTCTACCCTGGCCTCACATCGGGAAGCATGGAGACGCACTATCCACAATGCTGCAGCCTTATTTGAGAACTCACGCCAAACAAGTTTTGAAGAGAAACGACAACGCAGAAAGAATCACAATCCAGAAACATCACCCAAGGAGACCTTCTGCTGTGCTTTCTGCAACCAGACTTGTTTATCTCAGATTGGCCTTTTCAGTCATCAGCGCGCTTGCAGAAAGCGCGGGATGAGTCCTCCCTGAATCTTCGTTTGAGAAGAAAAGCCAGAGAGACACCAATGATATTGAATTATAACACTAACAGCTGAATGACAGCTTTGAGGACTACCACAATGAGGTGTCCCTTGTGAAAGCAGGGAGGGTTATATGAGTAACAGCATCTTAGTTATAATAGTAATAAAAAAGAAGAGTCTCAATATAAGACAATTCAGTTACACATATCATAGGATTTAATATTAATCTTCCATCACATAGGTTTTGGCATTCAAACAGAATTAACACTACCAGTTAATCCTTCAAAGTTAATTTTAGGGTTGCTTGGAAGGCTTAACCATACTTTCCTTCGGATTTTCTCTCACACACTTGTCCTTCCAACTTAGGGTTATATTAAGTATTGACTGCATTCAATTTACTTTGTTTTATTTGGAAAAATATAGAAAATATACTTCTATACATGCATTTATAATCTCCTAATTATCTTTTCCCTCTCAACTGTGCGTGTGGGTGTGGGTGTGTATGAACACATAGATATACACACACCCATCACTGATACATTTTCCATGACACTACAACTTCATCCTTGAGACAGGTATATTTTCACAGCAAGGGATCAAATAGTGAAGAAGATGAAGTCACAATGACCCCAACTATAGTGGAATCACTGAATCAACTGTTGACCAGTGATTCAAGTCACAGGTAAATTTCATTGATTAAATGGGTCTAATCTAGCTTGAATATTTGGAAACCAATAGGATTCAGGTCCTAGCCAAGGAACTTGAAGCATCCACTAAATCCAAGATGAAAGAGAGACAGTCTCAGGATGTATTATTAAATATTTTATTTCTCAAATAATACTAATATGTTTCACTTAGGAAATATTTACATGGCCTTCTTCAGGGGCTTTTAAAAGAAGCAGGGAACAATACGTGTGTAGTAATAATTATAAACCATATACAGACTGAATACTTATAGAATAATAGATGTGCAAGTGTGCCTTCTATCATGTAAAGGAATTAAGAAACATTATATTAAGCAGAACAAAACTATATATAACTAGTACTCAAAAAACCTACTGAAAACAAACTCTCGGTATTTCAAAAAAGAGTGTCTCCAGAGCTTATTCTTGGTAAATGATAGTTCTCAAGGCAGGAGACAAAGCATTACAGTAGGACCCCCGTATCTGCTGGAGATTGGTTCGGGGGGGGGGGCGTAGATATAAAAAAATGTGGATAATAGTGAACACTGTTGAAAATAATGGGATTTCTGGTTTAAAATACCATAGAGTTGCCTGGGATCATAGAATTATAGAATCATAGAATTGTAGAGTTGGAAGAGACCACAAGGGCCATCCAGTCCAACCCCCTGCCACACAGGAAATCATGATCAAAGCATCCCTGACAGATGGCCATCCAACCTCTGTTTAAAGACCTCCAAGGAAGGAGACCCCACCACAGTCAAAGGAAGAATGTTCCACTGCCGAACAGCACTTACTGTCAGAAAGTTCCTCCTCATGTTGAGATGTAATCTCTGTTCCTGGAGATTGCATCCATTACTCCATGGTCTAGTCTCTGGAGCAGCAGAAAACAAGCTTGCTCCATCCTCAATGTGACACCCCTTCAAATACTTAAACAGGGCTATCCTATCACCCCTTAACTGTCTTTTTTCCAGGCTAAACATACCCAGCTCCCTAAGTTTTTCCTCATAAGGCATGGTTCCCAGACCTTTCACCATTTTAGTTGCCCTCCTCTAGACACGCTCCAATTTGTCATTATCCTTTTTGAATTGTGTGCCCAGAACTGGACACAGTATTCAAGGTAAGGCCTGACCAAGGCAGAATAGAGTGGCACTATTACTTCCCTTGATCTGGACACTATGCTTCTATTGATGCAGCCCCACATTGCATTGGCATTTTTAGCTGCCGCATCACACTGTTCACACATGTTCAACTTGTGGTCTACTAGGACTCCTAGATCCCTTTTGCACGTAGTCTCGTTCAGCCAGGATTCCCCCAACCTATATCTATGCATTTCATTTTTCCAGCCCTAAGTGCAGTACCTTACATTTCTCCCTATTGAATTTCATTTTGTTAGCTTTGGCCCAGCTTTCTAGTCTATTCAGATCATTTTGAATGTTGATCCTGTCCTCTAGGGTATTTGCTACTCCTAATTTGGTGTCATCTGCAAATTTGATAAGTATGCCCTCTATTCCCTCATCCAAGTCATTGATAAAGATGTTGAATAGCACTACGCCCAGGACAGAACCGTATGGCACCCACTGTCACATCTTTCCAAGATGAAGAGGAGCCACTGCTGAGCACCCTTTGGGTTTGGCCAGTCAACCAATTACAAATCCATTTAACTGTTAACTTATCTACCACATTTTACAAGCTTATTTGCAAGAATGTCATGGGGAACCTTGTCAAAGTCCTTACTGAAATCAAGGTATGCAATATCCACAGTGTTCCCTTCATCTACCAAGCTGGTAATTTTTATCAAAAAAAGAGATCAGATTAGTCTGGCATGACTTGTTTCACTGAAACCCATGTTGACTTTTTGTGATTATGGCATTGCCTTCTAAATCTTCACAGATGCTCTGTTTAATGATCTGCTCTAGAATCTTCCCTGGTATTGATGTCAGACTAACTGGACGATAATTGTTGGGATCCTCTTTATTCCCTTTTTGAAGACAGGGACATTTGCCCTCCCCCAGTCTGCTGGGACTTCTCCTGTTCTCCAGGAGTTCTCAAAGATTATTGCCAATGGCTCTGAGATTACATTTGCCAGCTCTTTTAATACCCTTGGATGTAATTCATCTGGTCCTGGAGATTTAAATTCATTAAGATGAAGAAGGTATTCCTGTACTACCTTTTACCTATTCTGTGCTGGATTTCCTTATTGTGTCTTCTGTTCCATTATCCTCAGGTTGATCACCCTTTTCCTTTTCTGAAAACATAGAATAGAATAGAATAGAATAGAATAGAATAGAATAGAATCTTTATTACGGTCATAGACCAGCCCAGGTAAAAAGGGGATACAGAATAAAGGTAAGATCACAGAATAAAAACAGACTAAAAGCAGTATTTAAAATGTTAGCTCCAGTATAACTAGACTAGGTTGACACTATTCTACTGCTGAGGACATTGTCTGACGAATTTTAACCGCAGCTGAGCAGAACCTGGCAACATTATAAGTTGTTCCTGCATTGGTGTCTGAAAGCAACAAGTTTATGTAGAATTGTCCAGTGTGCCCTTGATATTTATGCAACAGGGGTGAAATAAGTCTGAGACGTATGTCCCTGTAGTATGAGCACTGGAGTAATACATGCTCTGTTGTTTCTATTTGGCCTGAGTTGCAGGGGCACAGTCTGTCTGAGAAGGGGATCTTCTTGTATCGGCCTTCAAGGACAGCTGAAGGGAGGGCACGACACCGTGCAAGAGTAAAGGCCCTTCGATATTTAGGTATTTCAAGTGTTGCTAAGTATGCCAAAGGTGAGGCCAGATATCTATTGGAGTCACTAGCAATGAAGGTTGGAGTACTGGCTAGATCCAGTTGTCGCTCTATATCTGCTACCCGTTGTTTGATAGTAGCTTTTGCCCTATCATATCCCAGGCTTAGCAGAAGAACTGGGGAAAGGCCCAGCATTGAGATTTTAGTCATCACTGTCTGTTTCCAGCTGGATTGGAAATCATCACTTAAGGTTAGTGGAGCAAGGCCAGTGGGAAAGAGGGATAGTCTGAGCCAGTAGTTGAGTATGGTCACCCACACTCTGGCCTCCATTTTCATAAATCCTGACTCCAGTCTCAGAGCTGCGTTAGAGACACATTTTGGAGTTTGGAAAGCTGATCTTAAGAATTTGGATTGGACAAGTTCTAATGGAGCAGGGTTGGGGAAGGGTCCCAATTGGGATCCATAAAGCAGTTGTCCTACTGGTTTGGCTTCAAAAAGTTCGAGCGCTGCAGGTAAATAGTGGCCTCCTCTTGTCTTAAGAAATTTGAGAATGGTTGTTGTGCTCATCTGCGCATTGCAAGCAGCATACTCCCCATGCGCTTTCCTACTACCAGTGGCTTGAAAAATTACCCCCAGGTATTTGAAGCAAGAGACCTGTTCAATCTTGTGGCCATCTATATTCCAGTTGTAGTTCTTAGGCCTTTTAGCGAATGCCATGATTTTAGTTTTTTGATAGTTTAATTCTAGCTGTTCTACTCTGCAATAATGTGTTAGTGCTCTTAGGGCTCTTTTTAGTCCAATGGGAGTTCTTGAAAGTACTGCTGCATCATCCGCATAAAGCAGCATTGAAATATGCCTTCCCTTTAATTTTGGGGGGTGGAAGTTAGTGTTGTTGAGGTGATCCACCAAATCATTAATGTAGAAGTTAAACAGGAGTGGAGCTAGAATGCAACCTTGCTTGACACCCTTCTCAGTGACAATGTCATTGGTGAGATGTCCCTGGGGGTTACATCTTACTTTTAATGAGGTTCCTTCATGCAGCATACGAATTAGATGGAGTAAATGTCGGTTGATCGAAGAAGCCTCCAGTTTTTTCCACAGTTTGGTTCGGGATATAGAGTCAAAAGCTGCTTTAAAGTCTATGAAGGCAGCATAGAGAGAAACTGTGCTGCAGGTGGAGTATTTTTCAATAAGGTGGTGGAGTACAAGGCACTGATCTATGGTGGAGCGGCCTTCCCTAAAGCCAGCTTGTTCTTCTGCAAGTATGTTTTCTTGTTCCAACCAGGTCTGAAATTTCCACTGTAAGTGTCTTGCATAGAGTTTGCTGATTGTACTGAGGAGACTAATTGGTCTGTAGTTGACAGGATCATCCTTGCTTCCTTTTTTATATATGGGGACGATGATTGCAAGACCCCAATCCTTGGGTGCTCAACCATATTTGTCGATACAGGTGAAAAGTGAGGCCAGGATAGGGGCCCAAAATTCAAGGTTGTTTTTAATGGCTGCTGCAGGTATTAAGTCTTCTCCTGGAGCCTTCCCCATTCTCGGCTGGGCTACAAGGTTCTTGATCTCTGTCGCTGTCACTGGTGGCCACTCTTGGATATTTTCTATATTTTGGCTAGTGCATCCACTTTCAATGTAGTTGTCCTTATAAAGTGCTTGAAAGTGATCCTCCCATATCCCTGGAGGGATGTGACAATCCACTGTAGCTGGCCCATTTCTCTGGGAACTTGATGTAATATGCCAGAATAGAGCTGTGTTGTTGGATCTGACTGCCTGGATAAGTTGTGTCCAGTCATTCCTCATGGCTTCTTTTTTCTTGTTCCTCAGCAACTTTTTGTAGTCTCTTTTCTGCTGAAGCAGCATTGGTGCAGCATCTGGAATGTTATTAGATAGGTAACCCTGATAAATATCAATGAGGGCTTTTTTTAGCATTAACACATTCCTTGTCAAACCATGGTTTGGAGTGGTGCTGTTGTTGTTTCCGCTGATGTGCGCTATTTTGACAGATTAGATATTGGTGTAGAGCTTGGTTAAGTGTATTGTAATTTTCCAAGATTTCATCAGGGGACTCAGCTGATATCAGGGCAGTCCTAAGATGCTGAAGTTGTTCTGAAGCCAATACCTAACTTATTGTTTGGTTTAGTTGGGGGGTCCATTTAGCTCGGCGATAAGCCCTTCCTGATGGTGTCACAGAGAGATGATAGTGCTCCCTGGTGTGTGTCTCCTGAGTGAAGTCGCCAAGCTGTAACAGAATTGGTAAATGATCACTTTCAAATCTGGGCATAACTTCTAATTCCTTGGCATAGGGAAGAAGGTCCCTGGAAATGATTATGTAATCAATGGCACTCATTCTGGACCCAGAGAGATAAGTGAATTCAGCTGGGCAGTCATTTTTCAGGGCACCATTTAGGATTTGAAGGTTCAGCCTGAATGCTGTTTGATCCAGACAAAGTCCTGCAAAGTTTGATTTCTTGTCCTTTGAGCATCGGATGAGGTGGGTTCCATTATCTTCAAAATCAGGAGGAGGGCATTTGTGATGGGCATATAGGGTATGACTATCTGTTTGAATTCTTCTTTGGTGATTTCCCCCTTTTTCCATTTCCTATACATGTTCCGTTTAAAACTTAGCTCTGTTGAAAATTCTTTAGTCATCCATCCTGGTTTCTTGAGACACCTCCAATTTTTCTTCCTCATTGGTTCTGTTTGAAATTGTGCCTTCAGTATCTCCCTTTTGAGAAAGTCCCATCCATCTTGAATTCCCTTCTCTTTTAGTATTCCTAACCATGGGATCACCCCAGTATTTCCCTGAGTTTATTGAAGTCAGCTCTCCTAAAGTCAAGAATGTGTGTTTGACTATGCCTTGCTTCTCCTTTCCATTGTATAACAAACTCCAGGAGAACATAATCACTCTCACCTAAGGATCCCACCACTTGCAACCCATTAACCAGGTCATCTCTGTTGGTTAGGATCAGATCTAAAATAGCCGACCCCCTTGTTGCCTCTTCCACTTTTTGGACCATGAAATTGTCTCCCAGGCAAGTAAGGAATTTGGTAGACCTTGAAGTTTTGGTTGAGTTAGATTGCCAGCAAATATCAGGATAGTTGAAGTCACCCATCACTACTACATCTCTCTTTTCTGCGTGTGTGGTCATGTGTTCTAGAAACGCATCATCCAATTCCTCCGTCTGACTTGGGGGTCTGTAGTAGAGTCCCACAATAACATCCCTGTTGTTTCCCTCCCCTTTAATTTTTATTCAGATGCTCTTCACCTGACTTCCAGTATTGATGTCATGGATCTCTTCACTGGTGTAAATATCCCTGACATACAATGCTATTCCTCCTCCTTTCCTGTTTGGCCTGTATCTCTTAAAAAGTTTATACCCATCTATTCCTACATTCCAATCATGAGACTCATCCCACCAGGTTTCAGTAATGCCTATTATATCATATTTGCTTTGTTGTGCTAGGAGTTCAAGTTCATCTTGCTTATTTCCCATGCTCTGCACATTTGTGTAGAGACATCTAAGACCATGTGTTCCCTTTACTTGCTGCCTGTGCAATTTTTTTTAGCCTCCCACTGTTGGGTCCTTGCACTATTTGCCTTGTTCCCTCTATGACAGTTTAACTGTTTTCTCAGTGTAGAAAATGGCTATAGAGGGGACATTTTCTATGAAGACTCTATGGTAGGTGTGCTTTTTTTGTGCCCCATGGATAATTGAATCAGTGTATAATGAATCAGTTGATATAGAGGTCCTACTGTATATTTTTTTTCTCTCCCCCCCCCCCGTCTATCTCAAGAAATTAGTAACCCTAACAATCTGACAGCAAGGAGAGAGTGTAAGGAATATGTAGAAACCTCAACTCTAGCTATATGGATAAACTCCAGGTCTATATTTAAGTCATGAAGGGCTATAGTAACAACCCTCAGTAGCAATATCTCCCTTCCCAACAAGGTCTTGTAATGCTCAGAAAATAGGTTTCTCTATCACTCAAAAATGTTCATCCTTATAAAATGGCCATGCTCCCTAATCATGTCACAGGATTTTGGGAAATGAAATCACAACTTGACTCAACATATTATATTGTTTCCCTGACAATATCAGCATGGAGAAATGAAAGTGAATCCATAAGCAGACAGTTTTGAAAGAAAAGCAAGAATAATTTAATGCTGCTCTTCACTGGGCTTCTCTACATGGGCAATTTACCCCAACCTGCCCCCATTCCAGACCCCTACAGTCCAAATGATGCTGAGCATTTACCCCAATCTTCCCCCAGGGTGTCCAAATGATCTCTCGGCAAATACAGAGATGGAACAGGGGCAAGCTGGGATAGGGCCCAATAATCCGTTCTAATATAATACCTGGTTTACCTAGTAAAAACTGGACCTACTTGTGTGCAGAGATCTGTCTGGACTCCTCACTGCTACTGCCATCCCCCTGACTGTCCCAGATGCCAGGTAGGGGTCACTTAGCATGTGGCTGAGGCTGGTCACATGCAGGGGTCCTGTAATCACATGTTGTGGGACCCCTGCCTGGCTTCTGTGTTAGCAGAGAAAATGGTGGCAGTGGTGGTGGCTTCAGTGACAGGCTGGCATTCTGTCTGAACTCCAGCCCATTTTCTCCAGATATTGGGGGTGGGGAAGCACCTCCACAGGCAGGATATGCTGGTGGGGAGCTAGCATATCTTGGCTAGTGTAGATGACTCCTGTGTCATTTAGCTGAAAAACAAGATTGATCTCCCTTTCCCCTTAGAGGGACAGAGAAAGCATGAGACTGCTTCCCAAGCAGTAGAAGAGCAGCACACAAGTGCTTGTCATGTGCAGACACAGCATCTTCAAGCATCAACCCACCTTATAGCCTCTAAGAGACACCACAGAATTTCCAGTTCTCAGATCTGCAGCTAAGTAGGAATTTTGAAGTCTTCCCCAAGAATGGGCCCAGTGGGTGTGCCTGTACTATCCCAAATTCCTGCAGTTGGTGAGAAGGCTGATGAGGAAAGATTTTGCTAATTGTCTTTGCCTTTACATGCACATATGGTAGATATAGCCTAGGTAAGAGGGAAAGAGTTAAGAACAGGTTTGTTTGGTTTGCGCTGGGAGGCATCCATAGGATGCTCATCTACCTGACTCCTCATAGCTTGCTGACATGGTGACCACAGCTTCACATGGTGCTTAGAGACAGGGTGCTGTTGCCATTGACAAGTTGACAGATCAATTCCCCAGCTCACTCCTGAAGATTAGAAGCCTATACTGATTTTTTCCAGCCAAAATCTAGCTATTCGGTCATTGCAGTTTCTTGCAATGTTGAAAAAAAAATGTTTCATCTTTGAATCTACAGTGCAGATACTGTATTCAGTCCTAGATGGGGAAGGGGGACACAGGGACAATGTAGAAGTAATTGTTTGGGTACTGTTGAAAGTGTTGAAAGTGACAGGTGTTCAGCCCAGATTCAGATAGACTGAAGACCAGTGGTATGAATCATTTTTGCTATTATGCAGCTTATTGGGCTACATGTTGCTCAGTAAACAATTTTTATTGGACTCTTTGGGTGAAGAAAAGTCTCCACTTGCACACATGGAGAAATCATAAGTCTTCAAATAGGATGTTGGAGCCGTAAGTCATACAGTACCACTAAAGGTGTAATATGAACATGAAAAACAGAATGTGCTCACAAAACAACCCATATAATGTTCCTTCACAGGTAACTCAATCAGTCATTCCATCAGTAACATGCACCATGTGCCAGGAGAAACATCTAAGTATTGCTTGTGATATATAGTCCCATAATTTAAGAAGTATTCGTGTTACTATGCATGGATTTTCATACTCATTTGACAACTCTTTCTCCCTTCCACTGTATTCTTATGTGAAACTGCAGAATATCCAATTAAAGATACGATTATAAAATCCCAACTGAAGCTCATTCTTCTCTTTAAAAATAATCACCTCCCTTGGAGTAATGCATTATCACCTTCAGCCATTACTTTGATGAAATTAATCAGAGAAGCCACCTGTGTGACAATGGAAATGACACTGGACTGATTCATCATTACAGGCCATCATTACACTGACAATCTGTTAATAGGTTGATCTAAGAGTGGCAGATTCTAGAAAGAATGAAATCAAACCATTTTCTTAAGGTACAAGAATGAGCAATGGAAATTATTAGTGTAGGAGAAGGAAAACTCTGGCCTTTCAGATATGGCTGGACTTTATTTTTCATCATCTTTCACAATGGAAGGCCAACTGCATTCAGAAGGCCTCAGTTTCCCCACCCTGTCATAGTGTGTAATCAGGACAGTCTTTACTGACGTGACATTCTGTTATTCTGGTCCATAATATTGACAAATTTTGAGTCATGCATTGCAAATGAAATTCCAGGATCATTTCTGTATGTAAATGCCACATGGGAAGATGGTTGATCTACTGGCGGATGATGTCACAATGATAAAAAGCTGGACATCTTACTCACCAAAGGCAAGCTTTTCTGCAGACAGCTATAAAACTTTAATCTTACTCCAAAAACAGCCAGGCAGCTGTAGATCCAAAAGAACATTTTACATCAAGGATGGGAAACTTGAATTCCATTTCAGAGAAATTCTCAGAGGTCTCATTTCAATGACAAGTGGAATCAAATGCAAAAAGTGAGACCAAAGACACTAGCCTAATGAGAGACATTTCAATATTTTAAAATGGAACTACTGTACAAATACTAGTAAACCACAAAACCATTTGTTGTAAAGCTGGCCCTACTCTTCCAGCAGGAAGGAAAGGCTTCCAGCTTATTTGTTCATACTGAAAACACACTCCCAGAAATTTCTACCGCTGGGAGAATTTTCTAAGGCCAGGCCAACACCACTCACTGACTTTATAGTCCTTTCCACATCTGGGCAGTGAGACTAGACAGGCTGTGTTAAAGAACAATAACTCTATTTCTCTACTCTAGAGAAGATTCTGATAGCTGACCAGAAGCAGGCAATTCGAAGCAGGTTAGAAAATAACAGAAAGCTTTTATTCAATTCTAGGAGTCTATGTTACTTGAGAAGGCAAAACATTCCCAGGTTCAACTTAAGGCTTATACTGCATTCATTCAGAGCACTTAAAAATAAAACATAATCTAACTAAACTAACTAAAACAGTTCCCTATTCTACTAATGTAAAGTAACTAACAGTCTCTGTGATGGAATTTCAGAGTCCTTTTGGATCCTTTTGAGGCCTTTGGGTAAGGCTGGCTCCCCCCCAACCTTTTGTTATCACAGCTTAGTATTTTGTGGTTATTCCATGGCTTTGTTGGCCATGTGTCCCAGAGCTAGGCCATGTGGATCATCAGCTAGGTCTATCTAGCTAAGCCATGTGCTCAACTCAGTGAGGCACAGAACAAATGGAAGATCAGAACTTTTAAAAGTCCTTTGTGTCGATCTCTCATTGGCTCTGCCTTTGCCAATCAGAGAGAGTTATCTTAATCAGTGATGTGATGTCATGTTTATTCAATGAGATTCTCCTACCCTCCTCCCATTTCCAAATAAGGAGTGGAAGTTTCCAATGTTGTTCCTGTGAGTTTGTGATGGGATTCCATGATGACTGACAGGTCATCATGATACCATTTTCTCATGAAAAAGAGGGTGATACCATCTGGAGAACCCTAAAGGCTGGAAGGGAAGGACTAGAGAGCTAAATTCAACTTCAGTGCCTGACTCATCATGCATGTCCAAAATGTTATTTACTCACATAGGAAATATATTGTAAAATCTAACACATGAATAATAATCATAATGACCATCTAGCTATCTGCCTAGCACTAGAAAGACATTAGTATATATATCTCACAAAAGCTGAAGTTCTCCAGTTGAAACTGTGATACTAGTCAAGTCTCCACAGCAAAGTGATGGAACAGTTACAAGTTCTTTGCTTTCATTCTAGTTTAGTCTTCTTCTGACTTCCCATATGCCAATTATCCTGGGTTTATTTATCTTTATTCCAATTCTTGATAAGTTCATTCTAACTTTTAAAACAATGTAGATGCAAAATAACATTCCAGTGGTCCAAATGACATCCTCACTCCTCTATAAGTTCATGAGTGGGTGTCCAGCATAGGTCAAGTCATGCTTTATTTGTTTGAACAATCGATTCTGTCCATTTTTCCGATGAAATTGTTTGCTTCACTTAATCTCTATATATCTTGAATTATGTATCTACTGAAAAAGTGAGATGAACTATGGACTACCACACCCAGAAAAAATTTCACCCAAATATCAATTTCAATATTTCCCTGGAAAAGGGAAAACACATGCAACCACATGTTATTCAAATGAGTATCACACCCAAAGCAAAGAAGGCCAGGAAGTCCCTCTATCAGGGATATCCCTAACAGAGATTGGAACATTTGTAGAAAAGGGCTAACATGTTTTGTTCATTGTTAAACCTTATGCAGGCATTTGCCTGCTTGTCCCTTGGGCTAAACATCAAGTACCGATGGGCACAAATATATGTCCTTTCCCTTAACATTCCAGTAAACCCATCAGCTTCCCAGACTTTGAACATGAAGATCTATAGAGGATTCAGCAACCATGTTCAGCTGAATGTAGTTACACAACTCCCATAACAAAGAGCACAGCCTTGCAATAGCTCCCAAACACTCAACACACTGAGGTGCTGTCAGGCATGTGGTGACACCCATGGGTGTGGACTATATGCATTCCCATATCCTTACTCCCCGGGGTTGTCCAAATGGTGAAAAAACTCCTAACGAAATGCGATGGGAATCCTACATGTCTTAATGGCATTCTGCCTCGTTTTTCCATATCAGGAAGGAGGGGGCCCAAACCAGCAAAAATCTCACCATAAAATCCTTTGCGGCTTTTCCCATCTTAAAAAAAAAAAAAAAAAAAAAAGTGAGGGTGAGCACTTCTGCTCATTAGAACAAGTGAATTAAACTGATTCACTTGCCCAAATGAGAGGAAACACCATTCTGATTGGCTGGATGGGCACAGGAGGTGGGGCTTGCTAGCAAGGCAACTGCCCTCTGCCACCATGTTGGATTTTTGCCTTAGCGGGCAAGCGCTAAGGCAAGAAAATGGGATATTGGGTCCCCCCCCCGCTTTTGTGTTAAAGTGAAAAATCACTCAATCACTTCTTGGATAGCCTTTAAAAAAAGTCGTCATCAGCAAATTCAGGTAAATGCTAATGCAAGTAAATCACTCGCACACACTATGGACTTTTTCGGACGTGTCAAAAATAACGCAAGCAGCCTCGTCATGTTGCGAGGCTGTTCTGCTGCAGAGCGTAAGTTTCGGATGATGCTCTCCCCTGCTGGTACTGTTGCGGTACCGCTGGGAGATTTGAGCGTCATATTTTGTTGGTTTTTAATCACGATCAACTTTTGTGCTTAAAAATTGACAAAATACCACATCAAATCCGACGCTTTGCAGCGCAGCAGCCTCGCAACACGACGAGGCTGTTTGCATTATTTTTGACGCATCCAAAAAAGTCCTATATTTCCTAGCAGGCATACAGAGCTTAAGGGGGCAGAAAAACCATTAGGACAGGTTACAGCTGCCATCATTACTATGAGGGACTCCATTTTTTATGGGCTCATATAGACAAAACCCCAGTTTAGTCCAAGACACAAGTAGGAAGCTGTCTGTACAGGACTTCAATGGATCCACTGAGGTTGAAAATCTAATACATTTACATTAATATTTGATGGGGCATTTTTAACCTGTTAAATTGCCACTGTGACAATTTTTAATATTAAGATAAGAAATGATAAGACTGACAGAGCACATAGC
Organism: Gambelia wislizenii; assembly: GCA_030847615.1. Classification (NCBI taxonomy): domain Eukaryota; kingdom Metazoa; phylum Chordata; class Lepidosauria; order Squamata; family Crotaphytidae; genus Gambelia; species Gambelia wislizenii. Next base: position 190,188,736 of record JAUMIR010000003.1, on the reverse strand, counting down.
ATAACAAAATACTTGAAAGTGTAAGTTGCCTTTCCCAACCTGACACTTTCAAGATGTGTATAAATCCCACATGTTTAATTGCTGAGGGATTAGTATTCCAATGCATCTAGAAAGTTTTAGAGTGGGAATGGCATTTAATGCAATGATGCCTAACTATCTGGGCAATTAAGTTTTTCTTCTTATCTGCTTCATTTTTTCTCTCTTCTTCCCACCCATATCTAGCAAGGAGCTGGGAAAATTGAAGGGAAACTAAGAAGATGTGTCACATGGCTGGTGAGGGGGAAGCAACTAAATTTTAAAGGATATTGTTTGCATACAGAAGGTCCCGGGTTCAATCCTTGACTTATCTAGTGTTGTGTTTTGTTTTGTTTTTAAATAAGGGGTTGCAAAGATGGGAAAAAACAACTGTCTAAAAGCTTGGAGAGGCACTGTCAGTGAGAGTAGGGATGTAAGATGGAGTAATTGTTTTAGTATAAGGTGGATTTCAAAGGCTTGATCAGTTTAACAAATGACTAATTTTGGCAGTGGACTTTTTGGATGAAGGTAAGAGAATAGTTAGATTTTCAGATGGAACAGATTTTTTTCATAATCCTCCTCCTTTCAAAATACAGTAGACCCACAACTTGCACCAGGTTTAAGCATGCAGGGTACCTACAAAAGTGGGGGAAAAACACAATTAAAAAAAAAAAAAACACCCAAGCATGCATGTTACAGACTCTGCTGCCAAAAAAAAAAAAAAAAAAAAAAAAAAAAAATCTGCCTCACTCCCAGGCCATTGGTCTTCAAGCCTTCTCAGCAGTATCTCCTAGGATGATGACGCTGCTGCAGAAGTCTCCTGCACAGTAGTCCTCCTTCTCTTGAGGAGAAGGAAGATGACACTAAAGGAGATTTTTTAAACAGCCATGGCAGGGCTGGGCTGGCAGCAGTAGTGGCTTGCCTACCTTCTCCTCTCCATTCCTTTCCCACCAACAGCTTCCTCCAGTCCATGGTGCATGTGGTTCATGACAAAGGTGTCTGTCTGCCACTCACATGCCTGCTTCCTCACATATCCACTCTTCCCTCTCACTGGCTGGTTTGCTCAGTTTTCCTTGCTCAATGCCACGTGAGCCTTGCCTGGTGGGGTTCTATGGCTGGGCAGGAATACCTGGAGAACAAGTTCAATATTCAAACCACTGCAGCACACTGGCTTTTCCTGGAACCCTACTGTATGATACAATTACTGGCCATTCTTGGGCAAAATGCTCAACCCTGTGGCAGTGTCTCAGCTCTGGTGATGATTTGTGGAAGAGGCAGTTTCAGCAAACTTTTTTTTAATTCAAAACTAACAAAACTAACAGTATGCATATGTGAAATGAAACAACCAGGTCAGGTAAGTCTTGCATAAGTAAACAAAGTGCAGTGATGTCTGCCTTGCCTTGCCTTTTTTCTTTTATCACATAGCACCTCACTGCAGCAGTCTGAATGAGCAGGCTTCTGTTGGGGCTCTGAAGATGAATCCCTGAAATGCTGAACACAAAGGGTTAACCTGTGCCTTACTGAGTTGGGAAGGGGCTTTGGGAATTCCCTGCAGCCACTTCCTGTCTTAGGCTGTCTTTGTTCTCAGGGGCTTCATTAACTGAGATTTAGATCCATTTCAGTTTTGCTTCAGGCCTGGCTATGGAACAGGGACCGCTTTGGTCCCCTTGGAATAAATGGTCCCCTATTTATTCTAGGAACTAGACAGGAGGAGTGTGGCTGTGGTAGGTCTTCCAAACTTCTTCACAGCTTTTGATACTGTTGTTGATGGTTTCTTTCTGAGGTGTCTGTCTGGTATGATGCTTGGAGGCACTGTTTTATGGTGGCTATGGTTCTCCTTTGAAAAATGATACCAGAAGATGCTGCTAGAGGATTCCAAATTGACATCCTGGAAATTACTGTATAGTGGTGGTGGTAGTAGGGGCAGAATTGTGTGGCCATCCCCATGTTGTTGATCTGGAACTCCCAGCAGCCCTCCCCAGCATACCTAGCATAGGAAGTGGTGAGGAATGATGGGAAATGATGTTCAGTGGCATATGGAGGGGTGCATATTTCCCACCCCTGCCCTACAGTATTCCACAAGACTCCAGGGCTTTTTAACACATGTATTAAACTGCTGGAAGAAAGTGCCTCTGGATTTGTGGTTTAGTGCCACTAATGTGGCATTGGGGGAGGTCTGGAAGCCAAACCTTATGAGGAGTGGCTTAGGGAGCTGGGTATGTTTAGCCTGGGGAAATGAAGGTTAAGAGGAGACATGATAGCCATGTTTAAATATTTGAAGAGATGTTTTATTGAGGATGGAGCAAGCTTGTTTTCTGCAGCTCCAGAGACAAGGACACAGAGCAGTGGACTCAAACTACAGGAAAAGAGATTCCATCTAAACACCAGGAAGAACTTCCTGACAGTGGTTTGATAGTGGACACACTACCTGGAAGTGTGGTGGAGTCTCCTTCTTTGGAGGTTTTAAACAGAGGCTGGCTGGCCATCAGTTGGGAAAGCTTTGGTTGTTTATTCCTGCATGGCAGGAGGTTGGACTGGATGGCCCTTGTGGTCTCTTCCAACTGTATGATTCTATGTGCTCATTCTATGTGCTGTTCTGTCAGCTTTTCAATACCATGTATTGTTTAAGACAGAAAGCCATAAGACTTAAACAATCCCTGTCAAAAAGTGTCTAAAACATAAAACCAAAACAAAACAAAACAAGAATACCCTGGTTTGAAATGACTTTTTGAAAGTAACTTTTTTACTTGTTACACAAATGTCATTGGTTTCATTGGAATATCACTCCCCCTAATTATTTCACTTTTTAAATATAATTTAGTTCAAGTTCGACCATACACACACACACACACACATATGGATGGGAGGGGGGGAGAGAGAGTTATCTTGTTGCAGGCAACTGCTGTCTTCAATCTCTGCTTCCACTGCCTCATAGAATCACAGAATCCAGGAATGTCTTAACGTTTAGATGGAATCTCTTTTCCTGTAGTTTGAGTCCATTGCTCAGTGTCCTAGTCTCTGGAGTAGCAGAAAACAAGCTTGCTCCATCTTCAATATGCTATCCTTCCAAATATTTAAACATGGCTATCATGTCACCTATAGAGGTCTTCAGATGCAAGAGAGCATCACAAATGCTACTGCCATTTATTCTGGTCTAGAACTTGTTTCTTGTTCAGTGGGCCCTTTTGCTTCTTCACCACCATTAGTTCCACCATCATTGGTCCATATATGTGATTAAGAAGGACATTTATTATAATACTAGCTGTACCCGACATAACATACGCCGGTGGTGCCTTAATGGTGAGTTGCTCTGTTGCCCTGCTCCCACCACTGCCCCCACCAGTTGACTACCTGGGTCCTGTCACAGTGACAGCAGGGGCAGCGGGGCGATGATGTGACTCCCATGGGCGCCCGGGCAATATCAAAACCCATATCAAAAGTTGGTCTAGTTATTTAACAGAGTAAATAATGTTTACTTTTCCAAAAATCCAATTAATTAGTTCGGAGGTCCATCTTCACTGACTCAATTCTTACAAAATAAACCATACAATGTTTCCTTTCCCAGTGTGCTGACTGGCAGCTTAGGAATCATGCCCAACCAATCCCCTCATTCCCTCAGCCAATCACCAACCACATGAAAATTCCCTGCCCACCTTACAATCCACGGCTGCTACTCAATCTGCATCTATACCCCCAGCCTCATAAGGGCCCCTCCCTCCTCTCACTCCCTCAGCCAGTCACTACCCACATGTAAAAAAATGCAATTTTCCCCCCTAAAATAATACCATGTAGCTGAACTGTGTGAAAGGAATACTGTTACTCCAAGTTCCACACTGCAACCAATGCTTGAAAACCCAGCAGGGCACATAACGGTATATGTTCTGCCTGGCAACCTATACTAATAGTAATACAATTACAACAATGCCTCTTAACCTTTTCTTTACTACTGGCCCCTTTAAATATGTTTTGTTGCCAAGACTTAAGATTCAAAACAACAACAACAATGTGAAGTCGAATTCTTTCACAGCCGGCATCCATAGATTTTCCTTGTTTTTTTTTTTCTGGGCTGTGAGGCCGTGTTCTGGAATAGTTTCTTTCTGACGTTTCTCCTGCATCTGTGGCTGGCATCTTCAGAGAATGGTTGGGTAGGAGTGTATGTGGAGTTTATATGCTATGAACCCCTGTTGGGGAGTATATGTAAATTTGTGTAATTGAATGGTTAATTTCTCGGTATAGAAATGCAAGGCTCGTTAGTGTCTGTTTGGCTAATGGTTGGTTGATGTGCCATTATCTGCTGGAAATCCCCCTGTCCATGGGTGGAATTCCTTTGTAAGTGTTGAGTTTTTATTCTATTGTTCTTCAAAACTGGGAGCCAAATTTTGTTTACTTTAAAGGTTTCTTCTTTCCTGTTGAAGTTGTCCAGGTGTTTGTGGATTTCAATAGCTTCTCTGTGCATTCTGACATGATAGTTGTTGGCCTGGTCCAGAATTTCTGTGTTTTTAAATAGCATTTTGTCTCCAGGTTGGTTTATAACATGTCAGTAGCAGAACATGAAAAAAAGAAGTCTCCAATAGCTCTCATTGAAAAATAATAAATTTTCAAATGCCTCAGCCACAAGACATGTATTATATTTTAAAATAAGTTCATTGTAAAAGATAATTGCTGAGGTGTTCTGAAGTCACTGAGCTGAACTTTGGCCTATGGATAGGACCATGCAGACAGCAGGAACTGGTTTAGAACAAGGAGTTACTGAATAGAAAATTACCTGTAATTTCTGATGCACTCCCTTCCCTTAAAACATTCCTTTAAAACATAACAAGCCACAACAAAAGCTGAGGGACATGGTGTCAGGAACCCAATGGAATAAAGATGATCCTAATAACTAACACTGCTAACATAATTTAAAATACCCTGGAGTGTCAGAGAGTACAAAGGGTAGAGAGGAAAAGTGGCAGAATGTATAAGAGAATTGAGGGTGTGTGTTTCAGGGTGTTTTCAGTTCTAATGTTTTATTATGATATAAAATCTGTCATAGATACTCATGAGATAGTATCTCTATAGAACATTTGGGAGCAGTATACATATTATTTTGTTTCAAAAAATGAAAGCAACCACAATAATATAATAAAAATACTGTATATAAACTAAGAAAAGCAGACTTTTGTTTGAATATGGGAAGAATTTATGGCTGAGTCAAAATTACTCCTTTATACAAGAATATTCTGGGCAGTCAAAAATGCCCCCTTGGCAATTTTTCAGCAATGATGGCAAAAAAATATCTGCTTATTTGTTTATATGACATTCCCTCATTTTCAATCTCAGTTGGGCTCCTTTGCCCCACCTGGTATTATTTAATGAAATTAGGTTGGCTACTTGATTCAGGGATGTCTCCCCGTTTACTGCATGATTTCTGATTTGCTGAAGTGGCTTAATACTGATCCAGAAGACAAAAGAAACAGACACCCAAAGGAGAGGAGAAATGCTGTAGCAGAAGCATACTGGGGGTGGTGGGTAGGGGTGGGTGGGGGAATGGAATTGAACAGAATGGAAAGAAGTCCAATAATTTAGCCAGCATAGGGTCAAAAGCTTTTCAGTTGGATACAGTCTTGGTGATATGTCAGTCAGACTTAATAAATTTAATGGGATTCAAGTCATTACTAACATGACAAACATTGGTTAAATGAGTCTACTTCAAGCATGAAAAAGACCAGAATCCAATGTCACACTAGTGACTTTCATACCTTCTACTCTGCAACCCTCCAGGCCATGTGTAGGCCAGCCCCTAAAAGGTTTCTGAGCCCTCTATTTTATTTTTATTTATTTATTTAGAGTATTTATACCCTGCTTTTCAGCCATCCTCTACAGCAGGTTTTGAGGAAACACAGGTATTGTGAAGGCTATTAAAATCACCTCTCTTCATTCTGCTGCACATGGGACATAATTCATTGATTTAGATGTAAACTAAATAGTGCTGCTAGAATGCTCCCTGGTTTCTGTCATTTTTAAAGTGATGCTTCCTGAGAATGTGGAAAATGCATCAGAACAATGTGCATGTAGCTCAGTGTTGTTTCCATCAATGGTTAGACTGATTTAAGATCTTGTAAGCAGGTACAAGGCAAGAGCCCTCAAGAATTTATTCTCTGATTTCTTGCATTTTGTAACAAGCTTTGCATTAATTTGCAAATTCATGAAAGGAAACTTTGAGGGACTAGCAGGATTCTGAGCAGCTGTGAAGCATGACCTGGAATGTGGGGCAAGAGCAGAAAACAATGTTCAATGCACTAGTTTAGCAAGTTTGATCAGTAGCAGCTTCATCTTAGCAGAGGTTATAGTTGTCTCCAATGCAGCCTGAATGCTAAAGTTTATAGGCTATTCATAACAGTTGTATCTGTGATGGCACTTTTTTCTTGCCAATACATGAGAAGAGAGATGCCAGAAATCACGTAGATCATTATGAAGGGTGTGTGTGTGTGTGTGTGTGTGTTTTAAAAAAAACAAAGTTCCTACAGCCCTAGAATAACAACAGGCAACAGGTGATTTGCAGTCCTCATTCCATTATTGGTGCCCTGATGTCCACCACCACCTGTACTGTAAGAGGGAGGGAGAATGATTTCAACCCCCTTGTAAAAAGCAAGCTGCATGTGTAGTATCTGCCTTGTGTTCAAGCTGATTACCACTGAAAGCCTTTCCAGTAGTGGTAATCATTTTGAAAAAAAGATGAATATTCCTTGCACTACTTGGGTTTACTGCTACTTTCACTATCTTGTCAAGTTTTGGTGGCATAGCAACAGATTGAGGTAGTGGCAGGGAGAACTGTTGGGAAAGAGACTTCCAGGAGCACTAATCAATTTGAAAACAAAAAATGCATGCACCTCATATTTATAGAGAAATTATTTCCTACCAACATGCTACTGAAATTCAGCAGGAAGTGTGCCCCACTAGTTTCAGGGGTCAACGCAACCCTACCCACCCAACAAATTTGCTCTTTACTGCCTTAGGGCCAACTTGAAGTATGAAGTTAAATTAACAGATTCCACTTGTATCAGTGTGCCACTAGGCATTAACAAGGGCACAATGGCTAGCTGAATAACAGTTGCTGGAGAGCAACCATGGGAGAGGTCTAATGCTTTCACAATATGGTTTGGGAAATCTGTCAGTTTTGGTCTTTTTCACATATATGATTTTTTAAAAGCTTTTTTTTCCCCTGTCCCAGTACAAAGAAATACATGAAATTGGTAGATTATCACAGTATGGATATCCTAGAAAGAATCAAATTATAATATAGCATTAAGAAAACATATGTAACATAAACAACTATATAAACAAAATAAGTAAGAGGGGGAAAAAAAGAGGAGAAAAAGGGGGGGAAAAAGGAATTATCCTTTTTCAACATCATTTGTACTTTACTTATCTGATATGCACATCAAAAGGGAAAATAAAGGAATGACAAGGATGGGTAATATTATCTGGCAAAACTGCCAAAAATCATCTAGGAACAAATCAGGTCTCAGAAAATATGACAATCTGATCCTCATGGGACACTGGAAAGGAAGTGTTAAAGTAGTATGGGTGAGCGATACGAAAGATAGAAGAATGCAAGTAATATGTATATGATAACACTTGATTATGTGATGTGAGAGAAAGTTTTGATTGTGTTTTTATGTTTTTATGTATAAAATTTGTATAAAATTTGTTTGTTTGTTTGTTTGTTGTATCTACAATAAACATATTAAAAAAAAAGAAATTGGTAGATTATTTAAAAACAAAAACAATAGAAATGAAATTCTTAGCCCTCTGCTCAAGTCAGATTCAAGAGGTATAGCTATTCTTCACATGGGGATAACTATGTTGTGCCTATATAGTACATAGGTGTTAAAGGAGGAAACTCTCGGGAAATAAAAAAGAGCTCACAATCCTAATTCAGCCTCACAAGAATGCTTGATAGAAATGTAAAAAGTAGGCATTATGTAGAGAAGACAGATAGGGAGAAATTTCTCTTCCTCTCTCATAATACTAGAATGTTACATACCCTGACACCCCCAGCCCCATACCTGTATTAATAAATTGACGATACTTAATAATTAGGTCAAATGTGGTCTCCCACATAGTGTAGCCATTAACATAAACTGGGGAACTAGGAAAAACCCAAAGACAAATATTGCTTGGTCAGGAATGCACTTAAGGAAGGGCCATCTAAATTCTAAAAGAAATGCTAACTCACAAGGCAAGTGGGTAAGGCAAGTGGCAAGTGTACACATGGGTAATCCCATTTGCCAGGCTGGCAGAACCAAAACTTGTACACTACCCTCATTAGTTTTTCCTCACCCAAACAAAGGAAGTTTTTCTTGTTCATTCACAAAGTATTAAACCATCAAATCACTATTAACATACCCAGAATGCCTTTGTTGCTCTGGGAGCAACAGCTCAAGGGATTGTCTTCTATTTAAGGTCCCACCTCCAGAAGGCAAATATTTACTATAAAAACACCTTGGAAACTCCACTCAAATGTGCACAGTTCATCTTTCTCTGAACTCCACATCCAACTGTGTAGCCATTCCAGATTGGGACCCCAATCCTGCTTGTTTCTTCTGCAACCTTATCTCTACAGGAAAAGATGTTGTATCACCCACTGAAACTCTCTTTGCTATTCATCTGTCTCCTTCTCTCCCACTTTATTTCACTAGCCTTGCATGAATGTTTGATGCCTAAATGTGTGTGTGAATGTAGTTATTATTACTTTTCCAAATAATGATTATTGTTATTCTATCTAGCTTACGTCTTCTCCATTAGTACTGGTACAGTTAGTCACAAGATCCTGCCATTACCCCCCTCTTGTATAGTCCAGATGAGTATATTAATTCCCCAAATTAATGTTGATATTTTGAGGGTCCTCAAGACCCAAGAGTAATTAGGCTAACAAGACAGTTATCACTGAAGCTGAATGACTAGAGGTTTAGAACAGAGAAAGGAAAGTAATTCACAAGTACATAGTTAAATAAATGAAACAACTACCAAAAATGTTATGATGGCAGGCAATTTGGATGGCTTTAAAAGGAGATTAGAGAAATTCATGGAGAATAATGCTACCCATGGCTTCTGGATTTGTTGTCTATAAGCTCCAACTATCAGAGACAGTCCTGCTGGTGGGTTCCCCATAAGCATCTCCCTGACCTTTGTGAATCACATGCTAAATTGAGCCAACATGGTTTCCCTTATATTCTTATCTAATACTCCAGTGAAAAGAAAAGCATTCAGAGCAGCCAGGACTAAGCTTTCAAAAGGATTTAGAAGCCTACTGATTAACTGATTGAAGGGAAGGCTGGTGGTGGCTAAATCAAGCCATTTGCTTCTCCACACAAACACACAAGGGATATGTTTTCCAAAAGGGTTCTATGCATTTATTCCCAGGCATTGTTCTGGCATCCATTTACAGTGCTATTCAGCATCCATTTAGGCACACAGCTCCCCATCCAGCTAGTGTGACACACACAGTGAAGCATGTACTTTTATGTTTCCACATTCAGCATGTTGTAAATGAGAAAGCAATTTAGATTTATATCATAACATGTTCCCATTGTTTTTTAATCCATTTTGTGTTTCCTAATATAATATTTGTTTCTCTCCCATCCATCAAATTCCATATACATCACATTGACTTGATACGTTTAGTAAACTCAGTATGGTATTCCTGAGCTAACCTAGGGAGGCAAAAAACTTGCACAGGCAGCAAGTAAAGGGGACACATGGTCTTATATGTCTCTACACTAATGTGCAGAGCATGGGAAATAAGCAAGATGAACTTGAACTCCTAGCACTACAAAACAAATATGATATAATAGGCATTACTGAAACCTGGTGGAATCAGTCGCATGATTGGAATTTAGGAATAGAGGGGTATAACCTTTATAAGAGATACAGGCCAAACAGGAAAGGAGGAGGAATAGCATTATATGTCAGGGATATTTATACCAGTGAAGTGATCCATGACATCAATACTGGAAACCAGGTGGAGAGCATCTGTATAAAAATTAAAGGGGAGGAAAACAACAGGGATGTAATTATGGGACTCTACTACAGACCCCCAAGTCACACGGAGGAATTGGATTATGCTTTTCTAGAACAGATAAACACACACGCAGAAAGGAGAGATGTAGTAGTGATGGGTGACTTCAACTATCCTGATATTTGCTGGCAATCTAACTCAACCAAAACTTCAAGGTCTAGCAAATTCCTTACTTGCCTGGGAGACAATTTCATTGTCCAAAATGTAGAAGAGGCAACAAGGGGTCAGCTATTTTAGATCTGATCCTAACCAACAGAGATGACCTGGTTAATGGGGTGCAAGTGGTGGGATCCTTAGGTGAGAGTGATTATGTTCTCCTGGAGTTTGTTATACAATGGAAAGGAGAAGCCAGGCATAGTCAGACACGCATTCTTGACTTTAGGCGAGCTGACTTCAATAAACTCAGGGAAATACTGGGGGTGATCCCATGGTCAGGAATACTAAAAGAGAAGAGACCTCAAGACGGATGGGACTTTCTCAAAAGGGAGATACTGAAGGCACAATTTCAAACAGTACCATTGAGGAAGAAAAATGGGAGGTGTCTCAAGAAACCAAGATGGATTACTAAAGAACTTTCAACGGAGCTAAGTTTTAAACAGAACATGTATAGGAAATGGAAAAAGGGGGGAATCACCAAAGAAGAATTCAAACAGATAGTGAACACGTGTAGGAGTAAAATCAGAAAAGCTAAAGTGCAGAATGAGCTCAGGCTTGCTAGAGAGGTTAAGAACAATAAAAAGGGTTTTTTGGGGGTATGTCTGCAGCAAAAGGAGGAAGAAGGAAATGGTAGGGCCACTACGCAGAGAAGATGGCAAAATTCTAACGGGACAGAGAAAAGGCAGAATTACTCAACACCTTCTTTGCCTCAGTGTTTTAAGAAAAGGAAAATGGTGACCCACCTGAGGATAATGAAACAGAGGACCCAATAGGGGAAATCCAGCACAGAATAAACAAAGAGGTAGTACAGGAATACCTTCTTAATCTAAATGAATTTAAAACTCCAGGACCAGATGAACTACATCCAAGAGTATTAAAAGAGCTGGCAAATGTAATCTCAGAGCCATTGGCAATCATCTTTGAGAACTCCTGGAGATCAGGAGAAGTCCCAGCAGACTGAATGATGCAAACATTGTCCCCATCTTCAAAAAGGGAAAGAGGATCCCGACAATTATCATCCAGTTAGTCTGACATCAATACAGGGAGGATTCTAGAGCAGATCATTAAACAGAGAGTCTGTGAACATTTAGAAGGCAATGCCATAATCACAAAAAGTCAACATGGGTTTCAGAGAAACAAGTCATGCCAGACAAATCTTGGGGCTTGGGGACAGCTGCTCCAGCAGAAAGGAGCTTACTTGTGGTGTTCCGAAGGGCCATCATGTCCCCGATGCTGTTTAACATCTATGTGAAGCTGCTGGGTGAGATTATTCGGGGTTATGGGGCTGGGTGTTATCAGTACGCTGATGACACCCAGATCTATTTCTCCTTGTCCCGTTCATCGGCCTCAAATTCCAATGGCATCTCTCCTCTTAATGACTGTCTTAAAGCTGTAATGGGCTGGAAGAGGAAAAACAGATTGAGATTAAATCCAGACAAAACGGAGGTGCTCAAGGTAGCGGCCCCGAAACCAGGAGTTGGGTTGCAACCGCCAGTCCTGGATGGGGTCACGCTCTCCGTTAAGGACTGTGTTCGCAGTCTGGGGGTGCTCCTTGATTCATCGCTTCAGATGACGAGACAAGTGAATGCGACGGTCAGGAGCGCTTGTTATCAGCTTCAGCTGATACGCCAGCTATGCCCTTTCCTGGAAGTAAGGGACCTCGAGACTGTGGTGCACGCACTGGTAACCTCTCGTCTAGATTTCTGCAATGCGCTCTACATGGGGCTACCCTCGTGCTTGGTCCGGAAACTTCAGTTGGTACAAAATATGGGAGCCAGAGTGGTCTCAGGAACATCTCGGACAGATCATATAACTCCAATATTAAACTCTCTCCACTGGCTGCCTATCAGTTTCCAGGCCCAGTATAAGGTGTTGGTTATTACCTTTAAAGCCCTAAATGGCTTGGGTCCAACTTATCTCCGGAACCTCCTCCTCCCATAAAATCCTCCCCACGTTCTCCGGTCCTCTGGGAGGAATTTGCTTCATCCACAAAAATCTAGGCTGTCTGCAACCTCCCAGAGGGCCTTTTCAGTAATCGCCCCCAAATTGTGGAATGGCCTGCCGAATGAGATCCGTCAGCTGACGAGCTTGAGTAGCTTTAAAAAAGCACTAAAGACGGATCTCTTTTGGCAGGCCTTTCCTGATTAGATCCCGGCCTCAGGAACTCAGTCTCCTGGCTTTTAAAAAATTATGTATATATTTGTTTTTAATGTGTTTTTTAGTTAGAAGGTTTTAATCTTATTGTGTTTAATGTCTTTTTATGGGGGAGGGTGGGAGTGGGTGGTGCTTTTAGTCATTATTATAATGTTTTAATTGTTGGAAGCCGCCCCGATTCTTTTTAGCAGAGGGGCGGGGTATAAATAAATAATAATAATAATAATAATAATTATTATTATTATAAATCTGATCTCTTTTTTTCATAAAATTACCAGCTTGGTAGATGAAGGGAACACTGTGGATATTGCATACCTTGATTTCAGTAAGGCCTTTGACAAGGTTCCCCATGACATTCTTGCAAACAAGCTTTTAAAATGTGGGCTAGACAAGTTAACTGTTCAATGGATTTGTAACTGGTTGACCAGCCGAACCCAAAGGGTGCTCAGCAGTGGTTCTTCTTCCTCTTGGAAAGATGGGATCAGTGGGGTGCCACAGGGTTTTATCCTGGGCCCAGTGCTATTCAACATCTTTATCAATGACTTGGATGACAGAATTAGGGAGATACTTATCAAATTTGCAGATGACACCAAATTAGGAGGAGTAGCTAATAGCCTAGGGGACAGGATCAACATTCAAAATGACCTGGATAGAATGGAGAGCTGGGCCAAAGCTAACAAAATGAAATTCAATATGGAGAAATGTAAGGTACTGCACTTAGGGCGAGGAAAATGAAATGCATAGATATAGGATGGGGGAGACCTGGCTGAATGAGACTATGTGTGAAAAGGATCTAGGAGTCCTAGTAGACCGCAAGTTGAACATGGGTCAATAGTGTGATGTGGCAGCTAAAAAGGCCAATGTGATTTTGGGCTGCATCAATAGAAATATAATGTCTAGATCAAGGGAAGAAATAGTGCCGCTCTATTCTGCCTTGGTCAGACCTCACATAGAATACTGTGTCCAGTTCTGGGCACCACAATTCAAAAAGGATACTGACAAATTGGAGCGTGTCCAGAGGAGGGCGACTAAAATGGTGAAAGGGCTAGAAACCATGCCTTATGAGGAGAGACTTAGGGAGCTGGGTAGGTTTAACCTGGAAAAAAGATGGTTAAGAGGCGATATGATAGCCCTGTTTAAGTATTTGAAGGATTGTCACATTGAGGATGGATCAGGCTTGTGTTCTGCTGCTCCAGAGACTGGAACATGGAGCAATGTATGCAAGCTCCAGGAACAGAGATTCCACCTCAACATTAGGAGGAACTTTTTGACAGTAAGAGCTGTTCGGCAGTGGAACACACTCCCTCGGAGTGTGATGGGGTCTCCTTCCTTGAAGGTCTTTAAACAGAGGCTGGATGGCCATCTGTCGGGGATGCTTTGATCGTGATTTCCTGTGTGGCAGGGGGTTGGACTGGATGACCCTCGTGGTCTCTTCCAACTCTACATTTCTGTGATTCTATAATTCTGTATCCACAACCATACTCTAGTCCAGTTAAACTTTCAGCATCTTCAAAAACACAGATCTTTCAACAGATCTCATAGTAATATCATAAGCTATTCTTATGACTGCCACCAGTTTTAGAAACCATTTTCTATGTAGCCTGGACAGAATGGCTATCCATCTAGAACACAATATCCAAAGTCCCTCTTGGCTCCACCAAACAAGTAGAAGGATAATTTCTTGGACTCATTACTGACAAATAAATATGTCTGCAACACTTCTTTGAAAACTGCCAATTTGCATTTCACTCCTGAAGCAATCTTGCTATTCTGAGACGTCATCTTACTCATTATACAGTATGTGTTATCATTGATAGAATATTTCCTGTACTGACATCATGATTAAATGAGCAGTCATTTCTCATGTGTACCACCCTAGATACCTTTATGTATCTTCCCCTCCCCCTGGAATCATGGATTTGTTTCATTTTTTATTTTACAGGAGTCTTTGGTTTGTTTGCATGATGCTGCCCAGTTAATACCTTCCCACAGCACTCTTTATTTTCCTGTTTCTAATTCATTTTCCTCTTCCCTTCCAGATGTAGGATCCAGTTGTTGTTTTGTGAACAGCTTAATTCTTAAGCACCATGCACTTTGTTATTTATATCCATTTCTTCTTTTGCAGAAACCCAATGCATGTTATGCTAGAAGCACAGGAGCAGAAGGTAAGTATCTATTGCAAACTTTCCCATACTTTTTGGAAGTACTTGAGTTTATCAAAAGTTGGTTTTCTTCATGTGTACTGTACCTGTCACTGATGAAAGGGCTAGTTGCAAAGCCCTGTAGCCGTTCTAACAACTAGGCTACCCTTCCCTGGAAAAAAAAATATGCCAATGGGCATTCTCAGTGTGGACATAGGGAGACAACTTCTGTTGGGCATCATGATTTTCAGAGAACATGCAGAGCTTTAAAGGAAGATTTTAGTTCATGTATAGGGTTAGGAACATATTCCAGACATTATGCTGCCTGTTGCCTCTTTCTAGAAGGACAATGGTAAAAATCTCAAAATCCCCCCCTCCAACTGATGCCAGACGAGAAGTAAATGTTTGTCTTAAACTATATATTTGGGTGGCATACTTTGCCTCACTCCACTCCACTGTGCTCAGTTTTTACAGGATTTACACAAAGCTCAGTGGAGCCTGATGCTATCCATATCACTTCTTATGAAGTAAGAGTAATATAAGATATGATGTACCATACAGGAACATGGCTTTCTATCATTGCAAAGTATATTTATACAGTAAGTATTTTCAGTTGTAAGTGTGGAAAGATTGACAAGGTGAAATAATTGAAAACCAGTACTTACATTTTGGGAGGAGGAGGCAGAGAATTTTGTGATGTGAGACTCAGGGCCAATCTAGATGAGGGAATGAGTGAATTGGGGCACAGAAACACTATTTTGCAGCAGCTGTCATCTGTCTCAATGATTTTTTTGCAAGATCGCTGGTGTGCAAAACTCTCTGTGTTTGCTATTCACACGGAGGCATGCCAGTGAATCAAGATGGCGGCTGTGAGTGAACTACCCATGGTTTTGAACTCCTGAACTTGCCCCTACCAAACAATTAAAAAAAAAAAAAACCTAACTCCAAAGTGCGGAAGAGAGATCTTCTGCTTAAACAATAATTTTGAAAAAAAAAAAGTAAAGAAAGGCTGTTTCATCACCTCAGCACACAATCACTATAGCAACAATCCAACATGGTGGTACCGTGATCTGCCAACTTACAAAGCTCTGCCTCCTATACACATCCAACCAATCAGCTGTTCTCTTCAGCAATGTGATGCAATGCGATTCAGTTGTCCTAATAGTCCTAACAGGTGAGGGTGTGCATTTCACTCAGGGTGTTTAAAGAACTCGGGAAAAGTTCCAGAGGCTTTTGCCATGGACTTTCCCTGACTTTTGTTCCCCCTCCCTCCAAAAAGGAAGGAATGCTGCAAGATCCCATTAGGACACATGGGATGCCCTGTGGATTCTAAGAGGGCTTTTTTTTTTCACCCTCTGGCCTACCCTTACGTTTTTAGAATGTGAACTGAATTTGGCTAATGATGACCACTCACTGGCTACCAAATACAGGTTTGCCACTAATTTCCCCCCCTAAATTAAGCTAAACTAAACTTTATACTAAAGCTAGTTTATTCTTCCTTAGGCAATGGCTGCAGAAATTATGGAGAAGCCACAAATATTTTACTTTCACTAAGTGCATTTCAGTAACACCTTTTGCAACCTGTAAAAAGCATACACACGGGGACACACTTTGAACAATTTTTTTGTAAGACTTCCTGATAGGTGCACATAAAGGTAAGGGAAACAGAATTCCCATTACTTCTCACCTCCTTCACTGCTTCCCTGGTATTTTCACTGCAGTTTTTCATTCTGTGGTGAATAGTAGCAACAGCAGTGGGTGGTAAGTGTGTCAGGCAGGCCAAGAACAGGAGGGAAGGAAGGAGAAACAGGAAGAATACACCCTTCTTGGGTACAACACACATGTTCAAGAAGGAAGCTATAGAGTGGGAGAGACAGAAAGAATAGGGTTCCCAGCATGGTCATGACTGTGCTGTAGGAACCCCTTTTGAGGGAGTGCAGGATGGAGGCCTGCAACTTTTCCTCAGCCCCTGGGCTGTTGCCAGAAGAGCAGAGGGTGGGGCAAGAAGGGATTTAAGCTCAACCCCCCCTGCCTCCTCCTGGTCACTTCGGGGCTGGGTAGGATTTTTTTCCCTTTTACCTGGGGTCTTTTTGCCTACCCCACACTGTGGATGTGGACTTGACAATTGGCTTAGGGTGGTGTCTTAAAAAGGCGGTCACTTGGCAGGTAGAGGGGGAGATTTTGGTAGTTCAGTGAGCACCTTTGGTAGCTCCCACTTTGGAGGTAAGGGAGGATCTGGAACTGCTCCTTTAAATAGGTTATAGCTAAATAAAAATGGACCTTTATATCCCAGCTATATGTGTGGTCTCATTATTTTTTTCTGTTCTCCTTATTCCTGTGTCTACCATCAAAAGAAGTGTGGAAAAAAGGAGAAGAGGTGATAGCAGAGAGAAAAAGAGAAAGAGTGGAGAGAGAAGAGAGGGATAAGAGAGAGAAGGATGAAAGGAGGAGAAAAAACATGCAGAGAAAGAAGAAAAGACTATAGTGATGATCTTGGAGGGGAGCAAGTGTGCATGACATTTATTTATTTATATATTTATTTAATAAATTAAGAGGAGATATTAGATATTAGAAGAAGTGTATGGAACACAAAGAACATCAGAGATAGATAGTGATGACAATACTTACTGACTGAATATGGGAGACCAAGGGGCCGGTTCCACGACAGGAAAAAGTTCACAAGATTCCGGATTACTGTTCTTTCGCATCAGGAGCACATAAATCACACAAATCCTGGCATGTTCGGAAGATGCAGCCAGATGCAGCCAATTTCGGTTTTCCTTAGTTCACACAGGCAAAGGTGTGGGGGGGAAAGCCTCCAGATGATTAAACCCAGGCAGGAGGCGGGGAGGGAGCAAGGAGGAGGTCATGGAGACCATAAATAATGAGAGGAAAGAAAAGGACAAACAAACAAGAGATCAAAAGAGCGATCTGTCAACTTTCCCGTCTTCCCCAGCCCTGAAAGGCTTCTATAAAGAAAGGAGTGAATGAAAGCACGAACAAGCAAAAGCATGGTGGAGCGATCTCCTTCCCTTCCCTTCCCTTCCCTTCCCTTCACGCATGCACACACAAACACACACCACAGAAGAAGGGGGCTAGCCTCAGTCATGATTGTTTTCCCTGCCTCCGAAGCCTTGAATAAAGGCAAGTGAAGGGAAGGACAAACAAACAAAAGGACGAACATGTGATCGGCTGTTTCCCCACACACACGAATGCACACACACACACTCACACCAGCGAAGCAGGGGCTTGTAGCGATCATTTTCCCAACCCCCAAAGCCTTCCTTTGAAACAGACAGGAAGGGCTCAGAGCAGATTTTCCAAAGTGGGCTGCAAGCAGAAGAAGGGTGAATTTCTTCTCTCCAACCCCTCAGTCTATTTGGATAAAGCAGAATGGTCACTCCAACCAATCAGGATTCAGCTCTGCTCACAGTAATTTGAAAAGGTCGATGCCAGTTTACGCGATGGTTAGTTCCCATGACAAGTTATGCGCATTTTCGTGAACTTAACCAAAAAAGTCTGGAAAACTAGCGAAAGCTGATACTGCACAACTTATGGGGTTTTTTGCACACCCTCCTTCTGAAAAGGGTGCTGTTGCTTCAAAATGCATGGGAACTATCAGGCTTCTTGTCGCATTCTTTG
Organism: Gambelia wislizenii; assembly: GCA_030847615.1. Classification (NCBI taxonomy): domain Eukaryota; kingdom Metazoa; phylum Chordata; class Lepidosauria; order Squamata; family Crotaphytidae; genus Gambelia; species Gambelia wislizenii. The sequence continues at coordinate 190,170,565 of JAUMIR010000003.1, read as the reverse complement.
AGGATTTATTTTGCCATGTAAACGACCCCCAAGACTTTCATAGAGGTGGCAATTATAAGAATAGCAGCCAGATAGAAAGAGGGGAGAGCATTTTAAAAGGTGGCCTAAGCAAAAAGTAAACATTCATAAATTCAGGGATCATTTTGTTGGTAATATAATACTATTAAACGCTAAAATAATTTTAGCACTTTGTTTCCACTCTGAGAAAGTCTTTAAAAAAATTGTGCTGTTTTAAAATACTATTCATAATTCTGGAATTCTTGTTATTGTAGTTGTGTGCCTTCAAGTCGTTTCCAACTTACAGTGACCTTAAAGTGAACTTATCACAGGGTTTTCTTGGCAAGATTTGTTCAGAGAGCGTTTGCTCTATGCCTTCTTGAGAGTCTGAGAGAATGTGGGTTTCTATGGTTGTACGGGGATTCAAACCTCTCAGTTCAGAACTTATTCTGCCCAAAATCTGCACATTGTGTTTTTCCTCATATTTTTTTTTTCCTCATAAAAATCGATTTTGCTATTTTGACTTCACTGAGACATACTCACTCAATACTGTGTTTAAAAAATGCACCTAAGGACTATCAGATGTAGCAATAATTGTGTCACTAGGATGTGACAATAGCAAAAAGGGTTGAAATTATCAAATGATGTTGTCACTTACCCATTCCTGCTGGGTCACACTGGCATGAATGAGGTCTCACTTTTTGTTGATGGCTTAGCCCGCCAATAAAAAGTGATGCCTCATTCGCACCAGCATGATACAGTGGGAATGGGTAAATAGTGAGGATGTCTGATAATTTTGCACTTTGTGCTATCATCATGTTCTAAATGTCTTAAGGGTTTTGGCAAGATTTGGCTCATCTGATAAAGTCCTAAATCAACTTAGATGTGTACCTCTAGTTACCAAATACCAACCACAGTAGATACAGTGTACACAATTTCCAGAAGATATTCTATTCTAGACTGGGATACATTTGCAGGACAAAGGTGTTCCAGAGCTAGAAAATAAACACAATGTCTGGCTGTCTGCACACTCCTATTGCTTGCCAAAAAGCAAAAAGTTAAAAAACAAAACATAAACAAAACCTCTCTCCATACTGCAGAGATCACAAATAGATTCTGCACAGGAAATAGGCCCTAAAAGTAATCAAAATAATATAAAGTAATCAATATTATTCAATATGATAATTTGTTTAAAATCACATTGAGAGCCAGCCACCTTGTATCTCAATATTAGGAAAAAGATGAGATATAAATTACTGAAATACATATATACATACAATCACATTTGTCTCCAGTCAAAGTGCAGATAAAATTGAATAAAAATGTAGGGATGTACAAAACCTATCTATATTTCACTTATTTTATTGATATTTTTTTAACTTCTCTCAGTTGGCAGTTGCCAAATACTGCTAATTCAAACCATAACAGCATCATGCTTTTTCCCCCCATTTGCTGATAGACCCAGGAAATAATGAGATAGACACAATATACTGGCTTAAAATAGGACCACTTTATTAAACTTAACCTATTTAAGTATATCTGAAGAGATCTTCAATGGTGGAGCAAACTAGTGTGGGAATTACTGGGGCAGGAGGTCATCTCCCTGACCACCTCCCCAACTTCTCTTGGGTGAAAGCACCTGAACTACAGGGAGAACCCATAAACTGGGCTGCTCCCCCATCAATTTGCACCTGGAAGGCCAACCCAAAAATCCCCCCTCAATTTGCATAAATTAAAGGAAGGGTTTATCCTTCAGGCCAGCCCCAAAGGTGGTCCCTTTCCCAACCCCCATCTCACAGTACCTAAAGGGGCAGTTCCAGATCCCCCTTTAACCCCAAAAGGAGGAGATACAAAGATGCTCACCGATCTTCCAACTCTCATCCTTTTTCTGCTAAGTGACCACCTATTTAAGACACCATCATAAGCCAATTGTCATGTCCACATCCACAGTGTGGGGTAGGTGAAAAGACCCCAGGTAAAAGACAAAAATTCTTACCCGGCTGCAAAACATCAAAGTATATCACACTGATTCAGTGGTGAGTGGGTCAAGCAACGAAGAACGAGGGAGAGCTGGGATGGCAATGCTCTAAATAGGCTCCAACTCCACCCCCAGCTGAGGTGCATGCACCCCAGGCAACATATCTGTCTCTTTCCCAATCCACATCAAAAATTGCCCCTTCAGCACTACTGTGCTGGCCATGTGGACCTGAATTTCACTGTTTCCCCAATAAATGGGAGGCTGGGTGAGGCAATGAAAACAGGAAGTGGTACAAAGTTCCCTTGAGAAATAATGTTACTCTTATCAACTCTCTTGTCAAAATTCCATGTGAGTGTTGCCTAAACTCTGAACTTCAGGTGAAATCTGAAGGTAATGCTAATCCTAGGTCTTTCTCAATTTTATTCTTGATATCTACAGCAGGCCAAAGTAGTCAGTAAGACACCTAGTACTGAGAAGGAAAGACAGCATTATTTACAGGGACTGAGGGATGGGGAGGCTCCCAGCTGTGTGGAAACTCCCTAAGAAATGTCACTAGCATAATGGAAACTTTTTTGCCTCCTTTAACATTTCTATGATCTTTCATTCAGACAGTACTCTCTAAATTCACCTTGAAATGTTGCTTTAGGCAAAATTGGATGGGTCATGAGAGTAGATAATGGATGTTGAAGCTTCTTGAAGTTGCTTGCATGTTGACCCTAGAAGGGCCAAAAAGAAGAAGAAGAAGAAGAAGAAGAAGAAGAAGAACAACAACAACAACAACAACAACAACAATATAACAAGTAGAGTTATACATATTTTTTTGGAATAACTCAGTGACAATGTTAACAGCAGAGTGCTAAAAGAAGTCACTGAGTAGTTTTCAACAAGTTCTCCTTTTTTCTTTTTCTTTTAAAGGAAACCCAGCCTCAAAGACATGCTAATCTGGAAATCAAAGAGATAGCTGAATCACTTTAGCAAGAGGCCAGAATTTAATGGTTGCAGCACACAACAGGTGAAAACCATGAATTCAATTATATTAATGGATAGATTACTTTCATCAATGGGTCCTGCTTTATTTGAAGCAGCCTGATGTTGCCCTGTTAACACTGTATATATAGAAGCCATCTTCCCTGATATATTACCCTTCCAGAAGTTCATATTGAAACGGATTGTTAAGTGGTGCTTGAATGTCATTAAATGGGCCTAGCTTTGGCAAAATATTGTCTGGCTGTCCTATACCAAAACAACTCTTCTGTAACAAAATGAACATTTTAATGAAAACTCTGTGGATGATTTCACCACATTTTTTATGGCCATTGGGTCATAACTTGTTTTAATCAGTCTTGGTGTAAATCTAGTCTGTCTCGCAAAGAAGATGGTTGTACTAAATAAAAAATGGCACTGGATCAGGTTTTCCCATACACAGTTTTAAAATGATGCTAAAATAAATAATAATAAAAAATATACAGAATTCTGCTGTTTAGGCAGTCTTTTAATGAACCCAGATGATTGATAGGGTTTTCTATAAGCAAATGGCTACACAGAAACAGTAAAATAGAGAAGAGGATTCATAGAATAACATTATGCTAATCCCAGGGAACTAATACTGGTGATGTACTGCTGCTACTGCCTACATTCCATTCACACACACACACACACACACACACATATGAGAAAAAGCACCACAGAGACAATTCAAAAGTTTACTGCCACCTCATCCTGGTTTACAGTGAATCAAAGCAGGTCTAATTACTTGGGGCACTCTCAAAGTTTGTTGGCTTCAGAAACAAGAAAATGAGAATATTCATGCCTTTTGTACTTCAGTCCTCAAGCTGTTTTGTTCAGTGGAATGGACAGGACAGCACAATACTATGTATGTTTATCCCAAAGTGCATTTTACTTGGTTTAGCAAAACTTACTTCCAGAAAGCTTGGATAGGATTGTAGCACAAATGTACAAACACATAAACTCTCAAATTGGGAAGAATCAAAAGCTGCTGGTTTGCTACAATTAAGGGTGAAGTTGCAGATAAATATATCTATTTTAATACAAGAGACAGAACCTCAAGTGGATTGTCTATGGCAGTAACATATGAATGTATAGAAATTTTTCAATGGGTTTCAACAGAAATCTTCCTTATGGGTTCAGAAAAAAATGGGGGTTGCTCATGAACTAAACTTGTAGAGATGGAGAGCCTCAATTGAATATCTCAACTTATTCTAGTCACAAGTAACCTATGGGAGACACCCATATTTCTAGTCTCATTTTCTTCAAGGAAATTCTCAGTTTTATTCACTGTCTTTGTAAATTATAGTTAAGACTTGCCCATTCCTAAAATACAATTTCTGCAGTATTTAAAGACACTACACATAGGAACTTTATCATAAAGGACAAAAAATCAAGCTAAAATCTGAGTCAGCCGCCTTGTGAAAACTCCTTGTGATGACAGTCAAAAGACACTTTTCCAATTTACCGTAATGATTTTGTGTATGTGTGGGATTATGAGCGCATTGGGTTTGTGTATGTGAAAAATACAGTAGGACAGAATGTGGAACATGGCAGTATATTGAAACTTGGTAAAGTTCCATTAATAAGGCAAGCCTACTGTATGATCAAAGCCTTATTAGCAAATATATGTACAGGTCAACCCCCTATATCCACAAGAGATATGTTCCACAACCCCACGTGGATACCTGAAACCATGGATTATAGGGAACCCTATTATTATCAATGAGACAAACACTGGAAGTTGGCCATAGAATCACTTTGGAGGACCTAGAAATGCCTAGAGAGAGTTTTTTTTTGTTTTGTTTTTGTTTTTGTTTTGGACATGGATAATTGAAACTGTGAATACCAAATCCGTGAATACGGGGGTTGATCTGTATACAGAAGCCTGTGTGGCAGAATAATCAGTAGATGCACATTGCCATCAGATATGGATTAATCAATCAGGTACTTTCTTCTCACATTTTCACAGTGACAGAATTTTCTAAACTTTCCATTCTTTACACCAAAATTATTAAAAAACAGTGAGTCTGGGTAAGTTCTTAACAGAAACAAACTGAACAAAATTCATTTCCTCTGGCCAGTTCAATAGGTACACCATTCCCAGTATCGAGAGGACCCTGTTTTACCTGTCTCCTGTGTATCTGATTAACATGAGGAGCATGCCAGGGGGAAAAATGACCACTGTAATTCACCATAAATGTTGATTGAACACACAGAGATTCAAACCCTGATTTTAAAGTGCTAAGAACTAAAAGCCTTCTGCCATGGACAAATCTATCAGTTTCATTTCTTGTCAAATTCATTTAAAAAAAGATAAATAAATCTCAAATTATTTTTGTCAAATTTATGAAGAAATATGTGAATTTTAGAAAGTTCATGTCCAAAAAGAAATGATAAATTCTCACTCAACCCTAATGACAATCAACACCCACATCAACTCTTCGGGGCCTCTACCTGCACCAGGCTGCATTGTAGCTATGGAAAGTCCTTCATGACCATTTGATGGAAAAGGTGGTGTAGGCTGATGGTTGGTCAGGCCTATAGAAGTGGGAAAGATCATCCTAAAAGGCCTCTAACTAAACCAGGACTAGGGAGATGGGAACAAGTAACTGGCTAGAGTGGCTTCTTCTAACACATTGGGTTCCTGGGACATCAGGATCAGAAGTGGCCAAACTATACCAGTTCACATATCAACTTTCTCTTTTCTCTTTCCTTCCAAAGACTTGGCACTGATTGAGGATCCTTCTAAATTTGGAGTGATCATTTTCACATTTTTTTCCCTAGCATAGGGATGTCAGGGGATGATAGGACACTCAGTCCCCGGTAGAAGCCAAAAAACTATCTCAGCAGACTTAGTAGCAACTGGTTCCCAAGAATACTCACACACAGAGTGTTTGACATCCAAAATAAACAGGAGGCACTTTTATCTTCAAAGTCAAGCAGTTGCAATATGTACAAATATTTACAATTGAAGGACAAACTGCTTTGCCAGACATCAGCATTCACGAGAAGAGAAAGACCTCTGAACTGAGCTTTCTTTTATACACAGTTACAGGGCATTGGTTTACTCAACCACATGGTTGCATTACATCAGATCTTGCACTCCAGAAGCTATACCCTCTAGTAACCCTCTTCTCCAGCTGTGGACCAAGGCTATCATGACTTGGCAGTTCCTTGGCTTCAGCTATCATGACTCAGCATGACTCTGCAGTTGTTTGGCCATTTTCAATGAAGTTCTAACTCCTGACAAGGGATCTAGTCCCTGAGCTAGCCAGATGTTGAAAATAAGAGCAAAATAATGTTAGGTTTTTTTCCCTTAAAACAATGCTAGTGGGTGTAGAAGTATATAATCATAGTCAGTAGGTGCTCTGTCTAAAACATTTCTCTAGCACCTTGACCCATATTAAACAGAGCAAATATAAAGATACACTTAAGTGCTACAACATCTGCCACTGCTAATGGGTGTGAATAGCAGCATCTGCATTTCAAATTAATCAGCACAAATATATATGCAAAAGATTGTTTTCCCTTCTCTCCCTATGTCAGCCTATCTGAGCTGCACAGCATAACCTGCCATTGTTTTACACTGAACTTTTAAGCTGTTGTAACTATTTTTGGTTTTTTCCAACTCTCTTCTCACGGCACAGCAGAACTGTGTGATTGACGCAACCAGTAGTGACATACCACAACAGAATATGTTTGCTCCAAGGGAAACAGTAACAAAAGCTGCCTGTCAGCAAGGTGTGATCAAAGTATCCAGCATTCTCCTGGGTTTTGTTCTGTGAAAATAAACAGGGAGGAAATGAAATTTAAATATTATAGACTCACCAATCTCCATTTGCATAAGCAAGGAGAGGAAAATACTCCTTTTGAATGGTGTCTGTTTGCCACAGCCCCAAGTCACAGACAAAGAATTACATATGTGGCTTTTCATTGTACATTATATGTGGCATACATCATGCTAAATAGTTAATTATAAATGATCCCTGTTCTTCTCTTCCATATGAAATACCTGCCTCCTATTTAATCTGTTTATTTATTTATTTATTTATTTATTTTCTTAGATACTAAACAAATTAAAAAAAACAGAAACACAAGACTGTAAGTGGGTGGGGAGTCAAGGACAATATAACAGATGTTTGCTGGAGATTAAAGGAAGAACAAGCACATTTTATTTTTAATGGAATCATATTTAGAGGAGCTCATGAGTCATCTGTTTTTTTCTGTTATGGGAATGGCAAGGCTGTCACTTCAGTGTCATTTCAAAAGTTGTACTTGTAACTGATCAAGTAGCGTAAGGCCATTGGTTTACTCACCTATAAGGGAATATTTGTTTCCTTTGCTGTAATGTGTTATCTCCCATAAAATGGAGACAGAGATGTAAAATTGGGTAATTATACACAAGGTACAATTCTATGCCACCTATACTCAGTTCCCCCTTCTTCTTTTTTCCTGTGGGTGATGGGGGTTTAGAAATTAAAAATTGGTGATTAGCCTTAATTACATTATTACATAATTACATAACTACATAATTATTCATTTGAAATAGAACACTTGCTTGGACCCACTACCATTCATATTGCAAAGTCCACTGTAATGAGATACTCAGAGTGAGGTCTGTTGTGCATTATGATTTGCTAGTGTAGGGATTTAGAAACCATGAAGATGGGGTGGGAAACCCCACATCAACTGTGATACTCTTGATCTGGCCTGAGACATGGCTGTGTTGTTCTGTGTTTCTGATTCTTTTCCATGATTTACTGTATGTTACGGATGCGTCAGAAATCCATTTTCTATCCAGGATTTAACAGGTTTGTCTTAGATTGCACTTTCTGGTCAGACGGGATCGCTGTTTGAAAGCTATTCCATCTTCAGTTTCCTCTGTTTCCCAGAATGGCTTGGAGAGCAGACCAATCATTCCACAGAACCTCACTCTGCTCCTCTGCAATGCCAGGTCGGTGAGGAATAAGACTCATATCATCCAGGATCTTCTCTTGGATGAGGACGCCAACCTGGCTTGCTTCACGGAGACCTGGCTGGGAGAGGATAGCGCTGTCACATGGGTGCAGGCCCTCCCAGCCTGGTACTCTGTTAGCGAGCAGGTGAGAGGAAGTGGGTGTGGGGGGCGGAGTGGCTATAGTCCATAAGAACCATCTGACCTTGACCAGGATACCTGTCCGGAACACAGCCCACTTCAAGTGTATGTAGCTAAGCCTGAAGACCAGGGACAGCTTGGGGATTCTGCTAGTCTACCAGCCACCCCGTTGTCTAGCAGACTCCCTAACCAAGCTGACACAGCTGGTCTCAGAGCTGCTGCTGGAGTCCCCCAGACTTTTGGTTTTGGGGGACTTCAACATCCCGCTCGAGACCAGCTTAACAGGTGTGGCTAGGGAGTTCATGGAGACCATGACAAACATGGGCCTATCCCAATTGGTCAACGGGCCCACACATTTTGCAGGTCATACACTCGATGCAGTCTGTAGTTCGGATCAGGCATATCCATGGGCAGAGGTAATCAGTACCTCTGCTTTGTCATTGACGGATCATTTCCTGGTCAAGATGGAACTTAGAGCCTACATCTGCCCCACAGGGGTGGTGGCCCCATTAAAACGGTCCGCCTTCGAAGGCTAATGGAACCTATGGGTTTCCAGAAAGCCTTAAAGGGTTTAATGGTTGGAAATGCCGGTGATCCTGTCGATGCTCTGGTTAATACGTGGAACACCGACCTTACCAGAGCTATCGACACGATTGATCCCAAGCGTCCTTGCCAACCTGCTTCTAACCATAGGCCATGGTATACACCTGAGCTTAGGGAAATGAAGCGGTTTGGACAATGACTAGAGCACAGGTGGCAGAAGACTCGACTCTTATCTGACAGAACTCGCCATAGGAACTTTCTTTGGCCCTATCGGGAGGCAATGTGTGCAGCGCAAACATCCTTCTCCTCTGCACTTATTGCGTCTGCAGAGTCCCGTCCAGCAGAGCTGTTTAGGGTGGTGAGGGAGCTGACGCAGGTGTCCCCTGCATCAAATCCCCTGCTTAACCTGACGACTGCCTGCTGTGATGCATTTAATAACTTCTTTGCAGATAAAATCTCTCAGATAAGATCCGACCTAGATGCCACTATTGTAACAGAAACAATGGATGAGGTGTCCAGCGACTCTGCTGATGTAATTATACTGGAACAGCTGCAATCTGTGAGTACTGATGACGTGGACAAGCTCCTTGGTAGTATGAGGAAGACAACTTGCCCCCTTGACCCTTGCCCATCTTGGCTGGCTGTCCAGGGAGGGGACGTATTGCGGAGGTTCCTTGTGAGCATCATCAATGCATCCTTCAGGGAAGGATATATTCCATCATGTCTAAAGGAGGCGGCTGTTAAGCCTATTTTGAAAAAACCTTCCCTGGACCCCCTGGCTATGAATAATTATAGGCCAGTCTCTTTATTACCATTTTTGAGCAAGGTGATCGAGAGGGCGGTTGTTCTTCAACTCCAAGCTGTCTTGGATGAAACTGATTACCTAGACCCATTTCAAACTGGCTTTAGGACAGGCTTTGGGGTTGTGACTGCCATGGTTGCTTTGACCGACGATCTGCATCTGGGCATCGATAGGGGTAGTGTGACCCTGTTGGTGCTCCTAGACCTCTCAACGGTTTTTGATATGATAGATCACAGCATTCTTCTGGATCGCCTGAGAGAGCTAGGCATCGGAGGCACTGCTTTGCAGAGGTTCCGGTCCTTCCTCTCAGGCAGGACCCAGAGAGTGCTGTTCGGGGACAGTAGCTCCAGTAAAAGGGAGCTTACCTGTGGAGTACCACAGGGTGCTATTCTGTCCCTGATGTTATTTAACATCTATATGAAGCCGCTGCGTAAGATTATCCGGAGTTATGGAGCTGGGTGTTATCAGTATGCTGATGACACTCAGACTATTTCTCCATATCTCATTCGTCAGTCTCGAATTCTGACGGCATCTCTTCTCTCAATGAATGTCTTCAGGCAGTAATGGGCTGGGTGAGGAAAAACAGATTGAAACTGAATCCAGACAAGACGGAGGTGCTCACGGTAGCGGCCCCGAAACCAAAAATAGGGTTGCAATCTCCAGTCCTGGATGAGGTCACACTCTCCTCCAGAGACTGTGTTCACTGTCTAGGAGTGCTCCTTGACTCGTCGCTCCTGATGTCAAATCAGGTAAATGCAACAGTCAGGAGCGCTTTGACTGATATACCAGCTGCACCCTTTTCTGGAAGTAAGGGATCTTGAGACCGTTGTACACACGCTGGTAACCTCACATCTTGATTTCTGTAATGCACTCTACATGGGGCTACCCTTGTGCTTAGTTCAGAAATTACAGCTGGTACAAACTATGGCAGCCAGGCTAGTTTCTGGAACATCTAGGAGGGACCACATTACTCCGGTTCTGAGGGTCCTCCACTGGCTGCCTGTCAGCTTCCGGGCCCAGTATAAGGTGTTGGTTATAACCTTTAAAGCTCTAAATGGCTTGGGCCCAAGCTATCTCAGGGACCGCCTTCTCCCTTATAATCCTCCCCACACTCTCCAGTCCTCTGGGAGAAATTTGTTGCAGCCACAAAGACCTAGGCTGGCAACCACCTCCCAGAGGGCTTTCTCAGCTGTCGCCCCCAAATTGTGGAATGGCCTGCCGGATGAGATCTGCCTATTGACATCATTAGACAGCTTTAAAAAGGCTGTCAAGACGGCTCTCTTCAGGCAGGCTTTTTCGGAATAGCAAACCCCGGCCTCAGGAACCTGCTCTGGAGGTTGCTTCTGGACCTCCAAACTGATGCTGCTCGCTCGGAAGGGTTTTTAATAAATTGTATTATATACTGATTTTAATTTGTATTAAGTTAATAATGTTTTATTGGCAGGAAGGGATTTTGAGTTGTTTTATACTGTGTACTATTTTATTTTTGTAAGCCGCCCTGATTGCTCGCAGAGGGGCGGGATAAAAATAAATTTTATTTATTATTTTTATTATTATTATTATTACCTGTTGACAGGGCACATTTTGTACATCTAATGCCTCACAGCAATGGATGGTTGGGGATGTAACCAGGAAAAAAATGTGCACATTTGAAAAGGGTACAAATTTCAAATTCATGCAAATGCTACTTCAGCTTGTTATTATTAATGGAGGAAGCACATTCAAACAATGCATACACTTAAAACATGCACACATTTGAGCGGGGTGAAGCAAAACAAATTATGAGTCTTGTCAAACACACAAAAATTGATGATCAACATGGAATAAAGAGACCAGACACAGAAAGTTGGGTTAAAAAGCACCACTTCATTTTGATCTATATTCTATTTAAGTTAATGGAACCTGAGAGGAGCTAGGAAGTTGGGAGCAACCTGATGTGGGCCCAGCTGAGGCCAGGTGTTTACCCTATACTTACTCCTCTGCCTTCCTTTGAGTGAAACACCTGAGCCCTGAGGACAATCTAATATCTGGGTTGCTCCCTGGCCAGCCACATACTGGAATGTGATCCCAGGGCATTCCCACCCCAAGTCCCAGGACCTTATAGGTGAGAGCAAAACCTCCAAGTCTGCCTCAAGGGTAGACTCCTTCCCTGCCCTCCAACTCCCAGAACCTGTGGAGATCATTCCAGAGCTGTACCCTTCACCAAAAGGATGCCAAGCTGAACACATACATTCTCCCCCACCAATTGCCACATCTCTTACATTCTCCCCCACTACTTGCCACAGGCAAAGACCAAGCGTCTGCTTAGTCCCTTCCCCCCACCCGTCAGCAGGGCACCCACCCCTTATTGCAAGTCTCCAAGGAAAATGAAACTGTCTTCCGCAGACAGATGAATGTCATCATCCCCATAGATCTCTGGCTGATCAAATCAAATATTAGGATGTCAACGAAAGTGGTCCCACCTTCTGTGCATTTTGTATCTTTCTGTTAATCTTCTTTGTCAGAGAGTTCACCACCTGTGGTCCCTCTCTGCTAGCTTCTGCAGTGCTGAACCCTCCTTGCACTGTGCAAGGTGCTGAATAATAACTCTGAGTCTCCAAGTTCTATTTACAGAACTTTATTTAATAAATTATAATAATAAAATTTATTTTTACCCCGCCCCTCTGTTAAAAACAATCGGGGCAGCTTACAAAAATTAAAATACAAATGCAGATTAAAGTCCCTAAACACCACCCACCCCCATAAAAAAGATATTAAACCAATATAAATTGAAAACAACTAATCTAAAATCACATTAAAAAAATAATAAATAGCCAGCAGACCAAAAGAGGCCAGGAGCTCCTGAGGCCGGGATCTATTTAGGAAAGGCGTGCCAAAAGAATCCATCTTTAGTGCTTTTTTAAAGCTACTGAGGCTTGTCATCTGATGGATCTTGTTTGGCAGGCCATTCCATAATTTGGGGGCAATGACCAAAAAGGCCCTCTGGGAAGTTGCAGACAGCCTAGATATTTGTGGCTGAAGCAAATTCCTCCCAGAGGACCGGACTGCACGGGGAGGATTGTATGGGAGGAGGCGGTTCTGAAGATAAGTTGGACCCAAGCCATTTAGGGCTTTAAAGGTAATAACCAACTCCTTATACTGTGCCCAGAAACTGATAGACAGCCAGTGGAGAGATTCTAATACTGGTCTCTCTGAGATGTTCCCGAGACCACTCTGGCTGCCATATTTTGTACCACTGAAGTTTCCAGACCAAGCATGTGGGTAGCCCCATGTAGAGCACATTGCAGAAATCTAAAGGAGAGGTTACCTGCGTGTGAACAACAGTCTCAAGGTCACTTACTTCCAGGAAAGGATGCAGCTGGCGTATCAGCCGAAGCTGATAACAGGCGCTCCTGACCATCACATTCACCTGACTTGTCATCTGAAGCGATGAATCAAGGAGCACCCCCAGACTGCAAACACAGTCCTTAACGGAGAGTGTGACCCCATCCAGGACTGGAGGTTGCAACCCAACTCCTGGTTTTGGGGCCGCTACCATGAGCACCTCCATTTTGTCCAGATTTAATCTCAATCTGTTTTTCCTCATCTAGCCCATTACTGCTTTAAGACATTTACAGAATATTTATAGCTGTATACAGACCAACAACTGTCCATTAATGAGGTAATCCAACAGCATCTCCAGCTACAACACCAACAAAAAAAACCAACAATGAACATAGGCCACATCCATATTTATACACATTTTCCATGGCATGATCCATGGCCATGGTCCATAGGTGTCTGTAATGGTCCAGTTGTGTCAGATGCTTGTATCATCTTTGCTGTGTCGTCCTGAACATATTCTGGGTGGTGTGATGATGACAGTTCACATCCATTACCATACGCAACCTTTTCCTCATGTGGCATCATCCAGCATATACAAGACTAAGAAAAGGATAAATAGTTGTTGTTGTTCAGCCAGGTCAATGGAATGCAATCACTGGACACACACTGCATTCACCTCTATCTCTCCATGTGTTCTTACGTCTCATTACAAAACCTTTGACACTCTTCTAGACTCTATCCAGATTTTGAGGAACCCCCTCACCACACAGAATCTGGTGTGGCAAAACAGCTGACCAACAGCAGAACCTCATGCCACCAGGCCTTAATGGTATGGAAATTGTGTAGTGCCTGCAAAATGGCAGCCTTCCCCTTGAGCAAGCCTAAGTCATTCTCACCAAGGTGAAACATGACTAACGAAAGCTGTGACAAGGGGAATATGTATAAATATGTATATAAGAAACTTTTAATTTAAAAAAGGCAAGAAGAGAGGAAAAGGAAATTAGAAATGGAAATATAAATTATTGGAAAATAAATATATATCAGATAAGAAGAAACAAACCTATATTGAGTTCTGAGCAAAGAGGGAAGAATTAAACAAAATGGGGGTAGGTGAAGTAAAGGAAAATTTAATTTATTTAAGAAGGGTGTATTTTGAATTTAGTAATAAAATTCAGAAATGTTGACTAGATCCACAAAGAAGAAAAAAATAGAAAACATGATAACTGTGATTAGAGTTAAAACAGGTAATGTGTAGAACAATGAAGGAAAAATTTTAAAAAATTGAGGAATTTTATAAAGTTTTGTACCAATCAGGGCATAAAGCAGTGGAACAAATAGAAAAATATATAGGGGAAAATTGGAAGATTAAAATAGAAGAGGAAGATAGAGAATTATTAGAAAAACCAATTACAAAAATGGAAATGCAAGAGGCAATAAATCATTTAAAATGTGGGAAAGCTCCAGGAATGGATGGGCTAGGAGCAGATTATTATAAAGTATTTAAAAAGAAGTTAATACCTAAATTATTAGAACTATATAATAATATAATTAATGGAGATAAAGTCCCACCATCATGGCAACAATCATTGATAATATTGATACCAAAACCAGATAAGGATTTGACGGACCCTGGATTGTACAGGCCTATATCATTTATAAATCAAGATGCAAAGTTATTATCAGCAATAATGGCAAAGAGAATGAATAGTTGTATGTATAAATATATATTAAAGGATCAATGTGGGTTTGTGAAAGGAAGACAAATGTCAAATTTAATAGGAAGTGTACTGAATAAAATACATATAATCACAAAAACAAAATTAAAGGCAGGGATATTAGTATTAGATATATTTAAAGCATTTGACTATGTAGAATGGTCAACACTAAAATAATATTGAAATAATTTGGAATGGGGAAGAGATTTAGAGGATTAATAAATCAATTATATTCTCACAACACAGCCACAGTGGTGGTTAATGATGGAGTGACAAGAAAGATAAAAATTACGAGAGGAATAAGACACGGTTGTCCACTTTCTCCAATTTTATTTGCAATGGTAATAGAAATTTTAGCAAATGTGATAAGAAATGATAATCATATAGAAGGAACTGGATTAGAAACAAAACATAAGTTTGCTGATGATACATTGTTAACAATTATGGAGTTGATTAATGGAACAGGAAAAATTAAAGAACATTTAAAAATACTTGGGGAGATGACAGGTTTACAGATTAATTGGAATAAATCAGACATGATGTTATTTAATTATACTAAGAAAGAAGAAAATAGATTTATAAAACAGAAAAATTAGAAGTTTATTTAAATTACTTTAAATTAAAAAGTAATATTAAATATCTAGGAATAAATATTACAAAAGATCTAAAGGAATCAGAAGAGAAAAATATTATGGTTTTAAGGAAAGAAAAAGAAAAGAAGTTGGAAGAATATAAAAATATTCAAGTATCATGGTTTGGAAGAGTAGCATTATTTAAAATGAAAATATTACCTAAAATAATTTTTGTTTAGTATGTTACCAATAAAAATATTGGAAGTTGAATTTTTAAAAATGACAAAATATGTTGAATAAATATTGTAAAAGGGAAAAGAACAAGATTAAATAAATTATTTTGTTATAAATCACAGAAGGAAGGAGGACTTGGTTTTCCCAATGTAAAAGGATACTATGAAGCTAATCAATTGAGATATGTTATAGAAGGAATTGTAGGACAGGAAGATTTAGAATGGCTAGAGACAGATATACGGAAATAGATAATTATTTATTTATTTATTTATTTATTTATATCCCGCCCCTCTACAAAACACAATCGGGGTGACTTACAATAATTAAAATATACATCCATACCCTCAATCCCACCCCCCTTAAAATTAAATAATTTAAGAATTAAAACATAATTAAAAAATACAAAACAATAAAAATAATTAAAAAAAAACATAAACAATGGACCATGGCCATGGTGAGATCAGGACAAGCTAGATTACCTTTTTGTTTTGTTTTTTTGATGGCTGGGTATCTATTCAGGAAAGCCCTGCCGGAAGAGATCCGTCTGCTTTTTTAAAGCTATTTAGGGTGGTAATATGATGGATCTCATCTGGCGGGGCATTCCATAATCTGGGAGCAATAGCCAAAAAGGCCCTGTGGTAGGTCGAGGAAAACCTAGTTTTTCAAGGTTCTAACAAATTCCTCCCAGAGGACCTGAGTGCATAGGGAGGATTATATGGAAGGAGGCAGTCCCAAAGATAGGTTGGCCTCAAGCCATTTAGGGCTTTAAAGATCCATTTCAAACTGGCTTTAGGGCAGGATTTGGAGTTGAGACTGCTTTGACTAATGATCTTTGCCTGAACATTGACAGGCTTAGTGTGACCCTCTTGGTGCTACTGGATCTGACTTGTGTCAATTTGATATGTAATACGGATATATAAAACCTTAATTTTAAAAAAATCTGAAAAAAAAGAAAGAAATGGATCTAGATAATCGGTTTCTTCCAAGAAAGCTTGGAGTTGGACAGCAACCACCCTCTCAATCATCTTGCTCAAAAAAAGGTAGTAAGGAGACTGGCCTATGGTTCTTCCTATCCAGAGGGCCAAGGGAAGGTCTTTTTAGGAGCGGTCTAACTGCCGCTTCCTTCAAGCAAGATGGAATATGATGTTCCCTAAAGGATGCATTGATGATGTCCCTAAGGAACATCCTCAAGGTGTCACCCCCCTAGACGACCAGCCACGAAGGGCAAGGGTCAAGAGGGCAGGTAGTCTTCCTCACTCTACCAAGGAGCTGTCAAGGGAAATGGGTATTGGAGTCACATTATTGGGTATTGGTTTTTTAGCTAGGCAAAAGACCACTGTCTCATTAGGCCTGTAACTTTTCCAGGCCAAGACTTGTTTGTGTTTTGCTAGAGGTTAAACAACAGTGAGGTCATTCCTTGTCTGGGAAAATGCCCAGGTGCTGTTTACTGTGTTCTGTAACTATTATCTCTCTGATTCCCACAGTGTAGGCTGAGAGGCCTGAAAATGTTATTGTTATGTTTTTCACTGAATCTGCTGCCTTGCAGTCTGTGTTGAGACACTGATGGAGCCTGTTAGATACAGGAGGGTCTGCGTTTGACACAGAGAGACTCAGAATGATTTTTCTTAAGCTCTGTAGCTTGGCTTGCCAAAAATAGCCATGATGTACTCTGCTTCAGCAGCTTACTTTAGATATTCCAATAAAGCCTACAAAAAGGACTGTGTTTTTTTCTGTCTCCATGTTTTACACCAAGTATGCAACTGGGGCCCACTTTCCTCATTTTTCCAGGGCAACTCTGCTAATTGTCCTTTCTATTTGTGCGTGATTAGGAAGGCTGCATTCCTCGACAGGAACTTGTCCACATTACCAGTACTTACAGATTGAAATTGATCCAGTATAACCTCATCAACGGAGTTACTGGACACCTCGTCAATCAAATCTGCTACAAGCCTGGTGTCCAAATCAGCTTTTATCTGAGAGATTTTATCCGCAAAGAAGTTGTTAAATGCAAGGCTTCAACAGAATCACTGTCGTTACCAACCAATAACCCCTCTAAGGCTTTCATGAATCCAGTTGGTTCCATTAGCCTTTGAGGGCAGACCATTCTAGTAGGTCCTCCACCCCCAAAGGGATGGACAGTGGCTCTGAGTTCAACCTTGATCAGGAAATGATCCATCCATGACAATGCGGTGGTTTTAATCACCTCTGCCCATGGATATTCCTGTTCCGTACTAAAGACCGCACCGAGGGTATGACCCACACAATGAGTGGGTCCATCAACCAATTGGGATAGGACCATGTTTGTCATGGACTCCGTGAACTCCTGAGCCTCACCTGATAAATTTTGACAAATTGGTCTAAAAATTGGGATGTTGAAATCACCCAGAACTAGCAGTCTGGGCAACTCCAACATCCCACTTGAGACCAGCTGTGTAAGCTTGGTTAGGGAGTCTGTTAGACAATGGGGGGACGCTATACTAACATAATCCCTAGACTCTCCCTGGTCTTCAGGCTCAGGCACAAACACTCAAAGTGGACTGATTTCTGGATAAGAGAATATGGTATATATTTTTGGTAATTTTTACAAAAAAGGAAATTAATGACATTGAGAACCCATTTTTGCAAAATATATTGGAAATATGGTATAAATATAAGAAAGAATTATTGCATACTGATTCAGTTTTAACACCAGTCAGAATTGGGGAAAAAAACTAAGTAATTTGAGGAGGAAATTGGGAAAGGAATTAAGAGGACTAAAGAAAAGAGGACTAGGACTATAGATGGATGGATAGGATGGATATGTGCGAAAGAGAGTATAAGAGGGAAATTACATGGAATAAATATTTCATGGTTTAATTGTATACAGTTGGAACAATGGATTAAAAATTGGAAAAAAGAATAACAAAGAAATAAAGGAGTTTACAAAATTTGAATACTTGGTAAAAAAAAGGAGAAAAGATGGATAATAATGAAATTCTAAAAGTTATCACAAGTGAATTATATAAAATAATGATAAAAATAATGATAATAAAGATAAGGCAGAATATTTAAGGAAAATATGGGAGGAAGACTGGCCTATAGTTCTTCATATCCAGAGGGCCAAGGGAAGGTCTTTTTAGGAGTGGTCAAACTGCAGCTTCCTTCAATGGGAGGAAACAAAAATGGAAGATTATGAGTGGGATAAGATTTGGAGACAAAGACAACTAAAAGTTTTGTTAATATGCATAAAAGAAAATTATTATAAAATAATATGGAGATGGTTTTTTGTGGGTTTTTCCCAGGATATGAGGCTGTGTTCTGGAAGAGTTTTTTGCTGACTTTTTGCCTGCATCTGTGGCTGGCATCTTCATGGTTTCTAATGCCAGCCGCAGATGCAGGCAAAACGTCAGGAATAAACTCTTTCAGAACATGGCCTCACAGCCTGGAAAAAAACCACAGAAAACCTATGGATGCCAGCCGTGAAAGCCTTCAACTTCACAATATGGAGATTTGACACCAGCAAGATTGCATAATATAGATAAGAATAACTCAAAATATTGTTGGAAAGGTTGTTAAGAAATAGGTACATATATGCATATGTGGTGGAATTGTAAATATGTACAGCAGTTATGGGAAAATGTTTTTATAGAAATAGAGAATATTTTGAATATAAATATAGATAGGAAACCGAGTATAGCATTGTTGTCAATTTATAATGGAGAGAATGGGAATCAAGCAGAAAAGGATTTAATAACAAATTTATTAATGACAGCAAGATTAATTATAGCAAGATACTGGAAAAGTCAAATAAATGTACAAATGGAGGAGTGGTATAAAGAAGTCTGGGAAATGGCAATAAATGATAAATTAACATGTAGAATTAAAGTAAGAAGAGGAATATGGAAAGAAAGTGATTTTGACAAAATTTGGAAAGTATTTGTTAAAAAAAATATTACAGACAAGGGATGGGAGTTTTCCTACATGAAAAGAAATGAGATTCTGGAGAGATTAAATAAGGGAGAATGGCTCCAGTGAAGTGGAGCACTTAGGAGGGGGGGGGGGTAGGGGAATTAATATTGTTGGAGAGAATTATAGTAAAGTGTTTATGTTAACCTTTTAAATTAGTTGAATGGAAATATTGTTATGTTTATGGTAATATTATGTACTTTGGTATATAAGTATTGATTGGATATTATAATGTATGAATACAAAACTAATATTTTTTTTTTAAAAAAAATGACTAAAACATGAGGAGGAAGCCCAGTGCTCTCCTCAAACAAAAGAGGGAACAAACCATTCCAATGGAGGCCAGGCCTCTCCTGGCACTCCATAGTGGTAATATTTTGCTCAACTGAAGTTGAGCCCCACAGTGGCAACTTTGGGCATGGTATGCTGCCCAGGTATACCATACTATGGCTGTAGATAAGGACCCATTGTCTCACCAAATAGCATCAGGAAACTAATGAAAAACAAAATGCTAGTAAAAGCTCAGTCACCACTGAAGAGGATGCACGCCATGTTGTCACACCAGAAATTGACAGATGAGTTAGCTAACTCATCTGACCAATCTGAACAGCCACTACAATAGGAAAATAACTCCAAGAATGTTAAGTCCCTCGATAGCCCTGCCTAAGCCCACTCCCCAGGCCATTACTGGGTATACCAATGTCCCCTAAAGTAAAACTCAAAACCAATGGACCCTGCAGCATCAGAGGATGAATTCCAAAGGCACAAGGCAATAGTCAAGTTTAGTTGGGCTGGGCCCCTTTTGTATGTACAGAAGGACCTTCTGATCCCTTTCTATCAGAGTTATCCTTGGAGTCACCTGCTCCCCTACCCCTCAGGCAATGCTGAAAGGAATGTAACCCTTTGCATATGGGGAATCTATGCTTAAATTTGCAAGGACATCTTTTGCACATGCCTTGCATCACAGATTCCCAACAAAAGTCAACCTGTTTGGAAGTTGCAGAGTGACTCCTACTTGGCACCCCTGGTCAATGTGCTCACTTTCACCTTGAATCAGCTATGCAGGGGTCATCAAGTGCATCCAAAGCTGTGTATGCACCTGGTCCCATATAATTCCTGGGAAACGTAGCTGCCTTCATTCTGAATGCCTCAAACAGGGCCCATGAAATCAGTATAAGCCCTGTGAATCATATCCATGTAACGGTTAGCCATAGGCCCCTTTCCAGGGCCCTTTCCAGGGCTGAAACATCACCATTATGTCTGCAAAGCATCACCATTACACCAGCAAAAATGAAAACCCCAGACAGCCAGTTATGCCAGTGGCTATCTACCTTCCTTTTTTTTTTTTTTACCTTCTCCCTTTCTTTTTCATCCAGTCCTTCCTGGTCCTTCTTCTCTGACACAGTAGCACACTGGTTCCCCTGAGCATATCAAGAGGACCAGGCAGCAAAAGTTGTTGTAGCAGAGTTGCATTAATTAGGCAAAGAAATAAGCACATGGACACAGATGTGTGTCTAAATTATTTCTCTTTACTAAAACATATTATAGTGATATTTATAATGAGTCTGAGATTCCTATCATACAAACTACATATCACAACACAATATTCAGTGCAGTCCTGTCACTGTACAGCCCAGACCAAACTACACAGAGCAAAACCCAACTCAATAATACAGAGACAGTGATTCTCACATTCTCTCACAGAGATGAGTATTTGGCCTTCTCACTTCCCACACTAGCTTTCCAGGTCTAATCAAGATATGCTAGCCAGCTGTGTTTAGCCTTCTCATTACTGGCCCCTCCAAGCTGTAACATATCATACTTGCTCTTTATGGTATAAATTTCCAAGTTGCATATCCTAGCATCCTGACATTCTCTATCTCCCTAGAAAGGAGTGAGAAAGCATCCACTTACTCACCACATAAGATCTTATCTATGGTGGCCTGCATTAAATGGTCACCCAAACTCTTATCCAAACCACAGGCAGGAAGGGAACTATAAGAAACCCCTCCATAAGACCCCACTGGAAACTTGTGATGCATTATTGGAGACCAAAAAGGACCCTGAGTTCTGCCTAGCCCAGTATCCTCTAGAGAACCAAAAGGCCATTGCTGAGGGGAGAATCCAAATTAACCTGCACACCTGAAGGCCATGGCTGAGAACCTGAAACTGAATACCGCACAGGTGGCAATCAATAACAATGTAAAACACCCAATTGCCTTCCAATGAAACCAGAAGCGCTAGCCAATCCCCCTATTCCAGAGACACCTGAAGCACCAGAAACTGACCATACAGACTCTAGTGGCTTACTCAAACTTCCTATGGCCATTTTTCGTGAACCAAACTGTTATTAGCTTATGTAGCAAACAAAGGGGTAGGTGTATCAGTTAACTCACCTAGCGCACTATAAGCAGGATGATACTCTTCAGCCAGAGACTGGAGCTGCACCATTGCTAACACTTTGAACAGGTCCAGCAGAAGCTTCTGCTGAAAACCTCTTATCGAAGGACTCTAAGCAAGATAAAACCACTTTATTAAGTGTGTCTTTACTCCCTTTCTTACTGACATGCCCACCGCTAACCTGTCCTCTCACCAGTGTAACTGTTCTTTGTCACTATTCCTCAAGCTTGGCTAAAATCGCTGCCCTATCTCCCATCTTGCCCTCCTCATCTGAAGAACTAAGGGGGACTGGTGGGGGGGGGTTTCTTATCAAGACCTTTCCCTTTTGAATTGCTGGAACCTTTCTGAGATGCCATCATACACAATATATAATAGGCAAAAAGGGGAGCCTGTCCAAGAGTCACCAATAGAATGCAACTATTAATCCCATGCCCCAATAGCAACCAATCAAACTAGAACAAGTCTTGCTACCAACAACCAGACTAAAACCTGGCTATTAGTCCAACACTCTAACCAAACTAAAAAGTCAAATAAACACTGTCAGAAACCAGATAGAAATCTGGTTCCTAGTCCAACGCTCAAGCCAAAAAACCCAAAGAAACTGTACCCTTACAACAGACCAGCGTCATCAACACTGTCAAAGAAACCAAAGGTTGGCAGACAGTAGTCTTGCAGAATGGCCACTACCAGCAAACTAAAGCCAAATGGTGCCTACTACATGCCTCTAAGAGGCCTAGCAATAATGGCCATCTGGCAAGAAAAGACTAACCAAAATGGCTACCACAAGTAAGAAAAGGTCAAATAGCACATACCATGTGCCTCAAAGAGGCTTAGCAATAATGACCAATTGGCAGAGTAAAGGCCTAACAGTAATGGCTACCAGGCTGAGTAAAGAACTAATAATAATGACCTCTGGCAGTGGCAAGGCAGCTACACATCCCCACCCCCCTCCCTGGCCCACATGGGGCAAAGTGGCACATCCAACCTACCCATAAAACAAACAAGAGCTATACTGATGCACAAAACCATACAGAATAATAAGAGAGAACCTATGACTGATGAGACAGAATGACTGATGGGAGGGAAAAAACAAACAGACAGACAAACTAGAGAGCAGAAAGCAAATGGGGAGGATGACTAAGCAGATATAAGAAGGAAGGAAAAAAAATGGAGTGTGGGGTCAAATAGCCACAAACAGAAGAAAAAGGAGACTAGACTGAAACACCATGGGATAAACCAATAGGGGAAGGTGTGCTGAATCAGTCATACTGCCAAGCCCTGTGGGGGACCTAAACACTGCTGAGCCTGCAAATATAAATGAAAGAAACCATCAAAGGGTGGGGGGTTTGACTCCGACACACTGTAGAGCCTGACAAAGCTCAGCAACATGCCCAGCCAAGTAACACACACAACTAGGACCTAACTCACAAACCCAGTAACAAGAATCCACACCACACTAAATGAGCCAAGTGCCAAGACAAGACAAACACTCACACAAAAGTTAGAGAAAAAAACACACAGCCCAAACACACAACCACTCAGGCCACCACAACATGTGCATCAGCACAAATGCAGCCAACACACACACAATCACTCAGGCCACCACAACATAGCAGTGCAAACATAGCCAAAAACCCCGCACCAGCATTCAGACAACAAGACACACAAATAATATGAAATCAGCAATTGAACACAATGGCCAAAAATCCAGTGAGATGAATACCAAGCCTGAACTATACAATCTGAGTGAGAGAAACATGTAAGGGGAAGATCTGACCTTAAGTAGCCCACAACCATGTCCCTTCACATGCTGTGTTCTGATGCCCTATGCCAGATGCAAAGCCTCTTGGTCTCTTTCCATGGAAGCCATCAAAAGGTGTACCTTCCACTCCGCATCTTTGCTGCGCTGGTCCAGGTACACATATACAACCCAAAGAAAAGGGGCATGAATCAGACCTGGGAGTGGCTATGGAAAGAAATCCACAGTGTACTTATAAATGTGTACTTTATAACTATACATATCCCTAATTCATGCACAGAGCCAGCTCCACCATTAGACTCAGGAAAGCTTCTCATTGGAAAAAGCAGGTGTTTGGAGTGGAGAGCATCAGCAACATACTGGAGGCAAAGATTTGTGTGCCACACTGCCTTTTGCATGTCCCTGAAACTAGACTGTAGTCTTCAGGCACAGTGGAAGATGCTAATCAATTGTCCATATTGAAGTGAGATTTAATTTCCAGTCTGACCACTTTCAATACATGAAATGGAAGGGAATACCACTTCTCTTTCAACTCCTGCAGCATAATATCTTGAGGAAGCCTTGCTTAATCCCTTCGCCACTGCTGGGACATCACAGGGTTGATCACAGAAGAGAGTCTAATGTTCCCTTCTTGTGCCAGAGTATATGCCTCATTTCCTGTACCATTAAAAAACTTTGCCAGAAAGATAGTCTGCAACCAGAGTACTACCATGATTCAATTCTACAGTCTGCTTTCATGAATAAAAAGAACTCCAGTGCTGTCCCACAGTGCAATGGGAGAGGTTGGCAGGTAGCTAATCCGAAATATTTTGCTTCCTGCCCTGTTGTATTGTGCTAAAAAAAACCTGATAACACTAATAAAGTGTGATTTAATACCTTGCCAGTAATGGGGTCAGTCAGAGTGCTTCTTATCCTGCTTGCCCACAGGTGAATTTGGGGAGATATAAAAGGGTGAAATGCAGGTCCAGAAGAAATTAGATAGAAGGGAATGTAGTTTACCTTATAAAGCCTGTGTAACTATATCACAAGCTGCCTCTATTTTTATGGAGTTTAACCCTTTGGTCACAGACAGTCACTTCCTGCTTTGAAAATAAACATTGATAAATTAAAAAATCCCCGCTTTTGACTATTTAGAATCAGAAGTATACCAATATGACTTCAGAAGTAAAATAGGTTGTTCATTAATAGCCCCTATGCTCCTTTGTCCCATTAATGGCACTACCTTTATGTTGTGGTGGAATTGCCTGCTCCTGTCAGGCAAGAGGTTATGCTGATGACAGCAGGGCTCTGGTAGGGTCTCCCATGTGAGACAGGCTTTTGCACTGGACTCAGGCTAAATGGGCCAAACAGCTACTGGGCAGCAGCAGTAGTAGGGGGAGACACTAGTGGAGGTCTTCTTTCAGAGACAGTGGCAGTGGCACCATAGCTAACATTTGCTAGTACTGCACAGAAGGAGGCACATTAAACCTCCTCTAGAAGATAGTTTACCAGGAAAACCATATGATGAGAGAATCCAAAATGAAACAAGAGATAATGGCAGAAGATGAGACTCTCAGGTCAGATGACATTCAATGAGCTACTGGGAAAGAGCAAAGGACAACTATGAGTAATGCTGTGGCTAATGGCATAACGGGACTCAAACTGAGAGGGTGTTCAGCTGTTGACATGCTCTTGGCTCAATCATTAATCAGAATGAAGACTGTAGTCAAGAAATCAGAAGAATAGGATTTGGGAGGGCAGCTATGAAGAACTAGTCAAGATCCGTATATTATTGAATACAGATGGCCCTCTGTATCCATGGATTTGGCATCCATGGATTTCACCATCCATGGCTTGATTTTTAAAAAAAATCCCCAGAACCAAATCTTGCTGCTTGCCATTTTATGTAAGGGACACAATTTTACTGTGCTATTGTATATAATGGGATTTGAGCATCCACAAATTTTTGTATCCATGAGGGGTCCTGGAACCAAACCCCAGTAAATACCAAGGTTCTACTCTGCTAATGTTTGGATTGTCCTTGCCATGATATTTCCCATTTCATGTATGACTGTGAAAGTTGGACAGTGAAGAAAGCTGATAGGAAGGAGGAAAAAAAAATAAACTCATTTGAAATGTGGCACTGGAGAAAGAATTCTATGGATATCATGGACTTCTAAGAAGACCAATAAATGAGTCCTAGAACAAATTATGCCTGAACTCTCCCTAGAAGCCAAGATGACTAAGCTGAGGCTACTACAGACTTTGAACATACCATGAGAATGGTAGCCTTCCCTACTACCCTCTTCCTATAATATCTCATAATTAGAAATAATGGAGACTTCAAAGGGGTCAAGCAGAACAGGGTGACCCAAAAAGAGGTCAGATGAAGGTCACAAGGACTTGGGAAGGTGTCATAGAAATATTTTCACAAGCAATCCCAAACTATAATTGAGAGGAAGCCCCCTATTAAACAAAACTATCAAGGAGGTATATGCTATTTCCTTCTTGGGCCCCTAGATGGTAAGTCACACAACCTAAACAATCAAGTGACCTCTCCAAACCAAATCCCCAGGAAATATTCCCCAGATCCTCCTCCTGTCCTGCAGTGCAAGGTTGTCATAAACACATCAGTTCCTATCTCCCAGCCATTAACAGCAATCAGCTAAGGAGATTATCAGATGCTTTTAAAAAATCCCAAGGAGCTCTCAATAACAATGTCAGTCTACTGCCGAAGGGTCCCAATATCACACACACCATCCTCCTGGCATGCTTGTTCCATTCTCCCTCTGTGCTGGAGTGACAAAAAAGGTGCCACTTTTCGTTAGCAGAAGTTTCCACTAATAAAAAAATTGCACCTTTTTCGCCACCTCAGAACAGAGGGAGAACAAAGGAAGCATGCCAGGAGAATGGTGTTTGCGATACTGGGACCCATTGGCGGTACAGTGAGATTGTTCTTGAGAGCTCCTTGCAGGTTTTAAAAGTGTCTGATAATCTCCTAAATTTCAGTTCCCTTTGTTTACTCAGTAGTAAACCCATCTAAGCTTTGTACTAGCCGAAGTACCCTTTCAGGATATGAAATAGGGTATAAATATTAGTCCCGTAACAATAGAAAGGTGTGCCACTGTGGACAAGAGTGACCACTCTCTTTCTTGGTGCACCCCTGGATTGGAACTTCCAGTGCCACCCTCAGACCTTGCTCTGAGTACTTTGAAACCCCACTCTTCAAGACTGGTAACTATCTTCCTGTTCCCCAGATCTATTCTTCTATCTAAGTTTTTTGCCTTAACTTTTTGATAGCCTTGTGTGGTTCTTGTGAGCATGTGTTGCGTGCATGAATACTTTTTGTGTTATTTCCAATTAAAACATTTTATTTCACTTTAACCTGGAGTTCTCTACAGTTAATACTGGTATATATAGGTAAAAAGATCCCAAGTTACCCACCTCTCACAGCCTTCCATTTGAGCTAATCATAATAATTCCACCAAATATTAATATAGTTTTGGCATCACGAGTGGGGCTCTAAAGCACCCCCAACCTCTTTGGGTAACAAGAAGACATGACTCACTAGAAAAGACAATAATGCTTGGCAAGCTAGGAAGCAGTAGGAAAAGAACTTATTTGATTGAGTCTATCCTACATATAATGTGGTCTTCCTCTTTTCTACTGCCTCTCATTTAACCAAACATTCATGTTTTTTTCTAAAGAATCATATCACCTCATGATATGGCCAAAGTACAATAGCCTTAGTCTGGACATTTTGACAATCCATGGTGCCTCTAGCACCATAATTCAAATGAGTTGATTATCTTCCTGTCAGTTTTTTTTCACTTTCCAGCTTTCATAACAATACATAGAAATCATGAATAATACAGCATGGACAATCCTGACTATAGCTTTTAATGATATATCTTTATACTTGAGGATCTTGTCTAATTCCTTCATAGTTGCCCTTCCAAATCTACTCTTCTGATTGCTTGACTACAGTCTCCATCCTGATTTATGACTCAGAAACACCCTAAAGACACCAAATTCTGTTAGATCTTGAAAGCTAAGCAGGGTCAGCCCTTGACTACTACTTCAAGGGAAGTTCTCCAATGAATACCAGGTGCTGTAGACTATATTTCAGAGGAAGGAATTGACAAACCACCTCTGTGTGTTCCTTGCCTCAGAACACCTTATAAAATTAATGGTTTCACCATAAATCAATAGATAAGTTTAAGGCACCTATATACATGCATTCACAATGTATAGAAAAAAAATCTTTCTGACAAATAAAAGAAAATGTGGGTGGGAATGTCTCATAAACAGTATTGGGCTGTAATTTCAGGTAACTTCAGGTAATTACTACCAACATGACAGGAAGGTTCAGGGGAGATGGTCTGGTTAAATGTTATCGATTTAAAACATGCCATATAGAAGATTTTTAAAACCACAGTGAAAAAAAAGTGAAATTAATTTTCTCAAACCAAACCAAGATTTTGTAAGAAATCTGTATTAACAAATAGCAGTAAAAACATCTCTGGTTATCTTGCCTTCAGCAATCACAAGCCATTTGGAAAATAGCCAACATTACTGAACACTCTAAAGCTCTTTCTGAATAAATTGATTTGACACAACCATCTAAAGGCCAGGAGAGAGGTATAAAACAGCCTCTCCTGTAAAATATAATTCTGAAGTCCAGAGGCCTCTATTCAGAAAAAAACAAAAAGCCTACCTTCCTGCAGATACCATCACTTCCCATAAATATATCTGTATCCTCCACATTGTTGCTGTTGTTTTAAAGATTGTCATTAAATATAACAGCATAGCCAGAGATAAAGAGGCCAGCCAAGGGCAGGGCAGGGCAATGAAGAACTGTTGCTCAGGATCTCAAAAAGGTAAGATTTTCTTGAACATCACAAACTCATTATAGTTGTTTCCAAAGCTCTCTACAGGTTTTCTTTCCTCTACTTCTTTGTCCTTATCTCTTCATATGTCACTGTCTGTGACCTATCTTTCTCTAGCTTTTGCAGTTGCCAAAAGCTATCCTGAACTCTCAATTACCTTTCTTCCTGCACATACCTCCTAAAAATACACTTCTTCCATCAAATCATTGAAACAAGTAGCAGAGACCCTGTAGTCTAAGCAGGGAGGCTTTTTCATTACACCAGTGTGAGCACTCCCCTTACTCCATTTCTATTTGGTTTTTAAAGAAATGGTACTGAAATGGAAGTAGCTCCAGGGCTAGCGTGCATTCCCCATCCCCATATCTGGGGCACATTTGGACACCAGGAAGGCTTGACATGCAATCATTGCACCAAACATCTCCTAATCTAACCCTTATTATCCTCTATTTATTTTGGAATGCTGACATTCTCCAAAGGCTGGGGATGTAAGCACAGATGGAAAACTGAGGCTGGACTTATGTCCTGCCCTCATAGAAAGAAATATAATTCATTCAGTTTTATGGCCCCTCAGAGACCCTCCTGGGGATAGGATAATAATAGCCTCTTGATAATTAGCATCTCTTTGGAGATTTACTCCCTGAGGATTTAGTTACCATTACAAAACTTTATTGCAAAATATTAAATTAGTCCTCCCCTCCCCACACACACCTTCTAGGTCCTCTGTTTCCATGAGGTGTGAATCTTTTTATTTACTTGTTACCTTTTCCCCTAACAGTGGTGTTGTATTGATGTGGAAAAAAGGAGATCAGAGATTTGTATTTATAATAAAATATAAATCTAATAAATTGTCAGTTTAGTAGAACTGTATTATAACACATGGACATTCATGTAACTACTGGTTATCATTTGTTGCTATATCTTCTAAGCAAAATGTCCATACATCATAATAAGATTAGTGCTGCTTTCAAGAAGCCGGTTGGTGCCCTTCTACTCCTTATTACAGGGGTGGGCAACTATAGTGGGCCCAGAGCCATTTTTCAGGTTTGTCAAGTGCTCAAGGACTACACTTTGAGAGGGTGGTTGAAGTGTGTGTGTGTTTTAAAAGGACCACACATATTGGAGTTTGTTTCAGGGTTTTTATTTATTTATTTATTTATTTTTCTTTTTGTTTTAAACATTCTAACCCCAATGAAGTTCTATTCCTTTACTTAACTTTATATTTTATCCAACTTAATGTGTCCCCTGACTTCAGCATTTGAATACTTCCTGCCCAGTTAATTAATTAAAATTAATTAAAAATTAATTCCTCATAAATTACCTCATCTCTATCTTTTTTTTAAAAAAAGAATTCTAATTGATTTTTTAGTTAATTTTAACTTATTTGCATGCCAAAATTGACCATTGTGTGTTCCAGTATACAGAAGAATACATTGAATGGATATATTCCTGCAGTGTCTCTGGAACAGGGTTATAGAGATCTGTAGAACTCAAGAGTGTTTCCAGGAATTTTAAGTACAGATGAGTGGTGATCTAGGGAAAAGGAAGCACATTGCATTTAGCAGTCTCTTCTAGTTTGATTTTGACCCTCAAGTCCTAAAACTGAACAGGGGAGCAAAATGTTGTCAAAGTGCCCTAAAATTGACAGTGGGGGGGGACAGGGATTCAGGGACACACAGGGGACGTAGGTGGGGGCCACACTCTCCCCACCTCTGTCTTATTCAAATCCTTAAACCCTGTTGTTTCCTAAACCACAGGCTGGTTCTGAGAGTTTAACTTGTATCTTCTTGTTGTTTTTCACTAGCTGAGTTGTCCCAAGGTTTCCCTTGCAATCTCTAATCTGGTAAAGTAGATGACAGGTGCTTCAGCTCCTTCTTGAAGCAGGAGGTGGTCTCTAAAGCCTCTGTTTCTCATCAGTAATAAATCTTCTCCATCTCTTGCTTCATGGGATTTTAGCACCTGCATTGGTTCTTTGGTCATTCTTCAGCTCTTAATTGTTAGAAGCTGTGGATGCTACTGGTAATGCTGATGCAAGTGATGATCAGACACCATGGTTGGAATTAACACAGGACATAATTTTATTTACATAAATCATTACATAGTATGAAGATGAGAAGGAGAGTCCTGTATTTGCAGGGCTGGTCCAGCCATGTTTGCAGGTTCCCTATCTTTGCTGGACCATTCTGCCTCAGCCTGGAGCCTGAGCCATCTATTGCATGATTAAGGGTAAATGGAGAGGACCAGGCCTAAGATGGTGGCTTCTGCTACCCAAATCCATAAACCAGACCCGGCACCACCTTCTCCACACTTGCCCATATCACAATGTTTAAAAAGTATTCAGGTCTCTCCTTATTCACCTTAATTCCTGTCAGCTGTGTCATAATACAAAACAGCTAGAAAGCTGCCCAACAATAATTATAGAACAATGTATACACAGGTGCCATAGCATTATCTTACCCATCCCTATCACCCATGAATAGGGAAAGTGAAAAACATACAACAATGACTGGAAAATAATCTCCCCCATCCCCTGAGGTTGACTAGTAAGAGCCTAAAGATGCTCAAATTGAAGTGATGGGTGGTTGCACTGGAGCCAGCAGCAGAAAGTTGCCAGGCTTAGCTGTGCATGTTAATGTATAGACTACACAAATCTCACTAGAGGAGGCCTTCTCATGTGATTATCAAATCTCACAAGACTGGTCTTGTGAGTCAACACCCCCATACAGTCTTGTGATAACCTCAACTTGTGGCCATTGCAGGTTCACCATACCCCACTAATAGCATGCCTGGCCAAGCAAGCAGCTTAGCTGGGTTCAGGGTGTTGGAGAGTTTTGCTGCAGCTGGCCACCTTCACTAAGATGAATTCGGGGGCAGGGGGGTTCCCCCCAAAAAAACTTCTTTTAGCTTTCTCTATGCATCTTGAATCACTCATTATTCTTCACGGTTCATCCACAACCTCCTGACTCTCCCAACTAGTTCTGAATCAGCCCTGAATTCCCACCACTCAAGATCCTCCAGCCAACCACCTCATGTGGGTTTGGGGAGGGGATTCCACACTGTCACTTATCTCTGTGGACTAAACTACTAGTATTTAAAGAAATGGCCAAAAAAACAGCATTTCATGAACTGAACAATTTAAGTGACTGCTTTTCATGAATTGAAAGGTAGGAATTTCATTTAACATAGTTGTTTCCTGGGGCTGGTTTACACAGCAGATTTATTGTGGCAACTTTCACTTTAATTCTTTTCCGCAGCTGTGCCAGTCAGTTTTTTTTTCTAATTATGTCGCTTTTAAGTTCAGACATGAATAAGTGTGGGGGGTGTGGCCTCCCAAGCAGACAAAGGCTGTATGGGGAAGGACAAGACTCACAGACTCTGCCCAAATAGCAGGGGGAAAGATCAAAGAAGTGGCTCTGTAAATCTGCCTGTAAATGAACTCACTCTGTGAAGCAGAGGGACAGTAATCTCTCTGCTAAAAGACCTTGCTGCCATGCTATCAATCCTAAGGTGAACCTATCACAAGTTTTTCCAGCCTCCCCCGTCTCCCTCCCCCGTCTCTCTCACTCGTGCTCTCTCTCTCGCTCCCTCCCTCCCTCCCTCCCCCAAAAAGAGTGACAGTTGGGAACATTATGACTGAAAGGTCTTGGGAATCCTTTTTCTTGGCAGACCTTCTGCAAAATAGCAGAGAGAATTTTTCAGTTTCCTGATCACTACTGAATGCAGTCCCTCTTTTTTAAGCCCACACCTTACATCACAGAAACCAATCACAATGCAGATCTGATGCAGCCCTTAGTTTACACTGCCAAGAAAGCGCTACATTGCAAATATACCGGCAAAAATAGTGACATCCCCTGGCATGCTATATTTGGGTGTTTTACCTTCCCCCCTTCTGAATGAGGCGATGCTGTGCTGTGATCCATGGGAACTATGAGCTATCTTAGCGGTATATTTAGAGGAATATTTGCCTGTGTAAACGACCCCCTGGATAACCATAAGTAACTGTGACAGTATAACTAACACTTAGGAGACAATAAGGACTTTATCAAACCACTCCCTCTTAACATTCTTTTGTTGACATAAATTGTGGCGTTTTTATGCCAGCAAAAGAACACCCCTACCAGACCTACCTTTTCGCCCCGATTGTTTTAACAGAGGGTCGGGGTATAAATAAATTTTATTATTTTATTATTTATTATTCAAGCATCAGTGAAGCTTCCCCAGCAGCAACAGAGCACAAATGGAGCTCCATTTACTTCCATGGTTGAGATCTCACCGATTCTCATGAGAAGATGCTAGTGCAGGAAATTCAAAAATAAAAACAAAGACACAAAAAGTACAGCAAAGCACTAAAACATACTTTAAAAGTCCCAGCTACACAGGGGGGAGGTCATAAAAAGAGTGTCCCCTACCTGGCTATCATGATCTCACCTGGAAGCGTTCTGTCATTGACACAGCATTCACATGAGTACAATGGTGCGAGGATTCAAATGCTGGCAATGCCTGCAACATATCGCCATGGGAGATCAATTGACAGCTTGGGCTATCAATAAAATAGAATGGCTTTTGGACTTGACATGATAGCAAAAGACTGGCATTGTCTGGTATGTGTGCCCCTTCATGATCATTAGGTGTCCTTATGACACCATATTTGCCTGGTCTGATCAAGTCCTAAGTCTAACATTTAAACTTTGTCCACTCAGTATAGGCCCACTGAAAGGTACCCAGCACAGCCTGGGTACAAACTAACCCAGGAGTAGCCAAACAGAACTGCACAGCAAAATGGGCACATAAACAAAGGCTTCAGCTAGCAGCCATTTCACTGCTCTGACCCACTTTCACACACAAAAAGACTTACAGACAGTGAGGCAAAGATATCTGGAGGTCTTTATCTTCAGTTGCAGCATAAACAAACATAGTACATACACAGCAAACCTCTGAGGGTCTATTATGTGGCAATAGAGACAGCAAAGGCAAATTTCCTCTCCCTCCCTCCCTCTCTCTTTCTTTTATATTAGCAGAGCTGTTTCAAGTGGTCAGGGGTCATTTACACATAGGCCCAAGAGAGGAAAATCTAGATCATTCAACAGCCTGATGAACACATTTTGCCTGGTACTTTGCAGATAAAATCACTCAGATCACCTCTGAATTGGGTGTTATACTTGATACAGAATCAGTGGATGTAAGCTGGGCCCTGCTTGTCTATTTACAATTGATACTTTTCAAGTTGTGCAACCTGAGGATGTGGACAGGATTCTTGGAGAGATAGGAACCACCACATGTGGTTTTAATAAACTTTTCTGTATGGGGACTATGGTTGAGTGAGTAGAGGGAACAGTCAATGACTCACTAAAACAAAGCAGAGTTCCAACTTGCCTGAAGGAGGCTGTTATAAAACCATTACTGAAAAAGCCATCCTTGGATCCCACCATTCTGGATAATCATTGGCCAGTCTCTAACATTCCATTTTTAGGGAAGGTACTGTAGCTTGTGGTAGTCTCTCATCTCCAGAGGTTTCTGGATGAAATTGATTATCTAGATCCATTCCATTCTGGTTTCAGGCATGGTTATGGGACAGAGGTGGCTTTGGTCACCTTAGTGAATGATCTATATTGGGAGCTAGACAGGGGGAGTGTGTGTCATGCCTCAGTCTCAGTCCTGAGACTCAGGTTCAGACATGGACAGTAAAGAAGAAGAGCAAAGTGTCATACCTGGTTCCCAAGGCCTCAGTTCATGCTATGATACAGATGAGAAGCAGAAGGAGAGAGACATGCCAGGGTTTGAGACAGAAAGTAACATTCCCCAGCAGTTAGAGTATACACACACACACCAGTACGTACTGCAGTTGAATGCAGATGAGAAAGGGAGGCCTCTGACACTTAGAGCATTAAAAAAGGAAGCATTTATTAATCAGACAACACCTATGAGATGCTGACACAGAATACATATCCCCTTAGGAAGTTGTTCCTGACAACCAACCTTTCTGGTGGAAGCAACTTTCTTGTCTCTTAAATTCCTGGCTTATGTTTCTAAGACTTCTGGACTCTTCTTTGTGAATTGACCTTACTACTCAATACTCCCTCAGACTGATGCCTTGGGTTTACTGCTTTGCCCTACTGACCTAGACTGCCTGGAGTCTGATAACTGTACACACCAGCTGGTAAGCTCCTTTTGAATCCCATCTTGGGAGAAAGGCAGAATATAAATCCAATAAATAAATCAATAAACTCCTGTTTTGGAATATTTGCTTCTTGACTTCCAAGACAGGACTGTGTGTTCCTACTATTTCTTCCAGACCTCTGGGAAGCTTTCAGTGCTATCAATCATGGAATCCTTCTTGGTTGCCTTACTGGGATAAGACTTGGCAGCAATGTTTTATAGTGAAACATTTTATAGTGAAGGAACCCAGGAGGTAGTGGATTCCTGTTTGAACCCTTGACTGTTGGCTTGTGGGGTCCCTTGGGTTTTGGTTCTGTCTCCAGTGCTATTTAACATACATGAAACTGCTGGGAGATGTTGCCCAGAGTTTTTGGGTGCTATGCCATCAGTATGCAGATGACACCCAACTTTATTACTTCTTTCCACCACAAGCCAAGGAAGCAATTTTAGTACTAAAGCAGCACCTGTCATCAGTAATGGACTGGATACAGGCAAATAAATTGAAACTTAATCCAGATGAGACAGAGGCACTCCTGGTCAGTCAAAAGGCATAGCAGGGAATAGGGATTCATCCTGCCCTGGATGGGATTACACTCCCCCTGAAGACACAGGTTTGCAGCTTGAGTATGTTCCTGGATTCAACTCCTGTCCTGGAAGCCCAGGTTTCAGCAGTTGCTAGGTTCTAGTTATGTCCCCAATACTATTTGCACAGTTAAAGCTTCTGTGCCAGCTGCACCCATTCTTTGAGATGTCAGATCTGGCTACGGTGACACATGCCTTAGTTACATCTAGTTGGATTGCTGTAATGTGGTCTACATAGGGCTGCCTTTGAAGACTGTTGGAAAACTTCAACTTGCCCAAGGAGACATAGACAGATTGTTAATTGGGGCTGCCTACAGAGATCATACAGCTCCCTCATTGCAACACCTCTACTAGCTGGTTCTCTGTTTCAAGGCACAATTCAAATGCTGGTTAATGACCTTTAAGACCCTACATGGCTCAGGTTCAGGTTATTTGAAAGACTGTAGTCTCCCTTACTAATCAGTCTGTGTTTTGAAATCTGCTAGGGAGGCCCTTGCCCTCAGGCTCTGGAACTCCCTTCCCAGAGAAGTTAGACTGGCACCCTCCCTACTTTCTTTTCACAGACAGGTAAATACTTTTCTATTCCAACAATGTACTGGATATTTCTAATTGATGTGCTGGGGTCTCTCTCTCTCTCTGTGTGTATTTTAATAATGTCTGTTTTAATCTGGCTTTAATTTTTGGACTGTTCAGTCTTGTTTTAACTTTTGTATCTTGTGGATTGTTAACCATGTCTTTCTACGTTGTTGTAAGCCACTTTCAGTCCCAATCTGGGATAAAGGCTGGATAGGAATAAATACAATAATTGTGGTGATGATCCTGGTAGTTTTCTCAGCAGACTGAACCAAAAATGTGAAGGAATCACAGGTAGGGGCTGCAGGTGAAATAATGTACTTGGTGCTAATGCAAAACATGCATACAAGTATGCCATTAGCCATAAGAACTGAACAAGGCTATTTCTTCTATCTTTCTATAGCATATCTAACAAAGGGGAGAATTTCTAAAGCAACAGTCTAATTGGTGTCTCTTGCACACAAATTAGCTAATACACATTGGAAACTGCTTAATGCAGTGTAGATGTGTAAATTGCTATTGCTTAAAACAAAATTGTAAACAGCTCTGATAGCCTTTGTGGCTGAAGAGTGGGGTATAAATATCTAAATAAAAATAATAAAAATATAAATCAAATATGCTGCATTGGCACAGGTTGTATGCTACTGTTGTTTTGAACTTTTAAAAATCTGAATTAAAATGTAAGGCAAGGAGCCAATTTTACCTGGGTTTATATTAAACTGAGACAAATCCATTTTAATAGTTTTGGATTCATCTAATTGTAGAAAGCAAAGAGATATAGGAGATGATCAGATGGGGACAAATATAGTGTCCCTGTCTCACTATCTTCTCTCCTGCCCACTCCCATCCCTGTAACTTAAATCAGACCTACGGTACCTTTTTTGCACTACAGAAACTGTGTCCCCTCCCCTCCAGCAACACAGGAGTGAATGCAGCTCTCATGGAGCTTCATTCACTTCCTGTAAAGGAAATCCTGACTGTTCTCATGAGAGGGCAATTGTGTGAGAAATTCAAAAATAAAAATAAAAGTTCTTTTTAAATGACACCAAGCACAAAAACACATTTTAAAACCCCCCAACTAACCTGGGGTGGGTAGAAAAAGTGTGTCACTTACCCCAATGTCCCGATCTCAACCGGAAGTGTTTGGCAGGGACCTCCCAGTGACGCTGGCATCGTGCCAGCATAACAGGGCACCTTTTCACTCACCCGTTGTTCTGTTACAGAAACTAAATGATGGATCAATTCATGGCTTATCCCGTGAATAAGAATAAC
This sequence comes from Gambelia wislizenii, assembly GCA_030847615.1. NCBI lineage: Eukaryota > Metazoa > Chordata > Lepidosauria > Squamata > Crotaphytidae > Gambelia > Gambelia wislizenii. The sequence goes on along the minus strand of JAUMIR010000003.1, from coordinate 190,133,745 downwards.
TGCTGGTGGAACAGGAGCAGCACAGGAACAAAACAACACAGGGACAATGACATCTGAAAGGGAAGCCCTTTTGTGATCTCTGGGCATCCCTGTAATAGTTTATTTTGGTCATCTGATAATCTCCATAGTTGTTAAGCCTTGCTCCTGAAGCTGAACATTCATCTCCCCCACCGTTCAGATCATGTGGCACTCCTTCTTAAATCCTTAGCCTAATTTCCTGTCCAGTTATGGATGAAACACATAGCAATTCTTCCTTTAAAGAAGAATGAAACATACTAATTTCCTTGAAAGATTTCCATGACCTTACCCACACTTTACTTAGTTGCCTTCACATCTTTGTTAGTTCCCTTTGTTCCTCCAGCTCTTCCTCAAATATCTCTTGAGCCTTCCACATGTATTATTCACATGAAGAAGGTTCCACATACAGAATGAGAGCAGGGCCACACAGATTGGCCTGCCCTGATGTTATTTGTCTTCCTGGCCCTTCCACTTTCCCAATGCACATATGTTGAACATTGCTATCTGAGCAGGAAAGGTGGTGTGTGTAGACCTTTCACACGTTCAAGAACCTCAATTGTACAGGGCTCCAAATTAACTGGCAAGGCCCCCTGTTTAGATGTGTAACCTCTCCTGTTTAGACAGCAATATTCAGATCTTGTCCATACAAAGGGGGAAATACAAACATGTTTGGAAAGGCAGGTGTTTGCAATGATGTAACCTGCCTACATGGCCAAAAATCCCCCCTAAACTCTGCATGACCCCCAGACAGATGGTGGCCATGAGTGATTTACTCGCAATTTTAAATCTGCCACCACCATTTAAAAAATACAATTTCACATGGTGCACATAAGCAACACTTTGTATTTGAAATGAAATAAATAAATAAATAAATAAAGAGTATGAGGTCTCTGTTTGATCAATTTACCAGACCCTTGCTTAGCTGAAAATTCAACGTGGCAGTTGCAGCTGCCTTCCCTCTTTGCTAGCCCCAACCCCTGTGCTCGTTCAGCCAATAAGATTGCACTGCTTGTTCGTATCTGTGTGAATGTGAGTGTTCAAATGGTCGCACATTCAGAAGTTGTAAGGAGCTTTAAAAAAAATCCGTATGAAGCCCTGGACGCAATACACACTGACTTTGTGGTGGATTTGGCTGCCCCCCTTCCGAATGACACATATTTGTACAAATGGTTATTTGAATGGATTGCCAATCTTTTGCATCACGTTTGTATTATTTTGACCATACAGGACATCAGTGTCAGTATTTGTGGTAATGGGAGGAATGGGCCAATACCAGAATAACTATGACTGCATTAGAGTCTAGATAATATGAATCTAGACAAGCTATACTTTTCTGTTGGAACAATGTAGCCCCATTGGGGTCTTCACAAAAAGGGTTAAAATCCTGATTCATGGAGGGAAGAGTGCTAGCCTCAGTGCTGGCACTAGGGGGGGATAAGGAGAGGCTGAACCACAGCAGGAGAGGTGACACCAGCCTTAGTAATGCCACAGGTTAGCCTCTCTCCTTTGTTGTTGCTCACCATGCAACAACAGAGTGACAAACTGAACAGAACAGCTCCATTTACACATGGAGATTCTGCACACAATCAGGAACCCTGATCTCCCCCCCCCCCCAATTTCCAATCACACCTCCATGTACAGCAGAGGCTGCTCTCGTCAGACTATTGTTCTCCATGTGAGGAGAACAGTGATGGAAGGGTAACATGACTTGAACACCTTCCCTCCTTGTATGTTGGTTTTAACCCTTTCTGTGAATGATTTAATAGGGCTTCTGTTAAGAATGTAACATGGGTAGTAGTAGTATATTAGTATATAAACTTCCAGAGCATTTGTTCTATATCTAGATCCAACGACCACAGGTATAAAATACATTTTATAATGGCACTGGAACTGGATAAGGATCTTAAAAGGCAGAACAATGTATATTTCTCTATATACCTGGTGACATTAGCACTGTTATAATAGAAGCGCTATTGTATACATGCTCCAGATCCCCACAATGTAGTGGGATAATAATAGATATGCCAATGTACCAATTCCAACCCCAAATCTCTACAGCTTTCCTCTCTACATCATTAGTACACACTTAATTACAGGTACTTCAATCTGTGAACAGACTCCACCACTGTAACATCTACAGTGGCTTACTTACAGACATCCCTGGATGTTATAGTCATCAAGTGAGGTACACACATGTTTGAATCAGTTCTTTCTGTGCAAGAGACACCAACTAGAGACAAGTACAGAACAATCAGTTGATGTGCATTCATCGATGTACTGCTTATGAACAAGTGAGACAGTCTTGTATCTTCCAACAGAAGTATTCCACATCAGATTTCAAGTGAGCATAGCCAACACTGGGACTATTTTACTGCTACAATTCTAATTGCTAGTCTAAAGTTTATGCCAGTGTTATATGTGGATAAATTATTTAAAGCAAATAAGTCAGATCTGTGTGAGCTGACACTTTGGATTGCTCTAGGAAAGATATTTACTAAAATTAATTTATACTTTCAGAATCAGACCAGCCAATCAGAAAGTATTTTCATACAAAGCTGTTTTAAAATATTAATATTTATTTTGCACAATGTCTACAGTTCAGGCTTTATGTGACTTTTTTCTTGCTTGGATAAAAAGTCTCCAAATGGTGCGATCAAAGTAGAGAGATAATTAAAAAAGACAATGCTGATGTTTTATTTAAGCACTTCTCCCTGCTCTTTTCACATCATACAAACCAGTTTAACTGTTCAGAAGCCAGAGGTTTCTCTCTCTCTATTTTGTAAAGTTTCATGTTATTAGATGCTTTAGGTACTGGTTTTCCCAAAAGCAATAACAACAAAAATTCAAATACATCATGGAATTAAAATAGCCAGCTTGCATAATATAAGCAAATGAACAAACAAATATATGTGAAGTTGAAAGCTTTCACAGCCGGCATCCATAGATTTTCCTTGGTTTTTTTCCAGGCTGTGAGGCCGTGTTCTGGAATAGTTTCTTTCTGACATTTCACCTCCATCTGTGGCTGGCATCTTCAGAGAAATGAATCTTCTCTGAAGATGCCAGCCACAGATGCAGGCGAAATGTCAGAAAGAAACTATTCCAGAATACAGCCTCACAGCCTGGAAAAAAACCCAAGGAAAATCTATAAACAAATGTATACTACAATCAAATATACAGTATTATCACTACAAGCAAAATGATTGATAATACAACCATAATTTGAATATGCTCTGGATAACTTTATTAGGGTATCAGGATTAGAATTTGTCTACATTCAAAGCCAGTTTTTTTTTTTTTTTTTTTTTTTACCTGTGCTCACATTTCCAAGATATCCAGGAGTGAACAAGGCCAGCCAGTTACTGTTGCTTGTATTTTCAACAACACTATCAAAATTAACAAATAAGTAAATATAAAAATAGCCTTGACAAACTAGAAACATCTGCATCTGTTTTATTCACATAGTGTCACTGTTCACAAACAAAACAGGCACAGGGAACTGTGATCTTTGCCTGGAAAATGCCATGTACAGGAGGATATCTCTCTCTCTCTCTCTGGCTTTTCTTCGCAAACGAAGATTCAGGAAGGACTCATCCCGCGCTTTCTGCAAGCGCGCTGATGACTAAAAAGGCCAATCCGAGATAAACAAGTCCAGTTGCAAAAAGCACAGCAGAAGGTCTCCTTGGGTGATGTTTTTGGGTTGTGATTCTTTCTGCATTGTCGTTTTTTTTCAAGACTTGTTCATCGTGAGTTCTCAAATAAGGCTGCAGCATTGTGGATAGTGTGTCTCTATGCCTCCCGATGTGAAGCCAGGGTGGACCACTGTTGGTGATCAATTTGGCCAAGCCTAAGATGTTGTTTCAGGGAGTCTTTGTATCACTTTTTTGGAGCACCCCTCTTACGCTGAGCCGTGGCGAGTTCACCGTAGAGTAGTATTTTTGGGAGGCGATGGTCCTCCATCCTAGAAACGTGCCCTGCCCAGCGCAGCTGCGTTCTCAATATCATGGCCTCAAAGCTGGTGATCCCTACTTGCTCAAGGACAGCAACATTCGTCACATAGTCAGTCCAGTGTATATTTAGGATTGTGCGTAGACAGCGCTGATGAAAGCGCTCAAGGAGTCGTAGGTGGTGGCAATAGGTGACCCATGTTTCAGATCCATAAAGGAGGATAGACAGTACGATGGCTCTATACAGACTGATTTTTGTGCTTCGCCTCAGGTGTTTATTGCTCCAGACTCTTTTCTGAAGTCTTCCAAATGCACTATATGCCTTTGCTAATCTGTGATCGATCTCTTTATCAATCTTGGCATCTGAAGAGATGATGCTTCCCGGGTAGGTGAACTGCTGAATGGACTTGAGCACAGATTTGCCGACGGCAATGTGGGGATGATGGTGTTCGTCCTGTGGTGCAGGCTGGTAAAGAACTTCTGTTTTCTTCAGGTTGACTTCTAGCCCAAACAGCTCTGAAGCTGTTGCAAAGCAGGACGTTAGGTGCTGCAGAGCTGCTTCTGTGTGAGCAACAAGGGCAGCATCATTGGCGAAGAGCAGCTCATGGACTAGATAGTTTAGAGTCTTAGTGTGAGCCCTCAGACGGCTTAAGTTAAACAAGCTACCATCAGTACGGTAACGTATATAGATGCTGTCGTCTTCTTCAAGCTCTGCCATAGCCCTTTGGAGCATCGTGCTAAAGAAGATTGTAAATAAAATTGGTGCAAGAACACAACCTTGCTTCACTCCATTAGTTATTAGAAAGGGCTCTGAAAGAGGATCGCCATATCTGACTTGTCCACGCTGGCCCTCGTGTAGCAAGATAATAATTTTAAGGAATTTGGGGAGACATCCTAGTCTTTCCAGGATCTGCCACAGACTTTTTCTACTTACAGTGTCGAAGGCTTTGGTGAGGTCGACAAATGTTACGTAGAGAACCTTGTTCTGCTCCCTACATTCTTCTTGCAGTTGCCTAAGGGCAAATACCATGTCTGTAGTACTCCTATTGGCTCTGAAGCCACATTGGCTTTCAGGGAGAAGTTCTTCTGCAATAGCAGGAACTAATCTGTTCAGGAGTATCCTTGCAAGGATTTTTCCAGCAATAGAGAGCAGTGTTATGCCTCGATAGTTTGAGCAGTAGGATTTTGCTCCTTTTTTCTTGTACAGGGTGATGATGACTGCATCTCGGAGGTCTGATGGCAGTTCCCCTTTTTCCCAGCAATTCACAAGGAATTCGTGGAATTTTTCGTGGAGTGCATGACCTCCTTGTTTCCGAACTTCAGATGGGAGTCCATCAATCCCAGCTGCCTTGCCGTTTTTCATCTGCTATATGGCCTTAAGGGTCTCTTCCAAAGTGGGAGCTATGTCCAATTCATTTTTCATTGGTTTTTGTATCATATGTTGGATAGCTGAGCCTTGGACTACTCGGTTGGCACTAAAGAGACTTTGAAAATGTTCAGCCCAACAATTCAGGATGGAGGCTTTATCAGTAATTAATGTTTGACCATCTGTACTGTATAAGGAGCTTTGGACCTGATAAGTAGGTCCAAACACTGCTTTAAGAGCTTCATAAAATCCTCTATGATCACCCAGATCTGCACAGCGTTGTGTCTTTTCTGCTATATTGATCCACCACTTGTTCTTCATGTCTCGGAGTTTTTGTTGTAGTTTTACTACATGTGAGGCGGAAAGCTGCTTTTCTTACATGGCAGGTTGGCTGGGCGAGGTATGCCTGGTGAGCAGTTCTCTTCTTTGCCAACAGCTCCTGGATCTCTTGGTTGTTTTCATCAAACCAGTCTTGATTTTTCTTGTGGGAAAACCCGAGGGATTCTTCTGCAGACTGGAGGATACTGTTTTTGATATGTTGCCAAAGCACTGTAGGAGAAGGATCTGTAGGATGGTCTTCAAGTTTCGTTTGTAGATTTGCCTGGAAGTTCTCTCTCATGGTAGCTTGTTGAAGATTGTTGACTTGGAGTCTCTTCTTTAAGATGCCTCCCCGCTTAGGTTTGAACTTGAGATGAAGATTTAGTTTACATCTGACAAGGCGATGATCTGTTTGGCATTCTGCACTGGGCATCACTCGGGTATGACGGACATCACGAATGTCTCTCTGACGGACTAGAACATAGTCAATGAGGTGCCAATGTTTGGATCGGGGATGCATCCAGGTTGTCTTCAAGCTATCTTTCTGCTGAAAGATTGTGTTTGTAATAGTCAGCTGTTGTTCTGCACAGAACTCTAGCAGGAGGCGTCCGTTATCATTGCAATTTCCAATGCCATGCTTGCCTACGACACCTTTCCAGGCTTCGGAGTTCTTTCCTACACTGGCATTGAAGTCACCAAGGATAATAATTTTATCTTCTACAGGGACTTTTTGTATGAGTTGGCATAGGTCTGTGTAGAATTTGTCTTTCTCTACAGGGTCGGCTTGCATAGTTGGGGCATATATACTAAAGAGAACAACATGTGGGAGGCGTAAGGAAATAATGCGATCAGAGTGTCCTGTTGGCAAGGTTTCGAGTTTGGAGGCAATGGAGTTTTTAATCATAAAGCCTACTCCTGAAATATGTTTTTCGGTTTTGGGTTTGCCAGACCAGTAAAGTGTGTAGCCGGTGCCATGTTCTTTAAGGCTGCCTTCCTCATGGAAGCGAACTTCACTAAGAGCAGCGATGTCAATATTAAGCCGTGATAGTTCATGGGCTATTAGGGCAGAATGACGCTCAGGTCGTCTACTATCCTCAGAGTCTTGCATGGTTCTGATGTTCCAGCATGCAAGCGTCAGTTTATTTACACCTTTGGAGGCCGGTGTGTGCCTTTGTTTCTTTGCCTTGGTTTGACCGCATCAGAAGATTCCCGTTGGCCGTGGCTAGCCAACCAGGTAGTTGGGGATGAGCTTTTGTTAGGCCACCTTTTCTAGGCCCCTCTCCCTATGGAGCAAGCAGTGCTCTCCTTTAAAAAAAAGGCTGCTTGGTCGTTCAGGATGCTGCCGAACAAGACTGGCATCTCCCAGGTCAGCCTCGAGCGACCAATGTCCTGAACCGCCTGCATGCAGGCTTGGGTCTGCGGCTTCCAGTGCATCTTTACACCTGCCGGTTTCGTCCCTCGCCTGTCGCTACAGGGCTTTTTTGGAACTGGATTTGTCCTTCGAGCCTGTGCAATGGATTTTTCTGGTGGAGCGCAGCGTGCACAGAACTGGCCTCACCCTTTAAACCAGAGATTCAGCTGCCGTGGCCTTGCAAGCATGGACGTGGCAGCGAGGTCCTTGAACCGTAGGTTTGATTAGAGTTTCCTTCTCTTAGATGGTTGACCTTACAGGGTTGGGCGAGCACCATCTGCCCGGGTTTGTGATTAGAGTTTTCCTTCTCCTAGGACGGTTGCCACAAGGCTAGAGAGCCCATCCTGCCCTTTGACGCTCTTTGTCAGACCCTTCGGTTTTGACCTGTCTGGCATGGGAGACCCTACCAGTGGCTATTATGCCACCGCCAGCATATCTCAAAACATCATTAGTGTACTCAAGCCTCTCTCCCACGACAAGGGGGTGTCAATGGAGAGGACAGGAGGATCACAAAGGCCACAACTCCCCTGTCTTTTCTGGTTACTCACTTTTACTTTAAGACATTTTCTTCTAGCCCAGTTCAGCTCTGAAATTAGTATCTGGGTAGAAGAAAAATGTTTAAAGTTGGGGAGGGTAACTGCAGTTGGGAAAGTGCCAATGTTTTATTCCTGCACACACAGCACCCATGCTAGCTGAGAATCATGCCCATAAGTGATTTCTGGTTATGATATCTGGTTTCTGCTATGACTATTATTGTTTTTTTGTTTTTTTTTTCTGGGGGAGGGGTGTTGGGCATGTGAAAACATGTAAATTGCCACTTCGGTAGCAGTGATTTATATTTGTCCTTAATTTGGCATAATGAGTGGTGGTCTTGGGGAATTTCAAAGGCCTTCGGGATGTATGTTGCATAGTCCAGGGGCCTGTTCACACTATACAATTACAATGCTTTAATTTCATTCTAACAACCATGGTTTTGTTCTATGGAATCCTGAGATTTGCACTTTAGGGAGAGGTATTTAGAATTTTCTGCTGGAGAGCACTAGTGCCTTACCTAATAAGTCATCTATGATGAGATATCTCTTGTAAAATCTCAGTAACAATGACTTCTTACTATGGATATTAACAGAAAAGTGGGGAATCATTATCTCAAAAGCACAAATATCACAAATTCTATGGATGAGCAGAACGATGGCATATTTTACACATATATAAAACACTGGTGATGCCAGAAGTAAATCCATATCCTGTTAGGAACAGATTACACTGGCAAGAGCAAAAACATCAGACTTTATGACTCTTTCCTAAATACTGTTGACAACACATACCAAAACCAAGCACTGAGAGTGCATCTGTGCTTTAAAACAATGGCTGTAGTTTCTTATATATTCCACTACATTTTTATAGGTGTATGAAAACCCCATCAGGATATTGGGACATACAGTAGATATATCCTGGACAGAGCTGAGATGAAACAGTCTGCAGTTTGCAGCACTGTGAACTAGCAGCACTGTGAACTAGCAGCAGTTTGCAGAAGCTAGCTGGGTAAATGTATAAGTGTTAATTACCTCACAACCCTGGAGCAGAGTTGTGCAGAATTGGGCTGGGTTGAACTAAGCAGTCCTGTTTAGGATCTCACAGGGTGAAGATGTTTTTTCTTTTGATGCTGTATTATTATGCTCAAGTAAAGAGAAGTTGTTTTTAGACACAAAGCCTGTGCCTCTGCCTTTATATTTATACCTCAAGGAACAATATTGTGTATTTTTGCTGCCAAATCTATTATAGACAAAAATATCTCACACAACTGTTATGTGCCTTACAGAGGTGTAGAAACAAAGGGAGGAACCGTGTGCCCTCCATCAATCAGAGGAAGAAGGGCTGCTATCTAGTTGTCCCTTTCCCAGTCAGAACACAAGAAGCGGAATAAAAACCTCTTTACTCAGACTCAGGCATGCATGGAGAAGGGACTCCTCAAGTATTGAGGTCCCAAGCTGTTTAGGGCTTTAAATGTCATCACAAGCACCTTGAATTCAGATCAGTTGTATACTGGCATCCAGTGCTTTTTTTTAAAAAAAAAAATTCTGCTGTTGTATGCTGTCTATATTGTAGTCCAGTCAGCAGTTGAGTTACTGCATTTTGCACTAGCTATTTTTGAGTTTTCTTCAAGGGCAGCTCCACAAAGAGAGTCTAACCTGGAGGTTACCACTTCATGAATTACCATAGCAAGGTTATCTCAGTCCAGAAAACCAGCATCTGGCTATGCACTTGCTTCTTAGGGGGATTGTAACCCAATCCAAAGAAGGCTATTTACCCAGTTACAGGACCGAATAACCAACAATCCACAGAGCCTCCATCTTAATTGGGATTCAATTTATCAGCTCATTGCAGCATCCAGACACTGGTCCAGTACAGCCCCAATGACAAGGATAACTAGAGCGGGAATACATTAGCATACTGATAGCAATCAGCACCAAAGCTCCTAATGACCTCATCCAGCAGCTTCATTCAGATATTGAAGAGAATGAGGCATGGAGAAGCATAAGGAATAAGATGGAACCCCAGAGCTAAATAGCCATGTGTCTTGGAAATCCACCAAGGTGAGGTGTTTTTAGCAGATAACAGTGTGGCAGTCTGGCCAGGACTCACCGTCACACAGAATTACAATGGTAGAGAAAAATATCTAGGTAACAGAACAAGTCCACAAAAGCCAGAGAATAGTCTAGTTTACCAATCTGATAGTCCATGGTCACAATGAGCAGATTGTCTGGTACAGTCCAAACATCAAAGTCTAGCAAGACAATATGAGAAATCAGGAGAGAGGTTTCCCACCTATACAGTCAGATGAACTTCGACATTGGCAGAGAAGCTGTCCCTGATTTATATTGATTCAGCGATTACTCAGCCTTAAAAGTCACTCCACCACCCCACCCCAGGAATACCTACCAGGGGCCGGGAATGATCTGGGAGCAGGAATTGAGGTTGTGTGGGGGAAGGGAAGGTATGGCGGCAACAGAGTGAAAAATTGTTACAAAAGAAGGCAGGATCGATGTTTAATATCTATCCCGCCTTCAGTTCACTCTGTTTCCCAGAATAAATTGGAGAGCACACCAACAATTCCACAGACCCTTACTCTGCTCCTTTGCAATGCCAGGTCAGTTAAAAATAAGACACATATTATCCATGACCTTTTATTGGATGAGGCTGCCGACTTGGCATGCTTTACAGAGACCTGGCTGGGAGAGGCCAGTGCTGCGACTTGGGTGCAGGCACTCCTGGCCGGGTACTCAGTTAGTGAGCAGGTAAGGAAAAGTGGGCAGGGGGGTGGAGTGGCTCTGGTTCATAAAAGCAATCTAACCTTGACCAGGAAGCCTATACGGAACACAGTCCACATCGAGTGTATGTACCTAAGCCTGAGGTCCAGGGATAGCTTAGGGATTCTGTTAGTGTACCGGCCACCCCATTGTCTAACAGACTCCCTAACTGAGCTAACACAGCTGGTCTCAGAGTTGCTGCTGGAGTCACCCAGAATTTTAGTTCTTGGTGACTTCAACATCCCACTCAAGACCAGCTTGCTAAATCTAACTGGTGCAGCTCAGGAGTTCATGGAATCCATGTCAAACATGGGCCTATCCCAATTGGTTATCGGGCCTACTCGCTCTGCAGGTCATACCCTCGATGTGGCCTTTAGCACGGAACAGGAATATCCATGGGCGGAGGTTATTAAAACCTCCGCATTGTCATGGATGGATCATTTCCTGGTCAAGATGGAGCTAAGAGCCACTGTCTGCCCCACCGGGGGTGCTGGACCTATTAGAATGGTCTGCCCTCAAAGGCTAATGGAACCAATTGGATTCCAGAAAGCCTTGGAGGGTTTAATGGTTGGTAACACCGGTGATTCTGTTGAAGCTTTGGTTAATATTTGGAACACCGACCTCACCAAGGCTAGCGACACAGTCAGTCCCAAACATCCTTTCCAGCCTGCTCCTAACCATAAGCCCTGTTATTCAGAGGAGCTTAGGAAGATGAAGCGGGCTGGACAACAACTAGAGTGCACCTGGCAGAAGACTTGACTCTTATCCGACAAGACTCATCATAGGAATTTCCTTGATTCTTATCGAGAGGCGATACGTGCAGCGCAGAAGTCTTTCTCCTCTGCACGTATTGCGTCTGCAGAGTCCCATCCAGCAGAACTGTTTAGGGTGGTGGGGGAGCTGACGCAGATTCCACCTGTGCAGAACCCCTTACTCAACCCGACAATGGCCTGCTGTGATGCGTTTAACATCCACTTTGTAGATAAAATCTCTTGGATAAGAGCTGACTTAGGTGCCAGTGTTATGACAGAATCTATAGACGAGGTGTCCAGCAACTCCGTTGATGAAATTTTATTGGATCAGCTTCAGTCTGTGAGTACCGATGACGTGGACAAGATCCTTGGTAGAGTGGGGAAGATGACCTGTCCCCTCAATCCCTGTCCATCTTGGCTGGCCTCCCAAGGGGGTGACACATCGAGAGTACTCCTTAGGGATATTATCAATGCGTCCTTCAGGGAGGGGTCCGTTCCACCTTGTCTGAAGGAAGCGGCAGTTAAGCCGCTCCTGAAAAAGCCTTCCCTGGACCCCTTGGACAGGAACAACTATAGGCCAGTCACCTTGCTGCCTTTTCTAAGCGAGGTGATTGAGAGGGCGGTCGCTTCTCAACTCCAAGCTGTCTTGGATGAAACCGATTATCTAGATCCATTTCAAACTGGCTTTAGGATGGGATATGGAGTGGAGACTGCCATGGTTGCTCTGGCTGACGACCTCCGCTTGGGTATCAACAGGGGTTGTGTGACCCTGTTGGTGCTCTTGGACCTCTCAGCGGCCTTCGATACAATAGATCATTCCATCCTCTTGAATCACCTGAGGGGGTTAGGAATTTGAGGCACTGCCTTGCAGTAGTTCCATTCCTTCCTCTCAGGCAGATCCCAGAGGGTGAGGCTCGGGGACAGTTGCTCTACCAGAATAGAGCTTAACTGTGGCGTTCCTCAGTGTGCCATCCTGTCACTGATGCTATTTAACATCTATATGAAGCTGCTGGGAGAGATCATTTGGAGGCATGGAGTGCGGTGTCATCAGTATGCTGATGACACCCAGATATACTTCTCCATGTCTCGGTCATCAGCTTTGACTTCAGATGGCGTCTCTCCTCTCAATGATTGTCTTAGGGCACTAATGGACTGGATGAGGAAAAACAAATTGACACTGAATCAGACAAAACGGAGGTACTAACAGTTACAGGCCTGAAACCAGGTCTGGGAATACAACTTCCAATCCTGGATAGAACTACACTCTCCTCCAAGGACTGTGTTTGCAGTCTGGGGGTGCTCTTGGACCCGATGCTCCAGATGTCTAATCAGGTAAATGTGACGGTCAGGAGTGCCTGTTATCAACTTTGGCTGATATACCAGCTGCGCCCTTTCCTGGAAACCAGGGACCTCGAAACTGTGGTACATGCACTGGTAACCTCCCATCCGGATTTCTGTAATGTGCTCTACATGGGGCTACCCTTGTGCTTGACTTGGAAACTTCAACTAGTTCAGAACATGGCAGCCAGGTTGATTTCTGGTGTTTCCAGTAGAGAGCATATAACACCTGTGCTAAAAGCTCTCCACTGGCTGCCTATTAGTTTCTGGGCACAGTACAAGGTGTTGGTTATGACCTTTAAAGACCTACATGGCTTGGATCCAGCTTATCTCCAGGACCGCCTCCTTCCGTTTGACCCTCCCCACGCACTTCGGTCCTCTGGGAGGAATCTGTTACAGCCTATGAAAATAAGGCTGTTGGTGACCTCCCAGAGGGCCTTCTCTGCTGCCACTCCCAGATTATGGAATGGCCTGCCGGACGAGATTCATCTTATTACCACCTTAGACAGCTTTAAAAAAAGCTGTCAAGACGAATCTTTTCCGGCAGGCCTTTCCTGAATAACTATCCCGGCCCAAGACTTGGCTGTCCTTTCTGAGCTGCAATTGGATTTTTTAAAATTATTGTATGTTTTATTTTTTTTCCTAATTTATATATTTTTAATTATTGTATGTTTTTAATCCTTTATAATTTAATATTTTAAGGGGTGGGCAGGCTAGGGTATTGTGACTATGGAATTTTTATAATGTAAGCCACCCCGATTGCTTTGCAGATAGAAATAAAATTTTATATTATTATTATTATTATTATTATTACACATCTATTCTCTGATAAGCTGGCATCTCTCATAAATATGCCAAGACTTCTGCCCCTCTTCCCTTTGATGTCAGAGTTCCTGAAAAGTGGGTACAACTGGGTCTAAGGCCTCTCTGTTGGGTCTGGGTTATCTGCTCTGTCCTCTTCTGCTATGACTGAGGGGCCAGGCAGCTCTGTGGGGTTGGGTGATGTTGTCTCTATTCCCTGCTGCAAATCCTGCTCTGAAGCTTCTCTTCCTCTAGCTCATCTTAAGAGTCAGAAGAGCAGGTCATGACACTAGGGGACTGAAGAGGAACCCCCCCATGCTACTTTCTGGAACCAGCCCCATAGACAGGAGTGTCCCATGCTCCCATGAAACAGAGTTGGTACAGTAAATACCATGGTCAAAACTGTCAAATGCCACTGAGGGATCCTTGAGAGATCAACAGGGTAACAGTACCTCATCTTTCTCCCTGAATTACATTATTAGTCAGAACAACTAAGGCTGCTCAAATGCCATACCCTGGCATAAAGCCTAAGACTAAAGAGGGCCTCAATAATCTGTTTGCATCCAGAATGAGTGAAATTGCCCAGCCACTACACACTTTGCCCAGAGTCCAGAGATTAGTTCTCATATATTCATTGGTCAAGGAAGGTCCTCTTCAGAAAAGGGTGCATCAGAGCGTCCTTCAATGCAGTACACATTTCCTCCTGATGGAATGAAGCAGTTATTACCCAATAAACCCACACATTCAATTCTGCTCTGTTAAATAGTATTAGCCTATTGTTGTTATCTTCTTTCTTTATTTAAAACAATGCAGCACTTGCAGCCCTTTGTTTTTTCAAATTCTAACAGCTTCTCTGAATTTAAAAAGTTTTGGCCTTCTGACAGAAGCGTGGGAAGGAGGAGTTATTCCAGCCTCCCTAGGGAGGGAGTTCCTAATGTAGACAGCCACTGTGAAGGCCCTTCTCGTATTCCCACTAGCATATTTGTGAAGGTGGTAGGACTGAGAGAAGGGCATTTCCCATGGATCTCAGGGTATAGCCAGGCTTATATATGGTCTGTCAGATAGCCTGGACCTGAGCTTCTATAGGGCTCTATAGGTCATGACCAGCACTTTGAATTGTGCCCGGAAGCAGACCAGCAGCCAGTGGAAGTGTTTCAACATGTGAGTTGTATGATTCCTGTAACCAGCCCCAGTTAACACTCTAGATTTAACTCTTGGTACCAAATTAAGTTTCTAAACACTGTTTAAAGGCAACCCAACATAGAGTGTGTTACAGTAATCTAAATGGGATGTAACCTGATCTGTCCATGTGTTACCATGGACAGATCAGGCATCTTCAAGAATAGATGCAGTTGGTGCATAAACTTTAAATGTACAAAAGTACACCTGGCCACCACACAAACCTGAGCCCCCAGGTTCAAGGTTGAGTCCTGGAGTATACCCATACTGTGAACAAGAACCTTCAGTGGGAGTGTAACCCTATCCAGCACAGGCTGTATTCCTATTCCCTGATCTGCCTACAAAGTGACCCAGAGCACTTCTGTCTTATGTTCGTTTGTTTGTTTGTTTTTGGTCCTCATCCAATACATTACTGATGTGAGACACAGATTTAGAAAAGAAACAGCTTTCTCAGTGTTAGGTGGAAAGAAGAAATAGAGTTGTGTTTCACCAAAATACTGATAGCACCATACCCATAACCTCTCGACAATCTCTTCTAGCAGTTTCATGTAGATTTTGAAGACCATGGAAGATGAAACTGAGCCCTGAGGGACCCCACAAGCCAATGGCCAAGAAGAGGAACAGAAGTTCCCCAGAACCAGGAAGGAAAAGAGCCACTGTAAAACAGTCCCTCCAGGTCCCATCCTAGCAAGACAGCTCAAAAGATGGTATCAAAAGCCACTGAGTAGTCCAGCACAACCAACAGGGACACATTTCCCCAGGTTTCCATCCCATAAGCATGCCTGAAACCAGATTGAAATGGATCAAGACAACCCATTTCATCCAGGAATGTCTGGAGATGGAAGGCAATGACTTGTTCTATTTTCTTGCCCCAAAATGGAATATTTGACACTGGATGATAGTTAGCTATTACAGAGGGGCCCATAGAATGCCCCCACCCCACAAAAAGCCCTCACAACTACCTCCTTTAGGCACATTGGTACCCTGCCTTCTTGTAAGGAGCCATTGATTACTCCCTATACCCACTCAATCAGCCAAGATAGGCAAAAGTCAAGCTTACATGTGTTGAGATGGAATGATTCAAAATCGTATGACATAGGAATTACCTCTGGCTAAATAGATTTCCTAGATTTCTGAAACTGACAAAAATGCTCAGAATGTGATTCCTAAAGATGATTGTGATCTGTATGCATATCAGGAATGGATGAAAAGTAGATTGGAATTGTCTGGTATACCTGTGGGTGATTTACAATGTCCTTATTGACTGAAGCATATTGTGCCCATTTTAGAACCATGGGTAGCATTTTCATACATTTTTGTAATAATGTGTGTGTGTGTGTGTGTGTGTGTGTGTAGCAGAGCATATTGCAAGTCCAGAAATGTATGTTTTTCTAATCATAACATGCATCTGTTTCTTTATTCGGTCCTGAAAGAGAGCTTGAGTAGGGGAAATCTATTTTTAAAAAATGTGATGAAGGAATCATCAAAACAAAACAAAAAGCTGAAAGCCTAAAGTCTGCCTTTGCATATACCATGGCAACCTTGCCTCTTCCAGCCTACTTTCTGAGCTAAATGTAGTGTGTTTCCAGTCTTGGCTATCTACAGTAGATAAAGATCAAATGGACTTGATTCATGCTTCATCAAGGATTTAGGCATTAAAAAAAAGAAAGAAAAGGAAAGAAATATTCTGAAAGTGAATCTTTGAAGAGTAAATCTCACAAATCAAATTTAGTCAAATTAATTCAACTTCTGGACTGAAAACACTTGGTATGGTCACAGGTGAAAAACTATGACCAACTTGTCAGGTGGTAGCGTGCACTGGGAACCTAAACAGGTCCCAGGCAGCATAAAATAGCAGAATGTTAGATAAAATTTTAGATAAACTTAGACACACATAGGATTCTTCACATCTCTGAATATGCTCCTCAGTGTTGAGCATACAATGTATTCCTGACATCTCGGTGGAGGACGTGACACTTCAGTTTAAGTGTGTACAAGGAGTTAAACTTTTGTTCTACTCTTCCCTGGGACAATAAAATCTATGCTTGGATTACATGACTTCAGAGTAATTCTAGCTGAAAACTAGAATGCTCTTCCATACCAAAGCAACAATCTCCTGAAACCTCCTTAAACACAGAAATTGAATGACAGGGAAATAGCTTCTCCCAGACACACAAGCTTTCAATACAGAAATATTTTTATAACAATGCCAAATCAACCATGCAAGCCTACATTTTAAGTCTCAAGTGGTATACATTAGCTCATACACAGTTTTACCAACTCAGAGACAATTAGGCCAAACAACATCTCAGGCTCAGCCAAATTGATCACCAACAATGGTCCACCCTGGCCTCACATCGGGAGGCATGGAGACGCACTATCCACGATACTGCAGCCTTATTTGAGAACTCATGCCAAACAAGTCTTGAAGAGAAACAACAATGTAGAAAGAATCACAACCCAGAAATATCACCCAAGGAGACCTTCTGCTGTTCTTTCTGCAACCGGACTTGTTTATCTCGGATTGGCCTTTTTAGTCATCAGCGCTCTTGCAGAAAGTGTGGGATGAGTCCTTCATTAATCTTCATTTGTGAAGAAAAGCCAGAGAGAGAGAGTTTGAATGAACTAGGTTTGGGTGAATTGTAACAATGCAAGAAAGGAATACATCAGCTGATGATAGATCTAGATATGACCCCTAAACTGATCACATCCATTTGTACTGTTCTATCTCTAACAAAAAAATAAAAAAATAAAAATAATTGCCATCTGTCAGCACAGGTATCTATTTTTCTAAATAGTTTTAGAGAAGAATTCACTACTTGTTTTCTTTATTTATTGAATACATTTTTATGCCACCTTCCTGCCAAAGCACTTAAGGAAGTATCTGCTTGAGATAAAGTCTTACAGTCAGAGATGGGCTTTATGTTCAGATCAATGTTGCGTCTAGAATTGAATTGGAATCATTCAGATTTGGGGAAAGATCCAAATTGAAGTGAGCCTCCTATAAAGTAGACCAAAGCTGGATCTTTACTCTCTTGAAGGTTCATTAGTAATTTGAATACAGATGAATACAGAGATTGAGGTAGTGGTAGCTAACAAATTGTTGCAGGCTAAAATTTAAATCATTTTTACCTTTTAACTTTCCAAGCACTGCAAATATGCTATAATGGTGTGTTACTTGAAATTGCAAGTAACATCAATAGCATTACAGTACATCTTCTCTTATTTTTCTTACAAGGTAAGTTGTAACAGTTTTGGAATAGCAATTCAAGTTCATTCTTTATATATTCTCTATGGAAAAAAATGTCAAACAAAACATTCATTTTACCTGAAGTATTTATTTTGGAATGTGTTTTCTGTCATCTTTCTAAAGTCAGGTGCTGTTTTTAGAGAGAATGTATCCATTGGCACTTAAGTTATTTATTCTCATGATAGCTATCTAAGGAGATTATCAGATGCATAAAAAGTGGTGTTACAGGAAAGCCAGAAGATTGCAAAAGGGCTCCCTTTTCAGATGACATTGTTCCCCCCTCATTATGCACCCGTTCTGTTGCTGTTCCATCAGCACTGCTTTTTATTGATGGGTGAAGCCATCAATAGACCCCTGTTCCATTCCTGTCATGAATGTTCCTGCATGTGACAAGGCACGCCGTTATGCTGGCGAGATCCGAGCATCAATGGGCAGCCCAGAACACTTCCAGGTAAGTGTGGTTGGGAGGGCGATTGTGGCAAGATACGGGTGGGATGGGGCGGGAGTGGAGATTGTGGGACAGGAACACTTTTTCGTTCCTGTCTGATAATCTCCTAAGTGTACCTTGCATTATCTTACATGAAATATATTGACAAGGACAATGCATGGATTATATGCCAAGGTGCTACTTGTGTTTTAAAGACAGCCTTTGGTGTTTCACCATATCATTTCTGTGGTAGCTGAACCAAGCTCCAAATGACAATATTTATCCTTGATTTGTGTGTGTATGAGCTTTCAAGCTTCCTGTCAATTTCTGGCAACCTCATAAATGTCATAGGGTTTTCTTAGGCATAGAATACTCAGAGGTGGTTTCTCCAGTTCTTTTCTTTGAATATAGACTGCAGCACCTGGTATTCATTGGTGGTCTCCCATTCAAGTACTAACCAAGGCTGAGTCAAAGATGACCCCAACCACAGTGGTTACATCCAGAGCGGTTTAGTCTGTCCTTAGACTAAATCAAGCTTTGCCTGAATGTAGAATGTCATCTATGCCAGTGTGGTATAGTGACTTGTGTGTTGGACCAGGACTCTGGGAGACCAGGGTTCAAATCTCTGTGAATGTGGAAACTCATTGGGTGACCTTGGGCAAATCATCCTCTCTCAGTCTCAGAGGAAGGCAAGGCAAAAACTCCCTCTGAATATATTCTGCTAAGAAAATACTATGATAGGTTCACCTTACAGTCTCCATGTCAATGATTTGAAGGCACACACCATCACCACCACCACCAGGAGCAACAACATCTAAACTTCTGTTCTTCCAAAGAGAAGTATGCAATGGGAAATAATATATTTTAAACTTCTAGAAAAGATTACTACTGTATATAAATTAGTCTGTTAGCAGAGTTGATGTCTTTATAACACACATTCCGATTTTGAAAACGTTATGAAGGTCAGAATCCTGTTGTGGGAAGCAGCTGCTGTGACTGACAGCACTCTCTTCTCCCTGTTGATTGGGAAGCAGCTGACTAACTGTCCCACCCTCTCCCATGAGCAATCTCTGGAGTGATAGGCAGAAGAAGGACCCCTGCTGTAATCTCCCCTTGGGCCAGAGATTGTTCATGTGAGGAGAGTGGCACCACCAGCCAACTGTATCCCAGTCAACAATGGAACAGATTCCCATTGATTGCAGTGGCTACTGCCCAATAAGAGGGATTTGGGGAACTTTCACAGTCCCTAAGTAGCCCCTAACTGAGGGGCTACATAGGGACTATGAATATGAAACAGTCGCTAGTGTGTAGCTTTAAGTTAATCATTTATAACTGCCCAACAGGTTTCTGGCTGAAGTTCTTAGTCCACTGATATAAGGAGGTTGAATAATTGTCTTTATTAGAGATGTAAAGAATATATAAAAAATATTCAAGAAATGGTAGACAACCGTGTTTCTCAAATGCCAAGAAAATCTGACAAGAAGAATCCTGAACTGATGAGAAATTTTGCAATTTGGGACTTATACAACTTTGCATGTGTTGCATGTTTTGTGCAGAAATATTATTTTTCTGTCCAAAAAATGCTATTATTTTCTGCATAGAAAATGCTGCTTCCTAAACAGAAAGGTTTTTGTGTGTTTGTGCAAAACAACCAAATGCAAATTTTGTACAGAATAAGCCCTAAATTTCAAATGGTATTTGAAGTCTTTCTTGCAGGAGATTTTGGGTCCCATTCTGGGAGAAAGGTGGCATATAGATTGAATGAATAAATGAAGAAAGTCTTTATTATAGCAGGAAGAAAACTGATAATAATACTCATTGCTTCCTCTGAGAAGGAAATTAGTGAAGAATTCCATCCCTACCTTTTATACTGATACAATGTAAGAGTTTCAGCATTGAAATTGCATGGTGAATCTATTTCTGTTGACCAAAAGTTATTTCACAAAATTTAGGAAAATCATGTCATAACTTTCTGGAATAGTAAGACAGATCAGCTAATAATCTGACAGGCTTCACCCCACCCCCAATACCTGAAGATTGTATAATATAGACTTCTCATACAGTGCAATCCATGTACAATACTTGATGTATCACTTAGAAGCAAGGTTTATTAATTTTATCTTCAAAAATGTGGACAGACGTAGAAACAATAATACTGCTCCCCATGCAGCCTGCGGAGCTCTGCGGCCAGGGAGCTCACCTTGCGGAATGAGAGGAGAGAAGAGGCCTGGATGTAAATGTAATTGGCAAGCACCAGCAACGTGAGGAGAGGGGCAGGGCCAGAAGGGTTAAAGGTTTGCCTGCCCCCCTTCGCAGCCTCTCTTTGCTTCGGCAGCTGGAGTAGTCAGCAGCAGCATAAGCAACGGGTCCCAGAGGAGGTTTACCTCCAAGCAGTGATCTCTGAGCAGCGGTGGCATCTGAGAGGAGCAGCGGCATCTGAGCGGAGTGACAGCAACGGGAGCAGAGGGCTACAACATGAGTGGCTTGGCGCCGTGGCAGGCTGAGTGGGCCGGGCTCAGGCCAGGCAGGTCCCCCCCATGGGGGTGTTGAGGTGGTGCCGCTAGGCCACAGGAAGGGGGGATTTGCACCCCAGGGGATCTCAGAAGATAGTGGGGTGGCTGTTGCCAGGTGCCTTGGTTCCGCAGCGGGCAGCGTGGGGACAAGCCTGCAGGAGACAGCGGTGATCGGCCAGTGGGTGGGCCACTTTGGCCTTTGGCTTCACTCGGCTGGACCCGTCACCATCCCGGGCAGGTCTCACACGGCAGGGCCCACCCTGCGTGATGCAGCCTACTTGAGGCCTATAGAACCTATTGGAAGGGGAAGATGGGCCTATTGAGTTTGCCCGGCCAGGCCTGTTGTGATCCTGGGCAGGCCTCATCTGGTGGGCCCCATCCCATGTGGTTTGGCCTACTTGCGGCGTATAGCGCCTATTGAGGAAGTGGGCCTGTCGATATCAGGACTGCAGACCTTGGTGTTGGGCCCATTAGGCCTCATCGGGGGTATTGGGCAGGTCCTTCAGGTTTCCTTTTGTTGGGGGTATAGCAGGCCTGGGTAAAAGTCAAGCTCAAAATTCATACTTTCATTGACGGAGGCCATATAGTCTGGTGGGCCGTTGGCCTCTACTCTCCTAGGCCTTGGTCTGGTTGGGGCCAGGTAGGCCTAGGCCTAAGCCTGGTCGGGGCCTACTGGGTCGGGATTTTCACAGACTTTGTAATAATAATAATAATAATAATAATAATATTTATACCCCGCCATGTGTTAAAACAATTGGGGCAGCTTTTGGTATAGGCCTTTGGGCCTCAGTGAGGCCTACTGGGGAACCTATTACATCTAAATTAACAACAACAACAACAACAACAACAATGTATTAATGAAATATTGGTGGATTAACAATTTAATATTGTGGCTGTGTATCCCCCCCAAAGATTTGGCCTTGGTGACTTTCCAAGGGAGGGGATTGCAGTGAATGGTCCATCCCTGGGGTCATATCAATAATAACAATAATAACAACAATAATAATACTGAATTGGGATTTGGTAGCAGTGTGGGGGGTGGATTACAGCTGATTGTGTAGCTTGGCACTCACTTCACTCCTAAGCATCGTTTGAGCTGTAGTGTAGGGGAATACTGGTTAAATGTCTCCCAAAAAGGGTAAAACAAGGACTAAGGGCAAGGGGCCTGTGTCAAAGTGGCCAGCTTCCCCCCCTTCCTTCACCCTCATCCAGTGATGAGGAGGAAGAGGTCCCATTGCAAGTGATCCTGGAGAGGATCCAGCAGCTTGCGAAAATACAGGGAATTGGGGGAGGGTGACCTGCACATCAACCTAAGCATCATGGAAAGAAAGGGAAACTGGCTAATCAGATTATTGCATGCTTAGATGCACTAGAGAAGAGAATCCAGGAGGACAACACTTTGGGATCCAAACAGTGGGATGGGGCCGACAACCTGCCATCCCTACCAGAAGTGGAACCCAAGACGGTGGACATCCTGACACCAGCTGGTGAGTGACCTGCCAAACCAGTTTCCCATACTACTGGGCAGTTTTGGCCATGGGTGGGTTGGCCTCTGGT
The DNA here is from genome assembly GCA_030847615.1 of Gambelia wislizenii. NCBI lineage: Eukaryota > Metazoa > Chordata > Lepidosauria > Squamata > Crotaphytidae > Gambelia > Gambelia wislizenii. The sequence goes on along the minus strand of JAUMIR010000003.1, from coordinate 190,111,563 downwards.
TACACCTAGCAATGCACCACAAGGTGTGGGTGGACAAAACGCACAGTTGGGTTGGCCTGTGCCTCAGCAGGCCTTTAGTTGGGCAGGGCCTCAGTGGTCACCCTGGGTCCATTCACTTTTAGCGGGTGCAGCACGCCCTCTTTTGGTACATCTACTTCAGCAGGTGCCTCACAGATTCCAGGACATTACACGGTTGCATATTCTGCAGTTCCATTTGGGGAAATGCCCCTCCCTTTGGGGGATCATTTACTACAATCCACCAGGAACAAGATACTTAAGGGGGAATATGTAGATGTATTCTCTCTTTTGTACAGGAAAGTGGAGAAGAAGGAGAAGGAGACTTAGAGGAAAAGGATAAGGAAAAGCTTTAAAAAAGGAAAGTCGAAAGAACATGGACCAATTGGCTGTCAGGGTTTTTGATACTGGCCGATGTAATAGTTAAAGCACAGCCCCACTGAGCTGCTGCCCTGTTTCAATATATGGATATTATCTACAGGGCTTACATAGACTTTGCTGGCCCAGCATGGCTTCTTTGCGATGAAGCTTTTCACATGTGGGCAGCGATTTACCCAACTCTGCACTGGGATATGATGCATCCCCTACTGTGGATGCAGTTGATGACCCCAGCACGGCCAATCAAAGGGAAACACACCCATAGCAGCCACCTATTGTGGACCATGCCCGCTACTGGATTGAAGGCAACTTCATCTCCTAGTTCAGGTCAAAAAATGCTTTGCTGCGAGTTTAGCTCCCATGGTGCATATTCCAGGAAACCCTGTAGGTTTAGCCAGGAATGCTCCATCTGTGGGGCCTCACATTCCTTTCAAAACTGCCTGCGAGGTAAAGGACAGTTTTGGGGATCCAGAGGGGGTTAGGGATCAGGCAAAGGGATTGGTTCCCCCAAACAGCCTCAGAAAGGGCTCCAGTCCAATTAAATTGGACATTTTGGATAAGTGGCTTGCGGTATACCCCAACAAACAAGTGGCTGTTTATTTATCCCAGGGTTTTCATGTGGGTTTTCGGATTCCATACCAAGGGGCCAGGTGCCCCTTCAGGGCATGGAATCTACAATCATTGAAGGGCAAAGAACACATAGTTAGAAAAAAGATATGCAAAGTGGTATCTGAAGGAAGGGTAGTTGGCCCCTTTTCACAACCTCCAGTGCCTAATCTTCAGGTGTCTCCCCTGGGCATAGTACCCAAGAAGGCACTGGGGGAATTTAGACTTATACATCACTTATCCTATCCAAAGGGAGAGTCAGTAAATGACTCTGTCACTCTGAAATTATGTACAGTCAGGTATACATCCTTTGATGCAGCCATACGCAAAGTCTGGCAACATGGATTGGGAGCTGAGATGGCGATCTAAGGGTGACTGAACATGAGGTCACATTTACCTTATGTTTTTCCAAAACCGACCAGCTAGGAAGGGGAAGACATCTCAGCTGAGTCGTTGTAGTGATGTGGAAATCTGCCCAGTTTTGGCCCTACAGGGATACCTATGAGTCTGGGGAGAGTGACGGAGTCCGTTGTTTGTTCATGCAGATTCTTCCCCCCTCACCAGGTATCAGTTTTGGACTGTGACAGCTAAGACATTGGAACAGCTCGGGCTGAATGGAGTCCGGTTTGGGACACACTCTTTCCACATAGGGGCTGCATCCACAGCCGCGGCAATGGGCATGTCGCCAACAGCAATCGAACGGATTGGGTGATGGAGATCCTCCTCCTATCAGAGGTATGTCCATCTCCTAACTTACTAACCTCTTTCTCTTCCCCTTTTGTCTTCCAGGTTTCAGACCACTGACAGTGAGATGCCAGGTGCTGATCTGTGACCACAGTATGGTCTACTGGGTGGCCTGACAGGCCTAGTTGACTCATTTTGGACCTCACCTCAGCCTGGGAGACAGGGTGGTTATTGAGTGGTTGGGGAAGAGGGAACTGTGTTGGAATGGCCTCATGCCATTATTGTTCAGGGAGTGTCGGGGGCCTCCACCAGACATTTTTGTTCTCCACCTTGGTGGGAATGATTTCAGCCTTCTAAAGGGCAAGGCCTTGGTAATACAGCTGTCAGATGATATGGAAGTGATTAGGTCCAAATGGCCTGCAGTCATCATCATGTGGTCAGCTATTCTGCCCAGACAGCTGTGGTGTGGGGAGGGGAACCCCCACTTGATTGATAGGGCCAGGCAAAAGGTTAATAGACAGATTGGGAAGTTCTTGGATTCAGGGGGGGAATTACTTGGCACATCCCCAGATAATGTTTGAGAGGCCCGAGCTCTACAGAGCAGACAGGGTGCATCTCTCAGATGCTGTAAAATTGATTTTTTTGGGTGAGCTTCAGCAGGGGTTGAGGAACTTATTATACAAGCTAGTGGGGGATTAAGGGACTAAGCAGATGCTTGCCCCTTATCTATGGTGGGAAAGGGAGAGGCATAGGTTACGGTGTGCACCTATTTCAGTGAAGGGACGGTCTCTGGAAGGGTCTCCTTAGATTGTATGATCTGGGAGAACAGAAGGAGACCTACCTTGGGGTTGGCCTGAAGGATAATCCCCTCACCTTATTCTGTATGGATTGGGTGAGGGACTTTCGGGTTGACCATCCAGACACGAGCTGGCTGGAGAGAAACCCCACAACTTGGGGTTACTCAACAGGGCCCAGGTGTTTGCCCAGGGAAGCTGGGGGCATAAGTCCAGAAGACCGATCTGCCCCAGCTGCTCCCACACTAGGTTGCTTCCCCCTGCTGAAGATTTAAAGGGGAACTAAATAGGTAGGGTGATAAATAAAGAATCCATTTTATTTCACTCCATATCTGTGTGTGGTCTCTTTATTTCTTCGAGTCGGTCTGCAAAGGAAGTGGACTAATAATATGATTAATATTCCTGTATCAAATTGATATTATAAACATGCAAAATTAATGAAAATTGTGGATTTTATTGTACTTCTTTGCTGCTGCTTGAATTTATTTTCTTTACATCTCTAGGCCATGACATATGGTCTTTTGCATGCATGTTATGGACAGCGTACATATGCTTCTTCATTTGAGCTTCTTACCAACCATTGGAAATCACAAACCAAATGGAATTTCTAAATGCTGAGCAGCTGGAGAAAGTATAAAGTGCATAGAGCAGAAGCAGCAGCGTATGGCTCTCAAAATATTGTTGAATTCTCATAAGCAAAATAGCCTATGGTGAAAAATGGTGGAAGTCACAGCAAAAAAAAAAAAAAAAAAAAAAAAAAAAAAAAAAAAAAAAAACATCTGGAGGACCAAATAGTTCCTATCTCAGACACTGGCATACACAATCAAAGGTACCATAACAAAGAACACACACACACATGCAACTTTAGGTGCATGTTTAGGGACCTCACTGTAGAGTGGTTTCTAATAAATTGTTTGAAAATGCTGCAGACCCATCTCAATAGATCTCATTCTGGTTTACATCCAAATTACTGTCACTGGGATGTTCTACTTTTCTGTTGAACATTGTAGGGCCAAGGCTGGCAAATCAAGGAAGCATTAGCATATAGACCTTCTGGCAGGGATGCTTTCCACTTAGCACTGGGCATTCTGATGGATTTCTCAACTCTCAGCTGCCATCCTGCTCATTATCCCATTTGTCTTCGTTAGACTAAATTGGCGGTTATGTCTTCATGGCAAATGTTTGTTTTTTGCAAATGATCAGGGAGCAAAGAGCACGAGAGAAATTAAAAGAGCTTCTTCCCCTGTCCCCTCCACCCCAGTTTAATCTGAAGGTGTGGTAGCTCATGGTCATTACAGCTAAACAGAACAGAGACACTGGAGTTATCTCTCTATTAGCTAATTTTTTTTTAATATAGATAGATAGATAGATAGATAGATAGATAGATAGATCTCTACATAGCAAGTAAGCTGTTTGAAGCCTTCTGTAGAGTTGGATGCTGACACTAGAGGGTTGGAAATTTTTAACAGGCAGAAAAAACTGTTCATTAGTTGATATTGACATCCATTTTTGCTTGCTTTGATTTGTTTCAGTGGTGCTCATTCATGAGTAAGGATTAAACATTTGGTGACAACTATAAGTACATAAGGTCCAGTGCAGCCACTATACATAGACTGTACATAAAAAGGGTAGTTCTTCTGCCTACTTTCGGCAAGAGAAACAAGTTTAGTAGGAGAGCTGCCACTAAAAGCAATATTTAACACTCACTCAGTATGACAAGACATTTTACTTCCCCAGAGTTTTGTTGCAGAATTCACACAGAACATAACCTAGAAGGTAGGCATTTTACAGGATTGTAATCTGAAAAGTTGTAAACAATGTGTCCAAATTTCAGCCACCTGCCAAGCAGACATTTATTTGTTTGTTTTTTAAAGAAAAAAAATATATGCTGGGACCAAAACATAAATGCCATCCTAACAAATATATTTCATTTTGCTGTTGGAATACTTTTTTTGTATTGAAACAAAAATGTAAACAAAAAAAAAATCTTGCTATTTTTGTGGGTGGACCATGAAGCAAAAAGAAAAGTGAGCAGTCAGATGACAAATAGCCCCTCCCATATTGTTTCTTAAGATTTCAAAGTGTTATATTTCTGATATCCATAATATGAAATCAGCTGTTTTGCATCCAGAACAAAATTAACCATGATGATTACCTGAGACAGCTAGATTTTACTGGACCTTACATCTATGGCTGCACCATAAAGAGTAACTGGGGGTTTGTACAGATTTCTTTTAAAAGTGTGGTCAGGATAGGGTGGTGATGTATATATAACCCCATGTTGCTGCATAATGAGGTATAGGGTTGATAGAAGTCAATTTTCACTGATAAAAACAGGTATGGTGAAGTAGCAACTTAGCACACCTAACTGTAGCTGTTTTTCCACATCCTATGATATTGTGCTTTTGGTTTTGTGTGTGTGTGAGAGGGGGGGAATTGAATATTCTTGATTGGCTCTTGGAGGCATTATTATACCCTGCAATATGTTGGAATATTCAAGAATTCAGAAAATGCTCCAGTAGTTACTCAATGTTTTTTTGTTTTTGTTTTTAAAAATCAACCTGGGTAAGGTTCAAAACAAATCTGGAGAAATGTCCTTAGGAGAAATATTTTCAGTGAAGTCAAGGCTTTTTCAGTAAGAGGAGAGGAGGGTAATGTTTGTTGTTGTGGTGGTGGTGGTTCACATACACAAGAACAAATAATTTCAAATGTTTTCTCCAAGTTGTGCAAGATCTGAAGTGTTTTGTGCCTTTCTGATAATTTTTCTTCACGACTTTTCTATCTACAAAAAAAGCAAGCATCTTGCTTTTGTGCAACTTCCCACTCAATATGGTGTTGACTGTATGAAAACCTTTGTTTTCTGACAACTCAGGGACAAGATGGGCAACCATTAGCAGCATAGTTTGGTGCTGCTCCAGCTTTGCATGTTTATCAGTAGCCTTAAACTTACAAAGATACAGAAAGTTCTGCAGGAGCTGTTCTTGCAGACTTCTAGGTACTGCTTGGACAACTCAGATGGGTTAGGTGGGTGTTTGGTTGAGATGCAGATTCTTAAATTCACATCAATTTCACTGCACAGCTGGAGAAAGGTCAAGAGTTATGAGATTGGTCAGATGCAGTCTTCTTTCCAAATTAAATTTTTATAACACTTCAAAATACTCTGGAGGGATTTAAAGAAGGGAAAACACCCCCAATCAGTTGATGAACATCCATGGCTAAGTGAGTATAGATTCTACATTAGAAATATTGCAGGTCTGTCTCTACTTTATATGTCTTTTAAAAAAGACCAAAACTGCTAATAGAGACAGACAAAAATAGTGCTCAAAAACTGGAAAGAAACTGTCAATTTGGCTGTGGGATTAATACTGAATAGGGACTTTATCAGACATGGGAAAACACAGCACAAAACCACATCCCCAACCAGAACACTACAAGAACAGAAGGGGAAACATTACAAGATTACCACATCCTTCAACTGTTCCAGGGGTGTAGCACGGGCATGAATAACACGTCCCTTTTGATTGATGGCTATAAGCTATCAATAAAAAGGGATGCCTTATTCATGCCCGTGCTATGCCCCTGGAATGGCTGAAGGACATTGTCATTGGTAATGTTGCTCATTTTTGTTCTTGTAACATTCTTCTGATGTGGTTTTTTCCCATGCCTGATAAAGCCCTTATTCTCTTTGGGAAATGAGAGTAAGTGCATTTGCTGAAGCTGGAATGTTAACAAATTTATTTATTAACTTTTATTGTAAGCATGGAAAGGAGAAGCTCCTCACTCTTAAAGGCCTTGTCTAGATGGGGTATTTACCCCATCTTGCTGTCATCTTAAAGCCCTGTAGACCAAATGATGCAGGGCTTTTGCCCTGTTTTTCCCCCAGGCGGTCCTCACAACCCCCAAGGGAAAGACAGGGGAAGATGGAGTAAAGCCCGATAAAATATTTTAGCATAATACCCTGAAAAAACTGTCTCAGCTGCAGAAAAAACAGATCAGGCCCCATGGGACCACAGGAGCCCAGACTGTCAAACCGGCCCATTTTTTCATTGATGCCTGAAGCCACCAATTGATCTGCCATGGCACTTTTGTGCCAGCATTGCCGGCATGTGAAAACTTGCACAATCGTACTCATGTGAATGCAGTGTCAATGGCCATTCCAGAGCGAACATTGCTGGGTGAGATCGCAACATCCAGGTAAGTAACACACTTTTTATGACCCTCCCTGGGTTACTTGGGACTTTTAAAGTGTCTTCCTGTGCTTTTAAAAACTTTTTGTGTGTTCTTTGTTATTGCTTTGAATTTCCTCTGCAATGAAGTCTCACGAGAATCTGCAGGGTTTTGAATGAGGAAGTGAGCCGGGGAAGTCTTTGCCAGGAGAGAAGGTACATGTGGTAGGGGGCGTTCTTTTGCTGGCATAAAAATTTAACGATTTAAGGGGCTTGTTTGATAAAGTCATGAGACTAACAAAATGCCTGTACTGGCCCCTAGCCAAGTAGCTGCTTGCCAGGGTCCAGGCATAATATCATGAGCACCCAGGTGACACAATGATGTCTTTGGATTGTGATTGGGCAAGCAACAATTGCTTACATTCTTATATTCCTTTCTAACACCATTTCCTTTAAATATTGTGCCGGTGACGAGAAGTATAGGCAGGAGTGGGGTAATACAGTCAGGAACATTGTTGGGAAAGTGTCTCAAAGTTGCCAGGTTCCATCTTTTGTTACAGAGGCTAGAAGATTGCTCTCAACAGCTGTCCATCCAAGTGACTAGATAGTGCCTGAAAAAGGGATGCCTTTCTTCCATCCCATCTAACGATAATGTGATCTAAGCATTTGTGTGTAATAAGAACAGTAGAAAGCAATAAGAACAGCAGAAAGCAAAGAGGTGAACAGGAAGTTTAAGCATTTCCACATTTCCAAACAGAAGGCTCCTCGTGTGCTAGAACTTAAAACATACTATTTAGCTTTTTCTCCTTAGCAGGGTGTCTTTGGCAAGTAAACAAATGGAGGAAATGGTGGGAAGAAGAAACAAGGGAGGGTTATGAAGGAACAATGACATCATTTGAAGCCCCTGTAAAAGTTGGTGAATGAGCCAGGGTGATGGAGTGATAAAAGTCCTCACCTGAATAGGGTTCTCATGTCATGAGCATCCCTGGATCTGACATATCTGGGCCAGAACCTGATACCTAGGGATGACCATGGGTAATGTGACAATGGGAGGGCATTATATATTCAGCATTAGGCTGAATTTAGTTACCAAAAAAAAAAAAAAAGACATCTGCATTGAAAGTGGGAGAAAGTAATCCAAAATTTTCCCCATCTCTGTTTTTACTCCATTTGCAAGCACTCCGGGTCATGTGATCTTGGCAGTTCCCACAAGAAGATATTAGCATACTTAAAAGTGTAAAAACACAAAAACAAACAAATGAAACAAACACATAAGCACAGAAACACACTTTAAAATGTCCAAGTAAAGCAGGGAGGTTCCTAAAAAGTGTCCCATTCCTAGTTTTTGTGTTCTCTCCCAGAAGTGTTCTGGCAGACACTGCCCATGGACACCAGAATCACACCAGCAGAACGGGGCATGGTTTCACATACTCACAATTCTGCCCCCCCCCAAAAAAAATGCCATTGCAGATCTATTGACAGCTTGGCCCATCAATAAAAAAAGAACACATTATTGTTATTGTTATTAAGGTATTTAGACCCTGTTCTTCAGCCACAAAGGCTATCAGAGCGGCTTACAAATTGTTAAACAATAGCAATTTACACATCTACATTGCAATAAGCAACTTCCAATGTGTGTTAGCTAATTTTCAACATGCAATCACAAAAGCATGATGTTATCTGGTACTGGTGCCCTTTCACATTTATTGGGCATTGTTACAATGTGATATTTGCCATGTCTGATAAAGTTTGAAGAGTGAGGGAAGGAAGGAGGAGGTGTGTAGAACTAGAAGACATGTATAGCTTGAAGGAGAAAGAGAAAGTGGCTGAGAAAGTGTGAGGGAGACTATGGAAGGTGCAAAAAATGAGTACAAACAGATGTTGGGAAAAAGAAGGATAGAAAGATTAAAGGAAAGAAGATGCTTAAGCTAGGAGTTGGGGCAAAGGCAGACATATAAAGAGGTTAGAAGGGAAAAGAGGAGAATATTGGCCAGGAGTTGTGGACAGAAGTGATAAATGTCACAAAGAGCTAATGCATGCTACACTGAACCTTAGTGCTGGCTATGGTTTGAGAAACTCTGAGAGAGTAAAAAGAGAGGAGAAGAAGGGGGTGGAAGAATCTCTTGGAGAGTTTATAGCAGCTTCTCCAAAGCACTCTGCAGCACTGAGGGCCATTAGTATGTCTGTGATTCATTATAAAATACTATTAATGAATTACAAGTGCATGCATATTATATGTCTGTGGGACATACACACATTCTTTTTAATACAGTGCTCTTATCCTGAGATTCTTCCTGCTCACTCTGAGAACCAGATAAGAGGGCAGAGCTGGGAACCCTATACCTAAAACTGTTCACAGAAAGACACAGAGAGTTATATTTGAGGATAAAACATGCTTGAATTTCAAAAGTAATTGGCAAGATTCAGAGATTCAGGAGTGTGTTGTTCTGTTAAAGAGTGGGAAGGATCCTATGATCATCCACCACTGGTCACTATTGTTTATTGATGATGTGACAGAAGACTGGACCAGTCTTGTGGTGAACTCTTTGTATTTGCTCTCGTGGAGTCTTCTCTTTATGGTAGCCTTGGATAATTTTCTTTACCATCGAAAGGATTCTATAATATTCCACCATTTTTGTCTTCCATGGGTGTCCAGGCCTTGTGTTGCAGAGCTCACCAGTGCATTCTCTTTTTTTTCACCCTCAGAATGAACCAAACTGTTGATTTAGCCACTCCTAATGTTCCTGCTGCCTCTCTGATGGATTTTTTTTTTGCCACCTAAGGATGGCCTGTTTTGCTTGCATTGAGAGCTCCTTTGACCTCATGTTGTTGTTTCACAGCAACAGCTTCCAGATGTGAATGCCACACTTGGAATCAACTCCAGACCTTTTACCTGCTTAATTGATGAAGAAATAATGAAGGAATAGCTCACACCTCTCCATGACACAGCTTTTGAGTCAATTGTCTAATTACTTTTGGTCTCTTGAAAAAGAGGGGCTACATATTAAAGAGCTGTAATTCCTAAACTGTTCCTCCAAATTCGATGTGAATAATCTGAAATTAAAGCTGAGAGACTGCTCTTTAAGCCCATATTCATTATTTAATTGTAACTTGAATTTATTTTGGTAAACAGCTGAAATAACAAAACTTGTGTCCATGTCCAATTATTTCTGGACCTCTCTCTCTCTCTCTCTTTCTCTCTCTCTCTCTGTGTGTGTGTTAACAAAAGTTAAAAACTGCATTAAACAAGTCATAAATTAAAACCAGCAGATATAAAAACGTAGCTATCAAAAACAATAATTTAAAACACACACACACACGAATAGACAGTTCAACATAGTTTTGCAAGGTCCAGTCCCCTAAATCAGTCTTGAAAGGTCTGCTTTGGGGAAGAAGCCTTCACCTACCTAAGGAAAGATCACAAGGAGTGTGCTTGTCTAACTTCTTTTGGGTAAAGTGCCCTGTCATCTAGATCCTGCACTTGAGGAGCTCAGGAACTACATGGAATGGTGTGGGATCCACTTCCAGCAGTTCCAAGGAACAGCTACCACCCTCCTCTGGCAGTAACTAGAGCTGTTTTCTTGTCTCCCCTCTTTCCCTTCCTTGTCTGAGGAGGCCTCTTCCAGGTATCATGTCTATTTTTCTGGACATCTGATACTGTATGAGAACAGTGGAATGTTCCTACCTATTGGATTGTTTTAGGTGTCTCCCACTTAAGCTCAGCCAGCATATTGGTAAAGAAACTCAAATAGTGCAAACCTATAAGTGCAAGTGCAAGTCTATAAGTGATGCTCTTCCAAAGAGGAGAAATCTGGATAGGTACTGTTTCTTAGTACTTCTCTATGGTTGGAAAGTCAGAAATAATATATCGCTGACAAAAATTAAAATACTTTGGAATATTTAATTGCTTCAATGTGATCTAGTTTCATAGTCATGAGAACGTGCATTTACCTACATGCAATGTTGTTATAAGAACAAGCAAGCAAGAAGCTTAATCCATCTTCTAAACAGTGTTGTGTTGCATTTGGGGCCACAATATGGGAATGATAGGATTTCGGCAGTTAATCAGCATGGAAGTGATGGGGATATCAGGAGGACATTGTAGAAGAGAAAGCTATAAATGTTTCAGGATATGCTGTTTAACTTCCATCTGGCACTGCAGCTTCTCTTCCATTCAGTGACACCTCTAAGACCCATCAGAACTCTTAAGAGCTGCTGTCAGGTATTAGTGGCATTCTTCCCCACTGGCTCATTTACTTCAAATTATCACATGGTCTGCTTGGTTAAGACTGCATTTCAGAATCATTACAAGTGAACAAACAAAAACCATCTGTCAAGGAGTCATCATTCCTTGAGAGCCCCCAACTCCCTTGACCCCCAAAATTAAATCTAGCCAAGCTCACATACAATCTCTCCCGTGTTTTTCATTGCAAGTTTGAACAGTATGATACCTAAAACGTTAAAGGTAGGAATTAAATATCACATTTGAAGGTCACAAAGAAAGTTGAGCAGCATAAGCTGACTTGGCATCAAACCTAATTGGGAAGAATTTGTAAGATTCATTTTTAGCTCTTACCTGCACTTTCCATTCTTATATCCTGGCATTCTGTGTCTCCCCAATCAATTTCTAGGATTGTTGGGTTAGTCAACACTGGGTTCTTTCAAACTACACAATTATACCATTATGCTTCCACTTTAACTGCCATGGCTGCAACCTTTGGAATCCTGGGGTTGGTAGTTTGGAGAGGCACTAGAAGAGCCCCCTTGCTATGAATTCTAAATGCCTCTTCCTAAACTGCAAATCACGGGATTCCCTAAGATATTACAATACCAATTAAAGTGGAATCACAGTGTGAAAGTAACCACTGCTAAGGGTTTTCTGTTGCCATGAGAAGCATGACTGATGTCAAAAGGCAGCAAATGCTGATTAGGCCTATAGGGGAATGGCTGTACATGAATTGACAGGTTGGTCCATGGATGTGTAATTGTGCATGCATTTGATTATCAGTATTTGCAATAGCATGTCACTCATTATACTGAAATGTTTTTACTGTTTGTAAGCTGTTTTATTGACTGCATGTGAGATATTTGAATGTATGGCAGGGTATTTTAATGTTTTTTAACATTTAAATCAATCAATAAATAAACACCACTTCCTCAGGAAAGCTATAAATCTACATTGAGTTGTCTGTCCTGAAAATACAGTACATAACCTATTTAGTCAGGATAGGGGAGAAGGGGATAGAATAAAACCCTGGATTATTCTGTAACAGGCCACACTCTCTCTCTCACACACACACACACACATTCTAATTGCACAGAAGGACAGGGAAATGACAATAAAATTGTGGCCATGGTGGCTGGGAAATTCTGGGATTCTTAGTCCAAAAAAGGAGAAATTTTCCATTCTCCCATTGATTCTTCCCCCCCCCCCAGCTTTATTAAATTTCTAGTGAATACACAAATCACAATTACACTGTTTGAGCTATAGAGTACAGAAAAAATAACCTCACACAAACCAAACAGCACATGAAACATACATATATGTTATATTCATTGTACATTGGTAGTACTAAATAAAAAAATAAACTATACACACACACTAACTGGACACCACGTTGACATTTCTTTTTTGTGAAAACTGGATATCACTTGGATAATGTAACTGGGATGTCTTTTCATCCAGAATTTAGAGATGTATGAATTCTGCCTGCCCCCCTCTTCAACAGGTAATATGTTCATCTTAAGACTCTTTAGAATTCCCTCCAGATGCAAAGTGAAAATGCAACAAGCACATGTTCTCTGGATACCAATGGTGACATTTTAATTGCAGCTTGCAATGCACCATTGGTTTTGATTGTTTCAGCTGTGGCTCTGAATGTTGTACTTCTGTTAGCTGACCTGAGCCAATTTTTGATTTGGATAGAGCTGTCAAAAACAAAACAAATAGACATTTGGAAGTGGATGTGTGTCACACAGGTCCATTTCTTATAAAGGAAAGGATGAAAGGTACGACTGTAGAAATAATGGGAAAGGAAACAAGAAAGATAGGTTATTTAGCTTCCTAGCATGTTGAGTAAATGCCCATTCTCTTATACCCCCAAACAGAGCTGGGTGGAGGGATGTGTTTTGCAGCTGGACCAAATGGAAATGAGGCTGCTCATGTCCAGAAAGCAACTAGGTACCAGCAAAGTATAAACTGCACTAGTCTGGGAAGGGAGCCAACTGTTAATTAGGTCACAGGAATGTAAACACAGTTCAAAAGGTCAGAGGCTTACACCAATCAGTCAGCATGGTCCAAAGCAGTCCAAGGGTCAACAGGAGCAGACAACAGAGTCAAGGTAACAGAAGTTAAGATAACTGGAATCCAGGTACCAAAGTCAGCAGGAAGCTTTCACCAGGAAGATCAGTTGATCTCTGACAAGGCCTCCATCACCTCTCCCAGCATATATAAAGCAATTAAGGCTTCTTAACAAGTAGGTTTTTCTCATAAAGTCTCAGAGACTGCCTTTCAGCTTCTTTTTGAGCTTGCTGCTGGGTATACAATGGTGGAGGTAAGTCCCTCTCTTCTTCTTTGTCCTATCTGAGTGGGCAGGATTCTCTCCTGGGACCAATGCCAACCCACTTGGACCAGGCTCTTCCTCTGCTCGAGCCTCTAGGTTGTCAGGGTTCCCTGATGGCACACTATAGATAAACCTGTGTCAGGGTCCCTAGAGCCATTCCCTGCCATGTCCTCCTCCTCCTCTGACTTTATAGCCTCATCAAGCTCACGGGGCATGACAGCTCCCTGCACAGTCACATTAGGGACGTTGGGGAGGTTGGGCTTAGGCTATGTAAACCTTTGTCTCTCTTATTCTGGATGTGTGGACCTGCGCTCCCCACGCACCCTCTTTGGCCTGAGCAGGACTCACTGGTTGCCTTTTGGGGGACTGAGTAGGAATTTCTTCCCCCACCATGCCAATCTGGGGTGGAGGGGCTCAACTACTCTGCACAAATTGGTTAGGATGAGTATTACTTAGTGGAGTTACCATATCAATTAGACATTTCAGAGGGGTTGTGCAGGAATGAGGTTTTGTAAGGCTATGATAAAGTCCTGGATAAGCCATTTAAGGGTGATGGGACAGTCCAGGATATGGGCAGCACTATGCAGAAAACATCATCATCCACTCAAAGATGTTAAGGCTAGAGTGGAGGTGCTGGTGCAATCTGTCTTCCTCACCTGTAAGGCATGTGTGGGGGGGAATTCAATTCCTCCCTGAACTCCCTGGAGGTGATCAATGTGAATGGTTAGGCATTAGGCCTGAAGAATTAGGGATAGGTTTTCCTGCCTGTTTGCTTCCCATTACAGACCTTCTGTTAATAAAGTGGCCCTAGTTCAAACCCAATGCACTTGTCTCACCTCTTTTAATCCATTTCTGAGTGTAATGACTTCTTCCTCTGAAGTGCAATTAAAGCAAACCAGACCTCTGTGATGTCTCACTGTGAAGGGAGTCATGTTCGGATGTCTCACTGTGAAGGGAGTCATGTTCGGAACTGCACAATAAGTGCAGTTCCTTATTGAATGGATTGTTATACTGAATAGGGAGGTTCCACGATAAGTTTAATTGGCCCCTATCTGTTGTCTTTCTGCCAGCAGGCAAAGACCTTTTATTTAGACAGGTTTTTGGTGCATAAAATATTAGGCATAAGCATGTTTTGAATGTTGTGTGCTATACTTTTATCTTTTAATTATGCTTAAAACATGTTTTAAACCATTTTAACTATGTGCTTTATTAATAGAATTGTCTGTTTACTTTTTAAACAGTTATAAATAAGATTTTAGCAGGACTTTGTTTTAATATTTTTGGTAGCTGCTTTGAGTCCCTTGCCAGGACAAAGGTGTGGTATAAATCAAATATAAACAAACAAACAAACAAATAGGTACCATGTTTTACCTCTGCATAATAAGTGGAAGGGATTCAACCTGTAGCTTACAGAATGAATCAATTCTGTTCTTGAGTTTCTTATAGTGCAGTTCTAAGCATGTGACTCAGAAGTAAGCCCAGCTGACTTTAGTTGAATTCAATCCTTGGTACAGCTTCAAAAGGCTACTGTTTTGGATGACACTGGCCATATAAGTTAAAAGATTCTGTGGCCACAAAGTACAGTAGTCTACTTCCAAGAGTAGTGAAAATAAGAGAGAAGTCTGAAAACCATAGACAAACAAGGACATTTGTTTGTTTTGGACACAACAATGGTGCAGTGATATATTATGAAGACCAGCATCTCCCAGTGTTACTGTCTATAGCCAGTACTGCAGGTAGAAAAGGAGCCATTATAACACAATATCCCCTACCATTTTACAGGGCTGGTTAAATAGGATCCCATATTCAATGGTACCAACAGCTGTTAAAAGAAACAAGAGGAGCAATAAAGTGGAATTCCTCCTATTTTTAGAAAGTCATTAGCTAAGGCAACAAAGACTTTTTGATACCAGATTCCTGCCTGAAACCCAACTGAAAATGGACCAGATAATCTGTTTCTTTCAAGTATACCTGGAACTGCCCAGTCACTGTGTGTGTGTGGGGGGGGGCATATTTAGGGATTTTTCCTCTGAGTTTTTTTGGCATTGAATGCCAGGTTGGAATCATGAAACATACTTGTTAATATTCTCAACCTCACTGGAAAAAAACCCGAAACAATGACAACAACTACATTGTTTCAACATTTAGGACTTTATCAGATGATTCCTTTAAAATGTTCTTTTGCTGGCATTAAAAAACATTTAAAATTTTAAAATAAAAACAAAAATAAAGCATTAAAAGTTTTAAAAAGCACACACAGAGACATTTTAAAAGCCCCTAGTAACCCAGGGATGGTCATAAAAAGAGTGAAACTTACCTGGATGTCCCAATGTCACTTGGAAGTGTTGCGCTGCACAAGCCATTCTCACTGCAGTCACAAGAGTTAAACGGCCCAAGGTTTCACACACCAACAATACCGGCACAAATGCGGCATGGGGAATCAATTGATGGCTTAAGCTGTCAATTAAAAACTATGGGTTTGGGGCTGATTTTACCCATGAAAGGGTGACATCTGATCTGTGCACATTTCACAGTTTATGTGGTGTCATTATGATGCCCTTTTTTGGGTGTCTGATAAAGTCCTCAGTGATGCTGCTAAGGAAAAGCAGACCAACTTCATTGGGGAAATGTTGCTTGTACAAAAGTACACATAGTTCCATGCAATTTGTTCAAACACATAGATCCTGGGCAGAAATATCATGCATAATTTTCCTGATTGTGTTTAAAACAACAACAATGACCCCCCCCCCATTTCTGCAAAGGGATCAGTGTGTTTTGTGGAAAATATGCATTTTCAGCCCCCAAATATGTTTTCTATGTAGGAAAAACGTATGCATTCCTGTGAAAATGCATTTTTTTCTGAAGTAAATAAATTTGTTGATGATTTGCCATCAAATCGAGTTTGACTTATGGTGACCCTGTGCATGACAGACCTCCAAGTCACCGTATCCTGAACAGCCCTGTTTAGACCCTGCAAAATCAGCTTCTTTGATTGAGGGTTTGTCTGCACTAGTGGGAAAAAACTGACACTCACTTCCCTGAATCTGGTCCGATAAGGCCACACAATGTGCAGCCTTATTTCCAAATCTGGACTGATATGGCCACATGAAGTACAGCCCTATCCACACAAAACTTGAGGTATACCTATTGGAAGCAAAGAAGCATCAACAATTGTTTAAAGTAGTTGGAGACAGAAGAAAAGTCTGGAGTTGCATGTCTAATCTTTTGATTCACCTCTGTGCTTCATTGATCTGTGTACTCAAGGCTTTTACTTCCTACTTGCGTGTTGAGGTCACTTCTAAGATGTTTTAGTGTTTTACAACTCTTTGTCCAAGAAGCCAGTGACATGAGGCAGCCTCGGCCTTCAGGTTCCTTACCTGCATATATAAGTGTCAGCTTTTAGGAACTCTTTTACCCAAGTTAGATAACTCTCTTTGTCTATCTATTTTCCTATCTCAGATGTATTATCTGCGACAATAAATGTCAGTTTTGCTTTTTTAACCTTACCAGAGCATCCTGCATATTTCTATCATGTTTTATACCACAAGCTCATATTGCACTGGGTCTATGCTTCACCTGCTTAATATAAATACAATAATGTCCTACAATACCTCCTTAATCTGGGTTTTAAAAACTCAAATTTCTCTGGAGTTTGCTAGAAACTCTGGGGAAAATTGTAGTATGAACAAAGGATCCACCCTGGATTCGGGGTGGGTGGGGAATCAGGGCAAGTGCTATGTGACAGGTGCCATCATTTCCCCCCTCCTCAGACTGCTGCTGGAGTGCAGTTACTCACTCCGAGGTCAGAATGATGATTGCATGGCTGGCCACTTTATTATGACCTCAGAGCAAGTGACTATGCACTGGGAAGGTAGAGGCCTGGTCACTCTCTCTGAGGTTGGAACAAGTGGCCAGTCATGCAATAACTTGGCTGGCTGCCTCATTCTGACCTCAGAGTGAGTGACTGCATGCCAGCAGTGCTGGTGGCATGAAGGTGCCTGGCTAGGCACCAGTGGCAGACCCACAGGTTATCTACACAGGTGGTAAAAATATGGATGAATCACTTGTGTAGGCAAGCCCAGCAACAAGTGGTACAAATTCAGATTTGCCCTGGTAAGGTGTAGCACTTAACTTGGGGCTAGAGTAGTCTGAATGTACTCCGAATTTCATGTGGTGCAGCTCTGGGCCAGAGTAGTCCAAATTCATCCAGATTTTTACTACCAGTGTTCAATGCAGTCTTCTACTTTTCCTAATGCCTTATACCTTACCAAGCATTATTATCTTTTCTACCAAGTACAATAATCTCATTTTAGTCATCTTAACTTCTAGGGAGAGTTCAGGCTTGATTTCCTCTAGGACCCATTGATTTGTCTTTTTTAGCTATCCACTGTCTGTATAACTCTTCTCCAGCAACACATCTCAAATGAATTGTCGTCCTATCAGATTTCTTCACTCGCCAGCTTTCACAACCACACAGAAATGGGAAAAACAATATCATGGACAATCCAAATTTTAATATTCAATTATGTATCTTGAAACTTCAGAATCTTGCTTAGTTCCTTCATAGCTGCCCTTCCAAGTCCTAGTCTTCTTCTCATTTCTTGACTTCAGTCTCTATTCTGATTAATGACTGAGCCAAGGTATGGAAAATCTTGAACTATTTCAATATCTTCATCGTCTGCTTTAAAATTATGGCAATAATCTGTAGTTATTTTTGTTTTCTTCATGTTCAACTGTAAACTTGCCTTTGCACTTTCTTCCTTGACTTTGTTTAGTAATCATTCCAAGTCTTTGCTATTTTCTTTTAATAGTATGGTGTTATCTGCATATCTTAAGTTGTTGATGTTCCTTCCTTCAGTTTCCATGCCTTCTTCCTCCTATTTTATGTATAGGGTTGCTATACATCCCAGAAATCCAGGAAAACCCTGATTAAAGGAACTAAAAATTGTCCTGTCCAGCTGGGCTATTCAAAGCAGCAGATCCTGGATTCCTCCAGCTCTGGAAAGTAGTCTCTCTTCCCTCCAGAGCTGGAAGAATCCAGGATTTGTCTTCTGTCTTTGAGCAGCCCAGCCCAATGGGTTGGCATAGGGAGGGTAGGAGGGATGGAGGGAGGGCTGGGAGTGGTCCTCCACAGGTGGGAGTTTTGGGGGAGGCACTCCCTCCTGCCTTACTCCACTGCCCATCTGCTACCTTCCCCATGCACCTGCATGCCCCTGAACACTTGCTTGCTTCCTGCATGGAGTTGCAGTGAGTTTTTGGGCGCCCTTCATCTTCACCCCTGAGGGTGCTCTGGGCACCCTCCTCATGGGTTGGGGGAGAGAAGAGGCTCCCTCCTCATCCCCCCCTGTGGGTGATCTAGGTGTTTTCCTCATGGGGAGGAGGGGGAGAAGAGGGCTCCCTCTTCCTTCCCCCCATGGGTGTTCTGGGTGCCCTCCTCATGGGCTCCCTGTGGGCTCCCCCCCCCACAGGTGCTCTGTCCTGGTTTTGTGGCAGAGAATTATGGCAACCCTATGTACTTTCAATATCCAGCATATATGCTAAACAGATGATAAGGTGATAAAATGCAGCCTTGTCTGACTCCCTCCTGATTGGAAAGCATTCTGTTTCTCCATATACTGTTCTGACAGTAGCCTCAAGTTCTGAGTAGAGGTTACAGATCAGGACAATTCAATGTTGTGGCATGTCCATTTCTTTAAGAGTGATCCAAAGTTTTTCATGATGTACATAATCAAAGGCTTTGCTATCCTATATAAAGCACAGGGAGATATCCTTTTGAAATGCTTTGATGTGCTCTGTTTCCAATAAGTTCCCCATTGCCTCTTCCTTTCCTGAACCTAGCTTGGACACCTGGAATTTCTCACTCCATATAAGGTAAAAGTGTCTGTTGTAGAATATTGAGCATCACTTTGCTTGCATGGGAAATTAATGCAATGATCCTGTGGCTACTGCAATCCTTGCTGTCCTCTTTCTTGGGGATGGGATATATATTGAGTGTTTCCAATCTGTGGGCCATTGTTTTGTGTTTCATAATTGTTGATATATTTTAGTTACAACTAGAGTAGATTCTGCCTCTGTAGCTTGAAGCAGCTCTATTTATATGCCATTTGTTCCTTGCAATTTATTTCTCCTAAGTGTCCTGAGTGTAGCTTTCACTTTCTAAAATTGTAGGTTCATCTTCAATTGATTCTTCTTTGAATGAATATGTCATCTTTTTATTTATTTTATATAGTTTTTCTTTGTATTGTTTCCATAATTTTATTTATTTATTCATTTCTACTTGGTCATGTAATGTGTTCCCCTGCTGGTCGTAGAACATCCCCACTCTTGATTTAAATTTCCATTTGAGTTCTTCGATCTTGTGGACGAGGGCTCTTGCTCATCCTTTTTCTTGACATCTTCTGTTTCTCTGCATTGATATAATAGTTCTCTTTGCCCCTGTGCACAAGTTGCTGAACATTTGCATTCAACATTCTGACCCTATTTCTATAAACTTTTACTTTTGTTTCTCATCTGTTCTTAACTGTTTGAAGACTTTCATCTGTCATCCATTGAGGCTTCTCTCTCTCTCTCTCTTTCTCTCTCACTCTCTCTCTCTCTCTCACTCTCACTCTCACTCTCACTCTCACTCGGCTGCAGATAATGTCTTTCTGCATTCCTCTCTGACAATGTCTGTGGCTTCAGTCCTGAGTTCTTTTGGCTCTTGGTTAATTAGGCTTAATTAGTGCAAATATCTGATGGCAAGTAGATTTAATGTGGCGTAAGAGCCAATAGGAGTACAACAGATATGGTATTTGCCCTTAGACAACTGCAAGAGAAATGTAGAGAGCAGAACAAGGGTCTCTATGTAACATTTGTTGACCTCACCAAAGCCTTTGACACCGTGAGTAGGAAAGGTCTGTGGCAGATCCTGGAAAGACTAGGATGTCCCCCCAAATTCCTTAAAATGATTATCTTGCTACACAAGGGCCAGTGCGGTCAAGTCAGATATGGCAATGCTCTTTCAGAGCCCTTTCTAATAACTAATGGACCGAAGCAAGGTTGTGTTCTTGCGCCAACTTTATTTACAATCTTCTTCAGCAGGATGCTCCAAAGGGCTACGGCAGAGCTTGAAGAAGACGACGGCATCTATATACGTTACCGTACTGATGGTAGCTTGTTTAACTTAAGCCATCTGAGGGCTCGCACTAAGACTCTAAACTATGTAGTCCATGAGCTGCTCTTTGCTGATTATGCTGCCCTTGTTGCCCACACAGAAGTAGCTCTGCAGCGCCTAACATCCTGCTTCGCAACAGCTGCAGAGCTGTTTGGGCTAGAAGTCAACCTGAAGAAAACAGAAGTTCTTTATCAGCCTGCACCACAGGATGAACACCACCATCCCCACATGGCCGTCGGCAACTCTGTGCTTAAGTCCGTTCAGCAGTTCACCTACCAGGGAAGCATCATCTCCTCAGATGCCAAGATTGACAAAGAGATCAATCACAGATTAGCAAAGACACATAGCACATTTGGAAGACTTTACAAAAGAGTCTGGAGTAATAAACACCTGAGGCAAAACACAAAAATCAGTGTGTATACAGCCATTGTACTGTCTATTCTCCTTTATTGGTCTGAAACATGGGTCACCTATCGCCACCACTGACGAGTCCTCGAACGCTTCCATCAGCACTGTTTACGCACAATCCTAAACATACACTGGACTGACTATGTGACGAATGTTGCTCTCCTTGAGCAAGCAGGGATCACCAGCATTGAGGCCATGATATTGAGAACACAACTGCGCTGGGCAGGGCATGTTTCTAGGATGGAGGATCATTGCCTCCCCAAAATAGTATTCTACAGTGAACTCACCATGGGTCAGCATAAGAGGGACGCTCCAAAAAAGTGATACAAGGACTCCCTGCAACAAACCTCAGGCTTGGCCAAATTGATCACCAACAATGGTCTGCCCTGGCCTCACATCGGGAGGCATGGAGACACACTATCCACAATGCTGCAGCCTTATTTGAGAACTCACGCTGAACAAGTCTTGAAGAGAAACGACAACGCAGAAAAAAATCACAACCTGGAAACATCACCCAAGGAAACCTTCTGCTGTGCTTTCTGCAACCGAACTTGTCTATCTCGGATTGGCCTTTTTAGTCATCAGCGTGCTTGCAGAAAGCACAGGATGAGTCCTTCCTGAATCTTGGTTTGTGAAAAAAAGCCAGAGAGAGAGAGAGAGAGAGAGATTATTTTTTACATTATCTTTAAATTCTACAGGGATGCTATGTAGGTTATTTTTTGGCACAATGGTTGTTTAAGTGTTTTTCTTTAGCTTTACTCTTATTTTTGATATCTGCAGTTCATGGTCTATACCACAATCTGGTCCTGGTCTTGTTTTTGCAGAGAGAACGGAGCTTCTCCATCTTCTTCTTCTGATTATATAGACTATTTGATTTCTATATTGAGCATTAGGTCATGTCCATGTATACAGTTCCCTCTTTGGTTGCTTGTAGTATATTTTTGTGATGAACAAACTGTTGGCCTCACAAAATTCAGCCAGTTTCTCTCCTGCTTCATTTCTTGATCCTAGGCCAGATTTTCCTACAATCTTTGATTCTGTTTTGTTTCTACTTTTGCATTCGAATTGCATATGATTAACTAGAAGTCCTGTTTTGGTGTGTGATCAATTTCCTCCTGGACTCCAGTGCTGTATCTGTCAATTTCTTCTTCTACTACTACTACTTCTTCTTCTTCTCCCCCCCACTTTTCCTCCTCCTCCTCTTCCTCTGTAGTTGAAGCACAAACTTGGATTATGGTTATGTTGATGGTTTTCCCCTGAAGTCTTTCTTATTGATATTGTTCAGGCAAACTTTGTGTTAAAGAATATAAAGGACTGCTTTTGCTGTATCTCTCTCACTGTTAATGCAACCCTATTTCTTCTTAAATTTTCATTTCCTGAATATAATTATCTGACTCAAAATGTTTCATTTCTGTCCACTTTAGTTCAATCACCCCAAATATTACAACATTTACACATTGCATTTCTTGTTTTACTATATCTAGCTCTCCTGATTCACACTTCTTATATCACATGTTCCTATAATATATGCTGTGCAGCTATGGATTTTCCTTTCACTTCTGAGCATGTCAACAGCCAAACGTTCTTTCAGCTTGAGTTGCATCATTAGTCTCAGCACTACTTAGAGTTGTCTTCTGCTGTACTCCCAATAGCTTGTTGAGTGCCTTCTGACCTGGGAGTGTCATCTTCTGGCACTATCTCTTGTTTTATTTTGGATTGTCTCATAGGGTTTTCATGGTAAAACCTTCAAAAGTGTTTTACCATGCCTCTTTCTGCATAGCACTATCAACTGTTACCTGTAGTGCTGCTGCCATTGTTTCTGAGAGATCCTCCACCAGTATCTCCCCCACCCCACTCCACCCCACTACTGCTGATGCCCAGTAGCTGTTTGTCACATTTACTCTGGCTCCTCAGAAATGCTTGTCTGACATGGGAGACCCTACAAGCAGCATTCCTGCCACTGGCATAGCCTCTTGCCTCATAGAAATATGCAATCCCACCACCACAGGAATGTATTACCGTGGTGGGGAGTCAATAAGTAAGAAAGCCTAAATACCCTGAAAGTACCTTATCCCATCTATTCTTGGAAGCTAATCAGGTTTACCCCAAATAATACTAGGTGTTGTTCATTATATTTCAGAGGAAGGCAATGGCAAACCTGTAGTATGTGGGGAAATAATCATTATAATGTAAAAGCAATCTTGTGTACCTCATTCACATCCTAAGATAAGTCTAGGGTTTTTCCCTGCATGCCTTTGTTTATCCCAAGTTCCCTTTCTCTTATTTCACTGGGCAGTTCCAGCCAACTGGAGTGCTGGGTCATTCAACACATGACCTAATTTAAATTTTATTGCTTTTGTGTAAGTTCTCTTTTCAGTTTGAGTCTCCACGAGGCTGGAGCCATCTTATCCATCTTAAGCTATATTTGCCATCTTCATCTGAAAGCATGCCATGATGCATCGGAAGCCAGCCCTACTGCTGTAGGCTGAGTGAGTTTTATTACCTAAATACCTTTAGTTAGGGACCTCTTTTTAAGTTTGTTTTAGTATGTAGATTGAGATTGATATACCTTCAGTAAACTTTGATTTGCATTTTAAACTGACTCCTTTGTTTTGTAATGAGTCTAATTTAACTGGGTGATCCCAGACCTCTGAATACACTTTTAAATGATAATTGAGCTTACAAGTCTGCATTCCTAAGCGCACTTTGCATGAACATGAAGTCAAAAGTGAATGAATGATTTTAACTCTTTTTAAAGGAAATAATTCTTGTTGTTTTTTAAAAGGACTAGATCCTGGAATTTTTAATACAATTTTATTTTTAGACTCATTGCCTTCCCACAAAACCACCTCTGAGGATTCCTTGACTAAGAAAATCCTATGACATTCATGGGGTCTCCATAAATTGACAGGGAACTTGAATGTCATTGGGTTTACTTAGGCAAGGACTACTCAGAGGTGGGTTTGCCAGTTTCTTTCTCTGAAATGTAGCCTACAACACAAAGTATCCATTGAGAATCTCCCATCCAAGCACTAAACAGGGCTGACCCTGCTTAGCCTCCTCATCAAAGGAGATATGGTACCTTTAGAGTATTTAGGTCCATATGCAGGAACAAAATAATCCAAGATTTTAACTTAATGTCTGTATTTCTATTCCTTTTCCCTTCATTATATGAGACTAATAATTTTACAAGTGGTACAAAATGGCCCAACAGTTTGCTTTCATTGAGAAGCCTGAAATACTTCATTCAAAGGCCTCCAGTTATTGAACTCCATGACATGAAAGTGAACAACTTGAAATATCCAGAGATATACACTCCCCTATGTTTTTTCTCTCCTGCCCTTATTCACAAGTACATTCAGACCACTAAGGTCAAACTATGGTTTTAGGATTAGTATTAGTTGTTTTAGTGTTATTATTTGATTTTATATTAGGATCTGCACAGTAGGTCTTGGCACCTAAATTGTCTTAGTATAATATATAAAACTACAAACTTTAAAAGGTGCGGAGAAGGTAGAAACACTGCTTTAGAAAAATCATCCTGGGGTTTTCAGCCACATCAGTCCTATCATATTTATCAAAACTTGCATAGAATACACAGAAATTATTGTCCATTTCTTTTACATAAACAAAAAAATATTCTGCCTTACAAGGCTGCTACAAATATTATGGGCCTAGCATCTTCTTCAATGACCTTTTGAGGTGTTTAGGATAGACTCAGAAACACACTTAATCAGGTGTAAGCCACAGTGAAAAGAGCTGGACTTACTATTGAGTAAGCATGTCTACAATTATGCTGTTAATCATCCTACCGCCTCTCTCCTATTCAGATGTTCTATTGCTGTTTTTCTGATTTCAGGACTCACTACAAAAGTAATTTATTTAATAGTTTCTCTCTTGTGTACCCTGGCAACAATCACCACTGCTGGAGCAGTTACAGTTTCAGAAGTTTGGAAGAGTGGAGCCTGCTTTGTCATGTTCACTTCAACACCCACCCCCCATTTATTATAAGGATTTACATTACTACAGAACATGGCAGCACTGTTAAAAATAAACCAGCATTATGTGTGATTCATGTTAGAGGACAATAAAACATCTGCATCAGACTCTGAAAGTCACCTTCTTTAAGCATTAAGTTACCATTTAATTCTGTTTTTATTTTGGGTAGATAGTTACAGCCAGAGACTTTGTTATTCTATATTCTTCTCTTCCTTTTCCTTCCTTTCCTTGTGAATTCCCAGTACACTGGTAATCAGAGAGAGAGAGAGAGAGACTGAGAAACAGAGATAGATGGAGCTCAGTTGGAGACAGATGATTCCTCCAGTGCCCTGATGAATTCCCAGACACCTTCAGTGCCCTACTCTTGTTGAACCCTTGATTCTTCGTTCGTGGTCATAACTAAATCTGCAATTCTTGCAGCTCTGACATGGCAGAAAGATGAAAGAATAAAAATGAAGTTCTTCAAGTTCTTCAGGCTCAATCTGTGCTCTCTCTCTCTCTGAGTGTGTGCGCACACACATTTGTATATGTTTTGCATACTGTAAAACAGAAGTGCAGAACATGTAGTCTTCCAGAGCATTTTCTGACCTATCTGAGAATGCCATTTGCAGGTCACAATGAAGCAGAGTGAGGCAAGGGCTATTTTTTCCACTGATGGAACTCCTGTGTAGTTTCCTGGGATCTGAAGGAAGGCAGGAAAACCTGCCAGTAGGGTTTTCCAATTGGTCTATGGGCAAGACTAGAGGAGCTGAAGGGGAAGCTTCAATCCAATCTGCAATCTGGCATAAGGCCTGTCTCCTGTGCACCCGTCAACAGTCAGCACAGAATTTAATCCCCACCATAGTTCCTTCCTTTATATGCCTGTTCATAGTTTTCTGGGGGGTATTGTTCCATACACAAATCTTCATAGTGCATTTGATTTTCTCACAACTTTTAATATTTATTTTTATGTTTGTTTGTTTGTTTGTTTGTTTGTTTGTTTATAGCAGGGGGGATCAGATTTATACTGGTAGTAACTGATGGGTCTCCAAGCCAGGAGATAAGATAAACATGTTTATTATTGA
The DNA here is from genome assembly GCA_030847615.1 of Gambelia wislizenii. Classification (NCBI taxonomy): domain Eukaryota; kingdom Metazoa; phylum Chordata; class Lepidosauria; order Squamata; family Crotaphytidae; genus Gambelia; species Gambelia wislizenii. The sequence continues at coordinate 190,085,733 of JAUMIR010000003.1, read as the reverse complement.
CAAATAATCGGAGGAATGCACACATACATACACTTAGGCCTCAAGCACACACACAAGGCTATTGAAGAACGTAGGAAGTATTATGATAGAGGAATAGAGTTTGGGTTGATGGGCTATAATATACCTTTCTGAAGAATAGAGATTCATGTAGCAGAAGATACTCAGAATGCAGCCTTGAGGGCCACACAACAAACTGACAGAGTGACAAGGTGGGAGAAACTATGAACACTTTGGCAGTGTTTTGGGATGAATTTTGTATTCAATATTCCCCCTGAAGGGGTGGTATGAGTGGAATTCATTGTCTACCAGAATTTCTTAGGGTTAAACAATGGATTGTCTGGAGGTTTTAACAATCACTAGTGGCTGAAACATTAGAACTGATGGGTCTCAGGCAACTCTCTATTGTTTTAGGAAAGGTGCAATGAAAAAAACATTTTTACAAGGCAATGGGTATCCAGCTATCTTAATTGAATTAGTGAATGACTCACTTCCATATACAAGAATTAGCCCATTTCCAATCTAACTCACCAGTCCAAGGAGAGTCCACTTAATTACTGCCCAGGCATGTCTTTTAGAAATTAGGGCTGGCTACTTCTTTAGGCTTTCTGAGAAAACCTTGAGTCCTTGTATTTGGGAGTCCCTGGTCTACTACCAAATCATGTGGAATGCCAATAGTAAGCCAATTTATGCAGTAAAGTCAGTTGATGATTTATTGGAAGAGTGAGGGGCATCAGAGCAAGTAACAGGACCTTGGAAGTATGAACTATGGACTATCATAGCCATGCCCAACTTAGGGGCAGATTGTCTGCTCCACATCCAGGTGGCAGGGGAACCACACAGTGGTTTAGCTCATGTGGAATCTCAAGTCTGTCATGCCAAGGGTATACCCATCAGGTGGGCTGGGTGAGTTGTTTCCACACCAGGCACACAGGCTGGATTCCATCAGTCAGTAGGTGAGCTGATTGATGCCTGGACCTTGACCATGCTGGAGCCCAGCCTCTACAGCTGTAACTAATAAAAGTTGTGGTCTCTTTTATCCTAGCAAATACAGTTACTGTTACTATTGCTAAGTCGAACCTCAATCAATGTTGAACCCACATGTCCCCTCAGCCCTTCTCAGTGCAGCAAGGAGGGAGAGATGATGTGGGTTTCACAGGTCACCATCATACTAATGAATGCTATTTGGTATTTATTTTGAAGCTGGTTGTTGAACTGCCACTTATGTATATGAACTGGAATTGTTGTACCCGGGAGCTGTTCCCCACCACCACCTTGATTTTCTGCTATATGCTGCTTTTGACCTTTTTATAACTGTTCTGTGATCATAATTAATGTGATTGATTACCTGATGTGAATCATGTTCAGCAATAACTAAAGAGAGAGAAGTTTTCCTTTCATGACACTGGCTTTATTGTAAAGTAGAAGTTCAAATGTTCTATGCTGATTCAGGACCTGAGGAACTCTATATATTCTAGATCCATCCAGCAGGGCAGAAATAGTAGGTATGAGGAGGGACTGACTCTAAACAGACAGTTTTTTTCAATAGAGGAGCCACATGATGTCAAATAAATAAATAGTCAAGGATCCCTCAATAACAAATAGAAGATTCTACAGCCCTGTCACTACATTATCCAACACAATAAATTTCTAATCCCTTTGCAAGAGCTTCTGCCATCCTGGGATTGGCTTCACTTTCACAAATATAGTTCAAACAGGGTGGTCTTCCTTTGTTTTTCCTCAGTTGTCTGGGACTCAGTCATATATTGCCCTGGAGCATGGAGACAGTCATATATTGCCCTGGAGCATGGAGACAGGTGTCCATTTCCACTTCATTTATCATTCATTGTTACACTTGTGTGAAATTCCCTACACAGACACACATTTAACTCGTACAACTGTGCAGCCTCCACTTCATGGAGGATAACCAATGAAAAAGCACTTGGAGATGCTAGTGACCAATCATATTTATGACATTTGTTTCATAGGAGACTACAACTGAAAATATTCAATATTTCAATAGTCACTTCCTCAGGTATCAGTCGTTCCTACCCACAGGTTCCCATACTTGCAACCTACAATCAGCTAAATGCATAGAATTGAAGAGTATACCACTTTTCGTTAAAATCATGTTTTCAATCCAACACTTGAAAATAGCTTAAATGCACTTTGTCTTTGCTTATACACTTTGTCCCTTAACTTTCTTCCATGCCTCACCTCCTATAATCTTAAAATCCAGTAGTGTCAGGGACTAATTAAATCATCCATTCATAATGGATTGTCCTAGTTGATGAGGTTTGGCTACATGACTAGTGTGTGAGATGAAATATGAAACAAAGACTTCTTCATATACAGTTTCATATTTAGACTGTTAATTGCTGTGTTTATATGCGAGGTTGCTAATTTTAGACTGTTAATTCTGTTATTCCTGGGGATTTGACTGCTCCTGGGGATTTGGCGGGCCACCAAGGGGTTTATCCTTGCTGAAGGAGTTCTGTTACTCATTTGGCTCTCCCGGGGATTTGGTGGGCCACCAGGGGGTTATCCTTGCTGAAGGAGTTCTCTTAGTCAATTCCTTAGGTGGGCCTCCAGAGGGCTTTCCCCATCACTGGGAACTTGGTTTGTACTTACTAGCTATTGGTGGGCCACCAGGGGCTACTTTTACTGCCCTCTCCCCCCCCTCCAGTTCACAGGCAGGTCTTCAGAGCAGCCATTTTGTAGTGCCTTTTCAGAGGGTGGCCATTTTGTGGAAGTCCTAGGGAAGTTGTAGGGATTATGATCAACTGTCATTAAGGTTGCTGTTGTTCTTGTTATAGTCATTGATACTCATTGGTTGTGCAGAGGCTGAATTTAGTACTGACAATAGTAATAATAATAGTAATAATAATAAGAAGAATAACAACAACAGCAACTGCGGCTATCATTATTCATTAGGGCACCTATGGCTCCTCAAAAGGGAAAGTCTGGTGCTAAGGGCAAGGGGCGTGCTGCTAAACAGCCTCCCCCTGTTCTTGTTGAGCATGGCCCTCAGTCATCCAGTGAGGAAGAGGATCAGATTCCATGGAAAGCCATCCTGGCTAGGATCCAGCACTTAGAAAAGTTGCAGGGTGTGCAGGGTGGGGAGACTCCCAAGCCTAATCGTCAGGTTAAGAAAAGGAGAATTGCTGATGAGATTCTTTCCCGCCTAGATACTTTGGAAAGGAACATGCATCCAGATGGAGCTTCGGGATCCAAAGTAGCAGATGACATAGGCGTGGATCCACCGGCAGTTACTCTTCCATACCAGACGGCATCGGAGAATGTAATCCCGTGGAGTTCAGGTGAGTCGCCTTCTGAGGCAACCGCTTTACCCACCGGTGTGGCGTGGCCTTGGGGGCCATGGGGCAGTGGTGTTCAGCATATGTGATACACCAGTTTGGGTACGCAGCCATCGCCAGCTTCCTGGCCAATGCATCAGCAAGCATTGAATTTGATCACCCCGCAATGGTCCCCCTTGACATCTTATGGACCAGGGTCTTTGGTTAGCCCTCCTGTGCCAGGCCAGGGTTGGCCTGGCATGCCTCAGATCACTGGCTATGACGCAGTGGCTTACTCTGCCATTCCCTTTGGGGAAATGTCCCTCCCATTGGGTTACCATTTGCTTCAGTCTACTAGGGACAAGATAGTGAAAGGAGAATATGTGGACATATATTCTCTAATTTATAGAGAAGTGGAGAAAAAAGATAAAGATGAGATGGATGAGAAGGAGAAAGAAAAATTGAAGAAGATAAAGGTAGAGAGGAACTGGATCAATTGGCTTTCTGGTTTCCTCATTTTACGGGGGCTTGTAAAATGGACCAGCACGGGAAGGGCAAACAATGTCATTTGCTACCATGCAGTGACCCTGAATTATGCCCTGTTAGGGCCTTGCAACAATTCTTAGCAATCCGGGGGCCACAGTCAGGCCCCCTCTTTGTGCATGCAGATTTTTCCCCGCTCACTAAGTATCAATTCTGGACATTGACGTCGAGAGCACTGGGTAAATTGGGTCTTCATGGGGTCCGCTTTGCTACCCATTCCTTTTGCATAGGAGCCGCTTCCATGGCTACGGCAATGGGCATGCCGACAACTGCAATTCAGGGCATTGGCCGATGGAGATCCTCCTCCTTCCGGCGCTACGTGTGTCAACTCACCTACTAACTGGTTCTCTTCCCCTTTTGTTTTTCAGATTCTAGGCCATTGGTGGTGAGGCGGCGGGTGCTGATCTGTGGCCACAGTATGGTGTACTGGGTGTCCCAACAGGCCCGGCTGTGTCACTTTGGGCCTCACCTGAGTCTGGGGAATGTGGCAACAGTTAAGTGGGTGGGGCGACGGGGTTTGCGTTGGCATGGCCTGTTGTCACTGCTTTTTGAGGAGCGCCAAGGGCCTCCTCCAAATATCCTTGTTATACACTTAGGGGGGAATGTTTTGGGGCTACTGAAGGGGAAGGCGCTGGTCCTTCAGGCAATCCATGACATGCGGGTCATCAGGTCAAGATGGCCTGATGTTACTGTCATGTGGTTGGCCATATTGCCAAGATGGCATTGGAAAGGGGAAGGTGATCCCCGTTCACTGGACAAAGCCCGGAGGGGCGCTAATCGGGAGATTAGGAATGCCTTGTATAAAGGGTTGGGTTGTTATATCCCTCATCCCAATATTGTGTCCAAGAGGCCCGAGCTCTACAGAGCTGATGGGGTACATCTCTCGGATGCTGGAAAATCTTTTTGGGTGATCTTCAGCAGGGATGAGGGACCTTTTGGACGAGCTGGTGGGGGAAAGGGACTAAGCAGATGCTTGCCCCTTTCTGTGGCAGGGAAGGGGGAGGCATGGCTTTGGTGGGTACCTTGGCACCAATTTTCGGTGAAGGTAGGGTCTCCGGAAGGGCCACTTCAGGTTGTGGGGCCTAGGTGGACAGAAGGAGACCCACCTTGAGGTTGGCCTAAAGGATAATCCTTCACCCCAAACCGTGGGGCTTGGGAGAGGGACTTTTGGGTTCACCTTCCAGATGCGGGCCAGCTGGCGAGCAACCCCAGGTAACTGGGATTCCTCGCCAGGACCCAGGTGTTTGCCAGGGAAGGCTGAGGGGTGTGGTCTGGTTTAGACCTACTGCCTCAGCTGGTCCCTCACCAGGTTGCCTCCCCTTGCTGAATAATTTAGAGGGATTTAAATAGGTTGATTTAAATAAAATACTTTATTTCACCCCATTTCATGTGTGTGGTCTCTTTATTCCGCAATCGGCCGGCAAATGCATACTTTGCAAGTACTTCTGAGAATGTTGGAATGCAAAATAAATAAATAAATCAATTTAAAAAAAAATGGAATTATCCAAATCATAGGAAGCTGCTTTATACTGAGTCAAGAAGTTAGTCCATCTAATTCAGTATTTTCTCCACTGATGAGCAGTCACAGCTTGAAAAAGTTACTTTTTTTACTATAACTCTTTGAATCCCTAGCAAGTTCCCCAGACAGCCATTGTTCATGCTATAATAGTCCAAAAAATAACTTTTCCAAGCTCTGCTGACAGCATTATCCAAGTCTCAAACCAAAGTATTTCCCCCATTGCCTGAAAATGCTTAAGATTGAATCTGAGACTTTTTGCTTACAGCACGTGAACTCTGTTACTCAACTATGTCCAATACCCAAACATAGCTCCTGCAAATCTGGGAGGAAAAAGGTTCAGCTCACAATGGAAAGCACACTCCCTCTATACTCAAGAATATTGCTGCCCCTATTGAGTTTTTCTTTTTCACTTCCCATTCACTTCCAGTTTTTCAATAATGTAGAATTTCAATGCCACCTCTAAAACAAGGTCCTTTTGTCTCATGGACTGAAGAGTGTAGCTGACCTGAAGAAAATGTGAGCAACTAATATTAAGGGGTTCTCTAAATACTCTAAAGGCACCAGTCCCATCTGATCTTGGAAGCTAAGCAGGGTCAGTTCTGGTTAGCACTTGGATGAGAGACCACCAATGAATACCAGGTGCTGTATACTATATTTCAGAGAGAGGAACTGACAAAACCACCTATGAGTATTCCTTGCCTAAGAAAATTGTATGAAATTCATGAGATTGCCATAAGTTGACAGATGAGTTGAAGGCACACTTCAACTCTGTGTGTGTGTGTGTGTGTGTGTGTGTATGTGTATGTATGGATTAGGCATTTTTGCCCAAGTATAGTCAATGTGACCATCCATATCATGGGTTGCCATTCAGTACAACTGAAGATTAGCTTAATTGGGGAAAGCATATTTCCACTGGCTTCATTTTGTTCCTTGCTCTCCTAGAACACACCAAATGATTCACATTTTAAAATTATAAATGGATCAAAAGAAGAGGAAGTTCAAATGAATGCAATTCTATGATTTTTAAATGAGTCCTGACAAATAAGAAAACAAGTACTTTATGCATATAAAGTACTTGTTCCTCTTTGGCTGAATCTAAAATGTTTATAAATTAACCATCTATGACTTTGATTCAAGAAGCCTGAGGCCCTACTGTATATAAGTACTGACATCCTAAATCTTGATTAGATGTGTTGCATTTTGAGCATATTTTGATATGATCACTACTATTTAAATGAGAAATTGTGCATTTAAAATATTTTTTTAAAAAAATATTAAATATAGCTATTACATACAAATGCAGGGTACTACTCCCCACTCCAAAAAGAGAGATAGAAACTGTCACCATTAGTAGGTTGACAAAGATTATTTATCTTTACTGTACCAGATTCCCAACCCATCTGAAGGAACAAACAATGTAGCAAAAACGTATCACAATATTGCACACACTGGACTTTCCAAGCCTGCTATGAGACTATTAATAATCCCAGCCATATTTTCTGTTGATGTTGCTATTCTTACTGTTTTGTATCAAACAATTTTCTGCATGGTCATAATTCTCAAGTAATACAGACCAGCACAACTTGTGACCTCCCTCCCTTCCTCCCTCCCTCCCTAGGTGTTTATTGATTTATTAATATGAATGGAAAGAATATTCAAAAATATTCCAAATATTGTTGAAAATGTTTTTCTTGAGTGTCATGAAAACCTGACAAAGTGAATCCCAGACTGTTAAGAGTCTTTGCAGTTCAGGACTTAATCTGCACAAAATTTGCATACTTTGGGTGTGTGTCGAAAAAAGTGTTTTCTATACAGGAAAAGTCATGTGCAAATTTTGCAGAGGATACATGCCAAACTTTTTGTTTGACAAATAGTTGTCAAAACTTCAGTTTTTAAATAATTTTTTGCAATGGGAAGAAAAAGCTAAATTATTGATTCCTTCCATCAAGAATGAAATTACCAAATAATTACCTTCCTATTTATTAAAATATGCTTATTACTCAACTTTCTGCCCACCAGGTCACCTATGGTTGTGTACAATAAAATTACAGGTTAAAATACAGAACAGTAACAAACATTCAGATTGAACAGAGAAAACCAATCTCAGTGCCAAAATTTAGACTGCCCTTTGGAAATTCAGTAAGGATGAAACGATCCTAAATTGCCATGAGAGTGGGTTCCTACAGTGAAGGGCTGCTATATTTGTTTATTATCCTACCCTCTTGAGGTGCAGACATGCTACGGGGTTTCACTAAAGATATCATATTCCAGGCAGCATGACAGTGCGGGTGCATGGATCAGAGCCATTTAGGTGAAAGCAGACTACTACCCAAGCAGAGTTGTAGCTATGGGGGTAATGGGGGACACTTAAGGGTGTTGCCTCCCATAAGACTTTGCTCCCCTAAAATAACATTTTCCTTTCCTTTAAGAGAGTGAAACACTGAAAATATATTTCTCCTGTTTAAATTCCCATTATATCTTTGCCTGTTCCCTTTCTTTGGATGCCTGAGCTGTATTTCTAAATGTTCAGCTGAAGCTTTAAGTTACTAGAATGCTAGAAACTTGGCAGTTGAAGGAAAAATTCATTGTGTGTGTGTGTCAAGCTTCTTATTTTGAGGGAGTAGTGTCCTCATTCTGCCCAGTCCTACCCTCCACCTACCTGCTTTCTATTACAAAAACAGCATGGTTAAGTGCTATTTGACCATATTAAAGGAATATATAACATGTAGATGAACCAGATGCACCTGGAAAGTCCACAAGAAGGTCATAATAGTGATAGAACCTACCATACCTAACAGGTATTGGATACATGCTATATCCCATTCCATGATTAGTAGACAAGCTATAGGTGCCATGACTACTAAACTATAACTGTTAACACTGAGAAGGTCTTGTGCATGCAAGCTCAGTGCCAACATCCCTGTGCATGTATGCACCACTTCAGTCCTTGCATTTTCAGTGCAAAGGTTTAAAGATGATTTGTTTAAAGTTTAAAAGTTTAAAGATGATTTCAATGCATTTAGAAGCTCCAACTTGAACAAGAACACTCCATTGCCGGCCGATTGCAGAATAAAGAGACTACACACATGAAATGGGGTAAAATAAAGTGTTTTATTTATATCAACCTATTTAAATTCCTCTAATTTATTCAGCAGGGGGGAGGCAACCTGGTGAGGGACCAGCTGAGGCAGTAGGTCTAAACCAGACCACACCCCTCAGCCTTCCCTGGCAAACACCTGGGTCCTGGCGAGGAATCTCATTTCCCTGGGGTTGCTCGCCAGCCGGCCTGCATCTGGAAGGTGAACCCAAAAGTCCCTCTCCCAAGCCCCATGGTTTGGGGTGGAGGATTATCCTTCAGGCCAACCTCAAGGCAGGTCTCCTTCTGTCCACCTAGGCCCCACGACCTGAAGTGGCCCTTCCGGAGACCCTACCTTCACCGAAAATTGGTGCCAAGGTGCCCACCGAAGCTACGCCTCCCCCTTCACTGCCACAGAAAGGGGCAAGCGTCCGCTTAGTCCCTTTCCCCCACCAGCTCATCCAAAAGGTCCCTCACCACCTGCTGAAGGTCACTCAAAAAAATTGAATTTCCAATGTCCGAGAGGTGTACCCCATCAGCTCTGTAGAGCTCGGGCCTCTTGGACACAATATCAGGATGAGGGAGATAATAACCCAACCCTTTGTGTAATGCGTTCTTAATCTCCCGATTATCACCCCTCCTGCCCTTGTCCAGTGATCGGGGATCCCCTTCCCCCCTCCATTGCCGCCTTGGCAATATGGCAGACCACATGATGGTAACGTCAGGCCATCTGGACCTGATTACCCGCATGTCATGTGTTGTTTGAAGGACCAGCGCCTTCCCTTTAAGTAGACCCATATCATTCCCCCCTAAATGAATAACAAGGATATCAGGAGGAGGCCCTTGGTGCTCCTCCAAAAGCAGGGGCAAGAGGCCACTCCAACGTAAGCCCCTCCACCCCACCCACTCAACTGTTGCCCCATTCCCCAGACTCAGGTGAGGCCAGAGTGACACCTCTGGGCCTGTCGGGCCGCCCAGTACACCATACTGTGGCCACAAATCAGCACCCGCAGCCTCACCATCATCGACCTAGAATCTGAAAAACAAAAGGGGAAGGCAGCAAGTTAGTAGGTGAGTGGACGCACGTACTGCCGAAAGGAAGAGGACCTCCCTCGGCCAATCCCTTGAATTGCTGATGTTGATAAACCCTTTGCCACAGCCGTGGAAGCAGCCCCTATATGAAAGGAATGGGTAGCAAAGCGAACCCCTTGGAGACCCAACTTACCCAGTGCCCTTGACATCAATGTCCAGAATTGGTACTTAATCAGAGGGGAAAAATCAGCATGCACGAAGAGTGGGCCTGCTCGAGGCCCCCGGATTGCCAAAAATTGTCGCAAAGCTGGGCATAACCCTGCATCACTGCATGGTCGCAAACAGCAGTGCTTTCCCTTCCCGCACTGGTCCGTCTTGGAAAATCATAATGTCAGCACAACCTGGTGCCCTTCCATATGAACATCCCGGAGTTCGAGAGCTCTATGAGATGCATCCCGTTTGGACGCCTGTACGAGCTCACTGATAATTAGTGCCCCAAAGAAGGCTGTCAAAGCAGCTGCATGAAAAAGCCGCACTTCATAAGGAGACATGCAAATGCCTACCTAAAACCAATTGGTCCAGTTCCTCTCTAGCTTTCTCTTCTTCAATTTTTCCTTCTCTTCATCCATCTCATCTCTATCTTTTTTCTCCACTTCTCTATAAAGTAGAGAAAAAACGTCCACATATTCCCCTTTCACTATCTTATCCCTTGTAGTCTGAAGCAAATGGTCAACCAGTGGCAGGGACATCTCGCCAAATGGAATGGCTGAATAAGCCACTGCCTCATACCCAGTCGCCTGAGTCATGCCAGAAGGAGTAACCATAGATCCTGGCCCATAGGGTGACCAGGGAGACCAATGCAGGGTGACCAAATTCATTGCCTGCTGACGTATTGGCCAGGAAGTAGGTGGTGGCTGGGTGCCCAGGCCAGTGGATCCCAAATGCTGAACACAAGTGCCCCATGGCCCCCTTGCAGCACTGGTGGGTAAAGCAGCTGCCTCAAACAGCGACTCACCTGAACTCCCTGGGATTACATTTTCCGGTGCCATGTGATCTGTAGGAGCAGACGCAAGTAGGTCCACACCCATGTCATCCACCACTTTAGATCCTGAGGCTCCATCTGGATTCAAGTTCCTTTGCAAAGTATCTAGGCGAGAGAGAATCTCATCAGCAATTTTCCTTTTCTTAACCTGCCGATCAGGCTTAGCATTCTCCCCGCCCTGCACACCCTGTAACCTTTCCAAGTGCTGGATCCTGGCCATTATGTCTTTCCATGGGATCTGATCCTCATCATCACTAGAGGACTGAGGGACAAGCTCAGTAGGAACCGGGGGCGGCTGCTTGGCACGCCCTTTGCCTTTAGAACCGGATTTTCCCTTATGGGGAGCCATGGGTGACCCACTGAATATCAAATAGAAATGCTATATTATTATTATTATTATTATTATTATTATTATTATGTCACCACCAGGGGGTCAACAATAAACAAGTATCAATGATAATAAGAATAGCAGCAGAAAGCTCAGCAACAGTGGATCAAAAGAATTCTTAAAATGGCCCCCAACCAATTATGCCTCACAAAATGGCCGCTCTAGAGACCTGGGGGTGAATGAACTATTGGCCCCCTGGTGGCCCCCTGGTGGCCCACCAAAAGTGAATCCAACTTAACATTCACAATCAAACAATAAAAACCAACCCCCCTTGTCCCAGCACTCAAATAAAACAACCCCCCTTGCCCCAGTACTCCCTGTATTGTTGAATCCACGCAGTCAAGGATCCGGCGAAACTTCATCCATCAGGGACTGAGCCAAGAGGTGTGTGAGGGGGGGATGAAAAACCACCAAACAAGGGTGGCCGCGCCCAGCACCCCAAAATTCAGGCCGCGAGCCGGCCCAAGACGCACTCGGAAGAGCGCTCCTAGAAGTGTGTGTGGGGGTAGACGTGGCGCAGATGCCTCCCACTCCCCAGGACCACTCCCGTATTGTGCCCTATGTAAAGAGGCCCCCACCCAACCCTGGTCGCAGACGCGACCAGTATCCGCGCACTAAGCGCAAAGGCCTCCCAGCCGGGAGGTCCGTATAGTGCTGAGGGGGGGCACGATCCGCCACGCCAAGGGCCTCCGTCCCGTGAGCGGTGCGAGGCTGCCGCCGCAAGCCTCGGTTGCAGACGCGACCGCACCAGCATCCACAGGGGGGAGCGCGAACGCCGCCCAACAGCTCCTGGCTGCAGCCCCGACCAGGCGTGGGTGTGCAGGGAAAAGGGGAAGAGCGCGGGCTCAAAAGTGCTCTCCCCAATGAGCCGCCGCACCAATCGCCCCAGTCCCGTGGGCGGTGTTAGGCTGCCGCCACAAGCCTTAGTCACTAATGCGACCAAACCAGCCTCCATGGGGGGTGGGGTGGCGCAAACGCCGCCCAACAGCTCTCGGCCACAGCCGCAACCAGGCATGGGCGAGCAGAGGAAGGATTCAAAAGCGCTCTCAATGAGCACAAACACAGCCAAACAAGCAGCGATCTCAAGGATCGCTTTGGATGAAAGGAGGGTGGAGAAAGGGTAGCAGGGCTTTATATTGCCTCTGGCCCTGCCCTTCACCCTCCGTCGCAGGCAACACCGCCTGCGACTAATAACGTGGTCTCAGACCACAATTTCAGCGGCAAAAGCAGCTCCCCTGCCTTAACAGCTCTGCCGCACGGTTGGGAGCTGGATTATCACATATCTAATCTTGCAGCATCTTTTAAGTACCCTCAACCAAATATGCTTGGAAAAGCTCTTCTGCCCTTTGTGTTGGTCAGGAGCAGCCTGCCTACCTCAGTACATCTGAATTTTCCAAAGGATAATAAGGTGACTGAAAATCATATAGCATATGTCCCCCTGTTTCTCTGTACATCCAGCACCTCTTGAAACCCCTGTATAGCAAAGTTTTAGGAAGTGGATTTAACACAGAAAAAAAAAAATTATTAGAAGATTTCTTTTGAAGCACACATTTCCAGGCAGATTTTACTTTATCTCTCTCAGATACACTAGCACTATCAAAAAGGCTTGGGTCCAGAGTAGCTGAAATACCCTAACTCTCCATAAAAGCCTGCCAAAGTTTTGATATGCTTAGGGAAAGGTTTTATCTTGGCCCCACAACCAAGATAAACCACAACCAATTCACAGGAATGTTTGGTCACTATGTAGAAGGTCTCCTTGCTGGCTGCCCCCCGGTTGTGGAAATCCCTGTCATGGGAGACGAGGTTGGCCATCTTTCTTCTCCTTTCCTCAGCAGGCAAAACTGTTTTTATATTTAAAAAAGCAACAAAAATGTGGTCATTAGCTGGTTGTGGAAGAAGGTGGGCTTTTTTAAACAGAGGGTGATAGACTTTTTATGTTTTTCAACTGTTGTTTTAAATGCTTTTACAGTGTTGTTAATTCAGTGCCATTTTTAATATGGCAGGGTTTAATTTTTTAACTGTTTTTCATTATAGTGATTGATCTTAGATATAGTCTGCTTTATTTTGTGTGGTAAGCCACCTTGGGTCCTCTCCTCAAGTAAAGGCAGGATATGAAGAAAACTGCGATATTATACATTTTCCATGAACTCTGAGCAATCTATGCTACCACCTCCTCTCCAATGGCCCAAAATCTTATCTAAACATTTTATTTTTCTTTGCCTTCCCACTTAGCTGCATACTTCCTTCTCAACATTTCATTTAATTTGTTTGATTGAACCCAGGAAGACTCCAGTTCTGTCATGCCTTTAGGTTATTTCTGACTTCTGGTGCCCCTACAGTGACACTATCATGGGGTATTCTTGACAGCACACCATTTCATTGATGGGGAATGCCAATCAATGGCTTCCAATATCACTGCATTTCCATTACTGCCTCTGGGGCAATAAATAAGTCACTTCCACTGCAGTTCCAATATTGTGGCAGCCACATGCCATGAGTGGGCATGATTTTCCTCTTCTCCCCCTCCCTCCCCCACACTATTCCCAAGCAGGTTGAGGTTGATTTTACTCTGTTTTCCTTCTATTTTCTATTTCTTTCATTTCATTATTTAAAAATGTATCATTTTCTTGTGCAAACATTCCATAAGAAAAATAAAAAATCAAAAGGCATGCATGCACTGAGTAGGCCATAAAGGGGTAGGAAGGTGGGGTTCATGAGGCAGTGCAGAAGTGTAAGCATGGGACCATGGATCACCAAAGGAGCACAATTGCACGATTGCAGAGAAGCATGATAATAGTAGTTGTTTCCAAGTGTGTACGTTCCCATTTGCTTCAACAATTCAGTTGCTACAAGATAACAAGCTGATGTGATAAAGTGTGATCCAATGATCAAACCAATACACTATGCTGGCTCGATCTGCTAGGACTGGACAAATGTCCTCCTATAGGTTTGAGGGGTCTAAGTGAAAATTTGCATCTCCCCAGTCCACGTTCAGTACTCTAATCATGAATCTACATTTCTTCAGCCTCACTACACCTCACTGGATCCTCTTTTATGAAACTATGTCATTTATAATGTGTAAAAATTGCAAAAGAAGCTCTTCTGTTTTGCTTAACTAAGCCTTCTTTTCCCCACAGAGGTTGTGCACTTTTCTGTTCCAGGAATCAATACTGAATCAAAATAATGGACATTACCATATGTCAACAATTTCAAACATTAAAATGCATCCAAATCTAAGTGGACATGATAATGGACACATATCCAAGAAAGGTGAGATGGAGAGAGGGAATGAAGAATGGCTAAATAGCAAAATGGAGAGAAGAAAATGAAACTGAGAGCAGTTTGGTATATTCCAATTGCAATTGTTGAACAATTTTCACTCTCCTTCATCTACCACTTGGATCTGGTAAGGGATCCAAATCACAGAGAAAATCACAGGGAAAAAAAATCCATCCACTGAGGATTTCCTTTATAATAGACATTCCCTGATGCGATGGACTGCAAATATGAATACTCAGACATCAACAGTAGTTTTCACAGAAACTCAAATCATCCTGCCTTTTGAAAAAATTAAGCACTGCAATGCCTGTGCCCTTCTGTTGTTTCATTAAATGAATGCAATTCTGTTTCTAGTCTGGTTTTCCCCTAAATTGCACCATGCAATTTACAACTGACTAGCTTCTTGCTATATTTTAATAATGCTCCAAGTGCACTTTGACAATGTGAAATTCACAAAGGAATCAATCCCAGCAATTTAATTAAGCAACATGTAATACAAAGATGCTTTCTTTCTCTTGAACTCTGACTTTGGGTTGAGAGGTTTTATACAATGACATCACCTTCCCCCTTTTCAATATTCCAACTGCATGAAACTCCACCACCAATATAGCACCAGAAGTATTAAATTAGCCATACTTTCTACCAATGGCAAGAATGTTTTTTTTTGTTTTCAAGTGTCCAAATATACTGCAGTGAGGATTTTTGCAGCACTTTAAGATCAGCTTCAGCTTTTCACAACATGACATAAATTGGGCCTATGCTATATACCAATTGTCCCTATTTAGCAAGGATTGCCTCATTATTGCCCCTGGTAACGTATGACCTTTATTTTGACCCCGATTTGTCTATCAGAGAGATTCTGAGGATGCATTTTCTCAAATGTTGTTAGTGCAAATTGCCAGTTACCATTAGTTAGGTTTCTGTGCCTTCCCTAGATATACAAAAGTTAAATGTCAGAAGGGGGGGGGGGTTGCACCTTGTTTCATATATACAACATGCATGCAACATGGTCACAAAATGCCATTGTGTTTTGGGATGTGATCAATTTTCTTTTGGACTCTAACACAGAATCTTTCCAGTTCTTCTTCTTTTGCCTCTGTAGTTGGAGTATAAACTTGGATTAAGCTTATATTGATGGGTTTTTCCTGGTCTTATTGATCCGATATGATCTGGTGAGACTTTGCATTATATCCTTTGCTTTTCCCAAATATGTCCTCACTGTTAATGCCATCCAATTTCTACTCAGATTTTCATTTCCTGAGTAAAACACTGTAATTATCTGACTCAAAATGTCCCATTCCTTTCCACTTTAGCTCCCTCGCCCCAAGTATTTCAATATTTATATGTTCCATATCATGTTTTACCATGCCTAGCTTCCCGATTCATGCTTCTCACATTCCATGTCCCTATAATATTTGTTGTGCAGCTTCAGACTTTCCTTTTACCTTTGAGCATGTCAATAGCTGAACATCCTTTCAGCTTGAGTCCATTGGCATAATTTGCATCAGTGCTACACGTAGTTGTCCTCGGCTGCACCCTAGTAGCTTGTTCAGTGCCTTCTGACCTGGGAGTCTCACTCCTATATATTTTTGCAATCAAATTATTAAGTATGCAGTTATTCAGTGCACCTTCCTCCATATAATCCACCCTGCACACTTAGATCCTCTAGGAAGAACCTGTTGCAGCCAAACAAGACCACATTGGCTGCGATGACCCAGACGACATTTTCATCTGCTGCTCACAGGCTATGGAATGACCTACCAGATAATATCCATCATATTACCACCCTAGAAGCCTTTAAAAAGGCCATTAAGATGGATCTCTTCCGGCAGGCCTTTCCAGATTAGCCTTCCAGATTTTTTTTTTTAAATCTACCTGCAATTTTATTGAATTTGTATTTGTATTTTTTAATATATTCTGCTGTTTAATTTCTATTTTATTGTTCTTTGTTGTTTTTATGATGGGGGGAGATGGGATATCGGATTGTTTTTTTTAACTTTGAGCTTTAATTGTTATAATATCTTATTGTTATAATTATGTTTTACTCTGCCTTGATTCCCTAGGGAAAAGGCAGAATATAAATAATAATAATAATAATAATAATAATTATTATTATTATTATTACTGTTTCTGTCTAACCAGCTTGTTTGGGGAGGAACAGACTTGTAATTCACCAATTTTCTGACTGGGGTCAAATTTGGAGTTTCCAAACCCTTCAAAAACTTGTGCAGGAAGAAAAAAAAACAGCACATTGAAAGTACCCTCAAATTTTGGGAACTTGTTGTTGTTCCCAGGAGAATATAAACTGCACACTTTTTGAGAACTGTGCAAATATTTGAAAAACTGTGCAGCTTTGTAGTAAAAACCTACACCCATTTTTTTTTTTTACTATACACAGAAAACTTCAGTTTTCTGAGGGAAAAAATCCTCATTTATACTGTTTTTAGCTTTCTATTTAGGAAAAGGAAAAACTAAATTACATACTATACCCCTATACAAATATGGTGGGATAGGGTTTAATATCATGTCTGTTTGAAAGTTGCCCAACCTAAACGTTACACAGCAGGAAAAGCAACTTGATGTGACTGAAGCTGCAACCACAGGTTGGATTTGTTGTACAGAATGTTTTTTGCATTAAAAACAGCAATGTTCAATGACATGTTACACAAAATCCAGCAATGTTGCACTAAAGATAGGCATGTGGTTTTGTTGTGCAACATTGCTGTTGCAAGCAATCTTGCACAAAATACATGTGGCTGCCTGGAAAAAAGGATTTTTGTGGACCCTCCTAATTTGAATGTTGTGCAATTTCCTATCCATACCAAAAGGTGTTTATTTATTGGTTGGTAATGGTGGGGATTCTGTCAAAGCCTTGGTCAATACCTAGAATGCAGACCCTACCAAGGCTATCGACACGATCGCTCCCAAGCATCCTTTCCAACCTGCTTCTAATCACCATCCATGGTGTACTGAAGAACTTAGGAAGTTGAAGTGGGTTGAGCAATGACTAGAGTGCATCAGGCGAAAAACTTGGCTCTTCTCTGACACGACTCGTCATAGGAAATTTCTTTATTCCTATAGAGAGGCAATATGTGTAGCGAGGAAATCCTTCTCTTCTGCACGTATTGCGTCTGCAGTCTTGCCCAGCAGAGCTGTTTAGGATGGTGAGGGAACTGACACAGATTCCACCTGTGCATAACTCATTACTAAATCTGACAACGGCCTGCTGTGATGCATTTAACAACTTCTTTGCAGATAAAATCTCTCAGATAAGAGCCAATTTGTACACCGGGGTTGGAGAAGATTCACTTGACGAGGTGTCCAGTAACTCCATTGATGAGGTTATCCTGGATCAGTTTCAATCTGTAAGTACTGATGACGTGGACAAGCTCCTTGGTAGAGTGAGGAAGACTACCTGCCCTCTTGACCCTTGCCCTTCGTGGCTGGCCATCCAGGGGAGTGATGCCTTGCGGATGTTTCTCAGGGACCTTATCAATGTTTCCCTTAGAAAGGTCACATTCCATCTTGCTTGAAGGAAGCGGTGGCTAGACTGCTCCTAAAAAGAGTTTCCCTTGACCCTCTGGATATGAAGAACTATAGCCCAGTCTCTTTATTACTTTTTTGAGCAAGGTGATCAAGAGGCCAGTTGCTCTTCAACGCCAAGCTGTCTTAGAAGAAACCGATTATCTAGATCCATTTCAAACTGGCTTTAGAACAGGATTTGGAGTCGAGATGGCCATGGTTGCCTTAGCTGATGACCTTCGCCTGAACATCAACAGAAATAATGTGACCCTGTTGGTGTTACTGGATCTCTCAGCAGCTTTTGATACAATGGACCATGACACCCCCTTGAATCGCCTGAGAAGGTTAGGAATTAGAGCCACTGTGTTGCAGTGGTTCTGCTCCTTCCTCTCAGGTAGATTCCAGAGGGTGATGCTTGGGGACAGTTGTTCTGCAAGGAAAGAACTTAATTGTGGCATCCCACAAGGTGCCATCCTGTCCATGATGCTATTTAATATATATATATATATATATATATATATATATATGAAGCCGCTGGGAGAGATCATCTGGAGGCATGGGGCAGAGTGTTATCAGTATGCTGATGACACCCAGGTATATTTCTCCATGTCTCAGTCTTCAGCTGACTTCAGATGGTTTCTCTTCTCTCAATGATTGTCTTAGAGCAGCAATGGACTGGATGAGGAAAAACAAATTGAAGCTGAATCCAGACAAAATGGAGGTTCTCATGGTAACAGACCCAAACCCAGGTATTAGGATACAACCTCCAGTCCTGAATGGAGTCACACTCTTTGGGGGTACTCCTAGACTCGTCACTCTAGATGACAAATCAGGTAAATGTGACAGTCAGGAGTGCCTGTTATCAGCTTTGGCTGATTCGCCAGCTGTCGGGGACGTCGGGGACCTTGAGACCATGGTACATGCTCTGGTAACCTCCCGTCTTGATTTCTGTAATGAGGTCTACATAGGGCAACCCTTGTGCTTGGTCTGGAAACTTCAACTAGTACAGAATATGGCAGCCAGACTGGTCTTGGGTACATCTAGAAGAGACCATATAACACCAATCTTACTATCACTTCACTGGCTGTCCATTAGTTTCTGGGCCCAGTACAAGGTGTTGGTTATCACATTTAAAGCCCTCAAATGGCTTGGGTGCAACCTATCTTCAGGACCACCTCCTTCCATATAATCCTCCCTGTGCACTCAGGTCCTCTGCGAGGAATTTGCTGAAACCTCTAAAAACTAGGCTTTCCTCGACCTCCAAGAGGACCTTTTCGGCTATTGCTTCTAGGTTATGGAATGGCCTGCTGGACGAGATCCGTCACATTACTACCCCAAATAGCTTTTTAAAAGTTCTTAAGATGGATCTCTTCCAGCAGGCCTTTCCTGAATAGGTACCCATCCATCAATAATAATAATAATAATAATAATAATAATAAAAAATTGTATTAGTCTGATCCAGCTATTTTATTGTGTTGTTTTTAGTATCTATTAAGTATGTTTTAAATGTTTAATTATTTAATTGTATTTTAGGGTGGTGGTGGAGGGTTTTGTATGCATTTTAAGTGCTGTAAGCTGCCCCGATTGCATTTTGTAGAGGGGTGGGATAAATATTATTATCATTATTAGGTGCACAGATTTCAGGGAAAGCTGCAACAGTTCTCAGAAGAATATATGGATTCCAGGGGAGAAAAAACTACACAGTTATCTGGGCAAGCTGTGTAGCTTTTGTGGAAAAGCTGTGCAATTTCCTGTCATTATGTGTTGCGGGGGGCAGGATCCCAAGTGTTTGGAGGCTACAGGACAAAAAACAGTTTCATTGCTTTCAACTTCTATTGCGACTCAGAAAATCGAGATTTACCATCTTCAATTTTTGTGCTGTATCTTTTTTTTCTAAAATAAGTACCATACGATAAACTATAGACCTGTTCAGAGGTCCCCTCTCATATGTTTAGACAACATAGATATCTACACTACCCTGGTCCACAAATCCCTGCCCCTGCTGTCTTGAACCCTCACATATTGAGACTAATGACTTTTATCAGATGAGTCAAATATGCCACCATTACAACACCACATAACCACGAAAGGGTGCACAGATCAGACAATGTTGCCCTTTCGCAGTTATATTCTGCCACAAACCCATAGATTTTATTGACATCTTAAGCCACCAATAGATCCACCATGACACTTTTCTGCCAGCATTGTTGCCATTTGGAAGATTGTGGGGTTTTTTTCCTAATACTTACCCCAACAATACCCAGACTGGCCAGAACACTTCTGGGTGAGATCACAACCTCCAGGTAGGTGACAAACTTTTTAAAACTTTCCCTGGTTTACTTGTAAGTTTTAAAGTGTGTTTAGGTGCTTGGTGCAACCTTTTGAGGTTAATTTTTTGTTTTACTTTTGAATTTTTGCATGGGATTTCAAAGGAGGAAGTGAACAGGGCTTCGTTCACTTCCTCCTTCAGTGCTGGGGAAGCTTTTGCCAGGAGAGGAAGGTAAGTGTGGTGGGGGACATTCTTTTGCCAGCATAAGAATGGGGTTATTTAATTTGGCAAAAGAATGTCTTTATGGGGTGGTTTGATAAAGTCCTAAATGTCTGAAGGGGGATTCTTCAAATATAAAACCCACATTATCAGGAACCCTGGACTATTGATCCTTTTTGCTGATATTACCCAAAGATACTTCCTTTTCATACAAACACTAATAGAATTGTTTGGCTAGTAGAAGCAATCACATCCATTGCACCATGAGCTAACATGATGCAGTTCATTATAACTAAATATTGTAGAGAAGCTGTGGTTCAATCCAAGGACATTATCAGACAAGTGCCTAAAAATGTTCCTGGCATAATCACACTCCTTTTTGCATGCTGCTGTAATCACAAGACATAGACACCCTTGAATTCTGGCAATATGACCACTCGTGCTGCTTACCTCTGCATTTTTCATGGATGAGATTTTTGTGGTTCTTGCAAGGAGACACGAGCATGCTTAAAAGCCCAAAAAAACCTAAATTACCAAACAAAACACACACACAAGCATTGAAACACACTTGGAAATTTGCAAGCAAGATGGGGAGGCTCATAAAAAAAGTGTATAGTGCCTGGTTTTCATGTTCTCACCCAGAAAGTTTCTGGTGGGGACCACCCATTGATGCTGGAATCACACCAGCAGAACAGGATGTAGTTTCTCACACAAGCACTATCGCAACAAAAATGCCATGGGAGATCAATTGGTGGTTTCTGCACACTAATTAAAAAGAACACCCTCTTGATAGCAGCAGAACACTGGGGCATGACATTATGCAATAGGGACACCCTTTTGAGGTCTCATTTTGATGTTATAACACTGTATTTGGCATGTCTGATAAGCTCCCAAAACTGTAATCTGTGCCAAACTTGTCCTGTCAGACCACAGTAGTCAATGGTATCCAGTGGCTTTTATGCGATTGAGGTTGTGAACCTTACCCTAGGCTTGGGTGATGGCTTTCTCAGTTACAACAGATTTGTTTGGGTTCTGACAACTAGGACTGTTTATGGGGCAGTTGCAATTTGTGCTCTGAATTGGTGGATGGCTACAGATGTATCTCCTAAATAGTATACACATTTTAAATGCAAATAAAATACTTCTTAAGCATACTTTTGTCTAGGGAGGCAGAGTTCTGTCCATGGGCTGCATATTGCCTCTGGGCACCACTTTTGCAGCCTCCAAAACCCCCAAGTATCATGTGAACCCCTATTTACATTTTTTTCTGCCCTAGGTTTTGAGCACTGTTTGCCCCAAAATGGCTAAAAAATGCACCCAAACAGCTCATAAATGGGTTAATTTAATTTCCCCATTCCCCCAGAACCCCCTCAAATGCTATACATTTTTTTTAAAAAATGGTGAAAAATGGTGCCAGGAAGTGATGCCATGTCATCTCTGGTGCACCTGGGACCAGGTATAGCCTTTAAGGGTATCAAGAGGGCAAAATTGGCTACCACATCCCACACAATTGTCCACTCATGCTTTAGTCAAGCAATAAAATTTGCAAAGTTGGAACAGTTCTCAATGCATTCAATATGTCTGATGGAACTGTGAACAGACAGGGCATGAAGGTGGGAAGGGAAGAATGTTCAGATTCTTCTAGATAAATATTTGATACCATTAGTCACGGTACCTTTCCAGTATCTTTAGCTGATATCTTATTTGGAGACACTATTCTGCAAGGTGTGGTGAACTCCGTTAACACCTACTCACACATACAACAGCCATCGATTAAGATTGCTTTTATTGTCAGGCTATAGATGCATACAGTAACAGTGCACAGACAGTTCTGAGGCTTGGGAGGCAAAACTCCTTCATTAATACAATCTGCCAGTTTCAGTTTCTCCCCACCACCACCACCTAGTCATTACAATTATCTATAATTATGCAGACCTCCTTAAACATTCCCAAGCATTCTACAGCAGCCAGTAACCTTGGTGCACTGCTGAGACATTTCTCTAAGACATACCATCAGCAGCTCCCAAAATTCCTTCTGCTGATGTCAGGTCACTGGTAGTATGAAGCACAGGCCTAGTGATGCTAACTATGGCATATCCCAGCCACCTAAGCATTAAACAGCAAAAATCATTCTGATTAGCAAACAGCACCAGGGACCTGACACAATGGTTCCAGTCATTTGGGCTTAAGCTTCCCAAAAGGTAGTTCTGGGTAATTGTTGTTCAGCCTCTTGTCTGTTAGGCTGTCAGTACCTGTCCCCTTTGCTTTTTTTACATCTATGTGAACCCTCTAGGGCAAGTCATTTAGCTGTTTGGGGTTAGGTGACAACAATATGCTGATGGAGGGTGTGGAAGTCCTGAATCATCTTCCAAATGAAGAGAAGGACTGAATGTGGGTCTATAAACTGATGGTCTTTCAAGAACTGTACTGCCTTCTGGTTTGCTTCTGAGCTCAGTTCAAGTTTCTGGTTTTGACTGTTTGGGGCCAGAATACATGAGGTTGCATGCCCCAGGTTGCTGGGTACATGTGTGCATGATGGATCCACTATCAAAGTTGGTCTTACAGTTCCAACCCTTGGACTCCTGTCACTCTCCATGCCCTTTGACTCTTAAAACTCCTTCCTGGGTCTGGGTCTTGCTGAGGAATTAGAGTGTCCCTTTATTTTTGGAAACTCTGTGAAGTTAAAACCTCTAGCCAGAGCAACAGTTTAAGAATGTGTGACTCAACTGTACATTACTTTGCTCTAAACTCCAAGAAACAAAAGGCAGATAGCTTGAAGTTAAACAACTTAAAAACTTTACTTATGGTTATGCATTTCCATCTGCTTTGAGAGCCTAAATACTAACTAAACTAATGAACAGATTTGGGTGAAAGAGAGAGAGTCCATCTTGACTCACTAGCTTAAAAAGTAGAGACAACATGGTTGCTGAAAAAGAAGGTAAGACAGAAAAGCATGGAAACTACAGGACCTGAAAAGGGACAGATCTCTATATGACCAATACCAACAGGGGCACACTAGGTCATATGATCTTGTTGCTTAGTTGCAAACTAAGAGAGAGAGAGAGAGAGATTTCAAAATGGAGGAAATCCTGTTCTACTTATTACCCCCTTGCCCTAATGGCAACAAAGTATGGGGAAAGAGAGAATGCTTTTTCCAACCGGTCTCAGGGCCTCCATGTGACACTTAGACACACAGATGTGTTGATCATTGGCTTCAGTGTGGGAATGTGTGACCAATCCTCCTTAACAATTCTTAAATGAAGACATCCTGATGAAAATTTAGAACAGTAAAGATTTATAAAGGAAATGAAACTTCTAGCTTTGCATTAGCTCCGTAAACAGTGTAATGTAACACCTTGGTTAAAACAATGTAACACTTCTTCCCTGAATTCTTCCAACACTCACAGATCCTATCAAACCAAAGTTCCCTCTCTCACATACTGTCCCTATTTATTCCTAGCCATAATCATTTCTCTATTCCTGACTGGTCATCTCTGATAAGCCTCTAGGTCCTATCTAATAAGCCTCTAGTTTTATATTACTTTTCCCCATAGCCACCCCTCCCATAGGATTCCACAGTTGTAATTGGCTGGCTCTGTTCAACTGTGCCTAGCTCCTCTCTTCCTTACATGACAGGATGCTCTCTGTAGCAACACCCCAAGTGTGGAACTCCCTACCAAGAGAAGTCAGGCTGGGTCCATCCATCTCTTTTCAATTTCCAGTGGACATCTAAGACTGTGTTGTTTCATGTGGCTTTGAGTCCTTAAAACCAGGGAGGGGGGTGTTGCTGGACTGGCTATTTTAAATATCTGTGGTTTTTAAACTTTTTGTTTCAGGACTTTATCAGCCCACCTTCCATAAAAGTGCTTTTGCCGGCATATTTTGCTGCATTTTTATGCTTGCAACACCCCCCACCCCACCAGACTTACCTTAACCAGCATCAATGAGGCTTCCCCAGCAGTAATAGAGCACGAATAGAGCTCCATTTACTTCCAGGTTCCTGATCTCGGAGATTCTCACGAGAATATGCTAGTGTAACAACTTTGAAAAACAAAAACAAAACAAAGACACAAAAAGTTTACACAAGCACAAAAACACACTTTAGAAGTCCCAAATACATGGGGGGGGGTCAAAAAAAGAGTGTCCCCTACCTGGTTGTCATGATCTCAAGTGGAAGTGAATGCCCATTGACGCTGCATTCAAGTGAACCATTGAGTGAGGATTTAAATGCCGGCACACAAATTCAAACAAAATGCCAGGGGAGATCTATTGATGGTTTGGGCTGGCAACAAAAAAGTATACCTTATTCCATACACATGATCACAAAAGGACAACATTGTCTGGTATGCACACTCTTTCAGAATCATGACACATCCTTATGAGTCCATATTTGCCACATCTTATAAAGTCCTCAGTCTGATTTTAAATGCTTGAATCTGTGCATATAATTTGTAATTTTTTTTTTTTTTTGGCATTGCTTATGGGCCTTAGTGGGTTCAGAGGTGTTTCAATTAATAAAATAAAATACTTACTTGGGAATAAGTACCACTGAACACATAAAACTTACTTCTGAAGAAAGATACATAGGATTGTGTGGCTATGAATAGACAATAAAGTAGGGAAAAAGTATGTGATTACTTGCAGCCAGTTCATTAGCATAAGCATTCAGCAAGTAAGCATAACTTTTTTCAACTTCCCCCTTTTTAAAGACACATTATAGAGGTTTTTTTTAAAAAAAAATCTTGGAAAATTTTATGTCTAACACAATCCTACAAAAGCTCTGGCCTAATTACTTTAAATAGTTTCCTCATAGCAGTGGAAGGATTTCAATTTTACACCTATTGGATTATAATGTAACTAGAGCAGTCTGTGTGTGCGTGATTACATTTTCTACCTGGGTATTAAACTATTTTAATCCCAGCTTAATCACTTCTTTAAACCTATTATGTATACCTAGTAGTCACTCAGATGACTCTACCAAAACTGCTAGTATAACATTTGAAATTCAAAATTAGGCAGCAATTAAAAGAGACATGCATTAAAAAATAATAAGAAGTGTCATCACGATCAAGAGCCAGCATGGTGTTTAAGTGCTTAATTAGGACCTTGGGAGACCAGAGTTTGAATCCCCATTCAGCCATGGAAACCCACTGGGTGACCTTGGTTAAGTCACACACTCTCAGCCTCAACTAAAGGCAAGGACAAACCCCTTCTCAACAAACCTTGCCAAGAAAACCCCATGACAGGTTTGCCTTAGAGTCACCGTAAGTCAGAAATGACTTGAAAGCACAAAACAGCAAACATCATGATAGATAAGGAGTTTCCTCTGGGCCCAGATGATGTCAGATGGAGGGAGAATTTGAAAGCTCAAAGCCCACTCAAAAATGAGTACCATCCTTGCTAATCCCCCTGTTGTAGAGGAAGCATATGGAACTATCGTAGGCTGTGCTGTCAACCAGGCCATCCCAACCATTGGGAGGAGTGAGGCAGCTGCTTCAGACAACAAATATAATTGCTGCAGACAACACAGCCTAAAAGGATTCTGTGTTATGAAAGAGCAGAATTTCTAGTTATATAAGTTGTAATTCAATTTTTCCTGCCATAGTAGGTGGGCTGGGGTGGAGACCATTGTGGGATACTTACTTACTTACCTCAAGATCTAAATAATTTCACTTTCCTTGATGCTGAGAAGAAAGGGTCTCATTTCCCACTCTGCCTTAGACAGCAAAATATTTTGGGACAGTCTGTTCTGATGGAGGGTATAGGCACGTGCTAAGGCAAAATGTTCCAAGATGTTAATGAGGGAATATGATCTGTTGTATCACAAAATCAGTGGGAACTTATCATCAGCATGCTAAGAAGGAGGTGCTTAAAACTGATGATGTAATAGTTTACATGATGGTATGGCATCAGGACAAGCAAAGTCTAAAACTACCTTCCCCGTCTGCAAGAAATAATTATAAAGGCTAGTTCACACAGGACACCAAATCATCCTCATGTGTACAAAGACTTGTGGACTAGCTGAATCAGCTACTGACTGATTCTAATACTTAGCTGATCCATGTGGAAATAAGTATTTAGCCATTCAGCAGCACTATCACCCACTATGGTGTCACCTGATTTCTTATAGAAGGAAGAAGAACAAAGAAGCAGTAAAGTGGAGAACTACAGCAAGCTCTCTGTTTCTCTTCTGCAGTGTGAAGAGTCTAGACACTGCCAAGAAGGAAGTGTGATGGTGGTAGTGGCTGGACTGTTGAGAGGTCTGCTTGGAAACTTTACAGCAGAGCTGAGGAGGCCTCTATATATGCATATTAGGGGCAGGGTGGATTATGTCAGTGAGCTTCCTTAGGCTCACACCTTGGCAACTCAGTTATGCTTACCTGAATGAAAAAGAGTTACAGAACTTTCTAAATTTAAATCTGAGTTGGAGCAGTTTCCAATTCAAGTTCTGTTCTAAAAGTCTGATCCGAAGAAAATCTGCTGGCAGGATGAAAATTCCCACCCTGCCATGGCTATCTCTTGTACTAACGATCCTCTGAGGGAGTGAATTTTACCACCCAGCAACAATTGCTTTAAGCAGAGATGCCTGAGGACATTATCAGATTAGCATCTAAAAATGCTCTAATTCCATGACTGAGGAAAGTGGAAACATAGTGGCATGATTACAGTAATTATAGTAATTATTGTACAACATTGTAATCACGTGATACTACCACCACGGAATTATTGAACAACCACCACTAGCAATTTAAGAACGGGATTGACGTTTGTGCTATAGTAACATTTGTCTTCACATTTCCTTCTAATGACAGAGTATTAACTCCTCCTGCTGGCCAGCACATATGCCTTTAAGATTATTTTTCTCCTACTTCTGAAATTTTGCATGGGCAACATAGATGTGACTTCTGTGGGGTGGGAAAGAAAGGGCTTAAAACCTGGCTTTCTGTTGGAAGGAAAAGAAGCCAAGAAGAAAAGAAGTGGGGTGGGGAATAAGGGCTTAAAGCATTGCTTTCTCTTGCATCCAGAGGAGAAGAGGACCACCCATTTACATTGGAATCACACAATTTACAGTGGGATGTGATCATCACATGATCATTCATATTGTGGAAAGCACAGTATTGACAGCTATTGATGGGTTTTGCCCATCAATGAAAAGTGGTTCCTAATTAACAGGTGGAGCACAGATGGAACATGGCAGGATGATGACATTGTGCAATAACAGGAACCCATTCGTGCTACTATCTGTTGTAATCACACATTTTTAACCTCATGTGATAATGTTCCCTGCCTTCACTAGTTATTTTTTTCCCCTAAGGGTAGCAATGAGTAATTTCAGCAATTTTCTTCCTGCTGTGAGAAAGTATTTGAGAATTACATATTTGAAAGCTATTTACAATTCAAGACTTATTCTGCACAAAATTCACTCATGGTTGTTTTGTTCAGAAAACAGCATTTAATGATTAACACATGAAATAACGAGACGAGACAAACAAGTTGGGTTGACACATGGGGCCACTTTATGTAATATCTGACTTTATTTATTTATTTATTGTGGTATGGGAACCAAGGGGGAGACCTAGCACGGGACCAGCTGGAGCCAATGGTCCCTCAGACACATCTCCCAGCTTCCCTGGGTGAAGCACCTGAGCCCCGAGGGAGATCCCAGGAACTGGGATGCCACCGGGCACCGTCTACTGGAAGGCAGGCCCCATGATCTAACTCCTCAAGCCACATGACTTCTATCGAGTGTTCCATCATGAGGGTGAGAGCACTTCCTTTTTAGTTTTAGAGTGGGCCCCTTGCCCTTGTCTCCACCTGACCATTTTTTGGAGCCATTGTCTGAATGGATGGCTAATACCACAGTATGCCCAAGCTTAGTGGTTCAAATAACTGTAAGCTAATGTGGAGCAACAATCAGTATCCTGTGTAAATGTTTCTTCTTATATGTGTTCACCACCAAATATAAAAATTAATTATACTTGCTAAAAGCCAGACAGCTGAACTTCAACAGCAACAATTTGCACTCTACCAGTATTTGTGCCGTAATACTTTTTTGTCACTAGATGGCTGTAATGAGAAACAATTGCCCAAACTTGAAGCAAGGCAATTTTCATGGGGGGGGGTGACCCCAGCAGAATGCAGATCAAAGCAGGACTATAACCACAATCAAATTTGCATTCACTATCAATAAACCCTCCAAGTATTAACCAGGGACAACCCTGCTAAGCCTCAATATAGCTGATGGGTTCCATAACCCGGGGCAAAAAAAAAAAAAAAAAACAACCACCAACCAGTTAAAAGAGGAGCAAGAAGAGGGGGGAACCAACAAGAGGGGGGGTTCCATGAGGTGGGGGGGCGAGGCCGGCATGAGGCTGATCAGGCTGAGAAAAGGCCTCAAAGGTGACTGCAAGGCTGCTGAGGGCCGAGCGGGGTGGGAACAGGCTCCAGGAAGGGTGCATCGAGGCCGACAGCGGGCCGAGCAGGGCTGGAGCAGGCTCTGGAGGAAGCCACAAGGTCAGCCGAGTGGGGCAGGAAAAAGTCCCCAGAGGAGGCTGTGAGGCCAGCAATGGGCAGAGCAGGGCAGGAACAGGCCCCGTAGGAGGCCACAAAGCTGGCAGTGGGCTGAGCGGGGAGAGCAAAGGCCCCATAGGAGGCTGTGAGGCCAGCAATGGGCCAAGCAGGGCAGGAACAGGCCCCAGAGGAGGCCACAAAGCCGGCAGTGGGCCGAGCGGGGCGAGCAAAGGCCCCAGAGGAGGCTGTGAGGCCAGCAATGGGCCGAGCAGGGCAGGAACAGGCCCCAGAGGAGGCCACAAAGCCGGCAGTGGGCCGAGCGGGGTGAGCAAAGGCCCCAGAGGAGGCTGTGAGGCCAGCAATGGGCCGAGCAAAAGGTCCCGGAGGATGCCTCGAAGCCAGCGATGGGCTGAGCGGGGCAGGAAAAGGCCCTGGAGGAGGCCACGAGGGCCAAGCAGGGTGGGAACAGGCCCCAGGAACAGGCTCCAGAGGAGGCTGCAAGGCAGCGAGGAGGGGGAGCATAAACAATCACACCTCACTCAGTCACACACTCGCTCAATCTCCAACCAACACACACACGCACACACCAAGCACATCACAGAGCAACAACTTAGCCTCCTATAATGCAGTAAATGTCCCAGGGGCACAGTAGCAGGACGTCTGCAAAGCCTAGTGAGCCTTCCACATACCATGTCATTGCAAAGAAAGAGGGAGAGGCCAGGGGCAGCAGCAGCTTATAAAAGGTATGCTCTCCACCCCTGACCTCTCCCAGCCTCCTCTTCTGCTTTTCATGTGTGGTCATTAAAACACCTCCCCTTCTGTAGCCCTGCATGATGCTCAGGGGGGTGGTTGTTTCTGCATGGAAAATAATATTTCAATGCAGAAATGTTGTTTTCTGCACAGAAAAAGCTGTTTTCCATGCAAAATAACCATGTGCAAATTTCATACTGAATAAATCCCAATTATAGCCTTTTTTGTACAGAAAATATCATTTTTGTGCAGAAGTTAATATTTCTGCATTAAAATATTATTTTCCACATAGAAAATCAGCTTTCTGCCTAAAGAATGCTGTTTTCTGTGCAAAACATCCATGTAAGAATTTTGTGCAGAAAAAGTTCCAAACTACAAAGAATCTCATCGTTCCAGGATTCTTCTCATCAGGGTTTCTGAACACTTGAAAAACTTGTTTTTCAATGATTTTTCAGATATTTTCTAATAGTCTTTCCACCCCTACCATTAGGTGCCTTCCTTTAAAGCCAGACCATAGACAGGTGCCAAACGATACCACAAGCTTGTGAATCCCCAGCAGACCTCAGCAGACAGTGTCATTGGTCTATGTCTGGCTAAGCAAATATAACCAGATGCTTCTCTGATCTCCTCCCATTTCTGCTTTCCACCATCTACTGAATGGCTCGGTGGAAACCACAGAAGCTTAATGGTAAGTCCAAGGGTGGTGAGAGGAGAGATGCAATGTATATCTTGCTGATGAAATTTTACACTGTATTCTGCAGTACAGAATCTCAGCCATTGTAGGTCAACCATAGAGAGATGCCACCTGAGGCCGCTTCACACTACAGAATTACAGTGCTATTGTTCAACTTAAACTGCCATAACAATGTCCTATAGAATCCTGTGATTTGCAGTTTAGGGATGGATAATTAAAATTCTTAGCAAGAGAGTTTTGCTATGTGACCAACTACATAATCCAAGATTCCATAGGATGTTGCCATGGCAGTTAAACTGGAACCATAGTGCTATAATTGTGTAGTTTGAAAGGCCCCCTGGTAAATAGTTAATTCTTTCAGCATATATATATATATATATATATATATATACACAGATTTAGAGAACTGCACATACGGGGCTTTGGGTCTCATATGATCAGTTAATGTCTATTTCATATGCAATATAATGTGTTTCAAAAGAAAAAAATCACATTGCTGTTCACACATACACACACAGAGTAGCAACATAAACATAGGTATGCCAAAATTAGTTATTGGGATCAAAATAGTTGGGCTCAGACTCCTTTTGGCTGTTTCATTTAAAGTGTAATGATTAGTCAAACTAATACTAATTATTTAATACTGATAAACTCTAATACATATTTTGTCTAACAAACAAGAAATAATGAAAGTGTACATCCTTGCTTGTGATTAAATGCTAGACAAACAAAAAATGTAATTTTTTTCTGGAAATATAAAATATTTGCATAGCTTAATGAATACATAATTAATATAAAAAGTTTCAGTAATTATAACAAAAATAATATTACAAATAAAAATGAAAAAGTTGATGAAGACTAAAAAAGAATGATTTAGCTTACAACTTTTATAGAATTATAGCCTCTTAGGGTTGTAAGAGACCACAAGGGCCATCTAATCTAAACCCCTGCAGTGCAGGATATACAACTAAAGCACCCCTCAAAGATACCTATCCAACATCTGTTTATAGACCTCCAAAGAAGGAGAGTCCACCACCCTTCAAAGCAGTCCATTCCATTGGCATTCTTTTGTATATTTAGGTGGAATCTCCCTCCCTCCCTCCCCCCCCCTCTCTCTCTCTCTCATAATTTGAATCCACTGGTTTGTGCTCTAATATGTGGAGTAAAAGAAAAGCCTGCTCCACCTTCCACATGACATTTAGTCAGACATTTAAAGATAGCTATCATGTCACCTCTTAGTTTTCTCCAAACAAAATATAGCCGGTTCCCTCAGTTATTCCTCATAAGGATTTGTTTCCAGACCTTTGATCATCTTGTTCACCTTCCTCTGGATACATTCTAGCTTTTCAATCTCCTTCTTGAAGTATGGTACCCAGAACTGGGTTCAGTATTCCAGGTGAGGGCTGGCCAAAGCAGAATAGAGTGGCTTCCCTTGATCTGGACACTATATTCCTGTTGATGCAACCAAGAATTGTATTGGCTTTATTGGTTGTTGCATCACACTGTCAGCTCATGTTTACTTTGAGGACTACTAAGGCATCAAGATCCTTTTCACATGTACTTCTTTCAAGTTAGTTTTTGTACATTTTATTTTTCTTGCCTAGATGTAGTATTTACCCCTGCTGAAACTGATTTTGTTAGTTTTGGTCTACCTCTCCAATTTATCTCTTCTTTTCTTTTAAAAGAATGAATAGATGTGATAAACTGTAAATTAATGTAACATTATTTTGAGTCCCCTCCCCCATTTGCCTGGGTTGTAGGAAGTTTCAGGATAGCCTTTTTCAAAGCCAATCTCCTTATAAGAGCAAAGCTTAGGGGCAAAACATAAAATTCAATTTATACTTGTTTATGTAAAGCATGGGTAGGCTATCAACAAACAGTAAAAATTATGAAACAGCTCAACCTATCCAGCCCCAGCAAAATCTTACCCCTGTAGATCCCAAAGTTTTCTATTTTGGCAGCAGCTCAACAATATTATTACCTCCAGTCACTGTCAAAAATGTTTCTCTCTCTAAGTGGGATATGACAAAAACTCCAGTGTGGCTCAGTGAAACCATTAAAGACCATACAACAAGCATTTTCACTTATCAAGCAACACAAAAGAAAGATGTTATCACTTGCCTTTTCATAGCAGAAAAGAATTCTTACAATACCAAAGCTTAATTTTCTGTTCCAGAACATCCTGAGCACCGTGAATGAAAGGCCAAGCATAATAACTAATTTCATTTAGGATAATAAACCCACTACAGTTTATTTAAATAATCTGCAAGAACAGCAAGGAGGAAAGCTTGCTGTGTCAAACATCAAATTGTATTACTATACAAATACAACAGGCTGGTTTAACTACTCAGATCCTTCTCTTTGGAAGGAAATAGGACAGTATTGTAGCAATACTACATTACCAGCTGTGCTGTGGATGGTTTCTAAGAACAGTTTGGTTATTACGTTGAATAAATGTATTGACATAATTTGCATGACTTCTGCTTGGGATAACATGGCTCCTTTCAACGAGAAAGAAAGAGAAAGAAAAAGAAAGAAATTCAAGGAGAAGACCTCACTAAGTTCCTAACTTAAAGGGAGGACCAAGGCTACAGATCTCAATAGACTTACTAGGAATAATATCCAGTGAAGATAATGGGGCTTATTAGCAATTATAGAATTGTGATGATGGACACATAAATAAACCATAGAGAAATCTGGCCATTTAGGATTTTGATATACTGCACAAAAAGGTCATTAGCGCATAGGTTGTCAAATGAGAAGATAAGACACCCTCTTTGAATACAGATGTAAGACAAATGAGATAATAAGGATCCTTCCTGGGGTGGAGCTTCTCCCACATACATTACTTGCCCCTCCCTCCTAAAAATGGAAAGGGAAGGGGCTAGTTAATGTTTCCTCCATATCTCAAATCTCAGTACCAGTTCAGTTCAGGAAGACTACAGGATTTAGGAAACCCCCTCCACCCTCTTAAGAAACTTCTGTTGAAATGAGTTGATGGTTTTTAGAATAAGAATATAGGGTTGAGCCAAAACGTCTCCCCATCACACACATCCTATTGCCTAATTCAGATACATGAGGTTTTTTTTTAATGAACCTGGTGCTCACAAGGAAATGATACTATTCCTGAATCACCCAATGGGGTGAGCCTGAGTTGCCCATTCAAAGCTTTCCTGGCAACCATACTTCGATAAATTAATACTGAAAGGGTTATCCTTTACTTTTGTCTATGAATGTGAACATGCCAGCATGCTTTGGACTGCACGATGAAAATTCTGAGAGAAAGGGGTACAGGCAAGTAAATTTGCAAGCTTAACCACTTCTGTGGAACTCACCACTGACTCCTGACACATACACTGACACATACAATGATGACCACACAGGGCAGGGCGAACATGGACACCAACTCCAAGAAGGGTGGATACCCTCAGTGGCCCCACTGTGGCCAAACAGCTGTGGGTCCCTGCAGTGACACCATCATTACCTTGCTTCCACCATGTTCCAGCAACCAGCGTGAGCCATGGGACAGCCCTGGAGCAGACATAAACCCTGACCTGAGGAGTGGTGAGTGCAAGCTTGGTGAGAGGATATTAATGGGTGGATGTGGACATGGAAGTTTTGATGGGTAACCATGTGCCACCAGTGGATCCAGCAACCCATAGGTTTACATCCTGGAGTAGGCTACTAGCTTCCTGCACCAAGTACTCTCATTTCATGTGGAACCTGTAGGGAATGTCCAAAGGATTTGGCAAGAGGGGTAGCAGTGGCACAAACAGCTACTGGGGACCATGAGGGAGATAGCAAGTCTCCAGCTTGGGAAACAAGTTCATTGACTACAGGCTTGTCTACATGGGCAATATACCCTGTCTTACTCCTATCTTAGAGCCCTGCACTCCTGACATCACAGGCCTATTGTCCCATTCTTCCCCCAGGCATTCCTCATGACCTGATGCAAATACACTGTTAACACAGGAGGTAAGGGGGAGGGCCCATTAAAGTATTCTAAAATAATGCTTACATTAATCCATTCCCACAGGGAATAAATGGATTGGGCCCCACAAGATCACAGGACCCTGTCCCAGCAGCTGCCAATCTCCTCACTGCAGCTGCCAGTCTCCCTTGCTCTCTCTGAAGCAGGAAGCAGGACCACAGCATGTGATCAAGGCTGGTGGAATGCAGGGGGACTTGGAAACATGTTATGGACTGGATTCCTGTTTTCAGAGAGAGTGAGAGAGACTGTGGTGGTGGTGGTGGTGGTGGCAACAGGCCAGTGTGACAATCTGGACTTCCCCCTGTTCTGTCCAGGTAACACGGGTGGAATGGGCCTGACCCCTGGCCAAAATATGCCAGCAGGGAGGTGCCATTTCCTGGCTTGTGTAGCTGAGTCCTAGATGTTTCTTTTTGAGCACAATTCAAGATGCTGATTATGATTTATACAAACTTACATGGCTTCGGTCTGAATGAGCATATCTCTCCATAAAAGTCTATTCAGGTTTTGAGATTTTATGTGGAAGGCTTTCTGTTGGTGCCATGACTGTCATACACATGTCTGATTAGGTCATGATAAAGGAACGACTTGGTGGCTGTCCCACCAACTCCATTCCATGGGAGACTAGGCTGGCCTCTGCTCTCTTGAAGACCTTTTTCTCTAGACAGCCTTTTGACCATGAACTAATTGCTCATGAAGGGTCTTTAATAGTAGGTGCTGTATCCCGAGCCCTGTTTGCTCATATTTTAAACACTTTTAATATGTTTTAATTCAGTGTCTGATTCTGATGTGATAACTTATTTGTTTTACATTTTTACAGTTATAACTGATTGGTTTGTAGGTATATTCTGTTTTAACCCTTGTAAGCTGCCTTGGATCTTGCAGCTTATGTCAATGGGAGAAAGGAGAGATGGTATATAAATGAATATACCATGGCATATAAATGAATAAATAGATTATCGAATCCGCCAAAGACTGTATTGAGTATTGAGCGAAGTACTGAACGAAGGCATCAGACCAAAGTTAAATCTGGAACAATTTTAGAGTTTACTAAAGATTTTGAATCAAACAGACAGCAATTACAAAGTTATTTAATGGTATTTGGAGCAGGACTAGTAGTATTTCAAAAACAGGATGATTATATTTGAAAATAGTGGACATATCTATCTAAGGACAGCCCAGTTTATTTCCTCAGTTAGCAAAGCAAGAAAGCAACTTCTGTAAGCTCATCCTAGCATTGACATTGAAGCTTCTGCCTTTCTCTTGTTCTGTTCAGTTTCATTATTTGTGGAGTCTGGGTCCTTTGAAACACTCTCCATTCTGGTTTCTCCAGATTTCTTACCCCCCCCCTCCACACACACACACAAACAATCCAGCCACACTTACTGATTGGAAAGTTCTTGGGAAAATATTGGATGATGCATTTATTGTCTTCATTCACACAACCTGTTCTCTTTCCTAGACAAGCATTTTATCTCTGAATACCAGGTGTGGTGTACAAACAACAGAGAACAGTAAGTGCCTTCATGCCCTTTTATAAGTTTCCCAGAAGGATGTGACTGTCCCATTTTGGAAGCAGAATGTTAAGCTAGACAGGTTTGCTTGGATTCTATAAGGTATCTCTTGAAAGAAAGAATCCTTAAACACACCCAGGCAATTCACAGGCAATGACTGAATTGCTTTAATAGGTATTGGTGACAAGTTGTTTATTGTTATTGTTATTGTTGTTGATGCTGTTGTTGCTTATTTATTTTTTTCCTTATCTATTTCCTGCCTTTTTCCCTGTTGTGAAACTGCAACAGTAAAAGCAAGGAAGGAAACAGCTTGCAAATATGTTACTGAGTGGCTCTTGGATGAATGGCTGTGAAGCACTGCTTGGAATGAGAGAAGACAACCAATCCCAGCACAGAAAACTCTATGATGGGAGAGAGGGGCCTCTGTGAGTGAGAGGGGGATATTTTAAAAGATACAGTTAAGAGTTGTCAGCTGGATGAGTCAGGAGATTATCAGATGCTTGAAAAAGCCCCAAAGGAGCTCACAAGAATGACATCACTGTACCAGGAACGGTTCCCGATATCACATGACAACACTCTCCTGGCATGCTTGCTCCATCCTCCCTCAATGCTGATGCAACAAAAAAGGCACCAATTTTCATTAGTGGAAACTGTGAGGTTTATAAACTAACCACAAATGCTTTAAATATACACTGCTATGTGTCATCTCATCTGTCTCCCCTGGTTGTAACATCTTACATACAACAGGTAACAGTTCTTCACTCAGTTTTGTTCTCATTGGATTTTCTTGGATGCCTCCCAATGAAATCTGAAATAATGAAGAGGTGGATTATTCTAGGTTCACAATTTAGTCAAGAACAGCTTTATTTGGCACTCCTTGCACATCCCAGATTATAGACAAACTATAGGCAAACAAAATATTTAGACTGCACATGGATATTTTACTTGTTCACACTTTGTGAGTCTTAATTTCCTCAAAATATTGGCAGCCTCTGACATGGGACATTTTCAGTATTAGCCTCTTATTTAGAGTCAGAATTGTTCCCCTCTAGGGGATTCTTTTGACAGACAATAAAGAAGAGAGCAATGCAAAGGCAGGGTATTAGCAGAAACTCTTATTTGCCTTCGGCTTATTTAGGTTTGTTGTTCCATTCAGTTTGTTTCAGTGAAACAATTCTAACATGTAAAAAATGTTGTTTTGCGGAAGTGCCAGATATTGACCTCAGAAAACATAAAGTACTGTCAATTTGTTTTGCTGCTTCTGGATTCAAAAATATAATTCATGAATAGTAAAAAGGATTCTATGGGGACAAACATGTGAGTAGACGTGTAAGAGAAAAAAAGAAAGAGAGAAAGGGAGAAACAGTGATTTAATTGTCCTAGGCTTTTTGTCACATTGCTGGAATAAATGACAAATTGACTTTTGGCTGGGACATTTTTTTTCTTTAATATTTTATGCTGCCATACAATAGAAAACTTGCTTTTCTTTTCAAGAAGATTTGTGGGTTTCTTTTTCTTTCTTTTTCCACTAATATAATACTGCCATCTCTGAGATAATTTCAGGGCCAGCTCTATCAATTAGTCTTGTCTGGAAGCTTCTGTGCCCCACCTGTCCTGAGCAGCGCCTGTCAATCAGACCATCCATTTTGCTACATCCAGAACAACAACAACAAAAAATAGTGTTACTAGATTATTGATTTGGAATTCTTGCCTCACAGACTCAACATTCTTAGGCCTGAATCATACTGGTTAGTTTCAACATATGTACATTACATTCATTGTATTAATTCTGGAATGATATGTCAGCAAACAGGAAAATCCCATTGATTCCAAAGACCTACACTAGTTAGGAAAAATAATAGGATTTAGAACTCAGTTTTTTGTTCAAAATTAGGTGATAGAGAGGAAATCTCTTTTTGGTTTCAAAAAATAAAATAAAATAAAACCAGGAGACTGCCTCAGAAAAGTACCTGGGAGTAGCCTTCTCTCTCTGGCTTCTCTTTGCAAACGAAGATTCCGGAAGGACTCATCCCTCGCTTTCTGCAAGCGCACTGATGACTAAAAAAGTCAATCCGAGATAAACAACTCTGGTTGCAGAAAGCACAGCAGAAGGTTTCCTTGGATGATGTTTCCGGGTTGTGATTTTTTCCTGCATTGTCATTTCTCTTCAAGACTTGTTCAGCATGAGTTCTCAAATAAGGCTGCAGCATTGTGGCTAGTGTGTCTCCATGCCTCCCGATGTGATCCCTGCTTGCTCAAGGACAGCAACATTCGTCACATAGTCACTCCAGTGTATATTTAGGATTGTGCATATACAGCGCTGATGAAAGCATTAGAGGAATCATAAGTGGTGGTGATAGGTGACTCATGTTTCAGACCCATAAAGGAGAATAGACAGTACAATGGCTCTATACACACAGATTTTTGTGTTTCGCCTCAGGTGCTTGTTACTCCAGATTCTTTTGTAAAGTCTTCCAAATGTGCTATGTGCCTTTGCTAATCTGTGATCGATCTCTTTGTCAATCTTGGCATCTGAGGAGATGATGCTTCCCAAGTAGGTGAACTGCTGAACGGACTTAAGCACAGAGTTGCTGACGGCAATGTGGGGATGGTGGTGTTCATCCTGTGGTGCAGGCTGGTAAAGAACTTCTGTTTTCTTCAGGTTGACTTCCAGCCCACTGTAAGCCAAAACTATAAGAGGAATTGTGTGCGCAGTTCTCAAAGGTAAAGTATTACAACAATGATGCAACAGTATAACTTTTAAGTATCTGTGTACTATATATACTTATGATGATCTACAGAACATATATGTTACATACAATCACTTCCACAAAACATCTGTATAAAGCAAACAACCACATCCACAATAATAAGTCCCGACACTTCATGACCTGGAGAATTTCTGTGTGACATATGGGTTCATGATACATTCCTCCCATTGAAGTTCTTTGTACATTAATTGGTGATAACAGCATTGTGAAGTTCCAGCATAAAGGCGTGGTGAAAACACACTGGTTGAATTCCACCAAGAGAAGATTCATCGCTGGTAGAGGTATTGGCAAGGACCCAGAGGAATTGGATTGGAAGTGTACTTAAAAGTTATACTGTTGCATCATTGTTGTAATACTTTACCTTTGAGAACTGCGCACACAATTCCTCTTATAGTTTTGGCTTACAGTGGTCTGTAACCCTGGTGCTGTTATTTTTGGGTTGACTTCCAGCCCAAACAGCTCTGCAGCTGTTGCGAAGCAGGATGTTAGGCGCTGCAGAGCTGCTTCTGTGTGGGCAACAAGGGAAGCATGATCAGCAAAGAGCAGCTCACAGACTAGATAGTTTAGAGTCTTAGTGCGAGCCCTCAGACAGCTTAAGTTAAACAAGCTAACATCAGTACAGTAATGTATATAGAGGCCGTAGTCTTCTTCAAGCTCTGCCATAGCCCTTTGGAGCTTCCTGCTGAAGAAGGTTGTAAATAAAGTTGGTGCAACCTTTATTTACAGTTAATTTATTTAAACACAACCTTGCTTCACTCTGTTAGTTATTAGAAAGGGCTCTGAAAGAGCATCGCCATACCTGACTCGACCACGCTGGCTCTCGTGTAGCAAGATAATCCTTTTTAAGGAATTTGGGGGGGACATCCTAGTCTTTCCAGGATCTGCCAGAGACCTTTTCTACTCACAGTGTCGAAGGCTTTGGTGAGGTCAACAAATGTTACATAGAGACCCTTTTTCTGTTCTCTACATTTCTCTTGCAGTTGTCTAAGGGCAAATACCATATCTGTAGTACTCCTATTGGTTCTGAAGCCACACTGGCTTTCAGGAAGAAGTTCTTCTGCAATGGCAGGAACTAATCTGTTCAGGAGTCTCCTTGCAAGGATTTTTCCAGCAATAGAGAGCAGTATTATGCCTCGATAGTTTGAGCAATCGGATTTTGCTCCTTTTTTCTTGTACAGGGTGATGATGACTGCATCTCCGATGGCAGTTCCCCCTTTTCCCAGCAATTCACAAGGGGTTAGTGGAATTTATCATGGAGTACATGACCTCCTTGTTTCCAAACATCAGGTGGGATTCCATCAATCCCAGCTGCCTTGCCGTTTTTCAACTGCTGTATGGCCTTAAGGGTCTCTTCCAAAGTGGGAGCTATGTCCAATTCATTTTTCAATGGTTTTTGTATCATATGTTGGATAGCTTGGAGAGTTTACTACATGTGAGAT
Organism: Gambelia wislizenii; assembly: GCA_030847615.1. Classification (NCBI taxonomy): domain Eukaryota; kingdom Metazoa; phylum Chordata; class Lepidosauria; order Squamata; family Crotaphytidae; genus Gambelia; species Gambelia wislizenii. The sequence goes on along the minus strand of JAUMIR010000003.1, from coordinate 190,045,884 downwards.
GGAAAGCTGCTTTTCTTACATGGCAAGTTGGCTGGGCGAGGTAAGCCTGGTGAGCAGTTCTTTTCTTTGCCAACAGCTCCTGGATCTCTTGGTCATTTTCATCAAACCAGTCTTGATTTTTCTTGTGGGAGAACCAGAGGGATTCTTCCACAGACTGGAGGATACTGTTTTTGATATGTTGCCAAAGCACTGTAGGAGAAGTATCTATAGGATGGTCTTCAAGTTTTGTTTGCAGGTTTGCCTGGAAGTTGTCTCTCATGGTAGCTTGTTGAAGATTGTTGACTTGGAGTCTCTTCTTTAAGATGCCACCCATCTTAGGTTTGAATTTAAGATGAAGATTTAGTTTACATCTGATGGGGCGATGATCTGTCTGGCATTCTGCACTGGGCATCACTCGAGTAAGACGGACATCGCAAATGTTTCTCTGGCAGACTAGAACATAGTCAATGAGGTGCCAATGTTTGGATCAGGGATGCATCCAGGTTTTCTTCAAGATGTCTTTCTGCTGAAAGATAGTGTTTGTAATAGTCAGCTGTTGTTCTGCACAGGACTCTAGCAAGAGGTGTCCGTTATCATTGCAATTTCCAACACCATGCTTGCCTAAGACACCTTTCCAGGCTTCTGAGTTCTTTCCTACTCTGGCATTGAAATCACCAAGGAAATAATTTTATCTTCTACAGGGACTTTTTGTATGAGGTGGTGTAGGTCTGTGTAGAATTTTTCTTACTCTACAGGGTCGGCTTGCATAGTTGGGGCATATATATTAAAGAGAACAACATGTGGGAGGCGTAAGGAAATAATGCGATCAGAGTGTCCTGTTGGCAAGGTTTGGAGTTTGGAGGCAATGGAGGTTTTAATCATAAAGCCTACTCCTGAAAGATGTTTTTCAGTTTTGGATTTGCCAGACCAGTAAAGTGTGTAACCGGTGCCGTGTTCTTTAAGGCTGCCTTCCTCATGGAAGCAAACTTCACTAAGAGCAGCAATGTCAATGTTAAGTCGTGATAGGTCATGGGCCATTAGAGCAGAACGATGCTCAGGCCGTCCACTATCTTCAGAGTCTCGCATGGTTCTGATGTTCCACCATGCAAGTGTCAGTTTATTTACCCCTTTGGAGGCCAGTGTGTGCCTTTGTTTCTTTGCCTTGGTTTGACCACATCAGAAGATTCCTGTTGGCCGCGGCTAGCCAACCAAGTAGTTGGGGATGAGCTTTCATTAGGCCACCTTTTCTAGGCCCCTTACCATATGGAGCAAGCAGTGCTCTTCTTAAAAAAGGCTGCTTGGTTGTTCAGGATGCTGCCAAACAAGACTGTCATCTCCCGGGTCTGCCTCGATCGACCAAAGTCCTGAGCAGCCTGTATGCAGGGTTGGGTCTGCAGCTTCCAGTGAATCTTTACACCTGCTGTTTCGTCCCTTGCCTATTGGTACAGGGCCTTTTTTTTTTTTTTTTTGGAGTTGGATTTGTCATTCAAGCCTGTGCAATGGATTTTTCTGGTGGAGTGCAGTGTGCACAGAACTGACCTCACCCTTTAAACCATAGGTTCCTCTGCTGGTCTTGCAAGCATGGATGGAAGCAGTGAGGTCCTTGGGCCATAGGTTTGATTAGAGTTTCCTTCTCTTAGATGGTTGACCTTACAGGGTTGGACGAGCACTATCTACCTGGGTTTGGGATTAGAGTTTTCCTTCTCCTAGGACAGTTGCCATAAGGCTAGAGAGTCCATCCTGCCCTTTGACGCTCTTTGTCAAACCCTTCAGTTTTGACCTGTCTGGCATGGGAGACCCTACCGGTGGTTATTGTGCCACCACCAGCATAGCTCAAAACATCATTAGGGTACTCAAGCCTCTCTCCGACGACAAGGGGGCATCAATGGAGTGGACCTGGGAGTAACACTAACACACTTTATGAGGTTTGGCTATTGCATAACAAGACTGATACAGTAACCCATTTTATTTATATATATTACAATTCTAATGCTTGTCCCTTTCAATATAGTCCCCGTATTCACTCAGACACCAATGCAGTCTTCTTTTCCACTGGTTGAAAGCATGGAGCAGATCACTTTCTGTCAGCTGTTTCAACACATCTGCCGTTTTCTTCTTTATGCATGAATTGACTCAAAATGTGTCCCTTTAAGCACCAATTTCACTCTAGGGGAAAGAAAAAAGTCACATGGTGTCAAATCTGTTGAATATGGAGGATATTCAAGTGTAGTAATGCATTTATCAGCCAAAAACTGCTTCACAGAAAGTGTTGTGTGAACAGGCACATTGTCTTGATGAAGAATAAAACCATTGTTCCACAGTTCTGGCCTTTTTTTTTCCCTGACTCTTTCTCTCAGCTTTGTCAAAACTTCCTTATAATAATGCTGGTTCACTGTTCTGCCTTCAGGGACCCATTCTGCCAGAATTACTTCCTTGATGTTAAAAAAAAAACCGCATGGTTTTTAATATGGACTTGCTTTGATGTGCTTTTTTCATTTTTGATGATGATGGTGTTTTCCAGTGCATTGACTTTTGTTTTGTCACATTGTCATACTAGAAGATTCGTGATTTTTTGAAGAAGGTTTGAGTCTGCCTCAAGTTGCTGCAGAATGTTCAGCACAAATCTCGTCATGGCACTCTTTTTGCTCTGGTGTGAGAACCCTAGGGACCATCTTGACACAGACTTTTCTCATGTTGAGATCCTCATGCAAAATTATCCATGCAGTGTCTTTGTCAATGTTCTCGACTACAGTTATCATTCGGACACTGAGTCAGTGGTCTCTTTGAACAATCTGGCTAATTTGTTTCCACAATTTCTTTGGTTCTTGAAGTGGAAGTTTTTCCAGGGCATTCATCGTCTTCCACATTCTCACATCCTTCTCTGAATCTTTTGTGCCACTCAGACACATGCACACGAGACATGCAGGACTTTATCAAATGAACCTCTAAAAACATTTGTTTGCCAGCATATTTAAACCCCAAAATAACCCTTTTTTATCAAACGTAGCTGTGAAATGGGAGCCCTGTACTTCCACATTCGCCAGGACACATTATCTCAGTGGTTCTCACGAGAAGACATGAGAGTGCTTAAAAGTGCAGAAGCATGAAAATAAACAAATGAAATGAACACAGAAGCACAGAAGCACACATAAAAACTTCCAAGTAAACAGGGAAGTTCATAAAAACAGTGTCCCATTCCTAGTTTTCATGTTCTCTCCCAGAAGTGTTCTGGCGGAGACCACCCATTGATGCTAGAATCTCACAAGCAGAACAGGGTGCTGTTTCACACATTCACAATTCTGCCCCCCCCCAAAACAACAACAACAACAACAAAACAAAACCACGGCCCATCAATTAAAAAGAACACCTTATTGACAACACAAAATTGCAAAAGCATGACATTTTGTGGTATTGGTGTCTTTTTGCTTTCATTAGGGATCATTATGACACAATATTTGTTTCATCTGGTAAAATCCTTAGTCTTCCCTATAGGCCTCAGTTAGTATTTGAAAAGATTCTGTTGGTGTTTTGTTCAATTTTATTAAAAAATTCATATTGACATGTTGCTTGACTTTTAAACTTAATATTTTTCTGGCACACAACAGACAACACAGCTGCTTTAAATGATGACTAACAATTAACTGAATGGCTGAGAGTGTTGATGCTTGTCATGCAGGTTCAGACATGTTCAAAGTCCCCACTGAAGTGTTCACAATCTCTTCTTCCTGATTTGTCTGAAACGTAGAAACACAGTCTCATTATGTAATAGGCAGACCCCATATTTATCCATCTGAAGAAGGATGGAGAGCTCTCCCCTACCTCCACCACCACCACCCAGCAGCTTTTGGAACTAGCTCAGACTTTCTGGTATCCCTTGAAGAAAAGCCCAATGGTTTTCTTAAGTTGGATCATTTGTTTAAAACATCTCTGACTTAGGTTCATTTCTTCCTTGCAAATGTGTATCCCATGCTGACCACACACTGCAGAAATAATGTAGGTTGACACTTCTTTAACTGCCATGGCTCAATGCTATGGAATTCTGGGATTTGCAGTTTTTTGAGATATTTAGCCTTCTCTGTCGGAGAGCTCTGGTGCCACAACAAACTTCAAATCCTAGGATTCATTAGGATAGAGCCATGATAGTTGAAGCGGTGTCAAACTGCATTATTTCTGCAGTGTGTCAGCAGCCCCAGTTAGAAGACAGTGTTACAACTATTGCCATAAATGAAATGAATGCCATACTGAAGTGGTTTGAGCCTCTGCCATTACACTGCATTTGGGGAATGCTTCAGACAGTGAATGTGAGGTGTTAGAGGGTAGAACAATGAGTACAATATAACCTCTACCCTAAGAGAGTATACTGACATTGGGTATGGTAGAAGACTTTATGAACTCAGTAGTGTTGAAGATAGTCAATATAAGTTTCAACTGACAGTTCGTCAAGTGACTGTACTCAAAAAAAGAAAAAAAGAGGAAGGGTACATTTTCTCTTTTATCTCAGCCATCAAAATGGGTTGGAATGGAGTTTAAGTAAGGATGCAACTTTTGCTTATTTCAGTCCCCACAAAGGAATGAATAATTTCAAAAGTTTTCTCCCTATTTAATAAGGTTATAAGAGTGTTTCTGCTTTTTCAAAAAATATTTTTTCCCCACAATTTGGGAACTTTTTACAAAAAATATTCTCACACAAAAAGACTTTTTTGCACAAAACCCCAAATCTTTCTACAGAAAACAATGTGATTTATTTTATTTTATTTTTTGCAGAAACTACAAAACAGAATGAAATACAGTGTTTTGTGGGGGGTGAGGGACAAAATTTGCTCCCAAAGTGGGATTTCAATTTTGCAAATTTTCCACCCAAACTCTCCATATCCAAATAGGAAAAATCTTGTGGCAGTTAACCAGTTTCTTACAGGGTGTCTTAATGTGTCAAGAATGAGAACATTTGAGAACATTCTTTACATGTCTAGGTTTAGGGCATGTTCACATATTGTATTTTCCTCACCATCAAAATAGTTCTGAAATTAGCCCTCAACACATTTTGCCAGGTCATTCAGTACACCCAGACCTCTTAACTGCAAGTTATTTATGCCAACCGTACTAATCTACAAAGGTCTCTAAATGGAAGTATTCACAGAGCAAAACTTATTCTAGTCTACCATACACCCACAACTTTGTATTTCATTATTAGGAATCTGAACCAGAGCTCTAGATACCAATCACGCCATAGGATCAACAAGGCAGAAAACAACCTTAGGTTGCAATTCTTCTGGCTGAACACAATGAGATTTCTTTCTTAATAAGCAAGGCTATCATTGGGTTCATTAATGGGCTATACATTTGTTAACCGCTTCTTGTTGCTGGGAAAGCTAGAAAAGAGACATGCTGCCTACTAGCTTAAATTCTTCCCACATACTTTCAAAAACCATGGGGTGGTGAACACTTTTCTTTGAAGCTTTTTTTTTTGGTAGATTTTCATACTCTTTTGCTCCCTAATCACACTATTAATTTATTTTGTGAATTTTCTAGTTATTCAGTTAACATTTAACAAAGCAAAACCCCAGAAACTTTTTAATTAAAGTAGCTTTGCACGAAAGAGTTCAATCTTTTTCAAGTAAGATTGTTGTTCTTATTGCCATTACTTTGATCAAGTTGACAACGCGGTGTGAATTTGGGGTTAATCAGTATTTCCCTAAAATAGGGGAAATCATTGCTTTTTTTTTCATTGCCTTAAAAGGTTAGAAAAAAGGTTCCTTTGTGTTTCTGGGAAGCTTGAATTTTGGGAGCGAGGCCTGGGAGTGAGACCTCCCCTCCTCCCAAAAGAGAGCTTTTTACCAATCAAAATGTGTGTGTTAAATAAGAGCCACTTTATTAACTATTTAAACTTGATCTGCAGAAAAGCAGCACCTGTTGTTCCCTTTCACACTCCTGAGTTGCAGGACCCTAAGGACAAGTCCAGAGAAAATCTTTCCACCCCAAGGTGCCACTGATACGTGTCTGAAGACTCCCTTCCCTGCACTAGCGTGCCAAAAAGTGGCAGTTTAAAACACCAGTTAAAGCAACCCAAATGCCTGTGGTACCAACTTAATTAACCAATACCCACAATACAGAGGCAATAAGTTTAAGAAAGTTAATTGAATCAATTAATTTAGGGCACTACCTGGAGCCAATAATTCCCATGGCAAATCAGTACTGGGATAGTAAAACACACACACTCTTCTGTGAATGCCAAAAGGGAGGCAATATTCCTCCCTAATCCCCAAAGCCAATCATCTGAAAGGGAGGGGGTGGTGGGCTACACTGCATGGAAGGGGGGAATCAAATTGGGTTAAAGACCCACTTGCTCTGCATCCTAGTATTTCCTATTTCTTCCTCCTTCCCCCTCCCTCCAGTGGTGATGCAGAGGTAAGGACCAAGTTTCTTGGAGGTTATGCGAGGGTGGTATCCTGCTCAGGATTCTGCAAGCCCCATTATCCCCAGCATAAACCACTGCACAAGTGGTTATGTTGTTTAGGAGGTCCTTAGTGGTGGATGGAGGGTTCATTGATTGTTGTGCAATGGGAGATTCCACAGTTGTAAAAGAGTATGGTTCAGTAATTTCAGCATAGCTCTACTGGCATAATTAGGATCGTAGACAAGGGCCCTAAAGAGATTATCAGACAGGCTTAATACTCCGGGACATGGAAAGAAAGGCGTGGTGGAGATCGAAAGGAGCTCTCGCAGATGAGATCTCCACTCACAGAGGAAGGGAGATTGGGCGTGATCGTCATCGGAGATTTCCCCTTCCTCTAGCTGGATCACATGGGTTGTCCTTTTCAGACGACATCGTCACCATCCAGTGCTGCCCCCATGCTGCCCCTGTTTGTTTTTTAATTCATGAGAAAAAATTGTTACTAGACCAACCATTCCGTTTCTGTCACACGGGTGGTCTGAAAGGTGCCTCGTTTTTGTTCTGTTATGCTGGTGTGATGCTAGCCGCAGGGGGAGGTCCGTGCCAAACACTTCCAGTAGAGATCAGGAGAAGGAGGTAAGTGACACCTTTTTTTTTTAACCCTCCCCAGGTTACTGGTAGTGTTTAAAGTGTGTTTTGGTGCTTGCTTTGTGTTTTTGATGTTTGGTTTATTTTTTATTTTTAAATTTCCCACATGATCATTCTCTTGCAAGAACGGGTGGAATTTGTTTTCCGGGTCATAAATGCAGCTTTATGATGCAGCTTTACTTCTGGGCTGCCGAGGGGAGTGGGAGCTGTTTCTGTCTTGCTAGAAGGTAGGTGTTCAAACATTTTTATTTTATTCTGTAGCAGAGACAGGATTGGGGCTGAAGGGTCGGTAGTGAGCCAGAAACGGGGTAAAAGGACACATCTGATAATCTCCAAACTTGAGGAAGTTCAGAAAAGGAAAGTTCCTTATCCCTTCTTCAGCTCTTTAGTTATATTCTGTAGAATTGTTCACCAAGAAGCAAAGATGAGCAGAAGAGCTCATTCAGACTGAGATTGAAACAATGTTTACATACCCTGCCATGTGGCTGGGCACATTTTATGAACAGGTCTTGTTCTGTTCTACCCCAGGAGTCTGGAAAAGTATAACTACAATCCTATACATACCATATTTACAGGTAGTTTACAGGTAGTTAATCCCCACTCTGCTAATGGTTTCTACTGTATAGTAAATATTTATAATTCTGACCTGAGTATCAATTCTCCCTAGATCATGGATGGGCAAATGAAGAAGATCAGTGGAGTGAAGATCATGTTCTATTTTCCCTCACCAACTCCACCTTCCCATGGGTCACATTGCTTTTTTTTTTCTTTTCTTTCTTTTTTTTTTTTTTTCATTTTCACTTTTGAAAAAACACTACATTGGGCCTTTTAAAAGTTCAAGGAAGTACAATATCATTTAAATGGAAAATTGCACACTTCTCTCACAGTCTCTGGAGGCATAATTTTTCCATTTTCACCCTCAAAAGTATTACTATTCAGCATCCTAGGGGGTCTGAAAGGGGGGTAGGGGCTAGCACAGGAGGCTGGTGGACTGCAAAAATCCCACTGAAGAGTACAGATTACCAGTAGTTCTTTTGAAATGCTGGAGATGAAAGGTGATTTTGCAGACCTCCCGATGTTATGTTTTACAGTTAAAAGCTATGAATTGAAATGAACAGGCCCATCATATAAGGAGGTGTGGCACAGTCAAGCTTTTATTTCTGAAGTAACTTCCTTTACTTCACCCTTAAAACACCCTTTAGCACACTGTTATCAATCTTAAATATTGCTAATAGCATTTTCGCATTTTCTAGTTAAAAAAGAAAAGAAAGAAGTAAATTATCGAAACTTCTGAATCATCCACTCAGCATGCTCAATTATTTTGTAAATAAAAATTTCATTTCAGCATGCAGACATTAAGGATAGAATTTAATCTCAGATGGATATGCAATTTGATCAAAGCTCAGAAGGGGGGGGAGTTGATACTGTGCATTTGATATTAATCTATTTTCAGCATGTTGCTGAAATATATTTCCAGTATGTTGCTAGAGCTTACCTAGCCAAAAAGGCCATTTGTTAAGACTATTAAATCACATTGTCCAATAGGTGCTTGAACTCCAGTTGTATATTCTATGTGTATGTGCACACCTATCTGTGTGTATGCACATAAAGGAAACAGTTCAGCCAAATACTCTGGTATAATTCAGGAACATCAGTATCTCTAATCTAAAACACTTGCTATACTGACTATGGCTGCTGGGACTTACACTTCAGCAACAGCTTTCCGAAGATCAGAAGAGATTATGAGGCTCTGGGGAGGAAGCTGAAAGAAATGGATGCACAGGTTGTCATCTCGTCTCCTCTGCCAGTTGAAGGGCATGGTCCAGGAAGAGAGAGGAAAATAGCTGATGTAAACAACTGGCTCCGTAGATGGTGTCACTGAGAACAATTTGGATTCTTGGATCATGGGCTGCACTTCCATGAGGGGAGACTTCTGGCAAGAGATGGGGTGCATCTCACACCAGTTGGCAGAAACGTTTTTGCCTACAGTCTCAAGATTTTGATCAGGAGGGCTTTAAACTGAGTCATATGGGGGAGGGAGACAGTATTCTGGAAGACAAAAGAGCTGGAGAAAATAGTCAAGCTGTCATAGAGGAACAAGGCAAACAGTGCAAGGACCCAACAGTGGGAGGCAAAAAAACTTGCACAGACAGCAAGTAAAGGGAACACATGGTCTTAGATGTCTCTACACTAATGCACAGAGCATGGGAAATAAGCAAGGTGAACTTGAACTCCTAGCACTACAAAACAAATATGATATAATAGGCATTACTGAAATCTGGTGGGATGAGTCTCATGATTGGAATGTAGGAATAGAGGGGTATAACCTTTGTAAGAGAAACAGGCCAAACAGGAAAGGAGGAGGAACAGCATTATATGTCAAGGATATTTACACAAGTGAAGTGATCCATGACATCAATACTGGAAGCCAGGTGGAGAGCATCTGGATAAAAATTAAAGGGGAGGGAAACAACACGGATGTTATTGTGGGACTCTACTACAGACCCCCAAGTCAGATGGAGGAATTGGATGATGCCTTTCTAGAACAGATGAACACACACGCAGAAAGGAGAGATGTAGTAGTGATGGGTGACTTCAACTATCCTGATATTTGCTGGCAATCTAACTCAGCCAAAACTTCAAGGTCTAGCAAATTCCTTACTTGCCTGGAAGACAATTTCATGGTCCAAAAGGTGGAAGAGGCAACAAGGGGGTCAGCTAGTTTAGATCTGATCCTAACCAACAGGGATGACCTGGTTAATGGGGTGCAAGTGGTGGGATCCTTAGGTGAGAGTGATTATGTTCTCCTGGAGTATGTTATACAATGGAAAGGAGAAGCCAGGCATAGTCAGACACGCATTCTTGACTTTAGGAGAGCTGATTTCAATACACTCAGGGAAATACTGGGGATGATCACATGGTCAGGAATACTAAAAGAGAAGAGACCTCAAGACGGATGGGACTTTCTCAAAAGGGAGATACTGAAGGGACAATTTCAAACAGTACCACTTAGGAAGAAAAATGGGAGGTATCTCAAGAGACCAGGATAGATGACTAAAGAAATATCAACAGAGCTAAGTTTTAAACGGAACATGTATAAGAAATGGAAAAAGGGGGAAATCACCAAAGAAGAATTCAAACAGATAGCAAACGCATGTAGGAGTAAAGTCAGAAAAGCTAAAGCACAGAATGAGCTCAGGCTTGCAAGAGAGGTTAAGAACAATAAAAAGGGGGTTTTTTTGTATGTCCGCAGCAGAAGGAGGAAGAAGGAAATGGTAGGTCCACTACGTGGAGAAGATGGCAAAATGCTAACAGGAGACAGAGAAAAGGCAGAATTACTCAACACCTTCTTTGCCTCAGTGTTTTCAGAAAAGGTAAAGGGGACCAACCTGAGGATAAAGGTACAGAAGACACAATAGGGGAAATCCAGCACAGAATAAGCAAAGAGGTAGTACAGGAATACCTTCTTAATCTAAATGAATTTAAATCTCCAGGACCAGATGAACTACATCCAAGAGTATTAAAAGAGCTGGCAAATATAATCTCAGAGCCATTGGCAATAATCGTTGAGAACTCCTGGAGAACAGAAGTCCCAGCAGACTGGAGGAGGGCAAACGTTTTCCCCATCTTCAAAAACGGGGAAAAAGAGGATCCCAACAATTATCGTCCAGTTAGTCTGACATCAATGCCAGGGAAGATTCTAGAGCAGATCATTAAACAGAGAGTCTGTGAACATTTAGAAGGCAATGCCATAATCACAAAAAGTCAACATGGGATTCAGAGTAACAAGTCATGCCACACTAATCTGATCTCTTTTTTTGATAAAATTACCAGCTTGGTAGATGAAGGGAACACTGTGGACATCACATACCTTGATTTCAGTAAGGACTTTGAAAAGGTTCCCCATGACATTCTTGCAAACAAGCTTGTAAAGTGTGGGCTAGACAAGTTAACAGTTCAATGGATTTGTAATTGGTTGACTGGCCGAACCCAAAGGGTGCTCAGCAATGGCTCCTCTTCATCTTGGAAAGATGTGACCAGTGGAGTGCCACAAGGTTCTGTCCTGGGCCCAGTGCTATTCAACATCTTTATCAATGACTTGGATGAGGAAATTAGGGGCATACTTACCAAATTTGCAGATGACACCAAATTAGGAGGAGTAGCTAATACCCTGGAGGACAGAATGAAAATTCAAGATGACCTGGATAAACTGGAGAGCTGGGCCAAAGCTAACAAAATGAAATTCAATACGGAGAAATGTAAGGTACTGCACTTAGAGCGAAAAAATGAAATGCATAGATATAGGATGGGGGAGACCTGGCTGAATGAGACTATGTGCAAAAGGGATCTAGGAGTCCTAGTAGACCACAAGTTGAACATGAGTCAACAGTGTGATGCAGCAGCTAAAAATGCTAATGTGATTTTGGGCTGCATCAATAGAAGTATAGTGTCCAGATCAAGGGAAGTAATAGTGCCGCTCTATTCTGCCTTGGTCAGACCTCACCTAGAATACTGTGTCCAGTTCTGGGCACCACAATTCAAAAAGGATATTGACAAATTGGAGCGTGTCCAGAGGAGGGCGACTAAAATGGTGAAAGGTCTGGAAACCATGCCTTATGAGGAGAGACTTAGGGAGATGGGTATGTTTAGTCTGGAAAAAAGATGGTTAAGAGGCGATATGATAGCCCTGTTTAAGTATTTGAAGGGGTGTCACGTTGAGGATGGAGCAAGCTTGTTTTCTGCTGCTCCAGAGATTGGAACACGGAGCAATGGATGCAAGCTCCAGGAACAGAGATTCCACCTCAACATTAGGAGGAACTTTTTGACAGTAAGAGCTGTTCGGCAGTGGAACACACTCCCTCAGAGCGTGGTGGAGTCTCCTTCCTTGGAGGTCTTTAAACAGAGGCTGGATGGCCATCTGTCGGGGATGCTTTGATCGTGATTTCCTGCATGGCAGGGGGTTGGACTGGATGGCCCTCGTGGTCTCTTCCAACTGTACAGTTCTATGATTCTATGAACATCTTGGAGGCTGTGCAATACACATACCTGATCTGGAAGGTACAAAAGAAAAGGAGGAACTCAGGCTAGTATCTATCTTATCTCAATAGTGAATACAAATCACCACTTGACAGAGGAAAACTTAGTATGTTTTTTTTAAGTAATCATAGTCACTTTGATAAGTCACTTTTCTGTATCTTTTCTACTGATCCAACAGGAGTGATTACATGCAGAAAACACAAATTGTTTGCCCTACTGATATGGTTGTGGTATTCACACATACTTCACTTTAGGGTTGTGTCACACAGAGAAGATTATCATGTCCATTGTGCATGTTAAGGTGGAGAAGTGGTTGCATTCTCTAAAATACATGGCAAGATGACATTGAGAATCCATACACCCAAGTGTCAGCACAATGCCACAATACCATAAGTGTCTACTTAGATATAAATCTTATTAAGTTCAGTGGAGTAATGGGGAACTTCTTTCACCAGTGCAAATGTGGCTTCACCAGTTTCTCCATGCACCAGCAAGCTACTTTGGGACTGATCGCCAATTAGTGAGGGAGGTGATGCTATTAATGCCTGTGAAGACATTGCATGGAATTGAGCTTTGATTTGCAGCCCAATAAGCTGTTGCATGGTGCTTAGCTGTGCCTTGAAGCCCAGAAAACTGTTGTGCTTGCCAGGATATTGGGAGATAGAGTAGATTTTTTCTGTAAAGAGCTGAAATGTAACAAACAGTCTGCAGTTTGCAGCACTGTGAGCTAGCAACAATTTGCAGAAGCTAGCTGGGTAAATGTATCAATATGTGCTGGGCTCAGAGCCCAGGAGCTGGGCTGTGCAGAGCTGAGTTAAGCTTGTTAATCCTGTGTTGGATTTCACAGAGGGAAGATTTTTTTTCTTCTGAATGCAGTATATATCTGTAAATATATTTCATTATACTCTAGTAAAGAGAAGTTTATTTTAGACACAAAGCCTGTGTCTGTGCCTTTATTCTTGTGCCTGATGGAACAACACTCTGCTGTTTATTTTGTGCTGCCTGGACCTGTTTAGGCACCCAGTGCATGCTAACACCTGACAATGCTGTGGTTTGCACCCAAGGAGTCAGGCTTACAATTGAGCTCTAGTATACAGGTCAACCCCCATATGTACAGGGGAAATGTTCCAAGATCCCCCGTGAATACCTGAAATAGTGGTTAATATTCTTATTTCCTATTATTTTCAATTAGATGAATGCCAGAAGTTGGCCAAAGAGTTGCATTGGAGGACCTAGAAATGGCTAGAGAACTTTTTTTGGGCATGGATAAATGAAACTGTGGATAGTGAATTCATGGATATGGGACTCGATCTGTATATGCTTAGAAAGTGTTGCAGTTCCAGCCCTTGAAAATCTGGGGGAGAGTGTGTAAATCCCATGCTGGGCCATACCCATATCTGCAGCATGTCTTCAAGGTGAACAGCTTCTGGCATGTCAGAACACCATAGGTAAGGGAAGTCAGCAAGCTGAATCCATAATTTCAGGATAAGACTTCAGGATAAGGATTGGATCTGAGGGCTGAGCCAGTCAGGCTGGGGTGCAACATGGGACTGGGCATGAGTTGTGTCTGGAAGAAATGCCTGATTCCCTCACTTTGTGTGAGGGGGCATGGTGTTAACTGGACACAAACTTGGCCCTTCCCATGGATCAATCCAGATGCAGCATGCATCACCTGGCCCTCCTCCATGGACTGACATCCTACCTTTACCTGCACCTAGCAGCTGACTTACAGCCATTACAGACCAATTAAAACAAAGCATTGCAAAGGTATGCAGTGGGTGTTGACATAAGGTGATTTCTGCCCAATGCTCTGAATGTCAAAATGAAGAAATTCAATGAAGTGTGGGTAAACAGCAGAAGTAATCATAACTCTCGTAGTTACTGGTATTGCCAAAAGGGATTATCTGCTTTCTTGTGCCCTAACCAGAGAATGTGTGTAAGCACTTGGTTAAGTAAGGGTCACACTACCACCCCTATTGGATATGACATGTGAGGGCTGAACCTCTGTGATGGGGGGCATTGGAATGTGTTTGACCTGTGTGGCAGACATGCCAAAACCCAGGGTTTTAAAAATCTTCCATCCTGTGAACACTTTCATGATGTGTATGCCTACCACAATTGCAATTTGAACAACATGCTACTCTACAACATTAATAGTTGTTGGACTGATGCATTGGGAGAGAGAGAGAGAGTTGTTGGTTTCCATCTTGTGTATACTTTGATGCATCTTTAGCAAGAGCTGAATGTCTTGAGCATTCAACCAGACAGACCATTTTTGGAGACTTAGCTGCTGGCTCTCCATCCAGTGTGTGAGAGACAGCAATGGCATGTGGAAGCTTCTTTGTTCTCCATTCACCCAGACTGACACAGTGGGGGTAAAATCTCATAATTACCACCCCGTGTTCTGCGTATCACATCTTTGGCAGACATAGGACTCATACAGCACACTAGATATTGGAAGACCATAAACACAAGCAGATAGCCCTTTGGGGAATGTGATCATCCCCCAACCACTCAAAACAGGACTAGTCCATGTGTCAGTTTAAAAACTAGTCAAATGCCTTGACACATTAATGGATGAACTGAGAGTCAGTGTGATGTAGTGGTTTGATTGTTGGACTATGACTCTGGAGACCAGGGTTTGAATCCTTGCTTGGCCATGGAAACCTACTGGGTGTCCTTCAGCAAGTTACAGTCTCTCAGAGGAAGACAAAGGCAAATCCCCTCTAAACAAATCTTGTCAAGAAACCCCTGTGATAGATTTTCCTTAGGGACACCATAAGTTGGAAACTACCTGAAGGCACAAAACAACAACATATGTGCTTGGCAGAGATTTAAAAAAAAATCTGGTTGGCTAGTTTGGTCCCATTCATTTGGCTTAGGCCCCACCCATGCCCTTATCACCAACACCGTCCCACATCTAGCAAAGCTTTCCAACTTTACAGGATGGTGGCCCAAGCTATTCTTTCTGGAACAAGAAAGCTCACTGAAATCTTGCATTTTCCATTATTTATTTATTTATTTAATTATTTATTTATACCCCACTCTCCAGCCACAAGGCTATCAGAGCAGCTTACAAACTGTTTTAAACAATAGCAATATACTCATCTACACTGCATTAAGCAGCTTCCAATCTGTGTTAGCTGTGTGTCCAATGTGTGTCCATGTCTCACACCTATGTTTTACAGAGGATATGAGCTACTGATCTGAGCAGAATATGTGACAAATTGATTATTTGCATAGAATGAAATGTTCTTAATTTGGTAGAAGCTTACAAAATGGTTGCATGTACAATTTTATAGGTTGCCACAGAGGAAATGACCATCTGTACTCACCCTGTTTTTTCTCTCTCTCCTCATTGCACCACCAACAATAGCAGCTTTGTTGCCCCCCCCAATGAATTATTCCTGTTGCTTCACACGTGTAACTTCATTTGTCACATTTGAAGCTATTTGTCCATTTCTAAATGTGATGATGAAGAAAAAAATCCACTAACTCTAAATTTCCTCTTCAAGTGGAAAAAAAATCTGCCTGGCTTTCAAGAAAATAGTACTAACATCCAAAAAACATAGCATGAGGATGTATCATATGTACCAAGGTCCTTAACCTTTCTGTAACAGCTCTACAGGGTATCCTTCTAATAATAGTGAAATATTTTAAGTACTTAAAGTAGTAATCGAACTTTAGCTCTTAGAGTCAAGGCCCATAGAGGCACTGTGTGTTATAAAACAAATGTCAGGTTCTATGAGAGAGTTTTAATAGAAGGAAGTTACACTTCAGCTAATGCACAAAATACAGTGATGAAACCACTGCTCCGTGCAGTTGGAAGTGGTGGGAGGAGGAATTAATGTACAATGATGTGCATTATCTGTACGTCTTTTATTTTTCCAACTGATAATTTATTTTCAATTCTTCTGAGGCATCGTCATTTTCTCCCGTTCTATGGAAGCTATTTCCCAATAGTTTGATTATACATTAACAATGTAGGAGTCAACGATTGAGATACCCCTCCCACTCTTGTCTCCACATTGATAGGTTTCCAAACAGTACATCTACACAGCTTGTGTTGTATCAAGATGAACATAATCTGCCAGCCATGACTGGACATCCATACTAGGGATGGAAAGAATATTCAAAATTATTTGGAATATTGTAAAAAATCAAAAACAAAAAAACAACCAAGCAACCCCCCTCACCTGCTATGGTTTTCAGGTGTTAAGAATCCCTTATGAGAAGAATCCTGGACTGACAAGAATGTTTGTAGTTCAGGACTTATTCTGGACAAAATTCCCATATGCTTGTTTGGTGCAGAAAACAATGTTTTCTGAACAGGAAACATTTTCTGTATGGAAAATAATATTTCAACACAGAAATATAATTCCTGAACAGAAAATGTTGTTTTCTGTGGAAACAAAAGCTGTAATTAGGGATTTGTTCTGCTTAAAATTCACACATGGTTGATTTGCATAGAAAACAACTTTTTCTGCACAGGACTTAATATTTCTTTGTTGAAATATTATTTTCTTTCAGAAATTAATGTTGTTTTCTGCCAAAACAATCATGTGTGAATTTTGCACACAATAAGTCCTGAATTGTAAAATAAAATAAAAAAAGCCTTGGAAAACTGTGTGGTTTTTGAGGATTTTCTCGCAAGAGGAAAAAAAAATTACTGAAATTACTCATCTGATAAAATTGATGAAATTACTCAAAGCAACCTTTAGGAAGAAATTTAGGACTTGTCTAGACAGGCTGTTTACACCATCTTACCCTATCTTAGCATCTTGCAGTTCTGACAGTGCAGGGCTTTTACTCCGTTTCCCCCCCAGGCAGTCCTCACAACCCCCAGGGCAAAGACTGCGCTAAGATGGGTAAAGCCCAATAAAATGCTGTTTCTTAAAAAAAACAAACAAAAAACTAACCAACAACTGCTTCTTTCCAGAAAAACCAGATCAGGCCTTGTGTGACCACAGGAACCCCTACTGGCTCACTGGCCTGTCACTGCAGCATCCACCAGTTTCACATTCTCTGAAGCCAGGAAGAAGTCCCATAGCATTTGACCAAGGCTGGTCACATCCAGGGAGCTTTGGTCACATGCTGCAGGCTGGCTTTCTGGCTTTGGAGAATGGGATGTGGGTAGCAGTAGTTGCAAAGACCAGCCAGCATGCTGGCCTGCAATCCCTCCCATTTCTTCCAGGTAATGGTGGAGCAACAGGCTTGATCTGTGGGCAGAATATGCTGGTGCTGAGCCAGCATATTCCGGCACATGTAAATGAGCCCTTAGTGAGGAATTACAGCTCTGATCCATATTGGGGCCCATTCAACCTGTTTTATACTGCATATCTAGGCTGACAAGAGCAACATGCTACCGATGTGCCCTTTTCAGGCTGATGTGTCCCTAGTTTTATATGCAAGGACAACATGAGTCTGGTGTAGGACACTTTGTTTCTGCTGCTCCAGAGACTGGAACACAGAGCAATGGATGCAAGCTCCAGGAACAGAGATTCCACCTCAACATTAGGAGGAACTTTTTGACAGTAAGAGCTGTTCGGCAATGGAACACACTCCCTCGGAGCATGGTGGGGTCTCCTTCCTTGGAGGTCCTCAAACAGAGGCTGGATGGCCATCTGTCGGGGATGCTTTGATTGTGATTTCCTGCGTGGCAGGGGTTGGACTGGATGGCCCTAGTGGTCTCTTTCAACTCTGCAATTCTATGATTCTATGATTCTATGAATAAAGGCTGCTCATCTTCTTTTATGAAGTCCCATATAGTATAACACCATGGAATAACAGTCACCATTTTGCAAATGAAGTCAATGATTTTAGTCATACCAATAGTCTATATATAGATATTACTTGCAAATAAATATAACTGAGTTGCAAGAACATTTTTTTAAAAAAGACAGTGGGGGATTTAGGAAATTATGAGACATAGGGAAACACAGCAAAAAAACATGTCCCCAACCACAGCAGAACACCATGGAAACAGAAAGGGTGACATTATCAGATGCTTGTGTCCTCAGCTGTTCTTGGGGCATAGCTGCTGCCTTGCCTCTTTTAATTTCTTGTCCCATCCTCTTTTCACCTGCCCTGCCCTTGCTTCATGCCACTATTATGCCCTCATCCCCATCATCTTGTGCCCCCACTAAGCCTCCCTCATTTGTTTCCTGCACTCTGTACTCAGTTCTTTCTTCCCTCTCCTTTGTCTCATTTGCACCCTCAATTCCTCCTTCCCTCTCTTCCATCTTGCACTTCACAGTTACACTTCTCCCATCCTTTACTTCTTCTCACATAATTCCAAGCTCCGAGAAGACCCAAAAATTACCAGGGATGGCAAATATAACAGAGGAGAAAGCAAATTTATATTGCATATAGTAAGTAGTATCAAGTTGTCATACTTTGTCCACATCATGAGATGGCACACCTCACTAGAAGTCAATTAGGGGTTAGTCTAGATGAGAGGATATAATGCTCATTCTTGCACATTATTGCAATTTCACAGAAGTGTCCTTTTTTCTCCATGGTCTTTCAGCAAAAACAATACATTGAGAACCTATCCATGTTTGAAGTTCTCATGCCCATGAATCAAGACAATGGCCATAAATTAGTGTGGTATACACTGCCGCCACTGCACGGTATTTTTTTTTAACATTAAAGCAAAGGTGTGCAAATACAACCTTCTGCTTAAAAAATTATTTGGGTGCCTCGGTAGAGAAAAAATAGAGCACAACTGCTAATGCGAAAATCTAACAAAGCGCTTCCAGACACTGGCTTGCTGGCAAGCCCTCCCACATGCACATCTGGCCAATCCAAACTCAAGTTCTATACTCTCCAAGAATGTACAACAAACTGAATCAGATATCTTAAAGCACTAATTTGCATTCACTTGCATTATTTTAAAACATTCGGGAAAAGCCACATAGACTTTTCCCACACAGTAAATTGAGTTTTCTGCCCCTCCTTCTGATAATGGCAAATCACCGTGGGATCTCATTGGGACTGTGCATTGTATGGGGAGTTTTTTCCATCATCTAGACAAAATCAGTGCTTGGAAAGGTAGATGGCAGTAGGAAGAGAGGAAGACCACATGCCAGATGGATAGATTCAATCAAGGAAGCCACAGCCTTGAGCCTGCAGGTCCTGAACAGAGTTGTTGAGGATAGGGTGTCTTGGCGACATCTCATTCAGTGTTGCCATGAGTCAAGGTTGATCTGGGGGCAGTTTACAACAACAAAAACAAATCTGAATGCATGTTCAGCAATAGGGGATCATTTTTTTAAAAAAAAAAAGCACATGAACACTCATACCTGTACACACACATACATACAAATGCAATTTTTTTTAAAAAATGTGAAAGCTTTACTGATAATTTATTATTTTCAGTAAAGAGAAATATTAAGGTGCCCTGGGAACCATATCTAAGTGGTTAGTTGTCTGTTCAGATCAAATGACAAAGCTAAACAATCCACAATCAAAGGAATGAGAGGAAAGGTTTATTTTTGGTAATCCAGGGATAGTCAGCCCACCTTCAGACCATAATGAGGCCTCACACTGGTTTTAGCAGCTCTCAAACTGTGCAGTGATAGGTCACAGTGCTTTTAGCCAAGGAAGCAAGTATGGGAAGCATGCCTCTTATTCTTAATGTGAGCCACACTTCAGAAAGCGAGCCCCACTTTGTTTCCGCTAAAAATAAATATGGGATTTTGACACTCCCATTGTACTGGTAAAATTCTGAACACGTTTGCTGTATAACATGATTTATTTACATGTACAAAGCTGTGATTTTGCTGCTAAATTTATAGCAGCAACAATAACCTGGTTGTTTACTCTTGGATGCTGCTAGTAGCATGAAGCACCTTAAAATCATAGCACATGGCCTCTGCATATTATTTGCCTTTTCAAGTAATATAATGTTTCTCCTGCCTTTCACTTTACCAAATATTACCATCTTTTTTCAGTGAGTCACATTGTTCATTATATGTCCAAAGTATGATAGCTTCAGTCTAGGGATTCTGGCCTCTAATAAATGCTCAAGGTTGATTTTCTGTAAGACCAATTCATTTGTCTTTTCATAGAATCATAGAATCATAGAGTTGGAGGAGACCTCAAGGGCCATCCAGTCCAACTCCCTGCCATGCTGGAATACACAATCAAATCATTCTCGACAGATGGCCATCCAGCCTGTGTTTAGAAACCTCAAAAGAAGGAGACTCCCCCACACTACGAGGCAGTGTATTCCACTTCCAAACAGCTCTTACTGTCAGGAAGTTCCTCCTAATGTTTAGGTGGAATCTCTTTTCCTGTAGTTTGAAACCATTGCTCCGTGTTCTAGTCTCTGGAGCAGCAAAAAGCAAGCTTGCTTCATCCTCAGTATGACATCCCTTCAAATATTTAAACATGGCTATCATGTCCCCTCTCAACCTTCTCTTCTCCAGATTAAACAGATCCAGCTCCCTAAGCCGCTCCTCATAGCTTCCAAACCTCCCACCATCTTAGTATGGCTTCCAGACCTCCCATCATCCTGGTTGCCCTCCTCTGGACATGTCCCAGCTTCTCAATATCCTTCCTGAATTGTGGTGTCCAGAACTGGACACAGTATTCCAGGTGAAGGCTGACCAAAGCAGAATACAGTGGCATCATTACTTCCCTTGAACTAGACACTATACTCCTATTCATGCAGCCTAGAATGGCATTGGTTTTTTTAGCTGCTGCATCACACTGCTGACTCATGTTCAGCTTGTGGTCCACTAAGACTCCTAGATCCTTTTTGCATGTACTGCCCTGAAGCCATGTGTCACCCATCCTATATCTGTGCATTTCATTTTTACTGCCCAAGTGTAGTATCCTACATTTCTCCCTGTTGAAATTCATTTTGTTAGCATTGGCCCACCTTTCTAATCTGTTGAGGTCATTTTGGATTCTGATCCTGTCCTCTGGAGTATTAGCTACCCCTCCTAATTTGGTATTATCTGCAAACGTGATAAGCATACCCTCTATTCCCTCATCCAAGTCATTGATAAAGATGTTGAATAGCACTGGGCCCAGGACAGAACCCTGTGGCACCTCATTGGTCACTTCTCTCCAGGATGAAGAGAAGCCATTGGTGACTACCCTTTGGATTTGGTCAGTCAACCAATTACAAATTCACCGAACAGTTGCATTGTCTTGCCCACAGGTTGCTAACTTTTTTGAAAGAGTATCATGGGGGATCTCGGCAAAAGCCTTATTAAAATCAAGGTACACTACATCCACTGCATTCCCTTCATCTTTCAAGTTTGTAACTCTATAAACAGAAAGAGACACGATAAGTCTGGCACAATCTCTCGAATAAGAGCCGACTTAGATGCCAGTGTTATGAGAGAATCTATAGACGAGGTGTCCAGCAACTCCGTTGATGAAATTTTATTGGATCAGCTTCAATCTGTGAGTACCAAAGACGTGGACAAACTCCTTGGTAGAGTGAGAAAGACGACCTGTCCCCTCGATCCCTGTCCATCTTGGCTGGCCACCCAAGGGGGAGACGCATCGAGAGTACTCCTTAGGGATATTATCAATGCGTCCTTCAGGGAGGGGTCCGTTCCACCCTGTCTGAAGGAAGCGGTGGTTAAGCCACTCCTGAAAAAGCCTTCCCTGGACCCCTTGGACAGGAACAACTATAGACCAGTCTCCTTGCTGCCTTTTCTAAGCAAGGTGATTGAGAGGGCGGTCGCTTCCCAACTCCAAGCTGTCTTGGATGAAACCGATTATCTAGATCCATTTCAAACTGGATTTAGGACGGGATATGGAGTGGAGACTGCCATGGTTGCTCTGGCTGATGACCTCCGCTTGGGTATCGACAGGGGTAGTGTGACCCTGTTGGTGCTCTTGAACCTCTCAGCGGCCTTTGACACAATAGATCATTCCATCCTCCTGGATCGCCTGAGGGGGTTAGGAATTGGAGGCGCTGCTTTGCAGTGGTTCCGTTCCTTCCTCTTGGGCAGATCCCAGAGGGTGAGGCTCGGGGACAGTTGCTCTACCAGAATAAAGCTTAACTGTGGCGTTCCTCAGGGTGCCATCCTGTCCCCGATGCTATTTAACATCTAGATGAAGCCGCTGGGAGAGATCATTCGGAGGCATGGAGTGCGTAGTCATCAGTATGCTGATGACACCCAGATATACTTCTCCATGTCTCGGTCATCAGCTTCGTCTTCAGATGGCATCTCTCCTCTCAATGATTGTCTTAAAGCAGTAATGGACTGGATGAGGAAAAACAAATTGAGACTGAATCCAGACAAAACGGAGGTACTAACAGTTACAGGCCCGAAACCAGGTCTGGGAATACAACTTCCAGTCCTGGATGGAACTACACTCTCCTCCCAAGACTGTGTTCGGAGTCTGGGGGTGCTCCTGGACCCGACGCTCCAGATGTCTAATCAAGTAAATGCGACAGTCAGGAGTGCCTGTTATCAACTTCGGCTGATATGCCAGCTGCGCCCTTTCCTGGAAACTAGGGACCTCGAAACTGTGGTACATACACTGGTAACCTCCCGTCTGGATTTCTGTAATGCGCTCTACATGGGGCTACCCTTGTGCTTAACTCGGAAACTTCAACTAGTTCAGAACATGGCAGCCAGGTTGATTTCTGGTGCTTCCAGAAGAGAGCATATAACACCTGTGCTAAAAGCTCTCCACTGGCTGCCTATTCGTTTCCGGGCACAGTACAAGGTGTTGGTTATAACCTTTAAAGCCCTGCATGGTTTGGGTCCAACTTATCTCCGGGACCGCCTCCTTCCGTACGACCCTCCCCGCGCACTTCGGTCCTCTGGGAGGAATCTGTTACAGCCTATGAAAACAAGGCTGTCGGTGACGTCCCAGAGGGCCTTCTCCGCTGCTGCTCCCGGATTATGGAATGGCCTGCCGGACGAGATCCGTCTTATTAACACCTTAGACAGCTTTAAAAAAGCTGTCAAGACGGATCTTTTCCGGCAGGCCTTTCCTGAATAACTATCCCGGCCCAAGACTCAGCTGTCCTCCCTGATCTGTAATCAGATATTTTTTTAAAAAAACTATTGTATGTTTTAATCTTTTTCTAATTTATATATTTTTAATTTACTGTATGTTTTTAATCTTTTACAGTTTAATATTATTTTAGGGGGGGTGGGCTAGGGTACTGGGACTATGGAGTTTTTATATTGTAAGCCACCCCGATTGCGTTGCAGAGGGGCGGGATAGAAATAAATTATTATTATTATTATTATTATTATTATTATTATTGAGAAATCCATGTTGACTTTTTGTGATCATGGCATTCCTTTCTAAGTGCTTACAGACTGTCTGTTTAATGATCTGCTCTAGAATCTTTCCTAGTATTGATGTCAGGCTGACTGGGCTGTAATTATTTGGGTCTTCTCTCCCCCCCCCTTTTAAAGATGGGAACATTTGCCCTCTTCCAGTCTGCTGGGACCTCTCCTGTTCTCCAGAAATTCTCAAAGGTTATTGACAGTGGTTCTGAGATTACTTCTGCCAGTTCTTTTAATACCTTTGGATGAAGTTCATCTGGCCCTGGAGACTTGAACTCGTTTATCCCCATTGGTTAGGATCAGGTATTCCTGTACTACCTCTTTACCAATTCTGTGCTGTCCTTCCCCTACTGCATCATCCCCAGGTTGAGCACTGTTCCCCCTTTGGGAGCAAAGAAGGTGTTAAGTTGTTCTGCCTTTTCTCTCTCCCCTGTTAGCCTTTTGCCATGTTCTCCCCATAGTGGCCCTACCATTTCCTTGTTCTTCCTTTTGCTACAGACATAACAAAAAAAAAAGCCCTTTTTATTGCTTTTAACCTCTCTAGCAACCTTGAGCTCCAGCTGAGCTTTGGCTTTTCTGGCTTCCCCCTACATGAACAGGCTATTTGTTTGAATTCTTCTTTTATGATTTCCCCCTTTTCAATTTCTTGTACATGTCCTTTTAAAGTTTTAGCTCAGTTGAGAGTTCTTTTGACATCAGCCTGGTTTCTTTAGACAACTGCCATGTTTCCTTTTCATTGGAACTGTTTGAAGTTGTGCCTTCAATATCTCACATTTAAGAAAGTCCCATCCTTCATGAACTCCTTTACCTTTTAGTAATTCTGACCATGGGATCACCCCCAGTAATTCCCACGTTTTCTGAAATCAGCTTTCTTAAAAGTCTAGAATGCATATCTGACTATGCTTGACTTCCCCTTTCCTCTGTATAATAAACTCCAGGAGAACATGGTCACTCCCTGCTAAAGATCCCACCACTTCCACACCATTAATCAGGTCATCCCCATTTGTTAGGATCAGATTTAAAATAGCTGATCCCCTTGTTGCCTCTTCCACATCTTCTGGACAATGAAATTGTCTGCAAGACAAGTGAGAAATTTGCTGGACCTTAAATTCTTGGCAGAGTTGGACTTCCAACAAATATCAGGATAGTTGAAATCCCCCATTACTACTACATCTCTCCTTTCTGAATGTGTGCTCACCTGTTCCAGGAAGGCATCATCCAAGTCCTCTTTTCAGCAGTCCATAGTATCAGCAGTACTCTCCTCCAGCAATACATTTCAAATGAGTTGATTTTTCCCCCTCTCAGCTTTCTTCACTGTCCAGCTTTCTCACTCATACATCAGGTTTGTGCCCATGTTGTTTAGTATCTACATAAAACCACTGGGAGATGTCATCCAGAGTTTTAGGGTTCAGTGTCTCTGTATGGTTATAACACACAACTCTATCTCTCTTTCCCATCTAACTCCAAGGATGCTGTTTCTGAACAAAACCAGTCTGCTGTCAGTAATGGACTGGATGAGAGTGAACAAACTGAAACTTAATCCAGACATGACAGAGGTGCTCCTGGTCAGTAGAAAGGCAGATCAGGGAATCAGGATTCACCCTGTGCTGGATGGAGTCACACTCACCCTAAAATCTCTGGTTCACAGCTTGGGTGTGCTCCTGGACTTGGATCTGAGCCTGGATGCTCAGCTGTGGCCGGGAGTGCCAGCTGTGCACATTCCTTGACAAGTCAGATTTGTCTACAGTGATGCATGCCTTGATTACATCTCATTTGGACTACTGTAAAGCACTCTATGTGGGGCTGCCTTTGGAAACAGTTCAGAAACTTCAGTGGGTCCAAAATGTTACAGCCAGGCTGTTGACTGGGTCTGGCTACAGGGATCATGTCCCCCAATTGAAAAGTTTCATTGGCTACCAATTGAATTCAAAGTGTTGGTTTTGATCTTTAAAGCCCTAAATGGCTTTGGACCAGACTAACTAAAAGACCATTATCTTCCTATATACGCCAGTCTGAGTGCTAAGATTGGCAGGGGAGGGCTTTCTCTCTGTCCCACTACCTTCATAGGTGTGGTCGGTGAGGGCTCAGGAGAGAGCCTTTTCTGTGGTTGTTCCCAGACTATGGAACTCCCTTGCATGGGAGGTCTGATTGGCCCCCACCCTGCTCTCTTGTTGGCAGTTGAAGACTTTTTTTATTTACGCAGGCATTTGAAACATGAATTTTAATTGTTGTGCCATTTTTAATGTTATATTTTTATTGATTTTATGTTTTTGATTTATGCTGTGTTTTTAATTATATTTCAATAATGCAAATAGTTTAATTCTTTTTTAACTTTTGTAATTTATGATATTTTAATTGTATATTTTTTAAAATTATTGTAAGTCATCTTGAATCCCAACTTAGGAGAAAGGTGGGATATAAATCCAATAAATAAATAAATAAGTCCACTATGATGTGTAAATTTAGCAGTGTAGTGTGTTGGAACACTGTGCCTTTAAACCAAAGTAGAAAAATAGTTTGCATGGCTTTAAAGGACATGGAGCACCAGGTGCTAGCCCAGTATAATCACCACTGTATATCAGTCTGCTGAGATCCAGTGTTTGTGTGTGTTGTAGAGTACCAGGTTGTATAAGGTGTGTTTTAGAAGTTGAGTTGTAGATGGTTGGTTGTAGTAGTGGATTGTGTATGTTTACTGAGAGTAATTACTATTTACTGTTGGAGAATGTTGAAGAAGTGTTTGAAATCTTGTATATATCTTGCAACAACAAGATATAGAGCCCCCAAGGGAGTTTGGAAGGATCTAACAGTGTCTGTGCTTGATTTCAAGGTTGGTCGGTGCCAAATACTACTAGAGGGTTCTGTGCTTCTATACTCTGCTGTTTTTAGCTACTGTTGTGGACAATAACTTCAGACAGTGCTGTTAGTTGGTGTCTCAGTGTGCCTAGTTATTGCATTTGTCACTGCATGTTTTGCAGGATGCACAAGAGAGCCACCAAGGGATTATGGGCCCAGCTGTGCTAGTCTGCACAAGTCTGTAACTGCCTGTGCCTGTTACTATTGAACCCAGTGCTTACAATCATTTTTTGTTCCTGTGCTGAGCCTGTAAGTCCCAGGCTATTTTGTGTTGTTGGGAGGCTGAAGGAAGAATCTGTACTATAGAAGAACAACATTTGCAGTTTGCATATTGTTTTTACTGTGTGTATTTTTGCAAGCAGTGAACATTTGGCTTGTTTTGAGTTTGTGCCTGACCAGAAGAAACAACCCACAGAACAAAGAGTTTGTTTTCATTTTTGAGTGACTTGTTTGTAAATAGCCTGCAGAGATGGCTAGAGTCACTGGAACAATGAACTTTCCAAAGTTAGATGGAACCAATTATTCCACATGGTCTGTGAAATGCAAACTTTGAGACACATAGTGGTTGGGACAAAATACATGATAACCGGAAAGTTTTTGTTCAGCCACTAGCTCTAGAGGAGGCAGTATCCACCCATGAAGTGTATATTCAGCCACTGGCTCTAGAGGAGGCCGTATCCACAAATGGAGGGGTAGAAACCCCAGATAGGGTACAACAAGTCCCTGAGAGGGAACAGCACATCCCTGATAGGGTACAACAAGGCCCTGATAGCCTACAGCAGCAACAGCCAAGCACTTCACATGCTACTGCACCTTTGGGGGGGGAAAGGACATGATACAAAGTAGTGGCAGTAATGGGGAGGACACTGAGTTACTACCCAAGAAAAACAAAGATGAGGTGAAGAGCGAGGCTAGTAGCGAGGAAGGTGAGCAACCACCATTCTTTTTAATTCCCATGTTGTGTAAGGGAGGAAATGGTGAACAAAAATTCTTTAAGGTACCCAATGAAAATGCAAAGAATGTTGAAAGTGACAGTGTAAAACGTGAACCAGATGTGGGTAACTGTGCAATGGAGGGGCAGAACAGTGGAAATACTGTAGACACAGGGAAGGGTGAAAATGCACCAAATGATGATGATTTGCCAAAGGGCCAAAGTGATGTAAGGACCAAGGAGCATACAAAGGGCAAGAAAAACAGAAAGAAGTATAATAAATAAGACAAAGGCAAATAATATAGGAGGGGGGTAATGACTTGAGAATATTGTGTGTCTGAAAAAAAACTTTGCGGTTATACTCACCAAGGTGTTACCAGCACAGAGGCATGAAGAAATGGTTGCCTTGCTTAATAAAAGCTTTGAACAACAACCTGTATTCATGTAAATTCCAAAAACAATGTGCTGTATGTAAAGTATGTATGTAAAACTAAAGCAAAAATGTTAATCCTGGATGAACCAGGTGAAATGTTGAGCTGAGAGTTTAAGGCACACATGGAATTTTACAAAAGCTTATGTAAAAAAAAAATGTTTATGTTCTATAAATGTATGTAAATAGCCATAACAAATTATTTTGGAGGGGATTATTGGAACACTGTGCCTTTAAATCAAAGTAGAAAAATAGTTTGTATGGCTGTAAAGGGTGTGGATCACCAGCTTCTAGCCCAACATAATCACCACTGTATATCAGTCTGCTGAGACCCAGTGTTTGTGTGGGTTGTAGAAAGTGTGTTGCAGAAGTTGAGTTGTAGTTGGTTGTAGTTGGTTGTAGTAGTGGAATGTGCACGTTCACTGAGTAATTACTATTTACTATTGGAGAATATTGAATGAGTGTCTGTATATCTTGTATATATCCTGCAACTCCAAGATAAAGAGCCTCCAAGGGCTTTGGAAGAATCCACCAGTGTCTGTGCTTCATTTCAAGATTGGTCAGTGCCAGATTGCAAATACTACTAGAGGGTTCTGTGCTGCTGTACTCTGCTATTATTAGCTACTGTTAGTTGGCATCTCAGTGGGCCTAGTTATTGCATTTGTCACTGCACATTTTGCAGGATGCACAAGAGAGCCAACATAGTGAATTCAAAGAGTACAACAGGGGAGGATACAACCTCTGGGGTATTCTAGGTATTCAATACATGAGTTTGTTCCTCCTGTAAGTTCCCCATCCTTCTTTTATACATTATCTTATTTGAGAAGTGGAGAGAATTTTCCTGTCTAGTCCTAATGTTTCATTTACAATATTGGTCTACAGGCTGGATTATGCAGATTTGTGAATGATATGTTGTTATCCAACAAATGATTTTGCTTAGGAGAACTAGAGTACAAATATTTAATTCTGATCATTTTCATAAAGCTTAGCTACTTTTTGTGTCTTGTTCTCCAGACATGCTGCAGTATTTACATAAAACATGGCAAGAAAAAAAAGATAGGTGAATTTAGAGGGCTAGATATAGTGCTGTGTTGAAACTTACAAATTCACTTGGAGACAGAATTTTTCATCTTGAAAGTGCTCCACAAGCTTTTGTCTAGAAGTGTTAATTATTATATGGATATGGATGACATGTAGCTGTGGTGTCCCTCTAAAAATTACTTTTTTTCTTCAAAAGGCTTGATCATCATAAAAAAGAATTATTATGCATACATTAGAAACCTTTTCCCCTCCTCACAGCTGTTGCTTCACTATGTACTGAGCACCATGTACTTAAGTAGAATGTTCAACATTTATACAAGTACAGGATGATACTCATCTACCCGCTCATGCTGTAGATGTACTGTAAATTTTGGTTTTGATCAAGCAAAAATTATCACAATGGGTTCCTTTAATGAGAAATTTATTCTTGTATTTTTAATGGCAGCAGCCCTCTGAGGCAGACCTGAACACACTCAGAGAACATAATTTCTGTATCACTCAACCATTTCATTTTGTAAGAAAATTATTTCTTGAAGCAAAGGAGCAGAACAGGCAAATGAATTCAAACTGATAAAATGAAAGCCAAACTAGTGCTTTGCTCATCCTTTAAAGCTTAACTTGAACATTAGAAGGGGTTTTGAAATGTTCATTAGATTTCTACTGATGTGTATTATGTGTAATTGTGGCAACTACAGAGCATATGGAGAAAGCCATTTTACAAGACCTCATGTGCAAGAGTTTAAATAATTTCCTAAAAGTTGAAAAAGCATTGTCAACACTCCTGCTACCACTACCCTGATACATTTTATTCATAGGTTTATCAGTTGTTCACTGCAGAACAATCCATAAGAACAATACATTTCTATACAAACCATGAGCCATTGCAAGCAGTTATCTTCTAGCAAATTCTAGACCTATCTATATCCACAAGCTATGAAGCCTAGCAACTATGTATGACCTGGGCCTTGTCTAGATGGGATATTTATCCTGTCTTGCCCCCATCTTAGAGCCCCACAGCCCAAACAACACAGGGCTTTTGGCCCATTTTGCTCCAGGCAGTTTTCATTACACCCAGACTAAGATGGGGTAAAGTCCAATAAATTGGTTCAGCAAAATACCCAGAAGAAATTCTTTCTCTTCAGAAGAAATGGATGAGGCCCAGTGGGTCTGCATAAGCCCATACTATCTCACTGGATCATTACTATAGCTGCCATCCATGTTGCTATTTCTGAAGCCAGGAAGCAGCCCCACAGCATTTGACCAAGGCTGGTCGTAGCCAGGGGGCCTTGATCATGTGTTGCAGGCTGGCTTCCTAGCTTCAGAGAATGTCATGTGGATTGTGGCAGCAGCTGCAGTGATGGGCTGATGTGCCAGTCTGGACTCTATCCTGTTTTGTTCAGGTAACGGGAGGAACGGGCCAGATTTGTGGCCAGAATACACTGGCAGGGAGTTGGCGTAATGATTCTGGCTCTTATAGATGAGAACACACTCTAGCAACTGGATAGAATCATCAGAACTCCAAGTCAAGGAAGTGGCAATAAGCTCTTCTGGATACATATTGTTGACAAAATTATATGGCTCCTACTACAGGTTCATCCTGTTCATTGCATGGACTGTCTTTAGACTCACTAAGGGCCTGTCTACAGCACTTTGACACCACTTTATCCACCATCATTCTATCCTGTGGAATCCTAGTATTTGTACCTAGGTGAGGCAGCAGAGTTCTTTGATAGAAAAGGCTAAATATCTCACCAAACTACAAATACCAGGATTCCATAGGACAGAACTATGGTGGTTGAAGTGGTGTCAAACTGCTGTATTTCTGCAGTGTAGACAGCACCTAAGACTGAGAAGCCAAGAGGGTATTGGCTAAAGAAATGTTGCAAACTGACTCCAAAGTCACATCCATTTATAAAGCTTTTTAATTAGTATTTTTCATCTATTGCATGTGGGTCCTGTCCTTCCTCCAAAGAAGTTGTGTTCCTTATTTATTTATTTATTTTATCACTACAAACATCCATTGAAAAGGTTAGTGGAGAGATAGTAATTGGCAGAATGAGAGAATTTTTTTCAGAATGGGATTTAAACTGTGTTTCCCCCACAGTCCAGCTGACTATCAACAATGGAGATTTTCACATGGGGAAAATATTCCCCGGAGAAATCGGGACAGAAATATTTCTGTCCCGGAAGCAGCGCCGCAGTTCACACACCCACTTCCTTCTCCCGATATTCTGTCATCCTCGCGCTGTCTTTTTTCTTCTCTCTTCCATCATACTTTACTAATGGGAGTTCTTCGTTAATAAAATATGACGGAAGAGAGAAGAAAAAAGACAGTGCGAGGATGACGGAATATCGGGAGAGGGAAGTGGGCATGCGAATGCGGTGCTGCTTCTGGGACAGAAATATTTCTGTCCCAACTTCTCCGGGGAATATTTTCCCCATGTGAAAATCTCCAATATCTCACTAGCTCTGGTTAACATACAACACTCTAAATGAAGAAGGCAGAAGTCTTGTTGAAGCCCCATACCCTCTCTCAAAACCTGCCATAGTCTGCCTTGCAGCAGTAGGCACAGTCAGAGTCAGTGATGAGCAGCATTGGAGTCCAAAGTACATCAAATGATTGATGTGCATTTGTTCAATCCATTAAAGCACATGGGTAGAGTAGGAAGATTTGCACCCTGGGATTCTTCTTCTTCACTTCGTGCAAGGTTTTCACCATTGTCTTCGTAATTTGTTTGCTTTAAAAATATGTGTTTCACTGGTATCTCTAAGAATGAACTTAAGGGGTTGACAAATATCTAAAATAATCAATAATATTTAAAACAATCTCTAAACCCAAGTTAATGAAGAACAACAATAAGAACAATTTGCTAGGAGCAGGGACAAAACTGGGAGGAGTAAATTATATCAATTACCCAGATTGGAATTGGTGAGAATCCAGAATTAGAGGCTTCTCTTCTTTAGCTAATACATGAAAGGAAGGTGTCTTGTTTCTCTTTTTCTCCCTTTTCTCTCTGTGGCCTGTCCCTCTGCTACCGATTGAAACTGATACTTGTGCCCTTGGGCAAGGAGGTGGTCATTTTTTGGTCCTGTTAGTCATGCTAAATCAGTTAAGCTCAGTCAAGAAAGGCCTTCAATATGAAAAAAGTAAGAATAAAGAAATACTGGGTTGGAATAGTTTCTTGATAACACTTAACAATGAATAGATTGCACTCTGTGCAATGGGTGGAAATCTTGATGCTTCTCTGCCCTTTGAGCAGAGAAGAATGTAATGAGATGGACTAGGCAATATAAAGCAAACAGATAAAGGCATCAGTGTCTCTGCAGCATGAGAGTGAAAACAGCAGCAAACAGGTTTATAGAGAAGATGCTTGTGAGACATAATAAATGGAGCTCTACTGACAATGGTGGTAAAACAACAGAACTGCAAATTTATGCTGTTTGTACTTGTTTTGGTTCTGCTTTGGAAACAAATGCATTTCACAATATATTGTATTTGGAAAATTGCCATCACAGAGGGAAAGAACAGAATGAGTATGAATGAATGAAAGCTACGCACAGGAATTTACTGAACATCTAGAGAAGTCCTATTAAAGAACAGCAGCAACCAAAATTCAGAAATACAATCAGGAGTGTACCTATAGGGGACAAAATGAAGGGCTTGACACCCGAAATAAGAATTCGTTCCCCATAATATTTCCCTGCAGTAACCAAATTTCTAGAATTACAGAGAGTGAGACATTGAAAATTGCTCATACTTAGAACAATTCTATTTGCTATGTTTGCATTCCTTTTCACTTTTCCTGTCTCTTTTCTTTGGATGCCTCAACTGTATTTCTAAATCCAGAAAACACATTCAGGAGTAGCTGTGTTGGCCATGCAGTGAAACAAAATCCCAAATCTACAAAAAAATGGATACCTTTAGTGGCCAACCAAAATGCAAAACACATGATGCAAGCTTTTGAAAGCATCATGATGAAGACGCCAGTAGAGCTTTGAACACTTGCATCATGTGTTTTGCATTTTGGTTGACCAATAAAGGCTTCACTTTTTTTGTATTTTGTATTTCTAAATGTTCAGTTGAAATATTAAGTTTCTAGAAATGCTAAAAATCTGAAAGATGCAGTAAAAAAAGTCATTTTTGAAGTGGGCAGCATTCCTACATCTAATATTCTAAGGACATTACAGCAGTAAATGACATGGTGTACTTATGACAAGAATAAGGAACATTTGGCCATCCAGACTTTGCTGAACTGTGGCTTCAAAAGGAGAAATTTGGGAGCATCCAAGAAGAAACAAAAGACACATCTCAAAAAATGTTTGGTATAAAAGCCAACGTGTCTTAGCTTATTAAGACTTGCTTCAGGGGTGTGATGCAATCTTGGGGTTCCACACCCTGGTAAACCCCATAATTGCCCCTTCTTTTGTATAGCTGCCACCACCCCTTTATTTCAAATTAACCCTTTAAATGCAGTCCAAGTGGAGACTGCTGGGTTGGTAGTCTGTGCCTCTGATGCTGCAGAGATACCACTCCCCCTTCACCCTGAGAGGAGGAGAAAGATTGATAAAAAAAAAAGGCGTGTATAAGCATGAGCTGGAAGAAAGATTCAAAAAGCTTCTATATTCTAAGCAGAGTTCACAACATGAGGGTATGT
The DNA here is from genome assembly GCA_030847615.1 of Gambelia wislizenii. NCBI lineage: Eukaryota > Metazoa > Chordata > Lepidosauria > Squamata > Crotaphytidae > Gambelia > Gambelia wislizenii. Next base: position 190,012,643 of record JAUMIR010000003.1, on the reverse strand, counting down.
CTTCCATGGGAGGTTTCTCCCTCCCAGGTACAGTCTTTACAAGTTACAGATAGAGTTAGTCATTCAGCCAAGTTAAGAAAATAAACTTTTCTAATGCATATAGTTAAATATTCCTTAACCTAGTCTGCTTATACCCTGTATTTCAATACTCTGGCTTCAGGGAGTTGGGAGCCTAGGCTTTTCAGCCCAGTCTTGACTGAACATTCCTCGAGCTGATGTGAGGATCCCCTCATCTCAATGTCTCTTTGTTCTTCTCCCTTTCTGTGGTCTTCAAGGAGTATTTATTACCTCTTATTTGAAGGCTGTGGAAGGATGACATTGTAATTCCTCATTTGGTCCCTACTGACCTCTGACATCTGTGATGATGCTGACCCTGATAAATGTAACCTTACCTCTGTACCAAGTTAATCCTTTGTTGTGCTGGCCAGATAATGAGGAGAACCCATTATCACAAGGAGGGGGTACTTAAAATCCAACTTTTGAAATTTGTGCTCCAGGAAATGTTGTGTGTCCAGCAAAATGTTTGAGAACTCCTGGTTCAGAATTTTCTAAAGTGTGATTCTAAGGCATTAAGACTGCATAGGCTGAAATGAGTTGGAATTTTCTACAATAAGCAGGTTTTGAGTATCTTGAAGTGTGTCTTCTATTTCTTCTGTGGTTCCTACGATGCTTCACCATTATCTATGCTGGCTACTATTGATGGATGTTGCTGACTAACAACATGGAACAAGTATTCCTGACTTATGAACTTATTTGCCGCTCCTGATATATTCTAAATATGTTCTAAATATGTTGACTGCTATCAATTTGCTACCAAGTACCTAGCCTTTAATGGTGGCATGCAAACTTGATGGCATTAAGGGAAAGCAGGTTTTTTTTCTCTTTGAAAAGAAGCAGAGAAGACAAATGATGACTAACTACCAAATACTGGCACTCTGAATGAGCAAGTCAAGTTATCCACAGGGATCCTTGATCCCTTGCCTAGAGGCTCCAAAGTACCATTGGCTTTAGGTCCGCTTTAAGTTCTGCGTACTTATTTCCATCTTAGTCTGTGATAAGCTGGGGAATGTTTCCTTCTCCAATTACAGCGGGGCTTGAAACATCTATTAAGACCTGTTCTTAATATATGGCTTCGCTTATGCCCTTCAATGAGGTAGCCATAGCTTCAAGGACCCCTGTATCTGACTGGACATTTTGGTCTAAATCATGTTAGTACACTAATTGAATGAGTGAGATTTGCCTACATCTTGACTTATCATTCCACAATTTGTTAGCAACATTAGTAACCTGTTAATTTTCTTTATTATTTTTTTTAACAAAATAGCATCCCACTATCTCATCCTTAGGCTTTCCTCACTGTCTCTTTCTCAAGAACAAAGACTATATCCAGGCATTAGAGGTAACAACAAAAAAAATCTGCATTGCTACACATTCCAGGTTGATTCTGCCCTTCACACACACAACACTTGTGACTGGACTTTACTTAAATACATAGAGGAATTACCTGGAGGACAGTTGATCAGGCCTTCTCTAGCACTTATAGGTCACTCTGAATATCCCTGTGTACCCAGCCTTGCAAGAAGTACCTTCATTTGTGAAATATCCCTTGGATTTCAGCAGCTGTCCAAGAGACAACACAAAGCTTGTTAATATGCTATCGGACCTCAGATTCCACCCTGCCATCTGCTTTGATGAGTTATTCTTAAGATACTGATTAAGTTTCAGAGCTCATCAAGTTACTTTTAAAACAAATGAATATAATGTCATGCTGAAGTTATCTATAACTGAGCAATGATGTAAGTCCTAACAAGTGAAACTTCTATGTTTGGTTTTGTTGCTTCTAAACAATTGTGGGTTTTGATGACTTTATGGATGGAGATTGGGGGCTATTATTCTTTTTTTGTTTAAACCTACTATTTAAAAAAAATTAATGAAAATTAACAGGTTATTAATGTTGCTAACCAATTACTCTTAAAGTAACAATGAGTACATTGTTGCTTTGAAAAAATTCCAAACTCCACAAAAGTATTCAGAGAGATCATTAATAAATCACTATTTTTGTCTTGATTTGCATTTAGACTTTAGTCTTTGGGGGAAAAGGGGGATTTAAAGTAGTAGCCATACTCTAAGACTATTTGTCTGACTCTTTTCAGTTTGTGTCCCACCATGTTCTGAATTTTTTATCCCCCAGAAAAGCCAACATGGTGGTGTTACTGAGTTTTGGACTAGAACTCTGGGGGACTAGGGTTCACTCAGCCATGGTGACCTTGGGCAAGTCACATTCTCTCAGGCTAAAAGGAAGGCAATGGCAAACCTCCTCTGAACAAATCTTGCCAAGAAAACACCATGATAAATTCACTTAAGGATTACCATAAATTGAAGATGACTCGAAGATACACAACAATACTAGAATCAGGGTAATAGGCTGTTTATTTCACTGTTTATTTTAATAAAGTCACTGCATCAGTGTCAGCTGTAGGGAGACGTGGAGAGATTGGCATAGCAGGGGGTTGGAGTAGATGGCTCTTGTGGTCTCTTCCAACTCTATGATTCTATGACTCAGGTCAGTCAAAAAGGCAGCAGCAAGGTACATTAGAACAAATAGCACCAAGAAGAAGGAAAGCTGTAACACAAGGCAATGAAGGCCCTCTTGTATGTTCATCCAAGATGGGAGCATGCACTAGGTACCAAAAAAAACCAAAAAAACTTTAAAGGTGAGTGTTGTATAAATCTAAGTATGTACATTAATGATTGTTTCCTAATTCTGTAGTTTACCATACAAATCTTCATACTATGTGGTCTCTGTGAGAAAAAGCTTATCTTAAAAATCATTTCACTTATTCCAAAAGAAAAAATATTTCACCTGAGTATTTTCCCACACTACAGTGCCCCAAGTTTCACATTTTTTCCACTGGAAAAACTGAAATATTCTCTTTGAGCGGGGAAATGGGGGGGGGACTGATGAACAGATTCTAAGCGCTATAAATTGCTCTCACCTTTTGAAAATAATTAGGAAAGAGTACTCATCTGGTTCCCCTCAGTCCTGTGGCATTCACCAATGACTCTGCTTAATTTGTTCCCCCAACATGAGTACACACACAAGCTATGCCAATTCATGGCATGTAATGACTATGATTCATTTTGCTGATCTGTAATCACAGTCATCTGATTTTCAGAAAGGGAAAATGGTTGCAAAGATAGCTGTTTACACCCCTTAAAAGTACTTTAAAAGTTAAAATTCTCATATTGTGAAGATTTCAATGCAGTTTCTTTTTTTACTAGAGCAGTCCTGAAACCCATGAGAAATTAAAGACTTTGAGTGTCACAGTCAAGGATTTTTCTTTTTTAGTAAGGTACTAGAAATAAATCAAAATGAAATAAATAAGACCAGAGCCAGTTTTATCATAGGTACAGAAGGCATTCATCTATTCAACGGATTTCAACTCTGCTTTTCAACTGGATATTTTCAAGGCAACTTACAGAATTAATAAATAATAGAATCAAATGAACTACACAAAGAAGACATACAAAATCATCAGGAAGAACAAAACACCACAGTCTAAAAGACCTGACACAACCCTCCATTCCTCTAAAAAAAATCTGAGTGGTCACTGTACTAGGGACCTAAACTGTTGTTGGACTACAACTGCCATCATTCCTGACTATTGACTATAGTGGCTGGACGTAATAAGAGTTCTGTTCCTTATCTTTGTGGACCCAAGAACAGGAACCTCAACACTATGCAAATAAGCCTGCAGAGAGCATTCCAGTGTTGGACCATAGCCACCATATAGGGCAGATTCCATCATCCTAAACTCCCTGAAGCTGGGGACCTAGGGAATTGTCTATCTAAGTGATCTTGAAAAATTGGTGAGTTCATCTTGGCGCTAGTAGTCTTAAAGATAATCTGATCCCAATCTATATAGGACAGGACCAGTACTTTGGGCCACATCTAATGCTAGCATGAGTAGAAGGAATACTTGCACAAGGGTATCCATAGCAACTCCACCCTACCAGAGACCCCTGTACCCATCCCCCACAAGAGAAACTCCTGAGGATGGACACTTCCACTAGCACTAGAATATATGATGTAGTTGGCTGTTTCATGAGGGGTAACTAGTGAAAACAGTTCTGCAGCCAGCTTATGCCAGCAAGGATCTCGCATATCCTAGATGATGTAGGAAAGGATGAGGAGTTCCCTTGTACCAGCCTTCCTCTTACTCACCTTAGCTCTGGATACAACTCTTTGAATTGTGATCCAATGCAAAGGAACCCTGTGAAAGTATTTTAAAACTGGAATTGGACAGGTGTGTCAATTCATCTGTGATGTTCAGCAGCGTAACAGATATATTTCAAACCAAATGATTTGAGATAGCTGAAAAGGCAACACCACTTAAAATTCTTTGACATTACATGTCAACATGTTGTCTTCCCCTTGAACTTCTCACTACTGTACTTTTCCTGATCTATGGTAAGTGTTCTAGCTGAGTTTCAATTATCACGATTTAAAATAACTCCCAAGCCGCTTGGAGAGATGTGACTCTTCTGACTCTCCTTTTCAACATCATATTTGAAAAGTTTTCTCATTTGCAAACAAATGTGATGGTGTTGGACTTTCATGGCAAGGTAACACAAGAAGGGACCCAGGAGACAAACACCTATGTATATCTGTTTAACTTTAAACTGAAGATGTTTATCACAGTCTACTGCATCTACTATTTATAATATGTGAGGAGTGAAATAGGAGAATTGTTAACTCAGGTCAAGTGGGGTGACAATACTCATATGATTAGACTCTTACAATCAGCCTGTTAGAAATTTATGATGACAAAAGCAACAGGATTTGCTATTCAGACTCAGATGTCAAGGAAGGACTATGTGGAAGTTTATGTGGTATGATCTGTACTAGGTTTTGTATTTGATATTTATTTTTGTGGCTTTTTTAATTCAATGGTTTAAGCATTCTTATTATTACTAAATATGTGACAATGTGATTTATTTTTTAGGATGATTTGTTACTTCCAGATACCTTGAATTTAGAAGCTGTGTTTTCATTATATTCTGTTACAGTTGTCCCTTCATATTTGCTGGGGTTTGGTTCCAGGACCCCCCATGGATACCAAAATCCATGAATACTCAAGTCCCATTATATTCAATGGCAGAGCAAAATGGTGTCCCTTATTATAAGATGGCAAAATCAAGGTTTGCTTTTTGGATTATTATTTTTTAAGAATATTTTCAAGCCATGAATACTTAAATCCGTGGATACCAAATCCGTGAAGATGGAGGGACAACTGTACTTCTAGAACATTACATCTTTCATTGGGACATTTCCACACGGCAGAGTTATAGGTTTATGATCCCATTTTAACTGCCATTCATATGGAATGTTGAGGCACTAGTGCCTGTGGCTTAGTATTTTTTTCTAACTTCCTCCTCCATCTGTGTTGAACTTGAACAATGCCTTATTACAGACTTTCTTGAATAGTTGTTCCACAATAATATTGTATCTTTGATAGCAGATCTAATGTCCCTCTCTAAACTACAAATCCAAGCTTTCCATAGAATTGAACCATAACAGTTAAAGAGGCACAAGATCTTGGGCACCACTTAGGATGAAATATGGGTCTCTTCTCCTCTGGTTAGTTTTATGATCTATGGTTACCAGTGATGTAGACTCAAGTCAATTGACTCAGGCTCAAGTTGCTTCAGTTACTTAACTTGGACTTGACTCAATAAATGATGCACCAACTTGACTCGACTTGCAAATTGCATGTTTTTAGCAACTGACCTGCTAGCCTTGGTTCATTAACGTAATACATTCATTCAGGAATGTTACGGATCAGAAAACAACTCTCCTTTGAACAATGCTTACAGGATCTCACTGCTCACATGATAGTGGTAACAGCAAATGTGTTGGGCAACATGTTTGAGGTGGAAGGACACTACCTGCACTATGTGGGATAATTGAAGTACCCATTATTAAAATGGATTTTATCCAGCTTTTCATATATACTTATATCCACAGAAGAGCCACATCCAGAATGGGCACTTAGATGTCATACATGTCTCGTATATTTGGCATGCATTTTCACACACATTTTGCAGAACTTTTATTCTCTGTTTTCAAGAAATAAGATCAGAAACAATTGCAATATATAGATTACAGACATATATCATTTTTTATTTTTAGCTAATTATCAGTACTGGATGAAAGATAGGCACAGAAAACTTATAGGTATATGCGATGAGTGTGTATGCATGTTTGTGTGTGTGCAAATTTGTGTGCATTTCTTGCATCTTCTATTGGATGAAAGCAGCAAATATCTACAGTAAAAGTAGAATCCACCCCCTTCAGTATTAAAGGCCATGTTCTATGCCATGTTTCCAAAAATGCACATTTATCTTGCCACCTATTTTATCAGAAATGATGGCATTATAAGGTTGATTTCTATTCTGAGCTCTCAAAATTGCTGATAAATTGCTAGGTTACTTATTACCTGTCATTTCCCTTTTCATCCAAGTGCTTTGCCCAGTTCAGAACTTGACAGATAAGAGATCATGCTGACATCCTGCATACATGCACTGTCCTATTTTATTATTTCAGCTGCCAGCTAAGGCTGTCCTGCACTGCGTTGTGAAGCATAGCACATCTTTGTTGTTTTATTCTCACAGTAAACACAGTACCTCACAAACAGCACTGCAAACTCATCATCTATTTTGTGTATTTAGCCAAAGGCACCACCTTTACACAAGAGAGACAATGATGGGCTTGGGTGAAGAAAAGGGTTGTAGAAATAGAATAATTAAGGAGGGAGGGAAACACTGGGACCAGAGATCCAAAAAATTTCAGCAGAGATTAGGGATGTGAAAATTTCTCACATCTCCTTAACATTGTGTTTCTCTAAAATCTCACTGCATTATCTTCTTGCCCTTAATTCATATTAAGTTTTTCAAAAGGGAAATGGAGTGAGGGAGGACATATAGACACATTTTGATACACACTATTCCTAATGTACAAACTTTGGCACATTTTTGTGTCGTTCTTTTTTTCATTGACTAAAATGTATTTCTGCAATTTTTTTCAGAGATACTTTTCAGTTGTATGCACTTATTTGTATATAATTTAAAAAAGGGAAACAAAACGAGGGTAGGGGAAGAACTTGCTCCTCAGACTTTCTTCCCAGTAACTGGAAACCCAAATATATGTACATACTTTTGCTAATAGTCTTACAGATTATGAATTGGATAAATTTGATCAAATTTCATCCCTAATGAGAACTGCACATGTTGAATAGGAACAGAATGTTGATTAACTAGCTGGAAGGATAGCTGGAGACAGAAGTTTGGAGTGGAGGGGGAGCAGAAATACAAATGAATGTCCTGGAAAGGATGTAATTGGGTGGAACATTAAACAGGAGCATTCCATACTGCTGGATTTTATTGCAGGAAGTCCCATTTGTGTGGAATGAAAGGCAGTGTATCTCCAGTTCCTCCAGCATTCATGGACTAAATAATAGAAACCTGGGTAAAATTTGGGAAAATCCCAAGTAAGAGTTTTTACATCTTGGGGTATTACTATGCAAACAGAAATGATACCTTATTGCAGACCAAGACCGTACAGCCCATCATCCCTCCAAATAAGACACACACACTGTGAATGCAGTAACAAATGTATTGGTTACATATTCGGAAAACATATGTTAAGTACGGGTTACTATATAAACATAGTGGAGTAGATAAACATAATGACAATAAAATTGGCCACAACTTGCAGCTGCCAGATGGTTGGCCTCTATGCATGGGTTGTGATCTCCTCATTGACCCAACCAATGTGGGTCAATAGCCGTATGCCGGACACTTCCGACTCACCCGGAGGAGAGAGATGATGGCCAGGCCGATCCACTCGACTCTCTCTCCTCCCCTGTTAACAAGGTAACCGTTAACAATAGGGGAGTGGTCTCCTTGAACTAGAACTTGAACTTGAACTTGATGGAGACCCCCTCCCTTTATGTCCCGATCACAACCCATGTCATCCGCCACCAAAGGCATTACCCATGGGCAACCACCTCCCGCCAACTATTCCTAACATCAACAGACAGCCCTATAGAACTGAGGAGGCCCTGGGCTGGGCTGATAGTGCTCTCTGGACATATGTATGCCTCATAGGCCCCTGACTGCCAACGCCTCAAGAGCATGATGGTCTCCTCTGATAAGCCACCTTGCACTGCCATAGTAACTGCTCCAATCTGGAATGAGTGGCTGCTGAAATCTATCAGCAGCCCCATTTTCTGTATCGCCATCTTCAGCACATTCACAAACTGAAACCTAGTGAGCGGGAGCCTATCCATATGCCTGAACAAGGGTCCACTCACAGAGCCACTCGCCTGAAGAAACTCTTGCATGCAGGCCACTGGGCACGGGGAGGAGCCTTCCACCTTTCGCAAGTGTAGTGTGGCCCCAAGGCCGCATTGATCACACTTCAAATGCCGTATGTGTAGCATCAGGACCCTGTACTTGATGATGACATCTCACATCTGCAGCACCCTGCCAGACACGCCCTTCTTGGATGAACAGACAACCTCCCCTACTCTCAGGGCCCAAAGAAGGCAATGATGTAGGCAGTGCTGAAAAGCAAGGCCTCGTACCCAGAATGACACATTTGTGGCAGCAACTCTACCGTCTGTGCCAGCATACTATATGACACTGGCTGCCGTGTATCTGCTACCTTTGGCATCCTCCTCCTCCAACCTTCCATGGCTTTCCTCACCATGAAGGTGTTGCAGGGATTGCTGTAACCATCTGCCTTACTGAAGAATGATATGCCTGCTGCCTGCCGTGCGATGGTCCTGGACGCCAGGCCGCATTCCTTCAAGGAAGCTAGGTAATGCAATACATCTCTCTCTGAAACGGGCCATGCCATCCTGTAGTTAAGCTGCAGCTGAAAGGCCAGGAATTGTGATGCTTCCCTCTTGTAGCTGGTCCGTGTTGATGGTGCCAAGGAGTCCACCACGCCCTGAATCACTATTCACTCCCAAGGCTCCAATGTTCCTCCAGGAATGGGATCATTGCCACGTCAGCATCCGGGGCCAGCATGTGGAACCGGTCATCCTGAAACTGAGACAAGGCATCCAGTATCTCATTTTCCACACCCGGGATGTGCCTTGTGTGGAAACTGATATTGGACTCCAAACAAACCAGCACAAACCTGTGTACCAGCCTCATGACCCTCTCGGACCTGGAAGATTGCCTGTTGATGATCCTGACCACAGCCTGGTTGTCACACCAGAAATAGACCCTTTTGTCCCGGAATTCCTCCCTCCACAGTGTAACAGCCACCAGGATGGGAAAGAATATCAGGAACGTAATGTCCCTGGACAGCCCTAGCCCAGCCCACAGCTGAGGCCAAGGTTATGTGCACCAGTGGCCATTGTAATAAACCCCAAAAGCAAGGCTGCCTACTGCATCATAATGTAGTTGAAGGTCACTATCCAACTCTAAACGACCTTGCTACGTGGTGACCCCATTGTAATTATCCAGGAAAGAAAGCCACACCCTCAAGACCTCCTTAAGCCCTCTGGTCAAACAAATGTGGTGATGCAATGATCTGACTCCACCAGTGAGGTGTGCAGCTTGTGCACAGAAGGCCCTCCCTGGCGAGACCACCCTGCATGCAAAGTTCAAATGACCCAATAGAGACTGCACTTCTTTCAGCGTGGCTTTTTCCCTCCCCAAAAGCCCTGCAATCATCACCTTCAGCACGGCTATTTTGTCCTCAGGCAGCCTTGACACTCCTAGCGGTGCCAACGGGACCACAATCTCAGCAGCCAGGGCCTGGAAAGAAGAGAGTAAGAGCCCACATTCCGGTCCCCCAGCCAGCCCCATCATTAGAAAGTCATCCAGATAATGTGTTAAATATGAGGATCCCACCCTGTGTTGAAGAGCCTACTCTAGAAAAGTACTGAATGACTCAAAAGCCGTGCAGCTGATGGAGCAACCTATGGGCAGGGCCATGTCATAATACCACTTGTCCTGGAATTTGAAGCCCAGCAGGCAGTGATCATCTGAGTGGACCGGCAGCAATAATAATAGTAACAGTAATTCTATCCTGCCCCTCTGCTATGGAATCGGGGTGGCTTACAGCATAAAAACTCCATAATTACAACAGTACCCTAATCCACACACCCCTTAAAAGAGTATTAAATTAGAAAGGATTAAAAATATACTATAATTAAAAGGAGAGAAAAAATGGAAAGATTCAATGGCAGGTCAATGGGAAAAGACAGCTGAATCTTCGGGCCGGGATAGACATTCAGGAAAGGCGTGACAGAAAAGATCCGTCTTTACAGGTTTTTTGAAGCTGTCTGAGGTGGTAATAAGATGGATCTCATCTGGCAGGCCATTCCATAATCTGGGATCGGTAGCAGAGAGGCCCTCTGGGAGGTCACCAACAGCCTTGTTTTCAAAGGCTGTAACAGATTCCTCCCAGAGGACCAAAGTGCACGGGGAGGATCGTATGGGAGGAGGTGGTCCCAGAGGTAAGTTGGACCCAAGCCATGTAGGGCTTTAAAGGTCATAACCAACACCTTGTACTGTGCCTGGAAAGTAATAGGCAGCCAGTGGAGAGCTTTTAACACAGGTGTTATATGCTCTCTTCTGGAAATGTCAGAAATCAACCTGGCTGCCATGTTCTGAACTAGTTGAAGTTTCCGAGTCAAGCACAAGGGTAGACCCATGTAGAGTGTGTTACAGAAGTTGAGATGGGAGGTTACCAGTGCATGTACCACAGTTTCGAGGTCCCTGGTTTCCAGGAAAGGGCACAGCTGGCACATCAGCCAAAGTTGATAACAAGCACTCCTGATTGAAGCATTTATCTGATTAGACATCTGGAGCGATGGGTATGTTTAGATTAGATTAGATTAGATTAAGAGGAAAAATATATTGGTGTTAGGATAGTTTTATTTTTGTATTAGTAAGAAAAGAGGAAAACAATTATTATTTTTGCGTTACTGTTACGGCCTTTTGCGGTCAGGTGTATTTTTCAGTAGAATGGTCTTATTCCAATAAAAAAATTCCAAAATCCCAGACTGCGGATACTATTCTTGGAGGAGAGTGTGATTCCATCCAGGATTGGAAGTTGTATTCTCAGACCTGGTTTCAGGCCGTAACTGTTAGACTGTTAAATCCCTCCTTGAAAGATGCATCGATAAAGTCCCTAAGGAGTATTCTCAATGTGTCACCCCCTTCGGTGCCCAACCATGATGGACAAGGATTGAGTGGACAGGTCGTCTTCCTCACCCTACCAAGGAGCTTGTCCATGTCATCGGTACTCACAGATTGAAGCTGATCCAATAAAATTTCATCAACAGAGTTGCTGGACACCTCGTCTATAGATTCTTTCATAACAGTGGCATCTAAGCCGTTTCTTATCCGAGAGATTTTATCTGCAAAGTGGATATTGAATGCATCACAGCAGGCCATTGTCGGGTTAAGTAAGGGGTTCTGCACAGGTGGAACCTGTGTCAGCTTCCCCACCACCCTAAACAGTTCCACTGGATGGGACTCTGCAGATGCAATATGTGCAGAGGAGAAAGACTTCTGCGCTGCATGTATCGCCACTTGATAGGAATCAAGAAAATTCCTATGACGAGTCTTGTCAGATAAGAGTGGAGTCTTCCGCCAGGTGTGCTCTAATCGTTGTCCAGCCTGCTTCATCTTCCCAAGCTCCTCTGAATACCAGGGTTTACGGTTAGGGGCAGGCTGGAAAAGATGTTTGGGAGCAATTATGTCGATAGCCTTGGTGAAGTTGGTGTTCCAAATATTAACCAAAGCTTCAGCAGAATCACTGGCATTACCAACCATTAAACCCTCCGAGGCTTTCTGGAATTCAATTGGTTCCATTAGCCTTTGAGGGCAGACCATTTTAATAAGTCTGCCACCTCCGGTGGGGTAGACAGTGGCTCTTAGCTCCATCTTTTTATTATTATTATTATTATTATTATTATTATTATAGGTATTTACATGATTTACATAGTTTGAATGTATATCTGATAGAGCAGTAACATATAATCTTAACATTTTAAACTTTAGACATGTTTTTACTTACATAACATTTGATATGGACTTAATATAGATTTAATATAAACTAAAATACAAATGGACTTCCCAAAAATATGGTATTATTGGAACAAATAATGTATATAATTCTCTGCTTTCTGACTTTAATATACTTCCCCCTTGGTTAACAAAACTCTACATATTCCCTGTTATATCCTTTTGTACATCTTCCTCCTCATCATCCCTTTTTTATCCCATTAATAATAAATTTCCCTCATCATATCCTAATCCTTTGGTTTCCCAGTATTTTAAAATAGGCATCCATTTTCCCAACGATTTCCTCTTAGGGATATTATGAATCTTGGCTGTCAGTATGTCTAGTTCTAGAAACTCTTGTGATTTAATAAGCCATTCATCTATTGTGGGGGCCTTGGGTGATTTCCATTTCTGGGCTAACACTATTCTTGCTGCCGAAATCAAGTATAATATAATTCTCCAATTCTTTGTCTCTGATTCCTTTCCTAACCTCCCTGTCATATTTAACAAGAACAATTCAGGTCTCATTTCGAATCTGATTTGCAGCATTTTACCCAATATTTTACAGATCTTAGCCCAAAATTCCTTCACCACCTTACAGCTCCACCACATATGTAATAGAGAACCTATATTCTTTTGACATTTCCAACAAATTATATTTAAAGATTTGTTAATTTTGTTCAGTCTAACTGGAGTATAATACCATCTGTGGGCAATTTTTAGGTAATTTTCTTTCAGATTTTGGCAAATGGTGAATTTATTGGTCTTGTTCCTAGCATTTTCCCATTCATCGATTTCTAAATTGTACCCAAAGTCCCTTGCCCACTTAATCATGTAATCTTTAATGAAGTCCATTTCTAAATTCCTATTCAGTAATAAGTTATACAGCTTACTAATCTTTTTCTTTTTTTGTTTGTCCCATAATATCTTATCTAAGTCATTTTCCTCCTTCTCTATGCCTCCTCCTTTCATATCCTCTATAAATCTTGATTTTATTTGATAATAGTTGAACCAGTTGATTTTACATATTTCCTCCTCTACTTCTTTAGACTTCATTCTAATTATATCCCCTCTGATTTCTTTTATTAGATCTTTATATCTTAACCATTGTGTTGTCGTTTTCCATTTATTTTGAAAAGCCTCTTGAGGTGAGGTCCAGATTGGTAGTTTATAATAGAACTTTTTCTTGATCTTTTCCCATACCAACAGTAGAGCTCTCCTAATAAAGTGATTTTTAAAGTCTTTATTTACTTTGTCCTTATCGTAACAGAGGTAAGTGTGCCACCTGTAACGATTATTGTATCCTTCTAGAACCAATATCTTTTCATTTTCAAGTATTATCCACTCCTGAAGCCAAACCAAAACTGCCGCTTCACAGTATAGTCTGAGGTCGGGCATATCCCAACCTCCTCTAGTTTTTGTGTCTATAAGATATTTCCATTTTATTCTGGGTTTCTTGTTATCACAAATGAAGTTTTTAAGATCTCTTTCCCATTCTACCCAGCATTTATGAATGACAATGATTGGTGTGTTTTGAAATAGGAATAGCATTCTTGGTAGTATACTCATTTTATAGGCAGCTATCTTCCCTGATATTGTCAAATTTAAGTTCTTCCATTTTTCCATGTCTAATTTGATTTCCTTCCACACTTTTTTATAATTGTTTTCAAACAGATCTGAGTTTCTTTTTGTAATCCATAATCCTAAGTATCTCACTTTCTTTCCTATTTTGCATCCTGATTTTTAGATAGTGTTTGTTCTTCCTGATCCTTCATATTTTTTGTTAGAATAATCGATTTTTCTTTGTTCATTTTAAAACCTGCGTAATGCCTGAATTCCGTAATCGCTCTTACCAGTTCTTCTATATTTTCAATTGGGTTTTCTAGAAATATCACAAGATCATCAGCAAATGCTCACAGCTTAAACCGATGTCCTTTTATTTTGACCCCAGATATGTTTGGATTTTCTCTAATATTTCTGTTCAGAACCTCTAGTACCAGGATGAAGTGTAGTGGTGATAGGGGACACCCCTGTCTAGTTCCTCTGCCCACCTTAATCCTTTCTGATCTCTCGCCATTGATGATTAACTGTGCATGTTGTTAATCATATATTTTTCCTATACTTTTCCTAAATTTATCTCCAAATTCCATCTTTCTCAAGATTTCAGACAGGAAATCCCATCAGATGTTGTCAAAAGCCTTTTAAGCGTCGACAAATATCATTGCTAGTTTTTTCTCATTAATTGTTTTGAAAATATTCTATAATGTCCAGAACCAGTCTTGTGTTGTTCATGATTTGTCTTCCTGGGATGAAACCATTTTGATCCTTGTGTATTATGTCTAATGCAATATTTTTCAGCCTCTCTGCAATTATAGATGTATATATTTTATAATCAAGATTCAAAAGTGAGATGGGTCTATAATTCCCAATTTTTTTTGTATCTTTCCCTTCTTTTGGTATTAGAGATATATTTGCCATGGTCCATGTTTCTGGAATTCCATTTTCCTCAATGTTGTTAAATGTTCTGTATAATGGTATAATTATTTCTTCTTCCAGTAGTTTGTAGTATAAAGCTGAGAATCCATCCGGTCCCAGGGCTTTATTTAATTTCAAATGTCTTATTGCGTTTGAGATTTCTGCTACTGAGATGGATTCATCAAGTTTCTTCCTCTGTTCTGCTGATAATCTTAATAAATTTTGTTGATCCATGTAACTTCTCATTTTATCTCTCTCTTCATTCTCCATCTTTTTTTTCTTCGAATAAGGTTTTGTAGTATTCGTAGAAGACTTCCATTTATCTCTTTTTGGTTTGTTATTGTCTTTTTATTCCTGTCAATTTGCAAAATCACTTTTTTCTCTATTTTTTCAGTTTGTAAGTGAGCCATTTCCCCGACTTGTTCACCTGGTCAAGATTCCTCTGTCTCATTCTTTTCATTTTCCTTTCTACTATACTTAAATTTTCCAGATTAATCTGATTTTGAATCAATTTGATTTGTCGGATTATGTCTTTCTTTTTTGGGTTTTCCCTAAATTCCTTTTCTCTAATTTAGAATTGTTTGGTCAAAAAAAAAAAAAAAAAAAGTATCTTTCTGATTTTGCTTTTTTGACTTCCGATCCTCTTTTAATTAGTATTCCGCGGATTACCGCCTTACTGGCATCCCATACTAATTTTGTTTTTACTTCTCCCGTCATGTTCTCTTTAAAATAGAAACCTATTTCTTTTTTTAGTTTATTCAAAAAATTTTCATCACGTAATAAATCTTCATTGAGTCTCCAGTAAGATGATCTTTTATGTGTCTCCATCCAAATGTGAATTGAGTTATGATCAGAAATTGTTTTTATTAATATTTCCATCCTTGTGATACTCGGAATGAGACTTTTTGAAGCTAAAATCAAATCTATCCTTGAAAGTGTTTTAAATCTTCCTGAGAAAAAGGTAAAACCCTTTTCTTGCCTCTTTTTAATTGACCATACATCTTCCAAGTTTAGTTCTTTTTTCAACTTGAAGAAGCTCTTAGGTAGTTTTCCTTGAAACTTTGATTTTTTTTGTTGGTAACTTTTGTAGTTCTATCTATTTTGGGGTTTATAACCCCATTAAAGTCTCTGATAATCAATATATTTTCTTTATCATGACTTTCTATTCTTTTATGTAATTCTCTATAGTATGATTCTTGATTGTTGTTAGGTGCATAAATTCCTACTACTATCATTTTTTTATCCTGAAGAGATATTTCAATTCCTATTATTTGTCCGTTTTTGTCTCTGAATAATTCCTTTGTTTCATAGTTCTTATTCACATAAAGGGCTATCCCTCTTTTTTTCTTATTATTAGTGGCGGAGTAAAATAAATTGCCCAATTTTGCACTTCTCAAGAATCTGATATCTGATTCTTTAATTCTTGTCTCTTGAATACAAACTATGTCCAATTTCAATCTTTCCAGTTGGTGTAGGACTTGACGACATTTAAATTCAGAATTGAGTCCTTTCACGTTCCATGTTGTTATTTTAAGCTTCATCTTCCTCTTCATTGTTATTTAAGTTGTCCTCTTCTTCTTCTGATTCTCCTGTTTCCTCTTCTTCTTGATTACTTTCTCCTTCTTCTCTTATCTCTCCTTCATCGATTTCTTCTTGATTATCCTTGTTTTGCTTGTCCTTCTTTCCTTCTTCAATGTTTACTTCTTCTTCTTGATCTGTTTCTTGATCTGTTTTTTCTCTTTCATTCGTTTCTCTTTCCTTCTATCTCTATCCAATTCTCTTTCAAATTTTTTACAAAATCCCTTAGCTTTTATGGTTGAGTTGATTTTATGTCTTTTTTGCTTATATGTAAATGAGATACCTTCTATCCTTCCCCATTTGTAGTATATACCGTTCTTCTTTAGTAGTTGTGTAATTGGTTTATAGTCCTGCCTCTTCTTCAATATTGATGGAGGTATGTCCTTGAAAATTTTTACCTCATCTCAATTTATAACCAGTTTTTCTCTATAAATTTGTTGAATTATCATGTCCCTTGTTTTCATTCTAGTAAATGAGATGACTATGTCTCTGGGTAGTTTTTTATCTCTAGCAATGGCTGAGTTAATTCTAAATGCTCTATCCAATTCTCTTTCAAAATTTTCTGCTGTGTATCCTATAAATTCTGCTAGCGGTGCTGTTAATCTTTCCACCAGATTTTCATTTATTTTCTCTGACAATCCTCTTAGCTTAATGCATTTTTCTCTGTAACGTAATTATTGACTTAGGATTTGAGATTCTTCCAATTTTTTTTTCTCTTAAGTCTTTTATAGTTTCCTGTGATTTCTTAGTTGTTTCTTTCAATTTGCTAATTTCTCCTTTCAGACGGTGGCTCTTAGCTCCATCTTGACCAGGAAATGATCCACCCATGACAATGCAGAGGTTTTAATAACCTCCGCCCTTGGATGTTCCTGTTCAGTACTAAAGGCCACATCGAGGGTATGACCTGCACAGTGAGTAGGCCCGACAACCAATTGGGATAGGCCCATGTTTGTCATGGATTCCATGAACTCTCGAGCTGCACCAGTTAGATTTAGCAAGCTGGTCTTGAGTGGGATGTTGAAGTCACCCAGAACTAGAAGTCTGGGTGACTCCAGCAACACTGAGACCAAGTGTGTCTGCTCGGTTAGGGCATCTGTTAGACAACAGGGTGGCTGGTATAATAACAGAATCCCTAAGCTATCCCTGGGCCTCAGGCTTAGGTACATACACTCGATGTGGACTGTGTTCCGGATGGTCTTCCTGGGCAAGGTTAGATTGTTTTTATGAACCAGACCCACTCTGCCCCCCGTCCACTTTTCCTTACCTGCTCACTGACTGAGTACCCAGCCAATTGTATGTCACATTTATGTATGTCTGAATGCCGATTGCATGTCACATTTAGCCATGAGTGTGCCATGCCCACAGGTGTGGAGGAGCCACACAGCATGGTCTAATGAGGCGTATCTCACCATGCAAAGTTCCGGTGGGATAGCGTCATTGACAGATGACCCTTTTGGGTAGGATAGGTGGTGAATGAGGTGGTATTCCCTGGGGGTTTCTTTGGGTACCACCCCCAGTGGTGCTATGCATAAGTGGGACATAGGGGGCTGGTTAAAAGGGTCTGTGATACGGCACACCTCCCATACTTTCTGTATCTTGAGCCAGTACCCCAGGCAACTGTGCTGAAGATTTTAGGTTGCTGAGATGGAACCTTCCCTGGGACCTTGAAACGGGATGCGGAAACCAGTCTGGAAGCCAGTAGCCAAGTAGGCCGCCACCTCCTTGTTGGGGTAAACAGCCAGAAGAGGTCACATGGCTTCAAACTTCACGGGTGGGAAAGCCATGCAGCCCCATACCCCACCCTATTGCTCACCTCATTTCGTGTTGTTCTTGCTGCTGCTGCTGCTGCACACAGCCTCCTTTCTGGTGCCAGATGAGGCAGGGTGACTATTCCAAAAGGACTGCCCTCCCACATTCTGCCTGGAGCAGCTTACCTTCGGATGACCGCCTCCGCAGCTGTCACATGTGTGTTCGAACCAGCATTGTACCTGGTGCACTTACCTCCATTATAATCCCAGCACACCGGATTTCCCCCTCCTTCTTCCTGGAAGCCTTGGTGACCTCTCCCTTTTCTCTCCTGCCAGGCCCCGTGGAGAGAAGCCAGGTAGGATAATCAATGGTTTCCCACCTGTGCATGGGTGACCTAGATGCCTTCTTTCTGCATTCCATGTCATACAGAATAGCATTGGCATCCCCCGCCTGAGCCCTAACCTTCAACATTTGACAAAGATGGTTAATTAAGTGCCAGGCCCATTCAGGGAAAACCAAAGCCACCACCCCCATGAAGACCATGTACCCATTCAGCCAGTTGGTAAAAGTGTGATCCAATGCATCTGAGCTAGCCTTCTTGTTATCCTTCTTGTCATTCCTGTGGACCCTTGCTTCCTCCCCCACAAGGGGAGCCAGTGAGAAGATGTACTTCCCCTGCAGGATCTTGGAATGCACCTTCCAGTCCATGTGGCCACCAGGGGGGTGTTCCTTGGACTTGGCTTCTCTCTGCTCCTCCCCTGGGGGGTTGTTTACCTCCATTGTTCCTCTCCAACTCGGCTTTTACCCTACCCAACCTGAGGGCCCACCCCAACCTGAGGGCCCACCCCAGCAAGCCCAGCTTGAAGGCCCCTTTTTCCCATTACCTGAACTTGCTGCAATCCTCATCTGAGGACTCACCTGAAGAGGAACCGGAACGAGACTCCGAGCCCTTCTGGTGGTGCGACCTCTGTCGCTTCCTGGTCGGGCTCCACCCTCTCCTTGATCTGCTGTGATGTCGAGATGAGGAGTCTCAGGGATCAGAACACCTTGAATCACTCAAGTCGCTCTTGTCTCTGGATTGGGAGCACTGTGACTGCCCACTGCCACTCGCTCCCATGCTGGATGATGTGTTGGGCTCCCGACTACTGGATGTTGTCATGGTGACTGGCAATAACTGATTTCCCAGGTGCCCCGAGGAATCACTTTTGTCCAACCATTGCAGCATGACAGATAAAGCTCCCATGACATCTGCTATGGTGGGGGCTGGAGGCACAAAAACCTCAATGGGTGGCCTCAGTTCTGGAAGTGGATTGGGGTTCTGGCTAGGCCCTGCCTCCTGAAACTGTGGCCCCATGCTCTCTGCATATTGTGTTTGCTCAGAGTCCAATTGGGGCTGCAAACCTGTGTGGGTCCACTTCCTTGTAGCCGTTTTGGGTCCCAGTCCTGCTACACCCAGCCCGTGTTCCTAGCAGAGGAAGTCCCTGCCATCCCTGCCAAGCCTGCTTTCCTGGGCTTTCCTGGCCTTTCCTGGGGTAACTGAGTGGCAAATCTATCTCCCCCCGCTCTTATTTTTAGCTTGGAGCACCGGCTGCCGACCCGCTGCCCAAACCCTGTAATCAGAGAGAAGAAGAAAAGGAAGGGGGAGGTGAGCTCTACCTCCCTAGCCTGCCTGGGCAATCAGGGGATGAGGGAAGGAAGGTGAGGGGTGCCACCCTAGCCAGGCCTGTCTGCTGCCATGGCCAGCTACCTGGCATTGCTGCAGCCTGCCCCAGCTGGAGCTGCTGCCAACTGTCTGCCTTCCTATGGCCCCAGCCCCTCACCACATCCCAAAAGGGGTGCTGCCACAGCAGCCCCCCAGCAGCAATCAGGGAGCTACCCCCTCAGCCTAGTGGAACCACCTGCCCATTGGTGCCACAAGCGGACCCCCCAGCTACAGTGGCTGCTGGGTGCTGCTGGGTTGCGGCTCTTCCCCCGGCCTACCTCATGGTGCCACTCGATCAGCAATGTGGCATGTTGTCTGGAGGCTGCCACAGCTGCTGCTGCCCGGATCACGTTTGCCGCCGTGATTTGAACCCGCCGTTCCCTGCCTTCCACTGCCACAGCCTATCCCCAGGTCATTGCAGCCAAATGCCTGGAGGCTGCCATTGCCACCTGGGTCACCACCACCAGAGCATTCAGGGCCAGCCACTTCTCCCAGCTACTTCTGCGGCCCGTGCCCAGAAGTGACCAAAAAAGTGGAGGGGAGGGGGAGAGGCGGCCCCCTGGACTCTGGACCAGCTGCCTCGTTCCCCCTGATGCTGTGTCTTCAGCTCCCTGAGCCCTAGTGCAGGGAGGCTACAACGGAGTTGCCTTATATGGGCTCCGTTGCAGCCTCCCCTGACATCATCTGGCTGCACTGGAAGTCCCTCCCTCCAGTCAGGGGCAGCCAATCTGGTCTGGGCAGGCCTGCCCTGATTGGCTCTCACTACTCCCCACCATGGAAGTGTTGCAGAAACTAAGAAAGAGAGCCAAATCAGGACAATTTTTCAACATACAACCCTAGGGGTGCAAATCTTGCTTCCCCCACCACCCATGTCCTCCCTCCTAAAATAGACACAGACAAGAGACACAAGGGAAAAACAAAAAATGTGTGGACAATAGGTAAGGGGTCCTGTTGCCCGAACGAAGAGGAAATGGACACCAGTCACACAGCTGCCGGCTTGTACCCCCGGACACTCAACGGCAAGTATCAAGAACCGCGGCAGCCATGCATACAAACTCACACACATGTTGCATATATTCAATTCACAGGCATTTGTTCCTACCTTCCACAGTCCCACTTATTACACCTATAGGTGAGTGGTTTCCCCAGTCACTCCTTGTTTGAGTAGTAGGGCTCCCTCTTGGGGGGTGATCAGGCCCCCACTTCCACTCATACAGAGTGGGACTAATAAATTCCCCTTTTATACTTGCCTGTTTCCTGGAGGCAGGGCTGCTCAGTTTCCTTCTCCATTTACTGGGTTCTCTGTATGCGTTGCTGTTCAGGCAGTCATGGCACAGACTCCCGTTCTTCCAACAAATAGTTGGTGGCACCCAGAATGAGTGTGTGTGCTCATGGCCCCTTCCCAGCCACGGCAGTTAGAACAGGCAAATGTCACCTCCCGTTCTATCACCTGCTGCTTCCTTCCTGGCCAACACACAATTTATGTTGCAGAAATCATGGAACAGCAGACCCATGGATTGGAAAGTGAGTTTTATTACACCAGTGGTCCTAACTGGAATACTTTCCAAAGAGTCAGAGCCAAGAGCTATATCTACAGAATACTTTTATACAGTAATGGCAGTATGCAAAGAGCAATCTCTCATCCCTCTCTCTGGTGTCTCTGGTGTCAGCAATTTCCCTTACTTGAGACAATTGTTGATAGTTCAGAAGGTACAGGACAAGATAACTTAGGAACTTTTGGGTACAGTTCGAGCATTATTAGAGAAAGAATTTGTTTACATCAGCATATCGTATGTTTATGGAACATAGAGTTGATTAGTAAGGAACATTGACTAGGCCTGAGAGTTAAAGGAAAAAGAATTTGCAGAGTCTCAGAGTCTCGTGGGCTATCTAGTCTGACCCCAAATAGTGATTGTAAGGTGACAGCATTCAGCAAATAGACATCAGAGTCCACATGTCTACTACAGAAGGAGGGGTGCCTTGGAGGGACTGCACGGGGTGCCAGCTGGGCCGCAAAATGTCCCACCGGCGAGTAGCGAGCCCCCTTATGCAAACAGACAGTAATACCTTGGGGTATTAGTATGCAAACAGACAGGAAAACTGATTTTTGTATATGGCAACAGGTGAAATGCACACTCCCGGGTGTGTGTGTGGGGGAGTTGGGCTTGATTTATATCACATTGGTGGTCAGTTGGGATAGAAAACTAATTTATGAGCCATATATCCCGTCATGAGTAGAGGAAAGTAGAGCATTTCACAGAATTGAAATAAGAAGGAAAGCACCCCTTAGTTCTTTCAGAAAGGGATCATGAAGGCTGTGAAATATAACACAGTCATAAACTCCACCACACCTTATTCTCCCCATTCATCCCACTCATCCTTGGGATAGCTATTGGATTAATTGATTTTCCCTCACCAAGGGTAACATGCTACATAATAACATATGTTATCACAGTGCCTTACATGAGCCCTGGTGGCGCAGTGGTTAAATGCCAGTACTGTAAGCCACCATGTTGCAAGTTCGATTCCAGCGGGCTCCAAGGTTCACTCAGCCTCCCATCCTTTCATAGGTCGGTAAATTGAGTACCCAGCTTGTGGGGGCAATTAGCTGACACACATTGGAAACTGTTTAATTCAGTGTAGATGTGTAAATAGCTATTGCTTAAAACAATTTGTAAGCCGCTCTGATAGCCTTGTGGCTGAAGAGCGGGGTATAAATAACTAACTAAATAAATAAAATAAATAAGTAATTGGATAATAGAGCCAGCATGGTGTAGTGGTCTGACTGTTTGGCTTGGAGACCAGGGTTTGAGTCCCTACTCAGCTATGAAAACCCATTGGATGGCCTTGGGCAATTCTTACTCTCTCAGATGCAGAAGAAGGCAAGCACAAGCCTCCTCTGATCAAATCTTTCCATGAAAACCTCATGATGGAATCGCCTTAGGGTTGCCATGAATCAGAAATGACTTGAAGGCACACAACAACAACAATGGGATAATTTCTACTAATTTAGTAAAATGTGAAAATCTCTGTCTTGATGTTGTGCATCTCTTTCTTTCCTTGTTTCATACTGGCTTGCAAAAATTGCAGCAAGGGTTAGTTTAGAAATGTACATGCATTTTGATATATACATTCCTTAATGTGTACAGTTTTAAACACATTTTTCTCGATGTAGACATTTGGGTATGCATTTTCCCATTGCAAGAATGTGTGTTTTCACCTTTTCAAAATAAACATTTTGAGTTATACACCATTATTTCTGTGTAATTCAAGAAAGGGGGATGACAAGGATCTTTTACTGTGGCTTTTTTTTCAGTAATGAAAAACTGAAATATATGTGCACATTTTCATTCATAGTCCTGCACACCATGAACTGAAGAAATTCATTTTAAAAGGAATTGATATGGACTTCTTTTCCATTCCTATGTCTTAGTGACACTGCCACAACCACAAACATGCAGCAAATGCAGTGATAGATAATTTTAGTCCTAGGAGATAACCTTTTTCTAATAGGAAGTGATCCAGAATTTGTTACCCTCCCCCCAAAAAAAATCTTGGGCTAAAAGAAGCCAGATATGCCCCCAAATTTGGCCAAAATATTCCTCACTCTTGAACAGGTAATGGGAAGGGGGGTACAGCCTCCAAGTTCACTTGGGGGAGCAATAAAATATCATAATTCCAAACAGTTCTCCATTCCTGATGTATAGGATTGCAGGAGGAAAGAGTGGAGTAATGGGATGTGAAGATAGCTACCATTTTGTATCCTCTGGAAAGTCTGCAGCACATGTCATTCCATACCTTCTACATAGTATAGCTTTTTGTGAGCCAGAAAAAAATGGCATTAAAATGGCAGAAAATTCTGCAAAGTGGCCTCTTCTCTTAGGAGAGTAGGGACTTTACCACACCAGCCTACTGTCTCACTGTATTCACCTTCGTTTAAGGAAATGCAAACATACTGTCCTGGGAACATTCATTATCACATTTCTCTGCAATAGTGCTATGGCACTGCCTTTGCAATCTATGGCCCCACACTCTCTCTTCTGCACAGCCTCCATAGTCCTGCCTTCCCGCTCTATGCCCTACCCACCATTCCTTTTGATATTTTTTAAACCATAATTTTGCCATTACAGCAGTACAAAGAAATAAAATAATTTTGAAAAGCAAATAAGAAAATGAAAACAGCCTGCTTGGGAACAGCAAGTGGGAGTGGGAGAAGAGAAGAATCATGCCCACTGCTGGCATATTGGAACTGCAGTGGAAGGGACTTATTATGCAGAAGGTAGTCATGGAAAATCAGTAATATTGGGAGCCATTGACAGGTTTTATTCATCAATAAAAAGGTGTGCTCCACTGTAATATCTGCTGGGGGGTTCTTCTAACTTGAGAGCCACCTTTGCTGATAATTTGGGATGCAATCTTAGAATTCTTCTAGCACCCTCTGCTGACCAAAAAACTGCCACCACCCGTTGAGTGGTTTTTCTACAGTCCACCAGAAAACTGTGATGTTCCTGCATAACTAACCATCACTTGCAGGAATGTACCTCCCTCTCCCTTCTATCCAGAAGCAGAGAGAATAGAATAACTGAGTAGACAGGCACGTGTAGTCATCAGCTTATAGAAAGATAGAAAAGCTTATTTTATTCAAGCAAGGCTTAAACATGCAAATCTCTCATGAAGAAGACCCTTCCTTCCTCAGGTCTAGTCTTAGGAGTTGCAGGAATAGTAAAGCAAACAGCCAAGGAAAATAAAACATAGGTAAATTCCAATGCAATCTATCTAAACAATTCCCTAATGTACTCACTCCATATACAGTCCAGTTTGTGAGTTCAGGGGAGAGGCTGGAGCTAGTCTGCCTGTCCCAGACCTACCCAACAGCTTTCTCCATCTTAGGTTCTTTGTCTTCAGTACAACTCCGCCTAAGATGTGATGTCCTCATCCCAGGGCATTCCTTGGTGTGACTGCTTGTGGCTTTTAGCTAGCCTATATTACCTTTTCCAAAATTCCCCTCTGACAGTCCTGATTGGCCAGTTCTGTCTCCTGGGATGATATTCTTGCTGACGGTGACTCTGGAGATGGTAGTTTTGATCCCTCCTCTAGTTAAGTACCTGATTACTGTGCTGCAGATGATGGGAACTGGAGTACCCATAATCACATCCACTAACAAATAGAATACAAAGCAGCAGCAGGATGGACACAATGTCATGTGATAAGTACCAGCCAAAGACACTATTATCCTGCTGAAATTCCACTTTGCCAGCCTTGTGTGATGAAGTCCTACAAAAGAGAAAAGACACAGAGTTTGAAAGGCTAAATGAACAAAACTACCTGGACTGGAGCTTGAAGATGCAGATGTATTTGAAAAGAGAGGGGTTTGGGGACCGAATCCTCCACACCGCTGTAGCTCAAAATGTTCCTGAAAGGAAGAAAGAAGAAAAGGTGTGTGCCTCTATTATTCTGGGGCTGGAAAATTTGCAGTTGACTTATGTCTGTGATTTAGACACAGCCAAGGAATGCTGGGATGTTTTAAGAGCTGTTTATGTGTGTGAGACAGAAGGATCCAAAATCCTATTCACAAGAGAGCTCTACAAGGCATAGCAGAAACCTGGAGATGATATAAGTCAGCACCTGGCCTATCTTTCTTCTCTATTTCAGAAGCTGTGTCAAGCAGGGCTAAATTATGAAGAGCCAGAGAATGTCTACATAATTTTAAGCAGCCTTGATTCCAGGTTTGATGCACTGATAAACAGCATGGAAGCAATTCCAGAGAAAGATCTGTCTGTGAATTATATCAGTGGCTGTCTACTTGAGAAAGAAGAGAGACACAAACAGCAAAGGGAGGAAGAAATACACTTCAAGTCAAGGAAGAAGCCTGATGACCCCAGTAGCCATAAAGAGGTGAATGGCAAAGGGACAAAGGCTACATTTGTTGTGGAGAAATGCTGGACCTGTGGTTCTGCAAAGAATTTTGCATGACAGTGTCCTAATAAACAGAAAAAGAACAGTGGCTTCAAATCCAAAGTGAAAAGGGGGAAATAGCCATGCTGCACAGTGGCTATGTCTGCAGTGGTGAGAAAGGACAGTCCATCTGATCAAAATTTGTGGGTTCTGGACAGTGGTTGCAGTGTGCACATAGCCAATGATAACTCTGAATTTGTAGAGATGTCTAAATCCAGAATTCAACATATGAGACATGCTGATGGCCAGAGATCTGTTGTGAAGGGAGAGGGGAAATGTTTTATTTCATGTTTAGGTTAAAATGTTGACAAATTGATTTATGTGTCCTCACTTGAAATTTCTTTACTCTGTAGATTCACTAGCAGAAGAGGGGTATGAGATTATCTTTACTGGGAAGAAACTTTTTATTTTAAATGATGGAAATGTATGTGCAGAAGGGGAATTGAAAAATCAGCTCTATTATATGCACTCCAAGCGCAGGCTGTAATGACTAACACCACAGTGCATAATGACTGCATTCATTTGATGCACAGAAGAATGGGTCACCCTAGTTATAAGGTTTTGGAACAAATGCCTGAGGAATGCTATGATTTAAAAGTGAATAACTGTAATGTTGTCTTAGATTGTTCAAATTGCAAGCAGAGCAAATCGAAGGTATTACCAATTCCTATGTTCAGTGATAGGGAATCTAAGAGAATTTTTGAATTGGTACACATGGATTTAACTGGTCCTTTTTCTTCATCTTTGGGAGGAACTAGATATGCCATGGCAATTATTGACGATTTTTCAAGGTTTGGATTCTGTTATTTCTGAAGACTTTGAGACATTCCAGAACTGGTGTAATTATGTTGAAAGAAAACACCAGGTTCAGGTTGTCTGCATGCAAAGTGATTCTGTGGGAGAATTTATGTCAGATAAATTCTAGAAATGGCTAAAACAGAGGGGTATCTTCCACAGATGCTCCACCCTCTTTACGCCCATCCAGAATGGTGTTGCAGAATGCAGATCTGGTGTTTTGCAAATGATGAATTAATTTATGACTCGAATCAGAAATATTGGGTATGGATCAGAAATACTGGGTTAAGGCAAACCTGACTGCCAATTATTTTTATAACAGACTCTGGAACTCTGTGGTACAGGAAACTCCATATTTTTTTGTTGTATGGGTAAAAAAACCCCTTCAGTTAAGCATCTGAGAATTTTTGGGAGCTTTGCATGAATTAACATACCCAAGATTTCAAGGAGAAAAGGATCTCCTAAAGCACAAAGGATACGATTTGTGGGCTATCAGAGTGGCTCTAAAGCTTATAGGTTTGCGCTTGGAAATGGTAAAGTCTT
The DNA here is from genome assembly GCA_030847615.1 of Gambelia wislizenii. Lineage (NCBI taxonomy): Eukaryota > Metazoa > Chordata > Lepidosauria > Squamata > Crotaphytidae > Gambelia > Gambelia wislizenii. Next base: position 189,985,753 of record JAUMIR010000003.1, on the reverse strand, counting down.
AATTTCCAGGAATGCTCAGTTTGAGGAACATAGTAATTGGCACCAAGTTCACTCAAATTCTGAGGTGCTTCTGTCTGTAAATGGGGATGCACAGGAATCTCAGCAAGTCCAAGAGACAGTTAAGCCTGATGCAAATGCTAAAAGCCCTGTAGCAATTAGAACTGAAGTGCAACAGGGGCAAGCTTCTAAGCAGGAAAAAAAAACAATGAAGGTTCTGAGGTGCCACAATTTTCAATACCCAGATGGTCTGATCGTGTGACAAAACGGGTGTCACCTCAAAGATTCAAAGTGAATAATGCTGTCAGGGTGTGTCAGATTATATGTGAACCTAAAAATTTCAATGAGATGTTGAAATACCCCAAGAGGAACAGGTAAGATGGCAAAAAGTGATGGATGATGAGATAAATTCCATGAATCAACATGGTGTGTTCAAATTGGTTGATTTGCCAGAAGGGCAGCAGCCTGTGGGATGCAGATGTGTGTATAAAATGAAAAGGCTGCATTCTGGAACCAAGTACAAAGCAAAATCGTTACACGGGGGTTTTCACAGATAAAATATGCTTGTTACAACAAAACTTTCACCACCACCACCAAAGCGCAAAGTATTAGAATTGCACTATATGTGGCTAGTGTAAATAATTTTAAAGTGCATCATTTTGATATCGGGACTGCATATTTAAATGATTATTTAGAGGAATCCATTTATATGCAGCAGGCACCTGGATGTCAAAATGGCAACCCAAATCAAGTGTACAAGTTTTTAAAAAGGTCATCTACTGATTAAAGCAAGCTGGATGATGTTGGTACCAATGTTTAAGAGATATGTTTTTAAGTGTTTGTTTTGAACAGAGCATAGCAGATCCTTGCTTGTATACAAGGGGTGAAAATGAAAGCTATGAAATCCTAATTGCTTTTCTAGATGATCTGTGTTTAATCACCAAAACAGAAAGATAAGTAGCAAAATTTGCCCAAGAACTTGGTTCTACATTTCAAATTAAGGATCTGGGTGAAGTATAGAAATATTTGGGTGTAAACATTAAGAGACTTGAAGATGGTAGTTTCCTGTTGAGCCAAAAGCTCTCTCTCTCTCTCTCTCTCTCTCTCTCTCTCTGGCTTTTCTTCACAAAAGAAGATTCAGGAAGCACTCATCCTGCACTTTCTGCAAGTGTGCTGATGACTAAAAAGGCCAATCCAAGATAAACAAGTCCGATTGCAGAAAGCACAGCAGAAGGTCTCCTTGGGTGATGTTTCTGGGTTATGATTCTTTCTGCATTGTCGTTTCTCTTCAAGATTTGTTCGGCGTGAGTTTTCAAATAAGGCTGCAGGATAGTGCATCTCCATGCCTCCCGATGTGAGACCAGGGCGGACCACTGTTGGTGATCAATTTGGACAAGCCTGAGATGTTGTTTCAGGGAGTCTTTGTATCACTTTTTTGGAGTGCCACTCTTATGCTGACCCATAGCAAGTTCACCGTAGAGTAGTATTTTTGGGAGGCCATGGTCCTCCATCCTAGAAACATGCCCTGCCCAGCGCAGCTGTGTTCTCAATATCATGGCCTCAATTCTGCTGATCCCTGCTTGCTCAAGGGCAGCAACATTCGTCACAGCTCAAGAACAGCAACATTCGCCACAGTCAGTCCAGTGTATATTTAGGATTGTGCATAGACAGCGCTGATGAAAGCGTGCGAGGAGTTGTAGGTGGTGGCAATAGGTGAACCATGTTTCAGATACATAAAGGAGAATAGACAGTACAATGGCTCTATACAGACTGATTTTTGTGCTTTGCCTCAGGTGTTTATTGCTCCAGACTCTTTTGTGAAGTCTTCCAAATGCACTATATGACTTTGCTAATCTGTGATCAATCACTTTGTCACTCTCGGCATCTGAGGAGACGATGCTTCCCAGGTAGGTGAGCTGCTGAATGGACTTGAGCACAGATTTGGTGACAGCAATGTGGGGATGGTGGTGTTCATCCTGTGATGCAGGCTGATAAAGAACTTTTGTTTTCTTCAGGTTGACTTCCAGCCCAAACAGCTCTGCAGCTGTTGCAAAGCAGGACGTTAGGTGCTGCAGAGCTGCTTCTGCAGAACATAGTCAAGTTGCTAACTGATGGTAATATGCTTGACTGCAAGAGTGCTGTAATGCCCATGGTGGCTGATTTTGTTGACACAACTGATGAGAAATTATTTCAGGATGCTGGGCTATATCATTCAGCTATTGGGAATTTACTTAATTTGTCAAATTGGACATGTCCATATATATATCATATGCAGTTAATTTTCTGTCCAGAAAAGTGTCGTAGCCTACCCAAAGTAACTGGAAGGTCTAAAAAGAATGCTAAGATATCTGAAGGGTACCATGGATTATGGGATACAGATTTCATCCCAGAGATGTCACGAATTGCAGTGTTATGTGGACAGTGATTTTGCACAAAATGTTCTAAACAGAAAGTCCATGTCTGGAATGGTTATCATTTATGCAAATTTACCAATTTTTTTTGGAAAGCAAAACAAAAAACAGTCCACTGTATCTCTATCTTCTGTAGAGGCTGAATATGCTGCTTTGTCTGATTTAATTTCAGAGCTGATTTGCATCAATCAACTATATATTGATCTGGGGATACCAATACAGGAACCTGTTGAGATTTTTGATGATTCTCAGGCCTGTATTCAAATGGCAACAGCTGAGGTGACAAAATCAAGAACCAAGCATGTTGCTGTTAAGTACCAGAATGTGTGTGAATCTATACAGGCAAGGCTGATCACTTTGACCTATTGCCCATCAGAAAAGAATCTGGCTGACTTGTTTACTAAAGTACTAGGTCCTGTTAAATACCAGGTTTGTTATCTAAGTTTAGTATGGTGCAGTATGTTTAAATACAGCTCTTTAAGGATAAGTATAGAGGGGTGTCAGGATATTGGGACATACAGTAGATTTATCCAGTAAAGAACTGGAATGTAACAAACAGTCTGCATTTTGCAGAAACAAGCTAGCTGGGTAAATGTATCAATATTGACTGAGCTAAGGAGCTGAGCTGGTGCAGAGCTGACTGGGGGAGGTGCTAGGAACTCTGCAGAGCTGGGTATTTAGTTTTGTCCTATAGAGTTGAACTGAGTAGTACTGTGTTGGATTTCACAGAGGAAAGATGTTTTTCTTTTGAATGTTGTATATATTTGGAAATACTCTTCATTATGCTCAAGTAAAGAAGAAGAATTTTGACACAAAGCCTGTGTATGTGCCTTTATTCTGATGCCTGAAGGAACAGCAGTCTACTGTTTATTTTTGCTGCCTGGACCTGTTTGGATATCCAGAGCACACTATAACACCTGACATTTCTCAGGGGGAAAAAGTCTTCTAAGAAATGTTGACTTAGCCCTAAATATTAAGCTCCAGGGTTCAGCACTTTCCCCAGGGTTTTCCAAATGTTACATTACAAATGTCACACCTTGTTACCTTTTGTATATACTTATAATACAGTTTCTTCCCTCTAAGTCCTATAGGAGTTGTGAGGATGAATAGTGCTATATTCATTAAAGGAATGAATGGAGCTATAGCTGTGCCATTTTCCTCTTCCCATTTTCTAATTATTTTATTTTCCCATGAAAGAAATATCAATTTTTCTGCATCATTCTAAGATCCCCCAAGAATTTCTGTTGGTGCTCTTTATGAGCTTGCCCTAACATGGCAAAATGGCTGAAAATTCTGCATCCCGCCCACAATTATATATTTCTTCATCATTTCTGCAGTTTCCCTCTTTTACTTTAATTGATATATGGGAAGATGGAGATGCTGCTGGCTGCCACAGAGACAGCTGTACTACTACTACAACAATAAATAAACAACAAGACATTTGCACATACACTACTTGGCCAACTAATAAATAAAGTGTGCATAAGAATTCTGAACACCATGGAGAATTTCACAAAAATTTCTCATGAAAAATCAAAATCCCTTTTTGAAGGTTTTGTTTTTTGTTTTTTGTTTTGGGTTTTTTTGTTTTTTTTTTGGTGGGGGGAGTAATTTCTTTTCTGTCAAACTAATTGAGAACCATAAAAGAAAAATGTGAGGGAAGCTTTTTGAACAAGGCAACATATTACAAGCTCTGGCTGTGTTGGTGTTTTCTATGGTGTCAAGATCCAATTCCTCAAGTGTCCTTGGCCCAGATACAGGTTTACTACTAAGAATTACATCTTCTTTCCTCCTTTTCTTTTCTAATGACATTGGCAAATTAATTTTTTTTCCCCTCAAGGTCCTTTACATTAAAGAGCAGAAAGCTAGTTAAGTTATAATTAAGAACATGACTGAGACCCAGGAGATTATCAGACACAGCTAAAACCATGTCAGAAGATCACTAGAAGAACAGGAAGAGAACAGGAAGGGAAGGCCTTACCAGACAATGACGTCCCCCAGCATTCCGGGGGTGTAGCATAGGCATCAGTAAGGCATCCCTTTTAATTTGCAGCTTCTCCCCATCAATGGAAAAGGGAAGTCTAGTCTGTGGCAGTACTACACTCCCAGAATGGCAGAAGGGCATGACATCTCCCTTTCTGTTCTTTTAGCAATCTTCTGACACAGTTGGGAACACAGGGTTTTTTTTTGTTTTGTTTTGTTTTGTTTTTGCACATTCCCCCATGTTTAATAATCTCCCCAGACAAGCAAGTGATTAAAAAGCCCTACCTGGCACTCTATCCATAGTTCACATAAATGCTCCCAAAAGGTTGTTTTTAATAAAATACATACATACATACATGAAGTTGTTGATTCAAAAAGAACACACTGGCCTGCATTCACTTTCCATAATTATCTTTAATTGTTTTGTTCTGATAGGCACATACAGTGCTGAATAGTGCTTTGTAAAATGGTAAAGTTTTTTAGGGGGAGGAAAGCAGAAAAATCATCTGCCTCATGTTAACTGTGTAAGTATATATATAAACTGACTGAAGTTAATGAAAATACTAAAGAAAAAATGCTGGTTGAGGCTGGTAGCATTGATCAAATATGTAATTTTAAAATAAAAAATAAAAGTCACAATAGTAAAGGTTATTGTCAATCTCTTTCTATTCCACACAGGCAGTTTTGACATGTGCAGAGTTATGTTCAGAAGAACAGATAATCCTAGGAGGCCCACTGAATAGTGGATTAAATTAGTGCTAATCATCAGCTAGGCACATATATTTTGGGGTCATACTGCAATGTTCCTGACTATTACTGTCAGTGTAACAACTTCAGTTAGCATCTTGACATCCTTCTTGCTCTTCAGTTCACGGGTGGCCAGTTCTGGCCCAGGATATTTTGCTGCTTGAACAAAAGACAAGATTACATTCCTTCCCCTTTCCATCTACAGAATCCAACTGGACTGCTAGCTGAATCTTATTGCAACACTGGCAAAGAACAGTGACATCCACTGCACTCAAAGATTGCAGGCTATCATGGGATGGGGTGGAAGTGGCTGAATAGGTTGTGTGGAATACAAAACGTGGTCCCCAAACCAGAAGGGAATAGTTGTAAGGTTCAAGAGCAACAGTTGAGTATCACCATCACCTTCCCCCAGAAATTGTCACCAGAAGTGTTTGTCTCATTCCTGCCTAATGTTAGAAATGGTACATGTTATTCAGGCTTCAGATAATATTAACCAGCATACTAGACCTACAGAGAAAAGCAGACTAAAAGAAATGCTTTTATCTGAGAACTAGATCTTTGGTTATGCATGGTAACGGCCAATCATAATGCAATTTATATCCTGCTAAAAGTTCAGGGAGATGTTTCTACCCGTTTCCTGCAGGGACTTGAGCTTCACAAGCTCAATTATTTTCAAATCATTTGTGATCTACCTTTTTTAAAAAATGCCACTTCAAACATTTTAGATTAGGGTTTTTTTTTTTAAAAAAAAAATCCCCCATGATTTTCCTGGCTATTGTATTCTTTTGCAAATGCACTTAGAATCATAATGGCTCAAGAACTAAAATGTTCTCACATGAGGAAATGTGAAGTTAATGAAGTTTATGCCTTACCAAATGTTAGGAAGAACACAATAAATTCAGCCTATGGATGATATGAATAGCCAATGGCAGGAGTGGGAAGGAGACACTACCATTGAAAAAGCCCACTCCATTTACAAAGAGTTTTAAGACTTTTAAAAATGCAAAAATTCTCTTTGATATATTTAAAAGGAAAATGCCTTAGATGTGTGAGGAGACTGTAAATGAGAGACAAATCAGTTGCATTTCTGATTATTCAGACAGCTTTATAAAGCTTTCTTCAAAACTTTCAGGACAAAGGAAGAACATTGCAGAGGTGTGTGAACATCTACTGCTTTTTATAATGACAAATTATTCTTTGAATTATATAATCGTAAATCTCCAGTGGAATGAAGACAGTATGTGTGTGTATGTGTGTGTGTATGTGTGCAATAAAAGGGGATTCTCCATGAATGTACCATCACTTAATCCTTATCTGCTTCACTGTTTCCTGTTCACTAGATAAGTGGCTGCAGAATGTGTAACACCACTGTATGGTGTCCTTAAGATAATGCAAGGTGATTTGAAAGGGTTTTGGATTTTCCTGCACCATCCTACTTCATTTCTCACCTTTTTGTCCCTGTTTTCCTTTTTCTTGCCTCACCCTATGCCTTCACAATGTTTTCCACCCTTACTCCACAGCTGCACCTCTTTTCCTGCCTTGCCTCCCTTTGTACTTTTGCCATCTTTCTCTCCCTTCTCGCACTTTGCTCCGTGCACCTCCCACCTCTCCTTCCCTCCTTATCTTACCTTGTGTCACCATTCTTTCCTACCTGGCATCTTCTGTTACCTAAAACCTTTCTTTCTTTCTTCTTCAACCCTGTCCTGCATTTGCCACTCAACATCTCCTCCCTTGCTGAAGCTCACAATGTTACTATATAGTTCCCTCCCTTGCTTATTGCATTCTAAGTTTTGCACCTCTTCCCCTCCTTCCTCCCTTCCTTTTCCCTCACATTGTGCTGTCATGGCTCACTTCTGCTGAGCCCACCTGCTCACTCTTCCTTTCAGTCTTCCTTTCTTTCATCCAACTGGTTTTACATTGCCTCATCCAATGCCTCTCTCCTTTACAGCCACAGCTGCACCTCCAACCCTCCCATAGACATCAAATCATCAAAGACACTATCATTTTGAAAGTAGACTTCACTGTGAAAATAGAGAGTAGAGTTGTCTTGTGAGAAGATAATATGCTGAAGGCAGATTTTCCAGAATCTGATCTTGTAACCATTTGGCAATAGGGTGAAGGTGAAAATCCAGTTCTGTCTGCCAAAGTCTGGAAACCATGCCTTATGCTTTGAATTGTGTATTCCTGCATGGCAGGGGGTTGGAATGGATGGCCCTTGTGGTCTCTTCCAACTCTACAATTCTATGATTCTATGATTCAAGATCCTCATCCTCTTTCAACAATAGATTGTTTTTGTATGGTTGCCTTTTCTACAATGGTCATCAGCAATGCCCAGGCAATAAATGATTGGACCTTGCTCATGAACCTTAGTGTGCTCTATCAGTGATGGGTAGTATGTTTCTAACTCAAAGATGCTCCAAAGTATAGAAATAGCTGGTGGTTCCAGAACTTTGAATGGGGAATCTAGACTCCATTTAAAAGTAGCTCTTTTGTTTTAATGGCAGCTGTGTTGCAGCTTTTCCAGGTTGCATGAGTGCAATCCAGTGTCTGAACCTATTTTGGGAATGAATGCATAAAGCACCTGGATAGCTAATATTAAACTCAGAGCAGATGTGCTGAAGCTGCCACTAAAACTGAAGAGCCACCACTAAAAGTGAAGAAGGTGGATTCCCTGCCTTACAATTCTGGAGCTACCAGCTACCTCTGGTGGGGTGTACATGTTCATCTACTGTTGGCTCAGTTGTCCATTGGACGCCTTCAGCAGTTAGAACTGTGCATCTCATAGCTGATCAAGAAAAAACATTTCAGCTGTCAGATTAATACTGTCATTTCCTTTTTAGGTATTTTATAAAAAAAATGGTAAGGTATTTTTTTATTAACCAGTAGATTGTAAAAATAATGAAAATAAAATATACTTTCGTTATTCTTTCCTGGATTGTCTTTTATCATTCATAAGCAGAGAGTAGTAATTATGTTTTGAGGGGGGATAGCTCAAGGAGTTTTGATCGTTATCATTATTTGCTGTCCTGTCAGCTTTGATTTATGGTGACCCCTATGCATGAGAGATGTCCAAGAGCCCCAGTCAGCAAGAGCTCTGCTCAGGTCCTCCACACTCAGGACTGTGGCTCAAGGCAGATCAGTCCCCAAAACCATTAAGCACTGCTGCATTAGCAACTAGGCAAGGTGAAAATAAAATTCCAAAATTGTCTAGAAATGATTGATAGATGAATAGATAGATAGTATTTTGAAACTGCTCTGTCTTGTGTGTGCACACGTGTGCACGTGCACTGACTGTAGTTCCTAAGGGGCTGGAAGGTCCTGCCTTTTATAGCACAATCAACTCTAATTCTTTGCACCCTCTCTGTCTCCCTACACTTCAATTAAACCTAGATTGTGGGTGGCAAAATGCAACCCATGGGCCACAAACACACACACAGATGAAATTGACAAAAAAAATGTCACACACACCCCCAACACTTCACTTCAGGTGTGCTCAGACACAGCAATGCAAACTCTGAGCAGGTTGTGGAGGCAAACATTGCTACATGTCCCACATGGAGCTGTGTATCCATGTCCTAGAGGAAGACCTCATGAAATAACTTCCCCATAGGGCATTTTTCAGATCGAGGAGCACAGACATCTAGGGAGGCTACAGAGCTATAGACTTACAGTATATGTGATAAGGGGAAAAAAGGGGGGAGAACATATTTGGGTATTTCATAGAATCATAGAATTGCAGAGTTGGAAGAGACCACGAGGGCCATCCAGTCCAACCCCCTGCCACGCAGGAAATCACGATCAAAGCATCCCCGACAGATGGCCATCCAGCCTCTGTTTAAAGACCTCCAAGGAAGGAGACCCCACCACGCTCCGAGGGAGTGTGTTCCACTGCCGAACAGCTCTTACTGTCTTTTGGAACTTTTTTCCTTAGTGATTTATTTTCACTATAGTATAGTAGCTTCAACTTTTTGGGTCTTTTTCTCATGATAGTTTTAGTTTTTCCCTTGAGGTTTCTTGATCCCTTTGTTTTAGTTGCTCTTGTGCTATAAATGCTAATATTGTTTGATGATTTGTTTCTCTGAATCCTTGGACTAATTTTACTATTTATTGATTTGTTTCTTGGGGCACTTGAGCTGATTATGTCATATGAATAAGAGAAGCTTAAAATATTACCCCCAAAATTCAAAAATATTTTTTAAATGTCCTGAAAATGAGGCAGAATATTGAGGTATCTTTCATGTGAAAAGAAACTTTTCAGAAACTGGAGGACATATTTCAGAACAGCAATACTGTCACCCCTCCACATTTGCGGCTTTAAGATTTGCATTTTTGACTATTCTCGGTTTTGGGAGCCCCTCCCTCCCATACAAAATCTGCGACGAGACTTGGCAAGCCCCGTTGCTGCCTCTGGGGATGGCGGCAGGGGGCAAGAGGAAGCAGCGATGAGGCTTGGCAAGCCCTGTCGCTGCCTCTGGGGAGGCAGAGGGTGGGAAGAGGCAGCAACAAGGCTTGGAAAGCCCCATTGCTGCCTCTGGGGATGGCAGCAGGGGGCAAGAGGAAGCAGCAACAAGGCTTGGCAAGCCTTGTCACTGCCTCGGGGGGGGGGTTGCAGCGGGTGGGAGGGTTGGGAGGAAGCAGCGATAAGGCTTGGCAAGCCCCGTCGCTGCCTCTGAAGGGCAGCAGGGGGTGGGAGGAAGCAGCAACGAGGCTTGGCAAGCCTCGTTGGTGCCTCTGGGGGGCAGGAGGGGGGGAGAAGTAGCGGGGGTTGCGGGAAGGGGGTGGCATGATCTAGTTTTCGTTTGTGTTTTTTTTCACATTTGCGGGGGTCTCACGCCCCTAACCCCCGCAAATGTGGAGGGACAACTGTAGTTGTATTTCTAGTTCAAAAGGAGATGCTGTCCTTTCAAGGTGTGCAAATGCTGGCAAATCCTATCTCATTTGTATTCAATATGTTAATTTTGCATTTCAACAATCTTTCAGATAAGGAACAAGTTCTGTGGATATGTGCCATCACCAACAAGCATGTTGTGTTCATGTGAATTCCATAGTGGGTCACAATATTCTCAGTCAACAACTCATATAGGGATCTGAGCAAATATTTTAATTAACCATTGGCTTGTGTACATATAAAACCTTAGCATGAGTACATGTATAACATCCCCCAAGCCTCTGTTATAATATTATTGTTTTGCTGTATTGATATATTGATATTCCAGATAAAGAATATACAATTTAAAGGACCACTTTTATAACACAGCCATCAAATATAGCAGGTCATTCTTTCTTTTTTCCTTCCTAATTCTCCATCACTTGACCTGCCAGGTGTATACAGTCACCTTCAGCTTTTGAGCCAGTATTTGCTCATCTTTGGCTTATGCAACAATCTGACCATTGTTGCTCATAGGAGTGTCACATCTGGATTGGATTATTGGAATGTACTCTGTGTGGGTGTGCCATTGTAGAGTGTTCAGAAACTCCAGTGGATGCAAAATACAATCATCAGGGTTATTTCTCTGGCATTCGTTTATAAAAATAACAGCTATTTTGTTTCACTTGCACTGGCTTCTAGTTCACCTCTGGGCACCATCTCAACTGTAGTATAATGACTAACAAATTTGCTTGGGATCAGTTTATTTGAAGGACCACCTCCTTCTGGAAGAACCTGCCCATGTGCTTCATTCCCATTGGAGGTCCTGCTGTGCTGTCTACCACCTTCTAACTTGGTGTGGCTATAGGAGCAGACCTTTTCAGTACCACCGCTTAGATTATGAAACTCTCTCCCCAAAGAGGTTCATTTGTTCTTTCTTTTCATGAGTTTGAGGACCACTTCTGGAGCACACCGGTTGTTAGAGGCAGGTGAGAACTTCTTACCTTCTTGCCTTACATCTTCCAGCCCATTTAGCATCAGGGAAACTTTAATCTATTCTACATCATCAGAACATATTTGTGCACTGATAAAACACTGCAACAACAATGATACTTGATGGCAGAGTTATAATTTCCTCCCCCTCTCTCTTCTTCATACTACAAATGCCAACTGTGGCAGCAATAGCAGCAGGTAAGTGGGTGGACAGAGGATAGTATTTTTTGAGAAACATAGGACTTTATCTGATGTGGCAAATATGGCATCATAACGATGCCTAATGAACATGAAAGGGCACACATATCAGATGATGTCATCCTTTTGTGATCATGTAATGTAAATGAGCCATTCATTTTTATTGACAGGCCAAGCCGTCAATAGATCTCCTGTGGCATTTTTTGCTGGTATTACCTGGGTCTGAAACTTCATGCCATTGTGCCCACATGAATACAGCATCAATAACAGAACACTTCCGAGTGAGATCACAACATCCAGGTAGGGAACACTCTTTTTATAAACCTCCCCAGTTTACTTTTTGGTTGTAAATTGTGTTTTTGTGCTTTTGTGAACATTTTGTGACTTTTTTTAAAAAAAAATACCATGCTTCCATCTTCTCATGAGAATTGGCGAGATCATGAATGTGGAAGTGAATGGAGCTCTGTTTGTGCTCTGTTCACACTGACAGGCTGCCTTTGAACACTGATCAACGTAGGTCTGGTAGGAAAGGTTCTTTTCCTGCCCCCTCCCCCCAAAATGGTTTAAAATATTCTGGCAAAAGAACCCTTGGAGAGGCTTGCTTGATAAAGTCCATAGAGAGTGAAGTTTCAGGGATAGCCCCATAAAACACATTTTCAAATTCTAAACAGATAGCGCTACCAGGTTTATAACAGGTATATCAGGTACCCTCCTAGGAGGGTCCCTATGCATTGCTAACTGAAGAGCTGTATCCATCTTGGTGGGCTATAAGTTGTGCAGGCCTGACTGAGCCCCATGGCATTCTTATCAGCCCCCCAGATACTTATTTTCAAATAATATGAATTCTAATCAGTCTTCTTGAAAAACTCTCAGATGTTTGATTAATTTCAGCGCCCTGCAAGAGTTCCTTTCATTATGTTATATTCTTTACATTCAAATTACACCCCTTTCTTCCACACACCACTAAAGTTCTCTGATCTAGAGAAAATCTCACTGTCATTGCTGAGACAAGGGACAGGCAATGTCTTACAAGAGATAACTCTGAGAAGAAAATTAAAACAAAATAACAGGAAGAATTAAGACTGCTCAGAGAAACTATGCTTATCTTAGGATGTTGATAAATTCAATTTGCTGCTATCTGATTGTGGGGGGGAACCACCCAGCATATTGTATGCAATACAGTCACAAAAACACAACTTCCAAATAAAAACAGACATTTCTAATCTAACAAAGATCTAATGAAGACCTTTTATTTTCTCTGTGTAACAGAAGCTAGAAGATGGACATGAATTAATTTCAGGAATATATGAAATTGTATCAACACTTCATCAAAATTGCAACCACAATGAAGCTGCATGCCATTACTTCTAGCCATGAACATTTGATATGAGGGACCTAAACCTAGAGGAGGGTCATATTTTAAAACTTACATTGGTTTGGTATTTTCATCTTAACAAGTCCTGGAGAAAATCAGATAGAAGAAATGGATGGAGTGTTCTTTATCTGCGATGATTCTAGCTTCCGAAGGATGGATCAGACAATGCCTCTTCTTTGATCCAGCCTATCAAGTAGCAACAAGCAAGACCATAATAGTATTCCCCACTTACCCAGCATGACAGCCTGGCATCCAATATGCCCACACTTTCTAAGGCAGACACAAGGTCTCAATCTTCCCTATTTCATAAAATGTATCTCTTGGTAAACCTTGCACAAATCAATGACTAGGTTTGATTTTATTTTATTTTGTATGTAAACCTTATTCAGATGGTCAGTGGGAAAGATTTAATTGGGTCCATTTATGGCATATGACACCAATTGAACATCTTCACCTGAACAGGAATAACAAAATGACTGGGAGCACCTCTTTGATCTCAGTAATTATTTGTGGAGAATGCAATAATATCAAGCCTTTTAAATCAATGCTACTGGCTTGGCTATGATTCTCATGGTGAACATGAGACAAAGTCACAAGGGATGAGGTTATAAAATGTTTAGCTTCGTAAAGTTTTGGTTATTAGTTTCTTAGATAAACAGACCCGTGTTGTCACTAAGGCTGGTGTCAACTCCCCCCCCCCCACAGTGTCACCTGGTGTGGTTCAGCCTCTCCGCACCCCCCTCCCGAAAGTTGTCACTGAAACAGAGAAAGTCTAAAATATTACTGTCATGTGAAGGCTTGCCCCCCTGCATTAAAAAGCTGTTGTTTGCAAAGATAGTGATAAATTGTGTCTTTGAAAAGAACATATCCAATCAGTTGGTTTGCAGCCAGGGTAATGCTGGCATTCAGCATTCCCTGGGAGAGATTGATTTCGCTGGAGATAAAATTCATGGATCATGAATGGCGAGGATGTGTTTGTACATATTTCTACATCATTTTGATGTGCTCTGATTGGGGTGAGAGAGGATGAAGAATATTTTTGGGGAAAATGCCCAGAATGCATACATGTGCAATTGGAGGGGGGGGGGGTAAATGCTCAAAATATTCCATGTGCAATTTTGCCACATTTGGGGGACCCAGAGTCATTTTAGGATGGGAAGAGTGAAATAACAAGTAATTTTAGAATCTTTCTTCCTGCTGTGTGAAAGTCTTTGAAAACTGCAGCCCCCCCCCCAATCACCACTCAGGACTTATTCGGCACAAAATTTGCACATTTTTGTGTGTGAGAGAATGTTGCTTTTATGCAAAAAAACCCAAAAAACTATATACATTTTGCACAGAATAAATACTGAATTACAAGTATTCTCATCAGTCCAGGATTTTGTCAGGATTTTTCAAGTATGTGTGTGTACCTTATATTTGCTTGCAGAACCACTGCACTATGCAAATGAAATGATTGTCAGGTTGTTTGTATGGGGGCTAACACAAAGAATGGACCTTCATTGGGGGATTTTTTTTTTCCTTAGCAGGGCCAGTGTTGTTACTGGGGAAGAACATTTTCTCCCAATGTTGTTAATGTTAGTTCTTCCTGCAGATAAATAACAACTGGTGTTTTACTTGTCCTTATGTTCCATTCCCCATGGGTGGTGTGTGTGTCAAAACAAGATTTTCATTCTTTTGAAATAGTAAAAACAGTAGCATTTTTGAGACAGAATTTAACAGAATATTGGTTATTTTATTTGTTTGATTGTTTGTTTGTACTAGAGAAAGGTGTATTGATAGCTACTCAAACAAATCTTCCACTTTGTGTGAAAACATTGCATATCGGGACCTGCATGGAAAACAACACTATGGGGGAGGGTGCAATTTGATGGCCTCCAGGAATAGAGGCCAGAATTCATTACTCTTGGCACTGTGCATGCAGGGGGTGGAGCCAGAGGTTAAGGCCAATCCACCCCCTCCTGAGCCCTCTTGGATCATTGAAACAAGCATTCCATTTTGTGTGAACACATATTTTCAACCATGGGGTGTCTAGGCATTGCAGATAATACTTGTTTCTTCACCCCAAATACTTCTATGTACATGAGACATTTTTGTATTTTGTAATACAATGGAGTCAAAAATCCAAAAACCCTACCCACTCTATGCAAGCCTCTTTTTAAAAAATCTGGCTGGCTGGTCATTCAAAGACTTACTTGTGCTCATTCAGCATCATTACTACTGTTCAATTTATTAATTTGTAAAATGTGTCACAAAAATTATTTTTTCTTGTTTATCAACAACATGGGCTCATAGAATTGATTCTCTGTGTTAAAAAGAAAAGAAAAGAAAACAAACAGAATGCCTTTCTTATGAGAAGAGTCCTCTTTTTCCCATGAATTTTAAAGCATTCCAGTAAGATCCATGCCAGTGATATAGGTAGCATTTCAGAAATGACTCACAGCATTTTGACCTTGCTTTACTTCCCTGTATCAGGTTTGGCATGGTGATACTAATTGCATTGATATCTTCAGCCCTAACAATTCTCTGGAGACTAATCAAAGTATCCTGAGATTGTCTCAGAGCATTCAGCATTGAACTGTCCCTAAATGTGTACTATATAGGATGTTTCCAGTAGGCAGTATTGTTCCAAAAGTAAGCAGAATGGTTAGGAACTTTAAAATATGAACGCTAACCAGTAACTACATGTCTTCAGCACAAACTTCACTGCATGAATAGCATTTGTGTAGCACAGGACTAAAACTGATTTTTTTTCCCCTGTTTAAATTGGGTCCAAAATGTGGTGCTCTGTGATTTAATGTTGCCAGATATTCATGAAGCATTTGATAACATTTTCGTGGAAATCAACAAAAGTCTTGTGGCTTAAAGACTAGCAAGTTTTCTCTGTTATAAACTTTTATGGCCTGTAAAGCACTTCATCAGATTCAACATACACTAATGGTATGATTTAACCTAAAATAATGCATTTTGAGGAGGTTAAAGTATTAACTTAGCAAACTCAGGAGATTATCAGATGCAGCAAAAAGTACCTTAGCAGAATGCCAGGATGATATTACTGTCCCTCAAACAGGACCCAGTTTCAGATGATGTCATCCTCATCACGTTCTGCTCCTGTGTTGCAGCCAGGATCTCCCTGTCAATGAAAAGTGGTGCCTTACTAATGGTTGCAGCACATGAGCAGAATGCAACGAGGATCAGGATGTCTGAAACCAGGTCCCATTCACTGCACAGTAATGTCATCCTGACATTCTGCTAAGGTACTTTTTTGAAGTGTCTGATAATCTCCTTACACACTGGACCATCTGTTGATATAAGTCACTGGAAGCCACAGCCCCTCATTAGAAGTAGAGTAACAAGTGTGTGTTTATGTCTGAAATGTTTTATGTCTTATTCTAGATACTCACTCTCACTTTTCTCAAGGATTGAGGTCATTGAGGCTTCATGGTTTTTATGAGTTACCTAAGAGGACGTGGGTGCATAAAAATTCAGAAAGTGTGGAAGTTGTAGCACACAAAACATAGAATCCATTCTTTCCTATGATACTTGATTTGGCTACAAATAAGTCATCACCCTGATGACAGCAGATAGACAAGTAGTGGGGCTGACAATGCTTTCAGCCAGGAAGCAATGGATGATGGCCTAAATGGCAGATATGTGCTGGGTGATTCTTAGAATCATAGAGATGGAAGAGACCACAAGGGTGATCTAATCCAACCCCCTGCCATGCAGTAATACACAATCATATCATTCCTGACAGATGGCCATCCAGCCTCTGTTTAAAAACCTCCAAAGATGGAAACTCCACCACACTACGAGGCAGTGCATTCCACTGCCAAACAGCTCTTACTGTCAGGAAGTTCTGCCTAATGTTTAGGTGGAATCTCTTTTCCTGTAGTTTGAACCCATTGCTCTGTGTCCTGGTCTCTGGAGCAGCAGAAAACAAGCTTGCTCTATCCTCAGTATGACATCCCTTCAAATATTTAAACATGGCAATAATGTCACTTCTTAACCTTCTCTTCTCCAAGATACACATACCCAGCCCCCTAAGCCGGTCCTCATACGGCATGGCTTCCAGACCTCTTGAATATTATGTAGGAGTTTGTTTTAGAGAAGATAATGGTGACCTCTGACCTCTGACACAAGAAGTCTCACCCAAAGTATGTTTAGAAAAGACTTTATTGAAATCTGCTCCAGCTAAGCCTAACCTATAAAATTCAGGGCATTATTATTAAACAAACATCTCACCTGTCTCTCAAAAATGTCTGTTGTGGCATTTAACAACAGTAATAACAAATGGCAATTAACAACAGAAAATTTCAAATTAAATAATGCAATTGAAACATTTTAGAATAGATTTAAAGTACAGTGAGCCCTATATATCTATGGGGGTTTGGTTCCAGAACACCCCCCCCAAACATACATGAATAGCAAAAACCACAGATGCTATAGTCCCATTTTAATCAATGGGAGTGGGCATTTTAAGTATGGGCACCATCATTTTAGGCATGCAGCAGCACCATTTTAGGTATGGTCACCACCATTTTAGGTATGCAGTGATGATCCATTGATGCTCAAACCCACAGATATTGAACTTGTGGATTCGGAAGGCCCACTGTACAATAAAAAGTTTATTGGGAAAAACAATTTTATTTTATTTTATTTTATTTTATTTTATTTTATTTTATTTTATTTTTAAGTCTTTGCTTGCTCACAGAAGGAGAGTTCCTGACCAGGAAGGGGCCACTGAGGAAGCCAAAAAAAAAAAAAAAAAGACAATTGTGCTTCAGTCAGCAAATTGAACAGCATCTTGACTCAAACCATGGACATTAAAATACGGTAAGTGCTGTAATCAAACTGAAATAAAACATAACCAAATGAAGGTTTGTATTGTTCTCTTGCATCCTTTATGCAAGTATCTGCCTTAAATAATCATGACTAACTTAAGGATGCTTTAGGATATGAGAGAAACAACATATCAGTCATATTTTAAAAAAATTACAGTCCACCTCTGTGTACAGAAAAAAACATGCAGCTAAAGAATTTCAGTCAAAAGACAAGGAGTGGCAGATCCATGCCTTCATTCTAATTATCATCCTTCTACAACAATTGAGCTCTTGGAAATACATTTCAGAATACTTAGAAACTGAAATGTGGAAATCAGAAATATGAAAAATAAATAAAATGTATGCAAATCTCCTTAATTTGTATCATTCCCTGCTACTTGTTAAATGGAAGATGGGATCTACACATACATAATGTTGTTATTAAAAATGTAAGAGTTGTCAGTGTGATTATGTGTTTTTCAACTACAGAGAAAGCAATGAGGCCATTAGCTCATTCTTCACAGAAAGCATCCTTGTATTTAAGCTGTTATTCTGTCTAGCTCAGAGTTTTCTGCACATTGGTTAGCAGTGGCTCTGCAAACATGGACAAGATTATTTCCCAATGCTGTCTGGAATTGACCCTGGGATATCTGTATGCAAGTTATGTGCTCTTACTTGGAGTTACAGCCCTTATTTGTTGTCATGTTCATTCTACTTACCTTCCTCCCCCTCCCTTGAATTCAGCACAATACATTCATGAGCTATTAATATTGCTTGTGCCTTACACACTATCAGGAAGCATCAAAATTCTTAGTGTAATTTAACTAACTTAGAAGGCTCAGATTTGGTGTAGCTGCAATCCAAAATATCCTAATATTCAGAAAATTGGCTGAATTTTTCTGAATCCTAATATTCAGAAAATTAGCTACTATGGGGCAGTAGCATTTCTTTCCAGCCAATCATGAAGCTGAGTCTATGCCCTCACAACAATAGCACAGTCCCATACCTCAGAGAATGCTATGGGTAACTCAAGTCACCTTGATTAAAAAAAACCTGCACAATTCTGAGAGTAGAGACAAGTATTTTTCAAAAGACAAACAGTGAAATGCACACCAAATCAAAATGATCAGGTCATTCCTATACCTGCCAAAAGCTGAAATTTGCCAAAATAAAGCCCATACACCCTAGCCACTATAAAGTTTTAATGGAAGTACAGTATATTTTAATATATAACTGCCAAAATGGTAAAAACTAGAGTTGGTATGTTGATCGGTAAATACTGTCACTTGAAAAGTCATTTGATGAGATAGAATTTGACTGTGCTCCAATATATGATAAAGCCAAGGATTCCAGTAGATAGATGACAGATTGCGACCGAGTGTCAAGGATCCCCCCCGCCCCCTTAGCCTGCCCACAAGGAAACACACACAGGAGTAACATGCACAAAGGTTTATTATACAGAAGAAAGGATAATTGGCGGAAAGGCCAACTGACTGAGCTGGGAGCCGGCCGGGAATAAATACCCGGCCGGCGGACCAGCAAGGGAACTAGCCCCGCCTCCCGGCCAATCAGTGGCCGTGCTGAGCGCGGGCCCTGATTGGACCTGGAGGGGCAACTTTAGCCAATCAGGTGAGGGCCACCCCCACCTGATTGGCTAACTCGCTATCCTCTTTCCTGCCTGCTAGAGCAGGCTGGGAAGAGGAGGGCCAAACATGGCAGCGCCCGTGCCACCATGTGGAGGCTTCGAGGCGGGGGGGAGACACCGGCCACAAATGCAGCCAGCCAGGTAAGGGGCTGGTAGCCGGCTTATCTTTTAAAACTTGTATTATTGGTATGTTAAGGGCAAGAGTAAGGACTGCTTATTTCTTAAATCTGCAGCAATCAAGGACAAAGTCTGTAGCATACCAAAGCTTCTGGCCACTTTAAATAACTACAGGAAGACCAACTCAGTCCTGGTGACAAAGGTCATCACCCATGACTCCATTTTGTTTACTACAGGAATCAGGGGATACCCCCACTGTGTGTTCTGATTCTCTCCTTCATTATGCTCCTGATATCTGAGAAAAACAGCCACTTTTGAAAGAACTGGGGGTACTGTCTGAGGAAAAGAATATAAAATACTGCTGCAAAGAAGGCACTGATGTACAGAGAATCAGAGGAAGCCTACACTTTTTCTATTGTGATGCAGGTTTAGACATAATTAACCATAAATGTCCCACCTTAGCCAGAACAGAGAGCAACACCTGAACATAGGCCAACATTCTACCTTATCTGTATTTTTGTAGGTTATATGTCCCATTGCCCTCTTCACACATTTGAATCACACATTTGAATCAGCCAGTCATGCCAGTTCTGGTAGCCCCTAGGAATGTTGCCCTTTGTCACTTGTGAAGAGGGAGGGAGAGACAGGGAGAGAGAAAGAGACAGAGAATGAAAGAATGTGTGGTCTTAAAATGGCATGGGACTCTCTAGAAGAATCTTTATTTTCTACCACCCTATCTGTGTCCTCTTGGCAGGGCTTATTGATGAGTCAAAGGTGACTAAGTTGTTTAATTGGCCTGTTTACATTTTTGATAGGCAGAATTACTAGAGAACGACAAACAGCATGCAGTAATCATTGCACATTTTCTCCCTGCAATGAAATTCCAATATTATTGATTAGGATAACAAGTGAAAATGCATGTGTATAAACTAGGCTTTAAAACTCTCTCTCTCTCTCTCTCTCTCTCACACACACACACACACACACACACACAAGGCAGAGCCATATGGGAGTCTTCTTCTGGTACAATAACCCATTCCAAACAAGCACAATGCCACTAAATTGGTTTCTCAGAAATGTTGAGTGCATAAAAGCCTCCCACAGGCTTTTAAAGTCATGGTATTTTAAGGTATTTTTTCAGGAAAGCAATTTTGCTTCCCATGTGCATGTACTACAAGCTAAGGTTTGTTTTGCAGTGGGCAGGGTCAAAATGTAATTGTGCAGTCTAGTAAATACCTTGTCCCTTACCAGGGCCACATTAACTTCTACTCACAGCAGTATGCCTTCACTGACTGTCATAGTTAAAGATGACTGATTCCAGTGGCCCTTGACATATACCAGATGTATCCTACACAACATCCAGATCACTTTGATTTCTGCAGCAAGAGTGATCTCCCCCCCACCCTCCACACACTAAAACAACTTTTCAGTTCTTATTTTGTCTGAACAGATCTGTGGATGTATCTTTTCCTCCTCCAATTTATATTTGTGTAAGAACTTCATGTTGTTTTGTGTGCTAGCAAAGGAGAAGACATACCTCAGTCTTTAAATCAAAGTATGGTTACAGTTCATGTACGCAAATGAAAACTCGACAGAAAAGAACCTGATAGAAAGAAAATCAACACATTTGCAATGTGGTGCTGGAGAAGTGTGCTACAGATACAATGGACTGCCAAAAAGACCAATAACTGTGTCATGTGTCAATAAATCACGCCTGAGTTCTCTTTGGAAGCCAAGATGACTAAACTGAGACTGTCATATTTGGGCCACATCATGAGTAGGCATGACTCACTAGAAAAGACAATAATGCTAGGAAAGGGGAAGGGTAGTAGAAAGAAGACCACACACTAGATGGATAGATTCAATCAAAGAGGCCATGGTTGTGAGCCTGCTGGACCTGAGCAGAGCAGTTGAGGACAGGGGGGCTTGGGGGTGTCTCATTCATAGGGTTGCCATGAGTAGAAGTCAACTTGAGGGCAGTTAACAGCAAACAACAAATGGTTAGGGTTAATTGATTCAATTAATCTGATTTGGCAAATATTTTTTTTTCATTGTATCTTCATAATAAACATATCTTCAATGTGCAAAAATAGTAAGCAATATATCTCCAGTGGCATCGTGGTTTGAGTGTTGGACTATGACTATGGAGACCAGGGTTCAAATCCCCGCTTAGCCATGAAAACCCACTGGGTGACCCTTGGAAAGTCACACACTCTCAGTGTCGAAAAACCTATGCCTTAGTGTTGCCATAGGTCGGAAATGACTGAAGACACACAACAACAACAACAACAACAACAACAACTTTTACTTACTTTTATTCTGCTTATTAGGATATTGTAGTACATAAGCAATCAGGGGAAATGTTCCAAGCTGCTGTTTGTTTGTTTGTTTGTTTGTTTGTTTGTGTAATATCCCACCCTTCCATCAGTATGGGACCCAGAGTGACTCAGAACACAGATTAAAACAAAATACAACTTTAAAAAGCATTCTAATGAAAAGAAGCAAACAATGTAATGATTTCTTACTAAAATGCAGTAATTTAAAAGCTAAAGGAATTTAAAGAATAACAATGAAAATAAAAGTTCAGCACCACCCATTGAAAGACCTTTCTGTGACAGTTAATAGCCAACTTCTATCTAAATGGGAAGGTCTTTCCCTGCAGGCAGAAGAGATAGGGCAGCAAGCTTCCTGTGGGAAGGGATTCCACAACCTGGAAACAGCCATCAAGAAGGCCCTGTCTCAAGCCCTTACTAAACATGCCAGTAATATGGATGGGCAAAAGAGAAATCCCTCCTCTAAGAATTTTAAAATTTGGACAGCCTAATTTAGGGCTTGCCTAGATGGGCTTTTACCTGTCTTGCCCCTGCCTTAGAGCCCTTCAGTCCTGATGATGCAGGGCTTTTGTCCAATTTTGCCCCTGGGCCATCCTCATGTATCCTGGGACAAAGATGGGGCTAATGATGGGGTAAATGTGATGCAGGGGCACCAGCTGAATTTATGTCACTATTTAGCCTGGCTGCCTCATCACTTTCGCCGCAACCAAATAAATACCTATGGAGACTGCAGTTCCACAGTTGCCACCTTTATGTCAAATGTCCCCTCTTATCACTTCCTTGGATGGGGGTTTGACTGAATCTAGATAGTACTTTTATCAGTGTGTGTTTACTCACAAGGTTTGCATGCCAAATAAATGCCAGTAAGGGTAATAATTCAGGAGGAGTCTGGATTTGATCAATAAAACATAAAGATTGGTTTATTGTGTAAACAGTATAACAGAAATGCTTTGACCTTTGTCTCCAACTTGGTTAAATTCAAACTTGTTGCTAGTCCCACTATATATGGTGACCATATAACTTCAGAATCTGCCAGACTCAGTAATAACATGAGGTTCTTTCTTTCCTCTCACTCTATATTCCAATCCGCCTCTATTCCTCTTAACACTTATTCTCACTGCATACACACTCCCTCATCTTCACTCACAGCCATACACACATTCCAGTCCTCTCCCCTTCACATCACATCTTAAACTCTCCCTTTCAACTGTCATCTCCCTTTCTCTCAACTGTCATGCACCTCTTTTGAGTCTAGGAGACCCCTCCCACACCAGTTTCTTGCCACGGGATTGGTTCCCTCATGTTCTCTTCCCATATGTTCATCAACATTCAATCAGATGCTCTCCACAGTAAAGCCCAATAAAATGTTTCTTTAAAAAAAAAAAAACCTACCAAAAACCTGCTTCTTCTTTCTTTTTCTTTTTTAAAAAGGATTGGGTTCTATGTGACTGCAGGAGCCCTTAGTGGCATGCTGCCCCATATGCAGCTGCCTCCCTCATCACATTCTCTGAAGATAGGAAATATTCCTGCAGCATGTGACCAAGGGTGGTCATATGCAAAGGACCTTGGTCACATGCTGTGGGACAGTTTCCTGGCTACGGAAAGTGGGATGCAAGCAGTGGTGGTAGCGGTTACAGAGACTGGCTGTTGTGCCAGTCTGGATTTCCTCCCATTTTGTCCGGCAACTGGGGAGCAACAGGCCTTATCCACAGGTGGGGAGCCAGCATATTCTGGACCATGTAGATGAGCCCATAGGGAGATAGAATTTTTCAAACAGTATGGACCCAGGTCATACAGGGCTTTGTAGATCATAATCAATGAACATAACTGTATTTATTCCTCCTTCCCCTGATGTTCCTTGTCAGTTGAAAATTCCTCAGAATTTGTCATCTGCAATGTGAACACAGTTCATTAGCTGTTACCCCCTCCAGTTGGTCGGGTTTTTGTTTTTGGAAGAAATAGACTGTAATATATGCCAGAAATGCATGTGCATAATGTTATGTACATTTTTCTCATATGTGTATAATTTTTGCTGCATACACTATGGGTTTAAATCTTTACATACTTACTGCTGAAACCCCTGGTGGCACAGTGGTTAAATACCAATACTGCAGCCACAAGGTTGCAAGTTCAATCTCAAGGGCTCCAAGGTTCACTCAGCCTTCTATCCTTTCACAGGTCAGTAAAATGAGTACCCAGCTTGTGGGGGCAATTAGTTAAAACACATTGGAAACCACTTAGTGCCTAACATGTTAAGGAAAATGCAACATGGGACATACAGTGAAAGAAATAAAATATGTATGTGAAAGTCACAATGACTAAGCAAGAGCAATTATGGGGCTACACAGGTGAAACTGCTAATGTAATCTAGAAGGCCTGAGAGCCATGGACAGAGGTACTGAATGCAGATTGGAAACACCTGAGAATCATTAAGTGTACAAGGTGAAATGTTGAAATACATGGGTTGGTCTTAAGCATGGGTGGAACTACGTGGACCAATCAGAATGGAAGTACACACCCACTGGGTGGAAACTAACTAGTGGGTGGTGATAAACAATGGCTATAAAATTGCAATGTTTGCCAATGTATGGTTGTTGAGTAGAGGTGGAGTAGTTTGGAGATATTGTGGAGTAGTGTGTAGAGATTGTGATTTGTTGACCATATAGTATATTTATATAGAGGAATAAAGTAGGTTTTATATAAAACTACTGAGTTGCCTGAGTGAATCCTGGAGACGTTTTGGAGACACCTGGAGACGTTTTGGAGACACCTGGAGAAGAGTGAGAAGGCTTGGAGAGTTTGTCAGGATCTTCAGCCTATTCTCTGAAACTCTGCTGCTTTGGAGGAAAGCATCAACCACTGGTCTAAGCTGGTCAGCTCTGCTGCATAACAAGGTGGTGAGTTAGAGCCAGAGGTGAAGAGCTACAACTCCCATCATCCCTGACAAGGGTTATGGGCCCAGTTACTAGAGCACCCAGCATCCACAGAAGCTGAAATTTCCAGAGAGTGGAAGAAAGCTTTGTGGACGACAGATCAGAGCAAGCTGTTTGTGCTGCACTGATAAGCCTCGTGAGTAAATCATTTTGTGTTTTGCTTAAGCCCAGACGGGTCGGCTGTGCATACTCAGAAGGACTGTGTCAAATTGAGTCACTGCACAAATCAAGATGGAAATTCTAAAGTTCAGTAAATTAAATAGAAACAACTACTCTACCTGGAAGATTTATGCCCAATCTCTACTAGTAAAGGAAAGTCTGTGGTCAACAGTTGAAACAGGGCTGGCAGCCGATGCTGATGAAGCCACTCAAGAGAGAGATAGTAAAGCAAAAGCCTGTCTTTATCTCATGCTTGAAGAAGACTTAATTAATGACGTCAGAGATAAAACGTCCGCCAAGGATGTGTGGGATACCTTGCAGAGATTACACACTCCTTCAACTGCTTTTGCAAAAATGCTATGGTCTAAAAGAATATACAGGCAAAAGATGGCTGAAGGGCAGTGTGTGATAGAACATTTAAAAATAATGCAAGATTTGTTTGTGCAAGCTGAACTGAGGGGAGTGCAAATTAGCAAAGAGCAGCAATGCTACATTTTAATAGAATCGCTAGACTCTTCGTGGGACAACATAACGAACAGCTTGCAGAACTTGCCAGAAGCTGAGCTTAATAGAGACTTAATTGTGGCCAGAATACTGGAAGAGAACCAGAGAAGAATGTCTGAGCAGGGTGACTCAGCAAGCTTAAAGACTGTGCCAAAACAACAAACAATTCCTGACTGGCGAACGCAGGAGGAAGCAGCCTCTACAAGGGAGCAACGGAGGTGCTTTTATTGTAAGAAGATTGGTCATCTGCGAGACATTGTAAACATTTTGCAGCTGAGAGACGCAAGCAAGCAGAGAGCAGATGGCAGCCGCGGCAGTATCAAAAACAGTCCAGACCTCCATTTTTGAGGGACAGTGGTAATAAAAAGGGGTTTGCAACCATGATTAAGGAAAAACAAAATGCAAATTCTAAATGGCTAGTTGATTCAGGAGCCTCATCTTCGATGTGTAATGATATTAATTTAATAAGTAATAGAAAATCAGCTAATGTAAATACTGTAGTTTTGGCTGATGGGAAAGAGCTAAGTACTGTAAATCAAATGGGTACTGTGTACATTCCAGGGCTAAAAGAGTATTTTAATGATGTCTTACATGTAAAGGAGTTAGAAAATAATTTGTTATCAGTAAGCAGATTAACAGAAAGAGACTACACAGTCATCTTTGAAAAGAACATGTGTAAGATAAAACTGAATGGGGAATTGCGTGGCATAGGTTTGAAAAAGGACAAACTTTATTATTTGGAGGACAATATTGATAGCTACAGGGTTGAAGAAGCTAATAACATAGAAAATATTCCAATCCACAAAGACTGCATACACGAGCTTCACAGAAAATTCGGCCATGCGAGCTTCAAATGTTTAAAGAATTTAATCAGTATGTGTCCAGATTTAAAAGTTACTGAATGCAAAAACCACTTAGATTGTACGGTATGTCAACAGGTAAAGGTCAGAGCTTTTCCAGTACCTAAGAAAACAAAAAGAATTGCTCAAAGACCATTTCAGTATGTACATGCAGATGTCGCCCAAGCTAATTGTTTGTCCTTAGGGGGAAGCAAGTATTTCCTAGTAATTGTTGATAGGTATACAAGGTTTGCATTTGTGAGAATAATGAAAAACAAATCTGACGCTGGGCAAAGTTTAAAAGCATGGGTAAGAATGGTGGAAAGACAATTTGATAGCAGAGTAGGCACCATTATTACTGATAGAGGAGGAGAATTTTTAAATAATCAATTGTTTAACTGGTTTCAAAAGGTGGGAATAAGGCATGAAACTACAAACCCTGCTTGTCCTAGTGAGGATGGGTTAGCAGAGAAGAAAATACAAGATATAAAAAGAATTACTGCTTGTATGATGGCAGATGCAGGGGTGAAAGATAGTTTTTGGGCAGAAGCAACTTTGACTGCAATACATATCAGTAACAGATTGTATCATTCAGAAATTGAAGACATTCCCTACAGGGTATTGTATGGGAGAATGCCAAATTACAAGTACTTAAGGGTTTTTGGACAATTTGCTCATGTTTACACACCTGCTTGTTTCAGGAGGAAAGGAGAACCCAAAAGCAAAAGGCTTAGGTTTTGGGGGTATTCTGGAAATAGCTACAAGTTTCATTTGGGTGGAAAACAAGTGCAGTATTCTAGGTCTGCAAATTTCGAGAGACATGCTGGTTGGGACAAACTGCATGCCAATAAAGAAGTGTTTTTGAGATTAGGGAGTTCAAATGAGCCAGAAGCACAAACTGAACCAACCTCAGGAAACGGAGGGGTTTCAGTTAAGCAGGAAGCATCACCTAGCAGCAGTGGTAGTTCTTCCGATGATGAGATAGCATCTAGGCCTACTACTACTCGAATGACTGAAGACAAGAGATTTAGTCATAGAACTACAACTCCTAGTAGAGAAAGTGAGGATGAAAGAGACAGAACAGCAGATTGTATTCCCAGGCGTAGTCATAGAGTTAGAAAGCCTCCAGGTAGGTTTGTTGTGACAAAGGCAAGAGCTTGTTTAGCAGTAGAAGAACCTGAAAGTTTTGAAGAATTGGAAAGTTATTCTAGTGAAGAACAGGAAAGATGGTTTGATGCAATGGATAATGAGTTTGGTTGCCTGGTAAATAAAGATGTTTTTGAAATTGTTGACAGACCCAAAGACAAGAAAGTAATTGGTTGTAAATGGGTATACAAAAGGAAAGAAATGCCAGATGGAAGTATCAAATATAAAGCTAGGTTAGTGGCTAAGGGTTTTGCACAACAGCAGTATGAGAACTATGACAAGACATATTCTCCAACTGCAAAGCCAGAAAGTCTGAGACT
This sequence comes from Gambelia wislizenii, assembly GCA_030847615.1. Classification (NCBI taxonomy): domain Eukaryota; kingdom Metazoa; phylum Chordata; class Lepidosauria; order Squamata; family Crotaphytidae; genus Gambelia; species Gambelia wislizenii. Next base: position 189,958,363 of record JAUMIR010000003.1, on the reverse strand, counting down.
GGTTCTAGCTGTAGCAGTAAAAAGGAATTTAGTTGTAGAGCATTTTGATTTTGAGACAGCTTACTTGAATGCGGCTTTGGATGAAGAAATTTTTATGGAGCAGCCACAAGGTTTCGAAGAAAATGGTAGTCAGAGAGTATATAAATTAAAGAAAGCATTGTATGGTTTAAAACAAAGTGCCAGAGCGTGGAATCTGTGCATCAATGATGAGCTAGTTAAGCTAGGTTACAAGAGGAGCATTGCAGATGCTTGTGTTTATACAAAAGGAGACATAGTATTAGTGATTTATGTAGATGATTTGTGCGTAGCAGCAAAGTCAAAACAGGAAATTGAGTCAGTAAAAAGAGAATTGTCTGAGAAGTTTGTTTTGAAGGACTTAGGTGTATTGAAGTCTTATTTAGGTATTTGCGTTGAATGGACAGAAGAAGGACATTGTTCATTAAGTCAGAGAAATAAAATTGAAAGATTGATTGAAAAGTGTGGATTACAGAATGCAAAAATAGTAAGAGCTCCAATGACAACTGGTTTTGTGTCTGAGGAAACAACTAGAGCATTTGAGGACAAGATTCTCTTCAGAAGTATAATAGGATCTTTACAATTCTTATCTTGCCACACCAGACCAGACATTTCTTATGCTGTAAATGTATTGTCTAGAAGGGTTAATGATCCAAAAATTGAAGACTGGACAGCAGTAAAACATTTATTGAGATATTTGAAAGGAACCTTAGATAGGAAATTGATTATAAGAAGCAGTAGTTCAGATCTAGATTGTTATGTAGACAGTTCATTTGCATCAGAATTAGGAGACAAGAAGTCAGTTACAGGAATGATAATTAAATATAGTGAAAGTCCAATAGTTTGGAGAAGTAGAAAACAAACTAATGTAGCGATAAGCACAACGGAAGCAGAATTCGCTGCTTTGAATGAGATAGTAAATGAGGTACAGTGGATTAAGCAATTGCTAAATGATTTAAATGAAAGTTACAAGATACCAGTGGAAATTCTGGAAGATTCACAGTCATGCATAGCGATGGCTGAAACTGAAAGTTTGAAGAACAGAACAAAGTATGTTGGTGTAAGATATCAAAATGTGCAAGACATGGTTCAGAAGGGTGAAATAGAATTGAGATATATAGAAACACAACACAACATAGCAGATTTGTTCACAAAAGCATTGACAGCAGAAAAACATGAAAGGCTGACACAAATGGTTGGAATGACATTGTAAGACACATACAATATTTTATTTCGGAGGGGATTGTTAAGGAAAATGCAACATGGGACATACAGTGAAAGAAATAAAATATGTATGTGAAAGTCACAATGACTAAGCAAGAGCAATTATGGGGCTACACAGGTGAAACTGCTAATGTAATCTAGAAGGCCTGAGAGCCAAGGACAGAGGTACTGAATGCAGATTGGAAACACCTGAGAATCATTAAGTGTACAAGGTGAAATGTTGAAATACATGGGTTGGTCTTAAGCATGGGTGGAACTACGTGGACCAATCAGAATGGAAGTACACACCCACTGGGTGGAAACTAACTAGTGGGTGGTGATAAACAATGGCTATAAAATTGCAATGTTTGCCAATGTATGGTTGTTGAGTAGAGGTGGAGTAGTTTGGAGATATTGTGGAGTAGTGTGTAGAGATTGTGATTTGTTGACCATATAGTATATTTATATAGAGGAATAAAGTAGGTTTTATATAAAACTACTGAGTTGCCTGAGTGAATCCTGGAGACGTTTTGGAGACACCTGGAGAAGAGTGAGAAGGCTTGGAGAGTTTGTCAGGATCTTCAGCCTATTCTCTGAAACTCTGCTGCTTTGGAGGAAAGCATCAACCACTGGTCTAAGCTGGTCAGCTCTGCTGCATAACAAGGTGGTGAGTTAGAGCCAGAGGTGAAGAGCTACAACTCCCATCATCCCTGACATAACACACTATAAAAGAGGGGTAGATGTGTAAAGTGCTATTGATTAACAATTTGTAAGCCACTCTGAGAGCCTCTGTGCCATGTAGATGAGCACAGTGGTATTTATAAATACCTAAATAAATAAATAAAAATAAGAATGAAGAATTTAAAAAGTCCTCTCTAAGGGATGAGATTATGAAACTTTATACTTCTTAATTCTCTTCCCATATGGGGGCTTTTTCATGAAAATTGTACATAAACAATGGTTTGACAGAGAAAAATCATTTTGTGAAAAACCTACTGATTCATGCAATTCAAATGTTCACAACAAAGTCCTGAAATACAAAAGATCTTGGATGACCATTTTCTTGGTGGGGGGGTCTTTTGAGACATTCTTTCTTATAAAGAATGGGAAAAAAAGTAAGTGTTCTTTGCATCCTTACATTAGACTCACATCCCATGACATTTACAAGGATGCATGGACAATCTGTGAAATCTGAAATTTGATAGGATTAATGCACAATGAATTTGTATTCAAACTTCACACAAGAGACAGCAACTCCATACACAGAGTGAATAAGAACAGAAGGAGGGTGGAGAGGACAATCAGACAGTATGTGATTTAGCTCACTGTTTCTTTGAATATAGTGTCTACTTTTCCTTTGAGGAATATGGCATTTACCTGCACATCATGGCCATCAGCCCAGAAGACATTATGGCTTAATCAAGCTGCTTCCTGTGACATGTAGAATGTGAAAAAAATCTATTGTAACTTTAAAAAAAAAACTTTTCTAGGCTCTAGCCCTGCCTTACTTGGTTGTTATAAGGATAAGAATAATCTAATATTTGTGAAGTATTTGAACCATGAAAAATTTCTACATAAAGTATTCTGACTCCTGCCCCCCATCCATTCTTTAAAACATACATGGTATGAAATTTAACACACACACACAGAGGTTCACTACTTTTGATTTATCCATGTTTGCATGTAGTATACTAGATTCATTATATAATGAAATAGAGTAACAGTTGGCAATTCTGATACATATATACCATATGGATGCCCTTGAAGAATACCATCAGGGTAAATGACACAGGGGTAAGGAGGGAAAATTGCAGGATTGAATATGAGCTACAATATAAAACAGTTTAGCAAAATGAGGATCTTCCTGGTTTAAGATGATCCTCCAGATTTTTCTCAAAGTGAATCTCCAGTAAAATTAAGCATGCTTTAGGAATTAAAGTTGTACAAATTCTGTGTCAAAAATTACCAATCTGGGATGCAGCCTCCAATCAGAATTTAGTTGCCTGCAGATTTTCAGTTCCCAAAATGCAGTAATGTTGTCCCCCACTCTTTAAACCTTTTAAAATGCATGTTTTCAGTTGTAAAGAAATGTGGTTTTTTTTAAATTACAGTTTCATTCTCTGTCACAGATAAAAGTACACTTTTATCAGATATAAAGACATGTATGACAAAGCAACAGGTTTCATTATCATCTCAACTGACCAACTGGTTTGAGTGGGTGGGTGGGGATGTTATTGCTGTGAAAGTACTGTAGCTTAAAGCAATATAGGCTTTCAAATGCAAAGCACTGTTTCTTTGAAGAGACAAAAAATTAAAAGAACAAAAATGTATGATTGCAGTAGGTACAGAGTGTAATGCTGGCACTTCACTCAGAGAGGGGGAAGAGAGAGAAGAATCACAGCAAGGAGGTAAGCAACTACACCCTTGATACCCAGAGGGAAACCCTAGATGATGCTCATAGGTTTAATGTCCTAACCACACACTGTGATAATAGGTGGCTCATAGCCATGTTTATTTATGTCATATAACAGGGACAATGCTCCTTTGGACCCCTTAAGTTTGAGCACTTTCCTCCGCAGCCACAATTAGGATGGCACAGTTGCTATGCTTGTCTGGGTCTTCAGGCAGGGAGGCAAATCTCAGGAGGACTGGAGGAAGAGAAAAATTGATTTCTCTCTGTGAGATGGCTTTAAATACTGGCCCCCTTCTCCACCCATTTACAGCTCATGCTGGGACTCCCTGGCTTAATACAGAGGTGTTTGAATGTGTATTGTACTTTGTACACTTTGAGACAAATGTTGGGAATGGGTTCATATCTGGATCCATTATACCATTTGGAGTAAGGTTACGGAGGGGGGCATGGGCATCATAATTCAAGAGCCTTCATGTTATACAAGCATTGGGAGCAACAGCTTGGTTTCAGGGTTGGGGGAGGGAACCTTCTTAATGACTGGCAGTAAGCTTCCCATAAATCTCAGCTGCAGTGTACGGCCCAAAATTTTTTCTGATGGGTCATGATTTCTGTATATATGGCCATGGAAATGATGAGACATATTAGGAATGGCAATAACTACTGGTGCTGATGTGTGCATTTTGCCCCCTTCCAAGATTTCAAATAATTGTTTTTGTCCTGGTTCTGTTACCGTAAGAGGTGGGGGGTGCTTTAGCACCACACCAGTGATGCCAAAATCTCTACAATTATCTGAGGGAATTATTAGCTCAAACGGAAGCCTGCAAGAGGAGGGTAATTTCGAGGATCTTTTCACCTATGTATACCAGTACTAACCATAGAGGAGGCTCATTAAAGTAATACAACATATTTTATTGGAATAACACAAAAAGTAAACTAACATACACAACACATGTTCTTAAGAACCATACCAGGCTATAGCAGAGCAAGGCAGAAAGATTAGATAAAGAGAGAGAGACTTAGGACTATAGGGAGATAGTTACCATTCTTGAAGAGAAGAGTTCTATGCAGCGAAGATACTCAGACAAGTGTCTCAGGGTGGCACAGGAGGTTCCAATCCAGGACTCACCAAGAAAGAGAGTGGCTGGGTTCGTCCACTGTGGCACACCTTACTATTGTTGGGGGACTAATATTTATACCCTATTTTATATCCTGAAGGGCTCCTCTAGTTATGACATAGCTGGATGGCTTCCCCACGGGTTACACAAAGGAAGTAGAAACTCAACTGATAAATTAATGGCTAGGAGACAGAAATTGATGGGTTTGCAACAACCTCGCAAGGTTGGACAGGAGGGGCTTAGGAGTGACTTCTGTAGGAATAGTTTTGGGAATGGTCTTTTAATTGAATGAATCATTGCTGAGACACCCATGCTGGAAAAAAGAATTAGCAGACACCTCCTTAACATCTGTGTTTACTAAGGAGTTTCAGCACAATCCTAATTTGGGCTTTCTTGCCATCATATTTTGAAGACAAATTCCAGGTCATTGTGACCTCAAACTGAACCTTGGTTTGTCCCAGACAACCTGACCCCGAAAAGTATCCTATATTTCCTATTACGACATACCATGGAGAGGGGGTAGTGGGGCATACTAACAGTCCTGCATGGTCATATTATTTGGTTAGTTGTGCTTTACCCAAGTCCTGGGCCCATTTACCCAGATTACCTTCATGCCCATTCCAGAAACAATTGACCCAGAAACAATGCAGGCCCACCTCACAATCTGGCCTGCTTTTTCACTGAGACCTGCCTTCTTGGGCTCAGACTTTGGCCCTGAAAACTCAGACAGTGGGATGCTGTGAGTCAGGATCCTAATGAGACTCCTCCCCACACTTCATTTATGCTGGAAAAAGAAGGTCCCATTACATTTCCATTCAATCTGCAATGCCCTCCTTTTTGTTTTAACTGCAGCACAATAGGAGGTAATTTTGTTCAATTCTATAGATAAGGAGGGAGAGTTTAAAGCAGGGATGGGGAACCTCAGGCCCATAGGTTGGGTTTCTACACCTCTGTGAGTAGTTTCCATCTCTCCCACATGATAGTTGCACTCTTATCTCTGGAGAGGGGTGGGGAACAGGAGGCCATTTAAATCCTAGGAAGTTCTTGTATGTGATTGAACTCTAGTTTAGAGCCTGGGAATGTGTGACATGGAACGTAGTTATGCTCTGACGCCTGAGACACTGTTGCATAAAACTGAGATGTGCTTTACATACCTAAACACTGTTGCACTGGGGCTTATTCCTGAGTAGTCATACAAAGAATTGAGGTGTACTTTGTCAGCTTGGTTGGCATTTGTCAAAATTGGGAAAAATTACACTTGGGCCTGTCCACTTTGCTTTGTCTCTGTTTCATTAGCCCTTGCCACTGCTGAAAACACCTCCATGACCCTTCTTAAATTGGAATTTGGACCTTGAGTTTAACTTCAGTTTATACCTACACTCACAATGTGTTCAAGTCCATGGCGAAAAGCCCACCCCCAATGTTATTGAAAACCACCTATTAAGAAAATGAGGGCTACAAAACCCACTGACCTTCAGATGTTTGGTAATAAAATTCCCATAACCTTAGCTAGCATGGCTGAAAGGAAGGAAGTTGTAATCAATAATATCTGGAAGGTACTAACTTGCCTATCACTGACATGTGTTGGTTAGTCAAGTCCTAAGAAGGAGAGGAAAATGGAATATTGTCAATAAATTGCATACAGATAACTATACTAATAAAGGTGTGAAAGTATGTGTGTGTATGTGTGCGCGAGCATGCACAGATGTGTGATATCTATGGTCTTGTCTATATGAGGAGGGGAAATATGAACATGTCCAAAAAAGCAAGCATTTGCAATGATGCGACCTGTCCTCACAGTCAAGAGACCCCTAAATTCCACATAACCCTCTAGCCAAGATGGCAACCACGAGTGATTTACTCACAATTTTAAATCTGCCACCACCATTTTTTTTAAAAAAAAATCAGTTTCCTATGATGCACACAATCGATAGTTCATATTTAAAAAAAGAAAAAAAGAAAAAAAGAAAAAAGAAGAAGAGTATAAGATTGCTGTGTTATTGACTTACCAGGCCGTCGTTTAACTGAAAAGTTAACATGGTGGACATAGGAACTTTCCCTGTGTGCTAGACCCACCCCCATGCTTGTCCAGACAATCAGATTACTCTGGTGTTCATATCTGTGTGAATGCAAGTGTATGGGGCTTTTTAAAAAAAAAATGCGGACGAAGCCCCAGATGTAACACACATGGATTTTGCAGTGGATTTGGCTGTCCCCCTTCTGAATGACATGTATTTATGTGCATGTCTGTAAGAACGGATCACTGTATGTTCATATCCCATTCATTATATTTTGAACATAAAGACAAGACCTATATATGGTTGTCTAATCCCTGTTTTAGCTGGATTTTATCCAGTTTTAGGCATTCTGCCCAGTACCCTTTTGGAACATTTGCTGGCCTATATTCTAAGAGCTCAACTACATGGGTGATTTAACCCAGCTTGCTACCCTTCCAGAGCCCTGCAGTCCAAATGATGCAGGGCATTTATTCCGATCTGTCCCAGGCACTCCAAATGACCTCCAAGACAGATATGGGGCTGGAACAGAGGCAAGCCAGGATCAGGCCCTTTACCACATTTTTAAAAAGCACCCTGTTTAATCCAGTATCTCCAGATCAGCCTGCACATGTGTGCAGGAGCCCGTCACAGCATGCTGTCCCTTGCTGACACCACCAGCTCCCTGACTCTCCTGGAAGCCAGTCTGGGGCCCTCTACATGTGACCAAGGTTGTTCACGTACAGGGAGCCTGCAGACACATGTCGTGGGATCCCTGCCATGCTTCTGCATTAGCAAGGGAAATGGTGGTGGTGACGGTGGTGGCAGTAGCTTTAGCGATGGGTTGGTGTCCTGTTTAGACTCCAGCCTGTTTTCGCCAGGGGAACAGGCCACCTCCATAGCCAGGATACACCAGAGTGGAGGTGGCATTATCCTGGCTAATGTAGATGAGTCCTAAGTTTTCTTTTCTTTTTAAAGGTAAATCTCTATCCCTTCTGTGAGTCCAGGAAAAGTACTGCCCCACTGTTTTACAAGAAATGAGACTGCAACTCCTTTTAATGTTTCAGCCAATGAGTAAAGTATCACAGCTGCCCTAATTGAAAGGGGATCCCTTTAAGGAAAGCCCTTCTTTGCTTAATGAAAGTCACAATTAAAGGTGTTGAAGCAGGGCAATCCTCTGACTAGCAGCACCTTTTCCTTTCACCCTATTGGGAATGGCAAGGCTTTGCTCTCTGCAAACAGACTAGGTGAATGTTGCAGATTGGGAGGAAAAACCTAGTCTGTTTGCAGAGAGCAAAGCCTTGCCATTCCCAACAGGGCAAAAGGAAAAGGTGCTGCTAGTCAGAGGTTTGCCCTGCTTCAACAGCCTTTAATCATGACTTTCAGTAAGCAAAGAATGGCTTTCCTTAAAGGGATCCCCTTTCAATTAGGGCACATCTAGAGCTGTGCATCCCAGGCTGTATATCATCTCTGTTTCTCAGGTGTACAAATTTCCCTCCATTTCCCAAAAATAAGGTCAATACTGCAGAGAAGCATTCAGGCCAAGCAATTGTGGCAGTTTTGAAAGTGGAAGGGGGTTATCAGTGGTACAGATTTGATGACTATTGAAACTGGTGCCAGAACCTGTTTCAACGGTGTTTTGAGTGATTGGTGTGTGTGTTTATGGATACAAGTGAATTGATGGGATATATATATATAGTCAGATTTAGATTTAGTGCTGAAACTCTTCTCCCACTTCCCATATTCCATGTAGTAGTAAATCCTGTATATTAAACAAAATCAAACCTACATGGCTATCTGGAAACAGCCCATGAATCATGCACAAAAAAATAAAGAAAAAAAACCCCATGTGTATTTCTGCACAGAATAATTTCCTGAAATATGTTGGGATATGTGGATATCAAGCAAGAACTCTTCAGAAAATATCCATTTTCTCTGCAGCATGGAGAGAAGTATAAACATTATTCATCCTCACATATCTGCTCCTCCACCACTTTTCCCCTTCCTCAGTCTGAGGGATTTTTTAAAACAACAACAACACTAATGTGACGGTAGAGAGCATCCAACAATTATTTATATTCAAAGAAAATTATTAATAAACTTAGGATTTTATCAGATGGGACCCTTAGCACATTCTTTTGCTGGCATAAAAAAAAATAAATCAATTTTTATGCCAGCAAAAGAACACCACCCACCACACTTACCTTCTCTCCCAGCAAAGGCTTCCCCAGCAATGAAGGAGGAAGTGAACAGAGCTCTGTTCATGTCCTCATTCAAAATCCCATGGATTCTTCTGAGGTTACTCACGCAGGAAATTCAAAAATAAAAACAAAAATAAGGAAGTCAAACTTTTAAAAAGCACTGGAACACACTTTAAAAGTCCCAAGTAAACTGGGGAGGGTCATAAAAAGTGTGCCACTTACCTGGATGTTGCCGTCTCACCCGGAAGTGTTCTGGCCAGACTGACCATTGATGCTACATTCATGTGAGTTAAGTGGTGTGAGGTTCCACATGCCAGGAATGGCGGCATTAAAGTGCCGCCAGAGATCTATTGATGGCTTTGGCCATCAATAAAAAGGTATATGTTTTGGCCTGGATATTGCTTGCAGAGGGGCAGGATATAAATAAATTTTATTATTATTATTTATTATAAACACAAAAGGGCAACATGATCTGATATGTGTGCCCTTTTGTATTTATCTGGTGTTGTTATGACACTGTATTTAGTGCACCTGGTAAAGTCCCTAATGTTGTTACATATTTAAAGGCTAAATCCTAAACATGTTTGCCAGGGGTTAAGAGCTGTTGAGATCAATGGGACTTATTTCAGCATTAATGTGTTTAGGATTAGGGCCTAAATACCCCAAAGGGTATTGATCTTAAAAGCTGGACAGGGTCAACTGTAGTTAGTACTTAAATGGATAACCAAGACAGGTGCTATTGGCTATATTTCAGAGGAAGGCAATGGCAAGCCATCTCTGAGTATTCTTTACTCTACATGCTTTTTGAGGGTACACACATACATGCTTAAGATTGCATTGCAAATGTGGTACCCTGACAGATCAAAAACCTACAAATAAACTAAGGCAGCTGCGAAGCCTCGGGGGAGGTGTGTGGTGGTGGGGGGACTCCTTGCTGCGGGGTACAGAAGCAGTGGTTTGTGGGCCTGAAAAGATGTCTCGGGAGGTATGTTGTCTCCCTGGGGCAAAGATCCGTGATGTGACAGAGAGGCTGACAAGACTTGTCAAGCCTACGGATCATTACCCCTTCCTTTTGGTCCACGTGGGAACCAATGATACTACAAGGTACAGCTTTCCGAAGATCAGAAGAGATTATGAGGCTCTGGGAAGGAAGCTGAAAGAAATGGATGCACAGGTTGTCATCTCATCAGTTCTGCCAGTTGAAGGGCATGGTCCAGGAAGGGAGAGGAAAATAGCCGATGTAAACAACTGGCTCCATAGATGGTGTCGCCGAGAACAATTTGGATTCTTGGATCATGGGCTGCGCTTCCATGACGGGGACTTCTGGCAAGAGATGGGGTGCATCTCATGACAGTTGGCAGAAACATTTTTGCCTACAGTAGTCTCAAGAATTTGATCAGGAGGGCTTTAAACTGAGTCATATGGGGGAGGAAGATAGTACTCTGGAAGGCAAAAGGGCTGGAGAAAATAGTCAAACTGTCATAGAAGGATCAAGGCAAACAATGCAAGGACCCAACAGTGGGAGGCAAAAAAACGTGCACAGGCAGCAAGTAAAGGGAACACATGGTCTTAGATGTCTCTACACTAATGCACAGAGCATGGGAAATAAGCAAGATGAACGTGAACTCCTAGCACTACAAAACAAATATGATATAACAGGCATTACTGAAATCTGGTGGGATGTGTCACATGATTGGAATGTAGGAATAGAGGGGTATAACCTTTATAAGAGAAACAGGCCAAACAGGAAAGGACGAGGAATAGTGATATGTCAGGGATATTCATACCAGTGAAGAGATCCATGACATCAATACTGGAAGCCAGGTGGAGAGAATCTGGATAAAAATTAAAGGAAGGGAAACAACAGGGATGTTATTGTGGGACTCTACTACAGACCCCAAAGTCAGACAGAGGAACTAGATGATGCCTTTCTAGAACAGATGAAGACACACGCAGAAAGGAGAGATGTAGTAGTGATGGGTGACTTCAACTATCCTGATATTTGCTGGAAATCTAACTCAACCAAAACTTCAAGGTCTAGCAAATTCCTTACTTGCCTGGAAGACAATTTCATTGTCCAAAAGGTGGAAGAGGTAACAAGGGGGTCAGCTATTTTAGATCTGATCCTAACCAATAGGGATGACCTGGTTAATGGGGTGCAAGTGGTGGGATCCTTAGGTGAAAATGATCATGTTCTCCTGGAGTTTGTTATACAATGGAAAGGAGAAGCCAGGTATAGTCAGACATACATTCTTGACTTTAGGAGAGCTGATTTCAATAAACTCAGGGAAATGCTGGGGGTGATCCCATGGTCAGGAATACTAAAAGAGAAGAGACCTTGAGCTTGTTTGGAGGTTCTAGCAGGGGAGCGCAGCTATCGTATACCCTTGACCGAAGAACGGTACACTCCTTCTATCTGGGATGGTCGTCCTCTTCCACCGAGCGCGCAGCTTCGGGAGGGACGCACATGGAGCGGTGAGGGAGGAAGGGGACACCCGCCTAGCCAGCCAGATCAGCCGAATCAACCCTGGCGATCAATGGGGTGACAGATGTCGCAGCCAGATCGCCCTCACATTAAATGTACAAAGGTACTAACAAAAAAAAAAAAGAGAGAAGAGACCTTAAGACGGATGGGACTTTCTCAAAAGGGAGAAACTGAAGGCACAATTTCAAAGAGTACCATTGAGGAAGAAAAATGGGAGGTGTCTCAAGAAACCAGGATTGACGACTAAAGAACTTTCAACAGAGCTAAGTTTTAACCAGAATATGTACAGGAAATGGAAAAAGGGGGAAATCACCAAAGAAAGAATTCAAACAGATAGCGAACACACGTAGGTGTAAAGTCAGAAAAGCTAAAGTGCAGAATGAGCTCAGGCTTGCAAGAGAGGTTAAGAACAATAAAAAGGGTTTTTTGGGGTATGTCTGCAGCAAAAGGAGGAAGAAGGAAATGGTAGGGCCACTATGTGGAGAAGATGGCAAAATGCTAACAGGGGACAGAGAAAAGGCAGAATTACTGACCACCTTCTTTGCCTCAGTGTTTTCAGAAAAGGAAAAGGGTGACTCACCTGAGGATAATGTAACAGAGGACACAATAGGAGAAATCCAGCACAGAATAAGTAAAGAGGTAGTACAGGAATACCTTCTTAATCTAAATGAATTTAAATCTCCAGGACCAGATGAACTAGATGAAGGGAACACTGTGGATATCACATAACTTGATTTCAGTAAGGCCTTTGACAAGGTTCCCCATGGCATTCTTGCAAACAAGCTTGTAAAATGTGGGCTAGACAAGTTAATTGTTAAACGGATTTGTATTTGGTTGACTGGCTGACCCCAAAGGGTGCTCGGCAGTGGCTCCTCTTCGTCTTGGAAAGATGTGACCAGTGGGGTGCCACAGGGTTCTGTCCTGGGTCCAGTGCTATTCAACATCTTTATCAATGACTTGGAGGAGGGAATTAGGGGCATACTTATCAAATTTGCAGATGACACCAAATTAGGAGGAGTAGCTAATACCGTAGACAACAGGATCAAAATTCAAAATGACCTGGATAGACTGGAGAGCTGGGCCAAAGCTAACAAAATGAAATTCAATATGGAGAAATGTAAGTTACTGCACTTAGGGCAGAATAATGAAATGCATAGATATAGGATGGGGGAGACGTGGCCGAATGAGATTACGTGTGAAAGGTATCTAGGAGTCCTAGTAGACCACAAGTTGAACATGAGTCAACAGTGTGATGCGGCAGCTAAAAAGGCCAATGTGATTTGGGGCTGCATCAATAGAAGTATAGTGTCCAGATCAAGGGAAGTAATAGTGCCACTCTATTCTGCCTTGGCCAGACCTCACCTAGAATACTGTGTCCAGTTCTGGGCACCACAATTCAAAAAGGATATTGACAAATTGATGTGTGTCCAGAGGAGGGTGGCTAAAATGGTGAAAGGTCTGGAAACCATGCCTTATGAGGAGGGACTTAGGGAGCTGGGTATGTTTAGCCTGGAAAAAAGATGGTTAAGAGGTGACATGATAGCCCTGTTTAAGTATTTGAAGGGGTGTCACGTTGAGGATGGAGCAGGCTTTTTTTCTGCTGCTCCAGAGACTGGAACACGGAGCAATGAATGCAAGTTACAGGAGCAGAGATTCCACCTCAATGTTAGGAGGAACTTTTTGATAGTAAGAGCTGTTCAGCAGTGGAACACACTCCCTCGGAGCATGGTGGGGTCTCCTTCCTTGGAGATCTTTAAACAGAGGCTGGATGGCCATCTGTTGGGGATGCTTTGATCGTGATTTCCTGCGTGGCAGAAGGTTGGACTGGATGGCTCTCGTGGTCTCTTCCAACTGTACAATTCTATGATTCTATATCATTTTAAGGCAGGGGCTAAGTATAGCTATTTAAGACTTGGAGAAGGATTGGTTGCCCTGTCACTTCCACTCCTGTTTTGCTAGCATGGAGCTCACAATATACTTGGGGAATTGCATGGCCCTAATGCCACCATTGCACCCTGCTCGTTAAATCTGTCTTACAGTTAAGTAAATGTGCATAGCAAATGTATGTTTTATAAAGTGTGTGTGAACTAGAAATGGAATGGAATGGATATCCAAAAATATTTTTTAAATGTTCAAAAACATGTTTTTCAAATGTCAAGAAACTCTGATAAGAATCCTGCATGGATGAGATTCTTCAGAGTTCAGGGCTTATTCTGCACAAAATTTGCACGCAGTTGTTTTGTGCAGGAAACAGCCTTTTCTGCACGGGAAACAGTATTTTCTGTGGAATAAATATTATTTCAGCATAGAAAATGTACTTGGGGATGGTTAAATACAGGAGAGAGAGAGGAAGACCACAAAGAAACAAGCCGGGGTGGGAGATGAGTGAGAAAGAGCAAAAGAAAGGGAAAACAGCTGCTGACAGAGGAAAAGGAAAAAAAAACGTACAGCTGAGTAGGTGGGTGAATGAGTGAAGAGGACTTCTAGAATTGTTTAGTGAATGGACAGAAGAACACCTGGGGCTTGTCTAGAGATGTCTTTTGGCCAGCATATTCTGGCCCTGGAGCTGGCCTGTTTCCCCACCATTACTGAGACTGGAAGTCTGCATGCACACACCGGCTGCCACATACACATGCTGGCTGGTAGGGGTGGGTGCCTCCCCTTCTGTCATGGATCACATTCTCTGAAGTCAGGAAGGAGGCCCTCAGCATGTGATCAAGAGTGCAGAGAGACTCCAGCAGCAGTGGTGTCTGGTCATGCAGACTGGTGTGCAGGTACAGACCCTGCGTTCATGCACAGGACCACTCTGGGTTTTCCCACGTAATGAAGGTTTTCTTGTAAAAGGCTTCCCACTGGGTGCCCCCTGTCTTTACCTCAGGTGTCTTCAGGACTGCCCAGAGGCAAAATGGGGCAAGAGCCTTGTGTCCTTTGGACTGTAGGGCTCCACGAGGAAGCCAGGTTAAGTAGCCCATCTATACTAACCCCTGGTTGGATTGGAAGAAAAGAAGACTGAGGTGGAGTGAGAATTAAGGGAGGGGTTTTTTTTTTTACCCTTTGCAAAGGTTTGGTACGTTCCCTAGTACTTGAATAGTTACAAAGCAAAATTAAAATTCAACACTCTACATAATAATTCCCATTGAAATTCCCACCTATATGAGGAGGGAAATGTGAATTGATTCATACTCACTCAAATTTGAAGCAGGATAGCCTTGACCTAATGGTGTTTGGCAAACTCGCAAGTATGTGAGGCTTTTTGCTGTCCCAATGGACATGCCAGCAATTCAAGATGGCAGTTGTGACTCATGTTTTTATTTTCACCAGTTGCTACCGCTGAACTTTTTAAAAAAGGGATAGCTAAGGTGCAAAAGTGTGATAGTGCCTAAATACATTTTTTTAAATAAAAAAAGGCTGTTTTGTCACATGATTGCTCACTTGCTAAGGCAAAAATTAAGATGGCAGTTCTGGGGCACTTGGCTTCTTAAAAAGCCATGCCCCCTGCTCCCATCTGGCCAATCAGCTTTCTACTTCCACTTTTCTGGGGTATGTGAATAAATACAATCACCTGTCCTAATGATCAACAATGTGCATTCTCTATGCTGTTTTTTAAAAAACTTTAAGGAAGGTACCAGAGGCTTTCCCCAAGGAGTTTTGGGTGGATTTATTCCCCCTCCTTCCAAATATGGTGGAATTATGCAGGATCCAGTTAATACAGGTCGCATTCTCCTCAAATTCTGTGAGGAGTATTTTCACCATTTAGACAGGCCCATATATTCAGTAGATTTCTTTAAAAAAAAGATGAATAGCATTAGAAAAATAAGAAACTGACAATAGGATTAAAGACTAGAGTCATGTGTTACCCTATATGCTCAGGGTTCTTAGGGATCCTCAGAATATTGACATTAATTTGGGGAATTTAAGTACTCAGCTTGGCTATGCGAGAGGGCGCAACAGATAGCAGAATCTTTTGACCTGTGTTTACTCATACTAAGGAGGAGACATTAAGCTAGATAGTATAATAATTGATCTTTATTTGAAAAAAAGCAATAACAACATTCACACATATATTCAGGCTTCACACACTCATGCAGGGCTAGCAAATAAAGTAGGAAATATTGGGATAGAGGACCAGAGAAGGGAGTTGTTTGTGGGAGATATAACACCTGTCCTGTATAGCAGAAGTTCCTGCAGCAACGCGGTCTCAGAGTGAGCTCTGAAGGTCGGTAAGCAAACCAGCAGCCTGGATGTAGGAGGAGGAGCTGAATATGCAGAACACAATTTTGTAGGGGTTTTATAGTCAATATTTGCCTTCAGAGGATGGGATTTAGAGTGGAAGACAGTGTTTCTCAGAGTTGCCCAAGGTGAGACAAAGACACTCTGGATACGTTAATGGCATCTTAATTTGCAAATACTTTACAATTGAAAGGAGGAAGCAACATTGTTTGGGAGAGGTTGAAGGAATGAAGATCATTTGCAGGTTTGAGTTTCCCAGCCTTCACTGAGACCTTCAGTTGCCTTGCAAATTAACATTTCTTTGGAACTTGGGTGGCCCCTCCTTAAGTGCATACCTGACTGAGTCTGAATGCTAGTCTTCAGAATTTGTTGGAATTTTTCAGTTTTAATGGTCACACTGTATGGAAGGCCACATTTGGCCTAATTATTAAATATTGCCAATTTATTACAGATAAGGGGCAGAGGGTGTTAGGTATGTAACACATGGGTAAACAAATGTGAGACAAATAAACAAAATAACAGAAGATGTGTTTGTTCATCTTACATACAATTGGGTGTTTATCAGGGAGAGAGATGTGGTATGTCTGCCTATAAACAAAATCTGCATTATACATTCAAAATTCAGCCAGATCAATTTTGAAAAGCAGTACAAAACTACTTTGACATTTACAATGCAAGACTGGACAATGAGCTCATTGTTGTGACATGATGGAATGTGTTCTCTCTAACTAGGAAATGCAGCTCTAAGAAAAGAATCCAGATTCCATAAAGGCCTGAAATGTCATTCTGACTGGAGCAGTACAGCTGAACAACTGCTGCACAGAATTGTATTCTGCAGTACCGTACAATTTCAACAACAAATTCCACCAAAAGAAGGAAGGTGCTATCTCTTGATCATTATGCATTGTAGCATGACATCTGCTGTACTGGATTATTGTGGGCTCATAGCACTTTCCATTTTCAGCACAATGTTTTCCGGACAATATAAGCATAATTAGCACATTTCAGGTCTCAATATTATTGTCTCATGTAGCTTTATTGCCATAATAAACATGTGAATCATAGTAACTAACACAGCAGGGGGTCCTGGAGTGAATTCATTTTCATAACTGCTTTTGTTATCATAAATATGAAGGAAAAAATGGCTAGATCAGCAATTCCGCCCAGCTTACTAATAAGGCACAGTGCAGGGATGTGTGGGAAAGCCTCAACAGATGTAATATAGTGAAACATTCTCCCCATAATTAGTTATGGAAACACATACTAAAAATTAGACCTCAGTGTTTGTAGATCATTTATGTGATAGGAAGCTGGGTTCATATCAGAAGGGGTCATTCTCTCAGCAGGTCAACATGTTACCCATAAGCTGCAGCATGACTCGGTGTGCTCTGCATGTAGAAATAGTTTCAAGTTAGACCAAAATGAGTGTTATCTCAAACAGGAGACTTCCCCAGAAATTTGGTTATATAATGTAATGTAGTGTGCAGAATTGTCTTTATTTTATTTAGTTAGTTAGTTAGTTAGTTATACCCCGCTCTTCATTTTTAATTATTTTAAATAAATTATTTTAAATAATTGCCATCTTCTGTCATCGTTCCTTTACATGCCATTTTCCAAAAATGTGTAGGTAGAGTGGTGAGATGATGATGATGATGATGATGATGATCTTGAAAGTGATTGTTTCCTGATCATAGCAATATCCAATTGGGGAGCATTGAAAAGGTCTTTTGGGAGGTTAGTGGCATTTAATCTTCTCACCTTTATTCATCTTAATGGTTAGCTAGATTTTAAACTTTTGTGCAAATAAGCAACGGGAAGTTGGAATAAGGAATGAACTTCAGCCTTGTTATAAGAAAAAAGTGGTACCTGTTAGAAAATATTGCAGTGTGGAGCTCACCTTTTCAGTGTTCTGGTCAGCTATGCCATTTTCAGGTACTTCATTATATTCCCATGTTACCCAAATTGCTTGGGGTCCATCTACACACTCTAATTTCCTAATATTAAATTGGGGAATGTAACAAGCTCAACTTGGCATGTGAGAGGTTGGGCAATGGCAGGACCTTTGAACCTATGTATACCGGTAATAATGGAGGAGATTCTAAGCCAAAATGTACAATTAAATGATCTTTATTGGTAATTAATGTCAACAGATGTCATGCAAACACTCCCGCTTCAAATACCCACACAAGGCTATTGAAAGCACTTGGAAATATTTGGATAGAGGAATAGTGTAAGGGGAATAGTGGGTTATAATGTACCAATCCTGCAGAGTGGAGATTGTGAAGTGCACTGACAGTGAGTGGGTCCAGAAGATGGGACAGCTACCCAGTCTTATATGAAACAAAACAGGAAGGGAATCTGTGCAAAATTTGGTGAAGTTTTAGGGTGATATTTATATGATATAATTCCCCTGAAGGAACAGGAGTTTGGGTGGAATACAATGTTTCTCAGCGATTCCCATGACTAAACAAAGGGTGCTCTGGAAGAGTTAATGATTGATAATGGGTGCTGCATTTAGATCTGAATAGGATCAGGCAAGGTCTTTTGTTGGAGGGGAGCAGGAGAGGAGAGGAAAGACCCATTTCACAAGCATTAAGGTCTCTGCTACCAATGAGTGGATGAGTGAGTGACTCACCTCCAGGTGTTAACTCTCTGACCTGAATATTTGGTTTTGGAGGAATTTCCAAAGGAATTTCCTTGGTCTTACATGAATCCCCACTTGGTATTTGGGAGATTTGGTGTACCTGCAACCACGTAGATGGCTACACTTAGCCAAATTAGTAAGTATAGCCAATTATTTGATATTCCAAGATGAGGTCTATTAGGGTAGATAACACCCACCTTCTGCAGTTTTTAAACCCTGGTCCCCAACGTGCCCACAGAGGATGCCTAGTCTTCACTGAACACACACTATGGACACAGAGCTCTTATTTGTAAGGATATTAATATTTTGTATGTCTGCAAACTTGACTTTTCCTCGAACCTTCTGTTATCTCTCTCTTCTCCAATAAAGATATAGTTTTGCTACAAGCAGATCCAGACTTGGAGAATGAGATCACTATTAGCTTACAGAATGTCTTTCTGGGAGACATGAAGAGTACTTAAAACACAGAATTCTTTTTGTGGCACTGGCAAAGCATGTAACAGCTGTCATATAAAGCAGTATCTTTGTGGTAAACTATATTAGAACATTGTTGTCAAAACTCATTGTGCGAGATAGTATGAAAACAAGCTTCCATGTGACCGACCACCATTGAGATTAACTAGTTGGTGTTAACAATAACAGAATTAGAGTAACCATCTAATTCTCATCAGTAGATTTGATTCAAGGAACAAATTGGAACGTGAGCCAATACTAAGCAAATGCCAACTCCTAGGGTTTTTTTTAACCTCCTTATTATATATAAATTATTTTATAACACTCAACAACATATGTTGCTTTAACTGTCTCCCCTCCCAGATAAGGAGGGGGCATACTAGTCTGTTACAATGGACTGTAGTCTACAAAGATTTATGCCAAATAAAACTTTCTTCTCTTCAAGATGTCACAAGGCTATTGGTGACCGCCACTACAGATGCAGAAGAAATTAATCAGATCTGAATTTCTGTAGATAGTTATTAATTTGGATGTACAGATTTATAAGTGTACTGGAATGCACTCATGGACCACAATCTACATTTTTCAGTATTTTGTAATACAGTTTGGATTCAAAAATGTGCACATTTCAAATGCATATATTATGAAAAAGACTGCACAAAAATAGTTACATTAAGGAAAATTATGTACAAAAATGCATTATATTAGGGGGAAATGCTTGTGAACTGCAGGAGCTTGCAAAGTGTGTGCAGAAATATGCATTTTAGGGAAATGCAAACAAAATGTATACAAATGTTTTGTGGAGGAATTTTGGACAAATTCTGCTGTGTTTGGAAACTGATGTGAACTGCAATTTATAAATGTGGTTATCCCTAGCCTCTGAACATTGTATATACATAATGTGTCTTTCTTACAGTGTTTTTTGAAGTTGTGAACATTAGATTTACGAATGCAGTTACAAAATCCGGAGTAAATCTGTTGGTGCTTTTTCAGGACAAATCTGAGGAATTTAAATAATCAAAAAAAAAATGAAATTGTATGAATGAAACATCTGGGAGATAGGGTTTTCTCACACCTTCAAAGCTTAATCTCTCTCTGGCTTTTCTTCGCAAACGAAGATTCAGGAAGGACTCATCCTGCACTTTCTACAAGTGCACTGATGACTAAAGAGGCCAATCCGAGATAAACAAGTACAGTTGCAGAAAGCACAGCAGAAGGTCTCCTTGAGTGATGTTTCCAGGTTGTGATTCTTTCTGCGTTGTCGTTTCTCTTCAAGACTTGTTCGGAGTGAGTTCTCAAATAAAGCTGCAGCATTGTGCATAGTGTGTCTCCATGCCTCCCAGTGTGAGGCTAGGGCAGACCATTGTTGGTGGTCAATTTGGCCGAGCCTGAGATTTTGTTTCAGGGAGTCCTTGTATCACTCTTTTGGAGCTCCCCTCTTATGCTGACCCATGGTGAATTCACCATAGAGTAGTATTTTTGGGAGGCACTGGTCCTCCATCCTAGAAATGTGCCCTGCCCATCGGTTTTTGTATCATATGTTGGATAGCTGAGCCTTGGACTACTCAGTTGGTACTAAAGAGTCTTTGAAAATGTTCAGCCCATCAATTCACAATGGAGGCTTTATCAGTAATTAATTTTTGACCATCTGTACTGTATAAGGAGCTTTGGACCTGATAAGTAGGTCCAAACACTGCTTTAAGAGCTTCATAAGATCCTCTAAGATCAACCAGATCAGCACATCATTGTGTCTTTTCTGTTATATTGATCCACCACTTGTTCTGCATCTTTCGGAGTTTTTGTTGAAGTTTTCTACATGTGAGACAGAAAGCTGCTTTTCTTACATGGCAAGTTGGCTGGGCGAGGTACGCCTGGTGAGCAGTTCTCTTCTTTGCCAACAGCTCCTGGATCTCTTGGTTGTTTTCATCAAACCAGTCTTGATTTTTTTTATGGGAGAACCCGAGGGATTCTTCTGCAGACTGGAGGATACTGGTTTTGATATGTTGCCAAAGAACTGTAGGAGAGGGATCTGTGGGAGGGTCTTCAAGTTTTGTTTGCAGATTTGTCTGGAAGTTGTCTCTCATGGTAGCTTGTTGAAGATTGTTGACTTGGAGTCTCTGCTTTAAGATGCCACTCCTCTTAGGTTTGAGATTACGATGAAAATTTAGTTTACATCTGACGAGGTGATGATATGTTTGGCATTCTGCACTGGGCATCACTCGAATATGGCGGACATCATGAATGTTTTTCTGGCGGACTAAAACATAGTCAATGAGGTGCCAATGTTTGGATCAGGGATGCATCCAGGTTGTCTTCAAGCTATCTTTCTGCTGAAAGATAGTGTTTGTAATAGTCAGCTGTTGTTCTGCACAGAACTCTAGCAGGAGGCGTCCGTTATCATTGCAATTTCCAACACCATGCTTGCCTAAGACACGTTTCCAGGCTTCGGATTTCTTTCCTACACTGGCATTGAAGTCACCAAGGATAATAATTTTATCCTCTACAGGGACTTTTTATACGAGTTGGTGTAGGTTTGTGTAGAATTTGTCTTCCTCTACAGGGTCGGCTTGCATAGATGGGGCATATATACTAAAGAGAACAACATGTGGGAGACGTAAGGAAATAATGCAGTCGGAGTGTCCTGTTGGCAAGGTTTTGAGTTTGGAGGCAATGGAGTTTATAATCATAAAGCCTACTCCTGAAAGATGTTTTTCGATTTTGGGTTTGCCAGACCAGCAAAGTGTGTAGCCGGTGCCGTGTTCATTAAGGTTGACTTCCTCATTGGGGTGAACTTCACTAAGAGCAGTGATGTCAATATTAAGTCATGATAGTTCATGGGCTGTTAGAGCAGAACGATGCTCAGGCTGTCCACTATCTGCAGAGTCTTGCATGGTTCTGATGTTCCAGCATGCAAGCATCAGTTTATTTTGTAGTATATGGGGAAATAATTATTGTTATGTAAAACAATCTTGTGTACCCCATTCACATCCTAAGATAAGTCTAGGAATTTTCCCTGCATGCTTCTGTTCTCCCAAACTCCCTTTCTCTTATTTTACTGGGCACTTCCAGCCAACTGGAGTGCTGGCTCATTCAACACATGACCTAATTTAAATTTTATGGCTCTTTTGTGAATTCTCTTTTAAGTTAGAGTCTCCATGCAGCTGTAGCCATCTTTGTCTTGCCATGCCATCTTATGATGTTCTAGCCATGGATGCCATGCTGCTGCTATGATGCTATGCCATTATATTTACCGTGCAGCCTTCTACCGCTAAAGAATGGGTGAGTCATTCTACCCTAAATCCTTCTAGTTAGTTAGGAACTCTTTTTAAAGTTTGTTATAGTATGTACATTGAGATTGATATACCTTCAGTAAACTTTTGATTTGCATTTTTAAACTGACTCCTTTGTTTTTGTAATGAGTCTAATTTAACTGGGTGGTCACAGACCACAGACCTCTGAGTACACTTTTAAATGTTAACTGAGCTTGTCTGCATTCTTAAGTGGCACTCTGCATGAATTTGAAAGTAAGTGATTTTTTTACTCCTTTTAAAGAAGATATTTTTATTGCTTTTTAAAAGCACTAGATCCCTGGAATTTTTTACATACATTTTTATTTTTTAGACTCATTTCTCCTACATATTTACACCTTTGGAGGCCAGTGTGTGCCTTTGTTTCTTTGCCTTGGTTTGACCGCATCAGAAGATGCCCGTTGGCCATGGCTAGCCAACCAGGTAGATGGGGATGAGCTTTCGTTAGGCCACCTTTTCTAGGCCCCTCTCCATATGGAGCAAGCAGTGTTCTCCTTAAAAAAGGCTGCTTGGTTTTTCAGGATGCTGCCAAACAAGACTGTCATCTCCCGGGTCAGCCTTAAGCGACCAAAGTCCTGAACCGCCTGCATACAAGTTTGGGTCTGCGGCTTCCAGTGCATCTTTACACCTGCTGGTTTCGTCCCTCGCCTATTGCTACAGGTTGTTTTTTGTTTGTTTGTTTGTTTGTTTGTTTTTGAATTGGATTTGTCTTTCGAGCCTGTGCAATGGATTTTTCTGGTGGAGCGCAGCATGCACAGAACTGGCCACACCCTTTAAACCAAAGGTTCATCTGCTGTGGCCTTGCAAGCATGGATGGTAGCAACAAGGTCCTTGGGTCATAGGTTTGATTAGAGTTTCCTTCTCTTAGATAGTTGACCTTACAGGGTTGGAAGAGCACCATCTGCCCAGGTTTGGGATTAGAGTTTTCCTTCTCCTAGGATTGTTGCCATAAGGCTAGAGAGCCCATCCTACCCTTTGACGCTCTTTGTCAGACCCTTCAGTTTTGACCTGTCTGGCATGGAAGACCCTACTGGCAGCTATTATTCCACTGCCAGCATAGCTCAAAACATCATTAGGATATGCAAGCTTCACTCCAACAAGGGGGCATCAATGGAGAGGCAAAGCTTAATAATAATGATATTGATAATATTTTTATTGTGGTCAGTGACCATATTTGAAAATTCATCTACCTATGTGATACACATACACCTGGAAACATTAACAAAATATAGCTATAAAGGTAAACATATGATGTATAAAATATGAAATATAAAACATAAAATATTGGTGCATATACCTATAATAAAACCTAGACATTTACTAAAACCTTATTTTTACGAATTTTAATTGCAGCAGCACAGAATTTTGCCATCTTGATCAACATCCCTGAATTTTCCCCTGACATCAATAAGAGAGTATAAAAGGCCTCTGAGCATCCAGGGAATGCCTTTATATATGGTTCGATGAGTGTTTCCCAGATTCCAAGATAATAGGGGCAGTGCAGAAGAACGTGAGTTATTGTTTCAATTTCACAAGAATTGCAGGGGCATTTACACTGATCATATGGAATCTTTTTAAACTTCCCTTCTTGTATTGCTGATGGCAAAGCATTTAATTGGGTGAGAATAAAAGTTCTACATTGATGTGATATTAAAAGTGAATAAAAGTAATCAGCTGGCTTGTAGGGTATCAGTGTAGTGTCAATTAATACATTATTTGAGGTTACCTCTAAGTCATGCTGCCTCTCCATATCCATAATTCGTTGTCCAAGGGCTCAACTAGTTGTATCAAATCCCACATGTAAAAAGTACTCCTCAGAAAAACCATAAAAACTGAGTTCAGCAGGTATGGCTTTTTCCCATACTGATTGCAAATTATCTTGAAATACTAAGGAGAGTAAACCACTTGGTCAAGAACTTAATTTCAGCGAAAAACTAAAAACAGCCAACCAAACCCTAGATTCCATTTTCAGGAAACTCACCTCTAACTGCAAAAGCTGCATTGCAAACCCAACGTAGAACATGCAAGATGACCCTCAGAAATTTTGATTGAACTATTTTCAGGGTAGTAAAAGAAGATTAAGGACCTAATTGAGCACCGTGAAGTAGTAGACTAAGGGAATTTAGCCTGTAACAACCTTAGGGCAGCTGGAACATATTGCTCTCCTTTAGTATAGAAAATTTTTGAATTATGGATGTGGATCTCTGTGCTACTTATGCAACATATTCTGCATATGCCTTACAGTTTCCATTTGACTAGAATACAACACCAAGATACTTAAAGGTCCTTGCTTGTTCAATCCTATGTCCATTTATCATCCATTTATACAGCTTTGGTCTTTTCGCTTTTGCAAAATTAAAACTAACTTTAGTTTTCTCATAATTTATTTGGAGGTCATCCTCTTGGTTATACTGTGTTAAAGCATGCAACACTCTCTGTAAGCCAATGGGTGTTTCTGACAATATCACTACATCATCAGCATATAGGAACAATGAAAGATGCCTGCCCGCTAACTTGGGAGGGTGAAAATCTAACTGACTAAGAGCAGCAACCATTGGGTTAATATAAAAATTAAATAACAATGGGGCTAGTATATATCCTTGCTTAACTCCATTATCATAAGGACTTTATTGGCAGCTGACCCTCCAAATTACACCTTATTTTCAAGGCTGTATTTTCATGTATCTTGTAAATAAGCAATAATAAGAGACAATTTATTGAAGAGGACTCTAATTTGTGCCACAATCTGTCTCTAGAGATAGAATCAAAGGCAGATTTAAGGTTAATAAAGGCTGCAAACAAGGACCCTTCAGCTTTACTAGAATACTTTTCCGCCGGATGTTGCAGGATTAGGGCCTGGTCCAAAGTAGGTCTTTCTGGTCTAAAACCTGCTTGCTCATCAGCCAGAACATTTTCAATATCAATCCAATATTGCAATTTCCAATATAAATGTCTAGCATAGATTTTACTAATTATAGATAAACAAACTAACTGGACAATAATTTGCTGGGTTATCCTTGCCCTTCTTAAAGATTGGAATAATAATAGCCATATTCCAATCAGATAGCATCTGGACATTCTTATCAATATATGTAAAAAGAATTACCAAAATTGGGGCCCACCAATCTATGTTGCATTTGATTAGCTTAAGAGGAATACCATCATCACCTGGGGACTTGCCTGGTTTAAGTTGGTTTTATAAGCTCTGTCAGTTCAGCAATTGATACTGGTTGCCATTCTGGCAGACTCCTGGTATTAAGATTCACTTGAAAGGTAGGGGACCCTTTATTGGCATATAACTAATGAAAATTAAGCTTCCCAAACTCCCGAGGGGATATGACAATCTGCCCATGTAGTATAAATTTTGGTTGCTGTTGACATGAGCTGCCAAAAGGTTTTCATATCTTTCATCTTTACTGCATTCATAATTTGTTCCTATAATGCTTATTGTACACATCTCTTTGTAATCAATTTCTTATATTCTTTTTGTTCTTGCAACAACTCCTTTACCCTCACATCTTCTGGGTTTTCCTTGTGAAGCTTAAATTTAAAAATAAGCCATTTCTTGGCATCCTTACACTCACAATCAAACTAATCCTTTGAACTAAACTTTCTAGTATAAACTCTTTTAAAGTTCATGGCTAAGAATGACTCAACTAATTTTTTTAATCAGTATTTCATATTGTTCAATAACCCCACTATTTGAACCTATTATCAGGCAGGTGGCATGGATATTAGAGAACTGATTAGTGTTAAAGAGCTCCAAAAAGAACCCTGCAGTCTTTTGTGACCACTTAATCCTATTACTAGTAACTATCATCCCTGGGTTCGGTTTTAAGATATCTGTGATATGGGTATGATTATCGGGTATGTTCAGATACAAATTTAAGGGTAGATGGTCACTTTCCAACCTATTACCTATTGCCATTTTTATAAGGGGATTCAGTAGATTCTGACATCATAATCAATGGTGCTCATCCTAGTTCCTGAGCAGAATGTAAGTTCCCCTGGCATTTCCCCAGTAACATTCCCATCCAATTTGGACATCTGTGCCAAATTAAGACCTGTATAGTTGCTAACAGTATCTTTTGAGGAGCACATATTTCCTGAAATAACAGGTGTTTTTCCGGAGAGCAGATGTGGTGGGCAGCATAAAGAACAGTATTATTCACCCCCAGTCTAGCATTAAATCACCCCCAATAACTATCTGAGACAGAAGGAGAGCTAATTGAGACTATTTGATATAATTTTCAAAACCTTGCCAGATTAAATCAATCTGAGCATGCAATTGCTGAGGGGGTAAATATACATTTATAAACAATTTTGAACATTTGTTGAATTTTACCATCACTGCTATTGCATATTGATCATAAGTAGAAAGCTTACATGATGTCCTGTTCGTAGCTGTGCGAACAGGAGTATGCAAATGACCAATCATTTGGAAGCCACACGGATTAATCCTGAGATCTGGAATTTTTTCTGAACGCCAAACTGCCAGACTTTATGGGGGAATTCACAGCCCCCCCCTTCTGAATGTTATGTTTGTGTTCAAACAATTGTTTGTACAGATCATCAATCTTTCGTACGCCATACGGATTTTTTTCGTTGTGCAGATGGGACCAGAGTTGATCTACTCTAGTTGAGTCTATCAATTGGATTTAGGCTATATATGTAGTTTGGTACCATGTTTTCATTTATTTTATTTTAATTTGTTTCCTCACAAGGCAAACATAGCTCCTCAGGAGGTATGTTTCAGATCAGAAAAATGGTAGAGGGAGAAAGGATTTTTAAAAATCTTTACCAGTGTCTTGGGTCTTTTTCAGTTCCCCCTGGTTGCTTTTACTATTGAGAAAAGTAAATAATGGGTGATGCAATCATGGATTTCACTAAGTTATATTACATTTACCTGAGCATTAAACTCAGCTTGTGAATATTGCATTCAAAGTTGCACTCAGTATATCTGCAATTTTAATATGCATTTCTTTCCACAGTGACTGATGCTTTTTGAATTACTCAAATGCAGTAACCCTTTTCACCTAGGTACACAGTCAGTTCTGATTGAGCTGGAAAGGGACAAAGTAGGCACAAGTATAAATCAAGGGAGTGAGATAAAGCACAGGACAGGTACAGAGTTTGGAATAGCTACTTTATGAGCTACAGCTCCCTGAATCCCCTTTTGGCTTGGAAATTCTGGGAGATATAGTCCAAAAAGGAGCCTTTTCAGGGTCTCCAACGGTCACCCAATGTGAGGAGTAGAAACTTGGTTTATTTTCTCACAAATCACCAGGCCCATTTGTTTAGGCACTCTGGTTCTTGAGCATCTGGGTTTTGTAATGGGTCTTCACCTTGTTGAACATCTCATTTCTGTCATCATTGTATGTTTTAGGCAATTTATTGGTTACACATATTCCCTTTCCTATTCAGAATCCATCAACACCCATTTTATACCTGTTCCAGCTCAAGATTCATCACCATGAACAATCTGTTCCATTATTCCTACTTCTTCATTTCAATATATAATTGTGTGTGGAATATAAAATATGCTTTTCTCCTCCCTTCACTTGGTAAGATTAAAGTGTCTGAAGACTACGTAATTAATTCAGTGTATTTAAATAAATGTCTTTTGAAAGTGGGAACATCCTATTATTCTAACCTAGCACTAAAGAGGGTTTTCTTGCAAAAGTCTCTGCAAAATAGAGACAAGAAGGTAACATATGCTGCATTTAGTCAACGGCTAATCTAGTTAGGCATTGTGTATCTGACAATACCCTGTGTGGTTTACACCTGAACATACATGTATTTCAAAGCTGTATTTTTGAAGCTGGACACCTTTAGATTACCATACTTATAGATCATCTCTTCCTTAAAAACTTTTTGACTGGTCTTTCAAGAAAACACCATGACCAGTTGGGTTGTTTAGAGTTCATTTTATCAGTGGAGGCCTGTAGATTGAGCTGAATACTTTGATCCAAACACATATTCACTTTCTTACATCAGTGGTGGGCAACTGGTATCCTCCAGATCTGTTTTCAAATATCTGCAGCTCCCATAATTTGTCACCATTGACTATTCCTGTGGTACCAGTCACAAAGAAGGATCTCTTTCATGTCCTCACAAGGGAGATTGTGATGGTGGCAAGGCCAAAAAAGAAGCCTTCTGTGGATCTCAGAACTCTGGTAGGTTTGTATAGGAATATATGGGGCTCATCTACACCAGCCAGGATATGCCAGCATGCCACTAGCATATCCTGGCTCTGGCCTGTTCTGTCCCCATTAACTGGAGTAAATAGGCTGGCATCAAACAGAACATTGGCCCATTGCTGCAACCACCACCACTACCATTTTCCCAGCTGACTCAGAAGCCAGGAAGGGGGTCTGCAACATGTGACTGTGGGCCCCTGGTATGTGACCAGCTTTGTTCACATGCTGAGGGACACCTGCTTGGCTTCCAGAAGAGCCAGGGACTAGAGGTGGCAGCAAGGGTCAGCATACTGTGGGGCCCAATCCAGTAGGAATGGATTAAAATGGGTATTTTCATATAATGGTTTATCAGGCCTTGTCCAAGCTTGCCCCTGTTCCAGCCCCTTATCTGACACATTGGTGGTGAGAACTGCCTAGGAAAAGATTGGGGGGGGGGATTCTGCATCATTTGGACTACAGGGCCCTGAACAGGAGCAAGCCAAACTATTTAACCCATACAGCTAACCCCATGGTATTTCAAATAGTCTGGACATAAGCCATATAGGGCTTTATAGGTCATGGACAGCACTTTGAAATGTGTCTGGAAATGAACAAGTAGCAAGTTTACTCTGTATTACTGGCCCTGGACAGCATTCTGGCCACAGCAATTTGGACTCACTGAAGTTTCTGAACAAGTCAAAGGCAGCCCCATGTAGAGTGCATCACAGTAGTCCAAATGAGATGTAATCAAGGCATGTGTCACCATAACCAGGTCTTACATCTCATGAAATGGGTGCAGCTGGTGCTCTAGTGTAAGTTGTCCAAATGCACTCCTGGCCACTGCTGAAACCTGGCCATCCAAGCTCAGAGTTGAGTCCAGGAGCACACCCAAGCTGCAAGCCTGAGATTTCATGGGGAGTGTGACTCCATACAGAAAGCAGAATCCCTATTCCCTGATCTGCAGTTTGACTGACCAGGAGCACCTCTGTCTTGTCTAGATTAACTTTCAATTTGTTTGTCCTCATCCAGTCCATTACTAACAACAGACATTGATTAAGTACCAAGAATCCTTGGAATCACATGGAAAGGAGAAGTATAGTTAGGTGTCATCAGCATATTGGTGATACTGCACCCCAAAACTCTTAAGGACCTCTCCCAGTGTTTTCATGTAGATCTTAAACAGCATGGGGGACAAAACTGAACCCTGAGGGACCCCACAGTTCAACAATCAGGGCATCCAACATGAATTTTCCCCAGCACCATCTTCTGAGTTCACCCCTCCAAGACAGGCTGGAATCACTGCATAATAGTGCCCCCAAGTCCCAACCCAGAGAGTTGGCCCAAAAGAATAACATGGTCAATGGTATCAAAAACTGCTGAGGTATCCAGCAGAACCACCAGGGAAATACTCCCCTTGTTCAGTTCCCTGTGTAGATCATACACCAAGGTGATCAAAGCTGCCTCCATCCCATAACCAGGCCTGAAGCCAGAGTGAACTGGTTCTGGAAAATCTGTCTCAACCGGAAACTACTGGAGCCACATGCTCCAGAACTTTGCCTAAAAATGGAATGTCCAAACTAAAACCCAGAATGGAGTCATCATTCCACTGACACAGGAACCATTAGCCACCAATAAATATGTAACATTAAAAAAAAAGTGATTTTTTTCATTCAGTAGGTGCTGATGGGGCAGTGTGGTGTCCCAATTCATGTATGTTCTTTCCCCCTATGTATATCTTTTCAGATAGAAATGAAGAACAAGGGAGAGTGATCTTGTGTAGAATTTCTACTTTTCCTAGACAGAAATACAGTAAGAGGAAGACTGAGGGAAACTGATGGAGTTAGTTTAGTTGTGTTCAGTTATTCTTTCATCCAAAGCTGAAAAGGGACAAATGATCCACCAGAATCCATGAGGGGGAGAAAAACAATGCATTATAGTAGGTAAAATGCTGGCATTAGAATTCTGGGGCAAGTTCTTAAATCTATGCTCAGCTGTGAAGGTTGTGTTGTGATTGTGGATCAATTCCTTTCTCTAAAGCTCTCCTATACCACTGGGTTGTAGATAAAAACAGGAAAATGATTGTTGTTGTTACTATTCTTGTTATATCTTGCTTTCCCCAAAAAATTAGGCCTCAAAGCAGCTCATAATTTAAAAGAATAATACAATTAGGAAGAGTATATAAGCTGCCTAGAAGATTCTTCATGAGAAGAGAAAGTGGTATAAAATATACAGTAACAATAAAATAGCTAGAGGGGATTTAAAGTGTAACTACCTGGCACATTGGCTTTTGTCTCACACTTATAGTCATTAGTACAAAATTATTACTTTAAATTGAGCAATGCCCTTCTGTTCTAAAGTGTTGCATAGCAAGAAGAGGCGGCTACCTGCACCTGTTGGGTGGCAATCTTCTTTCTTCAGTATTTTCAACAAACTTGGAGTACGATAATCAGGGCACTGCAACTGTTTTGGCTGAATCTGAAATAACAAAGTGATTTGGGATGATTTGTAGTGGATTGTATGAGCTTAGGATTGGAACACATTGGCTCAGTTCCAGCGTGGAATGGCATAGCCCACACTCCAGACATTAAAAATAAGCACAGGTATGTGTCTCTTACACGATTGTATAAGGGGAAAAAAAAAACAGATGCAGAGGAGAGGATGATAGCTGGGCTTTGCTGATTGGTGTCATGCAACCAAGGACAAGACACTCTCCAGTACCCACCAATCAAAGTGCTGAAGGGGCAGGATTATGTGAGATAATTAACATCACACAATCCCTTATCTACTCCTGATGTCTCTTTATTCTGCATTAGGATCAAATTGTGAAAGAGCAGAATCTTCCCCAAGATTGAGTTGATGAGTGGGTAGCTGTTGATCACAATCTAAGCTGTTCTCCATGAATCTTTTAATTTCTTTATGTTTTATTAAATAGCCTAACTCAATCTTCTGTTTGTCTTTCTTGTTGATTTTGTTAGAGGGGCTGGATCATGAGACATTATTATTGGAATGAAAAGCCTGTTGGAGGCTTTATTGCAGTCACAGTGGAGGTGCCCATATTAGTATGATGAGTCTGAAAGAATCAAATTGCAGGCAGAAAAGTCAGTTTAGAATCCTGAACAGGTGGAGCATTCATTAAGGAAGTGCATTCTGGGGTAGCAATAGCCTGATCCTTTCTAAACTAATTTAAGAGAGAAAAGGGTGTGAGGGAGACATGTTGTGGCATGTCAGTGGGAAGAGAGCAAAGGGCTTCAGTCTGGGCTGATTCTTTTTCTTTTACAACAGAGAGCAGTCATTTAATTAACTGTGATTGAACTAGACAATGTTATCTGCCTGTAACATTTCTGGGATAGGTGGCTGAAAGAAGAAGGAAAAGCAAGCAGTAAAGAAATACAACATGTTCTAATCCCTCTCTGTTGAAACCATTTTATTCCTAGTGGACAAGAGAGAAGCAAGAACAAGTGCAGAAGATGTTATTTCTTCCAACACATTTATCTGTTTCATGAATTTTTGTGTTTTACATAATCCAACTTCTTCTTCCACTTCAATTACACCTCTCTGTTGGTTCTGTTATTACTTGTATTGGGGTGTTAATTAGCAGACAGATAGTCTGAGTCACCACTGAAGTTAGAGCATTGTCAGCAACCACTCTGAGGTGGAAGCATATCCCAGGACTACAATAAGCAGGAAATGAGCAGGGTAAAGAAGGAGGAGACACTCTGCAACACCAGTCACCTTCTGTAACACTTTAAGAGGCAGCAACAAGTGGTTTTTGTTACAGACAGGTTTAGAATTCATGATTGTGCTTTAATGCTGTGGAAACAAGACTGATAGAACAGGATCAATTGTTGATGGTGGCAGCAGCTCTCAAGTTCTCCCCAGCCCCCAGATTTAGGGAGATTTCTCTGGAAGAGAGAGTGCAGACAGAGTATCTAGCACTGGCCTAGATCACCAAATGCCATCAGAAAAATCAATGAGATACCATCATTTAGGACTTTATCAGACGCTCCCCTTTAAAATGTTCTTTTGCCAGCATTAAAAAAGCACACATTTCTATGCCAGCAAAAGAATTTCTCCCCCACCCCACCCCCACACACTTATCTTCCTCTCCTGGTAAAGGCTTCCTGGGTAAATGAGCCCTGTTTGAAATTCCACGAGACTTTATCATGTGGGAGATTCAAAAATAAAAACAAAAATAAAGTCTAAAAAGTTACACTAAGCACCTAGGCACACTTTAAAAATCCCAAGTAACCTGGGGAGGCTCACAAAAAGAGAAAAACTTATGTGGATGTCCTGATCTCAACAA
The DNA here is from genome assembly GCA_030847615.1 of Gambelia wislizenii. Taxonomy (NCBI): domain Eukaryota; kingdom Metazoa; phylum Chordata; class Lepidosauria; order Squamata; family Crotaphytidae; genus Gambelia; species Gambelia wislizenii. The sequence goes on along the minus strand of JAUMIR010000003.1, from coordinate 189,925,820 downwards.
GAAGTGTTCTCAATGGACCAGCCATTCTCACTGCAGTGACGAGATTTAAACGGCCTGAAGTTGCACATGCCAGCAATGCCAGCAGCAAAACAGCAGGGGGGAATCTATTGATGGCTTAAGCCATCAATTAAAAACTATGGGATTTTGACCAGACATAACTGCAAAAGACTTTTGTGATTTTGTGGCATCGTTATGATGCTGTATTTTGTCCATCTGATAAAGTCCTCAGACTGCCGGTAATAATAAAAATAAAAGTATGCTCATATCACCACCTTATTCCCTTATGCTGTATCATTGAATCTCATCAGTTGGTTTGCTGACTGATATGCTAAAGTGGGGATGGACAATTGTCAGGGCTTAGAAAGTTACATTTCCCCACCCCCAGGGGAATTTTCATTTTCTTGGGAAAATTTGTTTTGTACCCCCAAATACCTCTCCATCCTGCTAGAAAGCATTGGGAGGGGGATCTCTCCACATTTAGATGATCTCTGGAATATTTTAAAATCATAAGAGGCTTTTTTTTTAAAAAAAAATGGGAAGTGACCTAGATGTTAATTTCTACGTTACTTCCTGGTGTGTGGGGGGAAGGTCTCTTCTGAGCCTAAAATGACTAGGGGAATGAAAATGTCCCCCAAACCTCCCGGGGAGAATTTGTAGGAAATTGAGGATATTTTACCCCCCCTCCCCGCATTTGAACCCTGGGAGATGGGGTGGGTTATGGGCAATACTTTCCCTATCAGGCAAACAGTGCTAGAACAAAAGCAACATGAAATGTATTGTCAAGACCAAGTAGCCAATAATAGCTTTCTTCTTAATGTTTCCATTTTTGGAAAAACACATGGCTGTTAAGTAGGTTTGTGGTGGGGGGGGGAGTGAAATTTGTGGCCATGACAATAGTGCCACAATTGTGAATTCATAGCCTTACTGAATATGGAGCAATTATGGATCTGTAACTCAAGATTACAAATTTGTAACTGCAATACTGAATGTCAGACACTAATAACAACAACAATTTAGAAGCAAATACCATTCAGTTCAATCAGTCTTACTCTCAAATAAGAGGGATTTTATTGTGTGTGTGTGTATATATATATATATATATATATATATATATATGAAAAACATACCCAGGATAGAGACCGGGCATAGGTTTATTTATTTTTATTTATTTAGTTAGTTAGTTAGTTAGTTATACCCCACTCTTCAGCCACAAGGCTATCAGAGTGGCTTACAAATTGTTTTAAGCAATAGCTATTTACACATCTACACTGCATTAAGCAGTTTCCAATGTGTGTTAGCTAATTGCCCCCACAAGCCGGGTCCTCATTTTACTGACCTATGAAAAGATGGAAGGCTGAGTGAACCTTGGAGCCCACTGGATTCGAACTTGCAACATGGTGGCTTGCAGTACTGACATTTAACCCCTGCACCACCAGATAGGTTTAGCATATTTTCCTTCTACCATCATCCCATAATCACTCCAATAAAATTACTCAAAGCATTGAAAAAAGGAGTGGTAAGAGCCACACTAAAGATGTACAAAAGGGGTTATTTTAATTCACCCAAATAATTGATGGCCAACCTGGAAATAATGAGCCAGACACAGAGATGGGTTTAAACAGGGCCACATTATTTTGATCTATAACTTAATTAATGAATTGTATCTGGGAGAAAACCTAGGAATGGGGAGCAACTTGATGTGGGTCTGGTTGAGGCCATGTATCAACCCATGATCACCTCCTCAGCCACCCATGGGCTTCACACCTGACCCCAAGGGCAATCCAACATTATTGGGTTGCTCACCCTGGCCGGTCTTAACTGGAAGGTAACCTGAGGCACTCCCTCCCAAGCCCCAGGACCCTTGGGAGGGAGTGCCTCAGGTTACCTTCCAGTTAACACCCCAGGTTAGCCCCAAGTGAACTCTCCAGTGAACTCCCCAGGTTAGCCCCAAGAGCAGGCTCTTTTACAACCCTCGAGGACCCAAAGAGGCCATTCCAGAGCCCAGCCCTTCACCAAAAGGGGATACCAAGGTGTGCACCAAGTGCCTCCCAATATCTGCCAATGACAGCCTATTTAAAGACACCACCCTAAGCCAATTTATCTTGGTCCATACACATACAGTATGGGGTAGGCCAAAAAACAAACAAACAAACAAAAACAAAAAACTTCCAAAACAGAAGAGAAGAAAAACATTCCTACCTGGCCCAGAAGTGACCAGTAAAACTCATACTGCACTGAGGGTGGGAAGGTGGGTTGCATGAAGATCCAAAGGAGGACAGACAAGGGGAGGGCACCACCTTAATAGCCCAGCTCACCTGCTGTCAGTTCAGGCTGGCACTGCATGCCAAGCCTCTAATTAATATTCAGGGTTCAGTTCCTTATGGTCATGAAAACACTCCCCTCCGGCAACATCATTCTGCCATGCCTACATGAGAGCACATAAAATAGAAAATCAGAAAAAGAAATAAATAAAATTTAGAATAGGAGCATTAGAGAGTATGAAAATACTTTCCTACAGGTGAAGGAGAAAATAAGCCTTTGATCCTAAAGTGCTGGACATTCTGAAGGGCCCCAGGCTGCCTAAAGCCTTATGTCAAACAAACAAAACACCTCCCCCTTCCACATTCCATTCTTCCATACCAGGAAGCAGCTCACCATTTCATTTCCTCACCATTCTCTTTCCCCCCCTGAAATCTGTGAACAACAAGCCAGACAGCACAAACACATGTGATGCATTTCCTCCAATTCTAATTCATTTTCTCTCAAGGCCCTCCTGTTATTGTAAGGCCCTCTTCTTATTGTATTTGGCAAGCAGAGAACTACTCCAACAAGCTCTAACAGTCTAAAATGACAAGTTTGTCTAAGAGTGATAACTGCATCATTAATCAGTCAATCTACAGAATTCATAATAAAATAACAACAACAACAACAACAACATCTATTTTTATCCCACCCCTCTGTTAAAAACAATTGGGGGGGCTTACAAAAATTAAACTACCAATACAGATTAAAATCCCCAAAATGCCACCCACCCACACCCTCCCCCATAAAAAGACATTAAACCAAAATACATTAAAACAACTGATTTAAAATCACATTAAAATAATAAATAATAAATAAGCAGCAGATTAAAAAGGCGCAAGGAGCTCCTGAGGCCGGGAACTAATTAGGAAAGTCTTGCCGAAAGAGATCCATCTTTAGTGCTTTTTCAAAGCTACTTAGGCTTGTCATCTGACGGATCTCGTTCGGCAGGCCATTCCACAATTTAGGGGCGATTACCGAAAAGGCCCTCTGGGAGGTTGCAGACAGCCTAGAGTTTTGTGGCTGAAGCAAATTCCTCCCAGAGGACCAGAGTGTGCGGGGAGGATTGTATGGGAGGAGGCAGTTCTGAAGATAAGTTGGACCCAAGCCATTTAGGGCTTTAAAGGTAATAACCAACACCTTATACTGGTTCCGGAAACTGATAGGCAGCCAGTGGAGAGATTTTAATACTGGAGTTATATGGTCTCTCCAAGATGTTCCTGAGGCCACTCTGGCTGCCATATTTTTGTACCAACTGAAGTTTCCGGACCAAGCATGAGGGTAGCCCCATGTGGAGCGCATTGCAGAAATCTAGACGAGATGCTGCCAGCGCATGCACCACAGTCTCAAGGTCCTTTACTTCCAGGAAAGGATGCAGCTGGCGTATCAGCCAAAGCTGATAACAGGCGCTCCTGACCGTCGCATTCACCTGACTAGTCATCTGAAGCGATGAATCAAAGAGCACCCCTAGACTGCAAACACAGTCCTTAATGGAGAGTGTGACCAATCCAGGACTGGAGATTGCCACCCAACTCCTGGTTTTGGAGCCGCTACTGTGAGCACCTCCGTTTTGTCCAGATTTAATCTCAATCTGTTTTTCCTCATCCAGCCCATTACTGCTTTAAGACAATTATTAAGAGGAAAGATGCCATCAGAATTCGAGATCAACGATCAGGACAAGGAGAAATAGATCTGGGTGTCATCAGTGTACTGATAACACCCAGCCCCATAACTCTGAATAATCTCACCCAGCGGCTTCATATAGATGTTAAACAACATCGGGGACAGGATGGCGCTTTGTGGAATGCCACAAGTAAGCTCTTTTCTGCTGGAGCAGCTGTCCCCGAGAGGAAGGACCAGAACCACTGGAGCGCAGTGCCTCCGATTCCTAACCCACTCAGGCGATCCAAGAGGATGCTATGATCTATCGTATCGAAAGCCGCTGAGAGGTCCAAAAGCACCAACAGGGTCATACTACCCCTGTCGATGCTTAGATGCAGGTCATCTGTCAAGGCAACCATGGCAGTCTCAACTCCAAATCCCATCCTAAAGCCAGTTTGAAATGGGTCTAGATAATCGGTTTCATCCAAGACCACTTGGAGTTGAAGAGCAACTGCCCTCTCGATCACTTTGCTCAAGAATGGTAACATAGAAACCGGCCTATAGTTGTTTATGTCCAGGGGGTCCAGGGAAGGTTTTTTCAGGAGCGGCCTAACCGCTGCTTCCTTTAATTCATCCATGTGTTTGTGCATGCAATGGGGAGGAATTCAACAAAATAACAGTTTAACAAATAAATTTAACAAATTATTTCCATAACCTGGTAAATTGGGTTTCATTGATTTTAATGGATCTACTCTAAACCAGCATGGTGAAGTGGTTTGAGCATTGGACTATGGCTCTGGAGACCAGGGTTCAAATCCCTACTTAGCTATGGAAACCAACTGGAGACCTTGGGCAAGTCACATACTCTCAGGCTCAAAGGAAGGCAAAGGCAGACTGCCTCTGAACAAATCTTGCCAAGAAATCCCTGTGATAGGGCCGTCATAAGTCAGAAACAACTTGAAGTCATACAACAACTCTAAGCGTGAGAAATTATCAGTCCAACCTACTGAATATCACAACATGAACTGAGCCAACAATATGGCCTCAACCATTTGCTTGTTTCAACCAACATTCTTTAAATAATCTCACAGTAGATCTGGTTGCAGAAGCATTCCAGTTCAAATTTTGTGCAGCATACAACCTCTGATGGCGGTTCTTAACAAATATGGTAGTGCAGAGATGAGAAAAGTGCTCCTTTTAGCTACCATTGAACTGCAACAGGAAGTGTACTTTGTGGCCAAGGATGTTGTGAGTGGTAGATCAACAAAGAAGGCCAAAGGGTCTCAAATTCTGGAGTTGGAGGAAAAGAAGCTAGTACACTCAGCACACATACGTATGTACTAATGAACATGTTTATAGGCATCTGCAGAACAAACAGAATATTAGTGATTTAGTAGGAATACGTATCAGAATATAAAAATGATGCTAAAAAAACAGGGGCATTTGGAGGTTGTGTTTTCCCCTTATTTCTTAGGAAGGCAAAATATTTTATTTTATTTTCTGAGATATGAAAACTAAAATGTCAAGAAAAAGATCTGGCTTTGACAGCCCTCCCAATTGCTGTGTGGAAACAAATTCCATTATATTTAGTGGCATTTCCAAATAAATGTGCTTCAGCTCAAGGTGGTAACATTACAAGAGGCAAACCAAATTTGTACTAAAGGAAAAGTTGAAAGCATGCATAAAAGGTTCTTTGCATTCTGCCAGTTTATCAATGAGCATTCAAACTACAAGAGAGGGAAATGTTTGTAGTTCATTCTTCTTCCAAAATGCAACCGTAAATCATACCTGCCCATAATTCTTGCTGTTATGTATTGAAAAGGTTATGTTTATACTATGGGTTATGAATGAGATTAATGAGTAGTCTCAGAGCAGTAAACCTCTTTCACAGAAACAGGAGCTAAATTGTAATAAATCACAGATTTATGTTCACATATTTATGGGACAGTAAGATTTACTGGTCCTCTATAGAGAGAAGCTATCCCAACACAAGAGGGGAAATTACAGCTTTCAGTAGTGGAAGGATTGGATAAACGGGGGCAAGAGCACAAATACTCTGCCTTCATTCCACTTTCACAGTAGCAATATTTTTTTAAAAGACAAATGCTTTTAGTAAAACTTTATGTCAATACATCACTTGAGCTGATAATACATTTATTATTTATATAATATCATCAATAAGCCTAGCTAGGCTTTACAAAACAACATAAACAAGAAAATACAGGTCCCTGTCTGAAGGAGCTTACAATTTAACAGTGTAGGAGAAAACAAGGATAGAAGGGAACGTGATGAAAAGTAGCATGAACTGAAGCTGTCTAGCTTCATTTTAGTAAGGGTGAGGATAAAGAGGTTAAAATTAAAAGCCTTTTGGGAAAGGTTACTTTTAATAACAGATCTGAAAGAAGAGATACATGCTATAATAGAGGTGTTCCAGGAAAGAGCTCTATGGACAGGAGAGGCAAGAATTTTATTTGGCTTGATTAATAAGAACTTTTCAACATTTGCAAACATAATACAGCTGAAAGAACACAAGATTTATAGGGGTATAGTTTAGTGCTAAACACCCAGAGAAAGAAGTACAAGCTTGGCCATTTTACTATCTTGTCTGTTTATAATGGGAGCAGGGCAGGCTGTAGTAGGAGGCTTCCACTGGCTGGAGACCCATAGGCACTGCCCTCAACAGTCCAATGGTAGCAAAATCCCTCAATTTAAACCCATGAACATAGGAGGAACTAGAATTGGCACATATGTCTGTGCAGGCTAGGACTTTGAGTGGTTAACTTTTAAGTCTGGGTTTAAATCCCTGTGAAATCAACTGTTTCTAGTGCTAAACCAGAGTTGCCACCATTTTTTTCCCTGATAGGTACCTCAGGCAAGTACAGCTTTGGCTCATAATCATAATATCCAACAACTGCTCATTTATGGATAGCTTCAGTTTGTTATTTTATCCATTCTACTTAAAAGGTAGCTTTCCATGACATTCTCTTTTGGGAATAGCTATATCCATTGAATTTGGCCAGCACAAATGGATGAGAATTTGGTTCATTTCTGATCAGGACTTTCCAAATTTTCAAATTTATTCATAGACTGAAAGAAAAGAAAGATATTTAGCTCATTGTTAGCTGCTTTAAATTTCAATTTAGGTCAGAAGGTGGGGTTAACAATTTATAACAAATAATCAAGTGATAAAGCATTCATTCAGCAAAGTTAAAATAATGAGGATCTTTAAAAAAACTGTTTTTTTTTTTAAAAAAAACCTTTCATCTGGTGACAAATTAACCATGATTTAGGCACTATTTTTGGAAAGAGGGTTGGGCAGTGTGGTTGCATCTGGTGCTATCTAGAAAACTATATTCCTATGAATGCTATGTACTGCATCTCTTTGTGAGTACCCACTAATAATCCCATTGAATTATTTTTTTGAATGGCGAGTCAAATCCCATTAACTCCATTTATCTATCCTAGATGGGACTACCAATAGGGTTCAGATCTGTATTTGAATAGGCAGGTTCCATTTTTACCAGGTGAGGATAGTAGATTTCAGCAAAGCAGATCAAGAGATAAGGGCTCATGTCATTTTAAATTAATTCATAAAATGTTGCCATTGTTAATATGCATATTACCAGCTATACCTGGTGTAACACACACTGTTATCTACATATATAAAACACTTGGGTATGTTTCCATTCCCACTCTGCTGATTGGCCACTTATGAAACATGTCAAGAGTACAAGCATTTGATGCCTTAATATATAACCTTTCAAATCAACTATAATGGTTAGTTTCATGCCAAGATCCCCTCTGCCGACACCATGCAACCACACAGACACATAGACACCATGCTAGACACACATACACCATGCACGCCAGGACACAAGAGCCCCTCCGCTGCTTCCATGCAACTACACATTCACACACACCATGTGTGCCAAGACATGAGAGCCCCTCCACTGTTGTCATGGAATTGCACACGCACACACACCACATTACACACACCGTGTGTGCCAGGACACGATAGCCCCTCTGCCATTACCATGCAATTGCACATACACACACCATGCTACACACATACCACATGCAGCAGGATACAAGAGCCCCATCACCACCACCATGCAACCGCACATACATACACACACCATGCTACACACACATACACAATGCATGTCAAAAGGTGAGAGCCCCTCTGCTGCCACCATGCAACTGTGTATACACACACAGACCATGCTACACATACAAACACACACATACCACACATGGCAGGATCCAAGAACCCCTCTGCTGGCTCCATGCAATTGCACAAATGCAGAAACACACAAACAGCCCATACCACACACACATACACACACACCATGCATACATGCCAGGATGTGAGAGCCCCTCCACCACAACCATGCACAAACACACACATCCCATGTTACACACTACACAGGCACCACGATGCAAGAGCCCCTCCATCACCATGTTTTGAAAGGACTTGAAGCCTCCCACATGTTTTCGGCCCAAGAGCAAGGCGCAGCTACAGACAGCACAGAAAACCATGTTGCAGTGGCCAAGCATGAGGGCTGAATGCTGCTCTTAAATAGCAATTCCCTTGGTGTGCTTCATGATCACACCTGGCTGTGTCTGACAGCTTGGCCCTGGTTCTTCCAAGACTCCCACAGCCAGGACCTGAGTCTGCAAAGAGGCTGTGCCAGCTGCTACTGCCAGGGGGCTAGTCCTATGAGGAGAAGCAGATCCTGACACTTAAGCAGCCAATCAGCATACTGAAAACAGCAACATACCCAAGAGTATTATATATAGATATATAGATATAGATTATCCTCAGCTACTATCCTCAGCTGCCAAAAATGCCAAAAAATATCCTATTCAAATTATCAGCTTAGAAATGACAGTAGATCATCAGCACTCAGATCTAGAGATGTAAATGTTTACAGGTTTCATTCTCTCATACAAGAACAAAGAATTTAAAATCTTTGCCACCCTGCTTGGTGATTTCATGCATATTTTCCATTTTGGTGCATATATTTCATTTGAGCAAAAAAACCACTGGTGGGAGCACCATTGTTTTGCACAATTTTCACAAAAATCTCATAGGGGGTTGACCATTTTTGATGGGATGTTTGTAAGTATTTAGAAACCTTTTCATGCCAAGAACAAGGAAGTTTGGGTTTGTTTTTACATCCCTATCAGAATCATGGTGCAACTTCAGCAAATGTATTTTGTTTAACCATCTGTTAAAAGGTAAACATGTTGCAGAATATGTTACCTCAGATACATGTCAGGTTTACATACAAAGCAAATTTTTCTAGAGGCAAGAAAGGGCACATATCTCATGCTTGAGATAACCTGACAAATACAATAGTTTATACTGATCAAATACAACTCAGGGAGAATTATGTATTTAAAATGAAGTCCCTAGTTTAAGCAGATAGAATTTATTTTGGATCTTACTGATGTCACATCTAAGTCATGTTTGCTCCCAAGTATTAATTTCCTAGAAGTGATAGCATTACAAGAGGCTGCACATAGGTTATAAATTTGTTTGGTTCACATTTTAATGCAACTTGAAAATGTGTAACTTCTGAAAATGAAAGCTAGAATCTTTTTGGTGCACATCACCAGGTGTACTTTTTTTATTCAGTGGTAATGAGGAAAAGCAAAATTTTCCAAGCCCTGAGCAACCTATTTCTCCAATGTCTTACTTCTTTCACAACCAGTTCACAAGAGACCTTTTCTACTTTGCTGTCTGTAGTACAATGCCCCAACAGGATTCTGGCTGAACACAGATATGAAATCAAAATCTGTTTTGCGATACAATTTGCAATAAAATTTGCAATACAATTTGCGATACAATTTGCAAAAAAAAAAGATAAATATTGACAAAAGCACACAGAAGATGTACACATATGAAACAGGATGCATATTGCATACAAATACAAACACCTCTCTCTCTGTCACACATATACACAGAGGAGATTATCAGACACATTAAAAGTGGGTTTACACGAACACCAGGAGAACGCAAAAGAGCTCCTGTTCAGATGACATTGTTCCCCTCTCATTATGTACCTGTCCTGCTGCCATTCTGCCAGCATTGCTTTTTATTGATGGGAGAAGCCATCAATAGATCCCCCATTCCATTTCTGTCACAGATTTGACAGTGTGCAACAAGGTGCCCCATTTCGCAGGCGAGATCCCATTGTCAATGGGAGTTCCCTGCCAGAACACTTCCAGGTGAGATCAGGACATCCAAGCAAGTGACACACTTTTTATGACCATCCCTGGGTTACATCTACCTTTTCAAGTATGTTTTCCTCCTTCCTGTCACTTTTTTGTGTTCTTTTTATTTTTATTTTTTTTAATTTTCTTGAACTTGCATCTTCTCTTAAGAATCCATGGGATTTCTATTCAGGAAGTGAAGGGAGCTCTGTTAGAGTTCTGTTCACTCCTAGGATGCTGGAATGATGGGAGAGAAGCTAAGCGTGATGGGGAGGGTGATTGTGGTGTTACAGGGATGGAACAGGGGTGCGAGTGAAGATTGTGGGACAGGAACCCTTTTTTCCTTTGTGTCTGATAATTTCCAGAGAGAGAGAGAGATTGGAGATGCACTAAAACACTTTATTTAATCAAATCACTTTCAAGGGTTAGAATCCTGTTGGTGTATAATGTTGGCATAACTGTACTTGTGTTTGTGATGGAAGCAAAAACAAAATGGTGCTGGTGAAGGAAGTAATGCATCAGAGGTGGGGCTGCCAGACTTACCCGGTGGTCATTTTGCTGTCATGGTGGGGTCCCCGCTCATCGCCCCCCACACATAGTTGCTGAGGTGCAGCATGGCCTGCGCCATGCTTGTCCATCTCCTTCCCAGCTAGCTTTGCTGGCTGGGGAAGGGACGGAGCAATAGCCAATCAGGGCGAGTCTTGTTTCACCCTGGTTGGATGGGAGGGCTTGCTTGGATACAAATGGGTATCCAAGTTTAAATCTGATTGGCTGGGAAGAGTGAGAAGCCTCTGTTGCCAGCAGGCTTCACTCTGGTCCAGCAGCCCAATATAAATCCCTGGCCACCTCACCAGAGAGGACAGTGGCTCTCAGCAAGCTGACACACTCACCCTTTAGTCAGTAATTTTCCTAGGGATATATATATGTAGATTTACTCATTGTTACAACTTTGGGGAGTGCTTGGCATGGGTTCTGGATCCAAGGTCATTGGGATGGGGCTCTCAGTCAAGTTCAAGGACAAGGTCAAGGTCACAGAGACCCCCTTGGGTGTGGTAGAAGGGGGAGAACCAGGTTGTTTGGCATGCATCCAGGGGCCTGCAGGGACTCCTCCCTCTTCCTGGTTTTTCCTTATCAGCAGGTGGGCCAACATCAAATTCATCGACCAGCTGGCAGGTTGGTTGATGTCTGGATCCGGACCCATGTGTTCAAGCCAACCAAATGCAGCTGTCAACAATAAAGTTGTGGCCTTTACTGCCAATATCTTTTAAACTCAATTTTGTGTCCGACTCTTCATTATGGAGGAGGGAGGGGCATCCTGCCTGGACATGCAAAATTGGCTGCTTAGATCTGGAAGATTTTGTCTGCTGTCTCTCACCATCAGTGCACAATCCTGAAAGATAGTCCAATCATTGGCTTAATGCACCAACAAAATTTCATCCCTGATGCATACATTTGAAAAATACATGTTTTGAAAAATGTTCTTGCAACTACATTCACATTTTTGGTCAACCAAAAACATGCAAACCGATGTGGAACCTTGTGGTATGAATTTTACAGTGTGTGTGGGAGGAGGGGACAAATCTCACTAAGCTAGTGAAGAGGTGAGACAGCATGGCCAAAAACAAACAAAAATACTATCCCCATATTGTTTTCAGGGGAGGGATGCCCTCAAAATCACTTTAGATTTCACTGTGAAAAATGATGACTTATTATCTGTCTTAAGTTTTAAAAAATAACACAATTTAATCAATTATTATCAACACCTTATTTCCTATATCTAGTTTTGACATATTGCTAGCTATATAGACGTAGGCTGCTGTCACTCCAGAAATAATTCAGGTTGACACCACTTTTGCCATGGCTCCATCCAATGATATTCTGGGATTTGTAGTTTGTTGTGGCAACAGAGCTCTTTGACAGTCAAGGCTAAATATCTCACAAAACAACAAATCCCAGTATCCCATAGCATTAAGCCATGGCAGTTAAAGTGGTATCAAACTGCATTATTTCTGCAGAGTGTCAGCAGCTGTAGTCCTAAGTAAACAATCATCTTCCAGCCTTATTGGGCAGTATGTGTACTGGATGTATATAGAGAGGTGTTCAGATCAGTATGAACTAATAAAAGGAATTCTAAGGAAGAAAAAAAGATAAACTCTTGAGACCCGACATCATTAGAGTAAGCTGGAATGGCAGAAAAGGTTTTGTAAAGATGATGTCTAGCTAGCCTAATTGGTTTATTGCAGTTAATTAGATTTCTAATGCTGACATAATTTGTGTATTTTCAATGGTAAAGTTAACCCAAAAGAATTTCCTACAATCACTGATGGAGTTTTAGTAGCTAAAAGTGGAAGTAAAACTTAAGCAAGTAAACAGAGTTTCTAGAAATGTCTTGTAATATCTGTTTATCAAGGTGGAGGGAGAGAAAAAAATTGGAGTCTTTTAGAAGACCCAGTGATTTCCATGGTAATAACGAATATTTATTTAGGTGTTTTCAATGTTCAGAATTTTTCATACATACTTGAGAATCACAGCTTCACAGATTGGGCTGGATCCATTTTAACACTCATTTTAACCAAACAAAACAACACACAATCTTTGAAAAAGATCTTCTAATTAATAGTTATAAATATTGTAAATAGAGTTAACTATTTTAAAGTTAAAGCAGAACACAATTCATAGACAAGAATAACATATATGAACATCCTCAATTCCATGAACATGTTAAAAGAAGGTTAAATTTTTAACTTGGGAGGGTGTGATAAATCCATCAATAAAAAATCTGCAGCCATAGCAATCCAGAAGGCATTTCACAAGTTTATGGGAAGTCACTGTAGTTCACAAAGGGTCTGTCTATATGAGGGGGGAAATGTGGATTGGTGAGCACTAATGCACATTTGAAGCAGCCTCTATTTGTTTTAATGGTTTTCTGGAGAAAACATAGGCATGTGAAGCTATTTGCTTTTGCTATCTCAATGAGCATGTCTGTAAATCAAGTTGGTGGGTGCAAGTGAATTACTAGTGTTTTTATTGTGGCCAGTTGCTGCCCAAGAGTGTTTTTTTTAAAAGCATATCTAAGGGGCAAATGTGCAATATTCTTCCTAAATAAATAAAAAAAAGAAAAGAAAAAGGATGTTTTATCACCTGAGTGCATGATCACCAAAGTAAAAATCCAAGATGGCAGTTCCAGGAACTTGGCTTCTTAGCAAGCTCCACCCCTGCCCATGTCCGACCAATCAGCTTCCACTTCTGCTCTTTCGCAAATGTGAATGAATGTGGATCCAAATGAGTCCAAATGAGTGACAATGTACATTAGCTACAGAGCTTTTTTAAAAATACAGGAAAAGACAGAAAGGTTTTCCCCAGCAGAGTTTACAGTGGATTCACCCCCCCCCCGCTACTTCTGAATACTGTGATCCAATGTGGAATGCCATTAGGACAGGTAGGATTCCAAGCTTCTATGAGGATTATTTTGACCATTAAGACAACCCCAAATTTAACTGTAATCCATAGTCCTTTCTTTTGAGATCTCTACTGTCTTCCCATGAGCCATTCTGCAGTCTTTCTTTTTTATTTCAAGCCCTAAGAAGCCACTTCCCATCCCAACTCCCATTCCAAGTTTCCATTCTCACATTTCTCCCTCTGCTCTGACAGCAGCTTCATCAGAATGTTCATATGCAGGCCTTACAAACAATGGAGATTCCTTTGCTTCTGTTGGATGAAGAGAACACTGGGACACAGCTCATTCTCTTGTAAATAGAAGAATGGTAACATGTCTGTTTAGATGTCGCATTAAGGACAAAATCTATCAAAAGTCAAAGAAAAGAATTTCCAATTATTTATTTATTTATTTATTTATACCCCGCTCTTCAGCCATAAGGCTATCAGAGCGGCTTACAAATTGTTTTTAAGCAATAGCTATTTACACATCTAACTGCATTAAACAGTTTCCAATGTGTGTTAGCTAATTGCCCCCCACAAGCTGGGTACTCAGTTTACCGACCTACGAAAGGATGGAAGGCTGAGTGAACCTTGGAGCCAGCTGGAATCGAACTTGCGACGTGGTGGCTTGCATTACTGGCATTTAATCACTGCGCCACCAGGGTTCCTTTAATTGTGTGTTTATTTATTTTGGTCTTTACAATACAAAATATTATAAATATTTTGAAACTTATTTTGAATATTGGGGCAAACCCTCCCCAAGCAGGCTTGCAAAATAAAATAACAACATGAAATAAATTTGATGAATAATCACAATACAACAATAAAGCAATTTAAGAGGGTTTTTTTTTAAAAAAATTAAAAATAGTCTAGAATAAGGAATCTCAAACCACACTCGGCTCCATATGTCTCCTGTGAGCATTGGGAAGATAGTAGCGAACAATAGTTGAAAACCGGAGTACATCTGCCACCATATTGAACAAGTGACCTGATTACAGAGAAGTCTCTGTCTTGAATGCTATTGTTAGTCCCAGCTAGAGTAGATCCTTTAAGCAATTAAACTTACATAAATATTGACTTACAATATTACCATTGATTGAGTGAGTCTACTCTAGCTGAGACTCATAGTAAGATTTAGGCCACTCTGGAAATTAATCAAATAGCTACAACAGAAAGGTATATTCCTGTCCATATAAAGACATTTTATGGGCCAGTTCATATTTTCCCATTGATGAGATGCTTGACAACTTATTCAAATGTACATCGGATGTCTGCCAAAATCAGCCCCGTGAAAAGCTATAAAGCTTAAACAGCTCGAGTGGGTATGTGTTCGCTCTCATACACAGGCATGGGTGCATAATACTCACAATCAAAGTGTGAATGGCAAAACAAGGGACATTGTTAAATGTCAAATATTTATAAAACCCCTCAATCATCTCAGTAATTCTTAATGTAATGCTGTCATGTTTGTCCATGCAATTATCACCAAATTAGAAACGGGAGCTGGAAAATATTAGTTAATCCCAAAGCCACTCTGCAGTCACTGAACTGGGATTCAAACTGTTGCAGCACCATCATATACATGTGTACATGGCAAATGCCACTGATTTCATTAGGATTTACTATCCAATACATGTGCATAGGATTGCAGGTTTAAGATTTTAGGCTAAAGTATACCGTTTTTTCTAAAGAACAGTTCAATCAGTAACAAGCCTGGGCCATTTACAAGGCTTAGTGCCTCCAGGGAATAGTGTTACCAGTAGTGGTCAGAGGGTACAACTGTGAAAATCCATAGTACTTGCTGGCTTCCATGTGAATGTTGCAGTGAGTCTGGTCCAGCGTGAAGTCAAAGGCTTTCACAGTGGGCATCCATAAGTTTTTTTCTTTTCTTTTCTTTTCTTTTCTTTTCTTTTCTTTTCTTTTTTTTAACAATAGCAGAACATGTTATAAACCAACCTGGACACAAAATGCTATTTAAAAACACCGAAATTCCGGACTAGGCCAACAACTTTGTCAGAATGCATAAAGAAACTATTGAAATCCACAAACACCCGGACAACTTCAACAGGAAAGAAGAAACCCTAAAAGTAAACAAAATCTGGCTACCAGTCCTGAAAAACATCAAAATCAAAACTCAACACATGCAAATGAATTCCACCCAGGAACAGGAGGATTTCCAGCAGACAATGGACCATTAGCTAAACAGACACTAATCCTCCTTGCATATCTCCACCCAGAAACTAGCCATTCAACTACACAAATTTACATATCCTCTCCAACAGGGGCTCAGAATATATAACCCCCACACACAGTCCTACACAAACATTCTCTGAAGATGTCAGCCACAGACGCAGGCAAAACATCAGAAATAAACTCTTCCAGGGCCTCAGAGCCCGAAGGGGGGGAGGGAACCACGGAAAAAATCTGGCCCAGGTTTCAATTTCAGTTTTGATGGAATTATCTAAGGTGATGAACCTATTTTGGGATTAGGATTCAGATTACTGCTTTTAAAGTTCGGACTAAAAACTGGAGTGGACATACGTCCTGCTGACATGGAATTATAATAGCTTGTGTTCTGCAAATTCTGAAGTATGAATGATTTCCTTTTTAGTATTACCATGCCTCTAGCAGGGAAAAAAAGCTTTCTGGAATTTGATCTCTCCCACCCCACTCTCTCTCTGTCAATCTCTCTCATTCTTTCTCTTTCTCTTTCTCCTGCTCCTGCTTTTGAAAATCATTTCACCCCCAATAATAATAATAATAATCATAAAAATAATTGTTAACTCCTCTCCTTGCTGTCATAATAGCTTCTATTAGGGAATGGCAAATATTGTTCTCATTACACAATCAGAATTAATTTCACTTTTACCATGCCCTTTAGTTGACAAAAGTTATTCTTGCTAATTAGGAGACCAATTAATTAATGTTCTATGAAACTGAGATAATTTTGCAAGGACATGCTATCAAAAACCTGGAGTAAATTGAACAACCAAGACTCATGATATGCGGTATAATGTCATAGAAACTAATATTAGTGATTTTAAAATTATTTGATGTGTACAGTGGTACACTATTAATTTCTGGGATTCCTTGAGCAAGCAGAGATCACCAGCATTGAGGCCATGCTATTGAGAACACAGCTGTACTGGGCAGGGCACGTTTCTAGAATGGAGGACCATCACCTCCCAAAAATAATACTCTACGGTAAACTCGCCACGGGTCAGCGTAAGAGGGGCGCTCCAAAAAAGTGATACAAGGACTCCCTGAAACAACATCTCAGCCTCGGCCAAATTGATCACCAACAATGGTCCACCATGGCCTCACATCGGGAGGCATGAAGACGCACTATCCACAATGCTGCAGCCTTATTTGAGAACTCACACCAAACAAGTCTTGAAGAGAAACAACAATGCAGAAAGAATCACAACCCAGAAACATCACCGAAGGAGATCTTCTGCTGTGCTTTCTGCAACCGGATTTGTTTATCTCGGGTTGGCCTTTTTAGTCATCAGCGCTTGCAGAAAGCGTGGGATGAGTCCTTCCTGAATCTTCGTATGCGAAGAAAAGCCAGAGAGACTATTAATTGCCTTACTAAAGACTTTATCACATGAGGTAAATATAGATGAAAAAATGTGACATTTAGGATGTGACAATAACAGAAAGGATGAAATTATCAGACATCTTCATAGTTCAGCTGTCCCTGTTGTGTAACACTGGAGCAGACAAGGCTTCATTTTTTTATTGAAGGGTCAAATCATCAATAAAAAGTGATGCCTCATTCATGCCCACAGAATGCATTCGGAACGGCTGAAAGACAACGTTGTCTGATAATTTCAGCCTTTTGTGTTATCATTGCATACTAATGACATGGGTTTTGCACATCTGATGAAGTCCTAAATGTTGGGGCAGGGAATAGCAAAGTGGATTAAACACAAATGACCTTAAATGCTTCCCAATTGTTTTGTGAAGAATACTAATTCTACAGATCACCAAATCATGTTTCCACTATTGCTCGAAGTCCCACAACTAGCTACTCACATAGTTTCTCACCAAAATGTACAGTGGACACTGCTGTGTTAAAGATCATCAATAAATGCATGCATGCAGCGGTCGATTAGAAATTCTGTCTTAAGGAGGAAAGACACCAATGGCTTTAGAGAACCAGATTAAGGTTTCTATTATAGAAACTCCATTATAAGATAGGAAAGTTATTTAGGGTGCTATCCTAAGCTATCTACATCTCTAAGGGGTGCCGAGAGAGTTCTGGATAGGAGAAGAGATGGAAAAATCCCTAAGAGTATTAGTTTACATCATAGAGGGAGCAGGATAGGTAGACAAGCAGGGAAGACTGTGGGTCACTCAAACTATCTAACCCTAATGCTACTGCCTGCTCTGAGGCATTCTTGACTCTTCAGTGATAAGCATTTTTGCACTTCTAACAAAAGATGTGCTGGCCATATGGATTAGACACGTGCCTCTTCTGTCAGAAGAAATCCCTTTGTTACAGTGGCATGTAACAATTCTGCCAACAGGGCAGTTTTCTGGCAGGACTTCTCTGATGGGACCACAAAAGAACCACAAAATTGATGGTAATGAAGAAAGCACCTCTGGTACCTGGAACATGTCACTTTGCTGGCACAAAATTAGGCCAACCTAAGGATACTTCTAAGTAACTAGCAATATACCCGGTGTAGCATACACTGTTCCCCCTGCCACCCTCCCCGAGGCCCCCCCGTGTGCACACACACACACACTGCTACACGCACTCCTTGCCAGCAGCCATGTTTACACTGGATGTAAAAGTCCACACGTTCTCACCCCCAGTGTGCTGATTGGCTGCCCAACCAAGCTATGATTGGTTAGTCAATTTCCTAAGCAGCCAATCAGCACACTGGAAACAGCAACATACTCAAGAGAATTACATATATAATATAGAGATTCCTGACATCCTTAGACTGGGAGAACCTGCCTAGTGTCCTCTCAGTGTCCCTTGGCCAGTTTAGTCAATTACGATAATGCTCCAAGTGTGTGTAAATATAGCATAGGATAAATGGAATCCCACCTATTCCTTTGAGAGTAAGAACTCAGTCATTGCTTACAGTTGTCAGTCAACATTATCTAATTTATATTTAAGGAGTTAGAAAAGAAAACCCAGGGTAGTACATTGGAAATAGTACTATTAACTAAGAAATACAATTATTGTTCAAAGCTTTGGATAATCTCTTGAACACAACTGCAAGGAGATAATTGTCTTGCTTTATTTGGCAATTAAGGCTAACAAAACTATGCTTATAATGGAACAGTATTTTCAAAGTGGGCATTACTATGTTTGTTCATGTCATACATTTTCCAATATGTCACTCTTTTTTTTCCCCATTCCCACAAAGCAAGCCCTTTGGAGCCAGTGGTTGAGAGAATTTAACCAAATGTTAGTCTCTTCTCTATCTCCCCATAAGGTTTTTTTTTCCCCTCCCCCTTTCAGGAAAACCCTTTCTAGTAAAAATTGCCCTGAAACTTGCATGATTTTCCCAGTTAACCAATGTGAGTAATTCTGGGAATTTGGTCTGGATAACAATGCAAACCTGTAAGAATTTTAGGAAGGGAAAACAGAACCAGAACTTAACCCAAAAAGTGATTTTGTTTAAAGTCAATGAAATACGACAGTCACTGAAACATTACTATTGTTGATACTGGAAGGAGAACAAAGAACAGGGGGGATGGTAGAGAGCTACTTAATTTTAATACATGGTCACCTACTGAGGACTTTTTCAGACATGAACTTACTGCGCAAGAAGACTCGTAACAGGCACGGCACTGCTGCACGGCAGGGGGCCTGTTTCGTACGACACCGTCCCCCTGCCGAAATCAGCTCTGTCAGTTCCACAAGAGACTGGAGGCAACCACGCCATATTTGGCCATATGGAAGTTGCCCATGAATAAAAAATGGCCAAATATGGCATGGCTGCCTTCAGTCTCTTGCGGAACTGACAGAGCTGATTTCGGCAGGGGAGGGCGTCATACGAAACAGGCCCCCTGCTGCGCAGCAGCGTCACCCCTGTTTTGAGCCTTCTTGCGAGGTAAGTTCACGTCTGAAAAAGTCCACTGAATGAGTCAAAGGCAGCTGAATGGCTTTGCTTGAGCAAGAGAGAAAACAGCCTTTAACCTCTTCTCAGTCTGTAAAGGAGAGCAAGGTGCAGGAGGGAGAAAGAGTTCCACAACAGCATGGTAAATCCAGATGTACATAATTTCCCCGCAGGTAAGAACAAATAATACAAAAATGCAAGCACAGCACCAGGCTAGAGACTTCAGGAGAGCCACAAGGGGAACAAGGATGCCAGCAATGCCATTCCAAAAGATGTCACCAAAAGCAGTCACAGTATTAAAAGACAACCAGGTTGGAACTGCCTTACTGGAAAAACAAAAGGGAGAGAGATTAGGTTTACCGAAGAGGGCAATGCAACCTGGCTTGCCATGCTTCATGCTAAGTGGGAGGTCAGAGAAGTACCCAGGAGACTTCAATTGATGAGTGGCACCATATTGCCCTTGACTATTATTAGGTAGGGTTGGAGAAAGGTCCCTTAGTCCAGAATACTTAAAGTTTAGGATGCTTTTCCCCTTCTACTTTACAAGACAGAAGGTAGTGCCTAGTTTGGCCATTCCAGCATCATTGTCATTTATCTTCCAGCCAAGCAATTATACATAGACAAGATGGAAACTGGGGGCTGAATGGAAGCAATCTGGGGACAGTTCTCAATATGAAAATTAATTGGTTCTGATGATAAATATTTTTATATTGTTATTAGAACAAACTATTATTCTTAATTTTTGTAATTTCTCACTTGTTTTGGTTATTTGTTTCAAATAAGAAATAAATAAATAAAAACAGTTAACCTTAGGTGCTGCACATTCTCTTTCTTTTTCTCCCCTTCCCTTCCTATTACTACTACTACTACTTGGACATTTCAAAGGGAAAGTCACAGAGAAGACACTGATCTGTAACTAAGGAACCAGGGTCAATATTTCTACAACACAGATACATCACAGGACAACTGAGTAAATGGATGAGGTGAGCCTATGGGTTGGAGTGTAGAGCCTTAAAGGCTCTAAGGACAGCAGAATCTTTATATGAAAAGGTACTACTAATGGCATATAACAGGTGCGGGTTTATCAGAGTGTCTTTTATCAAAACAAGTTTTCTATCCTTCACATACTACCAGAACATTTTATCCTATTTTCTTTTCTGCTTCTCTGTCTGGTAACTATTATAGCCAAATGATTCTTTCTAGTCACTGAAAAGAAACTTTGGCCTTGACTTCAATGCAAAGCTAAAGTGCATAAGGTCAACAGCATAAGCATCTTTAGAGACAATAGGTGAGTCAGAATATTCACTCAGTTGTCCTGTGATTCTTTCTTTCCAACTCTTGCTGCATGAGCTGAAGTTTTAAAGGTCTGTGGGTAACATCAAAAATTACTGCTGATTTAGGTACTGAGTACTCCACCACTTCACTCAGCTCACCAAAACTCAGAGAAACCCCTCAGATTAAGAATATAGTAGTCTGTGGAGAGGAGGGAGCACCTACTGGCACACAGTAATGTTTTAGAAAACTATATACTTATCTCATCCTCTGACATTTGAACAATTATGGTGGAGTTTGTTCTGGCTCAAAGAGATAAAATGAATACAGAGCTTCATATATTGTACCTCAGGTAAAGTCATATCTTTTACAATGCATTCATATTTTCCAAGCCATTAAAACATGATTTTTGAAATCAGTGATAACTAAAGACTGAAAAGTTTGGTGTTTATACTGCCAAAGTGCCATGGGCTAGTGCTTTAGCACCAACTTAAAATAATTTAATAGGAATAACTATTCTCTCATAGTAAGTTAAAAAGGGAAACCTATGTTTATTGTTTCAAGAAAACGGTCAAAGATAGTACAGTTTTACTAATTGTCACACAGCAGGTCTAAATCTGGCTCCCATGTGTACAAGGAGAATCCATGGGATGTAGGTCTCTCTCTAGCTCAGAGAAGAAGAAACAGGAAATGACCTCAGAGGAAGGAGAAATGAAGTAAGGCATAGCAAAACCTGTGGATTTGTGTTGGGTGGAAAAACACCAATAAAAATAATAATAATAATAATAAGAAGAAGAAGAAGAAGAAGAAAATAACCTCTCCATTGACGCCCCCTTGTCGTGGGAGAGAGGCTTGCGTACCCTAATGATGTTTTGAGCTATGCTGGCGGTGGCATAATAGCCACTGGTAAGGTCTCCCATGCCAGACAGGTCAAAACCGAAGGGTCTGACAAAGAGCTTCAAAGGGCAGGATGGGCTCTCTAGCCTTATGGCAACCATCCTAGGAGAAGGAAAACTCTAATCCCAAACCCGGGCAGATGGTGCTCGTCCAACCCTGTAAGGTCAACCATCTAAGAGAAGGAAACTCTAATCAAACCTACGGCCTGAGGACCTCGCTGCTACATCCATGCTTGCAAGGCCACGGCAGATGAACCTCTGGTTTAAAGGGTGAGGCCACTTCTGTGCACGCTGTGCTCCACCAGAAAAATCCATTGCACAGGCTCGAAGGACAAATCCAATTCAAAAAAAAAAAAGCCCCATAGCGATAGGCGAGGGACGAAACCAGCAGGTGTAAAGATGCACTGGAAGCTGCAGACCCAAACCTGTATGCAGGCGGTTCAGGACTTTGGTCGCTCGAGGCTGACCCGGGAGATAACAGTCTTGTTCAGCAGCATCTTGAATGACCAAGCAGCCTTTTTTAAGGAGAGCACTTCTTGCTCCATATGGAGAGGGGCCTAGAAAAGGCAGCCTAACAAAAGCTCATCCCCAACTACCTGGTTGGCTAGCCGCGGCCAACGGGAATCTTCTGATGCGGACAAACCAAGGCAAAGAAACAAAGGCACACACCGGCCTCCAAAGGTGTAAATAAACTGACGCTTGCATGCTGGAACATCAGAACCATGCGAGACTCTGAAAATAGTAGACGGCCTGAGCATTGTTCTGCTCTAATAGCCCATGAACTATCACGGCTTAATATTGACATCGTTGCTCTTAGTGAAGTTCGACTCCATGAGGAAGGCCATCTTAAAGAACACGGCGCCGGCTACACACTTTACTGGTCTGGCAAACCCAAAACCGAAAAACATCTTTCAGGGGTAGGCTTCATGATTAAAAACTCCATTGCCTCCAAACTCGAAACCTTGCCAACAGGACACTCTGATCGCATTATTTCCTTACACCTCCCACATGCTGTTCTCTTTAGTATACATGCCCCAACTATGCAAGCCGACCCTGTAGAGAAAGAAAAATTCTACACAGACCTACACCAACTCATATAAAAAGTCCCTGTAGAAGATAAAACTATTATCCTTGGTGACTTCAATGCCAGAGTAGGAAAGAACTTTGAAGCCTGGAAAGGTGTCTTAGGCAAGCATGGTGTTGGAAATTGCAATGATAATGGATGCCTCTTGCTAGATCTCTGTGCAGAACAACAGCTGATTATTACAAACACTATCTTTCAGCAGAAAGATAGCTTGAAGACAACCTGGATGCATCCCCGATCCAAACATTGGCACCTCATTGACTATGTTC
Organism: Gambelia wislizenii; assembly: GCA_030847615.1. Lineage (NCBI taxonomy): Eukaryota > Metazoa > Chordata > Lepidosauria > Squamata > Crotaphytidae > Gambelia > Gambelia wislizenii. Next base: position 189,902,656 of record JAUMIR010000003.1, on the reverse strand, counting down.
TAGTCTGCCAGAGAAAGATTCGTGATGTCCATCATACTTGAGTGATGCCCAGTGCACAATACCAGACAGATCATCGCCTCGTCAGATGTAAACTAAATCTTCATCTTAAATTCAATCCTAAGAGGGGTGGCATCTTAAAGAGGAGACTCCAAGTCAACAATCTTCAACAAGCTACCATGAGAGACAACTTCCAGTCAAACCTGCAAACAAAACTTGAAGACTATCCTACAGATCCTTCTCCTACAGTGCTTTGGCAACATATCAAAAACAATATCCTCCAGTCTGCGGAAGAATCCCTCGGGTTCTCCCACAAGAAAAACCAAGACTGGTTTGATGAAAACAACCAAGAGATCCAGGAGCTGTTGGCAAAGAAGAGAACTGCTCACCAGGCATACCTTGCCCAGCCAGCTTGCTAAGTAAGAAAAGCAGCTTTCCGTCTCACATGTAGTAAACTTCAACAAAAACTCTGAGACATGCAGAACAAGTGGTGGATCAATATAGCAGAAAAGACACAACGCTGTGCAGATCTGGGTGATTCTTGAGGATTCTGTGAAGCTCTTAAGGCAGTGTTTGGACCTACTTATCAGGTCCCAAGCTCCTTATACAGTACAGATGGTCAAACATTAATTACTGATAAAGCCTCCATCCTGAATAGATGGTCTGAACACTTTCAAAGTCTCTTTAGAGCCAACCGAGGAGTCCAAGACTCAGCTATCCAACATATGTTACAAAAACCAATGAAAAATGAATTAGACATAGCTCCCACTTTGGAAGAGACCCTTAAGGCCATACAGCAGTTGAAAAACAGCAAGACATCTGGGATTGATGGAATCCCACCTGAAGTCTGGAAACACGGAGGTCATGTACTCCATGTTAAATTCCACGAACTCCTTGTGAATTGCTGGGAAAAAGAGGAACTGCCATCAGATCTCGGAGATGCAGTCATCATCACCCTGTACAAGAACAAAGGAGCAAAATCCGATTGCTCAAACTATCAAGGCATAACACTGCCCTCTACTGCTGGAAAAATCATTGCAAGGATACTCCTGAACAGATTAGTTCCTGCCATTGCCGAAGAACTTCTTCCTGAAAGCCAATGTGGCTTCAGAGCCAATAGGAGTACTACAGATATGGTATTTGCCCTTAGACAACTGCAAGAAAAATGTAGAGAGGAGAACAAGGGTCTCTATGTAACATTTGTTGACCTCACCAAAGCCTTTGACACTGTGAGTAGGAAAGGTCTGTGGCAGATCCTGGAAAGACTAGGATGTCCCCCCAAATTCCTTAAAATGTTTATCTTGCTACAGGAGGGCCAGCGTGGTCAAGTCAGATATGGTGATGCTCTTTCAGAGCCCTTTCTAATAACTAATGGAGTGAAGCAAGGTTGTGTTCTTGCACCAACTTTATTTACAATCTTCTTTATCATGATGCTCCAAAGGGCTATGGCAGAGCTCGAAGAAGATGACGGCATCTATATACATTACCATACTGATGGTAGCTTGTTTAAATTAAGCCATCTCAGGGCTCGCACTAAGACTCTAAACTATCTAATCTGTGAACTGCTCTTTGCTGATGATGCTGCCCTTGTTGCCCACACAGAAGCAGGTCTGCATGCCTAACATCCTGCTTCGCAACAGCTGCAGGGCTCTTTGGGCTGGAAGTCCACCTGAAGAAAACAGAAGTTCTTTACCAGCCTGCACCACAGGACGAACACCACCATCCCCACATTGCAATCAGCAATTCTGTGCTTAAATCTGTTCAGCAGTTCACCTACCTGGGAAGCATAATCTCCTCAGATGCCAAGATTGACAAAGAGATCGATCACAGATTAGCAAAGGCACATAGCACATTTGGAAGACTTTACAAAAGAGTCTGGAGTAATAAATACCTGAGGCGAAACACCAAAATCAGTGTGTATAGAGCCATTGTACTGTCTATTCTCCTTTAAGGATCTGAAACATGGGTCACCTATCACCACCACTTACGACTCTTCGAACGCTTCCACCAGCGCTGTTTACGCACAGTCCTAAATATACACTGGACTGACTATGGGCCGAATGTTGCTGTCCTTGAGCAAGCAGGGCTCAGCAGCATTGAGGCCATGATATTGAGAACACAGCTGCGCTGGGCAGCGCATGTGTCTTGGATGGAGGACCATTGCCTCCCCAAAATAATACTCTACAGTGAACTCGCCACAGTTCAGCATAAGAGGGGCACTCCAAAAAAGTGATACAAGGACTCCCTGAAACAACATCTCAGGCTTGGCCAAATTGATCACCAACAATGGTCCGCCCTGGCCTCACATTGGGAGGCATGGAGACATATTATCCACAATGCTGCAGTGTTATTTGAGAACTCACACTGAACAAGTCTTGAAGAGAAATGACAACGCAGAAAGAATCACAACCCTGTAACATCACCTGAGGAAACCTTCTGCTGTGCTTTCTGCAATCAGGCTTGTCTGTCTTGGATTGGCCTTTTTAGTCATCAGCACGCTTGCAGAAAACACGGGATGAGTCCTTCCTGAATCTTCGTTTGTGAAGAAAAGCCAGAGAGAGAGAGAGAGAGAGAGAGAGAGAAATAAAATTTATTTATATCCTGCCCCTCTGCAAAATGCAATTGGGGCGGCTTACAACATTATATATATATATGTATATATCCTTCATCCCCCCACCTTAAAATACAATTAAATAATTAAACATTTAAAAATACTTAATAAATACTAAAACACATGCACACATATAACTGGAATAAGGATCGGACCTTTTTTTTTTTTTTTTTTTTTTTTGTTCTGATGGCCAGGTATCTATTCAGGAAAGGCCTGCCAGAAGAGATCTGTCTTAAGAGCTTTTTTAAAGCTATTTAACGTGGTTAATGTGATGGATCTCGTCTGGCAGTCCGTTCCATAATCTGGGAGCAATAGCTGAAAAAGTCCTCTGAGAGGTCAAGGAAAGCCTAGTTTTTAAAGGTTGCAGCAGATTCTTCCCAGAGGACCTGAGTGCACGGGGAGGATTATATGGAAGGAGGTGGTCTCGAAGATAGGTTGGACCCAGGCCATTTGGTTATGAGCCTTAAAGCCACACATGACTCAGGTTCAAGTTATTTGAAGGACCATATGCTTCCTTATGAACCAGTCCAGGCTGTTCGATCTGTTAGGGAGGCCCTTCTCTCTGTCCCACCACCCTCACAGGTACATCTGTTGGGAACTCAGGAGAGGACCTTCTCAGTGGCTGCCCCCAGGCTCTGGAACTCTCTGCACAGAGAAGTCAGACTGGCACCCTCCCTGTCTTCCTTCTGAAGCCAATTAAAAACTTCCTTGTTTTGTCATGTTTTTGCCAATCTCTGCTAATGGTTATGCTGGGGTATACATGTGTGTTGTGTATGTGTGTTTGTTTAAAATAATTGTTTTTTAACTTTTTGTTGTTTAATTCTGTTTTAACTTTTGTATTTTGCTTATTTTAACAATCTTTTTCTATTGTATACCACTTTGAGTCCCAAATCAGAAAAAAGTGGGATAGAAATGATGATGATGATGATGATGATGATATAATCTGCTTTTTTGCTCCCCCTCCCATCAGGTTCAGGTTTTTGACTATAGCATTGGTACTTTAGTCTAAAAACAGTAGTCTAGCTGGTTGTGGCACAGTAGCACACTGGAACCTTTGAGCATATCAATTGGTCCAGGCAGCAAAAGGTGTTCTAGCAGAGTTGCATTCATCAGGTGAAGAAAAGAGCACACAGACACAGACGTGTGTTTAAACTACTTCCCTTTACTAGAACATATTATGTTAATATTTACAATGAGTCAGAGACTCCTCTCATACAGACTACACATCACAGCATAAAGTACAGTACAGTCCTATCACTGCAATGCTCAGACAGACCTATATAGTCTTAAAGCATAATCTAACAGAATAACACAGAGACAGTGATTCCCACGCACAGTCCTTCACTCTCTCACAGAGATAAGGCTTCCAGCCTTCTCATTTCTCAAGCCAGCTTCCCAGGCGTAATCTTGATGTTCTAGCCAGCTGCATTTAGCTCTCTCACCACTGGCCCCTGCTGGCTATAAAATGTCATACTTGCTCTTTACTGTATAAATTTCTGGGTTGCATATCTCATTACCCTGTCAGGTTGCTCATCTCTCAGCATTCTCAGCTCATGAAGATAATGATATATATCTAATCCCAGCCAAAGAAAGAATGCCCCCTTGATGTTTTCTTCCCATTCCTGCCACAAAACAGATTTCCACTTGCACCCAAGTGGACCTTAGTGTCACCCAAGGAGATGTTGGCCAGGATGATCTGCTATAAGTAGAAAAGCTTGAACTGAATTTTGCCCAGGTCTGGACTGGAATGCTGCTCTTCAGATCAGTTCATCTTTATACACTGAATCAGCTTCATGGATTCCTCATCTTGCTCTACCCAATCCCAATGCATGAAGTAAGGAGTGAATGAAGTACAATATGTAGACTGCATGTGGACTTCCATCACCATTTTTGTATCCTGTGGTGTTTCCAGAATTTTTTTTTTAAAGAAATTGAAATAGCAATGTGCCACCAAAGTTCACTATAGCCAATGTGAAATGCATCTTATGCACTATTAATGCTAAGTCCACTGGGATAGTCAGGACTTACAAACTCAGAGCTGTGGCTTCCTTGACTGAGTCAATCCATTTGTAGTGTGGTCTACCTTGCACTTTGCTGAACATTATTATTAATAGGAATAAATTAATAGCAATAATAGTCAATTTCTTATCAATTAAAGTCAATGTAAGTGCATTAAAGGTCCATTTATACAAAATATCAATGTAATAGTGAGTGGAGGTATTTTTTCTGTTGATAATGAGTAGGAAAACTGAATGAATTTAACTGTGTTTGAATGAATTAAAGTCTGATTTAATAAATTGTTATCTATTTAAAAACATGAATTCTTAACTTCCAAATCACCTTTAAACTTTTAAACATCCAAAAATTGTGGCTTTCAATCATTTGCCAAACCAGAAAAGGAGCCCTATTACAGTTCCCCATACCTGCTACAGTTCCCCACCCTTTCCTGTTCCTGTGCAACTTCCCTTTTTGGCTTGAGACTGGATAATTAAGCATCCCTCTGTGTAGTCCATGGTCTCTAGCCCCCCCCCCCCTTGATTTTGCAAGCTCCTCCTGCGGGCCCTTTCACACTGTACAATTATACTATTATGATTCCACTTTATCTTCCATGGTTCCATCCTAGAATCCTGGGGTTTGAACTTTAGGGAGGGACATTTAGAATTCTCAACCATAGAGTGCCTCTAGAACCTCATCAAACTACAAAATGCATGATTCCATAGGCTGTAGCTGTGGTGGTTAACATAGAATCATAATGACATGACTGTGTACTGTGAAAAGGTCCTGGGTTACCCAGGTCTCGTCTACACTGGCCACTTAAATCCAGGGCCGGTCCAGAGCATTATGCTCCAGTCTGGCACCAGCTCAACCACAATGGCAGCTTCACACACTGGACTGAATCTAGTGAGACTGTCATCGTTGTCTACATGGCCAAGCCAGGCCAACACCACATTGGCCCTGCTGGACTATCCTCTGTTTCCTGAGCTGCCACCACCTTGCCAGCCAAGCAGCCAAGAGCCTGGCTGGTGATGCACTTCTGCTAAGGTCAGAATGGGGAACTCAGACATGTGATCAACAAGGAGGGGAATCCTTCTTGTTGATCACACAGGCATCCTGTTCTGATCTCAGCAGAAGCAACACCGCCAGCCAGGCTCTCATGGAGAGCTGTTTGGCTGGTGAGGTGGTGGCAGTTCTGACTGAGATCTGTACCCTTCCCTGTGCTGCTGAGCACAATGTAAAGGACATGGTGCCACATTTGCAAGTGGACAACTGGATGAGGCTGAATTGAACCTCATCTAGCTGCCTTGGCAGCAAAAGAACCTAATGTCACTCCAGAGTTTCTGGGGAACTCTGGAGTTTTCCCCAATTTTGCTTAGTTTGGAGCAAAGTCAGGTTAAGGGAAAAATATACGTGGTTCTTCCCTGGAATTAAGCATGAGCCATCTGGACTACCAACACTGAATTCAGGGGGAGTCCACAATTTATTATCATTATTATTATTTTGCTAGTGTAGACAAGCCTTCAGTCCTCTTTGCTAATCCAGACTGCCTTCCCTTAGACTCTTAAGTATGATGAGGGACAAGAGAGTCTCACATTTGTAACCATTTTTCTTGTCCGACTGAATTCTATGTAACATAAAAGGAGACAAAGGAAGCTGCCTTAAGTAGAAAAGACAATTAGCCCATGTAGCCTAGCCATGTCTACTCTGCCAGGCAGCAACTCTTCAGCAAAGTTTTCATCCCCTCATCATTTTACACGGAGATTCCAGGAAGTGAACATGGGATCTTCTGCATTTCAGAGAAATAAAATACATACAAAACATGCATACGCTTTTTAAAAGTTGACTGACTAAAATGGACACAACTGAAAATATGCAGAAATGTGTTTGTGGAGATTATCAGACATGGCAAAAACTGTGTCAAAAGACTGCAACAAGAACAAAAATAGGCAACTTTACCAGATGACGCCATCCTCCAGTGTTCCAAGGGCATAGTGCGGGCACCAGTAAGGTGTCCCTTTCTGTTAGTGGCTTCTACCCAGCAATACAAAAGGGACAACTTACTGATGCCTGTGCTATGCCCCCAGAATGGCTGAAGGACATGGCATCTGGTAAGGTCGCCCTTTCTGTTCTTGTTGTGATCTTCAGACGTGGTTGGGAACACTTTATATTTTTTGCACATTTCCCAGCATAACAAACATGTATTAGGAAAAATATATATGAAAATTGTGCACACATTTTCATGCAGGAATCATTAACAAACTCTTACAATTTGACATGAAGAAAAGATGAGATGATCTTGCAAGTGGGATTAGGATAAATGCTGTGAAATTCCACACAGAGAGTTTTTCACAACCTGAATCACAAGTTGTTTAAGTCTGATCTATCATTAATCTTCACTACCACCCACACACTGTGACAGCCTCTACTGGTAACTGTCAGAGTTGGTACATTCAACTATGCCCAATAAAACACTCCTGGGATCAAATTCTTCTCAAGCCAGTTTCTCTTAACTTTGATATTGTCTTGATCCAGTCCTCCTTCCCAGTTCAAGAATGTTTGTCACACCCTCATCTCTTCCTCTGGTTGAGCTCCTTTAATCATGCTTGTCTGGCCTCTTAAATTAGCTCAGGCAAATGTTGCACCTGCGGATATAAAGCCAAAGATCATCTCTATGGTAAATAAGGGTCATGTCTGCCCAGCAGGTTAATTGGCTTCCTTTTGATGCAGCTTTGGCTCAGGTCACATTTAGAGCTGGATGCTTGCTCCTTCCAGTGATCCTACATTACATGTACATCCTTTCTTGTTGTTTTCAAGTAACTAAGTTGCCCCTTTCGGACTGACATGTCTGATTTAGTTACAGTCCTAAATACTATCTTCCCTGTGATATATCCTGCAAAAAGGAACATCCAGGGTGGACCATTTGCAAGGGAGGAAAGAGCTTTTGTACCTTTATTTGCTGTACAAAATAAATTTGAGCATGTTTGCAGCTTTGTTTAGCCAGAGTTTGGAAACATTTTTTTTAAACTGCAGATCCCAGAATCTCCCAACCTGCATAGTCAAAACAATTACCTTTTCAAAGCTTTTAGCAGCACATGGCAAGGTGTCTTGGTCCAAATTTTCCTTTCTATGAAACACTTTAAATAAAGTAACCCTGTTTCTTCTTAACATCTAGTCATGTTGCACATGATGAGTATGTTTGTGTGCATTCATGTGTGCTTGTGTGTGTGTGTGTGTGTGTGTGTGCATGAGTGTTCAACTCCCCTGTTTACTAATGGCAACCCCATGAGTCTCATAGGGTTTTCTTTGGCAAGAAATGCTCAAATGTGGTTTGCCATTACCTTCCTCTGAAATATAACCAACATCACCTGGTATCCATAGCAGTAATAAGTAATAACCAGGCATGACCCTGCTTAGCTTCCAAGATCAGATGGAATCTTTCCCCTTCAGGGTAAATTATGCAAGTTGAAAAATGACAATTAAACTGTAAAAATCAAGGGGGGAAAAAGACAGAAGGGAGGCATCAAAAGGCTGAACTATCTAATTTTGGCTACCTACAGTATTAGTTCTTGCCATCATTCCTTGTCATCATCCCATCATCATCATTTTGCACATTTTTACAGTGAGATCCAGTAAATGCTTACTCAGCAGTGACAATCTATTGAGTTCGGAGATTCAGATATAATGGGATGGCCCTACCATCAGGCAGAGTGGCATGGCCACTTTAGGGAGCTGATTTTCAGTGTCATGAAAGACAAACAAAATTGTTCAAGTTATTCCTGTTTTTGTTGCTTCATTTTCTTTTGTTTTTTCTTCTACTGTAAGGGAGGAGATGAGGCACTCCTCAGATTTTCTGCCTCAAGAAAATAGTTTTGTCTTAGATATTATGTGATTTTACATGTTGGTAGTCAGAAATTTAGTTGTATAAAGCAGGTACCAAATTTCATGGGCTTGCTCGATAGTAAGTTAGTATAGTTGATAGTGTGCATTGGACAGCAGATGCATGCAACTGTGTGATCATTTTAGAAGAGACTATCACAAAAAATAAAATAAATACCAACTTGTTGCTTGTGCATCTTGCTACAAACTGACATTCAGTTGCTAGTGAGGAGGTTCTACAGGTTGATTATCCCTTTTCTGAAATGCTTGGGACCAGAAGTGTTCTATATTTCAGATTTGTTAAATTTTTTTTTGAATACTTGCATATACAGAAAGAGATATCTTGGAGATGGGACCCAAGTCTGAACATGAAATTCATTTCTGTTTCATATACACCATATTCACATAGCTTGAAGGTAATTTTATATACAATTTTTTTTAAAAAAAATGTTTGTGCATGAAAAAGTTTGTGTACATTGAACCATTAGAAAGTGGACAATTTTGGATTTTAGAGTATTTTGGAATTTGGAGTTCTGGATAAGGGATACTCAACCTGTATCAAGTTAAGACACATTTATGTCCAGGGAATAGAATCATAGAATCAGAGTTGGAAGAGCCCACAAGGGCCATCTAGTCTAACCCGATGCCATGCTGGAACACACAATCAAACATGCCCAATGGATGGCCATATAGCCTCTGTTTAAAAATCTTCAAAGAAGGAGACTCCACCACACTATGAGGCAGTGTGTTCCACTGGACAAACAGCTCTTACCGTCAGGAAATTCTTCTTAGTATTCAGATGGAATCACTTTTTCCTGTAGTTTGAACACATTGTTCCATATCCTAGTCTCTGGGAAATAGATATAGAATTGAGCTGTTCATCACATCTCTGTCTCTCTCAGTTTTCTCAATCAATCAGACACATTGTAGATTAGGGACAGTGAAATGGTACTGGGATCAAACTGGCATGTCAGATGTTCCGCTGTAGGCTGGATTCATGGGTCACTTGGTCTGCAGTCCTATTAAAGGTAATCTTATGAGTAATAAGATCTTGGGATATAAATATTTTAATAAATATAATAAAAATCTTATAGCTTGCTCCTATGCATGGTTAATCAGGAGTTTGTTACCTACTCTTCCTGTATAAAAGTTCAACTGCAAATTATTTTTTACATTTTTACATAGAATTGTAAATTAATTAACCCTTTTCTCCTGCCTTTTCTGATCTCTAGAAAGAACTCTGTGTTTGAGTAGAAATTATGATCAGAATCCTGTTGCTGATTTACACCAGCATTACACCAGTATAAGACATTTTCTGGGATGGTGTGTAGTAGAAGCAAGGGGAGAGAAGTGAAATACTTGACTGTCAGAAGACTGTCCTACCAGCTCCTGAGCAGCTCAGAATCTGGCAAGGGAAGATTCTGCCCTCTGGTTGTGAATGTGCCTCTGGCCATTGAATCTCTGCTGCCACAAAACTGCCTCTATTGCTCAAACAATCTATGTTGCCATAGTTATGATGGCTAACAGGACTGCAGTCTGTGCTTTTTTTTTAAAAAAAAAAAGTCAACACAATGTTGAGGCTTACTTGTAAATGATGCTGCTGAAAACACACACACTATAATGAAGTATCTTTTGTGAGGCTGAATTAGTATTACTAGGGAGACAATTCTTCACTAATAATTTTAGCAATTCTTCCTGCTATAGGAAAGTCTTTCAAAAACTGACAATTTTTCAAAAACTTTTTACAATTAGGATTTATTCTGTACAATATTCACTCATGATGGTTTCTGTACAAAAAACAACAATTTCTGCACAGGAAACAGCTTTGTCAGTACAGAAAATAACATTTTTGTGCAGAAGTATTATTTCATATGCAGGAAATGTAATAGTTGGGAATTTATTCAGCACAAAATTTTCACATTACTTTTTTGTACAGGAAACAGCCTTTTCTGTACAGAAAATAATATTTCTGTACAGAAATTTCATTTTCTGCATTCACACATAAAATAATGAAAATTTTGGGAAGAATAAGTGTGAACTATAAAGATTCTTGTTAGCCAGGATTCTCTTCATAAGGATTTCCTGACACTTTTGAGAAACACATTTTTCAATCATTTTTGGAATGTTTTCAAATATTTTTCCATTCCTAGTTGCCACGACATTTTTCTGACAGGCCCACCACAACCACCACATGGCAAACAGGTTCGATATGGTTCTCCCTACTAGGATTATGTGTGCTATATGGAAGAGGATTTTGTTTGGTTTCTTTTGATAAGAATTTGCTTTTAAAAAATCTTGACAGCCTTCATAAATTATATGAAGGCGCCCTGGTGGCACAGTGGTTAAATGCCAGTACTGCAAGTCACCACGTTGCAAGTTCGATTCCAGTGGGCTCCAAGGTTCACTCAGCCTTCCATCCTTTCATGGGTCAGTAAAATGAGTGCCCAGCTTGTGGGGGCAATTAGCTAACACACATTGGAAACTGCTTAATGCAGTGTAGATGTGTAAATGGCTATTGCTTAAAAACAATTTGTAAACCACTCTGATAGCCTTGTGGCTGAAGAGCAGGGTATAAATAAATAAATAAATAAAATATGAAAAATACCTGAGGATTGATTTCATTTGATTTGAGGCTGTACCCCACGGTGGGTTCTAGAGTGGCCACTGAATTCACAGCTCCCCCTCTGGGATGTCACCAACCTCTAAATTATTGAAATACAAAGTTTGACCTGATTAGAGCACAATTATTGCAGAAACTCATATAGGGACAATACCCAAGATATGTGTGTTCTGTAGGCCCTTTAAAATAAACATTAGGATCTTGTAAAGGGGCAGAAACATTCACCGGCATCCAGTGCAATTTATTATGATACAAGCTAAATATTTCACTTCTCTTCAACAGAAGGACCATCCCACGTGGAACCCATAGTAGTAGTTACATAGTTAGGTCTGGTGGTTATGAAACTATGGGTAACATAGCAGTGAAGATTAAGGACAATGTCAATTACGGTAATGTACAGCACTACCAACAGCCACAGCTACTTTTTTCCCTAAACAGCAGCAACAGTGGGCTAAAAAATAATCCTAGCCTCTGTTTTGATGATTAAATCAATCCCCATATCACCATTCATCAACTACTCCACTAAAGAAAAGATCTGTTACAAAATGTGTTTAAAACAACAGCAGCAGCAACAGCAACAATTCAGGCACATGTAAACCAGCCCTGAGCACATGATGAATTCCACAGATACAACAGTTCTCCATTTTTGTATTTTTACTTTTATTCATGAATGGTTTTGCAATTTGTTGTGAAAAGAAGTATATCAATCTAATATGTGGATGACTGAATGAATGGTTTCGTAAAAGAAAGAAGAGAGCACATTGAACTCACTGATCACGTAGGTTGTGTTCTTAAACCTGTATCTTATTCTCTTACACCAGGGTGTGTGGAACATAATCCTGTGCACACACAGCTATGTACCACTCCTGAGAGATCTACCATATATTCTGGCGTATAAGATGACCCCCCCATTTTTAAGTCAAAATATAGACTTTAGGGTATACTCGCCATATAAGATGACTACCCCCCCCATCACCTGCCCTCCCCAAAGCAGATCGGGCTCCCCTTTGTGGCTTCAGGAAGGGCAGATGGTGGCTGGAAATCTTCCCCCCAGCCAGCCAGCCACCCTTTCTGAAGCCTTCCCGAAGCTGGCTGAGGAATCACGGGGGATGGCTGGCCGGTTGGGGAGAGGCTCAGCCACCTCCCACAATTCCACAAACCACGAGGAGGCTGGCCAGGATCCTCATGAGTTGGGAAATCATGGGGGATGGCTGGCCAGCTGGAGAGAGGTTCAACCTCCAGCGATTCCCCAACCCACCAGGAGGCTGGCCAGCCTCCTCACGAGTTGGGGAATCATGAAGGATGGCTAGCCACCTGGGGAGAGGTTCAACTTCCGCCCACGATTCCCCAACCCATGAGGAGACTGGCCAGTCTCCTCACAAGTTGGGGAATTATGGGGGATGGCTGGCCGGCTGGGGAGAGGCTCAGCCCCTCCTGCCAAGCAAGGCTTCCTGCCCCCCATGCAGCCTTGCTGGCTGGGAGGGGATCCTCTCTGTGACTCAGAGTCACAGAGAAGACCCCCTCCCAACCAGCAAGGCTTCCCCCCATGCAGCTGCACTGGGCGGGGGGGATAAGGTGGCTAGCAAGCTTCCCCCCCAGCCAGCCACCTCCGTCATTCTGAGTTCTGATGGCACAACCCCATCTCAGACTTGTATCTGGCATATAAGACCACCCCTGACTTTTCAGCTGAGTTTACAGGCTGGAATAGTCATCTTATACGCTGGAACTGCTTCTCCCACTGAATGAAGGAAAGGAGATTGAAGTGACTTGGTAGTGCGTAGCTGCAATTCTGCAATGAAAAGAGAGATGAGGTTGCTCTCTGATCTCCAGCAAGTTGCAGTCACCTCCCACTCAGCCAGTAAACAGGTATGATGTCCCTGGGATTTACAGCTGCAGGTATTTAGACATTGCATGAGACATTACTGAACAGCTTGTTGTGCAATGTCCAGAAAAGACATACACATGCATAGTTTTGAGTTACATGCCCAGATACCACCAACAGAATTTCAGGTGTTGTTTTAAGAGTTTGATTTAAAAAGAAAGGGGGGGGAAGAAAAACAAAAAGTAGACTGATATGTCAAGCAAGACCCTACTTGGGGCTTCTCTAGATAAGCAATATACCCTATCTTGTCCCCGTTTCAGAGTCCTGCAGTACATATGGCACAGGACATTTGCCCCATTCTACTCCCAGGCAGTCCTCACTACCCCCAGGGTGGATACAGAGCTGAGATAGGAGGAAGGTGGGGTAGGACTTGATGCAACATTTAAAAATAATTCTTTTAATTCATTTCCACCAGGAACAAACAAATAGGGCCTTGTGAGCCTTCAGGAGCCTGTTCCAGCACGCTGGCCCTCACTGCTGCTGCATGTCGGCCTCACTCTCCTGGAAGGCAGGAAGGAGTCCTACAGCACATGACCAAGTCTGGTCACATGCAGGGGGGTCTTGGTCACATGTTGTGCACCCTTCTGAGACAGTGAGAGAAATGGCGGTGGCAGCTACAGCAATAAGCCATTGTGCCCGTCTGGACTTCCTCCCATTCTGTGGAAGGACAGGGGAATAACAGGTCTGATCCATGGCCAAGATACACTGGCAGGATCCTGCATATCCTGGCTTAGGCAGACAAGTCCTTTGTCAGAGAACTTGCCATTATTATTCATATTCTGGCAACCTCCCATTTTGGTTCTTGCAATGAATGATACAGGGAACCAGAAAGATGTAATTGTTTAAATATTGGATTAGAACTCTGCAAAACCAGGCCTCTGCCTGGGAAAGCAGCTCAAAAGAATAAACAATGGCTGGGAAAGCAGCCATCCCCCATGATAGTTAGTTAGAGAGAGCCAGATAAAGTTCAGAAAAAAGCAAGGTTCTGTTTCTTGGAGAATCAGCAATATAAGCAAGAAGGCACACAGAGAAGAGTCCAGAATACAGTTCAAAGGTCAAGGCTTACAGAAGGCAGTGGTGTACAGAAGGCAGTCTGTGGATCAGCAGGATCAGTCAACAGGGTAGTCAGGAACAGTCCAAGGTCAAGGCAGCAAAGATTCAGACACAGAAGTGAGCAGGAAGCTTTTTTCAGGGAGATCAGTTGATCTCTGACAAACCCTCCATTGCCTCTTCCAGCCTATATAAAGCAATTAAGGCTTTGCCAGGTGTTTCTTGATGAGCATGTTCTTCTCATAAATTCTCAGAAACCTCCTTTGAGGCTCCTTTTGAGCCCACTGCTGGATATACAATGGTGGAGGTAAGTCCCTCTCCTCTTCTTCTTCCTTATCTGAGTGGGCAGGACTCTCTGCTGAGACTGCTGCCAACCCACTCAGACCAGGCTCTTCCTCTGCTCAAGCCTCTAGGTTGGCAGGGTTCCCTGCTGACACAGGTGTAGATAAATTTGTGCCAGGGTCCCTAGGGCCGTTCCATGCCATGTCCTCCTCCTCCTCTGACTCTATAGCTTCATCAGGCTCATGGGGTATGACAGCCTCTGCCATGGAAGCATACTGGACAAGCCCTGGACAAATCATACTCTTTCAGCCTAAGAGGAAGGCAATGGTAAACCCTCCCTGAATAAAGCTAGCCAAAAAAATCCCATGAGAAGGTCACCATAGGTTGGAATCAACTTGAAGGCACATAATAATAACAATGTGTGATACATAGAAATGCCTTTTTTTTATTAATGTTTTTTATAGCATTATCACAACAAAAATTACACGAACATAATCCATACATATATTTCCATATTAAAACAAAATCATCTTAACACCGTATTTTATGTCATATCATATACATATACATCATATATTCATGCTTTTTCTTTCTCTAAATTTTACAATGTAAAAACTTCCCCTGACTGTTCTACTTTCCCGAAGTAAACTATCCTTGTACAATGAGATCATATATCCCATTCCTTGCATCTTTTACTGTTCTTCTAAGTCTAATCTTTAGATAAACTCCAAATTTGACTTACATTCGATACTCTTATCATTAAAATTTTAATCTATAAGTCTAATTTCTCTAAATTTTTCCATGTCCTCCTCCAGTAATCACCTATCGGCTCCCAATCTTTTTTAATTTCTGTGGTCATCCTTTCTTTTATTGTAGCAGTTAAAATATCCATATCTTTCATGTCCTGTAATTTAATTAGCCACTCCTCTTCGGTAGGGTGTTCCTTCACCCTCCACTTTGAAGCATAAGTTATTCTTGCTGCTGAGATCAAGTATAGTAGAATTTTCCATTTAGAATTGACATTTATCTCCTTGATCTTATCTATCATATTTAGTAGGTATATTTCAGGTTCCATAGGGAACCTTATTCCTAACATTTCAGAGATAGCATGGTGAATTTTCTTCCAGAATTTTTTTGCATATTGGCAGTTCCACCAGATGTGTATTAGCGTACCCTTAGATTGCTCACATTTCCAACATAAATTATCACCTGTATTATACATCTTGTGTAGTTTTGAAGGTGTTAGGTACCACCTGTGGAACATCTTTATAAAATTTTCTTTTAAGTTTTGGGACAAAGTGAATTTATGCGTGTTAATCCATGCTTTCTCCCATCTATCTAGCTCAATACTATGTCCTATGTCCTGAGCCCATTTGACCATTGATTCTTTAATATAATCTTTTTCTAGCTTCCTTTCTAATAAGATGTTATAGTATTTCTATATATGATGCTTTTTGTTATCCCAAATAATTTCATCTAATTGATTTTTATCCATTTCAAAGTTCTCTAGTTTCTTATCCATCTTAAACCGTTCATAGATCTGTTTATATAGGAACCAATTCATGTTATACCCTTCCAGTTCTAATTGTTCTCTCGTCTTTATCCCCACTTCTAGTCTGTCCTTTGTTACAATATCCTTATAAGTTAACCAGCTGTCTTCTTTATTTTTGGTCCTTCCAAAGAAGGCCTCCTCAGTTGAAATCCAGAGTGGAATCTTTCTGTAAAAAATTGTTTTTAGCTTCAACCATGATTTTATAAGGGCTTTCCTGACATAATGATTATTGAAATCCTTATTCTCCTTGATCTTCCCATACCAGAGGTATGCGTGCCACCCAAATCTGTTGCCTGACCCCTCTAGTGTTAGTAGTTTAGTATCTTTAAGAAATATCCACTCTTCTAACCAATGAAGTGAACAGGATTGATAATATAGTTGTAAATCTGGCAGCGCACAACCCCCTTTCTCTTTTCTATCCAAAAGTAGCTTCCACCTAATACGTGGTTTCTTGCCCGACCAGATGTATCTTGATATTTCAGATTGCCATATCTTGAAGTATTTATCGTTATTCAAGATGGGCAAATTCTGAAATATAAACATGAATCTGGGGAGTATGTTCATTTTCACCGATGCAATTTTCCCCAACCAAGATAGGTTAATTTTTGACCATTTCATCATATCCTTTTTGATTTCATTCCACAGTTTCTCATAATTATGTTTGAATAGGTCTACGTTCCTTTTAGTGATCCAGATGCCTAAATATTTAATTTTTCTCTCAATAGTAAAGCCTGTTATTCTGGAAATCTGTTCTTGTTTTTTGTCAATATTCTTTGTAATTACCGCTGTTTTATCCTTATTTATTTTGAATCCTGAGACCTCTGCGTAATCTTGGATGGTTTTTCCCAACTGATCTAAATGTCCCAATGGATTATCTAGTATTACTACTATGTCGTCAGCGTATGCCTTAATTTTGTATTCATAGTTCTTGACTCTTGTACCTCTAATATTTTCATTCCTTCTGATTGCGTCGATTAATATCTCTATGGTTGCTATAAATAACAGAGGGGAGAGAGGGCATCCCTGCCTAGTGCCCTTTTTTATATTAAACTTATCTGTTTTTCCGCCATTCACTATTAATTGTGCCGATTGTTTTGTATAAATTTGGTCAATCCATCGTGAAAACTTATCTCCTACGTCCATTTTTGATAGTACTGTTTTCATGAAGACCCAATTTACCCTATCAAATGCTTTTTCCGTGTCTAGGAAGATCATCGCCAATTTTTTCTCATTATGTACTTCGTAATGTTCTATTAAATTTAAGATAGTCCTTATGTTGTTTTTTGGATATCTATTCATTAAGAATCCATTTTGATCTTCATGAATTTCTTCAGAAAGAATCTCCTTCATTCTTTGTGCCAGAATGGTAGCAAATATTTTGTAATCGCAATTTAACAGGGAAATGGGTCTGTAATTTTTGGGTTCTTTTAGATCTCTTCCTTCTTTAGGTATGAGTGTTACGTGCGCCTCCCTCCAGGATTCTGGTATTCCTCCTTCTGTTATATTGTCAATGGTCTTTTTTAAAGGGGTAAGCAATTCTTCTTCCATTTTTTTGTAATATAGGGGGGTAAACCCATCCGGTCCTGGAGCTTTCCCTGTTTTTAGCTTACTGATCGCATATGATATTTCTGCCAATGAGATATTAGCATTCAAGCTTTCTTTCTGCTGTTTGTTTAATCTTATTATTTTCTGTTTTGACAGGTATTGGTCTATTTTCTCTTTTTCTACTTGTGTTGAGGGTGTTTGATTGTAGAGTTTCATAAAATATTCGTGAAAACATTTTTTAATTGCCTTTAAATCCGTCTCCAATTTCCCTTTATATTTTACTTCTGTTATTATTTTTTTTTCTCTGATTTCTTTTAATTTTTGTGCCATCCATTTTCCTGTTTTGTTGGCTGATTCAAAGTATTTTTGTTTCAATGTTTTAATTTTAAGTTCTACCTCTTGCCTCATCAGTGATTGGACCTGTTTTCTTAATAGGTTCAGCTCTTCTTCTAGTACTTTGTCATTTGGTGAGTCCGTAAGTTTGTTTTCTCTAATCGCAATCTCATCTAACCATTCTTGTAGTTTCCTTTTCTCTTGTCTATTCTTTTCTATCATTTGTTTTATAAAGAAGCCTCTCATAACTGGTTTACTAGCTTCCCAGATGATTTTATAATTCATGCCTTCTGTTGTGTTTTCCTTAAAGTATAGGTTCAATGTTTCTTTTGCCTTTTTCAATATATTGTCATCCATCAATAATGAGTCGTTCAATCGCCAACTCCATTCCTTCTTTTCTCCTTGAATCTTTAATTGAATCGGGTTATGATCTGATATCCATTTGGGGAGTACATCAACACTTTTAATATTTAAGATCAGATTCTTGGATGCTAAAAACATATCTATTCTCGAAGATGTATGGTGGACATCTGAATAGAATGTATAACTCTTAGCATTTCCATGTTTCCATCTCCAAACGTCCATCAGGTTGTAATCGTTACACAGTTCAAAGAATTTCTTAGGTAGCTTACCTTGATTCTTTTTGATTTGTCTATCAGACCTTCTGTCTATTAGTGGGTTTATTACCCCATTCCAATCTCCCAATAACAAAATATTTTCTTGATTAGTTTTCTCTATCTCTATGGTCAGTTTTCTAAAAAAGGGATCTTTATTCGCCAGTGGAGCATATACCCCCACCAGTAGTATGTTCATCTTCCCCATTTTAGCTTCTACTCCCACATAATGACCGTCTGGATCTCTGAACTGCTCTTTTGATGGATATTTTTTATTAATATATAAGACCACACCTTTTTTCTTTTTTTTGGATGAAGATATGAAGTTTTGTCCCAGTTTCGGGGTTTTTAAATATTTTACATCTGTATTTCTAATACGTGTCTCTTGGAGGCATACTATATCATTATTTGATTTTTCCAAATAGTGAAATATTTGTCTTCTTTTGTGATTGGAGTTGATACCTTTTACATTCCACGATAAGACTCTGCAATCCATTTCTTTAATTTCTTTAAAAATATATTTCTTTTTCCCCCCTTATCATCAATTTTCATCCTCTTCTTCCTTATCTCTTGCCTGCGTTATCTCTTCTTCTGTATCTTCTATGTCTTGTACCTCTTCCTCTTCTTCTTTATTTTTCTCCTCACCTTCCTCTACTTCTACCTCTTCCTCTGGATCTTCTCTTTGCAGATCTATCTCGACTTCTTCTACTGTGACTGCCCGGTCTATCTGATGATCCTTTTCTCGAATTTTCCCCGTTTTAGTATCCCTTTGAATTTTTTTGTAAAATTTGTTTGCTTTCTTCACAGTATCAATTTTATATTTTTTTTGTAGATAAGTGAAAGATACTCCTTCCAACCTTTCCCATCTATAATTTATGCTCCTTCTTGTTAATTCCTGTGTTAAGAATTTGTATTCTTGCCATTTTTTCAGTATGTGTGGTGGAATATCTTTGAATATTTTAATCTCATTTCCTTCCATCTTAAATTTACTTGTATAGCTTGTTTGTATGATTTGGTCTTTTAATCTATTCCTTGTAAATGTAATCACTACATCGCTTGGAATCTTTTTCTCTTTTGCTATCACTGAGTTGATCCTAAAGAGCTTATCCACCTCGAGATCTAGTTTTTGTTCTGGTATTTCCAAAAAGTTAGCCAACGCTGGAATCACTCTTTCCTCTAGTTTTTCATTTAGTTCTTCTGGTATGCCTCTTAATTTCAAACATTTCTCCCGATATCTGGATTCATTAATGATCAGGGATTTTTTTACCAGTTCCTGTTCTTCTGCTAAACACTGTGTATTTTGTTGCAGCTCTTTCGATTGCCCTTTAATTGTTTCCACTTCTTGTTTTATTTTATTCATATCTTCCGTGAGCTTTTCAAGTTTTTTTCCAAAATTATTCAGTTCCTTTTTCAAATCTGATTTTATTTCTGCTCTGATTTCCTTCATTTCCTCTCTCACTTCTAATCTCATCTTTTTCATTTCCCTTCTCATTTCCTCTAACAATATGGTGGTAATGTCTGTTGCTTTAGCAGGGCCTTCAATTGAGGGACGTCTTTGAGATGTCAGCTGTGATTGAGCTTGAACTGCCGCTTTTCTTTGTGTTGTGGCCATATTGGATCCTTTATGTATAGTTCTAACTCTCTAGTTTATATTTTGTGTATATATATATATATATATATATTTGTACTTTTAAAATAAAATCCGAAATACACAGCTATTGCACCTTCTGAGAGAAGTTAACCAGCTTTGCTTAATTTATCTCCCCCCTTTTCCCTTTATCTCTTTTATCCTTCCCCCCCCCAAGACCTTACTATCAGGTGCTAATTTATTATTATTTGTCTTTCCCCCTTTTATCCTTTATATCCTTTCCCCCCCAAACCCCGAGACCTTATTATCAGCTATTAATTTGTTGTTGTTTTGTAGAGTACTCCTGTAACCCGATTATATCAATTTCCAATTGTTAGGGGAAATAACACAATATTATAATAAGGATAGTATACAATACTACAGGCTTATACCAAATAACCAGAAAAATTAGGAAAATTAAGCTTGGGGATACTGACAATAGTCACAATAATGGAAGCAAAAATATAGCTAGATATAAGGAAATTAAAATTCTTAAATGTCTCAACTTAGCCCCCAGTTTCTGTTTTGGATAATAGCACCTGTTAGTAGAAGATTTAGAGAATTGAGATAAGAGTAAAACTATATATATTTACATGCAAGATGAACTATTTATCCTTCTTCCTTCTTCACTGCTCCGTGAAACTTCCAAAGGGGGAGAGAGTAAAAAAAAAAAAAAAAGGACAAAAAGGAATACACCGCCGCTTTTTGGCACCTTTCCCCTTTTTATGTAATTCTTCTGTTGTGTTTCTATCTGGGGCCTCGGCTCTTCTTTCTCTGCTTTCCCCTTCGCACTCTACTGGTCTCTCTGGAGATTTTCAGACAGGCAAAAATCTCCCCTTGCCGCGCGAGCAGCCTCCCGAAACTGCTGCGCGGCAAGGGTCTTTTTCGGACCGCGCTGTGCCTGTGGCGAAACCGTCCGTGTCACTTCCGTGAAGCTTGGGACGGCTCCGCGTCATATTTCAAGCACGGGCAGCCTCCGTGATTGAAATATGGCGCGGAGCCGTCCCAAGCTTCACGGAAGTGACACGGACGGTTTCGCCACAGGCACAGCGCGGTCCGAAAAAGACCCTTGCCGCGCAGCAGTTTCGGGAGGCTGCTCGCGTGGCAAGGGGAGATTTTTGCCTGTCTGAAAATCTCCTCTCTCTTTATCCTAAATCCGTTTCTGCTTTCTGGATGGTTCTTTTTTTTTTTCCCTCTTTCTTCTTCTCTTTTTTTTTTAACTCCCAGTTACAGCTTTAAAGTGTCCAAAAAGTTCCCAAATGATCCAAAACCTGGCGTTGTCTCTCAGTCACTCCTCCACATTTCGCTTCTCCGTCTCCTTCTTTTTCCAGCCCGCCTAATCCAGTCCGTTTTTTCCCAGTATCTTGTCACATACAGCCTCCACAGTACAGGGTAGTTTCACTTTCAGTCACCTTCCAGATTCCAAGAATCCAGGCCCAAGACTCGGTCCTCCGGCTCTCTCTCTCACTCTCCGGTTTACCTTTCTCCGCTCCTCCCACCCAGCTCCACCACCTCAGTCACTCAGCCTCCCTCCTCCACGCTCTCTCCGAATTTCTCTGAGCATCTGTGTTGGTTTAGTCCGTTTCGTTGGGCTCCCTCATCTCCCCTACTCTGCGTTGTTGTGCTCTCCCTCTCCCTCCGCCTGCCACCTCCGTCTCCATCCACCACCACCTTCGACTCTGCACAGACTATCACCCAGCGTATTTCCTCCTCCTTCTTTTACCGTATAGTTTTTTTCCCCTTTCTGTTGTCGCTTCAGCTTCTTCAGTTCTTAGAAAGACAAAGCAAGGGAATATCGTTCTTCAGGTAAAGTTAACAGAAATTAGCACTGTTATATTGCTGCTTCTTTTAAAAAGTGGAGCTGGCGTCGCTAGGACCCACTCTGGTGGGGAGCTTGAGCTGGGAGAGAGGTTCTTCGGTCCCTCAAGTCCGTCTGTGTCAACCTCTTTACAGAGGGCACAGGACCTGGAAACGACCCCCTACGAAACCTCACTCTCCCCCCGTACCAGGGGGGAATGTCGGGGTCCTTTATACCCCCCGAAATCCACCAGTTCTCAAGCCCTGTTGCGAGAGCACGAGCTTCTCGCAGCCAGATCGCAACGCTGTCGCACCGGAAGAAATGCCTTTGACAACAGTCAGGAAACTTCAAATGGTCCAAAACAAGGCATCAAGACTGCACACTGGAATTGGCTGGTACAATTATGTTATTAAAATCAGTACTGCTGCTATTCCTTTTCTGAGTCCATGTCAAAATGCCATTTTTAATGCTAAAGACCTAAATGGACCAGGACCAGTTCATGTGAAGGAGTGTCTCCTACTATACTTATCTACCAAAACTGTGCCACATTATGCAAGGTGGATGGCTTACAGGAGATACAGCCTTTTCACTGTGGCATACCATCTATGAAGTGACCTTGCCAGACATCAATGTTATGGTCCTTTTAGCACCAGGTGGAAACCTTTTGTTCTCCTGGGCATTTAAATTTTTTTTGCACCTTTACACTTTTGTACTCTAATCCTTATGCTTGTTTTTAATTTGGATTTATATGTTGCCATGTTTTGTTCTCTTATACTAGTTTTATCCTGGTTTTCTATTCTGCCTCCTTGGTCATTTAATCATACTGTTATATTCTGAAACATTTTGTATCTTTATCAGATTGTATACTGACCAGATAACTTCATATGCAGAGCTAAAGCTAAAGGAAGTTTCACTGAAAATGCCCATGGTACATTGGATTTATCCTCTAGAATAAAAAATGAGAAATAATGCAACAAGAACCCTTGTACCACTTCTAAATAAACATGTTTAGTATCATCTGGTAGGAATCTATGAATAACACTGAATATATATATCATATATAGATACAGATATCTACATAACTATAATAACAACTTCTCTGTATATATATGTTTTCTGTGGGTATATAATTAAATTCAAGAGTAAGTGGGTATACAGTAAGGTGATTTTAGACCATTGCTTTTAATTTATATTTGTTTAATATTTTTTATGGGGGAGGGTGGGGGTGGAGGGTGTTTAGGGATTTTTATCTGTATTATATTTTAATTTTTGTAAGCTGCCCCGATTGTTTTAACAGAGGGGCGGAGTATAAATAAATTTTATTATTATTATTACAGTTACAACCTAGGAGTGAGTAGTGTTTGTGTGTGTGTGAGAGAGAGAGAGAGAGGGAGGGAGGGAGGGAGGGGGAGAGAGAGAGAGAGGCCAAGAGAAAGATCTCTCCTACAAATTTAATCTGTCTTCATAATGCTTTTAACCTCCTCCAGGGAACTGTGGGATCTTTAGTTTAAGGAGGGGAACCAAACTTATTCATTGCAGATCCTTAACCTAGCTCACAGAAGCACATTTCTCAGGGACAGTTGAGCTTGGAGGGTTGAAAGTAAATTGATTTGAAACTGGTTTAAACTAGGAGCTAAGATCTGCCCTATGTAACAAAGAAAAGGTAGCTAAGCTTATAGAAAGAATGAAAGAAAGAAAGAAAGAGAAGCAGTAGGCCAGTTACAGGGTAAAGCTAGGATGGAAAAGCTGGCTTACTCGCCATATTTTCACTCTCTATGATGACATATATAAGACAAAAGATAAAAACAGACCTTTTCCTATTCTGAGCTTTTGTTTTAATGCTGTAGTGTTTAATTTCCCTCCTGATCCATCTGACTTTTGCTCTTTTATGACTCTCCTTGGAGTGATGCTTTTGAGGCAATGCTGGATAAGCTGAAGGGGGGAAACTGATTATGCATCTTTAAGTCATTACCACTGACACCTATGCAAAGTGCTAACTACTGCTCTAGACCCTCTCCTCCCCATGGTGCTTATAGCCTCTCCTTGATAAGCCACATCATATTCACTGGGGATAAGTCAAGCACAGCCCAAAGTGGGTCTCCAGGCTTATTAAACATTTATGCAATGAGGTTCTTTCAAATGTGGGGCTGCTGCAGGCAAATTCTGTTTTACAGGCTGGCCTCGAAAGTGTTTTGCCATGAAACTTACACAGGACAAGAGACAAGGAAGGAAAACGATTCTATTGCTAGCATTTAAATATAGAGTTATCTAAGAATAGCTGACTTATTGACTTTTACATTTATTATTATAGGCCCTGAGGAGCTAGAAGCTTAGAATGCAGACACAGTTATTCATACTTATCTTTGTGTAGGTGTCTGTGAGTTGAATAACTTAAGACACCATTGGTGCCATTTCAGCTGAAATTTCACTTCCCTTCCCCCCCCCACCAAGGCCATTAACAATTTAGATAAGGTTATATCAAAGGAGGTTTGATGGTGTTGATTTGCACATCTTCTTTCTTTACTCCTTAAAACCTTCCTGTCATTCTATCAGGGATGAAGACAATGACTTTCCATTTTTGAGTGGAATTCTGATCCCCCACCCACCCCAAAAAAGGCAGTGAGCTGTTTCTCCATTTTCTTAAATTATTGTACCTTTACCCAAAGAATCTGATATTCTTTTAACATGCTGGGGTCTTTAGACACCAAACAAAGCTTTAAAGTGCTGCTTTATAAGATGACTTATTTCAGAAGTGTAAAAAACCCAATACATTTTGATCAAAATCTTTCTTCAGAACAAATAAATCCTTCTGTTACTCCCTTACAAAGAAATCTCCTTCCTGAAATCTCTTTTCTAGAACAAGCCTGCATGACATGCCACCCACCATGAAAGCAGCATCCAGTTTTTGTGGAAGTTACCAGACCAGTTGAAGTTTATTTATTTGTTTATTTGATCTGCAGATCTTGGGAAAGCATTTTCCCAATACTGACGAGGGGTTCTGGTTTTTGTTGTCTAAAAAAACAATGTTTTCCAGA
Source organism: Gambelia wislizenii (assembly GCA_030847615.1). Classification (NCBI taxonomy): domain Eukaryota; kingdom Metazoa; phylum Chordata; class Lepidosauria; order Squamata; family Crotaphytidae; genus Gambelia; species Gambelia wislizenii. Next base: position 189,877,836 of record JAUMIR010000003.1, on the reverse strand, counting down.
TTCTGTTTAACAAGATATGAAATTGTCAAGCCTTCCACCACATGAGTCACTTGGCTCAGACAGATGTTAGGGAAAGGCCTGAGTATGTTCCTGCGCCAGCCAATGTTGTCTGCTGCCTGTCACTTCTACCATTTTTCACACTTCTCATTGGTCAGCCAGCCATGTCTCTCCTGCTATGGTGGCCAGTCACTCCTGTTGGCCCTTTCCCTCACTGAAGGCTGCCCACACAAGAAACCCAGATGAGATATTGAATGCAGAGAGCTGTGAAACAGTATCTGGCTGCCTGGTTTTCTTTTCTGGTTTTATATTATTTTGTGCTTTTAGTGGGATCCAGAAACACACACTCATTGACAGCAGGCTAGATGTGTCCAATCCAGGAATTTATCTTGGATTAAAATGCATTTGGGCCTTACAATTTGTCAGTTTTGGTTTCATCCTGTGCACAAGACAATGTGTTGTTGTGATAGGAGCCCTCACTAGGCTCTTCATAGACTTGCAGAAAATAGACATGTTCAAAAAGAGACTCCTGCTGTTCTTGCTGTTGCCACCATCACTTGCTCTGGTCAATTGAAGCAATTCCTCACCAAGCCACCCAAATGTACAGGGACAGTTCTTTCCATCTTCTGTCTCATATGGTAGGAAATGACCATAACTCAAATCCACTATTTACACAACCCTAGCTCAGCATTGTGGCCCAAGGCTTCGGTAATCTCCTCTCTCAGCAGAAGTATGGGAGGTAGAAGATGAAAAGGAGGCCTTGTGACTCCCTTTCAGCCTATTGAGTTCTGAAGCCCAACTAGATAGATGAGAGTGGGTACATTGGCAGTAGTTATGGCTGATTGCTTTGAAGAAATTCCCTTTTCCTTCCCACACTCTGCTTTAACTTTATGAAGAGTCTGAGGAGCCTGCAGAGAGAGATAGCAGTCACACCCAGATTATTGTTTTCCATACTTTGCCTCTGGTGAACAAATTCACCCTCTTTCTCCGGTAGATGGCAAACCACTGGAGAAGTGAGTATGTCAGGCCTCAGCATAGCTTCCTCTTCTGTGGTTAGGGAATGTTCAGGAAGTCTGACATCTAGTGGTTAAAGATGATGTTGCAGACTATAGTCAGATTTTAAATGAACTAAAATAAATTAATATATCTTACTCTGATGTCAGTTCAGTCTCTGGCATCACAGAGCACAGCTGGCTAGAATAAGAAGCAAAGAAGCAAGTGATTTAGGGATGTAAAGGTTGTTACAGAGACATGGAAAGGCTGAATCAGGAAGATGCAAACTGTGCATGCCAAGAATATTCCAAGTGCAAAGCAATGAATCAGCATCGATAGCCATGAAGGTTGAAACAACAACAACAAAAGAGAGATTGTAAAAAAAAAAAAATCTAGGTCCTAAACAGGAGCTAAGATCAGAAGTTAGAGAAACATGATATATAGCTCAGAGTGAGAAACAGTTTTCCTTTGAGCAACAGCCAGAGCAGCTGGCATGAATTTAAAATAGAAGGCTGCTTCTGAACCACTGTTGGTCAAAGTCTGTCAGGTGTCCTCCTCCCAATGCCCTGGAATGAAAATGAGCAGTGCATCAGAGGGAAAGGACTTGACCAAGGCCTTTTTATTGACATCTTTCTCTGGGGTGTGGGTTACTTTATGCTCTGATTTTGATCTGTCAGTACAGAGCAGGTTCAGGGACATTCTTGTCCTCAGATGTTTGACAGAGATCTCCTAGGTCTTCCACCATACATACTCAGAGATTAAGACCTCTTCTTCATCTGATGAGAAGTCCATGAGAAAAGATACAATATAAGCCATTAAAAGCATAATCCTGCAATAGATATCCTGCATGTCTCCTTATGATGCAGGTACCTAAGGTCTTGAAACTATGGCAGAGACAAACACACATGCATGGACACAAACTCTTTTGCCTGTAGTACTACAGATACGCCTGTCAGAAAAGGTACTGACTTCCTGATAGATAATGAAAACCTTTAAGCAAATCGCTAAGCAAGTAAATAAAGAGATTTTTATAACTTTCATAGATAGACATATATGTGTACATAACTCAATAAGTTTAGAAAAGGCTTTAATTATTTGGTTTTTCTGTGGGGGCAATGTTAGCATGCAGCCATTATTAACACATTGGAAACTCTGTTCATAATCACTTCAGCAAGTCCCCTCTGCCTCTTCTTTCATCTTTCCTTAGCTAAAGAGCTCCACAGAGACAATAGAGGCCACATGGTTAGATGCAGGGCCAACATATCTTAACTCCCTGCAGATGAAGCAAAGTCAGCCTGTCTTGTTTCCCAGTGCATTGAATTACAAGGCACATAGATTATGAAAAGGCATGTTGTCTTCATTAGCAACCAATTAATTACATTTTGAATAACTGTCTAACACTCAGGTTGCAATGATGAGCCTCCCCAACTGAAGAGAAAATGGATCAAAATGTCAAGTTCTAAACACCACAAGAACATTTAAGTCACTCTTTGTGCCCCTGCTATTCAGCATGTTCCTACCATGATATGTGTGTTATTTTTCACTATGGTCTTCTGGTTATTTATTTTTCCTGGAGAGTAAGTGTTGTTGTTATAGTATTCAGATGACATGATACTGCTGTCTTATACTGCAATTAGCATTGTAGGCTCTTTTAGTGATACTTTGGCACTGTGAAAGTTGCTATATGTCTTTTCCATTTGCTATTCAGATAGTGTCAAAAGTGCCAGGTCACAGAGGAAGAGCTGAGCATGTAGCTACTAAGAATGTTCACTCCTCAGAGTGTGGATGAGCCTGGCAGGGAGGAAAGAGGAGAGATGCATTGGCATGCAGATGTGTACAGCACTGACACTGAAGGAGATTTTGCATTACTTAAGTTGCCCACATCATTCCTGATGTGTGTGTGTGGGATCACCTGTCAATGATCAGTATTGATTTCATTTATATCCCACCCCAACACCTCTGCAGATTTATTTCTTTGTAATGAATGTGACCCAATGGCACGGGTCTTGATTCTTTATTTGTTCTACCAATGACAACACACACCAGTCAAGAGTTGGGGAAACACTGATATAGGAAAGCAATAGCAATGTCATTAATTGCTGCCATGTAAGCATTTTGTCTTACCAAAACAATTTATGAAGCAGACATCAGCTGGGATATATGAATGAGCAAAATGTAGTTGTTGAGGTTCTCCATTTTCCACTTCATAGCTTATTATGACTGAGCTGTGCATTGTGTTGCATGGTTTTTAAATCTGACATGGGAATTGATGTGAGTTTCTGTGCACATTTTGCTCTAAATGTGAACATTTGTGTGTATATTTTTGAAATGTGTGCATTTTATCTCACAGATAAAAGCATATTTGTGCACACTTTAAAATGTGTTCAAACACATACTTTGGTGCAAATCATAATGCAAACTCATAAGTTTAAGATTTCTGTTCTCAGCTTGCATTTGGACCTTTGTTCAGTTCCAGAAGAGTGAACTGAATAAATGCTGATCCAAAATGAACTGAAACAAATTGATCCCCCACTCCTGTACTGTAGAATCTCTCCACCCTAGTGAGATCAAAAGGATGTCTGCTTTGATATTTTTGAAAAGCATGTGTTGCATACCTTTAGAGCAGTGTTTCTCAACCAGGGTTCCCTGGAACCCTAGGGTTCCCTGAGGAGTCACTGGGGGTTCCCTGAGAGATAAGATTTTTAAAACATTTTTCTAGGGGTATGCATAATAATTTTTTGTCAGGGGTTCCCTGAGAACTGAAAATTATTTCAAGTGTTCCTCCAAGGTAAAAAGGTTGAGAAAGGCTGCTTTAGAGAGAACATTTGTCTAGAGGTTACCCAACACACACACACCCTATCAATTTGTCTGCATAGGTCTTCCACTGAGGCAACCAAAGCTGTCTCAGTACCATAGCCAGGATTGAAGCCAGATTGAAATGGATCTAGATAGTCTGTTTCATCCAGGAACCCCTGGAACTGGGAGGCCACCACATGCTGCAGAACCTTTCCCCCAAAAGAGGATGTGGGACACTGGCCAGTAATTATCTAGTGCAGTCACATTCTGAGAGGTTTTTTTTTCCAATAAAAGACTCACCACAGCCTCTTTTAAACAAATGGAACTCTGCCTTGCTGCAGTGAGGCATTCATGGTTCTTCTTACCTATTCAGCCAGTCGTCGTGTTGTTAGCAACTCTGGTTGCTATTATAAGCCAGGCAGGACAAGGGGCTACTGCTCATGTACTGCCTCTCATCTCTACAAGGATCTTGTCTACACCCTCAAGCTGCACAAAATGAAATGTATCAAGTAACATGGGACAAGCAGAAGCCAAGAATTCTTTCTCTGGACCTGTATTAACCACATCAAGTTGGAGAAGATCAGAGGGCTCGTCTAAACGGTCAAAATAATCCTCATAGAATTTGCTCAGAAATCAATCTGTCTTAACAGAAATCTACATTGATGTTTCATATTTGGAAGGGGGGCAGCTGAAAATTCCATAAATTGCGACCAGAGAACCTTTGTGGCTTTTATCAGTTTTTAAAAAGCTTTCTAGAGAATGTGCATGTCTACTCGTTAACACAGTGGCATTCACATCACTCCACTTTTCTGTAGGAGAGGTAGTGCAAGTTGGTTGGCCAGATGAGCATGGGGGGAGGGGCTTGCAAACAGGGCAAGTGCCCACTGTTGCCATACTGGATTTTAGTGAGTGATCAGTAAGGTGATAAAATGACAATCTTTTCCTCTCTCTTTTCTCCATTTTTTCATGTAAATGTGAAGTATCACTTGTGTACACTATTTTAAATGTTTGGTTTTTTTTAAGTTTGGCAGTAGCAGATTTTAAATTTAATTTGATCGTGGCTGCCATCTTGGCTAGGGGGCATGCAAAGTTTATAGGGGCTGTAAAACCATTAAGACAGGTTGCAGCTGCTGAAAACTGCAAATACTGTGGAGCAATCCATTCCCCACCCTATAGACAAGCCCTAAATTACTTTATCTGCAATGTGTCATGCAAATTCTTCACAGTGGACTGTCAGGTAGCTCTTGTGGGGCATAGCATAAAAGGCCACTGACAACTTGAGACAGCTGTGCTGGATGACACTGTGCACATGCCATGGTGGCAGGAAAGAAAGATTTTTTTGCTGCCATTACCACCACAGTGTAGGCTTTCCAGTGAGTTCTTGCCAGGAATTTCTCTGAGTTTTCCACCAACTCCCTAGTCTCTGACCCATTCATTTCATTACCAGCAACTCCCTAATAAACCAGGAAACTCACTTGACTCTACTCTATAGGAGGGTATGCGTAGGAGCGATGATGTCCACCATCCTCACCATTAATCTCTTCCACAGGTCAGCCAGAGCTTTGGTTGGAACACTGAGGCAACAGGAAAATCCACAAGAGTCATTAGGAATCCATCTGGGTCCATATGCCTTCTGGGACAGACTACCTTAATTGGCCGCTCACCCCTGCAGAGGCTCCAAGTCATAATGAATCTAAATCCCACCAAGTAGTACACTGACCTTAACAAATGAACTATAGAAAGTTCCTCCACATCCAGATCACCATCATCCTGCCCCACACAGAAAATTAAGTCCAGAGTGTGTCCTGCAACATGGGTGGCCCCAGATACTACTTTGGACAGACTCACATTCATCATAGAGGACATGAATTCTTGAGCCACTCCTGAAAGAGTGGTCTCTACATGGATGTTGATGTCTCTCAGGACAATAAGCCAGGAGGCCATCAAGACCACTGCTGAGACCAACTCAGGCAGCTCAGAAAGGGAGGTTGACAGTACAATACACCAAAAGAATCCCCATTCTGTTCCTGCCACCCACCTGCAAATAATAACAATAATATATATACACTAAAACTCAGCAGACTGTGGAACATGGAATCTGGTGAGAGAGAGAGAGAGTCCCAATAAAATACTAAAACTCCACCTCCTTACCCCCCACACCTTGCCAGCTGCATTACAGAGAACTTAAGCAGATTAACCTGAGAGAGGTTCACACTGCTCCCCAACCAGCACAATCTAGCCATGTTCCTGTAATGCAAGACAGTTCAACATACTCCTCCAGGATCAAGTCCTGAATCAAAGGTGTTTTTCCATTTACTGACCTGGAATTGAACAGCAGCATTTTTAACCCAGCAAACCTGTTGCCAAAGCTATTCATACTATTTGAAATAGGGAACAATTTGGAAGCAACAAACACCCTATGGCTTTCCACTCTCCCATGATTATCTCCCCACTCCATGTCTCCTTCTACCCCTCCCTGTGGCTATGGCTGCTCCCTGGATCAATTCACTTCCATACTTCCCATATAACTTACCTTTGCTTTTTCTTTTGCTGGCAGACATGGTATTTTAAAAGACCACAGATTAAAAAATAAAATAAAATCCTCTCTACCCACCAAACAGGGGGAGTAGCCTTCATCCTACCCCTAAAGTGTCCTCACCCAAAGGGACCATCTCCTTTTGTGGTGGACCATCTGCCTCAGGTAGCAAGTTTTTATCCCCTCTTAGGAAGGGGACAGGTGGAACTGGCTAGTTGGCACAGTACCTGGAGGCCTGGTCCTGTAGGAGGCAAATGTCAGGCAGCAGTCTACAGAAAGAGAGGTGGGAACAGGCAGACTACCAGTAGACAGGAGCAAGGTCTCTCTTCTGTCTTAGGAGTGGTGATGGTGGCAGTGTAGCTTCTTCCCCTACTCTGCTGACTCCCCCCACACACACACACGCACAGACATTTTTTGTTACTTTTTTGGGTTTTCATTGTTATGGCAGAAGTGAACATCCTGCTTTCAGTGTCTGTAGGTAGCTCCAACTGATGTGAGAGAGCTGCACCTCCCCCACACTATATTATTTTTATTTTTCAGGAATTTGCTTACCAAACCCCCTCCCAAACACATACACACACCACCTAGCAACCATTGGGGAAATTTTACTAGGTTCTCAGTCCCCTCGATGTGATTTGTGTCCAGTACGGTCTTTTCTCAAAAATTGTTGTGACTAGATATCCAGGCATAGAATGGCTCTGTGGGTGAGTTAAAAATTAAACATTGGGATGAGTGTATGAGGGTCCTGTGGGTCCACACCAGACCTAGGATAACATCCAAACATAGTCACACAGATCAGCTGGAATCAGTTAATTTATGTTGATTTGAAAAGTTGATTTCAGCAGATGTACTCTAGTATGTGTGATTCAAATCAGTGATAGAAAATTATATGCAAAGGTAATTTATGTTGATAGGATGTACATCAGTCAGTTCAGAAACTTGTCCAGCTGATGCCATGGTTGTCTTATCTAGAAATACCTTCACTTTCTTTTTTTTTTTAGAAAACTCTCTTCACTTTTTTAAAAGCCAGTATAAAATATTTGTTAATGTTTTTGTTTTGCTTATAATGTTGGATCTAAAAGAATGCTTCATTTACATGAGAATAAATGTTTGGGCATGATAACAGTGGAGGATGTGTAACGTTCATAGTTTTGCAAAAAGGCAGAGGCCTAAATGCTCTAAAGGCATCAGATCCCATCTGATCTTGGAAGCTTAGCAGGGTCAGCCCTGGTAAGTACTTGGATGAGAGATCACTAACAAATACCAGGTGCTGTAGGCTGTATTTCAGAGGAAGGAACTGGCAACACCACCTCTGAGTATTTCTTGCCTAAGAACTAATGAAATTCATGTAGTCCCCATAAGTGATTTGAAGGCACATACACACAGACATTAATGCCACTCAAATGAGTAAAGGCGAAGTCAGCAAACAACAGTTTATGTTAATCTTTTTTCCTCTTAAATGGGATTTATATGAGATGGGGTTTTATAAATTGTGTTGAAACAACCCTTTCTTTAAAAGATGTTCAGGGCTGGATCTTAATTTTGTAGATTAGTTAGCATCACAACTTTTAAATCCTAGTGGAACAGGTAAATGGACAGGTGAGAAATACTAAATAACTCTTTGGCATCTATTGCATATATGCTTGTTCTTTCCTTTGTAGCTGAAAAGTGTAGCCACATTTGGTACACAGATTATGAAAATGAACTGCAATTGCGTGTCCAGGCCGGATGTTCACTCCTGCCCCTCTTCCCCAAATAATAACAGAAACATTATATATTTGGAAATATATATTGCTACATGATGATATATGTAAACTGGCAATAAAGGCCACAACTTTACTGATAACAGCTGCAATGGTTGGCTCAAATCACATGGGTCCAGATCCAGACATCGACCAACCCGAATGCTGGTTGATGATACCACTGTCAGTTAACCACCAACACCAATGTAGGGGGAGGAGCTCTGGCCAGGCCCCAGATGCCTAACGATCCTTCACCTTCTCACTAACCAATGGGAAAGGGAGGTCTCCCTGAACTTGACCTTGACCATGAACTTGACAGAGACCCCCCTCCCACTACCGATGACCTCAGATCAGGGCCCATGCCAATGGTCTCCAAAGTTGTGAGAGAAAGAAAATACATGCTACAAAATTACCTACAACACTACAACAAGAAATAAAGGGAGGGTGGGTGGGTTTTGGCTCCTAAAGAGCCACTCACCAATCCAGTGTGGTGGCCAGGAATATATACCCACCCTGAAAATGAAACTGCTGCAAAACTGCTGTAAAATTGCTGAAAAACTGCTGCAAAAAGCATCAGTGCCTTACAACCTTCAGAGCAACCAATCAGGGCAGGTGGGGACCTGCCCTGATTGGTGCTCACTTTTGTGCCCCTTCCAGGCCCATGGAACAGGACAGGAAGGGGAAGACAACTATGGTGGCCCCTATGTCAGCTGCCATGTGGGTTGAGGAGGTGAGGGGACTGGACCAGACTGCAAAGGAGCTGCCGGCAGGCAGATAAGTCCAGAAGTTCTAATCTGGAAATCACAGGTTCACATCTTACCTCTCCTGTGCATTCATGAGGTGTCTTTAATAAAATCATTATGTCTGAGGACTCATCTACATGAGCCAGGATAAGCTGGCTCCACACCAGTGTATCCTGGCTACAAATCAGCCCTGTTCCTCCCCTGTTACCTCTACAAAATGGCTGGAGTTCATACAGGCACACTGGCTCATCATTGCTGCTACTGACAGCATCTGCCTGGTTCTCCCAGAAGCAAGGAAGCAAGCCCACATCATGTGACCAAGGCCCCCTGCATGTGACCAGCCTTGGTCACACACTGCAGGACCCCTTTCTGGATCTGGAAGAGCAAGGCAGACCAGCAGCTGCAGTGATGGGCTAGCCTGCTGGGATGGTTTCCTGCAGACACCTAGGATCCAATCCGTTTTTTCCTGGTGGTAACCTAGTTCCCCAGGTATTATTTTAAAATGGTTTGTCGGGCCCTACCCTGTCTAAGCCCTGTCAGAGCCCAGTCTTTCCCAGAAGTGGTGAGGACTGCCCAGGGGTAGAACAGGGCAAAAGCCTTGCATCATTAGGACTGCAGGGCTCTAAGATGGGTGCAAGATGCGCTATATTACCTGTATAGACAAGCCCTGAGTGTCAAAATACTCTTCCCTTCCATCTTCAATGTGCAGGCACTGGTAATATCAGTTTGCCTTACAGCAGATTTGTGAAATACTTACTGAAATAATACAGGTTGAGTTTCTCTTATCCAAAATCCTTGGAACCAGAGGTATTTTGGATGGAACTTTTTAGATTTTGGAATACTTGCATATTCATAATGAGATAGCTTGAAGATGAGACCCAAGTCTAAACATGATATTCATTTGTGTTTCAATTTCACCTTTTACTGAAGGTAATTTTATATTAAATAATTTTGTGCGTGAAATAACTTTTGTGTGCATTGAACCATCAGAAAGAAAAGGTATCATTCTCTCAGCCACCCATGTGGGCAATTTTGGATTTCTGAATATTTTAGATTTCAGAATTGCAGCTAAGGGAGAAGGCAACTTTTTAATGCTCTGAGGGTTATATAAATGTAAAGTGTTATTAAATGAAAGGTAAATGCTCCTCTTTTAAAATAGTTTTGCATTAATTACTTGGAAGGTTGATAGTTTTATGCATGCGCGTGTCCTAGTCTGTGTGGTGTACTATTTTCTTTTTTCTCCTCCCAAAATATTACTTGAGAATAATGAACTGTTCATATGTTTGCATTTTAATATTTAATCTCAAGGTTCACATTATGGTTGGCCTTTGTGCGGAAGAAACTGGCATTTCCATGGGTCAGAGTCAGTGACAATAGTAGTATCAGCTGCCTTCTGCCTAGGTTCATTAGCCATAATTCCCATAAAGACATTGCCTTCACAATATGCATATTGTCATGATGGAGTGACACATGGCCCATGTGACACATATATTTTTCTAAGTCCTCTTCCATCACTAACATTGGTGGGGACTGAACTTGTAACACAACTTCATATCAGATATTTTCCTCTATTACGAGTGATAAATCACCAGATTTATCAATTTGCATAACAAAGCTAAAAACAGAGCTTGGGAAATGTTTGTTTGTTTGTTTAATAGTTACATTTATATCTATAATTTTCAAAAAGTAACACTTTGCTGTTTCATGAATGTTTTGATTTTTATTTTTAGAGAAGTCATTGGCCTGTAGTACAAAATTCACTGTTCTGATTCCAACAGCTAGTTCCAGCTAGAATAGCATCCAGCTGAATCAAATGCTAACTGAAAAGGTAACACTTTGACTTTTATAAATCCTGTTGTTTCAACTGCTGTTCTTTAGTTGGGATCAGCAAGTGACTTTAGACCACTGTACTCCTGACTCCACATCATCATCTCAATACCCACCATACAGCATGAGGCAGAGCAGAAACTACTACCTGAACTACATGACATTCCTCCTCCACCATTTAATGAAGCCCTATCTCTTTAGCTGTCAAACTTAACCAAACAGATATTTTGATGACCAACCCTGAAAATAATGAGACCAAATATAAGAAATTGGGTTGAATATTGGCCACTTTATTTGACTTATAACTATTTAACTGCAACAACATGGGAATGAGCAACCTGATGCAGGTCCAGCTGAGGCCAAGTGTCAATGTAGTGACTACCTCCTCAGCCTTCCCTTGGTCAAAACACCTGACCATGAGGTCAGTTGAATAAAATGGGCCCCAGCTGGTTGTATTCTGGAAGGCAAAACCCAGGGCACTCTCTCCCAAGTCACAAGACTTTATAAGCAGAGGTCCTAGGTGGAGAAGGACTCTGCTCTCTCTTATAAAGCCTTGTGACTTGGGAGAGGGTGCCCTGGGTTTTGCCTTCCAGAATACAAGAGCAGAGTCCTTCTCCACCTCCTAGGTTGCAGAACCACTGAAGGCAGTCCCAGACCCCAATCCTTCACCAAAAGGGGTGCCATGGTGTATAAAAAACTATAACCCCCCCCTACCTGGCATATGTCTCTCTCCTCTCTCTGGCTGGCTTTTCTTCGCAAACGAAGATTCAGGAAGGACTCATCCCGCACTTTCTGCAAGCACGCTGATGACTAAAATGGCCAATCCGAGATAAACAAGTCCGGTTGCAAAAAGCACAGCAGAAGGTCTCCTTGGGTGATGTTTTTGGGTTGTGATTCTTTCTGCGTTGTCGTTTCTCTTCAAGACTTGTTCGTCGTGAGTTCTCAAATAAGGCTGCAGCATTGTGGATAGTGCGTCTCCATGCCTCCCGATGTGAGGCCAGGGCGGACCACTGTTGGTGATCAATTTGGCCAAGCCTGAGATGTTGTTTCAGGGAGTCTTTGTATCGCTTTTTTGGAGCGCCCCTCTTACGCTGACCCGTGGCGAGTTCACCGTAGAGTAGTATTTTTGAGAGGCGATGGTCCTCCATCCTAGAAACATGCCCTGCCCAGCACAGCTGTGTTCTCAATATCATGGCCTCAATGCTGGTGATCCCTGCTTGCTCAAGGACAGCAACATTCGTCACATAGTCAGTCCAGTGTACATTTAGGATTGTGCGTAGGCAGCGCTGATGAAAGCGCTCGAGGAGTCATAGGTGGTGGCGATAGGTGACCCATGTTTCAGATCCATAAAGGAGGATAGACAGTACGATGGCTCTATACACACTGATTTTTGTGCTTTGCCTCAGGTCTTTATTGCTCCAGACTCTTTTGTGAAGTCTTCCAAATGCACTATGTGCCTTTGCTAATCTGTGATCAATCTCTTTGTCAATCTTGGCATCTGCGGAGATGATGCTTCCCAGGTAGGTGAACTGCTGAACGGACTTGAGCACAGATTTGCCGACGGCAATGTGGGGATGGTGGTGTTCGTCCTGTGGTGCAGGCTGGTAAAGAACTTCTGTTTTCTTCAGGTTGACTTCTAGCCCAAACAGCTCTGCAGCTGTTGCAAAGCAGGATGTTAGGCGCTGCAGAGCTGCTTCTGTGTGGGCAACAAGGGCAGCATCATCGGCGAAGAGCAGCTCACGGACTAGACAGTTTAGAGTCTTAGTGTGAGCCCTCAGACGGCTTAAGTTAAACAAGCTACCATCAGTACGGTAGCGTATATAGATGCCATCGTCTTCTTCAAGCTCTGCCATAGCGCTTTGGAGCATTGTGCTAAAGAAGATTGTAAATAAAGTTGGTGCAAGAACACAACCTTGCTTCACTCCATTAGTTATTAGAAAGGGCTCTGAAAGAGCATCGCCATATCTGACTTGACCACACTGGCCCTCCTGTAGCAAGATAATCATTTTAAGGAATTTGGGGGGACATCCTAGTCTTTCCAGGATCTGCCACAGACCTTTTCTATTTACAGTGTCAAAAGCTTTGGTGAGGTCGACAAATGTTACATAGAGACCCTTGTTCTGCTCCCTACATTTTTCTTGCAGTTGCCTAAGGGCAAATGCCATGTCTGTAGTACTCCTATTGGCTTTGAAGCCACATTGGCTTTCAGGGAGAAGTTCTTCTGCAATAGCAGGAACTAATCTGTTCAGGAGTATCCTTGCAAGGATTTTTTCCAGCAATAGAGAGCAGTGTTATGCCTCAATAGTTTGAGCAATCGGATTTTGCTCCTTTGTTCTTGTACAGGGTGATGATGACTGCATCTCGGAGGTCTGATGGCAGTTCCCCTTTTTCCCAGCAATTCACAAGGAATTCGTGGAATTTTTCATGGAGTGCATGACCTCCATGTTTCCAAACTTCAGGTGGGATTCCATCAATCCCAGCTGCCTTGCCGTTTTTCATCTGCTGTATGGCCTTAAGGGTCTCTTCCAAAGTGGGAGCTATGTCCAATTCATTTTTCATTGGTTTTTGTATCATATGTTGGATAGCTGAGTCTTGGACTACTCGGTTGGCGCTAAAGAGACTTTGAAAATGTTCAGCCCAACGATTTAGGGTGGAGGCTTTATCAGTAATTAATGTTTGACCATCTGTACTGTATAAGGAGCTTTGGACCTGATAAGTAGGTCCAAACACTGCTTTAAGAGCTTCATAAAATCCTCTATGATCACCCAGATCTGCACAGCTTTGTGTCTTTTCTGCTATATTGATCCACCACTTGTTCTGCATGTCCTGGAGTTTTTGTTGTAGTTTGCTACATGTGAGGCAGAAAGCTGCTTTTCTTACATGACAGGTTGGCTGGGCGAGGTATGCCTGGTGAGCAGCTCTCTTCCTTGCCAACAGCGCCTGGATCTCTTGGTTGTTTTCATCAAACCAGTCTTGATTTTTCTTGTGGGAGAACCCGAGGGATTCTTCTGCAGACTGGAGGATACTGTTTTTGATATGTTGCCAGAGCACTGTAGGAGAAGGATCTGTAGGATGGTCTTCAAGTTTCGTTTGTAGATTTGCCTGGACGTTGTCTCTCATGGTAGCTTGTTGAAGATTGTTGACTTGGAGTCTCTTCTTTAAGATGCCTCCCCTCTTAGGTTTGAACTTAAGATGAAAATTTAGTTTACATCTGATGAGGCGATGATCTGTTTGGCATTCTGCACTGGGCGTCACTCGGGTATGACGGACATCACGAATGTCCCTCTGACGGACTAGAATGTAGTCAATGAGGTGCCAATGTTTGGATCGGGGATGCATCCAGGTTGTCTTCAAGCTATCTTTCTGCTGAAAGATAGTGTTTGTAATAGTCATCTGTTGTTCTGCACAGAACTCTAGCAGGAGGCGTCCGTTATCATTGCAATTTCCAACACCATGCTTGCCTAAGACACCTTTCCAGGCTTCGGAGTTCTTTCCTACTCTGGCATTGAAGTCACCTAGGATAATAATTTTATCTTCTACAGGGACTTTTTGTATGAGTTGGCTTAGGTCTGTGTAGAATTTGTCTTTCTCTACAGGGTCGGCTTGCATAGTTGGGGCATATATACTAAAGAGAACAACATGTGGGAGGCTTAAGGAAATAATGCGATCAGAGTGTCCTGTTGGCAAGGTTTCGAGTTTGGAGGCAATGGAGTTTTTAATCATAAAGCCTACTCCTGAAAGATGTTTTTCGGTTTTGGGTTTGCCAGACCAGTAAAGTGTGTAGCCGGCGCCATGTTCTTTAAGTCTGCCTTCCTCATGGAAGCAAACTTCACTAAGAGCAGCGATGTCAATATTAAGTCATGATAGTTTATGAGCTATTAGAGCAGAACGACGCTCAGTCCGTCCACTATCTTCACAGTCTCGCATGGTTCTGATGTTCCGGCATGCAAGCATCAGTTTATTTACACCTTTGGAGGCCAGTGTGCGCCTTTGTTTCTTTGCCTTGGTTTGACCGCATCTGAAGATTCCCGTTGGCCGCGGCTAGCCAACCAGGTAGTTGGGGATGAGCTTTCGTTAGACCACCTTTTCTAGGCCCCTCTCCATATGGAGCAAGCAGTGCTCTCCTTTAAAAAGGCTGCTTGGTCGTTCAGGATGCTGCCGAACAAGACTGTCATCTCCCGGGTCAGCCTCGAGCGACCAATGTCCTGAACAGCCTGCATGCAGGGTTGGGGCTGCGGCTTCCAGTGCATCTTTACACCTGCCGGTTTCGTCCCTCACCAGTCGCTACAGGGCTTTTTTGGAAATGGATTTGTCCTTCGAGCCTGTGCAATGGATTTTTCTGGTGGAGCGCAGTGTGCACAGAACTGGCCTCACCCTTTAAACCAGAGATTCATCTGCCGTGGCCTTGCAAGCATGGACGTGGCAGCGAGGTCCTCGGGCCGTAGGTTTGATTAGAGTTTCCTTCTCTTAGATGGTTGACCTTACAGGGTTGGACGAGCACCATCTGCCCGGGTTTGGGATTAGAGTTTTCCTTCTCCTAGGACGGTTGCCACAAGGCTAGAGAGCCCATCCTGCCCTTTGACGCTCTTTGTCAGACCCTTCGGTTTTGACCTGTCTGGCATGGGAGACCCTACCAGTGGCTATTATGCCACCGCCAGCATAGCTCAAAACATCATTAGGGTACGCAAGCCTCTCTCCCACGACCAGGGGGCGTCAATGGAGAGGACCTGGCATATGAAAACCTATTTAATGACCGAACTTCAGCCAATCATCCCAGTCCCATAGATGCAGTGTGGGGTAGCAAGGCGGGGGGACCAGATAAAGGGGAGAGATTTCTATCCAGCCCAGAAGCAACCATTTGAGCTGACACTGCACAGAAGGCAGGCAGGTGGGTCATGACAATTCCAGAAAAAGGGGACATGCAAGGGGACAGCCCAGACCTATACTACTTCTGTCTCCACCCCTATTGTGCACCTCAGCTTGGTGCATATGTGCTAAGCACAAAGCATTCTGGTCTCAATTTGGTGAAGCCATCAAACTGACCCCTTCCCCACAGCTCTTTTATCCATGTGGATCCAGGGATGCAGTTATACTATAAAAGGAGGAAACTTAACATTGATTAGGTTTAAACTGTGATCTCATGTTTTTCTGTCATTGTTACTGAAAAAAGGAATTAATTTCAGGTAACTACGTTTGCAATTAATAACTTCAAGGTTCTGGCTGATGACATCCAGGCACAAAACCTCCTGAAAAAGAGAGTGAATGCTCACAATTGTGTGAAAGATTATTTCAATGTAATCAGTTAAAATAAGACCTGCTAGGTGGCTATGCTGAAAGAGCCTCTGTGCCATTGTATATATGGCAGAATGCCAATAATGGGAACAGTGGCACTTGGCTATTCAAGGTTGCCTTATGGTCATCATACTGAATTTGGGGCTAAAATTATCCTGTCCTTTGCACAGAGTTCCTTTCCTCTACATGTTTTTTTTTTAAAACTCCCTCCAACAGCACAGAACAGGTTACATCTGAGTAGGAAAAGACACACAGGGGACAGTTTTGGAGTGGCCATTTAAGGTGGTGTTTGTTTGTTTGTTTTTTAAGGAAGAGTGTGTGTGTGTGTGTGGGAGAGAGAGAGAGAGAGAGAGAGAGAGAGAGAGACTGGAGTGGAAACATTAAAGCAACCTTTCCTTCACTCCCTTGGTTTAAGTGAAATTCATTCTTCCTCAGACTGTTTGGGTTTTTTAAAAAATGGGGGAAATAATAATAAACTATCATGTAAGGTGTGCTTTCAAGAAAGAATTCTCTCAGCCCCAGCATACCATAGGTTGGCCTATCTTACTAAAAAAGGACAACCCAAATTACCAAGTCCTCTATGAGGAAAGGTTACAACATTTGGAAGCTTGTTAGATTAGAAAAAGAAGCTGAGTAGGTAACAACATGGGGAAAGTGTATTTACTTCTGCATAGTGTGGAAAAAGCAGTTGGGGAAAACTGTTATCCTTCTGTCATAATACTGGAACCTGGAGTCATCAAATGGAGCGGAATGTGGGAGATTAAGGACAAAGAAAAGGAAAGAATGTCCAACTAGTGCATATGCAACATGTTGGATTCACTTCAGCAGAACATAATGATGACAGCTGGCTTAACTGGCTTTAAAAGGATAAGAGGCGAAATCAAGGATGATAAGAATTAGTGGTTAGTAGTCATGACGGCTATATATTACCTCCAGTATCAGAGGTAACACACCTTTTATGACCAATTAGTAGGGAACAAACATGTGTCTGTGGGATGCTCTTGCACTCATATCTGTCTATGGGCTTCCCAAATTATCTGGTTGGTCACTGTGGGAACAGAACATGGAACTAGAGAGGACTTCAATCTTACCACCACAGCTATTCTTAAAGATTAGTAAAACAATGCATGGGAAGTGTTTGGAACACCATAGGACCACAAAGCAGGATTGCAATCCTGACCATTGGACTATGATCCTGAAAATGTTTACCTGAGAGCAGTGACATATCAATGAGACAGAGAATCCCCCCAGATTTTACCCTGTGCTTTAGAGGATCTATCCATGGTGCTGAACATTACCTGTAAAATGGCTCATTTAAACTTCAGACTAACATTCAGAGCAGATCCACCATCCACACTGATGTGGAAGCTACCAGCCCCCATTGTCTGGGAGTAAGCTCCACTGATTTCAGTGAAATTTACTTTGCATTTAATTAATTATTTTATATCCTATATTTCTCCCAGCACAAGACCCAAGGCAGGCTTTTAAGTAGTCATATATAGCATTGTGTTGCAAAACCTATTCTAACCATGGCCATCCTGAGCAGGAATTTTAGGACTCGTAGCAGAATAGATCTGAAGGGTGTCAGGATGTGGGAGGCTGTGCAAGATAAAAGCTAATGATGCAGTTTTAAAAGGTAAAGGAGCATATGCCATCCAAGGTACTTGACTTTTCACAGTTAAACATATATCCCTGCCTCTACATGGCTTGCCCGAAAAGGAACTGAGACTATACTGAGACAAGGCACAACACTTGCAGTTGTCATTAAGAACTAGAAAGAAACATTCCTTTGGCCTTGGCCTAGATGAACTAGAGTTAATTGAAAATGAGAATAGGTAATTAACAGCTTTTCCTTTCTTAGGGGATTACAGAATGGTTTTTGTTCCTGGAGTGGTAAATATAAGCTGACTTAGACAAAACAGAGCGTAAAAGCCAGAGTAACTCAGGAGGAGAACAATTGAAAATGCAGCTCTTTCTGCTTAGGTTCACTCTTTGGGAAATAATGATGCAAGCTAAGGATTCCAAAGACTGTGTGGGCTCTGTCCTGCAGGGAGAAGGACTCTTAGAGATTATTACTGATCCAGTTGCCAAAAATAAATAAGGCTTTGTTGTAAGGACACAATCAGAGTGACTAGGAAACTGAGCAAACACACCAGGAATCATAGAATATGGCCTCAAACGACTATATTGCAGTACCGCCTGCAGAAGCTTGAGAATCTGACTATTCATTTTTTAAACAACTACATAAAGCTTTAGTGAAGTTACTATGGGAAACCTACCATGTACGATTAATGGGTGATAAATACATGCAGGGCAAATGTTAGAACAGAATATAACAGAGAAAAATTTGAAGTCTTTGTTCAGTATTACTTCCAAACTCTCACCAGCATATCTGGTCACTCCATCATTCTCTGTTTATTCGTATACCACTTTCTCATGACAAACCATACTCAAAACACCTCACAATAATATCAGAAAAGTTTATTTATGAAATCATAGCAACATTTCAAGATTATTCACAAATAAATATTAAGACATCACTGATAATTACAAAGCATTAGGGGTAATCATTCAGATATAAAGAGGCTGATACCTCATATATATATATATATATATATATATGCACTATATCCAGCATATATATGTGTGTGTGTGCGCACACGCACACACTATATCCAGCGTAACATGCACCATTATCTACATATATAAAACACTTCAGTATGTTTCTGTTCACACTCTAATCCTTGACCAGTTAGGAAACATGTCAAGATTATGATAATTTGATACATTAATATATAAACTTTCAAATCAACTATAATGGCTAGTTTCATGCTGAGAGCCCCGCCACTGCCGTGCAACCTCACATACACAAACACACTATGGTACACACACACCATGCGTGCCAGGATGCAAGGGACCCTCTTCCTCTGCCACCATGCAACTGTGCATACACACACACCATGTTACACACACACACTATGCTACATGCATGCCAGGACATGAAAGCCACTCTTCCACCACCATGGAATCACACAAGCCCCTCATCCTACACACACACACACCATGTGCAGCAGGCCATGTGAGTCCCTTCCCTGCCGCTGTGCACAAACACACCAACACACACACACACCATGCTACACACAAACAATCCATACATGCCAGGATGTGGCAGCCTCTCCACAACCATGTTCAGAAAGGAAGTTTTCCACATGTTCCCCACTGTTGGGGGGACACAGCTATGTATGCTAGAGAACCTGTCTTGAGGGCCTAAAGTAGCTTATTGATTTAGGTGTAATTGAGGACTATCCCATGCCCCCTGTTTATTTAAGATTCCATTGCAAGTCTCTCTGTAGCTGCTCCTTACTTTTGGGTTGGGGCTGTCCCTACAGACCACACAGAAGGCCACATGCCCAGCTATGGACAACACAGAAGGCCCCCAGGACCCACTACAGACAGCACAAAAGGCCCCCAGGACCCAGCCCAGCTACAGAAAGCACAGAAGGCCCTAAGCCCCCAGGCCCAGATCCAGGCCCAGATCCCCCAGGCCCAGCAACAGATAGCACAGAAGGTCCCAGGTTCAAGGCACAGCTACAGGTAGTACAGAAAGCCCCCAGGCCCAACTACAGAAGGCCTAAGTCCCCACCCAAAAGTAAAGCCCCAACCCAAAAGTAAGGAGCAGCTACAAAGCACAGAAGAGCATGTTGTGGTGGCCAAGACTGACGGCCAAATGCCACTCTTAAATAGCAGGTCCTCTAGCTGGTTCAGGTGTGCTGCATCATTGCATCTGATAACTTGGCCCTGGTTCTTCCAAGACTCCCACAGCCAGGGCCTGAGTCTGCAAAGAGGCTGTGCCGGCTGCTCTATCCAGGTGCCTAGTTCTGTGAGGAGAGGTAGATCCTGACACCTAAGCAGCCAATCAGCACACTGAAAATAGCAACATACCCTAGGTATACCTGGGGCCTTCTGTGTTGTCTGTAGCTGCTTCTTGCTCTTGGGCCTTGGGGGAGGAAACACCCTACCCGCACGGTACACATGCCACTCCCCCATGTTGCCCTCCCCGCCCTCACATTGCCCTCCCCATACCCTGTGCTGCCCTCCCAACACTCACTCCACCCTTCCCACACCCTGTGCAATTATGCAGCACACCTGAACCAGCTAGAGGACCTGCTATTTAAGAGTGGCATTTGGCCCTTTGTCTTAGGCAGCAAAATGGCTTGGGCTGCTTTGGCTCCATCGTCACTATTTACCCATTTAGGGAGGCCAATTATATATTGCTGCTGAGAGCAGAAGTAATTGTTCCTTGAGAATATTAATATTTCCTGACAGCTAATAGGTTCTACAGTAATTTGGTTCTACCCCCACCTCAAGAAGAACTACAATGTTAACAGCACCTCTTGAATCAAGTCTTATTTGTTTTGGATCCTACCAGTTATCTTGATTTGAGATGCTGAGATTAAAGCTTTTCCCAGTCTGCAGTGTGATTTCTAACAACCTGAGCAGGTTAGATCTGGCCTTATTTACAAGAGACTGGATTATTTCAATGAACTCTAAACATGACTACTTTTGAAGAGTCTTCATGAAATTCAGCTGCTCCAGAATGAATCAGTGAGTGCTTCCCTGTGGAAAGATATAACACCCAATCTGTAGTAAGAATATTTGCTTATTGAATTTATATCCTGCCTCCCCACAGTACTGCCCTGTGCTGCCCTCCCCACACTCAGTCCACCCTCCCCACACCCTGTGCCACCCTCCCCACACTCGCTCTGCCCTCCCCACCCTGTGCTGCCCTATCCCACCCTCCTTGAGCTCAGACCGCCCTCCCCACACCCTGTACTGCCTTGTGCAGCCCTCCCCACACTCACACAGCCCTCCCTGCACCCTGTGCCACCCTGCTCGCACTCACTCTGCCTTCCCCGTACCCCATGCCACCTTCCCCACATTCACACTGCCCTCCCTGCATCCTGTACTGCCTTCCTTGCACACACACCACCCTCCCCACACTCACACCTCCCTCCCCACACTGTCCTGTGCCACCTTCCCCAGGTCATTGTCCCGCCTTCCCCACACTTTCCCACACTTGCACTGCCCTCCCCACACCCTGTGCCACCCTTCCTAATGCAGGTGTTAGCGCTCCTAATGAGCCCCCACCTCCAGAAACCCCCAAAATTGGCTTTTTAATGATTTGGCTTATTAATGTGTTCTTCCACTGGGAAGTCAGGGACTGTATGGATCCAAATAGGCATGTTCTGCATCACCCAAAGGAAGAACTACTGACAAATTCCAAACTACGAGCAAATATGAGGGCAAAAGAAGATTGCTTCCATCACGTCCCCAAGTGACAGAGAATTGATTCCATTGAGCAGATGGAGTATTCCTTTGTTTGAAGGTTTCAAGCTTCCCTTCCCTAATCACCTAGCTATCAAAAGAAGCAGCTCAAGCTTTGTGGATCAGACATTTAAGGCAGTTTGCAACACATTAGCATCTTCAGTCAGGAAAGTGTGGGGAAGGTGGGACAATGACCAGGATACTATTGGTGCACCTTGTTAGTGGGTGAACCTTTTCTAGGGTAACATAGGAATGGCATGGAAAAACAGAGTCTGCCAGCTCTGGGACACCTATTTCTCTAATATATTCATGGCTGCTGATTTTCTGAACTTCATGTTACCATCATCACTGCACTGCAGCTATCACACTCCAGGATTCTGGCCAGTTACAAACTATTCTACATGAGCTTTTTCAGTATTTATGCCATTTGTTAGATTTACCCATCATGGCTACTCAATAGATATTTGAAGGTTGACTGCAATGAATTTCATATGACAAGTTATTTAATGGGGTAACAGCAACAATCTGTTACTCCAGAATACACAGTGCCGAATGAATGCTTTACTAGCTACTGAGTATCGGTAACCGACACTGCCAAAAGTTGTACTGTATCACCAGTTTGGGTCAAAGATTTAGTTTTCTGCTTCAAATGATAACATGTAGTTTTCATTCAGGGTCTGAGTCATCTTCTTGTAACAATATATAAATCACATTTTCCGTTACTCATCCACCAGGAGCCTTAGGAGCATAAATGGTGAATTATGAGAATAAGAAAATTATAGGCATTTTGTCTTGGTTTGTAGTTTTGTTTCTATGGTTGTAGGGGGAAAAGATGGCTATAATTTGTAGCCTTGGTAACTAGGACTCTGAGGGACAGCCCCACAAAATGCTCAGATTTATGTGTGTGTGTGTGAGAGAGAAAATGCATAATGTTACAGTACAATTTTGTTTGGAGTGGAAGAAAAGCTTTTTCATGAACATCTTCCTCTTTGGCCACTTTATTCACTGCTATAGACTGATAATTACTTCTGTTGGATTTATTTATGGATGTTTGTCCTATGAGGGAAGAATAGGAGCATCTTTTAATGTCATCTTTCAGTTCAGGTTTAAGGAGTTAAAGCTTTGATTCAAGAGAAAACATACTTAGGCATTATTTTCTTTATGCAGTTAAAATCACAAGGAGAGAGAATGGAACCATGGGGGCTATTACATTCCCTGCCATTCATACTACCTGATCATGCATCATACCTTCAATCATGTCACAAATGAACACTGGGTGGGACACTTGTGGCTGAGCAACATCAGAATGTAGTCAAAAGAGTATGACCAAACAACAAGAAGCCAAAAGTCATTACAGTAGCACTCCTGCATCCACTGATTTGCCAACTGTGGATTGAATTATCCGCAGTTGGTGATGGTGGTGGGCGGGAGGGAGGGGGAAGAGGAATCTCACTTCCCCCATCCCTTTCCCTGGGAGGGCTACTGGTCACCATGGCAGTGATTGCAGGGGCGAAGGGGGAAGAGATGGGGAGGAGCAATCTAGCTTCCTCCCCTTCCCCCTTCGTCCCCGTGATTGCCACAGTGGTGCGGCCATGGCTGGAGCAAAGGGGAAAGGGGGAGCAATCTAGCCTCCTTCCCTTATGCTGTCATTCCCATGATTGCCACTGCGGCAGGGCCATGGTTGGAGTGAAGGGGGAAAGGGAGGAAACTAGATGGCCCTAGGATGGTGTTTGCTATTATTTGCAGAATTCGCCATCCATGGGGGCCCCTGGAACCAATCCCCTGTGGATACAGGGGTGCTACTGTACTGAGGAAGAACACACAAAACTGCTACTACAGGCAGAGAAACCTTTGAATGTAGGTACTGACTTTTCGAAAGTGGTGAGGGGAGAATAAAATAAAATTCCAATCAATGAATACAATATTCTTTGTGTGCATGCAACATGATTAATACATATAATATTATAGAACATATTATTGAAATATCAACCTGCCTTTATTAAACCTTCTCAAAATTACAGCTTCCCACCCACATCCACTGTATGAATTCTGTACTGTGTGTCCAGCTACAGGAAGAGAGCTGCATGCCTCTCCACTCATCCCCTCACTCTCTAGCAACATAGAAATGCCCACGCTGGGGAAGGGCTGCACTACTAAAAATGTAATTTTGGTGGTGGGGCAGTAACATTGGGAAAAGTAGATATGTAGATGTAGCTATCTTTCAACCACTGTTAGAAAAGAAACCATGATTATCATAAAAAATATCTGCCTTCCAATGGCCTTTTAGAGTGTATCAGGCTACAGTCCTGTACATATTTATTTAGAAGTAAGTCACTTTGAGTGAGAATCAACATGATGTAGTCGCTTGAGTGTTGGACCAGGACTCCATGACACCAGGGTTTGAATCCCCCGCTTAGCCATGAAAACCCACCGGGTGACCTTGGACATTACACTCTCTAATTCTTTCAGGAAGACAATGGCAAACCTCATCTGAATGAATCTTGCCAAGGAAACCATATGGCAGGGTCGCCATAGTTATAGTCAACTTGAAGGTGAAGAAGAAGAAGAAGAAGAAGAAGAAATTCCACCAAATTCATTGTGACTTACTTCTCAGTAGATATGTGTATGATTGCATTGTTAATGTAAATGGAACATTGTTCTACAGGGGAACAAACCCATATCTCAAAGAAGCACATACAAAGGATTAGTAAAACAAAAGCATAGAGAGAAGAAAGTAGTAAAATTAACCTTTAAAATGTAAGGTTTATGCAAACAAACAAAAATCAGAAATAGAAGAGAAAACATTCAAATCAGCAATGCTTCTCTTCAATAATAATCCTACTTTAGGGAAATTTGATGTGAGGACAAATTCTTGTGTCTGTGAGGAAAAAGAAAGAGAGGACCTCATGCACTGTTCCAGGGGTGCTGTGATTCAAGAGGATTGCCTCAAGGAAAGCCACTCTTAAGTGGCAGTGTTCTACCCTTGCCCTCCTTTTTACAACATACATTTATTCTTTTTTTCTCACCTCATGAATTAATATGGCGTCACACAGCATAGTATCTCCTGTTCCAAATCTTCCCTTAACACTTTACAAAAGCTGACTGGACTGTTCCTCCCAATATGAGCATTCACACAAAGAATCAGCATTCATGATGGAACAGCACCATCCAGTTCACCTAGACCAATAAAATATCTCAGAAGATATAGGCATAGCCACATGCAACTTTCACAGTTTTGTCCTCCATGGCTTTTCCTTTCATGCCACTCATCTTATGTCTGTGTTGTAATGACAGGGCCAACTCTAAAAACACTTCACAAATCTGGACCACAATGACTGAGTTGGAAAATAAACAATGTTCCTCGTCTCCCCAAATCAGAGTCAACTGGATGATAAGTTAAAGCTTGTAAAAAAACTAACTGGGTTGACTTACAGCAATCGATCTATTATTTGTTTTAAATGCCTTCTCTTTCTCTTCTTTTTAATGTGACAGCAAGTGCCTGTTGGGCCCAGGATATTGCTGCATAGGAGAAAAATTGCTTTTATATCAAAACATGTTGTTGATGTTATGTTCATTTTAATGGGGAAAAACATCCCTCTAAGAGTGTTCTGAATATACCTTCTGATATCTCAGTTTTCAGGGTTGCATGATTGTGCAGTTGACATCTTTCCTGAACCTTCAACATCCAACTACAGGACATCCAACTACAGGAAAATAGCTCACCGTATCCCCACTGATGCCCCTGCTCTCCAATAAGAAAGAAACGGCAACATAGAAGGAGCTGTTTCACTTGAAAGGTGGGTTTAGGGGGATGAATTTTGATCCTGGCATGAGCAGAAAAGGATTCCAACTTCCACAGCAACCAAAATAAATAAATAAATAAATAAAGTGAGTTGTGATGGTGCAAGTGCAACTTCCATCATCATCATTCACCAACAGCATTTCAGCCGTATGCACACATACACACACACATGCATGTTTTAAGTAATTAAATGCTGGATTTTATGAAAGCTTACCTGAAAAAAATGATTGAACTTAGTGGAGGGAACATGTACAAGATTAGGGTGCATTATCTCAAACTATGCAAATGTGCACTACATCCCATAAAGTATGAACTGGCACTTAAAATGCTAGACCTAATGACAGTATAAACTTGTATCAGATACAATGGATAAAGGGACATACAATTTTGTCAGGAAACTGCAAATCCTAGTACCTCTTAAGAGCTCTCAGGCACTCCAGGAGTCCTTGATAGCTCCTACACAAACAGGAAGAGAGAATTATACCTATTGTGGCTGTTCTTAGATAAAATGTATCCAGTTACCTAAGCAACTGTCACATTACTAGGTTGTGCTACCTATGGGAAACCAAATGAGATTTGGGACAACCTTTGTACCTACTACTCCAGGAAAGAAAATGTATCTGTCTATTAATACACAGACATTTGGGAGGCAATTTTCAAGGGATTGTTTTGTACCACTTTCAGTTTACATTCTCACCTGCTTGTAAACATTTATTATTAGAAATACTGGAGAAAAGATTACAAACCTATGAGCAATAGTCTTATTGGTCTCTTGATGGTGTTTGACTTTTGTGTGTTATTATTTATCATTATCAAGACTTTAGGACACCTTCTTCCTGTCCCCCCATTTTATGCCATAATCCTTTTCACTGCAATTTCACATGCATTTTAGCTAAACTCAGATATCTGAATGGCACTTGAATCCAAGTTAAGTGTTAACCAGACTGTAGCCTTAACTTATTAATATCCCCTTCCACAAGTAAAAAACAAATAATACAATGAACCATTGGGGCAATAGGTGTTCCATTCCTGACTTCACTGGAATGGCTCTCCACTAGCTGCAGTTAGAGGAAGGGCTAGAGGGGAAACCATAAAGGCCCCACCTTCACCATCAGCTCTCCACAAGCTGCAGTAAGAGGAAGAGCCAGAGGGGAAACTATAAAGGCCCCACCTTCACCATCAGGTCTCCACAAGCTGCAGTAAGAGGAAGAGCCAGAGGGGAAACTATAAAGACCCTACCTTCACCTTTGCATCAGCATTGAGCAGCAGTGAGAGTGGGCGTGGCCAGGAGTGGCGGGCCTTTTCAAGCCACTCCCACACACCCCAGAAACACCAGCCAGTCAGCCAGGAAGACCTAAGCTTGCAATTGGAGTCAGCTGAGGCCAGGAATGGAGCGGGGGCGAAAATTGGAGTTGTGCTGGGGAAAGGGAGGTATGGTCGGAACAGAGTGAACAGATGTTACAAAAGAAGGCGGGATCGCTGTTTGTTAGCTATCCCACCTTCAGTTCACCCTGTTTCTCAGAATGGATTGGAGAGCGTACCTACCATCACTTTGCTCCTCTGTAATGCCAGGTCGGTTAAGAATAAAACTCACATTATTTACGATCTTTTTTTGGATGAGGATGCCGACCTGGTGTGCTTCACAGAAACCTGGCTGGGAGAGGATAGTGCTGTCACGTGGACACAGGCCCTCCCAGCTGGGTATTCTGTCAGCGAGCAGGTGAGGGGAAGTGGGCAGGGGGGTGTAGTGGCTCTAGTTTATAAGGACAATCTGACCTTGACCAGGATACCTGATTTTATATCAGTTGTTTTAATGTATTTGGTTTAATGTCTTTTTATGGGGGAGGGTGGGGTGGGTGGTGTTTGGGGATCTTAAATTGTACTGGTATTTTAATTTTTGTAAGCTGCCCCGATTGTTTTAACAGAGGGGTGGGATAATTATTATTATTATTATTATTATTATTATTATTTCTGCAGATTGACTGATTAATGATGCAGTTATCGCTATTATTATTATTATTATTATTATTATTGGGATTTGTCTCTAATAAGTCATTATTAAGTGTTAAGGCCGAGCCAAACATCCCCCATATTTAAGGGAGACAATAACAACAACCAGTAAGTGGGCCAGCCAAGCCTCCTCTGGTTACTGTCACAGCTCAGATGGTCAACAGTTAAGCAAACAGTCCTAAACTTCAAAGCAATCCTGAATCCAAAACCAAAGCAACCTGATTTTGACAGATTTGCTAAGGACCTGTTCCAAAGCAGGCCAAATCCCAGTCTGAAGACTCCTGAATATTCATTTGTAACATGGATTTGGAGGCTAGAAAGTTGAGTCTCTAAAAATAGATACTTTTGCTCAAAAAGTTGTTCAGATAAGGTAATTATCAGCATGGAGAGGACAATGGAAGTAAGAGGTTGTTAGTTTTGCAATGTGCAACTCTAGCTTCTAATGATAGTGAATGGTTTTCCCTGAGTTCTCAGATCCCAGTGCTTTGGGGAGAGGCTGAATCAGTGTTTGGTGCTCTTTGCTATCTTTCTCTCCCAACAGAAAAACAATGAAACAGCTTTATGGATTGTGCAGGACTTGAGAAGTGTTAGCAGTGGGTACTTTCTTAGAAAATACTAGATATTCTTGTTCTTCTGGTCCTGCCACTCACTATGTGTCATACCCATCTCTCTTCTGTTCCATTTCACTTCCTGTGATTTTGGTACCAAATGAACAGATAATCATAAGTCTTTCCCCCCCTCATCATAATTCCCTAAACTGTGTACTGTATCTATATTTATGGGATTTTTGAAGTTTGTTGTCAAGGGATAATTATCTAACATTGTCAATATTGCAAAAAATTGTTACAAAAATGCATGGGGAAAGGTAAAAGGGAGGAATCACCCTCTCCAGAAACCTGAAATTTCCTTTCCACCAAAAAGGGAGGAAAAGAAACCCTGCATCACTCCTTTTTGTGTTCCTTAATTAGGGTCACCTCTATTCTGTATGTCATTTTCATAATAAAGCCCCCCCCCTCAAAAAAAAAAATCTAGACTGCTGAGTAAAATTGAAGTTCTCTATTTGCCCCAATGGGTAAGAAGGTGTAACAAGAAGTGACCTGAGGGTTATCACCCAGAGGAAATTTTCTTCAGCAACCCCTGGAACAGCCTGCTCCAGGGATACCACAGCTGAATATGCTGTCAGAATTCAAAGCAGCATTAAAAACCAGCCTCTTCTTGCAGGCCTATCCAGATGTTTAAAGTTTGAATTGTAAATTGTGTATCAATTGTTTTAATATGTCTTGGCTTTACTTGTTCTTTTAAACTGATATATGTTTTTAACGGATACATATTTTTAACCGATGTTATGTTTATGTGTTAATGTGTTGTTCCTTGCCTTGATCCATAGGGAGAGGCAGGTAAGAGATAATAATAATATTCATTTGCATTATTATTATTTGTAATGTTGTTGTTATTATTATTAATCAGGCACACTCCAAGTCAGTTTGAACAGAACTGTGCTGTTTTCTTATCAGGAAACAAACAATATATTGTGATTGATGCAGTCCTAGAAATGATGTCTCCATGATGTGTTCCAAACTGTCACATTTCAGGATTCATCTTCTGTACGAAAAGCAAAAACAAACAGGGATGCACCCTGTAACACAGGTAGAACACATATTACCTGAGGCAGACTGATGACTGTCATGGAGACAATGAAATACTAAGCCAAAATAGATGAAGAGGCTCCTGTAGATGTTGAAATATTATGAAATCAGCTTCTGGTCAAAACAGGAGTTCCTAACTCCAATCCAAACAAGAATCCATTATCACTTTCTTTCATTTTTAAAGTCTAAATCCATGTAACCATAGCAAAGCGAAAACAAAACAGTGTGCTAGCAGAATTCTTTTGATTTTTCTACATTCATTCTTGTGGTTCCTAGTCATGCTAATGTCTGTGCAATTTGCTCCTCAGCCTACTGTGTAACTAAAGTATCTTTTGCACTATACAATTGTAGCACCTGGAATTTGTAGTTTTGTGAGGTATTTAAAATTCTGTACTGCAGAGCTCTAGTTCCTCAGCAAACTACAAACCCCAGGATTCCCTAGGATGTAGCCATGGTTGTTACAGAGGCAATGTGCTGTAATTGTGTAGTGTGAAAGAGATAAAGGTCTGCAAACAGTTGTTCAACTAGAAAGTCCATTGGATCTCTCTCTCTCTCTCTCTCTCTCTCTCTCTCTCACACACACACACACACACACACACACATACATGCATCTTCTGTTGAACCAAGCCACTTTTTGGTGATTATATTTCCAATTCACAAGTCATATTGTCTCATTATGGCCTCAATTTAGTTATTTTCTAGTGAGACTTCAGTCTTCATTTGCTCTTGGGGCCATTTCTTTGTCTTTTTGGCATTCGATGGTATCTGTAAAGCTCCTGCAGCACCACATTTCAAAATGAGCTGAAGCCCCCACACATACCGCCATAAGCTTTCTTCCTGCTGGGCCATGGAAACCTGGGCAAGTCACACCTCTCAGCCACAGATGAAGGCAATGGCAAACCTCCTCCGAATAGCTCTTGCCAAGAAAACCCTAGAGGAGGGTCACCATAAGTCAGACTTGACTTGAAGGCATGTAACTACAACAAGCTTTCTTCACTGGCTACCTGTAATGGAAATCAATGAAAGAGCATTGTGCAAGGATGTTCAGGTGCCATTTTTCTATAATACTAGTCCTCTTAGCATATTTCTCCCAGAAACATTTGTACCTTTATACCTTGTCTGGTTTTGCTCATGATCTTGGCAGCTGAGCACATTTATCCTTGATATGGACTTGGTATGAAGGTGGGAGGGAGGGATTTGTTCTAGACATCTGCCAGGGCCCTAAATGTTAGGTGTAGACATGGCCATTCTATTACTGTATCTATGTAGCAAATGTTGTTTAGATGAATAGACAAAACACAGGTGTACTTACTTAATCAAGTGCCCATGTCCAGTACAAGACAGGTGAAATTTGGTGGGAGTGGGGAAGTAGCACATAGTCCAGTGCAGCTTTGCCTATAAAAACCCCTGAAAATTGCTCTAGGGGAGCTCAATGCACACCAGGATGGATGGCATGTGTGCTGCACATTGATTGCCTGGAGTGTCTTCACTGTTGTCTCCTAGGGCTCCCAATAGCTGGACAGGGAAGTAAGTCTGCTAGTTAGAGCTTATAGCTTTTATAACTGTGTCAATTTTATTAGCCTGTTATATTAATATATTTGCTAAAGCATTTCACCTGCTGGAGTGTTCATTGTCTCCAAATGCTAAAAGAACCATTTGCCCTTGGCAAAACACCACCTTTTGTAGTCACACATAGAAATATAAATATGATGGCATGACCATTCCTGACATTCGTATTTAATGATATGTCATTACATTAGATGATCTTGGTCTTTATCAGGCACACTAAATATGGCATCGTAATGATGCTACATAAATGTGAAAGGGTGCACATACCACATGACATCGCCGTTTCACGTTTATGTCCTGACCAAAACCCATACTTGTTAATTGATGGCTGAAGCCATTAATTGATCCCTGTGGTACTTTAGTGCCAGCATTGCCAGTGTGTGAAACCTGGTGTCATTGTACTTATGTGAATGCAGTGAGAATGGCCAGACTGGCATGAAGACTTCTGGGTGAGATCGCTACATGCAGGTAAGTGACACACTTTTTATTACCCTCCCTGGGTTACCTGGGATTTTTAAAGTGTGTTCCTGTGCTTTTAAAAACCTTTTCTGTTTTATTTTTGGTGTGTGTGCGTGCGCGCACACTTTTAATTTCCCATGTGAGCATCTTCTCGTGAGAATCTGTGGGATTTTGTACAAGGAAGTGTCAGGAAACCTTTGCCAGGAAAGCAAGGTAAGTGTGTGTGGGTGTGTGGGTGTATTTTGCTAGTATAAAAATTGACCTTTTTTTAATGCAAGCAAAAGAACATTTAAAGGGGCTTGTCTGATAAAGTCTAGTTCCTTAATAGTTTTCCCTTTTGAGACTTAGGAGATTTTCGGATGCCTCTTTCAGCCTCTTGCCGTGCAAGCAGCCTCCGGAGCAGTAACGAGGCTGCCGCGTGGCAAGGGGATAACTGCCGTGAGTGAAAAACAGCACAGGTGCCTCCAATGCTAGCCGCAAGAGTCACGGACGATACCGAGAGAGAAACGGTGTCGTCCAAAATGGACCCCTTGCCGCGAGGCAGCCTCGTTACTGCTCCGGAGGCTGCTTGCGTGGCAAGAGGCTGAAAGAGGCGTCCAAAAAATCTCCTTAGACTTCTTCTGATTTCTTGACTACACTCTCGATTTTGATTAATGACTGAGCCATGTAAACTTATATACATTTTTGGTCACTTGCATTTATCACATATAATTTTAAGAACCTAACAATCAAATGACAACAAATAACAGGAAACCAGCTTATACAGGAAATTTAACACTTGGTTAGTAGTGCTGAAGACCACAAGCTGGATAAATAATAATCCTTTAAAAGTTTGGTTCATGTGGATTTCTTTTTTATTGCTACTTCTGCCTTTCTACAATCTCTTTCTTTCTACTGGCTTCTGACTTCCTAAGTGCACAATGCAGTCTCAGCAGTGAGAATCATAGTCCACTAAAGGCAAATCCAAACATTCTCTTGCTAGAAAGTGCATGAGACTGTACCTTTATATCTAGAGTTCAAATTTATCTAGTTGTAAGGATGCACACTGGGAAGGCATAATCCTTACAGGAAAGGTAGAACACAAAGGAGATTTACAGATGGGGGAAATAACCCCCATGGAGATCAGGAGAGAAAGGGGCTGTTCCACTGCCAGAGTTCTGTTTCACACACACACGTCCTTCTCCCGATCTCCATTTGTTCTCCCTCCGTCCTGCTTTCAATTTCCTTCCACAATTTTCCACTATTTACTAACTTCTGTTAGTAAAAAATAGCGGAAGGAAAATGAAAGCAGGATGGAGGGAGAACAAATGAAGATCGGGAGAAGGATGGGGAGGTGAAACAGAGCGCTGGCAGCGGAACAGCTCTGTTTCTCTCCCGAGCTCCATGGGGGTTATTTCCCCTGTCTGAAAATCTCCAAAGAGGAAGAACATTTATCTTCTCTGGTAAGTGCAGGCAGAATCAATTTCATCCTCACACTTGCAACTAGGAACATCTGTGAAAGAAGTCTCTATATCCACCAAAGAAGACTCCTGCCCCCTAGTGCTCTAGCTACATACAGGACAGTGATTCTAATCACACTGGGAGGAAAGAGCTACACCTCCCCACCCTACATGCATGATTATCTGAAAGGATTGTGTCCTCTCTGTGTTCCTGCAATTAGGTATTCTAATATTTTACAGATAGTTGCATATTAAATATTATTAGAGCATCGAGCATTATGCTCATAAATGTAGAGTATTGCTATAGTAAAAACAATCAATTAGTGTTGCCAGGTTTTCAAAATAGCTAAAAGGGACAGTTGAAATTCATGACATGTAGGTTGATAATCAGGAAATAGCTATTAATTTGGGTTCTACTTAAACACCAAATGAAAGTACTGATGCCAGTTAACAAGATATTTTGGCACCTTGTTCAGTATATATACACATATATATGTGTGTGTGTGTGTGTGTGTGTGTGGAAAAACTTCCTAGCCCTCAAATAGAGGACATCCTTTATAGTAAGGGATACCTGCCAGCCCAGTAAGGGACAAGATTTTTGGCTCCTAAATAAGAGACATCCTTTAAAATAAGTGACATCTGGCTACTATACTATCAATACCTTAAAGATTTAAACACAAAACAGAAAACCGTCAGGTGTTATACTGGAAGGGATTCAGAGCTATGGAAACTAACTACCACCTTTGGCAAGAAGGAACATTAATGCAATCCTTTTTTCAAAGATGGTGGTAACTTGTGTTGGTTGGATTATGGACACAAATAATTCTGATAATCTACTGCATATTCTTTGAAATGTTATAGATCAGAAACAGCTGTACATAAAGATTTCATTTTATTTTGATTGGTGTTACCTGCCCTGGTACCCTCTTCCTTCCAATAATTCATCAATTGGCAATATTTCATGAATCAGCTTATTTATTGGCATTCCACATGGTTGTTAGTAGATCAAGACCTCCCAAATGCAAGGACTCAAGGCTTGCTCAGAAAACCTAAGGAAGAGGCCATCCTAAATTCCTAAAACACATGCCCAGGTAGTAATTATTAGGAAACCCCTCCCCCGACAGTGAGTTAGGGTTGAAATGTGCTAATTGTCATGGACGTACCTGGAAGTTAGTCATTCACTAATTCAATCAAAGGGGACGGGCACTCTTTGCTTTGCAAAACTGCTGTTCCTTTCCACCTCTTCTAGAACAATAGAAGGTTACCTGACACCCATTGGTCTTGATGTTTCAGCCATTAGTAATCATTAACAAAGCTGGAGCCCCCATTGTCCAACTGTGGGAAACTTCAGCACCATTGTATTCCACTCAAAACACCCTTTAAGGGGGAATATTCAATATAAATATCACCCCAAAATATCGCCAAAGTGTGCTCAGTTTCCTAGAGGCAGTCACTTTGTTGGCTTGCTGTGTCACATAGCCAAACTTCTTCTCTGCATGAATCTCTGCTCTTCAGACAGGTATAGTATAGCCCATCATACTGAACTCTATTATTTTTCAATAAAAACAAGTTTATTTTATTTCCTGGCTGTCAGTCATATCAGTTAGTACTGGTATACATAGGTCAAAAGGTCCCCCAGTTACCTGGCCTTTTGCTGCCATCCTGAGATAATTAAATTTGCCCATATTAATATCTAGACATGAGCAGGTTCTTCACAGACCCTCACACAATTCAGGTAACACTGGTCACAACAATGAAAGATATAACAAGTTTATCAACTATGGCAAAGATTTCCACTAGACTCCAGCTGTTCTCTTGTTTCTGGAATGTTCTTGCTGTGGAATAAAATTATAATACCCATCAGGTCAATTGGGAAATCCATCAGATTTCTTTGTGTTCTAGTATTTCAGTTTCCAAGAGGCCATGGCATCTGTATGAAGCCTCAATCTAAATATAGCCTATTTTCTTTTCTGTTTTTTTTTTCTCAGAAGAGTTTTGTACAAAGTTAAGAATGTAATATTGGATTTCTTTTAGCCTAATTCTAATATAACTTGTAACATGCTGTCATGTGACCCATGATGTTATAAAAACAAGGGTATGTCTGAAAGTTATGTGGGACACGTTTTGCAGTTTGTGGAGGAGAACGGAGAAAGGAGGGCCATCATCTCATCTTCAGTGGCCCAACAGCATCCCAGTGACCTCCACAGCCAGTATAGCCTCCTGTGGTATGTAATTCTGTGGCTGGCCAATCTAGGATCAATTAGTCATTCAGGAATGAAGCCTTCTGAATGGACTTGGCAACGAAAGTCTTCACCCTACTTTGTGCTAAAAACTTAAAAATAGTCTCAGCTTTTCCTTTTTTCCTTCCCTTCACTCTGCCTTAAGGGGGACCATGGTGCTTTGTATGGTACTGAGGGTATCATCATCATCATCATCATCATCTGTTTTTGCCTCTCTTCTTTTTATAACACCATGCAGGCAATTGAGCCATTGAGCAGGGTCAATTCTGGGTGCAAACTGGGCCTGTGTTCCCATCTCTCTCACTTCGGGAGATCCCATTAAGAAATCTTGGGGTGAAGGCTTTCAGGGCACCTTCATCTTAGGGACTGTAAAGAGATGTTTCACTCTTATGTGGGAAGGTGAACAACACTGCCACTTACAATTGGGTGAGAACCCATCCTCTGCTACACCATTGTTTTCTCCATTAGGTGGGCTGGAGAGAGGGGCATCAGGAAGGTTAGCTGGTTTTTGGACCCATTGGCCTATGCTCTGCCAAGGCCCACACAGATCTTACCCACAAATTTTGTGGCCATTTCAATTCCATTAGTGTGCACCTTCTTTGGGCTTCCCCCCTCATGCACTGCCCCCTTTTCAGTGCTGTGTCCACAAATTGCATGGCTTTAGATTCTCAATCTGTTTTCTTAAGTTTCTTGTGCTCTACATTTTGATTTGTACGAAATCTTTAAAGATATCTTTAACTTTTAGTTTTTTTAAAGACTTTTGTCAAGCAGAATCTCAGGAAATAGATGAAACAACAGCTACAAGGACAGCTAAGTTTTGGCTTGACTCACTGAGCACGAGCCACTTGATAAACATTGGGGCCGGTTCCACGACAGGAAAAAGTTCGCCAGATTCCGGATTACCATCCTTTCGTATCAGGAGCGCATAAATCACACGGTGCCTGCCAGTTTCGTATGATCCAGACACTTTCTGTTTTGCTTAATTCACACAGGCAAAGGTGGGGGGGAATCGCCTCCAGATGATTAAAGTCAGGCAGGAGGCGGGGAGGGAGCAGGGAGGGGGTCATGGAGACCATAAATAATGAGAGGAAAGAAAAAGGACAAACAAACAAGCAATCGAAAGAGCGATCTGACAAACTCCCCCGTCTTCCCCAGCCCTGAAAGGCTTTTGTAAAGAAAGGAGTCAATGAAAGCACGAACAAGCAAAAGCATAGTGGAGCAGACTCCGTTCATGCATGCATGCACACACAAACACACACCACAGAACTAGGGCTTGCCTCATTTGGTTTCCCTCCCTCCGAAGGCTTGAATAAAGGCAAGTGAATGGAAGGACAAACAAACAAAAGAACGAACATGTGATCGGCTGTTTTCCAGCACACACACACACACCCACACACCCCAGCGAAGCAGCGAAGCATCTTCCCACCCCCCCACCCCCCAAAAGATAGACAGGAAGGGCTCCGTTTTCCAAAGTGAGTTGCAAGCAGAAGGAGGGTGAATTTCTTCTCTCCAACCCCTCAGTCTATTCGGATAAAGCACTCCAACCAATCAGGATTCAGCTCTGCTCACAGTAATTCGAAAAGGCAGATGCCAGTTTACACGATCGTTAGTTCCCACGGTAAAGTATGCGCATTTTCGCGAACTTAATCAAAAAAGTGCGGAAAACTAGCGAAAGCAGATACTGCGCAACTTATGGGGTTTTTGCACCCCCTCCTTTTGAAAAGGGCGCTGTTGCTTCGAGATGCGTGGGAACTATCAGGCTTCTTGTCGCATTCTTTGAGGATTTATTTTGCCGTGGAAACGACCCCACTGTTAGACCATTAAGGCTTCTCTAGAATCAGTGACAATTGAAATGGGATTGGGAAAACAGCCACATGACCATGTATGGGTGAACTGATAGTCTGGCATTTGCATGCAAAATTCTCTCATCTGTTCCTTCAATTTGATGCTAGAAAATACTGCTCAACTCCTTATATTCTTTTAGTTAAATCTAAAAACAAAACATTCTAACATTGTTTCTCCACTTAACACATAACAGCTACATTCCTAAATGTTATCCTGAAAGAGGCAGTTTTCTCCCTGATAGGCAGGTTGAACAGATTCCAAGAGAGTGAATGTATTATTATCCATTTGGCCGGTATACTAAAAGCTGAGAACTAGAGAGGAAAATTCAAATAACAAGAACAAAAAATAATCAGCAATGAGTGGTAGCCACAATTACTGGCACAATGCTTAGCTGTCCAAACTGAATCTGTGGTTTTGACCAAAACATGTGAACATAGCCAACATCCATGTTCCACATACTTTCTTTCAAGACTGACATCAGCCTAAACATTAGGAGAATAGTACCTCTCCAAGTCCATATCTAAGGTTCTTCACTTTGAACACAACAGGGATTCCTGTTGCTATGTAGCTGTTCTTTTCAGCAATGCTTTTAGATATCTATTCTGGTAAGCAACTAATGTATGCAGGCTTTAAACCGCTCTGTTAAATATGTCCACCTCTCATCATCTTGTGATGCTGTTATTTTATTTAAGAGCTATGCTGAAATCATCCAGTATGTTTACAAGACAATTATGGGTGGGGGAAGAAATACTTCAGTTTTTTCATTAATTTGTAGATTGCACAATTTGTAGAGTGCACTTCTTTCATATGTTGATCAAACTTTGCTCCCTCTGGGCCAAGCAAATCCTAAAAGAGTACATCTTTTAGGAAACAGATCAATATTGAAGCTGTGCAGTTCTAAGCAAATACTCAAAGGGCACCTCCATTTAGCTATCCAGACTTGTGATGAAGGCCTAGTTTCCACTGGGGGCACACTAGAATGGGGGTGGGCAAAGGGTGACAGTTTTTTTGTGCCCTCAGGTTTCAAAAATGCCCAATAATGTCCCCAAAATCTTCTGAAGATGTGAGGGTATTTTGCCACATTTGGGGCTCTTGAAACATTTTTTTTCAAGCAAGAAGTGAACAGGAGATGCTATCTGAGTCACTTCCTGTTCTGAAAGGCATTTAAGGGCACTTTAGGGGGATTAATCTCTATTCTTGTTTTAGCAGGGTGTGTATACTAGGATGTGTGGACCTTCAAGGTCTCCTGATGTAGCCCTCTCATGGTTGCCTAGACCTACACTGGATGATAAGGGGAATGCTTATTTCCTCCAGTTAACCAGCTCCCCCCAGATCCAGAGAGCCCATTGCTGGGGGGAGCTGCATTTGCCACTGTAAAGTGGGGATGAACCATGGCAATGTTGCAAGCTGCTTTCACCTGTGACGAGAGGTAAGGGGTGCAGCCAGAGGCCATATAAGGCCCTGCCACCCCCACCTCCTCCTCTTTCACCAAGATTGTTGAGCTGAGCAGTGCGGAGTGACAAGGGTGAAAGGAGGTGGATCAGAGACCAGTGGGTGTGGGAGGCGGCAACTACCTGGGAGACGAGCCAATAGCCAGCTGCCTACACACCAGTAGTGAGCTAAGTTGCAGCCAAGAGCCGGGTCCAGCCAGGAGCTGAGCCGTGCCCACTGGGAAATGGGCCATTACCCACAGACAGGGAGTACTGGGCGGGGGGATAGCCTGCTCACCGGGTGTGGGCCATAGTGTGAGGCTCAGCTGGCCAGCCTGGAGGTTGCTGGGGTTGCAGACATCTGGGGCTGCACATGGTAGGAGGCATTGCCGCTTGGTCCATGGTGCAGCCCAGTGGCCACCATGGTGTGCAGATCACCCCTCCCGACACTGGGGTGCAGGTAGGTTTACTCAGCCTGGACCTGCTGGTCGCAGTGGGGGGTGGAGTTGGCTACAGCTCCAGAGCATGATGTCCCAGTGCACTAGTTGGTCCTGCTGGGGCCAGGCCTAGCAGGCAGCAGTGGCTGTATTTTGGTGGGCCACCAGGGGGCATGTGTTTCAACTATTACCTTCTGGGGATTCTGTGGGTAGCTCCTGAGGAGTTCTTGCTCATTGGAGTGTCATTTTGGGTGCCAGGCCTTCGGGCCTAGTACAGCCTGCCCTGTGGCTTAGGCCCGCCTGGGGCTGGATCAGGATTAGGGGGGCCCTAACCCCTCCCTGGTCTGGTTACATAGCCCAGCAGGTTCAAGGTTTTTGTTTGGCTTTCCTGTGCCAGATAGGGCCTAGTAATATTAATAACAACAATAACAACAACAACAACATACGCATTGATAGTAACTACAACAACAGCAACTACATTGGTGGCAGCGTTGCTGTTTGCCTTGGCACATGTGTACCAGGTGGGGTTTGCCCATGGGGGGGTGGCCAATAATATAAAGTAATTATAGTGATAATCACATTAACGATGATAACAACAGTAGCTTCCAGCTGTCTGGTATTGTGGCCATTGTGTTCAGGTCAGCCTTTTTTGAACTGTAATGCCCCCTAAGGTAACGGCAAGGGGCCCGCTGACAAACAGCCGCCCAAGCTCCCATTGGGACCTGATTCCTCTTCGTCCAGTGAGGAGGAGGAGCTGATCCCATGGCAGGCAATCCTGGATAGGATTCAGCACTTAGAAAGGATTCACAGGGTTCCAAAGCTGGCAGTGCACAAGCCTGGTCACCAGGGTAAGTGGAGAAGGATTGCTAATGAGATTCTTTCTTGTCTGGATGTGCTGGAAAATAGTATACACCCTGACAGAGCTTCGGGATCCAAGCATCCAAACAATGTAACAGGGAGTGACCTGCCTCTGGCAGACACTCAAGAGCCATCTACAAATGTGGAGGTGAACCCCGGAATTGCTGGTGAGTCTCACATGAAGGCTGCTTCTTCTTCTTCTTCAGGAGCGACGTGGCCCTCGGGTGCTTGGCCTCCGCATATGTAGAGCACTGCACCTTTTAGTTCAGGTACACAATCAGATCACTTGAATTGGCCTATGCCGCAGCAAGTGTTGAACTGGGCCCCTCCACAGTAGTTTCCATGGTTGCCTTATGCATCTGAGGTGTTTTGAGGTGCTCAAGCAACAGGTCAGGGCCTGCACGGAGCCTCTCAAAAGTCCAGCTATGAGGCCGTGGCTTACTCCACCATTCCTTTTGGCGAGATGTCTCTGCGTCTTGGCAATCATTTATTACAGGCAGCAAGAGATAAGATTTTAAAAGGGGAGTATGTCGATTTATTCTCACTGCTTTACAGGGAGCTTGAGAGAAAAGATAAGGATGAACTGGATGAGAAAGACAAGGAGAGCTTAGGAAGAGGAAGGTTGAAAGATACTGGACCAATTGGCTTTCCAGTTCTATCATTTATGCTGGAGTGCTGGTCAAGGCATAGCTGCATCATGCAGCAGCCTTGTTCCAATATGTGGACATCATTCACTGGGCATATGGGGATTTCGCTGGGCCAGAATGGCTCCTATACAATGAGGCCTTCTGTATGAGGGTGGAAATTTACCCTTCTCTCCGATGGGACATGATGCATCCACAATTATGAATGCAACTCATGACCCTGGCTCACCCAATACAGGGAGAAAGGATGCATAGCAGTCATTTAGTCAAGGGGCCCTCCAGTAACCCCTCTTGTTCTCCATATAGTGCCACTCAATCTTTGAAACAGGTATGTTGGCAGTTTAGTTCCCAGGGATCATGTAATCACAAGCCCTGCAGATTCAGCCACGAGTACTCTATTTGCAGGGTGGGGCATTCCTTTTGGTACTGCAAAAGGGGTAAAGGCCACTTTTGCAGGGGTAAAGGCATCCCAGCTGGGGGTCGGGGCAGTGGCACTGTTAATCAACATCCAAAAGGGCCCCAACCCAACCAATAGGGATGTATTAAGACAGTGGCTTAAGGCCTATCCAGACCGAAAGGCTGACACCTATTTTTTTGAGGGGTTTCAATTCAGTTTTAGGATTCCCTTTCAGATTCTCCTTTCTTGGCATGCAATTTGTTGTCAGTTACGGGCATGGAACATGCAGTTAGGGATAAAATTCGAAAAGTAGTTTTAGAGGTTCGGGTGTTGGGCCCATTTTCTAGTCCTCCTGTACCTAATTTGGGGATCTCACCTTTGGGTGCCATGCCCAAAAAGTTTAGACTCATTCATCATCTGCCATACCCCAGAGGGGACTTGGTGAATGACTCCATCCCCCACCCTGAGCTGTGCACTGTGAGGTATACATCCTTTGATGCCACTGTTAGGGAAGTCAGGTGACAGGGTATAGGGGCCGAGCTGGCAAAATAAGATATCAAATCAGTGTTTCACCTTTTGCCAGTTCATCCAGATGATTTTGAATTATGGGTTTTTAGTTTAAGGGGAACTTCTATATGGACCAGGCCCTCCCAATGGGCTGTTTGGTCTCATGCAATGCTTTTGAGACCTTCAGAGCCTATTTAGAATGGGCCCTGAAGAGTAGGACTGGTTTGCATGGGGTCATGCACTATTTAGATGATTTTTTGTTAATAGGGCCTTATCAAACTGGCCAATACAGTCACTTACTGCATCAGTTTGAAGTGATGGCAGAGGAACTTGGAGTTCTTCTTGCTCCCGAGAAGACTGAAGCCCCCGCCCCTCAACAGTTGACCTTTTTAGGTATTGAGATTGACACCGTCAGTCAGCAGTGTAAATTGTCGCCTGCTAAGGTCAGTGAACTTCAGGATAGGGTGACCCAATTTCTAGGTAGACATAAGACCATGTTACAGGAATTTCATGGTCCTTTTAGTTCATCTGAATTTCACCTATAAGATGGTGGCACCTTTCCTCTGCCAGGTGTGTGATGCCATAAAAGGGGCGTGTTTGCCCCATTTTAAAATTCACATTACAATCATGTAATGATTTATCCTTCTGGCAGGAATTTTTGTCTCAGTTTAATGGCATCTCCTTCTGGCGTGAGGAAAGGAAACTTTAGCGTGCATTCCAGATAGCCTCAGATGCTTCTGGTTCAATAGAGTTTGGAGTTTATTTTGGTGGCTGCTGGTGTGCTAGTAGGTGACCTTCTGATTGGGCTGCTTCTGAGATTCGGCACTTTGTGCATCAGTGAATTTGTTAGGGTGTCTAAAGCGGATTCCACCAACAGGGCTTTGGAGCTTAGGGTTGTGTCCATGGAGGAGCGACAGGTTAGTTTGACACTGCATTTTACTAAGACTGACCAGCATGGGAGGGGAAAGCTATGTATGTTGTTATTATGTAGTGATCCAGACCTATGTCCTATAAGAATCCTGCAGCAATATTTGAGAGTGTGCGGGCCCCAGCAGGCTCCACTATTTGTGCACGCTGAGTTTTCTCCCTTGAGCAAATGCCAGTTCTGGACAGTGATGGCCAAGGCTTTGGGTAAGCTGGGCCTGCACAGGGTCTGGTTTGCAACACATTCCTTTGTATAGGGGCCGCCTCTACAGCCTCTGCACTGGGAATGCCAGCTGCAATGATTCAGGGAATTGTCCAGTGGAGGTCCTCCTCCTATCAGCGTTATATCCGACCACTCTGTTGTTAACTTGCTGTCTTCCCCCTTTGTCTTCAGGATCTTAGGTCGATGCCAGTGAGGCAGCGGGTGCTGATTTGTGGCCACAATATAGTTTACTAGGCAGCGTGATAGGGCCAGTTGTGCCATTTCGGGCCTCACCTGAGTCTGGGAGATAGGGCAACAGTCGAGTGGTTGGGGAGGAGGGGGTCTTCATTGGTATGGCTTCATGCCATTGCTTTCTGGGGAGCACCAGGGGACTCCACCTGATATACTCATTCTTCACTTGGGTGGGAATGATTTAGGCCTATTAAAGGGAAAGGCACTTGTATTGCAGGTGATCCATGGCCTGGGGGTAATCAGGTCTCAGTGGCTTGCAGTTACCATCGTGTGGTCAGCCATTTTGTCCAGGCAGCTGTGGCAAGGGGATGGGGATCCCCATCAAATTTACAAGGCCCAACATGGGGCCAATAGGGAAATTAGGAATGCCATGCTTAGGGGGCTGGGATGTTATCTGCTATACCCGGGCATTGTATTTGAGAGGCCCAAGCTCTACAGAGCAGATGGGGTGCATCTCTCAGATGCAGGGAATTTAGTATTTTGGGGGGATCTTTAGTAGGGGGTGAGGGACACTTTTGGACAGGCTAGTGGGGGGAAAGGAATAAGCAGACACTTGTACCTTTTCTGTGGTGGAGAAAAGGGAGGCGTAGATTTGGTGTTCACCTTGGCACCAGTTTTGGTGAAGGCAGGGTCTCTGGAAGGGCCACTTCTTGTGTGGCCTAAGGGGACAGAAGGAGACCCAACTTGGGGTTGGCCTGAGGGATAATCCCTCACCTTAATCCGTGTGGCTTGGGTGAGGGACTTTGGGGTTGAAATTCCAGATGCGGGCCACCTGGGGAGCAACCCCATTCAATGAGGTTCCTTTCCAGGACCCAGGTGTTTGCCCGGGGAAGCTGGGGGATGTAGTCTTAGATAGACTTACTGCCCCAGCTGCTCCCACACTAGGTTGCCTCCCTCTACTGAAGATCTTAGAGGGTCATAAATAGTTAAAGTTAAATAAAAACCCTTTATTTCACCCCATTTCTTGTGTGTGGTCTCGTTATTTCCCACAATTGGATGCAAATCAATTTTCCCTCATACAGTGGGATTTCCTCAGAGATAGCACTTCAGCCATCAGATGTATAAATTAAGCAGATGTTTGCCTTCCAAGGACCAATCATAGTCAATGTAAGTTGGAAGTGTGTATGACAAACAAATATCTTTCACAACATTGAAGAAGCATTTCTTCTAAAAATGTGTTAAGCATATCATCTCATTCAACCTGCAAATGGTAAACCTGTATTTGTACAGCAAAATTTAATACTGTAGACAGGA
This sequence comes from Gambelia wislizenii, assembly GCA_030847615.1. Taxonomy (NCBI): domain Eukaryota; kingdom Metazoa; phylum Chordata; class Lepidosauria; order Squamata; family Crotaphytidae; genus Gambelia; species Gambelia wislizenii. Next base: position 189,834,670 of record JAUMIR010000003.1, on the reverse strand, counting down.
ATTCACATGACTGCATAAATGTTTACTCTGAAAAGAAGTAATACGTAAAGGAAAAGTTCTAGCCTAGTCTTCTGATCAAGCTTGTTTCCTCCCCTGTATATTTTTAAATGAAGAAGCATTGAATGTTGTTAACCATCAGTATGCAGTGGTTCTTTTGACATACAAAAAAATTAGACCAGGCCTTCTATATTTTAAATGAATAGAATTATAGAGTTGGAAGAGATCACAAGGTCCATCCAGTCCAATCCCCTATTATGAAGGAATACACAGTGAAAGCACTTTCAACAGATCATCACCCAGCCTCTGTTTTAAAACCTCCAAAGAAGGAGACTCCACCATATTCCAAGGCAGCATATTCTACTGTTAAACAGCTCTTACTGTCAGGAAGTTATTCCTAATGTTTAGGTGGAATCTCTTTTCCTGTAGGTTGAATCTGTGTCTTAGGACTTTTTCAGACGATCCTTGCCGCGCAAGGATCGCCCATGAGAGTTTCATCACAGCAGCGTGGCAGGGGGTCGATTTTGGACGCCGCCGTGCCTGCTGCGAGATCATCTGTCCCTCTTGCGCTAAGGCTTGGAGCCTGCCTCACTATATTCGGCCAGATTTTATTCATGGAAGTTGTCCGTGAATAAAATCTGGCTGAATATAGTGCGGCAGGCTCCAAGCCTTAGCGCAAGAGGGACAGACGATCTCGCAGCAGGCACGGTGTTGTCCGAAATCGACCCCCTGCCACGCTGCTGTGATGAAACTCTCCCGGGCGATCCTTGCACAGCAAGGATTGTCTGAAAAAGTCCAGAGTCTCTGGAGCAGCAGAAAACAAGCTTGCTCCATCCCAGTATGGCATCCCTTCAAATATTTTAATACGGCCATCATATCAGTTCTTAACCTTCTCTTCTCCCAGCTAAACACAACCAGCTCCCTAAGCTGCTCCTCATAGGACAGGTTTCCAGGCCTTTTACTATTTTGGCTGCCCTCTTCTGGACATGTTCCAGCTTGTCCATATCCTTCTTAAATTGTGCTGCCCAGAACTGGTCACAGTATTCCAGGTGAGGTCTGGAATAATAGAGTGAAACTATTATTGAATCTATACACTCTATACTATTGATGCAGCCTAGAATCATATTGGCTTGTTTAGCTGCTGCATCACACTGTTGGGTCATGTTTAGCTTGTGGGCTACTAAGACTCCTAGATCCCTTTTATATGCACTGCTGTCAAGCTAAGTGTCATCTATCCTGTATCTGTGCATTTCATTTTTTCTGCCTAAGTGTCGCACCTTACATTTTTCCCTGTTAAAATTCATTTTGTTACTTTTGGCTCAGCTCTCTAATCTGTTAAGGCCATTTTGAATTCTGATCTTCTGGGGTATTAGCTACCCCTCCTTTTTGTAAATTTCATAAGCATCCTTTCTATTCTATCAGCCAAATCATTTATAAAGATGGTGAACAGCACTGGGCCCAGGGCAGAACCCTGTGGCATCCCACTAGTCACTTTTAATTTTATTTTAATTTTATTTTTTTAATTAGGTATTTATACCCCGCCCTTTAGCCACAAAGGCTATCAGAGCAGCTTATAAATTGTTTTAAGCAACAACAATTTACACATCTACACTGCATTAAGCAGTTTCCAATGTGTATTAGCTAATTGTCCCCACAAGCCAGGTACTCATTTTACCAAGCTACGAAAGGATGAAAGGCTGAGTGAACCTTGGAGCCCTCTGGAATCAAACTTGCAATGTGGTGACTTGCAGTACTGGCATTTAACCACTGCACCACCAGGGCTCCAGGATGAAGAAGAACCATTGGTGAGCACCCTTTGGATTTGGCTCGTCAGCTAATGCCAAATCCACATAACACTAGCACTGTCTAGCCCACATTTTACTACCTTTTTTTGCAAGAATATCATAGGAAACCTTGTCAAAGGCCTTCCTGAAATCAAGGTGTGCTACACCCACAATATTCCCTTCATCTACCAAGCTTGTAACTCTATAAACAACAACAAAAAAGAGAGTTAAGATTAGCCTGACATAACTTGTTTTTGAGAAACCCATGTTGACTGTTAGTGATCACAGCATTCCTTTCTAAGTGCTTACAGATTGCCTTTTAAATTATCTGCTCCATAATCTTTCTTGGTATTGATGGCAGGCTGACAGGGTGGAAATTGTTTGGGTCCTCTTTCTTTCCCGTTTTGATGCTGGGGACAATATTTGCCCTCCTCCAGTTTTCTGGGATTTCTCCTGTTTTGTCCAGGAATTCTCAAAGATTATTGCCAGTGGTTCTGCGATTACTTCTGCCACTTCTCTTAATACCCCTGGATTTAGTTTATCAGGCCCCGGAGACTAGAAATGATTTAGAATAGCCAGGTATTCCTGTACTACCTCTCTAGCTATTCTGTGCTACATTTCACCTACTGCATCATCTGCTCCATTTTACCCAAGTTGAACACTGTTTACTTTTTGGGAGAAGACTGGGGCAAAGAAGGTGTTGAGTAGTTATGCCTTTTCTCAGACCCCTGCTAGCATTTTGACATCCCCTGCACTCAGTGACCCTACCTTTTCCTTGTTCTTCCTTTTGCCATGGACATAACCAAAAAAGCCCTTTTATTGTTTTTAACCTCTCTAGCAAGCTTGAGTTCACTCTCTAACTTTTGCTTTAACTTCTCTGACATTGCTGGCTATTTCTTTGAATTTCTCTTTGGTGATTTCTCCCTTTTCCCATTTCTTCTACATGTCCCTTTTAAATCTTAGCTCAGTTGAAAGTTATTTGGTCATCCATCTTGGTTTCATTAGACACTTCCCATCCCTCTCATTGGAAATGTTTAAAACTGTGCCTTCAATATCTCACTTTTAAGATATTCCCATCCATTATGAACTCCTTTCTCTTCCTCACCATGGGATCTCACCCAGAATTTCCCTAAGTTACTGACATCAACTTTCTTAAAGTCTAGACTACATGTCTGACTATGCTTGGCTTTCCCTTTTCCCTGTGTAACAAACGCCAGGAGGACATGGTCACTCCCACCTAGGGATCCTGCCACTTCCACTCTACTAACCAAGTCATTAGTGTTTGTTAGGATCCAGTCTAAAACAGGTGATCCCCTCATTGCCCTTCTCACCTTCTGGATGAAATTGTCTGCAAGGCAAGTGAGGAACTTGTTGGACCTTATATTCTTGGCAGAGTTGACTTCCAACAAATATCAGGATAATTGAAAACTCCCATTATTATTACATCTCTCCTTTCTGAATGTTCAGCCATCTGTTCCAGGAAGGCATCATCAAAGTCCTCAGGCTGGTTTGGGAGTCTGTAGTAGATCTCCACAATGACTGTGTTTCTCTTCCCCTTAATTTTTACCCAGATGGTTTCAACCTGGGTTCCAGGATTTAAGTCATGGATCTTTTCAGAGCTGTAAATATCCTTGACATATAATTTTACTCCTCTTCCTTTCCTGTTTGATCTATTGCTCTGAAATAGATAATACCCCACTCTTGCTACATGTCAATTATGAGACTCATCCCACCAGGTTTCAGTGATGCCTATTATATCACATTTGCTTTGCTGTGTTAAGGGTTCAAGTTCATCTTGTTTATTTCCCATTCTCTGTACATTAGTGTAGTGGTATCTAAGACCTTGGGCCATTCCCCCTTGCTGATTTATTTAAGGGTCAGGTTTTTTTCCTCCCACTGTTGGGTTCTTGTACTATTCACCCAGATCTCTGTATGACAGTTGGGATCTTACAGTATCTCCAACACTTGGTGATCTCCTGCCCTCAAGAATATTGTCTTCCCCCACACATAACTCACTTTAAACCCTAACCCTAACCCTAACCCTAACCCTGATCAGATTTGTGAGACTGTTAGCAAAAGCATCCCTGCCAACTGCTGTGAGGTGTAACCCATCACTTGCCAGAAGTCCATCTTCATGAAACCCCAGATTATGGTTCAAAAAGCCAAATCATTCCTAGTGGCACAATCTATGGAAACAGTTGTTCACCTTCACTATTCTTCTTTCCCTTCCTGAGCCATGTCCTTCAACTGGGAGTAGAGACAAAATGACAGCCTATGTATCAAGCTCCTTCAGCTTCATACATAGAACTTCATAATCCCTTCTGATATCCTGAACGCTATGTCTTGCAGGGTAATTGGTTTCCACATGTACCAAAAGGAAGGGGTAACAGTCAGTGGGCTCAACAAGTTTTATCAGCCTCTCTGTTACATTACATATTTTTGCCTTAGGGAGACAATACAACTTAGGGAGACATCTTGGCAGGACAGCAAACCACTGCCTCTGTTCCCCTCAGCAGGAAGTCCTCTACTACCATTACACATCTGAGAACTGGCAGGAACCATTCCATGTGCTGAATCTTCCAAGGTCACCGCCACATTCTCTGAGGACACTTGTTCTTGTTGCTTAGTTTTTTGTTATGCTAACTGGGAGACCTGATCTCATGAGACCAAAATTTCATACAGAAAGCTCAGAAAATGCTACAGTATGTGCTTTTCCAGTTTTCTCGGGCCCTCTTCAGATGTACATAGAGGAAGTGGGTGGAGCATATAGGGCCACATAACCATACATACTGAATTCCTTTTCCCCAGACCCCAATAATGCAAGTTTGACCAGCGAAGTTTGAAGGAAATTTGTACTCATAGTTATTTGAATATTGAGGACAACCTTCAACCCAACTGGATGAGGAACCTGGTTAGTGGAAAGTTGACACAGGCTCAACTGGTAAGCATGACACAGAATGGCATGGAATGGCAGCTATCAGCTGCCATGTTAAAACCCTGAAAAATTAAGTGTTCTTCCCTTTATGTGGAAGTTTGGATAACAGAGACACATGAGCCCATTTTATTCTGGAATCAGGCCAAGGCATGACAGTGAAAAACCTCAGTCGCTCTGACTGATGAACTACTCCAGGTAAAAGATGGGGGAATGCTACCCTGATGATGTTCCCAGATAGATCATAATATCTTATTGGACCCATTCCATGGGATGGGGCTAGGAGGCACTGAGTTACAGTGGTTCTGCTCCTATCTGCAAGGCCATTTCCAGCAAGAAAAATTGGGAGATTCATGTTCAGACATTACTCTACAATGAGGGATGTGGCATGGTTCCAGCTTGTCCACACACTGTGTTCAATATCTAGATGAGGCGGCTGGGAGAGGTCATAAGGATATTTCAGGTGGGATGCTGTCAGTATGCTGGTGACACTCAGCTCTGCTTCTCCTTCTTGTCAGAGTTGGCTGAGGCTTTGTAAATGCTGGACCAATGCCTGTACACTGAGATGCTGTAATTGGCTGGATGGGGGCCAGTAAACTGAAACTGAATCATGAAAAGATGGAAGCTTTGTGGATCGGTGGTTGTTCGATCTTGGAGTTTGATAAGTTATCTGTCCTCAAGGGAGTTGCACTTCTCCTGAGGAAGCAAGTGCATGGTTTGAGATTTTTTTACTTCCATCTTTGTCATTGGAGGCCCAGTTAGACTCCAAGACTTGGAATAATAGGAGCCAGATTTTATTGGTTCACCAGCTACAGGGATAACTTAGCCACAGTAGTCCATGTAGTGATAATTGTCCGATTAGACTACTGAAATGCAAACTACATTGGACTATCCTTGAAAATGATTCAGAAGCTGCAGCTATTGCAAAATGCAGCAGCTAAACTGCTGACCAGAACACCATATACATCTTATAACATCAGTTTTAAAATAAAGGAATTCCACTGGCTATCAATGCACTTTTTGTAATTTGCTGAGGCACCAACACTTTTTGGCAGATAAGGCTAAAAACCTTGTAAAACTACAAATCCCAGGATTGCATAGGAAGGAACCATGGCAAATAATCCAGTTTCAAACTGGATTATTTGTGTAGTGTGGAATCAGTCCTCGATGCTTCTACCATGCTTGCAGACAACAGAGTACCCTGGGGCTTGAGGGCAGGGAGTGTGATACACATGAAGTACTACTACTATCAACACCTTCCACACAACCAAGGTTCTACCAACAGAGGCAGTAGCCTCACTCTGCTAATGGTGGGACCAAAATGCACACACATACATTGCTGATGAAACTGTTGATATCTTAAATTGCTTCAGCAGTTTGCAGTTCTAAATTCTCTACCACACATACATTTTCAATGCATTTTTAAAAAATCATGTAATTAAATATTGCTCTCAGCAGCCAAAATTGGCCTCCACTAATTAATCAACTAATGGTTCAGTTGACTGATTTACTGATTAAGAGTTATAACCTTTGATACAAGATACGATAATGCAGGCCTTGTTATCTACTAGTACCATATGAAAATATGAATTAAGGAAAGATGGAGCAGCTTTCTTCCAGCACCCTGAAATAGATTCTCTATGAGAACAAATTAAAAACAGCCAGTGTTTAGCAGAAGCAGTAGGAACACTAGGATTAGTATACCTCCTGTAATTTTCTTTGAAATACGGGACCAGCTGTACTAGAAGCATCTGGGAATACTGAGGACCACCACCCATAATTAGAGTTCACTTCTGTGACTCAGCCTTTTGTTTATTTTTGCGGGTATTTGATAGCATCTCCTATGCCAAGCTGCCAAGCAACTTGAAATTCTATCGTATTAAAAATTAATGCAAGCAAATCAGTTCAACAGAATCACTTAAGGTTCTTCTGGGAAGTGTGTATTGTTGATAAAGCATGACAATATAAATTACTTTTACTAAGGTTAGAAATCCAGAATTAAGAGCAGGTCATATTTGTTATTTGAAACAAGCAGCTCCCCATTTTGAGAATTTAGCTACCATTTAGCTTTTCTCCACATTTGCTAATCTTGTCCAAGCATTAATGCATTCTCAAAGGTGGCCTGCCCATTTGAGAGAGAATGGCACACAGCATTTGATTTTGTGTCCCCTTAGAATATTCACACAAACTGATTGTAGCCCCACGCTTCAGTAATCTCAGTTACAATGACTGTGTGCAATCATCATCCATAGCTGTCTTGACATAGCTGTGGAAATTACCTTTAAATGAGCACCACCTTGGGTACATCCATGCTACAGAAATTCTCTCTCTCTGGCTTTTCTTTGCAAACAAAGATTCAGGAAAGACACATCCCGTGCTTTCTGAAAGCGCGCTGGTGACTAAAAAGGCTAATCCGAGATAAACAAGTCCGGTTGCAAAAAGCACAGCAGAAGGTCTCCTTGGGTGATGTTTTTGGGTTGTGATTCTTTCTGCATTGTCGTTTCTCTTCAAGACTTGTTCAGCGTGAGTTCTTAAATAAGGCTGCAGCATTATGGATAGTGCGTCTCCATGCCTCCCGATGTGAGGCCAGGGCGGACCACTGTTGGTGATCAATTTGGCCGAGCCTGAGATGTTGTTTCAGGGAGTCTTTGTATCGCTTTTTTGGAGTGCCCCTCTTACGCTGACCTGTGGCGAGTTCACCGTAGAGTACTATTTTTGGGAGGCGATGGTCCTCCATCCTAGAAACGTGCCCTGCCCAGCGTAGTTGCGTCCTCAATATCATGGCCTCAATACTGGTGATCCCTGCTTGCTCAAGGACAGCAACATTCGTCACATACTCAGTCCAGTGTATATTTAGGATTGTGCGTAGACAGCGCTGATGAAAGCACTCGAGGAGTTGTAGGTGGTGGCGATAGGTGACCCATGTTTCAGATCCATAAAGGAGGATAGACAGTACAATGGCTCTATACACACTGATTTTTGTGCTTTGCCTCAGGTGTTTATTGCTCCAGACTCTTTTGTGAAGTCTTCCAAATGCACTATGTGCCTTTGCTAATCTGTGATCGATCTCTTTGTCAATCTTGGCATCTGAGGAGATGATGCTTCCCAGGTAGGTGAACTGCTGAAAGGACTTGAGCACAGATTTGCCGACGGCAATGTGGGGATGGTGGTGTTCATCCTGTGGTGCAGGCTGGTAAAGAACTTCTGTTTTCTTCAGGTTGACTTCCAGACCAAACAGCTCTGCAGCTGTTGCGAAGCAGGATGTTAGGCGCTGCAGAGCTGCTTCTGTGTGGGCCACAAAGGCAGCATCATCGGCGAAGAGCAGCTCACGGACTAGATAGTTTAGAGTCTTAGTGTGAGCCCTCAGGCGGCTTAAGTTAAACAAGCTACCATCAGTACAGTAACGTATGTAGATGCCGTCGTCTTCTTCAAGCTCTGCCATAGCCCTTTGGAGCATCATGCTAAAGAAGATTGTAAATAAAGTTGGTGCAAGAACACAACCTTGCTTCACTCCATTAGTTATTAGAAAGGGCTCTGAAAGAGCATCGCCATATCTGACTTGACCATGCATTATTTGCCATGGCTCCTTCCTATGGAATCCTGGGATATGTAGTCTGGTGAAGCACCAGCAGTCTTTGCCAGAGAATGCTAAAGACCTTGAAAAACTACAAATCCCAGAATTCAATAGGAAGGAGACATGGCAAATAATACTGTTTCAAACTGGATTATTTGTATAGTGTAGATTAGACCCTTGTCTTTGTAGTCCACTTCTCTGTGACATCTATTCAATCACCACCGCCACTACTACTCATTTATGTCCTGTTTTTACCTGGGACTTGGAGGGAGGGATGTTACAAAATATTTAAACCAATGCAGGTTAAAATACATACAAAATCATTCTCTCTGTGTGTGTGCGTGTGTGTATGTGTGTGTGTGTGTGTGAGAGAGAGAGAGAGAGAGACAGAGAGACTGGACAGGGAGAAAAATAGCATCCCCGTCTCGCTGTCTCCTCTCCTGGCCCACTCCTGGCCCTGTAGTGGTTTTAAAAGAAATTTTTTCAGACTTACCTTGATAAAGGCACAGAAACTACTTCCCTCCCCATTCACTTCCTGGAAAGCAAATCTCGGCCATTCTCGTGAGAGAACGATCGCACAGGAAATTTAAAAATAAAAAGGAAAGTAAACATTAAAAAATAAAACCAAGCCACAAAACACACTTTAAAAACCCCAAGTAACTCCAGGAGGGGGGAAATAGTGTATCACTTACCTCGATGACCCAATCTCAACAGGAAGTGTTCAGCAGGGACCTCCCACTGTGGCTGGCATTGCACCAGCATAACGAGGTACCTTCTCACACACCCATCATTCCATTACAGAAACAGAACATCAGGTCAGTTCATGACTTAAGCCATGAATAAAAAGGAGCACGGGGAAACAGAAGAGGTATGGTGGCATAACACCACAGGGACGTCGTCGTCTGATATTCAAGCCCTTTGGTGATGTCCTGTCATCCCTGTGGTGGGATATATAGTGTGTCTCCCCCCCCTCTCTCTCACTCACACACACACACACAATTGTATTTATTTTAACCTGCATTTAATAACATATATTAAAATGCTATTAATCTATAAAATTAAAATCATTTAAAATCAATTGAAAAAGAAGATAAAACTCAACAAGAGAGCACTCCATTAAAACCCAATTGCAGTCAATTCTTAAGACCCAGTTGGAACAGAAAAAAGTTTTAATTTGGCCTCAGAAGGAGAGCAAGGAGTGGGCATCCTAGCCTCCCTAGACAGGGAGTTCCAAAGTCTGGGTGCAGCTACCAAGAAGGCCTTCTCCTGTGCTCCCAACAAATACACCTGAGAAGATGGTAAAACTGACAGAAGGGCATCCCCTGAAGATCTTAGTGCTTGGAAAGCCTAATATAGGCAGATCTGGTAGGTCAGACCCAAGCTGCATAAGACGTTATAGGTCATAACAAATACTTTGAATTGTGCCCAGAAATGGTTTTTGAACACTTTGCAAAGGCATCTTCACACATACACCAGATGGGATGTAACCAAATCATCTACCATCAGACATCTCCAGGAATGGGTACAGTTGATGCATTTAGCTTTAACTGTGTGAATGCACTCTTGGTCACTGCTGAAACCTTCCAGCCTCATGGACGAATCCAAGAGTGCAGCTACACAGGATAATTTGTAGCAAAAAATAGCGACTTACCTTCCTTTTGCTACAGTACCCATAGCACGTTTGCAAGCTTGGAAGGGAATATTTTGCAGTTTACATCCATGGGGGTGGGGGGTGGGAAGGTGGCCACAAATGAGTTGAGTCTGGAAAAATCTCCCTCCATTCACCCACTTTTTCCCCTTAAAGTGACAGATGCGGAAGAGTGGTTTTCTACTTCAAAAAACTTCATACTTTTGCTCTGCTGCTTCGCCGGCTGAATGATTGTGCCAGCAAAAACAAAAACAATGGCAGCTCTGGCATTGTAAGCCCTTCTTTGCAAGCCCTCCCCTTCCAAGGTCTGACCACTCAGCTTTCAGTTCTGCTGTGTCCCCTTTTTGAATTGGTTTTACAGATGACCTATTATGCACATTTTCATGCAATTTTTTAAAAGGATTGTGAGAAACAGCGAAAGCTGTTATTGCAGCCTATTTGGAGTTTTCAGCCCCCCTTCTTCTGAATATGGCAAATCCCAGTAGGAACTCATCTAAATTATAAGGGTATTCTGCCCACATTCTTGCTAGATTTTTTTCCCATGTAGATGAGCCCCAAGGATACACCTAAGCTGTGTGCCTGTGCCTTCAGGAGAGTGTAACCCCATCCAGCACAGACTAAATCCTTATTCCCTGATCTGCTTTCCAGCTGACCAGGATCACCTCTGTCATGTTTGGACTTTGCTTCAATTTCCTAACCCACATCCAGTCTATTGCATATATCAGGCAAATGTTTAGTATGAAAGCATCTTCCGCAAAATTAGGGCTGAAAGAGTAACACAGCAGGGAATGGTCATTATATTGGTGACACCTGACTTCAAAGCTCTACACATCTTCCAGAGGTTTCTTGGATATGTTAAATTGCATGGGCAATAAAACAGATCCCAGAGAGATTCCACATGCAAATGGAGTTGAACAGGAATCCTTGAGTACAACTTTCTGAGCTTGACCTTCCGGAAAATAACAGAATCAATGCCCAAAGTCCAATTCCAAGAAGTCAACCGAGAAGAATACCATGGTTGAGGGTTTTTAAAACTACAAAAAGTTTCAGCAGAACCAATAAAGGCATACTCCCCCATCCAGTTTTCAGCATAGACCATCCAACAAGCTGACCAAAGACATATTTGTCCCTAACTAGGCCTAAAGGCAAACTAAAATGGTTCTAGATAATCCACCTCATCTAGGAACTCATGGAGCTAAGAGGCCACTTTGCATTCCAGCACTTTGTCCAAAAATGAGATACGGGAGACTGGCTGATAGATATCTAGTATCCAGTGAAGAATTTTTTCTTTTCATTTTTATTTTTTTCAGTACAGATCTTGCAGCAGACTGCAGCCATGTTGGGATGCTGCCTTTCCCTAAAGAAGCATTTGTCAGGATCAGTCCTGGATGTGACATTTTCCTGCCAAATTCAATTTTGCTGTTCAACTTTGTAGGTAATTGTGTTTGCAATTCTCTGTGCTTGTTAATAAGTATGTAGCCTAAGTATACATGGGAGTATGTGGTTGATGTCAGGAACACTACAGCTGGGTCTCAGCTCTGGGAAAAGGGGGTTGAACACTGGGTCCTTTGAGAAGTGAGAGAGGGGATGATGTAGCCTAACAGATTTGGAAGACTGAAATATGCTTTTTAATGTGCTGTTTGTCAGTTGAGGTTCATTCTGCGCAATGACCCTGGAGGGTTTGCTTTCTGGATTACTGTGCCAATAAAGTTTTCTGTTTTGAAATGTGAAACTGCTGGTCATTGAGTCTAGAAATGCCAGTACATGACAGCATTAACCAACCACTCTCTTTACCTACTCTAGTCTAACAGATCAGGTCAGCAAGGATGCAGAACACATGTGGCAACTCTCATCTCTCCAAAGGTCCTATCCACATTCTTGGGCAACACAAACAGAAAAGTAGCCATTAGCACTGGACAAGTTAGGGGCAGAGCTACATCCACCACACCTTTCTAAATTATAGCATTCAATCAGAATGAATCAGAGTGAATTTATCTGCAAAGTATAATGCAATTATTCATGGTGAGCTGTCAAGTGATTTGAGTTCTCCTGTGTTGCCAAATAGTAAAAGATCCCAAACCTTTTCTTTTGGAAGCAATAAGGAATTTTTTTAAAATAAATAGTTTCAATAAAAACCAATAGTGCATATCACTAGGTGTGGTTGGACTGCATCTCCCACCGCTGACTATGCTAGCTAAAGCTGATCGGAGTTGCAGCTCCACAAGACCTATTATTATTATTATTATTATTATTATTATTATTGTTATTTATACCTTGCTCTTCATCCACAAGGCTATCAGAGTGGCTTTCAAATTGTTTTAAGCAATAGCAATTTACACATCTACACTGTAAGAAGCAGCTTCCAATGTGTTAGCTAATTGCCCCCACAAGCCGGGTACTGAAGAACTCCACATTCCCCACCTTGGTATAAAAAATATGTTTCATAGACTGAGCCTGAGGCAGAGCTTTGGGTAATGAGTAGGATTTGTGGTAGCAGCAAGGAATCATTTTCAGTGGTTTTATAGGATACAACCAGGGAAAAGCTGTATATTCACATGATGAGCATTTTGTACAAGAAAAAAAATAGGAGGGGGGGATCCCTGTTTCTTCTTGGAAGAATGCTGGATAAAAACCAAAAAGGAACTGAAAAGAGAGGCCTAAGTGGAGTGTTCCAAAAGGCCATATTAATAAGAGGTTGTAAAGTTATCCTTTCATCCTATATAGTCAAAACACCGAAGTAACTTTGACCCCCACCACTATGTTAAACAGGCTGAAAACAAGCCAAACCAAACTAGACTACTTTCTCCTGAGATCTGAAGTAAGAGAATGTATATTTGTTTGTGTCTGAGAGAGAGAAAGAGTGAGAAAGAGAAAGTGAGATAATGTTCAAGACTGGATTATCAATTATGCACTTGGGACAAATACTGTAGGGCTCTTAGTGGTTAAGGGCCCCATTCATAGAATCATAGAATCATAGAATTGCAGAGTTGGAAGAGACCATGAGGGCCATCCAGTCCAAACCCCTGCCATGCAGGAAATCACGATCAAAGCATCCCCCACAGATGGCCATCCAGCCTCTGTTTAAAGACCTCCAAGGAAGGAGACCCCACCACACTCCGAGGGAGTGTGTTCCACTGCTGAACAGCTCTTACTGACAAAAAGTTCCTCCTAATGTTGAGGTGGAATCTCTGTTCCTGGAGCTTCCATCCATTGCTCCGTGTTCCAGTCTCTGGAGCAGCAGAAAACAAGCCTGCTCCATCCTCAACGTGACACCCCTTCAAATACTTAAACAGGGCTATCATATCATCTCTTAACTGTCTTTTTTCCAGGCTAAACATACCCAACTCCCTAAGTCTCTCCTCAAAAGGCATTTGATTGCTGGATTGCTGGACTGCAGATGCACACATAAAGGTACACTTTTCAAGTACTGTGATTCTGTTGAACAAAAAATATATTTTTAAAAATGTGGGCTGTGTAATAAGTAGAACTATAAGGATTTTATCAGACATGGAAAATATGACATCATATGGATATCTAATGATTGCAAAAGGGTGCATACCAGACGACAATGTGCTTTTGTGATCATATCATGCTAATAAGCCATGATTTTTTATTGACGGCCCAAGCCATCAATAGATTGGCCGTGGGAATTTGTTGCCAGCATTGCCAGCATTTGAAACTTTGTGCTATTGTACTCACATGAATGCAGTGTGAATGACAGAACACTTCTGGGTAAGATTCGGACACCCAGGTAGGGGATGCTCTTTGCATGACCCCCCCCATATACTTGGGACTTTAAAAGTGTGTTTTTGTGATTTGCTGTACTTTTTGTGCTTTTTCTTTGCTTGTTTGTTTTAATTTTAAAATTTTCCGCGCTAGTGTCTTCTCATGAGAATGGGTGAGATCTCATCCCTGGAAGTAAACAGAGCTCTGTTCATGCTCCATTACTGCCAGGGAAGCCTCTTTTATGCTGCTCAAGGTAACTGTGGTAGGAGGGGGTTTTTTTGGCAGCATAAAAATACCACAATTTATGCTGGCAAAAGAACAGTAATGTGGGGTGGTCTGATAAAGTCCTAAGACATAAACGTTTTGGCCAGTATGGTCTCTATAGAAGTCCTGTTGTTCCTGAATTGATGTTATTTCTATAATCAGAATCTAATGAGGGACTTGTTCTGTTACATAAATTTCTTAGCCCAGTGATGGGGAAGTTGTCATTCATAACAATGAATGATTTTGATGTGTCATGTATTTCTGAAGGTTCCCCCTTAATTTTGTTTTCCTTTACTGCTTTCTTGGAGGGGGGAAGAAACTGAAGCAGTGATGTTGGTTCACTAAGGAACTGGTGATAAAAGCAAAGCCAAGCATTAAAGGGAACTATTTGATAACTGGTTTGCATTGGCACAACTCGGTGTCACCATTAATTGTGCCTTGCTGACCAATGTGTTTGGCCCTGGATATGAAGTTCTTGTAGTTCTTGTGGACACATCCCCTTTTGCCTCCACCCACCCTTAGACCAGATTCCATTTCTTGTTTGATTTATGTTGTATAGCTTTTCTCTTTGGATATAAGCTATATAACTGCCTCAAGCCCTGCATAATCATGCATTTGTGTTATGAACTTATATGCCTTTTAGGAAGGATATTACTGAAAAACAAAAACATTATCCATGCTATTTTGATGCAGAAAGCAAAACAAAGGCAATGCATCCATCAGACTTGATGTCTACATTCACTCCCCCCCCCTTCCTTTCTTTTGCCACCTCCCTCCATTCTGTCTTCTGCTTTAAAATCTGCCCACCCCTTTTATAACACACTGGATCATGGCTGCTAAGTTATAAATAAGAACATTTGTCTGGAGTTTATCCAATTGCTTCTTGTTCAGATTTGGAGCCACCTCCCCACCCCCATCCCCATAGCAAGTTTGGTAAAAAAAAACTATTCCATGAGAAAATCTCTGAAGTCCTAGAAGCAAAAGGAGTAAAGGACACAAACGACCTACTACCGGCACCAGCACCAGGTTCAGTAATCAAATCTTTAGCATTGTGCCTTTGAAAGGGAATCATTGGAAGGCACACTAAATACTTGACATTATTTCCCCTTTACTCCCAAAGAGAATATGACTTTCCTATTCTACTTTTATTTTTTAAAGCAACCATCCAACATGTTCACATCATAGTTTGTTTCCTGGGCTTACAAGCCTTTCCAAATGGTCTAAGCCTTTAAAATTTAATCAAGGGATTTCTTAATGGAGGCTAAGGAAGAGCAACATCAGAAATACACTTGACAAAAGGGTAACAAATTTCTACTTAATTATTTACAATGGCCCTCCATAGCTACTTAGAGGCAGACTTGCAAGCATCAAAACTGAGCAACCTGGAAGGACAAGGGCATCAATTTGTCCTCACACCAAGCAAACAGCTTTCAAGATTGCATTTTGTTGATCTTGATGAAATTACAAGTCTAGGATCTGATGTACTGTGCCAGTAATTTACGATCACAGGTCACTGTCAGTTGAATGTTTTCTATGCACTCTGAGCTTGTCATTTGCATGCAATTCATTTTATCTTCTAAATGATATTTTCCATCAGGCCTCTGAGCAGACACTTGCAACCAAGAAAAGCCTGTATTTTACAAAACTGACCTTTTCCACACTTCACAAAATTGTAGTGCTAAAGCAATTAACCTGTTAGCTCCAGAACTGGGATTCTTTTACTGATTTATTATTTCTGTCTTGACAGACTATGTCATTCAGTTGTGGACCTCAGTATTTACGGACATTTGGTCTTTCCAAATGTTGTTTCTATTGACTCTGTGGATAGGAAATGTAATTTATTCAAGCAACCATTGAAGATTTCAATTTGAAATTTCAGACAGGAGAAATAACTAAGTCAGGAGGATGATCCTTGTTGCTGGATTTCAGTGATCTAGTGGTATTCAGAACTGGGGGAACTATTCCAGCATGCACAGGCTAACAAATATATTTAAGATGTAGCATCAGACACAGGAGGTAGAGTGGTTTTCCAAGATTCTTTTCTGGGGTTTGAAAAGTTGACTTTTAAAGAACAGTGAATATTATGACATGCTGGAGTCATCTGAAAATTAGAGCATTATCCTGACATAGCTCAGTTATGGATGGCTTCAGAATGTCACCATACCTGTTCTCCTTCAAAGTTACTTTCCAATCTCTGTTCTTTTCTGCATTTGTATTCCAAGCCCGGATACATCACACCTTTATTTAATGGCATTATAATACCTGTGGTTTTTATTTTCAGTTCCTTTCCCACTAATTCCAAACACTAAATTAGCCATTTATTTTTTCATGCTAGAGCACACTGAGACGATTTTTTTAAATTTTGTTTATTTTATTGAGCTTTCTGTTCAGAGGATTATAAGCAATGAAAGGGAGAGTAAAATTAGATTCAGTGACAATAAAAAGAACCCTAGGACAGCAAGGCATGCCTCATATCACCATTGTAATGACATAAAAAAAGTTGTCATACAAAACTTCTCTTGGACTCTTCTGTTTGCTTACCTCATTAATTCAAAATATAAGTCTGATATCAGTGGAGAGACAATACATGACACACTGGTAGAACCTAAGGCTGGTCCTACCATTAGGTGAAGTTAGGTGGCTACCTCAAATGGTAGATATTAGCAGATGCCATTCATCCCACTATTCCCTACCTCCTGAGCTTGCAACTCAACAGTGGAGATGTTTATTTTTTGTATATGTCAGGGCTCACTCAGTTTCCTCCTCACAGTGTGTCATGGAGGGGGAGTTGACACAAACTCCATCTTCACTTTGAGTAAGCATGCAGAGTTAGTGAGTCCACACATGCTCACAAAGCTGTAGGGCTGGAAAGAATAATTGAAAAAATGGTCAAAAATATGTTTTTCAAGTGTCAATAACCCTGATGAGAAGAATCCTAGACTGATGAGAATCTTCACAGGTTGGAATGTGTTCTGTGCAAAACTGTCACGTGATTATTTTGCACAAAAAACAACATTTTCTGCAGTGGAAACAACATTTTCTGTGTTGCAAATAATATTTCAGTGCAGAAATAATTCCTGTATAGAAAATGATGTTTTTTGCACAGAAAAAAAGCTGTAATTGGGGAATTGTTCTGTGTAAAATTTGCACATGTTTTATTTGTATAAAAATGTAATGAGCCCCCTTGCCGAGGATGAGGAAAATGAGAAGGAGGAAGGAGAGAGTGAAGATAAAACAGATGGAGAAACCATGGCCCATCCTGAAAAGACTTCCCTGGTTCCCTCTGAGAGTGCAACCAAAGCAGATAGAGAAAGCATATCTCACCACGAAGAATAGTCTGCTAGTCAGTGATGGACAATTCAGATGATACCTCACCTTCCTTCTCTTAACACAGGAGGAAGAATTGCTATGCTCAGCATCTAACACTGACCTGGGGGCCATTTACATGGCAAAATAAATCCTCAAAGAATGCGACAAGCAGCCTGATAGTTCCCATGCATTTTGAAGGCACATTGCCCTTTTCAGAAGGAGGGGGAGCAAAAAACCCATAAGTCGTGCAGTATCAGCTTTCACTAGTTTTCACAATTTTTTGATAGTTTGTGAAAATGTGCACAATTGGTCGTGTGAACTTATCATTCGCAAATGTCTGTGTGAACTTGCAACAACCTTTTCGAATTAGCATGAGCAGAGCTGAATCCTGATTGGTTGGAATGACCATTGTGCCTTCTCCAAATAGATGGAGGGGTTAGAGAGAGAAATCCACCGAGCCTGCCATTTGCCCCTTCTTCTGCTTGCAGCCCACTTTAGGAAATCTGCTGTGAGCCCTTCCTGTTTGTTTCAAAGGAAGGCTTTGGGGGCAAGGAAGACAATCAGGAATGGGGCTAGCCCCCGCTTGGGTGGTATGTGTGTGTGTGTGTGTGTGTGTGTGTGCGTGCGTGCTGCAATCGGCCGATTGTGCCATCATTCTTTTGTTTGTTTGTGCACTCCGTCACTCCTTTGTTTTTATTTAAGGCTTTGGGGGCAGGAAAGATGATTGGGAACTTGGGTGGTGTGTGAGTGTGTGTGAGAGTGTGCTGCAACCAACAGATTGCTCCGTCGTTCTCTTGTTTGTTTGTGCTTTCCTTCACGCCTTTGTCTTTATTTAAGGGGCAGGGAAGACAATCGGGAACTTGGGTGGTGTGGGGGGGGGCATGCTGCAACTGAAAAATTGCTCTGTCATTCTTTTGTTTGTTTGTGCTTTTCTTCCCTCCTGGGTGACCCCCTCCTTGCTCCCTCCCACCTCCTGCCTGGCTTTAATCATCTGGAGGCCATGCCCCCCACCTTTGCCTGTGTAAACTATGAAAACTGAAACTTACCACATCTTCCCAATAAGCAAGAATTTGTGTGAATTATGCACTGCTGATGCGAAAGAATGGTAATCCGGAATTCTGCGAACTTTATGCTATCGTGTAACTGGCACCCTGGTTACTCATTAATGAGACCCACCTGGCCTTGAGGATTTGGTTATAAATCTCCTAGCAGTTTTCCTCCCAAATTCAGCCCTGACAACTACTTTTGCATAGCTGATTGCATTCAGCTTGTGTTCCTGCTTTGCCTTGTCTTCAAATTGACTTCTGGACTGTTGTAGTAACCCCTTGCTAACCAAGTACATGGACCTCAGACCTGACTCTATTGATCTCTGGACTAGCTATTGAAATCCCTGACATCTAGTATGGACAATTGGTGATTGACCTCTGGACTGGCTATTGACTTATCTTGCATCTAGTATGGATAATTGATGCCAGACTAGGACTGCACTCCTTATTCTGGTGATCCTGCATTCCTACCCTGTTGCTCCTCAGGCACGTGCTATTTTGAGTTCAGGACAGAAAACAGCTTTATCTGCACAGAAATTTATATTTCTGCATGGAAATATTATTTTACATACAGAAAATCCTGCTTCCTGTGAAGAAGATGCTATTTTTTGTGCAAACCAACCATGTGCAAATGTTGCACAGCATAAGTCCCAAATTGCAAATAGCCTTTGAAAACTGTTTCACACAATAGGGAAAAAAAGAAACTTAATGAAGAATTACATTTCTAACTTTCTGGCTTCTTCTCATTCATTAGCATGTGTGTACAGATACACTACATGCACTACATGTGTATATCTGTATACAAAAGGATTCTTCTCTGCCAAATTTTGTCAGAACATGAGTGATTTGGATGATACCTCCCCTCTGCTCATTCACTGATCATGGACACTGCTTTTAGAAATGAGTCATGGCTTAAAAACTGAAACTGATCAGAAACAAAGGCAGCATGCCCAAATCACACACTCCATCAGGCACCTGTTCCTGTGAGGCATGTCACTGCTGCAGCTGTACTGCAGCATGTTGTGCCTCTCTCTGGGATAGTAGCAGTTCAAGCATGTTTAGGGAGGGACTTAGTGCACCTGCAGCTTAGGTGATGCTTCCTCAGCCATTCTCACAGAACAATCACCCTGCCAACACTCATCACATGCTGGAAGCAACATTTATCTCCCAGTCTGTGGAAATGACACCCAAGCCAGCTCAGAGGACTTTATCAGACAAGCCCCTTTAAATGTTCTTTTGCTGATATTAAAAAAAAATAAATTTTTATGCCAGCAAAAGGACATCCCCCACCGCACTTACCTTCTCTCCCAGCAGAAGGGTTCCCTGGCAATGAAGAATAAGTGAACAATGCCTGGTTCACTTCCTCCTTTGAAATCCCATGAGACCTCATTGCACAGGGAATTTTAAAATAAAAAAAACACATAAAAAGTTACCTCAAGTACAGACACACACTTAAAAACTTCCAAGTAACTTTAGAGGGTCATAAAAAGTGTGTCACCTACCTGGATGTCATAATCTCACCTGGAATTGTTCTGGCTGGTCCAGCTATTCATGAGGTAAGTACATGGGGGGGGGAAAGACGTGAGGTTATACACACCAGCAATGGAAGTATTCTGGCCAGTCCAGCTATTCACGGGGTAAGTACATGGGGGGGGGGGCTACATATGCTGGCTATGCCAGCAAAAAAACAAAAACAAAACAAAATGGCACAGCTGACCTATTGACAGCTTGGGCAGTCAATAAAATAGATCAGCTTCAGGACAAGACATCATGTGGTATGCACACCCTTTCACAGTTATGTGGAATCATTATGACACCATATTTAGTGCATCTGATAAAGTCCAGAGATTCTGCCCTGCTTTCTGGACTCTTGGAACTGGATCCTGACTAATCTTTTATGCATCCCTCTCCCTATCTTGGTTTTTCCAGCTGATTCCTTGGCTTTTTGACTTCTAGACTGCTAATTACTCACATGGCTTCTGTCCTCTCCCAGTGAGTTATCATGCTTTTTTTTTTTTTAAATGAGGGTGCTGGTGGCATAGAATAAAGGGGAGGCCATAGCAGACGTTTTCAGCTCCTCAAAAGCTCTAGAAGCCACAGTACTGCTGACACCATTTTGGTGACCATAAATGATGTTGTGTCCTTTTGTCTCATTTATTGGAGGGGGGCTCTTGCTATTTTGGGGTGGGGTACCCTCCATAACATCATATTGGAGTATAACAACATAGGATTGCATGATTCCATCCCTCGGCAGGCCCAAGATGAAGCAGTGAATAATCAGCACTGAAGCACTGGAGAACAGAGCTATGTGTAACCTCTGTACTAGCATTTAATCTGGTGTGCTGCCCTATGGAAGGTGCTATCCTGTCACAAAATTCAGCTATCATCCTGGTGTGTGTTTGTGGTAACCATAGATTTAAAAAATGCCTTGTGCTAACCCTGGTACAGCACATGTTCTGTCTACATGTAGGAACTAGCTCATATGTGCATCTTCCCAATGCCAGTTGTAGATTAGCTCATCAGCTGTAGAGATGATTCCCCCTTTCCTCTGAAAAAGGCATTATTATAAGAACACTTTGATAAAACTGCTTTTTTCTGCTACAATTTATTATTCAGATAGTCCAGTTTTCATGAGCACCTCCTAATATGTGCTTTACAGTTATAATTACTTTGACAATGTTTCAAGATGCTGATAGACTCTTTTAATTAGTAACAGGAAAGTAAGATGAGTGATTGCATCTGACCCCTGCAGTTCACAATGGCAGGAGTTCTGCCATTGCTCTTAGGCAAACAGCTAGCCACTGGCTGTTTTCTTATCAAAGGCTAATTAGAGGGGCTTAAATACCTGCCTCTTTAAAATACAAACATTCATTTTTTTTCTTTCTTTTTTATGCTGCAGTGAATGTGCACAATAATCTTGGGAGAGATGTGAAAGAAAGCAGCTGATCTTGCTGTGGGAATGAAACCAAGAATGCAAACAACTAGCTTATCGGGAGATGGTCAGGATTTCATGACCTTCAGAAGGCAACAGGTATGGAGAGGCAGATTTTTCCATCTGCTGGTGGGGCCACTTTCCAAAAAACAAAACAAACAAACAAACAAAAAACCCTGGAGGTAGAAAGCTATAGCTAGTAGACCTTCTATTGCCAGAAAGCACTGAAAGGAATGCAGTGCATATGTTTGATCCCAAAAATGTGAGCATTGGGCCACTCCGGAACACCATCCTGAAACTGTTGTACTAATCCTCTGCCGCCTTCTCTTCTCCTCCTCCAAGTTCCTCTGCTTTCTGCTTGGGATCCAGTGAACATCCTCTCTCTTCTACCCACCCACAAACTCCTTCACCCACTCTGGATTGCTCTCTAAATGATGAAATCCTTCTTCTCTGAAGTTACCACATCTTTCTGCTTATCCAACAAATGGAATCAAGCCAGACCTATTTGATGGTTAATACAGTGTAATGGCCTGGCCTGCTTGCCCTCATGGTTCTATAGAGCTTTTAGACCTCTCTTACATCAAACAATAATAAAACCCATAATTAAAACTGTTTTCTAGAAAACTGAAACCATGGCACATATATCATAGCACAACTGCATTGAAAAACAGTTTGTTTGTTTTTAAAGACTCTTGCATATCTGCTGAAATAAATAACATTACCATATCCTTGGTCAAAGTTCATGCTGGTCTGACAGACTCAGGCCAGATAATTTCATTGTGATTAAAATCTCCTTCAGATAAAGCAGAATGCATGTTAATTTGTTTGTGAAAAGTGTTGAGAGAATTTTGGATTTCTTCAATAAGTCCTCTTCTTCAACAGCCCTCTTCAAACAATGGATCATATGTTCAATGAATGTAAAAGCAGCAGTGATGTAATTCTTTACTAATTTTCTTCTTGAAAGAAGCAATATATAAAATTATAAACAAAAAATTAATATAGCATTAATACAATATTTAGTTACTGCTGCTAGACTAATATATGTCCCAAAATGGAAGAGTAAAGTGATACCCTCCAAGGATGATTGGATTTTGAAGGTAATGGAACTAGCTGAGATGTACAAATTGACAATGCTAAAAAAGAAAAATCAGTAACTGTTTTTTTTTTAAGAAGATTGGGAACCATAGTTAAGATATCTAAAAGAAAAAAGAGAAATGACAATACAATTTGGGCTTGAGAACTAATACGTTATATTTGTGGCTATTAAATAGAAGTTAAAAAATTATAAGTTAGATGGGGAATCAATGAATTTGTATAAATGACATGGAAAAAGAAGTGGGAAGTCACTTTTGAAGTTATGATTGGTAAGTGTTGGTTGGGTTTTGTTGACCTAGTTATGTTTGTATCAATGGGGAACGGGTTTTCTTTTCTTTTTCTTCCTTTTTGTTGTTGTGTATTTGATGTGAGAAGCTGGATGTATTTGTGTATTCTATGTTATGTTATGTATTGTGATTGCAGTTATATTTGTTAGATTGCATTGTGATGATTTGATATATTAGATTTTTTTTATTTTTTTAAGAGTGAAAAGATAATAAAGATAATTAAAAAATAAAGAAGCAACATATAATTTTAGTAATTTTCTTCACATTGAAAGTAAGTCTTTGAAAGACATGTATTTCATTATTTAGTTATTTAATATCCCACCTTTCTCCCAAAAATGGGATTCAGGGCAGCTTTTAGGTGGTTTTCAAAGCTTATTCATAGCTTGGGACTTATTCAGCACAAAATTTGCTCAGAAAATAGAATTGCCTGCACAAGAAAGAACTTTTTTCTGCACAGTAAATAATGTTTCTGCACAGTAATATTATTTTATGTGCAGAAAATGCTGTTTCTTGCACATACAATGATGCTTTCTGTGCAGATCAACCACATACAAATTTTGCATAGAACAAACCCCAATTACAGCAATTTGTTTGAATGAAATAGTGTTTCATACATAGAAAATAATTTTTTGGTGTACAAATATTATTTTCTGCAGAGAAAATGTTTCCTGTACAGAAATTGTTTTTTTTTCTACACAAACTCTCATGTGTAGAATTTTATGCAGAATACATCTCAAGCTCTGAAGATTATCACCAATGTAAGATTATTATTCTTGGGGTTTCTCAGCACACACAAAAGACCCCCATGTTTCCCCACCATTTTTCAAATATTTTAAAATATTCTTTCTATCCCTACCTGAGCAGAGTTAGAACTGTGCATGCTAGCTGTGCAAGGCTGGGTATGTGAAACTGAAAGGATATCTATGTTGTCATCTACACATTCATCAAGAAGGTGAAAATCTGATCCTTTCCTATCAGAATTTACAATGAATGAGTTTCCCAAGTATCCCCCATGAAGATTAAACAGAGTTCAAATGCTAGGCAATATTAAACTCAAATTAGAAGCAAAGGCTTCTAACCTCATCTTCACAGCTGTGCCGGAGGAGAATACGGCTCCCCGGGCCGCATTGCGCAGCCTTGCAGCTGGGGAGCCCTCCTTGCATGCAGTGAGGAGGAGGAGACCAGGAAATTGTGTCGCCGACATGCTCCGGCGACGCGAAGAGAGGGGCGGGGGCAGAGTTGCTTTAAGGCCTCCCTCCCTCTCTTCAGCCTCTTTGCAAACTCGGCAAGTTTGGAGGCGTGTGCTGCTCTGAGATGCGGTCCGGGAGGATTCATTGGCAAAGAGCGGCACTTTTCACTGAGTTTTACCGGGCTTGCCCGGACGGGGTCCCTACCCTCTGGGGGGTTATTTAGGATTCACAAAGCTAGCGTCCGATATAAGCGGCGCATCTCGGCCTGTTTGGGTGGCGGCCCGGGCAGGGTTTAGTCCCCCTGCGGGGATCTTAGGGTGGGGGTCTGCCGGGTGGGCTTGCCCTGAGGGATGGGGAGCAGGGTTGGCTCAGAGGTTGCCTGGCAGTGCCGGCGATTGTACATCGTCCAGATGAGGCACGGGGTCTTGAGGGCCAGCAACCCGGTCGCTAGCAGCTTCGTTGGGGGTGTGGGGGCATCGGCGGCAGTCCTTTCTTTTCTGTGTGGCGGGGTGCTGCCCCACAACGGCGCCCCACTTTGGACGGGGCCTGGTAGGCCTCACTGCCACTTCTGCGCTCCCCCCTTTTTTCAGACCAGCTGCCGCTTGGGCCTGGTCTGGGCCCACGTGGCCTCTAGGACCAGGTTTTAGTAGGCCCGTTTGTAGGCCTCATCACGGTTTAGGCCTCCTACATTAAGGCAGTGGTTGCTGGCCTGGTTGGCTGCTCGGCCTGTAAGGCCTTGGGCCTGCCTTTCGGCCTCTTGCTGGTTATAGTCCTTTTGGTAGTCTGGGTGGGCAGGGCCGGCGGGTGAGTACAGGCTTGATTTGGGCCTGTTTGGCCTACAAGGCCTGATGCCTTTCCCAGGCCCTGGACTGCTGGCCTGCCTGGACTCCAATAATAATAATAATAATAATAATAATAAGGCTGCTGACTTTCTAGGAGCTGCTGCTGCTTATTTGACAACCCTTGATATTTGGCAGGCTTTTGGCCATCGGTTGGGCCTTTCAGAGGCCTGATTAGGCCCTTAGTTTCATTGAGCAATAATAATAATAATAGTCGTAGCAATACAATTCAATTAGGGAGTGATACTGAATGAATTTTATAATTGATTCATTCTGAGGTGGTTCTTAAAACCCTGTTTCAAAAGGGGGATTATAGTGGATTCTAATAACCAGTCTTCAACTGCATTTGATAGTTTGATTGGCTTGTGGTAGGAGTCATAAGCTACAGCTCAGCCCTGCGAATATGGCTCCTAAAAAGGGAAAAGCAGGCAGCAAAGGCAAGGGGCCTGCCCCAAAGTGCCCAAAGCCTGCGGCACCCCCACCTTCATCCAGAAAGGATGAAGAAGAGCTTCCATGGCAGGCGATATTGGATAGAATTCAGCAACTTGAGAAGTTGCAAGGAGTTAAGGGAGGGGAGTTGGGGCCTCCTTCAAAGCGAGTTGTGGAAAAAGGCAAGATCACTAACCAGATTCTCGCATGTTTAGATGCCTTGGACAAGAGGATCCAGGATGACAGGGCTTCGGGGTCTCAATAGCCAGATGGGTCTAACAACACGATACCCCAGGCAGTGCCGGAACCCGAAGTCATCGAAGTTCCAGCGCCAACTGGTGAGTCCCCTAACGACACTGCACCACACACTGCTAATCCAGCTTGGCCATGGGCCAGCTGGCCTTATCCTCTGACTCCTAGTACTTCACAAAGGGGGGCACAGACATCACATATGCCATGGATTTCCCCTCAGCAGGCCTTGGCGTGTCATGATGCCCAATGGTCGCCGTGGCATCCGTTTGCATTTAGGGGATATGGGGCTCCTCCTGTTTAGCCAACCAAGGCAGGTGGGGGACCGCAGACAACAGGATATGACAGAGTGGCTTATTCAGCTGTTCCTTTTGGGGAAATGTTGCTTCCCTTGGGGGACCATTTGTTACAGTCCACACGGGACAAGATAGTCAAGGGAGAATACGTAGATGTCTTCTCCCTATTATATCGGGAACTGGAGAAGCAAGACAAAGAGGAATTAGATGATAAGGAGAAGGAAAGTTAAAGAAGAGGAAGGTTGAACAGAACTGGTCCAATTGGCTGTCAGGGTTTTTGATTCTAGCTGGAGTAATAGTCAAGGCTCAGCCACATCGGGCTGCATCATTATTCCAATATATAGATATCATTCATAGGGCTTATGTGGACTTTACTGGCCCTGCATGGCTTCTATACGATGAAGCTTTCCGCATGCGGGCAGCGATTTATCCATCCCTTCATTGGGATATGATGCACCCCCAATTGTGGATGCAGTTGATGACTCCTGCACGCCCGGTTCAGGGGGAGCACACTCATAGCGGTCACCTCCTTCGGCCTTCGGCCACGACCGGAGCTAGGGCCGCTGCTACAGCTACACCTGGTTCAGGTCCCAAGATGATATGTTGGGAATTTAGTGCTCATGGTGCATGCTCAAGGAAACCCTGTAGGTTCAACCACGAATGCTCCATATGTGGAGCATCACATTCCTTTCGTTCCTGCCCGAGGGGGAGGGGGCAGTTTTGAGGGTCAAAAGGGGGATAAGGAATTGGAAAAGGGAGTGGTTCTTCCACTCAGCCTGCAAAAGGGCCCCAGTCCAATTAAGTTAGAAACACTGGACAGGTGGCTTGCAGTCTATCCAAACAAAGATGCAGCCACTTATTTATTCTAAGGGTTTCATTTAGGCTTTAGGATTCCATATGAGGGACACCGATGCCCCTTCAGGGCTCGTAATTTACAATCGGTTAAGGGGATGGAACATATACTGAGAGAAAAAATTCAGAAGGAAGTTTTAGAGGGAAGAGTAGTAGGCTCTTCTGCACAGCCCCTCGTACCCAATTTGAGGGTGTCCCCATTGGGAATAGTTCTCAAAAAGGCCCCTGGTGAGTTTAGACTCAATCACCATTTATCTTACCCCAAGGGTGAGTCGGTGAATGACTCTATTCGCCCAGAATTATGTACCTTGAAATACACATCATTCGATGCGGCCATACGTGAGGTCAGGCATCACGACCTGGGTGCTGAACTGGTGAAATGCGACATTAAGTCTGCCTTTCACCTACTGCCAGTTCACCCCGAGGATTTTGAGTTGTTAGGGTTTCAATTCGAGGAGCGGTACTACATGGACCGCATTTTGCCAATGGGGTGTTCTGTGTCTTGTAACGCCTTCGAGACTTTTAGTACATTTTTGGAATGGGCCTTACGAGTTAGGACAGGTTTGTCGGGAGTCATCCATGATTTGGATGATTTTTTGTTAATAGGCAAACAAGGGACTGGCACGTGCAGTTTTTTATTGCGGCAGTTTGAAATGATGGCCACTGAACTGGGAGTTCCACTGGCTCCGGAAAAAACAGAGGGTCTTTCTCAACAGCTGACTTTTTTAGGCATTGAGATTGACACTGTCAACCAACAATGCCGTCTTGCCGATCGGAAAGTGCAAGAGCTTCGGGAGCGGGTGGGCATCTTTACAAGTAAACGTAAGGCTACCTTGAAGGAATTTCAGGTTCTTATTGGACACCTGAACTTCGCTTGTAAAGTGGTGGCTCCCGGCAGGGCTTTCCTGCGCCGGATGTGTGATGCCATTAAGGGGGTCCAATGGCCACATCACATGATATGGATTACCAATGAGATTCGAAAGTACCTCCAAGTTTGGCAGGAATTTTTGAACCAATTTAATGGAATTTCATTCTGGCGTGAGGAAAGGAAGCTACAAAGCAACTTCCAAATTTCATCAGACGCAGCTGGATCTATTGGATTTGGGGTGTATTTCTTAGGTAGGTGGTGTGCTGACCGGTGGCCTGCATCCTGAATAGGGACCGACATCACAGGTGATCTCACCTTCTTGGAGCTTTTCCCAATAGTGGTTGTGGTTACCATTTGGGCTGGAGAGTTGGCGAATTCATCAGTACATTTTTGGTGCAACAATTCGGCAACAGTTCAGGTGATCAACTCTTTGACCTCTCGATCTCCACGGGTTATGCGTTTAGTTAGGTTTTTTACATTGCAATGTCTGAGGAATAACTTTGTTGTGTGGCATGTGGCGGGCATTAACAACAAGATTGCTGACGCTCTTTCCCGCATGCAGATGGAGCGCTTCAGACAGCTAGCTCCAGATGCCGAGCCCGAGGGCAACAGGATACCAGAGGGCCTGTGGAGTCTTGGGAACCCAAAATTTGGAGGGCCCTAGGTATGTCCGTGGCTGACAGTACCAATAAGGAGTACGCCAGGGCAGTTAAGGAATTTTATTCCTTTAGAGAGTAGAATAAGTTGCAACAGGATCTAAATGTACCGGTGAAGCAGCTCCTCCATTTTTGTGTTTATCTTTATAAGAAGGGTCTATCCCCACAGTCTATTCGGGGCAGGTTGGCTGCTTTGGCCTTTTGGCTGAAAGCCCAGGGGGCATTGGATAATATGGGCGATTTCCGTATTCAGAAAGCCTTGGAAGGTTGGGTTCGAGAGAGGGGTAGAAAGAGGGATACTAGGGCACCCCTCTCCCCTAACATCTTATGCGTTTTAAGTCAGGTATGGGTTAGACTTTGCTCTTCCCCTTATGAGGCCCTGCTTTTTCACGCAGCCACCTTGCTTGCTTTCTTTGGGGCTCTGAGAGTAAGCGAGCTGGTGGTGGGCTCCAAATCTGACAAGTCCAATAGGGCCTCGGAATTTAGAGACATGGTGATAGGTGACCAAGAGGTCAGTTTCACTTTACATTTTTCTAAAACTGACCAGTTGGGCAAGGGTAAGGTATTCCGTCTTAGTCGATGCAGTGATGTAACCATCTGTCCAGTTCTTGCCTTATAGGATTACATCCGGGTTTGTGGCCAGCGTCAGGGGGTGCTGTTTGTTCATACGGATTTTTCTCCTCTTAACAGATACCAGTTTTGGGCTGTGACAACATGGGCATTGGAGCAATTGGGGCTGACAGGAGTCAGGTTTGGGATGCACTCTTTCCGCATTGGTGCTGCTTCCACAGAAGCGGTGATGGGCTTCTCGCCAGCAGCCATACAGCAGATTGGGCGCTGGAGGTCGGCCTCCTACCAGAGGTACATCCGTTCTTTAACTTACTAACTTTCCTTTTCCCCTTTTGTCTTCCAGGTATTAGACCTCAGATGGTGAGATGCTGGGTGCTGATCTGTGGCCACAGTATGGTCTACTGGGCAGCCCGACAGGCCTAGCTGAGTTATTTTGGACCTCACCTCAGCCTGGGGGAATTAGGGGTTGTTGAGTGGTTGGGGAAAAGGGGGCTGTGTTGGCATGGCCTCATGCCACTACTGTTTGAGGGGTGTGGTGGGATTCCACCTGATGTTCTGGTTCTCCATGTCGGGGGTAACGATTTGGGCCTTCTCAAAGGCAAGGCTCTGGTGATACAGGCATCACATGACTTGTGATAAATTAAGTCAAGGTGGCTGGCTGTCACCATAGTGGGGTCGGCTATTTTGCCGAGACAGCTCTGGCGTGGGAAGGGGAATCCCCGCCTGATTGACAGGGCCAGGTGAAAGGTCAACAGGCAAATGGGGAAATTTCTAAATTCAATAGGAGGGTACTACTTGGCACACCCCCAAATTGTGTTCGAGAGGCCCGAACTCTACAGAGCTGATGGGGTGCATCTCTCGGATACGGGTAATTTAATATTTTTGGGAGATCTTCAGCAGGGGGTGAGGGACTTACTGGACAAGCTTGTGGGGGATTAAGGGACAAAGCGGACGCTTGCCCCTTATTTGTGGCGGGAAAGGGGGAGGCGTAGATTATGGTGTGCACCTATGGCACCGATTTTGGTGAAGGGACGGTCGCTGGAAGGGTCTCCTTAGATTGTAAGATCTGGGAGAACAGAAGGTGACCTACCTTGGGGTTGGCCTGAATGATAAGCCCCTCACCTTAATCTGTAGGGATTGGGTGAGGGACTTTCGGGCTGACCTTCTAGACACGGGCTGGCTGGAGAGCAACCCCACTGCCCGGGGTTACTCAACAGGGCCCAGGTGTTCACCTGGGGAAGCTGGAGGCATAAGTCCGGAAGGGACGATCTGCCCCAGCTGCTCCCTCACTAGGTTGCCTCCCCCTGCTGAAGATTTAGGGAATTTAAATAGGTAGGGTGATAAATAAAAACCCATTTTATTTCAACCCATATTCTGTATGTGATCTCTTTATTTCTCCGCGTCTGTGTGCAAGAGGAGACAGTGATGAAGCATGCAAACCTAGAGATAGGAAAAGCTTAGAAAGTTACTATCTTTGCTTGATTCAGGATTCTGGGTGTTTTAATTCAAAAAAAAAGTCATTTTTTTCAAGCTCTGGCTACACTCATTCTTTTAGTGATATATTAACCTTTATTTTAACCTTCAGTGCAGCCATGGTGTTTACAGTACACTCCTGTGCATACTTAATCAGAAGTAAAATTCCCTGTGTTTAGTGAGGCTTCTCACTATTAATTATATTTATGTTTATAGCCTTTAGTTGCAGTTCTGTGCCATTTATCTATGTGGAAGCCCTGCTGTATTCAGTGGGACTTACTTATTTGTATATACAGGATTATATGAAGAATTAAAGCCAAAGTAACACAGGGTAGGCAAAGTGTGTGGAGCAGCAATTGTTCCCAAAATTGATACCCCCCCCCCAAAAAAAGTGAATAACACTTTCTTCACACTCTCTAGGAGTTGTAGGCTTTTTGTCTCCCTCTGATAAAAGAGAGCTGTTTTAAACCTAGGGAGTGAGATTTCCCTGTTTGGGGGGGGGAAGTCTTCCCTTAGGCCAGGGGAGCCTAGAACCTGGCAAAATCACCTCACACAGCCTTTAGAATTGTTTGTTTAAATAATAATATTTTTTATGGGAACATATTTGTGTGTGTGTGTGTGTGTGTGTGTATATATATATATATATATATATTTGTAGATACAGGAAGTCCCTGCCTTTCAACATCTCATTATCTTATAACTCGCTCTTTTGACACTTGCAAATTAAGGGTAAGTTCTATTCATTCAACAAGAAATCCACTCTTTCAACAGTTCTTGCCTATGGAGGTTTGCTTGGGACTGACTGTGCATGCACACACTGCTTGCAAAGTGAGTTGAGAGGTGAGGAAGTCACTAAGCTAAGAGAATTTGCAAGCAGTGGTCAGGTGCCCTCAGGTGCCTGCAGGTATTCCCAAGTGAGTCACAAATATTCCCTCATGTTCCCCTCATGGGTTCTGCTTTCTGACCAATTCCTGTTTCTGACACTGCTGCAGTCCCTAACATGTAACATTATTACCCTAAACACTCAGGGGTCTTAAGGACCCTTGAAATATCAATAATTAATATACTGAGCTTGGCAATACAAGAGGGGGCAAAAAACCAGGACCTTTTAGCCTATGTATACCAGTACTCAAGAGGAGACGTTAAGCTATATAATACACTGAATTGATCTTTATTCAGGAATTAATAACACCATTCACAATACACTCAGGCTTCAAGCATTAATGCAAGGCTAGCAAATAAAGTAGGAAGGATTGGGATAGAAGAATAGAGTAAGGGAGTTGTTTTGGGGTGATGCTGTACTGATAAGAGTAGTTGCATTCCTGAAGAAAACCAGTAGAGTGGGGATCCTGAAGCAGGAATGGCTATACAGTCTAACGCGTTGTATAGAAGCAGGGGAACTGTGCACCTTGGCAACACAGAATGCAGTGGAATAGATAGGAAGGGGATCTTTGTGCACTTGAGTGGGGTTTTGAAGGGTTTTTTATATCCAATAATTCCCTTCGGGGATTGGATTTATAGTGAAAGACAATGCTTCTCAGAGGTTCTCAAGATAAAACAATGGACACTCTGGGTATGTTAATGCCCCTTAATATATGGATACTTTGGAAATTAATAGACAATGTTTGGGAGAAGGTAGAGGTAAGATAGTTTTTTACAAATGTGAGTATCTCATTTTAGGCTGATGGGATTAGCCAGATGTCCAGGCAAGAAGTTGCCCTATGGTTACTTTCTGTTGGAATTTGAGCTTGCCCCTCCTTAGTGCATACCTGACTGAGTCTCTGTGTTAGTCTTTGGGATTCCTGATTCTTGGGAGCCCCCAGTTTACTAGCCACACTCTGGGAAGACCATTTTTGGCCAAATTGTTAAATATTGCCAATTATTACAGATATGGGTCAGGGGATATTAGAGTAGCTAAAAACGGGGGCTTCCTGTATTTGAATGGGATATTTGTATGGCCTTCCAAGGTCTACCCAGAGTTTGTGTGTATACCTGCCTCAGCAGGAGAAATTGCCAATCCCTCTTCCAGAGGTGGGGAGCTTCCTTAGAGCCAGATTTCTGTGCAATTCCTATTCATGACCCTGTTTGAGGAGGCAAAAGGAATGCACAATTTTCTGATATTTTAACATGAAAACTGAGTTGGTTTTTTTGCAAGGATAAAAGATTCAATTATGTCCCAATTTAGAAAGCACAAAATGAAGCGTTTATTTATGTGTCCTCATTTTTAACCCTTTGACCATGTCCATTTTAGTAGAAACAGCAGTAAATGCTCTTTAGATGTTCATCTGAAACTGTACATAAAAGAAAAGTGGGGAGACAATATAGTAGGAGAAAGATGACAGGTGAGCAGAGAAAGAAACTGGGAGCCTCAAAACTAAAAATATTCTCTCATCTCTTGTACACGATATTTTTCCCATGAAAGTTCACAAATGATCTAACCGAAATGACATTCCTTTTACAATGATTTTTTTAAAAAAGAAATCTTAAATGATTTAGCAACAGCAGTGTAGAAATAATAAATTATGCATGAAGATTAAGCATTAGAGCATCAATTACAACTGATTTTACATTATTACTGCAATAAATGAAAAACTGCCTCTGATTCTTGACACAGCTGCAGAACAAACCAGCATCTCTATTGTCAGAACACAGATTTATCAAGGATAACTTGAGCTTCTTCTCATAGCTGAGTAGGATGTTCAAAGCTTTTCTGAATCACTTTTCAATATGCCCCATGGATCCTTTCTTCTTCAGGTTCCTATTTTTAAGGGATAAGATGCATGCTGGTTTATCTCTATACAAACCTGCTTCTCAAACACAAAACAAAACAAAAATCAGAAAGTTTGATAGACAAGGTAGAATTACCAAGCTGGGGTTACTCCACATTGGGTGTTTTATCTTATTTTATCTCATTGTTTTCTTTTTCACTTCTGTAAGTTGACAGGTGACTTGAAGGCACATGCACACACATCACTTTGTCTCCATAAAAGCTGGATTTTTATTGACTAAACTTTAGCTCAGATCCATGATCAGCTCTTAAATTCACTTCGTGATTTTGGCTATTTATTCCTTTTCAGTTCAATATATCTAACCAGTTTGGTTTTATGAAGGTTGAGAACCTTCCATGGAAACCATATCCAACTCCTACAATCCCTCACAACTATTCATGCTGGCTGGATCTCCTGGGAGCTGAAGCCAAATAATATCTGAGAATCAAAGGCTGGTGTGCTCAGCACCACTGTGGTTCCCATTGGATGCCTTATAATGCATTACTAAATGTTAGAATATAAAATATCATACCCATAGTTTGTTTTATTCAGCACTGAAAGTTTTTCACCCCAATGTGGATAGTCAAAATAAAATAGTTTACATGACAATACAGTTCAATTTTGTCAGCCATGCCTATACGCAATATTCCACTGCACAAAATGTGTTACAAATAGTGTATGTGTCAATCATGTGATA
This sequence comes from Gambelia wislizenii, assembly GCA_030847615.1. Taxonomy (NCBI): domain Eukaryota; kingdom Metazoa; phylum Chordata; class Lepidosauria; order Squamata; family Crotaphytidae; genus Gambelia; species Gambelia wislizenii. Next base: position 189,801,189 of record JAUMIR010000003.1, on the reverse strand, counting down.
CATGCATCATAGGGAAGCACCATGCAGACAAAGAACCTGAAGACCTTGGTATGGTTATTTGGCTGGCCAACCATAACTTCACCCACTATTAGTGAAATGATGGCTTCCATTTAGCCTGAAAGACTTCCACAGGTGATAACCATGATGATATAGGACAATAGTATTTTTGTTTTATAATTTTTCATACTCTCATTAGAGACCCTCTCAGTGTGTAGTTTTCAAATTCCTTTTCTACCTTTGATTTTCCATACCACAAGTATGCATGGGTACTGTACCTCAGATTAGAACATTCCAAATCTATTAACCTATAATTTTCTAGTTTTATCCAATCACTAATCCAGTTCAGGCCGCAGGCCATGTAATACAATCTGAAATTAGGAACTGCTATTGTTTGTATCTGTTAAAGTTGTCCATTTTATTCTTGGCTTGTGGCCATTCCATATGAAATCTTTTAGGTCTTTTGTCCATTCTGAAAAGGGCTTTTCATTGTTCAGTATTACTAGGTTCTGGAACAGAAATATCATTCTTGGTAATATATTTATTTTTATCGTGGCGATTCTCCCTAGCAATGGTAGATTCCTTTTCTGCCACCATTTTAAGTCCTCTTTTATTTGTCTCCATATTTTTTTGTAATTATTCTCGTATAATTCTCTATTCCTTTTACTTATCCATAAGCCTGGGTATTTAGTTTTAGTTTCAATTTTACATCCGACATTACTTTTTATTTGTATCCCTTCATTTTTTGACAGATTCTTGGTTATTATAACTATTTTATCCTTATTAATTTTGAACCCCGATGCTGTTCCAAATTTGTTTATGGTTTCTAATAGATTCCCTATGTATGTCACAGGGTCTTGAAGTTTTAATAACAAGTCATCCGCATACGCTAGAACTTTATAGTCATGTTCCTTTAACTTCAATCCTGATATTGATTTGTCTTCTCTAATCTGTTTATTAAACACTTCCATAGTAAGTATAAATAACAGAGGGGACAACGGGCAACCTTGTCTTGTCTCTTTTTGTATGTTGAATGTTTTTGATCTCTCTCCATTTACAATTACACATACTTTTTGTTTTTCATATATCTGATCTATGCTTCGATAAAAATTATGTCCTACTTCTATCTCTTCTAATACTCCCTTCATGAATGGCCATCTGAGATTGTCAAAGGCCTTCTTGGCATCCACAAATATTAAGGCTGCTTTCTTCTCATTATTTCTCTCATAATATTCCAATATATTTAAAGTTGTTTTTATGTTGTTTGCTATTGTTCTACCCGGAAGAAATCCATTTTGATCTGGATGAATAAATTCCATTAGTATTGATTTTAGTCTATTTGCCAAGATGATTGCATAGATTTTGTAGTCAGCATTCAGTAAAGATATTGGTCGACAATTTCTGACATCAGATGTATGTTTCTCTTCCTTCAGAATTAGAACTATCTCTGCCTTTTCCCATGATTCTGGGATGCCTTCCTCTGTAATCTTATTGAACATTTCATGCATGTGGGTGATGATATCTTCTTCAAATGTTTTATAAAATTCCACCGTGCAGCCATCAGGTCCTGGAGCTTTCCCCACTTTCATATTTTTAATAGCCAAAGATATTTCTTGTATGGTTATTTGTGCTTCTAGTTTTTCTCTCTGTTCTCGTGAAAGCTTCCCAATGCTTTGGGAAGCATTGAGATTGTGTCCTTTTGACCTTTAGCCTCAGTCTTCCCTAGGATAAAGCATGGCACCCAGATAACCTTTCTGAGACCATCGTGTTTTTCCCTTGTGGAAGGCCACATCAATGAACCAAATTATTAATATGCCAATTTATTAATACATCAATTTTGTTATATGCCAATTTCTGAGGTATCTAAGGTGGGTGTACTAACAATGGCTTTCCCACAGAGTAGACGAAAGAAATTGAAATTCAACTGATTGTTTAATTGCAGAGAGATAGAATATTGGTGGGCTTATAACAACCTTGTATGGTTGGACAGGAGGAGTATAACGGGGCTTCCATAGGGCATGGAATGAGGAATGGTCACTCGATTGCTTGATAGAATCATTGCTTGAAATGCCCAGGGCTCACAGACTTCCGGTTTCGGAACGGAGCGAGCGGGGGGCATAAGATCGGAGCTCTGGCTCCTTAACTAAGATTTCAGGCGGTAATAGGGGTGGTAGCAACTGAGAACCCCAGCGGAAGGCTCCCCGAGATCGAGGGGACCCCGAGCGTGGCTGCAATAGCGCAGAAAACCAGGTGTGTGCTTGCTGGGAGAGCAGGAGAGAAAGGAGAACAGCGAGACACACGCTGGGCGATTTAATGGCCGCAGCAGCCGCCTGAAAGTTTGAAGTGGAGCAGCGATCTCCACTCGCCCTGCTGACAAGCCGCCGAGCCTCCCAAACGACAGGAGAAGAGAAGGACGAGCTTAAAAGAAACGGGGAGTACTTTCTAATTACTTAGCTTTCCTCTGTATTTGGATTCATTTCTTTTGAAGGAGGGTGATCTTGGTGTTACTTTTATTGCTCTTTATTGCCTTTTGTTTTTGATTTTGTCTTTTCTTTTTTTTTCTTTTTTTCTTTTTGTGCTCTGGTGGCTCAGTACTTATTTGAGTTTTTTTCCCCCCCCTCTGTTAGCGGTACTTGATACCCATACTTTTTTTTTATTTTTTCATTTTTTTTCTTTCTCTTTTTGTGTGTGTGCATATTTTCATTTTTGTATTTTTATATTTTCCATTTTTTTCTTCTTTTGTTAACTATTTACAACTGCATTTTCTTCCCTTTTTTTCCCTATTAAGTGCTTTATTACTTTTCACCCTCACCCTTGGAATACAATAAGAGTAATTAAATTTTTGTTTAAAAGGGTATCTCCTCCTAACTGCTGAGTAAAATTAATTTGAGAACAGACCCAGAGACTGCATAGTCTGAGCAAAAGATAAGAGTGACCTTGAATACGCCGTCTGACTGGATTGAACTACAAGCAGACTGTGTTAGTTAATAAGGTGATCTTAGGTGTGGATAATACAGACTTTAAAGTACTCTAAATTGTGTATGTGTTTATTTTTGGGTTATTTTTGGGTTTCTGAATCCCTGAAGAATTTAAGACTGGCCACCCTTGGAGATTGTTGATTTTTTTTTAATATATAGTTATTGATTCTTTCTCCTTTCTTCCCCCTTTTTTTTTGGGGGGGGGGGAATCTATATTAATATATATATATATATATATATATAAACCTGCACACACCTGATATAGATTTCCCTATATATATATACATATACATATATTTTTTGTTTTCTTCTTTTTTTTTCCTTTTTGACTATTTTTTTCTTATTTTTCCCCTTATTTTTTGTTGATTAATTGCTGTGAATATTTTTGATATAATTATTTGGTTTTTTTTATTTTTTTTTTCTATTTTTCTTATTCCCTCTTTTTACCTTTTTTTCCTCACCCCTATATTTTTTTTTATATATCTTCATTCTCATTTTTGTTTTCACTTCTATTTTTCATTTTTTATTATTTTTTCACATATTTTTTTTCTCTTCTTCCTCCCTTTTTGTACACACAAACTTGGAGTCTAAGAGAAAATTAGAGATGACATATAAGAAGGTTTTTGTAAGTTGTTGAAGGACTGTGAAAGTGAAGAAAGATTTTAAAAGAGAGAGAGAGAGATTGTGGAAGAAGGAAAAAGTTGGATGGGAAGAGATAAGAAAGAGATAAGAAAAGACTTCTGAAAGTAAAACGCTGAAAAGGGGAAGGAGACAGGATTGGAAAAAGGAAAAAGTGAGAGACAACAGAGTAATTTGATTCTAGAAGAAGGTAGAAGACGAAAGAAACAACAGAAATTGGATTTGGACTCTTTTTTTTTTTTTTTTTTTTTTTGCTGTAGTGGAGGGTTTTCTTTTTTCTTTTTTTTCCCCCCCACTCGTGGTGTTGTATTTTTGCTTTTGTTTTTGTTTTTGCTTTTTTTTCTCTTTTTGGACTTTTTGGACTTTTTCTCCTTTATTTTTTCTTTTTTTTTTCTTTTCTCCCTCCTCCTTCCCTTCTTTTTGGTAGGGAATAATAGAGGGTGACTAGGAACAAAAACAAAAAATAAAAAATGGCCTCTGGGACCAGAAATAGAATCAAAGCTTATGACCCCAAAGCAGAAAGTAACCAAGGCAGAAGAGGATCATTGGAAGAAGGCGCTCCACAATACATGCTAAAATTTATGGAAGAAATACGACAGTTCAGAAAAGAAACGGGAACTCATCTGGAAGATATAAATACAAAATTCAATACACTACATGGTCTGTTTGTACAAGTAAAGAATGATGTAAAAGAACAGAAAGAAGATATTCGGATTTTAAAGAAAGAAAATGAGGAACTAAATGCAGAGCTAGAGAAGCAAAGAGATCAGCTGGTGTTGATGGAGCAAAGGGAGAAGGAATCCTGGGTCCGGCTAAGAGGAATGAAAGAGCAAATGAATGAAGATACTAGATCTAAAGTTATAGAACTCTTAGCTAGAAATTTAGAATGGAAGGAGGAACAGCTGGAAGAAGGCTTGGATAGAGTGTATAGATTGAACTCGACATTTGCGAAGAAAAGAAATCTCCCAAGGGACATAATAATACAATGCTCCAAGAAATTACTAAGAGACTATATTTTAGAGGTTCACTACAACAAAGGAATACAATATGAAGGAAGACCATTGATTTTGATGAAAGAGATCCCTACGAGGATATTAAGAAGAAGAAAGGATTACACCTTCCTAGTGGAGATCCTCAAGAAAGAAAAGATTAACTTTAGTTGGGACAAATTAGAAGGAGTGAACTTTACATTCAAAAAGGAGAGATATAAAGTTAATACAATAGAAAAAGCGAAAGAGTTCATTAAAAAGAATAAGAGAGACCTTGGGTTAGCCCGAGAAAATAAGAATGGGAAAACCATGAATGAAGAAGAACCCCCACAGAAAATTGACAGTGAAGAGGAAGAGGAAGATAACAATACCCAAGGGAGAAGAAAGGAAAGAAAGCAGAAAGGGAAAGATAGAAAAGACACAGAAGAACAAAGTTTATTGGACTTGAGTATTTCAGAACAAGAAGACTAAAGAGTTTCCAAGAAGAAATAAGGGGAGGGGAAAGGGGGGAGGGGGTGGTGGGAGAGGAGGGGAGATAAAAGAAAAATAAGAGAATTGAAATAAAATAAATAAATAATAAGAAGTGGGGAAAAAGGATAACGAAGATAACTAATAAAAGAGTAATTAATATTGATGAATAAAAAAATTCTCACTTGGAATGTAAAAGGATTAAATACAGAAAAAAAAAGAAAACTAGTATTCCATTTCCTTAAGAAAATCAAATTAGATATTATATGTTTACAAGAAATTCGAATTAAAAAGAATCAAGATTACTTATTAAAGCAAAAAAGTTTGGGAGATGAATTTTTGTCATTGGGACAGAAAAAGAAAAATGGTGTGGTTATGTATATCAAGAAAGATTTGAACCCCAAACTAATCCTATCTGATAGCAAAGGCAGATTTGTGATCGTTGAGGTAAATATAGATGCTAAAAGAATATTAGTAGTAGGAATTTATGCGCCAGTCCAAGAAAAATGTACTTTTTATAAAGAATTAAGGAATGAAATTGTACTACTAAATTATGATAGGTGGATTCTATTGGGCGATTTTAATGGAGTGGTGGAACCACATCTAGATAGATATTCAGATTCGAAAAAAATAAAGAAAAATCAGGGGAAATTAGTAAGAGAATTTTTTGCCATAACTGAGGAGTTCCAATTAATTGATACCTGGAGATATAAAGAAGGGAGAAAAAAAGAATTTACTTTCTTCTCAGACACACATAAATCCATGTCTAGAATTGACATGATTTGGACCTCTAATAATATAGCCGTAAATGTTAAAAAAGTGGAAATCCTAGCAAAACCAATTTCTGACCACAACCCAGTTTTAATGCTATTTAGGAGTAATAATTATGAGAGAAAATGGAAGTTAAATGAACTGTTGCTAGAGAGGGAAGAGGTAACAGCAGATTGTAGAAAAGTACTGAAAGAATATTTTGAAAATAACTCTAATGGGGAAGTGAGAAATAGTACGGTCTGGGATGCTAGCAAAGCTGTAATAAGGGGAGTATTTATTAAATGGAATAATATATGGAGGAAAAAGAGATCAGAAGCAATGGAAAAATTAATGAAGGAGATAAAGCAAAATGAAAAAAAAATAATGAAATCACCTAAAGATAAAAAAGTAAAAAATCAGACAAATATATTACAAAAACAACTAGAAATGATAATGATGGAAGAAATGAAAAGAAAACTGAATTATGTGAAACAAAATAATTTTGAAAATGCTAACAAGCCAAGCAGATGGCTAGCATATAGATTGAGGAAAGAAAGAACAAAAAGGAGTATTTTAAAGCTGAAATTGGGAAATAGGGAAGTAACAAATGAAGTTGAAATCCAGAAAGTATTTAGAAATTACTATGAAAGTATATACGCTAAACAAAAAGTACCTCAGGAATCGATGAAACAGTATATACAAAACTGTAAAATAAAGAAGTTAACTGATACTCAGCTAGAAAAATTAAATGAAAATATAACAGAGGAAGAAATACGAGAGGCAATTAAAAGGTTAAAACGGGGTAAAACTCCGGGACCAGACGGTTTGACGGCAGCATATTATAAGGAATTTATAGAGGAGTTATTAAAACCACTAAGAGAAGTTATGAATGATATAATAAAAAAAATCCAATCCCTAATAGTTGGAAAGAAGCAAATATAGTGTTAATTCATAAAGAAAATAAAGACCCAAACTTGATGGAAAATTATAGGCCCATTTCATTGTTAAATGAAGATTATAAAATTTTTGCAATTATATTATCAAATAGACTAAAATCAATATTACAAATTTATATCCATAAAGATCAAAGTGGTTTTTTACCAAAGAGACAGATAAGGGATAATACTAGGACGGTTATTAACACATTAGAATACTTGACATATCATAATGAAATAAAGGGGGCGTTAATATTTTTAGATGCCGAAAAAGCTTTCGACAGGTTAAATTGGCAATTCTTATTAGAGGTCATAAATGAAATAAAGCTAGGTGAAAATTTTTGTAATTGGATACAAGCAATTTATACGGAGCAAAAAGCCAAATTAATAATTAATGGCAGATCTACAGAAGCAATAAATATTGAGAAAGGAACTAGGCAGGGTTGCCCGCTATCACCATTGTTATTTATTCTAGCCTTGGAAATTCTAAATTTAAATATAAGAGAAGAAAAAGGAATTAGGGGAATCAAAATTGGAAAGGAGGAATTTAAATTAAAAGCCTTTGCAGACGATTTAGTTATAATGATTGAGGATCCACTAAAAAGTATAGACCCATTTTTACAAATAATAGAAGAATATGGAAAATACGCAGGCTTCAGAATAAATATTGATAAAACAAAGATATTGACTAAAAACATGGATAAGATAGAAAAAGAACAATTAAGTGGGAAAACAGGATTTCAAATTGTGAAAATGGTAAAATACTTGGGAGTAAACATAACAGATAGAACACAGCAACTATTTACAAATAACTATGAAAAAATTTGGAGGGAAATTAATCAAGACCTACAAAAATGGAAAGACTTAAAGTTATCTCTGTTAGGAAAAATAGCAGCAATTAAAATGAATGTATTGCCAAGATTACTATTTTTATTCCAAACGGTACCAATTATAATATCTAACGAAATATTTAAGAAATGGCAAAGGGAATTATCAAAATTTATTTGGAATTGGAAAAAACCTAGAATTAGATGGAAACTACTGACGGATATTAGGGAAAGGGGAGGATTGGGTTTGCCTGATTTGAAGATATACTATGAGGCGGCATGTTTAACATGGATTAAGCAATGGGTTATATTGGAGAATAAAAGAGAGTTAGATCTAGAAGGACATGAAATAAGAATGGGATGGCATGGGTACCTATGGTATAACAAAATTAAAGTTAACGCTGAATTTAAAAATCATAGCATAAGAAGGTCATTAATAAGAGTATGGCAAAAATATAAGAAAAGAATAAACTCTAAATTACCTGGCTGGCTTTCGCCACAAGAGGCTTTTTGTAAAAAAGAATTAAGGGCAGAACAATGGGTAAAATATAGGGACCTAATAGAAAAAAAGGGAACCCAATGGAAAATTAAAGAGAAACAGCAATTGGAAAGTGAAGGGATAAAAATGCAATGGCTGAGTTATTATCAACTGAGAGAAAGGGCTAAAGAAGATTTAAAACAATTTCAATATGAGGAGGAAATATCTGAATTAGAAAAATTGTTATGCTCAAAGGAAGACCACTTGATCAGTAAGATTTACAAATTGTTATTAAGATACAATACAGAAGAGGAGCAAATTAAAAAATGTATGGTAGAATGGGCACAGAATGTGGGACATCAATTAAACTTAGATCGTTGGGAACAGGTATGGATTAAAGGATTAAAATTTACATGCTCAAACAACGTTAAAGAAAACTATTATAAAATGATGTACAAGTGGTATATAACTCCACAAAAACTGGCAAAGATTTATAAAAACAGTTCAAATAAATGCTGGAAGTGTCAGAAACAAATAGGCTCATTCTACCATATGTGGTGGAAATGTGAGAGAGCGAAGAGGTACTGGTTTAGAGTTAATAAATGGATTGAGAAAATACTAAAAGTTGAAATAAAAAAAAGGCCTGAGTTATATCTTTTGAACATGTTAGATCTAAGAAATAGTATGGAGAGAAAGTACAGTACATTAATTAGCTACATGATCACGGCTGCGAGGATAATATATGCAAGGAAATGGAAAACTAATGAGATTCCAACATATGGGGAATGGATGGAAAAAATTCTGGAATTTGCACTATTAGATAAATTAACAAATTGGATAAAAAACAAGACAAATGAGAATTTTATGAAGAATTGGGAACCGCTAATAGAGTATTATAAAACAAATTATGGAGATAATAAGATTTTGGGGTTTAAAATGTGAATTTTAATGTTGTACTTAACAGTTATGTATTAATCAGTGATAATAAGAGAAATGATTGGAATTAATTAATGAATATTATACTTGAAAGATTTGTATAGTGAAAGTAGATTAAGAATAGATGATATAAATATAATTGGAATTATTGTTGAGAGGATACTTAAGAAAAAATTTCCTTAGAAAAGTATTTAGAGAGTTACGGGAAGTCTTTTTTTAAAAAAGGGGGAGGGGGGAGGGGTGGGTGCATGTCTTTGTATGTGATTTGTATGTCTGTTATAAGTGTTAGTGTTTATGTTTGTGTCTGAAACTCTTGAATAAAATTATATATTAAGAAATGCCCAGGGCTCGAAGAAAGGATTAGCACAAACACCTTAACAACTGGGTTGTTAGCATAAACCCATTATGGGGGTTTTCTGTTTAATCCTAACTTGGGTTTTACCACCATTATATTTCTAGACACACCTCAGGTCATTATGACCTCCAACTAACATCCAATCTGCCTAAGCCAACGTGATCCTGGAAAGTGTCTAATAAGTCTAGTTCTGGAATCTTGCAGGGAGGGGTAGAAGGGTATGCTCCGGGGGGGGGGGTAGACAGACAAAGCTTGTGAAACTGGCAAAAAGGCCCTATGTGAGCCACACTATTTCCTTCCCTCCTCCACACAAACTAATTGCTTACTTATGACTATAGGCCACTCCTATATGCAATTACTTGAAGGGCTATCCATAAACTTTAACTTAATGCAGCTTCTTTAAGATCATGGTGCTATGCCACAGCATGTCATTTTAACAAGAGCAGCAGCAGCAAGAACATAGAGTTGTCTTTACTTAAATATCAGTAGCTGACATATTTTAAACTGAGAGAAAATACTGCAAGACCTATAAGGGGAAATTGTTTCACAAAGCAGGGGTATGTGCCTTTCAATGTGTTAAATACATTACTAAATCAATACAGTATACCTCATTCCAGATTAACACTTATCTCTCTTCAAACTATCCTAATTACCATTTCACATCAAAACATTGACAAAGGAAACCCATTTCAGATCAATTTCTTGCAATATATCCCTCTTAATGATTACTGTCCATGGAGTGCAAGTTTTAATTTGTTAATCTGATGCAGAAATTAGCTCGGGTTTTCACTTAAAGCTCTCTTCCGGACAGGGAAGCAGGTGGCAATGAAAAATCAGATACAGGGGAGATAAAATTAGGAAAAACTGGAATTGCTTAATTTTGTTTTATTCTATTTTCTTTACCACTTGCAAGACATACAAAATGTTAAATCCTTTGCTTTTAGCTCCTTGGAAGTGGTCCAAGTGGTATTTGATTTTTTTAAAAAAAACATCACCCTTATTTATTTATTTATTTTGTTCTTCATTAAATTGAGATGGTTTAGCACCAGTGTCTTAATTCAAAGAATAACCACAGTAGACCATAAATACAATATCAGATGAGATTCAGTTTTTCACTTTTCCTGTACACCTGGAAGGCATTAAACACTTTTCCCCTTGAAGGAGAGCTCCATTTCTTGTCCAGAAGAAATACTTTTCTTCTCTGGCCTGTAAAGAATCAGCCTCTTAAGGTACCTGTAAGAGGAGAGGATTGCAGCCTTACATTTTTGTACAGTTGGAAGCCCAGGTCTTATTGTGCTGATGGAAAGAAACTGTCACAATTCAAAACCAAATAAAACCTTGTAAGCTCTATTATTGTATCCCCTATCTTGCTCCACTTCAAGATTCATAAAGTAGTGTTCAGTCCTTATTAGAGATGTGATAATCTGACAATCTTGTCTTTGCTGAGTTTTTTAAATGCTACAGGTGTTCTCATACCACCCTGATTCCCATAGTAGCTTACAATAAAAAAAATTTTTTGGGGGGGTAACTAAGCAATATCAACCCTGGTTAGTACTTGGATGGGAGACCACCAATGAAAACCAGGTGCTGCAGTCTATATTTCAGAGGAAGAAACTGAGTCAAAACCACCTCTGAGTATTCCTTGCCTAAGAAAACCCTATGAAATTCATGGGGTTACCATGAGTCAACAGGCAAGTTGAAGGCACATACATACATACAGACATTTGTGTGTATTGTTTTCAAAAATACATCATTTTTCTATGCATATGACAGTGCTTTTATTGACTAAAATGTGGTTTTGCACAGTTTTTCATACATATCTTTTAAATATGTACATTCATTTTTGCATATCTTTTGTTTCCCAGTTATATCACATTGTCTCACATATGTACAGATTTCTGAAGCAAGACATACTTTCTCCTGCTTCCAGTCCTAGGTAGGTTACTTATTCACTAAGTTTCTTCTTGAAGGAAAGAGTGAGTCATTTCTAGCTATTTTATTTTGGTTGTGAAAAAGTATTTGAAAAATCATGTCGTTCTGAAAGCATATTTGCAATTCGGGACCAATTGTATGCAAAATTCACAACTGCTTGTCTTGCACACAAAACAGCATTTTCTGCACAAGAAATAATATTTCTGCATTGAAATATTATTTGTGTGCCGAAAATGCTATGTCTGGGATAGAAAATGCTTTTTCATGTGCAAAACAATGACATGCAAATTTTGCACAGAATCAGGATTATTGTCAGTCCAGGATACTTCTTCCATTCTTTGTCTTTGTTGATGTGAAATAGATATCTTATGGAAGAATTAGAAATTCAATAAATTTCTTTTCCTAATCCTAATTCTCTAGAATCCAACTGTTACTGCTGAAGATATAATCAAAAACCTTCTGTTAACTAGACTCAATAATAAAGTTTTATTGATTTCTTTGATTTATTTATTTATTTATTTATTTGTTCACAAACTGACTAATACATCAGTTTGGAGTGATGCAACAAACAAGATTCCTTAATTGAGGCAGTCAATAGGTACAGGTAACAGCCACAGAGTGGAACTGGGTTGTCCTGTCTAACCAACGAGTCAAGCAATGTTATTCAGTCATCTAGAGAAGCACTCCCATGCTGATTCTCCTTAACAGAAATATGTTCTAACCAGCTGGACCTGGCATACCATACACCATTAAAAAACTCCCCAAAACATGTACAGTAGACCTTGCCTGGGTCCTGTCACAGTGGCAGCAGTGGTGTCCACCCACCACCATCACAGTAGCATCAGCAGCGTCCCACTGCCACTGCCAGTTGACTGCCTGGGTCCTGTTGTAGCAGCTAGTAACTATAGCCAACACTGTAGCACATTGTTTGGTCACTCCCAGTATGCAGATATGGCCATGAGTGGCAGGAGTAGATTGTGAGGTGGAGAGGGAATTTGTATGCAGGTGGTGATTTGCATGTGGGTGGTGAATGGCTGAGAGAGTGACAGGAGCGACCAATCAGTGTACTGAAAGAGGCAACATACCTAAACCCATTGTACATACCCAGGACGCAAATTAGCTATGGCTATTGTGCATACCCAAGATAGATAGATAGATAGATAGATAGTGGGGTAATGCACACTCCAGAGAGAAGTGCATAGACAATAGTTGTAAAACCTACATTTTTATTCATTTCTATTCCTGATGTTACAGCTTGCTGGATAGTTACTATTTTTTTTTTATTTGATTAGTAGGTGGGTTTTTTTAAGGCTGGAAAAAGTATTTTAAAGGTAGTGGAACTCCCAAAGAATTTGTGCACAAATGATTAGTTTGGGGAAATGATTCTAGGGCACCACTTCAGGGCAGAGGTCAAACAGCAAGTATTGAAGACTTCACAATATTCGCAGGAGGGATGGGAATTATATGGGTAAATATTTGAGAAATGGTCAAAAACATTCTCAAGGGTTAGGACACCATAATGATGATAATCCTGGATTTATGAGTTGCAGTTCAGGATTCATTGTGTCAAAATCCATACAGTAGGTGGGGGGCGTTGTGTGCAAAATAAAACATTAGTCTGTAACAAACAGATCATGTTTGAAAACTGCACAGAAAAAAGTTCTCAAGTACAGCATTTTCTCTGCAGGAAAAAGCATTTTCTTCATAGAGAGTAATAATGTTAGTTACTCTCTGGCAGGTTTTTAAAGAACTGTTTTATTAATTTTAGTCAATGAAATCAATAAAGCAAAAACAAAACAAAACCAAAACTAAACCTGTATAACTTGCAACAGACACAGATTCCACATCAATATCTAGCTTCCTTTCTTAAGCTAGGAAAAGTGTTACAGTTTGGACTTTTTCGGACACTGAAAAATGACACAAGCAGCCTCGTCACGTTGAGAGGCTGCTGCGCTGCAAAGCGTCAGTTTCGGATGACGCTCACCCCTTCCAGTACTGTTGTGGTACCGCGGAGAGAGTTGAGCGTCATATTTCGTTGATTTTTAATCACGATCAACTTTCATGAGTAAAAATCAATGAAATATGACACTCAACTCTCCCCGCAGTACCACAACAGTACCGGAAGGGGCAAGCGTCATCCGAAACTGACGCTTTGCAGCACAGCAGCCTCGCAACGCAACGAGGCTGCTTGCGTTATTTTTCAGCATCCGAAAAAGTCCTTTGAATGGAATGTGTTGTTATTTTTTTTTCTTTGCTGGTGGTTTTACTGCAGCATATTATATGCTACACTTTTTTCAGTACAGTACTGCTGGTAGTTTTATCTCCTGCTATTTTTCACAACATCATACATTTTGGGTGCAATTGTAAAGCAACAATAGAACTTTGGTTATTGGATCTAAAGCTCAGTAAACAAATAAAGTTAATTGCAAAGACCCATCACCTGATTGGAGGATGAGGTTACTTCTGTTTTTCCGTTTTTCAAATGAAGTGGCTTGTATTCTGACTTTGGCTTTACATCACTGGTGTCTATATGCCCTTTCAACTATTTATAATGTGGAAGGCAAAATGTATAAGAGGTGAGGGACATAATATTGGACTATTTCATCTCTACAAAGGAAGACAAATAATTCCCATAGTTTTCTCCCAACTACAGAGAAAACTAATTATTCTGCACAATTATCACTTGATGTATTATTCACACATTCTGAAGTATTTCTGGAAATTATTTGTGAGGATAAATACATGAGGGGATGTTGTGTGCATGAAAATTGTGGGTCATTGCACACATAATTACTGAGGGCTATGTGTGCAAAATGCACAAAAAAACTTATGTGGCTATTTTCTCTGCATGATTTTATGTTGTTTTCAGATACAGACAATGTTTGTGCATATATGCATGTGTGCAAGTTTGTTTGTTTACACAAATAACAACAAAACTCCACAAAAAAGTGGCTATCTGGATACTGCTTTTATTTCACAAAAGAATGGGGTATGTGTACAAAAAAGAACATTATTTTCATGCAAAGAACTCATGCATACTTCTGCACAGAACAATTTTCGGAAACACTTTAGAATGTGTAAATATTGGACACAAATTGTACAGAATTCTTTCCACTGAATCATTCTGCTGTCAGGAAACCTATTTTTAAGCTAGATAATAAATAATGTCAAATTGTTTTTCCATCACAACATGAGGTGTGCATGTATTTATTGTCATTTTAAAGCCTAATTTTAGGTCAGATTCCTGTTTTTGAAATACATGATACAATTGTAATTTTAAAATATTACAAATTTCCCCTCTTTTGTCAGAAACAAGAGATGTGTGGAGTCCCACCAAACCATGCTGGTAAATTATTTTGAATTCCTTCCTCGTATAATGCTTTCGCTATTTGATCCTAAAATGTGGGATGGAAAATTCTGCCACAGCATATTTTCCATTTCAAAAGTTCATTAGAGACCATGAATATTGCAAATACAATATAAGGGAAGATTGACAGTTTCAAAATTGTAATTAATGTTGTTGAGGTGAACACCCATAGCAACTATGTTAGATAATGCATATGACATTGATGGGGGGAGCAGGAATGAAAAGAATAAATGGAGATGTTTATGGTTTAAATTTTTATATATTTACTATATTATGTAATTATTATACAGGTTTTAATGTATATGAACTGTATCCAACAGTTTCATTCTATTAAGGCAAATGATATGTTCACAGGCACATAGTTCTAGTCCATGTGTATAGCAGAAGTCCAATGCAGTTTCTGGTTGTACAACTGACAGCACAATCAATTGCACATGGAGCTGTAAATACTGGGCATCAGCTGCACACAGTTCTTGCTACCGTGTTATTCCACTGTCAAAAAACCCACTTTTCAGCTCAGTAATGAGTAATATTAAATAGACTTTCCAATATTTCATGAGATATATATGCTTTCATGCTGTTTTAGGACAAACTGAAGGTCAAATTTTTGTTTTTGAAATACACACAGCAACAGTAACTTGGCTACACAAGTGGCAATGTGCCTAGCAACAATGAGAACAAATATACTACCACTTCCCTAACTAGAAAAGCAAAATGAACTGTCCAGTTTTACTCTGCTAATGTTACTTTGGAACAAGACTTATGATTATTTTTATTTCATATTTTTATTTCTTAAATATTTGATATTTATTTGAACATACAGTAGGACCCCCCTGTCCCCTGGGGATTGGTTCTGGGGTGGCCTGTGGATACCAAATTTGGATAATAATGGGACTTCTGGTTTAAAATACCATAGAATTGCCTTGGAGGATGTAAAAAATGATGAGAGGACACATTTTCTAGGAAGACTCTATGTGGAAAATGAATCAGTGGATATGGGGGGGGGCGTTCTACTGTATTTAAATGTAAACCATATATATATATATATATATATATATATGGTTTACACACACACACACCTACCTAAAACCTGTATTACTTGCAACTGACACAGATTCCATTGTCACGCTACAGCTTGCTGGAGTCTGTCTATGCTCAGGAGTCCAGCCAGCAATCAGGTTAGCAAAGTAGCAAAAGCTTGGTCCAGATGCTTCCAGCATGTTCAATGTTCATTGAGTAGATGGACACACTTAGTGCCTAAAAACTAACAGTCTTTATTGTTTACATCCTAAATTACAAACAAAATAATGCGATTTTGGGCTGCATCAATAGAAGTATAGTGTCTAGACCAAGGGAAGTAATAGTGCCGCTCTATTCTGCCTTGGTCAGACCTCACCTAGAATACTGTGTCCAGTTCTGGGCACCACAATTCACAAAGGATATTGACAAATTGGAGTGGGTGCAAAGAAGGCCGACTAAAATGGTGAAAGGTCTGGAAACTATGCCTTATGAGGAGAGACTTAGGGAGCTGGGTATGTTTAGCCTGGAAAAAAGACGGTTAAGAGGCGATATGATAGCCCTGTTTAAGTATTTGAAGGGGTGTCACATTGAGGATGGAGCGGGCTTGTTTTCTGCTGCTCCAGAGACTGGAACATGGAGCAATGGATGCAAGCTCCAGGAACAGAGATTCCACCTCAACATTAGGAGGAACTTTTTGACAGTCAGAGCTGTTCGGCAGTGGAACACACTCCCTCGGAGCGTGATGGGGTCTCCTTCCTTGGAGGTCTTTAAACAGAGGCTGGATGGCCATCTCTCGGGGATGCTTTGATCGTGATTTCCTGCGTGGCAGAGGGTTGGACTGCATGGCCCTCGTGGTCTCTTCCAACTCTGCAATTCTATGATTCTATGAAAATCATTGCTCTAATAGCTAAGCTTACAGTTAGCAGTCAGTCAAAGAAGTCAGTTGAAGAAGTGAAGTGGGCTGCCTTGCACCATAACTTATATAGGGTTTCCTAGCTGTTCTAGCAACTCCCCTTCATTCAATTCGTGACTGGTGACATCATCTGACATCATCCCTAGCATGCTATCTCCCTTTTATTAGTCATACTGAGATAAGAGGGCAGAAAAACATCAGCGGTCTACTCTACTGCATAGCTCTTTAACCTTCAGCTTTGTTCTGTACAGATAAATGGAATATAAAGTATCTCTTTATGACATAAATTTCCAAGGGCTACACATTCAAAACCCTAACACTCATTGCAATGTCTAATTTCTTTTCTTGAGCTAGGGAAAGTGGAAGTGCTTGAATGAAATCTGTTAGCTTTTAAATTCATTTCTTTCAAACTTATAATAATGTGTAACAGGAGAGGGACTTGTTATCACATTGTTATAATGAAGCATCTGAAAAGGTAAGTAAGTTGGTTGACTTAAATATTGCAGGTAGGAGTATGCTAGCCATACAACAAGAATGAGGAAATGTTTACTCATATGTAGAAATTGTCAAGGCTGACTACAAGCCATAAACAGAGAACTAATATATTGAAATGGTGGAAGTGAAACTTCACCTTCTAAGAAAAATACATTTTAGGAACTGTCCAAAGCAAACTAGATTTTTTTTTCCTGATGCCCAATAACCTATGGAAAATAGCCTCAAAATCTAACAACTGTATTTCCAGTTCACAATATTTTGCTGTGTTTAGGGGGCAGAAGAGCATGAAATTAGCAAGCCAACCTCTCAAACACAATATTATTTTAGTCTTCCTGGTGCATCCAGAGTAACTTCAGTAACTTCAGCAAGTAGGATGGATGTGGCTCCAGATTTACATAGGACATGGCTCTATCTGAACACTTGTCATCATCTCTGTTTGGAGGGCTGTTCATCCCAGTCAAGTTTAAAGTTAATGAACCCTAAGAAATCAAAGCTAAGAGGGTTTTATGTTGCCCCTCAAGAGCCACCACTTCACTTGGACAGCAAACTGAGCAGGCACACAGCTATAATGAGATGAATTTTTTGCCTATTTAAATGATAACAATTGTTTCTAAATCTGCATCCATACATATACATTAGCATATGCATACTTTATGGAAATCTGTCCTGTGTTGTGGTGATATCCACCCTAGTAGCAAACCAATAACAGGACCATATCAGAAGCACTAATGCACAGATGCACTAATGAGATACAGCACAGTCTAGCCTACACAGCCTCCTTTATACCTGTTGTGCTGCGAAAATAAAGTCAATTACAATGTTACCCTAAATGCTTGGGGGTCTTAAGAACCCTCAAAATAGCAATGTTAATTTGGGGAATTAATATACTTAGCTTGGCTATGCGAGAGGGGGTAACAGAGAGCAGGACCTTTTGACCTATATACACTTGTAATAAGGAGGAGACATAAAGCTAGATAGTACAATTATTTGGTCTTTATTTGAGAAAACAATAACAACAAGGTTCACACACTCACTCAGGCTTCAAACATTCACACAAGGCTAGCAAATA
Organism: Gambelia wislizenii; assembly: GCA_030847615.1. Lineage (NCBI taxonomy): Eukaryota > Metazoa > Chordata > Lepidosauria > Squamata > Crotaphytidae > Gambelia > Gambelia wislizenii. The sequence goes on along the minus strand of JAUMIR010000003.1, from coordinate 189,783,041 downwards.
AAGTAGAAAGTATTGGGATAGAGGAACAGAGAGGGGAGTTTGTTTTTGGGTGATACTCTACCAATCAGAGGAGATGAGGTCATGGAAGAAACCAACAGAGTGGGGGTCCTGAAGCCAGAAGGTTGACAGAGTCTGTCAGGCAGTCAAGAAGCAGGGAATCTGTGCACACTTGAGTGGTGTTTGAATGGGGTATTTATACCCAATAATTTCCTTCAGGGGATGGGATTTAGAGTGAAAGACAATGCTTCTTAAAGGTTTTCAAGGTAAAACACTGAACACTCTGGATATGCTAATGATCCTTAATGTACAGATACTTTGTAACTGAAAAGAGTAGGCAACCCTCTTTGTTTGGGGAAAGGTTGAGGGAAGATAGCTCTTCACAAATTTGAGTATCTCAGTTTAGGCTGATGGGATTAGCCAGATGTTCAGGAAAGAAGTTGCCTGACGAGTTATCTTTCCTTGGAGTTTGGGCTGGCCGCTCTTTAGTGCATACCTGACTGAGTCTCAGTGCTAGTCTTTTGGGATTACTGGTTCTTGGGAGTCCCCAGTTTACTGGCCACACTCTGGGAAGACCACATTTGGCCAAATTATTAAATACTAGCTATACATGACATAACATACACAGTTATCTATGTATATAAAACACTCTGGTATGTTCCTGTTCCCAATTTGCTGATGGCCACTTAGGAAACATGTCAAGAGTACAATCATTTGATGCATTAATATATAACATTTCAAATTAACTATAATGGCTAGTTTCATGCTGACAGCCCTTCTGCCACCACCATGCAGCCTCACATACACACACACAATGCTAGAAACACACACACCACACACACCAGGATGCAAGGGCTTCTCCACCACCATGGAACCACACACACACACCACACTACACACACACCAGGACATGAGAGTCCCTCCACTGCCACCATGCAACTGCATGTACACACACAAACACCATGCTACACACACAAACACCACACAAGACGTGAGGGCCCCTCCACTGCCAACATGCATACACACACACCATACACACACCATGTGTGCCAGGATGTGAGAAACCCTCCACCACCACCATGCAACTGTGCATACACACACACACCATACATGTCAGGACACAAAGGCCCCTCCATCACCATCATGCAATTGCACAAACATACAAATACTCCATGCTACACACACACACCTTAAACTACAACACTCCTACTCTACACACACACACACACACCATATATTACATCCCACACTACACAAACACACACTACAACCCCCATGCTACACAGACACACCCCATGTGCCAGGACACAAGAGCCCCTCCACCACCATGTTTAGAAAGGACTTGAAGCTTTCTACATGTTTCCACCCCAAGAGCAAGGAGCAGCTGCAGACAGCACAGAAGTCCCAAGGAGCAGCTGCAGACAGCACAGAAGGCCGAAGGCCCCAACCCAAAAGCAAGGAGTAACTACAGACAGCATAGAAGACCATGTTCTGGTGGCCAAGAATGAGGGCCAAATGCTGCTCTTAAATAGCAGTTCCCCTGACTGCTTCAGGTGTGCTGCATGATTGAAGCCGGCTGCATCTGTTAGCTTGGCTCTGGTTCTTCCAAGACTGCCACAGCCAGGGCCAGAGTTTACAAAGAGGCTGTGCCAGCTACTATAGCCAGGGGATCTAGTACTATAAGGAGAGAGGCAGATCCGGACACCTAAGCAGCCAATCAGCAAACTGAAAATGGCAACATACCCAAGAGAATTATATAGAGAGAGATTGCCAATTATTACAGATATGAGGCAGGGTGTGTTGTGGTACTAACAAGATAGAGCAAAGAACCCTGTGGATGGTTTCCCCACCCAATTACTTTGATAAACAAACAGGTGTGATATATACTCTCCCAAAGTCCAAAATGTAATATAATGCATTGTCTGAACAGGAGCCACGATGGGAAGTTAAAAGAGATTTTAAACTCCCCTTCTCTTTACCTGCGTAACTGTTATTAGTATTGCTGTCAATCCAAATCCAATTTTCTCTCCCCTGTATTTGTTGATGGTCCCCTTTCTCAAAAAGAAAGAAAGAAAGAAAGAAAGAAAGAAAGAAGAGAGAGAGAGATTTCATAGGTACTCCACATAATGGCTTTATATGAGATTCTGTACCTGCCTAGAGGTTGCTTGCACCTTTGGAACAAGCCCTGGCTAAGGCCTTGAAATGCTGTTCGTAAAGTGTAGCTACTTGCACGCTCTTTCTCCCCCTTGCACTTTCTCTCTCTCTCTCTTTTAGATTCCTGTAATAAAAAAGTGACTTGTTTTTGTCAGGACCTAGTAAACTGCTTACAAAATGAACAGCAAGAATATCAGCAACACCTCAAAGCACAAGAACTTGTGTCAGCACCTATGACATTTTCTTTGTGCAGTGGACAATTCATCAGGAATGATCGAAGTCAGGATTAACACAATTTAACAGTGTTTCTAGCCTTCCGTGAGACCTAGGCCTGCTGAGTGAGGTTTATGTCCTCAGTCAAACAATGGATGAATAAACATTCCTGTGCATCACTGCTTAAGTACACTGTTTGTCTACAGCAAGTTAGATTCACAGAACTGACATAATGGCCTCACTGGGTTCACACAAACAGCAAATGAAGATATATGCTGTTCTTGGGATATACCTCTTCTGACTATATATGTAGTATTGCATGAGTGAATCTTTCTTCATTCAAAAAAAATATCCCTTTATATAGAAAATGATTATATCTGGGAGAAAGATAGACTGTAACTGTTTCCCCTGATATCTAGCTTTTTGTCTACTCAGTCTGCCCTGCATCTGCATCTGAAGAAGTGGGTTGCAGTCCATGAACTCTTATCCTGAAGCAAATTAGTCTTAAAGTGCCACAAGGCTCCTTTCTCTGCCTATGGACTTTATCAGATATGTGAAAAAACATGCCAGAAGAATGTGATAAGAACACAAAGGGGCAAATTACCAAACAACAATGTCCTTCAGCCATCCTTCTGATGTCCTTCAGCCATTCTGGGGGTGTTGTGTGGGTGTAAATAAGGCATCCCTTTTTATTTATGGCTTATCCCATCAATACAAAAGGGACACTGTATTCACACCCATGCTATGCCCCTGGAATGGGTGAGGACATGGGTGTCTGATAATGTCACTCTTTGTGTTCTCGTCATGTTCTTCTGATGCAGTTTTGTGCCACATTTCCCCACATCTGATAAAGTCCTATGTACAGAGGATTTTTTTTAAAAAAAATACAACAACACAAGTGTAAGTCAATTATGTGTTTCCTTACCAGAAGGGCTTATCACACGAGGGAAGGAAGAAGTACACCCTGGTCATAGCACCACCTGCCTTGCCTTATCACACAATGTCGGCATATTTCAGCTTTTCTTCCATTCTGGTCCTGTGGGAGATGGTGGTAAACAAAAGTTATTTTGCTAATTTCTGTTAGCAAAAATACTAGAATTTACCACCATCTCCCACAGGACTGGAACAGGAAAAGAGCTGAAACACACTGATGTTGTGAGATAAGGCAAGGTGGGATGCACTATTCTAGGGCTTCGTTTCCATTTCCCTTCCTCTGTGTGATAAGGCTTTCAGTCTGAAGTCCAGGAACAGTATTGCAACTTTTGCTATTTTTGTCAATTGGCAGTTCTGCTGATATCCCAAGACTTGCCACACAGTCATTCTCTTGTTGAAAAAAGAATGATTTCTTTAGGGTTATGTGTAGTTATGCCATAACTTCCTACTGCTGTTGTCTCTAGTCCACCCACTACTAGTGCCCTGCTCCTACTAAAAGAATCCTGTAGTTCAAATGATCATCATTTCAGAATTTCAGTAGAAACCTAGAGGATCTTAATTAGGGACATTTCCTAGTTGCTCAACCTTGCAATACAGCACCCAGATAAAAGTACTGGCAACTGCTAGATCAAGATGCATTGACAATGACACAAACTCACCATATGTTGCAGTTACTTATCTCTGCCTTTAAGGGCACGGTTTAAAAGTTTGTTCACTTAGGACATTTTTTTTTAATTGTTCAGAAGGACACAGGGGGGGAAAGGCCAAATCTAGACAGGATCTATCTATCTATCTATCTATCTATCTCTTATTTATTTATTTATTTATTTCTATCTCTGCTTTTCTTCTGGGATGAGACACAAGGAGGTTTATAAAAGTGTCTGTCTCTAATTTATCTAGCTCATGGAATGCATTAGAGGGAGCTGGAGTCTGAGACCGGGCACCCCAGAGAGCTCCTCAATCTGTCAATTACTTTTGAATTCTTTGCTGGCAAATTAGTCAAATACCTTTGGTAAATGTGGGCTCTGATATGCACAGGTGTGTTGAAATGACTGGATTGCATACATTGCATTTGGATGGCAATGCTCTTTGATGCATTATGCTTAAGAATATATTTTTTTTCTTCTGTATTCAGTATAACACATTATTTTCAAACCAGTTCTATTAATGTTATCAATGCACATTTCAAATCCATGAAAATGGCAGCATTATAGGCACATGTAGCTTCTAATTTCAATTTGCAGACACTGCATATGGAAGAACACAAGCTTTGAAACATAATGAAATCCATTGACAATGAAAATAGGAGTTTGTTTTTGGTTTTTGGTGTGTTTTTTGGTTGAACAGAAGCATAATGCATCAGGACAGCATGAATGCTTGAGATGCCTTTTTACTGCTTGTAAACTCATGGGGGAGATCATTGTCTAGGAGAGAAAAAGCTGAGTTGTATAGCATGGAGTGGTCAAGTGATGACTCAACACCTGGCATTGGGGAAACAATTTCTATGCCTAAAAAAAGCCTACAATTTGGAAATAACTATACTCTGTCCCACTTATTTTTCATCCTCTCTTCTGTGGATAGATGCTGCTGTCTCTCTTTCAGTACTGGGTGAGACATTTTGTTTTCCTCTTCCTTCAATAGCACAGCATCACCTTTCTAGTACCAAGAGACTGAGTTCCTCTAACTGCTATCAAGGATGATTGGCTATGTTAGCTGAATGGAGCCTAGTGAGAATAATCCACACTCATACACTCACCCAGCATGGTGTAGCATGGTGTGTGGGGTGCAATTTGATAATCTCACATATGGAGAGGCCACAATGAAAAGGCATCATGACATTGAACACAGAGAGGTAAGAAGTAAGGGGACAGAACATAAGTTATTTAAAGCCATGCCACCCCAGGCTTCTTCCTCTTTCCATTTGGATTCTCTTTTGCAGGTTCTTCTGGTTTGTTCAGTGAGCATTCAGACAGTGGACCACCATTCTGGACCATTGCTCAGCATTTACTAACTGCTTTGTGCTTTGTAGTTTGTTTCTGCCTCCCTTGTATTTTTTATTGTTTGTGTTGGCTTGATTGGGTTGTGTCTTTTCTTACCTCTTGTTTGTGTGTTTCCCTATTTTCCTTCATCTGTTTTGCCCCACTGCCTTTACAGCCCCTTCTACTCTTATTTCTTCTCCCATTCTTACCTCCCATTCTCATGCTATGTAATTAAGTTTTGCTGCCTGTTTGGTTCCTTTCACCTGCTTACCTTTGGGTATATGTGGTTATTTCATACTGGCTCAAGTAAGGTTGCTTCCCCTCTCCCTTTCTCCTTAGGTGTTCAAATAGCTCACTTGGGAAGTCCCCTTAAAGAGCTAATGGTCCCTGGTTCAAGCCTGGGCTTGTGTGTTTTTGTTTTTAAAGTTTTCTATTGTTTTCTGGTGTTTGGGTCCATCACCTCCATTATTTTTATTTTGTGCTGTGTTTTCTCTGAGCTTGTTTTTTGTGATTCCCCTTTTTGGGTTGCTTTCACATCCATCTGTCTATCTATCTATCTATCTATCTATCTATCCATCCCCTCTCACTTAGGAGTGGGATTGGAGCGGTGGAGAGGAACATTAAACTGGAGTGGGGGTTGTCTGTATGATGTGCAGGCACACCAGCTGAATTTACATCACCATGAGGGAAATTAAAAATAAATACATAAGAAAGTTAAACTTTTAAAAAGCACTGAAACACACGTTAAAATTCCCAAGTAAACTGGGGAGGGTCATAAAAAGTGTGTCCCTTACCTGGATGTCGCGATCTCACCCAGAAGTATTCTGGCCAGATCAACCATTGACACTGCATTCATGTGAGTTAAATGGTATGTGCCATGGGGGATCAATTGATGGCTTCAGACATCAATAAAAAGGTATGGGTTTTGGTCAGGACATAAATGTGAAAGGGCAATGTCATTTGATATTGTACCCTTTCACATTTATGTGGCCGTATTTAGTGCATCTGATAAATATGTGGCCGTATTTAGTGCATCTGATAAAGTCCTAAGTGAGACCACCTGCTCCAGCCACTCTTTCTCTAGATGACCCCCCCCTTACTTGCAGCTCTCAAGGAATAAACATAAATAGGTGATAGGTTCAATAAAGTGACTCTGATTTTAACCCAATATCTTGTGTGGTCCCATTTTTTCATGTGTTGGTTATAAAATGTTCGAACTCCCCTCAGCCATTGAGCTGATTGGATGAATTTACATTTATTAGAGTAATTCTAATGATGATGATGATGATCACCACCATCATTATTTCTAGAAAAAGATGAGGCTGAACATTATCACAGCTGAGTTTCCTTCAGAAATTCCTTTCTAAACAAAAATATTGTATGACATCCAGGCCATTCTGTAAGAACTTTCACTTATGTTATTCTTTGAATCTTTATTTACCCATTTGTTCCACTTTGAATAAATAGTTGTTAATGATCTATATTTTTCATACCTCATATGATCAAAATATTGTAGTTTTCCAGTGGTGCCTGAGCAACTTCAGACATACTGTACTTAGAGGAAATGGATTATTTGGGTGAATTTCAGTCTGGTTTCAAGCCAGGATGTGGTACCAAAGAAGCATTAGTTGAAAGACAGGGAAAGTACTGTCCTGTTGATTGTATTGGATCTCTCAGAGGCTTTTGATACAACTTGATACAACCAGTTCTGTGGGATGGCAATAGGAGGCAAAGTGTTATAGTGGTTCTGTACCTATCTATAGAATTGATTCCAGAGACTGGCATTGCTCACCTCATAGGCATTAACCTATGCAATGCTAGAGGGTTCTGTCTTGTCTCTCATACTGCTCAATTATCTTCTTGAAGCTGGTGAATGAGGTTATTAATAGCTTTGGCATGAGATACCATCAGATTGCTGATGACCTTCAGTTCTACTCCTCATTTTCAGGGTCAGCTGAAACTGTGCAGGTGCTAGACCAGTGCCTGGATGTTGCAGTGACTGGATGAGGGCCAATAATCTCAAACTGAATCTCAAACAGGGAGTGACTCTGTGGATTGGTGGTTCATAGGTCTGAGAATTGGGTAAGCAACCTGTCCCAGATGGCTTAGCATTCCCTGTGAAGGAACAGGTGTGTTGCTCAGGAGTATACCTAGAGGCACCTCTATTACTGAAGTCCCACAGGGTCTCCATGCCTTGAAATATTTGGCACCAGCATGGGCCTTTCCTGGACAAGAATAACCTAGGCACAGGAATTCATGTACCATGGGGCTGCCCTTGACTGCACTGTTGCAATATATACCTGTTAGTTTGTTGACTGAAACTGCAAAAATTGTATAGCAGTCCTCTTAAAGGAGTTGCACTGGCTGCCAATACACTTCTGCTCTGAACTGAAAGTGTTGATGGTGACATTAAAAGTGCTAAATGGTTTGGAACCTCAGCAATTGAAGAAGTACATCTCCCTATTTTCACTAGCCAAAGGATTGAGGAACCTTTGTGACCCTCCAGACAGAGTAAAGAAGAAGCATCCACCCAAATATCCAGTTCACAATGGAAAAAGAGAAGGAAGGAACACTGCCATTCTTGGATGTCCAAGCCATCCGCAAAACAAATCAATGGTTAGGCTACAAGGTATACAGAAAACCCCCACACATGGACAGATACCTACACAAGAACTCCAACCATCACCCAGGACAAAAAAGAAGCACAATAAAACATTAGTAGACTGCGCAAAAAGAATCTGCGAACCCCACTACCTGGAGGACGAACTGAAGCACCTAAACTGGGCTCTACAGGCTAATGTTTACTCCAGATCAGGCATAACAAGAGCAGCCAGACCCAGAAAAAACCACAGGAATGAAGAAAAACAGTCACCCAAAGGGAAGGTATTTTTATCATACATCAAAGGAGTCACAGACAGAATAGGGAAACTGATGAGAAAACACAATCTCTAAATGGTCTACAGACCAACCAGGAAATTCCAAGAAATGCTACGCTCAGTGAAGGACAAAAGAGACCCTCTCACAGCTGCAGGAGTTTATCGCATACCATGCAGCTGTGGACAAATTTACATAGGGACCACTAAACACAGTGTGCAAACACAAATAAAGGAACATGAGAGACACTGTAGACTGGACCAGCCAGAAAAATCAGCAGTAGCAAAATATGTTACAAACCAACCTGGACATAAAATGTTATTTAAAAACACTGAAATTCTGGACCAGGCCAACAACTATCATGTCAGAATGCACAGAGAAGCTATTGAAATCCACAAACACCTGGACAACTTGAACAGGAAAGAAGAAACCCTAAAAGTAAACAAAATCTGGCTTCCAGTTTTGAAAAAACAATAGAATCAAAACTCAACACATGCAAATGAGCTCCACCCAGGGACAGGGGGATTCCCAGCAGATAATGACCGATCCACCAACCATTAGCCAAAGAGACACTAATCCTCCTTGTATTTCTGTACCCAGAAACCAACCATTCAAATACACAAATTTACATATACTTCCCAACAGGGGTTCACAGTATATAAACTCGACATGCACACCTACCCAACCATTTTCTGAAGATGCCAGCCAAAGATGCAGGCAAAACGTCAGAAATAAACTCTTCCAGAACATGGCCTCACAACCCGGAAAAAAAAAAAGAAATAAAATCTATGGATGCTGGCCTTGAAAGCCTTTGACAACATTCAGCTCTGGAATTTTCAGAAAGTTGAATTCATGGTGTTTAAGCCTTCTTGAGCAGCAGAGAAACAGCAGGGAATGTTGACTCTCTAAGGTCCCCTTCATTTCATCTACGTTTGGTCACCACAACTGTGTGGTGCCAAAACATCAGAAATGGATCCTGGGACACATATGAGGAAACCTTACCAAGGGTGTATCTCCCACCAGCCAGAGTCCCCTCTGGACAGCAGCTGCTATGCCCCACATCTCTCCTGAAGCACAGCACTGACAGGGTAAGGCAGCACATCACCATTTCAAACCAGAAGTCCTCCTTCTTCATTTCTTGATCCTAGGCTAAATCCTACAATCTTTGAATCTGTTCTGTTTCTGATTTTTGCATTCTAATCACCTCTGATTAACAAGTCCTATTTTGGGGTGTGACCAATTTCCTCCTGGACTCCAGCATAGAATCTTTCAATTTCTTCGTCTTCTGCTTCTATTATTAGAGCATAAACTTGGATTGTGTTTATATATATTTTTCATATTTTTATTCATAAAATATATAAAAGATAATTTAACAAATTTACAAAACAAACATACAAACAAAACAACACATATTAATAATTCAACACAAAACACATAGCACTTCCTTTGTTTCCTCTTTTTCTTCAAGTGTATTTTTCCATATTTTCTCTTCCCCTTACTTCTCTTTATCAAATGTTCTCTGTTTTTCTTTCCTTGTTTCTTTGACTTGTTCTTCTATACTTATAGTTACGTATTTCCCCCCTATTTCTTCCCTTTCCCCTCCCCACCGCTGAGGGTGATGGGAAGGAGAAGGGGGAAGATGGCGGCCCGCATGACAGACCATGCGGTCGTCACTTCCCCCCCCTTCCCCCCCTCCCGCCTCACCCAGGACAGCGCCTGGCGAGTGGGGAGAGGAGGGGGGGCAGAGCCAGGAGGCTGCTTTCTGGGGCCGCCGGCCGGGCCGCAAATAGGCCCGCCGGCCAGCGTCAAGCCCCCTTCTTTCCATAGCGGTATCAATATCTTCCAATCCTCGCAGCTTTTCAATGATTTAGTATTGTCTAATATAGTTGTTAGTTTGTCCATTTCATACATTTCATAAAGCTTATATACCCATTCTTCTGTCTGTGGAATTCCTGGGTTTTTCCAATTTTTTGCAAACATGACTCTAGCGGCCATAATCATATATAAGATAATCTTCCAAAAATGTTTCTGATCTTGCTTATTTATTCCTTGTAATATCTCTCTGGCTTTTCTTAGCAAACAAAGATTCAGGAAGGACTCATCCCGTGCTTTCTGCAAATGTGCTGATGACTAAAAAGGTCAATCCGAGATAAACAAGTCCGGATGCAGAAAGCAAAGCAGCAGGTCTCCTTGGGTGATGTTTCCAAGTTGCGATTCTTTCTGCATTGTCGTTTCTCTTCAAGACTTGTTTGGTGTGGGTTCTCAAATAAGGCTGCAGCATTGTGGATGTGAGGCCACGGTGGGCCATTGTTGATGATCAATTTGGCCGAGCCTGAGATGTTGCTTCTGGGAGGCCTTGTATCACTTTTTTGGAGCGCCCCTCTTACACCAACCCATGGCGAGTGGACCATAGAGTACTATTTTTGGGAGGTGATGGTCCTCCATCCTAGAAATGTGCCCTGCCCAGAGCAGCTGTGTTTTCAATAATATAGTTAACAAATAAACCTCCAGTTTACATGGGAAGTCAACCCTCAAGTATTTACAGATATTGTTATGAATTTCCTTCCAAATTTTTTTAGCCAGTTTACAATTCCACCATGCATGGATGTATGAGCCCACAGCTTTACCGCATTTCCAACATATCTTTGAAGAGTCCTTATAAATTTTTGCTATTTTAACCGGAGTTAGATACCATCTAAAGATGGATTTATAATAATTCTCTTTCAAATCATTGCTTCTTGTAAATAAGGTATTTTTTTGTCCACGCAGTTTCCCAATCTTCTAACATTATTTGAGTTTTACAATCCTGGGCCCATGCTATCATGTATGGTTTTATTATTTCTTGTTCTAAATTCAATTTCAGAATTATTTTATAGATCTTTGATAATATTTTCCCCTTTTCCTCCCATACTGTTTTATCAAATTCATTCATGTCCTCCTCAATACCTTCCAAATATATATATATATATTAAAAAAATCTGTTATTTGTCTAAATAGAAATTGGTGACAGTAAATATTTTCATTAACTCTTCCTGGGATTTCATTATATATGTTCCTCCTTCTTTCTTCAAAATCTCCTTATAACTTAACCATCTTTCATTGAACAACTTTTCTCTTTTGTGAAAAGTTCACGGGTTGACACCCATACTGGTATCTTGCGATATAACTTTGTTTTATATTTTATCCATGTTTTTTATAGGGTATGTCTAACAAAGTGATGCATAAATTCTTTATGTACCTTGGCCTTATTATACCAGAGATATGTGTGCCACCCAAAATGCAAATTAAATCCCTCTAATTGTAGCAATCTCGTATTTTCCAATAATAACCATTCTCTAAACCATAATATACAGCTTGCATCATAGTAGCTTTTAAAATCCGGAACGCTTAATCCTCCTTGTGTTTATATTGATTGGTTTTCCCTGAAGTCTTATTAACATGATTCATCTGACTTTGCATTATATCCTTTGACTCCTTTGCTACATCTCTCCTTACTATAAATGCAACCCTATTTCTTCTTAGATTTTCATTTCCTAAGTAAAACACTGCCTAATTATCTGACTCAAAATGTTCTGTCCCTGTCCACTTTAGCTCGCATACCCCAAGTATTGCAATGTTTGTACATTCCATTTCTTGTTTTACTATGTCTAGCATCCCCTGATTCATACTTCTCACATTCCATGTTCCTCTAACACATGTTGGGCAGCTTCAGACTTTCCTTACATCTCTGAGCATGTCAATAGCTGAATGTCCTTTTAGCTTGTGACCAATTGTGTCATTAGCACAGCGGTACTAGCAGTTGTCCTCTGCTGTATCCCAGGAGTTCATTGAGTATCTTCTGACCTGGAGTTTCATTTCTAACACTATCTCTTGTTTCATATTGGATTGTTTCATTATGGGCTTTTCCTGGTAAAAGATCTTCAACATGAAGTTTACCATGCCTCCATCTTGGGAGCACTAACAAGTGTTGGCTATGGTGCCACTGCTATTGACTTTGAGAGATCCCCCACTGGTGTCACCTTCCACTACTGCTGATGCCCAGTAGCTGTTTGGCACATGTAGTCTGGCTTCTCAGCAAAAGCATGTCTGGTATGGGAGATCCCACCAGCAGCACTGCTGCCAGCAACATAGCCTCTTGCCTCACAGAAGTATGCAATCTCACCACCATGGAAAGGTAGTGTTATTAATGGAAAGTTATGTTTCCAGTAATGAAGTATCAATCTTTTTTCAGTCAAAAGGATGCAAAAAAAAATCCAGTTCCATTGACACTTTGTTAGTTTCCAAGATGCAGGCAAATGCACATCTCTAAATATTAAAGAGCTTTCCAGTACCAAGTTTATCTGCTTAATTACTTCCACTCAAAATGAGGCTACTACAGGACAGTTCTAAAACATACTTGTCCCAGAGGTTGTAATGATAATACATCAACAACAATTTTGCAATTTCAATAACTCTTTCTTTAAAAGATGCTATTGCAACTAATATACTTGGAACATCAATTTCTGCTGTATATTACAAAATCAAAGATCTAAACCCACAGTTGTTATGGATATTGAGACAGTTAACCCCTGATTAGTCAGAACTGAGTGTTCCTCACATATCATATTTATGAACGTATATTTATATACATATGTATATATATATATATATATATATATATATATATACACACACACACACACACACAGGCACACACCCCACACACACATACATAGGTGGTTTAGGTAGTTGGTCAGCCTCAATTAATATTTCTAATATTAAGAGAACCCCAGAAGCACTCAGTGCTGCAGGGTCAAATGGGAATTGTAGCAAGCGTTTCAATTGTAAATATTGCCATTCTGCCAATAGAGGTAAGTTAAACTGTTTTCATAGTGTTGGAAAGGGCAGAAACTCATTGTTCTTGTTAAGTATTTGATTTAAGGTAAGTTCCCTAAAAATGTTTTCTTATGAATCTTCAAAGCCAGGTTGTCCCATAAGGTCAATTTGGCATGAGTGTATGGATCAAGGATTAGTTAACAACACAATATTTGACACACAGATCTAAATCTAAAATTCTTGGCAAATTATTGTAAATAAAATGAGACCCAAGTACTATCCATGTAAATGTCAATTATGAAGATTCCAGGACTGACTAGTGTGGGCTATTCACTTGAAGTGTAAAAGACCAAGAATAAATGCAAGATAACATGTATGCCCAATAGTATGTAAGAAGATCTAGAACAACCAACCCTTCTTCTTTATTTAATATTTGTATCTTTTTCATTGGTATTTTAGGAGCTATCCCCCCATAATTGCTTTAAACTATTAAATATATAGTTTTAAACTGTAATGCTTTAATTTTTAAAAATTGTTTAAAAAAATTTAAATTGTTTTAATATGCACTAGTTTTATTTGTTCTTTCAAATTGATATTTTGAGTTATAATGGGTTTATGTGTTTTTAACTGACACATATTTTAACTGACATTAAGTGCTGCGTGTTAATCTGTTATTCCCTGCCTTGATCCATGGGAAGAGGTGGTTAAGAAATAATAATAATAATAATAATAGCCTCAGTAATGTCTAGAGAGCAGATTTGGCTCTCCATCTTATTTGAGCTTGACAGTCTTGAACTAAAACACCAAATATGCAAATAAAACTACAAAAATGCCAGCTCCTCTACTATAAGTAGACCACAGTTCAGTGGCCTATCTACTGAATAATGTTGACAGTAACAGTAATGTTGGCCTTGGTTGCACATCTGCGACTTCACCTGTACCCATATCTGGATGGCCTCCTACTTTGAGCACCATCCATTCAGAGTGCCCAGATGGACCTCCAGGTCACCATACAATGCCTTCAGGAGCATGGATTCCTGATAAACTCCAAAAAGAGCAACCTTTGCCCATCCCAGACCATTACACATCTGGGTATGGCAATAGACACACAAAAAGAGATGCTCTTCCTTTCAGAGGAAAGACAACTCACCATCAGAAAGGAAGTACTCAGCATCCTATCATGTTCCCTCGTACCCCTCATAGACCTCTCCCAACTCCTGGGCTGCATGATTTCTGCAATCCAAGTGGTCACTTGGGCCAGGTTCCATGCCAGAACACTCCAAATTTTCCTCCACAAATATCAGCAACAGATATCCCTTCATAAGTGCATTCTTCTGCACATCCCAGTCAGAGCCTCCATCTCTTGGTGGACCAAGAAAACCAATAGGTCAAAGGGGTCTTCCTTGACCCAGAGACATCAGATCACCGTGGTCTCTGATGCCAGCCTGCTCGGCTGGGGGGCCCACTACCAGGGACACATAGCACAAGGCACATGGGATGCCCACAAGGTCACACAGCATAAACTGGCAGGAACTAAGAGCAGTGCACCTAGCACTGAGTCACATTGGAAACAGACTGAAAGGGAAATACATCATACTCCTCACAGACAACACCACGGACTGCTCCTGCATAGCCAAACAAGGGAGAACAAGATCTTGTTGTCTACACAGGAAGGCTACCGTTTCACTGGGCAGAAAAAACAGTGGCCTCAATATCAGCCCAGTACATTCAAGGAGCCACCAACCTTCAAACGGATTACCTGAGAAGACACAAGGTACTCCCAGGGGAATGGTCCCTCCACCCGTAGGTGTTCCATCAGCTAGAGATCAGGTTCAGACTGATGGAAGTGAACATGTTCACTTCCCGGTCCAACTGGAAACTCCAAAGGTACTTCACCAGATTCCCAGACCCTTGGATTGAGGGGGTGGATGGAATCCAGTCCCCCCTGGCCAAAATGTCTGCTTTACCTTCCCCCTTCTCCCTGATTGCCAAGACAATCCAGAAGGTAAGGGAAGAAAGAGCACAGGCAATTCTCATTGCCCCTCACTGGCCAAGGAGACCTTGGTTCTCAGACCCGATGGACCTGGCTCAAGAGGATCTTTGGTTCATTTCCCAGAGGAACATTTCCCAGAGGAACAATTTCCTGAATCAGGGACCTTTGGTTCATCCCAACATGAGCTGGTTGCACCTAGCTGCCTGGAGGTTGAACAGAAAGCTCTCAGATTATGTGGCTATGAAGTGGTGATTTCCACATTGCTATCTTCCCGCAGACAATCTACAACAAGAATCTATGATGCCACCTGGAAGGTTTTTCCAAGTGGTGCTCAGCCAAACATATCTCTCAATCTGAGGTGACAGTGAAGCACATCTTAGCCTTTTCGCTGAAGGGTCTGGACATTGGTCTCAGACCTAACACACTGAAGAGGAAACTAGCGGCCTTGTCCTCCGTACTTTGCCCAGCAAAAGGACAGTCACTGGCCTCATACCCCCATGTCCAGAGATCCCTGAGGGGAGCCACCATCATTTCACCCCCCATGGGATACCGCTTCCCATCATGGAACCTCCCCTTGGTCCTCAGACAGCTTTCCAAGATTCCCCTTGAGCTCGTCCAGAAGGTCTCTCTCAGGTTCCTCTCGTTAAAGGTGGCCTTCCTGGTAGCCATAACCTACACCAGGTGGGTGTCTGAAATAGCAGCCCTCTCAGTGAGGGAACACCTCTGCTCATTTAACGAGGGCTGTCTCTACACACAAACCGTTCCTTTCTTCCCAAGGTCATCTCCATCTTTCTCAAGAGCTCATATTACCTTCCTTCTGTCCTAACCCTTCTCACCCTAGGGAGAAAATATGGCATCAACTAGACATCTGCAGGGCCCTAAAAGATATACATAAAAAGGACAGGGTCTTTCAGATGCTGTGACTCTCTCTTTGTATCTTTCAACCCAACTTCCTTGGGAATGAGATCATCCAAACAAACTATTGCCAATTGGATCAAGGCCTGGATCCTAACAACATACAACAGGGCCAAAATGCCTCATCCCACTAGGTTCCTAGCCCATTCCACCAGGGCAGTGGCTACCTCAGCAGTTTTCTCCTCTAACACTGATCTTGGAAATCTGTCGGGCTGCCACCTGGAGCACACCTTCTTCCTTCATCCGCCAATACAAAATGGATACATTCAGATTTGTGGATGCAATTTTTGGATGAAGGGTCCTTCAGGAGGTGCTTAAAGACTAAACACTCTTTAACCAATAAATTGCTTGGGTACATCCCAAGAGTAATGGGTTCCTCCTCTCACCAATGCATAGAATGCCACATTGGTACTTACCATGAAGGTGCATTCTGGGGTTGGTTGAGAGGAGGAATCCATCCCGCCCTGGTGACTGCCTCCTTGTCCTTATCTCAGTATTTCACCCTCTCATACTTACCTACTATCCTTACACTCTGCTGGGCTTTGCTAGCCAGTGAACTGGTCTCAAGGATGGCTGGAGGGGTGGAGTCAATGACTATCTCTGGCTATCATGAGACTTGTTAGTTCTTCCTGCCTCTTCTCTGGGTGGTGGAAGGATGTCTCCAAGAGTAATGGATCCCTCCTCTCAACCAACCCAAGAATGCACCTTCACAGTAAGTACCAATGTGGCGTTTTCACAAATAGCAACCACAAAAACAAAGAATACTTTGTAGAGAAACAAATCATTGCAGCCTTAAGTGAGCTTGGTTTTGCTCCATTGAGTTTGACATCGTATTTGTAATACAATTGACAACATCCTGTTAGTAACATATGCAAGCACAACTCTACCTTACTCTTCCATATGCTTTTGTTGTTGTTCATTATGGAGGTTGGTACTCCTTTCCTCCCTCCACAATTGCCAAAGCCACCATCACAGGACTCAGGGTGTCACAGTGATAACTGTCCTCAATGACCGTTCCATTGCTGATGAAGAACATAAGTTCTGCATTCAGGACTCTTATGTTACATACAACAGTGTAGGAATTTAGCCAATGTTGAATAGGATACACACACACACACACACACATAAACTATATATCCTATTTATTATTATTATATTTCTATTTAAAGAGAGCTTTTGTTTCTTTTTCCTTCATTCAAGACTGACAAAAGATAGTACTACCTCACATAACAGTTAACATATGGACATATGGGATTCTTTACAAGACTAAGTGAAGATGACCTCAAGCTTACTTTAACTGGAAAAAAAGATTGGCCCAGATGGAAACAAAAGAGACAATCCTAACTGAAACAGAAGGAATGAACCACTAGGATTAAGTCTATAATTAAAACATATAAACTACTTAGAACTAAAAGGTAAGATCTCAACATAGCATAAAAGTGAAATGATTAAAAACAAATACTAATGAAATAGTGTTTTAATTATTACCACTATAGACAAAGATTCAGATTTTTAAGATTTCAGAGAGTAAGTCCAAGAGAGTCAACATATAAATGGTAGATATAGGGACTGGCAGGTCACTTAATACATTTCAAGTGAGTCTTATCAAGACCATGAAGAACCTCAGCAATCTGCAGGACACATCTCACAGATCAATACATACTTGAGCAAGTATAATAGAAGTCTTGCTGGCCAAAAAAGAACCACTTCTCAGAAATGCTGGCAAAAAAGAATCACTTCTCGGAAATTCCACAAAGCACATTCTGTGGTAAAAGCTTTTTATACCTTGAGAGCCACAATGCAAAATGTTCTTAAGGGACTTTCTTCAGGATCTCATCTGAATGGCCATTGCTGCTGAAAGAATGCCAGACAAAATGGACAACTGGGCTTCTTTATCATGTAATGCCCAACCACTGCATATCCTTGGTGGTGACGTGCAGCCCCATTACTACAGGACAGGTGTAAATGCACTTCCCTATCTACTATCTTGTATGATATAAGTTTGAGACAGAGGCTTTTTCACAGTACACAAGGAGGTCACAATGATTTCACTGTAATTGCCATGGCAACACTCTATGGAATGCTAGAATTTCAGGTTTAGAGGAGGAATTTACAATTTTCATTCAGAGAGCTCTTACCAAATCACAAACCCCAAGATTCTCCATATACTAGACTGTGAAAGCCTGAAACCTGTTTCAGGAGAAGAGCATTGTAGAAAGTGTGCCCCTCATTACCCAAATTATGGCCCCAAATGCTTCCAAATGCCTCCCAGAATATATGTAGGCAATTTTGCAATATTTTTTCCCCCACAGAGGACCTTTTTCCCCAAGTAGGGTTACTTCTTGTTAGGAAAAAAAAGACATCTCTTGGGTCTAAAATTACCCAGAGAGTGCTAAGACCATGTTGACATTGTCCTCATGCCCCATGGAGTGCTGGAAAGAACTGGAGGCAAAAATATTCAAGTTCCATCTGGGGTACAGCCCACCAAATTCCACAAAAATACGAGCCTGGTCCCCTAACATTCAACAGTTGTTCAACCCTGGTTCAGAGGGTCTCTACAAAATTTAGAAACCATATTTTTCCAGGCAATAAATTACCCAGATAGCACACATATATACAATAGGGGGCTGCTAAAGAGTTTCATACCCCCCAAATTGTGGAGGGTGGCATGACAAGGTGACAGGATGCAATGGAGAAGTTGGATCAAGTGAGCATATTCCCACTCTCATATCTCATACATATATTTACCGGTACTGAATGGCTAGAATATCTGATGAGAGTGAGTCAGGGGTAGGCCTGAGGGAAAAAAAAATATCACACATTCAGATGTTTTAAATCTCACTATTTATCTCATCAAATTTATGAAGAAATGTTCAATAGTTGGGAAATTTTTCAAGAACATACTGAAACATGATGTGATTCCATAAGCATTATCCAGATTCATTCATTGGTACAGGTATCCCCAGTAAAGAGAAAAACAAGCTCTATTTGCCTATCATATAGATATTAAAGAAGAAAAAAATCTCAATAATTTTTTTTAAGGTGACAATTTTTAAGGCCACCTCGATGCTCTCTTTTCATCAGTGTCTTAAGATATTATTATTTAGGCAGGCATTTGAAATGTAAATAAATAAATAAATTTTAATTCCTCCTTTCAAATACAGTTGATTACAGAGAGATTCAAAGCCTGGCTGGATGAATCTGTATGTTTCAATTTTTTTACACCCCAATTGTTTCATCTTGATTATGAAGGACTTTGCAAATTCTCATAGGTTCTTATTATTATATAAAGATCAATATGTCATTATTTTCTTTTTTTAAATAAAATGGACTGAAATTAAAGTCACCTTAAGTGACAGGTTTGGGGGAAAGGCAAAATATCAATAAAGTCCATTGTTGTAGTAGTGATGATCAGCAGCACCATTTAGAGGACCAGATGGACAGTTACTCTATAATTCACCTCCCATGTTTCAGGGTATTTACATTTTTTGGAGTTACCTGTATTTATGGCTAATTGCTGCTAGATCTCAAGCAACATCTTGAGATTTATTGTTATAAATCCATTGTCTAATGAAGTAACCAGGCCTATAAATGAAGGCCTGTTAAAGGCCTAAAGCCTGTTGGTTTAAAAGACAAGGTTGTTTGACCTTGATAACAAATCAGCATTCTTAGAGAAGCCCCCCAAAATCATAACAAAATAGGCTTAAAATACACTGCACTGGGAAGGTTTATGTAGAGTATATCCAACAGTAGTGTTTTAATTTGAAAATTTCCTCCCTGCTTTACAAACACACTGAAATTGCTCTCCCTTCAGCACATAAACCTGACACTTTACACAAGAATATTGAGACCATGTTGTTTGTCTCCATAGGCACCAAATACTATATCATTTAAGGAGCACAATGTAAGCATTACTTTGATTACCACTGAACAGACAAGGGCCTGTTTTCTGTCTGAAAGAGATAAACTGTACTCTGTTCTGCTGACATCTTTCCTTGGTAGTAGTGGCTCTCTAATCATAAGTTCTTGATCCTCCAGCTTGTGTCAAGTGAAACTGGCACATCTCTGCTGCACTCACTGATTATCACTCTTTAGTGGCAAACACAAAATCAGAGATGTACAGAACATGATGTAGGGTCACAGTTCCTAAAGCTAGCAGGAAATCATAGGCTTCCAAGTACCAGTAATAGCTAGGGGTAATAGATGTCTCTAACAGCACTGCTCTGATGTATGTATACAGATCAGATAGATAGATAGATAGATAGATGATAGATAGATAGATACAGACACAAATACTGCTAATATTTCCTGTCGAATCAAGTGAAACTTCAAAGTACAAAAAAAGAGTTGCTGTCTCATCTTCTTCCTTGTAACTATGCTCACTCAAAACACATATACACACAGTAAATATACTAATTCAAAAAAAAAAAGGAAAATCCAAAAAAAAAAATATAAGTTACAACCAACAAATACATAAGAACATAAATGTTAAGTAAGTTGTAACTTGAAGTGCCATAATAACACTTGCAACTTAACTCTTTGTAACTTTCTGGTTTAAAGTACAGTCATGGTTGAATTATATTCATCAAAAGAAATGTTGGACCATTAATTTTCAATGGCACCAATTTGTTTAATAGAAAATTCAGTGCAAATAGATCTGGAGTCAAAATAGGTCCATTCAGAAACAAGACAATTGGCATGCTTGGAGGAAACCCACTTTGCTGCCTTGAATACCATTTTGGGAGAAATGCAAGATATAAATCCAATAAATAAATAAATAAATAAATAAATAAATAAATAACTACATTTTACAGGAGATTTTACACACAGATGTCTGCCCCCCCCCAAAAAAACCCCTAAGATGTGCACATACACCTCACAAAACAATCTTATTACAAGTGAGGATTTGTAGTACCAGGGAACATTAAATAATGATAGGAACATTCAAATTTATCCACTTATACCCCACTTTTTCACCTCAAATAATTTTCAAGATATACAATGATAAAACTCAATCATAATTTTAAGGATATTTACCTATAACATGGGAAACTGCTTTACAGTGATTCAGACCATTAGTTCATCCAACTCAATATTGTTGCATTAACCAGAAGGCACACTTGAGGACTTCAAGTATCAATCTTTCCCAGGTGTACATGGAGAAGATGAAGATTAAATGGGACTTTCTGCATGCTAAACATGGGCTCTAAACTAAGGGCCTTTGAATATATGATCATCTTGAACCTGCAGTCTTAAGTGATGCAAATGCCACTAATCACTTCTGATACATGTTGAAGTGAGGCTATACAATATATCTTAGAGATGTATATTCCAATTTCCATTCCTATTTTTTGGCTGGAAAGTTGGGTATGAAGAAGCTGAAGGGGCATCGACTATGGCCTGAATCTTACCAGTACTCCCAACTAGAGCAGAACTATTGAATCAAGTGTTGAATAGTCACTCATTATTTATTTAAATCTCATTGATCCAATGGAACTACCAATATGACTACTAATATTATTTAAAACAAAGGCCATGTCTACACAATTAAGAAAATCCATTCAGCATTCAAAACATTGATAATGTGTACACATGGCCGTTTGGATTCTATGATTCTATGATTAATATGAATTAGGCCTTTGTCAGTACAGGAGGTAAGGTTATTCACTTGTTTGGCCCCATCTACATGACCAAAAAACTATCTGTTTAGGGGGTTAAAAAAAACTGAAAAAGCAGCCATTTGAATGAATGTGATCTGCCTACATGATTTTTGCCCCCCCCCAAAAAACCTCTGTATGCCCCCCCTTGCCCAGCTGGCTGGAGTGAATGAGCCAAGTGGCGGTTTTAAATCTCCCATTGCTTTCTTTTTTTAAAAAAATAAATAAAATAAATGGTTCATGTTATGTGGATAGTTGGTTTTCTGTATTTACAATATAAAATGAAAATGAATATATGTAAAAAATCTCTATTTCATAGCCTTACCGGATTCTCGCTTAGCCAGGAATCCAACATGTTGGCCACTCCCAATTACCCTCTTTGCTAGCCCCACCCCCTCTGCTCAGCCACCCAATCAGATTACATTGCCTGTTTGTATGTGTGCAAATGGGGTGTACAGACAATCAAGAATTCCAATGGTTGTACAGATTTTTGGCCGAGATCTGCTAATCCTCCCGAATGCCGAATCCATGTAGTTTACAGGGGATTCGCTAGCCCGCTTTCCAAAAGACATGAATGCATCCAAACAGCCGTGTGTACACATTATCGATCTTTTGAATGCTGAATGGATTTTTTTCATCGTGTAGACATGGCCTTTGTTTTAAACAGCAACGGGTAATGGGCATATTTAAATTAGCTTTTCCTAACTTAGGTCTTGTCCAAACAGTGAAAATAATCCAAATAGCAATCATATGGAAGGCAATCTGTCTAAATGGACATTCACCTCAATATGTCTCATTCAGTAGGCAGATCGTATGCATTCAAACGACTGCCTTTTCAAATCCACAGGTAAGTCTTTCAAGCTTTTCTCAGAGTTTTTTTTTAAAAAAAAAAAGCTCTGTAGGGCATGTGAATGTGTGATCATTAGGACAGTTGCATTTGTGTTCTTGTGACAAGGCAGCGTAAGCTGATTGGCCTGATGAGCATGGAGCAGGGCTAGCAAACAGGGAAAGTGCCTGCTGCCACCATGTTGGATTTTTGGCTAAGTGGAAGATCAATAAGGAGTTAAAACAGCAATTTTCCTCTCTCTTATTTTTTTTTCTTTTGTAAATATGATGTATCACTTGTGCGCACCATGGTAAACAGATTTTTTTAAAAAAATGTTGGCTGCAGATTTAAAATGGTGAGTAATTCACTCACGGCTACCATCTTGGCTAGGAGGCATGAGAAGTTAAGGGGGCTCTTTTGACCATTAAGACAGGTCGCAGTGCTGCAAATTGCTGTTTCTTAGGAGGAGAAAAATTTCCCCCATCATGTAGACAGGATGTTGGCATTGTTTTGGAATACAAACTCTATAACAAGGATGGAAATTTTCAATTTTCCCACTTCCTGATAGACATCAGGGAAAAGGCATTGGTATTTCTTTCCGTAGTGTCAAAATATTTGGAATAGTTGGTTTTTTTCTTGCAAAAGACAGAAAACTCACTGCAATGTTTAAAAACTGCATTTTCAAGAAACTCATTCAGTTTTACTCAGAACTGCACAACTTTCTGAAGAACAACTTCATAGTTGTAGGTCTGTCTCCAGCCATGATTGTTTCATCTTGCACAACTTTTTAAGAAAGAGGGATAAGACAGCAGAGGAAAGAGTGGATTAGATACCAGGAATTAATAAATAAAAGGGTACTGCATACTGAAATTTTGGGGCTGGTTTTTTAGTCTTACTTGAGAGAACGGCCAAGGCATGTAACAAAAATCACGATCACTCCCCTTTCACCCTCTAGTCTAAGGAACTCCCAAACAGTGGACTCTCTGGGCTCCAAGTCTGCACTCCCCTTCTTTCTTGACCTGCCTAACCTATTCTGATTCTCCAGTTCTTATCCCTGATAATTTGCTTCATTCCTACCAAGACAGCTCCTAACAGCTCCTTTCCTGCTGCTCCCTCCTCCACTGCTCTTTCTTAGCTGTCTACCAATAATCAAGTAGTAAGGCAAGTTAAAAAAAAGAAGGGGACACAGATCCAGAGACCAGAGAATTTAGGTAGGAGGTTACGCACGCACACGCGCGCACACACACACACTAACCCAGAGAGCCTGGAGGACACCAAGGAAAGTGTCCTCAAGCACCCCACTGGGGTCTCTGACCCTAACCATCTCAGAAAACAGTAAAATAACATTTAAAATGGCCAGACCTTGTTGGAGGGAGGGCTCCTTGTTTTCATCATCAACAGACATAATTTCATGCAGTATCTTCACAATAGTTGTAACATATTTGTCAGTCTTTTGAGAAACATTTCCTCTAAAACAAACTAATATTTAATTCCACAGACACTGATAACATCTTTAAAAAGCTCTTCCATATCCTGTATTGAAAATCTTATTTCATTGTTGAAAAGGGGGGAGGGGGAATCAAACCACATTTTCTTTTTCTTTTTTTCTTTTTTAAGAGCAGTTGAACATTATAGATTGGCCACAAAACTACCCATTAATAAAATTAACCCTCAGCTATTGACTAATTAATTTGAAAACACTCAACACCCACACATTATTATTTTTTTTAAAAAAATAAACCTTGATTTTAACATGAGTTAGTCACTTAAAACTAAAGAGCAATTTAAGGCTATGCAAGCATTCATTAATTCTCAATCAAAGAAAAGTCTAGCGATTTCAGACTCCATTGTTTAACTGAAAGCAAGAGGATTAAACCAAATGAACCAGCTAAATCATTTTAAAGGTTTGAAAATATGGCACACAAGAAAAAAGCTTGTTTGCACTTATCTGTAGAATGTAATGTTTCTTGGAACCATAAATGCAGAGAGCAAAAACAAAAAAACAAAAACAGGAAAATACACATATGTGTGTGTATGTGCACACACACACATCACTTTTAATCGTAGAGAGTGACTAACCAACTAGTACAAATCTTTCTATAATCTGACACACTCCAGTGAATGTAGAGTATGCCATCAGACAATTCTTCCCTTATTACTGTTCATTCAAACATGTCTTATGTAACAGACAATTCTCTTGGGTATGTTGCCTTTCCCAGTGTGCTGACTAGCTGCTCAGGAAACACACCCAACCCACACCCAACCAATCACCACCTACATGCAAATTCCCTCTCCGCCTCACAACACACTGCTGTCACTCAATCTCTGGCCCAGATTGAGACCCAGACAGTCAACTGGTGGTGGTGGTTGTGGTGGCAAGGCAACAAAACGAGTCACCCTCTGCAATTCCCGGAAAAGTGTGGAATGGTGAGAAGGGGAAGAGAGAATTTAAATCTATTGGCCTACCTTACACGGTTGTTATGATGTCTACTCAGTCTTTTTTGGAGAGTTTTTTTAACGGCATATGGTATGCCGTGTCCAGCTAGTATTTCTAAATTCTGAATTCCCTCTCTCTTCTCAGACACCACAAGCTTTTTAACATAACCATATAAGGAAAAGAGAAATTATTGGAAGCAGTTCTAAAGCCCAAATTGCAGCAGACAATGGAAACAAAGGATAGTCATCAAATTTACAGATGACTCCCACTTGTGAGAGCTAACAAATACCTCAGAAGACACTAATAACATTCCAGATTATTTTTAAATAGCAAAACCAAAAAAGAATCATACCTATATTACTGGATGACAAATACTTACGTTATATATACAGTACAACCTCCATATCTGTGAGGGATACATTTTTGGACTTATTGTGGATAGTGATAATAATTGATAGTAGCAAACATTATATTTCCAGTAGAAATTGACCATAGAATTGTGCTAGAGGACCTTCAAATGCCTAGAGATAACACCTCTAGGCATTAGGAGGTCCTCCAGTATGACACTATGGTCATTTTTTGTGGATACAGATAAGTTAAATCACAAGGGCCAGTCCTGCAGATGGGGGTGGTCATACTTTGTGTGTGCATGTGCATGTGCATACACATGCACATGCACACATACACACACAGACAATCAATTATCCATCACAGTTTAAATATCCTTTCCTCTCTTGCAAGTGGACAGTCCTTGAGCTTCAGCATCTGAAATGAAAACTGTTATAGAACCTGAAGAAAATATTTCCAATATTTATATAGACTCCCCAGTAGTTTTATATTCTAGATGATATTGGCAAGATAGTGATTTGTGCCAAACTAAGAACTTTATCAGACTCACTAAATATGGCATCATAACGATGCCACATAAACATGAAAGGGCACACACATCAGACAATCTCACCCTTTTGTGTTTATGTATTGGCAATAAGGTGCTCTATTTTATTGACTGCTTAAGCCATCAATAGATCCCTCTGCTGCTTTTTTGCTGGCATTGCCAGCATGCAAAACCTTGGGTCATTTAAATATTTTCAATGCAGACTCAATGGCCAGACTGAGCAGAACACTTCCGGGCGAGATCGCAACATGTAGACAAATGATGAACTTTTGATGACCCTCCCTGGATGACTTCGAAGTTTTTTAGTGTGTGTATGTGGTTGGTGTGACTTTTACATTTTTATTTTTTGTTTTATTTTTGAATTTCCTGCATTATTTCATCATGCAGGATTTCAAAAGAGGATGTGAACGGAGCTTCCTCTTTATTGCTGAAGCTACCTTTGCCAGGAGAGGAGGCCAAGTGTGGGGGCGGGGGGGGGGGCATTCTTTTGTCAGCATAAAATTTAATTTTTTTATGTCAATAAAAGAACATTTAAAGGGAACATCTGATAAAGTCCTAAAAAAATCCATTTCAACAGAGACAAATGTAAAGTTATATTTAGGTGTTTTGGTATACCACAAGCTTAAACATAAGTCAGCAATGTGATGCAGTGGCTAAAAAGGTTAATTCAGTTCAAAGCTGCATCAACAGAAGAATATACTATAGATGACTAACAACAACAACAACGATAATGCAATAATAGCAACAATAATGCTGGTGTCACACTATCCTGTCTTTGTCAGCCCTCAAATGGAGTCCAGTTTCAAGCAATAACTACTTATGATAGAAGCAAACCATAATACATCAGAGGGTTGATACAAGATGGAGAATGGTTCAAATTACAAGAATTAAGAAGAATTTACTCCTAGTACAAAGTGTTCAACAGTGGAACAGACTGCTTCAGAAGGTGGTGGAGTCTTTTTCCTTAGAACTTTTAAACAGAATCTAGATGGCCATCTGCTAGTAATGCTGTAGTAATCAGACATCCTGCACTGGCTGCAGATTGGAATAGATTGCGTTTGAACTCTCTTCCAGTTCTGTGATTGTATGGAAACAGGAGACTGTTTGATCTTTTCTTCCCCTTTTCCACTCTTTTCCCCTCTCTGGTGTTTCCAGATTCTTACTGTCTGGGAACAAGGAAGAGGAATGCCACAGTATTTGTTAATTATCTGCTGAGATATTCAAAAATATGAGCCATGAATTACCTAACATGTCCATGCCATTAACAGTTAGAATGATAGTTTTAGGAGATTTTCACATGGGGCCAAAATGCCCCATTACTGCTCCACCACCTCCTCTCCTGTTCCTGCCATGGAATAACATAAATCTTTCACACACTTACCTTAATTCCGTCGCAGGAATGGGCCCCCCCTCCCCTCGCTGGCCGGCCGTAAATGCAGCCGTTGTAAGGATGCTTTTATGACCGGCCATCTGAAATGTTATCACGTTATCACGTGATAACAACCAGGTGGTAAATTTAAAAAAATTAAACTCTCCCAAACATAAAATCAGTTCACCAAGCACAAAAACAGACTTTAAATCACACAATCAAAACAGGGAGGGTAAAATAAAGGGTACCATTTACCTGGATGTCCAGATCATACCAGGAAGTGCTCGGAACAGACCTCCCCTCCACGGCTGTCATTTTGGAACAGGAACAGGGCTCCTGTTCGCACATCCGTGATTGCATGATAGTGATGGAATGGGAGGTCTATTCACAATGAAAAATTGTGATTACATTGTTCCAGAACAGTCACGGGATCAGGATGGATGCAGGACAGAACGAGGTCAATGTCGTCCGAAAGGGAAAACCTTTCCTGACCCTGTTCTGTTCCTACCACGGGATATATAGCCCATGTGAAAATCTCATTAAATATACACATCACACCTATGTTTATGAAACTTGTAGAAATATTGTCAGAATGAAAGGAAATACCCACAATTGATTTTGGCTTTAACCAAAGTTGTCATAAAGTTTGATATTTGTAATTAGGTATCCCAATTTTTATACCAACAGCAGACATAAGGGGGTGTAGTTTTGATCTAAATAGCAGTCCTATAGGGAGAACAGACCCAGTAAAAAAAAGTTATATTTTTTGGAGTATATATGCCAGCACTCCACTCCCAGCCCTATCCTAGAAAATATTGGGAACTATAGTACAAAAATAAAGTTCCAAGCCTGTGTTCAATTATTTCATGGATTGGCCTCACACAGCCCCAGTAGAGTGGCAAAAGACAAGAATGATATAGCACCTGTGGCTAATTGAAATATTGGGAATAGAACACCTCTCATCAATCAAGGGGGTGGAGTCACCCTATACACACACGCACACACACTTCTACTCAAGTCAAAACAGAAGTCACCACCTCACTCCTGTAGTTGCTTGCAGTTGCTTTTGTGGCTTCTTCACCCTAGAAGAGTAATTTGCAAACATCCTTCATCCCATCTATTCTGGCCCTAAGACAGATATATAAAGAAATAGTCAACTAAATATCTTTCCAGCTAAAGGGGGATGGGACAGTAACTGCAGTCTATTGAAATCTACAGTGACTCTCTACCAATAGTTTAAATCATTTTCTCGTAATTGATTATTCATTTTTATCCAAAGATGTACAATTCTGATTTGGAACAGACTATTTAGCATACCCATCTTGGTTAAGTGCCAAATCTTTCCCAAATGTTCTTAAGAGGAGTAAGCAGCATCCAAAAATGAGCAGTGTCAACACATGTGAAACAAATCATTCAAATCAATGTTAAAAACAAACCCCAACACTACAGCTATCAAATAGCCCAATAAACAGCATCAGAGGATCCATAAATGAATCTCATCCCATGATATTTTTTTTAGTAGTCACAAGTCCCTTGACAATGTTGTGTTCCCCCTTTTCAGGTCCCTTGGCACACAGCTCTCATTCACAGTTGGCAAACCCATTTCAGTGCCTCCTCCCCCAACCTGCAGGTGGGTGACTGCTGAATATCCCAAATTACTCAGGTGACCCACCTCACCAATTGCCCTTCAATTAGCATACATTGTTACATATACCAAAGGTAGAGAGAAGCTTTAAAAAAACAGTGTGGGCTCATAATCGGATGTTCTTCTGGGCTCAAAAACATGTTCTGGCGGTAGTGCTAAACTTTAAGAGCCATAAACCTCTTGCCAGCCCAGCTGAAGCAATTGGATACTGTTAAAGTACATTTGGTTTTTGTGTCCTTGGGTAAGCAATGCCCTTGTAAAACTGAAAGACCAAAAAAAAAAAAAAAAGTGTTGGGGGGAGGGAAGTGTTTTCTCTAACAAAACAGATATAGTCCTGTGATGTGAAATTACTGAAAAGATGTGATTTGGGGAAATTACAGTGCCTTGTTTAGTATAGGCTATGCATGCCCTCAAGCATTCCCTCACCAGTATCTCCCCATTTAATTTACATTGTAATGATTTCCTTTAAGGACAATTATCTTGCCCAAAAGCAATGCATGCATAATCATACTAACTTCTGTATGATTGGGAGTAGAAGGAGAGTAATAACTGTTTATTAATATGATAATTAACTGTAAATGCTGAGTGGCCTAATTATATCAGTTTAAAAACAGTTACCATGTTTGAGTCAGGTGGCTCAAAAAACATTTTGTGCAAGATAAGAAAATGTTAGGAATATAAGAGGAAACCCTCAATTACACATTGAAAGACTATGGCCCACCTATTTTTCAAAAGAAAAACAAACAAACAAACAAAAACCACAAACAAATCACAACTTGGTTCACATATTCAGAGCCACATGGGCTCTAAAACCTCCCCTCACAATAATTATCAACTCAACTCATTAGAAATCCTTGTGTGTTTCAAGGAAAGCCCATTTCAAGAAAAGGCCATAATGCATCTCCTACCAAAATAGAAATTAATCCTTCTGAGAAAGTAGTTTATGTAGAATAATTGGAATTGTTAATTCTGCAAACATTCAGGGCCAAACTTTCTGTGACCTGGACTTTGCGATTCCTCCATTGGGCTCCACAGAAGTGTAGAAGCTCAAGCCAGCCATAAGCTTTGCTTTGAAGATATGAAGCTCTCTCTCTCTCTGCCAAGTCAAATCACTGTCTACTGTGGACCCTGGCTGGATGTTCTCCCCTCCCCCTCTACCCCAAATGATGACAGACACAATGTATATTTCACAAAAGATATATTGGTACATGATGTGTGTGTGTGTGTGTGTGTGTGTGTGTGTGTGTGTGTATTGGCAATAAAGGGCACAACTTTATTGATAACAGCTGCAAATGGTTGGCTCCAGTCGCATGGGTCTGAATCCAGACATCAATGAACCCGAGTTCTGGCCAATGATATCACTGTCAGTTGCCACCGACACCACCACTACTGAAGGGGAAGGAGTCCTGGCCAAGCTCCACATGCCTGGTGATCCCTCCCCCGCTCCTAACAAGATAGGGTCTCCGTGAACTTGAACCTGACCGTGAACTTGATGGAGAGCACCCTCCCCATTGCTGATGACCCCGGATCAGGACCTATGCCATCCACCACCTGAGGTTGTGACAAAAGAACAAAAGAAATACATGCAACAAATAGCCTACAAGTCTACCACAAGAAATAAAGGGAGGGAGGGAGGGTTTCAGTTCCTTATGAGCCACTGACCTGCTCAGCACCAAAGCCAGGTTATATACCCAGCCTCATTGCCATAAAGCAGCAACTGTAAAGCGGCTGCTGCAAAAGGGGCTGTAAACTGTCACAAAACGATGTAAAACTGCTGCAAAAGGCAGCAGTGTCCTGCCTCCTTTGGAAGCAACCAGTCAGGATTGGGGTGACCCACCCTAATTGGTGTTCCATTTTGCACCCCTTTCTAGCCTGTAGAGCAAGCTGGGAATGGGAAGACAGCAATGGTGGCCCAGTCCCCACGTGGGAATGGGGGAGGCCGGGAAGCTGGGCGGGCCACAAAAGAGCTACCGGGTGGCTGGTAAATCTGGCAGCTCATTTCTGATAGCAATTAGTGATGGGCAGACCCAACTCATTCAGAATGAATTCATCTAAAATGAGCTGTGTTACCAATGCTCTCTTATTACAGTCCCAGAGATACAGTCAGGAGTGTGACATGACCTAAATAGCTTCCCCTGAGCTGCAATCACTTGTCCCAGTGAGCTGTAATGTGCATCCCCCTCACTGTTTTTTTGTTTTTGTTTTTGTTTTGTTTTTTTTTAAAACCAGGAGAAGTTGTGAAGGCTTTTCCTGCAGAACTTTTGCCATTTTGCCTGCCCTCCTTCACAATACGGTGAAACGACGTGGATTGCCTTGAGGACAGGTTGTTCTTTCCTCACATTCCATGAGGAGTATTTTTGCCATTTAGACAAAGGAGCTACCACATAGGAAAACTCTTTGTATAGTTTAAATGGCTTCCATTGCATCTTGAGTGCTGAAGAAGATGTTCCACAGATGTTAGTGATCCTGGGACATGCAGTTTGCCAAGGCAGGTTCTCAGAATAGATAATCAGGAAATCACATTCCCAGGTGTTTCTGTCTGACAGCATAGATGGGATTCTTGTTGATGTTGTTAGCTTTATTTGTACACCACTGTTTCCCCAAAACCAGGGCTCAAGGCAGTTATCACACTTCACCTTCACAACAATCCAATGACATAATGCATGCTGAAAAATAATAATAACTGCCCACAGTGACTGGCTGAACTTCATAAATAAGTAGAGATGCTAACCCATATCCAGCATTTACCTACTGTGAAACTGAAGAAAGCCTGTATGGCATTTGGATATAATATATTTGGTGGTGAGTCATTTCACACAAAAACAATTAATAACTATTAGCCCATGTAGCTGGGAAAGGAGACAAAGATACACATATACAGTAAAATTGTCTCTTTAAGCACCTAAATGCAGTCAACAACATCAGGGCCAAACTACATGCTACATTTGTCACAATTTTAAATAGAATGCTCATTTGTTTGTGATCTACTCTGCCTCTTTCTTAACATTAGCAACAAGAACAACAAAAATTAAGAAAATCAGCTATTGGGGAATCATGATCATGCTCTAGGAAGAGGGAATGTGGTTAATCTTGTCCCTCCCAATACTATGTCCTACTTAAAATGTGTCCCTGAAGGTACTCTTTGTTGTTGGCACACACTGAAGGTTCAAGATGATGAATGGTTCCATCACACAAATAATAGGACCATTTTTCATTTCAGTTTTTGAGAGTTTTGTCACATCAGAGTATAGATGGAGGATTGAATGTCTCATTAATATGAAAATTATTATTTTTTTGGTAAATGATCAGCACACTGATGTTATTAACCTATTCCAGATTAGACTATTACAGGGTGCACATGAAGGACTAAATGTTTCACTCTCCCACCCCCACTAGCTGGTCAGGAAGAAGCATTCACACTGTATTTTGTAAGAGTAGGAGGTGTTGATGTTGCTGTCAGCTTCTAGAAATTTGTTCTCACACCTGTACTCTGATGTGACACAAGCTATCACATAGACGTAATTCTACTCCTGTGAAACATTTTTCAGTTGTGCTTTGCCCTCCTTTAAACTACACATTGCATTGGCTTCAGATGTCATTACCCCCTAATTAAGCATTTCATTATTCCCTAAATAACCAATATACTTTGGAAAGTCTGCTCTGTTCTATGTTCTCTTGTTGGAAACATGGGATAAGATGGAGCTAAGAGCCACTGTCTGCCCCACCGGGGGTGGTGGACCTATTAGAATGGTCCGCCCTCGAAGGCTAATGGAACCAATTGGATTCCAGAAAGCCTTGGAGGGTTTAATGGTTGGTAACGCCAGTGATTCTGTTGAAGCTTTGGTTAATATTTGGAACACCGACCTCACCAAGGCTATCGACAAAATCGCTCCCAAACGTCCTTTCCAGCCTGCTCCTAACCGTAAGCCCTGGTATTCAGAGGAGCTTAGGAAGATGAAGTGGGCTGGACAACGACTAGAGCGCACCTGGTGGAAGACTCTACTCTTATCCGACAAGACTCATCATAGGAATTTCCTTGATTCTTATCGAGAGGCGATACGCGCAGCGCAGAAGTCTTTCTCCTCTGCACGTATTGCGTCTGCAGAGTCCCGTCCAGCAGAACTGTTTAGGGTGGGGGGGGGAGCTGACACAGATTCCCCCTGCGCAGAACCCCTTACTCAACCCGACAATGACCTGCTGTAATGCGTTTAACATCCACTTTGCAGATAAAATCTCTCAGATAAGAGCCGACTTAGATGCCAGTGTTATGAGAGAATCTATAGACGAGGTGTCCAGCAACTCCGTTGATGAAATTTTATTGGATCAGCTTCAATCTGTGAGTACCGATGACGTGGACAAGCTCCTTGGTAGAGTGAGGAAGACAACCAGTCCCCTCGATCCCTGTCCATCTTGGCTGGCCACCCAAGGTGGCGACACATCGAGAGCACTCCTTAGGGATATTATCAATGCGTCCTTCAGGGAGGGGTCTGTTCCACCCTGTTTGAAGGAAGCGGCGGTTAAGCCGCTGCTGAAAAAGCCTTCCCTGGACCCCTT
This sequence comes from Gambelia wislizenii, assembly GCA_030847615.1. NCBI lineage: Eukaryota > Metazoa > Chordata > Lepidosauria > Squamata > Crotaphytidae > Gambelia > Gambelia wislizenii. The sequence continues at coordinate 189,749,785 of JAUMIR010000003.1, read as the reverse complement.
CGACAGGAACAACTATAGGCCAGTCTCCTTGCTGCCTTTTTTAAGCAAGGTGATTGAAAGGGCGGTCGCTTCCCAACGCCAAGCTGTCTTGGATGAAACCGATGATCTAGATCCATTTCAAACTGGATTTAGGACAGGATATTGAGTGGAGACTGCCATGGTTGCTCTGGCTGACGACCTCCGCTTGAGTATCGACAGGGGCAGTGTGACCCTGTTGGTGCTCCTGGACCTCTCAGCAGCTTTTGATACAATAGATCATTCCATCCTCCTGGATTGCCTGAGGGGGTTAGGAATTGGAGGCACTGCTTTGCAGTGGTTCCGTTCCTTCCTCTTGGGCAGATCCCAGAGGGTGAGGCTCAGGGACAGTTGCTCTACTAGAATAGAGCTTAACTGTGGTGTTCCTCAGGGCGCCATCCTGTCCCCGATGCTATTTAACATCTATATGAAGCCGCTGGGAGAGATCATTCGGAGGCATGGAGTGCGGTGTCATCAGTACACTGATGACACCCAGGTATACTTCTCCATGTCTCGGTCACCAGCTTCGACTTCAGATGGTGTCTCTCCCCTCAATGATTGTCTTAAAGCAGTAATGGACTGGATGAGGAAAAAACAAATTGAGGCTGAATCCAGACAAAAAGAATGTACTAACAGTTACAGGCCCAAAACCAGGTCTGGGAATACAACTTCCAGTCCTGGATGGAGTCACACTCTCCTCCAAGGACTGTGTTCACAGTCTGGGGGTGCTCCTGGAACCGACGCTCCAGATGTCTAATCAGGTAAATGTGACGGTCAGGAGTGCCTGTTATCAACTTCGGCTGATACGCCAGCTGCGCCCTTGTCTGGAAACCAGGGACCTCGAAACTGTGGTACATGCACTGGTAACCTCCCGTCTGGATTTTTGTAATGCACTCTACATGGAGCTACCCTTGTGCTTGACTCGGAAACTTCAACTAGTTCAGAACATGGCAGCCAGGTTGATTTCTGGTGCTTCCAGAAGAGAGCATATAACACCTGTGCTAAAAGCTCTCCACTGGCTGCCTATTAGTTTCCGGGCACAGTACAAGGTGCTGGTTATGACCTTTAAAGCCCTACATGGCTTGGGTCCAACTTACCTCCAGGACCGCCTCCTTCCGTACGACCCTCCCTGTGTACTTCGGTCCTCTGGGAGGAATCTGTTACAGCCTATGAAAACAAGGCTGTCGGTGACCTCCCAGAGGGCCTTTTCTGCTGCCGCTCCCAGATTATGGAATGGCCTGCCGGACGAGATCCGTCTTATTACCACCTTAGACAGCTTTAAAAAAGCTGTCAAGATGGATCTTTTCCGGCAGGCTTTTTCTGAATAACTATCCCGGCCCAAGACTCGGCTGTCCTTTCTAAGCGGCAACTAGATTTTTTAACCATTGTATGTTTTAATTTTTGTCTTTCTAATTTATATATTTTTTAATTATTGTATGTTTTTAATCTTCTATAATTTAATATTTTAAGGGGTGGGTGGGTTAGGGTATTGGGACTATGAAGTTTTTATATTGTAAGCCGCCCCATTATTATTATTATTATTATTATTATTATTATTATTAATGTTGGAGAAATGATTATTTGTAAAGTACAAACTATAAAACTATTTTCCTGATAATTTTGAAATGCTTAGTAATTGTGACCTCCCCTGAATATTCTTGCCTAAGAAAACCCTATGAAATTCATGGGGTTGCCTTAAGCTGACAGGCAACTTGAAGACACATACACATACAAATCCCTTAAATTGATTAAGTAGGCCTACTCTACTTGTGGCTACCAATTGGATTTAAGCCTTAACATTACTACACCAGAGTGTTTTGAGAAGTTTCTCCCAAAGTCCAGTCTTAGCTTTTATCAATGCAGTAACACATGTAGAAAGTACATGAGTCAGCCACATGAAGTGTCTTTTCTCATTTCAGCTTCACCCATTCTGGCTGTTTGTACAGGAAGGAATTGCATCATTTAGTTGAAAGATATAATTATTCTATAGCATCCTCCCCTTACTGAGTTTCCACCAGATGTTTGAAACTGCAACTCCCAGCACTCTTGACCATTAGCTATGCTGGTTGGGGCAGCGCAGGTTGAAAGTTGAATATATCTGGGCCCAGAATGTGGAACTGCCTGCCAGAAGAGATTTGACAGATAAACATACTGCCAAAATTTAAACAGCACTAAAGACCTATCTCTTATAGCAGGCCTACCTAGTTGATTTTAATCTATGAATTTAAATTGGTATTTTAAGTCTATGAATGATTTTAATGTTTGTTTTAATCCTATGTCTTTCTATTGGTGTTTAAAAAGGATTTTATGTCATATATTGGATTTTAATTTCTGTTATATCCTGTCTTGAGCCTTGGAGAGAGATGGGTAATAATAATAATAATAATAATAATAATAGTAATAGTAATAATAGTAGTAATAATTTTCATTTGTTAGCCACAATTAGAATAAATCTATGTATTCCATGGGATTTACCTGCTCACAATTTAACATTTGTTTCAATTGATCTACTGTAGTTGGGACTAACCAGTGAGTTTCAAGCCCTAGTTGGTAAAGGTTACTCCATAGAGAGTTTAGTACAGAGGACTACAGGGATTCTGCTCTCATAGTGTCCTGGAATCTCTCAGTCTCTCTCTCTGGCTTTTCTTCGCAAATGAAGATTCAGGAAGGACTCATCCCGCGCTTTCTGCAAGTGCGCTGATGACTAAGGACTTTTTCGGATGAGCTTTTACAGCACTAGCAGCCTCGTCCCCATTGCAAGGCTGCTGCACTGCAGGTTGTCCCTTTCCGATGACACTCTCCCCTGCCGGTACTGTTGCATTACCGCGGGGACACTGCAGTGTTATATTTGGTGGTTTTTAGAAAACCGCCAAATATAATGATGCAGTGTCCCTGCAGTAACGCAACAGTACCGGCAGGGGAGAGCGTCATCTGAAAGGGACACCATGCAGCGCAGCAGCCTCGCAACGGGGACAAGGCTGCTAGCACTGTAAAAGCTCATCTGAAAAAGTCCTAAAAAGGCCAATCTGAGATAAACAAGTCTGGTTGCAGAAAGCACAGCAGAGGATCTCCTTGGGTGATTCTTGGGTGAGGATCTCCGGTTTGTGATTCTTTCTACGTTGTCGTTTCTCTTCAAAACTTGTTTGGCATGAGTTCTCAAATAAAGCTGCAGCATTGTGGATAGTGCGTCACCATGCCTCCTGATGTGAGGCCAGGGCGGACCACTGTTGGTGATCAATTTGGCTGAGCCTGAGATGTTGTTTCAGGGATTCCTTGTATCACTTTTTTGGAGCACCCCTCTTATGCTGACCCGTGGCAAGTTCACCGTAGAGTACTATTTTTGGGAGGTGATGGTCCTCCATCCTAGAAACACGCCCTGCCCAGCGTGGCTGTGTTATCAATATCATGGCCTCAATGCTGGTGATCCCTGCTTGCTCAAGGACAGCAACATTCGTCACATAGTCAGTCCAATGTATATTTAGGATTGTACATATACAGCGCTGATGAAAGCATTCGAGGAGTTGTAGGGGGTGGTGAGAGGTGACCCATGTTTCAGATCCATAAAGGAGAATAGACAGTACAATGGCTGTATTCCTGGAATATATATACTTTGAATAACCAAGCCAAGGACTATTTCCCACTACACATTTATAACACTATGATTCCATTTTAACTGCCATAGTTCCACCTTATGGGATCCTGGGATTTGCAGTTTAGGGAGGTCTATTTAGAATTCTCAGCCAGAGAACTCCCAGCATTCCATGTGATGCAGCTATGGTAGTTTAAGTGGAATCATAGTGCTATAATTGTAGAATGTAAAAGTGCCCTTAGAAAGCTTTTGAGTATCAACCCTTTGTCATATTCATAGAAATATAGGAAGTAGCCAGCAATCCTAGCTTTGCATCCCATTAGCAATTAGATTAAGTTGAACGTGCATGGGAGAGAGGAGTATGAGAGTAAAATATCACTTTAGCCATAGTAAAGAAACATCTTTCTCTTAAAGCCCTTGTAGATCGCTGGCAGACTGAAACAGCTAAATAGCTGCTACTTTAGTTGGGGTGATCAATTAATTTTTTCAGGAATTATTAATACAAATTTTAAGAGTGCTGATTTTCTATCTTTTCTTTATTTTCCAATGAGACATTTTGTAGCTGTTGAGGTCAATTAAACCCTAGATTATTGCAGAGCTGACAAAGTAAACATCGTTATATTTCTCCCACAACTGCTCCATGGTCCTCACAGGAAGATATTATACTGCATATCTCCAAGGAGTTACAGTACATTTAAAACAAAATAGGGAGCAGAGAGAGAAAGAGGAAACCAGTCAGTCATCCCACCACTCACCTGTACTCTATCACAAGTGTTTTACTGAAATAACACCACAGGTAAGAGCTTTCATGTCAATGGCTATTGCCCTGAGACACAATTGTTTCCAATGGCAATGGTTTAGTTCATGCATGAGCTCAGTTTGCATGCTTATGTTCTGGTTCATCATGTATGGTCTTGTAAACTGTTATGGACTGTTCTTTGCCTTACACTTGTCACAACATGTTTAACAATTGGGACATTGGGTCAAATCCATTGGGAAAGATGGAGGCTGCATGCATGTCTATGAAAGTTGGCCTCCCCTTGGACGTAATATAGTTGATACAGTTCCGAACACCCCCCCCCAAAAAAAGTGGTGGTGGTAGTAGTAAAATGACTTTCATGGATGCTGTCAAAAATTTCACAAAAGCACATCTTTTCTATCACTCTTCTAATAGCTGAGTTGCTTTCTGAATTAATTCAAATGGACAAAATGCCTGTGGTAAGAAATAAACATCTTTTGAAGCACACTTCAGAGTTTAATGACATTGTCATTTGTGAATTGTTGGCAAGTGTTCCATAGGTGCTATGCCACTTTCTAATTCTTCACGCATTTCAAGAAGCCATATCACACATTAGCAGATGCAATGGATGAAAGGTTTTGTGACAAAAGCATTAGTTAAATGGTGGCCAGGTTCCAGGAGGGCAGTCTGTGCCTTGGAAACAATGAGGAGCCATGGCCATTTATATGTCAATCTCATTAAGGAAATGTTGGCTAGTTTGTTAGAAGAGGTAAGCAGCTGCAATGGCTTTCTTCCAATTGCAAGGGGGAAATGTGGCCTTTTGTGTCAAGTCAAATTGTGACCAGGGCAAGATAAAAATCAGAATTTTTGACATTATATCTGCTCTATTTTATTCTCATTGCAAACTCACATTTAACAGCCATTTACTGTTGAGTGTAGGCATCTTTATTCACAGATCAAAAATCACTATTAAATGACAGATCCTTCTGCAGGAAGGGGAAGTTCATTTGGTCACAGGGAAACATTCCACAAGAATGCAACTATTGTGTAAAGCCAGCCAGTCAATTGGGTTGGGATGGTATCTGTGAATGATTCTTGTTCCCAGCTGAACTGTAGAAAGCTGGAACTGTAAAAATCCCTCACAGACTACATGTACATGAGAAGAACTGGCAGCTACCATACTGCAGTGTGAAAGGACTCTGATTCTTTGGTAAACTGTTGACTGCCTTATTTATTATTATGTTTTCATATTTGATGGGATATTATATGGATTGTTCTTAAGGTTGGTTGCTTTCCTGTTTTGCTTGTTGAAATTACTAATACACAGGACAATACTGCATAGGTCCTAACAGAATGGATTGGCGTTGTTAGTGACAGTTGAAGGCACAGTCTGATGGGTCTCTGAGGACATTCAGTGTATATTCAATTTATATTTTCACATAATTCAATGTATATTTTCTATGTTATTTTCAGTGTATGTTTTCACATATTTAATGTAGCCTGCACCCACATGGGGAATATGAGCCCATTTCAGGCACACAACTCTGTCCCATCAAGATAGGACTTTATCAGACACATGAAAAAATGTGTCATACACAGGATGCAACAATAACACAAAAAGACAAAACTATCACATGACGATGTCATTCAACCATGCTGGGGGCATAGCACGGGCATCAATAAGGCATCACTTTTTATTGGCAACTTAGCCCATCAATAAAAAAGTGATACCTCATCTCAACACCAGTGCTGTGCCCCAGGAATGGCCTATGATGAGGCTGTCTGATAATTTTGCACTTTGAGTTATCATTCCGTCTTTATGGGATGCATTTTTTTGCTGTGATTTCCCACATCTGATAAAGTCCTCAGTCTCTTAGGGCCCATTCACACTACACACTGTTATTATTCTTTAACTACCATGCTTGTATCAATAGCACTGTTATTTCTCTTTAACTACCATGTTTGTATCATATGGGAATCCTGTGGCTTATGGTTTGTGGACCCAGACCGTACAGCCCCTCCGCCCTCCTAAATAACACACATACACACATTTTTTTTAATTGTATATATTGGTTACATCTTCAGAATACATGGTTAGGTACAGTTTAGTAAATGTAGAGTAAATACATTGTTGGAGTAAATACATTATTGGCAATAAAATTGGCCACAACTTGCCAGCTGAATGGTTGGCAGTAATGTATGGGTCATGATCTCATCATTGTCCGACCATGTGGGCCCTGGCTGAGAGTCGGTCCATCCCGACTCCTCCCCAGAAACAAATTTTGGTTAGCAAATGGAGGCGGGGTCTCCCTTGAACTTGAACTTGAACTTGGAGTTGAACTTGTACTTAATGGAGACCCCTGGACCTCAATACCTTATCACGACCCATTACATCCGTCACTAAGGCGTACCGCATGGGAACCTCCTTCTGCCAACCATTATCCCTCATCAACAGGCAGACCTACTGTTCGGCCGAGGGCCCTGGTTGCCCTGGCAGTGCTCTGCCTGGCCGTATGGGCAGTGCTCGTGCACGGCCTTTAAACCCCGTTCTCGTGCCCTTTTTGGGCCAATCCGGGCCAGGCAGGCCAGCCTCCGATTGGCCCAAACTCTTCCCTCCTCTCCAGCCGTGAAGGACACTGGGAAGGGGACGGGAAGATGGTGGCACCCAGAGGCTCACCATGTGGCGACCGCCCCTCCCCCCGGCCAGGCAGCTCATGGGGGGGGGGTAGGAGGGCTGGACGAAGGGTGGCTGGTCGGGCCACAAAATAGACTGCTGTTAAGCGGCAAGCCCCCTTGGTGAGGTACTAGAGGAGCTCTCTGGCTGAAAATTCTAAATGGTCCTCCCTAAATTGCCCATCCCAGGATTCCATAGGATGGAATTAGATCAGTTAAAGTGGAATAATAGTGCTATAATTCTGTAATGTGGCCCTGAAGCCAAACTGAACCACCACTGCTTTAACATGCTTGGAGATAAAGGAGTTAGTCCACTTGTTTGTCCCTAGTTATAATAGATCCAGTGAATAAATGGCACTAACATAAGTGTAGACCTAACAAATGCCCATTGATCCAATATTTCTGCACTTGTTGGAGCTGACAGATGGATTCATCCCAAAGACAAGGTTGCACTCTATGTGGCAGATAGTGCAAGGCATCATTTATATGCTAAATTGCCACTGTAGAAAAAAAAATTGTTATTGGTTTAAATATATGGAAGCTGGGCAGGAAGAAGCAAATAGTATTATTTCCAAGGCAATAATAGTAATAATGTAAACACATATCCAAGCCAATTCACTTCCAATAAAAGGGATGCAGTTCCTAGATTTGAAGTTGTTGTTGTTGCTGTGTGCCTTCACGTCATTTCCGACTTGTGGTGACCCTATGGCAAACTAAGGATTAATAAATACTTAAAAGGGTAGATATTCTTGTTGTGTATATAACACAGAAAATGCATATTAGGGATGCAATTCTTTGTCAGATCTGTTCCCAATTTATCAGATTGCCTGCCTCCTGAGAGAACGGTAAATCACCATTTTCCTGTAGTACTCTATCAGCATCACATGTAGTGGCTGGAGGAGAGTGAGGGGTAGCCAAGGTTCATCTGGTTATATTCTGTCAGACAGATGCACAATGATGATGTCATCCTCCAGGACTTTTGGAGGAGCCCTGAGAGGTACTGAATCCTCAACTGCCCCCCACCCCTCTGTGGACACTACATAGCTGTGTTGGTAGGGCAGGGGGAGAGCTAAAGATTGTTTGACTATGTTCTGATAGCCACATGTATGACAATGTAGCCACCTTCTGAGACCTCCTAGTCACCCTGAAGGAGGATGTGCTGTCATGTGTCCAGCTATCAAAATCTCCAGATAATCCTCAGCTGATCCTTGCCTTCCCCAGCTGCTCCCATATTGGCATGTAGTGCCTTGTGTGAGGGATTTCTACAGTTCCATCATAGTAGGGGCTCATGGAAACAGTGAGTCTCAGGGGGGAAGTGTGTGGAAAAGGTGAGGTTCTGCCTCAGTATGCTATGCTATCCTTGCTATGCTGATGTGAGTCCATGTCATGTAGTGTTTGAGCATTGAATTACAATTCTGGAGAACAGGATTCAAATCCCTGCTCAGCCATGGAAACCCACTGGGTGACCTTGGGCAAGTCACGCAATCTTGGCCTCTGAGGAAGGCAAGGCCAAACCTCCTCTGAAATTCTGCCAAGAAAACCCTTAGAGTCGCCACAAGTCAGAAATGACTTGAAGGCACACAACATCACCAACAACATCATGCTGCACTATTTCTCCTCATTTGGGTTTCTCATCAGGGCCAAGGCTCTGGGCAGGATTATCCTCATTGGGGTTTTCCAACACATGAGAATGCCTTTTTTAAAAAAAGATTATCTCCCTGAATACTTTACAAATATTATTTCCTATCTCTGGGGCATCAGTATGAAGGAGAGACATCCTTCTACAAATACACCAGAATACATGATGGATGTCCTAATTAGTCAAAATTCTCTGGTATAGCTCAAGTGTACATTCACAGATACATGTTTCTTGTTAAAATGATCACTTTTCACTTTGACATACACTAAACTGCATGAAGAAAACATGTCTGCCATGTCCTAGAACTGATCAGAAATCCAAAAAATGGGTGCCGTTATCTGCTTTTCACATACTATAAAACCCATTAGTACCTGTTACACCCCTTGAATCTGAAACCCAAACCAACTGAAAAAAAAAAAAACAAAAAACACAATAGCCAGTTTGACTCACACCACCGATGGCTACCAAAGCCACCAAGCTAACAGATAAAACACTCAAATGCATTCTGTTCAGAGATACAGATTTCCACTTTACAATCTGTGCATTCTCTGCCATGCAGTACAATGTGTATACTCTTTTTAAATAACCCTTACATTTCCACCACCTCCAACCCCCCCACCACCAAAATGCACATTTAAAAGAAACAAACTGTGCATTTTGTCATTGGAAGCAACATGACCTAAGAGTTCTTGGTCTAAGAGCTCTGTTCAGCAGAACAATCTGTGGTTGTTTATGCTGCATGAACACATGAAGGTCACAGATTTGAACTCCACACCTGGCTGAGCTCTTTGCAAAAATGCAGCTGGCCTGGAGAAACCAATTTTGTAATATTCTGAAGGTGTCTTTGGTACAGCATTGCCAGGGACCACTGATTGCATATGGACCTGCTGCTTAATCCAGCTTTTTGACTCACCCTTACTCAGGAGAGCAAGGAAACAGCATTAACCACAGCAAGGAAAATGCAGGATTTAAAGTCCTTCAAACTCATTTTTGTCTTTGTCTGGATATCCTTAACTTCTACCAGGTTGTTATACTATCAATGTATCCTAACTGGCAGTAGGTCTGGTATTAACTTATGGACAGAAACAATCAGCATTTTATAAATTCCAGAGAATAATCTTACTCATAGTACAATCTGCATCTTAGCTGCCAAACTGTTTCATTGTTACAGTGTCTGGGTCAGTGACTAGAGATGTAATGCATTGGCTCCATTAGCAGACATGCATGTCCATGTATGGTTATTTCATTACCAACTTCAGCAGCCCCAAAGAATAATACATACAGTAGGACCCCTGTATCAACTGGGGATTGGTTCAGGGGTGGGGTGTGGATACCGAAAACTATGGATAATAGCAAATGCCATTGAAAATAATGAGACTTCTGGTTTAAAATACCATAGAGTTATTTAGGAGGACCTAAAAATGACTAGAGAGGACAAATTTTCTAGGAAGACTCTATGGTAGGTGTGCTGTTTTGTATCCCGTGGGTAATTGATTCAGTGGATAATGAATCAGTGGATAGGGGAGTCCTACTGTTTCTGTGGAAGAACTAGTTCAAGTGCCAATGCAGACATTTGTTTGGCTGCTCAGAAGTAAGTATATGGGGATTCCTATGGCTTGTCCCAGGAAAGTTTGTATAGGATTGAACCCTCAGGCGCATTAAATCTGAACTCTGTCCCAGTAAAATCAATGGTACTTAAGCATAATGTAAATGGCTGTGTGTGTGTGCACACGCATGCCTCTTTTTTCAGCTCTGGCATTGTGACATTATCTGTGGCTTATAGAAAAAAGTATTTGTGCTCCGAAGAGCTTAACAATTAAAAGATAGCTGGAAATAAGTTTTCTCTCTCCAATTATCTAGAATTAATTGTTATGGGCATTGGGACAATTGTTTGTTTGTTTGCTTCTTCCACTTACAGACTTTTTAATTGCCACACAGATATTCATACGTGGGATACATGTATTGAATCCAATCCAATCAGATACAACATTCAGTCACAAGACAGTTTTTAAAAAGCCCATGAACAGTTACAGACTACAGGGAATAGAAGATTCTACAATGATATATTGAAATAGCTGTCACTATAAAAGTTTCTTAGCTAGTGGCTTATAAGGTGATGCAATTTGTTATTATTTGATTATCTTTAAATTTATATATCAGCTTTCTCCCAAAACTGTAATATATAAGGTGGTTAATAATAGTGAAAACCAATAAATCAACTGTAGTTAAAATATAAAACAGATAATCAAAACAAAACAAAAAAACCACAATTCACAATTGAACAAAAACCCCAAAGATAAAAGAAGCAAAAACCCAGGTAAGAGCCCCTTCTGCAGCCATCTAGCTTAATTGCCAAAGACATTCCTGAATACAAAATTACAGAAGGATGAAAGCAGTGTCAATAGCTACATTGTGATAGAGGGAGAAACTGAATTCCCACCATAATACATTCACCTAAGGAGGCAGTAGGAGGGTTGTAAGGGATGTTGTAAGCAGCTTAAATTTGCACTGGGGTGATTATCTTAACATTTTTGTACTCAGGCCGTACTGGCTGTGACACATCCTGGCTAAGATCCTATGTGGCACAGTGTAGTGCATGCAGAACTATAATGCAATCAGCCATTCAACAGTGACCAGAGTCCCTGTTGAATCACTACAGCCCTCCCCATGGCAATTCCATGGGTGATGGGAGAGGAATCAGGGAAGCATCTGGCTATGTCCTCATAGTGAGATGCAAAATTATTACATCATCCACTCAGACCAGATGGCGTCCTGCTGAGGTCTCAGTGGATGATGTAATCATTCTGTATATGGCAAAGGACACATAGCCAGATGCTTCCATGATCCCCTCAACTCTCCACCAGCCACAGAAGGACCGGGGGGGGGGGCTGCAATGGCTCAATAGTAAGTCAGGGAGATTGATCATGGGGAAGATGGAAGGCAATGCCAATCTCCACAATGGGAGAGAAAAATGAAGGAAGGAAGGAAGGAAGGAAGGAAGGAAGGAAGGAAGGAAGGAAGGAAACATAGGTAGGAGTAAGGTTGGCTATGCCTGCATATGACACTAACATGATTCTAGCCCCAATCTCCACATTCTACACCTGAAAGGTAGGGGCACATATTCTCAGAGATAGACAGGTAAGTGGAAAAGAGCTACTATGGTATGTTTACACTAACATCTTTTTAAAAATATGTTGAAAAAGAGATACTAAATTTAATTCATTTAATTCAAATCTGACATTTATATTTACATTACATTGCTGCACTAAAACACTTTATCAAAATGCAGGCAGGAAATCCCATCCATGATTTCACACCTTCCCCTTCTCCATCCCTGTTATGAGGCTCAGAGAGAAGGAAATGGCTGTCTGCATTTTGGAAAGACCCCATTTCTCATCAAACCACCCATTGACAGGGGATGAGTGAGGTTAGAAAGAAAGGCAAACACTGAGAATGGAAGGTTGAAGAAAACAAAAACATTTATCTATGATGCAACAGCCAGAGCCATCTCAACCTTATTAAAGACCACCACAATATAAATCTGAATCTCACACCTGTATAATAAATAATAAATATTTTAATAAATATTTTTATTATAAAATATTTTTATACAATAATTTTTTTAAGAAACAACAACCAAATTCTCAGAAATATGGAAGAGAAACAAATAGTTCAGCAGTCATACTGACACTGATCAGAACCTGCTGCTTCTGGGTGGGGTAGCATAACTTCTGTTCAGTTCCTCTTCTCTGTACATTGAAACTCCATAATCTCTGTCCATTTCTCAGTATGTGTTCTCTGAAAAAGAAAGTGGGAACAAAAGAAATTCTGAGACAAGAATGAAAAGAAAGGCACTGAACACATTCACAACATATTCAAAACACCTAGTACATTCTTCTTTGTCATTTGAAAACTAAAAGCCACCTGGGGACAGAGGCCATCACTCTAAGCAAGACTTGGCTTAAAATGTTGCTCCACATTGACTAAGAAGATTATCTCGACACTCATGGCCACTTGGACTGGGTATCAGCAAGAGTTGAACTTTCCCTCTTCTGAATGGTGGTGATTTCTCAAACTCTTGCTTGATGTGTATGGCAGGAACAGCAGCACGTGGAAGAATACAGATAAGCTATTCAATTTTTACATGTATTTCTATCATAAAGAACCACAGTCATGTAGCCATGTACTTAAAAAGATTCTAAGGATGGTGAGAATCGGTGGATATAGCATTGTCAATGCATCTGATACACTGCAGAAGTGAAACAATGAAACAGGAAACAGACCTCCCTGCCCAAAGCATGCAATTTATTTTTTAAGGAAATGTAGGACAAGTAAGGCACAGGAGGTAGTCTCAAGCAATTTTGCCAGTTAATAATAGAGGCCTACACAGGGACAGGAAGATACTAGAAGTGAATGACTGGCTATGTAGATGGTGTAGATAGGAGAGGTTTGGTTTATAGGCCCACAGCCTTAGATGAAGGACTACTGGCTATAGATGGGCTGCATTTCATGAAGACTGTCATTGGTAGTAGCGTGACAAGTCTGATCCAGAGGGCGTTAAATCCTTGCTGGTTGGAGACAATAGCTCTAAACATAAGGATGTGAATTCTAGAGGAGAAGCTAAGGGTGAGAATGTGATCCACAGAAAAATTGACAGTAAATTAATACATGAGAACAAATGAAGCTTCAAATACATATACCGTACACTTGAGTTTGGGAAACAAACAAGATAAGCTTGAAGACCTAGTACAGGGAGGTAAATATGAATTTACAGGCATAATGGAGACCTGGTGGGATGACTGCCATGATTGGAATATTACAACTGAAGGGTTTAACCTATTCCAAAAGAATAGGTGTTTCAGAAAAGAGGGGAAGTAGCATTATACAATTAAGACAAATTCATTTGTACAGAAATCCATGAGAGTGATCAGAGTGGACCAGTTCAGAGCATTTGGATAAAAATAAATAGAAAAATAAATAAATGCAACATTGTGGTAGGAGTTTACTACAGGCCATCAAACCAAGAAGAGGTGGTGGATTATACTTTTCAGAAACAAATCTCTGAAAAATTAAAGATGCAAGAATTAGTAGTTATGGGGGACTTCTATTGCCTGATATCTGTTTGGAGATTAAGGACTTTATCTGACACTGCCCTTAAAATGTTATTTTGCCAGCATTAAAAAACAGATTTCTATGCCGGCAAAAGAATGCTCCCCACCGCACTTACCTTCCTCTCCCAGCAATGGCAGCTCTGGCAATAAAGAGGAAGTGAATGGAGCCTCATTCACTTTCTTGTTTGAAATCCCAGAAGACTTAATCATGTGGGAGATTCAAAAATAAAGACAAAAATAAGTCATAAAAAGTTACTCAAAGCACACACACACACAATTTAAAAGTCCCAAGTAACCGAAGAACAAAACTTACCTGGATATAAGTTCAAAACTTACCAATAGATGTCCCAATCTCACCTGGAAGTTTTTGCACTGGACCGGCCATTTTCACTACAGTGACAAGATATAAATGGCCCGAGCTTGCACACGCTTGCAATGCTGGAACCAAAACAAAATGGGGCATCTACCGATGGCTTAAGCCATCAATTAAAACATATGGGTTTTGGCCAAGACATAACTGCAAAAGGGTGACGTCATCTGATCTGTGCACCCTTTTGCGGTTATGTGGTGGTGTTATGATGCTGTATTTTGTCCATCTGATAAAAGTCCTAACTCTACTAACCACAGGCTCTCCAACAACTTCCTGCTGTGCCTTGCAGAAAATTTCCTATTTCAAAACGTAGAGAAAGGAACAAGATCAGCAATCCTGGACTTGATCCTAACCAATAGGGAGGAGTGGATCATTTAGGAGGAAGTGATCATGTAATGCTACAATTTGCAGTTGTGGGATAGGGCAAAGAAGAGTATAGTCAAACACAGACACTAGATTTCATAAAAACTGATTTTTACATGTTCAGGGAAATATTGGGTTGAATCCCATGGCTAAACGTTAAAGAAGAAAGGGTGGGAGTTCTTGAAGAAGGAGTTGCAAAAAGCACAATCACAAACAATCCCATGGAAGAAGAAAAATGGGAAACAGCTGAAAAAGTCAATGTGGCTGCATAGCAAACACAAGGAGAAAGGGGGGGGGGAATATAAAGAATGGAAGGAAGGACAAATCACCAAAGAAGATTACAGATGTCTAGCCCAAGCTTGCTGACATAGTATAAAGAAAGCTAAAGTTCAGAAGGAGCTGAGAATAACTAAGCAAGTAAGGAGCAACAAAAGGTTTGTTTGTTTGTTTTTTCAGATTCATTCGAGGAAGGAGAGTGACCAGAGGAGACAGTGGGCCCACTGGTCAGTAAGGATGGAAAAATAGTAATATATCACGATGAAAAGGCAGAACTACTCAATACCTATTTTGCTTCATTTTTCTCCTAAAAAAGAGAACTGTTCACTTCTGTGCAACAGAATAGACCTTGGCAAGGGATCTGGATTGCAAATCAAGATTGCTGGCTAAATCCCTATCAATCACCTAGCTAATCTAAATGAGTTCAGATCTGCACGGTCAGACAAACTTTATCCCAGAGTACTGAAAGAACTTGCTGGTGTACTCTCTGAACCACTTGCCATCACTTTTGAGAAATCTTGGAGAACAGGTGAGATGCTAGAGGACTGGAGAAGGGCAAACATTGTCCCTTGCCTAAAAAAAAAAAAAAAAAAAAAGGAGGGGGGGCAAAAAAGAAGGTTCAGGAAACTTCAAGACAATTAACCTGACCTCAGTACCAGGAAAAATTATATTATACAGATTTATATATGAGTCTGTATGCAAGCATCTTGATGTTGTAAAGGGTTTTTCTTTACCATGGAAAGGATGCTACGATCATCCACCGCTGTTGACTTCTGTGGATGTCCAGGCCTTGTTATGTTGCAGAGCTCACCAGTGCATTCTGTTTTTCTCAGAATGTTACAAAGGGTTGATTTGGCTACTCCTAATGTTCCTGCTATCTTTCTGATGGATTTTTTTTTCAGCCTAAGGATGGCCTGTTTTAATTGCATTGAGAGCTACTTTGACCACATGTTGTGGATTCACAGCAACAGCTTCCAAATGCAAATGCCACACCTGGAAACAACTCCAGACCTTTTACCTACTTAATCAATGAATAAATAAAAAGGAATAGCCCACACCTCTCCATGAAACAGCTTTTGAGTCAATTGTCAAATTACTTTTGGTTCCTTGAAAAAGAAGAGGCTATATATTAAAGAGTTGCAATTCCTAAACCCTTCCTCTAATTTGGATGTGAATACCATCAAATTAAAGCTGAGAGACTGCACTTTAAGCCCATATTCATTATTTAACTGTAAGATGAATTTATTTTGGTAAACAGCCAATATAACAAAATTTGCCAGTGTCCAATTACTTCTGGACCTAACTGTATATAGATAAATTGAAATATTCATGTTGGACTTACCAATGTCCATCAGTTTTAACATCTGTAATTGGTATGGCTATAGATCCCTGACTCCTCTCCATTGACGCCCCCTTGTCGTGGGAGAGAGGCTTGCGTACCCTAATGATGTTTTGAGCTATGCTGGCGGTGACATAATAGCCACCGATACGGTCTCCTATGCCAGACAGGTCAAAACCAAAGGGTCTGACAAAGAGCGTCAAAGGGCAGGACGGGCTCTCTAGCCTATGGCAACCATCCTAGGAGAAGGAAAACTCTAATCCCAAACCTGGGCAGATGGTGCTCATCCAACCCTGTAAGGTCAACCATCTAAGAGAAGGAAAGTGTAATCAAACCTATGACCCGAGGACCTCACTGCTACCATCCATGCTTGCAAGGCCAGCAGATGAACCTTTGGTTTAAAGGGTGAGGCCAGTTCTGTGCACACTGCGCTCCACCAGAAAAATCCATTGCACAGGCTTGAAGGACAAATCCAATTCCAAAGAAGCCCTGTAGCAATAGGCGAGGGACAAAATGGCAAGTGTAAAGATGCACTGGAAGCTGCAGACCCAACCCTGCATACAGGCGGTTCAGGACTTTGGTCGCTCGAGGCTGACCCGGGAGATGACAGTCTTGTTCGACAGCATCCTGAATGACCAAGCAGCCTTTTTTAAGGAAAGCACTGCTTGCTCCATATGGAGAGGGGCCTAGAAAAGGTGGCCTAATGAAAGCTCATCCCCAACTACCTGGTTGGCTAGCCGCGGCCAACAGGAATCTTCTGATGCAGTCAAACCAAGGCAAAGAAACACAAGGGGTAAATAAACTGATGCTTGCATGCTGGAACATCAGAAACATGCAAGACTCTGCAGATAGTGTACAGCCTGAGCATCGTTCTACTATAATAGCCCATGAACTATCACGGCTTAATATTGACATCACTGCTCTTAGTGAAGTTCGTCTCCCTGAGGAAGGCAGCCTTAAAGAACACGGTGCCGGCTACAAACTTTACTGGTCTGGCAAACCCAAAACTGAAAAACATCCTTCAGGAGTAGGCTTTATGATTAAAAACTCCATTGCTTCCAAACTTGAAACCTTGCCAACAGGACACTCCGATCGCATTATTTCCTTACGCCTCCCACATGTTGTTCTCTTTAGTATATATGCCCCATCTATGCAAGCTGACCCTATAGAGAAAGACAAATTCTACACAGACCTATGCCACCTCATACAAAAAGTCCCTGTAGAAGATAAAATTCTTATCCTTGGTGACTTCAATGCCAGTGTAGGAAAGAACTCCGAAGCCTGGAAATGTGTCTTAGGCAAGCATGGCATTGGAAATTGCAATTATAATGATGCCTCCTGCTAGAGTTCTGTGCAGAACAACAGATGACTATTACAAACACTATCTTTCAGCAGAAACATAGCTTGAAGACAACCTGGATGCATCCACAATCCAAACATTGGCACCTCATTGACTATGTTCTAGTCCATCAGAGAAACATCCGCAATGTCTGTCATACTTGAGTGATGCCCAGTGCAGGATGCCAGAGAGATCATTGCCTCATAATATGTAAACTAAACCTTCATCTTAAGTTCACACCTAAGAGGGGTGGCATCTCAAAGAAGAGACTCCAAGTCAATAATCTTCAACAAGCTACCATGAGAGACAAATTCCAGGCAAACCTGCAAACAAAACATGAAGACCATTCTACAGATCCTTCTCCTACACTTTTTTGGCAGCATATCAAAAACAGTATCCTCCAGTCTTCAGAAGAATCCCTCGGGTTCTCCCACAAGAAAAATCAAGACGGGTATGATGAAAACAACCAAGAGATCCAAGAGCTTTTGGCAAAGAAGAGAACTGCTCACCAGGCATACTTTACCCAGTCAAGTTGCCATGTAAGAAAAGCAGCTTTCCATCTCATATGTAGTAAACTTCAACAAAAACTCCAAGACATGCAGAACAAGTGGTGGATCAATATAGCAGAAAAGACACAATGATGTGCAGATCTGGGTGATTCTAGAGGATTTTATGAAGCTGTTAAGGCAGAGTTTGGACCTACTTATCAGGTCCAAAGCTGCTTATACAGTACAGATGGTCAAACATTAATTACTGATAAAGCCTCCATCCTAAGTCTCTTTAGTGCCAACCGAGTAGTCCAACACTCAGCTATCCAGCATATGATACAAAAACTGATGAAAAATGAATTGGACATGGCTACCACTTTGGAAGAGACCCTTAAGGTCATACAGCAGATGAAAAACAGCAAGGCAGCTGGGATTGATAGAATCCCACCGGAAGTTTGGAAACACGGAGGTCATGTACTCCATGATAAATTCTACGAACTCCTTGTGAATTGCTGGGAAAAGGGGGAACTGCCATCAGATTTCCGAGATGCAGTCATCATCACCCTGTACAACAAAAAAGGAGCAAAATCCGATTGCTCAAACTACCGAAGCATAACACTGCTCTCTATTGCTGAAAAAATGGTATTTGTCCTTAGACAAGTGCAATAGAAATGTAGAGAGCAGAACAAGGGTCTCTATGTAACATTTGTTGACCTTACCAAAGCCTTCGACACCGTGACTAGAAAAGGTCTGTGGCAGATCCTGGAAAGACTAGGATGTCCCCCCAAATTCCTTAAAATGATTATGATGCTACATGAGGGCCAGCATGGTCAAATCAGATATGGTGATGCTCTTTCAGAGCCCTTTCTAATAACTAATAGAGTGAAGCAAGGTTGTGTAATTGCTCCAACTTTATTTACAATATACTTCAGCATGATGCTCCAAAGGGCTACGACAGAGCTTGAAGAAGAAGACGGCATCTATATAAGTTACCGTACTGATGGTAGCTTGTTTACCTTAAGCCAGCTGAGGGCTCGCACCAAGACTCTAAACTATCTGGTCTGTGAGCTGCTCTTTGCTGATGATGATGCTCTTTTTGCCCACACAGAAGGAGCTCTGCAGCGCCTAACATCCTGCTTCGCAACAGCTGCAGAGCTGTTTGGGCTGGAAGTCAACCTGAAGAAAATGGAAGTTCTTTACCAGCCTGCACCACAGGATGAACACCACCATCCCCACATTGCCATCAGCAACTCTGTGCTTAAGTCCGTTCAGCAGTTCACCTACCTGGGAAGCATCATCTCCTCAGATGCCAAGATTGACAAAGAGATTGATCACAGATTAGCAAAGGCATATAGTGCATTTGGAAAACTTTACAAAAAAGTCTGGAGTAATAAACACCTAAGGCGAAGCACAAAATTCAGTGTGTATAGAGCCATTGTACTGTCTATTCTCCTTTATGGGTCTGAAACATGGGTCACCTATCGCCACCACTTACGATTCCTCAAACGCTTTCATCAGCGCTGTTTACACACAATCCTAAATATACACTGGACTGACTATGTGACGAATGTTGCTGTCCTTGAACAAGCAGGGATCACCAGCATTGAGGCCATGATATTGAGAACACAGCCGCGCTGGGCAGGGCACGTTTCTAGGATGGAGGACCATCGCCTCCCCAAAATAATACTCTACAGTGAACTCGCCATGGGTCAGCGTAAGAGGGGCACTCCAAAAAAGCGATACAAGAACTCCCTGAAACAGCATCTCAGGCTTTGCCAAACTGATCACCAACAATGGTCCAACCTGGCCTCACATCGGGAGGCATGGAGACACACTATCCACAATGCTGCTGCCTTATTTGAGAACTCATGCTGAACAAGTCTTGAAGAGAAACGACAACGCAGAAAGAATCACAACCCGGAAACACCACCCAAGGAGACCTTCTGCTGTGCTTTCTGCAACCAGACTTGTTTATCTCGTATTGTCCTTTTTAGTCATCAGCACACTTGCAGTAAGCACGGGATGAGTCCTTCCTGAATTTTGATTTGCGAAGAAAAGCCAGAGATCCCTGACTACCTCTTTTACAGCAGAAGTTACTCTTTGGGGTATATTGGTCACCACAACATCTATTCAAAAAAGGCCTTTCTAAATCAAGAAAATGTTGAGATGTAATATTGCTAATACTTCCTTAACACACATGTTTTGGAGTTGTACCACAGTAGCTACACTTTGGGAGGGAGTAATAACACAAGTAAATTTGGTTTTAGAATGTCCTTGATATTCAGGGACATACATGCTCTTTTGAACTATTTACCTCTTTCTTGGAAATATACAAATTGTATGTAACTGAGATCCATTTTGGATGTAAACAAATCTTTTTTTAACAAAGTTGGAGCAGGACTCTGAGTCTTGGCCACTGTTTCTCCCCCATACATTGTTTGCTCTTTTTCCTCTGGGTGTCTTTCTCTCTCCTCCCATTTGTCTCTCTCTTTCCCTCTCCATATCCACTCCTTCCTCATGGGGATCCTGTGGGGGGGGGGGGCAGCCCACAAGTATTACCTAATCATATGACTTTTTCAGACCTAACCCCCATTAATGTTCCTGTCCCACCAAAATTAAAAGTGAACATGTCCCAGCAACCTCCCCCCATCAGACCTAACTTTAGCAGTGGTAAAAGGCAGCCCTGGCAGTAATGGAGCATGAACAGAGCTCCATTTACTTCTGGTTTTCAGATCTTGGCAATTCTCATCAGAAGATGCTAGTGTGGCAAATCTGGGGGAAAAAAAGATACAAAAAGTTCACACAAGCACAGAAACACACTTTACAGTTTACTAGTAAACCAGGGAGGTTCATAAAAAGAACGTCCCCTACTTGGCGGTCGTGACCTCACCCAGAATTGTTCTGTCATCAATGCTGTATTCATGTGAACACAATGGCACAAAGTTTCAAATGCTGGCAATGCTGGCACAAAAGTGGAACAGGAGATCTATTGATGTCTTGGGCCATAAATAAAAAAGAATGGTGAAGTCGAAGGCTTTTGCGGCTGGCATTCATAGATTTTCCTTGGGTATTTTCCAGGCTGTGAGGCCATGTTCTGGAATAGTTTCTTTCTGGTGTTTCTCTTGCATCTGTGGCTGGCATCTTCAGAGAATGGCTGGGTAGGAGTGTGTGTGGAGTTTATATGCTATGAACCCCTGTTGGGGAGTATGTGTAATTTGTGTAATTGGATTATTAGTTTCTGGGTATGGACATGCAAGGCTGATTAGTGTCTGTTTGGCTAATGGTTGGTTGATGGGCCATTATCTGCTGGGCATCCCCCTGTCCCTGGGTGGAATTCCTTTGTACGTGTTGAATTTTGATTCTATTGTTTTTCAAAACTGGGAGCCAGATTTTGTTTACTTTTAGGGTTTCTTCTTACTGCCAGAAAAATCAGCAGTAGCCAGAACATGTTATAAGCCACAAGATATACAGAAAACCCACACACATGGACAGATACCTACACAAGAACTCCAATCATCACCCAGGACAAAAAAGAAGCACAATAAAAACATTGGTAGACCATGCCCCCCCCCAAAAAAAATCTGCAAACCCCACTACCTGGAGGACAAACTGAAGCACCTAAACTAGGCCCTACAGGCTAATGGTTACTCCAGATCAGATATCACAAGAGCATCCAGATCCAGAAAAAAAACACAAGAATGAAGAAAAACAGCCACCCAAAGGGAAGGTATTTTTACCATACATCAAAGGAGTCACAAACAGAATAGGGAAACTGATGAGGAAACACAACCTCCAAACTATCTACAGACCAACCAAAAAAAAAAAAAAAATCCAAGAAATGCTATGCTCAGCAAAGGACAAAAGAGACCCTCTCACAGCTGCAGGAGTTTATTGCATACCATGCAGCTGTGGACAAGTTTACATAGGGACCACTAAACACAGTGTGCAAACACGAATCAAGGAACATGAGAGACACTGCAGACTGGGCCAGCCAGAAAAATCAGCAGTAGCAGAACATGTTATCAACCTTGCATTTCTATATCCAGAAACTAACCATTCAATTACACAAATTTGCATATACTCCCCTACAGGGGTTCACAGCATATAAACTCCACACGCACTCATACCCAACCGTTCTCTGAAGATGCCAGCCACAGATGCACGCAAAACGTCAGAACGAAACTATTCCAGAACACGGCCTCACAGCCTGGGGAAAAAAAACAAGGAACATCTATAAAAAAGAATGGGTTTTTGATTTGACATGATTGCAAAAGGATGACATTGTCTGATATGTGTGCTGTTTTGCATTCACTAGACATTGTTATAAAGTCATATTTGCTGCGTGTGATAAAGTCTATCGTGTTCTCCCCAAAATTCCTCTCAAATTACAGTACATTTAATTTGGGGAGAAAGTATTTTACAAAATGCACTTTTGTAATATAATTTCATATAACTGATACTTAGTATTAATGCATGGGATCCAATCTCTGAAAAGTACTTCATATTAACACATGGAATCTGATCTTTGAAAACTCCTTTCCTAGCTCTGTCACCACCAGCAATTTCCACAAGCAAACAGCAGCACTGATTGCTGCTGTTTTTAACCCAGGCCCAGTCACGAGGCCGTCTGAATCTATTGATGGATCAAATAAATGCATAATTGTCTCAGCCTCTATAGCAGTGATTAACAAACTTTGGTCCTCCAAGTGTTTTGGACTTCATCTCTCCAAAGCCCTAGCCACCTTGCCCAACAATCAGGAATTCTGGGACATGAAGTCCAAAACATCTGGAGGACCAAAGTTTCATAACCACTGACCTATAGCAATTAACTGTAAATCTGTACAGAAAAGGTGCTTCCAGCTTAGAGTATATGCCCTAAAGAGGCTCTAATATGATTACTTCTGTGTCTAGGATTGCTGATAGACCTCCATTCATTTCCTCAATTCATTTCTGTTTTTATAGAAAAGAGATTTCATAAACAGATACATTGACAATGGTTTGCTTGCTACAAAGTGATCATTGCTCTGAAAGGCCATGAAGTTATCTTATATGTACAGTATCTTTATCTTATATGTATCTTTGCTGCATGTTATGAGGAGTGTGTGACTGCTACCCTGGGGCAGCTGCTCCCCACCTCCTCTTCTGTGCCACATGTGGTGCTAGAAAACATATGAAGAATGTCTGTCAACTGAAACCAAGAGATCTCTCCTCCCTATACCAGCAGGTATAGATACTTGTTTAACATGAATTTCAGTGTGAGAAGAAAACTTAAAGTCTATCAACCTCATGAGACAAGGCTAGGGGGGGAAATATAAAGAGGGATTCAGAGGAACTTGATGAAACTGAGACTGATTTTCACACCCTTAGTACCACCAGGCAATGAGCCTTCAGCAGCTTTCATGTCAGTCTGCAACCTTTGATGTATTTTTACCTGTTTGATATTTTTGTATACCGGTAATGCTTTTGTTAATTTTATGGTTTTTAATTAAGGTAAACAGTTTGGCTAAAGCAGGGAGGGCACATTCAATTCAGAAGGGAGAGCATATGATCAATATTTTAAAGTTCATGGGCTCTTGGGGAACAGTGAATAAAGAGAAATGTGTCTCCCTCTCACTTTATATTTGGACTGACAGCAGTTTTAGGACTAAAAAAAGGACAGTTTTACTTTCCACAACTCACAGTTAACATGAGAATTCATGGCCACCAGTAATTATAGACAGCATGTTAAAAGAAAGACTAGACAAAATCCTATCCGCTGCCATTAGTTAAATAGAATTTCCATTGTCCTGAATAAAACTGCCATGTTCAGAGGTAGTATACCTTTGATTCCCAATTCACGAGGAAAACAACAGTGAAGGCTGGACTGGCTGGAACGTCAAGATGTCTCAGTCACAGGAAGAGGTGACATTTTTAAATATAGAAAAGTCTACATAGTTTGCCTTTTTCTGGAGCCAGCTGAATTCTTCTGAACAGAATATAAACCATATCAGTTGTTCCAGAATGAACACTTGAATATCATCTCCTTCCTAAAATACAAATGTCTAGCAGATATTTTCTTCTGGCATTTATATGTTACGGTGCAACTTTCAGCTGCAATAATTCTCTATTTCATAAAATGCAGAGTTTTACAAGCAGTCCAATGGCTCCCTAAATAAATTGAAATACTTGCCTCTGTGGAGATATTATAATCTTGTCTTGTTCATATTTTGTGATGGATTTGAAATATGTTTTTTTAATCTTCTTACCTTGTGTTGTTGCTTTGAGGAAGGCTTGGGGAGATAGTGTACACCCACATACATGGGGTGGGGAATATGTGAGCCTTTAGGTGTTGGACTGCAAATCCTAGCAGCCATAACCAATATAGTGTAGTCCAATATGAAGAATGCTGGGAATGGCAGTCCAACATCTGGAGGGCCCCATGATTCCCACACCTTCTTTCTCCCCCATCCATCCATCCTAGAGCATATATGTCTGCTCTCATAATCAAAGATAAATACTTCCATTCAGTGCTTGGTTTCCCAAAAGAGTGTTTCTGTGGATCAGATCATCTTGGAATATGAACATTTTGAGGCAGAAGATCCCATGCATCTCTAGGACAGTCATCTGGAGATTGTCAATTAATCTAAGCCGTCTACACATGAGCTTGATTCATAATATACTGGTGTTGTATAGTAGTCATAAAAAGTATATTCTTCAGTTAAAGTCACTGCTCGTGATGTTGCTACTCACAAGAAATCCCATGGCAACAGGAACATGTTACTTCCTAATATTTTTTAAAAAAGAAATCTGTTTATTAACATATAAATTTAATTATATAAAGCAACATAAGGGATCAAACTACAACACTACTATCTAAACCAACTACTACAACTAAGAACATACTAAAGAATAAAATAACTAACTATTTACATCAACTAACAGGTGGAAAGAAAGCAAAAAGACAGACAAAAAAAAAGATATATATGACTCCCAACATATCAGCTTATGGTTATAGCTGTCTAATCATTCTTCTTCCTCCATTATTATTCTATTTGTTCTTCCTCTACCTATTCAGATATAATACACTTCTGCTTATTACTCTTTTCTACTACTCTTCAAAATCCTAATCTCCACGACTTTTTTTCTCATATACTCCTTTACTAATCCCTATTCCCTTTTAAAAGTATCTAATGACTTTTCTCTAACTATATTTGTCAGTTTGTCCATTCCAACACTGTCATACAATTTTAATAACCAATCTTCCTGTGATGGAACAGCCATATTTTTCAATTTCAGTGTGTATAAAATTCTAGCAGCTGTAATCTTATATGATTCTTCCATGTTCCTTCTGCAACTGTTCTTCCATCAAACCCATTAGGAAAAAAAATATGGCTTTAACTGAAGTTTAAGGCCTTATCTACACCAGCAATAAAATCTGACCCCCCCCCTCAAATCTAGCCTGATAATGTCACACAATGTGCAGCATTATCCCTGAATCTGGTGTGATTTACGGCCCTATCCAAACAAGATTCAAGGTATACCAGCTAAAATCTAGTTTGGGAAGACTTGTAGTTTTCTCTGGAGTTTGCGGGAAACTCTGGAGAAAACTGTAGTGTGGGCAAAGGTTCCACACTGGATTCAGATGGTGGGGAGACAGGACAAGTGCTGCCTGACAGGCACTGCCATTTTCCTCCTCCTCTGCAGTGCTGCCACTGGCTCTCCCAGCACACAGTCACTCGTTCATTATGCAGCAGAAAGGCAGAGCCAGTGGTGGTGGTATATCTTAGCAACTAAATGTTCATTATTTGCACACAATTGTGTGTCAGATTCTGATTTTGCTGTTTCCAAATCATACAGTTTCTTGTCCACTTTAAATCTCTCAAATAATTGTCTATAAAAGTATAGTTGAAGATTATCATAGAATCATAGAATCATAGAATTGCAGAGTTGGAAGAGACCACGAGGGCCATCCAGTCCAACCCCCTGCCACGCAGGAAATCACGACAGATGGCCATCCAACCTCTGTTTAAAGACCTCCAAGGAAGGAGACCCAACCTCACTTCAAGGGAGTGTCTTCCACTGCCGAACAGCTCTTACTGTCAAAAAGTGGTTGGACTGGATGAGCCTTGTGGTCTCTTCCATCTCTATGATTCTATGATTGTTTTGCAAAAAAACATACCTGTAAGTAGTCAAAATTAATAACAATCTGCCTGCCAGTGTTGAGCTCCCTCTCTCATCTTAAAACAGCTCTGTGGTCCCTCATGAGAGCTCAGTGGGCTCTCATAAGTAGTTTATCTGATATTATTAAACACTGAGGACTAGGAGCATAGGTGAACCATTGATATCGAGTCCTGCTTATGAGCTACCTGTCTGGGCAGTGGACCACAACAGGACACAGGATGCTGACCTACGTAATCCAGCAGGGTTTTATTCTTTTTAACATCAGAAGGATAAACAAATGAAGGTCTTTTCACACTATACAGTTGCAGTGCTGTGATTCCACTTTAACTCATATGGCTGCCTTCTGTGGAATCCTGGAGTTTGTAGTTTGGGGAGGCACTAGAGCTCTCTAACTAAGGAGTCTAAATGCCCCTTCCCTGGACTGGCATTCTCCAGGGTTCCATAGGATGGGGCCCAAGTTGTTAAAGTGGAATCATTGTGCTATAATTGTGGAATGTGAAAAGGCCCTGGGAACAGCTTTGAAAGCTGTTTGGTGCTGTTTTCAAGGTTTGCCTATGGTCTTTTAATTAATTTTAATGTTTTTAATGTTTATAAATTATAAATTGTTTAATTTTTTAAAAATTAATTTAATAACAGGTGAAAGCACAGGGACATTCCCCACTACCACAAATTATGCAGTTGAGTTTCCTGCATTTGGGGAATTCGCAGGGGTCAGCACACCCGGAGTGCAATGGTTGAGCCTCACCCTGAGAAAACCACCTTCATGATCATGGTGTCTCCCCTGCCACGTAAGCATGTTTAAATTGTTTATTCATTTTTAAAATAACTTTATAAGTGATCTCCAACATGACAGGCATAAGCAGGGTCCCTAGTCTAACTCCCCTTCATGCCAGAGATAATTCGTGTGTGGGCGAGGGGACCATCAGCCAGCTCCTTCCCAATCAACAGGGGAAAAGTCCTCCATCGATCTCAGCGACTGCTGCCCAGTGAGGGATTTTCAGGGTCCCCATGTATCCCCTAAATACAAAACAGTCACAAGCGCATAACTCTAGGTTACATATTCATAATGCGCAATGGGATTTTGGCCAACAACAAGATGATGATGATGATGATGATACAGTGGTTCCTGAAGGAGAGGACTGAAGTAAGGGAGATGAGAATTAGCCAAATTTCAAACCCCATTCCCAGGGTTTGTGAATCGCCTTAATGAGTTTCCTGCCAGGGAGAAGAAGGAGAGCAGCTTCTGGAGAGCCATTTTGAGTGGGCGGAGCTTCTGGGAGTTTGCATTTTTTTTAAACTCTTGGGAGAGGCTGCTTGTTGCTGAGGGGGGTGGAGCTTCTGTGAGTCACGAATTTGAGTGACCAAACAAAAATAAAGCACACCTAAAAGTACAGCTTAGAGTTCTCAGCATTAACTAAGAGTTCTAAAAGCTCTCACCATGGACACTGAGGGGGCTGCTGCAGTCACCTGCAACACTTGGTGGGATGTTTGTCTTCTTGGCTACAGACGTGGGGAACTTCACATGCACCAAGTGCAAGCTAGTAGCCCTCTTGGAGGAGAAAGTACAGCAGCTGGAGACACGGGTAGCTACAGTTCAACATATTCGGGATCAAGAGGTTTTTCTGGACAGAACAGAAACAGTCTTGGGCAGGGACCGCACAGAGGAACTGGCTGGGGAGGAGAGGGTCACTCCACAGACACAGGAGGTAGACAGCTGGAGGAATGTCGCACACAGAACAAGAAAATCCAGGGATTCTTCGAGCAGCTTGCAGCTACAGAATCGATTCGAAGCCCTTTCCCTTATCGAAGACAATGAGGAAGAGCAGCATGGACAGACTTCAGGGGCAGAGCAGGGGACCCTGAGAGGACCACTGCAAGGACAGCAGCTGCGAAGCCTCGGGGGAGGCGTGTGGTGGTGGTGGGGGACTCCTTGCTGCGGGGTACAGAAGCAGTGGTTTGTGGGTCTGACAAGATGACTCGGGAGGTGTGTTGTCTCCCTGGGGCAAAGATCCATGATGTGACAGAGAGGCTGACAAGACTCCTCAAGACTACAGATCATTACCCCTTCCTTTTGGTCCATGTGGGAACCAACGATACTGCAAGGCACAGCTTTTCGAAGATCAGAAGAGATTATGAGGCTCTGGGGAGGAAACTGAAAGAAATGGATGCACAGGTTGTCATCTCGTCTCTTTTGCCAGTTGAAGGGCATGGCCCAGGAAGGGAGAGGAAAATAGCCGATAAGCAAAGAGGTAGTACAGGAATACCTTTTTAAACGAAATGAATTTAAATCTCCAGGACCAGATAAACTACATCCAAGAATATTAAAAGAGCTGGCAAATATAATCTCAGAGCCATTGGCAATAATCTTGGGAACACCCTGAAAACAGAAGTCCCAGCGGACTGGAGGAGGGCAAACGTCCCCATCTTCAAAAGGGGGAAAAAAGAGGATCCCAACAATTATCGTCCAGTTAGTCTGACATCAGTACCAGGCAAGATTCTAGAGTAGATCATTAAACAGAGAGTCTGTGAACATTTAGAAGACAATGCCATAATCACAAAAAGTCAACACGGGTTTCAGAGAAACAAGTCATGCCAGACTAATCTGATCTCTTTTTTGATAAAATTACCAGCTTGGTAGATGAAAGGAACGCTGTGGATATCGTATACCTTGATTTCAGTAAGGCCTTTGACAAGGTTCCCCATGACATTCTTGCAAACAAGCTTGTAAAATGTGGACTAGACAAGTTAACTGTTCAATGGATTTGTAATTGGTTGACCGGCCGAACCCAAAGGGTGCTCAGCAGTGGCTCCTCTTTGTCTTGGAAAGATGTGACCAGTCATGTGCCACAAGGTTCGGTCCTGGGCCCAGTGCTATTCAACATCTTTATCAATGACTTGGATGAGGGAATTAGGGGCATACTTATCAAATTTGCAGATGACACCAAATTAGGAGGAGTAGCTAATACCCTAGAGGACAGGATCAAAATTCAAAATGACCTGGATAGACTGGAGAGCTGGGCCAAAGCTAACAAAATGAAATTCAATATGGAGAAATGTACGGTACTGCACTTAGGGTGAAAAAATGAAATGCATAGATATAGGATGGGGGAGACTTGGCTGAATGAGACTACATGCGAAAGGGATCTAGGAGTCCTAGTAGACCACAAGTTGAACATGAGCCAACAGTGTGATGCGGCAGCTAAAAAGGCCAATGCAATTTTGGGCTGTATCAATAGAAGTATAGTGTCTAGATCAAGGGAAGTAATAGTGCCACTCTATTCTGCCTTGGTCAGACCTCACTTAGAATACTGTGTCCAGTTCTGGGCACCACAATTCAGAAAGGATATTGACAAATTGGAGCGTGTCCAGAGAAGGGCAACTAAAATGGTGAAAGGTCTGGAAACAATGCCTTATGAGGAGAGACTTAGGGAGCTGGGTATGTTTAGCCTGGAAAAAAGACGGTTTAGAGGCGATATGATAGCCCTGTTTAAGTATTTGAAGGGATGTCACGCTGAGGATGGAGCAGGCTTGTTTTCTGCTGCTCCAGAGACTGGAACACGGAGCAATGGGTGCAAGCTCCAGGAACAGAGATTCCACCTCAACATTAGGAGGAACTTTTTGACAGTAAGGGCTGTTCGGCAGTGGAACGCACTCCCTCGGAGCGTGGTGGGGTCTCCTTCCTTGGAGGTCTTTAAACAGAGGCTGGATGGCCATCTGTCGGGGATGCTTTGATTGTGATTTCCTGCGTGGCAGGGGGGTTGGACTGGATGGCCCTCGTGGTCTCTTCCAACTCTGCAATTCTATGATTCTATGAAAGATTTGAAGGGGTGTCACATGTCCCTCTATTTTCAATTTTTCAGCTGTTTACATTCTAAATTGTCCTTCTTCCAACTTTAAAAGATCTCTATAGGTAATCCATTTATCTTTTAGTCTCTTTTCTCTTACATGTAAAGCTTCATGGGACAAGACCCCCAGAGGCATTTTAGAACATGATCTTGTTTTGTACTTATTCCATATTCTTAACAGTGATTCTGATATAGTGGTTATTAAAATCAGCATGTACTTTATCATACCACGGAAAGCCACGCTAACTATATCTCAAGTCAAATCCCTCCAATGGTAATAATTTCTTCTTCTCCAAAGTTATCCAGTCTTTTAACCAAACTAAACAGCAGGCAGAAAAATACAATTTCAGGTCAGGAAGATGTAGGTCCCTCTCTATTTTTCATCTTGTACAATTTTGAATGTAACTCTAGGCTTTTTCTCTTGCCATATGAACTGTGAAATATCTTTCTGCCATTCTTTAAATGGTGCCTCATTAGTCAATATAGGTACTGTCTGAAACAAGAACATCATCTTCAGTAGAACATTCATCTTTATAGCTGAAATTCTTCCCAATGATGAGTCTCAATTTACTCCATTTTAGTAAATCTTGCTTAATTTATCATTCCAAATTTTATTCCAAATTAATAAATTTTTATTAAACAATTTATCACAGAAATGTTAACACAAAACATACAAGTAAACAATAAATGAAATAAACACAATATAACATACACCTATAAATCTAACAACCCCTGACCCCTCCCTTAAAAGACTTTCCACATACTTGCCAGTTACTTCCTTATTTCATTATTCCTTGTTTCTACCTCTGTTTTCTACTGTTAGTCTTAATTAATCTAGTTAGTTATAATAGTATTATTAACATTCCTAAATATAATTCCAAATTTTAACACAGTTATCTTGAAATAAAGGAATATGTGACTTCATAGTATGACATTGTCAGAACAACTTGACAGCTTCCATTCAGCACTTGCCCCATTTGGCACCTTTTGTTTCAACAAGGTCTCCTGCGGTATGGGGATTTTGAAGCTAGCAACACAATCTTTTAATGATATGCAAACTAGATAGATAAATAGATAGCTAGACAGAAAGATAGAATCAAGCTCTTGATCAGAAATGTAAAAAGAATAAGAGGGACATTGTTATAAGATCTGTGTATATTTTAAAGATTATAATGGATAAAGTGTACTAAAAACATATTATGTCTTCTCTATCACCTGCTTAAATCGTAGTCAGGGGCAATCATGTTAAATATATTTTGATCTTTTTCTCCTTTTCAACTCCCCCGCCCACACACACACACATAGTGCCTTTATTGACCATACCATCTGAAGAAGAGTTCTATGAAACTCAAACACTGTGACCTGTGTCTGGCCATTTTAACAAAGAGTTTGCTGCACCTGTCTGAGTAGAGTTTGGAAAATGGCATTACAACTACAGCTGTTCATGAACTGAAGACTCAGTTCACAATAGAAACATGTCTCCCACCACTGTGATTATGTAATTACTTTGCAGCATACATTTGGTGTGTTTGCTTGCTATTGTAGATTCATACAGCCAAGGACATTTCTCATTAAAAGTACAAAAAAGACTATACATTTGACATATTCTACCATGCATCTATAAATGATGTGTGACAAAAACGTCTTTACCACTTGAGAACCAAATGCAAAATTACTCACTTTTGAGAAACTGGAAGCTGAAGAATTATTTTACAGATACTATAATCACAATGGTAACTACTTTGGGGGCCTTGAGAATGTAGGTCTAAATCGAATTTTTAATTCCAAACAGAGTAAACTCATTAAATAAATAGGTCTACCTTTTGCAGGGATTAGGAACTGGATTTATATTCCAACTGATGAATCACTTTTACAAAGTAACTTCCTGAGCTCTGAGTAGGTACAGGTGTGAGTTACTGGGGGCACAAAGAGAGCATTGGCCCATTAAAATTCTGCCACCCCCATGGAATTTTCCTTCAGTCCCTAAATTTCTACCATTGTTGAAACTTAAAACATCTGTTGAGCATTTAGGATTTCAGTTTAGGCATCCAAAGTAACGGGGCAGACAAAGGTACCAAAGGGATGTAAACAGCACAAATACAAGGTCTGTTTATTAAATAGTGAGACTGTGTTTCTACTTTTCAGACAATTCAGGGAGTAATGATTGTGAATGCTTGAGTGGGGACCTTGAACATGTCTGAACCTGCATGACAAACATCAGCACTGTCAGACGTTCAGTTAATTGTCAGTTGTCATTTAAAGCAGCTGTTTTCTGTGGTGTGCTGGAAAAATGCTAAGTTTAAAAATCAAGCAACATGTCAATTTGAAATTCTTAGTAAAATTGAATAAACACCAGTGGAATCTTTTCAAATGCTTACTGAGGCTTATGAGAAAGACTCCATGTCTCGTGCATGTGACTTTGAGTGGCACAAAAGATTCAGAGAAGGATGTGAGAATGTGGAAGATAATGAACACCCTGGACAACCTTCCACCAAAGAACCAAAGAAATTGTGGAAAAAATCAGCCAGATTATTCAAGGAGACCGCTGACTCAGTGTCCAAATGATAGCTGAAGCCATTAACACTGATATTGCGTGGAAAATATTTTCATGAGGATCTCAACATGAGAAAAGTTTGTGCCAAGATGGTCCCTAAAGGTTCTCACAGCAGAGAAAAAGGAATGCTGCAAGGAAATTTGTGCTGACATTCTGCTGCAACTTGAGGGAGACCCAAGCCTTTTTCAAAAAATCACCCCTTGTGATGAAACCTGGATCTTCCAGTATGATCCTGAGACAAAAAAAAAGTCAATGCACTAGAAAACACCATCACCATGAATGGGAAAAAAAAAGTCAAAGTAAGTCCACATTCAAAGCCATACTCATTGTTTTTTTATTTTACATCAAGGGCGTAATCTTGGCAGAATGGATTCCAGAATGCAGAACAGTGAACTAGCATTATTATAAGAAAATTTTGACAAAATTTTGAGAAAGATCGGGGGGGGGGAATGGTCCAGAACTATGGAAAACTGGTTTCATTCTTCATCAAGGCAATGCACCTGCTCACACAACACTTCCTGAGAAGCAGTTTTTGGCCAATAAATGCATTACTACACTTGAACACCCTTCATATTCTCCAAATTTGACATCATGTAACTTTTTTATTTTCCCTATAGTGGAATTAGTCCTTAAAGGAACACGTTTTGAATCAATTGATGCAGTAAAAAAGAAAATGATAGATGTGTTGGAACAGCTGACAGAAAATGATTTGTTCCACACCTTTGAGCAGTGGAAAACAAGACTGCATCAATGTGTGACTGTGAACAAGAAGTATATTGAAGGGGACAAGTATTAGAATTGTAATACATATAAATAAATATTGGTTATTGTATCAGTCTCGTTGTTTAATAAACAGACCTCATTCTAGATATGGATTGTTTTCAGTTCCTCATTGCTTGTAGCTAGAAATTTAAGGAGGTAAGGAAAAAAATAATTTGGGGGGGGGAGAATTCCTCTTTTGGTGGGACAATACCACCACCCCTGATACACTCCTTGGTATATAGTTGTACACCTTTTGAGAATTCATCCACTGGTACCTAAAATTAGAAAATAAAATTAATCTAAAATTAGATGGTTCGTCATAGTCAAATATCACCAGTAGACATTGCTTACCAGACGTTTTATCTTTTCAGGTATTGTTATGTTGTGACTATTTTGCCCTCTGGCTTTTCTTCGCAAACGAAGATTCAGGAAGGACACATCCGCACTTTCCTGACTATTTTGATACACTAAATAAATAATGTAGAGTGTTAGATACAACACTATTGGTCATTTCAGTGGCTCTGCACTTATTATTCTTGCTGCCCTGACAATTTGTCCTCACAATAGTGGAAGCTTCCTGTTGAAAGTAGGTGATGTCAATCCTCATAATGGATGGTCACTGTAATTATAAAAAAATATGAAAAGAAAATTGCTTTTTAGCCAGTATTATCTTGTCAGAGATTTCATCTTGGACTAGTTAGCTTGACAGATGTACTGAAACTTTGGGTAATTAAATTCCTGTAGCATGTAGCTGTCTTGTTTGATATTATTTTATACCATTTTTTAAAAGGAAAAAATCATTTAATTGGCATTATGAACTCATTAACCAGTGGAATGGATTTTCAGGCAGGTCATGACTAAACAAGTTATAAAATGTTTTAATCAGGCCACCTAAGTAACATTTTTATGAGGCCATCATCAATATTAGGGTGGCATTTCACTAGTGATTTACTTCTTTGTTTAGTTTTAACCATTGCCATGCTACTCATCTAATACAAATTGCTGAAACCAATTCACAACAGCAAGGACAATGAAAACCATGAAGAACAAAAATTATCACAAAACCAGCAGGGAAATCAACCATTTCCAAACAGCTGACCTGATATAGTGGTGTGTTGTGTGCATTTGGTGTACTGGGTACTTCTATGTTGGTGGGACAGTGAATACAGTAGGACCCATGTATCTGTGGGGGATTGTTTCCAGCCCCCCCGCCCTGAATACTGAAAACCACAGATAATAGTGAACACCATTGAAAATAATGGGACTTCAAGTTTAAAATACCACAGAGTTTGCCCTGGAGGACCTAGAAAACATCTAGAGAGGGTGCCTCTCTAGGCATTTTCTAAGACTCTATGGTAGGTGTGCTGTTTTGTGTCCCGCAGATAACTGAATCAGTGGATAATGAATCAGCAGATATGGGGGTCCTACTGTATAGTCTGGTTTTCACTTTGGCCTTTAAAGGAGTTATCCAAGGTGCTTAGCCTGTTTTTGGAATAGGGTACAACACTTTGGACAGCTTATTTGAATTTCACATTGTAACCTGGAGTTGATTTACTCCCCCACTAAGCTGGGACCCACCAACCACTACTGGTATAGTGCTGGATATATGTACCAATTAAGTAAGGTACAATTTACAACACTAGTGGGAAAAGTACAGCTCGCTGGGCACCAGGACTAGTTTAAGCAATTTGGGGGGGGGGCTGCAATGTTTTATTTGGGGGGGGCTATGTTTATCTCAGGTCAGTGTAACCTAAGCTAACCTAAGCTAACCTATTCACAGTACAGGATATTAAATTACTACTAACAGTGTTTTTGCAGGAGGAGGGTTACCATGCCCACCCACCCCCACAATGGCAGGCTCCCCTGAGGCCCTGCTGGGCACATGTGATTCATCCAGGGTTTGCTCAGCCTCCCTTTAAAACAACGAATGAAAACATTTCCCTCTATATATTAGGGCAGGGGTGGGCAACTGCAGAGGGGGCAGGATTACCTGCTGTGGGAGGAGTACTAGCACTCTGGGAATGACCGGGAGTGATACTACATCACTTGCATTTTCACTTTTGCATTTGACTGGTTTTGAGCTATTTTGCTACCATACTGCCTAGTTGTTGTTGTTGTTTTAAATCAGTTTTGAGAGTCTAGGTGCTTGGGGGAGGCTTTATGGGCCATCAAGGCCTGTATATCTAGGTGCTTGAAGGAGCAAAATGAGCCACCAAGCCCTGTATGTAGCCTTTGGGCCACAATTTGCCTACCCCTGCCCTTGGGTATGAGAATCAAGTCTGCCATATTTTGAATCCCCCTCAGTGTTTTTAGGCTCAGAAGATACCTTTATGTAACAATGAAATTACTCAGACATTGATCTCTGGCTTATATGCTTGTTAAATAAAGGCCTCTCCTGGGATTAAATCAGCCCTGGATGGGACATAAATGTAGCAACTGACACACACACACACACACACACACCATTTTTTGTTATTTAAAATAAAATACAAGGATGGGGCAAAGCAGGAGAGCGGCCCTTCAGAGTCTTGCAGCAGTAGGGACAATACACTCTCCCAGACCCTGGGAGTTGTTCATTTCTGGTTTAAAACAACAATGGAAAAAGAAGACCCCTGAATTTCCAATATTACATAATTTATTTTTTAAAAAAATAGACAGCAGAAAAAACACTCTTAAACAGACTGCAACCAAAATCCTACATAATCTCAGCATAGTGTAAAAATGTACCAAAAAAGTTATGCTATGTTAGCATTATGCAAATCCCTACACTGAACAACATCATAGTGCAATGTATGACAAATATTGAGTATCCACAGCTGTCCTTCATTGTGCAGTACACAAGGCACAAGGCACAATATCACACTACTCTATGTGCATTATTGCACACCTATAAGTGTTTTAAATGCAGAATTCCACTCTCCCACTATCAGCATCCTCATTGTTTGAAAAAGTATGCCACATAGGTAGCATACAAGTATGCCTTTGTATGGGACCAACAGATTTGTGGCCAATACCATTCTGATTCTTTCCCCCCCAGTCATAGGGAGGTCCAGTACAGGATTTCTGGCCCTGAGTGGATCTGGATGTGTACCATTGAGTGTGATGCTGGAAAGACATACAACGATAGACCAGATCAAGAAAACAGAATGGGATTAATCCAGCTTCCTTCTCTCATTCCCAAATGATGGAGATGACCAAGTGCAGCAACCTGATTTTGGATTGGTTCAGAAACCATGGCTAGGAGCCTATGCTTCTCTTAGTTGCGTGAACAGTTTTACAGTTTCCTCATGCTTACAAGAAGGTATCACCAGTTGTAATTAATGGGTAGTAGTAGTTAATGGGAAATTAGTTAAGGATAATTTCAGTAATGAGAGACTGGTAGTTTATGTTATTTTCTGCTACTTAAAATGATTTTGCATTGTATTAATGTTAATAAAGATAATTATATAAAAAAAAATTAAGGACTTTATCAGATGATCCCCTTTAAATCGTCCTTTTGCTGGCATTAAAAAATCATTTTTATACCAGCAAAAGAATGCCCCCCCCAATGCACTTACCTCTAATCCCGGCAAAGCCTTCCCCGGCAGTGAAAGAGGAAGTAAATGGAGCTCCGTCCACTTCCTCATTCAAAATCCTATGTATTCTCAAGAATACATAGCACAGGAAATTAGAAAACAAAACAAAACAAAAATTACAAAGTAAAAGTGGCACAAAGCACAAAAACACACTTTAAAATTTACAAGTAACCTGGGGAAGATCATAAAAAGTGTGTCACTTACCTGGATGTTGTGATCTCACCTGGAAGTGTTCGCGCCAGACCAGCCACTGATTGGTTAATTATGAGGGGGGAAAAAACTGCAAGGTTTCATAAACTGGCTATGCTAACAAAAAAATGCCAGGGAGGATCAATTGATGGCTTAAGCCATCAATTAAAAAGTATGGGTTTTGTCAGGGACAAAACTGTGAAAGGGCGACATCATCTGATATGTGTAACCTTTCGCAGTTATGTGGCATTGTTATGATGCCATATTTGATGCATCTGATAAAGTCCTAAGAGGCATTTCATATAAAGGCATCCCCCACTTATTTGACAGGTTAGGCACCAGAAACTATCAAAAAGTAGAAACTGTCAAAACGTGGAACCCCGTCTATGAGTATATAATACAAGTATGAATATTTGTATAAGCACATGACAACACCATGAATAATTTCTATGCTATGCAGTACACAGACTGTATGAAGAGATGGTGCTGAGTCAATTGAGAGGAAAAAGCAGTGTGTGTGTGGTTGCAAAAGTGTTGTGCAAAGTGCCATCTTTGCATTCAGTCTATGTACTGCATACTGTATGTGCTGAGGCTGCTGCAAATTATCTTACAAAACCAGGAGGACAGGTTGCTAGACAGTGACTTAAGTGAGAGGTGGAAAGAAGAATTGGGAAAAGAGTATCATGGGAGAAGTGTAGGTTGCCAGGTGTGAAAGAGAACAGTGCGGCAACACTTTATCATAGGCAGGTGCTGAAGTTGCTAAGGAACCTCTGCTGCTTGTGGCAGTGGCAACAGCAGCTTCAAGTCTGCATCCAGTGACAAAAACAAGGAAGCAAACTTTGGCAGCAGGGTGGGAGACTCTGCCACTGCCAGAGAAGCAAGCATGCCATGTTAGGGAGCAGGTTGGGAGCTGGTGCGAGAGTCAAAGTTTAACCTGTACAGCTGCTCCTGCTGTTCTTGGCTTGGTGGGTCTTCTCTCAGGAGTTACCTCAGTAGAGAAGGTGTCTGAGAGATTTGGCTCCCCCTGCAGGCAGGCAGCACACAAGACTTTGCACTTCTCTTTTGCAGCCACTGTGTCATCTGACTGAGCAGGTGAGAGAAGCCTGCCAGAGCCACTTTCATCCACCCTGCCAAGAGGACCTTGCAGACTTCTTTTCATCCTTGTGGTTTAGTCAACTGCATACTGTAGAAGTCATTTGTGGTGTCATCACATGCTGATAATACAGTACTATACAGGTATTCATGCTTATATGTGTGCTTATATTTGTCATAAGAGCAGACCACATTTCAAATAAATGGGTTCTAGTAATCATTTTAAAGTGTTGAAAGAGTGGACCATTGAAAAGTGGACTGTCCAAAAGTGTGTGGGGGGGTGTCTGTACCTCTTTGAAAATGAAATTGTGGTATTGTTGCCAGTCAGAGCAAACAATACTGGATAGGGCTGGTAGAAGACACTTTCCTCCCTGAAGCAAAGTAGCAAATGGCATTCTCTGCCCCCAGATGAAGAGTATGGAAGGTCAGCCCAATTATTTTGGCATATGATGAATGAAACCCATAAGAGTCTCTCCTACTCCCTGGCAGTGTAAATACAATAACAACAAAATATATAGTAATTTACATGGAAGGCAAAATCTTCTGTTTATTGATAGGACCATTTGTGATGCTGAACCTGATGGACAAATGTTTAGACCCAACAGTAAGCAGTTTCCTAGATTCTTGCCTTATTTTCCTATGATGTCTCTCAGAATCTTTTATTTTTCAGTGTTTGCAGTGATGAGTCCAGGCTGGGGAGGAGGTGTAGAATTGGAAACCTGCCCTGAACATGCAAATGCCTCCATGAGGTGCTACAAAGGAGTAATTGGATAAGCAGTTCCAACCCCTTTTAGACCCAATGACCCCATCAAACTCTCAATGTGTGTACAAAGCACCTGGAGGCACTTAAGCAAAGGAGGAGATAGAACCATTCAAGTAATTCCACAATTGCTCCCTAGCAGCAGGTGTTCAAATCAATCAATTAATTAAAATAAATAACAAATTATAGTAAACTGTTGGCATTTATTTTGAATTCTGGGGGAAGAGGAGGTGTAAGGAGTGAGACAGATGGCTCTTTAGGGGCTGGAGGATAGAGGCTTAAGGGGAAAGGAGGATCCATTACATTGAGCACTTGCCTAGTACACTTTTTCCATAGGTCCTGCCTACCTAACAGCAAGAAAAGTTGCTTTTTTTGGACTACAACTCCCAGAATCCAACTGTGTCCATGCTCCCTGGTGTTCAGAAATGTAATCCAAACAGATAAAAGAAAAGAAAAACAAAAAAAGAATTCTTCCAAGCACTGTGATTAGGGTTGCCATGTTTCTGAATCTTCCCTGCTTCTATGCCTTCAGTGGCACAGCAGAAAATTGGGAGCAACATTGTTTTCTATCTCAATGTAGGTCAATGAATCTGCTATAGAAAGCAATTGATGAAGGAGAAGCAGCCTCATTTCTGCAAAAGAATGTGGTACATGGCGAGAGATGACACCAGTTCTCTCCTCCCCCAATAAGATTTCAACCCGCCCCAACAACATTTTCCTCCAGTCTTCAAATTTCTAGTGTTGCCTTACTTAAAATTTAAATTGAGTATAGTAAATTATCCAAAGTAAATGGGGAGGTGAAGTTACCATGGGAATGCAAAAACAGCAAATGTAACAGTTCTAGGTGTAGACATTTTCCATTGTCTCATTGCCTATGGGTAGAAATTTGGGGACAGAAGGAAAAATAATGGGGGGGGGAGCAGAATTCTTATTTTTGGAGGGCAACCACCATTACACCCCTTAGCAGGCAGTTGCACACCTTTTCAGAATTTTGAGAAGCAAAATTTAATTGGTGGGGGGGGGGACCAGGAACAATTCTTATTGGGGGGAAATATCCTCATTTTGCCCCCCCCCCATCCTATTGCATTCACTTTAAATACTAACTATCTAATTTGCTCATAAATTTCATGACAGGACATATGGAAAATCTAGGGCAGCAGATTATTGTCAAAAAATAAAGCACTCTGTTTACTATGTAGGATGAAATCAGTTCACATATGTATGATAGTAGTGAAGGGCAAAATCCCCTCATATCTTCAGTTAGAATGGGATTCATCTTTCCAGATTTCCATGGAAAATGTTATCTATTTGATTTATATCCCACCTTTCTCCCAATATGGGATCCAAGGCAGCATACAACCTTTTAAAAACACAATACAGGTCAGCCCCTGTATCTGCGGGAGATACATTCCAAGACTCCCCGTGGATACGTGAAACCGTGGATAATAGGGTACCCTATTATTTTCAATGAGATGAATGCTGGAAGTTGACCATAGAACATAGAAGGACCTATAAATGCCTAGAAACAACATAATTTTTTGGACGTGGATAAGTGAAACTGGATACCGAATCGGGTCGTTACAGGGGTCGACCTGTACAATTAAAAAGCTTTCAGTACAAGAGTTAAAACACAATTAAATCAAATTTCTGTTTAGAAACACTAGTTTAAAATGTAGGTTAAAAGCAGTATTTAAAAACAC
This sequence comes from Gambelia wislizenii, assembly GCA_030847615.1. Taxonomy (NCBI): domain Eukaryota; kingdom Metazoa; phylum Chordata; class Lepidosauria; order Squamata; family Crotaphytidae; genus Gambelia; species Gambelia wislizenii. The sequence goes on along the minus strand of JAUMIR010000003.1, from coordinate 189,709,207 downwards.
ATATAAAACTGAAACAACCCCCCTTCCCACTAAAAAGCTCAGTCTCCTTAAATAAAAAGGTTTTTACCTGCTGGTGGAAAGACAGCAGGGAGGGCTCCAGCTGTGGAAGGGAGTTCCACAGCCTGGGAGCAGCCATGGAGAAGGTTCTCTCCTGCATCCTCACCAAGTGCCTGTGACAGTGATGGGATCAAGAGGAAGCCTGCCCCTGTAGATCTTAGAGTTTGGCCAGCCTCATATAGAGGGATACTGTTTTTCAAATAGTCTGGACCCAAGCAGTGCAGGGCTTTAATACACCATCACTTTGAATCCTGCCTGGAAACAGATTGGCAGCCAGTGAAGTTGTTTTGGGGCAGGCGGCAGAAAGATACCAGAAGGAAAACTGACAGCAACAGCAACAGTGATAGAAATTTATCTGGGATGGTTTTCTCCTAAGCTCTTTGTCCCAGAGCTTAGAAGAAAACCAGTGTGGATAAAGTTCTATCACTGGTGCTATTGCTGTCATTTTCAATAAAATCATAGAGTTGGAAGAAACCACAAGGCCTATCCAGTCCAACCCCCTGCCATGCAGGAATGCACAATCAAATCATTCCTGACAGATAGCCATCCAGCCTCTTGTTTAAAAACCTCCAAAGAAGGAGACTCCACCACACTACGAGGCAGTGTATTCCACTTCCAAACAGCTCTTGCTGTCAGGAAGTTCTTCCTAATGTTTAGGTGGAATCTCTTTTCTTGTAGTTTGAGCCCATTGCTCTGTGTCCTAGTCTCTGGAGCAGCAGAAAACAAGCTTGCTCCATCCTCAGTATGACATCCCCTCACATATTTAAACATGGCTATCATGTCCCGTCTCAACCTTCTCTTCTCCAGACTAAACATGTCCAGCTCCCTAAGCCGTTCCTCATAGGCAATGGCTACCAGACCTCCCACCATCCTGGTCACCCTCCTCTGGACATGTTCCAGCTTCTCAATATCCTTCCTAAATCATGGTGCCCAGAACTAAACACAGTATTCCAGGTGAGGTCTGACCAAAGCAGAATACAGTGGCACTATTACTTCCCTTGATCTAGACACTATACTCCTATTAATGCAGCCTAGAATCACATTGGCTTTTTAAGCTGCTGCATCACAATGCTGACTCATGTTCAGCTTGTGGTCCACTAAGACTCCCACTGGCTTCTTTTCTCAAACATAGCAGAGGAATGTAGCAAAAGCCAATGAACGTCTTCCATAGGACTTTATCACATGAGGCTTGAAAAGTAGAATTAGAGCAGGTTAGTGGTGTCTGTGGCCTACCTTATCAAACAATGTCATGCCTGTCCAGTAGCTGCTCTGTAATCCATCCATTGCTGGAGCACTCCTTCTAATTGATAGGTAAAACCTATCAATGCCTCTTTATTGTGCTGTTTTTCAACTGTTGATGTCAGTCACCTGATGGGACGTAGAGTCAAGTGAGTGTTGTTGGAGCTTGGAGGCTTCCAAGTGGCCATGCTCCTACAATTGTTATGCTATCTTTTTTTTTTTAACAAAAATATATCTCCACTGCTCCTGAAAGATGGAGAGCTTTAAAGGGCCTAATGGGATGGCCAGGTGCCTATGACTATATCATTTCTCAGATCCTGCCTTGTTAGTTGCCTATGCTAGCAAGCAACCATTAGGGCACAGGCACTGGTGCAATGTTAACTCAAGACATTTAGCTGCCTGAGAAACAAGAAAATGTGGGGCTTGGGGAAAATATTTTTTTACTTCAAATCCCACAATCCCTAATCAACATGGCTTGTAGCTTCTCCAGGCTCTGAGAAAATGGTGTCTCCTGTTCAACATATTTGAGAGCCAGTGTGGTGTAGTGGTCAGGATTTGAATCCCCACTCAGCCTTGGAAACCCACTGGATGACCTTGGGCAAGTCCCACTTAGACAATGGCAATCCTCCTCTTAATAAATCTTGCCAAGAAAGCCCTATGAAAGGATCACTGTAAGTTGGAGTCAATCTGAAGTCACATAACAACAAATTCAACATATAAAAGCACATCATTTTCCACTATCCTTGAGGATGACAGTCTAGCTTAGGGTGTGCAAGGTAGGCTTGACCTCCAAAATTTTTGCCAATGCACAGTGTATCCCCAAAGCATTTGCCACCTGAAGCAGCTACCTTGCTTTGTCTAAGGGTAGGCCTGGTCCTCTTCTGCTGGAGTGTGTACCACTTTCTTTTAAATTACTTTGTTTAATAGTATATTGATCTAATTATACAGATTCTTCTGGGAAATTCAGTGCATGGTGTGCTGTCTTGGGGGATCCATGTTCATGGGGCACCATCTCAAGCAGCTTCTGACTGAAAGACTCCAGTTCAGGCTCAAGGCCTGGTCTGAGCACCTCTGTGGCAAACACTGCAGGACTTCTTGACCTGTTGATTCTTTTTTAGCTGTATCAGAATCCAGGTTTGGGGCACAGTGTGTAGAAGTCTGATTTTTTAAAACTATAATTCCCTAAGTCCTCCAGCAAGTAGGGCCAGTGGCCACACTGTCAGGAAAGATTCTGGGAGTTGTTTTCTTAAAGAAAAGACAACAAAGAAACAAAGCACCTCTTCCTAACTTGCTTGTCAGTCACAATAGCCCAGGTTATAATGGTTCTGGGGGTGTTGAAGTCAGACCCTTTGTATTCCCACAGGCATTCACACAATGCTTCCAAAAGTCACTATCCATACTGCAGACAGGCAATGGAGGTGTGGTGTATGTATGTGTGAACAGGGTCAATGGAGAGAGTACAGTTCAAAGGAGGCACTTCCCACATGAAGCTTCAAGTCACGGAATGATGAATCAGCCTTTAATTGATTGTTAGAACAGAGAATGTTTGTGATGAAACTACAAAGGGAATGAAGGATCAGGATTCTATAGCCAGTAATTTGCTTGTTTCATATGCAAATATGTCTGAAAATCACAGAAGAGGTTGTTTATCATCACACCACTGAGATTTGAGAAACAAAGATTATAGCTGATTTTTTTTAAAGGGGAATCACTGATTGACTGTCATTCATGCCTCTCAGTTATTATATGAACATTTAATTATGCTTTCCAAAAAAAGTTAATGAATGAATTCCCTTGTACCCACTACACTTTGCAATGCAGTGTGTATTATATTAAAGCCAGTCATTAAAGCAAGTCAGCGCTGAGCAGAGAGATGTTCCAAGCCCACTCTTGTAGTTCATGCTTAAGAAACATACTCTAATTCAGAAGCAGATTTGCCAGAGCACCGGATGCATATCCAAATGCCCCTTTGAATTCATCTCGCCCTGAGGCTCATGGCAATGCAGACAGGCAGTCTCTAGGTCAGGAATGGAGCACCTATTTTGATATTCATCTGATCTGACACATGATTTCTGAGGCGATTTTGAGCCTGTCAAAGTTTTGGAGGAAGACTTTCTCATGGTTCCCACACACTTACAGTCATGCCTGGTAAGAACAAGAGAGAGGCTCTTCTCCTAGGCTGTAAAACTCTCTCCCATGCTCTGTTTTTCTTCCCCTGGTCAGCAAAGACCTTTCTGTTTAGGCAGGTGTTGGTTAATGTGCTACAGAAGTGGTTAAAAACAAGTTGATGACAGAAATATTTCTACTCCTTGAATGCTTTCATCAGCGCTGTATACGCACAATCCTAAATATACACTGGACTGACTATGTGACAAATGTTGCTGTCCTTGAGCAAGCAGGGATCATCAGCATTGAGGCCATGATATTGAGAACACAGCTGTGCTGAGCAGGGCATGTTTCTAGGATGGAGGACCATCGCTCCCAAAAATAATACTCTACAGTGAACTCACCACAGGTCAGCGTAAGAGGGGTGCTCCAAAAAAGTGATACAAGGACTCCCTGAAGCAACATCTCAGGCTCGGCCAAATTGATCACCAACAATGGTCCGCCCTGGCCTCACATCGGGAAGCATGGAGACGCACTATCCACAATGCTGCAGCCTTATTTGAGAACTCACGATGAACAAGTCTTGAAGAGAAACAACAACGCAGAAAGAATCACAACCCGGAAACATCACCCAAGGAGACCTTCTGCTGTGCTTTCTGCAACCAGACTTGTTTATCTCAGATTGGCCTTTTTAGTCATCAGCATGCTTGCAGAAAGTGCGGGATGAGTCCTTCCTGAATCTTCGTTTGTGAAGAAAAGCCAGAGAGAGAGGGTTAATGTGCTACCATGGAAGGGTCTTTTAACAGTTGTGTTTGTTGTGCACCTTTTACTCTTGTTATATTTTGGAGTTTTGTTTGTTTGTTTGTTTTAAAAAAACACCTGTTTTGATGCAGTGCTTGCTTAAATACATCTCATTTATTTGGTTATGTAATTGTTCTTTTATGTTATCTGATTACTTTTAGCTGTATTTCAGCCACTTTGAGTCCTAGTTTCGGGGACAAGTGTGGTATAAAGTTCACAACAACAACAACTTGAATTTATGTCCTGCTGTGGGAAAAAGATGGGATATAAATTAAATCTCTATTTACTTGTTTTATATTACTAGTAGTATGCAAATATAATCAACTTTAATGCATAAAATATATGCTTATTGAGATTGGGACAGTTGTCTCAAAAGTAGACAATCCTTTGCATTTTGCTGTTGAACATTTTTTTAGCACAATCAATTGTTATTTTAATTCTAAAAGTCATTTTCACTTTCTTATCCCAGCTCTGGCATAGGAAAATAACTTCAAATTGCTTTTGTACTGTACTTACCCATACTTTTAAAGACCTTTTGATTTGTATTGCAAGTGATTTAAGCAAGTGCTGAGCCACCCTGATTTTTTTTGCTTGCCTTTTAAAAACCTTTTTGTGCTATTTCCTCAGTCATTTCACCAGAGAAAGAAACCACAGTTTTGCTTTGATCTTCTTTGTGGCCATAATTTTGGTAGTAATGTCGTTACCATTGCAGCCTGATTGAAGAATGGTTTCCTATTGCTTATCAGTGTGAATTTTGGCAATCACTTACAGTACACAAAAATGTCCTCTAGATGGCAGTGTTTACTGTCCTTAGACTGCCTGAAAACTTACCTTTTTTTTAAAAAGGTTGAGTAGTGAACTGAAATACAGTTGACAAGGTACTGTCACAGTCTAATCCTGTCTTAAATTTATGTCAACAAACAAATTCTCAGAGGCTTCTAGAGAAACAGGATATTGTATTTTCTACTTGCTTCTTAAGCTGCTCCCACTCCTGTAACAAAAATCTGAGCAATAAAGGCAAATATAGCATTTCACAATTTATATCTTAAACTATGATTGGCTGGAGTTTTGGAAATCTGCTTAACAATTTTTTTGGCAGCATATTGCAGTAGGACTGTATCAATCTTACTGTGCTTTGTTTTCAATTACAAAATATGTTTTGTAATTCTACTCTGCAGTTTAGCTCCCTTACCACACAACCCTTTGTATAATAATACTCTGACCTCATCAATGTGGATAGGATTGCAGTCTAAAGACAATTTTCACAAATGAAGCTAAAAACTTTTCCATGCTATTTATACAGCAAGCAAATCCACTGAGATCAAGAGGACTTACCTTTAGGACACTGATCCTATAACTGCTTACCTGGTATAATTCCTATTGGACCCAGTGGAACTGATTTGGCATGTATGAAGATTGTCACCTTAAAAGCTGTTGGTGCATCAGTTAGTTTGCACCACAAATGTACCACTTTTGGACAGAATGCTTACTTGCATTGTGAATGACTCTCTTCCACACTTACTGTGATCTTGTGTTAACATAAATAGCAAGAGAAAGTCTCACTGGTGATTTAAGTCTCATATCTAAAAACACTCTGTTTCAATTACATCAGTTACTGCTGTTTTGTGTTCATTGGTTGGATCACTACTATTTAGATGTAAATGTCTTAAATTTGGATTAACAACTCTGACATTTCCCCTTCTCCCTCCTTCCCTCCCTTACTTTAGGAAAAGAAAGATAGATAGACCTGTAGATTAAAAAAGCCTGGCTCTGCACAGAATACCATATAAAACAGAAGGGGTTTTTCTCCTCATACTATACCCCACAATGTGGCTACCACTGCCCCTGGGGGGGGGGCTTCTTTGGTGCAGCTCTTAAGCCACAGGTTGACAAGTTGTGGCCCTCCAGATGTTGCTTGACTACAATGTCAAACAGCCTTAACCAGCATAACTACTGATGAAGGCTAATGGGCACTGCAGTTCAACAACATCTGGACTGCTACAGTTGCCTCATAATAGTATCCATGTGTCCGTATAATTTCCATGCTCATGACATAGAATCATAGAATCATAGAGTTGGAAGAGACCTCAAGGGCCATCCAGTCCAACCCCCTGCTACCATGCAGGAATATACAATCAAATCATTTCTGAAAGATGGCCATTCAGCCTCTGTTTAAAAACCTCCAAAGAATGAGACTCCAACCACACTACGAGGCAGTATATTCCACTTCCAAACACCTTTAACTGTCAGGACATGTGACACTATTTCTCACACAGAAGAGTTCTAGGGCAGTCTTCTCCCACCTTCACCCCTTTAGCTATCTGAAGGTGTCCTGCTCTATGAATCAATTCTACTCCCCCCACACCTCAATATCTCATATGCCTGGAACTGCCTTACACAATACCTATGATGTGTTGTACAGAATCATAGAATCACAGAATCATAGAGCTGGAAGAGACCTCAAGGGCCATCCAGTCCAACCCCCTGCCATGCAGGAATACACAATGAAATCATTCCTGATGGTTTTTAAATCCATCCTCGGTTTAAAAACCTCCAAAGAAGGAGACTCCACCACACTACGAGGCAGTTTATCCCACTTCTGAACAGCTCTTACTATCAGGAAGTTCTTCCTAATGTTTAGGTGGAATCTCTTTTTCTGTAGTTTGAGCCCATTGCGCTGTGTCCTAGTCACTAGAGCAGCAGAAAACAAGCTTGCTCCATCCTCAGTATGACATCCCTTCAAATATTTAAACGTGACTATCATGTCCCCTCTCAACCTTCTCTTCTCCAGACTAAACATGTCCAGTTCCTAAGCCACTCCTCATAGGGCAGGGCTTCCAGACCTCCCACCATTCTGGTCGCCCTCCTCTGGTCATGTTCCAGCTTATAGTCACACCCTCTCTCATTCAACACACAAAGTGGTTAGTGTTGAGCTGAGACTTAGGAGATCTCGTTTGACATATCCAATGAAGGCTCATCTAGATGAACCAGGATACACCAGCTCCCCTCTGGTGTATTCTGGCTGTGGATCAGGCCCATGTCTCCCCTGTTAGTTCAGCGTCCAGGCAGGAATGCCAGCCCATCACTGCAAACAACAACACCACTATCTTCCTTGCCCTCCCGGCATTGAGGAAGCCAGCCACAACATGTGACTAAACACCTCCTACATGTGACCAATCTTGGTTACATGCTGCAGGAACCCTTCCCAGACCTGGTCTGCCAGGACAGGCTACTGCAGACATGTGTCCCCCCCCCTCTGCTTTTTCCCAGTGGCAGCAGAGTAACCTGGGTATTTTCTTATAACACTGTATCAGTCTTACTCCAGCTTGCCCCATCTGAGCCCTCTTTCTGCCCCAAGGGTCATAAGAACTGCCCAAGAGCAGAACGGGCAAATGCCCAGTGTTGTATGGACTGCAGGGCTCTCAAATTGGGGCAAGCTGGGATTGCCTGTGTAGATAAGAGCTGATCTACTAAAACTCATTCAATGAGCTTGGGCCAGCATGAGGGCAAAAGTGGGGAAAAGGACATGAATATATGAATTATATTCATTCATATAATTCAACATAGGAAGAGTGGATTATAAATGTAACTAATACAATAAGTAAAATACAATAAGTAGTCCATTACTTCCTCCTCAAAAACTGACCTTTTCTATAAAGCCTGAGGATGATTTTGTAAGCTGATACACTTGAGTAACTAAGCTTAAATATGTGAAAAATTCCTTGTTTATCTGTTTTCAGTCACAAAATATATTTTACAGTTTACAAAACAATCAATAAAATAAAAAAAACACTTTCAAATAAGTGAGATATCCATTAAAACAATTAGTGGTTAAATAAAACTATGCAAAGGACAAGTAAAAAACCTTGGCAAACACAGAGGATTTTGGCTTATGCCTAATAGATAACAGGGCTATTTGAAAAGGGGACAAAGTTTTCATCTTTGCAAATAGTCATCTCTTGTCTTGGTAACATGCAGCTTATCTCCAATGGTGATAGTACCTGGGGAATTGTGTCATTAGGAAATCTAAACTTCCGGTCAGGCTGATGTGAAAACAGATGTCCTTTACAGTACCTGGAACCCAGGTAGAGCTTCAGAGGTTAGTAAAACTATCTTCTTCAATTGAGCAAAACAAAGAGATATCTTATGGAGCACTTCCAGAACTGGTAAGAAATATCCCCAGTAAGTTATATGTCACTGTTCCCCTTTCCCACTGTTCCTGTTCTGTGTTCCTTTACTGAATTAGAGGTTTTGAGCCAGACTTAGGGCTGGTCTAGACAAGGGAATAAAATATGTATAGGGCTGCAGAAACGCCAATTCACAGCAGCTGTCATTTGTCTCAAAATTTTTTTGGCAAGATTGCTGGTGTGTGAAGCTCTCCATGTCTCCTGTTCACATGGAGGCATGCCAATGAATTAAGATGTTTTTTTATTTGCAGTTTTGTACTCCCCAACTTGTCCCTGCCAAACAATATTTAAAACAAAAAAAACAAAAAAACTAACTCCAGTGTGCAGAAGAGTGACTTTCTGCTTAAATAATAATAAAAAAACAAGGAAAGAAAGCCTGTTTCATTTTTTATTATTTATTTATTTATTTATACCCCGCTCTTCAGCCACAAGGCTATCAGAGCGGCTTACAAATTGTTTTAAGCAATAGCTATTTACACATCTACACTGCATTAAACAGTTTCCAATGTGTGTTAGCTAATTGCCCCCACAAACTGGGTACTCGTTTTACCGACCTGCGAAAGGATGGAAGGCTGAGTGAACCTTGGAGCCCGCTGGAATCGAACTTGCATCGTGGTGACTTGCAGTATTGGCATTTAACCACTGCGCCACCAGGCCTCCTCCAAGATAATTATAGTGAAAATCCAACATGGCGGTTCCGCAATCTGCCATCTTACCAAACTCCACCCCTTGCACACATCCGACCAATCAGCTATCCTATTCAGCAATGCAATGCAATGCAGTTGTCTCAACAGGCAAGCGTGCACATTTCCGTCGGGGTTTTTAAAAAAAAACTTGAGGAAAGTCCTGGAGCCTTCTGCCACAGACTTTCCTTGACTCTTGCTCCCTCTGGAAAGGATGGAACACTGTGGGATCCCATTTGGACACCTAGTAGATCCATTAAAATAATCAAGGCTTAAGTTAATCATTGATTTCAATGGGTCAGCTCTAAGCATTCCTTTCTCTCCCAGGGCTGGGAATCATGTAGCTTCCAGGTGATAGTGGACTGTCAGTCCCAGCAGCTCAAGCCAGCATAGGTTGGGAGGAGTACTATGAGTTGCAATCCAATGACATCTGGAAGGCTGCAAGATTCCTGACCTTGAGTTAATCCCACACAGCAGGAAAGAGGAAATACGTAGCCTTCCAGAAATTGTTGAACTACAACTCACATCAGCATTCAGCCTTGACTATGCTAGCAAGGACTGGTAGGAACTACAGCCCAACATTTGAGGGCCATGACCTTCCTATTTCTGCTACAGAATGTAAGCCCCTCCTGGCAGAGATCTATCCTCTTGTACTCTGTAAAGCACTGTTGATAGCACAAAATTCATCAAAATCATCATCTTTAAAAAAACATATCTTCAAAGTTTTAACTGAGAAACATTGAATCATATGACTTTCCCTACACATAATTCATATGAAGCATTCAACTATGTAGCTGAATCCAAGAACACTTTTACTACCTGATTGAGTCAGGTTTTCTGATTCAGGAGAATGTGCCACAGCTTTGCCAAGAAGGAATGCAGACTACAGAATGTCTGTGGTATTCTGGAGTGAGAACCTGAGTTTGTGGAACCACAATATTATGTCCAATTTGTTTGCAAACCACTCCTGACACCTCTGTACATATTTTTTCTCCCATAGTCATCTTCTTCCTCTTCAGAGTTTTCACAATAAAATGCTTGAATTTGCCATAAAGTCTCCCCCCCCCTCCGCGCCCTTTCCCTTGGCACCTCTTACAGTCATTTGGAGATAGCTGTTCTCCATTTTCATCTGGTGATATCCAGGAATTTGATAGGAAGGCCAATTGTGCACCATCCCACAGTTTCGGTCTGAATTGCTCTTCAACAGATGCTGTTTTACAGCCATCTCAAAGCACATGGGGCTCAGGGCAAAGTACATTCTGATAAGGTAAAGGACAAAATGCCTCTCTTTTACTGAGTGTCTGTTGAAATACCCATTGTCCTTTAGAAGGAAGCTTAATGAGTAAGCAGTAGGAGACAGGGCAACTAAGAAAATCCCCCAACTAAACTGCTTCCCAACAACACAAACTATTTGTTCTGTTACTTTACTATGGCCTTTTGAGTGTTTTGGTTGATTATATCCCAGTTCATTATTTACCTGGATAGTTATCCGAGGCCTTCAGGTTGTTTAAGCTTCTCCAGGGAATGTGACCAGTAAATTGCTGAAATGCTCCCTGTTGGTAGGATTTGGGGGTGGTGGGGTGTTGTTTGTTGAATGAATATCTTGGGAATAGTTCTCTACAAACACTTCTCACAAAGATAATCATTATCACCATGTGCAGGAAGCAGAGACTTTTCTGCTATGTCTTCATAAAGACAGAGAGTATGGGAAGGGGGATTTCATTGGTCTTGGTGGTGAGGAATTTCCAAATTCTTGTGGTCCCTTCTTTTGAGGGACAGGGCCCCATAGTGGGTACATTAGGGAAGTTGGCGAGTACTTTAACAAATCCTGGGAAAGAATTCTGTCTTCAGTGCAGTGAATCCTCAGACATCTGTTCACATGTTTGGTTTTTAATCCATGTGAAAATGCTGAGAGCCAAAATTGTCTCACCTTTTCTTTTATCAGACTTCGCTACTAAATGCAGGCAAGCACATTTTCAAGTAGGAGATGCTTTCAAAAACTTGAGGGTTGCTTTTTATTTTCTGGTAAATGAATTAGTCCAGGTATCATCATTGTTGTCAATCATTCACCTTTGCCTTAATACTGGGACTCAAGGCAGCTTACAAATAGAAACAGATATTTTTTAAAAAATCATAGCACTAACAAAAAAGAAGTTAGACTATAATTGGGCTTTCAACAGAATTAAAAGCAATCCAAAAATATCCATTACAAAGCAAAATGTATGAGCAATAAACTAAACTATTAAAAGTCCTTCCTCCCCATAAACAATCAGTTCCCAAATGGATCAAAATAAATAACCAGTAATAAATTGTATCAAAATAATTAATCCAAATAAAAACAAACTATCCAACTAAAATCAGACATTCACATTTTATGCCAAATAACATTTGCCATAATTTTCTACAGCACATCCCAGTGTGTGAAGGTCAGGACAATGCTTTATGCATTTGTCCTAAATACCACCAAATGAGGTAGAGAGAAGGCTGAAACAGAAAGAGAATGACTTGCCCACGGCCACCTAGTGACCTTTGTGGCTAGGAAACTCTGCATAGCTGTCCTAGAAATGTGCACAGATGAGAAACAGGCAACCCTTTTGCAGTAGTGTTGGGACATCTGTGTGTGAGTAAAATATGACCAGTTACAAGCAAGAAAACAACAGGATTGAGAAGGGGCTTGCTGAAGGGGCTTTGTTTCTCAGAATTATACTGATAAGAGTTATAGTACTTATGTTTCAGTGGAACATTATTCAAACTGCTGTTCAGCAATGACCAATGGAACAGTCCTCTAGGAGGAACCTGTTGACATCACTGTAGGTCATTTGACAGGATAGGGGAATTGATGTCCTTCCCTTAAAAGGAAGAAGCAGTTTGAAACTAAGAAGTACCCTCCAATGTTTCACAGACGAAAACAGGCAGACACATGCAAATTTGTAAGGAGTATGGCCAAGCAGCAGAAGAATGTGGCAAGCTAACCCAAGAAACTGGCTGTTTTTCTTTGGAGTATTTACAGTTATATTGAACTGTTAATTTCAATGAAAAAATGCTTCTTTAGAGGCAAACGCTCTAGTAGACATACAGATACACAGACAAACTCCTGTCTTTCTCTCACACAATCCTCACTTCTTGTATCTCTGAAAGAGAGAAAAGATTTTATCAGACGCTCTAAAAAAAACACCCACAGAGGTCAGGAGGATGATGATGCTGTCCCGATACTGACAAAAATTTCCATCAATGAAAAGTGGTGCCCTTTTCATCCCTCCAGCATGGAGGAAGGATGGGAGGAGGATGGAGCATGCAGTATCAACCACCAGAAGTGGGATGGTGGCATCCTCCTCCAGACCTCTGTGGGAGTTTTTTTTTTTTTAAGAGTGTCTGATAAAGTCCAAAGAGAGGCTCTCCACTTTTCTTTCTCATTTTCAGTCTCACACATAAGAGGCATACTGTACACTTCTCACTTCTCTCTCACAGACATAAGCGTTGAGAACCTAAATGGTAGGTAATAAGTGTAAGCCCCACTGCATGTAGCTTTGTGCTTGCCGGCCCCTGCCCCAAACCAGAAGCCAATCCATTTATGGTTGTGATGCAGAAGGAAGCAACTGGACTGCTTTGAGTGCTCTCATCCCTAGCATATAGCTCCTCTCATCAAAGCAATTTTTGCAAGAGGGAGACAGAGGACTTTATCGGACCAGGCAAACATGGCGTCATAATGATGCCCAATTAACGTGAAAGGGCACACATATCAGATGGTGCCATCCTTTCACATTCATGTCAAGTCCAAAGGCCATTCTATTTTATTGACAGGCCAAGCTGTCAATAGATCTCCTGTTCTGCTTTTTTGCCATCATTGCCAGTGTTTAAAACTTTGCACCATTGTGTGCACGGGAATACAACGTCAATGACAGAATACATCTGGGGAGATCATGGCAGCCAGGTAGGGGGTGCTCTTTTTATGAACCTCCCCAATTTACTTGCAATTTTTAGAGTGTGTTTCTATGCTTGTATGAAAGTTTTATGTCATTATCTTGCTTTATTTTTTAAATTTGCTGCGTGAGAATCAGTGAGATCTCAAGCCAGGAAGTAAATGGAGCTCTGTTTATGCTGAGGATGCCTTTCTGATGCTGCTAAAGGTAGGTCTGATCAAGGGGGTTCTTTTGCTGGCATAAAAATGGTTCAAAATATGTCAGCAAAAGAACATTTATGGACGGTGGTCTGATAAAGTATAGAGTAGTCATGACATTGTTGTTCCTTTGCCTCTCTCCCTCCCTCCCCCCATCTCTCTCTCTCTCTCTCTCTCTCTCTCACACACACACACACACACACACACTTCAGCAGGGATGAGAAGCCATCCACACTGCATGGTCACCTTTTTCTCCCTCCCTCCCTCTCTCCCCCTTCCCCACCATGGGGCTTGGCTGCTGCCTGGGTGGTAGTGGGTTTAGGGGGGGGGCACAACAGACTAGAGAAACAACCTCTTGCACCTCATTCCAAGAAAGGACATGCACATGTTCACTGGTCTTTATCCTCTCCATACTGATCTCTTATCTTCCTTGCCTACAGGCAAGCCAGCATCTCTTGTCTCTGAGGAGCTTGAGCCCTGAGCTGTCAGCTGTTCCTCTTCATACATGCTCTCCTCTAACAGAAACCAAGGTTGCTTAACCACACCTTTTCTAAAGGATCCAGACACTTTTTTTCTTTTTTCTTCTTTTTTTAACCATCCTTTGATGTCTGATTTTTCTGGGACCAAGACTGCTCTGGGAAATCAATTGGATTTCTCATGGCTTTTCTGTTTTGTTTTGTTTTGTTTTGTTTTTAAAAAAACTAGATTACTGGATGGTATAGATAGAAGTACAATAGTCATCCCCATACTAGTGTGTGTGTTTACTTATTGGGAAGCTGCCCTTGAAAGCCAGGAAGCAACCACATAGATAACTGTATCATACTGAATCAGTCACCGTCTGCTTCCATCAATGCTCCCCATTCATTTCTGGTAATATCCCAACTACATTAATTTTAGTACTTTAATTATTCAGTAATGGTGGTCAAAATGCCTAAATACCCTAAAGGCACCAGATCACTTCTGATCTGGGAAACTAAGTTGGATCAGCTCTGGTTGGTACTTGGATAGGAGACTTCCAATGAATAGCAGGTACTGTAGGCTATCTTTCAAGTGGAAGGAACTGTAAAAACCACCTTTGAATATTCCTTGCCTAAGAAAACCCTATGAAATTCATGCTCGACAGGTGACTTGAAAGTACATACATTACATACACACACAGTGGTAATCAGTAGCTCTTCCCAGCAAAATAATTCATCAGTTGCTGTTGGTGCTCATTTTTTTGTTTCTTTTCTTCCAGTGCTCAGTAAAAGCCTGGAACACTTCTTTTGTATGCAGTAACTCAGTGGCAGACCACATATCATGCATGTATAAGCTGCCCTGGTACTGTCCTTAGCTTTTCCAGTGATAGGATCTCGAGTGGCAGATAATGTGACAAGCATCTACATGAAACAGCACAGAACCATTTCCAGTCAAGGGAGACAGCTGAACCAGAAAGTGGAAGGAAGACCAGTACACATAAAATTGATTTTAAACAGGCCACAATTTTTATTGAGAGGACTTGCAGAACAGTTGGGTCAGTGAGGTCAACTAAATCAACTTACCATAAAACCACAACATCATAATGCTTTGCATCACCCATGTAGTAATAAGACATCCACAGGAAAAGCTTCAAACATAAATTGACTGCTACCCAAATTGACTGCCTGTGGATTTCCCACCACCCAAATTAAAATCGATTAAAGGAAGCAGAAGGATTATAATGTATAATTCCCCACCTGGATAGTGGAGTGTTTAAAACCCCCTTTAAACCACTTTTGTCTGAAACAGGGTCCTGATTCAACCTTCAATCTGTTTCTGTCAGAGTGATAAATTTCCATGGTTAAGCTGGACTTCAGTTCATCAGACTTTCTCTCATCTCACTATACCAAGGCTCAAAGCAGGAACAAAAAGAGTCCATAGATCTGAAAGACGAAAACCTCACCACCCACAGTCCTAAAACCCCTTTCACATCTGACTTAAGTTTAACAAGGTAAAAGGGAAAACTTAATGAGAAAGGTGGAAAACCATCAGCCAAAAAAAAAAAAAAAGCCCAATTAGTGGCAGCAGGAAATTGTTTCCCATCTCTGCAAAGAAGGAGTAGCTACAGTCTGTTTTTCAGGATGGAAAAGGTGGGCAACAGAGAAGGGAGAAGCAAACTCAGAACTTAGAATATTGGTTTTGAGAATTAATTTGATGATGTGAAATATTAGGAATTGGTAAATGAATTTTTTACCACTAATACTAATAAGAGAAAATCGTTTATTTAGTTATATTATTGTTATTTCACTGATCAAGATGTTAATTTTTAGAATAGACTAAGCTAAGAATGACCTGGAAGTTGTTACCACTGATCTATAGAGGCAAATTTTATTACTGACACTTCTAAAACTGCTCTTTCCCCCCTCTTTTTTTTTTTTTTCTTTTTTGGTCAATTTGAAGTTGTCCTTCTCCAACCTGAAAGTTGGAGACTTTGGTCAACCCCCCCACAATGGACTACAAAGCCTATAATACTATTGTTGCCTGGACTGGAGTCTAACATCTCTGGAAAATTTTAGGTTGGGAAAGGCTGTCCTAAAGCATGGGATCTTATCTTACTCCCTGTCCATCAAGTCTTCTCATAAATCTCTCTTCTCCTCTTCCTGTTCCCTCCCAATTTTGCCAACATGTTTGATCTTCAAACACCTTATTTGGTAAATGTTAATAAGGAATGACACTTAATAAGGAATGACACTTAAAGTTAGTAAACAATGATGTGTTTTAAGCTAGTGGACACTGATCCACTGCAAATACAGCAAGAAGTGGCTTGCTACAAAGATAAGCTGGCAATTTTTTTTTTATTTATTACAGTATTTATACCCTGCTCTTCAGCCACAAAGACCAGAGTGGCTTGTTCAGCAATAGCACTTACACACTTACACTGCTTTTATAGTGCTAGGCACTCTCTAAGCAGTTTACAATGTGTTCGCTAATTTCTACCACAAACTGGGTACTCATTTTACTGATTACGGAAGGATAGAAGGCTGAGTCGACCTTGGAGCCATGCAGGATCGAACTAACAACATTGTGGCTGCAGTACTGGCATTTAACTACTGCACCACCAGGGATCCTTTAATTACTATATGCTCTCTGCTTTCCCAGTCCTATCCCACAAAACATGATCTGCAATGATACTACAGCACATACTGTACAGACAGGAAGAAGGGATCCACATTCAATTCATGGAATCTCCTGGTTAAAAGATAAGGTATGTAGCAGGCCCAGTATTCTACATGGGCATCTTATCTTAATACTTTTTGTTTAAATCTACTATAAGGCTCATGAACTGTAAGCATTATGAAATCAAGCAGTGTTTGCACTCATTAATTTTGTTCTCTCTGTGTGTTTCGTGTGTCACATAACATGTCTGACAAGTTTCAGGAAAATTAGCCCAGAGATAGATATACCTGTTTGTTAAACCACCCCAGCATATTCACTCTGATAGTCTGGCCCTGCTGCTAATCTGTGTCAAAACCTTAAAACTTCCCATCCACACATACCCCAGTCATTTCATAAAAATGGGCTCAATAGAGCCAAACTTCTCAAAGCATCTGACACACTGAAATACCATGGTGGGCAGAAAGCAGAAGGGAGGATAGAGAGGGGGAGAGTGAAAGCAAGAGAGGAGAAAATTGGGAGAGGGTTAACTGTCCCCTGAATGATCTAAATGCCCATTAGTATGCAAACAAAACAAACAAAAAAAAAAAAGAAGTAAAAATGGTGCATTGCAGCTCACTCCAAATAATAACATACAATATTGTATGTTATTAATAATATAGAAAATAGATCCAAATGCAATGTCTAGACGAAAAGTGAAAAGGGTCACAATGCACTCCCCTCACTCTCCAGAAATCTCACAACAGCCTCCATACAGGCAAATTTGTAAGGGAGGGACCACTAGCCTTTCAGGCCTAAAGGGTCTAACATTCCAAAAGGGTCCTGCTGCTTCAGGACATCCAATGAAGCCAACTAATCACTCTTCCCCTGACAAACTTCCATTCCATACCAGGCCAGGGTTCACTCTTTTCTTTCTTTCCCTTTTTCTTCCTGTGTTTTGCAATCCCAGCTCAATGATTGTATGACTGTTCTTATTCCGCTCCTGGGCTCTAAATGTTTCTCTCCCTAATCCTCTTTCCAAAGAAATCCATGACAAAGCAGGCAGTTTAGTCAGCCTCATAAAACGTGGATCCTTTTTATCTTGAATGCTTCCTGTCTTGTTATTTTACTTAATCATGCAGAAGGAAAGCCATCCAATCCAAGGATATTCTAATAACTCAAAATTAATTAATTTATTAAAGCACAAGATCAATTAACATTAATTAACTAGTGTGTTATATCATATTGGGTAGAGGTAATCTAACAAATTAATATTTTAATGAGACACTTGTGTCATCATTTCCAAATTCTGAAATGATTGGACATAGTCCAAGCAAGTAAAGACCTCAGCCAAACAAAAAAGGGGGCACCATTCAAATCTGGTCCAAGAATAATGGTTGTTCTTCCCCCACACTATTTTCACTAGCTTCCCCCCCCACCAGCTCCCTGCTTGCCTACATGGCAAGACAAGCAATGGAGCCTTATTGTGTTCAATGGACTAACACACTGGTTTTCTGAAATGGCCTCATAATTCCTAAACAGGCTGAGGTCTAAATTCTAGTCAATGGTTATTTTTACAAGAACAAAGGACAAAATGGTGGCAAAATGTGATACACATTTTTTTCTGTTGGCCCTGGTAACTGCATATAGCTCAATCATTGCTTTCAGATTTCCACTAGATAGTCCCATCTTCCCACCCACCATTTTAGAAATGATTTCTACTGTTATAATGAATAGTAGCCAAAGCCTAAAATAGGAAAACAAAATCATTCTGTGCCCACTTCTTTCTAAGCAAGTGAAGACACTATGAGCAGTTTCAGATGAAGCTTTTAGCATGTCTGTCACCCTGCCTCATTTACTGAGTGAGCTTCAGACAGTGTCATCTTTAACTCATACTCCTTCCTTGTGTTCCCAACACATTTTCTGCTTTTTTTTTCTGCTGCAGAAAATCCATAAAGCAGAAAAAAAACATGGAATGCTTGTATAAAGCTGTATCATGAGAAGCTTCCTTGTAGAAATGAGAATGAACCCACAGCGTTTCAGGTTAGAACCTGGAAAAGATAGTACATCAGTCTTTAGAAGGCACTACCACTCCCTTAATCCCCCAAATAACATTGTTATATTATCTTGGGGAGCTGAAGTCCAAAGAAGTATTTTTTTTCTGTTTGTCATTATTCCTCAGGCAACCGGTAGGCTTCAGATGGAACTACATGTTATGTCAGGAAGCATAAAGAGGGAGGGAAAGACTTCCAGGGGAGAAATAGTGGGAGGAAGTGGTGGTGCTTAACATTATGTTCTTCCCTTAAAACCTTCCACCAGCCATTTAATCTCCATTTTCCTTCAGCTGGGAACTGAGAATGGTAGTAAACCAGGCTGGGTTTACCAGTCCTGGAAGGAGGGATTGCAGGGCAAACACTTTAAGAACAGAGTGGGTGGGTTAAGCCCCCATCCTGTGCCATCAACAATTCCTCATAATGCTGCTGCATTCCTGTCATTCAGAAAATACAGTTATTTGCCAATATAATCTGTAATTGTTCCTTCAGCCTCAGTCATCCATCTGAAATATGGGGCTATTAAACCCCAACCTACATTATATACTTAGTACAAGACTTACTGAAATAATGTATGTAAATTATAGCTCAGAAATAGTGTGTATCTTTGAGTGGTATACAAATGTTATGTGATTATATGTTATTATCTTTGCACTGTTGAAGAAGGAAAAAGATGTAGGTAAGGAGTGTTAAATTTTCAGGCATTGGTTTTTGTCTACTTTCTGATGGGAGTAAGCATTTGGAAAAAATATTACAGGAGTTCTCCAATATCTGCCCTGGGTCTCAGTTAAGGATGTGTGAGCATTTTTCTGTCTGCCCTGAAAGGGTCACAATCCTCGAGTTGCATCCTAAGTGCTAAGGACTGATGAACTGGCCATGCTAAATCAACTGTTATCCCCTACTTCTCTCAAAGATGCTTACAAATTATTTGGGGCAGGGGGAGGGGGAAGCCACTCCATGTCATACTTTGCTTTCCCCCTGAAAAACACAATGAGACCATACATCCCAGTCTTGCTAGTGGAAAAGTGATACTAATTACATCAACTTTCATCAACAAATACTAGGGAAAGAGGAAGTGGTGGCTACAAAGGTGGTAGGAAGCACTGGAGCTACCAGCTGAGCTGATTATGCTGCAAGACCTACTTCTCTGACAAAGTAGCTGTTGTACTTATGCATGGGACCCTATTCTTTATTATCTCATAGTTTCAATTAATAGTGGTACCTTATAAAAGTCTTAACCAAAAAGATCTAAAACATCAATATAACTACAAGATCACATTCTGTTTTCCACCAAGATCACATTCTGTTTTCCACCATGACCTTGAAGACTGACTGGAAACATGTTTTTTATGCACACTGTCCATGTACCATCATGACAAAAAGGGTGTACAGACATATGTTCTCAGTGGTTAACCATCAATTTTAAAAAAATCTCTTCTGAATATTCACGGAAACCTGAGACTTCACATTTTTCAAAAGTGGCTTAAAATCCTTGTATTCAACTTGTCTCCTGGTGGGCACAGATGAAGAAGAACAATGAATCAATTTAAATCCCTTTAGATGGAGAAGAAAACAAATGAATAACTTTTGGTTCTGGGATTCTAATTCTTTCACATTTTTTCTTGTCTATGTATTTATTTAAAATATTTGTGGTAGAGCTCTACAGAAAAATGCAATACAGAAACATGATTCTCAAAGAACCCCTCCCCCCCCTGTGTGTGCGTGTGTGTGTGTAATCTCCCAGCACATTTTGGAAAATTGTATTTCTTTACCAGGGGCAAACTAATAGGAAGTCCATGCACTCTGGAGTATCATTTAGTAAGGCTAAATGGTAAGTTTTACAGTTACAGTCATGACAACATATCTTTCATTTGGGGGGAAAAAACACACACACATACATACAATGTCAGAAGCATCACCCTTGGTGATGGTGACCCAGAGTGAGTTGGGATTGCTGTAGACAGATTTATTAGCAACTACTACTTAACTGACCAGTCCTCCAGACTTCAATTATTCATCACTTGTTGACTTCATTAGCACTGCTTATTTAGTGGTCCAGATTAATAAGAGACTTGAAAATTGTTTGTTTAAGTGTGTGTGCACCCTCCCTTCGAGTCTGCTGCCAGCACACAGATACCCATTTAGCCAAACACTGAAAATCAATGCTGAAATGGGGAGTGGGAAGAGATAGTAATAAGCAAGTTGCATATTTATAATGCAATTATCTGACCTCTTAAAAGTCATGTAATTTAATGTGGTTGTAGTGCACAATATATCTTGCAATGACTGCAATGGAAGCTGTCCTTGGCAAGTAAGTGCTTATTGGCCCAAAGCACAGGGGCAAAAAGGCAAGATGTTTAAAAGAACATCTTGCAGCAATTCACAATACTAAGCTGGGGCTGAATGGCAAAACATAAGCATTGTTAAGTTGCTTTTTTTCCTCATTAACAGAATGAAGAAATGTATATATTGGCAGAGATATTTGGTACAAAATGTACACACATATAGAGAGGTGGACTAGATGATAAAGATGGTGTTGGGCCAAATTGAATTTTTGCTTCATGATTTATGACCACATGTATAGTTGTGAGGGAGGGGGACAACGGCTGACTTACAGTCAACACCATCATGAAGATGGACTTCTGCCTCACAGGAGTTGGAAGGAACATTTTTGTTAAGAGTCTCACAAATCTGATCAGGAGGGCTTTAAACTGAGTTATATGAAGGAGGCAGACAGTTTTCTTGAGGGCAGGAGTTTATCAAGTGCTGGAGATGAGAGTTGGACTGTTATAGAGAGAACTGGGCAAATAGTATAAGAACCCAACAGCAGGATGGGAACCCCCTCAAATAAGCAGCTAGGGGGGATGGCTTAAGATCTTAGATGTCTCTACACTAATGTACAGAGCATGTGAAATAAACGAACTTGATCCATTAACACAACAAAGCAAATATGATATTATGAGAATCATCCTATCAGGTTTCAGTGATGCTAGGCATCACTGAAAACTGATGGGGTGAATTTCATGATTGGAATGTAGTAATAGAGGGGTATAACCTATTTCTGAGAAATAAATCAAACAGGAAAGGAGGAGGAGTTAACATTATATATCAAGAATGTTTACACCTGTTGTGAAGTCTGGGGGATCTGAAGAGATCTATGACTTAAATCTTGGAAGCCAGGTTGAGAGCATATGGGTACAATTAAGGGAAAGAGAAACAACATGGAAGTCATTGTGGGGGTCTACTACAGTCCCCCAAACCAAACTGAGGACTTAGATGATGTCTTCCTGGAGCAGAAAACCACACATTCAGAAAGAAGAGATGTAGTCATAATGGGGGATTTCAACTATCTTGATATTTGTTTGAACTCAAACTCTGCCAGGAATATAAGGTCCAGCAAAGTCCTCACCTGCCTTCCAGATAATTCCATTTTCCAGAAGGTAGAAGAGGCAACTAGGGGATCAGCTGTTTTAGATCTGATCCTAACCAGTGGTGGTGACCCGGTTAATAGGGTGCAAGTAGTGGGATCCTTAGGTGGAAGTGATCATGTTCTCCTTGAGTTTGTTATACAGCAGAAAGGGAAAGCCAACCATAGTCAGATGCACATTCTAGGCTTTAAGAAAACTGATTTTGGTAAACTTAGGTAAATACTGGGTGTGATCCTGGGGACAGGAATTCAAAAGGGAAGGGAGTACATGGTGGATGAGAGTTTATTAAAAGTGAGATATTGAAGGCACAATTTCAAGCAGTTCCAATGAGGATGAAAAATGGGAGGTGTCTAAAGAAACCAGAATGGATGTTTAAAGAATTTTCAACTGAGCTAAGATTTAAAAGAGGCATGTACAAAAAAATGGAAACCGAGGGTGGGGGAATCACCAAAGAGGAATTCAAACAAATAGCCTGCACATATAGGAAGAAAGTCAGAAAAGCTAAAGCACAGAATAAGCTCAGGATTGTGAGAGAGGTTAAAAACAATAAAGGGGGACAGTTTGGTAATGTCTCAAGCAAAAGAAAGAACAAGGAAATGGTAGGGCCACTGCATGGAGATGGCAAAATAATAACAGGGAACAGAGAAAAAGCAGAACTGCTCAACACATTCTTTGTCTCAGGCTTCTCTCAAAAGGAAAACAGTGTTCAACCTTGGGAAAATGGAGCAGATGATTCAGTAGGGGAAATACAGCACAGAATATATAAAGAGGTAGTACGGGAATACCTGACTATTCTAAATTAATTCATGTCTCCAGGGCCAGATGAACTACATCCAAGCATATTTTTTTTAAAAAAACTGGCAGACTTAATCTCAGTACCACTGGCAATAATCTTTGAGAATTCTAGGATAACAGGAGAGATCCTAGCATACTGGAGGAGGACAAATGTTAACCCCATCTTTTAAAAAAGTGGGGGAGGAGACCTAAACAATTATTGTCCAGTCAGCCTGACATCAATACTAGGAAAGACTATAGAGCACATTATTAAACAGAGGTTCTAGAGCACATTAAATAGGGATGTCATGACCTCTAACAGTCAACATGGATTTCTCAAAATAAATATTTTTTTTTAAAAAAGGAAAGAAAGGAAAGAAAAACGAAAAAGAAAAAAGAACTGGACCAAAACTAACAAAATGAATTTCAGCAGGGAGAAATGTAAGGTTCTTGGGCAGAAAAAAAAATGCACAAATATAGGATGGGTAACACTTGGCATGAAAAGGAGTCTTAGTGGACCACCAGCTAAACATGATCCAACAGTGTGATGAGGCAGCTAGAAAAGCCAATGCAATCCTAGGCTGCATGAATATGAATTATATTGTCTACATCATGGGAAGTAATAGTAGTATTCTATTCTGCTTTGGTCAGACTTCACCTAGAATACTGTGTTCAGTTTTGGGCACCATATTTCAAGAAGGGTATTGACCAGCTGAAATGTGTCCAAATGAGGGAGATCAAAATGGTGGGAGTTCTGGAAGCCATGCCCTATGAGGAGCGGCTTAGGGAGCTGAGTATGTTTAACTTGGAGAAGAGAAGGTTAGGAGGTGACATGATAACCATGTCTAAATATTTGAAGGGATATCATATTGAAGAAGGAGCAAGATTGTTTTCTGCTGCTCCAGAGTGTAGGACTCAGAACAATGGGTTCAAACTACAGGAAAATAGATTCCACCTAATTATTAGGAAAAAATTCCTGATGGTAAGAGCTGTTTGACAGTGGAATATGGGCTTGTCTATATGAGGCAATAAAATGTGGATTTATGTGCAATAACACTAATTCACAGCAGCTTTTGTTTATCTTCACAGGTTTTTTTTAAAGATCGCATGTTAAGGAAAATGCAACATGGGACATACAGTGAAAGAAATAAAATATGTATGTGAAAGTCACAATGACTAAGCAAGAGCAATTATGAAGCTACACAGGTGAAACTGCTAATGTAATCTAGAAGGCCTGAGAGCCAAGGACAGAGGTACTGAATGCAGAATGGAAACACCTGAGAATCATTAAGTGTACAAGGTGAAATGTTGAAATACATGGGTTGGTCTTAAGCATGGGTGGAACTATGTGGACCAATCAGAATGGAAGTACACACCCACTGGGTGGAAACTAGCTAGTGGGTGGTGATAAACAATGGCTATAAAATTGCAATGTTTGCCAATGTATTTTTGTGGTTGAGTAGAGGTGCAGTAGTGTGGAGTAGAGGTGGTGTAGTGTATAGAGATTGTGATTTGTTGACCATATAGTATATTTATATAGAAGAATAAAGTAGGTTTTATATAAAACTACTGAGTTGCCTGAGTGATTCCTGGAGACGTTTTGGAGACACCTGGAGAAGAGTGAGAAGGCTTGGAGAGTTTGTCAGGATCTTCAGCCTATTCTCTGAAACTCTGCTGCTTTGGAGGAAAGCATTAACCACTGATCTAAGCTGGTTGGCTCTGCTGCATAACAAGGTGGTGAGTTTGAGCCAGAGGTGAAGAGCTACAACTCCCATCATCCCTGACATCGCAGGCATGCAAAGCCATACATGTCTGTTGTTCAAACAGGCATGCCTGTGAATCAAGATGGCAGGTGCAAGTGAATACCATTTTTATTGTCACTAGTTGCCACACCAAACAGTTAAAAAAAAAAACCTGTGATCTTCCACTTAAATAAATAGAAAAAAGGGTGGCTGCTTCATCGCCTCTGTGCACGATCACTATGGAAAAAATCCAACATGGCGGTTCCAGGTGCTGCCTTGCCAGCAAGCTTTGCCCTCTGCACATGTCCAACCAATCAGATGTCCACTCTGAGAATGTGATGACATGTGAATCGGTTGTCCTAACAAGCAATAGTGCTCATTCCCACACATTTAAAAAAAAAATATGGGGAAAAACACATAGTCTTTTCCTGCTAAGCATTGAGTTTTTCACTCCCCTCCTTCCGAATATGGCAGATTGATGCAGGATCCCATTTAGACAAACCATTATGAGGAGTATTTTCACCATATAGACAAACCCTATGCCATCTCAGAGTGTGGTGGAGTGTCCTTCTTTGGAAGTTTTTAAACAGAGGCTGGATGGCCATCTGTCAGGAGTGCTTTCATTGTGTATTCCTGTGTGGCAGTGGATGGGACTGGATGGCCCTTGTGGTCTCTTCCAACTCTATGATTCTAAGCTTGGAATCCTATGTAATTACTAGTGAGGAAGCCCAATCAGGACCTGTTTCAGTGTTAACAGTCCCAGGGTTAAAACAACAACATGGAAGAAAAGAACTACCTGTATATGGAAGAAATATTGCTTTGATTGCCACGGCATTTCACAAAACTCTTGGTAACTTTAATTACTGTAGTGCTAGAGTTTTTGAGGAACTAAAATTCTCAGAGCTCCCTGATGGGAAGGGGAGAGGGAGTACAGTGAATAATCCAGTTTAAGCCTGTTAAGAAATACTGTAGTATACTGGGAATCAATAATTTTAAATACTACATAGTGCAAAGGAAATCAATATTATATATAAGGAAGTAATAATCCAAGGTGCTGAACCTATTTGGGGGATTGGGTTCAGCACCTTGGATAGTTCTTTTAAAGGTTAGACTATGGAGATTTTCACACGGGGCCAAAATGTCCCGTTACTTCCCCGCTACCTCCTCTCCCGTTCCTGCCACGCAATAACAGAAATCTTTCGCACACTCACCTTAATTCTGCAGCAGGAACGGGCTCCCCCTCCCCTTGCTGGCTGGCCGTAAATGCAGCCATCGTAAGGCTGCTTTTACGACCGTCCATCTGAAACGTTATCACGTGATAACACCGGACAGTAAATTTAAAAAATAAAACTCCCCCAAACATAAAATCAGTTCACCAAGCACAAAAGCACTCTTTAAATCACATAATCAAAACAGGGAGGGTAAAATAAAGGGTGCCACTTACCTCGATGTCCAGATCGTACCAGGAAGTGCTTGGAACGGACCTCCCCTCCATGGCTGTCATTTCGGAAGAGGAATGGGGCTCCTGTTCGCACACCTGTGATTCCGTGATAGTGACGGAATGGGAGGTCTATTCACGATGAAAAATCTTGATTACATTGTTCTGGAACAGTCACGGGAGTAGGATAGATGAAGGACAGAACGGGGTCAACGTCGTCCGAAAGGGAAAACCTTTCCCAACTCTGTTCTGTTCTGTTCCTGCCACGGGATATATAGCCCATGTGAAAATCTCCTAAAACACACAGAGGGTCCACTATTTGGTAGTCTCCAAACACCATTGGGTTAAACCTCCTGTACCTCTTCATGTTGGCCCCTGTGTAGATCAAAACACATATGGTTACTTGGAAGTAAAAACAAAAATGAAGTTGAGCTGCTTATTGGCCCAAGCTACAGGGCAAAAAGGCAGAAACAAAACTGTATGCAGTTGGCCCTTCACATTTTCTGGGGTTAGGGGCATAGGACCTCCATGAAAATGGAAAAACCACAAATATCTCTCTACCTCCCCCAACCATATTTAACACACAAAAATGTGTGATCCATGGTTTCAGCTCACCACAGATGCCTTTGAGGTGGCAGGATTCCTTCACAAGGCAGAAGCAGGTAGCTGGTGGGGCTTGCTGTCACCTCCACTGCTGCCCTACACCATTTTTAATATTTATTTATTTATCTAGGTATTTCTACGCTACTCTTCAGCCACAAAGGCTCCCTGAGCAGCTTACAAATCATTTATGCAATAGCATTTTACACATCTATACCACATTAAGCAGTTTCCAATGTGTGTTAGCTAATTGCCCCCACAAGCTGGGTACTCATTTTACTGACCTACAAAAGGATGGAAGGCTGAGTGAACCTTGGAGCCCGCTGGAACTGAATTTGCAACGTGGTGGCTTGCAGTACTGGCATTTAACCACTGCACCACCAGGGCTCCATAATAGGGACTTACAGCCTCGCCATACATTTTCAGTCTCTTTCAGTCTCGCAAAGCTATTAAAAATGGCACAGGACAGCAGTAGACGCAGCAGCAAATAATCCACGAATAATCAAATCTGTAAAAGTTAAACCTGCAAATGTGAGGGTTGACTATAAATGCAAGATACATATTTTGCATAACCCTGATAAGGGTGTCTCATGATTTCCTCCCATTACTTTTCATTCATTTATATCCATACAGACACACACACACACACACACAAGCACATATTTGTGTGGATCTGTTTGGCAATATATTTCACATGGAACATTAAGGTCAAAATGGCTTAGAATATAGTCTGCTGAGAGAACAATGGATGCTGAACTTCAGCTCTTTGTCTAAGTTTTTATTTTAAGAGTAGAAATAGCAATTATATTCTGTTATTCTTTTCTATTACTTTATAGGGCAGAATAGGGTAAGGCTCAGCAGTTTTTTGTTGTTGTTTTGTGTCTTCAAGTTGACTATAACTTATGATTACTCTATCCTAGGATTTTCTTGGTAATGTTTCTTGAGAGGAGACTTTTCATTGCCTTCTTGGAAAGGTTGACTTGTCTAATGTCACCCAGTGGATCTCCATGGATGAATGGTGATTTGAACTCTGGTCTCCCGGAGTCCTAGTCCAACACTTAAACCACAATACCACACTTTATTTATATACCCCTTTTTCCTAATGCTGGGACCCAAGACAGCTGATGTCCAAAACCTGCTGTCTATTTGTTCCCCTCTCTGTGTGTGCATATGTGTGCACAATTTCTACCTCTTTGTAGGCAAGAATTGTACAATGTGCTGTTAATTGTTTGTACATAATATATGCTATCATTCCAAAATTAATGTAAACCACTATTGTGCACTGTATGTATTACAGTTGTCCCTTCATGTTTGCAGGGCTTTGGTTCCAGGACCCTCTGTGGATACCAAATTCATGAATACTCAAGTCCCATTATATGCAATGGCATAGCAAAATGGTGTCCCTTGTATAAGACGGCAAAATCAAGGTTTGCTTTTTGGATTATTTCTTTTTAAGAATATTTTCAAGCCTTGAATACTTAAATCCATGGATACCAAATCCATGATTACGGAGGGACAACTGTCAGGGAAAATAGTTTTTGAGATCAGGAGTTTGTCTCCCCCTCCCTGAATAATTTTTAGCCAGACATGCCTGGCGCCATCTTTAGCTATCAGAAGGTAATAAATCTGTCTGTTTTTGTTATTCTGTTTCTTGGGCTTGTATGTGAGAAACGAAACTTAAGATTACTTTCGGTTCTCCCAAGGACTAAGTATTATGGTCTATATAACTGGGAGGGGTTATATTGTTTTGTTCCTGAGATAGAAAAGAGCTTCAAGCTTGTGTGTACCTCTCTTGCTTAGAGAGAACCTAGAAAACATGGTTAAATGCTTTCTGTTATTGTTTTCCTTTTATTTAATTGTTATTAATAAAAGCCTAAAAGAATATTGGCATGGACTTACTTTTGCACCAAAGGAGTATTTGTTTGCTCACAAAGCACACGTTTTCGTTGCTTATCTCCTGTTCGGATGAACAGGGAGTGACTGCGCTCTGCACAGATCCGTGACAGGTTATGGGATGCCCAGGATTGCTGGCTCAAGAGTTTATGAGCCGTGAAGCTCTTATGCTGCGAATTGTTTAAGCCTGAGCTGAGAGGGGCTTTGAACAAGTGGCAAGTTGGGCAACTTGTCCCTTTGGTGTGAAGTCTTTTTCCTTTGAAGCTGTTGGAGCTTGCTTTTGTTTACGCCTGGCAAGAGCTTACAACCCCAGCAAGGAGGGGACTGGAAGGTGAGAAAGCCTGCTGTGAGGACTGCTGAGACCGAACCATTTACAACGCCCTGCTGGTAAGCAACCCCTGTGTGAGGGAAGCAGATAATCAGTTGAGAGGGGCTAAAGAGTTTATGGACAATGGCTCAGAGTATGGCAGTGTTTCCCTTCCAAAAGTTAAATGATAAGAATTATCATTTGTGGGCTGTGAAGATGGAGGCTTATTTGCATCAACAATTGATACACGCTCCCATTTTAGCCCCCCCTGCCCAAGGCGCTTCTGTATTGCAACAGCAATCTGAGGAACGCGCTCGAGCGTCTCTCATTTTGGCAATTGAGGACAGTCAGTTGATGTATGTGCGAGGCTGTGCCACGGCCAGGGACATTTGGCAAGCACTGCGGCAGGTTTATGTCCATGCTGGGACTGGTTCACAGCTTATGTTAACAAGGAAGCTGTATAGACTAAAGCTGCAGCCAGATGGCGATGTGGCCACACACATTTCAACTATCCGGCAATATTTTCATCAGTTGCAGGAGATTAATGTCCATTTTACTGAACAAGAAAAAGTCCATATTCTCTTATCAAGTTTATCAGAAAAATTCGATGCCTTAATATTCTCCTTCGAAAATATGGCAGCAGCAAATATGACCATTAATTTTATTACTGGTCGTTTGTTGGAAGAAGAGGCTAAGTGGTTGGAGAGGAAAAATTCTGCTCAAAAGGCTGTACAGGCGAAGACCCGCAATTCTACAAATGATCCAGTAGATGGCTCTAAAGACTCCAGTAAGGGTTTGGTCCCCGCTTTTGCTGTGAAATCTAAGCTTTGCTGGAACTGTGGCAAAGATGGACATTTTGCAAAACAGTGCAAAGCAAAAAAGAGCAAAGAAAGCAAGAAAAAGCCTGCTTCATCTAGTATGACTGTTTCTGCAGTTGTTTTGCAAGCTGTGAAGGAGCAAAATAGAGATTTATCCCAGTGGTGTTTGGATAGCGGCTGTAACGCTTTTATCTCCAATAATAGAGAACTCTTTAAGGACTTTAAAGAGACTAGCCCCTCAAGTGTGAGTTTGGCTGATGGATCCAAGTCAAAATGTTTGGGTAAAGGTACATGTTTTGTACAATGTTTGAACATGGATGTAAAAAATGTTCAATATGTTCCTGATTTAAAAATGTGTTTGCTCTCTGTTGTTAAATTGACACAGGAGGGCTATGAAGTACAATTTAAAGGGAACAAATGTTATATTTTAAAGAATGGTACTGTTATGGCTGAAGGGGTTTTTCATGACCAACTGTATTATATGTATAATAGTGTACAGGAGCCTCAAACCAGTACTATAATGGCAAACTCTCCTTTGCATGATAATTGTGTACATCTGTTGCATAGGAGATTTGGCCATGCTAGCTTTAAGGTCCTCAGGCAGATGCCTGACATGGTGGATGGGTTAAATTTGAGGGCTTGTCAGAAGTACCTGGATTGTAAAATTTGTAAAAAATCGAAATCCAAGGTCCATCCTTTTCCCAAGCATAGTGAGAGAAAGTCAAAAAGAATTCTAGAATTGGTTCATATGGACCTGTCTGGCCCCTATCCACCTTCTCTGGGAGGAGCCAAGTACATCCTCGTCTTGGTTGATGATTTCAGTCGTTTTTGTTTCCTATTCTTACTCAAGAGTAAGGATGAGACATTTCAGACTTTTAAAAATTGGGTGGCTTATGTTGAGAGACATTTTCCCCAGAAGGTGTCATCTCTCCAGTCAGATAGGGGAGGGGAATTCATGTCAAATGAGTTCCAAAATTGGCTAAAACAAAAAGGAATTTTCCACAGACTCACAACCCCTTATAGTCCTAATGAGAATGGAATTTCTGAGCGAAAAATTGGTGTTTTGCAAACAATTAAAGATAGCCTGATGTTTGATGCAAACATTGAGCAGAAGTACTGGGGAGAAGCTATGTTAACAGCTGCTTATTTAAGTAACCGTGTACCCAGTTCTGTGGTTTCAAATACACCCTTTTTCATGTTTTATGGCAAAAAGCCATCTGTGAGGCACATTAGGACCTTTGGGTCCTATGCATGGGTGAATATCCCTAAGGCAAACAGAAAAAAGGGGGAACCCAAGGCTAGGAGGCTCAGATTTGTCGGGTACGACCAATCGTCAAAGGGCTGGCGGTTCGCGTTTGGGGATGGGAGAGTTTTGATTTCCAGGAATGCTGAATTTGAGGAGCAGGCCAACTGGTCTCATGTCCATGCAAATTTAGATGTGGTTTTGCCTTCATTTGTTGGTGGAAATCAACCTGAACAACAGCAGCAGCAACAGGCTGCTGAGTCAGGCACTGGTATTTCCCCAGACTTGAGAGGAGAGGGTTCCAAGCATGAATCCTTTGATGTGGAAAGTGATTCAAATGCAGATTCTGACAATGATCAGGCTCAGCCTGTTGTCCCCCGTCGCTCTAACAGAGAGACAAAGGGAGTGCCTCCTCTAAGATTCACAGCACAGAATGTAAAAGTTTGCCAGGTGACTTTTGAACCTGATAATTATACTGATGTTTTAAAGTTGCCAAAAGAAGAACAACAAAAGTGGCAAGAGGCAATGGAAAATGAAATGGAGTCCATCAAAGGCCATGATGTTTTCCGTATTGTGGCATTGCCACAGGGAGAAAAGGCTGTGGGTTGCCGTTGGGTATATAAGAGAAAGCAATTGCAGGATGGGGGTGTCAAATACAAAGCACGTTTGGTTGCAAAGGGGTATTCACAGATACAGTATCAAAATTATGATCAGGTTTTTGCACCCACTGTTAAAGTACAAAGTGTAAAGATTGCTTTATCTATTGCAAGTTTAAACCAACTTAAAGTCAATCACTTTGATGTAGAGACTGCATATTTAAATGCTCCATTGGATGAGTGCATCTATATGGAGCAAGCTCCTGGGTTTCACAGTGGGGGAGCAGACCAGGTTTATTGCCTCAATAAAGCCTTGTATGGTCTCAAGCAAAGTGGCCGATGTTGGTACCTTTGTTTGGATGAACAGCTGAAAAATGTTGGTTTTCAGAACAGCATTGCTGATCCATGTTTGTATACAAGGGGTGTTAATCAGAATTATGAAATCCTCGTCGCTTTTGTGGATGATTTCTGCTTGATTACACAAACTGATGTTCAGGTGCAAAGGTTTAAACAGGAATTGGGTTCAAAATTCAAATTGAAGGACCTTGGTCAAATTAGAAACTATTTGGGAGTAGATTTCCAAAGGTTTGAAAATGGTGATTTTAAAATGAGTCAAGTTCAAAAGATTGAAAGAGTTTTGGATCTTTGTAACATGTCTCAGTGTAAACCTGCTCGAACTCCTATGTGTTGTGATTTCATAAATGTCACAGATTCTAGGCCATTTGAGCATCCTGAACTTTTTCATTCTGTAATTGGAAGTTTATTGTATATTGCAAGATGGTCACGTCCAGATATACAATATGCTGTAAATGTTTTGTCTAGAAAAGTGTCAAAACCAACTCAACATGATTGGCAAGGTTTGAAACGCATATTAAGATATTTGCGTGGAACTTTGAATTATGGCGTGAAAATAAGTTCACAAGGTTTTCATGAGTTGGAAGCTTTTTGCGATGCCAGTTTCGCCAGCGAAATCCAAAATAGATATTCTGATTCAGGGATGATAATTTTTTATGCTGGCACTGCCATACACTGGGGGTCAAAAAAGCAATCCACTATTGCTTTAAGCTCGGCAGAGGCAGAATTTGCCACGTTGTCAAGCGTGGTAAATGAGCTGATTTATCTAAAACAAATTTTTAGTGATTTAGGTATGCCAATTTCAGAAGCTGTTAAAGTTTTTGAAGACTCTCAAGCATGTATAGCGATGGCTACAGCACAAGGTGTTAAAAATAGAACAAAACATGTGGCTGTAAAATTTCAGAATGTTAGAGAAGCTGTTCAAAATGGTTTAATTGATTTGGTGTATTGTCCCAGTGAAGAAAATATAGCAGATTTATTTACTAAAGCGTTGGGAAATATTAAGCATGATTTTTTGTGTGACAGACTGGGTATGATATGTCAATGTCTGGATGAAAAATTAGAGGGGTGTCAGGGAAAATAGTTTTTGAGATCAGGAGTTTGTCTCCCCCTCCCTGAATAATTTTTAGCCAGACATGCCTGGCGCCATCTTTAGCTATCAGAAGGTAATAAATCTGTCTGTTTTTGTTATTCTGTTTCTTGGGCTTGTATGTGAGAAACGAAACTTAAGATTACTTTCGGTTCTCCCAAGGACTAAGTATTATGGTCTATATAACTGGGAGGGGTTATATTGTTTTGTTCCTGAGATAGAAAAGAGCTTCAAGCTTGTGTGTACCTCTCTTGCTTAGAGAGAACCTAGAAAACATGGTTAAATGCTTTCTGTTATTGTTTTCCTTTTATTTAATTGTTATTAATAAAAGCCTAAAAGAATATTGGCATGGACTTACTTTTGCACCAAAGGAGTATTTGTTTGCTCACAAAGCACACGTTTTCGTTGCTTATCTCCTGTTCGGATGAACAGGGAGTGACTGCGCTCTGCACAGATCCGTGACAACAACTGTATATAAGTCAGAGTTATGTTGCGACATTATTCTTTTAAAAACAAAGTAGTCCAGCATTGAACCTGTGTGCACAATAGTTTTGACTCCACATTATGTATCCCATTCAAATGCACAAATAGAAATATTCATCTGAATTGCCCTTACACATCATACATGCAACTATTCAAACAATTAACAGCAC
Organism: Gambelia wislizenii; assembly: GCA_030847615.1. Lineage (NCBI taxonomy): Eukaryota > Metazoa > Chordata > Lepidosauria > Squamata > Crotaphytidae > Gambelia > Gambelia wislizenii. The sequence continues at coordinate 189,675,919 of JAUMIR010000003.1, read as the reverse complement.
AATTCTGAACAAGCCTACCTAAAAGCTGGTCCCATTGAGTTTAATGAGGCATACTTCTGATAATCTATTAGATTAGAGGAGCCCTGGTGGCACAGTGGTTAAATGCCAGTCCTGCAAGTCACAACGTTGCAAGTTCGATTCCAGCGGGCTCCAAGGTTCACTCAGCCTTCCATCCTTTCATAGGTCGGTAAACTGAGTACCCAGTTTGTGGGGGCAATTAGCTATAGCTACGCACATTGGAAACTGTTTAATGCAGTGTATATGTGTAAATTGCTATTGCTTAAAACAATTTGTAAGCTGCTCTGATAGCCTTGTGGCTGAAGAGCGGGGTATAAATAACTAAATAAGTAAATAAGTAAGTAAGTAAGATTGCAGGTCCTACCACAGCCTTTTCTAGGCATTCAGAAATAACCCTTCACAAAGCAACTTCATGTTTAGATGTATCATTAACAGCAGAACTGCAGATGTTCTTCAGATCAGAAGAGTTATGTCCAGCACAACACAAGCTAATTTCTGCTTTCACAATAGAACTTCCTCCTTTCCTCTTGACCCCACTCCAAACTCCACCCTCTGGAACAGATTTTAAAAGGTGTGCAGGGGGCTGAAGTGGAAGGGGGAATCCATTCTACCAGCTGTGTCTAAGACATGCAGAAATCTAAGAAAAATCAAGGGTATCTACCAGCGTCTGAGCTGATCTGACTCCAATTAATTGTGAACTAGAATGGGAATTCTATCTGTCTTTATTGACTACTTAACTGCACCAGAATGGCCTCAATCCTTTGTTAGCCCTTACTAGAGCAGACCCATTGAATCAATGAAATTTACTTACACATTAACTCAGCATTCAACAAATTGATCAAATAGGTCACTCTAGTTGCAACTAACCAAAAGGAGGCTAGCCAATGTGTGAAAATACTTTTAGGTCTAGGTGAATAGCATTTTTGGAAGGTAAAGCTATTCCTGAGTTGCCAAGATATTTAAAATGTTCAAGGATAAAACTCAGATTATTTTTTCTCCTCACCCACCCTTTCCCCCCAGGTTATAACTGTCAAATTCTAATTGTTAAACTTCAGGCCTACACTGGCGTGGTGAAAAATGTCTGTTGCTAGGAGGCATAATATAAAGAAGCATACAAGAGAATAGGGCAAGGCTCAGCAGTTAAGGACATGTATTAGAAAAGTTCATTCATCAATATATGATCACTACTGAGCTAAATGTGTTAATATTCTTGTAAGACAATTTGGACACAAGGGTTGGGAACTGGCAATGATCACATTACAAATGTGGTAAAATGTGCACCCACATTGTCACTCATCTGGGGGAAAAAAATCCCAAACCACAGAAGTAAGAAAGAGAGAGGGAGGTGGGGGCTCCACAAGTTGATGATAAATTTATTAATGAATTATATGGTGCATAGTGTGATGGCTCAGCCAAAGATATGCACGTAATATGGGGCAGCCCTTAATATAATTTGTTCTTGACCTTATCATGAAGTCTAGCTTCCCATGATGTGGACAGTCTGTACAGCAGAATAAAACTGTTGTCTTTATGTCACTGTCTAGAGAATAGAGTGGGATAGAGTGGGAATAGAATACAAGGGTCAGTCATTTCTGATTTGGAGCTCACTCCTTTTTCATGTGTTTGCTATCTCTGCCACCATCTTTCCATGCCACTGCTATTGCTATCTGTCCCTGGCATTTCAAATGCAGTGCACATGACTGTGCATACACATTTATCAAAATGACCATTGTACAGGCCCCCTTCTAATACCAGATATTAGGTGCTGGAATGTGTGCCCATGCATACTGATCTGCATTGCATTGATACTGACATGACAGTTTGAAGGCATAGTGTACAGAAGGTGGGGCGGGGTGACAGGGAGCAGATTGTGACTCATTAAACCTAACTTCTGAATAAGTTTCAGTATTGACACCCAAGATCCAAAACAGCCAAATTTGGAGTCCTCCCAAAATTAGGGATGGATCCATAGGGATGGTGTACACAAAGTTTAAGAAGCCAAGAGAAAACTTTGATATCATCTGACATCAACCAAACATATTTCTTTTCAGTGAAGCCAGTGAGCATACATGGGTAAGAATAATTAATTTCTGGACAATCAAGGGCTAAAATATATAGTGATATGTAGGCATGCGTCTTCCACCATAACTGAAATATACTGGTCTTACATTTACAGTTGCAGCAAAAACTTAAGGCTGGTTCATACATGAATGTTCACTACTTGACAATTATAACATCCAGTAGTGACTTGCATTTGCAACATCATAAATGTTATATTTCATATTTTACCTAGTCAGTTCACATATTCGGCATACATTACAATCATTTGTCAGTTCATATATGCATATTCAGTACACAAACATTCATGTGTGAGTGTGAGTTCTCACAGATAGATTTTTTTCTATCATCTCACACCTAACATTTTTCAGTGGAGTTAGCCATCAGCTGCCATCAAGAATAGCATAACTATATCAGACAAGGGGAAAATTGCCCCATAAAGACATGATTTCAATGGAACGGGTTGTCAATATCAGATGACGTCATTCTGCTCCCGTGGCCAGTGTGTCAATTGGCTGCTAATAAGGCACCACTTTTAATTGATGACTTAAGCCATCGATAGATCAGCTGTGCCAGTTTTTTGCAGGCACTGCCAGTGTGTGAAACCTCCGGTCACTTAAATCATGCCATTACAACTTGAATGTCCGGAACAGGCACAACACTTCTGGGTGAGATGACAAACTTTTTATGACCCTCCCTGGAGGTTTTTTAGTGTGTGTATGTGCTTGGTGTGATTTTAAATGTTTTATTTTTTGTTTTATTTTTGAATTTCCCACATGATGAACTCTTGTGAGAATCCATGGGATTTCAAATGAGGAGGTGAACAGAGCTCCATTCATGTCCTCTTTATTTATGGTTCTTTCTATGCTGGCAAAAGAACGTTTTATGGGGATCGTCTGATAAAGTCCCCAGTATAAGAAACATATATAAGACCCATAGGTGAATCAGTATTCAGTATAGAGTAATCTACTGCAGAGATGGCTACAATTATGCAGTGAAGCATAAATGAGATCCGCATGATGAGGAATCAAGTGATATACATACATGTGTTAACCATCCTTATAACAAATGCATCACTGCATATATAAGAAAGAAATCAGTGTAATAGAAAGTGAAAAATGATTATTTGACTATAATCAATTCTGGAATGCATTACAATGTGTTATCCTCAGAATTCCATGATTAAAGCATTATATGACTCATTTTCATGTATTATTTATTTATAACATTTGAGCCTGTATGGTAAGATATAAGCAGTTTCTTTTAGTAAAATTTGACATGTGCTAGAACAGACTAATTAGAGACTGGAACTTGTTTAGCATTCTGAAGTCCATCAAATATTATTACATCAAATATTATGTAGGAAAAGAATGCCATACATAACAATATGAGAGTATGGCAGCAAAGAGCTAATATTCTAATACCTAGTAAAAAGAATAATAGATTGCAATATGATTAAGTGTCTCCTACTTGTGGCATATGAAGAAACTACATTTGTTTAACAAAAATAGAGCTCTATTGCATATCAACCCATTCACATGGCCACTGACCATACTGGCTGAGGGATTCTAGGAAATGTAACAAAGTAATTTTTCCAAGCTCTTTGCCTAGACAATATCTCAAAAAGATTAAATTTTGAACATAGGAGATTATCAGACGCGGGGGAACACAACAAAAAAAGTGTTCCCAACCGCATTGGAAGATCACAATGAGAACTGAAAGCGTGACATTATCAGACGCCTGTACCCTCAGCCATTCCTGGGGCATAGCACTGTCACAGATGAGGCTTCCCTTTTTCATTGATGGGGACAATCCACCAATACAAAGGGACACCTTACTCATGACCGCACCATGCCCCTGGGATGCTGAAGGATGACGTCGTCTGATAATCTCGCCCCTTCCTGTTCTCATTGCAATCTTCTGATGCAGTTTTTGCGATGTCTGATAATCCCCATAGTCATTGTAGACTGGGCTTGTTCAGCACTGACACAACAAAGGACCGTGTTGCCTTTTCAATGGAAACCAATAAGAGGATGATCTGAACCACAGGTTGTGTAGAAATGACAGCAATCCTTCTTGAGCCACTGAAGCTGTTTGGAAAATAATCGTCTATGATAGATTCGAGAAACCTTATGGGCTTTTTGCTTCATTCCACTCCTAACCACTATGAATAGCCCTTCCCTCTCCTGTTCCTACTTAACTTCTCCTTCCTGTTAGTTGACTTTACATATGCAAAAACCTCAGATCTCCCTATACTGCCCACTCTTTCTTTCTCTATGCCTTAACTGCATGGATTCAGTATCAGTGAGGCAGTGAACTTGATCCAGGTTTTAACCCAAATTTTAAAGAAGCTAACCAACATGCTCAACCTCTTAAGGTACATACTAAAACCCAAACAGTTTTACCATCCCACTGATATGCAAGCCACCAGCCACTGCTGCTTGACTGCCTGAGAAAGAGCTAGGTCTTTGGGCCCTTTCACACTATTGAGTTATGGTACTATGATTCCACTTTAACTGTCATGGCTGCATTCTATGGGATCCTGGGATTTGTAGTTTGAAGAGCTCTCTGGCTGAGAATTCTGAATGACCTTCCATAAACTCCAAGCCTAAAATCCCATAGTTGTTGCTATGGCATTTAAGGTGGAATCACAGTGCTATAATAGCATAGTGTGAATGGGTGGCTGACCTCTCTCTGATCTAGCACTAAAAGGAAACAAAGGGTGTGGAGCTTTTCCATTGAGGCACCGAGGCCCAAGACAGCCCAGTCTTCAATTACTGCATTAATTCTCCTTCTAGAAAATTAATAAAGAGAACCTGACACATCTCACCCCTTTGGTGTCAAAAGGCACGATTCAGCAATTTATTGTGTTCAAGGCACATAAGAGCTTAGTCCTGAAGCTGGCTTTTCTGAGAGGTTAACAAAAATGCAACAACCATGCAGACATTAACATGATCGATTGTATTTCAGGCAAACACAGCTTTGCTCCTCTAACGTATGCAGCCTCTATAAAAAGCAAGGACATGTTTTACAGTTCCCTACTTTGGAACGTGTTGAATTTAAGTCCGGCAGCTGTTAGTTTAATCCAATTTGATTATTATTTCTCTCCTCAAACCTTAGTGAAGCTAACCTTGTGTACCTGGAAGAAGCTCATTTGTGAGCATAGGGTAATCAGTTCTGACTACAAGTTAAAGTTATCCTTAAGCAAACAGAAAACTATTCAGCATAGCAATAAAGTTAAATAATTATTACTGAGCTATGTGATGTGACTACAATGTGACTTTGAAATGACTGGGATGTGATTAGAATCAGAATGTTATGTATCTCTGATGATACTAGAAAAGAAAAGTGCCAAAGCTCCCAGACTTTACCTTTGTCAAAAAAAAACAAAAAAAAAAACAAAAAAAAACCAACATTGTTAATTACTAGAAACACATAATTTCTAAGAGGCAGTGTGTGATTGTAAACGGTTGTACCTCTAACACCATAATCATTGGTAAGAAATATAATTAAGAGTGTAATATAATGAAGGAAAATAGGCAAGGAAAAGCATTTTGGCCATGTGGTGAACCCAGATACCCCATCACTTTCCTTCCCCACACCTAAGCCTTCTTTGGTTTTGATGTTCCACATCTTCTGCTTTTCAGCTTGTGTCTGGCTGATATCTTTGATTGGATTAAGTCTTACTGATATAATAGTCTGCGGTCTTTCAATTTACACAGAGGTTTTTATGAAGCAAGGATCTGTTTACACTGAATGGTTTTATATCTCTACACAGGTGATCTACTTAAAAAGAATCATCATCTGAACTATTTCAAGTTTCTTAAGATATTTTAAATAGAAAGCACTATGCATGCATTCTGTCTTTTTTCCTTAACAGATTTCCCATGATAAGAGAGGAGGAGGAGGAGGAGGAGGAGGAGGAGGAAGAGGAGATGGTTGCAGAGGAAATTCAGGTGAGGATTACAAGTGGACAATAACATCTGAAATCAATGAAGCAGGACAATAGCATGATAAAAACCTTGTCTAGAACTACTCTTGAATTGCAACAAACATACTTTAAAGAGCTGTTCCTTCCACCCTGACTTCATTCCAATCAGATATTTCACTTCAGATATTTTTACTTCAATCCCCCTCCCCCCCCCAAAAAAAACCAAAATGAAAAAATGTACACCTTTAGGCGCTTTTGCTGGTATTATCTTCGGGAACCTTCAGCCTTTCTTACATTGATGAGCTACTATCATGCCTCATAACTGACCAACCTGGCTATGGCTGATAGGAATGTAAGTTTAGCAACATCTGGATAGCCACAGGTTTTCCAGAGCTGAATTGAACTTTGATACATTTCAGCAGTGATGGGGAAATAGTTTTGTGACTGAAACCAGGAGCAGTCAGTCAGTGTTCCCCAAAGCCCACCAGTGAGACATGGCAGTTTCTTCATGACTGGCATGCAAGAGCTGAGCAATCAGTGAGCAAATCCTGGAAACTACAAGAACAGTTTCCTCCCAGGCCCAATTGCTGTGATGCATTAGTCAGATATGTGATAAGTGTTTTTTTTATGGTAACGAAAGGTAACAAAGGTGTTTGTTTTAATAACTTCAGCTAGTTGGAAACCTTAGCCAACACCAAGTTTTTGAGTCACAGCATAGCTTGGGAATCATTTTTAAGAATAATAAATAAATAAATAGTTATCTTTATCATTGCAAAGCCTATTCAATAGTACTTTAAGAGCTTTTTCACACTACACAATTTTAGCACTTCCCCCTTAACTGTTGTGGCTGCATCCTGTGGAAACGTTGGGTTTGTCGTTTGGGTAAGCACTAGGGCTGTCTGGCTGAGAATTCTTAATACCTCTCCCTAAACTGGAAATCTCGGGATTCCATAGGATGTTGCCATCATACGTAGTGCTATAATTGGGTAGTGTGAAAAGGTCCTTAGAGTCAATTCAAAACAACAGCAACAAGAACAAGTCTAGTTCTTGCATTAGCCTAGCATATTAAAGACTAACATGCTTTATTTTGTGTAAAACTTCAAGGAATGAAGCCACTTGCATCTGATGCACGGGCTGAGAGGACAAGTAGTACATGGGGTTGTCTAAATGGTGAAAATAACCCTCATTGAATTCTCTGGGAATATGACCTGTCTAAATGGGATTCCATGTCCATCCACTGTATTCAGAAGGAGGGGGGCTCCAAATGGCAAAAATACCATAGGAAAAGCCTTTGTGCTTTATAATAATAATATAATATTATTTTTTTTATTTTTAACCCGCCCCTCTGCTCGGCAACCGGGGCAGCGTACAGCAAGATTAAAACAACATCAAGTTAAAACAATCCTTCTCCATCCTAACCCTCCCACCCCTTAAAACTAAATTAAACTAATGGAGAGTTAAAACAAAGATAAAATACAATAAATAAATAAAGGCAAGGATGGCAAGCGCGTAGTTAGCAATCGGTCAACTTGAACCGGGAAGTTATTCTGGGAAGGCCTGCTGGAAGAGATCCGTCTTTAGTGCTTTCTTGAAGCTATCAAGAGTAGTGATAAGACGGATCTCATCCGGCAGGCCATTCCAAAGTCTGGGAGCCGTAGAAGAGAAGGTCCTCTGAGAGATTTTTAAAAACAGCAAGGGGAGTCTGCATTCCTGCTCGTTGGGACAAGTGATTCAATACAAATCCCTTTCCATAGGAGAAGCCCAAAGCTGATTGTTAGGGTGAGTGCAGGGGGAGGGGCTTACTAACAGGGCAAGTGCCCATTGCTGACATGCTGAATTTTCACCTTAGCGAGCAATCGTTAAGGTGATAAAGTGGGGTGTGGTGGGAGTTTTTTTTTGCTTTCCTGTTAAATTGAAAAATCACTCTAGCACACCTTAGACATTAGTTTTTTGTTTGTTTGTTTGTTTTTAAGAAGTTCAATGGCAACAAATTGAGGTAAGTACAAATGCAAGCAAATCACTTCTGGCACCATCTTGCATGCGAAGCTTATGGGGGCAAAACCAGCATTAAGACAAGTCACTGCTGCTGCAAAATCCATTACTGCAAGGAACTCCAGATTACTTTTTGGGCTCGTATAGACGGGGTCCAAGAGAATGTTTATGAAACAGAGCCTTTATGAGCATCTGTGAAATAAAGCCTGTCACTTCAGTCTTTGTTGTTACTTTTGCTGCAACAGGTGCTCACTGTAACACCCCTGAAAATGTTTGAAGAAGTACAGTATTCACCTTCTCATTTATTAAAAAAATACTAAAATTGCTACTTCCATTTACTTTTATTTCTACTTGAAGGAAAAGTGGGGGGGGGTGGAGCAACACAAGGCACAGCAGAAGGCAGCACTGAGATTTCGATGGAACAGGAGATATACTCTATTATATTCTTCCTCCACAATTTCATGAGCTTGGCACAGTCTGACAAAGATCTTCACATTGGGGCTAAAAGCCCCAGTTCTGTCCTGCAGCCTCCTCTACTGTTCCTGCAATGGGATGGAGGTAAGTGTTTGCACACTTACCTCCATTCCACTGCAGGAACGGGCTCCTGCATCCTTGCCGGCTGGCTGTAAATGCAGCTGTCGTAAGGCTGCTTTTATGACTGGCCAGGGGAAATCCCACTCGTTCTCTCGCGAGAATGAGTGGGAGGGAAATTTAAACTTTTAAACTCCCCCCAGCTGTCAAAGTAAGAAACATAAGGAAAAAATAAATTTAAAAAAATACAAGGAACCCAGGGAGGGGGGGAAGGGTGGCACTTATCTGGATGTCATGATCGTGGAAGGAAGTGCTTGCCATGGAGCTCCTCCCCCATCCCTGTCATTCCAGAACAGGTACGGGGATCCAATTCGCACACCCGTGTTGTTACAGAAACGGAACCGGGTGCTTAATAACGACTTCTCCCCATGAATAATATATCATGGTGAGAAAACTGAATATTGACAATTTGGGCATGGAACAGGGTAAATGTGTCTGAAAGGAAAATCTTTCAGTGACCCTGTCCCACGCCAGTAACAGGATAAATTGCCCGTGTGAAAATCTCCAAAGACTCGGTGCAAGGAAAGCCCCTGCATGTTCAGAAGTCTTCAGTCATGTACACAGATTGCCTGCAGGTATGCATAGCCAATGGATGGAAGGAAGTTCAATTCCCACTCCCCCACATACATGTATCAGAACAGTTCATGTGTGAATGCATTATTAGACAGAACATTTAAATCATATTATCTACAATGCATTTCTGCAGAATTGGTTCACATCAAAGTAAAAGACAGCAAATGATGAGACATTAGAAGCAAATGTTCCTGTTGGTACTTACTTATTACAGTCTCTTATGTCAGTTACAACCAAAGATATCTAAATGATGAATGGTGAAGTCTACCAATATGTCCAGTGGCCAATCCTAGGTTTCACAATGTGCATCCATATTTTATCTATATGTGTGGTATAAAAAAGTATGAAAATTAGCAGGCAGCTCCCTTCTCTTCCCCACCCCCCAGATCCAGGGCTGGTCTACAGCGCTGGAGCTGTTAACTACTAACTTTGTGCCAAAGTGCATCTGAGAGTCATCTGTAAGGTAATTATTTCTTGTCAGTGTCTTGACTATTGATTTGGAGCCTTATTGGCCAACTTTTCTTCCTTAATTATTAGATTCCATTGTCTCTGCTCTCTTCCTTTGATGCATAATTAAGCTACATGAGAACTTAATTTTATAAACTTTATTTATGAAGGTTATAAAAAATGAGATAAATGTTTCTTTGTATCCTTTTCCCCACAGCACTTTTCACACAATGACCTAGTTTATGTAAATGTCTTATTTAAAAAGGTAATATTATAAGGTGGACCAATTCCAGTTCCATGGGAAAACTATAAATTGATTTCAATAAGGATTTGAACTAAGTATAACATAATATCCATCCAATAATATATGAGAAATATGGCTTAGAAGGAACTGCTATAACGTCAATTACATCTAATTGAACAGCCACACATAAGGTTTCTGGAAGGAATTATATAATGTTTGCCTCATACTGGGTATTGTTTAATATCTTCATGAAAGATTTAGGCAAAAAGAGTAGACCATCAACTTTGATAAGAAATTTTAATATACTAACGAAGACCTAGGAAATGTAAACACTCCCGAATATAAGCTGAAAAGCTAAAACTGGACAAAAGAAGAATTAGGCTAATAAGAATTGGATGAAATTCAACAAAGAAATATATATGTAGATTAAGTTAATCTCAATTTAACCATATCTTTATTAAGACCAACCAAATGCCAAAAAGCAAGGGGAGAAAAAGAGTGTGTAAACTTTACTTTTCTTCAGAACTCTTTGTCAGGTTAGGTGCTACAAAATTCAGGGAATTGCAGGGGAGAGAAAAATTGATTTTGTAATCAAGTGATTATGGAAAAGTACTAGCTGGATTCAAGAGAGACCATTACATGCATGGGGGCGGCGGCGGGGAGTTGTGCCAATTTTTTTCCTCTGCAAAAGCTCTATCCTGGTTTTTTAAGATCCTTCTCTGAAAGGTCCTCAAATATCAAGATAGAGGGAAACAGGCTACTACAGAAGAGGACAGGGGAAAAAACCCCGAAGCACACATGGAACATGACCCCTGGTACTTTAGATCCCAGTCAGTATTTTTCAAATGTTGCTAACAAAAAGAAAGCTAAAATACAAATCAATCAAGAAATCTGTCATTCTAAAATACATGCCTGCCCATATATATATATATATATATTCAGAAATAAGACCTAATGACTTCCAAAGGACTTACTAAGGAGATTATCAGACATGTAAAAAATGGCATTATAACAACACCATGAGATCACAAAAGGGCTTCCTTACCAGACGACATCGCGCCCCAGCGTTATATAAGTGTTCTGCTGCCGTTATGAGGGAGCTCTTTTTTTATTGTCAGGGAGAAGTTGAAAATTGATCTCATGTAGTGTTTGTGTTCTGGATTTTCATGTGTGCGAGAAGGTACCCCATTCTGCTGGTGTGATTCCAGCATCATGGGCAGTCCTGCCAGAACACTTCCGGGTGTGAGTGGGAAAACTAGGTACCGTACGCTCTCTTTATGAATCTCCCTGTCTTGCTTGCAAGTTTCTAATATTTATCTGTGCTGTTTTGAATGTTTTCTTTTTTAATTTTTGTGTTTGGGTTTTTTTTTAGTGTGAGATATGCCAAAATCTCATTCATGGAGAAACGCAGAAGTAAGCGGCATGAGCGCTTGTATTGCTGGATTCTTGGGGTGATTCTGTATAGTTATCTGTAGAGGTGTATGAGCTTAAACATTAAAAATTAATTAAAGGTCCCAGGGTGCAAGCCCTTTAGGAAGTTTTCTTTGAAATTAAAATGGTCAGGGGTTAATTTCTAGTATAGCAGAGTGACAGAGACTGGAAACGGAAAGGACTCAATTAGTAAAGCACTCAGAACTCAAGCCGCTCAAGAACAAAAGAAAACAAACAACTTTTTTTAAAAAAAAATACTTAAGCATTTACTAATGGTTTTTTCAATCTACATATGCATGGGAAGCCTACATTCTAACTAATGAAAGGATTTTGATTAGAATAGGTATTGTGACTCACCAATCCAGTGTGGCCCAGGGAAAAATAGGTAAAGCAGTCATCCCTACAGGAGGATGGGGGGGGGCTTCCTTCTTCCTTGCAGAACAGAACAAAGGATCATAAAGAAATCTTGGACCTTGGGGTCAGTAGACCTGGGTCACATGATGAAATGATGATCATCAGTTTGGCTGTGACTGAGATACAAGCCAAGCCCACTAAGGATAGTGTGAGGAGAAGGGGAAGAATTCTTTCACATGCAGGAGGTCCCTAAAAACTTCCTAATACTTTCTTTGCTCTACCAGCAAGCAACTGGGGGGTGCAGGGAGAATGCAGGTTTTTCCAACATTATCACAGCAGCATAGAAAAACATGTGACATTGTGCCAGAACATGAACACTGTAAAATATAGTGCCATAATCATATTTTTAGGCATTAATTTGATAATCTCCTAAAATTCATATGTAGCAGGGGTAGGGAATGTTTGAGCCTCCACATGTTTTTGACTACGGCTCCCGCAATTCCTTATCTCTGACTCTGTCAATGCTAATGAGAGTTTAGGCCCAAAGATCTGGAGGGCTAAAGCCCCAACAATATAAAATTGCAGACTGATGCCTAAAATCCATTGTTAGCCCCAATTAAAGTAGACCACTGAAAGAATGGCTGAATGTGAAGTCTACATTTATGTAAATCCAACTGAGTCAATGGCTCTAATCTATTTGGGGTGAGCAATTGGATTGAGACCTATTCTTGGTCACATAAGAAAACCATCAAAAGAACATTTCACCACAGGCACCCAACTACAACCAAACAAAGATGCCAGAGATCAGAGATCCTAGTGCATGCAAAACACTGACTAATCTGGCCCAAATTATGCTACAAGCCATGTACAGAGCAAATCGGGGGGAAATGCTGTAATAGTTATTAACATGAAAAACAACATAAAGGTACCTCAAAAAAATGCATAGTCTGGAGACTGAGGGGGAAAAGGCTGTGAGGCTTGGCTGGACTCTTGAGTTACACATTTCATTTTAGAATGCAACCATTACTAGGCTGAATATGATGTGGAAGCTATGCCCATCCATTGGATTCCAGTCCAGACCCAACAATAATACTAATAGCTATTAACAACACCATCATTATAACTCATCCAATAGGAAGCACTATGTTTCTATGGTCTTCTTCTGACACAATTTAAGAACTAGCTAAGTTCTATTTTATTCAGACACCATCTTTGTAGAAGGCAAATAATGGATCATGTTTTGTTTTCATAAATGCATAGTTTACCTGACTCCTTTAGGGAATTAAGAGTAGAGATGTGGAGGGGGGGGAATAAACTCAGATTGCAATAAACAAAGATGAGTAATATTTATTCAGTTTCATATTTTGTGGGTGTTTCTGTGAGAGATGGATAAATAAACAACTCCAAATCATCTTTCACAAAATTCTCATCTGACCCTTAACAAAGGAAAATGATACTTTTAAACAACAAATTGATAAATTTACCCCCAAAACCCCACCCTCCAGAAACAAGGAAAAAACCCAAACAGTAAAAACAAAGAACCATCTAAAAACCTGAATATTACAGTGGTGGAAGTCAGCATAAGCACTGTTAAGTCCACCATGGGTGGAAATTGGCTTGACAGTTATATAGTGATCCTTCTGAATGGGCATGCACTCTGGAATAATCTGCGGACTTCAGATGGCAGTTTTAGTAAACCCCACTGAGTAAACATTCATGGGATTGCCCTATTAATCTTATGTCACAGCAAAACAGAAAAAAAAAGCATGTGTGGCAGTGAGGAACAAAAATCGTGTTTGGGAGAGCATTCCACAGATTGGGTACCACTATTAAAATGAAAACCATATGACAATTTTGTGATAATCCCCCCACCCTAGCCAGTCATATGATTTGTGGCACTGGAAATACACATAGTTGTCTCAAAATGTTTTAGGAAACTGGCATGAATTTATTGCTGCTAAATTGCCTAGATTCTGGTGAAGAGGAAGTGTTAATGAGATCAAAAACAAACTTAAGAGATGAAGAAATTGTTTACTGTATATTCTAAATAAAGATTTTAAAAGAAAGAAAAATTACCTTCTTAATATGCATTTTTTAAAAAATCCTCAGGGCTTGTTAACTCTTTATATGTTATGATACAAAATAGGATACAAATATTTTAATAAAGACATAGTAATGATTGAGAAAACTCCAACATTGTCCATGTCAGGGTATATTTGTCAATGCAAATTTCATTTGACTGACATAATTATTTTTAAAGGAAGTTGGCTTTCCCACACAGCTACAGCTTCCATGTTGCTTTAGTAACAAAAGAATTGGCCCTGAGAGGAGAAATAATCTGAATAAAGAAGTATAAATCCCTTAATCCCAAGACTAAATGAACATTCTAGGAGTTATCAGTACATTGATCAAACTGGCATGGTGAAAGAAAAAAGACAGAAAAATGGAGGAAAGAGGAAATAGGGGCTAATAAACAGGTTAAAATCAATGGGGTACTGATAAGACATGAATAGCTCAGACATTTTTTCCATGTGCTCCTCTTTGCCACCATTACAGTGCTCTTGGCCATGCCAGCAGGGGATTCTGGAAAGTCTAATCCAAAAAAGTAACCTCTTAGCTAAGCTTTCATGGATCCCTCAGAAAGGTTTCCTTGCCACCAATGTTTGCAATAAGAGGGCTGCCAGACTTATCCGGTGGCTAGTTTGCAGTCGGGAGAGGGCCTCCAATGGCACACTCGCATGGCCCGTCACTATGCTGGGCATCTTCTTCCCAGCTGGCTGTGTGGTCCTGGGTGCTGGGAAGAGTCCACTGTTATGGCAGCCAATCAGCTTGAAGCCCAGGCTTTGAGCTGATTGGCTGGGAAGTCCCATTTTGCTGGCCAATCGTCTGGAAGCTCTGAGTTTCGAATTGATGGCTAGGGGGAAGCCTGCTCTCCTGCTGCAGGCTTCACTCAGGTCTGGTGACTGGGTATAATCTCCCTGTCGCCTCACTGCTTCCCTCAGTTGCTCTTGGTGAGCTGACCCACCAACCTTTGGTTGTTGGTTGTTTTTCTGTGTTTAACTGCTTTTTTGTTACATTTCCCCCCCTTTGTCACAACTTTGAGGGGTGGTTGGCATGGGTCCTGGATTCAGGGACATTGGTTTACCACTGAGAGGTGGTAGAAGTCCCCTTCCAGGGTACAGGGCAGTGGCCAGGAGGGCATGCCATTTTCCAGGGCATGTACCTTTGGGGATGCCCCTGCAGGGAGGGGGAAGGCCTGCAGGTATCAGGCCTGCAGGCAACCCCCCCCCCCAGTCTCCAGGATGTTGGCAGCGGGCCAGCAGTGGGTTCATTGGCCAACAGACCCATCCATACATCCAGACCCATGTATTTGTGCCAATCAACTGCAGCTGTCATCAATAAAGTTGTGGCCTACTTTCTTCCAAATGTAATTTTGTTGTCTGTGGTTATTTACCTGGGGTCTGGACTTTCCCTCGGACATGCAAGTGACAATATCCAAATAACAAGGCCTTTCGGGCAGTGTTGCCAACCAAATACTCCTTGGGAACTCCTCTTAGACCCATTGCTCAGAAAATTTCACAGACAGTCAAAATAAAATAAAATATCTTAAAAATACCAAGTCTCACAGAACATGATGAGGACATATTTTCCTATGTATCTTTATATGATGTTTATTTTACTTATCTCTAAATGAAGCTTTTCTGCCATTGTTTTCTTTTTAACTGTAGTTTTACAATCTACCTTGTTTCCATCAAAACTGGGAAAAGATGAGACATGCATCTCATAAGCAAGTAACCATAAGAAAGAATGAGAGAAGGTCCTGTTTTATTTATTTATTTATTTATTTTTGAGGGGGCGAGTGTAAATGTTGTTAGATTGAATTTTCTGCCTCTGTCCTTTGAAATCACTAATGGGGAGGGCAGACCTTCGTGTAAATTCCTACGCACAAATACTATGGCATCCTGTAACACAATTTATTAGTATTTCACACCCTACAACTTGTGAAGTTCTAAATGGCTGCTGATGCATTACAGGACAATTTTTCAGTACAACTTTAACCCTTTGAAAAAGAAGCTTTTTCAAGACAAGCTGTTGAAAATGAAAAAAAAAATACATAATTTGGCAATGAAAAATAGCCTTCAGATATTGTTAAATGTAGAGACTACTGAGTGTGATCTTTGGAATAAGAGCAGGATTGGTTTGCATAGTGATTAGAGTAATGGACTTTGGCAGCTTCAGATTCCAGTCCCCATAGATCCATAAAACTCACTGGGTGGCATATATATATATATATATATTCCACTGGATTTCAAGATACCAAATTTACCTGTGATAGGGGAATCCTAAACAAAATGGAACCAAAGGACTGGGACTTATCTCTTTGAGATCTTATACCTTCAACAAAGGTAACTCTCTTTCATTGGACTACAATTTGGGACTACACTTCAGCAGGCTTTACTTATACAGCACCTAAAAGTGATTTCAAATGGAACAATATGGAGATTCCTTGAGAAATTCAATGTTCTCTGCCTAAGAAATGAGAAGTTACTTTTCTGTTGCTAATGGAGTTAAATTTTATTATCTGTCTTTTGTTGCTCTTTGCCCCTAGTCCTCACATGGCCACTAAAGGGAATGGTCTCTGTCTGCACTGAAATCTTTCAGTACCATCTTAACTGACAACACCTCAGACAGCCTCCAGGCCTGTGACTCCTACATCATCACCATTTTCTTCTTGTATGAGTTTTAACATCTCTGCCTGATGGAAAAGCCAGTGAAGCTTTGTCAGCTTGCATAACATAGTTTATACTTTGGAGCTGGCCCAACAAAGGTATCATGGTTTGTGGATTTTGTATTTTGTTGTATTTTGCTGCATGGCCAACATGGCTATCCTAGAAAATACACACACACACACACAAACAAACATCTTTCCTGGGTGACCTTTGGTTAGTCACCCTCCTTTACCTTGACATGCCTGATGGAGTACTGTGAAACCAAACCATTGGAGGAAAGACAGGATATTACTATAATAAATAAATAAATGGACTGCTATAAGAATGTCTCAGAGCATACATATACCAGATCATTTAATGTTGATTGGTTGCTCCGTCATTTGATTTACAATTCTGTTGTGTTTTGGAATCAGTTCTGTGTCAGTGTGCACACTCTCCACTGTTTCACCCCAACCATTAAGAACTGCACACTACTGGACTGTTGACAAGCCTCTGTGGAATTGCTCTCCTTATCTTCCCCAACCCGGAGAGCAATCCATTAACTGTAACTCCTTGAGTGCTCCTTTTCAGCCATTTGTACACCTAATCTATTCCAGCACCTTTTAACCTGCATTTCTCCAGGAGATGTATGGGAATGTCATGTTCAGGGGTATTGCTGTCAAAAGCCCGAAAGCTCACTTGTTTTGCATTTCTATCAACCTGTGGACCCTATAAATAGCATTATCTTGACCTGCCCTGAGCAGAACAAGAGAGCTAGTCTGTTAAAACTGAGCAGAATGTAAGACTTAGGCTAGGGAAATAGGGCAGTTGTCAAGTGCTCAGAAAGCTACAGAAGATAACTAGTGGCAAAGTGTAGGGTGCATATGGCAAACTTCCCCACAAGACTGACACACACCTCACCATGTATTTGCTCATACTGCCTATGGTTAGTGGTGTAAGAACACTTAATATTTATGTTAGCAGATGTTAGCAGACTACTGTGGGTTAGTATTGTGAGCTTATGGCTGTAAAAAAGATGTGACTACTCTGGATGTTCACAGTAAGGCAGAAAGAGAGGGGAAAACCCTCTTAATTTTATTGTTTCAGGAGATCCATCAGACATAAGGCAGGAGAAAAACCTCTAGACTTGGCTGAAGAATTTACACTGGGGAAGGAGGAGAAATCAAGGCAATACAAGGAAAAGACCAAGATGGAAGAAGCAGCCACCTTCATTTGGGGAAACCGAAAGAAGATTAGAACTCACTGTGTCCCAACCACAAACACCAAACTGCTCCAAGAGAGTGCAAGAGTGCACAAGATGGCAGTCGCTCCCAGTGCTGGAAGAGCAGAGGAGAAAGTGGCAAATGTGTTAATCCAGTGGTCCTTTCACACTATGCAGTTACAGTGTTATGATTTTACTTTAAATGCCACCGCTGCATCTAATGGAATCCTAGAGTTTGCAGTTTGGCAGTTCACCAGAGGAGGACTCTGGCTGAGAATTCTCAGTACCCTTCCCTAAACTACAAATCCCAGTATTCTGTAAGATGGGACCAGCATTATATTTGTATAGTGTGAAAGGGCCTGAGGTATTCCCTTCCTTCCTTCCTTCCTTCCCTCGTTCCCTCATATCAGCCTATTTGTTCTTCCTCCTTGTTTGCCCACTTCAACCACCATCACCCAAATTCCTTTGACCTACCACCAAAACAACTGCCTTTCCTTCCCTTCTCTACCCTCCCCATAACTTCATCTCACATCCTTTCTTGCCTTGCTGGTTTAAACAGAGGGCACGTAGCAAGCAGCAGTAGCCATGGTGACCCAAAACAAGGGGCAAAAGAGGTGTGATGTGTGTGGGGGGGGGAGGTGGTGAGAGAAAGGGGGAGCTGGATTCTCTCTCCTCACCTGAGTTGAGAGAGAGCCACCTGCCTCCTTTTTAGTGCCATCATCTCCTCCCACTTGTCTCTGCCTCAAACTGGACCTCATACTGCCTCCTGCCCCCCACCTAGCAGCAGTGGCAGTGCCACTCCCTCCACCTGAATGCTACTTGCCCTATGTGAATGTGGCACTGCTTCAGAGAGGGCAGGCTAGGCAGGCGATGGCATGGCCCCCACAAGGAGGAGGGCTGACAGGGCTGTAGCCCGGCGACCCAGGATTAGGAGGGGGCCCCAGCATGATATTATTGTAAGTTTTTATGATGTAAATCCATTTAAATATTACTTTGGTGTCATCATTTAAACTGACCTACTTGAATTTTTATCCTACATCATGCAGTGGTTTTCAACCTGTGAGTTTCCAGATGTCAGGTTGAGAACCACTGAAGTAGAGTATCTCACTGCCCTTAACCTTAGCAGTAGGTAGGGGGCCCACCAAAGGTCCTGGCCTGGGGTCTTGCTTCAGGATGTGGGGGCCAGGGGCGGTGGCATGGGGTGAGGACAAAGAAGTCTGGAAAAGGAAGGTGGGATGTGTGAAGGAGACTGGGAAGGGGCCGGAGAAGGAAAGTGTGAGACAGAAGTGAGACAAAGGAGGAAAAAAGTAGAGGAAGGGGGCAGGCCATTGGCACAGCAAGGGAGAAGGCAACCAGGGAGGCAAGGCAGAGGTGACAGATGCCTTGAGGAACAGTGCCATCATTGGGTACCAAAGCGCCGGAGTTGGGTGCCTCGCTCTGCCCAATGGGCAGTCCAGGTTTAATGGAAAGAGAAGAGAAGAGAGAGGAAGTGGCCAGAAAAGGTGGGGTGCCTCTCTTCCTCCTTGGGGCACCACTGACCCCAATAATAAAAATGCAAATGTGAGGTTCCTGGCCTGTGTTGTAAATTTTAGCAGGTAAAGCGCAGTGGTTACATGCCAGTAGTGCAGCCACAATGTTACGAGTTTGATCTCCGAGGGCTCCAAGGTTCACTCAGCCTTCCTTCCTTTTGTAGGTCAGTAAAATGAGTACCCGGCTTGTGGGGGGCAATCCGCTCACACACATTGGAAACCGCTGAGAGAGTGCCCAGTGCGCTATATATAAAGCGGTGTGTAGGTGTGAAGTGCTATTGCTTAACCATTTATTTGTAAGCCGCTCTGAGAGCCTTTGTGGCTGAAGAGCGGGGTATACATACCAAATGATTAAAGACATAAATAATACTCTGCACATGCCCAGAGGAGTAGCGGTTCCCTTTCCAGCATGTGTAGGAAGGACTACACAGAGAGGGGGGAGAAGGTCCCTTCTCCGGGGCGCGTATAGCCGGGAGTTCTGGAGGCGACGACCCGCCCCGTCGCTCTTCCCGCCGAAGAAGCCCAGGCAGCCGCTCCGCCTCCCTCCGTCGCCGCCGCTGCCCGCAGCCTGATTAACCATTCTGCACAGCAGCATCCCCAGCCTCGGCCGCCGCCCCGCCCCCAGGACCTGAGCGACGCGGCCGCCGCCCTATCGCCGAGCCGCCTGGGCTGCCCCTCGCCTTGCCGGCCAATGGCTTGCCGCGGAGGGGGCGCGGCTTCCCCCTGGCTCACGCCCTCCCTCTGGGCTGGGGGAGAGTTATATCAAGAAATCCAGTGGCGAGCCAACGAGGGAGAGTGCGAGAGCCTCCGACCGAGGAGGAGGACGAGGGGAGGAGGGAGGGAGGAAGGGGGAAAGCGTGTGGCGGCGGCCGCCTTCCAGCAAAGCAACCCACCGGTTGGGATTTGTACGATTTGCAACCACGAGGAGAGCAAAGACGAGGAGTATCTCCAGCCCCATCAGCCCCGCCGGCCCCCTTCGCCAGCGCGCTAACTCTGGGTGACATTGGCATTGAGTCCGAAGTTGCGGGCTCCGGGCTTGGCACCCCGCTCCTTCCTTTCCTCAATGAGGAGGAGGCGGAGGAGGCTGAGGGGGACGGCGAGGAAGAAGACTGTGCGGCGCGGAGCGTGACAGGCAGCCAGGAGCCGGGCTTGCCTTGCCTTCGCCGTGGCCTCGCTTCGGCTTCTAGCCGGGGCTGTCGCCGCCTAAGCCTCCTTCCCAGGCGCCCGGCGAGGAGGAGGAGGAGGAGGCGGAGGCGGAGGAGGCATCCCTTGGAGGAGCATCCTCCTCTTCCTCGTACCGCGCAGAGAGCAACAACTCCCGAACTCGGAGGGGGATCCAGCGCTGGAAGGAAAGAAGGAAGGAAGGAAGGAAAGAGGGGGAGCCCGACCAGCCCAAGCCGCAGGAGGATGCCTAACCCGGGCAGAAGTGCGAATTTCTTCTCGGGAGTTGGGGACTTGCCGCCGCCAAGCCAGCCCTCTGGGCTCCGGGAGGAAGCGGCCGCCTCGCCGATCGCTTGCTAATTTCTCCCTCCCTCCCTCTCTCTTTCCCCCCTTCCTTCCCAACCCACAACCTTACACACACACCCCGAGCGCACAGACACGGACGTCCCCCCCAAAAAAATACCCCCCCCCATAGGGTGGCTTGCAGGACCCAGATGCCCGGGCTGTCTCGGCGTCTTTTGGGAAGCCCGGAGCCGCCTCCTCCTGGCCGTCGTCGTCCTCCCAGCAGCTGCTGCAGGTCGTCGGGCGCCAGCAATGTAAGTGCAAAGTTCCCCACGCTGCCGGGGAGGGGGGGGCGAGGGATGGTGGGGAGGGGGAGACCCAGTGCGCCCCCCCCCCCATATATGCATTTCAAAGATAAGGCTCGTGTGGGAGGGAAAGGGAAATTCTCTGCTTCGCCTCCAAGGTTGAGGCTGCCTGCCTTGGCAGCGCCTCGCTCTCTCTTTCTACCTGCCTGCCTCGGTGGCGTGGAAAGGATCACGGACATCACGCCGCGTCGCTTTTAATGCAGATGGAAGAGCCGAGCTCCCGACCAAAGTCTCCCCCCGCCCCCTTTCCTGCCCGCCCCGATCCAAGAGGAGGACGCCTGGAGCTTGCTTGGCTCCCATCGGGGCATCTGAGCAGAAGTCGCGCTTCTCCCTGTATCCCTCCTGCCTGCCTTCCCTAGCACTGGGAGGGCGCAGGATTTATGGGTGGCAGCTGCTGGCCAGGGACACATCCGGAGGGGGAGGCCAGTGCCATTGACTGCATCGTGCCCCCTTCCCTCCCCAAAAGGCAACCCCCATCCAGAAGCATACAGACAAACAACAACAACACCCCCCATAGCATCCTTCTGCCTTCTCTTCATAAACATCTGGCTCACTGCTTTGGAGTTGGTTCCAGGCACCTCCTCCCCAAATCTCTCTTCTCCCCCCCCCCCACTTTTCATTTTGAAGTTGCGCACCATCAAGCAGAGAAGCAACGCTCCCCTCTCTCGCACCCCACAACATCTGGAGAAGGTGACATTTTGGCGGGCTCTGGGGAAAAAAATTAGGGGTCTTGTTGTTGCCTTTTATCTATTTATTGCTTGAGAAGGATGGGAAGTAGGCAAAGAGAGCTGCCAAGGAAAGCAGCTTGCTTGCCTGGGTTCCAGTGATTCCTAGACCATTCTAGCAGAGCATTAGCAGAAGATAAAACACACAAGCCAAAGGAACAAAATCTAGCTAGGTAATGTAATGGGGGAAGGTCGGACACACAGTTATTTTAAATTGCAGCCAGCACACCATTTCTGCTAGGAGTTATTTATTTTTTATTTTTTAATTTTTAAACCTAGCATGAAATGCATGGGTAGAAGGAGAAAGCATTGTATGAGTGGTGTGCTGGACTGATTTGGTCAACAGCATGTGTCTCTCTCTTTCTGTAAACTGCATCTCTCTCCCTTCAATCTTGCAACTAGTTAATTTTGTTCTCAGTGTGTGCAAAGGCTGGTGGCAGTCTGCTGGTGCATTCATGGAGAGAAATTGCTTGCACACATCTACAGAGAGTGAGAGAGGAGGGAAAGAAAGAAAGAAAGAAGCAGGTGCTGGGTGTTTCTCGTGTGTGTGTGTGTGTGTGTGTGTGTGTTGTCACAGGAATGTGGCACAAGACTTGGCAGTTACATCTGGCGTCACTTAAATGAGACAATAACACTTGTTTTGTTGTTGTTGTTGTGATTGTGTTGACAGGGGCTGTCGGGAAGTACGAGCTGTGATGTGATGCCTCCAGCAGTCCTTTTCTTGCCAAGGAGGCAGCACTGCTTTGTGGAACCCTTGAAATCCTGAGAAGGAGCTATAAACACATTATCATGGACCTGAGGGATTTTTACCTGTTGGCTGCCCTGATTGCCTGCTTGAGGCTGGATTCGGCTGTAGCTCAAGAACTTATCTACACCATCCGAGAGGAGCTGCCAGAAAATGTCCCCATTGGGAACATACCAAAGGATCTGAACATTTCTCACATCAATGCTGCCACAGGAACCAGTGCTAGCCTTGTCTACAGACTGGTCTCCAAAGCAGGAGATGCCCCTCTGGTGAAAGTCTCCAGCACCACAGGGGAGATCTTCACCACCTCCAACAGAATTGACCGAGAGAGACTTTGTGCTGGAGCTGCTTACGCTGAAGAAAATGAGTGCTTCTTTGAACTGGAGGTGGTGATTCTTCCCAATGACTTTTTCCGGCTGATCAAGATCAAAATAATTGTGAAGGATACCAATGATAATGCCCCAATGTTTCCATCTCCTGTCATCAACATTTCCATCCCGGAGAACACCCTGATCAACAGCCGCTTCCCCATCCCATCAGCAACAGATCCTGACACCGGTTTCAATGGGGTGCAGCATTACGAACTTCTGAATGGGCAGAGTGTTTTTGGACTGGATATTGTGGAAACTCCAGAAGGTGAGAAGTGGCCTCAACTGATTGTGCAGCAGAACTTGGACCGGGAGCAGAAAGATACCTATGTGATGAAAATCAAAGTTGAAGATGGAGGTACCCCCCAGAAATCCAGCACAGCCATTCTCCAGGTCACAGTAAGTGATGTCAATGACAACAGGCCAGCTTTTAAAGAGAATCAAGTGGAGGTTCACATACCAGAGAATGCCCCTGTAGGTACCTCTGTCATTCAACTTCATGCCACAGATGCAGACATAGGAAGCAATGCAGAAATTAGATATATTTTTGGTGCCCAAGTTGCTCCTGCAACAAAAAGACTCTTTGCTTTAAATAACACAACTGGGCTGATAACAGTTCAGAGGGCCTTAGACCGAGAAGAGACTGCTATCCACAAGGTGACAGTGCTGGCCAGTGATGGCAGTTCTACACCTGCCCGGGCAACTGTTACTATCAATGTGACTGATGTGAATGATAACCCTCCTAACATAGACCTCAGGTACATAATAAGTCCCATCAATGGCACAGTGTACCTGTCTGAGAAAGACCCTGTCAATACCAAGATTGCTCTAATTACAGTCTCAGATAAGGACACTGATGTAAATGGCAAAGTGATTTGTTTCATTGAGAGAGAGGTTCCGTTTCATTTGAAGGCAGTTTACGACAACCAGTACTTGTTAGAGACCTCTTCCTTGCTGGACTATGAGGGCACCAAAGAATTTAGCTTTAAAATAGTGGCCTCTGATTCTGGCAAGCCCAGTTTGAACCAGACTGCCCTGGTAAGAGTTAAGCTGGAGGATGAGAATGACAACCCTCCAATTTTCAGCCAGCCTGTAATTGAGCTGTCGGTTTCTGAAAACAACCGCCGTGGTCTGTACTTAACCACTATTAGTGCCACTGATGAGGACAGTGGGAAAAATGCAGACATCGTTTATCAGCTTGGCCCCAATGCCTCCTTTTTTGATCTAGATCGAAAGACAGGAGTTTTGACAGCCTCTCGGGTCTTTGACAGAGAAGAACAGGAGCGGTTCATTTTTACTGTTACAGCCCGAGACAATGGCACCCCTCCCCTGCAAAGTCAAGCTGCTGTGATAGTTACAGTACTGGATGAGAATGACAACAGCCCCAAATTCACTCATAACCACTTCCAGTTTTTTGTGTCAGAGAATCTACCAAAGTATAGCACTGTAGGCGTGATAACGGTGACCGATGCCGATGCTGGAGAGAATAAAGCTGTGACTCTTTCCATCCTGAATGACAATGAGAACTTCGTGCTTGATCCTTATTCTGGAGTTATAAAGTCCAATGTTTCTTTTGACCGTGAGCAACAAAGTTCCTATACCTTTGATGTCAAGGCTGTTGATGGAGGACAACCACCCCGTTCGTCTACTGCAAAAGTCACCATAAATGTCATGGATGTTAATGACAACAGCCCTGTGGTCATCTATCCACCTTCTAATACTTCTTTTAAGCTGGTCCCTCTCTCTGCTATCCCTGGCTCTGTAGTGGCTGAAGTGTTTGCTGTTGACATTGACACAGGAATGAATGCTGAGCTTAAATATACAATAGTAAGTGGAAACAACAAAGGTTTGTTCCGTATTGATCCAGTGACGGGTAACATTACCCTGGAAGAAAAACCTTCTCCTACTGATGTGGGGCTGCATCGATTAGTGGTCAATATTAGTGACTTGGGTTATCCTAAATCCCTACACACTCTTGTCCTTGTCTTCTTGTATGTCAATGACACAGCGGGAAATGCCTCTTACATTTACGATTTGATCCGCAGGACTATGGAAACACCCTTGGACAGAAACATTGGGGACAGCAGCCAGCCCTATCAAAATGAGGACTACCTTACCATCATGATTGCTATTGTGGCAGGTGCCATGGTTGTCATTGTCGTGATATTTGTCACGGTTCTGGTCCGCTGCCGCCATGCTTCCAGGTTCAAAGCGGCTCAGAGGAGCAAACAAGGGGCTGAGTGGATGTCTCCCAATCAGGAGAACAAACAGAACAAGAAGAAGAAGCGGAAGAAAAGGAAGTCTCCCAAGAGTTCCCTGTTGAATTTTGTTACCATTGAGGAATCCAAACCTGAGGATGCTGTTCACGAACCTATCAACGGGACCATTAGCCTTCCAGCTGAGCTGGAGGAGCAAAGTATAGGAAGATTTGACTGGGGCACTGCACCACCCACCACCTTTAAGCCTAACAGCCCTGATCTTGCTAAGCATTATAAATCTGCCTCTCCACAGTCTGCTTTCCATCTTAAACCTGACACTCCTGTCTCGGTGAAAAAGCATCACGTTATTCAGGAACTCCCTTTGGACAACACCTTTGTTGGGGGCTGTGATACCCTTTCCAAACGCTCTTCCACTAGTTCAGATCACTTCAGTGCCTCAGAGTGCAGTTCCCAAGGAGGCTTCAAGACAAAAGGCCCCTTGCACACCAGACAGGTAAACGAGCACTTTTACTGGTCTATAAGTACTGCATACAAGTGCCCACTCAACCAGTATTAAAGTGCCAGGATGTCTTTTATTTCACTGTAATTTTAGCTTAGTTATACTATGAATAGAAAAAGGTGGGATGCTGTGAGGGGGTGGGGCAAGACTATGCATTTGTAGAATGAAGATGGTGGTCCAAAGTTGCAAGTCACCAACTTTATCCTTTTTTTAATTGTAGAAAGAGCTACTTTGCACACACTCATGCACAGATGCATTTATTCTCTCTCTCTCACACACACACACACTCACGCACATGCACATACACACACCTATATGTACTTGTGTATCTGTCAAGACATACCAGTTTAGAGGTTTAACTGAAGAAGAAGAAAAAAAAATCAGTCTGCCAAATTCATGTCAAAGGGGAAAGAAACTTGACTGTTTCAGGATTAAATGTGTTAACTTAAGAAGAGTGGAAGTTTCACATGAGGCTGGCATAAAGCATGCTTTGTTTTTCCTCCCCATTTTGCTTCAAACTGTTCTGGAACATTTGTTAAGTTACTGTTGTTCAGGGGGGTTAATTTTTTGTCCTCACAAAGGGTCCAAGATTGTGTTGCACTGTGTTTGTTGGGCAGGATATAACTAAGCTATCAGGAAGTCTTCCTCTGTTTTGACTTACAATGATTTGTTGTAAAGATGTGTGTCTATTAGAGAAAAGGGTTTTCCCCCCTGCTTTGTGTGTGTGTGTGTGTGTGTTTTTACAAAAATGGCCAAAGTACACTTTGAAACGGAATGCATTTATCTTGAACAATAAAAAAATATGCAGAAAAAAATGCCACCCCACTGTAAATATGTTCTCATATTTAGTAAGCATATAAGTGATCTGTCATAACTCACTTTAAAGCTGTGAAATATGCCATACAAAGAAGGGTGTAGGAGGCTGGAAAATCTCATTGTTCACCCCAATAATGGTACTAGGGGTTTGGGCTTATTGTTTTGGGGTTTTTTTGTTTGTTTGTTTTTTAGGTGAAATAATTACTTGCTAATAAAGATTTAAATGTGGTGCTGTCTTAATTCATTTCACTGGTGCTTGTCTTTTGCCATTAAATTAGAATGTCAGAATGAGCCTGTAGATGGCACTAAGGTACTATGTGGCTTAGGCTGGCTGGCTGCCAATCCTGCAGTAGATAAGAAATGGGGGGAGGGACAGTTCAAACTGGTACTAAAGCCAAAGAAACCTTTTATTTAATGACAGTCGCACTGAAGCGACCAGTAGTTAAGCTAGTGTGTTTTGCTGTAGCTCCGTAGTGCTTAATTTTCATTGCACCAGTTGCCTAAGGCTATAGCTATCAAGCACATATATCGTTCTTGGCATCATATTCTCCAGAGTTATGGTGGATTGTTTGGGTTGATCACAAGGTCTAAACTCAGAGAACAGGGCAAAAAAATCATAGGTTTGGACCAGTAGAAATGGATACTATCCATTCTCTAGGTTGAATCATTTCCCAAGCTTTATGTTGTGTTTCTCAAAATGGCATCTTGACTTTTTGACATATCTCTGTTAACAAGGAAGTGCTTTGAAATCCCACACTTGGAATAAATTTGTTAAAACCCATTTGAGGAAAATGTCTTCATACAGAGCTCTCCCTCAAAAGATTTTTGAAGCTGCTGAGCTGTCCAAGTAATGCTTGTAGTTATTTGTCCATTTCTGTGCAGACAACTGTAAAAAACAAAACAAAACACAGTAACACTCCCAACCATAAAGCCAGCAGAACTTGGAATTTGAAGATGATCTCCTTCATCCTACTACTTCTATATTTGTTACAGAGATATGCAATGCTGTTTCGATATTAA
The DNA here is from genome assembly GCA_030847615.1 of Gambelia wislizenii. NCBI lineage: Eukaryota > Metazoa > Chordata > Lepidosauria > Squamata > Crotaphytidae > Gambelia > Gambelia wislizenii. Next base: position 189,648,620 of record JAUMIR010000003.1, on the reverse strand, counting down.
ATGAATCTGTTCCACTTTAGTTCTCATTTCCTGGGCTCTGTTACAAGAATGGGTCTTAACTTCTTTGAGGAGTCAAATGGGGATTAAAATCAGAAATACAAAATGGTTTACCTGGCAGAGCATGTAAGCACCACTCAAGAGGCTTGACAGTTCAGGATGGGGAAACAAAAAAAAGAAGCAACATTGGTCTTTATCATCTTCCTTACTGCTTTTACTTTAAAGTTTTAAGCACTTTGCAAATGTAAATGTGGATGTTCAGTTTTCAAGGAAGCATATTCTAATTGAGTTGGAACTCACAGAAAAATGGCTAAGATCCAAAATAATTTGGGTGGTATTGTTGATGGTATAAACCACTTAACTTCTCCCTAAACATGGTCTAAATCAGAAGCAGGGAATATGTAGTCTTCCAGATGTTGTTGAGCTTCTACTCACATCAGCCCTAGCCTAGCAAGTGGTGGTATATAATGGGAGTGGCATCCCAGCAACATCTAGAGGACCAGACCTTTCCCCCTTCCCAGTCCAAATGAAAGTTTAATCAGAGCCATCCAGAGCCATCCATGTTTTTCTTCAATTAGCAAAGAGCTGCTTTTACAACCAGTGGAAAGACATTGTTTTAGGGCCTGATTTTGAGATGCTGAGACAACTATATCCAGTTACCCACTAGCTACCAACAATTCATTAAATGGCTTTTGGTTGACATGATAAGGCTTGATTTAAGAAACAGGTGCCGAGGTTCTCTGTTTTATAAAGATTATGTTGCTGGCTAACACCACATTATAGCCATTGGTGGCAAGACATGTAGAGAAACTGGTACATTGTCATTATGATTTTCATCCACTGTTAAGGCACTGTAAGTTATGACAGTTAAACACATGACACTTTGAAATACATTCTATGTATGACAGTGGAATTCACTCATGTGGAAGTGTATTTAGGTTCAGAAGGGAGTGAAAATAGTTATGCGATTTTTTAAGAAAAAATGATTTTGGTCAGAACCTGTGTGTGTGTTTTGTTACTATAAAGTCATAGAATATGGAAAAAGACCACAATTTACTGGATATTTTCTTGTAAACAGACCAATAGGCCTCCTGCAGCAGAATTTCCAGTGAATTGTACTCATTTTTTTTTAAAAAAAATATATTTTGGGGAGGAATTTCATTTTGCTATTTATTACATCTATCAGTGTTCACCAATCTTGGGACTGCCAGATGTGTTGGAATACAACTCCCGTCATCACCATCTAATGCCTGCGCTGGCTGGGAACGATATGATTTGCAGTATAACATATCTAGAGAATGTCAAGCTAGGAAAGGCTGACTGAGATAGTTTCTGTTTTGGTCATTGTCTAGCCAAATATGGGGCATAATCCTTTGGAAAGTTCCTCTGAACAAGTCTTGTTAAAGTGTATAGAAGATGAGCAAGGGTACTACTGTGATCTTATGTGGGTTGCATTTCTTTCATTCAGACTTGTGCAGGAAATGTTACCACTATATATGATTCTACCTTCATCCCCTTATGGAACTTCCCTATAAAATACTGATAGACTTGTTATAAACATATTGGAGGTTTTTTTTTTGGGGGGGGCAGGGAATGGCCTCGTTGGAAAATGCAAGGATCCAAAAACTCACTAAAATAACATAGACTTGAATAAAATATATAGGACCAGGAGACAATGCAATTTGATTGTTCTAAATGCCTCGACATTGTGAAGTAATTTGTGCTGTTAAATTCTTGAATATATTGTGTTTTAAATTTTATAGCCCCCATTCCTTTCATCAAGGCTTGTATCAGCTTCTGTTCAGTTTGTTTGGGGTTCTACCTGGCTTTCTTGGTGCATTGGATTATTGTCATTAAAAAGGAACAACACATTTATTTAGTAGCTTTGATTGAGAATCATAAGTAACATGGATTGAGCATTGGATACTAATATTTGTTAGGACAGAAAACAAACGCTTAGAACAAAGAACATTGAACCATGCACCAATGATGTTGGGTCACTGTACTAGAATATTGTCCTGATTTGTATAGCAGATGTGCTAGCAAAACACATTTAAGGTTGTTATGCTTTTATGCAAGTATTTAAGCTTAAAGGGGCTATGGGTTGGGATCTTGGTGATCTAGATGCAGGATAGTTTAGATACCAATAATATGTGTGTATGTTGCAAGAGAGGAAGCAGTATAGCATTCCATAAAACAGACCTGCATGGAGATTGCAAACAGTTCTGTTGTCAGGAATGAGAAGATGATGATGCAGAGAGGCATTGGAGGATAGATGTGATTACCTGAGATATAGCTGTACCATTAAACACATTACACCCAAAGTTAATGTCCTGCGTTGGACAAAATACTAATCCATAAATTAGAGCTAATCTCTACTTTCTTTTCAGCTGGGCCACAGGGATAAAATCAAAAACTCTTGCTTCAGTGTTCAACTATGTGTAAATTGCTGTCACACTTGAACAGGTTTGAGGTTAATTTAAAGTATTTTTTTCCTTGAACAAGTTGGGATCATGAACCACAACTGGAAGTTGGCTTGTATGGACAAACTGTAGTTATAACCACAGATTGTCCTAGTTTGGACAGAACAACAAACTGTGCTTCCCACTGAATCTGCACCAGAGAAGTGTGGATGTGGCACGTAAGAGTTTTTGTGTTATGTCCAAATGTGGCCACTGACTGTCATATGATACTTTTTCAGTAGCTGGATAATCTGTTAATCTGGTGCCAGAAGAAGTATTTGTTAGTTGAGTCTGGTTGAAGGTTAAGCCATTCCTGTATGCCAGACATGTGGCAGTATGTGCCAGAACTGAAAGAGATTCTTTGAAGGGGAGAAAGTATAGGTTTGCTACCAAAGATCCATTGCCCCAAAGTTCAGGTTGTGGCACTTAATGTCTTCTAGGTTTTAATGTGTATGTTCCCACATTACTAGGTACAGTATTGTGGCTGGAAAACAGTATCACACTTAATGGATGTGTAACCTGGAGTTGTGCATCTGTAACTGATCCATATCTACAGTTCCTATGTAGTCACTATTGTGGCACTTTTGCCACAGTCGTACTTGACCCCTCAAGCTACTTTACCAAGCATCAGCCACACGGAGAGGAGGTCCATTCCTCTGGCAATTGTAGTGGGAGAGGTGGATTATGTTTTCACTGCCCTCCTGCCAGCAAATGAGGTTGTGACAATCAGAAGTAGGACCCATGTTGCACTTCTCTTTCACAGACTTCCTCACCGGGTGGGGGAAGGAGATGGAAATGTTATCCACCCTTGCCCTAAATCACCAGCACAGTGGCCCTCTTTCTTTCGGGCAACTGATGCCTGGTAAAGTGGTGTGTGTGTATGTGGGCCAGGAGAGTTTACTTAGTTACACAAATCAACTGCATGGCCCAGCTGTGCTCTCTGCCATAAGATTTGACAAGGGAGAAATTTAAATAATTCTGTAGATAACTGTACAATGGCACAGATAACTAAAATGAATAAATATGTTCTGAAGAATTAATGAATAACAGGTAATGTAGCCCATATTCCAGAAGAAGGAACTGTCAAAACCACCTTTGAGTATTTGTTGTCTGCATAAACCATATGAAATTCATGGGGTCACCATAAGTGGACAGGCACACACACAAAGAATTAACTAAGAGTTCATTCCGCTCCATTCTTACAGTTAACTAAAACGGCATAATCCTATCCCAGATGGCTTGTTGTATAGTGATTTGTTCCCTTATATTTATGATAAGAGCTGATAAAGACAACATCACCAAAGCCTCTACTAAAGATTCTCATAAAAATAGATTTGTAGGCAGAAACAATACTTTTGGGAGGTATCTACATTTTGCTCATTGAAATGCCTTGGTTGTTAGTAGGGCTTTGCCTATATGCGAAAATCAGTACTCATAAAAGACTGGCTTAAGAACGGACTTATAAAATGTGTCTCGCTTTATTTATTTACACATACACACACACATGGACACACTAAACTAACAGAGTAAAAGCTTTAGAATTAGGAAAGAGTAAAAAATCCAGTGCACTCTCCCATTCTTATATAACTTTTTAAAAGGGTTAGCAGGTTTTGTTCAACTGTCTAAAGAAATTCATCTTTGAGCTGAGATGATGCGTGGAAAACTTCAGCTGAAAAGAAGTTATTTTTTGTGGGTGGGGGGTTAGTGAAAAGCATATGAAAACAGGAGGTTGTAATGGAAATTGGAATATAACCTTAAGCAATAATACTGTTTTCAATAGGAGCAGTGGAAATGCTAAGCTAGAATAAGGCACTTAAATAAAAAAAATCAGACACATTTGGTTGAAGCTCCAAGAAGCTTCTCACTTTTTTAAAAAAAATTTAGTGTGTTTGGTGTGTGTATGTTTTCCTTTTCTTTTTTGATGCCTGTGGTGTTTTTATGTGTGTCTGAATCATTAGGGTTTGTTTTCACATTGTATAACTTTCTTTAATCTTATCACTCATGGAGGAGAAAAAAATAAGATGGTAAGAGTTCAGTGCTATGAGAATTTTGTGTGATATAGTTCCTTTGTGTATAGGGACAAGAAGGATCTTCTAGTTACCATTTCAGATTTTCATTTTCAAAGGATGTATTTTTCTGGCACAGCAAAACCATATCAGCCGCACTTTATTGACAGCAGTTTTATTGTAGCTAGCGGCTTTACAGTAAGCTGTTTATTGCTGTTTCCTAACTCAGTTGACAGCAATTGGGGAATTAATTTCCTTGCCCCCAGTGTGCTTTCTTGGGTATAAACAACAGATGTTTAAGATATGAAAACAGTGACCCATTTACATTTGACAACTTTTTAAGTACACAGTTTTACTTTGCCTAAAATTAAGCTGAAATTTGGTTTAGGGCACAAAACTAACTGACACATTTGATGCTTCATGGGGTGGACTGTCCTGTTAAAAAGAAAGAAAAAAGAAGACAAAAAGAGAAACTGTGAGAATGGTAGGATTTAATATTTCTGTATGGAGTGCTATGTATGTTTGGCAATGCTCATTTTTGGGGAAAACAGCTACTTTATACTCTTGCTCTGTTTTCTCTGCAGTCTTCAATTGTAGCTTCTTGGAATCAAGCACCTGATGGGCTTGCTGCCCTCTCTTTTGACTTATTAAACTCGAAAGCACTACTTAAACAGTGCTGTATAATTAATAACAAATAGGCAGAGATACACCTCACTATACTATCTGAGAGTAAGTGACAATGGACTCTTCTATAATCCATGGATTTGGTGGTTCCATCTTCTCCTTTCTGTATCACTTCCCATGCAGCCAGCATAAACTGCAACTTCTGACAAAGTATAGAGAGATATCATAAAGATACCAGAATGCACAGAGATCTATATATGATACAGCATCTTTTATTCCGAAAAGACCTTCCTACACTATAGTTGGAAGTGTCCTCATCCTTCAGAAATGCAACAATCTCTCTGCTCTTTTTCTCCGGCACAGTGGCTAGATCAGTTGAGGCTCAGCAGGAAAGGGTGACATAGAGGACCATTTACCAATTTGCTACTGTTGACTGAAAATATTGGCTGTAAGGTGATTTTCCATGTATGAAAGCATGCCTATTTTTGTAACGTACAAAATACGAAATGTTGTTTTGCTTAGTTTTCCCAGTTGCTTGCAATTGGATCAGGCAGCAAATAAGCACAATTGCCCAATTCATATACTCACAATGGAACTTCTTTCACAATGGTACTTGTTGTACGTTGAATGTGTAATGTTGCTCTATATATTACAATGCTTGGCCCTAAACCAACTAAAGTTAGTGCTGACAAACAACACAATCCTTTGCATTTTAACTCACAAGTGCATCCCACTTTTTGGAGTGTGACATTACTTCCCAAGAAAGAGTGTTTAGTATTGCAGTCCAAGGCTCTTGTCCAGGGGTGGCAATTTTGTTGTTTATGAAAGAGCCAGTGTGCTCCCAGAGACTGGTCCCTGAAGCCCACTGGTCCCCTGAAAAAAAAATCAAGTGGCCCTTCCAGTTTTCAGCTGAAAATCTGTACCATCAGCTACAGGGATGCTTAAAATGCAGCCTATTGGACACACTCACATACCCACCAGTAGAGCAAAAAAACACAAACAACTCAACATGGTCCTCAGGGGGAATGATACAATGTCAGTTTTGGTTGCCCCAAATGATGCCCCTCTGGTTTTCAAAGTCTGTCAACCCCACTATACTGCTGTTCTTACTTGTGAGTAAACTAGTGGGATTTCCAAGTAAACATCTGTAAAATTGTTATTATGAAAACCAATGTGAGAATTTAGTCTCAACAAGTTGAAGTATCATTGGTTCCTATAGTTCTTAGCCATAAGTAACTGACAGGACAGGAGACCTAATATGTTCTTCTACTCTAGAACACTTTTGGTATAGCCAGTTTTGCCTATCACATGACTCACCAGATTGTTTGCATTATGGCTTGAAAGACCTCTGTTCTGGGAGGAAAAAGTAAGTGCTTTCTTGAACTGTTGGTGGACTACCTTGTATGACTGGTGGTCCGAGTTTGGTCAGTTTGGCATGGTTAGTCAAAATTTTTATAGTCCTCTGGTAAGCTATTGAAGCATAAGACAAAGTGGCCAAAATGATTATGTTACAGTCAGTTAGCTCCTTCCCCAGTTATCACATGTAATCTGATGTGTGTAACCTGGGAGGTAACAGCTGTCAACTGGAGCAAATTCCATTACCTCAGATTTGCATTTAGTTTTGTCAAAGATCTTTGAAATCAACATAGCAGACAACTCTTCAAGCTCACATTATGTAACATTTTTTTTTAAAAAAAGAAAACAATCCTAAGAATATGTTATGAAACTATCTTGATTTCTTGTAACAATTGATGTCACTGGCTGTTATCAGTAATATCTTCAGAGTGCAGTTATAGTGTTACATTTTTTGATGTTGCAGTAATATCAGTTGATATGCTCAATTTTGTGAACTCGTTTGCTAGTGATTAAGTCTCTAGGTCTCCAGCTTAGAAATTCCACCTGCAAAAGAAAAGAAAGGAAGTCTTCTGTAGAAGAATGAGGATGTGTTACAGTGAAATGAAGAAAGTAAGCCTTGTGCATGTAGTTACTCTAAATTACCCAAAGAGGCAAATGTGAGAGATTACTTTTTGTATTCAGATTCTGTGGATGGTTAGCAAACCATTTGCATAGACTACATGTGGGTGTGTGCCTAGATATGCTACAGTGCATGTTCATGTGTGAGGCAGTCAATCTGGATATCACCAGAAGCAGCTTGTGGTTCTCACGCCACTGGAATGGTGACTCTATTCCAGGTTTTACTCTGAACTCTAAAAAAAACCTAGCTGGAAAATTCCTTTAAAAGCTAGACTAACTCCTAGAGTGGATTGACTGTCCTATTGACATGGGAGTAAATGGCTGCCCAATAGTGTGAATGGGATTAAACATTTCAATCTGTGTTGGCAGTATGGTTTGTAATGCATGTCTCCATTCATTGGATTGGACACACATTTTGGCATATTGCTTTATAAGGATTCAGAGGTCTAAGAAAGAAGGGGGTGGATTGTTGTTTCCTTTTAATTGCAATAGTTTGTAATACATACAGTATCATTTCATGAAATACAACCCTTGTGATATATTCAGCATGCCATCCTCGTGCATCATTCATTGAATTGTACAGACTCTTCAGATGGCATTCCCCTCCACCTGTAATAACCCTCCCCCATTTTCCTACTGCTTCTTCCATCTTTTCCCTTCTGTAGAAAATCTGTTAAAGAGAAAAAATATGGAAGAGCTACATAGTGGCTTCTGACTGTTAACATGAAGAACCCTTTGTCTTTTGGAAATGCTCTGTGATGGTTATTTCAGTTACTTTGGTGTCCAAAGATGGTCATTCCCAGTGATGGCAAAGGAGTCCCTTTCCTTCCCTCTCACTCTCTTTGTGCGTGTGTATGCGTGCGTGTGTGCACAAATACCCTTTTAAAATTGTTTTGAAAGGAATTGATATACACCTGACTTTTACTACATGGCACACTCAAGTTGAAAGTGTCAGCCAGTATCTATAGTATGTAAATATTTTGTATAAATATGATTCCTTAATACTGTATTTTAAGGAGAAGGAATGAAGGAGAAAGTGATAAAGAAAGGGATAAAGAATCTGTAGGGATATAGGTAACAAGTAGGTTTATTTTCAAGAGATGAATTTTACTTACAGTGATCTCCTTTTCTTTGCTTCTGCAGGAAGAGAAGCAGAAGAGCTTTAGCACTGGGGAATCAGACCTAGTGACACTACTTGGCAGTTTATCACACATTTTTGATTTTGTTTGCAGTACCACTATAGCATGGCCTTAGATTCAAAAGTTAACTATAAAGTAGTGCTGATTTGAATTATTGTTTGTTTTGGAATGTGCCTGCAGTATTTGCTGGGCAACTGAATAAATCTTTGTTAGACTGCTATGCAGACAACAGTAATAGAGCTTTTGTGGTCAACACCTCAGTTGGGAAGCAGCAGACCAGCTCAAGTTACTCCTCTGCACTCTGTTGTCCTACATTCTCTCTTCTCCCTATAGTGCATTGTTAAAATGGATTATTCAGATTTTCTTCATGTGCAAGTAACAAAGGAAATTTAAGCAATCCAGATAAACTGAAGCACTTATAAGACCCAAAGATTTCATTAGGTAAGTTAAATATATCTTCCCTTAACTGAAAACAGTGGAAATTACTCTCTCTCTCTGGCTTTTCTTCGCAAACGAAGATTCAGGAAGGACTCATCCCGCGCTTTCTGCAAGCATGCTGATGACTAAAAAGGCCAATCCGAGATAAACAAGTCCGGTTGCAAAAAGCACAGCAGAAGGTCTCCTTGGGTGATGTTTCTGGCTTGTGATTCTTTCTGCGTTGTCATTTCTCTTCAAGACTTGTTTGGCGTGAGTTCTCAAATAAGGCTGCAGCATTGTGGATAGTGTGTCTCCATGCCTCCCGATGTAATGCCAGGGCAGATCTTTGTTGGTGATCAATTTGGCCGAGCGTGAGATGTTGTTTCAGGGAGTCCTTGTATCGCTTTTTTGGAGCGCCCCTCTTACGCTGACCCATGGCGAGTTCACTGTAGAGTACTATTTTTGGGAGTTGATGGTCCTCCATCCTAGAAACGTGCCCTGCCCAGCGCAGCTGTGTTCTCAGTATCATGGCCTCAATGCTGGTGATCCCTGCTTGCTCAAGGACAGCAGCATTTGTCACATAGTCAGTCCAGTGTATATTTAGGGTTGTGAGTATACAGCTCTGATGAAAGCGTTTGAGGAGTCGTAAGTGTTGGCGATAGGTGACCCATGTTTCAGACCCATAAAGGAGAATAGACAGTACAATGGCTCTATACACACTGATTTTTGTGCTTTGCCTCAGATGTTTATTACTCCAGACTCTTTTGTAAAGTCTTTCAAATGCTCTATATGCTTTTGCTAATCTGTGATCGATCTCTTCATCAATCTTGGCATCTGAGGAGATTTACTTAGAACTAAGCCCCATGGAGTTCTGTGGGTATTTACTCCTAGGCAAATGTTACAGGGTCCTGCTTTTCTGTTCCCACACAGGTCATTCCTGTTTTTCTCACCAAACACATACTTTGGTTGTCTTTTCCTCCTACCTCTCAAAATGGAATTCTTTCTCTCTGCAAATTATTCCAGATTGCCCTGCCTCCCCAAAATTGATTACTTCTCCTTTCTCAATTCTCTCCCATAGTTAATTGTGCTGCCTGCCCCATTTTTACTTCTGGGAACTTGAAGTGACTATATATTGACACCTAGGGTAATAAATCTCCAGGTACACAGAGCCACATGAAAAAACTGCATTTATCCATCCTGTGGTTTGTTTGTAGACACAGCAGTGACTTTATGGGAGACTGTCATTTGTGAGAAGGGGTGTGTTGTTCTCTAACTGAGGTCCAGTTCACACTTGCATTTCTGTACTTCAGTTATTTCTCTTACTAACTTTATTAATCTGACACTTGATGGGAGGTGGCTGACTCAGATGAAAAAGACTTTCCTTAATTCCAACAGCATTTGCATGTTTGAGCAGCAGATGTTTCCAATATTTTAAACATAATGGGCAGAGTCAATCTCCTCTTCCCACTGCAGCCCCACTATTTGCTGTAAAAACCTGCTCCTAAGGGCTGGGACATCATCTGGAGCTGGTTTTCAGAGAACATCAAGGGGCTGTAGTAGGGGACAAAAGGAAGTTTATCAAATGGGCACTTCAGTAGTAGTGCTATGTTCAGTTTAGGCTAATAATACTTGTGGTACTCCATGAGTTTTGCTATCAGGTATTCATGTACACCGACAGACCCCTCTGTGTGAAATGCCTGCATCAGACAAAGTGTTCACTGGAGATGGAGAAGCTGAGGTACATACCTCCATAATTGCTTATATATATATATATATATATATATATATATACCCAAGGTTCACTCAGCCTTCCATCCTTTCATAGGTTGGTAAAATGAGTACCCAGCTTGTGGGGGGCAATTAGCTTAATGAAAACTGCTTAATGCAGTGTAGATGTGAAAATTGCTATTGCTTAAAACAATTTGTAAGCCTCTCTGATAGCCTTGTGGCTGAAGAGCGGGGTGTGTATATATATATATATATATATATATATATATGACTACTTCGTTTGAGGGAGAAGAAGTGATAAAAAAAATTCTATTGTTCATTTGTGACAGTTTGTTCAAATGGGCAAGGCATCTCACTTGATTTTGCAGTTTCAAAGGATGACCACATACACTGGTGAATCAGCCCTTGGTTTCAAAAAGAAGAGCAGATTTTCCAGACCCTTTTCTTATTTTGTTTCAATTTCCAATGCTGTTGCTGGGGAAAGACGAGCCAGGAACACATCACAATGTGGACTTTCCAGTAACAGACTTTGAAATTGCTTTTGGGTTGTGGCAATTGCAGCCTCCAAATATGCTTCATACTCAAGCCTTCCACATTCAGAGTAACAGGAAGCAGACTAGGCATGAACAGAATATAATAAAATAAAACAGTAGTACCTGTTTTGAGGAAATAAATAAATAAACCCAATCTGCATCTGTCTAAGGATAGTAAACCTGGCCTGTTGAAATGTAATCTCCCATGTACTGTAGAGATAGGCTTTTTTCTATTTGAGATTTCATCAGGTTTTATTTCAAAAAGCTGTTAAGTCTGTCAAACATTTCAGTTTGAAAATAACATTTCTTCACCATCACCCACACTTTCCCCCCACTTTACCATTTGTATGCCTCAAAAACTGTGGGCTGTCATTCAGCAGGAATGAAGAATGAGGAAAACATTATATGGTGCATTTTAGTTTTATTTTAGTCCCCTCCCCTTCCTTTGGATAACAGGTTAGTTTAAAGACAGACACATAACAATACTGTAGCTCCTTTTAGATCCTTCTATGAATGTGAAGGGGCTGTGTGTACCGAAGCTCCATATATACTAATAATGATTACATTAATCAATTACATTAACAATTATTAGTTACAATCAATCAATTCTTAAATATCATGTATTATTAATAGCATCTGAAAAGAGCCCCTTTGGATACAATAGTATGTGTGTGGGACTCCTCAGAACAATTGGGATCTTTGTTTTTTCAGCAGAACATTTCTTCAGGCATATGTGTTCATGAACTGTCTGAAAGAGATTCAACCCAGGTGATACAGGAACGTGGGTCCCCTTGAAACCCCTCAGAGGTTTTGCCCAAGCAGGAACCTCCAAACTTGGAACTTCAAACTTTCATGGACACTGTTTTTGTTCAGCTGTAGCAGAGATGTTCAAGCTATGTTCTGCAGAACCCTGCACTACCAGTCTTTATGAGTTCAGGGTATTTCTCAGTAATAAAGGTTTGGTAATGTGGGATCAGTTCCCCCAAAAGACAGCTTCTTTGCCATTATTCACCTGTGCTCCTTCTTGCCATAATGAACACAATAAGTATACCATCTCATATAGATAACAATGAGGTCCATTTTGAATAGCCAGTGAGCCATATGAATTGATCATGTACCTGAAAAGACGGTACAGAATTTTCTGAAATAGAAAATCTGTAGCTGACAAATCAATGTAGAATGTGTTCCAAATGTGTATTAGGAAGTAAAACCACTATTCCATACATTTGTACAATATTGGGGCACATCGATCTTTGTGTTATATACTGAGAGATTTTTAATGCTTAATGATGTGATATTTTCCTTTGGGTGTTTCTCTCTCTCTCTTTCTTTCTCTCTACAAACAGACATGAGTTTATATCTTGCATCAATCTATAACCCCCCCATCACCTTGCAAAGCAGTACACCCCCCCCCCTTCAATGTTGTTGGGAAGTGGAAGGTATGAGCAGGGATAAGTCCAGATATTTTCCTGTAGCTAGACATGCTGTGACAGGCATCTGCAAAGACCTCTAGGGTTCCTAGCCAGCTCTCTGCAGATGACATTGCAACACATCCAGCTACAGGAGAATAGCTGGATCTGCCCCTGCTCATCTCTATTGCTCTCCAACAAAATGGAAATGGCCACGTGAAAGTGGGCCTGGGGAGTGAATTCCAAGCTATGCAATGACCATAAAAGTGATATCAACTTTCTCAGAGACACAGTACGGACATCAGGCATAACACTGGACAGTGGCAGCCAGTAAGGGTGGGTTTGTTTGTATGCACCACAGTAGATTCTGAACAGGTTCTGTCTCCCTGGGCAATTACTGTACTACTATTAATCTTTAAGGTTTAAAGGCACACAGTCGTTCTTAAAATTTCCTGTTGTTGTTTCCCAGAAGAGAAAAGGGAGATTGTAGAATAGGGAGATTGCCCTAGGCATAGAAGTGATGGCATTGAAACTAAATATAGCAAAAGACATAGGGAGAGGCTTCAGAAAAGCTGCATAAAGGACTTCCATAATGATTCCTTCACTGATTCCTTCTATGCTGTCAGTTCCAGATGTTTCCAGTCACTATGAGACAAACAAAATTACTTCATGGGAGTAGACAGTGCTATGTGATTTTCAGTAACAAATATGTGCAGCATTGGGTTTCAGTGTTTCTGCAAAGGTGTGAACACAGAGGGATAAAACTACACATAGCCTTACTGAAGAGGGTAACAATCCGTTTTTCATTGACTGGATTGCAGTAAGAGCAAAGCCGCTACAAATGCCACTGTTACCAAGCTTTGCTAATATCTAGGATTTGGCCTTCCTCTCTGCTTTAGCAGTTGATTAAGACATACTTTAATCCCTTGCAGGGCACTGAGAAACTAATGGCTTGTGGAATATTTGGGTCTTTAAGCTTCTATTGTGAATGGTATGAAAATGATGTCATTTGGTTGATGTTTAAATACACTTCTTTAAATAGAGACTGCTGCTTTCTCTCTTCCTCCCCCAGCCCTTCTTTCTCTGTATAACATCCCAATTCATTTCCCCGAGTGTATTTATTCTCAGTAAGAAGTCTGTGTGATGTGTACTGGAAATCTGGGATTCCTCCCTAGTAAATATTATCACAGAGCAGACACAGGCTGAAATGGCTTGTGTAGGATCTTGTATAGCACAGCTGAGCAGTAAAAAGAAAGAAAGAAAGAAAAAGCACAGTACTGCAGCAAATCAGTATTAAAGCAAACCGAGAGACTTCACTATATTTCAGACAGTGGGGAGCAATTGAAGAAAATGTTTCTATAGAAATTGTTGAGAGAAAAAGGTTTTCAAAGACAAGTGACCTCCACCTCCACTTAATATTTTAAGCAGTGTCATAAATATGATTGAATTAGGGATGCTAGCAAAGGAATGAGGGAAAAACACAAGGGCATGTGATGTCTACTCAGACAAAAGACACATTGAAAACAATGAGTTTAGGGGAAATGGATGCAAAATAAGGGCTGTAAGATTGTATTTTTATGTCAACATGAAGGAGAACTAGAACTGAGGGAGCATGTTTTGCAAATGCACCATGGACCCTTCTTTTTTCCAGCCCACTACCTCCCATTCCTTACCACTTGGTTTGCAACATCAATGAGACATGAACATCAAAGAGAGGGTTTTTCCTTCCTCAATTACTATTCAGGCATCAATTACTATTCAGGAGACTTGGGCTGAATCCATGCTAGCAAAAAAATCCATACCCACTTCAATTCTGGTGTGGCTGGAACACATGACACACAACTGTTTTCACAGTGAAAGCACTTCATTTAGACATTCATGCAATTTTCAAAAACTCACTTTTTACTCCATAGTTTTAGGGGAAATGGCTTCTATTACACGTGTCCTCTGCCAAATTAGGATTGGGGTGGATTTGGAGAGGTGGGGTGATTGAGGGTGTGACGTGTGCATGGGTTTACCTAGGCCCCACAAGCATGGTCTCACCATTTTTATGTCTATTCCCAGCTAGGGAATGTGTGTTATTTTGGGGGGGGGTGTTTGTGATACTATTTTGCTAAATATTACTACATGATTGGATGGGGGTGAGGGAGGAGGGAGTGTGTATGTGCTCCCCTGATCAGTCCTTCCCATACTCTGGTTCTTTCTTTTTCTCTATCTCACCTTCTCTGTCTTCATAGAGTTAGGATAGATTTAGGCTACAAGGAGAGCTGCTGGAGCTGTATCACCCCAGTTTTGGAATCAGGATGGACACACTTCTATTGCAGATTCTGTGTGATATGAGATTTCTTTTCTTTTATGAACTTTAGAGAGGAGTGGGTGGGAGCTGTGACACTTCCTGGCCAGAGCTGAGGTACTGCAGCTGGCCCGTTGAAGCTCAAGCTGCAGAAAATTCAAGAAACCAGGTTGCCTTCCTTTCTCTGTTCTTTTGGGTTGCCGCTTTCACATGCACACATTTTTAACTTGATCTGAAGAAGGGTGGAAGTGACCAGAGAAGAAGAGACCTGGCATTTCCCCTGGCTAGATGGCAGGGTTAGGTCCCCTTGCAAGATCTTCCACCTCCCTCCTGCCTCTCCCCAAAGAGGAATGCAGTTTCCCCTGTCCCTTTGCCCCACTCTTTCCCACTGGCTTTTTGATCACAGGAAAGGTGGACACAAATGTTGGGAGGAGGAGAGAGGAAAGAGCCCCTTTGGTGGGTTAGAAGAGACTCTCACTGGGTTGGGAGGGGTGTAAGGGAAATGGATGGGGGAGGGAGAAGGGAGTGTGCATCTGCTTCCCTGATTAAACACAGTCTCTCATTGGTCAGGAGGGGTGTAAGGAGTGCTAATAATCAATTATGTTTATGACCAATGGTGAGGAGATAGATTGGGCACCACACCCCTAGTAGCACCACTAGATTTGCTGAACCATAGGAGCAGCTGCCAGCAACCCTTTCCTGCTTCCTCCCACTGTTGCCACCTGGGAGGCCCATCCCAGGTCTCCCCTCAACACCTCCTCCCATCCTCTTCCCTCTGACCACCCAGAGACCCACACACCACCCACTCCCCATCCTGTTTATGTGTGAGAGAGATTTAAAATTACCTTGTTCACTCATGTGACACGTAGCATATGAATGAAAATTGAGAACTAAACTAGAGGTCTAAGACCATCACTGTGGTCTGTTCATAAACTATTGAAAGTGAAGGAAAGATGAAGGATGTGGTAGGTTGCCTCATGACCGGACTAGCCTGCCTTGGCAGCAGTGAGGCCTGCCTCTCCAAACAGCATAGCTGCTGCCACAAGTGAGCAGTAGCAAAGTGATAGCTTGATGCCACTGTAAGTGAAGTTACCTACTTCATGTGGCTCCAGAGGGGAGAATTTTTGTCAAGATAGTGCAATAAAACCTTTTTTTCCCCCCCACATGCTGGTCTTGGAGTAGGGAAGGTGTGCTTTGAACTCTGCCTTGATTAACAATATTCCTTGGGCTGGAAATGCCAGTCTTTATCAAGCTGGGGTCTTGGATTGCCAGACTGAAAACTGGAAAACTAGAACAGGGCATTTCAGCAGGTTTTGCTTGTCATACAACCAGGTAACAAGTAACATTTTCTGAAATTTCCTCTTGACATAATAATTAAATGTCCAGGAACACTCTTTAGTTTTCACTCTAGCAACCCAAGTGTCTCCTGCAATGCAGAGCTTAGTCACATCGTAGCAACCAAAGCCAAATGTAGCTGTTGCCTTCCTCACTCTGTTGTAGAGCTGTATGGTTCAAATTGATTTCCGGTTTGCAAAATTTATCACTTCTTTCAAGTTGTCCTGTTGGTCTTGTCATTGTCTCCTTAGAGCTATTATACTCAGTATCTGACAGGGTTACTGTACTTTAAAGAACTGTTTTCTTTGCATATGTGCTTTCTTTGTACCAGATATGGGTTACCTCAAAATTGTGTAACTAGATAACAGAGGTATCTCCAATCTGTTTCATCTTCTCATTCAAAATGTTTATAAGCATTCTGAAAACATCACATGAGGTGAGCTAATAAGTGCCAGAGGTTTCATCACTGCAAGAAAAAAGTCTCTCGATGCATTATAGCATAGAGAAGTCAGTTATATATGAGGGTTGTTTGATACAGTTTGAGTCTCCCAAATGCTGGGGACCAGAGGTATTTTGGATTTTGGAATATTTCGGATTTTGGAATATGTGCATATACATAATGAGACATCTTGGAGATGGAACCCAAGTCTAAACACAAAATTAATTTATGTTTCATGTACACCTTATACTCATATCCTGAAGGTAATTTTATACACAACATTTTTAATAATTTTGGGCATGAAATAAAGTTTGTGTACATTGAACTATCAGAAAGCAAAGTTGTCACTATCTCATCCACCCATTTGGACAGTTTTGAACAGAGAGAGAGAGAGAGGCCCTTACCTTCAACACCAGATTGTAAAAAAAGATTATCTATCTGTCTATTGTATCTATCTATTGTATCGATCTATCTATCAAATTTTTATCTGTCTCTGCTGTGATTACATTATCACAGCATTCTGGTATCTCTCTGGTTTTTAGCTGGTTGGCTTTTCTGCTTGGCCACAGAACCCAATGCTTAATTTGCTTCATTTCCGCATTCACACAATTTCCCTGCTGGAAATGTGCTATCCTGAGAGGCACTAAAAAGAAAATTCTTAACTGAAGCTTCCCCTCCTGATATCGCTGATGCTATTGCACTGTAAGCCACTCATATGGATAATTTTGGATTTTGGAATATTTCAGTTTTTGGAATTCCAGATAAGTGAGACTCAATCTGTACTGGATTAGACCAACATGTTTTGAGTACAGTATAGAAGTTATTTGTTATTTGTTCCATCCTTGCTACTACCTCAGAGCAAGATGGTTGCCAATAGCAGAATGGTTGACCTTAATCTCAGAATCATCTGTTCACTGGAACAGACACATGGGAGTCTATGCAATTGAAGCTGTTACACACCTGAAGCTAAAATTTCATGTTACAACTGTACTTGTATATCATGGAATCATGCTCCTCACCAGCTCTAACAAAAGCCCACTTCAGCAGTTTCCAAGCCCTCCTTCCTAAGATGTTGCTACTTGTAAAATAAAATATCCCCTCTGTGAGTGTGAAAAAGTGAGAGGAAGCGAGGGGGGGGAGTTTAAACTGTATTAATGTGAGCTCCAACATAAAAGTGCACTTTTCTAAAGAACTTTTGTAGAGCATCTAGACTGACTGAAAAATCTCATATTTTGTTCCTGTTCTTTTCGATTTTATACTGGATTAAAATAAGACAACCTGAGGAGCTGTTATAAAAAGTCACTGATTGATTGTACAGAAAATATTCTTGGATGAGCAAAATGTGTATGGATCTCCAAAATAAAATTGGAAAGAAAAGGAACAAAATCTGGGACTTTCTGGGCTTTGTAATCAGTCTGGATGCACCATATTTTAGTAAAGCTAGGATCAAAATATTTAAGAGGAATAAGAAACATGTAGACAATCAGCATGACAATGATGACTTATTTAATTTGTACTTTTAGTAATGCATCTCCTATTTTCCCTGGAAGTTTCCTTCCCACTCTCTCCACATTTCCAGTCTAAACTAGTACCACTCAAAGCAGTGGCCTGAAGATCAGTCCTAGTCCATACCAAGTTTGTAGAAAATATGATATGACAATGTTATGACACAAATATGGTACTATTCCATGGCACACTGAGGGGGAGGATATGCCAATCCTCCACATTGGATAGCTCCAGAAGCACTACTCTACACAACAGAACTACCTTTACCTCTGCATTATTTCCTATCATTCCAGTACATTCCCATGCAACCTCTTCCCAACTGGCTACTTCCATGTAAAGCTCACTACATTGGCAACATACAATTGCATTGAATATGTTAGATAAAAGACCAGTTGTGCCTCCATTGAATAAAATGAACATCTTGTTGTTGTTGTTGTTTTAAATCCAACCAACATCCAATACTACTATAATGGCACAACACACACTACACATTTCCTTTAACTGGACCTGAACATACACACATTGCACAGATACACACTAGACCATACTACCTTCCACCAAAGCTTATGGGGGACAACTTGAGAATACCTGTCCAAATGAAAACCCCCTATAAATATATAGTTTCTTGTCCTTTCTCCTTAAAAATTGACATCTTTAGCCCTGCCCTTCCTATATTATACAAGTATGAGATCAATCCGTAGAACCATTTTCTGAATACAAACTGTCAAATCCCACACTAAACTCCTGAGCTGTGTCAAATCCCTGCAGTTTGGAATAAAAGATAAAAGACCTTGCTGCTAGTTGCATAGTTAAAGTTACGTGTTGTTTAGCCCTAACAGCCAGGTCACAGGAACAATCTGTAGAGTTGACACAGTATGATGAGTTAATATCTGGCCAAGCACAGATTGATCCCAAGGCTAGTGAGAGGCGAACTAGTCATAGGAGATTTTCACACAGGCTATATATCCCGTGACAAGAACATAACAGGGTCGGGGATGGTTTTCCCTTTCGGATGACGTTGACCCCAGTCTGTCCTGCATCCATCCTGCCCCCGTGACTGTTCCAGAACAATGTAATTACAATTTTTCATCGTGAATAGACCTCCCGTTCCATCATTATCACGCAATCATGGGTGTGCGAACAGGAGCCCTGTTCTATTCCGAAATGATAGCCACAGAGGGGAGGTCCATTCTGAGCACTTCCTGGTACGATCTGGACATCCAGGTAAGTGGCACCCTTTATTTTACCCTCCCTGTTTTGATTGCGTGATTTAAAGTGTGTTTTTATGCTTGGAGAACTGATTTTATGTTTGGGGGAGTTTTATTTTTTAAATTTATTGCCCAGCCGTTATCACATGATAATGTGATAACGTTTCAGATGGCCGGTCGTAAAAGCAGCCTTACGACGGCTGCATTTACGGCCAGCCAGAGAGGGGAGGGGGAGCCCATTCCTGCCGCGGAATTAAGGTAAGTGTGTGAAAGATTTACGTTATTCCATGGCAGGAACAGGAGAGAGGTTGCAGGGCAGTAACGGGGCATTTTGGCCCCATGTGAAAATCTCCATAGCTTCAGAGCCAGGAGAGATCCACAGGTGACTGAGCTAGATCTAGTCAAGGGGTTGACTATTGTGGCCTTCATACAGTTGGACTGCAGTTCCCATTATTCCTCACTTTGGGGAAGCTAGCTTGGTCTGATGAGATTTTTATTGGGGGAGGGACGGTGGATATGTGAGACTACAATTGCCCATCCCTGGTCTAGAGCCTGTAGTGCCACATGAGCAAAGTCCTACTGTTTTAAGCAAGTGCTGGTCAAACACCTGGCTATTAAACCTTAAAAAAAGAGCTTTGTAAGAGAGAACAACAGAACATACCAGTTTTCTTCCCAAAATGCAAGAATTTATTTTTGCTGTTGGGGATAAAAACAACAACAACCTTGAATGGCAGGGATAATGCAACACGATAAGAGAAATGTCCCTTGTTGCTGGTCCATATATATTAGGGGAAAGCAACAGTAGTTCCTGGATTTCTCTGGCCTAATCTTCCTTCGGCTTAAGCAGCCTAGTTAAGGTTGATGGATGATGGAAGTTGTAGTCCAAAAACATTTTTCGTTGCTTACTCCTGATTTGTAGGCCCAGCCACAAATATCTGCTCAAAAGTGAAACTTCTTTTTACATAGTCTGTTCACGCAGTGTCTTCACATATTGTCTTGTCACTTGTAGTGTCCAAGACAGTATGTATGTTGTATATTATTGCTTCCAGTGCTAGAAGAAGGGTCTGAATCCTGAAATCAGAAGGGCCATCTTAACTTGCTAGGCTCTGACTAGGTTTTCACCTCATAATCAGTATGATACCCACAAATTAAAGATTTTGCCTTGCAGACGCATAAAATTGGAAAGGATCATAAAGATAATCTAATCCAGCTCCTATCATTGCAGGGAAATTTGTGTCCACAGATCTGTTGGATGCTTCTGAATTTTGTTTTTGTTTTTAAAGCCCTTCCAACAGATCTTGCTGTTGCTGTGTGCCTTCAAGTCATTCCTGACTTATGGTGACACTCTCACAGGTTTTCTTGGCAAGGTGACAGAAGTTAACTTCTGGTTTTTACTGTTGGCAAGAAATATAAACTACAAATCCAGAGATATGTGTGGTAGCCCTCCTGGGACTGTACTACTTCAAAATGTGGGTGAGGTGTTCAAGTAGTCCACTGTGTTAATAAATAAATAAATAAAAATAAATCTTGACATTAAACATTAGTACAGCTGAGGAAAAGACTGTCATTCTCCCTGACTAACTTCCTGGCATGCTTGTATACTTCCTGGCTGTTTTGTGGATCATTCCATTCTCACTGACAGCCTGAAGTGCTAGGTGTTGAGACTATTACCTCATGTAAGCATTTACTTGCAAAGACCTCAGGTCTGCTATCGGTATACTGTACTTGCTGATATGCTTAGTGTTTCAGATAGTAGCTAATGCTCAATTTTTATTTTATTTTTAAATCAGATAAATCTAAATCTAAATCAGATAAATAAATATATATTTTAAAATCAAATTAAAAATCCAATAGGGGGTTGCCAACTGATACAGGACAGCTTCTGGAAGGAGGAATATTATTGACAGATAGTGTAGAGGTTGCGGATTATTATGCCAGCGCTGCGGTTATCTTATATTCGAAATATGTTAGCTACAGCTTGCTAAATTTCTTTCTAGGCCAAGATTATTACCATAATTCTTTATACTGTGCCCAGGAGTGTTTAGAGTCCTTCATATACATTATCTCAGTAAGCCTTACAACAGTTTGGTAAGGTAGGTCATAGTTCAGTCCCTTAGCTCCTTCCTTAGCTCTTGGTTAAACTTTAGACTATCTACACTCATGTTGTTTTGGGAGGAATAAACAAAGGCAGCATAATTCTGCCCTAGATTTCAAACCTCTGGGGCATATTTTCTTTTTCCTGCCTTTTTGTTTCTTGGACAAATACATACACACTGCTTCATATTCTAGCGATCAGGTTTACAACTATTTATCACTGTGTTTCCACCCCCCCACACAAGGTAATTTGGTATTTTGTTTAAATTTTGACTTGTTACCTTGTTTAGCTGAAGCTCATGAACCAACACATAATGAGGTTTTCTAAGTTCATTTATGCCCATGCACAAAATAGCTTTACATTATATTACTTTTGTGTGTTCTCCATTAAGTGTCAGCTCTTTTTCTAAAGGAAACAAACACCCAAAGCCATAGACTAACACAGATACCCCTAGATGTTTTTGTGTTGGGTTTAACCTAGGCTCACTCACACACTCATGTAGACCTGCATAAATAAATTGAAGAAAAAAATGTTGACACCAGTCTGATAGGGAAGGGGGGATCAAATGGGCGCAAGGCAGAAAGGGGGAGACCATGCAGTCATTCACTGGCTCATTTGCTCACTTGCTTGCATGCTCTGTTGGGGAGAAGAGGGAGGGTGTAGCCATACTTAACCACTCACCATAGATCTCATGGCTGTGTTTAGCTGAGATGATGGTGGCCCTGAGGAGAAGGAAACATTTGATTTTGTGTGTGTGTGTGTTGGGAGACATTTAAAGTTCCCTCCCTTACTGATGATCGCTCCCTGGAGGTAAAGGGGGAAAGGGGATTGGATTGGGGAGACATCCAATCAGTGCTAGGTGGGTCATTAGATTAACAAGTAGACAATGAAGGCTACTGGTTGATACATTTATTCATGCTAGGAAGGCAAAAACAAGCGAGCAAACAAACAAACAAACAATGGCACTGACACAGCCGTGTGGCCATAAATAATGCAAGGGAACAGAGATGTGGACTGCCCCCTTGCACCAAAGTGAGTTCGCCGGGGAAAACGTGAAGCTGTTTATGCTGATCTTACCCTGATGCATGGTGTGTGTGGTGTTAGCAGGGTCACTGCTGACCAGAAAAATGCAATGGGAAGCTGATTTTTTTTTTTTTGGCAGTGTGGCAGTTTAAATATCATAGCTGCCCCCAGAAAATCTTAGAGATTTGTTGTGAGAGTTGAGAATTCTGTGCTAGAGAACTTACAGTTTAAGGCTTAAATCCATTACAGACTTAGGAGGTCTTCAGATGGGGCCAAAATGCCCTGTTGCTGCCCTGCCACCTCCTCTCCTGTTTCTGCAATGGAATGGAGGTAAACGTTCATACACTTACCTCCATTCTGCTCCAGGAATGGGCGTCCTCCCTCCTTGCCCGGCCGGCTGTAAATGCAGTTGTAAGGCTGCCTTTACGACTGGCCGGGGGGAAATCCCGCTCATTCTCGGGAGAGAACGAGTGGGAGGGAAATTCAAATTTAACTCCCCCAGCTGTCAAAGACAGAAATAAAATGAAAACATAAATTTAAAATAAAATAGGGAATCCAGGGAGCGGGGGAGAAGGATGGCACTTACCTGGCTGTTCCGTTGGTGGATGGAAGTGCCTGCCATGGCGCTCCTCCCCCTTGTCTGTCATTGCGGAACAGGGACTGGGCGCCGTTTCCCACGTCCCTGATTCTGTGACAGGCATGGAAGGGATGTTCTATTCATGATTTTTCCTTGTGAATAGAATATCCCAGGAGCAGGACGGCAGCAGGACGGAAAGGGTCAAAGTTGTCTGACCCTGCCATGCCTGCCCCACAGTATAAGCCCCATCTGAAAATCTCCTTACATTACTGGGGTTTTGGTGAAGAAAGGAATAAATATTAAACCAGTTTTGAGAAAGGAGATGCAAAATGCCCCAGTTCCTAAGTCAGAGGGCCATGAACCATCCCTGTGCTCCCTTCTTCCTCCCCCTCAGTGGCTCAATCGAAGAGCTTGTCCTCCAGCAAGGTATTGTGGACAAGATGACCAAGGAAACTGCTTGCACTACTGTTGCATAGCTAGTCTTAACTGCCCCGTTTTCCATACAGTATTGATCTATGGAAGGATCCCTTCATAGTGGGCTCTCTGGAGACCAGCAGTGGGTGCTTTCTTGCTGTGGAATTTGCCTTTGCCACATCAGGAGACTGGTCAGTGAAGCTCTCTGGAGCACTTCCTACTCCTATGAGTCTTTAGAACAAAACAACAGCTATAATGGCAGTGGGTGGCTGACAGCAGCAAGGAGACTGGGAGCTCAGCCCAACTCTGAATCTGGCACCTGAAGCAAAGGATTCATTCTTCTTCATGGGAGGGTCAGCCATGAGTTTTAGGTTAGCGGTACCAATAAATCTTTATTCCTCACACTGTGTGGTTTAGCCCAGTCACAGTATTGACTCAGCTGGAGGTAAAAGAACATTATTGGCCCTTAGACACTGAACTAAGCTGCATAAAGAGATGGCTTTTGGAATTAATGTTTTCAGCTTCAGTCTCGGTATCCAAAAGACTCTTTGGCTTCACACTGTGAGCAAATAATAAGGCTATTTCTACAGTTACATGGTGAGAAAAGCAAGAAGGTTAGACACATTATTTGTTTCTCTACCATGTGAAGGAGGTTTTTCTTTCATCTTCTGTTTTATCTCTTTGATAATTTCTTTTATAATACCATTCTCTGAATTTTTGATCTCTGTCACAGCCATTTTTAATGTTGTTTCCCCTTTCCAAACTAATTTGCTTGTCTCTTTATCTGCCATGAATGCTCCATCCAGTTGAGGATCCTCTCTTCTGTAACATATTTTCTTTTAAAACAAAACTACCTACAAGACAACAAAACTGATTTGCAGTCAGTACATACTCAGCAAGAGCCATTTTCCCCTCATATATGATACTGTTGGATGTTGCTTCCAATTATGCCTTGAAGTCAAAGTACAACTGTTGAACGAACAGAGTTCAGTGATGAAGCAGACAAGCTCAGATACTCAGAGCCTGCCTTAGTGATGTTTCTGTCCCTGACCAGAATGCCTAAGTGCAACTTCCCATACAGCTGACATGCATACAGTGCCAGTAGACCAGCACAACACCTGAACTTTTGGACAACCCTTTGGATGTGTATTTTAGAGACTTCTGGAAGCACTTCACGACTTGCCATTAGTGCACAGTGTGTGTGTTATATTGTAAGGTCTCTTGTTTTTGTCAGCTCAGGCCAAGTTATCCCAGTGTTCGAAGCAGAAAGAAGAGGGCTTCCTCCCTTTTAAGCATCCTCCTCCTCAACTACAGTGTTGCTGGGTTTTTTTTTTTATTAATATTAATCCTGCTGGATATGCAGAAAGATAAACCAGCTGCTTAAACTATATATGGGCAGGCAGTGGTGGTAAGAAAGAGAAGAAGCTATGGGCAGAGAGGGCAGGAGGGAAGGAGAGGAGAGGTATGGCATGGCATTAGCAAAGTGAGGTACTGCCGGTGCATACTGGAAATGTAGCAGCAGGAAAGCCCCTCCTGGATTGTGATGGTACACAGTTTACTGCTTCTGGGATTCTATTGCCTTAGGGGTCTGCTTTTGTCTAGTGGTAGGGCTGGTCCAGGGCCATAGCTCACTGATGGAGCACATGCTTTGCATGCTTTGGTTTCAGGCTCTATCCCAGGCATTTCTATGTAGAGCTGGGACAGAATCCTGCCTAAAACCTGGGAGAGCTGCTGACCATCAGTGGAGACAGTGCAGAGTTTAGAGGGAAAACAATATTTTTTGAGAGCTATAGATTCCCAAATCCTGGTGGCCATGCTAGTCATGGCCCTGCTAGCTGGAGTATTCTGAGATTTGTAGGGGTTATTTTTTGTGGGGAGGGTGATTGTTAAAAGTTTTTCTTTTTATAAAAAATTTCCCCAGGCTGTGAAATTGCATAGCTAGATTGACCAATGGTATGACTTGATGTCAGGCAGCTTCCTATATTCCTTTGAAATAGGTTTTGTGTTAGAAAAGTGGGAGCTAAAGGGAAGATAGAAAGAATCGTGTCCTTCCTGTGTGCTTCCCAGAAGTTTCTGATTAGCCTCTGTTAGAAAGAGAATACTGTACAGAATAAACCTTTGTCCAATGCAATGGGGTGCTGACCACTTAGGCCTTAGTGGTCTAAGGACATTATCACACCAGCCTCATTTCTCACGGCAATTACGTTATTAAAGGAAACGGGAACATACTGGTTGTAAACCATTTATTCACCTCTCTTCATTCATGAGACTGTGTACCTTTGGCAACCCCCTGATGTGATAGGTCCTTTTGCTTCAGTTCCAAGATGACTGCAGTCACATGGTGTGAGGGGGGCTGATTCTCCTTCTCTCCCCCTCTCTTCCCCTCCCCTTGCTATTCCAAATCAGGCTATGATATTGGTTGGTACTGAAAGGATTTTCATATCATCTAAAAGGGGCACAACAGTAACAACTAGTATGTGAAGCAGCAACAACATAGCATTGTTTGAGAAGTACTGGTCAAATCTATTACTATTCCACTGAAATTCCACTTTAGCAGCCTCATGTGATAAAGTCCTAAGTGCTGACCAGTTAGGCTTTAGTGGAGATTTTTACTACCCTCAGGGTGTAATGCTAAGATTATCTACATTAGGCTTAGCTACCTTGTAACAGGGAACGTTAAAAGAATTTAGCAAGCTTCCTTTAAAAAAAGCCCAGACCATTTCTCTTCTCCTTGTGGATTACGATAAATAGTCTGAAATATGGATATTTTCCTTTAGATGAAGATAGAATGGCATAATCCTTCCATGGGCAAAACTTTCACTGATTTTAAGGGGTCTGTCAGAGAAAGAACAATAGTTATAACTGATCATCTGTTAATGTTATGGACAGGCAATTTTTTGAGTCTGACTCTGATCCTGTAAAGAGCGGTTAGCTCTTTGGAAGGTGAAATGCAAGCTGAGCTGGGAAAGGAAATGCAGCTTTGTCCTTGCCCTTAGTGTTTCACTTGAATCATACAGTATTATTTAGAGCTTAAACTGTAATAAGCATTGCCTGCAACATTGCCTAATAGGCACAAGATAAATGAGTGAAATAAGGGTGCACAGGGACATACATAGCAATACAAGAGGCTCTCTGTGCACACATACTCAACAGTTCAACCACATCTACCCAATCCTTGCCAGGGGCAAGGCTGGGGGCAACCTAGTGCTGCTAGAAGCTGGTAGCAGAAGCTGGCTATGAGGCTGCTGCCTTGAGACCTCTGGATTGCTTACTCCCAGCTTTTTGTTAGCTACTGGAACAAAATACAACAAAGTCCAAAATCCACAAAAGAGTGATACCTTTATAGGCCAATCAAAATGCACAAAATATATCATACAAGTTTTTGATGCTTCACTGGCTTCTTCATCAGGCAAAGATGTTAAAATTTATTCAGGAGAAGAAAAGTGATGATGGTAGAGTCACAGGCCCACATTTTGTCTCAGGTGTTACTTCTGTTGTCAGTTAAGATGGTCTGGCAGGATATCAATACAGGCAGGGCCATGTGGGGACTAGGGAGAAAGGGTAACAAAAGACATGTAATAACATTTCAACCCCATTAACAACAAAAAAGGAACTTCTCTTGAGAGCCAGGTTGTCCTTGTCCTGCACAAAGCTAACTGTGCCTTTCTTAGGCAGAGAACATTGAATTTCTCAAGAAGTCCCTGTACTATTACATCTGGAAACACTTTTAAGTACTATATTGACTGATGAAGAAGCCAATGAAACTTTTAAAGCTTGCATGATGTATTTTGTGCATTTTGGTTGGCCAATAAAGGTATCAACCTTTTGTGGATTTTTTTTTTTTGTATTTTGCTGCATGGCCAGCATGGTTACCCCTGAATATATTTCCTGGATTTGATACCTACTGTAACAGTTTATCAAACTGTTGGTTTGTGTGCTGGGGCAGGAGGGTGTCAAAAAGGCCATTTTGTTTCTTTAAATGTAGAAGTGGTCAGTCATTTTTATTTTTTATTTTTTGTAATGCAAAACCAAAACTAATTTTGGACACCATGCCTGAAGTGTGAATATATGAAGCTTTGCCATAGGAGCCCCGCTGAGTCATGATCATCTAAACATATGAAGAAGGAGAGTTCTCTAGTCCTGTTCCTCTCTCTAGGCCTCTCATCATTCTCCTCATGTGGATATTGTCTTTCAGTTCTTTATAATTATTCAGAATACTGATGATTCTAGTGTTCCTGGTCAGATGAGAGCTTCCATGTGTAGGGAAGGCTGTCCTCTTTAGAAAGATGTCCTCTACCTGAGCAGATGAAGTTACTGAAATGATGATGTGGGGGTGAGACTACCCTACTCGTTTCATTGCATTTTTGTTCTGCAATGCCTGACTGGGGCTAGTGAATCTGAAGAAGGGCATCTCTGTTCCCTTCACTTCTGGAGGCATTTTAGAGAGGCATCTCTATGAATATTCTTAGAGCTAAGGCAGATTCATTAGGGAATATCCCCCATTTCAGCACGTTGGTTTAGAGTATAACCCCATTAAGAGTCCAATAGTCTCTTGAGCCTAAATCTAATACACAATTAGTAATGCTAAACTAGATAAGCTCATTGATTTTAATGTGCTTAAAATGGATAACTGTGTAGTGGATTTAGATCTTGAAATGTACAACCAGTGAATTGATCATAACTCCAGGTGCTCTTGACTACTAATATCTGTGGCCTGAAATGTGTGTGTTGGTGTGGTGGCACTCATGATCTCAGGGTATTTTAAAAACATAAAGTAGTAAGGAATCCCCCATACCCAGCTATGATCAAGTCAGTACCAATGAACTTGGATGTGTCCGCTGGCAAAGTAGCTTTTTCTATTCATACAAGCTCCTTCTTCAACTGCTTCTCTGTTCATCTCACCTATCCCATGCCCCTTCTCAGTAAATGTAAACAAATGCCTCATCCAGAATGGATTGTTCTAAGCACCACATAGATAGAGCTGAGACTACCACATAGGTAGAGACTAGAAATTCAAATCCAGCTGCTATTTCTGTCATTTTCCTGGCTTCAGTGTGAGGAAACTTTGATGGGATATTAACTGCATAGCTGCATAATTTTCTATCTTAGAATAAGAAGTACAGGTTGATGGGAAAGTGTCTAGGAAAGCAGCTCTTAACTGCCCTTCCATCTTTTCATGAATCAAGGCTTACCTGCTTTTCCATTTCTTATTGCTAGAAGGGACATGTGAAGTAAGGAAAAATGCTGTACAGTACTCTTCTTCACTGAATAGTTACTAAATTAGAGCAGGTCTTAAGGACTTTGGGGCTTACTACTCTCTGAAAAAAAGTGGCAGTGCAGCAGGAAGGTTTCATGTTCCATGCTGACTTACCACATGATGTTGTCATTCTTCCTATGTTCTTTCATTCTGGTCTTGTGGGAGACCAAGGTAAAACCACATCATTTGCTAACAGGTTTTTCTGGCTAGCAAAAAGATGTGGTTTTACCTCAGTCTCTCACGGGATATGGGGGCGACCTGTAAGTGTCTTAGTCTTTAAAATGCAAAAAAAACCCAAACTCTTCTTGTTGTTCTGGTTTCCTTTATTATGAAATTCCTATTTTTATGGAAGTTTGGAAGTACCTCTTTGCATGTTTTGTTCCCTGTTAAAACCTGCTATATGACCATTTATTCTAGGATGACAAACTTGTGTCTGTCTTCAGGAGTTATTGAATCTGTTATTTTATGATAAAGATTAGATACTTGAAACATGTTACATACACATTAGCTTCACCTTCACCCCAGATATGACCAGTACAATTTACCTCCAAGTACACATGCCAAGAAATGGAATTTACTTTTGAAGAAACAGAAAGCATCAGACTGTTGTGATTCTGGACTTTTTCGGATGAGGGTTTAAAACGCTAGCAGCCTCGTCCCCGTTGCAAGGCTGCAGCACTGCAGGGCGTCCCTTTCGGATGACGCTCTGCCCTGCTGATCTTCTGCTGGTAGTGTTGCATAACCGCGGGGACGCAGCAGCGTTATATTTGGCGGTTTTCTAATCACGATCAACTTTCGTGATTAGAAAACCGCCAAATATAACGCTGCTGCATCCCTGCGGTTACTCAACAGTACTGGCAGAGTATCAGAAGGGCAGAGCGTCATCCGAAAGGGACACCCTGCAGCGCTGCAGCCTCGCAACAGGGACGAGGCTGCTAGCATTATAAACCTTCATCCAAAAAAGTCCTCTGTCTCATTCTGGATAAGCAGTAGCAACTCCGTTAATTTAGGAGATTATCAGACAGGGACAAAAAAAGTGTTCCTGTCCCACAATCTCCCCTCCTGACCCTGTCCCATCCCTGATCTGCCACAATCACCCTCCCCACTGCAGTTACCTTCTCTAACGTCGTTTCAGCATCCCAGGAGTGAAGGGAGCTCTAACCGAGCTCCCTTCACTTCCTGGATCGAAATCCTATGGATTCTCACAAGAAGACACAAGCACAGGATGTTCAAAAATAAAAATAAAAATAAAAGAAAAAAAGTGACAGCAAGCACAAAAACACACTTTAAAATGTTAAAGTATCCTGGGGAGGGTCATAAAAAGTGTGTCACTTACCTGGATGTCCCAATCTCACCTGGATGTGTTCTGGCAGGGACCTGCCATTGCTGCTGGGATCTCGGCAGTGAAATGGGGCACCTTGTCGCACACAGGCAAATCCATGACAGGAACAGAACGGGGGATCTATTGATGGCTTCTCCCATCAATAAAAAGCAGTGCTGGTGGAATGGGAGCAGAACAGGTGCATGCCGAGGGGGGAATAACATCATCTGAAAAGGGAGCCCTTTTGCGGTCTCCTGGCATTTGTGTAACACCACTTGTAATGTGCCTGATAATCTCCTTAATGTTGATTATCACATATCACTTGTATTTGAATGGAGCTGGAAATGTTAGTTTTCCTTGTCTGTAAATCATGTTGTCTCTTTGGTCTTCAAAAGATTCTTCAACCTGCATGGAGAGTTTCTGTCGGCAGCTTGCTTGCCACTTGGCATGACCTGCCATCACGTGGAGGGCATTTATAGCATTGTATGCAGGACTGAGGTCTGCCAAGCAAACTCTCTTGTTGCTTTTGTGCTTCTGGCTCACACATTTTCAATTTGGAACGTGTTTGAAGGTCTGAGTGGTGTAGTGTATTAATCCTACTAGGATTTTTCTTTTAGTATGCTTGTGGCATTAATTCTGTTTAACTATTCACATGGGTTTTTATGATGTAATTGTTGCTTAATATTTTGTAAGCTGCCTTGAAAATCTTCCAAATGATGGGTTATAAAACAAACACAACATTAACAGTTATATTGGTCCTCAGTCCTGGCCCCTAGCAATCAATATCATCATCTTCATAGTATGTTTTCTACACATCTTTGCTGCACCAGGGTGTTACTAAACTCCACCACCGCCCACCTCTGCCTATCCAAGTGCTGCAGTGGAGGCTAGTGGAATTGGCAATCTCTGGTACAAATAATATGTGTTTTAGGAATAAGATGCACATAAATGATCCATTCTAACTACAGTGGGCCTGCAGTATCTGCAGAGGCTTGGTTCCAGGACCCCGTGCGGATACCAAAAAAAACATGGATGATCAAGACCCTTATTTATAAAATGGCATAGGGTGGCAATGGAGGCAACAACAAGCCCTGGCTGCCAAGTGCATATTCTTTGGGTTCCCCCACCTCTGGGGAACATGCCAGATACTCACTCCTGCCTTTGAGACAATGGCTGCAGTTCATTCATAAGGCAGAAGTGGGCTGCTGATGTGTTCCCTGGAGGTGTGGGAGCCCAAAGAATGTGCACCTGGAGGCTGGGGGTTGCTACCACCTTTGCTGCTGCACTACACCATTTTATAAATAAAAGGCTTAAAAATACTATAGGGGACAGTGGGGGGGGAAAAGATATTCACTTGTTGGGGATGCTCCTTTGGTCAAGGTAGCCAAGACTCACCACCTCTGGAGGTCATGAGAAGTGTGAAGAAAGAGGTGCCTCCCCTGCCACATCCCCAGCAGCCACCCTCTCCTGAGCTCAGTGGCACCATGCCCTGGTCCTTCCTGGTGAAGAGCAAGAAGGCTCACAGCTAACACCAGGCTCAAGCCCCTTATGGTGAGTACAGTCTCAGCCTGGAGAACGTCCTCACTCAGATTTGCATGGGTAAGAGCCCAAAGCTGCTCACACTTGCACACCCCATGCCATTCTTCTCTTGCTCTAGCTAGTGGTACAGATGAGGCCATGGAGAGACATGTGGATCTGTGAAATGGCAGAAGGCATAGATTCATGCCAAGCACTATGCTTGGTGCCATCAAGCATGAGAGGGGCTGACTGCTGGGGATGTGGCAGTGGCAGCAGCTCTTTCTTCTTTCTTGTGGCCTCCTGCAGCAGCTGCCTTGGTTGGAGGAGTGTCCTCCATGAGTGAATCTCTTTAAATCACTCATCCCCCTTACAGTATTTGCAGCCTTGCATTCACATCTCTCTGCAGCCTCTCCAGCTCAGTGTTGTGTAAAGTACAGGAACTTTGTATTATGCTGTGTACATACAGTACTGTATTTTTATCCACGGTGGGTTGAGTCCATGGATTCTGAGCCCATGGATACATTGCATTGTTAGTAAATATATGGAGATAAAGTATGCTCTAGAAGACTGATAGAGCCTTGTGCATACTGTTTTTGACTTTTAATGCCATTGGCAGACTGAATAAGTCCATGCCTCTTGATTCCTAAAACGTGTGGTATATGTTTTCTCTGACATGAAGACTCAGCCTGTAATCCTGCTGGTGGCATGTATATGTGTTGTTTAGGTTGGTGAGCAAGTGCTGTTCAATAGACAGCTGTTGGTGAGCAAGAGCTGTTCAGTAGACCATTCAGAACCCCCCCTAAGGCATCTGTCATACTCCATGGGGCACTGCTATTGCCATTTAATGGCTGGGTACGGGAGGCAGGGACAAAGGGAAGTGACCAAGCATCTGGTAAAGAGCAGCCATGTTTTCCTTCTTCCAGCTGAATAGCTGCAGGCAGAATGAACCACAATCCTCCCTACATGGTTGCTACTTCCCTCCCCTGGCCATGTAATGGCCATAGCAGAACCCTGCAAGGCTCAGAAGCTGTTGGTGTGTGTGCGCGTGCAGAGCATTATACTCCACATATCTACTGCAGGATCTTGGCCTCTGTATTTGTGGTGCTGCCAGTTCTCTGAATAGATGCCTCCAGCTATTTGGTAGTGTTTTATGCAATTATCATTGAGTACACACTATGACTCAAGCCACCATGAAAAATAGAGAAAGCAAAATCTATTCAGTCTGCAAACAAATAAGCAATACAAAAGCTAACAGTGCTCCATAGTTAATGCACATTGATTGCAGACCACATTTCAGTAATCTGATACATGTTTTGGTTTTTATTCTGGTTAGATAATAAATTACTACAAGTTGCATGAACACAAAATGCTTAGAAGCAGATTCAGAACTGGGGGAAGTAAACAGAAAACAAATATGTAGGCCTCATCCATGGGAAATGTTTTGCTTTTTTTTTTTTTAATGAAATAGCTAATGTCTGTGAACATTTGGCTTAGATCACACATCAGAATTTTTGTATTTATGGTTCTGTGAATCATCAAAAAAAAGCAAATTTTATGACTAGGAGATGGAAACCAATCCAATTTGTCATTTCATCCTCCATTAGAATTGCAGCATAGGCAGAGTCCAGAAAGTCACTGAGAGTTTCCCCTACTGATTTTTAAAGCATGCATTCAGCCTCTTGCTAGAGAGCATGGCAAAGACTTTTTGACATTTATTGCCTATATTTATGTCTATGTTTCTAGTTACATTCTAGCAGATTCCAGAAATACACTCTTCTTCGCAATTGGAACCAATGATTTTAGGACCCAGACCAATTGAAGTGGTCCCCATTGAGTTATATAGCAGCAGGCAAAATGGGTATCAGTCTTTAACTAGTCTGAGAAGGGGAAACAAAGGCTCTCTCAATGAAGATGTGAGTACCTTCCGTGGGTCCAAAAAATAATTTTGCCCTTTCTACCACTATAAGCCACTCCCCGTGAGTGCTGCACCACTCACACTCCGTGGAAAACAGTGACACTCTGTGCCCAAATGGGGAAAACACAGAAATTATGGGGTCATGTACATGAGGGCCCCCATAAACTTTGCATACCCACTAGCCAAGATGGCAGCTGTGAATTACTCAGATTTTAAAATCTGCCACTGCTGAACTTTTTTTTTTAAAAAAAACACACATTTAATATGGTGTGCACAAGTGCTATTTCTCATTTACAAGAAAGAAAGAAAGGAAGGAAGGAAGGAAGGAGAGAGGAAAAGATTGCCATTTTATCACCTTACCGATCTCTCGCTAAGCTGAAAATCCAACATGGTGGCAGTGGACACTTGTCCTGTTTGCAAGCCCCACCCCCATGTTTGTCCAGCCAATCAGCTTTGCTGCCTCTCCTGTGGAAAAGTGCAGCAATACGAATGTGACTGTCTTAACAAGCAGACATGCACATTCTGTACTGAGCTTTTAAAAAACTTTGGGAGAAGCCACAAAGGCTTCCCTGGTGGAGTTTACAGTGTATCCCCCCCTCTTCTGAATACTATGCATATATGCAGATTACCAAAAGTAGGCTGGCCATATTGTCCCCTCCTAACCTAGACTTTGGGGCAAAGGAAAATCTTTACATTTATTCCACTGCAGTTCACAAGTGAAGCAAGTTTTTTTCTCCATTCAGATAGATAGGCTTTCTTCAATTATATGGAGAAATGTAAAGTACCATAATGATGAAACAAAAATCAAGTACTATTTAGTAATGGCTATCCTGTACCATCTTCTGTCTTTGACACAGTTGTTTCTTTAGCTGTACGGATCATTCTGAGTGAAATGTTGACTGTGAACCCACTTCCTGAGCTATTTTAAGCCCTGTGAAGGTGTTCTAAAACATCTCAGCTCAACATGTGATGTGAGAGAATAGGCAAATCCATGCTAACCAACATTCTCATTGCCTTGTATGTGAAGATGGTGACTGCTGTGGGAATTATCCACAGAGAAAGGAAGCTCCCTGCTACAGTTGAACGTCCTCTAGATGTGGAAGAAAGAATAGTGATGGGTGGGTGGGGGAAGATGACACACTCATTTTTGCTCTCTTTACTTGCATGCAAACATTAACCATTCATAGAACACCTATATGGGACTTTGGTTAAACTGAAAGGGTGTGTTTTTACTACATCCAAGTTCTAATGACTCACACAAATAATTCACCCTCCCCATATCTCCGCACTCTAAGTCCTAAATATAAATTATTATTATTTTTGTCTAGTTCTCTCTGCTTTTCTGAGCCCACTGAGACTTTCCAAAAAACTGAGGTCAGTTGGAATTTGAACAAAGTAGATACTTGGATCAGTCTTCCACTCACTTCCTTAATTTACTGGTGGATTATATTAGGCAAATATGAGCATTAAAAGAGCTCTTCATTCATTGCACTGATTTTTTTTCTTTGTTTAAAGACATTATTTTATGAATTGTGTGAGGCTAGAATGACTGATGTTGGGAGGAGCATAGGAAGGACAGGACAGAAAGAGTGAAGTGTGTGTGTGAAGGGGGATGATGGTGAACTTAGCCTGTAAAGAAACATGTTAATCATATTTAGAGATTTTCAGACTACAGTCTCCCCTCTACATTCGCGAACTTGACATTCACGGTTCTGATTATTCGCGGTTTTGGGAGGGCCCCCCCGGCCCCCCCAAAACCGCGACACAGGGCCTCTGGAGGCCCCGTGAAAGCCCTGGGAAGGAGCGGGGAGGGCCGGGGAGACCTCCACGGGGCCTTCGGAGACCCTCCGGAGGCCCCGCGAAGGCCTTGGAAGGGAGGGGGAAGGGCTGGGGAGGCCTCCGCGGGGCCTTCGGAGACCCTCCGGAGGCCCTGCGAAGGCCTTGGGAAGGAGGGGGAGGGCCGGGGAGGCCTTAACGGGGCCCCCGGAGATGCTCCGGAGGCCCCACGAAGGCCCGGGGAGGGAGGGGGAGGGCCGGGAGAGGCCTCCGCGGGGCCTTGCTAGGCCCCACGAAGGCCCGGGGAGGGAGGGGGGAAGGCCGGGAGAGGCCTCCGCAGGGCCTGAACAGGCCCCACAAAGGCCCAGGGAGGGAGGGGGAGGGCCGGGAGAGGCCTCTGCGGGGCCTGGCTAGGCCCCAGGAAGGCCCGGGGAGGGAGGGGGAAGGCCAGGAGAGGCCTCCGCAGGGCCTGTCTAGGCCCCACGAAGGCCAGGGGAGGGAGGGGGGAGGGCCAGGAGAGGCCTCCGTGGGGCCTGGCTAGGCCCAAGGAAGGCCCGGGGAGGGAGGGGGAGGGCTGGGAGAGGCCTCTGCGGGACCTGGCTAGGCCCCACGAAGGCCCGGGGAGGGAGGGGGAAGGCCAGGAGAGGCCTCCGTGGGGCTTGGCTAGGCCCCACGAAGGCCCGGGGAGGGAGGGGGAAGGCCGGGAGAGGCCTCCGCGGGGCCTGGCTAGGCCCCACGAAGGCCCGGGGAGGGAGGGGGGAGGGCCGGGAGAGGCCTCTGCGGGGCCTGGCTAGGCCCCACGAAGGCCCGGGGAGGGAGGGGGAGGGCCGGGAGAGGCCTCCGCGGGGCCCCGCGAAGGCCTTTGGGGGTAGTGGGGAGGGCCGGGGAGGCCTCCGCGGGGCCTCCGGAGACTCTCCGGAGGCCCCGTTGAGGGCTTGGGTGGGAGGGGGTCGGGCTGGGGCGGGATCCATGGGTCCTCGGGGTGGTCTCCGGAGGCCCCGGGAAGGCCTAGGAAGGGAGCGGGGAGGCTGGGGAAAGCGACTATGGGGCCTCCGGAGGCCCCATGGTCACTATGGTGGGGGAGGGGGAGGGCAGTAGTTATTTGCGGATTTTTCACATTCGCGGGGGTCCGTGGAACGTAACCCCCGCAAATGTGAAGGGACGACTGTACTCTGTTATAGTGTTACTATTCCACTTTAACTGCTCTGGCTTCCTCTTGTGGAATTCTAGGGTTTGTAGTTTGGTGAGGCCTAAGAGCTCCATGGCTGAGAGTTGTAAATGCCCCTCCCTAAACTGCAAATCCCAGGATACAACAGGAGGCAGCCATAGCAAAGAAAGTGGAATAGTAACGCTATAACAGTGTTGTCTGAAAATCTCCGTAGTCTACACACATTATATTCTGTTTTTATTGCTTGAAAATTATTTCAGCTTTAAAAGATTGCATTCCAGTCACTGGATTTTATCAGACTAGTGTCTAAAAATGCTGTAATTCCGCAAATGAAGATAGCAGGGACATTGTGGTGTTATAACACTTATCAGATGTAGCTGTAATCACATGAAAGAAACACTACAGAATTATTGCAAAATAACCGCTAGTGCTTTAAGAATGGGAATTTACTTTCTGGATTCAGCATGGGAGAGATTTCAGCTATTCTTGCAAGAAGATGTGAGCATGCTTAAAACTCCCAACCCCCCTAAATTGACAAAGTTAATGAACACACAAGCACTGAAGCAAACCTAAAAAAACCATCCAAACTAGATTGGACAGTTCACAAAAAGAGCATTCTGTGCTTTGTTTTCGCATTCTCACCCGGATGTTTGTTCACTGAGGACTGCCCGTTCGTGCTGTAATCTTGTGATTACGATGGGATGTTTTTTCGCACACCCTCAGTACTATGAAAAAATTGATATTGACAATCTATTGATAGTTTATCCCATCAATTAAAATGAATGCCTTATTGTGGCTGGGGCATGGGGTAACCACAAGATGATGATGACATCATGCTATAGTCACAGGAGATTTTCAGACGCCTCTTTCAGCCTCTTGCCGCGCAAGCAGCCTCCGGAGCAGTAACGAGGCAGCTGTGCGGCAAGGGGTCCATTTTGGACGACACCGTTTCTCTCTCAGCATCGTCCGTGAGTGTTGTGGCTAGCATTGGAGGTGGCCACGCTGTTTTTTACTCACGGACAACTTCCATGAGTGAAAAACAGTGCAGCCGCCTCCATTGCTAGCTGCAACACTCACGGAGGTGGCCGAGAGAGAAACAGTGTCATCCAAAATGGACCCCTTGCCGCGCAGCAGCCTCGTTACTGCTCCGGAGGCTGCTTGCGCGGCAAGAGGCTGTCTGAAAATCTCCACAGTCATTTGCACTACCTTGGTGCACTACCTTGCACTACTAATCCCACAATTTTTGCTGCATCTGATAAAGTCCATAGAGAGAATTCAAATTGATGAATCATTGAAATAGCAGGATGGGGGGAGGGTTTACACAGAATTGTATTTTTCATAGACACAATTATGTTGTGTAGATTTGCATTATGTGTACAGTCAGCCTTCCACATCCATGGGTTCTGCATCCATGGATTCAATCAACCACAGCTTGAAAATATTTGAGGGGAGGGGATCCAAAAAAAACCAAAAAACCAAACCTTGCTTTTCAACATTTTATAAAAGGAACACCCTTTTACCAAAGCATTGTATATGATGGGACTTGAACATCCACAGATTTTGGCATCCTTGGGGCTCCCTGGAACCAAACCCCAGCAGATGTCAAGGACCCACTGTATCTGAGCTTTCTAAGGGGCTCAACTCACTGCTTGGGTGATCAGGAGCCACCTGCTTGTGCCCAACAAATGTATCTTTTAAGTTTCTACATGAAGCACATCTGATTCTGGAAGAAGTCCCCTCCCCTTTATCCAACAGGTCGTACCATTGTCCCTTTCTGTGCCTACGCATAAATAGGATTGATCCTATTTTCATTTGTGAAATGTCAGTGAGTTTGTTAAAATGTTAGAGTCTTAATTGTTTGCAACTAGAGTTAAGCACACACACACACACACACACACCAGTTGGGGAAAATGGCTTAACTTGATCTGGATCATAGCCATTAGCGTTGTGGTTAGCCTTTAACAGAGAACTCTTGTTTTGAAGAAGTGGATTAATCCCCTAGGTTCCAAAACAGTTAGATTGATTCCCCCTTATACCATTCATTAGTTGCAAAATACTTTTTAAAAAAGAATGTAACTGTCTTTATGTTACTTCATGTTATCCACAGTCTACAGCAGAGGTGCACATCCTGTGGCCCTTGGACTATATTTGCCCTGCTTCTTCCCTCTTGTGTCGCCCCTTGAGTTTGCAGGACCCCAGCCTTTCCTGTCTTCTTAGAGGACTATTTACCTATCCTGGCTGGTAAGCAGCAATCTCAGTGGAGATGGCTGGGAGATAGGTGTAAACTGAGATATATTAGGGAGAGAATTTGTGTGTGTGTGTATGTGTCCCCATGCAGATGTTTCTGGGCGGGGGGAGAGGTGTGTTTATATGTACAGTATACACACAGATCTTTACAGTCCCCTATCCAATACCAGATGGAACTTGTGGAGATGAAAATGTTGTGCATCCATGTCCAATGGGGATGTCTCATCATAGAGCAGGCCATTTTCAGAGCCACTGGCACAACACAACTTTACATTAAAACATATGCAGAATTTGAGCATGGCATGTGGTGTAGAATAATTACTTGAATGAGATGTAAAATTGATGTTTTCAAAAGGGTAAATCTAGCAAAGTAAGGGTGATGAGTACATCAGTGTCAGAAAGTACATCAGTGGTGTTTGCATGGCATTGTCAAGGACAGCATTTGCAGAGAAACCAAAACTGTTTGATTAATGAAATCAATTCTCTTTTGTGACAATGCAAAGATATTGTCTTTGCTGGCAATTGGATTTGAAATCAAATGTCTATGGATTAATATATGATTGTTTCCGAGGCTGTTTTTTTTCCCCCCCCAAACACAGGATTTTAGGAGGAGTGTCTGTGCATGTTGGAAATGTGGATAGCTAGAAAATCCCATGATAGGTTTACCTTAGAGTAGCCTTAAATCAGAAATTATTTGAAGGCACACAACAACAACTGCAACAACAAAAACAACGGTGGTAAAAAAAAATGGAGATGAAATGAGGACAATGCCCCCCAGATTATAATTGTATCCTCCATACAATTTTCCTTTGGTTAAGTCTCTTTTATAGTGACCAGTTACCCAACCTTCTACCCCCCAATGAAAATTATCTCTCTGCATTACTGCTAGCTACCTACAGTAGCACCCCCATATCCACAGGGTATTGGTTCTGGGCCCCACAGCTGATAACAGTATCCATGGATAATAGCAAACACCACCCACCACCACCCCGCCACTGCCACTGGAGCCCTCCCAGGGGAAGGCATGGAAGAGGTGAGATCCCTCTCCACTTCCCTTGTCCATTCTCCCCTGTGATCACTGCCATGGTGACAGGAGCCGTCCCAGGGGAAGAGAAAGGAGTAGCAAGTGCCCTCCCCCCTCCCTTCACCTGCACAATTGTCGCCATGGCAAGAGGAGCCCTCACAGAGGAAGGGACAGGAGAGGTGAGATCTTTCCCCTTCCCTTTCCCCTTCGCCCCCATGATTGCCGCAGCAGCAACATGAGCTCTCTCAGGGGAAGTGATGGGAGAGGCGAGATCCCTCCTCCCCCACCACCATCACCAACCACTGATAATCGAATCAGTGGTTGGCGAATCAGCGGATACGGGGGTGCTACTGCATATTTAGCAACTTTGGAAAGGAAGGAAGGTAGGTAGGTAGGTACATCTTCTTGGCCATGTGACAGGAATGTTGTTATCCTCCCCAGGCATTAGGGTCAAATGTAACACCAGATTGTGACTTGATGCTTGCTTTTGCTGCAGGACAATGCTGGGCTATTTAAGCCAGTGCAGTACGGGATGAAGCCTCAGTTGTTGCTGCTGCTCTCCAGCTTTTCGATACACACACACAGACACACGGATTTCCAAGTAACCCCTGGGGCTAAGTAGGTTTTTTTGCAGCTTGGGGGTGCTTATTGGCTATTGGACACTTTTTGCCTACTTCATGCTATATATAATTTTGTCGTTATTCTGTGGGTTGTACCTTATCTGGTTGATTGGCTGTTATTTATATTTGCTTGCTTGTCACGACTGGTATGGTGTGGGCCCTCAGTTGCCATTTGTTCTCCTCAGAGACTTCCAGGGACACCACAAGGTGAATGAATTCACCTACAGAATTTCCCCATCATTGCTGACTGGCTTGAGGGGAGATGTGAGGTAGGTTCATATTCCATGGCCACAGGCTATTACTGCAGATCAATTTGTGTTTTCTTGCCTCAAATGGACAGCTATATGAGGCAAGAAAACCTGGATTGTTCTGCAGTAATAGCAAATTGCAGCAACTGTGGTTTGTCTTCATGGTGTTTTGGCACCCAAAAGCTTCACATGACCACTGGTCAAGATGGCGGCCATGAGTGATTTACTCATGTTTTTACTTGCCTTAATTTGCCACCACTGATTTTCTTTTCTTTTTTAAAAAACTATTTTCCATTGTGCACTTGAGCAATATTTTTCCTGTAGAAAAAAAAAAACATATAAGAAAACAACAACACCTTGTTTTGTTGCCTTAGTAATCACTCATTAAGGAGAAAATCCAGCATTGGCAAGCCCCGCCCCCCACATGCTCATCCAGCCAATCAGCTTCGAGCTTCCTCTCCTATGGGAAAGTGCACATTCCCCTCGCTGTTTTTTTTTTTTTTTTTTTTAAACTCAGGGAAAAGCTGCAAAGGCTTTCCCTTTGGAGTTTTTGACATTTCCCCCCCCCCTCCTTTCGAATACAGTGAAACAATGTGGGATCCCATTAAGACAGGTAGGATTCTCTTCGCATTCAGTGAGGAGTATTTTCACTGTTTAGACAGTCCCTAATACAACTCCTTCTGCTCAAAGAATGATAACTAGTGTAGCCTGGGGGAGTTCCTTGCCACCCTCTGATCCACTCAAGGGCTAGGATGAACCATGGTGTCTTATATGTTGGGTTCCAAGCCCAGAAATAAATCAGTTAGGGAAACTCAGCCTAATGGGGCTCCCACAAGCAATTTGGGACCACTCATCCCACTGGCTGCTTTATTGGAGGTTCCTATATTGAAAAAAGTTGTAGCTTTCATTCACCAGTCCTTGTGTCTGGCATCAACAGTTAAGTTGAAGGCAATATTTCAAATGGGCTGCCTTCATGACAGTAATCACACAGCTGTATTTCTTTTCTTTTTTTAAAGTATACATTTAAAAATTATAGTCTTGGATATTTATAGAGTAGAAATTGGGAGACCACAAAGTAAAATGAGCCAAAACCAACAAAATTGTGCAATGAGGTAGATAGATTACACCTTTTCAGATCTGAGGTGTGTAGGGTAATTATGTTTCAGTATGCTCCATATTTTTTTTTTTAAATGGGTGTAAACATTTTAAATGCCAGTGAGACATTTAGGTCAAACATTTTCCTCTGATCTGCCAGTTTTTTGATGCAGAAAATGTCATGTCCTTTTTATTCCGGTGGAGCCTGGTGAGATCTGAATTCTACAATTTCTCTGGTGGTGGTGCTCAGCTATGAGTCAGGATAATCCATAATTGTTATTCTGGAATTACTGCACTTAGTTGTAGTATAATGAAAAAGAAGATCAAACTTTATATTTTACATTTTTCTGAGGTTAAGTGCTGTGATACCTTTTAATGTGCCAAACCATTTGCTCATTGAAGAATGAATCTCATAAACTACTCTAGCATAAAATAAAGCTCATCTCCTATTAGGGGAAGCTTCCTGGAATTAATTCAGGTACCATTTTGCATTCCCCTTGGTCCTCTTTCTTTCTTGAGAAGTCTTTTTGCTCTGGTTCAAAACTAAATTGGTGGTGTATAAATGTTCCCTTTTGAATTGAACAGTTAATTTTGCAGATTAGAAAAAAAAAGGAAAAAAAAGAAAACCTTGTTCTGATGTTTCATCTCATTCCCCATGGTGCTATAGACAAATAAGCAGCATATAGCTCTTACTGAGTCAAGATTATAGTACAACTTCTCAGGAGAAAATTGGCTGGCTTTCACTCAATACATAAAAAAATGGCCAATTAAACATGGAAGCAGCAAGAAGCCAAAGTCCTCCTGTTGTGAGATGTGAAAATTAAATTGCTCTCAGCATTGGCTTGCCCCTTTGTCTGTCTAAGTTTAGCTCAATGATATTTCCCAATGTTCATCTTAATGTGCTGAAGGGTGAACCGTACTAAGACCTGATTTCTCAGGCCTTATTCATGCTGAATAATGTCTGTTGAAGGTCTAGATTCTACCCAGATGGTACCTGCAGCTCTTAGGCCCACTTCAGTCATTTTTTCCCCTCAACCATAGCATTTCCTATTACAGATAGAGGACTGCAGGTTTGAACTAGTTTTGAGCCACAAGTTCTCACATATACTAGTTCAGCTTGAAATTCAGTAATCAGTTGGATTGGTGCAGGGGTGGTGGTGGATGTCCAGTAATTGGTTGGATGAGTGGTCCTTATTTAAACTGGTGGCTGAATGCCGTTCTCCCTCCACCCCCATGCCCTGAACTTATCATCTTTCCAAGATGTTGTGTGAGCTGTGTGGCAAGTATCCCAATAAAATTGTGGTATGTTCCTTTATTCAGACTGCCATGAAGTAATGTTTTGTTTCAGGTTTTATAGGTACTGGAGGGATAAATGGTATCTACCAGCCAAGAGATGCTGATGAAAACTGTTTCCCCCTTCCACAACCAACATCAACAATCTAGTTTAAATGAAGTTTGTGCATGTAATGTGGCTCCTCTGAAAACTCAGGTAAATTTAGGGAGAACATTCATACTCAACACTGTTTCAAATACCCTCTCATATAGAAATGTACTGCAAATAAGTCTGCAGATATGAAAGGAGTCAGCCTAGAATTCTCCCTGATGAGCTGTGTTTCTGTTTGAAGGGAATGATTATTTTAAAATATGCAGCCTTCCACCTACAAAATGCTAGTAGTTTGAAATGTAAAGTATATGGAAAAATCTTGATTTTAAATGTTTTAAAGCATGTATACTCAGATCTTAAATCCCAATGAGTTTATTTATACTTTTATATTATTAAATAAATTTGGTGGTAGATGCAGAAATAAGGAGACCAGACACAAATAAAGAGAACACACATATAGCTGGGATATAAAGGGCCACTTTTATTTAGCTATAACCTATTTAACCCCATTCTGAGTGATCTTCAATGGGGGAACAACCTAGTGTGGGAACTGTTGGGGCAGGAGGTCAACTCCAAGACCCCCTCCCCAACTTCCCTTGGGTGAAAACACCTGAACCCCAGGGAGAACCCATAAGCTGGGTTGCTCCCCAGTCAGTCCACATCTGGAAGGCCAACCTAAAAGTCCATCCTTCAATTTGCATAAATCAAAGGGAGGGGTTTATCCCTCAGGCCAGCCCCAAAGGAGGGCACTTTCACCACCCCTCAGTTTGCAGGAACTAAAGGTGCAGTTCCAGCTCCCCCCTTCACCTCCAAAAGGGGGAGGTGCCAAGGTGCTCACCAAACTACCAAAACTTCCCTTTTACCTGACAAGTTTCCACCTATTTAAGACACCACCTCATCAATGTGACAAAAAGGAGGCAGAGGGGGGGGGTTGAACTTAAATCCCTTCTAGCCCTGTTGTCTGCTCTCGTGGCAACAACCCAGGGGCTGAGGCAAAGTTACAGGCCTCCATCCTGCGCTCCCTCAAAAGGGGTTCCTACAGCTCAGTTGCAACTGGGCTGAGAACCCTATTGGGGTTCTAAACTTGATTACTGAGGGAGGGTTGTGAGAAGAACTTAGCTCTGGCTTGACTTTACCTGCCATTCCATTTATAATGGCTACAAGACCATGCAGAAGTAGATTCATGGAAAGTTTCTCAGAAAATGAATAGCTTAATTATAGCTTAGAATAGTTCAGATCTTATGCTTGACTAAGATACAAGGATGGGTAAGAATTTCATGTAGTTCTTTGTAAATAAACTGAACCTCCCAAACTTTGATTTTTGTCCTGCATTCATCATAAAGGGCTTCACACTTTGAAAAAATTAGACTGTGAGAAACAGTAAAACTGAGGGTTTCACCTATCCATGAAAAGAGTTTTGAGCCCTTAGCTCTCAAAATTAAGTTTCTCAGTCTCTGTGTATTCAAACCATATTTATGGGCTTTCTTTCTGCTTTTCTTTTTCCCTGATATGGTTTTCATGTTTGAAAACTACATGGCAGGCAGATAAGGCATAATCTTCCTCATATTAGGGACAGGTGTATTTGAACTTGACCAGTGCAAAATTGTGATTGGTCTATATTTGAGAAGAACTTTTAAAAAATCACAAATATTCATAAATTTGATGGAAAGAAGTTGTGTGTTTTTTTTTAAAT
Organism: Gambelia wislizenii; assembly: GCA_030847615.1. NCBI lineage: Eukaryota > Metazoa > Chordata > Lepidosauria > Squamata > Crotaphytidae > Gambelia > Gambelia wislizenii. The sequence goes on along the minus strand of JAUMIR010000003.1, from coordinate 189,604,175 downwards.
GGAAACTTTCAGAAAGTAAAACTGATTGATGTATCAAAACCTACAATCAACAACTAAGGGGTCTACACACTTCATTCTCACATCTATCATCTTCACATGTGACAGCCTCATAATCCTAGGGTTCAGATCTCCTTGCTCTAAACTGAGAGGTTTGTTCATTTGAACATAAAGATGATCCTTTATTTAGTCTGGAATGGTGAAAAACTCTTGATTTGACAGATGTTTATACTTGCATTCAAGCAAATACTAATAGAAGCCCCTCTGTAGGTTCCAGAGAAGAGTGGAACTTAGAGGCTGAGTCTCATACATACAACCCTTTTTACAGATATTTACCGTATTCAGGCATGGCACTTAACTGATGCCTAGAATATAGCTTCTAGCATTGAAATGCTTCCCTTTTGAGAATCAATTGGGGAATTCTTCAAAGGAAATTCTGAGTTTGTCTACTGAAAGTAGAATATCAGCAGCCCTTTTCCTTTGCCTCGATTTTTGTCAGTTGCCACTGAGAATTTGACAAAACCATCTCAACATTAGAAATGGAGTAAGTTGGAATGCTTAATGGGAGGGAAAGGCGACTATTAAAAGAGGAAATGAGGAAGCAATCTGTTTCTTTTTTGCTGCAGTCCAAATTCTGGGCAGTATATGGCATGAACAGGGAAGAAATGTGTGGAAAGAAGCCAGCTGATTTGACCTCTTTCTCCTATTGCCACAGCAAATCTCTCCAAATCTTCCCTCCAAGCCTTTTTATCTTGGAAGCTCTGCCTGTGTTTATCTGGAAGCTCATTTTGTCAGGATGTTATTTACACTAATTGCAAAACAGAGTTTCTCTAAGGTAATGAGTGTTCTGCCATGTTTGTAAATTTTACAAACTGGCGGAACAGTTGTGTTGCAAACCATTGCCAGTGATACTGCAGGGTCTAGGTTTTAGGATTTTTTTTTCTGGGGTTGAAAAATACTCTCTTCATGTTCCTGTCAGATTTGGTGATACACTGCACTGTTGAAAATGAGGAGATGTAATCTACAGCAGGGGTGGGAATTATGTGGCATATGGGCCACTTGTACATCTCTTTGTGTGTGTGTGTGTGTGTGTGTGCAAGCACCAATGTGGTCCTTGGAACCTTGGCTATCCCTTCAAGTGTCTGGGCCACCAAAATGGTTTGTATGGGAAAAGTGCTGCTTTAAAACTGCTACACATGGCTGTAGAATACTGTTCTAGAGGACTCCCCATCCCCAAACAACCATCCCCTCAGTCAGCCTAGAATGTTATTTATTCTTGCTTATGGTCAGCCAAAATGGTAGCTTTGATGACACATTCTGGCCCTCCAAAGGAGCTGAAAACAGTGTGCTTTTTGCCTTGTGGAGTGTGGCCACTCTGTGCTGAAGAGTAGTGGCAAATCATTTCACAGTAGCACATCACCACCATTCCTACAGCGCCACTGTCAGCAAGAATTTGGGGATGGTCGTCCCATCACGAAGTACACTGGAGCCAATGTTTAGCCAGAGCTGGACCAATTCACTCATTTGTGCTGCCAGTAGAGTGGGCTCTCCCTCTTCCTTGTTTCCCCTGATTTAATGTTGCTGCTGCTGTTGCTTCCAACAGCCACCAGGAAGCAATCCATGAATGACTGAATACATTGTGGCAACAGCATTAAGTACCAGATGAGGTTCCCAAGTTCATTTAGGGCTCATCTACATGGTGAAAAAAATTCCCAAACAATTCAAGGAGAATGCCCTTAGTCCTCATGGAGCCAGGGCCAGATTCGCCATATTCAGTAGGGGGGCTGAAAACTCCGAACTGATACAGTAACAGCTTTTGCTGTTTCTTGTGATCCTTTTTTTAAAAAAGTGTGAAAAAGTGCATAATTGGTCATCTGTACAACCAGTTTGAAAAGGGGCATACAGCAGAGCTTAAACCTGATTGGGTGGACCTCGGGAGGGGACAGGCTCAAAAGGTTTGCAATGTGGGAGCCACCATTGTTGTTATTTTGGCCAGCTGGGCGAGCATGTGCTAGATTGTTCATCCAGCAGAACAAAGACTCTTTTTAGCAGAAAATAGCTCTTCTTCAACTCTCATTGTTGTTGTTGTTGTTTTAAAAAAAAGGTGGGTGGGAGAAACCGAGGGAGATTTTCCACAGACAATTCACTCATGGCCATCATCTATTCTTGGGGAACGGGGGCATGCACCATGCAAATTACAAACTTGGGTAAGTTTCCCATCACTGATCTTGCAAATGCATCCTGGGCACATCTAGGCACCACAGCGATAGAGAGGTAAGGTAACATTTTTCGGTACAAATTCTCCCGTCTAGCTGAGCACTTAGACTTGTTGCAACAACAGGCAAACCCTTAAGATGGATTTTAGAATGTCCTGTGCATCATAATCTCTGCAGCATCGCAAAATATACTTGAACCTCATTGTTACAGATAGTAGTAGGACACCATGAATGTTTCATGATGTATCTATTCTAAAAACCTAGACGTAGTGCACAGACACTGTCACTTCATCCTTCATGTGAGGGTCTTTGAAAGCATCATAATATGCAGTGGAAGACAAAACTCCTATTCAGATAACAGATCAATGTGAAATGGAAAGATGGAGAAATATAGTCTATTTTTCTCTCTTTGTGTATTATACTTGATGGACTTACCCTCAGACCCCCCCCTTTCATCAACTCTTCTACATAACGCCTATATATGTGCAATCTTAATATACTTGCACATAGTATATTTGTATATAAGGTCTGATGACATATTCGGAAGCACAGAAAAGTTCTGGTGAACATACTGGGGGATGCAGCTTAAACTCAGTGGACAAGATCCCTACTGTTTCCCGACTCTGCTCCCAGACACAGGTATGTAGAATGAATACAGCTGAAGCAAATGATACATGCATGGTGCTTTGGGTCCATTTCCCCTGATCTCCCCCACCCCACCCTTCTTTGTTGATTCTCCTTCCTTACTCCCCTGTCTATATGTCCCTAATGTCACCATTTTGTTAACTTTACATCATGTACCTTTCAGTGTTGGGGAAAATTGAAAATGCAAATAAAATATACATTTTTATGCAAGCAGTTTAACTGCCATGGGTTTCACCACAGAATCTTGGGAGTAGTTGCTAAGTACTAAAGATGTTGAAAATTCTTTTAGAGATCCCATATTCTCTGCATGTGTCTTCAATTCCCAGAGTTCCCTGGGGAGGAAAGGGCATGACTGTTGAACCAGTAGAAGCCTGTGATCTTGGCATCCTCTGAGACTGAGGTACAGCTATAGCAAATGAAGAGGGAAATTCATTCCATTAGTTTTAGTTTGAGGTATTTGAGCATGCTGGTACATTTCCCCCTTATATTCTTCATTTATTTTGTTTACTTCTTCAGGTCTAGTATTCCTACTGGGATCTGCTATTTGTAGAAGAAAAAACAACATTTTTTTTAAAAAAAAATCTTAATTGAAGAGCACTGTTGAGCACATCACTGACAGTAGACTGTAGTGTAGTCAATTAGCAAACAAGCATTTTATTTTTAAAGAGATCACCAGATTATCAATCATAGATTTTAGAGAGTTGGTTGAGATGTGAATTCATCATGCCACTGGAATAAAATGGGGTTTATAGGCTTAAAATGCTAAGATTTCCCCCCTCCACTTGGGTATGGGGGCTAGGGGTGACAGATGGACTGCGTTCACAGTTATTCAATTGTACATTATTCATATTAGGGATCGGGGGAAGGGGAATTCCCATGGCAGGTAGCTTGGTTATCCTGTGCAGATTTTCTCCTTCCTGTATGATGTGTGTGGGCTTGCTCTATTAAATCTTTTCCTTTCCCTACATAATCCACTGTGATGTTCTTGATCTTTGCTTGCAAGACTCTGCAACATGATTGATGGTCTATGTTCTGCTTTATGGGATAATCTGTTAAAGAGTGTTTAGATGTGAAACATTGTGACCCACAGTTCCCTGCATCTTTTCATGTGGTCACAGCAGTTACAAGTAGTTCAAATGGCTTATAGTAATGTAGTATTTGTATGCATCAGGATGTCATGGGGAGCAGTGCCCCCTGCCATGTTTTTCAGACTTCAAGTGAAGAGCAAGAGAGCTTCTATTTCTGATTATTATGAGGTACAAGAGTGCAACACCAACAAGTGCTCTTAAAATAAAGCACCATTTCAGTTTAATGTTATTTATACCCCCCCAAAAAAGAACCATTGTGACTTATTGTTAATCATGACCCCACCCTTAAAAACATACGTACACAGAAATTTCCCTGCAATGGCACCCTGGTAAGCTGTGATACTCAGTGCTATACTTGAAACACTTTTGTATCCATTTAACATCCTCCCAGCCTGTTCAAAGTAATTTGCTTTGATGTAAAGTACTCTCTGTATAGTGGGAACTCTTAAAAGTACTTGAAATGAACACTACTGGAAAGCCAGATATCCCAACATCATCAGGGATATATGTGAGCTTTGTTGTGTGCATTGAAAGGATGCTCTGCTCCATCAATCTAACTGCCTTGGGCTAGGCTGCCATTGCTTGGCTATGAGGAAAAGCCAGTGTATACATACTCAGAAACACATTTAAACTGTAACATAGTTTGTGCCACAGCCATCAAATCCGGAATATGTGTCTGCATGTGAACTAGATCCTGAATTTTGTGTACTGTGGCCACAAGCAGAAGTGATGTTTGTTTCTCTTTGGAGCGAATATTCCCATAAAACTCACAGTCTTTTAAATTACCAGAAAGGGACACAGTTTAAAAGATAGGTTTTTTTAAAAAAAATGTAGTGATAACATACTTCTAAGATCTTAACAATTAATATTTAATGACAGTGACATAGAAGCAAAGATTTACTGGTTTTGTTTGTCAAGTTGTTCAAGTAAAAAAACCTCCCAAACCTAGCTATTCTCTCTTCAGCTGGGGTGAAGTGTGCCTATTGCAAAAGGAAGGATTTAACAGCCATAAAAGCAAGTGCCAGAGGGACAACACTCAGACTTTGAGGGATATTTCTCCTTTTGGTATATTTCTGAGAGAAAGTGCCTGCAAAGAAAGAAAGAAAGAAAGAGAGAGAGAGAGAAAGAAAGGAGAGAACAAAATAGTGCTCATACCAAAATAAATAAATAAATAAATAAATATCTGGCTTTGTAGTTGTCATGGATGACCCTAGGGTTTATCTGCCTAAAGCCTCAGGGTTGCCCCTGCCAATCCCAAACCTGAGGTATTTTCTCTTCGAAACCGCCACCACTCGCTGAGTTTACCCCTTTCTCATCTAGCACAGTGAGAAGCCAGACAGGTTGTTTTAAAAAGATCAGTAACACATTTCCCTCTATCCCAGAGAAATTCAGGTAGCTGACCAACATGAGGCAAGCTTATACAGAAAAGGAAATAGACTTTATTTTAGTTCTAGAGGTTTAAGGCTACATGGAGGGAAATCACACCTCCAGGATCTCAGCTTAGATTTATAAGGATACATTCAATCAGAGTCCCAAAATTAAATCATAAAAGCTAACACAACTAGCTATACTGTTCCCTAGGCTAAGGAATAATAGTAACTCACATTTTTGATGTCCATGCAAAGTCCATATCCCAGTTGGGATACTTAGGCCAGGCTCTCATAGCCTGCCTAACTCAGTCTCTGTAGATAGAATTCAGAGTTCTTCTTAAATGGAAGTCTCCTCCTGAGGCTTCAGATATCCCTTGGGGCCCTTTTGATGTTATCAGGCCATGAGGGAGGTTGGCTCCCCCCAACCTCCTGTATCACAGTTTAGTTATCTTGCTAGTTAAGCCATGTGCTCTCCCCATGTGCTCTCTCTCTGAGAACAAAGGGAGGTCAGAACTTACAAGTCCTTTGGTCATCTCTAATTGGTTCTGCATTGCCAAATCTGATTGGCTCTCCATTCAGGTGATGTGGTGTCATGTTTAGGAAATGAGGTTCCCCATCCCCTTACCATACCTGATGCTATGGCACCCAGGGAATGGAATTTTCCACTGCTGTGAACTGTAGGTTTTGAGATGAACTCCGCATGATGACTGGGCAGTCCATCATGACAGTAGTTCAGAAAACACTGACCTTATATATAGAAAAGCATTCCATTTTCTGAATGGTGCTTGGATTGGTCCAAAAAAAGGAGCAACCCCAGTAACGTCTCTTAAACAGATTCAGATGGAAGAATGCCAGCATATTTAGTTATACAATAGGTTGCCATCATGCAGTAGAGGTGCCCAGTGGGAATTGAAACCTAACACGTATAAATGAATGAAGCCAGCCTTGAGGATTTGTTGATTCAGTACCCAAACATTGCTGTAAAAATACAGTTAGATTTTTGCTGGCATCTGGGGACTGAATCAAGGAGGCTGTGGGAGGCACTAAATTAATTTTGCATTGGCGTTCTGGATGCTGGTGATAATTTGTTCTGACACTGTGGCTATGGGTTATGACTGCAACAAGCGGGAGTGATCTGAGTGGACATTGTTTGAGCCAAATGTAATAGACTTACTATTGTAATTTTCTGCCTGGAGGACAGCGGAGACTCTCAAATGTTCCTGCAGCACAACAATTGGGGATTACGACATAACAAGTCTGCAGGATTGGGGGAGGATTGAGAGGATTAATGGAGTATGACAAAATTGCACCTAAGGGGGAATCATCTGTAGCAGTAGCTCTATGGTAATGTGGTAGACCAGACAAATTGGCAATTGCTACTGATCTTTACACATGCATGTCTTCAAATAAAGTGTGTCAAAGTCAAGTGGGATGCCACTGTGGAGCGAAGACTGTCACAGCTGCTTATGTCATCAACCTCACAAATCACTTAATGCTATCGTTTTAAGTATTTTAACAATCAAGTATGTTAAGCATCACTGGACAGTAGGCACGGCATTAATAATCTTACATTTGCCCTGACCTCTTAGAGCCAAGTAAATGAGATCTTAAGAAATGAGACTTTAAAATGCAATAGGGCTATTCTGAGTCTCCTTGAGGATAATATGTTTCTCTGAGGGTGGGGGTGGGGGTGGGGATTTCTGAACATTCTGTCACACACTGCAGTGACCAAAAACTGAACTCTGGATCATGGAGAAAGGACCTGCTTTTTTTTTTTTTTTTAAGGATTCTGAAGGATTTTTATGGGGTAAGGAAAACTGGGGATATAAATGAGACAGGGCAACATCTGTCCTTACTCCAAACACTGTAATTAGAAAATATTTGAATATGATCCTATGATCTATTATGTATCACTACATTGAACAATATTGTAGTGAGAGCATAACCTGTCCATCACACTACTGGGTTTATGAGCTACTACATGACTACCCCTGCCATTTGAAATCCAGTGCAGATGAAGGGGCAAGGTTAAATAGATAGGACTAACCTCAATGCATCCCATTTAGTTATGTGGCACAAAGTGAATATGCTGCAACCAGCCAGACTGTTGCAGACCTTCCAGAGAAAATGAGGTCTATATGAACATGGATCACTATTAGGTCTCATCTATACAAGCCTAGAAAAAACAGATTGCTCTGCAATAATAGCAATTTGCAGAAGCTGTGACTTGTCTTTTACAGCCTCCATAAACTTCACATGTCCTCTAGCCAAGATGGCAGCCACAAGTGAATTACTCACATTTTAAAATCTGCTGCCACTATTTTTTTTAAAAAAACAAACCCTTTTCCATGGTGTGCAGAAGTGAAATTTCACGTTTACAAAAAAGAGAGGAAAAAATATAATACAAGTTGCTGTTTTATCACCTTAGCAATTGCTCATGAAGGAGAATATCCAGCATGGTGGCAGCGGGCACTTGCCCTATTAGCAACCCCCACCCCTGCAGTTGTCCGGCCAATCAGGTTTGCACTTCCTCTCATATGGGAAAGCAATTCAAATTGAATCACTTGTCCCAACAAGTGGGAATATGCATTCCCTACAGAGCCTTTTAAAAACTCTGGGGAAAGCCATGAAGGCTCTCTGGGCGTAGTTTTTAATTTTTTTTTATTTATTTATTTTTGCTGCCCCCCTTTCCGAATATGACACATCGATGTGGGTTCCCATTAAGACAGATTGTATTCCCAGATAATTCCATTTGTATTATTTTAACATTTAGATGACCCTTTAGTTACCATCACTGCTGGTGTTCCTTAGTATCCACTTTCTCCTCCTTTCTGTAAAAGAATGCTCACCACTTTTGATATTTAGAGGAAACAACACACACTATTGTCAAAAAATGTTCATCTACTTTTGAACCTGAGTGCCCTATGCAAATCTGCATTTAGTAAGGGTTAAAGGTCTGCAGTGGGGAGCTGATTCTGCTTATGTAGATCCCTGGGAAATCAGGGAGACTACCTGAGTACACTAAGCTTCCTATTCCAGAAGTTACTTATCCAAGATTTGCAGCAATAATTTGATACAGAGGGTGTGTGGTCAAAAGGCACACTGTTTCCCCCATGCACTTCTAGTTATATGTCAGAGAGAAAGAGCAGGAGCAAGAGATGGAGGGGAGAGCTTTTGAATAGGGAATCTATGAAAGTTCAATATATAGATGTATAATGTGATCCCTATGAATTTTCATAGTGCCTTCATGCACATATGCAACGTATGACAGGTGCACCTTTCATTAAAGACCTTCTCTGTGTAATTTGACATACAAATATGCGGTACTTTGGTGCTTTAATGTGTTAACTAGATGTCAATATATATATTGTCTCTGTTTACTTGATACCTAGGATAGATCAAATCAGCTGCTTTCTTCCAGCTGCTCAGACAACACTGAGGTTCATTGTCTCTCTCTCACACACAAATAATCATACCATTTTATCCTCTCAGTCTCTATATTAAGCATTACAGCTTGGGGACTATGAAATAAGTTTTCGTTTTATCCACAGACCAGGCTCCTTTGTCTCTTCAAATCACTGTATACCTAGCGTGCTAGCAAACATTTATTTCCAAAAAGAGAAGAAAATGGAACTCTATACAAAGGCAGTACTGCACTCAGCAATGCTAGGACAAAACACTTGGTTTTGAGAATGAGCAAGTTTGAGAGTAGGGGACACTGTAAGTCAACAATCAGGCCTTTTATATGTTGTAGCTATTCAGAATATGCTTAACTAGTTAGGCCTCAGGAAATTTTGGGAACGTACAGCCCATTGACAGACTTTTTCTGACCTTCATTTGTATATCCAACCTGTGTCTCAAGATCATTTCATAAAATGATCTGAAGGGCAAAAACATGGCTGAACCAGCATGGGAATATGCCTCAGGGCATATTACCAGAATTTGGAAAGCTGGTTTTTAGAAGTAATTACTTTTATAAAAAGTTCAAAGTCATCCAGCCCTATGGTTAGTGACTCTTATAGTTACAAAGTAATTAATGGCTTCCTCCCTCAAAAGTAGGGACTGAAACAATTAGTTTTAGTTGCTAAAAAATCTGAATGATACTAGCTATTGTGGGGCAAAACATAATATCCTCCTTCCACTTTCTTCTTACTTCAGTTCTTACTTCAGTACCCACAGAACAGCTTCTACATGACTAGAAGCTGTTCTGACTAGAAGCTGTTCTGACTGTTCTACATGACTAGAAGCTGTTCAACAACATGGTTCAAGTAGTGCTTGAACCATGTTGTATATCTGTTCCATCATTTAGTGAGGCCTAATCACTTTAGCTATAAAGCTTACTAAACTGTTATGATTATAGTGCAAAAGGAGTAAAAATATCCCTACTTAATTTGGGGAAAGGGACCAATTACTAGCAATTAGCTATTTGTAACTAGTTATGTCTGAGCTCTCCGGTGTAAGTAGCACTACAAAAATGTTGATACATTTAAAAGTAGATACTAAAGGAAATATTTGGTTGATGGATCAGCATCAGCTAAAAGGTAATGTATGCAGTTTTCTTCTTCAGTGAATTGTATTTTGTCCAAGCAAAACCTCAACAAAAAGGCAGGGTAAAAAGCCAAAAATAACAATTATAAGCACATTCATCACCCTGTCTATAGACATGCTGTTGTTGCTTTTTAGTGCTGTGTTGACTGAAGGTCATGTTGTTTATGTTTTTCTGCTTGAGGGCCAGCAAGCAGTTTATTAATCCCATTAGCCATCCTCTCTGTTGACTGAAAAATACTGATGTAATTATCAATAATTTCTAACATATACTTAAGCTGTCACAGCTACTTTTACCTTGTGAGTATATCAGTTGGGAGATAGTGCCTTCTGTTGCATCCTATTTTAAAGGGAGAAAGTCTGTGCTAGGAAAAATTGCACAAGATAATTTCAGCTTAATTGCTTAGTGAAATTAGTAAAAGAATATAAATGTATGATTGAAATGTCCTAATTAATATTCCAAGAGTAATTATTTTCCTGACTCAATTAATTAAAAAATGTGTGGTAGAGCCTATAGGCTTCAAAACATGGCCAGGTCTCTGGACATCAGTTATGAACAGTATGCTGTGACATAGGACCTCAGTATAAACTTATATATTATGAGTCAGGAAAATATACCATCAATATGCAAAGAGAATATAAAGTGTTTGTGAAGTTAAGTTTTAAGAAGAATAAATGCAAGGCCTGGTGAAGCCATTCATAATTGAGTATTGGCAGGATAGTGCTCTGGAACCAGGGCACCAACCTACTTTCCAGGCTCTGTAAACACACATACAGAAGTATTCATGTGTGGTAACTTTCAGCATGATTGAGAAAGGCAAGTGTATATGCATGGGCTAATTCCAGATATGCATAGAGAGAACACACAAGTTTTCTGAAGGTGAACAGGCTCCACAAATTGAGAGTCTATAGTATGAACATCTGAAAAGAAGATACATTTTCAATCAGGGAGGGATGAGCAGTGGGCAGCTCTCCAGATATTGTTGCACTGCAGCTCTCATCAGCTCTAGCCAGTATGACTAATGGTGACAAATTCAGGGAGCTGCAGCCTGGCAAAATCTAGAGGACCATAGTTTCTATTCATATCAGTCATGATTGGAAAGGAGAAATCTTGTGCAGAAATCTTGTGTAATGCATATAGTACAGCATTATATATTAGATCAGCATCTATAAATCATGCAGAAGAAAACTACAAAAATTATAACAGTGGATTTTGGGAGAAGTAAACACTACTTAGTATTAGGAGAATTTGCTCAAGCATGGGAAATTTAAAAATAAAAGCAAAATAAACATCCAAAAGTGAAGCACAGCACATTCACACACTTAAGAAGTCCCAAGTAACCCAGGGAGGGTCATGAAAAGAGTGAAACCTACCTGGATGTCCCGATCTGACCCGGAAGTGTTCACGCCAGAGAGGGCATTGCCGGGGTAAGTATGAGATTTAAAGGGACAGAGGCATCACATGCCAGCAATGCTGGAAAAATAGTGGCAGGGAGATCTATTGACAGTTTAAGCTGTCAATTAAAAAACCAGGTTTTTGGCCAGGACATAACCATGAAAAGGTGATGTCACCTGATCCACGTGCCCTTTTGCAGTTATGTAGCATTGTGATGATGCCATATTTCCCCTGTCTGATAAAATCTATAGAGTTGCACTGGAGGACCTAGAAGATACCTAGAGAGAACACCTCTCTAGGCATCTTCTAGATCCTTCAGCATGACTCTATGGTCAGTTTCCAGTGGAAACATACCATAGAATCATGCTGGAGGACCTAGAAGATGCCTAAAGAAACCATATTTTTTTGGATGCAGGTAAGTGAATCTGTGGATATGAGTCCCATGGATACAGGGGTTGTACTGTATAGTGCAGGAAGCTGACTGCCTTACAGTGTGTTTAGAACATTATTCTCTGCCTTCTAGACATATAGATGTAAAAATGGTCTGCTTTACCAGTCTGACATAACCCATGCTCTGATGCTCTTCCCTCACCTCAACCTGATATGCATGCACTATAGGTATAATAGTGGACTTCTTTGGGGATGATTTAAAACATGTTTACAATGTCAGTAGGGAAAAAATTCACTGCTTGAAATAAAACCTGAGTTCAGAGTGAACCAGGAAACCTTTCTTCTTCGGACAACATGGTCCTTCTGCTGGTACCTCCAATATGGCTAGCATGGTTCAGAAAATTAATGTGGCAGTAAAATTACAATACTTGATGTGACTACATTGGCTACACTTCATTGGCTAAATTGTTGGTTTCTCACAGCATGATCGGATGGAACATTGCCAGGACATTTTGCCTCATGTCTTCGGTTCTACTGGGCCTGGAATATCCTTTCCTGCCCTGGGACTTGTCCAGTGCTTGCACTAAACTCCCTTCAAGCCATGCCACCATGATTAGTTGTCAGAGATTGTGCAGTAACTCATCTAAAACATCAGGCTGGGCTACAAGGCTCCTCTTTGTTTGAAAGCAGGTGATCTTAGCTATTGGGGATCAGGGCTAGTGCCTCTCCCTCCCAAGATGGTGGACTGCAGGATGTAGCACCTTAGCCCATGGTTTAATCTAGCCATACACAAGGTAGACAGAAATGTGTACATCAAGCATTTTACGCCATTAGCTTTTCTATTGTAACTTCTTACACTGCTGGAAGAAGTGAGTTGTTCTGTGAGCATGGCCTGCTTTAAAGAATCCTTCCACCCTTTAGCATTGTGTCAGCCTCAAAGAGTGGAATCCTTACCCTTTTTAGCATTCTGCTGTTACTTCTGTTTTGATCTTGGATAACAGTTTGCCCCTGCTATGATATGACTGTAGTCAGCTGGACTTCACAAGAGCATGATTGCACTTCTCATAGTTTCTATTAATATCAGTCATGATTGGAAAGGAAAACTCTTGTGCAGAAATCTTGTGTAATGCATATAGTACAGCATTATATATTAGATCAGCATCTATAAATCATGCAGAAGAAGACTACAAAAATTATAATAGTGGATTCTGGGAGAAGTAAACACTGCTTAGTATTAGGAGAATTTGATCAAGCAGACTGCTGTTGTTTTGAAAGATTTCTAAATCAGAAATCCTTTTGTCATAATCTAGCATCCAGTTAATACAATCAAAATAAACCACTTTAGGTAAATACACTGCCCTAATTATAACATGAACATAGACACTGATTGCTTTTATGAATTAGATAGGACTTAATACAGATGTTTCACTTTGATCTAAGCCAAGTTAAATACCTATTATTTTTTTTAAAAAAAGTTGTGCCTGCTTTTCCAATCTGTTTTGGTAATACACAGTAGGATTGCAAAACATGAATGAAATAACCTTCCTGTGAGCTGTCTGAATGAATGACACAATCATTCTTCCATTCACTTCTTAACTAAATGACAAGTTGAGCTCTTCTTAAGCACAATTTCCCACCCACCAGAAGAGTTCTAAGAATAAAGGAGGCACTGTTTTCATAGTTATCAAACTGTATAGTCTTATTCCCAAGTAAGCATTCCACTATACCACCCTGAACACACCATATCTCATCTGACTGTGGTGGCTAATTCCTGGATGGGAAGCTCTTCGTGAGTGTCAAGGATCTCCAGGTAGGGCCTGGAAAGAACCCTGTCAATCTCAGGAGAATTCCTGCCAGTCTGGGTAGACAATACAAGACTAGATGGACCTAACCTACATTCTGTAAAGTGAAAACAGCCAAAGCTTTCTAAGAATTATCACATAATACTCTTTACTCCTGGTGTAAATATGGTTTAACTTGGTTGGGTTATTGACATGCAAACAAGAATTTAAATATGGGATCAGCAAATTGCTTCCCTTGCTAATGAGATATGTCAAACATGAAGTTAAAGGCTTTCACAGCTGATATCCATAGGGTTTTTGTGTGTGTGTGTGTGTGTGTGTGTGTGGTTTTTTCCTGGGTAGTGAGGCCATGTTCTAGAATAGTTTATTCCTGACATTTTTCCGGCATCTGTGGCTGGTGAATAAACTCTTCCAGAACATGGCCTCACAACCCGGAAAAAAAGCACAAAAAACCTATACATGTCAAACCTCTGATTGTGCACTTCTTATGCACCAGAAGTGCTGTATGACTTTTAGCAATAGCATTTGTATTTCTATACCACTTATCAGTGCCAAAGCATTCCTTAAGTAGTTTACAATGTGTGTTAGCTAATTGCACTCAACAAGCAGGGTACTCATTTTACTGACCTATGGAAGGATGGAAAGCTGAGTCAACCTTGGGGTCCTCTGGGATTGAACTCACAATCTTTGTAGATGCAGTACCAACTTTTAACCACTGTGCCATCAGGGCTCCTTTTCCTGTGGGCCTAAGTACCCTAAATCCACAAGATCCTGTCTGATGGAATCTAAGCAGGGACAGCATTGGTTAGTACTTAGGTGGGAGACCACCAATGAATACCAGGTGGTGTTGGCTATATTTCAGAGAAAGAAAGTGACAAAACTACTTCTGAGTATTCCTTGCCTAACAAAACCCTATGAAATTCATGGGGTTGCCATAATTCAACAGGCAACTTAAAGCATACAAACACACAAAGAAGAATATGTGCGATGACACATTCCATTTTCATCTTACCGAAGAAAGTTGGAAGAAAATGTAAAAATAGTTATAGAGATTTAGGGGAATGAGCTGGGTTATTCATGTCATAGGCACAAACGAGTAGGCAAAAAGCAGTTCTTTGCCACTTCAGTCTAAACTATACTGGTTCTCTCTAGAGAAGAGTGAAAAATATTTCTGTTAGATATTTTTATGTGGTTTTACCCATTTCACATCTGAACCTGAATGTAGATGTGAACACAATTAGCAATGGGGAATCAATATATTTCTGAGTTTGTGATCTGTTTTGCATGTTCTTCGGACAGGTTATATGCAGTCTGAAATATGTACAAACATGTATTAGTCAATGGATCCATATGGACGAAAATGCTTACATCTGAAAAGTGCACACAAAGATGTGTATAATTGAAAACTGTATTAAAATATGTGTGGATTTCTACATAGGAAAGAAAGGTTGCCTGGCACTGGGGTGGAAAGAGGCTGGTGGTTGAACAATGAGAACCACTGTGAGATTGATCTTGAGAGTAGAGGTGGTCAAGCCATTTTCTCTTATATTCAAATTATGTGAATTTGATAAATTGTGTTCTAAAACAAACAAAGTTCTAAAACAAAGTTATTTCCCATCCTTACTTGATAGATTTACCTATGTTTAGTCCCTAGTGAGTGAAATATATCAGGACTTGTCTAAACAGGAATATTATGATAGCCTTGTGGCTGAAGAGCAGGGTATAAAAATAACTAATTATTATATAGTTGTCCCTCCACATTTGTGGCTTTCACTTTTGCAGTTTCGCCTATTTGTGGTTTGCTCAGCTAGCGTTCCATTTAAATCAGCTTCTCTCCCTCACACACAAGGGAGGGGAACCGATTTAAATGGAGCGCTCCCCAAGCAAACCGTGCGCCCAACTCCCCACTCTCCTAGGTCTTGGCTCCAGGGGGTTGGGGTGTGTGGGTGGGGGTTGAAGAAAAGCTCTTCCCCCACCCTTCCCAAAGTAATGGTTGGGCTCTGCAAGCCTCGTCGCCACTTTACTCCCACCCAGCCTGCCTTTCCCAAAGCAACAGTGGGGCTCTGCGTGTCTCATTGCCATTTTTCTCTCACCCTCCCCTCTGTCCTTCCCAAAGTGGAGACAGAGCTCTGCAAGCCTTGTCACCACTTTTGGCCCACCCCCTGCCCTTTCCAAAGCAACAACAGGGCTCTGCGAGCCTCATCACCAATTTTCGCCCATCCCCACCCTTCCCAAACAAATAAAGGTGGGTGAAAAGCGACGACGAGGCTCGCAAAGCTCTGTTGTCACTTTGGGAAGGGTGGTGGTTGGCACCGAAGCCTATTTTTATTCACAATTTTTTTTCCACATTTGCAGGGGTCTTGCACCCCTAACCCCCGTCAGTGTGGAGGGACGACTATATATGTATTTTGATGCCTAGAGACTTCACTATTAAAACACTTCCACCACTCTTAAAAATGTCTCTCTAATCACTCAATGCCAGATACTCAGGCAATTTATGGTTTTGTGTGTGTGTGTGTGTGTGTGTGTGTGTGTGTAAGAAAAACTAACTCCATCTGCTTTTGGATAAATAATGTTTCCATTTATATTGTAGAGCCACTATATTGTAGAAAGAAACTCCAGTTGGATTGGGGGAAACTTCCTTATCCTTTATAAATCTGTCATATCATCTTCAGTTTTGCCTTATGGCTTATTCACACAGGATTGGCCTTTACTCATGAGTCCTGTCTTGTGTCTACATAGGGATGTAATTCTTCACTAGGTTTCTTCTCAAAGATAGCAATGAGTAATTCCAGAATTTTTCTTCCTGCTGCAAGAAGGTCTTCAAAAACACACAGTTTTTGAAGGCTATTCACAATTCAAGACCTCTTCAGTGCAAAATTCTCATGTGGTTTACCGCAGGAAGCAGCATTTTCTGCATGGAAAATAATATCTCAATGGGAAAAAATTAATTTTTGTGCAGAAAATGTTGTTTTCTGCATAGAAAATGGTGTCCTCTGTGCAAATCAACCATGTCTGAATTTTATGCAGAATAAATCCCTAATTGGGATTTACAGAATTGTGTACAGAAAACAGCATTTTCTGTGCAGGAATTATTGCCGACCAATGGCGGAAATAATGAGATCACACACATGAAATGGGGTGAAATAAAGTAGGTTATTAAATAGGTTGAATATAATAAAATAAAATAGCATAGACCTACTGCCTCAGCTGGTCCCTCACCAGGTTGCCTCCCCCTGCTAGACCACACCCCTCAGCCTACACAGGTGAACACCAGGGTCCTGGAGAGGAACCCCAGTTGCCTGGGGTTGCTCACCAGCCGACCCACATCTGGAAGGTCAACCCAAAAGTCCCCAACCCAAGCCGCACGGATTCGGGTGAAGGATTATCTTTTGGACCAACTCCAAGGTGGGTCTCCTGTCCCCTTAGGCCACATGACCTGAAGTGGCCCTTCCAGAGACCCTATCTTCACTGAAATTGATGCCAAGGTACCCACTGAGACTACGCCTCCCCTTTCCCCACCACAATAAGAGGGAATTAACTTTTTAGACACCACCCTGGCCAATTTCCGAAATGCCACTATCCTAGTATAGGGTAGGTGGAAAAAAACCTCTGAGAAAAGGGGGGGATTCCTACCCGGCTCCGAACCAACCAATTATCACACTATTCAAGTGGCGCGAATGTAGGTCAATGATTGCTAGCTGAAGACAAGGAGTCGAGGGGTGGCAGGGCCTTATATGGCCTCTGGCCCCACCCCTCTCCTCCCATCGCAGGCAACACCACCTGCAACATTCTGAGGGGTCTCTAACCCTCCTCAGTGGCAAAGGCGGCTCCCTCCCAAAACAGCTCTGCTAATGTGGGGAGAGCCGGAATATTTCTGTATTGAAATATCCTCTGTCCAGAAACTGCTATTTCCAATGCAAAGAATGCTGTTCTCTGAGCAAAACAACCTCACATGAATTTTGCCCAGAATAAGTCCTGAACTGTGAAGATTCTTGTCAGTCCAAGATTCTTCTCATCAGGGTTTCTTAACACTTGAAAAAGGTGGTTTTTCACTATTTTTTGGACTATTTTTTGAATATTCTATCCACCTCTATGCCTACATAAGTCATTCAACTCCTTGAGGCAATGAGGTAGGGAAGTGTCCATAAAAAGTTTCAGATTCTGCTTCAGCACTTGGGACAGTGAGTTTGGCACTTCAGACATATATTTCATTTCAGTTCTAAGGCAGAATCTTGGGCTTTCCCACTGGTCAACGAAGAAATGGCCTGATATTTTAATTTTATTTGATATATATATATATATATATATATATGGTGAAGTTGAAGGCTTTCCTGGCTGGCATCCATAGATTTTCCTTGGTTTTTTTCTGGGCTGTGAGTCCGTGTTCTAGAATACCACAGCCCGGGGGAAAAAACCCAAGGAAAATCTATATATTTTTTTTGTCAGAACTAGATGAAAACTACAAGCATAGAAGCCCTTGTGAGGGGATAAAGCCTGCAAATATCAGAGAAATATGTGTAGGTGGCCTTTAAAAGTTTGAGGGCTGCTTTTTTTCAAGATGTCTCAGCCTGTATTTGTATGTGTTTAATGTATACCCCACTTCCCCACCAAAAAGGCATGCAAAATAGCTAACAATAATAAGACATAGATTAAAAACAAAGCAGAGAAAAGTGAATTAAAAGCAATTAAAACTACAGCAATAAAAATAGAGCCAGCAGATAACCAGCTAGATCCCTCTTTACAGTCAGTTCAGTTTACATGGCAAATATTGGTTCAAATAGCAAATGTCTTCACCTGTTGGTGGAAGAAGAAAGGCGAAGGCAACATTTCTGTGTTTTTTGGGGACCACGTACTTGACCATGATGGATGATGTCATGGTGCCCTAGGTTAATACCCCAAAGGATTTTAGAACAATAGGAGTGGGGGTTGGCAAGTTAATGAAACATAGCTTGAGGTTCCCTACCCTCACTCCCCGCTCCTTTTCTGATCAAGGTCAACATCAATGTCACATAAAGGTGATGATGCTTACTTGAGAAAATGAGATTGAAGTGTACTCTGCAGTTTGTAATGTCTAGTGTAGTAAAAATGAAGTATTTACTATATGAGGTGTGGGGTTTTTTATGTTGCCCCTCCATTGTTCTGTGGGCTGTTTGTAGGCTCTTGGATGTATGACTATCACATACTTGCACACACAGTGTTAACTAAACAGTATGAAACCTTCCTGCCTTTAAACCTACAGAACAGCTAGGACTCACTCCTTTCAATCTGGTGCACCTTTGTTTCAGAACCAAAAGCCTCCAGCTTTTCACTGTAGCTATATTTCAAGAGCTGTTTCCAGCAGTCTTCCATTGCTGGAGGTGATTGCCTTCTCCTCCACCCTGCTAACACATTCTCTACTCCTACCTGACAATCCCAGCCCAGCTGCCAGGATTCATTATCGATGGAGCAGGTGAAGGAAATATTGTAAATTGTGAACTGACCCAGGGATAGAATGGCATCAAGACCCCCTGAGCATACCTCTTGTACCCACAAACCAGAGTTCCACATGAGTGGGATAGCGAGGGGCTGCAGAGAGCAGAACTTGATGTAGATATGAAACCATTATGTCCCATTTTGTGGTGGTCTTGAACCCATGACATCACAAAGACCCCGAATTCCTTGGTTGCTGCTGCTCAAGACAAGTCTAGCTATAAAGAGGAAAGACTGAGAACATCTTCTGTTATTGCTACGTAAATCTCTTTCTCAAAAGTAATGTGGTTGGGGAGCCTACTAGTCATTCCTTGATTGGAAACTAGAATCATTAGTCACAAAACTATGCCCTCTCCTCTCCCTTTCCCCATCATCATCATCATCATCATCATCATCCTGTCTTTCTCCCTATGGCAGGACTCATGGCAGGTTTTTTTCCTATTATGTAGAGCTTGTGTGTGGTTGACTGGAATTGTATTAAATACAAAACTGGCACTAATCACTCTCCAAAATTTCTGTGTTGTTCCAAACCTTTCAGAACACCCCAGTTCATTTCACAATGTCTAGGGGGTGGGGTGGGGAAATCTCTTTGCTTCAATGGTGATTCAATACTCCTCAAGCAGTTTTGGATTAACAATTTGTTCAAAGTGGGTGCATGCCACTGTGAAACAAATAGTCCCATGTTTGAATAGATAAAAAATAATTTCAGCTGCCTGAGAAATAATGGAGTTATCTTTGGACTCAGGTTGTGGCCAACACTGAATCGTTAGACAACTTGAATCCAAGACTAAAACTTAAAGTATAGAGTTTATGTTGAATATACAATTTTCTCAGCATGGAAGAGCATGATGTATTCAGTCCCAAGTTCAAGATACCTTCCTTGAGGGCTTTTGTAAGTGACCCTCAGAATGTATTTTAGTCTGGAATGTATCTTAATTTTGTCAGTATGGCAGAAAAAAGTAGAGGCCAACAAGTAATTGTTAAAGTAGATGTACAAGCTGTTCTGTCTGTATCTTTGATGCAATATAGAGACACGGGAAGTCAAACCTAAGTTTTGTAATCATATTGTCAACACACCTTTTGTCCTTTTATTGGTTTAGCAGGCAAGCAGTCAGTGGATGGAGGGAATGAATGATGGTTGCTCTCTGGAAATCAAGAGTGTCATAACAGAAATCAGAGTGTCAGAAAGCATATAGAAATGTGCTTTAATGTCTGAGAAACAGCCCTGAGAAACAGCCTTCTGCATCCACTATGTCTGTTAGTGGATGCAGAAGGGAATGGGGACCCCCATGTTCCCAAAGGTTGACCAGCTAGTTCAGCGCAGGCCAGATCAGCAGGATGGACATCTGTATCCAAGCTGGCTGAATACTGCAAAGACTTTTCCTGACTACAGAATGTCATTGCAGGAGTGTGACAAATAACGGGTCATGGTGGTGGTGGTATGGGCCACATAATTCCACTGATTAAATTAGCAGGCATAGTATAATTCTACCTGTATAGGTCCAGCACAAAATCTATACATGTCTACTCACCAGTAAATCTCATTGCTCTCAATTAAACTTGTTCCATGGAAGGCTGTGTGCATATCTTGGCAACTGCCCATAACTTGCATGTTAAATAGAGTGGACCCTCAGTATCTGCTGGGTTTGGTTCCACAAATTTCTATGGATACCAAAATCCATGGATGTGCAAGTCACATTATATACAAAATGATGTACCTCAGATAAAATGTCAAAATCAAGGTTTGCTTTTTGTTTTTTGTTTTTTATTTTTTTAAAAAATATTTTTGAACCATGATTGGTTGAATCCGTGGAGGCAGAATCTGTGGATATGGAGTGCAAACAGGATACAGGCAGTGTAATCTGATTGGCTGGCCGAGCACAGGGTGCCAGGCTAGGAAAGAGGGGAATTGGGAGTGGCTCGAGATTCGCTAATCCTCCTGCACACCGAATCCACTGAGTTTATGGGGGATTCACTAGCCCCCCTTCTGAATGACACATATGCATCCGAACAGTCGTGTGTATGGATGATCAATCTTCTGAACGGTGTATGTATTTTTTTTTTTACCCATGGTGTTGTTTAATGTATTTTCTTTCCCCAAAAAGGATACAGTATTAGCCACTTGGTTGGTTTAAAAGTTTCCAATACAATTACTACTCAACAGCTATTATTCCTCAATAGTTAGCAGGCATAGTAATATAACATCATTCCTGTTGTGTGTGAATGATGTGGACACTATGGATTCATAACAATATGGTTTGAACATGTTGCATAAATGATAGGAATCCATTAGGGGAGAATGTACTCCTCCCATGTATCAGCATGATTTTACTGTGCTGTTATGCTAAAACTGTGTGCATATTCACAGTGCTGGCTAATAATACACTTTCTGAAATACTCTTACACCAGGCAAAAGCTGCAAAATTCAGCTATTTATTCTTTAGTCCTGTTGCTATGTATTTACCAAGTAAGTTGTTTAGAATTCCCACCCCCGAACTGATTCTATGCATTTGTCTTAGATCTGTTGTCTATGCTATGCTGACTATTCTGTTTACTGGAAATTAACTGAGTACCTGTGTAGCAAAGTAATGTTTCAGTTTGATTAGTGCTGGATAATGAAAGGCAGGCTTGCAAATATCCTGTTGCCTTTTGTAAGAATTGCTTCCAGGTGACATTACAGGGAAGCTTTACAAGAAAGGAGCTTCTAATGTCCCTTTTACACCACAAATGAATGTGTGTTGATAGGTAGATTAGTAGAAAAACAAAGCTGTATGTGGGCTTGTAACTTTTCTGAGCATATTTGCAAGGCTGATGAAAGCTCATAGCTGACCTTCATGAAATTGATATTTGTACACTATTACTCAAGTACTGACTACAGAAAAAGTTAAAGTTTTAAAAATGGCTGTATTTACAACCTGTACCACATTCCATTTTTTGCTTTAATTTGTTGAACAGTTTAAATGTAAAGCAGTATGCCTTTCATGCCTGTCAAATCAAAAATCCTACTATTTATTTACAATATATAGGTATATAGATAAATATTTATATATAACCTAATGTAACTGCAAATTTATTGCATTCTTATAACTGTATATATTTATATTCTGTGACTTCAAAAGTCTGTATTGGAACTTAACTTTGCTTAAATGACTACTGTGTGAACTTCTTTCGACTTCATTTTTAACTGATGGTTTTAAGGCTATGATCATTTACTAAATGTACTTTGGAACAAAATCACAATAAAGTTTCAGAAGTTGTTTTGTACAATGTTGAGGCTTTGTCTTGAATTTTCTTGCAAAAACTGAGTTCATACTCTGGGGAGATCTAACTGCACTTTTCCTGAATTGCATGCATAAGTAACTTTGATGTCAAAATGATAGAAATCTGGCCTGTCATATAATGACTAACTATACCCAGTCAAGTGCTGTCTTAGTTTAAATATGGAAGCCTACCAGTCTGAAGCAGACAACTCTGACTCCAGTATCACCTTTAGAATGAAGCCAAAAGGTCATAGATTGAGAAACACAGAATACTCTGTGTGAGTTCACATAGTCTTAAATCTGTATTTTTCAGTTGTTGCCAGTGATCCCCGGGCATCCTCAGAACAAAGTCATCTTGAATTACTGAAGCAGGGCACAATGGGCATGATCCAGAGAAAGACACATCTACAAATACAAGTTGTGATATTCATATATATATATATATATATATATATATGAAAAACCTCCATGTAGTACAGCCTGAAGAATACAGCAATATTGGGGGGTAGGGGCAGGATAACATATGAAGTTAGGTCAGCCACATTAACAACCTAATAATTCTGTGAATTGCTGAGAATTAGTTTCTTACTAACACATTTGTGGTGGCTTATAGATTACTCTTTTTTTTACACAAGAGTTGGGTTCACTAAAGAGTATATTAGTTGATAAAAAATGGCCAGTTCTCACATTGCAAAAAAAGTAAATGAGTATCTGTTGCAAGTAGAAGAGCAAAACTCCTGTGCAGGGGAAAAAAAAAAACAATAAGAACATGTACAGTAGGACCTCCGTATCTGCTGATTCATTATCCACTGATTCAGTTATCTGCAGGACACAAAACAGCACACCTACCATAGAGTCTTCCTAGAAAATGCCTAGAGAGGCATCCTCTAGATTTTTTTAGGTCCTCCAGTGCAACTCTATGGTATTTTAAACTGGAAGTCCCTTTTTTTTCAATGGTGCTCGCTGATATTCATGGTTTTCAGTATCTGTGCTCCCCCTGAACCAATCCCCCATGGATATGGGGTTGTACTGTATTTATTAATACAATTAACTGCTCCTCAGGATTCACATGTGAATCATAAAATCATAAGGGGCCACATGCACCATCTTGTCCTAGCCCTTGCTATGGCAGGAATCCACAGCTAAAGCATCCCTGAAAAATATTCATCTAAACTCTTTTTAAAAGCTCCAAAGGAGAGTGCTGCCTTCTGAAGTAATCAGAACAGCTGAACAGCTCTTACTATCAGAAAGGTCTTCATAATGTTTAGACAGAATCTCTTTTCTTGTAATTGGAACCTAGTGGTTTGGGTTCTCTTCTCTGGAATAACAGAAAACAAGCTCATTCCATCTTACACATTTCAGTGTTTCAGATACTGTATTTAAAAATGGCTATTGTATGACCTGATTCAGTTTTCTGTTCTCCAAGCTAAACACTCAACTCCTTCAAACTGTTCCTCATAGGGTTTAGTTTCCAGAACTTTTGCCATCTTGGTTGTCCTCTGCATATATCCAGTTTATTAATATCATTCTTAAATTGTGGTGCCCACAGAAATTCTTCAGGAACTGCAACTCAAACCAATAAAGGTTATATATACTGTCTCATCGTTGTAAATTTATTGGATGCATTGGCAGAGATTCAACCTCTGAGTCCTCCAAATGCACTAAACCATTGAGTCATTCTCATACCACCAAATTTTGGTCTTCCTTTTTCATCCAGTTCCCATTGAGATATATTATCTTTTTTTGACCTGAGGCTTGATGTCAGAGAAATATGAATCTGTGGGTATCTTTCCCAACTACAACCATATGTGGATATTTTTTAACCAAATATGTTTGTGTACAAGTAGATTCCACTTATACAGTTGATCTGCTTCAAGAAATGAGCGTATGGGTCATTTGAACAATATCTATTTATATATAAATGCATAAATCTAGTCTCTCTAGTTCATACCAAACATCTTCCTTCACACTATCACATACTAAATGCACACATCAGGGGTTCTTAGTCACATTCCACCAAGTGTATTAATAACATCCAGGCAAATCTAGCACATTTCAATCAAATTTGGCTGTGTAAAATGTATCTATCTCGGTTGCCCTTTAATGCATGCATTCTTCCTATGCATATCAGGCCAAGAGGGCATATCTACACCATCTCTTATTTTTGTTGATATCCAAGTTACCATTAATGTAATCAAATAAAGGAGAGGGGCAAATGAGAGCTTATTCATGCTCTATTGTTTTTAGATGTCGCTCTAATCTTGGATGCTGGCTCATGTCATCATGAGCCAGTAACCAAGTCTGATGCCATCATGTTGGGTTTGTGTAAGGTATATTATTAGTTGGCAGCCACAGACACTATTAGTTATTTGGCCTTAATATAGTTGAACAGAACTTGACCATTCTCCTCCATAGGGACTATCAAGCCAAATATAGTCCACTAAACATGTATTATGACTTGCTTTGTCACATTGTTGATGACTCACTATCCAGCTTTTGCAGTTCTGGGCAGGTAGCAAAATCAGGTTGGCTGCAATACAAAGTGATACATTGTGTTTGTCCAAAGTATGTAGGTCTGCTTTGTTTCAAGCATATGCAAGAGATGGGATGGATTTTCACAACAACTGAGAACTGGTATAATTCCATCACATTAAGCTGAAGGTGGACCTCCATTTTCCAGGTGGCAACTTTACTTAACACAGTGGACATCTACCCACAGGGAGTGTACCTTTGCCTTTGTTTGACCAAATATGCCCCTTTGCCTGTACAATCCTGCCAAGTGATGATGAGAATATTGCCCTCCTGATTCTTCAGATTTCTGACTGGTGGCAGAAACATGGTAAAAATCTTCCTACTGCTTGGTGGAATATTACAAAAAATTGGCTTACCTGATATTTAGATAAATTATGAGTATGACATTAAAGCAACAGTTAAATTAGAGTTTCAACATTCCTCCTTAGTTGATGCTTAGCTGAAGTTTAGTTTCAAGGGGTACACTGGTCCTTTAAGGACTGCTTCTGGAACCCTCCCCCTCCCATAGTAACTCATTGAATGTAGGGCTGGTGAAGAGGATAAAATTGTGCCCTTTCAATATGTTACTCCCAATGCAGATGCCTCTGTTTGTCATGCTTCCCTATCAGCTGAGCTTCAGAGTTAGTAAGAAAGGGTCTTTGGTATACATGGTCCCTGCTAGGTTTGTGACCAGCATGCGGCTTGTGGGTTGTGAGTCTAATTAGCAATCAGGACCCTGCTGCCTTGCATACATTTATCGGATATGTGGAGCGAGGGGACATGTGCACATTGTAACAGGGATCTTTCTTTATAAATGTGTAGGCTAGAGTTTCCCAACCAGGGTTCCCTGGAACCTTGGGGTTTTGCAAGAGATTGCTAGGGGTTCCATGAGAGATCATGACTGGGGGGAAAATAACTTTTTTTTTGGAGCTGTAGGTATAATATTTTTATGGAAGTTCCCCAAGAGCTAAAAATTAAGTCAAGGGTTCCTCCGGTCAAAAATGGTTGAGAAAAACTGGTGTTGTGTTTCAATAAATATTCAATTACCTTTATATTTACCTAGTAATATAAAATATATACAGTTGGACCCCCATATCCATGGGGGGGTTGGTTCCCACACTTATCATGGATACTGGAAACTGCAGATAACAGAGAACCCTATTAAAATAAAGGACTCTGTATCACAGAGTTGTGGTGGAGGACCTAGAAGATGCTTAGAGAGGATGCCTCTCTAGGCATTTTTTGACATAGCTCTATGGTATGTGTCCCCTATTTTGTGTTCTGCGGATAATTGAAACCACAGATATTGGTTCCATGGATACAGGGGTCTGACTGTATTGAAGCTGGCCTGCACATGCTGTCACTCATTAAGAGAAATACAGCACACCAGTTATGATGATTGGATATCCTGCTGCTTTTGTTGCCTTGACCAAAAAATAAAAATAAAAATAAATATCAAAATCAAAAACTAAAACAAAGAAACTATCTAATCTAATATCTAGTATCACTGTAGAGTACAGACACTAATATGATAGAATTTTCTTCTCTGCTCCCTGGCAACCCTTTGCATTGCTGGAACATGTATTCCAGAGGATCTCTGGAACAGGTTTTGGGGTTGCATGAGACACTGCTGTTGTGGGGGCAGGGGGCAGGATGGCTACCTCTCAATTCTGCAGATAGAAGTTCTGTCAGTAGAATATTGCCCTCTGTGTGGATTGGAGGGTCATAAATTGTGTTGGCCTGTTTTAGTCTGTTTTGCTAGGATTGTTCTGCCTTAGTTACCATACCTGAATTTTGGCACAGGCAGGTTTTAAAATTATTTTGCATGTATCTTACCAAAGCAGGAAGAGAAACAGAGATATCAAATTGTAGGAGAGTATAAGATATGTATACACATGATAGGAGGCTTGGAAATATGTTCAGTGATGGTGTCATCCCTAACATCTGAAGCAACTATAGCAGTGTCCAAAATAGAGTAGGATGGTTTAGAAATATAGAACAACAGTGTGCAACTAAGTTTATTAAGTGCTAGATGAAAACATCTTGTCTGATGAGGTGAACAAAACAAAACAAAACAGAAGACAGGCAGATGGTATATGTTACATCTCTAGGCTGGTATTGGCCTTGCACAGCTGCATGCTCTTTAACCAGAGGTTTTGGATGATATTTAATGTGTACAAGACATCATCCATGTCAAATGAACTCTGAGGAAGGAAGAGGAAAACATGTCAAGAAAGGAGCTTTCTATCTATTGAGGTTCAAACTGACCTCTCCTGGAGTTGTGGAATTATGACTGGAAATTATTTGGGAGGTCAAGAATATTGTTGTGGGAAGTCATCATCCTTAATTATAAGAGGACTTTAAGCTAAATTAAAGGTTCAGGTACAAAAAGGTATTTTGTGAATGTGTGACAGTGGTGGGGTGTAGTCCCTCAGGTGTTCTGCAGTAGATTGACAAGTATTTCTGACTTCCATTTATTTAGAAATAGTAACAC
Source organism: Gambelia wislizenii (assembly GCA_030847615.1). NCBI lineage: Eukaryota > Metazoa > Chordata > Lepidosauria > Squamata > Crotaphytidae > Gambelia > Gambelia wislizenii. Next base: position 189,576,989 of record JAUMIR010000003.1, on the reverse strand, counting down.
CCACATGACTTCTCTTCTCTTCCCTAAATATTATTCCTAACATTAAGAAAGTTTGTGGTAATATGGCATGGATTTTTAATGTGAAATAACTGAACTCTGTTCTGTTTTGGTTCAAGAAATATTTCTGGGCTCAAAAATGTTAACATAAGTAGTATTTTAGCACCAGGCTCTGTTTGGTAGATCTCAGGGTTTAATTAAAACATAATTTTAAAAATCACAGCTATCCCAAGAATTAAATATACTCACCCCTGGTTTAAGTAATTTAGATAGATTATTTACATTAATAACAAAAGTTATAATTATATTGTTTTCATTATCACTACTTAGTATTAAAAGTGCTATATAAATTATTACTTGGCTTCATCCACTGCACATTGCATTTGTAGTATGGAGTCCAGCATTCCAGTGCATCTCATCATTGGATGAGTATTAGCAACATGTAGTAATATGCAACCACATTCAACCTCTGTGACATCATCAAAATCAAGGAACAAGCCCTTTAGAATCATGGCTACATTTGAAAAAACAAACACAACTTTTGAGGGAGATTGTAGTTGCTTGTCAGTTAAACCAGGACTGTGTGACTGATTAAGACAAACAATGAATTTTAAAGTCAACCAAGCTATTTTGTACTATCTCTAAGCAATTTGGATCGAGAACAACCTGATCTCAAGCAATTTGGACTGACAGAGACCAACTGGGAGTGTTGGGTGGGGGAGAACCAGATGGTATGTTTCCAAATATGCCATGTAAGGAGCAGAGCATGGTGGGATGACAAAGGAGAGGAGCTGGACTTTGCACAGTAACAGTTATGGCATCACTGTGGAGTAAGAACCTTACCAGTACTCTCCAGTCACAGTACCTGCCTCAAGGAAGATAATCTGAAGTCACTGGAATGCAAATATCTACTTCAGATTGTTGCTCTTAATCTACATTTAGCTCATAGCAGCAGATTTCTGCCTGTGTCTCTTGTCCTACACCCAGAGCCCACCACACTGACTGCCTGTCAATATAGTGCTTTTCTTTTGATCATGACTGCAAGTCATTAGCTGCTGCACTCTTTACTGCACTTCTACTTGAATGATGGACCATGCAGATGCTTTGGGGGGCTTCTACACAGTGCTTTCAGTACTAGCAGTGGTGGCTGGTTGGTTCTGTGTCAGCAGATCAGTGAATCTACCCTGTATTTTAGTTTCAGTGGTTTAAAAGAGTGCAAAACCAATTTTGGAGAAAAGGTTGTTTAGAATCTTGGATAGCCCCTTTACTTACTTTTACTTTGGTGTGTGTGTTTTCTGTGTGTGTCAGCTACACACACACACACACACAAAGTCTGTTACTGGTACAGTAGTTAACATCTAGAAAACATCCAGCTTAGGCACTATGGTGTGAAAAGCAGCATGAATCAACAAGACTGAACATTCAACTTATATATTTAAAAACATATTTCAGTTCTTTACAAGAAACTTTAAAAGTTTTTGGCATGAAAACCCCTGGAGTTACCTGCATGCAATGTGTGGGAGATTACTTGCTGTGAATTGAATACCAGATCTCCATATTTCAGAAATGTTTTTCTTTTTTTAAGAGAGACATTTGGAGCTGTTGGTTTCCCAAATGGGGCATGGCAGGGCAGTAGGAAACTCAAAAGTTTAGATTTCCAAATCTCAATTCAGATTTGAGCTTTGAAGATGTCTTCCCATGCAAGTGTATATGTATTTAATTTAATATAATTTGGGATTGCAAGTGGGCCAGATTAGGACCAAGTCAAATAAGGGGACAATCAGAATCACAGAATCATGCTTCGAACTGGATTGCAAGACCTTTTCTCAGCCCTATGCTGGACCTAGCCTGATATTAAGCACACTTTTAAGGAGATGAATGAGATCTAGCCATGATTTGTATTGTGAAACTTTAGCTCTATTGTTATTTTATTTTGTGTTAAACTATCTATCTGTCATCTTTCTCTCTCTCTCTCTCTCTCAAATTAAGTAGGACTAACATATCATTTTAATCTCTTTATGATGTCAGTTATTTGGAGCTGTCTTAATTTTGCAAAGGTTGGAAGGTCTTGATACCCAAATAGGTCACTTGGACCTTGGACCAGTCCCCAAATTTTCCCTATCTCATGCATTAAGGGGGGAAAAAAACAAACCACAGAATATTTACTTATTTATTTATCTGAGTCTCACTCTGTTATTCCTCATAGGAGCTCAGGATAGGCCAGAGTTTTAGGGATATTTGTTGTACAGATGACAGTGTGGAAGAGGAGCAAGGGACAATGTCCCTAAGTAGACCACACTGGTTCCAACCTTCACTGGTATGACACAAATCCCTAACAATTAGCTCATTCATATATTCTACATTCATATATTCTAAACAAGTGACTATACTGGTTGGTTGCTGTAACAGTTTAGATGTTGGGGTTTGCATCTAAATAGTCTTTGGTTGTTTTCCTTTTTAAAAAACGATCAAAGAGCATAACCTAAAATTTTAGATCACACACTTCACTTGCCCTTTGTACTTCACAATTTTCTACTTAGAGGCAAGAGGGAACAAGATACCAGGTGGACTATAGCCCTCTTTAGGTGTTATGAACCCCATGTTATGTAAACACCCCAAGAAGAGGATTTGCACTGTCACCACTTCAGCCTTTTCTATCCCATGCGGATGAATTCTACAAACAGAGGAGGCTCTTCTGTTCATAAAATTGCACTCAACACCTAAGGGATTGATGTAAACACTAAAGCAGTTACTGGAGGAATCTAGCTCCCTCTGCATCAGCAGAGCTGTTTTGGGAGGGAGCCACCTTTGCCGCCGAGGAGGGTCAGAGACCCCTCAGAACATTGCAGGCAGTGTTGCCTGCAACAGGAGGAGAGGGCCAGGGCCAAAGGCATATAATGCCCTGCCGCCCCTCGACTCCTCCTCTTCAGCCAGCAATCGTTGAAGAAGAGACAGGAGAGTTTCAGCCTGTGCTTTGGCAGGCCTTTCTTCACAGGGTTTTAAGTCACCCTTTATTCTCCCTTCCCCTTAACAGAGGTTTGGAGGGAGGGGTCATCTGCTTTTCACTAGTTAGATCATTTAATTATTTATATTTAGAGAGAGGGTGCATTTGCCAGCCTGACATCTCCCCTCCCAATTGGGAGCTGCCTTATAATGGCTGGACACTCACAGGGCCTTAGGTAGAAGGGAAGGGGTTTCCAGCATGATTGTTTGGTGTGCTTGATCTTGGCAGCCTGGTGTGTGTTTAAAAAGGGTTTTCTTTTTTTCTTTTTCTCTCCCTCAAGTGAGTGCTGTGAGGGAGCTTTTCCTTTAGGTCCTTGGATTGACGGGGGGGGGGGTCTCCAACTGTCAGTTTGGCTCTTCCTTTTCTGCTGCCCACTGGTGGCTTTAGGGGTGTTGGCTGTTGCCGGGGGAAGAGTTGGCCTGCTGTTGCTGGACAGATGAGCTTTGTTGGGGGTCAGGGAACTCTTTCTGCAGGAACTAAGTCCAGCTGGGACAGCCCTGAGGGGGGGAAAGAATGTGTTGAATATAGTAACACTAACCACGTGGGCATGAGTAGGAAAAATTGGTTTAAATGTGGAAAACAGGGCCATTGTCAATCTGATTGTACAAACCAAAGGGACAGTAGTAAGATTTAGAAGTTAAAATGGCTTAATTTCATGTGTGTGATCTCGTTATTCCCACAATCGGCCGGCAACTGCACATTTCTGTGAGGCAGAAAGGAAAATCTGTGTTGTTTGCTGACACTTATAAATAATCAGAATTTTCATCAATGATAATGAGACTTATTGCTATCATATTTGTGCCTGATTTTAAAATTAGAATATTTTCACGTGGTTCTTCTTTTTACATAGAAAAGCATGTTACATTCCAAGCTTGGGGAGTTAATGCTGGAGTACCATTCCCATATACCCCAGGTAATATGGTTAGATCTAGTTTGTGTTTCCTAACTCTGAGTTCATAGCTTATAGGTTCAGTTTTAAAAGAGTGTAGGTTAGATCGATGATCTGTCCTCTATGTAGAGATGGGAAATTCATGGAATATTCTTTTCCCAATATTGAGAAGTGGGGAATTAGAAGACTAATTAAAGTTTGTGGTATTGATCAAGTCCAATTGATTTTACTGGATCTGTTCTATGCAAGGTGACTTTCAGACTTCAGTCCTTATTTTGAATTCATTTAAATTAATGTGATTTATTTTATTTTAAACTGATGTGTCTTGAATCACTATAATTGATGTCCACTATCACCTCATGCTATCAATAAATATATTTTGAGGCTTGTAGTCTGAAATGTGTTGGAATTGTGTGATTCTTTCAACATTCCAGAATTTTAGTGCTGTAGCTTTTCTTTTCAGCTATACTGAGTGTGATATTGTCTTAATATATCATGTTCATTCTGGCATGGAAGTTGATGGCCCCCCCACCTCCCTGTCCTCTCCTAGTTGCTTCATTAGACTTTAAGTGGAAAGAATTTTGCAAGGAATATGGAGAATAAAAATCAAAGGTGCAACTTCTGCTTTGTAAAGGGAAATCCCGTGGATTCTGTAAATAAATTCTATGGACTTTAATCTTGCCAGGGTGGCAGTAGCCATGTGTGCAACTATTCAGATGTTCACTGTACATGAGAAGAGGCTCTACATATGTACCTAGCTGCATCAAAGTCACTCCTCACATGGAGAATCACCATGTAAACAGGAAGTAGAGAATTTGCATGCCCTCTATCCATGCAGACAGTGAAAGGCAGGGATGGCCCAATACATTCCCCTCAAAGGGTGGAAGGAGTGATTAGATTTTATTTTACAGAAAATTCCCTGACATTTTAAACAAGAGCACTTTGGTTGACTACCAGTCTTTGGAGATAATAACCCATCCATTAAATTAGGGATCAACAAACTACCAACTAGTTAGTTTTGACTAAATTCACTACTTTTATTAACTTTCTAACTGAAGGAAAAATCATTTGCTCTTGAGGAAGCACAGCAGTGTGAGATAATAACAGTTTGAAACTCTAATGAACTCACCAGCAGTTGTTTTCTTGACAGAATGTGCTTCATAATAATGGGATTCAAAAGTTTTCTTCTTTGAAAACAGCTTCCTCTAGAATCGGATGTGTGGAAAATAGGAACATGTTCTTTCTGTTCTTGCTTGTTCACTTTGCATTTCATAGGGATATATATATATATATATATATATATATATGGAATAGAAACACACATATATGCAGGCAACATTAAGCTGATGTTTGTCACAGTATGGTAGTATGGAGGGGAAAACAAACTATGACTTGGCAGTCCCTGACAGTATACATACATTAAAACTTATAAATATAATTTCATAGTGAAACTGGATGCCATATCACAGAGTTCCATAGCTATTGCGGTAATTGTCACAGGCTCAAGGAAGTGTGTTGTTCATCATTGTTTTCACTCATGTGTACATTAAAAAACACCATCTATGTTACAATTTCCTGGTTCAGCAGATGGAGAATGGAGAGCCCCATGGGTATTACAAAATGAAGAAAGTATTTATAAGAATGCATACATTTAAATAAAATGGGTGAATCTCCCAGGGCCTGTGTGTATAAATATATGTGCATACACATTTGTACTATTGCTTGTGACTTGCCAAAAGCAGCAGGTAGCTGGAGCACAAGACTGTAAGCATTTTGTATTGGTAACTGTCTGTCAGATGCCTGTAGAATATCGGAGACCTCTGTTTCCATATTTGGCCTGCCAAGGAAATCTTCCTGTACTTCCTTCACCCCACTATGACCCCAATTTTTTTTAATAAAAGTGTATTTGAAAACAATCCAATTTAAAACCTTTTCATTTGTAAGGAAAAGAAACAATGAATTATTCTCTCTCTCTCTCTCTCTCTCTCTCTCTCTCTAGGGGTGCATGTGTGTACAGATACTGTATATAGAAAGATAGACAGGCAGACAATCAGATATAGATATCATTCATATTGTGTCTTATACCCAAAGATCTATAGATATAGGTATGTAGGTATATATGAATGAGTTATCTTAAAAACCATTTGTCAGAAATCTTTTACCTTTCCAAACTGCCTTTTGAGTGGGTTATCCTTGGGGTCTCCCCGCCACTTGCTCTGTCTCAAGCTAATGAACCTATAGCACATGTGTTCCTTAAGTGTGAAGCCATGATGGTTAAGTAGTGCCAACATGATCAGAGACCCTGATGAGCTGTTTGGGGTTATGAGAATTCTGGCACTATGGAGAATATCAGATGACCTAAATATAGCATTATGCAAGGAAATCGCTAAAGGCCTTGATTATCAGACAATGTTGTCCTTCCTCATTATGCTTCTGTGCTGCTTCTGTTCGGCTAGCAGTTCTTTTTATTCATGGCTTAACCCATCAATAGATCGCCTGTTCCGTTTCTATAACGGAATCACGGGCATCTGAAAAGTTTCCCCATTATCCTGGCACAATGCCAGCTGTGGTGGGTGGTCCCTGCCAAACACTTCCGGGTGATCTGGGTGGTGATCTGTGGCCATGTCGAATCATGAGGGATTGCCAGATCGCCATCCAGATCTCCCCCCATCATCTGGAGCCTTTGCAGATCACCAGCAGATCGCCCTCCCCAATCACCTCCCTGATCATCCAGAGCCTTGGCAGATTGCCCTCCCCCATCACCCCCGATCATCCTGAGCCTTCCCAGATCACCCAGCCCCATCGTCCCTGATCGTCCTGAGCCTTCGCAGATCGCCCATCCCCATAGCCCCTGATCATCCTGAGCCCTCCCACATCGCCCAGCCCCATCACCCCCCCAAAATCAGCCAGAGCCTTCCCACATTGCCCATCCCCATCACTCCCTGTTCGTCCTGAGCCTTCCCAGATCGCCCAGCCCCATCATCTCCCAATCATCCAGAGCCTTGGCAGATTACCCTCCCCCATCACCCCCCCATCATCCACCTCGCCTTCGCAGATCTTGTTGAGGTGTAGAAAGACGTGATGTGTCCACCACGACCACCTGCAGAGTTGTTCCATGTCGACAGGACACCAAGGAGAAGGTTTCTGGAGAGACTTCTGCAAAAGATTTCAGGCTGAGAAGAAAAAAAAATTCCTTCACCCCAGCACACTGCCTTGAGCTCTGGCCTGCCAAATAAAGACAGCAACAAGGCCAGCCTTCATTCAACTTGAGGGCTTTAATCTTTGTTTGCAATATATTTACAATATATATATATATATACAGAGTATAGGACAGCCATCTCTAATACTCATAAATCTCTCTCCAACCAACAAACTGCTTCACCAACCACCATCCACAACAAACCAACACTGGAGATAATTCCCATCTCCTGTTTATAGGCAGTTAAACAATGCCTGTTACATCAGACATCTCAGATGTGCATACTCTCAAGTGCTGACTCACACACACACACCTGCCACTGGAGCTTAACTGCTTTCATTACTAAGCTTACAGCTCCATCTTGTGGTCACATCCATGTCATTTCCTGACATTCCCCTCCAAATGACATGTGGTGTGTCCCATGTGTCATTTACACCTATCCTTTTATATACTGTCACCTTACTCGCTGATACCTAACCTGTTAGTCAATTTCGTGTGCCGTTCTACAGATAAAGGTTTCGTGAGAATGTCTGCTACATTGTCCTCTCGGCCAACATATTGTAGCTTTAGCGTTCCACTTTATACGTGTTCTCTCATGTTTTGGTATCTTACTGTGATATACTTTGTTCTACATTTTAGATTTTCTGACTCTGCCATGCCAATGCATGCTTACGAGTCTTCATTTACCACTGTTGCTCCACTGCATTCTTCTCCTAGATCTTTTAACAATTGTCTAGCCCACAGGATTTCATTTGCTAGCTCTGACAACGCAGCAAACTCTGCCTCTGTAGTACTTAGTGTGATACATCTTTGTTTTCTGGACCTCCAAATAAACAGGCTACCAGCATAGCTGACCATCAAACCAGTTACTGATCTTCTACCAGCTGTTTCTGACGCAAATGAACTGTCCGCAAAACCTTCTAGTTCTGACGTTCCTCCTGTTACTATTAAGCATCTATCTCTTGTGCCCTTCAAATATCGCACAACTCGCTTCAATGCAGACCAGTCTACTTGTCTGGGATTTGCAGCTCTTCTGCTGAGCAACCCCACTGTGAAGCTAATATCTGGTCTCGTGTTGTTGGCCAAAAACAAACAAACAAACAAACAAACAAAAAACTCCCAATTATTGAATGATATATATCTAGCCTTTCAAACATCTCCTCTGATTCCAGATTTTGGTAATCAGGTGCCATTGGGCTTCTTACGACTTTAGTGTCACCTAAACCAGACTACTCTACTAATTTATCTATTTTTCTCCTTTGGCACAACCTGAAACCACCACTCTGGTCTCTCTCTACTTCTATTCCCAGGTAGATTTTAGATGACGAATATCCTTGAGTTTGAACTTATGTGTTAACTCATTCTGCACCAGTCTGATCTCTTCTTCGTCCCTTGCAGCTACACATAGGTCATCAACATAAATTAATAGAATTATACTACCTTTTGTGTATACACATGCATCAGCCACACTTCGCCGATAACCCAGTCTCACTAATTCCTCATGTATACACCGATTCCAGTATCTGGCACTTTGCTTAAGTCCATATAATGCTTTCCTCAGCATATAAACTTTGTTACTGCCTTCAAACTCATATCCAGGAGGTTGTTCCATGAATACAATTTCATCTAAATTGGCATTGAGATATGCTGTCTCGAAGTCAAAATGATGAACCGCTAACTTCCTTTTGGCAGCCACAGCAAGCACCATCCTGAGACTCTATGCCTTGGCTGTCGGTGAGAATGTCTTATAATTCTCAAACTGTCTCTGTGAGTAAACTTTTGCTACTATTCTAGCCTTATACTTCACAGTCCCATCAGGCATGTCCTTCTTCCTGTAGACCCATCTACAGTCAACTACTTTCTGCTCTCTAGGTCTATCAACTATCAAATACTTTCCTATCCACCAATGCACCGATCTCCTGATCCATAGCCATATTCCACTTCTCCTGCTCTTTAACTGGATACCTGAGCATATCCTTATAGTCATCAGGCTCCTCTGCCACAACAGTGCAAGCAAGTGCCTCTTGCACCACAAACCTTTCTGGTGGTCTCCTGACTCGTTGAGTCCTTTGTGGAATAATGACTCTGGTTCTACCATACTCATCCTCAGTGTCACTACTACTACTCTGAATAGCCTATCTATGTGTTGGCTCTTGCTTTGGTGTTTGTGTGTCTTCAGAAGTGCTTGTGTGTTCATCACTCACATCTCTGGATACTATCATCCCTCTAATTTCCAGTGTTTTTGTTTACAACAATATTTTTAAGCTTTATAAAAATGTCTTGATTAGAATGAATTTTCTCCCACACAGCATGGATTTCAAAACTAGCACTCCTTGCATACAAAATCCTATTCCCATCCAACAGGAACCTGTACTTGTTCCCCTCATAGCCCACAAAACACAACCTTTGGCTTTGGGGCTGATTCTTTTTCCTGAACTGAGGAGGAATGTACACTGATGCAAATTGTCCAAACACTCTTAAGTACTTCAGGTTTGGTGCTCTTCCATACAATAAGTAGTATGGTGTTTGGTTTATCACACTGCACCATGACCTATTTACAATATGACAAGCAGTTCTTGTTGCTTCTCCCCACAAATTAGTTGGTGCTCCAGAATCCTCTAACATACAATCCCTTATTTGGTTTATCATCCCAATCCTACATTCAGCCAAACCATCCTCAGATGTTCATCCGGGATTTGTAATTTTATTTTGGACCCCTTTGCACCCAAACCACTGCTGCAAATTACTACTTAAGAATTCCCCACCTCTGTCTGTAACAAAAGTGCCAATCTTGTAGGGAAACTCCCTTTCAACAGAATTGACCCATATTTTGATCATATCAGCAGCTTCACTTTTGGTTTTGAGCATTGCCACATAGGTAAATCTGGTATGCCTATCTACTATCAATAGGGTAAACCTGCTAACCCCTTTACTCTTTACTTAAAGTGACCCTGATAAATCCGCATGTACAACCTGAAAAGGCCTCTGGGTTATGCATTTGCTCACCTTCGCTACAGGGTAAGCCTTGACCTTTACCTTTTTGCAAATAGCACAGTCCAGGTAACTTTTACAGTTCTCTACCTTGAACTCTGGGCAAACCTTCTCTAGGTTTCTCAAACCTTTGAAGCTTATATGGCCCATAACTCTATGATGGTAATGAGCACACCCATCATGCAGTGGCTTATTTCTTACATTCCCACACTGCACCTGTGCTACCATTTGATAAATGTGATTTTTCTTTATGGCTTTACCACATACTACTCCCTCCTTGGACACAATCCCCTAATCTCCTTTGAAAAGGATTTCATATCCATCACTGGTTAGGGATGCCACACTTACAAGGCTATTTTGTAGTTTAGGTGCACACAGTACATTATGAAATACCTTGTTTAAACCAGGGATTTATACAGACCGTTGAATCTCTACACTGCCAGATTCATCATCTGCAAATACCACAGTGTCCACTGGTGCTGGCTTTGGGCTCTGTAGTTTTTCCCTATCAGGGGTCATATGGTGAGAACACCCACTGTCCAAAATCCAGACAGACTGGTCCTTTTTCTCATTTACAACTCCCTCTACAGTAGTAGCAACCCCCCCTCCCATCTTGGGGCTTGTCTTTTCTTTTTCTTTGGGACCTCTGTCTTTTCTTTGCTGCAGAGACCTTAGGACAGTTCTTTATCAAATGTCCGGTCTCTCCACAGGAAAAACATCTCTGTGTTCTGCAGACAGCAGCACTCCCTTCCTCAGACAAGGATGTGGATTGGTTGGTTGGTTGTCTCCTCCAGCTGGTCACTCCCTTGAAGCTCTCCTCTGAGTCTCTCCTCTTCCAATATTCTGAATGCCACGAGGTCGACATTTAAATCAGCTTCGGCTACTCCTTGGAGATTATACATTAGAAACTCCCATTCACTGTTTAGACTACTCAGGAGTATAAAAGCTTTTTGGGTTTCTTCTATTTGGATGCCACGCTCGCTGCACTCTGCAAAATTAACCTGTATCCTTTTTAAATGCACAAGCACGGATTCACCTTCCTGATGTTTACAACAATACAGCTTTCTGCTGCACAGCATTTTTGACAAGGCTCCAGCTGGTTGGTTGACATTCTCAAGAGCTTTCCAGACTTCAAATGCTGACCTCTTATCTCTTATATTATTCAGCTTATTTGGTTCTAAAGCCAAACAATTGTTGCTCTAGCTTTTTCGTCACCTATTAATTCATCCTCATTAGTAGTGTCAGGTTGTTTCTTTACATAGTCCCATAAGTCCTGCTTTATTAGCAAAACCTGCATGTAAATTTCCCAGGAAGCATAGTTCTTCTCAGACAGTTTTTCAAATCTGACTGCTGTTTCCATGTTTGCACTGAGTCTGCAACTTAAACAGATGCAAACAAACACACTGATAAGAGTCCGGGCAGGCTGCCAAAAACAATTAACTTCCAAAGCAAACAGATAAGAGCAGAGTCCATGAGTAGACACACTTAACACATTCCTTTCCAGGACTTTTATCTTCAGCCCTCCAGGAACACAAAAGAGCTCACCAATTGCAGAACTATATCTCCCACAGCTTCTCAAGCGTTGCCCATGCAGACACTGGGCCCATAACCCTTGTTGAGGAGTAGAAAGATGTGCTGTGTCCACCACGACCACCTGCAGAGTTGTTCTATGTCGACAGGATGCCAAGGAAAAGGTTTCTGGAGAGACTTCTGCAAAAGGCTTCAGGCTGAGAAGAAGAAAAAATTCCTTCACCCCAGCACACTGCCTTGAGCTCTGGCCTGCCAAATAAAGACAGCAACAAGGCCAGCCTTCACTCAACCTGAGGGCTTTAATCTTTGTTTGCAGTATATTTACAATATATATATATATATATATATATATATAATAGGACAGCCATCTCTAATACTCATAAATCTCTCTCCAACCAACAAACTGCTTCGCCAACCACCATCCACAACAAACCCACACTGGAGATAATTCCCATCTCCTGTTTATAGGCAATTAAACAATGCCTGTTACATCAGGCATCTCAGGTGTGCATACTCTCAAATGCTGATGCGTGCACACACCTGCCACTGGAGCTTAACTACTTTCATTACTAAGCTTACAGCTCCATTTTGTGGTCACATCCATGTCATTTCCTGACAGATCCCCCCCCCATTACCCCTGATCACCCACCAGCCTGTCCTAGCTTAGTAATTTCCTGGCTTTGCTCTTTTTGTAAGAGCAGCCGGGATTACAATCCGAGAAGTGAAAGGAACTCTGTAGAGCTCCATTCATGTCCTGGGAAGAATGGAAGCATGATTAAGGTAGGTCTGAAAAGTTTTTCTTTTTTTCCGTTACAGGGATGGGAGAGGAGTGGGAAAAGAAATTATGGGACAGGATTTTTTGTTGTTGTTGTTACTGTCTGATAATCTACTTAGATAGATTTAGATAAGAAAAGTGTGGTCCTCAGGAAAGTAGAAGTTTGTCATCTCTTTGGAAAAGCAGGAAGATGATAGCACTATCAAGTATATTGATCCTATATGTGTAAATTCCACTTAACAAGCATGGAAATACTAAACAGGGGACCTATCATTTGTGATTTTATTTAAGATGAAAATGTAGTAGCAATTCCAACCACAGTACTTCACTGCAGAAGTCAAGTGCAAACATGAACTATCCGGCTAGTTCTTCCCAAATAATGGCCTGACTTTCTGGGTGTGGGCACTACCTCTTTTTTTCACATAAAAACCATCAGTGTACATACAAACAGTTCCAATTTATAACAGTGGCGTCTAATTACAAATCTGCTAGTATTATTTGTTCAATTATATCAATGGCATGCTTTTATACCTTCATTTCAAACATTGGGAGCACTTTGAAAACACCAATACATGACTGTAAGAACTGGTACTTTAATATGAGATAACTTTCTTTCCCTTCCCTCCCTCCTTCCCTCCCTCCTTGCATGTAAAACCTTGTCTTGCATGCAAAAAGAGATGTGAAGACAAATATTTCTGTTAATGAGCCATTAAAATTAGCAACCATTGGTTAACAATATTTTCAGATTTACAACAACAGCAGCAGCAGCAGCAGCAACACAATGTCTTTCCATTGTATTTTTTTCTTACCATATCCCCCCCTCCTCTTTTTTAGGTCATTATTCAGTGCCTTATCATAAAGAGTGGGTGGATTAAGATTCAGTTGCATGAAAAATGCTAAATGGAAACTTTTCGGTGCCGCTTTGACTGTGGCCAGAAATGTGGTAATTAAAAATTGAGAAGAACATAATCCTTTTTTTTCCCCTGAATCCTACCGGCTCTGCCAGTTTGTAGAGTAAGGAAGGATGGGGTAGATTTTACTCAGTGACAAAGCTGTTTAGATGGATCAGGGACTATACTGGAGAAAGATTATGACAAATGCAGAATTCTATTTCAGACATGCCATATCATCTTTTCTTTTTAAAGTCAAACCATTATTTTAATGATGCATTTCAGTTCGTGTTGAAATAAAATCCTTCATCCTTCTGAATATGTTAATTACACATCAGTGTGAGAATCCCTGCAATCTGCCTCAGCAAAATACCCTATTAATGGAATAACTATTTTATAAATAATACTGAAATTATTATTTTTGAATGTTCAAACATTTCACATATATTATCATGGTAAACCACCACCCCCACTCCTGTACTGTGGGTGTTCCAGTGCCAATAATATTAATAATAATAATTATTATTATTTATTTTTACCCTGCCCCTCTGTTAAAAACAATCGGGGTGGTGTACAACAATTAAAATACAACAATACTGAGTAAAATCCCTAAGTACCACCCACCCCACCCTCCCCCATAAAAAGATATTAAATAAGTATCAACTAATAATAGTTGATTCCTTATAGCTGCTTAGGAAGTTCATGGTTAAAGGTGAGATAACTTTGATGTACAGGCTAGCTTGCTTGCAAACAACAGTTTAAGCTCTGGGAAGAACTGTTGGGTCTTTAAAAAAAAAAAAATCAAGCCAGTATGCAACTTGCAGGACAATATAAACAGCCCCCCCCCCAATTCCTGGCCAAGGACTATACACAAAACCCATTTGAACAAATCTTCTTGCACATAAACATTTTCTCCAACCCATGCAACTGTTGATGGAGGCAAATGTTAGGTTTTTGGCAGTCACATGGCCTAGGAAGGAAGGCTGGCACAGGAAGGCTATATATAAAGGGTCACTGCCTAAATTTTTTGTTGTTTCAGGATCCTTTCCAGGGTATGGTCCTTGTGGGCAAACTCAGATACTACACATTTCACTGCAAACCATAAAAAAAGTTATGTGTGTATGTGTGTGGGGGTGGGGGGTGGGTACTTTCTCACTTCTTCATGTGTTCTCATTTATCCCTGAAAAACAAAAGGTTGGTTGATTTTACCATGAATAGTTAAAAAGTTCAATAGTTTTTAAAATGTTTTCAGAATCAGGAGATAATGGTGGAACCACAAGTATTCATAAAAGACATTTCCATATTCATCATGTCCTCCTTGCAATGTTGTGTCTTATTTGGAGGAAAGAGTTATTAAGCCTTATGATGAATTAAAAATGGATCTCTGTGTTAATACTGCATGTTTCTCTGTGGATTTAATGTTTTATTCATAATATTGTTTTGCCTTTTGTCTGCTTCTACCTTATTTTGCTGATCTGTAACTTGTTACTGATGTAGGTTTTTCAGAATTGCCAAGTGATAGATAGATCATTTCATATTTTCTGTAATTAACATTCTTATATGACCTCTCTAGACCTACACTCTCTTCCTTCTTTCCATAACAGCACAGCTGCCATCTCATCAGAAGAAAGTGGAGTGTGGGATTGTGACATCATTAAAAAGATGCTTGTAAGGGAAAAATGTTTTCAGAATTTCTATGGTAATGTTGTAGAAGGCAGGATTAATCAAAGTGTTAGAGATGGCAATGTGCTAGACAGTTTAAATGAAGGACTGTGAAGTTCTTTTGGTGGTATAGCAATGGTGGGGATTTTGTGACTCTCCAGATACTGGTGAATTGCAACTTCTAGCCTGCCTCACCATTAGCTATGTTGATTTAGGACTGCAGTCCAACAAAATCTGGTGGGCCATACAGTCCCTACCCCAATGAAAACACCTATCTGTAGTATAGTTGAATGCCTCAGACAACTTCTAATATTAATCCACGCACCCTTTGAAAATGTTAATTCAAGAAACACATGTTGACAAGTGACCAGAATGTAGTTGAAGGTATACTTTTAACATCTGAAAGTTCAGTTGCAAATGCAAGATCAGAGAATACTTACTAAGGTTTTGGAGTTTACAAGACACAGGCACCATCTTTATTTTGTTTAAATTCTTCTCACTAAAATAAACATCCATTCTCTATATACATCTTTGTGTTTTTAAAATGTTGTGTTCCATTTGCCCAAATCTACCTACTACAGGGAAAAGGAAGGTCTTTGGAGCAGAGGAGGTAATGTTCTAAAATAAAGGTGAAAAGAGACAAGGATTTAAAGGCCAGTCTTAATATGGAGCTGTCTTTGGCCACAACATGATCTACAAAAACACTGCAGCATGGAGGTTTGCAGAGACAAGTGCCCTGTACTTGTGCAAATGGTGTCTGTACCACTGGAATATAATGCAGTAGAAGCACTGGAGTGGATGAAGTGGTGGGCACATTTGTCTGGGAAGATGAATCCACCATGAACATTGCCTTCTGCAAGATTATGGGCAATATAGTTGTAAAAGAAAGAAAGAAGTCAGAGATAGCAAGTGGGAGCTGGCTATTTCAGTTTTTATTTTGAACCTACACTTCCATTGTTGTATGAGATGAGCTGCCTTCTCCCCTCTGCACTTTTAAAAAGTATCTCTGCATTTCTCCAACTATAAAGGTGAAAGAGAATGAACTGAAAAGGAAGGGGAGTAAAAAAAGAAGAAGAAAAAACCAAATCCAAATACTCCCTTAGGAACCTATCAGGTTTTTTAAAAATTACATTCCATCCACTGATAGCATATACTACATGATCTCCTGGCACCCTGGCAATGTTAAAAAAGATGTTCAGAAATTTCACATTCCCAGGTAAGCCCCAAAGTTGCTTTTCTTAGGTGAGTGGGCATCTGTGCCATGAGGACTGTATTCTGAATTATAGCTTTGCTGGTATAATAAAGTCCAGAAGAAGAGAAATATATAAAACTACTTCAATTTCCATAGAATACTAAAAGGTCATTTCCATGGAAACAGGAAGAAATCTCAAACTATAATTTTGAAAAGAGCCTGCCTGTGAAAAAGCCTGCTCTTAAACAATGAAATTTGCTCCAATGTTACAAATCAAATAGGGGCCATTAAAGTAAAAGGCACATGAAATTTGTTATTTTTAAATGACAGCAGTTCTTACTAGAGGTGATATGTGTATGTAATAATGAAGATGATATTTTGTAAAGTTTGGTGGAGTTGGAGCTGGCTGGATGCTTGTTTGTGTATTCAGCATCCTTCCAGAATATTCCGTCTCAAGAGTAAAATCCTAACCCATTATGACCAGAAATGTTTCTCACTATCTTCTCTAAGAAATAGGAAATCTGCAGGTTTTGTACTTGAGATTTCATTATTTTAATGTCACTTATGGCTTGAACCTTAAATGACAAAGAGGACTCTTGCATTTTGTATGTGGCAGAATACAGTTTCCAAAGAAATTTATTTTTCATTTTTACAAAGAAGTTTAGATCTCTCATGCTTGTAAGAGAAAGTTTGCAGATGTATGTGTGAGAAGCTGAGCTGCCCAAATAAGGAATGAATGAAGCTCTAAGTAATCAATATGTTGAGTTTATCTGACATTCTTCATTCCATGCAGCTCCCTGAAAGTCTCCATGACTTGTGCGTCTTGTCTTCTGTCTTCCTGGTCCTCAGCCCCTAGCAAATATTCTGAATTTTGAGTAAATCCCACATTGTAACCCAAATACTGTATAGGTTAAAACAAAATATTTAAAGCGACATGATTCACATAATCAAGTGCTAGGGGACATGCTTGTCAGACTTGAATTGAGAAGATGTTGGATCAAATATGATCAACCATGAAACCTGCAAATATTGGTGGTAAGTTCAAAATAGATTTAATATTCTGTTTCACAAATATCCAACTGATCATAGAATCATAGAGTTGGAAGAGACCTCAAGGGCCATCCAGTCCAACCCCCTGCCATGTAGGAATACACAATCAAATCATTCCCGACAGATGGCCATCCAGCCTCTGTTTAAAAACCTCCAAAGGAGGAGACTCCACCACACTATGAGGCAGTGTATTCCACTCCCAAACATCTCTTACTGTCAGGAAGTTCTTTCTAATGTTAGGTGGAATCTCTTTTCCTGTAGCTTGAGTCCATTGCTCCATGTCCTGGTCTCTGGAGTAGCAGAAAACAAGCCTGCTCCATGCTCAGTATCACATCCCTTCAAATATTTAAACATAGCTATCACGTCACCTCTCAACCTTCTCTTCTCCAGACTAAACATGCTCAGCTCCCTAAGCTGCTCCTCATAGGGCATGGCTTCCAGACCTCCCACCATCCTGGTCACCCTCCTCTGGACATGTTCCAGCTTCTCAATCCCCTTCCTGAATTGTGGTGCCCAGAACTGGACACAGTATTCCAGGTGAGGTCTGATCAAAGCAGAATGCAGTGGCCCTATTACTTCCCTTGATCTAGACATTATACTCCTATTAATGCAGCCTAGAATCGCATTGGCTTTTTTAGCAGGTGCAGCACACTGCTGACTCATGTTCAGCTTGTGGTCCACTAAGACTCCTAGATCCTTTTTGCATGTACTGCCTTCAAGCTATGTACTGCCCTCAAACCATCCTATATCTATGCAATTCATTTTTAGTGCACAAGTGTATTATCCTACATTTCTCCCTGTTGAAATTCAGTTTGTTAATACTGGCCCAGCTTTCTAATCTGTTGAGGTCATTTTGGATTCTGATCTTGTCCTCTGGAATATTAGCTCCCCCTCCTAATTTGGTGTCATCTGCAAACTTGATAAGCATACTCTCTATTTCCTCATCCACATCATTGATAGAGATGTTGAATAGCACTGGGCCCAGGACAGGACCCTGTGGCACCCCACTAGTCACTTCTCTCCAGGATGAAGAGGAGCCATTGGTGACTACCCTTTGGGTTCAGTCAGTCAGCCAATTACAAATCCACCTAACAGATCCTTAATGGGCTCATCAGACTGCCTCAGAGTACTGCAAGTTTCACATTCTTTTTGATTATATCTGCATGTTGATGGGTTGGCATCTAGTCCTCTTGAAATATGTCAGTTTTCCTTTCCCTTCTCTCTGTCATGTGTCCTTCCCCCTTGCATCATGTCATGCTACATGTCAGAAATCAATTTTCACTCATTTCCACTGAGGTATTTATTATTATTATTATTATTATTATTATTATTACTACTACGTCAGGAATTATAACCAAAGTGCTTTAGCAATATTATATTCATAAAGCATTAGATTCATTCTGTTTTAGTGCCAACATTCCTCATTCTATAGAGTTCACCAATTTCTGGGGGAGAAAGAGCATATGTGGCTGTTGGACCTAATAGCACTGGAGAAAACGATTGTGGATAGAAGGAAGACCTATAAGGTCAAAGTATGTCAGTGTCACCAACAATTGGATGGAGGAAACATATTGGGAAGATGATAAGAAATTTTTGCAGATATTTGGAAAGAGCTTTCTAGGCAATGATGACAAAAAGCTAGAAAATCCAGTGGCTTTCCCAACAGAACTGAAAACCAGAATCAAGACGTTTTGTGATTGAAAGCTCTTCCTAGAAAGGGTGGTGAAGTAATTCAACAATGAAGCAGCTTTAGTACTGAAAGGTAGAGGGAGAAAGAAATTTAGAAGTGGCTTGCCGGTGGAAGCAAAAGACAACAGAGTTGAAGTGACTCTGGATCAAGACCCAGCCAATTACCATCTTGTTCTTTCTGAAGACCTGAAGTAGCTGTGCTATAGAACATATTCTCCACCCTTGCCTGATCATCCTGAAAGATTTCACTATCTGTCTTGTGTTCTGGGCTGTCAGGCCTTCACTTCTGGGAGACATTGGTGGGAGGCCTGGGCCCAGAAGCAAGTGAAAGTCCCTCCCTCCAGCCCAACTGCCACCGCCCTGCCCTTGGAGGGAGAAGAACCAGCAGTATCTACTGGATTTAATCCCTACCCCCACTGCCATTCCCTTTTCCTTATGTGTCATTTCTTATTTGGATTGTAAGCCCGAGGGCAGGGAAGTGTTAAATTGACCATTTGTAAGCCGCTCTGATAGCATTTGTGGCTGAAGAGCGGGGTATAAATAAATAAATAAGTAAGTAAGTAAGTAAGTAAAATTCCCTTGCTTGATCTCTGTTGAATCTGTGCCCTTGGAAACAACAGCTGTCTTTACTTGGCAGTCATTTTTATTGGGTCCAAGAAAGTAGAAACACACAGGGCAAGTAACTGATACATTTCTTTTTGGAAAGTGCTGGTTTAATTTAAAGTTACCTGAGGAATGGGAATAAACATATATTAGCAATGGCAGGAGCTCCCAGGAAATACTTCAAGATGGAGAAAATGTCACATGGACATTTTCCAAAATAAAATTTATTTGTACAGGAATAAAACCTGGCATTTCCTGGGACTTTTCTCCCACCTGGAGGTGCCCTATATTGGGTACATTCCAACAGTCCTAGAGCCATGATTCTTGTGAGAAGAGTGTTGATTGAGTTATATGGTTGCCAGGTTAGCAATATTTCATTCCCTGAAGTTAGAGGGTCCAAACTTTAGACCAGTTGATGAGTCCTTGTGATTATTTTGTGGTGGTGCTGTGGTTAAATGCTGGTACTGCAGCCACAATGCTGTGAGTTTGATCCTACAGGGCTCCAAGGTTGACTCAGCCTTCCATACTTCCATAGGTTGGTAAAATGAGTACCCAGCTTGTTGAGGGCAATTAGCTAACACATTATAAACCACTTAGGGAGTGCTTTGCACTGATAAGCGGTGCAGAAGTATAAATGCTATGCTGTTGCTATCTTGTTTTAAGGTTTTCTTGAATTGCCTTTAAAATAATGAGCCTACAGTTTGAGAAACAGCTTTTGTTAAATGGAACCTAAGCATGAAAATTACCAGACAAACAGGCTGTACGCCAGTTATGTTTCTGGTGTCATCATCATGCCTCTCTTATATCCTTGTACCTTTCATTTCCACATAATTATTTCAATGCTTTTAGTCAGAGTTGTCCTTTCCCCCCCACACTAAAAAGAACAAAGTCAGGTTTCTATTCACAGTCCTTCTACCATGTTCTTTTGTAAACCAGATATATTGTTGCTGAGCAACAAGAGCATCTTGAACTGTCCTCATGGATATATATTCAGGTTACCAAAATTGCACTGGCATACCTTATTATTATTTTTTTCACTGTGAGTAGGGCTTGTTTGGAAATATGAGTAGATGGGAGTTTGTGGCAGCAGTTTGAGTAAAACTGCCCAACAAGTATCTCTTGGCCCTTTCTGTTTATCTTTTTTGACATACTGAAATTGGAATTTTACAGGTTAGTTATGTCACCTTGTGCCTTTTCTGGCCCTCATTTCATCTTAGTTTTCTGAAACTGCTACTAAAGCACAAAGAGATAAAATAAACTTGTTAATAAGTAGAAAAAAACTCCAATGAAAATCAAATAAGAGATTTCAGAGCAGAAAAAAAAACCCCACTCTGAACCATTGTGCCAAAAAAGACAGATGAAATTCATTTTCATAAATGTTCAATTATGGAATACAATTGATGTTATAACCCATATAGACCTAGAAATTTTTAATTCCTCTAAGTATTTTTGATCCCTCTGTTAGATAGAATAGTAAGAAAATAAAAGACTTTCACCTCATTTTACATAAGATCCATGGGTACCTTCAGTTTTATATTAATTTATATAGCCAAATAGGTCATGATGCACCTTGAACAAGTCAGTTTGGAGATAGCTTTGTATCATCTATCTGTATTGGAAACACTGAGCTCAATTTTAAATTTCATACTCCAAACTGTACACTTTTTGAAGCCCCACAAAACCTGGGTGGCTCTTACAAGAGGGTTGGATTCTTCAACCAGTCCATCCACTTCAGAGTGCAGGTTCACTTTAATGTTTGAAATATCCCTTTAAAACAAACAAACAAACTTCTACTCCCAGAAATATCTAGTGTCTGGGAGATTCTGAACTAGAAGTCTAATTGTCATCACTGTCATCATCATCATCATCATCATCATCATTGTCGTTGTCATCATTTCCAAGGTCTGGGTAGCAGAGTGCTAACAATATGTTGGGAGATTCTGACAGCTGTGGCTTTAATGTGGGCTGCTCTATTCAGAGGTTAAAAATCCAGACTTTAAATAAAGTCATGGGGGGATCAGGAGTCCACACTTTTACCTATGTTCTGGTATGCTCCAAACATGAATCAGAAAAACCCTTTCAGTCTCCATCCTGATGGAAGGGTAGCCCCAATTCACCACTTGCAGATTGGAATAGCCATTTTGATTCAACTATGATCTCTTTTCCTTAAGGGTGTGGAAAAGGACTGGCTTTCCTTGCTGCTGCTGCCGTTGCTGATCTTCCTCTTCATCCTCCTCCTCCTCCTCCTCTTCATTATCACCGTAACCTGCTCACTTCTTTGTATACAGATATTTTAATTTGAAGTTGCACATGGACAGATGCCAACTGTGACAAGTTCATGAACACTGTAAAGAATATACATAAAGAATCAATTAAGTAACTCTAATTAATCCAAGGTTTATCTCAGATTGACACCTGCAGAAAGAATATATCATGAGATAGATATTTCTATTTTATTAAAGGGGAAAATAGAAGAATCATGTAAAAAACAAAACTTTACACACATATTCAGATTTGAATCCTACACCCTGCAATGTCTTCCTATTGCAACAGCAAAATATTTTGGGCATAAAGAAAGTTTCAAGAGAATAATTATCCATTTTCTGATATTAAGGACTGAGTGATAAAATATGGTAATGTCCTCAGTCACAACTTTACTATTAACTATAAAGAAATAAATGATAAATATATTGTAGCATTGTCTTAATAATTTGTAGCAGAATTCTTGCCATTATGACAGGTGGGGCATGTGAGAAAGGAGAGGGACTTCTAACGGGATTTGAATGCATTTCTATACAGACACAGAGCACGCTATTAATGGGCCAACAAATGTTGCACTGTCGTGTTGTTTCCACTGTGATTCTTCCCCATATAAATGAATGGCAGCCATTCTGTGTTCACGCTTCAGTTCATTCGTACTGAATGAAAAAATGGGGGAAAAGAAGAAAGTGGTTACTGTTACTACTACTTGTACATGTAGCATTTTCAAATGCTTCACATCTCATGCATTGTGTATTTGTAGTCCTTATAACAACCAACCCTGAACTACACACATTTTTGCAAATTTTTTGGAGGTGTGTGTGTACAAACGTTGCATAAAAAAAACCTTCACATGTTTCCTTGTTTGTATGTAAGCTTACTTCTGATACTAAAAGGATCATAGTTAGGTCAAGGGCAGAGCCTGCCACTGTGAAATTACTCTTCTCCCTACATGACTTTTATAAAACCTTGATGAAATATCTGTAAAGGGTATATATGATCATTCAGCAAGTCCTTTCTTCAGTAAGATTTACAACCTACTGACATGGTGGATATAAGAGCTAGGCAGAGCAATACTAAGTCAAGGGTAGGCACTGCCCATTATAACTGCTGTATTTGTTAATGTATTAACATTAAAAAAATGTGCTGTTTATAGGAAATTGGAATTAAGCACAATGCTCTTCTAGCAGAATCCTCTTCTGCCAGCTGAAATCAAAACATTTGCTGCAAGGGGAATCTGCCAGCAAAGATCTGCCAGCAGAATTTTTTTAAAAAAAGTGTGTGTGTGTGGAGAGCGAATGTCATAAGGATATAGCTAAATTATGCTGGTGCAAATGTATGCTTGTGTGTCAGTAGACCTAAATAATTTCCAACCTCCCTACTGTTTGGATTCAGCACAGCATCATATGGCCTAGTTTCATCTCAGCTGGCCTGTGGCCATCTTTAGACTTTATCAGATTTGGCAAATATACCATCATAATGATGCCACATAAACGCGAAAGGGTGCCTATTTTTCACACTGTTATTCTTTCGTGATTATGTGCTGTTAATAAGGTGTTCTTTTTTATTGATGGGCAAAGCCGTCAATAGATCAGCCATGGCTTCTTTTTTTTAAAATGGAATTGTCTGCATGTGAAACTGTGTCCTATTTTGCTGGCGTGATTCCAGTGTCAATGGGTGGTACCTGCCAGAACACTTCCGGTAGATAACACAAAAAGTAGGTATGAGACACTCTTTTTAATGAACTTTTCCAGTTTACATGGAAGTTTTTAAGTGTGTTTCCATGCTGTTGTGTTCATTTTTTAAAAAAAAAATTAGCTTTTTTTCAACTTTTAAACATGCTCATGTCATCTTGCGAGAACCGCCAAGATCATGTGCCCTGGCAAACATGGTAGTATTGGGCTGCATTTTCACACTATTACACCGAGATCTGATAAAAAGGGTTCTTTTGCCAGTACACTAATGTTTTAAAATATGCTGGCAAAGAAATATTTTTAGAAGCTTGTCTGATAAAGTATTTTGTCAATTAGAATAACACTCACTACAGTAGTCATTTAAAATAATATTTCTTTAGCTATTTTAGCTTTGTTCCTCTAGACTGAGGATGTAATCTTGGGCATACTTACCTGGAAGTAAACCCCATATGAGTACAGAGTACGAATGGGAGAAATATTGTTGGAGCTAAGATGCTTAATGATCAAGTATCTGTTTTACACTTCCCAAAACATGTTCTTAGACAAGACCCCTTGCCTCAGGAATTTTCAGCTTTGCAAGGCACACATTTATTTTAAAAATGCAAATGGCTGAAATGTGTACAATTGATCAATGTGCACAATAATATTTTGGTTAATGGGGGATATGTTTATAAAATAGACACCTTAGGAGAATGTGTACAAAAATGTGTACATAGGGGAAAGTTCATAAGAAAACTTATTATAAATTTCCTTGTGATAACAATGTCTTGCACACTGATGGGTGTGAGAAAGGATAGGAAAAGAAAATAGGTGAAATTCAGAAGCACATACATACACACCAAATCCAGACAGAGTTGTTCAAATCTGTCCTCCAGAAAAGACTTATATCATTTTAGAAGACCTGGTTCAATCTTAGCTACATGAAAATCTTTGTGAGTTAGAAAATTACATAACTCACAACTCTTTTCTTGCTATTTTTTCTACTGCAAAACATGCAATTAGATTATAGTAAACCAATGCTTTGCTAATTGCTTTACTTTACTTATTATACATATTAATATTTAGCCATAAATATTTAGTAACAGCTTCTTGTTTATATGTTGTGTTTTTAAATTTACCATAAACATATGATATAATGAGTCTATCTGCACTCTTTACTATTGCCCCGTGGGTAGTGTTTTTGTTGTTGTTTGTTAAGGCATTTCTTGCAATGACCATTATACAACATAAGTAGTCTGCTTGCTTGATACTTCTGCTTGAATGCTTTATATCTATCATACCTTTAGGGGTTTTGTGTTCCCTGTCTCATTCATGTCCCCTATTAAACAACCTTAAGACCTGCTTTCTAAGTGTTTTATTACAAGTAGATGTTGATGTGAATAACTTCTTAGCAATAGCATTTTAAGATTTTTTCCCCATTCTGTTGCTTTTGGATAAGAGAAGAAGCAGTTAGATCTGCTATAATTAGAATGATATAGCTCCAGTTAAAATTCTTCATTATATTTTTACTGTTGTTTATTCTTCCACATTTTGTTCCAGTGTGGATACTACAAGACATATGGTGATGTATGGTGGAATGCTGCATATCCTTATACTCATATGATATCTTCTACAGGAATAGATTTATCTAGTTGTTTTAGCATATTAAAACCATTTCTACCTATGTTTCTTCTAATTCATTTAATGTTCATCAGGAAAAGTCTTATCACCACATAGTTGGCAATTCTCACATGTAACAATAAATTATTGCTTTTGAATACCAGCTTGAGGATGGGCAATTCTACCTCAGAAATGTACCCATTGTAAGGGAATAGGAATAGCTGTAAAACTCTTCTCCTACAAGAAACCCTGCTGAACAATCACAAAAATTTGTCAATACTGGAAACTGTTAGCTCTGCTGGCTAATATCTGCTGGCAGAAGAGTCAAAAAAGGGAAGGGATAAGGAAAGGGAGAAGCTGAATTGTATCAGATCTAAATTTTCTACAGCCCCCACATACAACCACAAGTCTAGACCAGGTAAAAGGCTGTTAAGCATAATTTCCTAGGCAGAGATAAGTTTGGGTTCAGCAAGCCTAATGTTGGCTCAACTGGCCCTTGGTAGTTAGAATTATACTCTTACATTCCTTTCTGTCTTTCCTAAAATGCCAAAAGATGAGTCATCTATGCATAAGTGCCCATACTTTGTTCAACTTGAAATTCATTGTCAAAAATAATGAAACATCTTGTAGTACGTTAAAGATTAACAAAATTTATTTGGCCTAAGTTTTGAACTATAGCTCAAAGTGCCACTAGTCTGCTTGTTGTTTCTGTAGAGGAGGCTCAGTGTTGTTAACTATTATCCCTTGAATATCTTTAGTAGGACATGTTTACATCTCAGTCCTTCTTTATTGAGTGGTTATTTAGGGACTCTAAATTGACTTGGAGAGTTAAAGGCTCGAGAACATACCAGGTAAGAAGGCTGGTTATGGCAATAAGAAAGGACAATTGAAAACAACAGACTAAAACTGCAATTGAGGTTGTAGTTCCTGCAATCTCAGTTTATGCCCAAAGAGGCATTGTTGTTTTGCAGACAATGAGACTCTCTCTTCTACCCTATTGTACCAAACTTAGTAGTGTTCTCTCTAGTTCCTTTTTCTTACAATACCATGGATCAAGGGACTTATGAGGATGTGTTCTGACTCATTTGCTCATATACCACTAGGGATCTATGGCATGGATCCTAGCAGAGATGGGAAGTGTGTGGTCTTTCAGATGTAACTCCTATCATCTTTGAGCATTGGCCAGGCTGGCTGGGGTCTGATGGGAGTTGGAATAATTGAAACTGACAACTAACCCAGAGGGGGTCATATAAAGTGTGACATTTACCTGGATGCCACAATCTCACCTGGAAGTGTTCACGCTGGACTGGCCACTGACGGGGTAATTATAGGGGGAAAAAAATGTGAGGTTTCACACGATGGCCATGACAGAAAAAAACTAAACAAAAAGGCAGGGACATAACCATGAAAGGGCAACATGATCTGATATGCACACCCTTTCAAGGATATGTGGCATTGTTATGACACTGTATTTGATGCATCTGATAAAGTCCTAACACTAACATGTTAAGATTAAATAAAGAATAATTCATTAATGTTATTCATTTTAGTGGAACTATCAAATAATTCATACCATTGTCCATAGCATGTTACTTTAATATTTTACTTCTAATTTAAAAAAACAAAAACAAAAACGGAATAATTTCAATTGCTTGAATTGGCCAAATTACCTCCCAAAGAAAATGATTAAATAAATATGAAGCATTAATTGTTACTGAGCCTATTAATGTAGTTGGGCTTTAACAATTAAAATATCAGTGCTCAGAACTGTTGTTCAGTCCCAAGAAATTAGGGATAATACATTAATTTTCAAATTAATTACTTCCTAGCTTGGGTAGTCTCACCTTTGCTTCTGATGTCCTCGTTTCTGTCACTCTTTTTACAACCCCCAAATCATTTTATCTTCCAAGTTCCCCCTACATTGGGGGATCTGCAATTAGAAGTGCATGTGTACATGCCTTCGAGTGACCTGTTGACTTATGGTGACCCTATGAATTTCATAAGGTTTTCTTAGGCAAGGAATACTCAGAGGTAGTTTGCTGATTCCTTCCTCTGAAATACAGCCTATAGCACCTGGCTTTCATTGGTGGTCTCCCATCTAAGTACTAACCAGGGCTGACCCTGTTTAGCATCCAATATCAGATGGGATCTGGTGCCTTTAGGATATTCAGGCCCATATCTGCTAGCAAGAGCATCACTAGGTTGGTGCAGGGGGTGCAGATGGCACCTGGTGATACCTTCAGAGAGGTGTCACTAGTACCCCACCTCTCCTTCACACTTACTTTGCTGTGCCTGTGCTGCTTCTAGGCAGGCACAAACCTCCACAGTCATTCATGCCTGCCTAGAGGGGTGATAGCAGCACAGCAGGTAAGCACAGCAAGGGGGGCACTATGGTCCTTTCTCTCCCCAGTTCAGTAGGGAGAAAGGAACTGCCACTATCGTGGCATGCCTCCCCACTGTGCTTACTTCTCTTTGCCACTTACTTGAGGGGGTCACCCCTTCTCAGCAGACAGTTCATATCTGCCTAGAAGGAGTGATCCCCAAGTAAGTGGTATAGTGAAGTAAGCATGGCATGGGGAGGTGAGTGTGACGGTGGCATCTGCTTTCTCTCCTCTAAGCTGGGGAGAGAAAGGAACCACCACTGTTGTGGTATGACTCCCGGCCGTACTTACTTCACTGTGCCACTTACTCAGGAGGTCATCCCTTCTTTGCAGGCAAACCGTCACATGGCGGGGAAGGAAAGGAACTACCAGCATTCACCAGAGGTCTTCAACTGACAATGGCAGTCAACTTTGCCTGCCTGCCTGAACTCTGGTGATGTCTCATGTGATTTTTAGTCCTGTGAGACTTCAAATGCCATATAGCAAGCAGGCGTATGAGGGCTTGCTTACCCACACCTGAAGTAAGTGTGGTGGCAGCAGGGAAAGCTTTTACTGGATGGCAGGTAGACCTCAGTCATGATTATGGCTGAAAATAATGTTGTTGTAGAGAGAAGGGGGTATCATACATACTAGGTCTGCCGCTATCTGCCAGCAAAAGAGGATGTGCCAAAATCTATGGATTACAGTGTATGTATGTATGGAAGACCAAGAGTGAATACTTTTCTTACTGCCTTGCTTTCATTTTATTTATTTATTTATTTATTTATACCCCGCTCTTCAGCCACAAGGCTATCAGAGCGGCTTACAAAAATTGTTTTTTAAGCAATAGCTATTTACACATCTATACTTCATTAAACAGTTTCCAATGTGTGTTAGCTAATTGCCCCCACAAGCTGGGTACTCAATTTACCGACCTACGAAAGGATGGAAGGCTGAGTGAACCTTGGAGCCGGCTGGAATCGAACTTGCGACGTGGTGGCTTGCAGTTTTCAGGTGAATGGAAGAGAATTCTGTGCAAGAATACAAAAATAATATGTTCCTTTAAGCTATCTGTATGAGAACCTTATAATCTTACTGCATTGCTCAATGACACTTAGTATATTATAGATATTTTTGTGAAGCACACGTTTGCCTCCCCCCTCCCTGCTGCCACCTGGTTCTCTCTGTCAGCCTTTCCTCTTCCCTGAATCATTAGATTTATTTTTATCAGTATATGCTGGCTTCATTATTCATGAGTATCAGAATGAAATGGAACTACTATAGGAATGGAAAAAGCATTAGCCCCTAACCAGTATTTCAAAGAGGAGTATTTTGCTGCATGTCACAACCGACTAAATGCTTTGTTGTCTTGGTAAGTAAGAAGCTTTCAGTATAATTTTTGTTTCAACAACTAGAAACAGATATTTATGAACATCACCCTAAAATCATTTGTACCAGTGTTTTAATTTATTTTTTGTCACCTGCTTGTGGAAACATTTCAGAAGATAATTTTATTCAATCTTATTCCAAACACCTGATGGTAGTATATATAAAGTTGCCCCATTTTGCCTTCAAAACAAGCCTACAAGGTAGGTTATGTGAATATTTAAATAACAGACCCATAGTCAGTCTGTTGACTTAGCGGCTCAGCAGTAATTGGATCCTTAGGCATAGACCCTGTTAGTTCCAACAAGATTGGACCCATTGGATCTAAGGGATGTACATAAGGGTTGACTTACCAAGTTACCATTATTTTGGTTCTCTGCAGAGGTCTCTGACATCCACATCCAGCACACTTTTCATTAGTCTGTTTTCTGAGAGCCAGACTGAATGCTCTGTGACTGCACAATGTACAACTGAACCTCACTTTCTTTTTTTACTTATAAATACATGATCAGAACTGATACAATCATGCAGAAGATTTAACATTTTCCTTTACACACAACCCTCAACTCACTCACTCCCCACCAGGAGATAATATTTCCTTTGGTGTCATTGTTTTGTTGTTTGTTTTTTAGCTTGTGGTCATTACACAGTCATAGTGCTACGATTCTGTTTTAACTGTCATGGCTGCATCCTATAGAATCCTGGAGTTTGTAATCTGGCAAGGCACTAGAGCTCCCTGGCTGAAAGTTCTAGACACCTCTTCCTAAACTGAAGATCCCATGGCAGTTAAAGTGAAATCATAGTACTACAATTGTGGTGTGTGAAATGACCCCTGGTTTTAGCCTCCACATGCAGAAGGATGGGATGGTGTGTGTACTAAGGTTGAGGGGATATCTAAGGAGAAAGGGATTGGGACCATGCCCTAATCCAGGTCAGGGTCCTATACATGTACTTGAAAGCAAATAGAAAGGGAGGCATAGCTGTATGCCACATGTTGAATTTAGAGCTTATCTACACTAGCCAGGATACACTGGCTCTCTGCTGGCATATCCTGGCTCTGGATCTGGTCTGTTCTGCCCCCATTACCTGGAGAAAATGGGCTGGCATCCAAACAGAACTGCAGCCTCTGTTGCCACCACCATTTTCCCTGCTGATGCAGAAGCCTGGAAGGGGGCCTGCAACATGTGACTACAGGCTCCCTGCATGTGACCAGCCTTGGTCACATGCTGAGGGACCCTTGCCTGGATTCCAGGAGATCCAGAAAGCTGGTGATGGCAGTGAGGGATTGTGTGCGAGGATGGGTTCCCATGTACATGTGGGGCCTGATCTGTTCCATCCCAGCGGTATCAGATTAAACTGGATATTACCTTAGAATGGTTTATTGGGCCCTATCCCAGCTTGCCCCTGTCCCAGCCCCATATCTGATTTGAGGCTGGCAAGGACTGCCAGGGGGAATATTGGGGCAAAAGCCCTGGGTCTTGTGGACTGCAGGGCTCTGGAATGGGGGCAAGCTGGGGCATTTGGCCTGTGCAGATAAGTCCTCAGTGTAGTTTACACTAAATAACTGATGAAAGTTCAGTAAACTCATGATCAGTGGAGAGATTTTCCATTCTTGACTTTGCTTAAGTGAATATGGTTTGAGTGTTGGACTATGATTCTAGAAACCAGGGCCCAAATGCCCATTATGCCATGAAACCCACGGGGTGACCTTGGGCAATTCACACACTCTCAGCAACAGAAAAATCCCATGATAGGCTCGCCTTAGGGTCACCATACATCAGAAATAACTTGAAAGCTCATGACAACAACATCAGTCCAAAGAACTGGGACAATCCATTTAGTCTGTCAGCAGGTAAAACTGAAATGATACTGGAAAATATTTTGCTTGTGGGTAAAACAACCTCCTGATTACTGCTGCATGAGTCTTGGTCCATGGGCTGTGGTTCTGCTTCATTTGATGCACTAGCTGTACCAATAATTATTATTATTATTATTATTATTATTTATTTATACCCTGCCCGTCCATTAAAAAATTGGGGCGGCTTACAAAAATTAAAATACAATACAGATAAAAATCCCTAAACACCCCCTACCCCCACCCTCCCTCATAAAAAATATTAAACAAGTATAAGTTTAAAAGCAACTGATCTAAAATCACATTTAAAAACAATAGATATAATAAATACAATAAATAGCCAGCAGAGTAAATGAGGCCAGGATCCCCTGACGCCGGGATCTAATTAGGAAAGGCCTGCCAAAAGAGATCCGTCTTTAGTGCTTTCTTAAAGCTACTCAGGCTTGTCATCTGACGGATCTCGTTCAGCAGGTCATTCCACAATTTGGGGGTGATTACCAAAAAGGCCCTCTGGGAGGTTGCAGACAACCTAGATTTTTGTGGCTGAAGCAAATTCCTCCCAGAGGACTGGAGTGCGTGGGGAGGATTGTATGGGAGGAGGCAGTTCCGGAGATAAGTTGGACCCAAGCCATTTAGGGCTTTAAAGGTAATAACCAACACCTTATACTGGTTCCGGAAACTGATAGGCAGCCAGTGGAGAGATTTTAATACGGGTGTTATATGGTCTCTCTGAGATGTTCCCGAGACCACTCTGGCTGCCATATTTTGTACCAACTGAAGTTTCCGGACCAAACATGAAGGCAGCCCCATGTAAAGCACATTGCAGAAATCTAGACGAGAGGTTACCAGCGCGTGCACCACAGTCTCGAGGTCCCTTACTTCCAGGAAAGGGCACAGCTGGCGTATCAGCCGAAGCTGATAACAGGTGCTCCTGACCGTCGCATTCACTTGACTCGTCATCTGAAGCGATGAATCAAGGAGCACCCCCAGACTGCGAACACAGTCCTTACAGAGAGCGTGACCCTGTCCAGGACTGGAGGTTGCAACACAACTCCTGGTTTTGGGGCCGCTATCGTGAGCACCTCCGTTTTGTCTGGATTTAATCTCAATCTGTTTTTCCTCATCCAGCCCATTACTACTTTAAGACAATCATAAAGAGGAGAGACGCCATCGCAATTCGAGGCTTATGCTCAGGACAAGGAGAAATAGAGCTGGGTGTCATCAGCGTACTGATAACACCCAGCCCCATAACTCTGAATAATCTCACCCAGCGGCTTCATATAGGTGTTAAACAGCATCGGGGACAGGATGACGCCCTGCGGAATGTCACAAGTAAGCTCCTTTCTGCTGGAGCAGCTGTCCCCGAGCAACACCCTCTGGGACCTGCCCGAGAGAAAGGACCGGAACCACTGGAGCACAGTGCCTCCGATTCCTAACCCACTCAAGCGATCCAAGAGGATGCTATGATCTATCGTATCGAAAGCCGCTGAGAGGTCCAGAAGCACCAACAGGGACATATTACCCCTGTCGATGCTTAGGTGCAGGTTGTCGGTCAAGGCAACCATGGCAGTCTCAACTCCAAATCCCGTCCTAAAGCCAGTTTGAAATGGGTCTAGATAATCGGTTTCATCCAAGACCACTTGGAGTTGAAGCGCAACTGCCCTCTCAATCACTTTGCTCAAGAATGATAACATAGAAACCGGCCTATAGTTGTTTATGTCGAGGGGGTCAAGGGAAGATTTTTTCAGGAGCGGCCTAACGGCTGCTTCCTTTAAACAAGGTGGAACACACCTTCTCTGAGGGATGCACTGATGATGTCATTAAGGAACACCATCAAGGCAGCACCCCCCTGGATGGCCAGCCATGAAGGGGAAGGATCGATAGGGCAGGTCGTCTTCCTCACCCTACCAAGTAGCTTGTCCACGTCCTCGGCACTCATGGATTGAAATTGATCCAGTAAACCTACATCAACGGAGTTGCTGGACACCTCGTCAATTGTTTTTGTCAAATTACTGGCATCTAAGTCAGCTCTTATCCGAGAGATTTTATCTGCAAAGAAATTGCTGAACACGTCGCAGCAGGCCGTCATTGGGTTAAGCAACGGGTTCTGCGCAGGAATAATCTGCATCATCTACCACCCTAAACAGCTCTGCTGGACGGGACTCTGCAGACGCAATACGTGCAGAGGAGAAGGATCTCTGCGCTGCACGTATTGCCTCTCGATAGGACCAAAGAAAGTTCCTATGACAAGTCCTGTCGGATAAGAGTTGAGTTTTCCACCAGTTGTGCTCTAGTTGTTATCCAACCCGCTTCGTTTTCCTAAGCTCTGCTGTATACCATGGCTTACGGTTTGAAGCGGGTTGGAAAGGATGCTTGGGAGCGATCGTGTCAATAGCCTTGGTAAGGTCGGTGTTCCAGGTATTAAGCAAAGTTTCAACAGGGTCACCGGCGTTACCAACCATTTACCGCTCCAAGGCTTTCTGGAATCCTATTGGTTCCATTAGCCTTCTGGGGTGGACGATTCTAATGGGTCCACCACCCCTGGTAGGGCGGGAAGAGACTCTTAGTTCAGTCTTGACCAGGAAATGATCCATCCATGACAATGCGGTGGTTTTAATAACTGCCGCCCACGGATATTCCTGTTCCGTACTGAAGACCGCATCGAGGGTATGACCCACACAATGTATGGGCCCAATGACCATTTGGGATAGGCCCATGTTTGTCATGGTTTCCATGAACTCCTGAGCCGCACCAGCCAGATTTGTCAAGCTGGTCTCAAGTGGAATGTTGAAGTCGCCCAAAACTAAAAGTCTCGGTGACTCCAACAGCAACTCTGAGACCAGCTGTGTCAGCTTGGTTAGGGAGTCTGCTATACAACGGGGTGGTTGGTATACTAGCAGAATCCCCAAACTATCCCTGGTCCTCAGGCTAAGGTACATACACTCAAAGTGGACTGTGTTTCGGACAGGTTTCCTGGTCAATTCCTAGGAAGAGTGGATTTGCCTCATTGGATCATGTCTGCTTCTTCCTGTATAAGCGTGCCTGGAACACAAGATCTTCAGTGGCATTTCTGTTGCATGTGCCATTATGCCAGAGCACTTTGATATAGGACTTTCTCAGTGACAGCATCCCAGTTGTGGAATGTCATCCCAAGGGAAGATTGCCTTCAGCCCCCTTTGAATGCCCTTTGTAGACAGCCAAGACTAGACTGTTCTGTATGGCCTTTGTCTCCCAAACCAGGGTTGGTGCATGTGTGTGGGGACTGTGTTAATTGTATGTGTGCATTTTACAATTCCTTTAAAAATATTTTTAAAGAATTTTTCATTCTATTTTTTTTAATCTGATGTACATGTCCTCAGAAGCTGTGGTAAGCTGAAATGAGATAAACAAATATTTTAATGATGGAAGTAATGAAGAAAGGGAGGGAGGTAATAAATGTAAAGCTAGTCTCGTTTGGGCTTTAGTCTATTGAATCTAAGGACTTTTTCAGATGGCGATTTGTAACACAAGAAGGCTCGTCCCTCTTGTGAGGCTGCTGCGCAGCAGGGCGCCATTTCGGATGACGCCGTCTTTTTTATTTATTTGTTTATACCCTGCTCTTCAGCCACAAGGCTATCAGAGTGGCTTACAAATTGTTTTAAGCAATAGCTATTTACACATCTACACTGCATTAAACAGTTTCTAATGTGTGTTAGCTAATTGCCCCCACAAGCTGGGTACTCAATTTACCGACCTACGAAAGGATGGAAGGCTGAGTGAACCTTGGAGCCCGCTGGAATCGAACTTGCAACATGGTGGCTTGCAGTACTGGCACTTAACCACTGTGCCACCAGGGCTCCAGGGCCGTCCCCCTGCCAATTCTGTTCCAGAAGAGCTGGGAGGCTGCAGTGCCATATTTGGCCATTTCCTAATCATGGAAGTTGATCCGAACTTCCGAAATGTCATCCGAAATGGCCCCCCTGCCGTGCAGCAGCCTCGCAAGAGGGACTAGCCTTCTTGTGTTACAAATCACCGTCTGAAAAAGTCCGAAGTGAATGACAGAACACTTGAACTCCCTGGGGATTCTCTGTTTTTTGTTTGTTTGTTTGTTTGTTTGTTTGTTTGTTTTTTAGGAACTACTGTTTTAGGCACTTCTTTTAGTTATTATAGAAACATTACCTTTTGAAGATGCCTATGTGCAAAGGCAATGTTGCACTTTCTTATCAATAATCATTACTGTTTGAATGTTAATACTTTCCCCAATTTTTCATCAACTTGAGGTTTGCTTTTCTTCACTGTCCCTCCAATCTGCCCCTCCAAATTCAGGGATATTCAGCCAGCCATTTCACATTGTCAACTTCTTTTTTGTTCAAAAGGAACATATGGATTTATTTTTGGAATAAGATAAAATGGGAGGCAGCTTCTTGAATTCCTAATTGTAAAAGCAATGTAATTGTGGTTGATTTCAAAGATATGGAAGTAATTTGTGCTGCAAAACTTCACATGTAGGTACCAACCTGATGTTGAGAATTCTTAACAGGAAGCGGGGGGAGTTACTGAAATTTCTTTGGATACATTGATTTTTTTTTGGAGTTTACTGCCAGATACTCATGGGAGATCTGCACCATCTGTCTCCAGTATCTCACTTGATATAAAATCATGAAAACGACATGGTTAATATATTGAAAATGCTCAACAATCAGTGGCACTTGGAAATAAATTATCTGGCAAAATGATACAAATAAAAACAACCCCACTTTTTTCCATGTGAAATACTTTCCAGGCATCACCTGGCTCTGACACAGCTTACACAACACCTGGCAGTATGTATACCAAATCTGTCCAATGACATTTTGTGTATGTGTGTATATCTGTTGAATTCCACACTCTGCTATTGCCTGACTCCCTGAGGGTTTACTGAGAGACATAAGGAAAGCCGTTTGTTATTGGCTTCCTTCACTGAAGAGAACAGCTTTTGTATTTAATGGGAAGTTCACGGAGGCACGGTGAAACTCACACAGGTCCCCAAGCTCCTGTGTTTTAAATCTCTCCAGCTCGTTTGTTCTTTTGTTCACCTGCCATTGTGCAGTGAACAGAATGGTCAGTGTCTGTCTTCAGCATCAGACAGAAATGCCAACTGGGGATAGGTGAAAACCAAAGGCCCAGGGTTGGCCGTTGGGAGGAAACATGTTTACACTGATCAGTTGTGCTACCAAAATCTATGGGGAAAAGACTGAGGCAGCACTGGGAGGAGAGCATTTCCATGTGGTTGTTATGTCACCTAACAGCATCTTTTGAAATCTCCTGCCAATTTTCCTTTGCTTTATAGGACATCGTGACTGAAGCTTGCACAGAATTCCCCTTAGGCTCATACCAACCAGATCAAGTCCCCCTCCTCAAAAGATATTGATGCAGTATGGAAATAAGCCAGGTTCAGAGCTCAGTGAACAAAGCTAGCTAGCTAGCTAGTTCTCCTTCTCTCTCTCTCTCTCTCTCTCTCTCTCTCACACACACACACACACACACACACACAGAGAGAGAGAGAGAGAGAGAGAGAGAGAGAGAGAGAGAGAGAGAGACTGTATTGTATCTTTGTTTCTAGTCTTCAGTGGCAATAACTCATTAGCATGCTGGGTAAATACATTCCAAGTTACTGTCGTCATATATAGAACTGGTTATTCATCAGATAATTTTGTTTTATATCCACCTAATATATGATGAATGTCATCAGGAGAAGAGACTTTTGTACTGTTTCACTTCATCCTTGGAAGAAGTGACTAATGGGGTGTTTCAGGGTTATGTCCCGGGTCCAGTGTTGCTTAACATCTTTATAAATGGCTTAGATGATGGAATAGAAGGCATGCTTATTAAATTTGCTGAAGACACCAGATTATTGCGGGGGGGGGGTGCTAATACCCCAGCACAGGATTTGAATTAAAAATTATCTTTGCAGACTGGAGAGCTGAGTCAAAATTAACAAAATGAAAATTTTCATTTTCAACAGGGATCATTGTACATCTAGGCAGGAAAAATGAAATACAGAAATATAGGATGGCTGGCACCTGACTCGAAAGTGATACATGCCAGGGGGTGTTAGCAGATTACAACCTATACATGAGTCAGCAATGTGATGCAGCAGCCAAAAAAGCCAATTCAGTGTTG
Source organism: Gambelia wislizenii (assembly GCA_030847615.1). Classification (NCBI taxonomy): domain Eukaryota; kingdom Metazoa; phylum Chordata; class Lepidosauria; order Squamata; family Crotaphytidae; genus Gambelia; species Gambelia wislizenii. The sequence goes on along the minus strand of JAUMIR010000003.1, from coordinate 189,540,224 downwards.
GGCTCCATCAATAGGTATATAGTATCCTGACAGAGGGAAGTAGTATTGTCACTCTATTCTCCTTTGGTCAGATCTCAGCTGGAATAATGTGTCCAGTTCTGGGCACTACATTTCAAGAAGGAAATTGAGAAGCTGGAACATGTCCAGGGAAGGACAGTCAAGATGATCAAAGGTGTAGAATCCAAGTCTTATGAGGAATGTCTGAGGGAGCTGGGTATGTTTAGCTTTGAGAAGAGAAGACTGGGCAGTGATATGATGACTGTCTTCAAATATCTGAAGGGATGTTGTATAGTGGTTTGAATGTTGGTCTAGCACACTGGGAGACCATGGTTTGAAGTCTCATTCAGTCATGGAAATCCAGTGGGTGACCTTGGGCAAGTCACAGTCTCAGCCTCAGAGGAAGGCATGGGAAAACTCCCTCTGAATAAATTCTGCCAAGAAACCTCCATGATAGGTTGGCCTTAGGGTAACCATAAGTCAGAAATGAATTGAAGGTGTACAACAACAAGCTGCCATATAGAAGATGGAGCAAGCTTGTTTTCTGCTGCTTCAGATTCAATGGATTCAAATTACAAGAAAAGAGATTCCACCTAAACATTAGAACAAACTTATTTTTCTTTCATGATTCTGTTTCCATATTTATATTGTTTGTATATTAAAGTACTGGTTTTGTTTCAGTATTTATAATTCCCTTTGTTCTCAGTTTTCTTACAGTGCAGCAGATAATGTGTTAAATCAAAAAGCACAATTAAATGGGGGAGAGATTTTTTTGGCCGGCTTTTGTGGCCAGCTCTAACTTGTGATTGCCACAACAAGCAGCAGGAGATAGGTCTCTGTATCTGACTTAGGAAAAGTATGATCCTGTCTTGTGCAATGATGCCAATTTATCATAATAGTCAGAGAGAGTTGACGGTCAAACAAGTAGTCCAGCTGTCCTCTCAAACATGGAAAAAGGGGAAGGTGGCTCATGCTCTGAAACCCAGGGTCAGGCCAGGAACAACTGCTGCCCATTCTGACTTTGGGCTCTTTAGGTTAAAATATACTTAAGTGAACTGTGTAGAAAATCTGCACTTGGCACTGTGGACTTTTTTCAAATGGGGAATAAAAACCCCATTGGTGTCGGAAGGAGGACAGCACTGTCTCACTTACAGCGCTCCGTTTCTGATATATTTTTATTAATTATGTAATTCCAAACCGTTTCACACCAAAATCATATAAACATCCCACCAGACGAAACTATAAATAACATACAACTGACCTGTAATATTATACACATAAAGACATACATCCTTGTATAATAAGTAATATAAAACATACTTATAACCAAACAAATCCCTCTCATCCATCTCATACCTTCACACATCAACGTCCTACCTTTCATACTCTCCAAATACTATTTTCTTCTTATCCATCAGCCCTCAATATAATTATTACTTGCTCTGAATAACGTATATTTTCTTTATATAGCTTTGTTCATTGTAAATTAGTCTCACTGTCGTTATTTGTCTACGAATCCTCTTGGCTTTCTATTAAGTTAATTATGTCTGTCCAACCTTCTAGGTCTTTCCAAATTCTCTTATCATCTAATATTATGGATAATCTTTCCATTTCACAAAAGTCTTTTATTTTCCTTATCCAATCATTTAGTGATGGAACAGATTTTTCTTTCCAATTTTGAGCAAAAATTAACCTGGCCGCTGTTGCTGCATATAACAGAAGTCTCCCGTGGTTGTTGTTGTTTTTTTTTTTTTAATTGATATATGTTCCAAATGCAGCATATTTAGTAAATATAATGCCGGTCTTAATAGAATATCAATTTTTAATGTTTTATTCAGGAGGTTGTGTATTCTCTTCCAAAACTTTGCGGTTTCCCTGCAATTCCACCATACATGTATGAAGGTTCCTTTAGTTTCTCCACACTTCCAACATTTATTTGACACATTCTTATATATCTTTGCTAACCTTTTGGGAGTAAGATACCACATATTTATCACCTTATAGAAAATTTCCTTCAGAGCATAACTTCTGGTGAATCCAATATTCACACCCCAAGCTTCCTGTGTTTTCGGTACATAGCTTTCACCCTGTTTTTAAAGAATCTCTTTATATGTTAACCACTTATTTTTCCAGGGTTGCTCTTTCTTATAAAAAGCCTCATGCATAGAGGTCCATAGCGGCTTTCTTAAATATAATTTCCTTTTATATAAGAACCAAACTCTTATCAGGGCTCTCCTAACAAAATGGTGGTTAAATTCTTTATATACACTAGTTTTATTGTACCATAAATAGGCATGCCCACCCGAATCTAAGATTAAAACCTTCCAGTTGCAACAGCTTGTCTTTTTCTAATTTTATCCACTCCATAATCCAAACTAAAGAGCAGGCATGATAGTATAATCTTAGATCTGGGAGGCCTAAACCACCCATTTCTTTTTTATCCCATAAGATCTTTCTCTTTATTCTTGGTTTTTTTCCAGCCAGATGATGTTCCATGATACAAAGGGTGAAACTGTTGATAATACAGGTATATTTTGAAACAGGTATATCATCTTTGGAAGGACCATCATCTTGACCGTTGATATACGTCCCAAAAAAGAGATATACAATTGTTTCCATCTACTCATATCTTTTTTTTATATCTTTCCATATTTTCCCATAATTGTTTTCAAAGAGCTCTGAGTTCCTATTGGTAATTACTATTCCTAGATCCCTCACTTTCTTAGCCAATACAAATTTTGATTTCATAATAAGGTCTTGTTCATCCATCTTATTTAAATTTTTCGTTATTATTGATGTTTTTTCTTTATTTACTTTTAGACCAGCTATTTCCCCGAATTCTCCTATAACATTAACCAATTTTCCAATATTTTCATTCGGGTTATCTAGAAAGAAAGCAAGGTGATCTGCGAAAGCTTTTTGCTTAAACTCATAGTTCTTTATTCTAGGACCTTGAATCTCTTGGTCTGATTTTATTCTTTTTAACAAGGTTTCTATCATTATGATAAATAGTAAAGGCTACAAGGGACAACCTTGTCTTGTGCCTCTTTCAATTTGGCATAATCTTGATTTCTCACCATTCAACAGTATGTATGCTTGTTGATTACTATATATCTTTTTTATCCAATTTATAAAATTACAGCCGATATTCATTTTCTCTAGTGTTGCTAACATGAAGTCCCATCTTATATTATCAAACGCCTTTTTGGAGTCCAAAAAAATAATCACTATTTTTTCCCCCACTATGCTTCTCATATAAGTCAATTATGTCTAGGACTGTTCTTATATTATCCTTGATATATCTATTGGGTAAAAACCCATTCTGATCTTCTTGTATCCATGTAGCCAACACTTTTTTTTAGCCTTTCCGACAAGATTTTTGCAAAGATCATATAATCCATGTTCAACAAGGAAATTGGTCTATAACTTGATGGGTTAGTCGCTTCCCTATCTGGTTTCAAAATTAATGTTATATTTGCTTTTTGCCAAGATGGTGGGCATCCTTTTTTTGTCCAATTTCCTTAAAGAGCCTCTCTAATGGATTGATTAATTCACTTTCAAACCTTTTGTAATAATTGGACGTAAATCCGCCTGGTCCTGGTGCTCTCCCTCCTTTTATATTTTTTATTGCTTCTCTTATTTCTTCTTTAGATATTGGTTTATTCAATTCTTATCTCTGATCTTCTTTAATTTCTGCCAGTTTAATTTTGTTAATATAATTATCTATTAAGCTCACTGTATCCTTATTTTGTGAATGTTTCTGATATAAATTCGTATAGAAATCATGAAAAATATTCAATATCTCTTTTTGCTTTGTATAACTTTGGCCTTTTATTTTTAATTCTGTTATTTCTTTTCTTTTTCTTCTCTTAATTTATATGAAAGCCATTTCCCTGGCTTATTTGCCTGCTCAAAAAATTTATATTTAAGTCTTTTCAGTTTTTTACCTATCTCATATGTCATTTCCATATCAAGTTGTTTTTTTTTAAAAATTTGTTATCTCCTTCTCTACAGTTTTATTTTTTGGATTCTTTTTTTAACCGTTTCTTTTTAGCAGATATTCCAGTAAGTAGCTCTTTTTCTTTATTTCTTTTATTTTTCTTCAATATAGATTTTGTTGGATGATTACACCTCTTATGACTGATTTTCCTGCATCCCAGACCATAGCTATTGATGTCTCTTTATCAAGATATTCTTCAAAAAATAACTTCAATTCTTTTTTTAATTTTTTCAACCACTTTTTCATCTTTAAGCAAAATATCATTAAACCTCCAATTATATTGTTTTATATAATTCTTAAGTTCCAATCTTATTGGACAGTGATCTGATATGACTTTTTGTAATATATCTACTCTTGATACCTCTCTGTTCAACTCTTTGGATATGAGAAACATATCAATTCTCGACTATGATCTAAATCTTTCCGAATAGTAAATGTAATCCTGTTCATTTCCATGTCTGAGATGCCAAATATCTATTAATTTCAACTGTTCCATCATATTTTCTAAGATTTTGGTAGCTTGCAACTGAGCTTTTTTCCCTTTATAAGATCTATCTACCTCTAGATTTAGAACTCCATTCCAATCCCCTACTAAAATATGGCACTCATACTCATATTCCAATATTTTCCCATATAATTCTTCTATGTATTTACTCTTTTGATTTTGTGGCCCATATACACCTACCACCAAGATTTTTTTTCTTGAATTTTTATTTCTACAGCTAAATATAGTCCCTTGTTTGTCATTAAAGATTTCTTTAGATTCATATTTACTTTTTACATAAAAAGCCACACCCTTTTTCTTTTTCCCATTATTAGTTGTATAAACAGTTCCAAGTTTAGCATTCCTCAATAATTTCTGATCCTCTTTTTTTATATGAGTTTCTTGTAAGCAGATAATATCTACTTTTTGTTTTTCCAGAAAGTGAAACACTTTTTTCCTTTCTTGTTGGGTGTTTAATCCTTTCACATTCTAGGAGATCACCTTATTAGACATTTTCATACAATTTTTTTAATACAGGGAAAGATAAAAAGGATTTTATATATCAACACCTCCTACTGCACCTTTTAATTCTTCTTCTTGTTGTTGTTCTTGTTCTTCCTCCTCCTCCTCCTCTACCTCTTCTTCTATCTCTTCATCCTGATTTTCCTCCTCTAACTGTCTTGTTTCTATATCACTCTCTTCTAAATCCATCCCCTGAAATGTCCCTTCCTTTTCTTTATCTCTCCCCTTTTTAGTTGGTCTATTATATGTCTCTCCTTTCCCAGCTTTCTCCTTCCCTTTCGTACTTCCCTCTTTTCTTTGTATGGTTCGTTCCTCTGTATAATTTTCTTTTATATCTTTACCTGTGTTACCGTTCTCTTTATACTTTCTTTGCTTTTAAACAAACACTTTTTCCAAATCTCTTTTGTTTTAGATATTGAATTAATTACATATTTTTTTTTATAATTGTATGTCAATGTTAATCCCTCTGTCCTGTTCCAATTGTATGGTATATTTTTCTCTCTTAACGTTTGCATCAAAAATGAATATTCTCTTCTCTTTTTTTATTATTTGTAGTGGTATAGCTTTAACTATTTTAACTGGTTGATCTTCTATTTTTAATGGATCCTTAAAGTTCTTTTGAATAATTATGTCTTTGATCCTCTCTCTTGTGAAATATATAACAATATCCCTTGGTATTTTATTCTTCCTAGCCACCCAGGAGTTAATACGATAAAGTTTATCAATTTCTAAATCTAATTGCTCTGTTTTCCACCCAATGAATTCTGCCAATGTGGGAATTAATCTTAATGCCAAATCCTCATTTGTTTGTTCTTCTAATCCCCTAATTTTTATACATTTCGATCTTATCTTAGACTCCTGGATTGTTATGCTATTTTCTTCTTTGTCCAATCTGTTTTCTATTAACTTTGTTCTCTTTTCTAACTTAGTTGTCTTTTCTTCAACTTCTTGTATATCTTTACTGATCTTTGATATATCTTTAGACATTAAATCCAATTTAGTACCAAAACTATCTAGTTGATTTTGTATTTCTACTCTGATTTCACTTTTCAAGTCTTTCATTTCCGTTGTAAGTTCTGATTTTAATTTTTTAAATTCTGTCATTAATAATTGACTAATGTCCTTTATTTTTGTTGATGTTTCTAAAGATGACCTTCTCATTGTTTGAAATGGTAGCTGTTGTTTTGCTAAGGCTCTTCTGGTAATCGGCATTACCTTTTATTCGATCAATATCTAATCACTCAATCTTATTTCTTTTTGTTTCTGTACTGTCTCTTCTTGTTTCTTATTCCTTTTCAATATATAACAAATATTCTTTTAATCTTTCATAATCTTTTATTTTAATTTTTCTTCTAAATTTTCCTTAGCATATGATTATTATTATTATTATTATTATTATAGTGAATAGTCTTAATCCTAATAGGTAAAGTTCTGTTCAGCCCCTAGTGATTCTCTCTTTGATTCCTCATTCAATCATTAACCTTAATCAGATAATCAAGTAATCAGACAATCAAATTAACCATTTACTATTAATCAAATAATCTACTAATCTTTCAATTGTACCAATTATTCTAACAACTTCTTCAATTATTCCTCAGTTTCTTGAATCCCTGTCTATCGAATTCATTTAATAATCAATTTGTCACCCTTTTGTCACTCTATACTACAATTATACCACAATTAATCAAATACCCCCTTCCAATCAATTAATCATTAACTGTCAATTAGATAGTCTACTAATCCATCAGCTTTAACAATTAATCAAACAGTATATTCAATTATTTTCCAGCTTCTTAAATCTCTAATCAATAAATTCAATAAATTCAAATAAATTCATTCAACAATCAGCTTAACACAGTTATATCCTTCTATATCACAATTTTACCACACTTAATCAAATACCCCCTTCCAAACTAGCCAATATGTTTTATAATTTTCTAATATCAAAAATAGTAATGCCTCCAATTCAATCACATCCGTTGATTATTTTTCTAAATTAATAATTGATTTCATCATATAATATTAATTCATTATATTTTGTGTATCATATATATCAAATGTATAAGTCTCTTCAATATTTTATTCGTTATATGATATTTAATATTTATTATTTGATATTTATTTTGACATTCTTATGTGTTTACACCACCTTTCTCTCTATCACCTACTCTTTCTACCATTTCTATTCACCTACACACACAATTCTTTTGTATCTCTTTATATTCAATTTATGGTCCGCTTTTATTTCAATTCACCACTCTCACACTCCTCAGCACGATTACCTCTGTGCTTCCTCTTTGACCTTTTTCGTCTTATTATTTGTTCTGATATTTATTTCTTTATTTCTTCATTTCCTTATTTAACTTTCCAGGATTTTTTCCCCAGAGCTTCACAATGTTGGCCTCTTCTCTTATTTAAGCACAGTCCTCTGTCATTTTCTTCTTTCCACTTTGTTTATATTAATTACCATATAGTTTCTCTCTAGCCCCAGGTTCGCACTGTTATTATCCATCACTATCACTTTATTCCCTTTGACAACTGCTTTATTTTAACATCTTTCCACCCCTCCTCGTTGTTGCTCCTTTCTCCTCCTCTTCCCACCGTTCACCTCTTCTCTCTGTTAACTTTTGTTCTACTTCTCTTAATCTCGTTCCAATCCAAAAGGAAAATTTTTCTTCATTCTATTTCTCTCCTCTCCACTCCTCTCCAGTCTTTCAAACTCTGTCTCTTTAAACTCAAACTGCCTCCTCTTTTCAGCTCGTTCCTTCTCCTCCGGTAGAGCAAGGAACCTCCCCCCCCCAAAGTCTCTAGCGTGTTCTCTCTTTCTTGTATGTTATCAGAAAAATCTTTCCAGAGTGCTTGCTAATTTTAGAGAGCATGAAAGGCTCTAAAGTTATATGTGTTAAGCTTATTAAATAAAAAGAAATTTTTAAAAAGTGGTGGTGATGCTCACACCTTAAGGTTAGTGCTGGCGTGGGGCGGGTTAGCTTCTGGCCTCCTCAGCCTTCCGCGGTCAGGTTTTAGCTGTTCTTCCCCCCCCCCCTGTTTGGCTGGGCTGGAATCCAGGTCCACGCAAGCTACCATGGACTGTCTTTTCTCCAAGACAGTAATCCCCCCCTTCAGTTTGTAGCTGGGGAGGTAAATACTGCCACACCAAGTGGTCGAGCTCTGGAGCTCTGCTGAGACTCGACCAGGCACGTCACCTCAGCCACCGGAAGTCCCTGTTACAGCGCTCCATTTCATACGACGCCTCCTCCCGACCTTCCCCCATGCCGAGGGTAGAAGAACCTCACTGCTTTTATTAACAAAGAACATCTGTCAATAAAAAGTGGTGTGTTTCTCTCTCCCCCAGCATGGAAGAAGCACGGGGGAAGGTCGGGAAGAAGATGGTGTTGTATGAAATGGAGCACTGTCAGTGAGACAGCACCGTCCTCCTCTTGACCTCGATGGGGCTTTTATTCCCCATTTGAAAAAATCATTTGACTGAGGATCTGATTTTGTTACTGGATGTTTCCCAGAAATAGCTGGTAGATAAACATCTGCCCACTCCACTAGGGAAAAAAAGTTCCCTGCCTCTGCAATATGAAGATAATTAAAATGACTTCCCTTACAAGGTCCTTCTAAAGAACCCTAGGATATGATTGTGATGTCCTTTGAACAAAATGCTAAGCATCACTAATTTTGAAGAAGAATAGAGAGCTCAGAAGGACCACATGAAATTATTTATAATTAAAATGCTTACAGACCATAGGGATGCAGATTCTGAATCAGTGCATCTTTGCATAGTAAATAGGATAATGTACTGTAAGCATTGTTATTGTTGTGGCAAGATGATAAGATATATAGTAGTAGTAGTAGTAGTTGATATTCAAGGAGCAATCCTGCATTTTTTTGAGACTAGTTTGTACCTTTCTGTAAAATGCAAAACAAAGCAACAACAAATCAAAAATTGTGATAACTGCTGCCTTGTTGGACAGACTAGTAAAATTAATAGCACTGGATAAGTTGTTTGTGTCACTGTGATCAACCAACCAAACCTTTTTTGCTCTTTGTGTTTGCACACACATATACACACACACTTAACTTCACAAAGAGAAAATATATGAGCTATCCTTAGAGTCATTTTCTTCAACAACTGTGAAATTTAATCAAACATAATGGTTGGTCTTTTGGTCTCCTGTTGGATTCAAGATACCATACGGGATTTGGAGAATGCTTGGCAACTGTCTTATCAAGCTCAGATAGCCCATCTTAACCAAAATATTGGCAACAGAAAAAATAATTTCCTCCTCACATCCCTATGTAAGAGTTGCTCCTTAAATTTTGCTGGGCTTCTCAATCAGAACTGTAAACTTAGAATAATGCTGTGGGGATGCAGGGGAAGGGGGCATCATATGGATCAGCCTTTGTTTAGTGCTCTGATTTGGCTTCAAAAAATTGCCTTGATTTTCACAACAGGGAACTGGGTATCCTATACAGGAGAACAGTTTGTATTTACACATGGGATCAATTCCTGGTACTCTGCGGATGCTGTGGACTATAATCCTGATTAGCCTCAGCCATCATGGTCAATAGTAAGAGTTCTGGGAATTGTAATCCAAATAATCTGAGCATACTAAATTTCATGGACAAAAAGATCAACACAATGGCTTTATTTTCAGTTAAGGATTCCCCCTAAGCCTGTTTGACTAACTTTCAGGGGCACATCTTTAGCTCTTCACCATGTTGCTTGACTCAATTATTTTTGTGGGTCTAGGTCTAACATTGTGTTTGAAAATGTGCTGATATGAATAACAAATATAGAATTTGCCATTTACCATCTGCTTGTAAAATTAGTATCCAGGGTTCCTGCTAGGAGTGAATAACAGATAAATGGGAGAAGAAAACACAAAACATTTCACTGATTTCAAGATGCCTTCTTTCAGATACCTCCAAGTAATGACATGCTGAGCATAAGCCACACTTGTGGAAACCTAAAATAAAACCATAGCAGAAGATTAAAGGGTTGTGTAAATAAACTGATGCATTTTTGTGGAGTTGAGGCAAACTATAACCATTAATGACAGAAGAGGACAAGCAGGAGAAACAATGTTGTGCTCAAGGCTAAATGCTATATTTTGTATTTCTATTCAAGGAACAGAAAATGCCTTTATCCAAAGACAAAGTTCTTCTCTGTGATTCATCCAGATGAATTCTTGGTATTGTTTGAAATTTATTAAGCCCTATTCAGAAGTTCAGTCTCTCAAACAATTAGAATTGTGCAAAGGAAAGGGTGAAACGGTACTTACTGATCCCTCAGTGCTTGGTCAAGGGCGAAGTCACCCCAAACAAAGAACACACAACACATCAGGTATATTGGAATAACATAGGCCACAACTTCTATTGATTACAGTTGTAGCTGGCTGTTCTAGGCATGGGTTCGGATCTAGGCATCGGCCAACCCAAATGCTGATTGATGAGCCCATCCTATGGGCCAACAGGCAGAGTCCAGTGTGACCCCCTACCACCAGGGATGCCAGATAGGCATTGCCCCCTGCCTAGGCAGCATTTCCACCCACAACCATGAGTCCCATAAGGGGATTCCCATACATTACTAATGCCAAGTGCATACTGGTGAACAATGTCCCAGATCCAGGACCCATGCCGGCTGCCCCTAAGAAAGTTGTAACAAAGAGACACAGGCAAACCACAACAATACCGTGCAATATAGAGCAATCACAGCAAAGCAAAGTACAGAAATCCGACCAGAGTGAAGACTACGGGGTTCACTCTGGCCAGATTCTACAGCCAAGGAGTTCAGCCTGCCATTTTGAACTCATTAGCTGTAGTTCCCACCACCCCGAGAAGGGACAGCAGGTGTATGTTAGCTCCTGGGAAGGAGGAAAATGTAGACACCATGGACCCCAGGGCACTCTGCTTTTGCCCTGTCCAGCAATCTCCCTGTGCAGTAAGTCACACAATATAATTTAGCATTCCTGTAACCCTTCCATCTTCCACTTGTTGGCAGATACATTCTAAAGCTGGGAGCCTCTTCTAGATATTACATCAAAATCTAGAATAGGGGTGTGTCAAAAATCCATTCTGCTAGACTTCTTGTGGATGTTGTTGTTGTTGCAGATTTCTCTAATTCACAGAATCCAGAACAGTTGTACTTTTCATTTCAAAATCTGCACATTTCATGACTTGTGAAACAAGAAGAACATGTTTAGTAAAGTGTGCACATTTGAAAGGTGTGCACTAAGAAATTCATATATTTCAGAAAATGCATGAAAATATGCTTTAGTTAGCAGGTGGGTGAGTAAAAGTAATCCTTACAGTTTGAAAAAAAAATACATATTTTTAAAAAATACATGAAAAGGGACAGGCTTTTTTTTTAAGAGAGCCTCATTGAGTCAGCACAGAATAGATTTGGAGGTGGGAGAATGAAGACATCCATGGGAATGGACTTGACCAACAGGCACAAGCTCTCTGTGTGATCTTTATCTTCTTTTTCATGCAATCTGGGAGGGCTCACAGATAGAGACATGGCAAGAGATTCAGAGACAGGGAACACAACCCCAGTTTCCTCTTCACATGATTTTAAAAGTGTAAGGAACTGAATGGCCTGTTATGGCCTTATGGCCTAACTTACTTTGGATTTGAAGGGGGTTGATGATCCCTTTCTCTCCTCCTGGACTCCTTCTGTACCCTACTGCCTTGCCTTCCCATACCTTTGTGTTGTATTCTTCCTAGCTATCTTTTGGTTCTGTCCTTTATTTGTTTGTGTTCTTAGCACAACAGGTCCAGAAAATGTAAGGTCCAGAAAATGTCTTGCAATTTTATACCTTTGAAATTTTCTGTTGGACTGATAAATTTCTGTGTATTGTTTCATAAACTTAGTTAGCCAGTAAGGGATAATATATGTTGGGAAAGTAATCTTCCTCTCACTGCCACAAGCATACATCATAACATGTCAGTGCAAGGACAAATTAAAAATTCTATAATGTGTAGGTTTCATTTATGTGATCCTACTCCATCTTTTTTTGGAAGGTGGACATAAGCTTTTGAGGGTCATGGGCATGTCAAACATTTTCATATGTACACTGAAGCTGATCCTTCACCATGCCAGTGTCTACAGTCACAGCCACACAGAGACAAGGTTTTACCTTACTAAATGTGCAACTAAGGAATGTATGAACAATGAACAAGGTTCAGGGAAGATTGAGGGACTAATGGGTTTAAGTCAAGGTCCAGTCTCTGGTGGGTCAGACTAATGGATCACAAGTAGTAGGGCTTGTGCTACACTAGTGAACTAACGGTCTGATTTGGTCTACATTAAAAAACAACAACCTATGAAATGTATTTTTTAGGATGAGGTGACCATGGTTGTTAGAAATATGCTTTTTCACTGATGTAGTCAAATAGATGCTGGATTTTAATAAATATTCTGTCAGTAGTTTGCACTATAGCTGCTGGCTTGTGAATGGTTGTATACCCTGTCATAGAGGTAAGAATATGAAATGTGGAACCCACATGTGGAATGTGGTTGACATGGTTGCTCCCCAAATTAGCACAACAATATTTATGTCTGTCAGTAGATAGTGTTCATTCCAAATACTGTACCATATGTGTAATGTTGAGATTCTACTACACTAAACCAAATGCCACATCTCAAGGCAGACCTGGAGAAGAGAATGTTAAGAGGTGACATGAGAGCCATGTTTAAATATTTGAAGGGATGTCATACTGAGGATGGCACCAACTTGTTTTCTCCTACTCCAGAGAATAGGATGTGGAGCAATGGACTCAAACTACAGGAAAAGAGATTCTACCTAAACATTAGGAAGAAATTCTTGACAGTAAGACCTGTTCGGAAGTGTAATACACTGCCTCATAGTGTGGTGGAATCTCCTTCTTTGGAGGCTCTTAAGCAGAGGTTGGATGGCCATCTGTCAGGTATGCTTTGATTGTGTATTCCTGCAGGGCAGGAGGTTAGACTAGATGGCCCTTGTGGTCTCTTCCAACTCTATGATTCTATGACCTGGGTCCAATAAAACCTAGTAGAAGAGCTGTCAATGACCCAGAAGCATGGACTGTCTTTTTGCCTCCCTTCCTATTCATTTTCTTTCTTCTTCTGGCACTGGTCTCACATCCTCTTCTTTTCTCATGTATTTCAAGAAAAATCCCATGTATCTGCCCATAACAATTTTTATAGGGCAGAAAGATGGGACTGTGGGGGAAGAGTTATGTCTCTGGGCCTATGCAAGCCTGAGGGCTGGCTCTGCCTCTAGGATAATGAACAAATTATACCACAGTTGCTCAGCAGACCTCACAATTGATTGCATTTGTATTTCCACCTTAAGACAGGGAAAACAAACAAAATGTAGAATGTTTTATCTCAAGGAAACCATTCAGACCCAACATTTTCTAAGAGTGACAAAATCATCCAGAGCACTGAGGTATCCTCAAAACCCACAATGAGCTACAGTGATTCCTCTCTGAGATAATAGAAGCTTAGAATAGTTATATTGGTAGAGGTGGGTTCAGTTGAGCAGCAATCCTGAAGAGATAAAAGGCAGCCCTTGAAATGATAGGTCATTAGCCCTGTTCAAAGAGAACAATATGTGATACTCTGAAAGAATGGCAGTTGAAGAACAAGAGTTCCTCCAGGAATTCCATGGATCAGAAGAAAACTGTTTTGCCCTTTTGCTTACAGAAATGTTTAAACATTTGGGTACCAGCTTTTTTGAATCAATAGGAGAATTATGAAGTGACGTGTCAAAGGCTTAAGTGAATAACAGGGATGGCAAGACAGAGTACTTTCATGTTTAAGATATTATTAATTCAAATTCTATAAGAAGTTGAACTAAACTCAAAGGAGTTAGTATTTTCATGCCTGCCATTTTTTAATGTCCTCCTTTTTTTATTATCTACCCTGCCTTTCTCTGTGAACAATTTCAATGCAGGTTAAAAACAATCACTGTCATTATTCTTCTCAATCCCCTGTGTTTGTGTTTCTGGAAATATATATGTCAAAATAGACATAGGAGTTAGATCCCTGGCCAGAGATATCCCTCCTCCCAGGAATTTATGTTAAAATGCTGTGGTTGTTCTGAGCCCTATTGTGAGTTTTTTTTTTTGGCAAAGTTTGTTCAGAGGGGGCTTACCTTTACCTTCCTCTGAAGCTGAGAGAGTGTGACTTACCCAACATCACCCAGTGGGCTTCCCATGGCTAAGTGGGATTCAAAACCTGGTCTCCAGAGTCATACTCAAATATTCAGACCACTACATAACTCTGGCTTCTCTCAGTTTTTTTCAAAATGCTGCAACCCCCATGCTTTGATTTAGGAAACTATTCAGGATCAAATGCACCTCAGCCAAGTATAATATTTGTGAAATATGGGACAATTGAGCTCCTGAAAAGCTCTGTTTATAATGAAGGAGAGTATATTTTGTTGTTGTTGTAATGGGACTGTTTCTGTAGCACGGAACAAATGCTGAAAAGAATGAGTCTCCCCTCCCCAAACTTCCATTTTAGGAAGCAGAGAAATTGATAAATTGAAACTGCAACAGATCTAGGGAAGCTCAGCTTCCCAAAAGAGTGCAGGGACCCTGAAGCCATGAAACTGAATCACAAAGAACAAGACCAAAGAAGAACCTTTGTACCAGGGCAGTAGTTCTGGAGGGCCTCATTTAGGTGTACACTAGGGCCAATGCTCAGCAGGACTTACCTTCTTGATTTGACAGACATTGAGCTATAGATGTGATATGGATGTCATTTCAAAGGACCTATAATAAAATGAAATGTGGAAAATGAGAAGAAATGGCAACATTTTTATAGGGCCCAAGTGAGGGGTATAGCTGGATCCCTGCAGTAATGAAATGATGATCAGAGAATCTGACAGCCATTATTTTACAAGAAAGTGCTACCCTACAGAACTCCTAGGTGGAAGCAGACCAATAATGATAGAATGGTTTTTCCACCCTGATTTTTCATAATATAGGAAATACCCTTAATTATTATTATTCATACCCATAATCAAACACTTAAATTTGTGGTTAGCCACTTTTTATTTAAAGGTCAGATTGACAACCCCTAAAACTGCTGCTTCCACATTTTGTTGCTGCTAATGCTGTAACCTACACTCTTTGATTTGTTTGGGAGGAGGGAGGAAGGCTAGAGAGTTTGCTCAAACCAGAAAAATAGGTGAGAAACAGTTTCTCAATTGCTGAACCTGATTTATGTAATATAGAGTAGGACCCCCGTATCTGCTGATTCATTATCCACTAATTTAGTTATCCACGAGATATGAAACAGCACACCTAGCATAGAATTTTCCTATAAAATGCCTAGAGAGGCATCCTTTTCTAGGTCCTCCAAAGCAACTTTATGGTAATTTAAACTGGAAGTCCCATTATTTTCAAAGGCATTTGCTGTTATTCATGGTTTTTGGTATCAACAGCCCCCCCCCCCCGGAACCAATCCCCCATGGATACAGAGGTCTTACTGTAATCATGTTTTAATGTATGCTGAGAGCCACTTTGGAACCTTATGGAAGAAAAGTGGGATATGAATTAATTAAATGAATAATATATAATAAAATAAAAACTGACTTATATTGGAGTAACTAAGCCAATTAGCCTCATTAGCTCTGCTCAGATGTTTGTCTGATGGGATGAGAGCTAGAAATGGGGAGAAAGAGAGAGAGATTGAGAGAGAGAGGAGATTTTCAGACAGGCAAAAATCGCCCCTTGCCGCGCGAGCAGCCTCCCGAAACTGCTGCGCGGCAAGGGTCTTTTTAGGACGACGCTGTGCCTCTAGCGAAGCTGTCCGTGTCACTTCCGTGAAGCTTGGGACGGCTCCGCGCCATATTTCAATCACGGGCAGCTTCCGTGCTTGAAATATGGCGCGGAGCCGTCTGAAGCTTCACGGAAGTGACACGGACGGCTTCGCTAGAGGCACAGCGTCGTCCGAAAAAGACCCTTGCCGCGCAGCAGTTTCGGGAGGCTGCTCGCGCGGCAAGGGGCGATTTTTGCCTGTCTGAAAATCTCCAGAGATTGAGAGAGAGAGAGAGAGAGAAGAGTTAGTTTGCCATGTCTCCTTAGTCCTGGATCTCCCCATGTTGTCTAAAGGGGTGCTCTCATTCCCAAAGCCTCTAGTAGAGCACAACCAGGGATCCTGCTCATTAGGGGACACATTGCATGGAGCACTCTACTCGCTTTTCAAACTTGCCTGCACAGCAAAATAACATCAGATACTGAGGTGGCACATTTAGAGAGGCACAATAGCAAAAGGGATAGGGCTAGCATGCATTGTTCCAAATCACAGAACATGCCTATACACATATAACAGTTGCTTTTGTTAATGAGAGGTTATAGTTATGACCACATGAGGGAAGAACTCTGGAAGGGGATGTTAGTGTAGAGTGAAACCTGAAATGAATTGCAGGCTCCTGCTTTGTGTGAATTTCTAAGGGAGCAAAAAGTATTCCAGTAACATGTATTTATTTATTTTGCTGGCTGGGGGGGGGAACTTTGGTCACATAATTTCTTTCCAAAAGTGTCTATGCCTCAGACCTTGGAGAAATATTTTTTTTAAAGGAGTACATTAAGTGTTGCTTTTTCTATTTTTCCCATAGTAACACACCAGCTATTACATACTACTATAAGAACTGCTAATTGCATTTAAAAATTGCATCACACACACACACGGACGCTCACTTACTTTAAAAGCCCAAATGCCAAAATACTCTCGTTAAAAACAGTGTTTTACAAGTACTGTAATGGATGGGGGATGTTTTGTTTTTTGGTTACACTAAAAAAAAGTAAACATGTTAATAGGTTCCTTTTCTTTTTCGCTAAAACAAACCAAACCAAATATTGCTGTTCCCTTGTTATTCTAAAGTAATATGCTACTTGCAACATAATTACAGTTGTCCCTTCATATGTGCTGGGGTTTGGTTCCAGGACCACCTGTGGATACCAAAATCTGTGAATACACAAGTCCCATTATATGCCATCACATAGCAAAATAATGTCCCTTATATAAGAATGGAGAATCAAAGTTTGCTTTTTGAATTATTCTTTTTTAAGAATATTTTCAAGCCGTGAATACTTAAATCAGTGGATACCAAATCCGTGAATACAAAGGGACAACTGTACTTAACTTTCAAGCTCTGCTACATCCTGAACATGGATTCCTTATGTCAGGTCAGGATGAAGCTTTCTCTACTTTAGTATCCGCCCATAGGTGACTATCCTCTCATTTAAAGAACTATGCCTCCTCTGTTGGGACAGGTATATTTTATTCCAAATAAGACCTAGCTTCAGTTATCTGGGTGAAAAAGAAGCAACAGCATACAGCTTAAATCGATTGTCTCAAATGTTACCTAAATCTTAGCTATTAACACAAGGAGGTTGGAGACACTACAAAAGCTATTAGTGGCTATTTTGTTGCCACCTTCAGGTTTTCAAATAGGCTTGCCAATGGTTGGAACACATGATATAATTTCCTGAATTATGCCTCTGAATTATGCTCCTTAATCAAACATAAGCTATGTCATTAATCTGAATTCTTTCACACCACTCTATAGTTGTATTGTACCATTGCATTTGGGATTACACTAAGTGTTAACTATTTCTTTACATCACACTTAAACTGGGCAAGTGCTTCTCCAGTCCTTCAAATCTTAATTTTTGTATTTCTGTTATGAGTTACTGGTGAAGTCCAGGTGGGCCATCTTCTTTGTCTTTTTATTTTATTTTATTTTATTTTATTTTTTAACAATCAGGGATCAGATTTAATAGCTGTTAACTGCTTAACTTTGTTGCAGCAGTTTTTGTGTATTCATTATTCTTTGAAAAGATGATTGTGTAGGGAGCTGGCGTCATTTTTAATTGTATTCACAATCTTTTGTATAATGTTTTTACGCTCGCATGAAAGGTGGGATATACATTTATTTGAAGAAAATGTGTACTAGATGTGTCTCTTACAGTTTTGCTTTGATGTGTGGTTTCTTTATCTTTTTGTTATGAATTGCTTGTACACATAGGATGTTTGAATTGTGAGTGGAATTCAAGGGCTTGTGTATACGAGCCCATAAAACAGAGTCCTTTGTAGTAATGACATTTTGCAGCAGCTGTGTCCTGTCCTAATGGTTTTTCTGCCCCCTTAAGCTCCGCATACCCACTAGGAAACATATGTGGCCATGTGTGATTTACTTCCATTTGCACTTACCTGAATTTGCTGATGACAACCTTTTTTTAAATAAAAAAACAATTTGAGTGATTTTTAATTTTTAACACAAAAGCAGAAATAGAAAAAAACAAACCAATATCTCATTTTCTCACCTTAGTGCTTGCCCACTAAGATGAAAATCCAACATGGTGGCAGCAGACCCTTGCAATGTTAACAAGCCCTGCCCCCTGTACTCATTCCTGCCCCCTGTCCTCATCCGGCCAATCAAATTTGCATTTCCTCTTGTTTGGGGAAGCAAATCAGATTGACTCACTTGTCCTAATGAGCAGAAATGTGCATCCTCTTGTTTTTTGTTTTAACAGATGAAAAAAGCCATGAGGGCTTTTCTGGTAAGGTTTTTGACAATTCCCCCCCCCCCTGTATGGCAAAATCATACAGAATGCCATTAAGACAGATAGGATTCTCCTCACATTCTGTGAGTTTTTTCACCATTTGGACAACCCCCAAGAGCATACTTCTCTTTCCAAAAGCAGTTCCTTAAGCAAAACCAAGTAGTTATGATTCCCCTCTACCCTCCAAACCTAGCACACTTTCAGCAGCACCACTCCTTCTACTGCCCCACCTACTCCTCTGCCTTACCAAATAGCAACAATAACAACAACCTGCCTTAAAGAGTTTACCCACCATCTAGAACAGATCTAGGCGGGGATCAGAGGGGGTTGGTCCCTATCAGCTCTATTGAGAGAACTGCTTCCATCAATGGGAGTACAGTAGGACCCCCATATATGTTACAATGCTACATTGCCAGACACCCACCCCTGTGGAGAAGGGAGAAAGGAAGTGAGCTCCCCCCCTTCTTCATCTATCCCCTTGCCAAGCATGCCGTGTTGCAGACCCCCTCCCCACCCCCTGTAGAGAAGGGAGAAAGGAGGCAAGCTCCTTCCTCCCTCCCTTCTCTGTCCACCCCCTGCCAGCTCTGCCACCAGAAGCTGCAGCACCAGAACCATTCAGGGGAAGGGAGCTTGCCTCCTCCATCCCTTCCTTTCCCACACCCCAGCCATCACTATCCACAGATAATTGAATCAGCAGATGGCAAACCAGTGGAAGCAGGAGTGCTACTGTATACTTCAGAACCCATAGTTTTAAAGCCACACGAGAAAGAGCCTTCTATGGCATATCAGTGGTAGAACAGCTTTGTTGTGATGTCCCTTCAGGTCAACTCTGACTCATGGTTATCCTATCATAGGGTTTTCATGGCAAGAGTTCTTAGCGGAGGTTTGCCATTGCCTTCTCCCAAGGTGGAGAGATTGTGACTTGCCCAAGATCACCCAGTGGGTTTCAATGGTCTATGGGATTTGTACCCTGGTTTCCTAGTCCAACACTCAAACCACTACACCATCTTGATAGAATAACTACTCCATTTTAAAATATGGAGTCTTGAATCTAGTATATGAACTATCACATAAATATAAATGTGTGCTCCTTTTTAAGTATATGGAGATCATTGTTTTTGAGCTTTATTGAAAACTTTATTGTTGCAAATTCAAAAACAAGCACCCAATCTAAAGCAATTTGAGAGGAAAGTAAATATAGAATCATAGAACTGTAGAGTTGGAAGAGACCACAAGGGCCATCCAGTCCAACCCCCTGCCATGCAGGAAATCATTATCAAAGCATCCCTGACAGATGGCCATCCAGCCTCTGTTTAAAGACCTCCAAGGAAGGAAACCCCACCACGCTCCGAGGGAGTGTGTTCCACTGCCGAACAGCTCTTACTGTCAGAAAGTTCCTCCTAATATTGAGGTGGAATCTCTGTTCCTGGAACTTGCATGCATTGCTCCATGTTCTAGTCTCTAGAGCAGCAGAAAACAAGCTTGCTCCATCCTCAATGTGACACCCTTTCAAATACTTTAACAGGGCTATCATATCACCCCTTAACCATCTTTTTTACAGGCTAAACATACCCAGCTCCTTAAGTCTTTCCTCATAAGGCATGGTTTCCAGACCTTTCACGATTTTAGTCACCCTCCTCTGGACACACTCCAATTTGTCAATATATCCTTTGTGAATTGTGGTGCCCAGAACTGGACACAGTATTCTAGGTGAGGCCTGACCAAGCCAGAATAGAATGGCACTATGACTTCCCTTGATCTAGACACTATACTTCTATTGATGCAGCCCAAAATTGCATTGGCCTTTTTAGCTGCCGCATCACACTGTTGAGTCATGTTCAATTTGTGGTCTTCTAGGACTCCTAGATCCCTTTCGCACATAGTCTCGTTCAGCCAGATCTCCCCCATCCTATATCTATACATTTCGTTTTTCCACCGTAAGTGCAGTACCTTACATTTCTCTGTATTGAATTTCATTTTGTTAGCTTTGGCCCAGCTCTCCAGTTTATCCAGGTCATTTTGAATTTTGATCCTGTCCTCTATTGTGTTAGCTACTCCTCCTAACTTGGTGTCATCTGCAAATTTGATAAGCATGCCCCTAATTCCATCATCCAAGTCATTGATAAAGATGGTGAATAGCACTGGGCCCAGGACAGAACCCTGTGGCATCCCAGTAGTCACATCTTTCCAAGACAAAGAGGGGCCACTACTGAGCACTCTTTGGTTTGGCTGGTCAACCAATTACAAATCCATTTAACAGTTAACTTGTCTAGCCCACATTTTACAAGGTTTTTGCAAGAATATTGCAATATGTAAAACACCTTGCATTATTTTTCTCTATTTTGGTGTGTGTGTGTGTGGGGGGGGGGTTCTTAAATATAAATTAAAAAGGCTGTTAAGCTACAGTAATTGCAACTAATTTCATGAATCTGTGAGGTTATTTTTCCCTTACTGTTTAATATTTTGTTCCATTTAATAGCATAATCCTATACTGAGCAAATTAAATGTAATATGTCTTCTTTATTCATTTTGCTTTGCAAAACTAGAGTGGGTATTTAATGCTTAGTTCTTACAAGTATGGTTTTGAAGCCTTGTGCATTCATTCATGTTTGTAGTGCTGATTTAGGATTGCCACCTCTTTTACTGAAAGGCTCCTCATCTTTAACAAGCGGGTACTGCATGGTCTTTTCCATGCTGGGAACATTCAGTTGTATTTGCAGAATACTGTACATGAATTTATTCATCAAAAGGATGGAAAGACCCTGAGGGTTTAAAAAAAAAGGTATGGGAGAAGACAAAATTGACAACTTTGGCAGTCTCTACAATGAAGGTCTTTCATGGACAGCATGATACAGGACTAACCCCTTGGCCTTTTTTTAAAAAAAAAAACTTGGAAAGAGGAAGGAGGAGTTGTTGAAATTTCAAGCAACATGGAAGGCAAGAGCCATTTTATTTTTTTTTATTTTTTTTTTTATTTTTTTGGTGAAAGGCATCATGCCCCCTCCTCAAAATCTAAAGGAGAGGCAGTAGTGGCTTCATGTTAATCAAGTGGTACATTCACTTCAGGTTTTAATCTGAACCTCAAGGAAACTACCCACAGTGCTGAATACTACCACCCACTACTCAACCACTAAAAAAAGTGCAGAACCTTGGATAGCTCATTTAAAGTTTGGACTAAAATCCAGAGCAGATTCACTACCTTGTTGACATAGAAGTCACCAGCCACCACTGGAACAAAGTGAACAAGACCTACATTCTCCCACTTTTAAAAAAAAGATCCTGAATAGAGGAGGTGATTTCATGGAGCCAATCAGATGGAGGAAAAGGTATGAATTCACATGCCCATGATGGATCTGATTCATATTAGGCCCCCACATACTTATAGTTGTTGAAAAAAATGTAAAAATATAATGGCACATCACACATTTAAAATAGTTGAACACCATATTATTTTATGTGGGACTGAGAAGGAGATGGTGGACAAGCATTAAGCTTCAGAAAGTACTTCTCCTTCTACTTCTTCCTAGGTATCTGTTATAGGGCAGTGAAAATTGCTATGGAAAACTGTTGCTTGTAGGCCTTAAGCTGTGATTCCACCTGTGCTCACTCTATAATTTTGTAAATGAACTAAAGTTGTTACAAAATGTCTGAAATCACCAGTGTTCTGTTCATCTAAAGGAAAACTAAAGTGGTCTGCCCTTTCCCTTAGAGCATCTTCTCATCTAGGTAGTTATTGAACTCTTGAAAAGTATGTGTTTTCATCACATACTATAAGCATCACAGTAACTGTGGACAAATTAGCCATGTGAAAACCACATGATGTCATTGGAACAATAAATTATATGCCCTTGGAATACCGACATTTCAGATTTCTCTAATCAGAATCTGTTTCTGAAAGATCAGTAGCATCTCACTCTGAACTTTCCCTTTTATCCTATGGTCCTCAGAGAACTAAAGGTCTGCACAGACCACCCCCCCTGCCCTTTCTCATATTAAGAAGTGTTTTATTAGGTACTTATATTTTCAGATAAAGACCAAGTTTCTTTGAAATCCTGATGGGGTGATCTGAAGCAAGTGGAAAGACTGCAAAATTCTGCATGTCTACCATATCCAGAAATTGCAATTAGCTAATAAGTGTTGTAGATTGTATTGTGCAGATAGTTATAAAAATTGATTCTCAAGACACCAGCTTACTTTTAACAGGGCTGGCCTGAAGGCAGATAAAAGAGGATTTTAAAATATCGCCTTAAAAACTTTTCACTCATCATTCTGCACAAGGAATTATTTACTAAGAGAGTTTCTCTGCTCCACTTTCTTGTACAGTAAGAAAAGAAAAGAAAAGAAAAGAAAAGAAAAGAAAAGAAAAGAAAGAGAATGACTTCAGACTTGGGATAGAGAAAATACAGATCCCTCTGGTTTTTCTCCCCGCTTGGTCTTACCATTTCTAAACTACTGAACCAAATGCAGCCCTCCAGCCCAGCCCTGCCGTTCAACCTTATATTAGTTCCTTGATCACTCAGGCAGTGTCCTCTGCACAATCCTGCTCCATAAGTCATCCCTGCTGCTTTGAAATAGATAATGTATTGAATGGGAAAAGAATATGAGTAAGGAATTGCATGTCCTGTGCATTCATTCTCTCACCAGAACAGCCGGTTCTGGTGAGAGAATGAATGCACAGGAAATTTAAAAAATAGAAAGCAAACTAAATGTAAAAAAGTAAAACAAAGCCCCGAAACACACTTTAAAAATCCCAAGTAACCTGGGTAGAGTAGGAAAAAGTGTGTCACTTTCCTCAATGTCCTGATCTTGTCCGGAAGTGTTTGGCATAGACATCCCTGTGAAGCTGACATTGTGCCAGCGTAACGGGGCACCTTTTTGCTCTCCTGTCATATACTATAATCTTCTGTGGAGTTAGCTAAGAAGTATCTTGTTTACCTAAGCATTCTAATTTATAATTATAAATGATAATTTTAGTTGTGTTAAAGTTATTTTTATCTGTTGTTTTACCATTGTTTTATTATAATATTATCATAGCTTTAGGTGTACATTGTCCTAAAAGCCTAAATAAGATGGACAGTAGATAAATGTTTTTTAAAAACACACAGACAGTGTGAAATAACATCAGACTCCATTCCAGCCTACCAGCTCAGTAGAGCAGAGGAAGTCATGTTACAAAAAGGCACTGAAGATGGATGGGCAGCTTATTTATCACAGACAGCAACGCAGCTGCTTAGGTATTGTATTATGTGGCACAGTTATTTATTTATTTCAGGTATTTATAGCCCACTCTTCAGCCCCAAAGGCTCTCAGAGCAGCTTACAAATGGTTAAGCAATAGCATTTACACATCTACTTTATTGTGCACTAAGCAGTTTCCAATGTGTTTGGGCTAATTACCCCCACAAGTGGAGTACTCATTTTACCGACCTATGAAAGGATGGAAGGCTGAGTGAACCTTGAAGCCCTTGGGCTCAAATTTGCAATGTTGTGGCTACAGTACTGGAATTTAACCACTATGCCACCAGGGCTCCCACATCTGCCTCAATGTTTGGCTGCTGGTAATGCACTCTCTTGGCCTAAATATAAATCCCACTGCCCTGTAACATACCCATTTTGTTTCCTGTATGTTGGCCTTTCTCACTTCAGAGGAAATTCTACTGCCTTCCAGAACAGAGAGAACACTAAATCCCAGTCAGCATCTGCATGCCCCTACAGGGATGATATGTGACTCCATCTTGACATTAACATTGCCCATTCTAATACTGAGGCAATAAGCCCTTGAATAAACCATTGTTTAACTCACAATACAGTATTTTTATTCGCTGTACCTTCTTTGTCATAACTATAATAAAAATTAACCTTTTGGAGGCTGTGTAAAGTTTCAGTCATAAGGGCTGAGATAAGCTGTGAAAACAAGGATTAACTTCCCAGCAACAATCCCACCAGAACAGAAGCTATTTCCTTTTCAAATGAAAATGAAGCACATGCAGGAGCTACTTCAGACTGAAGAGTTAGAGGATGTGAGACTATCAGCCTGCTTATTTTGCTTAATTGATCTTTGCATCCAAAACTGTAGGAGTAATGAGTCTAAAAAATAAAATTGTATTAAAAATTCCAGGATCTAGTCCTTTTAAAAAGCAACAAAAATTATCTTCTTTAAAAAAGAGTTTAAAAATCATTAATTTACTTTTAACTTCATGGCTTCAACTCCAAGTGGTCTTGGATGAAACCTATTATCTAGACCCATTTCAAACTGGTTTTAGGGCGGGATTTGGAGTTGAGACTGCCATGGTTGCCTTAACTGACAACCTGCGTCTAAGCATCGACAGGGGTAGTGTAACCCTGTTGGTGCTTTTGGACATCTCAGCGGCTTTCGATACGATAGATCATAGCATCCTCTTGGATCACCTGAGAGGGTTAGGAATCGGAGGCACTGTGCTCCAGTGGTTCCGGTCCTTCCTCTCGGGCAGGTCTCAGAGGGTGTTGCTCGGGGACAGTTGCTCCAACAGAAAGGAGCTTACTTGTGGTGCTCCACAGGGCGCCATCCTTTCACCGATGCTGTTTAACATCTGTATGAAGCTGCTGGGTGAGATTATTCGGAGTTATGGGGCTGGGTGTTATCAGTACGCTGATGACACCCAGATCTATTTCTCCTTGTCCCGATCATCGGCCTCAAATTCTGATGGCGTCTCTCCTCTTAATGATTGTCTTAAGTCAGTAATGGGCTGGATGAGGAAAAACAGATTGAGATTAAATCCAGAAAAAATGGAGGTGCTCACGGTAGCGGCCCTGAAACCAGGAGTTGGGTTGCAACCTCCAGTCCTGGATGCGGTCATGCTCTCCGTTAAGGACTGTGTTCGCAGTCTGGGGTTGCTCCTTGATTCATCGCTTCAGATGACGAGTCAGGTGAATGCGACAGTCAAGAGCGCCTGTTATCAGCTTCGGCTAATACGCCAGCTGCGCCATTCCTGGAAGTAAAGGACCTCGAGACTGTGGTGCACGTGCTGGTAACCTCTCGTCTAGATTTCTGCAATGCGCTCTACATGGGGCTGCCTTCATGCTTGGTCCGGAAACTTCAGTTGGTACAAAATATGGCAGCCAGAGTGGTCTCGGGAACATCTCAGAGAGACCATATAACTCCAGTGTTAAGATCTCTCCACTGGCTGCCTATCAGTTTCCGGGCCCAGTATAAGGTGTTGGTTATTACCTTTAAAGCCCTAAATGGCTTGGGTCCAACTTATCTCCAGAACTGCCTCCTCCCATACAATCCTCCCCGCGCACTCCAGTCCTCTGGGATGAATTTGCTTCAGCCACAAAAATCTAGGCTGTCTGCAACCTCCCAGAGGGCCGTTTCGGTAATCGCCCCCAAATTGTGGAATGACCTGCCGAACGAGATCCATCAGATAACAAGCTTGAGTAGCTTTAAAAAAGCACTAAAGACGGATCTCTTTTGGCAGGCCTTTCCTAATTAGATCCCGGCCTCAGGGGATCCAGGCTTCTTTTAGTCTGCTGGCCACTTATTGTATTTTATTGTATTTCTTTTTTAAAAATGTGTTTTTAGATCAGTTGGTTTTAATTTATAATTGTTTAATATTTTTTATGGGGGTGGGTGGGGGTGGGGGGTGTTTGGGGATTTTATCTGTATTGTATTTTAATTTTTGTTAAGCCGCCCCGATTGTTTTAACAGAGGGGCAGGGTATAAATAATAATAATTATTAGTATTATTCATGCAGAGTGCAATTTAGGAATGCTATGACAAGCTCAATTAACATTTAAAAGGTGTGTTCAGAGATCTGAGATCACTCAGTTAAATTAGACTCATTACAAAACAAAGGAGTCAGTTTAAAATGCAAATCAAAAGATTACTGAAGGTATATCATATCAATCTCAATCTACATACTAAAACAAACTTTAAAAAGAGGTTCCTAACTGACTAAGAGTATTTAGGGTAGGAAAAAAAACTCACCCAGCCTACAGCGGTAGAAGGCTGCATGGTAAACATCATGGCATGGTTACAGGAAAGATGGTATAGCTTAAGATGGCTTAGAATAGAATAGAATAGAATAGAAAAGAAAAGAATCTTTATTACGGTCATAGACCAGCACAGGTAAAAAGGGGATACAGAATAAAGGTAAAAACGCAGAATAAAAACAGGCTAAAAGCAGTATTTAAAATGTTAGCTCCAGTATAACAAGACTAGGTTGACACTATTCTACTGCTGAGGACATTGTCTGACGAATTTTAACCGCAGCTGCGCAGAATCTGGCAACATTATAAGTTGTTCCTGGGTTTAAGATGGCTTAAGATGGAGTAAGATGGTGAAAGGGAATATGCCACCAGGATTTAGTAGGACTAAACTCGCAAGATAATGCATGTAGGATTGTGCTGCCCATGCTATCTTAATTTATAGCTTGACCAGCTTGGAAGATTCAGGGGAGGCAAAAATAAAAGTAGGAAATAAATACAAATTATTACATTATGCCCATGATCCTGTTGGCTAGCGTGACTGCACGAAGGTGAGTGGAAGCTGTGGTAGAAGCAGTGTGGCATAAGCAGGAGTAAAACAGCCCTAGTGAAGACAGCCCTATGGAATCAGAGGTTGGAATCCTCGTGATGACTTGTACCAGTGTGATGCTCCATTACATCAGCATCAGGGCCACTTTCTCTACTAACAAAGGCTCATAGAATCATAGAATCATAGAGTTAGAAGAGACCACAAGGGCAATCCAGTCCAACCCCCTGCCTTGCAGGAATACACAATCAAAGCACCCCTGACAGATGGCCATCCATCCCCTGTTTAAAAACCTCCAAAGAAGGAGGCAATTTCTAAACTTGAAAAGCCAGTTTTTTGTTGTTGTTGCTGTTGTTGTTGTTGTGTGCCTATTGAATCCCCCCCAGTGATTGAAAAGTGCCAAGAGATCCCAAGCCAAGGTTCTGGTAATTAGAAAAGGAAAATTGGCCAATAACTTAAAGCCAGTGTTAGATTCCCTGGGGAAATGACCTGAAAGGGCCAATGTCACCCCCACCATACATTACACTGGAAGCACAGCAACAGCAGCCTTATTATGAAGAAAGGAGGGGCAAGATGGTGACAGACTAATAACTTCTGAACTGTCCTCCCATCACTATCTGGTATTACCACTTCATATACTTAAAAATGCCACCCCATTGGCAAGAAAAGAATTCAGCTTAGCCCCAGCAATAATGCTAGAACCCAGATGAGAAGAGAATTTACTGACTTTTTTCAGTGGCAGCAATGGAGCTTCTTCGCTCCCTAAGACACCACAGAAATCTGAACTAAACAAAATAGCTCCTCAAAATCTAAATGTAAACTATTCTCTGGGACAGGGAAAAAACAGAGATAACTTGCTGGCAGTATATTTTACAATAACACTACTAAACCCTTCTATGAATTCTGCCAACTGTCTGTAGAAACATTGATTCTTATATTGCAAAGATTAAAATGCCCAGTACTACAGATGCATCCTGAGCTGACAATTAAATTCCAGCAGCTATTCAAACCCAGCCCAAGGGAAAAACAGTCTTCACCACCACCTATCTTATTGGATAAGCCAAAGGATGCTCCCTTAACTAAAGAGAAGGGATCCATGCCTGCTTGTGATCCTCATTTTACTGCCCATACTGCACTGGTTCTTCCAACCTCCCTACCAGAACAGACAAAGCAGAAAATACAGGAATGTGAATTCCTCCACAGAGAAAGACACAGTTACAGTCATCCGAGTCGTTTAAGCATGATATGTTACCCATTCACCCCCTGATCTACAGGGCAACTGCCTGACTTCCAACTGACTAGCACAAGGTTCCCCTAATGACCTGGAACTGTATGAATTGGAATACCCACTACACCTCATATACAGAGAAGCTTCAAGAGATTGTAGAGCTATGTGCTAACACTATGGCTTCACATATGCAAAATTGGCTAGATTGCCTACAGCAGCTATTAACCCTATTCACCACTGAAGAGAGGTGATGCATTACACAACAAGCAGGAGCAGATAGCTTTGGCCAGAGCTCCCAAGAATCATGCTGATGCTCAAAGGAGGATGCGAGAGAGAGTGCCATCAGGGCAACCCCACTGGGATCCTTATGAGCTGGAACAGATAAAGCACCTCATCCAATATCAGACCCTACTATTAGAAGCCATGATGTGAGAAAAAAAGCAAGTTAACATGACTGAAGTCTCAAAAGTACTAGAGGGAGCCCCTGAAGCCCCTGGAGCCTAACTTGAGTACCTTCTAGATGCCTATCACCAGTATACCCCCTCAACCCTGAATAACATGAGGATGGTTAACATGACTTTTGTAATCCAGAAGGCATAGTGCATGTGAACAGAAGGTGTAGAGTATGTGAATAGAGACAAGGAAGAGAAGTGAGAGAAGGACTGGAAAATAGACAAGAAGCTAGAGTTTCTCGCAGCAGCACTGGTGGAGCAGCGTAAAAAAGACATGAAGATGTGGAGATGTGGAGATAAAAGAAAAAGCCTGGAAGAGGCAGACAAGGAATCAATGTGCCTGGTGTGGACAAGAAGGACATTGGCAGCGTGAATAAAAAAGACCAGATGGAAGAAGAAGAGAGAGGCTGAAATGGAAGAGGGAGGAGACAACTGGCAGATGAAAACACAAGCAGAGGTATGTAAAGAGGCTCCTTTCATCAGAATGACAGAAGCAGAGCTCATTGAATATAACAGACTGGGCACCCTAAATTGAATATAACAGACTGGACTTTACATTGTGCATATCATCTTCAGAGTTCCAGACAAGTGGAGAGGATGAATCAAACTATCAAAACTCTAAGCTAAGTGCCTGGAAACCAAGCAAAAGTGGACAGAAAATACTGTCCTTGGCCCTGTTTAGAATTCATTATACCCCACATAAGACTATTGGCTTATCCCCATTTAAATTGATGTATAGTAGGCCACCCCAGATTTTGGTTGAGTTAAGGGGGGAACATGCAAGAGTTAGTAAATGTTAGTTTGCAACAAGAGATGCAAATGGTAGATAATGTATTGCAAGCCCAATGCTGTTATGTGTTAGAAAAACATGCCCCAATCCCCATCACAGAAGTTCACACTTTCCAAACAGGGATGAGGTGTGAGTTAAAGTTCTATAGCCCCACATCTGTTACAGAAAAAGCAGTAACTTGAGTGAAATTTTAACTGTATGTAGTTCAAGAATCCTCCCAGATGCAAAAGCAGCCAAAACAAAACGTCAGCCTTTGTTCCCCACTCCCATCTTCACAGCAATTGTTTGTGTACAGACTCAGTAGGTTAGTTCAATGAGTCAGGGATATTGCACTTGTTAAAAACTCAAAGTGATCATGAAGAGGCAGGCAAGAAGAGCCAGGTTCAATTATACTATGGGCACTCCAGAAGCTGCTCATTCAACGTAAATCAAACCTGCAACTGGAGAGGAAAGAAGACGGGACTGCAGCTGACCAGATGACTGGAAGTTCCATCAGGCTGCTCAACGTATCGTCAGATCCCAAACAAAATTAACCTGCATGCTGTAATGTTGATTTTATTGTCTTATGCTATAACCAAAAGGGAAGGCCTCTGTTACAAAAGGGTTTCAGAAAATATATGGTTACAATTGGCAACTATTTCAGGGGTGAATTTTTCATTGTTTTCATTCAGGGAGATTAATTTTAATAGACCTAAGATGGTTAAAAGGATGGTTTATGTTATACTTGTTGGCATTGTTTCATTGTTGTTCTGCTATGCATGCTCATCTCATATATCTTTTGTTTCCTGCCTGCTATCATACACAGATCAATACTAGATATGCTTTGATGGCTTAAATAGGGATTTATTTGTGTGAAATGTATTAATTGTCTTTGAAATTAATCATTTAATTTAAAGGGGGGAATGTGGTAGCCATTTGCATTCTAATGTATATTTGCTGAATGCTGTTACTTAGAATTACTATTTGGGGTCAGACTAGATAGCCCATGAGACTCTGGAAGTCTGCAAAGTCTTTTTCCTTTAACTCTCCTTTTCCTTTTCCTTTAAGGCCTAGTCAAGTCAATGTTCTTTGCTAATCAACCCTATGTTCCATAAACATATGATATAAACAAATTCTTTCTCTAATAATGCTCGAACTGTACCCAAGTGTACCTAAGCTATCTTGCCTTGTACTTTTTGAACTATCAACAAATTGTTTCAAGGGAAACTGCTGACACCAAAGAGAAGGAGGAGGGAATTGCTTTTTGCATAGCGTATAAAAATATTCTGTAACAACAACTCTGGTTTCTGACTCTTTGGAAATATTCCAGTCAGGCCCACCAGTGTAATAAAACTCACTTTCCAATCTATGGGTCTGCTGTTCCTTAATTTCTGCATCAATGGCTACAGCCTCATGGAGACTCAAACTTAAAAGAGAACTTACACACAGCAATAAAATGTAAATTAGGTCATGTGTTGAGTGACCCAGCACTCCAGTTGGTTGGAAGTGCGCAGTGAAATAAGAGAAAGGGAATTTTAGGAGAACAAAAGCATGCAGGGAAAAACCCTAGACTTATCTTAGGATGTGAATGAGGTACACAAGATTGCTTTTACATTACAATGATTATTTCCCCACATACTACAAAAACAGACAACCAACTAGGAGACTCTTCTAAAGACCAAATAGGAATTAGTGGAGGAGGAAGTGGAGGAGGGGGTGTGGGAGATAAAAAAAATGGGTAGAAGGAATGTTGGGAATTGTTTGTGGATGGTTGTGTTAAAGAGTGTGAGGGTTAAAAAAATGCTTACCGATCATCTATTTTGTTCTTTTACATACTGGCTTTGATGCTGAATTTTTAAACTCTTTGTTTTGTCTTTGAAGTCTAAAAAATGCTTTGTTTTGACACATAATACTTTATTTAAAAAAAACCCTCTAACTTACCCATTGTTCCTTTTGTCACCATTCATAGATATTGTTGATACAGGGTAGAATTCAGAGATGACCCTTCTTAAATAAATTGGCTAGAATATATAACATACATTTTATTGATGATTGGCAGGCAGAGAATGGTAGGGATATTTTTTTAAAAAAAATTGGGTCTGAAAAAAAGCTTTTGAATGAAGGTAGAAGTAATATTTCTAGAATAGTGAAGCTGAATTGACAATGGCCTCACTGATATGTTTAGCACTTCTTTAGAAGTTGTGCCCCTAAAATAGTGAAATGCCTCTTTATGTCATAGCATGTCATTTTCCTCACCTACTTATCTTGCATTTAGAATTCACATTTTGTGATTGGTCAGTTATTAAAGATAAACAGGGGCATAATTCACAAGTTTGATTGTCAAGGCACATATTTCTGACTAGTCCCATTGTGGGAGGAAAGGAGGGTCAATCCTTGGGGAAACACATTCCTCTCATCACTCTAGGAATGATTCCTTTGAATGGCACAGAGCTGGATGAAGACAGCAGTGATTTACTAGTATGACATCACAGTAGCTGTGATGTCATCCTGGGAATCTTTACCTGTACCATCCTGACAATATTACAATAATATTGATCTCTCTTGTAGAATTGAAATTGGGATGGATGAATTAAATATGGAAGTGATGTTACCCATTTTAAAACACTTTAAAACATAAGACAGGCCTTTGCAGAAAAGGAGGGCCTTGCTGTGTCATACCAAAGTTCTAGGTACTTCATTTCCTCCCATGGCAAACAAAGAAACCTCCCATGGCCATACTGTTTGGAGATTTGGGTAGTAGTTACCATCAAAATGTTAATTTCCCAAACTCTGGGAAGCAGAGCATAATGAAAACAATTCTATTGCACACAGTATGTATCTTCTATTGACAGGCATACTTTATCTGGATATCAGTGTTCCATTTAGGATGCATGTGGCTTACAGTCATATGAAGAATGTGGCTTTAAGTTTCTATGCTTTGTATCATGCTACATTTTTCTATAGTGCTACATTTGCACTTGTATCTCTTGTGGACTTTGGTCTGTTTATCTCATGGAGTTTTCTGTCTGCTCTTTGTTTCTTGTCTCCCTATTGCTGTGATCAAGGCAGTATCGACCATCTGAATCTCTGTTGTTGCACTTGAGCCCTACCAAATACTGCTATCTTTCAGGAGCTTAGCAAGGGATTATGTATTGAAATGATTCCTACGATATCTTAAAATAGAAGGAATATCTAAAAATGAAGGATTTGCCCTGACTTCTCAGAGATGGATTACTACATACTGTACTACAGAGTGATAAAGCAATATCTTGCACTGGTAATCCACCACATTGGCTTATCAGTTTGTGTACTGTTAGTGTAGAGTGCTATTTTTCTTACAGTTATTCATTATCTATTACTGTACCTCTTAGCATACTGATTAATGTTGGAAGTAAAAATCCACAATGACAGACAAATTCTTAAACCAAGGATTCATTTTCCCCTTGTTTCCAGATACTGTTATAAGGAAATCTTAATATCTATGGTAATTTTGGGCTGATTCACATCCACATTGAATTTGATGTAGCTTTTAATTTTCCATATACATGTTTGTAACAATTTGCTGCTATAGACTTGTTCTGATGGAGAATCTTACTCTTGGGGAGAGTAGTAGTACTAGTGACAGAGCACATGCTTGGAATGCAGAGAGCATTTACAGTGCACATTCCAAGCTATTTCCACTTCACATTCTCAGGTAATAGATCTGGGAAATACCTCATTTTGAATAGCTGCCAGTCAGGATACATACTTGAGTGGGTGATAGTTGGACAGTCTGTACTTGAGCAGATGGTAGTTGAATCAATACAAGGGAGCTTCACATGTTCATAATAACCCCCCTGCCTTCCTCCTGGAGTTAGTGCTAAGCTCATTTGATTACAGGGGGATGACCTGTTGTCAACCACAGCTCATCTTAACGACTTTGCACAGGAAATCAGTCTCATGATAGTTGCAGTTTGACACAGAGGAGAAAATGCCTCACAGTGTAGAACACTACCTCCTAAGAAATTTAATCTTGCCCAAATCCTTTTACTTTACTTCGGGGTTTTTTGCCTGAACAGGACTTGTCAAAATTGCCATAGGTTTTGCTTTAGGTGGAATTCAATGATAACTGTATTAGGTTCTAACAAATTGTATATGTGAGTTGGCCCTTGGAATAAACCAGATGGTACTGGTTTGTTCAAGATGACAAAGGGGGCCTTGTTCCAAATATCTTCTTCTTCTTTTTTTTAAGTAATACCAGGCAGCATAGGAAACATAGCTTAGGTTGGTGTTGAAAGCCATACTGATGACATGTTAACAGCTATCATCAAGAATATCAAAACAAAGATGTTAGTGTCAGAAAGCACTGAATGCAATATGTCCAGTACATGGGTTAGAGAGAGAAGAGTGGGTTGTGGGGCAAATGGAGGAAAAGTAAAATGAGTGAGTGACTGAGGCTTTTGCTATGCTCCCGATTGCTATGCATTCTCTGTGTGAAGGATGGGAGTCCCCCCTCTCCCCAAGACTGAAATTGCCTGGGATCCAATTCTCATGTTCCAAGACTCTCCACTGATCCAAAATTATCCCCCAGACCATGAAAAAGTGGCTTCTGTTCTACTTTTCTTATTCTTTTCTTTTTTAAAAAAGTTTTGGGAGCTTATGAGAGAATGGGGAAGCCCTGCAGTCTTGAAAAACTTACCAAAATTTTGGCCCTGCCAGTCTCCAAGGGCAGGAATCCTCTTTTTTAGCCCCCCAAATGTGATGTGTGTGTGTGTGTGTGTGTGTGTGTAAGAAAAAGAGCAGCCCCAGAGGATCTGCAGGCTGCAACAAACAAACACACACACACACACATATGGCCCTTTGCACTCTGCCCATCCTATCTTAGACAATTAGGACTTTTTCAGACAGGGTAAAAAAAAAAAAAACACCACTGAGGTCGGGAGGAGGATGGCGCTGTCCCGCTTCCAGTGCTCCATTTTGGATGACGCCATCCTCCTCCCATCCTTCATTTGTTCTGCCTCCATCCTTCTTTTGTTTTGCCTCCACCACTTTTTATTGACAGACACTTCCATTAGTAGAAAGCAGCAGAGGCAAAATGAAAGAAGGGCAGAGGCAGAACGCATGAAGGACAGGTGGAGGATGGTGTCATCAAAAATGGAGTGCTGGAAGCGGGACATTGTCGTCCTCCTCCCAATCTTTGTGGGTATTTTTACCCTTTCTGAAAAAGTTGTTAGTTTTATTGTTGAGCTGTTCTGACTGATAAGATGCAGGAAGGGTAAGGAGGGAACTCAACTGTACAGTTACTCACTTTTTCGCCCAGAGTGACCTGAAAACACAACTGGAAATCACATCTGTTTGTGACTTTTAGATTTTCAGTAGCATATTCTGTCACTGGAGTAGGGGGTATTTCCTTCAAATCTGATGGTCCTACAAGCTGAGAATTGCCCTATTATGTGCGTTTGGAGGAGATGCTATTAATTTTTTTTCTTGAGGGGTGCAGTAGTTTTGGAGTACCTGGGGACTGTAGAGTAGGGGATGTTTCCCTAAAACCTGCTGCTCCTGCAGTGACATTTGCCCTATTATGTGCTTTTGGAGGATATGCTATTGATTATGATTGTGTGTGGTGGGAGAGGGGTTCAGTATTTCTGGGGTTACTCAGGGACTGTGGTGGTTGTATGTAGCCCATGGGCCATATGTTCCCTACCCCAGATCTAAATAAATGTTGAAAGATAAAATGCACAGGACAGAATGAAGGAATTTCCTCAGTTTATGATGGATAAGTGAAGCATCTTGGTTTCTAACACCCAAATGATATTTGGTGGCTGTTTGGTGATCATGTTTATCTAAGACAAAGGTAGGTAGGAGGGATATTATCTGTCACTTCAAATGCTAACTCTCCATCTGAAGGCATAGTTGGTCACCATGTTATGCCACAGCTGATATTTGAGTACCAGGGATGTTAAATGTAATGCAAATGCCTACTACATATTCATGCATTTGTTCTTAGGCAAAAGTGCTCTGCTTGTAAAGCTTTCTAAGCTTAGAGATATGTAGCACCCAAAAAAGCAATTACTTCACTCCATCAGTTTGGACTAAAAAAAAAGAAAAAAGGAATGCCATTAAATGCCTTAGTTTAAATTTATTGTTCAAACAGGGAGCAAGAAGAACATTCTGTTGGGACACAAGTACAACTATCCAAATTAGGAAGCTTTTATTCAATTATAATATGACAATGCCAGGCAGCTTTGTTTGTACAATCTGTAATTTACTAAATTTATGCACCTATCACAAGGAGTGTGCACAGCTTTCTGCATTGATAATTTATAGCTGGGGAGAAAATGGAGAGGAAGCCAAATCTAACACAGGAAAGATTTCTTTTACACTTACGAATCTCATGCAAGCTATCAGGCTTACATATACATGTTCATTACCTGGTGACCAAAATATCAAGTGGTGACCTTCATATGTGAATGAATGAGTCATTATAGATCAACATAGACACATGTTTTACTTTGCCTAATTTTCACATCAAGTTTATGTTTTTCAGTTGAGTTATTTCATTCACTTGCTTGCTTGCTCACTCACTCACTTGCTTGCTCGCTCAACAGCTCATCATGAAGCAATGGAGGACAGAGTATTCATTGGTAGACATGTTGGCAGATCCCCATCAACACCTGAAGTCTCTATAAGATTTCAGTACAGCTTTGGATTTGGATCTCTAAAACAGAGAGTAATTTTAGCAACAGAAAAATGGATTTGCTCTGAGTACAATTAACCACAACCATAGTCACTGTGGGGTGTTAAATCCACTCTGGGTTTATTTTATTCTAATCTTTAATTCAGTTGCTATTATGTTCTGCACTCTGTCCCAAGATTTCTGCACCTTAGATAGCTCTTTAAGGTTTACATTAAAACCTGGAAGGCATTCACTCCTTCCAGATGTTGAGGTCAAGGAACTGTGGGTAGTTTGGGTCTTCAGCTTACATATGGTAGAATGCTGTGTGTGGTCTTTGTAAACATGCTTCTTGTCACATTCATAGTTTATATTTTATACATGTGGAACATCTGAACTGCATGCCCAAAAATGTCATGGAGAATGTAGCTCCATGTTAACCATTGACAAATCTAAATTAGGAAGTTTGTCTGTTGTTATATAATAGACAATTTTGCTTTAGCATTGGTTGGTATTTATTTAGAAGCATAGGGCTGCTGGAGTTAGTGGGACAAACTTTGTGTGACCCACAGGAAGGGGAAAGCAAAAGTCAGTGCCATGAAACACAGTCATGCAGTCTCCGGCAATGTAGCAGAGCTCCAGAGCCTAACTCTGTCTTGCCCTAGCATCAGCCTCGTTGCTTCCTAGCCAGCCCACCATTTAACCCTGTATGTAATTATTTTGTGCAGAAAATAGGGACCTCAGTCCTGTTGCTAGTCCTGACTATAGCAGATCCATTGAGTCAATGGGATTTACCAATGTGTTGATTCACCATGCAACTATTGATTGAACGGGCCAGTCTAATAGAGAGTAAATAACAGAATACCAGCCAGCATTTTCTGTGCTGGGAGCATCCTTCTCTGTGTAGAAAATAATATTTCTGCACAGAAATATTATTTTGTGCATAGAAAATACTGTTTCCTGTGCCAAATAACAGCAGCAGCAGCAGCAACAACAGCAACAATGCTGTAATATGTGATTTATTCTGTGCAAAATTCACATGTGGGTGTTCTGCATAGAAAATAGCTTTTTACACATTTGTTTTGCACAGAAAAGGTTGTTTCCTATGCAAAATAACCTTGCAAATAGTCTTCAAAAATTACAGTTTCAAAAGACTTTCCTGAAGAGGGAAGACCATTACTAAAATTATTTGTTGCTTCCTTTTGTAAGAAAATTACGGTAGTGAAAAATTCTATCCCTATTTCTGTCCCATCACACATATCTTGCCTCTTCTTTCTAAGTGGATGCACAAATGAATGCTTTTCCTGAAAGACTCTGCTGAGAGATCCATCCCCAGCTGGTTGTCTTCCTATACATGCCATTTACATGCTATATTTTGAGGTCAGCTATGTACTCTGAATGGCGAGGGTTAGTCATGCTGTGAACCTTGTGTCCGGCCATGCCATTTACTGCATGAGGAGAGTAAATGTGAAAAACTTTCTTTGTCATTTTCTATGAATTGCTACACTATGCTGTTTACCACTGTCAAGCACCTGTTGGTAGGAAAATCAATTATCCAGTAGCTTAACATGCTCTTTTGGCAGAATTGCATGTTTGCTTTATTGGAAGCTGTTAATGAAAACTTATCTAGAAGTTGAATTAATACAGAAAAGGTTGATAGAATGATTCATATACTACAAGTGTTGGGTGATCAGAGATAATAATTTTTAATAGTTTTGAATTATAACCTGTGAATGTGCAAGCAGATGGTTTATCACTGTGATGAAGCAATATGGGCTACATGGTTCCTCCCCCACTCCCCACACACACATTGTGTTACAGCATTCTTGGAAAAGACAAAAAAAATGTAAATCCATTTTGACGCTTCATTTTTCTGTGTAATCTGGGTTGAGTAAGTTAGGATCCAGTTGTGATGTGTACAGTATATATTTCAAATTATTTGATGTCATCTTACTTCTGATACAGACACGAGCCCTATCCTGCAACTTAGAATAGAGTAAAAATAAACATACAAGTGTCCTATAATGATGATGATGATGATGATGACGACAACGACAATGATAATGATAATATTGATGATGATGATAAACACTATCCTTGCTCCCCTCAATGCAACTCTTCTCATGTACAAAGTGACAATTTGAAGAATAGGAATGTAAATCCTCTCTCTCTTTTTTTTTTCCTTGCATGCAATAACAAATTATTTCAAATAGTTGTCTCCCCAGAACTTCAGTGCATTTTTGGCACTCCCCCCCAACATTGGAACCTTTTGAGGAAAAATTAATTTGTGCAAAAAAACTTGGCGGTTATCTAGATGAACGATATAATGCTGATTGCTGTGCATTAACACAAAATTGCAGCAAAATTCAATTGCCTCCATGGTCCTTTGGCAAAATGGCTGGTATGTGAAGCTATCCATTTTTTAAATTCACACAGAGGCATACCTGTGAAGTATGGTGGGCGAGAGTAAATTACTTATGTTATTATTCTCCACAGGTTGTTGCTGCTGCACAGTATTTTTTAAAAACTGCAAATTAAAGGTGTGTAAGTGTGACCTTCCACTTAAAAAAAAAACTGTTTGGTTGCCTCAATGCAGCAAAAAGGTGCAAGATCAGCAACACAAAACTCCAAAATGGTGCTTCAGGCCACTTCATTGGTGGCAAGCCCACCCCCTGAACATGCCCAACCAATCAGTTTTCCACTTCTGCCCTCACTGAGCATGTGTTGCGATGAAAATTGGTTGTCCAAACAAGCATGAATCCACACTTCCTCACATTCCACTGTGGGTTTGGGAATTTTTTGCCCCCTCCTTTTGAATAAGGCAAATCACTATGGGATCTTGTTGGGACAAAAGGGATTCTCTGCAATTTCTGTTAGTATTATTTTCACTGTCTAGACAACCCCTTTGCTTTTTAGCAAAAACCAATATTTTTTTTTAGATCTGGAAACATTTTTTTAGCAAAAGATATGTTATTTTGTATAAATCTTGGGGGTTTTGCCAAAAAGTTTCCTGTATTATGGGGTGCAAGGCGAATAATGGTGGTTGGCCATTTACATGGAGGATGATAAAAAACAAAACAAAACACCAGTATTTTTATCCCTACTGGAACCCCTCCCACCCAACAGGCAGATCTTTCCACACAATATGAAGCAATGAAAAAGCATAATTCTTTGATTTGTTGGGAGCTTCCATGCATAGCACAGGCTTTCCTTTTTCAGACTGTTGTTTCTATAGTTTAGGAGAGATGATGGAAGGGGCTGAGCTGAGGTACTCCTTCTCTTCATTTGCATATATTGACCATATTCTGAGTGCTTGCGCAGAGCTTTAAAATTCCTGAATTCTTACCTCTTGTTTAATTAATCTGGAATAGACTTCAGGATCACAAACTCCCTCTGCTTGTCCCCTCTGTCCTGAAATTCCTGCTGCTGACAGTAACCAGTTTACTGTTAAGATTACCATGACTGAAACTCGATTTGCTTCAGATCCTGGATTATGTGAGAAATATGGTTAAATCTTTCTTATGGCTAACTTAATTTAGACCTTGGGAGAGCAGAAAGGGAAAGAGAATGTGACCCTGTCCCCCCTTACTTTCAAACTACTATAGTGGTGAAGTGGGAGAACATACATTTTTGAAAACAAAAAGCTAACCGTGAGAAGAGTCTGCAAGGAATTAGGGTCCCAAAGGTGAGGCATGTTTTTTAGGGGGGCTTTTTATTTTAAATACTGTTTCATATTTAATACCGGGGCAAATAAACTTTTCTAGCTCTGATACACAAGCTTGATTTGAAAAGTGACAAGTGGAATTCTAACAATACTAGCTGGGGGATTGTGAGGGTTGTATCCTACCATCTCTAGGCCTTATTTGACACCTGCTGGACCATATTTGATATTGTCTTGCCTTCTCAGTGGTATTTTGGACCAAGTTAGGTTATCCTCTAAAACAAAGCCTTTCACACCCCAAGATTTTCATAGCTCAAAGGCTTTCTTCCACATATGAAGAGGGATGTGGTGTATTTAGACTCACATGTCCTAGTTGTATTGCTGTGGGTAAGAGAAATAAAAACAGCTGAATTCACAAACAACTTTCCAGTGGTGTCTGTGCAGCTCTTT
Source organism: Gambelia wislizenii (assembly GCA_030847615.1). Classification (NCBI taxonomy): domain Eukaryota; kingdom Metazoa; phylum Chordata; class Lepidosauria; order Squamata; family Crotaphytidae; genus Gambelia; species Gambelia wislizenii. The sequence goes on along the minus strand of JAUMIR010000003.1, from coordinate 189,499,929 downwards.
GATTCACCCCTCATAGTTCATTATTCCCCCTTACTGTTGTTATGTCACCAGTAATATTTAAATTTTATTAAACATTCTTAATTGTTATGCTGTTAGGAGACTCTTCTTTTGTCACATTTTTATGCTTTAGAAACCACATGTATTATTGGATGTGATGCACTATGCTTTTTATTAATTTAATTATTGCAACAAAATAATGCATACAGGTTGGGTTTCGCTAACTTCAGGTTCCACCCCTTCCCCTATTATTTGTGTGAATGAGGTAAACTACCAAAGAAATGTTGTAAACAGATAGTTATGCATAGATTTTCTGCAAACTTTGAAATTAAAATCTAATGGTGCATTTAACAAAGATTTTCTTTCTCACTGATCATGAGTTGTACAGTTATTTTCTTTGCTAACAGAAGCAGTTTACTTAACAGAAAATCTCTTTTTTTTCTATCAAGGTTATGCTGCTACAAAAATCTGATGCAAAGAGATTGGGGGGGGGAATTATTTGCAACCTCCCAAAAATAGATATTTTTTTTTTTTGTTAAACTCCTCTTCCTCCCTTTAGTCTTTGTTTTTTAAGTCAAGTGCTGTGCAGTAATACCAGATTTTATGTGCTATTGCTGACTCCTGTGGACTAGAATCTAGGTCAGGACCTTCCAGCTTTTCTTCTTGTGGGCTTGGTAGCATTGGCGACTGATGAGTGCCAGGTGAATAGTGGGGATCTAACAATAGAAAGAGACAAGAGAATTAAGATATTTGGACAATATTGCAAGAATTATTGTTTTTAAAATAAACCTTTAGAAAGTTACATTAGGACTTGTCTACATGAACCTAATAAAGGGTTTTGGGGCTGTCCTAGGAGCAATCTGTCCAGATGACACTGGGCCAAAACCCCGAATCTGGACTGAACTGCCCTTATGATGTTTGGCCAGTTCAGCCCCCCACAAATGGTTTAACACCCCCAAAAACACTTGAAAAAAAACCTCCCAATTTACCCCAGCTCTTTCAGTGAAATCCAGAGCATTCCATGTCAAGAGTTGGCAGCTATCCTCATATATATCCTACTGTATTGCCCACCACTGCCACCACTGTTGGTGTGTGTCAGACCTTCTGAGGCCACAACAAGTTCCTCAGCATGTGATCAACACTGGGCGCTTTGTTTCTGGCCTCAGGCAAACATGTGCTGGCAGCAGTGGTGCTGTTGATACAGCCTGACACATGTGAAGACAGCTGCCTGTTCTTAGCACAGAGTGCTCCAGTAACAGGTGGGGGGAGATCTGGGACAGCTCCTGGGCCAGAATATTCTGGGCTGCCCCTGGGTTATCTCAGCTGGTGTAGATGAGCCCCTACTCAGGCATTGTAGTACATATATATATAGAATCTAAGTCTGTTTCACTTCAGTTCATTAAGTTCAAAAAAACCTTAGCCTAGACCTAACACTTGTAGGAGAACTAATACGAGGAGCTATTGTTGAAGGGAATTTTCCACATTCATTCCAGTGCTGGAACAACTCTGCAAATTTAGTGGGGTTATACATTCACAGAATGCCCCGAGACATACTTTCCAACTGTCCTGATTTGTCAGGGACAGTCACAATTTTCCTCTGTTTTCTCACTTTTCCAGCTGCTTTTAAAATGTCCCAGTTTCTCCTATCTCCTATTACTTTTCTCCTTTATCCTCAGCTTACTTCCATTGGCACAAACTGAGCTCAAACTGCAAAAGTAGTTTGTAATCAATTAGCAGAGGGAGAGGAGAGAAGGGGGTGGATTCCTGTCTTTTTCCAGTAGACTCAGGAAAAAGGAAAGTATTGTAGCTTCTCTTAGCTTGCGTTCTGCATTAATAACATTTTGCCATCTTGACCACACTCTAATGTTGCATTGCCCCATGTATCCCAGTTTTCATCTGTGAAAAGTTGGAAGATATCAAGCTCATGTGAACTGTAGAATTCGAGCATGAACAAGAAGTGGTTCAGAGTTTGAGATTTATTTATGTATTTATTTATTTATTTATTTATTTACCAGGTTTCCTTCATCTACATTTCCGCTAACCATTTGTAGGATTCAAATAAGCAGGTCAGATTACCATTGAATTTTGTCAGTCCCACCTATTTTTAGTGACCACATTTCATTTCATCTCACATGTGTTTTTCTGTACACATTGAACTTATTTATTTATATCTCACCTTTCTTCATCTCTGAAGGAACTGAGCCTAAATGAGGGGACTATTTTTGTTCCAGTGGTGTTTGATTTCAATATCTGTAACTCCATAAATGGAAAGTAAATTTTAAGAGGATTTATTAACCTGCATTATAATTTATATCCTCTCCAGTTGGAATTCTGGGCAATATACATGCACACAGGCATACAGATGTGTGTATGCATGCATAGGTATGCTCTCACACTGGTACTATAACTTTTTATCCTCACAAGCATCCATTCAGGAAATATTGATTGGCACAGGATCACTGTGCACTTCATGACTGAACAGGGATTTGGACCTAAATCTTCCTAACCCAATGCCAATATTTCTTCTGCTACTCCTTAACATCTGTTTATATGGCTAAGGGACACAGGTTGTTTCATCAACATCATTCTTGAATGGCTTGTAGCATGCTGAGGTTTCAGAGCTTTTCCACCTTGAAAGCTGTTTTTGTATTTTGAAGAAAGAGCTCTCCAAATGGATTTTTTCCCCTGGGCTACTTAGTTCCTATGCTTATATCTACAACAAAATGATTCTCCAGATTGGTGAAGAATTGCACATTTGGCTTCAAACATGAATTTGCAAGGACTTCAGCAAGGACAGAGTGGCTGGGAGAGTTTCAGCCATGATCCATGGAGCAACAACAGCTTGAAAACTCAAGGCATGGGAAAGCTATGTGTCATCTTGTAGTCTTCTGTGATTGTTGTTCAGAGAAGGTTCTGGACGCTGCTCCTATTGTATGAATGCCCTCCTGGTATGGAAGAAACCACTTATAAATCAGTTGCCAGCATTACTCTGTTTATACTGCCATACTAGCCAATACAGATAAAGCATCACCTCTTAACTGGCTGAAAACCCAATGAATTTCAGATAAGATATATTGCATCAATTCCCTTGATGATATATTGCATTAACACTCCTCAATAACATCTGGATTGAGAATTAAACCAGGTCTTTGCAAAAGCAGAAAGACTTTTTCACAAGTTAGATATTATGGCTGGACAATTCTTCTCTAGATCTGAATCTGGTATCAAATTATCTCCATCCTCACTGGCTGCTACAGCAGTGTAGCTTGCATTGCCACATAATATCATCATTGGTAGGAAGATGTGGGATCCTGTTATTCTTGGGCCAGATATTGTTTCAGGAGTAAACAATATTTACTATTAAATCTGGTGTGTATTCAAGGACTTTATATGCTAGTGCTAGAACAGATAGAGGATTATGGGATACAGAATTGGGTAGGAATGTTCTGTATATTCCTAGTTCACTGTACTTTGTTCTGGGTATATTCTCTGGATGGAGAAGAAATGGTTAAGCACAGTACTCTTCAAATATCTAGTGGACAATAAAGATATTTCTATAACACTTGTTGCTTGTTGTCATCAGAATGCCTTTGTCCAGCCTCAGTTGTTCCACCAGCTGTGTCCCTTCCTATGGAAAGCAGATCTGTGGGTCTTATCTTAATTACCTCCAGATTCTACTATTGCAATATTATTGCTTATGAGGCCATTTCAGAGTAATGGGTTTGATTTACCAGACCCTAAACAGCTTATGGCTGGGATATTGAAAAGACCCCCCCCCACCCTTGGCACAAATCTTAGCTCCTCAGCAGAGGCCCTGTTGCATGTACCACGACCCCAAGAGGGTAAGTTTTTGATTACACAAGATAGGATTTCCTCTGTAGCAGCACACCAGATCTCCAGGGCTGACTCTATCCCTCTTGAGCTTCCAGCAGTCAACCAAGACTGTACCATTTAGTTAAGGATGGAGCAAGCTTGTTTTCTGCTGCTCCAGAGATCGGAACACGGAGCAATGGATGCAAGCTCCAGGAACAAAGATTCCACCTCAACATTAGGAGGAACTTTTTTACAGTAAGAGCTGTTCGGCAGTGGAACGCACTCCCTCGGAGTGTGGTGGGGTCTCCTTCCTTGGAGGTCTTTAAACAGAGGCTGGATGGCCATCTCTCGGGGATGCTTTGATCGTGATTTCCTGCATGGCAGGGGGTTGGACTGGATGGCCCTCGTGGTCTCTTCCAACTCTGCAATTCTATGATTCCATGAGTACAGCCTTTCATCCTTAAAACCAGGTGGCTTTTCTAATTTTTTGAGGTATGTGCATTTTTAAAACCATTTTAAAAGTTAGTTTAGTCTGCTTTTAAAGAGGTTTTATTTGTTTTATCTGTTGTTGTTGTTTTTAATTTGCTATACAACACCTTGGGAACCTGCTGGATTAAAGGGAATAAACACATACTTAAATAAATGACAAAAAGACTTGTTCTCTGCAGTTCTGGAGGGCAGGACTAGATCTGGGTTTGAGATATGGGAGGGTATCATTTGGTTGAAGGAGAAAATCTAACATTGGTATCATGGGGGAACAGTAAGAACCTGCTCAATGAAAATGTTAAGACATGCTGGACAACCATCAGCTGAGCAAGTTGTAGCTCTGAATTTTTTGCATTAAGGACAGGATTGGCGCAGAAGGCTGACTAGCCATTTCCAACATGATGATTTTAAGGAACAGAGGGAAGGAATTTCCTAATTAAGCTGAAAATGTGTAAGTACAGAATACAGACTACATCTTCTCATACTAGTTGGTACTATTGTTTGAGTTACTAGGAGTCATCTGTTTATAGATAGCAAAGACTGAGGGGCTTGCCGCACTCCAAAGAAAAGTGACAGTGCAGCAGGAACATTCCATCTTCCCTGCTGCCTTAGCACTTGATGTCATCATTCTTTTGTTCCAGTGTCCCATAAGGGTCAGAGGTAAAACTGCATCTTTTTGCTAACCAGAAGAACCTGTTAGCAAAAAGACACGTTTTTACCTCAGTCCCCCACGGGACATAAAAAAGAACACTAGATTGATGATGTCATGTGGTAAGGTAGCACAGAAGATGGAACAATCCTGCTACACTACTGCTTTTCTTTGGAGTGCAGTAAGCCTCTAACAGTTTGGTTCCTTGGGATTGATTTTATTCCTAGCAATAAATCAAGTTAGATATTCATCCATTCCAATTTCAAGGCTAGTTCATACAACCATCCATTACAGGGAAATGTCATCAAAAGGAGGTGAATATTTTCATTGTTCTTCTCTGTTCATGTTTTTGTAAGTTTGCTTCCATGTTGAAAACAAAATAACTGCAAAATAATTCAGCAGCTGTTTTTCATATGGTGGGTGTCATCCTGGCATGGAATATTTAGAGCAATTACTAACTGCCTTTTTAGTGCAGTGTCACCTTATTTGTGGAGCTGTGTCCATGGAAAAGATAAGTTCATTGTATTATATTATGATATGCTATGTCTCCTATGACATTCTGTCTAGTCTATGGAGAATGACCTTCTGCAAGATTTTTTTTTCGTTGAAGCCTAAAACTCACAGTTTCACATTTCTATTTTTGAGGGCAAGGTAGGTTACATATACAACAATGTCACAATGTTAGGTATTTGATCTAATTATGTATGTGCCTTGTTAGGTATTAGGCACATATATAAATAAAGTAATAAATGCTGTCATACATTCACTTGGGAGAGGTACCTCAATTTTTTTTTTCATGTGTTTATTTGGAGGTGGTAGGGCATGATTATACCTTATGACAAACTTTGTAGAACACTGAAACAATACAGAGCCCCAGAGCTTTTTCCTGCCATACACTGCCTAGAAAAAGAATTAGAGCTGACATGAAGGGAATATGGGCTGCATAGTGCAATGTCATACGGATTTTGTTTGGTGTTTTCTACGTGGAGAAGATAGCTTGAAAAACCAAGCTAAATAGTTTGAAACCTATTTAGGCACACCAAAAGAAGATTCTTCAGCCAGAACCTGTCGTTGCCAACTTTACCTGAGCTGAAGACCAGATAGTCAAGGCAAAACAGAGGTGTGCCATACCCTCCAAATGTTCCCATTTGACAGAGATAGTCCTGATTAACCCTCTACCAGCCCACTTCTTCAGGTGCTTTTACAATGCCCCAGTTTCTTTCTCTTCCTTTTGCTTCCCCCCTTTGTCCTCAATTTATTTCACTTGCTCCAAACTGAGTTCGAAATGCCAAAGCAGTTTGCACTCAGCAGAGAAGAGAGGAGGGCACATAATCTTGCCATTTTACATAGGCTTGGGCAAAAGCAAACTATTGCAGCACCTTCTTGCTTGTTTGTCCTTCCTCATTAAACATTTCTGGCATCTTAACAATACTCAGATACTGCTTGGTTCCCCAAGTCCCTGTTTTCATCTGGGAAAGTTTGGAGGGTACGGTGTGGTCAGGTAGGAAGCCCAACAAGGCAAAAGGAAGTATATGGACATTAAAAGGGTTTATAGTTTCTGTAGTATAAACAAGTCTGACTTGGAAATCTTTAGGTCCAAGAGTGTTTATTGAACCTCCATATCGTACTGCTGTAAAGAAGATTTGTCACCAGTCTGGCTGATTTCCTTGCAGTTGCACCTTTCAGTGACAGCAAAAGGATGGTTTTATTTATTTATTTATACCCCGCTCTTCAGCCACAAGGCTATCAGAGCGGCTTACAAATTGTTTTAACCAATAGCAATTTACACATCTACACTGCATTAAGCAGTTTCCAATGTGTGTTAGTTAATTGCCCCCACAAGCTGGGTACTCATTTTACCAACCTACAAAAGGATGGAAGGCTGACTGAACCTTGGAGGCCGCTGGAATCAAACATGCAATGTGGTGACTTGCAGTACTGGTATTTAACCACTGCACTACCAGGGCTCCTGGTACAGGAGGAATCACTTCCTGGCAAATGTGGTTCAAGGTCTACTGTAGCCCTGAGTAATGAGAGAAACAAATATTTTTAAACTCCATCAAACCACGTAAAATATGAACTGGTATATATTTCAAGTCACCAGATTTGCTACATGTGTGTTTTTTATTTGTTTGCACTGATCACAAACAAAATAAGTGGATTTCCCAGATATATAGCTGCTCCTGAAGAAAATGCACACGGTCTCCTACTTGATAAGACTTGTCTTTCCTTTATGGAACCCACTCAATGTTCACAGCAGAATTTTCCATTGTCACTCTAGAGATGTGACAAATTGCCAATGAGTAGAGGTGTTGGGCTCTTGAAGTAAAAAGGAATGACAATAACAGTCCTGTTGTACTTTATAGACTGACACACTTACTGTGGTACAAGCATGGATGTGGAACATCTTAAAGAAGCATTTCAGTGACAGATTTATCTACACCAGCCAGGATATGCCAGCTTCCTGCTGGCATACCCTAGCTGTGGAGCTGGGCCATCCTTATGCCATTACCTCGAAAAAAAAGGCCGAAGTCCACACAGGAAAGCCGGCCTGTCCCTGCAGCTGCTGCCACCATTTTCACTGCTGTCTCAAAAGTCAGGAAGGGGGCTGCAATATGTGACTGCAGTCCCCCTGCATGTGACCAGTCTTGGTCACATGCTGAGGGACCCATGCCCAGATTTTGGGAGAGCCAGGGAGCTGATGGCAGCAGCAGCAGCAAGGGGAAGAGTGCTGGATAGGCTCCTGCAGACATATGGGGTTGGATCTGGGTTTTGTCCAGCGGTAATGGATTAAACTTGATATTATGCTAAAATGGTTTATTGGGCCCTACCCCAGCATGCCTCCCTCTCAGCCCCATATCTACCATGGGGATGGTGAGGGCTGCCAGGGCAGAATTGAGTAAATGCCCTGCATCATATGGACTGAAGGGCTCTGAGACGGGGACAAGCTGAGGTATTTAGACCATATAGATAAGGCCTTAGGAGCAAAATATATGTGTTAAATTGCACCTGTGAGTAATGAGGCCCAAATGAATATGCCCATATTGTCCATTACATTTGGGGCAAATATATTTAAATACGATTCGTTTTGCAAACATTTGCAAAACAAAGTGTGTTTAGGATAACCGCCTGATTATAAAAGCAAATAAGAACTTTGGTTTAAAACACACAGTTATCTAGATAGATAGATAGATAGATAGATAGATAGATAGATAGATAACTTAGTATTTATTTTCCTTCTGGATGGAGCAAAACATCCTAACCTGTTTAATTAGTATATTAAATAAAGTTTATTATTCAAGATGATACTTTTCCTTTTGAAAAGTGACAGATTTTTCCCTGAAAGTATAAATTATCCCTTGCTTCTTTATGCCTCCCCTCAAAGGCACATCTATTATGATATTGATGTAGAAATATTTTTTTGTATTTAATCAGTTGGTAATACGAAAGCTGCTCAAGCAATTAAAATATTTGCTAGGTACATTGCCCTGCTTCTGGAAGAGGTAAGAAAGTTAGTCTTCAAGGCTTTTGTTTTTAAAGAAAGCCACAACTTTGATGCTCTAGGGACTTGGAATGTTATGCAAAATTCCAAAGTGCTACATTTGTCACCAAAGGTCAACAGATGCAGCCAAAGATGCATGATTAAAAAAAATAGCTTGTGACTTGGCAATTTGTCACATGCAAATACTATCCATTTTCTGCAGCTGTATATCACTGTGTATAGTGGTGGTAGACAGCTTAGTGGCAGAATGTGTTTTTAGTTCTTGTTAATTGGATTTTTAGATGCATAGCAATTATTAGGAAACACACCTATCCCAGGTGATTGAAAACTATCATTCTCATTAGCTCTAACTGAGATTGATTCTAATTAACAGAGTGACTAATGTAATACCAATAGAATTTTAATTCTAACTGGACTTCTTTTTTGCTGATGGTGCATTGATTTTTCCATACATGCATGCATGCCTACACTACACACCCCATATCATTTCACATATGAAAAGTTGACACCTGTGACCAACCAACATCGGAGTGTGATCAAAAGGTTGTGGCAATCAGAGGGCAAAAATTATTGATGGAGAGCACATAAAACTACTATTGTATGCTGAATAACCTTGAAATTTATGTACTTGATGTACTGGATTTCAAGAAAACCTGAAAAAAAAAAAGTAAATACAATACTCCCTGTGTGTTTGCACATGCACACAACATAATTAACAATAAATACAATATTATTTTAATACATTATTGTCAAATTAAAATGCTTTTATTAGAGCTGCTCAAAATTACAGCTTTCTCTTAGATCTACGGTCGCTGCTTGAACTCTCTGTAAACACACACACACACACACACACACACACACACCTTCTTCATAACATGGCACTCATATGGTCACCTTGAGTCAGACATAGCTTATTAGCCCCTAACCTATTCTACAAGGTTGTTCTTAGGATGAAAATGGGGGAGGATGAATGGGTGTGTGTAAAATAATGTGCAATTCTTTTAGCTCCCACCTATAAAGAAAATAAAATTACTTGAGAAAGCTATGGGGGGCATGATTGAAAAAAAAAACATTCTAATGGCTTTCTAGAATTTCTCAGGCTGCAGTCCTGTACACATTAATCTCAAAGTAATTCCCACTAAACTCATTAGGGCTTACTTGTGTGTAGCTATGTGTGTGATTGCATTTTTAATGTACATGGAATATGCAGGGGAAAAAAGTCCTCAAAAATATGTACACAGTGAAATCTCTCCCAATGTTGGAACAAAAGTGCAGCCCTGGTGATTGCATGTGCATGTACACACACACACACACACAGTAATTTAAAAAGGAGGGGGTGGAGAGAAGAAAATCAGTAAAATTTAGCATGGAAACAAAAGTTTTGTGCAAATCTCAAAAACAGAAATAAGAACTGAAGGGAAGAGAAAAAATATTTTCACATAAGGGATGTTTCTAGTTAATACTAATCCTATTTTAGGGAGATTAGAGACAGAGGGATTTCTTTGTCTATGAGAAAGAGAACATGTAAGCTGTGGCATCACTAATGCTGGGGTCACCTCTCTCCCTGATTGTGTCTCCTGGTGCAGTTCAGCCTCGCCACACACACCCTAGTGCTACCAGTGAGTGTAAGAGTGCTTTGTACACCTTCTTAGTGATGCTGTACTTCAAAGGGGATCTCTTCAAGGAAATATCTTAAATGGTAGGTTCCTGTCCTGTATTTATACCTCTTACTTACCTGAAGAAACAATTCTGAGTCTCACAGCACAGAATGTTCTGTTGAAGACCTATTGTCCGAACCCCTTCTCTCATCTTTCTGCTGAATTAATTGAGTGAAAACTAGTCTCACACTTTGAACTCAGTTTGCAGAAAATTGAAGGAAGCCATGAAACCAGGATATGTTCACATCACCTGTGAAAACAGGAAGGAAGAAGATTGATCCTTGCTATCCTAGAAGAACCAGGACAGTAGAGATAAAAGGGCAGAGGTGTCTATAGAAGGACAGTAACAAAGGTCTCATCTATATGAGGGGGGGGAAATAAAGGACAAACACGAACAGGCAGTCAGTCGCACAGATGCGAACTGCCTACATGGTTTTTCCAGTTCCCCCCCTAAACTCCACATGACCCCATGCTGGCTGGGGATTCTGAAGGGTGTCCTCCCCACTGACCTCACATGCGGGCCTCTGCCTCCTCCTCCTCCTCCCTCGTCCTTCCTTCCTTCCTTGTCCAGGAGCTGCTGCTGTTGGGGTTGGTGGTGGGGCTGTGCTGCGGTCCTCCCTCCTTCTTTGGCTGTACCAAGCTGGTCATCCTGTCTCCTTCTGCCTCCCCTGGGAGAGAGGAGGAGGACAGTGGCAGCAGAGCTGGGAAGGAGGCTGGATGGAGGGGACGGAGGATGGAGGACAGAGGAAGACAGTGGCAGCAGCATGGATGCTGCATGCCTTTTTAAAAATGGCTGCCACCACTGATTCCCCTCTCTGCAAGCCCCACCCCATGTGTTGGATCAGCCAATCAAAAGGCTGCCTGTTTGAATCTGTGCAACCATGGCTGTACACATGGTTGCACAATTTGAACATGGACAGATTTATCCGGGAGAAGAGGCAGACAAGCCACTCATGGATTTTAAGGTTAGTTTGGCTGCCCCCCACCCCGCTCTGAATGACATGTATAAATATGAATGGCCATGTGAACAGATTGCTGATCTTTCGCACGGCGTTTGTATTTATCTTGCCATGTAGACAGGGCCAGAGTATGCACACACACCTGGGATCAACTGGGAATGTTTTTCTTCAAATGAAAATCAGAAAGAACAGAGAAATAATCTAGGACTTCCTGGTCTTTTAAATCAGTCTGGATGTACCCTTAGAGTGTTTTCTAAGTCCCATTCAGTTTTTCCCCAATTTGAATTTTGCAATTTTAGGTAAATTCTGATTGGGGGGAAAAAACTGAACTGAAACAGAATTCTTGCTGACAGTTTCATTTTTTCCTCACTGATGAATTTTCTTTTTTTCTTTTTTTGTAAATTCTGATAAATAATGAACTGAAACATAAATCTCACAAATATTGTGTCACATATAACTTAAGGTGTGATGTAAACATGTCTAAATATAGAATAAAATGGGGTGGAAATTTATTTATTTTGCTGAATGCATCAAAGCCTCAGAAATACTGATATTTCTGAACATAAATTGAGCCTGGTGCCTTGTTTGGGTTTAGGAGATATGTGTTAGGTAAACAGATTTTTCACTCATTCCTGGACATGTGGCTGATGGAGTGTTTAATTTTTGTTCCTTCCACTATATAGAGTCACAGTTTAACAAATCTCAATGTGTCAGGATGCATCCATACTACACAAATAATCCAGTTTGAAACTGAATTATTTGCCATGGCTTCTTCTTATGCAAACCTGGCATTTGTAGTTTGGTAAGAAGGCTAAAGACCTTGCAAAACTACAAATCCTGGGATTCAATAGGAAGGAGCAATGGCAAATAATCCAGTATATAGTGTGGATTAGGCTTTGAAGCTCCCTCCTGTTTTTAGTATATGTATAATCAAATCTGGTCCTAAATTTCAGAGTGGGGAAGGAAAATGTGTGACTTTCCAGACATTCTCAGAGTACAGTACCCATGATCCCTCACCACCAGCTATCCTGGTTAAGGCAATCACAGTCCAACGGCATCCAGAGGTTAGCCTTGCCAATCCTGAGCTGGAAAAATATGCAACATTTGTTCCACAAAATACAGTTGTTTTAAGTCTGGTGCTCCGCTTTATGTTCATTTGATATTAGTGATAAAATGGGCACCCTGCCACTCTTCCTTTCTTCACTTTCCAGTGGAAGTTGTAATAATGTCAATAAAACCCATTGCTCATTATTCTCTTTGCTGTCTTGGTTAGCTTCAGTCTAATTTTGCTTTCTGCCCTTGAAACAAACAAAAAGGTGAATACATTTAAAGACGATTAATGTATGTGTATCTTAAGGAAGAGCATTTCCCCCCCACCTCTCCACTACTCTACCCATTTCTTTCCTGGGTTAAAACTACCAGCAAATGGCTCGCTTGTTCAATGCTTCCTCATCTCTCCATCCAGCAGGGACCATCAATCATTTTGAAGCTGGTGATATTTTTTCTGCAAGATGCTCAGGTCTTTTCATATTGAAGGAACCTTGATTTAATCAAGATCTGAAAAACACCCTTTTAGTTGAACACAAAGGGCCTTTCTTTCTCCCCCCCCCTCCAGTTTTTGACTGATATCACATTGCCACTGTAAAATTAAAGCAGAAATATTGCAGACGTATGTTAGCAAAAGAAACACTCAGCCAATTGCTATGTTTTATTGATAGGAGCAAATCTGAATTCTTGCAAGGAGTTGGGGTATTTTTTTGCTGACTCTATGGCAGAGGCTGACTTTGGATCTTGGCAGTTTTTCTGTGAGCAATGGATTACTAATTTTAAAAACTTAAAGAGAATTAGATCAAACATGGAGCTCCGGAAGACACTAATTCATTAGTTCCCTGCTTGGCAGAGAACTGTTTCCCATCAGGGTGAGACAGGCTGGCTTCCTGTGCAGGTGGAAGATTTCATTGCTGGACTATTTCTTGCATTTTCATTAGAGCTCATTAGCATTTAAGTTAATTAAGTATGTTTATTCCTGGTGTGCAGTTTCATAAGATGTATATGTTGTTAATGTTTGTCCACTATTATTGATTGTTTTTTGATAGTCGCTGGTAATGTTCCAGGTTTGGGGTTTTTTATGAGACTGGCTATGTAACTCGAAAGCATTGAGGCCTACTGTTACCTCTTGGGTTGTCTCAATGAGAGGATATAGTGCTGATTCCTTTGTATTATTGCAACTTCGCAGCATTGTTCATTTGTCTCCACAGTCTTTTAGCAAAATTGATAATATGCAACACTATCCATGTTTGAAGGCACGTGCCTGAGAATCAAGATGGTGACCAAGTAAATTAGTGTGTTAGTTTTCTCTACATGTTGTTGCCACTGCAGAGTATTTTTTTAAACTCTAAAGCAAAGGTGAGCAAGTGCGACCTTCTGCTTTAAAAAAGTTATTTGGCTGACTCAGAGCAGCAAAAAAGTGTAGGATCAGCAATGTGAAATTCCAAAGTGGAGCTTCAAGCCGCTTCCTTGCTGGAAAGCCCACCCCCTGTGAACGTCTGACCAATCTGCTGTATGCTTCTGCTCCTCTACAAAAATGTGCAGCATCCAAAATCAATTGTCTAAATGAGCGGTAATGCATATTACCGCACATTATTTAAGAAACTTTGGGAAAAACCATAAAGGCTTTTCCCATGTAGTTTTTGTATTTTTTTGTCCCCTCCTTCCGAATAAGGCAAACCACCATGGGATCTCATTGGAACAAAAGGTATTCTCCTCGAATTCTATGAGGAATATTTTCACTGTCTAGACAGCCCCTAAGGGTAACAATGCAACTCTGTCTTTCTGTCTTTCTGTCTTTCTGTCTTTCTGTCTCTCCTTCCTTCCTTCCTTCCTTCCTTCCTTCCTTTGATTATACAATGACTCCACTATCTTGGTGTTGCTCATATTATATTGCAATACTCGCAACAAGTATTCCACAGTTCTGAATGGAGGAACCCATACCTTGAACATGTTTACATTTCTCTAGTGCTTTAGTTCGGAGAAGTACACTAGAACTATCTATCAGAGATTTCTAAATACCTAACCAAATTACAAATTCGAAGATTCTTCAGGATGGAATTATGACATTAAAAGTGATGTTCCTAAATGACACAACTAGCATTCCCAGGTCTCAGGGCAAGAGGAGTAAATCTCAGGGTGAAAATGTTGCCTTGAATATACATACAATTCAATACACAACACAATGCAGAGAAATTCTGAGCTGAATATAGTACTATAAGATTCCTGCTTTGTGACTTTCCCTATCTTACTGTTAACTTCTAAAATTTGTTCCCAACTCTATCACTCAATCCTAAATGGCTGAAGCTACAGTACTATTTGTTGTTGTTGTTCTGAAGTGTTTGTGAATTGCACCATTGTCAGCAAAAAGCCTTGTGCAAATGTATTTCTTTCTCAGCTCTACTTTGGCACATTATTTATTTATTTATTTCATTCTTGAGTTCACTTTTCTGTTTTTCCTTTTATTTTTCATGCTCTTTCTCCCACTGTCACAATTCCTTTTCAAATGTCTTCTTCTCTCCCCTCCCATCCACTTTCTCATTCTTTCCTTCCTCCACAGCTCTTGTCTGTACTCATCTCTTTGCTCATCCCTAGATCTTTTTTTGTCTGTTGTTTCCTAGTTTCTCCTCCACATTCCTCTTCTCCTTACCCTCCACTCACCCACAGTCCTGGCTAAATGTCTTTTCCTTTCATTCTCTCCCTCTCTCTTCCTTGCCCACTCCACACCTCCTAGTTCCATTCATTTCTCTTCTTATTCCCTACTTCTTCCACTCTCTTGTTTTCTTCCCATCCCCAATTCTGGCCACATTTTCCTTCTCTGTTCTCCTCCACCCTTTTGTTCTTCATTCCCATCCCTTCCCCCACTTCTAGCTCCACTTCTCTTACATCAGTGCTTCTCAACCTGTGGGTCCCCAGATGTTGTTGGACTACAGTTCCCAGGAGCCCTCTGAGGTCTCACCTTGACAGCTAGGTGGTCCTTCCAGTCATTAGTGAAGCTGTAGGACTGAACTCGCAGCCTCACTAATGACTGGGAGGACCATCTGCTATCAAGGTGAGACCTCAGAGGGCTCCTGGAAACTGTACCAACAATATCTGAGGACCCACAGGTTGTGAACCACTGTCTTACATGCACTCATCATCCTTGTCTTTCCCTCCCACTCTGACTCCCTGCAAAAAAATAAAAATAAAAAAATATTGAACCATGACTGGCATGTGTTACATTCTCAGCAAATTAAAATTGTAAGTCCCGTTAAAGTCAATAGAGCCTGAACAGACAAAATTAGATAGAATTTGCCTTGTTGGATTATTATCATAGCAAGGTAAAAAGAAGAAAACATTGTTGGAAGGGGAAGAAAAAAGAAACTTGCATTCATTGTCTCAGAAGGGCACTGGGGGATAGGAAGGAAGATAAATAAAACAAAACGAAACTGGCATTGGTTACACTACCCCTAAAGCTGACTCCCAGATATGGGGTAGCTGGTCACCATCTGCACATAGATGTCAGAAAAAGTGAGAGGAGGACGTACTAGGAGCTATCTGTCAGTGGCCCTTACAATGGTTACTTGAAACGGATGTTGATGCCTCTTACTTTTGTGTATGTGCTTTCAAGTTGCCTGTCAACTTATGGTGACCTCATGACTTTCATTGGGTTTTGTTAAGAAAGGAATACTCAGAGGTTGTTTTGCCAGTCCCTTCCTCTGAAATGTAGCCTATAGCACCTGGTGTTCATTGGCAATCTCCCATCCAAGTACTAACCAGGGCTGACCCTGCTTAGTTTCTAGAGACATGGGAAAAGATGGCAAAAGGGATGAAAAGACTGAAAAGCTACTCTAGGTAGACCAGCAATGTTAATTAAACTACTTGTTGCTTTTTCAGTTTGTCCATTTTTAATATTTTTCTTTAAATGAAAGGAAAACTTTTATTTCACTGGGGAGGAACTGAAAAAGAAGACATGAACCACTGCTTTCCAGTGCTACAAGGATTCCTTGTACTGAGCGAGAATGGACACAAACACCTTTGATTGCTGTGAATCTATGCTACATCCACAGCAGGGGATTGTTATCTTGGAAAGGTATGAAAGCACCTCAGCTGTAAAAATTCAAAGACAGCAAGAACTTTCTCTAATTAGCCTTTAACTGTCTGGTAAAAGCAAATCTATCACATGTTGGAAATGTCTCTATAGCATCATATACCACTGCCCTTCTTTTCTTGTACCATCATCAGGTAAAAGCCCTTTGCTGTTGTGCTTGTGGGGAAATACTGGAAATGCCTTTTGAAAATGATTTTTGTGCTCAGACTGTGTGTTGCAGTCATCAAGTTTCATCCTCTTCTTCTGGGTTTTCTAGACATTCATGATTTACATGGAATGAATGTGACTTTAGTGTACAAGTGTAACTGAGCATATGGAAGTAGCATAGTACAGAGCAGGGACAGGAAGTTGTCTGTGTTACCCTCCAAGAGACCTTGAAGGACAGCATTCCCCCATTTCACCCATTAAAAAAAATGTCCCCAGATGTCAAAAAACTTTATAGAGGGTATAGGGGAATTTTTGTCACTTGTTGGCCCCCACTGGGCCATTTTAAACTCAGGAGAGTCCCCTTTTTTTTTTAACAAAGGAAGTGACTGGAACTCACTTCCTGTTCATTTCCAGTTTGAAAAAAAAGTGCTTCTCTGGGGCCTAAAATGACCAGAGAACAGAAATGTGGCCAAATGGTCCCACAATCTCTAGAACAGCATTTCTCAACCAGGGTTCTGCAGATCCCTAGGGTTTCCCTAGAGATTGCCAGGGGTTCTGCAAGAAAATAGTAATAAATTCACAGAGAAGTGGTGAGCTGAAACAGCTTATCTTGCCCCTCTACAACAGAGAAAGCCGGAGAAGAATGAGTTTACCATGACGGTGGCTTGGCAAGAAGCTACAGCCTCCCTCTATGCTCAGCCTGGCTGCTTCGTTGCTGCCTTTTTCAAGTTCTGTTAGCTCAGAGCTCAATCTTTGGCTCAGAGTCAGTGATGTAGCCATGTTTAAAAATTTGAAGGGATGCCATACTGAGGATGGAGCATGCTTGTTTTCTGCTGCTCCAGAGACTAGGACATGGAACAATGGGTTCAAACTACAGGACATTTTTCACATTTTAATAATGTATCACGATAAATATATTTGTTTGTCATTTAATTTATTTTTATTATAGATTACCTTTTTTGGCATTTTCATAGGGTATTGTGTCAGTATTTTAATGTACTCTATAAAGACTTCTCTGCCAGTATGAACTTTCAGGCCTGTTATTTTCAAGTATCAAATATGTATTGCTAGCAATGTGGAATATAATAAGCATCTATTTTTTCATTGTTTCTGTATTTTTTTTAAAAAAAAGAGAGCAGTAGGTATAATTTGTATGTAGGAGTTCCCTGAGATCTGAAAATTATTTCAAGGGTTCCTCCAGGGTAAAAAGTTTGAGAATGGGTGCTCTAGAGAGCATTTGTGGGCATTTTTACTCCTGGTGTCATATGTGGTAAGGAGGATCCCGTTTGCCCACCTTTGATGTTGAGAAAGGGAATATAGAGTATGTTTCATCTTCTCTCTCTCTCTCTCTCTCTCTCTCTCACACACACACACACACACAAATCATTGAAGGTACATTTAAGGGAGATGTGGAGTAGGCCTTCCTTGGTAGCTGCTTCCATGATGTTGATCTCCTTCCCTACCTTGCTTCTCTCTGACATCTTTGACCCAGAAGGGAAGACCTTCATATTCAAACAAGGGCTTTTTGGCATTAAAATGGATTGCTATTGTGGTTTTTAATGGCATGAGTTTCCAATTGTTTTTAATGCATTTTTTGTTTGTTTGAATTTTCTGTTTTTAAATTGAATTGCATTATTATTTACCATGTTGTGCGCTTTTTTTTTTGGTCACAAAAAATTGAGTGTCTTTTTTCTGGCAGATGGAAATTTAACAAGTAAATAAATAAAACTAGAATGTGGGGCCATGCAATATAGCTAACTGGCAGTAGAGTCACATAAATGGAATTATTTGTGGAATTCACTATTGCAAGATACTATTGACCACTGGCTTAGGTAGTTTTGAATGGTAGTTCACAAATTCATGGACAACTGGTCTGTCAATGGGTATATGTTACCCTTTGCCAAGGTAGAAACACTATGCCATGGAATTTCTAGGGTTGGGAAGAACTTTGGCAGAGAGCAGTTGCCTTTATGCCCTGTTTCTGGATTTTCCAAGGTAGTTGGTTGGAAACTGTGAAACTTTTTTTTTAAATTAAGGTATTTATACCCCACTTTTCTGCCACAAAGGCTCTCAGAGCAGCTTACAAATTGTTAAGGAATAGCATCTACACATCTGCACCACTTTTATAGCATGCTAGGCATTCTCCAAGCGGATTCCAATATCTATTAGCTAATTGCCCCCACAAGCCGGGTACCCATTTTACTGACCTATGAAAGGATGGAAGGCTGAGTGAACCTTGGAGCCATGCAGGATTGAAATCTCAATATTGTGGCCATAGTACTGGCATTTAACCACTGCATCACCGAGGCTTCTTCCAAGATGAAACAAGATGTTGAGATACATGAATCTTTGCTTTGATTAAACAAAAGCCTATTGTACAGATGCAAAATGGCAGCCAACTCCTTCCTTGCCACCTCCTCATCCTCAACTAATCACTCTTCTAACTTTATTATTATTATTGTTATTATTATTAAAGTTTATTTCTAGAGTGCTGTCAGTGTACACAGCACTGTACAAAACAATCAAGGATAAAACAGAATGAAACCTACCGAAGGCGTACAGTCTAAGTAAAACAATAGGCAAAATAATAAAAAAATCAATTAAAACAAGGATAATTACAACAATTAATAACAACATCCACAGTAAACTCAAGTGACAGAAAAAGTAAACGTATATCAGACAAAGTCAGGGAATATAACTAGAATATTTCTCAATGTGTTCAACTTATAATTATTCTATAAGCACAGCCAGATATACTGTAAGCTTAACCAATCTTTTCTGAAACAAATTTACAAGCTACATTAGCTAAATATACATTCCACTTTGCCCCCAATAAACTCAAATCAGTGTACATGGTTCAGCTTCCTTCCTGTAAGGTGTATAAAGATTGATGGTATGTGAACCAGTGGGCTTTATGTCTCATTTTATTGATTGATTGGTTGGTTGGTTGGTTGCCTCTTAAGCCCCCAGGGCTCCCAAGGTACCTAAATCTCAGTTTACCAAGTCCCAGCCCCAGGCTGGAACCATTACTTGCCATCAGCTATGGTCAATTAAAGTGTATTGGTATCTGTAGGGTAGAGGTCAGAGCAGGATAAGTTGTTGTAAAATAAATAAATATAATGTATATCATGAAAAAAAAAGGATAGTTCTGTTTCTATGTGGAGACGTGCCACATGACATGAGAAGGCACGTAAGAAATATATGACTATTCATTTTTCTTGTGTGACAGCCAAAATGCTATGACATTTTCACTCCACAGTGTTTATATTCAAGAAAGAAAAGGAAACTTTCCCATAATTAAGCAGTAAAATCAGTTTAAGCTAATATTAAATTAAAAAAAAAAACAAGAACAAAACAGAAGTGTCATCAGTCCCTTCACTTTTAAAATGTGCATAAATGAATAACTTTTAATAGAGTCTTGCCATCCCCTTGAGCTGTAGGCTTACTGGTAGCACATAGGTGCTAATCTCAACTTCCTGCAAGAAACGGTTTAAAAGCCTTTCAGTAAAAAGGCCAAGATCAGCAAAACTACAAAGTCATTTAGCTTTAAGCTGTGTTTGGAAAAGGTGTTTGTTTAAGTGTGAGTATGTTTAACTTTGCTTCTAAGGTAGAATGGAAAGGGGTCAGCTTCTTCATGATGGGGACAGTGACAAAATCTGATACACTGGTTGGATTTTGTTTTTTGCTCCCATTAAAGGGGAGTAAAATTAAGGGCAGTAAAAGCTTAGTTTTCCCAATGCTAACGTAAGTGATATGGGCACAGTTCTGAATGTGGAGAAGTGACTAGTGAGGTGCCACAGGGTTCTGTCCTGGGCCCAGTGCTATTAAACATCTCTATCAATGACTTGGATGAAGGAATACAAGGCATGCTTATCAAATTTGCAGAGGACATCAAATTAGGAGGGGTGGCAAATACCCCATTGGACAGGATCAGAATTCAAAATGACCGTAACATAGTGGAGAGCTGGGCCAAAACTAACAAAATGAATTTCAACAGGGAGAAATGTAAAGTACTACATTTAGGCAGAAAAAAATGATATGCACAGATATATGATGGGTGACACCTGGCTTAACAACAGTACATGTGAAAGGGATCTAGGAGTCTTAGTCGACCACAAGCTAAACATGAGTGAATAGTGTGATGTGGCAGCTAAAAAGTCTGGGCTGCATCAACAAGAATATAGTGTCTAGATCTAGGAATGTAATAGTACCACTTTATTCTGCTTTGGTCAGACCTCAGCTGGAATACTGTGTCCAGTTCTGAACACCACAATTCAAGAAAGATATTGACAAACTGGAACGTGTCCAGAGGAGGGTGACC
Source organism: Gambelia wislizenii (assembly GCA_030847615.1). Classification (NCBI taxonomy): domain Eukaryota; kingdom Metazoa; phylum Chordata; class Lepidosauria; order Squamata; family Crotaphytidae; genus Gambelia; species Gambelia wislizenii. The sequence goes on along the minus strand of JAUMIR010000003.1, from coordinate 189,479,260 downwards.
AAAATGGTGAAAGGTCTGGAAGCCATGCTCTATGAGGAGCAGCTTAGGGAGCTGGGGATGTTTAGTCTGGAGAAGAGAAGGTTAGGAAGTGGCATGATAGCTATGTTTAAATTTTTGAAAGGTTGTCATATTGAAGAGGGAAAAGTGATTGCTCCTAAGCATTAGGAAGAACATCTGATGGTAAAAGCTGTTTGACAGTGGAATACACGGCCTGGGGGTGTGGTGGAGTTTCCTTCTTTGGAAGTTTTTAAACAGAGGCTGGGTGGTCATCTGTCAGGAGTGCTTTGCTTGTATATTCCTGGAAGGCAGTGGGTTGGACTGGATGGCTCTCATGGTTTCTTCCAACTTTATGGTTCTATCACTCCTTCAAAACCACCTTCTCTTTTTAAATTGGTAGATTCTCTTCGTTGTAATTATGATCTCGATCTCTCTCTCTGCCTTCAAATCAGTGTCACATCTAACACACAAAAATGAAATACAAAACCATATATTTATAACTTGGCTTCACAGCAGATCATTACTATGTTAGCAAACACCTATTTAAATAGTCTGATAGGTGATAATTTTGCTCTCTTTCCCTTTGGACAGTGTGGCTTTCATCTGCAGTATTTTATTACCCTTCCTTCTAGTCCCCTTGAATGTTTAAAAATCTCTTCTAGTCACCATGTTCTTAATTTTGGTGAACAGCAGAAATAGACACAATGTTCATATAGGACATGAGTGAAAATGCAGCTAGACTGTCTACTTTTTTCTGAAATATTTGTTGTTGTTGTTGTTGTTTGTGAGTTCTTCTGTGTGTTTCTCTTAGAATTAAAAAACTCACTGTAGCTGTGTCTGTATCAACATTACTATGTGTGGAAAACCTGAGGAAAACATATTTAGAAGTACATTGAGTCTTTATGTATCTTATGTTAGTTGAGAATTAATTTATGGTGGGTGGGGGGGAGAAAAAGCAAGAGTTCCTTAATGTTGTGTTCTTTGCTAGAGATTAAGCAGAATCTGTGCATTACAGAGAACTATTCTCTCTCTCTCTTTTTTTTAATAAGTCATAATTCTTTAATATAAAAGATGTCACAGGAAATAATGGAATGGTGTCCTCAAAATCCTGGAAATAGTGGAGTGGCATTCTTAAAATCTTCCAGTTTGAGGCAAAATAAAATAAAATAAAATAAAATAAAATATCCAGCCTTGAAATTAAGAAGATGATGTTTTCTAGCAGCCAAGATACTTAACTCCTTCTAGAAACACTTTTTCAGTACAGATCCGTTGCTTTCACATGTGCCACCTGGTATGCATTTTGACTAAAACATCTGTTTACAGAAGCTTAGTGTGATCACAATGATTTTTACCTCCCTGTTTCATGGTCTATGATCCCCAAATTGCCATTTCAGCTTGAACTTCAAGGGAAATTGGAAGAAAATTGGAAGCCCTACTCATTAAACTGTGAACCCCATCATTATCCTAGGAAGCAGGCATCAGGACAAAATTTCCTAGAATTTTCCACAGATGGGGGCGGGGAGAAAAGAATCCAACAATTTTTCCCATCCATCTCTTGCTCTTCAGAATTCTGCTGATACCAAGTATTCTATTCTGGACACTTTGTCAGCTGTAGGAATTTCATCTTTGCCAATACAGGTTCATCCACAGATCCAGTATCCACAGTTTTACTTATCCATGTCTGAAAAAATATGTTCTCTCTAGGCATTTCTAGGTCCTCCAGTGTGAATCTATGGTCAACCTCTGGTGTTTGTCTCATTGAAAATAGGGTCCCCTATCATCCATAGTTTCAGGTATCCACAGAGGAACATATCCTCCATGGATACGGGTGTTGAACTGTGCACTACTTCTAGAAACAGCAAGTGAAACACTAGATGCCTTGAGGAGAAGGTCAAATTGGAATGTTTGTTTATTTGTTTAACATTGCACCTTTCTCCTGGCATGGGCTCCAAGGAAGCTTACAGAAGGCCTGTAGGATGAGAGATGATACCATCCAAGGAACAAGCAGGTCTTAAAACATATGCCTACCTGTATGCACATGTCAGCTACCAGCAGGATCAGTGTTGAAGAAATACTCCAAATTCCCTGCTCTGTGACCCAAATATTTCTGTTCAGCCTTAGTCTTGTGTCCAGCTCCCAATGTGTTATTCTGGGACTTCCACTACATATTATGCATTTTGCCAGCCTATCCACCAAGCATCATTAATATTTGCTGAGAACTTCAATCCATCTTTGGCTGAAGCTGAGTACCTGCCTTGAGCATAAACAGAGGAGATTGTGAGGCTAGGAAGATAAAAAGCTCTATGCAAACATGTGGCCACATCTCTTACTAAGTTGAAATTAAGGTTTCCCTTTTTGCCCTATTATCCTAAAGCACCAGAGCTGGGGGAACTGTAGCCTCCCAGGGGCTATCAGTCTGTATGTCGCATCCATCCCATCCAGCCAGACAACTGGTATGGATTTGTTGGATAGTAGTCCATTACCACCAGGAGGGTCACAGGTTCCCCGGTCTTGCCATAGACCATACAGGTGAAATGGACAATTCCATAGGTCACCAAAAAGAGCAATGCATTTGTCTTCTTTGTGCCACTTTGATGCTATACCAAATCCTGGTGCATGTTATGGGTTTGCCTTTAAACATATGCAAGCAGAACAAATGTATGCTTGGGAAAGTTATATTTTGACTAAAACTCTGAGAATCCCCAAGGCAGAATGACTGATAATACATTTCATACAGTAATTTTTTGAGGCTCTGGTCTTCCAACATTTGCTGGATGTTCCTGTGAGAAGAATAGACGGTTGTGCAATTCTGAACCTAAAGGAGGAATTGTGTTTGATGCTCATCTGTCAAAAATGGCCATTGACCCATTTATGTATAAGCTATGCCCTCTGTGGAAAGAAATAATACTGAACACAGTAGGATGCATACTCTGGGGTTAGGCTAAGGGAACAATATTCTGGACTTTCATGAAAGGGAATTCACTCTATCTGCTGCTTTGTGGTTCATTATATTTAGACTCTTCCTCCCTGCACCATGTTGAGGACATGCTCTGTTCTCAGCTCCTCCAAGTTAACCTTTCTCTCAGATACTTAACTGTGGATTCAAATGGTGTCTTCAGAGATGCCAAAATCTTTCACCGTTATTCATTTCCATTGCAGAACTTAAAAATTGGTGACAGGGCCTCTGTGGCAGAAAATTTTCACAGTGATTAAAATTATTTGCAGAAATAAGGTGCCATTGTTCAGACTTGGCTTATTATTAGGTACAAATGAGATCACTAATTAGAGAATTGTATCAGAAACTAAAAATCCTCCCTGTGGAGCTCTCCTCATCACAATTCAGATTAGTCTGTCTGATGTTTAATGATAGGTGGAATGCACTGCCAGAGAATGGCACCCATTAATGTGGTTCTTCCAAAAAAATAATGTTTTCTAGCCACAGCTGTGCATTCTCAAGGATCTACCACTATGTGGTTGGTGGGGTGGTATCTGATTTCGGCTATGTATATTTTCAATGGTGACATCTTTGGCTTCTATTAGGATTGCTAACAAATTATGTCTCAGGTGATTGATCTGAAAGAGCATCTCCAGAGAAGATAGTTTTCAGAATTTTGAATGGGGAAGATATATTTTTAAGGTCTAGGATGCAATCAGTGAATTTCAAAACGAAACAGATGTTTCTGTTAACCTGCTCCCTTCCTCTCCTTCTCCGTAGCCATGAGTAGAATATTTTCCTCCAATGTAATCTATGTTTGTGCTGCTTGTCCCAGGTTAAAATAGAAGAGATTGGGATTGTGAATGGAAAAGAAACTCAGTGCCTGCTCTATTTCTGGTCTGAAAATGCTAAAAGTAATAATACCTTGTGGGAAAGGTGCACAGGGTCATTGAAGAACAGTCTAAGCAAATTTGGCAACAAGAATTTTGAATTCTCAGAAAAGTGTTAAATGAGCTATAGCTGTGATAAAACTGATGTAATACTGTGGCATTGTGCCACCTATTGTATTAGAGCTTCATGGTCAACACACACTGAATTTATGCCTCCACAGCATGCAGGGGAAATTTTATTTGGGTTGTTAGAGAAGTCCATCAGGTCCACGTCAAAGTCATTTGGAAGGTTGTTGGTGAGACACCAGCTCCTTTAAGTCTGTGTCTCATTTGCATTAGAAAGTACGAGAGTCTGTTCTTATTAAGGATGACCGTTCATTGCTAGATGTTAAGGTACTTAAAGTATTTTGTCTTAATTAAAATTCTCCAGCTTTTACCACCTTAATTGATGAGTACTAAAATCCTTTATCATCCCCATCATGCTAGTGAACCCATAAAAGACCTGATTGCATTCCATCATTTTCTTCTCTTCCCCTTAAAAAAATAAAATAAAATAAAAATTAAAAAGAGGAAAGCAAGATAACTCTTATACACTATGTTTCTAACCTTCATGAGAATCTTGATACCAAGTGGTTTCAGTCCCTAATTTTTCATACAAGACTTTCTGAGCACAATGAGGAGAAAGGAGAATTTGTAGGATTTGTCTAAGAATAGTAACTGATATTTATCAGAACAAGGACATGAATAATTCAATCAGTGACATGGTCCAGAGAAAATTAAGCACTTTTAAATAGGAGAGGTAAGTAGGTGGTTAACTCCTTCCCACTGGAATAAGAGGTCCTTGAAGTAAATGCTTGAGGATGGAAATGGCATATTCATTGCACATTTTTCATGATTTTATAAAGAACTCTGGGCAGTATATGTGATGGTGTTCCATCCACCACCCAATACACTAAAGCATTTGACTATCATAGTAATACTGTGATGGTTCACACACTAGGCTACTGATTTTCATGGATGACAATTTGCCTTATTTAGCACCATGTTTTCCATTGTACTTATTTGGAGCACTTTGAGCCCCCTTTCTATAGGCTGCTTATTACAATAAATAAATCCAAGAAGCACAGCCAATATGAAAGACAGCAAATCCCTCAGCAAAGAACCAACAGAATGGACAAGCAGATTAAAAATCAGGTGAAAAGATTTCTGACCCCACCCCAACAATAAAGGAAGGGGAAGGCATTCATTTTAGACAAGACCATGGCAATGGACCAACAATAGTCATAACATTTTTTCATAAGTAGGCATACTGAATGAAACCTGATTCGATGACTGAGGCTGGAACTCTTTTCACATTCACAGTGAATGGGTCCTGTTAAACATAATATGGCTTACTTCTGGGTAGGCATGCCTAGGAGTACCCTTTGAATCTGGGGTGTCAAATAATAGGAGAAGCAATTTCTGATAACAACAACAAAAAGTAACAGCTGCTACTACTACTATTCCTATTTTTGCTACTATTAGTATTATTAGCATTGAGCTGCATTTATATCCTGCACTTCATGCAAAAGTTCAGGTTCATCATATCGTTTCCTTTTCCTCCCCTGTTTTATCTTTACAGCTACCCTGTGAAGTAGGTTAGGGTAAGCGAGATCAACTCAAGTGAGGTTTCTGGTTAGGTGCCAGGGTGAATCTCAGTCTTGTCAAGACATATCCAATTCTTTTCCAAGGGAGGCTCAATTGGCCACCTCCTTGTTTTCTTATCGGTGGCCAGCAAAGGCCTTCTTATTTAAACAGAACATCAACTTCTAATTGGTTAGAACAGTGCAACGGATGTGTTATTTCTAATGTACATCACTCCTGATTTGCCTCAGTTCAACATATGTCTGCTGGTCCTTATGCACCTCACTACAGCTTCCAGACTTTGGAGATTATCAGACAGGAACACAAAAAGTGTTCCTATCCCACAATCTCCAATCCTGCCCCGTCCTGGCACAATAACCCTTTCTATGACACTTACCTTCTCTCCTGTCCAAAGGCAGCCCATGAGTTTCATATGCCAGCAGTGTTGGCACCAAAACAGAATGGAGGAATCTATTGATGGCTCAGTCCATCAATAGAAAGAAACGCCATAATGATGTGAGTGGAACGCAAAAGGATGACACCGTCTGATATAGGTGTCCTTATACATTCCTCTGGCTTCATGATGGCACCACATTAGCCACATCGATAATCTCCTTTCTGTCTGGGTAATTCTATCCTGCCTTTCACTATAAAGACAGTATTCTCATTTATGTATGGGAAAAATATTTTTTAAAAAAATATTAAGAAAATTGCCAAAAACATGTTTTTCAGTTGAAAACCCTGAGAAGAAGAATCTTGGACTGACAAGAATCTTTATAGTTAGGGATTTATTCTGTGCAAAATTTGCACGTGGTTGTTTTGTGCAGCAAACAGCTTTATCTGCATAGAAAATAGTATTTTCAGGCATAAATATTATTTTCTGTACAGAAAATGCTGTTTTCTGTGCAAAACAGCCATGTCAGAATTTTGTGCAGAAGAAGTCCTGAATTGCAAATAGGCTTCAAAAACTATGTGGTTTTCAAAGTCTTTCACACAATAGGAAGAACATTGCTAAAATTACTCCTTGATTCCTTTGAAAAGAAACTTAGTGAAGAATTACATCCCAATGCAGGTTGGCTCACAGCATATGAAAATAACCATCAAATGATCAAAATAGAGAAAAGCAGAGATGGTGATAGCAGATAAAATATATTGTCTTTTCCATGGGTTGAGATCAGATTGTATCTAATGATTTGGATGGACTGTGGTTGTAACGCAGAAAAAGAATTAGCAAAATCTTCATATCTAACCCTCTGTTATCCTGGCCAAAATCACTGGTGACCAAATAACCTTGAGCAAACTATCAATGGAGTTCTTTTTGGAGTGTGTATGGTAGAAACACAACATTTATGTCTTAGTCTACAAATGGTTAACTTATGTTCGTACTACGCATGTTATGTTCATACATACACATTACTTTAATATGTTCAGCACTGACTTTGCTTCTGTTTAGCAAAACACATGCCATGTTTGTAAATGCAACTCCATGGAAGTTAATATGCAATACTAAATCTGTATTGCCTCAGTAACTCAGCTTCACAGGCTTTGTTCTCAGAGTAGTAGACAATCAGAAAGCTTTGTCCATCAGCCTTATTGAATTACTTTAGAAAACAAAATCTATTGTACTGTATATTCTATTTATAGCAGCAATTACTAATTAATGTTCTCAAGGGGTATTGGGGAATGGATTTTTTCCCACAGAGCTTTGGAGAAATTACTGCACCATAAGACTATTCTTCAGTAATTTTCCTTTGCTTTCTTCTTTCTAGATGTATATTATCTTCATTCTAGTTGTTACATGTTGAATGTTGCGGCTAGATAGTTTGAAAGGAATTTGCAGTTCCCTGAAAATGTTAAGAGCATCTGTGCATTAAATTCTAACAGTACTTGTACAACAAACAACAGATGATCTATTGGATAGTGAATATGATGTCACCAAATGTATTTATTTATTTAAGGTATTTCTTAGCTGCCTTCCAAGATAGTGGTAAAATATACAATATTCTTATCTTTGCTAGATAAATTGATGTACAATTGGTTCTCCATAGTAATGGATTCTGTAGGCACAGATTCTGCCATCCATAGCTTGAAAATATTTTTTAAAAATTCAAAAAAAGAGGAAACCTTGATTTTTTCATTTGTACAAGGGACACCATTTTACTATGCCATTGTATATAATAGGACTTGAGAATCGATGGATTTTGATAGCAAATAGTATGAGCTCACATAGTATGTGGGCTTACTATATGTGGGCTTATGTTTCTCATGCTCTGGCTCCACAGTCATGTAGATGGATAGTCTTAGTTTTTCTTGCTACTTGGAACAACCCCCCTGCCTTTGTACAGATTTTTATTTAAATTCCCTATGCTTGGGAAGTTTTCTTATCCGCCAGCGCTATGTTGAAGTGATGTGAGATCAATAGCTATGCAGATGGGACTATCCATCAATAGAGTATTTATCAATTAATTCAGTCTATCAAGGCAGTTTTTGTGAGAGTTCCTGTTGTCCATGACAGTTTTGTTTGAAAAAAGAAATAGAAAAAGAAAAGAAAAAAGAAAAAAAAGAAAAGAAAAAAGAAATATATGAAACTGTGCTGTATTTTTTCTGGAAAGCTGCTGAAGATGAACAATAGAGGTAAAGCATAAATATAGAGTTACTTTGTATGCCAGTCAGTCTGTGGCATTACTAAGGCCAGTGTCACCTCTCCCTCCAACAGTGTCACTTGGAGTAGTTTGGCCTCTCCACACACCCCTTAGCACCACTACTGTAGTCAATTTGTCCTGTGCTACAGCACAGGATTTGCTGGTAGCATGAGGATGATCCTTCATCTCAAAGCCTGTTCAGTGGCAGTCCAGGGAGAATATTCTGTTATTAACATTTTTACATGAATTATTTCTTCCTGAAACTATTCTTCAATCAATGGCTTATCAGGCAAATAAAAAGAGTACTGATGTATTTCTGAGCTACTGTAGTCTTTGGGGGGCAGTTATTAAGGCTTTAATTGAATACAATTTAATTAAGATGCAAGGCTATGCATCTGAAGTATCTAGTAGGCTTTGAGCAGAGAAATAATCAATAATTGGAGGAAACAATAAAAGAAACCTTGATGTCTCTCTATATCTGTATCTTTTTCATTTTCATAATGCATATGGAAATCATACTGTCAAATATATTCTTTATCTCTGTTCTTTGAAAGAATTTCAGTCACCTGCAGTTAGTAACTGGGTTGTCCAATTAGTCAGTAAAATGAAACACAAAAGTGAGATATGTTACACAAAAGTGATTATAAAAATCAAAGCCAGTGGAATGTTTGCCAGTTGATATTAATATGGTAATGGCCAGTCCCCAGATTACTGACTTCTGTGGTCCTTGAGTATGTCTTCGTGAAACCCTGGTATTCCTTGTAAGGTTATTACAGCTTCCTCATTGTGAAGGTCAGTCAAGGTAGGCAGGCTTCCCTGAAAGCTTGCCCATTGCGGAAGGCTACGAAACACTATTTAGAATTATGGCATCAGTATTAGTGGAATTTCGTGCTCTCACAAAAATTAATGCACCAGCTCCATCTATATTTGGGATCAGCACAAGTGGACAATTTTAATGTGCAACAGAGCAATGAATTATTTTATCCAAAACAAGAGATTGAATGAACAGTGGCACTTCCAGGTTGTGTTGGTGGTGGGGGGGGGCAACAAAGGTGATGCCTGGGCTCTCCTTGGTACAGCTGCCTCTCCCTATCTACTTACAGAAAGGAAACAGAACCTATTTGTTCTATATTCCAAATCCCTGTTTCTTTCATTTTCAAAACTCTTACAGAAGCCTGTTCTATAATGCACTTTGGTCTATGATGTGATCTGTCTTGGGTCTCAACTTGGGGAAGAGGCAGGGTATAAATTCAATTAAACACGTTGTGAGGTACACTTGCCTCTAGGAGCCAGCAATCTTGACAGTGTTAGTTATGGGGAAGAGTCAGGGATAAGGAAACCTTATTGATCCCTTCTGATGGTGCCACCACTCTTTCCCCTACCAGTGGACAAGCAGTAACAGTTTGTTTGTTTGTTTAATTTGTACGCCACATTCCTTCCATTATGAGACCCAAGGCAGTGCACAATAAAAGTTACTAAATGCATTTCTTCCAACCACCCTCCCATTAAAACTATTTTCCACATAGCAAGTACACTGGTTGCTGTGGAGTGAAATGTCAAACAGTGGTGTCTCCCATATTCATTTCCCAGAGTGAATCTAGGAAGGGAAGATGGCAGGTGTGACTCTCTACAGCCTCATTCTAGAGCAGCATGCCTCGTCATAGAACCTTTTAAATGAAGAAAACTGTTATAGTGATAGTCACTGATAGGACACTACTATTTGTGACCCTCAAGGGCACATGGCCCCCAGACCTTTGTGTAGAGGTTCACCCATTGGCATTACTAGTCCTGAAGCCAACAGCCACTTACATGACACTGTGGAGTCCATAGAACTGTACATGCAATTGCTTCAGCACAGTTCAAAACTCACGTTGGTAACTATTTTGCAGTCTTAGGTTGACCAATTATTACGTTATATTTTCTCTGCCTGTATTGATTGATGCATTCTGTTATTTTTCACATGTGAAATGTAAAAACTACCAATCTTGCCTTTTCATACCAAACACAGGGGAATTTTTATTTCTTTCTTCTGTAGCTATGCATGCCACCCTTCAGCCCAATGGCTCCCATGGTAGTTCATAATAAATACAAGCAGTAATAAAATTCAAGTAGAAGATGGTAGGGTAAATCAATCATGATAAAACCTGGTACAAATCAGCCATAAAAAAGGCAAAGGCACGGGATATAAAAATCCTGTAGGAGCAAAAGAGAAGTCCTTACCTGATGTCTCAAAGCTAAGAAAATATAGGCCAGGCAAGTTTCCCTTGGAAGGGACTCAATAAATTGTGGGGGGATGCATTCTCTCAGCTGGTGAGGCAGCCATCAGATCCAAGGAGCTGAGTGAGCAGTAATACAAGCTCCACATCTATGATGCAGAGGAGTCAGGGTCCAAAGCACACACATTTCAACATAGGGAAAGCTCACTTTGAAGGCAGAATACTTAAGAAATGGCTAGTAACAATATAAAAACATGTCATGGCTGCAGCTCTAGTTCACATGCTGAGTATTGTTTTATTCATTTGAAAGTTGTAACAAAGCACATGTAGTCAGGACACAGTCACCCACACAGTTCCATGCTCTTCGGCAGCCAACTGTTTCTTCTGTTTATTGACAAGAAAAATAAGCCTTGCTTGGGGTTCTCTTTCTTTTTTGCTTTTTTTTTTTTTTTTTTAAATAGAGATCTCTGGTAATGATGATTGCCAACCCAGGCAGCTAATTTTCTAAATTGTATACATTTATTTCTGTCCCACAGAGGCTTTTAATGAAAATTATTCTTTAAATAACTAACTAACTAAATGAATATACCCAGAACAATAATATTTGGCATTTTTTTTCTATGTGTCTGCAGTCCAACTGCTCAAATTACATGAGTAGAGTCTTTTGCTTACTTGGTATGCTGGATTGTTGCTTTAATGTTCTTCTCTCCAAATAATGGCTTCCCAACAATTTGATTATATTTTTTTCATATTTTAAACATTTTACAACCTAGGTAATCTAAGACACCTTCACACATTATACTAGTGATGTGTCAATGAGCAAAAACTTGTTGAGATTATTTGATCCCCATGTTACATCTCTCACCAATGCAAGGGCCTATTGGATTGCAATTTGTTTTCTTGCAATGTGCACAGTTTTCTAAAGTCATGCATTTTGTCAGCAGTTTTTTGTGTACAGGTTAGCCCCTGATATCTACAGGGGATGCTTTCCAAGACACCGCCCCCCATGGATACCTGAAACCATGGATAATAGGGAAGCCTACTATTTTTAAGGAGGCATATAGCAGAAGGTGACCATAAAATTGCATTGGAGGACCTAAACATTCATAGGGAACATATTTTTTTCAGAAGTGGATAAATGAAACAGTGGATACCCCATCTGTGGATACAGGGGTTGACCGGAATATATATATATATATATATATATATATATATATATATATATTTGGAAAAACATTATGGCATTTATACTCCATTCTCCAGCCACAAAGGCTATCACAGCAGCTTACAAGTTGTTTAAGCAATAGCAATTTACATATCTACACCGCATTAAGCAGTTTCCAATGTGTGTTAGCTAATTTTTAGTGTACATGTTTTAGTGTACATGTAGATAATGTGCTTTTCTCATACATTGTTCAACTGTACATATTTGTCTGACACAGTTTTAGTGCAAAAATTGGAACATGTACTTGAGAATGGACAAATGTCCAATTTTAAAGATGAGTATCCAAAAGGAAGAACTCCTGAAAAATTTTGTCTTCAGTATCTGGCCAGGGAATTTTGTGCATCCTGAGAGTAACATGGTGTGTCTTGCCAATAGATTGGCAACTCTCTCTTGCATTCCCCACCCACTTCCAGAGGAAAACGTTTGTCCCCTATCCCTTCATTAGCTGTGAAACCCCCACCCATCAGAAACTTGATGTTCTTGATTCTCAAGATCTGATGCTGTTCATTTTCCCTTGCTGATAGGTCTTATGCCTGCACTCAGAGATTTTTAAAATTATTATTATTATGGTACCAGATTGTTTGCTTTCTTCACAATTTCCCTAAACAAAGATGGAAAGAATGTTCAAAAATATTTAAAAAGCATTAAAAAAAAACCCCACACAAAATATTTTCTCAACTGGAAAGAAGAATCCTGGACCAATGAGAATTTTCACAGTTCTGGGAGGTATTTTTGCACAAAATTTGTACATGTTTTTCCCTGCAGAAAAAGGGTTTTTTTAAATACAGAAATAATATAGGGAATACTGTTTTCTGAACTAAAATCTGCTTTCTCTGTAAAAGAAGATTTTGCACAGAATTGTGAAAGTTCTCATATTGCCTCATATTGTGAAAAGTCTTTGAAGACTGTACAGTCTCAGAAGACTTTCTCAAAACAGGAAGAAAAATGCTAAAATTACCCCACCACTTTCTTTGAGGGCAAAATTGGTGAAGAATTACATGCTTACCATTCAAATTTTCTGGGACAGAGTCTAGATAGATGAACTGTGATGGAAAGTAGATGGGTGTAAGTGTAAATCTAGCATTTACACTTCTTATCTATTCCCCTCAGAACCTTAGCTACAGAGTCATGGGTGTGGGCAGTTCATTTTGACCTTCACCTTGTTCTGGCACTGTCATATTCTCTCTCAAGGGTACAGGACAGGGATTTATAAACTCTGGTTATTTAAAATCAAGGCCTAAATCCCCTAAAGGCACCAGATCCTGTCTGATCTTGGAAGCAAAGCAGGGTCTGCTCTGGTTAGTACTTGGATGGGAGACTGCCAATGAATACCAGGTGCTGTAGGCAAAATTTCAGAGGAAGGAACTGGCAAAGTCACCCCTGGATATTTGTCTCCTAATAAAATCCCTATGGGCTGGTTTACACAGCACATTTATTGCGGCAACTTGCGTTTTAATTCTTTTCCGCAGCTGTGCCAGTCAGGTTTTTTTTCTAATTATGTTGCTTTTACATTCAGACTTGAAAAAGCAGGGGGGAAGATCAAAGTAGTGGCTCTGCCTCTGTGTCTCTGTAAATCTGCCTGTAAATGAACTCACTCCGTGAAGCAGAGGGACCGTAATCTCTCTGCTAAAAGACCTTGCTGCCATGCCGTGGATCCTAAGGTGAACCTATCACAAGTTTTTCCAGCACGATTTGTTTAGTCAGGGTTCACAGACTTGCAAAATAGCAGAGGATTTTTGACTCTCCGTCCCTCAGTTTCCCCCCTCTCACTCTCGCTCCTGCTCTCTCTCTCTCTCTCTCTCTCTCTCCCTCCCTCCCCCAAGCAGAGCTGACAGATGGGAACTTTATGACTGAAAGGTCTTGGGAATCCTTTTTCTTGGCAGACCTTCTGCAAAATAGCAGAGAGGATTTTTCAAAGTTTCCTGATGCTACTGAACACAGTCCCTCTCTTTTAAGCCCACCCCTTACATCATAGCAACCAATCACAATGCAGATCTGATGCAGCCCTTAGTTTACACTGCCAATAAAGTGCTGCATTGCAAATATGCCGGCAAAAGTAGCGACATCCCCTGGCACGCTATATTTGGGTGTTTTACCTTCCCCCCTTCTGAATGAGGCGATGCTGTGCTGTGATCCATGGGAACTATGAGCTATCTTAGCAGTATATTTAGAGGAATATTTGCCCGTGTAAATGACCCCTATGAATCTTATGAAGTCATCATACATTGACAGGTAACTTGAAGGTACATAAACATATAATTTATCTTTACTTTGTTGTCTCCCTTCTCTACTAGTACTCTATTATGACACTGAAAAATTTAGTGGCCATTCCGTACTTTGGCAGCTTGCAATTTTGCATAGAAAAAATGAAATTTTCTTCCCTTTGCCCCAATTTATTCAGAGTTGCTAGTATTATTAGTAATAACTTCTGCCCAGTCAGCCTGACATCAATACTAGAAAAGATTCTAGAGCAGATAATTAAACAGTCTGTAAACATTTAGAAAGGAATGCTGTGATCACTAAAAGTCAACATGGGTTTCTCAAAAACAAGTCATGCCAGACTAATCTCATCTCTTTTTTTGATAGAGTTAGCAACTTGATATATGAAGGGAATGCTGTGGATGTAGTGTGTCTTGATTTCAGTAAGGCTTTTGACAAGGTCCCCCATGATATTCTTGCAAAAAAGTTAGTAACCTGTGGGCTAGACAATGCAACTATTAGGTGGATTTGTAATTGGTTGACTGACTGAACTCAAAGGGTGGTCACCAATGGCTCCTTTTTATCCTGGAGAGAAGTGACTAGTGGTGTGCCACAGGGTTCTGTCCTGGGCCCAGTGCTATTCAATATCTTTATCAATGACTTGGATGAGGGAATAGAGGGTATGCTTATCAAGTTTGCAGATGACACCAAAATAGGAGGGATAGCTAATACCCCAGATGACAGGATCAGAATTCAAAATGAGCTTAACAGATTAGAAAGCTCGGCCAAAACTAACAAAATGAATTTCAACAGGGAGAAATGTAGGATACTACACTTGGGCAGTAAAAATGAAATGCACAGATATAGGATGGGTGACACCTGGCTTGATGGCAGTACATGCAAGGGATCTAGGAGTCTTAGTGGACCACAAACTGAACATGAGTCAGCAGTGTGATGCGGCAGCTAAAAAAGCCAATGTGATTATAGGCTGCATTAATAGGAGTATAGTGTCTAGATCAAGGGAAGTAATTGTGCCACTCTATTCTGCTTTGGTCAGACCTCGCCTGGAATACTGTGACCAGTTCTGGGCACCACAATTCAGGAAGAATATTGAGAAGCTGGAACATGTCCGGGGGGGGGACCAGGATGGTGGGAGTTCTGGAAGCCATGCCCTATGAGGAGTGGCTTAGGGAGCTGGGTATGTTTAGCCTGAAGAAGAGAAGTTTGAGAGGTGACATGATAGCTATGTTTATATATTTGAAGGGATGCCCCACTGAGGATGGAACAAACTTGTTTTCTGTGGCTCCATAGACTAGGACACAGAGCAATGGGTTCAAACTACAGGAAAAGATATTTCACCTAAACATTATTAAGAACTTCCTGACCATAAGAGCTGTTCTGCAGTGGAATGCACCGCCTGGGAGTGTGGTGGGGTCTCCTTCTTTGGAGGTTTTTAAACTGAGGCTGGATGGCCATCTGTTTAAAAGAGGGAGCCTTGGTGGAGAGGGAGCCCTGGTGGCGCAATGGTTTAATGGCTGTACTGCAAGTCACCACTTTGCAAATTCGATTCCAGCAGGCTCCAAGGTTCACTCAGCCTTCCATCCTTTCGTAGGTTGGTAAAATTAGTACCCAGCTTGTGGGGGGCAATTAGCTAACACATATTGGAAACTGCTTAATGGATTGTAGATGTGTAAATAGCTATTGCTTAAAACAATTTGTAAGCTGCTCTGATAGCCTTGAGGCTGAAGAGCGGGGTATAAAGAAACAAACAAATAAATAAATAAATAAAAATCTGGTGGGAATACTGTACTTTGATTGTGTATTCCTGCATGGCAGGGGTTTGGACTGGATGACCTTTGTGGGCTCTTGCAGCTCTATGATTCTATTTGGTGCCTTCAAATTTCCAAGTAAGGACAAATTGCCTTGAATTTGAAGTCAGTGGCAAATTAGGAATACATATTCCCTCTCTTCCATAGAAATTTTTGTATTTTTATCAAATCTCTCTGTCTCTCTCTCTGTCTCTGTCTCTGTCTCTGTCTCTCTCTCTCTCTCTCTCTCTGTCTACCTGTCAGCCCAGAATTTAAATGTTTCACAGAAAAAAGGAAATACAAAATTTGCCTTGTAATTTAGTTGCTAATATAGTTTTGGTCAAGATTGTTCCCTAGCCAAAACTGTCAAAACACTTCTTCCAGACAACATAGTTTAGTGTTTAATTGTGTGTATCCCTGAATTGCATGTACAGGTAACCTCATCTGTTAACCTTTGTCTCCATCTTCATCTCTTTACTTTAAGGAGTAGTTTACTGTTGCCTCCTCCTGCATACTGTGCTATAACAAGAGTCAGCTCCAGTGCCACTGTCCTTGTCTCTGATAGATTCTCTGACCACTCACTACTAGTGCTGCCCAGTAGCATCCTCTCACAGTGTTAAGGTGTCCCTAAAGTACTATGAACACAAATGGTTGTGCAAATAAATTCAAATGTTTTCTATTTTAAAAAAGATTTTTTCCAGTATCACAATCCTTGATATATCTTCTTTTCAGCTATGCCTGGCTTTTAGTAAACAATGACTATCCCTTTCTTTGAAACACTTTGCCATTTTATTTACTCCTGAACATTGAAGTGCTGCTTCAATGAATTGACAACAATACCGTTCTGTCCTTGTTTTCTGAATTCTTACAGTTAATTTGAGACCCATGATTGTGTATGAGTGTTTCAAATTGTTTGCTCCAGCGTGCAATTATTATGCGCTTTTCCACGTTAAATTCTGTCTGCAATTTTCTCCTCAGTCACATAGCATTGTTTGTTCTCAGTTTACCCTTTTCACTGTTTTTGATTTTTGCATTTGAATCTTCTGTGTGCCATAAGGATTTGAATAGATATATAAAATTTCCTCCTCCTCCTCCTCCTCTGAGTTAGATCCCCCCCCCCCCGGTAGCACCATATTCCCTTCAGAATTATCTTCTTGCAGTGAAACCTTGGGTGGAAAATGAAGTTAAGTGCATGTTAGAGGAACTCTGTGAAGTCAAATAGGTAGTTGAGTGTATAATGCTGAATTGCATACATTCCAAAACATACTCTTCTCTGCCTTTTTAGTCCCTTTATTGAGGCTCCTAGTCATTCAACTCTTTCTCTTTCTATTAGTTTTATATGGCTGCCAATCAACACATATTCCCTGGACAGCTACCACAACAAGCGTTAAAAACCCAACATTAAAATACAAGATAATTTAAAACAAAACTCAGAAGAGCACCAACATCAATGTAGACTATTTATTTATTGAAAAGCTTCATTCCAGTGGAGGAAAAACATGCAATTAACTGATTCATCATAAATAAAACACAACATATACATTGAAAGCTCAGCTTTTGTTTTAAATGCTAGTGTTTGTGAGATCTGTTGATAAATTAGTCTTCCCCTGATGCAGAAGGAGACCATAAAGATAGCACCAGAAGGCACACTGGGGATCTGTTCTGTGTCCTGTGAACAGACAGTCTCCATACTGGCCACCTGCCTCATCTTATTTGGCAAGAGCACACAAAGCTTGGGTCCCACTTTGGGAGAAAGGCAGCATAGAAATTGCACAAACAAACAAACAAATAAAGTGTAGTTTGAAAAATTTACAAACAATACCCTTGCCTAGAGTGGTTGGGCCTGGAGTTGTGGGTGTTGAAGTAAGAGCTGTCTACAAATGAACAGATAGTTTCTGTGGAATTTGCCCTTCTTGGAATCTTCCAGATTCTTTCCCAGACTAGGGAGATTATCAGACATGGCAAAAAACACAACAAAAGATTGCTAGAACAGGAAGGGGCAAGATTAGCAGACAACATCCTCCTCCAGCATCTTGGGAGTATAATGTGACCTTGAATAAAGCATCCCTTTCTATTAGTGGCTTTTCCCCATCATAGGAAAATAGAGTCTTGTCCATGGCAGCACTACACCCCCGGGATGGCTGAAGGACACAGGCATCTGGTAAGGTCACCCTTCTTGTTCTTCTCCTGTTCTTCTGACGTAGTTGGGAACATAATTTTGGATGTATTCCCCCACTTCTGATAATCTAGGAATGGAAAGATCATCATCATCATCATCATCATCATCAAGAATATTCAAAAGTATTCAAAAATGGTAAAACAAAACACATTTTTCATGTGCCAGGAAACCCTGATGAAGAGAATCCAGGACTGACAAGAAACTTTGCAGTTCAGGACTATTCTGCACAAATTTAACACTTTTTTTTGCACAGAAAACAGCATTTTCTGTGCTGTTTCCTGCAAACAATATTCTGTAGGACAACCCGCACAAAATTTCCATGGGGCTTTATTGATCAAGAAACAGCTTTTACTGCACAGAAATATTATTTTCTGAAGAGAAAATGCTGTTTCCTTCAAAGAAAATGCAGTGTTCTACACATAAAAGTGTGAAATGGTCTTTGAAAACTGCACAGTTTTTGAAGTCTTTCTTGTTCTACAAAGAAAATTGCTAAAATTAATTATTCCTTGAAGAACAAAATTAATGAGGAATTACATCTCTATTTCTGGAAACATATTCAGGGATAGCCATATTGGCAAATGCAGAAAAATACTACAAAATCCAAAAGCTATTATTGGGCCAGCTAAAATGCACAAAATATATCATTCAAGTTTTTGAAGCTTCACTGGCTTCTTCATGAGGTGAAGATGTTAAAAATCATATAGGTAAAGAAAAGTGATAGTATTAGAATTACAGGCCTACATTTTGTCTCAGATGTTACTTCTGTTGTCAGTTAACATGGCCTGGAAGGATATCGGTACAGGCAAAGAGGTCACTCCCCTTCTTGGCCATGTTGGGGACTGGGAACAAAGGGCAGTAAAAGACAGACAATAACATTTCAAATCAGTTAATAGGAGCAAAGTAACTTCTTCCACTGAGATCCAGGCAAAGTCTCTCCTCTGGAGGCCAACCTCCCCTTTCTTAGGCAGAGAACATTGAATTTCTCAAGAAGTCTCTGTACTGTTACTTCTGGGGAAAAAAAAACTTTGTTGCCTTTTGCCCCTTGTGTCCACATGGAGTGGCCTCTACCTGCATTGAGGTCCCATCTACACGATTTAAATAATATGTACGGCATGCGAAAGTTCGCACTTCGGTACAAACGGCCGTTCGGATGCACACGAATGCAAAAGGGGGGGCCGGTTTTCCACCCTGAAATACGCACACGTGGCGTTCGGGAGGGAAAGCGGATCATGAAGAGAAATCCGTACGCCGTTCGGATGGCCGACGGGTCTGTATGGTCTGTTCGCACACATACGAACAGGCTGTGTAATCTGATTGGCTGGCTGAGTAGAGGGGGCGGGGCTAGCACGGAGGGAAATTGGGAGCGGCCGCCATGTTGGTTTCCCGGCTAGCAAGCGTCCGGTAAGTCCGTGAATTTATATGTTTATTTATTTTTATTTTATATTGTAAATACGGAAAACCGAATGTCCGCAAACCAGGAACCTTTAAAAAAAAAAGCAGCGGGAGATTTAAAACTGCTGCTTGCCTTGCTTGCTCCAGCCAGCTTCGGGAAGAGGGAGTCATACGGAGTTTAGGGGGTTTAAAAAATCGTATAGCCGGTTCGTATGCATACGAATGACAGGCTGTTCGTATTTTTTGCCCCCCATACGGATTTTTTTATGATCGTATAGCCACACCCTGATATCCCTCCAGATCATGTTAACTGACAACAGAAGTAACAGCTGAGATAACATGTAGGTCTGTGACTTTAATATTGTCACTTTTCTTCTTCTGTGTAATTTTAACATCTTTGCGTGGTGAAGCCAATGAAGCTTCAAAAGCTTGCATGATATAGTTTGTGTACTTTGTTTGGCTCAATAAATGTATAATTGTTTTGTTGATGTGGGATTTTGTCATATCGCTATTTCTGACAATTTTCTCAGAACCTATAGAGCATGAGGGGATCTTGTCCTGTGAAGTAAATTTTGTTTGAAAGTAACTGATTGAAGGTTCTTCATGGTCGAGCAGTGATTTGAACCAAAATCTCTTGGCCCAAGGAGCTCCATATTATGTTTATGGTCCCTGTTTACTAAGCCTGCAACATGATGCTTATATCATACCGCCTTTGAAAAATATAGGAGAAAACTTCCACTATTCTAGCTGCATAGGTTGTAGTGACATTAGAAACCACAAGCACAATCTATGGTAGTGATGGTGTGTTATAAAGGATACAAAACAGAGGCAGAAGGACCTCATGGACCCCATAGGCTTTCACTTTTCCCATCTCTGTCAGTGAGTTAAATCTCTAGCCAGATGCTTTGCATGTGGCATGGTTTTCAACCGTTGTGAACTGACTTTTTGGTGCATCATCAACCCAAACACTTTGTTGTGTTTTGTTTCTGAACTGTAGCCAAGGGATGAGTTGACAACAAACAATGCAAGGGTGAGAAGGAAATGCCAATTGAAGGGAGAAAGAAGCTCATGGAGTGACGGGTGTAGGAAAATTCAATCTTTAGGAGGTCTTAGAGGCTCCCAGCTGTAATAACTTTGATTAACCTTGCAGTGTTTCAGCACGAGGTCAGGCTACCCTGTTGACACCCTTCTTTTGAGATGTCAGTCACATTTCAATAACTTTTCAGCATGGGCTTGTAAGGCCTGTCTCTTCATTTTCTTTGAATGAGGCAGGTTGCTTATGAATGCAGCTTGAACTGTCACTCAGATATTCCTGTATTGTCTTGGCCTTGATTGACACCTTTAGAGTGGTGGAAAAGTTTCCGTGTAACTCAACTGCCCCCTTTTTAATGATGCAGTCTCTTCCATGATAGCCATCCTTTATATTTGAGACTTTGTCTCCCTCCATCCCCTGTGATGATAATAAACCTCTAATTCCACTTCACAGTTTTGAAGTTGCGCAAGAAGAGGTTATTTCTGCTGGTGTAGCTACCAGTGTTTCTATGGAACTAGGTAGAGTTAAAATTTCTGCTGTTTTTTTTTTTTTAAGTGTCACAACCCCATTGTTTGATCAGATGCATCTTCTCTCTATCGCCAGGCTAATGCTGATTTAATATAGAATAGTTTGGCCTACAAATACTAGATCAAAATAGCTTTGCTGTGTGAAATGTGAAGCATGTACATCTGGCCATTTTGTAGATTTTTCTCTCTTTTTTGGATATGCAATTCAGCTGCATAACTTACTCAAAGAGCAAAAAGCCTGAAAATCTTTAGATACCCTAGTAATTTCAGTAAGTGAAAACTGAAAGTAAACCATCTGATTTTACAGTCACAGAGGAAAAGGCTAACATTAAAAACAAGGAACTTCAATTTCTCCCCATTCATAGCTTAATTTTTAGTTTTGGGGCAGAGATTTATATATATATATATATATATATATATATATATATATATATAATCTCTCTATAATACATATATATGTATCTGGAGATATTTCTGGAGAAAGGTTCTTTATGTAATATCTGTTACGCTCCCAAACAGTGATGGTTTCAAGTCTTACAGCTTACACAGTAAGCTGATTTCTAATCCAAGTGTCCCATTTATTTTAAGCAGAAGAAGTACTGCCTCAGATAATTGAGGCTTATTGTTTCATTGTTCAGAAACGCCCTAGTTCTCACAGACAGGTTTTCAGTACTACTAAATTTGGTGGCACAGAAACTAAAGGTTGCATAACGTTCAAATAGGTCTGATCATGCGTAGGCAGTAGAAAAAGAGGAAAATGAGAACTAAAGTAGCAATATATCTGTACAACTAAGCCTGTTCAGACAGCACAGGTGAATTCATGGGGAAAGGAGGAGTAAGTTGATCCTGTTTTACCCATCTACACATTTAGCAAAAATCTGGAAAAGTTACTTCTTTGGACTGCACTTTCATGATTTCCTACAGCCAACCTGGAGGGAATAATAATGCAAAAGGTAACTTTTCCAAGCTCATCATTCAATCAAAAATGAGAACACAGCCTGTGTATTTACAACCATATGTTTGCAACACAAATAAAGACAGAAGATACAATCTTGTTTGCATATCAGTGACTTCTGATGGCTTCCATGTATTTGGCAATGTTCTCTGGGTTTTTAGCAGAACTTTAAAAGAATCTATCCAATGTGCTGAATTGTACTCCCAAATAGATTCAGCACCATGAATAGTTCCTTTAAAGTTGGACTAAGATACTACCCACTACCACAGACACCACCAGCTGCCTCTGCCACATGTCTATGTTCTTGGATATATTGGAGATGATCAGACGTGCTAAAAATGGTGTTATAACGATGCCAGGAGATCACTAAAGGGCTCCATTTTCAGATGACATCATTCCCCACTTATAATGTACACGTTCTGCTGCCATTCCACTGCAGCTTTATTTATGGGAGAAGCCATCAATACATTTTCCATTCTGTTTCTGTCATGGATTTGACAGCGACTGAAAAGGTGCCCAGTTTTGCTGGCAAGATCCCAGCGTCAATGGGAGGTCCCTGCCAGAACACTTCCTGGTGCGATCAGGACATCAAAGTAAGTGACACACTTTTTAAAAAACTTCCCTGGTTTACTTGGAAGTTTTAAAGTGTGTTTCTGTGCTTGGTGTAACTTTTTTTCTTTTAGTTTTCTTTTAAACTTTGAATTTCCAGTGCTCACCTCCTCTTGCTAGAACGGATGCAATTTCACTCCAAGAAGTGAGCAGAGCTCTGTTAGAGCTCCATTCATTCCTGGGCTGCCCTGTGGATGCTACTAAGGTCGGTCTGAAAAGTTTGGTTATTGTGATGGGTCACAGACAAGAGAGGGGCAGGAGAGGAGATTTTGGGACAGGAACACTTTTTTCGTTCCTGTTTGATAACCTCCATTGTCTCAATAGGGTTATGAAATAGAAACTCTATAAAAAGAGCTAAAAATGAGGGAAATGTGGCTAGAAGTTTATTTGTAAATCATACCAATTGTTTTCTTATGTCTCTATGGTAGGGTATAGGTAGTGATGGACTGAATCTGCCATCAGTCATAGCCAGCACTTGTGAGATTATTAGACAAGTGACTAAAAAAATTATTATGGCACTATATTTTACAGTGTTCATGTTCTGGCCCAATGACACATGTTTTTGCATGCTGCCATGAGAATGATACAAAATCGCCCCAAGAATCTGTCAATACGAGTGCTCCTGCTGCTTACTTCCATGTTTCTCCGTGAACGAGATTTTGGTGCATCTCGCAAGAAGATGCGAGTGCACTAAAAAGTTCAAAAACACCAAAATTAAAAAAAAAATGTTCAGAAAAGCACAGATACACATTTAGAAACTTGCAAGCAAAGTGGGGAGGTTCATAAAAATAGAGTGTACAGTACCTAATTTTCCTGTTCATACCCAGAATTGTTCTGGTGAGACCACCCATTGACGCTGGAATCATGCCAGCAGAATGGGACACTTTCTTGCACACATGAAAATCTGGAACACAAATGCCATGGGAGATCAATTTTTTTCTTCTCCCCGGCAAGAAAAAAAGAACTCCATTGTAATGGCAGCAGAATGGTTGCATAACACTGGGGCACAACGTTGTCTGATAAGTAAGCCCTTTTGCAATCTCATAGTGTCGTTATAACACCATTTTTGATGTGTCTGATAATCTCCTTGGAGTGGTGAAGGATTATAGGTTCTATGTGGTCTTACCCACAGAGAACTTCTACACTGAAGGAGGGAGCAGATTGTACAGTATTCCTCCTCAAGGATAAGAGCTCTTTGCTCATATACCTGTACATACAAAGAACATTTTCTCACAAACATCCAATGGATGTTCATCAAGAGAGGAACAACACATTTCCAGTGATGAGCAGGTCTAACTTGAGTGGCCTGATAATTCTTCTCTGCAATAATCAAATATGTAGAGGAGTTTGTCTGAACCCAATTTTGTTGTAAGTAGTAGAAGAGAAGTGAGGTGGGGAGCTGGTAGTTGGGACACTTTGTGTCACTTTGTGCATATATGTGTAAGTATATAGGCCTGTAGTTCTTGTGACACCAATGAAGCCCATTGTCCCAGAATACTAGGAGGCTCATAAACCCCTGGCCTGTAGAAATAGGAAAGCTGTGGTGGCTTCACTATGTAATAAGTGTGTTCCATTCAATTTGGTGGGTTAAAGGTTGCACAGGGCTGATGTGGACTTTGAGTTCTACATTGAGGAATGCATTGTTTCTGAAATAACTGAGCCACTTTCTCCAACCACTAGAAAGATCCACATTCACACAGACCTTGGTAATGTTATTTATGGACTACAGTTCCTAGCATTACAAAGCCAAACATGGCCACTGGACCTCCTGACTAGGAAGTTGTAGACCCAAAAAACAACTTTTCCAAGCTGTGCACTTACAAGTTTCAGGTATAGTTGTGCACCAATGTACATATATATGTGCATACATATACTGCATTGCACATGTGCATAGCTGATGAGGGACAAAATAAGGGTGTCCCTTTGCCTTGCCCCTCCACATTTTTGCTGTGTCCACCTTGTGGAATCGTAGGGATCACCAGAGGTACTGCCTTGCCTGTTCCTGGCTTCAGGAGGATTTGAGATCTGGCTGCTGACCTCAGTTGAAGCCTCTGCAGATGGATGGGAAAAGAAGCCAATAAATGACCACTGAATAGCTCTGAAGGGGAAGAGCTAGAAAGCAGAAGCAGCAAGACAGTAGAAGGGCTTCAGGTTTCTCCTTTAGACCTGATTTGGCTAGAAATGAAGAGTAGTAAAAAAGGACTTGGGCTAGAGCTGTACTGAGGTCTGTCTTGGCTGTCTGAGTTGGGAGAACAACAAAGAGAATTGTAAGCCAAAGTGGACTTGGATACAGCTTTGTATCCCAAAGCTGGGATACAAGCCCTTCTAAAAATGGGAAAGCCAGACAAGTTGGCCAGGTAAAGAGCAGACTTGGCGTGAAGCACCCTTTTGTGTCATGGCACATACCTTCTCTTTATCAGCCAGTGCACAGGCCATTTTCCATATCAGAGGACTATTCAACCCTAAAATAAAAGCACTTCTTCCTACTTGAGAGGCTCTGGGTGTAGTTGAGAGGTCAAGCAAGCAGGGGAATTGGATATAGCCCTCCCCATGGAGGATACAGCCTCTGTAACACAGGCCTGAATACTTTGTAGCTTCTGTATATGAGTGAGTGGCATGGCATTTAACTCAATGGGTGGCATGTGGCTTTCTTGTCTTGTGTCAGAGTGGGGAAATGTAGTAAACTAATCTTTCCATCATGTTTAGTGATTCAACAGAGTGATTAGGACTTGCTTGAAAGGAAATCTCACAACACCCTGAAGGGCCACAGGTTCTCCATCCCTGGTATACCTTCCTCTCTTCATGAGTACCCAGCTTGTGGGGTTAATTAGCTAACACACATTGGAAACTGCTTAATGCAGTGTAGATGTGTAAATTGCTATTGCTTAAAACAATTTGTAAGCTGATCTGATAGCCTTGTGGCTGAAGAGTGGTGTATAAATAAAATAAATAAATAAATAAATAAAATAATTACCCCTCCCTTAATTAGTCCCTTATTAAACATTTGATCCTACTGTTCATATATAGGTTCTTCTTCACTTAACTAGATATCTGTAGCCTCCATAGCACAAACTGTCTTGGCCATTCACAAAATTAAGTACCTTCTTTGTGTTTTTTTAAATAGAGGTGCCAATAATCTCTGTTTTCAAAAATGCCAACATTCCCATGCATCTCAGTCACTGCACAGTGACCTGACATAACACCATGCCACCACTTTCTGTCTTCTACTCATAGATGCCCACAGGGGAGTGCATATTTTCTTCTTGCAGCTCTGCTATTTTTAAGAACTGGTAAAAGAAGAATGAGGTCAGTATCACACTGGATTGTAGCACCTTTATCAAAACAAATCTCTCAATTGTTTCCAGTTGCCTCACTTTAACAGAATTGGCAGTGTTTTCCAAAAAAATTGCAAATACTCTGTTTTATCCCAATATATAAATAATGCATTTATTACAATACATACAGTGTTGTAAAATGCTTACGACATAATTTAGAGTATGTCTAAATTAGAAGACATTAGAAGAAATTTATGTCTAAATTTAGAAGATCTGTTGGCCTGATAAGCTAGTAAATTAAGTTCCATTGATGTGTGTTGACTCTGACTACATCTAGATCCAACCTATTAACTGGTAGTTGATGTTGCATGGAATTTGTGTTGCTGTGATTGATATTTTAATGTCTTTACATATTACCCTTTTTTTGTGTATGTTTTACTGCATTTTAAAAGCTGCAGTGAAAAAGGTCTAGTTGAGTTTCTTGGATATCCAATTTTAGAAATAAATAAATACTCATAGGGATACACTTGGTGCTTCTGGATTTCACAGATCAAGTTATTTTATTGCTATTTTCCATATAAACATTTTTTTAAAAAATTGGAAATGAATAAATGAAAGAAATCATCGAGGGCTCAATAATCCACTATATTTAAAGCCTCCCCACCACATTCAGTCAAACCATTTCTGTAATGTTGATGAAGTCCTTCTCTTTTGATTTTGTTCTGCTTCTAGAATGGATTGCAGCTTTTGTTTCCACAAAAAATTACATTATACTTTAGATCCATAAAGATCAGCAAGCCAGACAATCTAATGAAAAGTTAATGCATATAATTTATATCAGAATAGTTAGGTGTCACTTTTGTATGTATTTTAGTTATGTAAGCTGCACATATGAAATAGCTTGGATATATGGAAAAATGTGTAGGAAATGACTGTATAATCTTATACCAAAATGCCTCAAGACACAGCACAAAAGACTGTGCCTTTAGGATGGGTGGAGATTTTTTAGTCACATTTTCATTACTGTATTTTGTGTGTTGATTGCCTATAGAGTTAATTGTTTATGCTAGTAGAAATGTAGGACTACAGTTCTTTGTGACTGCACAATGTCATTGCATTCTACATCCACTATAGAAGAAATTTTAGATCTTATAGCTCAACCTGGTTCTTATGACCTCCTGGTGATATAGTGCTGTAAGGAGTTTTAACACTGGAAGCTTTTACTTCTTCCTTTCCCATCCCACTGACATTATCTTACTCTGCACTGCCTTTTCAGTCTTAGGTTTAGCATAGTATCTGCACCAGGAATGATCAGGATTTCTATCTAACCAAGATAATAGAAAAGGGGGAAATGTTCATTTCTATGTCTGGATTCCCAGTTTGCAGTGTTTCATTGCTTAACAGTTATAAATTGTAGGCATATATGCCTGGTTTCATCCAGTTAAATTAAGATTGTTCCACCTTCTCACCCTTGGTTACTCTTCATCTTTTGTGATCTTAAAACCTAAGGAGAGCACCCCCAGAATCTCTAGGAACGGTTGAGAAAGATGTGAAGTTGAGGGCTTTCACAGCCAGCATCCATGTATTGTTTTGTTTTTTGTGGTTTTTTTCTAGGCTGTGAGGCTGTGTTCTAGAAGAGTTTATTCCTGACATTTCACCTGCATCTATGGCTGGCATCTTAGAGAATGGTGGCAGTGTGGGTGTGGAGTTTATATACTATGAGTCCCTGTTGAAGAGGATTAGCCTGTAAATTTGTGTATTCAGTTGTAGGATGTACAGTTCTTAGGGTGGGAGTAAATGCAAAGGGGGTTAGTGTCTATTTAGCTCATGGTCCAGTGTCTGCTGGGATGCCCCCTGTCCCTGGGTTAAGTTCATTTGCATGTGTTGAGTTTTTATTTTGGTGTTTTTCAGGACTGGTAGCCAGACTTTGCTTACTTTTACTGAAAAACACCAAACTAAAAACTCAGCACATGCAAATGAACTTCACCAAGTGACAGGGGGCTTCCCAGCAGACATTAGACCATGAGCTAAATAGACACTAATCCCCCTCGCATATCCTCCCACCCTAAGAACTGGACAACCAACAACTGAATACACAAATTTACATACTAATCCTCTTCAACAGGAACTCACAGAATATAAACCCCACCCCACACACCACCATTCTCTGAAGATGCCAGCCACAGATACAAGCGAAACATCAGGAATAAACTTTTCTAGAATGCAGCCCCAACGCCTGGGAAGAAAAAAAAACACCACAAAAAAACTAAGTTGAAAAGAGTTCTGCCCAAAACTATGCAGAGCTGCTATCAAGTCAGTGTTGACACAAATGGGCAGATGGACTGGAATTCTGACTCAGTATTAGGCATTTACTGTATTCCTAAGGCCAATTGAAGTGGTATGCCATTTTAAAGCAGGAACCATGTGGCAAACTTTGCTACCTTAGCTCCTGCCACTAAACATTTTTGTTGGATTTGACTTTGGGTGAAATAAGTACAGAATCACATATTTATGAATGTGGTCTTATAGTTATCCCTGGGGAATCAGAACACCAAGGGATGCATTGAGAAATATTCAGAGTGGCTGCCACACAGCATTGGAACTCTGTATTCTGAGATACCTAATGTGAAGCAGAATTACCAGGAGAGCTGAAAATCTTCTCCTTTGGGCTAGGAGTCAAAATCCAGGTTTAGCAGATATTGGGTAAAATATAAAATAACACATGATTTATTGTTTGTTTATTTGGTTGGTTGTTTCCCTCTTCCAGTCCAGGTCCTTGGTAATAGGGCAGGATAGAAAGTAAGCATAGTAAACAAGCACAGGATTTTCCCAATGGAGTCATTTACTGAATTCACACTTGAGAGAAAAAAGAAGATAGAGAACAGTCAACTCCCAGTTTTGCTTTGTGTTGGATCAGGAATGCGGACCTGTGGAAAGTAGAAAAGAGAAAAGAAAAGAAAGCTACCGGTATGTAACAGCTGAAATGATGGCGAAACACCTTTCACAAAACACCCTCATGGCTAGATTGTACTAAACAAGTAGGGTTTTCTTTTGCCTCATTGCAGCCTTAGTGAATGGCCTCTGGAAATGCTTGCTTGTAGTAAAGCTTCCAAATAAGCTTTCCGCTTTCGAGCCTAGCGCCTATGACAAATTTACAAGTGTAATTTATTTTGGTGCACACATGCTTAGATAACATTCCATGGAGGTTTGCTTCCAACCCATTAAAATGATACTTTTGTGTACTGTGACTTTGCTGAAGAAACTTTAAATGTGTGCTCATTGATGCTTATTAAATTCAAAAGTCATTGCCAAAGAAGAGGAGGGGGGAGAAGAAATCAGACATGAATTTTCCCCCTTCCTCCACCTCAGTTTCACTTGGGGATGCAGCTTGATTTCACAATTAAGTTGGCAGAGAACCTGGAGGCGTAAAAGGGAAGCCTACAGCAAGGACAATGGGGGCTTTTCTTTGGCAGTGCAAAAAGATGCAAGGAAACAAAATTAAGCTCCTTCTTTCATCACTGAATGACTTAATTCAACAAGGCTTGTTCACCGGTATTTCACTCCTGCTCCTGTGATTGGCATGGAAAGGAATATAGAAAAATGAGCTCTTCTTTGCAAAGACAACTCAGTTATCTATAACTTGTCAAATTTCCCACCAATTAGTGTCACTATAATCAGCCTTCCATGAATTTCGTCCAGTTGCCTCACTCTTCTTTGGATGAGCTCTGTTATCAGAACACATCCTTTTCTCATTTGCCCTTGTGAGCACATAATGTAAAGGAAGTCTGATAATGTGAGGCTTGGGAAACAACATTTTGGTCAAGCTTGTGCTGAGATAGAATTTTGCTGAAAGGCAACATTATTAATGGGTTGGCATAACACGTTTACTAGAGTGGGGTTGATGCTTTGACTGCATTTTCTTGGTGCATTTGTTGTTGCTTTGGGGGAAGTATGGGTATTGGGTTTAACAGACCATGGGATGTTGAATTAACTTCTTTCCCCCCTTTATAAATATAGTTGGTTTCACCATTGACTGTCACTTTATTTTCCTCATAGATGGGGCAAGGGAAATGAAGATTAGATCAAGTCATTTCCAGCTGCTCTTCAGGATACTACAATTTTTGAAATATCTTTTGGGACAAAGGGTGAGCAACTTTTGTCTCTCCAGATATTTTGGACTTCTGCTATCCTATATGCTTCACTTGTGGGGACTTTGAAAAATGAAGGCCAAAACATCTATAGTGCAAAAAGTCCCATACCTCTGCTCTAGGTCCTTTCCCTACAAGTAAAATATGGGTGTTATAAGCATAAATCAGAAATGTAACTGTAAAGAATGTAGTGCACACTCTTCCTTCTGACAATGAAATAAGTTATCTTTCCTTTCCTGATAACCATGGTTTCACATTACATATGCAGCGAAGGAAACCATGGCTAGGACAATCAGTGCCTTAATACCATGGTTGCAATAGCCAGTCTCCAAACGAAGGATGCAATTAGATTACATGTCATGTTGCTCATGGTTGACAGTGGGAAGGGAGGAGCCTGGAAATAATTTCAGAGTGGTAAGAAGAGAACATGCAAGCCTGAAACTCAAGATGAAATCTTATACTGAATTTTTTATTGATGGATTTATTATTCTTGTTCTTACCCACCAGGAAACATCCACTCAGAAAATCTTCTTTAAAACAATTTAAAACAACTTAAAGAATACAATCAGTTAAAAAAATTAATTCAAACAAAATAACACCTACAAACTGACAGATCAAACAAAGTTGTTATTAAATTATTCAAATAACTTAGTGAACAGTGTGAAGAAGGGGGGATTTCCACCTCCCTCCCTGCCACCACTTTGTGACACACAGCCTTTACGCCACAGCCAAACTACCTCTCCCAGTGGTATAGCACAAGAGCTCAAGTGTGGCTGTGTATTCCTGGCTGTGTCTCCTTGCCTGAGAATCATATATGTCAGGCAGTTAATAAACATTAACAGAAGAATATTTATTATTAAATGAATAAACCATATAACTGTATAACCAAGTTATTGGGCCTGCACTGACATTCACTCTCTAAGCCTCTAACATACAAGGAACTTAGGACTTTTTCGGATGGGGTTTTGTAATGCGAGCGGCCTCGTCCCTGTTGCGAGGCTGCTGTGATGCAGGGGGTCTCTTTCGGATGACGCTGTGCCCGCGCTGACCCTGTTGCAGAAGTGCTGGGAGGCTGCAGCACCATATTTGGTGATTTCCTAATCACGATCAACTTTCGTGATTAGAAAATCACCACATATGGTGCTGCAGCCTCCCAGCACTTCCACAACAATATCGGCAGGGGAGAGCGTCATCTGAAATGGACCCCCTGCCACGCAGCAGCCTTGCAATGGGACAAGGCTGCTCGCATTACAAAACCCCATCCGAGAAAGTCCTTAAACTGTCTTGAATCACTCAAAGCCTCAACTCAACTTTTCAAACCTCAAAACTCACATTTAAACTGAAAACTTTCCTCACTCACTCCCACTTTATCTCCTCCAGAAGCCCCTCCTCCTTCCACCTCCTCACAGAAGATTGGCTCCTGGAGTACCATGGGGGTGAGGTTGGGGAGGCATTGCATAAGCATGGTTCTTCAGTGAAGAATGTTGTCTACTAGAATCCCTGGTAGTGTATCACAGACAAGCTCCCCATCAGCGGACCTTAATGACCAGAAAGGAGGTGCTCACATGGGATTAAGGTGCATCACTCTTTGTGAGACTCGTTTCTAAACAGACATGTATAGGACTGGTTAGTCCTACTGTCACAGACATATGAGGTTGGGAGCATTAACATCTATAATAAATTGAGTCTATTACATGTGAAACTCTTCAGTCTTGGAGAGTGAATAGAGACAACAGCTACGGTAATGTTATTTACCTGCTTATTTATTTATTTAGTAGCCTGCCTTTCTCCCACATGGGATCCAGGGCAGCTCATAACATGAATTTAAGCAAGGTAAGATAAAAATGTTTTAAAAACCACAACAACAATTGAATAAACTACCATATTAAAACATCAATCTCTCTCTCTCTGGCTTTTCTTCACAAACGAAGATTCAAGAAGAACTCATCCCATGCTTTCTGTAAGCACACTGATGACTAAAAAGGCCAATCTGAGATAAACAAGTCCGGTTGCAGAAAGCACAGCAGAAGGTCTCCTTGGGTGATGTTTCCGGGTTGTGATTCTTTCTGCGTTGTCATTTCTCTTCAAGACTTGTTCGGCATGAGTTCTCAAATAAGGCTGCAGCATTGTGGATAGTGCGTCTCCATGCTTTAAAACAATATAAAATCATTGAAAAAACATGGCAACAACAAAAGTACAGCAATCTCTCCCCCACACACACATTGAAGATCTTTCTGCATAGCCAACTGGTCACCAAATGCTTGTTTGTCTTTATATGCTGGCATAAAGAGAGCATGGAGAGGGGCTAGCCTAGTTTCCCATGGCTGAGAGTTCCAAGAGCAGGCACTGAAAGGACTCTCTCACATGTCTTCACCAAACATGCCTATAAGCTGGTGTGAGCAAAAGTCCTCCTCTGAGAATCTTAAAACTCAGTCAGTATCATTCAGGAAATGTAAAACTCAGGCAGTGTATACAGTATTCAGACAAGGGCCTCTTCTCCAGCCCATTAACTACCGAGATGCTGTTTCAAAAACCCTGTCACGATTTGCAAATCTATCTATCTATCTATCTATCTATCTATCTATCTATCTATCTATCTATGTGTTTTGTCCTACTTCAAGCTGCACTTGCACTAGCACTTCCCTCATGTGTTATTCATATGAAAGGAGAAAGCATGTCTAAAGGGGCTGTGGGCCGGCACTTCTGGCCTCGCTCGGATGACATACAGCTTTCCCTGGCCACAGTCCCTACTGTGGACACCTGCAACATGAAAATCTTTGTGAACAGACCTCCATCTTTAAAGGCTTCATCAGATCTTGGAATGCTATGAAAAGAGTATTTTAGGGTCAAGGGAAGTCTCCGTATGTGTGAAGACATCTCCATCTCAAACACCCACACAGTTATATGTGTGAACCACAGCTGGGATGGGGACATGTGCCATTGGGGCAAGGCTAACAGGGTAAAACTCCACAACCCCTTTCAACACTCTTTACCCTGTCATGAGAGTAACATCATATGGACCTCTGTACACAAAGGATCTATCAGGAAACATCATGACAGAACATTCTTTCAAACCTTTTTTGAAACTCCCACCCCACAAAAAACAAAATTAAAAAAAATCCAAGTCGCTGGTCACTCAAAAAGAAGAAGAAAAAGAAGAAGTATTTCAACAAATCTGTATTGGCTGATGTGAAGTTGAAGGCTTTCACGACCAGCATCGATAGATTTTCCTTGGTTTTTTTCCCAGCTGTGAGGCCTGGAAAAAGAAAGTACTATTCCAGAACATCGCTTCACAGCCCAGAAAAAATCCAAGGAAAATCTATATTGGCTGAATCATTCATTCAGATCATCACTTGATGCTTCAAACAATGTGTGATAAACATGCATATGGGAAGTTCTCTTTGATTCTATCACTGGGGCAGAACATGTTTATTCAATTTTTATAACTTAGCTGGTAAGTCAGGATTATCACATGTCTATAAAAATATCAGTGAGTCAACACTTCTGTCACACACAGTCTGTGCAGAAACAATTTGTAATCTGCTTTCTAAATTTATTGATTTATTTCACTTAATTTCTAGATTAGTTATCTCAAAATGATGGTTAAGTCATGTGCAGCAACAGGAAAATATTAGGCTTAAAATTATAATATGTACAGTTAGTATCTAGACAAATATGCACATTTCAGGAGATATCTAAAACTCACAACAGATCAGACTCCCATACAAGAACAAGGCTTTCTTTCCAAAGTATATGCACTGTGACAGAAAATATTCCATTCCAAGTCATTTGCAGATAGTGATTGAAATATGGGTGGTACCAGAAGCAAGATCTCCCCCAGTGATCTTAGGACTTTTTCAAATGGGGTAAAAAACAAACAAACAAGGAGGTCGGGAGAAGAACGGGGCTGTTGCGCTTACAGAGCCCACGTTTCAGACAGCCCCGTCCTTCTGACCTTCCCCTATCGTTCCTCTGCGCTTCCCACATGAGAAATGCACCACTTTTATTCATGGAGACCCCCCCATCAATAAAAAGAAGTGCCTGTAGCATGGAGGAAGCAAGTGGAAGGTCGGGAGGAGGACAGAGGAGGACTGCATCATCTGAACGGGGCTCTGTAAGTGCAATAGCCCCATTCTTCTCCTGACCTCCTCGGGGTTTTTTTACCCCATTTGAAAAAGTCCTTAACGTTTCTGCAGGGAAGGTGGTCTATTAGATAACCTAGTCTGAAGTTGACCAGGGCCTTTATAGGTTAATAATAAGATTTTGAAGATGACTTGGTAGCCAGTAGCCATTCTATGTACCAAATACAATGCGGGGAAGCCCCTTCTTCTGTCTGGCAGGCCCTGAAGGGGTTCTTTATGTTAGAATAGACATGAGGTTGAATGACAATGGTACAATTGGCCCTCTGTATCCATGGATTTGGCATGCACTGATTCTACCATCCACAGCTTTTAAAATATTCCCCCCCAAATAAATTCCATGAAGCAAACCTTTATTTTGCCATTTTATCTCTCTCTCTCTCTCTCTCTCTCTCTGGCTTTTCTTCGCAAACAAAGATTCAGGAAGGACTCATCCCGCGCTTTCTGCAAGCGTGCTGATGACTAAAAAGGCCAATCCAAGATAAACAAGTCCGGTTGCAAAAAGCACAGCAGAAGGGCTCCTTGGGTGATGTTTTTGGGTTGTGATTCTTTCTGCGTTGTCGTTTCTCTTCAAGACTTGTTCGTCGTGAGTTCTCAAATAAGGCTGCAGCATTGTGGATAGTTTGTCTCCATGCCTCCCGATGTGAGGCCAGGGCAGACCACTGTTGGTGATCAATTTGGCCGAGCCTGAGATGTTGTTTCAGGGAGTCTTTGTATCGCTTTTTTGGAGTGCCCCTCTTACGCTGACCCGTGGCGAGTTCACCGTAGAGTAGTACTTTTGGGAGGCGATGGTCCTCCATCCTAGAAACGTATAAGAGACACAATTTTACTATGCCATTGTATATAATGGTATTTGAGCATCCATGGATTTTGGTATCCATGGGAGGCCCCAGACGATACCAAGGGCCCACTGTAATATTGTCCGTATTCAGGAAGAGACACTGTTTACATATCCACTGAAGCTGCTAATAGGCTGGATAGAGGTAAAATATCAAGCCTCTGTGGGCAACAGTGGATCTAAGAACATCCTCAGCCTTCACAGAAAATACCTCATCACTAGGGAATATATCCCCAAATCCCACTCATCCACATTGTGTTTTCCCCGGGATTCAGTCCAAATTCATCAGCATCATCAATTCTATCTATGTATTGAGACACTTGTTCAGTACTTAAGTGAGCTAGATGTAATCACTGTCCCAGTGATAGTTCTCAAAGGTGGGTCACTCCATTAGAAGCAATCTTGTAATGAATATGTGCAATAGGGCTTTATATAAGTGTAGTCTACAGGTTTCCTGTGGCCCCTAACTTTTTTGGCAACCCCCATGTTCCCAGAGCCATACCAGTGTGAAAAATTACGTAAAAACCAGGAGTGATTTTGCCTTGAACTTCAAAAAAACCTACTTTTCTGAACATGACTAAGCCAAAAGGAGTTCAAAACAAAATATAAACAATTCTAGTGGAGAACTGGAAGTGCTATCTGGTCACTTCCTGTTGCATCTTCTGCTAATTTGAGGCCAAAAATGTGGGTGCTCAGCCCTGCTTTGCATATATTGTAAAGAATGGTAGAGACAAAATTGGACACTATGACATCCTGCAACATAGTTGCCCACAACATTGCCATCCAATGCTATGTCTGTAAGGTGACCCACAAATGTGAGTGAAATCACCATAACATTGTGCCTTCAAGATTGAAATTGTAGAGACATTCCAGGAGAATACTATATATAAATAGAACAACAGGGCTATTTTCCCCAGACTCTCTCCAAAAGAAGAAATGGTCCGTATATGTTTACAATACTGTTTGTCATATCTTTCATTTTCCTTTGGGTGAGTGGAATCCCCATGGGACAAAATCTGGCATTGGAATATTCATGGAATGCACTGCCTGGGAGTGTGGTGGAGTCTCCTTTTTTGGAGGTTTTTAAACAGAGGCTGGATGGCCATCTTTTGGGAGTGCTTTGATTGGGTATTTCTGCATGGCAGGGGGTTGGACTAGATGGTCCTTGTGGTCTCTTTCAACTCTATGATTCTATGGCCTGTTTGGTAGGACTTGTCAATTTAAATGATCATGATTTGGACAGTAAGGAAAACATTTTTTTACCTGAAGATAACATTCTTAGTCACTTAGTGGATGCTGAACTTTTGATGGCTGATTGAGAAAAAGCATCTGTGTTTATAATCAGTGTATTTGTTTAATTTTTAATAAATATAGCAGAACGCGGATCAGGAGTTCAAACTATTTGGCTACATTCAAACAAATAGAAGGCACTCAGCTTATCGCCATATGGAACAAAAAGTAATTACAAAGTCTGAGAAGCAAGGCAAGGCAATTAGAATGCTTGCTGCTTATATGGAGTAACTTTCTGTGTCATAAAATGTTGCAGTTCAAGTTTCATGCTGACTGTTGTGGGAATATTGGGATCTGAAAGATCTATTATTTTTAATTTATTGTGGTGACAAATGCAATGGAAAACTGTTCATAGACTTGCTGCATACTCAATTGCTTCTTTTAACAGAATCATTTTTCAGGTATCTGACTAGAAGGAACACAGCCTGGTGCTATATTGATGTAAATCGCCTGCAAAACAGAATAAATTCATTTGCCAGCCTCACACATGCAGGAGGCCTGACTGTCACTATATTTCATGCATCGGGCATTAATTTGATGGGCTTTGGCACATAGGAGAACCAGTTCAGGTGACAAATGTGTTTTGTTGTTATACCAGAGCCATTTATAATGCTAAATGTAATGATGCTGTGACATGCAGAGAGTACTGATGGAGAAGTTATTCTTAGTTCTGTGGGCCTTGCCCCATAGTTTGTATTGTTGTCATCCCCACAGATGTTTCACACCAGCATGGTCATGCTTATGGTGAATGTTATTTCTCAAGGTGTTTTGACAAAGAGTTTAATTTGACTAATATCTCTAGGTCATGATGTTTGGGAGCAGGGATTAGGCATAATGAGGCAACTGTTTCAGATAGCAGATTTTGGGAACCAAAAACTTGCCAAAAGACAGCATGTTTATATTTGTCAGCATTCCCCCCACCCCCAATTTTGTCTTAGGTATCCAGAGATGGGGAAGCATGTTTGAGGTATTTTAACCTCCTGTGCCAAAATAACATGTTCAGCTTTTGGTTCTCTGTACCTTAGCTTGAGTGAGTGGGAGACACCATTTGGTATTCCACATCAGGAAACAAAAGGTCATCAGAAGACTGGATGAGCCCTAAGGAGATTTCACACGCCGAAAATATCGCCGCCAGAAACCGGGACAGAAATATTTCTGTCCCGGAAGCAGCGCCGCGGTTCACACGCTCACCTCCCTCTTCCGTTGTTCCGTTGTCCTCGCTTTGGGTTTTTCCCTCCCTCTTCTGGAATATTTTACTAACGGGAGTTTGCCGTTAATAAAATATTCCGGAAGAGAGAGGAAAAAACCCAAAGCGAGAACGACGGAACAACGGAAGAGGGAGGTGAGCGTGCGAACCGCGGCGCTGCTTCCGGGACAGAAATATTTCTGTCCCGGTTTCTGGCGGCGATATTTTCGGCATGTGAAAATCTCCTAAGAGTTGGGAAAAGCCCTAAGAGTGTTTATGCAGCTGGTTGAAGAAGAGGACCAAATGACCTAGTAGTTTCTTATCATGCAGTAGGGAACACCTGAAAAAAATAATATTTTAGAGAATCAGGTTCCTTTCTCCCATGGGATACAAGAGGATCTTGATCCCATCAATTCATGTTTATATCATTGTAATATTCTAACATGACAAAATGGAGTAGCAGCAGTAGTTGTTGATCCCAGGAATGGATGAAAAGTTGTACTCATGGAAATAGAAGGAGTTCTTCTCCATTACATGTCCTTTTTTGTATGGAAATACCACCTGTAAACAGAACAAAGATGTGTAATCCATGCCATTTGGGTCGCTTTTAATTCTTGATGCTGCTACTAACATTACTACCATGCTCTCCATTATTTTGCAGATGAAAACTGAGACACATAATGCACAAGCAATATCAGAGTGAGGTCAAGATGGTAAAAGTTATTAATGAGGAAGAACACACAATCTAGGAGAGGCTGTGGCAGTTTGCCTTTGCCTGTCTCTACAGGGAAGGGCAAGATTCTGCTGCTTCCTCTCCCCACTGCTGAATTAATCGAGTGAAAATGAGTATTGCATTTGAACTCTGTTTGGAAAAAATGAAGTAAGCTGAGAGCAAAGTGAAAGGAGGAGAGAGAAACTGGAAATTTGTAAATCACCTAAAAAAGTAGGAAGACAGAGGATTAATTGGGATTGTCCCTGACAATTTGGGACAGTTGTGGTAATGCAACATAGCAACTGAAGCTACAGCTGAAGTTGAAGACTGCAGAGTTTGCAATCCTCAAAATAGGATACCCCTCATCATAATTACTTATGATTCTTATTATCATAATCTACTGGTGATGAGCTCAGCACTATGTATGAAGCAAAAGGAAATAAAGGAGCTAAGGTACAGAAGATATGAAAATAAGGAAGAATGAGAAGAGAAGATAGAAAAGAAAGAGGGAGCCCAAGCAGGAAATGCCAGCCCAAGAACATGAGCTTTCTGCAGCCACTATAGAAAAGGCGGGAAGAAGTGATGAGGGTGGCAAAAGAACACAGATGAGAGACAAAGATACTAGGTTTGGTGAGGAGATTAATCTCAGAAGAGCAAAGAGAAGGGAAAAATGTAGGAGGGAGGGGGGATGTGAGAGACAAGAAAGAAGAAGCCAAACAAGAGTAGAAACATTTCAAAGTGAGCAAAAGGGTTTTGAACTGAATGTAAAAAGGGAAAGGTCACCAGTAAGGAGCGAAGCTATCAAAGTGCCACCTGCAGAATACCAAATGCAGAACTGAATCTGGGGAAAGGAGTTTAAGTGTAACAGCAAGTCACAGTCCCCAGCCAAAAGAAGGTTGCAATAATACCTATGTGGAAGAATAGAATGAATTTTCTTCAACATATGGGGTTAGGTGTGGTGTTTGCTGCCACTAGGAATTTCAGTCTGTGTCTTCCTTGTAACTTAAGGACAGTGAAGGAAAAAGACCCTTCATTTCTACAAGTGTAGTAGATAGCTAAGTGAATGTTTAGATCAAGCCAGTGATTAAGTCTTTACCAGTGAAAAAGGTGTCATAGCAAGATTTTTTAAATAAAACTTTATTTTTCAAAAACACATATACCAAACTCTTAAGACAACTAACAAATTTCATTCTTTTTTCATCTTTATTAAAACAAATAATATATGATTACAGAAGAGAACACATATTATATTACATTATCCATTCCTTAATACTTGCACACTCACACTTACCTGCACACTCACACCAGGAGATCCCTGGTGGCACAGTGGTTAAATGCTATTACTGCAAGTCACCACATTGCAAGTTTGATTCCAGAGGGCTCCAAGGTTGACTCAGCCTTCCATCCTTTTGTAGGTCAGTAAAATGAGTACCCGGCTTGTGGGGGCAATTAGCAACACACATTGGAAACTGCTTAATGCAGTGTAGATGTGTAAATTGCTATTGCTTAAAAAACAAATTGTAAGCTGCTTTGATAGGCTTTGTGGCTGAAAAGCGGGCTATAAATACCTAATTAAAATTAAATTTTTTTTAAAAAAATACTTCTTACCTTATTATCTTTTTTCTTATCAAATAAAATGTTATTAGATAATACAGGCCTCGTCTACACGAGGGTTAAAAAAATCCGTACAGGGTAAATATACTCTGAACTGCCTACACTATTTGGAGTCTGCATGATCCCTAGCCAGCTGGACGCAGGTCAAGGGAGGCTGGGAGGGGGAAAGAAACAGAGGTCTCCATAGAGGAGGAAGGAAAAAAAGAAGAAGGGGGGAAACACAAAGCAACAAAGCCTAAACTCTCAAGACTAGAAAAAGAGTTCCAGGCTGGACAGATCTGCGAGGCACTCACCCAAAGTTTGAACCCAGAGTTTGAGGATCTGACTGGAGAGGAGGGAGGTTTTCAAAGGGTGATGGTCGGTGGGGCGATGCTGGCTTTTTTAAGGAAGAGTCTGCTGAGTCAAAGCCCCCTGCACAGCTCAGCAGCAGAGGAACCAGAACTCAAGTAGGCAGCCCCAGCCTCCATAGAGAAGAAAGGGTTTTTTTGGATTAAAAACTCATGCCACCCCCCCCACTCCTGATTTCTCCCTCCTTTCATTCATCAGGTGCAAGTGGGAGATTGTCTCACACACACACACATGCACACACACACACACAGTCTCATATTTTGGACTCTTTTTTCTTGAAGGAAGGAAAAAGAGAGAGCACAGTCAAGGCACAAGTCTCCCCAGCCCAGCCTTGAGCCTCCTTTTCTCTTCAGCTCCTCCTTTCCCTCCTCCTCCGGAAGGGGAAGAATGGGAGGCTCCTTTGCTGGGGGTGAGCTAGCCAAAAAGAAGGGAATTGTTTGAGAGTTCAGACCTTTAAAAAAGCCCCTTCTTCTCTATGGCGGCTGGGACTGCCTGCTAGATCTCCTTGTCCAGCAGCAGTCTCTGGTTCCTCTGCCGCTGAGCTTTGCAGGGGGCTTTGACTTTGAGGCAGACTTTGGATGAGTCCCTCGCAGATCTGTCAAGCCTAGAACTCTTTTTTAAGCCTTTAGAGTTTAGGCTCTTTGCTTCTGTGCTCCCCTGAGCCCCGGCTTCTGCTGCTTCTGGCTTGCAAAACATGGCTACTGCAGACAAAATTAAGGTACAAAACGTTGTGGTTAAAAAGAAAATCATATTATATATGATAACAAGCATCAGGATTTTATATGCCAGCCTCTGGAAAAAGAAAAGTGTGCCAACTGTAGAGGAATGGTTAAGTAAACTATATGACAATCTAAGATATGGTTAGATTAACGACCTCCCTAAAAGATAGATCACTGAAAAAAAATAGAAGAATGGGGAACCGCTAAACAAACTTTTTAGAAGCTAAACTGAACCATGGGTCAGGCAAGAAGGGGACAGAAATCATGATATGGTTAGCAATGGGTGGGCAAAGGAGAGAGGTATGCAAATCAGGTTTCAGAAGCTAGATTTCAGCGACAACCAGATGAAAAAAAAAAGGAATGTAATAAGCAGGCAAGAGGGGAAAATGCAAGAATATGGAACACACATAAACAAAGAAGGAAGGGTCACATAGAGGAATATGCGTAAATTAACTTTCAAAGCTTATTTACAAGAAGGGGAAGAATAACAGATAAAGTAGTTTCTCTATGTGTAATTTTTTTTCTCTTTTTTAATGTAAAAATTTGTTACAAAGACTGTGATGGTATATTGAAGCTAATGGAAAAAAGTGGATGTAATGAATTTTTTTTAAAAAAAGAAATAAAATAAAAACATGGCTACTGCAGCCGATCTCCCTCCCTGATAGTCCTGCCCCCCTCTACTCGGCCAGACGGTCAGATTGCATTCCTGTTCATATGTGTGCGAACAGGAGTGTACAAACAGCCAATCATTCGGAAGCCACACGGATTTATCCCTGCGATCCGGAAGAAGACCCGGATCTGGAGGACACGGACTTTAGGATGAGTTTTGCTGACCCCCCTGAATGACACGTATTTATTCGAACAGTGGTCTGTACAGATCACTGATCTTTTGAATCAATGCATGTCATTTTTCATCGTGTAGACATCCCCACAGTTAGCTATCACTTTACATGAAGCTATTAATATCATTCCATACATTTTGTACTTCCCGCCTCTCTACAAATAACAAATTTCAGTCCACAAATATAACAAAACAAATTACAGAATATCTATTACATGTAGTCTACTTCTAAACATTTAAATTAAACTAAACTAAATTCATAGTGATCTCCAAAATGGTGTCAGTCAACATCAAATGGTTTTGTGTTTATGGACACCTAGTTGTAAACTCTGTATTGTGCTGTAAGGAGCAGGGAATCCAGTACAGTTTCCACCTGCACAACTGTGGAAGACTGGTTGTTCAGCTGGTTGCCAATCTTGCACAAGCAGTGGCTGAAGTGGTGAGAAAAACAGTTGAACAACCAGTTGCACAAGTGATTGTGGAATCCATTGTACAACCAGTAGG
The DNA here is from genome assembly GCA_030847615.1 of Gambelia wislizenii. Classification (NCBI taxonomy): domain Eukaryota; kingdom Metazoa; phylum Chordata; class Lepidosauria; order Squamata; family Crotaphytidae; genus Gambelia; species Gambelia wislizenii. Next base: position 189,437,416 of record JAUMIR010000003.1, on the reverse strand, counting down.
AAACTTCAGGAACCCAAGAAGGTATACACTACTGTTTGACAAATTGGGGGGGGGGCAAAGCAAAAGAACTCCAGGAGCACACCGTTTTCTACTACTAACCTTATGTTGTGTTTAGGCTACTGTTGTAAATTCATTAAGACTACTTGGCTAATATTTATTCAACTGAATGATAGCCTCACTTCACTATAGTAGTCAAGTCCATTTCCACATGACTTAGATTGCTTTACCTATGTAACCAGAAGGAAGTTCAATTGAATTTGATAGGTGCCTCACTCCCATATCAATGTGGATAGTAATCCCTATTGTATTTTTGAAGCATGGGGGGGGTGTGAATGTCAGTGTACAAATCGTGGAAACCTCTGTAGGATACTTACACTCCTAGCCCCACCCTTTGTTCTCCTGGCAACAACCCAGGGGCTGAGGCAAAGTAAGAGCACTCCATACTGCACTCCCTCAAAAGGGGTTCCTGCAGCACAGTCGTGACTGTGCTAGGAACCCTATTGTAATTGTACAGTAGAGATCTTTTTTATTGTGTATATTTATTGTTTATTTTAAAAAATATATTAATAAAACTGAAACATACATAGCATTGATGAGCAACATATGCTAATACATCTATTTATCTATCTGTCTATCTATATAAAATAAAGTTCATACTTTACAATGTATACATTGTAAAATTTGTATTTTTACTTTCTACTTCACATAATTTAACTCCCAAAAATCTAGTCTTTATTTTTATACTATTTATCTTATACAATAACTGACCTCCATTCTAACTATACAAGTAAATGAATATTAAATACATAGTAATATAAATAAAATAAGAAGAAACTACTCCAGAACACGGCCTCACAGCCCAGGAAAAACCCAAGGAAAATCAATAAATGAACTGTTTTTTCAATATGGCTACTGATGATTTTGTCATCTGTATATTTCTTATATATACTGGAAAGTATTCATTAATCCCAATGAACAATTCAGATCTTTTCTCAGATTTCTTTCACCTTTCTGTTTGCTTCTTAAAAGCTTATTGTTGCTACTTTCCCCCAATTCTCCTCCCATATAGGTAGTAGACAATTCCATTCTTCGTTAAACTTATTTTCAAATTTGTCATTTAATGAAAGAGTACAGTAGAGATCTATGTGTGTTTACTCAGAAGGAAGCCCCTTTGTATTTGATAGAGTTTACTCCAAGGTGAATGTGCACACATGTAAGATAAAGAAAAAGAAATGGTTTTCTATTCAGCAGAGCCTACGGAGCATGATGTTCCTGCCAGCAATTTTGAGTAATTTCTTAATTTAATTCATTTAATTTTGGCTTAATCCCCACAAAAAGCACACAGCATAACTGCTTGGTCAGGTGCTATCAGAAGCCATCTTGCTGGAGGCAGCAGACTGGACCATGTGCTGTTGCCACCTCAGGCATCTAACAGTTGTTAGTCTCACATGGGTAAATTCCATATGCATCTGATACTAATTCATCATAGCCCTGAATTTCACAAAGCAGTGACATGAATCGTCTAAAGATAATACCAAGCGTAGTGGAGGATATACATAGCTACTGCAGCTGTTTTTCAGATTTAATCAAGGCCTATTTGTGTTTATCAAATAAGTTCAAAATGTTGCTTTGAACATGATTTGGTAAACTGAGAAGGTAAATGAAGCAGTTAGGAACACAGGAAGCTGCCTTATACTGAGTCAGATCATTGGTCCCTCCAATCTATGTGGATATTATCACCTTTAGCTGCCAGCAGTGGTTTTTTAGGGCTTCAGACAGGATTTGTGTCTAGCCCTGCCCAGGGATCCAGTATGTTACCATTACTGTACTGATGGTAGCTTGTTTAACTTAAACTTTCTGAGGGCTCACACTAAGAGTCTAAACTATCTAGTCCACGAGCTGCTCTTTGCTGATGATGCTGCCCTTGTTGCCCACACAGAAGCAGCTCTGCAGCACCTAACATTCTGCTTCGCAACAGCTGCAGACTGGAAGTCAACCTTAAGAAAATGGATGTTTTTTACCAGCCTGCACCACAGGATGAACACCATCATCCCTACATTGCCATCAGCAAATCTGTGCTTAAGTCCGTTCAGCAGTTCACCAACCTGGGAAGCATCATTTCCTCAGATGCCAAGATTGACAAAGAGATCGATCACAGATTAGCAAAGGCATATAGCACATTTGGAAGACTTTACAAAAGAGTCTGGAGTAAGAAACACCTGAGGCAAAGCACAAAAGTCAGTGTGTATAGAGCCATTGTACTATCTATTCTCCTTTATATGTCCGAAACATGGGTCAACTATTGCCACCACTTACGACTCCTTGAACGCTTTCATCAGCACTGTATAGGCACAATCCTAAATATACACTGGTCTGACTATGTGACGAATGTTGCTGTCCTTGAGCAAGCAGGGATCACGAGCATTGAGGCCATGATATTGAGAACACAGCTGCGCTGGGCAGGGCACATTTCTAGGATGGAGGACCATCGCTCCCAAAAATAGTACTCTACGGTGAACTCACCACGGGTCAGCGTAAGAGGGGCGCTCCAAAAAAGTGATACAAAGACTCCCTGAAACAACATCTCAGGCTCGGCCAAATTGATCACCAATAATGGTCCGCCCTGGCCTCACATCAGGAGGCTTGGAGACGCACTATCCACAATGCTGCAGCCTTATTTGAGAACTCACGCCGAACAAGTCTTGAGGAGAAACAACAACGCAGAAAGAATCACAACCCAGAAACATCCCCCAAGGAGACCTTCTGCTGTGCTTTCTGCAACCAGACTTGTTTATCTCGGATTGGCCTTTTCAGTCATCAGCACACTTGCAGAAAGCGCAGGATGAGTCCTTCCTGAATCTTTGTTTTCCAGAGAGACCTAGGGATCCAAACCAGAAAAGGTTATTTATGTTGAAATGTTACGTACTTATATTACTTCCACAATCTACCAGCTGGCATCTGGAATTAGTGGGTGGGGGAGACTTTTCCAGGCTCTAACTCTGCTCAAGATAGGAGAGACTGAATCTAATACCTTCTGTACCTCTAAGCTTCGGTGCATCCATCATAGCACCTTCTGTCCCCGGGTCATCTTTCAGGCAAGATCCTGCTTAGGTTTCCAAGAGAACCGGGACCATGGAAGCATTTCAAAGCAGAAACAAAACAAACAATGTAAGGCAAAGAGCAAAATATTGCTTGTTTTTGTTAATAATAATGCCTATTTTTCATTAGTAAAAATAATTCAGAAGTGGGGCACAAAATCAATGGAACACAATAAAGAGCAAATCTTTTTTGTTGTTAATTGCCATCAAATCAGCTTTGATTTACAAGGACTCAATGAGTGACAAACTTCTATGGACTTTATTCGACCAGGCAAATATGGCATCATAAGGCTGCCTAATGACTGCAAAAGTGCGCACATAATAGGCAATGACATCCTTTCATGATCATATACTGTGAAAAAATCATTCTTTTTTATTGATGGCCCAAGCCATAAATAGATTGGCCATGGTGCTTTGTTGCAGGCATTGCCGACATCTGAAACATCGCACCATTGTACTCACGTGAATGCAGCATCAATGGGCAAACACTTCCAGGTGAGATCAAGACAGCCAGGTAGGGGCACTCTTTCTATGCCCCTCCCATGTACTTTGGACTTTGTGTGTGTGTTTCTGTGCTTGTGTGTACTTTTTGTGGTTTATTTTTAATGTATTTTTTAATTTCCCATTGGCGACCTGGTGAGGGACCAGCTGAGGCTGTAGGTCTATGCTAGATCACACCCCTCAGCCTTCCCGGGCAAACACCTGGGTCCTAGAGAGGAACCCCAGTTGCCTGGGGTTGCTCACCAGCTGGCCTGCATCTGGAAGGTCAACCCAAAAGTCCCTCACCCAAGCCACATGGATTGGGGTGAAGGATTATCCTTTAGGCCAACACCAAGGTGGGTCTCCTTCTGTCCCCTTAGACCACACGACCTGAAGTGGCCCTTCCAGAGACCCTACCTTCACCAAAATTGGTGCCAAGGTGCCCACCGAAACTACACCTCCCCCTTCCCTGCCATAATATGAGGGAATTAACCTATTTAGACACCACCCTACCAATTTCCCAAATGCTGCTATCCTAGTATGGGGTAGGTAAACCCCCCCCCCAAGAAAAAGGGGGTAAAATCCTACCTGGCTCTGAAGCAACAAATTATCACACTATTCAAGCAGCGGGAGTGTGGGTCGACGATTACTGGCTGAAGAGGAGGAGTCAAGGGCGGCAGGGCCTTATATGGCCTCTGGCCCCACCCCTCTCATCCCATCGCAGGTGGCAACACCTGCAACATTCTGAGGGGCCTCTAACCCTCCTGAGTGGCAAAGGCTGCTCCCTCCCAAAACAGCTCTGCTGATGCGGGGGGATCCAGATTGCCAGGCAATTGCAAGAATAACGAGACCACACACATGAAATGGGGTGAAATAAAGTATTTTATTAAATTCAACCTATTTAATACCCTCTAAGATCTTCAGCAGGGGGAGGCAACCTGGTGAGGGACCAGCTGAGCCAGTAGGTCTATGCCAGACCACACTCCTCAGCCTTCCCGGATGAACACCTGAGTCCTGGAGAGGACCTCCAGTTGCCTGGGGATGCTCACCAGCTGGCCTGCATCTGGAATGTCAACCCAAAGGTCCCTCACTCAGGCCGCACGGATTGGGGTGAAGGATTATCCTTTACGTCAACCCCAGGGTGGGTCTCCTTCTGTCCCCTTAGGCCACACAACCTGAAGTGGTCCTTCCAGAGACCCTACCTTCACCTAAATTGGTGCCAAGGTGGCCACCGAAACTACACTTCCCCCTTGCCCTCCACAGAAAGGGGCAAGCATCTGCTTAGTCCCTTTCCCCCACCAGCTTGTCCAAAATGTCCCTAACCCCTTGCTGCAGATACCCCGAGAATATCAAATTTCCAACGTCTGAGAGATGCACCCCATCTGCTCTGTAGAGCTCGGGTCTCTTGGACACAATGTCTGGATGTGACAGGTAAAATCCCAACCTGTTATGCATGGCATTTTAAATTTCCCAATTAGCCCCCTTCCAGGCCTTGTCAATTAGATGGGGGTCACCATACCCTCGCCAAAGCCTTCTAGGCAGCATGGCTGACCACATGATAGTAACCTCAGGCCACTGAGACCTGATTACCCACATGTCATGTCATTCTCTGCTTCAGGGAGGCACACGGGCGCTCCCACTCCTGGGAGGCACACAGGCGCTACCGCTGCAGGGAGGCACACGTGTGCTACAGGTGCAGGGAGGCACACGTGTGCTACTGCTGCAGAGAGGCACACATCGCTTCTGGAACAGAAAAGCAGCTTCAGGTGGAGGCCCGTGGCAAACTGGAAACAAGAACAGAGTATAGGGTGGATGCCCAAGGTTCTCCAGGAACAGAAGAGGAATAACAGCACAGGCCTCTCCTTCCACCCATCAGACAAGGGAAACTGGCTCAGACAGGCCTGGTGTGCAGCCCTGCAAGACAAAATGTATAGTTTAGAAATGATTTAGATAACAGTCTCCCATCTGAGAACAGTCCCTGCTTAGCACCCAAGAACAGCCTGAATACAGAGTCCTCAAAAATATGGTATCTGTAAGGCCTTTGAATAAATGACATAGAATAAAGAACAGCAATGAATTTATCAATTAAATAATATGTAAAATCATTACACCAGTAAGTGTAGAAATCTATTAATCAATTATGTACAGCTGTCCCTTCAGATTCGCTGGGGTCTGGTTCCAGAACCTGCCATGGACACCAAAATCCATGAAAGCCCAAGTCCCACTACATGCAGTGGCACAGCAAAATGCTGTCCCCCATAGAAGATGGCAAAATCAAGGCTTGCCTCTTCTATCAATATTCTTCGAATAATATCTTCAAGCTGTGAATGCCCCAATCTGTGGATATCATATCAGTGGATATGGAGGGACAACTGTAATTAATTAAAGCTAATAGACAACACTCAGCAATAGCAATAGCACTTATATTGTTATACTTCTCCACAGTGACAAACACTCTACAAGTGGACCACAATGTACCAGCCAATTGTCCCCCAACCAGCTGGGTACCCACTTCTCCAACCCACTGAAGGATGGACAACTGAGTCAACCTGGAGTCCAGCAGGACCAACACCCCAACACCGTGGCTGCAGCACTGGTATTCAACCATTGCACCACGAGATTCTGCTAATGCTACCATGGGGTGATACAGTGGATGATGAAAACAGAACACAAGTTCTAGTGTCACAAAGAAATGGCAAAGAAATTAGAAGCGAAGACACAAAATGTTAAATCAATTATCTCTCATCCAAAAACAAAACATAGATGAACCCATGTGGCACCTAGTATGACAATGTCAGCAAGAACAGAAAATCCACAACCAAGTCTTCACCAGTGGTCAGCCACCTAATTACCAACCAGTTCTGACCCTGTTGAACATCCAAGAGACCAAGTGCTAATTCAGAGCTCAACCCCAAACAACTTAATGCCTCAAAAATAAAGCCATAAATGTGATAATGTAAACAATATAAATAAAGCCTACAATGAGCCTTCATGAGTGGTCTCCTTTCCAAGCTACAACCAGGACAGACTCCCCTTAAACCTCCAAGATGTAAAACTGTCTGGTGGCCTGGAGAGATTATTAATGGCATTGCCAACAACTGCTTTATTCATTGTTATTTACATGCAAATATATATGTATGTAGTTATTCATTACACTTTCTAGGAACTGAATCACTATAAGCATATAATCAAGGTAGGTAAAATATCACTGAGGCGGCACCAAAATAGCCGCCAGTGCCAGTCAACAAAATGGCTCCTTCAGCCTCACACCAAATGGCCACCAGTGCCAATGAACAAATTGGCACCCCTTGCTTCAACCAAAATAATCAGGCACCAAAACACCTCCCACTAAAAGACTGGCTGAAACAAACCATGGTGTCAGCAATAAAAGAAAGCAGTCTGTACCTGAGGTTTCCCATCCAAGCACAAACCAGGACCAACCCTCCTGAACGCAGATCAAATGTGGTCTGGTGTCCTGGATGAATAATAGTTATAAATGCAAGAATGTTGGCTATAAATTAAAACAGTAGTATTAAATGCAACTACATCAATAAATTGTGTAGGGATAGAATCAGTCTCCCCACCAAGAACAACCAGGACAGACCCAGCTTAGCTTTCAAGATCAAACAGAATCTGGCACTGTTAAGTGAGTCAAACTAGCTAAAGACAATACAGCAGAAAGCAATATTAATGAATTTTGTAGGGATGGGATCTGTCTCCCATCCAAGGGCAATCCAGAGATGACCCTGCTTGGCTTCTAATAGCAGACATGATCTGGCACAGTCAAAAAGGTCAGACAAACTGAAATTAAGATAGTAGAATTCAATGGAAATACCTTACTAAATCATGTAAGGTCAGAACTGGTCCTTATCAAAAACGAACCAGAGATAACCCTGGTTAGCACGCCAGATCAAATGGGATCCAGCAGAATCCAACTATCTAAAGATACGATAGCAGAATTCAATGTAATCCATAATCTCCCATCCAAAATAAACCCTAACTGACCCTATGTAGCACCGAAGACCTGATGAGATCCAACAATGTTAAAAAAGTCCAATCCTAAAATTATGATAGCAGAATTCAACGTGGTCTATAGTAATGAATTATGTAGTAATATAGTTGGTCTCCCATCCAAAATTAAATCATAGATGATACCACTTAGCTATCAAGACCCAGTGGGATCCAGCAATGTTAAAATACATAAATAAATAAATAAATAGCCAAACAACTAAAATCAGATGGTAAAACCCAATGTAGACTATAGTAGTAAATTATGTAGCGATATAATCAATCTCCCATCTAAAAATAAACCATAGTGGACCCAATTTATTCTCCCAAGTCCAATGGGATCCAATGTTAGTAAAGCCTCACCAACTAATGATAAGATAGTAGAATTCAAAATAATCTATAGATAGTAGAATTTAATGCAATCTATAGGAATGAATTATGGAGTAATATAATTGGTCTCCCATCCAAGCAGGAACCATAGCTGATGCTGCTTAGCTTGCTATATCTAATGGGATCTGGCACTATTAAGTGAGTCCACGAATTAAGGATAAGATAGTAAAATGCAATGTAATATATAGTGAAGAATTATGTAGTGATACACACAGCTCCCATCCAAAAATAAACCATAGCCAACCCTATTTAGCATGTATTATTATGCCAATCAATTACGTATATATGATTAATGTGACTTATTATCCAATATCAAAAGATATTTTAAACTGTGTATATATTTATTAGCACACCAATTAGGTAGATGTGATCAAGTCAGATCCAAAAAGATGATGACAACTGAACATCAGCTATGAATTTGTTATTGAAGTGTATGTGGCATATTAACAAAATCAAGTGGCTATTTTATTAAGTATGTATATATGCATTAAGGACTTTTTAGACAGTACTTACCACGCTAGGAGGTCTTGCTAGAGGCACGGCACTGTCGCGTGGCAGGGGGTCCGTTTTGGACACCGCTGTCCCTCTACCAAAATCATCTGTTTCACTTTCGTGAAGGATTGGAAGCAGTCATGCCATATTTTAATCACGGGCAACTTCTGTGAACAAAATCTGGCAAAATATGGTGCAGCTGCTTCCAATCCTTCACGGAAGTGAAACATGATTTTGGAAGAGGGACGGCGACGTCTGAAACGGATTCCCTGCCACGCGACAGCACCGGGCCTCTAGTGAGACCTCCTAGTGTGGTAAGTATCATCTGAAAAAGTCCTAATAAGCCAATATACTAATTGGAAAGAGAAAACTACCAAGAAAAAACTACCAGGCAATGGCCGTGGCGGATCCTGCATACTGAGTAACCAGCAGGGGGCTTAATATGCCAAAGGCCCAACAAAGTATAGCCAAAGGTAAAAAAGCAACCCTACTAGAGACAATCAGCTCCACCAGGGGCTCCACCCCACCCCACCCCCTTTGCATCATCTGGGGCTGACCCCTCCTAGCACTTCAAGATCACACAAGATCTGGGGCAGTAAGGTTATTCTGCCCCTACCACCAATCTGTTCTAAAAAGCCTACAGCACCTGGGAATCACCATGCTCTCCCATCCAAGGTCCAACCAGAGCTGATCCTGCTTAGCTACCCCCCCCCAAAAAAAAATACCCCAAAAAAAACAAAACCATGTGAACAGAGCAACTTGCAGGGGGCCTAACATAGAAAAGCATACCAAAATGCAAAGGCTACGAATGTAAGCCCAGCATAGTTAGTAAAAAGCCTGCCAAACAGCAAGCAATGCAAATGGCCCATTAAAAGGCAGGTTGGTCCAGAAAAGGTCCATAAATGCTCCTGATAACATCTGTACTGTATATCTGCATGCACACATACACACAGAGGACTGTCAGCAAAGACCTGTCAGCTCCAACAAAGTACTGGACAGTCAAGCAAAGCAGGAAGGCGGACAGCAAAGAGCCTAGATGGAAGCAGAGAATAGGTCTGTTATTGTAGTTCTGTAGTGGCTGTGTAGAAGGGACACCAGATAATGTTTTGTAGTATTTTTCTTTAGGAGCTGTGAAACTGTAGCCATTCATTTTGGCTGATACTGATTCAGCGTGCCCATTAAACCTTGTGCCAAGGCCTTTATCCTTCACCATTCAGTTTTGTAGGCAGGTGGCCATTTATTATCATGGGAGCTGACCTTATAATGAATTTCATTAGTGATATTTTCCCACCTTGGGGCAAATTCATGGATTTCCTGTAAATGGTGCAAATTTACAGGAAATCAAAGTAAGATAAGTTGGAATCAATGTAAGAGAAGTTGTGGATCTACCAGGAAGGAAGGGCAAATAATGAAAAGCCAAGGAACCATTTGTTTTCCATAAATATCCTATGCTTATTATATTGTGATCATTGCATAATCTGTAGTGCTATGTCACTCATGTTTACAAGTTCAGCATTCAGTCTGTATTAAGGATCAAACACTGTCAAGGATTTGCTCACAGACCTCTTGCACCCATGAATGGTCAGAATTCCACAGAACATGTGTGATATCTGTTTGAGAGCACAGCTTGAGTACATCAAGAGACTTTATTTTTTTAGTTAGTTAGTTATACCCCGCTCTTCAGCCACAAGGCTATCAGAGCAGCTTACAAATTGTTTTAAGCAATAGCTATTTACACATCTACACTGCATTAGTTTCCATTGTGTGTTACCTAATTGCCCCCACAAGCTGGATACAGAGAGACAGTATCCATTTTGCAAAAGCGTAGGCTTTTCACAGATGATCTCCATTTTTATTCAGTACTGTTGCTTTTTCCTGTAGTGAAGAAGTGGGTCTGTATGCCCCACCATAACATTATATTAAATGCTGTGACTTCATGTCAAGAACTAGGCTGAACATTTTTATTTTTGGTTTTGAGAAGGGAGCATTTTGCAGATTGTACTTCCATACCTCCTTCTAGAATTTTCCACTGATATTACAGTTTATGCATTTGCATTTTGGTAATTTGTCACAAAGTGAATAATGAAGGGACAAAGTGTCATCTTCTTCTCCATCACAGGAAGATGGTTCTTATTCTAACTAAACATACAAAACAGATCACAATCTCTTGTAGCAAAGTCAACAAAGTGTAGTATGGATTTCTTTTAAAAGGAAATCCTTTTTTAAAAAAAAATCACAACATCTTCTCTCAAGACTTCTGTACACATACCCAGAAAACATATAAATCTGTATAGAAATCACACTATGATATGTAGACTTCTTTGGGATTTTCAGGAACCAGGAATGTGTTTTGATCGTGTTGAATTTGAAGCTTTTAAGGGATGCATTGTAAACTTTTGCAGTGGACATCATTGTTGATTTACAATTAAGGATTATCAATTTAAAAAGCACAAAATTATTAAGATTTATTGGTTCCCTAACAAACCTTTGAAACTAGTGCTTCATACTAATGATAAATTTTGAACCTATAATGGCATTTCTTACGTCCTGGAACTGACTTTAATATTTTATTTTGGGGAACATAGTATGTTGACTTCACTCTTTTAACTGAGCTACTTTTTAAGATATATACAAGCTTCTTGGTTCCCTTCAGTAGAAGGAAGATTTTAAATAACAAGAGCAGGCTTAAAAGTGAAAAGAATATATATATATATATATATATATATATAGAGAGAGAGAGAGAGAGAGAGAGAGAGAGAGAGAGAGAGAGAAGCTAAATCTGTGCTTATTATATTTAGCAGTCAAACGGAGGGAAAAAAGGTTATGCTAGAGAAAAAAAATCAATATTACTGATTATGGCAGCCTACCTTAAAATATGCTCAATAGCACATTGAGATTGTTTTGTATCTGCCACAATCTTGTCCTTGATTAATTAATCTGTTCTTGATAATGTGGGAAAAGGTTGCAAAATTATTTCTCTCCCTTCATTATAATTTTATAACAGAGCTGTACAGACCAACACTCCCCCCCCCCGTATCCACTGGTTCTGCATCCATGGATTAAACCAACCACCGCTCAAAAATATTTGGGGAGGGAGGGGGAATTTCCAAAAGCAAACTGTGCTGCTCGCCATTTCATATAAGGAACACCGCTGTATATAATGGGACTAGAACATCCACAGATTTTGTTATTCATGGATTCTGGTTCTGGAACCAAACCCGAGCAGATACTGAGGATCCACTGCATTTGCATATGGGGAAAATGAACTCTTCATCCTCATCTGGGTGTGTCTATGTACAGTTGATAATCTTGTTTGCAGTTTTCAGCAATGACACTGTGGGAAAATCAGGTTTGATTTGCTCCAAGACTCATTCGTCATTTTAGCAGTCCATGGTATCCATAGAACTCTTCTCCAGCACCACATTTCTCTTCCTGTCAAATGTCATTACTTTCCAGTTTTCACAACCATACAGAGAAATCAGGAATACTATGGCTTGGATGAATCTGACTTCGGTACGGATGCATTTGCTGAATTTGGTAGTTCTTTTGACCTAGCCAGAGCATATTAGAGCGATGTCTCTATGTTTCAGTCTAATGTGGATGACTGCACATCCCATGACAACTTGGGCATGAAACAGCATGACTTGAACATTTTAAGTTATTTCCAGGAAAGCATTATTTTTCTGAATGAATTCTCTGCTTTTTTTTTTTAATAGAACAGCATAATACTGTATGTGCAACCCCAAAAGATAAGACAACCTTTGACTGTTCTGCTTGTTAGCAGTGTCCTAGTGTACCCAAACATTTTTTTTTCTGGAAAAGTGCAGCTGTTGCCCAGCTAAACAGGTTTAAAGGGAATGGAAGGCTTAGAGCAATTTGTAGGCAACCAAGCAAAAAGAGAAATCCACAAAGAACCAGCTGATGTTAGCAACTCTTAAAAGGACAGCAAAAGAAGAATAAGCAAGCAGGGAGACAGAGGGAGAGAAAGAACAAGGAATTGCAGCAAATGTTAATAACTGTCTCTCCAAACCAAAAAGAAATTACTGATGTAATTTACATACCACGTACTTCATTTTTATTAGGTTAACTTCTAAGCTTATACATCACCTAAAGTCAGTGAGAGGGTTTTTTTTTTTCAAGCAACAACTAACAAATCATATTTTCTAGCACAAATATTTCCCACTGGGAGTTTTCCCTGTTGGATGTGAATTAGATGTAAAATGCCAACTTATCACCATACTGCATAATATTCTATTATTATTATTTTGGTACAGGAGTAAATAAGTACAGATGACGGCTGTCAGGAGAGAACTAACAGCAGGGGACACAGGAAAAGGTGTCAGCTTCTGTTCTGATTGAACTGAGGATGTTTTTCACTTTCTCTAGTTTCTAGAATTAATAATATAGAGATGTTTGGCAGTCTACTCCTGTAACTAGTGATTTTCCAGGCTGAGAAAAGTTGGAGGAATTGTGAAGCTGGGGCAGAGGGCTGCTTGGCATGTTATAGATAACACAGTTGAGTTAAGGATGGACAAATATATTTCCAGCCTATTATTTATGTCAGCAAGTTTCCATTCTTTCCCACTTTTTTCATATTTCTGTTCACATGGATATATGGGTGGAGGAGTCAGTCAAATATTACTCCTGAAAAAGTCCATACAGTAAGACCCACGTATCCATGGGGGATTGGTTGTGCCGACCCCCCTGCGGATACTGAAAACCACAGATAACAGTGAATGCCATTGAAAATACTGAGACTTCCAGTTTAAAATACCATAGAGTTGCCTTGGAGGACCTAGAAAACATCTAGAGAAGATGCCTCCCTAGGCATTTTCTAGGAAGACTCTATGGTAGGTGTGCTGTTCTGTGTCCTGTGGATAATTGAATCAGTGGATAATGAATCAGTGGGTACAGGGGTCCTACTGTATGAACAATTTCATTTAAAACTGTTGAGGTATGTTGGTTCATATGGATTTTTACAGCAAAGTGAGCTGTGGTCAGTAGAGGTCATGGTGACCTAAATGCACAGCTGGTGTTGATTATTATTGTGCTAATGCCAGATGTGTGGTGGATGGAACCAGCTAAGGTATCTGTGAGGCTGGTATCTCTATGGGAAAATGTTGTGCAGGCTATGAACCTGGGAACCAGTTATGTTGATGTGATTCCATATCCCATCATTATACACACACACACACACACACACACCAGTTGAACCCACTGTACTGTCCTTAGTGTGCTTCCTCTGTTACTATCTGTGCTTCTGTAAGACTCTGCTATGCTTAAGTAAACTGCTTCTAGTTAGACACACACTGTGTCTGAGTGATTTATTCTCAGTTTTTTTTTTTCATTATTAGTATTATTTCCATATTGTAGCTATAGGGCCAGGCTGAGGTTGATAGATGGAAAGTTCCTAAAATTCAACAGTGCAATCAAGTATGGGAAAGCAAAAATCCAATGGGAAATTGTGCCACTATATTTCAGCAGCCAAAATAATAGTATTTTTGTAAAAAAAGATGAAGATGCCATGGTTAGGAGGGCACAGGAACTATTGAGAGAGGTTGCATGTGGACAACAGATCGTGTTACCCATCTTAATCTAAAGTAAAAGGCTGGAAAATTATGGTCTGTCTGATTTTTTTTTTCATTGATGAAGTCATCATTTGCATCTGTAAATTGACCAACATTGAGTAAATCCTGTGGATTGATATTTAGCTACAATAACTATATTTTATTCAATGGAGTAACTTTGCAGATTTGGTTGTAAATTCACACAGAAAAATCAAGAAATGATTCATGCCTGTCTATGAGCTTGGTTAAAGTTTTTGCTTTTCTAGCTTTGGAAGGGAACATTAGGGACAATATTTGGATCAGACAAATTGCCTTGTAAAAATATCTGCTGCCTTTGCATTTATTAAAATATTTGCACTATTTAATTTAGTGTTTACTTTTCACTGCCTCTCTCTACACATCTTTCTACACATCACCCACATCTTTCCATTAAAATTTTGTCACTAAAAAATAGGTCAAGCTACTCATAGACATATTTTTTTTAAAAAAGGAATCAATCAACCATTCAAGTAAGTACAATACAGGTTGAGTCTCCTTTATCTGAAATGCTTGGGACCAGAGGTATTTTGGATGTTGGAATACTTGCATATACATAGTGAGGTATCTTGAAGATGGGACCCAAGTTTAAACACAAAATTCATTTATGTTTCATATACAGCTTATACACATATTCTGAAGGTAATTTTATACACATTTATTTTTAATAATTCTGTGCATGAAAAGTATGTGTACTCTGAACCATCAGAAAATGTATAAAACATAAATGCCTTGTCATGTTTGCACTCAAAAAATTTCTGGATTTTGGCATATTTCAGATTTCTGAATTCTGGAGAAGAGAGACTCAACCTATAATCAAAACATTTTGAGAGGAAAGTTTGAAAATCAGTATCTTCATACTGTTCCTGAAAGCACTGAATGTGAGAAGTGATCATATCTCTAAGAGAAGTTCTTCAGAATCTGGGAGTAGCCCAGGAGAAAGCATTTTCTCTCATAGGCCCATGAAGCAGGCTGCCAGGTAGACTATTCTCAAGTGGACCTCTACTGAAGACCTTATTATCTGGGGATGAAGTGAGATGTGATACAACACATCTGGAAGGCACTGAGTGAGGGAAGATTACTCTAGACTAGTGTTCAGTATTTCACAGATGAAGATTGGGATATTCCTGTACAACCTCTACCTTTTTATGAAATAACCCTGCTTGTAACCCCAACAATCACATACTGCAGGATGCCATGTCCACTTAGATTGAGGGGGGCAGTTTTCCTTAACATTTTCTCAGCATGCAACAAGAAAGCATAAACCAAAGTCATCAGATTCTGTGCACTAAACGGATCACTTACAGTGGGAGCCAGGGGAGTGGAGCAGACCATTTTGCTGTGCATAAGAAAAGGAGCCAGTGTAGCAGTATTTTCCCCTACTAAATAAATGAGCCTTCAGAGATTTTACATGAAAATGCATTTGGACTAAAAGTGCTTTCTGGTAGATTCCTCAGTGTTAAATGTTTGCAGCTGGTAAGCCTGGAAGGACTATTGCCTCCCTCCCCCCACCACCTCCCCACACCCTGTGGCAATGATGGGGAGCTAACATTACACTGGTGGGGGCATTGTACTTCTACCTGAAACAGGGAAGAAAAAAAAATATGCTAGATAGATGTTCTATTTAATTTAAATCAAAAAACAAAACCACCTGTGTGTTTGTCTCTTTTGTCTAGGAATAGTCTCTCTCTCTCTCTCTTTTCTCCAGGTTTGTCATGAGAAAGGCAGATTAGGTTACTTTCCTTAGGAGAAACAGGACTCTGCTTCTCTAGTGGAGAAAGGCAGCATTGTTCCTGTGGTATTGTTTGTCCATGTCTTACCAAGGTAGGAGGTCATTGTGAAACAGTACAAGGCAGTGGTAGGAGATTTTTTTCTGAAGGTGCACTTTCTTAGAAGCAGCTAAGCTATGCAAGAGGCCTACCTTTTTAACTGAAAAAATGCCCACTCTACATAAGGCTATACATGGCAGTGGGTAGGGGATGGTGTCAGCTCACTCCGAACTCCTCACCTTTCTTTTGGTACCCAATATTTGGTACCCAGTATATATTCTGAAACCTCATAATTGAGGAGATTATCAAGCAACTGGCAGGTCAACATAGGACTTTATCCGACGAGCCCCTTGAAAGCATTTTCTTATGCTGGAATAAAAAATCAATTTTTATGTCAGTAAAAGACTGCTCCGCTCTGCATTTACCTCTAATCCTGGCAAAGGCTTCCCTGGCAGTGAAAGAGAAAGTGAATGGAGCTCCATTCACTTCCTCATTCAAAATCCTGTGTATTTTTGCAAGAATGTGTAGTGTGGAAAATATTTTTTTTTAAAAAAAAGTAAAAGTGGCACAAAGCAAAATAATAATAATAATAATAATAATAATATTTTAAAAAATCTTTAAAACTTACAAGTAACCCAGGGAGGGTCATAAAAAGTGTGTCACTTACTTGGATGTTGTGATCTCACCCAGAAGTGTTCATGCTGGACCGGCCACTGATGGGATAATTACGAGGGGGAACCCCCCCTGGCAAGGTTCACACACTGGCCGTGCCGGCAAAAAAACAGCAGGGGGGATCAACTGATGTCTTAAGCCATCAGTTAAAAAGTATGGGTTTTAGCAGGGACATAACTGTGAAAGGGCAACATTGTCTGATATGCACACCCTTTCGTGGTTATGTAGCATCACTATGACACCATATTTGATGTGTCTGAGAAAGTCCTTAGATGCTTCTTTGGCTATGTTCATCTTGGTAGGCCAAAAGCTGTGGAAACCTGATCTTTATTTTGATTTATTTTATTTTCTTGCAGTTAACAAATAAGAATACTTGTTAATATTAAATATTAATATTTATATCCTTGGTGGGAAAATGATTTCTTAATACTTGAGACACCTTGCTGAGGAAGTGAGGTATAGCTGTGAGATTCTTCATACCTGGGGACTCTTTTTCAGAAAAATCCATTTGCCCAAAATGGCATGTTTCTTTTTTCTCTGCAGGAAATTGTATTTTTCACAGGAAACAAAAGCATGCATAATTTCCCTGAAAAGAGTCTTGAAGTAGCAACTTGTGGTTGAAAAAGAGCAGATACCCTTGTATTCTTGTAAAACAGGGGGGAAAGCATTAAAATTATTCATTCTTGCATGCAAGAATGAAATTAGCAAAGATTGGTATTCTCACATTAGCAATGGACTATGATTCTCAGAGACAGGCATTTCTGTCTCATTCATTCTTGTCAATAATATCTGGATGTTTGATAGTGCTCCTAAGTGTTCGAGACACTTCATTTGCATGGTATCATTTATGTTAAGATAGGTTGGTATTGTTACCCCTATAGTGTACATAGTGGATGGAAACTGAATGGGGGGTTTTCTTTAGCCATCCTGATATTGTTGAATTATTACTCTTATCCTCCACCATTATTGGCAGGGCTGATGAGGACTGGAGTTCAACAACATCCAGGGAACACCTGGTTTCCTAGACCCATTCATTTATGCAAATGTTTGATTTCAACCCTTGACTTCCAGTCTTTCTCTTACTACCTTATGTCTTTGTTAGCAGCTACCATATTACACAGAATTCCCTAACTCATATGCTGACATCGCCAAACACAAGGTATTGGGGTGCAAAAAGAAGAAGAAGGATAGCATTAAAAAAAAATCCCTGCAAGGTTTCACACACTTCACAACACTGGCAAGAAAAAACAAAACAAAACACCAAAGCCAAATCCAGCCATCTTGCTGACGGTGTTGAGGGATGATCTTCCCTTGAGAATACTTATTATGTAAGTTGTGTTTTAGAACACTTGGTAGAAATAGTGGAACAAAAGAAAGATGTACATGACATTTAGACTCATGGTAAACATAAACCACTTATCTTTCCTCTCAGCTCCTTTCTCCTGCCCTTCTCCTCTGTCTCCATTTACAACTTCACTATCCTGTCTGCCTCTAGAGAATATAACCTTGGTGTAATCTTTGACTGTTCTCTGTGTCTGTCTACATATCCAAGCTCCTGCTAAGACAAACTGTTTCTTTTTTTCTTAAAAAAAAAAAAAAGCCAAGAAGAATCCATGTTTTACTTAAGGTCTCTGCTACCAAAAACTTTTGTTCCTATGCTGGCCATCTTAATGTAAATCTCCCCACTGCACACACACACACTTATTATTATTTTTTTTTGGGGGGGGGGGTCTGGCTTCATACTCCTTCACTCTTTTTTTTAATAGATTTTATTGATAAATAAAATAAAAAATAAAATAAACCTCCTTCTCTCTTATAAATAAATGAGGAATATTTCTCTTGAAATAACCCTTGCTGTCAGAGTACTTCCCTCCACCTACAAACAGGAATGTTTGAATCTTTGGGATCTATATAGGTAGAATCTGTACCTACAGTTGCAGAGGTCAAGGATGATTAACCCATGTCAGGAATGGGATATGCAGAAATCCCATTAAGAAATTATAGCTTAACAACCCCCCCCCACACACACACACACTGTTGGCTCACTTAGAAATTCTTCTTGAAGGAAATGTTCCTAGTGCACAGCATGCTTCCCATTTACCTTGAAATGTTGCTTTTAGCAAAATTAATTGGCAACTGAGCGTTAATGCTTGCTGGGATATATACTACCAGCATATCATGGAGAAAGACTCAATGAAGGTATACCCATAATGGATTGTTTCTTGTCCTCGGTAGTGAGCTGTTGTGCCAGATGGAAAATAGCTCCAGTGCAGAAGTGATGGTTGTTGCTGCAGCTTTCTGAAACCCCTGGTTTCATATCAGATTGCCAAGACATTTTTTCTTTCTTTGTGGAAATGTGTGCATATTTGTTTGCACATCCCTCTTCCTACAATTGTACAGTACACATATTTTTTTTATTTTTTTGTGATGTATGAATTTGGGGATGTAAAGAGTATTCACAAATGTTCCCATATATGAATGAAACATCCATTACCCCACCCCACCCCAAAAAGGCAGCAGATATTTTTCAGCTCTGTGGGGGGGACTAAAAACCCATGGTATTTTGTTCCTCCATCATCAGCAGCAATAGAAAAAAAATTATATTAGATTTTGTGCTGGGAAAAAAAAAGCAAAAGCATTGCACATGGCCCCCCAAATGATTTTATGTAAAAATAATTTGCATTTTTTCACCAGAGAGTCCCCAAATGGAAAAAAATGGGGAAAAGGTGAAGGGGAGGGGGAACTCATAACCTTACCAAGCAAGGGCAACTCTGTCTGTCTGTCTATCTTTTGTACTATAATGGAATAAGTTGAAGATTTACAGCCCTAAAGTATTTATGCATATGTTTATTTCCTTGCGCTGAAGATTGGTTTATAGACATTTTCAAATGTATACATTTTTTTGGTAGCATGCATTTTTCAGACATAGGGATACTTTTGTTAAATCCTTTCTCAAAAGCATCACAAGCTTCAGAAACACATAGAGTTATTTAAAAAATGAATTTTATAAACGGTACAAAGTGAATAAAGAAATGTGTAAATACAGTTGGCCCTCTACATTCATTGGGGTTAGGGGTGCAGGATACCCACAATAGTGGGAAATGTGAATACCTCTAGGCCCCACAAACCATATTTAACATGCACACAAAAGGTACAATCCACAGATTCAACCCACCATGGATGCCTTTGAGGTGGCGGAGTTTCTTTGCAAGGCAGAAGTGGGGCAATTACCCTATGCCATTTTTAAATGGGGACTTACAAGCCTTACCACATGTTTGCAGATCTCTCTCAGTCTTGTGAGGCTTGCAGTCCCTATTAAAAATGGCATAGGTCAGCAGCAAATAAACCACAAATAATCAAATCTGCAAAAGTTACCTGCAAATGTGGAGGGCTGATTGTATATATATATAAACACACAGACTTCCAAAGCAAGGTGGGTTTTGTACCATTGCTGGTCTCAAAAGTTATGAAATTGGTATTTCTATAAATAAATAAATAACAACCTTGAAGAATTTCTTTTCCACTCCTACTTGTGCTTGGGGTAGACACCAAGCTATTGTAACAGTGGATAGGCAACAAGTCTCATCCTCTGCCAGCAAAGACAACTTCCCATGGTTTCCTGAATTGAAGATAATATAATGGAACAAAGGGATGGATTGTACAATAAATTCCTAGAACACCTCCTGATTTCAATAGGAAATAATTTATGTTACTACATTTGTCACAGATGCAGGAGAAGGGCTGCCTTGTGGTTTGAAATGATGTATCGTTCCATGTAAACATCACCTTACTCCCAGGGATGGTGATGCTAGTATGCAAAGGAACCACACAATTCATCATGGCCATTGGATTTCCCCATCCAGACATATATGGGACTGACTCACACAGGAAGCAGCTCCCGAAGAGGTCTGAGGAAACAACCTGCAGACTTGGTCTAGGTTATCTGTGCAACAAATGGAAACAACAAAAGACCAAATTATCTGAGTGGTATTTCTGTCCCAGTTGTCTTTGTCTAAATTTTACAAAGAAGCCTGTGAGGATACAAAGTTTGATTTCAGCAAATCAGATTTATTTATTTTTTTAATAGGCATGATAAAACATTCACGGCAGAAAAGCCTGAATAACAATGTCTCTTGAACTTTTTCTTCCCTTTCTATTTCTTTTGTCTAAAAGCATAAGCAATAATATTTTTGTTCAGCTTGTAAGAGGCTGTTGAAGCATATAAAATGCAGAAGCTTATACAAAAGCAGCCCTTTATTATAAGCACACTTTCCATATAGTGCTCAAGGCTTGTCCCATTGTATTAAATATCTGTTCCTTTAAGAAGATTAGAATGTTTAAACCATCAGCAGGTATTAATCTTTGAAAAGTTCTCTGACACACAGCACTGATACAATGGATTCTAAACAGATTTATTTATATATCCTAGACATTACTCAGGTTTTAAAAATCATTTATCAGATAAACCTGGGGTAAAATCTACAATACATGGACTCAGACTTAGGCAGAAACACAATCAAAACCTTGTGTGCATATTTACAATTTTTGGAGATGATTCCCCGCCTAGATAAATAGTCTTTTGCAGATTTGAACACACTTACATGAGAGGAAGCCTTATTGAATTCAATTGGGGTTTACCTCTGAGTGAACAGAAGTAAAGCAATATAGAGTGAAGGTTTTTTTTTTCACTATTAAAATATTCATATCATTTACAAGACTGAGCAAAACATAACAAATTATTGCATTTTATCTAAGAATGTAGTAGATCTCAACTGTTTAGCAGGCATTTCCTATAAAACATCAGGAATGGCAGTATACTGAAGGGAGGTGTTTGTATCACTGCAGATTGCTGTCTAAGTATTAAACCAATCTAGAATTACTAGGATATTTTTAGACTGGGGTATGCAACTGTGGAGGAGATGGAAGCCAATTTTCACCCACGTACCGCCTTAGTAGGTCACACTGTACACCCCATATAAAAAGGAGTAATCTTCACACACACACACACACACACACACACACACCATTGGATCAGAACTACTTCAAAATGATTTTGCAACATCACTTTCAGTTTTGATTGTGCCTGATTTTGTCATCTCTCTCTTTGGGTTTTTTTTTGGGGGGGGGAGGGCGGGGACTGCTGAATTTTCAACATTTTTGGGTTTGGGGCCATTTTGGTATGAAAAATAACCCAGATAATAGTAGAGGTTAATTTTTAGGGGATCTTGGGGGGCTTCAAGGGCTGCACTTTGGGGTCCCAAGGGCTGACTGTGGCCCATAGGTCACAGTGTGCCCACTCTTGCTTTAGAGAATTGTGGGTGAATAATATATCATGAATCTCCCATTCATTCCCCCAGTACAGATATGCCCCCAGAAGTGTTACAAAAATTGTAGAAATCACTCATTGGTTACAAATAGGTAGGATGATGTTTTTATATTTGTGTATGTGTGTGTGTGTGTTTCCAAAAATAAAGGTCAACTATGAATCACAATATTATGCTTTTTGCTGTTCAGAACATGTTCAGTCTTCATGTTCCTTCTCTCATCCTTTCCCTGCTGCCATTAATCTGGCCCATTTTTCAGAGCTTGGAAGGTTATTTCGTAAAAGTAATTTTCATTTTCATTTTATTTTTTCCAGCAATATTGCAACATTATTTCTGTTTTGTTCCTCATTGCAGCATTTAAAAATTAGTTGTCATTGACATTATCGGACAACATTTGTAACTTGTCATGTTTCTCAATGCAATATTTGTTCCTTTAAAACAGACAAACGTATGATTAATAAACACAGTTAAGGCAATGTAAAAAGCCACAGCTAAACTCAACAGCAGGCACTACTGGAGTGGGGGGGGCACCCATGCCAAAGGAGGGTAAGCAGACACACTGGCTATGTAAGATTGCAGTAGATTGGTCAAGGGAGCAGAGCAGGTGGTACTTGTGAAACACAAACTGCCTTTTTTGTCTTCAAAGAAGCCACCCAAAGGAGCTCCTCTTTGTGCTTAATTTGGAAACCCTGTGGCAGGTTGCCCCAACTCCTTACCAAAGAGAGAGGGGGTATTGTAAGCCCAGCTGCCTTTTGCCCTTCTTTTTCCTTCATGTGACTATTTTTGCCATGGTTGCTACTACCATTGTTATCACATGGCCTGACTCTACCTATTCCCAGAACATTTGCTGTTGTCACTGCTGTCCATCAACCAGCCTCTGACTCCATTCTTCATGCCATTGCATGTAGCAATGATAGTGACACAGATATGCCCCAGGGGGTGAGGGAGGAATGCTTTGATGCTCAGAGGCTTCCTTGAGTCAGGTAGCCCTCAGGAGGGCAACCCACAAAACTACCAATGAGAAGAGGTCACTATGGTGACAAATGATTGACGGCACCTACCATGTTGTGTCACATGAGAAGTGCAATTTTTATTTTATTTTATTTTATTTTATTTTATTTATATGCTGCCTTTCTCCCAGAAGGCACCCAGGGTGGCTCACAAAACATCATATAAAATACAGTTTAATACAGTTTAAAAGCCATTAAAAACATCACAATATGCAAAATCTAAAATTATATAAATATATAAAAGTTAAAAGATTAAAAATAAACAAGACCCCCCCCCCAAAAAAACCCCAAAGACACACCTCAATAAAAGCTTCCAAAGCCCAGCTACATATTAAAAGCCTGCTTGCATAAAAATGCCTTTGCTTGCTGGTGAAAGGAAAGTAGAGAGGGGGCCAGCCTAGCCTCCTGTGGAAGGAAGTCCCAATGAATGGGAGCAGCCACAGAGAAGCCAGCATCGAACCATGTGATAGTCCCCCTTACAGTTTATCCTTCATTATGTAAATCTAATAAATAAATAAATCTTCCTCATTACTAGAAAAAGGAAGGAATTAATATTTGTTGGATATCTTTCCATTTATTGATGGTGGACACAGAAATCGTTTCACTACATAGCAAATAGCAATAGCATTTATATGTCTATACTGCTTATCAGTGCAAAACACTTCCTAAGCAGTTTACAATGTGTTAGCTAATTGCCCCCAACAAGGTGGGTACCTATTTTACTGACCTATGGAAAGATGGACGGCTGAGTCAATCTTGGAGCCCTGTAGGATGGAACTCACAACATTGTGGCTGCAATACTGGTATTTAACCACTGCGCCACCAGGGCTCCTAACAAAACAATGTCAGCTATACATAGCCTAGATGTGTAGTGCATTTATGAAGCTGTTGCCATTGCTAAAACAAGATAAATAAAGTCCCTTCATTACTAGCCACAGAAGAGGAAATAAGAGCAGTTTAATAGCATATAAATTATTAATCCGAATAATTGCCATTTGAATAAGATGCAGACTATTTTGTTTCTAAACACTACCCACATGGTAGGGAAAGACACTGAGGGGGGGCAGTGAATTTTCTCACCCAATAATAGAATAAATGTTGTTGTTAAAGATGTTGTGTGTTACAATATGTGCTCTTTGTTGTGTGGCTGTGATACTTAATGATGAGTTTAGTGAAGAATGGACATTTCCCCAAGCCATTAAGGTTTATATTGCATTACAGCTGCTGAGGCCTAAAGTATCTAATGATTCTATTCTGTTCAATGAAACTTTGAGCCAATCCATACTGTTGGAGGAAGGAGGGGATTGAAATCCTGAACTGGAAGGAGCATCTACAATGGATAAAGATATTAAAAGTGTGTTTCTTTGATTAGCCTATGATTAACCCTGAATGGTACCAGTGGGATCCATGTTCAATTTTTATAGAGTAACTGTACCATGTAAACCAGTGGTTGGGCAAATTGTTGCCCCTGTAACCCTGAACACCCCCCCCCGAAGCCCTCTGAAGCCACCAGACTCCCTACATTTAATTTCTTGGATGATATCTCACCTCAACTCTTAAACATCTCAAAATCACTGCAACATGTAGTGGGTTTATTCCCCCACGCATGCATCAGATCACATACCCCCAAAGCCAAAATATTACCAGATCAGCCATTATGATAATAATGATGATGATAATAGAAGTGACATAATATTGACCATGCTGTAGTAGTCTGCCAGGGGAATAAGAATGAAAATTGGTCCCATCCTCTCTGCAGTTATAAATTTAAATTCTGCGCTCAGGTATCTAGGTTTATCTGAAAAAATTACGTAAAGGCATCACAAGTCTGCATCCCACCATTATTCTCTTCCTGTTTCCCAAGAAAGATGGCAAAATGATGATATCTGAAAGCAATGTTGTGGTACCTTAAGTCAAGGAAGCCAAAAGTACCAAATCCTGCAGGATTAAAAGCAAATAGGTAGTTGTGAGACAGCAAAATCATTTGCCCATTAGTCACAGAAAGAATGTTGAAGTTCAGGCTATTCACAAAGGATAATATTAGAAGCACATGGCACCAGTGACACCGGAGGTTTCCTTGTACTTCTCCCCACTTCTGTAAAGAACAATATTTCTCCTGTTCGGAGCTCAGACCAATTATGGAGACTGACAAGACTGATGAGGAGTGTTTGATTAACAACTACCCACAACAGTAGAATAGAAGGTGGTTCTGGGCTGCATGTTCACCAAGCGACTGGATTGCTTTTGAAAAGCACTGATAAGCCTGAAAAGGAAGTAGTCTAAATGTAACAAAAGAGAAATGTGGTTTCCTTTCAAGCTACCACTCCCTAAATGGTGTTCTTTACCCTTTATGTTTGTGTGTTGGTAATCTAGGCATAATAGCAGATGCTGTTTCTTTTTCTTCTTTTTACTTGAAGCTAAAAAAAGAAGATCGCACACCAAGATATATATCTTGGTGTGCGATCTTCTTTTTTAAGCTTTTTTTAGCTATATATATGAGAGACTGATACACACACACACATGCATATATGTCATTTCCAGATTGGAGGCAAGTGTAATTTTAGATTTCCTGTTCTCCTAATGGTATCACAAAAGACTTCAGTTCCTTAAACAAGAGTTTGGATATGTGTTGATTAAAACAGAATCTCTCCAAGACAGAAAGGGAGATATTCATGTAGAACTCAGATGTGAACAGATTTTTCTCTTATCTGCAGTGGTCTGCTCTATTTCCATTTTTTTGGTCACAAGGGGAGGGACATCCCTAGTATAGACAGAATGTGACAACTGTGGGGAACAGACATTGCAGGCAGTGTGTCCTCTGAAGAGGAATAAGGAGGAGAATGTATCAGGACTGATATATGTCTGTATTTGAATAATCAAATGGAAAGAAAAACAGAGAACATGACACTCTTATAACTGTTCAATTTCTGGTTCATGAAGATTGTTTTGTTGTAAAGTGGTGTTGCAGATTTTTATATTCTCTGTTTTCTTTGTGGTATTAAACCTTGTGGAGATTTTCTGCAAGAGGAAATGAAGCGATCTGGCTGGCTGCTGAATGTTTTGGCTGCTTGAGGGCATATGTAGTCAAAATGTAGGGGTTTTGTTTTTGTTTGTTTTTTGATTAGGTGTCTTTAAAATTCTTCCTGTTCCCCTCCTGCATCTATAAATGAAAAGGACAAGATGGGACTCTGCAGTACTTTTCTAAGGATTTGGGACTTTATTAACCCTACCGAGTGGCAGCACAATGTATTCATCATAGATTAGGCAGTGATGTTGTTGTAGAATTAAATGCAAATTTCCTGTTGTAAAATCCTTAGTTATGTATAACAACTCCAACCCCTGAGTACATGTACTGTAATCTGGGAAGCACAGATAATATGTGGGTTTCTTCCTGTAATAGCAAAGGGACTACCTTTTAAAATTCCTGTGCTAACTCATTGAATTTAGCATGAAAATTGATTCAGAGTTTGTACTTTCCTTTCTAACTTGTGGGTGTGTTTGCAATTATGGTCCTTCATAGTCTGGTTCTTCCTCAGATTACAGAGTAGTAGAAACACAGTATGTTTAAATGCAGTTTTATAGAAGGAACACAGAACACACACACCACATAAAGTTCTTAACAATCTATTAGATATCAATTGAGTATCCCTTATCTGGAAATCCAAAATATTGACAAATCCAAAATTGTCCATGTGGGTGAGCTGAGATAGAGAAACTTTTGCTTTCTGATGGCACAAACTTTGTTTCATGCACAAAACTATTAAAAAATATTGTGCATAAATTTACCTTTAAGCTATGTGTATAAGATGTATATGAATCATAAATGAATTTTGTGTTTAGACTTGGGTCCCATCTCCAAGATAATCTCATTATGTATATGCAAATATTCCAAAATCAGGAAAAATCCAAAATCCAAAACACTTTTAATGCCAAGCATTTCAGATAAATGTTACTCAATTTATACATCTTCATACAGATATGCCTCACTAGGATGCCACTGTAGTCATGTCATCAGAACACCTTTTCTTCTCTTGAAAAAAAAAGTCCCATGGCTTAGATTTGCTAGGGATTGTTATTTCCCTCTGAGCTTCCTGTGTTGGGCTTTTCGCCAAATCATTAAGTTTAATGAGCTATTCCAAAGTAATGATAGGGGCA
This sequence comes from Gambelia wislizenii, assembly GCA_030847615.1. Lineage (NCBI taxonomy): Eukaryota > Metazoa > Chordata > Lepidosauria > Squamata > Crotaphytidae > Gambelia > Gambelia wislizenii. The sequence continues at coordinate 189,410,415 of JAUMIR010000003.1, read as the reverse complement.
ACAGTTTCTAATGATTAACTTCAAATCTATGGAGTCTTGACAAATCTTGGGTACTTAGACCCACTGTGATGCAATGGATACAGCCTTAAAGGGAGAAATTTTACTGGGATAGGGTCTCAACTGGAGAAGATCTGGATTCAAATGTTCACCAGGGCATCATGGAGTACCATTGAACATTTAGCCAGGTGTGACTTCTTTGACACAACTTTGACAGCCATCTTTTGTGGTGTGCCATGTGTTTAAAAAACCTTTGTATTGGCCATCTGAGGATGTTTGTTGAGTACTGCTTGTGGAATCATATGGTCAGAATTTGGAGATAGTATATTAACAGTTCCATTGCCCTGTCTTTATTAAACTTTTAAACAGCATTTTTCTTCTTCTTTTAAAAGTTTATTTAAAGTTATATGAACAAAATACCAACAAACAGCAAATTTAAATGTCATTTAATTACATTGATGTTGACTGGTTCCATGCACATAATATGAAATGTTATTTTAGCTTGTTCCTTTGTGGTGGGGGAGTTAATTTGGAAGACCTGGCCATTTGGAACCACTTTTTGTAATTCTAATTGTGTTTTTTTAAAGTGTTGCTAACCCATTTTTAATTATTAACCACAATTTAATTTTTAATATTCATTAAAAACAATTAATGTTAATGGCTTCATTTACAAATTAGTATTACTGTTAACATGCCAATGCTTCCAAGCTCTGCAAAACTGTCCCTACATAGTGCCATTTCAGAGTACAGGTGAGGGACTTCATTGGTCAATACTCTCTGTAAAGGGTGGGGATCACAAAGCTAAAACTATAGAAAGGAAGCATATTGGAGATAAAACATAGACTAGTGTATGTCTTTCTGACATATGGTATTTGTCTGGATGATGTGTTTTATGTGCAGAGAAGTGTGTGTGCATGCATGTTCATACATGAATGGTCCTCCCAGAGAACTCATCCAGCCAGGAGGAATTTGGGTCCCCAGAACCAGAGATGGGTGAGGAGCTGATGCCTCTGCCTCTCAGACGTTCATGAGACTGTATGCCTGGATAGAGGCAACTCAAATCCAGAGTCAGAAGAGGTGGCTGAAGCCCTTCCCAGTCCATGAGAATGTCAATGCCTGGTTAGTGGTGTCCAGGTGAAGTGCCCAGCTGCAAGAAACAACTCCTCAACAGTAGGACTTCCTTGAGAGAGGAGAAGATCAGAGTGACAGCAGCTGAGCTCTGGGCGGGGTTCCAGTAGTTCAGCAATATAATCCTTACTCTTGGGATGGTAGAACTGTTGGAAACAATTCATTTCCCTGCCCACCCTTTGTTACCCAAAATGCTCCTTGGAAAATTCCAAGAAAATATCAAGTTTCTAATATGTTGGGGAAATTAGCAGCAACTTGACTTAGCTATGCAAAGAGGGGGTAACAATGGAATCTTTTTAAACCAATTATACCAGTACTAGTCTGGATGGAATACATAGTACACATTTAAATAAAGTATGTTTTTTTTTTATTAAGGAGTTCAAAAATACCAAACACACACACATTCACCCAGAAGAAGCATTCACTCAAGGCTATAGAAAAAAACAGTAGGAAAACTTGGATAGGGGGTAGCAAGAGGATCTTGAGGTGATACAGACCTGTCCTGTAGTCAATCTGGCAGAGTGGATGGAGGAAACTGCATGTGGCAGCACATAGCAACAGAGTGTCCCCCTGTTACTGGATGTGCGCAAAGAGACATAGTTTGGGGGGTCTTTTATACCTCCAAATACACCTGAGGGGATTGGTTGCTCCATGGGTTGAAACAATGGATTCCATGAGCCTTCATGGATTGCACAATGAGTTTCCTGGTCTTGACAAAAGGTGAGGAAGATGCTAATGTGTTTCTTAATGTCCAGTGATTAGATTTTAACAGCTTTGAGCAACTTCTTTAAGGTTGGGAACTGAGGAGAGAAAATTTCACAATCAGCAAGTACAAAAGGGTTTCTCCCATCCATTAACCTCCCATTTATGTGGAATGTGTCTTCTTTTGGCTTCTAGGCCCAGGCCTTACTTTCCAGGGAAAAACCAGAAATGACCTTTTCTGAGACCATCCTGTCTTTTCCCTTGTACAAGGGCACAGTAATGAACCAAGTTGGCCAGTTTCTGAGGCCTATAGCCAATGCTAACATTCCAGAAGTGGGGTGCGTTGGAAGTGGGGTGCAAGCTTGGTTACACCTTGTATCTTGAAAACTTGCTGTGACTGATATGGTGGTTTCTGACCTTGGCATGTGTTTGCCTTTGCCTTGTGGCAATCTTCTCTCTTGTTTGTTCCTTAGCAGTGATGTATTCAACCATGGACTATTCTTGGCTTTTAGATCCTCCTCAATTGGCTTATGTTGCTTTCTGGCTGGATTATTTTTTGGGGGGTTGTTTGTTTGTTTGTTTGTTTTACTGTGGCATCACTTTTCACTTTTCATTGTACAGTCTATTCTCCTTTATGGGTCTGAAACATGGATCACCTATCGCCAACACTTACGACTCCTCGAACACTTTCATCAGTGCTGTATACACACAATCCTAAATATACACTGGACTGACTATGTGATGAATGTTGCTGTCCTTGAGCAAGCAGGGATCACCAGCATTGAGGCCATGATACTGAGAACACAGCTGCGCTGGGCAGGGCACATTTCTAGGATGGAGGACCATCACCTACCAAAAATAGTACTCTACAGTGAACTCACCACGGGTCAGCGTAGAGGGGCGTTCCAAAAAAGTGATACAAGGACTCCCTGAAACAACATCTCAGACTCAGCTAAATTGATCACCAACAGTGGTCCGCCCTGGCCTCACATCGGGAGGTATGGAGATGCAGTATCCACAATGCTGCAGCCTTATTTGAGAACTCACGCCTAACAAGTCTTGAAGAGAAACGACAATGGAGAAAGAATCACAACCCGGAAACATAACCTAAGGAGACCTTCCGCTGTGCTTTCTTCAACCAGACTTGTTTATCTCAGATTGGCCTTTTTAGTCATCAGCGCACTTGCAGAAAGCGTGGGATGAGTCCTTCCTGAATCTTCGTTTGTGAAGAAAAGCCAGAGAGACTTTTCACTTTTCACTCTTCTAGATTTTCTTTACCACCTTGTCTATTTGTGGAAAGGCCCTGACTGGCCCTAGTTTTACAGAGTGTTGCACTATGTTATAGCTTCTAGAAATATGCAGTCACACACATGTATATCTATATCTATAATTCTCTTGGGTATGTTGCCTTTCCCAGCGTGCTGACTGGCTGATTAGGAAATATACCCAACCACTCCCTCAGCCAATCACCACACATATGCAAATCTATATATTCCAATGTCATACTGGGAGCGACCAAACAATGTGTCACAGTGTTGGCTACAGTTGCTAAGGCTGCAGGCCTTTCCAGTTCACCAATGTCTCAGGGCTGAACAATTCCCACTTATGAGCTAAGTCTACACAGTAGTATCATTTCTATTCCTGCTGCAAAACAGGACCCTGGCAGTCAACTGGTGTCAGGACCCTCCTGCTCCTGCTGCTGCTGTTGCTGCTGTGACAAAACTGAGGCAGTCAACCTGTGGTGGTGGTGGCAGGACAACTGAGCGAGTCACCCTCAGTAATTCTGGAGAAAGTGTGGAACAGTGAGAAGAAGGAATTCAAATCCACCAACTTACCTTATAGGGTTGTCATGAGGTCTACCAGGCATGTTTTGGGGAGTTTCTTGATGGTGTATGGTATGCTGGGTCCAGCTAGTTTCAGGAAGTGTGTGTGTGTGCATGTGCATGTCGCTTATGACAACCCCATGAATTTCATAGGGTTTGTAGCCAATGGCAAATTAGGAAAAATGTTTCACACAATGGTGAATTAATGGAGTGGTGTTGGTGGTGCGTGTGTTAACCTAAGAGGTGGGGGTACCTTTGAGTCATACCCATGATGCCAAAATCTAGTTAGGGGAATTATTAGCTCAAACAGAAGTCCTGCAAGAGGAAAGTAACTTAGAGAATCTTTTCACCTATTTATACCAATACAAACTGTAGAGGAGGCTCTAGTTGAAGTTAAACAACATATTTTGTTGGAATAATACTAAAAGTGGACTAACGTACACAGCACATGGCCTTAAGAACTCTAGAAGGCTATAGCACACTAAGACAGAAAGGGTGGATAGAGGGACTGAGGTCCGAGAGGATAGGGTGATGGTTACAACTTTCGAAAAGCAGTGAAGATACTCAGACAGGTACCTGAGGGTGTCACAGGAGGTTCCAATTTGGAGTGTGCCGAGAAAGAGAGTGTCTGGGTCTGTCCACTGTGGCACACCTTAAAATTGTTAGGGTTCTAATATTTATATTCTATTCCATGCTTTGGAATAGAATAAAAAGCTTGGATGGCTCTCCCACAGAATAGACGAAGGAAATCAAAGCTCAACTGATTGCTTCAGTTGAGGAGAGATAGAACATTGATAGGTTTGTGACAACCTCATAAGGTTGGTCACGAAGGGGGTGTGAGGAGAGATTCCCATAAGTTATAGATTGAGGGATGTTCACTTAATTGCTTGATTGGATTATTGCTGGAAACAGCCAGCACTGGGGAAAAAGGATTAGCACATACCCCTTTAATGACTGGGTTGTTAGCATAAACCCATTATGGGGGTTTTCCACTTAATCCTAATTTGGGTTTTTCCGCCATTATAGAAATTATCAGACAAGAATGAAAAAAGTGTTCCTGTCCTACAAGCACAACTCCCAACTCTGTCCAGTCCCAGTCCCACCACAATCACCCTCCCCACTGCACTTACATTGTCTCACGTTGACAGGGCAGCCCAGCAGTGAAAGGAGCTCTAATGGAGCTCCGTTCACTTCCTGGATCGAAATCCCACGGATTCTCATGAGAAGACACGAGAACAGGAAATTCAAATATAAAAAAGAAAAATAATCAAAAAAAAAGTAACGACAAGCACAAAAACACACTTTAAAATTAACAAGTAACCTGGGGAGGGTTGTAAAAAGTGTGTCACTTACCTGGATGTCCCGACTCACCCAGAAGTGTTCTGGCAGGGACCTCCCATTGACCATTGACGCTGGGATCTTGACAGCATAACGGGGCACCTTTTGGCATGCAGGAACATCTGTGACAGAAACGGAATGGGGGGATCTATCGATGGCTTCTCCCATCAATAAAAAGCAGCGCTGGCAGAACAGGAGCAGAACAGGGGCATAATGTGGTGGTATGTTGTCATCTGATAAGGGAGTCCTTTTATGATCTCCTGGTATTGCTGTAATGCTGCTTTTGACATGTCTGATAATCTATGTTTCTAGGCACATCTCAGGTTATCATGGCCTCCAACTGATCTCCAGTCTGCCTAACCCAATATAACCCCAAAAAGTGTCCAATATTTCCAGTTAAGGAATCTTGTGGGGAGGGGGTAGTAGGACGTGTGTGTGTGTGTGTGTGTGTGTGTGTGTAAGAGAGAGAGGGAGGGAACAGAAAATGAGCCCCTGTTTTCATGAGTGAAGAAGATTTTCATAAAGGTGAGGAGGAGTTCAACCTAGTTTTTTTCCAACCCCTATGATCACTCATCAGATGAAGGAGTTAATATGGTTGATGATAAGGAGCATCCTAATTTAATCCTGTAAATGAGACTAGGGGCTTATCTACATGGGCCAAATACCCTGGCTTGCCCCTGTCTGTGAGTCCTGCAGTCTATAATGACACATGGTTTTTGCCCCAATCCCCCCTTGGGCCTTTACCACCTCTGGGGCAGATACAGGTCTCAGACAGGGGTAAACTGGAGTAGGACTCTTTACTGTGGTTTAAAATAATACCTGCTGTAAACTGTTTCTGCCAGAATGGAATGAATTGGGACCCACATGTTTGTGGCAGCCTGTCTTGGCAGTCTGGCCATTGCTACTGCTGGTGGTCACCCTTACTCTTCTGGGTCCAGGCAGTAGACCCACAGCATGTGACCCAGGCAGCTGCAGTGACAGGCCAGTGTTCTGTTTGAACCCCATCCTGTTTCCTCCAGGTAACAGAGGAAGAATGGGCAGGGAGCCATCATATCCTGGCTTGTGTAAATAAGCTCTAGGTTATGTTTTGTGAATGAGAGTTTCTTCTAGTTTCTCATCTTCCCAGAGGAGTCTTGATGGATGCATCAGGTGAACTTTGTGGTTTGAGGTTAGGTGAGCAAGAATAAATGTACAACATGATATTGTGGAAAGTGCTGTTCTTATTATGGTTTTATTTTCCTCCTCCCGTTGACCAACATTCTCTTTCAATTACGTCTGTGGTCTTCTGGGTTTTAAGTCTCCTAGAAGACATTGGGTATTTTTGGCAGAATGAAGCTTCACCATTATACACCCACACGCACAGTTTTGTTCTCTCCAAGTCTCCCTAGCAACTGCTGAATGTAATTTATCCAGTCTGCCTAACCATAAAATTAAAATTGCAAAGTGAAGTGTCCTGGATGCTACTACTGTGTGCTTTCTCAGTAGAAATGCATTGACTTTGGGCCAAGACATCACCACTTGAGCCTGATATACAAACCCAAGTCTGAAATGAAGAACTTTAATGAATCATTAAGCAGAATGGAGTGTTTGGTATATGGATTTGTGTGAAGGGTAGGAAGCCTACCTACAGTATAAATTAAGAAAAACAGTGCATCTGTACAATGGCAATCTCATCTTCCTCAATTGTTTTCACTCTTTCCTGACCTTCCTTTGGAATTTAAAATTCTTCTCTGATTATTACCCTTTGCTCTTTTACCTCCTTTCCCCCAAGTTTCTTCTTAATTACTGGAACTATTTTGCTCTAATATGAGTTGTAGAGTTGCTGTGTGGCCATCAAAAGCCCTCTTTCTTGCAACAGTGGTGAGGTGGATCAATGGCAAAAGAACCAGAAAAAGAACAGGTAGTATAATGCACAACTTCTAGGCTTCCCTTTATCTATTCATTTCGTTGTTGTTGGTAACTGCTATCAAGTTGACTTTGACTTATGGTGACCGTATGAATGAGAGACCTTTATGTTGCCCCATCATAAACTACCCTGCCGAGGTCTTGCAGACTCTGGGTTATGGCTTTCTTGATTAAGGACATTATCAGACACACTAAATAAGGCATCATAATGACACCACATAAACACGAAAGGAGACACATATCAGATGATGTCACCCTTTTCCATTTATGTAAAGTTAAAACAACAACAACAACAACAAACCATAGTATTTTATTGACAGCTTCAGATTGGCTGTGGTGCTTTAGTGCCAGCATTGCCAGTGTTTGAAACCTCTTGCCATTTAACTCACGTGAATGCAGCACGTGCATTCTGGGCACGGGCTGGTGTGCCCAGAATATTTCTGGGTGAGAAAATGACATCCAGGTAGGTGACACCCTTTTAATCACTCTCCCTGGATTACTTTTAAGTTTTAAAGTGTGTGTATGTGCTTTTTACAACTTTTCCTGTGTTTGTTTTGTTTTTTCATTTCCCGCATGAACATCTTCTTGTGAGAATACACAGGATTTTGAACAAGGAGGTGAAGAGAGCTCCATTCAGTCCTTGTTCATTGCCAGGAAGCCTCTGGATGGGAGGGGGTGGTCTGATAAAGTCCTAAGTCTATCCATCTGGAATGTGGGCTTCCTCCTTTCCTACTGCCTTCTACCTTACCAAAGTATAATTGTTTTTTTCTAGTGAGTCTTCTCATGATTATGGTGAAAATACAAGCTCAGTTTACTCACCTTGGCTTCTAGGGAGAGTTCAAGCTTGATTTGTTTTAGGATCTATTTATTTGTCATTTTAGCAGTCCACAGTATTCATAGATCTCCATCACCTCATTTCAAATGAGTTTTCTTTCTTCCTATTGGCTTTCTTCACAGTCTAGCTTTCACAACCACATATAGAAATGGAAAATACGATGACATGGACAATCCTAACTTTAGTATTCAATTATATATCTTTACACTTCAAGATCTTGATTAGTTCCTTCATAGCTGTTCTTAGAAGTGGGCACAGGCAAAGTCTTCTTATTTCTTGACTGCAGTCTCCATTCCGATTTATGATTGAAGCAAGGTATGAAAAATCTTGAACTATTTGAATATCTTCATTGCCTACTTTAAAGTTATGTAAATCATTGGTGGTCATTACTGTTGTTTTCTTAATGATCAAGTGTAAACCTGCCCTTGCACTTTCTTCCTTGACTTTCATCAGTAACCGTTCCAAGTCATTGCTGTTTTCTGCTAGTAGTATGGTGTCATCTGCATATCTTAAATTGTTGATATTCCTCCTCCAATTTTCATGCCCCCCTCCTCTGAGTCTAATCTTGCTATATGTATGATAGGTTCAGCATACAAGTTAAACAGAAGGTGATAAAATGCATCCTTGTCTGACCCCCTCACCAGTTGGAAACCATTTCAATTCTATGTATTCTGTCCTAACAATAGTCTCTTGTCCTGGCTACAGGTTATGCATCAGTACAATTACATGCCTACACGCATTTTTTTAAAGAGTGATCCACACTTCTTCTTTTTTTTTTTTTAATGGTCTATACAATGAAAGGACTTGCTATAAACTATAAAGCACAGGCTGATTTTCTTCAGAAATTCTTTGGTGTGCTCCATTATCCAATGTATGTTTGCAATGTGATCACTAGCACCTCTTCCTTTCCTGAAGCCAGCTTAGAGATCTGGCTTTTTTTTTTTTTTTTTTTTTTTTTTTTTTTTTGCTGCATATATGGTAAGAATCTTTGTTGTTGAATTTTGAGCATCACTTTTCTTTCGTGGAAAATTAATGCAATGGTCCTGTAGTTATTGCAATTCCTGGAGTCCCCTTTCTTAGGGACTGGAATTTATATTGAGGGTTGGAATCTATATTGAGCCATTGTTTGTTTTCTATATTTGTTGACAGATTTAAGTTAGAGCTAGAATAGATTCTGTCTCTGTATCTTGAAGCAGCTCTGTTGGTCTGTCATCAATTCCTGGTGATTTGTTTCTCCCAACTGCTCTGAGTGCAGCTTTCACCTCCTTTTCTGAAATTGGAGGTTTGCCTTCATATGATCTTTCCTTGAATGAATCTGTCATCCTTTCTTCTCTTTTATATAGTTTGTCCATCTATTGCTTCGATAATCCTTTTATTTCTACTTGGTCATGTAATGTGTTCCCTTGCTGGTCATGTAGCACCCTCACTCTTGGTTTAAATTTCTCTTTCAAGAGGTCTCTTGTTATTTGTTCTTTTGTTGTCATCTTCTTTTTCTTTGTAATTATTATAACAGTTGTCCTTGTCCCTGTGTGCAAGTCATTAACAGTTTTAATGGCCCTATTTCTGGCATCTTTTACTTTTGCTTCTCATCTGTCCTTAACTGCTGGAAGAGTTTCATGTGGCATCCAACAAATCTCTTTCTTTTTGGCTGCTTACCTTCCTAACAATGTCTTTTTGCATTCCTCCCTGACAATGTCCCTGGCTTCAATCCTGAGTTCTTTGGGCTCCTGGTCAATTAGGTATAGTGGTGCAAATCTATTTTCACATTATCTTTAAATTTTACAGGGATCTTCTTCAGGTTGTATTTCTGCATGATGGTTGGTTTAGTGTTCTTCTTTAGCCTTACTCTACTTTTGGATATTAGTAGTTCATGGTCTGTGCCACAATCTGCTCCCTGTCTTATTTTGCAGAGAGAATGGATCTTCTCCATCTTCTGCTCCCAATTATGTATTCTATTTGATTTTTATATTGACCTTTGGGTGGTGTCCATGTATACAGTAAGGTCTTGGGTTTTTTGAAGAATGTGTTTGTGATGAACCAGCTGTTGACCCCGCAAAAATTATTTCGTCTATCTCTTGCTACATTTCTTGACCCTTGGCCAAATTGTCATACAATCTTTGATTCTGCTCTGTTTCCTGAATTTGTATTCCAATTGCCTATTATTAAAAGAAGTCCCCGTTTGGGTATGTGATCAATTTCCAATTTCCTCCTGGACTCCAGTGTAGAATCTTTCATTTTCTATTCATTTAACAGATTTCTATTCCAAATGTTTCAGAGTTTAGTGAATTGGTTCTACAGAATTAATCATAGAATCATAGAGTTGGAATTCTAGGACCCGTTGGATGACATACTTTAAATTCTCTGCTAGAGAGATTGAGTTCCTGTCCACAGAAAATTCTACTTATTAAACTATAAATCCTAAGATCCATAGAGTTAAAGTGAGAGTTAAAGTGGTATGGTAGCACTACAATTACAACTAATTAGTGCAAATACACCCTTGTTTTAGTTAGGAGTTCTAATAACAATCCTGTTAGGAGTGTTTTTGAGGTCTTTTATGGTCACTGTCTCCTGAATAGCCCCATGTTCCTCAGACAGAACAATGGTTTGATGAAACGTTTTTTGTTCCTTCCTATCAACATTCAGTATGATAACATTTGGTCAAATCACTATTATCAAAGGGGAAAATGTTCTTCGGGTCAGTGGGCAGTTCTGAGAGAGATACATTCAATTTTTTGATGTTAAATAAATTAATAATATGCTCCACACTAAACACTCACATTTAGTCTTTCTACAGAAATCATAATGAAATGAGACACCACATGTACCAAAACCTAGTTGGAGTTATCAGTTCCAATAGGAACTGGAAATAAAAGCAACGGAGGACTTTATCAGACGAGGCAAATATGGCCCAAAACCCTGTGTCAGTTAGGATGCAATGGTAGCACAAAGTGCAAAATTATCAGACATCCTTGTTGTTTACCCATTCCCACTGTGTCGCACATGATGCTTCATTCACACCAGCGTGACACCAGCACAAGACAGTGGGAACAAGTAAATGATGATGATGTTTGTTAATTTCAGCCCTTTGTGCTATTGTTGCATCTTCATGACGTGATTTTTGCCATACATGATGACAAAACCCTGAGTGTCTAAGGACCACTTTGCACGTTGCACTTTAGACTCCTGCTTGGTGGGGTGGGTGGAGAAGGAGACTGTGTACTTAAGGGTTTACAGGGAACCCTCATGAGTAAAGAGCTCAGTGTTTGGCAGAGGCAAAATGATAGGTAGATTATTTACTTAGACATACACACACATAATGGTGATGGTAGAGAGTTATTAATCTGTAAGACAACCATAATCAGGACTCTATTTTACTATCTGTACCAATATTTATAAGAACACTGAGAACAGGGTTAAGAATCATGCTGTCTATTGGGTGTTGCTGGACTGCAAGTCACAGCCATCCCAGTCAATGGTGAGGAATGCTGGAAATTGCAGTCTAACAGCTTCTGGAGAGCTACATGGTTCCCCCCAGTTTAGTAGAAGTATTGTGAACCAAATACCCTATTTTTCAGAGTATTTAAACGCTCCACAGCCTCTTTAAAGCTCTCTGCTCCTCTTGTTTCTCCCTGAATTTGAATAGGCCTACACATTCCTTCCTCTCAGATGGTTTTTACATTTACAGCTAGGTCATCTTTCCAGCCAGTAGCTGCTCCCAAGCACTTTGCTTTAAGACAAGGCTGCTTCTTTGTATCAGATGCCAACTCTACTCTTTGGGATTGTAAACAGAAAGTACCCATGACAACTGAGTCATCCCCCATAGAGACCACACATGGTACCTATAAAATGTCTTTGCTTTCAAAGAGTAAATTCTGCTTCCGAGTCAGGTTCACAGCGCAGGGCCAGAGCAGGTGCCAGGAGGATTCTTTTGGCTTCAGCTGTGTGAATAAAGTAATGCATGTTGAAGACCCCACTCTCTCAGTCAATAGCACATTGCTAGATTTTCTCTATTTGGTGCAGAAAGTAAGGACTGTATCTGTCAAGGCTAATTTTGCTCAGAGTCTCATTTTTTTTTCCTGTTTCATTAATACCACTCTAGTTCTGCTTTGAACAGCATTTTGGCCCACATTCATGTATGCAATGTATGTGTATGTTTAAAACGTAAGCACATTGTGTGTACACTTTTAAATATATGCATTTGTGTGCATATCCCCTCCCCAAAATGTATACATATCTTGCAATCCCACTGAATTTTGTCCCACCTGATGAAGTATTTTGTGCACCTACTGCATTTCTAAATATATGCCTTTTTAGTACACACTATTCCAAGAGTACAGAATTCTTTTTTCACATGTATGTTATTGTTGTGTGCCTTTAAGTAATTTCTGACTTATAACTCTAAGGTGAACCTATCACAGGTTTCTTGGCCATATTTGTTCAGAAGGCATTTGCCATTGCCTTCCTCTGAGGCTGAGAGAGTATGACTGCCCAAGACCATACAGTGGGTTTCCATGGTTGAGCAGGGATTTGAACCCTGGTATTTTAGTATCCTAGCCTAGCACTCAGACCACTACACCATACTGGCTCTCTCTTCAGCTATATACTTCTACGTCCACCCACCCACCCACAAAAAAAAAGAATCTGTCACAAACTCAATAAAAGCATGGATTTTGATGTTTAACTGCATTCTGATTTCTACTCAGATTTAAGAAGTAAAAATGTGTAAACTGGAGTACAGACCAAAAAAAAAAAAAAAAAAATCTCATTCAACCATAGCAAATATTCAACCTACCTGGCTGTTGCTTCTCTGGTGAAATCAATACTAATAATATATGCTAGTGTTTATAAATGTATGTTTAAAAACACTAAAAACATTTAGTGTCCCCTTATCAAGTTGAAATTACTGACCTTTCTTAACAGATAGGTAACTTTGAAGAGTAAATTGAAGTGAAGTTGAAAAAATTACTTTGCAGCAAGCGGGAGAAAAAGAGGAAACAACAATGTCAATGATAAATATAGAGAGCTCTCAATTCTGTTTCCTCCACTCTGCAGATAGAGGAAGAATTACAGAGGGTACCTCTATATTTCTGAAGTCTTCACAATAACTTCGTAACAAGAGTGCCTGGACATCAAGCTAGAGGCTGAGGCTAGGGGTGGCTGAGACACAGCTGAACTATGGAACTCTAAGAAATTAATTTGGTTTGCACCAAGATGCAAATTTAGCATATATCCATTTCCTGAGCCTGAAACTGAATGTGACATGGAACAGTTAAAAGTCAACATTTGCATTTTACTGATGTTTGCTGATGGGGAAAAAGGAGTTGGGGAAAAACTCTGAAACAGTGTAGACAAAAATATGTACTGTACTGTATATTTGGGGAGATGTTCAAAACTTTAGTGTTTCAAAAATACAGACATTTTGAAAAATGCATAGAAACAAGCTTTTACACATTTTTTAACAGATTAAAATTATTCACAGTTCTATGTGAAGTTTAACAGAATGAATGGAAAATGAGAAGTTAAGTTGAACTAAGTCTGACAAATTCTCCCATCTCTAAACTGAACCAAGGCTGAGAAGTCACCTTTCAATAAACTAAAGCTAAAACACTCTATCTCACAGGGTGTATAGGTGCAGAACTTCAGGGGCTTGGAACAGAATAGTGTATTTAACTAATTGTTGTATTTGCCCCCCCCCAAAAAAAATCTTTAAATCTAAATACTATGTACTTTAATCTGATTTTCTGCATGTGTTCTGAGGCCCTTACAAGCATAGTAATCTGATCATTTGTGCCTCTAAATAGGTAGCAAGCTCCCTAAAAGATTGTCTAAACTGCTTTTCCTGAACATAGTTTGCTGCAGGTTTTCTTTTCATCTGAGCAGGTGCCTCCAAATTTTGTTTCATTTTACTTTAGCCAAGATGTGCTGGTATCTAGTCCCCTGGAGAATATCCACCAGTTTTATTTGAACTGTATTGAAATTTCCTCAGAATTCATATAGTCATTTACCTGCAAGTCCCTCTAACTTAATCTAAAATTTCACTAGGAAACATCAGAGGGAGTGTTTCCAATAATTACTCAAAAGTAGAGTCTTGCCTTCAGTATTGCTTCCTGCTACTATCCCGAGAATACACAAAGAAATGGTGTAAGGATTGTCACCTCCCAGGAAAAGAAATCAGATTCCAGTAGTTTGAGGAATGTAATGGTGCATTGCTTGGAGGGAAGAATCCCCATCAAATCCCAAACTTGCAATATGAAATAATTTCAACTTTGTTCTTCATTTCTGTCCTGAGAAACCATCAGTGTACAATGCTAAACTTTTCCCGAGGCCCAAAAAGTTGTTGCTAAGAAGAACAGAGAGAAGTTGAAGGAGAGAGTAAATTGATTCCAATAAGAAAGGGTTTCACTACTAAAGGCTAGAAGAAAATTAAATGTTGTCTCTTAAATCATAAGGTGGAAACAGAGAATGTATGTGCAAAAAATTGCTTATTATTTTTCCCTCCTGGTAGCTGGTGTTTTTAAAGTTGGTTGCCTCTTTGCAACTACAAAGAAGGAAGTTAAATGAATCTATTGATAGAAATGTACTTGCAAAATTATCTTCTGGTGAAATAGGTAATAGTATTTGCTGGGTTAACAAATATGATGAGTTGGGCGCTCCTCTACTGCAAAATACTTCTGCATTTTTATAGATGGGTAAGACTGCATTCCAGTGCAAAGGCTAATGCAGGATTTGGAGAGAAGACAGTCCATATTTTCCAGAAAAACTGTTTCTGCATACTGGTTAGGTTTTTTGTATACCACAAAGACATGAGGAAGACGAGCTCTGTGAAACTTCTTCTAAAGCTCATGTCTGGTGGGGTGGGGTTGATGACATATACGGTGATAGTTATCATCTGCAAAGTTAGATGGGCAAGGCTTTCAGGGATGCTGTGGAGACCATTATTCTGAATAGGCTTGCCTCTTGCTCTCTCATATCCTGTAGCTTAGATGTTTTATCAGTCTGAAGATAGAACAAGACTAACTACTGATTTTAGCCCAGAAAGACATTATGGTTCTTGGGTGCTGGTCCAGGAACAATGGGAACTTCCCATTCCTAGTTCTTACCCTTAATCTGAGCTACATGTGCCACTCATGGTCTGGAAACCAGCTGGAACTTTGTAGCATTGCTTTCAAGGAAACTGATCAGAGTCCAGGAAACCATTTGATGCTGAATCCCAGAAATTGTTTAGTTTCCAAACCCTTCAGTGAAGAAAAACATAATTTTATGTGGCTTCTGACACCTAACCAAAGTCATTGTAGATCTCTGTTGCATTCAGTCACTTTCACAGTGCTGAGCAGGAGTGAACATCTTCCTAACTAAGGAGATTTTCGGACACCTCTTTCAGCCTCTTGCCACGCAAGCAGCCTCCAGAGCAGTAACGAGGCTGCCGTGTGGCAAGGGGTCCATTTTGGACGACGACATTTCTCTCTCGGCATCGTCCGTGACTCTTGCGGCTAGCATTGGAGGCGGCTGTGCTGTTTTTCACTCACGGACAACTTCTGTGAGTGAAAAATAGTGCAGCCACCTCCAATGCTAGCAGCAAGAGTCACAGACGACACAGAGGGAGAAACGTCGTCGTCCAAAATGGACCCCTTGCTGCTTGCGTGGCAAAAGGCTGAAAGAGGCATCCAAAAATCTCCTAAGTAGCATTTCTGGAGGGTACTATATTGCTTTGGCAGTTTACTCTTGACACCATGGGGAGGTAAAGTGAGGCCTGGAGCTTTGCTTTATGCAGCTCTGATCCCTGGGATCACACTTTTTCTAGGGGTGGGTAAGATGCCTGGCCTCTGCTTTAACCTTCCAGGAGTGGGAATTAACATTTTTAAAAAGGGTGCAGGACCCCCTGCATTATTTAACTGGGTTTCCCCCCCTTAAAGCCACTTTCAATAGGGATTTAAATTTCATTCTAGTGACAGATACTTCTTTTTTTCCTTCCCCACCCACCGTTAACACTCTGCCATAATAACAAAAGAGAACATCAGTACTTCCAGCCCATTTTAGGACCATTTCCTTCCCACAACAGTTCTGTGGAGGGATGACATATCACAATGTAGTGTCTATCCCACTGATGGAACCACAGGGGCAGGGAGGAAATTTTTACCCAGGACTTTATCAGACTAGTGTCTAACAACACTGTAGTTCTGCGAATGAAGATAGTGGGAACATTGTGGCATTATAACACTTATTATCACACATAGCTGTAATAATGCAAAAGAAACACCATGGAATTATCGCATGACAGCCACTAGCACTTTAGGAACAGGAGTTTACTTCTGTGATTTGGCATGGGCAAGATTTCCATGATTCTCACGAGAAGACACAAGTACGCTTAAAACTCCCAAACCTCTTAATTAACTAAATAAATGAACACACAAGCACTGAAACAAACCTAAAACCGTGGAAGCTAAAGGGGACAGTTCATAAAAAGAGTGTCCTATGCTTTGTTTTCATGTTCCACCAGGAAGTTTGCTCACTGAGGACCACCTGTTCACACTGTAATCTCATGATTACAGTGGTCATGTTTTCATATGTCCTCAATACCATGAAAAAGGCTTGTCCCATCAATTAAAAGGAATGCCATACTTGCAGCTGGGGCATGGGGTAACCATGAGATGATGACGTCATCATGTAATGGCCATGGCCATTCATGTTACCATGATGTCATGAACCCATTATTTTTGCTGCATCTGATAAAGTCCCCAGTTTAATTTTTAGCCAGTTCTTTTTATCTACATTGGCTAACCAAGAAACAACTTTGACTTAATCCCTGTGCCTTATGAACTCCTAGCATTCTGCAGAGTATTACGAAAATTATAGAGTGGCTGGGCAGAATCTGAGTGTTGTAGTAAAAAATAATAATTTTCTAAGCTCTGCTAATAGATTTCTGTCCAGGCTGTGAATCCTGTGGCTCTCCAGGTGTTGTTGGGGATTCAACTTTCATTATTCTGCTGAAATGTGTTGTCTAACAACATTTGGAGGGTTTCATGACACCCTCCCCTATTTAAACTCTGTGAGTTCCATACCTCTGGGCAAGATATCCTGAGTACTCCTCTCTGTAGGCCAGCCAGCATTCTGTCCAAGGTACTGCTACCTAATCACTTGGCCTCTCCCACTGGACTCAATCTGCATAGTCCTCAAGTGGACAAAAAGTGGAGAGAGCTTAATTCCTGCCATATTTGCTTGCTTGTAAGCGTGGAGAACAGCGGCAATGAGAAATAACCACAAAACCAGGAGGTTCCAGAAAATGGCAAGGACTCCCTATTAGTGTTGCCAGAGTAAACACTGGAGAGGGCTCTTGTACCTTTAACAGTTGTGTTGAAGAGGAAATTTCAGCAGGTGTTGCTTATTATCTGTTTGAGTGACAAGCAACATCTGCTGAAAACACCTCTTCTACACAACCTTTAAAGGTGCAGGAATCCTTTCCAGGTCTCTCGCTGGCAATCCCACCCCTTTATATGCATGTGGGTCTTAACAGTTCCTCAACTATGCTTATCTTGATGATAAAAAACATAAAAATTACTTCCTTTACCTTTTCCCACTTAACTCCTGTATAAACACACTGCCAAGTATGCATGATTAGATACATGTACTTGTGTTCTTTTACTTCTACCATTCTTGAAGTCTTCTTTCCTCCTTGCCTTAGGACTTTATCAGACCATCTAAATACAGCGTCATAAGGATGCCTAATGATCGCGAAAGGACACACATAGCAGATGATGTCACCCTTTCACGATCATGTCCAATCTAAAAGCCATCAATAGATCCCCCATGGCACTTTTGTGCTGGCATTGCCAGCATTTGAATCCATGTGACATTGTACTCACAAGAAAACTGCATCAATGGCTGCTCTGGCAAGAACACTTCTGGGTGAGATCACAACATCCAGGTAGGCGACACTCTTTTTATGACCCTCCCCGGTTTACTTGTAAGCTTTTAAGTGTGTCTGTGTGCTTTCTTTTACTTTTCGGGTCTTATTTTTGTTTGTTTTAATTTCCCTCAATAGGTTTTCTCGTGAGAATCCACGGGATTTCAATAGAGGAAGTGAATGGAGCTCCGTTCACTCCTCATTCATTGCTGGGGAAGCCCTTTTTGTGGATAGGAAGTAAGTGTGGCATGGGGAGTTCTTTTGTCGGCATAAAAACAGCAGAAGTTATGCTGGCCAAAAAATGGGGTTTAGGGGATGGTCTGATAAAGTTCTAGGTCACACCATAGGCCATCATCTCTTTGGAGCAGGAATTGTATCTTTATCTATACACTGTAAAATGGCATGTGCATGGATAGGAAAGAATAATCATAACATACAGTTTGGAAGGTATGAGTCTAGCAGGAATTGTTGTGTGGGTTTGGCATCTGATCATCTTGAACATGCTGCACCTCATTTAAATGAGGCAGAAAAATGCAGAAATAGTAATTAGAAGTGTTGCACAACCCTACCCATGAAGGCTAGAATCCTGATAACTGCTTAGATGCATGTCTTCAAGGAAATGTAGCCATGTACAAATGTCCTTCTGGTGAAGTGCCATGCACTTTTTCATATCAGCTCTTTACAGAGCTCCCTGTTAACAGGAAGGGGGGGGGGGAGAGAAAGAGAGAGAGAGAATGGTGTAGGTACCAATTGCTATAGTTAACTTTCACCTGTTGCTAAGTGCCGCTGTTCATATAGCACTACACATCCATTTCAGCCAGAGACCTACTTCACTTCAGAGTGCATCATTCATGCTGGCTCCAAGCCCCTTTATTGTAATCAGCTGCTAACAGTTATGATTTGGATTAGGCTCTTGAAATTGTTAACCTTGCTGCAGTTAGATAGAAATAGACTTTTTTGGGGGGAGGGGGCTATGTTCATTGAATAATAGATGAAAAGGAGCCCTTCTATGCTTTTGGTGCTGAGTGGGATCTTGCATTCAAAAACAAAAAATGTTTCAGCAATAAAAAGCTGACTTTCTTCTGCACCACCAGCTACTGAATTTTTAAAACATCCCTGTCCCTCTTGGATGTACCAGAGGGCAGTTCTTTGATACACAAAGAGTTTCATTCTGGATCATGTTTGGGTCTTCTCTGAAACCCTGTCCAGAGCGTAAGAGCAGTGGTGTTGGATGAGACCAAGACCTATCTGTTCCACACAGTGGCCAATTGGATTCTTTGTGCAGTCCACAAGCAGGATGTAAGCACAACAGTATTCTCCTCATCCTATTCTCCAGCAACTGTTTTGCAGAGGCACACTACTTCTAGTACTGGAAGGATTATGTATTCATCATGACTGGTGGCTTTTGATAGCTTTATCCTTCATGAAATTGTCCAGCCCCCTTTTAAAGCCATCTAAACTGTGTGGTCATCACTAAACCTTGTGGCACCAAACACCATGGTTTAATTATGTGCTGTCTGTATGCAGACATACCTCCTTCTATCTGTCCTGAATCTCAAACCAGTCAGTGGGAGAAGATGACCCCAGTTTCATGTATTGAGAGAGGGAATCCTATACACCTGTATTGTGCCTCTTTTTCCTTGTTAAAACAAACAACAACTGTTATAATGTTTTCTCATAGAGGAGTTGCTCCAGCCCTAGAACATTTTGGTTGCTCCTTTCTGCAACCATGAAAGCTCCCCACTGAAATTGTTCCCAATAATCATTTGGGTCATTTGAAGCAGGGATTTATATGCTTTGAGCTAGAGACTGTTCTTCTGTTTCTTAAAAATAATCTCTCGCATTCCATGTTTCTCTTTCCATTCAGTCTCACTATTGACTTTTATTGCCCTGATCACAGAATGACTTACAGAGCCCTGAACAGCTGGGCTTAACCATAGGTAAGAGATTGCTTAACTTCTCTGATTCAACACACTTAGTGTGTTGTTTTTTTATACAGAGATCTGAAAACATAGTAGTTTTACTTTCTTGTGCATTAAGAGTTTAAAATTTCAAAATTATTTCCAACCTGAATATGAAGTTTGTGAGTTTTGGTAGATTTTTTGAACAATGAACTGAACCAAAATTCTGCCGTACTTGTACTAGCTGAATAAATATGTGCACCCCTCCCATGGCCAAAAATGACCATGTTGTACCTGCCTGCCATATTAGTGTTAAGAGGAGAAGCTTCAGTTTGAGTTGCAACCCTAATTGATTACCAATCATGGAATAACAAGACCAGGCACAGGAAGTTGAGCTAAATAAGGGGCACTTTATTTGACCTATAACCTATTTAAGTTGTGTTGAAGCTGAAAGGAGCAAGAAGAGGGAGCAATCTGATGCAAGATCAACTGAGGCCCAGTGTCACCCCTTGATGACCTCCTCAGCCTTCCCTTGGGTGAAACACCTGAGCCCCTGAGGGAAATCAAATTATTGGGTTGCTCCTCAGCCTGACATTTACTGGAAGGCAAACCAAGGGCACAATCTCCCCAACCCTGGGTCCCTGGACTTAAAGAGACCATTTCAGAGCCCTACCCTTCACCAAAAGGGTGCCAAGGTGTACACCAAACTCTTCTATTCTCCTCCTGCTACATGCCAATGACAGCCTATTTATCAACACCACCTTTAGCTCAATTGTCAAAGTCCTCCAGATACAGTGTGAGGTAGGCAAAAAATTCCTATCCATCTTTGAGGTGATCAGCAATGCTCACACTGCACTGGAGGCATGAGGGTGGGCCATGAAGCAAAGATCCAAAGAGACATGTGAGAGGGCAGTTAGACATTAAATAGCTGCTGGCACCACCCCCATCACATGCAGTGTTATGGCATGCTACACCACACACTACAACCTCGGACCATGGAGATCATCAAATGTGTACCTCCCTCCACATCTCCATTTGCTGCACACAAGTCCAGGTACATATTCTTCATAAACATTGGATACACATGATTCCAATCAAATATCTCAAACAGTTAAGCATTCTAAGCTTGGGCCTAGGTGGTTGAATCTCTGTTGCTATTATTACCATATTAGATTCACACCTTCCCCAAAAAAACTCTTTAAGGATTTTTTTTTTCATTCTGAATAAGAAAAGAATTTGTGATTTTTGTTATACTCCTAAGAGAAATGACCTATAACAAAATTCTCACCCAACCTACTTGTTACAATGCCCTGCTACACCCTTCCTATATAGTAATTGGCAATATTGAACACTTCAAGGGGTCTAGTAGACAGAGGTGAGCCAAAGTGAGGTCAAATGGAGGTCACAAGGACCTGGGAAGATGTCTTGAAAATATTTTAGCGAACACATCCAAGATAAGATTAAGTGGAGCCACTAGTAAACAACACCTCTGCTTAATCCTATCTTGGATGTGTTTGCTAAAATATTTCCAAGACACCTTCCCAGGTGACCACCATATGACCTCACTTTGGTTCATCTTGGACTACTAGACCCCTTGAAGTGTCCAATATTGCCAATTATGAGATATTACAGGGAGGGAGTAGTAGGGCATGGTAACAATCTTGAACCCTATTTACAATCCTTAAAAGTTACCCAAACCTAGGATAACCCCATGTGCATTGCCTTGAATAAGGGTAAGAGTGAAATAAAGCTATAATTAAAAACATGATAGCAGCCTTTGGACATAATACACCAAAAGGTTGTCCTGAAAAAAACCTTTTTAAATTTTGTTCCCATTCATTTCAGCATGGCTGATGTTGGAGACATGCCTTATGAGGTGTGTGTATTTCTTCAGACTTTGCTTTTCATTTGAGGCTATTTCAGTCTGAGTGAACAGATTAGGCCATTAGATGGATCCTCAGAAGATCAAAAGAATTTGATCTTGATCTGACAGTGCCTGACCAGCAACAGATAACTAAATAGGAGATCTTGCCATCTGGAGGAAGTAAGACAAAGAAATCATATTTAAAGATAAAACCTTCTGTTTCTTCTGTCACTGATGCAGTGTAATGGAATGAGAATTCACTATAATGGGATGACAATTCACTAAGGATTTAATAAATGACCTGTGAGAGACAGTTTGGGATTGACAGTGCTTGTTGTATTGCTTCCAGAGAACAGGATACAAACTTGGTAAATTGGTATCTTTTGTTAGTTTAACATCTGGCATAGCAGTATATAAAACAGCCTGGCTTATTTCTATCTGGCCTGTTTCTCCAGAGACAAAGGGCAAAACAAATGTCTGTCCCATCTTATAAGGGCTAATATAGTACAATCTATAAAACATTTGTCTTGGAGTGGGGAGGCCTGTGTTGTCCTCCTCACCCAGATACTCAACATATGACTCTGGCTGAGATCCTGAATGGAGAGATGTACTGTAAAGTGTTGCCAAGGCAGAATGACATCCTATGTCCCCTTTTTTCCACATGCTGGGCTCACTGTCCTCCTGATAGCCCCTTCCCTTTGTCACAGCCTGCAATGGCTAAGGGAAGGCAGGACAGCTGAGAAGCATTCAGCTATGTTCCATTAGCTGGACACATGATGGTGGAGGCATGCTCCAGAACCTCCCAGAGGTCTGATGGATGTCATTGTTGTGTGCCCTGTTGGCTCTCTTTTATGTCCCTCAAGGCGTGCAGTGACAAATACAAAAACTAGGCCCATTGAGAAACCAACTTTAAGCAATGTTTGAGGCGCTTGTCCCCAACAATAGCTATTTACAGCAGAGTGCAGACACATAGAACCCTTTAGCACTATTTGGTAATATGGCACTGACCAACCTTAAAATGATGCACAGACACAGCTGGATTCTTCCAAAGTTCTTGGAACATACAATGTCTAAAGTAATGCAAATTACTTTCAATAGTCAACCCACTACTCTCAACAAACTTACACAGCAACTACTCTGATCCGCTACAACCCACACCAGTTCTGGGTCTTAGTTCACTCATATACTGTGGTGATTACTCAGGGTTGACACCTGGTGTTACACATCCTTCACAGTCATACAAAATATTTGATCTTGTCTTGAAGGAACATTGCTCTCAACATGCCCAGCTACTAGAACATAGCCAGATGCTTCTTGGATGTGCCCTGCCCTCCGTCAGACACTACATGGCTCTGTTGGGTGTGGCAACAGGACGACTCCAGTGGTCATAGGTTCATTGCACAAGGGAGGCAGTTAATTCCTCCCACCACAGAGACCATTAAAAGACACACACAGGTACAAATTGGAGTTACACCTGCATACGTCACTAACAAGATACCAGTCACTACCATCTATTCCAGCCTTTTGGGGAAATGGAACAGCCCTAGTACATGTCTCTCTTGCTCCTTGGGAGTACAAAGCAGACTGAATATGCAGAGAAGACAGGACTAGCCTAAAGCATATTGCTATTTCAAGTAAAGGGCAAAGTAGTCTTCTCTGCCAATTACATGTGCAAATGCTGTCAAGACTAGCCAGTGTATCTTAGTTCAACACAGGCTATTGATCAGCATCCTCAACTGCATTTGGGGGCAGCAAGCTAGTTGAGAAGGTACAAGGCAGCCTGTAGAGGTGCACAGAGCTCTGGCTGCTGTTTGCCTGCCTTCAGTAACTACTGTGTTACTGATATCTAATGGTAAAGTGAACCCTGAGAAAAGATAAAATTGAAATGCTAATTCATACAGCCATTTTGCTTTTGTGTGAAGTTGAAGGCTTTTACGGCTGGCATCCATAGATTTTCCTTGGTTTTTTTTTCCAGGCTTTCTCTGAAGATGCCAGCCACAGATGCAGGCAAAACATCAGAAACAAACTATTCCAGAATACAGCCTCACAGCCCGGAAAAAAACCCAAGGAAAATCCATTTTGCTTTTGTTTTCAAGTTTGCAATAACAGTGATTTGGGGCCAATGGGGTTGAATCTTCAGATCCTCAAACAATTGGTTGAACTATACTATGAGAAGTAGCAAGTTGGGTATATATGCACTAAAATATTTATGTAGGTTGCTCATAGAGCGATAGGCAGAGAAGGAACAGCTGAGAGGAACAGCTTATAGAAACCATATAACACCATTTCTAAAGGAATTTGTCTGGCTACCAATATGTTTCTGGTTTGAATTTAAGGTGCTGGTAATGTAGAGCCCTAAATGGTTTGGGAGTTTGATGTTAGAAGGAACATATATCACTGGCTAAGAAGTGAGAGCTGCAGGAAGGGCCCTCCTTTGTGTCCAGCCATTAGGAGCAATACACAGAATGAGAACATGGGAGAGAGAGTTCTCTGCTGTGGCTCAATGGCTGTGGAATACCCTCCCAAGGAGGCCAGATTGGCACTGTTAGCCTTATTCTGGTGCCAACTTAAGTTTTAACTTTTTTTCTGAAATCCTTTGGACAAACTAGTCTTCCTCCTCATGACTTTACATAATGTCTATACATACATGGTTTTATATTGTTTTAACTTCAACTTTTTAAAATACATTGAATTGTTTAATACATTTTCAAAATGTTTATATATCATTTTTATTGTTTTCAGCATTATTGTCCACGTTTTAAATTGTTCTGCTGATTTTATTGTAAGTTGCCCAGAGGTCTTATGAAAAGGTGTGACATAGAAACATTGTAGATAAAATAAATAAATAAAT
The DNA here is from genome assembly GCA_030847615.1 of Gambelia wislizenii. Taxonomy (NCBI): domain Eukaryota; kingdom Metazoa; phylum Chordata; class Lepidosauria; order Squamata; family Crotaphytidae; genus Gambelia; species Gambelia wislizenii. The sequence continues at coordinate 189,386,170 of JAUMIR010000003.1, read as the reverse complement.
AATCCTGAATATATGGAGTGAATCTAGAAGATGGGATTTGGAGCTCTTGCCAGCATTGTGGCCAAACTTTAACAGCTTCCCATAGTCATAGAAAGGGTTGGTTTGTATTTAGTAGCTTTGCTAGATCCTTTGCTTTAGCTTTATGGTTCAAGGCTGGAAATGGAGCAGTGGAGTGAACTTTCCTCTGTTAGGAACCTACTTGCACTATTCTCATAGCTTTGAGATGGGAAGTGTGTTGTGTTTGCACACTTCACTTTTCTTTGTTTACTTCTGCACAGTATAACTCTTGGGGATCCATCTGCCCTCAGTCTTGCTCAGGAGGAGGATGCACTCATTCCAGAGATCCATCTAGCCAGTCACAGGGTATTGAATAGTGGGCCACAGGACAGCCTGGTTAGAATTAGTTAAGGACCAATTCTACCATTGGCAATGGGGATATGCTGGACCCCATCAGCAAAAGGGTGGGGATGCTTCTTTGCTGTGCACCATCTGTTGCATCCTTTACCAGCCATAAAGCTTATCTTATAACAGTAATGAGTGTCAGTGTTAAGTACCAAACAAAGTCTAGGGATACCTGTGTGATCTCATGGACTTTTTAGGGAAAAGTTTGTTTTATGTATTAGCTGTTATGATAACAAGGTAAGGAGCTAGCAGTATGGGTGTGAGAATGAATTGTTGGAAGTGAGTGGTGATTGGTGAAATGTCTGAGGGGATTTGATTAAGCCTGGTGACTGATTGTTGGAAAATAGGATTCAGAAGACAAAACAAATACTGACAGTTGGTGAATGACAGGACAGTTAGAGAGTGGTGCTGTGGTGAATGAGTGAGGATTAGGGTTGACAGTGTGTCAGTCTTTAAGAATCTGAGTTAGCTGGGAGATACATGTGTGAGAAAGTAAGAGATATGTTTTAAATGTTTTAAATGCATTAAATAACCATTCTGTTTTCCTTGGGCTTTTCCTGGGCTGTGAGGGCATTTTTCTGGAATAGTTTCTTTCTGACATTTTGCCTGCATCTGTGGCTGGCATCTTCAGAGAATGGTTGGGTAGGTCTGTGTGTGGAGTTTATATGCTGTGAACCCCTGTTGGGCAGTATATGCAAATTTGTGTAATTGAATGGTTAGTTTCTGGGTATAGAAATGCAAGGCTCATTAGTGTCTGTTTGGTTAATGGTTGGTTGATGGGCCATTATCTGCTGGAACTCCCCCTGTCCCTGGGTGGAATTCCTTTGAGTTTTGATTCTATTGTATTTCAAAACTGGGAGCCAGATTTTGTTTACTTTTATGGTTTCTTCTTTCCTATTGAAGTTGTCCAGGTGTTTGTGGATTTCAATAGCTTCTCTGTGCATTCTGACATGATAGTTGTTAGCCTGGTCCAGAATTTCTGTGTTTTTAAATAGCATTTTGTGTCCAGGTTGGTTTATCACATGTTCTGCTACTGCTGATTTTTCTGGCTGGCCCAGTCTGCAGTGTCTCTCATGTTCCTTGATTCATGTTTGCACACTGCATTTAGTGATCGTATGTAAACTTGTCCACAGCTGCATGGTATGTGGTAAACTCCTGCAGCTGTGAGAGGGTCTCTTTTGTCCTTTGCTGAGCGTAGCATTTCTTGGATTTTTCTGGTTGGTCTATAGATTGTTTGGAGGTTGTGGTTCCTCATCAGTTTCCCTATTCTGTCTGTGACTCCTTTGATGTATGGTAAAAATACCTTCCCTTTGGGTGGCTGTTTTTCTTCTTCATCCCTGTGTTTTTTTCTGGGTCTGGCTTCTCTTGTGATACCTGATCTGGAGTAACCATTAGCCTGTAGGACCCAGTTTAGGTCCTAGTCATCTGCAAACCAAACAACAGGTAGGCCACAAGGTATACAGAAACCCCCCACACACACACACACAGACAGATACCTACACAAGAACTCCAATCATCATCCAGGACAAAAAAAGAAGCACAATAAAAACATTGGTAGACCATGCAAAAAGGATCTGCAAACCCTACTACCTGGAGAACGAACTCAGGCACCTTCACAATTTTCTGTTTTGTTATGATTCAAAGGTATAGAATTATAGCCAACTCCAGCTTAGAACAATATAAATGCAGGTTTGCGAACCAGCTTCAAAACTTGTCCACGTGCATCTATTTGAGAAAGGGAGAGATATGGAATACTGTATATGATTCTTTCTGATTAGGTATGGATGTTGTAATTCCTTCTGGTGTTTTCAATTTCAATGTGTGAAAACTGCAGATTCATTATTGTGGCTAAACTTTCCAAGTAGGCAGCAGTTTTTAAAATTTTATCATCAGGGTGGGGTGGGGACAGAGTGGATGACCGGATGTGCAAGATGATACATAATACAGTAGAAACTATCTTGCATGTGTTGTGCAGCAGTGGTTCAGATTGCTTTATATTACTCAGCGACATGTCTGTGCATTTGAATGGAGAACTTAATACACAGTGGGGCCTATTTTAGATAATAATATGCATGTGATGTACTAGATGTTGGATTTGCATTGTAGAACCCGAACATCAACTTTTGCAAGTATAAGTGTCCTGGGTATATGATGCCAATGCTTGGGGAAGTGGATTGGAAATCATATTGATTGATATTTATATGCATGCATACATACATATATGCATGCATACATGCATATGTTACCTTTCAAGCATTTTTTTTCCAATTTTTATTGAAACACCAAATTATTAAGGTTGTTAAAAGAAACAAACAAGCAAAAAAAAAAACTGAAGAGAAAAGCAATGAGAATAGGCATTAAAATGGCATATAGGTCCTGCATAAGCAGATGTAAAGGGATTCACACTGAATTAAAAAAAGAAAAAAGAAAAACCTTACTGAGAATATATGGTGATGGCTTTATTGCTACCAGTATGATCACACATGCAATGCTGTCTCACAATGTATATTGTAGAGGTGTGGAATGTGAAAAAAAGGGGGTAAGCACACTGATAAAGGGACTGGAGCAGTTATCCTCAGAGAAAAGCCTACTACACTTTGGGCCATTTTGCTTAGTGAAAAAGAGTCAATGAAAAGGAATATGATAGATCTGTCCCAAGTTACGGATGGTGTAGATAGTGAGGATTTTTTGTCTCCTTTTCCCATAATGCTAGTATGTTGGGTTTCCCATTGAAACTAAATGGTAGACAAATTCAGGACAGATAAAAAGTATTTCACACAGTGTATCATCAAACTGTTGAATTCAGTACGACAAGATGTGATTACCAGCAATAAGGCTTTTATTGTCATGCTATAACACATCTGAAGATGTAGGTTTGTATCCACGACAGCTCATGCAAAAATAAAAACCAGTTAGTCTTAAAGGTGCTGCTACATTCTCCCCCACTCTTTTTGTGCTACAAAGCACTATCAGGACTACTTCTTTGAAAACTACAGCAATAAGACTGTAAATCTTCTTCATCATTATCATTATCAGCATCACCAGGCTATTGGTCATGATAGCCATTTATTACATCCAGTAGCCAGAGGCAGTATTCTTCTGTAGATCACTTGCTGGGGAATGTGCATAGAAAGGTGTTACTATACTCATTTCATGCTTCCCATAGGCATTTTGGTTGCATGTTATAGGAACAGAATACTAGGGTTTATAGTGGTTCGACACCACGTTCCCTGCCACAGTTCTGCCCTATAGAATCCTGGAATTTGTAGTTTGGTGAGACTAAGGAGATTTTAAAATAGGGTCAGATGCCCCGTTCCTGCTCCGCAAGCCCCAATCCTGTTCCTGCTGTGGAATAAAGGTACAAAGTTCAAACATTTACCTTAGTCCCATGGCAGGAACATCCTCCCTCTCCCCTCGACTCCACTGCTATAACCCCAATCCCCCCTCAGCAGGCACAGCCTGTAGGAGGGGAAATTGGCATTTACCGGTTGGGAGGGGGGGAGACCAGCCCTATGATGACAGGCGCTGTTAGCGCTGATGTCAGGAAGGGGGAAGGGGTGGAACGCAGGGCCTATTTAAGGCTGCTCTGCCCTCCCCACTCCTCTTGGCTTTTTAGATCGATCAAGAGAGAGAGAGCTAGGATCGGAGCTGCAGTTGGAATTGGAGACGAGTGAGCGGAGTGTGACAGATTAGCCTGCCTGACTCAGGGAGTAAAGGGCTTTTCAGCCATGGGGGGGCAGCTGTGGGGTGTTCTAACTCACAGCCTCAGTGCTAGCCCAGCTTGGCCTCAGATCTTGCCTGGCTTTGGCCCTTCTGCGTCCCTGGTAGCCCTTATCAGTCCCTGGTACCCCCCCCCCTTTTTTAAAAAAAGTTCAGATAGCCTTCATCAGTCCCTGGTAGCCCTTCTTTGTCCCTTCCCTTTCAGTCATGGGAGGGGGTTGCGGGGGGGGGGTTCCCTCTCAACGCCTCATTCCTCTCCCCTGGGCTTCACTGCTATAAACACAGCTGCCATAAAGCTGCTTTTACAGAAGTGAAGCCACATCCCGCTCATTCTCGCGAGAGAACGGGCATGAGGGAAATTCAGAATAACCACCCTAGCTGTCAAAAAAGAAAAGGAAGCAAATAATAATAATAATAATAATAATAATAATTACAGGGAGGGGTGATGGGTCCTACTTACCTGGGTGACCCGTTACTGCCCAGAAATGTCCAGAATGGACCTCCCTCCCATGGCTATCATAATGGGAGAGGAACAGGACACCTTTTGGACCACGCTGATTCTGTGACAGAAACAGACGAGGTGGTCTAAAAATGATTTTTCCTCATGATGAAAATATCACTATTCAACTGCTACAACTGAGCAGTATTTATATACTCCTGGACTAGGTAGGCCTTTTTGTGCCTTCATTCCCTTCCACCCATCTGGATGCAGAAGCATTTCCTGCTCATACATGGTGGGAATGGATCTTTGACCATTACAGAGTTCCTTCTATTTTGCCACTTTTATGCACGTAACATATTTTGTACATTTCTGTTTACAAGAAACTGTGCAGCAAAACTGGAAGCTGTTTCATTTAAAGGTGAAAGGAAGAAAAACAGGAGTAACATTCTTTTCTGGCAATCAACCTTTGTTTTTGTTGTTGTTTCCTATTACTTTGTAAATAACCAAGATATAGAAAAGAGAACATTGTCAGAGAAAATGATTAGCAGGACTTTGAAAATGCAATTCCGACAATCAAAATCAAATTAGCTACCAGCTAACGGGATTATATGCCTTCGAAAGTGAGTGTTAAGTGTGAAAGGAACAGCTTTATACTTTGCACGATCCAACATCAAAGGCACTCAACTTGTAAGGGGCTAACAAAACATTGGGGGAATTAAGTGCACATTGTTGTGGTAGGTGATCTGAATTTATATGGAAAAACTACTTTCAGGAGTTGTATTTAAGAACCAGAACAAAAGATATCACTTTATAAAAACCAGACACAATTTCAGATTAGCTAGTATCTGACCCAGGAGCAGCATGAACACTCAAGTCAGTACCCTTGTGCAGCTGTTTGGCACAAGTTCTGGTGAGCTACCATTTTTAATTCCACACAGTACCTTGGAGTGATGGACGCAGAGTGACTCTGAGGCAATGCTGGAAAATTTAAAACATAACTTCCCAGGTCCACAACTCCTGCCAGACCTTCTAGCAGATGTTAGCCTCTGGTATTAGAGGATGTTCACCACTTTGCTAAATGCCTTCTCAAGCCTGGAGTCAGTTCTGGCCATAGCTGACCAATAGGCAGGCAAATATACCCCCTATAAAACACAACCTACTATGTTTTACATGCATAGAAACCAAGCACAATAGAGAAAATGTAAGCTTAGTGATCTTTTCATTCAAACCTAATTTTCTACACATACAGATTTCTGTCACTTTTAGAGCAGCCCTCGATCTCCCAGCCAACATCACATGTGGCCCTTGGAGGAAGGCTATGCACCCTGACTTAAGGAAAGAACTGCCACCACTGCCCTAAATTGTGTTTTAACAAATCTTATCTTCCATGTATATCTTTGAAATATTCCCCCTCCCAAGTGCTTCACCATTTGCAAATGGAGAAGCGAACAGGGGCTGGGACATTTCAGCTATTCTGAAAAACTGAGTTTAGTCATCATTTAAAAAAAAAAAGCATACAGGTCATGTGGATCAGTGATCAAGCTGTCTAAAGCAGGGTGCCCACCCTTTTAGGCCTCAGAGGCCTATATGCATAAACAAACACACACATTTCAGTGGGAAGCTTTATACTTGTCCCCATCCCAGTAATCTTGCTGAATGGTTACTATAAGGTCACCAAGGAAGAAAGAAGCTAAAGCCTCTTTCCAATGCCCACAGTCAGGATCACTGCTTTGTCACCATTGCTGTAAGCATTAATCTTAGCTGCTGAGTCTTTCAAGTCTATGCAGAGGAGGAAGCTTGAACCATTCTGATTGGGAGCTCTGTTATGTGATACCACTGGTTGTCACAGTAGCAGCAATTCTGACAGCTTGGGGAGCAGGGGAGTACAGAGACCACACCCCAGAGCTTGGGCTGCCACATGTGACCCACCTCTTGCCTACACTCTTCCCTGAATTAAATGAACATTTTGGGTGCACTATTGCAAGAATACATGAAAAGTATATCTAAAAGGAGAACCACCTTCCTTTCTGGAGATTTTCACACACCAGGAACCTTGCCTTTCATTTCAGTTCTAGTTTCCCACTCACAAAGGTTTCTCTTTGTGTGGTGAATAAGCAGGCATGTGGTGCCCTACTATGTGTTTAAGGAAAGGGTGGGCATGGTGTGGCCAATGGCCCACATGTGGCCCCTAGACCCAACTTCTGTGGTCCCTGAAGCCCCCTGCAAGTCCTCCCAAGCTTCTCCAACCCCCGTTTTTATTAAAAAGGTGTGATTCCCCCCAGATAATGTTTGCCCTTAAACTATGCAGAAAGGCCCCCAAATGAATGAAAATATGGGGGGGGGGAACACACAACACAACCCCCACAACCTCATACTACCATCAAATATGTATTTTCATTTTCCTTTGAAGTATCTTTCAAAATGGTGATGGGAAATTATGTAGTATCACTTCCTGTCACAATTTTGAGAGAGAGTACAGAGGAAAATGCACATATTTGGGCTTGCTGTGGAGGTGTAACCCACAGAGGGTCTGGGGGGAAATTGGCCCCATCCCTGATACAGTTGACACCACTGGTAATATAACACATAGGGTGAACTCTTCATGGATAGTCTTGTACATCTATCTATTTCATTTGTTCAGCTTTTACACTTACCGTGACAGCTTCAGGGGTTCATTCCCATTTCAACCCCTTTCTCATTATAATAAATGTCAAATATTCACAGAGTGTGAATGAGAAAAAAAAACCTTATTCTTAACTGAGATCATAACGCCCCCATAAATTCCAGGTAAAATACCTCTTTCACTACAACACTTGTTTTCTCTTTTGAAGAACCAATAATTTCTGTCTCTTAAAGTGTTTGATTTTCTTGAGTTTGGAAAAAAAATGTGTAGATTTGCATTTATGGCAGTTACAACAAGAAAACTCATTAACATGTTTATTTGAATTCCAGGGTGTTGATGCTGTGGCATAAGCTCCCCCTTCCTTTCTGTGGAAGCAAATATTTACAACTGGCATTAACAATGAACTTTCATCTCTGTTTAACTTAAACATGCTACACATTCTAATGCCATTTTGCTTTCTTCTTTTGTGGGAGAAAAAAAGTTAGGCAGTGGGTGTTTAGCGTTCATAATGCATTTGTTCAACCAGATGTGCTCATAAAATTACTGAGACATTCACAGTTAAAATGTATCTTGCTTCATCCATTGAGGGGGGGGGGACAAATTGTGCAATCATTCTTATAAGAGGAAAACAATTTCTGCAGGTTACCAATGTGATGGGGAAGTTCTGTTTGGCTTATTGATCCTTTATGCCTTAATATTTACTGTTTGTTCATGCATTCATATTCATAACTTGATGAATGCATCAGCAAGTTGTGATTTGCATATGTATACGACCCCTTTGAGGCCTCATTCGACTGACAGAACTTTTGCGTTGTCTAATGCTCCTTCAAAATACAGTATTTTTCAGTCACAGTAGAACAAACTTTTGTTGGCCAGCCATGCTCTGAGGAACTACATGATCTATAGGAATCCATAACTTTCACAGCTCTTTCTCACAACACAATCCTGTGCATGTTTATCTGAGTAGATGAAGGTTCACTGGATGAGGAAAGTGAGGAAAACCTGTCAGTTTTACACTGAAGTTTTTGAACCTTGGGTTCTTTCCATCCTCAATATGTAGACATTTAAATGCATTTGTGTTTCAAAACAAATTATTCAGCAGCTAGACTGTCAACTATTATTTTGTTCAATGCACCAAATTTGTGCCTATTAATTTCAGTTGCTTCTAGACACACACACACACCAGAAATTCACCAGGATCAATAGCGAATTGATCACAGACTGACACTAGTCCACAGACCACCACCACTTTGAGTCACACTGCTCTAAGCCACTATTTCTTAAGAGACTGGCAGTGAGCCCCCCACCCCAATGTGCTAGAGAACAGCACCATATTTGTGCCCGTTAACTACAACTCTTCAACTGTTTCTTTCTTTCCTGCAACTCAATGCATACTGTCAGTTTATGGCTCACAGGCTGGCACCAGTCCATAGGCCACCATTTTGAGTAGCATTGATCTAAGACTTCTACCCAGATAGACATATATGTCAGGTTAGCATTCTCCCCATTCAGATTTTTTTTTAATCCCAATTTTTTTGTATCCCAAATATGATCAAACTTGTAGATTTTAAAAAAATTCATACCAAAAATGAAGTAAGATCCTGAACACTCCTACTTTCCTTGTAAGGCATATTTAGGACTTCAGGCACAACTGAGTTCAGGAGTATCCCAGAGATAGCTTTTGATGTAGAATATGAAACTTTGCAGCTCCTTTAGTGATAGTTTTTTACACCAGTATCTCTAACTGAAAGAGGTACTGAACAGCAATGTGCCAGGATCTCTGTGTCCTGATACACCATGTAACTATTGTGAAAAGATAAGCGTGTTAAGTATAGTAGGTGAAACAAATAATCAAATCAGTTGAGAGGCTTAGATTTTTATATTTAGTTAGTTAGTTAGTTAATTAGTTATACCCCGCTCTTCAGCCACAAGGCTATCAGAGCAGCTTACAAATTGTTTTAAGCAATAGCTATTTACACATCTACACTGCATTAAACAGTTTCCAATGTGTGTTAGCTAATTGCCCCCACAAGCTGGGTACTCATTTTACTGACCTACAAAAGGATGGAAGGCTGAATGAACCTTGGAGATGGCTGGAATTGAACTTGCACCGTGGTGACTTGCAGTACTGGCATTTAACCACTGTGCCACCAGGCACCAGGGATATCTTTATTTGCTGTATTTATATTTCATCATTCCTCCAGTGAGCTCAAAGCGGTGTACATGTCTCTCCTCATTCCCATATGATCTTCATAACAGCCCTGTAAAGTCAGTTGTATAGACAAGCTTCTTCTAGTTTTGTGGCAATCATGTTGGTTATGGGGAATGGTCTTTGGGGTGAATGACCAGTAGTGATAGGGTCCCCCCTGCCCCCCACCTCCAATCTTTTGTAATGTGGAACATTGACCCCCCTTCCTTCTCTTTCCCTGTACAGTGAGATGCGTACGTTCCCCATTTGATATCTTGTAGAACTCAACATTGGATGGAATTGACTATTTTACTGCCATGATTACAAAGAATTATAAAGAAGAGGAAGCATAGGTCATTAATATTTTCCTTCAAAACATGTTCCTATGTTTGCTTTTATGGGTTATTTCGAAGAAGGGCAGGATAAGAGTTATATGAAATAAACTTACAGTAGGACCCCAGTATCCACTGATTCATTATCCACTGATTCAGCTATCTGCAGGACACAAAACAGCACACCTACCATAGAGCTTTCCTAGAAAATGACTAGAGAGGCACTCTCTCTAGACATTTTCTAGGTCCTCTAAGGCAAACTCTATGGTATTTTCAACTGAAGTCCCATTATTTTCAGTGGTGTTTGCTGTTATATGTGGTTTTCAGTATCCATCGGGTCCTGGAACCAATCCTCCACGGATACCAGGATCCTACTGTACTAATTTGTTCTTGTTTGAAAGATACCTACATTTCTGGTGCAGTGTAATATACAGTGGTGGTGCTGATTGAGTTCTCCTCCATAATTCTACCTTACTGTCCTTCCTATGGGATAGTAATTCAGGTCCGTGAATATCATTCACCCTGATTAACTCCTAATCACACAGGTCTTGGTGTCAATGCTACCTAGAATTTCATCCTAAGAGAATTAAAAAGTATTTTTCAATACACAAATTTAATAACTCCTTCCCCCAAACCAGCTTTTCTTTCTCTTTCTTTCTTTCTTTCTTTCTTTCTTTCTTTCTTTCTTTCTTTCCTTCTTCCTTCCTTTCTTCCTTCCTTCCTTCCTTCCTTCCTTCCTTCCTTCCTTCCTTCCTTCCAATATGTCCTGCTGTTCATTTCGGTTACCCTTTAATCTCTATGCAGCTATAAGTGGGTGGGTGGGGGGAATGAGGCAGGAAGACCATTGCTGGGAGTGGGCAGGTGCAGTCACAGTAGAAATTCCAGTTCACTACAAAATAAATTCTTCACTCATTTAGAAGCACCAAGGTGAAGCCACATAAATGGAATTCACATAGCAGTCTACTTCATCTATTAGTATCTGCAGTTTCAATGTGGCCTTTAAATCTTTATGAAATGCTCATTGCAGGTGATATTTGGAACACTACAGGTGGGATGCTACCAATTTGTAGCTGTGGGGAGAGGGAGGACAATTCGGCTCCCCCCGCATCAACAGAGCTGTTTTGGGAGGGAGTCGCCTTTGCCGCCGAGGAGGGTCAGAGACCCCTCAGAACATTGCAGGCAGTGTTGCCTGCGCTAGGAGGAGAGGGCCAGGGCCAGAGGCCATATAAGACACTGCCGCCCCTCGACTCCTCCGCTTCAGCCAGCAATCGTTGATCTTAGAGGGTATTAAATAGGCTGAATTTAATAAAATACTTAATTTCACCCCATTTCATCTGTGTGGTCTTGTTATTCCTGCAATCGGCCGGCAAATATATTTCAGTGAAGGAAAGGATTCTCACCATTCCCTCTCCATGTCTTTGATACTGCAAAATACAACATATACAAGATGAAGTTAACTCATTCTCTCAGACACACGCACCCACGCATACACACTATATTTATTTCACATCTGCAGGCATAATGACATAATATTCCTTTGCTACAGTATGATGTTTCACCATATGATGATAATGATGATGCCTGAACCTTGAAGTAAAATGAGGGACAGGGAAGGAATTCTTCTGAAGATATGTACTGCACACATTACATATAACTGGCATCCCTCTAATAGCTCTTAAACTGTGAATGTTTGTCCTTTTAGAGGAACAATATTTTCTCACCATCCTGTAGAAAGGAAGAAGAGAGCTGACACTTCCAGGCCTGGAGCCAAGTACAATCTGGGGGATTAACCCTTCATCCAATGTGCCTCTGCTAATTCTTCAGAATGTGTATCCTCTTATATAATAATATTGGTAGAAACTGTTGTATTAGAAATGAGAGCCATAGGGTTGAGTACATCTTTCCCATTTTGTCTGCCTTTGTGGGCATTTTTTTTAAAGTTCTGATTGTGTCTGCTTTACAAACTGCATACTTATGATTGGAAGCGGAATAATTAAAAAATGGGCTTCTTGCTTTTAGAAAGTTGGATCTGGCATCATATGTGTGTTGGTTTCAAGCCTTCTTTGGGCATTATTAAATTACAGAAACTCTACACATAATGAAAGAGAATAGGCACCCCCCCCTCCATTGCTCTTCTTGTCACACTGTGTACCAGGGAACCTTATTTAACTGTGGAGTTTCTGTGCCCAATTTATAACTCTTTTGAAAGAAACTTTATAAATATGTGTTATCAATGGTAATTTTGTATATGCTAATCTATTGTATTATATTGTTTCAAATAAGGTTTAGCAGTCAACACTTCTGTATATAGATGAGTGAAAATTTCATATCAACTTATTCTTTAAAAAAATACCAAAATTTGCAAGTGTGCAATGGAAAGGAATTAAGATTGAAAAACAACAAAACCAACAATCTCAGGACCCATCTACACAAGGGGGGGGGAACAGAGTAATGGTATCTCGCAGGAGCAGCAACATGTCTTAAAGGTTTTTCTGGCCTAGGGAGCCCCCATAAACATTGCATTCAAGATGGCAGCTGCAAGTGATTTACTTGTGTTAGTTCTTCACTGCCGCTGTTTTCTTATGATTCCACTTTAAGTTATGGTTTCATGTTATTGAATCCTGGGATTTGCAGTGCAGGGATGGGTATTTGAAATTGTCAGTGAGAGAGCTCCTTTAGTGCTTCATCAAACTATCAACTCCAGGATTCCATAGGATACAGCTATGGAAGTTAAGGTGGAACCATATTGCTATAATTGTGTAGTGTGAAAGGGCCCTCTGTTTTAGGAATGGAACAATATTTTTAAAATGTTTAATGTTCAAAAACATGTTTTTCACCTGTCTAGAAACACTGACTAGAAGAATCCTGGACCCTGAGAATCTTTGCAGTTCAAGTCTTATTTTGCACAACATTCACATGTGCTTATTTTGTGCAGAAAACATCATTTTTGGCAGAGGAACCACATTTTCTGCATGGAAAATAATATGTCAATGCAGAAAAAATAATTCATGTGCAGAAAATATTATATCTGCAGAGAAATCAGTAATTGGGAATTTTATCCTGCTAAAGGGCATTACATTTATTTTGTCTAACAACTGACACCCATGCAACTGCACATCAGGTGAAACCATTGTGATTGAACCGTCTGCAGAAACAAAAGCTGCCTAAACTTGGATGAACAGGTTTCTCTTTGATTCAGCCCAATCCCATATTGTTTTCTACCTTTTGACATGCTTACAGTAAGGATTGATTGAATGTGTGATTAACATTGTGTAAAACCTTTTTTTTTTGCCCAATTTATTTCCTGACGATAGGACAAACCAGTCCAAATCCTCTGACTTTTATGTGAGAGGTAATCCCATGATCCAGTGTCAGCATAATCCCCCCCAAGACAGCTTAAATATTTGTAGTTCTTTCTTAAATCAAGAAATCCCTTGAGGTTTATACCAATCTCAATTTAAAAAGCGACTTGACCTGAAAATCCCTGGGGGGATTTATGAATAAGTTTGTCCTGCCTTCAGCTCCTTAGCCAAGTTTCTGTAATAAGATATGAATCAGATATACAAGGTCATAATTCATAACAGGGTATGGAAATTAAGTATTCAGTAAAAGACTAAAGATGAAAAAAAAAGTATAAGAGAAGGGGGGTAGTAGAGCAAGCCTTTATCATTATTATTAGAAAAGGACCTTGGTGGGCATAGATTATTGTACTTTAAGTGAAATTGATTTTGTACATGATTTGAGTTTAATCTAGTATAGATTAATCAAATTCTACAAGGACCAGATATTTAATTTAGTACATTAGGATGAAAAGGACATCAGATGAGAGACAAGTTTTATGTAGTTCATGTGATAAAAGTAGTATCTGACTATGATGGTGAGGTTCTCCTAGCAACTCTGTCTTTTTCTTTTCTTTTTTTCTTCTTGGATAATTTCCTTTATTTGCCACACTGCTTTAGTTGTTCTATGAAGATTATGAAGACAAAAATGTAGGGGCTCTGCAAGAGTAGAGAACTGTGGCTCTCCAGGTGTTTTGGTGTTCAGTGCCTTCTTACACTATTGGCTATGTTGGCTAAAGATGATGGTAGTAGAGGTCCAGCAATAGCTGGAAGGCCACAGTCATCCAACTCTGGACTCTGAAATGGAGCGTTTGTGAATGTTTTGGACTTCTTTAGATGTGCAGAAAAGGAAGCAGAAATTCTCTCACTCCTTGCTTGGCACTTGCTCCTGGTGAGACTAGTCATAGCTGTCTTGTTACAGGCTACCTCTGTAAACAGGGAGTCTATGGAAAGCAATCTCCTGCAATTTTCCACTCTACTGTTTTCTAATCTAGAGGAGTTAAAGCACTTTGCAATTTTGAAGAAGTGACAGCTGAAGGGAGGCCTTGGCACATTTAACAGCTGGGATGAGATGGATCTGTTTTCTGAGGTTAACACTAGGCAGGGAGTACTAGGCATGCAGAGAAGAGAGACAAAGCAAAGTTAAAATGGCACATGCCATTGTCTCTTGTTCTTAAAGGGGAGAGATGTATTAAAGCCTTTTGCATCTCTCCCTCACTCTGTCTGCCCAACCCCCCACCCCAGTTACATCTCCTGACTAGAGGCCTCCTGTGGGTAACAGCAAATACTGTCAATTTGCTGAGTTCCCTACAGCCTCGGATCCTTTCTAGTGCTATTCTCTGGGTTATTACCAATGAATCACAAGTGCCAGTTCCTTCTTTTGCCCAGGGATGTTTTCTTTTCTGATGCTTAATGAACGACCCCTTTCCTGTGAGCAAAGAACATATTTGCCAGTCTGGAAACGAATTTTATATTATCATCTAACATTACTGTGATCTGTAGGGGTCAGAATGGTCTGCCATGGAACATCATGCAGAGAATTAATGAGTGTGAGTGTGTGCACAACTCGGGTGTGCGCTAGAAGCTGGTGACAGTTTGTAAGAAAGCATTTTATTCCATCCATCAAAGAATGTGTGATTTTTATGTCACCCACTCACATCCATGTTAAAAACAAAAACAAATCACACGGTTTTGTTCATTTTGTGCTAAAAATAACAATAAAGTGAGGATAGAGTGGGAGGCTGAAATGCCAAACAGCTCTATTAAAAACAGCTCCATGGGTGAAACCAGTGCCAGAGTTGCAACCTACAGAGAATTGCAGCTGAAAACAGCACCATTTTTTCCCCAGCCACACTTGTTGCACCTCTGGTCAGACTCACCAAAAGCACTACTGGTCCTTGATGGTTGCTGCAGTATCCTCTGAGTGCTCCCTTTTAGCAGAACTACCAAAGCATGTATTTTCCTCTGTTCTCTATACAAGGGCTGCTCTCTTGCAAAAAACCTGAGCAAAGTCTCCTGAACTGCTACTGAGCCCCCATCAACCTAGCATTCCTTGTATTTTCCTCATCTTTCTGAGACACACCCTCCTCTGCACTCTTGCAGGACTCCATGGTGTGGGAGGGTGCTCAGTCATCCTTCCCAAGATAGAGTTGTTGCATTTGCCACAGAATTTTAGCAGCAACCATGGCAGGAATAGGAATAAGGTATGGCCCTGAAGTTCTGTTTGTTTCTTTACTTGTTTGTTTTATATAGTATCCAATTTAGCCATATGCATTGTTACAGGGGTATATCTGCATAATGATTACCGTATATTTTATTTGAATACATACTGCTATGATGGTGGCTGGTAAAGGAGTTCACTTAATGCAATTGCTATAGCCTCTTGGGGAAGGAGCCTCACACCTGTTGCTCCCCTACCTTTGCCCTAGGACTTTATCAACTGCGGCAAATATGGCATCATAATGATGCCTAATGATTGTGAAAAGATGCACACACCAGACGATGTCCTCCTTTCACAAGCATATATTGTAAAAAAACAAAAAACAAAACCCAAAACCCAAACACCATTCCTTTTTAATGATGACTGAAGCCGTCAATTGATCTCCTGTAGTGCTTTTTTGCTGGTATTGCTGGTATTGCAGGCATTTGAAACTTCGTGCTATTGTGCTAAGCGAATACAGCACCAATTGGCAGAACACGTCCAGGTGAGATCATGACAGCCAGGAAGGGGACACTCTTTTTATGATATTCCCCCCCCCCATTTACTTGGGACTTTTAAAGTGTGTTTCTGTGCTTGTGTGCATTTGGAGAAGCACATGCTCTACAGATTCAATTTGGCCAGAGTCACATGGGCAGTGTCTCTCCAGATAAGGAATTTTCCTATAATGTCCTTCAAGGACAGCTGAAGGAAGAGCATGACAGTGTGCTAAAGTAGAGACATTATGATGTTTTGGCAATTCTAAATTACTTAAATATGCCATAGGGATTGTAAGGTATCTGCTGTATTCACTGACGATAAAGGAAGGGGACCTGTCAAGATCCATTTGACATTCTGTATCAGTGATACACTGTTTTATAACTGCTTTGGCCTGGTCAAATCCCATATTTATTAAAGCATCGGGGAAAGGCCCAAGGCCAAAAACTTAGATGTGACCACATGATACCATGTAGATTGGAAGTTATCCTTCAGAACAAGTGGAGCAAGCCCAATAGGAAAAAAGGATAACCTGAGCCAATAAATAAGAATGGCCATCCAGACTCTGGCCTCAACTCTCAAAAAACCTGTCTCCAGCTTCAGGATGGCATTGGAAACACATTTTGGAGCCTGAAGGATTGATCTCAAAAACTTAGATTTTATGCGCTCCAGTGGAACAAAGTTGGCAAAAGGACCTAGCTGGGCACCGTATAAAAGATGAGTGATTGACTTTGCTTCAAAAAGCTTCAGGGCTGCCTAAAAACCTTTTAAAATATGCCGGCAAAAGAACATTAATGGGGGGGGTAGTCTGATAAAGTCCCTACACATGTTACATGTAAACACCTTCATGGAGAAGGCAAAAAATATTTATATATGGAGATATGTAGAACTTGGTCTAGTACAGAATTAACTTAGTTTGATAGCTAGACAAATAAGGAGAATGTCACCAAATTAACTTTAGCAGTTCAGGAGACTTAGCAGTTCAGGAGATTTTGCTCAGGTCACAAGTCATGTGCTTGCATGTGACTTGTAAGTTATGTAGCAAGGCAAATACTGTAACAAGTCTTAGTTTGTATCCTTTCTTTCATCTTCTGTTAGTTATAAAGCTCCATTGTTACCTTTCTCAAAAGCTTTGTGTGAAAGACACCTTCATGAATTGTAGAAGAGATGCTGACAATTGATTCCTTTCTCTGAGACACAAGTGCTGGGTTATTTAAAAGATTTTTTTTAAAACCCTGTTTAGGGAAGATGAGGCCATAATTGATGGGATGGTTTTCCATGGAGAAGCCTGTCTCCCCAACATTAGAACATGTGAATACCCTGTCACAAAGTCCAGAAGCAGTTTTCAATGACAACTGTGCCAGTGCCTCATAGGGAGTGGTCCTGAATTACTCAACAGAGATTACCTCACTCCCTTGCATTTAATTATTTATTGTTCTTACATCTTGCTCTTCCTTTGGGAAGCTCAAAAGGATTTACATGGGGCCTGCTGGCACTTTCACATCCATGCACTAGCCAAGATTCAGACCTGCTTAGGTTTAACAATGTATCAACATCCTATGCTCTTAGACTTTTGTCATAAATCAAACTTGCTTTGTTTGTGGTCAAGTGGGATCCACAGCTTTATATAGTGTCTTAGGGAGTAGTTAGGGAATAGTTTTGGCTCAGACATTAATATTCTGTATGCTTTACATCCTCTCCCCTCATATTGTTCCTTTTTGTGAAGTTATTAGAATTCCCTTGTCAGTTTTCCTGGGGATATTCTTGGTGAAAAGCCCTGCTAAAGAGCATCTACTTGGAGCTTCTCTGAAAATGAAAAAGGCAGCACTTTACATGCTAATTTGGGCTTTGTTCTCTATTCAATGTAAGGTCAGAAAGTTGGCTCTGGTTGCAGTCAGTTTCCAACACAGGGCATACTGGTCATATCATTTGTATGTGCACTTACTGAAGACCAGCAAGATGTTCGTCATTGTGAAAGAATGAGTGTAAATCGAGTATTGGACAGATTCTGGAGAAAACTGGGAGGATACACGAAGACATATTATATCATTTTGTTCAGTTAAGGCCATACCACCACATGTTGGGTTATAGCAAGGGTAGGACATGTGCAACATGTTGGATGCCTGTGCCACACCAGCCATTTTATGGCTCAAGGAAATCCTGTCCAGCCCCCCCCCCTTTTTTTTTTTTTTTTGCTAAAAAATTATGCCTTGGAAGCCTCAAGAAAAAGAAATTATACATTAAAACTGAATCTTCCCTGCCCCCAAATGCAGAAATTGACTTACATACACTACCAGTTTTGTTTTGAGGGGATGGAGGAGTCTCTGGCCAATCCAAAAATTGGTCCATGGTTTTTTGAAGCTTGACCATCCCTGGAGAAGAGGATTCATTTTGCAGTCGCTGCCTAGATTCCAAAACACTGTGGCTTACTTTTCCAGCAGGAGCAAAAGAAAAAAAAGAAACCTAATATCTGTAGGAGAAAATAAGGTAATACAGTATATTAAAAATAGCATTGGCTTGGGACAAACCTGTTCTTCGTTTGCCATGGGGAAAAAGCTTTTTACAAGTCCCATAATAGCTTCATCTGCCCAGCTCCATGCTGTGTTTTACTTTTGTGCTCCTAGAGTGGGGTAGGCAAACTAGTGCTCTCCTTGGATTTTGGACTACAGTTCCCATATGTCCCGTAAAGAATGAGATTGGCCCAAAATTTTGTGGGTTGTCATCTAGAAGATCAGGAGGGTACCAGACTGTTTTTTTCCCCTTTTCCTCAAGAATCATGGAATGTTGGATACCATTGTAATATGTAATAAAAGAGAAAGGGCTTTCCTGGCCTCCCTATATCCATGAGGTACTATGTCTCAAGGCAGATACAATGAGTGGTAGTTTTAGTCATGAGATCTGATTATCCAGAAAATATCTGAGAATGAACTGTATGATGGAGTTCTTCATGCTTTGGCCATAAACTGACTGTTCTCTGCTCTATGCAGTGGGGCAGATCAACTTGAAGATTTCATCTAATCTGACTTCTCCATACTGCATCCCAAGAAAATGGTTTCTAAATTCTACATCAAGTGTAATTCCCCATATTCCTATGCTAAAACTACCCTTACCAGTAATGATTTGGCCAACTAAAGAGGCTGATGGGGAACTCAGCTGCATGAGAACTATCAGAATACCAAACATTAATAGCCTCCTTTCCTCTGTCCATAATCGTGGGGACTCCCATAATGCAATAAGATGTAGTTATTATTAAATATTTCTACCTCACTCAGTATATCAAAAGGATCTTGCATAATGCAGCAAAACACAATTAAAATCACATTAGATATTAAAATTGTCTTTTCCCTTTCATCTTAAATGGGGAAGCCAACAGTGCTCCCAAAGTTGCCAGATAAATGTAGATAGTGAGGAGGGAGCAGAACCAGTTCTCCTCACAGTTGGGCGAGGAGGCAGTTTTCCAGTAACAGGAACCATTAAATGATAGCAACTGGTCTTTTATTTAAGTGCTGTGTTAATATCATTACTATTGTACCATGGGGGACCTCATTAGAATTATTCCCTAGGTACACAAATGGCTCATTTCTTTTTCAGATGTCATTAAATAAAACAAATTATAAGCTTCCTTTCTGAATCAAGGGTTTTGGACCATCTCTGGCAGTAAGGAGGAAAAGTTCCTTTCTGAAAAGTCAACCAAAGCAGAGTGGGGGTTTAAGATGGGTCTGCTAGATATCCAGGCATCAGATGAACACCCAAAGCTAACATGGTAATCTTCCAGAAAGTCTCAAATGGAATTAGTGTTGCCCCAATCTGTGGTGTATCCACTAGCCATGCCCCTCCTTAAATCAAAACAAAAACAAACACTGTGAGAAAAGGCCCTGCCATAGTCTGAAATATATTTAGGCCATATAATGAACACCATGGAAGAAGAGCACATGTGTTTTCTGTTCTAATGAGAATATGGGCAAGCTGCTTCCTTGTTCATAGCTTGGGAGTGCCATTTCAGCTGTTATCCTTACTGAATAGAACCAGAACTGTAAGTCACTTGCAGATTCAAGAAACTTGTGAAATTGCTGATACACCAGGGGAATTTTGATGAGTGCCACTTGTAATGAAATAATGTTATATAGTTAATATAATTATATTAATTATAATATTTTAATATTATATTATAATATAGCTATGGCTGTTATATTTATAAGAGGTATTTTACCTTTCACTAAGATTACCCTACTTATACTGTCCTTAACATTAGTCAGTGTTTCGACTTGAAAATAGATAGATAGATAGATAGATGGTCGGACGGACGGACAGACAGATGGTGATTTTTTTATGACTTCTAATTCAGTGATAAGTATATGAAACCATGTTTTTGTAAGACTTTGCTGCTATGATTATGGTTACAATTTGCTGAAACAACTGCTGTTTTATGACAGAGAAGAATGCAAAAACATTTATATAAGTAGAGATTCTTAATAGTTACTGTTCATATTAGTCTCCAATTCTTAGACTGCCATGTTTTCTAGGCTTAAGCAGGTCAGTGAAGAATGACTCTTTTGGCATTGGAATGGAAACAGGAAACAAGATTGATTTCAAATTTGCAGCAGGTATTTCGATATTTGGCACTGGTGATAAAAGGGTCATTGCTGGGAAATTGAGACTGCTTACTCATGTGCCTCAAACAACCTAGGCATTGGATTCAACAGCACCATTTCATTTGATTGTTCCTTATGTGCAATATTTCCTGACTAGAGAAAGTAGCTAAAGTAGCCTTCCCAAAATAGATGCCATCTAGATATTTTGGACTACCGTCAGATCCAGCTATCATAGCCACTGGTGAAGGATCACAGCAGCTGAAATCTAAAACATTTGGAACAGCAGGTTGAGAAAGGTTGAACAAAAATCTTGCCTTTTCATAACAAAATTTTATCTAAGTGTTTCATGTAAAATACAGGAGCCCTGTCTTTTATATCTCAGCCCCTGTTATCTTCAGCTGTGGAATTCATTAACACAAGACATGGTGATGATTACCAGTTCAGGTGGTAAACACATGCTATTAGTCCTTTATACTAACTTCAGGATCAGAGACAGCATTCTTCAGCCCACCAGTCCTCCTGTTCTGCTTGACCCATAGGCAACTGGATGCCCACTTTGAGAAGCAGGATGGTAAACCAGGTAGACCATTGGCCTGATCCTGCACATTTCTTCTTATATGTTTACAGAATAAAGAGTTAAGTGCTGTTATCACCAGCATATTAATTAGTTGTAAGTAAGGCTATGTTGTTATGCAGCCCCCACATTTATTCTGAAGAAAATTTCTCTGTCTAGGAAAGAAACTGTTAATTCTGCTCAGCAGACAAGTAGTTTTATAAATGGGTTCCAATGAGTACAAGAGTTTCTTAAAGAGAAGTAAAGCATTTTATGAATTTATTTTAAAATAATAACTATTACCGCTATGACTACAATGATGACTACTACTACTACTACTACTACCAATATTGGTTTTATGTATACTCTGCATTTTCCTTAAAACTGGAACTCAAAGAGGCTTACAAATTAATGTGTTTCCAAACACACACACACACACCACACAAAACAGGCCATCAACATTAACCTATTAACAATATCAAAATAATTTAAAACACAAACTTTAAGAAGATGGAAGGGACAGAAATATTTATGTGTGGAAATATTTTTGACACACACAAAAAAAACTTTTTCCCATGCAGAAAAAGCTGTTTTCATTGAAAATTAACCATCTGCAAATTTTGAGTGAAATGTCTCCAAGTGTAGCATGTTATTTTTCCAGGAAATATTTTTTTCTCTGCACAAAAAATAATAATAATAATAATAATAATAAAAATCTTTTTTAAAAAAATATTTTCAAATATTCTTTTCATCCTTAACTCGATTTTATCAACCAAGATAGCCAAGTCTCAAATTTATATGTGGTGGAAGTTCTGGCCCAAGAGTATTGTGCATATGTTATGAGGAATGTTAAATTCATTCTCACAGAGCAGATAAAAATATTCATATTTTTTTCTTTGCTTTGGGAACAGTTAAAAAAGAACAGCTTTGAGAACTGCACAGTCCATGAAGAAATTCCCATAGAGGTAAGTCTCTACCCCTCCCACAAGAGACTCACCACTTTCCTGTGTATCCCTCGTGTTACAGCCATGCAGTGGCTAAGGGACGGTAGCAGACCAGCTGAGGACCAACCATCTATGTCCTGTTAGCTGGATGTATGATGACAATGTCATCCTCCAGAACCTCTGTAGGACCCCTGGGAAATGCTGAAAGATGTCTGCATCATTGTGTATCCAGCTGTCAGAAGATAACTTGACCATACTCAGTGGCCTCCACCCTCTGCTAACCACTACATGGTCATGGCAAAAAGACAGGGACAGCCAAAGATAATTTGGCTATCGTCTCATAGCCAGACACCTGATAATGCAAGCACTGGATGTCCTGCAGGATGCTTGCATCACTGTGTGTGTAGCTAGCAGAACCTAGCTGGATGACCCTTATCTGTCCTTCACCCAGCCCCCCCCCCGGGCTATTTGATGGATGTGACTTTGGAGGCTATTAGAAGGTCTGGTTCCCTGCCCTCCCACTCTCCCTGGCACAACCATGAAGCAGCTGGGGGAGCAGAAAGGCACAGGAAAATGGTGGCTCTCTCAGGGGTGGGATAGAGGAGGTACCACTTGGTTATGCTATGCTTCCTCATTTGAGCCAGAGTGTCCTGTTAGGGCCAAAGCTTTGGCTAGGACTCTCCTTGTTGCAATTTCCAAGCACAAAAGAAACCCTTCCTAAATTTCCCCCATAATATTACACAAACGTTCCTTCCATTCCTACCTCTCAGTGTCTACTACTCACAATCTGATATTACATTATTTTCTGGCAGGGACTTTTGTTTTCCAGGTACATTCCTGGTTTTGGTATAGCAGCTCCTGTGATTGCAAAGCTCCTAGAGAAGGCAGGTGTTCCAGTGCTGGCTTTTAGACTCTGCAATGGCAGCAGGAAGGGGGTCAAGATTTGTTGGTTCATGGTGAGACTTGGACCAGGTACCTTCACCATTGATGCCACTTCCTCCTCTGTCCTCAAGCCCCTGTCCAAGCCACTGTGGGACTCCTGAGTCATCACAACTGGTGGATCAAACTAGATTGGTGTTGGGAAATATGAGATCCCCTGTGTATTTCTTTTTAATCAATGTCAGTCCATGGATATGATCAGGTGGAATTAAGTCAGTGCTACAGCAATGGGCAGGAGGTTTAATCTCCATGAACATGTCATGTTTCCCTGCATTTATTAACCATCCCCCAGTTGCTACAGGGGAAATATTTATGTACCACATGAATACAGATCTTCTGTTGTCATATCTATTAGTATCCAATCCCACTAGCCTTTAAGGTTTCAATCCCATATCTACTTATTTCAGAATGATTTATAAGTCCCATTGAATTTACTAGGGTTTACCTTTGAGTAGATTAGGCTTTACATGTGAGTATACATACAAAGGATAGTGCTTCAAAATTCTCACAAAAATATACTTCCCTGGCATTTAAAAATAGAAGATATGGATTTCCTTGAAATTTTAACCATGATACTAAATGACATATTTTCCAAAATATCTCTGCTGAAATGAACAAAAATTCTTCTGCTCCAGAGACTAGGATATGGAGCAATGGGTTCATAATACAGGAAAAGAGATTCCACCTAAACATTAGGAAGAGCTTCCTGGCAGTGAGAGCTGTTTGACAGTGGAATGTGCTGTCTCAGAGTGTGGTGGAGTCTGCTTCTTTGGAGGTTTTTAAAAAGAGGCTGAATGGCCATCTGTCAGGAATGCTTTGATTGGGGTATTCTTGCATGTCAGGGGGTTGGACTGGGTGGCCCTTGTGGTCTCTTCCAACTCTATAATTCTATGAAATTCCATCTTCATTTTTAAGTCACAATTGAAATAGCTGTGGCTGCCATTTTTTCCTGAGTGCACCATGCTAGCAGGCTGCTTCTGGTCCACAACTAAATTGCCTATCCAAATACAAACAATTTCCCCCTCCTCGTAATATATTCATTCTATAGCTGTTCCATAATCTCTGGCTTTTCTTCTCAAATAAAGGTTCAGGAAGGACTCATCCCATGCTTTCTGGAAGCGTGCTGATGACTAAAAAGGCCAATCCGAGATAAACAAGTCCAGTTGCAGAAAGCACAGCAGAAGATCTGCTTGGGTGATGTTTCTGGGTTGTGATTCTTTCTGCGATGTCGTTTCTCTTTAAGACTTGTTTGGCGTGAGTTCTCAAATAAGGCTGCAGCATTGTGGATAGTGCATCTCCATGCCTCCCGATGTGAGGCTAGGGCGGACCTTTGTTGGTGATCAATTTGGCCAAGCCTGAGATGTTGTTTCAGAGAGTCCTTGTATCGCTTTTTTGGAGCACCCCTCTTACACTGACCCGTGGCGAGTTCACCGTAGAGTACTATTTTTGGTAGGCAATAGTCCTCCATCCTAGAAACATGCCTTGCCCAGCGCAGCTGTGTTCTCAATATCATGGCCTCAGGATCTGGGTGTGCTTATTATGGAACAGCTAAAACTGTCATGAGCAGTCTTCTTTAAACTCAGTAAGCAGCAACCTCAGATTTTAAACAGTAAGCTTTATTGCTGAACAGAATTTTGAAAAAATTACTAGCTCAGCTTTGTTGCTTAGAATGAAGATCAGAAGGAAAGGCACAGATATAAAAGTATTTACAAAACAGGCAAATTTGGGGTGTCTTTCATTCATTGGCTGTTTCAAATATTTACAATGGTCATCTAACCCATTACCCCTCCCCCACCTTTGTTATTCTGAATTCCCACCATTTGGTCTCCACAGAGTTTCACCTATTTCCAGTCATGCCCGTCACTTAAATTTTTACCATTACAAAGGGATGCAAAGGCAAGCCTCAAACCACAAGTAATCTATGGATGTGAAATGGCAGGAAAATATTAAATATTTGAAGGGATGTCATACTGAAGATGGAGTACGGCATGGAGAGACTATGGCATGGAGCAATGGGTTCAAACTACAGGAAAAGAGATTCCACCTAAACATTAGGAAGAATTTAATGATAATTCTTAATGGAATCTTCTGTAGACAGGCTATTGTGCAGGATAGAATGTAAATAGTGTGGGTGGTATTCGGACAGTACATTTTTGTTGTGGAGATACTATTAAAATCCATGTGGGCAGCTTCATTTCAGTTGTTGTTGCTGTTGTTTTTGAGCCAACCAGACCATGTATGGTTAAGTCACATACTCCCATCTTTTCAAGATCAAAAGTGATTGGATATTCAGTTCTGGTTTTGAACCCAAGACTATCCTTCCCACCCCTCAGCACCACCACCTCAAGAAGTGTGAGGGGCTGAAATAACTGTAATATTGAGCACATTTCTCTATTCTGGGACGGATTTTTATGGATCACAATTCTCAATCCCCCCCCCCCCCAGTGATGGGGTGCCCTGTGGACACAGCTGGGAACATTGGTGGCTAGCATGTGTCCTTTGGCTGCACATTTCTTACCCCTGTTGTAAAATACCCCTCCTTCCCTTCTTAATGTTCCTTATGTTTTCCAGCCATGTGTGTGTTGTGTGTTTGTAGACTCTTCCATGTGTAAGAGGGATCTAGAATTTTTAGCTCATTCTGAATTATTTGTATTATACTTTCCTAGCAGACCTACACCACTACTGCCTTTTTTGGCTTCTGTGTACAAGGCCATTAGTACTTTACAGTGATTCTGCATTTTTGTATGTTTGTTCTTCCATAAGAACTGGCAGATAACAGCTTCATAGAGATAGGATGAAACAGGCTTTCATGTGGGATTCTTGTTCAGATCCAGAAAACTCTTTTCAGACAAGACTATATGCAAAATATTCTGTATTAGCCATGATATGCAGACTTGTAAGAGCATCTGTGGCATGACATGTCCATTAGTTAAGACTCCCTACGTTTTTTCACCTATTATTTACCACATCAAAAGCTCCTACATAAAAAGATGATACCTGTCTCTGAGGACAGGATTATGACACTCCATTTGTGAGCTCTACACCCTTGGAAACTCATCCAACCACTCTTGGAAACAGAATGCTGGAAATAGTGATAGATTTTAGCTTGATTCAGAAAAGGAATTGGTTTTGTGAGGATTTTGAAGGGATACTCACTATCCAAACTCATATAGCTTGGGCTGCAGAAATAGTCCAGTTTGACACCGCTTTAACTGCCATGGCTCAATGTTATGTGACCCTAGGATTTGTAGTTTGGTTGTGGCACAAGAGCGCTATGACAGTGAGGGCTAAATATCCCACAAAACTACAAATCCCAGAATGTCATGATATTGAGCTATGGCAGCTAAAGCAGTGTCAAACTGGATTATTTCTGCAGTGCAGATGCAGCCTTGCACAAGTTCTATTCATTTCCATTATATATCTTCTCATCACAATGGTTAAAGACCCAGAAGCCTCTTTAAAAATGAACACACAATATAGGGTTGATAGGTTTCAGGGTACCATTGCTGGTCTCCAGATTTCTAATTAGGGAGACAAATCTCAGGATTTTTCACTGGAGAAAGGGGAAGTATTCTATGTGTGGTGGCTTTATGGACTGGGCACATGTGTCCACCCATTCTGAATGTCTAGGGCTACCTGGATCTGCATGAAGCTCGCTTCTTATGTAAGACTCATGCATAAAAAAGTCAGAAATAGGGTTGTTCTTGACTGCAGAGAAATCCTAATGGAAAGAATGCTGGACTGACAAGAATATTCACAGTTCAGGACTTATTCTCCACAAAATGTGGTTACATATAAACAGGAAACACTGCTCAGAAAATGCTGTCACCTGTTCAGTAAATGCTGTTTCTTGGGCAAAAAAGCCATGTGCACATTTTGTGAATAGTCTTTGAAAACTGCAGAGTTTTTGAAGACTTTCTTGCAGCACAGACAAAAATATATATCCTAAAGTTATGTGTTGCTGAATTTGGGAATTACTGAAGAATTGCACCCCATGCCAGGAGTGAGGGGAGGGATGCATGTACTTGAGTCCCACTGTACTATGTGGGGCAAGGTAAGGAGTCGGGGCAATACTATGGGATGTGAGCCTCCTTGTTGTTTAAGGCCTGGCATCAGTGGTACAGCCTGTAAAAAACAACAAAGGAAAACATAATGGCTGCTGCTGAATCTTCCACAAGCCTCAACAGCAGCAGTAGCAGCAAAAGGCCTGATGGGGTGACTCCCCATGTGTCACATGTGTTGTAAACATGTGGGATGTGAGCCTGAATGAGGATGGTGGTAAATGCTGGAATGACTGGGCTCCTTTTTCTCTCTGCTGGAAAATGCTTCTCCCCTTCTCCCAGTGCTGAGTTGGTATGTCACCTGGTTATCCCAGTTATCCAAATTCTGTACCTAGATGATAAATCCACTCTGTTTTCCAGTGTCAACTGACCCATAAGCAGTTCCAACCCATTTCTAATTTTTGACCCTCCCTGCCAGGGCATCATAAGGACCTGTTCTCTGGTCTGAGGTTTTTGTAATCATAGGGAATGAAATGCTGTTGATTGACCTGACAAGTTGTTCATTCCTTCTGGCTCTTGATATGCTACTGATTATTTAGGATTGCTACATTTTGTGGACTAATAACTTGAATTAATTGAATTTGCAAGACTAAAGTATGTAGCTGCTGTACTGCCACATGTCAAGAATACAGAGTTCTAGAGATATGAACAAACTGGGATGTTTAACTCTCTCTCTCTCTCTCTCTCTCTCTCTCTCTCTCTCTCTGTGTGTGTGTGTGTGTGTGTGTATATATATATATATATATATATATTCTGGAGTTGCTATACTGAGTTATCCTTGAGCTTTGGAGTGTTGTGTAGAGACCATTTCTTTACTATTCTATTGAAATATTCAGAAATGTTGCTATCTTTGCTGCTCCTGCATCAGCAGAAATCCATATTTAGATACTACTTAGACACTGTGCCTGCTAAATGTTCACAGTTGGGACATATGCTGTGTTCATATTCCTTAGATGCTGCTCAGTATAATAAACCAAAGTAGATTATTTCAAATGGACAACAGGAAACTTAAAGACATCAATTTCCTAACTGGCAGCTTTCTTGTAGCACATTGTTTTGGGGTGCAGGGGGAGGAACTTTTGTTTGTTCATTTTAGATGGAACAGGAAGCTCTGTTAGAGTCTCTTTTTTGGCCTTGAAATCTGTCACAGATAGATGGATCAAATTTTGCGAAGCTCAGAGGGCTCCAGGGAGCAAAACAAAATTATTTTACTCAAACAAAATTCTATTCACATCATGTTGATATCAGCCACTGCTTTCTGGCACTTCTCCCCACTCAGTCATTGTTCATATTCTAACCTTTGTGGACTTGGGACTGTTTGAGTGGTGCTGATAGCGTTTCCATTTTGCAACCCCTTAAAATCTGTAGAAGTCAAATGTTTATGTGAATGAGCTCTGGGGACATATCTTGAATCTTATGTATATGCTTATAGATGTACTCACGCAGCATACAATATGACAATTACCCTTTCCCTTGAGTTCCTCCATAGCTATCTATCACCATAAGTGGAACAATGAAAAAGTTTGCTGATAATTGTTGGGTGTTTTCTTTTTAAGTTTCAGGGTGTGTCTGTGTTTTTTTAACAGAGATTGTATATTACGTTAAGACTTCTTTCATTGTTCTATTTCAAGTAAGCATTTATGGTCAGTTTACTGGCACACCTGTCTTCAGCTGCCATTGAAGGACAGGCTATTTTCATAATAAATGAAGAGCAAGCAGAGAAGAGCTCCCAGTGTGTTAATAATAGCAGTGTAATGACTGAGTTTGCATTTTAGTGACACTCCCATAGTGTTAAGCAATTGGTAATTAGAGGGTTTTCCCTGAAGAAATTTGATGGGTGGTTACCAATATATCTATACATCATTGTAGAGGAGGGTTTTGAAGGCTCTTTAGACTTCTCATTTTATAGGAGTAACAAAACTACAAGTGGGAAGGCAGGAAGACACAACCAAATCCTTAATAGGAAAACAGAAGTCCTGCAAATAAGCCTGGGCAAAAAATCTCATCCTAATTTCATGAAAATTTTTATCCAACTAAAATACTCACCAATTTTCTACTGATTCTAGAATTATATCCCTAGTCAGGAGTGAGAGGAGGAGACTGGGGAGAGAAGAATAGCAGGTGCCAGGAGAAATGTTGCCAATTTGGGAAGGGTATTTTCTTAGTTTATCTATACAAGATAGCTGACTGTTCAATGTCTTAGCTCTACCTCCCGTTCCATTCATACAATTTTTAAAAAAGAGATTCATATATTTCCCAGAAACATAAAGACCACTTTATAGCTTCCTACCAGCCACACTTCCTGGATTGCCCTGAAAGCAAAGCATCATGATGTCACATCACTCCCAGGGCATTCCACCAAGTTTAGCTGGCAGGAAGCTGTGGAAATTGCTTAACCATATTTTTTCACTGTCACACTTCCCAGAATACCATAGGACTGACACGCTATGGTGTATTATGCTGTAGAGTCAATGCCAAGGCATTTCAGGATATTCAACTAGACAGAACCTGTAAAGGAAGCAAAAATGTATGTTTGTATTTAAGTTAAAAGGGCAAGAACAATAACCATGTAAGTGGCAATACACATGCTGTGAAATTATGAAGAAATGTATTTCTGCCTGTCCCCCAATCTTTAGGTTAGAGTTCATTTCATTTCCAACCACAAATTAAATAACAAAAAAGGGGGGCATATGCTAAATATTTGGCCAGACTACATTATACATATATAAGTGTCCCTGTTTTCATTTAGCAAGTCAAAATCATCTGGAGGACCAAAATTTGAGAACTACTGCATAAGAAAGGGAAGAAGAGAGAGAGAGGAAGAGAGAGATATATATAACAAGTCATTCTATTCTATAACAAGATGGTGGAAAGAGAGACTACAGCATATCCTTGTGATCCCCTCAATGGAAGGAAGAGAGAGACACAGTGGAAAGAACTATTGAATATCCTAGTGATCCCCTCTGTGAAAAGTGCTCTTTTCTTGCCTGTCATGGAGGCTGAGTTTTACAAGTATATCACCTGCTATCTCAAAGGGAACAACTTGCCAGTTTTATTACTTCCATGTGTTCCTTTAGATATAGTTCTGCAAATCATTAATTGTCCAGTCTGAGCTTACAAGTGAGCCAAAGCATCACCATTTCCATGAAAAGGTCTTTAACATGATGATTTGTAGTTACTGTCTGCTTGAACACAGGTAAACTCAGTATTGCCATTCTAAATTATGTACTCCCTTACTCTCTCTTTGACTCTTCCCACATGTACACCATCTTCATTTTTATTTCATTTCATTGCTAAGGATTAATTTTTACCACTTTGCCACAGGCATGACTAGAAAGACTGCCTTCAAATTCCCAGTGGAGATGGCAGGAAAAAAAAGAGGGAGAGTCATTTTTTCCTTCCCTAGACTGGGGAGATTTTCAGACAGGCAAAAATCGCCCCTTGCCGCGCGAGCAGCCTCCCGAAACTGCTGCGCGGCAAGGGTCTTTTTCGGACGACGCTGTGCCTCTAGCGAAGCCGTCCGTGTCACTTCCGTGAAGCTTGGGACGGCTCCGCGTCATATTTCAAGCACGGAGGCTGCCCGTGATTGAAATATGATGCGGAGCCGTCCCAAGCTTCACGGAAGTGACACGGACGGCTTCGCTAGAGGCACAGCGTCGTCCGAAAAAGACCCTTGCCGCGCAGCAGTTTCGGGAGGCTGCTCGCGCGGCAAGGGGCGATTTTTGCCTGTCTGAAAATCTCCTGGGTTTTCAAATGTAAGGTTGAAGGTGCTGCAGGGTTGCATTTACATGGGATAGATAACCAATTCTCCATTGGGGGGAAGTTTTATTCAAGAGGAAAAAATGGGCAAATTAGAACTAGACAGGTAATAAATTGCTTGCACATCTCTAATGAGTAGCTACAGTTACCTGCTTTGGAATCTTGACACAGCTGCCTAAGCTTGAATTAAGGCAGTTGTCTCTTATGGGGAGGAACAATAGGTTTACATTGTGAAACCTAAAAATTTCTTTGAACTGTGACAAGCAGAGCATACCTCATTGGTTCAGTAAATTGGAACTATATTCACACCTAGCATTATCTGTACATTTGTGGGAGAAATAATGCTCTGTTTCCCACCCCCCATCTCTGAACCTACTAGATTCAGCCCCATAATCAAATGGCCACAAAATCTGAAGATACTCAAGTGAGCTAAAGTAAGTCTACATCCAAGCCACAGTGTCCTGACATATGCTATTTGATGAGGTACTTCTCTACCAGACAGCTGTAGTGCTATAGCTCAGGTGAGTGCACTAAAGCTTTCTAAGAGAGAACTCTAAATACTGTACTCAGAAAACTACGAAAGCCAGGATTTCATAGGATGTTGAAAGTGGTATGAAACTGAAATAACTGTGTACTGTGCAGAGATATGCCTAGAGAGAAGAATCATTGTGTCCTTTTGGATATAAAGCATACAGGTGTTGATCCCCAGAAAAAAAATGCTATAGGCAGCTTGTTGCTACAATCTTTCCAAATCCAAGAACCAAAGTAATATTGAGTCAAAATGGGGTGGTGAATTTTGTGATGACTTTTGTAATAGGAGCCAGCCTCTTTTCAAGCATCTTCCACACTATTTTGTGAAATATACTTCCAAACATAGATGCCATATATCTTCATGCCACTGTTTTCAGTGGAGCTTAGAGAACAATGAGAAATCAGATCTGACAGATTTTCCAGTGGATTTTCTCTGGTCTGTACTCTGATGACTGGGTGTGGGCTTGGCACACACTGCATTCTGAAACATTCACACTACCAAATGTATCATTTTAAATTCTGGAATCTGCACATTATGGAGTTTTTAAATAAATAAACAAATAAATAAATAAATAAATAAGAAAGACACATTTTAAAAACATGCATAGAAAAACCTGAGTACACAGTACAAATACAATGTGGAATTTGATCCATTAGCCAATGGGAGAATGTGTTTAGCCAAAGCCATGCATATGACTTAAAACACTTGCAGAAGCATGCACATATTTTCAAGCAATTTAACAATTTTTTTTGTAAAATCAAAAACAAAAAATGATTTTTAAAAATGGCTACAGACTGGACATAGAGGTGGATAAAAGAGTAAGCTCGTGGATGCAAAATTGATAGGTACACACATCCCTAGTGGTACATTTGTTGTCCCAATAAGGAACAAGGAAATGTCTCAGATTCCATCCTTAGCAATGGGCTGATGTTCCCTTATTCCCATCCCTAAAGCTACAGCAGTTTAGAAGAATAATAGATGTGAATAACAGCACAGACATATTTGCTATAGAGTGGAAGGCAGCTGGGTGTTTTTTTCACGTTGTCCATGGACTGTATAGTACCTCCAATCCCAAAATGGCCACTTTTTAAGTTTTACAGAAGTTCTTTCCCCAATGCATCCCGAGGGGGCCATTTGTGCCAAGCCCCCTCTGGGATGGACACTGCAGCTTGCAACTCCATGTGTAGCCATACCGGGAGTCTTTCTTCAAAGTTTCATGATTAAATAACTAATGATTTAATGGCCTCAGTTTTCTGAGACAGCTGTTTAATTCTGCTTAATAGTAGGGTCATCCCTTGTGTCCAGGGCCGGTTTAACCTGTCTGCCAAATCAGCATTGACAGGGGGCCCCGAGGTCAAGAGAGGGCCCCATGCTGGCCTCCTTAATCTGATGAAGGAGACAGCCAGGATATAGCCGGTAGGAGCCCCCTCCTACCCTCCTCCTCTATAAACCTCCTGCTGTCTTTTTTAAAAAACAAACAAAACAGGGTCTCCGAAAGAGAAAGAAGCATCAGCCCTCAGTGGCAGAAGCTGGAGGGAGTTTGCTGCTGCAAAATGCAAACCAGCCAGGCACATTGGAGAGGGTGAGTGTGTGTGTGAGAGAGGGGGGGGGGAATTTGAGGGCTGTCTCCCTCAGAAAGGGCTTCTTTCTTTCCTTCCTTCCTTCCTTCCTTCCTTCCTTCCACATAGATCCCCTCCATCCATCTCTACAGCTGCTTTTAACCTGTCTTGGTTTCTCTCCCCTTCCTTTCCCCCTTGGTCTTTAGCTTCCTCCCCTTGCTGCCAACTGAGTTCAGCCTGCAATAGAAATGTGTGTGTGTTTGCCTATGTGCCTTCAAGTCATTTCTGACTAAAGCGAACCTACCATGGGGTTTTCTAGGCAAGGTTTGTTCAAAGGGGGTGTGCCTTTGCCTTCCTTTGAGGCTGAGAGAGTGTGACTTGCCCAAGGTCACCCAGTGGACATTCATGGCTGAGTAAGGATTCAAACCCTGGTCTCCATAGTCATAGTGCAATGCTGAAACTTCTATAACACTCTAGCTCTTTTAACAGAAGAATGTAAAGAATATAAATTAAAATTTGGAGTAATATTACTGGGAACAATGGTTTTATTGTTGTCATTTAAAACACCAGTATTCCATTAGTGTTATGCCTAGAATTGCATTGTCATTTTTTTGCTGCTGCATCACACTGCTATTTCATGTTCAGCTTGTACTCCACTCTTTCTTTTCTTTGAGGAAATCTACACCATTACGTTAATTGCTAATAAACAAAAAATATAATATTATGTTAGTGCCTATAATATAGTTTTTAAACTAAATTATTGGTGGCAAATTATGTAATAAAGTAGCCCCCTCTTATCCACTGGGGATTGGTTCGGGGGGGGGCATGGATTCTGAAAACCATGAATAATAGTGAATGCCATTGAAAACAATGGGACTTCTGGTTTAAAATACCATAGAGTTGCCTTGGAGGGCCTAGCAAACAGCTAGGGAGGACACCTTTTCTAGGAAGACTCTATGGTAGGTGTGCTGTTTTGTGTCCCATGGATAATGAATCCATGGATACAGGGGTCCTACTGTAATCTGAACATCCTGTATGGTGAATAGGTTAGGTTACATTGACCTGAGATAAACACATGGGGGCCCCAACATAAAGCATTGCAGGGGGCCCCCAAATTCCTTAAACCGGCCCTGCTTGTGTCTAAAATATTTTCCCCTTTCCTCTCTAGTGTAGCTTGTCCTCTCCAATTTATTGTGTTGGCTGAAAGAATGTCTCATATTTTTCAGAAGAAATTTGCCTTGTATCTTTGCTGACAGACCCAGGAAATAATGAGACAGACACATGTATTGGGTTATAATAGAGCCACTTTATGAAACTTAACCTATTTAAGCATTTCAGAAGAGATCTGCAACGGGGAAGCAACCAAGTCTGGGAATTGCTGGAGCACAAGGTCATCTCTCTGACCACCTCCCCAACTTCCCTTGGGCAAAAACACCTGAACCCCCAGTGAGAACCCATAAACTGGGTTGCTCCCCAGTCAGTCCACATCTGGAATGACCCAGAAGTCCCTCTCCCAAGTTACAGGACTTAAGGAGAGGGTTTATCTCTCAGGCCAGCCCCAAAGAAGGTCCCTTTCCCCTCCCCCCAGCTTGGTGGACCTAAAGGAAAATTTCTAGATCCCCCCTTTCACCTCCAAATGGAGGAGGTGCCAAGGTGCTCACAGATCTATCAAAGCTCCCCCTTTCCCTGCCGTGACCACCTATTTAAGACACCACCCAAAGCCAATTGTCAAGTCTGCATCCACAGTGTGAGGTCAGTGAAAAGACCCCAGGTAAAAGGGCAAAAATTCCTACCCAGCCCCAAAGTGACCTATTACATCACACTGATTTAGTGGCAAGTGGATGGGTCCAACAACAAAGCAAGAGGGAGAACCAGGGCAGCAAGGCCCTAAATAGGCTCTAGCCTTGCCCCGAGCTCTCTGTGCTGAGGTGCATGTGTCCAGGCCAGGACCTCTGTCTCGCCTCCTGGTCTGGTATCAAATGTGGTTCCCCCGTGGCACAGCTACGCTGGCCATGTGGACCAAATTATCAGGGTGAGAGGTTAGAGGAAAGTATTTAAGAAATAGAAAACTCGTCTAAGAGTACAAAATAAGTTATTTGGTTCTTTGTACCATTCAATAAAATCTGTCATTTTGGATAATGACAGTTTTGGTACTTGTTTATATTAATATATTCATATAACTTTTTGTGGACAAACTATTATCCTTTCTTTATCCCATTAATGCCAACAGCAAGTGGCCTTTTTTTAAAAAAAAAATGGTTGAAACAAAGCTAAACTGGTCAGGATAATCCAGTATTCATTATAAACTAATCAGTTTATGGAGTCGATAGTGTTACTTTGGCATATATATGGTCATGTGTTTGTTTGCCTGTGGAGTACTACTGCAGATTACGCACCACACTTATGAAACTCCTTGTTTAATGTGGGATAGAAAATAGATTATTACTTTATTCATAGAATTCACAATGCTTCTGCCTAATTTACAAATTAAGTAGTACTCTACCTAATACGTGAAATTGATGGCACCTGTGCCTAGTTCATGGATTAAGCAAATGCTCTCACATAATTATGAAATCAGCGATGCCTTTCCGTAAATTAAAGAATAAGCAAAGTGTTCTATTAGGCAGAAATATTTAATTACCATGATGATGTATTTATTACATTTATGTCCCACCCAGAAATATCACATTCAAGGAGCTCAAGGCCAGATACATATGTCTCTCCAACCAATTTATCCTGACAGCAATCTTATAATTAGATCGGCTGAGAGACCATGTCTGTCCTCACTCCCATTATCTATTTGCATAGCCTTCAGAGCCTCACCACCACTGCTGCCCAAAGTGGAGGCCAGCAACATTTGGAGGGCCTCAGGCTCCTCCACCCTGCTGTGCCAGGTAACATAATGGTTAAATTAAATGTGCAAAGCAGAATGGCTTTTCCCAAAACGAACCTAGTGTCATGGTAAGAATGTGCCATGAAGAATAATATTGGCCCACTTGTCTGGATCCTCCATTCCATTGCCACCTGACTTCTGTGACAGCGTGTTTTTAATTTAGTGCTTTTTCAGATTAGTTTAGAATGCACACCCTCAGCAACTTGAAAGCCCCTTATCAGGCTAGTGCTGGTTTAAATAATACTATTCAAGCTTTCTTTCTTTCTTTTTAATCTTGTCATTACTGTGTGCTCCTTAGCTGTCACCTAATCATCACATTTTTCAAAATATGCAGCCAGATTTATCTCAACACTATGCCCAGGTCAAGAGTAAAATGAAATGATGGCTTTGTAAAGGCAAGGATGCTATCCTGTGTCTTTGATCCCTCCAGCTGTTGCACATTCAATTCATGTTGCCCTGTGTACAAGCACAAGGGAATCTTTCCATTACTTTCAGTTGAGATTGCCTGAGGGTGCATTAGAGGGATGCTGACAGGTGGATAGTCATATTTTTTTTCCAGCACATCTGAATAAATGAAGGATGTTAGAGCCATTTGATAGGGGAATGGTTCGATGGTCTCTTTTCATCCCTGCTGGTTTTTCTCATTTTAAATCTAACCTACAACCTTCCCCCTCTCTGTCAAATCCTCAATGACATTTAAAAGTGATTTCTCTTTACATCTGCCATAGCTCTGATGTCTCTCTGCATGCACAGAACCCAGATGCTGATGGGAAGTAATCATGTGAGTATTATTCAAAACAAGCGAAAGGTAAAAAGCAAACCATAGATTCAGTGCAGTGACACCCAGGTAGTGCCTGTTGGTTATGGTGACTTGTATTTGCCAAAGGGAAAGAAACAAGTGTTTTTTCATGCCTATGTGGAAATTCATTTAAATGCATGCCAGTTAGGATTTCCCACCAAGCTTTTGAAAAAGGAAAGGAAAGGATGAAGGGTTTGTGATTCCTATCTCCATTTCAGAAAAGATGCCTGGCAAAAGATGGAATCATTCTTAACATTCCAACATTGCTGTTTCATGGGGATGGGCAGAGCAACAATATATGGTAAAATGTCTCTCCTCTTACGGCCTCTCAGTGAAAGTGACTTGCTTTTTTTGGTGCTCTTGGTAAGATTTTTTCATTTGGAAGGACAGTTTTTACACTAATTGTGAGAGTGATTTCTGCCTGAGTTGTGAGAGCCGCTGCAGTGGTGGCAGAGACACTGAACCAGATGACACCATTGGAGGGAAGAGTGACACCAGTCTTAGTAATGCCACAGAGCTGCTACACTGTTGCATGTACTTTTACAAAACAGAAACCTTGGAAGGGTTGTCTGCGACTTTTTTTTTTTTTATCAATCAGGTTCCCCTCCTGTGCTCTCTCCCTCTCCCTCCCTCCCTCTCTCTGAGTAAGCTTTCCATCGCAAAGGGGAAATATGGCAGTTTTGCAGACTGAGGGATTTTTTACACTTTGTTTTTGCACAAATTACAGAATCTATGACCAAATCAAACAAAAAGGCTCCAAGTCTTGTTCTCAGGCTGGAGTTTCAGAGACTGAAGACAGACAGATTTCTTTGTCAGTGAGGGCAATAAATGGGTATGAATATTTTTCACAGCCCCACTCTTACATCCTATTTCTTTAACCTGAATAATTATTCTTCCATTCTTTTTTATTAACCTGACCTTTGGCACCACATTGGATGTTTTGCTTGTACATGTAACATGTCCATTCTGTGCATGTTTTCCAAGGAGCAAATCCAGTTGAGTTCAGTAGGACATATATTGATATACAGTACATGTGTTGGAACATATGTGTTGATCCATATCACATTGAAAAACATTCATTCCAGGGATAAAAACAGGTGGTGTGTTTTCTGGAAAACATATTTTTCTCCCCCCTCCCCCAGATCAGCTCCTACTGTTGTCAACATTTTTCTTTCTTAACTCAGTGAACTAGAGAGAAAAACACTTGGATCCAAAGAAATTACGTTGTAGAACAATGTGGAATTGCTTGCAGATCAACAGTAAATCAACAGTAAATATTCAACATTTCCATGACATGTACATTAAGATTTGCTGTTCAACTTAGTTTTCTGTTTTTAGGAAGGTTTCAGTGAGAAACTTCTCTCCGCTCACCTCTCCTTTTCTTTGTGGGAAAGAATTGGCATCTCCATTGATAGTGACACTTGAAATTAATTTTAAAAATTAACATAGTATATTCATGAATTAAGAGTCTGTAAGATTTCTATAACATTCAGAGGCCGTTTGTTGTACATTCCATGAAGATAACCTCTTTTTAGTTTTTGAAAGAACAAATTAAGAGCCAGTCCTATAGTAAAGAAGACTGAGGGGCCGGTTCCACGGCTATTTTTGTTGTGGTATTTATCGCATTAGCGCAGTTTCGATTTAGTGTCGCAAAGTTCCCACGATATTATTTCGGATCCTACTTAGTTCCGCGATGTAGTTCAGATGTGATTATAATGTGCATTTAAATAAGATGCGAGGTCCTTCACCTCGAACTATTCTATTTCCCACGACATTGATATTCTGCATATTTTAATGATCTTATCTGTCAATCAACGAAGTACGCCATTCCTTTCCAATGTACTTCCTTCAGGAATTCCCGCCACTCGTTCTCCCATGGATCAGCTGTTTCCCCCTCTCATTGAGTTCTGATTGGGCTTCGCATCAACATTTATGGTCTTTGTTCTTTCAATAGTGGTAACTCAACTTTGGGGGGGCCAAACGATCATAAAAAAATCTGTTCGGGGGGTAAAAAATATGAATAGACTGTTGTTTGTATGCATACGAAGCACCCACATGATTTTTTACCCCCTAAACTCCATATGATTCCCTCTTCCCCAAGCTGGCTGGAGCGAGCAAGCCAAGCGGCGGTTTAAAATCTCCCACCACTTTTTTTTAAAGGTTCCTGCTTTGCGGACAGTTGGTTTTCCCTATTTACAATATAAAATAAAATTAAATAAACATTTATTTATTTTTATTTATTTATTGTAGCAGCCATGGAGGTGTTAGCTACGCTAAATTCCTGTGGCAATTTTTTCAAACACATCAATATTCCGGAGACATAAACGTAACTGCTCTTGTACTTTCTCTTCCCCCCAAAGATCCAGTAATCAAGAGTCTCTGCATGGCTCCAAGCTATTCCCCTGCCACCCTTCTTTTTTCTCTGAACTGCCTCCATTAGGAAAACGAAAGATGTTTTAAGAGGATGCTTCAAAGCAGATGTTTACCAGAAAGGTACGATGGATGTGTGGCCGGGTTTCTGTGGCGTCACGTTACCGAACTGCCCACTTCTGTGGATGGTGGATCTTCCGAACTTCAAAGTGTCGGATAGTTCACAAATGTGTTAATGTGCAAATATGCGGCACTTTTTAAAAAAAGTCGGAAAATCAGCGGTGTCATTAAATGTGCCACTTAGGGGTTTTTCAGACCCCCTCCTTCTGAAAAGGTCGCTGGAGATGCGGAACACGTGGGAACTATAAGGCTTCTTGGCGAATTCTTTGAGGATTATTTTTTCTGTGTAAATGACCCCTGACTGTGCCACATAAAGTGAAATAGAGTTGGGACAGTTAATACTGGGTCACAATAGGAATGGAGTGAAAATTTGGCCAGGAGGCATTACCTGATTTGTAGCCAGCCACTTCATTTCCTCTTGAGTTTCAGCTCAGATTAAGGGGACAGAAGCAGCTTTCACTTTTTTAAATTTTATTTTTATTTATGTATTTATTTTTATGATATTGTTTCTCTTTTCAAATAAACCACATTGGGGTGGGGAGTCAACTTACCACATATTTCACTCAATCTGTTGTTTTGAGCAGGAAATGCAGTTTTCTGCAGGGAAAGTATGAATACTGTGCACAATAAATCCCTAACTATGAATAGTCTTGGAAAGCTGTGCTGTTTTTAAAGACTTTATCACTGTGGGGAGAAAATGGTTGAAATTACTTCTTACTTCCTTTGAGAATGAAATTAGTGAAGGATTTCATCCCTAATGCTTGCAAACTCCAAAGCCTATCTCTATTTTCAAATCTTTTAAAAATGCATTTTAAAAATCTTTGGTCCCTCATCACATTTCTTGGTGGCAACTTCCATGAGTCCATTATGCATGCACTAAATACATATTTCCTCTGGACAGTTCTGAATCTACCACTAATCAGTTTCACTTTGTGGACTGACATAAAATCCGGTATACAAGGAGAGGAAGAAAAAGAAGATAATTCAGGCGAGGGCTCCTCCCTGCCTCCCATTCCTTACATAGATAGGCAGAAGCTCACAGCACTGGTCACTTTGAATGTCATCTCATGGAAGACGTTATTTTGGTCATATAGAATTTGTCACACCACATATCATAGACATGACATTGCAGCATACAGTTGCTCTCCACACAAAGATCTCATTTCACACTGAATGGTCATTACCATGTGACCCTGCTCTCATAGAAACCTGATCATACTCCATTTCATCTCTCATGTTGACACTTCAAGTCTTATGCCATATTTGATTAATCCTCTCTGCTATCTAGAGTATATTATGTACAATACTACCAAGGGAAAGAGAGGGGGGAAAGAGAAACCAAGAGAGAAAATGAGTGAGATAAAGGTGGGGGGGGGACCCTTATTCTCTTTCACATGCCATATGTGTAAAGTAAAATGCTTTTACTTGTGGAGAAAAAAAATGATCTCAGGGCTGTTTCACAAATGCATTTTCATCACCCTCTTTGATAACAGCACGAGGCGATAGTTTGCATATGTGAATGATTCATCACAGATTAAGCACCACAGAGAGAACCATGTGCCAACTTCTTCATGTCATAAACAACTGTAATTGCTGAATTGTCACAACTGTTCTTTCATTTGGCTCCATATGTCTAGAATTCTTAGGTAGTGCCACCTCTTTTCTTTTCTTTCTTTTTTTTTGGGGGGGGGATTCCCTCCTCAAAACCTTCCTCCCTTTCCATTAATGTCTTTCTTATTCTATCTAAGCTTCAAGCTACGGCAGTATTTTACATTCTAGTAACCTCCAAATGTATTCAGAGTACAGCCTCACTGTCCTCCAACTGCAGGACACCTGGAGATGGTGGATGCTCTGTTCCAAAATATCTTGAGGGCACCAGGAAGGAGGGAATTGGTCTAAGCAGAAGTAATGGCATGTACACATGTTCCTTCATGGTTACCTTTCCTGTCATCAATCCTAAACCTGCATTTTCTCTTCACATTTAAAAAAGGTGTGCTGTCAGCTCCTTGGAAGTGCAAGGTTTACATTTCAGAGCACCATGTATATTGGTGGAAGCGGTTATGAAGAAAGAGAGAGAGGACTTTATCAGATCACTACCCCCATTAACGGTCTTCTGCTGGCATAAATTATGGTGTTTTTATGCCAGCACCATCCCACCGCTACCAGACTTACCTTTAGGAGCATCAGTGAGGCATTCCCTACATAAATGGAGCACAAATGGAGCTCCATTTACTTTTGCAGTTGAGATCTTGCCAATTCTCACAAGAAGCCTCTAGTGCAGGAAATTCAAACATTAAAGTAAAATAAAGACATAAAACATAGACACAAGCACAGAAACACACTTTAAAAGTCCCAAGTATACTGGAGAGGTTAAAAAAAAGAATGTGTCCCTACCTGGCTGTCCCAATCTCACCTGGAAATGTTCTGTCATTCACGTTGCATTCATGTGAGCACAATGATGCAAAGTTTCAAATGCCGGCACAAAAGCAGAGTGGGGGATCTATGGATGGCTTGGTCTGTCAATAGAAAAGAGAAAGAGAGAAGGAGAGTGCTATGAAAGAATCTTGCTACTTTGAGATTTTGTTGAAGCTGGTCACCTCCTCAAGACAAGACAGACTATTTGACAATTTACTTGACAGATTTCAGTTCCACTGCAATACAGAGATCCTGAAGTTCTCCACATATTTTCTATTATGTCCACAAATTATAATTTGCCCCCTGACTGCTGAAAATAAGATTAGGCTGCATTCTTAGAAATTAATGATCAGATTTTTCTATAGGATGACCCCAATACTCAGTGTATGAACATATATATATATATATATATATATATATATCCCTTAAAAGAGTTCTTGAGGTAGTGTAGAACAACTT
This sequence comes from Gambelia wislizenii, assembly GCA_030847615.1. Taxonomy (NCBI): domain Eukaryota; kingdom Metazoa; phylum Chordata; class Lepidosauria; order Squamata; family Crotaphytidae; genus Gambelia; species Gambelia wislizenii. The sequence continues at coordinate 189,344,435 of JAUMIR010000003.1, read as the reverse complement.
GAAACATTCATGCAATTTAAACCACAGAGTGTTCAAACAAGTCAACAAAGCAAATTCAGAGACAGATGGATTGATCCTTTTTGGAGGACATTATCAGATATGGCAAAAATCACAGGATTACAACATCAGAGTATTATGAATGGGCCCTGCTATTACATGACATTGTTGTCTACATGTTGTTACTCCATGTTCCAGCCACAAAAAAGGCATTCTTTCTCATTCATGGGGCAAGCTATCAATAGATCATCAATAGCAGTCTTTTCATGCTATTGACTGTGTGTGAAACCACATATCATTGTAATTGCGAGATTACAGCATGAATGGGTGGTCCTCAGCAACAAAATGTCTGGGTGAGAACATGAGAATGAAACATAGGACACTCCTTTTATGAACTGTTCCCTTTAGTCTGCACATTTTTAGGTTTGTTTGTGTATTCATTTACTTTGTTAATTAAGTTTTTTTTGGAGTTTTAAGCATGTTCATGTCTTCTTGCGAGAACTGCCAAAATCTTGCCCATGCCAAATCGCAGAAGTAAACTCCCATTATTGGAGTGCTAGTGGTCGTTGTGTAATAATTCCATGGCATTTCTTTCTCATGAATATAGCTATGTGTGATAATAAGTATTATAATGCCACAATGTTTCCACTATCTTCCTTTGTGGAATTACAGTGTTTTTAGACACTAGTCTGATAATGTCCAGAAACAGTTATGCATGCAGGCCATTGAAAAGCCAACTTGCTTGATGATGCAACTTGAAGCAAGACCTCTGAAGAAAGAGCTGCTGGTGGATCTGCTGCTGTAGGGGTGGCAAACCAGCTCTCACTCCTGGCCACTCCTCCTGAAGCTGCTCTGGTTTGTACAGGATCCATCCAGTTGCAGTACCATATTTCCAAGAGAGATTCAGCACTCTCATATAGGCCATATAATCCTGAGCAGCTGCAGGGAGATACCTTTAATCATAGCATTGCAATAACAATAGCATTGATATTTCTATACTGCTTTTCAGTGCCAAAGAATTCCCTAAGCAGTTAACAATGTATTAGCTAATTGCCCCCAACAAGCTGGGTACTCATTTTACCTTCCTATGGAAGGATGAAAGGCTGAGTCAACCTTGGAGCCCTCTGGGATCGAACTCATAAAGTTGTGGGTTGCAGTACTGGCATTTAACCACTGCACCACCAGGAAAATAGATCCAATGGCTGCCCCTGTTCTGAAGCAATTAGAATGTATGGAGCCCATCTTTGTGGATTCCCAAATTGACAGACCTTCCCAGCTTAATGTGAAGACCAGGACTTAATTATTATTATCATTATTTTGAAATTTCCAGACATTCCAGTGTTCCAGACATCCCAGTGCAGTTTCCTATGTACCCAAGTATAGTCACAAGTACATATTTTGGGAGCAAACACTTTAGAAATGTGTATTTAAAAAAAAAACAACTTTAAAATTCATGTTAAATTATTTTTGTCATACAGGAATTAAACCAGAGGGAAACAGTTTACTTCAGAAATTACAGAACAAGTTTTATGAGTGAAAGTGATCTTCATTGTAAACAGATTAATTCATGCCTCATTAGTTACAAATAAATTAAATATCTTCTTTTTTAAAAAAAAGTTTTCTCCTGAAGAACAAAATAAACTAATGGTCAGTTATAAAAACATAAAATTAGCCTACACTTGGTAGTTGGGAAGGACCTTGTAGAAGAACTCTAATACTTGCTTGCTATAGCTCTGTCATTCAAGAAAATGGAATCTATTCTCTGTAAGTCAGAGTTTTCTTTTTTGGCTTTGCCCCATAACATTCCCTCATAGACATTATTCACATTTTGTCTGACCCTAGGAAGTGTAACACTGACACATGTTCAAATGGGAAATGCCTTACTGCACAAGTCTTTTTGAAATGCTTTTAGGCTCTGTCTGCTTTTGTTAGAACAATTTGTCGTACAGTTCAGCTAGCTCCTATGGAGTTCCGCACAAGGCCTCTCATCAGCTGGTAGAGCTTTCAGTGGATATAAATGTCTTGCCACAAGTTCCAGTTTTTCCTTCCCCTTGAAGCAGTAAGCAGGAGATTTGGGGTGAGATTAAAAGACACAAGCAATAACAAAGTAATTGGATGTGAAGAAAAAAAGCCACTCTTATAGGTATGTGTAGCAGCTGAATAATTTAACCTTTAGGAATTGTTTATTCTCTTATGATCAAGAGGGGAAAAATGTCAAAGTCTTTCCTTTGTTTATATTGTTTACATGACACTCTTAGAAATGTGTACACTGCAAAATACCCTGGTATAAGCAATTTCAGCCTTGGCAACAGTGATGGAAAATTAAAGTGGAATTTAAAGAAGCTCATGCAAAATGTCACATGCTACAATTTAACTTGTACCTTTCAATGTTTGTTAACCTTTTTGGCAAATCTATCTGTCCCCAGAGTTGGGAAACTGGCCTCCAGTACTACTGACATTGAGCACCCCTGGTGTATAACTGTAATAACAAGAAAGAAAAGGGGGAAGGAGAGGAGATGGGAAATGATTTTGCCCCTTGCTTTTACTAATAATTGGTCTGAAAGCAAAGCAGCCTTGTCAGTAGTTTCCAGACCTCAGGAGTTGGCCTCTTGTCTCTGGAGAAAATCTCATGGTGAGAGTACTGCCTTTACATGTTTTTTCCCCTCCTTTAAATTGAGTGCTGCTAGCCCCTGACTTAGGACTTTTTCAGATGAGGGTTTATAACGCTAGCAGCCTCGTCCCCGTTGCGAGGCTGCAGCACTGCAGGGCGTCCCTTTCAGATTATGCTCTGCCCTGCTGATCCTCTGCCGGTACTGTTGCATAACCATGGGGATGCAGCAGCATTATATTTGGTGGTTTTCTAATCATGATCAACCTTCGTGATTAGAAAACCGCCAAATATACCGCTGCTGCATCCCCGTGGTTACGCAACAGTACCAGCAGAGGATCAGCAGGGCAGAGCATCACCCGAAAGAGACGCACTGCAGCGCTACAGCCTCACAACAGGGACAAGGCTGCTAGCGTTATAAATCCTCATCCGAAAAAGTCCTTAGGATATCACTATGGAGCGGCTGCAACTTCCTTAGGGGATCTGCCTGGTTACTTCATCCCCTCTCTTCTTCCACTTCAGTGTTTCTCATACTGCAGCTGACACCAGGACTGAATGGTATGGAGTCATCAATGAAGAGAAATAGTGTACTCAGCTGCTTCAGTTTTTGCTATCTCAGGAGTCGCTGAATATAGTACTATAGGATTGCTGCTTCTTTATGGCTTTCCTATCATATTGGGGTCAGCTAGTTGGGAAAATTAACAATGGATGATTATGCATTAACTCACCATCACAGCAGTGTTCATTTGTCTTCATGATTTTTTTTTTCAAGATCACTGGTATGGGAAAGTATCCATGTTTGAAGTTCACACAGAGCATGCCTGCAAATAAAGATGGTGGCCACGAGTGAATAACTCGTGTTATTATTCTCTAAAAGCTTCTGCCATTGCACATCCCCCCCATTAAATCCAAGCTGTGGAAGAGTGATCTTCTGCTTAAATTTTTTAAAAATTACCACTCAATAATCATGCATGATCGCTTCCATGAAAATTAACAATGGCGGCTCCGGCCACTTCGTCACCAGCAATCCTGCCCCCCATGCACATCCGACCAATTACATTTCGACTTCCAGAATGTGCCCCAATTCAAATTGGTTGTTCAAATGGGTGGCAATGCACATTTCTGTGTATGTTTTTTTAAAAAAACCTTCAAGGGAGAAACAGAAAAAGCTGTTATTGTGAATTACATGGAGTTTATGTCCCCCTCCCTTTCAAATATGGTGAATCCACATGGGATCTCATCTGAACAAAAGATATTCCCCTCACATTCCATTAGGGGTTTTTACATCATCTAGACAACCCCACTATTTATTTTACCAGTTCCCTTCCCATCTTCCTCATCCTAAGTATCTGCTATCCATTGAGATTCACACTACAAGAAAATAGCTTGGTCTGAAGTGCATGTGGATTTACTGATTAGTGGCATGAGGGAATATTCCACCATTATTTAAAAAAATGTGGCCAGTGAAGAGCATTGGCTAATGAAAACAACCCATTAAAAGCAGAGTTTGTAAAACTTTATTTTTGTTTGGAAATATTTCTTTGGTTGGAGTACAACAACTCTTACAGTCAGTGTGCATAAAAAGTGTTAAAATAGAACTGGACAACATTTGGATTTTTCTGAAACAAAGCAAAACTTGGATAATGTTCTTTGGTTGGACTACAATTTCCAAGTGACCTTAAAAGTAGTTCTCAGAAACGTATTTTAAAAAGAGCTAGGAAAGGCATGTCCCCACCCCCATTTAATACAAAGGTTAGAAAACCAGAGTATTTACCACCTCACTTGTTAGATTTCATATGTTTTAAATGATATGCTATAAGTTTAGGAATGGAAAGAATATTTCAGTATTTAAGGGAGGGAAATGAGAAAGAGCTTTTTGAGTGTGTGAAAACCACAATGAAGAGAATGTGCCTTAGGATACTTTATCATTTTTTCCTTCAGTCATTGAATAGACTTGAGGACTACTCCTGCACAACAGAATCACTTATACTGTGTTCCAATATTTGGTCATGACAATTATGTTTGCATCACCATGAACCAGCTATCAGCGGATGGATGGGGGGTCATTTCCTAAGTTCTCACTCAGTTTCCCTGCCCCACTTGATGTTGCATGCCAGGAGGGTGGGTGGCTGGGGGAACCAAGAGAGGATTTTGGAAGGCTATAGCCTCTCCAGTCCTTGCATAGCTCAACCCCACCCCCATGTTTCATAAGGGCTTGACGGGGGAGCCAAGAGGGATTGTACTTAATGGGGGACAGAAACTGGTGGTTCCATGAGAGGGGCCATTTCACTTTCTCTTCTTGCATGTTTCTTCGTCCCACATTTGTTCATGCCTAAATAGGGCTTACATTGCTCAAGATTTCAGGGGATGATAGGACACTCAATACCTAGCAGAAGCAAAAAAAATCTCAGCAGACTTAGCAGCAACCTGTTCCCAAGAATACTCACACACAGAGTGTTTTGATGTCCAAACAAACAGGAGACACTTTTATTTTCAAGTTCAAGCAGTTGCAATATTTACAGATATGTACACTCGACAGACAAACTGCTTCGCCAAACATCCAAGTATCATAAGAAGAGAATGAGCTCTGAACTGAGCCTTCTTTTATACACATTTGCAGGCATTGGTTTACTCAATCACATGGGTGCATTACATCAGATCTTGCACTCCAGAAGCTATGCCCTCTAGTAACCCTCTTCTCCAGCTGTGGACCCAAGGCTAACATGACTTGGCAGTTCCTTGGCCTCAGCCATCATGACTCAGCAGTTGTTTGGCCATTTTCTATGGAATTCAGTCTCTAACTCCTGACACAAGATCCCACTGAAAACTGGCACTGACACTCAGATGTGTGTACAGCTATGATTAAGCAGTTTGTTCACTGTTGCGGGTTTCACCTGTGCTGATGAAAATGAACGTTACAGATCATGTAGTTATAATGTTAATTTTCTGACACACTGTTTAGGGTTAGGGTTAGGGTTTAGGCTATCAGGGAGACTCTAGAAACTATAGTTCTCAAAATCCCAAGTTTTCCAAAGTGGAAACTTCATGCATAATACTAAATAAATAATAGAGGGTGAATGCCATGCATAATGAGAACTCTGGTAATGAAGATCCTTTGTAATTCTTTACTTCAGATTTTTTTTTTTTAAGAGTTAAAAATTGCAGGTGGAAAAAGAATATAACCAAACTGAAAAGGGAAAGGTGACGGAGCCAAAGATTCTTGAGAGAGTTGTTCTGTAATATTTCCTGAAAGGGCAGGTTCAAATGTTATCACTCCTCCTCACATGTCGCTCCTCAACAGTGTTGTAGGAAACTAAGCACAAGCCAATACAGAGATACCATGGAAGATTCTTACTATAAAGGACTCTATTCAATGACATAAAGTAATACATGCTTTGTCAGTGATGATAGGAAAGATGATACAGTACTCTGCAGCACATTTTTTACCCTTTACAGATTTAAGAAAAATCCCTGGAGAGAGCAGGATTTAATACAGAACTGACTTTTTCGGACGGGGTTTTACAATGCTAGCAGCCTCATCCCCGTTGTGAGGCTGTTGCGCTACAGGGCATCCCTTTCGGATGACGCTCTCCCCTGCCGATCCTCCTTCGATACTGTTGGGTAACCGCTGGGACACTGCAGCGCCGTATTTGGTGCTTTTCTAATCACGATCAACTTTCGTGATTAGAAAACCACCAAATATAATGCTGCAGCGTCCCTGCAGTTACGCAACAGTATCGGCAGGGGAGAGTGTCATCCGAAAGGGGCGCCCTGCAGCGCAGCAGCCTCACAACAGGGACGAGGCTGCTAGCGTTGCAAAACCCCGTCCGAAAAAGTCCTAGGTATGTTTTCTAAAGAGGAGGGCTCTTCATGGTTGAAATGACTCCACTAGCTTCCAGTAATTCTGGATAGAAACCAAAGATTTTGACCTTTTAAAACCTAAGCAGGGTATATGAAGGGACCACTTGTTTCTTATTTACTAGCCACACACATACAGACATGTGTTTAAACAAACAAACAAACAAACAAACAAACAAAGCCTTTTATCCACTGTGGTGTGATATTACTGGATGTGTGACAATTCTCATATGTATACAAAAAATGGCATTCTTATGTATAGATATATAAGAATTCATACCATCGCTTTGAGTCCCAGCCTGGGGAAAAGGCAGGATGTAAATAAAATTAAGTGATGGATGGATGGAATTCAAGAGTATTCAATATGGAACTGGACTGCAATGTTTGGCAAGTAATTGACAAAAGTTGATGAAAACAAGAACTACACCATTAAAAAATTCAGAGGAAAGAGCAAACCTATAATAAACATACTATTCTTTTTAGGATGCTACTGGGCAATTGAAGCTTCCTCCTTGCTTACAATTAGTCCTTGTTGAATTAAATCCTATTTGTTATTGCTTGTTTTTAATATTTCTTCAGGAGAGTGTTGTACAGGAGAGTGTTGTATGGATGCTTGGGTGAAATGCTCCTCCCTATTTCACAATCTCATCTGCCATGAAATGGGGAATGCATTTTGATGATTTTGAGGTGAAGTCTTCAGGCTAGAGGTTTAAGGATTCTTTTCTTTTCTTTTTGGTATGTTCTATTCCAGGGTGTATGGGGGAGGCATCCCCCCCCCAGGGATAAAGTTAAATAAAGTCTTTCTGATACTTCCTTGGGCCCCATATGAATTGACTGTTCACTTTAAAACTTGTCTAAGGATTCTTGTTACACAGACTATTTATATAGCAGGTGTCTTTGGAGATGGAGTGAGGATTGAACTGGATTCCTTGGGAGAGTGTGAAAACCCAGAAATATCCATGGGGATAGATAATGGGAGCTGCAGTCTATCAACATCCAGAGCACCGCATCTGATTGAAGATCATATACAAATCTTTAACTGACTGTACCACATATCAACAAAATTTGCAATATTAAGACATATTTTAAAAAAAGTGGCTTCATCTTTGCTGCTCAGTGCTGTCCTCTTGTGGTGACTTGCCAAATAGAAGGTCCTAATATTTTCTTGAATTGTAATTTGGGGTTAATATAAACAGCTGAAATGAAGCAGATAGGTGTTAATTTTAAATACATACTATAACTTAGCATGTTATTGAGGATTGTGGTTAGTATCATTTTGGCATGTTAGTTTTAAAATTTATTTATTAATGTTGTTAGAAACAGAGAAATTATTTGATGTTACTGTTGATTGAGGTAGAATTTAATTCATTTTGTTTGCTAATTAAATGGTTAAAAATTTAAACAAAACAATGGGATTTACAGAGAATGTAATGTCTGGCTGTCACTATTACCCCCAATAACTAATTTTATTAGGGACTTCTTCAAAAGTAATCTTTAAATTGCCTTACCCAGACGGATGCTCTCCAACTATATTAGACTACACATCCTACAATGTGATTGATGGCTGGAAATGGTTTGTAGTCCGTTTCATTTGGAAACTACCAGGCAAGAGAAGCCACTCCTAAAGCATGAGGTCTCATCAGTAAAGATCTAAAAACTCAATTATTCCCAGTGATCTACATCTCTTTTCTTTCCATCCTTAACCAATCATATTAACATGAAGGTTGTTCATACACTTTTCAAACATCATGGATTATTGTCTTGATGGGTAAAGATGAGAGATGAGTCAGGTGACTTACTGCAATTAGAAATCATTTATCCGTTGCCATATTAAACTACAGCAATAAGTTGCTACAAAGATCAGTTACTGAATCAAGGGTAGATAATTCTGAAATATTTTCAGTGCAACATAGGCATCATTCTGCAGTACAGTACTGAATAACTGAGGGCTCTACCTTCTCACTTATTTAGAATCAAAGCATGGGGGTGCAAAAATCAATGCTAGAAAAAATGTTTTGCAAGCATGTGTTAGGAGTTCAATCTTTACCATCTTCAGTTCCTCACAGCCTTGGTGCTCTCCATCCATCTTTAGGAATACTGAAGAAAATCTTATTCAAGACACCATAATAATAGCAGGTGCTGCTAACCAGAAAAATTACTTCTTATATAGTTTTGGATCAAAGGTGCCATGAGTTAACCCATAACCGCTAAAACTATGGGCCCATCTCTACGGTAATATATATATATATATATATATATATATACGTATGGCGTTTGGAGGATCGATCATCTGTACACATGGCCATTTGGATGCATACATGTCATTCAGAAGGGGGGGCTAGCAAATCCCCCGTAAACTGTGTGGGTTTGGAGGATTAGCGAATCTCAAGCTAAAATTCGTACAGCCATTTGAATTGTCGATGGTCTGTACACCCCATTTGCACACAGACAAACAGGCAGTGTAATCTGATTGGCTGGCCAACTGATTTTTTTAAATTGTGTAGACATGCTCTTAATGTTGTAAAATATGCAGAGTGTGTTCATTCTCTGCCCATCCGAGCAGAGATGCATGCAGTGAAATGGTGTGGGCTTTTGGGCAAAGCCATGCACACCTCTGGTGCAAAAGAAGGAGGCAGTTAATTTTCTTTATGGCTTTATTTAAAAAAAATGCAAAGCAAGGTAAAGGACAGAAGACATTCATCCATGCTTCTGTATGCTCCAAAGTCTCTCAGGAGCTAAGAGAAAAGAAAAAGAGCCCCCAAAACAAGAGGCTAGCTAACTCCAAAATCCCTCCCCAGTTATATACTATTCCCCAAAACATTCAATCCTTCTGAGAAGGAGCAGAAACCTGAAACCTAGTTTCGCTTCTTGTTTTCCAACTCTGAAGGACAGAAAAGCAAAACAACAAAAGACAGATTTATGAGTTCTGATAGACAAGCTGGTGTCTCCAATGCCTGGTGAACAAAATTACTCAAAAGGGGGGAGATAAACTTCTGATTACAATATCTATTTTCCCTGACACCCCTCTAATTTTTTCATCCAGGCAAATGCATTTCACACTTCAGACATTATACCCAGCTTGTCACACAAAATGCTTAATTTGACCCAATGCTTTGGTAAACAAATCTGCTACATTTTCTTCACTGGGACAATACACCAAATCAATCAAACCGTCTTGGCCAGCTTCTCTGACATTTTGAAAATTTACAGCAACATACTTAGTTCTGTTTTTTACCCCTTGTGCTGTTGCCATTGTTATACATGCTTGGGAATCTTCAAAAATTTTAATAGCTCCTGAAATTGGCATACCCAAATCACTGAATATCTGCTTCAGGTAGACCAGTTCAGAAACCAGATTCGACAGGGCTGTGAATTCCTCCTCTGCAGAACTTAAAGCAATGGTGGATTGTTTTTTTGATCCCCAATGTATAGCAGTACCAGCATAGAAAATAATCATCCCTGAATCAGATTTTCTATTGCAAATTTTGCTGGCAAAATTGGCATCGACAAAAGCTTTCATCTCATGGCAACCTTATGAACTGATTTTTACGCCATGATTTATAGTTCCACGTAAATATCGTAACAGTCTCTTTAAACCTTGCCAATTATGTTGAGTTGGCTTTGACACCTTTCTAGACAAAACACTGACATCATATTGAATATCTGGGCGTGACCATCTTGCAATATACAGTAAACTTCCAATTACAGAATGAAAAAGTTCAGGATATTCATACACCCTAGTATCTGTAATATTTATGAAATCAGAACACATAGGAGTTTGTGCAGGTTTACATTGACACATGTTTCAAAGATCTAAGATCTTTTCAATTTTCTGAACTTGACTCATCTTAAAATCACCATTTTCAAACCTTTGGAAATCCACTCCCAAATAGTTTTTAATTTAACCAAGGTCTTTGAGTTTGAGCTTTGAACCTACTTCTTCTTTAAACTTTTGCACTTGAGTGTCAGTTTGAGTAAATAAGCAAATATCATCTACGAAGGCAAAAAGAATTTCATAATTCTGATTGACACCCCTTGTGTACAAACATGGATCAGCAATGCTGTTCTGAAAACCAACATTTTCCAGCTGTTCATCCAAACAAAGGTACCAACTTCTCCCACTCTGTTTCAAGCCATACAAAGCTTTTTCAAGTTTGTACACATGATCTGGTCCCCCACTGTTAAACCCAGGGGCTTGTTCCACATATATACACTCATCCAGTGGGGCATTCAAATAAGCAGTTTCTATATCAAAGTGATTAACTTTGAGTTTGTGCAGACTTTCAATAGACAAAGCAGTTTTAATAATTTGTGCTTTAGCAGTGGGGGGGGAAAACTTGGTCATAGTTCAGATACTTTATCTGTGAATACCCCTTTGCCACCAAATGTGCTTTGTACTTGACACTTCCATCCTGCATCTGCTTCTTTTTGTACACCCAATGACAACCCACAGCCTTTTCGCCCTATGGCAATGCCACAATATGAAAAAACATCATGACTTTTGATGGATTCCATTTCGTTTTCCATTGCCTGCTGCCACTTCTGTTGCTCATCTTGAGGCAACTTCAAAACATCAGTAAAACTATCAGGTTCAAAAGTCACCTGACATACTTTTACATTCTGAGCAGTGAATCTCAGAGGAGGCACCCCCCCTTGTCTCTCTGTTTAGAGCATCAGGGAATGACAGGCTGAGCCTGATCATTGTCAGAATCTGCATTTGAATCACTCTCTACATCAGAGGACTCATGCTTTGAACCTTCCCCTCCCAAATCTGGGGAATTGTCAATGCCTGACCAAGCAGCCTGCTGTTGCTGCTGATCAGGCTGAGTTTCACCTACAAATGAAGGCAAAATCACATCTGGGTTGGAGTGAATGTGATTCCAGTTAGCTTGTTCCTCGAACTCAGCACTCCTGGAAATCAAAACTCTTCCATCTTTTAGGGCACATCGCTAGGCCTTGGAAGATTGTTCATACCCTAAGAATCTCAGCCTCCTGGCCTTGGGCTCCCCCTTTTTTCTGATTGCTTTAGGGATATTTACCCATGCATAGGACCCCAAAGTCCTAATATGCTTCACAGATGGCTTCTTGCCATAAAACATAAAAAGGGAGTATTTGAAACCACAGAACTTGGCACACAGTTACTCAAATAAGCAGCTGTCAATGTGGCCTCTCCCCAGTACTTCTGTTCAATGTTTTCATCAAATATCAGAATATCTTTAATTGTTTGCAAAACACCAATTTTTCTCTCCGCTATTCCGTTTTGACTGGGAGAAAAAGGGGCCATCAGCCTGTGGAAAATTCCTTTCTGCTTCAGCCAGTTCTGGAACTCATTTGACATGAATTCCCCTCCCCTATCTGTCTGGAGAGATGACAGCTTCTGAGAGAAATGTCTCTCAACATAAGCCACCCAATTTTTAAAAGTCTGAAAAGTCTCATCCTTACTCTTGAGTAAAAATACAAAACAAAAACAGCTGTGATCATCCACTAAGACCAAAATGTACTTGGCTCCTCCCAAAGATGCTGGATAGGGGCCAGACAGGTCCATATGGATCAGCTCAAGGATTCTCTTTGACTTTCTGTCACTATGCTTGGGAAAAGGATGGACCTTCGATTTTGATCTCTTACAGATCTGACAATCCAGGTACTTCTTGACACGCCCTCAAACTCAACCCATTCACCATCTCAGGCATCTGCCTAAGAACTTTAAAGCTAGCATGGCCAAATCTCCAATGTATCAGATACACACAATTATCATGCATGGGAGAATTTGCCATCACAGTACCAGTTTGAGGTCCTTGTACACAATCATACATATAATACAATTGGTCATTGAAAACACCTTCAGCTAGAATGGCACCATCCTTCAAAATAAAACATTTGTTCCCTTTAAATTGTACTTCACAGCCCTCCTGTGTCAACTTGGCAACAGAGAGCAAACACATTTTTAAACCAGGAACATACTGAACATTTTTTACATCCATGTTCAAACATTGTATAAGACATGTACTTTACCCAAACATTCTGACTTAGATCCATCAGCCAAACTCACACTTGAAGGGCTAGTCTCTTTAAAGTCCTTCAAAAGTTCTTTATCATTGGACATATTTTCATTACAGTCTGAATCCAAGGCCCAATGGGTTAAATGTACTTTTTGTTCCTTTGCAGCTTGCAAAACAACTGCAGAAACAGCCATGCTGGAAGTAGGTTTCTTGGTCTTAGAATTCTTTCCTTTCTTAGCCTTGCATTCCTTGGAGAGGTGCCCCTCCTTTCCACAGTTCCAGCAAGTTTTAACCTTTACAGCAAAGGCAGGTACTTCACCCTTACTTGAGTCTTTGGAGCCATCTACTGGGTCATTTGTAGAACTGCAGGTCTTCGGCTGTGAAGCCTTTGGAAATGGGAAAGCCTGCTTTTTCTCCAGCCATTTTGCCTCTTCTTCCAACAAACGACCAGTAATAAAATTAATGGTCAAATTTGCTCTGGGGAGATTTTCAAAAGAATACACTAAGGAATTGAATTTTTCTGAAAGACTGGAGAGGAGAATATGACACTTATACCATTCAGTAAAGTCCACATTGACTTCCTGCAGCCTGTCAAAATATTGTCTTAAAGTTGCAATATGTGTTGCGACATCACCATCTGGCTGCAGCTTTAGTCTATACAGCTTTCTTGTCAACATAAGCTGTGAGGCAGTCCCAGCATGTACATAAACTTGCCTCAGTGCCTGCCAAATTTCCCGTGCGGACACACAGCCTCACACATAAATCAACTGACTGTCCTCAATTGCCAAAATAAGTGAAACATTTTCTCGTTCCTCAGCTTGAAGCTGTAAAAGAGTAGCACATTGGCAAGGGGTAGCTACAATAGGGACATGCATCAATTGTTGATGCAAATAAGCTTCCATCTTCACAGCCCACAAATGATAGTTCTTATCATTTAACTTTCGGAAGGGAAAAACTGCCATGCTCTGAGACACTGTCCATAAACTTTCTAGCCCCTCTCAGCTCAATATCTGCTGCCCTAACATGGGTAGCTTACCAGCCGGGGCATCATAAGTGGTTCCATCTCAGCAGCTTTTCACAGGCATTCTCAAATTCTAGATCCCCTCTGTGCTGGGGTTGTCAGCTTTTGCCAGGCGCAGACAAAAGAAAACTCCAACAGCTTCAAAACAGCCTCCAAAATCCACAGCTCAAAAGAAAAATTCACACCAGAGTGAGAAGTTGCCCAGTTTGCCACTTGTTAAGAGCCCCTCTCAACTTAGACTCAAACAATCTGCGGCCATAAAAGCTTTCACTGCACATAAAATCCTGAGCCAGCCACTCTGGGCATGCCATAACCTGTTGTAAACTATGCAGAGTGTGTTCACTCTCTGCCAATCCGAGCATAGATGCATGCAGTGAAATGGCGTGGGCTTTTGGGCGAAGCCCTGCACACCTCTGGTGCAAAAGAAGGAGGCAGTTAATTTTCTTTATGGCTTTATTTAAAAAATGCAAAGCAAGGTAAAGGACAGAAGACATTCATCCATGCTTCTGTATGCTCCAAAGTCTCTCAGGAGCTAAGAGAAAAGAAAAAAAGCCCCCAAAACAAGATGCTAGCTAATTCCAAAATTCCTTCCCGGTTATATACTTTTCCCCAAAACATTCAATCCTTCTGAGAAGGAGCATAAAACTGAAACCTAGTTTCGCTTCTCATTTTCCAACTCTGAAGGACAGAAAAGCAAAACAACAAAAAACAGATTTATGAGTTCTGATAGACAAGCTGGCGTCTCCAATGCCTGGTGAACAAAATTACTCAAAAGGGGGGAGATAAACTTCTGATTACAATATCTATTTTCCCTGACACTTAATTAGCTATTTCCAAAAGGTTGTATCAAGTGCTGCTAGTCAGCAAATTAAATTGTTCAGAAGAGGATAACTAATTAGCATATCATTAATTGAAAAACCAAGTTATTTCTAAATTCTGATTAAGATTATTAGTGGACTGTTCTGTCCAGTATACTAATATTATCCTTCCTGAGTAATTGAGATCATGGAAAAGCAATCATATAAACAAATAAATACGATCTACTTATGTTTATGATTAAAAAGTGTTCATGTTTCACTTAGGCATGACAAGAATGTTTGAAGATGATTGGAAAGTGGTCAAAAAAACATGTTTTCCGAGTGTTGAGAAACTCTGATTAGAAGTATCCTGGACTGACAAGAATCTTTGCAGTTCTGGACTTATTTTGCACAAAATTTGTGCATTATTGTTTTGTGCAGCATTTTCTGCAAAAGAATTAATATTTCTCCACTGAAATATTTTCTATGCGGAAAATCTGTTTTCTGTGCAAAACAACTTCATGCAAATTTTGTGCAGATGACTCCCAAATTCTGAATAGCATTTGAAAACTGTGTGGGTTTCAAAAACTTTCTTGCAGTGGGAAGAAAATTATTTTTGCCACATTCAAGAAGAAACATAGGTTGCATCTGTACTGCAGAAATAATCCTGTTTGCCACTGTTTTAATTGCCAGGGCTCAATGCTATCAAATTCTGGGGTGTGTAGTTTTGAGAGATATTTAGTCTTCTTTGTCAGAGAGCTCTGGTGTCACACCAGCCTACAAATCCCAGGATTCCATAGCATTGAGCCATGGCAGTTAAAGTGGTGTCAATTTGATTTTTTTCACCCTACAGTGCAGATGCAAACTTAGTGAAGAAATATGTCCCTAGTTTGGCTGAATCATGCTCAAAAGAGGCCTAGACATTGAGAAGGGTAAGAAGTCTGAGATTTGTGACTAATGTATACAGTTTTGGGAAGCTTGAAATGGAGTATGAGACTATGTAATACACACACATTAGATCTGTGCATTGTGCTTCTCAGTTATATCTTTATACATTGAAGTGTACAGTGTCATTTTTGACAAGTTGGTTACATGATAGGCTGAGATTCTACTTCAATCTTCATTTGCATTTCAGCAGTGTTCTCCAGATAGTTTGCACATCTCTTAACTACTGCCATAGAGTTATCATTTCCAGGTCCTAAGCAGACTCTGCTCTGCTCCATATTCTGTTAAAAATTCTGGGCTCAGTTCATGAGGTAAGGCCTGTGGCATGCCTTCGGGCATGACACTCAGGGGCCTAAAGTGATAAATGTGTTACTGCATAGCCTCCTATACCTACTTCAATATTTTTTTTTTTAAAAAAAACAAATTTACACTTTAGACAACTACAAAATGGTCCGTATGGAGCCTACCAGTTCTCTCTAGGCAAAGGCATCTGACGACTGTGATACCTGAGGTACGTAGTATACCTCGGCAGTATCATTACTACCATGAGACAAATTGAGATAAATCGTTATTATTCCATTCAGAAAACAATTACATGTTGAAGGATGGCATTTGTAATACTGGGCAGTGGGGACAAGAGTGATTTAGCTTTTATCTTATATCTTCTACCTGTGAATTAGTTTTCATGACCTTAAGTGTCTAGTAAACATATTTATTGTTATTAGTTTAATTCAGATGTTAATTGCAAGGATGAAGTAATCATTTTTTGAAGAATAGTTTTTATTATATTCATATTGAAATTATGGAATGTCAAATCAAGGAGCTGTTTTAGAAAGGTTCCTACACTGAAAACTGGAGATAGATCCCGTACCTTTAACAATCGCGTAGAAGAGGGATTTCAACTGCCAGTTAATAAGCAAGACCTGCTGAAATTCCCTCTTCTACACAACTATTAAAGGCACAGGAACTTCTCTAGTTTTATTCTGGCAAATCTGTGTATGAGGTATGGGCCAGCCAGATCCCAACCATTTGTGGATAATATTGTTTGCTCTTTAATGTTAACCTGCAAAAAAAGAAAAACACATTTCCCCCCTTTTAGTTATTCAGACAGACAACATATTTGTGTTATATTTATTTTAATTGTGTGTTGGTTTCTAAACCCCTTATGTTGTTGTTTTGTTTGTAAATACCCTGGGAATTTCTACTGAAGGACATTGCAGGTGAAGATTTTTTTTTTTTAAAGAAAAGACTCTGGTCTGGATGCTATTATTAGTACTGATTAGAGTAGAA
This sequence comes from Gambelia wislizenii, assembly GCA_030847615.1. Lineage (NCBI taxonomy): Eukaryota > Metazoa > Chordata > Lepidosauria > Squamata > Crotaphytidae > Gambelia > Gambelia wislizenii. The sequence continues at coordinate 189,327,920 of JAUMIR010000003.1, read as the reverse complement.
CCATTTAATTGAGTGGGTTTACCTGTGTGTTAACTCACCATTTGGTAGTGAATGCGCTGCCTGGGAGTGTGATGGAGTCTCTTCCTCTGGAAGTTTTTAAACAGAGGCTGAATGGCCATCTGTCAGGAGTGCTTTTATTGAAACTGGCTACCCATTAGATTCTGGGCCCAGTACAAGGTGTTGGTTATCACCTTTAAATCCCTAAATGGCTTGGGTCCAACCTATCTTCAGGACTGCCTCTTTTCATATAATCCTCCCCATGCACTCAGGCCCTCTAGGAGGAATCTGCTGCAACCTTTAAAAACTAGGCTTTCCTTGACCTCCCAGAGGACCTTTTTGGCTATTCCTCCCAGATTGTGGAATGGCCTGCTGGATGAGATCCATGTTAAATGTTGTAAGTTGCCCTGATTGCATTTTGTAGAGGGGCAGGATATTATTATTATTATTATTATTATTATTATTATTATTATTATTATATAAAAGACATGGTATGGCAGAAGGATGACCCTCCTGGTCTCTTCCAACTCTATGAGTCTATGATTCTATAGCATAGAAATTTTGTAAATAAATAATTAAAAGATGAGGGTAGCCTTTTTGCTTTTTTATTTTTTTTTAAAGAAGAAGATAGGTAATTATAGAAGAGTGAAGACAAGTGTTAGTTGTATGTGCATAGGATTTAGGTCTGAGACTGCAGTCCTAACCTGCTTTCCACCAAAGGCTCAGTGAGAGAAGTGTGGATGAGGTGGGAATAAAGGCTCCACAGAAGGCACAGAATAGGGGCATAGTCCTCTCTCCCATATGAATTCTGCTTCCCCAGATAAGGAGATTATCAGACAGGAAAGCAAAAAGTGTTCTGGTCTCACAGTCTCCACAATCCACAATCATGCCCTGGTCTCAGCACAATAACCCTCCCCATCATACTTACCTTCTCTCCTATCGACAGGCAACCCAGGAATGAACAGAGCTGTAACTGAGCTTTGTTCACTTTCTGGACTGAAATCCCACCCATTGTCGTGGGAAGACACAAGTGAGGGAAATTCAAAAACAAAAACAAAAACACACCAAAAAAAGTTACAAAAAGCACATACACACACTTTAAAACTTGCAAGTAACCCGCCGAGGGTCATAAAAAGTGCATCACCTACCTGGCTGTCATGATCTCACCCGGAAGTGAGATCGCCCATTGACGCTGCATTTGTGTGAATTAAATGGCTCAAGGTTTCACACACCAGCAATGCTGGCACCAAAATGGGATGGATGATATATTAACAGCTCAGCCTGACAGTAAAAAAGAACCACTATAATGATGCCAGCAGAATGCAAAAGGACAACATCATCTGATATTGGCATCCTTTTATGTTCCTCTGGCATCATTATGGTGCCACACTAGCCGTGCAAGATAATCTACTACGTCTTTCCATTTGTGCCCAAATTGCTATCATGGCAGAGAGGAAGACACTGAAAAGCATTCACACCTAGGACTTGTATAGATCTGCTATGTTGGTAACTTTTCTGGATCCCTTTTCTTTTGATGCCTAAACTGGATTTGTAAACACTCAACTGAATTTTGAATTACTGAAATGATATAAATCTGGGGGATGAAGGAATATTCCTTGGGCAGGGGGAATCTAACTTGGCAGGAGACAATGACCTTATCTCTCTCTGAACCTAGCTGCACCCTGGGGAGGGTCCACATAATTGGAATGTTCTTGGATCCATATATCCAGCACTGGCCCTAGCCTGGGAAGTATCAGGCAATTGCCTCAGGTAACTGATGCTGGGGAAGTTGTCAAGGGACAATGAAGTGTTGGAGTTCAGTTCTGACCAAGTGACCTTCCCTGTATTTCTTAATCTGGCCTGCTGCCTGTAGCTGAACTGGAGGACCCAGTCTCCTTGCCACTGTCAAAGTAAGATTCTTTTGTAGAAGGCAGAGGGCACACTTTCTCAAGTTTTTCACCTCAGACAACAGAATGTCTTTGTTCATTCAATGTGAGTCTAACTTTTACATGATTAAGATAGTTTAAATCACATGAGTTTTTTAAACTCAAGTTTAATGACAAGTTCCCTCAATCTGAGCTTGTACAGTTGTCCCTCCACATTTACGGATTTGGCATTCGCGGTTTTAAGTATTCGCGGCTTGAAAATATTCTTTAAAAAATAATAATCCAAAATGCAAACCTTGATTTTGCCATCTTATATAAGAGACACCATTTTGCTATGCCATTGCACATAATGGGACTTGAGTATTCACGGATTTGGGTATTCATGGGGGGTCCTGGAACCAAACCCCAACAAATGTGAAGGGACAACTGTATAACCATTCTGCGAGAGAGATGGAGTGAAAGGGAGGATATTGTATTGCAGGAGCTTCTGAAGCAGAATGGGGTAATGTGGGGCCAGTACTTTCCAAAATGTATTTTGGTATGAGCTAAGCCCCTATTTTTTTTTTTAATTTAAAGCCTATAATATAGTTTCCTTGGCAGAGAGATTCCTAAATCTCCATTCCATCCATACAACAGCTGCATGGTAATGAAGCTTTTACAGGAGCTGCCACTATCTCCACTAAGCTGGCCTCTCAGGACTTGTAGGGGATTCTGTTATAGGAAGATCACCCAGTGCCAGTCCTCACAGACGTAGAGCATTATTGAAAATATGCTGGTGCCTCACATTGATATGCAGGTCCATGGTCATTAAAATTTTATCATATAAGCCCTGCCGTCTGCACTGAAGAAGAATTTAGAGCTTTGGCAGAGAACGATCACATATTTTATCTGAATCTTCTGTGGGTAGGCAAGGGGGGAGAGACCCAGCAGGTTCAGAGCAAGGGAAGGAATCAAAATTATGATCCCTTATAATTTAAACATAACATCCAATCGGCACATCAGTGCACACACATGCACACACAAAACCAGGAACTGACATTTATTTACTCTAGTTGATTTTAGCCTTTTTCCCTCAGGTAGTTCAGTGTCCCATATTAGCATGGCAGTTCAAGCTATTTACGCATGATATCATTTTCATATCCTTCTCCTGGAAGGCAGATATTAATCAGAAGGTGCCACTAAGAGCTGAAGCAAAAAAGGCAGCAAGTTATTGATTATAAAGTTGACTTATCAGAGGTCAGGCTATCCGATTAGCAGGTTCAGAAGCTGCATGGCTTTAGCTGGCTGGCAAACAAATGGAAATTCATTTAGCTGCTGCTGACTATGACATTTTTACAATGTGCTAAAAGTAGAGTGGCTTATACCAGCAGTTCCCAAACTGTGTGGCAGGGCAAGAGAATGGCTTGTGTGAAATAAGTAAATGAATTACATCCTTTATGGCTCATATGTGCCCATGTCAAGCATACACAGAGGAGGCTGTCTGCTGTGACTCTAGTGATGCAGAGCCTGGATGCCAGGTCTTATTGTCAATCAGCCTTCACTTAATGTGTATAATTCAGCTGCAGCTTTCCATCAGGTGTAAACAGAGCTGTCACAAGTCTGGATTTAGGGGCAGGCAATTCACACAACTACCTGAGACAGCTGGTGTGTAGGGATAGTCCAAACTGACTACTCAGCTGTCCACTGAACAGACAAAACATAACTGTTTTATAACCAATATAGTGTGGTGTACTGATTAGCTTGAGTGGAGCTTGAGTAACCCAGTTTCAGATCTTTACTGAGTCATGAATCTCATAGGCTGACCCAGAATTAATCACTTTCAGCCTGACTCTACCGCACAAGGTTGTTGTGAGAAGAAGTGGAAAGAAAGAGAGCTTTCTTGAGCTCCTTGAATGTTACCTTGAGCTCATTGGAGGTGTGGTTAAATATAACTGTGGTAAGCAAACAGACACAATATTGACAATTCACTTTATATGCTGGGAGCACTGATCACGTGGTCATGCATCAGTGTTCCATTTGCATGCCAATCTGTGGTGTGTGTGTGTGTGTTTTTTTAAATGAAGATCTGCACCCTGTTAAAGGGACTTTTCACAAAATTCATATTTAATTTCAAATGATGCATATACACTTGTTAAGCTCAAATATGCATTCTCACTTATTGGTTTTGCTCAGAACTTCATAAAAAAACTCTGGGAAATATGAAGATTGAAGAATGATTGTGTTCCAATCTGCATATACTGCAAATCTGGTTGCTTCAAATGTGAACATGATCTTTAGCAGCCCTACATCACAGTCACCACAGTGGGCTAAAAGTGTGAATAAAACCACATTGTCCAAAAAGTTTAATTAAAGTGAGAAGGGACACCCAGGGACCTTCCTTGGCTGGAGTGCCCAATTTTGTTCACTCACTCAAACATTTCCACAAAAATGCAGAAGGATTGCCTGCCTTGTGCCTGTCTTATTTCCCTTCCATCTCTCCTTGAGTCATTGTCCTGTAACTTGCTTCCTCCCCTTGCTCACTTAGAAGACAGTGACATGTAAAAATGTAAGGGGAGGGCTTCTCTGAAGGTTTTTACTCCATGTCAGCCTCAGCTATGAAGCTGACAGGGTGGTCATGAATCAGTCACTATTTCTCTGCATAACCTACCTCATAGGGAGACTGTAAAAATAAATGGTAAGCTCCTTAGAGGAAGGCTGGATACATACAAATACCAAAATAAACAAATAAATTCTTAGGGGAAAGTAAGATGCAAAGATGCAGACCTGCATATCAGAATGGCAATATTTTTCCTGTTAAACTAGGAGGTCTGGGGAGAATTAACGGGAGCTGAAGCACAGGTCCGGCGGGTGCTGAACAATTTGCTACCTGGAGTTTATCCTGACACTGCCTTTCTCTACTCCTTCTTTGTTATTGTGGGGGTTTTGCTGTGAAAGTAGTCTCCCATTGTCAAAATAACAGCTAAGCAGAGACAGGTGTTTGGGAGGAGCACAGGCAGAAAGTGTTCATACTTTTCTGCATACAGAGGATATAAGGTTTGAGATAGGAAGTTTCTAGATCAAATCTCTGTTATATCTCCAAAAAGTACTTAAGGGGCTTTACACAAACTTCTATTCTTGCAGCCACTGTTGCACATCAGTAATGTGAAGATAAGAACACTTACAGGAACCTTTCAAGGATTATTCAGGCTTCAATGAGCCATGCCTAGTGAATGCAAAGTGTTATGATCTAATCAATTGTATGGTTATACCTAAATATGCCAGATGGGCTATTGACAGTACATATTCAATAAGAAAATGCAACTGAAAGAGAGAGTTTGGAAAGTTATTATCAACATTCTTCCTGAAGTATTTTGCAAACACCCCCCCCCACTTAATGAGTAGAAGTAAGTAAATTATGAGAATGTAATATGAGAAGTAATATTACTAGTGGTCATACTACTTAGAAAGCTGTTATATCCCACCCCCTAACTTGCTACATGTAAAGTTGTTACTAATAAATATGGAGTATTTTATGATAAATTTCAAGCGTTTAATGTAAGAAATATCTTCTAAACGTTTGCTTCCCAATATCTCTGTGTAACTACAGGTAGTCAGATAGTGCAAAATGTAATATACATGTCTCAATCATGTGTATGAAAATTAGGAATTCGTAATGAATCTGCTCTTGTGGACATTTTATGTGGACCGGATCTGTGCATACCCAACTTTATGTTCTGGAATCTTCACTGTGTTGAATGCTTTTGCAAACATCTTTTAAAAGAGTGTGTAGAAAATGCACACATTTCAAATCTGTGTAAAAACACTGCACAGATACGTTGTAGGTAATGAAAAAAAGAGGGCAGAATCCTTGACAGATTCTATGATTTAAAACACACAAGGTACAGTTACACACAACCAGATGGCAGTAAACATAAACTGTATGTGGAAATGGTGAAAGGAAAAAATCCACTGGTACATCTTAACATGCTGGGTCTTGCTGTAGTTTTTTTTTTTTTAATTACTTTTTATTGTAACGTATACATATACAGCTCATACTGGGGTGTGGATAAGCAGGCAGACACCAGCTCCCTTTTCATCCTCACCTCTTTTCTCCAATATACATAGTTCACTTACAGCAACAAATAATAAAATCCCATGACTTCCTTCGTATAAAATAGCTCAAAGTTTTTATTCTTCCCTTTGTCTAACCTTCCCCTCCTTTCAACAATATCTTCCTATTATATTTCTCTTAGTATATTTTATCTATATCCTTTCTCACCTCTATTTTCCAAGTTTATTTCATAAATCAATACAAAAAATAGAAGAAGAGTGGCTCCCAATAACAAACTATTGTAGGATAAGATGGTGTATAGCAGAGAATATAGATATATAGATATATAGATGTATGGGGGGGGAGAACAAGCAAGAGGAAAGTGGAAAGAAAGTGTGAAATAAACTTGCTGTAGGTTTTGTAGTCATACATATCAGAAACTGTGAAAAAATAAAGCTGTAGTATTTATTATATTAGAACTAGAAGGCCAAAATCATTCATTTATGCTGAAACTATCATGCAGATATAGGGCTTGACTACAAAAAAGGGGTAAAAATCTGGATGAGAGTTGGACTATTTTGGCCCAGAGATGTGGCACATGAAATTTGGATTACTCTGGCCTGGATTTAAGTGTCACACCTGCCAAACCTTGAATCTGCCTTGGGTTTTTACTTGGCTTCCATTCAAAGCTGTTAGTCCCATTTGACTCTGAGCTCTAGGAAAAGCAAAGTGTCAGTGGTAGTTGCCCTCTCTGAAGTCAGACTGGGTGGCTAGACTCATAATGGTGGGGTGGGCCACCCATTCTCGCTTTAAAGAGAGTGACTACCACTGACACTTTGCTTTTCCTGGAACTCAGAGGGGCAACTGTGTACCAGAAAATCAAAGCTGCTGTGGTAGTTGCCCCCTCTGAAGCTAGAATGAGTGGCTAGACTCACTGTGATGGGCTCAATGGGGGCTTTCCCTTCAAGGAGAGTGATTACCGCTGGGGCTCTGCCTTTGGAATGAGAAGTGGCAGTGAGGAAGAGGGGGGACAATGATGCCTCAGGGAGCACTTTTCCTTCCTCTCCTCCCCACCCTTCCCCCTGAATCCAGTACAGATGGATTGTTCACATGACAGTTTTATCCAGAGTTCCAGCAAACTCCAGATAAAACTGAGTTTTCTAAAACCTCTGGATTAAGGGGATATTCCACAAGTCTGGTGAAAATAAGCTTGTACATCATTTGTCACTATCACAACATATTCGAGGGAAAAACCACACATCATGTGGCATTATCAGACTAGATTCAGGGGGATTTGGGGGTTTTCACCAGTGGGGACAAGCCCATAATCAAAGTATTTTATGGTTTATGTTTGCTTACCAGAAGCTAACATTCCCTCCAAAAATGAATAGCTTTGAAACTCCCAGGTATGTTTCCTCTCTGTTTTTATTCCTTTTGTTTCAACAGCTTAGTTGCCACTATTCAGATGGCTAATTAGAAAACAACAACAACCACCCCTGCAAATTCTAGATGTGAAAATTTGTTGTGAAAAATAGCACCTTACCTCCCTGTTGCTGCAGTGTCCATTTGTGCCCATGACTCATTTGCAAGCTTGCTGGAAGGGAAAACTAGCGATTTTGCAGTTCATATGGAGCAGCCAAAAAAAAAAAAAAAAAAAAAAAGTGGCCACAAGTGAGCTCCATTCCTAAAACCCACCCCTTTTAAAAAAAAAAAAAAACTGCACAGATGTGGAAGAACTGTTTTCCATTTAAAGAAACCTTCTTACTTTTGGCCTGCCGCTTGAACCAATCGTGCTGGGGCAAAAACAATAACAATGGTGGCTCTGGCATTGCAAGTCCTCCCTTGCAAGCCTGCCCCCTCTGAGGTCTGACCAATCAGGTCTCAGCCCTGTTGTGTGCCCCTTTTTGAACTGGTTGTACAGACGACCTGTTATGTACATTTTCATGCAATTAAAAAAAAAAGATAATGAGAAACAGTGAAAGCTGTTTATTGTGATCTATTTGGAGTTTTCAGCCCCCCTCCTTCTGAATATGGCAAATCCCAGCAGGAGCTCATCTAAAGTTATTCTGCCTGCATTCTTGCTGCATGTGTGTGTGTGTGTGTGTGTGTGTGTATGGGCCCCTGGTCTTTCTGCAAGCTTTACTCACTTAAACATTACAATCTCTTGTATTTGCTTTGCTTGTTGTTCTTTTCATCTTTTTTGGACAGATGAAATCCTGAAGCCTATTGCCCTTTAAATAGTGTGTCAGGCTAGCTATGCCAATTCTAAATAGAATTACTTTTCTCCAGCAGTTTGTCCTCAGGTCTATAATAACTTAAGTAACCATTTTAATCACTCAAAGTGACTGACATCATACTGCTGGAACCCTGGGGACTGTAGGCAAGCAAAATAAAGTTCAGTACTCAGATATACTTCAGAGAAGATGGGCAGGGGTAGGGATGGTTCAGATATTACAATGAATTATGTTTGTGCAGAATGTTAATCCCAGTTGACAGTGTCAGAGGAAGTTTGCAACCATATCAGGAATGCTATGTCATATGCTGAATTGGGATCAATATGATCATGTTTTTCTTTCTCTTTTATAATGCAAAATATAGGATGGGAGGTTAGCAAGTTATTTCTACGTAAGTATTACTTATTTTGTCCACTGCTGAGATTAAAATGTATAGCAAGGCAAAGTTCAGCAGCATTACTATGCATTTATAGCCTTTATACGTTGACACCCCTTTGTAACTGTATGGATAAAGGGCATTTTAGATTATTTTTCAAATAAGTAAGTAAATAAATAAATAACATGAAAGACTCAGAGAGTCCTAGTAGACCACAAGTTGAACATGAGCCAACAGTGTGATGCGGCAGCTAAAAAGGCTAATGCGATTTTGGGCTGTATCAATAGAAGTATAGTGTCTAGATCAAGGGAAGTAATAGTGCCACTCTATTCTGCCTTGGTCAGACCTCACTTAGAATACTGTGTCCAGTTCTGGGCACCACAATTAAAAAAGGATATTGACAAATTGGAGCGTGTCCAGAGAAGGGCAACTAAAATGGTGAAAGGTCTGGAAACGATGCCTTATGAGGAGAGACTTAGGGAGCTGGGTATGTTTAGCCTGGAAAAAAGACGGTTAAGAGGCGATATGATAGCCCTGTTTAAGTATTTGTGGGGATGTCATGCTGAGGATGGAGCAGGCTTGTTTTCTGCTGCTCCAGAGACTGGAACACGGAGCAATGGGTGCAAGCTCCAGGAACAGAGATTTCACCTCAACATTAGGAGGAACTTTTTGACAGTAAGAGCTGTTCGGCAGTGGAACACGCTCCCTCGGAGCGTGTTGGGGTCTCCTTCCTTGGAGGTCTTTAAACAGAGGCTGGATGGCCATCTGTCAGGGATGCTTTGATCAAGATTTCCTGCGTGGCAGGGGGTTGGACTGGATGGCCCTCGTGGTCTCTTCCAACTCTGCAATTCTATGATTCTATAATTCATTCATATTGGACCACACCTATCCACTATTTCATTGATTAATGTGACTTCCAGTGGTGACTCCCTTCTTTTTTTCCTTTTTTTATCTTTTTGCAGATTATCACCCAACAGAAAAGAAAACTCTTTTCAAAGCATTGAAAAGGAGTTTCTTTCAGTCTGCTTCCTTTGGCAGGCAAAATGCTTATTAACATCTACAGAACACCATCTGTGCATATGATATGGTTCTCTGAAGTACCTTCGGGGGTGGATGTTACAATCATTTGTGTTACAATTGTGTTACATGGATCGTTACTATCAAAACAATCAAGGGCACCAAAAGTTGAATGTAGGGTGGCCAGAGGCACAAGTCTCCATAGTTGTGTAGAGAGAATTTCAATGGGTGTAGTTCATCTTGAAAGCTGTGCTGTGTAAAAGCTGTGTAGTTCATCTTGAAAGCTGAAATTCCTTCTTTTGCCAAAACGTTACAGAAGTAGAAACCCTGCCCTCTTTTTCATTGGACGACCACAGCTGAATCTGAACACAGAAAGTTATAATGTCTGCAGTTCCATTTTATGTGTATTACTCAGAAATTATTCCCACTCTGACCAACAGAGTTTTGTTCATTTCGGAAAAGCTTTTAAAGTCATGTTTTTAAATAAAAAAATCCCATGTTTTCCTCAAGGAGCTTAAGGTGGTATGGATGACTCTTCTTCTCCCACTTTATTTTCTTAACAACACAAGGATGTAGTTCAGGCTAAGAGAAAGTGACTGGGCCAAGAATGTTTGTGGAGAACAGAACCTGTATATCATGTTTCATACTAAGAACCTATTCCATACACCATAGTTGTTTTGTGGAAGCTGAGCTTTCCTTATGGGGCTCCTTGCAAATTTGTCCATCTTTTTTTAAAATTAGCCAGACACACCCATACCTTCCTCTTTCTTCTCTGCATTTATTTTGTTATCTGCACAAACATGCAAGGGAGGTTAAAATGAAAAACTGTTACAGCTTCTGGGTCTCAATGCAATGTTTTATCCACTTCCCAAACTTGGCTTTCCATGCTCTGGATACATGTTCTAAAGAGTATGCTGATGCACATCTTGCTGATATCAGAGGCTCCTTTTTAGATCGATCAGATAAGGACTCTGGCTGAGAAATTCCGGGACAGTTTTCAGGCAAAGCCCTTGACCCTTTCTATTTTCTGTTCCCATCATGGGGGCCCTTTTCTAGTGAATTGGTGAAGATAATTCCTTTCTTTCCAAAAGAATATGCATTACACTATAGGGGGTGGGGTACATACACTTCATGACTTTTTGTCCCCCACCACCTCTTTTTTCTCTTTTTTTCACCAGGCTCAGTTCTTCGTTTTTATCTTTTTCTGCCAGTGCTCTAGCAAGAGGGTGCTAAGGGGAAAAAGGACAAGACAGTGTGATAAGATAATATGGAACACACATTGATTCCTAAATCAGAGAGAGACAGAAGGAGAGAGGGGGGTGGGAGAGAGAGAGGCCTTCACTTAATAGCAGCAGCCTATTCTGATAGCACAGCAGGTAAACAGCAATAATCACCATTACTCTTGCATACATCTCTTCGCTATCTCTTAGGAACAGTGTATACGACACACTTTCTTTCATGCTGCACTGCTCAGTAGGTACCATGATGTACTTAATGCCAGCCCATTCTTTCCTGAACACACTGACTCTTGAGCTGTATGTCAATATACATTTGTCACTCTTTTGAAATTAATAGTATTAAAATACCAGTAGATTTTAAAAATCTGAAGTTTAAAGCAAGTGTCTAAAACTGGAATGATTCACTCTGTAATGTCTTTCTGCCTTTTAGAAAAGGACTAAAGGCATGTTTATACAGTCAGCTGGTTTAAGACTCCATAAAGTGGAATATCACTAATGGAATAACCTCCCATCCCAGGGCTAACATTTTAAAGCACTCTCGATGCACCATTCAGACATCAGTTCCTGTCTTCACTTATTACCATATATTCTGCTGCCTAGAATGATGTGTTTCACCTTTCTGCATGGTGGGACCATCCGCTAAGCCAAATCAAATGGTGACTTCTTTTCTTTTCTTTTCTTTTCTTTTTTTGGACTGCTCCATTTCAACTTTGCTATCAACCTCCACTAGAGGTGAAACAGAAATTAACATTAAATGATTCTTTTTTAAAAACAAAAAAACAAAAGTCAAATTCATGTTTTGTGAGGATAACCATGAAAAATGTTATCTGTTGGGTTATCTTAATCAGGAAGAAACTGTGAACAGTTCTTTTCTTTTTTCCTTCTTTGAATCATACACAACAACTACATTATAAACAACTAAAATGTATGTGTTAGAAAAATGTGCAAAAACATACTGTACATTGTGCAAAAATGCATAAAAATCCACACATTGGGAAAATTTGTGCATACCAAAACAGGCATGAATTTCCATGTAGATATGAAAAAGAGAGAGACTCCCAACTCAATTGAGAACTTGGATTGCATGAAAGTGCTGGGAGGAGTCTAGGGGGTGTGTAAAAATAAAAGAAGCAGATTTTTACACTCTCCCACCCACACCCCTTTTTTATTTTTTAAATAATCCTTCATTACATTCTGCTGCTGTTGTTACTGCTAACTGCATTAAATGCCCTTTTTTGTGAAAGTCATCCCTCCAGGTTTTATGAGCCCAACACAGATGAAATGACTCAGCAGCTTTCTGGAGCTTGATTGTTTTGCTGAAATTGCTTAGTCACTGAAAATCTGCAGTGTCAGTGAAAAATAAGCATCTCTCTTAATTGGAGAACTGATGTGCATAGCTATTTAACAATATGCTTGGAATAGAATCATCACTCAATTTGCTGGATGCTTTTACTTCTGCCTTTCTGAAAGCCCTTGGTGAATGAAGTCCACATGACTTCATGCAAACTTTAAGCCATCCTTATCCATACTCTTTCTCTTTCTGCATTGTTTCCATGTGGGCTGCCTGTCACCATATGAAAGTAACCATAGCAACAAACTCCAGTCCCCACAAGCCTGGAATGCCCAGTATGAACATCCTCATATTTGATCTCTGACACGGTGCGCTATTAATCCACCATGTATATCAGCTCAGCACCATAGAACTCCTCAACTTTCTTTCTTTTGGATGTTGCTAGGCTGCTACCTTCCTTGAAATGGTAGCTTTTTCTCCCCAGTGTGCATTTTTGTCAGACAGCCCAGAGTCTTTTCAGCTTTCCAATTCCCAATTTGACTGCAGTTATTTTGGGAAGTACTTTGTTACAGTTCTACAGGCACTTTTTTAATGCATAAAGATGGAGGGGGGGAGAAAGTAGAAAGTGGATTTTGCGGGGCTGGCATTAAGCAAACCATTGTTCTTTGAGCCTCAGCCATCTCTATGCTGTATCAATGATGATGATGATGATGATGATGTATGTGTCTGTCTCTGCCACAGTGCCAAGACTGTGAAACCTAAACACAAAAAAGTGGACATGGATATGAAGGGGACTGTGAGGGCTGCAAGAATGGGCTTTGGTTTTTGTTTTTGTTTTCAAAAAGAATAAATTAATTAAAATCAATTGAAAACTATCTATAGCCTGCAGTACTATGGGAAACATCAGTGTTTTTGAAAGTAAGAAAGTTCCTCAAGAATAGGATTTCCTAAAGAGCAGGGATCCTTGATGCTTTGTCTGTATATTTGCAGCAGTGTTTGGGTGAAATTAGAAACTGGCATTTTCACCAGTGGAACAATGGCACACCAATGGAACTGCTCTGTATCCCAGAACCCTAATGTTCTTATGTAATGCTTTTGGATTGGCACACCAATGGAACTGCTATGTATCCCAGAACCCTAATGCTCTTATGTAATGCTTTTGGATTGTCACTATAAGATATGTGCAGCATACAAATAGACATCATGATGGCCACTGGCCATGCTGTCTGGATGATGCTGGATGTCATAGGACAAAATTATCCAAACTCTTTTCCAGAAACATATAGCCAACAAATTCAGAATTCTGCCAATCTGTTTCATCCTGTAGATTTCAGTTTCTTTGATTGCTAGGAAGTTGACCATTCTAGAACCTCTATCTTCAGCTTTCAGCTTTTCTCTCTCTGATTTCACTGCTTTAGAAGTGACATATCTTATTTATGCCATAGGGTCTAAAATGTCTTTCAAAAGCTTGACAAAGGCTTGTATCTTTGGGATGGAAAATATATTTGTAATTATTTGTTCCCATGTTTAAAAATGGGTTTCAAATAGGCAAGAGATAATTTGCTGTAATTTTGTCCTGGTTTTCAACATTCCAAAGTGCTTCAGGGGATTCATTTTGTGTATAAAAATATATGTTTTTTGTTTGTTTTTTCTACTCACATCCCATTTTCTGTGCAAAACATGCATTTCCTATATAGAAAATAATATTTCCTGTGCAGGATGCCTGTTTTCTCTACAGAGAACAGGTAATTTTTATTTATTTGTTTTCCTCCATAAAATTATTCCTCTGCAGCACTTAGGGACACAGGTACAAGGATAAAATAATTGAGGATTTGCATCCCTATTACATCTATGGATTTGTCTACATTGGCCAGAATACTCCACATTCTGGCTGGAGTATTCCAGCCTCAGACCTGCAGTGTTTTCCCTCTGTTACAGACAAATGGAGGGATGTCCACACACATGCAAACCAGCACTTTTCTTCCTGGTGCCAGTCACATCTTCCAAGGCCAGGCACAAGATGGAGGCTGTGGTCATAAGGCTGGGTACCTCATGGTGACTTAAGCAGATGCAATACATGCAACTGAGTTGTGAAATGGCTGTACTGGGCACCACATGGAACATGTGTGAGGACACACACACACCCCATTGCAGTAATGGAACTCACCATTTTCTCTGGAAGAACCACAGCAAATTTATTTTTAAACCATGTATCTGCTCTGTTTTAAGGGGTATTTGGCCTGGTTTCTCATTGGAACTGCCTGGACATTGTCTGGATAGTTCAGACTAGGATCAGGGAAAAATACCTGCATTGTCCAGACTGCTGGGAGTGGGAACTGGGGAAGACATCTTGACAAGCCCTGTATCTAGTTGCTGGTAATGAAATATCTATATAAGGGTAGGACTCATGCAGTTTTCCAGATGTTGTTATACTAGAAGTCCCAGAAGCCATTCCCAGCATTGCTAATGATAAAGTATGCTGAGAGCTGCAGCCCAACAACATATGGAGGGGTGCACAAATTCCATTCCTGATCTATATGCTGGTGAAGCCAGACGTTTCCACCCAGTCACAAAGGAAAACAAAATAAAGATAAATATAGCTGAACATGCCTATGAGGGGGAAAAATGCAAGTTGACATCCTTGGCTCCATCTTCTATAGAATCTTAGTTCACAGGGACAGGGCAAATTTTTAGGCATTCCCTGTTTTCCACAGACCCTTGCTAAATTTTTATCTCCACATGTTTAGAACTATGACTTCTATACCATACCATATAATTGGCCATGCAGGTGTGGGCTTCTTAGAACAGAAATCCAAAAATATCTGAAGGGTCAAATGTTTCCCACACCTGCTCCAGAAAAGAGATTACGGATCACCAACAAAGAATTGGTGTCAAAGTACCCATTCTAGGATGCTTTGGGTGTGTGTGTGTGTGTGTGTGTGTGTGGATAGAAAGGCATATCATAAAACTAGTACATAAATTATTTGTTGATGTGTGCCTTCAAGTTATTTCCAACCTATGGTGACCCTAAGGCAAACCTATCTTGGATCTTGCCAAGATTTATTCAGAGGTGATTTCCCTTTGCCTTCCTCTGAGGCTGAGAGAATGTGACTTGCTCAAGGTCACCCAGTGGGTTTCTATGGCTAAGCAGGGATTTGAACCCTAATCTCCAGAGTCATAGCCCAACACTCAAACTACTACACCACACTAGCACTCATATAAATGAAAGTATAGATATTTTAAGTTGTCAGCTAGTGAATATGCATATATGAAGTCAACACTAGTGTGCTCCAATCAAATGACAAAAGATATATGTATAAGCGAGAGTGTGTTTATTTCTTAAAGGAAAAAAGAAGAAGTTTGCAAACCATCTTCTGTACTCCTCCCCTCATTAACTATCCCTTTCTGAGCAGCTCTGGTGGCCAAGAAAAAAAAAGTGTGCAGTAAAGGCAAATGCAGCAGAGTGTTTTAAGAATAGTGAGCTGGGGAATGAGAGCTGAGTAAGAGAAAACTGCAGTGCAGTCATTGGTTTGATTTGGTGAATAAACTGCTATTTTCAGATTCAATTTTTATCAATAGCCAAAGCACTGTACACCTGCAGATTCTGTCACTCTCAGTATCTATAACATTGATGTAGCCAGTCTTAAATCTTCCTTCTATTGTCAAATAATTATGCCCCTAAACGTCTTTAGCTGTTTTTACTATCCTCACAGTGTTGTTTTACTTGAATATTATCAAGCTGATGGTGAGGATGATGAGCATGATGGAGTGGGGTTGGTCCCTGCTGTTCTCCTGGATTCCTTGCTGTCATGTATAAGTGTGAGGAATGTTACAGCTGTTCTCTGTGGCCTATTTTTGAAAGAGTTCAGAGCCTGCTGCTCATTCACCAAAAGAACTTAAGTTTTATTAAATATGACTGGAAGCACAGACTGTCCTTTTCCCAGTGCATAGAAAACTGTACTTAGCTAATTCAGAACATATGATGTAACAGTGCAGGCAGGAACAGGTTGGATGTATGATTATGTTTGTACATAATTTGAGTTCAAGCTTATTTCAGTCATCTCTGCTGGTGGCCAGGGTGAAGCAGTGTCAGGCTTCTAGGTAACCTCCCCCCTCCCCTCGACAGCTTTTTCTGCAGATGCTGCAGGGCTTGTTTTGATATTATTTTAGCAGACTTCTCCCTCACTTGTAGATGAAAATATCTGCAGATCTGGTTGGCATTTCAAGTGTACATTGCTGCAGTTAGGGCAGGAGGAGTCACACCAGGTCTGGAGGACTTTTGAGCATCCCATCAAGCTTCCACCTTTGTGAATGCTCTCAGACTGTCGTCAAGATTTCTTCATGAAGGCTTGGAGCAAATCCATTTCACAGCTGCACTACATAAAGCCCATTGTGTTCTATCAAGCAGAGAAAAGCATCTATATAGCCTAGTTTCTTGTTGATGGGTACAGAGAGTGATGCTATAGATGTTTTGCAGCTATGAAGTAAGCCCAGACCCCCATGCCAGGGTCAGAGCTTATGAGAAACAATTGAAGGTTATAACAGAGTAATAAGCAAGTGAGGAAAAAAATAATCTGAGATTGACAACTGAAGTCATATAAATTTTATGTAATTGATCCACCAGATAAGAATAGCAGTCAATACAAAGCTGTTTCAAATGTGCCACTTGCTTTCCCAAATCCCCTGTCACTATTGCTTCCACTTGGGAAAAGCTAACACAGTGCCCTGCAGCTGAGTGTCTGAAAGAGAAGTGGAACAAACTAGGGATGGATGGATCTGTCAACTGCAGTTTTTCTGTTTTCCATTTCTTCCTAGTCTTAAAGGTCTGGTCCATTTCTTCAGCTCTCTCTTTCTCTGTCTACATCTCTCTGTGTTTGTTTTGAAATCACAAGAAACTGGGTAGGCACTTTCATGAATATTTCTATTAATGTACACATTTTTTGATGCAATCTTGCTCAATATAACATTTTTTGCATGCAGTATCCCTTGGTATAATGCATTTCTCTATATCATGTTCACTAATACAAATGTTGCTCTGTGTGTGGAATGTTCAGTGTTTTCATATACATTTTGATTAGAGATCTGTGTTACAAATTTTGGATAGATGTCAGTACTTAAAAAATACTATGGCTGGCATCCTGTTTAATATTTACAAGATGGTAAGCTGGATTTACACTTGTAAATTTTTGGGAACCATGTTTACAGTTGTCAATGACTTAACCTGACCCACACACACACACCTAAAAAAACCCCACTTACCTCTTATGCCAGTCAACACCCCATCTGAAGGGCTTCCAAGATGGCAAAGAGAGGCAATGGAAAAGGATGACTACAGTGTTCTCTTGACCATGGGGCATGTTTAGTCAAGCAGCCTTCGCTGCCTGTCTCAACATGTTCCATGACTGGGAGAGCATTGAAATAATCATTTCCCAGTACCCCTGTCTTCAGCCTCTAACAAATCCTTCAGTTGGGAACTGTCTAGTTTAAGAGGTAAGTTTTTTTAGAGGTGTCATCAGCAAAAATAGCTATTGTAACTATAGAGCTCTGTTATTGTAGCTATGTCTGGTGATGCAGGATCTCAACCCTTTTGTTGATGAATGAATAATTAATTTCAATTACTGATTAAAAAATAAAACAAATGGATGCATAAAATGATAACTAGGTCTGCTTCAACATTCAGGGTGAATGTTTTTCTCTCCCACCCCTAGTGCAACCTCCTTCTTAGTCAGGTACCTGCCTATGACACCCTTTATTAACTTTCCCTAGCCTAGTGATAAAGGCACTGGTAGATTGAGCAAGGCTTCAATTCACATTTAATTCACTCTTCTGGCCATTTTGAAGGAGCATTGGCAGAGTGCCTGGATAGCATGATTCTATAAGGAGACACTTTGGCCCACTAGATGTTGATGAACTCCTTTAGGGACTGGCAAATACTCAAGGACCAGGGGCTGCTCACACCCGCTCACTCGACAGCTCCCTAGTTAAGTTTTTATTTTTAAAAATACTTAAAATAGCACCCTCCCTCCCTCACACACACAGTCTATGGAGCATGAGGAAATTTTATCATGCTTTTGCAATTCTCCTGGGCTGTTTTTGGCTATTAAAAAAAACAACAGAAATTAAACTGGAAGTCCCCTGATTTGAGGGGAAGAAGTCTCATTGGGCTTGGTTACATGATGAAAAAAACCATGAAGAATTCACCAAGATTCCTAATTGTTAACATGCATTGTGCCACAAAATTGCCTCTTTCAGAAGGAGGGGGGCACAAAAACCCATTAGTAACACAAGAAAGGATTTCAGGACTTTCCCCGACTTTTTTGAAAAGTAGTGCGACTTAGCACACTTTTGACTGTGTGAACAACCATTACACTAATGCTATGTTGATTACCAGCAATCTTTCCAATACATTCACAGCAGAGCTTTGCCATGATTGGTTGAACTCACCAGGGAGGGATTTGGACAAGGAGGGGATGGAGGAAAGACCCATCCACTGTTGTTTCCAGCCACAGAAAAGAGTGAGTGCTAGCCTTTTCCAGTCTCTCTCACTCTCTGTGTGTGTGTATGTTCATATGTCTCCTTTGCCCTGCTGAGATTCCATTTCTTTCCTTCCCTCCCTCCTTTCTTGGTATCTTCATGCTTAGCTGCTGCCATCTGAAGAATTCCAAGCTAGCCTTTTCTAGTCTCTGTGTATGTGTGTGTGTGTGTGTGTATGTTCGTTCCCCTCCTTCGCCCTGCTGAGATCTCTTTCTTTCCCTCACTCCCTCCCTCCTTGGTATCTTCGTGCTTGGCTGCAGCCAGCTGAAGAATCCCAAATTAGCCTGTGTGTGTTCGGCTGACACTCCTATAGGAATAGAAATTAGGCATTCCTATGGTAATCAGAGGATGTGCTTGGGAGGCCACGCCCCCACCTTAGTCTGTGTGTGAATTTCAAAGCAGAAAACTAAACCGATAGACCAATTAAGCAGTAATTCATGTGAACGATGCAGCACTGGAGTGAAACAGCGATACAGCGCAAATTGCCGCAATAAAAACTGCCGTGTAACTAAAGCCATTGTTTCTTTAAAAACCCTGGAGGGAATGAACAAAATTTTCCCCTTCCCACACCCTTTAGTGGACACAGAGGCATTTTTACAAATAAATAAATAGATCCATTACTCCATCAATACATTTTTCAAATTTGGAGATGAAGGACATCAAAAGCCCAGTGGGAGGGGACTATAGTTGGCCTGCGTGCTCCATTTTCCCTACCCCTGAGCTACTCTAATTATATTTCATCATTGCCAGGGCTAGTTAGGACTGATGGGAATTAGAATTCAACATCTTCAGGGTCATTTTTTACTGTTGGCTTGCAAAAGAGAGGTATAATATGGCAGGGCTCGAAGGGGTGCCTGTCTCTTTTCCCTAGCACAACATCATGCACATTTATAGCTCAACAGATATTACAAGATATGCAACACATCCTCCAACATGAACTCCTTTGAAAGAGCTGGATGTTATAGCAGTTGCCACAGAAGTTCTTAGCACAAAGAGAAATGGGGAGACACAGTTTTTACTTCCAGACTTCCCTACATGATTTCAATTAACTCAGTAAAAGCTGTGAAGTAAGTTACAGTATATATATATATATATATATATATATGTCTACCTCAAATGTACCATATTTGACTCCAGTTCCAGTCTCTACAAGGGATGGCAATCCAACAATGGCAGGACCAATGCAGGACCAAAAGAAAAGTAAAAGATGGGACCTGCTCCCATTCCACATATAGGATCTGACTGAACCTGCTGCTGAAACGTGCTTCAACACTGGTGACAGTACACCATACTTCACTGCAGCTGTGGGCAGCAGGCTAGATTAGGATGTACAACTGTACTAGGCAGGCTGTATACACAGTTTTATAATTCAACACTTTTCCACTGCTCTGCTCTGTACCCCCTTTCTACCCAGCACCCGAGACAAAAGCCTGGCTGCCTAATGGTAGGACTGGAGCTGAACAATGATGTACAACCATAAAACAGTAGACTAATAAATGTAGCAAGAAAGCCACATATGAAAAATGGAAAGTGAGTCTCATAAACATGAAATTGGAAATGACTGTAAGAAAAAAGAGGTTTTCACCAGCCAGTGGAAGAAAGCTATGGATTGTCTCCTAATGGATTTTTCTGGAGAAGGTATTCTGTAAGATGGGTACTTCTACATTAATAATGCCAGAGTGCCCCTATATTTCATCTCTGTAAATGAGAGAACTTGGGGCAAGACTAGGATCCTGAGATGTATTTACCATTATACTTATTTATTGTCTTTCTGTCAAGGACACTCAAGATAACTTAAAATACATACAAAAAAAGAACATAGTCAAACTACTACAGATAAATGAGTAGCAGCAGGGTATGTGTATATTTAAAGGATATGGAAGTCTATCGACAAATGCAGAACAAAATTGCATTACCGATTGCATTCTATTAAGACTGACAACAAATGTTTGTTTTGCTGGCTGCCTTATGGGAATTGTCTCTGGATTTCAAGACACAGTACATTGCTTGAAACATCATGGATAAGCATACTTCAGTACTCCACTTGAATCAATTCACTTTTATAGAAATCCATAAGGCACTTTGCCCTAAAAGGAAGGATTCGTTTATTCTAAGCCAATGTGAGGCACTGGTTATTGTCTTCAACATTTTGCCCGCTTCACAGTTGAACAGGTTGTTCTGATCATTTTGGAAGAGAGTCTCTGATCCTTTAATTGTTTTATTCATAAAGGTGATGGATCCCTCCTCCACATCTCTTGACAGCCCCTCTCACCTGCTTTTTGAAGAGCTTTGAAGAAACATTAGCTGCCTCTTATCTTGCTGAAGGGAGAAAGTGTCATAGCTGCTTTCAGCAAAGATATTTTTTCTTTAGAGCTGTAATGAGTAGAATGTGAATGGAGGCTGGGTTGCCAACTTCTGAACGGGCCTGTGTAGCTGTTTTATTAACCATTATATTGATCTACTGCAATTAACAGATGATCATCTCTAGTTCCATGAGTTAGCAAAAATGAACAGGTGACACTTTCTTTTTAAGTAATGCTAATGCATTAGCCTTCAAAAATAATGTTCTAAGCTCTTCAAACAGAGCCCCTGCTATAAATATTGTGGATGCGTAGCAGAAGCCTCTTTCATCAATACTTTTAACTAGATACAAAGCAACCCATGCTGTGATACCAGTTGCTTTTAAATAATGGACAGTGAACCAAGACAGATTAATTAAAATCCTTGAGGGAGGGGGTCAATCTTTGATGAAAGAAATGGCCAGTTTCTAAAGCTGAGGTGGGAATTATATGGCCCCAAGATTGCATGTGACCCTTTGGAGGTCCAGTGTGACCCTTGGAACCCCTCTCATATATCCAATGCTCTGACAGCCTGTTCTAAATATTATTTATTTATTTAGAAAAACAACCACCCAAAGGGAAGGTATTTTTACCATATATCAAAGGAGTCACAGACAAAATAGGGAAACTGATGAGGAAACACAAGCTCCAAATGATCTATAGCCCAACCAAAAAATGTCCAAGAAATGCTGCACTCAGCAAAGGACAAAAGAGACCCTCTCACAGCTGCAGCAGTTTAACACATACAATGCAGTTGTGGATAAGTCTACATACTGTATAAATGCAATGTGCAAACATGAATCAAGGAGCATGAGAGACACTGAAGCCTGGGCCAGCCAGAAAAATCAGCAGTACCAGAACATGTTATATACCAACCTGGGCAAAAAATGCCATTTGAAAACACAAATTCTGAACCAGGCTAACAACTATCAGGTCAGAATGCATAGGGAAGCTATTGAAATCCACAAACACCTGGACAACTTCAACAGGAAAGAGAAAACCCTAAAAGTGAACAAAGTTTGGCTACCAATCCTGAAAAACACCAAAATAAAAACTCAGCACAAGCAAATGAACTTCCCCCAGGGACAGGGGGCTTCCCAGCAGACAATGGACCAAGAGCTAAATAGACACTAATCCCACTTGCATATCCTCCCATCCTAAGAACTGAACATCCAACAATGAATACAGAAATTTACATGCTAATCTTCTTCAACAGGGACCACAGTATATAAACCCCACACCCCACACTGCCACCATTCTCTGAAGCTGCCAGCCACAGATGCAGGCGAAACATCAGGAATAAACTCTTCTAGAACACGGCCTCACAGCCCAGGAAAAAAAAAACATAAAAAAACTATGGAGGCCAGCCATGAAAGCCTTCGATTTCACATTTACAGTATTTATTTATTAGCAAAAAATGTGGTTTCTTCTAGTACCTTCCCCACCCACATTTTCAAAGTACAAAACCCTGTTGTAGGGCTATTGCATGCTGTTTTGTGGCACTGCCTGTTTGAAACAGAAAACACATACAGACAACCACACATCTAGAAAATGTAACCAAAAATGATCACTATAGCCATGACAGTATAGCTTCATCCCTCCAGAAGAGCCAAAAACCCATCAGTACAGTCCTTCAGGATCCAGAGGGTGCCCAACCCAATCCTCAGTTGAGAGGTTGTGTTATGTTATATCTGCCTAGAATCTCAGCTATGGCTGAGCAGTAGTTTATGAGAAAACACTGTGCTTGTACCTGAACTCCTTTCTTTGTACGAAAAAAAACCCATTTAACACTTTGTTGTAAATAGGTCCTAAAAATTAGATTTCATATATTAACTAAGGGAGTCCCAACTCAATGTAAATCCTGATTTATGGCAGAAGCTGAATCTGAATCCTAACACCTTTTCCTAGCACAGATATCTGAGTGGAACTTATACCTGAGGTTTGGAGATTCTGCTTCCTTCTAGAATACAATTCCTTCTCTGCTACCACATTCACCATTTGGAACATGTGATGTTTACAGACCTAAATCCAACTGGTAGGTGCCACTACAGTAGACCCACTACAACCACTACCACTACAGTTGAATCAGTTGCTGAATGGTGAGTCAACATTATGTAAATGCCATTGATTTAATGCATTTTCTCTAGTGGTGACTAGAAAAAAGAAAGAAGTCCTGATCCTGTGACTTTATTAGCAACAATATACTGTAAAAGTAG
Organism: Gambelia wislizenii; assembly: GCA_030847615.1. Classification (NCBI taxonomy): domain Eukaryota; kingdom Metazoa; phylum Chordata; class Lepidosauria; order Squamata; family Crotaphytidae; genus Gambelia; species Gambelia wislizenii. The sequence continues at coordinate 189,304,762 of JAUMIR010000003.1, read as the reverse complement.
CTGGGTGAAACTTTCCATAATGCTTAATAGCCATAACAAGTAAAAAAAAATCACCAGTTAAATGTCCATACATTGTCATGATTTAAAGTAGAAGGACAATTTTTGCTCTGTTCATGTTTGATATAACGTTTCTAAAGCTCATGAACACTTTCATAAATTCAGTGGCACAAACTAACTAAATTGAGAAGTGTCCAGTAGAAGTTAACCATAGAATTGCACTGGATGACCTAGAAATGCCTAGAGCTAACTTTTTTTTTTCAGTTGCAGCAGAGATGGTGGCAAATATAGTAATCATGAATAATCAAATCCACAAATGTTTAATGCACAAATGTGGAGGGACAATTGTACTCAATTTGCCCAGAGCAAATGGCTGAGAATCTTGTTCAGTTTGTTTTTTATCAGAAGTTTTAAAAGTTCATGCATTTCACTATAAATTTGGCAGAAAGCTTAAAGTTTTTTTTTTAAGAATGCAGCAGAATCATGTGTCCTTAGTTGTTCTCCTCTTACTTAGTGAGACTAAATCCCTACACCCTGTTCATAACTCTGAGATCTGATAAGTTCTTGTGTTCTGCATCTGATCTAGTTCCCTGCATACTTGTAACTACTGCTGCCAAATCACAATGTATTGTGAGTCTACATTGTAAAAGAAAGAATGGATTGACATGGATCCTAGGTGTTTTTTATATTGTCAGTATTCTCCCTGAATCGTAGTGATGCCTTTCAGAGGAAACCGAACTAGCAGGGGAGGAGGACAGTTGTTCTACAAACAGTCGTGTAGGAGGAAAACATGTCCATTGTATATTATGCCCAAATGTCACTTTATGGAAAGGAGAGAGAAATGTATAAGCCAAGTGTTGCAAAGCTCATTTTTCAGCTGAGAGACAAATAACCGTGAATGTTATTTTCATCCACACTCCCTCTTACTAAAATAAAGGGAGAGTCAGCAAGGAGCATAAAAAAGAGTTAAATAAATAAATATTTTTCATTCATTAATGCATTGTAGAGAACATTATCAAAGTATTCACAAGTAAGATGTCTGTATCTAGCAACAAGTTTGCTCTAGATTTAGTCTTGTTTACAGTGTACCCAGCAATTTTAAGGAGACTTAATTAAAAGCCATTAATTTTGCCCATCCCTTTATTTGCACAGAACTACCACAGGGATTACTAAATTTTGACCCTGACACAATGCCTATAGACAACAATGGGCATAATGACAGAGCTACTTTCCCCCCTGCCAAGTAAGAAGTTTATAAATATGTCACCATCCCATGGAATTCTCATCTCTTAGAAGAGAAGAGTAACCATATCATAAAGGCTGCAGTTCTGTGCACACTTATTTTGGAGTAAGTCTGGTAAGAATGTACAAGAATGAGTTGTGAATCACTCCCTGCCATCCATGAGCAATGGTTAGGAAAACATATCTCTCATTTTGAGCACTTGGGGGGGGGTATACACATGTGAAAACAGCTGGTGAAGTTATGTGTGTGTCACACACTTCAGAGAGTGTGAAGTACTACTATGGAAAGTATTGTAACATTTGTTTCATGGTATGGAAGCCAATTAATTTAGACAACTAGCATTCTCCTCCCAGTGATCAATCAATTGAATAGTTTGCATATAATATCTCAGTCCAGATTTACTGCAGAACCGGTGGGTCATGCTGAAAGCACATTGGGAGTTCTATTGTGCCTTTTATAACCTATATTTTGTTAGCTTTCCACTTTTTTTTTCTTCTTCTAAAGCCTAGCAAAGGTAACAAGGCTTTAGAATTTCATTTTTGCAGGCAGATACACATATCCAGGTTCCAAGAGCAGGAGACAACTCATTTGCAACACCTGATGAAAGTGGATCCTTGGTAGATGCACTCCCGGCACACTTGGTATGTACAGCCCACTAGACAGCACTAGCAGCAGCTCTTTTTGCCCATCTTACACTTGCCATGTTTGCATTTGTTGTCACAGGTGCAAGCACTACTACTGGTTCAGGGACAGTCTTGAGAATCCATCTTTTGCTCCTCTCCTTCATAGTTTCAGCAGTAAGGCTCAGGTGCAGCCTAGCTGGAGCCCCCATATCTGCTTGTCCATAAAGTACTCCATGGTGCCATTTACACGATGAAAAAGTAGTGGGAGGAATTCGTGTTGAGCACTGGCTGTTTACACGTACATCGTGTCGGGTATGGGATTTTGGGAAGGGGGGCCACCTTTTATCACACAACCCGCGGGACTTTCAGTCCTGCGGTTTGTCTGTTTTTTAAAAAAAAGCCATGGGAGGATTTGGAGAATTGTACATCTAAACACCCGGGACAAGATATCTCAGTACTTGGTGATGACCGGAAATATATGTGACCAGGGGTGGGCTCAGAGAGGAGGGGTCAGTCACCTGTTCAATAGATTCAGCCTCACCAGATGAAAACAAAGGCTTCCATTCCAGCTGCAAGTAGGTTGTGTGTGTCTGCACTAAATCACCCTGTTCAATGGATTTCTACACTGGGAACCCTTCTACTTTAACCCGTCCCTTCCCTGCATGCTTGGTTTAAATTTTAAAGAGAAAGTAAATTGTAAAGAAATCACAGCTGATCCCCCCACCTGCATCCACTCCATTTGTTTAAAAGCACAGTAAAAAAATGCCACCGTTTGAGCAGACAATCATATATTCATACACACACACACATACCCGCCTATATCCACCCCATTTGTTTAAAGGCACAGTAAAAAAATGCCATTGTCTGAGCAGACAATCCTACATCCTCACTTTCAATGGGCTTTAAATTGTGTTCCTTCAATTCGGAAGGACAGCAAAGGATATAGCCACTGATTACTCATTCCTCCCCTCATCCTCTTATTGCCTCATCCCCAATGCAACACTCAATAATCCCCTCACCCCCAACGCAGAAGCTTTAACAAACATTTGAGCCAGCCAATAGTATCGCTCATGGCACGAAACTCTAAAAGAAGTATGTCACTGAGATTGTGAAAAAACAAGTAATCACATCCTTGAATTGACAGCTAAAAAAAATATCCCAGGATTGTAAACTTGTGTAAACAAACAAACAAAAAACCCGGGGTAGTACATAGTGGGAGAAGGTACATATCACGGGACATGATGCAGTGTAAACAATGATCCCGGGATCTCCTGGGATCTCCAGTTAAGAGGCAAAGATCGTGTAAACAGGGAGGGATGAATATGGAATCAAGAAGTCCCGGGACATCCCGTGACAAAAACTACTGTCTAAGTGGCACCGATGTTTTACTAAACACTCTATGGAACTAGCAAAGAGAAGTTAGTTTCATCCAACAATTTAGGAAAACACTATGCTATTTACACCCAGAAAGCAGAATTTTCTCCCTGCTGCAAACATGTCATGCAATGATTTTCAGTCTTTCTTTTCTCCAAATGTGGAACAGCTTGTCACTTTCAGACTTCTAAGTCTTATTCCATCTGTTACAATCAATAGTAGCTGTTGATCAGTCAATGAGGTTTCAGGCTCCATTTGCAAGTGTTTAATCTTTGTATAAAGTGACTGTAACAACAAAATCAAACCTCTAGCCTCCAGGAAGTGCAAACTTAGGACACAGTTTCAACAGTGTCCCCTTGTTTCATGTAAAGTGATGGGGCAGAAGAAGGGGGGGGCATTGTCTTCTGCAGGAAGGAAATGCTTGCTCATTTGGAAGATATTTATAGCTCTCCCTTTAAGTCTAAAAAGCAGGAAATTCTTCCCACTCCTCTCTTTCTTTTCATTTGTGTTCTGAGAATCTGTCCATGTTGATTTCTTTCACTCTGTTTTCTTCTAGTTCTTTCCATTGGATTTTAAGGAAGAAATTTGTGAATTTTAGATAGTTCTTGTAAAAAAAAAATGAACCAAGCACAATTATTACCCACCTCTATTGTTTGTAAATTCTGTAGGTATTATTTCTGCCATCCTTACAATAAAGAGGTCTCTTCATCCTGTCTTACAATAAAGAGGTCTCTTCATCCTGTCTATGTAGTCCTCTGTGGGTTCTCTGCCACTTAGGTGTCAAGTATGAAACAATCTAAAGTGTACTTGAAACTAAAACAGATTCTCTAAGGCAGCTCATTTTTTACAATGAAACACATTATCCTCTAAACTAAAGCATGCACTTTGGCTAACATATGCAACATAAAGGGATTGAAGAACACTCATCAGTGAGGTTTACTTGCATTACAGTTAAAGTACACTTTTTAATAGACTGGTATGGAGAACATTCTTTAAAATAAATGTTGAAAACAACAGAAAATGTCTGAGAATGCACTGACAACAACCTTACAGCAAGGTGGGCTCTGTCATGGCAGGAGGTTGTGGGGTGGTTTGCTACAATCCTGCCAAACAGTAAGGACAATCATGCTTCTTCCTGTGATTTGTGGTTAAACAATTTTTAGTGAACATCCTAAATTTTGTCTGATATTTTGTCAGTCACCTCTCCTTAGATTATATATATATATATATATATATATATATATAGGTGTGTGTGTGTGTGTGTGTGTGAATGACATGTCCATGCATAATGTTGCAAAGATGACAAATTGCCACTCTGATCAGAGTTATCACTGCAGTACTACGATGTTAATATTGCTTCAGAGTGAATACAGCCATCTAGGTAATGTTTCAGGAAACATGTTCTTTTCCTCTTCATTCGATTTGGATACACTTGCTACAGATTTCTGGTAGAGATGCATTTGAAACTTATCTAGTACTGGCTAGGGTTGCCACTAAAATGTCACCTGAAGGAACATTAATGAGGTGTTTGCACGTTGAGTTGGGGGAGGGGGAAGAGGAATTTATATATGTCCAAATGGAAACTGTAAAGAAATTTCATATCTTTATAATAATTCAGAACCCTTCAACATTAGAACAAAAAGTTTCTCCAACAGAAGGAAAGTGTGTGGGGGGGGGGGGGGAACATGTTTTCACATATACGTGCGCGCACACACACATACGCACACATGCACACACACACACACACACACACACATTTCTGATGGCCAGACACCTCAGGGATTTGTGTTTTCTGATGTATATGTTTCATTAGCTTTTTTTTTTTTTTTTTTTTAATGCTTGGAGTTTTTCCCCTCCAAAGCAGTTTTGTAGAGCCTTTAGAAGTTGTGTTAATTAATTTGTCCTTCCTAGTATGTTAAGGGGAATTCTTAAGGTAATAAATAGAGGCATAAAGCTCTTCGGGCTATGAGGCACATAGTAGAAAACACAAGAATGAAATGTGGAAAGACAAGCCTTACTGAAAGGATGCTGTTAGTTTACACCTAGCAAGGACATTATTCTTCCCCTTTTCTATAAAATCAGCACTTATGATCACACTAGTGAATTGCTGATATTTCAGGGAAGTGTGACTCCTTGGTAGGAACCTTGGTGCCAAAATTGGTAGGGATGAGCAAATAACAATCAAATGCAGCTTTTACCTGTTGGTGGTAGGGATGGCAACAGGTCCAGTCCTAGGCAGCACAACTGGAGTATCTTGGGGAGAAAAATCATAGTTATCTATTTTGTTGGTAGCCCAGTGGTGGAGGCTTATGTTCCAAAATAACTTGATTACCTAGTACAGTGGGCCTTCTGTATCTGCAGGTTCAATATCCATGGATTTCAGCATCCACGGATCATCACTGCATACCTAAAATGGCGGCACCCAAACTGAAAATGGTGCTGCCACGTACCTAAAGGGGTGCTGCTGCATACCTAAAATGGTAGAACCCATACTTAAAATGGCTGCTTCAACTGATTAAAATGGGACTCTGCCATCTGTGGTTTTTGCTATCCACAGGAGAGGGGGTTCAGAAGCAAACCCCCATGGATACAGAGGACCTACTGTATGAATCCTGAGTTTGGTGCATGGGGAGCACGATTTTTCCTGTTCCATCTAAGGTGGGCCTAGGTGGGAATAAAGCCTGACAGGGTCTTAAAGGTTAATATGGAAGATAGGGTATATATTAAGGTATGAAGGAGCCTGCTATTACAAAAAGTGACTTGACAGAGTTCCTTCTGTGCATCATTCTTATTGCTATATATTGTGTGTATGAATACCTTATGATTCTTATTATGATATAAAAACAATTCAGATTATATCTTTCAAATTTTACAGAAATCCAATGAAACCAGAACTTTGTCTGAAATTAGTTTATCAATGCAAATAGAAAAATGTATGCTAGAATAAAAATGTATATATCTAGTTCCAGAAACCCCGCAGAGTCAGATCTAGTTACAGGTTTTTCAAAGGGCTTGTTTTAATATTAAAAATATTCCTCATGGAATGTGAGGAGAATCCTACCTCTTCCAATGGCAACCAATGTTGTTCCACTGTTTTTTTTTGGGGGGGGGGACATAAAAAAACTACTCAGGAAAAGCCTTCACAGCTTTTCCTGGAGTTTTTGAAAAACAATGTGGGGAATGTGTATTCCCCCTTATTAGGACAGCAATTCAGACGTATGACCCTGACTGGCTGGACGATCACAGGGGGGGGGGTGCTTGCTAACAGAGCAAGCGCCTGGAGCCACCATGTCGTTGTTTTTTGCATTATTGAGTGATCACTAAGGTGATAAAATGGGGATGTGTTTTTTTCTTTTTTTTTAGTAATGACAAAATATTGAAATATCAATCAAGTGCACATGCTGAACAGGTTTTATTTTTTTAAGTTCCACGATGGCAAAAAAGGGTAGGTAAAAAAAGGGGGAAATCACTCGCACCTGGCATTTTGACCAGCAGCCATGCGAACATTTGGGAGGGCAAAAAGCACACATTAAAACAAACCACAGCTGCTGCAATTTGCTACTACTGCAGAGCAATCTGTTTTTGGGAGACTCGTATAGACAAACCCACAGAGAAATACCATGATCAGCCTGTGGCAAGAGCATATTTGAAAGTTGTTGATTTTTTAAAAAATGAGATAGTGGCAAGTATCCATTTTACTCCTTTTCTAATACAAAAACCATACAAATGGGCAGCATGTTTAAGAACAGCATGACTACAACATCATTGGGTCACTTTCAGGTTGTATCTGTGATATGCAAGATGATGAACAGTGAAACCTATTGGCGATAATCATGTGTAGCAATGATTCACATTTGTGGTATACTGCCTGGAGAGGCATCAATGGGTTTAAATAGAGGAGCTGATAAACAATCAATCCAACTATAAATGTCAAGCCATATTTGAGGCTTGCAGTGATTATTTAGATAGCACTTTGGAAGGGGAAGAAAGCAAATGCATTTTGGTAGTGAACCTGAGCCTACTCACGAAAGTAAAAGGACAGGTTTCACTAGGGATGGAATTCCTCACCAAGTTTCACAACAAATAATTTTAGCAATTTTCTTCCCACTGTGAAAAAGTCTTCAAAAACCAAGCAGTTGCCATACCCTATTCACAATTTGGATTTATTCTCAGCAAAATTTACATGTGATTGTTTAGCATAGAAAACAATCTGCTCAGAAAACAGCATATATATATATTTTTTGCACAGAAAATAATATTTCTGTGCAGATATATTATTTTCTTTGCAGAAGAAAGCTGCTTCCTGCAATAAAAATGTTTTCTCCTCCAATCAACCATGTGTGCATTTTACACAGAATAATTCCCAGCCACAACATTGTCTGTGAAAGAAATATGTGAAGTTGAAGGCTTTCACAGCCGGCATCCATAGGTTTTTCATGTTCCCTCCCCCTCCCCAGGCTGTGAGGCTGTGTTCTGGAAGAGTTTATTTCTGACATTTCACCTGCATCTGTGGCTGGCATCATCAGAAAATGGTGGGGTAGGAGTGTGTGTGGGGTTTATAAACTGTGAGCCCCTGTTGGAGAGGATATTTAAATTTGTGTATTGAATGGGTAGTTTCTGGGTGGAGATATGCAAGGAGGATTACTGTCTGTTTGGCTACTGGTCCGTTGTCTGCTGGAAATCCCCCTGTCCCTGGGTGGAATTCATTTGCACGTGTTGAGTTTTGATTTTAGTGTTTTTCAAGACTGGTAGCCAGATTTTGTTTTCTTTTAATAAATAAATAATAATAAAATTTATTTATACCCTGCCCCTCTGTTAAAACAATTAGGGTGGCTTTTAGGGTTTCTTCTTTCCTGTTGAAGCTGTCGGGGTGTTTGTGGATTTCAATAGTTTCTCTGTGCATTCTGACATGATAGTTGTTGGCCTGGTCCAGAATTTCACTGTTTTTAAATATCATTTTGTGTCCAGGTTGGTTTATAACATGTTCTGCTACAGCTGATTTTTCTGGCTGGCCCAGTCTGCAGTGTCTCTCATGTTCCTTGATTCGTGTTTGCACACTGTGTTTAGTGTTCCCTATGTAAACTTGTCCACTGCTGCATGGTATGTGGTAAACTCCTGCGGCTGTGAGAGGGTCTCTTTTGTCCTTCGCTGACATGGCTCAAAAAAACAGGTACCAGGTGGTGAATGTTCTCTCCTCTTCGATCCAGTAGAAAAGCGGAGGGAGTCAGTGGCAGCAAAGGGTAAAATAGGCCCCTGCCTGAACCCCGCCCCTGCCTCCTCCTAGCCAGGGTGTGTCTACGCCCTGGCCAACCCCTGTGCTTATCTCCCTGCCTATCATTAAAACACCTTTCCTGGATCTACCATTCTTAAAGATCCTGGGGTATGTGTCTGTTCTTGGATTTTCTTGGTTGGTCTGTAGATTGTTTGGAGGTTGTGTTTCCCCATCAGTTTCCCTATTCTGTGTGCGATTCCTTTGATGTACGGTAAAAATAACTTCCTTTTGGGTGGCTGTTTTTCTTCATTTCTGTGGTTTTTTCTGGGTCTGGCTGCTCTTGTGATGTTTGATCTGGAGTAACCATTAGCCTGTAGAGCCCAGTTTAGGTGCTTTAGTTTGTCCGTCAGATACCGGGGTTCACAGCTACTTTTTGTGTGGTCTACCAATGCTTTTATTGTGCTTCTTTTTTGTCCTGATGATTGGAGTTCTTGTGTAGGTATCTGTCCGTGTGTGTGTATTTTCTGTGTACCTTGTACCCTAATCATTGGTTTGGTTTGCAGATGACTAGGACATCTAAGAATGGCAGTGTTCCTTCCTTTTCTTTTTCCCTTGTGAATTGAATATTTGAGTGAATGCTGTTCAGGTGGCTCAGAAATGAGATGAAATTTTCTTCGTGGCTCCAAATGGTGAAAGTGTCATCCACATATCAGAACCATGTTGTGGGCTTTCTTGGTGCTGTTTCCAGGGCTTGCTTTTCAAAATGTTCCACGTAAAATGTCCCAGAAACTAGTCATTCAATAGACAAATTTACATATCGTCTCCAACAGGTGCTCATAGTATATGAACCCCACACACACTCCTACCCAACCATTCTCTGATGATGCCAGCCACAGATGCAGGTGAAACATCAGGAATAAACTCTTCCAGAACATGGCCTCACAGCCCAGAATAAAAACATGGAAAAGTTGTGAAGGAAATAGCTTTTTCTATATAGAAATATTATTTTCTATGCAGAAATTGCTGTTTTCTATACAAAGCAACCATGTGTAAATGTTGCACAGAATAAGCCCCAAACTGTGAAGATTTTTATCAGTCCATGATTCTTCTGGTCAGGGTTTCTCAGCACTGAAAAAACACACACCATGTTTTTCAATCATTTTTGAATATTTTCAAATATTATTTCCATTCCTAGGTTTCACACATTCTTATATAAGTTTTAGTTGGATTTCCTTGCTCCTTGTAGGGGTTATTTTGCCATGCTCTCCTCTGTCATATTGAACATTGTCGGTATACTTTTTTTTTAAGTGTTCCTCTAAGCAAATCAGAGAAATTGACAAGAAATTCTTTAGGACTATACCTGTGTGGATGAATACATTGTCACAGCCCAATCTAGTTCCCCTCCCTCCTTATTAAATCGCATCACGTCACCTGTGCCACTAGCAGGATGAAATGAGAAACAAGGGAACTCCCTGCAGAGGTATCTACTTAGGTCAAAAAATACTTTTCTTCCTCTCTCTCTCTTTTTTTTTTAAAGAAATTCTTCTCCTTGCTTAAATAAAGCAAGTCAGAGATATAAAATGGATTTTGTGAAGTTGAAGGCTTTCACAGCTGGCATCCATAGGTTTTCTGTAGTTTTTTTTTTCCCCAGGCTGTGAGGCCGTGTTCTGGAAGAGTTTATTCCTGACATTTCACCTGCATATGTGGCTGGGATCTTCAGAGAATAGTTGGGAGGGAGTGTGTGGGGGGGGGGTTATATAGTGTGAGCTTATCATGTCATCTATAATGTCATGACTATCATGTCTGAATGCACCCAGAAGCTATTGAAATCCACAAACACCTGGTCAACTTCAACAGGAAAGAAGAAACCATTAAAGTAAACAAAGTTTGGTTACCAGTCTTGAAAAACACCAAAATCAAAACTCAACACATGCAAATGAACTCCACCCAGGAACAGGGGGATTTCCAGCAGATAATGGGCCATTAGCCAAACAGACACTAATCCTCCTTGCATATCTCCCCCCAGGAACTACCCATTCAAATACACAAATTTACATATCCTCTCCAACAGGGGCTCACAATATATAGCCCTCCCCCACACTCCTACCCAACCATCCTCTTAAGATGCCACCTATAGATGCAGACGAAATGTCAGAAATAAACTCTTCAAGAACACAGCCTCACAGCCTGGAAAAAACCCCACAGAAAACCTAGAAATGGATCTTGTTTGATCTTGTTTTCTGCTAGCATTTTGTTTCACTTTCTCCCACTCCCACTGTAACCTAGAAACAATAGTCCCACTTCTGATTTTTAAAGGCCTCAGTGGCTTGGACCATAAATAACAACAGTACAGTTGAACAGATATCAGAATTATCCCCATTGAGTTCAATAGGACAGACTCCGAGGTAAGTGGGAATAGGAGTGCAACCTAGCTGCATAATGTGAACCCCTCAGCTTCCTTAGATCACCTAACGAAGACTTGCTCTGGTGGGTTAGTTTTAAGAGGTAGGACTGGTGATTATTTTAAGCTTTGAGGGAAGTGATGTACACAACAGATTTCAAACTCCCTCTCTAAAGAGCATACCAAGTGTGATCTTCAGCTTGAATTTTAGAAAGCTGATGAAAATGTTGTTTAAAAAACCCCCAAAACTGGGATATTTAATGTGCCAGTTGAGCTTGGTTTTAGACTGTTTCCCTGACTACATTAGATGTGTGCATCATTAAAAAAAAACACCTTGGAATATATTGATTTATTCTACTATTTCAAAGAGAGTTGTTATCTGCCTCGGGTGTACTGTGGAAAAGGGTGGCATATGCATCTCTTAAATATTTTAGAAACATTATGAGACCTGTTGGAGAGGGACTTTTAATCTTGTTTGCCACACATTTCTTATTAGCATGTTTTAAGTATTGCTGTTTTAAATTTAAAATTTTAATGATTCTTAGCATAATACAGTTATGAACAAAAAATATATTTTCTGTCTTGGAAATATCACAACATATCCTAGACAGTTAGAACATACATTTAAAGAAATGGGTACTGTAATATATGGCAAGTTTGCACAATTTGTGATTTGACAAGTCATATTCTGCCAACCAGTCCTGGATTGGGCCTAGTGCTTCCCTTTCTCTTGGTATAATAGTTTTGGGAGGGTAACCAAAGCAGGAGGCTTGTTGCACCATATATGTTGTTGTACTGATTTTGACTTGGTAGGTTACAAGTTGTGCAGCCTGACATACAATGTCTATATAAATAGACAGTTATATAGCCATGAAAAGGTGAATCTATATTTAGTTTGCAAATGTCCTTAAGTCCCCCAGGTCTGCTTATCTCTTTGGTCTCTCTTTCTCTCTCTCTTTCTCTTTTTCTTTCTCTTTTCTCTCAAGTGCTCCCCACCCTCTCCCTGAGAGAATCAGCATCTCTGGCTACCTGGAGGCAACATCCAATATGGCACAGCACTACTTTCTTTGAAGACCTTCCTTCCTTCTCTGCTGAGAAGGGCATGAGCATCCAAGAAGATGTGTCTTGGGATGCAGAGCCAAAGACTATACACAGATCCTCTCCACTTTCCTCTCTTTGAATTGGTCTGCTTGGTTGGGAAGAACTTGGAAATACTGAAAGAGATGGGACCCCACTTCTTAATAGCCAGGCCTTGCCTGTCCAATATTCTTTAAAACGATAATCAAAATAGGGTTTCTTTTGCTGTCATTTGAAACAGACATAAAACATATTTCTAGGTCTGCCAATCCTGAGCTAATCCTCTCAAGAACCAAATGGCAAGCTATTCCTTCCTTAACAAGTCAAAAATTATTGAGAATTCAACATCTCTATCCCACAATAATATTCATTTCCTTCAAATAGGAATTCCCCTGCCCTCTAATATATAAACATTTGTGCTGATGGAGGCATGCTTGCTGTCTTTAAATTATTGGAAAATGCATATATTTGTACTGTAATATCAATCTTGCAAGTTTTATAATAGTCTTCCACGAGTGCTTCACAATGCAGATCACAGCAGGATTATTGGTGGTAAAGACAATAAAGGCAAATATCTTTCTTTGCTAGATGGAAAATATTGGCTATTACTTAATCAATATTAGTCACCTTGCTTTATATTCACCTTTAGGAGGTACATTAAAATGGGGAGAAACAATAATTTTATATATAAAGTGTGAATGGATTAGAAAAATTGTGATACTGTTTCTGTGTTTAGCACTGTTGATGTACCTCAAAGCTTCAACCCACATACTAGGGGAGATCACAGAATCATAGAGTTGGAAGAAACCACAAGGGCCATCTAGTCCAACCCCCTGCCATGCAGGAACACCCAATCAAAGGACTTCGGACAGATGCCTATCCAGCCTCTGTTTAAAGACCTCCAAAGAAGGAGACTCCACCACAATCTGAGGCAGTGCACTCCACTTCTGAACAGCTCTTACCATCATTAAATTCTTCCTAATGTTTAGGTGGAATCTCTTTTCCTGTAGTTTGAACCCATTGTTCCATGTCCTAATCTCTGGAGTCACAGAAAACAAGCTTGCTCCATCCTCAGTATGACATCCCTTCAAATATGTAAACATAGCTATCATGTCCCCTCTTAACCTTCTCTTCCCCAGGCTGAATATACCCAGCTCCTTAAGCCATTCCTCACAGGGGACGGCTTCCAGACCTCATACCATTTGGTCACCCTCCTCTGGACACATTCCAGCTTGTCCATATCCTTCTGGAATTGTGGTGCCCAGAATTGAACACAGTATTCCAGGTGAGGTCTAACCAAAGCAGAATAGAGTGGCACTATTACTTCCCTTGATCTAGACACTATACTCCTATTGTTGGAGTCTAAAATAGCATTGGCTGTTGCATCACACTGCTGACTCATGTTCAGTTTGTGGTCTACTAAGACTCCTAGATCCCTAGATAAAACATTCCCAGTAGGTATTTGAAGGCTGTGGACACAGTACTTGTCCACCTGACCCATGGAAACCCACTGGGTGACATTGGGCAAGTCACACTCTCTCAGCCTCAGAAAACCCTATGATAGGTTCACCTTAAGGTCACCATAATCTGGAAATGACTTGAAGGCATGCAATAACAACAACAACAACAACTCCGAGGTGGCAGTGACATGGCATGAGTTTCCCACAACTCAGGTCCTAAGCACTAGATTGGACCAATAGCCTTGCCCCTGCACAAGCAGTCAGGGAGCTTGATAATTCCTCAAATCTGTAGGTAGCCTATAAGATACCAAACATTTCACAGCATGACTGTGCTTGGCACAAGATAGATTTCTAAATATCTAGTTGCAGTAAATAGCAAAGCAACAGGGTATAAAGGTTATCAACAGGCATTTGTCAAGTGAACAAATTCATTTTAAAATATTTCTATTTGATTTGTAATAACTTGTCCAGCTGCACCTGGGAAAAAGAAATAACTCATTGTCAGCCAAGTGACAGCTTAATCTTGGAGCCACTTTTCACTTGGGAACCCACCCAAGAATCAGTGGTAGGACATTTGCCTGTAGTTGTTGCTGGCTTAGGCTGAAAATTGGTGCATGCCTGTGGCTTGAATAGATCTTGGGGGGAGCATTTGTAATAAAACGGCACAGCAAATGAAAATATTTCATGCAGTTCACTCTGGTTTGGAGGGAGTGGGGAGGGTAATCACAAGATATTTATTGGCATTTCTAGAAATCTGTCAAATATCAAGTAGCACTTGTAACCCACTTTTTAAAAATGTAAATCCACTGTGGTGTAATATATCAAAGAAATAAAAATTAGAATGTTGTCTGAGGCTTGTTCTCATTCATGGAATAAATCCACATTCCTATACCACAGCAGTAAAGAAATGGGTGCATTTTTCTCTTCTCCATTCTATAATGAGATTTCATCAGAACTGATGTGGTCATGTCAAAGATTTATTGGAGCCTCTCTGGTAGGTTTAAGCAGTTTGCCCTTGCATTTACAAATAGCAGCCCTCTCTTTTATCTACCTTTCCAACAGATTAGCAACAGATGGGAACTTATGACTCTGATTATTGCATAGACACCACAATTTCAATGGCGTCCAGTGCTTTGATGAGATAATGTATGCGAAATTCTTTAACACATGCACACATACTTGTACCATTCTAGAAATAAATATCAATATAATTATTTCACAAAGAATAATTAACATAATTCTGGGATGTGGATAAAAAGAAAATTGACCATGATACTGATTGACAGCTTAGGACCAATGAGAAGAAGTACTTTTTCATACAATATTGAATTTAGTATGGAATTTTCAGACACAGTATGTGGTTGTGGCTATTAACTTAAATGGCTTTTAAAGGTCATGATGGAATATCACTGCTGAAGAGAACTGAGCTGAGAACCATCTATGTCATCTAGGCCAGTGGTTCTTAACCCTTTCTTTATGAGAGACCCTCTTTAGAATATATTTTATTGCTGTGCACCCCATGACCTAACTCAAGATTTAAAACCCTAATAGTAACCATCAATAATAATAATAATAATAATAATACACCATCCATAAACTTTCCCTCCCAGGCACTCGGGGTGGGGGAGAGACTTTTTTCCTGCTTCTTCCTGCACATTTGTGGCTGGAGCTGATTGAATGGCAATGTGCAAGCCAAGCCAGCCAGCCTTTGCCTTGGCTCCTGTCACTTGGACGTTCCACTGTTGGGAAGAGTTTGGTCTAGCAGCTTTCAAGCCTTCAAATACATCCTGGGAGGACCTCCATTGACCCCAGGTTAAGAATCACTAATCTAGGCCTCTGCCTTATTTCTATTGTCACTCATGGCACTTTGTTGGCTCTTACCCCATCCTCAACCCTTAAGTCTATGTTAACATTTACCTGGGGTTAGGAAGGAAGTGGTAACAGCCAGAAGAATTCTGGTTTGGTTCCAGTGAAGAAAGAAAGGTCCAAGTAGGCAGTGTGCCTGGCAGAAAATAACCCATCAAGCTGAACTATCAGACCCATGATTCCTTGGCAAACATACACACACATAGAGAGACAACCACATGACATGTCATTGGCAATTTTGTAGCTGATTCTCAATATATAGCTTGCCATCAAACCCAACACACAAAGTTGCACCAGCTTTGTTAATGACACTTATGAATGTTCACTAATCTTAAACTTTCATTTTGCCAAATGGAATTATATTTCATGCAGTTAAGAAGAAGGTTCATTTTGCAGTCAGAACACAAACAATATATTTTCACTAAATTTGTTAGCCCTATAAGACCTATTAATTGTGCATCCATAGTGTGGCTTCTGAAGTGATGCAGGTAGAACATATTCTTCAAACAGCTTCTGTGAAAGAAAATAGCATGACTTTAACAACTGTGTCAGTAATCCAGTTTCAACACTTCTGAGCAAACTGTATTCATGGTGATGTTACTTTTCTAGAGAGGTTTTCCATGCCCTATCAAAACTTGCCTGATTCCTCTCTGTTTGAAAATGAAAATCCAGACTTTGGTTTGCTTGAATTCAGTAACAGTGTGGAACATCTCAAGAAATTGTTAAAGGATTGTCACAACATTTGCCTTCCTTTGCAAATTCTCAGATGCTAATCTGAAAAGGAATTAATATATCTACTTTGGATTTTAGTTTGATCAAAATGTCTGTGACACAACTAATGAAAACTGACCTGAATTTTATGTATCTGTTATTTGGTTTATCATCATCATCATCATCATCATCATTATTTTTAATAAACACGTGTTCTTGTATGGGGTGAGAAGTGATATCTTTTAGAAACAAAATTTGTTAAGTGCCTGGTAATGATCATCATCAAGACACATTTAATTATGCAATATGTGGCTATGAAGTAAAGCCTTCTATCTGAGTGTAGCAGCTATTTGATAATTGCTGTAAACAGAGAACAAAATTTGCTCTGTAGTTTCTGTGGGTGGAGATGTTTGTCAAATATGCCAGGGATCCCCTAGGTTATTTTCCAATTAAAATTGTTCATCAGTTTAGCTATGAACCATATGTTTGTGTGAAAAGACAATTCATTCACAATTTTGATTTTATTTTATTTTATTTTTAATGTCTGGAACTCTGAATGAGAATTGTGTTTAGGTACCACTTTCATAAGCCAACAATTTTAGGACACTTCCCATTATACTGATGGTCTGAAACAAATGCATATCTCATGTAGCTTTGCAGTGTGTACTATAAGGGAAAATATTATTTTCCTCCAAAGTTACATCAAAAGTAAAAAAAAAAATAAATGTTGTCCTACTGTTTGCATAATAACTGAAACTATAATTCTGGGTAGACCAGAACAGAGCTTTTAAAAATTACTGTTTTGGATTTCAATCCCTAGAATCCCCAGGCAGCATGAATAACTCTGGTTTGGGTATATCAGTGGCTTATACTTCTACACACTGCTTACCATAGGAAAAGTCAGGAGGGAACTGAGAACTGTACTGGATTCATAGCAAGATTTCTCGTAAGGTCCAGATCTGGCTTTTAATCCCCCTTGCGAACACCAGTACTAAGTCCCAAAGAGGGAGTAGAAGTTGAATCCCATTCCCAATGTGGAGCCCATTTCAGCTGAATTGGCTTTGACCTGACAATTGTCTGTAGGGCCTTCTGCAAGAATGACTAATACCAAATTGCATGCTATCCATGGGGATGTTAAGTTGACAGTGCTCCAGCAGAAGATTTAAGAGGAAAAGTAAAGAGTAGCAAGGAAGTGATGAGATGGAGTTGCCCCATTGTAGCCAGCATATGTTCTCATAGAAAAAGTAGTGAATAGTGGTGGCTGGTGGCTGCATTTTAGTGGGGCCACAAACCCACTCTATATTTCTATTCTTAACTGTATTCCATTACATAGTCTAAATTAAAGAGGTTTAATGCCTTGGAAAGCCCCTTTAAAGGTCAAGCTAAATTTTGCGGTAGATTTCCTGCCCAACTGAGAGGGGAACCACCAGCCACCATTGAAGATAAGATAGTGTGTGTGCATACGTTATGTATTAGGGAGGGTATAAATTTGTGTGAGAGACAGGAGAGAGAGATGGTAAGAAATGTTGTGAGGGGACAGAGCACAAGTATGGTTTGGGAAAGAGTGTTCTGAATGTATTTATTAAGCAAGGGTGCATACAACATGGAGACAGTAAGGAGGTACAGAATGAATGGATTAGTGTAAGGAGGAAAGGATTAAAATAAAACATTTAAAATCTGTCATACATCCATTTGAGTTTTTTAAAAATCAGGGGGTGGGGAAATCCTCCCTTGAAGTCCACACCACACAGTCAGTCCACACCACACAGTCATTTATTTGGATGAAATTTGGCCACTTCTTTCAGAGTTCAGAGGGTTGAGGTATTGAATGGATTTGACGAATGGATTTTGTTGGACAGATGAAAATTGTCCATGAAAAATAAATAAATTTGGTGGTCTGGAGGCCTTGGAAGAGTCCCTTGGCAGGGGGTGCCATAAGATGGAACCCCATGGGCTTTGCGTGGGCCAAGGACTGTATTTTCTCCACCTATAGTCTAAACGAAGTAGCTCTTAGGCTTTCATGGCTGGCATCCATAGATTTTCCTTGGGTTTTTTTCTGGGCTGTGAGGCCATGTTCTAGAATAGTTTCTTTCTGACGTTTCACCTGCATCTGTGGATGTCATCTTTCTCAAAAAAGATGCCAGCCACAGATGCAGGTGAAACATCAGAAAGAAACTATTCCAGAACACGGCCTCACAGCCTGGGGGGGGGGGAACACCAAGGAAAATCTATGAAGTAGCTCTTAGTTATGTTATTTTGCATACATACAGACATCCATTGTATTTCTATGTCGTAATAAGTTATGGTTTGTGTTAACCATGGTTTGTTGCTTAAATCATAGATGAGCAAACTGACTGCCTGGATCTTCCACGGTAGAGGATTCTGCTACCATGACAAATGATAGTTAAAGCAAGTCTGAGTTCATAAGCCACAACCACCAATAGCAACAACTCTTGTGTTCAGATGTTGTCAGGTTCTCAGAAGGGGGTTCAGATTTCATTAAACTATACTGTGCTTTGCTGTGCTGTGTGAAAGTGATCACTGCAAAGATACACACTGAAGTTGAATGGTGATTTTTTGAAACAGGCAAAATCCCCACAGTTTGGTTGCTTCTTTCTTTATGTCAACTTCCTATTTAAAGCATTTCACTGGCAAATTCAAGAGTTGTATCTTGGAACCTTGAAAGGATGAAGACCACCCTCACCCCTCTCTAATAGCTGACAGGGAATTGGATGTGTAAGATACTCAGTATACGCTTGAGTTATCAGACTAGGTGGTGCCTCTGACTCAGTGAGACTGAGGTATATAGGAGGGATCTTATGTGCAGTTAACACAGATATGGAGTATATTTCACACTGTGTGTGTGAAAAGAATGTGAAGAAGTTAATAAGAAGACAAGTGTTTTTTATAGTTTTATTTTTAAAAATTTCCTTACATTAAAAATGAATTTTCCAAACTTTACAATAGGATCATAGTCATAATAAGAAGACAAGTGTTCAATAGGTAGATACCGTGAAGAGGGGGGAAATGACAATTAAAGCTGAAGTGAAACCTTGGTGAACTTTAAGAAAACAAAGCAGAGCTGGCCCTATTCCTGAAGTGAATAAACTATCAACTTCCATGATTGCAAGTTTAACAATACAGCTAACAAAATGAAAAGCTTTTGTTCCAATACTCTTGTTTTAATATTTTTTTTACAAGTCTACACACACATGCCTATGTGTTATAGTAAGTCTTGGAGGCGCCATTACATAAGCTATTGCATGAATAATGTATACTAAGATGAACTCCTTGCCCAGCAGGTCTTCCAAAAGTGGAGAAAGACAGCATGAAAGAAATAAACACAGAGACAACTGGAGTATCTGTCCAACATTCAATATTTCTTTATCATAGATTAAACCTGATTTTTTTCTACTTTCCTGTAAGAAAGATTTCTTTTTCTGTTCAAGCATAGATCTAGTGCAGTGGCTAGATCTCACTTAAATCACAAACTTATGAACAGGATTCTGTGCAATCATGCTTTCTTAGCTTTAACTCTGTTTATGCAGCATGATGTTAATTATCAGCATCACTCTCATCTTTATTATCCCCATCACCACTAGTAACGAAAAGGATATTTTATTATATTTGGCAAATTGTCAAACAAAGAAACAAACAAGCCCACACATGTTTTCTGAGTGTCAAGAAATCCTTATGAGAAGAATTCTGGACTGATTAGAATTCTTACAGTTCAAAATTTATTCTTTATTTGTTTTGTACAGAAAACTGCATTTTCTGATATGGGAAAAAGCTTTTCACATGTGAATTTTGCACAGTAAAAGTTCCAAATTCTTAATAGTTGTAAAAATTGCACAGTTCTCAATGGCTTTCTCACTGCAAGAAGAAAATTGCTAGAATTACTAATGGCTTTCTTTGAAAAGAAAATTAGTGAAGAATTACATCCCTAACCACCACTACCACCAGCTTTGCAGTTCTGAGAATGGCTGACAATGAATATGCTCGGCTTCCAGAACACTACATGAAGACTAAGTATTTGTTTGTTTGTTAATAAAGCTGGTTGTTACTGACCACCCCATTCTCTATCAGTTTGGCTACCATCATAGCTTCTCAGCTCTTTTAGCTATTCTTTTAGGTGAGCAATCAGCTGGCCTTATTTCAAAATTAGTTGTCTTAACAATATTTATGTGTCTTCTTACATTTTTAATGAAAATAATTCCTTCTCATTAGATACCTTTTAAACAACAACAGCAAAATAATGCACTCTAAAATCAGCTTTGGGTGGAAGTGTGGGAACATTACTCACTGTATACGGAGATAGCGTGTGCCAGTTTTTCATCTTCACAGCTAAAGGTTACTAAAAGGCAGAAATGCTATACAGCACAGCCCATCTTCAAATCTCACCACGTTAAAAATTTCTGAAAAATCTGCAGCATTCCAGGGAACTGATGTTAGCTGCTGCTGCTGCTGCTGCTGCTGCTTCTTCTTCTTCTTCTTCTTCTTCTTCTTCTTCTTCTTCTTTTCGGCTTTGTTTGTAAGGATGTGAAATGTTACCTTACTGGTGAAAAACCACCCTGTACTGGCTGAACTAAAGTGAAGTGGGTGAATGAGTAGAAACTGTAGATTTTTTTTACCATTACAGTATCCCTTGGGGTCAGTTGTTATGACCCCAAAATTATTGGAGCATTCAATGTATGGCATTGTTAAAAATATCAGTCAAACCAACTGTCAAAAAGCAGAATGCATTCATAGTATATAAAGTTTGATAAAGAGTGCCAGGGATACTGAGACCTAACTTCTCTGTGTGCTACTGATTTGGGCCAAATTCCAACATAATATTAGCAGTGGAAAACATTGAAGTAGTGAACTTTTCTTGTTGTGTTTACATTTCATAAGAAGTAGCACATTGGTTCTTGTAGTCCCTGGGTAAACAACCACTTCTTCAACTAGTTGTGCACTTGCACAACCAAAAATTGCATTGGATCCCCTATTTTGCATAGTTCAGAATTAGCTGTCTATGAGTGCAACATTATTTGTCCTGCTGGAATGGCACTCCTGGGTGCTGGGCTTTGTCTGCTTAGCTATTCTAATCACACCTTGATGGCCTCTTTTGTTTGTACGCTGCCTTGGATCTCATGTTGGGAGAAAGGTGTGGTTAAAATAAAAGTTTATTTGTGGCACTAAGAAGCACAGCAAATATTTTAAGATCTATCTGTCTATCTTTCTTTCTCTCTCCCTTTTGGTTTTATTGGGTAAAATAGATTTTATGAAGCATACAAAAACAAAAACAAAAAAAAACCTAAACCAAACAAATGGGGGCAATTAATGCATGCAAATGATGCATGCCATACATAATTTTCATAGTTATTTTATAAAATGTTAAACAAATTCAATTGAATAGGATAGAAGAAAGTGTGCAATTTGAAACTCCTTTGTCTTGAATGTTGAAAAGTAGTCTATTTTTGAGCTTGTTCATAAATGACCTGAACTTGGGGATGAGCAGTGATACAGTGACTTTTGCTGGTGAAACATTATTTAGCATAGTTAGCATAAAAACAGATTTTGAAGAGCTCCAAAAAGATCTTTCCAAACAGAAGAATGAACAACAAGATGGCAAGTGTAGTTCATTGTGACTGTAAAGTGATCCCCACTGAGGCAAAATATACTAACGTAACTTATATGCTGAGATGACAGTGAGTGACCAGGAAAGAGCTGTTGGGGTTGCAGTCGGTGTCCAATAAAAATGTTCATCCAATTTACAATTGAAAGAGAAATTAAAAAAAAATCAAATATCATAATACCTGTATACAAATCTGTGGTTCAACCACTGTGTGCAGTTCTGATCACCATATGCCAAAATTTAGCTAGAAGAGCTGACTTGTACAAAATTCAGGGGTGATCAAAGGTGGGGTGAGACATCTTCATGCAGCACATTGTTTTCGCAAGATATTGTCATAGCCACCAACCTGGATGGCCCTAAAACTAATGAAGGCAAGGCTACCAGTGGCTACTAGTTATGATGGCTATATATTTCCGTAACATCAGTGACAGTATGCTTCTGTATAACATTGCTGGAGAATATGAAGAAGAGGGTGCCGTTGTACTCATATTGTCCTTATAGATATTCCACAGACATTCCACAGACCTATGAATGAACATTATGTAAACAGAATTTTGAACTAGATAGGATTTGGCCCAATCCAGCATAGCATTTGGACAAACGTCAAATAATACTGTGATGTATATAGTTCAGATAATCTCTTGTAAATATGACAGCTGCTTTGGGTGATAAATGTGCCCCTCCATGGGGTGGGTGGGTGTGCATATTCATGCATACATGTGTGTTTTAGCAAAACCGAGGTATTTGTAGGGATTATATGGAAAGTCTACGTTCCTGCGTGCCTATGGCTGCTGTTCTTCTGCTTCATGCTTTAAAAAGCAGTAAAACATGGATTGTGTGGCACTTACTTCATCATGCTAAGATCACTACTCTTTCTCTGATCATTTGATTGCATACGTTATGCATGGGTGGAATGCGTAACCTTTTGTACCTTGGACAACAGCAAGGCTGGGAAACAGTGGCAGGGCTGAGGACCCTATTCCAACTGGTGCAGACGTCTAGGGGCCATTTGTGACACATGGGCTTCCTTGTGCCCACCTCTGGACAGGTTCAGTGAAACAAACATTGTCTCAAATTACTTTTGCCTTTAAAATGACATCTTCCACCCCAATTTTTCTAGAAGTAATGGGGAAAATAACTGGAAAGTAAAATATAATTTCAGAAGAAGAATGGGAACCTCAAAGCAGGTAAAAGTAGATGCTTACAGTTTGTGGAAAAACATGTCCTTGCCATGATGTATAACAAACCCCACAGGTTTCCTGGCAGAGATCCTTTCTGGAGGTTTTGAAATTTTCAGAAGTTCTCTGGGTTTCATTGGGGACTCTGTAGCTGCTAAATAGTATACTGATATTGGCACCTGTTCTCTGGGGACAGCAAGTAGAAGACTAGCAGATACTTGATGAAAAGGCAGAGGAGGGAGACAATGTTGTCTGTCTGACTCTGGCTTTGGAAAATTAAAGTACAATAGTGAAATATATTATTTATGGTGCTCATGAATTTTTAAGCATACAAACACATCCTGAAATATAGTAGCAGCAGGGTGATAAACCTACTAGTCCCTTTGCTGACATTTCTCAGTAGTGGCCACTTTTCATGCAACAGCACTCAAACACAGCCTCTTGCGGCCACTGCAATTCCTAGTTTGAGAGCTTTCTGCCCTTGTTTTGTTAGCCTCAGCATTTAGAAAGTGATAGCTCACCCACAGCAGCTTAAGAATACATCACTGACTATCCAATGCCACCTCTTGCCTTTTTGTATTTACTGGTGTCTTATGTTTCAAGGTTTCTGATGCCCTTGAGAAACTCCAGCCATTATTTATATGCAAAAGAGTGCCAACTATTTATGAAGGCAGTCTGAAGGGCCCTTTGTTAGGAGAGAGGGAGGTAAAACCGAATATGCCACTTAATTTATAACTGAACATTACATTATAAATGTAAATTATTCTCTGAAATCTTTACAGAGTGTGTGGTCCTTTGAAAGACTGAGAACTGCAAACCTCCTGCCTCTCCTCCCACAGACCCTGGAAACAGTGGTGGACCTTGTGGTGAGGCCTCTGGAGATTGGTCTGTTGATTTTCACTTTGTAAAGTAAACCCACTAGTAATGAAACCTAATTTAATTATGACAAATTAGGGGTTTCTCTAGAAGAGAAGATACAATGCTGATTGTTGTGCATTAAGACAAATTTTCAGCAGCATTAATTTGTCTCCATGGTCCTTTGGCAAAATCAATCGTATGCAAAGCTATCTGTGTTTGAAGTGCACACACAGCCATGCCTGTAAAACAAGATGGTGGCCGAGTGAATTACAGTGTGTTATTATTCTCCACATGTTGTTGCTGCTGCACAGTGTTTTTTAAAAACTGTAAATCAAAGGTGCACAAGTGTGACCTTCTGCTTAAAAAAGCTATTTGTTCACCTCAGCACAGCAAAAAAATGTGTGATTTATAACACAAAACTCCAAAATGGTGCTTCCAGCCTTGGCGGCAATCCCAACCCCTGCACATGTCTGACCAATCTGCTTTCTACTTCCACCTTCATCAAAAATGTGCAGCATCCTGAATGAGAAGTCCAGACATGTGATACTGCACAAACCCACACATTATTTAAAAAACCTTGGGGAAAACCGCAAAGGCTTTTACCATGCAGTAGATGGAGATTTTGGTCCCCCTTCTTCTGAATACTGTGAATCTAATTTACAGCATGTAGGGACAAAGGGTATTCTCCTTAAATTCTATACGGAATATTTTTATCATCTAGACAACCCCGGACAAAGTTGTCCCTGCCCAAACCCCTGACAGCAGAAGAAAGAGAGTTGGAGTCTTTTCTAGAGAGGCAAGGTCTTAAGGATGCAGCTCTTGATGTGGAGAATGAGTTAGAATTTTTTCCTGTTTTTTGCAGAAAGGCTTTTGGTTCAGATTTTCCCCCAATGGAAGGAGTTCGATTTACTCATTATCACAAAACCTCAGCCAGCAGAATAGACCGTGTGAGAACAGTGAAGGAAATGAAGGTGGAAAAGTGCACTGTTATGATCACCCCTTGGTCGGATCATAGGCTCTTGGCTGTAGAGTTCAGTATAGGTCAGGTTTACCCCAAAGGAAGACCTCTCTGGAGGTTGCGCCCTAAATTTTTGGAAGATGTGGCATATAAAGAGTGCATCGCCTCAGCACTAGCCCACAGCCTAACTCTTGCGGACATGTACAAGGATGATTTGTGCAGGTGGTGGGAACGTGTGAAACACACAGTTCAGGCCACTAGCCGGGCCTACGAGACCAACATTAATGGGAAACAGATTCAGGAGTATCATTTGGCCATTTATCATTTTTTGAAGTGTCATTATCGATTGAACCAAGGTGTTCCTTTTTCAAAACAAGAGCTTAACTGGGTGAAGGGAGTGATAGCAAGATTTTGCCAAAAGCAAAGACAAAACAGAAAGAGGAGTAAAAATTTCAGGACTCGAGGTGGTGTGGTTGATGTGGATGAGTGGGCAGGCGCCCGGAGTCCAAGGGCTCCAATTGAATTAAACGGCTTAAGGGCCTCCGAGTCAGACCCTATTGTATTTAGACCAAGTGAGATGCTGGATATCATGGAAGGATATTACAGGCACTTATATGCTCGGAAAAATATAGATATAGAAGAGATTAAGGGTTTTTTTCAAGCTTTTTCAGAGGACCAGATGGGCACCCTCTAGAAGGGTCTGAGTCCAGAGGACAGGAAGAAGTTGGTCTCTCCTATAGAAGAACAAGAAGTTCATGAGGTCATAGTTCAGGGGAAGGGTAAGTCTGCCCCTGGCCCAGATGGCCTCAGTTGGAATTTTTATAAAGTTTACAGGAAGTGGATTGTTCCCCCTTTGACAACTTTGTTTAATTTTTTGTGGGATAATGATGAGCTCCCTGAGACATTTTATCAAGGGGTCCTGATTTTTTCCCCAAAGGAGGGTAATCCTACCCTCCCAAAAAACTGGCGCCCCATAGCTCTGACCAACGTAGACTACCGCATGTTGGCAAAAATACTGAACAATCGGCTGGCTAAGGTGGCTGATAAGATTGTGATGGAAGCACAGACCAGACCGGTAGGACTATGGTGGACTCTCTTTGTTTGTTTCGGGAAGTGTTCTGACTCAACAAGGAGGGAGCTTGGACTGGTCAAATCCTACAGGTCGACCAGATGAAAGCTTTTGACAATGTAGATCATACGTTCCTATGGGAAGCTCTCAAGTGGAAAGGGGTGCCAGAGAGATTTATTGCTTTAGTTAAATTGTTTTATAGGGATGCAGAGGTAGTTTTGCAAGTCAATGGTCATAGAGGAAAGAGGATTAAGTTAAATTCTGGGGTGAGGCAAGGTTGTCCCCTAAGCCCTCTTTTGTATGTTATTGCTTTGGATGCTATTCTGTGTAAGATTAGTTTGGACAAGAGCATCTCGGGGATCCAAATTCCGCGTCCGTTGGACAGTTCATGGTTGGTTCGATATGAATCTGTTAAATTTGTTGCCCATGCTGATGATGTGTCCTTCTTGGTTAAGGACAGGATGGAAGTTAGAAAGATTAAAGATGCTTTTGAGGCCTACGGTCGAGTTTCTGGTGCTCGACTTAACATGGAAAAGAGTTTTTTGATCAGGATTTTTGCTGCAGAGGACAAGATGGCAGCTATTCCTCTAAAGGACGTAGTTGGAGAAAAGGAAAGGTGGCAAGCAGAGCAAGAGGCAAAGATGGATAGGGTGAAGATCCTGGGGCTGAATTTTGCGTTGGCTCCAGAGGGATGGAAAGAAAATTGGTATCGCTGGTTGGAAAAAGTGAAGGAGAGGGTGGCCCTCTGGCAGAGATGGAAGCTGACCATTTACCAGAAAGCCGCTTTTGTAAATACCTACCTACTTCCGGTGGCAGCCAACTTGGCGGCTGTTTTCCCACCTCCAGATTCAGTGATTAAAGAAGCTGATCGGGTTCTCTTCAAGTTCCTTTGGGGAATGGCCACATTCCCCCTGGCAAGGGCAGTGGCTTATGGGCAGGTAGAACAAGGGGGCCTAGACTTCCCAGCCCTGGGACCTAAGTTCATCGCCATCTTTTCTGCTCAAAACTTTGGGAAAGTTTCTCTATTACAAAAGGGTCAGATTCAACCTCAGGCTTGGCTAGTTTTGTTTTGTGAGTGCTGGATAGGGACTAGATGGGGAAAGACTTGGTGGGAGGAAGGCTCATTAAGTTTTAGGTTTTCTTTACCTGAAAAATTGAAAGCACCAGATTATTTGAAAGACTTTGTTTTTTACATAAAGAAATATAAAATTCATGCTGAGGAGTTGAAGGGGGAAGACAGACCAGGTCAGAGCATCAAGAGGAGTTTGTATAGGAAAATAGTGGAGGAGATTTATGTTAACCCGTTTTTGCAAAAGCATCAGGCCAAACTAGATTTATCAGAATACCTAAATCACCAGACTAACCCAATTGAGTATTTCATGGACAAAAGGGTCCCCAAAAAGTTGTGGGACTTGAGGTGGAGGCTCTACCATCAGGTTCTTAATCTGAGGGGAAAGAGACCATGGACCGCAGAGGATGAGCAGAATTGTCCTCGTCTGAAATGTAAAAAGGCTGAGATTTTGAGTGGCGTGGCACAAAAGGAGATGACCAGACATTTTGTCCAGGACTGCCCAAGTGCCCGGGAAACATGGGAGGAGGTGGCCCGGGTCCTGGATTGGCCCAATTTGGCACAGCAGGCTTGGGAGACAGTGCTTTCGGGGACTGAACCTCCAGAGGGTGTCAGGGGACCCAGAAAGTCAGTGGGCCAAAAGAGGAAGAGGAAGGAGCCTGGTTCCGCCATGGCTGAGAGGTTTTGGAAAGTGCCCTGGTCCACGGTGCGCCTGGTAAACCTCTATGTGATGTTAGGGTTAGTTTTCCAGAGACAAAAGGAGGTGAAAAGTCAAAATCTGCAGGATGTAAAAGGCACTGCCTATTATGTGAAGTGAAAAAGAGAAATTGCCAAGCTATCGTTGGAAAAAGTTTTGGCCGTGGTTTAGTGAGACGACCCCAGCAATAACATAAAATGATATTTTAAATAAATATTTTATTAATTTTGTATTTTTTTGTATTATTATTTTTAATTAATATTTTATTGGTTTTTTTTCCATTTCTAAGTAGGTATAATTATAATGTGTAAATATAATGTGATTATAGTGTGTTTAGATTAAAGGGAAAAATACATTAGTGTTAGGATAGATTTACTTTTGTATTAGTAAGAAAAGAGGAAAATAATTAGTATTGTTTTTATATTATTGTTATGGCCTTTTGCGGTCGGGTGTATTTTTTAGTAGAATGGTCTTACTCCAATTAAAAAAAAAATTCCTAGGACTTAGGTTGTCCTATTGATTGCAGTGGGTCTAAGCAAACTCAGTCTGTATCCGTTCCAGAATTTTACTGAAGAGGCCTAATAAATGTAAGGTTCTTTCAATATTTTTTTCTTGTTATCTATCAGACTTTTAGTTGTACCTGTGGGAGGAAAGGTAGACAACAGGGTCATTTCAAGCTAACTGGTGAGCTTGGGTTTCCAATATAAGTGTTTCCCCTTTTTTGTGTTTTGTTTATCACCATTCAATATATTAGCTTCTAGGACATTTGCAATAAGATACAACCATCAGTAATGAAATCTATGCAATAAAAATTAGTTGAGTACATTGTAGCAAAGCAACTCAGTCATAATATATCCAAAATTAAACAGTAACTCAAGTAGGTTGAAACTCTGAAGTTAAAAAGCCTAGGAGTCAAAAAGAAGTATTTGCTTGGTGCTGAATAACTAACTAAGGACTTTTTCAAATGGGGTAAAAAAAAAATAATAAATAAAAAAAAACAATAAACAAGGAGGTTGGGAGAACGGGTCTGTTGCGCTTACAGACCCCATTTCAGATTATTCTGTCCTCTTCCCGACCTTCCCCTGTCCTTCCTCCATGCTGCCCGCATGAGAAACGTGCCACTTTTATTCATGGAAAAACCCCATCAATAAAAGTGAATCCCGCACTGTCTGAAACGGGGCTCTGTAAGCACGACAGCCCTGTTCTTCTCCCGACCTCCTCAGGGTTTTTTTTTTTAACCCCATTTGAAAACGTCTTAAGTAAAATCCCTTGTGTGGAAGTTCAAAAAATGAGTCCTTGCTGCCCTAAAGGTTTGACACATATTACTTCAGAGATTGGAACATGCAGAAGAGAGCCTTTACCAAAACAAACAAACAAACAAAAAAACTTAGCTCACAGACAGGTTAACACAGAAAAAGATGCTTCTTCAAGGATCCACCTCTCATGCCGTGTGTGTGTTTGTGTGTGTGTGTACTTGCCTGCCTGTTACAAGAAATGTTGTAAAATTAGATTAAAGCCCAGAAAGAGGAGCCCACTGTAATTGGGCTTTATTGCAGGTGCCATTCTTAATGTGCTGAGGGTTGTTTCCATATTAGTGTTCTTTCTGACTGCTGAGGCATTGTTGCTTCATAGTCAGATGGTATAAGAATAGGAAGATCTATGAGTTTGGGTTTCTCCCACATTCATATTTTTCTTTTTCTTTTTTTAAATGTCAAGTTCTTTTCTACCTTTAGTATAAAGATGTTTGTGAAATTTCTTTCACTAATATGTAAAATTTGTGCATCAAAATACCTCCGTACAAAATTTGTACCAAGGATATTCAATAGGATATTCAATATTCAACCCATTGAATATATTCAATGGGTAAGACCTTCCTATTTATTTATTTATTTATTAGATTTATACCCAACCTTTTTCCCAAGACAGGACTCAAGGCATGTGAAGGTGAGAAGCCTCTCTAAGGAAAAAAGAGGTGGCAGTAATAATTCAATACTAATATTATTGAATATAGAAGGGATTCAAACCCAAATTTGTAAAGTTAAATATTCAAAATCCTTTATTTGCATGAATGAATCTATCAGTTGCAGATTCTCCTCCATTAAGACAACAATCCTCAACTTCTTTCCCTCTTGAATATGAAGACATTTAGAATCTTTGGTACATATGTTATCAGGAAAGAACTGAAATGAAATTATTCCCCATTCCTTGCTAGAAGCAGCATTTTAAGGATAGTTCAACACAGAACTTAACAGAGTCATGTTTCCAATGTCTGTCCACACAGGAGATTTTCACATGGGGAAATTATTCCCTGGGGAGATCGAGACAGAAATGGGTCTGTTCTGGAAGCAGCGCCATGTTTTGCATGCCTACTTCCCTCTCCCGATCTCCTGTCATCCTGACGCTGTGCTCATTCTATTTCCCTCCCACTAGGTTCCGCGATTTTTTATTAACGAGAGTTCGTTGTTAATAAATATAGAATGAGCACAGCGTGAGGACGACGGAAGATCAGGAGAGAGAAGGGGGCATGCGAAACGCAGCTCTGCTTCCAGAACAGTCCCATTTCTGTCTCAAACTCTCTGGGGAATAATTTCCCCATGTGAAAATCTCCACAGTTAGGAGAGGAGGAATGCTCTGCATCTGCAATGCATAAAGCAGGGCTGACAAATTAGCCTAATCTAAGTCACTCTTGTGTAAGGGCACACATGAGTCCATCCCATATCTGCATTCCTCTGGAGATACTTTTTAAAAAAGTATTTTTCAATGCAAATCTAAATATGGATTTTTAAACATAGATAAAATATATTTTTGCATACCAATGATCCCGTGCCCTGTAGCTGATGATATAGTGAGGAGAGCATGGAGGGCATTGGCTGTCATGCAGCAATTTTATGCATGTAGCTGCACTGTCTTGCTTCCTTACAGAATCAGCCCAAACACACCTTTCTGCTGCAGCTCCTGGGCATGTAGCAACAAAAGAAACAGGAGCACCCACCATTGCCACAACCACAATTCAGCATTCCCAGAAGGCTACTGCTGCTGAACCTGAAGTCTCAGCCTTTGCATCTCATGAGTGCTTCTTTCCTTTCAAACATTATTTCGAGCGTTCCCTCACTAGGCTCAGATGGAGGAGAACTCTTATCCAATGACCTTTTCTTCCAGTCACCCATCACTCTCTCTCATCTGCCGTATCTATTGCTTAAATAACTAGGTGTTCTGACATTGCTATATGTGCATCATCACCACTGAAGAAAATAAAAGCTACTTAAACAGCAACACCTGAGCAGAGTGGTTTCTTGCTGGATGTATCTATAGACATTATATTTTCACTTATATCACTTTCCTTTTGAACTTGGCAAAGGAGAAGTCAGAACCATGCCTCTTTAAAAATAATAATGGGACAGTAACATTAAGGCAATGAACACCTGAAGGGAATGGGCTACTTTTGCCACCACCACCACCACCCCAAAAACAACAACAACAACAAAAAACCACTGGGTGTTCTGCCTGCCAAAGAAGTGGAATGAACATGTGAGAGAAGGGAAGGCACAAGATAACTAAGTTATATTGAGCATACTCTCTAAACAGTGGCAGCTGGTGGCTCTGAATTCCAATGGGGTAGTGAATGTACTCTGGATTTTAGTATAAACAGGTACTATCCAAGGTGCTAAACCCTACTAAGTTCAGCAATTTGGATAGTACCTTCAAAGTCTGGACCAAGGAATTTATCAGACTACCCCCCGCCAAATAGTCCGTTCTTTTGCCAGCATAACTGCCAGCAAAAGAACTCCCTATTGCTGCACCTACCTTGCTTTCCTTGCAAAGGCTTCCCAGTAGTGAAAGAGGAAGTGAACAGAGCTCCATTCACTTCCTCATTCAAAATCCCATGGATTCTTGCGAGAAGACACTTGTGCAGGAAATTAAAAAAAAAAACACAAAAACAACACAGATTTTTTAAAAAACACACTTAAACACGCTTAAATACTTACAAGTACCCTGGTGAGGGTCAGAAAAAGTGTGTCACTTATCTGGATGCCAGAATCTCACCTGGAAATGTTTGCGGCAGGCTGACCGTCGACACTGCATTTGCGTGAGTACAATGGTGTGAGGTTTCACATATCGGCAATGCCGGCACAAAAGTGCCACGGGGGATCAATTGATGGCTTCAATAAAATAGGATGGGTTTTGGCAGGGACAGAAATGCAAAAGGGTGATGTCATCTGATATGCACCCCCCTTTGCAATTATATGGCATCATTATGATGCCGTATTTAGAGCATCTGATAAAGTCCCAAGACTGGAGCAGATTCATTGCCTCAGTGACTTGGGAGCCACCAGCTCTAACTGTGGATTTATGTCCTTGTATGTGTAAGTATACTGAGTAACAATTTCAGAGGATGTTTCCCAAGATTCTCATAATTAATTTCTCATTTCTTTATATTTCACATTGAACGGAGGAAATTTTATGATTTGAATTGTGGTGGACAATGTTGAGTCCCATTGACCACTTTTGACCTTTCCCCACACCTTAGTGTACTACATCTCCCTCATCTTCAGAATGTTGAGCAAAAAAAATAAAAAAATTAAAAAAAATGAAAAAAAATCAGAATTGGCCATTTGTGTCGCCAGAAGGCTTAGCTGGTGTTGATTTACCATTCAATGTGACATTTAATATTTCTTTTGTCTTTGCGGCCTGGAAGGATTTGGGTTAGTATTTTTTCTCTTGTTATTTTGATGCCCTCAGGGCCAGTTTTAGGCCGGTAATAAATATTTTGAAAATATTTCTGAGAACTGTCCAAAGGACTTTTTTTTATTGACAGTATACAAATGATGTACAGGGTGTGTGTGCATAGTAAGTCACATGAATGTCCAACTGCATTCTTAAAACCGCAGGAAGAACTAAGCTTCTACTATAGTATGTGTTGTTGTGTGCCTTTAAGTTATTTCTGATTTACAGTGGTCCTGAGACAAACATTCCATGAGTGAAAAACAGTGCGTTCGCCTCCAATGCTAGCCGCAAGAGTCATGGACGATGCTGAGAGAGAAACAGCGTCGTCTAAAATGGACCCCTTGCTGCGCGGCAACCTCATTACTGTTCCGGAGGCTGCTTGCGTGGCAAGAGCCTGAAAGAGGCGTCTGAAAATCTCCATAGTCCAACACTCAAACCACTGTGCCACTGTGGCTGTCTATACTATACTAGTGCTATATTAAAATGATTTTTTTTTTAAGTTTCTCATCTGTGGGTGTGACTAGTAGGCATATTCAGTTATTTTCTTGCAATACTTCTAGGGCTGTTCTTGTCAAATTAATTTAAATCTATAATCTAGAAATATAACAGGCATATCAAGTGGCATGTTAAATCATAATTATGTCACAGCTGTTGTCGCTTGAAGCAGCCATTATTATGTTGTGAAATGAAATAAGAGGAACAATAAAGAAAAGTGATTGTGTTTTGATCTTTCCACATATGTTATCACAGTGTTCTTCTCCATTAAAAAATATACAGTCCTGATAACTTGGACTAAAACTGTGAGCAATGCTTTTTCATGATGATTAGGAATAGTGAATGTGAAGGGGTAATGGATTGAAAATAAATTATTAGAAATAGGATCACCCCAGTTCCATGTGGACCAGTTTTCCCCTCTCTGTCTCTGTCTTTCTATTTCTTCATTAGAATGCATTCCCAACCAAAATTCTCTGGTTGAGACCCACAATGGGGGAGATTGAGGATGAAGCTCTGCAACTTTCTGTCCTCATCATCCTCCAAATTGTTAAAGGTGAGCTTCTTTGGTAGGAAATGGTTTTCAGGTTCTCTTTGCGGCTGAGAAGTCTAGAGAATCCAGACTGTACATCACACAGGGTGCCTCCATGGATAGGAAATTCCTCCAGCTGCAAGGGATGGGCAATAATGAAGACAGTAATAAAAGATGATGGAGCTGTCTGATGGTCCTTACTGCTCTGTCTCCTGTGTTCATTATTCCTGAAAGCAGAGCCTGAACAGAGTGGCACAGGTGAAACAATGATAGAGAGGGCTCAATGGTCAGTCTTCAAAGATTGTACCAGCAAGGTCATATATAGAAGTAGCATATTTAACATGCACATGCTGCACCATATGAAAATCTTTTTTTTCCCAATGTGAAAAACTAGCATGCCAAGAAAAGGGCTTCTTGCTCACTTTTATCTCTGACACAACCGATAACTAGTATTGCTCACTTTTATCTCTGACACAACTGATAACAGTTGTCTGACACAACTGACAACTAGTATTGTGATAACTAGTCACAACTGATGGAGATTTTATCATGGAGGGAGAGCCTTCAGATGTGCATAACAGATGCTATTCAGTTTTCTGAGGAATGAGAATGTAGGATGTGCCTTCCTGCATGGTTTAACTGTCTCTTAGGTGATTTTCATATATTAGAGAAATGAGTAGTTAAATGTCTGTAATTACCTGGCAACAAGCTGGGATATGGCTGGCATAGCTGGCTCACTTGAAAGCAAATGGCAGAGAGGCAGGAAACAGATCTTGTGGGGTTTAGTGACAGCCAGGGGAAAAGAATCAGAAGTTTCAAAATTTTCAAGTAAGTTCAAAACATAGCCATGGAACTCTAGACAGCATGAGTTGCACCATCAGCAGTAGCATTTTCTGACTTCATTTTACTTCATTTTTAGAAGGGATCTGAAACTAAGAGAGCTCATGTGGCATTGATGGCCTTGCTTTACAAGGCAGAGCTGAAGAGCAATGAGTTCATTACAGTTATCCCTGTGTATGTTCCCTACAACAAATGTGGGTCCTATTCATATTTTGGGGCTACTTGTACACTAATTATGCATGGGTCTTGTCAAGCCCATTTCAAATTATGATTCCTTTTGTGTGAACAAGCAGGAAAGAAAAAAAAAGTGGCTATGGTTTGGTCTGACATGTTTCAGGGACTGTGTTAACATGGGGTTAGCTGTCACAGGAGTCATTGAATATAGTACAAGATCCCTGCTTTGTAGCTTTTCCAGTGTCCTCTCCCTTGCCTAAATAGTTGAAGCTGCAGTACATTCCTGACTTGGCTTGAGAAACATGTTGGTCCCTATTACCCTCTCATTCTCATTTTTTTTCCAACTTCCCCCTTCAACACAATTCCTAGATAAATATATTCTCCACCCTCCCACCTTCTCTGCCCTTTTTTCTTTCACCCCACCCACAACTCCTTTTAAAATACGGTACCTTCTTTTCTCCTCTCTTCCAAGGCATGGTAGATTCTCTGTGTTCTAAAATTACCAGAGCTGGGGGGGGGTACCCTATCCCATTTGATGCATATCTTTGCAAACTCTTACAAGAGGGGGGAAATCCTCATTTGTTAAACCTGTATTTTTTTTTTTAATGTATTGCATAGTTTCTGAGAAATTATTGTTGTTGCTGTGTGCCTTCACAGCATTTTGACTTATGGTGACCCTGAGGTGAACCCATCACAAGGTTTTCTTGGCAAGATTTGTTCAGTGTGGGTTTGCCTTAACCTTCCTCTTTCCATGGCTGAGTGAGGATTTGAATCCTGGTCTCCAGAGACATAGTCCAACAATCAAACCACTACACCATGCTGGCTCTCTGTGAATAATTGTGGCTGATGTTTAGTCTATCATACTTAATGACATCATCGTGACATCAGGGCCTCCCTCCTGGGGGTTTGTGGGTTAGGGGTAGGGGGTCATTTGAATGTGTATGCTTTTCTTTTTTTGGTGTGTGTTTTCTATGTTTTGTTTTGTTTTATATTGTTTATCTGCTTACTTGTTCGTTGTGCGTTAATGTATCTAAGACAAGTTGTTCAATTTTTTAAAAAATGTTATAAATCAGGGCCTCCCTCCTTGTGACATGCCTAGGGACTTTTCTTTGGTATCAGGCTTTGACCTGGAAATCTCAGGTGCTAGAA
The DNA here is from genome assembly GCA_030847615.1 of Gambelia wislizenii. Taxonomy (NCBI): domain Eukaryota; kingdom Metazoa; phylum Chordata; class Lepidosauria; order Squamata; family Crotaphytidae; genus Gambelia; species Gambelia wislizenii. The sequence continues at coordinate 189,269,440 of JAUMIR010000003.1, read as the reverse complement.
TGTTCCTCATTCAGCAATCCTACTTGCTCCAAATGGCCTAATGGCCCCAAGTGTATATATCCATTGTCTCTTTCCCCATTCCTCTTCCTTTGCTCCTGGCTTTTCTGTGCACTGTAGCACAAGAGCAACACACAAGGGGAAAAAAATCTTCATGCTGAGCCAGAGAGGCCTGGCAGCATTTGGGGATGAGTAAAGATGGGTGCCTAGGCTTTAAGTAAAAATCAGATGTGTTTGTCCAGTGCCAGTTGCCTTGAGATATGTTTCCCTTCTTGGAAACTTGAAGAAGTGCAGCAATTCCCTAAGACTTTAGCTGGCACCATGAGACTTGGCAATCCCAGTGGTGTATTATAATCAACATACAGTGGTATATTACATCACGATTGTACCCTGAGAAACATTGTAAAAGAGAACGCTCCCATTTCATTAATATTAGTGAAACTTTACCAGGATCATGCAGATATAGACTGCTTGTAATGTATGCACATGTCATACTAAAGAATCATAGAGAAAACCTACATATGCCCATTTTCTAAAAGAAAGCATTGTGGTTACAGAAGACTTCTGATAAGAGAGAGCCCACCATCAGTACAATATTAGATTTCATCCTTGACATGAAGAAAATGACAACACTGAACCTATTAACCTTCTGCTCTTTAACAGTAAATATGAGCATTTATCAACTATTCCCTCTGCCAGCATCTAAGACAACTTTATTAAAAGTTGGATCTCATGATGACAAGATAACATCAAGATAAATGGGACTGCATACAAATGTGGTTAGTTTCCTTCTTTATTGCTGGTATATATTGAGACGTAACACAGGTACACAAATTGGGGCAGACTTATCTGATTTTCCTTGGGTTTTTTTCTGGGCTGTGAGGCCGTGTTCTGGAAGAGTTTCTTTCTGATGTTTTGCCTGCATTTGTGGCTGGCATCTTCAGAGAATGGTTGGGTAGGAGTGTGTGGAGTTTATATACTGTGACCTCTGTTGGGGAGTATATGTAAATTTGTGTATTTGAATGGTTAGTTTCTGGGTATAGAAATGCAAGGAAGATTAGTGTCTATTTGGCTAATGGTTGGGTTAGTTGATGGGCCATTATCTGCTAGAACTCCCCCTGTCCCTCGGTGGAATTCCTTTGTAAGTGTTGAGTTTTGATTCTATTGTTTTTCAAAACTGGAAGCCAGATTTGGTTTACTTTGAGGTTTCTTCTTTCCTGTTGAAATTGTCCAGGTGTTTGTGGATTTCAAGCTTCTCTGTGCATTCTGTTATTCTATCATGTCAGAATGCACAGAGAAGCTATTGAAATCCACAAACACCTGGATAACTTCAACAGGAAAGAGGAAAGCTTAAAAGTAAACAAAATCTGGCCCCCAGTTTTGAAATACAATAGAATCAAAACTCAACACTTACAAAGGAATTCCACCCAGGGACAGGGGGAGTTCCAGCAGATAATGGCCCATCAACCAACCATTAGCTAGACACTAATGAGCCTTGCATTTCTATACTCAGAAACTAACCATTCAAATACACAAATATACATATACTCCCCAACAGGGGGTCACAGTATATAAACTACACACACACTCGTACTCGTCCATTCTCTGAAGACGCCAGCCACAGATGCAGGCGAAACGTCAGAAAGAAACTCTTCCAGAACACGGCCTCACAGCCTGGAAAAAAAACCAAATAAAATCTATGGCTGCTGGCCGCGAAAGCCTTCGACTTAACACAGACTTATCAGAATCAGTCTTCCTTTGGAGTTTGTTCTTTTTTTCTTTTACGTTATTGTTGTTGCTGCTGCTGCTATTATTATTGTTTTTGTTCCGACTAGTTTGTCATTCCTCAAGATAGGACATTATACCCCTGTAGGATAAGAGTGTTTTTAAAAATAAAAAAATAAAAACCAAAAAGTAGTAATCAAAGGAAGGTAAGAAATATAAGTTTTCTTTATAGGACAAAAAGGTAAAAAAAACTAAATTAGGTCAATCATACAATAAAACAGTGATTTATAAAACAGAATATAAATCAAATTCAGCAGATAAAACTAAATGGGACTAAAATTAAACTAAAAAACTAAATAAAACAATGGAGAAAGGAAAGGGTCTTTTTACGTCATGCTCAAAGAACTACCGTATAACATAAGGGCCAAGAAAATCTCTCTACAGATGTCATGCTGTCATGGAAGGGCTCTGTTGCTTTTTGCCACTCATCTTGCATCATTTATCATTAGTATCATTAGTCTCAGTGCTATCCATAGTCTTTGGCTGAATCCACACCTGCAAAATAATTTGTCCTTATCCCGGGTGCTGTTTGAACACACAACATTCCTCCTACTTTGAAGTGAAATCACTTCTTTTCCACACCTGAGGATTTAAAGCTTCAAAAAAACCTTTTTATTCCACAGTTTCTTGGAAAAATTGGCTTTTAAAAACATTTATTTGCTTGTTTTATTTATGTGCTGCCTTTCTCCCAGAAGGGACCCAAGGAAGCTCACAAAATTACATAAAATACAATTTAAAATCATTAAAAACCTTACTATATAAAATCTAAAATTAGATAAATCATATGAAGTTAAAGGATTAAAATAAGTAAAATAAAATTTAAAAATATATGTATATTTAAAACACATAAAAACATTTTAAGAATCCACATGTGTCCTGTGCACCAAATCAGGATTGGGGTGGACTCAGGGTAGGGTGAGGGTGGGGTGGTTTAAGGGTGGGACAGGTGTCGGTCGGAGGTTACCTTGGCATCCTCATCTGGCGTGCATGGTGCCACCATTTGTGTTGTTGATGTGCTTCAGCAGCCGCAGCCTGAGGAAAGTCCATGAAGGGCAGAATATAAAAGGAGAAAGAGGACAGAGGATGATGTGGTGGGGTGGGGTGGGGGACAGTGACATTGGCTAGGAAAGAATGGGTGAAATGGGGAATGGGGATCAGAAGGTGGGGGGCACTGTCTGGTCTCATTTCAGTCCTTGTTCCTGTCCAATCACTGAAACAGCCATACTCCAGATGGTGATAATATCCACAAGCTTCATAGCCCCTCTTCATAATTTCCAGGCCCCCATCACAAAATGCACATACATAACTTGAGTCTGGCAGGTGGGAGGTGGGCAAAGTTCATAGCAAGAAGTGTCCCAAAAGGGGTTTAGCTTGGCATTCTTGTCCGGCAAGCATGGTGTCACTTTTTTTTTTTTTTTAAATTCAGTATATCCAAATGCCTTCATTTCCCAAGCCCTGTGAATCTTCAGAAATTCAAAAGGGCTGGTGTGGTGGTGTAGATTAGGAAGAAGTTTCCCCTTTGTCTCTTCTACCCCCATTTTAATGTCTGAAGGTTTCTAGGGCTTCTTAAAAAAAAAGGTGTTCCCTCAGGCATTTGAATACACTGAACTAAAACAAAAATGGTGACACCACACTTGCCAGACAAGACTGCCAAGCTAAACACATTTGGGACCCTTCCCACTGTGGGTGTTGCCCACCTCCCATGTGCTGGACTCCATTTTTGTGAACAATCAGGTATGGATCCCCTTCCCCACCTGAAGGATCACTCCCCCCAAGCACCCCCAACAATGCGTATGCCCTATTCCTTCCAGTGTGAAAGAACCAAATTCAAATCTGCATACTCTTCAACTGTCCCAGTTTGGAAGGGACAGTCCCAATTAATGATCCGCTATCCCAGTTAATGATCTGCTTTTCTGCTGGCAGACAAAGATAATTTCACTCTGGCAGATATAGCCTGTTAAGCTGGTGTGTGCTGGAAAGAGGTTTTAAACAGGTGGGTCTTGCATTTTCCCCCTTTTTCCTGGTGTCCTTATTAGTGCTTTTAATTGGTTTTATGTTTTAAACTATTTGTTTGATTATACCACTGTTAGTCCAGAGTGTCAACTGAATGAGTAGAATGAGCAGGCACCTAATTCTCCCAGGTGAGGGAACCCGGCAAGGGAACCATCCAATGGACATGCAGGTAGGTAGTGGGAATCATAGGAAAACAAGAAAGGCTATTGGTTGTTTTGGATATGCATGGTTTGGAGGGGGAAAATGCAGCTGCTGTGATTTTGGGTGGAGAAAATGTTGGTTTCCAAGACCAATTTGAGTTTGGATTTAAATGGGTGCATGTAGTGTTAATGGGGTCAAACCAGGGCAAGATACGAAACAATGGAGCTGAATTATTTTGCAGGTGTGGATTCAGCCTTAGTTAGGCCTAAGATTCCTGTTGATATTGCCTCAGTGCAACCCACAATGATAGCCTTAATCATAGAAATCTGACAGAAACCCCATAATAATAGTAGCAGCCTTGCTCAGGTGTTTAAAATGTGTCTTCTTTACAAGCAAGGAGGTGAAGCAGGCCATCCTCATTTTCATCACCGAGTATATAGGGCAGCTGTTTGCAATGGGTAGCTTCCTTTATCACTGAAGATTATCCTTGTGATTTAGAATCAATCAGATTCTGCACGATCTATAGTTTGGTAGTATTACTTTCTGGAAATATTATAATGCTCTTTCTGCAGCTCTGTTTGCATATTTAATGGAGATTAATTGGGTTGAGCAAAAGAGAGGAGCACTCAGATAAAAGAAGATAACACTCATTGAGCCATGTCTGTTGGTAAAGGCCTCATATTCATTCACCTACAAACAGGACTGCAATTGCCAGCGTATTCTGAAGCTGACAGAAGTGACTGAATGTTTTTCTGCTACAACAGAACTTTCCCTTGTCCCTCAGAATGGGGAAAAAATGGGCCTCATCCTCTTGGCTCCATTAATAGTGTTCAGATACTAATGGATCCGTCTTGCAATATTGAATTTACACCTGCTGATAGCTGCCAGCTCAGGCTTAATTCAGCATAGATCATTTAAGGGTCATGGACAGATTCCAGGCAATAGCTTTTGGGGGGAAATGAATAAGAAACAACGATACAACTCTAGTCTATTTTTTAAATGGATGTGCATAGGTGGAAAGAGTGGTTCAGATGATTAATCTAAATCTATGTATTAGTTGCAAATGGCTAAACCATTGTGCTGGAGTGAATACAGAGCAAGAACAAGGATGAGAGTGCATGAGGGACAAAGGGAGGCACAATTCATCTTTTAAAAAAACACACTAAAAAGAGAGAAGCAAACAAAACAGGAGGGGGTGAATCTCCATGGTTTATGCTACCCATGTTCTGACCTAGTACCAGTTGCCTGTATGCCATTTCCCTCCCTAATCCACCATCTCTCCCTCCCTCCCTCCCTCCCTCCCTTCTTAGCTTTGTCTGTATGCCGTTTCCCTCCCTAATCCACCCTCCCTCCCTCCTTCTTTCCTTTGTCTGTCTGCCATTTCCCTCCCTAATCCATCTTCCTTCCTTCCATCCATCCTTCCATTACAGTTAGGACTTTTTCGTACAAGTAAAATGCAGCGCAAGCAGCCTCACCACGTTGAGAGGCTGCAGCACTGCAGGGCGTCCCTTTCGGATGACGCCCGTCCCTGCCGGTACTGTTGCGGTACCGCAGGGACATTTGAGTGGAATATTTTGGCGATCGTGAGTAAAAATCACCAAAATATTCCACTCAAATGTCCCTGCGGTACCGCAACAGTACCAGCAGGGACTGGCGTCATCCGAAAGAGACGCCCTGCAGCGCTGCAGCCTCGCAATGTGGCGAGGCTGCTTGCGCTGCATTTTACTTGTCCAAAAAAGTCCTTAGACTGTGGGGCTGCATGATATCATGTTATACAATTCCATGTTTATTTTGTAGAACTGTGTGGAAATAAACTCTGAAATATTCTTGCTGTTATCAATTCTTGCTCTGGGAAGAAGAACAGCTGCATATCCTTCCCATCAGCCTTTGCTAAAGTCACCATAATCAGAAACCAGACTGGGTGAGGAAGCAAACTTTGGAGCCAACCGACCAGGAGGCAGATCATTCCCAACAGTCTTTGCTGAAGTCACTGTGAGTGAAAGGGAGCTATATTGGGTGAGAAAAGCAAGGTCTTGAGCCAGCAGATCAGGAGGCAGAGCTCTGGGAAGAAGAGTAGCTTATCTGCACATCTTTCCCACCAGTCTTTGCTGAAGTCTCCATGAGCGGGAAGGAAGCCAGAGTGGGTTAAAGATGGAAGCTCTTTCCAAAGGGTTATTACAGTCAAAAAAGGGAGAAGAATTAACTGCAAGGATGGAAGCAGAAGGATCTGTCATCATCTGCTGCAACGTGTGTGCACAGTTTGTTTTCTTGCTAGAAAACCTCTCTGACTACACTTGCAACAAGGGCAAATGGGTGACTCTCTTGGAAAAGAAGGTCAGCACACATCAGCAGTGGATTGACACTTTTCAGTGCATCAGAGAATGCAAGGACTTCCTGGATGAAACAATGGGAAAATTGATTTTTCAGAATCAACAGGAAGAAACTGGCAGGGAAAGTGAAGAGGACTGTACCACTGAGGAAGTAGTTCGGAGGACAGTCACTGTCAGGAGTAGATCATATACAAGGAATTCAGAACCACTCCAGCTAAGCAATCACTTCCAGCATCTTTATAAAGATAATGGTGATGAAGATGCCCAAACAGAAGATGAGCAAAAAGAGAGACTACAAGCTGAGAAAGGAGTCAACTTAACCACTAACTGCAGCAAGAAGGAAAAAAAGGTGTTGGTTGTAGAGGACTCGTTGCTCATTGCTCATGGATACTTTACAAAGCTCATCAAAAACACAGATCAGTATCCCCTTCTCCTCATTCATGTGTGCACCACATGGCACTGCCAATAACACTATTGACCAGATCGCTCCAGACTATGAAACCATGGGAAGGAAAGTGAACTGTTTAAAGGCACAATTCTTCCCAGTTCTACAACTGAAAGACAAGACAGAGGACCACATAGGGACAGGAAGATGCTGCAAGTGAATGACTGGCTATGCAGATGATGTTCATGGGAGAGGCTTGGCTTCTGGGATAATAATCTTCACATTTTAGATTAAGGACTACTGGCTACAGATGGGCTGCACCTCACAAAGACTGGAGAAAATATATTTTGCAAAGGCATGGCAAATCTTATCAAGAGGACTTTAAAGTAAATCCTGGGGGGGGGCAGTTGGAGATGATAGCTCAAACATCTGTCCAAACACATGCTCTAAATACAAGGGTGTGAATTCTAGAGAAGAAGCTGAGGGAGAGGATGAGAACCACGGTAAAATTTGCAGTGAAATAAAAAGATGTGAGCAAACAAAGGTTTAGATGTCTATATACCAATGCACAGAGTTTGGAAAACGAACAAGATGGGCTTGAAGTCCTAGTGCAAGAAGGTAAATATGACTTTATAGTATAACAAAGACTTGGTGGAATGATGCCCATGATTGGAATATAACAATTGAAGGATATTGCCTGTTCCAAAAGAATAGACAGGGAAGAAAAGGAGGGGGAGTAGCATTATAAGTGAAAGACAAATTCAGTTGTACATAAATCCACATGAGTGATCAGACTGGACTCTGTGGCTGTTGAGGGGACGCAAACATCACACTATTAAAAGTAGGTCTGAAACTCTTCGTTACTCTCCTGGGACAAGGTCGGGAAGGTAGTGGGAGAGGAGATAGTGAGATGGGGAAGCTATTTTTTTCCAATGTGACAATCTCCCTAGTTAGCACAAATAACTTCAAATCTGCAGGGCCAGATGGACTCCATCCCAAAGTACTGAAGGATTTTTCTAAAGTACTCACTGAACCATTTTTTCAGAAATCTTAGAGAAGGACTGGAGGAGTAGAGTAGGACAGTTTGTCCCTCTCTTCAAAAAAGGCAAAAAAGAAGATCCAGGAAACTGCAGGCCAGCCAGCCTGACCTCAGTACCAGGAAATATATCAGAACATATTATACAGGGATCTGCAAGTATCTTGATGATAGTGCAGTGATCAGTAGGCTGAAACATAGGAACAGAATTCAAAAGTGAAAGTAAACTTTTACAAAAGTAAAAGTAAACTTAATAAACTAGAAAACTCGGCAGAAATTAATAAAAATGAAATTCAATAGACAAATGCAAAATTCTACCTTTAGACCACAAAAATCAAATGCACAGGCATAGGACAGGCGATACATGCTTCAGCAATACTACATGTGAAAAGGGCCTTGGAACTATTGTTGATCTTAAATTGAATATGAATCAGAGTGTGATGCTGCAGCAAAGAAGGTGAATGTTATTTTAGCCTGCATTAATAGAAGCATGGTTTCCAAGCTGAGAGAAGTCATAGGCTGCTGACACTGCAGAAATAATCCAGTTTGACACCACTTTAACTGCCATGGCTCAATGCTATGGATTTCTGGGATCTGTAGTTTTGTGAGATATTTAGCCTTCCCTTACAGAGAGCTCTGATGCCACAACAAACTACAAATCCCAAGATTCCATAGGATGGAGCCATGATAGTTAACATGGTATCAAACTGGATTATTTCTGCAGTGTATAGGCAGCCAGAGTTCCACTATGTTATCCACTGGTCAGGTCTTAGGTGGGAGTACTGTGCTCAGTTCTGGGGACCTCACTTTAAGAAGGATATAGACAAGTTGGAGTGGGTTCAGAGAAGACCAACAAGGATGATAAGAGCTATGGAGAACAAATCATAGGAAATGTTTAAGGAGCTGGGCATGTTCAGCTTGGTGAAGAGAAGACTGAAAGGTGACATGATTGTAGTCTTTAAATATCTTCAAGGGCCTTCACAGAGAGAAGGCAGTCTTGTTCTCTGCTGCCCCAGAGGGTAGGATCAGATCTAATAGTTTGAAGTTACAGAAGGGTAGATTTGGACTGAACATTAGAAGGAACTTCTAGCCAGTAAGAATGTCTTGGCAATGGAATTAATTCCCTAGAGAGGTAGTGGGGTCTCCTTCTCTGGATGTCTTTAAAAAGAAACTAGACAGCTATCTGTTGATGATGCTCTAGATGGAGATCCTGCATTGCACAGGAGATTGGACTCAATGGCCCCTGAGGCCCCTTCCAACTCTATGATTCTTGTGCTCCCTGGAAATTACGTAGTTTTACATGAAGAGGACCTCTAAATCCATTCTTAATATGTCTTCAAATGAATGCTACTAACAATCTGAGGATATGTGGAAATACTCTACTCAAACTTTTACTCTTCTTGTAAACTATTTTTTTTTACTCTAGTCTTATTAAAAGTATTTTTCCTTAAAATTAGTAAGATGCTTTCCTTGAGGATGATCTACATTCCATATTGTCATGTACGTGTGTACGTGGGCATGGTTCACTACATATTTCTCTTTCATGAAATTTTAGTGGCAGCTCCATATTTTTTTCTTTGTTATCAACCCTTGACTAGTAATTTGTGCTTTATGGCCACATGGAACAAAGGTATTTGACAAAAAAACAGTGTTTTCTCATGTTACTTTGATTGGTATGTGAAATTATCATATTTTATTTGGCTGAGGAGGAGAATGCATTTGGATGTTCTGCTTATATGTCTGAAAGAGATTATGAGTCAATTTCTATGGCCTCACTGGCATGCTTTAAAACTGCGCAATCACTTACTACTACTTGGAATTGGTACATTCTTTCCTTGCACCATGCATAACCCCCCTTTCCTGCATGTCCTCTTAATATTAATTCAAAAACATTATGTATGTTTAATCTCCACATCTTTCTTTCACTCCCCCTGTGACTCTCACACTATGTGTTCATTGTTAAAGTCCTTGGGAGCATGGGCCTTTTGTATGTTGCCTTATGTAGCCCAGTAAGCTGTCATGTACAGTGATGACACAATACATACAAATTAGGAACAATAGCAGCAGCAGCAAAATATGGAATAGATATACCTATTATAATGGTATATAATTTTTTTTTTTTTAATGCATCTTTGGGACAAATTTTTTACTTTTGAGTTTCGACTCCCACATTGCACAGCTGTTGCTTGTCACCTATGCTCAGATGTTTGTCAACTAAAGTCATAAAATGTTAAATGGACATGAAAGTCTCCAAATCAGTGGGAGACTTTCTTAAGTGTCATAGATAGGATGATGCATATATCCATAGAACATGCAAATTTTTTCCATTCATAGGTAGAAAGATTAGTTTATTCCTGCTAGTTAGAATCATAGAATCATAGAATCATAATTGAGCCCTCCTAATTGTGCGCTCCAGATCCCGAAAGTCAACTGACCACAGATCATCAAGGCACATATTGTTAAGTGGCAGCGATATCAACACACACATGCTGGAGTGTGTGCTTTCCCATCACCACCATTTAATAATATGAGGTTTGATCATCCGTGGCTTTTGGTATCTGCAAGGAGCCCAGGAACAAAACCCCCATATATCCAAAGGGCCCACTGTATATTGTTTTCCATTTTAGTTTCTCTCCTACCTGTTACATAGACTGCAAATTGTCTGAAGAGAAAAACAATAAACATTCCTAAAAATGACAATTAGCTGTAACAGTAAGACTTGTGCAGGAGAAAGAAATAAAAACAACAACAAAAATTAGGTATGCAAAATGCTGCTTCAATGTAACAGGCTTTTAGCTCATTACTGCTGAGGACTGTGGCTCAAAGTAGAAAGTTAAGAGATGAAAATACTTAAGGAAGTGGCAGCATGAATAAGGCTTTAGAGATTCACAAGGTTCTTTTCTAAACTGTTCCTTCCAAGATATCAGAAGGTTACATTCAATTACTAGCTGAAATTATTTGAAGCAGGAGGGTGTGGAGACATCACATACAGTTTTCATTCATGCAGGCAAAATATAGCACAGCCTACTTCATTTCATCAGCTGGGGATAGCTCAAATCTGTGGGTAATAATAAGTATTAACTATTATCAAGCATATACATAGCACTTTTAATTTCTACAAAGTGCTTGAGATAATAAGGCTTAGTAATTTACAAAATATTAGGTTGAACCAGAGTTCTTGCTGGGGCCAGGCAAGAAACTGAATGATGATAACTAATGGCTGCATCTTATGTTACAGACTGGAGACATGGGATGACTTGAAAGGAAGGCAGATGCCTTGTCAGAAAGGATAGTGTATATGTCTGGCTCCCAGACAGTCTGTTGAGCTTCCAAATTCCATTAAAAGGTTTGGCAGTTCACAGGTCTGGCTAGGACCCAAGCATGTATTACCCATGCTGACAAGACCCTTGCATCCCTTTCAGAAGACATGAAAAGTCATCCTCGGTCTTTTGGGTGAAATGCAAGAAGTAATCCTAAGAGTCCCTGATTACAACAGTTTTGCTATAGGGATATTTCTTGTTTCCTTGATAAACTGCATGATGTATTGCTGCATTTTACAGCATTGTTTGTGAAATATTACTTTCCATCTAAATGAAATTCTTCATAGGCAGTTTGGAAAATGCCTCAGGAAAAAAATGTGACATGTTCATTGCACAGTCATGAAAATCTAACAAGTTAACTGTACACGATCATTATTGCAAAGTGAAGATTCTGGATGAAAGTTGATGGTGTCATAATCTGTGCTGTACTCACAGCACATAGCCACAAATGGCAACAGAGAGTTTCTCTGATCATGCTTATTTTCCCAGAAGAATTAAATGTGAGAAAGCAAGTTATGAAGAATTACATAAATCTCAAAACTGTGGTGAAGTTCTGAGAAGACAATTAAAGTGACTACTACAATTGGCTATAGTTTAAGCAGACAACAACATTTTGTGTTGTCTGCCACTTTGAGAAGCACTGACCTCCAAGGGTGGGGTGGGAGAGAGACTCCTTAGTAGGCAATGCAATCTAATGTAGCCAAGGGCTTCAGTAGATGACCCCCTGGAGAACAAGGCAGACCTCTTCCATTACACCAGGGTGCCAGTTACACAACAAAAATTGTCGCGGGGCTTACCGTGACTTTGTGATCCTGAATCCATCCCTCGCTGTTTATATGATTTTTGTCACTGATCTGGATATCCCGGGTGGTCCCATGACTGATATTTACACGTCCAAAGTTCCGTTTTTTATTTTAGGTTCCGCGATGCTTTATCCCATGCTTTTCTTGTTTACACATGGGTAGAATATTGGGATTTTTTTTTTTGGCTGTCAATCAAGGATGCAATTACTCGTTTTTTCACAACCTCAGTGACGTACTTCCTTTAGAGTTTTGTGCCACAAGCGATGCTATTGGCTGGCTCAAATGTTTGTTAAAGCTTCTGCATTGGGGATGATGGAATGATTGAGTGTTGCATTGGGCATGAGGCAATAAGAGGATGAGTGGAGGAATGAGCGACCTAGCCTTTGCTGTCCTTCCGAATTGAAAGAAAAGCATTTAAAGCCCATTGAAAATGGGGAAGGGAGGGATCCTTCGTGGCTACAGCCTTTCTGTCCTTCCGAATTGAAAGAACAGCATTTAAAGCCCATTGAAAGTGAGGATGCAGGAGTGTGTGTGTGTGAATGTTCGATCATCTACTCAGATAGTGGCATTTTCTACTGTACCTTTAAACAAATGGAGTGGATACTGGGGGGGGGGATAATGGGTGATCGTCTGTTATCTCTTTACAATTTACTCTCTCTTTAAAATTTAAGCCAAGCATGCAGGAGGGGGGGATTTAAATTAGGTTTCCCAGTGTAGAAATCCATTGAACAGGGTGATTTAATGCAGACATACACAAACCTACTTGCAGCTGTTTATGGAAGCCTTTGTTTTCATCTGGTGATGCTGAATCTATTGAACGGATGACTGACCCCTCTTCTCCTCCCTGAGCCCGCCCATGGTCACATATATTTCCGGTCATTACCAAGTATTGAGATATATTGTCACGGGGTGTTTAGACATACGATTTTCCGAATCCTCCTGTGACTTTTTAAAAACCGGCACAATCCGCGGGACTGGAAGTCCCGCAGGTTGAGGGATAAAAGGTGGCCCCCCTTCCGAAAATCACGTACCTGACCCAATGTACATGTAAACTGCCAGGGATCGACATGAATTCTTCCCGGGACATTTTCATCGTGTAAACGGCACCCAGGGTTTCTGTTAAGTAATTGTGCCCCTCTGCAGGGCCATAATAGTCATAGGCCTCAACCAGCTTAGCCTGAGTGAGTGAGGGCCTATGAGAGTTTCAGTCCAAAACCATTTGGAGGCCCACAGCTGCCTATAGCTGTATTAAGCTGTATCACATTTGATGGGATGTGCTGCAATCATGACAACTGAAGGTACAGGTTGTAGTTTTCACCACTGGCCAATTAAATGCTTATTGGGAAGCTACTAGACACTTGTAACTGAAAGCAAGTGTGGATTTTCATTTTTTTAAGCATTCTATGTGGCAAACGATGTACACACCTTGTAGCTTTCCCTCCCTCTTAGTAATCTTGAGAGCTTCAAGTATCATTAACAAGCCAAGCAGGCTTTTGTCCAGGAACAGAGCCATTATATATAAGTGCCTTAACACTCTGTGCACGTTAATGCTACAGAACAAGGCTCAGCACCAATTTGCAGGCACTAAAATCCTTTAGAATGCTGCTCCCCCCCTCCATAGGGCAAATTGCTTGAAAACATACTAATTGTCAGCCACCTTCTTGTGGAAGAGTGTGGGTCAGTGCCAAGTGCTAATATGCTTTCCACTGAGTTTAGAAGGAATGAGCCAACCAGCAGCTATCCTGTATTCCAACCCTCCCCCCCCCCAAAAAAACCCCCACAATACCACCATTTTGACCCTTGGCTTTGAACAGGGAGAGGAATTGTGAATATGTGTTTGAAAACTGAGAAGAGTTTGTGTTAGGAATGTTTATTATGAAGCTGTAGTGCTATTATTCCTGAATGTACAATCTTGGATCTTCAGTGGGAAAATGTATTTCTTACTGAGAAAAACAATTACGAAGAGTACTTTGTATTTGTATCTCACTTTTAGAGTGTTCCACATCCTTTGTATATGCTATCTCAGGTCCCATCTACACAAAGGGTAAAAAATCCATACAGGGGGTAAAACATTCGAAGAGGCAGGCATTCGAATGCTAACAATCTGCCTACATGGCTAAACTCCCCCCTAAACTCCATACGACCCCCTAGCCAGTTGGTCACAGCAATCAATCTACCCAGCAGTTTTAAATCTCACACCACCTTTTTTATTATTTAAAAAGCTTCCTGTGATGTGGACAGTCATGATTACGTCTTTACAACATAAACACACACACACACACACACACACACACACACAAAACACATTAAAATTGTCATTTGACAGACTTACTGGAACCTTGTATAGCCAGGAATCCAACATGGTGGCCACTGTCGATTCCCTGATTTGCTAGCCCTGCCCACTCTGCTCGGCCAGCCAATCAAATTACATTGCCTGTTCATATCTGTTTGAACGTGGGTGTACAAACGATCGCTCATTTGATAATCACATGGATTATTCTGTGAAATCCGGATGAAGTCCCGGATCTGCCACTCACAGACTTTAGGGTGAGCCCCCCCCCCCAAATGATTCATGTGTGTTCAAACAGCCATGCGTACAGATCATCAATCTTTCGAACACTGTTCGGATTTATTTATTTTTTCGTCATATAGACAGCACCTCAGTTACCCAGTAGAGTAGCTCAATATAATTATCCCCATTCTGCAGATGGAGGTGGTGTGGCTGTGTCATAGGAGTAAGGTGGTGGGAAGGACCTCACACTGGTGGTGGGACATACATTACTCCTCCTCCTGCTCTGCTGCCTGAGGTAGAGGATTCAACTTGTTTCATGAGAGGCCTGGCCATAACAGAAGAAGTCTTTCATCCTTGGAGCAACTTCCAGGGGACAGCAGGGGTTTGTTTGGATGTAGGCAATCCCATATTGCATACAGAGATTTTAGGAGCTATTTATTTCAGACTTCATTTTCATCTTTTATTTTTATTTAGTTAGTTAGTTAGTTATACCCCACTCTTCAGCCACAAGGCTATCAGCGCAGCTTACAAATTGTTTTAAGCAATAGCTATGTACGCATCTACACTGCATTAAACAGTTTCCAGTGTGTGTTAGCTAATTGCCCCCCACAAGCTGGGTACTCAATTTACAGACCTACAAAAGGATGGAAGTCTGAGTGAACCTTGGAGCCCGCTGGAATCGAACTTGCAACGTGGTGGCTTGCAGTACTGGCATTTAACCACTGCACCACCAGGATTCCACATCTATGTGCTCCTTTCCCTTGTTGGCTTTCAGTAGTCACAGTTAAAGTCACAAAGATTCTGCACTCTGCTTGCACTCAGGAAAGTTCAATTTCTGATGTTGTCCTGGTCCCTCCTAAACTAGGAACAGTTCTGGTGGACAATAATAAATATATAAATGTTTCTGCTACTGATGTGCCAAGTGCACTATGGACTACCTGTGGGGGGAGCTTCCACCTTGAAAAACAAACTGCAGGAGAATTTAAATTCCCTTGGATAA
The DNA here is from genome assembly GCA_030847615.1 of Gambelia wislizenii. Taxonomy (NCBI): domain Eukaryota; kingdom Metazoa; phylum Chordata; class Lepidosauria; order Squamata; family Crotaphytidae; genus Gambelia; species Gambelia wislizenii. Next base: position 189,254,118 of record JAUMIR010000003.1, on the reverse strand, counting down.
TTTTCATGGCTAAGGTAGTGGGGATAGTGGTTATTGACCAGCTGAAGATTTATGGCTGGCTGGACTGTCACTGTTTTTCTCTACACTGTATTATTTCTCACATATATCATAAATAATGTGCAATATTCCAAAATAGTTGAGCACTAGGAGTTGTGGAAGTGGGTTGCTGACCCCAAGAAAATTCTTGTTACTAATCTATGCTGCCTCGCCTCAAGACCTCAAAGAGGGGCACTATATGAGTAGTGGTTGTACTTCCCTCTTTTCAGGCATTTTTCTTTAAACATGGTATATGCCACAGGCTGGGCCTGGCCTGATGCTTGATTTATTTTCAACCTATGAAGTTGCTAGTTGTTATACACTTGATCTGTGCTAATATGCACATGTCCCACCAAAATAAGAATGATAGACTGTTTCAATTCTAAATATATACAAGGAAGAACTGTAACAAAATATTACACTGTTGAGTCCCATGTTTAGTTTTTTAGACAGTCCACTCCATTCTCCCTTTCATGTGGTTTTCCATGGTCAACATCCAACATTTTGTGTCCTCGGAGCATGTTCAGTCCTCACTGGTTTATTTGATTCCCCTCTCTTTAGAATTTGAAGTTTTTCTTGTCAGGGATGATGGGAGTTGTAGCTCTTCACCTCTGGCTCAAACTCACCACCTTGTTATGCAGCAGAGCTGACCAGCTTAGATCAGTGGTTAATGCTTTCCTCCAAAGCAGCAGAGTTTCAGAGAATAGGCTGAAGATCCTGACAGACTCTCCAAGCCTTCTCACTCTTCTCCAGGTGTCTCCAAAACGTCTCCAGGATTCACTCAGGCAACTCAGTAGTTTTATATAAAACCTACTTTATTCTTCTATATAAATATACTATATGGTCAACAAATCACAATCTCTACACACTACTCCACAATATCTCCAAACTACTCTACCTCTACTCAACAACAATACATTGGCAAACATTGCAATTTTATAGCCATTGTTTATCACCACCCACTAGTTAGTTTCCACCCAGTGGGTGTGTACTTCCATTCTGATTGGTCCACGTAGTTCCACCCATACTTAAGACCAACCCATGTATTTCAACATTTCACCTTGTACACTTACTGATTCTCAGGTGTTTCCATTCTGCATTCAGTACCTCTGTCCTTGGCTCTCAGGACTTCTAGATTACATTAGCAGTTTCACCTGTGTAGCTTCATAATTGCTCTTGCTTAGTCATTGTGACTTTCACATACATATTTTATTTCTTTCACTGTATGTCCCATGTTGCATTTTCCTTAACATTTCTTCCATTTTTCTTTCATTTGATACCTCAAGTTTGTTGTGCATTTGTGCCATTGTTTTGGGGAGATAAGGATCCACATTAAATGGCCAAGTTTGTTGTTGATATATATGATATACATTTATTGATATGGTAACTTAATTAGTGATACAAATAACAATGTATCATTTTAAGAGAGGCAGTTGTAATTCAAATATTGATTGTCCTGACTGGTTTTGCCTACCATTCTCCCTAACATCTTCCATTTTTATACTGAATAATTTTATTGGTCCATCTTACATAATATAGGCTCCTCCAATCTAGGGCCCTCCTATATAGTCATGAATATTAGGACAAGAGGACCCTTCTTAAACTATGCTAAATTGGATGATGTCACTGGTCCCTGGCATTCCATGTTTGAGCAAGGTGAAGGAACATGTGATGATGTCTCAACTACAATGGTTTCTTGATGATGTGGATTATCTAGATTAGAGTCTTTCTTCAAGTGTGTTTATGGGCTAGAAACAGATTTGTGACTCCATGTGCCAATTTATGCCAGGAGCTAGACAAGTCAAGTTTGTACCTCTTGTATCTGCAGAACTTCCCTCTGTGTGTGTGTGTGTGTGTATTTGAGAATATTATTATTTAGAGTTATCTGTCTGGGACTCAGGCATATTGCCATATAGGCTCTAGTATTTGTGAGAGGTGTTATTGTCATTGGAGTCCTGCATGATACTTTGGCTATTGATCTATTGTGGCCCTCAGGAATTTAATATATACATGAAACCACTAGAAGATGTTGTCCAGAATTCAGAGAGTCAGTGCTACCAGTATGCAAAAAATACTCAATTGTTATCTCTCTTTTTCCATCTATATCCAAGGAAGCTGTTCTGTTCTAATTCTACATCAGTTGTCTAGTGCTGGTAGATTGCTAAATGAAGGTGAACTAATTAAAGCTTAATCCTAGACAAAATTGTTTGCTGGATAGGGTTGCACTCCTTTTGAAGATTTGGGGTTCATCTACATGGGCCAGAATATGCCGGCTGCCCACCGCCATGCTCAGGCCCATTCCTCCCCCATTACTGGCACAAAATGGGAGGAAATCCAGACCATCATGTTGGTCCATCACTGTAGCTGCTGCCACCCATGTCCCACTCTCCAAAGCCAGGAAGCCAGCACGTTGCAGCACGTTGAGCAAGGCCCTCTGCATGTGCCCAGCCTGGCCACATGTTGTGGGCCTGCTTCTTGGATCCAGGAGTGTGAAAGATGGCAGATGGCAGCTGCAGTGTTTGGCCAGTGTGTCAGAATGGGCTTCTGCAGTCACACAGGGCCCAACCAGCTTTTTGCCAGTTGGAATGGATTTCAACAGGTATATATAAAAAACAAACAGTGCAATGGACTCTACCCCATCTTCCCCCATCTTGGCTCCAGGGGTCATGAGGGAAACACAGGGCAAACTCCCTGTACCATTTGGACTGCAGGGCTCCAAGATGGGGGCAAAATGAGGTATATAGCTTGTCTAGAAATGCCCTCAGTTCTGCTATTGGCTGTATCCAGTGTGTCTTCCAGGATTCAGGGCTAAAGCATTACTGCACTAGATGAACTATTTCCTGACTGAGTATAAAATAGTTTCCTGTATTATGATTGTATTATAATTGGGGAATCTCTTATATACTTCCCAAATTCCCCAGAACTGCCAGAACACAGTTTGAAAATTGCAGCTCTTAATACACAAGTGTGTTGTTGTTGTTGTTGTTGTTGTTGTTGTTGTTGCTACGCTGCCCCTCCTCTCTCTGTGTGCCTACACACCAGCACATCATGGAGAGAGAAGGCTTGTGTGTGTTTACAATAGTTCAGGTGTGCTCCTGCTGAAAACTCCTATCCTGATCCCTCTGTGATACACTCTCAGAGGTTTCTCTAGCCTGAAAATCCCTCAGAACTATATCTCTCCTCAGGTATGCCACCAGCACCCAGACAAAGTCTTTCACCAGCCCGCCAGGAGACTGAATCAGGTTCTGTGATTAACCAGTGGGACTACTTGCCCTATCAAACTATTACCAACCCCCTTCTCTATCTCCAGAGAAGAACCAAGATAGCAAGGACTGAAATAAGGTGCATGTAGGTTTGACTAAGTAGGAAAAATATAAAAAGCTTATTTTTATTCAAGCAAGTTGAAGACAAGTTCAAAGGTAAATCACTTCATGAAGAAAGTGCTTCTTTCTTCAGGTTTAAAGCTTAAGGTTACAGAGATAACAAAGCATTTCATACATTCAGTCAAGGAAAAATAAAAAATAATAATCCCTGATGTGATTAACTAACTAAACTGTTCCCTACACAAAAGAAAAACTACTTACATTATGAAGTACTATGAAGGTTGCTGCTGGTATCCAAGCTGGGCTGAGCCACGTGCTTTTCTAAGCCAGGCCCGGCTGTGTTCACTCAGGGCATCTTTCTCTGAGGTGCATCTATCCCCTCAGAGGTTCCTCTTTGTCTCTCCTTCCCTCATGGTTCAGGCAAGGTATAAAACCTTTTCCATTTTCCAGTCTTAAATTCTCATGGGCCAGACCTGTGTCTGTTGATGCAATGTCATGATGATGCTATCTCAGGAGATGACCTCCACCTCACACCTTTGGTTTTAACCCTTAGGTTACCTGGTCATGCTGACAAGATAATCGCTGTTTGCAGATAATGGAAAATGTAGTTTTTGCAGAATGATGAGAGTACCACCACCTTTGCGGGATGATGGGACTGCCCTCATGACTATTATTATTATTATTATTATTATTATTATTATTATTATAATATTGATTGTTATTTCTTATGAGATCAAGGTAAGGGAGAAATGCATGCATCTTTCTAGGAGCATTTTGCTAGTGGAAACTGAATGCCTACCTGAAACAATGGTACAGCTTGGAAGTTCTGAGATTATGTCTGAAGGAGACCTTCCGTTTAGCTTCACTTCATGCTGGGGCCTGTTTGGTGAGTTGTCAGTGGTGGCCTTTTTGGTTTCTCCCACTGGCATTCCATTTAGAGTAAACACTTCAAAAGAATACTTGCTGAGGAAATCAGAGATGAATCACCGCAGGATCTTGGCAAGCAGATGGCATCAAAAGCATCCTTTTCTCCACTCCTGAGTAATAATTCAGTGAAATCTTGAAGACTACGTTATTGAAGTAGACACACTGGCTTCATGTTTTCAGGGAAAAGGACAGGTGCAGGTCCAGAGCAACCCAGATTTGCATTGTACGCAAGCTGAGATCTGGGCACTGTTTTCTCACCCTGCTGATTTGGCTTCTTCAGTGCATATGCTGCATGAAAACGCATGGTCTATAACACAGTATGGGGGGAGTGTTTTATAGCTGGCAAATAGCCTGTCAGTTCCCTAAATGATCTTTTCCTTTTAACTTTGGTAGTAAGAGGTACATTAGAAGACATTAAATCTCAACATCTGTGCAGTTCTAAGGAGCAGGCATACATTATTACTGAAGTATTACTCAGAGGAAGATGTGGAAATTTCACACAGTTTTACAGAATGGCATAGAAGAGAAAGAGGTATAACCAGTATCAGTTTAGGGGTTAGAAGCTGCTTAAGGACTTTATCACATGAAGCAGTAACCTGCAATTGGAGCTGGATTATTGCGTCTTTAGCTGGGGCTTATCACATGATGTTGTGTCCCTCCTGTTGCTGATTTGCATGGAAATTGTTGGTGGGCTGCAGCTTTTCAGTGATAGGGAAATCCTATCAGTTGTTGCCAATATCACTGCTATTCTGGGCCCGTCTATATGATTTAAAAAAAATCCGTTTTGGGGCTGGATTCACACCAAGTTGGTTGTTTTGGTTCCCACTGAATTAAATGGGATGAGTTATGAGTTAAGTCATATCCCATTGATTTCAGTGAGAATTAAGTGCAACTAACTTACTCTGTTTCTGTCAACCTTCAAGCTATTGCCATTCAGCTTCATTGGATGATCCCAAATTCTAGTGCTTAGATGGAGAACAAAAATACATATTTCCCATGTATAATTTTACATTTTTTTTCTCCTCAGGCTATGCAGCTCTTTAAAGAGGCCATGGAACGTGGTGGGGGTGTTGCAATGGCTATCAGCTATCCTGTTAGCAGTATCTTTGGAAGCTAATGTTATAACCCACCTCCCTTGCCATTTTGCTGGGCTGTTTTTCCTCCCCCTCTCTTCTCCCCCCCCCCGAAGTTAACATTGTTGCCATTGGCCCTGAATATAACTAAAACAAGTATCTCTGTCAAGGGGATTCAGTTGAAGAGAAAATCTGCCAGTCAGCTCATTTGATTTTGGATGAAATGCAAACCCATGTAATAAATCTCTAGCTCAGACACTGAGGCTTTATGATCCAATACATTTTCAGGAATCTCCTGGGTAATACAGATCAACATTCATGTGATATTTCCTCCTGTCTTCAGGATGATTCAGCTTCCATTCTCTTTCAAATAAAAGTACCTACACTTAGTGCTAACAAGAAAAAAAAAAGGGAGGGTGTAGTATATGTCCTAAAACACAGCATGTGCAGAGGGACATGTCTGCAGGAGAAATGGATGTATATACAAATATTCATTAATTCATACGTACAACTAACTCTTACCTAACCTCTGTGCATACATGGCATACCTTTGTTTATGCCATCTTCTGGTAATACATTTTAAAATTTCCTAAGTTAAACTACACTGAGGTTTCACTCTAGGGCAATAGTTTGTGATGCCTTCATTATTCCATAGAACTAGTAATTGTTTTCGTTTTGGAAAATGTCTGGCGCACACCCATTCATTTGGGATTAGACAAACTAGACAGATAATGTTCTTCATGTTTTATCACCATGAAGAGACACCATGCAGCCAACAGGCTGTGGGCTGTGTCATTGCCCTCCCAACTTTCTGCTCTCTCAACTTCCTCTACCTGCACCTTCTACAAGTTGAATGGAGATATGGAAGGTTTGCTGTACTTGAGTAGAATTCTTCTTGTAAGCAGGAGTCCTGCATGTTTGCAGATGTCAAGTAGAGCCAGGATTGCAAGCAAGCAGCCAGGGCACTGCCCTTTAACTGTGTGGTGACCCTTTCTAGCATTTCATGGAAAGGGTAGGACAGAAATTTTGTTTAAACCTTTACTTTAGGCAGGGACCTTTTATACTTGTATACAGTAGGCCCTCTTTATCCATGAGTTCTGCATCCACAGATTCAACCAATCACAGCTCAAAAATGTTCAAGGGAAAAATATTCAGGAAAATATTTGAGAGAAAAAGCAAACTATTCTTTGTGGCGGGGAGATCAAACCTTGTTGTTTGCCATTTTATATAAGGGGCACAATTTTGCTATGCCAATGTATATAATGAGACTTGAGCACCCACAGATTTTGGTATCCACGGGGGTCCTGGAACCAACACCAGTGGATACTGAGGGCCCAGTGTATACTGTTCTGTCCACAGATGATGGTTGTGTAAATGGAAATATACTGGCAATACACTAAACTTTTTTATTGTTATTATTATTTGAGTTGTTGTTTAGTTGCTTTTTGTACCTACATAATCAATTGTAGCACATGGAGTGAGTTGCAGTCAATTTAAACCAGCATATACAGAGTTAAACAGAATATATCTTGATCTGACACTGGCATGTAGTTATATTTTTAAGTGCCCAAAGAGATTAATTATATAAGTCAATCATGGCTTACAGTTGTACAGTACTAAGTCAGGGCAGCGGTGTCAATTCAGAGGTCAATAGATCATTCTGATTATTGTATACAGATGCATATAATTAGATGTCCAAAAATAGAATGTAGAATTGCTAAAGTTTCATGCTGTTTACAAATAATGGAATAGAGAAGGTTGGTTTACTCTTTACACTTTGTGTTTCAATTACAAAATCCTTTCTTTGTTTCTGTTGAAATGATATTGCTGTTCAGATAAACAGATGAGAACACTGATATGCAAAAATGTGTATTATGATTTCTTACTTAAAGAAGAAACAGACAAATTATATGTATATTTATATTTATATCCTACTTTTCCTTTAACATTCTCAGGGCATTGTACCTGAGTTTTATGTATTTATTTCATCGTTCCAACAACAGTGTAAAATAGACTTAGGCTGAGAGATCATCCAGGCTTTGAAAAGAGACAGCAAATCTTTTCCCCTGACCCTGCCTTCAAGATTGCATTGATTTCTGCAGGTTGAGCATGACTATCTGAATAGGTGCAGTCAAGGTTCCAAAACTCATAGAAGCTTATGCATGTAGAAGTCTATGGGAATAGGCTTTTCCTTCTCAGATGTCCACAGTGTGTGGATATCAAGGGCAGAGAGAAAGGGACTTCGGAGACAGGGGTAACAGTGTCTTTACTACGCCTTTAAAATCTCTGAAGCTTCTTTGAACTATTTATGTTTGAAGGGGTCTAGCAGGATTAACCTGGATAGAAATCCCTATTAGACATGAAACTTGAGGTACGCCTGTAGAAGAGTATTCTTACAAGTAATTTGATTGTCTGGATCAGATGTGGGCAACTCTGTGTGAGGAGAGGGCCAATTTTGTCCCTGCACTCTCCTGGAGTGCTGTACCAGCACATTACTGGCACACCATAGTGGAGGTTGAGCCACTTCTGTTTCCTTTGTTTGGGACATTTTTGGCTTATTTTGGGTGGGGGTGCAAGGTTGGGGTTGTAGAGACTAAGGACTTTATCAGACCAGACAAATATGGTGTTGTAAGGATACCTAATGATCGCAAAAGGGCACACATAACAGACAACATCATCCTTTTGCAATCATGTAATGTAAATGAGGCGTAATTTTTTTTTATTGATGGGCCAAGCCATCAATAGCTCGCCATGGCACTTTTTTACCGGCATTGTCAGCATTTGAATCCTTGCACCATTGTGTTCATGTGAATGCAGTGTCAATAGGCAACCACTTCCAGTTGAGATCACAACAGCCAGGTAGGGGATGCTCTTTTTAGGACTCCCCCCCCCGTGTACTTGGGACTTTTAAAGTGTGTTTTTGTGCTTGTGTGAACTTTTTGTGTCTTTATTTTACTTTAATTTTTGAATTTCCCATGCTAGTGTCTTGTGAGAATCAGTGAGATCTCAACCCTGGAAGTAAATAGAGCTCTGTTCATGCTCTGTTACTACCAGGAAAGCCTCACTGATGCTCCTAAAGGTAGATCTGGTAGGGGAGGTTCTTTTGCCAGCATAAAAATGCCACAATTTATGTCAGCTAAAGAACATTTAATGGGGGTGGCCTGATAAAGTCCTCATAAAGTCCTGATAAAGTCCTTGCACACCACAGTTGCAAACAGCTTTGGGTCATGTGGGGTGGTCTGGGTAAAATATTGCTGAGGGAGACCCTACTTGGGGGACAAGGGCTTCATCTCCCAAGTATCTTTAGGGGCCACCAAAAAAGGGAAATAATTGAAGGATTTCATGTGTCCCATGGGCCAACTTTTCCCTTCCCTGGTCTCTATACTTTCCCTGTATTCTTTGATGGTGTTAAACCATTCCTTCATAGTGAGGTTGTCCTCCTTCTTTGAAAGGGACAGGCAGTACAGAGGCAGAGAGAAACTGTTTTTCTAACTCCTAACACTGATGCAGTTCATAAAGCACCACCACATGCCACCATGTTGTACTAAAACTGGGGCTCTCTGGCCTTGGAATGCCCAGATGAGTTCCCCTGTAGAGGTAACCCAAGTAGCTTCACTCGAGGGCACCCCCTACAGGCTAAAATTGCTACCATCACCCAAATGCAGTCTTTATAGCCAGCCTATTTGGGAGAGTGGATTTCTCACAGGGGAACTACCCACCCTGTGAACCAACCAGCTCCTCCCTCCTAATTCCCAGAGAGACAGAGAATTGTAGCGAAACCAAGGGGTATAGACACATGCAGCACCAGTGTATAGAAGATTAAGAAGACTATTTGTTCAAGCAAGTTCAGTTAGACAATTATTCATGAGGCACACTTCTCCATGCCCCAGACACACTTTAAAGTTACAGAGATAACAAGGTATTAAAATCAAGCATTCAGTTATTCTAAGTTACATTCAGTTACTAAAATTAGCTACATCCAACCAAAGTGGACACATTAAAAGAATTCCCTAACACAATCTAAACAGGCCCTAAAATTCCTACTCACTACTTTACAGTCTGTTGCCTTCAGATGGTATCAGGGAAAGCTGGGAGCTAAGCCTGGTGGCTTTGCTCTACCAAAAATTCCCGGCCCTCGGCTCTCTCAGGCTAGAATATAGAGATCATCCTTCTGTCTCAATCTGACAAAATGGCTTCACACAAAAGAAGTTATATCTTAGTTAGAGTTCCCGGGTCTAGAGCTGTGATTGGTCATTTCAGGTCTGGTGATGTGATGTCATTGATGATGCCCTCTCATTAGCGTCTGTGAACGTGGTGTTTTAGATCCCCCTTCCAGTTAACCCTTTCCTTACCTGATGCCATGTTGGCAAGACACTACTGTTTATACATAAAGGGAATTGTAGTTCTCTGGCAGAACCATGAGAGTTGCAATCAACCTCGAAGCAGCATGATGGGAACTCCATCATGACAAGTGTATTGGTTTCTGCCACAACCACCACATACATGGGACATTAATGCTTCCAGGCATTTTACTTAAAATTCTCTAGGGCTGTTTGCAAATAGACATGTACTGTACATGAAAGAAACACATATCAATAAGTGATTAATAACTCCTTTGATATAAGTGTTATTATACTATAGTAATGTTTAAGTTACTTTTTTTATAGTAAACTACTGAATATTGGCAACCATATCTGTGAACATTGTATTCATTCATTTAAGGCATTACTATACAGCTTAATCCAAATGTGCAAAAAGTTGTGTCTCAGGCATGACAAATGTATATGCAGTGATCAAATATTTCACAGAATCATAGAATGATAGAGTTGGAAGAGACCACAAGGGCCATCCAGTCCAACCCCCTGCCATGCAGAAATAGACAATCAAATCATTCCCAACTAGATGAGCATCTAGCCTCTGTTTAAAAATCTCCAAAAAAGGAGACTCCACCACACTCCAAGGCAGTGTATTCCACTGCCAAACAGCTCTTACTGTCAGGAAGTTCTTCCTAATGTTTAGATGGAATCTCTTTTCCTGTAGTTTGAACCCATTGCTCCATGTCCTAGTCTCTGGAGCAGCAGAAATCAAGCTTGCTCCATCCTCAGTATGACATTCCTTCAAATGTTTAAACATGGCTATCATGTTACCTCTCACCCTTCTCTTCTCCAGACTAAACATGTTCTAAGGCACTCCTCATAGGGCATGGCTTCCAGACGTCCCACCATCCTGGTCGCCCTCCACTGGACATGTTCCAGCTTCTAAATATCGTTCCTGAATTGTGGTGCCCAGAACTGGACACAGTATTCCAGGTGAGGGCTGACCAAAGCAGAATACAGTGGCACTATTACTTCCCTTGATCTAGACACTATACTCCTATTAATGCAGCCTAGAATTGTATTGGCTTTTTTAGCTTCTGCATCACACTGCTGACTCATGTTCAGCTTGTGGTCCACTAAGACTCCTAGATCCCTTTCACATATACTGCCATCAAGCCAGGTGTCAACCATCCTATATCTGCACATTTCATTTTTTACTGCCCAAATGTAGTATCCTACATTTCTCCGTGTTCAGGACCTACAATATGGTCAAAATTGACAAACTTACTTGCTTATTGAAAGATAAAGGTATAGAAAAGTTGCAGAAAGATTGGGAAAGTTTTTATAATTATTTAGAAAGATCATGGGGAAGATCAGACACAAATGAGCTGAAAGTATGATGACAATGGAATTACTAAAGAATGGGGAAAATGATAAACTTAATAATTGTTTAGCTAGTGAGTTAGGACTTTTTCGGACGGGGTTTTGCAACGCGAGCAGCCTCGTCCCCGTTGCGAGGCTGCTGCGCTGCAGCGGGTCCCTTTTGGATGATGCTGTGCCCGCGCCGATACTGTTGCGGAAGTGCTGGGAGGCTGCAGCACCACATTTGGCGATTTCCTAATCACTATCAACTTTCGTGATTAGAAAATTGCCAAATATGGCGCTGCAACCTCCCAGCACTTCCGCAAGTATCAGCAGGGGAGTATCAGCAGGGGAGAGCGTCATCTGAAAGGGACTCTCTGCCGTGCAGCAGCCTCACAACGGGGACGAGGCTGCTCGCATTACAAAACCCCATCTGAAAAAGTCCTTATAAGACATCAAATGTATATATGACTGTGTTTAATTTGGAAAATAAGTCAATGTAGTTTAAGAATAATACAGTATGATGTGATATCTCCTCACTGAAGGTAAATAAAGGCACAGGCAGGTGAATTTGATTAACTGAGTAACGGAATGAGTATGTGATTGATAATTGATTAATGACATTAGAAGATGAAGGTGGTAAAAATCACTTTATAATGGTAGAAATGTCATGATAAGTAGCACCAAGAGATTGTCAATGCAAGAAACAATGAATATACAGAGCAGGTCTGGTAGGAGACCAAGTGAGTGTGTATTCATGTATGAGAATATAAGATTTGAGAAAGGTTGGAGTAAGTATGTAGGTATGAGAACATGAAGTTGGATTGTGTTTTCGGAGAGGGGATGAAGAGGAGTAGGAGTATGGGTGGGATTATAAAGGATGACAATGTAGAAGGATTGATGGAATGGTTGATTATGGAAAGATAATTTATGTATGATATGTATATACTTGAACTTTCAGATAATAATGGGTGTAATGCAATTTTGTTGTGTGAATAAAATATAAACAAATTGTCAGGGGGGGGGAGACATTCATTTTGTTAGTTTTGGCCCAGCTTTCTAATCTGTTCAGGTCATTTTGGATTCTGATCCTGTTGTCTGGGGTATTCGCTACCCTTCCTAATTTGGTGTCATCTGCAAACTTGATAAGCATACCATATTCCCTCATCCAAGTCATTGATAAAGATGTTGAATAGCACTGGGCCCAGGATAGAACCTTGTGCCACCCCACTAGTCACTTCTCTGCAGGATGAAGAGGAGCCATTAATGACTACCCTTTGGGTTCAGTCAGTCAACCAATTACAAATCCACCTAACAGTTGCATTGTCTAGCCCACAGGTTGCTTATTTTTTGCAAGACCATCATGGGGTAAAAAGCCTTACTGAAATCAAGATACACTACATCCACAGCATTCCCTTCATCTATCAAGTTTGTAACTCTATAAAAAAAGAGAGATAAGATCAGTCTGGCATGGGTTGTTTTTGAGAAATCCATGTTGACTTTTAGTGACCACGGCATTCCTTTCTAAAAGCTTACAGACTGTCTGTTTAATTATCTCCTCTAGAATCTTTCCTAGATTCTATCAAATTTGCAAATTTGCAAATTCTTATCAAATTTGCAGATGACACCAAATTAGGAGGAGTAGCTAATACCCTAGAGGACAGGATCAAAATTCAGAATGACCTGGATAGACTGGAGAGCTGGGCCAAAGCTAACAAAATGAAATTCAATCTGGAGAAATGTAAAGTACTGCACTTAGGGCGGAAAAATGAAATGCATAGATACAGGATGGGAGAGACCTGGCTGAACGAGACTACGTGCAAAAGGGATCTAGGAGTCCTAGTAGACCACAAATTGAACATGAGTCAACAGTGTGATGCGGCAGCTAAAAAGGCCAATGCGATTTTGAGCTGCATCAATAGAAGTATAGTGTCTAGATCAAGGGAAGTAATAGTGCCGCTCTATTCTGCCTTGGTCAGACCTCACCTAGAATACTGTGTCGAGTTCTGGGCACCACAATTCAAAAAGGATATTGACAAATTGGAGCATGTCCAGAGAAGGGCAACTAAAATGGTGAAAGGTCTGGAAACGATGCCTTATGAGGAGAGACTTAGGGAGCTGGGTATGTTTAGCCTGGAAAAAAGATGATTAAGAGGTGATATGATAGCCCTGTTGAAGTATTTGAAGGGGTGTCACGCTGAGGATAGAGTGGGCTTGTTTTCTGCTGCTCCAAAGACTGGAACACGGAGCAATGGATGCAAGCTCCAGGAACAGAGATTCCACCTCAACATTAGGAAGAACTTTTTGACAGTAAGAGCTGTTCGGCAGTGGAACACACTCCCTCGGAGCGTGGTGGGGTCTCCTTCCTTGGAGGTCTTTAAACAGAGGCTGGATTGCCATCTGTCGGGGATGTTTTAATCAAGATTTCCTGCGTGGCAGGGGGTTGGACTGGATGGCCCTCGTGCTCTCTTCCAACTCTACAATTCTATGATTCTATGATTGATGTTAGACTGACTGGGTGGTAATTATTTGGGTCTTCTTCTTCCCCCACCTTTTTAAAGATGGGGACAACATTTGCCCTCTTGCAGTCTGCTGGGAACTCTCCTGTTCTCCAGGAATTCTCAAAGATTATTGACAGTGGTTCTGACATTACTTCTGCCAGTTCTTTTAATACCCTTGGATAATGTTCATCTTGCCCTGGAGACTTAAACTCCTTTATACTGGCCAGGTATTCCTGAACTACCTCTTTACCAATTTTGTGCTGTATTTCCCCTATTGTATCATCTGCTCCATTTTCCCCAAGTTGAGCACTGTTCCCTTGTGCTTAATGCATTATGCTGTGCCATTGATTTTCCCCAAAGGTAAAATTTTAGGATGCAGATGCAACCAAGCTGTCATGAAAATTGTAAAGATAAGGGTGGAAGCTGTGATGTTCAATCCCTGAGTTTGTTTTTATGCATTCGTTCAATGATGTATGTATTCATGAGAAGAAAGCAGTTGTTCAAGGTCAGAACTAAAGAATAATGTGTGCATGTGAATACATATGTGCATTTCTGTCCCCCATGGATTAGTTTAGGCAATTAAACCCTTATCACATTATCCTAATAATACTGGAACACAGTAATACCTCAGTGGTGACACAGATATCTAGATGTCTTTCTAAAAAGCCATGATTTGAAAAGAAAATGAGAGAAGCATTTGGTATGTGCAAGCATTCAAATCACATTCTTCAACCTAATAGGTGTGCATGCAAGAACAGGGGTGGGTGTGAAGGAATGCTTTGCAAAGTGGTTATATAAAGCATTAGATCTTAACTGCTGAAATAAGCTGATATTATTCAGGTGTCTGTGTATTACTTTGGATGTTACCATAATACGAATGCTGTTATTTTAAGTTTTTCCATGGATGGTTACACACATCACACATCTACATTTTTTTTCCTGATTGTTTTCCTCCAGTGTTTGCAAACACCCTGGTGTGTGTGTGTGTGTGTGTGTGTGTGGACACAGACAGAAGATTTCTAATGCTCTACGGAGGCAATGTTTAGAATATAGGGAAAGTATAGCGTAGGTGTGTGGGAGCTGTTGTATTTTGATGTAATCCCACATGGGTGCACATCAGTGATGTACCCATATGGGTAAGGCAGATATTGTGGGCAGATCCACAAGAATCCGCACTTTACCACCCCTATTCAGAGATAGATGTTATTGTTTTTCCAGTTACTTTCAGTGTGGGTTTTGTGGAAGGGGAGACTTATAATGGTAAGCTATAGCTTCCTAACTTTCCAATTTTTTTTTTTAAATCTACCTGTAGTGATCATAACAAAGCAGCAGTAACAACTCCTGGTTTTTGTGTTTTGTTTTGTTTTGTTTTAAGTTTAAAAGCTGCTGCCTGTGTTACCAGCAGTCACTATAGCAGATCTCCACCACTCATGTTTTCCTTGTAAAATGCCTCTGGAATGATGTTAGTGTATCTCCATGTGTAAAGCTATCTTCTTTGGTATTAATAACATGTAAGGACTGAGAGTAACTCAGTGGGTGAAGCTAGGTTTGAGACGGAACCTTGCCTAAAACCATGTAGGGAATTCATGGATTAGGCAAGATTTGATCTGGAGAGAGAGAGAAATCTCATGGCTCAAACCTTTTACCAAGGGATGGATAAATACTTTCCATATCATCTGCAGTTTTGAAGTACAGTACAAGTTCTATATGTTACCCACACCAATTATGTTTTGTTTTTTTAAGTCATCATGAAAGAAAATGCATGCACATTTCCAACCATACAAAATATTGTGCACAATTTGGGCACATAATATAGTTATCTTTTAAAATATAACTATATTAAGAACTATATTATTATATCTCCTCTAAGTTATGAATATCTGTGTAATATTATCTCTAATGCACACATTTTTTTCCACACATTTTTCCTAATGTGAATGCAGTCTTCATATTTTTTTTGTACAAGTTTTATTGTTACAGGAATTTCATTACAAAATTCAGATTGGTGGGGAAACTGGTAAAAAAAACAACACACAATTGTGTTCTGGTTAGAATATTAATTTGGGAAGTGTATATTTGATCAACTTTGCATTAAAATGGAAATAACAAATCTCCCACATCTTGTCCATGCCTGATTACTGATCATAGACAAAAGATTCCACATTCCCCATATGACTGGGAGGCAGGAGATAGATTATATGAAGAAATCAGCAGTGGGTCAGCACAGTTTGATTTCTGTCTTGTTACTTTATGACAAACCTATATCAGACTGATTTCTCACAACATTATCCACATATTTTCTTCCACATCATGTTGTCTTTATCTTTGCTATTTCTGATGGTCTTACATGTGTTATTTTTTGTTAAATCTTCAGACATCTTTAATTGCGTCTACCAAAAGCCACAAAGGAATGAATACCTGTAGGGGCATCACTCAGCATATGCGAGGGGGGGGGAACCAAGCCATACTTTACCCTTTCTCTTATCTGGTAAAGAAGTGGATGCTTAGGTTGGTATACTGAAAATTAATCTAGAGAAATTTTGATATAAGAGGGAGGCTGTGGCTGAAATCCAGTTTGCTAGTCCCAATTAGAGTAGACCTGTTCAATTAACTGTTCTATTGTGAGTCAGCATGTAGGTGAATCTCATTGAGTCAATGACTACACTGTAGTTGGAACTAACAATAGAATTTAGGCCTTTATGTTTCAGAGAATAAGAGCAGACAAAAATGCTATCTAGTTATAGCAGATTACTATATTCTGTTCCTTGTCTATATCCTGTTCCTTTTTTGACATTGAGTGAACCACATTCCACAGATCCAAAGATATCACTGCATGAACCACAGGTTTGTCATTTACATTTTGTTTTGTATTATTCGGTGTTTACAAACACTTCTGAAGAGTTGTCCATTGGGACTGAGCAGAGGCACCAATCATGGTTTAGGTCCAGACTATGTGAAATCCTGTATCTCTCTACATTATTTGAACTTGAGCAAGTGATAAGGCTTTTTTATTATTATTGATCCCGTCACCATCAAGCCCTGGTGGTGCAGTGGTTAAACATTGTGAGTTCAATCGTACAGGACTTCAGATTGACTCAGCCTTCTATCTTTCTGAGGTCAGTAAATGAGTACCCAGATTATTGGGGACAATTAGCTAACGCATTTTAAACTGCTTAGCACTATAAAGCAGTATAGAAATGCAGGTGCTACTCCTATTGCTGTTGGTGAGCCTCTCTCCTATGTCCTCACCAAACATTTCTGTGATAGTGGTAGAATCAAGAGAAAGCCAAGGATCTGCCAAGGATACAGTATTAAAATTCAGCTCAGGTTCAGACACACCTGAAGCTAATACTTTTATTGTGGTAATTCTCCCAAAGCAGTTATCAAGATTTTGAGTTCTTCAGAACGATTTTAAGTTTGGTTATTTAACAAAACAAGGAAGGATGGAGAAGCGTGACAAAATGTTGGACCTGATGTTGAAGCCAAGTCCATTGGCTGTAGCATTCTTAAAATACATACCAAACAAGACCATCCTAAAGAAATGAACTTATCACAAATAAATAACAGAAAGAGTAGGGGATATTTTAGCAATATATAAAAAAATTATTGTGAACAGCTTTTACAAATAATGAGTGAGTAAAGATGCAAACAACAACAAAACGCAACAACTTTCAACACAGAATATAAATGTATACAGGAAACAGCCATTCATTTGAGATATGTTTGTTTATTTGTGATGGTCTTTCTTGGTAAGCTTTTTTTTTTTTTTAATTTGAGACCCTTCCCTCTTGTGCTTGGTGGCATTTTTAAAATAAACTTCATACAGCATTAGCCAGGCTCAATTATACAGTATTAGACCTTCATGTCAACATATTTGAGGTTGTACCAAGGGCTGCTAAACCAGACACAATTGTTTTCACTAATAAAATAAAATAAAATAAAATAAAATAAAATAAAATAAAATCTAAAATATATTATTTACTTCTGAATCCAGAACTAATATAGGAATCAGGGGATGTTTAACTTCCCTTATTTCATTACTGCACTTGAGACATAAACAATTACAAAAGTTTGACATCTGCTGAGTGAGATTATCAGGTTTTTTTTGGGGGGGTTGTTTGTTTTTTCCATATTTGTTGACAGATTTTAGTTAGAACTAGAGTAGATTTTGTCTCTATAGATTAAAATAGCTCTATTGGTATGACATTTGTTACTAGTAATTTTTTTTCTTCGAAGTGCTCTGTGTGCAGTTTCCACTTTACTTTCTAAAATTGTAGGTTCATTTTCATATGGTTCTTCCTTTAATGAAGCTTTTCTATATACTTTCATGTTTTCTATATAGTTCTTCTGTGTATTGTTTCCCTCATCTTTTTATTACTACTTGGTCATATAATGTGTTCCACTGCTGGAGGTAGGGCTATTCTTGGTTTGAATTTTCCTTTGATGCCTCAGATCTTGTGGAAGGGGTCTCTTGTTCTTCCATTTTAGTTGTCACCTTCTATTACTCTCCTTTGATTATTATAGCAGTTCTCCTTGTCTCTGCACACAAGCCATTGAACAGTTAGATTCAGCATTCTGACTATTTCTGGAACCCTTTACTTTTTCTTCTCGTCTCTCCAGTCTGAGACATTTTTGACAGCTTATTTGGGGTTAAGTACCATCTGTACATCATCTTATATGGGTTTTCTTTTAAATTACTGCACAGAATGGATTTTATAGCTTTGGACCACATTTTTCCCCACAATAAAGAGATTCTTGAGTAATGTAAAATACAACATGCATAAAGGGAACTCCAGATATATATGAGCTTTTAAAACTGCAGGTACTTGGAGGCACTAGTACTGGTTGTTCCCCTGATTTAAAATGTCACTGCATTTTCAAAGTTCACATATGCTTGCATGATCAGAAGGTCAGTCACACAAAACATTTCACTTTTTCTCCTGTGTCTCTATGAGCCAACCATTTTACCCTATCTATAAATCAAGAAGACAGACAAAGGGCTATAAGGGAAAGGGAAGACATGGCTTATGGCTTGGCATTACTCTGGAAGGTCAAGGAAGGAGCTGAAAATAAAATCCCAGTCTAATTGAGTTCAGTTTAGATGCACCTGGATTCACTGCAAGTCCCCTATTATAATCAAGTAATAGCATTGTCTTCTCAATATACTCTACCATTTTATTGAAAATAGCCTATTGAGAAATACTCTGTGCTATCACTAATCTCCCTGTTAAATTAATTTCTTGCAAGCTCTTAGATATTTAAACAGTAGTTAGAGACAAACTGTGTAGGATTCTTCACCATTATGCCGAGTATACCTCTGGGATTGTAAATTCCAAAGCAGGCAGGTGCATTTCAGCACAATAGTCAATATTTAGAGCAGATGCCTGTTCTGTAACTGGTGGTGTATATTTTATTACAGCATGTAGAGCTGTGATCAGCAGGAAAGTAGAACCCTGATGGATACAGCTGATGAAAGCACTGATATTACATATGTGTTGCTCTGTAAGGCAGACGGTTTTCACAGCCCACTCATCTCGTCTTCTACTTTCCCTAAGAGCTCGTGGGGGGGGGGAATAAAAAAAACTGCACTGACAGCATTGTTTCATGCAATTAGTGATATTCATCAAATCTCCCTGACACTTAAAGAAGATTAGGACACAAGCATTTGAGATAAGTATATATATATATTTTCCACCTGATGCGAAACTAACACAGTTCTGTAGGCTACATTACAGAGAAGAATAAAAAACTTGGTGTTAAATACTATGCATATCTCTGCAGAAGTAAAACCCTTGTGTTCATGAAGCTTGTGCTAAAGTAAAATTCATAAGATTGCTGCATTGGGTAATTAACACATTTTAAAAATCTTTATGGCTCTCTCTTTCCTCTCTCTCTCTCTCTCTAGTCTAAAATATGTATTTATATATTGAGCTCAGATAAGGTACTATTTGACTGGGAATTCTGGAACTTGTGGCCCAAAAACATAACTTTTCCATGTTCCATTTATCTGGTGAAAGTATATATATGCATCCTTATATGTGGTCTGTTGTGGTGGTGGTAGTGGTGGTGCCATTTCCTTTTGCTCTTTTGCATTATTTGTATCATTAGCAAATGAAGAGAGCTGGCAACAGGACAAAAGAATATAGGCCTAAGTTCAGCATAACACTGGCATTAGTTTTGGGATTTGGGGCCCCTCTCTTTGCTCACTACAGCTGTCTCAAGTGCAGAGAATTTGCTCTGGAGAGTGCCCCAGTTTTTTTAAAAACATTGTGTATGTAGTTTGCATGGGGGAGGGTGTTTCCAGACGGAGGGGAGATTGCACCTCCTGTTTGTAACTGCTAGAACTGATTCCACAGGTGCAGTGACAGCACTGGTTACTTGCCAAAGGAATTACAGTTTTCCCTTCATATTTGCTGGGGTTTGGTTCCAGGACCCCCTGTGGATACCAAAATCTGTGAATACTCAAGTCCCATTATATGCAATGGCATAGCAAAATGGTGTCCCTTATATAAGATGGCAAAATCAGGGTTTGTTTTTGGATTTATTCATTTTTTTTAAGAATATTTTCAAGCCGTGAATACTTAAATCCGTGGATACCAAATCCTTGGATACAGAGGGACAACTGTATTGCTGAGGCAGACGAGGGAATGAATTTCATGAATATTTTGTTCCCTGCTTCTGGAAATATAAGAGAAGGACACTTGGAAAGTTATGAAAATGTCCTTCCTTCTTTCCCTCCTATGGAATTGTGCACCTCTCTAATTTTAGGAATATGTTATTCCTCTTTGATGTTACCATGCAACTAACTTTATGTGGGCCTGTGATGTTCTCATATTTATTTATCAACCTCAGTTGGCTAAAACCAAACATTTTCAAGATGTAGTTTCAGTTAACCCCCCACCACACACACACACAATAAGGAAATAAAGGATACAACAGCCCTGTGCAGATGATAGCTACCACATGCTACATAAGTGCACATATTAACCCTGATCCCAAATATTTCTCTGTGTCTGTCCGTTTTTCATATCTTTGTGAGCCCAGTTTTGAAGGGCTAAAAATCCCCAGAAACAAGCAAAAATAAAACAAAATGCTGCAGTGCTATTTTTCAGAATGTTTTGAAACAGAAACAGCAATTTTTGCATGAAACTCTCCCCCTCCCCAACATTGTGGAAATGTTGTATAGTAGTAATAGGAATACTCTAGCTAGAGTATAGCAAAGTTTCACATAGTCTAGCGTACTGCTGAAAGAAAGAAAGAAAGAAAGAAAGAAAGAAAGAAAGCAAGCAGGCCAGCAGGCTAGTTGTGTATAACCATGTACTGTATCTTTGTCTTCTGGTTCATAAGACCAGTTTCCAGGGTTTTGAAGTTGAGTCCTTCGCACCCTACCTCAAAATTTCTGAACCTGAGATCTTCTGAATGCAAATCATGGAGTCTACTACTGATCTATGTGTGCTTCTAAAAACATTTATAATATGGGTGAAGAGAAGGGAAGGAAAAAAAAAAAAAAAAAAAAAAAACCTCTCTCCTTGTCCTCCTTGACCACAGCATGGAAAGATGTAGTCTTTGAAATCCATATTTTTCCAAGCTTGTGATGCATTCCATGAAAGGGAATAATGGCTTCAATAACATGGACTCATTTGAAAAGTACACAAAGATGTAACAATAAAATGTGTGCAAAAAATGGGTGTGTATGTATAAAACTGTGTATAGATTGAAAATGCTCTCAGTTTTTTGAAATTGCACAGTTTCATACAGAATGGAGGTGAGTGGTAGAAAAGCAATAAGTGTGACAAGCATGAGTTTTCCAGATAAACATTCCCAATCTATAATGTATCTGGTGGGTAGGA
Organism: Gambelia wislizenii; assembly: GCA_030847615.1. Taxonomy (NCBI): domain Eukaryota; kingdom Metazoa; phylum Chordata; class Lepidosauria; order Squamata; family Crotaphytidae; genus Gambelia; species Gambelia wislizenii. The sequence goes on along the minus strand of JAUMIR010000003.1, from coordinate 189,232,730 downwards.
AACATGAGACAATTTGTTGGGGTGTATGAGCATAAAAATTAAAATTTTATTAAAGATTCCAGGGAACAAGCCCTTTGGGAATATCTTCTTGAGGAAAAAAAAAGTTTACTGTATCAGAGTTAGGCAGAGACATAAAGCAAAGCAGACTCAATTAGCATTGGTAAGTACTATAAATCACTCAGTCATTAAAGCCACTTAAAATAAAGACCAAAACAACTTCTTTAAAAGGATACTTAAGCATTTACTAATAGGCCTTGCAATCTACATATTTAAAGGTAAATGTAGCATCTTTAACTAACTAAAGGAGTTCAGGGTAGAATTCATCCAGTCCAGTGAATTCAGGTTAGGATAAAGGTAAAACAAGGCTTGATTTCCCTAAGATTTGCATGCAGTAGCATCCATATTTCTTTGTTCTTCAGAAAATGTGAATGGGTGTGAGAGCATAGCTCCCATCTTCATGTGTGCTGAGTGTATGTGCCTCATAAGAGGCTTCTTTCAGAAGAGAGGAGGACAAAGAGCAATAAAATATTTAAATCATGAGGTCATGTGATGAATGACTCAATGGTCATCCCATAGCTACAAAATGACTAAGGTAGTTTGAGGAGAAGGGGAGGAAAATTTAGCATACAAAGTTCCCTAATCTTAGCAAGGGGGGGGGGATTGCAGTAAGAAGGCTATTATCTTTAACACAAGTCCACTGCTATGCTTCTTGTCCTTTGGATTTCATTACTCAAAGGTATGTTCCCTCGCTGTATGTGATCCATTGAAAGAGTGAGTTGTGTCAGAGTTAAAGTGGATCTATCAGTCAGTATAGATAGACTGTATGGTTGAATTCTTTTAACCCCATCTAAAAGAGTGACTCAGCTTCTAGGGTTTTGCACAGAAAAGGGAGAGAGAAGAAACATAATATGCTGTATCTTCTAGTGCCATGGATCTACTGTTGCTGTGAAGGTCAGTCCCCCAGGACTCCTTGTGAAGTCTGAATGACACTTTGCTGAATGTGTCCTCAAACACTGCTTCGGCCCTAACATGAATGATACTACTTCATGTATAGGGATGAGATCCATCTTATCACTAGTCTTGATAGCTTCAAGAAAGCGCTAAAGATGGATCTCTTCTGGCAGGCCTTCCCGGAATAACTTCCCGGTTCAAGTGGACTGATTGCTTACCTACCCCCTTGCCGTCATTGCCTTTATTTATTTATTGTATTTTATCTTTGTTTTAATTCTCCATTAGTTTTAATTTAGTTTTAAGGGGTGGGAGGGTTAGGATGGGGAAGGATTGCTTTAACTTGATGTTGTTTTAATCTTGCTGTACACCGCCCCGGTTGCTGAGCAGAGGGGTGGGTTAAAAATAAAAATTTATTATTATATTATTATTAATAATGAAATCACCAATCGTCATCGTCATCATCATTATCATCATCATCATCATCATCATCATTATCACCATCTGTTTTGTTGATTTCTATATTGCACATTGGAGTTGTATCCTTTAGTTGCAATTCACACCCTTCAGTTTGTTTAGTTTTTGTCAATACATAAGTCTGGGATGATATACCATGCATTGGTGTGCTGCATTTCATTTGTCATTTTGAAGCAATCTCCAGACAGTGAGGTCAGACAAAGTGTGTGCACTGAATGGGTCAGACAAAAAGCAGTCAGTCAGATGAATTAGGGAAGCAATAAGGAGATGAATAAATATTCTAAAATAGAAGAAATGTAAGGTGAATACATGTTTTTGCTCCTTTTTGCATAGCTTTCTTGTCATAAAGACATGACATTCTTCTCCAAGGAGTAGATAGACACAATAGACTACTAAATCATTCTGTTAAGATTAAAACAAAACAAAACAAAAATCCCTTTTCAACATTCTCTTGTATCCAGAGTCTATTACCATACCCAATACTATGGAGATGGCAAGGAGGCAGAAAGGACAAATCTCCCTCTCCATCCCTCCCTCTCCCTTTCCCTCTTTCTCTCTCTGTGTACAGGATATGTGTATACATGTGTTAGGGAGCTACTGTAGTTCTTCTCTCATTTGGTTCTTAAAGGAAACCAGTAATATTAGCAATTTTTGTCCCATTACAAAAAAACAAAAACAAAAACAAAAAACCTTCAAAAACTGTAGTTTTCTGAGACTATTCATAGCTAAGGACTTTATTTTTCACAAAATTTGCTTGTGAGGTGTTCTTTTTCTTTTTGGATTTTTGGCACAGAAAAAAAAGCATTTTCTCTTCAGGAAACACTATTTTCTACACATTTTCTGCTGTTTCCTGCACATAATTTTCTTCTAAGCACATGCAGATGTGTTAGTGTGTACGTATGCTTGCGTGCACACACACACACACACAGAATGAATGGATTTTGCACAAAATAAGTCCAGAGCTTCAAAGATTCTCATCAGTTGAAGATTCTCTTTTTCAAAATTTCTGGATACTTGAGTGAACTATCTCTGTTATTTAAGTAAACGGGTGTTGCTGTTGTTTTTCTGAATAATCCTAGGCTGCATATCCTTCAGATCAGAAGCCAGACTCTGAGAATTGCAATCCACAAAAAGTATTTTTCTCAGACTCTGATCTCAAATAGCTCTAAGTTTACTATCTGTGCCAACTATTTCATTACAGTAGGCCCTTGGTATCCACTGGTCTTTGGTTTCAGGAACCCCCCAACTCCCCCGTGGTTACCAAAATCTGTGGATGCTCAGATCCCATTATATGCAATGGCATAGTAAAATTGTGTCCCTTATATGAAATATTAAAATCAAGGTTTGCTTATTGGAATTTTAAAAAGTATTTTCACACTGTGGATGACTGAATCTGTGGATGCCAAATCCATGGATACAGTGGGCCAACTGTTTATCAACCAGCTGTGCTTCAGAACAGAGTTTTTCTTTTTCTCAACCACTGCTCCCCAATTCCCAAGTCAGAAGGTCATTACTGACTGAAATATTGTGAGAATTGTGCTCCCCAAAAAGGAACTTTTCCAAGTTCTGCCTCCAATTATGACAGTTGTGGCAGTAGCCCTCTGTTTGCATAGGTTGCAGAAAGTGTGGGATGAGTCCTTCCTGAATCTTCATTTGCAAAGAAAAGCCAGAGTCTTATAGGAGTATTTTTCCTCCCCCACCACTGCTGGTGTAATTGAACATGTGCATGGAGTCTTCAAAGAAAACAGGAAAAGCCCCACTGATGGTCCTTTCTCACAAAGCTTCTGGACCAAAATCAGAAAGAATTGGTATCTAATATACCAATATTTCAGCCTTCATTTTGTATTTCTTAAGAAAGAAAATGCTGTCAACAAAGTTCTAGCAAGGTTATGTCAGAGGCCTTTGATAATGGGCTGCATTCCATTATAATGTTAAAGCGACTACTGCTGTGCACATAAAGGTAAATCTTAAGGAGCCTCATGTCTGCAGTTAGATGTGTAAGTGTGTAATTGACTTTTGGCCTCTTGATGACACCAATTGCTTTTATGAAACTGTTGGGGGAATGGAGCTCTAAAATTTCAAAGCATCAGTATTTTCAATTCTGCTTGCAAAAGCAAAGAACACTGTTATAATCTTCATATTTGGGGATACAAATCTTTTGAAACTCAGCAAAATACCTTTATATTAAAGAATATCACATTTCCAAAGTAATTATAGCAACATGTGTAAATCTCTCTTGTACTTTATTATGACATTGAAGAATCATTGATATCTGTTTTTAAAATGCATACTATTTGGACTATGATTAGATATGTATTTATGGACGACAAAATGCTGGGTACTAGGGTGGGAACAATCAATAGCATAAGCTCAGCCATTCACATTTTGATGAAGTTGAGTTTTTGTTTTGTTTTGTTTTGTTTTTTAAATGGGTGAACTATTTTTCAACTCAAAACAGAATAGAACACCTTTCTCATTCATTCTGGGATAGAAGTACATGAAGTTTGGAGAGTGGGTGGGGTTTCAGCTTAATGTCTCACTTTCTGTGGTTCTTCAATTATGCATCAACAGATCATATTCATAAATCCTAATAGTCATGACAGGTACTCTCAATTTATCAAGGGGATAGAAATAGTGCTATTGTATTATAGACAAACAAATGAACCAACTCATGATAAATAATCCAAAACCTCTAAAGCCTTGGGCAAAGATAAATAAAATAAAATAAAATCTAAAATTATAAACAAGATAAAATAATATAAAATACCATACAAAAGGAAAACTTTATTAAGATACATCAATACTGACATTTCACATAGTCTGGAACCTTTTTTCATTTCAATATAATGAATCTGGCCATTCCAAATGGGACATATGGACTGATTAGTTTGCTTGGATATAGATTCAACTGCCCTTTCCACAGCAATTCAGACGCATGAGCTATGGAGCAAATCAAGTGGGGAAGTTTCTTCTTCATTCATTCATTCTTACCCAAATTAATGTCAGAACAGGTCTTGTCTTTCTCACGTTCCAATATAGTATTAATGTTCTCTCTTGTGTTTCACAAACAAAGATCTTATTTAAAGATTATAAATAAGACTTTCATAGAACTGAAGATTAAATCATTCTCAATTGTACATTGAAGACAGGGATGAGGTAGACAATTGGGAATGTAGAAACTTCTGTTTTCCTTCCATGTGTGTGTCTGTGTACGTACATAAACACCTACCATATACTCCCCTTATTACTTTCTCACTGTGAAAAAGGTGGTGGAGTGGGTGGTAACAGTTAACAGTGGGCTTATCTACACTAGTCAGGCTACACCATCTCCCCGCCAGTGTACCCTGACTTCAGAGCTGGCCCATCCCCCCATTACCTGATGAAAATGGGGGACATCCAAACAGAATGTTGACCATCACTGCAGCTGCTGCCACCACTGCCATTTTCTCCACTGACATGTGACTGCAGGACCCCTGCATGTGATCAGCCACGGTCATATACTGAGGGGCCCCTGCCTGGCTTCCAGGAGAGTGAGGGAGTTGGCGGCAGCAGCCACGGCAAGAAACAACATTCTCGGATGGGCTCCTGCAGATACATGGGGCCTGATCCAGCATTACCAGATTAAATCAGGTATTATCTTAAAATGTGGTAAAGGCCCTATCCCAGCTTGCCCCCATTCCAGCTGCATACCTGCTCCAGGTGTCATTTGGACTGCTTGGGGGCAAATCAGAGTAAATGTCCTGTGCCATCTGGACTTCAGGGCTGTGGAACAGGGGCAAGCCGAGGTATTTGGCCCATGTAGATAAGCCAGTAATGAAAGTAAAAATAAAACCAATAAGCACAACAATTAAAATGTTTCAATAAAAAAAGAAAGAAAATAGGAACACACCACTCCCTTCAACATTAACCCTCCAAGTTAAATGGCAAAGGCCTAGTTGAATAAAACAGCCTGTCACTGCCAGCAGTAATAGAGAAGAGACATGCTTTGCTTCATTTAGCAGGGAATCCCAAATACTAGGAGCAGTCATTGAGGAAGCCTCTCTTGTATTCACAACAAAAATGTTCTAGATGTAGGAATGCGCATCGTTATTCTTTTCATAGGCAATTTTGTTATTTGTCTACCATTTGTGAATAAGTTAATAATTTCAGTTTTGGAGGACTATTCACAATTTGGGACTTATTCTTCCCAAGAGACACTTGTGGTTCTTTTCTTCAAAGAAACTCCATTTTCTGTACAGAAATGTTCTTTTGTAGAAAATTGTTTCTTCTGTGCAGGGAACCTGCATTCTGTGTAGGAAATGCTGTTTTCTGTGAAAAAGAAACCAAAAATGCAAACCAAAAATCCAATGATGTTATTCACAAGAATAAGTCTCAAATTGTGTAGACTCTCATCCCTGAGGCGTATTTGCCTTCTCAGGATTTCTTGACACTCAGGAAGCACAATTTTCATCTACCATTTGGGTACAGGTATTTATATTAAATTTCCATCTCTATGAAGATGGTGGTAGGACTAAGAGAAAAGCGACTCCAAAAAATCTTAGCATGTATACAGGCTCAAATGACATAACAGGCCAAGCCTTTCAGATTGCTTCTTCCCAAGATAATATGGTGGCCCACCAGAGGCTTCTTTTTTCTGCCTTTACGGGTCTATATAAATAGGAGGGGAGTTACTGTCGAGCACTCGGACAGCCTTGGTACTTTTGGCTTTATAGGACATAAGTATTTGAGGCCTGGTTTACACAGTGGGCTGAAGATAAGCCTAGAGACTTTCTCAGAAAAGGTACATACTGCTAAAAAACCACATCATTTAGGATATGATGATAACACAAAGGGTGAAATTATCAGATGTCCTTGTCCATAGCACTGGTGCAGATGAGGCACTACTTTTTATTGATGAACAAAGCTGACAATAAAAAGTGATGCCTTATTCATGCCCACGCTACTCCCCCGGAACGGCGGAATGATGATGTCGTCTGACAATTTTGCCCTTTTGTGTTATCATTGTGTCCTTATCACACAGTTTTTGCCATGTCTGATAAAGTCCTAGGTCTCAAACTGTTCTCCATCACTACCCCATTTGTCTCCTGACAATTATTTGCTATGACCAAAGCTATTCTTAGGCTCAAGAAAGTAGCAGTTCGTCTGAACACTTTAAAACAAAACAAAGAACAAACCTTTGCAGATTCATATTTAGCTGAACATGAAAAAATAGTGAATCAACCAATGCATGAAGTGTTAAGGCAATCTGTTCTTCCCTTCATACATGAGCAGAAGCCTTGGAGGGATATCACTGTGAGTGATAAGGTACAGCAACAGTGCAGAACGCTGGGGAAATGTCACTGTTCAGCTTTGATTACACACTGTAATCTATTTTTCAAGTTTCGGGACAATAAAACTCAAAGTTCTTCTATTTCATACTGTCATGAAGGCTGGTCAAGCTGAATCATCATTAGCAGGAGTTTCATGCCGTTAGTTGATGAGTAAGCACACAGCTGTGTAGCGAAATATTCTGCTGCTGCATTTGGTTTAGTCAGGGGAAAATGCATTTACTGGTCCATTCTATGCACATCTACTCTAAAGCAATCATTTCACTAGCACTTGCAGATAAATGTGTATATAGCTGGATTGTCAAAGATTCCCAAACAGGAAATAGGGAGTGGCTGTTAATGGCTACTGTATCAGTGGGGTGATGAACTCGCTCCAGATTTTAGTCTGAACTTTGAAGGGGCTACCCAATGTGCTGAAACTGTTTTGTGTTCAAGCCAATTGGAAAACTTCTTTAATAAGCCACCTTGAATCCCATCTTGGGGAAAAGGCAGGATATAAATCCAATAGATAGATAAATAAATAAATAAAATGATCTGACAAAAAAATCAGGATTGGATTTAGTCTCACTGATATGGGAGTTGCCAGCCATATAGGGAGCCCTGGTGACACAGAGGTTAAATGCCAGTACTGCAGCCACAACGTTGCAAGTTCGATCCCAAGGGGTCCGACATCAAGAGAATGAGATTGACAGCTGGGATAGGGTCCTTTACCACATTTTTAAGATAATACCTGATTTAATCTGGTAATGCTGGATCAGGCCCCATGTATCTGTAAGAGGCAATCGGAGAATGTTGTTTCTTGCTGTGGTTATGCTGGCATGTTCCCCCTACTACTCCACAATGCTAACTGGGGGATTCTGGGAATTAAAATCTAAAGCAAAGCACAACTTTCCCTACCTATGCTGTAAATGATTTCCCCCCTATTCATATTGGCATGCAAAGTTTGAAATGCTCTTGACACTTAAAAAAGAAAAATAGTTGCAAGATGTACAAGAGACCTGGTGCGATGAAGTAAACATATTTTGATCACAGATTTCGATTGCAATACCGAGCTTATCAAGGCAGACAGGTGGCAGGGAGACATGGCATACTAAAGGCATGCTGCTGTTCAGAATAGCATGCTGATGTAGGACTCAGAGATAAGAACCTAGTCTTCCTTTTTATCTAGTCAGTTCAAGGAGTGGTGGCCTGCTAATAATCTTATGCTTTGGTTTGTTGGAAACTCAAAAAAGGGTCAGAGTTAGTCAATGCTTAGATGGAACATCATTGAAAAACTTGCAGAGCTGTAGCTGCTGTTTCCATATAGCCAAAGGTTTTTGTTGCATTGTGCTACACTACTATCAGACTGACTGATTCCTTAACTCCTTACATTGCTGAACTAGTATTTATTTTATTATCATTTTAAAGATAACTGACATTTTAGTATGTCCCGGTGTGCCTTGTAACAGGTATGTTGTACATTAGGACCCCTGTGTCCACTGGGGTTGGTTCTGGCAGGGGGGTCGTGGATACTGAAAATTGTGGATAATAGTGAACACCATTGAAAATAATGGGACTTTTGGTTTAAAATACCATAGAGTTGCCTTGGAGGACCTAGAAAATGGCTAGAGAGGATACATTTTCTAGGAAGACTCTATGGTAGGTGTGCGGGTTTGTATCCCATGGATAATTGAAACAGTGGATACAGGGGTCCTACTGTACTGTATGTTTTCCCTGCTTAAACAAAACTGCTAATATCTCTGAAAATTGTGCAAAACTCAGTGTTGGCTAATTTTCTGGCAGTATTGTGTTAAGAAGGTGCCAGAAGTATAACACTAGTGATAGATATAGCATTCCTGTTAGATCATTTACAAAAGCTGGTGTTGGGGCATTCCTGTTCAGCACCATCACCTTTGGAATATTGTGTCCCACAGAGTTCTAGCATGTTTCCCTTGTTATCTACTTGAAACAACTGGGGAAGGTTGTTTGTAACACTGAACTGAAGAGTCACCAATTTGCTGATGGCTCTCAGTTTTATTTCTCCTTGTCACTTAACACCAAAGAAGCTGTCAATACCTCTGAACATTGCCTGGGTTAGATGAGGATAAACATGTTAAAATTAAATGCTGAGAGTATAAAAATGTTGTTGACCAATAAAAAGCTAGCATTGGGGACTGGAATTCAGAACTTCTGATTGAGTTCTGGAATGGGTTGTGCTTATCCTGAAACGTCAGATTCATGGTCTGGGAGAACCCCTTGGCCCCACACTGCCTCTGGGTTCCCAGATCACAGTGGAGGCAAGGAAACCTTTTATACAATTGTATTTAGTTTACTCACTATGAATATTCTATATTCATATTATATCACATGTGGTGGAATTGTAAAAGAGTAAAAAAAATACTGGACAATGATTCATAGAACAATAGAGGAAATGTTTCATATACAATATCCAATGAAACCAGAATTCTACTTGTTGAATATGACTCAAATATTGGAAAAAGAAGAGGGAAAGATTAGTTTGGAGAATAATGTTATATTTAGTGACTGCGTTGAGACTGGAGATAGCGAAGAAATGGAAACAGAAAGATATACCAACAATTGATGACTAGATGGAGAAAGTTCTGGAAATGGCATGTATGGACAAATTAACTTTCGAGCTTAGAGAAAAAGATACAAAAGCTGAAGAAGATGAATGGGCTCTGGTATTTAAATTCTGCAAAGAGAAATGGGTGAGGAAGGGATCCTAGGGGGTGAAAATAAGAAGAATAAGGGTAATGACAAAGGAAGATACAGGGGACAAATTATAAGAATTATTGGAGGGAAAAGTTTATAACGGGTTTAAAAAAGGAATGAGGAAAATAAATCTAGAGTCAATACAAAGTCAAAAATAGGTCAGAGATAATACTGAAGGGAGCTGGGAATGAAAGGAAGTTGAACAAGAACAGAAGTTAAGAACATGGGAATACAGCATAAGGGAAAGGAAGGGAAAAGAAGGGAATGAGAATGATAGTGATAGAAGGAAAAGTAAGTGTGAGAGTAAGAGAAAGTGTAGGAAGAGAAGAAGATGGGGATGGTGTCATGATGGAGTTCCATCATGTTGCCACAAGGTGCAACTCCCATCATTCTGCTAGAGAACTATAACTCTCTTTGTTTGTAAACAGATTGTCTTGCCAGCATCGAATCAGGTAAGAAAAGGGTTAATGAGAAGGGGCTCAAGCACCACCTTCACAGAGCTAATGAGAGGACATAATTAACATAACACCATGTGACTGGACTGACCAATTACAGCTTTAAGCCCGGGAAATCTGGAGAGGTTTTAATTGCTTTTGTTTGAGACCAGAGTGAGTGAGATGAGTGGGACTTGGAGAAAGAGGTTTTGGAAAATGTGAAGGAACAAAGACTGCTATGCTGGTAGAGCACAGCCATTCCATCTCTGGCTTTTGCTCCCAGCTGCCTGGACAAGATCTCAAGGCAACAAACTGCAAGTATTTAGTAGAGATTAGGGCCTGTTTAGTTGCGTTAGGGAATTCTTTTTAATTTCTTTACTTTGGTTGAATGTAGCTAAATTAGTAATTGAATGTAACCTGAGTAATGTAATGCTTTGATCTTGATACTCTGTATTGCTATCACTTTAAGCCTGCCTGCCTGAGGTAGGGGAGAACCCTGCCTCATGTGAAACTGCATGACTACTTCTCTTGAATAAAGTAAACTTCTATCTTCCTATGCTGATGCTGACCACGTGCCTTACTCTTGACTATGCTACTGTGAACCTCCTCTGGGGTTAGGAGGAGGGAGTTAGTTGATTCTATAGTGGCAAGGAGTGCCACTGATTAACATAGACTACGCACAACTTCCCACTGCGTTGTGCGTGAAAAAGGGGGGGTCCCAAGGGGGAAATAAGCCCCCCCCCCAGTTAAAACCCAGTGGGTGGTGGCAGACCGATGGTTTTTGGAGTTTGTAGGAGGATCCTGGGGTGAGGACACCCAGGACTAACCCTACAGAGAGAGGGCTAGCCTGGAGCTCCTGGGAAGGGAACTCAGGTTTGAGCCCCGTGACATGGATGGCAGCTTGCGGGATTGGACAAAGCTCAGTGGGAAGTTAGGAGAACTACAGGCTCTGCCTTTTGCCTTCAGAGAAAGGGAGATTGGGGGGTGCTGTAGTCTTGGCTTGTTCAAGTGGGGGACAGAGAGCAGAAAGTGAGAGAGGCTGAGGTCTCTGCTCCATTCGCTCATAGGCTGTGCCCAAAACTCCCTGGGAAGGGAGGGGTTTGTTGCTTTTGGTGGAACTGAAAGTGAACAAAGAGGTCTCAAGTCTTGGCTGTTTTCTCTTGTTGGGAGGAAAGGTGTCCTTGCATTTCTTTTGTGTTGGATTTGCTTCTATGTAAGTGATAGGAAGGGGGGGGCAGGAAGCCCACCAGGCCATTCCTTTGTCTCACTCACTGTAGCAGAGAGCAATCCCCTTTGATCTGGTCTCCAGGTGGAGATGCTAGCTCTTGGGGTCCCTGCCTAAGTTTAAAGCTGGTTCCTTCTTGCAAAGTGGTTTTGCTAAGGGGGCGGAGCTGAGCTGAGAGGAGGGACTAGGGAGGAGCTGAAGCTCTCTGTGTGGCTGGCTACTGTTGCTAGGCAACTGCAGGAGCTAGCTGGATTCCTAGGGGAGGGGGGACCTTCCCTGTGTTCCCAAGTGCTACTTGGACCATTTAAAGTTTTTTTTCTCTTTCTCCTGTTGTTAAATAGAAAGGGAGGGGAACCTTGATTAGGATTCTAGCCTGTCTTTCTAATCTGCCTTTTGGCCTGTGTTCTGTTCTTTCCTGTTGCTTCTACCTGGGGGGGGGCAGCCAATCCCCCCCACAGAGTCACTGCCCTCTGCTGGCAAAAAGAAATTATTACACATTCAACCAAAGTAAACTTTTAATTTTTTTTTATATAGTGGACGGGTTCTGCTATGACAGGAGTTTAGGAAAGTACATGCTTTGACTTTTCACATGATTTTGAGATCTGGGAAATTTAAAGCAAACATGACTGACCCTGTGACAGCCAGTGATGCTGGTACTTCTGCTGCTTCTCCTGTACCTGGTGATTTATTGGATGTCACCCAGATGACTCCACAGGAATTTGAAGAAAGACAACGGTGGCTGAGATTGCAAGAATTGCAAATGCAGCACAAAGAAAAGGAACTTCAATTCAGACTTCAACTTCAGGAGGCAGAAGCGAAAGAAAGAGACACTGAACGCCAGCTGCGATTGCAAATGCAGGAGATGGCACTGAAGCAAAGAGAACTGGAATTGAAACTACAAGAACAGGAATTTCAATTGAAAATGGCGCAACAGGCGCAAAACCCAATAACCAATGTGCCACAGCCGGCTGCCATGTTAACAGCTCCAACCCGCCATTACCCCACATTTCTGGAGGGACAGGATTTTGATGACATCACGACTTTTCAGAGAGTCTGTGTTGACTATGGGGTACGCAAGGAGCACTACATGCGTGAGCTGCGCCCCTTGCTCCCCCCAATTCTCAGATCTGTGGAGGCGGGGTTGGCACCAGAAGAGATGCATGACTTTGATCTTTTCTTGGAGCTGGCTAGGAGCCGTCTGGGCTTAACAGCAGAGGCAGCTCGACAACACATGAGGGCCACAAGGTGGACGCCTACAGTCAATTGTCGTGAGCTGGGACATCGTATCACTCGCAAGTGTGAACTCTGGGCTAAAGCTGCCAAAGCTGACACCGTCAAAAGCATTATCTCTTTGATAGCCATGGAACAGTTTCTGTGGCATACACCGCCAGCTATGCGCAATTATATTTTGGATAAAGACCCTAAGACTATGCTTGAGGTGACTACGCTGGCTCAACGATTTATGGAAACCCGAGGGAACCAGAACTTGCAGCCACAGGAAGCGGAACCACACAAGCATAAGTCAGGGAATCAATCTGTCCACAAGTCGGGGAATCAATCCCCCACCAAAGATCGCCGGAATCCGCAATTCCAGAAGACGGGATCACAAGGTGTGCCTAACCAACAGCAGAAACAACCATCCCAACCGGCTCCCAAGGAGGCTACGCAACCTCCTCAAGGACAGGGGAAGGTGAAGACTGGCCTGACATGTTTCTCATGTGGAGAAATTGGCCATATCAAAGCGAACTGTAAACAGGAGCCCAAGGCAATTAACATGATAAGGGCATCCACGTCTGCGCATATGGCAGATGAGAAGGAGGTGCCACCTGACCCTATGACTATTCCGCCTCGTCAACGCCATACATTGATGGTGGATGGGAAGGAAGTAGTGGCGTATAGGGACACAGGGGCTCAACTGTCTGCGATTCATCGTACCTATGTTGATCCTAAGTTCTTGAAGGACAACACGTTAGTCTCTGTACGACCTTTCCACTGCCCACCCATCAAGCTTCCTACGGCTCGTGTGCCAGTGGAATACAAAGGATGGAAGGGCCAATGGACGTTTGCAGTCTACAATGACTTCAATTGCCCTGCTATATTGGGTGAAGATTTGGCCTGTCATGTGGAACAATTCCATGAGACTCAAGAGCAGCAACCAATGCAGATGCGCAGTGAAGGTCTACATCCGACAGCTGTGGATTCTGACGAGGAGGACTTCCCATCAGATGGCGCCATAGCGGAAGATGTAGCCCTACAGGATGCTGTGGTCAACGACACACCCACAGGAGTTGATGAGGGAGAACCTGTCCCTGTCAACAATGATTCATTGGCAAGTCTGGAAGGTCAACAGTCTGAATCATGCCTGCCTGTGATCCCGATGGAAGATATCGGTCCGGTGGGGTTCCAGCAACTCCAAAAGGAGCAGCAAGATGATCAGACTCAACAAGCTGCTGGGCAGAAGGTGAAGGATGACAAACAGAGGCCTTCAGGTCCCCAGCAGGCCAGAGTTGTGATTGCCAATGACCCGCTTTCCAAAGAGACTTGGCCGGATGGCCAACAGGAAGGCCGGCAGCCACTGGAACAGCTGTTGGTCCACTCCAAGTTCAGCGTCAGACCCTTGAGTCTGATACAGTGCCAGTGGAAAGGAGATTTGTCTTCTGGGTTGCAGGAGAAGCCCAGGGTGACTTGGGTGACTACAGATGAGAACCTCCAGCTGGCTCCACAGCAACAGACTCCTTGGCACAAACAGGGTGCAGGAGGACGTTCCTTCATGCTGAGAGGTCCAGTGTTAGTCCTCCAGTTGATCTGGCTCACCAAGACGGAGATGTCATGGGAAGGTATGGCCACAGTCTTAGAGCAGCTTGGGACTGTGGAATGCCTTGTCCAATTTCTGGAAGTCGGGCCCAAGCTGACAATGAACTATGTGGTCTCCCTGCAGACATTCTACAAGAGACCCAAGCATCTTATGACTCTGCCAATCCCAGAAGAGGATGAAGGGAAATGGCTGGATAGTGCCTGTGATACTCGTGTGGAAGGTGGTGGCCTGGAGGATGTTACACCCCCTTCCAACCTCGACGAGAACCATCAGCAGCAGTTCATTCAGTTGGCAGCCAAGTCTGCGTCATTGTTCTCACCTGTTCCAGGTCTCACCGCTCATCCTCAGCATGTGGTGGCTGCTGACGACTGCAAGCCGTCTTCAGGGCAGCCCGGACGGGTGTCACATGCCGGGATGACGGCCTTGGAGGAGGAGGTGGTTCCTGCACATGGCCCCATGCTGCATGCAGGAGATCCTTTCAAGAATTTGGGACTTGTCCTGTGTCTATTCTGCTTGCTTTGGACCATAGGCTATTGGCAGGGGGCCTTAGCCATAGGGCCTGGCCATAGCACAGCATCCATACCTCATGTGGGCCTGTTTGAATTCAGTGTTCTTCCTTTTGGCCTTCACAAGGTGGCCACACCCTTCCAGGGACTTGTAATCCTGCTGAGAGGTGGTGGGGCCTTTGTGATGGCCTCCCTAGATGTCATTGTTATTTTCCCTGATGACTGGGGTGATCCCCTACATCACCTGAAGATAGTCTTTCAACAGCTCCGAGACTCCGGTGCGATGACCATGCTGATCTCCGATGGCTCCACAAGGTCCAGGGGGCTAACAAGAAGTTACTCCAGTGGAGCCTATCTCTTCAAGACTTTGACTTTGAAATTCAACATGTGTCTGGAACCTCGAACACGGTTGCAGATTCTCTCTCTCGCAGGGACTTGGTGGGAGGGTAGGAGTACTGGTGTTGCATGCTGTTCTATGACCATGCTTTGTTTCAATGTATTGTTTGAGTTTGCATATGTTCTAACTCTTTCTGCTCTAGCTCACAGGTTGAAATCCCAGACTGTTTGGTCCTGCTTTCAGCGTCCCAGACCGTCTGAGATTTGGGGGGCGTGTCATGATGGAGTTCCATCATGTTGCCACAAGGTGCAACTCCCATCATTCTGCTAGAGAACTATAACTCTCTTTGTTTGTAAACAGATTGTCTTGCCAGCATCGAATCAGGTAAGAAAAGGGTTAATGAGAAGGGGCTCAAGCACCACCTTCACAGAGCTAATGAGAGGACATAATTAACATAACACCATGTGACTGGACTGACCAATTACAGCTTTAAGCCCGGGAAATCTGGAGAGGTTTTAATTGCTTTTGTTTGAGACCAGAGTGAGTGAGATGAGTGGGACTTGGAGAAAGAGGTTTTGGAAAATGTGAAGGAACAAAGACTGCTATGCTGGTAGAGCACAGCCATTCCATCTCTGGCTTTTGCTCCCAGCTGCCTGGACAAGATCTCAAGGCAACAAACTGCAAGTATTTAGTAGAGATTAGGGCCTGTTTAGTTGCGTTAGGGAATTCTTTTTAATTTCTTTACTTTGGTTGAATGTAGCTAAATTAGTAATTGAATGTAACCTGAGTAATGTAATGCTTTGATCTTGATACTCTGTATTGCTATCACTTTAAGCCTGCCTGCCTGAGGTAGGGGAGAACCCTGCCTCATGTGAAACTGCATGACTACTTCTCTTGAATAAAGCAAACTTCTATCTTCCTATGCTGATGCTGACCACGTGCCTTACTCTTGACTATGCTACTGTGAACCTCCTCTGGGGTTAGGAGGAGGGAGTTAGTTGATTCTATAGTGGCAAGGAGTGCCACTGATTAACATAGACTACGCACAACTTCCCACTGCGTTGTGCGTGAAAAAGGGGGGGTCCCAAGGGGGAAATAAGCCCCCCCCAGTTAAAACCCAGTGGGTGGTGGCAGACCGATGGTTTTTGGAGTTTGTAGGAGGATCCTGGGGTGAGGACACCCAGGACTAACCCTACAGAGAGAGGGCTAGCCTGGAGCTCCTGGGAAGGGAACTCAGGTTTGAGCCCCGTGACAGATGGTAAGGAATTATTTTTAAGCTTTAGAGGCCTAAACAGCTTGGGGCCTTGTCATCTAAGGTACCTGTCTCATTTAAACCTTCCCAGTTGCTATGTTCTTCAGAAGGGGACTCCTATGAATACTATTACCTGTAGAGGCCCACTTGGGCATGCAGGTGAGAGTGAGATTTTGCCTATATTGTGAGAAAGGATACAAACATGTAGCAGAATGGAGTGAGAAATACCTTCAGGCCAGGGGGTAGTGAACAGGATGCAATATTAAGGACAAGGTGCAAACTCAACAAACATTTGCAATGTGCTCAGGCTGTAAAAAGCCTTATGTATGAACAACTCTGCTGGATCAGACCAAAGATTTGTTACTCACTGAGACCTGCATTCTGTCTACAACAGTGGGCTACCAAAAGACTTTGTTCCTACCCCCACCACCCTTCGAGCAGGATATATTTAACTTATAACAAGGACTTAGATCATAGTTAACTCTTTAAATCAACATTGTTGCTTTCAATTATCAGGTAACTACAAAGAAGCTGGCAGTTGGTGCACTAGGACAGCTTCTGATGTGTTCAGACCAGGTTCTGACAGCTGCATTACAACTACCAGCTGGTCAGACAGAACTTAGCATTGCCAGCTTCCAATTTTTTGTGCCTTCAGGCCCTGCATTTTCAGACTTTTATCTGTGAATGTGAAACGTTAGAAACTTAAAGAGAGAGAGAGAGCTGAAATTGATGTGATTTCATCAAGAATCTCTAAGCTAAGTAAATTGCTTAAGGGTGTGGATGAAGTCTAAATGCTGCTAGGTGCCCAATCTTGCCCTAACTTATATATTTGGGGCCTGATTACCTGGCTTTCTTGCAAAAAGCCTTGATCCTTCTGGCAAAATTGTGAGTGATTTAATGGAAATCCAAATTGAATGTCCCTGTTAAATGAAAATTCCCATTGACCTTACTTTGATTCTTGAAGGCTTGTTGGAGTGGAAGTCAGGAGGAGTGAAAGTTTCATTAAAGTGCAGAGTTGGAGAACAAGGTCTGAAAACTGGCTAAATAATGAACAAAAAAACAGACTTCAGATTGGGTGTCATATTCTCAAAGACTACCTTGGTGTCCTAAAATATGTTGCACTGGCCTGATCTGTAATCAGTAAGCAGAAGTGCTTCAGTAAGATGCCAATTGGATTTAAAGGTTTTAATTAGAAGAACCTTCAGCATCAGTTGAAATCAGGTGGCTCTTATCAGGTTGTCCAGCTTTGAATGATTATTGTAAATTAATTTATATATTTTACCTTAACATGGTAGTCTAGGTGACCCATGTTTCAGATCCATAAAGGAGGATAGACAGTACGATGGCTCTATACACACTGATCTTTGTGCTTTGCCTCAGGTGTTTATTGCTCCAGACTCTTTTGTGAAGTCTTCCAAATGCACTATATGCCTTTGCTAATCTGTGATCGATCTCTTTGTCAATCTTGGCATCTGAGGAGATGATGCTTCCCAGGTAGGTGAACTGCTGAACGGACTTGAGCACTGATTTGCCGACGGCAATGTGGGGATGGTGGTGTTCGTCCTGTGGTGCAGGCTGGTAAAGAACTTCTGTTTTCTTCAGGTTGACTTCTAGCCCAAACAGCTCTGCAGCTGTTGCAAAGCAGGATGTTAGGCGCTGCAGAGCTGCTTCTGTGTGGGCAACAAGGGCAGCATCATCGGCAAAGAGCAGCTCACGGACTAGATAGTTTAGAATCTTAGTGTGAGCCCTCAGACGGCTTAAGTTAAACAAGCTACCATCAGTACGGTAGCGTATATAGATGCCGTCGTCTTCTTTAAGCTCTGCCATAGCCCTTTGGAGCATCGTGCTAAAGAAGATTGTAAATAAAGTTGGTGCAAGAACACAACCTTGCTTCACTCCATTAGTTATTAGAAAGGGCTCTGAAAGAGCATCGCCATATCTGACTTGACCACGCTGGCCCTCGTGTAGCAAGATAATCATTTTAAGGAATTTGGGGGGACATCCTAGTCTTTCCAGGATCTGCCACAGACCTTTTCTACTTACAGTGTCAAAGGCTTTGGTGAGGTCGACAAATGTTACATAGAGACCCTTGTTCTGCTCCCTACATTTTTCTTGCAGTTGCCTAAGGGCAAATACCATGTCTGTAGTACTCCTATTGGCCTGTTGCCACCACCTACGACTCCTCGAGTGCTTTCATCAGCGCTGTCTACGCACAATCCTAAATATACACTGGACTGACTATGTGATGAATGTTGCTGTCTTTGAGCAAGCAGGGATCACCAGCATTGAGGCCATGATATTGAGAACACAGCTGCGTTGGGCAGGGCACGTTTCTAGGATGGAGGACCATCGCCTCCCAAAAATACTACTCTACGGTGAACTCGCCACGGGTCAGCGTAAGAGGGGCGCTCCAAAAAAGCGATACAAAGACTCCCTGAAACAACATCTCAGGCTTGGCCAAATTGATCACCAACAGTGGTCCGCCCTGGCCTCACATCGGGAGGCATGGAGACGCACTATCCACAATGCTGCAGCCTTATTTGACAACTCACGACGAACAAGTCTTGAAGAGAAACGACAACGCAGAAAGAATCACAACCCAAAAACATCACCCAAGGAGACCTTCTGCTGTGCTTTTTGCAACCGGACTTGTTTATCTCGGATTGGCCTTTTTAGTCATCAGCGCGCTTGCAGAAAGCGCGGGATGAGTCCTTCCTGAATCTTCGTTTGCGAAGAAAAGCCAGAGAGGTAGTCTAGTTATTTGGGCCAAACACACTGTGCTCACCTAATTCTTTTTATACTGCTCATTTCTCTCATATATTCATTATTAATTGTGGAGTGGGAGGCAGATGAAGTCTTTATATATCCTTCACCCTTGCTGAAATGAAAAACTGGACCCATGGAAATGCAGCAGTATGGGAGGATCAATGCAAAAGCATGAAAGCCTACTCAAAGACAGTTGGACAGGGATAAAGGGCAGACAGTGAGTGTGGTCAGTGAATGGGGAGATGAAGCAGCAATAAGAACTGGAAGAGAGGGAGTCATGAGTCACGTAGTAGCTGCACAGAGAAAGACCAGGAGCTAACTGTTGCCTAGGCTAGAAGCAATTTCCAACTTAGAAGGAATAATAGCATTGAATATGGAAATAGGTGTTCCCTACAACAGATTGCACCTTTTTCATGCTCAAACCATGTAGGTAGGTCTGTTCTTCACCAATACCAATTGTTTAAATTTCCCTTTCTTTCTTTTGTTTTCTGTATATCTTTTTTATTATTATTTTTTGCTTGCAGTTGGAGTTGTTAAAGGTATATTCTTCTGTTTAAAAAATAATAAAAAAATAAACCCAAGCCCCATATGCTACATTTTTTAGAGAGCTCAGCATCCCTGACTAGGTCAATAGTTTCAACATTTCTGTTCTGACTTACCAGAATGCTGTGCTCTTGTAAAAACAGAGGTCTCTGCCAGGATCTCAGCAGGTTTGAGATTCTAACTTGATTTCTACCTGATGGGGCAATTGGTAAACCACAGTGCATAGGTTTAATCTGGTTTTGGATGGTATGGGAGAATGAAAATGTGTTCTTAGTAGAGGTTTTACAGTAATCCACCAGGTTCAGTTTGATTGTGTTTTGTCGTTATGATAATGGCCACAAACATTTTAGAGGCAGCATTTTGCATTTTTTCCACAGGAAAAAAATAATAATTGACAGATTTAAACACAGTTTTGCCCAAGTATGGAGAAGAGAAAAATAAAGTACAAGGAGGGAGAATGCAGTTAATTGGACTGTAACTGCTATCATTCCTCAGCTCTGACTTGATGGGACTTTTGGTCCAATAATATCTGTAAGACAACATCTTCCTCCTGTTGTGTGGAGTGCTTTTACCCTGAAGTGAGAATAAACAGCATGAGAGGAAGAATAGAGCCCTGCTTACTGGTGTATCCCCTGTCACTACGTATGTTAGCTTCTCCCAACCCATAATGGTGGGGAAGAGTTTGAAGGGGGGGTCACCTGTTTTATGTCTCCTACTATGACTTAGACCCCTTTCTAACCAAAGGCCTATATCATTTGGGGATCCCAAGGCACCAAGGAGCAACCATTTCCCTTAAGCTTTCCCTTTGTCTACTTTGATTGGCAGAGGGTTATGGTCAAAACAAGTGCTCCAGCAGTCAGCATCAGTGGGTGTGATTGTGCTCTCCACCTCATGTGACTATTAACTCCATGAGAGATGATACTTCAAGGGTTCTTTTTTTTTTTTTTCCCCTTCGGCACTTCATTACCCTCAGTGGAAAGTCCCTAATGGTAAGCATTTTTGTGCATGGTAATCAATGCATATCAGCCAGCCTGTTGTCCTATTGTATATTAGTCCCCAGAACAATGCCCTTTTCAAGGGAATAAACTCACATGCCATTACAAGCATGAGATGGAAGGACAAGGATAGCTGTGGCAATCTATTTATGCACTGTAGATATCCAAATGCAAGGAGAGGCATCGCAATAAACTTAGTAGAAATAAAGGGGTCAGGTTTCATTTGTCCTTGTGTCTACTTCAAAAATTAAGTAGCTAGGAACTAATTTCCTACTAAAATAATATTATATCAAATAAATAAACAATTGGCTTCTACTTATTAGAACACATCATTACTTTTCAAGTGCAGTCATGTTTCTGTCAATTTTTTGAAAGTGCAATTAACTTGACTGCACTTGGAAAAAAAAAACTGAATTCTGTGTGAATCTATTAAGTTCTTTGTGAATCTATTAACATTTACCATTTATTTACAGTGTCCAATATGTGGTATGAATATTTTCTCAGTAAAAAAATAATCTTTATGGATCTATTTAGTATGCAATAATACATACAAAACCTATGTAAGAACATTTATATCATGCTCAACAGTATAAAGCAGCTAGCTTAAGGCAATCTGATGTATTAAAAGTTAGGTTGAAAATGCCACGTGAACAGGACTACTAAGTTCAAATTTTTAGCCCCTATGCAATTTAAATACAGTGTGACAATACAGAGCAGTGCAAAGAAACCTAACATTATTAGATATTTCAAATATCATTAAATTATCCCATCTTTAAAAAGAAGCACAACACACATATCCAGTTATGAAAACTATCACCTTCCTTGTGATGCCCCAGAGGTGAGAAAAGGGCCTTAACTACATGAGCTTAATACCTCAGGTTTCCCATGTCTCAGAGTCCAGCAGTCCATATGATGCAGAGCATTTGCCCTATTCTGCCCCTGGGCAGTCCTCACCAAGATCGGGTTAGATATGGGGCTGAGATGTTGGCAAGCCAGGGTAGGGGTTGATAAACTGCTATAATAAAATATTCAGTTACCATTAAGTACCGTTACCAGCAGCCAAAAATGGATTGGGCCCCACATGTCCACAGGAGCCCACCCAGCATGCCAGCCCTTGCTGTCACATCCATCTTCCTGGCTCTCCCAGAAGCCACGCAGGGGTCCTGCAGCATGTGACCATTGTGGGGGGACTTCTGGGTGGGGACTATCATGAACTGACATTTTTGCCTTGCACTCTGAAGCAGAGAAAGCTAAGCTGGAGAATAGTTAGCTAATTAGCTGGAAAACTTTGGATAAAATTAGCTGGATAAAAGAGAGACAGTGAGATTTCCCACGTGTGTTCAGGACCACTGCTTCTCATGGGAGACTGCTGAATTTACAGTGGTCAGAGGTGAGTTTTGGGGGTGGGGAGCCCCAGGATAAACATCAATGCTTATGCAAGCCCTTAAAGAACAACGAGGGCTCATCTACACAAGCCAGGATATGCCCGCTCCCTTCTGTCATATCCTGGCCACAGATCAGGCCTGTTGTTCCCTCATCTGGAGTCCAGATGGGAACACCAGCCTGCCACTGCAGCCGCTGCCACCACCACCATCTCCCTCACCATCTCATAAGACAAGAAGCTAGCCCACAACATGTGACCAAGACCCCCTGCATGTGACCAGCCTTGGTCACATGCTGTAAGACTCTTTCCTGCCTTCTGAGAGGGCCAAGGATAACAGCAGCTGCATCGAGGTCCAGCTTGCTGGACTGGACTCCTGTGGAAACATGGGGACTGATCTATTTCCTCCTGGCAGAAACAGTAAAACAGGTACTATTTTAAAATTGTGTTTCTGGCCTATCCCACCCCACCCCTGTATGAGCCCCATATCTGCCTCAGGAGTGGAGAACTGCCCAAGGGCAGGACAAAATGTCCAGTATTGTTAGGACTGCAGGGCTCTCAGATGGGCATAAGATGGGGTATATTGCCCATATAGACAAGGCCTGAGACTGAAATCTCCACTTTCTTGACCACTTTTAACAACCCAGTTTACAAATGAAAAGAGTTCTTCCTTTCAGCAGTGAAAATAAAGCATTGTTAAGTCTCCTTTCTGTAAATAGGAGCTGGGGGAAGAAAGCCCATTTATAAGATCCCAGCTTTAAAAACAAGTTTAACAAGATAAAGTCATGTAGTCCATAGATGGGACAGCAGTTTTAAATGATATAAGGTTTCTTTTTTCTTTTTCTTTCTTTCTTTCCTTCTTTCTTTCTTTCTTTTTTTTTTTTTAATTTTATTTTTTTCTTGAGAGTACTGAATAATAAATTACATAAAGAGTTTATTCCTAGGTGGAAAAATGATTTATTGATTTTTAAAATAAGATAACAAGATTAACAAGAACAAATATTTATTTAGGTGACTTGATGGTAGTCTTGGATTTGCCTTTTACCTTTAATCCCACAATGGTTGGATGTAAGGAAGATGGAACATTTTCCATAAACTTTACAGATGCTGTTGGATGAGGTGACATGTATGATAATTGAATGTATGGATCTGAAAGAGGGACTGAAGGAAGATTGGAAAGAAGAGGCTAAGAAGCATAAAGAAGTGGTGAAGCAACTGGTTGAGGTGGCAAAATGAAGTGATATAACATGGAACATTTGGATCTAAGTAAAGAGAAGGAAAAAAGATATGGTCAATCCAGTTTTCATGGATAAAGAAATGGAAAGGAGCACAGAAGATCAGTTTAAGTTGATGAATGGAGCAGCTTAAAAACTGAAAACATTTGAACTTGGGAATGATATAAAGGTGAACATATATGTTATTTTGCTTTAAAATAACAAAGTTAAGATATGTAGTGAGACAGAGAAAGATATGTTTGGATGAGAGGACTGAATCTGTTGTTGAAGGGGAGAAATTCTGGGGTGGAATAGAATGTTTTTTTTAGAGCGAGGTCTCTATGTCAGCAAATATATGCTTTGAACATTGATATACCACTTAAGCAATGGCAAGGGGAATTTCCACAGTTTGTGAAGGAATGGGGGTGGGGAGCAAGAGTTAACTATAAAGTGAAGATTAAATTAAAAAGTAAGTGTTAAAATGGGTTGAGAATTTGGCCATAATTTATTGATGGAAAATGGAATAATGTGTATTTAAGGAGACAGATTTGGATTATGTTATAATGTTAAAGACAATGCTTATAATTTTTTAAATTATTTATATTCATTTTAGAATGATCTGGCTAGAACATATGGATAGATTAAAGGATTTATATGTGGTTAAAGGGAATAAGATTTCAAATATGCTATAATCAAAATGATGTTCTGTTATTATAAGATGTTAGAAAATTAGAATAGATAAGGGGACTGTAGATATTTGTGGGAGATGTTTTACTATATGGAGTAGATATAGAGATTTGGCCACACTGCCTGTTTACCTGAAAAAAGTTATGGAAGATGTTAACATTAACCAAGATGAAGGAATGGACATTGAAGCAGATAAATTTATTAGAAATGGACACTATGTTTGTTCTGATTTGATTAGATAAAGATTAGTAATTATAGGGGTTTTTTTGTTTTTGTTTTTTTCTTTTTGTTTAAATCTGAATCCCCTTATGGATCGTTCATGTGGTGTGGGGGAATAAAATGAATCAGTGATACTAGGTTTTGGTAATTAATGGAATAGGTTAGTGGAAGGAGTGAATTGTTATATTTCTAGATAGAGAAGCTATAAATAACTGTATCGGCCATAAGGAAGATCAGAAGTCATCTTTTTCTTTTTCTATCTATCTATCTATCTATCTTTCACTTGTTCTTTCTGTTTTATATGTCTTTTCTTTTCTTTATACTTTTTGTAAGTTTTATTGAACAAGTCTCCTGAGTAAATGAACCCAGATTTTGGGTAAAACATGACTAATCAGTTAATATTACAAGTTAATGTTGAAACTCAGAACAACAGGGAGAAATACACACACACACATACAGAGAGAGAGAGAAAGACAGAGAGAGAGAGAGAGAGAGAGCTGGGCAGGTAGCAAATGTACCCAGTAGTTACAGTATTCCATGAGATTTCAGCTTGTGACTCTAGACCTGGTAGCCCTCAATGAGTCTTGTTTTGCTTCCATATCTTTTGCAATAAAATCCTTGGAGATTAAGGAGATTATCAGACAGTCCCCTTGCTAGCGTCTGTGTCCTGCCACCCCCCACCTAACCACTCCCGCCCCACTCCTGTCCCTTTAATGCTTAAATAAAAAAAACTCAGACACTTACCTTTCCGATATAGAAACTGCTCCCCCTCCCCTTGGCCATCCGGGAGTGAATGCAGCTGTCATAAAGCTGCATTCATGTCCCATAAAGCAAATCTCGCTCATTCTCGCAAGAGAACGATCACATGGGAAATTTCAAAATAAAAGGCAGAATAAAACTTAAAAAAAACTCAAGCCCCAAAACAGATTTTTAAAATTACAAGTAACCTGGGGAGCAGGGGGAAGGGTGTCACTTACTTGGCTGTCCCGATTGCACTCGAAAGTGTCTGGCACAGACCGCCCAGTGACATCACGTTTCATCATCATCCCAGGAGCAGAACGGGGCTCTTGCTCTCTCACCCATCGTTCCATTATGATAACGGAATGGGTTTCTTATTCATGGATTTTCCCATGAATAAGAGGAAGCGGGGGATGAACAGAAGCACAATGGGAACATCCCAGGACAGAGACAATGTCATCTAAAAGGTAACCCTTTTAGCGATCTCCTGTTCTCCCTGTCCTGGGATTTTTTTCAGCATGTGATATTCTCCTAAGAGAAAACAGAACTTTTCCAGGTGCCATCCTGTTTTGCTTTGCAAGGAAATTGGTTATATGACAATTGATAATGAGATGAAATTTCTTCCTGAGTTATTGAATAAATATATCTCTTGTGATATTCTTTCCCATACTGTAACATTTTAGATATGTCCTTCCTTCCCCCATTCCTTCCTTCTAAGTTGGGCTCTGCAATTTTTGAAAATCTGATACACACCTCCTACCCTTTAAAAACCGTTTTAGAAAGTGATCATACCAATTAAAATGTCAGTTCAATATATCATGAGTAATTGAGTGTATCAGATTCACATAGTTGCTAGTCTGTGCTGTAATGCAAAATGGCATGATGGGACATATGGCCTCTGTTGATGAGGGTTTGTGTACATGGAGGCTCAGAAAACACATCGTTTCCTACTGTGTTTGTATCAACAAAAGTGCAATGAATATGTACAGGCATGTTTCTGTTCATAGCCCCTCCCCATTTCTTAAGCTATACAGGGATTTTTCATGTTGCAATGGACTGGAATGTAAATACAGTATAAATAGGCTTCTGATTTATAGCTTAAAGTGAGTATGAATGTTGTACTTAATACAAACTTTAAAATCTTTTTTTTTTCTTTTCCTTGTTTTCACTTTTTGATGAATCTTAGCTGCATCCAAACTATTCTCAAACAAGAAGTGTGATTCTGGGAACAAACACAAATCTGTTTTCCATCAACACATTTGGAAGGGGTAATTTAAGTTGTCACAATATGAATGACTTGTCTGGGAATGTCATGTTTTCACTGCTGTATGGACTAACTCATTTGAAGTATACATGGTTGTGGGCGGAAATATTTGGTTAAAAATCTATTGCCTTGCTGCTGACATTCAATTATATTTCAGTCAATAATACAACTGGCCCATTGTGACCATACAGTTTAATTTGGGGGAGTGGAAATTTCATTTCTTCTTAGAATGTGGTTATAATAAATTATTATTATCCCTATGCTATAGTTTCTAGAAAGTTAACAGTGCAAATTTAGCATTTAAATGTATGAAAAACTGTTGAAAGTGGCAACTTTTAACAAAAGTGGCACTCTGGGAAAACCCCACATAATTTCATATTATTTGCTTTTGACCTGTCCTAAAACATTATTTATTTATTTCCCAGTACTTTGCTGCCTCAGTTGTATATTTAATCTCACATCCCTTTCATATCTTAAACAAAATATCTTCCATGTGGAAGGCAATTAAACTTGCTTTTACCTACTGACTCAGTGCAGTGAGTCTTTAATGTGCAGTGACTTGCCATACATATTCATTGACACCACATACTTACTCTCTTTCCATGCTTCATAAATTACTGGACAAAAAAAGAGTGGTCATTAATCCATTTGGGGAGTGTAATGTAGTTTCTTTCTAGAGTACATTTTGGGATGATAGAACTCTCCAGGTGTTGTTGGACTACAAGGACTTTATCAGACTAGTCCCTTAAAACATTCTTTTGCTGGCATAAAAAAACCATTTCTATGCTGGCAAAAGGATGTGCCCCCCCCCCGCACTTACCTTCCTTTCCCGGCAAACGCAGCTCTGGAAATAAAGAGGAAGTGAATGGAGCCCCATTCACTTCCTCATTTGAAATCCCACAAAACTTTGTCATGTGGGAAATTTAAAAAAGCATAAAGCGTAAAAAGTTTTTAAAAGCGCACACACTCATGTTTAAAGTTCCAATGAACCCAGGGAGGGTCATAAAAAGAACGAAACTTCCCTTGATGTCCCGATCTCACATGGAAGTGTTTGCGCTACACTGGTTATCCTCACTGCAGTCACGAGAGTTAAATGGCTCAAGCTTTCACACACCGGCAATGCTGGCACAAAGTGGCACAGGGGTTCAATAGACAGCTTAAGCTGTCGATTAAAAAACTACAGATTTTGGGTTGATTTTAACTGTGAAAAGGCAACATCATCTGATCTGCACGCTCTTTTGTGGTTATGTGGGCATCCTTATGATACCTTATTTTGTGTGTATGATAAAGTCTCAAGCCCAACCCGTTGTTTTCCTACCCCTTTTTAGATGTTCTTGTGGTACCATAGTTTATAGGAATTCCTGTAATGGATTCCGGAAATAAAAGGACCCAGGAAGAAGGGAGCTACATGCAAGAGTTAAGTGAGACTAGAAATTAACAGATCTGCATAAGGGAGGGGAAAAAAAACAGTTTTATGTAAACTCACTGTGTAAAGGAGGCATGCCTCATATTTTTATTTCAGTCATTTTAGGTTAGAAAAAAGTTTAAAAATGTTTGTGTGTCTTTGTATTTAGGATGGAAATAATGTGATTCTTTTGTTTTAAAAAAATGAGTCTGGGATGAGCAAAAACTGGTTTGAGTGTATAACTCTGAAAAGCCATTCTGGCATTGTGTTCATGTATGTTCCCAGTGGGTTAGTGTACTTACTAAGTACTAATTAGCAGTAGTACTTACTAAGCAGGTAGCTACAACATGGTGCTCTCCACAATTGGAACAGTTACACCTATTTGAATTTTTCCTGTGTAAATAGAGG
This sequence comes from Gambelia wislizenii, assembly GCA_030847615.1. Lineage (NCBI taxonomy): Eukaryota > Metazoa > Chordata > Lepidosauria > Squamata > Crotaphytidae > Gambelia > Gambelia wislizenii. The sequence goes on along the minus strand of JAUMIR010000003.1, from coordinate 189,205,077 downwards.
ATAATTTCATTTTGGTTTATTTGGAGAAGGATCACAAAAATTAACAAATGTGTTTGTATTCAGGATGGGTGGGTCTGCTTTTTTTAAAAAAAATGTGGAAGAAAGATAAGCTGACATTCATATTCATACACACACACACACCATAAAATCTTGACCCCTACTGTAAAGAGATTTCTGGTGATATCATAATTAGAAGAGATTCAATAGTGATACACTGAATGCAAATAGCCACCCATGTAGATCAATCGTTAGATGGAAAGTCTGTCTTGACAACAATTTTATGTAATGCAGAACTTTGTTCTTTCGTAGGTATGTAATTCTTCCCTAAGGAGATTATCAGACAGGGATAAAAAAAAAAACACATCCCTGTCTTGCTATGTTCTCTCCCGCCCTTCTCCTGTCCCCGTCCCAGCACACCAACGAAATGTTTCAGACCTACCTTTTAGCACGAAGTTCCTTTCCCCCCACTGACAGCCTAGGAGTGAATGGAGCTCAAACGTCCTGGAATGGAAATCCCGGCCGTTCTCGGGAGGGGATGATCATGCTAGAAATTCAAAAGTAAAAAGCAAAATACACTTTAAAAAGTTAAACAAAGCACTTAAACACACTTAAAAATTACAAGTAATCCAGGGAGGGTACAAAAAAGTGTGCCACTTACCTTGTTGTCCTGATAATACCCAGAAGTGTTCTTGAATGGACCTCCTACTGATGCTGGCATAGTGCCAGAATAACGGAGCACCTTTTCACAAGCATGGCATTCCATCATAGAAACAAAATGGGGGATCTATTCATGGCTTAGCCCATGAATAAAAAGGAGCGACATGGGAATGGAAGCAGCACAGGAGCATAACAAGACGGGGACAATGTTGTCTGATATTCAAGCCCTTTAGCAATCTCCTGGTGTTCGTGTAATGCCATATTTAGCCCATCTGATAATCTCCAAGGCTTCTTCTCAAAGGTAGTAATGAGTAATTTCATCTGTTGTCTTCCCACTGGGATAAAGTCTTTGAAAAACACAGGTTTTGAAGGTTATCTGCAATTTGGGACTTAGGACTTTTTCAGATGTCAATTTACCGCAGAAGAAGGCTCGTAACACTCACGAGGCTGCTGCGCAGCAGGGGGCCTGTTTTGTACGACGCCGTCCCCCTGCTGAAATCAACTGTTTCCATTCCGGGAGAGAGCGGAGGCAGCCGCGCCATATTTGGCCATTTTTTTATTCACTGGCAACTTCCGTGAGTAAAAGATAGCCAATATGGCATGGATGCCTCCGATCTCTGGTGGCACGGGGACGGCATCGTATGAAATGGGCTCCCTGTCACACAGCAGCCTTGCGAGTGTAATGAGCCTTCTTCCACAGTAAATCGACGTCAGAAAAAGTCCTTATTTCGAGCAAGATTTGCATGTGGTTGTTTTGCACAAAAGCAGCATTTTCTGCACATAATATAGCTTTTTCTGCATGAAAAATACTATTTCAACACAGAAATATTAATTTTTGCACAGAAATTGCCATTTTCCATGCAAACCATTTGTGAATGTTATGCAGAATAAGTCCCCAATTACAGCATTTTTAAAACATAGGAGATTTTCAGACCGCGTTTCAGCGTGCCTAGCGCGGGAGGAACTTTCGGGAGAGGGACGGCGGTCTTGCGCGGCAGGGGAGCATTTTCGGACGCCGTTGTCCCTCTCCCGAAACCATCCGTGTCACTTCCGTGAAGCTTCGGAAGCCGCAGAGCCATATTTTAATCACGGAGGAAGCATGATGGCTACTTTGGAAATGTTTTGAATATCTGTAATAGAAACATTTGGGTTGTCAGTTTAATAGTGCACTGAGTGTCATTGGAAGTCACTGGAAGTGTTGTACATGCTTTATATGAAAAAAGAGCCAGGCTCAATCTCTAGCATCTGAGACTTTGAAGAGCCACTGCCAGGTGTTATGGATGTTTACTGGGCTAGATCGAAGAGTGATATTATTCCATATATGGCAGACATGAAGCCAACAGTAGTCTAAAGATAATAAATACAAGTAGTCTAGTGGGCTTTAACAAAAAGTTACTTGATTTCTGAATTGTTTTATATTAAAATGTAAGTCATATATATGCATTTAAACCTCACTATCATTGTAAATGTTAATGCTCTGAAACCAAGAAAATGCTACCATGCTAATATCAGTGCAGGAAAATATATGCTTTGGGCCCACAAGATCAGTCTCATGCATGGATAATCATTGTTTATATTTCACCAGGCACGAAAATAATGCAGCCATGGCCAACTGGAAAACAAAACAAAAACAGAAGATCATCACTATAATTGAGAATGGACGGAAGTATAAAAATGCTCCCCTGTTCTCCCAGCATTTGTCAATATATGCATTGAAGCATAAAATCCCTGCTTCCCCTCTTTGTCAGTCATCTAGGGATACTCACAAAATCCTCCTCTACTGAATTCTCCTCTGGATTTGGAGGTTCTCTGTTACCTGACATGTTTATCTGAGCAGAATGTTCACATTATGGATTTGAAGCTCTTCTTAAATTGTTTCCAGAATGTATATGCTATAAAAGGAAGTAATTAAAGGGGGAGATAATTTTCCTTTTTTGCAGCCCAAAGTGTATGTGTGTGTGCGTGTTTTACAGTTTCTCAGTGTAGATCATTTTATGTTTGCATAACATAATATCCTGCAAAAGCACAGTAACATTTCTGTGCACTCTTGTAATAGCATCATGGTCACAAGAATAGCAAACCAGTGTTTTAGAATATTAGATTGGGAGATCAGGATTCAAATCCCTGCTAAGCCTGGGACTCACTGGATGACTTTATGTCAATCAGATGTGAGGCTGTTCTACCTCACAGGAGTGTTGTGAGAATAAAACATGTGTGTGTATGTGGGAGCCATGCATGCTACTTTGAGTTTTTTGGAATAAGGCTGGAATATACATGTGATTCATAAATAAAAAACAATTGTTTGTTCAAGATAAATGTTATACATAGCTTAAACTAAAGTTACACCAAAATCACATTTTTGAAAGGGATGATTCTTTTCTGCTGATCTTTTTAAATCATGCAAGTTTTCTGGTGAAACATTGCAGAAAGCAAAAAAAGCTTACCTGATTTTCAGCACAATAATATCTCTCTCCACATTTTTTAAAAAAATCTCTTCTGCTTGCCAGTAACACTGGTGGCCAATTGTCAAAGCATGGGCACCCATGTTCCACATTTGTGTGTGTGTGTGTGTGATTTCTGGTTCAGACCATAAGTCTTCCCCAACCAGAAGACAATTGGATCAATAATACTGTGGGGTGAAATCATAAGACTCAATAGCTCCCTGCAATTATATTAGTGTTTTTCACTGAATGATACAGGAAGAAAGTCCAGTAGTTGTGTTTATTTGGTAGAAAATTGTCTATAGATTTTCCCTTATATCCCCGTAAGTCAATTGGTTAGTCAATTGGTTATATTGGCCATATATTGTAAAGCATCATATTTCTTACGTGGGAGGTTAATGTGATGGTCCAAAAGTTATCACACTCCTTGTTGCCCCCTTTTTGGGGAGACTGGAGTATATATTGATTGTTTTCACCATGTGAGTCATTGTTTTGTTTTCCATGTTTGTCGGCAGAGTTTTGTTACAATTTGAATAGATTCCATCTCTGTGGCTTGATACAGATTTATTGGTACAGTAGGACCCTTGTATCCACTGGGGATTGGTTCTGGGGGCCCACGTGGATACTGAAAACCATGGATAATAGTGAACACCATTGAAAATGGTGGGACTTCTGGTTTAAAATATCATAGGGTTGCCTTGAAAGACCTAGAAAGGGGCTAGAGAAGACACATTTTCTAGGAAGACTCTATGGTAGGTGTGCTGTTTTGTGTCCCATGGATAATTACATCAGCGGATAATGAATCAGTGGATACGGGGGTCCTACTGTATTTCATCTGTTCTTGGTGAATTATATCTCTTCAGTAAATTGGAACAGCTTCCATTTAATTTTCTAAAATTTTGGGTTCATCATCAAATGGTTCTTTTGTTATCAGTCAAGCATTTATATTTTCCATCTTTGAGGCCTCGGGGTATTCTTATAAAGTACAGGTCGTAACCGAGTGTCACCTATAAAGTATAGCATATAGGAAGATCTCCTTGGGTGCTGGTTCTGGGTTGTGATTCTTTCTGCGTTGTCATTTCTCTTCAAGACTTGTTAAGTGTGAGTTCTCAAATAAGGCTGCAGCACTGTGGATAGTGCGTCTCCAAGCCTCCTGATGTGAGGCCAGGGCGGACCACTGTTGGTGATCAATTTGGCCGAGCCTGAGACATTGTTTCAGGGAGTCCTTGTATCGCTTTTTTGGAGTGCCCCTCTTACGCTGACCCGTGGCAAGTTCACTGTAGAGTATTATCCTCCATCCTAGAAACGTGCAGTGCCCAGTGCATCAGTGTGCTCAATAGCATGGCCTCAATGATGGTGATCCCTGCTTGCCTAAGGACAGCAACATTCATCACATAGTCAGTCCAGTGTATATTTAGGATTGTGTGTATATATAGCACTGATGAAAGTGTTTGAGGAGTCGTAAGTGTTGGCAATAGGTGACCCATGTTTCAGACCCATAAAGGAGAATAGACAGTACAATGGCTCTTTACACATTGATTTTTGTGCTTTGCCTCAGGTGTTTATTACACCAGACTCTTTTGTAAAGTCTTCCAAATGCATGCCTTTGCTTATGGTAAGATAAACATCTAGGCTATGCTGAAATAGATATGTCCCTCATTATGAGTACAATGGGTGCTTTAGGATGCTGTTAAGATTAAGCAGTGCTCAAGGAGATTAACCTTTGAATATCTGTGTGTTCACAGATACATGTTTAGAAATGTGTAGTGCCTCAAAAGATTCCTAAATGGGTACATGGATTCCTAAATGGGTACAAAGGAGAGAACTTCATACATGTAAAATCCTTTATGAAATATCTGTCATAAACCATCCCTGCTCTTGGTTTATATTACCTTTTGATTTCTCAGATCTTGTGGAAGAAGTTTATTTTTCCGCTGTGGATAGGGGGTGGAACATCTGAGATGTGGGTTGTTCTGTTTGCTTTTCCATAGGCAGGAAACTTGAGAAGGTTTTGAGGACATCTGGCAGGTAGAGCAATCCTCCTTTCCCATTCATTCTTGTGTCATAAAATATGCACAGTGTGTTCACTCTCTGCCCATACGAGCAGAGATGCATGCAGCGAAGTAGCATGGGCTTTTGAGCAAAGCTATGCACACCTCTGATGCAAAAGAAAAGACTATTTTAATTTTCTTTTATGGATTTATTAAAGGGTAAAGTAAAATAAAATAGACAGCAGAAGACATTCATCCATGCTTCTGTATGCTCCAAGGTTTTAAAGGTCTGAAAAGTCTCATCCTTACTCTTGAGTAAGAAAACAAAACAAAAACGGCTGTGATCATCCAGTAGGACCAAAATGTACTTGGCTCCTCCCAAGGATGCAGGATAGGGGCCAGACAGGTATGTATGGATCAGCTCAAGAATTCTTTTTGACTTTCTGTCACTATGTTTGGGAAAAGGATGGACCTTCGATTTGGACCTCTTACAATTCTGGCAATCCAGGTACTTCTGACACACTCTCAAACTCAACCCATCCACCATCTCAGGCATCTGCCTGAGAACCTTAAAGCTAGCATGGCCAAATCTCTGATGCATCCAATTATCATGTGTGAGAGAATTTGCCATCACAGTACCAGTTTGAGGCTCCTGTACACAATCATACATATAATACAATTGGTCATGAAAACACCTTCAACCAAAATGGCACCATCCTTCAAAATAAAACATTTGTTCCCTTTAAATTGTACTTCACAGCCCTCCTGTGTCAACTTGGCAACAGAGAGCAAACACATTTTTAAACCAGGAACATATTGAACATTTTTTACATCCATGTTAAAACATTGTACAAAACATGTACCTTTACCCAAACATTCTGACTTGGATCCATCAGCCAAACTCACACTGGAGGGGCCAGTCTCTTTAAAGTCCTTAAAAAGTTCTTTATTATTGGAGATATTTTCATTACAGCCTGAATCGAGAGCCCAAAGGGTTAAATGTGCCTTTTGTTCCTTTATAGCTTGCAAAACAACTGCAGAAACAGTCATGCTGGAAGTAGATTTCTTGGCCTTAGAAGTCTTACTTTTCTTAGCCTTGCAATCTTTTGAAAAGTACCCCTCCTTCCCACAGCTCCAGCAAGTCTTGGCTTTCACAGCAAAGGCAGGAACTTCACCCTTACTTGAGTCTTTGGAGCCATCTACTGGGCCATTTGTAGAATTGCGGGTCTTTGGCTGAGAAGCCTTTGGAAATAGGGAAGGCTGCTTTCTCTCCAGCCATTTCGCCTCTTCTTCCAACAAATGACCAGTAATGAAATTAATGGTCATATTCGCTGCAGGCAAATTTTTGAAACTAAATACTAAGGAATCAAATTTTTCTGGCAAGCTACTCACTTATCCTGTTCAGTAAAGTTCCACATTATCTTCCTGAAGCTGGGAAAGTACTGTCTTAAAGTTGAAATGTGTGTTGCCATGTCACCATCTGGCTGCAGCTTTAATCTATACAGCTTTCTTGTTAACATAAGCTGTGAACCAGTCCCAGCATGGACATAGACATGCCGCAGTGCCTGCCAAATGTCCCGGGCCGTGGCACAACCTCGCACATAAATCAACTGACTGTCCTCAATTGCCAAAATGAGCGACACTTTTGCTCTTTCCTCAGCTTGAATCTGTGCAATAGCAGCACCCTGGGCAGGGGTAGCTACAATAGGGGCATGTATCAATTGTTGATGCAAATAAGCTTCCATCTTTACAGCCCACAAATGATAGTTCTTATCATTTAGCTTTTGCAAGGGAAACACTGCTACGCTCTGAGCCATTGTCCATAAACTTTCTAGCCACTCTCAGCTCAATATCTGCTTCCCTAGCACGGGTAGCTTACCAGCTGGGCGTTGTAAATGGTTCCATCTCAGCAGCTCTTCACAGGCATTCTCAGATTCCAAATCCCCTCTGTGCTGGGCTTGTCAGCTTTTGCCAGGCGCAGACAAAAGAAAGCTCCAACAGCTTCAAACAGCCTCCAAAATCCGCAGCTCAAAAGAAAAGATTCACACCAGAGGGACAAGTTGCCCAATTTGCCACTTGTTAAGAGCCCCTCTCAACTTAGACTCAATCAATCTGCGGCCATAAAAGCTTCACGGCTTATAAAATCCTGAGCCAGCCATTCTGGGCCAGCCATAACCTGTCATAAAATATGCAAAGTGTGTTCACTCTCTGCCCATCCGAGCAGAGATGCATGTAGCGAAGTAGTGTGGGCTTTTGAGCAAAGCCATGCACACCTCTGGTGCAAAAGAAAAGACTGTTTTAATTTTCCTTTATGGATTTATTAAAGGGTAAAGTAAAGTAAAATAGATAGCAGAAGACATTCATCTATGCTTCTGTATGCTCCAAGGTTCCTCAGGAGCTAAGAGAATAGAAAAGGAGCCCCCAAAATGCAGGAGACACACACACAAGCTCTGAAATCCCCTCTCAGTTATATACCTTTCCAAAACATTCAATCCTTCTGAGAAGCGAAACAAGAAACTGGACCCTTAATTTCGTTTCTCGCTCTCAAACTCCGAAGGACAGGAAAATATAACAACAAGAGACAGATTTATGAGTTCTAATAGACAAACTGGCATCTTCAGTGCCTTGGTGAATAAAATTACCCAAAGGGGAGGAGACAAACTTCTAATTACAATATCTATTTTCCCTGACATCTTGTTCTTGCCTTCTCTTAGTGAAGACACATTTTGTTTTGACTCCACTCTGGTTTTCACTGGCCCTCCAAACATTTGAAGAAGGTCTAGCATATGTTGGATGTTTGTTGTACTACCAAGGTGTACCTTAACAGAACCAGCAGCCTGAGGCAGATGGACTACCTGTTCATTTCCTACAGCCAGCGGTCCCTCAGGAAGAAAGTATCCTCATCTTTCCTGAGTGGATGGATCTGGAGTGCATCAAAGCCTGCTACAAGTCCATGGGGATGCCACTACCTGGTCCTATTCTAGTCCACTCCACAAGGAGCACAGCAACTTTGGCAGCTTTGACAACCAACACCCCATTGGAAGAGATATGTACAGTGCCTACCAAGTCCCCTTCCACCTTTATGAGACACTATAAGTTGGACACATTCACCTCATCTGAGGGGGCCTTTGGCAGGTGCATGCTTCAGCAAATAGCAGGACAGCAATACACCTCATGTGCCAGCCTCCCCACCCAGGCAGATAGGCTTTGGTATATCCCACATCTTGGATGTTCTTCCCTGTCTGCAGAGAAAAGAACCATTTTATCTCAGCCGTGAGATGTCTATTTCCTGTGTAGAGGGGGCCAAACATCCTCCCACCCTGAACATTGGTCTGGCTTTGGTCAGATCCCTTTTTGTATTACAGTTTATTAATAGGGTTGAGAATTTTCCTGTTCCCTCTCACTTACCTGTTAGTTTTGTGCCTTGTTCTTCTGTTGATTCTGCCTTGTTTTCCTTTTGACGTGCCAACAACTTCTATGTCTGCCAGTTTGTCCTGCTTGTTCCCCTTTCTGTTCTAATTAAAAGAATATGAACATAATTACAGGGAAGTAAGTATCAGTCCCCCTTTGTCAGTGGGTAAACCTATCCTTCAGAACTGAAGCATCGAGCTGTCACATAACTGAATGGGAAAGGAGGGTTTCTCCACCTACCAGATGCCCTTAAAACCTTCTCCGGTTTCCTGCGTATGGAGAAACGAGTGGAACAACCCATATCTTGGATGTTTGCCCCGCTCTACAGAGGAAACCAACGTGTAGCCTCAGACTTTTATTTCATGTCTGAACAAATTAGCAGTTTAACATCCTTTTGTCTTCAGACCAGTTGTGTCACTAGAAAGAGCACTCTTATACTTGTCCTGTGCTTTTGTCCGGTAGTAGGTTGAGATTCTTCTGATCTCTCTTGATTGCATACATTAATGTGCTATGGGGATTGGAGTGTGTCAAGAAAGTTGAGAGTAATATGTTAGAAGACTAGATTCTATCAAGAGTTTAGACTTCCAGTAGGGACACCAAAGGTGAAAAATTAGAGTGGAGGAACCAGACTAAGATGCACCCATCCTTTTTCAGGATGTAACAAGCACATCAGCAGAAGGGAACTGATAGTTCCAATGGTGAGAGAAGCAGAGAAACTCTGGAAGGAAAGCTATTGTGCAGCAATACTAGTAGAATGTGACAGTGGTAGAGGAAGTCCAAGAGACAATGGCAGTGATGCTTTAGCTATCTCTTGCCAGTACTGAACAGAAAGGGGCACTGGTAAACCACTTCTGAGTATTTTCTAATTTGAAAACCCTGTTGGTGAGACAAGACCCTTTACATTCAAACTATTATTAAGGCTGTCTTTTTGATCCAAGGCTAGTACTGTAACACTGAAAGGGAGGAGGTTGTTCCTATTGTTCCAGAGGCATAACTGTTTGTACATGGCCGTATTATCAGAGTTTGCTATTCTAAGTGAAAATCTCTACAATATATCCTCCAGGATGTAGAGAATTAGTAAACAGGATATATCATGCTAATGTATCTTGGAGATAGTTGCAACTGGATTTCTTTTCTCAGATTCATACCACTTCTTTCCCTTTCCTCTATTGAGAATTTGCATTCATGCCATTTTTGCTTCCCTTCCCTCCTACCAAAATGTAGAATGAAGTTGCTTTGGGGGGAAGGACCTATCTTTTTTTTTTTTAATTTTCATCATAAAAATGTTATATACCCTAGTAGTGCTATATAAATATTGATTTGGTTTGATTTGATTTCTATCTCTCTTCTCTGTTTTTGTATGGATGGGCTATAACAGAATCAACATTGTACAGAACAGTTACAAGAAATAAACAAAAAATTACAGCAAATGAAGGAAACATTATAAGGGGGACAATATTTTCAGTGGAGAAATTGTTTTGAATCTTCCCAAGGCTTTTGCCAGTTGATGTTGTCTGAAGATAGTAGTAGCATAGATCCAATGGTAATGACAATAATGTGTTGCTGTTGCTGCTGCTGATGATGATGATAATGCAGCAAAGGCATGACTTCCTTCTTACTATGAAATAAACACAATTATGAAATAGATATACCACTGTCTAAATATCTGTCTATCAATCTGTCTGTCTATGAAAGATGTGTTGTTTGTCCTAACATGCTATTCCCCCACCTTATATATTCTGAACAGTTCAATGCCTTTTCTCCTTCAGTGGCTGTATACTCCATGATGCTGGCACACTATTTGTGTTCTTTCAGTGATACAGTTCAGTGTCATGTGTGACAGAGGGCTCTTTTCTCTGCTGGGATTTCTCTATACTTCACACACAGATGAGCTTGTCATTTGGTAGAACAGATCTTTAGAGGAACATATAGAACTCCTGTTGAGAATACATATAGCTTGTTGTGGTAAAAAATCACTGAGCTTTGTTGCAGATGAATATTAAATGTAACAACCAGTAGTAATTTCTCTTTCTCTGAAAATTGGAGAATTGGAATTCTAGTTTGTAAAAGGAATAACCAAAATAAATAAATCAATCAATAAATAGTGGTTTCAATTGACTTAGGAACCAACATCCAACATTCTTTTTCTTGCTCACCTTCTCCAAACATTTATTCACCCTCCCCTCCAAACTTTGATGAGAATTTTGTAGAAGAGAAAGTATAACCTCACTATTTGGGCACACCTCGCTCATACTATTTTTTATTTGACCCCATGTCTTTCATTTTTAAGTGGGCTAACTTATGCAATATGAGCCTAAAGACACCAGATCCCTTCTGATCTTGGAAGCTAAGCAGTGTGATGCCAAGTTAGTGCTTGGATGAAATGCTGCCAAAGAATATCAGGTGCTGTGACTATATTTCAGTAACTTCTGAGTGTTCCTTGCTTAAGAAAATCCAATGAAATTCATGGGGTCTCCATAAGTTGACATAGGACTTGAAGGCACATACTGTATATACACTCACAGCTTAGGCAGTGAGAGCCTACTCTACACCTGTAAGAACAGTCTTCTGCAGACTTCCACCCTCTAGCACCTGGAGGACAATGGAGCAAAGTCACAGAGCAAGTGGGGACAATAAATATAATCTCTTGCTCTAATTGTGCAATCTAATTGTGTGTGGGGAGGAACCTGAACAGGGTGATGGCTTCACAATATTCTTGCTGATTAAAGAAGCTGGAACATGTCCAGAGGAGGGCGACCAGGATGGTGTGAGGTCTAAAAGCCATGTCCTATGAGGAATGGCTTAGGGAGCTCGGCATGTTTAGTCTGGAGAAGAGAAGGTTGAGAGGGGACATGACAGCGCCTCTCAACTGGGAGCTGGGAGAGGGAGCTGAGTATGTTTAGCCTGGAAAAAAGATGGTTAGGGGGCAATATGATAGCCTGTTTAAGTATTTGTGTGTCCTTCCTGAATCTTTGTTTGTGAAGAAAAAGCCAGAGACATTGAGGAAGGAGCAAGCTTGTCAAACTACAGGAAAAGAGATTCCACCTAAACATTAGGAAGAACTTCCTGACAAGTAAAAGCTGTTTGGAAGTGGAATGCACTGACTTACATAGTGCGGTGGAGTCTCCTTCTTTGGAGGTTTTTAAACAGAGGCTGGATGGCCATCTGTCAGGAATGATTTGATTGTGTATTCCCGCATGGCAGGGGGTTGGACTGGATGGCCCTTGTGGTCTCTTCCAACTCTATGATTCTATGATTTGTAGTAGAGTTCATTTTATAAATCCTTACCTTTCAGTGGTTCCCATTTATTTCAAAGAAATGGGAGGTCCAGACCATTTTTGTTTTGTTTTGTTTATGTCAGGATGGCATTTTTGGGGAAATGACTGGAAGTCTCTCATCTTTTCCCCATTTGTCAAACCGAACAGACCATTAGCAGATATTCTGTGTTCCCATTTTCTCCATGTCTCATTAGGATTTCATTGTCTTTGTTGAATAATTCTTTGGTCTTCTTTAGGGTAGGAGGCATTGTTGAAGAGCTTCCTAGTCCTATTTTCTCCATATCCCAGATTTCTATGCCTTTCTCGTTTAAAGATAAATCTATCCCACCTTTATGTCTTGAATATTCTATGCTATCCTTTCAAAGCAGGCAGGCATTGCACTGTGCTTTCAAAGCTGACTGACTTCCTCCCGACTTCTGGATCGACAGCTCCATTCATTATCTCTGGAACCTTATATGTGTGGAAACGGATAGGTTGGGCTACATGCAACCATGCTAATGACTAAGTAGGAGACAAAGTAGGTTAGTAGACCAGCCTCTACTGATGAGAATGTGCACAGTGGTTTTTATAGCTCCTAGAGCAATAATGAAAAGGTTGGAACTGAACTTCTGCAGAAGATATTTGATGATTATAGAATGTACTTGAGGTTAATGGTAACAAGCTATTAACACATCAAGCACTTGGATATGGGGAGGGGGTTATATGGACCATTTCAATGGCTTGTGAAGCAAAGAGTTGTTTAATGCAGTGTTTTAGAGTTCAGCATTCTTCTGATTTTCATTTTTCTTGATCTCCGTTTTTCAAATGTGATCTCTCTCTCTTTCTTTCTTTCTTTCTTTCTTTCCTTCCTTCCTTCCTTCCTTCCTTCCTTCCTTCCTTTCAGAGAGAAATATGCAGAGAGAGGCCCAGGGTCCCATAATTGCCTGAAATGTTATACACTCTTCAATTCTATCTGGCTTCACAGGCTTGCCACTTAATAGCCTATTCCTATGATTTTTGGTTCATTTTTAAACAAACACCTCAAATTATCACCATAATATTATGAGTTTCTTCAGCAGTTTAGTCAACTAGATTATTCTTTGATTAATTAGTGGGGGGCAATTTTAATTATATGGGGGTGTGAATGGAAAGGTGTGCTTGTTTTTCTTTAGGGTATTTTGGTCTAATGTGTTGCTGTAAGGACTGGAAGAGAAATAAAAATGAAAAGGATGGTTGTTTCTTCTCCCAATGATTTTTTAAATGAGCTACATAATAGCAGTCTACCTATTTACTATGAATTTGGATGGATGTCAGAATCTTCCAGAGAGGCCCACTTGAGAATGCCATTGCCTGTGGATGTCCACCAAATTCATGGGGGCGTGGGAGATTTTCTCTGTTGTCCTCCAGTTTGTGGAATGCAGTCCCCCCCAGAGTTGTGAACAGTTCCCATTCTTATGGAATTTAGGAAGGATGTGGTTTCAAACTAGCCTTTTGAATACTTTTGATTATGATGTTTGTTGTTATAATTTTAATGATAAATAATAAACATTTCATTTAGTATGCCTATTTTTTTTTAAATGTAACACAATATATCACTGAATATTTTAAAAATTCCACATCACTCAAAGGACACACAGTGTCCCTGTGTCACAATCCTGTTAGCATTCAAAGTGCAAATCTCTTTCATGGCTGAAAGCAGATTTTGCATGAGAGGAGATTCAGAATCTGTCTGTGGGATTATCTACACTAGCCAGAATATACCAGTTTCCTGCTGGTGTGTCCTGGCTGCAAAGATGGTTCATCCCCCCCCCTCTTCCCTGCAGAAAATGGGCCGGAGTCCCAACAGGACACCAGCCTGTCGCTGAAGCAGCCACTGCCACCATTTTCTTGCTAATGCAGAAGCCAGACAGGGGTCCTGCAACATGTGACTGCAGGCCCCCTGCATGTGACCAGCCTAAATCACATGCTGCAAAACCCCTGCCTAGCTTCTGGAAGAGCCAGGCAGCTGGCAACAGCAAAAAGAAGTGGTATGCCAGGTGGGCTCCAACGGGCACGTGGGCCCAATTAAGAGGAAGTAACCTGAGTATTGTCTTATATCATTGTATAGGGGCCTATCCTGGCTTCCCCCCATTCCAGCCATGTATCTGCCCCAAGGGTTATTTGGACTGCCCAGGGGCTGATCAGGGTAAATGCCTTGCATTGTTTGGACTACATGGCTCTGGAACAGGGACAAGCCAGGGTATTTGGTAGACAAGCCTTATGTGTCATTTGTTTGCTATAACCAAGCAGGGAATGAGCCATGTTGACTTCTTAGTGTCAACATCATTATGGTCCCAAACCTAGTAGGTATGTGATGCCTTCTGTTCCTGCATGTCTTGGTGGCTGGTGAAAGGGTATGTAGTTGACCCATACCTGGTTTGACTTTTTGAAAGCTTGGGGAGAAAAAGTCATTTTGATACTTCACTGGTTCATTTTCCTACAATAACAGTAGACAAAATGTAGCCTGTGAGCCACATGCCACTCCAAAACATGTGGAGTGGCTGCTCTACTTTCGCCAAATTGTGTGGGGCCTGAAATTCTATTGCCTCACAAATGCCAATAGCACCAAGAGCCAAAAGATTGAGGGGGAAGATAACCTTGACTATCTTAACATATTTTCAGGTGCTTGGCAATGCTTTTTTATGCCTCTAGGGGTGCATCTACACTGTAGAAATAATGCATTTGGACATCACTTTAAATGCTGTAGCTCCATCCTATGGAATCCTGGGATTTGTACTTATATAAGGTCTTTAGCCTTCTCTGCCAAAGAGTTCTGGTGCCTCACAAAACTACAAATCCCAGGATTCTGTTGGATGGAGCCATGGCAGTTAAAGTGGTGTCAAACTGCATTATCTCTACAGTGTAGATGTGCCCCAGTGTAGACGCACCTCTTATTTTGCCCTTCCTTTAAAGCAAGAAAGGATCATATTACTTCATCCAGCCATTTTATCTTTTGAGGAAAGATTTGTATAGGTCAAAGGAAAATTTTAGAGGACTAAAAAACACTGAAATGAGACTTAATGTTCAACAGTGTCTCCGAAGCTTGACTTTTATTTTAGGTAAAAACAAGCAAACACCCCTTCCCAAGTTTTTAGCCAGTAGGGAGGGAGTTGGAGATTTGAATCTCCAGGGTATTTCAGTGGGGAGATATGCCATCCAGAGCTGCCCACCCATAAGCTATTGGTTATTAATATTTTTAAAATGACTGTAAAGACTAGCAAAGTTGAATGGCAATCTTGTGCATGATTTACAGTACAGCAGGTTCAGTTCTTGTTCTCCCACCCTCTCTCTCTTTCCACTCCCCCACTAGGTAATCCCAGTGTTATTTTTCAATTCATCGGGTCCCAACTTCTCCAGCAAACTGGATCAATTTGAAGCTACTCATTCAAAAGCCTTCTTAACAGCCAGTTCTAGAATTCAGCGTGACAGATGAGACAGGGAGTCAGCTTCATTCCAAGTCACAGTCAGCTGCAGGCAAAACTCTCTCTCTTCCTCCCTCTCTCTCAATATTGGGAAACTATTGCTCTCATTTAAAGGAAACATTCAATGGAAACAAATAAAAAGGTGCCTGATATTTTAATACATGGAAGGGAGCAGAGAGACAGGAATGCCTCCGGTGATACAGCTCATTAGAGCATCCCTCAGTTAATGCAGTCACACTTTCACCTTAGGGCAGATTCCAAAGGACTGCATCCTTAGTCCACATCTCAGTATAGCAAGATTCCTAACACTGAACATGGCTCTCTTCCCTGAAACACAACTCTTCTTTAACAAGCTGAAGTCACAGTTCAATGGGTGGTATGTGTTTGTTTGCATGGATGAGTCCATCACTCCCAATAACAACAAAGTATTCTATCTGCACACAAACAACTATTGCAGCTAACTTTGAGGAGAGGAGAAAATAACATTCTCCAAACACAGGTATCTCTGATACAAATGGAATAAGGGTGGGCAATTGCCAGGGATTGAGGTTCCACCCTAGGATGTGGGGTGAAACCACAAAAATGGCCTTGTGGTGCCACATGCTCCACATACCACACTTTTCCTAACCCTGCAACCAGGGAGTCTTATATTTAGTTTAGGTTGAATGGATGTCCAGGTAGTGGTCAGGTATGATTCCCACCTGATTTAGGACAATACATTTAACGTCTAGCCTTCTAGCTATGTTTCAGGAAGGTAGTGAATTGCAGGATGGTGAGGGGGATGGATACAATATGTCTTGTATGTCTGTGAAACAAGTGCTAAACTTTGTATTCATTGCCAGAAGATGGAGTGATAACTACTGATTTAGACTGTTTGAAATGAGGATTTGAAAAATTCACAAAGGAGCCCTGTATTATTGGTTAGTTATATAAGGAACTGTGGTGTCACTAAGGATGGTGTCACCTGGTATGTGTGTGTGGGGAAAAAAAACCAAGTTCCATTGATCAAGAACAGTGTTTGTCTCAATTCGGTTTGTTGAGGTGTCAGGACAGTACAACAATATTGTTGCATTCACACTTTTCTTTCTGCCCTTCTCTGAAGCATGTGGTGGTTGACAACTAAATAGTTGTCTGGAAGAAGACCCACCCAGCAAAGTTCTTCTTACATACTAAAGACATGAAATTATGTGTTCCTCCACAGATCTTTTGATTTTGGATTGCAATAGGTTGAGTTCAAACAGAACATAATGTGAGTGGAAGACAATTCAAATTGCTTTAGGTGGTATCACTTTCCCTCTCCCCAAACTTCTTTACTAATTCTGTTATTATATCCAAGTTTTACTGTTTTCCTTAGGAAAGTGAAAATAATGAATCCTGCTGTAACCAGACATCTACATGGAAATCATGCTGTAAAGCCATTTAATTATTTTTGTGTCCACTCCAAACCACATTGTCTGGCTTTGAAGTCAGCTCAACAGCTGAGTCCCCCCCCCTCCCGCCATGTCACATTTTCCTTTATATTCTTTTACCTTTCCAGGAGCTATTTCAAGTAGAAAATTCCTCCTCAAAGAACACAGACTTGCTGAAAAGAAAATCATGTAGCTTCTCTGCTACTAGAATAAGAATAACTTGTTGGGATCAAAACAGTTTAGCATTTGTAACAGGAAAATCATGCTTGGTAGACTGCTTGATTTCTCAAAAAGTTTCAAAAATAACAGCTGGAGATGACTGACTAGAAGAATAATGTACTTGGTTTTTTAAAGAAAGCTTTGGATGAGGCGTCCCAACAGAATATGTTGAAGGAAAAACAAACAAAGGTGAAGAAGGGAGAACAATAAATAAGGAATAAAAGAAGTTTTGAAATACAGTTGTCCCTCCGTATCCACTGATTTGGTATCCATGGATTTAAGTATTCACAGCTTGAAAACATTCTTAAAAAATAATAATTCAAAAAACAAACCTTGATTTTGCCATCTTATATAGGGGACACCATTTTGCTATGCCATTCCATATAATGGGACTTGAGTATTCATGGATTTTGATATCCATGGGGGGTCCTGGAACCAAACCCCAGCAAATATGAAGGGATAGCTATACTTTTTTAAAAAAGATATTTCTTTAGGCAGACAGAAATCTGTGAGATAGTTTAAACTATCCTCTTTAGAATTTGAATTGAGACTAAATTTCTCACAGCACATTACCCTATAGGGTATCTGTGATGCAGGGGCCTTTCTTATCCCACCACTGCTACCAAATTTGTGACAACCAGCATGCTACAGCCAAAATTGTGTCACCTTTCAGCCTGGTCACTGCATCACTTTTGCTGCCACCACTCCTGTGACACAGGGGATTTCTCCTCCCACTGCTGCCACAGAATAAAATAACCTATAGTTCCCAATCAGATGGATAGTATCTGTACTTAGGTGTGGATGTTTATAAGGCTTGTGGACTGAATAAATGGAAAATCACTCATGAACAGACTTAATGTATTGAACAAACATAAAGATTTGTTGTAGAATAACATAACATAGTTTAAATATTCATTCGCCCTGCACATTACTTCACTTCAAGCCTCTAACTGTCATACTTCAAGCCTCTCACTTCAACTTCTCACCCTAACTGCTAACTTCACAACCACTTAAACCTCCAGAAGTTGCTCCCCTTTCTACCTCCTCTCGGAGGATTGTCTCCTGAAGCACACTATTTTTATTTGTCCACATAGCTGTCCATTGCATTGTCTTTACCTCTTACATAGAAGCTTACATAATTTACAAGTAGATATATGTACTACTCCCCTCCCTGTCACTACAAATGCTTTGCTTTAAGCTATTATCAGCCTTTGCAGCCAAAGACCCCTACAATAGTTATAAGTCTTCATAACTACATCTCTGCAAAATCAATGGGACTTCAGTTAGTCATATCTGAACTATTCACCTGACAGTAAACAAATGAAATCCCAGGCTACTCAATCTAAGGATAAACAATGATATATTTTCTTTCTTTTTTTAAAAAAAGGGTTTACCAAATTTTTCAATTGTATTTAATTTTGTATGGAAAGAATTTGACTTTTTAAACCCTTATATTGGGGGAGGGACCTCAAAGGGACAGGTCCCTCTAGGCCCAAGTCTTTGCATGCTTAAGTCTTAAAGTTTAATACATAACCTTGAATTAGGGGTGTGCTTGCCTTTCAGAGGAGAATGAATAATTAATTTTCTTCCCACTGCAGAAGAAGTCTCATAGGGAGAGAAAGAGTCTGTAATGACAGGGTGGGAAAAAACCCAGTGGGGGGAGACTGTAGCCTTCCATAATACTCTCTCAGCTTCCCCATGGGACACCAGGAGGGTGAGGAGTAACTGAGTGACGATCAGGAATGCTATAATAGCCTTCCACAATTCTCTCAGCTTCCTTCCCCCATGAACTTACAAGGGTGGAAGGGTTGAGAAAAGACTGGGAAGGCGATAGCTTTGCATGATCAATTCAGGTTCCCTCTCTTGATGTTTCAGAGGTGTGGGGCAGGCAGCTAGGCAATGATGACCATATTTGCTTCCTGTGTTCTAATAGTTAATTCACAATGATGCAGACATTGCTATGGTGTGGTGGCTATTAGAAAACAGCCTGCAATGATCCTTCTCTTTCGACTGCCCCACAGGGAAAAGGGCCAGAGGAGTAGTGGCAGTAGTTCTTGAGTCTGTTCAAGGACTAGGGAGGAAAAAAGAAAGAGGCTTGGGGAGGATTCTCTTCATCAGAGTTTTTGGATGCAAAAAAGGACCCTTCCTCTGTCTCTTTTTCCCCTTGATTCTGCAAATATTCTTTCCAAACATACTTTGTTAGGGTTGGTTGGGAGTTGCCACTTTTTTTCTGAGTAATTCTGTTGGATTTGGCTGGTGTGAAAAAGAATTTAATTTCATTTTTTAAAGAATGTACAAAATTGTGCAAATGTCTTCATGTTTGGAATAAAAAGAACTTGAGGGTTTCTTTTTAATCAAATGTGTGAGAAAGGGTAGGTTTTTTTTTTTTCATCCCCATCTCTAACCTGCCTGTTTGCTGCTGCTAATGGTTGTGGGTAGGTTTACTTGTGTATGTGTCCACGTGCATGTGTATATGTGAACATGCCTGCCTTCAAGTTGTTTCCAAAGGTGAACCTATCACAGGGTTTTCTTGGCAAGATTTGTTCAAAGGGGTTTTGATGGAGAGAGTGTGACTGAGAGTGTGACCCAGTGGGTTCACCATGGCCCAAGAAAGGATTAAAGTCCTAGTGTCCAGAGTCATAGGAGATTTTCACATGGGGGAAATAACCCCCGTGGAGATCGGGAGAGAAACGGGGCTGTTACGCTGCCAGCACTCCGTTTCGCACACCCCTGTCCCTCTCCCGATCTCCATTTGTTCTCCCTCCGTCCTGTTTCCATTTTCCTTCTGATATTTTCCACAATTTTTTTTACTAATGAAGAACTTTTGTTAGTAAAAAATATCAGCAGGAAAATGGAAGCAGGACGGAGGAAGAACAAATGGAGATCAGGAAAGGGACTGGATGTGTGAAAAGGAGTGCTGGCAGCGGAACAGCCCCGTTTCTCTCATGATCTCCACGGGGGTTATTTCCCCTGTGTGAAAATCTCCATAGTCCCCAAGAACCAAGGAATATGGCTATACATAACAATGTAACATATAGGCATACTCCTTGGTTCTTGGGTTCAGCATACAGACACCCTCCGTCATTTGGTTTAGCAGAGTTGTAGTCCAACACTCAAACTGCTACACCACACTGGCTCTCAGGTAGATTTACAGTGAATAGAAATTAATAGTCAGTAGAGTCAGTCCTACCTACCACCAACTTTCATCTTAGCTATTTTTCAAGTGCCTCGGATCTACCATGTTAGGTTTCCTGACCTAGTGGTGAAAATGTAAAGGAGCAATGGAATGAAGGGAAAAAAGCAGTTTATGGATGAATGGCAACAACAGCAATCATTATGTGACAGTTTGCAATTGTAAATTTTATATTGTCCTTTGTTTTTCATTGTTTCTAACCAATCAGGAAATATTCCCTTAAAATAAGCAAACATCCCCAATAGTTGCTTTTCAGGGTTGAATTTGAACATTTGAGTGTTAAACCTAAGCATGAACAAAATAAATAAAGTCATTTCATTTCTCGTTAGTAATATTGTTCCTAAACCTGTTCTTTAGGATTATGTTTAAATTAGGATCTGATGCCAGATATTTCCAGGCTTTTTTTACCTCACTGTGCTATTTCTTTATTCAGCTACAAATTTATGGTTGCTGTTGCTCAAATAGCTTTTCATTTAGCCTGGAGTAGGGTAATGGCACTGAACAATCTCCTGTAAAGAGGACAAATAATCACTCAAAAAATAAAAAGACTAACTTAAAAAAGACCTAGAGAAAATAAATGTGCTTCCAATGTTATTGCAATAAAACTGTTGAGTGCCATATCTTCCTCTCCCTCCCCCCAACAAAGTTTCCATCTTGCTGAACTTTACTATTTGCTAGCTCTTATGCCTTGTTGTATAATAACTGACTTCTTATAGAAGGCTGCAAATACCAGGCTGCCAATCACTTGTCCATCACGCTAACAGGTGCACTGCCATTGTCATTGTCAAGTTGAATGCTGGGGATCAGTGAGACAGGTGGAGTAATTTGCTCATCTCTTGGTGGCAGGAGGGGACAGCTTATCAAAAGAGAAATTGTGCCTTCACCTGGCACGCTTGGTGCTTGAATGTACAACCTGGAGTTTGAAGTAGTCTTGCAAAAAAGCAAACGAGAACAGATATTGTTGTCTGGATCCAAATGCAATAGTTGTTTCATCCATCCTCAAAATCAATATCTTCTTTTTATCATGACTTCCAGTCTCATAGTCCCTTTTCACTGCCAAACCTGTAGTAGTATGTGGAGTTTTCAGAATGCTTTCTTACTTATCAGGCCTGCAAGCTTCTTAATTGTGGGAAAATGTTGTTAAAATGATTGAAACTGCTGCAGAGGAAGGAAATTATACAAAATTCCTTTTTTACATAGGAAAACTCAATGTCAAATGCTCACTGACTCATTTGCCCCAAATTAAAAGCTACCAAAAAAAAAAAAGAAAAAAAAAAGAAAAAGAAAAAAAGAAGTTAGACCTCTCTCTCTCTCCCTCCTTTCCACTTCCCTTTTGACTACACTTATTAGATTGAGAAATCTAGAGAACATGGTTTCATAATACAGTTGGCCCAATGTATCCACAGGTTCTGAATCCATGGATTCAACCAAACATGGCTTGAAAATTTGGCGGGGTGGGGGGAGGATCCAAAAAGCAAACCTTGCTGTTTGCCATTGTATATAAGGGGCACCATTTTATGGCACCATTATATATAATGGGACTTGAGCATCCACAGGGGGGTCCTGGAATCATACCCCAGTGGATACTGAGAGTCCATTGTAATGTCATCCCAATCTTGCAGAACTAGCCAAAATAGATGGTGGCTAGTCTTGTCTCTATTTTGATGTAAACGTATCTGTGGTCTGTGCTCATTCAGCAATGTAAAACCAAAGTCAAATGTAGCAACTGTGGCAAAGTAGGCAAATCTACTAAACATCACAGAATTGTTGTAGAAAATGACCATGAAACAAACTCATTGGACCCATTCCCCTTCCTATCCTTCTCTCAAGGACCAAGTGTGAGTGTCACAGAAACAACAAAGACTGACATCCTCATCCCCATGACATCAGTTTTATTAGAGAGCTATTAAAGCTATTAAAGTTCCCTGGACTTCTTTCATTAGATCTTGTGTTTAGCATTTGAACAAGTATATCCTCATTCAGTTTAATTTCTCTTCCAGTGATACTTGGTAACACTCAGAAGTGTGTGAAACTCCACTTAGAAATGTTTCAGATGTTATCAACGTCATTGTTCAACATGTCTCAGATGCTGTAGCTGTGCAAGTATCCCCAACTTTGCTGCACAGTTGACTCCAGATGACATTTTGGTGTCAGTCATACCTCTTGACAGTTTTGTTCAGTGATGAATTATGGGAAGCTGAGGACAAACTGCTTATGGAATGGACAGTTTCTGCACATGTTTTGACAATCTGCCCACTAGCAGAAGAGATCAACAGCAGAGGAGCAGCTGCAATGGGGAGAAAATGTGGCCAGCTTTGAGATACTTATGCCATGAACCCGAATTAGAGGTGGAACAGAGGTCCTTGAAGTCAAGGTACTGCTGAAAGGTTGGTTTGGAAAATCACTTGTGTTCTTCCTTCTTCACCTTTCTATCCCCTCCCCCCCTCCTCCTTTGTCTATGCCATCTCAGCTGCCACTTTGCTGTTGTATACATTCTAGTTTTTTCCAACCTATGATGACCCTAAAGTGAACCTATCACAGGGTTTTCTTGGCAAGGTTTGTTTAGAGAGGGTTTGCCATTGCCCTCCTCTGAGGATGAGAGTGTGTGATTTGCCCAAGGTCAGCCAGTAGTTTTTCATGGCTGAGCAGGGATTTGGACCCTGTTCTCCAGTGTCATAGTCCAGCACTCAAACCACTACATCTCACTACTACTTTCTGGCATATTTACACCAGCAGAGCAAAAGGACTTCAGCCTAGGTTTAAAGTCTGCTCCTTACACATATCATATATTGTCCTCTCTCCATTTAGCTTTAACAAGAACCCATAACAAAAACAAATTGATTTATTTGTTATCAGACAGAATTTACATTTGTGGTTATTTATGTTTAGAGATTAGGAAAATGTGGAACTAAAAACAGAGAAGACTAATCAATGCTGTAGGAATACAATGTAAGCAGGTTACTTCATAACCAGTGACTTGAGAAGCACAGTCCTGGTGGCCTTGTATAAGACTGCTCTTGTGTAATCAACTGTTAATGGACCTTAGCCTCAAAGGGACATGTATGAGATTCTGAAATCTCTCAAATCGGTAGATTATTGAAGTGCTTATTCACAAACTACTAGTATGAGAGCTAATCTATAGTACGATGTTTAGAGATGTGACAGCCTGAATTTCTAAAAAAGTAATATGGGGGAAAATTGACGTTATTGTTTTAAAGCCTTTTTTCCACACACACAAAAGAAAAATATATTATGGTGGTGGTTTTTTTTAGAATTACGAATAACATACTTAAAATAAGGTATTCACATATTTACTTCCCCAAAATCATTTATTAAAATTATGTAAGAGGAAACCTTTTAAATCAGACTGTACAATATCATATCATTATAATTGCTGGTCTCGGTTTCCTTTTCTCATTTTTTTTAAATGGAAATGAGTATTCTATATCTGCTTGACACTACTTCTTACCAAAATGAAAGGAAGCTATTGCCAACACAGTGCTGTTTGTTGACAGTTTCAGATGCCTAAAAAAGCCCAAAAGGAGCTCTCAAGAATGATGTCACTGTACTGGGAACAGGTTCCCGTTTCGCAAAATGTCTTCATCCTCATGGGCTTGCTCTGTCCTTCCTCCATGCTGATGTGATGAAAAAGGCACCACTTTTCATTAGCGAAACTCCTGCTAATGAAAAGTGACACCATTTTTGTTGCATCAGCATGGAGGGAGGACGGAGCAAGCATGCCACAATGACAACATTTGCAGAACCTGGACCCATTCCCGTACAGTGACGTTGTTCTCACAAGTTCCTTTAGGGATTTTTTTCAAGCGTCTGATAAGTGCATGCCTATCTGCTTACCCACACTGCTTTGTTTGTATAGTCTTATTTAGTCACTTTCTTTACAAAATCCTACTTAGAAGTCAACAGAGTTTTTCAGAAACAGATTCCACTGTTGAGCACACCTATATGGGCCTCCATGTCATGAGACCACTTCATTTCTAGTAGGTAAAGAAGAACAATATGGGAAGCAGACATGAGTGTCTGTGGTATGAATGGGCAACCCTGGCAAGCTCAGGGATTAATTTTCTGTCCTGGGACCTTTCAGGGCCAAATGGACGGCCTAGAACATCCCTATCAAAAAAACAAAAACAAAAAACAAAAACAAAAACAAACAAACAAACAAACAAACAAACAAAAAACCGTCCCTAAAAACCCAGAAGTGGTCATAATCCACTTCTATTTTTGATCATTTCGTTTTTATGTTAAATATTGAAGAGTGGGTTCTGCAACCTGCAACAGGTAGTGAGACAAGTAGAATGTTGATCCTGGAGACATCCAGAAGAGGCAGATAAACCTTTTTTGTACAAGGAAAAAAAAAAGGTAGTCAGGGAAATCTTGATGAGCTGAAGACTGCAAAAAACATCCTTAGGGGTGCATTCAGTTCCAGGTATGTACTTTACCCAATTGTAAACTATACAAATCAGTTTGTAGCACCTTAATCCTACTGAGAATTGTGACATTAGGAGGTGACAAGAATATGGTTTAGAATTGGTGATATGTATAATATAAATGTATAAAAGAGGGATTTACAACTCGTTCTTGGTGTATTTAGCCCCACATCTCTAGCATAGGCATAATAATACTGATCTATTTTGTATATTATTACAGGAATGCAAGAGAATATAGGATTCAAGTGCATTGATCACAGGACAATACTGAGGTCAAAGTGCAGCCCATGGGTCACATGTGGCCCTTCGGACCCCTAGGTGAAACCTGTGGGACTCCCTAGAAGCCTGTGGGACTCCTAGAAGCAATTTTGTGCCCCAACACCACCACAAATCTCCCAACACTGCCCAAAAGGCAACAGTGTGCTCCCCTAACCCCACCCATGCCTCCATACCTCCCCAAAACAGTCAGAAAATCAACCCAAAATTGGCCAAAATGGAGTCCAGAAGTGACATCATGTCACTTTGGTTGTGCTGAAATGTGCTTCTGTGGCCTGCTGGGCCAATGCAGAAAGGAAAAAATGGCTCCTGCCCTTTTTGCACATGTTATGTCATTGAATAGTTATTACTGTTTTCATTGTGTTATGTATATGAAGGCAGACACATATACTGTATCTAGCACGTGTCTTGTGAATGGAAGAATGCAAATGCAATTAGTGCACTTATTATAGAGATGTAATATTTTAAAATAAACGTATATTATTAATATGCCAGGCATAACATATACATTTGTTTGCTTAGGTACTCTCTGATTCTGACATAATCTGCTGAGAATGCACCATGTGAATATTGGTTATTTAGCTCTGGTAGTTACCTCAGTCTCTGAAGCATACAAAAGAATTAAGGAGGGAGGAAACCAATTAAAGATGCAAAACCATTTCTATTTTAACATAAATGCAGTGCTTCTAAAGAACAGCTTCATGGCAGGTTTAATGGTTGCATTTCAGATAAACACAAGGTTTTTGGTATGGTTTTTTTCTTCCATTTTTATGCTTCTTGCATTCCTTTGCAATTTGCTTGTATCTCATACACATATGGTTCTAATAGAATCTATATCTTTGAGGAAACCTAAGTATCTCTAATCAATCTATAGAGAACTCAAGCAAATCAATACCCACATTGCATTTGCTCTGAATACTTTTTCAAATGGGAATTTCTCATCGTCCTGAGTGCTTTCATGTCAATAGACATGTTGCACCAACATTATCTTGTATTTTTCTCTTCAGAAGTCAACATCTAAGGTAGTCTAAAGGTGTTCAGTCTGATGTACACTTCCTTGAGAATGTTTCATTGGACTCTGGGACTTTCATCTAAGTAACAGTACAGAATATTTTTTAATAGAGTTTAAAAAATGGTCTTACAACACAGAATTGGTTGGTAAGAGCTAAATCAAAATCCTATATATACTAGAGTTGCCATATGACCTCCTTTTCCAGACATGTCCTCTTTTCTGTCCATGACTGGGGTGCTCGCCCCCCTGCACCATTTCTGAAATTCATTAGTGAGCAGCCTTTGTAAGGACTTTAACAGATGAGGCAAATATGGTGTCATATTGACACCTAATGAACTTAAAAGGGTGTGAATACCAAACAATGTCCTTTTGCAATAATGTCTTGAGAATAAAGTGTTTTTTTTAATTGATGGGCCAAACCATCAACAGCTCTCCTGTGGTGCCATTGTCCTCTCATGATTTCAGCATCAGTGCCAGAACACTTCCAGTGATAACACAACAGGCAGGTAGGGACACTCTTTTTATGAACCTCCCCAGTTTAGTTTAAGTTTTAAAGTGTGTTTCTGTGCTTGTGTGTACATTTTGTGTCTGTATTTTTCTGTATTTTTAAAATCAACCGCACTCACATCTTTTCGCGAGAATTGCCGAGATCATGAGCATGGAAGTGGACTGAGTTCCATTTGTGCTCCGTTAATGCCAGGGCTGCCTTTTCATGCTGCTGGAGGTAGGTCTTACAGGAAGGGTTATTTTGCTGGGACAAGTACACTTTTAGCTTTTGGTGGGACAGAAATATTATTGCTTATTAGTCTGGTAAAGTCCTATATCTAATTTTTGTGAATATGTGGGACAAAATGAAGTGCCATATAGAGAGCATACTATCAGTAACGATGGCTAAGATTATAGCTTGTGAATTTAGTGCCATCACTCTACACCAATGGGACTTACGGAGAAAGGCAGGAGGGAGAAAGAAGAATTGTGGAGACAGCGGTTCTGGCAGGGAAGGAGCTACTGCGTGCTTTGGAGTGGTTGTGGGCTTCTTCCCTCACTTCTGGAATATACAGATATTGATCGCCCTTCCTCTTCCTCTTCTTGAGACCTTCCATCCATTGTCTTTTTCACCATCCATAGCTTTTTGTTTGTTTCCTTGACAGTTTTCCCTACTTCACAGGGCTGTTGTGGGACCCTGCAGTGTTGCAGTAATGAATGAGCAGGTGTGAGAAATTAGCCTCTAATACCAGGTTGTATTGGGATATTGCTGAGGTGACCAGATCAATTGCTAGTGTTATATCACTAAATAAACATTTAAAATTGTTGTTATTTAAATGTGATGAAGGTTAGGAATATTTCTAGTAGCAATTCTCAAAGCTTAGATAGTAGGAATATTTAAAGTAGAGTCATCATAGTGATTGGTGGTTTGAAGCAGTCAGTAAACGTGTCCTCTTTTTTGCTTTTCAAAATATGGTAATTGTAATGCATACCAGGAAGTGTGTGTGTGTGTGTGTCTACAACAAAAATATTATTAGTACAAATAACATACTTAAGGTAAGAATAAAATGGAGTTTATAATCTGTGACTAAGGACCAGATGAAGAAATGTACCACCACTCGGGCAACTGGAAAAAACAACCAAACTCCACTAATATGCAGTTTTTCTCCACTAATGGATTTAAAGCAATATGTCCTAAATGGAAACTGAAGATTAAGCGATTTCATTCTATACTCGGAACATCCACAAACATTTTAAGGGGGGTATATGGTTATGTTTATTGAACAAAGGCATCATTTTTTAGATGTGGGCTATTTCAAATGTCTAAAAAACTTGCATCCAAAAATATTGAAGCTAACATGCTATTTTTTCTATGTGCAGGCCATTTTTTTAAAAAAAATGTAAGCATTAAAATACACATTTCCCAACTGGTAATCTGAAGGAGTGCAGTCCAATGAAAAATTATACTATGTGATTGTGCTGATCACATAACTTGATTTTATCCCTTTTCATTTTTAAACATATGATTTAGGTTTTAATGTTTCAAATTGCTTTCACTTCCACTTTTTATCCCCTTAAGGCTGTCATAGGCGGCTTGGGTATTTAACTCATGACTGAGGCATTAATTTTCTGTGCTAACCACTGGGGAAGAAACAAAGCATGGCTTGCATTTATGAAGTCTGTAGCTGATCTGTCCTGGAAGAGTTCAGGGGCCACCTTTTTTGTTTCTAAGGATTTACAAGGGTCACAAAGCAAATTAGAGAAGCAGAAAACTATTCAAACACATGCTGGTTTAAATATATGTGGGTTACTGCTAATGCCTCAGTTTATATCCACCATCACAGTCACTGCCTACTGTTTTGTTTATTAGCAGAGCTGCATTTTACAGCTTGCCTAATCTGTTGAAACCTGTTTGAGGTAATCCTCAGTCTTAAACTGGTTCCTACTGAGAAAAGTAAGCTGGCAGTGATACTGGCATCCTATCCCTAAAAATAAAACATCAGCAGAGGTTACTCTTCTTCAGATACATTAGGAGTGGAGAAAACAGAGAACTATAAAACTGTATTTTTCTCCATGTTGCTGCCAAGGTAATGCCTGAAGTTAACAACAAACACAGCTTAATCCTCCTATGCATTTAAGTGATAATACTGAAGTGGCAAGTTGTGAATTGTTGGAAAGTGAAGCGCTGTGGACACAAAGTGATACAACCATTCCATAGACACCCACTGAGACTGCAGTGCTGTTTTATTTGCACTGCTTTAACTCTCTATAAAGAAACATTTGGGTTATTATACACAGAGATACTATTATTAAATAGTGCTTATCAGTATACTACCTGCAAATGTAGGACAGACATTTGGCAATTCTTCCAAAGGAGTTTAGGGTCACTTTTGATTATTTCCACCCATAAGTTTGTTGTGTCCCATTTCTGTATTAATTTGAATTTGGAAAAACTCAAACATGAACATTTATATTTAAATACATGTTTAAAATGTATTTTTTTGGTGTTTTCTTTCTAGAGTTTGAAAGTTACCCATTACAAATAACCACTCGTAATTATATATGTAATTCCAGGGGTGTGTACTCCTCAGGTGTGATTTTAGCTGTGGCATTACTAAAACTGGTGTTACACCTTCCTCCAATGGTGTCACCTAGTGCAGTTCAGCCTTTCGACACACCTAGTACCACCACTCATTTTTAGCAAGGCCAGCAGCTTATACCATGCTGAAATAAACTGCATTTACTGTTGGACAAGGAGAAAGCAAAGAGGATGATATTTTTTTTTAAAAAAAAACAAACATAAAAATAAAATGCAAGTACAAGAGTAAACAATTATCTGTTTTTTTTTTAATTACACCTGCCACGTAACTATGTACTTTAAAAAAAGCTTTTCCAATCTCTGATTGTCTCTTAGAAAAACACATTTTGAGTGCATCAAATATTGGGGAAATGTGAAAACTGCTGGACAATAAAGCTTCACCTATTAGCCAAGAAGGGGCAGATTTGGGAGATTTTCGGACACCTCTTTCAGCCTCTTGCCATGCAAGCAGCCTCTGGAGCAGTAACGAGGCTGCCGCGTGGCAAGGGGTCCATTTTGGACAACACCGTTTCTCTCTTGGCGTCGTCTGTGACTCTTGCGGCTAGCATTGGAGGCGACCACACTGTTTTTTACTTACGGATAATGGGTGGGTGGGGCTTAGGGATTTTACTCTGTATTGTTGTATTTTAACTGTTGTAAGATGTCCCGATTGTTTTTAACAGAGGGGTGGGGTAATAATAATAATAATAATAATAACCCTTTGATTGTCCCCTTTCATCACCCCATTTCTCTCCCAAACCATAGTGTTTATATGATGTTAACTTGTAAAATCATATTTAGATGCCTCTGTAGAATGGTGTATATGCACACACACATACACACACACACACACACACACACAGTTACACAAACTACATTGTCTATGCATTTTCCTTTGGATTCCATTACTGAAAGATGCAGCAGTGGAAATTTAAATCAGTTGCACATATATGATCTTGTTGCATTTGGTTTTTGGAAACTGAGTTAGAGAATAATGGAAAATAGCTTTTATTTGTCCCATTAACCTGAATGAAAGCCCAACTGGAAAATTGAGAGTGATTGTCAAGTTCATAATATCTAATACAATAGGAGCAAATTAGAGTTATCTCCAGCAGCAGACGTTGCAGCAGATTGCTTTATAAATCATCATATCACTGACAGTCAATTACATTCAAAACTTTTCAAGCATGAGCATGCAGTGGTGTTTATCTGCGAACAAATTTGTCCAAACCCCAAAATGTGGCAAGTTTGGGTGGCTCAGAAAATCAATCTCTCTGGAGAATATGGAAAATCCTTCCATATTTTCTATGTGTTTATTTTATGCTATTTCATTTTCTTGTTTCCCTTCAATTTTGAGGTCATATTTTAATAGGAGTCACTTTTTGAATTGATCATTTTGTGTGCACATGTACAAGTAAAAAGATAACCAGTAAATCCCCCAATGGTGCTGCTGCTGGTGGCAGTGGTGATAATAGTCATTTTTCACCTTTCTTCCACATACTCAAGGGTGCATGTATTGTTTCTGATCCTGACATTTTACCTTCACAACAATCCTGTGAGGTACATTTGGTTGAAAAATAGTGACTGGAAGTAGTAAAGGGTGGGGGGTTTACAGCTTTTTCACATATTAATTAGTTCTAATTAATTAGTACTTTGCCAACCTCTGTTCTAAAAGGCCCTATCTAGTCTTGTCAAGATCCTTTTAGAATTCCTTTGTTGTTTTCTCCCAGTGGGACAATGTATTTGCCTTTCCCTTCATTTCAAGGGGAAATTGATCATTGTCAAGGAATATAAAGAACCTTAAAAATGTTGCTACATTTTAGAAACCGCTTTAGCTTCACAAAAACTTTCTCATATGTGTCACACAGAATTCCTGTCAAAAATTACGACTTAATTTATGACCACCTTAAACTTTGGAGATTTTCATATGGGGTTTATACTGTGGGGCGGCAGGGAACCGGGTCAAAAAAGGGTCTGCTGTTCAGACGACTTCGACCCTTTCTGTCCTGCTCCCGTCCTGTTCCCAGGGTATTCTATTCATGATGAAACATCGTGAATAGAACACCCCTTCCATGCCTGTCACAGAATCAGGGACATGGGAAAAGGAGCCCCATCCCTGTTCCGCAATGATAGGCATGGAGGAGGAGCTCCACGCCAATCACTTCCTGCCACGATCGTGACATCAAGGTAAGTGGCACCCTTCCCCCCTCCCCAGGTTGCTTGTTTTATTTTTAATTTATTTTTCTATTTATTTTCTTTCTTTGACATCTGGGGGTGTTTTGAATTTCCCTCCCACTCATTCTCTCATAAGAACGAGCGGGATTTCAGCTGGCCGGTCATAAAGGCAGCCTTTACAACAGCTGCATTTACAGCGGGCTGGGAAGGAGGAAGGAGGCCCGTTCCTGCAGTGGAATGGAGGTAAGTGTGTGAATATTTACCTCCATTCCATTGCAGGCACGGGAGAGGAAGTGATGGGGCAGTAATGGGACATTTTGGCCCCATCTGAAAATCTCCTATGTCACTATCTGGCTGCTTCTTCCAAAACTATCAGGACAGGGATTTTCAGGTACATGTTGATCCTCCTGGCATGTGATTATTTTAAGTAGCTGGCTTTAGGAGCCATGAATCTGGAGAACACCTATAAATGTTAAATCTCACTGGGAAGTTATTAAGAGTTAATCTGTCTCTGTCACATGTCTCTATCCCTTAATCTGGGGTAAGAATAGGAACACATATGTCGGCCTCTGGCATCCCCAATGTACATTAGCCTTTCTCACTTAATTTTCCATCTACAGGGAAGTCCTGTTTATGTGTTCCTCAGCTTGCTTGGGAATGCTAATTAAACAGGGTTCAAACTTGCACTAATTTCTACTCACTCTGAAGTGAACAAAATAGAACTCCATTGTTGGCTTGTCATTCAACAAAGCTAATTTGGGAGATTGGGTAGGCAGTAGGGCTAATGTGTATGTTCCCTTCCCACTCTCAAGTCCTCATCCATTCATTTATATAATTCTGGGTGAGCAGTATCTACAAATTGTGCAGCAAATGTTCAGACCAGTGATGGTATCCATTTTCTGCCCTGCACTTGTTTGGATTTTTCATATACAGTATGTGCAAATAAAATGGTTAGATATATCCAGGTACACATTGTATTAAGACTCACTAGTGATTGCTACCTTTAGCATAGCTTGCCACTTGTCTTATTCTATGAAGAAATTTTATCTGGAACTAAAAGAGTTTCCCTGAGAATTCCCTATTATTAGCATTCATCTTGCTTCCTACAGTTTAGAGACACCGGGTCATATTCCTAACAATTGCTAGCAAATGTTACAAAGCCACAGTTCCCAAAGGACTTGAACTGAACTTGCAAGGTGAGCTTCAAAATAACAATCACAGGATGGAATGCAAAATATGGCTACTTGTTAGATGCTTTGCCCTGTGGGTAGAATAGTGAAATAAATTTATGCTGAGCATCTATTGCAATGGTCAGTGACAAACATGGATTTTTTAAAAATACGTAAATAAAAGAAGCTACTCAAAATGGCACTTGAGTTGCCACACATAAAAAAAGTTATTGAGTAAGTACTTCACTTTTAAATTTTTGCATAGTCTTGCAGACCAGCCATGGAAATAAAGAGACCAGACAACAGAGATTGGTTTAAAAGGGGCACTTTATTTTAGCTACAAACCTATTTAACCTTTAACCCCTGAGATGTGCAAAAGGGGTGAGCAACCTAGCCTGGGAGCAGCTGAGGCAGGTGGTCTCAGGCAGACCTCTTCTCCAGCTTCCCCTGGGAAAAACACCTGAGCCCCAAGGAGAACTGAAATGTTGGGTTGCTCCCTGGCTGTCCCACAACTGGGAGGCCAACACCCAAAGCCTTCTCTCAAGTCACATGACTTAAGGTGATGGCTCAGCCCAGCCCCAAAGGGAAGTCTCCTTTCCCACCCCCTGGTTGCATGCCCTAAAGAGGCTTTCCAGAGCCACCCCCTTCACCAAATAGGTGCCATATGTGTTCAATAAAGTCGTACTTCCCTCCCCCCACCAACTGCCAAGTGACCACCTCTTTAAGACAGCAACAAAAGTCAGTTGTCACAGTCCCCAGTCGACCACCTAGCATAAGCAAAAAACTTATGCAAAGTGGGGGGAATTACTACCTGGCCCCACAGTGACCACCAAAATGTATACTGCATCAGAGTTGTCAGGGTAAGTCAATGAAGTATAGTCAAAGAGGGAGAGAAGGGGGAAGCAAGAAGTTATAAATCCTCCATGGTTGGTCTCCCTCATGGTGGGCTACTCCATTACATGATTACACTAGCCGCTTTTCCAGTTGAGGCCAGCAAAAATGTTTTCCTGTCCACAATGCTGTGCAGCACAGGAGGTGAGACCAATTGTACCTGGAAAACAGCCAGCCAAGGAAATTCTTTGGCTTGACAGTTACAAATCAATGGCACATGGAAACTGAGAGCAATAGTCACAGAAGA
Organism: Gambelia wislizenii; assembly: GCA_030847615.1. Classification (NCBI taxonomy): domain Eukaryota; kingdom Metazoa; phylum Chordata; class Lepidosauria; order Squamata; family Crotaphytidae; genus Gambelia; species Gambelia wislizenii. The sequence goes on along the minus strand of JAUMIR010000003.1, from coordinate 189,171,759 downwards.
AGAAAAAAACCAATGACATCTGTGGCCTCTTGTGTTCTAATTATGCTGCTACAGGACGGCTCAGAAAAATGATTTTTGTAGCATTGCAAAGAGAAGCGGGCAGTGTCGTTTCTTCATCTCTAGACTGTTTGGGAACATGACAGTTAATGTTTCTGAGAAGATTTGCATATTTCCAATCATCTGCCTCTGGCAGGTATAGGGGAAAGTTTTCAGCTGCCAGTTCTGACAGTTGCAAAGTCTGGAAAGCTGCTAGTAATGGGAAAGCAAAGCAAAGCAAGGGAGTGAAGGGGAAGGAGGAGAGGAAAACCCCACATACAGTACTATTGATATTCATGTGACACTCTAATGACAACTGCTCTCTCCACCCTCGATTTAAACACATGCATCAATAACAACAAGAACAACAACAACAACAATAAAGGGTCTGGTGGGGAGTGATTACTACACATTCCAGTGGGCTCAAGTTATCGGTGATTTTCCTGAAAAAATAAAATAAAATTGTGACTTCTCCACACTTTGAACACACATGAAAATTGCATCTGGCCAATTGAAAATAGAAGTGAGAAATTACAAAGTTGGGTATCTGACAGAATGGTATAAAACATCTGTAGGTGTTGACAAAGCTGTAACCTGTTGGAAAATAGCAGCTGTGCCAGACTGAGATTTCTTTCCCCGTTAATGTTCACAAGGGGACATCTATTACTAAATAGTTTACAGAATGAAGACTGCTATCATGTGGCAATATCAGTGTTAGTATTAGGATTTTATTTGTTTTGTTTGCTGTCCTACATGCATTGACCTACCAGTACTTCTCAGGAAACATGAACAGACTTGTGGTGTTTTCCCACTTTTTAGCACTGTACTCAGGCTTACCTTTTCCAGGTTTTTGTTGTTTATGAAAGCAGTGCTATGATTATTATAGCACTGCATGTGAAAAATTGATTTTTTTAAAAAAATGTAATGGCACTAATGATTCCAGTTTATAAAATGCATTTATAAAATGCAAAGGGATCACAATGTTCATTATTAACAGGATGAATGCTATGATGACAATGTAAGGTATGATTGTCATCAGACTCCAGTTGGGGGAACTGAGTCTCAAAGGAGAATGGCTGGCCTAAAGCCATCTGATGAGTTCAGGACTGAGCCAAGATCCAAACCATGGACTTCTTGGTCCTTAGTTCAGTGTCTATGCTGATAGATTGATGATGCTGATATTCATTTCACCTTCACTTGATTATTTTGAACATCTGCCAAGGATAACCTATATGTAGTAAATTCTCATCCTTTCAAAGAGGGATCATTAAAAAATGACTCTGGTTAAATTTTCAAGTCTGATTCTGTAGCCAGTTAAAAAGGTAGAAGGCAAAAGAGGGGGGCATGCTTTCTATCCTTCCGTCAGACCCCATATGGAATGCGCTGCAGTGAGGAATGAGCATACCCCAAGGTATTCTGTTTCCACATTCCAAAGTGGAGTGTTGGGAGGAGGGGCAGAATCCTGAATCAAGTCCCTTCCTCTTTAACATAGTGAATGTTTTGTTTATTCTGTATAAGCAAATGTTCTGACATGCCTAATTTAATTTACAAGTATCTGTGATATTATCACATTAGATAAGGCATTTTCCACTACCTCCCCCCCCCCAAAAAAAACTTCAAAAGAACAAAAGAAAGAGGTTTTTTGGTTTGTTTGTATTTTTAACTAGAGGAGAATAAAAAAAAACATGAAAAAAGATACGTAATCTTAGTTAATTTTTGAACAGCAGAAGCAGATGATATTTACTCTGGTCCAGGAAGACACAGTCAGTCACAATTCTCTGTGCCCATCTTAGGTCCATTGAACTGTCCAATTGCATCTTGATTGGGACAGAATCCCCACTGTTCCATTCTAGTCTTCAGAATGTCAAAAAAGAGGTAGGGACTATAGAGAAAATATTTTCTGCTTGTGTGGGTGGGAACAACATCCTGACTGGTTTTAATCATGGAACATGGAAATTCCTATCGGTCTGGAACTGCATATACTATAGGAGACCATATTCAGACAGGATATACAGCCTCTTTCTTATACTTTTACCCCTTATCAATGGGTCAAGGGATGGGCTCTGGGTGCAGGCCACCACTGAAAGTGCTAGGGTGAAACAGATCTAGTCCACTAATAAAAATCAAAATTCTAGTCCATTGCATTTATAAAGATATTTGCAAACTTTGGTAAGGTCCTATTAAAATAATGGAAAGCTCTTTTTCTCACTCTTGTACTAAGTTGAGTCCATGCAAGTCTTTCTGCATCTAATTACTCAGTCCTTTTCATTTCTGGTATTAAATTGGCTTTCATCCCAATCCAAAGTCCAGTATGTCGATTCAAATGGAATACCGTTCTCAGGTATCTGTTAGACTACTTGTATCTCCTCTCATTGAGATGAATGGGTTGAAAAATCTTGGTTTTTTCCTGTCATATTTAAAAAAAAAAAAAAGAATGAGGGAAATATTAACTGCTGTTTCTTTTCTCCTCCCAGATTCCTTTGCCTCAGATTCACCCTCTCTCACCTTAATTGGCTTGCTGTGCAAAGATATTTTATCTCAAAATATGTACCTTAAATGTAATTAATTAAATGTAATTACAGTAGGACACCCGTATCTCTATTACCCATACTGCTAATATCTGCAGATTCACTTACCTGCATCTCAAAAAGAAAAAAAGAAAAGAAAAGAAAGGTCTCTCTAGGCATCTTTGACGTCTTTTGAACATATGGGATGCTCCAGCAGATCATAGAGTTGTGCTGGAAGGCCTAGAAGATGCCTAAAGAGGTGTTCTGTTGTGTATATTTAGGTTTGCATAGATATGTAGATTCCCTGGATCACCTAGAACTTTTGAACCTTTGAATTCAGCTTACAAAATTTACCAAACATTAGTTGGCTGTTGGGCTAGGAAATGAGAGGCAACAGCATTAAATTATTGACATTTTTCTCTTGAAATTGCAGTGAATTGGCTCTGTTGGGCTGAACATATTTTATTATTGAGGAAACTTGCAAATAAAATCTCTTTGTGCACGAAGGGCAAAACACTGTTCTCCCCCTCATCTACCTTTGGCAACACTCCCTTGTGAGGCCATCATTAATATTAGTATTTTGCATCTGGAGGGAGTAAGTTCTTGGAAGCTGAAAAGTCATGCATGATCTTTGGCAGTGTTTGTCTGTCTTTGTTGTTTTCTTTATTGAGAAGAAACCGAGCATTGGGAAGTATCACCATCATATCAAATAGCCATTCACTACATCTGTTGGGCTACAGCTCTCTTGGGATAATTACTGGATTTTCATCAAGAAGGCAGTGATTAGATTTTCTGATTATCATAATCACCCAACTAATTAAATATCTTCTTTCAGAAAATAATATAAGATGGTAGAGGTTTCAAGAACGGCTTAAGTCTCTGTGAAATGATATATGCTTCTTTTGTTTTTTAAATGGGCAGCTCATGTGTTTAGAAAGGAAAACCAGGCCATTCCTGGTTACTCACCTTTAGATCTCCAGATTACTGTTGAATTTTGGGTGACGTGTCCCTTTACAGGAATGGTGGCCAAAAAGCTATATTAAACTAGTACGTATGACAGACAGTACATGCACTGATACATCCTTATCTCTGTTTTATAGGGAAGGGAATTGAAACCTCTTACCACTACATAAATCTGAGTAATACATTTCAATTTGCCTCAAAGTTCCCCAGGTCTTTTGCTTGAGGAAATCACCACATTTTTTTCCCTTCAAAAATTGTTTTATGTGAAATCCAGCAAGAGCATAAGGATATGAAAAACTACTTTGATCTTACTGGATTTACATTGAAACTGTAGTGTCCTTGGCATAATCCCCCTGATGGAGTCACCTGGTATGGTTTGGCCTCTCCACACCCCCCTAAGTGCTGCCACCCACCACTGCCTTGAAAGTTGTATGAGGAAAACTGGTGTCTTTACAGAAAAGGCACACTTCAGTGGAAGTATTACTGGTTGGTCTACATTGCTGTGCACACTTAATCAATACTGCTAGTACTCATCTTTCCAATTTCTTGCATACTATTTCCACAAGAGATACTGCTGCTTGCTTTTGCTTCTAGAACATTAAATCAGGATGGGGACCAAAGAACTAATTTAGGATAGCCCTACACTGAATTCACTCTTTTTTTCTTCTTCAAAAAGCTAACTCTCTTATCCAGGCTGTATCACATTGCCTTGTAGAATTCTGTGGGGTGGGTGTTTTTTCCACTCCCCAGCCAAAGGTCAGTAGTAGGCATAAATTCTTTTCTTTAGCATGATTAAATGCATTGGCTTCTTAATGGTGTTTTCTTTGCAAGTTTTATGTTACCTGAAGGGCATGAAAACAGGGGAAATGTTTTATCTAGGATTTTTTAAAATATAGAGGTACTCAGTCCGTGTAGAAAGTGAGGGATGAGTCCTTCCTGAATCTTCCTTTGCGAAGAAAAGCCAGAGAGAGAGATGTAAGCATAATTTTAACTCTTTCCTCTCAGAGAAAGCAATAATTTCACAAATGTCTTCCTTTTGCAAGAAAATCTTCAAAAAAACACACCGTTTTTGAAGGCTATTTGCAGCTCAGGATTAATTCTGTGCAAAATTGTCATATGGCCATTTTGCTCAGAAAAAAGCATTTAATGCACAGATAACAGCTTTTTGAGGTTAACATTTCAATGCTGAAATATTAATTCCTGCATAGAAACTGCTGTTTTCTGTGCAGACAATGATGTTTTCTATGCTGATCAACCATGTGTGGATTTTTACACAGAATAAATCCCCTATTACAGCAGACTGCACAGGGATTACTATTTCTGCATTGAAAGATTATTTTCCATACACACACAAAATGCTGTTATCTGTGCAAAACAGCCACACGAATTATCTGCAGAATAAGTCCCAAACTGCAGAGATTATAATCAGTCTAGAATTCTTGAGGGCCACTGGTTCATTTAAAAAGTAAGAAAGCATCATCATCGTCGTAGTCGTCATCGTCCTTGTCCTCGTCATCAGAAAACTCTGCTCTGTGTCAGGGACACAGTATTTCATTTAGTATTTCTCTTTTTTATGAAGAACCACTAACATTTTTCAGGTGCTGCTGACATTAGCAAAGACCATGTTGTAAGGAAGGAGAAAGCAATTTCATTCCCTTTGAAAATGAACTAAGTAGTAGGCCTGCATAACCTGGGATTTGAAGGATAAACTGTACAGTAGCTATACCAAGGTTTATATTCTGCCAACAAAGAAATAAGTTTGAAATATTGCACTTAGTTACAATAAAATCCATAGGTGCCTTTTTCAAACACTCTTGACTTTCAAAATTTCTCCAGCTATCTTTATAAGGATAGTGGTTTTGAAAAGGCAAGTGCCCTCACGTGTTTGAGATTTGCTGTATCTCGGGAGATGCAGAGCTTTTAAAAGGGTATTATAGTCAAAGACTTTCTAAGCATCATAATTTAATATGGATTTACTTACAGTGAAAGGTAGCATCTGACTGACACTAGATAAGGATCTTACAGCAAAGATCATGCTGGTTTGTTCATCTAGTAGTCTGAACAGAAGAGTTATTGAACTTTTGTCTACAAAAGGATTCAGGAAGGCCTCAGCACTCTTAGGAGATTTTCAGACAGCTAAAATCAGCCTCTTGCCGTGCAAGCAGCCTCCGGAGCAGTAACGAGGCTGCTGCGTGGCAAGGGGTCCATTCTGGGCGATGCCGTTTCTCTCTCGGCGTCATCCGTGAGTGTTGCGGCTAGCATTGGAGGCGGCCGCACTGTTTTTCACTCATGGAAGTTGTCCGTGAGTAAAAAACAGTGCAGCCGCCTCCAATGCTAGCTGCAACACTCACGGATGACGGCCGAGAGAGAAACGGCATCGTCCAGAATGGACCCTTGCCACGCAACAGCCTCGTTACTGCTCTGGAGGCTGCTTCCATGGCAAGAGGCTGATTTTAGCCATCTGAAAATCTCCTTAGTTAAGTATTGTTGTAATAAGCACGCAACATGCAGAAATGGAAAAGGCCCAGTTGAATCCATTAGTAGTGCTCCTTTGAAAGACCTGCTTATATGGGAGGAGCCTGGCATTGTTCAAAACATTTGGCCTTAATGGGAATGTTGAAAAGTTCAAACAAGTAACTTTAAGGAAAGTTTTGGTTCAGAACCATATTTTCCCCAGATTTAAAGGGAAAACAAACAAGATGACAAAACCTCTATCTATAGCCTGATTAACCAGACACAGATATCAGACAAAAATAACAGGAAAACAGACTTAAGACTTAATCAATAAAGCTTTAACAGACAGGATTGTAATTAATGCCACTCTCAGCAGGATATTATGGAAAAATGTCATGTTGAATCTAATCTCATTTTTGTAATGAGTTAAATTTTAAAAATGTAAATTTGCTGGTTTTGCTTTCTCTTGGGAGATCAAGGGTTGTCCTACACATTATCATGCATGCTGTACTTCCTTATGATTTTCTCATTGCTACAGTCTGCTGTTCTTCACTCATCATGTAAGATGAATTTCCCTGTCCTTTCACCACATCAGAAACAAACCGCTGTTGGAGGCACAAGGACATTTGCAATGTGATAACACAGTATCATGTGATCCAGTGGATTCTCACCATGGGGAGTGGAGGGCTTCAGAAAAGGTCAAACAGATCTAGCATTTGGCTTGGCAACATTGATGTTGCTGCATTAAATGGTGCTATGAGGTACAGATATGATCAACCCTTGGACAGAAAACTAATAGGATCACCATCTTCAGATACATGTTTCTATTGAAGGGCAGGAGATGAGTTGTTGTTGTTGTTGTTATTATTTCCTTCAAAATAGCTTATGATTTAAAAAAACAATGTAATTAAAACATACAAAAACTAATCATTAAAATAGAATTAAGCTATTTATAGTATTAAAAGAATGCAGATAGCAGTTTGAATCCAGATTAATTCATGTCCCATTGCTTTTAGTGTATTAGCTCTAAGCATGATTATGTCTGTGCCCAACCTAATATAAATAAAACACATTTTAAATTATTTAAATCCTGTAGGTATATCTCAGTAAATATATTTAATGATCAATCATCTTTTATTGAGGACAGGATTCCTGTAGGCACCAATTCCAAGTACAGTATTGGTGGGGGGGATCTTAGGTATTCTATTAGAAATTTTAAAAATACACAATTAATGCTGATTAATTATGATAAATGTGGGAGTGGGAGAGAAAACAGTAGCCTCACCCTTTGATAAAGTCAATAGAGACATTTTAATTAAGATGAATGTTTAGCACAAGTTTGGACAAGCTTTGGGAATACAGAGTGCTACATTCTCACCCCTGCAAGAGATTGTACCTTCATCCCTATTTCTGTGAAAAATCAGAAAGTGGCGGCTTCAAAAAATGCTTATTTTGCTTTTAAGCAAGTCATATCTTATTAATGTCATGGGTAGTGAATAGCTGTAATCCTGTTGGTTAGTCATAACTAGAATAATTCTAGTACTTTTAACTAACTATAATTATTCTAGACCCATTAAAATAATTGTTGAATAGTGAGTCGACACACAGGTATAAACATTTGATTCAATGATTCAATTCTAGTATGGACTAACAATAGGATTTAGGTCATTATGTGTTTCCAAGTGGTGCAGCTTCAGTAGCACAATGGTAAAGGTGATGTAGGCCCTTCAAGGTAGAAAAATAATAAGGGGACACAGCCTGCATTTCTTCCACCTTGCTTCAGCATTTTTCAGGATTATTTCTGAGAAGAAAAAGAATGATGAGAAGAGACTATAAATTGTTGATGTTGGACTACAACAATAAAAAAGTTTCATAACCTTATTGTATGGATTTGAGGTATCCACCAAGGGACTACATGAACTTTGGTTTGATGAGAATGGTCTGTACAGCATCCATTTTCCATTGGGGAATCTTAGGATGGCAATGGAAGGGAACAACACACATTAGCATTGCCAGCCTTTGAACAAGACATGAAGTTAAAGTCTTAAATGTTCAATCTCTTTTCATTTTTCTGGAATATATACAGCAAGCATTGGGAGGGCCAGCTGAAGCAGGACAGCACATGACAGTCCATCCACTTACACATTAAAGTTTAAGGTGTATAGTTGATGACCAACCCTGAAATAACAAGACCATACATACACAGGAACTGGGTTAAACAAGGGCCACTTTATTTACCTAAACCTATTTAAATAAACTGTGGAATAGCAAAAAGGGGGAGCAACCTGGTGCAGGTCTAGCTTAGGTCAGATGTCAACCTTGTGAAAACCACCTACAGCCTTTTTTTTTTTTTTTTTGAGTGAAACACCTGACTCCGAGGGCAGTCCCAAGGTATGGAGCTGCTCCCCAGTTGGTCATATTTTGAAGGCAAAACCCAGGTTCCTCCCTCCCAAGACACAAGACTTTATAAGAGATAGCAAACCCCCATATCAGCCCCAAGGGCAGACTCTTTCCCCACATCCTATGTTGCAGAACCTGTGGAGGCATTTGCAGAGTCCAGAGTCCCACTCTTCACCCAAAGGGTGCCAAGGTGTATACTGAACTATAACATTCTCCCCCATTACCTTCCAGATGACAGCCTATTAAAAGATCCAACGCAGCCAATAAACCCAGTCCCAAAGATACAGTGTGGGGTAGGTGAAAAAAAAAACATGGTAAAGGGGGGTGGAAAATCCCACCTGGCCCCACAGCACCCAAATAACTCACACTACACAGAGGATGGGTGGGTCATGAACCAACAGGAAGAGGCAAATTAGTGGGTGGCTGAGACTTAAGTAGCCTCTGCCCCTGTCCCCTTGCATAATCAGTTTGGCACAAAAACACACAGATCAGCCTGCACCACATGGTCTCTGTTCAAGGAGTCATCAAATACCAGCCCCCTGCAGCACCCTCCAGATCATGGGTCCAGGTCACATACCCAAAGCCAACCAAGTTGTTTTTGACATTTCAGGCAGCTTCTCATATCTCCCTGGTATTAAGTAAGTAAACAATTTGCTGTCCTCTCATGGCACATTAAATACTCCTACCTGAGGCATGTGCCTCACTCTGCTGCATAACAGGGCTAGACCTAGGCATTTGGAAATAACCTCTGTCCTCTAAGATCCTTCAGAAGTTTTGTTTAGCCACAAAGCTCTAGAGTTGCCCTAAATTCTGTTTTTAGGTGCAATTCAGTGGCAAACTAAATATGGCTGAATTGGGGGATCAATCCAAGGGAAGGAAGGAAATGGAAGAGGGCAGAAACATGGAAGTAGAAAACAGTAAGAAGGCTGCAAAACATAGATGTATGAAGGTCAGGAATAATACAGCTCTCAAGATGTTGCTGAACTTCAACTTCTACCATTGCTTTTTGCTGTGCTGTTTAGGGTGGTTTGATATTTTAGTCCAAGAATATCTGGAAGGTTGTGTGAGTCCCACCCCTGATACTGGAAAAACCCAGAACAGCTTTCCAGGATCTTAAACAAGGAAACATTGCCCGGGATTGCTTAACACCTCACAGCAAGCATTTAGAATGAGTCCAACTAGTTTTGCTTCCTTTCAGTAACATCAAGGAGACAATTCTGATCAGTTATGTGACATTACCACACATAGCTTAATATTCCTCATACATTCCTTTCTCAGTTTAGTCTCATTCACCTGTGAAATCAGTTGGCAACTGTATCTTAAAAGGCTCACATTGTAAAGAATCAATGCAGCTGAATATGGGAGAAAAATCCTTCAAATTGTAAAATAAAAGGGTAGCTATATATAAGCACTACTTATGGTACTTGGTTCCCCCCCCACACACACACACAGGTAGTCCTGTTAGCACAGAAGAGATTCCTTTATCTGTTAATAAAAATGTGTTATGTATTTTCCTTGGGCAGGCTCTGGTCCAAAAAGGCATTTGTATTCAGCTGGTCATGGAGTTACAAATGCTTATATTTCCTGCATCAATTTATTTAAACATAATGTTAACGTGAAGGCTAGAAAATCACAGTGACCTGTGATGTAGATTCAGAGAGCCTATCCAGCCTCCTCTTCTTTTTGTAATTTAAAACCATTCAGAGTTTTCATTCTTTTCTTCTTTTTTTCTCCTGGTTCCATGAAATGGATTTTCAGCAAGGCAATAACAGCAGGGAGCAGGGTAAAGGGACAAATGGAGAAATGGTGAGTTATTTCCCATTGTTAAGGGGGAATACTTTGATAGGAATTTTGTTTAAATGCAATTAGGTCAGCACTGGTGAATAAAATTCACATTTAACAACCATGAACCATTTAAGCCCAGCAAGAGTAATGTGCCCCAAACAACTAAAAATGTGTGGTTACCCCATCAAAAATGGGTTTTTAGTTTTCCTGCTGTGAGTAATGTTTTAAAATTGCATCTGGCACAAATATATTATATTATACAAGGAACCTGGGACTGAATAGGTATGAGCTGAGCAGTTGGACTTGAGGAACAAATACTGGGTCCTTGTAACATGGAGGATTATTATTATATTATTTGGTGAGCTTCACCCACTCCTTGTCACACTTCCTTGACTCCCTTCTAAGTTTTGTTGCAATGTAGCTAGGAAAATCCACTTGAATACTACACTACACTACACTTGATCTTAGCCAAAAGGCCGAGAAGCGATCCTACAGAACATTCAGAGGAAGCCTGCTGTGACAGTTTCACACAGGGGGTTTGTTGTTCAGTTCTTAATTAAATTATCAAGAATTCTATTTTGCAGTGTCACAGTAAAACTGTCCTAAATTAAAGGAAGCTGAAAGACTGTTTCAGGATTGGGAAGTAAACACCTTTTTAAAAATGTAAATAAAGGATAGCCAGCTGATAGCCTGAAGGTTGGATAAGGTCTTCAAAGCAACTTTAACCTGCCCTTGGTGATTCTGCCCAATTTTAAACAAGGTGTCATTCAAAACAAGAACAACAGTTTATAGTTAAATTTGTAAGAAAGAGAAGTAATAAGTTTATTTGCTTATCTCCTTTACATTAATATTAATTCTTTATTAGTCATGTGTCCTATGCATTATGGAAAAAGCAAATAAATGACCACTTTTTGATGGATCTGTTTGCAAATCATCTCCACCACCACTACTGCCTTCATTATCATCATCTGAATTATGTACCAAAGAAATTAGCATCTGCCTTAGAATGTAAACAGGGTAGACAGATGGCTGAAGCAGTTTGTACAACTGTATTCAATTGAGAACAAGATACTACAATTAAACAGAGGTTCTTATTCCTATAGTCAGTGTGCTTTTGTGTGATCCCAGCCAGGTTTTGAGCCTGTGTAGTGGCATTATAATCCAGCCTCCTACTTTTCATCAGCTGGAACATTGAATGCTGGGGCAGGGAGGGAGGGGATTGTTTACCTTCCTGAAAGGAGAAAAAGATACACAATGTGAGCAATGTTTTTCATTGACACACAGGTGGGTCAATGAAAAACGATTGTTGCCCATGAGTGAAATATGATGCGGCTTCCTCCATTCTGTCACGGAAATGACACGGAGGGGTTCGGCAGAGGAATGGAGTCATACAAAACTGCTCCCCTGCCGCGCGGCAGCAACAGAGCTGTTTTGGAATATATAGACCTGAAAATCGCGTCTGAAAATCTCCTAATGCAGGCTTTGGTTGGTCACGTTTTTCAGGTCATGTAGGAATTTTGCTTCTCCTTTGGTCTTCACAGCAGGGAAGGTGTTTTGCCTATCTTGTACTGATTCACCATGGGAAAATTGGCTTTGAGTGGTGCTTTAAAATAGGATATTGTTTGAATACATTTTAGGTAGGTTAGGTTAAAAGTTATATATTTAATTATGTTCAGCAGGCATTATGTTTTGGCAGGCCTTTCCTGATTAGATCCCAGCCTCAGGAGCTGCGTCTCCTGGCTTTTTCTAAATTATGCATATATTTGTTTTTAATGTGTTTTTAGTTAGATGTTTTTCATTATATAGTGTTTAATGTCTTTTTATGGGGGAGGGTGGGTGTGCGTGGTGTTTTTAGTCATTATTATAATGTTTTAATTGTTGGAAACTGCCCTGATTGTTTTTAGCAGAGGGGCGGGGTATAAATAAAATATTATTATTATTATTATTATTAATAATAATAATGTTAACACTTAACTGTAAAACATGGAAATAGACTGGCCAAAGATAAGCTAGATTGATTGACTTGCCTCTGTGGTTGGTGTGGCTAACTGTTGACATGTTGGAGAAGAGGTAAGATTATACCTGCTTCAGCATACACTGCATAGATCAAAATTAAATAGTTAATAAACCATACATTTTGTGTGTCTGTATCTTTGTTCTAACTGGGTGGGCAAACAGATGATCTTACAGGGGAAAAAACATTTCTACTAAACAATATATTATTTTGACTGTTATTTACTCAAAGGAGATTATCAGACAGGAAACACAAAAAGTGTTCCTGTCCCACAATCTCCAATCCTATCCCTGTCCCGGCACAATAACCCTCCATACTGCACTTACCTTGACTCATGTCATAAAGCAATCCTGGAATGAACGGAGCTCTAACGGACTGAAATCCTGCCCATGCTCACAAGAAGATGCTAGTGAGGGAAATTCAAAAATAAAAAGTTAAATAACACACACACACAAAAAGTTACACCAAGCACAAAAACACACTTTAAAACTTACAAGTAGCCTGGGGAGGGTCATAAAAAGTGCATCACTTACCTGGATGTTGCAGTCTCACCCAAAAGTGTTCTGGCAGGACCGCCCATTGACACTGCATTCACAAGAGTTAAATGGCCTGAGGTTTCACATGCCAGCAATGCTGGCACCAAATTGCAACGGGAGGATGTATTGACAGCTCGGCCGGTCAATAAAAAGAATTGCTATAATCTGGCTCCCCCCACATCAGCAGAGCTGTTTTGGGAGGGAGCCACCTTTGCCGCCGAGGAGGGTCAGAGACCCCTCAGAACATTGCAGGCAGTGTTGCTTGCGACAGGAGGAGAGGGCCCAGGCCAAAGGCATATAAGGCCCTGCTGCCCCTCGACTCCTCCGCTTCAGCCAGAATCATCGAAGAAGAGACAGGAGAGTTTCAGCCTGTGCTTTGACAGGCCTTTCTTCACAGCGTTTTAAGGCACCCTTTATTCTCCCTTCCCCTTAACTATTTAGATACAGAGGTTTGGAGGGAGGGGGCATCTGCTTTACATTAGTTAGGTCATTTTAATATTTAGAGAACCTGTGCTTTGACAGGCCTAGGCACCCTTTATACTCTCTTCTCAACTATTTAGATATAGAGATTTGGAGGGAGGGAGCATCTGTTTTTCACTATTTAGATCATTTAATTATTTATATTTAGAGAACCTGTGCTTCCACAGGCCTTTCTTCACAGGGTTTTAAGGCACCCTTTATATCCCTCCTCCTCAACTATTTAGATATAGAGATTTGGAGGGAGGGAGCATCTGCTTTTCACTAGTTAGATCATTTAATTATTTATATTTAGAGAGAGGGTGCATTTGCCAGCCTGACATCTCCCCTCCCAATTGGGAACTGCCTTATAATGGCTGGACACTCACAGGGCCTTAGGTACAAGGGAAGGGGTTTGCAGCATGATTGTTTGGTGTGCTTGATCTTGGCAGCCTGGTGTGTGTTTAAAAAGGGTTTTCTTCTTTCTTCCCCCCCCCCTCAAGTGAGTGCTGTGAGGGAGCTTTTCCTTTAGGGCCTTGGATTGGTGTGTGTGTGTGTGTGTGTGTCTCCAACTGTCAGTTTGGCTCATCCTTTTCTGCTGCCCCCTGGTGGCTTTTGGGATGTTGGCTGTTGCTGGGGGAAGAGTTGGCCTGCTGTTGCTGGACAGATGAGCTTTGTTGGGAATTTTTTTGGGGAATTTTTAGGGAATTTTTTATTGGAGTAAGACCATTCTACTAAAAAATACACCCGACCGCAAAAGGCCACAACAATAATACAAAAACAATACTAATTATTTTCCTCTTTTCTTACTAATACAAAAGTAAATCTATCCTAACACTAATTGTTGGGGGTCAGGGAACTCTTTCTGCAGGAACTAAGTCCAGCTGGGACAGCCCTGAGGGGGGGGGGAAGAATGTGTTGAATATAGTAACACTAACCACATGGGCATGAGTAGGAAAACTTGGTTTAAATGTGGAAAACAGGGCCATTGTCAATCTGATTGTACAAGCCAAAGGGACAGTAGTAAGATTTAGAAGTTAAAATGGCTCTGTGGGGGAACCCCAGTCCTCCTTTAGCCCAAGGTTCAATGGCAGGAGGTTACCATGGAGACCAAGAGGCCCTAAGGAGGCCTAGGCTCTTTGCTGTCTGCCTGCCTGCTTTGCTTGACTGTTAGTAGCTTTGGTGGAGCTGACAGGTCTTTGCTGAGAGCCCTCTGTGTGTGCATGCATGTGTGTGTGTGTGCATGAAGATGTACAGTACAGATGATAGCAGGAGCATTTAGGGACCTTTTCTGGACCAGCCTGCTTTTTAATGGGCTGTTTGCATAGCTTGCTGTTTGGCAGGTTTTTTTACTAACTATGCTGGGATTACATTCATAGCCTTCGCATTTTGGTATGCTTTTACATGTTAGGACCCCTGCTAGTTTCTCTGTTCACAGGGTGTTTGTTTGGGTTTTTTGGGGGTTTTTTTTGTTTTGTTTTTGGGGGGATAGCTAAGCAGGATCAGCTCTGGTAGGAACTTGGATGGGAGATCACAGTGATTCCCAGGTGCTGTAGGCTTTTTAGAACAGACTGTGGTAGGGACAGAATAACCTTACTGCCCCAGATCTTGTGTGATCTTGAAGTGCTAGGAGGGGTAAGCCCCAGATGGTGCAAATGGGGGTGGGGTGGAGCCCCTGATGGAGCTGATTGTCTCTAGTAGGGTTCCTTTTTTTTCTTTGGCTACACTTTGGTGGGCCTTTGGCATATTAAGCCCCCTGCTGGTTACTCTGTTTGCAGGGATATTGGCTCCCCACGGCCATTGCCTGGCATTTTTTTCTGGGTAGTTTTCTCTTTCCATTTAGTATATTGGTTTATTAGTGCATATATACATACTTAATAAATAACTACTTGATTTTGTTAATATGCCACATGCACTGCAATAACAAATTCATAGCTGATGTTCAGTTGTCATCATCTTTTTTGGATCTGAGTTGATCACAGCTATCTAATTGATGCGCTAATAAATATATACACGATTTAAAATATCTATTTGATATTGGATAATAAGTCACATTCATCATATATACGTAATTGATTGACATAATAATATGTGCTAAACTGGGTTGGCTATGGTTTATTTTTGGATGTGAGCTGTGTGTATCACTACATAATTCTTCACTATGTATTACATTGCATTTTACTATCTTATCCTTAATTTGTGGACTCTCTTAATAGTGCCAGATCCCATTAGCTATAGCAAGCTAAGCAGCATCAGCTATGGTTTCTTCTTGGATGGGAGAGCAATTATATTACTCCATAATTCATTTCTATAGATTATATTAAATTCTATTATCTGTAGCTTATATTGAATTCTACCATCTTATCATTAGTTGGCAAGGCTTTACTAACATTGGATCCCATTGGACTTGGGAGAATAAGTTGGGTCCACCATGGTTTCTTTTTGGATGGGTGATTGATTATCACTACCTAATTTACTACTATAGTCTATGCTGAGTTTTACGGTCTGATTTTAATTGTTTGGCTATTTATTTATGTATTTTAACATTGCTGGATCCCATTGGGTCTTGATAGCTAAATGGTATCATCTATGGTTTAATTCTGGATGGGAGACCACCTATATTACTACATAATTCATTACTATAGACTACATTGAATTCTGCTATCATGATTTTAGGATTGGTCTTTTTTAACATTGTTGGATCCCATCAGGTCTTTGGTGCTACATAGGGTCAGTTATGGTTTATTTTGGATTGGAGATTATGGATTATGTTGAAATCTGCTATCATATCTTTAGATAGTTGGATTCTGCTGGATCCCATTTGATCTGGTGTTCTAAGCAGGATTATCACTGGTTCGTTTTTGATAAGGACCAGTTCTGGCCTTACACGATTTAGTAGGGTATTTCTATTGAATTCTACTATCTTAATTTCAGTTTGCCTGATCTTTTTGACTGTTCCAGCTCCTGTCTGCTATTGGAAGCTATGCGGGGTCATCTCTAGATTGCCCTTGGATGGGAGACAGATCCCATCCCCTACAAAATTCATTAATATTGCTTTCTGCTGTATTGTCTTTAGCTAGTTTGACTCACTTACCAGTGCCAGATTCTGTTTGATCTTGAAAGCTAAGCTGGGTCTGTCCTGGTTGTTCTTGGTGGGGAGACTGATTCTATCCCTACACAATTTATTAATGTAGTTGCATGTAATACTACTGTTTTAATTTATAGACAACATTCTTGCATTTATAGCTATTAATCATCCAGGAAACCAGACCACATTTAATCTGGGTTCAGTGGGGTAGGTCCTGGTTTGTGCTTGGATGGGAAACCTCAGGTACAGACTGCTTTCTTTTATTGCTGACACCATGGTTTGTTTCAGCTAGTCTTTTAGTGGGAGGTGTTTTGGTGCCTGATTATTTTGGTTGAATCAAGGGGTGCCAATTTGTTCATTGGCACTGGTGGCCATTTGGTGTGAGGCTGCAGGAGCCATTTTGTTGACCGGCACTGGCAGCTATTTTGGTGCCGCCTCAGTGATATTTTACCTACCTTGATTATATGCTTATAGTGATTCAGTTCCTAGAAAGTGTAATGAATAACTACATACATATATATTTGCATGTAAATGATAACTAATAAAGCAGTTGTTGGCAATGCACAGGTTATTGGTATGATTGGATTAATTGATTTCATGTAGTTAATTTCTTTTTATCAATATTACCTGTGTCTTGCCATTAATAATCTCTCCAGGCCACCAGACAGTTTTACATCTTGGAGGTGAAGGAGAGTCTGTCCTGGTGGTACCTTGGAAAGGAGACCACTCCTGAAGGCTCATTGTAGGCTTTATTTATATTGCTTACATTATCACATTTATGGCCTTATTTTTAAGACATTAAGTTGTTTGGGGTTGAACTCTGAATTAGCACTTGGTCTCTTTGATGTTCAACAGGGTCAGAACTAGTTGGTGATTAGGTGGCTGACTACTGGTGAAGACTTGTTTGTGGATTTTCTGTTCTTGCTGACATTGTCATACTAGGTGCCACATGGGTTCATCTATGTTTTGGCTTTGGGTGAGAGATCGTTGATTTAACATTTTGTGTCTTCGCTTCTAATTTCTTTGCAGTTTCTTTGTGACACTAGAACTTGTGTTCTGTTTTCATCATCCACTGTATCACGCCATGGTAGCATTAGCAGAATCTGGTGGCGCAATGGTTGAATGCCAGTGCTGCAGCCACGGTGCTGGGGGTTTGGTCCTGCTGGGCTCCAGGTTGACTCAGTTGTCCATCCTTCAGTGGGTTGGAGAAGTGGGTACCCAGCTGGTTGGGGGACAATTGGCTGGCACATTGTGGTCCGCTTGTAGAGTGTTTGTCACTGTGGATCAGTATAGCAATATAAGTGTTATTGCTATTGCTGAGTGTTGTCTATTAGCTTTAATTAATTACAGTTGTCCCTCCATATCCACGGATTTGATATGCACGAATTGGGGTATTCACAGCTTGAAAATATTCTTGGAAGAATAGTGATAGAAGAGGCAAGCCTTGATTTTGCTATCTTGTATGGGGGGCACCATTTTACTGTGCCATTGCATGTAGTGGGACTTGGGCGTTCACAGACTTTGGTGTCCATGGTGGGTCCTGGAACCAGACCCCAGCGAATATCAAGGGACAACTGTACTTAATTAATAGGTTTCTACACTTACTGGTGTAACGATTGTACATATTATTTAATTGATAAATTCATTGATGTTCTTTATTCTACGTCATTTCTTCAAATACCTTACAGATACCATATTTTTGAGGACTCCGTGTATTCTGGCTGATCTTGGGTGCTAAGCAGGGACTGTTCTTGCATGGGAGACAGTTACCTAAATCATTTCTAAACTATACATTTTGTCTTGCAGGGCTGCACACCAGGCCTGTCTGAGCCAGTTTCCCTTGTCTGATGGATGGGAGGAGAGGCCTATGCTGTTATGCCCCTTCTGTTCCTGGAGAGCCTTGGGCTTCCACCCTATACTCTGTTCTTGTTTCAGGTCTGCCATGGGCCTC
Organism: Gambelia wislizenii; assembly: GCA_030847615.1. Lineage (NCBI taxonomy): Eukaryota > Metazoa > Chordata > Lepidosauria > Squamata > Crotaphytidae > Gambelia > Gambelia wislizenii. Next base: position 189,153,569 of record JAUMIR010000003.1, on the reverse strand, counting down.
TACCTAATGCTGCTTTTCTGTTCCAGGAGTGCCCATGTGCCTCCCTGGAGTGGGAACACCCATGTGCCTCCGTGGAGCACCCATGCACCTCCTTGGAGTGGCAGCACCGGTGTGCCTCCCTGGAGCGGGAGCACCTGTGTGCCTCCCAGGAGCAGGAGTTCCCGTCTGCCTCCCTGAAGCGGACAATGACATGACATGCGGGTAATCAAGTCTTGGTGGCCTAAGGTTACCATCATGTGGTCAGCCACGCTGCCTAGAAGGCTTTGGTGAGGGGATGGTGATCCCCATCTAATTGACAAGGCCCAGTAGGGGGCTAATCAGAAAATTAAAAATGCCATGCATAAGGGGTTGGGATTTTACCTGTCACATCCAGACATTGTGTTGAAGAGACCCAAGCTCTACAGAGCAGATGGGGTGCATCTCTTGAATGTTGGAAATCTGATATTCTTGGGTGATCTTCAGCAAGGGGTTAGGGACCTTTTGGATGAGCTGGTGGGGGAAAGGGACTAAGCAGACTCTTGCCTCTTTCTGTGGTTGGAAAGGGGGAGTCATAGTTTCATTCGGCACATTGGCACCAATTTCGGTGAAGGTAGGGTCTCTGGAAGGGCCACTTCAGGTTGTGTGGCCTAAGGGGACAGAAGGAGACCCACCTTGGGGTTGGCCTAAAGGATAATCCTTCACCCCAATCCGTGCAGCTTGGGTGAGGGACTTTTGGGTTGACCTTCCAGATGTGGGCAGACTGGTGTTTGCCGAGGAAGGCTGGGGTGTGTGGTCTAGCATAGACCTACTGCCTCAGCTGGTCCCTCACCAGGGATTGCCTCCCCCTTCTGAAGATCTTAGAGGGTATTAAATAGGTTGAATTTAATAAAATACTTTATTTCACTCCATTTCATGTGTGTGGTCTTGGTTTTCCCGCAATCGGCCAGCAATGATGCCAGCGCAATGCAAAAGGATGTCATCATCTGATATTGGCATCCTTTTGTTTTCCTCTGGTGTCATTATGGCATCACATTAGCTGTGTTTGATAATCTCCAAAGTCTACAACAGGGATAGGAATCACACAGCCCTCCAATGTTCTTAGACTGCAACTCCCAGCAACCCTAGCCAGCATAGGCTATTGTGTAGAAAGCTGGGAGTTGCCCAGTGACATCAGGAGGGATGTATGATACTACTCCCGGTCTACAGTTTTTGGGGGATGTAAAGATCCATTTTCACACAATCTTTGAATGGTATTTTGCACCCTCATTTTAAGTTTTCTCTAACTTCTGTGAATTTTCTTATCACCAAACCCAACAGGATTTAGCCAGTGTGAAGCTGGATTTCCCAATTGAATTGAGTTATAACTTTAATGTGTAAAATTACCTGGCAGGAAGACATATTTTAATGTGTTTGGTATGTATACCAATATGTGGAGAGGATTTTATTAACATACATGACTAATGGAAGTCATACCTCTAATATCTTCTCTTTAGAATACATGAAATATGTTATGTTGCATGAACATTTTTCAGTCTGTGGTCCAGAGGATTCCTTTCAGACATTTTTAGCCGTTTATGACACAAGATGCTAAAAGCCCCCAAACAGTGGCATTCTGTCCTGTATAGTATTATTAGGAAGATTTTCTTTTAAAGTTTCTAGTTTCCAACTAAATAAACCACAATCCCTTGGCATTCTGCATAGCTGATTTATGTAGGCATTCTTGCAGGATGATTCTTTGGAATAAACCCAACAGTGGCAATATTTTCATCTGACAACAGAATTGTTAAAACACACAAGGGACTGAAACCAGGCTGCAAAGCAACCTAAAGAGATTATAGTTGGGAGGGCTACATGCAACACTGATAGATTCAATATTAATAAATGTAAAGTCCCAGAGTCAGAGGGAAAGGAAATAAAAACAGCATAGATGCAATACTGAATGAAGTAACCAAGCAACCATCACCACAGCCTGAGTGTAATTTTCTCCTTCTTTTATACAGTTAAAATGTCCTTTTCAAAGATCTTCGTAAATCCACAAATACTACCCATCAGAACAGAGATGGGATGCACTTCCAAAATAATCACAGCCCTGAGTTGTTATTCACAATCTGAAAAAGAGTTTTTGTTCTTGATGTTGTCATTTGTGTTCTTACAACTATTACAAGTAGTATTTATTTCCCACTGTCATGTATAACACCATTAATAGGGAAGGAATGTAGCTCAGTGGCACAGCACATGCTTTGCATGTGGATGCTCTCAGTTCAGTACACCCAGCATTTTCCAGATAGGGCTAAAAAGGACTTCCATCTGAAACCCAAGAGAGGTGCTGCCAGACAGTAGCCACTTGATAACATGTTACCTTCTAAGTCAGTGATGGGCAACCTTTTGAGCTTGGTGTGTTAAACTTCACCAAAAAACTTCGCATAACTTGGGTGGTGTGTCACTTTGAGGAAAAAAAAAAATTTCATGATATTTATAGTTTAAATAACATAAATGTATAATTGCTATATATATTTGTATTTAATAAACCAAAAACTAATTATTTAACTTCCCTGCTTAGTGACTTCTTTGTTCATCCATCATTCGGTTTCTTTTGTTGGTCTTGGTATTATTTAGCTTGTGTGGGGTGCCGTTAAGGTAAAATAAGTGAGGGGGTGGGGGAATTCTTTAACTAACCTGCCTCTTAGTGACTTTTTTGTTGCTGAATTTCATTGGCTAAAGCGTCAATTGAAGGATGGTATTTTGTACATTTCAGGCCCAAGCAAGTGCTACTAACTTCATCTGTCAATCTGTTTCTTTTCTTGGTTTTGATATTATTTAACGCTGAGAATAAGGCCTCACAAAAGTATGTAGAAGGAAAAATTGTGAGTAAAGCCATTGCTATATTTTTCAGGGTACTAAAAGTGTCTGGTAGTTGGTTCCAGGCACTCCAAATTTCCTGTTCATAGTGGCACTCCTCTTGATTCTCCAAGTGACACCTTTCCCAAGATTCTCAAGCTTTGACCTCAAGTCAAAAAACACCTGAGCCCAGATACTGTCTTGAAATTCTGCAAGTTGCATCTCCAAATCATCAATTTGCATCCATCGGAAAACATTTAATTCCAAACTACTGTAGACTACTACATCAGGATACTTGATTATTTTCACGGTCTGTTCTAGACTTCTAAATTGACTGAATCTATCACTAAACTGGTCAAGTAACGAGTCTAAAACATGCTTGTACTTCATATGCTTTTAAAAGTTCTAATGGTTTATATCTGTTGCAACTTCCTCTATTTTATTGTTTAAGTAAAAAAAAAAGTTTTTAATTTGATGGGAGCTGCTCTGAGTTCTAATTTAAAGTGAAACACAACATTGATGATGTTCTCCAACATATGTTGAAGAATGTACAATGCACACAAATACTATAGTCTCAAAGCTTTCATTTGTGTTTCTAATTTTTAATTTAAATTTCAGCACAGCTATTACAAAAATATTTGACATATTTCCTCTTGTCCTATATATGTGCCATTCTGCTATATAATATCAGCATAATACATGAACCTAACATTTGTAAACCTTTCACTTTGAAAACTGCCGTTAACCTAAAATATATTCAATGAGTTCAACAAATGTTTGAATTTTTCTCAGCGGTGGTATTCACTCAGCCTGCCATGATATCTTTTGTAGTGTTTTCTCTCAATAATTGAATGCTTAGTTAAATTTGGCTTGGATGTGTTCCAAGCAAATTCAACATGAGCCAAACCTGAGTGAGCATACATAAATCATAATTAATGTCCATCTTGCAAAGAAGTATTATCTAAACTATACTGGAAACTTATTATTATTTAGCTTGATATCATTTGGGGCATTGAAATGCTAAATGAAAGCATAACCCTTAACTCTGCAAGTTTGAATTCTAGCAGTACATTTCAAAGCAGAGTTTACACATGAGTAATTTTACTGACACATTAACTGAAGCATATGGGGAGGAAAACACTATAACATTGAGGCTGCATAATCTTTATTTAGCTTGCCATGCATATGGTCTAATGAATACAAAAAAGAGGGGAGGGAGACCTGTTAATGCACACATGTATATGTGTACATCTAATATCTACATATTGTATGTATGTACCCCTAAACACAAAAGGGTGGGAACAACACAAATAGATAGGTATTAGTAGCACCCAAATATTCTACTTGTGGAATAGGGTTTGCTGTACCTCCATAGAGAATAGTGATTCTTAGCTAGGTGGAGATGTTTCAGACATTGTTCAGGTTCAGCCCCCAAAGGCCTCAGCATGAAGAGTGTTCAGGGATTCTGGGAATTGAAGTACAACAACATCTGAATAGCATAGTATTAGCAATAGCATTTATATTTCTATACCGCTTATCAGTGCAAAGCACTCTCTAAGTGGTTTACAATGTGTTCGCTAATTGCCCCCAACAAGCTGGGTTCTCATTTTACTGACCTACCAAAAGATGGAAGACTGAGTGAACCTTGAAGCCCTGTAGGATCAAACTCACAACATTGTGGCTGCAGTACCAGCATTTAACCACCGCACCACCAGGGCTCCTTGTGAAGCCCTTCTGGGAGGATAATTGGCATATAGGACTTTTTCAGACAAACAAAAAATAACGCTTGCATCATTGCCAGGTTGCGAGGCTGCAGCACTAGAGGGTGTCTAGCTAGAGGGACGCCCTCTAGCGCTGCAGCCTCGCAACCTGGCGAGGCTGCTAGCATTATTTTTTGTTTGTCCAAAAAAGTCCATAGTGTACACTGGATAGCAGAGGTTTGCCCTCTGTATAGTGCCTTGTGCTGAAAGTTGTTATTTTCTGAGATCATTGAGGAATATCAGAATATTATGCTAGCTGTCAGATATTTTCCACCTTTCTATCATTTACCAGGAAATGTTAATACTTACCAAGACATGTTAGTAAATGCATACAATCATTCATGCTGGAAATCAATGGTAACTCTCAAAGATTCCCTGGTATTTTTGCTAAATTACCATCTTTTATCCTTATTCCTACCATTGTTTTATAGAAAATGTTGACACTTACTAGGTATACTAGTAAATGTCAAAAGAACAGGTTGCAAACCAAAATTGTTTCTGACATCTGCCACCAATTGAAAAGATTTCTAAGTTACACAAACAAAGGTCCAGTTTTGTCCACATTTCCACCATTTACCAGTAAATTTCAATATTTATCAAGGCAAGTTTGTCAGAAAAATTGCACTGAACTGATACTTCGAGACAGGTGTGGTTTCACTCTTCCTTTTGTTGAACACAGAAGAGTAACAAAGCCCTGTCCATTATGAATATAAGGGGGGAAAAAACCCAAATGAGATTGGTGAAAGAAATAACTGTGGACATTACCAGACAAAGCAAAAATTGCAGGATTATGAGATCAGGGTAGCTTGAATGGGCCCCAGTATCACACAGTGTTGTTGTTTTCGTGTTATTACTCCGTGCTCCAGCCACGAGAAAGGTGCCAGTTCTAATTGACAAGAGAAGCTGTCAATAGTGCTTTTCCCCCACTATTGACTGCATGTGAAAACACATCCTGTTGTAATTGTGAGATTACGGCATGAATGGGCGGTCCAAATGAAGCACAGAACACTCTTTTTATGAACTGTCCCCTTTAGTTTGCAAGTTTTTAGGTTTGTTTCAGTGCTTGTGTTCATTTACTTTGTTAATTAAGGGTGTGTGGGTTTGTTTGTTTGTTTTTTAGTTTTAAGCGAGCTTGCATCATCTTGCGAGAACCGTCAAAATCTCGCCCATGCCAAATCACAGAAGTAAACTCCCATTCTTAAAGCTCTAGTGGTCATCATGTGATAATTTCATGGTGTTTCTTTCACGTGATTACAGCTACATGCAATAATAAGTGTTATAATGTCACAATGTTCCCTCTATCTTTATTCATGGAATTACAGCATTTTTAGATGCTAGTCCACCTTTCAGCAAATATAAGGTGTTTTCCACTTACAGAAGGTTTGTTTTATGCTCAATCCTGTGCATCACAGACAAAATTTGAAACTAAATGAAAATTTATTTTGAGCACAAAAAGTGTGCAGCAGCTTCTGCAAACATGATTCATTTTACCATTTTCACTAGAGTTTGTTCCTACTTTGTGGTGATGACTTTGATTTGGCAAAGGAATTTTTAAGAGTTTAAATAATAATCAAAGATTATATGGAGTTTCAACATGGAATGCTGTGCATTCTTTATTTCTGAGTTTTCAATTGTTTTACTTTTTTATACAATTCAGTGTACTTTAAACTTTAAATAAGAATTAAAGAGAAACTAATTTAAAATTGAAGAGAACTCAGTAGAAATGGAAAGAAAAGGGGTAGTGTAGACCAGCTTAGAACTAATGGAAGTACATAAACTTCATCCCTTAAATAAATACTGGATCTTTTAGAATGCTAATTGGTTGTGATGCAGCTTCATATTTTAACATTCTCAGGGATGTAAAAATGACTCCTTAATTATAATGTACATATTTTATATTAATTGTTCTGATTCACTGAAGACAGTTATGTTGGGGAAGGGAATAAAGTCAGTGGGAAAAACCATTCATGATTCTTTTACATTTCAGCTAGAAAGTAGCTTTCGAAAACTGTTTTCATCAAAAGAATCCACTTATTATTTATTACTGGCTGATGTGGCATATAGACTCAATATTGGCTCCCTAGCTCAGATGTTTTTTCAGCATCTATAATTCAGGGGAAATTTTGTCCATAAATAAATAAATAAATGGGAGGGGAAAAAATCCCTCCACAGATAGATAAGACAGCTGATTTTGGAAAATGGTGAGATGAGGTAATGCTGTATATGCAGGACAGATTGTCCCTGGAATACTAATGAGAACATTGAGAGGAACTTCAGCCAAACATTAAAAATAGTGGCACCATTTTACAAGGACAGAGAATTCTTGATGAACTGAATTAAAGCTTGATGAAAAGGAAGAAAAAGCATATCATTTATAACTGACTGAGAGCCAAACTAGACATTTTACAACAAACTTTCACATGAGAAGTTACATCTCTCTCTGTGGACAAATTGCAAAATGACTGTACTTTCCCGAGTAGTGTTACAGACAAGCAGGCAAACATCAGACACTCTTGCTGGAAAGGCTATGGCTAAGCAGAAAGTGACTGTAAGGTGAAGTCATTTGGTGGGGAAAGAGTTAAGCACCATGTACCTTTTGGTAGTTCTACATGTTCCCAGATCCCTTCCAAGAGCCTAGGAGAGATGTACATTTTGCATATCCCATTCTGTAATTTAAAAAAAAAAACACTCTGTATTTTTTAAGCTGAGTGAGACAGTGAGAGGTTGCTGGTTTTGGTGGTTTGTGTGTGTGTGTGTGTGTGTGTGTGTGTACATATTGGAAAGAGAGCATTCACTTTTGCGAGACCCCCCCTTTGCATACATTGCATAAACAATTGTACACAAATGTTTACAGCGGTTACCTTGTTGCACGAGTTGCTTGCATCTTTTTGATCAATAAGCCTGGCTTTCTGTGCTTGCTTTGGTTTCATGTGTGCTTCATATCATCAAGAAAAGAGACTGGCAGAAGTTTCCTGTACAAATTGTGGAGACTTTGAGGAGCGCGGGAGCATTCATTTCACTCCTACGCAGGGAGTGAAAAATCCTGGTGGTGGTCAGTTCCTTGGCAGAAGAACCTGCCAACGATGAGAAATTTGGCACATGTTTTTGACACCCTTATTTGAGGCATTCCTATATATTAAGTGAACTTACATCCCGTATTGGTGAACATCATTGTCACAATGTTGAATGTCCCATTATAGATAGTGAAAGGCCAGTACAGTAAAATGCAAAGGTGGCAGAAACTTTTCCATTGTAAATCACAATGCCTTGTTATGTCTGCAGATGTATTTAATGAGTTCTTAAGGTGTTTTCAAGCTGGAATTCAAAATCAGAAGTTTTGGTTCCCAAATGGAACAATAAGTTTCATTGAGATGGGATTAGCTGTGTTTTACATTTATAACCCTATCCACATATGCTCCAAAGGAGTGAAGACTTAAAGTGAGAATAGGGTCAAGGCTGTATATGAAAATTCTTTCCCCAGTATTCTCACATGTGCTTAGTTCCACCACTCAGTTTCCAGCACAGCTGGTTCTGAAGAGGATCTCTGAAAAATATTTCCTGGAAAACAAGTAGAACTCTCCATGACCTTCTTTCCATAGAATTTATAGTTGGGTGACTTATTTTGATCACTTGAAATACTCAAATTAACATCAGCATGAATATAAATATTTTTGAGAGCAACATGGAAGGAATTCATAGATATATTTCTATATAAGTCATATTCAGATGTTCTTTTGAATGCAGGAGACTACAGACTTTATAAGACCACCCTCCATAAAAGTTCTTTTGCCGGCATATTTTGATGAGTTTTAATGCTGGCAAAAGAAACCCCCTTGATCAGACCTACCTTTAGCAGTGTTCATGGTCAGCCCAGGCACTAACAGAGAGTGAACACAACTCTGTTCAGTTCCTGGTTCAAGATCTCACTGATTCTCATGAGAAAATACTAGTGCGGGAAATTAAAAAAACAAAAGCAAAATAAACACATAAAAAGTAAAAGCAAAGCACAAAAATACACTTTAAAAGTCACAAGTACATGGGGAGGGTCATAAAAAGAGCATCCCTTACCTGGCTGTTTTGATCTCGCCCAGAAGTGTTCTGTCCTTGACACTGTATTCACATGAGCACAATGGTGCAATGATTCAAACGTCAGCAATGCCGGCAACGAAGTGCCACGCCTGATCAATTGATTGCTTGGCCTGTCAATAAAAAGGAATGTTTCCCCCCCCCCCACAATACATGGTTGCAAAAGGACAACATTATCTGGTATGCATACCCTTTTGTCATCATTAGGTGTCCTTATGATGCCATATTTGCCTGGTCTGATAAAGTCCTAAATGTAGGATTTAGATAGAGGTGTACAAGACGATAGCATAAGGGAGATGTTAACCATGTGATGCACCATGTCCTCAAACTGGCCATATATGTGTCCTCTCAGGTACTTAAAGCCACCTGATCCATGCTCATACTTAGAATCACAGAGTTGGAAGAGACCACGAGGGCCATCCAGTCCAACCAATAGTTGAGGCTTCCAGGGAAGCATCATACATCAAGTGCTCACCAAGTGTTGGTGAGCTATAGCACCCCTGGTATAGCACAAGTAAATCAGGCCTACCCAGAAAGAAAAGAAAAGAAAAGAAAGAAAGTGTGGTCACACATGTGTTTCTTTACTCTCTTTACCCTTTACTCTCACCAGCAAATCCATTGATTTATATGATAACAGTCCCTTTATAGGACAGTTCCTTTGTGTAACATAGCTAGATTTGTCTGAGTTTAATGTTACGATGATTGCCTTTTCTAGACTCCACAATCTGCAGTGAAAGATACTAGGTAGTACCTATCATAAGGGAGCAAAGCCATCTAGCAACTGACAAATTACAGAAAATCTTTCCTTCATATTTTATTGTGCTGCATATTTTATTGTGACTTTTAAGCTACACCATTTGTTAGCATTTAATAGTTCCTCCTGATGACAGAAAGCATATACAGTATATTTTGCAGAAAATAACTTGTTGCTTCAAGCAGCTAGAATCATAGAGTTGGAAGAGACCACAAGGGACATCTAGTCCAATCCCCTGCCATGCAGGAATATACAATCAAATAATTCCTGACAGATGGCCATCCAGCCTCTGTTTAAAAACCTCCGAAGAAGGAGACTCCACCACACTACGAGGCAGTGTATTCCACTTCCAAACAGCTCTTACAGTCAGAAAGTTCTTCCTAATGTTTAGGTGGAATCTTTTCCTGTAGCTTGAACCCCTTGTCCTAGTCTCTGGAGCAGGAGAAAACAAGCTTGCCCCATCCTCATTATGACATCTCTTCAAATATTTAAACATGGCTATCATGTCACCTCTCAACCTTCTCTTCTCCAGACTAAAGATTCCTAGCCCCCTAAGCCACTCTTCATAGGACATGGCTTCCAGACCTCCCACCAATCACCCTAGAATCACATTGGCTTTTTTAGCTGCAGCATCACACTTCTGACTCATGTTCATCTTGAGGTCTACTAAGACTCCTAGATCCCTTTCACATGTACTGCCATCAAGCCAGGTGTCACCCAACCTATATCTGTCCATTTCATTTTTACAGCCCAAGAGTAGTATCCTACATTTCTCCTTGTTGAAATTCATTTTGTTAGTTTTGGCACAGCTTTCTAATCTGTTAAGGTGGTTTTGGACTCTGATCCTGTCTTCTGGGGTATTAGCTACCCCTCCTAATTTGGTGTCATCTGCAAACTTGATAAGCATACCCTCTATTCCCTCATCCAAGTCATTGATAAAGATGTTGAATAGCACTGGGCCCAGGACAGAATCCTGTGGCACCCCACTGGTCAATGCTCTCCGGGATGAAGAAGAGCCATTGGTGACTACCCTTTGGGTTCGGACAGTCAACCAATTACAAATCCATCTAACAGTTGCATTGTCTAGCCCCTAGGTTACTCACTTTTTTTTGCAAGAATATCAAGGGGGACCTTGTCAAAAGCCTTACTAAAATCAAGTTACACTGCATGCAGGACGGTGAATTCATTTTATAAAAATGAGATATGGTTACAGAGATGATCTTTAGCAGCAGAAGTCTGAATCTGGAGGAGAAAATGATACCTAAGATGATGATGATGATGATGATGATTGGTAGAAATACATTTGTGGGGAGGAGAATATAAAGACAACTTTTTTAGTGCTACATTCCACTTTAACTGCCATGATCCTATTCTGTAGAATCCTGGGATTTGTAGTTTAGGGAGAGAGTATTTAGAATTCTCAGACAGAGAGCTCTAGAGCCTCACCAAAGTACAAAACCCAGTACAAACTCCATAGGATGCAGCCATGACAGTTAACGTAATCATAGTGCTATAACTGTGTAATATGAAAGGGCCCCAGGTCACCCATCACAACAGTACTGTGAACATAGGTGGGAATATAGATGCCTTCTATAATATTGGTAGAGGCTACTGAATTTCTAGGCATACAAAACTGCAATTTTGTAAAACACATTCAATTGCATAACCCTCCAGTCACATTAGCTCTAAAGCAAAATGCATTAAGTCAGCTGTCCTCCCATTCCAGAGGTTTCAGAGTATAAATATGTTGTTTGTCCATTGTATCAGTAATATAATGATCACTGTTAGTACTCTTATGTGTAAGTCTGTCTATTACTTTTTCACCTGGGCTTTATTTTCCTTTGTGGTATCTTTCTAGCCTGGTTTGGTAAATGTAATTCGGGGAGTCATTCCACACTTGGCTGTGGATTTGAATCCACAATTGTCAAATACTTTGAAATAGTTCCTGAAAATAATAGGAATCAGTGGACACATTCTAGTGCCTCATTTTTGATTTACTAGGACATGGAATAGCTGTTCTCATAAGTGATGGCAGTTGTCATGGTACTGCTATCCTCTTGTTCTTCATTGTACTGTCACCCTTGTGTCTCTTGTTTGTCTTGGAGAACATAGAAATGCTTATAGAGCTGAGGAATAATGGAAATATTTGCAACATAATAGACAAAGACCATCTATTAAAGCATCAGAAATTATATGCAGTAAAAAGTCAATATGCAGACACAAAGGAGATAAACATCCTGTTGATGCTGAACATAAAGAGGCAATCAAGCAGGTACGTATTAACAGGAAATATTAGCATAAAATAAGGTAGATTATTATTCGGGGTAACCAACAGTATTAGTCATTTGGGAAATTAATTTTGTCTGCATTATTCTGCTTATGTTTCATATTTTTTCAGGAGCAAATATGAGTTTGTTTTTGTGCTTATTATTTAGGCATCACATAAGAGTTAGTCTCTCAGTTGCTGTGATGGCGACTGCTTTCTAGCAATTGTTTGTTATTATTATTATTATTAGTATTATTGATTCTCAAGATGCTACACTGCAATAGGAATGAATGAACAGTGGTAGCTCTTTCCTTATAGGATTAAGAAAGAAGAGTGATTTCCAGTCAAGTTGCAGGTCAGCACTAGCAGGATCAGCATTTGCAGCAGTGAGGTCTACTGATGACCAGAAACAAAACAACAAGAAGACCAAAAAGAAAAAGAAACCCAGCCCCCCAAAAAACTAAAATGAAACCCAAAAACATTTGGAGGCTGCTATGTCAGTTGGGAATGCTCTAAGTGGTTAGTAAATCAGGCTGCTGAACAAACGTTGAAAAAAATAAACTGTTGCATGTTCTCTGTCATGCACCAAATTTGAGCTCTTGGTCTCCCACCAAAGGCTCAGTTTAATACAAATTGCTGAAGACCTGATTGTTGGTGACCGGTAGATGATTGTAAGGAGGAGAAAAGGTGACTGTCAGGTAGCCTGTGTGTCCTGGGCTTTGAGCCCAGCCAGGTGCCTGCCGTGGAGAGCAGGGGGGAATAGGGTTGCTAGGTGATTGGGCATGAGATGTGTGAGTGTACTGATAGCTTACAGCTCTGGCATCTCAAGGCCATGCATCTGCAAGCCATCTGGGAAGAAGATGTGGGAACTGGCAGGGGTGGAATGTATGCCAAAGAGAGGGGGGAAAGAAATGAAAGTCAAGCCCCTTCCCAAGAGGGGGTGGAAACTGAAAGTCAAACCTCTGTATAACCTAGCCCTAATGCTTTGAAAAATAACTTTGCAATAAAGCTGTTTAATAATGGTTATTGTCTGAATGATTCAAAGTTCAGACTGATCCATTACAGTGAAAGTAGTTTGGTGGTATGCATTGATGAAAACACACTGAGAGTCTCTTTCTCATGATCCACATGGGACTGGAGTGATTTCAAGGCATCATCATCATCATCATCATCTTGTTTGTGAGCCAGTATGATGTATGTATGGTTTGAATGAGGGACTAGGCCCTACTCCTCCTATAATACTATTGTCTATAAAAACACTACTCAATTTGTGATTGCTCTTCTTGCTTGAACACTTCCAGAACCATTCCATGATTAATTGTTTACTCTAAAACCTTATCACACAAGGAACTACCCACTCACTACCTTCACCAAGACATTATCCCTGCCCCTTTACATTGTTTGAAACACATGCGGGGGGGGGGAATGCCCCTGAAGAAATATAAATGAAATCAATCTTATCTTTAAAAATACCCCCCCCCCTTGGATGGGTCTTCCTCATTGGGACAGATCAGCCATCCCAGACTTAGCTAATCACTGGCAGATGAAAGTCAGTAACAGCTGATCTATCCCTGACTTTCATGTGGCAGTGATTAATATGTCTGAAGGGAGAGGCAGAAGGTTAATGAAATACAGTTGTCCCTTCATATTCACTGGGGTTTGGTTCCAGGACCCCCCATGGATACCCAAATCCGTGAACCTCAAGTCCCATTATATGCAATGGCAAATTATATGCAAAATGGTGTCCCTTATATAAGATGGCAAAATCAAGATTTGCTTTTTGGATTTTTTTTTTAAGGATATTTTCAAGCCGTGAATACTTATATCCATGGATACATGGTGTCATAGTGTTGTAGTGACAGAGAGACCCCAGAGCAGGAATTTTAAGGGGTTAGGAATTTTTTATTGGAATAAGACCATTCTACTGAAAAATACACCCAACCGCAAAAGGCCATAACAATAACACAAAAATAATATTGTTTTCCTCTTTTCTTACTAATACAAAAATAAAATTATCTATCCTAACACTAATACATTTTTCCTCTTAATCTAAATGCACTATAATCACATTATATTTACACAATATAATGTAATTATACCTATTTGGAAAAGGAAAAAAAATTAATAAAAGATTAATTAAAAATATAAAATTATATAAAAATACATTAATAATAATAAAATATTTATTTAAAATATCCTTTTAAGTTATTGCTGGGGTTGTCTCACTTACCCATGGCCAAAACTTTTTCCAAGGATGGTTTGGCAATTTCTCTTTTTCACTCAGAGCTAAATTTTCAATTACGTTCTTCACATAATAAGCAGTGCCTTTTACATCCTGCAGATTTTGACTTTTCACCTCCCTTTGTCTTTGGAAAACTAACCCTAACATCACATAGAGGTTTACCAGGTGCACCGTGGACCAGGGCGCTTTCCAAAAACTCTCAGCCACGGAACCAAATTCCTTCCTCTTCCTCTTTTGGCCCACTGACTTTCTGGGACCCCTGACACACTCTGGAGGTTCAATCCCTGAAAGCACCATCTCCCAAGCCTGTTGTGCCAAATCTGCCCAATCCAGGACCCGGGCCACATCCTCCCATGTTTCCCTGGCACTCGGGCAGTCCAGGACAAAATGTCTGATTGACTCCTTTTGTGCCATGCCACTCAAAATCTCAGCCTTTTTACATTTCAGACGAGGACAAGTCTGCTCATCCTCTGTGGTCCACAGTCTCCTTCCCCTCAGATTAAGAACCTGATGGTAGAGCCTCCACCTCAAGTCCCACAACTTTTTGGGGACCCTTTTGTCCATGAAATACTCAGTTGGGCTAGTCTGGTGTTTTAGGTAGTCTGACAAATCTGGTTTGGCCTGACATTTTTGCAAACACGGGTTAACATAAATCTCCTCCACTATTTTTCTGTACAAACCTCTCTTGATGCTCTGACCTGGCCTGTCTTCACCCTTCAGCTCCTCAGCATGGATTCTGGTGTTTTCAATTTTTCAGGCAAAGAAAACCTAAAACTTAATGAGCCTTCCTCCCACCAAGTCTTTCCCCATCTAGTCCCTATCCAGCACTCACAAAACAAAACTAGCCAAGCCTGAGGTTGAATCTGACCCTTTTGAAACAGAAAACTTTCCCAAAATTTTGGGCAGAAACGATGGCGATGAACTTAGGTCCCAGGGCTGGGAAGTCCAGGCCCCCTTGTTCTACTTGCCCATAAGCCACTGCTCTTGCCAGGGGGAACATGGCCATTCCCCAAAGGAACTTGAAGAGAACCCGATCAGCTTCTTTAATCACTGAATCCGAAGGCATGAAAACAGCCGCCAAGTTGGCTGCCACTGGAAACAGGTAGGTATATACAAAAGTGGCTCTCTGATAAATGGTCAGCTTCCATCTCTGCCAGAGGGCCAACCTCTCCTTCACTTTTTCCAACCATCGATACCAATTTTCTTTCCATCCCTCAGGAGCTACTGCAAAATTCAGCCCCAGGATGTTCACCCTATCCATCCTTGCCTCTTGCTCTGCTTGCCACCCTTCCTTTTCTTCAACTACATCCTTTAGAGGAAGAGCTGCCATCTTGTCCTCTGCAGCAAAAATCCTGATCAAAAAACTCTTTTCCATGTTAAGTCGAGCACTAGAAACTCGACCGTAGGCCTCAAAAGCATCTTTAATCTTCCTAACTTCCATCCTGTCCTTAACCAAGAGGGACACATCATCAGCATGGGCAACAAATTTAACAGATTCACACCGAACCAACCACGAACTGTCCAACGGATGTGGGATTCGGATCCCCAAGATGCTCTTGTCTAAACTAATCTTACACAGGATAGCATCCAAAGCAATAACATACAAGAGAGGACTCAGTGGACAACCTTGCCTCACCCCAGAATTTAACTTAATCCTCTTTCCTTTATGACCATTGACTTGCAAAACCACCTCTGCATCCCTATAAAACAATTTAACTAAAGCAATAAATCTCTCTGGCACTCCTTTCCACTTGAGGGCTTCCCATAGGAACGTATGATCTACGTTGTCAAAAGCTTTCATCTGGTTGACCTGTAGGATTTAACCAGTCCAAGCTCCCTCCTTGCTGAGTCAGAACACTTCCCGAAACAAACAAAGAGAGTCTACCATAGTCCTACCTGGCACAGCACTGGACTGTGCTTCCATCACTATCTTATCTGCCACCTTAGCCAGCTGATTGTTCAGTATTTTTGCCAACATGTGGTAGTCTATGTTGGTCAGAGCTATGGGGCGCCAGTTTTTTGGGAGGGTAGGATCACCCTCCTTTGGGGAAAAAATCAGGACCCCTTGATAAAATGTCTCAGGGAGCTCATTATTATCCCACAAAAAATTAAACAAAGTGGTTAAAGGGGGAACAATCCACTTCCTGTAAACTTTATAAAAAATTCCAACTGAAGCCATCTGGGCCAGGGGCTGACTTACCCTTCCCCTGAACTATGACCTCATGAACTTCTTGTTCTTCTATAGGAGAGACCAACCTCCTCCTGTCCTCTGGACTCAGACCCTTATAGAGGGTGCCCATCTGGTCCTCTGAAAAAGCTTGGAAAAAAAAACCTTAATCTCTTCTATATCTATGTTCTTCCGAGCATATAACTGCCTGTAATATCCTTCCATGATATCCAACATCTCACTTGGTCTAAATGCAATAGGGTCTGACTCAGAGGCCCTCAAGCCATTTAATTCGATAGGAGCCTTTGGACTCCGGGCGCCTGCCCACTCATCCACATCGACCACACCACCTCGAGTCCTGAAATTTTTACTCCTCTTTCTGTTTGTCTTTGCTTTTGGCAAATTTTTGCTATCACTCCCTTCGCCCAGTTAAGCTCTTGTTCTGAAAAAGGAACACCTTGGTTCAATCAATAATGACACTTCAAAAAATGATAAATGGCCAAATGATACTCCTGAATCTGTCTCCTATTAATGTTGATCTCGTATGCCCGGCTAGTGGCCCAAACCGCACGCTTCACATGTTCCCACCACCTGCACAAATCATCCTTGTACATGTCCGCAAGAGTTAGGCTGTGGGCTAGTGCTGAGGTGATGTGCTCTTTACATGGCACATCTTCCAAAATTTTAGGGCACAACCTCCAGAGAGGTCTCCCTTTGGGGTAAACCCGACCTATACTGAACTCTACAGCCAAGAGTCCATGATCCGACCAAGGAGTGATCATAACAGTGCACTTTTCCACCTTCATTTCCTTCACTGTCCTCACACGGTCTATTCTGCTTGCTGAGGTTTTGTAATAATGAGTAAATCGAACTCCTTGCATTGGGGGAAAATCCGAACCAAAAGCTTTTCTGCAATAAACAGGAAAAAATTCTAACTCATTCACCATGTCAAGAACTGCATCCTTAAGACCTTGCTTCTCTAGAAAAAAAAACTCCAATTCTCTTTCCTCTGCTGTCAGGGGTTTGGGCAGGGACAACTTTGTCCGCTCTTTCTGGTCTGCATAAGCACTCCTGTCCATCATCCCAGAGCAGGGCTGGGAAAGGAAGCAGGATGGGAGGCAGTGACCAAAGTTTTGGCTTCCCTGACATACCACAGTGGGGGTGGGGAGTGGTCATTTGGCAATGTTTGTTTTTTTTTCTATAGAGAAAAAAAAATTCTCTCAGTTACTTTCCCAATTTAAAGGAAATTATATTGAAATGTCCACTCCTTTTCCTTCTCCCCTGATCACTATGTTTCCCAAGCCAAAACACACCCTTTGACCACCCGAAATCATCATAAAAGTGCAATTGAACTTTCATATAGGAAATCATAGCACAACTGAAATGAGAAAGGAGGCCATTAATGAAATTTTTATGTTAACATAAAGCAGCATTTTAAAACAGTCTCTCATGGGACAACAACAGATGAAGGGCAATATCATGTGATAACCCCCAAGTGATGGCTATTACCCTGATGTAATTGTGATTTACCTGATCATGCAATAAGGCTCTAAGATTCCAGCAGATCAGAGTTCAAATCCCTGTTCACCCATGGATACCCACTGGGTGACCTTGGACAAGTCACACTTTCTCAGCCTCAAAAGAAGATATTGTCCAACTGTGTCAGAATAAATCTTGCCAGGAAATCCATAGGATAGGGTCACAATAGGTTGAAGGCAACTTGAAGGCACATAACAACAATAACAAAACAAATGCTTATGCTAAAATACATTGGTTAGTGCTATTGGTTCCCCCTCTCCCTTTTAACTTCAGAGTGATATCTAGAATCATGTTGAAAATATCCTGAGGTCATTAAGAGACACATAAGAACCTTGGATGAGCTTAAATATGTTAGTTTGAATGGTTCTACTAATCACCAGAAGGGGTTTATAAAGGTGAGGGCTGTTGGCTGGATTAAATCCTATCTCCTAGACTTAGCTTATTTACACTTAAAGAAAAAGCCCAAATCATCTCTTTTTATTATCAGTTTATTTCAGGTCAACATCATGTGGCATGTCATTAAATGTTTGTTCTTTTACATTTTTAAATTTCCTAATCAATGTTACTGGCTGATGAGAAAAAGGAAGACATGTTAGATCAAACCAACACTCTCCACAAAAGAATAGATCTTCTGTAAGTTAATTATTAAAAGCAAGTTCAGCTTAAAATAGTTTACATATAGATTAGCTGGGCATCAAATATGGTAAGCATTGATAAACACACACACACACATACAGAGAGAGAGAGAGATGGGGGAGGGAAGGAAAGAGGGAAAAATCTAGTTTGCATACTGAATTCATTGAAATATATTCATTTTAATATACACTTAGGAATTAAATCTGTTGAAAGCAAATAGGATACAAATACCAAGTGACTCCTTGTAGACTATTCCTGACAGATTTTGCTAAACACCTTGAACTCTTTCTCCCACAGTACCTACATTATTTAGCTGTTTCCTCTAATGTAGGAATTCCCAAATGTGTCACAAAAGCTGTCTTTGAGCAACACAAGATGACTACTTTGGTTCCCATACTTATTAATAAAAAACAGATAATAGCCAGTGTACAGTTTGAAATGAATGTGCTATTTTCCCCCCTCCCCATGGACCCACATAGGGATAGGTGAGAATTTTGTTTCCATTTGCTTTTGCCTTAAAAAAAAAACAAATAACTCATAATACAGACATAAAATATTTGAAAGTGAAACAAAGCTAAAAATCAAATAAATGTGGTAGAAATGGCATCTGATAGGCTGCATTTACACGACAGGTTTTATTATGATAATAAATAATAATAATAATAATAATAATAATAATATTATTTATATCCCGCCGCTCTGCGAGCAATCGGGGTGGCTTACAACAATAAAATAGTACACAGTATAAAACAGCTCCAAATCCCTTCCTCCCCTTAAAACATTATTAAATTAATACAGATTAAAATCAATATATAATACAATTTATTAAAAACCCTTTCAAGCAAGCAGCATAAGTTTGGAGGTCCAGAAGCAACCTCCGGAGGGGGTTCCTGAGGCCGGGGTTAGCTATTCTGGAAAAGCCTGCCTGAAGAGAACCGTCTTGACAGCCTTTTTAAAGCTGTCTAATGATGTCAATAGGCGGATCTCATCTGGCAGGCCGTTCCACAATTTGGGGGCGACAGCCGAGAAAACCCTCTGGGAGGTGGTCGCCAGTCTAGGTCTTTGTGGCTGCAACAAATTCCTCCCAGAGGACCGGAGAGCATGGTGAGGATTATAAGGGAGAAGGCAGTCCCTGAGATAGCTTGGGCCCAAGCCATTTAGGGCTTTAAAGGTGATAACCAACACCTTGTACTGGGCCCGGAAGCTGATAGGCAGCCAGTGGAGGGACCTCAGAACCGGAGTAATGTGGTCCCTCGTAGATGTCCCAGAAACTAGCCTGGCTGCCATATTTGGTACCAGCTGTAATTCCCAAACTAAGCACAAGGGTAGCCCCATGTAGAGTGCATTACAGAAGTCAAGACGTGAGGTTACCAGCGCGTGCACAATGGTCTCAAGATCCCTTACTTCCAGAAAAGGGTGCAGCTGGCGTATCAGCTGAAGCTGATAGCAAGCGCTCCTGACTGTTGCATTTACCTGATTTGTCATCAGGAGTGATGAGTCAAGGAGCACCCCTAGACTGTGAACACAGTCACTGGAGGAGAGTGTGACCCCATCCAGGACTGGAGATTGCATCCCGATTCTTGGTTTCGGGGCCGCTACCGTGAGCACCTCCGTCTTGTCTGGATTCAGTCTCAATCTGTTTTTCCTCATCCAGCCCATTACTGCCCGAAGACATTCATTGAGAGAAGAGATGCCATTAGAATTCGAGACCGACGAACGAGATATGGAGAAATAGATCTGAGTGTCGTCAGCGTACTGATAACACCCAGCTCCATAACTCTGGATAATCTTACGCAGCGGCTTCATATAGATGTTAAATAACATCAGGGACAGAATAGCACCCTGTGGTACTCCACAGGTGAGCTCCCTTTTACTGGAGCTACTGTCCCCGAGCAGCACTCTCTGGGTCCTGCCTGAGAGGAAGGACCGGAACCACTGCAAAGCAGTGCCTCTGATGCCTAACTCCCTCAGGCAATCCAGAAGAATGCTGTGATCTATCGTATCAAAAGCTGCTGAGAGGTCTAGGAGCACCAACAGGGTCACACTACCCCTGTCGATGCTCAGACGCAGATCATCGGTCAAAGCAACCATGGCAGTCTCAACCCCAAAGCCTGTCCTAAAGCCAGTTTGAAATGGGTCTAGGTAATTGGTTTCATCCAAGACAGCTTGGAGTTGACTAGCAACCGCCCTCTCGATCACCTTGCTCAAAAATGGTAATAAAGAGATAAATTGCGGTTTAGCGCTTTTCCACATCAGTGGTGGGTAGTTTACACGGTCTATGGAGGAAACAGCTGTATTTTGTTGCACTTTGGTTTTTCTCGCTTTGAGATTCACACAGCCAAATGTGATGGGGGTGTGGCCAAGCATTGGAGAGGAGACAAAGGAATGCCATAGGAATGTCTGCCCTGGCCCCAACTCCGTGTGCTTAACAGCTTAGAGGCAAAGAATGTAACCCTTTGCCTCTTTCCCCCCAGCTCCCTGCCCGCAAATCAAACTCCAAATGGAAGTTTTTTTTCTTCTTGCTTAACAGCTGATTGACAAAGGGGCCAGTTACAGGACAGAATAAAGTGAGCAAAATTCCAGATTTCCCTCCTTTCAGAACAGGGGCAAATAGTTATTAAGATTTATGACTAATTTGGATGAGTTTCGGCAGACAAAGGTGGGGGGATGGCCAGGAAGCTCTATCATTATCATTAAAGCTAGCAGAAGACGGAGAGGAGGGTACCTTCGTCTGCATATAAATCAACAAAAAAGGAGGGAGACCATGGAGGAGATGAATAATTAAGTGGGAAGGAAAGCACACACACACAAGCAGTTGGCTAGGATTCCTTTGCTCTGCAGTGCTTTTCCCATGCTAAAAGCAAGCCGGTTGGCTGGATGTTTAAAGCAAGCAGTAGACACGAAGGATTTTAAGATTTCCTGAGTCTCCCTCCTGGCTCCACATCTAGCCAGCCCATCCCTTCATCATAAGAACCAACCACAGTGTAGCTCTGCTGTAACTGTATCAGGAAGATTGCTGGTAATTCACACTGGCTTGCCATTCACACTAGCAATAATGCGCTAAGTCGAGCTACTTTTCAAATAAACTGGCAAAAGTAGCGACATCCCTTGTCACGCTACATTTGGGTATTTTGACTTTCCCCCTTCTGAATGAGGCGATACTGTGGCTCAATCCATGGGATCAATGAGCAATCTTAGCGGTATATTTAGGGGAATATTTGCCCATGTAAACACAGCCATAGATTAATTCATCCAGGTCTAGGCCAGGGCTTTGAACACTAAGCTCTTAAAAGTCTAATTTGAAACCCATTCAGCCAGGTTTGTGGTGATGAATTAGGGTTGCCATGTCTTCGTTTATTTATTTATTTATTTATTAGTTATTTATACCCTGCTCTTCAGCCACAAGGCTATCAGAGTGGCTTACAAATTGTTTTAAGCAATAGCAGTTTATGCATCTACACTGCATTAAGCAGTTTCCAAAGTGTGTTAGCTAATTTTTCCCTAATAAGTCCCTTATAATTAACCAATGTTTGAATTAGGCTGAGGAAGTTGAATGAGAATTTTCTATTACTTCAGTTTTAGTAAGAATTCAGGGGGGAAAAAGTTTCATCCAAAGAACTTAAGAATTTAAAAAGCAAGCAAGCAAATAAACGGGGAGAACACAAAACTGATATATTCTTCCTACCTAGGTGTGTGTGTGTGTGTGAAAGAGAGAGAAACAGAGATGGGGGGGAATACAGCCATAGCTCTGTGACAAGAACATGTTGCTGCCATATTGCTTCAGAGGCTTTCCTAGAAAAGGACTCTCAAAATCTTCATTGAAATGGTGCTTCATGTAGTGTTTGATGACATTAGCAAAAGTCAACATTGAGGTCATCTAGAGCATCTCAGCATGCACAATTTATCTCTGGTATACTTTGTTGTCTTGGATGCCTGAGCTGGAATAGTTATTTACAGAGTGTGTATGCTTTTGTGTGATAAGCTTCCTTAATCCTAAAATCAACACCAGGTGGAAATCTAAGTCCTTAAATTTTCTGGAATTGGTAGGCATGCGTCAAAATGAGTGTGAATTTTAGACATTGCTTTTAGAACACTGGAAGATAGAAGATTTCATGGGCACAGGTGGCAGGTTAAGATAGATCAAAGTTATTGGACCAAACTCGGGGGTCGGGGGGAGAAAGGCCCAGATCAAAACGAAGTTACATTTTGAAAAATAAGAAAACACTTTCGCTCCCTCCCAACCTCTACCTGAAAACCAGCCAGCACTTCACCTGGATTTAAAGCAGACAGGTTGCTGGCAAAGTGGAGTATAGGAAATTAAGTTCTTGCCTGCACCTTTGTGAAGCTGAGTGATAACCACATTCCAATTACTTTCCAGTAAAAGAAGCATCAAGCTTAATTACTTCTATTCAAGTAGCTATGTCTTTTAGCCTGAACACCATAAAAATGTGGATCTAGGGCTACTGACCAAAAGCAAGGTTCTTTCACCATTGCATAAGACCTTGGAACATTTTTTACAACAATGGTCTGCAATTACTGCTCTGGAATTTAGAAGAGTCAAGAGCATACTCCTGTAATCTTTTTGTTGCAAAGAGTACCATCTTTGTACTTGTCTGTTAGCAAAGAAAAATAAGCTTACGAGTGGAGATGAAGTCATTTAAAACTAATAGCAATCCTCTAAATAGGGTTTTGTAGTTTGTATGTTTTTTTGATGTCGCTTACTTGCTACAGAAGTACAGTTTTATGTGCAAAAAGCACTATAAGTTATTTGCCTACATGGTTGGGGAAGTGTCACAAATGCTATTCCTTTTGTGTGTGTGTGGGGGGGGCTCTAGCATTCTGATTACTGAAAGGGAAGTCAATATGGAATATTAGAGCCATTGTACTGTCTATCCTCCTTTATGGATCTGAAACATGGGTCACCTATCGCCACCACCTATGACTCCTCGAACGCTTTCATCAGCGCTGTCTACGCAAAATCCTAAATATACACTGGACTGACTATGTGACGAATGTTGCTGTCCTTGAGCAAGCAGGGATCACCAGCATTGAGGCCATGATATTGAGAACACAGCTGCGCTGGGCAGGGTACATTTCTAGGATGGAGGACCATCGCCTCCCAAAAATACTACTCTGTGGTAAACTTGCCACGGGTCAGCGTAAGAGGGGTGCTCCAAAAAAGCAATACAAAGACTCCCTGAAACAACATCTCAGGCTCGGCCAAATTGATCACCAACAGTGGTCCGCCCTGGCCTCATATCGGGAGGCATGGAGACGCACAATCCACAATGCTGCAGCCTTATTTGAGAACTCACGCCAAACAAGTCTTCAAGAGAAATGACAACACAGAAAGAATCACAACCCAAAAACAGCACCCAAGGAGACCTTCTGCTGTGCTTTCTGTAACTGGACTTGTTTATCTCAGATTGGCCTTTTTAGTCATCAGCGCACTTGCAGAAAGCGTGGGATGAGTCCTTCCTGAATCTTTGTTTGCGAAGAAAAGCCAGAGAGAGAGAGTTTTCTTTTTTGGGGTGGTTGGAAGTCAGGGGGTGTTCTGACGCCACTGTAAGCATGTTAATACATCCTTTTTGATGGCTGGTAAGGATTTTTTCCCCATAATCAACATCTTCTGGGGATACGACCAAATTTACCCTCAAGTTACACTTTAGGTTGAAAGAATTGCTACACTTTACAAACAGGTGTGGGACTGGAAATAATTTCAGATTTTATCAACTGCCTCATAACTTCTCTCAGTCTTCTGGTCTTGCTGTCATCTTTGAACATTAGTTCTTGATCTTTTTTGCTGTTTTATGGCCAAGTTATTCCTGTTTCCTAGACTATGCAAACTATTTGCCATGGGCTTGGTCCAGGGAGCAAAAACATGAGCTGAAGCTACTAGTGAACTTTTCTTCTTATATGCTTGCATGTTTCCTCTGATATGCTGGTTTGCTGTCACAGCATACCAAATGAAAATAAGATTCCATGTTGTGAGCCAGTGAGTGGCCTTATCCAACAAAGAGCACCCAAAATTGGAACCACATTTTCCACCAGTATAAATTCCCCAAACTTACACTTTGCTGTATATAAGAACACAGTTGTTTACAGTTTGATTTTGATCTATGATACTGTCATCCATGCAATATCTATGAGTTCAGATTTGCATGAAAAAAAGCAAAAATGCACATCAATGCATTTTATAGGTAAAATTTTTGAAATTGCATTAATAAAAATGAGTATTAAATGCAATCATTTTGAAAAAAAGAAATGAAGGGAAAGGGAACAAGTCTTGCCATCTGGCACTAATATGGTAATTCTGGAATTATAAAAGTTGGTAGAAAAGACCACTATTAATGTATTTGCAAAGAAATATAACTGGCATAAAATAATATACAATATGATTTCACCGATTTTATTTTATATATTTATTTGGTTCATTTTGTTCAATTGGTACAATGCGACCAAAGCCAGACAATTTGAAGAATAGTTGAATTCAGTGGGAGAGTTCCTTTGGATTTCTTTTGAAATCAGTGGGATCAGAGGCCTCAACTTTGGACTTTATCAGACTAGCATCTAAAAATGCTGTAAATCTGCAACTGAAGAAAGCAGAAACGTAGAAGAATGGGATTCAGGCTCATGCTATAGTAACACTTGTCTTTGCTTTGCCTTCTAATGGCAGAGTATTAATACCTCCAGCTGGCTGGCACATGCACGTTTAAGAAAAAAAAATCTCTTACTTCCATGATTTTGCATGGGTGAGATTTTGGCTGTTCTCGCAAGAAGATGCAACTTTGCTCTAAAACACTAAAAACAAATAAATAACCAAAGAAATGCACAAACAAGCACTTAAACATATATAAAAAGGTACCAAGAAAAGGTGACAGTTGATTAAAAGAGCCTCTTGTAGGTCATCTTCATGTTTTCCTCTAGAAGTTTAACTATGTGTTCTCATTGGGAAAGGGGAGGGGGAGAAGAGGACCACCCATTCATGCTGTAATTGCACAATTACAGCAGGACGTGATTGTCACACACTCGCAAATACCTCAAAAAGAGCAATATTGAGGGCTATTGATGGCTTTGCCTGTCAATTACAAGTTATGCCTAATTAACAGGTGTGTCATGATGACCTGCAGGCATCATGGAATCCCATTACAAACTCACAGGAATAATATTGGAAACTTCCATTCCTTATTTGGAAATGGGAAGGGGGGTGAGAGAACCTCATTGAATAAACATGATGTCACATCACTTGATTAAGATAACTCTCTCTGATTGGCAAAAGGCAGAGCCAATGAGAGATCAACACAAAGGAATTTAAAAAGTTCTGATTTTCCCTTTGTTCTGAGTCTCTCTGAGTTGAGCACATGGCTGAGCTAGATTGAGGTAGCTGAAGTGGACTCTGATCCACATGGCCTAGCTCTGGGCCACATGGCCAACAAAGCCATGGAATAACCACAAAATACTAAACTGAGATAACAAAAGGTTGGGGGGGGAGCCAACCTTACCCAAAGGCCTCAAAGGATCCAAAAGGACTCTGAAATTCCATCTCCAGAGACTGTAAGTTACCTCTGCATGTAATAGTTAGGGAATGTGTAGTTAGATTGTGTTAGATTTATGTTTTATTTGTAAGTGCTCTGAATGAATGCATATTGTATAAGCCTTAAGTTGAACCTGGGAATGTTTTGCCTTCTCAGGTAACATAGATTCTTAGAATTGAATAAAAGCTTTCTGTTATTTTCTAACCTGCCTCGAATTGCCTGCTTCTGATCAGCTATCTAAACTCTCTGGGAAAGAGGAAAAAGTACAGTATTGTTTCTTTAATACAGCCTGTCCTAAATCTCACTGCTTAGACAGGAAAAGACCATAGAGTCAGTGAGTGGTGGTGGCCTGCCCTTAGAAAAGGGATTCCTAGACTAGAGAACCCTTGTGAGTGTGTTTTTCAGTTGTACAAATAAGCTGGAAGTCTTCCCTTCCTGCTGGAAGAGTAGGGCCAGCTTTACAAGGTGGACCGTGGGAGGATGACAATGTTGTGTGGTAAGAGGAACCTGTTTGTGATACTATCACATTGTAATTCTACTATTTCAGCTCATCTAATAAAGTCATTTGTCTGGATGTCACTTTTTCTCTTCAAGATCATTTCATAAATAGCTAATAGATTTCAGTCACTGGGTGCTTTCTAGATGGTGAAAAAATCCTCAAGGATTGTGTGCGGAAAACCTTTTGTCTAGATGAGCTCTCATTGGGATTCATCATATTCGGAAGGGGGGCGGAAACGACAAGTTCTTCACGGTAACAACTTTTGCTGTTTCTTGTGATCTGTTTTAAAAAAATGCACAAGAATGTGCATTATAGTCCATTTGAACAACAAATTCAAATTGGGGCACATCCTGGAAGTCAAAACATGATTGGTCAGATGTGTGCAGAGGCAGGCTTGTCAGTGAGAAAGTGGTCAAAGCTGCCATTGTTGTCTTTCACAGAAGTGATTGTGCACTATTTTTGAGAGGCAGAGCAAAAAAAAAAGTGTTTTTTAATCATAAGATCACTCTTCTGCATCTCTCATTTAACAAGGCAAAAAAAGGAAAAAAAAAGAAATGGAGGTAGCTTTGGGGGAATAATAATATAGGTTATTATATGACCACCATCTTTTTTAATGGGCATGCTCTCTGTGAACTTCAAACTCAGATAGCTTTCCATGCCAGTGATCTTGCGAATGCATCATGGGGACAAATGAACACTTCTGCGATAGTGAGTTAATGAGCTATTTTCTGCAATTCATTCTCCTGTCTAGCTGAGCCCTGAAACAAAGAAAGATTCTAGGATAAATTCTCTTGTCAATGCGATAATGGTACATTAATGTAGCACATACCATATTACATTTTTACACAAGTGTTCTTTATAATTAGTTGCCTAGTTCTGTGTGTCCTTTTGCTAGAAGTGAATGTGCATTAAAAAAATCAGGGCAGAATCTTCGGGGGATTTTCTTGGCACACAGAAATGGATTCGCTGCAGGTCTTGTCTTATTATGGAACTATACAAAGCAGATACTTCAGAAAGTAGATTTAGAAGTGATAGCATTGTCTTGTCTCCAGTTGCTCTCTCTGAGTGTTTTTTTTTCCTTTTCTTTTAAAGGCACAATGATCCAGAATACAGAAGCAGGGAGTTCATTTCTGAGCTCTTGCTTATGATACATATAAATGTAAAGCCTCTGTTGATTCACTTAAAAAGAACTTATTAAATGAAGCTCTGTGGTTGGACTGTGCTTTTGGTAGAATGGTTCCAGGAGCAACAGTTGTCCCCTTTTTATCAGAAGGGGTTTCTACTTTATGTTCATAGTGAAATAAAGTGTGTACACCTGAATATCATTCCACTGCATATCATTCTACTTCCCAGTGTTCTCATGGGTACTACTTGTCAGTTCTGTACTCACTTTGCTTCATTGAAAAATCTTGAAGGCGGGGGGGGGGATATAACAAGTAGCTTGTTGGACAGTGCTTAAGAGGTAGGTTTCCATAGTATAGACTGGTAAGTTTTAATGTATCCCACATCTGTTATAATGTGTGAACTACAAGAGATAAACAACTAAATGTTATTTGACCTCTAATTTTCTTATCAACAGTAGCCATAAAACGCTGAATATGTAACTTCTTAGCTCTGCCAGTAGAAGGATGTTGTTTTCTATGTTGCACCACCAACGCCCCCCCCCCAAAAAACACTCATTTTGTAATTAGGAGCAAGGTGTACAGGTTTTCATGGAACAGTGGGTTGCCTTCTGCCTTTCCCCCCTACACTTGGTTCCCACCATCTTTCCATAGGCTCCTCCAAACCTCACCTGTTCCCTTGAATGAGGAGCAAAACATGACAGTTAGTTGATGGTGTCAGTGTTGGCAGCCAACTTGAAGGACAGCCCTGAACCTTATAGTGGCCTACCTAGTGCTAATTAGCTGTTCGAAGGAACTCTCTATGCCACAGGCATAGTCTTATCAGTAAAGGACATCTTTGCCATTCACACTGACAGCTGAGATGCAAGTGTTCATGAAGAGAATGGCATATTGAGAGGGAGGATGGGATAGGCGAAGGAGGATTTAGAGTAAATGACAGTTCCAGTGTCTTGAATTGAAGCAGTCCCCTGCGATCATAAACAACCGGAGTGGAAGATAGAAAAAGTAGGAGTCAAAATTTATGGAATCAGAATGTAGACATAACATGCGTGTGAAGGATAGAAAGAACTGCAGAAATGGAAAGGAGCTTTGCCTTATAAGTATTTTGTACAAAAAAGCTAGAGCTATATACTCTTGTGATTAATGCAGACACAGGGATTTCCTCATGGTTGCAATACAGAAATAGTCATGATTTTAAGTATGATGTGTAATCACCTCCAGATTATTATTATTTTTTAAAAAAGGAACTAGACCCACATTTTAAGAATATGTGATTCAGAGTAATGTAAATGTAATGTAAAAATTCTAGATGTTACTTCTTTGAAGACAAGGTAAGAATGTTCTCCCCCCTCCTCCTCCCACACAATGAAGTACTGTAAAAGTACCGACAGAGGAAATACATAAATGTTTAGGGATTTAAAGAGGTAGCATTTGTGTTTTGGAAAGTGCTGACCAACCATGGAATACTAAGGCCAGGCAATTGAGTTGAAAAGGGCCACTAACCTAAAATCTATTTAAACTGAGTTGAAACTGGAAAGGTGCAAGAGGAACAACTTAGTGTGGGATCAACTAAGGCTAGATGCCACTGCATGTCTTGCTCCTCAGCCTTCCCCTAGGTGAGCCACCACAGCCATGAGGGCCACCCAGTAGTTGGGTTGCTCCCCATCTGGTCATCTACTGAAAAGCAGACCCAAGGAACCCCACTCCCAACTGGCAAGCCCTCTAGGCCAGGCCGAAGAGTAGTCTACTTCCTCACTGCCTGAATCTCAAGACCTAAAGATGCAGTTTCACAGTCCTCTCCTTTGCCAAGAGGGTGCCAAGGTGTTCACCATAATTCTTATTTCTCCCCCCCCCACTTATTTCCATGGAGAAGGAACAAGCATTTGTTTAGTAACTTTCTCCCATCAGGCTGGCCAAAATGGCTTCACCTCTTGTTGCAAGTCCCCAGGGACAACCTATTACCCTCTTTGGATAAATGCACACTGTCTGCTCTGTAGTGTTCAGGATGCTGAAATACTATATTGGGTTGCAGGAGAAAGTGAATCAACCCCCTGTTCAGGGAATTATGGGTTTCCCTATTTACCCTTCTATGGCCTGTAGTTATGCATTTGGGATCACCCCAAGTCCTGTATAATGTGAAAGATAAGGCCCTTGCCTTTCAAAAAACACAGCTCATTCCCTCCCAGGTGACTGACCAAAATATGAGGAGGAGGCCTGTTGTGCTCCCCAAACAATAGAGGCAACAAACCATACCACTGAAGACTTATTTTCCTGAGCCACTCCACTGTTGAGCACTAAAATAGCCATTTTGGGCCTGGTACACTATCCAGTAAATCATATTGTGGCCATAGATCAAGACTCACCACTTCTCTAGACAAAACATAGAACCTGGAAAATACAGCATTAGAAAACAGAACCCAGACCCATGGCAAAAGCCATAGAAGCTTCCCCAATCAGATATGAATAGGTCCTAAATTTAACCCCTGAAACACCCATGTGCTATAAGGCCTTGGATTTAACAGACCAAAATTGGTATTTGATAAGGGGTCAGCATGGCAAAATAAAAGCCCTGGCCTAGGTCCCCTAACCCTCAAATAATTCTGCAATGTATGAACCAGCATAAGGCTGTATCATTACAAGGACCCAATGTTACCTTTTCCTCTGTTCCCCTCTGAGCCATCTTAGAGGTATGAATCATCAATGTAGCCTGTTGCTGAAAAAGAGTTACATCTCTCAGCTGCAATGCCCTACCTGATAGAGATACTCTCTAGACAACGCAGCCAGCTTGCTAACCCACAAAATGCCAAAAAGGCAATCAAAGATGGTATGTCTCATAATCAGAAGATCAAACAGCTGACCAAACACACCCCAACCCCTTAAGGACATCAGGTGATAATGGTCTACACCTATCATCAGCTTGTGAATCCTGAAATTGATGGTGTTAGTGTCAGAAGGCTCGCTTGAAACAGATTCCACTGTTGGAGACTCCATGACACCACCCTCAACACCGGCCACTGCAGCCACTGGATCATCCTCTATTGCCCCAGACAAAGTACTTCCATAATTATAGGTCCACTTTTCCAAAGCATCTAAATGAATCAAAATACATTTACAATGATTCATCTTACCCTTAGATCTGGTTTCTCATTTAGCTGTGACTGCAGACTGCTTAGAGGGAATCCAGCTTTCTCAGGAGCTTCAAATCTGGCCAGAATAGCTGACAATCCATCCCTTTCCCCTTCCTCATCAAAGGAAACAGTACCTGGGCCTATTCAGCCTACAAAAACTGCCAGGCCCACTGAAGGGGTTTACAAAGTTATGAAAGGAGGCCTGAGTCATGAAGGGCTTCTTGCTGCATTGCCATGGCCCAGCAGGGCTTATCAGGCCTCCAGAGGGCCTACCTAGTTTCTGTGGCCTAGCAGGACTCCTGGGCCTCTAAAGGACCTACCCAGATACCGCAACCTAGCACAGCCGATTAGGCCTGCCAAAAGGTCTGCAGGTTATGGCAGGGCCTGCGCTGAGGGCCACTAGGCCATAAAGGGCCTACACAGGCCTGATAAAAAAAGGGGGTGCTTGAGATACCAGAGTGGGAACTAAACCCACCTGCCAGTGATGAGGCCTAGACCAGCCTCAGAAGCTCTCCAGTACCAGAGTTCAAAAATCAGGTGAGGTGGGGTGAAATTATGCTGTAGCTGGGCCTAACATGAATGAAACGATAGCAGCCACTAACTTTCCTAGTTCGCCCCACCAGCACTAACTGCCCCTAACAAGCGCCCCCCCCCCAAGCACCCCACATGCCATAGAACTGCTCGGCCATACAGTCTGGTGATTGGCCACCTGACCCCAACCCTCTCCCGGCTAGCTCCCTCCAGAGACAGCAACTGTCTGCTCTCTGTTGCTCTGTTCTGTTCTCCACCCTCCACTCTGTCATGAAGTAAAAGGGGTGGATAGAGCTAATAAACACCCTAACTCACCCAACACCCTAACTCCCCCCCCCAAAAAAAAATGTCTGGTGTCAAGGTACATTGCGCCTGACATCAACAACACTGGCATCTCCTCCATCAGAGGCCAGCAAAGGTAGGTCCTCTCCTCCAATGCCTCACACTCTGTGGTTCCTGATCTATAGTCCATTCAAAGGAACAGTCACATATACAATGTATGTACCAACTGTATTTCATCATTGTTATTTTAAACTGAACTATTAAACTATTAAATTCCATTATCATCTGAAGAGAGTGGTTTTTTCCCAATAAGAACAATTATTTTAAAAGGTAAAAGCTGTGAGTTAAGATGAATAAAGAAATTCAAACTTTAGCCAGCTTAATTACTAGATGAATCAACTAAATAGCAACTGTTTTAGTATGAGGGCACTTTTGGTGGAGCTGAGATTTTGAGTCATGCTAATTCGTTTGGCAAAACTGTGTTTTAGTTCTGACTTGTAAGCATAATTACATTTAATTGAGATAAATATTAAGCAAAACACTTTCTTCTATTAATATGTGGTAGAAGCTTTCATGTTTTTGAAATTTTTAAATTTGAATTTTTATTTTGCAACTTGTAAGTTATTTTGTGTTTATCTCAGTAGTTCCAGAAATTGCCTACACTGAATTTGACTATAGTTTACAGTTGGATTCAGTCTTGTCTCCAAGAAGGGAAAGATGGGTCTAAATTATTTTCTCCTAATAATGACTTTACAATATTGTCTAGGCAAAGAGATGGTGACTGTCTTATATTTAGTGTCTGATAATTAGGGATGCAATTCCTTGGTTTTATTCTCAAAGACAGCAATGAGTAATTTTAGCAATTTATTTCCCACTGCAAGGAAGTGTTTGAAAACTGTGCAAGTCTGAAGACTATTTGCAGCGTGGCATCTATTCAGCATGAAATTTTCACGTAGAATTTTTGTGTACAAAACAGCACTTTAGGCTCATGGAACAGCATTTTCTGCACAGAAAATTCTGTTTCCTGCACAGAAATGCATTAGTATCCTGAACAAATTTCACACTTCTTTTGTGCAAAATAGAGTTTTTTGTGCAGGAAGCAGCATTTTCTGCTCAGAAAATAATATTTCTGCACAAAAAGCTGTATATGAATTTTGCACAGAATGAGTCAAGAACTGTAAAGAATGTCATCAGTCCAGGATTCTCCTTGTCACAATTTTCCTCACAATTGAGACACTTGTTTTTTCAACTATTTTTTTAAAATATTTTCAAATATTATTTCTCACTCTACTGATAATGTCCACATGTAAAACATTATCCCTGGGGATAACCAACCCTGTTGCTTGCCTAGAAATTTTTGGTCAGGGGTGTAACTTCCCTTGGCTCATCTTGATTTCCACTCACTGATTTACCTTTTTAAAATAAGTATACATATGGAAAGATGACAAGAAACCAGTAGATTTAGCAGTGATGTTTTTATCAAATCTCTACAATTGCTACACCTCACCTTCTGTGAAACTCACAGGTATACAACAAAGACTGTGACACCAGTGGTTACAGGAAGATCTCCTCCCTCTCTCTCCCTCATTTTCTCTTTCTCTCTCTCATGTTTGCTTCGATAGCACATATACTATAATCTAATTTTTGGTGGTATTTCCCCTTTAAATTCTCGCTTGCACCTTGCAACAGATCATGCCAGGCAAATATTGAGTAAGAAATGTATTTTGTCCAGGCTCCTGAGTCTCACATAACATGTACAAATTCAGTGTGTCCAGATTTTAAACAATCCAGTTGACAATAACATACCCTACATTCTTAATCTGCCAAGAGAAGACATAGGTGCAATGGAACCGGCTTTCTTATTGTTCATGCTGCAGCAACCATAGCAATTTTTCACTTCAAGTTATTAGGGCCCCTATACAAGATACCTTCAGTGGCTTCCTGAGCTTGAGAAAAGTGGGAGATTCGTGCAAACTGAGAATTCTCTCTGTGCTGCGTACTTTCTTGGATGCTCTCTGTAGCATGAAAATGGGGTTGCAGTTTGTGCACTGAGCTCCATACTGGTTTTGGGGTCTTGACACATATTCAGTATATTCAGGTCAACATAAAATTTTTATAAATGCTTTTACTCCTGTTCCCAATCAAAACATTTCAGAGATGTCACCACCTTCAAAAAAAAAAAAAATTAAAACATTTGTTCTATCTATTATCTTTCTACACTTCTTCAAGAGCTTTGAACATGGTCATTTGGCTGTTGTTTTGACTGAACCCCCTCCCCCCCCCCCACAACAACAACAACAACGCCTAGTTAATTCTTCTTGACTTGGGGTAGAGTCTGAAGTATATGCTGCATACTCATGAATACTACCCATGTGACATGAAGAAAAAAACTACTTTGATACTGCTTTCTTTCTCCCTCAGGCTTTGTTTTGTTTTAATCTATGATCTTTTATTGAAGATAATATGATAATCCACAGTTCATTGGTATTGGGTGCAGCCAGCAGCTATCAGAGCTATCCTTTCTGTGAAATTAAAAAACTGCCTGTGGATATAGGAGATGCAATCTGTTTGTTTGGCGTACCTGCCTGTCTATTGAGTCTGTTAACAAATGAATAAAAATAGTTTGGAACAGCATATGATCTTCTAATAAATCTGATGGACGCAGCCTGCAATCATACTAATTACTTTTGATACACCCCATCAAAAGCAGTCCATCAGCCATATAACATATACTCCCTACTTCTGCAATGTTAATCAGGGAACAAAATCATGAGTTTTATCAAGCCACTGCTAATACATAGCTGGTTGACTATATTTGTCTTAGCACGCCATATTGTGTTAGTCTGCTTGGATTACCGTATATTCGGGCATATAAAATGACTTTTGAACACTCAAAAATGCCCTCCAAAATTGAGGGCTGTCTTATACGCCGGATATACTTTTGCTTCACCTGCCTGTCTATCTCCTGCCTCTTCGCAAACGGAGCAAAGAGGCAGGGGATGGGGCAGGGGGGTGAAGCAAAGTGTTTTGCAGTTCATTCACCCCCCTTCTCTGCCTTCTCCCCCTTTGGGGGATGCCTAGAAGGAGGCATCGGGGCTGCGAAGTTAAACCCCTAGATTCACTGCCTCTCACCACCTTCAAGGAAGGTGGGAAGAGGAAGCGAAGAGGGTTCATTTAACTCTGCAGCCCCAATGCCTTCTTCTGGGCTCCCTTGCAAAGGGAGCCTAGAAGGAGGCATCGGGTCTGCGGAGTTAAACCCCTAGATTCGCTCCCTCTCCCCACCTTCAAGGAAGATGGGGAGAGCGAGTGAAGAGGGTCCATTTAACTCTGCAGCCCCGATGCCTTCTTCTGGGCTCCCTTGCAAAGGGAG
Organism: Gambelia wislizenii; assembly: GCA_030847615.1. Classification (NCBI taxonomy): domain Eukaryota; kingdom Metazoa; phylum Chordata; class Lepidosauria; order Squamata; family Crotaphytidae; genus Gambelia; species Gambelia wislizenii. The sequence continues at coordinate 189,118,836 of JAUMIR010000003.1, read as the reverse complement.
CCTAGAAGGAGGCATCGGGTCTGCGGAGTTAAACCCCTAGATTCGCTCCCTCTCCCCACCTTCAAGGAAGATGGGGAGAGCGAGCGAAGAGGGTCCATTTAACTCTGCAGCTGCGATGCCTTCTTCTGGGCTCCCTTGCAAAGGGAGCCTAGAAGGAGGCATCGGGGCTGTGGAGTTAAACCCCTAGATTTGCTCCCCTTCCTTGAAGATGGGGAGAGGGGGCGAATCCTGGGCGTTTGGCTCCACAGCCCCGCGTCGTCCTTCTGGGCTCGCTTCGGAAGGGAGCCCAGAAGGAGGGATTGGGGCTGTGGAGCCAAACGGGGCATGTTCACCCCTTCTCCCCACCTTCCTTGAAGATGGGGAGATGGCCGAATCTAGGGGTTTGCTGTGGCCGCTCCTGCTTCCCCCACCTTGGTCCCCTTCGGAAGAGGCAAGACGGAGGGAAGGGGGCTGGTGAGGCAAACTGGGCATTTTCGCCCCTTTCCTTCACCTTCGAGTCAAGTTTGACTGGAAGGTTGAAGAGAGGGGCAAATGTTGCGGCTGGCTGGGGGAGCCCTACCAGCTGATCCTGTTTACTTTCCCAACTCACGAGGAGATCCTTGTGAGTTGGGAATCAAAGAGGATCAGCTGACAAGGCTCCCCCAGCCAGCCAGCCAGCCAGCCAAATTGGGGTGGTGGTGGTCTTATATGGCGAATATATGCCTAAGCCTAGATTTTTGGCTAGAAATTGGGGGGGGGTGTCTTATACGCCCAGTCGCCTTATACGCCGGAATATACAGCAGTCTGCTGAAGCTCCATAGAAAGAACTTGGAATGGTACATATTTTATTTTTTTAATGAAATGAATGGGATCAACACTGTTGCATTGGAGTGAGAGACTACTATACTGTGATAGATAGGAATGGAAAAAATTCAGTGGGCTCTTCTGATCTACAGAGGTTTGATTTTGGGGGGCCCCACAGATAGGAGAAAAGCATGGATGCTCAAGCCCCATATTAATCAATGGCAATGTATGCACATGGTCACACACGCTGCCATTGAATAATATTGGACATTGCAATCCGCAGATGCTCCAATCCACAGATGGTTAGTCTGTGGTAAGGGAAGGAACATTGTATTTGTAACTATTATAATCCTAGATTTCTTCTTATTTTAAAAAAATATTTCTTGGTGATAACAGTCCTAGATGGATGAGAATCTTTGCATGGACATGGTATCTCTACATATGATTCATGAGTATTGTGACACAGAAGGAGTGTTCAACTATATGCTTGACCCTCTGTGAAGAGGGGACATTTGAATTCAATGTTAGAATCATAGAATCATAGAGTTGGAAGAGACCTCAAGGGCCATCCAGTCCAACCCCCTGCCATGCAGGAATAAACAATCAAAGCATTCATGAAAGATGGCCATCCAGCCTCTGTTTAAAAAAAAAAAAAAAAAAGCCAAAGAAGGAGACTCCACCACACTCAGGGGCAGTGTATTCCACTATGTGGAACATTCCATGTTGTGGTTCTTGTGAGTGTGCAGCTACACTGCTCATGTTCATGTACAAAATAGAACTGATCCTAGGACACATCCAGACTGATTGAAATGTTCCAGATTTTGTTCCTGTTATTTTCTTAATTTATACTATGTTATAATAAACTGACCTGGGGAACTGGTACAAAAAGTCTCTGATTACACCAGGAACTGACAGAAAATATTCTGGGATAAACAAAACATGTATGGATCTCTAAAATAAAATCAGAAAGAACAGGAACAAAATCTGGACAAAGACTGCTTTCTTGTCCACTCCACCCCCCAAATATCTGAATCCTAAATTATTTTTCAACTCATAGAAAAGTATGATTCATAAGAGTGTAGACTTTATTTATTTATTTATTTATTTATACCCCGCTCTTCAACCACAAGGCACTTTTTGTAACAAAATAGTTATGCAGATCCTGGTCATATATTTTGAAGGAACTATATGTGAAGACAGAGTTCATAACACCTTTGAAATGTCTGTTGTTGTTTTTTCTTATCTTAGTAGGTAAGGCACTAACTAAGGAAATAATACTCATGCTAAAATTGGCATTAAAACAAGTTAAAACACAACACAAAAAGTCCTTTCAGCATTATGAGAGGGCACAAATCTCAGTAACATTCGGTAACTCAGGGAGCTGGATCACAGAGTAGGACAAGTGGTTACCCAAGCAACAGTCAAGATCAGTTCCCCAGGATCAGATAGAAAACAAGTATTTAATATTTTGAATATTTAAACATGGCTATCATGTCACCTCTCAGCCTTCTCTTCTCCAGGATAAGCATACCCAGGTCCCTAAGCAGCTCCTAATAGGGCATAACTTCCAGACCTCCCACCATTTTGGCCACCCTCTTCTGAACACATTCCAGCTACAAGATAGATGTAGTTACAAGATATATGCCAGATTTACTGTAAATAATATAACAAGCGATGTAGATAAAACATTTTGGACTTTGTTAAATGTAGTTTATAAATGCTAAATATTATTATAATTATTTTTGTTTAGGCAGGAAGGACTCTGGAATATTATAAACTAAATTATTTGGGGTGTTAATTACTTTGACTTTTATGAGTCTTGGTAAGTGGATTCACAGTGCTAGTTTCTGCTAAGCCTGCCTTCTCCTATCATCACTTCATTGTTTTATTTTTAAATCTGAGGCACATTTAACTGCCATAGCAGCAGGCATAAGCATAGGAGGACCAATCATTCAATACTAATATGTTCATGCTGTGGCTCCCCTGTGACCTTGAAGAGCTTGACAAATGACTTTGAAGATGGAACAGACAGAAGTTTGGTGATAACCCTCCCAACCTCAAAAAAAAATATGGGCAGCTCAGTGATGAAGAAAAATAAAAATGGTAGAGAAAGGAGAGATATATGTTTGGTTTAAAGAAGACTCAATAAATCCTATAACTAACTTGTGCTGTGTTAGGGCAGGCTTGGAGTCGCTTGGCTTCATGGTAATCAAGACTTTCTCAATAAAACTCAGCACAGTATTTACTGTACTTGCTTGCCCAACATGTCTGTGCTTTATGGCTATCAACACTTGATTATGGCTGGAGGCTGTGGCAGTTATTGATAACCATTCCAAAGCTAGCTTAGCTCATCAAATGTGAGTGAAGAGAAGGCGATCAGCAGCGTGAATCACTTAGCCTGGATTTCTTGACATAGTTAAGAATCCTTCTTCTGGCTCCTAGTTTACTTTTAGGATGCTGCTAAAGGCCATTAGCAAAAGGAGCAGGTTCATGGGTGTACGTGTCAGGAAAAGCCACATTTTAAAAAATGCTCTTAAGAATGAGTTCAAACAGATTAGCGTTGAATATGCATGTGCATGAATAGCAATCAACTTTTTGATCTCAAACTTTACTAATGGCATATGTCACCAGTTTTCAAGGGATGATACACCCCTGCCCTGTTACAGGAAAACATGTTATGTTGCTTCATCATTAAGGATAAATAGATGAATGTGTCAGATCTATTTCTGTGGGTTTTCTCCCTTTCCCATATCCCAATCTGTTATATGATGATTCTGCAAGTTATTTTATTTTATTTTTTTTTGGTAAAGTCAAAGGCTTTCACAGCTGGCATCCATAGATTTTCTGTGTTTTTTTTTCTGGGTTCTGAGGCCGTGTTCTGGAAGAGTTTATTCCTGACATTTCGCCTGCATCTGTGGCTGGCATCTTCAGAGAAAGACAGATGCAGGCAAAACTTCAGGAATAAACTCTTCCAGAACACAGCCTCACAGCCCAGAAAAAACCCCGCAGAAAACCTATGTCTTTTTTTTAATTTTTTTTTAAAAAAAAGATACATATTTTCATACCCTTTTTTTAAGCTGAGGCATTAATGGATGCACACCCCCATGGGGTAAAGTAGAGTTATATGTGTGTATGTGCCTTCAAGTCACCTGTTAACTCGTGTTATATGAATCTTAAAATGAATGTGGTGTGTTTTGCATGATTTAAGCATTTGTATATTGTCAGACCTGTTCCTTCACAGAATACTTGGCAAGCCCAGAACTATCTGACCATAAATTGCATGTGTTTCTGTGTTGGTCCAGTAGGTATGCATCAGATGTATATTTTTTAAAGCATCTCAACTCAGTGTCGCCTCCCCCTACACATCCCTATTCAAAATGCTGTGAAATAGTGGGCCAAGGATACTGAGAGTAATGTTTTCCTTCTCAGTGGCTGAATTTATACACTCAGTCTTAACAATGATATTTATTTTTACCATGGTATATTGAATATACTCTATGTGGTACAGCCTAGGCTAGTCTTTACCTTGGTGTGGTAGTTTTCATTGTTACTGCTATTCTTATTAGGAGTTTTACATAGGACAGGATATTCATGGATTTTTTCCTCACACAAGCATTCTGAAGTGCTGCTGCTTCCAGTGAATTTGCAGATATTTGGCTGTTAGTAAAAGTACCATCAGCTCTTTAAAGATGTTCATTCTGGTCAGTTGTACTCATCAAGGGTCCAGATCCATACTGTTGGTACCCTATATAAGAATGGCCTGTTCTAGATCAGACTGAAGGATGATTCAAACTGCCACTCTGTCTCTAACACTGGCCAAGCAGATGCCCCTGTAATGGCTACGGGGAGCAAGATGGAGGTATATCAATACTATACTAAGAAATTATATAATGCTTCTGAATATTGAAGGTATACTTGTCATTAATGTAATCGGTCCCCATTATTATATTTCTTTAAGCCATCTATATGAACTCTACTGCTTCTCTAGGGTTCTCATGGTATGTTCTAACACTTCTAGAGCATAAACTATGCCTAACTTGCGAAGATTACAAATGGGTGGCCAAGATTACAAATAGGTGAGATATTATTTTTTTTAAAAAATATTTGGTAAGAATGTACCAAGATTTGTAATTTTCCCCATAAGAAACATAAGAGTCGAATCTGTCACATTTATTTCAGTCCACAAAGCTACACCGAAGGAACCTGGGATCTTAGACAGCTGGAGAAAGCAAAACTAACAGATTCATCCATCCGGGCAGTGGTACTTTGAGTACTTAGCTCTTCACATCTGGATTTGAATCTCTGTGTTATCAACTCTTTTGGTTTTATTTGCTGGAAAAAAAAAATCTCACTCTTTTTCTCTACCTTCACTCTATTTCTGAGATGTTTCCCCTGCTAAACAACTGAATAGCAGAAAAATTATCACCAATCTGAGGAGAGCTTTACCTATCAAATTTGGGCAGTAGATTGATGAGAATATTGGGGGGTTGTTTTTAATAACAACTTACCAAAATCTGCCAGCTTATTCATGAATAGAACACAAATAACTTGAGGCTAAAATAAACACATTCAAATAGAGAAACTGAAATAGACAGATTAGTCCATCCCTAGTTATTGGGTAAGTCCCCTGGTTCAAATTTTGGTTTTGTTGAAAGCTCACAAGTTGTCCTCTTTCTTAGCCGTAGCCCTATATCCACAATAAGGGATCATGAAATCAAACTATTTCACAGGGCAAAGATTACAGAGCAGGGTTTTGAGATGTTCAGAGCTTGGAAATAGTGAGTTACCTGTGGTTGTCTGTGATTAATTAATTATTGAATTAACTAAACATAACTAGTTATACTACAAGGGTAATATAGTATAGGCCAACATCATTCATCTTATAGTGTAGCTGTAACAGTGTAATAGTTACTTTTAGAGTACTGTGTGTGTGTGTGTGGTATCACAGGCTAATGCCTTGTAGCATTCTGATATTTATTTGGGAAATACTTGAAAGGAAACTATGCTGAATTGTGAGAAAGCTAGCTGTTACATTTTTTAAAATGTGATTATAATCGTACCTATTTTGGGGCCTTCTCCTGTAACAAATTTTTTTTTTGCAGTAACATCCCAGGTTTGGGGGATGTTCACACATGCCAAACTATCATGGACATTTAAGCTTCTAAACAATACAGGCATTTATACAAGCAATGCCATCATATTTGGATGAGACTTGTATTCTGACTTGTATTTACTACTATTTTGAATACAGCTGCACTGGGCAGGGCACGTTTCTAGGATGGAGGACCATCGCCTGCCAAAAATAGTACTCTACGGTGAACTCACCACGGGTCAGCGTAAGAGGGGCGCTCCAAAAAAGCGATACAAGGGCTCCCTGAAAAAACATCTCAGGCTCGGCCAAATTGATCACCAACAATGGTCCACCCTGGCCTCACATCGGGAGGCATGGAGATGCACTATCCACAATGCTGCAGCCTTATTTGCGAACCCATGCCGAACAAGTCTTGAAGAGAAACAACAACGCAGAAAGAATCACAACCTGGAAACATCACCTAAGGAGACCTTCTGCTGTGCTTTCTGCAACCGCACTTGTTTATCTCAGATTGGTCTTTTTAGTCATCAGTGTGCTTGCAGAAAGCATGGGATGAGTCCTTCCTGAATCTTTGTTTGCAAAGAAAAGCCAGAGAGAGAGAGAGAGAGAGAGACTATTTACTATGATTACAACAATATACTAAATAGTGAATACTAGTAATATCTATTACAATGGAGCCTCCTTATCTACGGCCTCCATATCCATGAATTTGAGTGATGGTGGATCATTGTGCCCCATATCTAAAATGATGGCAACATGCACACAGATGTGCTGAAACTTCTGTGCACATGTCACTGCCATTGAGTAATATGGGACTCAACCCTTCATGGTTCTGGCTATCCAGAGGGGGTTCTGGAACTCAATCCCAGGGGATACAGAAATCCCACTGTGCATTACTACTATTCATTGTTGAGCCAGTGTGGCATAGTTTTTGTGTGTATTGGACCACCAGACTGGAGACCAGGGTTTGAACCCCAGCTTGGCCATGAAAACCCACCGGGTGACCTTGGGCAAGTCACACACTCACAGCCCCAGAAAACCCCATAATAGGTTCTCCTTAGGTTAATAAGAACAACAATAAGTAATATTTATTATTAGCTGCTTAGAGCAGTTTTTCTTTGAAAGTGTCTGTGAAGATCATCTAGTCAGGAGGCTATGTCATCTTTGGTCTTAGAAGAATGAATAATTCATGTTTGGGGTTATTGTCTGGGATTGCTATACCTTTATCTTGGAACAAAGGAGGGATATAAATCCAATAAACAAATAAGTAAATAAATAATTGCGGGGGGAGGGAAGAATCACTGTTGATTCCTTGTTTCATAGCTAACAAATGGCAAATCATTTTTGAACACCATTGCTTCTCTTCACTCTTTTGGATGTGTGGACAAGGTTTGCTGAGGGCTGGAGCTCAAGGATCACATGACAATTGATACTTATCCAGGGAGAGAACTACCTGGTAGATGGACAGAAGCTGAAGAACAAAACAAAGTTTTGTTGGATCCACTTGTCAACAGAGACTTTGCTGGGGCCTGTGCCTGCCCCACAGATATGCTGGTGATATTTGGAAGTAGCTCAGAATGAGTTTCTGTTAAACTCACCAGCAAGAGAGGTGCTATCACAGAACAACAGATGCATATTCAGTGAAAAGCAAGAGTCATGTTTGCCACTGGGCCTTTTATTGAGATGTCTAACCCTGTCTTATAAGACTATTTCCACAAGCCCTCTTTTACTTATTTTTTTTAAAGTGTTAAGTTTTCTCCCTTTCTTCTTTCCAACACTACAACAAATTTAGCCATGCTTTGCATTTGTTCAAGGCCATTATTGGCTGTGTATAACATTTTGTCTCCTGCATGCAGTCTAATGAAAACTCTGTAGAGTGGTTCTGGCTATAGAAACTGACAAACAGATGAAATTAGCAAGGGGGCAAGTTTGAAGGAATGTATTTATTAAACTTTTTAATCTACCCTTTCAGCAAACTCTTTGTTTCTATTTCATATTCATGACAGAAGTACTCCATAACAACCATAATTTATTTATATAGCAAGTGCCACATATCCAAATCAAACTGCTTCACACATACATTAGCTCAGCAGTACTGACAAGAAATATTATCCTCATAGTGCAGATAGGGTAAGCAGGATGTGCAGTGAGGGTTGCCTACAGCAGCTACCTGGTGGTAGAACTTTCCAGTTCTCTTAGCTTAGCCATTGTGATAAAAGAGACCTCAATTATTTGTTAAGTCATTTTTTTCTCTATTAACATTAGGTACAAAAAAATCTGAGATTTGGTTTTGTGCAGCAAACAGAGGGGAGATTTGTTTTGTTGGAGGTGTACTATTTTTGTTCGAGATGTACTATTTTAACAGGTAAAATGTAATACAGTTTACAAAAGCTTGAGGTTTATGCAGTCTTACTTGATCAGGAGCCATGTTTAACTATTTCCAGTCTTATAATTCTAAATATCTGATTTTTAAGACATAGGACTTTATTGGACGTGACAAAAATTGCATGATTATGGTGTCATGGTAGCACAAATGGTTTCTGCTATGCACAACATTGTCATGTTCATGTGGTCAAACTATGCACCAATTGCAAATAAGGCATTGCTTTTAATTCACAGGGCAAGCTGTCAATAGCTTTCCATATTACTTTTTTCACAGTACTGAAGAGCGTGTGAAAACTGGTCCCACCATAATCGCAAGATTAGTGTGAATGGACAGTCCTCTTTTTCCCCCATCCCCATTCCCGTCAAGAAAATGTCTGGGTGAGAACATGAAAACTATCCACAGGATGCTTTTTTATTAACTGTCCTGGTTTGTTTGCATGCTTTTAGGTTTGTTTAAGGGTTTCTGTGTTCATTTACTTTGCAGATTAAGGTGTTTTTTTGGTGTTTTTAAGCATGCTTGCATCTTCTCGTGAGAAGTGCTGAAATCTCACCCATGCTAAATCACAGAAGTAAAATCCAATTTTTAAAGTGTTAGTGGTAGTTATGTGATAATTCTGTGGTGGTTCTTTCACATGATTACAGTGATGTGTGATAATAAGTGTAATAATGCCACTATGTTTCCACTTTCCTCATTTGCAAAATTAAAGCATTTTTCTTATTAGTCTTATAAAGTCCATATACAGAGTGCAAGTAGCAGCTCCTCCTGACCCCTCTTCCAACTCATGGGCTCTTGTAGAAAGGAAAATCTCGGATACATACATGTAGAATTATGGAAGACCTTTTCTGCTTTTTATCTTCAGGAGGAATGGTGCCATGAACCCTCTGCCTACATCTTGTCTCTAGATGCATCATTTGACACATTATGGTTGAGATGCTACATCAAGGTGGTATAGCCTAAATTTCCAAATGCAGAGTTACACAGCCTTTATGGCCATGTTGCACAACTGGATATACCTGTACAACCTAATACACAACCAAAGGAGCACTGTCAGCAATTTCAGGAGGGACATATGGATACACATTGGCTGAAAATGTGTGTCTGCATGTGTATGTATAATGGCATGTACAACTCTGCTTCTATTCCTTGAATTGAATGTGAATGTTACATGTTGGACAATAATATCCAACAACTTCTGTAGGGGAACTTAGATATGTCTAAAACACTAACAACATCCTGCCCTATGTGTTCTTGATCTTATGGACCTATTTCTTAGAGCACCTATAAAACTGACCAACTTAATTTGGCTCTGTACACTGAATGATTTACCTTCAGGTGTACATGCTGAAGACACAATCTTTCACTTCAGTTTTTTTTTTAAAAAAAAATGTGTGTATATACATAATCATGTGTACATAACCCCTGCTCAGCCATGGGGAGTCACACACTCTCAGCCTCAGAGGGAGGCAAAGACAAACCCCCAGGGAGCACATCTTGCCAAGAAAACCTTGTTAGAGTTGCTGTAGGGTTGCCATAAGTCAGAAATGACTTGAAGGCACACAACAACAATCATATTGCTTATAATACCATTATTTACTGTGTATTGGGACGTACTTTTCAAATCACAATAGCTGCACTAAAAGACATTTTCCCAATATGACCTTGAATGGTCCTTTGGACCTTACTGGAACTTCCTTCTCAATGTTTTGTTCCCTTATTGAAATCAGATGGAGTTTGACTTAATATGACTGGCAAAATAATTCAGGCTACAAGTAGGTCATCACAAAGGTGAATGCTACCTGTTCAGGAAGGTGAGAAAGTACTTTCTGGATGGGAGGACTCAAAATTTAAAAGGCTTTGAGGTGTCCAGGTAGTCTTCCCATCTTTCTTTCAATGCCTTTTGGTATAACGATGGAAAAGAAAACATAGAAGGACCACCCTGTCATATCACTAAGGCTGGTGTCACTGCCCCCCCCCCGATGATGGCACCTCATGCAGCCTCTCTGCACCCCCCTAGTGCCCCCATTGAGGCCACCCAGCCATCTAAGTATCCCATTCACACAAGTTTAATTTGAAGTAACCGCTCCTCCTCCATAACTTTGCTGGAGGATGAGCAACCAGTGAAAATGAGGGGACTTGCTCACACCCCAGTCAGAAAAGGCACTGGTCCTGAGAAAAGAAAGTATCTACTGACACAAAGAAACAACCTTGAGACTGTCCTGTGTCTTTGGGTAGGAGGCAAGTTGTATTTCCTGGCTGAATCTCCCCCTTCTAAATTCTTCCTGTCAATACTAGCTTATGCCTTTGTATGACACAGAAAATTGGGACATTTTTTAAAATGATGAATTTTACACAGTCTGATCTTTATGCCTCCAGGCCTTCTGTCTCAGAATAAAAAGAAAGCAACCTCTGAATGGTAATGAAATGAGGTTTTTTCCCCCCAAGTATGGAGCCTGTGCTATTTCATTTTATTGCCAGGTTGCACTGAGCAGGCTGGGATCAGCAAACACTTTGAGCAATGTAGGCAGGAGATGATAAGCATTTCATTACATTTCTAAACATATTGAATTTTTTTTGCTATAAAGTTTATCAACAACATCTATGCTTTCTGTGTGTCGCTCTATCTGTGTGTCTGTGTGCATGATGACATGTTGTCCTTCTCCACTGCCAAGACCTTTTCCCCATCTCATCTGTTCAGCAAATGGGAAGAGAATATCTAACAAGAATAATGGCAACAATAGTAATGAGTAATGCATCTCTTCCACAATCTTTTTGTTGTTGCTGTTGTTTTAGCTTTTTTTCTTCCTCCATGAGGATTTTTTCCCTTTAAAATAATATAATAATAATAATAATAATAATAATAATAAAATTTTATTTATATCCCGCCCCTCTGCAATGCAATTGGGGCGGCTTACAATATAAAAACTCCATAATCACAATACCCTAGCCCACCCACCCCTTAAAATAATATTAAATTATGATGGATTGAAAACAGACAATAATTAAAAATATATATAAATTAGAAGAAAAAATTAAAACATACAATCACAGCCTAGAAAGGACAGCTGAGTCTTCGGTCGGGATAATTATTCAGGAAAGGCCTGCCGGAAAGATCCGTCTTGACAGCTTTTTTAAAGCTGTCTAAGGTGGTAATAAGACGGATCTCGTCTGGCAGGCCATTCCATAATCTGGGAGCAGCAGCAGAGAAGGCCCTCTGGGAGGTCAAAGACAGCCTTGTTTTCATAGGCTGTAACAGATTCCTCCCAGAGGACCAAAGTGTGCGGGGAGGGTTGTACGGAAGGAGGCGGTCCCGGAGGTAAGTTGGACCCAAGCCATGTAGGGCTTTAAAGGTTATAACCAACGCCTTGTACTGTGCCCGGAAACTAATAGGCAGCCAGTGGAGAGCTTTTAGCACAGGTGTTATAGGTTCTCTTCTGGAAACGCCAGAAATCAACCTGGCTGCCATGTTCTGGACTAGTTGAAGTTTCCGAGTCAAGCACAAGGGTAGCCCCATGTAGAGCACATTACAGAAATCCAGATGGGAGGTTATCAGTGCATGTACCACAGTTTCGAGGTCCCTGGTTTCCAGGAAAGGGCACAGCTGGCGTATCAGCTGAAGTTGATAACAGGTACTCCTGACCGTCGCATTAACCTGATTAGTCATCTGGAGCGACAGGTCCAGGAGCACCCCCAGACTGCGAACACCATCCTTGGAGGAGAGTGTAGTTCCATCCAGGATTGGAAGTTGTATTCCCAGACCTGGTTTTGGGCCTGTAACTGTTAGTACCTCCGTTTTGTCTGGATTCAGTCTCAATTTGTTTTTCCTCATCCAGTCCATTACTGCTTTAAGACAATCATTGAGAGGAGAGACGCCATCTGAAGTCAAAGCTGATGACCGAGACATGGAGAAGTATATCTGGGTGTCATCAGCATACTGATGACACCACACTCCATGCCTCTGAATGATCTCTCCCAGCGGCTTCATATACATGTTAAATAGCATCAGGGACAGGATGGCACCCTGAGGAATGCCACAGTTAAGCTCTATTCTGGTAGAGCAACTGTCCCTGAGCCTCACCCTCTGGGATCTGCCCAAGAGGAAGGAACGGAACCACTGCAAGGCAGTGCCTCCAATTCCTAACTCCCTCAGGTGATCCAAGAGGATGGAATGGTCTATTGTATCAAAGGCCGCTGAGAGGTCCAAGAGCACCAACAGGGTCACACTACCCCTGTCGATACCCAAGCGGAGATCATCAGCCAGAGCAACCATGGCAGTCTCCACTCCATATCCCATCCTAAAGCCAGTTTGAAATGGATCTAGATAATCGGTTTCATCCAAGACAGCTTGGAGTTGGGAAGCGACCACCCTTTCAATCACTTTGCTTAGAAAAGGCAGCAAAGAGACTGGCCTATAGTTGTTCCTGTCCAAGGGGTCCAGGGAAGGCTTTTTCAGGAGCGGCTTAACCACCGCTTCCTTCAGACAAGGTGGAATGGACCCCTCCCTGAAGGACGCATTGATAATATCCCTAAGGAGTACTCTCAATGCGTCACCCCCTTGGGTGGCCAGCCAAGATGGACAGGGATCGAGGGGACAGGTCGTTTTCCTCACTCTACCAAGGAGCTTGTCCATGTCATCGGTACTCACAGATTGAAGCTGATGCAATAAAATTTCATCAGTGGAGTTACTGGACACCTCGTCTATAGATTCAGTCATAACACTGGCATCTAAGTCGGCTCTTATCCAAGAGATTTTATCTGCAAAGTAGATGTTAAATGCATCACAGCAGGCCGTTGTTGGGTTGAGTAAGGGGTTCTGCGCAGGTGGAATCTGTGTCAGCTCCCCCCCACCCTAAACAGTTCTGCTGGACGGGACTCTGCAGATGCAATACGTGCAGCGGAGAAAGACTTCTGCGCTGCACGTATCACCTCTCGATAAGAATTAAGGAAATTCCTATGATGAGTCTTGTCGGCTAAGAGTCGAGTCTTCCGCCAGGTGCGCTCTAGTCGTTGTCCAACCCGCTTCATCTTCCTAAGCTCCTCTGAGTACCAGGGCTTATGGTTAGGAGCAGGCTGGAAAGGATGCTTGGGAGCGATTGTGTCGATAGCCTTGGTGAGGTCAGTGTTCCAAATATTAACAAAAGCTTCAACAGAATCACCGGCGTTACCAACCATTAAACCCTCCAAGGCTTTCTGAAATCCAATTAGTTCCATTAGCCTTTGAGGGCGGACCATTCTAATAGGTCCACCAGCCCCGGTGGGGCAGTCAGTGGCTCTTAGCTCCATCTTGACCAGGAAATGATCCGTCCATGACAATGCGGAGGTTTCAATAATCTCCGCCCACGGATATTCCTGTTCCATACTAAAGGCCGCATCGAGGATATGACCTGCACAGTGAGTAGGCCCGACAACCATTTGGGATAGGCCCATGTTTGTCATGGATTCCATGAACTCCCGAGCTGCGCCAGTTAGATTTAGCAAGCTGGTCTCAAGTGGGATGTTGAAGTTGCCAAGAACTAAAAGTCTGGGTGACTCCAGCAGCAACTCTGAGACCAGCTGTGTTAGCTCGGTTAGGGAGTCTGTTAGACAATGGGGTGGCCGGTATACTAACAGAATCCCTAAGCTATCCCTGGACCTCAGGCTTAGGTACATACACTCAATGTGGACTGTGTTCCGGATAGGCTTCCTGGTCAAGGTTAGATTGTTTTTATGAACCAGAGCCAATCTGCCCCCCCCCGCCCACTTTTCCTTACCTGCTCCCTAACTGAATACCCGGCCGGGAGTGCCTGCGCCCAAGTTGCAACACTGGCCTCTCCCAGCCAGGTCTCCGTAAAGCATGCCAGGTCGGCAACCTCATTCAATAAGAGGTCATGGATAATGTGTGTCTTGTTTTTAACCGACCTGGCATTGCAAATATTTTCTACATACTTCCAAATAAACTCTACTGGGCTCAGAGTATTCTGAATTGAGGGACAAAAGAAGATATATGTGCCTAAAATGTGCATAAGCTTATTTACATATATAGAGGTAAATTTAGGAGAAATGTAAACAGAAATAAATACCCTGAAGGCACCAGCTTCATTCACACTTGGAACCTAAGCAGCTTCTGGCCTGCAAGGGGATCTTATAGTACCTTTGAGACTCACTGAGAGAGAAAAAAAATTGTAGCATAAGCTTTTGTAGACTTAGTCTGGCCTGGTTAGTAGTTGGAAGAGCGAGTGCTTGGGAATGCCAGGAGCTATAGACCAGTATTTCTCAGGCTTTTTCTGATTTGGTGGGATGGACACCCCCCCACACACACATGTGCTAGGGATCAGCTGTATTTGGTGCCCAGTGGGTATGATTGTTTCTTTCTTTCCTGGAAACTTGCCACAACTAGCGGCCAATGGCTCAGGACCTGGCACAAGTCCAGGGACCACAACTGTTGCAGACTATTTTCAGTGGGAGCAATGGCAGACTTCCTCTAAATACATCTTGACAAGAAGCCATTATGGGTTTGTCTACCTTGTAGCTGTGGTGGATGTTTTTGACCTGCAGCAGCCCCATAAATTCCACAATCACCAGGCTTCACCAATTGTAGATCCAACTAACCCCCGCACGCTGTAATCCATGTTAGAGTAAAAGGGTGATACTATGCTGATAACATGTCCTATACATGGTACTATTTCCAGCCACACGGCCAGGACTACTCCTGGTTTCATTTCCTGTTTACTCATGCATGTGGATATGCAAATATATGTTGTCCCAGTATACTGTATTAATAGATTAGCTTATCCAAATATGTGCACAATCAGAAAAAATAAAACAAAACCAGAATGGAGTCCTGTCCACCACAAGTCCCACCCCCAGTTTCACACCAAAGCAAATCCACACCACCATGTGGCCCAAAAAACCCAGATTTCCCCCTCAAATTAGAAGCAAACTGCAAATCTTTCAAATCTGGAGTTTCCTACAGAAACCCTGGTGAATATGTGAATCATTGAAAATGTTGTGTGTCAACTGTGCTGCAAATATGGGATGAGTACATTTTGTTCCCCACCCATGTAGACAAGCCCTGTGATGAGGTTACTATAAGTTATGGTCAACTTGAAAGCATACAACAACAACAACAACAGAGAAATACAATATCAAAGTAAATAGACTATATGCCTGCCTGGCCTGTTGTCCACATGTTAACTCTTGTGGCAGGGACTAATCCTACTTTCCCTTCTTGTGGAACCTTTTCTTTAATCATAACTTGAACTAGAACGTCTTTCAGGAGACTTTCATATGGATGGATTGTGGACGTCATGCAGGCTTGATCTAGGGTCAGCTACCTTTTGTCTTTAATATTAAGATTATCATAGGAGTAGCATCACATAATGACGATTTTCCTTCTGTGTGTAAAGAATGTTGTACTTGCAGAACGCAAGGGCTACATACAGTATGCCAAGCACAGAATGGATTGTGCCACTAGTGGATTTGGAGATGAAGACCACATTGGTGTTAAACAAGCCAAATATGAGGAATAGAGTAAAACTACCTGATGTCGGATATTGTTACATCACAAGCCGGCTACCCGGGTACTCACCGGTGGCCGCATTTGTGGCCAGTCACGCCCCGGCTCCCGGGCCCTCCCGCATGGCCAGGACATGGTGGCAGCCATGTCAGCCGGCTTCTTCCTCCCATCAGGCTTGCGCAGGGAGAAGGGATTCCAGGCTGACCAATCGGGAAGAGGCAGCTCTTCCCTGATTGGCCAGCTTGGCCAACCCCCCAGCCAATCAGGGCCGCCGCTGGAACCCCCCAGACAATCAAGGCCGCCTTCTGATTGGTCAGGGGGCGGGGCTAGTCCTCTGCATGGTCCGGCCACTGAGTATATATTCCCGGCCGGACCCGCAACCCCAGTCAGTTGGCTCTGATGAGCCAAAGACCCACCCTCCCTCCGTCAGTTAGGTATATCTATGTATTAGTCAGAATTCGGTCTGCTTGGTTCATGTATTGTTTAAACTGTCATGTATTGTCAACTCATCACAACTTTCTCACTGGGCGGTAGGCATTGGTTCTGTATTGCCAGGGTGGGCCGGGAGTCTCCAGGGGGGCCAGGCAGGCTTGCCATTCCTTATTTTGGTCCACCCCTGAGAGACTCAGCCCCGGGTAAGCTATAGGTCACGTGGGTTCTGAGGAACCCATCACGTGTTGGCCACGTGATCGGTCACGTGATTTGGTCACACGACCAGTCACGTGATTGGTCATGTGATCTGTCACGTGACCTGGTTTACGGAACTGCCTGCTGTTGGGGTCAGGCAGTCATACGGTTACTGAACAAGGGGAGGGCTCTCTCTTTGTTCAGCGTTAACCCATGCCCAGTCCAACCGCGGCGACTATCACCAAACATAAAGTTGTAGCCTTTTCTGCCAATCCTTTCTTTTATTGTAATAAACATCTTGTGTTTCTCACACTGTGGTATGTGTTGTCTGGGTAGGGCACGGGAGTGGGGGGCCACCTTGTCACTCGGCCACAATCGCTATTATCTTACCATGAGCCATTTTTTTGGAGAAGGGTGAATGCACATGAGAAGAAAACCCCCACAATATTCAAAATTTGTATTATCCCAGTGAAAGGTTATCTTATCTGTACAACTGTATGTCTGTCTGTCTAATATCCACCTGTATATGATACCCTCTGGCAAATGCTATTATTTCTAAAATGACATTGTTTTGTCCATATGTTGTCATTACTGTCATCTAATAAAAAGTAAAGAAATCAATAAATAGGAAAGTATGCCTTTTGTCATCTTCCCATTTCATATGCAAGGGCAGGGAATTCATTGCATTGTAGTTGTTTTTATGAGGGAAGATATCTTTTGGGCAAGTATAGAAATAAATGAAATCAGCATTCATGAATTTGATGTAACTCTTGTTGGAACTCTCCAAGGAATTGTGTGGACATTTTTTTTCTCTGTGTGTGATATGTTGTGCTTTAGAAAATAGTGTCAAAAACTAATAGGATTTTTTTTAAAAAAAATGTACTGAAAAAGTATAGCACAGAAAGTTGGGTCCATTGAAGGGCACTTGTATTTTTAAGACATTCATATTTTTCATGAACTACAGTGAGATGCTAAAGGATTACTCCTCCACACTTTATTTAAGGAAGAGTCGGCAAGCTGGTTTTCCTTCTACAGTTAGTATGGTTTTTGTGTGTGTATGTGTGTGTGTTTTTCTAAGCTTCTGTGATTTCTTAACTGCAGAACTGACACTATCAAGTGCAAGACATTTTTATAATGTTTTATGGAAATTCTGATCTTGTTTTCTGCTGCTCCAGAGACTGGAACATGGAGCAATGGATGCAACCTCCAGGAACAGAGATTCCACCTCAACATTAGGAGGAACTTTTTGACCATAAGAGCGGTTCGGCGGTGGAACACACTTCCTCGGAGTGTGGTGGGGTCTCCTTCCTTGGAGGTCTTTAAACAGAGGCTGGATGGCCATCTGTCGGGGATGCTTCGTTCATGATTTCCTGTGTGGCAGGGGGTTGGACTGGATGGCCCTCGTGGTGTCTTTCAACTCTACAATTCTATGATTCTATGATTCTATGATCTTGTAAAATAGTGTTAAGGATAGGAGGGGAAAATATCATTTGACACCTGAGCATATCAATTTTATACACAATGTGTTTTTGTATTTTTACATGTGAAGTAGCTTAATGCTACTTTGGGGATAGTCTATATTGTCAGGTGGTAGCACACACTGGGAACCTCTTCAAAAGGTCCAGGCAGCAATAAATGGTAGCAGAGTAAATAATGTTCCTTCCAAGCATCAGCACAAAAGAAAAGACACAGGCTTATGTCTAAAATGTTCTTGTTCTTTACTTGAACCTAATAAAGACTATTTACAATATATTACAGCATCCACAGAAGGAAAACAATCTTCACACTTCAGATTCAAAACAGATCTGTTCAGTCCAACATCATAGCACAAACTAAAACTACCCAGCTCTGCTGAGTTCCTAGTACCTCCCCCCGGTGAGCTCTTCACAAATTTAGCTCCAGGGCTGTGAGCTAAACAAAATGGATATATTTGCAAACTGCCAGCTAGCTCTGCAGATCTGTGTAGATTATTTGCTACATCACAGCTCTTTAGAGAATAAATCTAAATACTGTATGTCCCAATTTCCTGACATATATGACCTTCCTGATCTTGAGTAATTTCACATGTCTTGTGGAAATTCTGATGGATTTCCATGATTTTATTTCCTGTAGGGCTTGAGAAGGAAATTCATATTTCACTTTGAATAAAATCTGGTGATAAGGTAGGGATGTGAAGGATCCCATACTTCCCAAAAATAGTAGTCTCAGGACTTTATCAGACACAACCACTTTAAATGTTCTCTTGCTGGGATTTAAAAAGAGCATTTTTATGCTGGGAAAAGAACGTCGCCCCCCACCCCACCCCTGCACTTACCTTGTAATCCTGGCAAAGGCTCCCTGCAATAAACAGGAAGTGAACGGGGCTGGATGTCCCAATGTCACCTGGAAGTGTTTGCACTGGAGCAGCTATTGTCAGGGTAAGTACGTGATTTAAATGGCCCGAAGTATCTCATGCTGGCAATGCCAGCAAAAAAAAGCAGCAGGGGGATCTATTGACGGCTTAAGCCATCAATTACAAAGGATGTGATTTTGCCTCTTAATAACCATGAAGGGGTGATGTTGTCTGATCCACGCACCCTTTTGTGGTTATGTGGCATCCTTATGACACCGTATTTTCCTTGTCTCATAAAGTCTTCAGTCAAAATGTCCTTATTTTCAGTTCGCCATATATAAACATTGCATGTTTGGGGTCACTTTCCACTAAAGTGGATATGTAGTTTCTGCAATATAGGTCAAACTGTTCTCCAGTGGTTAACTTCACTGCTGCATGTTTTTCACTGCTTCCACAAAAGGTCTGTTTTATCATTTTCTGTATTCAAATCTGCAGCTGTCTTTCTAAGCAATAGAGTGGCTCACTGTTGCATATTGTATGAAAATGTAAACTATCAAATTGTTCAACTGCTTGCATGTCCAGGCACTGCTTTTAGTTCCCATGGCTCTATCAGTAATATTCTTCAAACTGCTACCTGTTAAGGTTGTTTCTCAGCAACACTGTATCCAGGCTTTTATTATGATATCGACATCATCTGTAACCTAAGTGGTTACCATAACTGAGACAAAGCACTCATATAGTGTGTGGCTAAGCTAGCAGGCACTATATTTATTCTGTCAATTTCTGCATGAGCAAATCTGCTATTCTGGCACTCTGGAGAAATCCTGGTCCAAATTTCTAGTTTCTTGCAGAATACAAGAAAAAAAAATCTATGCATTTATTTAACAAATAAGGGAATTTTAAATCACTTTCAATACTAACCATTTAGAGTCTTATAACATTTCCTGTCAGTAGCAATGCCTTCTTGGCAATGCTGACCAAGGAGATTTAGCAATGTTTATTATGTCACATGCTACAACTTGGTTGAGAAAAGTGGGGGAGAAGAGAGGGGGACTGGTGCATGCTGGAGAGATTATGGTTTTCTAAAATTGGTGCAAAGCTCATTATGTAAAGAATTCACTTGGCATCCAAACAGCTGTGTTTTAATCTCTGGCATTTCCAAACTCCATGCCACAACAGAAACTCTCTATAAGACTTTGTAAAACCAGATATGGTAGTGGGCTAGGGTGAATCCATCTGGCCAGTAGTGGAATGGGTTAGATGCAACTGACGTAAAATAAGGCAACTTCATATGTTGATGATTTTTTACTCTGATCTAGCAAAGTTAAACACTTGTAAATTCCATTAATTTCAGTAGAAAAGTTAAACTCTGGAAGCTGTACTGTTAAAATAAATGAATTTTAAAATAATTAACTTTGGCTAGGTTATGTCCATCATATTTGCCCTCATTTGAACTAAATCTTGTATTTTGGAATTTATGCACTAGTCCAAACATGCATTACATCATAACACAAGCAATTGTTATTTTGTTCACATGATAGCCAGAAAATTTAAGTCTGCATTGAAAAGATTATTAGTCCTTCCTTCTCTCTCTGTCTGTGTCTCTGCATTGCACAAGGCTCTACCTCCAGAATTGCTACTCATCTGTTGTGGTTCAGTTTTACCCGTAACAAAACTGAAATGTCCAAGAATTTGCTATGTATGCATTATTGCAGCTTATCTCTCACATAGCAGTTTATCCTAAAAGTTTATTTTTCACATTCACAGAGGAAAACCAATAAAACTAGACTCCTGTTAAGACATTTAAACAGCTTGGGAGATAAACTTTCAAGGATTTTTCTCCTGAAAGTTAGGATTAGGGCTATGAATTCACTTGCTATTCTTGAGCACTAAAGCTTTGCAGAGATCTTTCTAGAATTCTTACTTTCTTGGTGAGAGGTAAGCTTGAAATGATTGTTTTTGGCCTTGTTTTTATACTTTTTAATATTTTTTTTCTTAGTTCTTTCAGGATAATTCAAACATGAACATAGGTCTAAGGCCATTTATCATGGCAATGTCCACTTGTCCCCATGGCTTTCAGTCAGCTAAAGAGTATGCCAAAATAATTTTGTTAGTCTTTAAGCTGCCTTTGTTGGAATTAATGGAGGCTGATCTTTTGATGAGGAGGAACTTTTCAATGAAATAGTGAAGACAGGGCCACTTTAAATGTACCGCCAAATCCGCATCTGTAGGGCACCCCAAAGCCTCAGGGGAGGCATCCTAACCCTCCTTCTGGCTCCTGTGGGACTGCGGTGAAGGAGATGGATCACCAGGGGCAACTTGGGGCAACCCAGAGGTTGCCGTGGGGTGGTGGTGGGAGAGAACCAGTGAGCGGCAGAGCTGGAGGTGCGAAAGCAAAGCAGAACGAAGCAGCCTGGCAGATCCTCGGGTTTCTTCTGCAGCTCCAGAGAGCTTGGGAAGGGGTGGGCTGGTGGTTTTGTCTCCTCTCCAAGCACTGATCCCAAGGAGAGATAAGTAGCCACCGAGTCCCCTGGTCTGTTTAGACTCTGGACCTCAGACAAGCCTCAGCGGGCAGTTTGAATTCGCTGCGAGAGTTTCCTTGGCCTACCTGGACCAGGTCCTCGGATTGTGCTCCGCCCATTGCCTTGGGGGGCCTCTGGATCCAATGGCAGGGGTGGGGAGCAAAGAGGGGGGAGGGAAGGGGGCCCAGGCTCAGAAGAAGACATGTGTTCTCTCCTCCATTCTTCCTCCCCCACCCCCTGCCTTGCCTGCCTCTGTCTCTTCCTTGCCTTAAGCATGCAAAAAAACAAAACAAAAAACCTCTCACTAGGTAGAGCTAAGCGGAGGTGCACAGGGCATGGAAGTAACCCCTTACAAGTGCTGCACCATTACCTGTAATTAGTTACTTGGAGAGGGAACGAGGCCGTCAAAAGTAACACAATGAACAACAACCCGGGAAACCTCAGCGGATTAACAGTTCTAGGACTCTCTCTCTCTCTCTCTCTCTCTCTCACACACACACATTTCTTTAATGGACATTTTGACAAGGGTTTTTTCCCCTCCATTTTTTTGGATTTTATGCGATTCTCTTATCAGCCCTAAGGTCCCCCCCCCATTTAAAAATTGGTAATAGGGAAGGAAAGAGCAGTTCACCTAGTGATGTCATGCATTCCTCTGTGTAACTAGTAATGGTGCTAGCTCTCTCAAATACTGTGAATAGAAAATGGAATGATAATTTCTTCTCCCCCGCCCATATATATATATATATATATAAAACAATTACCCCACCTTTTAGCCACAGATACTTCACTATTTTTTTTATTTAGTTATTTATACCCTGCTCTTCAGCCACAAGGCTATCAGAGTGGCTTACAAATTGTTTTTAAGCAATAGCTATTTAAACATCTACACTGCATTAAATAGTTTCCAATGTGTGTTAGCTAATTGACTATTTGACTTCTGGGGAAGGGAAAGCTCAGAAAGGAAGGGGGATAAAAGAAATGGAGGTGCATAGAAAAGTCAACCCAGGGAGTTTTCTCTTTCTCCCATTCAAAATATTAACAATTATTTAAAAAAAAAAAAAAGATGATGAAGTGATGATGCACTGAAAGGAACTGAACATTAGGTGAGAGCTAACTGTTCCTTCGTTATTGTTACTACTGATTATGGCATAAGAAACTGAAATACCCATCCAAATATTGCTGATACTTCAGGTGGGAGAAGGCTGTTTTTAATTTTTTTTTAAAAAAAAAAGATGGAGATAAAGATCTTCTCAGGCAGGGCGGGTTTAATGGCCATGCACCAACTGCAGGGGCACCGTCATTGTGGGGGGGGGGCGTCGTAACCCTCCTCCTGCAAAAACATTATTAGCGATAATCTGAATATCTTGTACTGTGAATAGGTTAGGTTAGGTTCCATTGACCTGAGATAAACATATGGGGGCCCCAAAATAAAGTGTTGCAGAGCCCCCCAAATTCCTTAAACTGGCCCTGAGTGAAGAGAAGATCAGGATATGTCCCACTCAAGTGTTTTCAAGGCTGTTTTGTATAGTCTAATGTTATGGTCTTGTCCTTGTGAAGTTGACAGAAAGTCCTGAAGGGATACCCACAAGGACACTTCTCAAATTCTGGAAGATTCATAAATGTTGTTTGCCCTATATGAAAATAAAATGCTGTGAATAACTGAATAAATAAAACTTGTTTCCATAAAGGCTGCTTCAATACACAAGTGGGAATATCCTCTCTGGGAAACATTCTCCAGCATGTTTAAAATACAAACAAACAAAGCTTCTCTTCCAGTTTCTCACCCACTTCTATTGAAGAAGAATATCTGAACAAAGTGCTAAGTTTGCCTTTAGTGAGATCAGGTGACAACCCTTAGGTGTGCAGACTGAATATTCCTGAGATTCTTTAGACTTCCACCACAATTGCAAAGGTAACTCTCCTGACCTTTGAATACCTCTCACATCTTCTCCATATTTTTTCCAGTTTTTTTTTTAAATAGTGGTTTTGGTAGGTCATTTTTGGTGAGTCATGGGGCAGTAAATTGGCCACTTAACCATCTACAGTTGCACACCTTGGCTATACAGCAATAATATCTGATTTGTTTTAACAGTGGGATAAAATAAAGTTTGGAATTTCCCCATTCTGAATTCCCATTAGCCAGTAGAATCATTATGCTCCAATGACTGTAGCTTTCAAATTTCATACTGGGGAACACTGGTATTCACACAAACTTTGTCAATGGTCCTTCTATCAACAGATTGGTAATGAAGACAGAGTTACCCCAAATATAGCTTTTCCATTGTTTCCAATCTTCTGCGATTAGGGGTGCATGTGGCATTTGATCTCTGAAAGTCTCTATAGGAAATGACTTGATCTGTTTGGGGGGTTTTGGACTAAGGTATGGCATGTAACATAGGTGTCCATTAGATGTCACACTCCTCTGAACAACCATTGTTTATTTGTGCTGTCTAAATGCATAAAAATATACATTCTAGTACATATTTTAAGAGAATATGTGTGTTTCAGTTATAGAGAATTTAAAAAAAATGTGTGTGCAAAGAAGTTAATACAGAAATTATTTCCCAAATGCAGAATGTTTAAAAAACATTCTTTTGTTCAAACTACTTTTTTGAGAGAGTGAATCTTATAACAGAGATAGCAAGGGAATCTTTGCATAGTTAGAAATATTTTTGAACCTTTATGCAAAGAATGCAGAGTTCTCTCAAGATGTTCAATAAGATATATGAAACATGAAAACATTATTAAGAATCCATTTTTGTTCATTGGCCCTAAAAAGCTTTAATTGCAATAATATGGTTGCTCCTAGATTCCAGGAACTGCAAAGAACTTTGCTGTGGCAGATTTAATGCATAGGCTTTATATAGCTAAAAGTGCCTGTATAAATAAAATATGTCTGACTTATAAGTGGGAAAGAACTTTGGAACTAAAATATCAAGTACTTTCTTATAAATAGGCTCTGGGCAGGTACATCTCCTTTTGAAAACTGGGATCCTATGATTACAGGAAATAGTTATCTTTGCATCATGACTTTTGCTATAAGGAGAGACTGCTTAAGTAAATGCTGTAGACATAATAATTAGACTTTTTAGACTCTTCCATTACATTTCTTCCAGCAAAAGAAACCTGAATCTCACAATGTTTTATGTAAAGTAACCTGAATTGTTTTCATACATAGAAATTTAGCAAGTTTCTGTTGGAGCATTAGAAGGCGAGAATCATTGCTAAGAGGACTAGAACATTAGAAAGTAACTATGGATTATTGTGTTAATAGTAATGCTATCTCTTTGTGGTCTCTATTATTATTATTATTATTATTATTATTATTATTATGAAATTCAGACTGGCTGTAGCTTCTGATAGTTGGTCAAAACAACATCTAGGAGCCTAAGGACTTTTCCGGACGGGGTTTTGTAACGGAAGCAGCCTCATCCCCATTGCGAGGCTGCTGCGTGGCAGAGGGTCTGTTTCGGATGACACTCTTCCCTGCCGATCCCCTGACAATACTGTTGCATAAGTGCTGGGATGCTGCAGTGCCATATTTGGCGATTTTCTAATCACAATCAACTTTCGTGATTAGAAAATCACCAAATATAACGCTGCAGCATCCCAGCACTTATGCAACGGTATTGGCAGGGGAGAGCGTCATCCAAAACGGACCCCCTGCCATGCAGTAGCCTCGCAATGGGGACGAGTCTGCTTCCATCACAAAGCCCCATCCAAAAAAGTCCTAAGTTTGGGAGCCACAGTTGATCATAGTTTACAGTGTAGCAGAAAATACAGTTCTGGAGTTGTCACCCCATTTGTAGCAAAACAAACGTCAAAGATGATTTTTGAGGTTACCATTTGAGGAGAAAGTCTTTAAAAAATTAAGAAAAATAAACATTAGTTTCAATATATCTAGTAAAGGAAAGAAAGGGTCACCCTCATCCACATGTAATGAGTTTTTTCTTGTAGTGCTCTTACATGAAAAAGCACTCTCACACTGCCCTCAAAAATACTTTCAGACACTAGTTTCTGCATTCATTTAATCTGCTTCCCTTCTGGCACTGCCTGAAGCACTTTCTTCACTCTGCTGTGTGGCTAGAGTGAAATAATTTGTTTTAAAATATATGAGGCCCAAACTATTAAGTTCTGTTTGGATTGGTTAGTTTATGCTTTTACCTGGACAGAAAAAAACACAAAAAACAGTCCTTGTGGTTGATACTTGCAGGGCCCATGGCAAACTGCCAAAGAAGATGACAAGCTAGGAAAACTTTTATCTTGCAAATGAGCATTCTTTTTGGAGACCAAAGATTCACTAACACATGTAGTTCCAATAAGAATCTGAGGCAAATACCCCTTAAAATGGAATTGACATGTGGTAAAAACCTCAGTTTGCTGAGGGTTTTTTTTTTCTGGAGAAAACAGTGAGTTCTGTTACCACAATGGAGTAAGGTTGTGCACACATGGGCCATGTGGTGCCTGGTGCAGCCATTTCCCAACTGGGTCACAGGTGTTGCATCTTCTGAAGTCACCATGTAACCATGACTGGGCACCTCTTTCCTGGCCAGAGAAGATACAACAGGTAACAGGGTGGGGGAGTTGTGGGCCCAGGGCTGGAATAAACCAGCCAGAAGGTGGAGTATTCTGGCCAGTGTAGACAAGCCCTGAATTTCACTTTAGGAAAAATCTGGTGACAACCTAAGGATGCACAAAGCTGCCTTGGAAATTGTGTTAGTCTTGAAATAACTCTCTGGCTTCTGCAAAATTCCTTTGATCTTTCCTCCAATGTTTCCCACCAATGTGGAATCCCCAAATTCCATCCTAATTCATAGCAGCTCTAGTTCAGAAACTG
Organism: Gambelia wislizenii; assembly: GCA_030847615.1. Taxonomy (NCBI): domain Eukaryota; kingdom Metazoa; phylum Chordata; class Lepidosauria; order Squamata; family Crotaphytidae; genus Gambelia; species Gambelia wislizenii. The sequence continues at coordinate 189,092,765 of JAUMIR010000003.1, read as the reverse complement.
CATATCAAACAGTACCTTAAATTTGTGCATTAGTGGAAACAGCTAGTTTCTGTCCTTCAGATGTTACATTAAATATTAATTAGGATTAAGGCATTGGTGATCTGATAATTATACAAAAATGTGAAAATAGAGCTTTGTTGAAGATTTCTGAATTTCTGCCCCTTCTGCAAAGCTGTTCTCTCTTCATTTTTCATCAAAATTCCATGTCTGTTTTAGAGAAACATGTTTTTAAAAAGGCTGCTAACCTCACACAAACTGCAAAGATATAAAGTCCAATAAACATCTCTATTATTGGAAATCAGAATTGTCCCTCTGATTTAGGCTTACCCAATCCCTTGTGCTAGTGGCAGGCAGGCAGGCAATGTGTTTTCCAAGGAATATCTTTCATATTGTCTTCTTTTGGGGAGTTTGCCAAGACTCAAGAGTTTGCATTGGTGTCTGATGGCATCAGTGGAGTCACAAGGGTGGTGCGGAGAGGTTAAATCACACCAGGTGACACAGTTGGGGTGTGTGTGAAACAAACCTTAGTAACGCCACAGGTTGGCATATTAATAATGCATACTATACTAATTTAAAGGCATCAGAGCAAGGAGGCGAGGGGCGGCAGGGCTTAAATAGCCTCTGCCCCCACCCCTAGCCTCCCGTTGCAGGTGTGTGCTGTGATGACAATTTAACAGGCCTCATTTCCCCCCCTCGCATGCTGGCAAATGTGGCTCCCTCTCTGGACAGCGCTGCCACTCAGAGGGGAGCCCACTTGTAACAAAATTGCCATAACTAACTATGACTTAACCAGACGTGGTAAAAAGCTCAAGACAATGAAGTTACTGTACTGCAAATGGGTCCTGCTTTTACATTACATTGTGATCCTTGTGTGCTGACTCTGTGCCACAACCGTGAATAAGGCATTGCATTTAATTGACAGGGAGGTTTTTACTGTGTCTCATAAAGCCCACACTGAGATTCCTAGAGTTACTGATAGGAATAAAAAGCTGGTAAACATATATATTCATGTGTGAACAGCTAAGGCAGGTGGCTTTTAATTTTTTCATATTTAGTTCATCTCTATTGTGTCCAATTCAAATTTGAAAGACTACTTAGCCATCTGAAATGGTGAAAATTAATTTCTTCTTGCTTCACAGTCTCTTTTTCCCCCTTAGCATTAAGGACAGAATTTTTAAAACCAGAGAAGTGATTTGCAAACATTATGCAAACAACATGAGTCTTCCAACAGTTTAAAACCTAACAGATTTATTCTGCCATACGTTTTTATAGACCACATCACACTTTTGTCAGATCTGGACTCTGGCCCATCAAACCTAAGGAAGAAAAACTGGGGAGCATCTGAAGAAATCTGGAAGAGGAAGAGGAAGAGGAAGAGGAAGAGGAGAGGTCTTAGGGTTCTCCCCCCCCCTCACTCTCTCTCTATATATATAGCAAAAAAGAACATCACATAAATATATGACACCCAGTTACATAAACACATTAAATATACTTGTACAATTCTTACAGCTTGTACATATCCACTTCAAATCAAAACTACAGGGATTTCAGATCTAGAGACTCTAAAACCATTTACCAACATAATGAAAACATGCAAATAGCTGAGATATAAATGAATATGTGTGTGTGTGTGTGTGTGTGTGTGTGAGACAGACAGAGAGAGAGAGAGAGAGAGAGAGAGAGAGAGAGAAGTAGTACCATCTACTTATTATTGTTAGTGCTACCAGAGCAAAAACCTGTGGAGAGGTTTCCTTACCTTTAATGAGTGTGTAGAAGAAGGAATTTCTGTAATAATTCAGCTCTTTCCAATCTTACTCTGGTTTGTTGTTGTTGTGTGCCTTCACATTGTTTCCTACTAATGGTGACTCTAAAGCAAACTGAGGGGTTGTCTAAACAGCTGTCCAGAATAACAGCTCAAAATGCCAGCAGGATAAACAAGGGCTGGGAAAGCAGCCAAGCCCCAGTGATAGTTAATTAGTGAGAGCCAGATAAATTTAATAAAAAGTAAGGTTCTGTTTCTTGGAGAAGCAGCAATACAGGCAAGAAGGCAGACAGAGAAGAGTCCAGAATATAGTCCAAAGGTCAAGGATTACAGAAGACAGCGTTGTCCAGAAGTTGGTCCATGGGTCAGCAGGATAAGGCAACAGGGTAGTCAGGAACAGTCCAAGGTCAAGGCCCAAGTCAAGGCAGCAAGGATTCAGGCACCAAAGTCATCAGGAAGCTTTCTCCAGGCAGATCAGTTGATCTCTGACAAAGCCTCCATTGCCTCTTCGAGCCTGTATAAAGCAATTAAAGCTTTGTCAGGTGTTTCTTAATGAGCAAGTTCTTCTCATAAATTCTCAGAGACCTCTGTTGAGCCTCCTTTTGAGCTCACTGCTGGGTATACGATGGTGGAGGTACCTTCTCCTCTTCTTCGTCCTTATCTGAGAGGGCAGGACTCTCTGCTGAAACTGATGCCAACCCACTCAGACCAGGCTTTTTTCTCTTCTTGAGCCTCTAGGTTGGCAGGGTTCCCTGCTGGCACAGGTGTGGATAAACCTATGCCAGGGTCCCTAGGGCCATTCCCTGCCATGTAATTCTCCTCCTCTGGCTCTATAGCCTCATCAGGCTCACAGGGCATGACAACAGCAGAAATACTCCTCAAAGAATGCAAAGAGAATACAGGCTGTTTTAATGGCATCCCACATCGTTTCAATGTAGTCAGAAGAGCGGGGGATAAAAAATAAAAAACTGTGAAGGGAAAACTCAATTTGAATCACTGTCCCATAGGAGAGGAAGCACAAGCTGGTTGGCTGGACAAGGGTAGGGTTTGCTAGCGGGCAAATGCTTGGAGCCACCGTATTGGGTTTTGCCTTAGTGAGAGATCTCCAAGGTGATTAAATGGGGTGTTTTGTGGGTGTGTTGTTGTTGTTGTTTTGTACAGACAAAATATTGCTCGAGCACACAATGTAAAATAGTTTTTTAAAAGTTTGGCGGTGGCAAATAAGGTAAGTAAAAACGTGATTAAATCACTCACAGCCGCCATGTTGACTAGTGTGCATGCGAAGCTTTGGGGAGGGGGCAAAACACCATTAAGACAAATCACAGTTGCTGCGATTTGCTATTACTGCGGAGCTATTACTGCGGGCAGGGCGTGTTTTGCTTTGTATAGACAAAGCCTGTGAGACAATGAAATAATGTTTAAGAAAGCATAAGTGGATCTGGGTTAAAGGAAGATGGGCTGTCTGCAAATTCTGTAAGATTAATAAGAATGGGATTCCTCATTTAGGCTATGGAGGATTTAAAGAGTTTACTCTCTGAAAGATGTTATAAGAGTTGGAGTCATCATCCTTATTTAGGGACAGAGTCCAAAAAGTTTAATTTTAAGAACCCCTCTACCTCCTTTTTCAGTAGAAGCATCTCATTAATAGAATTCACTTTTTCTGTTGCCCAGAATCTAAGCAGATTTGGGATGGTATAGCTCCAAGAACTTGGTGTCCTAGGGAACACTTGTTATGTTGTTTCTTTTGTTGCAGAGGTATTCTAGTTGTTCTATTGATGCAAATCTTTTGACATGTCACTTCATAAATAATATAAACAACAAAACTGCTGTTACAAGGGGTGAAATAGTGCAAAGGATTATTGAGGGTAGGGGTTTCATGTGAATTCTCCTGTCTACATTAGACACGATGGCCAAAGGGATGATGCCCCATGGATCTGGTTGCACCCATGAGAGCACGGTGTGATATCTGTGTACCTTGGATGTGTCCTCACCAGAATGTCCTTAATATTGTTGCTACTTTGGAATGAGATTTGGAGTTTACCTGACAGCATTGCTTATGCTGGGCCAGATGCTAGTGTTTCTTTTTAAAAACCTGTGTGTGCATGTGTGCACCTTCGAGGCATCTGTTAGCTTATGGTTATACCTAGGGTTTTCCTAGGCAAGGAATATTCAAACGTGGTTTGCCACTACTCTCTTCTGAAATCTAGCCTATAGCACCTGGTATTTCTGCCCCCCATCTGAGTACTAACCAAGCCTACCCTGCTTAGCTTTCAAGATCAGATGGGGTCTGGTGGCTTCAAGGCATTTTACTACAGGTAATGTGTTTAAAAGTGAGGGTACAGCTGAGAATATTGGACTGTGCTCTATTCTGTTTTCTTAAACGATCAGAACGTGAGTGTGAGTGTTCATGCAATTCACTTCATATGGTTAATGTTGACTCTTCCAGCTGAGGAGGACAACAGAAGTTTGTTGTGCCACTTTTTATTATTCAGTTCTGAAGTACCAACAACTGTTTCTTCTTGTAAGGTAGGCTTGGGCACCCTTTGATAATAAACCTGTCCTGTGAGGTGGTGTTCCTTTTACACAATGGATGCAAACGTGAAACTGTGTCAACACTTATGTATTGTAAATGAATATACCAGTTGTATTTCATTTGACAGGTGCATCTTGGAAGTCCATTAAAGCAGAATCCCCTTTCCTTCAGCTGTGAGTATTGTCTGTGAAAACTATCTGCTCTAAGCATCTTTGGAATTCCTCATGCCAGGTCTCTCAAAAGTAGTTAGCTAACAAAATGAAATTCAATACGGAGAAATGTAAAGTACTGCATTTAGGGCGGAAAAATGAAATGCATAAATATAGGATGGGAGAGACCTGGCTGAATGAGACTATGTGCGAAAGGGATCTAGGAGTCCTAGTAGACCACAAGTTGAACATGAGCCAACAGTGTGATGCGGCAGCTAAAAAGGCCAATGCAATTTTGGGCTGTATCAATAGAAGTATAGTGTCTAGATCAAGGGAAGTAATAGTGCCACTCTATTCTGCCTTGGTCAGACCTCACTTAGAATACTGTGTCCAGTTCTGGGCACCACAATTCAGAAAGGATATTGACAAATTGGAGCGTGTCCAGAGAAGGGCAACTAAAATGGTGAAAGGTCTGGAAACGATGCCTTATGAGGAGAGACTTAGGGAGCTGGGTATGTTTAGCCTGGAAAAAAGATGGTTTAGAGGTGATATGATAGCCCTGTTTAGGTATTTGAAGGGATGTCATGCTGAGGATGGAGCAGGCTTGTTTTCTGCTGCTCCAAAGACTGGAACACGGAGCAATGGGTGCAAGCTCCAGGAACAGAGATTCCACCTCAACATGAGGAGGAACTTTTTGACAGTAAGAGCTGTTCGGCAGTGGAACACACTCCCTCGGAGCGTGGTGGGGTCTCCTTCCTTGGAGGTCTTTAAACAGAGGCTGGATGGCCATCTGTCGGGGATGCTTTGATTGTGATTTCCTGTGTGGCAGGGGGGTTGGACTGGATGGCCCTCGTGGTCTCTTCCAACTCTGCAATTCTATGATTCTATGATTCTATGTAATAAATAACATTTTAGTAACCTTAGCATGTATGCCAAAATATGGTTTTGCCATCTGTGCTGTTGTTTTGCAGTACAGTATATATGGGAGAGTGTACTAGCCGAGTGGAAAGAGAGTGTTCAGAAAACACAACAGGACCTGTCTTTAATTTAGTCTTGCAAATAATACTCCTCTGTCAGTAGATATTTATGGGAAAGTAGAGTCTGGAAGGTGTTAACTATCCTCTCCATCTGCTTCACAGGGTCAAAAATATAATGGGTAAATCTAGTTTAATGGGGTCCATGCAGCTGACCTGAGGCACTTTACTGTCCACTGTGGAGAAGCATTTGACTGATTAAGTGGGCCAGCTTTATTGACTGCATTATTAAATATGAAGCCTATAAAACTGAAGTACAATCGTTTCCTTTGCCTTCTATTCAGGCAATACTCTCATTACAAGTGCTAGGGTAGAATGTGTGGCATTTAGAAAAGATCAGAAAATAATCCAATGAGATTTACCAGAAAAGGGAAAACATATGAATTATTGACTAGGAGAGTCTGTAACAAATGCAGCTCCTTTAAACACAACTTCATAGATGGGGACAATTCTAATTTTATTAAGGAAAATAATCAGCAGGAAGTTCCAGGGATTTTGTTTCCCATAAAATCCAAATTCTGTAGTTTTCTTCCTTATTCTGCCATACCTGTTCTCCTAAACCCTTCTGTCCAGAGAATTTTACTAGTCTTACTGAATGTATTTTGTTTGCCCACAAAAGTTTCAAATGTTTGTCATTGTTGGAACCTAACATTTCATTGCACACAAAGTCTAATGAGAGCACAGACTTAGAAAAGTTACTGCTGCCTACGTAGTCACCCCAGTACAGTCTGCTGGGGCTGGCTTAGAGACAGACAATTAGTGACTGGCCTAAAGTTACCCAGTGAGCTTTGTGAAAGAGCAGGGATTTCAACCCAGACTCTCAAAACTGTTGAGAGGGCTTCTGCTTGTTACATTACAGATGGAAAGTTGGTTCTTGTGGTCCCATTTTGTTTTCAGCAGTGGGAGACAATTCACTCATACATGCCAAGTCCTCAATCTGTAGCGTTCCAATTTTAGTATATGTGCTGCGGAAGTGAGCATAATCTATAGCTTTCTTTTATCAGATTTGCCCTCATGCTGCTCCCCCTCATTTCCTCTGCTGCGTTTTGATAGCACATTGATCAACTAGAACTCCTACACCATTGTGGTGCAAAACAATTGCTGGATCATACATTTAGCTAAACTGCTGTTTTGTATTTTCTCTCAGAAATGTGGCAAAATTTACTTTTTCAGGCCGTGTGGAATCTTATACCAAAGCTTGTCTAGATGAGGGAATAAAATGTGTATTGGTGTGCATGTACGCCAAATTGCAGCAGCTTCCATCTGTCTCCACTATTTTTTGCAAGGTCACTGGTGTCCAAAGCTATCCGTGTCTGCTGTCCAAAGGAGGCATGCCAGCAAATCAGGACAGTGGTCATGAGTGATTTACTTGCGGTTGTATACTCCCCAAATTGCCCCCGCCAAACACTATTTAAAAAAACAACAACTAAATCTAAGGTGCAGAAGAGCAATCTTCTGCTTGAATAATGAAAAAAAAAAAAAAGAAGGAAAGAAAGGCTGTTTCATCACCACAGCACGTGATCGATACAGTGACAATCCAACATGGTGGTTCTGGTATCAGCCTTCTTAGCAAGCTCTGCCCCCTATACACATTCAACGAATCAGCTGTCCGCTTCAGCAATGTGCTGTGATGCAATTTGGTTGTCCTAACATGTGGGAGTACACATTTTCCCCACAGTTGTAAAAAAAAACTCAAGAAAAATCCGAGAGGCTTTTGCTGTGGACTTTCTCCAATTTTTGCTCCCCCTCCCTCCAAAAATGATGGAATGCTGCATGATCCCATTTGGACACATGGGATTCCCCGCAGACTCCATGAGGATTTATTTTCTCGTCTGGACTAATCCATATTCTCTTATCTCTACAGCCCTTTTGAAAATTGCCTTTTCTCTGGATTATGCCAAATGTGTGCATGTTCCATTCAAAAAGCAGTGTCCCCTACTTCTTTGAAAAGCAAATTCCTTTTCTGTTTCATGAGGAAACAACTTGGTTGTAGGTATCATGAGGGGAAGAGACAGGCAAGATTTGGACTCCTGGGATCAGTCACCTCCTTAACTGAAGCCATCATAATCTGGTTGAAAATAAAACCTACTGGACTTTTTGGTTGATGTTGTTGCCAGAATACAAGTATTTCATAGACTTTCACCCCCTCAGTGTCTTCCACTAATTTTACTTTAAAAGGAATTTGGAAAGAGATTGCATGCTAGCAAAAGGTGACAGATGGACAGGCCTGATGGTTGAACTTTTCTAACTGCAGATGTAAAGAAAAGCATGACAGACTTTTTGTCTTAAAACCTAACTGGAAGCTAATCATTGAAGACTGAAAAGAAGCCTAGGTACTTGCCAGCATTTGGCAAGAACTGTGCATCATCTTACAAATTCTAGCTTCTGGTACATTAGGTACATCACTCCAGAATTCAGCTAAGCTGGCAGCATGCTTATAGTGACTTGTATAAAATCACATTTTGTCTTTGTTCATAGTGAAATGGGAGGCTTTCTCTGTTGACTGAAAAAATTACTGACACTACATATACCAAAGCAGGTTTTTTTTTTATTAATATTATTTGGCTGCTGGGTTACATTGGTGGCGGTGGGTGTTGTTGAGTGACCACATGCTGTACAGCCATCACTAATAGATGGTCCAATTTTTTTTCACAGTAAGGCATATAGCTATATGTTTAATTCCTGACTTCTTGTGTTTTAAGTGATTTTTGTAATATTATCCAACAAAAAAAGTTTTGACTTAGTTGATAGCATCCATTTTCACTTATTAATTACATTCATGTTCTTAGCCATGCCAGAAATAAAGACAAGATGGTGGAAGGAGCATTAAGAAGGCAAAATAGGCAATGCTGGAGCAAAGGAAATTGGTTAGTTCTTTTATTAAGAGGTGTGTGTGTGTGTGTGTGTGTTACATATTATAAATATTGCATTAGAGAGAGAGAGCAAGTGCATGCATGCATGCATGTGTCAGTGGGTTGTAATTCAACTAAAATAGCTTTCTTGCATTACTATTAATTAATCTTACTGTTACCCTTTTGCAATTAAAAGTAGTAAAGATTTTATTAAAAGATGGATGTCAAGTTTAATGTTTTCACACACTTTAAAAGAATGACACTAAGAAAAATGAACAACTGGATGTTGTCAGATGTTATAACATAACAGGAAATGTTGCGTATCAAGTATGAGCATCATACTAGTGCACACTGATTATTCCCCTCTTGTAGCAGGAACAAGTAAACCATGGATCTTCAGCCACTTGTTTTTCACTGTGGCATCCAAGGCCAAGAGCAGTCATGCTTATCCAAGCCTTCAGCAAGCCAGAGAAATCAAGCTAGAGTAAATCTGAAAGAACTAGAGAGAAGCAAGCCAGCATATCAAACACCTCTTGGGTTATTGACTTTGTTCTACCTCAGGCTGAAATGACCAGGAAACATTTGCCTGGTTTAATAGGCCTGCAGGTCCCTGGCTTGTCATGATGTTCATTAGTAACTCTAGGACTTAAGCCTCTTTCACACTACATATACTAGCACATTATAGCACTTCAACCACGATGACTGTCCAGCGGTTTGTGCCGGTTTTTAAAAAAGTCACGGGAGGATTCGGAAAATCGGAAATGTAAACAGCCTGAGACAAAATGTCTCGGTACTGGGATGACCGGAAATGGTGACTGGGGGCGGGCTTAGAGCTCAGGGACCAGAAAAGGATGGGTCAGTCACCCGTTCTACAGATCCAGCCTCACCAGCCGAAAACAAAGGCATCCCATCCAGCTGCATGAAGGTTGATGTGTGTGTGTGTGCGCGTGTGTGTTCTCAATCACCTTTTTAAATGGATTTCTACACTGCAAACCGTTCAGCTTTAATCTCTTCCTCAACTGCATGTTACAGAGAGATGGTCACCCATTCATCACCTGCCTTGATCACCTCCCTGGTATTCCAGCCTCTGAGCAAATGAACACCCTTTAATTCCCCCTCTGTGCCTGTGCCTTTCACATTGTCTGTCTGTAGCTGGTTTGCTGTAAGGGTTAACATTTTAAAGGGGAAACCCACCCACCCCCACCTCACTCGGCTTGATCTCCCTGCGTCTGAGCGAAAGATCTCAGTCTGGTCTTTCAAAATGCCTCTGCTTAAGGTGAAAGAAATTGCAAGCCTCTACTCTGCTTGCTTTCAAAAGGAAAGGAGATGGTTTAATTGTTCCTCTGTCTGAGGTCTTTGAAAAGTGCCTTCTGCCTCTGTTTCAAGGGTTAACTTTTTTTAAAGAAGCGAGGGGAATACCAAACCTCTGCCCCCCTCTCTCCCCCCCCAGCCAGCCAATAGCAGCACTCCTGGCACGGAACTTTAAAGGAAGTGTGTCACGAGGTTGTGAAAACACGGGTAATCGCATACTTGATTGACAGCCAAACAACAACAACAACAACAAAAAACAATTACTACAACCTAAAAAAAAAAAAGGAACTTTGGATGTGTAAATATCAGTCACGGGACCACCTGGGATATCCAGATCAGTGACATAAATCATATAAACAGCGAGGGGTGGATTCATGATCACAAAATCACGGTAAGCACCGTGCCAATTTCTGTCGTGTAGCTGGCACCCAAGAGATATAGCTGAGACCCAGTCTAGCAGCCAGTTACAAAGAGCATGACTTCAGGTCTCAAGAGTCCTTTATTGTTGTAAAAAGGGATTGTGCACTGTTGGTCTCTATGAAACTTCTGGATTTGTCAGATTTGGTATAAATAACCCATCTGCCTTGCCAGTTCAGCAGAGAATGATGCCAGTTCTTGCTGGCCATTTATGTCCCTGTTTCCAGATCAAGTCATTTTCCTTAGGTACTCTGAGTTGGAATATACCTCTTCCCAGGACGAGATCTGGGTAGACCACTCTAGCTTTGAGAAACAAAATGTATTTTTTTTAAAAAAAAAGGAAATGATACCAACATGGAAAGAACAGTCTAGCACAGGAACGAATATATACTGGGTGTGAAGCTTCAAACTGGGATTCATTCCTTGGCTCACTAGTGTGTGCCCTCAACAACAAAAGGGCTATTCAAAGATTTCCTTAGCAGTGTGTCAGTTTCTATGGTATATTGACTTTACATGTCACACTGAGAATCCCAGAAATGTTGGGCCATCTTCAAGGAGCTTTTCCCATGCTACCATCACTGTTGCGATACCCCATTTTTATCAGGACTATCTAAGAAGCCAAATGTGCATCTAGAAGGAGTTATTCCCACATAGATTTACAGGTTCAGTTATGTATTGACAAAAGAAAGTTGCTCCCTCAGTTCCTTCAATAGGATCTAACCCAGGAGTGAACAAAATGTGTCCTTGGATCCATGCATAGCCCACTAAGGGCTTGTCTATGTGAATTATATTCCCTGTCTTGTCCTCCCATCTTAGAGCCCTGCAGTCGTAATGATGAAGGTTTCCCCCCCCCCTCTGCCCTGAGGCAGTCCTCACCAACACTGGGGCAAAGGGGGGCTAACCCATAGCGGGAAAATGGGCTATGTCCCTTTATTGTGTGTTTTTTTTTTTTAATACCTGCTTCAACCCATTCCCACCAGAAAGGAATGGATTGAGCCTTTTGTGTCCACAGGAGCCCATTCTGGCTGGCAGGCTGACCCATTGTTGTAGCTGCTGGCCTGCCTTGCTCTTCTGAAGCAGGAAGGGGTCCCACAGCATATGACCAAGACTGATCACATGCAGGGATCCTTGGTCACATGTTGCAGGCTGGCTTCCACACTTCCAGGAGGGCATGGGAAATGGCAGAGGCAGCACTGCAGCCACAGATCAGCATGCCTGTCTGGACTCCAGCCTGTTTGGAGGTGGTAACAGAGAAGGAACAGGCCTGATGTGTGGCCAGGATACACCAGCGAGGAGCCAGTGCATCCTGGATCATGCAGATTAGCTCTGAAGATGAGGTTATTTTCCTTTTTCAGCCCAGCAGAATCCCTGGTCTGCATGTTTTGTGTCCAAAAGGAAAATATGAGTTGCTACTTCTGGAAGCCTATTTTACTAACCCCCCTCTTTTAAAGAATATAAAATATAAATAGAACAAAAGAGGAAACAAAATATTAGAGCATTGAGGTAGATGCAACAGACAGAGAACAGTCATCTGGTTAATTAATAGATTTTCATTTAAACAAAAAAGGCATACAGACAAACAGTTCAAAATCAACAAGAGTAAGAATTTTCTTCCTAAGACAAATTCTTCCAGTCCATCATGTGTTCAGACTGAGAAATGTAAGGAGATCTTTCTTTACAAGTGAATGTGATTAAGGGAAACCAGGTTGCTTAAAAATGTCTGTGTTAATTGTCTTCATTAGCTACTGTTAATTGATGTGTCACTTTCACTAAAACTACCACTGATGGTACTGTATATATCCAAACCCTTAGAGAAATGTTCTCCATATACCTTTTCTTTTTTCTTTTTTCTTTTTTTGCAATTGGTATGCATGCTACCACAAGAAGCAATGAAGTTAATAAAAATAGAAATGTTATTGCTTTTACACTTTTACATAGATACAAAAGGAGAAGGGCTCCAGAAAAATCCACATTTTTGTTGGACATTTTTTATGAGGTCAGCCACATCACACCAAAAACTTCTAATCCATGGGCAAACAAGCAAAAATATGCATCATTGTGTCCTGTTTCCCACAACCTCTCCATGAAGCTATGGAGGGATTTTGTCTATACCCAAAGGTTTATGCAACATTAAATACTAGCTATGTAGTGTGTGTATACATGCACACTCTCATGAACTGCTGCCAGTATTGACTTGTAGGGAAGCATGGATAATCTCTTGTTCCATGGTACTTCTGTGATTTTTGAATACCTTTTTTAAAAACAAGCTGGAGTGGACTTATAGCTACTTCCTGTTTCATTTATGTATTTTTGGCAGTCCATGCACTGGGCTTGTCTCAGGACCAGAAAATTGGTCCCATCCTTGATAGGAATGAGAAATGGGACTGCATTTGCCATACTCCATTTCCATACTTGTATGCTCCAGCTTTGATGTCCCATTTTTAAAGCATGTGAAAAGGTGTCCTTTATGTGCAGATAGTTCCCATGCAATTTGAAATCTTCATGACTGATGTTATTTGTTGCATGAAGAATTCCTATCCCTCCATGCCATCTCAAAAGCATGGATGTTGTGTTGAGGCTGGCAGATGTAATTAATTCCCTCCTCTGCAAGTACATTGACTGCAAGGAGGGGATTGTATTGTTTGTGTGTGCACATTGCAAATCACATTGAATATGATGAAACCAATCAGCGAAGCTCCAATTCATGTTATGCTACATGATAACAATGAGGTCGGTGTATTTTGATTTTCTTTACAACATTTAATTTCTGTATCGTTGTACAAGATTATGTTTTTATTAGGACCTATCCATCTGAGCATGGAGCATGGAAATGTCACTGAATTTCACTGTTGCTGTGAAGAGATGGTCTTGGCAATAAACCTTTTCCTTCTCTGTTGACTGTTGAATCTTACAGTGAGTGTAAGAACAGAGCAGGAACAGAGACTGCCCTTATATAGACTCAGCTGAACTGCAACAGAAAGGAGTACTGTTTTGTATTTTGGGATCATGTGGTAGGAAATTAATTCTCAAGCAAACCTGTTGGGCAGAAGATTTCAGTGAACATCTGCTGAGTATCTTCAGGTGATATAGTGGGCTAAATTCAATTGCTAGTCTCAATTATGGCAGACCTTTTGAATCAGTCGTATTTACACAAGGATTGGTTCAGCAATAGAGGAGATTATCAGATGTGGGGAACACACCAAAAATCATGTTCCCAACCATGCCAGAAGATAGCTAGAAGAACAGAAAGTGTGACCTTACCAGATGCCCACATCCTTCTGCCATTCTGGGGGTGTAGAACTGCTGTGGATGAGGCTTCCCTTTCCTTTGATGGGGAGAAGTCACTAATAGAAAGGGATGTTTTAGTCATGGCCACACTACCATGAGACACTGGAAGACAACATTGTCTGATAATCATGCCCCTTCCTGTTCTTCTAGCAATCTACAGATGTGTTTTTTTTGCCATGTCTGATAATCTCCAGAGTCAATGGGTCTTTTCTAATTGCAACTAGCAATTAGATTTACACCAACACTTGTCTAGTTTTGTACTTTTTGTAGTTGGCTGTAGGATTTGGTTTCAGTGACAGAACAGCAAAAGCTATTGGCAGCTCTATCTTTTCAATAGCTCTGAGCAAGAGCAGGCCAATACACGAGACACACTGCGTGTTTGCACAAAAAAAGAAATGCAGGAACTTAGGCTGTTAATGTGCAAATGATGATAAATGATGATAGGGATGCTTGAGGGATTTTCTTTTTGTACTTCTTCCAGCCTAACTGGAACCTAGCTGTTGATGGGATTTTGTGCTTCCTTAACCTTCTGACAAAGTTTTCAACTGAAAACATTAAAAACAAACAAACACCAGCTTGGACCAAATTGCACTGAAAAATGTTGCTTGAGGAAACAAACTGTTAGAAATGTGTATTTTCAAACATATATGGAAATGTAAAATATAAAGTATTGTTTAAATTTAAATGAAAGATAGAAAGTCCAATTCATAAGACATGGAATGGATTTATGGATGGGTACATGAGAAAGTGATGTAGTGTAGCAATAGACTGATTTGGATTGTTGTCTCTTATGTTGTTCTGCAATGAACATGTTTTTGAAATTTTGATGGGCCATGAGGATATCTATATGGGATATCTACAACTGAATGTGAATGGAGTTGTGAGGTATGGGTGTTTTACAGCCTTGGTGTGTCAAAGGTTAGCACACAATCTGGGAACTTAACTAGTGTTAATACTAATTGTGTGTGGTAGTCTTCCACTCCCTAAAGGTGTCCCAATTAGTCTGAACTTTGAGGAGGACTCAAATATTATAGGATGCCCTTGAGAATTTTAGGAAACAAGGTGCCAAGAACCACACCATCTGCTCTAAGAGTCTCAAGCCCAAGCCTCAAAGCAGATGCCAGTAGCATTGAACAAGTAGCCAGTGGTGGATTTAAGCCACCCCTACAGATACACACACAAGCCATATTAAATGGGAGATAACTTTAAAATAAAAATTTTAAAAAACTGATGTAAAAATACAGGATAGAGAATAGGAGTAAATGGTTACAATATTATTCAACAGGTCAAAATAACTATGCTAAATTCTTTGCTTTAATATATACCTATAGCCTAGGAACTGAAAGAATATTCAAAAATATGTTGAAATGGCACATTTTTCAAGCATCAAGAAGCCCTGATGAGGAGAATCCTTAACTGATGAGAATGTTCACATTTTGGGACTTATTTGCACAAAATTCACACTGTTTTGCTATGAAACAATATTTTTGTTCAAGAAACAGACATTTCTCCTGTTATTGTTTTATGCACAGAAAACACTGTTTCCTTCACAGCCATTTATGTTTTTACATTCAAACACATATAATTCTTTCATAGAATAAGCCACCAACTACAGCATTTTCTGTATAGAGAACATATTTTTCTGTACAGAAAATAACATATCTATGCTACTATTTTGGCATAAAAATGCACTTGCTAAAATAACTCATGCCTTCTTTTGAAAATTAAATTATAAAGAATTGCATCCATAAGAACTCAACAAAGAACTTTCAACAAGTTAGAATATGAATTCATAGTATGACCAAATATGGGGGCTAGTACAAGATAGTTTCAACACCATGAATCCGTACAAACATATAGGACAAATGAGCTAAATTCCATTTTATCAAGAACTCCAACCATTCAGGGCACTCATAGGCCCAAACCTCCCAGAAGCTAAATGTTCAAGCTCATTTTTTCCACCTCCCAATATGGGAAAATTCCTTCTAATTAGCAAAGCCTCTTGTTATCATGTTAGACCTTGGGAATTTCTAGCACTAGCCATAAATAAGAACAGATGTCATAGTGCTACTTTTTACATGCAGGCTGACCAGCACATAATGAAATTCAGTTCAGCCTAGGAAACATTAAAAAGAGCATGAAGAAAAGATATGATTTCTGCATACACATAGTAAAACAATTCTCGGACTCTTCGATGTGTGTAGAACTCATAATATGTTCAGTCATCAGCATGCAACTGAAGCCCAATAGCATCATTCTAGACAAGATAAAATTGCTGAAATAGATTCTAATTTTTGTAAATATATATATATATATATATATATATATATATATATATAATCAAAATCAAATATTGTTGTCTTGTTCAAAAATCTTGTAGAAAGAATATAGCAATCCTGTGTTATCCAACACATATATTATAGTACTCAGGGAGTCAAGATTGGCTGCTATGCTCTGTTAAATGTCCATCACGTAACAGTGTACTTTTCATCTTCAAAAGCAGATTACCCTCTGCACATATAATGTGTGAAATTGTCTTAATCTGGCTTCTGGGACAATTCGCTTCCCCACTCCTGATATATAACCTGTATTTTTGTAAGGATAGTATTGAAGACACAATCAAGGCATAGAGACTGGAAACAGAACCAGTGAATGCCAGAACAGGCTGCCCTTGATGCGGCACTTAACAGTTAGTCAGTCCTGGGCTGCAGTTACACAGGAGGTTTTATTATGATAAATTGCACGTTAGCACTTTTCTACACCAGTGGTGGGTAGTTTTCACAGTGTATGGAGGAAACAGCTGTATTTTGTTGCTCTTTGTTTTTTTCCGCTTTGAGATTCACACAGCCAAATGTGGTGGGGGCATGGCCAAGCATTGGAGAGAAGACAAAAGAATGCCATAGGAATGTCTACTCTGGCCCCAACTCCGTGTGCTTAACAGCTGATGGACAAAGAATGTCACCCTTTGCCTCTCTTTCCCCAGCTCCCTGCCCACAAATCAAGCTCCAAACAGAAGGTTTTTCCTCCTTGCTTAACAGCTGATTGACAAAGGAGCCAGCTACACGACAGACTAAAGTGAGCTTAATTCTGGATTTCCGTCCTTTCGGAACAGGGGTGAATAGTTCTTAAGATTTATGGCTAATTTGGATGAGTTTTGGCTGTAGTTTACACAGACGAAGGGGTCGGGGATGGCCAGGCAGCTCAATCATTATCATTAAAGCCCGGTAGAAGACGGAGAGGAAGGAAGGAGGGGGCAGTGCGAGGGTACCTTCGTCTGCATATAAATCAACAAAAAAGGAGGGAGACCATGGAGGAGATGAATAATTAAGTGGGAAGGAAAGCAGCCACATACACACACACACACTCACACACAAGCAGCTGGCTAGGATTCCTTAGCTCTGCAATCCCTGTCAGCTGTGCTTTTCCCATGCTAAAAGCAAGCCGGTTGGCTGGATGTTTAAAGCAAGCAGTAGACATGAAGGATTTCCTTGATCGCTACTGAGGAGATTATCACACTACACTGTTATAGCACTATTATTCCATTTTAACTGCTCTGGCTGCCTCCTGTGGAATCCTGGGATTAGCATTTCAGGGAGGGGCATGTAGAACTCTCAGCCAGGGAGCTCTTAGGCTTCACTAAACTACAAACCCCAGAATTCCACAGGGGGAAGCCACAGCATTTAAAGTGGAATAATAGTGCTATAACAGTGCAGTGTGACAATCTCCTGAGTCTCCCTCCTGGCTCCACATCTAGCCAGCCCACCCCTTCATCATAAGAACCAATCACAGTGCAGCTCTGCTGCCACTGTATTGGGAAGATTGCTGGTAACTCATGCAGACTTGCTGTTCTAGCAATATTGTGCTAAGTCACATTACTTTTCAAATAAACCGGCAAAAGTAGCGACATCCCCTGTCACACTATATTTGGGTATTTTGACTTACCCCCTTCTGAATGAGGCGATACTGTGGCTCGATCCATGGGAACAATGAGCAATCTTAGCAGTATATTTAGGGAAATATTTGCCCTTGTAAATGCAGCCCTGGATCACTCATGAGTCAACCTAAATCTAAATGATGCAAGTGTTTCTAAGCATGTAGTTGATCATCCATTATACAATAAAGTTTATTCATTCATTCATTCCTTTATTTAAAATAAGATCTGCTACTAAAAAAAAGCAATGTCTGAAATGTAATTCCCGCATTCCCACAAGGAATGAGTCAATCTCTCTTTCTCTCTCTCTCTCTCTCTCTCCCCTCCCTCTCCCCCACTTATCCCAATTCCCTCTTTTCCCCTTTCCTGTGATCCTTAGGACTCATTATTTTACCAATTTCTGTATTAAAATAGCAAGGTCTTTCATGTCTGTTAAAGGATATTTATTAATTAAATGTGGAGAAAATATTTCCAATATTGCATTAGTCAGCGAAAAACTGTCAGCTACCACAGGAGCTGCTGGCTGACCTTTGTTTTGCTTTTTTTCTCAGAAACCAACAACACAGTAGACCATTTCCATTACTATGAGCTGACTGGTAGTTCAAACTGCTTTTATTTTATTGGGGAAGAGAACAATTGTCTCTGCTCCCTGCTCTTATCTCCCTTGCTGCTGGATTACAATATATCTGCTGATTTTATGTTTACTGTCCCACATTTCCTCCCCTAAATGTTATCCTGTGAGGAATTCTTATACAGTTCCCTCTCAGGTGGAGAGTGCTGGGTGAAATGAATTGCCCAGCTGTATTTCTCTTGAAACACTTTCTGATGCCATTGCATGAGACAGAAACATAAGCAAAGGTGGAGGAAGATTAGCAAACCGAACTCCAGTTTACAGGCAACAGGCTTTACAATATCTTCAATTATGTTGACTTTTAGACCCCTGATAGGAAAGGAATTGCAGCTACTGGGGTCTTTCTTAAACCTGGAATTTCTCTACCTCCCTCTTGGAGATGCACATATTTTTAAAATATGTGTATATTTGGGCAAAACATTTAGGGGCTTAATCACACTGGATCTTCTTCCACTAAAATAGCATTGTTCCTAAAACAGTATCAATCAGGATTCCTCTCTTTCCTTTACACCTTGGGAACCTTTCCCAGGTTGCAACCTTAGTTTGTGCTAAAACATTATCACACACAGGACTTGGGACTGCTCAACCAATACCAACCAGTACCTCCTACAAGACATTATCTCTGCCCCTTTTCCTAGTTTGGTACACACACACACACACACACACCACCCTCCACACACAGAAATATAAACTAAAACTGTCTTATGTTTAGGGAGGCCCCCCTGCTCTCTCGCTCTGTGTGTGTGTGTGTATGTGCGAGAGAGAGAGAGAGAGAGAGAGAGAGAGAGAGAGAGAGAGAGAGAGAGAAGTTCCTGATCTGGGATTGATTTATTTTTTATTTTATTTTATTTTATTTTATTTATTTATTTATTTATTTATTTATACCCCGCTCTTCAGCCACAAGGCTATCAGAGCGGCTTACACATTGTTTAGCTGCTGGCTTTCATCTGGCAGTGATTAATCATCTCTGAAGCTCTAAGCAACAAGGGCAGAACTTCTCCTCCCTGGATGACCAGCCAAGAAGGATAGGGATGGAGAGAACACGTTGTTTTCTTTACTTGCCCTTGCAGCTTGTCCATATAAGTGGTACTCACCAGTTGAAACTGATCCAGTGTAATCCTACTCACAGAGTCACTAAACACCCCAATGTCAACTTCTGCTATAATGACAGCATCTAAGTCTGCTCTTATCCAAGAGATTTTATCTGTGAATTAATTTTTAAAAGTATCACAGTGGACTGCTGAAATCTCTAGAATTTTTTATATTTTAATTTTAAACTGTTTTTATTTTGATGATTTTAATTGTTTTTAAATTGGATGAGATTTTAATTGATGTTCTTTTCTGAGCCCCCTACAGGACTCTTTGGGAGAAAGGTGGCATTTAAATTAATTATATAAATAAATACATAAAATAAATAAATAGAATTGGATTCAGGGAGGAAGGTACTGAGTAAAACCTCTCACCTCCCCCTGAATTGGCTGGATGCAAATTCACAGATGCAATACATGCAGAAAAGATGGCTTTCTTCATTTCATGTATTTCCACCTTATAGAAACAAAAATGTTCTCTGTATCATGTCTTGTCAGATATAAGTCAAGTTTTCTGCCATATGCACACCAGTCATCCTTCCGACTTCAGCTCCCTGAGGCCCTATGTATACTAAGAAGCCCAATTAGTAATGGGTTGGAGAGGATGCTTGGGAGCAAATGTGTCAATAGCCTTAGCCAGGTCTTAATTTCATTTATTGACCAGGGCTTCAACAGGTTTGTTAGTGGTACCAGCCATTAAATGCTCAAAGGCTTTCCAGAATCCTGAAAGACCCATTAGCCTTCAAGGGTAGACCATTGTAGTAGGTTTACCACCCCTACAGGGACAGATAGTAGTTGCAATACTACCTCAGACAAGAAAAGGATCTGTCCATGACAGCTTGGAGGTATTGCACACATCTACCTACAGAGCTGTATGTTATAATTAGCATGCTGGTAAGAAAGTGCTAAGCTACAGTTTTCCATATAATTCTGTGTTTGTTAGGAATAATAATGATAATAATAATAATAATAATAATAATTTATACCCCGCCCCTCTGTTGAAACAATCGGGGTGGCTTACAAAAATTAAAATACAATACAGATAAAAATCCCTAAACACCCCCACCCCAACCCTACCCCATTAAAAATATTAAACAATATTAAATTATTAGAGTGGGTAGACAGTACCCACTGAATTGTCACACATGGTCTAGACTAGTGTTACATATCGTCTGTAGGATTTCCCCCTTATATGTATGCTTTCAACATTCAAAAGTAGTAAATTAAATTCTGGCATCCTGTAATAGTTAATATTAGCTTTGGCTGGTTTCTTTGGGCCAAGTAGGAATTTTTGCTCTCCATCCTGTTCTTTCAAGGATGGGATCACCTACTCTGTTGAGAGTCATGTAGAGAATGATGAGATATTGGCTGAGTTTTGGTATTGTTAAATAATTGGTTAAAGCAGAAGGATTTTGAGAGAGCAGCTACATTCCAAAGATTAATTGTGACTACCCAGGGGAAAAAATATGGTGAAAAGAGGTTCTCTTACTTCTCGTTGGAGTTCTGGCGTCCTGGGGTGGGAGGGACATAACCTTTGGGGCTGGTCTGAGGCACAGCCATATTTTTGTGGTTCCTAAAGACTGGTGTACTAAAAACATTGTATTTATGAGTTTGAAACATTGGTCATTGGGAATTTTTTTTCATATGTACATATTTCAAAAACATCTGTTGTGCTGAACCTTTCATAAACTGATAACCTGAGATTTTCATTTAAAAAGATGTTGATGGCAGCACAGTGCAAAAATGAGGGGTTGTTCACCCAAAGAATGACTATCTAGATGTTATATGTAGTGGGACATGGAATTGAGCCTCAGATTAATGGAGCATGATCCCCAAGGTGCACTGCAGAATCTCTTTTTATTTGTGAATCTCTTTTTATTATTCCGGCTGGCTGTATAAAGGGACAATATTAAGCATTTGGTAGAGAATCCCAGATTAATTATAAATTATCTCCAATGCCAATATCACAAACCATCTTGTTGTAAGCCACCTTGACTCCTGTGCTGGGAGAAAGGTGGAAAAATGAATAATCAATCAATCAATCAATCAATCAACCCTTTACTAGTACTAGAATTAGTACTGTATAACTAGAAATGTACAATGAGGAGGATGCACAAATTTGAGGTTCAGTCCCACATGCCACCACCTGTATAATATATGTACTTGGGCTGTAAGTAGAAATGGTGCTGTTCACTAAACAAGCTTATAGCTTAAATATATGCATGCACACACATACACATACACACCTATCTAACTATATTTTAGTAAAACTTAAAGGGAGATACGAGTCTTGAGTCCTGAATGTTTGCTCCATTGTAGACACATAACACTAACTGAGTTGTGGGAGTGGGGACTTCTATCTCCACAGCTTGAATGCCAATGCTTTAAGATTTGTAAGATACATGTAAATATCTTCTTAAGAGTGCTGGGTGTTCTTTACATGTTTGTGGGTCAACTTGTTATCTTTTTGTTGAATTGCATTTGCTAATACCCTTGGAGATTTGACTCAAAAGAACTGAAGAATCAAATATCAGGTTTCTGTTGTTTTGAGGTAAGCTTCTCTTTGAAATAAGAACCCATTGGCAAACAAAGTAAATCTTCCAAGGTAGTTGGAAACATCAGACACAGTATCAGAAGATAATGTTTTCAATGAATATAAATAGTTGGAAGTTACTTTCAAGACCAGTTCTTAGGTAAAAGAACTGTGATGTAACTCTGCCAAGAGTAAAGGATGCTGTACATGTACAGAAGATATTGAACGTATCTGATGGGAGAACTTCCAGACACACACTTTTCCATAGGGGTTGGCAACACAGTTTGATGTAATATTTCTAATGTTTCCACTTTTACTTACCAAATAATGATAAAGATGTGAGCTGAATGCTAATTCGTTCTGACTAGGCAAAATATATCCCACAAGAATCTAGCTTCTTTGGCAAATTTTAAAGAATGACTTAGTATATTTTATTGTATGTTAGCTTGATAGTGAGCAGAAAAGTGATTAAAATAACATTAACAAATAGATGAATATCAACACATTAATACACATTAACACATTAAACAAAAGATGCTGGGCCTGTTAAACTTGGCTAGAGACTAAAAGAAGAGGTTTCTGGCAGATAAGAGGAGCAGCCATGCAAGCATTTTTAGGGTCGGAGTGGAAGTAGGTAACCATGGTGAATAAATGGAAGACTGATGCATTTATGTGTTGTTTGTAGGCCTCCTGGAAGTACTATGTGGGAAACAGAATACTGAATTAGACTAAGCTTTCATCCAATCTGGCAGGGCCCTTTGTAGTTCTCAAATCTAGAAGTTATATCTTTGTTACTACTACTGACATACACATACCAGTGTAGTGGAAAGAGCCTTCACACTTCTAATTCTTTGCAGGTGTAGAGCTAAATGGAATACATAGCAAGACTGTAAAATATGGTGACATTATTCTTGGGTTCTTACTACAGTGCACCCTTGATATCCACTGGGGTTTGGTTCTAAGACCCTGTAGATACCAAAATCTGTGGATGTTCAAGTCCCATTATATACAATAGCATAATAAAGTGGCATCCCTTATATAAAATGTCAAACAGCAAGGCTTGCTTTTTGGAATTTTTATTTTTTAATATTTTCAAACTGTGGTTGGTTTAATCTGTGGATACAGAACTCACGGATATGGTGTATGACTGTACTTCCCATACAAATTGTTGAACATTCTGCAGGCTTCTAGGCCAATGTGCTAAACCTGAGCAAAATGTTGAGGGCAGTCAGGGATGCTTGCATTGCAGTCCTTTGCCAACCACTTCTTATAAATTAACAGTGCAAGGATCAAGATGAGTGGAGAGTCTAATTAATGGTACACAATACAGAATAAAGCTTGGTATTGACCATTAGCCCATACATGCAACATATGGAACAAAAGGCAGTTGTCAGAGCCATTAGCGAAGGAGACCGGGAATGTTGCTTATATTGTATGGTTTCAGGAATGACTATTCTAGCATGGAGAAGAAGGCTCAGATGATGGAAAGCTGTGAGTGGCATGGGGATTGTCAAAGTTTGGGAGATTTTCCTTGTGTTTTTTTTTCTGGACTGTGAGGCCGTGTTCTGGAATAGTTTCTTTCTCATATTTATGCAGGCGAAACATCAGAAAGAAACTATTCCAGAACACAGCCTCACAGCCTGGAAAAAAAACAAGGAAAATCTATGGATGCCTGTCATGAAAGCCTTTGACTTCACAAAGTTTGGGAAAGTTTTCAGTAGGATGCAGCAGTGATACCGGTGGGGAAAAAATGGTAATAATATGAATGACACACTAGAAATGGATGACAAGAGATAGTTTCAGGAGTTAATCATTCCAATCGTATGATTTTTAATCAGAGGTTCGGGTCATCACCCATAGGGGTCAGCTAGATGGGGAAATTAACAGCGGATAATTGTTAATTAACTCACCATTGCAGCAGCGTTCATTTGTTTTCACAATTTTTTCTCAATATCACTGGTATGGGAAGCTATCCATGTTTGAAGTCCACATAGAGCATGCCCATGAATAAAGATGGTGGCCACAAGTGAATTACTCACATTATTATTCTCCAAAAGCTCCCGCCATTGCATATTTCCCCCTTGTTAAATCCAAGATGCAGAAGAGCATTCTTTTTGTTTGCTTGTTTGTTTTTTCTTTACCTTTTGTAAACTGCACACAATTGCTTCTGTGAAAATCAGCAATGGCGGTTCTGGCCACTTCATTGACAGCAAGCCCACCCCCACATACATCCGACCAATAATGTTTCAACTTCCAGAATGTGCTCCAATTTGAATTGGTTGTTCAAATGGGCAGTAATGTGCATTTCTGCACATTTTAAAGAAAATTTTGCAGAAACAGCAAAGGCTGTTATCATGGAGTACATGGAGTTTTTGCCCACCCTCCTTCCTAATAAAGCAACTCCCCATGGGATCTCATTAGTACAAAGGGTATTACCCTTGCATTCCATGAGGACTTTTTTCATCATCTAGACAACCCCCCGGATTTCTACTGGATGAAACCTGTGGTTTTCCCATCTCTTCAGTTAGTTTTTCTCCTCCTGATTTATAGGATTTACTTGTTGAATAGTAGTTTGTAGTGCATTGGCAGAGACTAAAGCCATATGGTACTTTTCATATTCAGCATCTAATGACAGGCCACGTATAAACTATTCATGTTTCCATGTTAAACACAAGTTAAAATGCTGTTGTAAAGATCTGCTGCCATTTTCCCGGTTCAAGAGTGATTTATTTCTCAAAAAAAATATTTTTTAAAAAAGTGTTTTTCTTAAAACAAGGCAGCAGATAGTTATACAAACTGAACAACAAATTCTTGCTCTCTGACCCCTTTTTGGGCATTATTATAACACAGTCAAGAAAAATAAATATAATGGGGTCTTGAACTATGAATCCCGAGATTCTTTAAATGGAAGGACCTGAATCATTAGCTGCAAGTATTAGATGGATATCAGAGCTTCAAGGAGTTACCATTAGTCCAGAAAATATTTTTTCCAAGCTATATCTATGGTTACAAATCACTCCTACAGCAGACTCTGGTTAGCTAAAATGTGATTTATCTAGTTGTTGCCTTTGCAGTTTATGTCCTTGGACAGATTCTCCGTATATAATCTTTTCCAGTCATTTCCCTCCATCCCATCCCATCCCATCCACACCTGTGGATGTTCAAGTCCCATTATATACAATGGCATAATAAAGTGGTGCCCCTTATATAAAATGTCAAACAGCAAGGATTGCTTTTCGGAATTTTATTTTTTTAATATTTTCAAACTGTGGTTGGTTTAAACTGTGGATACAGAACTGCACAGATATAGGATCAGGGAGACATGGCTGAATGAGACTACGTGCGAAAGGGATCTAGGAGTCCTAGTAGACCGCAAGTTGTACATGAGTCAACAGTGTGATGCGGCAGCTAAAAAGGCCAATGCGATTTTGGGCTGCATCAATAAAAGTATAGTGTCTAGGTCAAGGGAAGTAATAGTGCCACTCTATTTTTCCTTGGTCAGGCCTCACCTAGAATATTGTGTCCAGTTCTGGGCACCACAATTCAAAAAGGATATTGACAAATTGGAGCATGTCCAGAGGAGGATGACTAAAATGGTGAAAGGTCTGGAAACCATGCCATATGAGGAGAGACTTAGGGAGCTGGGTATGTTTAGCCTAGGAAAAAGATGGTTAAGGGGTGATATGATGGGGTGTCACACTCAGGATGGAGCAAGCTTTTTTTCTGCTGCTCCAGAGACTAGAACACAGAACAATGGATGCAAGCTCCAGGAACAGAGATTCCACATCAACATTAGGAGGAACGTTTTGACAGTAAGAGCTGTTCAGCAGTGGAACGCACTCCCTCAGAGCGTGGTGGGGTCTCCTTCTTTGGAGGTCTTTAAACAGAGGCTGGATGGCCACCTGTCAGGGATGTTTTGATTGTGATTTTCCTGCATGGCAGAAGGTTGGACTGGATGGCCCTTGTGGTCTCTTCCAACTCTACAATTCTATCATTCTATGAAATAAAGGACTTTCTCCATAATCACTTCTAACTATATATGCACAATATTCAGCATTTCATTATCACCTACTTTTTTCTCTAAAAAAAGGTCATTTATAATATTTATAAGCCACCTTCTTTGTCCATGTTCACCAAAGGTAGGCCAAAAAGCCATAAAATAATATAACATAATATATAAGATTATATTATATCACAAAGGATTTTTTGTTGAGCCCCTGGGAAGTGTATCTTTTGACCAGTGTCTTCTCACCCTGATTGACTGTAGAACGGGAGCTATGGAAGTCCTAGTGAAATATAAACAGAGTGAAAATTCCTGGTCATTTTATAAAAATAAATAGAGTCATGGATACATAATCTGATAGAAATGGATTGGGAATATACTTACCTTCCAGCTTTCTTTCCTAATGTGGTATACCACACTGGGCTAACATCATTGCAAAAAGGAAGCCTGCTCACACATTAGCCTATAAAATGATTGTTCAGTCAGGAGGCCTGTGTGATTGATGTTCCTTGATGTTTAAAAGTCTATACACATAGGGTTCCCCCCTTTGCATATATTTGTGCTCAGCATATCGTTCTGAGACAGTACTTTCATAATAAGGATCTCACAATATGGGTTCCACTATATCCTTTGTACTTTTGTCTTAGATGTCGAGATATGAAAACACATTTTTAAAAATGAATGGAATATTGGGAAAATTAAAAAAGAAAATAGATTTTTTAAAAGTCTGAAATATTGAAAAACAACAGTTTTAATCAAAATATATCTAGAACACAGTTTAAGCATTTATACTTACCCAATGCCAATAATATCTTCTATTTTGATGCAGGAATTTTGATACATATGTGTCAATATTAGTTAGGCACGAGAAAAAGGTTTATCATGAAGTAATGTGATTTCCTAGGGGAAAGGTTCATTGATGTTTCAGTAATGACAGCCATATTTTGATAGACTCCCTTAACTAGTGATCAGTTCTCTTTCACAGAATTTTGAAAGTAGTTTCCACTGGTATGAAAATGTATTTTTATATGTAGAAACCAGCTGAAAAAGTCTGTCTGGAGTATATTACTTTGAATAGATCATGTAAACCTTATACAAAATAATCAAATATTCTATTTAATTCAAAGTAGTGGTGATAGGCATAGAGGTGAATGGGAATGGGATTGAATGGAACCTTGAAAATAAGAAAGAAGGCACAAGATATACACTATGAAACATTTTCATAGATCCTATCTGTGAATTTTTAAGTGTTGTTTATTATCGGGTTCCATTTGCCTTTGATTTCAATTATTCCAAAATGCATGAATAAGGAAGTCACATGCAAGGAGTGAGTTGTGTGAAAGTTCCCACCTGCTGTCTGCCCTAAGTAATATTGTACAGTAGGACCCTAGTATCTACTGGGGATTGGTTCCAGGTGACCCCATGGATAATGAAATCTGTGGATAATAATGAACACCCCATTGCCATTTCTGCCCTTGGAGTGATCCTGGACAGTGATCCCAGGGGCAAAAGGTGGAGGGAGGTGAGGTCTCTCCTCTACTTCTTTCGCTCCTGCATAACCATTTCTGCCCCAGGAGTGATCCTGGACAGTGATCCTGGGGGCAAAAGGAGGAGGGAGGCAGATCTCTCCTCCCCTCCCTTTGCCTCCGCATCACCATTTCCACCCCAGGAGAGATACTGAGCAGTGATCCCTGGGACAAAGGGAGAAGAGAGGTGAGATCTCTCCTCCTCCCCTCCCTCCTCCATCTACCACCACCCTGCTGTCACCATCTGTGGATAATTGAATCAGCGGATGGCAAATCAGTGGATGTGGGGGTGCTATTGTACTGTGAGTTTGTCATGTGATTCCCCTTCCTTTCATGTGCTTTCGTTACTTCCTACATCACTAGAATAATACAGAATGTGATCATACAAAAGTAGCATCCACAATGGTCAGGTAATGTCTGAATTGTGCAATACTATATATAAATATATGTGTGTGTGTGTGTGTTAAATATGCAAATAACTTCCAGCTTGTGTTTCTCACTGCACAACCCTTTCAGGCATTAATAGAAATAGAATTAACTTCCATTAAGCGCTTCAGACCCTTATTTATTTCGATTCATCATTAGCATTATTCACCCAATATTGGGCTTTCTTCCTTTGACAGGTGTAAGAGTATGCTTTTTCTCTCTACCATGTGCTTTCCATAAAATGGGGGCAAAAGGACTTTGAGCATACATTGTTTGCACATTGGCTTATTTGTAATGTATTTTTTCCTACCTCCCACCTATGGGCAGTAAGAAGGGTAAACATCTAAAGAGGCTAACATATATTACAGGATGTTCATTATGGATGGGAGGGACACATCTTCATTTATAAGCTACATAAAGAGACTTAGCTCAGAAATTATCATTGGCTTTTAATCTGGGCTTTGTCAGAATTTGGGGGGATTATCTTAAACTGCAGTAAAAGTGACAAATCTTTTTATTCAAATATTACTTGCTTTTTAGGCACTGAATTTTGGAGATATGCCGAAGTACTTGTGGGAGATTTGGGTACCTGACAAACCATGGGTGGTAAGATATCAGAAATGTTTAAAAAGAAAAAGAAAAAGTTTGTTTTTTCTTTGAAGTCAAGTATTGTGGGTCCAGTTTCCCATTGAAATCAATGCTCAAAGCTCCCTTAGGGAATTATATTCTTTACTGTTTTGACCAAAATAGT
Organism: Gambelia wislizenii; assembly: GCA_030847615.1. Classification (NCBI taxonomy): domain Eukaryota; kingdom Metazoa; phylum Chordata; class Lepidosauria; order Squamata; family Crotaphytidae; genus Gambelia; species Gambelia wislizenii. The sequence goes on along the minus strand of JAUMIR010000003.1, from coordinate 189,064,530 downwards.
GTTTTCATAGCTTTTTATGGTCTTGAAAATATCAACATGGTTTAAGAGAAATAGTTCATGCTAAAATTTATCATTGCCGTAATGAGCTATTAAAAAAAGTTATTTGATTTCTGGAAAATGAGGGTCCAGTTTTCTTTATTTTACATTAATCTGTACTGGTGAAAAATAAAATAATATACAGATAAATGAGGAACACACACAATATGAGACTAAAATACTCTTTTTATTCTGAGATGGAAAGAATTATAAGTACCTTCTATTTAGTCACCTAAGATGTTTTCCCAGCTATTCAGATATATAAAACATAGCCTTGAATGTATTCTGAGGCGAGTTTCTAATTAGCTGAAAATGTGATGCATCACATACATCAGTATGGTTAATGTGGCATGACCCTTGTACACATAATATATGACACCATTCTGCTGTGTTGCTGATTTCATTAGGACTCTTTGTTAGGACCACTCTCTGTAGCTGTACCTAAATCAAAGCTTCCAGAGTCACAGTTCCTGACCTTAGGCACATGAGGGAGAAACTGGAGATGAATGGGAAAATTTACATCAAACAGAAGATGGTGCCAGTTGAATAGACTTAGATGGCAGAGAAGCTTGATCAGTCTAGACTTGAAGCTTCATAATGTCCACCAATAACAGAGACTAAATTGGCATAACTTGATTTCCTTCTGTATCTGAAGTGGTTTTAGGGTTCCTAGGTTGGGCCACAGCAACATCGTTTTCTTACAGTTCCTGGAAAAATGCAACACACATGAAAACTGCAGTAAAGGTTGATCACAGTGGTTATGGTTTAGGAGGCATTCCTAATGACATATAAATCTTTCTATTAATAACATACCATCAGTCATCATTGGCATGTATATGCAAAACATTTATTTAAAGATTCATATTTAAGGAAAGAACAACACATAACACAGCACAATCCAACCAAAAGGGCATATGTGGAAGCATATGCTTAACTCTTCCATTGAAGTCAATGACATTTCAAATGACTCAACTTTGGCTGAAAAGTTCTCCCTCTTGCTTCCCATATATATATGTGTGTGTGTGTGTGTGTGTGTGTTACATTGTAAATAGAAACTATTTTATCTTAAGAATTGTGTGTGTCTGTGTCCGTGTGCCTTCAGGTCGCCTGTCAAGTTATGGAGACCCCATGAATTTCATAGTTTTCTTAAGTAAGGAACATTCAGAGGTGATTTTGCTAGTTCCTTCCTCTGAAATACAGCCTGACACATCCAGTATTCGCTGACAGTCTCCCATCCAGACTGCTGACCCTGCTTAGCTTCCAGGAACAGACAGGATCTGGTACCTTTAGGGTAATTTACTGCCTATTTATTTATATATTGTATCATGTATTGTCCTCACTAGTGGGACACAGGTATGGTATGTGCTGTAATGTCTTCAATGGATAGATTAAAACTGATAAAGTAAATAAGCCATAGTTTTCAAATGTAGCATATTTGTCAAAATAATGTGCCGTGTCATTTAATATTTAAATCTTATTGGAATGTATGTGGTGTATCTAGTTATGTGTGAAATTATGGTAGAAGTGTGTATTCTTGGGTCCCTTTTATAAACTCGTGAGTACAGCATTGTGAATGGGCCAAGGTTTTGATTAAGAACAGCACATCGGTATAACATAATAACAGCCATCAAGATATCTAAAGATACTATGGGTGCACCCACACTGTAGAAATAATGCAATCTGATACCACTTTAAGCGCTGTAGCTCCATCCTATGGAATCCTGAGATTTGTAGTTTTACAAGGTCTTTAGCTTTGTCTGCCAAAGAGTGCTGATGTCTTCAAAACCTACAAATTCCAGGATTCTGTAGGATGGAGCCATGACAGTTGAAGTGTGTCAAACTTCATTTTTTTTCTACAGTGTAGATGCACCCTATATCCTAAATCCAGTTGCTAGTCACAGCTAGAATAGACCTATTTAGTCAGTGTAACATACAAATGTGATGACGTGCAATTCTGCAAAAGATTCATTGGGTCTATGCTAATTGAGACAAGTAATTGGATTTAGGTTCATCCATCCCTTTAATAAGAATGTTCAACATAGCATGCCCCTTTTACATTTGGTATATGAACCCAACTATATTTATTTACTTATTTATTTAATTTATGTCCTACTTTTTTTCTTGCACAGAACCAAAGGCACATTTGGCTTTTAGTCCAGCTAGTGTTGATGTGCAGGGCATCTAAGCAAGAACTGTGATGCATAGTTGCATCATAGTACACATTCATGCCCCCTGAATAAGTTCATTGTATGTGTGTGTGCTTTTTATTTATGAAACTGTTTGTTGTGTGGGACTAGCTTTGAACATGTAGAGCTGAATAGGGACCTTGGTGTTTTCAACTATGATTCCTCCATCCTTTTTATCCATATGAAATAAATATAGCATTTAATTGCACAAAAATATGTATTTCAAACAATTGTACAGAGCTGGTCTGGAACTTTTTCCAGGGATCAAAGTTACATAATTAGCTATTAAAGTAAATTTCCCCAACTTCTGTTTTACTTGGACTCAAGGCTTTCAGAATCTGTTTGCCCTGAAAACAGCTGTTCAAATTGAATGTAATGTTGGCAACTAGAAATGCACTCATTTGCTGTTCTGTTACTTTTTAAAAGTTAGGCCAGTTGTTCAAGCTACAATTGAGGTAGCAATTATATGGAAATTTGAATACATTCTGTCCAACTAGGTGCCATTCAGAAGCTATCTCTCTGAAGAAAGCAGAGCAACAAGATGTGTTTTATATCTTGAGTTCATCTCTCCTTAATTAGTACTGTTTAATGAACCATGCACCCCCTTGGTTTGTGCATTTCCCCTTGGGGATTTCCAAGCTGTTTTGCTCTCCTGTTGTAATTGAAATCAAACTTGTTCCAACCTGTAATTGATAGTGAATTCAACCATTTTATGTTTGCCATGAGACAGACATACGGCACATGCATGCAAACCAGCATACGGACAAAATAATGTCCTACTATCATGAAAAGAAAATTCATCTTGTTTCACCACTTGGTTGTTGTTTTCCCCCTCAAGGAACCAGTGAACAGATAAGCTGAAATTATTTGTAGATTCACATACTTGTTGGTTTTTTTCCAGCAGAAAGTATAATGAAGGCAAGCATTGCTGTCTGAATGGACATGGGAGGTTGAAAGAAAGGTGAAATGAGACAAGACTGGGCTAGTTAGATCCCAAAGGCTTTAGCTGCAGTTGAAGCAGCTGTGTCCCCAAAGAGCTGCTTTGTATAGCAACCCTGGTGCAACAAAATTGTAACATGTCAGATTCTCACCCTTGGGGAAGACTATCCAGAAGGACCTTATTCAAAGGTTACCTTGCCTCCAAGTTTCTGTCACCCTCTGATAGAGTGATTCTGTTCATTAAATATATGCATCTTTTTTCCCTAATGGAAACACAACTCACTTTTAAAAGTCTTTACTTTTATTCTCCTATAAGCTCCCTGAGCAGATTGACTCCTGTGATGCTTCCTCTTTGTGACAAATTGACCACAACCTCTGTTTTTCTTAGCTGACATACCAGGAACTGTTCATACATATCAGTGGGATCATTGTAGCAAGCCGCAGTGGGAAAGGTGGGATCATTGTAGCAAGCCGCAGTCAAAACAAAGCTCTGCACATAGGTTCTATGAATTCACACTGGTTCCACTCATATTTCAGCTTGAATATTCAGTCAGTGTCTATGCTTTCTCTAGAGCTCTTTTCCCTCGCTTGCACTTTTTTTCTCTGAAGGCAGGTCCCTATTTTTTTTTCCTGAAGCAAAGTCCATTGTCAAGTCTCTGGTCCCGTCTACACGATTTAAATAATACGTGTGGCGTGCGGACGTTCGCACTTTGGTACACACGGCCGTTCGGATTCACACGCATCCAAAAGGGGTGGTGGTTTTCCACCCTGAAATACGCACATGCGGCGTTTGGGAGGGAAAGCGGATCGCGATGAGAAATCCGTACGTCGTTTGGATGGCTGACAGGTCTGTATGGTCCGTTCGTACACATACAAACAGGATGTGTAATCTGATTGGGTGGCCGAGTAGAGGGGGCGGGGCTAGCATGGAGGAGAATTGGGAGCGCCCGCCTTGTTGGATTCCCAGCTAGCGAGAGTCCAGTAAGTCTGTGAATTATGTTTATTTATTTTTATTTTATATTGTAAATAGGGAAAACTGACTGTCCACAAAGCAGGAACCTATTTTTTAAAAAAAGCAGCGGGAGATTTTAAACTGCTGCTTGGCTTGCTCACTCCAGCCAGCTTGGGGAAGAGGGAGTCATAAGGAGTTTAGGGAGGTAAAAAATCATGTGGGCGCTTCGTATGCATACGAACGACAGCCTATTTGTATTTTTTACCCCCCAAATGGATTTTTTTATGATCGTATAGACACACCCTCTGTCTCATCTTGCCTATCTTTTCCTTTTTAAAATATCACCCCACTACCTATATAGCTTTTGGACATTCCCTCCATCTTCTACACCTCCTGAGAATTCTTCAAATTCAGTGTTCCAGCAGGGAACCCTGTGAAGAAATTTGGGGCAGTGATTTTTTTCTCTGTATTTTTGGAATCTGAACGTATTTTTTGTTTACCACTTTGTTCCCTGATAAGTTGGGATGTTGATAGGCCAACCAGTTGGAATAAAGACACAGATGCACAAAATGTATGGATAAACTTTATTATCAATTTAATTTTGATCTTCATCAGGGGTGCTTAGTGCAGTGTATACTGACACAGAAATAATGTTACCTGCTCTCCAACACATTAGGGGAGAGCCACCTGTGACTCCAGAGGCAATCTAATCAATCTAGCTGGTCTCTGGCCAGTCGATTTCCAGGAAGACCAAACAGGCTGACCATTTCCTCAAGCCCCAGCCTCTAAAGAGAAAGCCAATAAACTCTAGTCCCAAAGGTTGTTCCATTCATATCCCTGAGTCCTTTGACCCAGTTGGGACACCCTCAGAATTCCCTTTTACAAAAACATTCCTGTGGCCAAGATTCACGCCCCCCTCCCAAGCATTCACTGTTCAGGCAACACAAGGTAAAAGGCTGGATAATCCATTCCATAATGCTAGAAAAGCTCAACCAGTCACTTCCAGAAGCTTCATAACATTTCAGAGCACTTTAGGAAAGGGAGCAGAGTTCAGTGGTAGAGCCGTCCTTTGGATCCTTGGGTTCAATCCCTAACATCTCTCTTTGTAAGAAGAATAATTGTAATTATTTATTCCCATGTCAAGAAATGGGTATCCTAACAGTAAGGAAAGCCTGTCAGGAAAAATAATAGACAGCAAGATTTTTGCACAATTTTCCTGGTATTTGAACACCGCACCATATTGTGGATTAATTAGGGGAGGGGACAACCCACTTTTTTCTTGCACAAACCCCCTGTTTTCTGTGCACAACCCCCCTGTTTTTCTACAGAAACACTGGTAACAGGGGGAAACGTGTTCTTCTCTCCACTGAATAATTCCTCCATTATACTTTGGGATATTGAAATATGGGAGAGCACTGTGAAGGAATACTTGTTTTCTCCCACAGCAGAGAGAAAACATCCCTGATTATTTGTCCTTGCATGTGAGGATGAAATACTAGTCAATATGGCCAGGTAGAAAGCGAATGCAATGCAAAGAAAATGAAAGAAACTCGAAATTGGTGCTTGACCATCCCACACACAATTTCGGACTTGACATTGCCCACAAAGGCTCTCAGGAGCTAAACATTGGCCCCTGGACCTTCCAATCATACCCTTCAGATGTATCTATTTTACACAATGGAGGCAATTTGCCAGCCCTTGACATTATATACATTAGTACACATTTAAACAAAATCATTGGAGGTTTTGCCTTTCACCAAATGTGTTCATAATTTCATGTTTAATCACCAAAGATTTGTGGGCCAGTGTTGTAGCCTGACAAGATAGCTGCAAAGCAACATAACAGTTAAAATAAGGTATTCTGCTTAATTCTTAGGGTGGCAGAGCCCCCTCACACACCAAGTTTAATAATAATTCTCTTTCTTAGTATTTTGATTGGTATCAGTTTGATATCTGTCATCTCTGCTTTAGAGCCTTCACTGGTAGGGAAAGAGTCACAAGTTCTATAATTTTTTCTTCTCTTTGATTTCTGTGATCAGCAATAAAATATGTACATTTTTAATGCCTTCTTATCTTATATGTTTAAAGACCCAGATTATTTGTAGTCTTGATCCTTTAGATAAGAAAAGAGCAGAAGACTCAGATCAGAGATGTCAAAAAGAGACTGACAGTAATCACCGCAAAGGCTCTTGTGTGCTCTTGAATTTGTGCTTGAAAGGGACTCTGTTCACTGTTCCCTTCTGAGTCTACTTTGTCAGATACTGGCAACCACTCAGTAAAGCTTAAAAAAAGATTTTTTTCTCAGGCCCCTGAGGTATAATTCAGGACATTAGCTGCCATTTAAAGATCTACTTGTTTTGCCTTTTGTTTTTCTCTAGAGGTAAACAGAGGACTGGGAAATCACTTGAAAAGCTTGCCCATGTACACCATGTCTGCTGAGTTGTTCCCCACAGGCAAAGCAAACCCCATCCTCCAAATCTGTCTATATATCTGCAATCTCATTTTATACTTCTATGTATATCCGCCCAACTATTTATCACTCTACAAATCATATTACATATTTTATGCACTTTACACAAGGGTTTAGAAGACAGCTCTTATTATTACATCATGTTGCAATGAATGCTGAAGAATAACTAGTAAGAAACTTATGTACCAAACAGTCTGCTAAGATCAGGGACAGCCCAATATAATTTGACACCTGAAATGGAAAAATCATATGGTTCCCTTGCTGTGTAATATATAGATAAGGAATAGATAGACATAGAATTTTCATTAGTGGCCAGGATTTCTTAAGTGACCTGGCAAAAAGGAGCTTGAGTGGCTGTTTTAATTGTAAGCCTGATATAATTCCAAAGGTGGGTAGCAGGGGTGGCTTATGTGCTAAATAGTTGGGGCAGTCCAAAATTTCTCTCTGTGGATCATCCCCCACACTCTAGTCACAAGCTAACTGTGGTGAGTGGAGTGTTGTTGGGATACTGCATTAATCACAGTGGCACACTATTACCCGGATGGATGGGGCATAAGAAGATGCCACTTCAGTCCAGTGATTACATCCCATATAGTGGTGAGGCCCACCTTTAAGGGCTTTTTTTTAAACACCATATAACAGTCTCACTGTGATTCTACTTTAAGTATCATGGCTGCAGCCTATGGAATTCTCATGTTTGGAATCTGGTGAAGTACTAGAATTCTGGCTGAAAATTGTACATACTGCTTCCTAAAGTACAAACCCCAAGAGTTCATAGGGTGTTGCTGTGGCAATTAAAATGGAATCATAGTACTATAATTGTATCATGTGCACAAGATTCAGGTGACAGTTTCTGTAAATGTGAAGTACAAGGCACCAGAAAGTAGGGATGGAAAGTATATTTGAAAAATGGTTGAAAAATATGGGTTTTGGAGTGCTGAGAAACCCTGATGAGAAGAATCCTGGACTGATGAGTATCTTCACAGTTTGGGACTTAATCTGCACAAAATTTACACATGGTTATTTTGTGCAGAAAACAGATTTTTCTGCACAGGAATTAATATTTATGTGTTGAAATATTATTTTCCACACAGAAAATGCTGCTTCTTGTGCAGAAAATGCTGCAAAACAACCATGTGTGAATTTTGCATAAAATAAAGCCCAAATTTTGAATATGCCTTGAAAACTGTGGTTTTCAAATACTTTCTCACAGCAGTAATACATTTGCTTAAATTACTCATTGCTACCTTCAAAATGAAATTTACTGAACATTAGTAGAACTTTTTTGTTTACACTACTTAAGATTTGGGTTAAAATGTGTTTCATTATATTGGCTTGGTTGTATTACAACATTATTCATGATAGCAACAGGCCATTGTGTTTTATTTGTGGTATTTTGTATTACGTTAATTTTAGAGGTAATAAATATTAGTATATAGTTTTCTATAGTATTAAATATTCTGTATTGATATTTATTTTTAATTTATTTTCTCTGTTTTGTACACCATGTGTGTGTGGCAATTCATTAGGGCCAGCCCTACCATTAAGTAGAATGAGGTTGTTAACTTAAACAGCATTTTTTTTTTGGCATTATGGAAGAATAGCAAATGATTAGTTATTTAATTTGCTATTGTTTTATCATTATTGTCACAGATGGAGAGAAGTGCTTCTGAGCATTTCTGTCTCCCTTACCAAAGTAGTTCAGCTGGTTTTGGGTAATATGCATTTTGACAGTGCTGGTCTCCATAGGTAGATGCCATTTTTTACTCATCCTCAGACAACAAAATATTTTAGGACAAGCCTGATATATTTCATGAATTAAGGGGAAAATCCTGTTGCTAAACAGGCCATCAGACAATGTAATTCTTAGAGAGTGTTTAGAGACTGAGTGTTTTCCAATATACAGCCAATGTTGGCAAATCACTTCAGGATTAGGTCCCATCTAGGCTTTATTTTTGGTCTGTATATATGATGCACTGTGAATAGACAGCTGTATATAAAGAGAGTCCATCCATACTCCTATTCAGGCACTCAAAATAAGTTTAAAGCAACACACAAGAAAGCGAGTATGCTAGCCTTTTTCCTTAAATGTTGCTTTAACTTCTGTTTCAGTGCCTATGCAGGATTTTTGTGCCTTTCCATATTGGGTTCTAAGAGATTTTCCTATTGAGGCCCAAAATAAACATATCAAGGAAATCAGTTCATATGAAGCACTCCCTTGTGGAGAACAATTAATCCAATCGTATAATCCCAACCCCACACCCCAGCAGACATAAAATCAAAGGTGTTTATTTTTTTATTGGTATAAACATCAGACCTGAGACATAACCTCATCACTTCAAACTAATGGTATTTTAATAATTCATAGTAAATAAAATGTCACAAAGGAACCCTAACCTAATAAATTGTAGGTACCAGGCTATGCTCTCAAAATTGCACTATTACCCATTTAATTTTAATGAAGGAAGGGGGAAAATCATAAACTGGATTGAGTGTATTCAGGCTGAGTAGTTATGATAGTTGCAGGGTGCATTTTTCATAACGTAAAAAGAGCAATGCTGTACTGGGTTTTTGCAATTATGAATGATTCATAGTCTTTGAGTGTATATAGTAAATTTCCAGAACAGAAATATAAGTCCCATTTCCAAGTCTAGGTCAAGCTTCTTTGCATGAGCTTGCCTGCCAATTGCATAGGCTCCAACTGTCCTGTTTTTTCAAGGACAAATTTGATTAATCCTCTGTCATCCCACCTTTTCCAGCTGCTTTTAAAATGTTCCAGTTTCTCTCTACTCCCCTCACTTTCCTCCTTTGTCCTCCTTTATCCTCAGCTTACTTCAACTGTTGCAAACTGAGTTGAAAGTGCAAAAGTAGTTGAAGGCTTTCACAGCTGGCATCCATAGGTTTTCTGTGGTTTTTTTCTTGGCTGTGAGGCCATGTTCTGGAAGAGTTTATTCCTGACATTTTGCAGGCAAAACATCAGGAATAAACTCTTCCAGAACAAGGCCTCACAGCCCAGAAAAAAAAAAACCCTACAGAAAACCAGTACAAAAGTAGTTTGCACTCAATAACCTTAACAGGAACGTAAGGAGTAGAATTGTGCTCTTACCAGGAGACTCAGGGAAAAAGCAAACACTTGCATCCTCTCCTAAATTGTGTGTTCTTCCCAGTTCATCAGTTATTTTTTCCACTGTTGTGTTACAGAAACCTGGAACAGATAATTTTTAACAACCCCAAGATAAGAGGCAGGGGGGAGGTAAGGGGGAGAATCCATCTGTTGGCTGTATTACCCTAAGAGTATCTCCTCGAAGTTTGGGGGAATTATAGCTCAAAAGGAGGCCTGTCAGAGGAGGGTAACTTTGGGGATCTTTCCACCTATGTATACCAGTACTAACTGTAGACAGCACTCTATTTGAAATCAAAGGAAGTATTTTATTCAATTAACACAAAATATAAACTATTGTACAAGAACACACACTCTTAAGGACCATACAAAGTTAGTAAAGAGAAAAGCTTAAGGGTTGGATATAGAGAAGTCAGGGGTGGAATGGTGATAGTTACCAGTATCAGAGAAAGAGGTCAGTGTAGCAGAGGGACTCAGACGTGTCTGAGGTTGGCACAGGGGGATCTGGTCCATTGAGAAAGAGAGTGACAAGGTGACAGGCAGAATGGTGCATTCAGTCTGTGGCACACATGGTTAGGGTCTATCTAGGATATTTATACCCTATATCATACCCTGAAGGGGTACATTGTTTATGACAAAGCAAGAATGAACAAAACAGAATGAACAAAAGGGTTTGAAACTGAACTGATTGCCTTAGCTATGGAGAGACACAACATTGGTGGGATCTGAACAAACCCTTAATGTTTGGTCAGGTAGGGTATATAGGAAAAATATTCCATAGGGTATGGATGAGGGGAGGTCACTTTTTGTGTGATTGAAAGGACTAACATAAACCCATTAATAACTGAATTTCTGCATAATTCTATCTGGGTTTTTCCACCATTATGATTCTGGGCACATCTCAGGTCATTGTGACCTTTACTGTCCCCCAGTCAGCCTGACCCCAAACAGTGTCCAATATGTGCAGCTATGAAATAGGGGTAGTAGGGTATGCTAACAGTTGGTGTCCCTTGAAGAGCCCAGTGTGGGCATACTCCTGCTTGAATCTGACTGAAATCATTGGGTGCAACTGCATGACAACATCACCAGGAACAGTCCTAAAGGCTTTGCTCCAATTTCACAGTGGAATTTTCAGGAAGGCCATATCTTTTCCAACCTACCTGCCAAGTGATTGGTTATTTAGGACACCACCCTAAGCCAATTGTCAAGTCTGTACTCACAGTGTGAGGTACGCAAAAAGACCCCAGGTAAAAGGGCAAAAGCAGCTGTGAAGTGACCAATTAAATCAAACTGATTCAGCAGCAAAAGGGCTGATCAAAAATAAAAAAAATGAGGAGGCAGAGGGCAGGCAGGTTTAAATACCCTGTGGTCCTACCCTCTGCTCCTCAAGCGACGATGCAGGCACCAAGGCAACGTTAAAGGCCTCCATCCTACACTTCATCAAAAGGGGTCCCTCCAGTGCAGTTGTGACCGCACTGGGAACCCTATTTCAGTTGAACTTGGGAAACCACTTGAAGCATTCATTGTGTTGAGGTATTTCAATTGGTTTGTTTGATTTCTTCATTGCAAACAGCTGAAAGTGTGTAAAATTTTGATAATAAACCTGATTAGCAATGAGGATTGTATAATTTTTGTTACAACTGCTTAATAGTGTAGTTTGAAAGGGTCCCTGATTTGATAAGAGAGGATGTTTCATATTTCTTTGTGTACCTAGCTAATAGTTTTATAGCTTGCTTTTTAGGCTGCTCAAGACCAGAAACATGTTACATCCCAGCTAAATGGTTATAGTTACCAGTATCAGAGAACAAGGTCTGTGTAGAAGAGGGACTCAGACAATTAAAATTCTAGAGTAAACAAAATGACCCAGAAATCAACAGCAGTGTGTGTGTGTGTGTGTGTGTGTGTGTATTACATACCTGGACCTGGCAAATGGCATTGTGGGAGACGGTACACTTTTGATGGCTTCTATGTATGAAGGTTGTCATCCAGGGTACAGCACACCAGGACGCTGCATGTGATGAGGTGGAGTCAGAGGCTATTTACAGTCTGATTGCTCCTTCACGTACATCTTTGGATCTGCAGTGTGAGCTTTGCTGGTCACTTCAGGGCTGGGTAGGAATTTTCTTCCCTTTACCTGTTTTTTCTCCCCTCCCCCATACTATATGTGGGGGACCTTTACAGTTGGCTAAGGGTGGTGCCTGTAAATATGCTATCACTGGCAGGTAGCGAGGTGAGAATATATGAGTTTGGTGTACATCTTGGCACCGTTTTGATGAAGGGTAGGACTCTGAAATGGCCTCCTAGGTCCTGGAACCTAGGGGTGGAGAACGAATCTACAGAACACTTGAGGCTGACCTGGGGTTTGCTCTCACTTATAAAGTCCTTGGACTGGGGTGGGGGAGTTCCCTGGGTTTGCCTTCCACTAAATGGCTGGCCAGGGAGCAACTCAATTATTGGATTGCTCTTGGGGCTCAGGTGTTTCACCCAAGGGAAGGCTGAGGAGACAGTCAAGGGTTGACACATGGATTCAGATGATCCTGCATCAGATTGCTCCCCCCTCTTGCTCCTTTCCAGGTTCAACTCAAATAAGTTATAGGTCAAATAAAGTGGTCGTTATTCAACCTAACTTTCTGAATCATATGGTTGGCCACAATCTCTCTCTCTCTCTCTTCTCTCTCTCTCTCTCTCTCTCTCTCTATATATATATATATATATATATATATATATCACACATACACACACATTTCACTATAGATAGATAGATATAGATATAGATATAGATATAGTGCTATGTTTTTAAAACCAAGTTTTAAATCATCTGCCTGAAAATTTTCCAGTAATGAAGTCTACGGAACCTCCTTTGTGTGGTAATTCCAAACAAGGGATGCCACTAATCTAAACGCCACTGTTTCCTATGACTTCTTACCCAACTTCTGATAGTTGTGAAAACTGAAGCAGTCTCATGAGAGAAACTGAAGTGAGTTGAATGGAAGAGAGGTGTTACAGTTTCTGTATAAGGATGCACAGACACACAAAGGGAGCAGAAATGGCCTGTCCTCCCTTTCAGACAGCAGATGTTGATGCCTCCAGTTCTTGTTGTTCAACGACAATTTATTTATGTGCTACAATCAGTATAAAACAATCACAAGCAAAACATACACAGCTGGTCCATTTCTTCAAAGGTTTGTCCCTCTCTATAAGCACCCTGCTTTCCTCTTGCCAAAAACTTCAGCTCTGCATATATGCATCAGTGCCATCTTGTGCCACTCATTACTGAAACAAATAATCAACACTTTTGCCTATTATCTTTAACAAAGCATTAATGTCAAACCTCAATTGAATTTCTATCCTCCCCCCCATGCTATTAAAAACACAAATATGCAAACTGCTTGAAGCCATTAGTCTAAACAATCCATTACCCCTCTTCTCACTCCATTCTTACAATGACACCAGATATTCTCAATATAAACATTACAGAGTTTGTAAATCTCTAATTAAAATAAATACAACTCCAAAGCAATCACTGTCTATTTAAACTTGCCCTGTGATGATAAGTGAGGCCTAAAGCAGTAACTCAAGGCAAACTAATGATTGTGCATTGCCACATGTCATTTAAAATAGCATCAAAATTTGCTAATATATAATGTCTATATAATGTGACAGGGCATGCAGCTGCTGGGAGAGGGAAACTTTGCAGACTCTTGCTAATGGGCAGTTAGGAACAGGAGAGGAAGAGAAGACATGTAACCTCACTTTAGGCAGTGGTTGGTGATATTTAGGGGAATGGTCTGCAAATTTCTCAGTCTTCTTTGCTCTTCAGGGTTCTTGAATTGACACTAGCAACTGAATTCTCAAAATCACACCAAAGGCCAGGAAACTTAAGGCAGCTAGAACAGGCCCATTGAAGAACTGCTGGATGATAAGTCAAACATTACATAAATCCCATTAATTTAATCAGTGGTGGCACTAGGGGGGTGCAGAGAGGCCAAACCACACCAAGTGATGGTCAGAGGGAGGGGTGACACTGGTCTTAGTAACACCACAGGAGCTAATAGGTTTATTCTCAATTAGACTAGTGAGTGAATTTAAACTCTGTTGCTCGTGTTTTGCATTAGATCACTAGTGTAGGAACTGCTTCCTTGAGGGCCCAGTCATATAAATGAAAATGGGGACAGGATGAGTTGCATGGTTCTTCCCCATATAACTGTTCCTTCAGGCAGTATAATGCTGGCCTGGAAAGGAACAGCTTCACCATGGTTCCTCTACCTAGAAATGTGAGTGCACAGCACACCTTGGATTATTTATTTCCATGTGCTTGACAATAAAGAACTGTTGGAGATATAGCATTCTTCCTGCAAACCCCTCCCCCCACTTGCTAAGAGTAAGGAACTCCTTTGAATGCTAAATTTTCCTCCCCTTCTCCTCAAAGTACTTTAGTCATTTTGTAGTCTTGGCTAAGTAGCTCTGCTCATGCAAGCTATATGATATGGGGTGACCTACTCATCCATCACATGACTTCATGATTTAAATGTTTTATTGATCTTTGTTCCCTTCTCTTCTCTTCTGAGAAGAGAAGCCTCACATGAGGTACTCACACACCTAACTCAGCAGCATGAAGATGGGAGCAATGCTCTCACTTACCCGCATTCACCTTTCTGAAGAAAAAAGAGATATGGATGCTACTGCAAGTCAAACATAGGGAAATCCAGCCTTATTTACCTCATTTTACCTGAATTTTCTGGACTAGATGAGTTCATTACTCTGAAATTCTTTAGTTTGTAAAAGACTAGCTTTGCCTTGAATATGTAGATTGCAAGACCTATTAGTAAATGCTTTAAGTATCCCTTCAAAGAAGAAGTTGTTTTTGTCTTTATTTTGTTTAAGTGGCTTTAATGACTGAGTGATTTATAGTACTTACCAATGCTAATTGAATTTGGTTCACTTTGTGTCTCTGCTAACTATGCTACAGTAACATTTTTATTTTTCTCAAGAAGATATTCCTAAATTGCTCCCCAGAATCTTTAATATATATATTCTTTAATTTTTATGCTCATACACCACTACAAGAACCTGCCCAAATATTAAGTGAGTTATCTGAGCCTTGAGCTTGAGGTGTCTCTCTGTGTGTGATCCAAACTATATTATGTATTTAATCTTTTCATTATATTCATTTTTATTTGAATTCTACTCCTCCCAGCTGGCAAAAAAGGTAAAACATAAATTTAATTAATAAAAAATCCTGCAGAAGCACTAAGAGAATATTATACATTTTAATACAATATTAAAACATTTTTTTTAAAAAAAAATCATGAATCAACAAAAATCAGTAGAGTAAATCCAGTTTAAAATGATTGACCAGCTTAAAATGCTCAGGCAGCAAAACCTGGTGGATCCCATGTCTGCGGTGTGGTGAATCCACTCTGTATTTTTGTCAGAACTTGAATGGAACTATCCACTGTGCTCAAAGCGAATAGAAAAGTTCAGATCTGGTGCTGAAATGATTACAAGGTTGATGCCAATAGCACTTCCATAATAAAAATGTTCTTCAAATAGGGTGCCACAACAGAGAAGGCCTTCTCCATAGTTATCATATAAATCATTAACGTTGCCCTTGTTGGTTAAAAATAAAAGAACACAGCAGAATGAAGACTGTAGTATGCATGGCTGTGTAGAAAGGGATCACACTATGAAACTCTTATCTTTTTAAATATTAAGAACTGTGCCTTCTCTTCAAAACACAACACAGCACTAGTGTCTTGAAATTTTCTCCATTGTTCAGCAGTAAAAGACAAGGAAAATGCTAAACAAAATATCTGTTTTGTAAAAAAAAAAAAAAATCTGTTTTTCCCCAGAACCTGTTGCTGAGTCTGTTTGCTTCCTCCCTTGTCTAGACCCCTGGAAGCCATTTGGTGATTTATGGGTACAGGCAACAGTTACAGCAAGGACCAGCAGTCTGTGAACTTTTAAGGCAGGGGAAGAAGAGAGAAGGAATTTTATGCCTTGAAATATGTCACCAGTGCCCAATTAAAACAATCAATCATTTGTCAACCAGCTGCACTGACCACCCTGTTTGTGCCTAACTGGAGTGTTGGTTACAAAGAGTTGCTTGTTAAGAATGCCAGTACAGTAGTTTGTTTCCTCTTTAACTCCTCAAGAACCCAGAATGTGAGCCTGTGTCAGGTTGGAAATGAAGCTCAGAAAGATTTGATTTATTCCCCTGGTCTTCCCTCATGACAGAATAAAAGGGCCTCATGACAGAGTTCTGAAGTATTCTCTCAGTTTGCATAAAGTCTATTCTGCCTCATCCTTCTGAGGCAGTTGTGGGGTTTTTTTTGGGGGGGGGGGTGTAGGGACAGAATCAGGTCAGGTATTCTACCAGGGACTTCCTACCTAAATATATATGTAAACTGGTGAGAAATACCAATAATTTTTATTTTTATTTTATAGTATGAGAACATGTCAACAATTTGACTAGAAATGGTCACTGCCCCACACACTGTTTTGCTTATTCTTTTTGTTGATTAGTCATCACATTTTGTTAGAACTCAGTCCCACTGAACTCAGTAGGGGCTTGCTTCTGAAAAGAGATGTATAGGTTTGTGCTGTTAATTTTCTCTCCTGACAGAAAAGGTGGTGGTGTGGAGCCTTTATGTCTCTGGCTCTTTTCCCCCCATAAAGTCCCTTTGGAGTTTTGCATGCAAGTCTTATCTTTTTCACATTGAAAATGTCCATTGGATTGTTGATGTGAGTTTGTGAAATGGCTTTGAAATGACTGTTGTCATTTTGAATGAACTATAGTGCATATAGAGACAGGGCTAGACATACATTTTTAGGAAGATAAATGTTGGAACATGAGTGTTTTGCAACAAACCCTTCAATCCAGAAACTCTTCCTCCAAATATAGTGATGGGTCATGTGTGGTCCTTCCATGCTGTCCAAGATTTCACAGATGGAAACCAGAACTTGTGGAGCCAAGCAACATTAGAGTATGGTCAAGATGGCAAAAGCTATTAATGAAAAAGAATTCACAAGCTAGGAGAGACTGCAGCAGTTTGCTTTGGCCTGAGCCCCCTGGAAAGGGCAAGTCTCCATTCATTTGCCTCTCCTCTGCTGAGTTAACTACTTTTGCAGTTTGAATTCTGTTTGCAGCAATTGAAGTAAGCTGAAGTCAAAGGGGGGGGAGAGAATTGGGACATTTTAAGCATCTGAAAAAGTGGGATGACAGAGGAGTAATCAGGGTTGTGTCTGCGGCTTCCAGTGCATCTTTACACCTGCCATTTCGTCCCTTGCCTATCGCTACAGGGCTTTTTTTTTTTTTAATTGGATTTAATTGCAGGTTGCAGGTTTGATTTGAGTTTCCTTCTCTTAGATGGTTGACCTTACAGGGTTGGACGAGCACCATCTGCCCGGGTTTGGGATTAGAGTTTTCTTCTCCTAGGACAGTTGCCATAAGGCTAGAGAGCCCATCCTGCCCTTTGATGCTCTTTGTCAGACCCTTTGGTTTTGACCTGTCTGGCATGGGAGACCCTACTGGTGGCTATTATGCCACTGCCAGCATAGCTCAAAACATTATTAGGGTACACAAGCTTCTCTCCCACGACAAGGGGGCATCAATGGAAAGGTTATCCAATATAATCTAACGTGCAATATACCAATGGACTCTATATGCTCTTTTCTACATATTGTTCATTCTCCATCTCCTTTGTTGAGGAGCAAGAAACATGTAAAATGCCTTTTCTTACATTTTACTCTGGGGTTGAGAGACTCTGAAAGTTAATATTACTACTACTCTAACATGAATACACTTCATTGGGGCATTTTATTAAACCAGTGCAATGCTTTGTTGTAGTAGTTTTTAAAAGATAGGAAGGCTAGTCTGTTTCAGTATGAAAATATCAAAAGAAGGACAGGGAGGTGTTCAGCTGCCCTTTGGAAGCTGATTTATATTTTCATGAGCTTTGGTGTACTGAATGTTTCTGTAGGAGTGGCTTGCAATCCATGAAAACTCAGGCTAAAATACATTTCTCCAAGGGGCTACTAAACAACTTTTAAAAATGCATCTTAATCTAGAATCCACGCAGAACATGACAATGTCACCTAAACAGCTGGACACAACATCTCAAAATTTCAGCTATTTGTGCTGTATATTATTTTTTGTCATAGGGACAGGTCTTTGTTCCAGACAATATAACTTACAGGGATTTTTAAAGTTGGATGCTGCTTTTTTGGAGAACACTTTTCCAACAAAACAAATCCTCACTGGATGACAGCCCACACAAAGGAATTTGTCCTTCCTTCGTTCCCTCCCTCCCTCCCTCCCTCCCCTCTTCCCCTCTTCTCCATTGCATGAGGGTTAACAATTAAACACATTTAGCTAAGAATAAGCCCTGTTGAATACTCATACACTGGGACTTTTCTTCTGAATGAACATGCATAGGGTTGCACTGTACAATCTCTCTTCCCCTTGATACCAGTCTAATACTAGGAATCCAGATCATATGCTTAAAACTGGTGAAAGCTGCCAAGGACATTTGTCAGCAATTCATTTTTACACTTTACAGAACCAGCTTTCAGTCTTGTTTCATTTTTATTTATTTTTATTTTTATTTTGGTTATTTAGACAAAATACTGTTTGGGAAGATCAATGAGCAGTTGACCAAAGCCTAGACAGCTGCATTGGTAAAAAGTCCACAGCTTTGATTTGATGCCAAATTGACACTTTTTTTTTTGCTTTAGTTTTTGTTATTTTGTTTTCCCTGCTCTTGTTTCTCTAGCCTGTAGTCAGATCACATTGTGCCAAGCTATCCAACATTAGCTAGAAAGGTTATTAGTATGCTTATCACACCATCACAAATTACCATACATTATCATTTTACAATCCCACAAATATCAGGCAAGGGAGGGAGGGAGGGGGAGAGAGGATATTAAGAGCAGTCTAATTTTTGAAAATGCTCTGACTTTCTCAATAAGGTGCCCGTTGCTGTGATACCCTTTTGTGCTCCCAATTTAAACTGAATGAGTGATTAAATCCCATCATTGTTGGGACATAAAAGGCTACAGATGTATTTATACAATACAAAATGATACATGCAAACAAAAATTAATCAAAACATTTGATTCATATGAAACCAATCCTTGCTGGATAAGGGCATCTCCTCAACTATTTTACATAATTAAGGTCCTATTCTTCAATACTATTGAGTAATTAATAAACCACTAAAACAAAAGATGGAGGAGTCTTCAGGAAAATTCAAAAGTGTAACATGTTACCATAATAACCGTTGTTTCCAAAATATTCCCAGTTCTTTGAAGGACAGTAAGTCAAAATTTTCAGGATATGTGTATACTCTTAAACTTCAGCAGGATGTTGCACCAGGAATTATAAAAATTGATAAATAAGAAATTAGTTCAGTTCATTTTATACCGGAATTTATACAACTCCTGGAACAGAACACACACCCAAATTCAGTCTACAGTATGCAGATAATACATTGCAATTTACAATGCAATTTGCACAGCAACATGAATGCATTTGAAAAACATACACATTTGAAAAAAATGTGCATAAGAAATAAGAATGTGTGCTTGTCAAATATGTGCACAAATGCAATTTAGACATTGTTGTTGTTTGTTGACTGATTTGGGGAAATAAAGACCACACACAAGAGATGGGGTAAAATAAAAGGGTCTTTATTTAACCCTACCTATTTAATACCCTCTAAATCTTCAGTGGGAGGAGGCAACCTAGCATGGGAGCAGCTGGGGCAGTTTACCATCCATCCAAGACCAATACTCCCCATCTTCCCCTGGTGAACAACTGAGCCCTGGAAACGAACCCCAATGAATGGGGTCTGGAAGGTCAACCTAAAAGGCCCTCACCCAAGCCACACGGATTAAGATGAGGGATAATCCTTGTGCCCAGCCCCAAGGAAGGTCTCCTTCACTTCTCTAAGTCACCTGACCTAAAGTAGGCCATTCCAGAGACCCCCCCTTCACTGAAATTGGTGCCAAGGTGCACACCGCAAGCTATGCCTCCCCGTTTCCTGCCACAGATAAGGGACAAGTGTCCACTTAGTCCCTATCCCCCACTAAGCTAGGTCAATAGGTCCCTCAACCCCAAAAAGATCTGAAGATCTCACCAAAACAATAAATTTCCAGCATCCACGAGATGGACCCCATCAGCTCTATAGAGATCGGGCTTCTCAAAGCCAATGTTTGGGTGTGGTAAATAAAACCCCAGCCCTTTATCCAGGGTGTCCCTAATCTCCCTATTTGCCCTGCATCAGGCCCTATCAATCAAACAGAGATCTTCATCCCCTTGCCACAGTTGCCTGGGCATAATTGCTGACCACATGATCGTGACTGCAGGCCATCGTGACCTGATCACCTCCATATCATGTATTGCCTGAATTACTGATGCCTTTCCTTTTAAAAAGCCCAAGTCATTCCTACCCAAGTGGATAATGACGATGCCTGGTGGGGGACCCTAGCATTCTCCAAATAGTAATTGCATCAGGCCATGCCAACGTAGCCCCCATCACCTTCACCACTCTATAGTCAGCTGTTCCCCAAGCTGCCACACACTTACCGACATCCAGTCACCCTCAGGAGCCGTGTCTAGAGCCAATTCTCTGAAGTGCTCCATCTGCGCATGGGAAAGAGTGTCAGCAATGCCATTGTTAATGCCCGCCACATGCTGCACTACAAACAGAATATTATGTGTCAGGCACTGCAAGGTAAAAGCCCACATGAGCCTCATGACCCACAGAGATATGGATGTCAAGGAGTTCATCACCTGGACTGCTGCCAAGTTGTCACAACAAAAGTGTACTGACAAATCAGCCCAAATAGTGGACGTGACCAGAATTGGGGGGGGGAGTCAAATCATTCGTAATGCTCAAATCTGCCAAATCGGATGGGCAAGTACTGGCACACCAGCATCCACCAAAATAAACTTTGAATCCCATTGAACCAGCAGCATGTAAAGCAATCTGGAAAGCATCCTGCAATTTCTTTTCCTCTTGCCAAAACGAGATGCCATTAAATTGCACCAAAAACTCCTGCCAAATGCCCAAGACACTCCGCATTTCTTCTGTAACCCGAATTTTATAGCATGGCGAAGCCACCCCTTTAACGGCATCACATAATCAGTGCAGGAAGGCCCTACCGGGAGCCACCGCCTTACAGGCAAAGTTCAGGTGTCCATTCAGAACCTGAAATTCCCTGAGGGTAGTCTTGTGTCTAGAAATAAATTGTGAAACCCTATCTCTAAGCTCCCACACCTTCTCTATAGATAAACTACACTGTTGATTAATAATGTCTATCACTATCACTAAAAAAACACTGAACAGGGCTTTCAGTATTTTCTGGTGCCAGGGGAACACCAAGTTCCTCTGACAACTGTTCAAACTGGTGCAGTAAATAGCTACATTCCCCAGTTTCCCAGTGACTGATAAACAAAAAAATTGTCCAAATAATGAACAACACCTAAAAGCCCTGTCCAAAAATGTGCTGAAAGTCTCAGATGCCTTGCACTAGACTGAACAGCCCAGGAGCAGGGCATGGTCCATATAGAACCACCCCCAAACTGAAAACCTAACAATTCAAAGTCATCAGGATGGATTGGTAGCATGCAAAATGCTGATTTAATATTGCACGTCTCCAGCTCTGCAGCAAACTGTGCCAGTGAACTTCCTTAATAGCCACATCAAAGGACGTGTATTTCACCATACATCATTCAGGAGGAATAGAGTCATTCACTGATTCTCCCTTTGGGTATGACAGATGATGAATAAGCCTAAACCCACCCAGTGCTTTCTTAGGCACTATGCCCAGTGGGGACAGTCTAAGATTCAGCACCAAAGGTGTATGAAGTGGGCCAACCACCTGTCTTTCCAAAACTTCTTTTTGTTTTTGTTTTCCCCCTCACTATACCTTACCCTTAACTGACTTTAAATTCTGTGTCTTATAAGGGTGCCTAGTCCCTTGAAATGGGCTCCATACCTGTGAAGGTGGTGGGACTGAGAGGAAGCCCTCCCCTGCCAATCTTACCAGCTTGTATAGGGAGATACATCCTTTCAGATACTCTGGACTCAAGCCTTTTAGGGCTTTAAAGGTCAACCCAACACTTTGAATTCTGCTCAGAAATGGACTGGTAGCCAATGCAACTGTTTCAATGGGGGGAGGGGTCACATGATCCCTGTAGCCAGCCCCAGGCAACAGCCTGGCCACAACATTTTGGACCCAGTGAAGTTTCCTAATAGTTTCCTAAGGCAGTCCCTCATAGAGTGCATTACAGTCATCCAAATAGTTTGTAATCAAGGCATGTGTCACCGTAGCCAGATCTGACTTGACAAGGAATGGGTGCAGCTGGCACACAAGTTTTAACTGTGCATATGCACTCCTGGCCACAGCTGAAACCTGAGCATCCAAGCTCATATCTGAGTCCAGGAGCACAGCCAAGCTGCATACATGAGATTTCAGGGTTTGTGTGACCCAATCTAGCACAGGCTGAATCCCTATTCCCTAATCTGCCTTTTTACTGACCCAGAGCAACTCTTTCTTTTCTGGATTAAGTTTCAATTTGTTCAGCCTCATCCAGTCCATTACTGACAGCAGACACTGGTTTAGCACAGAGGCAGCTTCCTTGGATTTGGGTGGAAAGGAGAGATAGAGTTGTGTGTTATCAGCATACTGATGACACTGAACCCCAAACCTCCGGATGACCTCTCCCAGCAGTTTCATGTAGATATTAAACAGCATAGGGGACAAAACAGAGTTTAGTCATTTGAGACTGTTGTACTTTGGACATATCATGAGAAGACATAACTACATGTCTGGACTACATAGCTGGGATAAATTTACAGGTATATACAGTTCAGTTTCTACATCATGTTATGGAATTTCATTTTTTTTTCTTTAAGTTTCACTCTCCTTGCACCAATTTCAAAATTCTATTTGTCTGTCCTAAATCTTCCACCACCCATTTTTCACCATCCATTGCATGACCTTATGCGTCCATCTCCCTACCTCAACACCCTTAAGATACATATCTGAACCAGATTTTTTAGGGAAGGGCCTGGCCATTGTTTTAACAGGAAACCTAGAAACTCTAGACAGGAGAGTAAAATGTGTGGGTATTGTAGAAGATGTTTATGAAGTGTCATTTTATGCCTGAAGAAAGATAGACAGCTATAACTCATAAACACTCTAGTAGGTGAATTGATGAATTTACAAGGTCAAGTTTCAGTCTGGAAGACAGCAGCTGAATTTAAGACTGATTTTATTTTTATCTTTCCCTGTAGATAGATTATATTAGTTCCAAATGCCTGTGTATCTGTATGTGTGTCTGTGTTGTGTGAAGACATGAACTGAGAACATGGTTTGAAAGAAGACAAAAGAAAGCAAGTGTTAAGAATCTTCCCCACCCTTTTATTAATTTTGACATGACAGGAGAAGGCTAGGCAGTAAGCAACTTCTGTATGAAACCCAAAGTGATAATGAAATGATGAAAAGATAAAGTGATATTGGAATCCATTGGTCCCAACTAAGATGAGATTCTTCTGTAGGTGCAGTAGGTGAATTGGAGTCACATATATGCTCTCCCCTTGCCTAGAAATGACTGAAGAATCTCATCTACTTTGCCACAGCCTTCCTGCCTCTCAGGAAGTTTTCAGATGTGTCCAAAAAGTACCTTACCAGAATGCTAGGACGACATTTCTGTCCCACGAATGGGACCGGCTTTCACAAAGTGCTGCCTTACTAACTGCTGAAGCACAGGAGCTGAACATGACGAGGATGATGTCATGTGAAACCAGATCCCATTCATGGGACAGAAATGTTGTCCTGGTGTTCTGGTAAGGTAATATATTTTGCTGCATCTGATAATCTCTTCAGTTGAAGACATACCTTCAACTATCTACCAGCCAACAATGAAGAGAGGGATTAGAAAATAAATCAGCTACAAAAAGAGAGGAAGGGACAATTTGGGGACATGGACCAGAGGGGCATAAGTTTTACAAACCTTAATGACATTATGAGTGATGTTACTGCATAAAACAATCTATGTGCAGTTCAGGCAGTCTTCCATATCCATGGATTCTGCACCATGGATTCAACCAACCATGACTCAATTTTTTAGAAAATCCAAACAGTGATTATATAAGGGATGCCATTTTACTATGCCACTGAATATAACGGGACTTGAGCATCCACAGATTTTGGTATGCATGGGGAGTCCCGAAACCAACCCGCAGTGGATATTGAGGGGCCACAGTATTGTGCATTTCCGGTGGGCTGCAGAATTCTCACCCTTATATGATGTTATTTTTTTAAGCATTGTACACTTTTTGTACCAGTAAATCATGATATAAAGGAAATGTCCTGGTCTTGTATTTTTTTTTGTTTTGTTTTGTTTTGTTTTGTTTTGTTTTGTTTGTTTCTTTTCTTCTTTTTTTTTGGCATATTTGTCACATTCATTTCACCAGTGGCAATGGCAAGACAGTGGACAAAGGCTGATTGAGTTATTAATCGATCTATTGATTTTCTACTACATTTGAACTACTTTCAGTGATTGGATTCCTAATGCATTTAATTGGTTTTGCTTATGGTAAAACACCATAGAATTTTACAATAATTTCTGCCCATTTTCTATGATGTCTCCATTTTTTTTTCTTTCAAATTGTATCCATCCAGCTTAATTTATAGGTTAGCAACTGTGCTATTGTTGTATGTGTATATTTCAGAGTGTAAATGTGGATAATGTGCTAAATATCATTTAAAAAAATAAATTAAAATAATAAAAAATATATGTAAAGAATATATTGGCAGAAGAAAACAAATGTTTTTGTGTTAGAATTACTCTCTTTTCCTCATTGGGTTAGGAAATGTTACAAATCCAGATAAGATATCACATTTTTTCTCCCCAAAAGTATGGTTCAAGTTGGGTGTAATTTGTGTATATATATATATATATATATATATATATATATGTATATATATATATATATATATATATATATATCCGGGCTGTGAGGCCATGTTCTGGAAGAGTTTATTCCTAATGTTTTGCATGTGTCTGTGCCTTGCACCTTCAGAGAATGGTTGGGTAGGAGTGTGTGTGGGGGTTATATACTGTGAGTCCCTGTTGGAGACGATATGTACATTGGTGTATTTGAATGGCTAGTTCCCGGGGGGAGATGTGCAAGGAGGCTTTCGCTAATGGCCCCATTATCTGCTGGAGATCCCCCTGCCCCTGGGTGGAGTTCATTTGCATGTGTTGAGTTTTGATTTTGGTGTTTTTCAAGACTGGTAGCCAAACTTTGTTTACTTTAAGGGTTTCTTCTTCACTGTTGAAGTTGTCCAGGTGTTTGTGGATTTCAATAGCTTCTCTGTGCATTCTGACATGATAGTTGTTGGCCAGGTCCAGAATTTCAGTGTTTTTAAATAACATGTGTACAGGTTGGTTTATAACATGTTCTGCTAAAGTTGATTTTTCTGGCTGGCTCAGTCTGCAGTGTCTCTTGTGTTCCTTGATTCGTGTTTGCACACTGCATTTTTAGTGGCCCCTATGTAAATTTGTCCATAGCTGCATGATATGCGGTAAACTCCTGTGGCTGTGAGAAGGTCTCTTTTGTCCTTTGCTGAGCATAGCATTTCTTGGATTTTCTTGGTTGGTCTGTAGATCATTTGGAGGTTGTGTTTCCTCATCAGTTTCCCTATCTGTCTGTGACTCCTTTGATGTATGGTAAAAATACCTTCCCTTTAGATGGCTGTTTTTCTTCATTCCTGTGTTTATTTCTGTGTCTGGCTGCTCTTGTGATGTCTGATCTGGAGTAACCATTAGCCTGTAGGGCCCAGTTTAGGTTCTTCAGTTTGTCCTCCAGATAGTGGGGTTCACAGATCCTTTTTGCACTGTCTACCAATGTTTTTGTTTTGTTTCTTTGTGTGTGTGTGTGTGTGTGTGTGTGTGTGTAAAACCAAATTACACCCAACTTGAACCACATTTTTGGGAGAAAGATGGGATATAAATTCAATAAATAAATAAATAAATAAATTAGAATATAGTTGGCAATTAAATGTCTTCATAAATAAATATGTGGTATATATGGAGCCAGCATAGCATAATGGTTTGAACATTCTGGAGACCAGGGTTTCTTTGACCATGAAACCCACTGGGTGACCTTAGGCAAGTCACACACACTCAGCCTCAGAAAACCCTGTGATACATTTGCCTTAGGGTTGCCACAAATTGTAGATGACTTGAAGGTACATAGCAACAAGAATATATGGAACCAAGATTTCTTTTATCTTGCTCCTTTTATATAATTTATTTCCATGTGTTATTGCTGTGTTTCTTTTCTTTCTTGCTTTTTTCTTTTTTTTTTCTAACTGATTTTGGGAGTTTTCAAAAGAAACAGGGTATTTGGGGCTAATTGTTCTTTATCATACTTTGATTTGATTTCCACTTTGAGTACCTTCATTTGATATATAATTTTTCTTCTGAATAATTATACATTCCTGTCCCATTTTAAATATTTTTGAACACATGTGAAACTAGCATATCAGGGAAATACTCCAGACTAGCTTCTCTTCTCCACCTTTTCCAGGGTCATTTAGTAGTGGTGAGGAAAGCAAACACAGCCTAGCAACGTGGTTCTCTGGTGCCTAATTTTCTTCATGACTGGTACAGTCGCAACTTGTTTCCTTCTTCTGCCCCCACCTACAACGGTGGATTTTGGCCAGTGTTAATGCTGTACTCCATCATAGTTATTGTTGATATGGTAAACTATGGTCACAAACCACCTCTAAGTTTATATTCCCAATCAAAGCATACAATATGGAATGAATGAGAACATCAAAACTCAAGAGGAAACCTGAAGACATATACACACAGACTGTGGTTGATTTCTTTTTTTTAACAAAGCAGGAAAGATATATTGGTAAGCACCTTCCCCTTTCTTGCTGTTATTTGTAAAAAAAAATACTTAATGATAATAGCAATAGTAGTACCCCTACCCCCCAAAATCAAACACAGTAATAGCAGGAATGACGAGCTCTGTCAGTATTTTTTCAGATTATGAGAAGACATTGATAGAGAACAAACTGACAAATGTGGCATGTAATAAAGGTCCTTCTGTGAGTACTCCTAGAGGGGCCTCATTAGTAGATGTTTTACTATAATCATTTCCATCCCTATGGCAGTCACTTCAGCCAACTCAGAAAAAGGTGCCTCTAGGAGCTGATCAGAGGGATGCCTTCCTTAATTTCTTCCCCTTAAAAAATGAGGCACAAGGGAACCAGTAGGGACTAATTGAAATCAGAATTATTGTTGCTATAAATTCAAGCTGTGTCCTCAGGCTACTATGTTAGCACTGGATAAATGTATGGAAAACTTTCGATTTAATTATTTTTTTAATTTATAATGTGATTATATTAATGTTTAGGGTGTGTTGTGTTTTTTATTTGTTTTCAATGATTTTAATTCTGATTATTTTAGAAGTACAAGGACCTATTTTGACAGCAGAACCTGACTAATATTCAGAATAAAAGAGTAATAAGACTTTTGTGAACAAGAGAGCAGTCAGTCACTATTTGCAGAAGATTATCAGCCTAGTTTATTTAATTTGTCCTTTATCTTCTAATTCTGGAGCATTCTGCCACACTGGGAGGTGAAGAATGTGATTATGCAAAGCAAAGCAGTTGCCCGTCTAGTGCTATCCACATGTTTGGACTTCAGTTTTTATCATTTCAGTCCAATCCAGCATGGCCCGTGGGCAGAAACTGTGGGGATTTTAGTCCAAAAACATCTGGAGACAATAGGTTGGGGAATGCTGAAACAGAAGACAGTTCACTAGCAATGCTGGATGACCAGGAGCAGAGAGCAGGTTTAGTTATGGCAGAAAGGAATTTCTCTGTGTAAGTGGCTCAAATTAAGAAGGAGTGCAAGAGACAACAGTAAGATGCTAGTGGATTCACCTGAGTTTATCTCAAATACATTTTCTGAGGTTCTTAATGCTTCCCAAAGAGTAAGTGAGATTTTAAACTCTCCCACCATGAACTCTTCTCCATCTTGGATCAAAATTTCCTTTGTGAATGTGAAACTGGACCTCCAATGCCTGACCAACTAATTCCCAAACCAACAATTATAGCCCTTATTGATTTGCAAATTTCTTCATCCTCAATGAAAAAGAGTGCCTTGACATGTTGCGACCCCATGTAGAAAAATTAAAATTGAGAGCAATAAGCCAACTTACACATATTTTAGTGGTGTTTCACCACCACCCCAGACCACTCCACATATTAACTGTGCACTTTTGTATAGTTTTGTACAGTTTTATTTTTACACAAAATTATTTTTTTTAACCTGCAAAACTTTTCTTTGACAAGCAACAACAACAACAACAATGGCTTTACACTAAAATATATTTTGCACACAACCCTGAAGTGCAAATACAAAGTCCTGAAATATAAAAACAAGCAAGAAACATTGAACAATTAATACTCTCTCCCCCCACACACACATTTTCACATGAAAAAAATGTACATATTTACATGCTTATCCACTCTTCTCTTTATTCACTGGAACACATATTATGTCAACAAACTTAAAATCATATCCTATTCATACCACTCAAATTCAGTAAGTGTGGTTATTCAATAGGGCCATTATCAGACTAGTGTTAAAAACCTGTAATTCTGTGATTGAGAAAAGCAAAAACATAATGGCATGGTAACAGTAATTATCATACATCATTGTAATCATGTGATATTACAACCATGGAATTATGGCATAACCACCACTAGTGATTTAGGAACGGGCTTGAAGCTCTTGCTATCATAACATTTGTCCTTGCATTGCCTTCTAATGACAAAGTATTAACATCTCCTACTGGCCAGCAAATGTGTCTTTAAGATAAACTTTCTCTTAATTCCACAATTTTGCATGGGCAGATAAAAGAGATTAGTGGGGTTGGAAAGAAAGGGCTTAAAAACATTGCTTTCTATTGGAAGGAAAAGAAGTCCAGAGCAGTAGGAAAGGACCATCTATTCATGCTGGAATTGCATGATTACAGTGGGATGTGATTATTGCACACTCATCAATATTGTGAAAAGAGAAATATTGAGGGCTATTGACATGTTTTTCCGATCAATGAAAAGTGCCACCTAATTAATGGGTGGAGCACGGATGGAGTATGGGAGGATGACGATGTTGTGTAATAACAGAAACCCATTTGTGCTACTATCCTATTGTAATTGCCTGATTTCAGCCTCATGTGATAATGTCCTAAGTGAAGGATCCAGCATGGCATAGTGGTTTGAGTGTTGGACTACAACTCTGGAGACCAGGTTTCGAATCCCTGCTCAACCAAGAAAATCCACTGGGTGACATTGGGCAAATCACACACTCTCAGCCTCAGAAAACCTTGTTATTAGGCTCAACTTAAGGTTGACATAAGCTAGAAACAGCTTGAAGGCGCACAACAACAACAACAACAACAACAGCAACAAGCTATTCTCAGCATAGAGAAGGTCATGGTATATTTGCTACAATATAGCTGGTAAAGTTGAAGAAACTATCAGTGGGGCAAAGTTGCAGCCCTAATTCAGAACCAACATGATTGAAGGAAATTGAGTCAAACCCAGATTTTAAAGAGTAAATCAAAGCCCTAGGCTGGGGTGGGGTGAGGGACTCTGTTAGTTCTAGTTTGTCCTGCATTCAAAATGTTTAAATCTTGAGTTTTTTCCATTTCAAAAATGAAGACATTTGTGAATCTGGATAAAGTCTTATCAAAAGCAAACTGAAACAAAATGCATACATATCTCTACCATCAACACCTGACTCTTGAGTAACCAGACTTTGAGTGACAGGAATCCCATGAAGAGTGCGAACTATTTTCTACACAAAGATCGCACATAGTGCATCCCTTGTCACACCTCACCTGTCTTAATGATATGCAACTTGCTAGTTGCTAATGATGGGTGCTAACGAGAGAAATGTGACAAAACCCACATCTGCTCATTTGTGCTATGACAATAATGAACAGCTTCTAGAATGCTGATGAAGATTAATTCATTCCTTGTGTAGTTTGGTTCTTTAAGAACAACATAAGCACACAAAGAGACAAATATAGGTCCTTGCTTCCATGGATAGTGAAATCACTCTGTTTGTGGCCCATATTTCTTCTTCTGGCCCATAAGGTCCCATTTCCATATTAATCTACAGTTGTTTTCTTTTGGTTTTAAATAAATTTCACATTTAGATACATATTTAAAACTGGATTATTTTTTGCTGGTTTGTTTTACTATCCCAATATTATTTGAAATGCATTTTTCCATATATATATATATATATATATATATATATATATGGAATATATACTATCCCCACTATCCACAATGCTGCAGCCTTATTTGAGAACTCACGTCGAACAAGTCTTGAAGAGAAACGACAACACAGAAAGAATCACAACCCAAAAACATCACCCAAGGAGACCTTCTGCTGTGCTTTTTGCAACCGGACTTGTTTATCTCGGATTGGCCTTTTTAGTCATCAGCACGCTTGCAGAAAGCGCGGGATGAGTCCTTCCTGAATCTTCGTTTGCGAAGAAAAGCCATATATATATATATATATATATATATATTGCACAAGGACTGCGATACAGGATTTATAAGAAGTGTAAATCCAAAAAAATCAAATGGATATATATGCTCCAATCTGTTCAATACTCCTGGAGATACATATCCTATCAGTTCATTTTGAAATTCTGTAAGGCAGAAATCTTAAAACACCCTCAACTGAACCTCAGGAAGGTCTCTGAGGTCTGTCTATTAAATAACGAGACTGATACAATAAAACATCTTTATTTATATGTATTACAATTCTAGTGCTTGTCACCTTCAATATACTCCCTGTTCTCACTCACACACCAATGCAGTCTTGTTTTCCACTGGTCGAAGGAGTGGAACAGATCAGTTTCTGTCAGCTGTGTCAACACACTTGCCGTTTTCTTCTTTACTGCATAAAGTGACTGAAACATGTTCCTTTAAGCACCAATTTCACTTTAGGGAAAAGAAAAAAGTCACACGGTGCCAAATCTGGCAAATATGGATAATGTTCAAGTGTAGTAATGTCTTTATCAGCCAAAACCTACTTCACAGAAAGTGCTATATGAACAGGTGCATTGTCCTGATGAAGAATTTAACCATTTTCCCACAGTTCTGCACTTTTTTTTCCTGATTCTTTCTCTCAGCTTTGTAAAAACTTCCTTATAATAATGCTGGTTCACTGTTCTGCCTTCTGGAACACATTCTGCCAAAATTACATCCTTGATGTTAAAAAAAAAAAAAAAAAAAAACACCAATGAGTGTGGCTTTAAATGTGGCCTTGCTTTGATATGCTGTTTTCGGTGATGATTCTGTTTTCCAGTGCATTGACTGTTGTTTTGTCTCAGGAACATACTGGAAGAACTAGGTTTCATCACAAGTGATGATTGTTTGAAAAAGGTTTGAGTCCACCTCTAGTTGCTGCAGAATGTCAATGCAAATTTCCTTGCTGCACTCTTCTTGCTCTGGCGTGAGAACCCTAAGGACCATCTTGGCATAACCTTTGATCATTTTGAGATCCTCATGCAGAATTTCCCATGCAGTCTTTCTCAATGTTCATGGCTTCAGCTATCATTAGGACACTGAGTCGGCAGTCTTCTTGAACAATCTGGCTGATTTTTTCTACAATTTCTTCAATTCTTGAAGTGTAAGGTTGTCCAGGGTGTTCATCATCTTCCACATTCTCACATTCTTCTCTGAATCTTTTGTCCCACTCAAACACAGGCACATGGAGACATGCAATCTTCCCTGTAGGCTCAGTAAGCATCTGAAAAGATTCCATTGGTGTTTTGTTCAATTTTACTAAAAAAATCAAATTCACATTGCTTAGCTCCTGTTTCTTTCATAAAGTCGCACATGTGGGAATGATACATCATTACTAAATCAGTGGTGGTATCCTGGCAGGTGTATTACCTTCGAACCACCAAATAATAAGCAGACTTTAGAAGACTCTTAAGTAGAACTGCCTAGTCTTGTCTATATCAATACCACTGAAAGAGCTGGTCTGTGAACTGGTGGCCATTCCTAAGCTACATGGGAAGTTTCTGGGAAATTGTGCTCACATAAGAATATTATGGCACAAATGTTATGATACATTGGGGGAAAAATACTATTCCACCACACAAGATAGCATAAGAACCTGTGGTCTATTCTCATACTTAATCTTTCCTTATAATTCTTCTCTTCACAGTTTTACACTCCCCCCCCATGTGCACTTGCTTGGTAATGGGTCACCTGAATATTAGAGATCTTATATTTTGGGACATAAGTAGAATTTTCAGGATTCGTGATGCATAACTAAGCCATATTTTGTAACTTTATGCATGCTGATTCCCCACTCCCAGTTCCATCTGGAAAGAGTTGTGACAACTCACTGTGAATTCTTATTATTTACAGTTGGTGCTACATGGCCTCCTTTTTTGAACTAAGAATACATTTAAAATATGAATTAAATATGCTTCGCTTTTTGTAATAACCTGACAGGCAGGGCCAGCATACACCTGAGCCTTTTAACTTTTCACCATTCCAGGTGATTTTTCATTCATTTCTTATTCTGTTTTTTTTTCCTCCAGCATACCATGGGTCATACAGGAAATGCTGTAACATGTGTCTGTTTTTCCTACTGTTTTTACCAAAAGGGGTCTCTTCAGACATAAAGCAGACCTTGAGTAAACAGTACAGGTTGGAGGAGCTTACTTGGCATTTTCCACATTTGTCTGATCTGATGATACTGTGTGAACTGGCACTTCATTGTGCAAGATATATGTGGGTGTACATTTAGTTCTTCATTTGCAGCAGTAGTTTCATCTTTCTGTAGTTGCACAAATGTCAGTGTTCTCCACATAGAGACGTGGCTTTACCTAAACACTCATATCTTAGAATCAGTACTATATACTTCCAAGATGTAATTGTGGGGCCCAACCTTCAGTTGAGGAGCAGCAGTTCCTGTGTAATATGACCATAGTGACATGATTACTGCTTCTGTGTGGTAGCTTTCGCAGAGCTGTTGTAAGAAATACAAAGAAGAAGCAGGGTAGAAAAGATAGAAGGTGCGATTATCACTCAGGAATAATTATATATAGACCACACAGGTCTTCTCATTGTATTTAATTTCTGAACCAATGCAGGTATGAGGCCTTATCCTTTTAGTGAGGAATGCTGTATAATTTTTAGTTTACCATAAGTACACACTGACTGACATGGATAGTACATTCCTGTACACATTTTCCAGGGAAGTAGAACTTTTTAAATTAGCAAATCTGAGTCCCCAAAAGCACTGTGCAAGCCACAGTCTCAAAAGTATGCTAACAGAGTACCAGGATCAGCGAAATAGATTGCATTTCATTGCTTTTATAATAATTTTGTTTTACGAAAGGATAAGCTGAATATTGGTAAACCATATACAAATTAAGTAATTTACAAACCACACAGCATATTACAAATTCAGTTATAAATGGCAAAATTATTTGAAAGAGCAAGAACTGAAGCACAACAAGGCATTATACTGTAAATAAGCATGAAAGTAAAATCTACTAGAATGAAAATTGTGTTCTGCCATAAATGGTGCCAGCTCACTGTGATGTTTGTGTTAATCATGATGTCTGTTGAGGAAAACATAAGGAATTATTGACCAAAGGGTTCATTTTTGAGTGGGGTGAAATTAAGGTATGTTTTCAGCTTTAAATGAGAAGTCATGTTTCTTCTCCCAGATCTCAAACCAATAAGAAGTTGTATATAATTTTAATGGTGTCTTTAGGATGATGGTTGTATTGTCTTTTTTATTCCAGAGTTTCTCCATTGATATTGTGTTATATAAACTGTGGCCTTACTAACAAGTACTCATTTACACATAAGAAAAGACATTTTGTATACAACACACAAAATGTGGCTCCACTGTATATGTAGGGAATCACTTTTATTTCCTCTGTTGTAATAAACATTAAGATTATTTTATGAGAAACAGAGAATTTAAAGAATTTATTTCAGAGAGAGAGAGAGAGAAGGAAAGGACAGTTTGGATGTGTTCTGATACTTCTTATGAGCTGAGAAGTGAGTCTGAACATTTTGAAAGTACAAAAGCTAGTGGTTCTGCACATTAGTTTAGGCGGTGCAGATCAGCTGAGTTCACATAATAATTTCACAAAAAATGAATTGATTTGCTAACAGAAAATTCCTGCTTATGCAAGAGTGGATGGGTGATAGTCTACAACAGAAGCATCTTTCAGCCTTAGAAGGATAACTGTTCAGCTCCATATTTCTCTTCTTTGTAAAAAAAGAAAAGAAAAGAAAAGGTAAAGTACTAGAAATATGGAATGGGATGCTTCCATTCCTTTAGAAGGCAGTATTGCCAACAGAAGATTTGGTGCATTCCCTATATATTTCTTACATACATTCCCAATTATGCCCAAGGAGTTCAAGGTTGCATGACTTCTCTTCCTCCCCATGTTATCCTCATAACAACATGTGAAGTAGATTAGACAAGTGACTGGTCCAAGGCCACTCAGTGAATTTTCACAGATCAGTAGAGACTTGAACCTAAATTTCCCCAAACCCAAGATGACACTCTATCTGCTATACTGTTGTGGTTGTCACATAGCCAACCATCCATAGATACTTGTGCATGGCAGGACAGCCATTTATCTCAATAAGAATCATCCATTCATCTAGGGATGAAAAAAAATATTGAAAGAATGGTTTTAAAATGGTTGAAGAACATGTGTGTGTGTGTGTGTGTGTGTGTGTTTTGGTATGTTGAGAAATGTGGACAAGAAGAATTCTAGATTGACAAGAATTTTCAACATTCAGGACTGCACAAAATTTGTACTGGTTGTTTTATGCATAAAACACCTTTCCTGTGAAAGAAGCAGTCTTTTTTGCACAAAAATATATATTTTTTGCAAAGAAAATGCTGTTTCCTGCACAGAAAATTAGGGACTTATTCAGCACAAAATTCACATGTAGCAGGAAACAGCTTTTTCTGAACACAAAATAATGTTTCTACTCTCTCGTATACAGAAATATTATTTTTTGCCCAGAAAGTCTGTTTTCCTCAAAACAAAACAAAAACCAAATTCAGTGAATTTTGCACTGAATGCATCCTGAATTGAGAGTAGGCTTTGAAAATAATGCATTTTTTGAAGTCTTCCTTGAAGTGGAAGAAAATTGTGAAAATGACTCATTGCTTCCTTTGCGAAGAATGTAGCAAAGAATTACACCCCTATAGATATTTCTCTGTTCTCAAGGACCCTACCCAGAAATTACTTTTCCTATATGGGAATGGTAGAGCAAGTAGATTTAGGCCCAGCCATGATCCTACATTATGAAACATACGAACTGGCTCTGTGCTAGGAAGGGATTAACACCATGAGATAGATAGTCACTGTTCAGTAGGCCACTGATCAAAGCAAGTTTAAATAAGGAAAAGGACCAAGGATTCCTTAAATTAGCACTTGCAGATTTATCTTTATTAGTTTTTGGCTTCTGAGTGAGAACTATAAAGCTGCTTTGTCTCATGGGACTCAGGGTTGTCTATAAGAAGGAGGAGGCCGCATAAGACAAAGGGTACTGAATAAGGAGGGGCATGTCAATTAGCTGTGTAGGCGAACTGCATTAATTTTTAACATTACACTAAGAGCTTTTAGATTTTTTAAATGTTCAAATTTAAAATTTTAAAATTTGCTGACACATTTCTTCCCTTTTTTCTGTAAGTCAAGCTCGGGAAGAAATGCTCTTGGTATGATACCTACCAAAAGTAATTATAAGGACTTTATCAGATGCAGCAAAAATCACATGATTACAATGTTACAGTAGCATGATTGGTTTCCACTACCGGACAATGTTGTCATGTTCATGTGGTCAGTCTGTTGTCCAGCTGTGAATAAAGTGTTGCTTTTCATTGCCTGGACAAGCTGTCAATAGTCCTCAATATCACTCTTTTTGCAATATTCAGGAGCATGTGAAAACATGTCCTGGTGTAATTGTGAGATGACAGTGTGAATGGGCATTCCTGTTTTCCACCTCCCCTTTCTTGGTGAGAAAACGTCCAGGTGAGAATGTGAAAACTATCTACAGGATGCTCTTTTCATGAACTGTCCCATTTTGTTTGTGCATTTTTAGGTTGTTTAAGTGTTGGTGTGTTTGTTTACTTTGCAAATTAAGGGTGTGTGCGTGTGTTTTAAGCACAATTGCATCTTCTCACAAGAACTGCCAAAATCTTGCCCATGCTAAATCACATAAGTAAAGTCTCATTCTTAAACTGCTAGTGGTTGTCGTGCAATAATTCTGTGGTGGTTGTTTCATGTGATTACAGTGATGTGTAATAAAAGGTGTAATAATGCCACTATGTTTCCACTCTCTTTATTCACAGAATTATATAATTTTAGATGCTAGTCTGATAAAGTGCGATGATTGTGAATACACCTGGTAATATTAAACCCTTCCTAGCATTGAGTCAGTTTGCAACAGCAGGTAAAAGCCAGGCTTATCCCTTCTAGCAGTCATAGTCACAATATGTGTTCTCAGTAATGGGTTCAACACGGCTGGAAGAAAGGGGGCTTCACTGAGCCTTTTACTGCTCCCTGATTTTTGCAGACTGATGGTTTCTATTTCATTCCTCCCCACTTTTAATTCCACTTTCTGAATCTGTTCTGGTATAGGCAGGATAAAAATCTAAATAAATTGATAGTAACACAATCCATTAGCTTTTCAAATTGTTTACATATATAGAATTGTTTAATGTATAAAATTAAAATTATATATTAAATCCCTAGAGTTCATAATGAAGAGTGAATTATATATATTTTTAAAAATCTGATAAACATTTAAAGTCCTAAAAGTCAAACAACCAAATTCTAATTTAGTTCTCTTAATGTAGGCATTGGCATTCACATCTCAGCTAAATCAGTTGGATGCTGTTTTATGTAGAGGGCTTACACATTAATATTGTCTATAAACATGATTTTATTTGCATAAGGTTTGCATTTGTTTTCAAGAGCATGACAGAAAATTAGTTCAGGAGAATTAGTTGCAGCTAGTCACCTTGTCTACTGTCTCTTTCCGTTGTTGTTGCTGTTACTGTTGCTGTTGTTGCAAACTGCCCTCATGGTGGCCCCATGAATGAAATGCCTCCAAGAACTCCCTGTCTTTGACTTCTCTGCTCAGGTCCTGCAGGCTCAGGTCTATGGCTTCCTTGACTGAGTCTATCCATCAGGTATGCAGCCTGCCTCTCTTCCTACTACCCTCCACCTTTCCTAGCATTATTGTATTTTCTAGTGAGTCATGTCTTCTCATGATATGGCCAAAATACAACAGTCTCAGTTTAATCATCTTGGCTTCCAGGGAGAGCTCAGACTTGATTTGTTCTGGGATCCATTTGCCGACCGATTCAGGGCAATAAGGAG
This sequence comes from Gambelia wislizenii, assembly GCA_030847615.1. Taxonomy (NCBI): domain Eukaryota; kingdom Metazoa; phylum Chordata; class Lepidosauria; order Squamata; family Crotaphytidae; genus Gambelia; species Gambelia wislizenii. The sequence goes on along the minus strand of JAUMIR010000003.1, from coordinate 189,027,323 downwards.
ACCAGACACAAGAAATGGGATATAATAAATGGCATTTTATTTAGCCCAACCTATTTATAACTCTCTAAAAGATCTTCAGTGGGGGAGGAAACCTAGTGAGGGAGCATCTGGGCCACTAGGCCTGTCTCAGGTCTTGCTCCCCAGTTTTCCCAGGGCAAGCACCTGAGCCCCAGAGAGGAACCCCAAGAGTTTGGTTGCTCCCCAGCTGGCCCGCATCTGGAGGGCCAACCCAAAAGTCCTGCAGCCAAGCCACATTACTTAAGTTGTGGGTTTATAATCCAGACCAACCCCAAGGTAAGTATCCTTCCCCACCCCAAGTCATGTGACCTAAAGTGGCAGTTCCCAAGACCCCCCTTCACCAAAGGTAGTGTCATAGGTATCCACCAAAATCTATACCTCCCCTCTCCTCCAGCCAAAATTATCATAGGATATTGACCTATTTTTAGACACCACCCTAGCCAATTTCCCAATGCCACCTGCCATAGTATGGGGTAGGTGAAAAAAAAAACCTGTGGAAAGGGGTAAAAAATTCCTACCCGTCCCCAAAGCAACCATAATCACATTACATTAGTGGTGGGATGGTGGAATGATCTGAAGAAAAGAGGAGGAGGAGAGGGGTGGCAGGACATTATATTGCCTCTGACTCCACCCCTCCCTCCTTCATCCATGGCACAGGTGCCATGACATAATTGCTCATAGCCTGCCTTCTTCCCCCTCACTCCTGGGAAAGCTAACTCTCTCCCCAACATAGCTGTGCCAGTCAGGAGGTATGTGGGGTTACTGGTCTTTTGGTAGTCCATGGTATCCTCAGCACTCTTCTCCAGCACTACATGTCAAATGAGTTGATTTTCTTCCTATCAGCTTTCTTCACTGTCCAGCTCTCACTTCTATACATTGTGATGGGAAATACGATGACTTGGATGATACTAACTTTAGTGTTCAGTTTTATATCTTTGCACTTTAGAATTTTGTCTAGTTCTTTCATAGCTGCCCTTCCCAGTCCTAGTCTTCTTCTGATTTCTTCACTGCAATCTCTATTCTGATAAATGATTGATTCAAGGTATGGGAAATCTTTAATGATTTCAATTTCCTTGTTGTCTAGATTGAATTTATGTAGATCCTCTGTAGTCATTATTTTTGTTTTGTTAATGTTCAACAGCAAGTATGCCTTAGCACTTTCTTCCTTGACTATCTTTAATAATTGTTCCAAGTCCTTGTTGTTTTCTGCTAGTTAGTATGGTGTCATCTGCATATCTTATATTGTTGATATTCCTTCCTTAAATCTTCACTCCTCCTTCCTCTGAGACTAAACCTGCTCTGCATATGATACTTTCTGCATACAAGTTGGAAAAGTATAGTGATAGAATGCAGCCTTGTCTGACTCCCTTTCCGATTGAGAACCATTCTGTTTCTCCATATTGTGATCTAATGGTAGCCTCCTGTCCTGAGTAAAGGTTATGTGTCAGGACAATCAAATGTAAAGGTACTCCCATTTCTTTAAGAGCAATCCATAACTTTCCTTGATCTATGCAGTCAAAGGCTTTGCTGTAGTCTATAAAACACTTGCTGATTTTCTTCTGGAATTCCCTGGTGTGCTCTCTTATGTTTTCCTTTACCTTATGTTCCCTTTACTCATTGAGTCATTTCACCTTCCTTTCAAAAAAACAAAACAAAACAAAACAAAAACACTGCAAAATTGTCTCTTCATTTAAATTAGATAGGTTCCTGCATTGGGTGTTTCCATTATTGGTGGAAGACTCCTCTGTTTATTTAGGCATTTTCTTAACATGTATCTGAGGAAGTAGACCAAGGGCTCATCTACATGGGCTAGAATATACTGGCTCCCCATTGGCATATTCTGTTTGTAGATCAGGCATGTTACTCCACCATTGCCTGCATAAAATAGGATGGAGTCCAGACTGCCACACAAGTCCATTGCCGTAGCCACTGCTGCCTGTACCCCACTCTGAAGCCAGCCTGAAGCACTTGAGCAAGGCCCCCTGCATGTGACAAGTCTGGTCAAATGCCACAGGCCAGCTTCCTGTCTTTGGAAGAGTAACAGCAGTTGGTAGCTGCAGCTACAGACTGGCATGTTAGTGTGGGCTCCTGTGGTCACATGGGGCCCAATCTTTTTTTTCTGGATAAAGCAGTTTTCATAGGTATTATTTTTTTTAACAGTGTAATGGGCTTTACCCCATATTGTCCCCATATTTTCCCTGGAGGTCATGCAGACTGCCCAGGGGCAAAACAGGGAAGTGCCCTGTGTTGTCTGGACTGCAGGGCTCCAAGACAGGACCAAGACAGAGTAAATAACCTGTCTAGGCAAGGCTGAAGTCTGAGAAAGCTTATGCTACAACTTATATCTCTCAATTAATCTCTAAGGTTTTACAAGATCCCTTTGCATACTGATTTTCCTAACAGTTACTTTTGGTTTCTAAGGAAAGGTTTTGGGTGAATTCTGTTGGGGTTTTTATTGGGGTTTTCATTGTTTTATTCTTTTAGTGACTGTTTTAGTATATATTTTTATTGTGAAACATATGGGAATATTTTTTTAAATGAAATGCAGTACAGTTAGCCCTCCATATCCATGGATTCTGTATCCTCAAATTCAACCATATACAGCTTGAAAATACCATCTATCTATCTATCTATCTACACACACACACACACACACACACATATATATATATATCCAAAAAGCAAACCTTGATTTTGCCATTTTTATAAGGTACACTGTTTTACTATGGCATTGTATGTATGAGACTTGAGCATCCACAGATTTTGTTATCCACAGGAGATCCTGGAATCAAGCCCCAGTGGATACCAAGGGCCCACTGTATAGAAATGTAGATGATGATGACAATGATGCTGATGCTGATGATGAGAGAGAGGCAGGATATAAATTACTGAAATAAAAATGGATAAATAAACAAAACAAATAAAGTATGATAGGACTGACTGATCCACACAACTTGTGATGGTGTGTAGGTTGGAACCAGGTTCTCCATCGACACCATACTCTTTTCCCAGTGTGTTAAAATATCAAGAAACCCTTTGGAATGCCTAAATAAAATTGCTAGTTCTAACTTGGGAAGACCCATTGAATCACTGTTTTTTATGGAACTGTTGACCTATCATTCTGCACTTGGTTCACTGAGTCAGTCAGTTGTTTTAAGCAGCTATTACAACTATAAATTATCCAACACTTTTAAAAATAATGCAAACAACCAATATGCTTTGTTCCTTGTTTATAGCCTGTATCAGTGTGCAGTTGGAAACAAAATATGCAGTTGTAAAAAAAAAAATTCTCCACAGAATTCCATAGTTCTTCTCTACTATATAGGAATACTTCATTTATGAATCTGCTCCAATTCATACTCCAATGTACATGCCAATTCAGAAATGTTTAGACCAGTGAAAGAATCATTCCTGTTGTCTCATCACATTTGTACTACAAAAATTGATACCTCTCAAAAACTGGGCTTCTCCTGTTTTCACCAAGATTGCCTGATAAACACTTAACTTTAAGTGTTCAATAAACACTTAATGGCTGAGAGCCTAAACATGGGTGTGTAGTGCCACCTGCACAGTTCTACATCCTCATCCCCTTGACAGCTGTTAACTCCTATAAGCGGCTGCTGATGCTTACCAATGGAGAAGAGAGAGGGGAATGAGCAAACCATGAAGTAGCTGGACTCAACTCAGTGCCTGCATTATAGGGGAGAAACAAAGGCATACTCATGGATGGAGTACTGCTTTTCCTTCCCCCAGGAACCCAGAGAAGCCATATCTTCATGGTCTCAGTTGCCTCCTCACTCCCTCCCCTTTCCACCAAAAAAGCAGCCTCAATGGCCCCTCCTGTGGCTTGACAGATGCTAGGGGATGGAGTGCAAGGCTAAGAGAACAGCCCTCTGCACCCAATCAAAAAAAGGGGCATGCAGATGCTGTCCAATGTGTTTACTTTACTTTCCATCATTTCAACTGTACTTTATCAGTTTTACAACAACATGTTTTTCTAACTGCACATTTTTTCCAACTGCACACTAAATCAACAACAGTAGCAAAAACTGGGAGTCTGCTCTGGTTTGAATTAGCAAATGGATTTAGGCTTAGATATTAGAAATAATGGAAATTTGTATTTTGAGATAAAATAGCATAAATGTGCATGTTTTGAGAAAGAATACACTTCAAAATGTGTATTTCCATGCAATATAAGCCATAGAGCTATAAGTACAGGACACCCTTAGTCACTTGTATTGGGGCTGAAGTCACTGTTGTACCTGGGAGTTTAGGTGAGGAGGAAAAAGAGATAATGTGGATCTGGCAAAATACACCATCAATTTCTTTTCTTTTCTTTTCTTTTCTTTTCTTTTCTTTTCAAGTTAGAAAGCAAGAGTCTTGGTCATATTCGTACTACAAGAGAAGGCATGCCCCATGGAGGAGTGATGCTTTGAGGACTAATAATGTCTTGCCTGGCTATTTGTGGCCTGTACCCCTCCTGTGGCCTGTACCTCCTACTCAACTTGGATATTATCAAATAAGCTAAAGATGAATTTTGTAATACATTTATTGTTCCAAAAATGTGCAAAGCTTGGAGGAAGTAGGTGTTGGAAACAATATATTTCCTACTTTTTAAAAGTCTTTCTGTGGGTGCTTATGGAAGTGAAGAGATTGCAGGCTTTCAAGAGGCATAAGATCAGACAGCAGTCATTTGTGCCAGGCTATCTGATCAGTCGTGGCCAAGACTTTCCAGCATTTATCTCCATTTAATGGGGATTGATTAAAGTTCTGATTTGCAGCCATGAGACATCAGGCAGAAGCCTTTACTTTTTCTATTATAAAGATCAAACTTTTTAATGAATACACAATAGAAAGAAGGAAAAAGCCCATGTTAGTCCCAACTACAGTAGATAAATTGAAATTAATGGGACTGGTTACTTCCCACTTCTATAAATTCTATTGATTTCATTAGGTCTGCAGAAATTGGGACAAAATTTAGATTTAGACTTCAGTGAGTAAAACATGTGTGTACCTTGAAATATGACATTTGCTGTTAATAAAGCCAAGGATAAAGTTTTAGAGAGACTACAGTCAAACAGGAAACCACAAATAGATGGCTCTGGGTGAGTCATGCCCAGTCTACCTCATAGGGTTATAGTGAGTATAAAATAGGAGGAGGATAACATTTGAGAAGAACTTCATAGAGAAAGGACCAGGTCCAAGTACCAAAGAAGTTTAACTACCAAAAATGATTTTTATCAAACCAGCTATTGTGATATATATGAAATTACTTGCAGCATAGGTCAGCTGCTATGTTGTGGCCAGAAATATAAATCAGAAAGGCACCTAACACCAACAGTTAATTGTTTCAATAGCCATTGAGTCAAGTTCTTCCTCAGGTCCTCTTAAATATATCTTTTCACACCGGAATCTTAGAACATGCTAATATTTAACTACAATACAAGCCCTGTATCCATGGGACTGGTAACCTCTGATTCACTTACCCACATTTGAAAAAATGTGGTCTCTCTAGGTATCTTCTAGACTTTCCAGTGTCACTCTATGGCATGCTTAGCTGACCATAAAATCATGATGGCAGGCCTAGAAGATGCCTAGAGAGGTATGCCTCTATGGTATGATTGGTCCAGAAATTGTTAATTTTAATAGGGTTCACTATTATACCTGGTTTCCGGTATCCACAGTAAGTCTGGAAATGTATCCCCCCTCAGATATGGGGGTCATACTGTATATTATACTGTTGCATGTGAATTCACAAAATGGAAAATTTGATACAAAAAAAATTGGGCCAAATAAAACACTTCGTCCTTACATACATAGTTTTCTTCCTTTCTGATTGCCTCCCCACCTCAAAAAAAAAAATGGGATGGGACAGGACAGGAACCAATTGGATACTTTAGCTAGATTCTACAGCAGACTTTCTCAAACTTTTTACCCTGGAGCAACCCTTGAAATAATTTTCAGGTCTCAGGGAACCCCTATGTAAAAATTATACCTACAGCTCTCTTAAAAAAAAATAAATACAGAAACAGTGGGGGGGGGGAATAGATGCTTATTATATTCCACATTGCTAGCAATACATATTTGATACTTGAAAGTAACAGGCCTGAAAGAGCATACAGGCAGAGAAGTATTTATTGTGTACATTAAGATACTGAAAAATATTCTATGAAAACGCCAAAAAAGGTAATCTATAATAAAAATAAATGAAATGAAAAATAAATATATTTATTGTGAAACATTATTAAAACCTGAAAAATGTCCTGTAGTTTGAACCCATTGCTCTGTGTCCTAGTCTCTGGAGCAGCAGAAGATAAGCATGCTCTATCCTCCATATGACATTCCTTCAAATATTTAAACATGGCTACATCACTGACTCTGACCCAAAGATTGCACTCTGAGCTAACAGAGCTTGCAAAAAGCAGCAACTAAGCAGGCAGGCTCAGGGTGAGAGGGAGGCTGTAATTTCCTGCAAGCCAGCATCAAGGTAAACTCATTCCTCCCCTCCTCCCTTTGATTAGCACATCTAAGGCAGAGCAAAAACTGGGAGGGAGAGCAAGGTAAGAAGCCCCTTTGGAGGTATTGGTGTAAAAACTCATTTGCACATACTCATTCCTCCCCGGCTTTCTCAGTTGTGAAGGGGAGAGACAAGCTGTTTCAGCTCACCACTTCTCTGTGATTTATCAATTTGTGGAACCCCTGCCAATCTCTGGGGGAACCCTAGGGTTCCATGGAAACCTGTTGGAGAAAAGCTGTCAGGATAGGTAGTCCTGTCAGGACAGGTCCCTCCCTCCTGTGACCCTTCATGAAACTTGGAAACCTGTAGCAGAGGATTTTCCAGCTGTCCACAAGGTTTTAGAGTTCAGGTAAATGAAGGAGAGAGTATTTTATAACTGATTCTCATGGAAGCAGCAGGATCCATTTTAGATACCCAATGGGATCCTAGCCACTGGGGGGAAATGAGGTGAAGCAAAGAGGAGGAGGAGGAGGAGGAGGAGACTCTACTGAGAAAGATAACAGTGAGACAAAGGGGTTGCAAGTGTTGAAAATGGGGTGAAAAGAGGTGGTTTTCAATACTCATTTTAAAAAGTAGCACAAAGACAAGGGAACACAAATACTTCCCTTGTCTTTATGTTCTTTTAAGAATGAGGTTTGGTCCAGGGTTTATTCAAACACTGAGCTTTTTGTAGAAATAAAAAACAAAAAATGACTCAGAACAGCCTTGGTGTTGGTATGGCTTTGAAAGACACACCTTATCAGAGTGGGTCATCAAAGACAGCCCTATCACTATTGGCATGGTTGTCATGACCCTGCTACTGGCACTCACAGTGAAATCCCGCCCAGCTTTCCATACATTCAAACGATGGAAAAGGCTTGCTATATGATATGAAGTTTTGTTTTTTTGTTTTTCCATGCAAGGAAATATTCCACCTAGACCAAACTAGTTCTTGTTTTTATGTTCCTTAGGATCTGTGAAGAATCAGTTTTCATAATAAGTGTACAAAACTTGGGGCAGCAGCATGAGATATCAGTAAGGGTTTGGTCTATCCTGTGCAGCCCCCTGTTCTCTGAGCATATGGGGAAAGGGTGTACAAACCACCCTACCCTTTCTCAGCTGTTATGTCTGAGAAGGAAATGAGAAATTCACTTTACCTTCCACAGAAAGTAACCCCATGACTTGGCTTAAAGCTGAAGAATTAAATAGGTTATTACATTGTCTGGTTTTCAAACTGCTATGGTTGTAAAAATCTTGCTAATTGAAATTAGATTTTTCCTTAAACTTTGAACTTAAGTAGAATTTTAAATACAGCAAAACCAGTTTGTAACAATCTATATAGTAAGACCTTTTAAAAAAATGACATTTTTTCAGGAGTTTCTGAACATATTAATATGTTTGAGAAAAGTAAAGCTAATATGTATGAAACATATTTCTCATCCTTTTAAAACAGATACTAGTATAGATTTTAAGTTGTGCAAGAGGATAGCAGGAAAATAAACAAATATGACAACTAGTAAATATGATGCGTGTTCAATGCTATGCATAGTTCCCCCCCCACTCCAAAAAAGGAAAGAAAAAAAATTGGAATAAAGGAAATGCTTGATGTAGCTGTTGATGTAAAGCAATTGGTGCAGGAGGGGGGAGAGAAATTTCAATCACTTGAGCAGATAGGATTAGAATCAAGAATAATCTTGATAGATTGGAGAATTGCCTGGAAGCAATAAGATAAGATTTATTAAAGACAGATGTAAAGTGCTGTATGGCTGAAAGGAAGAAAAAAAAAACCTAGAAATGCAAAGAAGCAGAAGTGAGGGTAAAGGATTTGTTTTTTAAAAAAAGATATTAAGGAGGACTGACATCGAATAACAATCTGAATGCAAGATGACTATGAGATGCAGTTTTTCAAAACAGACAGGTCAGCATCTGGAGGGAACACCTAAAATAGGGAGCTTAGACCCTGAAAGTTTAGGTGATTAGCCAAGCAATATTATTCTTTTGAGGTAGCAGAGAGTTGGCCATTCAAGAGAGTACAAAGACAGCTTCCTTAATTTGCCCTCTTAAGGAGAATGTGTGGACTGGACTAGACACGGGGGGGGGGGGAGAGACAAGAAGCCACCCTCTCCTCCATTATATGGACTTGCTAACTATCTCCTGAGAGGAATGTTATATTTACCTTTAAGTTAATTGTGAGCCATGCCAATGCACTGTCTTAAGTGCAAGAATATCCTCCTAGAAAGAACAAGAAAAGTACAACACAGTCATATATTTCTTTACCCTGATGACTAACTATTGTGACAATAGCAGGACTTCACGTTGCGGATCAGCCTTCATCCAAGTAATTTCCCTCACCACTGGTGTAATGGAAACAACTGTTTGCATTGCAGGACGTATTCGTGAGGCAAACAACAGATTGCCCTCTCATGGGGTGCTTGGCATGCATGCACTTGGGCTGTTTCATATCTGAACCTCACACATTTGGCAGCTTTTGCAAAAGAAATTTAAAACATATCATAGATGATAATCCATTGCCAGTTTGGATCCTACTGAATTTTTTTCTGTCCAGACTGTGGGCTTATCTACACGAGCCAAATACCCTGGCTTGTCCCTATTCCAGAGCCCTGTGGTCCAGAAGATGCAGGGCATTTACCCTGATATGCCCCTGGGCAGTCCTTACAACCTCTGGGGCTGATACAGGGCTAGAACAGGGGCAAGCCAAGATAGGGCCCTTTACAATGATATAAGAAAATACCTAGTTTAATCTAGTACCACCAGGATGGGATGGATTGTTCCCTGCATGTCTGTGGGAGCATGTCGCAGTATGCCATCCCTCATTGCCACCACGAGCTCCCTGGCTCTCCTGGAAGCCAGGCAAGGATCCCTCAGCATGTGACCAAGGCTGGTTACATGCAGGGGGCCTGTAGTCACATGTTCTGGACCATTTTCCTGGCTTCTGTATCAGCAGTAAAAATGCTGGTGTAGGTGGCTGTTTCAGTGACAGGGCAGCATTCTGTTTGGACACCAGCCCATTTTTTTCCAAGTAATGTGGAAAGAATGAGCCAGATCTGGAACCAGGATACACTGCCGGGGAGCTGACATATCCTGGCGAGTGTAGATAAGCCCCGTCTTGCATGGAGCAGCTATTAAAAAATAAATAATTATACACTAGTCAGTCTTATTTTTATGGGCCATCATGATTCTTCTCATTGTATTTTTGAGCTACGCTGTAGAAAAGAAAAGAAAAACACTCAATTTCTGTACAAGAATGGCTATATTGGCACAGAAGAGAAATCAACTTACTAGCACGTGTGTGTGTGTGTGTTTAATGGGCAAATTGCTTATGTGACTTCTTATCATGCTTCCTTTACCAGGTTTCAGAAAACTGATAGATCTGCAGCCATATTTGCACATTCACAGGTTGAAATGAACAAGGATGGTCATGTCCTAATCATGGCAGTGGTTATACTACCCTCTTACTACAGGCCTGGGTTTAAGCTATGGTGTAACAAATGAGAGTGCTTCAGTTCCACTGACAATGAAATTGAAGCAAAAGAGAGAAAACAACCAGGAGCCACAGGTACAAAATGGCTACTTATTTTGGTCGGTGAGACACAGCATCAACAAAATGTGTATGTGTATGAATATTCAACACATTCAGCATAGCCTAATTAAGCTCTTCAAAATGTGCTGGATGATAGCAGCAGAATGCTTGTGCCAGAAGACCCCATTGCATCAGAAGCCTGTTGATTCAAACTGCGCAAAAGTAATGATTTTTGAGAGATGTTTTTGTGGATCCTCAGTTGAGTGTCAGGCCAACAGGCATAGATTGGAGTGGTGGGGGGAGATGTTCCTGGCACCCATTGAGTCTGAGGCAACTGGTTATTATACTAGGTAAATTGCTCAAATCACTGAACAGCATGCCTGCTTCAGTCAGATGGAAAGTGAATTCACATTTGTTTGGAATTATATTGCAAGCCAGCACAACACAAAGATTAGACACCATAATTTTCCAGGTAGTGTTTAAAAATCTCTCTTCGTCTATCCTTACCCAGCTGGCATAAGGAAATACTCCCTGACTCAAATTAATCTCTAACATTATCTGCACTGAGCAGTCCCTACAGCCCTTTGTAATATGCACATGAAGAAACCATTGTGGTAATCAAATTTTAAATACATGGGGAGGGGGTCACACAGCAAAGGAAGCTTAAAATAAAACCATCTCCTGCTGCTTGGTATCAAAAGATTGACAGTAAATGGGAAATATTGCATGATTTCACTCTAGTGGATTCTTTATTTTTATTTCTATTTTATTTATTATCCTTAACTCCAGAATTTATGGCTTAAGAGCAGAACAGAACAGAACAAAAAAAGGAATTGTTTCAAGGTCCAGTCCCTAATATCTCCAGGGAATCAATCAGGTAGCAGGCCGAAGAAAGCCCAAGGCTGTGCTTCCCATCAGGCAAAATGAGGAGACAGATGGCAGGTGTGAGGGAGGCAGAGAACAACAGAAGTTATATACAAAGTTGTGTTTTCTACATGGCCTAACTTACAGCCACCTGCTGCTGCTTCCATTACATGTAGTGGAGGACACTGCCCCTTTGGTGTTGTTAATGTAAAGTTTGTTTGACAATCTCATCAGTGTGTGTGCATACATAAGAAAGGTGCATGTCTGTGTCTTTTACAGAAGCAGCAAGAAATGTCTTGGGTCAGACTCTGACAGAGACCTTGGTAAGATACTCCTGGATGGAGTAGGCCATACTGGTCTAGATGCAGCCATTATCTGGTTCAGTATAAGGTGGCTTCCCAGCTGCAGGGTGTGTGTGTCTTGCTATTGATGGCTTTTTAAACAAACAATTTATTATGTCTGGTATTTAATGAATGGGTCATCACAGCCTTTCATGAAAATGGAAAATTTATAAGGAAAAGCATTACAGTTCTGGATGAAAGTAAGAGAGATACAACCCATTGTGCATCTGTACCTCTTTTAGCAGTGATCTTTGCGCTGGAGAGATTGGCACAATAATTAATTATTTTCATTTGTTTAAGTGAAGTGAAATTCAGCCTTGACTTTACTGTGTGCTTGGAATTTATCTCATTTGTAAAACTATATAACTCATAAGGCTGCTTTTATGACCGGCCATCTGAAACGTTATCACATTATCGTGTGATAATGGCCGGGTGGTAAATTTAAAAAATTAAATTCCCCCAAACATAAAATCAGTTCACCAAGCACAAAAACACACTTTAAATCACACAATCAAAACAGGGAGAGTAAAATAAAGGGTGCCACTTACCTGGCTGTCCAGATCATACCAGGAAGTGCTTGGAATGGACCTCCCCTTCGTGGCTGTCTTTTCGGAACAGGAACGGGGCTCCTGTTCACACACCCGTGATTGCATGATAGTGATGGAATGGGAGGTCTATTCACGATGAAAAATCATGATTACATTGTTCCGGAACAGCCACAGGAGCAGGATGGATGCAGGACAGAACGGGTCAACGTCGTCCTAAAGGGAAAACCTTTCCCGACCCTGTTCTGTTCCTGCCACAGGATATATAGCCTGTGTGAAAGTCTCCTTAGAGGAAGGCAATGGCAAACAGCCTCTGAAAAAATCCTGCCAAGAAAACCCTGTGATAGGTTTGCCTTAGGGCACTAGAAGTTGGAAATGACCTGAAAGCACACACCAACAACAACAACCTTGGTATTCATTGGCAGTCTCCCATCCAAGTACAGATAATATCCTTTATCCAAAATGCTTGGGACCTGAAGTGTTCCATATTTCAGATTTATTTTATTTTATTTTATTTTGGATTTTGGAATACTTGCATATACATAATGAGATATCTTGAAGATGGGACACATCTAAACATGACATTTATGCTTCGTATATACCTTATACACATAGCCTGAAGGTTATTTTATACACAATATCTTTAATAACTTTGTGAATGAAACAAAGTTTGTGTACATTGAACCATCAGAAAGCAAAGGCTGTCTCAGGCCTCATGTGGACAGTTTTGGATTTTGGAGTATTTTGGATTTTGTAATTTGAGATAAGAGGTACTTGGCCTGTACTAACTAGAGCCAACCTTGCTTAACTTCTTTGATCAGACAGGATTTGGTGCCTTTAGGGTATTTGGGATGCTGTACCTTATACGGAATTACGAATTCCTTGAGAAATTGGCCTTCTGATGCAGGAAACTTGTATTTTTAAAAAGCAGCAATTGCTATTGAAGTAGCAATTTAATATAATGTTTTCTTTTTTAATAATATGTTTTGCATAGTTCTTTGACATCATCACTGTGGAGCCTTTTAAATATATTATACTGACGAGCTAAGGAGAGAGCATCCTCTCTTAGCCATTTTCTTATTAATCCTATAGATATGCTTTTTTAAAAATATATATATATGTCCTGTTTATTAATTTGTAGTGTTGCTTTGGGCTGCTTAGCTGTGTTTTGTGTCACAGGACAAAACATTCAGTTGTTGTTAAAGTAATTCGAAGAGATATTCAAGTCACTTTTGAGAATTGATAAATATATACTTTTTAGATTGTAGCTGTAATGACTGTAACGGTAATGACAATTATTTCCATTTGTAGTTTGAACTATTACTCTTACTTTTTTTAAAAAAAGAGCTTAAAAAAAAAGGTCTGCCTACCCTGCCCACCCCCCATGGTTATTTAAGCCAGGCACCCTACACCTACTGCTCACCAGACTGGGCATAGCCCACCCTCTCTATATATGGCTCACTAGATGCTTGACTGCCATCCTGATTTAGCAGGACATGGCAGGTAGCAGATCCAAGAGGTTTCTCAGGGCTTTGGTGGGCTATGACATGTTGATGGTGGGGTATGTTTAGTTTGCTGTTCAGCTCTGAAGTAGAGGGGCATTTTTTGAAATATGATACATTTATTGACTAGGCTTCTTTGAAGTTGGTCAGAAAAATCACAGGCTTGGCATTCCATCTGATGAATTTATACACCTTTACTGTAAGTTACACCTCACATATTTAAATGAACATATTGAAGCAGACAACTGAGCCAAACTAGGAGGCAAAACATACTTTTTATTCCAGCAAGATTCATTAACCAGGAGTGGCACTTCACACATAACAACACTTCCACTTTGCAGAAGAGGATCAGAGACACTCCAAGAAAACGGAGTCACTTACTAACCTAATCGGAGAGATCAGATCAAACCATATAAGGTTGTTTGCAATGGTAATCAGAGTTTAAAATTTAGGTACTCCATTTCGATAATTCACCCTCCCTTAGTAGGGCAAGTTTCCAAAAATGTATCTAGGGATTATCTGTGTCATGGCTAGACTTACTATCAAGCAGTCACATTCAGGTTGCTGTTTCCAAAGGCAATTCCCCCCACCCTCCCTACTTATCTGCATGTTGCTTACACAAAGCTTTTGCTTCTGATGAGATGATGCCTTGAATCCTATTGGTTAGATGTAAGTAGAGTAAACCCATTGAATAAATTGTGGGATAGTGATTCACCACATAGGTATTGATTCAGTGGGTTTACTTTAGTTGGGACTAGGAATAGGACTCAGGCCAATTTGTACAACTCAGCAAGATATCTTGTTGTCTCAGACAGAGCAACAAATTGTGCAAAGATAACCAAGAAAACCTAGAATTCTTTGTTCCCTGGCAGTAAAAATGCAGTAATAACAAAATAACATATTAACAATATGTTGTCCTTTTATAATAATTTAAATTTCCTGCCTGAGGTGGTAGCTTCAACCTGTATAACAGCAGAGCCAGTCCTGAAATTCACAGTGCTCTTAGGAGCACAGTGTAGAGCTGTTCATTGTAGTACGGTAGTGAAAAGTGTGAGCTGTGAAGCAGGATGTTTCAGATCCTTACCACACTCCAAAGAAAAATGGAAAAGCAGCAGGAATGTTCCGTCCTTCCTGCTGCCTTACCACATGATGTTGGCATTCTTCTGGCATTCTTTTGTTCCAGTCCTGTGGGACACAAAGATAAAACCACATGTTTTTGCAAACAGATTTTTCTGATTAGTAGAAAAGATGTGATTTTACCTTGGTCCCCCACAGGACCAAATGAAAGAATGCCAACATCATGCGATAAGGCGGCAGGAAAGAGAACATTCCTGTTGCTTTGCCACTTTAGGTAAGGCTCTTAATGACTACAGCTATTTGCTCTCTTGCTGACATACAGAAATCATCTTCTCTGAGCCAAACCCCCACAATGGTACAGAAGTATAAGGAGGCTGAGATTGACTGTGTAAAGGTAATTGTATGGCAGGATTAAGAATTACTGAGATAAACTATGCAAAATACTGTGTGAACATCAACATTAAAAAGCATTGTTGTTGATGTTGTTTGCCTTCAAGTCATTTCTGAGTTATGGTGACCCTATCATTGTTAAGATGAAGTGTTGGAACAGTCTGGCAGATATTATTAATATGTGTTTGTCATTCTGTGACTGAGACTATATGGACTGAAAAGTCAGTGATATAGATACAACATGTACCTACATGATACAGTGGTGAAAACATGGATTTTTGACATTTTCCTTTGGCTTTTTATGTCTTGCCTGAAAAATCCTGAATGAACTATTTCAAAAATGACATAATAGTCATTTGGACTTGTGTGGGGAACAATGTATTGATAGGTGAGGGTCCAAGAATAGAGGCCAGGGGCTGTTGTGCATGGTGCAAGGCACTATAACTCTGCACTTGATGAGATGGAAACTGAGGATCTTTATGGCCTGGCTGTACCTTTGCATGTCTCTTTGCTATTCACTATGTGGGATCAACAATGAGTATGTGGATCAATCACAGTGTGATTTCATTCCTTGGAGGATTGTCTGTGCTTGCTGTGGAGAGTGTGGATTTGGGGGAGACAGGACAGACAGCATAGCTGGCTGCTCTGTGCCCATCAGTGTTTGCTTCTTAGGGGTTTATTTCTATGTTCATTATTTGTTTTTGATGTCAGGGGAGCATATAGTTGGCACAGACTGATGGTTATTTGTGTGTGTGAGTAATAGCCCACCATCACCCGTGTGTGTGTGTGTGTGTATCTATACTAGGCCACCAACACCCAAGTGTGTGTGCAGGTACTAGACTACTTTCACACAAATTTGTGTCTACTAGGCCACCATCACCTGAGTGTGTGTGTGTGACGGGCCACTAATGCCCTGTCCCATCAGGGCTTGCTGGGCCATGGCCTGTTTTTGGTTAGGTCGCATT
Organism: Gambelia wislizenii; assembly: GCA_030847615.1. Taxonomy (NCBI): domain Eukaryota; kingdom Metazoa; phylum Chordata; class Lepidosauria; order Squamata; family Crotaphytidae; genus Gambelia; species Gambelia wislizenii. The sequence goes on along the minus strand of JAUMIR010000003.1, from coordinate 189,011,584 downwards.
GTCTTTTTGTCCCATACTTTGTTATTTTGATAGATTATACTTTGCAGCCTGTAACTTCTGTCGGACAATCAGACCTGCATAGGCCTTGCTGGGCCAGGTTGCACGCTGCCTTTGCAGCTTGTTATTTCATCTTAAGGCCCATCAGGCCCTAGCAGATACTGCCAGCTTCATTAGATGAGGAAGAAGAGGGAGATGGGATGGGAGCTATATATTCCCATTTGCTTCACTAACATGATTGCTGCAAGAAAGCAGGCTGGTGTGATAATGTCCTAAGCATCTTGCCCCAGATATCTCACCTTCTTTCACAAACGGAGGGGGATGTAACTTGAGCACCAGTTTTTGAACAGGTGGCGGCTTTAAAGAGGGCCCTTTCAGTGCCCTCCAGTCCTGGCAGCTAGGAAACGGACAAACACAGAGGGTATGGGTTAATAGTGAGATTTTTTACTGTTGCCAGTTCTTGAAGAACAATTGACAGGGTACCAAGGACTGATGCTGCTGCAAGCAATGTTTTGAGAAGGCAGGAGCATAGTCAGCCCAGTGAAACTGTACCTCTGTCTCAAGGATCCCAGGCAGGACAACATGGACCAGGTGAATCTGGCAATGCAGCTTACTATCAATAGGGTGCACAAACATGGTCTTGTGGGGACCATGGGGTTAACTTGGGACTTCCTTCCACAGGGAGAGGGACAGTTACCTTTTGGATTGTATCCTTAGAACAGCAGGCCTATAAACAGCTACGGTTTGGTTAACAAATGTAATTTAACTGTTCTATAGAGAATGAAAGAAAAAATGTGGAGGAGAAGCTCAATTAGAAAGGAGGAAATCTAGGAAAGAGTGGGTGGATCAGACCTGGTCCAAAACCTGGCTCTCAGGTTTTCCTATGCTGTGGTCATAGTTAGAGTGCAAAGTTGGCATGCCTTATCTCTGAGTTAGTGCATTGACATTATTTACTCCCAAAGTTGACTTCATGGGATAAATCATTTAGTAAAAGGCTGTAATCACACATTCCCCTGATGAGATGTCCTGCAAGCCCAGTTATGTATGCAGACTATTACCTAGCCAGATGCATGCAAGATGATGGATCTCAGAGTGGATATATGGTTAAGAGGGACTCAATAGCAGGAGGCCAAGCTGGGTAGTCCATGCTGATTTCCCAACAGTTCCTTCTGTATTGGCAATTTGGTTTGCAGGAGCCTCTGTTCTCATTACTCATACAAATCTGAACATGAGTGTTCTAGTTGTAGTGGCCCCCATACCTTTGGATTTACCAACAAAGAGAGACCCAGTGAGCTAACAGTAAGGGCCAGCACTTAGGGTGCAATGGGCAAGGAGCTTGATAGCCACTTTCTAAAGGAGCCAGGTCCAATTTCGTCAGACATGCTACTTCCACAGTGCATGTCTATCAGGAAGTTTCAGATGCCCATAATATATCTGATGGTATTAAGTCCAGCTTTAGTATTCTTTTTCAGATTTTCCATATCACCCCCTTTTGTTTATCATAATTTGAAATCAGTTAAGTATGTGGAATCCATAGTTAGATAGCCGATTGACAAGGGAGATTTTCACACTACACTGTTATAGTGTTACTATTCCACTTTGTTTGCTATGGCTGCCTCCTGTGGAATTCTGGGGTTTGTAGTTTAGGGAGGGGCATTTACAACTCTCAGCCAGAGAGCTCTTAGGCCTCACTAAATTACAAACCCCAGAATTCCACAGGAAGGAGCCAGAGCAGTTAAAGTGGAGTAGTAACACTATAACAATGTAGTGTGAAAATCTCCAAAGAGGTTCATGAGAGAAGAGTGTTAGGTTCCTTTCTTGTTTTTCTGGTTCCCAGTTTGAGAGTTTCTCCATCAGGTATTCACTCAAGAAGACTCCTGGTGAATATAGACTTTTTCATTATTTGACTTAACCAAAGGGAAGTTTGGTAAATTACAGCTTTCCCCAGGAACATTGTTAGGTTTTCTACACCTCCTTGGACATGGCTATTCAGATTATCATACACTGGTGTAGAGCAGAATGGGTGAAAGGAAACATTAAGTTGGCCTTTTGCTTTCTTCTAGTTCACACAAAACATTTTTAACTACTGGGATTCTCATTGGATGATGGTTTTTACATGGATCAGGCATCCTTAGAGTTGTTTTGGCCTCATCTTGTGCTTTTGGAAAGTTCATGCACCATCCACTTACTTTAACTGCTTAGGTATACAAATTGATACCATTTAACAATGTTGCTATCTCACAAATGGCAAATTGTAGGAATTAAGTCATTCTACAAAAGTTTCAGGAAATAGTCATCTTAATTTTGCATACCCCTAGTGGGGCCTTCCTGCATTCTTTATATATTGCGAGGCCGGAGTTGGCAACAGATGTCCCTGTTATCAATGAGTCTGAAGACAATTGAAATCAATTAGACTTACTTTGTGGATAATATCAATAGATTTAGTCTTCTGGTCATGAAGATCATTTTACATTCCATTTTATATTCCAAGCTGTACAATCGTTCCAGAGGAATACAAATAATCTGGGCTTAAATCCAACTGCTAGAGTACAGCCATTGAATCAATGCTCAAAGTTAAGTAACACTTACAAAATCTCAATTGGTTCAATGGGTCTTTTCTAGTTGGGAAGAGCAACATAGGCCTTAATTTGTATTGCACCAAATCATTCATTTTATAAATGAGGGCAATCTGTATATCCCCTTTGAACATCTGACGGCCATCTTTTCCCAGAACTTCAAGATGAAGACTACACCTGTCAGCAGAGGTGCAACTGCACCATGTATGCTGTGGAAGGCAGACACTTAAAACTGGGGTTCAGGACAGCTGCCACTGAAAATGAATGTCCTGGGATAGTAAGTGGTGTACCAGACACAATGGATGGTAAGAGAGGTTATATGGGACCCCTCCTGGTCCTCCTTTTATCTATGACTCTCTGCATAGAATTTGAATTGGGCTTGTTTTACCATTAGACAAGAATGAGGCAGCTACCTGAGGCAATGGTAAATGTGTGTTATGAAAATGGAGCAAACTGAGAGTTATTTAATTTGCTATTATTTTCCCCTTTACAATAATGAAAATACCCATCATTTTAGTGATGGAGAAAAGAGTTTGAGGGATTGTCTACCTCCTGTACCAAAAACAGTGTGGCTGCCTTTCTGTAGTATTTTAAATACAATTTAACTCAGATAGGTGGGGAATGCCATTTGCTACTCCCATGCAAAAAGCCATGGTCTAGCCCTGCTGATGAGGCATGTGTCAGGAAAACAAACAAACAAAATAAATAATTTAAATCATTTCATCCAACAAGGGCACAGAAAGTCAATTTCTCTTAACATTCTCATTCTTGGATGACAGAATGAATAGAGACGTTAGTTGTTAATGACAAATTGTTTTGTACTGATTAACACACACGTGTACAACATAGAGAAGGATGCTTACCTGCATTTTAAAATGAAAAAGAAAGAAAGAAAAGCAAATGAGATCTATAATGGTGAAAGCAGCCAAACAACAACAACATCAACAACACAGTACTTTGAAGATCAATTCTTTTTTCACTTATGTTTTGTTATTAAGACTATAAATACTAGAGTCTCACTGTGCAAAATCAGAATGGAAATCACTAATTTAATAACTGTAAGCTGTGCACCAGACTCATTTGATTAATTTGTTCTGTTGTGAGAGCCTTATTTTGTTTTTAACTTTAAATATTCATGTATTTTATCTTTGGCTAAATATTATTATAAATTCTGACACAAGAGCAATTTGCATAACAATTGGTCACAAGGAGTAATTCATTAATATGCAACAAAGTGCTAATCTGTGCAGTGCCTGGAGCTATTGTAAACTTCATTTTGTTTTTAGATGGAAATTTGTTACAGTGCAAATATAACTACGTATAATTGTACTAATCGGTCCCAAAGAGTATTCGAACTAGAAAATTCTTCTTTCTGCCCTATAGGCTCACCTGAGATGTCCAGTAACAAAGGACTGCTCTTTAGTGCTCTTTCAATCACACTTCCAATAATCTTGTAATCACTTTCTCTTTTAAAGTTAGAAGATCCTGAACAGTTTGAGGATAGTTCATTGCCTGGGCTTTTCTCTGTAGTAAAATGAGATCAACTTCCAAATAAATCTGACTAGACTAAGAGGTTATGCAGGTTTTTTGTTTTGTTTTGTTTTTGTTTTACCTTGTTTGAACTGGATTCACTCCATGAAATCTGCTTAGAGGCATATCCTTTTCTTTCTCTATTCCCTCTTTTTATTTTTATTTTAAAAACCCATACTTTTTTGTAATTTTTCCCTATGCTGAAACAGGTGCTTTGTCTACAACATTTTTATAAAGTAGAATAAAAGCAACTTTTGAGTACTGTTATGTGGAAAATCCCAAACCTATGATATCATATGAAGAAGTGGGAAATGTGTGGCCGCAGGGACATGTGTCATCTCCAATTATGTTTTTGTGACCCTTGATCCTTCCAAATTCCCCAGATCATTTTTGTGCAAACCTGAAAAAGATGAGTGACCCCTCCTTGATGCCTTCTGCAGACAATTAAGCTTCAAATTAGGTTTCATACTCATCCTGAACTATTTAATACTAAAGCAAACTTTTTGGACTACTGACTTTACCTTCATTCTTAACAGACCATATAGCCCCTATTGGGTCCAAATGCAGAACATTTGTCCCCAGACTCACCATATTGTCCAAAGAGGAATATCTGAGTCAGAGATACTGATAATTGAGATTCAAACTGAAATTTACACTAGCAGTATATCCACGCTGTATAATTATTGCAGGTTGAAACCACTTTAGCTGCCATGGGTCCATCCTATAGAATCCTGGGATTTATAGTTTGATGAGGCACCAGCACTCTTTGACAGAGGCTAATGGCTTTGTAAAACTATAAATCCCAGGATTCAATAGGATGCAGCTATGGCACTTAAAGTGGTGTCAAACACTGCAGAAAATACCAGATATATATTCTCCCCATTACTCAAAAGTGCAGGAAACCTGAGATAGATTGAAATTGGAGGAGTGTTACACTTTGCCTCCTGATTTATTTGTTTATTTATTGGCAATGTAGTTGCAGGCACAAGGGATGCTGAAAATCTTTCCTACCTTGCTGGTGCTTTACCAACAGCAGAACACGGAACTGCAAATGACAGGGTCCACTGTCACTTGAATCTTGAAACAATAAAAGGTGTTGTGACACCTTGAGGACTAGCGGCTTTTATTTTTCACAAGCTTTCATGGACGTCTGTGTAAGGGGCAGCTGATGAAGTATCTTGTACCAAATAATTTTTTTTAACTCTCAAAAGGTATTTCCAAAAAATAATGTGGCTACTCTCCTCAAAATTGTCTTGATTTGATTCAGAAGTGCATCTTGAACTTAGGAGAGAGACCAGCTCAGAAAGGCTCTTTGTAGTCAAGGGTGGTGTTTAGTTCTGGTTCTAGCAAAGAAAGTTTTGAAGAAGAGAGGTTCTAGGCTGATGTCATTTATCATGCAGGAATGAGAAAATACAAAATATTTTTGGTACAAAATATGGCAGCCAGAGTGGTCTCAGGAACATCTCGGAGAGACCATATAACTCCAGTACTAAAATCTCTCCACTGGCTGCCAATCAGTTTCCGGGCCCAGTATAAGGTGTTGGTTATTACCTTTAAAGCCCTAAATGGCTTGGGTCCAACTTATCTCCGGAACCGCCTCCTCCCATACAATCCTCCCCGCGCACTCCGGTCCTCTGGGAGGAATTTGCTTCAGCCACAAAAATCTAGGCTGTCTGCAACCTCCCAGAGGGCCTTTTCGGTAGTCGCCCCCAAATTGTGGAATGACCTGCCGAATGAGATCCGTCAGATAACGAGCCTGAGTGGCTTTAAAAAAGCACTAAAGACGGATCTCTTTCGGCAGGCCTTTCCTAATTAGATCCCGGCCTCAGGGGATCCTGGCCTCTTCTAGGCTGCTGGCCATTTATTATATTTTATTGTATTTATAGTTTTAAATGTGATTTTAGATTAGTTGTTTTTAATTTATATTTGTTTAATGTTTTTTTATGGGGGAGGGTGGGAGTGGGGGTGTTTAGGGATTTTATTTGTATTGTATTTTAAATTCTGTAAGCCGCCCCGATTGTTTTAACAGAGGGGCGGGGTATAAATAAATTTTATTATTATTATTATTATTAAAAGCTATACAGTTGTCCCTTCATATTTGCTGGTGTTCCAGGACCCCTGTGGATACCAAAATCCATGAATACTCAAGTTTCATTATATGCAATGGCATAGCAAAATGGTGTCCCTTATATAAGATGGCAAAATCAAGATTTGCTTTTTGGATTATTATTTTTTAAAGAATATTTTCAAGCCATGAATACTTAAATCCATGGATACCAAATCCATCGATATGGAGGGCCAACTGTATTTGCTGAAATCACATCTTCTACAGAAATTTTCTCCAAGTTTCAAGTCATACTGGTTTTCTTGAATTAAAATAGATCATACCCAAATTATAAAATGATGTTGCTCTGTCATAATTTCCTCTTTTAGAGGGCAGGGAGAAGATTAAGCAAGAAAAACAAAACATAAACAGAGATGCAGAAGAGAACAGAAATTCTTTGCCTTTCATATCTCCTGTTTAAGTATTTTTCAAATTTTCCCTTTCCCTGCATGACAAACTGACCATACTAAAATTATCCATTGTATAAACAATTCTGATTCAGTTCAGATACCCCCTCTTCCTTTGCCACAGGTCATGCTAGTTTTCAAAGAGCAGTCAAAAGGTAATATAGAGTGAGTGGGGAACAAGATTAGAAATGAGTCCTGTATTGGTCGGTTTGGTTTCAGTGAGTCCTGGATCTGAAAAAGCTTGATGACTACTGACCTATTATGACTGGTCAAGGTTCAGGAGTTGTGTGCTCTTTTTTATTAAAAAAAAAATCATATCATTGTAGTCATTTGACAGAGATGTCACTCAGAACCTCTGCATCTCAACATCAGACCTTGCAGTCACACCATATGCCTTGAACTGTGTGTGACGAAGAGATGTTACAGTAGCAAAGTCTGCCTGCTTGGTGGCAAGGCTGTCAGCTAATATGAATCAAAAAGCCAATGGCTGAAAATGTCAGGCTGTCAGGCTCCCTGCTACACCACCACGCTGGGCAATTTGAGTGCACAAGAGCAAAGGATTCAATTTATTTCAAGGAGGAGGTGTTTGGAATGGCAACATTTTTAAAGGAAGGGTCAGCTTTCCTCTGCCTGATCATTTTCCTTCCACAGATAGGAGATTCCTGTCATTGAGCTAACAGGAGACAAGACGGGTGGGGGGGAATTAAGAATCAGGAGAGGTGATATATGTGTGGCAGTGTTGTCCATCCATACCAAACAACTATTTGGAAAAACAGCGGAGAAGCCTGCAGTTCTCAGCAGGCTCTCCTGAAAGATTACTACCTGCTGAGGGAAGGAAACGCTTGCTTCGCCATAGGTGGACATGGTTGAAGTAGGTCAGATGCCCACAGGTGGCCTTGAAACTATGGAGTTTGTTAATACCTGCCTGCTGCTAATGTGTTGTTTTTCAAAGCACCTCCAGCCATGAACTCTCTATAGCTTGACAACCATCTGTCATTTAGTACAAATTTCAGGCCCAAGGCATCTTGCTTGTCATGTGCCTGACCAACCTTCATTAGCCATTCAGTCGTTACACAATTACCTGTCTCTTTTCCTAAAGAAAAACATCTGCAAGGACTGCACAGTAAAAACACAATTTCTGTAAATCTTCTCTGTGTGATTGTACAGAAGCAGAATTTTGAAACAGGGTAATTAAGTCTGTCCAGTGTTTTTTTTTTCCCCTGTTTTAATAAGGAAAGAGTTTTTAAAGGGTCATTTGACTGGGGCTAGCCCTACTATTCGGCATCACTGAGACGTCCACTTTAGACAGCTGGGGTATATTTCAGGTAGCATTAAAAAGGCAGCACATTTCTGCCTTGTACTATTAACTGAAGTGATTTGTTTTAATATTCTAGTATTTTTATTACTAGGATAGAGGACAAGTGCCAAAATAAAACAGTTGGTCTTTATGATATGCATTCTGGGCTGTTTGGGGTGGTGTTGGGGGAGGCCCTCTTCTGCTGTGCCTCAGATAGCAAAATATCTTAGACTAGCCCTGTAACTGAAAGTTTGCAAACTGCTGTTCCTCATAGGAGATTTTCACATGGGCTATATATCCCGTGGCAGGAACAGAACAGGGTCGGGAAAGGTTTTCCCTTTCAGACGTTGACCCCATTCTGTCCTGCATCCATCCTACTCCTGTGACTGTTCCACAACAATGTAATCATGATTTTTCATCGTGAATAGACCTCCCGTTCCATTGCTATCATGCAATCATGGGTGTGCGAACAGGAGCCCCGTTCCTGTTCTGAAATGACAGCCGTGGAGGTGAGATCCATTCCAAGAACTTCCTGGTATGATCTGGACATCCAAGTAAGTGGCACCCTTTATTTTACCCTCCCTGTTTTGATTATGTGGTTTAAAGTGTGTTTTTGTGCTTGGTGAATTGATTTTATGTTTGGGGAGTTTTATTTTTTAAATTTACCATCTGGCCGTTATCACGTGATAACATGATAACATTTCAGACGTCCGGTCGTAAAAGCAGCCTTACGCCGGCTGCATTTACGGCCGGCCAGCGAGGGGAGGGGGAGCCCATTCCTGCTGCGGAATTAAGGTAAGTGTGTGAAAGATTTATGTTATTCCATGGCAGGAAAGGGAGAGGAGGTGGCGGGGCAGTAACCGGGCATTTTGGCCCCGTGTGAAAATCTCCATGCAATGAGTGTAAAGGAAACCTCATAATAAGATATGTGATAGGCATTCCTGCTAGTGTATGCTGCTTACTCAGAAGTAAATGCTACAACTGTTCAGTGAGTTACTTCAAGATAATTGTGCATGTTTGCACCTGGAGACAGTCTGGATTGAGGTGTGTATGTGTAACAGCTAATTCACATGCAATATTTTTAGGTCTAAGGACTTTATCAGACCATCCCCTGAAACCCTGTTCTTTTGCCGGCATAACTGTTGTTTTTATGCTGGCAAAAGAACTCCCCATGCTACACTTACCTTCTATCCTTCCCCAGCAATGATGGAGGAGTAAACAGAGCTCTGTTCACTTCCTCTATTGTAATCCCATGTATTTTCGCAAGAATACTTAGTGCGGACATTCAAAAATAAAAACAAAAATAAGACAGTAAAAGATTTTAAAATCACATAAACATGCTAAAAATGTCCCAAGTAACCTGGGGAGGGTCATAAAATGTGCATCACCTGAACTGGATGTTGCAAGCTCATGCGGAAGCGTTCTGGCCAGACCGGCCATTGACACTGCATTTACACGAATTCAAATGCTGGCAATACCGGCACAAAAGTGCTAGAGGAGATCTATTGAGATCTATAGGAGATCTATTGATGGCTTAAGCCATCAGTAAAATACGACAGGATTTTGAAAAGACATAAATGTGAATGAGTGACATTGTCTGGTATGTATGCCCTTTCACGTTTATGTGGCATCGTTATGACACCGTATTTGATGTGTCTGATAACATCCTAAGTATTTGCGTATATGCTGTAAAATTAAAACCCTGACCTAAATCCAATTGGTAGCCCCAACTAAAGAAGACCCACTGATTTAATAGGATTTTGATAAATTCTTGACCTAACATTCACCAATGATTCAGAGGCTCTGCTCTAATAATTGGATTTAGACCAGGGTGGGAACTGGTTGACCCTACTGGTCTTGCTAACCTACAACTCCCAGTGTTCTTCCCCTTTGGTTGTGCTGGATTAGGCTGCTGGAAGTTGCAGTCCAACAACACGTGGAGGGCCACACTATTCCCATCACTGATTTAGGCCATCAGGTGCTATTGTGTATAACATATGTATAGTAGTCATTGAGCTGTGATTGGCTGAAGCCACCTGAACTATTTTGTGAGTGGCCAGTGCTAATAACGCCATGGTTGCTAACACTAATTTTTGCATTTAATTTCACTCTGCCCTCACTATCTACTCCTAACCATCTGTACTAAATGTAATAACCTTAATTTCTACATTTTTCTTCATGCATCCAGTGACATGGATTATTACACTGAAACTTATACGAAGTCTCTGAGAGTTATTATTTTTCTGATTTTGTGGTTTGGTAGAATCTGCAGCTCTTAAACTGTCCACTGTAGATGTGTCTTGAATAGTAGGTTGCTTTTGTTCTAGTCCTTAGGCCTGTATCCAAAGTGCATTATTACTAGGTGCCAATGTTTTATCTCCATGCATTGAAAATTTCACCTGCTGGTTTAAGCAGATCTTGCTGCAGTTAATGTCACTGGAACATGTCAAGATATTGTCTCCTACCACTCCATCAACCGACCAACTGTAGCCAGTGTATACTTAGTAGTAAACACACACTTATCTAGCTGTGATATGTGAGATTACCTCTTTCACAGAAGGTGAGTTGACCAGGTTGTGTAGAATGTGTGGAATGAAAGGTATTGCTAATTAGCCTAAAACAAGAAAAGCCAGCTAGGAATTTAGGCAAAAGGGGACCAACCAACCCCCCCCCAAATTAAAGGCCATTCCTTCAGAACAAACAGGCAGGGATATTATTGGATGGACTGAATGGACTCTGGCTTCCCACAGATCTGTAGAGCCATTGTTGGGGGGAGCCACATTTGCCACTGGAAAGCGGTTGGCAGACCTCACAGGCTGTCACAGGCACTGTTGCCTGCAACAGGAGGTGAGGGGCAGGGCCAGAGGCCATATAAAGCCCTGCTGCCTCTTGCCTCCTCCTCTTTAGCCAGAAGATCATTGACCCCCCCTCCTACTGCTTAAATAGTGTGATAGTTGGTTCTTCGGAGTTGGGTAGGAATTCCCCCCCTTTTCCTGGAGTTTTTTTCGCCTACCCCATACTATGGCAGTGGCAATTGGGAAATCGGCCAGGGTGGTTTCTAAATAGGTTACTTTCCCTTTTATTCTGGTGGGGAAGGGAGAGGCATAGATTTGGTGGGCACCTTGGCACCAATTTGTGTGAGGAAGATCTTCTGGAAGGGTCATTTCAGGTTGGTGGCCTAAGGGGACAGAAGAAGACCCACCTTGAGGTTGGCCTGAAGGATAATCCTTCACCTTAATCCATGTGGCTTGGGTGAGGGACTTTTGGGTTGACCTTCCAGATGTGGGCCAGCTGACTAGCAACCCCATGTAACTGGGGTTCCTCTCCAGGACCCAGGTGTTCACCCAGGAAGGCTAGGGTGTGTGGTCTATCACAGACCTACTGCCTCAGCTGCTTTCTCACTAGGTTGCCTCCCTCTATTGAAGATCTTAGAGGGTATTAAATAGGTTGAGTTAAATGGAATACTTTATTTCACCCCATTCTTGTGTGTGGTCTCATTATTTCCCATAATCGGTGGGCAAAAATACAGCTATAACTGAAGAAATGAACAACAAAATATCCGTAGGGTTACATGGTGGTGGGAGACATCCAGGGTCGTGGATAGCCCTGTCTGTTTTTATATGTCACTCACAAGTTTTTGTTTTTTTAAATTGAAATATTATTTTATTGTTTTAGGTTATTTCAACAGAACATCCTTTGTTAATGAGAGCTATATCAAAGCCAAAATAACCTCTTTGATTAGTATCTTCCATGAGTAATATGGAGTACAATCTGTTGCCTGCTTGTGTTGAAATAAATCTCACTTTGTTTCTTCTGTGAGGCTCTTTCTCTCCCTCTAGTAAGTTGATTGAAGATTGCAGACTTTGTACCTAGAGTCATTTGTGTATTGGACATTGGAGCACAATTTATATGTGACAAACCATTTTTGTGCTAAAAACAAAACAAAAAAAAAAGGTACACACCCCAATCAATGTGTTCCTTAGGTTTGTATCAAGCAGATGACAATGTTTATCATTTCATGATAAAAGACAATAAAATTGATTACTGTATGACTGGTTTCATTAATACAAACCCCTCCTAGAAAAAAGATTAAGTTCATGTTAATTGTTATGTATGCATATATGAAAAGTACATGCATTAGTTGTGGCCCTCCAGGTTACCCAATCTGGTCTTGAGGATCATATCAAAAACTATATTTATTGCTACTTTAGGACTTGGGAAATTATCAGATGGGCGGAACATGGCAAAAAGATGTGTTCCAAACTCCGTCAGAAGAATGGGAGGAGAACAGAAAGGGCGATCTTACCAGATGCCTGTGTCCTTCAGCCATTCTGGGGGCATAGTGCTGCTGTGGACAAGACTTCCCTTTCATGTTGATGAGAACAAGCCACTAATAGAAAGGGATGCCTTACTTACAGCCGTGCTATGACCCAGGGATGCTGGAGGATGATGACATCTGATAATCTCACTCCTTCCTGTTTTTCTTACAGTCTTCTGACATGATTTTCACCACATCTGATAATCACCTTGTTTTGTACCCTTCACATAATGTGGAATTCCTCCAAGTGTTTGTGTATGCAGGATAGTGTATGCACAGTTGTGTACAGCAACATGTGAACAGCAAATGAGAACATAGCTGAACATTCAGAGAACAGACACCTTAATACTGTATTGTTGTTTTCTATTTTGTTATCGAGGTTGTTCATTTAATTCTTGTCATGACTGCAGATTTCCCATGAGTACAGTAGGATTCTCTAGTAGGATTTTCTCCATGTGGCTGTAGCCCTGCCTACACAATTGCAGTGAATTTGATAAGATGTGCCAGACCTTGGTTAGCATTAAATCCAGGAACAGCATTGGCTTCTTATGCCTGTTTGAAGGCTATATGTTGCTCCATAAATTATATGTGATCAAGCAAAATTCCTCACCTGTGTTAAAACTAACTCCCTCTGTGCTTAAAAGCCCCAGCTAATAAAGTTACAAGCTATCTGCAGCACCCTGTTTTAACTCAGTGCCACTACTTGTAGAGAGTAACGTGATAGTTGCAGATATGATTTCTGCTGTAATGAGAGTGTTGCATTGATGTTACCTTTCTGTTCTGTGACAGACTGATGCCTCTGACAGAAATGGCACATTTTCCCATTTTCCCTACTCAAAAACAGCACAAATTCTCTAATGGTGTATACAAGCAGTCTTGGCAGAGCTACTGTAATATCCTTCCATGCCTATTCAAACTCGGAGTGAATTGAGCCAGGTGGGAAATTGCTGGCTAGCTGCAACGGGGAGGGCTGCTGAACCATGGAGCCTTAACTAGCAAAATGCCCTCATATAGGTCCTAAGTGGCTTCACAATAACAGGGAAATGCTACATTAACTTGCCTATGCAAAAAATATATACGCATGCACTAGGGATTTTATGATGGTGATTAAACAAGTTACTGGAGAGCCTGCTCTAGTGTCATGAGGGAGTGGGCAGGTCAAAGGGCCTCTGGCTTCTGCTGCTCTGATCCTTTCTTGGGTTATAGACATTGTCAGTTTCATCTTTTAAAACCCTATGATCATTTTTGTTCTGTTCCAATTTTTGTTTGGGGTTGTGGAACCTTTCTTTTTTACTTCACTCCCAGAAATGTGTACATATTTTGATACACACTTTTCCTAATGTATGCTGTATTTTATGCGTTTCCTTAATATATTCCCCACAGTGGACATTTTCAATTGTGAAAAGCAGCATATTCATACGTTGCTGTTGTTGTTGTTGCTGTTAACAGATGTACACATTTTTAACCATACATAGTTAATTATTGATAAATAAGAAAGCAAAAGTTGCAGACTGCAAATTATATTTAAAAAGAAATTGTTAATACATTTTTTCTTCCCCATCCCTAATCCTAGGCAGACAGAAGGAGTTGAGGAGGGGCAAACAAGAGCCTATGAAAGGGTACAACAGATAAGAAAAGAATGGTAAGGAAAATGGGTACAGTGAAGAAACATGTATTGATAGGAGCTGTGAGGGCACAAAAGGCTAACATTCATGTTTGATTAAAAATAGCATCAGTTTCATGCTTCTTATAATAATTGTTTACTTATAAAGATAGTCCCAACGTTGGATGAAAAGTGAGTAATTAAAGTTGAATCCATTCCACTGGCTGAGGCAGCAGAGGTTGTGATCACACAAACCAAAATACTGGACAGCAGCCACTATCTCTTCGAGGAAAACAAAGCTTTATGGAGCTCTTCTGTAAAACTGTATACACTGGAATATACATAGTGCAGCTTTACTATCCAATGGCTGCCTGACACATTTCAGTCCAGTCCCTTGGGCAACATGAAGGTTGGGTTTACAAATGTTTTCAAAATGTTCTTGCTAACTAACTTGGAAAGCTTTCGTTCGTGAGTTGGAGGCAAGTGGACTAGCAGCTGTGGATTTTCATCTAGTTTCTAAGGGACAGGAGGGATTGTAAAGCAGACACACACTGCAGCCGTAGGGCAATCTAACTCACTGCTCTCTAGGAGGTACAGATGCCTTGGCATATCTCTTCCTCTCCCCCTCCCAAACCATCTTATGCCAACATATTTTTTTATTTGATCCCAGAAAAAGAAACAGACAGTCAGAAAACAAGTAACACACATACTTACTTATTCCCGTGGGACTATTTGCAGCCCAAAGTAGTAGAAGTAATTTTATGCTATTCCTCTGGTCCTCCATCATCATAGTTCTTTATTCAAGAAGCAGGGAAAATAGCTATGATTGGGGGTGGACAACTGTTCTATAATAGAGACTCTCATTACTCTCATTAATCTTGCAAACATTTACGTAGGACTAATCTTTTAGCTGCAAGGGAACAGGTGGCTCTGGGTCTTTCAGAGCATGGTGGTCAGAGGCTTCCATAACAGTGGTGCATTAAATCCATGCCCCCTAGTTTAAAGGAGCTATACCAAATGCTGAATCTGTTTTAAGGCTAGTATTCCACACTCCTGTCATGGAAACCACTATGTCCCTATCTTGGAGGCCAGCAGCTGTCTCTGCTTCATGAGCTAGATTTAGGCATACAGGTTGGGGGTTCATCTGTTTTCTCCCATTTTAGATGCCCTTACACAGTGCCAGTTGAAATGATAATTGAGAATTGACTAATTAATGCCTTGTTCACAACAATCATGACTGCAGTGGAATAAGTAAGGTGTGAGGGGCTCCTTTAACAATCTTTCGAGTGGTTTTCCAGTAATAGAAAGCAAGGTAACAGGCAAAGAAATACAGCGGGCCCTTGGTATCCGCTGGGGTTTGATGTCTATGAAAGAAAAAAATCATGGACACTCAAGTCCCATTATATACAATGGCATAGTAAAATGGTGTCTGTTATAGAAAATGGCAAAATCAAGGTTTGCTTCTTAGAATTATTTTTTTAAAAAATCAGGCTGTGGATGGTTGAATTCATGGATAAAGAATCTGTGGATATGGAGGGCTGACTGTATACCCGTGCCTATATGGCTTGTTTGCTATAATGAACATTATATCCCCCCCCCAATTTCCTTCTCTTTCATACACAGACAAATGCAATTTCACATCCACTCAGTCACTCACACACATACTTTCTCACATATTCACACTCATATACACCCACTCTCACCATTTTAAAAGCTGATGGGCAGATATGTGAAACAAAGGCAATTATACTTATTAAATCTAGTTTGACCATAACTGATGTCTATGGAGGCATCTTGATCACGAATACACAATTTAGACACAAAATTGGCATTATGAAAGTAGAGTAAACCCATTCTGAAACCTATCAAATTAAAAACTGAATTGGGCAGTAGAATTTAAATTAAGTAAAAGGCTGGCTTTGTCCTTATCTGCTAAAGATATTGTTCCTTGCAGCTGGTATTGTAGATGATGTTGTCGACACTGAACATGGAAACAGATGTTGACATGTAAAATAATACTGTATAAAAATATAAGACAACTCATTGGCAGTCTTAATTGTGCCACCTGCTTAACGACAGGCCACAGTTGATATATTTAGATTGATTTGAGAAAAGACCATATAATAACTGCTGTGTTAAGGTCAGATTACCCTTCAATCGAGGAATTCTGTTAACTTTTCTCTCTTCTTAGTCTAAACCATAACCTGTGACATTTTAGGAGCCTCTGGTGGACATTCAGTGATACAAAAGACACATGTCTAATGGACAGATGGTAGAATGAGTGACACTTTAAATATTCAAACAGGGTTGTGCTCATGGCATGCTGCTAAGCTATCCTAGAGGGCAGGTCTTTCTAAGACATATGTGCACTAAGAATCACACACACACACAATGCGATTCAGGTACTTGATAAACTGTGCTGTAGATAAAGGAAGGTTTAGATACAAGGTTATCTCAAATTGATTAGCTTCTAGTCCTTATTCAGAATGTCTACAGTGACCTGACTTTAAAATTCTCCACTGCATAGAAACACTAGACCTCCTAGAATGCACTTCCTCTCAAAATGCATCCATCACCTTACTAATTAAGATTGACAGATAGGGCTGTTCTCAGAGTCCTCTCAGCAAGTGGCAGTGAAGTGGATCAGGACATGGACAATGAAGAACAAAGTTGTTTTTTTTTTTTTAAGAAGTAGTTCCAGACCTCTATAATAAGCTGCAGTTGGTGACCAACCAGGAAATAATGAGCCAGACGCAGATATGGGTTTAAATAGGGACACTTTATTTATCATACAACTTAAAGCATTGAACCTGGGACAAAGGCTGGGGGGTGGGGGTAGCAACTTGATATGGATCTGGCTCAGGCCAGGTGTCAGCGTGTGACTACCTCCTCAGCCTTCCCTTGGGCATCACACGTGACCCCAAGGACAATCCAACATTATTGGATTGCTTATCCCAGCTGGTCTTATCTGGAAGGCAACCTGAGTCACTCTCTCCCAAGTCCCAGGACCCTATAAGAGAGACCAAACTCCCCAAGTTAGCCCCAAGGTTATTCTCTTTCACCACCCCTGAGGTCCCAGGCCCAAAGAGACCATTCCAGGGCCCAGCCCTTCACCCCAAGGGGATACCAAGATGTACACTGACTAATATTTAGCCCCACATCTGCCAATGACAGCCTATTTAAAGGCACCACCCTGAGCCAATTGCCCCAATCCCTACACATACAGCATGGGGTAGGCCAAAAAACAAACAAACCAAAAACAAAACAAAAAAAAACCACCCCCAACTTTTTTTAAAAGGGGGGATCCTACCTGGCCCAAAGCAACCAGTTAAAATCACACTTCACTGAGGGTGGGTTAAATGATGAAGAGCTGGAAGAGGGGGTGGACAATGACTTAAATACCCCAGCCCATTCCCTAGCAGCTCAAGCTAACACTGCATGCCCAGCCTTCCAGGACACCCTCTGGCCTCAATTCCTTGAGGTCATCAAAATGCTCCTCCTCTGGCAATGTCCTACAGACGTGCTTACATGAGAGCACAGAATATAAGAGAACAACTTTATTAAAGTACCTCTTTCTCAATGTTCAGAAAAGGACACATGTTTGCTATTTAAGATACTGGATTATATTGGGTTTTTAAAAGAGAGAGTTAAAATTTTATTATGTTTATTTTTTCAAGCTTTCCCAAATAGCTAGAGATAGTTTCAGCATCTATAGTGAAATTGGGTGAATTCATACCATTTTTGTGGTTTTTTTCCAGCCTGTGAAGCCGTGTTCTATAAGAGTTTATTCCTGATGTTTCACCTGCATCTGTGGCTGGAATCTTCAGAGAATGGTGGCAGTGTGGGTGTGTGGGGTTTATATACTGTGAGTCCCTGTTGAAGAGGATTAGTATGTAAATTTGTGTATTCAGTTGTTGGATGTCCTGTTCTTAGGGTGGGAGGATATGCAAGGAGGATTAGTGTCTATTTAGCTCATGGTCCATTGTCTGCTGGGAAGCCCCCTGTCCCTAGGGGAAGTTCATTTGCATGTGTTGAGTTTTTATTTTGGTGCTTTAACTATCAGGTCAGAATGCATAGGGAAGCTATTGAAATCCACAAACATCTGGACAACTTCAACAGGAAAGAGGAAACCCTAAAAGTAAACAAAGTTTGGCTACCAGTTCTGAAAAATGCCAAAATAAAAACTCAACACATGCAAATGAACTTCTCCCAGGGATAGGTGGCATCCCAGCAGACATTGGACCATGAGCTAAATAGACACTAACCCCCGTTGCATATCCTCTCACCCTAAGAACTGAACATCCAACAACTGAATACACAAATTTACTTACTAATCTTCTTCAAAAGGGACTCACAGTATATAAACCCCACACTCCCACACTGCCACCATTCTCTGAAGATGTCTGCAGATCTTCAGATGCAGGCGAAACGTCAGGAATAAGCTCTTTTACAACACGGCCGCACAGCCCAGGGGAAAAAAAAATAACAACCCAAAACTGTGGATGCCAGCCGTGAAAGCCTTTGACTTCACATTATACCATTTTGATAAGCATTCATATTGAAGTCTCATTTTCAGGGCTTACAAAGAATGTGACTGTAAAAGTGATAAATTACATATTATATTATGAAGCTGGTGAATGCTTCCATTCCCATATTGAATGCTGACAATCTTAGATGAATTTTGTGTATCAACATTCACCATATTTTGGGTAGTCACTGTGACTTTTTTTTTAATTCTTTGATAATATCAATTGCATAATGATCAAAGAGATCTATTGCCTTAGCATGAAGTCAATCAGGTGTTCATTCCATGAATGTTACAAATGCAATTAGCAGTTAGGTTTAGAGAAAAATGGAGTCCAAAAGAGAAATCACAATGGTATAAAAGTAAATGCTATGAATAGACTTAGGAGATTTTCACACTACATTGTTATAGTGTTACTATTCCACTTCAACTGCAATGGCTGCCTCCTGTGGAATCCTGGGATTTGTAGTTTAGGGAGGGGCATTTAGCATTCTTAGCCAGAGAGCTCTTAGGCCTCCCTAAACTACAAACACCAGAATCCCACAGGAGGCAGCCAGAGCAGTTAAAGTGGAATAGTAACACTATAACAGTGCAGTGTGAAAATCTCCTTACTTTAAAATTCATTACCACTTCCAACAGACTATTTTGCTTAAAACTGTATCAAAGGAGATGGCATGCAATATACTTATGTTGACCACAGTAGCATTTTTCACTAGCAAGCAAAAATAGAGCTTTAATAATCAGACACCACCAGATGGTAAAACTTTGCTGTGCAATTCTTTCCAAAAGAAATTGAGTTCCTATCTTATTTTTCTTGCTTGCTTTCAAATTATGAAATACCTATTTATTTTTAGCATAGGTGGAAGTAAGTTATGAAGCCATAAAACTGCTTCATATGATCCACCAAAATAATATTTGCTCACTCCCACCAAAAAATGAGGAGGGGTGAACTATGAAGAGAAGATAAGGCAATAAATGGACTATATATCTATTGCTCTGAAATGAGGCTATATCTCAGATTGGGTTAGTTTGGGTAAACACATAGCCTTTATATTTTCAGCGGTTGGGATAGTCCAGGGTTGGGGAGCCAGAGTGGAGGAAACATGTCATATAACTGCCTGACAAGGAAAATGATTAACTGACAAAGCAATCAACACTCAAATGTGAAAACCTATGATTCATCTATTTAATTACTGTAAAATGCCTCTTAAATTTGACATATTTAACTTATAGGATAGAGACTTTTCTATGGTGGAAGCAGAACCAAATCTTGTGTGATTGTACATGTGACATACCTTTTGAGTCCATAGAAGTGAGTCTCTTCATTCAAACCAACTTGTGTTCATGTACTGCCAAGTGTCATCTTCATGAGTGAACATTTTGTTTCAGTTAATTTTGGATAAGAATTTACTGATATTCACAAAATTCCTTATATTCAGAATGAATACAATTTGACATACACATTATTAAAAAAAATAGTGGGAGGAAACCAGGGTAGGTTCATCTAAGCTGAGATTTTTCAAATGCTCCTGTCTTGGTCTGAATCGCTTCAAATTGAAGCTTGTTAATGCTGAATTAGCACTGGTTTCTCTTCCCCTCATCCATGAGTCTCCTCATCTTTATCACTTTTTTGGGAGCCAGGTACAACATGATTCTCTACATGCTAGGAGTTGCTCTGTCTGAATGTGATCACTCAGGATTGTTGAAAGTTTCACTTCAGTTTGTTGTAGGAGAATTTACTGAAATCTGTACATTTATTCTTTTCTTTTTGTGTGTGTGTGAGAAGTTCTGTTGCAAATATGAAGAAATGTGCAAATTCCAGCAAAGTCTTCCAAAAAAATTGTTTATAGTGAAACTTTTAACAATTTTAAATATAAGAGAAAGAGTACTGGTGATTTCCCCAGCCCTACTAATAACACCCACACCAGACCATTAACATGCACAATTCATTACCAGACCCAAAAGTTGAGCTACAGTTTTGACATGTTGGAGAAAGATGGAAAGCTGATTTAGTATGAATTTAATATTATTATTTGCCCTTCCTGACCTGCAGTGCTGTTGCCTCAAAGTCATTTGTCAATGCATTTGTGCCTCCAAGTAACATTCAGATGCCAGATCTCCTAGCCTAGCTACTGAAGCCATGCATCATGAAATAGTCCATTGCTATTACCCTTTTGAACCTGCTCATATCTACTCATTTGCAAACCTCACTGAACCCAATGGGACTTATTCTCATGTACACATGCACTACAGTTGGTTTGGACTACAATCCCCATTTTCCCTGATTGCTAACAATGTTAGCTTGGGAGGGTGAAAGTTGCAGTGCCAAAGCACTAAAGGGAAAAGGCTGATGTAAAAGACTGAAGCCTAACTGGTATTACTGCCCAATATGATAAAACTGACAATAGACACAAAACTCAGTTATTAGAATTAGCTTATTATAAATGAGTGTGTGTACAGTATATGTGCTGCTCAAGAAGATAGCCCCAAACATAAGAACACTCTATTATTTAGGCATAAACATTTGGGAATTTCAGGTACAATTGCTAAAAGCTACCGTAACAAGGTTAGAAGGCTATTGGCTCTAAGTGGACTGTTTAAAATTGTACTTCCTTCCTTTAATTAGCACCTCCAGTATTTATACCTGTAAATTAACCTCTGCTAATCCTTCCTTCTCAAATTCCTCCAGAAAACCCTGCAATTTGTTCTGTGACTGGATGGCTGTATGTATTGTATCATGCTTTTGGCTGGTTTCAGGGGGAATTATATCAAGTATCATAATGAGTTAGATACTTGCAAGATTGCATATGCTCTTGTGGGATTCCCAACCAGTTTTCATATTTAATCTGATATATGTTTTTCTCCTCCCCCACCCTTTCTTTGCAAACTGTTTTTGTGCACACCAAAGACAAAATTCAAGTTCTGAACTACTAAACCCTTAAGAGACAGAGTCACTGCTAATTATAATTTTCCATGGCTTCCTTTTTTGTTCCTTTGTAATCTCAGTAACAGTTTTTACACCTTGTCATGCATTCAGGAACCTCCATCTGTGCAGCCTGGTGCATTTGTGAAATAAACCCATCTGTACAGCTGATTAAAAATTGGATGTAATCCATGTTTTGCCTGAGCCCTGAAAGAAACAGAAAAGCTGCCACAGTTGTTCATATAAGGGCTAGATGTGGGATGGAATGCACAAGCTAATGTTAACAGTACCCTCATTTTAATGTATTCATTTGAATTTAATAATAGTCTGAAATGGAATCAGGGAAAAATTAAGTGTGACAAGCAGAAGCAATTAAAAAGACTGTGTTTATGTTTATGGTTGTTTTTCCTACTGCAGCTCTTGTGGTGATACTGTTTCAAATATGAATGGAACAACTAAGGTGAATACTTTGCTGCTAGCTTCTGAATGTCCCATTTTTTGTTTAACAGAATATAATCCTTTTGGCTTACTTTTTAACTGGTTCAGATATGCCTGGTCATCACTTGTTGACATGAAGTATACCTTGCATGTGTGTGTGGGAAATCACAGATTAATCATCATAGCCAAATATCTTATACACAAAGCAGTTGATATCTACCAATGGCAACCCAAACACACACCCCACCCCCAGACTAAGTCTGTACATCAGTGGCAAATCATCAAACATGTTGTATATCATAATAAATTGAGCAATGTGCTTATGTTTAAGCAAGTATGCTTCATGAATTCTGCTACTTACTGTGTTAGAAGGCCCATAGTGGATTAGAAGAGGAAAGTTTCCCTGTTCCACATCAAATTAAAGTTGGTCCAAAATTTAAGTCTAATTTATAGATGTAAGGAATGCCAAGTTCATTCAGTTTTCAAGTATGCAGAATGTAGCTTCAGTTGCAAATTCATTCAAGATGTGGCCACATGGAGGCAGATTTATATGGCAAATGGTGTGAAATGCCTTCAGCTGCACATGGAGCTATTCCAGCCCTGCCAACACACCCATATTGCAATGGGAACCTCTTCATTTTTAATTCCTTCACACAACAGTTTGTCTGTATTATTTAGATGCATGGGGAAAGTGGTGATGTCCACCAACATGGGTGGCTTTTAATGTAGATTAAACAGATTGAGATAGAATAAGGCTGACAATGGCTGTTAGTCACAATTGCTGGGGAATAATAGTAGGAAGCAGCTATGGTCCTAATGTCCTATTTGGCCACTATCAAAATGGGAATGCTGGACTAGAGGGATAGTTGGTCTGATTCAGAACAGCTCTTCTTATGTTTCTCTAAAGGATGTACTTGGAAAAGTTTTGTTTAAGCTTGGCTTAGATGTTATCCTCCTGACTGTATGCATTTCCTGAATGCTTCCTTATTGCTTACATATTTGAAGAAAGGAGGTGCTTTTAAAAAAGTATTTTGAAGGCAAGCACATGTACCTGCCCTCCTTTGCCAAGGGTGTTGCTTGCATTCCACTCCTAACTATAGATTGGGCTTTCTGATATGGTCTGGAAGTTTGTTGGTTTTGGTATTACCACACATGAAGTGGCTCCAGAATCTATTATGCAGACCAATTCAATGTAGATCTCCTTATAGTCATTGCAACCATCAGAATACGGGGTGGGGATGCACACTGTCAGAATCTGCCATAATTGTCTGCATCATTGAAATACAAAAGCTTTTTATTTTTGAAGAAGTGCCCTCTACTAGCAGGAATGGAATAGGACATTGTAAACCTAGACAATATCTGCACCTTGCTGCTTGAGATATAGGCATGGCAAATTAGAATATTTTATCCAGAAGCCACAAGTGAAAGAAAGAAACCTCAAAAAAGCAACACTTCTTAAAATATATCCCAAAAACATTTGTCTTTCAAATCAAAATTTGGACCATGCTCACTGTTTATAAAATTCTTATGCAGATAACTGTCTTATATCATTAGGAAGTTATGGAGAAGAGGTAGCCCTCAATCTATGTTGCTAGATTTTGGGACTATACATCCCAGAATCTCTGACCATTGCCCATGTTGGCTGGGGCTCATAGGTGTTGTGCCCCAAAGCATCCTGAAAGGCATCAGGTTGTCTGACTTTACAGTGTACATTCAGAATACCATTTGGGCTGAAGAAAATACATAATCCATACTATCCTGTAAGATAATGCCTACAGAGCCTATTTGTACCCTTATGCAAAGATACACAATGGCAGTGGGACCAATGGATACTCTCCTAATCCCACTCAACACATAAATCATTACCTTGATGGCCTATCTGCACAGCTTCAAAGGAAACAGGTTTAGAACTTTTTTCTGCAGTATTTTATGGTACAATCCTTCAAAATTGTATTGATCTAACAGTTCCAGTTATTGCAGACAAAATACTGATGCTCTTAGCAGAATCCTTGAAACATTCCTTTAAAATTACTTAAGTATTTTACTCAAGCAGGGTTCTCAAAATTAGCCTCAAAACCTACTTCGGGTGAACTCAGCTGGCATCTGTAACTCCTTCCTAATGGGGGAGGACAACACACAAAAAGCCACCTGCTTATTTACATGGAGTTAATTCTGGGTCCAGCTGCAAATTTATCTTTGTGCCGTTAAACAAAGCAATCTAAATGAGACTTTGTAAATATGAACACAGTATTAGGGATGCAGGGGAGTCTAATAATTATACACAACAGAATTAGGACCCACTGAGTACAGTATAGCTGAATATGGTTCATGCTTAAGTGGTAATGACAATAACAACAGTGCGTCACTTGGTGTATTAGTGCATCCCTTCAGTGGAGTTGTGCTATAACCCCAGAGCTGAGCAATACCCATGTGATTCGTTCTTGTCTTAACATGATAAATACAGCTGTTTTCCTATATTAAGCATGCAACTCTGAACAACCATCTTAAGTGACAAAAGATGATGACAGTACAGTGACTGTGTTATATTTTCTCCAGGTATGAGTATTTCTTGGTACATCTTAAAACACACTCCTAATTCCCCTCCTTTGCTGGAGAGCTTAAAATCAATTGGTGTACTGCTCCATTCTTTTCCTTAGACCATGTCACTAACCATCTGCTTAAAGCTATGTATCTTCATGACATCACAGTCACAGACAGTGAGTCATACAATAACAGCCCAGGTGAGGGTTCAGTGATTCATACACTGGCAGCTGTAGTAGACTAAATATACAGATAGCTTTCATTTCACAAGAAGTGGATGACTCAGATGCTCTGGGGACAGCTATACAAATGAAGGTAGAAAGAATTAATTTCCAGCAAGTTTGTACATAAATCCCTATTACTTTTTTTGTCCTCAAATTATCCTCCTAGTTATTTTCATAGCATATGCCTTCTTTATTTTTTTATTACTGAAGTCTGTCACAGTCTTAGCAGAGGATGCAAAAAACGTACTGTGGAAGAGATAATAGTTGCTAGTTTTTGAACTGCATTGCCATAAAATGGTTGAAGCTAGATGGGGTAAATAGCATGGTCTGATGTGACACAAGATGCACCTCTGGAAGTAGAAAACTCATAGAGGTACATCTTGAGTGACTCCCTCCCCACCCCCCCAAAAAAGTCAATTTAATGAGGGCACCAGATTCACCTGAGAGACTTGTCATTAGGTACTGAGTCTTGTGGGGAGATACCTGCCTTATTGTAAATAAAAATTATACTAGACTTCTTTTTTCTATGACTAACTGATGTGTTTGAGTGAAGAGGCTTAATTCCTAACCCATGCATATCCACAGGAAATTCTGTGAAGAGCCCTGAATGTACAGATGCACACACAGAAAATGGGAGTGGTCCTGACCATATGCAAAGCACCTTCCACACATATAGCTGGGGACACAATACATAGCTAGCGGCTCCATCCATATGTTCTGTACTAATTAAATACTTGGAAAGAATGACTCTAGATTAGTAAAATACAATTTTTAGAGTGCAGATGCCATATCATATAATGCATCATGGTTTCCTTTTAACTATTCCCACTGACTGGGTATTTTTTTTTTAAAAATGTGGCAAGTTAACAGACCTGAGCCCTCTCTAATATGTGTATGCTATATAGAAGAATTTCAAGCTGTTTACCAAACAATTATTATATGCAATGGCTTCCGATGCCTTACCATCCTCAAAACAGATACTGTTGGTTTTTACTGTAGTAAAATATAATATTCGGAGATACTTATGCAGCAAAGGATAAGAAGTCATCATTAAAATATCATTCCCATTTAAGCTATAATTTGCATCTGCATATTAACTCCTAGTATGTAGAGTGACTTTATGGGGTATACAGGTCAAATTGTGTTAATGTAAGGTTAGTCATATAATTTGCATTCAAACTATTGTCAAGAGTAGCCATGGGGATGGGAATCATTTTTCTATATTGAGAGAGATTAAGGGAGGGAGGGAGAGGTATTACTGAATTTTGCCTAAAGTTAAATTTAAAGGTGAATTTGGAGGTTACTGTTCAGGCAAAACATCTAAGGAATTTCAATAGGAACCTGAAGAGCTTTGATATCCTGCAAACTTTCTCAGGGGGCTCTATACTTTCCTAGACCCAGTTTTCTACATGTTGCCTAGAAAAGAAGTGCATTTAAGCCTGATGGTGGCCTTTGATGATCTCAGAATTCATGTTAACTCTCTCCTGAAAACGTTTGTATTAAAAAAAAAATAAAAGAAAATGCATATTATTCAAGTACGTTTTTTTAAAAAAAAAAAAAAATCAAATTCAGGGCCTTCCAAATCAAGTAGCAATACTTTTGGTGAACTACTTCTTTTTGGGCAATTCAGCTCCAGATTCAAAACATTAAGTACATAGCCTGTACTTGAGACTACAAAGTGCTTTGTGTTGGGTGTAATCATACTCCCAAAGGTCTAATTTTCTCAGCTGGTACCCAATTAATCCATAGTGCTGTTAAGTCCTGTTTTAATTAGACATCTTCTTCTAAAAGAGGAGGATTATTCCTCTTATTTCATTTTATTATTTCTTTTACTGGAAGCCTGCAGGTTGGGGAATGGTACTTTAAGATGTTCTTATTTGTTTCATTGTTGATTGATGGTTAATGAAGATGATACTCATTATCCAGAAGAATGCAATAAAAATGTCAATTGGGGAGGGGGGGACTGCAAGTCCGTTAAGTATGAAGATTAGATGTAAATGTTACTCTTGCTACTGAATTTGGCTCACAGTACAATCTGGAAATAACTTTCAGTGTGATCC
The DNA here is from genome assembly GCA_030847615.1 of Gambelia wislizenii. Classification (NCBI taxonomy): domain Eukaryota; kingdom Metazoa; phylum Chordata; class Lepidosauria; order Squamata; family Crotaphytidae; genus Gambelia; species Gambelia wislizenii. The sequence goes on along the minus strand of JAUMIR010000003.1, from coordinate 188,985,041 downwards.
AGACTGGAATACGGCATACTGCAACTCAAGATAACCATTATATTATCCTAAAGGATGGATAGGGAGAAGTGAAGAGCTTTGGTGGAAGGATGAATGATTTAAAATGTGCATGCACATTTTAGAGTTGATTCACAACAGCTTTGAGTTGGTAATTTTTTAAAAGTGGTAAATTTAAATTAAAAATAGTGCTGCCTTTTCCTTATATTTCTTGCTGTTAGTCTAAAATACCTCCCTGTAGTACCCATGACCCATCAATAGAGTTACAGAACCATTTAGGAAGTTGGGGCAGAGGTACATATTTTTGCTAGAATTCAAAACAAAAACATCTGAAGCCAACGGAAATGAATTAATCTATTGGTTTGCATTCCTTTTTATTCTGTTATTTAAAGCACAGCAAACAAATTTGCCCTAAAACTTTGTGGATTAAGCAGATTAAAAGATGCTTCTTAGATAGTTGACTTCACACTCCTTTATGAAGTTTGATAGTTTTTTCTTTCTTCAAATCCTTATACTATTAGTCACAGGTAAGCTGGGGTCCCCTGTTCTCCCCATTTATGTCAGTGTGGACAAAAGGAAGTGGCAGAATGGCTGGCAACAGTCTTTGAAGTGCTGTTGCACACACAGAAGTAGGGCCAGTTTAAGGCACCCCCAGCGTCAGCATTTGTGGGGGGCCCATCTTGTGCCCCCCCGTGACTCCCTCCTCATGCAGGGGCTGAGGCAGGGAGGGGGGGAAAGGGAAGGAAGGAGGGAAAGAAAGAAAGAGTGAAAGAAAGAAAAAAGATGGAGCTGGTGAAAAGCTTCTGGCTCCTTCTTTCGCTCGCTCACTCACAGCCTTGCCTGGCTTACTGGCTGGCCAATCTGCCCACTCATTCCCTTCCTTGTTCCTTTTTCACTCCCTTCCCAATCCAAAGCATCCCGTTAGCTGTTTAAACTCAGGCCAACCACCTTGTTGGAAGGGAGCAGCAACCCCCCTATGCTTCTTACACCTCCTCCATCCCCACCTTTTCTCCCGTATTTTTCCACACTGTGGGGGCCTGGCCAGCTTCTGCTCCTCCAGTGCTCCCTTCTTGGGGGGTGACCAGAACCAGAGCCCCCCCAGCACCCACTGTCCAGGCTACTTTGGGTCCAGAGGGAGCACAGGGGCTGACCGCAGTGCATCTGTGAAGGAGGAACCCAAACACCCAATGGGGGGCACCTCAGTGCCCTTCTGGATGGAGGGGATGAGCCTGGTGGGCAGGGAGGGAAGGGCAGCCCCCATCACCCCAGCCTCTCTCTCTCTTTCTCTCTCTGTGTGTGAGAGGGGGGTGTTTCTGCAACCAAAGCCAGTGATCCAGCCCCCTCCAGCTCCAGGAGATAGGAAGGTGGACCCCGCTGCACCCCAAGTGAAGGGATAGGAAGGGAAGACACTCCTCCACAGCCCCCTCCACGAGTATGATGACCTCGCCCATCTGCAGCCACCGTTCCATGTCCAGCCCCTCCATGGTGAGGTCACCTGCCGAGGTAGGGGTAGGGGAGAGGGGGGTCATCTAAGCTCTTTTGGAGTCCCTGGTGGGATGGGGTGAGGAGTCCAGTGGCAGCAGTTAAAGCTGAATTGTGGCTGTTGTGTGCCTTCAAGTCATTTTCTAAGGTGAACCTATCATGGGGTTTTCTAGGCAAGATTTGTTCAAAGGGGGTGTGCCTTTGCCTTCCTTTGAGGTGAGAGAGTGTGACTTTTCATAGGCTGAGTAAGGATTCAAACCCTGGTCTCCACAGTCATAGTGCAATGCTGAAACTTCTAGAACACCCTCGCTCTTTTAACAGAATAACACAAAGAATATAAATTTTAAAATGGAGTAATATTGCTGGGAACAATGGTTTTATTATGGTCACTAAAACACACCAGTATCCCATTATTGTGATGTGAGAGCCATTGGGCTAGAGCAGTGATTCTTAACCTTTTCTTTACCAGGGATTCCCTTTCAATATCTTTTGTTGCCCCAAAACTTAACTCAAGATTTAAAACCCTAATAATAATAGCTAACAACAAAAATAATACAATTACACCATCCATTAAACTTTCTCTCAGAGGCGCTCAGGTTTCTTCCTGCAAGTTTGTATCTGGAGTGGATTGAATGGCAATGTACAGGCTAAGCCATCAAGCCAGCCTTTGCCTTGGCTCTTGTTCCGTGGCCATTCACGCCTTTGTGGACCCCTGTGAGGACGTTGCAAACCCCCGGTTAAGAATGCTAGAGAATGCTGGGAAAGTAACAATACAACCAGACCTTGAGAAGGGTGCTGGCAGGAGAATTATGGGAGGTGTAATCCAAAAGTAACTTTCGCAGGCTCTGAATGCAGCCTAGATTCATAGAATTATAGAAGTATAAGAGACCTCAAGGGCCATCCTATCCAATCTGCTTCTCTACTGCAGGAACACACAATCAAAGCCCTAGCAACAGATGGCCATCCAGCCTCTGTTTAAAAACCTCCAAAGAAGGAGAGTCCACCACACTCCAAGGCAGTGCATGAACAGCTCGTACTGTCAGGAAGTTCTTCCTAATGTTTAGGTGGAATCTCTTTTCCTGTGCTATGAACCCATTGCCTTGTGTCCTGGAGGAGCAGAAATCAAGCTTGCCCCATCCTCAGTATGACATCCCTTCAAATATTTAAACATGGCTATCATGTCTGCTCTCAACCTTCTCTTCCCCAGGCTAAATATGCCCAGCTCCCTAAGCCGCTCCTCATAGGGCATAATGGCTTCCAGACCACCCACCATCCTGGTCGCCCTCCTCTGGACACGTTCCAGCTTTTCAATATCTTTCTTGAATTGTGGTGCCCAGAATTGGACAAAGTATTAGAAAGGTTACTAGAGCCAAGGTGTGGGCTGTGCCTACTTCTGGCATTTTCTGTTTGTTATGCTAACCAAATGTTGTGCTGTAAATTTTGCTGCTGATTGTGTTGTTTTGCTGTGCCAGTTTGCTGCAGCTTGGTTTTTTTTTTTTTCTAAAAAAACTTTGCAGCATTAAATCCTTCTTTGGTGATTTATGAGGTGTCAAGAGGTTTATTTTACTCCCAGCCTTCTCCACATATACTTCAACAATCAGTAGGAACCAGCATGGGTTTGTCAAGAACAAATCCTGCCAGACTGATATTCTAGCTTTTTTCCCCCATCAGGTCACAAGTTTAGTAGACGGTGGGAATGCTGTGGATATAATTTATCTGGATTTCAGCAAAGTGTTTGATAAGGTCCACAATAATATTTTGATTAGTAAACTGATTAAATGTTGAATAGATGGGAACACTGTCAGATGGATCCCTAATTGGTTGGAAAACCATGATCAAAGAGTCATAATCAATGGTTGCACTTCAATCTGGAAGGAGCTCTTGAGTGGAGTTCCTCAGGGTTCTGCCTTAGGGGCATTACTCCTTAACATTTTTATTAATGATTTAGATGGGGTGGATGGAATCCTTGTCAAATTTGATGAAGCAGATGAAACAAAATTGGGAGGAGTGGTTAAAATATTGGAAGATAGGGGCAGCATTAAAAAAAGACCAAGGTAAACTAGAATATTGGGCAGAAATTAATAAAATAAAATTCAGTACAGACAATAGAAGCTACCTACTGAGTTCTGAGAAACCCTGATGAGAAGAATTTTGGACTGACAAGAATCTTTACACTTGAGGACTGTGCAAAATTTGCATATGTTTGAAGCAATATTTTCTGTACCAGAAACAGTCTTTTCTCTGCAGAAATATTTTTGTATGTGCAAAAAATGCTGTTTCCTGCACAGAAAAGCTATTTTCTGTGCCAAACAACCACATACAAACTTTGTTCAGAATAGGTCCTGAATTGTGAAAAGAACAAACAAACTGGTTTTCAAAGGGTTTCTAAAAATGGGAATAAAATTGTTAAAATTACTCATTGTTGCCTTCAAGAAAAATAATTACTGAAGAATTACATCCCTAAGATATACTGTGATAGACAAATAGTCTCAATATGAGATGAATTTATTTAACAACAGCCTTATATAAATGTCACATTGGGATAAAATAGAAGACAAACCCATTCATTTAAATGTCCACCAGTGGTTTTTGTTTTGTTTTGTTTTTGTTTGTTTGTTTTTTTACTTCAGGAGATTTGTTAATATAACAGAGGAAAGTCATATGTGTTGAGATGTTCCCAAAGGTATGCAGTAGGCTCTACATCACTTGGCATCAACACAAGCAAATAGACAAGAGCATTCAAAGATAAAAGTGCATTCAATATAACAGGAGCATTCAAAATAAATGTGATACATTCCATGTGTCTTGTGTCTGTTGGAAGGCAAGTTCCAACATTTTGCAGTACTAGCTCTCAATGACACCACTGAATAAACTCATAAGAACATCAGAAACAATGTTAAAAAAAAATAAAGTCCTATGGAAACAATGCTTCCAGTTCACCTGATTGTTTGCCTGCTTATTCCCTTTTGTGCTGGATGAGACTCTGTGTGTATGTTTGCTGGTAAATTGTACAGCCATTACTCTTTTCATCCGGTAAATGAAGGTAGAAAATCAGTAAAGTACAGCCCCAGAGAGGTGATCCATGAAAGTTAAGTACACTTAGGGGAGTGTATGAGAGCTGAGTTTGCAGCTGCTTGTGGCTAAATTGAGAAAAGGGGGGAACTAATCTTTTTTTTTAAAAAAAATCTAGTGAAACTATATAACTATATATTGTTTGGGATATAAATAGTTTCAGTTACATTCATTTTTGCAAGATTGTAGCAATTTTTGTCAAATTAAATATAAAGAGAATTACTAATGATAGAGCCTACCCTCTGAAATTGCTCTGTCAGACCTTTGTACATTATGCAGTAATTAGAAAGGGACCATTAGCATGTATGCCATGAACTTTTCAGTGTAGTTCTGGACATAGGGTAGCACAACCAATTAAAACAAAGCCATTTAAGTGGGTAAGAGGACCATTAAAGCCAATTCATTAGACCTGCATCTTTTGGAGTTGTTGGCACAGAGCACACACATCAAAGCAGAAAGAGTGAGCTGCTGATCTGTGCCCCCAAAGCATTGAAGGGAGCAGTGAAATGTGGACTGTGAATTTTCAATCGCAGGGCAGCCTGAGGGTGCTGATTATACTGATGAGGATACAGTAATGACTTAAGCAGATGTCGAGCACCAAATTAACTAGGATATGAAGGGGAGGAACCTGATGCTTTAAGGACTGTCTGTTCTAGATGACTAGCATAGACCACAGTGCTGATGAGATGACCCCTTCCGGTGCTGAACAGCAGGCTACTATTACCTTGCTCATTAAAAGTTAGCATTGCTGGGGTATCAGAATCCTGAGCTGTGCACTTGCAGCAAAATTAACACTTCCATTTGTGTTTTAGAAGTGAAAGTTTCCATTCCATCCCCACCACTGGACAGACTTAGGGGGCACCATCATCCATCTAGTTCATGCAGTGGTTTGGAAATGAGCCATTACCAGTTCAGAGGCCTCCAGGTAACAATAGTAGCACTTTTTAAAGAACTGATAGCTACCAACTCCTATGCAAAGTCCTGCTCCAGCCTTCTTGGCAGAGCCAACCACTGCCTACCCCTTTGCCACTCACTCATAATCAGTATGTTGTAAATAACTGTTAATAAATATACTTATTTTTTTAAAAAAATCTGTATCTAGACTCTGGTGCCAGTATAGAGGCACACTATAATCACAATGATGTTGAGTGCTACTGGAGGTGGTGTGAGCACAGTGCAGGAGGCAGTGCAGAAAGGACTGGAAAGGGGTTGCATTCAGATGGTCACATATCTGTCTGTTCTGAAGATGAGGAAAGACTATCCATATATCCAAAAGTTCAACTAGAAAACTTCAGACCTCATAGTACAGATATATAGTTTGGCCTTTACTCTTTTCTTTCTTAAAAATTATTTCCCTGACATAGGAGGTAGGTTTTCTTGAACTGTCTCAGTTCTCTCTGGTTTCAGTGTCTTGTCATTGCAAAAGATACATGTTCGCACAGAGAAAGTGAACAACTGGTTGTCAGTACTATTAATCATTGTTAACATTTGACTAGAGTTCTTTAGGCAGAATGGATGTGGTGAACTTGTCTGAGCAGCATCTGTCTGGGATGTGGTGGCAGAGGGTCTTTGTATGAGGCCAAAAGAATCCTGCTGGTCCCAACAGCTGCTGAATCAAGCCTGTATCATTTCTGTTAATTCAACACAAAATGGCTCGGCTTGCACAAGGTGGTGGGCACATGTCATTCCTGTTCTCATATTTCCTAAAGTCTAAGCTGTAAGCTTCTTTCATGTTGAAACTATTAAGTTTGTATTGAGCAAATGTCATTGGTTCAGTCACAGTTGTTTGCTGCTGTTTAGCCTCGTAACCTAATATCTTAGGACATCACAGCTGAGGGATAAAAGGTGTAAACTTTTAATTTCTCTTTTTCACTGAATATGTGAGCTGCATTCTGGTGTCTGGATTAACCATTCATTTATTGCACTTAAATTTCACTCCCATCAAAAGTTTAGGGCAATTTATATGGATTCCCAAGGCAATAATCCATCCAGGCAGTGAGCAGATGGACTTCTCCTTAGCTTTGGCAATGTAAATATATAACTGGTCCATACTGGCACAAGTAGAAGGAATATATGGAGAGCCAGTGTGGTGTAGTGGTCTGAGCATTGGGCCAGGACTCTAGAGAGCAGGGTTGGAATCCTCACTTGGCCATGGAAGCCCACTGGTTTCCATGACTTTGGACAAGTCTCACTCTCTCAGCTTCAGAGGAAGGCAAAGGCAAACCACTCTGAACAAATTCCGCCAAGAAAACCTCATGAGCCTTAGGGTCACCATTAGTTGGAAATGACTTGAAGACACACAACAACAAGAAGAAGTAACGTGATGCTTAGAAATCCTAGTTGTCACTGAGATGGTATACCTGAGTGTGGGATTACCACTAGAGACTGCAGTTGGAGGCTCACATGATAGAACAGGTCTTCATTCAAACCCACACCCATTCTCCATGGAAGGGAGAACTAGGTGTTTTTCACTTGACCTTTAGTTTTCAATTTACATTGAACTGTATATGTGAGAACTATGAGAGAGTGGTAGCTAATAGAATTCTTTTAAAAAGTGTGATTGGATTTAGAGCTTAAATAAAAAATAAAGCACTTCATGGATTGTAGCAAAAGTTTTGGGCAGTAATAGAGCTGACTATTTTGTTACCTAATTTCAAAAATCGTACACTGCACCACCAAACATATTTAAATCAATATACTGTATCTAGAGGCACTCCAGCAAGACTAATGCTGATGCAATGCTAGTTTAATATCAACAGTCCTGGACTAATTACATGCTGAATCAGCCAGTCAGCCAATGATATTAGTGATGAGTGGTATCCTGAGAAATGTATCATATTTTATCAAAACCTATTTGGCAACCCTCAGAACTCTTTAAATGCTTACATATTTTTTTAACTCTATGAAACCACATACAAAATTGATATAAACTGATGAAATATGGGAGCTAGCCCACTCCCTTCCTTCAGAAAACTAACCATACTTTGGGGGATCACAGAATGAGATACCATTGTTGCATGACACCATCCATCTATAAACAAACAGGACACACAGTACATTCCTATCCTTTCTGTTGTTCTCCTGAATCTCTATATACTGTGGGGAGTGGAATCAAATATCAGTTTGATGACCTGAAATAACAAGACCAGACACAGAAATGGATTAAAAGGGCCACTTTATTGACCTAAAACTTATTTAATCAAATTTCGGCCTGGAGATGAACCAAATGGGGGAGAGCAACCTGATGTGGATCCAGCTGAGGACCAGGCATCATCTCATGATCATTTCCCCCCTGCCAATTTCCCTTGTGCAAAACACCAGACTTCAAGCACAATCCAACAATCATTGGTTGCCAGTCAGACAGTCATTTACTGGAAAGAAAACCTAGGGTGCTCTCCCCCAAGTCCCAAGACTTAACAAGAGAGGGTAAACTCCTAGGTCAGCCCCAAGGGCAAACTCCTTCTTCAACTTCCCAGATCCCACAACCTGAAAAGGCAGCTCCAGAGCCATGCCATTCACCAAATGGGTGCCAAGGCGAACACCAATCTCTTAATTTCTCTCCCCACTACCTGCCAGGTGGGGCCTACTTAAGACACTGCCTCAGCCAATTGCCTAAGTTCCATCAGATACAATATGAAGGTAGGAAAAAAAAAACTCTGTAACAAGAGGGGGAAAAATCCTACCTGGCCCATGATGCAACCAGTGAGACTCATACTGCACTGAGGGTAGAAGGGTGGACCTATTAAAAGGCAAAAGGAGGGTGAGATGAGGGGTCACCAAGTGTTAAATTAGATCTGGCCAAGCCCCTCAATCATGTTTGGCATGAAGCACCAAATGGCCAACTATTGGGCCTCTAATCAGGGAAGTCATCAAATCATGACACTTCTCATTGAGCTTTTGGGGGACTGCAGACCTGTTAGGCAGGGATGCCTCTGCCATGGAGCAGAATGAAGCAGCAATATGGTTGGGGAGAGGAATAGATGATGACCAAAATGGATGGTGCATGAAGACTCTTTAAAGTGCTGGGCTTAGTAAGGGGCAAGGGTCCCCATGGATCTCAGTTTAGATGACAAAACATGTTGGAACAGAAAACCTTTTGATAAAGCAGTAGCAACAACAAACAACAATAACAACAATTATTATTAAGTGCCATCATATATTGTCAATTTACATGCTTTCACATTTAAAGTAACAGAAATAATTTAAACATTTCAACCACATATTAAATAATTGAACCATTTTAAAAAGGTTCACTCAGCCTTCCATCCTTTTGTAGGTCGGTAAAATGAGTACCCAGCTTGTGGGGGCAATTAGCTAACACACATTGGAAGCTGTTTAATGCAGTTAGATGTGTAAATAGCTATTGCTTAAAACAATTTGTAAGCCGCTCTGATAGCCTTGTGGCTGAAGAGTGGGGTATAAATAACTAAATAAAATAAAAAAATAAAAATAAAAAAAAGTTAAACTTACCTGGAACCATGCATGTACACAGATTTGGATGAAATCATTTGCCCCAAATCTTCAATAAAAAGCCAATTTTTAACTTGGCTTCAGATTATCTTAACTGGGCCTCCAAGGGATGACAGTTCAGAAACAGGAAGGCACAAAAGGGAAGGTCCTCTCCTATTTCCTAATATACTGCATTGCTTCCACTGGTAGGAATCAGAGGAGGGCCCATCCAATAGATCTCAATTTTGGACAGACACATAAAAAGAGAGGTGTTCTTTCAGTACTGAAGATCCAAGCTCATGGGGCTGTGTTCATCTTGATCAGTAACATGATGCAGGGCACGTGTGTGTGTGTGTGTGTGTGTGTGTGTTATAAGGGCTTACATACATGGCATTATTTTCATAACAGTCCTTGTCTCTATATGATCACATCCTACCATTTTGCTTATATGGTACTTTTTTACTTTATTTTTTATTATTATTATTTTTAATTACACCATTATTTTTCACAATTCTTAAACAAGACTTCCAAACTCATCAGCTCTGAGTTGGTTTATCAAATACAATTTGTTCTTTCTTAAATCACAGTGTAAATATGTTTTCCATACTGTTAGTCATTACAGAATCAGCTTGATGACTCAATGCCTCAGATATATTGTCAGTTAAACATATTCTCAACTTCTTTGTACATAATGGAGATTTTCGGATGCCTCTTGCTGAGCAAGCAGCCTCCGGAACAGTAACGAGGCTGCTGCGTGGCAAGGGGTCCATTTTGGATGACACTGTTTCTCTCTCGGTGTCGTCCGTGACTGTTGCGGCTAGCATTGGAGGCGGCTGTGCTGTTTTTCACTCACAGAAGTTGTCCGTGTGTAAAAAACAGCACGGCCGCCTCCAATGCTAGCCACAACAGTCACGGACGATGCTGAGAGAGAAATGGCGTAGTCCAAAATGGACCCCTTGCCACGCAGCAGCCTCGTTACTGCTCCGGAGGCTGCTTGCATGGCAAGTGGCATCAAGAAGCATCTGAAAATCTCCAATGTCTCTCTTGTCCACCTGCAAGCACAGGCGGAAGGGTTTCCTTACTTAAGCCATATAACCATATATCCATTCCACTTTTCACTCCAATATTCAATTATAGGTTTCCATTCCTCTCTGAAATTTTTGACTGAGTGATGTTTAACCCAACGTGTAAGTTGCTCCATTTGAGCCACTTCGAGTAATTTAAACATCCATTCTTGACCTGGAATAGTATCCTATTTCCAATGTTTTGCGTAGACAATCCTTGCCGTGGTAGCCACGTAAAGCATAATGTTCTTAAATTTTCTTGGAAACTCTGTGTTAACTATATTCAACAAATATAATTCCGGATTTAATTTAAAGTTTTTCTTAATCATCTTAGTGATCTCCTCATGTATATTTACACAAAATTTATTTGCTGCTTTACATGTCCACCACATGTGGAAGAATGAGTCATTAGCTTCCCCACACTTCCAACAATTGGGTCTCATTTCATTTTACATTTTTGCCAGCTTCACTAGGGTCAAGCACCATCAGAACATAAGCTTATAATAATTTTCTCTCAGTTCATTGTTTATTGAAAAGTTTATATTTTTTTCCCCATAGAACTTCCCAATCCTCTATCAAAATGCTTTTACCCACAATATATGACCAATTTATCATGTATTCCTTAATGGTTTCAGGTTCCAACTCTAACTTTAACAATAATTTGTAGATCTTTGCTACCTTAAAGCCTCCTTCATCAATAATTATATTATCCAATTCGTTATTTAAATTTTCGATACCACAGCTTTTAATATCCAGTTTAAACCTTTCAAAAAGTTGCTGATACTGAAACCAGTTACATCTCCTTTGGTCTTGTTCTAATTCCTCATTGGTCTTGAATTTACACCCACCCTTTTGGAAGGACACCAAGTACTTTTTTACTTTAAAAATTTCATTATTTTCTGTTTATATTATGTTTTGTACCACTGCCACCCAAAAGACAATCAAATGTGATCACATTCTTTTTTCCCCATTCCCATATAGGAATTTTTTGTTGGGATGATTCTTCTAATCAATAATGTAATAATGATCAATAATTGAATTTCTATTAACATGAAAAGGTTGCTTAGTATATTATATTTTAGGTGGCAGGATAGAGGCTCACCTGCAATTCCTTGCCAAGTGTATTCTTGCAATGTTCTAATGTGCAAATTCACCCTGAGATAGTGAGATTTCTGTCATGACTACAACCCAGTCATGAGCTAACCCCCCCCCCCTTCAGATGTTTGAAACAAAAGAGGGAAGTCACATTAGGTTAACCTCACCTAGAGGTTTGAACCTGGGAGAAGCAGGGACAGAGTTTTCTGATTTTTTTGGATGTGTGTGTAGAGATTTTTAGATTTTGTACCCTTTACCAGTGTAAACTTAGGGCTTGTCTAGAGGAGAAAATATAATGTGGATTGCTGCACATTAATTCAAATTGTCAGCAGTGGTCATTTGTCTCCATGACCATTTGACAAAATTGCTGGTATACAAAGCTATCCATGTTTGAAGTTCACACACAACCATGCCTGTGAATCAATATGGTGGCTGAGAGTGAATAACTCACATTATCATATTCTCCACAAATTCTCACCACTGCACAGTATTTTTTTTAAAAAAAATTGCAAATCTTCTGCTTTAAAAAACTGTTTGGTCACCTCAGCGCAGCAGAAAGTACATGATCAATAATGCAAACCTCTAAAATGGTGTTTCCAGCCACTTCATTTCCAGCAAGCCTGCCCCTGGTACACATCTGACCAGTCAGTGTTCTGCTTCTGCCTTCATTGAGAATGTGCTGTGATGTGAATTGGATGTCCAAATGAACGGGAATGTACATTTCCATGCATTATTTTAAAAACTGCAGGAAAAGCTGCAAAGGCTTTCCCCTCACAGATCTTGGAGTTTCTGGGCCCCCTCCTTCTGAATAAGCTGAATCACTGCAAGCTCTCATTGGGACAAAAGGTATTCTCTGTGAATTCTATTAGGATTATTTTCACTGTATAGACAACCCCTTGCTGTGTTACTTAAGGAATATAAAATACACTGCATATAACTTGGCTTAGCATAAATGCATGATATGTGATATATTAAATTTACAGTTTATTCAGGAAACAATTATACATTGAATTGGCTTTTTAAAAAATAATTGTTACACATAGTTTTATAATTTCCTGAGCTGTAAGGAACACAGGAACTATAAAGAACCTCTTTGCTTGTGCCAGTTCATGAGGAGCACACCATTAAAACCCATTGAAAGAAATGAAAGAAACAACCAACGTTATTAAAATAAAGGAAATTATTTTGCCTTCTCCACAGTGCCAAGCGGATATGAAGCACTCATTCCTATAAAAAAGAGCTGAACAAAGATGATAATTTATGATACCCTGCATTGTTGTTGTAGTTGTGTGCTATCAAATTGTTTCTGACTTATGGCAGCCCTAAGACGAACCTATCATTGGGTTTTCTGAGTGTGAGATTCGAGTGGTTTTTTTGGTGTTTAATCTGTATATAGACTGACCTTGGTTCAGCTTATTTTCACACCTGCAGGTCTGACTATTTCCACACTTAGGACATTTTCAGACGGCCCTTACTGCACAAGCAGCCTTTGGAGCAGTAACGAGGCTGCTGCGTGGCAGGGAGTCCTTTTCGGATGCCACCGTCCCTCTTCCCTGACCATTTGTGGCATGTAAATTAAGCTTTGGAAGCGGCCGCGTCATATTTCAATCACGGGCAACATCCTTCCAATTTCCTTCACTGGAATAAGAAACCAGGGGAGTTTGTTACTCTGTGAAGCTCTTCCTGATATTTTGACGTAAAAGCCTTGAAAGATTGTTTAATATTAGTGATATGATTGTTCATTTTGGCTATCTGTTCAAAAATGGATATGACAGTTTGTGCAGTCAGGAAGCACTGCCTTGCAAAGAGGTCTAATGTAGTCTCTTGTTTTTGGTAGCACTGTTGTTGTAAAACATTTCCCTCACATGGGGGAGAGCTTGATAGTGAGGTTTCATTTGCCTCCACCACTGAAGCATTACATAATGTATCTGTGGTGGTTAGAAAAGGTGGAGAAAGTTCGGCTGTTAAAAGCTTCTCATTATCTAGCAGTAAGAATCTGTCTGAAGTAGAAATAGAGATTGAATTACTCACATATTCTTTGGATTCCTTTGGAGCAAGCACTTCTTCTATCCTGAGCTACTTCAGAGATTTAGATTGCTGCAGAGCACCTGGACAGGTTCTAGAGCATTTTTTTATTTTTATCTCCCATTCCAGTAAGCAGGCTTGTTTATCTTCCTTGAAATTGTTAGCTTTCTTTCATTTCTTGGGCCTATTGGAATTCTTAGCAGAATTTTCTCTTTCTTGCTGGCTGTTCCCTGAAGTTGTTCCAAAGGGTCAAAAGTGTGAGTAAGATTACTCTCTTCTCACAACACTAATTAAGGTTCCATAAACAGCCAAATTAGGCTTCCATAAGCAGACAAATTAGGGAGTATGGGAAAATGAAACACTGAACAATATAACTAGAACTTCTGGGTGCCAGTCACACGACAGAAATTGTGGCGTTGCCTACCGGGACAAAGTGATCACGAATCCGCCCCTCGCTGTTTATACGATTTATGTCTCTGATATGGATATCCCGTGTGGTCCTGTGACTGATATTTACACGTCCATAGTTCCGGTTTTGTTTAGGTTTTAAATTTGGGGGGGGCTGTCAATCAAAGATGCGATTACTCGTGTTTTCACAACCTCGGTGACGCACTTCCCTTAGAGTTCCGTGCCACCAGCGATGCTATTGGCTGGCTGGGGGGGGGGAGAGAGAGAGGGGGGCAGAGGTTTGTTATTCCCCCTTTGCTTCTTGAACATTTTAACCCCTTCAGAAGAGGCAGAAAGCATTTTTAAAGATCCAGACTGAGATCTTTCGCTCAGACGCAGGAACGAAAGAATGCTTTCCAATTGAAATCAAGCCGAGTGAGGGGGATGGGAGGGGAGGGGAGGCACCGTATTCCCCTTGCCTCTGTAAAATGTTAGCCCTTACAACACAGATTAGCTGCAGAGTTCATGCTTCAAACCAGCTACAAACAGGCTGTTTTGAAACACACAGACACAGAGAGGGGGAAGTTAAGAGATGTTCATTCACTCAGAGGCTGGAATATTTTACTGTGCCCGTCCACCACGATCTCTCTGTTCAGAACTAGGGAGGATCTGCCCACCACAATCTCTCTGTAGCATGCAGTGTAGAAATCCATTTAAAAAGGTGATTGAATACAGTCGCGCGCGCGCACACACACACACATCAACCTTCGTGCAGCTGGAAGGGATGCCTTTGTTTTCAGCTGGTGAGGCTGGATCTGTTGAATGGGTGACAGACCCCTCCTTTTCTGGTCTCTGAGCTCTAAGCCCGCCCCCAGTCACCATTTCCGGTCATCCCAGTACCGAGACTTTTTGTCCCACGCTGTTTACATTTCCGATTTTCCGAATCCTCCAGTGACTTTTTTAAAAACCGGCACAACCTGCGGGACTGGAAGTCCCGCAGGTTGAGGGATAAAAGGTGGCCCCCCTTCCGAAAATCACGTACCTGACCCGATGTACGTGTAAACTGCCAGGGATCGACATGAATTCTTCCCAGGACATTTTCATCGTGTAAACGGCCCCCTAGTTTCTCTCTCTCTCTGGTTTTTTCACAAATGAAGACTCAGGAAGGACTCATAAATTCATAGAATCATAGAATTGCAGAGTTGGAAGAGACCACGAGGGGCATCCAGTCCAACTCCCTGCCATGCAGGAAATCAAGATCAAAGCATCCCCGACAGATGGCCATCCAGCCTCTGTTTAAAGACCTCCAAGGAAGGAGACCCCACCACACTCCGAGGGAATTTGTTCCACTGCCAAACAGCTCTTACTGTCAAAAAGTTCCTCCTAATGTTGAGGTGGAATCTCTGTTTCTGGAGCTTGCATCCATTGCTCCGTGTTCCAATCTCTGGAGCAGCAGAAAACAAGCTTGCTCCATCCTAAACGTGACACCCCTTCAAATACTTAAAAAGGGCTATCATATTGCCTCTTAACCGTCTTTTTTCCAGGCTAAACATACCCAGCTCCCTAAGTCTCTCCTCATAAGGCATCATTTCCAGATCTTTCACCATTTTAGTCACCCTTCTCTGGACACGCTCCAATTTGTCAATATCCTTTTTGAATTGTGGTGCTCAGAACTGGACACAGTATTCTAAGTGAGGTCTGACCAAGGCAGAATAGAGCGGCACTATTACTTCCCTTGATCTGGACACTATACTTCTATTGATACAGCCCAAAATCGCATTGGCCTTTTTAGCTGCCTCATCACACTGTTGACTCATGTTCAACTTTGGTCTACTAGGACTCCTAGATCCCTTTTGCACATAGTCTCATTCAGCCAGGTCTCCCCCATCCTATATCGATGCATTTCATTTTTTCGCCCTAAGTGCAGTACCTCACATTTCTCTGTGTTGAATTTCATTTTGTTAGCTTTGGCCCAGCTCTCCAGTTTATCCAGGTAATTTTGAATTTTGAGCCTGTCCTCCAGGGTATTAGCTACTCCTCCTAATTTGGTATCATCTGCAATTTTGGTAAGTATGCCCCTAATTCCCTCATCCAAGTCATTGATAAAGATGTTGAATCGCACTGGGCCCAGGACAGAACCCTGTGGCACCCCACTGGTCACATCTTTCCAAGATGAAAAGGAGCCATTGCTGGGCACCCTTTGGGTTCGGCCGGTCAACCAATTACAAATCCATTTAACAGTTAACTTGTCTAGCCCACATTTTACAAGCTTGTTTGCAAGAATGTCATGGGGAAACTTGTCAAAGGCCTTACTGAAATCAAGGTATGCGATATCTACAGTGTTCCCTTCATCTACCAAGCTGGTAATTTTATCAAAAAAGAGAGATCAGATTAGTCTGGCATGACTTGTTACTCTGAAACCCATGTTGATTTTTTGTGATTATGGCATTGCCTTCTAAATGTTCACAGACTCTCTGTTTAATCATCTGCTCTAGAATCTTCCCTGGTATTGATGTCAGTCTAACTGGACGATAATTGTTGGGATCTTCTTTTTTCCCCTTTTTGAAGATGCGGACAACGTTTGCCCTCCTCCAGTCTGCTGGGACTTCTCCTGTTCTCCTGGAGTTCTCAAAGATTATTGCCAATGGCTCTGAGATTATATTTGCCAGCACTTTTAATACTCTTGGATGTAGGTCATCTGGTCCTGGAGATTTAAATTCATTTAAATTAAGAAGGTATTCCTCTACTACCTCTTTGCTTATTCTGTGCTGGATTTCCCCTATTGTGTCCTCTGTTCCTTTATCCTCAGGTTGGTCCCCCTTTTCCTTTTCTGAAAACACTGAGGCAAAAAAGGTGTTGAGTAATTCTGCCTTTTCTCTGTCCCCTGTTAGCATTTTGCCATCTTCTCTGCGTAGTGGCCCTACCATTTCCTTCTTCCTCCTTTTGCTGCGGACATACCCAAAAAAACCCTTTTTACTGTTCTTAACCTCTCTAGCAAGCCTGAGCTCATTCTGCACTTTAGCTTTTCTGACTATACTCCTACATGTGTTCTCTATCTGTTTGAATTCTTCTTTGGTGATTTCCCCCTTTTTCCATTTCCTATACATGTTCCGTTTAAAATTTAGCTGCATTGAAAGTTCTTTAGTCATCTATCCTGGTTTCTTGAGACACCTCCCATTTTTCTTCCTCAATGGTACTGCAAGCACTCTGATGACTAAAAAGGCCAATCCAAGAGAAGCAGGTCCGGTTGCAGAAAGAACAGCAGAAGGTCTCCTTGGGTGATGTTTCTTGGTTGTGATTCTTTCTGCGTTGTCATTTCTCTTCAAGACTTGTTTGGCGTGAGTTCTCAAATAAGGCTGCAGCATTGTGGATAGTGCGTCTCTATGCCTCCCGATGCGAGGCCAGGGCAAACCATTGTTGGTGATCAGTTTGGCCGAGCCTGAAATATTGTTTCAGGGAGTCCTTGTATCGCTTTTTTGGAGCGCCCCTCTTACACTGACCCGTGGCGAGTTCACCGTACAGTACTATTTTTTGGAGGCGATGGTCCTCCATCCTAGAAACGTGCCCTGCCCAGCACAGCTGTGTTCTCAATATCATGGCCTCAATGTTGGTTATCCCTGCTTGCTCAAGGACAGCAACATTTGTCACATAGTCAGTTCAGTGTATTTTTAGGATTCTGCGTATACATCGGTAACTAAACTGCTAATAAATTAGACATACTGCAGAGACTCAAACAGAGTTGCTGATGCCATCACCATCTTGGCTCCCAAGATGCATGAGAGCATATGACTTGTCCAAGGTCAAACAGCGGGTTTCCATGGACAAGTGGGATTTGAACCCTAGTCTCCAGAGTTGTAGCCCAACACTCAAACCACTACACCACACTAGATACTGTACATAGTCTTACATAAATGTTATCTGCTATATATTTTTTAGAACTAATGGGATGAAGTAAATGTATTAACATATTGTATTAAATGTATTTATTCATCATTCCAAAAGATTATAATTCAATAATCCCCCCCTCATTTTTCTGGGAATAAAGCTTCAGGAAAAAACAAACAAAAAAAACCCAGACTTTTTTTAAAAATCCCCCCCCCCCAGGCTTTACATCTCTGGCTTCACCGCCATCATTTCCATTCTCCATGAAACAGTGGTCAAAGTTTCATTCATTTTTATTTATTTTTTTAAAAAAATCATATTTCACCTTCCTCTCAATATATGACCCAAGAGGCTTACTAAAAGGTTAAAAAAGATACAACAATAACAAAAACCAATTAATCAAAGAGTTTAAAAATTGATAAGCTATTATTTTAAATCACCGCTAATTTAATACAAAATGAGATCATTAAAAACATACCAATAAAGATAAAATAAAGCACAAACACCCCATAAAAATGAGTGTGTCTGAAGTGCACTTGTATGTAGATTGAACAGAACAGACTTATGACTTTATCAGATATTCACTTTAAACATTCTTTTTGCCAGTGCATTAAAAAAAAAAAAAGAAGAAGAAGAAGAAGAATTTTTATGCCGGCAAAGAACATTCCCCACCCCACACTTATCTCCCAGCAAAGGCAGCTCTGTCAGTAAAGAGGAAGTGAATGGGACTCGGTTCACTTCATCTTTTGAAATCCCATGTGATGAAATTGTGCAGGAAATTCAAAAATAAAAAAAGAAATAAACATCTAAAAGACACACCATGAACACGTACATAATAAAAAACCACCAAGTAACCCAGGGAGGGTTAAAAAAAAAAAGTTTGGCACTTACCTGGGTTTTGTGATGTCACCCGGAAGTGTTTTGCTTGGTTGGGCCATTTACTCTGCATTGATGAGAGTTAAACGGATGGAGGCTTCGCACACCGGTAATGCAGGCAAAAAAGTAGCATGGGGATCTATTGATGGCTTAAGCCATTAATTAAAAAGTACAGGATTTTGACTATACATAAACACGAAAGGGTGACATCATCTGATCTGCACTCCCTTTCATGTTTATGCAGTGTCATTACGAAGCCATATTTGGTGCATCTGATAAAGACCTTAGAAGTGTCTGCCTAAACAAGAATCTTGATTGCACAGAGGCTTAGAAGGGTATTCAGCTGAAATTCAGGAAATGTATTTTATATAGTGTTCAGGGGTATATTAACTCTGGACATGGGAACTTTGGTTAGTTATCCTAGTTATAATAGCAATTGATAGGCTTAGAAGGATATTAAGTTGAATGCGTGCAGAAGCACCCTTCAGACCTTTGTGCTGAATGCAGCAGTATCTGAAGCTGTGTTGTTGGGGGTTTTTTTTGGTGTGTGTGGGGGGGAGTGGTGGGCATGTGTCTAATGTATGCAGTCACAATCTTCCCACACCTTTCTTAAATTTGCCTGGAGCACTTGGCAAAGAGATTTTGTTGGATGTCTGGCTCATTTTAAACCCTGAAGATCCACAATACTATTTTGTGCCATGCTTCAGTTGCAACCTGCTTGTGTTTCATGGTGTTGGGCCAGAAGAAGTTTTATCTTTTTAAATTTTTATTTATTTATTTATTTATACCCCGCTCTTCAGCCACAAGGCTATCAGAGCACCTTACAAATTGTTTTAAGCAATAGCTATTTACACATCTACACTGCATTAAACATTTTCCAATGTGTGTTAGCTAGCTAGTTTTGTGATGTTCTCAACAAGAGAGATATCCAAACTTTCTGGCAGAGTCTTCTCCCACTGCCCTGCACATCTACCTGACTAATATTCTTCTTCTGCATGCTGAAATCTATCAATATATTGGATGTCAGAACCATGGTGGGTGTTTTAACAGTTCACTGTTAATTTCCACTAAGTACTTAGAGACATGTTTTCAGAGTGATTATTTCATTATCCTTTTGTGGGAATCCATCAAGACTGTAAAAGAGTTTTAACATTCAGGGGACACTATTTAGTTCTGTATCTATATCTGGAAATTATCTTAAATACTTATGGGGGCGGGAAGTGTTTTGTTGTTGTTTTTACAAAGAGTATGTGTTGTAAAAGGACAGGCACTTCTGCATGCAGTTAGCATCTGTGAAATCAGGATTTTTGATCAGGCTGAGGCTTGAGTTAATCAGTCATTTTTTTAAAAAAAAAGTCAGTAAAGCTATAATAATAATAATAATAATAATAATAATTTATACCCTGCCCCTCTGCTAAAAACAATCGGGGCGGCTTCCAACAGTTAGAACATTATAATAATGACTAAAAACACTACCCACCCCACCCTCCCCCATAAAAAGACATTAAACACTATAAAATTAAAATCATCTAACTAAAAACACATTAAAAACAAATATATACATGATTTTAAAAAGCCAGGAGACACAGCTCCTGAGGCCAGGATCTAATCAGGAAAGGCCTGCTGAAAGAAACCCATCTTTAGGGCTTTTTTAAAGCTACTCAAGCTCGTCAGCTGACAGATCTCGTTCGACGGATAATGCACAGTACAGCATGCAAGAATTGTCATTTGGTTTCCATCAGCATCCAGAAAGATTCTCATGAAATTAATGACCTGAACATAAAGGTGACTTACCTTGTTTGCTCTCTTTATGCAGTGTTCAGAAATATATGGCCTTTGTACAAGGGGGACTCCAATTAGTTATCCTAGTTAATAGCAAGTGATACACCAACCCTCCGTGAATTTGCCTTGCCTCTTTTAAAGATTTTCTCAAGGAGTGCTAATCAGCACATATTGTGACAATGACTTTGTAAACTAACTACCGGTACATATTCACATGAAGAAGCACTTCTTTTTGTCAGTTCTTAAGTCTGCTGTCTTGCTTTCTTCATTGTTGTTCCCATATGCCTGTATCAAAATAAATGCCAAAAGGAGGGCTGCATTAGATGTTGGCACTTTTTAAAATCTAAATAGTGCTGAAACACTAGGGGAATTTGGAGGGGGGGATTTAGATTGCACATACTTTTCTTTTTTGAATCTGTTTGCTGCCATTATGTCCTCCTCTACTGTAGTGGCAGCATCATTTTCTTCCTTAGGTTAGCTAGTGTCTTTTTCTTAGGTCCTGTCTAAATGGTAAAGAATAATTCACATGGAATTCACATAGAAGGTGATCTGTCTTAATGGATATTCACATTGATATGTTGTATTTGGAAGGGGAGGCAGCCAAATCCACCATAAACTCCATTGGGGAAGCTTTTGTGGCTTTTCCCAGACTTTTTAAAAAGCTCAGTTGGGGATGTGGATGTCCACTCATTAAGGCAGTTACATTTGTGTCACTGTGCTGAGGCAGCGCAAGCTGATTGGCCAGATGAGCATGAGGGTGGGGCTTGTAAACAGGACAAGCACATGCTGCTGCCATGTTGGATTTTCGGTTAAGCGAAAGATTGATAAGACAATAAAATGGTGATCTTTTCCTCTCTTCTCTCTCTCTTTCTTTTGTAACTATGTAGTATCACTTGTGTGCACCATGGTAAACAGTTTTTTGTAAAAAAAAAATATCAGCAGCAGCAGATTTAAAACCACAAGTAATTCCTTCACAGCCACCATTTTGGCTACAGCCATGAAAATTTTATGGGGGCTCTATTAACCATTAAGACAGGTCACAGCTGTTGTGAATTGTTACTACTCTGCAACAAGCAGGGGTTTTCTCCCCTTATATAGATGATCCCTTAGAGTACTAACAGCCAATTAGGGACCATGGATTCATTGCAGTTATTCCCCCATTATCACAGTGACCAATCAGATTTGACTGATACCTCAGTACTGTGTTACTGATGCCAAAGTACGCTGATTTTGAAAGAGAACAATGCTGATCAGATGGGTGATCCCAATCCTTTTTTAGATGAGGGTGGTAAATGAAAACTCTTCTTGAATTTTTAAACTTGTAGGGATTTGGATGTGTGTAAAGGTGGGGTACATTTTGACACTTCAAAGTATTCACAAAAATGATCTCCCTGGGTTTTTTTTTTAAAGAAAAGTTATATATATATATATATATATATATATATATATATAAAACCATTCATAATACTAACTCCATTACTCGTATATCACCTCACCCCCTAATGGACTGTTTTCCAAACTAGTTAGACCTAAATGTTTTGGATTTTCCAAATAGGCAGAGCCTAAAACATTCCTTTTTTAAAAGATTTTAATTCTGGCTAGGGATTTCTGGAAGCTGTAGTCCAGAAAAGTAATTTTGCCAAGCTCTGCTCATAGAAATCTATGATGATCCTTTGATTATGTTCTCTACCCTTTTCTCTACCTTTCTCAGATTCTCCATATTCAAAATGAAGGCTGTGCCAAGATTTAGTATATAGCATTAAATGATGGCAGGAAAGCTAAGGAAACAATCTGTTGCTCTGAAGCAGACTGGAAAGTTGAAAGAGGCAAAGAAAATGGAGACTGATGTTCTTTGCATTTTAAAAGGCAATTTAGCTTTTCAGTCTTGTTTGAGAGGGAAGAAAATAGAGCCAAACCCTTTCTTTGGCTTTAATGTCCTTTTAACTCCTGGAGTGCCTCTTTCTGGAAAGTGTAGAGAGGGAGATGGTGCTTCTCCTATTTTCAGCAGTTGTGCTGGAAATAAAATGTGGCATTCAGAGTACCCAGGAACATTTGTCCTCACTTCATTTATGCTTGTTGACCTAATTCAATGGTGTTCCAGTTTCCAGTACCACACCAACATTTTTAACATGCCAAAAAAAAAAAAGAAAAAAAAAGAAAAGAAAAGAAAAGAAGAAAAAGAAAGAAAGAATCAAATGTTTCTGCAGTTCTTGTCTGATAGCTTTTTATTATTATTTTATTTATTTATTTATTTATTTATTTATTTATTTGTAAATCCCACAAAAGATGTTGAGGTATACTTTAATGTACTCTCACTGTTAAGGAGTTTCTTTGGAAGGATGTGTGGAATGTTTCTTTTTAATGCTTTGTAGCTTTCCCAGCATCCATGTTGGTTTGATGGGACATACTTGCTTTGTCTCAAGAACACTAGAACTTGTCTTAGTTTTGCATCTAAGATGTTGTGCAATGCAAGAATACTGAAAGTTTCCTTATTATTTTAGGCCTGCAAAGTAATTTAGTTCTCTTTCTCCATTGTTCACCTGGAGTAATTTTCTTGAAGTACTATCAAGCACCCTGAATATAAAATTCATGGTACGACAGTGGGGTCATACTGAAAATTATGAATGCTGAAATTAAACACAGAGTGAGGGCCATTAAACACAGAGTGAGATAGCTACCTCAGGCAGTAGATTTTGGATGTCATGTAAAGGCAGTAAATTGCTATTTAATTTATTGGTTTTTGTCTCTTTACTGCCATGGAGGTAGAAGTGCTTGTGGGATTTTCTTCCTCATGCTTTAAAACAACTTGGCTGTTTGTTTGTTTGTTTGTTTGTTTGTTTAAAAAATCATGCCCCTTTACTTGTGGGTGTATGTATTTCAGAGGGAGAGGGGGAAGAGGGGCGACTTGTTGCCCTGCCTCAGGCAGCAAAATGTTTTGGGCCAGCCCTATTGAAACTCACAGGAGAAAAACAATCAGCTTGCTTTCCAAACGATGGTGGTACCTCTGAGACGGAACAAGGAATACACATTTTCATTTGGAGCAAATCCTAAAATGAAAACTTTTTACATAGTCATTAATTTCATCTCAAAGGAAGAGAAGTAGTATAGAGTTAGAATTTCAGGAATTTGGAGCATCCTGCTTTCATGAAATGGGAGTTGGGCAGGAGTTAAGGAAAGGTAAAGAAATAATACCCATTTTGATGAAAAATGAAAGATTTACACTACTAATGGAATATATATATATATATATATATATATTGTTGGTGGTGAGTATTACCACATTTCAATTATGGTGAAATTAGAGGTGAATTTGAAGGCTCTGATTCACTGTGATTGCATAAATGGTGGTGGCTGGATTATTGTTTTCAGTGATGATCACATATCAAGCTGAACATATATTTCTGCCTTGCCACACACAGTCACATGGTGATCTTTTTTTCCCCAGTTCCCTTAGTGCAATTATAGTATCACAGTGATTGAAGATAAACAAATTTTAACCTTGGCAATTTAAATGATGCATTGATCTTATTATAGAGGAAAAGTCTTTAATCAAGGATTTTCTTTGTAAGGAATCATACTATAACAGGCTTGTGCTTAATAACTCTATGAGACAAAATGGATGTCTGCGACTTTTTAGCATGGGATAACAAAAGAAGCAAAGGAGGACTTTATTAATTTTGATTATATCTAGGGGTATGTTGAAGGTACTTACAATTGTCTACAAATGATTTTCAGCTGTATGAAGGAAGTGCCTTTTAAGAAAAAATAGTAGAAGAAGATTGTTGGCACTCCTTGTGAAAATGGTTGACTATTGTTTACATTGTCCCCTCATCCTGTCACTCATTTAGATTTTCATGCAATCAAACTTGACATACATTATTATCAGTTATTTTCATTCATTTATTCTTACACTGCCATTATGTAGTGACCACTATGTTCATTATGTGACCCCTAATTTGGCAGGGGTACCCATGTTCAGGGAAGGGAAGAAAAAAAAAAAAGAAAAGGAATGATACACCAGAGAGAAGGAACAGGACCACAACAATATGTATGTTCCCCTCTAAACTTGGGATTTTGTTTTGTTTGTTTTCTGTTTCTTTCTCTCTCTTTCTTTGTAATTTGCTATCAAGTTGCCTTTGACATATGACAGCCCTGCAAATAGGAGACCCTTCTGAAGAAACCCCATCATCAACAACCCTGCTCAGGTCTTGCAAACTCATGACAGCTATGACTTCCCAGAATGAACCAATCTCTCTGTAATGAGATCTCCCTCTTTTCCAACTGCCTTCCACTTTTCTCAGCATGATTTTCCCCCCAGTTAATCATACTGTCTCATGATAGGTCCACAGTATGATAGCCTCAGTTTAGTTACTTTGGCTTCTAGTGAGAGTTCAGGCTTGATTTGCTCTTTATCGTGGCCCATGATATCCACAGAACTTTCTTACAGCACCACATTTCAAATGAGTAGACTTTTTTTCTGCCAGCTTTCTCCACTGTCCAGCTTTCAAAACCACACTTAGAAATTGAAAATCGTATGGCATGAAGGATACTGACTTTGGTATTTAAATGTACAGTATAGTTTTGCACCGGAGAATTTCATCCAGTTGTTCATAGCTATCTTTCCAAGTTTTTCCATTCTTCATTTCAAGATTTGTAAATTACAATCTCAATTTTGATTAATGGCTGAGCTACGAAAAAAAATCTTTATGTCTATGTCTTCATTACCTACTTTAAAGTTATGTGAATTATCTACAGTCATTATTCTTGTTTTCTTAATATTCAACTGTAGCCCTGCTTTTGTGAGGGCCAGTGTGGTGTAGTGGTTTAAGTGTTGAACTAGGACTTTGGAGACCAGGGTTCAAATCCCAACTCAACCATGGAAACCCACTGGGTGACCTTGGGCAAGTAACACTCTATCAGCCCCAGAGGAAGACAAAGGCAACCCCCTCTGAACAAATCTTCCCAAGGAAACTCCATGATAGAATCACCTAAGGGTCACCATAAGTCACAAACAACACCAAAGTCCTGTTTTTGCACTTTCTTCCTCACCTTTCTTCAGTAGCCATTCCAAATCTTTGCTATTTTTGGCTGGTAATAGGGTGTAATCTGTATATCTTAAGTTGCTGATATTCCTTTCCCCAATTTTCCTGCCTACTTCCTCTAAGTCTATGTTCTGCATATAAATTAAAAGAATAATTTGCAGCCTTGTCTGACCCCCCCTTGCCAGTTAGAAATCATTATTTTTCTCTGTATTGTGTCCTGACAATAGCCTCTTATCCAAAGAATAGGTTACATATAAGGAGTATCAAATGTGGCACATCCATTAATTTTACAACATTGATGATCAGCCTTGAATTAAAGATGGCTAACAATGGTCACTTTATTGCTCTAAAATCTTTTAAAATCAATTTTAGCTTGGGATTGGACCAAAATAGGGAGATTAACTTGATGTGGGTGTCAACTTGATGTGGGTGTGAAACACCAGATACTGATTGCAATCCAACAATTGTTAGTAGCTACTCAGACAGTCATTTACTGGAAGGCCAACCTAGAGGGCTTCCCCCTCAGAATCCCAGGACTTGATAAGAGAGAGTAAACCCCCAGGTCAGCCCCAAAGGCAGACTCCTTCTCCATCTACCCAGGTCTGCCTTTGGGGCTGTCCGGGGGTTTACTCTCTCTTGGTTGGCCTTCCAGTAAATGACTGTCTGAGTAGCAACCAACAATTGTTGGATCACACTCAGTATCTGGTGTTTCACCCAAGGGAAGGCTGAGGAGGCTGGTCACAAGTTGACACCTACATCAAGTTGATCCCTCCATTTTGGTCCAGTCCCAAGCTAAAATTGATTTTAAAAGATTCAATTAATTCCTATCTGGCCCAGAGAGTGACCACCATAGCTCACTCTCCACTGAGGGTGGGCAGGTGGGAAATACAGGAAAAAGGCAAGAGGGTGCATTGAGGGGCTGCAGTTCCTTAAATAAGCTCTGGCCCTGCCCCTCAGCTGCACTGCACGCTTGGTGCCAAACACCTAATGGATAAGCCTCTCTACAAGGAGGCCATCAAATCTCTCCCTCCCTCAGCAGCTTGCTTTGCTGTGCTTCGGGGAAGCACAAAGCATAATTTCTCCTCATCTATACAATCAAAGACCTGGCTATAGTCTATAAGGTATACGTTGATATTCTTCTGAAATTCTTCAATGTGTTCCATTATCCAATGTATGTTTACAATATGATTCCTTGTGCCTTTTCATGCTCTGAACCCAGCTTGGACTGCTGGCATTTTTCATTCCAAAAATGGTAGAAGTCTTTGTTGTTAGAGCCTTGAGCATCACTTTGCTTGCTTGGGAGATCAGTGCAACACTCAAGTGGTTATTACAATCCATGGTTTCCCCTTTCTTTAGGACTAGAATGTATATTGAGCATTTCAGTCTCTGGGCCATTGCTTTGTTTCCTATATTTGTTAGCAGATTTTTGTTAGAATTTGGATGAATTCTATCTCTATTGCTTGAAACGACTCGATTGGTATGTCATGTCCCCTGCCCCCATCCCGCTAAGATTTCATTCCACTTAAAATAAAAACTTGGGGAATATTCAGGTTGGATCTAATTATCTTCATCCATAATCTGCGCTGGAGTGACTTTTCTTTTAATAGCATAATATGGGGATTGGAAAGGAATTAGCAGTAATAGACATTTTAAACAAATGTATCCAATGTATGGGCTTTGATATTATTAAGAAAAGCGGGAGTATATCTTTTGATTTCCTATCACTGGAAAGAATCCAGAGGAGCAAATTTCCTCTCTCCCTTTCTTCCCTATTTGCACATTCATTAGGTATAGCCAGGGCTGGTTTCAGGGCCCTGCAGCACCTGCAGCCACAGGCAGTCCCATCTTTGTGGGGAGCTCATCGTAACCCTCCTCCTGCAAAAACATTATTGGTAGGAAGGTTTCTGATTCTTGCTGCATTGGGCACCAACCAGCCATGGAAAGGGGAAGCCACCATGG
Organism: Gambelia wislizenii; assembly: GCA_030847615.1. NCBI lineage: Eukaryota > Metazoa > Chordata > Lepidosauria > Squamata > Crotaphytidae > Gambelia > Gambelia wislizenii. The sequence continues at coordinate 188,957,929 of JAUMIR010000003.1, read as the reverse complement.
GAGGCGCAGCAGCAGGGCAAGGAGGCACCTTTGCCCCCCCACCCCCTCCCTCTAACACCTTCTCATCCAGGGAGAGCAAATATTATACTTTGAAAAGGGAGGGGAAAGAGAAAGCACTGGAGAGGCTGAGTTTCCCAAAGAGGTGGAGACCAGAGACAGACACAGGTTTTGGGGAACCTGTTTTTCCTGGAGCAATGGGACTGCCTGAGGCAAGAGGTGGAAAAACTCCAAGAGGGGTGGCAAGGGACAAGAGCACATGTTGGTAGGAGAAGCTGAGGCAGAGGAGGCTAGAGGGCTCCCTGAGAGAGCAGAGATAGAAGCCCAATGCCAGTGGGAAAGGAGCCCTCTTTGCAGCAGATGGAGGAGTGCTAACGGAGCGGTGTGCTCCATGCATACAAGGGTTTACTATTTGTCATTTTAAAACTCTTAGCCTAGAAATTTGAGTATCTAGGCCTTTTCACTTATGAAGAAGAAGAGGACCCCCCCCCACCATATGTTTCCTTTAAACATATTTAATTCCAGGTCAGTGGGTTTGCCAAGTGGTCTAGGTACAGTTAAAAAGGCCAGCCTTCAAGCTAGACAAGTTCAAGAATCAAGCAGATAAATATTCAAAAATAGTCAATTTCTTTTCAAATAAAATGAAGCATCAAATTAGCTAACTAAAACCTAATTAACTCACCAAAGCAGCTGGCAGGTACCTGAAGGACTTCATAATCTGGCTTTTATCACACTACACTGTTATAGTGGTATGATTCCACTTTAACTGCACTGGTTGCCCTCTGTGGAATCCTGGAGTTTGTAGTTTAGTGAGACCTAAGAGCTCTCTGTCTGAGAATGCTAAATATTCCTCTCTAAACTGCAAATCCCAGGATTACACAGGAGGCAGCCTGAGACCAAAAGACAAAAGAAGAATTCCTACACAAGTATATTTCAGTGGTTGCTGGGGAAGGGAGCGGGACATTCAAACTGTCCAGTCAACAGCCAGAGAGGACCTGGACTAAGAGGGCTTTCTGTAATAGCAGTGGAAAGGCAGATAGCATGTTTCTTGGATACTGAGAAGTTAGTGAAGGTGTTTGCTGCTCAAAAAGCAATGAAAATTATTATTTAAGTGAGGGTTTTTTTTTTAGTTCAAAGAAACTAGAAAAGAAAAGTCCATTTTATAAATGTTGTAATTTTAAATTATTTGATACAAATTTTATGTAAACTGGTTAAAATAATTTTAAAAGAATAATTCAGGCGTATACTTTGTATTTTAAAATTTGCAACAAAAGATTATAAAAGTAAGAAAAGACAAAATGCATTAAATATACTAAATTGGACTCAGTTCTTTCTTTTCCTGACTTCAAATTCTTCATGTTGAAACTAGTGTTTTGTAATTTTGATTTAGTGTGAATGGGCTAGTTTTTTGAGATTTGTTTAATAGATATGATCTACTTTAAATATTAGGAGAGTGTTGCATTACAGTGTTTTGTAATATGTTTGTACTCTGTTTGGCTGAGGAAATCTACACCGATATTACATTAGTGCCTGTAATACAATTTTTAAAACTAAAATATTGGTGACAAATTGTGTAATAATCTGAATATTCTGTACTGTGAATAGGTTAGGTTACATTGACCTGAGATAAACATATTGGCCCCCCAAAATAAAGTGTTGCAAGGGCCCCAAAATTCCTTAAACCAGCCCTGGGTATAGCTATTCCCAACACAGAAAGTACATGTTATACTTGCTGCCATATAGGTATTACACAGGACAAGCTTCTCAGAAAAATAAGGTAGCAACTCTAATTCAGCACTCACATGGTTGAATACACAGGGATGGCAAGACTGACTGTAAAAACCTAAATACTCAAACCTGAATGGGCAAATCTAGATTGACTGAATGCTGATAGTATTAGAGAGAGCTGATACCTTACCTGTCTTCTCTGTACATATAATTCAAACCTTTATATATGTCACACCCTTCCAATTGTATGTGTTGTTGTTTTATAAAATGAGGGGGGGAAAACATAAATGCTTTGGCTTGCCCTCAAATAGTCAATCTAGTATGAATTGAGGTAAATCTAAAATTGTTGGCTCTTAAATGAGTTTAAATCTCAATTAGCCTCAGAGAGACATAGGACTTTATCACATGAGGGAGTAAATCACAGTAGGATCAGGATAATTGTGCCTTTTACTGAGACTTACTGCAAGGCATCACCCTTTTCTGTTGTTATCTCATTGGCAGACCATTTGGCAAGTGTTTCTTTTCATTCACAAAAAGCATCCATGAATGACGTCCTTTCCTGCTTCTGTGGTGCTAACATTTGCAGTGTGATAAACCCATTCTGCTTTAATCCCAATTTTGGGTGGTTAGTGGGTGGACTTTAGGTGTTGCTTAGGTGCCCTTTGCTTGCCAGTAATTTGGGACAAAGAAGTTCCTGACTGAGCAGACTAGGGTAATTGCTGGCAGAGTAATCACTTTCATCTTCCAGCAATCAATCTAGTTTATCCCAAATCAGGAAGCCCCCCTCCATCCCAGAAAAAAATGACCTTTTAAAAGGTAGGACTCATTTGAATTTATATTTCTAGTGTGTGTGTGTCTGTGTGTCAAACTAGGCACACAATGGGTAGTACTGGTTGGTACTGGGTAGGCAGTGCCAAATGTTGCATGTTATAAGGTATGAGTGTGAATGAAGCCTGAAATACCAGAGAGTAGTCCTGATTGCATTAGCATTTTAGAAAAGAACACAATTTTAGTGGGAGAAGAGACTGGTGTGATAAAGTCCTAAGACTTCAGCTTGTACCAATTTACTTGGAACAAGTCCCATTGATTCAACATAGACATCTATATGCTTGTGTAGTGAGGTGCAATTCCATTTCTATACATCCCATTGATTTAAACATAATTCTGAGAGTTTTTCCATCATTCCATCTACAACAATTAGTGTGAATGAATGGGTTGTATGTAAAGACATGATTCCTTTCAATTAGTAGCAAGGAACTTATAAGTCTTATGTTTGAGCAGTTAAACCTTTTCTCACTTTAAACATATTCAGGGATAGCTGTGTTGGCCGTGCAGCAAAATATAACAAATAAACAAAACTCAAATAAGTGATACCTATTGCATTTTGGGAGGCCAATAAGGGTATCACTCTTTTGTGGATTTCTGATGTTGTTGTGTTTTTCTTATTGCATTAACATATCTTATTCTCTATATCTGAGGCACCACTGTATTATGATGCCACACTTTGGCTATAATTTACTTATGCTTATATTATGTGGTGGAATGTGATCATGACCAGAGAAGATTTATTTACATATTTAGTTAATTACAGTGAGGAATGTTTTAGAACACCCCCTCCTCCTCTGCAAAGTGGCAGAAATAATCAAAATAGAATAAATTAAAACCCAGTACCATGCAGATTTGTTGTAGCACTTAGTCAGCAGCTCAAAATATTTATGAGACTGGAGATAGATGATAAAATCAAATGTAGCTTAGCTACAGTATATTGGAAATGAAATATTATAGCCACTACATTTCTATCATCCTTTTGCAATAAACAAATATCTAATGTCACACAGACATTTGCTCTCTTCTGCACTCACTCCCCCCTCCCTTCCCCATTCTCTGTCTGTGTTGGAAGATCTCTGTCCTTTTGCTGTTTCTGAATATTCTCCACAAACTCTGAGGAGATTATCAGATGCTCTAAATATAGTGTTATCACAATGCCAGGAGATCACTAAAGGGCTTCCCTTTCACATGACGTCGTTCCCCTCTTGTAATGCTCCCGTTTGGCTGTCGTTACACCGGCAATGCTTTTTATTGATGGGCTAAGCATTCAATGGAGCCCCCATCCCGTTTCTGTCATGGAATGTCCTGCGACCGAAAAGGTGCCCCCTTATGCTGGTGCGATGCCAGCATCAATGGGAGGTCACTGCCAGAATACTTCCAGGTGAGATCAGGACATCGAACTAAGTGACACACTTTTTAGTACCCTCCCCAGGTTACTTGCAATGATTTAAGTGTGTTTAGGTGCTTGCTGTCACTTTTTGATGTGTATTTTCCTTTTTATTTTTCAATTTCCCATGTTCTTGTCTTCTTGCAAGAACAGCCAGGATTTCAATCCAGGAAGTGAATGGAGCTCTGTTAGAGCTCCATTTGCTCCTGGGCTGCCCTGCTGAGGCAATAAGCCATGAATAAGGTAAGTCTGAAAAGTTTTTCTTTTCTGAGGGACAGGGATGGGAGAGGAGATTGTGGGACGGGAATGCCTTTTTGTTGTTGTTGTTCCTGTCTGATAATCTCCCAGGAGATGACACTGTAGATGTTACATTAAGGCTAGAATAAAACTTGGCCTTGCACAGGCCTTGATCTATCCTACTGCCAGCTCTCAAAAATCACTGGAAATGAACTAAAATCATCTCCAGCCATCTTTTCTCTATCATTAGCTCAGTGTTTGAAAACTGAGCTGGGTAAGCTTTTCCCAACTGAGCTAGGAACACACATTTTCCTATGGCCATATTGATGGGGCTGATGTGACTTCGTAGGCCAGAACGTTGCTGGTCCAAATTATGTTTTCACAAACTATAAGGGCATTGTTTGCCTTTGGCATTGCTTTGAGATGAAATCTCTAGTTGGCAGATCTCTGACAAAATAATACTACACATTTAGGGATGGTTTATAGGCTGATCAGTGAAATAATGACAGTGCCCTTCTCAGTGGTTGCTGAGGGTGTCACTTTGCCATAGTCATGAGAATGATCTCTCTTGCAGTTTAAACTGTATGCTTGTGAAATAACTGTTTGCTTCCTTCCTGAACAGTAAGAAATCCAAAGCCACATTTAGTGAGTGCATTTTCTTGTGATAACAAAGTTCTGAAGACACAAAGTTCTGAAGATAACAAAGTTCTGAAGTCAAAAAATCCTATTTGACATTGGTGGAGCTTTACACTCTGCCAGCATTATTACATTAGAGGTCTGTAGGGTAATGGCTGTTCCTTTCTCCAAGCTGCACAATGGTGTTGGGGTATCACTCCCATCCTCCCCAATTGGCTATTGGGGTGTACCTCAGAATCGTCTAGCTGCTATTTTGCAGCTGGGGAGAAAGGCACTGCACAAGGAGGTACCTGAGCCCTCCTTGTTTGATACACAGTCCAGTACTACAAATCTCAAGGATATATATATATATATATATATACAACTACAACAGTATTATAGCAGTTTTTCCTCCCCAAATTCTTCTCCTTCCCTCATGTACACCTGTAACTTTGCAAGTCAGAAGTTTCCTGGAATTTTTTTTTTTTTTACAACCAAGGTCCAAAACTTCAAATTTACATGAGAAAAATTACAGGCCAAATACGTTTATGTGTCTCCTGTTAGTTATCATTCTGTAGGTGAATTCAGCCCTCAATGGGCTTTGGATAGATCTAGTAGCATGATTATTGTTAATAACCAAAATGTCTACACCGATCCTCCAACATAAGTCAGAGAACTACTCAAAAATCCTCAAAAGTGACTTGGTATACCAAAATTATGTGCAAAGTTATGTAGTTGCTGGAGGAAAAGCAGAAACCATTAAGGGGAAAATACATTGAATCAATCTCTCTCTCTCTGGCTTTTCTTCGCAAATGAAGATTCAGGAAGGACTCATCCCGCGCTTTCTGCAAGCGCGCTGATGACTAAAAAGGCCAATCCGAGATAAACAAGTCCGGTTGCAAAAAGCACAGCAGAAGGTCTCCTTGGGTGATGTTTTTGGGTTGTGATTCTTTCTGCGTTGTCGTTTCTCTTCAAGACTTGTTAGGCGTGAGTTCTCAAATAAGGCTGCAGCATTGTGGATAGTGCGTCTCCATGCCTCCCGATGTGAGGCCAGGGCGGACCACTGTTGGTGATCAATTTGGCCAAGCCTGAAATGTTGTTTCAGGGAGTCTTTGTATCGCTTTTTTGGAGCGCCCCTCTTACGCTGACCCGTGGCGAGTTCACCGTAGAGTAGTATTTTTGGGAGGCGATGGTCCTCCATCCTAGAAACGTGCCCTGCCCAGCGCAGCTGTGTTCTCAATATCATGGCCTCAATGCTGGTGATCCCTGCTTGCTCAAGGACAGCAACATTCGTCACATAGTCAGTCCAGTGTACATTTAGGATTGTGCGTAGACAGTGCTGATGAAAGCGCTCGAGGAGTTGTAGGTGGTGGCGATAGGTGACCCATGTTTCAGATCCATAAAGGAGGATAGACAGTATGATGGCTCTATACACACTGATTTTTGTGCTTTGCCTCAGGTGTTTATTGCTCCAGACTCTTTTGTGAAGTCTTCCAAATGCACTATATGCCTTTGCTAATCTGTGATCGATCTCTTTGTCAATCTTGGCATCTAAGGAGATGATGCTTCCCAGGTAGGTGAACTGCTGAACGGACTTGAATCAATAGAATCAGTGTATTTAGGAAGGCATACTCTGAGAGAAAATAGTTTGGAAAGAGCACTTTAAAAATTAAAATACATATTCAAATATGTATTTATGTATGAACTTTCATGCAGAGATATAGTGTGTGTGTATGTGTGTGTGCAAGTAATAATATACGAATAAATCTGCATAGTAACAACAGAAATGTAGCACAATTGATTTATGGAAGAATACATAGCAACAGGGCACATATTGGTAACAGACATCTTGTCTTTAGAAAACATTGGGAAGAACACTGTATAATGGCTTAACATTTTTCTAACAAGGCTAATGCATTCTCTTTCAATGTTAATCCTAAACTGCTATCACAGGGTCTGTTCAACCTAGGACCCTACATCAAAGTGAAATGTCATGATCATGTGGCAGAATTTTTTGGGGGAGGGGGTCACAGTGACTGTTATGAACACCATCATCCTAATTAAATCTCCTCCTCCTCCTCCTTCTCCTCCTCCTCCTCCTGACAAAATTCACCTGTGTATATTTTTGTACAGCTTGGCATAGGTTTTAAAGTCCAAACTTTGCTGGGGTCAGTTTAAAAGCAGACCAAAAGCCAAAACCAAAAACCAGATAGCTAGTGTTTGTCTTTTAAGGAAACCTGTGACCTTCCAGATACTGTTGGACTTCAGCTTCCATCACTCCTAGCCTATGTTACCACTGATCTGGGGTGGTGGGAGCTAAGGCCGGACAACAGCTGAAGCAATTGATTTCTCTGTTTAAGGATACAATAGCCACTCAATGAAAACAGCTTACTGTCTCAAAAATTAAAATGTGTCTTAAGCATCTAAGACAAGAAAATAAGAACTCTTTATCACAGTGTTGTAGAACAGACGGTAGTTAGGTTGTATAACCATATCTATTACTGCTAATAGTTTATACTGAAGCAAAACTTTTATTTGAAAATAAAATCTTTTAAAAAATAGAGCTGTTTTCTAATTAAAGTTTTGGCAGGTCATTATTTTCATACAGCTGCTTCTTTGGCAGAAGGTCATACTATGAAAATCTGTTGTTATAAATGGAAGGCACAGGAAAAGCTCATCCCCTCCTTCTTTAAGTAAGTTTCCCTCATTATATGAGACTTCAATGTGTATTAATTAAGTGTACCCCCAGGGTGGCTGGAGACACAAGGTGAAAACTTAGGTGAATTACTTTTCACACTGCAATCCCATATCCTGTTGTTTTATTGCTAATTTTTGCATGGATCCAGCTTAATATAGTGGTTTACACCTTGGACTAAGACACCAGGAGACAAAGGTTTGAATTCCTGCTCAACCATGGAAACTCACTGGGTGACCTTGGGCAACTTGTACTCTCTCAGCCTTAGAGGAAGGCAGTAACAAACTTTTTCTGGATAAAATCTTACCAAGAAAACTCTCTGCTAGGGTCACCATAAGTCGAAATTATGGCAGAAAACAACAGCAAAGGATGGCAAAAGAATCGCTTGAAAATAATATGATGTTGCTATTTGAATGGGAATTTTGTAAATCTGGTTTATTTATTTATTTATTAAAATACATACCTTTACTGGATGTCTCATAAATTATATATACCCAGTGTAAAATAAACCATGGAGAATACACAAATCTGCAATATAAAATACGCAGTGTAACCAGAATATTCTAAAGCAAACCAAGTAAACCATAAACTAAAATAGCAAAATGACCTTGAATATCTCATTGATGTAGTGTAGTCCCTCCACTGTTACTCACCTTTGTTGTATTCATAGTAGACAACTCATCGCTCAACAGCTATTCTTCTGGTGATGAATCTATCTGTACAGCATTATGCCAGTGGAGGTGTACTTGAAGCCTCACCAGCTTGTTATAACTTGCTAGACTTCACACTCCACTGGCATAGCCCTCTGGAATAGCAGAGTAGGACAAACATCATTATAAGAGTCAAATACTGAGCCAGATAGGATTTTCCTCCCATCATGCACATGAACTTCATCAGAGTTGGCACATGTTTTATTTCTGAGTGATGACATTCTTGAGAGTGGGTGCCTTGAAGAAAAGCCATCTTCCTCATTGCCACCAGATGGACCTCTGTAGTCTGTAGGATATGCACAATGAGAAATGTCTCTGATGGTGATCATAGTGGCCAAACCAATCTGGGTGGGAGAAGGTATTCTCTCAGGTATTCCAGTCGTAAGTTTTTCAAGGTCATATGTTCAAGGTCAAATGCGTGGCAGGGGGGTTGGACTGGATGGCCCTCGTGGTCTCTTCCAACTCTGCAAATCTATGATTCTATGATTCTGTATAGGTTAATACTAAAATCTTAAAAGTGGCTGAGTAGAAGATCAGCAGCCAGTGATTCCAAAAATAGTTTTGAGTAAATAAAATATATGAATTTTCTTCTTAAAGAATGAAAATATGAATTGGAGGCTCACCTACTTTATTATTCACAAAAGCCTTAGCTACCATTTTAGAAAAAATATATATAAGAGATACATGATTCTGTAATAATTTAGGAGAACTAGGATTCACAAGTATTAGATTTCATGAAGACCTTCTTTACATTCTGTTCCATGAATCACTAACAGAGCAGACTTACAGCTGGTACAAAATATGGCAGCCAGGCTAGTTTCTGGGACATCTAGGAGGGACCACATTACTCTGGTTCTGAGGTCCCTCCACTGGCTGCCTATCAGCTTCCGGGCCCAGTACAAGGTGTTGGTTATGGCTTGGGCCCAAGCTATCTCAGGGACCGCCTTCTCCCTTATAATCCTCCCCGCGCTCTCCGGTCCTCTGGGAGGAATTTGTTGCAGCCACAAAGACCTAGGCTGGCGACCACCTCCCAGAGGGCTTTCTCAGCTGTTGCCCCCAAATTGTGGAACGGCCTGCCGGATGAGATCCGCCTATTGACATCATTAGACAGCTTTAAAAAGGCTGTCAAGACGGTTCTCTTCAGGCAGGCTTTTCCAGAATAGCTAACCCTGGCCTCAGGAACCCCCTCTGGAGGTTGCTTCTGGACCTCCAAACTGATGCTGCTTGCTCGAAAGGGTTTTTAATAAACTGTATTATATATTGATTTTAATTTGTATTAATTTAATAATGTTTTAAGGGGGGGGAAGGGATTTTGAGCTGTTTTATACTGTGTATTATTTTATTGTTGTAAGCCGCCCCGATTGCTCGCAGAGGGGCGGGATATAAATAATAATAATAATAATAATAATAATAATAATAATTAATATTCTTGGCATTAAATCTTCATTTAAAGTTTATGGAATGTCCCACAGAAAAACAATTGTGTTTTTCAACCACTTATTCCAAAGTTCTTAATGCAAAGTCCGTTCCAGAATGCAAAGTGTGATCTTTAGAGTACACATATCATGTGGTATCCTCCAGATGTGTTCTGCTAGATTTCCTATCATTCTCAGGTAGCATGGTCGTAGTGTTTTTTAGTCCAAAACATCTGAAGAACATCAGGTTGAAACTGGATGACACACTTGAGGAAGGCTATTTGAACACTAAGGGGCAGTCCAGATGGTGAAATAAATCCTCTTGGAATCCTATGTGTCCAAATGGGATTCTGCAGCATTCCGTCCTTTTCAGTGGGAGGGGGTACAATGGTCAGGGAAAGTCAGTGGCAAAAGCCTCCAGGACTTTTCCCTTTTTTTTTTTTTTTTTTTTGAGAACTGTGGGGGAAATATGCAATGTTTCCCGCATGTTAAGATAACCAAATCACATTGCAGCACATTGCTGAAGAGGATAGCTAATTGGTTGGACGTGAACAGTGGGCAGAGCTTGCTAAGAAGGCAGTTCCCAGAACCACTATCCTGAATTGTTGCCATAGCGATAGTGCAATGAGACAATGAAAAAGCGTTTCATCCCTTCTTTTTTCCCCATTATTTAAGCAGATCGCTCTTCCGCATCTTGGAAGTACTGTTTTTTTTTAAAAAAAATACTGTTTGTTGGGGGCAATTTGGGAGTATAGAATCATGGGTAATTCACTTGTGTCCACCATCTTGATTTCCTGGCATGCCTCCGTGTGAACAGAAAACATGAATAGCTTTGCACACCAGTGACCTTGCAAGGAAAATATTGAGACAGATGATAGTTGCTGTGAATTGTCATATCTGCACACCAATCCATATTTTATTCCCTTGTCTAGACCAGCTCTAAATGTCGAGCACAATGGGAAATGTATGTGTACGTGTATGTGCATGTTTTAAATTTTAGCTCAATTTACCAAATAGCTGAAGTCTTCTGAACTAACATGAATAAAATATAGGCCAAAAAATAACCTCTTTCTCCTGTATTTTAAAAATACCAGTAGACCCTCCATTATGTTCTTTACTGGATAAGAGGAAGGTGTCAGCATCCCATAATATCATAGGAATAAATCTGCCAGCATTTGACCTGATAAGCAACAAAGAAACTTTGAAAAATTAGTTCAGTCTTACTGCCATGGCAAGATTCTTGTAGATATACAAGAAGGAAATCCCCAATATCTTCTTTAGTTTGTATCTTTAGTTTCTGTTTTCAAAGACAAAAGTGACTATACGCAAAAATAGATTGTGGGAAATGGGATCAAACCTGTTCCATCCCCAAGTAAATAACACAACATGTATAATCTTATATTATGTGTGTCTCTCTGTGGGTCTGTGTGTTTTCCTCACAAAATTAAAAGGATTAAAGATCATGTGGTATTGAGCCTAAACACAGCTGAGTTTTGTGTGCTTGTAAACTTCTTGCATGTCATTTCCAGTGTGATAACATCTGACATTTCACAGGTTAAAATGGATATGCTACTTTTGAGTTATAGCAGCCATAACGTCATCCTTTCCAAACCCCATTCTCATTGATATTACACATTGAGGAAGGCTCTTCATGCCACCTGGGTGTAGGTTCTTTTAATTTATTTCACAATAACTGTATCTTCTGGTGATTTAAATGCCAACATGTTGATAATTCCTTTGTTTGAAGTGAGAAAAAAATCAATAATTATTCAACAACATGTAGCCAGTATTTCTAAACATATATCAGCAGCTGCAGCATGTGAAATGGCAGGTTGTGCATTAAATGGTGCCTTACTCTTCATGCCCATACATGTATACTAAAACATATTCATCCATCTACTCAGAGGGCAAATAGTGTTTGTATACGCATAAGTAATACCCATTGTATTTAATGAGCTCTACTCTGTAGTATGAGTGCTAAAGACTTTCCTATGGAAGGAGCTGAACTATATATATTAAAAATGTGAATATCTACGCTGGGCAGTGTAGATGCCAGCCACAGATGCAGGTGAAACGTCAGAAGTAATCTCTTCCAGAACACAGCCTCACAGCCCAGAAAAAAACCAAGGAAAATCTACACTGAGGGCTTTATCAAATGAGTCCCTTTTGCCAGCAAATAATGCACTTACCTCTAATCCTGGCAAAGACTTCCCCAGCAATGAAAGAGGAAGTGAACAGAGCTCAGTTCACTGCCTCCTCTGAAATCCTGTTGATGATCGTGAGACTTCATCGCATGACAAATCCAAAAACAAAAGAAAAATAAGTCAGAAAAACTTTTTTTAAAGCACATTCACACACTTTAAAGGTCGCAAGTAACCCAGGGAAGGTCATAAAAAGTGTTTCACTTACCTGGCTGTTGTGATCTCACCCAGAAATGTTCACACCAGACTGGCCATTGGCACTTCATTGACATGAGTACAATTGCACAAGGTTCCACACACTGGCAATGCCAGCACAAAAGCACCATGGGGGATCTATTGATGGCTTCAGCCATCAATAAAAATCTACGGGTTTTGGGGGGGACATAACAGCAAAAGGGCAACATTGTCAGATATGTGCACCCTTTTGCAGTTACGTGACATCATTATGATGCCATATTTTATGCATCTGATAAAGTCCTAAGTAAGGCACCAGTAAACAAACAAACAAACAAACAAACAAACATAAGGATAAACAGAGGTCATTACAAAGGAGGAGATTACAAAATAGGAGCACCTCCTAGAAAGTAGAGATAATTCAACAGCATCTCAGGCTTGGCCAAATTGATCACCAACAATGGTCCGCCCTGACCTCACATCGGAAGACATGGTGACGCACTATCCACAATGTTGCAGCCTTATTTGAGAACTCATGCTGAACAAGTCTTGAAGAGAAACAACAACGCAGAAAGAATCACAACCCGGAAACACCACCCAAGGTGACTTTCTGCTGTGATTTCTGCAACTGGACTTGTTTATCTCGGATTGGCCTTTTTAGTCATCAGCGTGCTTGCAGAAAGTGCAGGATGAGTCCTTCCTGAATCTTCATTTGCAAAGAAAAGCCAGAGAGAGAGAGAGAGAGAGAGAGAGAGAGAGAGGCAATACACATAGGTTAATTGGGTTCAGAGTGCTACCCATATTCATTGTATACACTTTGGCATGGAGCTGAATAAAGCCCCCCTCTCCCAATTCTGCAACTGAACAAATACAGCAATATGAATCTTCAAGAGGTAGAAGACAAAGCAGGTATGAAACTTCTCACATCTCTCTGAATGATTGTCCTCCTCCTCATTGTTTCTGCCTGTTCTCCTGTCCACTCTAAACAAAGAGGTTTTACCAGGCTCAGTGAGACCCTTACCTAGGTTTGGGGCTTTGTTTGGGGCTCAATGATACCATCACTAAGGTATCAGCCTTAGGTAAAGTTGAAGGTTATTCAGCTTGTAGTTTAATATGAAATGTTTAATGTGAAAGGTTTATCTCTTTTCACATAGTGACATATTGCTCATTCATGGGAAAGGTAAGGCATTTTCTAATCTGCTATTGCTTCTTGAAACAAAGGGATAGTGCTCTTTTTTTACACAGAATTTCTTAATTTTCCCTTTTCTTTCTTTTTTTCTCCCCCGCCTTCCCCTGAAAGCAAGGTTAAACTTAGTATGAATTAATCTATGACATAGCACATCTTGCTCACTCCTGCATGCTGTTAACATTCATGGTGCTACACCCTGAAGATACAAATCTTTCTTCCTCCCCTATCTTGCTTTTGTCAAGATTCTAACACAAGTAATAAGATGATTAGGCCTGTTAATAATATCATTAGAGATAAAGTCTTAGAGAGGATTTAGGCTTTGATGGCATAAAAAAACCTTTAAATCTTAAAACATCTCTTTATGTTTGCAAGGCCATACAATTAAGACTTGTGACTGAGTGAGTCAACCCTAATCATTATAGAAGGATAAATTGGATTTAAATAGCGATAAGTGGGGCAATTCCAAGCTTTCTCCCCACTGATGGCATGATCTGGGAAAGAAATGTTTTATTTGGATAGATATGTATTCTTTATTGATTGGATTATATTCCTGATAAATCATAAGCTATCATTTTATCTTGATGTCACAGGGAGTTTACCTGCTGAACATCTGCATTGGGGGCTGCTGTTAAGAAGCAGGGCTTTGAAGCTTTCTGCACCAGAATTTGACTCTGTCATTGTCACTTAAAAATAGTAATAACTATTGCTGTTGTTTATTTTTAAATACCTGCAGATAGAATGTTCATAACTGAAAACAAACACATTTTTAGAAACATTCTTTAGTCAGTGGTGAAGAATTTCATGAGTTAAGTAGGTTGCAAAACTAAATACACACATTAGGAAAAATGCATTTTCAATATTTGCAGAAATTAAAATTTGAATTTAAGTTTTCTAAGACTTTCTTGCAGTTGGAAGGAAATTACTAAAATTACTCGTTACTTCCTTCAAGAATGAAATTTGCAAACAATGACATCCCTGCTTTCCACTCAAGTCCTGGTTATCTAAAGTACCATATTCTCCTATAAGAACCGTACTATTCCACCATGCCCATTGGCTTTCATCATGTTTTATTGCATTCATCCCAAAATCTTTCATTCATTCATTTTTTTATCAGAATAGTTATTGTTCATGTGGCATATTTTCACTGGTCACTATTAATAAGATAATGAACCTGAGTTCTGTGTTCTCTCTCTTTCTCTCTATGTGTGTGTTTCCATGTGCACACAAAGCACTTCAAAACAATGTCTAATTTATTTTTTGTTATTGTGTATTGTTTGATAAATGTGATTCATCTCACTGGTGATAACATGTCTTGTGAATTATTTTCCCACAAGATATAACAAGGTACATTTAAAAACAAAACAAAACAAAATCTCATTACGGTGTGTTGTTCATATTTCTAGACTGACTGCACCCCTTGCTGCTTTTTTATCACCTTCTAATTTGAGTGTCATCTGTGAATTTCATTAACACACCACAAATTTCCTGTGAGTAGGAGGCATTCACACCTGTTCCAAACAGAGGAGCTACCTGCTAAATTTAGTCCAAAATTACCCTTTAACATGTATACTTTATGAATGTCAGTATTATCCAAACAAGAAAAAAAGACATCTGTCTGGTTTTGATGCTTAGTTACCATTATGTGCCTTCAAATAGATCAACTTTAGTGCATTGAGCTTGTACATGGGTTGAAACTATGTGACACTCCAAATGTTGAACTGAAACTGACATCATTCTTCCTATTTTCTATGCTGGTTTGGGCTGCTGACAGCTGTGGTCCAACAGTACATAAGTATTGCCCCTTAGTGGGTATCAGCTGTCTCAAAGGACTAGTCATTCTTTAGAAATGTGACTTCTTCCCATTGCACTGATCATGGGAAGATGTTGAGTATGTGGACTCCTTCTATGTGACTTCAGACTCCTGAGGTCATTGAACAGTGTGAGAGGAAGCTACAACAGAAGGAAACATCAGATAGCATACAGGCATGATGTGGGATAAAAGCTAACAATTCCCCACTTGAAATGGGCAGTGGCACTGTCCTCTTTTTCATTTACAGTTTCATAATTCATAACAGGTACCATTAAAAAAGTTAAGCTTTACTAAGTGTGGAAACAAACACACACTCTCTCTGGCTTTTCTTCGCAAATGAAGATTCAGGAAGGACTCATCCTGTGCTTTCTGCAAGTGCGCTGATGACTAAAAAGGCTAATCTGAGATAAAGAAGTCTGGTTGCAGAAAGCACAGCAGAAGGTCTCCTTGGGTGATGTTTCTGGGTTGTGATTCTTTCTGCGTTGTCGTTTCTCTTCAAGACTTGTTTGGTGTGAGTTCTCAAATAAGGCTGCAGCATTGTGGATAGTGCGTCTCCATGCCTCCCGATGTGAGGCTAGGGCAGACCATTGTTGGTGATCAATTTGGCCGAGCCTGAGATGTTTCAGGGAGTCCTTGAATCGCTTTTTTGGAGCACCCCTCTTATACTGATCCGTGGCGAGTATGGAAAAGAGTACTATTTTGGGGAAGTGATGGTCCTCCGTCCTAGAAACATGCCCTGCCCAGCACAGCTGTGTTCTCAATATCATGGCCTCAATGCTGGTGATCTCTGCCTGCTCAAGGACAGCAACATTCGTCACATAGTCAGTCCAGTGTATATTTAGGATTGTGCATATACAACGCTGATGAAAGCGTTCGAGGAGTCGTAAGTGGTAGCAATAGGTGACCCATGTTTCAGACCTATAACGGAGAATAGACAGTACAATGGCTCTATACACACTGATTTTTGTGTTAAGTTGAAGGCTTTCACGGCTGGCTTCCATAGGTTTTTTTGTGAGTTTTTTTTCCGGGCTGTGAGGCCATGTTCTGGAAGAGTTTATTCCTGACGTTTCACTTGCATCTCTGGTTGACATCTTCAGAGAGGGGTGTTTGGGATTTATATACTGTGAGTCCCTGTTGGAGAAGATATGTACCTCTGTGTATTTGGATGGCTAGTTCTTGGGGGAATATATGCAAGGAGGATTAGTGTCTATTTAGCTAATGGTCCTTTATCTGCTGGGAATCCCCCTGACCCTGGGTGGAGTTCATTGCATGTGTTGAGTTTAGATATTGGTTTTTTTCCAGACTGGTAGCCAAATTTTGTTTACTTTTAGGGTTTCTTCTTTTGGTGTTTTCAAATAACATTTTGTTTCCAGGTTGGTTTATCACGTGTTCTGGTACTGCTGATTTTTCTGGCTTGCCCAGTCTGCAGTGTCTCTCATGTTCCTTGATGTTATTTGAAAACACCAAAATTCCAGACCAGGCCAACAACTATCATGTCAGGATGCACAGGGAAGCTATTGAAATTTAGAAACACCTGGACAACTTCAACAGGAAAGAAGAAATTGTGCTTAGAATAGAGCTTAATATGGATGTTAATGCTAATCATATTTTTTACTCGCTTGCTTTAGCACACACAGAAAGCAGAATAATAAACCAGAGGGCCCAGAAGGTTGTACTGGTGTTTTCTATTACCTCTTTACAGAGTGAGCAGCAAAAGACAGACATTTATCTCTGCAGATGGAAAAGACTAATCTGTTTGTGCTGAGAGCATAACTTTCTACTTGGCAACACAGCATCCTTCTCATGTTGTCTTGCGGATTGTTACAAAAATGGGTACAAGGTCAAACATTCTTTTCCCCCTTCTTATCCTTCTTCAGATAATGAGAACAACAGCAAGGTTTACCGTTTCCTTATTTATTTGGGTATTTATACCCCGCTCTTCAGCCACAAAGGCTCTCAGAGCAGCTTACAAATTGTTTAAGCAATAGTACATATCTGCACCACAGTAAGCAGTATCCAATGTGTGTTAATTAACTTCCCCCAACAAGCCAGGTACTCATTTTACTGACCTATGAAAGGATGGAAGGCTCAGTGAACCTTGGAGCCCTTGGGTTTGAACTTGCAATGTTGTAGCTTGCATTACTGGCATTTAACCACTGCAGTTTCAGCATATGTAATTTAAATAGTGAGCTCTCATGTAGAAAAAAGAGCTACATTGATTTTGGACATTTTAGGCTTCCCCCCACTGAGGAATGTCATAGTTTTATGAAAATTCTCTGGGCTTCCTTTTAAATCCTTTGCATCTTTTACCCAAGGAAAATCCTACACATTTACCTTACATTTTACCTTAGATGGAATCTGGTGGAAACTGGGGGGGGGGGAGGGGGACCCACAACTTTTTTTATAGGTTTCCTTAGAATTCTAAAGTTTTCATTCACTAAAAATGTCATGTTAGCAATGATACTATTAAAAACTGTAATGTATTTTTTAATATATATAATTAAAATAAAGGGAGCAGAATCTTGCATCAACTGCTTAGTTACATAACTAAGTAATCTCTCCTGGTCTGACCTCCTCCGCCCCTAACCTGAAAGAGACATAATTCACCTATGGTCCATTCTCTGGCAAAAGGGATCTCCTTTTCCCATGCAGCTGATATCTAGTAAAGTAAGTTTAGGGGGAATTATGAGCACGGCAATATTGTCACTATCATGACTAAGTAGCAATCATGAATCCAAAACAGTTACAGCTGGGTGATTCTAAGCAATTGTTTTATATTCACAATTGCTACTTAGTCACGATTGTGACAATATTGCCACAGTTATAACTTTCCCCTTCCCAATCTACATTATTGGGCATTTATTGCATGAGGAACAAGAGATCCATTCTGCCAGTGTTTGGGAAACAAGTGAATGGTGTTTCCATCAGGCTGGGGTGGGGGAAGCAGGTGAGATGCTACTTAGTTAAGCATACTTAAGCAAAGTAAGGATTCTGGCTGAGAGCATTTATATATATTTAAATAAGCCAGCATTGATTTCTAACATTGACAATTGAAATAACTTTTTCTTTACAAAAGAACTGAGCTTGAAAAAGCCTTCTTTGTTGACATGGATGCCTCAGAACTAATAGATTTATTTTCTCAGACACATCTTTTCAGGATGGCTTTCCCGTAAACTTTAGCTTTTTCCAAAAATTAAATATAATAACATTACAAAGCCAGGGCTTAGAACCCAGCAGAGGTAGGAGGCAATAATTTCCCACCAGGAATTAGAACTCTCTTTCTGCTGACCATTGATTTACCATATATGGTCCTTCATGCATTAAGAGCCTGAAACCCTGGTTGAGAAAAGGTGATAGGAGATTACTCTGCCAGTTTGGGCAACACCAATTTGTCAAAAATAACATGTAAACAAAACCTGACAGCTTGTTGTCATTGATTACTAATGATTACTAATACTGCCTATTAAACTAGGTTTTACTCCTTATTTCTTTCTGACATATGTAGCATATGAAGCATTTGTGTGGAGTTAAAAAAAGCTTGGAGTTAGAATTACCATATCACTAGCTGTAATATAAGGATTAATATATAAACATCAGGATGTGTGTGTTTGTTTTTATCTTTTTGTGGCCTGAGAAAGAAATTCTGTGGTTTGTCCTGTAGCTCTGTTCTGATAAAGATAGTACAGTGCCTATGTATATGTACAGTGTGCAGTATTTTGCTATTATTGGTTTAGCTGCCAGGCATATCTTTCCATGTGAAAGTGAAAGTCTGCATTCATTCCACTTGATGGATATCATGCCTTAAGCTTAAATCTAATTTGATTTGTCACCCTGAGAGCAGCGCCTGTAGGTGTACCCCCCCACACACACACTTAAAACATATTTGTTTGTATTCCCTGCTTATCACTGAATGAATTTTGTGCCTAGCAGCTAGTATATAATAAGCACAATCTACCTGGAAGCCTTCCTGCTCATGATGTATTGAAAAGAACAGATTTCCCCACCCCAAACACAGTAGTGCTCATGGACACATAGCACAATTTTATGTAACTAAGTTGCTCAGTGTAGGTTGGCTTAAATCAAACTGGCTGCCATTTGAAGTAAATTCAACCTGTGGCCCTCAAGTTTAGATTGACCAGCTACTACACTCATCATTCCTCATCATTTGATGGCTTGGCTAGGACTGATGAGAACAGCATTCCCAGCATGTTTGCAACTGCACTGAAGGAACCTCTTTTGATGGAGCACAGGATGGAGGCCTGTAACGTTGCCTCAGCATCTGCACCATTGCCAGGAGATGAGAGGGTGGGGCTAGATGGGATTTATGGTAAGCCCAGCCACTCCCTGCCTCCTCCTTTGTGCCTCTTCTGTGCAGGAGTGCCTGTATGCCTCTTCTGTGCAGGAGCACCCATGTCCTTCCTCTTGATATCCTGGTTATCCATCTGGGTTGGAATGATCTAGGATTAGTACAGGGCATGGCTCTTATATCCTGATATAATACTTGAGAAGCCTGCTCTTCATAGGGCCGATGGAGTTTTCACCTGTTAGATGCAGGGAATTTACTTTTTCTGG
The DNA here is from genome assembly GCA_030847615.1 of Gambelia wislizenii. Lineage (NCBI taxonomy): Eukaryota > Metazoa > Chordata > Lepidosauria > Squamata > Crotaphytidae > Gambelia > Gambelia wislizenii. Next base: position 188,938,371 of record JAUMIR010000003.1, on the reverse strand, counting down.
GAGATCTGCAATGTAGTTTGAGGTCCTTGTGGGATGATCTGGTAGAGGAAAGGGGCTAAGCAGATGCTTGCCCCTTTTGTGTAACAGGTAGAGGGGGAGATTTTGTTGTTCGGTGTTCATATTTGGCACCCCTCCCCTTTTGGAGGTGAAGGGGGGATCTCGAACTGCCCCTTTGGTTCCTGCAAACTGAGGGGTGGGGAAAGTGACCTCCTTTCAGGCTGCCCCAAGGGATAAACCCTCTCTTTAAGTCCTGTGACTTGGAGGGAGTGACTTTTGGGTTCTCCCAGTTTATGGGTGCAACCCAGTTTATGGGTTCTCCCTGGGGTTCAGGTGTTTTCCACCGAGGGAGGTTGGGGAGGGGTGTTTGGAGTTAACCTCCTGCTCCAACAATTCACCTAGACAAGCAGGGCCTGATCTGGCAGAAACAGAATAAACTAGGTCTTATCTTATATCATGGTAAAGGGGTTGTTTGGACTGCCCCAGGGAAGATTGGGGTAAATGTCCCGTGTCATTTGGACTGCAGGGCTCTGGAACAGGGCCAAGCCAGGATATTTGGCCAGTATAGACAACCCCCTTGCCATTAAGAGCAGTTTGGCAATGGAACCAATTGCTTAAAGAGGTGGTGGGGTCTCCTTCTCTGGACGTCTCCAAAAAGAGGCTGAATAGCTATCTGCTGGGGATCCTGTAGCTGGATTTTCTGCACTGAGCAGGGGGTTGGATTTGATGCCCCATGGGGCCCCAACTCCATGATTCTATGAGTTAAAGGAATACATGAAAATACTGCATTTAAGAACTGCAGCTTGTTTTTATTTATTTATTTTTATTTAGTTATTTATTTATACCCTGCTCTTCAGCCACAAGGCTATCAGAGCGGCTTACAAATGGTTTTTATTTAAGCAATAGCTATTTACACATCTACACTGCATTAAACAGTTTCCAATGTGTGTTAGCTAATTTTCTATTAAAGAAGTAAGGACAAAATCAAAACATGTTCAGGGAGGGGAAATGAGAACAGAAAAGCACAGGGCTGTTTCAGATAGTGCCAAACTATGGGTTGGTGCTGTATCTGAATAATTTATTATTCATCTGAGAAATCAAGACACACCATACACTTTCATTTGTAGCAAACCTCAAAGTCTTGATTCATTAACCTCTTCAATATCCGGATAAAATTTCTCACTTTGATCACTTGTAATTCTGAGGAAGGATGGATGTTCCCGTCTACACCTTTCTAAATAGTCAGTGTGGTTGGCCAAAATTAACAAATTTGTAATTGTTTTGTTCAGTTGCCACTTTGAAAGCTAAGGAGAAGCCTACTGTGTCTAAGGGCCAATCCTATGATCAGGCAGTGAGGTAATGAATAGGTGTGCAGCAGTAATAGCAGCTCCCTGTTAGAAGAGTGAGCAAGCAACAGTAAACATTTCGAGGTTAGAGGAGGTGCCAAACAGCCTGTCCCATGTCCCAAAGCTATCCTGCTTTCCCATTGTCACCCTCAAATATTCAACTGCCAGTCCAGCTTGCTTATATACATGGAATGGCAAACATTGTTCTTTATCTCAGTCTTTGGGTGGCCCTTTCTTCTCTAGAATTGTGCCTCTTATTAAAGAGAAATGGTTACTTATTTGTTGTTCCTCATTAGTTCATCTGATTAGGCAAGGCAGCTGTTATTGGAGCAACTAAAGTACAGAATATAGTGTCTTTTTTACAGATAGCTATCTATACTGATAGGGACAGTTTGATATGTTTGTGGGAGGGGAAGTCAACATTTTGCCTCCTCCCTTTCATGAGGACTGAGGAACATAGAATTATAAGTTTCCAGAATACTATTGGATGGACTAGCTGATTTTGCAAGCTGGTGAGCCCTCTTGTACCATTTGTTTCTTTCGGAGTCTGTCACAGTTCTAACATCTAGTGTAAACTCCCTTAGATTTCCCCACTAGTCTTTCAGTAAATTGGTTAAAACATAACCTTCATGTATTCTGGCCAAGAGGATTACATATTTATTTGGTAAAAATAAATATATCCAGCTAATTTCTTAAAGGATGCTATTTTTCAGTTCATGACCCAAGATCAACTGTATAGATGAGTAGAATAAATGGTATGAAATCACCTGATTCTGTTAAAATACAGCTCATTTAGGCATGTGTGAGAAGGCCCAGCTCTGATGAGCCCCTCTAGGCATACATAACTAGCCTCTCAGAACATAAATAAACAGTTTCTGTATCAAACCCATATTACACAGCAGACCTCGTGGATGGAAGGTCCATGAAACAGCAACAGAGCTGCATCCATAGGGTTGCAAAGTTTGGGTATAGCACCCATCCCTGGACTTCAAATTTCCAAGGCCTTTTAGTCAGGGAAGGGAAAGAAAGAATATGCTTCTACTCCAGCTATTTCCAGACTGGGTCCAGAGCATGCCTCTGCTTTACAGTGGGTAACTGTTTACAAAAGCAAGGAAAGGACACACAGGTCTTTTATTGGATGTCATTCCTAGTGCTTTCTCATTATGTTAACAATCTGCCAAAAGAGAGGTGTCAGATGTGCAGAGCAGACTGGACTGAATTTCTTTTAAAGGTCCTTCAACATGGCCTAATTATGGCATAGCAAATGGTGATTCTTTCACCCCTTTGAAATAGTGCTTTGATGAGCATCTGCAATGCAGGTGCCAGGCCCTGATATGGTAAGTGAATTTCAAAGAGCTTTCCTCATCACACAGTCAAACTGTATCAAAGAGCCATTGCTCAGAAAGAAAGATACAATAGTGTTCTATTGCAATTATGAATGCTTAGCATTCATACTGGTAGAACAATTGTGGGTGTTGTCATTTCCCCCATTCTTTTGTTTAATGCCTATTTACTTTCTGATGCTGAAAGTGAAGGGATAACTGTGAAACAAGAATAAAATTGTTTCTAAGTATATGTTCTTAAACTATTTAGGATAGCTCACATTTTAAATAAGGCTAGCATTTATATATAAGGCTTCATGTCCAGGGACAGCACTAGCATCATTAAAACATATACAGGGTAGCTCTGTTGGCCATACAACAAAATGTAACAACATCCAAAATCCACAAAACAGTGAAACTTTTACTGGGCCAACCAAAAATGCAGAAGATAACATAATGTGAGCTTTCAAAACTCCACTAGCTACTTCACTAGGCAAAGGTGTTAAAAATCATACAGGAGGAGAATTAAAAATGATGTTGCAGTCATAGGCCTAAATTTTGTAAAGATGTTGTTTTTGTTGTTAACAGTTAAGATAGTCTGGAGGGATATCAATGCAGGCAGAGGTCACCCCCCTCTTTGTCCTTGTGGGTACTGGGAGACTAAGAGTTGTAGAATCCAGGTACTAGCATTATTATTGCCTTCACAGATCTAACCTTCTCAGAGACATGTAGCTAGCTATCATTGGTGACAAAATGATGAAGTAAATATCTCTTTGATCTAATCCAGAAATCACATTATTATGTTGTTCTTATGGAGTGGTTTTAGTTATGCTTTGAGGTGGTGCCAATGTCCAGTAAAATAGGTTCGGGCAGGGAGTTAGGATCATAGTAATAGTATCTACTCAGAGTATCAGCTCCCAGGAAATGGATAGCAAAGATTTGGAAAATGGTTGATAATATGTATACAGTTAAGAGAGGAACAACAAACTACGCAAGCTTTGCGAATCAAGTTGTGCTTGTTTATTCCATTTTGAAAGTAAAGTTCAATATGTACACTTCTAGATTTAGATCTCTTTCCCTGCTGATTGTCAACATCCTCTGTGAGTTGTTAGCTGTATTTGGGAGCAAAGCTCTGTTTGTTACAAAATGGGTAACCCAAATATATTTATTCATCCCCCTTTGATATTGCTCTTCTAGCCCACTCCATCTGGAGGGTGAAGTCTGATGCAAATTTTCCATGGTGGATGTGCTTGCTTTCAGAATGTCACCCTCAGCATCTGGAGAATGGTGGAAATAAGTGAGGAGGGACTTATCACCTCAGTCATTTGTGCTATGCATGGTGTCAGAAGAAGGGTGTTTATTGTGCACTGAGCAAGTTATCTATATGTACATGTGAACGAGTCTGAATAAATTGTTCCACAGTTCTTAGCAAACCGTAAGTACCTGGTTCAGTCATAACATTGGGACTGTTGAAATAATAAATGTTCAGTCTGGTGGGTGGGTCATATCAATTGCCTCCCTGCTAGCAGGCAGTGTAAACTGTCATACAATGGGAATGGACATAGTTCAAAGTGAATATCTTGTCCTACAGGATAAAATTAACAAAAAACAGAGTCTCTAGTATCTATAAAGATAAGCTTCCTAATAGTAAGATCTATTAAAAGGTGGAATAACCTGCCAAGTGAAGTAGTAGAAATCTCAGAGCTAACTCATTTATAATAGTCTAGACAAACTACTGGGAAATCATTTTTGAATAAAATTTAAGATGTTACAATATAAAGCTGAATAATCTAGTCAGATGTTTCTACTGCTGGCATTTGGGTGAATAGGCAAGAATCAGTATTTAAGCCAATGTGTGGATATTACCTAATTCACCCAGCTGCTTTAGATATATGAAAGTGTGCTCAGTGTATAGTGATGACCTTGAACCAATTTCTAATCAACATTAATTAATGTCTCACTCACCAATATATATATTAAAAAATAGATAACAAAGGTTACCCAATTGAATGACCTTGCTATTCCAAAAATCTCAGCACTATAACAAATGTCTTGCATACATCCAATCCTAGGTTCAGTCCCAGAGAGATCCAGATAAAATGATCTCAGGTTGTATGGAGATCATGGGGGATCATTCAAGACAATTTGAGACTGGAGAAGTGCCACTAGGCAAATACTTGATTAGAAAGACGAGTAGCATGGAAATCAGATCTTTTGTATATGTACTCAAAAGTACTTTACAATCATTTGGATCAGAACTAAGTTGCAGCAAAGTCAGATGCATATATACAGTTGTCCTTTCATATTCGCTGGGGTTTGGTTCCAGGACCCCCCGTGGATACCCAAATCCGTGAATACTCAAGTCCCATTATATGCAATGGCATAGCAAAAATGGTGTCCCTTATATAAGATGGCAAAATCAAGGTTTGCTTTTTGGATTATTATTTTTTAAAGAATATTTTAAAGCTGTGAATAGTTAAATTCATGAATACCAAATCCATGGATGTGGAGAGACAATTGTACTCAGAAGTGAGCTCAATTGAATTCACTGGGGCTTATTGCAAAGAAAGTGGATACAGGGTTACAATGTTACTCAAAAATCAGTTGAACAAGTGACAACTGGCTTAATTAACACTGATTTGATGGGACGTGAGCAAGACAAGCTTAGCCTAGATCCAAACACAGTGTTCAGTGGAATTCAGTCACTGTTAGGCCTCAACAGTGAAAATAAGACAATTTCATAGGTTTATGCAGTTGGTATGAATTAAAGGGGCAAAAGAATGAAATTCTTAAAAGCTAAAGAAAAGTAATCTACATTTGTTTGCACTTTCACTTCACAGGATATTTCCTGTTGTCAATTAGGAGATGATTTCTTAAAGTGTTTTGAAAGGTAGATTGCATATGTATGAAATTTTGTTTAAACTGATGCATAAGTTTATTGTGAGGTGTCACATGCCTCCTAGCTATATTCTGCTAATCTGATCTCAGACAAAACCCTCATGACTACAATCACTAAAGCAAGTGAGCACAACAATGGGCCATGCAGTCTTTGATTACTTCATCTAGAGTACAGTATTCTTACTCATTTATGGTCCGGGGTTTCTATGAGCTGCTAAACAATAAACCCTTTCTGTCTTATTGATGTCATTCTGTTAACACGGTGAAGAATTGTTCAAATTTATGTCTTTGTACACAACTGAATAGGCAACAATGACATGCTCACGTAAGATAGTTTTAAGCCTCCTCCTCTATTTAGGTTTAACACTCTTTGATGTACTTTTACTTATTCAGACATCTGTAAGTTTATGCATTTATGGTCTGGGGTTTCTATGAGTTGCTAAACAATAAACCCTTTGCCACATGACTCAGGGAATAAAGAGACCAGACACAAGATGTATGGGTGAAATAAAGGGTCTTTATTGAACCCTAACTATTTAAGCCTCTAGGATCTTCATTGGGTGGGGAGGCAACCTAGTAAGGGAGCAGCTGAGGCCGTAGGTCTGAGATCGTACCCCCCAGCTTCCCCGGGCGAGCAGCTGAGCCCTTGAGAGGAACCCCAGCACTGGGGTTGCTCTCAAGCTGTCCCACATCTGGAAGACCAACCCAAAAGTCACCCACTCAAGCCCCACGGATTAGGATGGGGGCTTATCCCTCGGGCCAGCCCCAACGTGAGTCTCCTTCCCTTCCGCTACGTCCCATGACTTTATTGGTCATTCCAGAGACCCCCCCTTCACTCAAATAGGTGCTAAGGTGCACACCAAATCTACGCCTCCCCCAAATTTCAGACCTGGTGTAATGTACCTATTTAGACACCACCCTAGCCAATCTTCCCAAATGCTGCTTATCATAGTATGGGGTAGGTGAAAAAAAAACCCGAGAAGGAGGGAGAAAATTCCTACCCAGCCCTTATTGTAAAGCAACCATTATCACACTATGTCCGTGGTGGGAGGGTGGGTCAATTTGACAAGAAGAGAGAGTGGGGAGGGCGGAGCAGTCTTAAATAGGCCTCCTGCTCAGCCCCACCCCCTCTCCTGATGTCCGGATGCCTGCCCAATGTCCGGGCTCTTGGTCTCCACCCTTCCCCTGTGGCAAAGACCAATCCCCACCCAAACAGCTACGCTTAATGGGGGGGGATTGGGATTGCCACACGAGTAAGGGAATAAAGAGATCAGACACAAGATGTATGGGTGAAATAAAGGGTCTTTATTGAACCCTACCTATTGAACCCTACCTAGAAGAGTCCTCTAGGATCTTCATTGGGGGGAGGCAACCTAGTGAGGGAGCAGCTGAGGCTGTAGGTCTAACTGAGACCTTACCCCCCAGCTTCCCCGGGCAAGTACCTGAGCCCTCGAGAGGAACCCCAGCACTGGGGTTGCTCTCAAGCCAGCCTGCGTCTGGAAGTCCAACCCAAAAGTCCCCCACTCAAGCCGCACGGATTAGGGTGGGGGCTTATCCCTCGGGCCAGCCCCACGGTGAGTCTCCTTCCCTTCCGCTAAGTCCCAGGACTTTATTGGTCATTCCAGAGACCATCCCTTCACTCAAATAGGTGCCAAGGTGCATACCGAATCTACTCCCCCAAATTTCAGGCCATAAATAGGGTCAAGCATCCGCTTAGTCCCTATATCCCCACCAGCCTGTCCAAGAGGTCCCTCAACCCTCCCTGAAGATCTGCCAGAAAAATTGCATTTCCCGCATCCAAAAGATGTACCCCATCAGCTCGGTAGAGCTCGGGCCTCTCAAATATTATGGGGGGATGCCGGATGTACCAACCCAAACCCTTGGTGAGAGCATTCTTAATTTTTCTGTTAGCTCTGCGCCGAGCTCTGTCAATCGAATGGGGATCTCCATCCCCTCTCCAAATTTGTTGGGGCAAAATGGCAGACCACATGATGGCCACATCCGGCCACCTTGACCAGATGAGCACCATGTCATGGATCGCCTGAAGGACCAAAGCCTTTCCTTTTAATAAACCCAAATCATTTCCACCCAAGTGGATAATGATAACATCAGGAGGGGGTCCGCAGCATTCGTCAAACAACAGTGGCAACAGGCCATGCCAACGGAGGCCCCTCCTCCCAACCCACTCAACAATCATATGGTCCCCCAGGGCGAGGTGAGGTCCAAAATGGCTCATTCGGGCCTATCGTGCTGCCCAGTAGACCATACTGTGGCCGCATACGATCACCCGCCGCCTCACCAATGCTGGCCTGGGATCTGAAAGAACAAGAAAAGAAACCTGTTAACATTGCAGTGGTCTGACATACCTATGATATGCGAAAGAACACCAACGTCCAATCCTCTGAATCACCTGGGGCTGAAATCCAAGAGCAGCAGCTGTGGACACCACTCCGATTCGAAAAGAATGTGTCGCAAAACGCCTACCTTTTAGGCCCAGACGTTCCAATGCCTTGGACGTCACTGCCCAAAACTGAAACTTGGTTAGAGGGGAACTGTTAGCATGCACAAACAACGGTCCCAGTGAAGGCCCTCTTACATGCATATACTGCCTCAAGGCTCTCACAGGACAGATGTCCCTTTGGGTACAGGCATAAAGCCTTCATTGGGCTCCCAAGCCCCTTCGATCTGTTTTGAAAGATCGTAACCTGAGTTGCACATACTGGTCACCCCACTCTACGTCCCGAAGCTCCAAGGCCGGGCTAGACCGATCATTCTTGGATGACCGCACCAGCTCGCTGATGCGTAAAGCACCAAAGAATGCAACGAGCGCTGCAGCATGAAAAAGCAATTTCTTGTAGGGTGAAATGCAAATGTCAGGCCTGGTGGCAAAAAGACCCTGCAGGACCCCCAGGGAAAGTGGGGCCCTATTGTCCTTTAATCTCCCTCTCTCCCTGACCCAACCTTCTAAGACTTTGTGTATTGTAAAATGATTAGTAGTGTCTTCAAACCCATCAGCCTTTAGCCAAAAGGCCAGAGCAGATAACTTTGAGCGTATAAATTGTGGGGCCAACCCTCTATGGTACAAGTGGACACAGAATTTTAACAAAAGTGACACAGGTACAGATGTACCCGGACGCCAACCAGATTGAAGCCCAAACTGGCTGAACTCACAGACAGCTTGAGTATAGCTCTTCCTAGTGGAAGGTGCTAAGGACACACCTAACGCCCTGATCACCTCAACCTCCCAAGTGTCCACAGGTCTGCCAGCATCGGCTCGCATTCGGGCATTGCGTCGGGAGCCAATTCTCTGAAGCGCTCCATCTGCATGTAGGAAAGAGCATCAGCAATGCCATTGTCAATGCCCGCCACATGCTGGGACACAAACAAAATGTTGTGCCTAAGGCATTGCAGAGTGAAGGTGCGAACCAGTTGCATGACACGGGAGGATCTCGAAGTCAAGGAGTTTATAACGTGGACCGTGGACATGTTGTCGAACGAAAAGTGCACAATGGAATTTGCCAGTTCTGCCGCCCAAACGTAAACAGCAACCAAAACTGGAAAAAATTCCAGGAAGGTCAGGTCCCCAACAATTTCGGATGTAACCCAATCCTGGGGCCAACTATTCACACACCAACGACCCACGAAATAGACTCCAAAACCTACAGCACCTGCAGCATCTGATGCAATCTGCAGTACTCCATGTAATTTTCTATCTTCCCACCAAAATGAAACCCCATTGAACTGATCTAAAAATTCCTGCCACACATGAAGAGCATAATGGATATCTTATGTGATGCGAATCATATAGTGGGGCAGGGAAACACCCTTAATGGCGTCGTATAATTGGCGTAAAAAAGCCCGGTGCCACAACTTTACAAGCAAAGTTCAGGTGTCCAATTAGAACCTGGAACTCTCTCAGGCTAGCCTTCTTATGGGCCATAAAATCTGAAACCCTTGCTAACAGATCAGCCACTCTGGTAGCAGCCAGATGGCAGAGCTGGTTGACCCTGTCAATCTCAATGCCCAAATATGTAAGTTGCAGCACTGGACCCTCTGTCTTCTCCGGGGCCAAGGGAATGCCTAACTCCTCTAAGAGTAGCTCAAACTGGCACAATAAATAATTGCATCAGCCCGAGTTTGCTTTGCCAATAAACAGAAAATCGTCCAGGTAATGTACCACACCGGACATACCTGTCCTAGCCTTTAATGCCCATTCCAAAAATGTACTGAATGTCTCAAATGCATTGCATGAAACTGAGCAACCTATGGGAAGAGCCCTATCCATATAAAACAGGCCTTCAAAGGAAAAACCCAAAAGCTCAAAATCCCCCAGGTGCACTGGCAGAAGGCAAAATGCAGAGTTAATATCGTATTTGGCCAGCTCTGCTCCCGGGCCATGCCTACAGACTTCCTTAATGACAGCATCAAATGATGTGTATTTAACTGTACACAACTCAGTGGGGATAAAATCATTAACAGATTCACCTTTGGGGTAGGACAAGTGTTGAATCAATCTAAACTCTCCCGGTGCCTTCTTAGGTACCACCCCCAAGGGGGGAACACATAAATTGGGCACTGGTAACTCTGTAAACGGTCCCGCAACCCTATCTTCCAGAACTTCCTTCTCAATCTTGGCTCTGACAATTTACTCCATACCCTTAATGGACCTCAAATTGCAGGCTTTGTAAGCCCGTCTAGGGCCTTGAAAAGGAATTCAAAACCCAACTTTAAACCCATTGTACAAATAACTAGCGGCTTCCTTATTAGGATAAAACCGAAGCAAACGGCTCAATACTGCTAACTTAATTGGGCTGGGACCCCTTTTGAGCTAGAGCAGTGCCTCCCACACCCTTGGGTCCACCTTGACCCCCCCTTGAACCACGAAAGGAACCTCTCGCTCTGGGGCAGTTGCGAAATGAGTGCGAAGCCCCACAGATGGAGCACTCATGGCTATATCTGCTAGGCTTCCTGCTGTAGCCCCCCTGAGAAGAGAAGTCCCAGCACAAAAGCTTCTGACTCTGGGTGGTTCCTGGTGTTGCCCTTTGAAGAGGCACCATGGACCCCTTTTGTACAAGATGGCCACTGTGGGTTCCTTCCCCATTTTGGCCACGCCGGGGTCATAAGCTTCATCCACAATTGTGGGTGCATCATATCCCATCGAAGCAAAGGGTATATGGCAGCCCTCATGCGAAAGGCCTCATTGTATAACAGCCACGCCGGGCCGGCGTAATCAGTATAGGCCCTGTGAATAATGTCAATGTATTGAATGAGGGCTGCAGCGCAGTGGGGTTGACTCTTAACGAGAACCCCAGCTAATATCAAAAAACCTGACAGCCAATTAGACCAGGTACACTCTACTTTTCTTGATCTTCTCCTCCTTATCATCTAATTCGTCTTTATCTTTCTTCTCCAGTTTGTGATATAGCAAAGAGAAGACATCAACATACTCACCCTTAATAATTTTATCCTGTGTGGATTGTAAGAGATGATCACCCAGTGGCAAGGCCAAATCACCAAATGGGATGGCCCCATATGCCACTGCATCATAACCTGCTGTTGGCAAGATCCCTAAAACCGTGTGGTTATTAGACGGGCCAGCTGAATATGGCCCCTTCCTCCATGGCATCCAGTTGGACCATTGGGGAGGAGTCCAGTTCAATGTGGACTGTAGCATGTACCACCCCAGATACGGTGCAGCACTGCCACCAGATGTAAGGGCCCCCTCACCCTGAGTAGCTATTGGCATGGTTCCCCAATATGATCCTACCATATGTGCTGTATAATTGTCAATAAACTCACCTCCTGAATCTGAAGGCCCACCGTTATCCACCGACTGGTCCCCAATGCCTGATGATCCTTGCTCCACAGGATTGCCAACTTCATTAGATCCAGACGCTCCACCAGACTGTGCCTTTCTTTCTAGAGCATCCAAACGAGCAAGAATACCATTAGAAATCTTACGTTTCTTACCATGCTTACCCTCGGCTAGATCTGGAGCCCTAGGAACCCCATGAACTTCCTCCAGTTTCCCAATCCTATCCAGTATAGCGTGCCATGGAATATCCTCTTCACTATCACTGGATGAATTGGATGCCGCTGGCGGGTGAGGTTTGTTGGGCTTAGGGGCAGGGTTGTTGCCCTTGCCCCCCAACTTGCCCTTCTTGGGTGCCATGCAAGTCTCACAGCCAAATTGTTAATAGTATTATTATTATTATTATTATTATTATTATTGGATTGCCAAAATCTTTAAGATAATCTTGCAAATCTGCATTTTCCAATAATATTTTAGAAATTTTACTTGTAATACCTTTTATAGTAGTTTTCTCTTGGGTGACTTGTAAAATTAATTCTTCAAATTTAAACATCACACATTGTACACATATTGGTAGTAATTAAAACCAAAACCAAAAAGAACCCACTAGTTCCCAAGTACAGAGAACAACATCCAAAGTGTTGGATTCTTCCTCCCCCTACTTATTATTTATGACCAAAGTGTACACCATAATAATAATATATTCCTCAAAATAGATTATGTGAGGATCCTATATTATAATAAGGCTGTGTGGATATACCAGGCTGCTAGGCCACCGCACCACTAATCACAGAAAGTCCCAAGGCCTGGGCCCAACTAGGCCGGTCAAGGCCTGATGCACAAGGCCCAATGCCTGCTAATGCCAAATCTTCAGGCCGTTGGAACTCACAAGACATCCACCACCAGGGGGCCTGACAGACACGGCTGGCTGGAGAAGGCCACGTGGCCATGCTGATTGAGGGGAAAAATGAGGCCTAGGGGCATGGCTGCGTGGCTGCAATAATTGAGGGGAAAAAATGGGGCCTAGGACCGTTGTCACATTGCCACAACCCAAATGAGCGCCAAATAACCACCCCAGCAATCACACCCAGTCCCCCAGTCACTAGAGAGGCTCTAGAGTAGCGCAGGCGGAGGGAGCGTGCCCCGGCTCCAAAGTTGGGCCCGTACACCCTCCCACCGACCGACTGCATACGGACGCACCAACACCGGCCTACAAGGCTGAGGAACTGTTGCCGCTGGCCAACCGGGCCAAGGATGCCGGAAAACAAAACAAAGCAGCCGCCGAGCAGCCGCACGCCACTGAAAAGAGCGGTCGCCATGGCTGTGGTGCTAAGCCAGGCCACGAGCCACTGAACCAGTGGGGGGGGGGAACGGATGCCACACAGTTGCGTGGCACAAGGAACAGCCACCTCGGCCGGCACGCTAGGTCCAGCCACAAGACCGTGGAACTTGCGGATGAAACGCGGCTGTTGTGCCGCCGCAAGAAAAAGCAGCCGCCGCACCGCCTCACACCCCCGCAATCCGCCCCCCTCACAGAGGCCCACAATCCTCCCATCCACACGGATCCCGATGCCACCGCACTCGAGGCACTGAGGCCAATGAGCACCCTAGCCGGGAGCCCCAAACCCAGGTATTCCCTGATACTCAGAAGCGAAACTCCTCCTCTCAATTTGACAAGAAGAGAGAGTGGGGAGGGCGGAGCGGTTTTAAATAGCCCTCCTGCTCAGCCCCACCCCCTCTCCTGATGTCAGGATGCCTGCCTGATGTCCGGGCTCTTGGTCTCCACCCATCCCCTGTGGCAAAGACCAATCCCCACCCAAACAGGTACGCTTAATAGGGGGGGAATTGGGATTCTGTCTTATTGATGTCATTCTGTTAACACAGTGAAGAATTGTTCAAATTGATGTCTTTGTACACAACTGAATAGGCAACAATGTCATGGTCACGTAAGATGGTCTTTAGCCTCCTCCTCTATTTAGGTTTAACACTCTTTGCTGTACTTTTCCTTATTCAGACATGTGTAAGTTTATGCAATGTATTGCTTTCATAATACTCCAACCTACAATATATGGAGAAAGATTGTTAGAGCCTTAAATTCCCTCCATATCTTATTCATGCAAAAAGGGTTCCATGTTTAGTAGACGGTTCTGGACTATGCTGTATTTGGGCACTTACATAGTAGGAGGCTCTGAATAATGAAGCCTGTACACACAGAAGACCTGAATGTGTTCTCAAACATCAACCTCATCATGGTCCAGTTACCCGTTCCACATGTGGAATACTTGTTACATGCAGAAACAATGAAGATATTTTTAGAATAATAGCTATCAAGGTTTTTAAAAATATTCATACTCATACAATCATTTTTCATCAATATTTAGGTTGTTTTATTACATTTATTTGATCCTCACAGAGAGCTAAGTAAGGATCTATCAAGTCTGTATCCCACAGCCTCCAGTCTCTTAAAATATGCAATGTATGTTAAACCTACTATTTGCATCTCTCTATGTCTGCCTTTAAGTTGCCTGTCAACTTATGGTGACCCTGTGAATTTCTTAGACAAGGAATACTCAGAGGTGGATTTGCCAGTTCCTTCTGCTGAAATGTACCCTACATCACATGGTTTTACTGCCTCTAATTTAATGGGACACATTTTAAAGAGTCTTTCCCCTTTCTAATCTGTAGAGCAGAAGAGCACATCATCATTTTATTTTTTTAAAAATGTATGAATATTCCAGAATCTATAGAGAAAGGAACATTCTGGATAAGTTAGAAATTGCTTGCATAGATTTGGATTTTTTAAAATAATTTGGTCCTGTGTTAAATGCAGTGGCCCATGTGTAATGCAGCTCCATTCCCACATGGCATAAAGCACTTCAGGAGAGGAGCTGCCATTGCTGGTATTAGTTCACCAGATGTGATTGTGTGGTTGATGTGAATGGAGGGAGGCAGAGGATATGTAAGTCCTCCTACCTCCCTTCATTTCCTCTTTATCTGCTGGAACTTTGACCCATTCTCCAGCTTCCAGTGCAGTGTGAGCTTTGCTGGTTGTTCAGGAGACAGGTAGGACATTCTCTCTCTCTCTCTCTCTCTCTCTCTCTTCCTCCCCCATTCTGTATCTGGGGGACTTTGAAAAGTGGTTAAGTGTGAAGTCCTTAAATAAGTCACTTGGCAGGTAGAAATGTAGCAGATATGGTGGACACCTTGGCACTCTTTTGGTGAAGGGAAGGCTCAGAACTGTCTCTTTAGGTCCTATGACCCAGGGTAGGGGTGGGAAAAGACACTGCCCTTAGAGCTGGCCTGTGGGCTTGACCTTTACTTTAAGTCATGCAACTTGAGAGGACACTCCTCAGGTCTGACTTTCAGACAGTGAAAAACCAAGCTATTGGATTGCCCTCAGAGCTCAGGTATTTCAGGAGAAGGCTGAAGAAGTCAAGTGGTGACACCATCTGTAGCTGGGTCCTCCCTTCTTGCTTCTCTCCAGGTTCATTCTTGTTAAATAGGTTTTAGGTTAAATAAAGTGACCCTTACAAATCCAGCTTTCTGTGTCTGCCCTCATTGTTCCATCATGAGTAGCAAACCAAAACTTGCCTGTACAGCTTTACATCCACCAGGCAACACATTTAAACTGGGATACTTTGACTATGTATGCAAATATGCCAGGGGTGGCTAGGCTGAGTTATGTGAACTGTATTTGTAAACTAGGACTTTATCAGACAGGCTAAATATGGTGTCATAACAAGGCCACATAAACGTGAAAGGGTGTGTGGATTAGACAACGTCACCCTTTCGCGTTTATGTGTAGTGAAAAGCATGTAGTTTTTAAAATAATGGCTTAAGCTGCCAATAGATCCCCCATGCTGCTTTTGCCCTGGCATTGCTGGGATGCAAAACACTGGGCCATTTAAATCTCGTACTTAACCCAACAATGGTCGGACCAACTAGAACACTTCTGGGCCAGATCGGGACATCCAGGTACATTTTGCTCTTCTTATGACCCTCCCTGGGTTGCTTGGGACGTTTAAGGTGTGATAAGGTGCTTGGTGTAAGTTTAAATGTGTTATTTTTGTTTTTGTTTTTAAATTTCCCGTGTGATGAAGTCTTGCAGGATTTCAATTAAGGAAGTGAATGGGGCTCTGTTCAGTTCCTCTTTATTCATAGGAATTTTTCAAATGGTTGACAACCTCCCCCCCTCCCGGGGAGGTTGGGAGAAGAATGGGGCTGTCGTGCTTACACAGCCCCTTTTCAGACAGCTCCATCCTCCTCTGTCTTCCTCCCGACCTCATCCTGACCTTCCCCCATGCTACTGGTGCTGCTTTTTTATTGACAGAGGTTTTCCATCAATAAAAAGAGTCTCCAGCAGCACGGGGGAGGTCAGGAGGTGGACGGGGCTGTCTGAAACAGGGCTGTGTAAGTGTGACAGCCCCATTCTTCTCCCAACCTCCTCGGGTTCCCCCCCCCCCCCAACCATTTGAAAAAAGTTCATAGAGCTGCCTTTGGCAGAAAATGAAGGTAAGTGTGTGGGGACATTCTTTTGCTGGCATAAAATGATTTTTTTATGCTGTCAAAAGAACATTTAAAGGGCAGCGTCTGATAAAGTCCTATGACTAAACACACAACATTTGTCATTTCAGTTAAAATGAGGCATTAGTCAGTACTTGATGAGGTGCTGCATTTGTCAAGGGATGAACAAAATCACCTTGCCTGTGCTGACATTCCAGTTAGTTTAGACCTGTCCGTAAGCAATTGCTGGCATACTGTTAGCCTAATGTAAATGCCTAGCTGTGACAGTGAATGTAAACAAGGTGAAAGTAGTGACTATGGACCAAGGGTATCAATTTTTATCTTCTTTGATTGGTGAGCTAGTTGGGGCCATCCATGAACAGCAGCACCTTGACTATGGGTGATCTAGACTACTGCAATGCATTCTATGTGGGACTGGCTTTATTTTCCAGTGCTCTTTCGCATTTTGAGAGGTTTTTGTTCTGCAAAATACACTAGTGTTTGCACAGAAAATGACATGATGAATGCACTGTTTGGTGCAATATACAGTTTTCTGCACAATGTACAGAAAATATTTTATGTCGGACTTTGATGTCAGACCCAGAAGCCTGGACTGATTAGAATCTTTGCAGTTAGAGCCTTATCCTGTGTACCATTTGCACTTATTTTGTTGCCTAGTTGGGCAGAAAATATTATTTCTTGGGCAGAAGCAGCTGTTCCTTGTGAAAACAGAAAATCTGCAAATTTTACTCAGAAGAAATCGTGGCATATGAATCAAGTCAATATTGAAGTAGGAAGAAAATTGGTAGACATTATTTGTTGATTCCTTAGAGAATTAATTTAGTGATGATTTAAAATCCCTATTTGAATATCTATTATTGAATCAGGTTTAAGGTTGTAATGATAGTTCACCATTAGGATCACTAACATTTCACAGGAATGGTGAACTATTAAGTTCTCCAGCAGTCATCATCAGTTTAGATGGTACAATTTTTAGGTGATGAGGGGGGGAAAATACAAGTCTAAAACCTAGCCAGATGTAATGGCTACTCTATTGCAGGAGACTGGTTTTCAAAATGGAAACTGCAGAGATGAAGTAATGAAAATAGGTTTTAACATTTGCTCTAGTTATAAAAACAAACTAAAACTGGTGGCTGTATACCAGAGATCTCCCTAGGAAACCTTTAATCAGCAACTGTGAGTAAGCCATTACTAAGGACAACAAAGCACTGACATGAAGGTTCCTGATAATTCCTGATTCCTACCCTGTTCTCTCCCACAGGCAAATGTTGATGTAAGAATCCATTGCTACTTTGAAGTTTGAATGACTGTGTGCTGGCACAGAAAACGGGTCAATTTCCACCAGCTTTTCTCCAAAAGTGGTCACCTAGGACTTTATCAGGCTAGTAGCTAAAAACACTGTAATTCCACTATTGAGGAAAGCAGAAAGATAGGTCTTTATCAGATGCAGCAAAAATGGTGTCATAAGGATGCCAAATTAACTGGAAAGGGCACACGTACCAGACAACATTGTGCTTTTTTTGTTTTCATCTGGTCAAAAAGCCATTCTTTTTTATTGATGGACCAAGCCATCAATACATCTCCCATGGTGTTTTGTTCCCGGTATTGCCAGCATTTGAAACCATGTGCCATTTTTCTATCATGATTACAGTGTCAATGGGCGGTCCTGCCAAAACACTGGAAAGGGCACATGCACCAGACAACATTGTGCTTTTTTGTGTTCATCTGGTCAAAAAGGCATTTTTTTTATTGATGGAACAAGCCATCAATAGCTTGGTCCATCTCACCAATTGCTGTCTGGGTGTGAATGCAAAAGCCAGGTAGGTGATGCTCTTTTTATGAAACTCCCTGGTTTACTTTGAACTTTTTAAGTGTGTTTCTGTTCTTGTGTGTATTTTTTGTGTGTTTACTTTGCTGTATGTTTAATTTTTACCATACTCAAGTCTTCTTGTGAGAATCACCAAAATCACGAATGTGGAAGTAAATTGAGCTAGCATTCATGCTCCAGTAATGCTGGGTCTGCTTTTTTTGCTATTACAGGTAAGGACTTTTTAGATGCTCTAAAAACAAAAACAAAAACCAACAACCATGGAGGTTGAGAGGAGGACAGCGCTGTCCTGCTTCCAGCAGTTGATTTCACACACACCGTCCGTCCTCCTCCTGTCCTTCCTCCATGCTGGAGCAACAGAAAAGTTGTCACTTTTTATTGACAGAAACTTCCATCAATGAAAAGTGGCACCTTTTGCATATCTCCAGCATGGAGGGAGAATGAACGATGGACGGGACATGCAAAATTGACTGCTGGATGCGAGACATTACCGTTCTCCTCCCGACCTCAGCGGCTTTTTTTAGAGCATCTGAAAAAGTCCGAAGTTTACTGAAAAGGGTTATTGTGCTGGGACAAGTACACTGTAAAATGTGGTGGGACAGAAACATTTTTGCAGGTTCCTCTGATAAAGTCCATAGTGGCATTATTACTACACTTATTATCACACATCACTGTAATCATGTGATACAATTGCCATGTAATTATCACACAACCACCACTAGCACTTTAAGAATGGGATTCTTTCCATGATTTAGCATGGGTGAGATTTTGGTGGTTCTTGTGAGATGATGCATGTACAAAATCTGAATGTACAAAGTCGATGAACACACAAACACTTAAACAAACCTAAAATCATGCAAACAAAATGGGAAAGTCCATTAAAAAAAGTCCCTTGGATAGTTCTCATGTTCTCAACTGGAGGTTTTCTTGCTGGGAACAGAGAGGGGGGAAAGAGGACTGCCCATTCTTACTGTAATCTTGTGTTTACAGTGGGGTGTGGTTTTGCACACTCACCAATACTGGGGGAAAAAAAAGCAATATTGACAGCTATTGACAGTTTGTCCCATCAATGAAAAGTGACACCTTATTTGCAGCTGGAGCACAGATTGAGCATACAAGTATGACAACGTCATGCAATAGCAGGACCTGTTCATGCTGCTGTGACATCGTAATTGTGTGATTTTTGTCACATCTGTTAAAGTCTTAGAATGTATCTGTTCCCAAACAGCTACACACCAGAGTAACATGGAGATAGCTATCATCTAATAAAACTTTGCAGTGCTAGAGGTAAATGCACAGAAACAAGGGGCTTGTCTAAATTGTGAAAATACCCCTCATGGAATTGACTGGGAATCCTACCTGTCTACACATGATCCAGTGCCAATCCACACTATTTGGAAGGAAGGGGGCACAAAACAGCAAAAACAACAGGGTAAAAGCCTTCACAGATTTCCCAATACTTTTTTCACAAGCCACAAGATGGGTGCACATTTTTGCTCATTTGGACTATAGAACAATTAAAAAAAAATACTCGAAGGGAAGCACAAAGCTGATTGGCCAGGCAAGAGTGAGGATGGGGCTTGCTAGGAGGGCAAGTGCCCACTGCCACCATATTGGATTTTCGCCTTAGCCATCACTTGCTAAGACAATTAAAAGGATCAATACTTTCTGTTTTGCTTTCTTTGGAGAATTTCTGTATCACACCAGCACACCTTGAGATGACTTAAAAAAAAACAGTGGCGGTGAAGAACCAACACAAGTAAATCACTTGCGGCTGCCATCAGGAATGTGAGGCTTATGTGGGCTTCTGAGGCCAGAAAAACCATTCAGACATGTCATTACTGCTGTGAGATGCCAATACTATGGAGTATTTTAGATTCCCCCCCCTTGCGTAGATGGACCCTGGGAAATGCAAAACTTAAATTCTTTCATAGTTTCTGTTAGTATAGCCTTGTTTTGCATGTCAATGATGTTGCTGCATATATTCTAGAGTCTGTACACAAAACACATAGAGCTAATGATCAGGGTGTGGGATAACTGTTGGCATTTGTTTGTTGTAATAAAACAGTCTTTAAAAAAAAACACTTTAACACCCCCGCTGCAAAAATGTTACTCTGTTAATCACTTCTACTCATTATGTCCTGTCCTAAGAATCAGGATAGAGCCTCCCAGGGTCTGAGAAATTTTCTTTGGTGCTGTTTGCCAAGCGACCAGCATGCCTTTGGGCCCCATAAAAAAAATTAATAATATCCATAAACAGCTACTGTTGTTCTGACTTATGCTTAACATAGCATGTTTGGCTCACTGTGTAAGATTTAGATAACCTTTTTACAAAATCTAAGCAGTAAACTGAAATACTTAATTGGCCAATTTTTGCTCCCTCTCTGCTTCAAGTACCATTTTTATTCTGTTTTATTATTTAGAAACATTAATGGGAAACAAAAGTTTTTTTGGGGGGGGGCGGGCTTTCATCAGTGGATTTTGCCCAAAAGAGCTGTCCTTATCAAGTGTGAAGTACCAATTAATTCATCAAGGTTTTTTTTTACTAGTCTTGGTGGGGGGGAAATAACAGGAATGTGTAATTACAGGGTTGTGACATGACCAGGAATACATGCTCTATCTTGCCTCCCTTGCCTCCCTTTGTGTGTGCACTTATTTGGTTTTTTTGTTTTTTTGTTTTTAAACTTGATAATGTTAACAGGCTTGGCCAAAGAAAACTGAATGAACCTCCTCACTAGTAAATATAACAGCTGGCCTTCTCTTAGCTCCCTGTAGAGATCCCCAGGCAACAGATATCAGAAATTTCAAGTGCAAAATAAACTGTTGTGCTTCAGCAGTCAGACTGCACAGCACTATGTCTGCAGCTGCACTAAGTGGCAACGTATGCAAGCAGACATAGTGAGCTTTCGGTCTTATTGTAATACTACAAATCAGAGCTCTATGACCTGCAAAAGATTCTGGAGAATAACTGTCTACATTCACTCCAAACTATCCTGTACATCATTGGAGCTAAATAGCAAACAATACATTACTCCACCAGCTTATCATCCCTTTGCCAGCATGAGCATCTTGTGTGTAAGCCAAACAATGGTCTTATGAACTAGCCTTTCAGTTTTGATTTGGTTTGATTTCTGGCTTATTTCAAAGCTTTGGCCAATCTTCCAAGAATCCTCTAAGGAGGAATAATAATAATAACAATAATAATAATATTTTAAAATGTCAGAATAGGGAGCTTCTACATGAGAGTAGGGAAGTGGAAGTAAAGCATTAGAATAGTGCATCCCACCTTGCCTTATCGCACAACATTGGTGTGCTTCAGCTGTTTTCCTGCTCCATTCCTGTGGGAAATGGTGGTAAAGATGAGTCTTTCACCTAAAAGATTTTTCCATTTAACAAAAAGTTTTGTGTTTACCACTTTCTCCCATGGGACCAGAACAGAAGAACAGCTGAAGCATGCAGACGTTGTGCAATAAGGCAAGGCAGGCCATGCTACTCTCAGGTAGATTAGTTGGTAAAGTGGGCCCTTGGTATCTGCTGGGGTTTGATTCTAGGACCTCCTGTGAATACCAAAATCCATGGATGCTAATGTCCCATAATATACAATGGCATAGTAAAATGGTGTCCCTGATATAAAATGGCAAAATTAAGGTTTGCTTTTTGGATTTTCAAGCCATGGATTGTGAAATCCATGAATATAGAATCTGTGGATATGGAGGGCCAACTGTAAATATGTTCCTAGATTGCAGCACTTTTGACTGCAGGTGTGAGACTGAGTGACCAAGTGTGTTTCAAAATAAAATGTTCCCTGTGCATATTCATGCATGTGATTGGAGAACCATTCCTACCTAGCTTCTCATTTCATATGCATTTTGTGGGAAATGTTCAAATATAGGATGTTCCACATACAGTCTAAAATGGTACAGTCCAAGAATAACATTTTAATGTTAACAGGTTCAAGTTGTGTTCATGAGTATTTCTGCAGAGCTATCCTGCACAGATGCAGCTAACAGGTCCATCTAGACTAAATCCACATGAACATAGAACTGGTTTTTCCAATCTATTTTGCTTTGCCAGTATTAGTAGTTGAAAGACAGCCTTGGATAAAGATTGTACAGCTTGTCTGTTCAAAACTAAATTGAAAGGGTAGCATTTTAAAACATATTATTTGGCAAATTTAAATTTGATAGTGTCAGATTTTACAGAACTTCTGAAAGTGTAGCTTAGTGAAAAGTCTGGAAAAGGAACAGAAAGTAGTAAGGTCACAATATATTATATTGTTTTGTTTTTAGAGGTGTACATCTGGACCATATAAATTCTTTGGGGATCCTTTCAATGAAATAAAGAAGAAATTGTGTATATGTGTTTAAATTATTTTGTGGGAGGAATAAATATCACTTAACTTTGTTTTACATATGGAACTAATTTCAAAGAAAGTTGTCAAACATCAAAGCAGAATATATTTCTGATACTCCCTCAAATGAATCATATAGCCTATATTTTGCTTGGGTACATTGTCTAGAGATGAAATGTCAAACCTTCCTAGGACTTCAAGAATGTGCTTGTGTGTGGATAATTTAGTTTCATAGGACTTGCTGAAATTTGCTTTCTTCAAGGTTTTACCAAGTGGTAATTTTCAAATGCTCCTCTAAATTTTCTTTACAGTAAAAGTTGGTGTCAAAGTAGTAGGGATATTATCTGAGAAATTTCACTATTCCTGAGAAAACTTTACATATGCTTAAAATATTTCTTCAGTCAAAATATGGCAAATGCTTAATGTAGAATTTATTGTATAGGGAACAATTGTGTGATATTTCTTAAGTGTGGTATAAGCAGCCATTCAAAAATATCTAATGCTTTTAGCACTGATTTGCAGATGAGAAAATATAATTTCTTTGTCAACAACATGTCCTTCTTCTGAAGTTTCCATTTCGACAGTTACCAATGCTAGGGATCTTGTTTAAGACAAGGGGGTGGGACAAGAGATGAAAAAAGCAGCCAGAAAGAATGCAAGCATTTCAGGATGTTTTCAGTTGGGGTGTATGGTTTTAGAACACTAGAGGGCTGTAGAAGTCTGTAATAGAGCAAGGGCTTATTTTCCTGTTAGAATTTTGTGCTGCAAACATAATCAATAAAGTTAGGTCTATAAACATTAATGTTATAGTATAGAACAGTTTTGTCATCTGTTATTTATGTTATATACATCTGTGGCCTTCACTAACACAATTTGTAGCTATGATTGCAAGTAAGTTTAGCATTATTTTCCCCCAAGTAAAACCCGCCCCACTACTTTCTCAAAGAAGCAGTGCTGAGGTGTGTCTTATGTACAGTGTTAATATATGTCCTCTTGACATTTTGCTTCATCTTATGTACCCTAAAATAAGTCGTTTGGTGATCTTACTGTTATTACCTGTTGAATAAAACACACCAGTGACAGTTCATATTCTTTTGAGAAGGGTTCACTGTATGTTAAGTACTTGTTCGTGGAACAGTAGCAGGTCTCCCATGAAACAGTATCATAGGCTAGCCAACAGTGTGAGAATTGATGACAGAAATTGAAAATCTTGGTGTACCATGAACAATAAAATAATCAAATACTTAAACAGAACCAGACAGAGCAGTCCTATATATGTTTACTAGAAAGTCATTCACACTGAGTCCAGTGAAACTTCCTCTCTAGTATAAGAGTAAAAATCTTCTGTGAGGTCTAGTAAGGGGCCTAGTGCCTAGTAAGTGTATTTAAGATTTCACCCGTTAACACTCACTCACAAAGGAAGGACGCTGTATACTGAATTTATGTTCTTAGGTTGTTGTTGTTGTTTGCCCCACACACACACACACACATCTGTGTGAAGAGAACAGTTTAGGTATCTGTTGAAATGGCCTCTAGTGTACAGGGCTGGCTCTGCCAGAGTAACACAGACAGCACAGGTGGAGAACACTGGGAAGATGAAATTTAGGTATTCAAGAACAGAGTTGTGCATGTCACACAGCCTATTTTATGCCTTCCAACAGCCTGCTGCCCACAGGTGTTGTAGAAGACACTGTCCCTTTGCCAGAACTGACGTAAGATTCAACTGGTAGTTTAGTCAACTTATGATAGGAACAGTCTCATTTTCTATTTTTAGGGCAAACTATTTTGGGTTGGCCCTGTCTGTGAATATTTATGCATAATAAGGCTTGAGTCCTGGATACCATGTGTGGCAAGCTTTTGATCCACAACAATTTGGGTTTCCACTCACTTTCATGGGTTTCTCCAAATCTAATTCCTAAAGCTAACTGATAGCTAATTTCAGTGTAGATTGAGTAGATCATAGGTGGTAAGGAAAATGTAAATCCCACACTCTCCATATGCTCTGTCTCCTTCCAAAACATCTGCTGCCCCTGTGCCACAAGTAGTTTTTTGAGGACCCTCCCCCCCAAGTGTAATAGCAGAATCGGAGGATTTTCAGGGGTGGGTGGGTGAAGAGCCAGAGACATAGAGAATGTGTATGTGTGTGAATGAAAATAAGTGTGTGTGTGTTGTGTGTATGTGCATGTGTGCACACATGCACAAGTGTCTATGACTATATGTATGTGTGAGGCTTACTCTTGTGGGTTGAACATTTGCCTTGACCTCATCTACTTGTGGCTAGCAGTTGCACACATTTTCTGTGGAAGGGAATGCAATCCTTTTATAGAAAATCCTTTTATAGAAGAACATTGCCCTGCCCTGTCATGAATACTTAGCTTGGAGTAAGTCTTATCGATGTTAATAAGAATTGCTTGTGTTTTGAAATGCATTTTTGCTGTTGTTGCTGTTGTTGTGTGCCTTCAATTCATTTCTGACCCTAAGGCAAGCTTATAGTGGGGTTTTCATGGCAAGATTTCTTCAGAATGGATTTGCTGTGGCCTTCCTCTGTGGCTGAGTGTCATTTGTCGAAGACCACCCAATTGGTTTCCATGACTGAGCAGGGATTTCAATCCTAGTCTCCAGAGTCCTAGTCCAACACTTAAAGTATCATGTCACACTAGCTTTCCCTATGACTCCACTGTAAATATTTACAAAGGAAAGAAGGACAATATTTCTTCAACTCCAAAAGAATTAGAGTGTGATCATGCAAGTGTATCCTGAAATCAAGCAATCCCCAGTGTGTACAACTCCTTCTTCACTGTGTTGAGGAGATTGTGTTGTTTATGACCTGAGTGGCAGCACTGATGCCATAGTGAAGGAAAGCTGGTGTGGATGGTGGAGCTGGGTTGTATTAGTTATAGTTATAATTCTAAGACTTCCCCCACATTGTTAGTTACTGTCATTATTTTTTTTAAAAAAATTACTCTTCATTTCTGAAAAGTCTCTGAAACACTTACTTTTAGTTACTTTATAAAATATGGATAGTCTATGGTGCTGGCTCGTGCTAGAAAACACACTCAACTCCTGTTAAGGATGTGCTGTGTTAAATTACTTGTACTCACTAGGGAGAATGAATAATTTAATCAATTTTCTCCCTGAGGCCAGATGTCTTTCAAAACTATGTAGTTTTCTGATGTCTCACAGGGGACAGAAAATGTAGAAAGCAAGATAGGGAGGTGCTCCCCCATGCCCATCCCCACATGACATAGGGAGGGTGTAAGGAGATGAACAAGGATCCTTACTAGACTAGCTTCTCCTTCACCCTACTTATATCATTTGGGGAGTGGGCAGGGAAACAGCTTGGGTGAACTAGGGGCTTCTCTACATTAGTGAAAACCCCCAAATCCCCCCTCCAATCTGGCCTAATAAAGCTACATGACATGCTGCCTTTTTCCCGAATCTAGTGTGATAATGCCACACAATGTATGGCCCTATCTGTACCAGAATTGGTGAATACTACCTTAATCCAAGTTTTAGAGAACTCACAGTTTTCTTTGGAATTTGCTTGAAACTCCAGAGAAAACTGTAGTGTGAATTGTGTTTTTCAGGGGATGGGGATTCAGGGGATGGGGAGGAGAGTGGGGATGGGGAGGAGAGGAAGGACAAGTGCTGCCTGAGGTGCCACCATTTCCCTCCTCCTCGGTGCCATTTACTCATTCCAAAGGCAGAGCATTGGCACTAGTTGCTCTCCCTGAGGTCAGAACAACTGGCCAGTCCTGCCATTACAAGTCTAACCCCACATTCTGCCTTCAGAGAGAGAGACTAGAGCTGGGGGCTCTGCTTTCATGGAGCTCAGAGTGGGTAGTTGTGTACCAGAAAAGCAGAGCCTTGGTGCTAGTCGCTCTCTCTGAAGGCAGAATGTGTTGCCAGCCTCACAATGGTTCTGACCTAAGAGCAGGTGATTATGCACTGGAAAAGCAGAACCCTATCACTCTTCTGGGCCATGCCAGCAGCAGCCGCACCATGGAGATGTGTGTGGTGCTTAAATCCAGGCCAGAGTAGTCTGAAGTGTAGACAAGCCCAGGTGAGAATGGGTGTGTATAGCCTTCTACGACCCTCTCTTAGCTCCACCCACTCTCCCTTGAGTGATATCAAAAGTGTAGTGGATAAACTGGGTGAGGATCAGAGAAGCTATAGCTTCACCGACAGTATTCTGATATCCTGTTCACAATGAGGCAGACATTCTCATCATTCACTGGCTATCAGAATACAGCCTGATCCTCTTCACTAGTTTACATCCCTGCAGTCCTGTCTTGGAGTAATAGCCAGGTGTGTGTGAGGATTTAGCATTCTAGTCTACTCAAAGACTGGGGGGAAATGGGAAAGGGGCTTAAAAATTTTCCTAGTTGGGGTTTCTGGAAATTTGAAAAGCCACTTTCTCAGAGCCTTACCACACTCTGAGGAGAAGTGGCAAAGCAGCAAGAATGTTCCATCATTCCTGCAGCCTTCCTGCATGACATTGGTGTCATTTTGGTGTCCTTTCCTTCTGGTCCCATAAGGGACTGAGCTAAAACTGTGTCTTTTTGCAAATGGATTTTTCTGGTCAGCAAAAACACATGATTTTACCTTGGTCTCTTTTGGGACCAGAATGAAAAAAACAATGATGCCATGTGGAAAGGTCGCAGAAAAGACAGAACAGTCCTGCTTCTTTGCCACTTTTCCTGAGTGTGGTAAGACTCTCCATTTTTCCTTTGACTATTTGACTGTTTTCCCCAGCCCTATCTTCTGTTCATCTCATCACCTCAACACCACAACACATAAGGAATCAGGATGAGACACAGTGTTTGTAGATCACTACCATGTTGATATCCTGCCTCTACCATTTCATGAGGCTACACATGTATAATGATAAAAATAATTAAAACATTATAATTGCACTTCAGAAGGACTGAAGTTTTCCCTCTTGGAGTTATAATTCTAATGCAATGTTGATGTATCATGATTAATGGGGGTGTTGTAACTAGTTTCTTCTAAGTTCTGAGTGGATCCTTAGCCATGTATAGACTAAAAACAATGTGTCTGATGATTGATATGTTAGCAGGGTTTGTGATTTTTCTTAAAAAAAAAAAAAGCAAAGATGGGAGCAAATTCCTAAGTATCAAATGCATAAAAATGTGTCAGTTATGAAGAGCACACATCATTATATTTTTTTTATTTTTTATTTTTTTCATTTTAACATGCAGGTCAGTAGGGTTGGACAGTAGAGTTGGACAGCTACATTGTCTTGGCTGTCTATCTTGTCAGTCTACCTGGATTTTTCATCAGACTTGGTTACTTACCCATGGATAGTCTGGTCTGATGAGCTAGCATTATTCTGTTCAGTTTTATCACTTCGCTTTGAGTCTTTATTTATTTATTTATTTTATCTAGAACCCTGAATGGATCCAAGCCCCGATTTGTAATAGTTAACAACAAAGTGAAGTCTCAAATTACCTGGAAATGTATTAAGAATGCAGAACAAAGTTAGCCATCTTTATTGTAATCTTTTTTTTACTTCGAACCAGAGACCTCTAGTTACAGTATAGCTATGGATAGCCATGACATCCTTTGGGTGGTATTGTCCCTGTAATTCTCTTTCCTGCACCTACAAACCCCTTTGCCCATGGCAATGGCCCTTAGGACAGCCCACGGCAACCCAAATGAAGCCATAGTGTATTCTGGACTAGAAGCTGAAAGCAGTTCAAAGATGCAAGGCAGGAAACGCTTCAGAGACACAACACCTGCCTTTGATCTTCCTGGCCTTTGATAGAGATCCTGTGATTCTTACAAAATTTTGATGAAAGTACCAGTTCATTTATTTATGTGCTACTTTTTTGGTCAAAGGCCTTCCTTTAATACATATGAGAGAGACCCTGAAGAAGGGATCAGTAGAGCAGAACTATGTAAGCCCTATATATTTGAAACAGACTATTTAAGTGCAGAGTTAAATACAATGGAAGGATTTTTCTTTGTTGAGTAGCTTATTGATAGGGCTGTTTTTTTTTTTTAATAGTACCCCTGGTTTCAATCTATGTAGCTCTAAAAGTATGTTGTTATAAATGGGCTAGTAAGGCACATAATATGCTTGCATATTGAAGGATGGTAAATGCATAGAGTTTGTTGTTTGTTTGTTTCCTATTAGCCTCTAAATCAGAGATGGCAAATAATGTAGGGATTTCCCTTACCAGTTCACTTTCTCACTTGGGAGGAGCTTTGGGGAGAATATGGCTCTTCCACTGTTTGGAGTTTCCTCTTCCTTGCTCTAAAACACTCATGATGACACACATCCTTGGTTGATGATCTTCCAGTGATGGAGACCCAGGCTATGAGGAATGGGATTGGACACTTGGATGGCTCTTATGTAACCCACAACAACCATGGGGGTGTGGTCCTAAATCTGACAGAAATTTGCCACCTCTGCGGCTACAGAGTCCTTCTCTCAACATGTCAGGACTTCCTGCTGTTAAATCTACAGCCTCCATAAGACTTATATCCCCATTGTGAGGGAGGGGGATAACATTGTGTGTGTGTGTGTGTGTGTGTGTGTGTGTGTGTGTTCTAATCAAGACTTCTGTACTGTGTGCCAAATGCCTCTGCTGGACATTACTGTCCTTCATATTTGTGCAGCAAAGGACGATATGTGGTACTTTATTGTGAGCACTGCCAGATTGATGAAAAATGCATAAGCAACCAATCCAATGTTTGTCATGTGTAAACATGCACAAAATAAGACAGCAGCTACCATAGCATATGCAGAAATTGCTTTCACAATTTTCACTAAAACCATTCCCACAAATGTGAAAAAGGCTGGTCACAAGCACCATGAAATATCCTGCTTTTCCCAGACAAGGAGGTGCTTTTTGTTTGTCTATTTAGCATTTCATTCTCAATCAATCCTGCAACATGAACATGTATATCTCTAATGTAGGTGCAATCTGTGTCACATAAATTTGCCTTCAGAGGTACCTCCACTCCTTATTTTCAATAACTTCCAATGGAGGTCATACTGGGAAGAAGAGGAAGTTGCTGGACACATTATATACAGTTGTATGAAAAAAAAGTACAACCTCTTTGAAGTCTATGGTTTTACAAATCAGAGCATAATAACATTCATCTGTGCCTTAGCAGGTCTTAAAATTAGATAAATACAACCACAGAGGAACAACAACACATGACATATTATACTGTCTCATGATTTATTCAACAAAAATAAAGCCAAAATGGAAAAGCTATACGTGAAAAAGTAAGTACACCCTTACTGCTTCCATAGGAATTAAGATGCTAAGTAGCAGATAGGTGCTGCTAATCAAATGCTCTTGATCAGTTGATCATCAGCAAGTGTGACCACCTCTAGAAAAGCCAAAGTTTTAGCAGTTTGCTGGTCTGGAGCATTCAGGTGTGTTTTAACACAATGCCAAGGAGGAAAGACATCAACAGCATTAGAGAAGCAATTGTTGCTGCCCAACAATCTGGGAAGGGTTATAAGGGCATTTCCAAACAATTTAAAGCCCATCATATCTCAGTGAGAAAGATTATTCAAAAGGGCAAAACATTCAAGACAGTTGCTAATCTTCCCAGGAGTAGACGCCCCAGCAAATTTACCCCAAGGTCAGACCGTGCAATGCTCAGAGAAATTGCAAAAAAACCAAAAGGGACATCTCAGACTCTACAGGCCTAAGCATGTTGAATGTTAAAGTTCATGACCATACAATTTAAAAAAGACTGAACAAGTATGGTTCATTTGGAAGGGTTTCCAGGAGAAAACCTCTTCTCTCTAAAAAGAACATGGCAGCATGGTTTAGGTTTGCAAAGTTGCCTTTGAACAAACCACAAGACTTCTGGAACAATGTCCTTTGGGTAGTTGAGACCAAAGTGGCAATATCTGGATATAATGCATAGCAACATGTTTGGCAAAGACCAAACATAGCATATCAGCACAAACACCTCATGTAGACTGTCAAGCACGGTGGTGGAAAGGTGATGATTTGGGCTTGTTTTGCAGCCACAGGACCTGGGAAACTTGCAGTCATTGAGTCAACCATGAACTCTGTATATCAAAGTATTCTAGAGTCAAATGTGAGGCCATTTGTCTGACAGCTACATTTTGCCTGAAATTGGGTCATGCAACAGGACAATGATCCCATGCACACCAGCAAATCTCCAACAGAATGGCTGAAAAAGAAAAGAATCAAGGTGTTGCAGTGGCCTAGTCAAAGTCCAGACCTCAACCTGTTTGAAATACTGTGGCAGGACCTTAAGACAGCTGTGCACAAACAAATGCCCACAAACATAAATGAACTGAAGCAACATTTTAAAGAAGAGTGGGCCAAAATTCCTCCACAATGATGTGAGAGACTGTAAAGTCATACAGAAAATGATTACTTCAAGTTATTGCTGCCAAAGGTGGTTCTACAAGTTGTTGTATCATAAGGTGTACTTACTTTTTCATGCCTGGCTTCTCAATTTTGGCTTTATTTTTGTTGAATAAATCATAAGACGGTGTAATATGGCATGTGTTGTTGTTCATCTGAGGTTGTATTTACTTAATTTTAAGACCTGTTAAGGAACAGATGATCATTATTATGTCCTGTTATGTAAAACCATAGAATTCAAAGAAGGTGTATTTTCTTTTTCACATGACTGTGCATGCTAAACCATTTTATGTAATGGGTTAATTTGCACCTCCTCCCAAACATTCTAAATTGTTTATTAGCAAACCTGTGATATCCCACCTGCACACGACAATAGAACACTCCTACCAAAAAGATGTATCATATCCCCTTTCTTATTGTGTGTTTATTGAAGGTGTCAGGAAAAGAAAACAGTACCACCTCACCAATACAACTAGCTTCAGCAGCTTTCCAACAGCTCTTTGGTTTTCTAGACATCTGCAATGAAAGCACAAAACATGAAACAAGCACCTTAGGAGAGAGAGAAAAAGAGAGAGAACACCAAAAGGGGTTTGCCTTTCTAACTGCACTTTTTTCAAATAAAGCCAATGCTAACAAAAGACAGGTGCATAAGTGACAAACTTGTGCTACCATCAAAATAAAGAGAAACAAAGCAGTGTTACAAAGTAACCCAGGGGTGGGGGGAAATAACTGTATTATCTTCCCAAAATGTAGGTCACATTTAAAAATTTGGTTGTACTACAAGTCTTTAGTATTTTATAGTGTAGAATGTCACATCAATGCTAGTTCTGTAACATGACTGGGAAGTGTTGGGTGGGAGCTACTATTATTTGGATTTGTTTGAAAGGGAAAACATCCATGTGTATATCAATATTCAGCAGGATCAAAGGCATGGACTTATGAAAAGGATTTTAAACTGGAATAGAAATTTATGCATTATACTGAGTAATGCATTATACTGGCCCATCTAGCATGGTTCTTGTTTCTATGAGTAGCAGGTATTCTATGTAGCATTTCCCCAATGTGTGTGCAATCATATGAATCCCATGAATGGTGGTCCTCTGCTTTCTGGAAGAAATATCTGATCTGGTACCCATTTTGGCATGGGGAGAGAAGAGAAGCTATGGTACCAGTTAAAAATATTAGTCCATGTGCATAGCTCAGGTGCATTTTCTTCTCAATTGAAATTATCAATTTCACAATCCAGGCTTCTTCTTTTGATATAATTAGGGCAAGTGTGTGTGTCTTTGTGCCTTTAAGTCACCTGTTGACTTATAGTGACCTCATGAATTTAATTGGGTTTTCTTAGGCAAGGGATACTCTGAGGTGGTTTTGCCAGTTTCTTCCTCTGAAACATAGTCCTCTAGTATTTTCAGGTTCTTTCAACCTTACTCCCATTATACCTGAAGATGTTTTATTGTAACCCTCCTTATACCTACTTGCAAATTTGGTGTGCTATGCTATTTGATGGAGAATTGTTTGAAACACACACATGAATAGCTGTTGAATTTCCAAGTAAGGATCACTAAGGTTTGGTGTGTGTGTGTGTGAGAGAGAGAGAGAGAGAGGGAGGGAGGGAGGGAGGGAGGGAGAGAGAATTGGGTTGCACATTCCTATTCCAAAGGTAAAAGTGGGAAGCATTGAGGTTGTTGACAAAAATTGTTACAGATATTTCCTCAATGAAGAAACTTCTCATAAAAATGAGTAAACAGGTGTATGGGAGAATGGAGGATTCTTAGGCTTGAATTAAAATTGATTTGGTCTTGGAATAATCCTAGACTGCATTTTTCTATTGAGAATGTGTCAATATTACACTGTTATATGAGTCAGATACCTTTAACTATCATGACTTCATCTAATGAATCCTGGGATTTATAGTTTTGTGAGTTTAGAATTATCTCTTACAAAGGTCTAGTGCCCTCCCCTGAACTATAGCACTGGAGTCCTCTAGCTCACATTCTAAGCACCTCATCAAACTAAACCCCAGAACTCTGTAGGAAGGAGCCATGACAATTAAAGTGATGTTAAATTGTTGCAATGGTGTAGTGTAGACCTGCCATATCTATGCACCCTGAAAGCTAATTACAACCTGAAGACAAGTTTTCAAAATGTATTCTCCATTAGTTAAAACATTATTTCTCTGTTGCCATAAACTCATCCTATTTTCAGTGGATAGCTGTATTCTATAAATGAAAAGAGTCCTGATTTTTTTTTAAGTTCTATTTAACAACTAAAAGTAAATTTGACCTCCTGAAATTAACTGCTGCTCCTCTTACAGTTGTTGAAGTTGCTAGATGGAAAATGAAAGTAGCACTCCACAAATTACTTACATTCTCCACTGTCTTGCACTTTGCAAAGGTAAATAAATGACTGCACCATGTTGGAGAAAATCATTTAGCTGTCAGTCAGAAGGATGAGCTGTGTCACTTGCTGTTCCTGCCAAAGGCAGTAGAGGACATCCTTTCTCTTGCCCTTTCTCATCCTTAAACAACAGACATCAATGTTGCTGAGGGTTCACTGCTGAAAATCATTATCATATATATTAAAACCAATTTCCATTCTAGTATGACCAAGAAATGGAACCCAAGTTGGCACCAGGCAGATTTGTCTATGAGACAATTTTCAGGAAAGGGAACATTTCCCTACAACTTGAATTCCAAGTTTGCAAACGCATTTTAAAGTCCCACTGATTTCATGTGGAGTGAATTATCTGCAGACTTTTAAATCAATGGGGCTTAAAAAGTGTTTAGCTAATGGCTCAATGCCTTTGTTAACTGTGGGGAATATACAGTAGCCTCTTTTCTAGATAGGTAATTCTTTTGGATAGTCTTTCTTATTGAGTTCATTGAAATGATACAAGGTAAAATAGTCAATAGGCTATCAGAAGACGATAAAAACATTTTCATGATAGAAACAGGAATAAGAAGACCAGCCACAATAAAGAAACCACACATATGGCTCAGTTGTAAAGGGCCACTTTTATTAAGTTATAATCTCTTTAACCCCTTTCTGAGAGATATGTGATGGGGGAGCAACCTAGTGTGGGAATTGTTGGGGCAGGAGGTCAGCTCCGCACACCCCCAACTTCCCTTGGGCAAAACACCTGAACCCCAGGGAGACCCCATAAGCTGGATTGGTCCCCAGCCAGTCCGCATCTGGAAGGCCAAACCAAAAGTCCCTCCCCAAGTCATAGGACTTAAACAGAAGGTTTATCCATCAGGCAGCCCCAAAGGAGGTTACTTTCCCCACCCCTCAGCTCATAGGATACTAAAGGGGTAGTTCCAGATCCCACTTCACCTCCAAAAGGGGGAGGTGCCAAGGTGCTCACTGAACTACCAAATCTTCCCCTCTACCTGCCAAGTGACCGCCTATTTAGGACACCACCCTAAGCCAATTGTCAAGCCCACATCCACAGTATAGGGTAGGCAAAAAAGACCCCAGGTAAAAGGGAACACATTTCTACCAGCCCCGAAGCGACCAATTAAATCACACCAATTCAGTGGTAGAAGGGTGGGCTGATCAAATGACAAAAAGAAGAAGGCAGAGGGAGGCTGGGTTTAAATACCCTGTTGCCCCACCCTCTGCTCTCTGAGCAATGGCGCAGTTGCCAAAGCCATGTTAAAGGCCTCCATCCTGCACTTCATCAAAGGGGGGTTCCTTCAGTGTGGTTATAACCACACTGGGAACCCTCTTGATGATAGATGCAGGAATAAGGAGACCACACACAATAAAGAGACCACACATATATGTCTGGGTTGTAAAGTACCACTTTTATTAAGCTATAATCTCTTTAACCCCCCTTTTGAGAGATCTGCAATGGGGGAGCAAAGTAGTGTGGGAATTGTTGGGCCAGGAGGTCATCTCCAAAAACCCCTCCCCAACTTCCCTTAGGCAAAACACCTGAACCCCAGGGATAACTCATAAGCTGGGTTGCTCCCCAGCCAGTCCGCATGTGGAAGGCCAAACCAAAAGTCCCTCCCCAAGTCACAGGACTTAAACAGAGGGTTTATCATTGAAATGATATGAGGCACAATAGCCAATAGGCTATCAGAGGACAATCAAAACATTTTTTCTGAAGAAATGGGAAATCAGGGCTTGGGGATAGGCTGAGTGGGCCTCCTGAAGTAACACTCCTTAGTTTCTCCTGTAGAATAATTCTCCAACAGAATAATTCAGACCCTGTTTCTTTATTTTTCACACACACACATACCACAGGGCAGCTATTGGTGGCATTCACCACTTCCAAGATATTTATCTGATTGCCATTTATTCATTCTTTTTTAAAAGTGCTGTGCTAAAGGATCCCTGTGTGGGTTGTTCGACGAGGGGGACTGGTCTTAGGGGTGGTGAATGCCACCAATACCTGCCCTGTAGTATGTATGTGTATGAAAAATAGAGAAATAGGGTCTGAATTATTCTGTTATACAGGCTGTTCTTTGTTCATCTGGAATGTATGCATGTTACCCTTACTTGCTTTATGTATACTAGGGAATACTGTATGGTGTCATGGAGTACAGGAGCTAATGACTGGTGACAAGCATTACTTGTCAGTTTAGCCATGTAAATTGACATTGTGTCTGGACTAAACTGGTTTCAGGCTGGTATACTGAGAGTGTCCGGTGGGCCAAAATCCCCAAACAAATTGGAAGTGTCTTGTAGAGTCATCATCACATCTGATGTATTTTCTCTGGAACTGTGCAGGTAATAGAACAGACACACTCTATGCAATATATTACTACATAATGTGATACTTAAGCTGATTATTTTGCTGGCAAAGGCTTTCTGTCATCTGTTTGTTTGTTTGTTTAACACTGAAATGTTCTTGAATGACATCCACATCCTGACATCCCCCGCCTTTCAACGACTCATTTTTCGATGGCTCACCCTTTCAACACTTTCAAATTATAGACAAGTTCCATTAATGTGATGAGGGATCCACTCTTCTTTACCTATGGAGGCTTGCTTGGAATGGCTTGCACACGTGCTGCTTGCAAAGTGAAATGAGAGTGAGGGAAGGCAACAACCCAACCATGGAGGCTTGCTTGGGACTGCTCACATGTGCAATCCCAAGTCTTGCCAACAAAAAGAGCAGAGCCCTGGTTGAATGAATAGAACTTGTCTGTAAAGGTCTATTTGCCTATGGTTTGCATGTGCGTGTGCGCCTCCGCCTGTCCCATCAGCCTCTCCACTTCCATCTGTCATGCTGGCTTGGCCAGGGCAGGGAAATACCACCCTAACTCTGCTCAGCCTATCTATCTATCTATCTATCTATCTATCTATCTATCTATCTAGTGTGTGCACATGTGTGTGCATGCCTCCACCAGTTCTGTCAACCTCTCTGCCTCACTCTCTGTGTGTGTGTGTGCACCTCTAACAGTCCCATCAACCTCCCTGCCTCCATCCCTAGTGCTGACCAGGTTGTGTGTGTGTGGGGGGGGGGAGAGAATATTGCCCCACCTCCACTCACTTTGTGTGTGTTTGTGCCTCCGCCCCAGCCAATCTGCTCCCTTCACTTGCTGCTGCATTGTCTCTGGCCCCTTTCTGCTCTCACCTCTCCCTTGCCTGGAGAAGGGCAGAGGAGTCTCCTGTAGAGGGTGTGTAGTCAGCCTGTGCCAATGAGGACCATGGAGAGGGGGAAGAAAGAGGGATTGAAAGGAAGAGATTTCTTCCTATGTGTGTGTCAGCGATTCCCTTCTTTTCTGGGGAAGGTTTGGCTTTTTTCTTTGGGTCTCCCACTCATTTGATAAGTTAGGGACTCGAGCACATAATGATTCCATGTTTTGACAACTTCCAGGTTTTGACAGTGCTGTGGTTCCTAACATGTTGAATAATTGGGGGACTCTTGCATAAGAATTCTTTGTTCTACCTGCACTGCTCCTAGTCAGCTGTGTCTAGAGACAGTAAAAATGCCATAGTAAAAAAAGAGCTTATTTCTTGAGGATCCTTTCCCATGACAATTGTGTTTTCTGAAAGAACGTGATTGCTCTCTTACATTGCACACCTCAGGAACCATTGCAGGATCAAAGCACCATTTGAACTAAAATATTTCTGTACACAGCAACTACCCACCTCCTCCTCCAAAACAGTATCCTCATCCCTTTTCTTTGTTTGAGGTGCACACACTCTGCTTGGGAGGTGGAACTCTTCAAAAAGTCCCCAGCCTTCCCTTCCCTCTTATCCCTTGCTTCCATGAGCCACCATGCAGATACAAAACCTGGACGGAGGGGCTTGCCTTGGGGAGATTTTCTGCTCCAGTGTCTCTGTGTGTGCAACATAGAATGCTACATGATCCCTTTGCATATAGCTCTTAGGACACACTTGACTTTTAAACATGTTCTTCTGAAACCACTGAAGAGACATGACTGTTTTGAAAGTCAATGTAATCTCACTTAGCTTGGTTACACATAAGGGGAAGGGGTTGCAGGAGAAAGAGAAGTGTTCCTGATCTGAGCTGAGACTCAAAATCCTTTCCCAGGGAACCAGAATCACTGCTTAGATAATACTGACAGGCATCCAAACCCTGTACTTTTTTTTTTTTTAGGCAATTGGAGAGGGAGGTGCAGAGACACTCTAGAGTTTTAACAGTGTGTTAACTTTGGTAAAGAATACCATGCTGTAGTAGTGTTGTGGTAACAGAGGAAAGGGACTGGATCTCTCCTGATCACTACCATTTTCTCACTCAAAACACTCCAACTGACCAACCAAAATCAGCAGAGAAGCACAATTGAACTTCAGCATAGGAAAAACATAGCAGGACAGAAGCAGTAAAGGAGGTCCTTATCAGATTTTTTTCTGTTGTTAAAAAGAATCACATTTTAAATGATCTTGTTTCTTTAAAATGACACCAACAGAAGAGTGACAATGTTATGTGGGAGGCCCCAACCACAGACACTATTATCCTGGCGCTAGTGTGTTTTACTGGCCTTGTGCAATAAGGCTCGAAGTGAATAACTATGCATTTGCTGTCTTTTCATGGTATCAAAAATCTGCCTGAGGTGGCCACATCATTCTGCCTAATGGTAGGGTCTAGCTGGACCTGATCAGATTTGAGCCACTATAAACAATAATATATTTGCCATGTTTGCCACTGCTTTGCTATTGTTATTCCCCCCACCCCGCCATTGCCCATATATTGAGCTGGGGATCAAAACACCTAAGATTCATGTTGATGTTGTCTGCTGTGAAGACTCATGAAATGTTTGTACTTACATATGCAGTGATTTATCTGCCTGTGATACAACCATCATGACTAATAGCCACTGACAGACTTATCTTCTGTTTATTTGCCTAGCTCTCTTTTAAAGCTGGTGGTGACTACTGCCACAGTTTTGACAAGGAGTTCCATAGTTGGACTACATGCTGTGTGAAGAAGTACTCCCTGTTATACATCCTGAGTCTCCCACCATTCTTCATCATTAGATGACCTCAGGATCTAATATTTTCAGATGGGGGGAAATTCTCCCAGTTCACTGTTACCACCTCGTGCACCACTTGATTCACCTCTACCATGTTCATTGATCACCATTCTCCTAATGAAATAGCTCCAACCTCTTGGTCATATTAGTTACTCTTTTATTTATGTTTCCCACATTTTCCATATTCTTTCTGTGGTTCAATGATGAGAGTCATACACAGCCATCCCAGGATGGTCACACCAGCAGTTATATACAGTTGTATGCTCAAAGGCCTCTGCCTTGCAGATGTTCATACTCTTCAGATAAGCAGGAGAGGATGGGGCTATATGATATATTCACTGTTGATTCAGAGCTATTCATCTGAGCTCCGCTTGCACATTTCTCTTACAGACAGTTAAAAACACCTGAACAAGGTTCTAGTTATGTCAATAACCACAACAAAACTTCTTTTACCTTTCTTCTTCCAAACTTTTTGGAAGAACAGTCAGAAATGCTGCTCTGTATAAAACATCCACTCTTTCAATCAATTGTAGAATTTTCCAATTTTTTTTAATTCAGTTTTTTAACTGTTTCAAAAGGGAGAAAAAAGTGGAACATGATTCCAAAGTATTATTACACATAACTACAGTATATTGGTGTGCATAATTAAGAAGCAATAAGCTACTAAAAAGCTTTATGTAAACAGTTTGCCTTTTAATACTT
Organism: Gambelia wislizenii; assembly: GCA_030847615.1. Lineage (NCBI taxonomy): Eukaryota > Metazoa > Chordata > Lepidosauria > Squamata > Crotaphytidae > Gambelia > Gambelia wislizenii. Next base: position 188,899,747 of record JAUMIR010000003.1, on the reverse strand, counting down.
CAAGTACCCTATAGTTTGTCCATTATAAACCACAATAATTAAATTCCATATCAGCCTGTTTCATGTGGTGTCATTTTTGTTGCTAGAGCTCTGGGGAGATGTGTTGAATGTGTACTGCTGTTATGAATGCTGTCTCTGCTTCTGTTTGCTGCCTTTGTTGATTGACACTTCCCTGAAAGAGTCCTTAAGAAACAATGTAATTAGGGTATTTGCATTGCCTGGAATTAGTTGACCTTTGGTGTGTCAGTAATTAGAGTTTCCCTGCTGTACACTGTTAGTTGCTGCTAGGCACTAACCAGGCAGAAAAGGTGATGGAGTGACTCATTTAGTAAGCTGCAAAAAGGTTTTCAACTGGTATTATAATTAACAGACAATTATTATTAACAATGCGGTATCATTTCATGGCTGTAGCCTGCAGATTATTTTTTTTAATAAGAGAGTAGCTTTTTAGAACTTTAACTTGCAAAGCTAGAAGTCTGGGTCTGTGCTTATTTGTCGGCCCCCATTTCTGCCATGCAGGGGGCAAGCAGGAGAGGATATCAGGGTGCCGTTTACACGATGAAAATGTAGTGGGAAGAATTCATGTCGAACCCTGATTGTTTACACATACATCGGGTCGGACACGTGATTTTTGGAAGCGGGGGCCACCTTTTATCCCACAACCTGCAGGACTTCCAGTCCCGCAGTTTGTGGCAGTTTTTAAAAAAGTCACGGGAGGATTCGGAAAATCAGAAATGTAAACAGTCCGGGACAAGCTATCTCGGTACTAGGTGATGACCAGAAATGGTGACTGGGGACAGGGTCAGAAATCAGCAACCAGAAAAGGAGGGGTCAGTCACCCGTTCAACATATTCAGCCTCACCAGCTGAAAACAAAGGCATCCCTTCAAGCTGCATGAAGGTTTGTGTGTGCGTGCGTGTACTAAATCACCCTGTTTGATGGATTTCTACACTGCAAACCCTTCAGCTTTAAACTTTTCCTCTCCTGCATGCTGGGTTTAAATTTTAAAGAGAGAGTAAATTATAGAGAGATCATGGACGGAGGATCGCCCATTCATCCCCTGCCTGGATCCCCTCCCTGGGTCTGAACGGATAATCAAACATTCATTCACCCCCCCCCAAGGCATAGTAAAAAATGCCAGCATCTGAGCAGATAATCACACATTCATTCATCCCCCCCACAAGGCACAGTAAAAAATGCCAGTGTCTGGGTCTTTCAAAATGCCTTGTGTGTCCTCCCCTTATGATCCCTGCACTGGCTTGAAACCTTCACTCCACAGCTGCCTCTGCTTAAAGGGTTAACATTTTAAAGAGACAGGACAACCGCAAGCCTCTGGCTCCCTGCACTCAGCTTGTACTGGCTTGGGCTTGTGTGTGTGCATGCATGGGCTCCAGTCCGCTCTGCTTTTGATCTCTCTCACACTCCCCAGCACCAACTGATCGCTCATTCCTCCCCAGTTTAGCTGGCTTTAAATGGCAATCTTTCATTTCTAAAGGAAAGCACAGGGTTTAGCCACTGATTGCAACTTCCTCTCTCCCCCCCTGGATTCCTCTCCCCATCCCCTCAGCACCTCATCCCCAATGGAACACTCAGTCATCCCATCATCACCAGCGCAGAAGCTTTAGCAAACATTTGAGCCAGCCAATAGCATCGCTCGTGGCGCGGAACTCTAAAGGAAGTACGTCACTGAGATTGTGAAAAAACGAGTAATCACATCCTTGATTGACAGCTAAAAAAACCTCCCAGGACAGTAAAGTCATGTAAAAACAACAACAACGGGGTAGTATATAGTGGGAGAAGGTACATATTACGGGATGGGATGCCATGTAAACAATGATCCTGGGATCTCCAGTTCAGAGACAAAAATCATGTAAACAGGGAGGGACGATTACAGGATCAAGAAATCCCAGGACACCCCGCAACAAAAATTACCGTCTAACTGGCACCCTGATTGCCTTCAGGACCCAAGTTAGCTTTTCCTGGTGACCGTCAGATGGAACTTCACTGGGCCAGTTAGTGTCTCTGACTGTCAGTGTGACTCTTACAAGTAAGGGATCTGGAAGCAGAAGTCTTCAATCCAATCTACCACCTTGCCATAAATTAGAGCTGTGCCTAGCCCCCGCCTCATTGTGCTTGGCAACTTCCTGGTGTACCCTCACTCTGGGGTTGTCTAGACAGTGAAAAAGCTCCTCATAGAATCTCATCAGAATACTTTTTGTTCCAATGAGATCCTGCAGTGATTTAATGTTTTTTTTTGGGGGGGGGGCGCAAAAACTGCAAACACTGCATAGGAAAAGCCTTAGCAGCTTTTCCCAAAGTTTTTTTTTTTTAAAAAAATATATGCAGAAATGTGCATTACTGCCTGTTTGGACAACCGATTCACAGCACAGCACATTCTGGAAGTCAAAAGTTGATTGGTTGGACATGTGGGGGTGGAGTTGGGCTTGCCAGCAACAAAGTGGCTGGAACTGCCATTTTTTTAGTTTCATGGTAGCAATCATGCACATTTTTGCAGTGGAAAGGCAACCAAACAGTTTTTTAAGTGGAAGGTCACACTTCTACAGCTTAAATTTAAAGTTTTTTTTTTTCAAACTTTGCAGTGGTGGCAACTTGCAGAGAATAACATGAGCAGTTCCCTTGCAGTCACTATCTTGATTTGCAGGCATGCCTCCATGTGAACTTCAAACAGATAACTTTGCATGCCTGTGATCTTGACAAAAAAAGTTGAGATAAATGAATGCTGCTGCAATTTTGTGTTAATGAACAGCAATCATTTAGAGAAGCCCACTGTCTAAATTTGTATCTTACCCTGGGTATCTGTTATCCACCACATCATTGGAGAGAGGAGGAGTTTTACTCAGCAGAAGTCCTAGTCTTTCAGCTTTGGGGGTTTGCACCTCCCCCATAACAATTTATTTCTCCTTCTGTTTTTTGTTTGTTTTTTCATTGTTAATCCATGTGCTCTGTTTGAGGAGGGGGGCTGGAAGAATCCCATGCCTCCTTGGGATGCAAACAAAGGCTTCAGGATTCTTTCAGTGATAGGATGTCAGCATTCAATGTGTTGTTTTACTGTTTTGATATATGTATGTAGAAATTTTATATGACATGTGCATATGCTAATTTTTTATTTGCAAATGCAAATTTCTAATTACTATAATATCAATAATTTTAATAGGAATCAAATGTTGCACAAGATACTGGGATAAATTATTACCATGTGACCTGTGTCCCTCCTCAGTTCACAGTCCAAGTACTAATTGCTCATGAACAACTTTAGACAGGTTTTTGTCTCTCTCTCTCTCTTTTGTCTCTTCTTCTGGCTTTTCTCATTGAACCAGACTTGGATTAGATTGACCTCAAACAGGGGGATATTCCCTGACTGCCCTTAAAATAAAGGACTGCTATGTATAAAGTAGGATGTGCAGGCACCACTGGGTGAGTGTACATTCCAAGTCTGAACTGTACATAATGGTTTGCCAGATGCCTGAATACTCCCGTGTTTTTGAAATTGCAGTCATGTTCAGAAAAACAGAAGCCAGTTTGTCTCGGTCACTTTACACAACTAGTATGAAGAATCTGTGCATGACTGACAGATGCATTTATTATAAAGTTTGAAAGGCATTTCTTTTTTTCTATTCCCCATGGGTTTATAGGTGATATAAACATACTTGCCTACTCTAGCCTAGGGAAGTTTGAGGATTTGGATCTTTGTGATCCCCCCCCCATTAAACAATAAGTCAGAACATTAGCTATTCACTGTGGAGAGCATGTTGTGAGTGGCTGATGGAGTGTTGGAGAGCAAATGGGAAGAGAGCAAAAGGAGCCAATCCTGTCGCAGGAAACTGTTATGGGAGGGGTCTCCTAGAGTGAAAGGTCTGGATGACAGTTGGGGAGAGAGAAAATGACAGCTGAGAAGAAAGATAACAGTTGACAGGGAGAGGGGGTGATGTGATGTGACCAGGAGAGGCTGAATGTGTGTATGGCTATGAGTGAAGCTGAGGAAATGTATGTGCAGGGAAAATATGTATTAAGAGGAATAAAGGCTGGTCAAAAAATAAAGACCAAAGCAGTTCTGTTAACTTGTTAAAACAATAAACCCATATTTATATTTATTATTCATATCCAGTCTCCTCATGAATTTATTTGCTCTTACTGATATGTAATTGGCACTCTAACCCTGTGAACACCCACACACAGATGCAAGTACTATCCATCTAATTGTGGAACTGTGGCCTCCACAGTTTATTAGTTTGGTGGCAGCTGTGGGATATGCAAAAACCCTGTGTCACAAAAGTGGTGGCAGCATAAGTGACGAGGTAGCCAGGCTGAGTGGTGATGTAGATTCAGCTGATACACCTGATCATCACATTCACTGGATTGGATTCCATCTCCAAATTTTAAACCACACCTTGGACATTTATCAAGATGTGTTTAAATATGAATTCTCAGATAAATTTCACAGTTAAACATATATTTGGAGAGAAGGTGATATTTACACACATTTTTGAGAGAAAAATGCAGTTAAATATACATCAGCATATGCATCTTGAGAGTATATATAGGAAATAACAAATTTATTTTTGTAAAATAATCACAGGCTGCTGTATCACCATGTCTTCTATAGAGATTAAATAAACATTAAAATGAATTAAAAATCTGTATTATGAACCAAGGAATGCTTTTCAGAAAACCCTAAAATCCATATCCCAGATAAAAAGCTAGTAAAGCACAAACAAATTAACCAGATTTGGAATATGATATCCAGCTCATAGCACTGAAATGACATCAAGAAAGGTAGGAGGTAAGGTTCTCTAATAGTCAAGTACCACCAGCTGAAAAGGTCCCATCAGCACTCACCTCACCTTGCACCTTAGTTGGCACAGTATTCATGAATGAAGTTTCAAAGAATACATTCATATTCAAAGAGATTTTTAGGGTCCTAGTGGATTCCTATGGAGACAGATGATTTCTCCAACATACCAGTCCCTGTGAAGGGTTTCAAGGTCAAGACAAGAGAGTCCCAAAGCTTGGAATGTGTGATATGCTCATACTTCTCAGTCCCCGGCGATTATCAGATGGGGACAAAAATAGTGTCCCTGTCTCGTTAATCTTCTCTCCCGCCCCCATACCGGCATGATAACTCAAAGTTTCACACTTATCTTGTTTGCGCGATCCTTCCCTCCCCTCAGCAGCCCAGGAGTGAATGCAGCTCGAACGAAGCTGCATTCACTTCCTGGAATGAAAATCCCAGCCATTTGCATGAGAGGATGGTTGCACAGGAAATTCAAAAGTAAAAAGCAAAATACACTTTAAAAAGTTAAACAAAGCATCTAATCACACTTTAAAAATTACAAGTAACCCAGGGAGGGTACAAAAAATTGTGGCACTTACCTTGTTGTCCCGATCCCACCTGGAAGTGCTCTGGAATGGACTTCCCACTCATGCTGGCATCACATTAGCATAACGGGGCACCAAAGGAATGGCATTAGATTCTCTGGGTGTGCCCAGGTGTGACCACACCCATCATTTTGTGACAGAAATGGAAAGGGTAATCTATTCATGGCTTAGCCCATAAATAAAAAGGAGTGCCGTGGGAATGGAAGCAGCATGGGAGCATAACAAGACAGAGATAATGTCATCTGATATTCAAGCCCTTTAGCGATCTCCTAGCATTGTTGTCACACTATGTTTAGCTGTCTGATAATTTCCCAAGTTAGTATGCTTGCAGCTGCATTACAATTAACTGAAATTTCTGGACCATCTTCAAAGGCAGCTCAATGTATAGCATGCTGCAGTTAATCTAAATAGGAGGTCACTGGGACATCCAGCTATCCATGACAAAGTAGAGTCATTGCTTGGGCACACGTGTGAGCTGCTTCAAGGTAACAGAATCAGGAATCACCCTTACATTACATACTTGATATTTTAAGTGGAGTGTAAGTTCCTTTATTACTGGCTGAATACCAGTTCACTAACTGTACAAACAGTATCTCCATCAAGTCTGGACTGAGGTTTACTTCATTGGCTTCCAACTAGTCTATCTATCTAGTCACAGCCAGGCACTGATTTAACATTATCATATTTTAACCTAAATTTGATAGAAATGAGAACTATTGGGGAGACTTGTTACTTCATCTGTCTGCAGCTCTTGGTATAGCATATTAATGCCTCTTATGACTCCAGGTGACCTCTCAGGTGACCACTCAGCAATTTATATAAATGTGAAAGATCATAAGTTGTAGAACAGAAGTCAGCACCAAGGAGTCTAGAGATAATCCACCAGGAACAATACCTCGAATCATCTGTCCAAGCAGGATCAGCCTATGCCAATGTAGTGCCTCCACTCTACAACCTGAATGATGCCAAACAGAATGCAGTTATGAGGAAAACATGAAAACAGGCCAGAAATAGATAAATTTGGCTGAGTAGGAATTCATGACATTCTTAAAAAGAAAGAAAATAATTGGCTAACATGCTTCTAATTTATTCCTTTCATGGATTAAAACAGCACATAAATGGAAGGGTTTGGCTAGGCCATTAGAAAGAGAACAGGTGTTACACCTGCTAGAATTGCTAGACAATATCCCCACTGACCATTTAGCATGCCCTGTGTAGGTCCAGGATGATGTGCCAAAAACAGGGAATAATCTTCAATGTTTGGGAAGAGGAAGTACAGAAAAAAGAGTTAGCAGATAGTATGATTTTTTTTTAAAAAAATATTTTATTGTAAAAAAACTGTTATATTGCAAGTCTGTGCAATAGGTGAACCACAAAACCAAACACAGTCCAAGAGTCTTTTAATTGTGGTGTGCCAGGCACTGTGGTAGTCATCCTGTTTTTTGCAACCCCCATCAGGCAGGAGAAAAGCATCAAAGCACCAACCGATGTGGGCAATATGTGGCCCTGGCCCACATGCCCCCTAATGCTCTCAGACTCCCCTGAACTGTCCTTTTTCTTGACCATAAAAGGGTGAATTACATTACTCAGGAGTCCCCACAAGTGGTGACTCCTCCTTAAAATAAGTTATAGCACCCACTCTCATGTACTTTTGTCATTAAAAAAAGAACCCCTTTTCCCCCCCAAACATAAAAGTGGACTTCCAGCTATGTCCGGGTCCCTCCCTCCATCCTCTGCTATTTTGGACAGAGCCTTTGGTCTCAGAGGCAATAAATTGGGCCCCAGATCTGCAAATGTTGTCCACCTTTGTGCTAGTGAGCTTACTAGAGTAAGTCAAAAGTTGAGTAGAACTTTTTCCTCCAACTTTCTTGGGTTGGCACCTGGTGGATCCTTTATCATACCACTTTCTCAGCAGCTTTTAAAATGTCCCAATTTCTCTCTCTTTCTCTTACTTTCTCCACATCATTCTGGTGTATTTCAATTGCTGCAGACTAAGTTCATGGTGCAAAAATCTCTCTGGCTTTTCTTCACAAAGATGCAGGAAGGACTCATCCCACACTTTCTGCAAGCGTGCTGATGACTAAAAAGGCCAATCCGAGATAAACAAGTCCAGTTGCAGAAATCACAGCAGAAGGTCTCGTTGGGTGATGTTTCTGGGTTGTGATCATTCTGCGTTGTCATTTCTCTTCAAGACTTGTTCGGCGTGAGTTCTCAAATAAGGCTGCAGAATTGTGGATAGTGCGTCTCCATGCCTCCTGATGTGAGGCCAGGGTGGACCATTGTTGGTGATCAATTTGGCTGAGCCTGAGATGTTGTTTCAGGGAGTCCTTGTATCACTTTTTTGGAGCACCCCTCTTAGGCTGAACCATGGCGAGTTCACCGTAGAGTTGCTACACGAGGGCTAGCATGGTCAAGTCAGATATGGTGATGCTCTTTCAGAGCCCTTTCTAATAACTAATGGAGTGAAGCAAAGTTGTATTCTTGCTCCAACTTTATTTACAATCTTAGGGTGCTCAGTAGTGGCTCCTCTTCGTCTTGGAAAGATGTGACCAGTGGGGTGCCACAGGGTTCTGTCCTGGGCCCAGTGCTATTCAACATCTTTATCAATGACTTGGATGAGGGAATTAGGGGCATACTTATTAAATTTGCAGATGACACCAAATTGGGAGGAGTAGCTAATACCCTAGAGGACAGGATCAAAATTCAGAATGACCTGGATAGACTGGAGAGCTGGGCCAAAGCTAACAAAATGAAATTCAATACGGAGAAATGTAAAGTACTGCATTTAGGGCGGAAAAATGAAATGCATAAATATAGGATGGGAGAAACCTGGCTGAATGAGACTACGTGCGAAAGGGATCTAGGAGTCCTAGTAGACCACAAGTTGAACATGAGCCAACAGTGTGATGTGGCAGCTAAAAAGGCCAATGCGATTTTGGGCTGTATCAATAGAAGTATAGTGTCTAGATCAAGGGAAGTAATAGTGCCACTCTATTCTGCCTTGGTCAGACCTCACTTAGAATACTGTGTCCAGTTCTGGGCACCACAATTCAGAAAGGATATTGACAAATTGGAGCATGTCCAGAGAAGGGCAACTAAAATGGTGAAAGGTCTGGAAACGATGCCTTATGAGGAGAGACTTAGGGAGCTGGGTATGTTTAGCCTGGAAAAAAGACGGTTAAGAGGCGATATGATAGCCCTGTTTAAGTATTTGAAGGGATGTCACGCTGAGGATGGAGCAAGCTTGTTTTCTGCTGCTCCAGAAACTGGAACACGGAGCAATGGATGCAAGCTCCAGGAACAGAGATTCCACCTCAACATGAGGAGGAACTTTTTGACAGTAAGAGCTGTTCGGCAGTGGAACACACTCCCTCGGAGCGTGGTGGGGTCTCCTTCCTTGGAGGTCTTTAAACAGAGGCTGGATGGCCATCTGTCGGGGATGCTTTGATCGTGATTTCCTGCATGGCAGGGGGTTGGACTGGATGGCCCTCGTGGTCTCTTCCAACTCTGCAATTCTATGATTCTATGATTCTATGATTCTTCAGCATGGTGCAAAAGTAGTTTACACTCAATTCAGTGTGTGTGCATGCGAGTGTTGTAGGCCCAGGTTTTCCTAAAATCAGTACCTAAATTTCAAGATTTCTCTGCTTAAAGAATAGTAGTTTTGTGTGTTCTTCCTTCTTAATATTTTTTTTTTGTCTTGTTGCCTGGTGTGATAGTGGGCTCTCCCATTATCTCGGCAACCCAGACAAGCAGGTAAACAAAGGCTAAGGGTTTCTCAGGTTAAGCTACAGTTCATGGGGGTCAGCATCAGGAGATAGCTGACCAATGAGATGACCACCTGGAAGGCGCTTCAAGATGCTTCTGTGAAGAGGTTATAAATGATGCCTCAGGCCATGAGGTGAGAGAAGAACAAAAGAGAAGAACAGAGAGACCTGAGATGGGGGAACTCTCATTCCGGCTGTGCTGTGGTGGTGTGCTTGGTAGAGTCTGAGTTGAAAGACCTAATCTTTCATCCCCCATGAACATCCAGCACATCTGGACTGCACTCCTCGTGAGTAGATTAGGGAAATGTTTAGCTTAGTTGCATCAGGGCTTATATTTACTTTATAAACTTGCCTAGAATGATTAGACTTATCTGTAACTTTGTAATCCTATATGTGCCTGAAGGAAATAACTATCTTTATTATGATATATAGTTTCTGCTTAGAATAAATTGCATTTTGAAAGTGCTTCCTCTTCACACCCTTTTTCACATGTCTTGTTCAGTTCTCTTCCCACAGAAGTAGTAGGAGGTGAAGTTCTGCAGAGACCAAGTGGAAAGTACAAAGGAAACCCAGGCAATGTCCCATTGTGTTGCTATGAATGGGAAAATTAATTCAATGGGTGGTGGCAGTGAGGTTCTAGATTAATCCTGGATTTGCCAGTGTGTGTGTGTGCATGCACACAGGAAGCAACCTTCACCTTTATGGAAAGGGGATGGAAACTGCAGCAAAGAAAATATGGATAGTCCACTGGGACTTTATCACACTACACTTTTATAGCACTATTATTCCACTTTAAATTCTCTAGCTGCCTCCTGTGGAATCCTGGGATTTGCAGAGAACTCTTAGGCCTCACTAAACTATGAACCCCAGAATTTCACAGGAGGCAGCTAAAGCAGTTAAAGTGGAATAATATCACTATAATAGTGTAGTGTGATAAAGTCCACTGTTCAGTTGTTTTTCAGAAAGAATAGTACAAATATGAGAACAAGTATGTGAAGTTTCTACAATGCCAGGGATACCATCATGTGATTTTTCTGAGTGGTTTTTTTCAATAAGAAAAGCTGGTTTGAACTGTTTCCCACTTAAGGATTTGCAAATAAACATCTGAAAGAAAGAGGGAAATGTTTACCCACTAAAGATGTTTTTGATGAAGCTCTGCTTGGGTAATTGCGTTGTGATTCTAGTTTGCTCAGTATTAGGTTCTGAAATGAAGCAACACAATTATTTTGGGTAGTTGCAATTCCATGGAATAGTATTATTTCTTATATAATGAAAACATTAGTTTGGCTCTGATCCTTCAAGCATGAATTCAGTTGTGTATAACCAAATTTAAATCAACAAATCTTGTGAGTGGTTTTTCTGCCCCCCCTTCATTTATTGTAACCTTATGCTGAAAGTATGTGAACCAAAAATATACCTGCCCAGAGTATATACTGAACAGGAGGAGCAATTTCCTTTCTTAATATACCTAATTTGTATTTAATATTGGAATGCATTTTCCCCAAATGAGCTTATTGGACTTAAATAATATCAGGCTTCCCTGCTAGATCAGTAAATCTAGCAACTTCTCAAGTTGATACTGAGCTCAGAATTTTCAAAGTTATGGTAGAAAAAAAAAAGAACAGCTAGTGGTTAATTTTAATGTAAAAAAGAAGTTTAGAGAAAACAGGATACTACAAGATAAAACGACATCCAGTTATGAACAACATGGATAAGCTAAGATTTTCACCAGTTCTTCTGGAGATGCTATCATCACCCTCAGAAATTAGGCAGGAAGTTACCAGAGAGAAATTCTTTTCTGTGGTTGGTCTTTGATTGTAGAAAGTAAAGGATGAGTGAATCACATTCCACCATTATAACCAGAAATGTGGGAGGAGGTTCTATATTTCACACTCAGAAAATGCATGAACAGATTTATCTGAAATCGACAGTGTAGGGGATGTCAATTTGAGGATAGTCCATGTCAATTTTAAGGGAAAAAGTACAAGTAATTGCTTGTCTTGGGAGAAGAGGTTGGGAACCTGATAATACTTTATCCTTTCAGTAGTATAATAGTATAGGTGTTTGTAGGTTTCTTCTTTGAAATGCAGGGTTTGTGACCCATTTTATCCTATGAGAGCCTATAATATGTCTTTTTGGTAAGATCAGTGGGATACTTTGTTGCTTATGGGTGAAAAGATGCTTATGTGAATTGACTAGATGAGAGAGATAGCAGAGCGGGAGTATTGTTGGCTACTAAGAAGATGGGAGAGAATCTATAGATGCTATCAGACACATGAAATATGGTGTCATAACGATGTCATATAAATGTGAAAGGGCATACATATCAGGTAACATTGTCCTTTCACATTTATGTCATGGCCAAAACCCGTCCTATTTTATTGACAGATTATTCCATCAATAGATCCCCGTGTTGCTTTAGAGCCAGTATTGCTGGTGTATGAAACCTTACACCATTTAACTCACACAAATACAACATCAATGGCCAGTCCAGCCAGAACACTTCTGGGTGAGATTGCAACCTTCAAGTAGGTGACACACTTTTTATGACCCTCTCCAGTTTATTTCGGATTTTTAAAGTATATTCCTGTGCTTTTTCAAACTTTTTCTGTGTTCTTTTTGTTTTTACTTTTGAATTTCCCATGCTATATATGTGCTCATGAGAATACGTGGAATTTTGAATGAGGAAGTGTTGTTCACTTCCTCTTTCATTGCTAGGAAAGCCTTTGGATGGGAGGAAAGGTAAGTGTGACATGGGGAGTTCTTTTGCCAGCATAAAAATGGAAAAGTTATGCCAGCAAAAGAATGGGTTTTAAGGGCGTGGTCTGATAAACTCCTAGGTAAGAAACCTTAAGTCTACTCATTAGCTTTTCCAGGGGGTAAAATCCAAGTGTTTTAAACTTCAGTTTCCATCATCTCAAATGGCCAGCCATCAGAAAATGGTGTAGTTTAAACCATCTTGTAGGCAAGAAGTTGAGGAAGACTGAACCAGTCAAGGGTAATATCTGCCTGTTATTTGGAAGACATGTAACCATTCCAAGATGGAGAGTAGGTTTTAAGTTCACCCAGTCACACTAGTCAAATCACAACATTGTTTTAGTTTTCTGGTAGGTGTGTGTGTGTGTTTGTGTGTGTGTGTGTGTAGAAGTGGAATAAAAGTTCCAAAGACAGAAGTCTACCTAGGTCATTAAAGTTAGATGATAGAATGTCACATTCAGGAGCTGTATACCTCTGAAAATATATTTTCATGGTAGACAGTTACTGTAAATGGGGGCTCTTTTTAACATACTACATTTAAATTGTTTAACTGATGTATGCTGTTGTTATACTGATTGTTTTCCATATGTTGTATTGAAACTGCAACTGGTAAAATCAGCTCTTCTCCTGCTCTTGAGAAAAGTCCAAAAGTGCACATTTTGTTTTTGTTTTGGTTTTGATAGACCAAATATATGTAGAATATGAATTGCCCATGGGAAGTTCAGATATGATACCTACAAAGCTTCTGTTTTTATGTAACATGAAGAACACTAATTGTGGAATTCTAAGCAGAAGGAAAATTGTGAGAAAGAATTTAGCAGTTTCCAAAAAGGCATTAAATATCAGTACAAGCTGAAGTTGTTGTTGTTGTTGTTGTTGTTTAATGGCTTTCTTATTTGTTGTATTTGTTTACTTCTAATTTAATTGAAATAATTGCATATGGCTCAAGAACACATAAAGGACAATTTTGTACAGGATAATTTTGACAATACTTTGAACAAAAGTGTGATTAACCGAGTTAATTATTGGAAGAGGTTAGTCATTCCCAACTAATGAGATACCAACCACAGTGAGACCACAGAGAAGTGAATACTATGGTATATTTTTAAAGAGAGAGGAAGGTTCTCAAATACAACAGTGTAGGTGTGTGTGTGCTTCAGTTTAGGTTTCTTTTGATTCACCACCCCTCAACTTTAGTTTATTGAAGTGTATGGTGAGTAGCCTAACAAAAGTACTAATATCCAGGAGACCAGTAGTGCTGGTGAATTGAAGGTTATTGTTTCAAACAGGGGCACTTTGCCTCCTTATAGAGTGTGGAAAGAAGCACACTAACCCATTCTGGTGGTATTTACAATAGCTTCTGGATAGGCCTCTGTTTAAACCCATCATAAGCATATGGTGAAAAAGATTGTGTTTGTTGTTGCGTTTGTTACCCAAATTGTGTGGGGTCAAGGAGGAACCTGCTCATGTCTAGATATTAATATGGGAAATTTGAATTAGCTCAGTATGAAGTGAGAGGCTAGGTAACTGTTGGACCTTCCGACCTATGTATACTGGTACTAACTGATGAGACTCTCAGCCAGGAAATAAAATAAAATGTTTTTTATTGAAAAATAATCTTGGAAGCATTCACGGCAACACTCAGGCTTCAAGAAACCACACAAGGCTATTGAATGGGGTAGGAAGCACTGGAACAGAAGAGAGTTCAGGATGATTGGCTATACTATATCTGTCTGAAGAGCAGAGATTCATGTAGCAGAAGATACTCAGATGGAGCTCTGAGGGTCACACAGTGGACAGAAAGAGTGATGGGATGCAGGAATCATTGAACACTTTGACTGTGTTTTGGGGTGATGTTTATACCTAATGTTTACCCTTAAGAGATGTTATGAGTGGAATACAATGTTAGATGGTGTTTCCCACAGTTAGACAATGGAAGGTCTATCTATGTTAACAACCGCTAATGGGTGAGACATTAAGACCACAAGATCACTGGCATGGAAAGCTATCCGAGTTTGAAGTTCACCTGGAACATGCTTGTGAGAAAAGACAGTGGCCACAAGTGATTTACTTGCCTTATTATTCCCCATACATTCCTTTCATTCCACCCCTTTTTTGCCTTGTTAAATGAGAGATGTGGAAGAGTGATTGATTGGTTAGAATGATAGAATTGGAAGAGACCCCAAGGGCCATCCAGTCCAACCCCCTGCTGTGCAGGAATAAGCAATCAAATCATTCCCAACCGATGGCCATCCAGCCTCTGTTTAGAAACCTCCAACGACGGAGACTCCACCACATTACAAGGCAGTCTATTCCACTTCCGAAGAGCTCTTACAGTCAGGAAGTTCTTCCTAATAGTAAGAGTTAAAGATACAGAATCTTTAGAATGGTTAAAGATATAGAATCACAGGAATTCCACAATATTCGATACCCCGAGCTGGAAAGCACAAGTTCACATAAAGCAGAACATTTGTACTGAGTAGGCAGACCTTTTCTGTAAAAAATAAAATAAATGTAATTTAATTTCTGTGCCCTAAAAATAAGTTATTTCCAACAGGAAATTGAAAATGTTCCTTGTTGTGAGAACCCCGAGTTAAGAAATGGACAGAACCCTTGAAGGAAAACAGCTCTTGCAATTTCTCTGTAGGAAGACCTAGGATTAATGTTATTTAGGGATAATTTTCTGCCCTACTAACAGAATAGTCCATGCTGAAGGGAATGTTCCCTAAAGAAGAGAAAACCACACCACAGACAACCAGAGGACCAGCAGTGAGGTGAAGGGGGCAAAGGAGTTTCTATCTTTGAAAAAATCCAATATACAGTGTTTCATACAATCAGAGTTGGAAGAGACCCCCAAGGGCCATCTAGTCCAACCCTGTTCTGCCATGCAGGAGTAAACAATCAACTCATTCCCGACAGATGGCCATCCAGCCTCTGTTTAAAAACCTCCAAAGAAGGAGACTCCACCACACTCCCAGGCAGCAGCATATTATTCCACTTCCGAACAGCTCTTACTGTCAGGAAGTGTCTTGAAAATCTTTCTTTTCTGCTATGGAAGAACAGCCCCCACCTGCCCAAGAATATACAATGTGAAAATCAAGCCAGGTCGCTGCAAACTGTTTATTTATAGAAAATGGAATGGCTCGTAAAAGAAACATGTTTTATTTTAAACAAGGGAGAGGAAGGAAGGAATGTGGCCGGGGAGGCAGCACATACAGGAACACATTACAAAAACCAAATGGCTTCACATGTTGCGCTATGAAGTAAAACAATGACAGTTAAACGTAAAAGTCACAGTCAGTGGTACACTGAGTAGTAAGTGTGTTTCTTGGTTTCCTTCTCCTTTCTGTTGCCATTTGTACAGTTTAAAAAAAAAAAAAGAAGATTAAAACATTCAATAGCGGCGGCCGAATCGAGGGTCGTTGGGCCGGTTTCCCCGGTCTTGTCCCGAGAAGCCTTCTCCCCGTGCCTCCCCTCCGTGCGATGCTTGGCCCTGTGGGCCGCCTGGCAGGAATCCTCCCCGTCGGGACCGTGATCTTCTGCTTAAAAAAACTTTTTCTTTTGCTCTGCTGCTTGAAAATAGCACTCAATTGTGTCTGTGAAAAACAACAATGGAGGCTCTGGCCACTTCATCGACAGCAAGCCTGCCCCCGTGCACACCCAACCAATCAGGTTTGATTTCCTGGATGTGCCCCAATTCAAATGGGTTGTTTAGACAGGCTGTTATACACATTTTCATATATATATATATATATATATATATATATATTTTAAAAAAAAAGATTGCAAGAAACAACAAAAGCTGTAATCGCGAACTACTTGGAGTTTTCAGTCCCCCTCCTTCCCAATATGGTGAATCCCACCAGGAGCTCATCTGGACAAAAGACATTCTGCCCACATTCATTGAGGATTTTTTTTATAATCTTAACACACACACCCATTTTCCTTTTCTCTTCCCACTTTCACCATTTGCCCACAGCTTACTTCAGTTGCTGCAAATTGAGTTCAAAGTGCAAAATAATTTGCACTCAGTTAACTCAGCAGGGAGGGAGAGGAGAAGAAGGGGTAGAATCTTACCTTCCCAGTAAGCTCAGGAAAAGAGCAAACTGCTGCAGATTCATTTAGCCTCTGTGTTCTTCCTCTTTAATAATGTTTGTCATCTTGACCCCACTCTGAGGTCCCATAGCCACACATGTCCTGGTTTTCATCTTTGAAATATTTCAGACCAGAGAATGGTTGTGGTTACTTTCAGAGCTCCTGCTTACAATGACAGTAAATTCAACTGAGGCTGAGAAGCGCACATCCAGTAGTCACTTTCCCCATGCTATGGAGAAAATATAATATAATATAATATAATATAATATAATATAATATAATATAATATAATATGATCAGGCTCAAGCAAAGTGAGTCACCAAACCCAAAGTTTCTTTTATGGCCTGGCATACATATTGGAACATTTATCTGAGCTGCTGGTGTGCTTTGATTGTCTTGTTGGTTCACAAGGTTTGTAGGCCTGAGATTGATCAATCACTGTCATGTACCATCCTCTATGTAACATGTGCAATGTTAATGGGCCGCTGCATATAGCGATGTATAAACAGGATTTCAGGATTTCATACTAGAAGTTTTGAAATCATTATTATATGTTGCATTTAATTGGAAGTTTCATACTGCATTTTTCCAGAGCTGACAGTAACACAAGGATGAAAAGCAGATATATTTGCCTTCTATCTTCAGATTAATGGCCTTGGATGCTTTTTTTTTTAACCTATTCACACACATAGACAAATGTAAATTGTATTCACTGGTGAGTAAAAGTATTGGGAACTAATTGTGCCTGCTCACTTCAACCCTTTTCATTAAAGCTGGCAGAAAGAAATTATGGTGCTATAGTTTGTTCATCCATAATTTCACACTCCTGCACCCTTGGAAACAGAAGGCAAAACTCTAGGGATTTCTCTGTGGTAAAACAGTTTTAATTAGTAAATAATCCTGGAGATTCACATTCAGAGCAAATCCTACTTAAGCATGCCACAGTGGAACTTTCATTCACAGGACTTTCTGATTTCTCAATGACTGGGTTAAGGATATTTTCTTTCCCAGAAGGGTTCTGCTTTTATTCTTCTAAAAGAGTTAATCAGGTTAGAAGAGCCCTACATAATGTCTGACTCACCAAATCATAAAGAGCAGTTGACTGGCTGGTTATGCACCATGACTTCTCAGATCCCTCCCCTTACAACAACTCATGCTATTCTGTGGCTACATACAGGCAGCAAATCAGTAGTTTTATGGACACCCTGATCCTATGGTAGGCTAGAAATGCTTGAAGAGTTTGGCATTTGTGGTTCGCTTTTAAAAAATTGCACCTTCTCCCATTAATACATGTGAGCTATCCACTCGTTTGCTTACTTTTAATGTTGTGAACCGCCCTGATTGGATTACCAAAGGGCAGTATATACATAATTTTTATTATTATTATTATTATTATTACTGCTTAAAATGTCTGGATGTTGTGTTGAAGTTTTGGTAGTTTAAATACATCAAAATAAACAAATACAAGTAGACCCCTATATCCATGGGATCCATATTGACAGATTCACTTACCTGCGTCTGAACAAATATGGCCTCTAGAGGTCCTCCAGCATGATTCTATGGTATGCTTGGGCTGGAAGTAATTCATTTTAATAGGGTTAGCTATTATCCATGATTTCTGGTATCCTAGTTAAGTGTAGGAACATATCCCATGCTGATATGGGATATATTTAGAACAGAAATATATACTTAGAGATGCATGAAAAATATGTGGCATTTTTTTTAAAAAAAATGTGTATAGTAATATGGATCCAGGATGACATTACATATAAAATTAGTGAAAGTATATGAGCTTGAAATAGATAATTTTGATAATTTTTATTTGGATATCATCTTACTGTTGTTGGGGTTCATTAATGAACTAGCAAGGGAAATACTGTGATTCTAATAAGCCCATTCAGACTCATGAGGTAACCCAGAAAATGAACCAAAACTGTTCATTTTGAACTGTTCAATATCAGCAAAGAAAACAAACAAACCAGTATATTCCTCAATGTCCATCTAAACACTATGCTTAAAAAAAATTCTCATAGGTGCCCCCATCCTTTCTTTAGGAGAAGGTGAGACAAACAGGGTATTTTTTTTTATTATTAAAAAAAGAGTCCTTTGAAGGTGAGTACTCAAAACTTCTTTCCATGCTTTTACACTGGGGAATTCCAGCTGTCTTTTCAGTCAGATCCATTGGATCCTTAAATGTGAAAGAAACATGCAGCTGCCTTCCCAAGCTTGGTAAAATTCTGTACAGCTCAGAGGGAATTGATTTTAGAGTCCTATTAAGTATCTAAAGGAGCATGTCTGTTTAGCCTGGCAAAAGCTGTCTCAGCAGTATCATTTGGCTTCAAAGGGAAATCCTTAGCTGACAGTTTAGCCATTCTGTTCCCCTTCAGCATCATTTCTGTATCAGAGAGGAATGAAAGTCCCATTTGATTAAGCTCTGAGCTTGTGTAGACACAGGGAAGTGTATGTGTGTAGGGGGTATGTGACAGACAATGGGAATGGAGGACAGAGACTGATTGTTCAAGGCAAGGGAGGTAGCTGTGACATTGGGATACTGTTGGATATTTGATGGTCCCTTTGCACCAGATTTTGACTGTTGCTTTTCTCAAGCTGTCATCACTTGTCCTCTCTTCTATCCTCTTTTCAACATGGTGTGAAAACCTTGGGTGGCCCAGACAGTTTGCTTTAATTAAATAAATTGCAATAAAAATAAATAAATAAAATCTGCTCATGGTGTAATTGATAAAATTACCATGTTGTTGTTAATTTGTTCCCTCAAGAACATTTCTTACATTGTGTGAATTCTTTCCAGGTAAACAAACAAAAACTACAGTAAGTAGCTGAAATAAAGTAATTGACTTCTACTTCTCTTCCAAAACATGAATAAAACCTAAGTTTTTAAACTAGCATCAAAACACTCATACCTCATTGTCTACAATGAGCTAATCTCAAGGGATTAGTGCTTGGCTCTTCTGCTATAGTTATATTTTCAAATAGTTTTGGCCTGTGTTTTTGCTGTTATTTATTTTGTTTTGTTTTGATGTGTGTGCTATAAAAAGAGCTTCGGATATACTGAGTTGAAGAGAGATTAATTTCTGTGCCAATAAAAGCTAGATTCTTTGAGCTAAATAAATTATTCAAATTAGATATTTGCTTAATTTGATTTGCCTACCTGCTGGGAGGAGCAAGGAGCTGCACTGGGTACTACAGCTCTGTTACTTAAGATTTTGTCATGTGTTTCATAGTTGTCTTTTGCACCCATATAGCTAATGTGCACATTTTCCACCAAGTTAAAACCATATGTGTATTTTAATCTGTCAGATGCTTTCAAAAGTATCTTTGTCTTTTTCAACCCCTGGCCCACAGGAGACTGTATTCAGTGGGTTCTAGGCTTCCCCTTGAGACTAGAAGCTTATTTGTTTTGAAAGATTTAGATTTATCTGGATGAGGATTTCTGCATCAAGTACAATTTACAACATTTTGTCTGTGCTGTCTCATACCATACATACAATAGCCCTGGCTACAAATTGGTTTTAATCTACAGCAGTCAGAGTTTAGGCAATGGATTCCTGATGAGTGTATTCTTTGGTTTCTGCTTCTTTTCCCCCTTCAGAGTCTTAATTTGTTTTGCCAACATGTCTGCTTTTCTGGCACACCTGCCTTCCTCGTCCAAGTGTGTTAGCTCTTCTCTGAGAATCAATCATGAGCAGCTTGCAACCAAATGCCTGATTACAAAGTTAGCAGAGCTTGAGTGCAATTACTTCAGCTCTATAGCCCTTGCACATTAAACCCAGTGTTAATTGTTTCCCATTTTTGCAACAATCCTTATAATAGGATAAAAACTGAAGCGATCATTCCTTGTAGTTAAAACAGCAGAAAATAAAGACATTTGCTCTGATTAATCACTGCAATATGAAATTAAAGGCAATCACAAGGAAACACACTCAGGATGTTTGTTGGTTGCCAGGAAAACCTGCCACTTGTACACTGCTGAAGAATTTATAGCTGAGGAATAGCTCAGCACAAACATTTCTCACATCTGCTTTTAGAACTGACAAGGATGCAGTGAGGCAGTTTTCTTGCTGGAGGATAGGGAGGTTGTCTTGCTTTGTCTTTAGAATGGCGTTCTTTACTGCTTTCTTATAGATGTTAATGTGTGGTGCTGATTCTCCAATCCCTGGTTTTATTGTTACCATGTCCTACTACTCCCTCCCTGAAATATCTCATAATTGGCAATATTAGACACATCAAGGGGTCTAGTAGTCCAAGGTCAGCCAAAGTGAGGTCAGATGGTGGTCACAAGGACCTGGGAAAGTGTCTTGGAAATATTTTAGCAGACACACCCAAACTAGGAGAAAGTGGAGGCCCTAGTAAACAACACCATTACAGAGGTATGTGTTAATCCCTTCTTGGAGCCCCTTGGCAATGAGTCACACATCCTAAACAAACAAGTGACCTACAAAACTCATACTCCCAGGAAATATCCCTCTGAACTCCCTCCTGTCCTACAATGTGAGGTTGTCATAAACCCATCTATTCCTATATTTCAGCCATAAACAGCAAACAGCTGAGTTTAGGTTTCCTTTGTGTATTAGATGGAAAGCCCATTTAAGCCCAAATGCCCCTCCAGGAAACCAAATGTAGTAGAAATATTAGCCCCAAACAATAGCAAGGTGTGCACTTGCTGGGCACTCTCTCTGTCATTACACCCTCAGATTGGACTTCCAGTACCGCCATCAGACATCTGTCTAAGTACTTCGCTATTCTTCAAGACTGGTAACTATTGCTCTATCTCTTGAATCTATTCCTCTGTGCAACCATTCTGTCATAAACTCTTCACTAGCCTTGTGTGTTTCTTGTGAGTATTTGTTGTGTGTGTGATTGCTTTCTGTGTTGTTTTCCAATTAAAAAAAAACATTTTATTTCACTTTAAACTGGTCTTCTCTGCAGTTAGTACTGGTATACACAGGAGAAAAGTTCCTGATGTTACATGCCTCTTGCAGCATTCCATTTGAGCTAATAATAATTCCCCAAAATATTAATATAATTTTGGCATCACAAGTGGGGTTCTAAAGCACTCCCACCTCTTCAGGTAACATTGAGGCTAAAGACAATGGGATCGCTATGTAAGATGTTCTAAGCATATACACTGGAACATGTCTGTGCATATGTGCATTAACATGTTTGTGTGTGCATAGGTCTAAAGCATAGTCACACAGACTGAAACTGTTCCATCCAGCAGGAAACAATTGTATGAAGAGAAATCCAGCATGTGAAGGCTTTATATCTGTATAATCAAGGGATGAAAATGTTATCTAGCATGTATTTAGCAGAGGTGTCTCCCCTGGTGGTGAAAGATGTCTGTTTTGGCACATGATTTTCCTCAAGAATCTTGTATTTAACATTGATTTCTTATTGAGATTGGCCATTGGAAGGTTACATGGGCTTAATCTGCAAGCCTAATTGCAGGGGTATAGGTCTTTGAGGAAATGTTGTGAGATCAAAAACAAATAGCATATTCACAGGAACATAAGGAATCCCCCTAGCATTTAGCTTGACTCAGTGTTAACATAACAGAATTAATTCTAGCCAGCAGAGACAAGAAAAGCACCTTAGTAAGAAAATGGTTAACAAAAGAAAGAAGACTTAACTTGTTACAATAAAACCTGTTTAATTTCATGCTAGTCTCCAGTGTCATCTGTTTGAACAAAGGCATATGGAATGGATTTGGGGATACATTTTACTTAATTTGTTTTATATCAACAGATGTTTACTTACTATCATTCAAGACAATTATTGTCCAGCTAGTCTGACATCAATAGCAGGGAAGATTCTAGAGCAGATCATTAAACAGAGAGTCTGTGAACATTTAGAAGGCAATGCCATAATCACAAAAAGTCAACATGGGTTTCAGAGAAACAAGTCATGCCAGACAAATCTGATCTCTTTTTTTGATAAAATTACCAGCTTGGTAGATAAAGGGAACACTGTGGATATCACATACCTTGATTTCAGTAAGGCGTTTGACAAGATTCCCCATGATATTCTTGCAAACAAGCTTGTAAAATGTGGGCTAGACAAGTTAACTGTTAAATGGATTTGTAATTGGTTGACCGACCGAACCCAAAGGGTGCTCTGCAGTGGCTCCTCTTCGTCTTGGAAAGATGTGACCAGTGGGATGCTACAGGGTTCTGTCCTGGGCCCAGTGCTATTCAACATCTTTATCAATGACTTGGATGAGGGAATTAGGGACATACTTATCAAATTTGCAGATAACACCAAATTAGGAGGAGTAGCTAATACCCTAGAGGACAGGATCAAAATTCAAAATGACCTGGATAGACTGGAGAGCTGGGCCAAAGCTAACAAAATGAAATTCAATACAGAGAAATGTAAGGTACTGCACTTAGGGTGGAAAAACGAAATGCATAGAAATAGGATGGGGGAGACCTGGCTGAACGAGACTACATGCAAAAGGGATCTAGGAGTCCTAGTAGACCACAAGTTGAACATGAATCAACAGTGCGATGCGGCAGCTAAAAAGGCCAATGGGATTTTGGGCTGTATCAATAGAAGTATAGTGTCTAGATCAAGGGAAGTAATAGTGCCACTCTATTCTGCCTTGGTCAGACCTCACTTAGAATACTGTGTCCAGTTCTGGGCACCACAATTCAAAAAGGATACTGACAAATTGGAGCGTGTCCAGAGAAGGGCAACTAAAATGGTGAAAGGTCTGGAAACCATGTCTTATGAGGAAAGACTTAGGGAGCTGGGTATGTTTAGCCTGGAAAAAAGACGGTTAAGAGGCGATATGATAGCCCTGTTTAAGTATTTGAAGGGATGTCACGCTGAGGATGGAGCAGGCTTGTTTTCTGCTGCTCCAGAGACTAGAACACGGAACAATGGATGCAAGCTCCAGGAACAGAGATTCCACCTCAACGTTAGGAGGAACTTTTTGACAGTAAGAGCTGTTCAGCAGTGGAACACACTCCCTCGGAGCGTGGTGGGGTCTCCTTCCTTGGAGGTCTTTAAACAGAGGCTGAATGGTCATCTGTCAGGGATGCTTTGATTGTGTATTCCTGCATGGCAGAGGTTTGGATTGGATGGCCCTTGTGGTTTCTTCCAACTCTACAATTCTATGATTCTAAGACTCCCCCCACCCCTTTTACAACCAGAGCTGTGACCTCAGGTTCTGAATTCCCTGCCTTGCACTTTAATCACACAGTCACCTTTACCTCTGTAGAGGAAAGAATCCAGACAGACTTTTATACTTCCGTCTTTTGTTAACTCAACTGTCATTTTCTGTTTAGCTTAGAAACTCAGCATCATAAATTTTTGATAACTGCTGCTTGTCTGACCTGGCCCTTGATTTTCATTGTTAAGATTCAGGCTAGCATTCCCATATGGTCCTGCTTAGTTCAAGGGATGTACATGCTGGACCTGGCTGATGTTCCACTGTTCTTGAGCAGAGTGCCAGCTGTTGGGCATTTGACTTGTTGCTGAGATCCATGACAAATTGCACTAGTGAGCAAAATCCTGAGTGGGGGAATACAAATCTGCATTGTTGATTTTGAATATATCTTCAGACAGTGATGCCAAGCAAGCAGTTTAATCTCTGCATGCTAGTCAGCTCTCAAAAATCTAGAAATTAGAGCACATCTGTCTTTCTGTTTCCTTCCATCTGCTAGTTCAAGGCACATACTTGATCATGTCCTCTCTTCCAACAGTGTGTGTGTGTGTCTGTTTGTGTATCGCTAAAACCATCAGTTCCATCTGATCTTGGAAGTGTCAGCCCTGGTTAGTACTTGGATGAGAGACCATCAACCAGGAGCTATAGGCTATATTTCACAGGAAGGAATTGGCAAAACCATCTCTGAGTATTCCTTGACCGTGGAAGCTCTACCGAAATTCATGGGGTCACTGTGAGTTGGCAGGTGACTTGAAGGCACCTATATGCATGTATATGGCATACAATGCCTTGGAGTGTGGTGGAGTCTCCTTCTTTTGAGGTGTTTAAACAGGGTCTGGATGGCCATCTGTCATGGGTGCTTTGATTGTGTATTCCTGCAAGGCAGGGGGTCGAACTGGATGGCCCTTGTGGTCTCTTCCAGCTCTATGATTCTATGATTGTATGTATAGAGAAATTGTGTGCACACACACACACACACACACATTTTCTTTTATAATTTTACAGCCGGTAAAACTAACATTTGTTATAGGAATTATATTTAAATACATTTTTTTCTTCTTTTTAATAGTAGCTTGTTGGTACAGCATATAATGAGTACCCGGCTTGTGGGGGCAATTAGCTAACACACATTGGAAACTGCTTAATGCAGTGTAGATGTGTAAATTGCTATTGCTTCAAACAATTTGTAAGCCGCTCTGATAGCCTTGTGGCTGATGAGTGGGATATAAATAAATAAATGAATAAATAAATATAAATAAATATTCTATGTATGAGAGCTCCAAGTCATTGAAAGGACCTATGGCTGAGCCATAGACCTCTAGCAAAGGATGGGAGTCAGGAGGGGTAAGAAAGATCTCTGTCTTGCACCAAGAGATCTGCTGACAAATAGATAATATAGGACAGGATGTGTAAATTCATGATTTTAGATAAAATCAATGATCAGTTCATATGTTTTTTGTTTATATAACTTTAAATGATAATGTATATAGCATTCTTATACTGATTGCTATTGATAGAAAACACTACTATTAGATGATTAGTGCTCTTTGATTTTAGATTGTTCTTCATTATTTGATCATCTTTAAAACGACTTTAATTTTCTTTCTGCGGTCTTCATGTTTTCTAAAATGTTCACTATTTTGAGCCAATTGTGACACCTCTCTGGAACATAAAAGTATGGTATATATAGAAAAAAATTCTGGGAAAAAAATGAAATATAATCATATGCACACTGTTTTTAGCAGAATCCCCCCCTCCAATGTCTTTTTAAAAATGTACCTTGAATGGTGTAGAATTGAGCACTTTTTAAAAATAATTTTCACTCACATCTAAATGGGTCTGATGATGCAAGGGCGTACAGCTGGAAAGACTAGTAGCCCAAAAGGACTGTGCTCAGAAGTTTAAAAAACACTGCTGCTTTGTTCTAATGTGTGTTGTCTTTCTTGCTGGCTGTGGCCTATGTGATTGTAAATAAAGTTAGGACAGAGCCCAACTTGAGGAATTACCTTTCAAAACAATCCCCAATTCTGTAAATTTATTAAATACATAAAATTATAAAATCATAATTATTAGCCATCCACTTATTTTATTTTTTATTTTTTATTTTTTAAGTACAATTACAAAGGAGATTATCAGATGCGGCAAAAGCATGTCAGAAGATCACAATGAGAACAGGAGGGGGCAAGATTTTCAGTCGGTGACATCCTTCAGCATCTCTGCATCGTAGTGTGGCCGTGAGTAAGGTGTCTCTTTTTATTAGTGGCTTGTCCCCATCAATACAAAAGGGAAGCCTCATCCACGGCAGCACTATGCCCCCAGAACAGCTGAAGGACGTCGACATCTGGTAAGGTCACCCTTTCTGTTCTCCTCCCATTCTTCTGACACAGTTTGGAACACTTTTTTTGCCACATTCTACCACATCTGATAGAGAAAGAAAGAAAAAAGGAGGTAAGTTGAGAGTACATAGGGAGGACGTGAGGTAGGCATATACATTAATATAAGCTTCCTATATTTCCCAAAACATTTTTTTAAAATGTTGATATCCATAAAAAGCATGTTCATGAATATTTAGACGCAGTAATGTTTTCTGATCATTGAGCAATACATGGATTTAAAAAAAAAAAAAAAAACTTTCCTGGCTTGAGATACAAATCTTTTATCAATAGTTAACCATAAATTACATTCCAGATCTCAGGGATATAATTTAAAAGAACATGTGTGTCTACAAATTAAAGATATTTCCAATGCAAAATTGCTATGCTATAATACATCCAGACTCCAAAGGAGTAGCCACTCCACACAGTCACATATTATATGACACAGAGAAGCATTATCAGTTTTATATTGCCAAAATTTAGCAGAAGTACACTTAAAAAAAGGAAAAAAGAAAATGTATGATACATTGCTCTCCTGTGGTATACAACATGACCTCTTCCCATGAGCTTCCTTGTCACCTGAACTTATGACAGAGTATGAAGCAGCAGCTCCAGGCAAAGAACAAGCCAGAACAGGAATCACAAGGTAGTCCTCTTCCACCACTTATAGAGGCCATAGCCTGGTAACTATAAAAGTACCTAAAATTTCAGATATTCTATGAAAGGACTGAGAATATCCCTTGATCTGGTACAATTGTAATGGAGTTATATGTCTTTCTCATTGGAGAAAGTAATTAATTTTGGATACCTCCATATTTATAATGGTAGCTTTTTAATTTTTTGCAAATTATCTTGGTGGAAGAACTCTGGTTGTATGTTCTTTGCCAGGAAATGTTGTTTTATTATGTGTTAGGCAGAATCAAGTGTGTGTGTGCACGCACACACACACGAATATGAGAGAGAAACAAAGAGAGGTGTGCATCATTTAAGTAAATGACCTCCAATAAAGGTATATACCACATCATTATAGATACAATTAAACTTGCCCAGGCAATGCTTGGACCAACTTATTGCTGTATATCTGTGGAGGGAGCATAAGCCAGTAGTTATACAGAACTGATAATACAATGGGGAGCTTTTGACACACATTACTGAATTGTCAAAGTAGTTAATTTGGATTGAATTAATTGTAACTGAAGGTTTGGAGCCACTGGAGGCTGTTTTAAAACAGAGATAATTTGTTGGGCAGGAGAACATGACTGGATTGTTTCTGAAGACCTCCCCAACTGTAATTTGGAAATTTTCCCTAGTTGACTGGCATATACTCCTTCATGTTTCTATGCAGAAGTATGTCCCATTGAATTAAATATGATTTATTTCCAAGTAGATGTGTATAGTGTCCACTCAGTACAGGCCCACTGAGAGGTACCTGGCACAGCCTGGGGACAAACTGACCCAGGAGTAGCCAAACAGCAAAACTGCACAGCACAATGGGCACAAAAACAAAGGCTTCAGCTAGCAGCTGTTTTGCTGCTCTGACCCATTTTCACACACAAAACACTTACAGGCAGCGAGGTTCATCCAAAGATATCTGGAGGCTTTTATCTTCAGTTGCAGTATAAGCAAACACACAGTATATACACAGCAAACCTTGTTAATAAACTCAACAGCAAGTTGTCCAATATCCACCAGCACTCCTCTTTCTCCAACCCACACATAATGCATCTTGTGCTTCAACTATATAGGAGCGTTTGCTAGTCAGCCTTCTACCTAGCCACAGCCATGAACAAACCCATTTCAGCTGTGGTAGTTTGGTCCAACATTTTTCCTTTTGCGCTTAAAGCAATATTACCATGACATACAGGATTACAGGTTCATTTCTAGGCTTTGTACCTTTTTGAACTGGATTTGAATATTGGTGGCAGGGACTCACATTTTTTTGTCCAGGTAAATAACAGACAGACTAACATGCACTGGGTAGGTGGGGGTTAATATTAAGCCACACAACCTCTGGGACTGCGGCTAATTGGCAGTGAAAAGCAATGGTGATCCATGCTGCCCTTTCATTCCCATTTGCACTGGGAGCAGTGAAAACAAAACAAAATACAGAGTCTTGCCATATTGACTAATTGATGACCAACCATGGAAATAACAAGACCAGACACAGAATGTTGGGTCAAATAAGGGCCACTTTATTTGACCTATATCACATTTCAATTAGGTTGAACCTGGAAAAGAGGAATACGGGGGACAAACCTGATATGGGTTAATCTGAGGCCAGGTGTCAGCCCTTGACTACCTCATCAACCTTCCCTTGGGTGAAATACCTGAGCCTCAAGGCTATTGGGTTGCTCCCTGGCTGGCCACTTATTGGAACGTAAACCCAGGGCACTCCCACCCAAGTCCCAGGACCTTCTAAGTGAGTGCAAACCTCCAGGTCAGTCTTAAGGGTAGACTCCTTCCCAACCCCTTGGGTCCCAGGATGTGAAGAGGCTGTTCCAGAGCACTATTCTTCACCAAAAAGGTGCCAAGGTATACATTGAACTCTTATATTCTCCCCCTGCTATCTGCCAGTGACAGCCTATGTACCAACATGACCCTTAGCCAATTGTCAAGTTCCCCCAGATACATAATGGGATAGGGGAAAAAAGCAGGTAAAGGCAAGAAAATTCCTACCCAGACCTGAAATGCCCCAGCAAAGCTCACAATGCACTGAGGGTGGGATGGTGGGCCATACAGGGAACATCCAAAGAGCAACATGAAGGGACAGCCTAGCCTTAAATATCCTCTGATTCTGCCCCATCATGTGAAGCATCCTGGTGCTCTGTGCCATATAAGATAGCCTCTGGCCTCTACCCATGGAGGCCATCAAAAGTGCACCCTCCCAACAGCATTAACTTAACAGGATGAGGTGTGTAATAATGGTTGCTTTTTCATTCCTCTGGTTTACTGAGAGAGAAACAAAGCAGACAAGAGAAAACACTTGTGTTTGGTCAACGCGCTAACATAAAGCTGCATTTGCCCCCTCCACTACAAATGAGAGTGGTTGGGCAGTGGCATTAGCAGACTGCTGTAACCTATACAAATTCCAGTCCCCTGGCTTATCATCTGCTTTCATCTGTTAAATATGAATGTAGACAGCAAGACACTACTCTCTAGTTATCATTATATATAACTGGAGGGGAAGATCTTATCTGGTGACATTTAATTTAGGTAAGGTAAGGTCAATGGCAATACAGATTGTATTTTATCAGTTGAACAATGCATTCATGACCTCCGCTTGGGTATCGACAGGGGTAGTGTGACCCTGTTGGTGCTCTTCGACCTCTCAGCGGCCTTTGATACAATAGATCATTCCATCCTCCTGGATCGCCTGAGGGGGTTAGGAATTGGAGGCACTGCTTTGCAGTGGTTCCGTTCTTTCCTCTCGGGCAGATCCCAGAGGGTGAGGCTTGGGGACAGTTGCTCTACCAGAATAGAGCTTAGCTGTGGCATTCCTCAGGGTGCCATCCTGTCCCCGATGCTATTTAACATCTATATGAAGCCGCTGGGAGAGATAATTCGGAGGCATGGAGTGCGGTGTCATCAGTATGCTGATGACACCCAGATATACTTCTCCATGTCTCGGTCATTAGCTTTGACTTCAGATGGTGTCTCTCCTCTCAATAATTGTCTTAAAGCAGTAATGGACTGGATGAGGAAAAACAAATTGAGACTGAATCCAGACAAAACGGAGGTACTAACAGTTACAGGCCCAAAACCAGGTCTGGGAATACAACTTCCAATCCTGGCTGGAACTACACTCTCCTCCAAGGACTGTGTTCACAGTCTGGGGGTGCTCCTGGACCCGTCGCTCCAGATGTCTAATCAGGTAAATGCGACAGTCAGGAGTGCCTGTTATCAACTTCGGCGGATACGCTAGCTGCGCCCTTTCCTGGAAACCAGGGACCTCGAAACTGTGGTACATGCACTGGTAACCTCCCGTCTGGATTTCTGTAATGCGCTCTACATGGGGCTACCCTTGTGCTTGACTCGGAAACTTCAACTAGTTCAGAACATGGCAGCCAGGTTGGTTTCTGGTGTTTCCAGAAGAGAGCATATAACACCTGTGCTAAAAGCTCTCCACTGGCTGCCTATTAGTTTCCGGGCACAGTATAAGGTGTTGGTTATAACCTTTAAAGCCCTACATGGCTTGGGTCCAAGTTATCTCCGGGACCGCCTCCTTCCGTATGACCCTCCCTGCGTACTTTGATCCTCTGGGAGGAATCTGTTACAGCCTATGAAAACAAGGCTGTCGGTGACCTCCCAGAGGGCCTTCTCCGCTGTTGCTCCCAGATTATGGAATGGCCTGCCGGACGAGATCCGTCTTATTACCACCTTAGACAGCTTTAAAAAAGCTGTCAAGACGGATCTTTTCCGGCAGGCCTTTCCTGAATAACTATCCCGGCCCAAGACTCGGCTGTCCTTCTGAGCTGCAATTAGATTTTTTAACTATTGTATGTTTTAATTTTTTTCTGTCTAATTTATATATTTTAAGTACTGTATCTTTTAATCTTTTATAATTTAATATTATTTTAAGGGGTGGGTGGGCTAGGGTACTGTGTCTATGGAGTTTTATATTGTAAGCCGCCCCGATTGCATTGCAGAGGGGTGGGATAAAAATAAAATTTTATATTATTATTATTATTATTATTATTATTATTATATTCTATCAGATTGACTAATAGTTGAAGAACCCAGTTATTTTATTTCTTATGGGAAATAAGTTCAAGTTAATCCCATGATATTAGCACTGTTGTCATCCAGTCACTTCACTCACAAAGTACCCTTGCTGTATCTAGGTAAAGCTACATCTGTCTTTACCTTACTGCTGTTTATGCTACAAGAATTTTAAAGTGCTGAAATACTCCAACTGTATGATTTTATCTACCTTTAAAATAGAGGCTGGTAAATAACTCTTAAGAGCTTCAAGTTCTTTCTTCTGCTGTAGTGACGTCAAAAACAGTATTCTAAATCTAGGTTGTATAGTTGCAGCTTCAGAGATATGAACAACATCTGCTTTTGCCTCCTGTGCAGAAAAGAAGCCCCTACTCATGGGCTTCTTCTTCTGAAGCAGGTTATGGATACCTGCTCCCTTTTATCATCGCTTATCATCCTGCCTACAGGCCGTGTGGAAAATTGCTCCGATTTTCATATCTGTGATCTGTCAAAGTCAAAGATCAAACCAGGAGCCTGACTGCTTTCTCTGTGTACTTTTTCAACCTGTGAAGTCTGAGATAAGATGACTTCTACAAACATTAGGTTCTATGATATATTCCATAGAGAGATAACACCTTAAATCCCAAACTACTGTCATTTTTTATTTGCCTCCTTCTGTCAGCCTAAGACATGTTGTGGATCAGAAATCTTTGTGATATGAGAAATATTTGATTTCATCATATTGAAGTTAAGTTGGTGCAATTTGCTTTAAAATATCTTTTTACAACCTCCACACCCCCACTAGGCAGACTAAGTATAAACTTTAATGGCAGTTATTTTTTTTTGGGGGGGGGAGGGTGAGAATAAGGGAAGATTCTGAGATGAGGAAGGGGAAAGGGAATATTTGTGGGAACCGTCATAGAAAGGGAAGATAAAACTGAACCCTGTCACTGGTAAACACTGGGAATAATATTCATGTCTGACTCCAATCTTGTATTTGCACAGTTCTGTTTTCAGTTCTATTTCTCAGTCCTGGAACAGAATATTGGGACCTGGATTTTATGCAGACTCTTTTGAAAACTATGTTCATCTCCTCCCCTTGAGAGTGAATTGTACAAGATGTGTACTAGAGCAGAAAATGTTCTGCTCCTTATGGCCAACAATGAAGCAGGAGTTCTCTAAATACCTTGAATCAACTTTGGAATGGATGATAACAAGGCATTCCTTGAGAATATCCCTGCACTCAAATAATCATGCATTTTAATTGTATCTTTTTGAAACAAGTAGGATAAAAGCATTCCTGTGCTTTGGTCCACAAGCCAACTTAGTCTAAGTCACTGAAATAACTCTGCAGTATCTGGCTTCAGGTCTAGAGTTCATGGACTGAGGAAGTTTGGCATAATGGACTTAACATATTTAAATTAAGCATCAGGTAAGTCATGATGCACATGATGTACTAAGTTAGCTATATTATCTTTGACAATCCATGTCCACTTTCTGCTTTTCCACATTGGTTCCATTTATCTAAGATGACAGCTGTGGTGTCTGTGGTATTAGTAGATGTATGGCTGCCTTCTAGAATCATAGCATGTTACAAAAGCTTATCCTCAAAGGGCAGTCCTGATGCTGCTGCTACTTTTTTTGCACTCTCAGGAGAAGGCATGACTGATGACTCAGAATTAATTGTAACCCAGCAAGGTGTCAGTGACAGATATCCATTACATGCACTAGTACTTGTGTGCAGGAGGCAATTTTCTAATGTGCTATTCCCCCTCGAGCAGTCCTCAATTGAGACTGCCTTAAAAAAAAAAAAAACTTTTGCAAAGGATTGTACATCCATATAGATGTCTCTTATGTATAAAATTGGCATTTGTACCATATTATATAGCTTTGTATGAATATGTTTGTGTTTATATTCATGCTGTCCCATACACACATTCATCTGTTGTACTGTATAAGTAATGTAAGGGAAATACTCGGATAGAGTGACAACTTTTAATGGTGTGATGAGAAGAATGAAGTTGTCGGAAACGAGAAGGTAAATTTTAGCCAAAAGGATATAAATGGATGAGATCATTGCCATGGATAGATGAGATTATGGGCCAAATATCCATATCAGAATTATTGTTGCTGGTACTGTTGTTATAACAAAAATATCCAAAGCCTGAAATATACAGTTCATAATATAATTTGAAAATTCATGGATCAGCTATTCACGTTACAAATGAATCTCCAAAGTTAAAACATGCTACCTCAAAAGTTCATCAATCCCGAAAATGCCCATGTCAACAATGAATTTAAGTGATCTTGCTGTAAGATTACTCAGAATTAAGAAGTCAAAGCTATGGACATTTTCAGACGATCCTTGCCGCACAAGGATCACCTGAGAGAGGTTCATTGCAGCAGCGCGGCAGAGGGTCGATTTTGGATGACGCCGTGCCTGCTGCGAGATCGTCCATCCCTCTTGCTCTTAGGTTTGGAGCCTGCCGCGCTATATTCGGCAAGATTGTATTCACGGATAACCTCTGTGAATAAAATCTTGCCGAATATAGCACGGCAGGCTCCAAGCCTAAGCGCAAGAGGGACGGACGATCTCGCAGCAGACACGGTGTCATCCAAAATTGACCCTCTGCCACGCTGCTGCAACGAACCTCTCCTGGGCGATCCTTGTGCAGCAAGGATCGTCTGAAAATGTCCTATGTCTGCCTGGGACATATTCCCTCTTTAACATCAAATAATTTGGAAAAACCAACTTCACATTCTGTTAAACACAAAGACATTGGTAGTTAATAAAAGAGAAATCCTCTCTCCATTCAGCCCTCCACATTTGTGAGTTTAATTTTGCAGATTTTATTGCTTGTGGCTTATTTGCTGCTGTCTCCACAACTGCCCTATTCCATTTTAAATAGGGACTGCAAGCCTCACGAGACTGAGAGAAACTGCAAATGCATGGCAAGGCTTGTAAGTACCTATTAAAATGGTGTATGGTAGCAGTGGAGGTTGCAGCAAGCCCCACCAGCCACCCACTTCTCCCTTGCAAAGGAACCCCACCACCTCAGAAGCATCCTCAGTGGGTTGAATCTGTGGATAGTACTGTTTAAGTGTGTTAAAATTGGTTTGGGAGCCCTAGAGATATCCATGGTTTTCCCACTTTCACAAGTGTTCTGCACTCCTAATCCTAGTGAATGTGGGGGGCCAACTGTATAACCAATTGGTTTCCTGCTTGTTTTGTTATAACAGAAATAATAAGTTTTAACTGCTCCCTTTTACAGTGTGTCTCAGGAGCAAAATGTGATCATATTGGATCAGAAGAGTTATTTATCAAGCTTTCTAAGAAACATTTGCTGATTTAATTGTTAAACTATTATTATACAGGTTCACTGAGGTATTGCTGTCAACCAGACTATCTACAGTACTTTTAATCTACAGTAACCTCAGCCCGAGTACAGCTCAATGCTTCTTTTATTCCTTAAAAAAGTAAAACAAAACAATAATCAGATGGGAGTAATTTCAAGGCTGGCATAGTGTATGCTTAGTATATAAAGGGACTGGGGGAAGTAAAGAGATGAGCAAAAAATGTAGGACACTTCCTAATGAGCCTCAGAACAATTGAGGATAATCTGCTTTCCAATGTCCTGAGTGCCTTGCATGAAGTGCAAGTTGTAAGTGTGAAAGATAATAGTTAGCACGAAGTGCAATACTTTGTCCGCTCTCCATATGCTGTATCTCTTGAATTCTTGCAATAAGTGTGACAGGTAGACCTATGTTATCATTGCAGAAAAGGAGATGAAGCTAAGAACAAAGGATTGTGCAAAGCTTCCTGGTAAGTCCAAAGCTAAAAGAAGTTTTGAACAACACCTTCTGGTTCATTGTTCAGTTTCTTTACCTACTCTTTAGTTATAAGTATACTGCCAGGATTTTGGAACTAGCGAGTTTTTCATAGTTTCTTGAGTCTTTCTTTATGCAGACCTCCAATTAAACTATTTGGTTTAGCTGATGAGCCTTCATTTTGCCAGTAGTGTCATGGAGTACACTGCAGGCTAGCTGTGATCTAGCTCTGTCAAGTCCACCTGCTTCAAAAGTTTCCAACGCTTAGAAAAACATACAACTCTCTTTAAGTGAACGATTTTGTAAGTCAAGTGTTTGAAACCCTGAGGTTAATCATAATGTACAGGGAGGGCCATATCCCATTAGATAAAAACTTGCCACCTTTACAAAAGAGCTGTGACCTCCTAGATTGCCAAGGTCACATGCTCTGTTAAAGAAAGCTAACCAAACAGAATACTAAAGGGATTGTCACTGGCTCTTTTATTTTCTCCCCTCTTACAGAAGTTTTCCTATCTTCTTATCCCTGTGTGAATCTATATCTCAGCTTCAGTGACTGGCATGGAGAAAAGCACAGCCTAGTTTCTAAAAGAATAATTATCA
Organism: Gambelia wislizenii; assembly: GCA_030847615.1. Classification (NCBI taxonomy): domain Eukaryota; kingdom Metazoa; phylum Chordata; class Lepidosauria; order Squamata; family Crotaphytidae; genus Gambelia; species Gambelia wislizenii. Next base: position 188,865,044 of record JAUMIR010000003.1, on the reverse strand, counting down.
GAAGGGATGTTGCATCAACCAAAGTTCCTGACATTTGGCCACAGAAGAGCTCCACATAGCTACTGTAGATTAGTTCCTTACATTTTGTCACACTTTCAAGTTACTGAGAAACAGAATCCAGGATGGAGTTGTGTAGGTTGGAGGCAGGCTTGATTGATGCTTAATGAACTAAGGTCACATAATAAGTCTAGACCCTGGATACTTTCCCTTTCTTTCCTACACAAGTGAATGTTGCCACTCATTCCTAACAAGAAATATAAAGGATATAAAGGAGAGAGAGAGAGAGAAACTCAGAGAGAGGAGAGAGAAAGAGGAAGAGGAGTGGTTTGGGGAAGGAAGCAAAAATTCACAGAATGGATCCTGTCATTCTGCCTTTAGGTGTCATGGAAGGGCTACAAATTATTAGATGTTGATCTCATTATTATTGCATTGAGACTCCCAGGGATGAGATGTGCTTGAGGGATTTTCTCTCCAGGTACAAAAATAGCCCTTGCCCTTGACTTGGGTGGAACGCATCACTCCCTTAGCTGGAATTGGCTCTACCTCATCCAATTGCCTCTACCTCAGGACAAATCCCAAAGCCTTTGGAATGCTGGAGAGCAAGTGTTGGCATGTGTGTGTAAGGGGCCTACTGCACTTCCCCCCCCCAAAAAAAAGCTGCAGTGCAGCAGAAATGTTCTGTCTTCCTTGCTGCCTTATTGAATGACATCATTGTTCCTCCAGCATTCTTTATTCCATTTCCATGAGGGACTGAAGTAAAACTGCATGTTTTTGCTAACAAGTTTTTCTGGTTACAAAAAGACACAGGAGATTTTCAGACATGCCAAAATCCCTGTTTGCCGCGCGAGCAGCCTCCCGAAACTGCTGCGCGGCAAGGGTCTTCTTCGGACGACGCTGTGCCTCTGGCGAAACCGTCCGTGTCACTTCCGTGAAGCTTCGGACGGCTCGGCGCCATATTTCAAGCACGGAGGCTGCCCGTGATTGAAATATGGCGCGGAGCCGTCCCAAGCTTCACGGAAGTGACACGGACGGTTTCACCAGAGGCACAGCGTCATCCGAAGAAGACCCTTGCCGCGCAGCAGTTTCGGGAGGCTGCTCGCGCGGCAAACAGGGATTTTGGCATGTCTGAAAATCTCCTCAGTTTTACCTCAGTCCCTCACCGGAACAGAACAAACAAACGGTGACATCAATGCAGCAAGGCAGCATGGAATACAGAATGTTTCTGCTGCACTGCCATTTTTCTTTGGTGTGTGTAAGCCCCTAAGTAGGTAAATTGAGAGGGGTACGCAAATTCGGATGACACTGAGAGGGGGAAGAGAGCTAATGTAATATTTCCAGTTTGGGAAAATAGAACTCATGTAAGAAAAGTGATGGGCAAAAGGTGGACACCTCCATTTTATTTCCTCCAGCTTGTGAAAAGTTGTGGTCCTTTCAATAGTATGTCATATAATTAGTAAACTCCCATTGACAGGATGTGCAATTTTCTGCTGTGAGTAATTGAGTAGCAACAACTATAACTGGAATTGATAAATAGGACTTTCATTATAAATAATGCTATCATCTACATATTGTGACATTTAGAAGTGCACACATTTAGAAACAAAATCTAGTTTATGCATACCCCACAGACCTCAACAAGAAGTGGCTGCTTTCTCTTTCATTTGACCCATGAAAACTCACTGCAGAAGAAATGAAACAATGCCTTTCCTCCCTTTTTTGTAGTTTTAGTTAAGCACTTAAGGATTTTTTTTTGAGGGGGGGGGGATTAACAGTTAAATTGGCCAAAGTTAATTTACTACACAGTTGCTACAGATGTTTATCCGTTTTTATCTATCACCAGAGATGTGAGCCTCTGAGGAATTTATATGAATTTCAGTTGTATTTCATACTAGATAGAACTTCTGCTATTTTTTGCTGTATAATTATTGGTCTGTTCTATATTTCTTAACTATTGTGAATATTTGCAAAGGTGAGAGAAGGGTAGGCACAGTCCAGCCAAAGCTAAGGGCTTTTGATCCCTTAGGATCCCGTAGAATAATTAAGCATCTTCACTGCCTTAAGAGGAGCCAGAGCAGAACCCTACAGGACCAGTCATACCATTAGGCAGAGGCAGGTGGTCTCCTCAGACAGCAGATTTTCTGGTGTCAAGAAATGGCAGCAAAATATCTAGCTAGCTAGCTTGGGTATGTTTCCTTTCCCTGTGGTCTGATTGGCTACTTAGGAAACATAACCAACCAATCCCCTCCCTCCTCTGACTCCCTCAGCCAATCACCACCCACATGCAAATTCCTTCTCCACCTCGAAATCCACTCCTGTCAATCTGCATCTACACCTCTAGCCTCACAAGAGCCCTCCCCTTCTTCTTCCCTTAGCCACTCACCATCCACATGTAAAACAATGCAATATTTTTTTCCTAAAACAATGCATGTAGCTGAACTGTGTGAACCTCTCAAATCTACTATAATGCTGTATGTTATGCTGGGTACAACTAGCTATTATTTTATTTTCTTGCTGCAAGGGAAGAGGAAATTTGCTTGTGGACGTTTCTAAAATAGTTTAGTTGGTCTAGGGTGTTATGGAGAGAACCATCATGGTGCAATGGTTTGAAAACTGGACTAATAAACTGGGAGATTAGGGTTCAAATCCCCATTTTAACCATAGAAACCCTCTGGATGACCTTGGACAAGTCACACCCTCTCAGCCTAAGAGGAAGGCCATGGCAAACTTCCTCTGAAGTAATTTTACCAAGTAAACCTCAGGATAGAGTCTATAATTCAAAGTCAAGTTGGGGCACATAACAACGACAACAAACAAATAATAACCATATACTGTATTATTAACCTTGTCCAGGGGTATTTGGTGGTATTTAATTACATTTGTTGCACTAGCTCAGTAAGCAAACTGTCTTGGGTCAACCTTAGTGTCCACTAGGAACAATGAAGTTGAAATATCTCACATTTAGACATCATTTGTCTCCTCTCCCCTTGCAGTGCCACCCAATGCAAATGGCTTTATCTTGTATTAAAAGTATGGTTTGTGTAAGTTTACTGAGAAACTGTTACAGAGATGCTGTCTGTGACAGAGCTATTTCACTAAAAATAAATTATGTTGCTAGAACTAGGACTATGAGCAAGAGAAGAATTCAACAGTTCCCAATCATGCAAATGGTCACACAACCAGTTGCTCATGAGTTTCGGTAACAGAGAGCAACATGACTCCACAAAGATACATGTTTTCTTCTGAAAATGTTATGGTGAATTTAGCTGCCCTGCCTTCTCTCTCCCTCTCTCTTTCTCTCTGGAAGCATTCCTGTTAATACACAGAAACTTTAAAACTGTGATTGCTTCTACTTGCAGTCTGAGAAGCTACATTCTACTACACATGATGCTCTGGAATCAGGTCAAGCCAGTGTGTGAGTAGGGGTAGGAAATGCAGTTTCCCAGCTACTGATTACCTTATTGTATGGTTATGTTTAAACTACATTACATGCCATATGAACAGCACCCCAATGAAAAAATGCTTTATTGGAAGTCATCATTTTATTTGAGCATTTTGAAGGATTCTAACCTACTACCCCAAACTCTGAAATAAACATCAACATCCAGGTGTTCTATTATATTCCAAGTCATCACGGATATTATTCAGATGGTGAGGATCTTGCCCAGTGCTGATTTAGCCTAAGCATAAGACTGGAATTGATTTCCTAAGCTTCAGACACATTAATTCTTGTTTTAAAAGGCTAAATGTGGAAATTATTAGCATTAGCTGACTCCCAGTTGAGTAAGATAAAGCAGGAGTTAGATTAGATTAAATTGTACCACTTTATTTGCTTGTTAGGGGGAAAATTTATTTCACTTTGTAGCTGAGATAAGTACAGATAGATACTGGGTGTTTTATTAAGGAAGAAAAAATAGATGACTTCCTGCTAATTGAATAGCTAAAGTAAAATTTAAAATAATATGCCTAAAGTCTGTCATTAAAGTGTTACCTTTCCATTGTGAAGTCTAAGTCTAACCTAATGTAATAAAAAAAGTTGATGAACCAAACAAAACTTTAATAACAACAACAGCAACAACAAAAGTATACTCTAAGAGGAAAATGATCTACTGCTATTTAATTGCTTCATGTTTACCTAAAGGACTGAAGTTGCTAAACTAATATGGTTTTTGAAGAATATTTATAGCTATATGGTGGATGTGTGGATTTGGCATTATTTTGTGGTGGCACAGAAAAAAAAGGAAGGCTAAAACACCTGTGTGTAAACTGTCCAATAGATAGTATGCTAAATAAGAGTAGGGATGTAAAAATCTCTGCTTCTATCTTCTATCTTTGAGTTTCTCAAATCCCACCTGCATTATATTCTTTCCTTTACTCCACATTGGATTGTGACATTCTTTTATTTTTTTAATTCTCATATTCAAATTCACACACTTTTAAAATACATTTCCCCTAATGTACATTGCCAAAAAGGGCATCTCTTTAGGTAATTTATTGAATTCCCTCACTGGCTAAAGTGTGTTTGAACTTTTTCATCTAAGTGCATTTAAACCATTTACATCTTAAAACATGCAGATTGTTTTATGTGCATTGTATTTCTCAGAAACACCTCTAAGCCTTGTAAATATCCAAATTCATGAGGTGAAGTACACATTTTCTGCCTGTTCACTTTCTCACTTTCTTTCTAAGATAGTCTCCTGCCTCAGGAAGTGTAAAATGCTACTTTTGTAGAGAGAGCTGAACCCCGAGAAATTTATTTCCATCCCTAAATCAGACTACTTCAAAAGAAAAAGTCCCTGCTCACAGTATTCCGGCTTCTGAGTGTTTCATCCTGTCAATAGAATAACAGAATAGCTGGTCATTCAGTTTTTCATCTTTGACCCCATCATTTTTGTCATAGCATAGCTTTTCTACCTCCTCTGAATAATGATATTAGAGGAACACGTATTGTGTAAAATATGAACTTAAGGAAGAATTAACTGGCAAAGTCACAGAACAATCCTATGTGTGTCATGCAACCATAAGTCCAGCTGCATTGAATAGAACTGGCCATGCAAGTTGATACTACATTCTCAGTGGCAACTAAAATTTAGAAAAAGATTTAAATAATTTGTGTAGAGAGCACTCTGGGGATAACATTAGTCAGAGAGTGAAGTGTTGCTTTATGGACTAGTCATTGAGGCCAATTTGGCTCAAGAGGATATAGCAATATGAACTGGATGGGTTTGACCTCTCATCTTTTCAGGGCTTATTGATGAGAGAAGGCAGGAAAGAGTTGGCTACATTTCTTACACCACAGTTTTGATGTGTTGATGGTCATGAAATGGAAGTTGTACTACTTATGGCTCTAGGGCTGAGAGCTGAGGTAGGTTCAGGTCAGGCAATGAGATGAGGCGAAATGTGATGCCTCACCACCACCTCATCCTGGGATTCTAGTGAACTACATGGGAGTATGAGATAGGGATATTGTGTCCATTTGTGTTAGACACATATATTTAAACTACTAGAGATACTCTATCTGATATAATAGGGTTTTCACGGTTATATGAAGTACTGTACTTTATTATATGAAGTAACAAACTGATTTTTGGAATGAACAAATGCACAACAGGAATCTACGGCCAAATATTGTGACTAGTGTACACATCTATTGGCAGAACAACATTTGCGACTACACTTGTTTTGCAGTTATACCTAGTAGCAATAGATAAATACTTTAACAAAGAAAAGATGTATGCAGTGGCCCAGAGGTGATGACATATAAAAACCATTGAGCATACATTTTAAAATAAACCAAAACACTACCTTAAATTGTCTGGGACAATAATACTGTGTTCAATAACACTCCCTCCCCAAAAGCATTTGTTAGTTTCCTTCATGCTTAGTATCTCAATGATGATTATATTCTGACATAATTTGATTGTGGTTTGGTTCATAGCTTTCTGTAAGATTAGATATAATGAGAAAGACTGCATATTCAATTTTCAGAAAAAAAGATTTCTATGTTATTATTTTAATACCACATGGGCAACTAATAAGAGTGACAGAACCCTACAAAAATAGCATATACTGGAAAAGACATGTTCAGGAACTGTCTTTTAAATATTCATAATAACTAATAATAAAAATCCAGGCTTTTCATGAGATCTAATATGCTGTGACAAGTAGGGCATAATGGTTCCCTTTCTGAACAAGTTAGAAGTGTTTTCCAAGAGAAGAACAGTTTTTAAAAAATCTTAGGAAATGGCCTTTGTAGGATGAATGAGCCACTGGCCACTGGACTTAGATTGCCCCCAGACCCTTCTGTTTACTACCAATCCAGAGGATGGCACCAGCTGTCAGCCTTGTGGAGCCAGAACATGGAATTAACATTATAAAAAGTAATTCATTGCTGTAATTGATACTATATTTTGCCAGTGATTTAAAGTCATAGTTAAACTATCAAATTAAAGTTTACATAATCCATTGTAATAAACAAACAAACCAGGCAAACTGCATTACTGGTCTACAAGGAATCCCCCTGAAACTGTCATCTAATCAATGGTTATCTTCATGGTTACAGATGTGATCTCTGCTTTGATAGTGGTCTAAGGGGATCCCATGCAAGATCCATCAAACTCAATGATGATTAGGGCCTCACAATGCCATTTTAGTGCCATACTGGCACTGGAAAGTACATGATCTATGGTTTTCATAGTTTAATCCATATGATTGGGAGGTAGTTTGAAAGAGGTCCCACTGAACCTTGCACTTCAGTTCTTAACCATTCTTTGTGTCATTGCAAGTCAGGGAGGAGAAAGGGAACCAGAAAAAAATTGTCTCTGAACAATGTTGGCTCTAGATTTGCAGAGCTTCTTGCCTTAGGCAGCAACAATACAGTAGGACCCCGTATCCAGTGATTCATTATCCACTGGACACAAAACAGGACACCTACCATAGAGTCTTCCTAGAAAATGTGACCTCTGTAGCCATTTTCTAGGTCCTCCAAGGCAATTCTATGGTATTTTAAACTGGAAGTCCCATTATTTTCAATGGTGTTTGCTATTATCCATGGTTTTTGGTATCCATGAGCCTCCCAGAACAAATCCCCAGCGGATAAGGGGTCCTACTGTACACACAATTACCTGGGAGTAGAGATGGGCAAATCTCGATTTCTCCAAATCCCAACAGATATCAAGAACAATGAAGCAGTTTTTTGTTCCTTAGCTTCAAGACACTTAGGTGTGGTTTTGTTTTTGTTTTTTCACTGTAGTGATGGAAAACTGCACAGGTTTTCTACAAAAGCTATGCAGCTTCTCCAGAAAGTTGCAGTTTTCCAGAGGTTGTGCAGCTCCTCCTGAGAACTGCACAGTGTACTCTGAAAACTGCATAGTGTTTGATATAGAAAGGATTGCTTTCAGGCAGCCACCTGTGTGTTTTATGCAAGATTGCTTTTTTATTGTAGTAAACAAGAATGTTGAACAACAAAATTATTTCACAACGAAAATGTTATGCAAAATCAGCAATATTACACATCAAAACCATGTGTGGCTGCAACTTTGGTTGGCCCAAGTGTTCTTTTTTTCCTTTTCCTGCTGCATAACATTTTTAATTGTACACCTTTTGAAATGGTAAAGGTTGCAGCCATGATGTGGGACCCCATACCACATGGTTTGTTTAGGGGTATAGCGTGCAATTTAGTTTTGCATTTTCTGCACTTTCCTAGAGGATATAGTGAAAAACAATGTAAGTAGGTGAGGCTGTATTTTTGCCCCCTTGAGAAGCTGTGCAATTTTCTGTGCTTAGTAAAAAAAAGACTGTGAGTATAGATTTTGACTGCAAAGCGGCACAGTTTCTCAAACTCTTTGCAGTTCCCCAAAACCAGACAATTTATGTTGTTCAAGGAACAATATGCCATATTTTTTCCTGCCTAAGTCAGGAACTCCAAATTCAACCTGAGTGAAGGAACTGACAAATCTCCTTTCCATCCCTACATAAGAGTAAGTTCTGTCAAAGAGATGGGATTTGTTGTCAGGAAATGACATGGATGTGACCACAAGATGGAGCTATAAGCTTAGAAATGAAAGTGGTTGAGCTCCAGTGGCAGGTGTGTGTGTGTGTTAGCATTTGGGAGTATGCACACTTGAGATGCCTGATGTAACAGGCATTGTTTAACTGCATATAAAGAGGAGATGGGAATTGTCTCCAGTGTGGGTTTGGTGTGGATGGTGGTTGGCGAAGCAGTTTGTTGGTTTAAGAAAGATTGTCCTATACTCTGTATATTTATTGTAAATATACTGCAGACAAAGATTAAAGCCCTCAAGTTGAGTGAAGGCTGGCCTTGTTGCTGTCTTTATTTGGCAAGCCAGAGCTCAAGGCAGTGTGCTGGGGTGAAGGAATTTTTCCTTCTCAGCCTGAAGTCTTTCGCAGAAGTCTCTCCAGAAACCTTCTCCTTGGCATCCTGTCGACGTGGAACAACTCTGCAGGTGGTTGTGGTGGACACAGCACATCTTTCTATGCCCCAACAAGGGTTATGGGCCCAATGTCCATGTGGACAATGCTTGAGAAGTTGTGGGAGATATAGTTCTGCGATTGGTGAGCTGTTTTGTGTTCCTGGAGGGCTGAAGAGAAACGTCCTGGAAAGGAGTGAGTTAAGTGTGTCTACTCACAGACTCTGCTCTTATCTGTTTGTTTTTGGAAGCTAATTGTTTTAGCAGCCTGCTTAGACTGTTATCAGTGTGTTTGTTTGCATCTGTTTAAGTTGCAGACTCAGTGCAAACATGGAAACAGCAGTCAGGTTTGAAAAGCTGTCTGAGAAGAACTATGCTTCCTGGAAAATTTACATGCAGGCTTTGCTAATAAAGCAGGACTTATGGGACTATGTAAAGAAACAACCTGACCCTGCTAATGAGGATGAATTAATAGGTGATGAAAAAGCTAGAGCAATAATTGTTTTGGCTGTAGAACCGAATCAGCTAAATAATATAAGAGATAAGAGGTCAGCATTTGAAGTCTGGAAAGCTCTTGAGAATGTCAACCAACCAGCTGGAGCCTTGTCAAAAATGCTGTGCAGCAGAAAGCTGTATTGTTGTAAACAGCAAGAAGGTGAATCCGTGCTTGTGCATTTAAAAAGGATGCAGGATAATTTCGCAGAGTGCAGTGGGCGTGGCATCCGAATAGAAGAAACCCAAAAAGCTTTTATACTCCTGAGTAGTCTAAACAGTGAATGGGAGCTTCTAATGTACATTCTCCAAGGAGTAGCCAAAGCTGATTTAACTGTTGAACTTGTGGCATCCAGAATATTGGAAGAGGCACAGAGGAGAGACTCAGAGGAGAGCTTCAAGGGAGTGACCAGCTGGAGGAGACAACCAACCAACCAATCCATGTCCTTGTCTGAGGAAGGGAGTGCTGCTGTCTGCAGAACACGGAGATGTTTTTCCTGTGGAGAGACTGGACATTTGATAAAGAACTGTCCTAAGGTTTCTGCAGCACAGAAAGGACAGAACTCACAAAGAAAAAGAAAAGATAAGCCCCAAGATGGGAGGGGGTTTGCTACTACTATAGAGGGAGTTGTAAATGAGGAAAAGGACCAGTCTGTCTGGATTTTGGACAGTGGGTGTTTTCACCATATGACCCCTGATAGGGAAAAACTACAGAGCCCAAAGCCAGCACCAGTGGACACTGTGGTATTTGCAGATGGTGAATCTGGCAGTGTAGAGATTCAAGGGTCTGTATTAATCCCTGGTTTAAGCAAGGTATTTCCTAATGTACTGTGCGCACCAAAACTACAAAATAGCCTTGTAAGTGTGGCATCCCTAACCAGTGATGGATATGAAATCCTTTTCTTCTTCTTTTTTAAATAATTTTATTATTTTTTTTAAATTAAAACAAACAAACAAACATACAATTACTACATAAAACTAACAAACATATATAATAGTGATTCCCTCCACCGAGGGACTTTCCTTTATATTCATCCCTCCTTCCAAAAATTCATTATTTCCATCTCAGGTTTGCTTCCTCTCCCCTTTATTAATACAAATTCTAAAAATTTACTCCATTTTTCACCAAAAACATTCTTATTTAACCCTCCTTTTTTCCCTTAACCATATTTGTTAATTTCTCATTTATTGCTATATTCCATACCTCGTCATACCATTCTTCTATTTTATATTCACCTTGTATTTTCCATTTCTTTGCTATTATTAACCTTGTTGCTGTCAACAAATTTGTTAACAAATCCTTAACTATTTGAGGTTCTTGTATTTTTTTACAATATGATAATAATGCTATTTCAGGGCTTAATGGTATATTTATCTCCAATATTTCACTTATTTCCTTCATTACTGTTTTCCAAAATTTCTGCACATATTTGCAATTCCACCACATATGAATATACATTCCCAATACTTGGCATCCCCTCCAACACTGTGCTGAATACTTTTTATCTATTTGATTCAATCGTACTGGGGTTAAATAACATCTCCATATAATCTTATAGTAATTTTCTTTTATTCTTACTGATAATGTTTTCAAATGTTGCATATTCCATATTTTTTCCCACTTAGATTTGTCTATTACAATTGTTACATCTGTTTCCCAAACATCTTTTAAATGATCTTGTACTTCTTCATTATCCATTAACATTTTATATATTTTGCTTGGGATACCCTTTATAACATTTTTCTCTTGAAAAGCTTTTGTAATTAATTCCTCAAATTCTGTACTTTTCCTACAACTACTCTCCTTTAAACAATTTTTTGTTCATCTTTCTAACTGTATCAAGTTAAACCATGTAAATCCTTGCTCCTTTAATATTTTTTCCATATAATTTTTATTTTTCATTTTCCCCATCCATTCCTTCAACCTTATAATTTCTTGTCCTAATTTTGCTTCCACTTCATTTCTTAAGTTTGCTGGGAAACCCTCTAACAATATTACCAGCGTTAATGGAGATATTCCTGGGACTAATACTTTTTTATATTTATTCCATATATCTAATATATTTTTTAAAGAAACAGATTGTATTGATTCCCTAAATTTCTTTTTTAGTTTACAAAAAAATATATTTCTTAATTTTAACTCTATTTCTTGTTTATTTATTTCCATCCATTCTATTTCCTTCACTTCCACAACACTATCAATAATATATCTCAATTGATTCGCTACGTAATATAGCTTTAGATTAGGTAAGCCTAAACCTCCTTTTTTTGGAGATTTATACCATCTATTTTTATTAATTCTTGATCTTTTGCCTCCATTACAATAATTATTTATCATATTTTGCCACTTTTTAAATTCCATTTCTGATACTTTAATAGGCAGCATTCTAAATAAAAAAATTATTTTGGGTAATATTTTCATTTTAACAAGCGCTATTCTTCCAAACCATGACAATTTAATTTTCCCATATTTCTCTATTTTTTTCTCCATATCTTTCCTTAGCATAGTAAAAAAAATTTCCTCTAGTTTTTCCAATTCTGCCACAATATTTATTCCTAAATATTTTATTTGCTCTTTTATTTTAATACATTTCTTTTTACTCTTCATATTTTTTTGCTCTGCCTCTGTATAATTAAATATCATTTCTGATTTATTCCAATTTACTTGTAAACCTGTCATCTTCCCAAACGTTTCCAAATGTTTCTCTATCTCTTGCATTTTTTCCAATGGATCTTGTATTGTTATTAAAGTATCATCTGCAAACATATTCAGTTTAATCTCTTCAATATTTCCTATCCCTTTAATATCTTCATCGTTTCTAATTACATTAGCTAATATTTCTATTACCATAGCAAATATTATTGGGGAGAGTGGGCAGCCTTGTCTTGTTCCCCTAGTTAAGTTTATTTGTTCTGTCTTACCATCATTTACTATTACTGTTGCTTTATTTTTTGTATACAATTGGTCAATCACACCTCTAAATTTTTCTCCAAATCCAAATGTTTTCATTATATTTTTTATTGCTGGCCATTCCACACAATCAAAAGCTTTAAATATATCTATAGCTATAAGCCCTGCTTTAATTTTCTTTCTTCTAATTATTTCTATTAAATTTATTACTCTTCCAGTTAAATTAGCCATCTGTCTTCCTTCTATAAATCCACATTGATCTTTTTGTAGATATTTGTACATAAATTTATTCATCCTTTTTGCCATTATTGCTGTTAGTATTTTTGCATCTTGATTTATTAATGATATTGGTCTATATGATTCTGGGTCTGTCAAATCTTTATCTGGTTTTGGAATTAATATAATCAGAGATTGTTTCTCTACTATATTTTTATAACCCAAAGTTTTTGTATCCATTCTCCATCTTTTTGCTAATTTATAATCGTTTATAATCTTTATATCTGAAATCCTTTTCAAAGGAGATGAGGGGATTGTGTCCAAGGAGGGAGTGGTATGTGGTAAAGCCATAAAGAAAAATCACATTTATCAAATGGTAGCACAGGTGCAGTGTGGGAATGTAACAAATAAGCCACTGCATGATGGGTGTGCTCATTACCTTCATAGAGTTATGGGCCATATAAGCTTCAAAGGTTTGAGAAACCTAGAGAAGGTTTGCCCAGAGTTCAAGTAGAGAACTGTAAAAGTTACCTGGACTGTGCTATTTGCAAAAAAGTAAAGGTCAAGGCTTCCCCTGTAGTGAAGGTGAGCAAATGCATAACCCAGAGGCCTTTTCAGGTTGTACATGCAGATTTATCAGGGGCGCATCAAGTAGAGTATAGGGGGTAGCAGGTTTACCCTACTGATAGTAGATAGCCATACCAGATTTACCTATGTGGAAATGCTTAAAACCAAAAGTGAGGCTGCTGATGTTATCAAAAATGGGTCAATTCTGTTGAAAGGGAGTTTTCCTACAAAGTTGCCACTTTTGTGACAAAGGTGGGGAATTCTTAAATAGTAATTTGCAGCAGTGGTTTGGGCGGAAAGGGATCCAACATAAAACTACAAATCCTGAATGTCCAGCTGAGGATGGTTTGGCTGAATGTAGGATTGGGATGATAAACCAAATAAGGGATTGTATATTAGAGGATTCTGGAGTGCCAGCTAATTTGTGGGGAGAAGCAACAAGAACTGCTTGTCATATTATAAATAGGTCATGGTGCAGTGCGATAAACCAAACATCATACTACTTATTGTATGGAAGAGCACCAAACCTAGAGTACTTAAGAGTGTTTGGACAATTTGCATCAGTGTACATTCTTCCTCAGTTCAGGAAAAAGAATCAGCCCAAAAGCCAAAGGTTGTGTTTTGTGGGCTATGAGGGGACCAAGTACAGGTTCCTGATGGATGGGAATAGGATTTTGTATTCAAGGAGTGCTAAGTTTGAGACTCATGCTGGGTGGAAGAGAGTATACCCTGACCAAAATGTTGATGTAAAACAGAAAGCCAGTGTGGTAGATAAGAACAATAGAAATGGAGGGGTACATGCATCCAGCGATGTCTTAGATTAGAAACCAGGTGTGTCACAACAGCCTGGAATTTTGAGGAAACAGGGCACTTTGAAGGTGCCTGGTACTCCAGAACAGCCTAGCACTTCATTAGACTTGCAACCAAAGCCAGAGATAGTGACTGTGAAACAAGAACAAGTTGAGACTCACGGGCAAGACATTCAGGCCAGTGTTGGTAGCAGTGACACTGAGGGTGGTCAAGGTACATTCCTGATTCCCATGAGGTCTCAGAAAGGAAAGTTCTTTGTAGTAAAGCAGGGACAAGCCTCTTCTGTGGCAGCAGTAAAAAGAACTGAAAACACTCCAGAAAAAGCCAGGAGAACATGCATTAAGCAGGAGGGGTGGAAGAAAACCAAAGCTCTGGTGTGTGTGGCAGAGCATAGCCAGGATATGTTTGGTGGGATGGTCAGGTCTGTAAGTAAAAGGAAATTGACAAATGACAGCACCAGGGAAGCCAGAGCCGGGTGGGTCAGTAGCATGGGCTATCAAGGTCTAGGAAAACACTTGACATTGTAAATAATGGGAACGGAGTCTCAGACTCTATAGGTATCAGCGAGTAAGGTCACAGTATATAAAAGGATAGGTGTAAATGACACATGTGACACACCACATGTCATTTGGAGGGAAATGTCAGGAAATGACATGGATGTGACCACAAGATGGAGCTGTAAGCTTAGAAATGAAAGTGGTTGAGCTCCAGTGGCAAGTGTGTGTGTGTGTGTGTGTTTGCTTGCATTTGGGAGTATGCACACCTGAGATGCCTGATATAACAGGCAATTGTTTAACTGCCTATAAAGAGGAGATGTGAATTGTCTCCAGTGTGGGTTTGGTGTGGATGGTGGTTGGTGAAGCAGTTTGTTGGTTTAAGAGAGATTGTCCTATACTCTGGATATTTATTGTAAACAAAGATTAAAGCCCTCAAGTTAAGTGAAGGCTGGCCTTGTTGCTGTCTTTATTTGGCAAGCCAAAGCTCAAGGCAATTTGCTAGGGTGAAGGAATTTTTCCTTCTCAGCCTAAATTCTTTTGCAGAAGTCTCTCCTGAAATCTTTTCCTTGGCATCCTGTCGACGTGGAACAACTCTGCAGGTGGTCGTGGTGGACACAGCACGTCTTTATACGCCCCAACATCTGTGATGGGGTTTGCTTCTCAGTAGAGATGCATAGAATTGTTTCTAATCTAGTGTCTTTGGAATGTTAGGTGATTGGTTTTCACTGTTGCATAATTTGTGTTTTAAGTATCTGTTTATTCATTTATGTTTCTGCTTGATTAATGGGTTGTTCCATTGCATGAGCTTGGATTGAGTAATTAAACCAAATAATTAAAAAAATCAATTATGGTAAATTAAACTGTTGCGTTACCTTATACCTCCTTACTTCTGTCCACTAAAGATGATATAAATAATAGTACCTCAGAGAAAGCATTCAGGCATCCTGCAAAGGGAAGCTGTTGAAGGCTAGCAATAGACAACATAACACTGCATTTTTCCAGTTTTAACCTCTCTCATTATTTATTTATGTACTTATACAATTCTTTTAATGTATTCAGGACACTTCTGATATATTGTCTCAGTAAATCTTTACCAACATTCAAGAAAGGTCAGTCATTACTGTCTCCATGTTGGAGATGTAAAGATAAAGTGAAGAGAGTAGTCACCTTACTGCCTGCACTTAGTAAGTCCATATATGAAGTTCTTCCAAACTCTTTGCACAAACCAAGATTTCAAAGCTCATGGCTTATATTCCCACCTATGGTACTATAGAATAGCCACAGAAGTTATTTAAATCAGAAGTGGATAATTTCCAACAGTGTGGGGACTGGAAGGGGGACAATTTACCACACACATCTGGGATCACACAGGCTGCAGAAGGCTTAGAATTGCAAAGCAAATAAACCAAAACTTAAGTTGACCAGAGGTCCACTTCAGGTTTCTTTTTGGCTTGTGTTTGCCTTTACAGCTTTAATGCAGCCTGCAGCTAGGTCTACCACATAGCCACCACTTCTGAGTGCCTTCCTAAGGGAGAAGCATGGATCAGGGGACTTCAGGGGAGAATTCATAGGCTAAAAAAACACCCTGATGTTTGCATGCATTCCATGGACCATATTCTGTTGACTTAAAGGGATAGAGAGTCATTAAGCTCTTACAATATTAACTTCACTTTTCCTTGTCTTGTTAAGACACTATGATGCATATGTAGAAGAGGTGGGGAGAGACTCTATGTTGTCCTTATTATCGTCATGTATTTAGCTGAAGGTTTGTAAAAAGCTTCTCAGCTGGAAACATAAGTCTGCACAGGGCTAAAGTGAAAACATAAGAGCCACGTTTCATCATATAGTTAAGAATTCAGTTTATACAGTGGCCTACCAAAGGTCTATGAGACACCCATGCCAGGATAAGACTGTTATAGCACCTTCCTGCTGATGCCTGCAAACTGATATACACACATGCTGCCTCTCATACTGCAGAATATATGTAGTCATCATGATTGGAAGGCATTGGTAACCTTATCTATCACATTTGTCTCTAGTGTACTTTTAAAGCCATCTGACTAAATGACCACCTCTTTGCCTTGTGGTAGCAAATGCCATAGTTTGACTGTGCACTGTGTGAAGTGATCATTCCTTTTATCTGTCCTAAATAGCTGATTGTGATTCATTGGATGACCCTAGGTCTTACAACCAAGGAAGAAAGAATTCTGCTTAATCACTTTATCCATGCCATGCATAATTGCATTTTCCCATCTGATATCCCTCTTATCTAGACAATCTGTCTCGTCTAGGAAGCCCTGGGGCTAAATAGCCACCACTCACTCCAGGTTTTTGCCCCAGAATGGAATATTTGGTACTTGCCAGTAATTATACAATATAATAGGGTCCATATAGGGT
The DNA here is from genome assembly GCA_030847615.1 of Gambelia wislizenii. Lineage (NCBI taxonomy): Eukaryota > Metazoa > Chordata > Lepidosauria > Squamata > Crotaphytidae > Gambelia > Gambelia wislizenii. The sequence goes on along the minus strand of JAUMIR010000003.1, from coordinate 188,848,728 downwards.
CTTTTTACAGATGCCACTCTATGAATGATAAAGCCTTTCCTTGTTGAAAATGTATCTCCATACCCATGCAGCTGATGCAAATGGGGTGGTTGAATCTCCTTCCTGAAAGGAGGCCAAACTGATCACATGAGCAGGGTAAAGTCAGAGGGCTTTTATGCCTCAGCCACCCCCTCACATGCCTCTTTCTCTCTGTTTTTGTGAGCCACCCAGCCTCAGTGCACTGTGAGTAAATCTGGTTGCTTCAGAGGCCAGGTAGGAATTGTCTACCCTTATGAAAGGGTTTTTTTGTTTTTTTGTCTACGCCACACTGTAGCTGTGGGTAATGGATTAATTGGCTTGGGTTGGGTCAGTAAATAGGCTGGTATTTTGGCAAGTAGCAGTGGGATAATTTTATAGTCTGGTGTACATCTTGGCACCCTTTTGGTGAAGGATTGGGCTCTGGAACTGCCTCCACAGCTCTGGAACCTAGGAGGTAGAGAAGGAGTCTGCCCATGAGGCTTGCCTGGAACCTTGCTCTCTCTTATAAAGTTGTAGGGCTTGGGAGGAGGCAACCTGGGTTGGCCTTCCAGAAAAAGACAGTCTGGGAGCAACCCCATTAATTTGGGACTGCCTTTGTGGTCAGGCACTTTACCCAAGGGAAGGCTGAGGAGGTAGTCATGGAGATAACACCTGGCCTCCAGCTAGACTAGCACCAAATTCCTCCCTCTCCTTTGCTCATCCTCAGATTGTTGCATTTAAATAGGTTTAGGTCAAATAAACAGCCCTTATTTAACCCAATTTTCTGTGTCTGGTCTCGTTATTTCAGGGTTGGTCTTCAAAAAGTTATTCACCACTCCCTTGCCCAAATGACCAGCTCCCATCCCTTCCCCAACTGCTTTTATAAAACAGAGGGACACATCAGTAGGTGCCACCTCTCCAAGGGTCCTGTCCACATCTTCTGCTGTTCAGATGGGGGCAGGATCCTTTAGTGCTGGGCAAGCATGGGCCAAATTTGCATCTACCAGTACTTTATCAGTGACAGCATCCATGTTAGGAAGGGTCTAAGCAATCTATAAAGTGTTGTGAAAATTGTTCACATTTAGCTGTTGAGTGGTATAGTTTTTCTTCTCATGGGGCAGAATGTAATAGTTCTTTGAACACTTTGAACAGCTCTTTTGGGTGGATCTCAGCATATGCAATCCTAGCAGAGTGGGGGAAAAGTGGGGTGTTTACATTTTGTGACCAGCACTGTCACAGAATAGACTTTCCTATATGCTCTCTCACCCATTTTTGCTTTGATGTCTTCTGCTTTTACCTTTCTGCCAATCATTCTAGTTGTTGCACCATTCATTTTATCACTGGCAGCTCCCTAGTACAAGGGGCTAGTATGACTCCACTCCATGGGACAGGACACTCAGGAGCAATTGTATCCACTGCCTTTTCCACATTCTAGAGGTCAACCAAAGCTTCTACAGAATTGTCTGCTAATACAGCAAGGAACTCTACCAAAGTGGTCGAAAACAAAAAACCCAAACACCTGAATCCATCAGTTTTCTTAGGTGGGCCATCTTAATTCCCCCCTGCCACAGAGGCTCTGAGTTTCAGGGAGTCCAAAACCCACCAGGAAGATCACCAAATATTGAAATGCAAATGTTTTGTGGATTAAAAAAAAAAAACCCTACAGATTTAAGTGGAAATGAGATACAGTAGCAACCCGGTGTCCACTTATTCGCCATCCGCTGATTCAGTTATCCATGGTTGATGATAGTAGGGCAAAGGAGGAAGAGAGAGGGAGGAGAGATCTCACCTTCCCCCTCCCTTCCTCTGGGAGGGCTCTGGTGGTTGTGGGGAGATGGTGTGGGGGAAAGGGGAAGAGAGAGGGAAGGAGAAATCTCACCTCCCTTTTCCCTTCCACTGGGAGGGCTCTTGTGGCAGTGGGCTGATGGAAGGGGGAAGGGAGGGGGGAGATCTTGCCTCCCCCCTCCCTTCTGCCAGGAGGGCTCCAATGGTGGTGGCAGCAATGGTGGGGGTGAAGGGGGAAGGGAGGGGTATGAGAGATCTTGCCTCCCTTTTCCCTTGCCCCGGGAGGGCTCTGGCAGTGGTGGTGGTGGGTGGGGTCCGGCATTCACTGTTATCTGTGGATTTCAGTATCTACTGGGGGGGAGGCGGAACCAGTCTCCTGCAGATATGATGGTGCTACTATATCATAGACCTATAGTTGGACACATGTGATGAAAGAAGCACAGACTAGTAGAAATAGGCCGAATCATCCATACAAACATTTAACAGATAGACTAAGAATGCAGTCTGGAATTTGTATGGAATATGAACTCAGAAAAATGGGCTATATATTTAAAGGATTTGGAAAGCCAAATGTGTGGCATAATTCACTATACTTATATCATGTGCGTTGGCATTATATTCAGAGAATTACAGCTGGTAAAACTGAGCTGAAGCTTATCATGATCTTGCTAGTTTTTTTTTTTTGTCCCTTATGATAAGATAAATTTGATGCCTTAATCGTGTGTGTGTGTGTGTGTGTGTGTGTATGCATGTATATGTGTCCGTGCACACATATAGATATAGATAGATTTGTTGCATTTATCTTTGAATCAGCCTGAAATTCTTGATCTTAGGACCACTGGGAGTTTCATTTTATTTTCTGAAATATCTTTTCTGAAATACAAGGACATATCCCAAACAGTGACGCAATTTGCTCTGCATATCCTTTAATCCTTTTCATAGTACCTGGAGAGGGAAGAAAAGAAAAGAAAAATGTTCAGTTCTCATTTATTCTTAAGTCCTATATAATACTGTGCTACAGCAGAGGAGAGAATAAGAGAGGCACTTTTATTTAGTTGTTCAAGTAATCTGATACTTCTCAAATTACTTTTATGCAGTAGCACGTGGATACAATTGGAGACAAATTGCTGTAACGTGAAATGGAGCTGAGCCTGTGGTTGCATCTTCCATTCTTGTTGTGTCTGATAAAGAAAGTTTTATTATACAACAACAACTTTATTAAAATAATACTTTCCAGAATTGCATTTTCATGTGTCTGGAATGAATATCTTTTTTGTCATGTAATGTTTCTTCTTTCCACCTAAAAATTACTATTTTAAGGCTTGTTTTTGATTAAAATCTATTAGTCTTAGAGATTATGTAGAACATAAGATTTCTAGTAACATTGGACCCACTTATAGCACTATGATTACACATTAACTGTCATGGCAACATTCTATGGAATCCTGGGATTTGTAGTGCAAGGAAGGTTGTTTATAAATGTCTTCCAGAGAGCTCTAGTGTTTCACTGAACTACATATCCCAGGATTCCATAACATGTAGCTACTGCAGTTAAAACGGAATCATTGTGCTATAATTATGTAGTGTTTAAGAGCCCATTCTGCCAGGAAAGCCTGGGTTAGAAATGACATCACTCTTACACATTCTGGCCTTTCCCACTCTGTTTTTTCATTGATGTTACTACCTGATGGTTTAACATTCATTGTAAGGCCCCCTCCTACTGCTTAGAGTGGGGTAGTATGGTGGAAATTCTTTACCTTTTGTTCCTGATTCCTGTTGCTCTCACTACTGAATAATATGATTAGATAAAGTGGGAGATTTACCACAGGGATGCATCCAATGGCTAAAAGTGCAAATTCAGTACTGACTAGCAACAACCAGGCACACAAGTGAGGAAATACATACAATACCTATCTTATAAGTATTAGGTTTCAAATGTAACAGACAGATATATAGAACCAATAAATCAACAATTCATGTGAGTTTTCACCCTCCTCCATGACAGCAAGGAAGCAAGCACTTTTTTTCATCAATCTGCCTATCATTTCTGCAAGAACTGTCTGCACAAAACACAACCATGCATCTACACACACATAAAGACACATTTTTGGGGAAGCAAAGCACACATACACAGCAAGTATAAAAGGATAAGTTTATTGGTTTAAAAAAAAAGAAAAAGAAAAAGACACAAGCAACCCATCCAATGCTTCCCCCTCACCCAAGTCCATGGAACAAGACAGCAGCAATAACAATTGGCACAAAACTGTTTGCAGAATTGTCATTTTTTTTAACCAGTTCAGCTTCTTTTACTTTGAGAATAAACACACACACACACAACCTCTTTGTGTCTCACCAGTCGCAGGGGGTGAGGAGAAATTTCTCATTCTTCAGAGAATGAAACAAACAAGGTTTTTAAACCCAGATGGCTAGAGAGACAGATAGGAAAAGCAAATATATTTTTATTTTATTTTATTTATTTAGTTATTTATACCCCGCTCTTCAGCCACAAGGCTATCAGAGTGGCTTACAAATTGTTTTAAGCAATAGCAATTTACACATCTACACTGCATTAAGCAGTTTCCAATGTACTAACAGAATACACAAAGTTGCCCCTGGTGATCCTGACTGCTTGCCCCTACCCTGGTTATGCAAAGAGGTGATGTGTTGGCGGAGGGGAAAGCCTGAGAAGTAATAAAAAGAAAGAATATATCTATATAAATTAAAAGAGAATGATTATAGACAAAAGAAGAGCACTAATCCAGGATGTCCTGTGCTCTTCTTTGTAGTCCCAGCGCCGTGTTACGTTTCACCTCCCTGATGGCTCCCAGGAAAGCTGCAGTGACAGTGGTCTAGGAGATCATGAGCCTGTGGGTAGTGGAACCCTGATCTCACACCCTCTCCCTCTGGTTCAGCCACAGGACGAATTCTACGATCAGACCTCACCAGACAAGAGGACCGAAGCTGATGGCAACTCCGATCCCAACTCTGGTGAGTTCTGTTTTCAAGCCTCCATCCACCCATAACTGACATGGGATTTCATGTTTTAGTTCTTCTTTGTTTTAGCTACAGATCTAGACCTACATCTATTTGTGTGTAAGAGTCATCCTCCACATATTTGACAGCATACAAAATTGCATGAGATATGAGGTATAACAAGGATGGTCAGAATTTATTAGTGAGTGGATGCAAAAGAAGCAGATGTACTGGAAAGGTGGAGGGAAAAGATTATTCATCTGTTAGTACTGTAATACCCATACTAATTATCATTCTATTCAAGGATAGTTATTTTATGTGGCCTGGTTATTAAAGGGGCTTTCACTAGTGATGGAAAGTATCCTTTTTTGCTCTTCATCTTAAGACTTTTCTTCAGCTAATTGATACAACTTGTACGCAAAGGGATCTTGCAATACCTTTGAGACTGAGGACTTTTTCATATCGTTGAAAAAACCCACAAGGAGGCCAGGAGAAGAACGGGGCTGTCACGCTTACAGATGATGCAGTCCTCCTCCGTCCTCTTCCTGACCTCCTCCTGACCTTCCCCAGTGTTGCTTGCACCGCTTTTTATTCACAGAGGTTTTCTGTCAGTAAAAAGTGGTGCAAGCAGCATGGGGGAAGGTCAGGAGGAGGTCGGGAGGAGGACGGAGGAGGACTGTGGTCATATGAAGCAGGGCTGTGTAAGCATGACAGCCCCGTTCTTCTCCCGACCTCCTTGTGGGTTTTTTCAACCGTTTGAAAAGGTCCTGAGAGAAAGAAGTTGGGAGCATAAACTTGCATAGACTAAAGCCAAATCCACATTACACAAATATTCCAGTTTCTAATCGGATTATTTGCCATGACTCCTTCCTATGGAATCCTGGGATTTGTAGTTTTACAAGGTATGTAGCCTTCTCTGCCACAGAGTGCTAGATTTGGCCTTAAGCCTACTTCATCAGACACAACTTGTGTCATACTTAATAGAAAAAAACAGGACTTTTTATGCAAATAGCTGTTCTAGCTATGACACAAAGCTTTGGTCATGTATCAGAAATGTCTACAATCTAAGTACATGAAGGGCAACCACCACACAGGCATATGTTTTACTGACACTTTAGCACTGGTCTTCATGAGACAGAATTGCATATAGCCTGGAATGCTTTAAAGAGCTGTATATACCAAAATGCTTCAGGAGATTCCCAAATGTCCCTTTGTGTTCACTATGATTTGCCAGTTTCTGTTTCTGAATTTGGATTTTCTTTCTTTTGTATTAGTCTCCCCCCCCCCCTAATTCTCTCTACCATTTTAGGTTTTTAGAGCTACTGTTAAAGCTACTGGGGCTACTGTTATAAAAATGCAATTCACTTGTGAGTTTAGAGATGTTATGGATCCCAGCCCAGAATTGTGTCTAGGGCTGGTTTAAGGGTCCTGCAGCACCTGCAGCCACAGGGGGACCCATCTTTGTCAGGGGGCATTGTAACCTTCCTCCTGCAAAAACATTGTTAGTAATAATCTGAATATCCTATACTGTGAATAGGTTAGGTTAGGTTACATCAACCTTAGATAAACATATGCTCCCACATAAATAAAGCATTGCAGCCCCCCTCCCCCAAATTCCTTAAACCAGTCCTGATTGTGTCTGTTAAAAATAAATGCTCCAATAGATCAAGATATCTTATTCCTATGAGACAGATGTAGTCTCTGATAGAGAAAGGTGTCTGAATGGTTCTCCTAGATGCATGGGGAGCAAATGTAAATTTAAAGGAAAAAAATATGGAATTATAATAAACCTGCAATTCTAAACAGTGACTATATTTCACTGAATTCAATGGGAGGTACATTTTATAAACATACTAGGAGTACAATAGAGCCTGCAGTGACTGATGGAGAGTGAAGAAAATTGAGTGTATATTGTGTTGCCTAGAGCAGTGCTTCTCAGCCCTTGGTCCTCCAGATGTTTTGGACTTCAGCTCCCAGAATTCATCATAATTGGCTATGCTGGCAGAGGCTTTTGGGAACTGAAATACAGAACAGTTGGAAGATCAAAAACTGCGAACCTCTGACCTAGAGCATGTTTGTTGATCAAATTAGCATACAGAATTCCCCAAAGAGTAGCAGAAAATGAAAGAGAAAAAAAAAGAACTACATCCCCTACTGGAAAGGGGAGGGGAAAGCTTAAGGTAGAGAAGAATATGGTGAAGGTATCATCTATATATCTATATCTATCTATCTATCTATCTATCTATCTATCTATCTATCTATCTATCTATCTATTTAAAAATAATAGGTAAATAAATACCAGAACAACAGCAGCAGCAATCTGTTCAAATGAAAACAATACTCTTGAAAAGGTGGATTTTCATTGCTAGCATGTCATAAAATATATGGATTAAGAATTAAAACATATTACTTTTTAAAGGTACTTCTGACAAATTACCTAGGATTTGTTTTTCATATGTTGGAAGTAAAGAAGATGGAAGTAACTAGGCAATCTTACAGAGGTGTATGTTGTGTATATTTTAGTTGAATATTGCCTTGTGCCCTATGAAAAGTCCAGAAACAAAAATACTGTTTGTTCCAGGAAATGGTTTCCATTGCTGTACTGATTTTGTGAAGGTACTTAATGTGAGTGCTTCTGCATTAGAGAAAAGATACCAAATGTGCCATGTAAAATGAATTACATGTAATATTAATCACAAATGATGGATTCTTTGCTAATATATAGACTCTGCTAAAAGACTAATCTGAATGGACGGATCCTTTTGAATTGCACAAGAATGTATATAGCTTAGGGAATGGGAGTATCTCCTGTTCTAGGTGAGCTATTTTATTACACATTCAAAAATCTTAGATTGGGAACTAGAGCAGGGAAACAACTTAAGGCAGGAGTGGGCAATGTATATAGGCCTGAATTTGCCTTGGGCCAATATTTCTAGGAGAGGGCCACACTTTGGGAGAGAATACAGATTTTTTGCATATACAGTTGGACCCCTGTATCCATGGAACCAATATCTGCAATTTCATTTATCTGTTTGACACAAAACAGGGACACATACAATAGAGTTGTGCTGGAAAATGCCTAGAGTGGCATCTTCTCTAGGCATCCTCTAATTTCTCCAATGCAACTTTGTGGTATGTCTCTACCAGAAAGCCTTTATTTTAATACGGTTTGCTCTTATCTGCAGTTTCTGGTATCAGTGGTACATCCAGGGACTGAACCCCTGTGGCTATGTGGGGTCAACTGTATGTAAAGTTGATTAAAATTGGTTGAATTAAGGTTAGGTATCAATTAAATATTATTAAATTAAGATCTCCCCACTCATACTTCTTGCTTACAATTATGATTAAACTTTTTAAAATGGTCACTTTACTTTGAAAGAGATGTAAAGGTCTCCTTACAAAGTAAAAGTTGTCTCCATTGCAGGGAGACAGCTTTTACTTGGTTTCCATGCAATGTTAAAATGGAAAATGCGGGGCCTTGGGGTTCCAACTAACAGTGCCTTTCCACCAGTATAAAGCTTCTACTGCATTTGAAACTCCTACTTCTGTACCAGTACACAGGTTATTCCAATACTTCCATGCATTTCTCATATTCAGTGCTCTCAGATTCATAGCAATTACATTAAATTGAGTTCTTTTTTATTGCTAGTTACTCTGGTGGCAGTTGTGCATCTATTAGCTGACCAACATTAACTTTTGAACTTTTTTCATGAGTATTGCCTGTAAAATTTATCTTATGATCCTACTGTTTCTTATACAGTGGGTATTTTTGTTTGTTTGTTTGTTTTTGTTTTTTTGTGGGGGGGGGCATTACTGTGACCTTGTACTTTGTTGTTTTGCTGTACAAAGGTAATATGGATAACCATCCAGAATAGGATCTGTAGGACAAAGACAACCCTTTATCATTGCCCATCTGGTCAGAATAAAGAGACACACAAAATGTGTTATTAAATGTGTTATTAAAAACAGTAAGAACATTAATGTGGGTTGGTTTGTTCTTCAAGACATGGCATAATATTTTCATATTTTGAACTGAGAAACTTTAGGTGAGAATTTTTTTGACTGTTTGTGATCTTCCCTAGCATGTTCATAATTTTTTAATTTCAGTTTTGTTTTAGACAATTTCTATTTAATTTATCTGTCTTATTAATAAACACCACACATTTTGTATGAAAGTTCTTCAGAGTTTCTGTATGTGTGCGTCTTCATTTTAAATTGGTAAGAAAACATGTTTTTTATGACCAACCATGGAAAAATGAGACCAGACACTGAAAGTTGGGTTAAATAAGGGTGACTTTATTTGACCTATATCCTATTTAAGTTGGGTTGAACCTGGAAAAGAGCAAGAGGGTGGGGATCAGCTGAAACCTGATTTCAGCCCCTGACTGAAATTTCCTCAGTCTTCCCTTGGGCAAAACATCTGAGTCTTGAGGGTAATCTTGAGGGCAATAATTGGGTTGCTCCCCAGGACACTCCCCTCCCAGGTTGCAAACAAAGTGAGAACAAAGCCTCAAGAGTAGACTCCTTCCCCACCCCCAGGACCTAGAGAGGCCATTTCATAACCCTACTCTTCACTAAAAAGATGGAAAGGTGTACACTGAACTCTTACATTGTCTCCCTCCCTCTCTCTCTCCTACAGACAAGGGACAAATATCTGCTTAGTCACTGTCCTGCATCAGGCCAGCCAACAGGACACTCACCTTCTGTTGCAAGTCTCCCAGAAGGATCAAACTTCCTTCTTCTGATAAGTGTATGCCATCAGCCCTGTAGACTTATGAAAAACTATATTGGGCTGTGCAAGAAAGTGGCTCAACCCTCTGTGTAATGCACTATGTATCTCTCTGTTGACACTCTTCTAGACTCTGTCAAAATATCGGGCATCCCCCTCACCCTGCCAAACTCAGCATGGCAAAATAGCAGACCATATCTGTGTAACTGCCAGACCATCTGCTGTGAATGGTACAGAAAATACTCAAGACCTGTAAAATAAGAGCCTTGCCTTTTAATCAAGTCCAAATCATTCCCACCAAGGTGAATGACTAGCAAGTGTGGAGGAGGCCCATTGTGCCCCTCAAACAAAAGAGACAACAAACCATTCCAATGAAGGGCTCTTTTCCCAAGCCACTTCACAGTGGCCAAATCACTCATCCCCAGTTGAACCCCAAAGTGGCAACTTCAGGCCTTGCACACTGCCCAGTAAACTATACTATGGCCACAGATCAGGGCCCATCACCTCACCAAACAGCACCTAGGAACTAACAGGAAAAAACAACAACATTAGTTCAGCACCAAACAGTCACAACTTAAGAGGGCGCATGTACCTCTTGAAGGTGGAAGATCTCCAATGCCTGATGCACTGGATAGACTGTGGGCCTAGTCCCTTAGCAAAAGCCATAGAGGTAGCTCCAATCCTAAAGGATTGGGTGCCAAACTTGACCCTTTTCAGGCCCAAGCTCTACAAGGCCTTTGAGGTGATGGACCAAAACCGATACCTAGTAAGGAGTGAAAAGGCAGCATGACCAAACAAACGACCCCAGTCTAGTTCCCCTGACCAGTATGTAATGCTGGAAGGCACTTGCCAGGCACAAAACTGGATCCAAACACCAATCCAACATGATTTTCACCCCCACCTCTTTTTGATCTATTTTGGAATTCCTAATTCTCAATACCATTTGCTGCTCAGACAGAACTATGTTCCGAAATTCCAGAGGGCTGCCTGAAATATCCCCTTTAGATGAAGCAAGCAATTCATTTACTTGCATGACCCTAAAGAATGCAGTCAGCACTGCAGCATGGAACAGAGCATCCTTGTAGCTGGAGACACATATCACAGACCATACAGTCCCTAAAGCCTTAAGGAGCTTGGGGAATAATGATTCCCATCTATCAGCCACTCTGCCCCTCTCCTGAGCCCACCCCTCCAAGGCCTTGTGAACCATAAAATCACCCATGTTATCCCTATACCTCTGAGCCTTAGAAGCAAAGGCCAGCACAGGCAACTGAGACCTGATGGAGCTTAAGGGCCCACTCAAGAAAAGTTTTAAACTTTTCAAAAGCTGAACATGACACTGAGTACCCCATATGAAGAGTGTTGTCCATGCAAAACAAACTGTCACAGGAGAAACCCAGCAATTCAAAATCCCTAGGATGAACTGGAAGAAGACAAAAGACAGACTTAATGTTGAATTTCACCAGTTCTGCCCCAGTGCCATTCCTGCACATCTCATGAATTGTCATGTCAAAAGACATGCAAAGTTCCACAGGAATGATGGCATTAACTAATTCCCCTTTAGGATTAAAACAAAATGTGACTAAGCCTACATTCACCAGGTACCTTCTTGCAAACCACACCTATAGTGACACCCTCAAATTAGGCACAGGGGATGAAGTAAAAGGGCAAACTATCCTCCCTCCAGCCACCTCCTTATGAATCTTGTCTCTGACAACCCCCTCCAGGCCAATCACTGCATGAAGATTCTTACAAAAATAAGGTATCTGAATTCCTTGAAATTGAATTCAAAAACTGTCCCTAAACCCTTCCTTCAAGTAACATGCTGCTACACTGTCTGCGTAGAGGTGCAAAAGCAGCATATGTCAGTCCAGCTTAATTGGGCTGCACCCCTTTTCAAGATGCAGAGGGACCCCTGATCCACGTTTTCCTACTTGTTATGTAAATCCATCTGCACTTTTTCCTTTTTGATAGTTCTGAAAGGAATGTGATCCACTACATATTGGACATGCATGCTGGAATTTTCAGGGGCAGCATGTATGAGTACTCTGCACCCCAAATTCCCAACCCACTGGTAACAACTTGGCTCTTAATACTCATCCTTATTTGAGATTTTTGCACCTATGGCCACTGTTGGACCTTTCTCCTTGAGCTGGTTGTGCAGGAGTCAAAAGCTGTATCCACATTTGATCCCACCTCATGGTAGGGTGTGATTACCACCCTCACCCTAAAATCCTCATCTTATAACAGCAAAGCAGGCCCTGAAAAATGGATAATATCCAAATACAAAATCTCTCTTTTAAATAATGAGACTGGTACAATAACCCATCTTTATTTATATGTATTACAATTCTAATGCTTTCCCCCTTCAATATACTCTCCACTCACACTCAAACACTTATGCAGTCTTGTTTCCCACTGGTCGAAGGCATGGAGCAGTTCAGTTTCTGTCAGCTGTTTCAACACATCTTGTGTTCTTTTCTTTACTGCATCAATTGACTCAAAATGTGTTCCTTTAAGCACCAATTTCACTTTAGGGAAAAGAAAAAAGGTGCATAGTGCAAAAACTGGTGAATATGGAGGATGTTCGAGTGTAGTAATGTGTTTATTGGCGAAAAATTTCTTCACAGAAAGTGTTGTATGAGCAGGTACATTGTCTTGATGAAGGATAAAATCATTTCCCCACAATTCTGGCCTTTTTTTCTGATTCTTTCTCTCAGATTTGACCTGATAATAATCTGGTTCATTGTTCTGCCTTCTGGAACCCATTCTGACAAAATTACTCCCTTGATGTAATGATGTAAAAACAAAACAAAACAAAACAATGAGCATGGCTTTGAATGTGGACTTGCTTTGACATGTTTTTTCCCCCCATTCTTGGTGATGATGCTATTTACCAGTGCATTGACTGTCATTTTGTCTCAGGATCATACTGGGAGATCCAGGTTTCATCACAAGTGAGGATTTTTTTGAAAAAGGTTTGGGTCCACCTCAAGTTGCTAAGAATGTCAGGGGAAATTTCCTTGCAACACTCTTTTTTTCTCTGGTATGAGAACCCTAGGTATCATGTTGGCACAAACTGTACTTATGTCGAGATGCTCATGCAAAATTTTCTATGCAGTGCCTTTGTCAATGTCCATGGCTTCAAGTAGTGGGGTTGGCCTAAAGGCTAATCCTTCACCTTAATCTGTGGGGCTTGGGTGAGGGATTTTTGGGTTGACCTTCCAGATGTGGGCCAGCGGGAGAGCAGCCCCAGGCAACTGGGGTTCCTCTCCAGGACCCAGGTGTTCGCTTGGGAAGGCTGAGGGGTGTGGTCTAGCATAGACCCACTGCCTCAGTTGATCCCTCACCAGGTTGCCACCCCCTACAGAAGATATTAGAGGGCATTAAATATGTTGAATTTCATAAAGTACTTTAATTCACCCCATTCATGTGTGTGGTCTCATTATTCCCACAGTTGGCCGGCAATTGCTCTGGTGTCCTCTCCACTGACACCCCCTTGTTGTGGGAGAGAGGCTTGCATACCCTAATGATGTTTTGACCTATGCTGGCAGTGGCATAATAACCACCGGTAGGGTCTCCCATGCCAGACAGGTCAAAACCAAAGGGTCTGACAAAGAGCTTCAAAGGGCAGGATGGGCTCTCGAGCCTTATGGCAACCATCCTAGGAGAAGGAAAACTCTAATCCCAAACCTGGGCAGATGGTACTCGTCCAACCCTGTAAAGTCAATCATCTAAGAGAAGGAAACTCTAGTCAAACCTATGACCCGAGGACCTTGCTGCTACTGTCCATGCTTGTAAGGCCACAGCAGATTTGGTTTAAAGGGTAAGGCCAGTTCTGTGCACACTGTGCTCCACCAGAAAATTCCATTGCACAGGCTCGAAGGACAACTCCAATTCCAAAAAAGCCTGGTAGTGATAGGCAAGGGATGAAATGGCAGGTGTAAAGATGCACTGGAAGCCGCAAACCCAAACCTGCATGCAGGCGGTTCAGGACTTTGTTCGCTCGAGAATGACCCGGGAGATGACAGTCTTGTTCGGCAGCATCCTGAACGACCAAGCAGCCTTTTTTAAGGAGAGCACTGCTTGCTCCATATGGAGAGGGGCCTAGAAAAGGTGGCCTAACGAAAGCTCATCCCCACCTACCTGGTTGGCTAGCCACGGCCAACGGGCATCGTCTGATGCGGTCAAACCAAGGCAAAGAAACCAAGGCACACACCGGCCTCCAAAGGTGTAAATAAACTGACACTTGCATGCTGGAACATCAGAACCACGTGAAACTCTGCAGATAGTGGACAGCCTGAGCATCGTTCTGCTCTAATAGCCCATGAACTATCACGACTTAATATTGACATCACTGCTCTTAGTGAAGTTCGTCTCCATGAGGAAGGCAGCCTTAAAGAACATGGTGCCGGCTAAACACTTTACTGGTCTGGCAAACCCAAAACCGAAAAACATCTTTCAGGAGTAGGCTTTATAATTAAAAACTCCATTGCCTCCAAACTCAAAACCTTGCCAACAGGACACTCTGATTGCATTATTTCCTTACGCCTCCCACATGTTGTTCGCTTTAGTATATTTGCCCCAACTATGCAAGCCGACCCTGTAGAGAAAGACAAATTCTACACAGACCTACACCACTTCATACAAAAAGTCCCTATAGAAGATAAAATTATTATCCTTGGTGACTTCAATGCCAGAGTAGGAAAGAACTCCGAAGTCTGGAAAGGTGTCTTAGGCAAGCATGGTGTTGGAAACTGCAATGATAATGGACGCCTCCTGCTAGAGTTCTGTGCAGAACAACAGCTGACTATTACAAACACTATCTTTCAGCAGAAAGATAGCTTGAAGACAACCTCGATGCATCCCTGGTCCAAACATTGTCACCTCATTGACTATGTTCTAGTCCGCCAGAGAAACATTCGTGATGTCCGTCATACCCGAATGATGCCCATTGCAGAATGCCAAACAGATCATCGCCTTGTAAGATGTAAAATAAATCATCTTAAGTTCAAACCTAAGAGGGGTGGCATCTTAAAGAGGAGACTCCAAGTCAACAATCTTCAACACGCTACCATGAGAGACAACTTCCATGTAAATCTGTAAACAAAACTTGAAGACCATCAGATCCTTCTCCTACAGTGCTTTGGCAACGTATAAAAAACAGTATCTTCCAGTCTGCAGAATAATCCCTTGGATTCTCCTACAAGAAAAATCAAGACTGGTTTGATGAAAACAACCAAGAGATCCAGGAGCTGTTGGCAAAGAAGAGAACTGCTCACCAGGCATACCTCGCCCAGCCAACTTGTCATGTAGGAAAAGCAGCTTTCCGCCTCACATGTAGTAAACTTCAACAAAAACTGCGAGACATGCAGAACAAGTGGTGGAACAATATAGCAGAAAAGACACAACGCTGTGCAGATCTGGGTGATCACAGAGGATTTTATGAAGCTCTTAAAGCAGTGTTTGGACCTACTTATCAGGCCCAAAGCTCCTTATACAGTACAGATGGTCAAACATTAATTACTGATAAAGCCTCCATCCTGAATCGATGGGCTGAACATTTTCAAAGTCTCTTTAGTGCCAACCAAGCAGTCCAAGTCTCAGCTATCCAACATATGATAAAAAAAAAATAACCTAATGAAAAATGAATTGGACATAGCTCCCACTTTAGAAGAGACCCTTAAGGCCATACAACAGATGAACACACGGAGGTAATGCACTCCACGATAAATTCCAAGAACTCCTTGTGAATTGCTGGGAAAAAGAGGAACTGCAATCAGATCTCCGAGATGCAGTCATCATCACCCTGTACAAGAAAAAAGGAGCATACTATCGAGACATAATACTGCTCTCTATTGCTGGAAAAATCCTTGCAAGGATACTCCTGAACAGATTAGTTCCTGCTGTTGCAGAAGAACTGCATCCTGAAAGCCAATGTGGCTTCAGAGCCAATAGGAGTACTACAGACATGGTATTTGCCCTTAGGCAACTGCAAGAAAAATGTAGGGAGCAGAACAAGGGTCTCTATGTAACATTTGTCGACCTCACCAAAGCCTTTGACACTGTAAGTAGAAAAGGTCTGTGGCAGATCCTGGAAAGACTAGGATGTCCCCCCAAATTCCTTAAAATGATTATCTTGCTACAGGAGGGCCAGCACAGTCAAGTCAGATATGGCGACGCTCTTTCAGAGCCCTTTCTAATAACTAATCGAGCGAAGCAAGGTTGTGTTCTTGCTCCAACTTTATTTACAATCTTCTTAAGCATGATGCTATAAAGGGCTATGGCAGAGCTTGACGTAGAAGATGGCATCTGCATATGTTACCTTACTGATGGTAGCTTGTTTAACTTAAGCAGTGTGAGGGCTTACACTAAGACTCTAAACTATCTAGTTTGTGAGCTGCTCTTTGCTGATGATGCTGGCCTTGTTGCCCACACAGAAGCAGCTCTGCAGTGCCTAACATTCTGCTTCACAACAGCTGCAGAGCTGTTTGGGCTGGAAAACAACCTGAAGAAAACAGAAGTTCTTTACCAGCCTGCACCACAGGACGGACACCACCATCCCCACATTGCCGTCGGCAAATTCACCTATCTGGGAAGCATCATCTCCTCAGATGCCAAGATTGACAAGGAGATCAATCACAGATTAGCAAAGGCATATAGCACATTTGGAAGACTTCACAAAAGAGTCTGGAGTAATAAACTCCTGAGGTGAAGCACAAAAATAAGTGTGTATAGAGCCATTGTACTGTCTATTCTCCTTTATGGATCTGAAACATGGGTCACCTATCACCACGACCTACGACTCCTCAAATGCTTTCATCGGTGCTGTGTACGCAGTCTTAAATATACACTATACTGACAATGTGACGAATGTTGCTGTCCTTGAGCAAGAGGGATCACCAGCATTGAGGCCATGATATTGAGAACACCGCTGCGCTGGGCAGGGCACTTTTCTAGGATGGAGGACCATCACATCCCAAAAATAATACTCTACAGTGAACTCACCACGGGTCAGCATAAGAGGGGCGCTCCAAAAAAGTGATACAAGGACTCCCTGAAACAACACCTCAGGCTCGGCCAAATTGATCACCATCAGTGGTCCATCCTGGCCTCACATCGGGAGGCATCGAGACACACTATCCACAATGCTGCAGCCTTATTTGAGAACTCATGCCGAACAAGTCTTGAAGAGAAACAACAATGCAGAAAGAATCACAACCCAGAAACATCACCCAAGGAGACCTTTTGCTGTTCTTTCTGCAACCGGACGTGTTTATCTCGGATTGGCCTTTTTAGTCATCAGCGTGCTTGCAGAAAGTGCAGGATGAGTCCTTCCTGAATCTTCGTTTGCGCAGAAAAGCCAGAGAGAGCTATGGTGTGAGAACCCTAGGTATCATCTTGGCAGAAACTGTTTTTATGTTGAGATCCTCATGCAAAATTTTCTATGAAGTGTCTTTGTCAATGTTTACAGTTTCAGCTATCATTTGGACACTGAGTCAGCACTTCAGTTCTTGAAGTGGAAGGTCATCCAGGGCATTCATCATCTTCCACATTCTCATGTCCTTCTCCAAATCTTTTGTGCCACTCAAACACACATGCACAAGATATGTAGTCTTCCGCATAGGCTTCAGAAAGCATTCAAAAAGAGTATGTTGGTGTTTTTGTTCAATTTACTAAAAATTTCAAATTGACATGTTGCCACCTTTAAAACTTAGCATTTTTCTGGCAAACAACAGACAACACAGCTGTTTTAAACGATGACTGACAATTAACTGAATGGCTGAGAGTGTTGATGTTTGTCATGCAGGTTCAAACATGTTGAAGTTCACCACTCAAGCATTCACAGTCAGTTCTCCCTGATTTGTCTGAAAGGTAGAAACACAGTCTCATTTAATAAACAGACCTTGTATTGGATGAGTTGATACGATCTCCAGGGCTGCATCCTTGCAGTAACACCTGCATAAATGAAAAATCCTGATAACCAATTCCTCCATGTCTGATCTACTTTACATTTTTTGAACATTTTATTTCTTATTCTTATCTTACCCTTCCCCATATTTCTTCTCCAGCTCTCTATAAAGCAGAGAAAAACATCAACCAATACTCCCCACATAATTTTGTCTACAGCAGACTCCCCTGGGGGCATCGTCTGATCACCCAAGGGGGAGCTCCATAAGCAACCCTACTATAAGATCTAGAAGAAGGCTGGTGAATATTCCCCTAAGAGATAAAAGACCACTAAATGACTATGCAAATATGACTATGCCATCTGAGGGTAAAAATTAGGAGGAGGCATTTGCATATGGCTCAAGTTATATCCCTTAGTAAATCAAACTTTCCATCCACACAACACTCTTGTTGGCCATTTCTTCCTCTCCAATGGGTTTATTCCAAACCTGCCATGGCCACCCTTGAGAGCTGGAGACATCTCCCCCTTGTGTTTGAAGATGGTAAATTGGGATTTTCTCACCTGCCAACCTCTGCTCCTTGGTGTCACCGTCAGTAGCCACCTGAGCCACCTTGTCCTTGTCTTCAGCCAATACAGCTGAATCAGCAGCCCACAGCTTCTAAACGTAACAAAACCATTCTGTTAAAAATATTATCACCCTTCCTGGAAGCCTCACGAGCTGAGTCACCCATGACTGATGACTGAGCCACCCACTCTGACTCTTCCAAATACCACACCCACACAACCAATCCATCCTGGATCAACTCATTCCATTCCTCCTAGCCACACTCATGCCTGATCCACCACAGAGCCACCCTCTCCAAACCCCCAAGTAGTGTGGAATAATGTGGCAATCAAGCAGCAAAATAAAACAGCCACCCTTACCAAGCTACACCACTCTTCCCTCACAACAAGGCAAAACTAAAAAGTAAGTAAAGATAAATGAAATCCCTAATGCAGTGAAGGCTGACTGGGATAAAACAGCCAGCTACACTCTCTTCTCTGCCTGTGCCAGTCACACACTGCACACAAACAACAAAAACTTGATCCTCTGATGGTCCACATGTTTGATCCATACACTCGTTGCTCACCCAGTCTGTGTTGCTTGGTTCTGCATAGTGAAGATCCAAAGAAGACCATGAAGGAGTGGCCAGTTCTTTAATAGCCTCTGGCTGTATCCCATCCTGTGCAGCATCTTCTAGCCTCTAGCCATGGAGGCCATCAAATGCATATCTTCCCCCATAGCAGTGTTCACCTTGCAGGTCCAGGTTTATACAATTCCAGAAGCAAATAATAATATTTGAATGTGCATGTGTGTGTACAGCAATGAATTTCCTTATAAAACTGAAACTTTGCAAAACATTCAGAACACTGCCAAGCTAGCTCTGCTGTCTGCCTTTTGAAAACCAATTTTGATGCAGCCTCACTTTCATGTATTGTTTCGGCAATGTTCTTCTTGATTTAAGTGTTTTGCCCCATGGCGAGAACAATTTGGGCAGTTGTTTCCAGGTTCACAAGAATCATTGGCTTGTTGTTATATGTCATCTTGATGCCGACACTTCCCAATATTGGTATTTTGCTGCTGAAATTACATTTAGTATTCAAGTTTCAAAAGCCTACTGTGATCTAGAATGAGTTAAATGTTTGCCAAGCTTAATGAACCAGTGCGCCAGAGATGCATTGTTATATTTCCAAAGTGTTGCCAGCCTACAAAGAGACAAGAGAGTTATACAATTACCCCAGCCTAATGAAAAGACATGCACAGTGAGAGAAAATTCATCCAGCTAATCTTAAAGCCAGCAATCATTCATGCTGAGAGAGAGAGAGACAGAGACTTTCAATATTAGCTTTATTGTTCACATTCTGCTATCCTGTTTATTAAGATACAATTCATATTTACCTTTGTTCCTAGAGTGATTACATATTCCACTACTTTTGTGAAAACAGCCATGGTAGCTATTTGGTTTCCGCTTGTCCCTAAATTGTGTGGCTCCACCTCCATGTTACTAATGTGTATATAATAATGAGGAAGGTGTAATTTATATACATCATGGCATAAGCCCCACCCTTACACCCATTCGTATTTTCACATGGGAGGTAGACACTCCAGAAAGAAACATGCATTCATGATGGTCCAATTGGTGAGATTACTTTCCCCTTTATTGAGGGAGCAAAGGTTACATAAATTAGGCAATTACATGTACAACCTCCTTTCATAGCTTCATCTGTGATGCTCTCTAGTGTACGGCATTGGTCATGCTGCTCAGCTATTATGTAAATTGTAGTATTGATATAAACCAGGCAATATGGAGCCAGTGTGGTGTAGTCACTGGAGACCAGAATTCATATCCCCACTCAGTCCTGGAAACCCACTGGGTGACCTTGGGCAAGTCACATTCTCTCAGCCTCAGAGGAAGGCAAAGGCATCCCCCTTCTGAACAAATCTTGCCAAGAAACACCTGCGATTGGTTTGCATTAGGGTCACCGTAAGTCAGAAACATCTTGAAGGCACACAATAACAGCATGGAATCATCAAGTTGGAATAGAGAACATAAGGGCCATTCAGTCCAACCCCCTGCCATGCAGGAATATATAATCAAAGCACTTCTGACAGATGGCCACCCAGCCTCTGCAAATAAACCAGGTCACTCTTGTTATGAATCTGAATATATTTATTCCTTTTCATGCAAGAAAAGCAAAGAACTGGCTACATGTTAGAGTTTATCAGGAGGGTAGCTTGCTGAAGATTTTCTTCCTATAGCCACAGAACTTTTCTTGACTTCTTCTGTGCTCCCAAGAAGAAGCTCCAGTTCCAAGGATAACTAAGGAAAGGAACATAATTCTTTGCCTGTGGGAAAGGGTCAAACCTACTTAGACCTTGAAAACATTAACTTGTGAAGGGAAGGAAGTGGGGAAATGCTTCAGCCTTGCCTCAGCTATCTTCAGCCTTCCCATGTTGATGTGGAAAGTCTTCATGGGAAATGTAAGAATACAATCACAGAGTTACGGTATATATGTTTGGCAGCCTTGATGAGGCAGGATTCTTTATCACATGGAGATCTGCATTCATGTCTAACCAAATGCAATTATATTTCTACTGCAGACCTTACCTGTCAACACATAAGGCCGCAGTTCAAGGGATGGGACCTGAGTGTGCACCTCCATCCCCCTTCATAAGTAATGTTTGAATGCCTGATAGGGTGTTATTGTCTTGGTGATAATGGTCTTGGATGCTTAAGGCAAGGGGGTTTGGGGAGTCACAGTTCACAAAAGTAAATTTGCTCATGGCCTGTTTGTGGCACTTGCAATGCTACACTAACCAAGAACTGTGTTTAGTATTATAAATAATGTGTAAGCACAACACATTTGAAGCAATGAACTCACACTGAAGTCAAAGTTATTTAGTTTAACTAAATTGCAGATTAGGTTACAGAAATGTTATTCCTGATTGTATTTGCTGTTAAGACCTTAAAGGAAATGCTCACAGATGTTTGAATAATGTCATGCATTACCTTTCACTATCTCAAATTTGCATGTTCAAAATTGCATAAAATATTAACTGCCTTAGCAAATAGCATGACATTCCATGATTAATTGTGCACTGACAACATGACTTTATTGCATCTGTTCCACAATTTGTGGCTTCATATTGTGTTTATGATCTAATGTGCTGAAGACAGAATTATTCTGTTTTACTGCCAAGACTGTTAGACATAGATACAATTTATTGTATCAGGGACATTCCTTATATATTTGAATAATAGGAAAACCTGCCAATGAAATGTTTTTCACTTAGTATTGTTCTCATGGTTACATTAGTGTTCAGGAAAACATTCTATATTTATTGAATACAAACCTAGTCATTTTGCTGGGTATTTATTATTATTATTATTATTATTATTATTATATGATTAGAGACATATGCATGCCATCCTCTCATATTTCATTTCAAATTAAATAGCTGTGGTATGGGGTGAATACGAGCTTGGAAATACTGTACAAGTAATGACACTACATAACATAACAACGTTCCTTTACCGTTTGTTGAACTAAAACATAAAATGTACATACCGTATATTCCGGCGTATAAGATGACCCGGCGTATAAGACGACCCCCCAATTTTTAAGGTAAAATGCAAAGTTTGTGATATATTCTCCCTATAAGACGACCCCCCTCTTCCAACGCATAGCCCCTGCATGCCCCTCCTGCGCTCCCTTCCAGGAGGGAGCGCAGGAGGAGGATGCAGAGGCTGTGCGCCCAAAAGGGGCACGTTCGCCCCTTCTCCCCACCTTCCAGGAAGGTGGGGAGAACGGGCGAATCGCAGTTTGGCTGCGCAGCCTCTGCATGCCCCTCCTGCGCTCCCTTCCAGGAGGGAGCGCAGGAGGGGGATCCGCAGGCTGTGCGGCCAAACGGGGCTTTGGGGAAGGGGGGAGGCTGGGTGGAGGGTGGCAGGGGGGAGGGGGCTTCGCAGCCACCCCCCTCTCCAAAGCGAGCCTTTGGGGAAGGGGGGGTGGCTGGGCGGAAGGTGGGAGGGTGGCAGGGAGTAGGGGGCTTTTGGGAGGGGGGGTGGATGCACGGGGGGTGGGTGGGGGGAAGGGAGGAGGGGGCTTCTCCGCCACCCCCCTCCCTGAAAGCACGTTTCTGCGGTTTTCAGGGAGGGGGGTGGATGCATGGGGAGTGGGCAGGGGAAAGGGAGGAGGGGGCTTCTCCGCCACCCCCCTCCCTGAAAGCGCGTTTCTGCAGCTTTCAGGGAGGGGGGGTGAATGCATGGGGAGTGGGCAGGGGGAAGGGAGGAGGGGGCTTCTCTGCCACCCCCTCCCTGAAAGCGTGTTTCTGCAGCTTTCAGGGAGGGGGCATGGATGCATGGGGAGTGGGCAGGGGGAAGGGAGGAGGGGGCTTCTCCGCCACCCCCCTCCCTGAAAGCAGCGGTTCCGCTGCTTTCAGGGAGGGGGGTGGATGACCGGGGGATGGGCAGGGGGAAGGGAGGAGGGGGCTTCTCCGCCACCCCCCCTCCCTGAAAGCAGCGGTTCCGCTGCTTTCAGGGAGGGGGTGGATGAGCAGGGGGTGGGCGGGGAGAAGGGAGGAGGGGGCTTCTCCGCCCCACCTCCCTGAAAGCAGCGGTTCCGCTGCTTTCAGGGAGGGGGTGGATGAGCGGAGGGTGGGCGGGGGGAAGGGAGGAGGGGGCTTCTCTGCCACCCCCCCTCCCTGAAAGCCGCGGTTCCGCTGCTTTCAGGGAGGGGGGTGGATGCGCGGGGGGGTGGGCGGGGGGAAGGGAGGAGGGGGCTTCTCCACCACCGCCCCACCTCCCTGAAAGCAGCGGTTCCGCTGCTTTCAGGGAGGGGGTGGATGAGCGGGGGGTGGGCGGGGGGAAGGGAGGAGGGGGCTTCTCCGCCACCCCCTCCCTGAAAGCCGCGGTTCCGCGGCTTTCAGGGAGGGGGGTGGATGCGCGGGGGGGTGGGCGGGGGGAAGGGAGGAGGGGGCTTCTCCACCACCACCCCTGCCTGAAAGCCGCGGTTCCGCTGCTTTCAGGGAGGGGGGTGGATGAGCGGGGGGGTGGGCGGGGGAAGGGAGGAGGGGTCTTCTCCGCCCCCCCTCCCTGAAAGCAGCGGTCCTGCTGCTTTCAGGGAGGGGGTGGATGAGCGGGGGGTGGGCAGGGGGAAGGGAGGAGGGGGCTTCTCCGCCACCCCCCCTCCCTGAAAGCAGTGGTTCCGCTGCTTTCAGGGAGGGGGTGGATGAGCAGGGGGTGGGCGGGGAGAAGGGAGGAGGGGGCTTCTCCGCCCCACCTCCCTGAAAGCAGCGGTTTCTGTAGAAATCTCTGGCCATGCTTATACATTTAAGTGTTGTGTTAATAAACCCACTAAAATGTAGCTAAAAAGCAATGCCTTAGTAATGAGTTACTAATGCATGGTTATTTTAATTGTTTGAGAATTGAGAGTAATAAAGCACTTTAAAAATAGCATTCCAGCCTATGGGATGAATGCTAGTGGATTGGTTCAGATGGATGCTTTCATACATGGAAAATATGCTTGATGGGGAGCATGTTATTTCACCTCCCTATCATCCCTTCATTGGATGCGGTGGTCCCACCTCTGGGTCTGCCAGATAGATATTAATGTTTGTAGAGTATGCAGTGGTCCAATGGAGATACACTTCCATCTGTGTAAGCCTGAATCTGATGATTAACTCCCAGATTGCTAAGGAGCCCTGATCATGCAGTTCCAGACAGCAGTCTTGCATTTTATGTGGGTATCATTTCTTTCAAATAAAGTCTTTACTTAGTAAGCTTTCATACATTTTGAGCAGACTGTGTGCAAGATGGCAGCCTAATACTGTTGATGCTGTTGTTTTGCCCACTGCAATGTACATCTGCTGTCTGACAATGGTGTTAAGCCATGAAACAACTTGTGGTTACACACAATTCAGCAAACAGTGTAGTAGACTGGTATGTGGGAAGAAATTCCCTTCTAGTATAGAGCTAGGGAAATGTGAACATTCATGAGCCTGCTTGATGAAATTACATTTTGATAGCTGCAAGCAGCAGATGTGATTCA
Organism: Gambelia wislizenii; assembly: GCA_030847615.1. Taxonomy (NCBI): domain Eukaryota; kingdom Metazoa; phylum Chordata; class Lepidosauria; order Squamata; family Crotaphytidae; genus Gambelia; species Gambelia wislizenii. The sequence goes on along the minus strand of JAUMIR010000003.1, from coordinate 188,824,741 downwards.
TTCTTCTTCAAAGAGATAAAGAGGAATAGCATATATTTAAAAGATTGTAGGAACTGCTTTAGGGAGAGAGCCTCATATCCATGACAGATGAGAACATGTAATAATTCCACTGATGTAAGAGCCAGAAAAGTGAGTGGAATTATATTTATGTCCATTGGCATTTGTATATGGAACTAAATAAATGTTTATCTAATTTCCACTGAGGATTAAGAAGTTAATAAGTCTCTCTCTCTCTCTCTCTCTCTCATGTGTGTGTGTGTGTGTGTGTGTGTTATGTATCAGTGGTGGAAACCATAACAATTCCCATAGTTTAAAAAATCCCAGGGTTGTAGCAGTTGCACTTTTAAGATTGTTTCTGGGAGTTATCTTAAGAAAATATTTTAGAGTCCTATTTTAAAAAAAAAGAATAAGAAATTCAGTCTTCTTAGAACACATTTTAATGTTCTCAGAAGCACCCATTTCTGGCTACATTTCTCCATCCCCTGCCTGGTTACATTACAAATTACTTGGATAAATGCAGCTGAAAAATACCCCACGTTTTAATAAAACTAATGCTATAGTGGTTGAGTGAAACGGTGTCAGGGGAGTTAACTCATAATATAATTTTCAGTAATAAGTAGGAATATCCCTGTAGCGGTGGTTTAATTATGATTAAAGTTCAAGGATGTCTTGCATTGCAGTTGCCCATATGACACAGCCCCAATGTAGGGAAGTAATTCTTCCATGCACAGAACTTTGGTTTATATTATCACATCACTAGGCCCCATGGGTAATGGTGCTTAACCTTGTTTGCTATCCCTATACCTTAATATTTGATTTCATTAATTGTTCAGAAGACCTTTGGATGAATTGACTCATATGTTCTAGAGAAAAGGGGAAAACAGATGCATAAGTATTCATGTGTTTTTGTTTTGTAAAGCTGCAGTGGATGTCATATATTTCAACTGTGTACAGCCCAAGAGGTCATCTAGAATTCCCAGTTTTTGCCATTGATGAAGTTTGTGAATGTGTGCATTGCATGTTAAGATTTGGGGGAAATAGATGAGTGACAGATTTTTTTTTTCTCCTTGAAAAGTAAGATGCAGTAGGACCCCTGTATCCATGGAACCAATATCAGTTATCTGCAGGACACAAAACAAAACACATATAATAGATTCTTCCTAGAAAATGCCTAAAGAGGCATCCATTCTAGACATTTTCTAGGTCATCCAAGGCAACTCTATGGTATTTTATACTGGAAGTCCTGTTATTTTCAATGGTGTTTGCTGTTACTTGTGGTTTCCAGTATCCATAGTAAGTCTGGGAACTGAATCCCCACAGATACGGGGGTATTTCTGTAATGCATGTTACCAGAGAATGGTTGGGCCCATATTGCTCTGGTACCTTCTGTAGAGAAGTTGTTGAGATGAACCATGACCCTTACAGTGCTTCGTGCAGCCTATTTAGTAAGCAAGTCAGTCAGTCTGTAGTTTATATTCTGGCACCTATGAACATGCATATACTAAAGTACATATAAAATCAATAAAACTATACCAAACATTTTAAAAGCAAAAAAATAAAATAAAATAAAATAAATAGAATTAATCTTTTCAGTTTCACATCTGCTCTTTTTAAGGCTTAATGCATTCCCTCCCCTCCAGTCCTCTATACAACTAGCTCTTGAATGAGGAGATGCATATTGAGATGCAAGTACTCACTTGAGACCATCTCCATATTTAGCCCCATGTAAATACATAGAATGGGGAAAATGTTAAGTTAGTTAATAGCAATAAAATAACACGAGACACTTTTGAACTTGCAACCCAGTCCTTTGAATGTTTACATCTCTATTTGCATTCAGTAGGACATCTTTTCTCTAAGTATACTTTGGCTTGCAATTTTCATCCATTTTACAGTGATTTAGTTTGAACTCTGGTGCAAACCATAGATTCTTATTTGCTAATCCCTTTATACCTACATAACTTTCCGTTGAGCCTGAACATTTTAGTTTTGACAGAAATCCAATCTCAAAGACTTATAACAAGAGAGAATGCACCACATCAATTTTCTATTTTATGACAGTACTGAATGTGTCTAGTTGCATCTTCTAGACATTGGTGTCTTCTAGTTCCCCTCCCCCCATTTTTAGGCCATACAAGTTCGGAAATGTATTCTTGTGTCACAAATATTGTCATATGAACACTCGGACACTATGATGAAGGTGTCAAAGTAAATAAACTAAAGAAAATGTACCTTTCATTTTGAAGTATGTTTTCTAGAATGTGTTTTGTTCTTGGGTCCTTTTTGCTGATATTGATGTTAGTGTTCTTTGTGACACAGAATGGACAGATTATATACGAGGTTTACTGCATGCCAAAGTAAAGTGGCAGGGCAGCTGGAAGATTCCACTCTCCATGCTGCCTTACCACATGACATCATTCTTCTAGTGTGCTGACATTCTGGTCCCATAGAAAACTGAGGTAAAACCACAACTTTTTGCTGACAGGCTTTTCTGGTTAGCAAAAATGCATGATTTAACTTCACTCTCCACAGGACAAGCACAGAAGAATGACAATATCGTGCAGTAAGGCAGCATTGAAGACAGAACCTCCCTGCTGCACTGCCACTTTACTTCAGCATGCAGTAATCCCATTTATAAGAATACACAAGGAGGGATAACAGGATGCATACAACTCCAATATAGATCAAGATGCTCTTGTGTTCTATAGCAGAAAATTGACAGATGTAGGTAGATTCATTGCACATGTTTCAGAATCTTATTATTGATCTGCAAGCAACAGCAAAAGTAGCAACAAGATATGTATGCTGTTCTCCAAATCAATTAATTGTGTATGTGATACACAGTTATAATTTTGATCCTCACAAATGCTTAAAGTAGCAGTGGAAGACTTCAGCCTGTCTGATATTTTTGTCCCGTCAGTCTTAACCATAAGAGATAAAGGGAGAAGTAGTCCAAAACATCTGAAAAGTCTCAGTTGCCCACATGAGGCTTAGAGAGATGTTTGTGTTTTTACATTGGGCACATAACACATGGTTAATAATATCCATCCATCCAACTGTACAGTGTTTTGGATTCTTAGGTGTTTCTTTTGGCAGAAAAGTATCCCAAGCATGTAGAATGGCAGTAGGCAAACAGTTCAGGGATGGAGGGATTTCCCCCCCTCCGACTCCACATCCTGTATTCCCTCACAGTTTCTCCATGCAAATGGTGACTGGAGGTGACATTAGCATGAACAAATCTGTCCCGGTTAGTATCCCAATGTCTGAACAACACTAAATCTCACATTCTTTAACATTAACAGAACATTTAATTTAATTTTATACTTAACAAACAGAGTAATTTCTATGCAGTGATATTCCATATGTTCCAAGCATAGAGATGTAAAAATCAGCTATAAAAATGTCTGGTCTTAGCATCTCATCATTCTGATAAAAGTAGAAGTAGAAGGAACTGGAATCATCCAAAGATAGATCTATCTATCTATCTATCTATCTATCTATCTATCTATCGTGCACATCATCTATATGTCAAAGTCATAAAGATTACAGAAGCAATGGTGATGGAAATATCAATGGGTCCAGAATGTGTATTTATAAAAACTTGGGGGAAGAGGGGAGGAAGTGACATCCAGGTTTCTCACATCAAACCAGCTAGCCTTTGATTAGATTTGTGTCAAAAAAACAAGACAATGATTTACAGCTGTAACCATGAGAAACATTACCTCCTCCCTGAAATACTGTTAATATATGACTTACAAATTCTGTTTCTGAAAAATCAACATGAACTCTGTTATGTATTCTTAATTCTACAGATGATAGCCATGAGAAATGACTACATGGATGTTGGTTAAACAATTTTATCCTATACCCATAAATCTGAATAGTTCTTCAGTTTCAAGTGGATACGTGTTACTGATAGTGATACATAAAAGAATTAATAAAGCTTCCCAGATAATCAATTTTATTTTCAGGCCATCTAGTTACTAGTTTATTGACTCATAAGATAATTTATTTCGGTGAGAGGTTAACGGTATGGATTGGAATGGAGAACCCTTTTCTTGTCAAGGATTGTATTATATTTATCAAAATTGTCTGAGTCTGAATTCTGGCAGTGTGTGTGTGGGTGTTGTCTGTGCCAAAAGAGTGGAATAAGCAATTTTGTTCCTATACTAGAGGGGAAAAGAAGAAGATATTGACATCCAATCATTGTCCTTCTTTCATGTATGCAATTTTCTCTTCATCAGCAAAGCAGGACAGAATAAATAATAACCTGGAACAGGACCTTTGGGGGAATGTGATCTAGGAAGAGTCTGAAGGTCCACTGCTTGAATTTGTGCTAGACATTCTCCAGACATTCCCTATGGTAGATTAGCCTAAGAGATAGTTACTAGACTATACTTACCAAAGTAGCTTCTTAATTGAGCAAGAATCTGCAAAACCAGGTTGTTCTAATCTAAGTCAGATGCTAAGCCCATGACCTCATCCTGTCTTCCAGCAAATGAAATGAGGCAGCCTTGTAAAGACTTCCAGATAATAGTGTCATGTGGTTAGGTGAGAACATAATGATTTTGAGCTTAGTAATTGTGGTAAGAGAGAGTGTTTATAGAATGAAAAAGTTTATTTAATGTGTTGAGCTTTAAAAAGTTAACAAGAACCAACAATCTGTTTTTTTAAAAAAAATGGTTTATAAAAAATTATTGCAAGCAAACCCAACCTATATTCAATGTATATTTCAGTTTCTTTTGTAGATATGAAGAAAGTTGTGTTGTTGTTCAAAAGAAGAACTGAGATTATGTATGAATGCATATGCATATGTGTGTGTGTGTGTGTGTGTAAATATAAGGAAGACAGAGAATGAAAAACAAAGAAGAGGGAAAAAGAAAGCCTGAAAATACTGGTGGGTGCTAAGTGAAATCATGGATCATAGTGCAAGTGTTAGATTCTGCCTGACTCATCAAGCTATGTCTTGGAAAGTTTATTTTATCCTACTACTAGGCAGCCCATAACTTCCACAGCAGCCTCATAAGTGATTTGTCAGCTATTATAAACCAGCTCCTCCTGTAAATAGATATTTTTAATTATAAAAATATCAGCAATGCTGCAGTATGTTTAAATAGCTTGGCATATTATTATATTTATGGCTAGATATATATGTGATCTTCATAGAAAGAGGTTATCGGGGTAAAACAAGCACTAAAGTAGATCTCACTCCCCACTTCCAATTTTTTAAAAAATAAAAATCTGGCATCCAAATCCAACTGTTGTTAACTTTTAGAATTTCTTCAGCCATGAAACAAGGTCAGGCAGTCATTACCAGACACCTTTTGAAATGAATTTGAATCTGTGCTTTGGGACAAACTTGGGTACTGTGGATTTAGACGTTCTCCCACTATGTTGTATTGGAATGAATGGGACCATAGTGCTGCTTTTGGATAGTTCCCAGGCCTTCTAGACTTAGTTATACGCAATTTTTTTCTCAGGAGTTGTGCCCCATTACTTGTTATGCATGTCTGGTGAAACAGGCCAAAGGATGAATGGGCAGACAAAAGGTGACAAAAGTCATACTGATAGAGCAAACTCCAGTAATATTGGTGGGACTGGATGAGACTTAATGGTACACGGTGTAAATCTGGAAATCTGGGGCAAGTTTTCTTCCCCAGGACAGAGGAAAAGCTTCAAATCATATCATATCAGAAAACTTCAGTTCAGATACCATTACCCATCTGAGCTTTCTAGAATGCAAGTTTTTCCACATGTTCTCTGCCTACAAGTTTTCCCTTCTTCCACCTTTCAGTTCTGGTGGAGCTGTGAGTCCGATCCTGATCCATATCCTATTGGAGTCTGATGTCAAGCTGGAAAGATCCACCATTTGTATCACTGGCTTATTTTTCTTGCCCATTATGTTTTGCTTTCATTTTCTCTTTATCTTTCTTTTCTTCTTTTGGTTTGGTCATAACTTTAAAAAACCAAACTTTAGTTTAAATTATATAGGCAAAGAAATAAATTTAGAGGTTGTGAGTCTAGTTGAAGTTCAGAATGGACGGAAAATTCAAAGGCCTGAAGTAGAGCTGGGTAATTGAGTTTCATGGGATATAGGGCTTGACTACATGGGTTGTGTGTGTGTAAAAATCTTATTGAAAATTGGACTTCTTTGGCCCAGAGCTTTGCTGGAGTTTCCCCACACAATATTCAGATCATTCTGGTCTGGATTTAAGCACCACACCTACCTAGCCAAAAAGTCTGAATCTCACTGCTAGATTTTTACCTCTTGTTGTAAGTCCACTGTCACTGCCTAGCCAGGCACCTCTTCCTAAAGAGCTTCATGCATACTCTTTAACATGCATACTCTTTAACAAGGCAGACCCCTGGCATGTGGCTGCTTCTTCTAAGGATTAGAGTGACTCCACCCAGCATAGTGCACAGTCTACACTACAGTTTTCTTTGGAGTTCTCAGCAAACTCTGGAGAAAACTATGAGTCTTCCAAAACCAGGCTTTAGGTGGTATTCCCCAAATCTGGTACAGATAGGGCTGTAGGTCATGTGGCACTATCACACCAGATTCAGAGATAATAACACACATCATGTAGCATTATCAGGATAGGTTCAGGACAGAGATGATTCAGATTCTATTGATAGTGCAGACAAGGCCATAATCTGTATATAGAACAAACTTCCACAAGCCAGTGCCTTCAAAATGTGTTAGACCACAAGTCCCATCATTTTGGAAAAGATGACTGGGCTTAAGCATTAGCATGGTACCTGGTTAAGTAAGTTTTATGCAACTTTTATGGCAGAGGTTCTAGAACAGAACACAATGACCTCCCCTCAAATAAAAACAAGGCCAATGAATGTTCTAAAGCAATTCTCACGATTATGACCCACATTTTAATGGTCATATTTTGAAGGGAAAACGTGGTCTAAACTCAAATACTTTAACTGAATGCTAATTTGTGTAGCATTTTATGTAATCTATGTAGCATTACTGGATGAAGGCAAGTAAGGGCATACAGGTATTCTTTCTCCATTGCCTTTTTAGTTAGCTGAAGTAGGCCTATGTTGTTACAAGGATTCCTCCCATCTTCTGTAAATTTCACATACCAGCGCTCCTAATTAACCCTTTATCACACAATACATAAAGAGTACTGAAGCTGAAAGTTACCAGCAGAACAACAAACAGCAAACATAACTTTAAGTACACTTGAAACAAGCACTAGTTAGTCAAAATGAGAGGCATGGGGACTCATCCTTGTCTCTAAATCTATGCCATCTACATAGGAATTCATAATTTGTGACTGGTAGTTGTGAGCATGAGGATGAGCATTAAGGATTACTTTCTCATAAAGTTAATCTCATTTATCTTCAAATGGTTCAAAGCTGACTATTCCATTTGGAGCTCAGCCATCATGTTTTAAGATTACCTGTCCCACCCAATGCCTGTGAAAAACATGGCACCTGATTGTGACATGAATGCTTCCTGGAGTGTGGGACAATATTATTTAGAAATAAACTCTTTTGAACATGGTTGCTGTTGCATGGCATTTTCTTGGTAAGATTTGTTCAGAGGGGGTTGTCTGCACCTTCCTCTGAGGCTGAGAGGGTAGGACATTGGCAAGGTAGCCCAGTGGGTTTCCATGGCTCAGTAGGGATTCAAACCCTGGAGAGTTATAGTCTGACACTGAAATCACTACAGCACACTGGTTCTCACTAAGCATATGAGGACTTCTCTCTGGCTTTTCTTCGCAAACGAAGATTCAGGAAGGACTCATCCTGCACTTTCTGCAAGCATGCTGATGACTGAAAAGGCCAATCTGAGATAAACAAGTCCGGTTGCAGAAAGCATAGCAGAAGCTCTCCTTGGGTGATGTTTCTGGGTTGTGATTCTGTCTGTGTTGTCATTTCTCTTCAAGACTTGTTCGGCATGAGTTCTCACATAAGGCTGCAGCATTGTGGATAGTGTGTCTCCATGCCTCCCTATGTGAGGCCAGGGCGGACCATTGTTGGTGATCAACGTGGCCGAGCCTGAGATGTTGTTTCAGGGAGTCCTTGTATCGTTTTTTTGGAGCGCCCCTCTTATGCTGACCCGTGGCGAGGTAACCGTAGAGTACCATTTTTGGGAGGTGATGGTCCTTTATCCTAGAAACGTGCCCTGCCCAGCACAGTGGTGTTCACAATATCATGGCCTCAATGCTGGTGATCCCTGCTTGCTCAAGGACAGCAACATTCGTCACATAGTCAGTGCAGTGTATATTCAGGATTGTGTGTATCCAGTGCTGATGAAAGCGTTCAAGGAGTCGTAAGTGGTGGCGAAAGTGACCCATGTTTCAGACCCATAAAGGAGAATAGACAGTACAATGGCTCTATGCACACTGATTTTTGTGCTTTGCCTCAGGTGTTTGTTACTCCAGACTCTTTTGTAAGTCTTCCAAATGTGCTATATGCCTTTGCTAATCTGTGATCGATCTCTTTTTCAGTCTTGGCATCTGAGGAGATGATGCTTCCTAGGTAGGTGAACTGCTGAACAGACTTAAGCACAGATGGGATGGTGGTGTTCATCCTGTGGTGCAGGCTAGTAGAGAACTTCCTTTTTCTTCAGGTTGACTTCCAGCCCAAACAGCTCTGCAGCTGTTGCAAAGCAGGATGTTAGGCACTGCAGAGCTGCTTCTGTGTGGGCAACAAGGGCAGCAGCATCAGCAAAGAGCAGCTCATGGACTAGATGGGGACTTAACTTGCGGACCCAGACCGTACGACCCCTCCGCCCCCTTGAATGAAAACTCAACACTTGGTTAGATATTCAAAGATATATTTTTTGGTTACATCTTCAGAAAACAGGTTAGATACAGGTTAGTAGATACATGTTTTGGCAAAAATTGGCCGCAATTTTTGCTAGATGGTTGGCGGCAATGCATAGGTCGTGATCCCTTTTCTTGAGCCCACCCATGTGGGCCAAGACCACCCGTCGGCCCATGCCAACTCCCTGGAGGAGAGGGCTGCTGGCCAAGCTGTCTGCTCGACTTCTTCTCCTCCCCTGAAAACAAACTGTTAATTACTAGAGGCGGAGTCTCCCTTGAAATTGAACTTGTGCTTGAACTTGCACTTGCCAGAGCCCCCTGACCTCACGCCTTATCATGACCCATGACATCCGCCGCCTCGCAAATTGCAACAAGGATGAAATACCCCGAGGGAGGGTGGGTGGGTCTTCGGCTCCTTGGAGCCAACAGAGGAGTAAGAGCCAACGGAGCTGCCTTATAAAAGCTCCGTCGCTCCTCCTCTGACGTCATCTGGCCGCGCCAGCACCAGCTGGATGACCCGCTCCTCAGGGAGGGCTCCCAGCCAATCGGGGGCAAACAGGCCCACTCCGATTGGCTGACCACCCTCCCTCCGCCCTTTCTGGCCACAAAGCGGCCTGGGAAGGAGAAGGCAACATGGCGGCTGCCATGGAGGGCCAGGCAGTCCTCCACCCCCCCCTGGTGGGGGGGCGGCAAAGACGCCTCCAGGGGTGCCAGTCGGGCCGCAAAAAGGCCCGCCGGCAATCGGCAGAGCCTCCTTCCCAGTAAAACACTTGCAAAATGAGGAGTTGGGATTGTACTCCTGTGTTCCCCAATGGAAGAGATAGTCCGCGTACGTATGTTTCAAGCATTATTTCACATGTCTTGCAGTTGAATCATAGCATAAAATATCTTCCTGAGTAGAGTTGTAATTCTTCACTAATTTTGTTTTTAAAGGAAGCACCAAATAATTTTAGCAATTTTCTTCCTGCTGTGAGAAGTTCTTCAAATATCATGCAGTTTTTGAAGCCAAGTCACAATCCAGGACTTATTCTGCTCAAAATTTATGCACATGATTCTTTTGCACAGAAAACATTTCCTGTATAGAAAATAATCTTCCTGCACAATCTCCAATTATAGCATTTTCTGCACAGAAAATTGTTTTTCCTTTACAGAAAATAATATTGTTGTATAGAAATATTATATTCTGCACAGAAAATGGTGGTTTCTATACACCCACATGTGAATTTTATGCAGAACAAGGCCCAAACTGCACAGATTTTCATCAGCCCAGGATTCTTCTTATCACGGTTTCTCAACACAAAAAATAAAATAAAATAAAATAAAATAAAATAAAATAAAATCTGCTTTTCAGGCATATTTCCCACATATTTTTTAAAATATCCTTTATATCCCTATTCCTGGGTAAAACCCTGTTTCAGATTAACTGGTGGATTTTGATCCATAATCAGCTCTGTGTTTAGTCAAACCACTAGCATCACATGTCTTTATATTTTTAAAAGAGAAAATGTATAGTTATGCTTAAGTTCCAAGGTCATTAATAGATCTTAAAAGTGTCTCAACTAGTTTATCCATTATTATTATTATTATTATTATTATTATTATTACTTCTACTGCTTGAAATTAACATATCAGTCCTATGCATGTGTACTCAGATATAAGCTCAATTGAATTCAATGGGCCTTATTCCTGGGCAAGTCTGCTTAAGGCCGAGATTATAAATTTAAGTGGGCAGAGAATAAAAGCATAGAGAGAAAGTGAAAAAATAGAAAGCACATGAGATTGGAAGAGGAAATAATGAATATAAGATGCAAACAAGGATAGAGTGATTTTATCATGAATGCATGTGTGTAGAAAGGGGAATTTTAACAGGAACAGCTTTTCTCAGCTTTGTGTGACCAAAAGAACTAATATACAAACCAAATCCCCTCCTATACCCGCTTATTCCAGAAAAGGAGGCAAATGATTTTATGGTAGAAAATAAAAGGTGGCTTCACTGCTGAAGACTAGGATGGAGATATCCAGCCCTAGCAATATGCAGGATGTGGGAGCCTACTCAGGCAGCAGGTGTAGAAATATCATTATGGACAGCAAATTGCCAATTATTTAGTTTCTTATTGAATTGGCTATAATCACAAGCATGTCATTTGATATAAAAAGGTTTTGCACCTAGGAGTCTTAGTAGATCATGTGCTAAACATGAGTCAACAGTGTGATGTGCTGGCAACCCCCCCCCAAAAAAAAACAAAAAACAAAAAACAAAAAACACAGCAATGCAATTCTAGGCTGCATCAATAGGAGCATAGTGTCCTGACTGGAGAAAGTAGTAGGCCACTCTATTCTGCTTAAGTCAGACTTCACCTGGACTACTGTGTCCATTTCTGGGTAGCATGGTTCAAGATGGATATTGACAAGCTGCCACATTTCCAGAGAAGGGTGACCAAGATGATCAAAAATCTGGACACCAAGCCTTACAAGGAATCACTTAAGGAGTTGGGTACAGTTAGCTTGGAGAAGACTTGAGTAGTGACATGCCATCCATCTTTAACTATCTGAAGGGATACATCAGAGCTGGAGCAAGCTGTTTTTCTGCTGCTCCAGAGACTAGAACACAAACCAATTGATTCAAATTCAAGAAAAAGATTCCACCTAAACATTAGGAAAACCTTCTTCCCTGTAACAGCTGTTCAACCTTGGGATAGACTGCCTTGAAGAGTGATGGACTCTCCTCCTTTGAAGGTCTTTAAGCAGAGTTTGGATTGGCATCTATGTGTGGATTTGACATCACTGAAGATCACTGAAATAAATCTTGGAAAGGAATGTTGGGGATAAGTTTGTGTCTGTGCTTTTGATTTTTGATCAAGAGGGATGATGAGATCATCTGCCACCACATCAGCTATCTTTCTCCTTCTGAGCTTAACTATAATGCTCAACATAACTGCAAGAAAAATAAAATTTCCCAGCAGCAATACATTGTTGTGCAATGTGTTGCAATGCAAATTATTCTGAAATATTGAAAGAATAATCAAGAGCCACTAGCTTTAGAAAAGATTTGCTCCTAGTAAATCTTTTAAATCTTTTTTTTTTTTTAAAAAAAAGCCCTGGTAGAAATGAATTGTTACCCTGAGCCAACACAAGCAAGTCAGTGCTGGACTCTCCTTGGTGGTATGACCATCATAATGAGCACCTGCAGTTCACAGTTTTTAAACACCACATCTTGGGTTCAATGGAGGTAAAATTTGTTTATTAATATGTACCATCAATATTGATGGCGCTCTAATGTACAAGTTGACTGATCACTTTTCCATGGGACCTACAGTCTATAATTCAGCAGGGAAAAAATGTAGCCTGGATAATCAGGGAAAAAACCCCTGCTTATTTCAGTTATATATACAGTAGATCATGGGGGATTGAACTTTACTAAATTAGAAACATCCCTTCTACTCTCTGTTACTGTCTTGAGTTGATACAACTAATTAAAACCATTTAAATTACCATAACTATTTTAAAAAAAAACTATCTTAAAAACACACAGAGGCAAACAACACACTTGGCAGCATGACACAGCTATCACTCCAGTGACTTCAAATAATTTACTAGTTCTGACATATAAGTTTTAACTGAGTAATAGTTGTTTCTACCATGCAGCTGAGGTGATAAATCTACTGGTGTATGTTCTTAATTTATTTTTATCTTGAACAAATTCTTAAGTTAGCAGTGCTACCTAAGTTAAAGCCTTGTTGGGGGAAAAGAGGATTGAACATAATATGCACAATCCACTTCAGTGAGTGAAAATAAATTTACTGTGACAAAGCAATGGTCTTAGAAGATAAGGCCTGCATTTTCAATAGAGAAGCCAATAAAATTCAAGTGTTGTTTTTTAAGCATATTGGTTTTGCAAACACAGAACAAAAGGAGGCTGGCTTGATCGTTACCGACTGCAAAGCCCTTGAAACCCAGCCACTTTCCAGTCATTGGGAGCATGAATGTGATCTGGCAAGCCTAGCTTAGTCATTAACTAATGGATTGTAGCTGCATTCTTTCAATAAAAATGTGTAGGTGGCTGGTAAGGTTTCAGTGTTACCAGCTATTTTAAAGTCATTTAAAGGTTAGTTTATGAAATTAGAAGTTCGGGTCTGAAGTTGCTTCCATCTCCTTGCTGTGCTATTGTATTATGGTTCAATCAAATGTTCCTTTTAAAAGAAAGAGAGGAATGAATGTCATTCAGGAGAAAGGAACCACTTCTGCTTCACTTTTCAATTTAAGATAAATTATCTTTTGGTTCTTCAGATTTTGTCAATGGTTTATTTTGATTCTGTTGTTATTTTGATTCTGTTTGATTCTGTCAGATGCAGAGGTGGAGTGAACCTGCCAGCAAGTGTTATGGAATATGCTGTGTGTGCATGTGTATGTGTGTATTATTAGGATTTGTTTCTATTAAGTATATATAATCCAGTTTCCTTTGCCAGTCCTGATCTGAGGTAGCTATGTGGCCTGGCTTTAAATCTGAAATATCATGTAACACTTGCTTAGGAAAAACAGCCTTCGTTAATAGCATGCATGTGCTCCACAGGCACCACAGGTTTTCAGGACAGATCTCTGCTTTCTAAGCATTTCCTAAATGGCAACACGATAAGATACAGAACCTTACTTGTGCACTTGGAACAGTAGAGCCATCTCTAACGAAGGTTTCACTTATATATGTAATACGGTACATGAGGCTAACAAGGTAGGAATGGAATTGATAACCAACCCAGATATAACAAGGCCAGACACAGAAAATTAGGTTAAAAGGCCCACTTTATTGACCTAAAACCTATTTAATCAAATTTTGGCCTGGGGATGAACCAAATGGGAGAAGCAACCTGATGAGGGTCCAGCTGTGGAACAGGTGTCACCTTGTGACCAGCTACCCCCCCCACCTTCCTTTGCGCATAACACCAGACCCCGAGCACAATCCAACAATCATTAGTTTCCACTTGGATAGTCATTTACTGGAAGGAAAACCTAGGGAGCTCTCCCCCAAGTCCCAGGACTTTACAAGAGAGAATAAACCCCCAGATCAGCCACAAGGGCAGACTCCTTCTCCAACCTCTCAGGTCCCATGACCAAAAGAGGCAGCTCCAGAGCCATGCCCTTCACCAAATGGGTGCCAAGATGAACATCAATCACTTAATTTCTCCCCCCACTACCTGTCAGGTGGAGCCTATTTAAAACACTACCTCAACCAATTGCCCAATTCTCATCAGATACAGTATGGGGTAGGCAAAAAACCCTCCCTGACAAGAGGGGAAAAAAATCCCTATTTGGCCCAGGACGTGACCAGCGAGACTCATACTGCACTGAAGAGGGTGGGAGGGTGGGTGTATCAAAAGGTGAAAGGAGGGTGAGGTGAGAGGAAGCTGAGCCTTAAATTAGCTCTGGCCATGCCCCTCAGTCACACCACCTGTTTTAGAGTGTAGCCCCAAATGGCCAAACTCTTGGGCCTCTAATCAGGGAGGCCATCAAATTACTCCCCTTCCAGCATGACACTTTGTGTTGAGTTTTTGGGAGACCACATTACTAGCAGTGCAAACTGTATCACAGATACCTTTCTATATGTTTTAGCACTGTAGGTTTCCAAGCTCCTAGTGGTAAAGAGGTGGAGTTCACAGACTATACACTGTGAATCCATTGTATACTGCTGCTACTGGATACACTTACATGTCCTCTGTAATCAAATATAGCATCTATACATCATTCCAGGCCAATACAGATCAACCAACAATACAGATTGCAACTGTGTCACAGGAGATTATCAGATGTGTTAAAAGTGGCTTTACAGCAACACCAGGAAATCGCAAAACGGCTTCCTTACCAGATGACGTTGTTCCCCCCTCATTATGCACCCATTCAACTGCTGTTCCGCCATCGTTATGCACCCATTCAGCTGCTGCTTTTTATTGATGGGAGAAGCCATCAATGGATTCCCCATTCCGTTCCTGTCTCGGATGTTCCTGCATGCAACAAAGTGACCCATTTCGCTGGTGAGATCCCAGCTTCAATAGGTGGTCCCTGCCAGAAAACGTCCAGATGAGATCAGGACATCCAGGTAAGTGATTCACTTTTTATGACTCTCCCCAGGTTACTTCTACCTTTTAAAGTGTGTTTTGTGTTTTATTTATTTATTTATTTATTAAAAAATTTCCCTTGCTTGTGTCTTCTCACGAGAATCCATGGGATTTCGATCCAGGAAGTGATCGGAGCTCCATTAGAGCTCC
Organism: Gambelia wislizenii; assembly: GCA_030847615.1. NCBI lineage: Eukaryota > Metazoa > Chordata > Lepidosauria > Squamata > Crotaphytidae > Gambelia > Gambelia wislizenii. The sequence continues at coordinate 188,809,695 of JAUMIR010000003.1, read as the reverse complement.
ATTCACTCCTGGGCTGCCGGAATGATGGAAGAGGAGGTAAGTTCAGTAGGGAGGATGATTGTGCCATGACAGGGGTGGGACAGGGGTGGGAGTGGTGATTGTGGGACAGGAATGCTTTTTTTGTTCCTGTCAGATAGTCTCCTTAGGCACAAAGCAAGTATTAAAACTGCAGAGCTACACTGAGTGAGCCCAAATGAGTAAGGGAATCAATAACCGGGTATTTCTTGTTTATGCTGGCAATAAGGAGTGGATGGATGCCAGAAAGTAGGTGGATGCCAGCAAGTAGAACTGAAACTGCTAGACATAAGCAGGAATCAGATCCGATTAGTAGCTTCCCAGTTGAATGTATAAAGGCAGATTTGGTCTTGTGTTGTACATTCAGTATATGTTGATGAATATCTCTTGCCTCATTTCTCTTCCCTCCTTTGGCTGGCGATTTCCCCTGTCCCAAAGCCTTGCCTAGATGAATCTAGTTGCATGAACATTTTATAGCCATAGGTGAGAATTTACAGGAGACTGTGGAGATTATCAGACAGGCTAAATATGGTGTGATACCAACACCAGGAGATCACTAAGGGGCTTCCCTTTCAGACAATGTTGTTCTCCTCTTGTTATGTTCCCATTCTGCTGTTGTTCTGCTAGTGCTGCTTTTCACTGATGGGCTAAGCTGTAAATAGATCCCCTGTTCCTTTTCTGTAATGGAATGATGTGCTTCTGAAAAGGTGCCCCGTTACGCTGGTGCGATTCCAACTTCATTGGGAGGTCTGTGTCCGAACACTTCCAGGTGAGATCAATGTAAGTGACACACTTTTTATGACCCTCCCTGGGTTACTTGTTATGCTTTCAGTGTGATTTTGTTCTTGGTATCACTTTTTAAACTTTATTTTCCTTTTTATTTTTGAATTTCTCACATGCTCTTCCTCTTGTGAGAATGACTGGGATTTCAAACCAGGAAGTGAATGGGGCTCCATTTGAGCTGCATTCACTCCTGGGCTGCCGGGCAAGCAATGCAAAGGTAGGTGTGTAAATTTTCATTCTTGTGCTGGGACAGGGATGGGTGAGGGGCAGGCAAGGAGATTGCGGGACGGGAACTTTTTTTCTTCCCGTCCAAAAATATCCTGTATTTGTAGTTATAAGTTCTGTCACCCGACCCCGGAACACAAAGTGTTTGAAAATCTGACTTTTCAGATTATTGTGGTCGGGTTCATCAATTTAGTATTGCTGGATGCTAAACTCATCACTGCAGCCAGTAATGGGCCAGATGATGATGAATAAACTGAAGCTTAATCCAGACAAGTCTGAGTTTCTCCTGGTCAGCATCAGGGAATAGGGATTCTGTCTGTGCTGGATAGGAAAACACTCCCCCTGAAATTTCAGGCTCACAGCTTGGCTGTTCTGGATTACATCCTGTTTGGATTACTGCAACACATTCTGCCTTTTGAAATTGCTCAGAAACATCAGCAGGTGTAAAATGCTGAGGCTAGAGTGATGTCCCAGACCTAGTTACAGGAAACATATAATCCTTTTTTAAACAGCTTCACAGGCTATGGATTATTTTTGAGCACAATTAAATTGTTGGTTATGACCAATAAATCTTTTTATAGTTTGGGTCTGAACTATTGGAAAGTTGGCATCTCCCTGTATGAGCCTGTCCAAATCTTAAGATCCTTGGGGGATGACTTTCTTTCAGAACCACCATTGTTAAGGTCCATCTAATGAAGACATGGCAAAGGGCTTTCTTGGTGGCTGCTCTCTGTTTAGCCACCCTCTGCCTTCCTTCTTCCAGCAGGGAAAGACTTAAACGGACATTTGGTTGTGCAGAAGGTTTTCCTAATGGTGTGTTTGTATGTGTTATACTTTTATGCTTATAAGTTTTGTTTGTTTCTTTTCTTTAAAAAAATATTTAATACCAATTCAATTAGTGGTGTTTTAATGTGATAGCTTATTTAATTTTTTTAAAAAGAAAACATTTATCTTTAGAGATTTTTTTTAGTTGAACCTAGTTTTAGTTTAAGTTGTAAGCTGCCCTGCATCCCAACCTGGAAGAAACATGGGCTATAAATAAAACAAGTAAACAGGTAAATATGTTGATATCATAGAACCTAACTGATGTCAGGCTATCTGTGAAAAGAACTATTATGGAAGAAACGGTCATGGTCCAGACTCCTAGATATGCTTGATAGTTAGGTCTTTGAGTAGGGACTGCTCTATTCTGTGTAGTTACCACCAAGGCGTAAGATTACATTGCCAAATCATAATGGCCTATAAATATGGTCCTCTGGCATAACTTCAGGCAGCAGATGGAGTCATGGGGTTTACTCTAGTGTGGAAGATCTACATGTATAAACCCTTTCCTGCTGGTATTGTAAAAAATATTGTTCAAGCATATTTGTACTTCCCATAAAACCTACATTATGGTATGGAATGTGGAAGCCTTCCAAATGTTGTTGGACTGGAACTCTGATTAATCCTAGCCAGTATAGTCAATAGTGAAGGATTATGAGAGTTGCACTTCAACAACATCTTGAAAGCAGCACAGTTACAAGCCATAAATGGTGGATAGGAACGGCATATTAATTTGTTAAATAAATATGTCAGAAAAGATCACTGTCATGTTTCTGCATTACTACCTTTAGATGGAAAGGTTTATTTGATTATGTAGTTCAGTTTTCTGTTTGTGTGCAACCTTTTGTTAATAGCATTTCTTTCCATGTGTATGAGACATTTTCCTATATGGAAAACCAAGTTAGCTAAGTAATGAAAGTCTTCAATAAATAATAAGGGGTACTGTAACTGCCAAAGTACTTTACCGTTATTATGTTTTATTTACTCTTTGGCTGAAGGGCAAGCAGCTGGTCCCACAATAACTTACATAAATAAATTAAACCTGTTTATTAAGGCAAGATGCAACAGCAACCCTACTGGTCCACAATCTTGGCTGATTCCTTGGATATACTCTTATTTTTTATTTTATTGTTTTTAAAACCAACACCCTTTTAATATTTTTCAAGGTATCTTCCCCTCCCCCAAACTATAGCCAGAATAATGATTCTCAAAATTACATCCTGAATATATTTTGTAATTCTGAAAATTCATTTCAACTTGTATGAAAATGGGCCCACCCCTAGGGATGAATCCTGTTTAGCACTCACAGTTTGGTCCCAAACTGGGATCTGCAGAATGTATTTAGAGTTTTTATGGTTGTTGATTTATATATATTTGTTATAAAATCCTGAAATCCTTCACCTAAATAAAGCCAAAACCAGTTTAAATAGTCACTCTAGTTCTGAACCCAATCTACAGATTAATCTTGTTCTCTTCTATTGGCAGTCTGTGCTGTGTTGTCTCCAGTCCAAATGTAACTTTCATTCCACCATTTTGGAAAAATAAAAATAGTTTCTTGGCTGAAGGAGGTAAGACCTTTGGTTTAACACACTGGCATTTCAGTTGTACAGATCTTTGCTTGTAAGAAAATGACTCAGTTAAAGACTGGATATTGAAATGACATTTGGCATACCGAGTCAGGACACAAATCTACATTTCAGGTTTGAAATATCAGCACAACCTCTGCACCCTTTTTTTAAATAAAATGCAGTGTAACATTTCCCTTGGACACTGACATATCAAGATAAAAGTTGGTGTAAAGATTAAGAATGCCATTCAATGTTCAAGCACAAACTCTAGCAAGCAGTGTTCCAGCACAAATTCTGTTTCAGGGAACCTGGGAAAATGCATAAACCAAATTACAATCTCAAATAACACATTGCAACATGACATTTTCCAGGAGTGGGGATCTCTCTCTCTCTCACACACACACACTTTTAATATATACATATAGATTCAGTGAAGCATAAGAAAGGTCATTCAGAATCTGGAGCCAATGGTATGTAGAGTTGGAGCCAATGGCATTTGGGGTCATTGAGTAAGAGGGCTAAAGCCAGAGTCATCGAAATTTCTGTGGTCTTGTCTACACAAGGGGGGTGTCATGATGACCTGCAGTCATCATGGAATCCCATCACTCCAGGAAGCTCATTCCTGCATGCCCTTGATTTTGACCTGCATGACCTTGACTTTGACCTTGATCTTCACCATGTTCCAGGCACGTCCTATGTGGTTTTTTACTCTCTCGTGCAAGGGACTGGTGGGAGGGTAGGAAGGGGTGGTCTTATGTACTGTCTGTACTCATGATTTCAATGTATTGTTTGTTGTGCTTATATGTAATCTTTTTCCTTTTACCTCAGCTAACAGGTGGAAATCCCAGCCAGTCTGGTTCTACTTTCAGTGTTCCAGACCATCTGAGATTTGGGGGGGGGGGTCATGGTGACCTGCAGTCATCGTGGAATCCCATCACAAACTCGCAGGAACAATATTGGAAACTTCCACTCCTTATTTGGAAATGGGAAGTGGGTGGGAGAACCTCATTGAATAAACATGACATCACATCACTTGATTATTATAACTCTCTCTGATTGGCAAAAGGCAGAGCCAATCAGAGATCACCACAAAAGACTTTTAAAAGTTCTGATCTTCCCTTTGTTCTGAGCCTGACTAAGTTGAGAACATGGGCTAGCTAGATTGAGCTAGCTGAGATGGTCTCTGATCCACATGGCCTATCTCTGGGCCACATGGCCTACAAAGCCATGGAATAACAACCAGACACTAAACTGTGATAACAAAAAGGTTGGGGGGAGCCAACCTTACCGAAAGGCCTCAAAAGGATCCAAAAGGACACTGAAATTCCATCACAGAGACTGTAAGTTACCTCTGCATGTAATAGTTAGGGAATGTGTAGTTAGATTGCGTTAGATTATGTTTTTTATTTGTAAGTGCTCTGAATGAATGTAACTATAAATCCTAAACTGAAGCCTAGGGGGAATGTTTTCCTTCCTGTTAACTTTGAGCCTTGGAACTAAAATTAAAATCTATTTACTTTTCTCTCTATAAGCTTGCCTCACGTGTCTTCTCGGTCAGCTATCTAAACTCCTCTGGGAAAGAAGAAAGTACATCATTGTTTCTTTAACACAGCCTGTCTAGATCTCACTGCTTAGATGGAGAAAAAGGAAATTATAGAGTCAGTGAGTGATGGCAAAACAAAGAGGAATCCCTTGGGTTTAGGATTGAAAAAAGGGCCAACCCTGGACTTCAGGCAGCAGAAACTATAGGATCGGTTATCACAGGAGGGAACACAAACACGTTCAGAAAGGCAGGCATTTGCAATGATGCGACCTGCCTACATGGCAAAAAGAGCTCCCCTAAACTCCGCATTACCCCCTAGCCAGATGGTGGCCATGAATAATTTACTCATGATTTTAAATCCGTTGCCACCAAACAACAACAACAACAACAAATGTTTCCAGGGTGTGCATAAGCAACACTTTTTATTTATAAAGATTGAAAGAATTTTAAAAAAAAGAGTATAAATTCCCCATTTGATTGACTTACTTAGCCAAAAATCCAACATGGCATCTGCAGCTGTTTTTCTCTCTTTGCTAGCCCCACCCCCACCCTCATCCAGGCAATCAGATTGAACTGCCTATTCGTATTTGTGTGAATGTGAGTGTTCAAATGATCACAAATTTGCATCTTGTAAGGAGCTTTTAAAAAATCCAGATGAATCCCTGGACATGGTGCACATGGACTTTGTGGTGGATTTTGCTGCCCCCTTTTGAATGACACATATTTGTGCAAACAGCCATTTGAATGGATCACCATACGTTCGCATGCCATTCATATTTCTTTTTTTTAATTGTATAGACAACACCCGAGATTAAAGTTCTGCTTCCAAATAGTGACCTACTTCACAGAATGTAGCACTGAAACCAAACAACAGAATGTGTTCATTCTTCTTATTTGCATAAAGAGTGCACAAGCAAAGTACTATCATTACTCCTTCAACTGTTTTCAAATATAAATTCAACTCTGAGCCCTATCAACAGCCTTCCACATGTGATGGCTTTCTGTTTGTGATTGATAATTATTATGCCTGCTCTTCACTTGAGTCATATGCAGAAATGGAAAACAGTACATTTATTATTTTATTTGTTTAAATATATATAGCCTATATAAATTATACATCCAAGTATATCAAGCAGGTGTACGATGAAGTCAAACAATTTCAGATGTAAAACAGTGCATAATAAATTATACTACAAAAAATACTAAAGTATACACTAATCTAAAACAAAAATTTTGTTCAAGTGTTCTTGGAAATGAGCTTATTCACTTGTTCTTTTTATATTTTGCCTTTTCTCCAGTGAGCTGAGATTAATACATATTTCTCTTTTCTTCTTCACTCTGTCCTGATAACAACCTCCCAATAAGGTCAAACTGAGAGTATGTGACTGATCTAATGTGACCCAGTGAGCTTCATGGCTCCTGAGCCATGAATTTCCATATCCCAGTCCCAAACCCTAGCCATTGCACAAGACTGTCTTTCCATTTATCTGTGTTGCAGATCTAATTGAAATTCACACATTGCTTCCACATAATGCAAAACACACAAACAGAATTGATATCAGATGCATCACATCACAATGAATATCCCACACATTTCTTTCCCTTCTTTATCTGGGTCCAACCATTCGTTCTTCCTTTCCATTCTCTTATACCACAAGAGACTGGAGAACACAAGTGCTGTGTGAGAGTCTGAACTCTGTTCTGGGCCATCCACCTTTCTCCCTCCCTCCCTTCCCCCACCATCACTACAATATATGAGAGACCACATACTATCCAGACCTACACCATTATTCCATTTTTTTCCCCTGGCACACCATGCTGCCTGTCTCCATCCTACTTCACTTTCTCCATCCAACTTGGCCAGGAAATTCAGCACAAAGCTCACGCTATTGTCTAGTTGTGCCACACCCATCCCCGCCACAGGATTGCAACATGAGAATCATTGTATCTTTGGGTCAATGGCTTGATTATGATGTCCCCACCCCAGCAATGCATAAACCAAGGCCTCTAATGGACCACTATTTTTCAATATGAATTTCTGGTATGGTTTATCTAATCCATAACATGACTGGGGCATGAGAGTTTAAATTTCTGCACTTACTTGAGGGGGGAAAAACCACACCACCTTTTAGCTGAGTCTTTAAAGCAACCTGTACTTTGACTTTCAAACTTCTCTCTCTCTCTCTCTCTCTCTCTCTCTCTCTCTCTCTCTCTCTCTCTCTGGCTTTTCGCAAATGAAGATTCAGGAAGGACTCATCCCGCGCTTTCTGCAAGCACCCTGATGACTAAAAAGGCCAATCCGAGATAAACAAGTCCGGTTGCAGAAAGCACAGCGGAAGCTCTCCATGGGTGATGTTTCCGAGTTGTGATTCTTTCTGCGTTGTCATTTCTCTTCAAGTCTTGTTCAGCATGAATTCTCAAATAAGGCAGCAGCATTGTGGATAGTGTGTCTCCATGCCTCCTGATGTGAGGCTAGGGCAGACCATTGTTGGTGATCAATTTAGCCAAGCTTGAGATGTTGTTTCAGGAAGTCCTTGTATCCTTTTTTTTTTTGGAGCGCCCCTCTTAAGCTGACCCATTGCAAGTTCACCATAGAGTACTATTTTTGGGAGGTGATGGTCCTCCATCCTAGAAACATGCCCTGCCCAGTGCAGCAGTGTTCTCAATATCATGGCCTCAATGCTGGTGATCCCTGCTTTGAATGCTGCTTCAAGGACAGCAACATTTGTCACATAGTCAGTCCAGTGTATATTTAGGATTGTGCGTAGACAGCGCTGATGAAAGTGTTTGAGGAGTTGTAAGTGGTGGTGATAAGTGACCCATGTTTCCAACATGTAAAGGAGAATAGACATTGGAATGGCTCTATACACACTGATTTTTGTGCTTCGCCTCAGGTGTTTATTACTCCAGACTCTTTTGTAAAGTCTTCCAAATGTGCTATTTGGGCCAGGAGGCTGTAGTGGGGCCCTGAGGACTTCTTGGCAGTGAGACAGCAGCAGGAGGGGCGTGGCCAGGAGTGGCTGGCATCTGAAGCCACCCCTACCCCCTCAGGAACACCAACCAGCAAGCCAGAGGTTCTCCAGACTGCAGCAGCCTTTCATCCCATTCCACCAGTCCAGGAGACTGTAGTGGGGCCCTGAGGACTTCTTGGCAGCAAGGTAGCAGCGGGAGGGGGCGTGGCCAGCAGTGGCTGGCATTTGGGGCCACTCCCACCCCCTCAGGAACACCAGCCAGCAGCCAGAAGGACTCGAAGCCAGCAATTGGAGTCAGCTGAGGCCGGGAATGGAGTGGGGGCAGAAATTAGAGTTGTGCTGGGGAAAGGGAGGTATGGTCAGAACAGAGTGAACAGATGGTACAAAAAAAGGTGGGATCGCTGTTTGTTAGCTATCCCACCTTCAGTTCACCCTGTTTCCCGGAATGGATTGGAGAGCGTACCAACCACAGAATCTTACTTTGCTCCTCTGCAATGCCAGGTTGGTTAAGAATAAAACTCATATTATTTACGATCTTCTCTTGGATGAGGATGCCGACCTGGCTTGCTTCACAGAAACCTGGCTGGGAGAGGATAGCGCTGTCACGTGGGTGCAGGCCCTCCCAGCCGGGTATTCTGTCAGTGAGTGGGTGAGGGGAAGTGGGAGGGGCGGCAGAGTGGCTCTGGTTTATAAGGACAATCTGACCTTGACCAGGATACCTGTCCAAAACACAGTCCACTTTGAGTGTATGTACATTAGCCTGAGGATCAGGGATAGTTTGGGGATTCTGCTAGTATACCGACCACCCTGTTGTCTAGCAGACTCCCTAACCGAGCTGACACAGCTGGTCTCAGAGTTGCTGTTGGAGTCGTCCAGACTTTTAGTTCTTGGCGACTTTAACATTCCACTCGAGACCAGCTTGACAAATCTGACTGGTGCAGCTCGGGAGTTCATGGAAACCATGACAAACATGGGCCTATCCCAATTGGTCATTGGGCCCACACATTGTGCGGGTCATACTCTCGATGCGGTCTTTAGTACGGAACAGGAATATCCATGGGCGGCGGTTATTAAAACCACCACATTGTCATGGACGGATCATTTCCTGGTCAAGACTGAACTAAGAGTCTCTTCCCGCCCCTCTGAGGGTGGTGGACACATTAGAATGGTCCGATCCCGAAGGCTAATGGAACCAATAGGATTCCAGAATGCCTTGGAGGGTTTAATGGTTGGTAACGCCGGTGACCCTGTCGAAGCTTTGGTTAATACTTGGAACACCGATCTTACCAAGGCTATTGACATGATCGCTCCCAAGCATCCTTTTCAACCCGCTTCTAACCGTAAGCCATGGTATACTTCAGAGCTTAGGAAAATGAAGCGGGTTGGACAACGCCTAGAGTGCAACTGGCGGAAAACTCGACTCTTATCTGAGAGGACTCAAAATAGGAATTTTCTTCGGTCCTATCGAGAGGCAATACGTGCAACGCAGAGATCCTTCTCCTCTGCACGTATTGCATCTGCAGAGTCCCATCCAGCAGAGCTGTTTAGGGTGGTAAGGGACTTGACGCAGGTTATACCTGTGCAGAACCCATTGCTTAACCCAACAACGGCCTGCTGTGAGGCATTTAACAACTACTTTGCAGATAAAATTTCTCAGATAAGAGCCGACTTAGATGCCAGCATTTTGACAGAAACATTTGACGAGGTGTCCAGCAACTCCGTTGATGTACGTTTACTGAATCAATTTCAATTTGTGAGTACCGAGGATGTGGACAAGCTACTGGGTAGAGTGAGGAAGACGACCTGCCCTCTTGATCCTTGCCCTTCATGTCTGGCCATCCGGGGGGGGGTACCTTGATGGTGTTCCTTAAGGACATCATCAATGCATCCCTCAGTGAAGGGTGTATTCCATCCTGTTTAAAGGAAGCGGCGGTTAGGCTGCTCCTGAAAAAATCTTCCCTAGACCCCCTGGACATGAACAACTATAGGCCGGTTTCTATGTTACCATTCTTGAGCAAAGTGATCGAGAGGGCAGTTGCTCTTCAACTCCAAGTAGTCTTGGATGAAACTGATTATCTAGACCTATTTCAAACTGGCTTCAGGACGGGATTTGGAGTTGAGACTGCCATGGTTGCCTTGACCGATGATCTGCGTCTAAACATCGACAGGGGTAATGTGTCCCTGTTGGTGCTTCTGGACCTCTCAGCGGCTTTCGATTCAATAGATCATGGCATTCTCCTGGATTGCCTGAGTGGGTTAGGAATCGGAGGCACTGTGCTCCAGTGGTTCCGGTCCTTCCTCTCGGGCAGGTCCCAGAGTGTGCAGCTTGGGGACAGCTGCTCCAGCAGAAAGGAGTTTACTTGTGGTGTTCTGCAGGGTGCCATCCTGTCCCCAATGATGTTTAACATCTATATGAAGCCACTGGGTGAGATTATTCGGAGTTATGGGGCTGGGTGTTATCAGTACGTTGATGACACCCAGATCTATTTCTCCTTGTCCAGATCATCGGCCTCAAATTCCAATGGCATCTCTCCTCTTAATGACTGTCTTAAAGCAGTAATGGGCTGGATGAGGAAAAACAGATTGAGATTAAATCCGGACAAAACGGAGGTGCTCAAGGTAGCGGCCCCAAAACCAGGAGTTGGGTTGCAACCGCCAGTCCTGGATGAGGTCACGCTCTCCGTTAAGGACTGTGTTCGCAGTCTGGGGGTGCTCCTTGATTCATCGCTTCAGATGACAAGTCAAGTGAATGCAATGGTCAGGAGCGCTTGTTATCAGCTTCGGCTGATATGCCAGCTGCGCCCTTTCCTGGAAGCAAGGGACCTAGAGACTGTGGTGCATGCGCTGGTAACCTCTCGTCTAGATTTCTGCAATGCGCTCAACATGGGGCTACCCTCGTGCTTGGTCTGGAAACTTCAGCTGGCAGCCAGAGTGGTCTCAGGAACATCTTGGAGAGATCATATAACTCCAGTATTAAAATCTCTCCACTGGCTGCCTATCAGTTTCCGGGCCCAGTATAAGGTGTTGGTTATTACCTTTAAAGCCCTAAATGGCTTGGGTCCAACTTATCTCCGGAACCGTCTCCTCCCATACAATCCTCCCCGCGCACTCTGGTCCTTAGGGAGGAATCTGCTTCAGCCACAAAAATCTAGGCTATCTGCAGCCTCCCAGAGGGCCTTTTTGGTAATCGCCCCCAATTTATGGAATGGCCTGCCGAATGAGATCTGTCAGTTGACAAGCTTGAGTAGCTTTTAAAAAGCACTAAAGACGGATCTCTTTCGCCAGGCCTTTCCTGATTAGATCCTGGCCTCAGGATCTCAGTCTCCCGGCTTTTTAAAATTATGTATATATTTGTTTTTAATGTGTTTTTAGTTAGAAGGTTTTAATTTTATAGTGTTTAATGTCTTTTTATGGGGATGGGTGGGGGTGGGTGGTGTTTTTAGTCATTATTATAATGTTTTAATTGTTTGAAGCCACCTCGATTGTTTTTAGCAGAGGGGCGGGGTATAAACAAATTTTATTATTATATTCTTATTATTATATGCCTTTGCTAATCTGTGATCGATCTCTTTGTCAATCTTGGCATCTGAGGAGATGATGCTTCCCAAATAGGTGAACTGCTGGATGGACTTAAGCACAGATTTGCTGATGGCAATGTGGGGATGGTGGTGCTCGTCCTGTGGTGCAGGCTGGTAAAGAACTTCATTTTCTTCAGGTTGACTTCCAGCCCAGACAGCTTTGCAGCTGTTGTGAAGCAGGATGTTAGGCGCTGCAGAGCTGCTTCTGTGTGGGCAACAAGGGCAACATCATCAGTGAAGAGCAGCTTGCGAACTAGATAGTTTAGAGTCTTTGTGCAAACCCTCAGACAGCTTAAGTTAAACAAGCTACCATCAGTACGGTAACATATATGGATGCCGTCTTCTTCTTCGAGATCTGCCGTAGCCCTTTGGAGCATCATCCTGAACCACACACTCTGTGTTCCAGAGAAGATGTTAGGTCAGTAACCTGCTTCTGTGAATGTTTCTTTTGCAGTAACACTGCTTTCTCTGATTCTTGATTTGATCTAATATTGCTTTCTCATTTTCCACAAAAAAACATAAGGTCTGTAATATTTATTCCCACAAATTTTCCCTTCTCAATTGTAATAGGGTTGCAGTCTGGGGTGGGATTTTGCACAAATGGAATACTGAATATTTTCTTTTCCCACTATGCTTGGACTCTGAAGGGTAGATTGCCTAATGTTAGCTAAAGAAAAATGTGAAGAAAAGGGCAATTTCCTGTTTGCCCACATGCTTAGCCACCAGGTTATATTTTTAGTGTGTGATTTGAGTCCTGATGTGGAAATGCAGCTGATATAGTTTTTGCTTTTGAAGGAAGGCATTTGTGATAAGTTGCTTGAAAAGCAAAAGATGTTTTTTTTACAGTGTGAAATCCATGGAAGGAAGGGGTTAACAGAAGAAACTGTACCTCTGAGGGACTTGGCAGCTGTCTGGGTAATTCTTGCTTCTCCAGTGAAAAATTGTAGTGCAGCTTGAAAGTCAGAAAGTTATTTTATTTATGGCTCAAATATGTCCATGAATCTTTCTGCCAACTGTATGAGTTTGAAGGGAACAGTTGTCCTTAGAAGGCTTCAGAATTTCCATGTTATATGCCAGAGAAGGCTGTAACACAACCTTGTTTGGAAAAAAAGGCGTACTTGAAGCTAATTGCCACACTGCTGATGGCAGCACCCTTCCATTATGGTTTTGTCAGCCTTATACCTACAAAAAGGTACCTGCAAGCTTAAGGTATTTATCTGTGCTTTACATGAGTTTTAGCTTTTTGGCTTGTCAGTTCATTTATCATTCTACTCATTCTGCCTTATGCAAGAACATTTCAGTAATGTTCAGAGATCTCAATGTTGCTCTGTCTGTAAGATTAGCAATGACAATATATTTCCATAGGTATTTCCTTTGTAAGCAAAGAATCTTCATATAATTGCCAGAGATCTCAAAGCTCAAATGGATGGAGAATTCCTAGAATATGTACCCAGATCAACCCAAGACACACATACACAAACATATAAACAACAGGTTTTGCTAGGAAGTAGTTAATTCCTAAGACACCTCCCCCCACAACAACCAAACCTCAGTGTGCCACTCTTAAACATTTTGGACTTTATCAGACCACCCTCCATAAACTGCCAATCTGTTTTACCAAAGGCAAATGGTTCTTTTAGGATTTAGAGACAATAAACACTCCAGCAGAGAAAGGTTTTAACAAGTTTAAGCAAGCAATTCTTAAGATATAAGTTAGTGAAGATGGTATAAATACAAAACTTACAAAACTCTGTACCTGTTTGGAGCACCAGGAGACAACATCAGAACTACTTCAGGCCCAGTGGTGGCACTGGGGTGGGTTGTGGAGAGGCCAAACCGCACCAGGTGATACCACTGGAGGGAGGGGTGACACTGGCCATCAATGTGCAGCATCCTCATCGGCTGTCCTGGTCTGCACTGAGCTCTCCAAGGGCAATTCTTCAGGGAGTTTTATAGGCAAAGCTTCACTAGACTATGTGCTACTTTCCAATTCCCACTAAATCACACCTGTCCTGAACTGAATTGGACGTGTGCCCCTAATTAATTATGACCGTGTTTTTACTTATTCATCTAAACAGCCATGTTAAACATATCTAAGCTTAGGGATAAGCAGATGCTTAGTATAAATTCCTCCCTCCATTCAAAGGCTATATCAAGGTTATATAAGTATAGGCAAAGGCAGCCAAGGTCAAAGGTGCAAAGACTTCTGGCAGAAATAAGCCAAGAAGACCTGTATAGTGGGAAAGTTCATGTATGGCAACCTAATCCTCCGTGTACAATATTCTCTTGGTAATGTATACTACGTCATCTTTTAACTTCCATTCCTACATGCTACTCTTTCCCTTGCAACAAATTCCCATCAAAACCTCCTCTTTCCCTTCTTCCCTGAAGAAGGTAGACACTGTCAAGAAGGGTGATTGGTTGCAAAGGAAGAACAGGACAGTTGCTGTGAGGAAATCTCCAAACTAAGAGCTACTTCAGCTTGCCAGAGGAATCTTCATATGGTTCACAGGCTCCTGTGTGAAATTGCCTATAATAATTATGTTTACTGGATAAATTAGGAGAGATGTTTAACCTCGGGATCAAGGGCTGCTGCTGGCTATGGCATCTGCTCCCTCTGTGTATGTATAGATAATTGATATAACATCAAACACTTTTCTAACAGAGCTATACAGTTTTGCAAATAAAGCAAATAAATGTAAGGGTGACTTAAAAGAAAAAAAGCAACAACCTTTGTATAAGCCCTTGTCAATCAAGTTAATACTGAAAGAGGAATAAGGCATATTACAATGTCATGGTTTGGAGAAATCTAAGTAAATTCATCATTTATTTATTTCCATTATGTTCCACTCGGAGCACCATATGGAGGTTAGCTATTCAGTCTCCCTTCCGAGCCTAAAAAGTATTTGCCTCAACTGTCTTCTGATCCTTTGAAATAAGATCCTTCTGCCATTTCTGATAATATTATTAAAGCATCCACATTTGACAGAACTTGCTTTTCTGAAGAGATTATTAGACACCCTAAATATAGCAGCACAGGGATGCCAGGAGATCGCGAAAGGGCTTCCCTTTAAGATGATGTCATTAACAGTTCATCATCCTCCTGTGCCCCTTCCATTCCCCTGGCACACCTTTTTATTCATGGGCTAAGCTGTGAATTGATCTGTCATTCCATTTCTGTAATGGAATGATGGGTGAGTGAAAAGGTGCCCCGTTATGCTGGTGTGATGCCAGTGTCACTGGAAGGTCTATGCTGAACACTTCCAGGTGTGATTGGGACAAGGAGGTAAGTGACACTTTTTTTTTTTACCCTCTCCAGGTTACATGGGTTTTTTTAACTGTGTTTTTGTGCTTGCTACCATTTTTCAAAGTGTATTTTCTTTTTTACTTTTGAATTTCCTGTGCACTCTTCCTCTTGTGAAAACAGCCAGGGGTTTCAACAAGGAAGTGAATACAGCTCCAAGCGAGCTGCATTCACTCCATGGCTGCCAAGGAGGAGGGAAGGCACGCAATTAAGGTAAGTGTAAAACCATTTGTTCTCATGCAAGGATGGGGTTGGGGGGGTAAGCAGGAGAGGAGATAGTGAGACAGAGATGCTATTTTTTTCCCCATCTGATAATCTCCTACAACAGGTTTCGCCATTGGATTATACTATATTTAGCCTCTAAAGTGATTTGATCTAACTCCTGCTAATGAACACCATATTTTAATTGGCAAAAATCTGTATCACAGTTTCCCTGTTAAGGGTAACTGGATGGGTGCCCTGGGTCTTACTGTCAGATAACAGATACCACTCATTATTAACCACCCCAGCAAAACAGGAGTGCTAAAGAAATAGGAGGGTTTATTCTTTTTGTTTATTTTTAAACTGTTTTCAAGTTCTAAAACATTTGTTATGTTTTTATCTTCACTTTTGCATGTAATGCTCCAAATCTGCCTAATTTCAGGTTCATCATGATAGTGAAGCCCTTATGGGGATGGGGAGAAGGCAGCTTAAATTAAATAATGGCACCTATCATGTGTGAGTCTGTTTGTGATGATGAAATATACTTCCAGCCCTAGTCATACCCAACATTCTCTGGAGATCAACTTGAGTACCAAACATATGGAGGTTGTCTATCTCTGTGTAATTAAGAAGGGTTAGGATTATTATTAATTATCAATAATATCAATTGATACTTGATAATAACCCTAACCCTTACTCAAATGTTTTTCCAAGACAATCCAAACCAATTGGAAATGGTTTTGATTGCATTTTCTTGACAAAATGATCAATTATCAGTTGATATGCAGGCAGAACTGTGCTGCACTGAAATGTATTCTTTTCAGGTATTCAAAGAAATGTTAGTGACAAACCTGGCTTTATCACTGAGAATGTGAGAATGCTCTATCAGTTCATAAAAGCTAATATGAGGTTAATGTTTTTAAGCTTCCAAACTGCTATAGACATCTTCATCCTGCATACTATCAGAGTAATTCCTATACACTTTGTTTACATTTTCCAGGTTTTTATAAAAAAGACATAGAAGTATAGATTCCTATGTTTTCCACACTATTGGATTATTTACCAGCAAACCCCATTTCAAAGAATATATATTTTAGGGATTCTCCTCCAATGAATGCCAAACAACATTTTTAAAGAAAAAAAAGTCTGGTTTATGGTCATAAAATGACATAGAAATATTAGCATGCCAAAAGCTACATGGAGTGTGTGGCAGCATGTAATTTCCTGGCTTGCTGGAATGGCACTTGACAGTGGCATTATTTTAAAGTGCATAACTGAAGGAAAATAAGACTTACTATCTGCTTAGTTCAGAGAAGGAGTGGATGAGGGATTAAATTAAATATCCTCTCTTTGTTGATGGAAAGGCGGGGAAACTTGTAGATTTACCATGTACAAGTCTATAATAAATTACCATTCTAAGCAGTTTATCTGAATATGTGCGTATGTGCACTCTCTCCCTCCTTCCTTCCCTCCCTCTCTCTCTCTCTCTCTCACACACACACACACACTTATTCGGAATATTAAGTGGTGGATTTCTAAACCTGTGAAGTACATTTGAAGAAAATTCATTAAAACCACATTGGAGTGCACATTTTTAACAAAACAACTGCTTAGAATGGAACTGTAATATATTTTTCAACTGAGCATAATATTTTCCTCTGAAATCCTGTATGGGAAACAGCTTCGGGAAAGAAATAAAATAAAGATGCATTACCATCCTGAAATGCAGCTGTGTGCATCTTCTGAGGAAAAGCTCTAAACAGCTGTTGCTGAATAGTTTAATGTTTCGCTAGTCTTTGCTTGCATGCAGTCATTTTCCATAAGTACTATAGGAAACATTGCTTCAGTTGCCTTTTATACAGAACCTCATTCTCTGCTAAATAGTGTGTGGTTCTGTTGTCCCTGGAGTTTTATTATTTCATCTTCTGGATCTATTTTTTGCTTCACTGAATAGTCAACTGTTTAACATGTTTTCTGATAACCTTTGAAAATGGTTCTTCCGCCTGCTTACTATGCAATATGTGTGTTCAGAGAGCAAGCTCTGGCTGCCTGGATGGTTCTTCTTCATTTCTTTGCCTTTTGCTCCTCTACCTCTTAACTCACATGTTCATGAAAAGAATAAGGGGTCCAGAGAATAGAGTGAAAGTATGTGATGGTTTTACGTTACAAAGCTACAGTAATATTGAGATGACTAAACACATATAGATGGGAATAAACCTCATTGATCTCAGTGGGATTCACTCTTGGACAGGCATGCTTCAGATTGCACATAAGGGTCAAACTAAACATCATGCACTCTCTCTATTCCCTAATTGTTTGCTGTTGTTTAAAAAAAGTCTTGAGAGGCTGCAGTTGACAACAGGGAAATGACCAAGGACAGTGACTGTCCAAACCTGTCCCTTCCTGATATTTATTTGTTCAACATTTTCCTTCCTCCACAGCTGTTTTCTTACTTGTAGTTAAAAGAACCTGGCTCACCTCACATCCAGCTGTGCTGGGGAGGGAGCTAACTTTGCTGGGCACAAGAGGGAAAGAGGCCAGGGAGAATGATGTCATGGCACCAGCACCATGGACAGGGGAGGGAGGGCCAGGGCCAGAGGCTATTTAAGGCCCTGCTGCCCCTCCTCTCCTTCTTTTCTGTGAAAAGTCGACCCACCCTCCTGCCACTGACATAGTATAATGGTTGCTTCGGGGCCAGGTAGGAATTTTTATCCCCATTAAGAGTTTGTTTGTTTGTTTGTTTGTTTTTGCCTACCCCATAATGTGCAGACGGCATGGGTAAATTGGCTAGGGTGGTGTTTTACATAGGTCAAACCCCTGTGAATTATATCACCTTAACTCTCATGACTTGGATGAGGGGCTTTTGGGTTGGCCTTCCAGATGTGGGTTGGCTGGGGAGCAACCCTAACTCATACGGTTCCTCTTTGGGACTCAGGTGTTCACCCTGGGGAAGCTTGAGAGTAAAGTCTGGGATAGAACTACTGCCCTAGCTGCTCCCACACTAGGTTGCCTCCCCCCACTGAAGATCTTTAGAGGGTTAAAAAATAGGCAGGGTTAAGTAAAGCCCAATTATTGTATCCCATCTTTTGTGTCTGGTCTCTTTATTCCCCTGAATTGGTCAGCAAATGGTGTCCCCTATATTTTCCCCAGTTGGGGCTGGGGATGGCAATGATTATCAGTGAACTAACCACAAGAAGAGGGAAAGGTTTAAAAGCAGTCTGAGTATGGCCCATCTTCTCTTGATCACAGTTCCCAAGCTGTTTTGGAACACAAAACTCTTTGGGGCCATTTACACGGCAACCCCCACCCCCGAGAAGAATTCATATCAAACCCTATTGGTTCACACACATCACATGCTGTTCAGAAGTAGGGGTAGCAAGGTCTCTCCCCTCCCTGGCCCTTTCTCCTGGCTCACTGCAGGCTGCTTATGCTTCTTCCACTGAGGGACCCTTCCCTTGGTGAAAGGAGCCATTGTAGTCAGTGGTGAAGCGGCCGAGGGGCGAGCAGTCCAGACGTCCCCCTCCCCTAGCCATGGGGGGTCTTTCTCTTTGCCTCTGCACCTGCAGCTGCAGCAGGTGGGGGGTTATCCATGACTATTAGTCACAGAGAACCCCCCCCCACCAGCTGCACCTATTCCTTCCCACCCTCGTCACTGAGCCAGGTGGGGAGGGGGTTCTCCATGACAGTCACAGAGAACCCCCTCCCCACCTGGCGCAGTGGCAAGGGTGGGAGGGAATAGCCACACTGGGCAGAGGGGGTCTTCTTCATGACTGACAGTCATGGAGAAGCACCCCCTGCCTGGTACAATGGTGAGGGTGGGAGGGAGTAGCTGTGCTGGGTGGGGGCAGGCTTCTCTGTGAGTGACAGTCCCAGAGAAGCCACCCTCTGCCCGGTGCAGTGGCAAGGGCAGGAGGGAATAGCTGCATGGGGGGGGGGCTCTCTATAGCAGTGAGGCTGGAAGGGCATAGCTGTGGTGGGCAGGGGGTTTCTCCAAGGCTGGCCATACCAAAAATGGTAGATCCAGAATCATCAGGCTTCCCTTGGAAGCCTGTCCCCTCCAAAATCTGACTAATCAAAATATAGCTCTGCTGAGTGCCCCTTTCCTGTGATGGAGGTACATGTAAGCAAAAAAAATTAAAAAATGAGACTTCTGCTTCCAGCGACTAATCATGGGAACAGTATGGGACAGATTTGAGATGTCCAGCTCTCAATTCTCCCCTGGATAAAAACAGCTTTGTTACTGGGTTCTTTGTTCCATTTTGTTTGACCCTAGAAAAATGGATCATGTATTGGGAATGAACAGAATACTTTTTTAAAAGATATCCCCACCAAAATGGTGGGAAAACATGTTTCTCACATATTGAGAGGCACTGATGAGAAGAATCCTAGACTGATGTGAGTCTTCAAGAGTTAATTTTGTTTAGTTATTCTGAACAAAATTTGCACATGGTATCTTGTTTTTTTTCACTGAAAAAACAACAACCCTGTTTTGCTTAGGAAATCTGTAGTACTGGGTTGGATGGAACAATGGCTAAACTTCATATAAGGCAACTTCTTATTCTTCAGAAAGTTAATGCAAAGCTTGGAAGTAACTTGTTAGAAATAACAGATTACTTGTAATAAATACTTTTCTCCAATAATGAAAGCATAGTTATATTACTTTATAACTGGAGTTTACTGGCAAACTTCAGTCCTTTTCTGGTACAACTGTAACTTGTAATTCTTTTACAGTTATAGGCTGTGGCTTCATTAAACAATGGAAGAGGAATATTATATGATATAATACTGGTTTCCGTTCAGATACGTGTTGCTCTCATGTGCTGTTTTGAGGTTATTGGAGAGTTGGAGGGTTAATTTTGTACCACAATTTAGGGCTTGACTACACAGGGGGTAAAAATCAAGATGAAATTTCATCTGTTTTGGCACGGAGCTGTGACACATGAAATTTAGACTGCTCTGGCCAAGATTTAAGTGCCATGCCAGCCAAAGTCCGAGTCTGCATTCAGAGAGAAAGACTTGTTATTAAAGTTATTTTGAAACATGTGGCTTCAATTCAGAGCCGTTACTCACACTTAGGACTTGATTCTGAGCTCTGTGAAAGCAAAAACCCAGCACTAGTCACTCCCTCTGAAGTCAGAGTGGGTGACTAGCCTCGTGAGGGCAGGCTGGGTCAGTCTTTTCTGATTTCAGAGGGAGTGACTAGCACTGGGGATTCACTTTTCCAGTGCATAATCATCTGCTCTGAGTTCCATGAAAGCAAAGCCCCAGCACTAGTCACTCTCTCTGAAGTTAGAACTGGTGGCTAGCCTTGCAATGGTGAGGCTGGCTGAACGTTCTGATTTCAGAGAGAGCAACTAGCACTGGGGTTCTGCCTTTGGAATGAGGAAGTGGAGCTCATTGTGCCTCAGTCAATGCTTGCCCTTCCTCTCCTCTCCAACCCCCTATGAATCCAGTGTGGATGGATTGTTCACACCACAGTTTTCTCTGGAATTTCAATTAAATTCTGGAGAAAACTGGGAGTTTTCTAAAACTCAGATTAAGGGGGTATTCCCCAAGTGTGGTGCAGATAGGGTTATACATCAAGTGCCATTATCACACCAGACTTGAAGAAAAGGCCACACATTGTGTGGCATTATTGGACCAGATTCAGGGGGGATTTGGAGGTTTTCACTAGAGTAGACAAGTCCTTAGACAATTATTGCATTCAGATATATATGTATATGTATGTATGCATGCTTAAAGTAACTAAAATAAACTATTCTACTTTTAAATTCTACTTGTACCTACAGTACTAATTAAGTTTGGAATTTTAAGGGCTTGGAAATGGTATCCACTCATTTTTTAAAAGTAAAATTCTAAGCTCTGGGTTAGCTTTCTACAAGTAACTGTGCTACTAAATTTATGTTTAAGTAGAATCTTAATTGTGTGCTCATGGCAATCTTTTGGCAGCCAATAGACTTTAATTCTTTATCCTTCCCTTACCAAGTCCTTCATCCTGTCATTTATTATATGTGCATTAATATGACTTCCATATATTTTCAATGGTGAATTTGATAACAATTGGTAGTTATTCTGAATAATTGCATCACACTATGGGAAAATATACTATAACATAACAAGTGAATACCTTTAGATGCATTGTGCTTACCATCACAGTTCATATATCAATACTTTTAGAGCTCTACCCTCCCCCCCCATTTTTAAAAAATTTTGGGGCCAGTTTGAGGGGATTTTATTGCTACCCATACTGCCTGAAAATATGGATGTTTCTTCCCTCAACCTTCCAGAGGCCCTGACATGTCCCCCTCTAATCCCCCCAAATGGCCTAAAATTTGGCAAAATGGTGCTGGAACTCACATTATATCACTTGAAGTACACCATAAAGCACTAGTGTGGCCCATTGGGCAGGTGTGGGAGGAATGCCTCCACTCCCTGCACAGTTGTACATCCATGCCTTAGACAATAGGAGTCCAGAGAACACCCATATTTTTCAACTTGAATATGAGAAATGACCTTGCATCCATCCATACATGTAATGTTCTGTGCCAGCCTGGAACTGTTCTATAAATTGTACAAGTTTAGTTCATTTACTTGTGTAAATACAACTGAGTGAAGGTCCAGATCCTAGCATATGAAGATTTGTAACTTTTGTAGTCAAACACATGTTTGGTTGCCTCATTCCCTGCAACTTGATTGCAAGATTTTGCCAGCTGTCAGGTCATGTTCATTAAAACTGAATCCTCCTTAAAGATAAATGGAGGTGTCAGCTAGATTGTGTGGCTTGAATTACAGGTAGGGAAATCACTTTATTTTTTCAAAAGCAATTTACAATCATAAATTGTAATTGTAATCATATAATGGTACATGGTACATATCATTCCTAATATAGAACACATTTTGTGGTTGTGGTGGAATGCTGATAAAACAAAAATGATGAAGTACAGAAAGAGAGATTGTAATGGAAAATACATATTTGACAGGATGTCTGCATATAGGATATTGAGAAGGAAATGGGTCACAGATTTCTTTCAGTCCAAGATTCAAATGTGTCTTCTTGTGGGTTTTTTGGTATATATATTCTTGAGATTTGGCCCTTTGAGTGCAAAATAAAATAAAAAGTAATAACGCTGAAAAGCCGATGGGCAAAAATTGATTCATAAATGAGAAGGTGGCATTCATCTCAACACTCTTATTGGAAACCTAAATCTCAGTAAATTTGTAGCCTAAGGATACAATGGGCTTAAAGGATTTCTGTCTCTGAAGAAAAATTAGAAGGCCTTTGAGGTACGGTAAATGGAAAAAGGTTGTTTGGGCAAACGTGGTGCTCCAGCACTCTTAAATGTTAAGCACCATCAGGGGGTACCTCGGTCATTAAGGAGAGTGGCATGTTCGAGATTGTTTAAAGCAGCAGAAGAGTTATGGATGTCTTTGCAGAGGTGGCACAATGCCACAGGGAAATTATGTCAGGCATGAAAACATTTTTTTGTCATTACTTATTTGGCATGGGGGTAAAGGTTTGTGTGCTTGTGTGTGTGCAAGGAGGTGGGTAGGACATAAATAGGGTTCTGTTCTTTACATGTTCAAAATCTTTTCATCTTTTTCCAACAGTAAAGTAACTCCAAGTGGTCCTTTCAACATATGAGAACCATCATTTTAGCTTTATGTTCCACTGCATTGAATCAGTCAACTCCACATATGTGGTGTCTTTGCTATGTGCAAGCACTGTCTTGGTGAGCATGTTTACTTCAAATCTACATCATTCCTATTAATGATTTTCTTGGCAATGGTTTATAGGGGTTCTGTGTTCATTTTATTTATAATTAAAATGGATCTCTGGGATTCTGTTAGCAGACTACAAGTTAAACTACTCATTGCCAATATAATGTGTTGTCTACGGAGGGGGAAAGTTAGAAGCCAATTTGGGATTAGCATTTCCAGCCACTGGCACCTGACAACTGGGGGGAGATGTGAAATGCTGGTTCTCTAGCTACTGCTTGCTGCTCACTTATTATACCATCACATCTTTTTGGCTGTTGTTCCTAACAGCCGTGGAATGAAGAGCTGCAAAAGTCATATGTATGGACACAGCTGGGAATACATTTTTACTGGCAGCAATCACATGCAAAAAATGAGAATTAAAGGAATGTTCCTCTGTGGTACAGATATTAATCTGCCTTACATTTCCAAATTTCTCTTTCTAAATGTGTGTGGGCTCTAATTGTTTCTAAGAAACCAGGCCAACTTCTTTTTCATTAAAACAATCACTAAGATCACTAAGGCCATAAATATCTTGAATAGGCAGACATTTTTAGTGAATAGCACTATCAAAGGCCTCTCACACTGAATGAACTGAATT
Organism: Gambelia wislizenii; assembly: GCA_030847615.1. Lineage (NCBI taxonomy): Eukaryota > Metazoa > Chordata > Lepidosauria > Squamata > Crotaphytidae > Gambelia > Gambelia wislizenii. Next base: position 188,786,328 of record JAUMIR010000003.1, on the reverse strand, counting down.
TTCACCAGCATGTTTGGAATGAGTAATCTGCGCTAGTCTCCAAATGTTAGGTGCAATCTTATTTTTAAATATAGGAACAGTAGCCTATGATCCATACAATGTGGGGGACACCTCACTCCTCAGTGGAGGGCAGGGGGTGGGAATCCTGTTCAGGCCATGGGTCACACAATATTTACAAATTTCAGAAGAGTAACTGTGCCAGTATGTTATAGCATAAATAGCTAAGATTCCAATGGTAGTATAAAAATAGGCAAAGGTGTTGCCATAGTACATGGTTCACAGGAGAGACAGGATTCTGTTGTTTTTGCCATATGTTTTATAGCTAGATAGAGATACAGTGGGAAAGAGAGAGAGAGATTTTATTCATCTAGATGTTTGTTCTAAGTGCATAAATATAATGGATAGCACCACCTATTAAAGAAAAAGTATTTAAAATATTAGGAGTCAATTGTGACATAGTCAAGGATTTAAAGTCCCATTGAGTTCAATAGACTTATGGTCACACTACATTCTGCTAACACAAATGGCCCTTTAAGGTTGCAGCTCTATAGATGTTTAGGCTTACTGAACTGATTTGCCAATTAGTAGAAAGGCACAGGATTATGTTGCAAAATGATTAACCTTGGCCCTTCAGTGTATTGTAGTCCTTATTCAGCTTGTAGGGAAATGGATGAGAATGAAACTGATGGATCCTTTGAGTGTTATCATAAATGTATAGAAACGGCTTCAATGAACAGTTTGTATGACTCCTCCATAGGCGTAGGGGAAGATTATGCAGGTCCTCTTATGGGACAGGCTTATCTCTCTCACTGAGGTGCTGATTCTGTATTGATAAGCCATGTGATTGGTCTACACCCACTTGACTGGGTCATTGAAAACCTTACCTAATCCTTATGAGAACAACTTTTGGTAAAAAATTGCTTCTCATATATCTTTAGTCTTAGCACTGAATGCTGTCTTATCTTGCTTTGATAGAAGATCTCCCAGAATTAGGATTAATTTCTGCTGACTTTCTCTCTAACATCATTGCATCTGATTCTGTTTCACTGGTAGCTACTGTGGTTCTGTTAACATCAGCATGCTGTGGGTTGTTGTTTTCATGTACAAATTATTCCCACTTGTATTGTTTCTGTCCTTCTCTCATGTTCACAGAGGAGCAGAATGGCTGTCTTATGTTCCCTTGCTGTAGATAACACTGTATGGAGGATGCTTTATTTGCTAAATTTGAGCTAGCTAGCCAATAGTTCCTATCTAAGACTACCATAAACTATTTTGTCAAATCTTGAGACCATTGTGATAGTTTCTTAGGGATGCTTCCAACTCTGGCTGTAGCTTCTAATGATAATTAGATGCAATTTAACACTGGGGAACATGCAAGTCCTAGATTTTTTTTTTTTAGGTGAACCTCTTGTGATAGTCGGTGTCAGCAATAATGAATAGAGACACTGGATCAGGACATACAGAGGTAGAGGCAGAAATACCCAATTTTCATGATTTAGAAATCCTTTAAGAAAGTGTTGCAGCTTGGAAAATGGTCAAGGATCCTATCCAAGCAGTAAGGAGATGAAATGTTATTTGTAGTAATATAGTTATTCTGCATAAAGAATGGAATTTACAAAAGCTCCACGTATAGGCTTGTAAGGTGGAGACTGGATGTAATTTGTAGCTTGGGAAAATGTTTAACATCCAACATATTAAGGCTACTTAATTCTGATTGAAACACTGGGAGTTCTGGAGGCTTGCCACGAACAATGTAAAGCTCAAGAGGCAACCACTCCATTATTATTAAGGGGAGCAATCACTTAGAATGATGTCTGCCTAACATGAAAGTCATCTACTGAAGGCTAACATCTTGTACAAGGCTGGTGCTGCTGTGTAACTTTACATTTAGTCTGTTATATAGTATCTCATTAATCTGGATAGAAGCAAGCCAAACATCACCAAGAGCCACTCCTGTAGTGATGATGGAATAAGTGAAAGTTTTTGACATCAGTATCTGTAGGGAAAAATGCCACTAGGTTGCAATTATTGATAATAAATTACAATAAAAATGTTATACTAGTAATAATGGCATACTATCTGAGTTTAATCTGCATTTCCCCCCAAGCAAAGTGTCTCATATTGATTTAAAACTAATTGCTTTAGAGCAATCTTTCATTTACAGTATTTACTACACATGCCATTATATAAATTATGATTAATTACTCTATGGCTGGCTACATTCTTCCCATCCATATTTTTCTACTCTTATTTTTAGATCCTGTCACTTCTTTGAAATTCAGGGGAGAGAGGCTTGCTTTGTAACCATGGGAAAAAATTAACTAACAAGTACAAAAGGGAGTCAATGTGGCTTCATGTTGGACTTTGGAGACCAGGGTCTGAATCCCCGGTGAGCTGTGAAAACTTACTGGGTGACCTTGGGCAAGTCACACTCTCTCAGCCTCAGAAAAAGACAAAGGTAACCCCCTCTGAACAAATCTTGCCAAGAAAACCCCGTGATAGGTTTGCCTTAGGGTTGCCTTAAGTTAGAAATGACTTGAAGGGGTACAACAACAACAATAACAACAACAACAGTGCAATCATCTGCACATTTATGATTAGGGAAAGTGACACTGCATCTGAGGGAAAAAAAGCATAGATTGTGCTGTAAGTGTAGCAAATGAGTAGGGATACAAGATGACAAAATGGAAAGACCTTGTTCTGCACATCTCTCAAACACACTAAGCAGAGTATTGTTTGGATTGTAATCCTAACCATAGCTACATGGTGTATAAAATGTATTAAAAATGATGGTTCCTACATGATAATAGCTGAGCAGAAATGCACCTTTGGTATTTTGCATATGAATGAACAGCTAGAGTAGTCCTTCCTCCCTCCTTTCTAATATGCTCACACAAAATTTCCTTGATCAGCATAAAGTGTTCTTTTATATATTGACACTTGCAATTCATCACTAGTGTGTTATTTCAAGGAGACTTAAAGTTAAATAGCTTCATGAGGTTTTTTAAAAAAAGATTTGAAATTTCTATGGAGCTAGAACAGAATAACAACAACAACAACAACAACAACAACAACTTAGGTGTGTTTGATTGAACTTGAGGTTCAAAGTGTATGATAATAGAACCCCAAAGTCACAGTATGTAATAGTTAATATCTACAATTTTCTTACGATTTCTCCATAGCAACTGAAATAGAAGCCAGTTGTTTGAGTGAGATAGAATTACTTCTGTATTTTATTACATCAGACTGTTGAACTTGAGCTTCAATGAGTTACTGCTTTATCCACAGGGGACAGATGGTTTTTCTATGATTTTAGTATCTTTGCCCTCTTAATACGGACCTATCATATTCCACCTCTCAGACCATCTATTTAGCAAAGATGCTATAAAGCATCCACAGACTGTAAGGTCAGGTATCATATAAGGAATGCAATGATTCAAATGGGCATTCCTATTCATATAGCATGAGGATAATGTATGTATCACTTTTATGACAGCAATATTGACATGGGTAGAAGTACATGACACATTGGAAAAGTCAATAATGGTTGGGAAAGTGGAAGGCAGTAGGAGAAGACCAAAGGGGGAAGACCAAAGTCTATTGATGACCAGGGCTCCTTAAAGTCTCTCATTCACAGGATTGCTTTAAGTTGAATGTGACTTGATGGCAAATATCAGCAACAAGCAACAATGAAATACATGTTCCTCAGTTCAGTTTGCTAACTGAATTAGGCATTGGCTAAAAGAATATAAATGACTATATAATATGTTTGATGCATTCATCCTGATAACAGCAATACCATACCCATTGTCTACGTGAGGAGGAAGTGGTTTGAGTATTGCCAACCCTAAAGTCTTGGAATATCATTTTGATTGACATATTCTATGCATAGTTTCTAGGACAGTTCTGGTCAATACCATAATTGAAGACTACATAGGAGATTAACAGATGCAGCTAATGTGGTGCCATAATGACGCCAGAGGAACACAAAAGGATGCCAATCTCAGACGATGACATCCTTTTGCATTCTGCTGGCATCAATATAGTGGTTCTTTTTATTGATGGGCCAAGCTGTCAATAGATCCCCCATTGTGATTTGGTGCTGGCATTGCATGTTGCATGTTGAGGTGGAATCTCTGTTCCTGGAGCTTGCATCCATTGCTCCGCGTTCTAGTCTCTGGAGCAGCAGAAAACAAGCTTGTTCCATCCTCAATGTGACACCCTTTCAAATACTTTAACAGGGCTATCATATCGGGCCCTAACCACCTTTTTTCCAGGCTAAACATACCCAGCTCCCTTTCCTCATAAGGCATGGTTTCCAGACCTTTCACTATTTTTGTCACCCTCCTCTGGACATGCTCCAATTTGTCAATATACTTTTTGAATTGTGGTGCCCAGAACTGGACACAGTATTCTAGGTGAGTTCTGACCAAGGCAGAATAGAGTGGCACTATGACTTTCCTTGATCTAGACACTATACTTCTATTGATGCAGCCCAAAATCTCATGGGTCTTTTTAGCTGCTGCATCACACTGTTGACTCATGTCCAACTTGTGGTCTACTAGGACTCCTAGATCCCTTTCACACGTAGTCTTGTTCAGCCAGGTCTCCCCCATCCTGTATCTATGCATTTCGTTTTTCTGCCCTAAGTGCAGTACCTTACATTTTTCTGTATTGAATTTCATTTTGTTAGCTTTGGCCCAGCTCTCCAGTCTACCCAGGTCATTTTGAATTTTGATCCTGTCCTCTAGGTTATTAGCTACTCCTCCTAACTTGGTGTCATCTGTAAATCTGATAAGTATGCCCCTAATGTATGAATGGATCACAATACTTTTGCATGCTGTTTGGATTATTTTGACTGTACAGGCAAGCCCTAAGTAAGAAACATAACTGTTAAGCAAAAAGCAACTGGAAGTGGAGTAATTGGATGAAGCAACATTGTAGAAACAACAACAACAACAATAACACAGGTAAAGTCATATGTACATCAAAGGTGGCTTCTTTTTTGCACTGTACATGTGAGGAGGTATTATTATTATTATTATTATTATTATTGCACCACAACAGGACAGTGATATGCCATAAAAACCCAGAGAAGAAAACATTTGTGTGAACTGAGATATTACCCAGTACAATTACCAAAGAGAGTTCTCCTACATTTTCTTAACATTTGGTGGTGATTATCAATAGAAGATGCAATACCCTTTTGCTGAATATATTAATACCTTTATAAGAAAGAGTTACTCATGTTTATATTTCTAATAAATTCAGTTGCCATCTTCGGATGTCTCTGATTGCAGGATGAGGGCTGTAAATCAGAGATGACACCCATTAATTTAATACCCTTCTTGTAAGTTTTCAGACTCATCTGACTCACTATCAACAGATATAGTTCTTCATGAGAAGAACCTATGGAGAGATTTAGCATAGACAGTTATTGTAGTCTCGAGTAGACTATTGTACTTAGAACCAGGAAGGTGAAATGTTAAACTTTGATCTCTTCTTTCTAATGTCTCCCTCTGCAGGAGTGCTTTCAGAATGGTGAGTAGAAAAGTTTGTGGAAAAGTTTAGTTGATAACGAAGCTTCATGCAGATTTTTAAGGACATATTTTCTAAAAGTTACAGCTGAGATCTAGTATCCCACATATGATCTTTTTTTGGGGGGGTGGTGGAATCCATGTGGGTTATTCATTTCAGTGCAACATTTTCAGCAACAAAGACAATGATTTCAGACACTTTTGCCTGGAAGAAAATATTACTTCAGAACTGATCCTCAGTGACAGCTGAGCCATGTTAAATTGATTCATTAATAAAGATCCTATTGCACCATGTATGCTTGGGGAAATGAATGTATGATGATCTATTATTTTCAAGCAATTTCTCAAGTCAATCATTTTTGTGCTGTTCTCTTATCTTGGGCTGCAGTTCTAGCCACTGTTATATATGGATAAGTCTCCCTGATCTCAGAATGTCACTTGTGGTATGTAAAGGAAAATAGGAGCACTTTTGTATGGATCTCTCTCTCTCTCTCTCTCTCTCTCTCTCTCTCTCTCTCTATATATATATATATATATATATATATATATATATATATATATCAGAAGATGGGAGCATAGGTTCTGCTATGTTTTGCATTGATTCAAGTAGGGATATGGGTGGAAAATTTGAGAATTCATAAATATATAAAAAATGTATTTCCCAACTGTCAGGAAAAACCAAGGAAAATCTTGGATTGATAAGCTTTGTGCACAAGTCTTGCACAAACTGTTAATAAAATCCTAAAATAACAATAACTAGTGAAAAATCCCTCCCACAGGAGTTCAGTTGGCCCCCTTTGCTCTTTTTCCACTGGCAAGCAATGAACTTTTTGTTTAAGTAGGCCTTTGGCTCTTAGCTCATGTGGCAGGGGTCTTTTAGTGCAGCATGCTGAGCTTTCATCTTTTTTTTTAAAAAAAACAACACCCTAGGTTTTAAATGTGTTTTAAACTATTTTAATTTTGTGCTTTTAATGGAATTATTTATTTAAATATTACTTAACTTTTGTATTAAAAAGATTATATCTAAACTTTGTTTTAATTAGTTGTAAGTCACTTTTGGTCCTGAGAAAGGAGAGATATCAATCAATCAATCAATTAATTAATAGTTTAGGCTGGGCCCAAACACCCTGATTTCTACACTTGGTGAGAGTTCTCAGGGCCTAAACCATAACACTGTGTGCTATTTGCTTTTCCTAGTGATCACAATGACTCTTGAAAATTTCAAATTCTGCCATTTAATGCCACCACCCCCTAAAAAAATAAATTGCATGTGAGCAGTGCTTGAGGGAATAGTGCTCTCTGACAATACAAGTGTGCTTCTTATTTCCAGAGTTGTTTTTCATACACAGAAGATGGAATGCTGAAAAGGCCCTTTGGCAAAATAATGGCTGTCCTTTTTAGTTTTCCTCCTAGGAATGCTCACATTATAGCTTAAATCTTCCTGGTCTCAGTCTCACCCTTTTACTTGTCAATATGTAATTATGATTCCAAAACAAACAGATTACTTTGCAGTTTTGGGCTAGCTGCCTCCATGCAGACATGCATGATGAAAAGCAAAAGCCTATTAGTGTTTTCATTTAATGAATCACAGATGCTCTGACTGTAACTGTGAATTTCATTCTGAATCTAAACAAGATTTCTATGGTGTTACTATAAGCAATTTTATGTAGCTTAATTACTGTCCTGTGTGTGCATTTGCGAGCCCACCTGCATGCATGTGCATGCACACACATGCATAGGCAGTATTAAATTGTGAATTGATCTTCTCTTTCCTGCTCCCAGGCTGAAAACAGCTACCAAGGATGTAGCTATTGAGAGGGGCATTGCCTTTCCAAATAAAAATTCTGCCCCCTCCAACTGAAATTTCACTTGTTCAGACCCCAAATGCCTAGCATTGCAGTAACTTAAAAGTTTGGTTGAACATTTAGAAACAGAGATTAGGCACCAAAGAAAAGTGCCAAGTAAGGTTATCAAAGGAACGTGAACACAGCAAATATAAGATGTGAATGACTTTGAGAGTATCACTCTCTTCAATGGTAGAAATGTGGGGCCTGAGGAATATGTCATAGGGACAAAATTCTTTTTTGGAGGGGTAATGCTCTCATTTTGTTCCCTCTATCTATAGCCCTGGCAACTAGCCATTTACATATGAGATCTGTTGCTGCTTCAGTTATACTGAATTAATGTTATCATTGCTCCCACTCCTATACTATTGCAATGTCTATCTGATTGTCCCACTACATATAGTCAATCCACTCAATATTTAGAAGTATGCAAATACTTACTTTTGTCATGCCTCTCTACTGTCCTCCCTGCCATGTTATAATATAGTTACTCTATAAAATATTCATACTGATTTGTACCTACTCAAGCCGTCTTCATCAGAGATGATTTCAGAACTTTCCATTTCAGAGAACCCTTCCATACCAGCATGTCTGCTGGAGAATTTTTGCATTTTCCAGAAGATTCTGCAGCTGGGATGGGCAAAATGCAGCCCTTGACTCACATGAGGTCACCAGAGCTGTTTTTGTGACCCTCAGGACCACCCTCGAGGGACATTGTCTGGATTTTCACCTGTGTCCCATATGCATGGATAATACATTGAAAAGCACACACTGTGATCCCTCAATATTTAGAAGTTTGTAAATACTTTTGTGGCAAATGAATGTTATCATCTCTTAAAGCCAACTTCTACCTGAAACATTTTTTTCTTATTCGTTCTCTTTCTACTGGCTCTCCCCACAATGTTTTCTTTGTTTTTCTTTTGTTATCATTTCAAGCCAACCCAACCTAGATTCTGAAAGAAGTCCATCAAAATGATGGTGGGGGGTGGGAAATGTAGAAATTCTATGTCTATCTGTTCATCCATACATGGATCCAGTATTCACAAGCATACTTTAGGTAACACTGAAAGATAATCTGGAAATGAAAGCTGTCACTCTTTCATAAATAGTTTTTCTATAATGTTTAAAATCTTAAAAAAACAAAACAAAACTTTGTTCTGATTATATGGCACAAAAATTATGAAAATTAGTGCTATTCATATAGAGGAGTGATATTTCACATAGGAATGGAGAAAACTTAGTCAAAGTATTCTTGAAAACACTGCTTTTCAGATAATTAAGGATGCTATTTTTTACTCAGTTTATATAAGGAAGATGTGTTTCCTTATGAATATTCTATAAGCAAGTTATAAGTATACACTGCTCTCTTTTTTTAAGGATATTTAGGACTGTGTTCTTTTTTATCTTCCTTCAAAAGGGAGAGAAATGTTGGATTTAATGTTGTTTTTGAGTCAGATGAGTTTTCTCCCTTTCCCCTTAAATGTGACATCAAATAACAGACTACAGAATTCATCCTTTTAGCAAATATTCAAGTTTCATAACCAGAAAAATGTTAAGCATCACTTTTTTCCTCATGGCTGCCTTGGCAATTACCTATTTTCTATACAATAGTGCCACATTACCTCCTTTTGTTTAGTGTCTGTAATATTTTCTAGGGTGTGAAATTCTGGCTTTTCTTCGCAAACGAAGATTCAGGAAGGACACATCCCGCACTTTCTGCAAGTGCGCTGATGACTAAAAAGGCCAATCCGAGATAAACAAGTCCGGTTGCAAAAAGCACAGCAGAAGGTCTCCTTGGGTGATGTTTCTGGGTTGTGATTCTTTCTGCGTTGTTGTTTCTCTTCAAAACTTGTTCGGCATGAGTTCTCAAATATGGCTGCAGCATTGTGGATAGTGCGTCTCCATGCCTCCCAATGTGAGGCCAGGGCGGACCACTGTTGGTGATCAATGTGGCCGAGCCTGAGATGTTTTTTCAGGGAGTCTTTGTATCGCTTTTTTGGAGCGCCCCTCTTACGCTGACCCACGGTGAGTTCACCGTAGAGTAGTATTTTTGGGAGGTGATGGTACTCCATCCTAGAAACATGCCCTGCCCAGCGCAGCTGCGTTCTCAATATCATGGCCTCAATACTGGTGATCCCTGCTTGCTCAAAGACAGCAACATTCGTCACATAGTCAGTCCAGTGTATATTTAGGATTGTGCGTAGACAGCGCTGATGAAAGCGCTTGAGGAGTTGTAGGTGGTGGCAATAGGTAACCCATGTTTCAGATCCATAAAGGAGGATAGACAGTACAATGGCTCTGTACACACTGATTTTTGTGCTTTGCCTCAGGTGTTTATTGCTCCAGACTCTTTTGTGAAGTCTTCCAAATGCGCTATATGCCTTTGCTAATCTGTGATCGATCTCTTTGTCAATCTTGGCATCTGAGGAGATTATGCTTCCCAGGTAGGTGAACTGCTGAATGGACTTGAGCACAGATTTGCCGACGGCAATGTGGGGATGGAGGTGTTCGTCCTGTGGTGCAGGCTGGTAAAGAACTTCTGTTTTCTTCAGGTTGACTTCCAGCCCAAACAGCTCTGCAGCTGTTGCAAAGCAGGATGTTAGGCGCTGCAGAGCTGCTTCTGTGTGGGCCACAAGGGCAGCATCATCGGCAAAGAGCAGCTCACAGACTAGATAGTTTAGAGTCTTAGGACTTTTTTGGACAATGTAAAAATAAGGCTAGCAGCATCGCCAGGTTGCGACGCTGCAGTGCAAGAGGGCGTCAGTTTCGTACGACACTCCTTCCTAGCGGTACTGTTGCAGTACCGCTGGGACATTTGACCGTGATATTTTTTCTTCTACCATCATATTTTTACTCACAATCGTTGATCGTTGATCGTGAGTAAAAAATGACGGTAGAAGAAAAAATATCACGGTCAAATGTCCCAGCGGTACTGCAACAGTACCGCTGGGAAGGAGCATCGTACGAAACTGACGACCTCTTGCGCTGCAGCATCGCAACCTGATGACACTGCTAGCCTTATTTTTACATTGTCCAAAAAAGTCCTTAGTGTGAGCCCTCAGACAGCTTAAGTTAAACAAGCTACCATCAGTACGGTAACGTATATAGATGCCATCGTCTTCTTCAAGCTCTGCCATAGCCCTTTGGAGCATCATGCTAAAGAAGATTGTAAATAAAGTTGGTGCAAGAACACAACCTTGCTTCACTCCATTAGTTATTAGAAAGGGCTCTGAAAGAGCATCGCCATATCTGACTTGACTGGTGATGAAGGGTGTGAAATATGTAGTTATGAAATTGGGCTTGTCAGCTCTATAATATATTATTCAGCCATAGCTGATTTATCAATGGATTACCTTGTCAGTATTTTTCATTGAGTTATATTTTTCTTTCTCCTCTACCAGATTTCTCACCAGACTTAGTAGTTGGATGGGAAGGTTTCTTTGTAATTCTTTTTCTCATAAAGAAAGTGAAACAAAACAAGACAAAAACCACAACATGAAAAAAAAATTTATTAGTATTTACAATAAACAAGGAATCTGAAATATGATCAAAAGCTTAGCAGTGTCCTCTTCTTTGAGGTTTCAGATAGAAAACATGAAACTGGGATCATGTAGGATATGCAAATGTTAGGAAGGTGGGCCAATACTATTTCTGGGTCAACTGATTCTTGAAATGGTCATAAGGCAAATCTGGGCATATGGGTCCAGTATGTGGATCAAACACAGCTAAATTGGCAATATGGAAACCTAAAGTCAGGGGACCTCACCTCATGCTGCCTCAATACACCGATCTTTAAGGCACCTTGTGATCTCCCAAGGTCTGGAGTAAATTTCACTTTGCTTTGGTGTGGGACTCAGTTGTTTTAGGATCAGGAACAACTTTTCTCCCCAAAACCTGAAGGGACCAGGGTTTTGAGAACTACCTGACCTAAAACCAACCACAGAAAATGAAAACAGAGAATCTCCTAGAGATTTTGTGGACACTATTGGCCATGTGGGGATATATGTGGTATCCTAGAGGGATGCATTATGCCGGGGGTGGGGGTTATACCTTCCCTATTTCTGCTTTAAATGTTCCTCACATTAAAAGCCCTTCAAGGATTCTCACCATGAGACTTGTCTCCCCAGCTGAATATGCAGGGAAACATAGCAATTTCTGAAATGTCTCACCACATAAAATGTTTTTTTTTCTTCCCCTGTGGAAAAAGTGATGTTTTCTGTTCAAAACAACCACATATGACTTTTGTGCAGAATAAGGCCCAAACTACAAAGATTCTCATCAGTCCAAGATTCTTCTCATCAGGGTTTCTCAACACTTTAGGAACATGATTGGTGACATTTTTGACCCTTTTTTAAAAAAAAAGAAAAGAAAGAAATTCAAATATTCTTTCCCTCCCTGTAATCGAGATTTTATGGATTCCTTGACTTTCTTGTGGCAGAGGTCCAAGATCACAGGATCATATCTGCTAAATGGTACACAGATTGTATTTGAGTTGGCTGCAGATATTTTCTGTACATTGTACAAATAATTTGCATGTCATGTATGATACTTTCATTCTAAGTGAAGGTTGAAATAGTTAGGGAAGTCTTGGGCACTGGTTTATACATGAATGTTTGTTTCACACAGTATATACTTTATATAGTACTGCACACACACACACACACACAAACAGACTATATGCTCACATTATGTCTAGGGATGGTTGAACATCTAGCAGAATCCTAAGGGAAATGAGACTGGGAGTTCAGTGCAGTGTTTCTGCCAACTGGATTTAGTACTGCATGCTATTTTAATTGATCATTACTGGGTTTTTAATGAAAATTGTATTTGTGTTAAGCTTTAGGATGGCAGAATTAAGACCATGGTGAAGAAGAACCTTAAGCTGCTATTTGGACAATGGATCCAAATTTTAAACAAATTGATATAGAGGCAATTGAATTCTCAGGTACCCACACACACACACATACATTATTCTGATACTCTAGGATGTACGGAGTTCAGTCATTGCTAATTCTGAAATGAACTGACCTGTTCTGTAACTTCTGAACTATAATCAATGTCTGGTTCAGAACAAACTGAGTTTTCTTCTGGCTTTCACATTCCCCAATGTTCCAGGACAGTTTGGGGCTTCAAAATAAATAAATAAATAAATAAATAAATAAATCCAGAAAAGTTTTAAAGGTATCTTTTTATATGAAATCATTCAAATACATGTGTATAAACTGTACATGGTTAAATTGAAACTTCCATGCAGTTTATTTCAGATTAATTTCAGAAACAGCATAAAGAAATTGCGAGCAAACATGTAAATGTGGCACAGACTAGAAAGAAACTGATTTGTCTATTCCTATATATTAGTTTCTTTCTTAATCAAATTATTTAGAAACTTTTTTTTTGTTTATAATGGTTCTAAATCAATAAACATTATGTGGTCTGGATCAGATGTTTACCTGGGATGAAGATGTTCTTCCCTTACTCACACACACTTCATACATTCAAACCATATAAGGATCCTGATCAAGATAAGAGCTGTGATTTTTCCTCCCCCAGAAGAGAAATTTTAACAGCCCCTTGTCCATAAAAGCATACATAGGAAGAGCTCACATCACACTTTAATTCATGCATGCGGTGGAAGAATGGTTGCACCATAGAACCAGATCTAATTTATCTTTCACCCCCTAAATTGTCCTTTACTTTACAGCATCTTTAAAAAATACCAGTTGAAAACATCAATTTGAAATCACACTTTCTTAAGAATAATGCTTGGTTCTCCCCTGGGGTGTCTTGTGTGCTTTTGTCTTAACTGAAAGTTTTATCTCTAATACCTAGTACAAAATTACAGCATGGGCAACAGTAGTGCCAACCACTTAGTTGTAGCACTTAGCTATAAATTAATATGGATATCCTTTAATTATTACAGTAAAATTACTATCTCCCCAATAGCAAACAACAATTTCTTTGCCATTGATCAGATGTATGAGAGAACCAGACAACAATTGCATTGCTTATTGACAGGATACGTGAGCATTTGTGAAACCTTCATGATTCCTTTGGAACTCTGACATTGATTTCCAGCACAAATACAGTAAATTGGGTGCACATTATGACCATTAAGCTCAAAGCTGAGAGAATAATGATCCAAGTATTGGTCAAGAGCCAAAACAAAACATGACCAACACCCAAGGCACTTTGGAGTTGATTCTTCTATAGTATAAACTCTGCATGTTGCAGGAAAATCCAATTTGTAAAATTAAGGGGGATTTCAAACCATTGGGATATGTCATTACAATGCAGTGGGAGGCTTTCACTGGGTATCTGTAAGCCTTTGGCTGTACATAGGGTTGATCTTTATTTTCCAGGTATTAGCTTTAAATACCAGTGTAGTTTCTAACAAAATCTTTAAAATAAGTCTTGCAATGAAAGCTCACACTGAGATAAGCAATTCAAGTATTTATTAAATGATCAATTCCAGTTCCAATGCTATACCATTCATCTTGTGCCTTCTATACATGGAAATCAACCACAAGTCTGTCTTTTTTGTTTTTACTCCCAATTTGCTTCTCCATCTCCATTTTGTCTGTCATTTTGTTTCCTATAGGGAAAACAGCTTCATTTTCTCAGAATATCTGACTCTCTTCGGGATGGAAAGAATATTCAAAAGTATTCAAAATAATGTTTGAAAAACATGCTTCTTGAGGGTAGGAAACCTTGATGTGCAGAATCCTGGGCTGATGAGAATATTTGCTGTTTGGAACTTATTCTATACAAAATTCACATTATTTTCTCAAAAAAAGCTGTATTTATTTCTGTCCAGAAATATTTTCATCACAGGACAATGCCATTTCTTGTGTAGAAATGGTTGTTTTTTGCATAAAAAGCCATGCACAAACTTTTTAGAGAATAGGCTCTCAATTTCAGTATTTTCTGTGCAGAACCATAGCATTTTCTTTGTAGAAAATCATATTCCTGAACAGAAAATGTGGTTTCCTATGAGGGGGGGGGGAAGCATTTTTTTCTACAGAATAAGTCTCAAACTCTGAATAGTCTTCAAAATCTTCAAAAGTTGACTTAATCTAGTAAAGACTCCCTTGCTATGGGAAGAGAACTGTTAAAATAATCCATTGTTTCCTCTTTGATGAAAATAATACCAACTTTCTCGTCCTTATAAGAAAGGGTTTATAATACACTGAGGTATCCTATAGACAAAATGGTCAAACCTCAACAGTTTGAACAGTATTTCTGTGTATATGAGATTTTGAGACATGTGTATATGCTGAAATTGCAATAATATTAGGAGCAGTAGTATACCATTAACAGATGTAGCAGTGGGATTCCTTTGATTATTATTTTCAGTTTCATTGCCCTATACATTTTCAGCAATAAGAATGAAGTTCTGGTTTTGACATATTGGTCACCATTTTGTTAACTTGTTTTGTTAACTCCCAAATTACTAAAATGGAGCATCCTGGGAGAAAAAAATAATTCTGCTGACCACCATCAGCAGCCACAAGCATTTTGTCATGTTCTTTTGTTCTGAAATGTAAGGTTCTTCTGCTAAGGTATATATGTGAATCTGTCTTTCATACTAAAATCTATATATAAACAAATCTGTCAAGATTAATTCTGCTACATTAACTTCATTTCATCCTATTTCTGCATCAGTACATATTGTAAATATGATAATAGATATTTTAATGTTCATTTTTTAAAATGTATTTTATGTACTTTTTGCAATATACATTTTATGCAGCTTTTATAAAAAATATGAGTTATTCAAGTGGTTTTGACTTATATAATACTGCTCTTTTAACAATTCTCCCACATATCTTTTAGTTGATGTTTCTCTACTGTATGCATCTTTTTCTCCCATTATGTTCATTTTTGTGCTATTTTTAAATTTGGCAATTCAAAGAGAGTTACAGAATCTGCCAATACCCAATTCTGCTTAGCACCTAAGTTTGGGAAGTGCAAGCTTGGTTCACATTTGTGGCCAGCAAATACATCACTCATCCCTGGTCAGTCATCCCACTGGAGACCTATAGACTAGATCTTGAAATAGTTTCTTTAATGAGTTAAACCTCACAGATTTCTCCAACCAGCCTGCTGGGGCTGTATTTAAAAAAGTCACTTTTCCAAACTTTACTGTGCTCCATAAAAGCAAAAGGGAAAGAGGTCATGTAGTAACACCATATTTGGGGAGGGGGTCATTTTAACGTCAAAAAGCACAGCCAACTGGGTGAAGGAAGCAGCAGAGGGATGAAAAATAGAAAGGGGTGAAACCCACACAGAATCCTTAGCTACCCATAATGATAAGGTAAATTCCAACACATTGCCAAATGAAATTGTGGGGGGAAGTATAAATTCTGAGAATGAGGCATAAAAAATGGAATGTGATTTTTTTTTTGGTGGGGGGAGGGATCAAAAAATTAGGAAATTAGATAATAGATTTTGCAGTATATAGGAACAGCCATAGGAAAATAGGGAGGTGCTACAGGTCATGAGGGCTCTTTCTGTGTCTCTGTAAAACTGGTATTTTAGAAATTCAATGAAATTCCTTAATATTTTTGGTGAAAATCCTGGAAACCTAAGAGTACATTTCTATAGCATGAACTATGAGAATACATTCATACTTATTTTAAAACATTTATGCTGGTCGTTGTTTGTCCCATGAACTGTGGATCATATTGGCAGTGAGGTTGGCTGTGTTACTGATTAACTAGCACCATACATTTTCAGGTAATACCTTAAGGATGCCTGCCTGCCCTGCCTTTCTAGTAATAGGCCTAGTATGGAATTCTTTAGGACTGCCATGTTATGTTCTACAGGCAGTTTTTTCCCCCACCAAATTCTACACCCTAGATCTGCAGTCCACAACATATGCTGCACTTTGCAATGTTCAAATGTGCTCCAGCTTTATGCTGCACCCATCATTTCCTTCTCCCCTATTTCATATCATTAAAACAGGTCTGTAGGAATGTACTATAACTATATCCATACCTATATCTATCTTTCAGCTGAGAGCCGCCAACATGGTAGTGGTTTGAGCAATGGACTGTACTGTGAAGACAAGGAATTGAATACTCACTGAGCCAAAGAAATCCAAAATGTTGTCTTGATACTCATTAAAACACACACACACACACACACACAGCAATGCAAAGTATGAAAAATTTTGTAGCTATCTGCATTTTTTGATGAGTATCAAGACGTTTTTTCATTAAGGATCAGGAAATTTATGTATATTCATATATCCCTACTTCAGAGTGGGATTTGGACCATGGTATTACAATGGCTCCAGTTTTTGCAGAACAGAGTATTTTCTGTTATTTTTATGAGACTGCTCTATTTCATGTATTTTATGTTGCTGTTAGTGAGTGCCTCAAAGTTTCATCTTGTCCACTGTGTTGTTGTTGTTTTTGATGTCTACATTAAACTTCTATGAAGGTTGTCAGGCTGCATGGGCAGAGATGTGATCATTAAGTTAATCATAAATTCTCTACATCTCTTTCCTTTCTGCCAGTCTCAGGGAGCTGATAGAAATTTTGGCCTTCTTCAAACATCACCTAACCTTCTTCAGTCCTTTATCTGCATTTTTCTAAGGAAATGATATATTTTCCTTGTTGGTTTCTTTTCCCCAGGCTGTGAGGTTGTGTTCTAGAGGAGTTTACTACTGACGTTTTGCCTGCATCTGTGGCTGGCATCTTCAGAGAATGGTTGGGAAGGAGTGTATGTGGAGTTTATATACTGTGAACCCCTGTTGGGGAGTATATGCAAATTTGTGTATTTGAATGGTTAGTTTCTGGGTATAGAAATGCAAGGAGGATTACTGTCTGTTCCTTTTCCAGAACACAGCCTCACAGCCTGGAAAAAAAGCCCAAGGAAAATCAATGGATCCTGGCTGTGAAAGCCTTTGACTTAATAGAAATGATATACTTTACAAGCTTGACAGTGACTATTAAGGAAAACATGGAAAGATACAGAGAAAACAAGTTCGCTTTTGCATGTATGACTATATGAAAAATATCAAGATGTTACACTATCAGCGCCTCCCTTGCTTGTGGGGCTCTGCTGGTTCGGGATATGAAGTGAGCGAAATGACCATGCTCCAGTTCTGGGCTTGGAAAGCAGGCTACTTTATTACTGACAGCAGATAGAAAAGCAAACAGGCATTCTCATTAATCAAGACAGACATAGAAAATCAAAAGGATACCCACTAACCCTGTAGTGCTGCATACACTTAGAGGTGACGTCCTGGGTCTGGCCATCACCTTATATGGATTAAAGCCTCACAAGCATAGTGAGTGAGAAACAAAACTTTCTCAAGCCAATCAACAAGGGGAAACTTTTTCAGGCCAATTACTGTGCCAGGTGCTGGGGTGTCTCAAAACAGCCTTATCCCCGATGCTATTCAATATATATATATATATATATATATATATATGAAGCTGCTGGGAGAGTTCATCTGGAGGCATGGGTAGGGTGTTATCAGTATGCTGATGACACCCAAATATATTTTTCCATGTCTCAGTCTTCAGCTCTGACTTCAGATGGTGTCTCTTCTCTTAATGATTGTCTTAGCGCAGTAATGGACTGGATGAGGGAAAACAAATTGAAGCTGAATCCAGACAAAACAGAGATTCTCGTGGTAGCAGCCCCTAACCTAGGTATTAAGAAACAACCTCCAGTCCTGGATGGTGTTACACTCTCCTTCAAGGACTGTGTTCACAGTCTGGGACTATTCCTGGACCCGTCACTCCAGATGACAAATCAGGTAAATGTGATGGTCAGGAGTGCCTGTTATCAGCTTCAGCTTATCCACCAGCTGCACCCTTTTCTGGAAGTCGGGGACCTTGAGACCGCGGTACATGCTCTGGTAACCTCCCGTCTTGATGTCTGTAATGCACTCTACATGGGGCTACCCTTGTGCTTAGTCTGGCAACTTCAATTAGTACAGAATATGACAGCCAGGCTGGTCTCGGGTACATCCAGAAGAGACCATATAACACCGATCTTAAGATCACTTCACTGGCTACCCATCAGTTTCGAGGCCCAGTACAAGGTGTTGATTATCACTTTTAAAGCCCTAAATGGCTTGGGTCCATCCTATCTTTGGGACCACCTCCTTCCATATAATCCTCCCTGTGCACTCAGGTCATCTGAGAAGAATTTGCTACAACCTTTAAAAACTAGTCTTTCTACAACCTCTCAGAGGACCTTTTCGGCTATTGCTCCCAGATTATGGAACAGCCTGCCAGATGAGATCCATCATATCACCACCCTAAATAGCTTTTAAAAAGGTCTCAAGATGGATCTTTCTGGGGTGCCATTCCTGAATAGATACCCAGTCATCAGAAAGAAAACCTTAATTGTCCCGGCCTCGCTACAGCTGCTGTCTATTGTATATTTTTTAGTATTTTTTGAGTATGTTTTAATTCTTGAATTATCTAATTGTATTTTAAGGGTGGTGGTATAGGGTTTTGGGATGTATATTTTAATTGCTGTAAGCCGCCCTGATTGTGTTTCATAGAGGGGCAGGATAATAATAATAATAATAATAATAATAATAATAACAACAACTTCTACTACTACTACTACTACTACTAACATTATTATTATCTCCTGGGCTGGGGGATGACATGCTTGTTCCCTCTCGCTGCCTCTAGCTGTGATTGAAACCTCTCCTTGACCCATTCTACTAACGAGAAACAGGGCATGTCAAATGCAGCCTGAACCAATCTTTTGCTGGGCACTATATGCAGGGCCTAACACAAGTGCTATCAGTTCTCAATATGAAGACATTTACCAGTTTTGGTACATTCATCAGAAATGAGCTGAAACAAAATTGTCCCCCATTTACACCAGTCAGATTCAACAGGTACATATTATTCCCAACATGGAGATGGACATGTTATATTAGTGTTAAGAAGGACCCTCTGATAACAAAAAGAATTGGCAACCACAATTTAGCACCAAAATGGTTGGATACAAAGGGATTTAAATGCAGATTTGGATGGTTAAACACTGGGCATGAACAGAAGATGCTGATACTTTTTTTTTTCTCCCACATTCATTCATATTCTTTAAATTTCATCTGCTATCTGTTCCAACTATCAACAATTTTACAACTTTTCCAAAACTATTATAAAAAAATGAGCAAAATGCAATTTTCACTAATTTCTTGTGGCATTTACATATTGAAGTAGGTAGATGGCTGTATGGTTGCTCGCCATCATTATCTTCCTAGGATAAGCCTACTCCCTTGTGTCTATATATTGAATGTATAATCTTCCAAACAAGTATTCCCAACATGAGCAGCTGCTTACCCCTAGAGACTCTGTACACTTGAATGACCTAGGTGTGTGGCTGACCCAGTCCTGCATGGAAGCAGGTGTTTGTGCTTGCAGGTTTCTTTTCAGATATTGGTACATGATACATAGACATAGGCAGAGGATAGCCAAGAGATGTGACACTGGGCACAGGCTAGTACTCCGGTTTCAACACACAACTGTCTTATATATGAGTAATGTCTGGGTAGGGCTTTGTAGTTTGAGTTATTACAGTATTATTTATATGTATGGTGCAAGACAGTGGTTTGTTATCATTACAAAATTTCCACCCTAACTTACTTCATAGAAAACATTACAAAGTTCTATAATTTCTTTGATCAAGAATGGCTTTGTAAAATTCTATTCTGGCTTCTATTGTATGACTATTCCTATCCCATAACGATGATAATTGGCATCACTTTGAAATATTTAATGCAGAGTTCTTCTGTTCCAAACAGAGGCTCATTATGTGCTATTTTTTTTCTGTCAAATTAATAGATTGTGTTCTTTAATTTATTCCCATCTGGTGACATATTATGATAAATGACAAATGAAAATCAAAAAGATCATTGTAATTTTTAAAATTATATTTAATTTCCAAGGTGTTTGATAGTGTAAAATAAGACAATGTAAAACAACTACTGTTACTACTGATATTCTCATCATGGATTATATCACAAACAAATGTGATACATGGGAATATCCAAACTGGAATTTAATATGACTGTAAATACCATAATAAAGCTTTGATGCTGATTGCTCAGTGATTTGATCTTGACACTCCAAAACCCAAATACTTCAGCTGATATATTTGATGACTAACCCTGAAATAACGAGGCCAAACACAGAAAATTGGGTTAGAAGAGCCACTTTATTGACCTAAAACCTATTTAATCATATTTTGGTCTTGGAATGAACCAAATGGAGAGGAGCAACCTGATGTGGGTCCAGCTGAGGACCAGGCATCACCTTTTGACCAAACTCCCCAGCCTTCCCTTGGGTGAAACACCAGACACTGAGCACAATCCAACAATCATTGGTTCCCACTTGGACAGTCATTTTCTGGAAAGCAAACCTAGGGGGATCTCCCCCAAGACCCAGGACCTTAAAAGAGAGAGTAAACCTCCAAGACCAAACTCCTTCTCCAACCTCCCAGGTCCCATGCCCTGAAGAGGCAGCTCCAGAGCCATGCCCTTCACCAAAAGGGTGCCAAGGTGAACCCTTAAAAAAAAAAAACAACAAAAAAAAACCACCCACTACCTCCCAGACGACGCCTATTTAAGACACCACCTCATCCAATTGCCCAATTCCCATCAGATACAGTATGAGGTAGACAAAAAACCCTCCCCAAGAAAAGGGGGGGGGAATTCCTATCCAGCCCAGAACATGACCAGTGAGACTCATACTGTGCTGAGGGTGGGAGGGTGAGTCTGTCAAAAGGCAAAAGGAGGTGAGCTGAGGGGAAGTTGAGCCGTAAATTAATTCTGGCCATGCCCCTCAATCACACCACCTGTTTTGGCATGCAGTGACAAACATCCCAACCTTAGGTCTCTAATCAGGGAGGTGGCCATCAAATCGTTCCCCTTCCAGCATGACGCTCTGTGTCAAGCTTTTGGGGATCATATTATGTGCAGCACTAAAGCAACACCTCTGCAGTGCCACCATTAATTCCATATATTTTGATATTTGGGTTTGATGTTTTCTCTCCAACCTAGTTGCTGAGCTTCTGGTATTATTAATGGTACCATTCCTACACTGCTGTATTAAGGAAGCATAAGCCTAATGAGAATACAGTTATTATCAAAGAGATACTAAGGCTATTTTCAGAAGTGGCACATAATTCAATCTTTTACTAGCACTTTTACTAACCACCTAAAATTCCTAAAACTACATGAAATTTGTATTATGCCAAAAATGAACTATTTTCATGTTTTTTTCCCAGTACTCCTTGCAAAAATTTTACTTGTTTATTTCCATTGCTTTCACTCTCCATTCTCATTGTAACCATTATTACTCCCCCTCCACAATTGGCATAGAAGACTTGTTAGCAAGCACAGAAAAATGAAAGCACAATTAACAGCAAGGTTACATGGGAACACTGAAATGGGCAGGGACATGTCACATCTGGGACCAATCCTGACACCACTATGCCATAAAGTTCAGGAATGCTGACTGAAACAGAGTGATATATTAGTTAATAAGTCATCAGGAAAGGCAAGTCCCTGGACAGCCTACTGAAGTACCCAGAGAGACTTACTTACAGAGAATTTCAGAGGACTTATGAATTCTGGCTGGTCAACTCCTACTATTGACTCTATTCCTTCTGAGAAGCTGTCTGTATTCTTAAAGGATGACTGATCAGGGACTGCATTGGGAATGTGTTTTCTGAGTGTCTGGGATAAGAGGACAATGAGTCCACCAAGAATTGTCTCCTCCCTGTCTCCATCATCCTTTGAGCTTGAGAGGGCATATCAAGTCTAGACAACATCATTTTAAGGAGAAACAATTGTGGCAAACATAATTTTTAAAAGTGGGATATTTGAATAACCCAATTGTTTTGGGGAAAATGTGTAACCCTTTAAGACTTCTAGTTTTTTATAAACAAAACTAGAATCAGGAAAGAGTTTGTCACAATTCTAGGTTTGCATTTCCCACAGCTGGTAAATCTTTGTGACCTGACTCTTCATCAAGATGGCTTGCCTTTTCTCAGTCACAAATGGTGTCAGTGCTGCTGAAGTTGGGGGCAACCAGAGGACACACTGCAAAATATGTCTAGCCTGCCATATAGCTTTACTTTCTTGGGAGACTTCATTTGGAGAAACTTCCTTGTATTACGGCTTCTGTCATGTTCCTGTGAAGGACTGACTTTTCTTTTATGGCATGCATGCTGTGTTCCAAAAGGATAATACACTCAAGGGGTTAACTAAATCTTGTTTCTATAGTGAAGAAAATAATTGCTATTGATTAGCAGTTAGTGCAACATCACTATAAAGGTTATTAAGGCCCTAAAGTACAGTTCAATGTGAGAACAAACACATTGTGTACTCCCCCCCATCCTAGACTAACTCCTTCTGTGTTGTAAATGTCCTCTTGACTTTGTTTACTACTCATCTCTGGAGCTTTGTTATACTTAGTGAGTTGATAGCCTTAAAAATTGTTTAGCTAGTTGAAATTGGAGAAGAATGGAGATTGCTCAGAAGCAGTGTTATCTTTCTCTATAATTTAAGAGAACTTCAAAAAAAAATCACTTGTTTTTTTAAAAAATGTTCAAGAGCTTTATTTACATTTCAGATTGTTAGAATATGTAATTATTGAGTGTGTTAGTTCTTTCTTTGGCTGCTGTTTCCACTCAGAAAATGTTTTCAATATGGACAAACCAGATTAGTTTCAAAATATGACCACTGAAAATGTGGGCAGCAGCAAAGCTGGCCCTACCATCAAGTAAAGAGAGATTGCTTCCTCACACATCTTATTTTGGGATTCATGAAAAGGAATCAAACTGCTGGTTATTTAGTTTGTTTTTGTTGTTGTTTACTGCCAGCGAGTAGAAAAGGTATTTCTGGGATTTTGTTCTCAGGTATCAAAACAGTGTGGCTAAGTTGGGTACTATGGCTGTTCTGCTTTCAGCCAAAAAATTGCTTTGGCGGACCTTGAATTTAAAATGACTTACTTAGTAGTAAGTTCTTTCAGTGGAATTGAAGGCAAAATTAGATGTTCTCAGAAATGTTAAGGTCCATTGTCCAAAGTATAACAAACCAAGGTTTTGATCATTGTCTTCTTCATCTTCAGGTCTGCTGAATCAAAAGGATACAACTTTCCCTCTCCCATTTTTATTTCTGTAATGTTCATTGAGCTATTGTCACTGTCACCCTATCTCTTACCTGCCAGGGGATTTACCAACAAGATATGTCATCTAGGAAAGAGATATTTTCCAACTTTGGTGTATGATGGAGGATTTGATAGGACAGCTAACTAGTCAATAGAATTTGACCATGGAGCCATCAAGAAACCACTTTTATTCATCAATCTGTGGGGATGGACCAGCCTAATTGGCCATCTATCTTTGCAGGATAGCAAGCCTTGCCATCCCAAAATCTACCAGATGGTGGGTTTCCTATAACAAGTGAAATTTGATAAGGTCTTCTATCAACGATTGACACTCTTGCATAGGGAAAAGAAAGGAACTACATCTCAGTTCATTGATTACTCATACAGAAGATACTGGTGCACAGAAATAACAGCAGGGTCATACCACTGAACTTCACACTAACGTGACCCTGTCACATGGCTAGTCTAGTTCTGCCACTGGATGTCCATGTCTTGAGATGGATATTTTAAAATGATATCCTGTTTGTACTGCTCCTACATATGCAGGTACGCCTATACAGTATAAAGATTCCATGTGGTTCGGATGCCTATAAAATCAGGATTTCCTATTGAGTAGATCCTTTGTGATAAGATCCTCCTGCTTATGGGTTCCTCTTCATGAGCATGTTCCTATGCCCAGCACAAGAGTAACCTATGAATAACCCTTAATGTTGCTGGATGAGATATATCATGACAGATCTGATTTGTTCTTTTGTCAGTCTTTTGATAGCAGGTGGCACTGAGAATGAACTCAGAAAAAGCAGTGCCATACTTATCAATGAAGCTTTGGAATGGGATGTATTGTGACTGTAGGCAGTATATATGTGGAATTTTTAAGGATGCAGTACCAAATTTTCATTTAGCATGAAGTTGACATTTTCCAGGGTCAACCAAAGTGTACATATTACCATTCATGTGATTGAGAACCTTGTGTTATGAGTTTCTAGCATTTTCTGGAGTTGTTTTTTCAAGGGATTGTACATGTATTGATGAGAATAGAATGAAACACAATAAGTTTTCAGAGTTTTCTTAACCTTTTCTTCCCCTTAAGCACCTGCTGAAAACAAAATCAATGAATAGGTTTTATAAATGTGTATGAGTAGTGGAAAAATAGTAGGGAGCTGGAAATTATGAAGGAGTGCAGGATCACATTAGCTGGAAAAATACTTCATGCAGACATGGTTTATAAGTAAAATGTGGGTTAGTCTACCTCTGGACAAATTATATGGAAATCATTTAAATGCTAACCTTGCAATTATTATTTTGAGACAAATCTATATCAAAGAAATAGGGCATCCAAAAATTAAGGTTGATTGGTATTTTCTCATTAAGTTCCTTTTGGCCTATGCTTATTGTCTCTCTGAGCATTTTCATGGTCCTATACAATTAAAAAGTTGTGTTACAAACATTAAGAGCAACATTATATTGCTTAGGTGTGCACTTTTGAATTGAGAATGGCATATAATTATGTTTGAACAGAATTAAACCAAAACCCTGTGCTTTTGCATGAGTAACAATCTGTCAAAAGTCTGTACTTATGGACAGGTAACAATAGGTATTTAAGCAGAGTGGAATGGTGAATAATGCATGGTTAAGCTGATTGCTCATAATGATTTGGCAACTCCAATATTCACAATCTTCACATATATCCTGCTTTCCATTTAAAAATTATTTCCAATATGACAGCATTCTGGAAAGTTGAAATACCTACAAAAATAAGTGGACAGATGTAACATATTACTAGTTGCTAATGACAGAAGACAGAAGACAGAAGTGGCACAGTGGTTAAATGCCAGTACTGCAAGCCACCACGTTGCAAGTTCGATTCCAGTGGGCTCCAAGGTTCAGTCAGCCTTCCATCCTTTCATAGGTCAGTAAATTGAGTACCCAGCTTGTGGGAGCAATTAGCTAACACACATTGGAAACTGTTTAATGCAGTGTAGATGTGTAAATAGCTATTCCTTAAAACAATTTGTAAGCCGCTCTGCTAGCCTTGTGACTGAAGAGCGGGATATAAATAACTAAAATAAATAAAAAATAAATAAATAAAATTGCTCAAATAAATCTATAAATACATTTATACCGTGACCATATGTAAGACAACCCCCATGTAATTATTGAAATTGGGGAGAACAATGCCTCATTGATAGCATGAGGGGAATAAGACATATTCCATATTATCATGTATAGCTAACTAAAAGTATCATTTAAATTATTCCTCTCTGTGAATTCTAATTTCATGTATCTGATTATTGCTGTTCCGGATTAATTATCTGGATGTGGGAATACATTAGGGATGGAAATAATATGTTTAAATTTTTGGAAAATGGTTGAAAAACATGTTTTTCAAGTGTTGAGAAACACTGATGAGAAGAATCCTGGCTGACAAGAATCTTTACAGTTCAGGACTTATTCTGCGCAAAATTCACACATGGTTGTTTTGTGTAGAAAACAGCATTTTCTGTACAGGAAATCCATTTGCAATGCAGAAATATCCATTCCTGTGCAGAAAAATTCATTCTTCTGCAGAAGTTTGGGGATTTATTCTATGTAAAATATGCACATGGTTGATTCGCATAGAAAACAGTTTCTGCACAGGAATTTATATTTCTGCATTGAAATATCATTTTCCACACAGAAAATGTTGTGCTCTGCATGAAAAATGCTCCCTTCTGCACAAAAACAACATGCAAATTTTGCATGTTTTTTGAACACTTTCTTGCAGCAGGAAGAAAACTGCTGAAATTACTTGTTGGTACCTTTAAGAAGAAACTTAGTGAAAAATTACATGCCTACAATCTGCTGATTTAGAGGAGGTCTAGATTTAAGAAGCACTCCCATGGAATTGAGTTTTAGGTTCCATTCATGGCAGTGCCTTGGAAAATCCCAAGTACTTGGGAGATATGTGTATAACTGTCACACAAGTTCCATTTAACTTATAAAGAGGTGATATCATCCCACTGAAGAAATGCAAGCATCCACAAATTCTTGTTGGTACCATTTACTTACTTCGGACATCTCAAGTCTTTATGGAGGAAATTATGGAGCTATTTTCCTGTTCCTCTTATGTGAACATCAATGAAATTTCTCCTCCCAAACCCATTTTTTCACACACCCCACAATTTATGGGCCCACTGTGTGGGTGAATACCTGCTCCACCACTGATGAAGCACTCACTTTGCCCCAAGAAAACACATGAAATTGATAGATAGCTTTTTACTAATGCTTTTGAAGCTTTTGTTTTTGGAGACTGCAGACTGTTGATATAGGGTCCACTGTATTTTCAGCTTCAAACATTTCTAAATTGTATTAAATCAGGTGTAGAGAAGGAATTGATAACACCCCAAAACTCCAGGGAAAGACTCCCTGCTGCACTCTAGTGCCGATTTAAAAAACAAGCAATTTTCAGATGTTTCTCCTGAAAACTACATTTTTCCTGACATTACCTGCAAACATGAAGGTTTGTCTTCTCCCTCCCTGAATCCCCTCAACTCCTCAGTCTTTAATTCAACTGTAATTTGATCAAAGACATGATGTCACCTAGTGCAGCCCAATACTGGTGAGGCCAGTGGGGGACACAGGGGTAAAAATTGACCTCTCCCCCACTCTTGTTTTAGAAAATTTTAAAAACTCTATGTTTTAGATAGTTTGTTTATTCTGAAGATCTCCCCCCATGAGATGTAATTATGTCTAGCTGGGCTAAAAATATTGCAATAAATAAATAAATAATCTTATAATGTGAGCAAAGGTTACCATCAGTTACTTAACAAGTTGTGGAACCAGTTTATTTGTATGCCTCATAATTTTTCCACAGATGCTTAAATATATGAATAAAAATAGACAACCAAATATTTATCTTCCCCTTTTCATTTCAGCCTCCTGACCCCATCCCCCAGTAGCCTACAAATCTATTTGCCTGCTTAACAGCTTACATTTGTTATTAAAAATAGTTGTGGAAACATTTTTGTTTCTCATTTTTTGTGGAAAATAATAGGATCCAGGTGAAGCTCTATGCAGTATCCTTTTCTTTAGGATAAAAGAGCATTATTAGGGACTGAAATTGTGCTTAGAATATTTGTTCTGTTTACAAATAGACTAGCAGAGTCTTCTGTACATAAGCTGTCTTCAAAAACAGCTTCTCTGCCCTGTTCCAATCCTGGTCTCAGTGTTGATTATTTCTGAGAAAACTTTCATCTCCCTCCTCAACAGCTCTTTTATACATGTACAAAATGTGTGACTGTTGAATTTGTGGAGGAGAGAGCAGGATAACACTTGATATCCTCATTAATAACTCTGCATGTTGACTATGTAGGCACACAAAAAGCAAAAACTGGTGAATATCCAATGTGAGATGAAGGAAGCCACAAAAGTTTCAGTAACACTCTCCCTCCATGCATTCAGCCACCATACATTTCAAATGTGTACAGATAGTATTGGAATCTGCCCTACTGCTGTGCCAAGATCCTGAAAGTTTTCTTCCTTCATGAAAGAGACTTCCATTTTCCTATCTCTTTCTCAGTGTGCCCTAAAGTCTCCTTACAATATCTTTTGATGGGTTTTTCTTGCTGTATCTTCATTGCTCTGCAGCTGTCTCAGCAGCCTGCACTTGCCAGGTTTGAAAAAGACCCATGGGAGGAGTTGTCTCATGACATCTTCCTCTAGGCTTTAATTGAAGTGTAGGAAGTGAGGAAGGTTGGAAACTACCAGAGAAATTATTCTACAGAAAGACAGACCAATAACACACATCTCTTGGCCTTTTTTGTAACAAAGTTGAGTACAAGAACTACAAAAGCCCTTCCTATGAGAATTTCACCAACCATGGTTCTCCTTTGAATTCTCTTTCTAAAACTATTTCCCCTTGCATACAGAGTCAGAGAAATAAAGAGACCACACACAGATTCTGAGGTGAAATAAATGGTTTTTATTTATCACCCTACCTATTTAAATCCCTAAATCTTCAGCAGGGGGAGGCAACCTAGTGAGGGAGCAGCTGGGGCAGATCGTCCCTTCTGGACGTATGCCCCCAGCTTCCCCGGGTGAACACCTGAGCCCTGTTGAGCAACCTCAGTACTTGGGGTTGGTCTCCAGCCGGCCCGTGTCTGGAAGGTCAACCCGAAAGTCCCCCACCCAATCCATACAGATTAAGGTGAGGGATTATCCTTCAAGCCAACCCCAAGGTAGGTCTCCTTCTGTCCTCCCAGATCGTACAATCTAAGGAGACCCTTCCAGAGACTGTCCCTTCACCAAAATTGGTACCCCAGCTGTACACCATGATGTACGCCTCCCCCTTTCCCGCTTCACTGGGTGATAATTTACCTAATTAGGTGCCACCCTAGCCAATTGTCCCATATTGCCATTTTCCTAGTATGGGGGAGGTGAAATCCCCCCTTTTGAAAAAGGGGGGAATTCCTACCTGGCTCCAGAGCAACCATTATCACACTATTCTAGCGGCGGGAGGGTGGGTCGCCAAAAGGAGAAGAGGCCGAGGAGAGGGGCGGGCTGCCCTTTATATCTTGGCCCCGCCCCTCTCCTCGCGTCGCCGGTGCTTGCTGGCAATGCAGTGAGGTCTCCACTTCTCCCTCTGTGCAAGGGAAGCTCCCTGGCCGCAGGCTCCACGGGCGGCCAGGGGAGCTGCATTCTGAACTGAATAAGAATAATTAGAATATTGTCAAAATATTTTGCATGACAACACTTTTTTGTCTGTTCAAACTTCAGACCTTTCTCTCTCACTTAGGGCTCATTGACATGGGACAGAATGCACCAGCTCCCCATTGCCATATCCAGCCTGTGGATTAGGCCCATTCCTCCCCTGTTACCAGTATTAAATGGGAGGAAGTCCAGACTGCCATGCCAGTATGTTGCTGCAACAACCTCTGCTTGCATCCCACTCTCCACAGCCAAGAAGCCAGCTGGCAGCATGTGAACAAGGACCCCTGCATGAAATCAGCTGGGTCACATGCTATGGGATTGCTTCCAGGTGAACAACCCTCATGGCACAGTGGTTAAATGCCAATGCTTCAGCCACAAGGTTGTGAGTTTGATACTACAGAGCTCCAAGGTTGACTCAGCCTTCCATCCTTCCATAGGTTGGGAAAATGAGTACCTAGCTTGTACGGGAAAATTAGCTAAACACATTGTAAACACCTTAGGAAGTGCTTTGCACAGATAAGCAGTATAGAAATATAAATGCTAATGCTAATCTAAAAAGATGCTTCCTGGCTGCGGAAGAGCAATGGCAGATTGTAGCTGCAATCGTGGGCTGGTGTGCCAGAATGGGCTCCTTTGGTCATGTGGGGCCCAATCAGTTTTTTGCTGGCTAGAGTGGTTTTTCACAGGTATTATTTTAAAATGGTTTAACAGGTTTCACCCCATTGTGGCCCTGTCTTTGCCCTAGGGGTTGTTAGGACTGCCCAGGGGCAAAATGGGAGAAATGCCCTATGTCATCTGGACTACAAGGCTCAAAGATGGGGCCAAGATGGAGTAAATAGTCTGTGTAGACAAGCCCTTAGCCCCTCTGTCCTTTCTTTCTCTCTCTCTCTCTCTCTCTCACACACACACACACACACACACACACGTGTCTCTGCTAAGTAATGGTCTGAGCACAATGCCATCCTCTTTTATTAAGATTCAAAATCATTTTGTAACGATTTCTGTGAATAGGATTTCTATCAGTATATTGCCTGAGGTATACCTCATCAGAGTTTTTGCCTTGCTAATAATCCTGGCAATGTTTCTTACTCCTTTCCCTTTGTTAGGAAGATAAGATGATGACATTCAGTACTAGGAATACAATTCTACAAGTACCATATATTCCGGTGTATAAGATGACTGGGCGTATAAGACCACCCCCCAATTTTCAGCCAAAAATCTAGGCTTAGGCATATATTTTCCATATAAGACCACCACCACCACCAATTTGGCTGGCTGGCTGACTGGCTGGGGGAGACTTGCCAGCTGATCCTCTCTGTTTCCCAACTCACAAGGATCTCCTCGTGAGTTGGGAAAGCGAACAGGATCAGCTGGTAGGGCAATATTCGCCCCTCTCTTCAACCTTCCAGTCAAACTGGACTCAAAGGTGGAGGAAAGGGGCGAAAATGCCCAGTTTGCCTCAGCAGCCCCCTTCCCTCCGTCTTGGCTCTTCTGAAGGGGACCAAAGCAGGCGAAGCGGGGGTGGCTGTGGCAAACCCCTAGATTTGCCCCCTCTCCCCACCTTCAAGGAAGGTGGGGAGAAGGGGCAAACATGCCCCTTTTGGCTCTACAGCCCTGATCCCTCCTTCTGGGCTCCCTTCCGAAGGAGCCCAGAAGAAGGCATTGGGGCTGCAGAGGGGGAGCGAATCTAGGGGTTTAACTCCACAGCCCCGATGCCTCCTTCTGGGCTCCCTTTGCAAGGGAGCCCAGAAGAAGGCTTCAGGGCTGCAGAGTTAAATGGGGCACCTTTGCTCCTTCTCCCCACCTTCCTTGAAGGTGGGGAGAGGGGGCAAATCCCAGGGTTTGGCTCCACGGCCCTGCATCCTCCTCCTAGGCTCCCTTACAGGAGGGAGCCCAGAAGGAGGGATCGGGGCTATGCAGCCAAATGGGGCATGTTCGCCCCTTCACCCCAGATTCCTTGAAGGTGGGGAGAGGGGGCAAATCCCAGGTTTGGCTGCACAGCCTCCGCATCCTCCTCCTGGGCTCCCTTACAGGAGGGAGCCCAGAAGGAGGGATCGAGGCTATGCAGCCAAACGGGGCATGTTCACCCCTTCTCCCCACCTTTCTTGAAGGTGGGGAGAGGGGGCAAATCCCATGGTTTGGCTCCACGGCCCCACGGATGGGAGCCCAGAAGGAGGGATCTCGGCCACGGAGCAAAACGGGGCATTTTCTCCCTTTTCCTCTACCTTCAAGGAAGGTGGGGGGAAAGGGCGAATCTAGCGGTTTGCCTCAGCTGCTGCAGAGGCGATCAAGCGGCGGCTGTGGCAAACCGCAACGTTCACCCCCTCCTCTGTCTTCCATTGCTCCCCACAGGGGGAGAAGGCAGAGGAGGGGGGCGAATGAACTGCAAAACACTTTGCTTCACCCCCTGCCCCATCTCCTGCCTCTTCGCTCCATTTGCAAAGAGGCAGGAGATAGGCAGGCAGGCGAAGCAAAAGTATATCTGGTGTATAAGACGACTCTCGATTCTGGAGGGCACTTTTGAGTGCTCAAAAGTCATCTTATACACTGGAATATACGGTAGTTTTGTTCTTGAAGGAAGCAAAAAGCAATTTTAGAAATTGCTACCACAGTATTCAAAGACTATTCACAGTTTCTAACAGATTCTGTAGCACAGGAAACAATATTTTCAGTGCAGAGAATAATATTTCTGCACAGAAATATTACTTTTTGTGCCAAAAATGCTGTTTCCTGCACAGAAACAGCTCTTTTCTGCACAAAAATCCCACCCTTTGTGCATTGTTTCCCCACAGAATAAATCCTGAATTGTGAAGATTCTCCTACCTCCAGCTTTCTCCTCATTGGGGCTTCCTGACACTTGAGAAACACATTTTTCTACCATTTTCCAAATATTTCCAAATATTCTCCCCATTCCTAGTCAATATGCAGAGTATCTGCAGGGAGAATTCTTCTCCTTCCCTGTACCCTCAGCCAGAAATGGAAAGATAAAGAATCTGTGTAAAAGCAGAAAAGACTGGCAGTTTAGCTTTACATTGAGAGATATAGAAAAAAGTCATAGACAGTGGAAGCACCTGGGAGGGGGTGTGCAGAAAGGCTGACCTGCACCAGGTGACACTGTCAGGAGGAGGATTGGCATCAACCTTAGTGATGCCAGTGGTCATAGTGATGAGTTTTTGGCTCTAGAAAAGTATCTTATAGTGGCGGCTGTTCTCCTACAAGCGTAGTTGTGGGAGCAATGAACTATTAGTATATCTTGGGGTGTCCCGTGCTGTATATTTTCCTATGTTCAGTCTGTGTATTTGCAAATCAAGATAGGCATTGAAACATCCAGTGTCATTATTCCAATGTGCTGGGGGTGGGACCAGTTAAGGACTGCTGAAACTGATCACCACTCAGGCAAATGGGACACGTGTAACAGTTGTCTTATGGGCAATATATGATGACTCAGCCTATTGCACTAAGTGGACAGAGGCAAAGATGTACCAAATGGTAATTTACCACAGCAAGTGGATGACCAGATGAGAAGCCATCGAAAACAGCATAACCGTGAAGAAAAAATTACTGTTGATATGCAGCATTCCAGAAGGCTAAAGGGACTGTAAAATGTGGAATTTGACAGTTCACCATGCTCCACTTGGATAAACCAGTCTTTCCACGAACATAGCAGAT
Organism: Gambelia wislizenii; assembly: GCA_030847615.1. Lineage (NCBI taxonomy): Eukaryota > Metazoa > Chordata > Lepidosauria > Squamata > Crotaphytidae > Gambelia > Gambelia wislizenii. The sequence continues at coordinate 188,753,436 of JAUMIR010000003.1, read as the reverse complement.
GTTCTTAAGTTTCATCAGTAGAAGTAAATACTCTTTATGTTGCACAAGGCTTCATCCCCATGAGTTCCTAGGTCTGACTCAACCACCTTATTCCAGCTGCATAGAATTTTCATTCGTATTTTAGTTTGTACATATTGTAGTGTGGAATACAATGACACCTCAGTGATAAATTAACCTGTTACACATAAGGGTTGAGTGTATTTTGAGTCTCCTATTGCAGTAAATTTTCTTATTCCAGATATTCCTGGCACATATCCCCTTGTCCTTCACTTTCAGAAAGATGACAAATATGGTTATTTACTTGGTGATTATTGTTTTCCATCTGTCTCCCCCTGACTTCCATTCCTCCAGCATATGGTACAAGGGCTATTTTCAATTCAAAATGATTACCACCCACCATACAAGATAATAAATAACCTCCTTATTACCAGGGAATTATAAGACTGGTTTGGATGTCACATGAAAGGGTTTGTGTGTATGCCAGTGTTTGGAGTACAAATTCAAAACCCACATAGCCTTCTGAATCTTTAAAATTAAAGCTCAGGGAAGAAGGCACTGCCCATGGGCTACTTAGAACTGGCCACCTGAATCAGTGGCTTCAAAGCACTTCACAATATCAATGACCTGCTCTGCAATGAAGGTAGGATGGAGGGATGATTTGGTTGGGATGTTCAGATGTTTTCAAAATGTCCACTTTGCCCAAGATGTAGATTAAAAGAAAAAACTTTGGTGGAGTTTGACTATTTTTGAATAGAAGTTGGGTTTTTTTCCCCAGATATCCAAGCTTATGAGAGTACCTCAGAACTTTGAAAACCATCATTCCTCCTCATCTTTAAACTACCTGTAGAACTCTGTAGCATCCCCATAACCAGTTTAGCATTTAGAGTGAGCACAGTAATGGACATTTCCCTAACAACTCTTTTGTCAACAGTCTATTCACATGGAGATAGTGGAAGACTGTAGGGTTTGGAAAATATGTCAGTTTAGTTTTGTTTTTATGTTTGCCCATTCTTTCCATCTTAAATATGAACACATTTGCAAATTTGAGCAAATTCTTCAAAAACAATCTTAAACAAATTTAACTTCTATTTGCATTGGCAAGTTTAAACAGGTACATTGGTTCACAGCTTATAGAAGACCAAGTTGATCTTGTCAATCATAGAAGAGCCTCTCAGAAAAAAAGAAGAGACAACACTAATTCAGAAATTCACAAGAACAAAGGTTTAAATAAACATACAATGCCCTAGGCCTTGATGGATGAGTATGATGGTTTTGGTTTCTGTCAAATTAGATTAAAAAAACCCCACACCTCATATTCTCCCCATTTCAAATACAAATATGAATATGAAATATTGGTAAATTCTCATCAATTTTTCCCTTCTATTCACTGATAATGTAGATATGAAAGCCTGTTTTTATCAATGATTTCTCCAGGTTTGTCAATTTGAAGGAAATGGCCAGGGTAGAATTGCTTCTGAGAGTGTCAAATCTAGAAATGAAAAATCTATATTTTGCCTGCAAAGTTTATTCTGGAGTTTCTCAAAAGGTAAAACCTATAGGAGCAGTGCTCAAAATTTCCTTTGAGCAATATGTTTTGGGTGTTAACCAAAAGTGCTGGATTTCTTCTTGATGCCTGGCTGCCATTTTTTTCCTTTATTGCCTCAGTTGTAGCTTTAGTCAGTATCAGCTACAAAAAAACAAAAAACAAAAACAAAAACAAAACCTATGTTTTTCAGCTAGTGACTATTGAAGAAAACAATACTGTTTAAACTACCGTAAGCATCTAAATGATATCTTTTGAAGACCCTCCCAGAGAGGTTATCTTGTGTCTTTCACTCTAAGTATTTTTTCTGTCATGCCCCGTGAGCGTGATGAGGCCATAGAGTCAGAGGAGGAGGACATGGCAGGGAACAGCCCTAGGGACCCTGGCACAGGTTTATCTATGCCTGTGCCAGCAGGGAACTCTGCCAACCTAGAGGCTTGAGCATAGGAAGAGTGGGTTCCAAGTGGGTTGACATCAGTCCCAGTAGAGAATCCTGCTCATTCAGATAAGGATGAAGAAGAAGAGAAGGACTTACCTCCACCATTGTATACCCATCAGCGAGTTGAAAAGGAAGCTCAAAGGAAGTCTCTGAGACTTTGTGAGAAATACCTGGCCGTTAAGAACACCTGACAAAGCCTTAATTGCTTTATATATGCTGGGAGAGGCAATGGAGGCTTTGTCAGAGATCAACTGATCTTCCTGGTGAAAGCTTCCTGCTGACGTTTGTGCCTGGATTCCAGTTATCTTGACTTCTGTTACCTTGACTCATGCTTAGACCTTGGACTGTCCCTGTCTACTCTGCTGCCTGCTCCTGTTGATCCTTGGACTGCTTTGGACCACATTGACTGATTGTCACAAGCCTCTGACATTTTGGACTGTGTTACTGTACTAAATCTTTGACTGTGTTTGCATTCCTGTGAGCTAATTAACAGCCGGCTCCCTTCCCAGACTAGTGCTGTTTATACTTTGCTGGTACCTAGTTGCTTTCTGGACAGTTTCAGAAATACTGTCTGACACCTGAATTTAATTTGTCCCAGGACACTATCAGAACATTGGTGGCAGCCCATTGGATTCCACTAGTAGACTCTAATATGATCATTTGTGTAGTGTGGATTGGGTCCCAGTCTCCTCGTGTCCTAATCCAACACTCAAGCCACTACACCACATTGGCTGTCAGGTTGGCTATGCATGTAGAAATAGTAAAATGCCATCATTCATTTTTTCCCCAAGGTGCCAGTTAGCAAGCAGAGGCTTTTGAATATAGGCTTGCTGCTCCTCCCCATAGCTCAGAAAAGTTACTTTTTAGCATATTCTCCAGCTAGTGGTTGTGCTAGTTGGGGGAATTATGGATGTTACAGTCCCAAGCCTTTTTCCAGCTCCGTTGTGGAGCTTGGAAAAGTAAGGTAATTCCCCCTCCCCTTCTGAAGCCTCTTTCCAGCTTCGTTGTGGGGCTTGGGAAAGGAAGGGAGATTCCCCCCTCCCTTCCTTCTCCAAGCCCCAGAATGGAGCTGGGAAAAGGTTCTTTCCATTCAGCCACAGGCCCTTCATCCAAGGGGGGAATGGCCTAGACAGTGTTGGGCAACCTTTTGAGCTTGGTGTGTCAAACTTCACCAAAAAACTGAGCATAACATGGGTGGTGTGTCACTTAGAGGAAAAAAATATATTTCGCGATCTTTACTGTTTAAATAACATAAATATATACAGTTGCCCCTCCACATTCGCGACTTCGACTATTTGCGGAAAGCCTCCAACCTGCACATTTCCCCGCCTCCCGTCCCAAGGCACCAATGGGCTTCTCATGAAGCCCATCGCTGCCTTGCGAAGGGGGTGGAAAGCCTCCCACCCCCACGCTCTCCACCCATCCCTTCCCAAGGCGCCAATAGGCTTATCATGAAGCCTGTCACTGGTATGGCAAGGGTTGGGTGGAAAACATCCCACCCACATGCTTCCCCCGTCCCTTCCCAAGGCACTGATGGGCTTCTCATGAAGCCCGTCACTGCCTTGTCAAGGGGAGGGTGGAAAACCTCCCACCTGCACATTTCCCTCCCTTCCCAAGGCACCGATGGGCTTCTCATGAAGCCTGTCACTGCCTTAGCAAGGGGAGGGTAGAAAACCTCCCACCCACACACTTCCCCCCTCCCTTCCCAATGCACCAACGGGCTTCCAAGGCTCCCGCCTGCTGCCTTCTCCAGCATTTCAGAGGCGGCTCCGGGGCTTCGAAGCCCCAGAGCCCTCTCGGGAAGGCCAGGGAGAGGCTGGGCAGATTCCCTCCTTCCCGGCAGCCCACCCACCACCTTCCTCGGCCTTTTCGAGGTGGCTCCAGGGCTTCGGAGCCCCAGAGAAGGCCGGGCAGAGGCCGGGCAGAGTCCCGCCGACCTGCCGGCCACCTTACCTAGCCTTTCTGAGGGGGCTCCAGGGAAGCAGGCAGGCCTCAGGTGTGGTGGTTGCGATCGGGGCTTTGTAGCCACTTTCCTCCCCCCTCCCACCCTCCCTAAAGTGGTTATCAGGGCTTCGAAGCCCCCCTGCTACTTTAAGGACGGTGGTGGGGTTGCGGGGGGGAAGGGGGGGAGGCCTAGCCACATGTCACCACAGATGGCTACAAGTGTCTGTGGTGACACGCTTGTCATAGGTTCACCATCACCGGCCTAGGAGGCCAGGGACTTACCACACACATGCAAGTGAAGTTACTCTGAGTCTGACTCCTCTGCTGGCCTTCTTTCGTCTGACTTTCCTTCTCTCTGCTGCTGCCTGCCATGCTTTCTCCCAACTCCCTCCTTCTTTACTCTCCCACCTAGACTGCACTCTCCTGTCACATTACCCCAGAGCCTGCAGACAGTGAGCCTGGAGTCAGAATCTGGTTTGCTGCTTCAAGCAGCCCAGCCATATGGGACAACTTTCTGTCCCTTTAATCTGGGATTTCCCTGGTTTTCTGGGACTTATGGCAACCCTATCAGTACACGATTATCTGGTAGCAATATCTATATTAGTATTTGACTATTTCATCCTCACAAAAATAAACAATTTCCAGCATTTTCTCTCCTCTATACAGAAAACAAATATTTCTGTGCAGTTCTCACCTAGTAATCAGACAACCCAAAGTATTTTGGGAAATTATTATATACAGAAATATATGGGAGATTTTTCCATAATAATTGTGGGTTCTGTGCAAGCCCCTAGCAATATTTCTAGATGGCCACATGTGTTTTTCAGACATTTCTGTTTTCTATGCAGAACAAGCAAAAATATAAATAGCAGTTTTGTGCAACAAAAATCTTGTGCAGAAAACAGCAATCTTGCATGTGGCTTTTTTTTAATGCAAGACTGATGGATTTTGTACAAGATTCTTTGTATGAGATTTTTGTCATACAAGACTGTTGTTTTTCCCATAAAAATACATTTGCACAAAAACCACATGTTGATGTTAGGAAACAATGGTTTTTTGTGTGCAAACCCACAATTTTCATAGAAAACACACACAAACACATATTTATGTGCAAAATAACCTTACAAAACATTTCAGGATATGCAAATACTGGATAAACCCTGCACAAAATTCTTGCCACTGTTTTATTCTTCCTGAGCAGGATTCCCAAATGTAGGGATTTTTGGGGGGAGGGGTCAGGAAACAAATAATGGCAAATATTATTTCTGTCCCTAATGTGTATTACCTAAACAAATAACAGTAATGCCAGAGCATATGAGGGTCTGAACTAGAACTGATCATTGTGTGTGCGCGCACTCCTCTCACACACTGTATTATACACTGGAGGGGTGGGAAATCCCCACAAAATGGCATGTTTCAAACTGTAAATGTAGTTTGTCTGGAAATGTATGCATTATAGTACCACCTAAGGTGTTCAGTAATTGCTCCAAAACCACATTGCCTGTCGTGCCTAATACATAATTAATGCACATATGGATTCTTTAAAGGCTTCTATTTTTGCTGGTGTTATTATGATTCTATCTCTTTTTCCTAGCTAAATGTTCTTGATGGCATTATTGCAAAAGAGCTTTCTGGCAAACCCACAATTTTATACTGGCAACTATGGCATGCCAACACTAGTTCATTTTGAATAATTGTATGGGTATTAGAGTCAGGAAGTGACTACAAAACATAGGAAGAACTTAGGAGTAACTTCAATATTTTGGGGTGGAAAAAATGAAATCTCAGATGACAGTAGTTAATAATAAGTTAATCAAATACATTTTTACCTGATTGTCATTCAGGTTGACGTAACAATGGAAGAACTGTCAAATAAGCCAACATATTATTAGAAAAGACGTAAGAAAATAGCTCAGTACAATGTGTAGAAATTATACCTGATAGGTTTGCCAACAGTTTCTTTTCTGTGGAAAGACAAGGGTAGATATATATTAAGGAGATTATCAGACATGAATGAAAAAAAGTGTTTCTGTTGCACAATGTCCACTCCTGCCCCTGTCCATTCGTGTCATGCAACAACCAACATCCCCACCAACTTACCTTCTCTTTCATAGAAAATGCACCCCAGGAGTGAATGGAGCTCTAACAGAGCTCCCTTCACTTCCTGGATCGAAATCCCACAGATTCTCGCGAGCGCAGGAAATTCAAAAATAAAAACCAAAATACACAAAAAAGTTACAAAAAGCACAAAAAACACACTTTAAAAGGTGGAAATAACCTGGGAGGGTCATAAAAAATGTGTCACTTACTTGGATGTCCCAGTCTCACTTGGAAGTGTTCTGGCAGGCACCTCCCATTGATGCTGGGATCTCACCAGCATGACATGGCACCTTTTCACTCACAGGAACATCTGTGACAGAAACGGAACAGGGGATCTATTGATGGCTTCTCCAATCAATAAAAAGCAGTGCTGGTGGAACAGCAGCAGAATGGGTGCATAACAAGGGGGGGGGGAACATCATCTGAAAAGGGAGCCCTTTTGTGATCTCCTGGCATTTGTGTAACACAACTTTTAACATGTCTGATAATCTCCTAAATCAGGCAAGTATCAATCTGGACCTTTTATATATATATAGATATTTATGGTGAAGATTACATACTCTCATGAGGAATTTGAAGCTTTGGGTAAACACACACAAAAGAGAGATAGAGTGTTGTAGTGAGGAGAATAATGAGCATATGAGGCTGAGTTTATATAACTGATGCACAGCCATGGGGTTCACAGACTGACCCTGGGCCAGACACTATCCTTAGCCTTACATACATACAGGACAGTTTTGAGGATAAAATGAGATGACCTCTATATATACTTCTCTGAACCCTTCAGGGCAGAGCAGGTTATCACTGAAATAAAACATACTTTTTACTGGTTATGTTTCCCTTTTTTTTTTTACTACTACTACTACTAATGTCATTTTCATTATTATCATTGATACTTTTTTTTTTTTTTTGGCCAAATGCTATAAGGCACTTCCCATGTTTATTTTTCAAACTGTCACAAACTATTTGTACTTTGCTGAGAATGAGCAAGAAATATCAGAAATATGAGCAGAAATCCCTGAGTTGATAATCATCCAGGTTTTTTACCTTAATCAACATCTTTTTAGGATTTGCTGTTGACTTGTGTGAAATAGGAATGTGTAAAGTATTTCCTCAAAAAGAAGGAAACAAATGCTAGATATCCAAACATGGCCAACCATTGGTATTTGGTGTGTACCACATATTCTTTGGGGAATCTGATTATGATCTAGCACTGTTGATTATATAAAATAATGAACTTGACATTTGGTAAATTTAAGAGAAGCTTTGACACCAGGTGCTTTAACATAATTTCAGAATAAACTTAATTCATTTTCTCCACATAGATAACAATATCAAATTGGTGAGTTTAGTGTATTGCATTTTCAATGTTCTCAAGGGAATGTGCAAAGCTAACTGTGCAGGATTATTTGGGGCCTAGCCTTTACAAAAATGTCACCTAGGATTCATTGTATCATAATTTTATTTCCCAACTGTGATGCTTGAACAGACAATGCCCCCCCCCAATGGGTAAAGATTAGGCAAAGCTGCATGACAAGACCTTTATCCCTTTTTAGCAACATGAATAATACAAATAAAAGCCAGAGATTGGAGGGTAGTCTTTTTCCAAATGTAAGATTACTTTGATGTGAAATTTGTGGGTAGGGAAAAACTTTCACACAATAACTGAAAACCATATCCCTTTCCATTCTAACAGTTTTGTTCTAGACAAACCTTAATGTCAGGTCAGTGTGCCTTCTCTCAGTGTTTGTGTAGAATACAAATTGATGTAAAGGTGATCTAATGGAAAATGTTGGAACTGCACTCTTCCAATGCAATCTGATAAAGAGCTAAGAAGGATTCATGCTGCTTGCAGAATGGGGAAACAGATGGCTGTAAATGAAAATGGAAACAGGTATTAAGAGGGAGGAGAGTTAAAATATGGGGCCACAGAAGAAGAATACAAAAAAAAAAAAAAAACCCACAACACAGTGAGCTGAGAAGTAAGAGCTGAGAAGTAAGAATGAGAGACAGATAGGTGGAGAAAGCAGAAAAACTCAGGGTAAGAATTGTGCAGAAGGAACAGAGATGATTAAGAGGGAAAGTTGGGCTTAATGACTGAAGATATTTTCCATTGTTCTTGCCCTTGGGCTCAAACAGACATACGGAAAGGAAAACAACAGTTCCTGGCCCTGACATCTTGGATTCATAGAGCACACTGCTGACATAGCAATCTTAAGGACATAGAGCTGAATGTTCATAACTTCCATATAAGGGAACCACCCAGTTGTACATGGCTCCTGTTTGTATGAATGCCCACATATCTTTATCTATACTGGCTCTACAAGTTTTGAGGACAAGATGTCCTTTAAGTAGGGATGGAGGTGGACTTTGTTTCATCTCAATTTGAATACAAACATTCCAATTTACACATTTACAAATTTATGTACTGAGCTGGGAAAACCGCAAGCCCACTTTTGCAGCCCCCCAAAAAGTCCCCTAAGTCCTCCAAGTCCCTCCCCAAAATGTTTATTTTCTTTTCAGAATCTACATGAACTTCCCAAACTACACACAAAGGTAGTGGTTTGCCTTGCTCTACCTCCCATAACCTCCTACCCAAGCCTTTTGTTTAGCCAGAATTGGACTGAAAATTATGATGCCAGTTTGGGATGCATGAATGCACCTTATGTGGGAACCACTGGGGCAAAAATTGTCTCCATCACCCCCATGCTGCTGCCCACCCATGCTGTATACAGATCAGAACAGACATGCTGAATTTGTATCTTTCAACTCAAACTGCATATATTAAGGAAAACAGAAAAGGAATATATTAGAGGAAAGTACATGCAGAGAAAATGCATGCCATTAGGGAGCATTGGAAGCTACTGTGGATTTGGGATCAATTGGGGCCAAGTACCAATCAGCTTTGTGTGTGTGTGTTTGTGTGTGTTTCAGTGTGAAGGGATGGGGCTGGTACTTAAAAAAAACATATATCAATGCAAAAGAGTTTAAAATTAGCTGAAATCATTTCTTCATTATATATTACCAAACCCATCACCCACACACACTCATTTTAAATAAAATCCCTCCACTCATAATTAGTTATTATTAAATTGATATTTATATAGAAATGAACCTTAAATAATAATACAATGCTTATTATGATATTGACTAATATTCGGTGGTGGTGAATGGAACTAAATTGGTTAGAATGGTGACTATCCATTGAATAGAGGTTGTTTAATGTATTTTTCTTTTGACTAGAGTGGTTTGCTACTGACATTTGTTGGAAACTACAATTTCAGGCATTTTTAAAATAACTATTCTGGGGCCAGTGTGCACAAAAATGGTTTTGGGAGCTCCACTTGGCCCATAGGCAGCAGTTCACCAACCGCTATATTAGGGAAACATTATTTGCAAAAAATGGACACTAAGGAAAGTGCTTAGAAAAATATGCATATTAGGAAAAGTGTGTGTGTGTGTGTGTGTGTGTGCATGCAGATTGTTCCCCCGCACTCCCACCCCCCCAATTTATAAACAGATATAGCAGTGGGCCAAAAACAAATGAATGGTCAGGAAAAATAAGAATTGCTAAACACATGGATGGATAAATGGAGGTTAACAAGTAATGCGACATAGAATAAGAATACATCACAGCATTGGTACCAATCAGAGCAACATCTAATCAAACCAGCATGTGGTTATCAATTAAAAAGCCATCAGAAGGAAATAGGGGTTGGTTCCAGTGCTGGTTGGTGAATGAGCCATAGAATTCCCATTACTGGTAATAGAGGCTTCATAGCTAATTCCCAGTGCTATAAACTTTTTGGATCTTTATAGTGGGTTTTTGTTTGTCTGCATAGAGGGGGAAATATAAATGCAAGCACTGTTGGCCAAATCATATGGTCTAGTGTATCAAGAAACTCCTGTAATGATTGCTGATTCTATGTATGTGTCTGCATGCCTGCAGATATGTGCAGGGGAAGAGGAATAGAAAATCTTGCACAACATATTATTTTCCTAAACAAATATTTAATCTCAACTAAAATGGCCAGCTTTGATCACAATACTGCAACTTGACACAATTTTAAGATTGTTGATTATTAGATCCTTTACTTTATAAAGGCAGTGTATAATGCCACACTTGTATGTATTCTTACAAGGATTCTAATGTCATGATGATATAACCATGCTCTAAAATTCTTAGACCTTCAGTAATGAAAATGGCATCCAGTCTGATTTTTTTTGTTTGAAACTCATCACTATTTCTTTAATAAGCTAGTTTTCAAAGTAGTGTTAAAGCACTGAGAAATACTGACAAGCTAAGGTATTGATATCTTGATTCTGAGATTTCAATATGAGATAAACCACTGTATAATGTATTACTTATATATTATACATCAAGTAGGATATATCTATATTTTAATAAAAGAAGCAACACGAGTTACTTGCTTGTCACCAGCAATGTTTATAAAGAGAGGGAAAAGTTTTCAGAAATGAAATATAAATAAGAATGAGACTGCAATAACACTCACAAAAAGAATCACTTAGACCAAATCCAAAGATGCACTATCTACTAAAGATCCAGGACCCACTCTAATTCTACTGTGGAAGTGCATGCGTGGCTACAAGCTCCAGATGCAGTATGTATTTCCCCAACAATATAAAATGTTCACAAATAATTTGAGGATCTTTTGTCCTTGTTTGTTATATATTTTGTTAAATCCAGCATGTCTCTAGCTAGATCTGCCTTGTTTAATTTTATATCATTATGCCTGTTTCATTATGTATGGAAAGAAATCAGGTAGCATAGATTTTCCATGGTTTTTTTTTTTCTGGGCTGTGAGGCTGTGTTCTGGAAGAGTTTATTTCTGATGTTTCACCTGCATCTTCAGAGAATGGTTGGGTAGAATGATTCTCTGAAGATGCCAGCCACAGATGCAGGTGAAAAATTAGAAATAAACTCTCCCAGAACATGGCCTCACAGCCTGGGGGTGAGGGGGGGGGACAAGGAAAATCTATGGATGCTGGCCGTGAACGCCTTCGACTTCACAAATCAGGTAGCAGATTAAATGGGAGCTGTTCTCCCTCAAAGTCTGTTGGACATTTTGTCCTTTGATATATTCAGAGGCTTTGTTTAGTAGTACAGTAGTTGTGTTTTACCACTTGAGTCAATCTAATTAATTAATTCTTTAATGTTAGCCATAACATTACAGATAAAGGAGGGGGCACCTAGGACTTTATCAGGTAAAAGGTAAAGGAGGGGGCACCTAGGACTTTATCAGGCACACAGAATAAGGCATCATAAAGATGCCATATAACTGTGAAAGTGTGCACATACCACTCAACATCACCTTTTCATGGCTATGTCCCCTTAAGAATCCATACTTTTTAATTGATGACTGAAGCTGACAATTGATCCCCTGTGATGTTTTGTTTTGTTTTTTTGCCAGCATAACCGGCATGTAAAACCTCAGGCTTTTTTTTTAAACCATACTTACCCTGTCAATGGCAGGTCCAGTGTGAACACTTCTCAGTGAGATCACAACATCCAGATAAGTGATGCACTTTTTATGACCCTCCCCTGGTTAATTGTAAGTTTTAAAGTGGTTTTTTTTTTTTTGCTCCCCCCCAATTTTGGGGGGTTATTTTGTTTTTGTTTTTAAAAAATCCACACAATGGATTCTCATGATATTCTGTGGGATTTCAAAGATTTCTTTCATTGCTGGGGCTGCCTTTGCTGGGAAAGCAAGGTAAGTGTGGGGGTGGGGGTGGGGAGTGTTCTTTTGCTGGTATAATAATGGATTTTTTTTTTATGCCAGCAAAAGAACGCTTTAAAAGGGATCGTCTGATAAAGTCGCTAGCATGGGAGTTGCCAAGAAAGGCAGTTACAAGGATTCCTCCTCAGTCACCTCTGGGAGAGGCAACTGAGCCCCAGGACCACACCACGATACTGAATGGCTGCTCATCCTGCTCTAGTTGAAAGGAGGCCCATCCAAGGAACCCCCCACCCTCAAGTCCTGTGACTCAGAGAGGATGAACCTCAGGCTAATCCCAAAAGAATCTCTTTCCCCACCTACTGGGTCCTGTGATAAAAAATTCCAGAGACCTATCCTATTCCAAATGGTGCCTATCAATGCTCACTGGGATCTGCTTCTTCTCCCCACACTTTCTGCCAAGTGCCTGCCTATTTACAAGCGTCACCCTAGGCCAATGTCCCTTTGTCCCACAAGATACAATGCAGGGTAGGCAAAAAAGGGGGGATTCCTACCAGGCCCAGAAGTGAGTAGCCCAAGCCTGCAGTGTTCAAGATGGCAGGATGATGGGTTGAGCAAAAAATGGGAAAGAGAAGGTCATGAGAGCAATTGAGTCTTTAAACCACAATCTGGTTGTGCTGGGATGCTGTTTCCTGATTGCCTCATTTCCTTCTGAGGGCAGCAAAAGTGTCCCCTCCCTGAAGCTGTGTGATGGGGGCACAAGAAAATTCTTTAGGGACTACAGTTTAGAATCCACCATCCAGCATTGTCACTCTAAATTTGGCTCAATTAGAACTGACCCAAGATAGCAGCAGGCAACAATTCTTAGGGGGAAAAATGTGCTTGGCACTTTTGAATAAAGTGAATATCAATCATCTCTGTTCACCTTCAAGCATGATATTTTTATGCATAGGGATAGTTCTTTCAGTAAGAACCAAACTAGATAGGAGAGCAGAGATGCATGATGGGATTTCCTGTCTCCTGTATATGCTGACACATAGAAACCATGACAATTGACTGAGAAGGTGGGTTAGACACTCACCCCTCAGACTTTCATCTGGAAACTGGCTCAGGGAAAAGGGGTTAATCTATCCCCACCACCACATACACTCCAGTTTCTAAGCCTGTACCTATAGGCTGCTGTTCCTAAACATTGAATAGACTACCTTTTAGGGCAGTGGACTCTCCTTCTTTGGAGTGTTTTAGCTATGGATTCATGCACTAGCAGGGAGTTGGACTTGATGGCCCTTGAGGACCCTTCCAGTTCTATGATTCTGTAATTATATGATTTAGATAGACACAGTGTCTAATCATGCATCTCTTTTGTCTCTTCTAACTTGACCAAAACTTTAGGTATTAAAGAGCATTGTGGAACAACCATGGCAAATTTAGGAGGCATACAGAAATGGGACAGAACTCTTAATGTTTATGCCTAAAACAGGGGTGGGAATTGCATGGCTTTCCAGATTCTGTTGGACTACATCTCCATGCAACCCAGTGGTGAAGAATGCTAGGAGTTGCAGTTCAACAGCCTCTGGTGGGTGGGCCACACTCATATCATCCTGATCTGAAAGTATCTTGCTATGTTTTGCAGGATCTTCTCTGTTGTATTCTCTATATTATTAGCAGAACCAAAGTCAGACAATAAGCCTCTTGGCTAAAATCCCAATGACCCAAACATCAATAACCAAAGACTCATTAAGCTAAGCTAATTAAATAAAAACAATAAGCCAAACGATTAAGGCTAAAGTCATGACCTTTAATGATCCCAAGGCCTATCTTTTGACAAAGAATTAATCTTTAATCACACCTAATGTCCTTTTGCATATTTAATGTGCACTGCAGTTATTTTTTCCCCTCCTCCCCAAAGGGAGTCCTGTGTTCCTTTTTCTCCTTTTAGTTGCTCCTCTGGGAATAGAGATTAATTGCTCTTACCAAGGTGAAAAGTAGTTAAAGGTTTCAGACTCTCATGCTGCCTCTTTTGACACCCCTCTTCAAGACAGCCACCAGACATCTATTTTGGAAAAAAAAAAGTCCTTCCTGGCTTTCCATATCAGATTAGCCTCAAGAGTTTTCTGAAAGTGCTTTAGTTACTGTGTAAGAAATGCCTAATAACTAATTTGCTGATTTTCATTGTTCGGGCAGCTCAAGTTACATTTAATTTAGGTGAATGGAACTGACAGCTTGATATGTGGTTCAGGTCAAATTTAATTTCCAGCTGAAATTACCAACTTTGCAAACACAGCCCTGCCAGGAATTCTACCGTAACCTGCCAGTGTTCTCGACAATAAGTGTTAGACCTGTTGGCTGCATTTCTTTAAATCTGTTGTGATATTTGTTTCTACTGTTTCCAGGAAAAGGGCCTTGGGCGGTGTTTTCCAGTTGGATTTGCTCTTATTTTAAGAATGTAAGGGTTTGCCTTGGTAGTTCAGACCAGAGATCCCCTCAATCCAACATTGCTTTCCTAGCACCTGGTTGGTCAGGTGCCCCTGGCTGCTCACACACATGTAATGAAGGTGATGGCCTTCTCTTATTGTTTATTTCCAGGGCCCTGTTTACACGACAAAAAAGCCCGAGAAGAATTCACGTTGATCCCTGGTAGTTCACATGCATCACACACTATTTAGAAGGAGGGGTAGCAAAAATCCTGGTTAACCTGTGACTTTCCACCTCTCTATTTTCCAGGGTTTTTTGGGGAGGGGGAGTCCAAGACAACCCATTCTATTGGCTGTCTGAACAACCAGGAACCATCCCGGGACATGGGATGGTTTCTGATTGGTTGGACATTGGAGGGGGCAGGCTTGCAAGGGAAGCCTTGTAATCACCATTTTGGTAGCCCTCCCACAGTCCTCCACTGGCTCCAAAGCAGCCAGCTGAGTGCCAGGCAAGGTCTCTCCCCTCCCCTGTCCCCACCCAAGCAGCTACGGACCCCCCCCCCCCCGGCCAGGCTATTTTCCCCTGCCCTTTCCCCTGCTGCTGCCTCTCCTTCCTTCCTCCTCCTTCACGGGGAAGAGGAGGGGAGGCAAAACAGAGGAAGAGGCTTTAGTGGAGGACAGGTAGGTGATGGGACTAACAGTCCCATCCCCTGCTTTTTCCTCTGCTGCTGGCTCTCCCTCCTTTCTCCTTCTTCTATTCCCCATTTGCAGCTAGCAAATGGGGAGAGAAGGGGGGCAAAATGGAGGAAGAGGCTGGAGATGAGGACAGAATGGGGAACAGAATGAGGAAAAAGGAGGGAGATCCAGCAGCAGGGGAAAGGGAGGGGATGGGACTGACAGTCCCATCGCCTGCCTGTCCTCCACTGCAGCCTCTTCATCCATTTCCTCCCCCCCCCCGTCTTCACCATTCACTGGCTGGGAATGGGGAATAGAAGGAGGAGGAAGGAGGGAGAGCCAGCAGGAGGGGAAAGTGCAGGGAATGGGACTGGCAGGGGAGGGGGTTCTCTTTAGAAGTGAGTGTAGCTGTGCCTGGCAGGGTTGGGGGTGGTTCTCCCAGACTGACCATTCCAAAAATGGCAGATCCAGACTTGCCAGGCTTCCCTTGTAAGTCCATCCCCTCCAAAGTCTGACCAATCAAAATACTGCTGTGCTGTGTGCCCCTATCCTGGGATGGAGGCACTCAGAACAAGAATTAAAAAAAAAAAAGACTTATGCTACCATGACAAATTGTGTAAACAACAAGAGAGGACTCGGGATGAGGAAATCCCATTTCTTCCTGTGATAAAATCTGTCATGTAACTGAGCCCAAGGAGGAATGGGACAAGTGTGTCAATTTCTGTGACCTTCCACCTTTTACCATCTCCAAATCAGTTACATGTCAATTCAGTGATTTTTTTTAAAAAAATAAAGAAAACAATCTGTATGTATTTTAATGATTTATACGTATTTTTATGCACATTCTGCCCCCATCTTAGAGCCCTGCAGTTCTATTTACCTCCAGACAGTCCTGATGACATCCAAGGCAAAGCTTGGAGGGAAGCCAGGGTAAACCCATTTACAGTTTTTTTTAAATAACCACTGAGAAAACCCACATTATGCAGGAAAATCAGGATGGGCCTGGCACGGGAATGCAGATTCCATACCTGCATGCCGGCCTGTATCACTTGCTGCTACCACCACCACTGGAGTTGCTCTGCAGCTGGGAAGGAGGCCTCCAGCAGGTGATCAAGGTCTCTGCATGTGACCAGCCTTCATCAGATGCTGAGAGCCTTCTTCCTGGCTTCAGAGAATGTGATGCACAACAGAAAAAGAGGTGTCTGCCTATACCAGGCAGTGTGTGTGGGGGGGGGTACAGGCATGTGCATGTGGATGTCTGCTCATTTTGGCATGGTAATGGGGGATGTCTGGGAATCTGGGCCAACTCTGGGGCCAGAGTATGCCAGCTGAAAGGCAACATATTCTGGTCAGTGTAGATTAGTCCTAAGTCACTGGCTATGAAAAAAAAAGTTGTTTAAGTTGTTTCTTCAAAGATTCATAGGAAGCTAGTTGCATGATCAGATGGCCAGAGAATGTATTCTATGAGTTCACATCACCCTGTCACTAATACAAGAGTTCTTGACTCCAAGGTTTTTTTTTTTTTAAAGAAAGAGCAAAGTCACAGAAAAACTACAGGTGTGTGGCAACATTTATTTCTGATTTTAATTGTCTGAATCCAGTCACCTGTCCATCATTTGGTAAAGCTATTATCCTGTATAAAGGTTTTGTTTGTTTGTTTGTTTTAATCTCTCACTCCTTAATGTCATTATTGTCCCAGTCCTTGGCACTTTTTTTTTCTTTGCTTCAGAAGGACATGGTTGACACAATACATGGTAGTCTCCATGAAGGCCCCATATGACTTCTTTAGATTTTTGATCAAGACACCTAATGGCACTTTATATTGAAATAGTTGTGATTGTGGGTAAAAATGCAATAATATGGGTTATACATGTATGATGGGTTTTTCTCTCAACAATAGCCTGTACAGATTCAGTTCAGGACCCTAGTGTGGGATGTAAAATGGCTTCAGTTATTTTTATTCTACCTCCCCCCCCCACTTTGCATATACACATTGTTGTCCAGATTGGATTAGGTACCTCATGCCTTCAATTTGCATAAGAAAGAAAGCTCCCATTTGCAGGTGTGTGTATTATCCCTATTCAGACCATGTGCAGAATGAAAGAGCCATTCCAACTTATGTCAGGTCCCTGGACTGTGTTTCATGAACATACAGACCCATATACTTTATACCATTACCCCATATGGGAGTAGTCAGGTAATCTGTGGACGTTATCAGATCAACTCCCTAAACCCCATTCTTTTGCCAGGGTAACTTCTGCCGTTTTTATGCCAGCAAAAGAACTCCCCATGTCACACTTACCTTCCATCCTGGCAATGAATGAGGAGTGAACAGAGCTCTGTTCACTTCCTCTATTGAAATTCCATGTATTCTCACAAGAATACATAGTGCGGGAATTCAACAATAAAACACAATAATAATGACATTCAAAATAATACACAATAAAAAAACACAAAAAGTTACACTAAGCATATAAACACATTTTAAAACTCCCAAGTAAACCGGGGCGCGTCATAAAAAAATGCATCACCTATCTGGATGTCACGATCTCACCCGGAAGTGTTCTCACTGGAATGGCCATTGATGCTACATTCATGTGAGTACAATGGCACGTGGAGTCAAATGCCAGCAATGCCAGCACAAAAGTGCCAATTGACGGCTTGAGCAGTCAATAAAATAGGATGGAATTTAGACTTGACATGATTGCAAAAAGGGTGATGTCGTCTGGTACGTGTGGCCTTTCATGATCATTAGGCATCCTTATGATGCAATATTTGGATGGTCTAATAAAGTCCTGTGACTCTGTACTTAATGGTCTTATGGGGCAGGGCATATGTTAAGGCATCCATTTGGTGTTTGGTGACTATCCTGGCCATTCATTTGATTGGTGCCCTAGACTTCTGCCTCCCCCCCCCCTCCACTCCATCTTGCCTTGGTGATACCACTGTTTTTCTCCAATGTGCAAAGTACTGAGGGGGGATGCCTCCATTGAGCTGAAACCTCTGCTTTCCCTGTATTCCTGGATCTGCTTTTAAAGGGGAAAAATACATAGTTCACTGAACTCCACTTAAGAAAGAATGCTACAAAGAATTTGTCCTCTGATCTCAAGATGTTTGCTAAGAAAATGTAAGCATCTTCAAGGACAGAGCAAAAAGCTCACCATGATGAGTTGGGGGGTGGTGGGGGAGAAGCACCCTTTTAAAATGATGCTTTTATGAACAGATCCTTGTTTGCCTCTGTCTCCTTCTATCTTGCTTTTCTTTTTAAGTATGAACAGTAAGCAAGTGGGGGACCTGATAAAAGATGCATTTCTGTTGAATGTTCTTGTGTCATTAGGATTGAAAGCCTCCTGTTTGCACACCTTTGTTTCTCACCCAGACAAACGCAGTGAATCTAATGAGCAAGAGCAACCAACTCATTTTGTTGCACCTTTCCTCACACAATGCAGACCTGTCCCCTTTGTCAGGCAAGGGTAAAAAATAATGATAAAAGAGAAAGCAGATTAGCCTTTGACAGTAGCAATTCAGTACAAAGAACTTTAAAAGGTATTGATAGTGCTGGATAACATTTATGTTTAAGATAAAACTGAATAAAAAAACACAAGCAAAAATAAGAGCAGCTTTGGATTACTGCTACTTTAGCTGTAGTTTGGACATTGCTAGCTGTACAAATCCCAGTAGGTCTTCCATTTCAAAGGCTTCATTGTTATTCAGTTTGTTAACAAGGCAGTGATCAAAGAGATCCAGGCTAAAACATTCATTTATTTTAATTAAAATAAGGGCTCCAATTTCTTATAGGTTAAACTTTACCGTATGCATATCTAGCAAGAGAATAATTGGTAATCTTAAAATGTAAGCAAAGTAGGCAGAGCACATTTGGTTTCCCAAAGTCCTCTGGATAAAGGTAAAAAAAAAAGAAAAAAGGATTTTAAAGCATACAGTCAAGTATTTCCCTGATCTCATTTGGGATAAAGCTGGAGATGCTGACTATTGAAAGAGGGTCTGCTGGGCTTTGGCCAAAGAGATTGGCATTGTGTTTGTTGTTATGCTAATGGACAGAAATCAAGTTAAAGAATGCCGCTTTTGTGCTTTTGTAGTACAGGGATCTGTATTCAATATCAGCTTGCCATCCTTCATTTGCTACAACTTAAGCTGCCTCTCTATCATTTGCACTCTTAAAGGGATTTCTGGCCAAGCCCTCCCATAAGTGAGAAGTTTGGCTCATTCTTGGTGCCTTTTCAGCCCCCCTCCTTCCCAATATGATGAATCCTGGCAGGAGCCCATCTGAACAAAAGGTATTCTGCCCACATTCTTCATGGATTTTTTGGGTTTTGTTTTGTTCATCTAAAAAACCCCTACATCTCTGTGTTTTGACCCAAGAAGCACCTCAAACCCTGATGGGATAAGAGGGCATAGCTTGATCAATTACACCAGCCACATAAAACTCCTGTTTTCAACAGAGAAAACCAGAAATTTATGTACTAGGTTTAGAAAAGCTAAACTGGGGGCAGGGGACCTAATCAATAAAAAATACTCAGTGTTTTGTGTGCATGCACAAAACATGATTTACAATAAGTATAACATTATATAATAACATTACAGTTGGCCCTCCATATCCACGGGTTCTGCATCCCTGGATTCAACCAACCACGGATTCAAAATAGTCAGGGGGTAAAGTTCCAAAAAGTAAACCTTGATTTTGCCATTTTATATAAAGAACACAATTTTACTACACCATTGTATAAAATAGTGCTTAAGCATGCATTTATTTTGGTGTCCATGGTGATCCTAGAATCAAACCACAGTGGATAATGAGGGCCCACGGTATTCTACAATCAACATGAGCTTATCAGACTAAATTGTATGTTCAAAATTACAGATTTCTCTCAGATCAGTTGCATGCTGTGTTCATACCCACTCATCCCACTGTGCAGTGCATATCACATTGTTGTTAACTGTCATCAAGTCAACTTCAACTTATGGAGATCCCATGACTGAGTGATCTCTAAGTCACCCTATCCTCAACAGCACTACTCTTGTCTTTTCTAGTGATTCATGTCTTCTCGTGATATGTCCTAAGTTTAGTCATCTTGGCTTCTAGGGAGAATTCAGGTTTGATTTACTCTAAGACCCACTGATTTGTCTTTTTAGCAGTCCACGGTTTCCACAGAACTCTTCTCCAGCATCATATTTCAAATGAGCTGATCTTCCTATCGGCTTTCTTCACTGTCCAGCTTTCACAACCATACA
The DNA here is from genome assembly GCA_030847615.1 of Gambelia wislizenii. Lineage (NCBI taxonomy): Eukaryota > Metazoa > Chordata > Lepidosauria > Squamata > Crotaphytidae > Gambelia > Gambelia wislizenii. Next base: position 188,733,375 of record JAUMIR010000003.1, on the reverse strand, counting down.
TAGAAATTGGAAATATGGTAACATGGACAATTCTAACTTTACTTTTCAATGCTGTATCTTGACACTCGAGGATCTTCCATAGTTTCTTCATAGCTGCCCTTCCAAGTCATAGCTTTCTTCTGATTTCTTGACTACACTGTCCATTCTGATTAATGACAAGGTATGGAAAATCTTGAACTATTTCAATGTCTTCATCGTCTAATTTAAAGTTGTGTAAATCATCTGTAGTTATTATTTTGTTTTCTTATTGATCAACTTTAAACCTGCCTTTGAACTTTCTTCCTTGACTTTCTTCAGTAACTGTTCCAAGCCTTTATTATTTTCCACTAAAATATGTTTTCAGTTGCATATCTTAAAATTGTAGATATTCCTGTCTCCAGTTTTGATGCCTCCTTCCTCTAATCCTGCTTTATGTATGATATGTTCAGTGTAAAAGTTAGACAGATAAGGTGATAAAATGCAACATTATCTGACCCCATTGCCAATTCTGTTTCTCCATATTCTGTCCTGATGGTAGTCTCTTGCCCTGAGTACAAGTTATACATCAGGACAATAAAATGTTTTGGCATACTTATTTTCTAAGACTGATCCATAGTTTTTCTTTGCCCACACAATCAAAGGTTTTAATTTATAAAACACAGGCTGATTTTTTCCCCCAAATGTTCTGGTGCACTCTATTGCCCAACATATGATTGCAATATGACCCCTAGTGCCTCTTCCTTTCATAAACCCAGCTAGAACATCTAGCCTTCATATATAGCAAAAGTCTTTCTTGTAGAATTTTGAGCATCACTTTTTTAGCACGGGAAATTAATGCAATGGTCCTGTGGTTACTGCAATCCCTGTGCCCCCTTTCTTGGGAATTGGAATGTGCATGGAGAGCTGCTTATCTGTGGGTCATTTTTTAAATTCCCATATTTATTGACAGATTTTAGTTAGAACTAGAGTAGGTTCTGTCTCTGTAGCTCGAAGCAGCTCTATTGGTATCGCATCTGTTCCTGGAGATTTATTTCTCCCAAGTGCTCTGGGTGCAGCTTCCACTTTAATTTCTAAAATTCAAATTTCATCTTCATATGGTTGTTCTTGAATGAATCTGTCATTCTTTCATATCCTTTATATAGTTCTTTATATAGTTGCCATCATTTTGTTTTATTTCTACTTTTCATGTAATGTGTTTCCCTGATGGTCATAGAGCATTCCCACCCTTTGATTTTCCAGATCTTGTGGAAGAGGTCTTTTGTTCTACCTTTTTTTTGTTGTCAGTTTCTCTTCCTTTGCATTGGTTATTATAGTAGTTATCTTTGTCCCTGGACACAAATCGCTAAACAGTTGCATTCAGGTTTTGACTGTATTTCTGTCACCTTTTACTTTTGCTTCTTCTATGTGCTTAACTTCTTGAAAAGTTTCATCTGTCATTCCTCAAGTGTTCTCTTTATTTTTGACTATATTTCTCCCGAACAATGGATTTTTACATTACAACTTGACAATGTCCCCGTCTTCAGAGTTTTTCTGGACCCCAGTCAATTAGGCTTAATATTGTGAATCTATTTTTTTAACATTATCTTTAAATTATATAGGGATGTTCTTCAGGTTGCATTTTAGCATGGGGGTTTAGTGTTCTTCTTCAGCTATTTTCTAATTTTTTATATCAGCATTTCATGGCCTGTGCCACAATCTGTTTCTGGTCTTGTTTTTTTGCAGAAAGAATGGAACTTCTCAATTTTCTGCTTCCAGTTATGTAGTCTATTTGATTTCTATATTGGTTATCCAGTGATTTCAATTTATATAGTCACTTCTTTGGTTGCTTGAAGAATGTGATTGTGATGAATAAACTGTTGGCCTTGCAAAATTGAGTCAATCACTCTCCTACTTCATTTTTTGATCCTATGCCAAATTTTGTGCCACTGCAATTAAAATTCACAAAAATAAAGTTTTAGTAAATGCTTAGGTTTTTATTGTAGGTATGTGCACTTATATTTTCTGCTTTATATTTCATATTTTATATGACTTATGTCTACATTTATATTTATATTTTATTAATGTTTGTAGGTGTATGTATATTACATATGTAGATGATATTTGGAATATGGTCAGTGACCGCAATAAAATTGTTATTGTTGTTGATCCTAGGCCAAATTTTCCTACAATCTTTGATTCTGCTCTGTTTCCTAATTTTGCATTCCAATTGCCTATGATTAACAAGAAGTCCTATTTTGGTGTGTGATCAATTTCTTCCTGGACTACAGCATACAATAGTTCAATTTCTTTTTCTCCCACCTCTGTAGTTGAAGCATAAACTTGGATTGTGGTTATATTGATGGGTTTTCCCTGAAGTCTTAGTGATATGGTGGTCAGATTTTGCATGATACCCTTTGACTGCTTTTGCAACATCTCTCCTCACTATAAATGTCATCCCATTTCTCCTTAAATTTTCCTGAATAAAAAATTAATTATCTGACTCAAAATGCCCTATTCCTGTCCACTTTAGCTGGCTTACTCCAAATATTGCAATGATTATATATTTCATTTCTTGTTTTAATATGTCTAGCTTCCCCTGTTTCATTCTAATAGCCTTTTGGAATTTCTCATGCTACAATCATGTAAATATTTACCTAGGAGTAAGTTCCACTGGGAATTAATTCTGACTAGTTATTTTATGAATGCATTGTTTTTGTAAATGGAATATTGTTTGGGGGGGGGCAGGGGAAGCAAAAGCAAAAACCTCTGCCATAGTAAGGAAACAGTAAAACCTTTATCAATGTTCAGCCTCTACAAGTTAGCTTGCTTTCTGTGGCACTGTGCAGCCCTAACACACACAGAGGATTAGTAAATCAAAAGGAATGGGGTGGAGAGAAGACAACCAGTAAAACAGAGCCTTAAAGTATAAGGTTTATGCAAATCTCAAATAAAAAAAGAACTGCAAAAATGTCATTTGCTTGAGTCTACTCCGCCCCCCTTCTCTCAGTCCTGCTGTTAAATGATTGCAAACTACTTTCACATTCTGAACACAGTTTGAAATAATTAAAGTAATCCAAGAACAAAGGAACAAAGTGGAGGAGGAGAAAAAAAACTGGGGCATGTTAAAGTAGCTTAGAGAGTTACTGCACACTGAAGTAAAGTGGGAGTGCAGCTGGAAGGTTGCATCTTCGGTGCTACTTTACTGTGCAACATCATCATGCTTCCCTTCTTGTCCCGTGGGAAACAGAGTTAAAACCAGATCTTTTTGATGGAAAAAATACGTTAGCAAAAAGATGTGGTTTTACCTCAGTCTCCCACAGGACCAGGATGTCAGAACCAAAAGAATGATATGCGGTAATGCAGCAAGGAAAGTGGAACCTTCTGGCTGCTTTGCCACTTTACTTCAGTGTGCAGTAAACCTGCTAGAAATTGGAATGGCAGTGGATTACCTAGGGCCATACCTGCCAAATAGGGACAGTTGGAGCATTTGTAGAAAGCAAAAATTGTAGAGCCTGGAAGAAGTGTTCTAGCCCTGTAGTTTGTTTTTTAAAGAGTTCAGCTCCTCACATCATTCACTTCCACACTTCATTGGAGTGCCACTTCCTCAAAGGCTGAACAGTTTGCTTGCACCTCAAGGTCAGGATAGAAAATCATTTAACATATTGCATGATTCTGTTTTATTTTGCTTTTGACCCTTAGAACTAGACCAAAGTGATAAGAATTTAAAACATAGCATTTGTGTGTGCTCACTGAAGTCCTAGGAGACTATTAGACAGGAACATACAAGCTCCTGTCCCACTACCAAAAGAAAAAACAAAAACAAAAAAACATGTCCCTGTCCAGGAACAATAACCAAAATGATCAGACCTACCTTGAGCAGTGTTGACAGGCAGCCCAGGCATGAACGGAGCCCTAACGGAGCTCCGTTCACTTCCTGGTTTGAAATCTTGCTGATTCTCATGAGAAGACACGAGTATGGCAAAATTAAAACAAAACAAAACAAAAATAAACAAAAAAATATGCACCAGCACTGAAACACACTTTACATAGTACAACTAACCTGGGGAGATTCATAAAAACAGTGTAGCCTACCTGGTTTTCATGATCTCACCTGGAAATGTTCTGGCAGGACCGCCCATTTACGCTCCATTCAATGGTGTGGGACAATGGTTTCAGATGCCTGTAATGCAAGCACCAAAATGGAATGGGGGACTCTATTGATGGCTCGGCTCATCAATGAAAAGAAACACCATAGTGATGCCAGTGGAATGCAAAAGGAGGAAGTCATCTGATATTGGTGGCCTTCTGCATTCCTTTGGCATCATTATCACACCACATTTGCTTCATCTGAAAATCTCCCTAGTTTGGAGGCAGGGCCAGTTTAACCAGTCTTCCAAATCAGCATTGGTGGGGGGCCCCGAGTTCAAAGGGGCCCCTGCCCCCCTGCTGACCTCCTTATCTGAGGAAGGACACAGCCAGGAGGGAGGAGGCGCTGGGAGGAACCGCTGCTTTGCAGCAGCACTGAGAACTAGAGGCTGCTGGTGAGGGAAAGAATGAGAAAGAAAAAAAAAGACGGAGCTGGTGAAAAGCTTCTGGCTCCTTTCATGCACTCACTGGCAGCCTTGCCTGGTTGCCCCATCTGCTGGCTCATTTCCTCCTTCCTCCATTTTCTATCCCTTCCTTCCCTTGGGTAAGGTGCCTCAGACCGGGCTGCCTCTCCTCCTTCTCCCCACGCCTGCCTCCACGCTGTGCGGAGGAGGCTCTCACCATTCCAAGCTCTCTTCCGGCTGAGCCCAGCCGGTCCCTTTTGCCAGCTCCTGCTGAGGGATTTCCACAAGGCTTTGATAGCATGTGAATGTCTGCTCTTCAAAACTTCAGTCAGTAACACAAAGTAGACAGTGAAACAGAGGTAACAATGACAGCGACAGCATCTGAATCTTGTGGAGGGGAGGGATTTTTGTATATTAATCTAAAACAGTGGCTCTTAACCTTTTCTTTACCAGGGACCCCCTTTAAATATCTTTTGCTGCCACTGACCCCCAAACTTTAACTCAAGATTTAAAACCCCAACAACAAAATAATAGTGCAATCACACCATCTCTTAAATCTTCCCTCAGAGGCACTGGAGGGGGAGAGAAGATTTTTCTGCTGCTTTTTCCTCCAAATTTGTGGCTGGTGCAGATTGAATGGCAATGTGCAGATCAAGCCAGCCAGCCTCTTCCTTGACCGCTCCACAGCAGGGAGGAAGTGAGCAGAGCAAACTTCAAGCCATTGTGGACCCCCTGTGAGAACACTGCAGACCCTTGGGGGTCCCCAGACCACAGGTTAAGAACCACTGCAATTAACCCAAAGTGACACTGCTTGGGACATGCCACATCATTCCAACATATCTCACTGATTTCCTAAATGCTTGGATAGCATCAGAATCACATCAGAAACTTCAGTCAGTAACACAAAGTAGACAGTGAAAACAAGATAACAGCAGCAGCATCTGAATCTTGTGTGTGAGTGTGTGGGTGTTTATTAATCTAAAAAGAATGAGTTTTCTGTTAGGGTTTTTCCCCCCACTAAAAAAAAGAAAGAATAAGAATAGAACCATAGAGTTGGAAGAGACCTCAAGGGCCATCCAGTCCAGCCCCCTGCCATGCAGGAATGCACAATTAAATCATTCCTGACAGATGGCCATTCAGCCTCTGTTTAAAAACTTCCAAAGAAGGAGACTCCACCACACTGCAAGGCAGTGTATTCCACTTCCAAACAGTTCTTACTGTCAGGAAGTTCTTCCTAATGTTTAGGTGGGATTTCTTTTCCTCTAGTTTGAACCCATTGCTCCATGTCCTAGTCTCTGGAGCCACAGAAAACAAGCTTGCCCCATCCTCAGTATGACATCCCTTCAAATTTGCAACTATGAAGAAACTAAGAGTGTGTGTGCAGGGCCGGTTTAAGGGCCCTGCAGCACCTGCAGCCGCAGGGGGCTCCATCAATGTGGGGGGACCCCATCATAACCCTCCTCCTACAAAAACATTATTAGTAATAATCTGAATATCCTGTACTGTGACTAGATTACGTTAGGTTACATTGACCTGAGATAAACATATGGGGCCCCTAAAATAAAGTGTTGCATGGCTCCCCAAAATTCCTTAAACCGGCCCTGTTTGGAGGCAGGGGCCTTTTATTGAGAACTATTCCTGGATTCAAATAAGGGCTTATTTCCCCCCCACTAAACTGAACTAAAACCTAGGTATTATGATTCTAAGGTTACCATTTAGCAAAACAGGACACATTTATGGCAGCAAATAAAATATGAATTCATGTCAATATATAACAGGCTTTATATGTTTTTCATTTTGTGAAAAAATCAGATGCAACACTTCTTTGGATTAATTCCAGCAGAACTCACTTTCTGCTTGTGTGGCTTTTGGGGGGTCAAGTTTTACCTTCCAAGTTAGCCAAACTGTTTTAAATGCGAATAATCAGAATTCCTTCAACTTTGGGAGAAAAAAATACATTCTTTGCAGTTTCCCTTCCTGCCTCCTTATGATACATAGTTGCTCAATGGAACTCAAGTCAAATATTCATGTATATTTGTAACAGCATAGCCAAGTTCAAACAAACTCTACAAAAATCCATGAAAGCTGGAAGCACATACACAATGATTAGGTAGCTAGTGAGCCTGCAGTAACACTTTGCCTGCCCAGAGACCATGAAGAAACATGGCCTAGACACTCCCATTCTTGTTTTATGTTCAGCTGAATACATAGCCTTATAGAATATCAGAGGTGAGGCATCTTCCTTCCTTCCTTCCTTCCTTCCTTCCTTCCTTCCTTCCTTCTTTCCTTGTGCTAAATGATATCTAGTATTAACTTCATAAAAACATGAGCAAACATTAAAGCTCATTGACCCCCCCTTGATATTTGGTATGAATTCTAGAATGTTTGATTTAATTAAAAATATCACTCCAGGTCTATCACTATGATGGAATTAGTCTTCATGCAATGCATGAAAGGCTGCTATAATAGGTTAGCTATAGTTAGGAAATGGCTGCACTGTAAGATTCTAGGTCTCACAGCCCAATGTTCAATCCAGTTTCATTTAGGTATGAATCTATTATGAAGAATACATACACACAAGGTTACTTAAAGTGACTGAAGCATAATTAAACCAGTAAAAACAATTAGACTATAATCTCAACCTCCAATTAGAACATGTGCCTTCAATAGCAAATTCATTGCTTGTTTCAAGCATTTTTTTAAAAAAAGAAAACTTGAAATAAACATAAATAAGCTGTCAGTCTCCCAAAATTATGGTTATCCTGCTAACATTTCTCAAATGAGTATCAAATCTGATGTGACATCATGCTTGTTGTTATCCCTGATATTAGAAATGTTCAAAGGATGGCACTGAAATGGATCAAGGGAAGGTGGTTCTTGAATATTTACCACCAATATGATCCTAATTGAATCTACCTCCCCTTGCTGTGTTTGTTATTTCCAATTAGAATTCAACCTTTCTCTGACTGGAAGTAGATTTTAGGGTTGATAGGTAGGATGGCTCCCAGTTATGATAATGGCTTAAAGCTTGACACCCACTGCACTAGCTTCATGCTTCAACTAGCTTCACACTTAAACACTTAAACCTGCTGGCTATTTATTGCTGCTCTTTGTTTTGTTTTGTTTCTGTTTTTTTTTTAAAAAAAACAACAACATGCTAATGACATTAATAATATCAAGTTAGTCTGGCCCTAATTTCACACAAACATTTAAATAGAATTAGGGATTATGGCTTCTTGTTCTTCTAGAACTCAGATCTAACAGTTTAAACTAGAATCCAAGATGTGCAACTAGGGGCTTCTTGAGTGTCAAATAACCCTGATAAGGAAAATCCTCCTGAAGCCCCTTGCATGCCCCCTCCCCTGCCCAAGTCCTCAGATGGATTGAGAATACTACCACTGTTCTCAAGTCCAGATTCACCTTTATTTTCCTGCCTCCCTAATGTCCATGTAGTAGCTGGCAGGAGGATAGCTGAGCAAGCAGGATCATTGCCAATCATAGCTGGTGCACATTGAGATATCTTCCTCTAAGAACTTTGGAGGACTTCTGGGAGGCCTATGTCATGTACCAGCTACCAGAATATTGCCATCAACATTCCTTTTCTCTTGGCACCTTCCCCTGCAGGCCACCACATGGTTATACTGGCAGGCAGGAGGTAGATGAATAAGTATCACAGCTGCTGGCCTTGTTCTTCTGACACTGGCAGTGGTATCCCTCTACTCACTCAGCTACCATCCATCACCAACACCACACCACTACAATAGCTGTGCTGTGACAAAGTTTGGGATGCAACTGTATGAGGAGGATTACTTCCATTGCTAAATCAAAAGAACAGGGATAACAGAAGTGATCCTCCTCACTTTGTTTCTCCTTTCCATGGAAGGGGGCAGGTGACAGCCAAGAGAGGATCACTGGCCTGGGAGTGAAAATTCCCCCAACACATAAGGTAATCTTCAAATACTGCAGAGTATTCAAATATTAGTTGTTCTCCCTTCAGGAAGGAATAATTTTAAAAGGTGCATGCTATATACAGAGAGAGAGAGAGAACACGTACTATTTGTGTGTGCCTTCAAGTTGTCTGTCAACTTAGCATGACCCTGTGAATTTCACAGGGTTTTTCTAGGCAAGGGATACTCAGAGGTTGTTTTGCCAGTTCCTTCCTCTGAAATGTAGCCTACAGTACCTGCAATTAATTGGTGGTCTCCTATCCAAGTACTAACCAGGGCTGACCCTGCTTAACTTCCAAGATCAGCAGGATCTGGTGCCTTTAGGGTATTTAAGCCTAAAACATTGATCAGAATCTGCCTTATCACTAATATGGAACAATATTTCTGTAAAGTAAGACCTCTGGTAATTGTTACCCAAACATATATGTAATAAACATTTTGCAAATACAGTACAGTGTGGAGTTTCCCCATTCACTAATTATGAAGTGACAAAATGCTCTATATGTTGATGGACTGTTACCTGAATCTATGTACGGGGTTCAGGAATTGTTGTCATTAGCAAGAAGCTGATGTATGCTACACCCCATCCCTAATCTTTTAATTATTTATAATTGGAAGCAACAAGTATAGCATCATTTACATGACACACTGATACCACAATGTCATCAAATGTGTAGACCTTTTCACTTGAAAGCAAACAGTCACTTAAAAGTCAAACACTCTTCCTGAAGCAGGTTTTCTAACCTCATTAGCCAAGGCCAGGTAAAGTTAACAAGTTTAAAAAAGAAAGAAAGAAAAGAATACCCAGCCCCGAAAATGCTGATTAATTATTGATCCACTGATTTTTTTTCTTTTCAAAGCCATCCAATAGCTTAAAGCCAGTACTTAGAATATCTGACAAACTCCTCCTAGAGGATTAACAAAATGAACTCTTCAGCAGTTCACAGAAATGATTTTTATACCAGTAGGTGAAATAAAACGGAAAACGTGTTGAGCATTTTAAGTCTTTTAACAGAAAAATAATAATAACAATAATAAATGGGTCAGTCTCAGAGCAGCTGGTTGAAGTTGTGTCATCCTGATTCTTTTTAGCTGCGTGCTGTCTAGTATAACTTGCAGTGACTCCACAAAGTGTCAGGCAGGTGTCTTTTGTAGATGTGCTGCTATCCAGAGGTTTCTTTAATTGGAGCTCTCAAAGGGTAGATTCTGTGTAAAAAGCTCATACACTGCCACTGTCATTTATCTATAGTCCCTTTTCAGCATGGTGCATTTTAAAATGAAGAGTGCTTATTATTTTTTTGGAAATTAAGCATGTATTTACACTACTTGGGTATAGCAGATTGATACTATTTTAGCTGTGGCTGCATCCTGCAGAATACTGGGATCTGTAGTTTGGTGAGGTATGTAGAATTCTGTGCTAGAGAGACCTACTGCCCTTCCCTGAATGACAGGACTAGAACACTTTTGCAGAGAATTTTAAGTGCCTCACCAAACTCTCCAGACCCCAGGATTCTGTAGGATGGAGCCATACCAGCTAAAATGTGTTGCTAACTATGTTTAGGATTTCATCCTTAAGTCTATTTGCTTTTTAAACCTGCAGAAATCAAGTGAGGTTAAAAATTATTAGAGGAATTTTTCTAAAGGTTGTGTATAAAACAGTACCAAAACTATTGCCCCAGTGTAAGCAGCACAAAAATCTTTCCAAATCAATTTTAACCAGAGTATGGAAGCAAAGAACAGAAAGAGTAGGTTTCTTATCATTGAAAATTAAGGAGAAATAAAGTCACTCCTTTTGTGACGTGGTTCTAGGTTTTAGTTACTTGTGTAGTTACAGGGCTGGGACCTTATTAAATGGTATAGGAGGAATATCACATGGTTCACATATTAGCTTGAACTACTGCCTCTTGCTTTGTTGTAAATGTGCTGATAAGAAGTGGATAGGAGGAAATTGTGTTTTATGCTGCAGCTCAGCAACTTATTTATTCATTTCATTTCACTTCATTTCTTTTCATTTCATTTGTATGCTGCCTTTCTCCCAAGATGGGACCCAAGACAGCTTCCATAAAAGAGCAGATTAAAAATACAATATATGCAATTAAAATATTTTTTTTAAAAAAAAATCAGATTAAAACATATAAAATCTAATTCCTTTCGAAAAAGTATTTTTCCATGCTCTGACTGTAACACATTCCTCTCTGTCATTTACGTTGAAAACTAAGGTTTTAGCTCTGAATCTGTAACTTACTCAATACAATTTACTGAGAAGCTCTGATATCACAGAAAAGTTGCACATATTGGATCTATTGAGGAATTAAAGTCCGTTTTGACAAAAAAGTGGAGAAATGTTTGGTTTCATAGGAGAGGAGACAAGTGCAGAGGAACTAGGCAAAAAGGAGCTCCATGTTGTGAGCAGAAAAAGAAAGAGAAGAAAGGTAAGTATCTTGGGTGGTCAAGGAAGGTGGATGCTACATCTTCAAACATACACAATTTTTTGAGTTATCTGAGAGAAGAACAGGACAGAGAGTTTTGAGGAAAAAAACACTCAAGGAGAAAACTGACTGAGAGCTATAACAAACCCATTCTTGGAATGCAAAGAGATTGTTGGCAAGTAGATTAAAAGAAGGAGTAGTTAAAACACTAGGTTCCAGATATGGCCTGCACTCTGAATTTCGATTTGAATTGTGCATGTATGTGTGTAGACAAAGGTCTTGTCTTTCTAATTAATCTTTTATAAGCTGAGTATGGACTTTATCAGAACAGGCATATATGACATCACAATGATGCCCAATTAACATGAAAGGGTGTGCATATCGTATGGTGTCAATGTCATGCCTCTGCTGTTAGGCTATTAACATTGATGGACCTGTTAGTAGTTCAGTCTCAGCAGAGCCCTGACTTGAGTAGAGTGCACTATGGGAGGCTAGTTGGGGCTGGAATGTGGTGGTTGTGATTTACTGGGAAGCCAAGGCCATTCCCCTTGAGAAAGTTAAGGGAGTGAAAGCATGGTACAGACAGTCCTAATTAGTCAGGTGGGTGAGGGAAACTGAAACTTAGAAACATACTAATAATGAGTTTTTCCCACCTTTGTCTCAGAACTGTTGATGCATGAATCCTGTGCACATCTAATAACTTGCAATAAACCACTTTGAACCAATGCTTATTGTTTGAGTGGTGGGGGTTGATGGAGTTCATCACAGTCATCCTTTTGCAATTTTGTAATGTCCAAAAGCTATTCTATTTTATTGACAGGCCAAGCCATCTTGAATTACTGCAGGATCTTGTTGGAACAAAAGGTATTCTCCTAGAATTCTATGAGGAGTATATTTTACCATCTAGAAAACACCTAAGATAGATGCAACCATTTTGTGGAGTAGATGGGACTAAATAATTTTAACAGGTTTGATTTGGTTTCACCAGAATGGAAGGAGTGGTGGACCTTTCTCTTTTTTTTCCCCTTCAAAATCTTCTTTGAAACTTGCCGCCCAACTTCCCATTCTGCTTTTCTGTTGGCATTGCCGGTGTTTGAAACCACACACCACACCATTGTGCTCACATGAATGCATCGCCAATGGCAGAACACTTCCGGGTGTGATTGCGACAGCCAGGTAGGGGACATTCTTTTTATGAACCATCCTGGTGTACTTTAAACTTTTTAAGTGCATTTTTGTGATTTTGTGTAATTTTTTAGTGTTTTCTTTGGTTTATTTTTCAAATTTACTGCACTCGTGTCTTCTCATGAGAATCAGTAAGATCTCAGACCAGGAAGTGAACGGAGCTTTGTTCACTCTCCATCAATGCTGGTGCTGCCTATTCACAGAGAAGCAAGGTAGGTCTGGTGGAGGGGGGTGTCTTTTGCTGGCATAAAAACATTAAAAATATGCTGACAAAAGAACAATCATAGAGGCTTGCCTGATAAAGTCCTGTAAATACCTCCAAACAGATAGTGGTGGTGGTGATGATGAATATATTTAAATCCCACCCTATATCACAAGATCTCAGGGGGCTATAAAAGTAAAATCAATATAAGGAGATTTTTAAAAACACACTCATATTAAAAATAATACGAACAGACTAAAATATATTAACTTAGAAGTTAAAAAAGGCTAATATTAAGGGCTTGTCTAGATATAAGACATACCGTATATTCTGTCATATAAGACTGCTTTTTAACACTTGAAAATCTCCTCAAAAGTGGGGGGTCATCTTATAGGCCCAGCAGATCTTTTACCCTGCTGTGAGAATGACTGCCTTGTCTCTGAAGTGTAAAAATTGCCTGGGCAGTTTTCCCAGCAGATCCTTCCCCCTGCTGTGAGAATGACTGCTTTGCCTTTGAAGTGTTAAATTGCCCTCAATTTAGCTCAGAAGAGAAGAAAAACAGTCCATTAAAATGATGTTAGCCTAAAATTAGAATTTCTGGATTCAAACTTATCATTTTGCATCAAGTTTTGTCTATGGTGAAATTCTCTTATCTGAATAAAAGCTTCTGGCAGAGTTAAATCATTCTTTAATTGCAAGGTATTTATTATGGGATTGTATTTTGGTAAACTTGCCAGGAAGATTCCCATTTGCATAGCTTTGGGGGATTTCCTCTCCAGGTGGAAGTGGCTCTAAAATCATTAATGTGCTCATTCAAAAATTTGGGATTTGATAGCTTCATATTAACCAGCTTCATATTAATCAACTTAATTATTAATGCAACCTTCCTTTCCAAAGATTGAACACCATAGAGATTTTTCAAAGTATCCCATGCTTTTTTTAGCTGTTCTCAGTCCTTTAATTTCCCAGACTATTCCATCATCTACAGCCTCTGAGCTGGCTGGCTGGATTGCGGGGGGGGGGGGATTCTATATTTTAACTTGAAAATTGGGGGGCTGTCTTATACGCCCAGTCATCTTATACACCAGAATATACGGTAATGTGGACTGCTGTGCTTTAACACAAATTTGCAGTAGTGTTCATTTGTCTCCATGACCCTTTGGAAAAATTGTTGGTATGAAAGGCTATTTGTGTTTAAAGTTCACACAAAGCCATGCCTGAGAATCAAGATGGTGGCCAGGAGTGAATTACTTACATTATTATTCTCCACAACTTGTCAGTGCTGCACAGTAAATTTTTTAAACTGTAAATCTAAGGTGCAGAAGTGTAACCTTCTGCTTTAAAAAAGCTGTTTGATTGCCTTAGAGCAGTGAAAAAGCATATGACTGGCAACACAAAACTCCAAATGGCACTTCTGGCCACTTCATGGCTAGCAAGCCCATCCATCCCCTGCACATAACCTACCAGTCAGCTTTCCACTTCTGCTCTAATCCAGGAATGTGCTGTGATGTGAATTGGTTGTCCAAACAAGCAGTAATGTGCATTTCTGGTTATATATATATATATATATATATATATATATATATATATATTAAAAAAAACCCTCAGGAAATTTGCAAAGGCCTTTCCCTTGCAATTTTTTGGAGTTTTTGCAACCCTCCTTCCGAATACGGTGAATTACTGCAGGATCCTGTTGGAACAAAAGGTATTCTCCTAGAATTCTATGAGGAGTATATTTTACCATCTAGAAAACACCTAAGATAGATGCAACCATTTTGTGGAGTAGAAGGGACTAAATAATTTTAACAGGTTTGATGTGGTTTCACCAGAATGGAAGGAGTAGTGGATCTTTCTCTCCCCCCCCCCACCCCTTCAAAATCTTCTTCAAAACTGCCACCTTTGAGTGCACCATCAAACCTTCCTGTCCTGGCTTTAAAATAAACCCACTGCGGCTGGAGCAAGAAAGTCCAGAAGCATGTTTGTGATGGGGAAATATGCAGGTGGCTAAAACTCCTGCTTCAAAATTTAAGAGAAGGGGATACAGTGAGGCAGTGCTGCTGCTGCTGCAAAATTAAAACCCCAACAACCTTAAAATGATAGAACTATGAAGCTCTCTCACTGCTATTCTGACAAGATTCATCTGGACCAAGTGAAACAGACCACACACACACACACATACACCATTCCCAGTCTCAAAATTTGAAATACTTGCCCTATCTAATCACTTGTAAGAGATGGCGGCAAATTGATCCAATCAACTCTTGGTCTGTGTGCCTTTTGGGGTCAGAAAGAATATTCAAACATATTTTAAACATGATTAAAAGACATGTTTCTTGAGTCTCAGGAAACACTGATGAGGAGAGTATTGGACTGGAAAGAATGTTCACAGTTCAGAACTTACTCTGCAAAATTTACATGTGGCATTTTTCTTCAGAAAATGTTTAACACTGTTTAACTTCATGAAATACCCATTAAAATCTAGAAGAGAATTTTTCAGATTTGTTTGTTTATTTTCATGTTGTGGGGCATTTTTGACAAATTGCCCAGCCCCCAGAGGGACCTGGGGGTATAAATTTGACTCATAGACCCAATGAGGTTGTCCCTCTTTGCTCTAAAGCAAGGTTGGGTTTTGACTTGTTTTTAATCTCTTATAATTTCAGTATTGAGAAAAAAGTAGTGCAGGTCTTTTGTCCGTTAAGTGGGGGAAATCCCAAATTGCTGTTCACAATGCCATAGACATATGTCTGTGTGGTTCTCCGCCTGACTGTGTGTATGATTGTGTATGGATGTGTCTTGACCTCCGGTTGAGAAGTATGTGATCATTTCAAACCTGATCACCCTCCCCCCCCCGTTGTCCTTTCCCCTTTCCTTCTGTTCTTGGTGATGTTTCAGCCTTACATACCTTGTTGATAAATGGTTGCAAACAACAATTGCTAATCGGCTTATTTCAGGTTTTTCATATATAACTTTTAAAGAGCTTTATAAAGCAACCCATTGGGATTAAGGGAGCGGATAAGGACTCTTGTTTTCAGGTGTCAGACAGTGAGATGGTAATATGCCCTCTATCCCTCTCAAAGGATGTAAAAGTCAAGCAGTCCTCTATCAGAAATTTCAATTTATCCTTTGTGGGTCAAACTCAGTGCTTTATCATCTCTTGAACTCAATGTCTTATCACCACCTGAGCCTAAAACCAGCAATATGCTGGGAATTCAAGGCAAAGCAGGTTCAAAGCATGCAGAGCTCAGCTTAAGACAAGTTTTGAGCTTTTCATTTCAAGCTTCTTTGGTGATTCAAAGATGTCCTCTATAAAGGAGTACAGGACACTGCTTACATGTTAATAAGCAGGGACAAAGCATTTAAAAAAAAACAGCAGTATTAGGGAGTGTGAAGGGCAAGGTATGAAAAAAAGGGATCACAAGTCTTTGTTTTCACATGAACATTTTAAAAGGGAATCAGGTAGTGACGTCTAGTAGAAGGCGGCACTTCACACTTTCTCCAGTATGTAAACTCTTTGCGACTACATTACAGTGCAACTAAATCACTGTTCATGATACACTACCCAGAATGCAAAACTATTTTATGTCTTAAGTTGGGGAGGTGTTTTTGTTTTTGCTTACTGGTAGAAAGAAAAAATAATTTTACAACAAGCAAGCAAGTGTTTGTTCACTTATACAACTGTTGTTGTCCTTATCAGGCCCTCATATTAATTTTGGGGTATACAACATAGTGGAAGAGAAAAGAAACAACTTAATTTTGGTTGTTTTGTTTTGTTTTTTAATTCTGTTTCAAGAGAACACACTTGAGACTCACCTTTATTCCACCCTGCACAACAATTGCTAACTTTAAAGGAATGCACCATGGATGCCTGTATATATCTATAATAGAATTTGTTTTTAAATGTCCAAGGCACTTTAGGCCTCACAAGCTCTTCCTTGGAGAATTCTAACACTGTCCTAGAAAGCATTTAGAGGCTCAGGAAAGAGAATGGAAGGCAGTTGTCCTTGTAGCAGTTTTAGAATTCTCCAAGGAAGAAGCTCTAGGAGCACAAAATGTATCATGCATTCAAAGACAACCTGTATTAAGGACACATGCAAGCACCTTTGAGACAGTTTTTTTTAATTGGAAAGCCTTAAGCTGGCCCATAAACAAAAGTAGTCTAAATTAGTTGGTGTAAACACCCACACACACAAAGCACACAGAGAACTTTTAGTCTATAAAAAATAACATTTCTGTTGAGGCGATCAGTTTTAACTGGCTAAAGTGTGAAATTAAAGGGACATTCACACAGGCTGCACTCTGAATGTAGAGTCTTTAACTAGTTGCATTTGCATATGATTTGCATTTTACTTATGATAAGGATCTGATGCCCCTCCTGTTTTCTCTCTTGCTCTGATAAAATTTATAGTTGCAGTAGTTTATGTTGCCTGAGAGAAACAAATGCCAACCATTCATTTACATGGTAGAACATTAATTCCCATTTTGGGGCACCATTGGATTAAATGCCAAATCAAACTCAAAAAGACATAACATAGAATAAATTAGATCTGTCTTTTCCTCAGTTCCACCTGTACTACTCCATAGTCTCATCCTGATTTCTCTCTCCTTCCCTCCCCTTCCCCATGTTATAATGTATGTGGGATAGTTAGACGATAGATAGATAGATAGATAGATAGATAGATAGATAGACAGACAGATCTCAGTCATAAAATAAAATAAAATAAACATCCAGTAGGTGACATTGCTACTTAAATGTCAAAACATATCTTCTTGCTCCTTATGGTGACATATTTCCACTATATTTACAGCTTTGTGTGCTACACTAGTAGCATTTCTTGGAAAAGTATGTGGGCATAAGTTTGCTGCAATAAACAGTGTGTTTTCTCAGAGCTTTTTCAAACCGTCACCATTTTCAAGTGTTATTAACTTCATTATTCTGTTTTCTGCTATTTTGAAACCTGACATGGATTTATCCCATATCTCCCAGAGGTTTTGGAGTGCAATTAGCCATTGGATTCACTGAGTAATTACTTCATTTTTCATGTAAAAAAAAAAAAAGGCACTTGATTTATTATATACTAGGGAAAGGACAGCTGCAGTAGGTCAACAGCAGTTAGGGGAGATTAGCAGACGTATTCCTCAGTACTTTGGTAGCAATCATTCCCCACAGGAACCTGATGTAGCTGAAACAGGAATGATGTCACTCAAGGCTTGGCAGTACCATGCCAGCTGACTATGCCACTTCTCTGTAGAATTAATATGACTGACTGCAGGGTAGCTTTGAATCTCTACTTTGCTGAGAGAGCTAGAAGACTGTGGAAATGATGGAGCTGCCAGAAGAAATTCTCTCAGAAGAACGAACCCATTTTACAATTCTGAAGAGGAGTTAAAAAAAAAAACTTGGCACAGATACATTAAAATGTTATGGGTAGTCGGGAGAGCAGGGAGGGAGACAGAAGGGAACAGGCTGTAATGTGTGTTCAAGAGACAGTATGTATCTGCAATTACTGTTTTTCCTTAATGGATTGCTAAATGTGTATCTCTGAATAGTTAAGGTACACTAAATAAATATTTATACATTAATCAGGCACAGGTATATTTGAATTGAGAGAAAATATGAAAAGTCCTTAACAGCATATGAGATTTTCAGTGGGGTGTTGTACTATATATTCACACTTGGAAATGTAGGAAGAAAAGATCTCTGAATCTTTCACCCAGACCTTTAACAAACATCATTTTTATTATTAACAAATATATTATTAAAAACATATGATTATTATTATTATTTACAGTTATAGCTTCAAGTCCTCCCAAATTAAGTTAGTTACTGTTATAGGAACAGTTTTTTTAAAAAATCATCAATTACACTGAGTCAGAACTTAACATGTTTTTATACATTATAATATAAATGGTATTGAACTCTAGAAAAAAAATTGAATAAGATCTGTCCCTACTCAACATGTGGCGTAGCAGATACAGATATTTATCGTGATCTCAATCTAGTTCCAGCTCAAGTAGACACAATGAATCAATGGCAATCTGGTAGGTTAATACTGCTATTGATTGGGTCTAAAATATTTGGGGCTGACCATTTGATTTAAACCATTGGATTTTGGTCATATCTATTAGATATTTTAAAGGCATATGATATATTCAAAGTTGGCTAATTTATGTGCACTTGATGAAGCTAGACAACAAGACAGTTATTTCATAGAAAAATAGTTTTCATTCATACACTGGTGGGATTACAAAGTTCCAGACTGGTTTGATCTTTTTTATAACAACAACAACATAATATGAAGAATTTGGAAATATTGAAAGTTCATCATTTAATCTGTGTGCATGTACAATGTTGCCGTAACAGTTTACTTTTGCTTTTTTTTTTTTTAACTTTTAGATACTCAAAACACACTTGCACGAATGCTACAAGCTGTTTGTCTGTGGTGCAAAACACATTATCTTCCTCTGTGTCTCAACACTTACAACAGACATCTCATGAGCCATGTGTTATTTCTCCACCAACATTTAGGGAGGTCACATCCCCCAAAACTGTAAAAGGAACTAAAGCAGTTACACAGCAGAATTGAAAGTATAATGTAAAATACTTCATTTCTTTATTAGTAGAGAAACAAAGTACCTAAAAATAAGTATTTATTTGTAGTTGGCTACTTCCAATTTTCTTCTTTTCCATTGTTCACCTTTCACAGAAACCAGCATCTTCCAAGCCTGTGGTGCTGTTGCTTCTATTCCCATACCATTTCTTCCCAGTTGCCTTCCTCACAGCTGGTTTTCTGAGAGATGTTGGTTGTTTAAGTTATCTCCCAATAGGGAATAGGATTCAGCACCATGGATAGTTCTTTTAAAGTCCACAATGAAATAGAGCATAAGTATAGTGCCTCGCTGACAGCCTCCACTGGTTCAAGAGTATAAAAACTGCTGATTGATTAAAGACTGAACATCACAATTTATGCCTGCTTCTTGTAAAATATTGACCATAAATTGTTCTTTTCTTTCATGTTGGAAGAAAACACAAATTCGGATGGTGAAATATAGATTTTCGTCTTCATTGTCTTACAATAGGAGCCCTTTGAAAACATTGCAATTATAGATGATGTAGATATGAGTGGGGGCAAAGAGGGGAGATGCACAGTATTACACTAGCAAAACAGTCTGGAACAAGTCTATGCATGTATATTGTAGATGTAGAAACAGAGGTAACTTAGGTTGTAGGTGAAGCTTGCTACTGTGGTATAAGTCTTCTGGTTATGTGCATTGATTGTGCATGTGGTAAATAAAGACCTAGAGATTGTCCTCTTTGGCAGACGAAAATAATTCCAGCTGACTGACTGACCAGTTTGTCAGTCCTGGTTTGTTGTAAAGATACTTATGTAAGCACCTCAGTATTTTTCCATGGGGGATAAAGTTTATTGGACCCCGCAGTGATCATTATAGCATACATTGCATACAGAACTATGCTTGGTGTATAATACAGAATGCTAGACTTGTTCATGGGACCGAAACAAATTCAACTGTCTACAGTATTTGATGTGTTCCTCTAATTATTGAGTGGATTGCTGATGAAGTATCTATATATATATAATTCTCTTGGGTATGTTGCCATTCCCAGTGTGCTGACTGGCTGTTAGGGAAATATACCCAACCAATTGTAGTGCTCTGTTGGCCAGCCAATCAGCAGCTTGAGGGTGTTTTCCAGCACTACCTCCTTGGCCTACAGGCACATCTTTGCCTGTTGAGCTGCAGTAACTACTCAACCAGCTCCCCTTGCTGTCTTAATATGCATGCATGGGGAAAAATAATGTTGCTTTCTATGTGTCCCCCACCATTTTTTTTTCCTTTTTTCCATTCTTTTCTTCCTGTCCTACCTTGTAATGTAGGTTTCCCCTCTTCCTCCGCTCTTCACCATAAAGACTTTCTGCACCCAAAAACTTGAGCCCATTGCCCTGTCCTTCTGCCAGGGTAATATTGCTTTAAGTGCAAAAGCAAAATGTTGTAGCAACAGACCACACACTAGAACATCTGAGATGGGTTTGTTCACAGCTGTGGCTAGGCAGAGGGATGACTAGCAAACACTCCTATATTGCCAAAGCACACTATGCATTGTGTGTGGGTTGGTGTTGTGGAGAAAGAGAAGTGTTGCTGTTGAGTTTGTTAATGAGGTTTGCTGTGTATATACTGTGTCTGTTTATACTGAAACTGAAGACAAAGACCTTCAGATATTTTTTTGATGAACTTTGATGTCTGTAAGTCTTTTTGTGTGGGAAAGTAGGTCAGAGCTGCTAGCTGAAGCCTTTTTTTTGTGCCCTTTCTGTTGTGCAGTTCTGCTGTTTTGGTTACTCCTTGGTTAGTTTGTCCAGCTGTGCCTGGTGCATCTCGGTAAGCCTATACTGAGTGGACACCTTCTACCCTGAGTAAAGGGTTGGGAAGGAGGTGGGAGGCTTCCTTGGGGTTCCAGGCCCTCTTATTCCTTCTTAGGGGACCCCTTAGGGTCCTCTGGCCACCCCTGGCTCTGCTTTCTATGGGGATAAAGACTTTCTTTACAAATGCTGCAGTGGATGGGCTGCCACCAGTGGGGAAAAAAACTCTCTGGCTGTTGGGAGGAGCAAAAGCCATTGAGGAAGGGGAATAGAATGGAGGCAAGTGGGCTCTCATTGGCTGCCAGCCTCCCCCCAATGCATCCCTCAAAGGGCAGCTGGTGTTGGAGTGGAAGGCTGAGGCTCTGCAGTCTGTTGGCGGGGCAAAGACTCACAAAAATGTTAGAGGTGACCATTCCACCCCTCCTTGGAGAGATTCCTTCACTCCCTTTTCTACTCATTTCTATTTTAAAAAGCAGTAGATAAGGATCCCTGGACCCCTCTTCTCTAAACAAGGCAGAACTTTTTCATTCTACTTTTAACAAATATCTAGACTAGTGTTTCTTAGCCTGTGGTCCGGGGACCCCCAGGGGTCCGTGGTGTCCTCACAGGGGGTCCGTGAAGGCTTGAAAGCTGCTCAGATCACCTCCTGACTGCAGTGGATTGGCCATGTGACAGGAGCCAAGGCACTGGCTGGCTGGCTTGGCCTGCACATTGCCATTCAATCCACTCCATCCACAAACTTGCAGGAAGAAGCAGGAGAAAAGTCTTCCCTTTCATTCCAGTGCCTCTGAGGGAAGATTTCATGGGTGTGGTTGTTATTTGGTATTATTAGGTATTATTATGATTATTAGCATTTTAAATCTAAAGTCTTGTGGGTCCATGGCAACAAAAGAAAAGGTTAAGAGGCATTGCTGTAATTGTATTATTATTGTTACCATGTATTCTTGTTATTATTATTGTTAGGGTTTAAAATTTTGAGTTAAATCTTGGGGGCCCATGGCAACAAAAGATATTTAAAGCAGCCCCTTCTAAAGAAAATATTAAGAGCCACTGGTGTAATTGTATTAGTATTAGTCATCAAAACTGATCAGTCTTTCTCCAGGTTGCAGTTCAATGTTGTTGATTTTTTTCTATGAAGTGAGATGAGTCTTTGATGTAGTGGGGTGTTTGTCTTATGTGAGTTTGTAATTTACTGTGTTATAGAACTAGACCAACTTTTGATGTGGGTTTTGATATTGCCACGCCAGTGCCATGTCGCTCCTGCTGCTGCTGTGATGGGACCCATGCAGTCAACTTGTGGTGGCAGTGGCAGCAGTGGGGGCAGGGCAAACAGAGCAACTCACCCTTAATGCACCACCGGTGCATGTTACATCGGGTACAGCTAGTATTACTAATTAGTGTTCTGTGTTCTGTAGTCATTTAAACTTGTTTTTCAGTTTTTCTAATAGCTGTCTACCTACCTATCTATGCATAGTATAGTATTATAACTTTTCAACCACTCGTTCATTCTATCACAGCAGGGTGGTGAGTATGTGCATGAGGGCTGGAGTGGGGAGCAGGATTATTCCTTCATCCATTATTGCTACATTCCCCAGTTCTGTCAGCATCCTGTCCATGGAATGTGATCATATCCCCAGCCCCTTAAAGCAATCTAAGTATGCTTCAGTTGTTTTACCCATCACTTTGAGTGCTCTGCATGCTATCCTGTGAGCCATTTCTAGACAACCAGAGATCCTAGCCATTACCCAACGGAGAAGGCATTTAAATTTGAAGTGTTTCTGAAGATAGGAGGTTTCCTGTACACCCAGGTTAGGACCAGCCAATGGGCTGGATGTAGCCTCTGACAGTTTCATGTCTGGCCTGTAGCCAGTGCTTCCTAACCATGTCTATCTTCTGCCTTTTTTGCTGCAACCCAAGCAAGGTATCCCCTGAGCAGATAGATTGTTTTGCCCCTGTTTGCTTGGCTTTAAAGTTAAGTGGACTGGTGGGGGCGGAGATCAAGCAAAAAGGAGAAAGTGTATATGTGCTTATGCACATGAACAACCAAACAGTTGTGTGTGCATAGATGGATGATGTAGGTCAAAAGTGCGGGGCTGGTTTTTTTCTGTATGTGAAAGAAGGAGAACAGGGTCAACATTGCCCCCCTTCTTTCTCTTTCAAAAAATAGAGCAATAGAAAGATTAAAAGAGAGTGGGGAGGTAATGTAGTCCTCAGTGGAAGGAAGGTGCTCTTTGTTGACATGTGGATGCTTCCTGGTTTATTGCAGACAGAAATTCCTTATTCAGCTGCAGCTCATTTGTAAGGAACACAGATAATGGTGGTATTGTTGCTATGAAACAAGGAAAACGGGGCACTGAAAACTATGAATGGAGTTCATCAAAAGACATGGCAGATACAAGTTAATATTTTCAATGGATTTCTTGGATTTAGACTGTTTTAATGAAGCCTTTGGGGCAAACACAACTAAAATCCTCAGTGTTCTGTTTAAAAAACTGGTCTCTTCCCATAAATTCTAATTTATATTACTCTGTGTTTACAAAGAACTATCATGTTTCACTTGTAAAGTTGGGTACAGAATTAGGTAATTTTTTATATTCACTTTTAAATCACTACTTCATCCCATCCTATTTCATATATATTTGTGAATTTAAAAAATGATTCAAACAAAATAAAAAAATCCTACATATTTCTTCTACCATATAATTTGAATTTTTCAAACATTCTCTTTTATTGAAAATCAGTTCTATTGATATATGCAATTGAGCACACAATTTTCTCAAATAAATGCAATTTTGAACATCATTTTCCCAAATGTGCAGGGTTTTTTTGGTGGGGGGGGAGAGAAAATGAATCAGATTTGTCTGTTTCAAGTGCTGATTCATTACTGTCAGGAAGCCTATCTGAACTAGGCCTCACTTAATCCAGCCAGGTTCCTGTCATGCACAGTAGGTGCCATGGTATTATTTATGTTGGGAGGGGATCTGGAATGTGGGTACCTTAAAGCTCCCAGGCCTGAAGAGTGCACAGCTTATCTCCAAGGTCACACAGCTACTGAGGGCTTGAAAATGAAGCGGACGGAGATGCTGGTCAGGGGGGTTGAGTCAAGCCTCTGATTTTAAATCCTACAGTTTCTTTCTGTGAACCAGTTCTGCCAATATTCCTGGACATGTTCACTTCTTTACCTCTGCAATAAAACACTTTCACTAGTGACTATTGTCTGACTGAATTGAAGTCTGACTTGATCCTTACAGGTACATCTTTTGTTCTTCCCACAGCACATGTCTCCTATCAAATGGTAGACTGAGCCTTGAACCACAGACCCCATACTGGACAAGTCCCCCTGACCCATAAGTGTAATTCATGAATGATCTTATCCAAATGAATGTGTTTCAATGTGCAGAAAAGTAATTAAGCTCAAGCCTGATACTAATTGGATCATGAAGGTTTAGATCTCCACCTCTCTTCTCCACCATCCTTTTCCTAGATTTCTCCTGGAGAAGGCCAGAAGCCTTCTTCAGGCCATGTAGCTTGAAATGAGTGTCAGTGTGGATTCTCTCTTTTCCAATGGAAAATATGGGTATATTTTCCAATTCTTTTGCCTTTATTTCCAGTTTAGATCATTTTGAAGTTTAGTACTCCATTTCTGCCTTTGCCAGATGGAGTATTCAGAATATCCTCTAGTAAAATGGGTTTAGTGAGGAAAACACTGAGTACTGCATTCCCCATGTTCCCTGGCAGCAATATTCATACATTATGACTGAGTCTTACTTTCGTCAAGGCTTCTCCAAGAGCAAAAACTCTTGCTGCCTGCCTCCATGGGGTATTGCTTCTGGCAGCAGACAGGCTTGACTATTTCAACTTGGGCCTGAAAAAAAAATGTTTCCTGTCAAGGGCTTTAATGGACAACAAAGGACATGAAACAAAGGGAAATTAAAATTTAAACAACAATATTTGTTTTTAGAAAAAAGATATTCATTTCAGAGACCTGAAAGTGGCATGATCAAAGCATCATTGTTTGTGAGTAGTATAGCATCTAAGGGATTTCTTGAGCAACCAAGATATGTTATTTAAATATTACACAAGCAAAATTTCTCAGAAGACTGATATATCCTTACAAGTTTCTATATTTTGCCAAACCTGAATGTCAAACTGACGTTTTGGGTAAAAGGGCAGGGGCAGTTTTGAGACACCTCAGAGTATTCAAGGGAAGCTGGAAAAGACATGTTGTGTCTCCTTTAACATCTCTATAGGTATTTTTGTTTACTAGTCTTAGATGTTTTGTACAGCTTTTAAAATTTGAAGGGCCAGAAACAACAGCTGGACAAAATATATGTTTGGCACACATGGGAAATCACAGCCCTATCACTTTCAGCTCTTTGGAACCCTGTTTTGGGTTATTTCCCCTCCTCTAAGAACAAAAGTATTGAGTTACATTAACTATCTTGAATATCAGAGCAACATATCTTCCAAAGCAGGATGGGACTTTAATGGTTTTGGGAAAAGATGGAAATCATACAAACTGCAGACTGCATGCAGCTTCCCAAGATCATTGTGGTGGTCCCTTGAACCTCTTCCTACTATCCAGAAATAAAATATCAGCCACAAATGGAGTATTACCACTCTGAGAAGCTTCTAAGAGTAGGGTGTTTCTTCTCTGAATTATGGGAAAGAGCCTTACTTCAGTAAGTGTGTAAAGTTTTTTTCTACTGGTTTCACCCCCACCACCACCACCCAAAAAGAAACCAAAAGTGAACTTTCAGACAATTCTATTTTTTAAATAAAATGCAGAAAAAAAATACATTGTTAGAGGCGGTACAGTCTGCTACATGTTGCTGGGGAGTAAAATTGGTCCCTTGATCTCCAAACCTTGTCAATCCCTACCTTAGAGTTGTGACATCTTTCCTTTAACAGATGTAAATATAAACAAAGAGATTTGTTTTCCATGGTGACTCAGAAGAAAAAAGAGAAAACACATAGAAAATCCTTCTTATATTTAATCTTTCTCTCCCTGCTTATATACACATGAAATAAACTGTGTAATGAAAGTTTTAAGATCCTCAGTCCGATGCATGCCACTAAACAGAAGTAACCACATCTTACCAAGGAAATTAATAAACAATGTGCAACTTCAATATTTATTAAACTCCTAAGAGGTGCCATGGGTGTTTTGTCTCCTTTTTCATTTCCCATTACTTTTCATTTATTTGAATTTAACAGACTAATCTTACTAACAAGATGGTGATAAAATAAGATGAGCATTCATCTTGGCAAAGGCAGTGAGAACTCATTTATGATGTGTTCCTCATTTCCACTTCATTTTTCTTGTTTATACACCAAAGTGCTGAATTACAATGGGGTAAATTATTTGCAGTATCACATCACAAAGAGAATCTTACTTGTAATAACAAAATATGTCATTAGAACCATCATCATTTATTCTTTCATAAAGATTATTGAAACACAACATTATGCAAGTGCCGAGGTCTCTTACATACAAATTTCTAGCTCAGTCTACATGTCACTGAGGTGAGAGAACTCTGTTTGGGCTATGCTTACTTTGGTGGATGTTAGGCACTGCAGTACTCTACGGTGAACTCGCCATGGGTCAGTGTAAGAGGCGCGCTCCAAAAAAGTGATACAAAGGACTCCCTGAAACAAGATCTCAGGCTCGGCCAAATTGATCACCAATAATGGTCCACCCTGGCCTCACATCGGGAGGCATGAAGATGCACTATCCACAATGCTGCAGCTTTATTTGAGAACTCACGCCGAACAAGTCCTGAAGAGAAATGACAATGCAGAAAGAATCACAACCCAGAAACATCACCCAAGGAGACCTTCTGCTGTGCTTTCTGCAACTGGACTTGTTTATCTTGGATTGGCCTTTTTAGTCATCAGCGCGCTTGCAGAAAGTGCGGGATGAGTCCTTCCTGAATCTTCGTTTGCGAAGAAAAGCCAGAGAGAGATACTTTGGTGGCCAGCCTAGAGATGTCTGAAGCAAAACGCTTTTGGGCACCAGGCACATTTTGGGAAAATGTGCATTGACAGAATTGAAAAAATGATATAAAACTGTCTAGAAAAGAATTACAAGTAACTTAATGAGGAAAGAATATATAATCACAATATTAATGTTAAAATATTGGTATTTGCTGGTATTCACTGGGATTTGATTCCAGGATGCCCTTGGATACCACAATCCATGGATGCTCAAAACCCATTATATACAATGGCATAGTGAAATGGTGACCATTATATAAAATGGCAAAATGAAGGTTTGCTTCTTGGAATTACCTTTTTTAATATGTTCAAGTTGTGGATGGCTGAATCGTGGATGCCAAATCTGTCAATACAGGGGGCCAATGGGCCAAGTCCCAATTCAGTGGGACTTATTCCTATGTACACTTGTCCTAAATTCTATTATAACAGACAATATTTACCTCATGCTAAAATAAACTACTTATTTTCAAAAGTGCTGCTACATTCCTTCATCCCCCAGTTCCATTCTGAACTTATTTTAAAGCTCTGGTCTTTCTGTTTATTCAAGTGAGTCTCTCTCTTTCTCTCTCTCTCTCTCTTTCTCTCTCTCTCACACACACACTAATTTTTATTATGGAAATATAATATGAGTTCTTACAGGGAAAGAAGGAGAGCTATCTAAGGGAGAAAATTATCTAAGGGACAGTATGAGACCAAAGGCTGAGTGCAGAAACACATACTATAGATTGCATGAGTTTTAAACATAACATCTTTAGAGGGTGTTTTCACATTTTGAAGAGTCTACCAAATATATGCAAAAAAAAAAAAAAAAACAAAACAAAACAAAAATGTGGAAGATAGCTATATATAAACAAGATGGAGGATAAAACTGGATCTATGATTGTACTGGAGCAAATATACTTTACATTTTCTCACCATGCTCCAAGATCATGCATTGCATTTTCTCTAACAATGGAAATTAAAACAATAACTGGTTATTAATTACTACTAGGCCACTAGAACTAATTTGGTTATGTCAAGGGCAGAGCAGCATCATATGCTGTCAAAATGGTAAAATATCTGTTAATACTTCCATGTTTGTATATTAGATGGAAGGTGGAGTCCAGCCTTTATGAATGAAGAGTGCACAAGAATTTTGAATACAATCTAGGTTACTCAAAACATAATAAAAGTTAAGGAAGGGAAGTACTGTGATGAAAAAGTTATGACAAAGTTGAGTCTTTTCATTCTACTTTAGAATAACATGGTTCAGGATGTTGTACAACATTATTTTTGTTTTGAAAACTTGATTTTACCACAATTTGATTTATGTCCCCCCAGCTGTAAAAAAAACAATAGAAAACATACGACTATAAAGATATTTATGTATCACAAGTAGATGTATGTAAGATTCTAGAACTTCATGATCCAAATAGAAGGACATTCAATCAATCGATCAATCAATCAATCCTACATTGCATAGGGCAGAGAATAATGTTCCACCCATGCAGTTCTGATGTGGCTACTGCTGCCTGACCATATAAGCCTGCTTGAAAAGCTATGTGTGCACTCTCTTGGCCAGGGGAGGGTGAGGTCTCCACTTAGTGGCTGAAGAAGATTGGGGACAACTGGCAGCATCTGGCTTCACTTTTGCAATCAGGAGGAAACCACAGTGTCTTCCTCCCAGATCTCTACTGAGGAGAACACTGGAGATCCAGAAGGGAGACTTTTTTTTTGTTATAGTTGTAGCCAGATGCTGCCCAGGCACCTCACACACTCCCCAGCCCTAAATGGATGGCTCCACCCTTCCCCAGCCATTAAATGGTTGAGAGATTGTTCACGTCTGCCTTATGTAACAGGGAAACACCATGAAAGAATCTACTGAATAGCTTTTTGTGTAATAGATTTTAAAGGACATGTGTATGGCTAGCCCCAGGAAACATGTATACTACATGTCACCAACCGGATTCCAGCCATGATTCAGGACCATTTTTGGTTGTGACAAATCATAACACTTCTGAAATGAAATACTTCTCTTCTGACTTCAGAAGAACAGTGCAGTGTCTGTATCAAGAATATCTGTACCAAGAGATATATTCAGCAGCCTGTCTCAGAAACTGCAAAGCTCATCATGGCCCATTTCCTTTCAAATTGCTCAAGAAAACAAATGACAGAAAAAATGTGAAAGAAATGTTTCAGAAGCAATTTTTCTTGTGGCTAATAGCATTCCTCAGCACGTGAAAAAGTCTACTACTGTGCTTCATCTCTGCTTAGTGTAACTCATATCCAGTCTACCAAAGTCTCTTCTGAAAGGAAAGAGAATTTCAATGCAAGTTCTTCATGTAATTTAGAACCGATTGCTCATTAATCTCTGGAATCATTCCTGAAGCTGCCTTCTGAAAGCAAGGGAAGTAACTGGCTGCAAACATCAGACTGCTGTGTTTCTCTACATTCCTTTTGTACAATATTTATCTTCTCATTCATTGTTTACACATACAATATTATTGGTAGACAATAATTTCACAGAGAGTTTAAAATAGCTAGTCAGTAGCATTTGGTCACAAATGTTGAATATAGTTTGGCCACAGGATCTAGGTAGGTTAGGTACTGTATGAATGCATTTTATTTGACACAATAGGTTTGATGTGTGGGAGGGACTTTGCTGATTTCATTGTCCTTATTAAATGCACTCAGAGACTAGTTGAGATGAATTCTTTGGCAGTGATTATCTGTGTTGTAACAGGGGAAGGTAGAACAGTTCTCAACAGGCATTGGGTTTTGGGTTTGTTTGTTTTTTTGGTCCAAATGGCAAAAATAATCCTCACGGAATTCATAGGGAATTCCCTCTGTCCAAATGAGATACGACATTGTATCAAGGTATTCAGAAGGAGGGGGGCAAACATCCAAAAACAAAACACAAAGAACAGTATGATAGGAGACTTCAGGTATTTCCCAATATTTTTTTTAAAAAAGAAAAAACTCCAAGGGAAATGTGCACACCTGACCATTAAGACAACCACATGAATGTTTGTTTGATCTGCAGGGGGGAAAACAGACCTCCTACTGGTCAGGGGTGTGCAGGCATGATTGTGTGTCCCCCATTTTTTTTACACAAGAGACCTGGTGGCAGCTCGTAGGGCAGCCACAGGGAGGAGGAAGCGGAGGTATCTGGGAAATTCTCCTCTTCTTCCTCTCCCCACTGATGTCTCCCCCCCATGCCACTGCCACCAAAATCAGTGAAGGGAGGAAGGTTTTCCCCATTCTGTGCCTTCTCTGGGTGGTTTGTAATTCAATTCTTTCTGTGAGGGAAGGAGCTGTCTTGCAACTGCCAAGAGAAACAATGGGGGGGGGGGTTCATCTCTTTGGCTCAGCTTCTGCTGGGGTGGGGAAGGTTTCTTCTGTCCTGTGGCTTCTCTGGGTGGCTTCCAACACAGCTCCTTCCATGACAGAAGGAGTTGTCTTGCAAACTACCCAGAGAAGCAATGGTGGGAGGGAGGGCTTCATTGCTTCAGCTCAGCTTCTGCTGGGATGTTCTCTTTCTCTTCCTCACAGTGGCCACCCTGCTGGTTCCCCTTCACCTTCACATGCCCATTTCCACAGCAAACGAGGATGCCTGTGATCAACCAAACAACACATACAAAAACCCATTAAAACAAATCACAGCTGTGCAAGTTGCTTTTACTGTGGAGCTATCTGCTTCCTTTTGCTTCATATAGAAGAGGTCTGGGTATCTGGCATCCATTAGCTGAACACGTGTTATTCATGCAAAAGGTCCTTATTTCAATGTGTAGCCTCACTAGAAAGAACTGAGGTGATACTTCTTTTTTTCCCCCAACCACATTTCCTGTTAAAGGCTGTAAGCCAGTGGAGAGTAGAGGCACATGCTTGCAGTGGGCAGGACCTATCCTTTTCTTCCTTCTCTCTTCCCTTCTCTTTTCCCACTTATCTCTGCCACTATCTTCTCTCTCACACATGCTTGCTTTCTCTTCCTCTTTCCACTATTTCATACAACTTCTTCCTGATAGAACACTGCTAACTGCGGAGAGGGGATTTCTGTGAAAAGGGTATTTGTAGTCTCCTACTGTTTTACAAATCAGATAAAAAGGGTTGGGTTCTTAGCCATACAATGATAGTTAAAGTGTATACTGGTGCAGGAACAATTCATTTGTTCCTCCCTGAGAACCTGCCATGGAAGATGTCATAATCTCTTTTGTAATGCACTCAAAGACTTTGTAGTGTATATAGATTTGGAAGTGTTTGGTGTACTTGTAATAGAAGAAAATGGAATAGTTCCAAACAACCATTGGTTGAACTGCACTGATAATTTGGAGTAGCAGGGTATGCTGAAGATAGGATTGCCGTATCAATAGATGAGTTGGATCTCACCTTGCTTCTAGTTATGCTAATTGGTGCCTGTTTGGGCCACCATCTAGCCTAGATTCCAAGTTTTCATTTTTTATTTTTATTTTCTTGGGAAAAAAATATATATCCAGCCATTGTAGGATCAGCATTATGGAGTAAAATTTCACAGTTCTTTCTAATTGTTTTGTAAGAAACAACCCACCTCCTCTTAATGTGTTTAGTCAATCAGTGAAGTTTCATACCTACAGTAGCACTAAGAGTGACTATAGAGTTACTATACTTAAACACCCCATATTTTTCGATCTAAAGTCCAGTCCTAGTGTCACATGGGACTCTCCATATCCCATATTTCTTGACCCAGCCTTTGTCAATTTCTTGTTTACTTTCTAGCGTGCTCCATTTTAAACAGCTATAGCTGGGGCTGGTTTTTGTGGTGCAGAGTTTATGATGGATAGGTTGGATGACTTGAGAGGCTCTAAGAAGAATTTTGTGAGGGACAGCAAGGTTTTCACTCAGTGGCATGTGCTTTTCTTTTCTTTTATTTTGAGTTTGTGTACATTATCAGATGGGGGAGACATCCCAGGACAGGGACAACAGGAGACTGTTAAAAGGCTTACCTTTCAGACAATGTTTTCCCTGGCCTGTGGAGCTCCCATT
Source organism: Gambelia wislizenii (assembly GCA_030847615.1). NCBI lineage: Eukaryota > Metazoa > Chordata > Lepidosauria > Squamata > Crotaphytidae > Gambelia > Gambelia wislizenii. The sequence continues at coordinate 188,701,737 of JAUMIR010000003.1, read as the reverse complement.
CTGCTCCTGTTCCCCCCTCCCGCTTCCTCTTATTCATGGGAAAATCCATGAATAAGAAGTCCGTTCCATTACAGCAATGGAATGACGGGCAAGTTAAAAGATGACCAGTTATGCTGGTGCAATGCCAGCATCACATGACGTCACCAGGAGGTCTGTGCCAAAATACTTCCGGGTACGATTGGGACAGCCAGATAAGTGTCACCCTTCCCCCACCCTCCCTGGGTTACTTGGAGTTTGTAATGTGTGTTTTAGGGCTTTTTTTTTTTTTACGTTTGTGTTATTTTTTATTATTAAATTATCTGTGTGATCATTCTCTCATGAGAATGAGTGGGATTTTGTTACCAGGAAGTGAATGAGGCTGAGAGAGAGCCCCATTTCCTCCTGGGACGCTGGAAGGGAGGGGGAGCAATTTTCATACCACAATCAGGTAAGTGTGTGGGAAAAAAATTAACTTACAGGAATGGGAGTGGGGTGGGAGTGGGTCGGGTGGGGGCATATCGGGACAGAAACAGTTTACAAGGGCCCGTGTGATAATCTCCTGTGTGTGTCCCAGAGGATGGAGAAGAAAAGAAGGCTACTTCCCTCTCCAACTAGCCAAGGGATGGATCTATAGACTTGCTGTGGAGGACATGGCACACCAGCTGAATTTACCCAATAATTCAGCCAGACCACCATCCACTTCCACTGCCACCTTTCTTTGAGATTCCTGTTATCCCTTCTTTGGACTTTGGCTGACTTTCTGTGGAGAGTGTATGTTATTGAGTGGACTCAATTGGTAAGTGAGACTAATTGATGTCAGTGAGGGAAATAATTCACGAGGAGTCTGGACTTTATAAACAAAACATAAAGATTCCTTTATTAACTGAATGTTTGTAACACCAGTGCTTCAAAACTTTTAATTTTGTTAATTACTAAATATCTCTTAGTCCAGCTCTGTGGTGACCATTGCATATAAAAAGATAATATTATTTGAGCCCTTAATAATAAAACCAGAAAATACCAGACTCAATCATTCTTTCTTAGACTCTTAATTTCCACTCACTATATAATCCATTCAGCCTCAACATTTTCTCAAGCAGAGATCATACTGCACATAGCCATCACATAACTAAACTAAAAAACAACCAAACAACTGACACTCTCAATTGTTATACACATCTTTAAAACTCTAGGAAATCCCTCCCATAACAGCTTCCTGCCATGGGATTGGCTCATTCATGCTTTCTTCCCATTTGCTCAGCAGCATTCCATCAACTGCTCATCACACTTGCCCCACTAAATTCTCCATCTCAGAACTGATTCCATGCTGCTGTTCCTGATTATTTATGTCTTAACACACCAAGAATTTGCACGAGCACTTTAAATGGTCCATGGTCTGCTATTAGTTCCCTTAAGAAGCCTAAAGTGTGTGTGTGTATCACTTTATATAATATATGTGTGCATCACTATATATATATACACACACACACACACACACAGAGTTGCCCCTGCACATTTGCGACTTTCACATTTGTGGTTTTGATTATTTGTGGAAACTGCCTGCCCCCCCCCCGCCCCACTGCTCAACACACTGTTCCTTCCCAAGGCAGTGAGGGGCTTCTCAGGAAGCCCGTTGCTGCCTTGGGAAGGAGTGGGTGGGAAGCAGCTGGCACACTCGTGCTACACCCACTCCCTTCCCAAGGCAGCGAGGGGCTTCTCTGGAAGCCCGTCACTGCCCTGGGAAGGGGGGTAGGAACCAGATGGCGTGCTTACTCTCCACCCCACTCCCTTCCCAAGGCAGTGAGGGGCTTCTCAGGAAGGCCGTCACTGCCTTGGGAAGGGGGGGTGGGAACCAGCTGGCACCCTCCCGCTTCACCCCACTCCCTTCCCAAGGCAGCGAGGGGCTTCTCAGGAAGCTCCTCGCTGCCTTGGGGAGGGACTGGGGTGGAAAACCACTTGCCTGCAGGCTCATTTCTTATTTGCATTTTTTTCACATTCGCGGGGGTTGCCCCCGCGAATGTGAAAGGATGACTGTATGTATATTGTTATCCAAGGTCACCTAGTAAATTCCATGACCAAACAGGGATTTCAACTTGGGTCTCTGTCTTCCAAATCTAGCATGTTACTCTATACTACTCCTCTCACAAGAGCAATTATTATTTTTTAAAATGGTACCAAGGTCAAAACATAGTGATAGAAAAATTGCTACAAAAAATGTGTTGAATTTGCATAATTAGAATGAAAACCAACAATATGCATAATTATAATTTGCATAATATGTAAATTAGATGGCCATATTTAAGGGGCTAGAATATGGCAATCCTAGCTGAAGGGCATCGGAAAAGCACAGAGAAGACAGGTGCTTAAGAAACCATAGTTCCAGGACATGTTGAGAAAGGTTTGGCATAGGATAAATGAACAAGAATAAAAAGAGAAGGTCAGAGAAAGGCTTTGTTCTACACTTGGACTAATAGTGGACAGAGGAGAGAGATGCAGATGCTGAAGTGTACTGATGCTTTGGAATAAACAGTTACACTTTTTGCATCTAACCTGTTGTTGCTCTTGTGTGCCTTTAAGTTGTTTTTGAATTATGGCGACTCCAAGGAAGAATCACAGGGTTTTCTTTGCAAGATTTGTTTAGCAAGAGTTTGCTTTTGCCTTTCCCTGAAGCTGAGAAAGTGGGTTCCACCTAGTGGGTTACCATATCCAAGCAGGGATTTGAATCCTGGCCTCCAGAATCATAGTCCAGCGCTCAAACCTTTATCCTATGCTGGCTCTCAGTATGTAACCTAGTGCTCATAAAATCTTTATTGAAATGATTGGTCTCAGCTGTTAAATGTTTTGCTTTTCCTGTGTGATTCTTGAAGTGATTTGCTTGCAAGTTTGTTCATATAATCATGAAACATTTCAGTTCAGTTATTTTATTTTTCTATTAATGTACAAGTATATCTCAATTAACAAAGTAGATGCAATCTTGGAGATTGCTTTTTAATCCAAAGTATGGTGCCAGAGGCAGAGAAAAGCCTGGAAAGAACAGGGATAGGTTCCTGTGTGTGTGTGTATGTGTGTGCTCGCATGCCCTCAAGACGTCTGTCAATTCATGGCAAAGCCTTGAATTCCATAGGGCTTTTTTAGGCAAGGAATACTCAGAAGTGGTTTTGCCAGTTCCTCCCTCAAAAATATAGCCTACAGAATCTAGTATTCCTATGCTTAAAAAAATCAGTTCAACATATTTCAGGAAACTTTATATTCAGAACCAATAAATATTCCTGAAACAACCAGTCAAGCAAGCCTTGAGTAAGTAAACAAAGAAAGAAGAAACTTTCTACAGACCATTTGAGGGCTTCCTCCAAATGTTAGGCTCTCTCCTTTGCTTTTTTCATTTTCAATTTTATCACACAGCATCTCATAGCATTCTAAAGGTTTGACTACAGTTCTCCAAGGCTTGTGCTGGAGGACTCCGAGTGTGTGTTACTGAAACCTGGACACAAAAGCTTAGCTTATAACTTACTGAGGTACTGCTGGTGGGAGCTTTGGAAGTCCTCTACATCCAGTTCCTGTCTCTCTGTTTTTCTCCCTGTAAATATTTTAGTTCCAGTTAATTTTTCTTAGTGATGTAAGTCTTCTGTATTACTGTTATTACACAGGGTGGTGCGTTCATGGTGACAACTTCAATCCCGGTGATAGGATTCCTTAGGCTGGTGGCACTGGGAACTTTTTCTTTTCCACTGAGTAGGAGAAGTAGGAGGGACACCATTTCTATTCATTTGTATTGAAAAGCCTTCATAAAAAGCTTCACTAGCTGAGGATTTGTTAACCAAGGTATATGTATATTGTGTTGAATATGTCACTTGGTGATGTACAATTGACAGCCATTCACTTACCAGCTTCCATAGCAGATTCCAGGTATGCATACATGTAATTTTTTCAAGAAACCAAAATTCAAGGAGTGGGAGTTCTTGGCTATGATATAAAATGAACATCCACAGCAATGTGGGATCATTAGCTCAATTTATAATTCTGGAATCTCAAAATGTAAGTTTCAGCAAAGTGCTTTTAAAACTTCACTGGCAGTTTTTCCACTTAATTTAGATAGCTTTAAACAAGGCTGCACATCTTGTGACCCATCAAATGGAACACAGCCCACCAGCCATCTGTTGATCGGCCTGTCAGCTTTCTTCAGTCACAGGAGATTTACCAAACCCCTCATAGTAATGCCTGGCAGGCCAGCACCATTCATGGCTGTGTTGTCTTAATGGATCACAAGATGAGTAGTTGATATCTTTAACTCTACTGAGCAGAATTATTTGCAAATCCAGTGGGCAGATTACTGAGAAGAGAGGTCATTTCCCATCTTTCTCAGTACTCGAATCTTCTGACCAGGGGAAGGAAGAAAGACATATGGAAGCACATAACTTTGCAATGTCAGATGTCTCAAATGTATGAAACATTTTGAACTTCAAGTTCCAGATCAAACCAAATGATAGTTGTTTTACATGTAGCAGTAGGATTAGACTTTTATCCCTGTAGATCAGGTGTAGCTGACTGCAATCAGTTCAGACTAATTTTCAGGAGAGACAATTAAGTGTGTTTTGGAAAAGGAATCCGGAGTGAGTGGGTGAATCAAGGGCCACAAAATCATTCTTAAGTACATGGGACCCCTGGGCCATATTTTTCCCACCCCAGTGTAGATTAAAACATTAGGGGTGAAATTAATATTTGAAAATATTTTTTTTTAAATTGTTGAAAAACGGAGGGTTTTTGTTTGTTTGTTTTTTGGTTGGTTGGTTGTTATTTTTATTTATTTTTTTGTGAGTGTCAGGAAACCATGAGGAAATGAATCTTAAATAGGTGACAGTCTTCACAGTTAGGGACTTATTTTGTGTAAAAAACAACAACTTGGGGGGTGTATATGGGGTGGTTGGGGTTTGTGCACACGTGCAGAAAACAAGTTTCTCATGCAGAAAACAACATTATATGTGCCAAAAATAAAATATATGTGCAGAAATCAAGTGGCCTGTGCAGGAAAACAGCATTTCCCTGTCTTCAATACAGGAAATATGCAATTATACCCACATTGCAAGGATATATTGTGACATAAGGAGAAGAGACTCCCCTTCACCACTTTTGTAATGGATGAGTAGCCCACACTAAAAACGTGTATATGCAGCAGTTAGAAAAAGCACATCTGTTTTGGTGGATGAAATTGAAATGAAGGAAACCACATGGATGCTAATATTATTAGGGTTTTTTTAAAAAAAAAATCACTGATCTCTTTCTAAGGAATCTACTAACTAAACTGTCTCAAACAGAACAATTTCTGCAAACATCAGATATAATTGATAGCCACCTCTACATTCCAAGATCAAACTACCAGTCTAGAATAAATCTCAGTTTAGTAATAAACTAAGTGACCCTTGCAGGAGAACTTTTATTGGAGACTATCAGAGAGCGCTGTGTCAGGAAACATAGTATGAAGGGCTTATTGCCATTCTGAGACCTATAACCTTCTACAGCACTTTCCTAAGCCTCTGAGCCACACACTCTTGAATTATAATTGGAGACACGTTTCACCCTTGCAACCAAAATGGCTGGCACTCAGAATGTGTAAGAGTGCCCCACCTTTACAGAATACCATCCCTTGTGTTTTCGTATGACTCAGTGCTTCTGAAGTTGTTCCTTGTATTGTACTGGTGTTACCCAAGGAGGTCTTGTAAATTCCAAGAAAATGGCAAGTTTCTAATATGTTGGGAAAATTAACAGCAACTTGACTTAGCAATGTGATAGGGGGCAACAGAGAAGGGGATCTTTACACCTTTATATACTCCTACTCTCTCTGAACAGACACAAACAAACACAAGATGAAAAGTTAACACTGATATTTATTAAAGACATAAAAATGATAACACTAAGTATGCACATATTCATACATAAAGCATTCACACAAGGCAACTAGGAATGGAAGAACAGAGGTTGCCAGAGGGATAGGTAGGGAGATTTCTGGGGGAATACTACACCTGTCTTGTAGTCTGAAGTTCATTGATCAAACCAGCAGAGTGGATGGATGAATCTGGAGCTGCTAACACAGAGTGACTTGGAGTCTATAGGAATATATTCTGTGCACCCTGGCTACACAGAGAGGCAGAGTGCCCCCAGGAAATCGAATCTGTTTGCAATGAAGCAGACTTTGGGGGCAATATTTATACCAAAAATAGGCCCTAACTGGAGCAAGTTCCTGATATGAAACAATATATCCCAGGAGCCTACAAGGATTGCACAGTGAGTTTCCTGGTCTTTGGGAATGGGTGGCTGAAGATGCTAATGTGTCTAAGCTTTCCTTAATGTCCAATGATTGGATTCACAAAGCTTGAGCTGCCTCCTCTTAAGGTTGGGTGATTAAGGGAGGGAATTTCGAAGCCAGCACACAAAGGATTGCTCCATCCATCTGTTGTCTACTGCTTAGGTATAAAGTGGAGACTGTGTTCCCTTGACCTTTTGATGATTCCTCACAGTTCAGAATTTGTCTGTAGTCCTTCCTTTGGGCAAAGCATGGCTTTCAATATGTCTCTGAAACTATCCTGCTCTTCCCTGTGGAAGACCACATTGATTAGCCAAATTATTAACAAGCCAATTTTGGGGGCTTCTGGGGGCTTAAAGGGTGCTTATACACACACACACACATACACACACACACACACACACATATATATATATATATATATATATAAACCCTCAGACCTGGGACTCAAGACAGCTTACAAAATAAAGAACACATATAGGTGAAAACATTCAAACATATTTTTAAAATGCAAGTGGACTATTTATAGAATTAAAAAAACATTTAAAACACATCTATTAAAAACATTAATATAGCACAGCATACTAATAAATCCCTTCACTTATTAAGCAAATGATCCCCAAAACCTGTTGAAATGAAAAGCTGTTCATTTTCTCATGGAATTATATGAGCAAGATGCCCTACCATTTCTAGGAAAGGAGTACCAGAGTCTGAAAATAGCCACTGAAAAAGTCCTCATGTGTTCCAATCAAACATACATGTGAGGGTGGCAGGACTGGGAGAAGGCCTCCTTGAAAGACTCTTGCATAGTCTTAACAGGCATGATGGAGTCCTTTCAAATAGCCTGGAGCTCAGCTGCATAGGGCACTCAGGGTGGGGAAAAAGGATGCTTCATGATCCCCTGCTGTGTTTTCTACTCCAGGAAGCTCCAAGAAACAACTGCAGAGTATAGATGTTTCTTAGGGCCACTGAGGGCAGGAAAGTCTCCTGCTGTGGTTTCAAATGCCCAACCAGGCTGTCACAACATCTATCATGGTGGCTGAGGGCAAAATTCTCCCTTCCATTATCAGTTGTCATTCAAATGGCCTTGACTAAGAAGATTTCTGTGTGTATTTCAAAGTCCATTGCATTTGTTCAGTGTAGCTTAGTCCCATGTAAATTTACATAGGATAGAAAGTGTTCAGCCTTAGTTATTCCTGGGAGCACTCATCTAGAAGAACAGTCTCTCCCCAACATCATGGTCATTTAGTTCACTTCTCAATAATAATCCTAAGAGGACTCAACTGCCCAATGTTCTTCAAAGACAGCCCATGTAGAGCAAATTATAGTAATCCAAATTAGATGTAACCTTGGTCAGCTCAAGTGCCTCCAGGAATGGGGGTGGCATGCACACTAGCTTTAACTCTGCAAATGCACTCCTGGTGACCCTGAAACATGAGCACCAGGTTCATGGCTGAATCCAAGAATGCACCTTGTTGTTGGGTGCCTTGAAGTCATTTCCAACTTATGGTGACCCTAAAGTGAACCTATCATGGGCTTTTCTTGGCAAGATTTGTTCAGAGGGGGGTTTGCTTTCTCAAAGAGAGTGTGACTTGCCCAAGTTCACCCAGTGAGTTTCCATGGCTGAGCAGAGATTCAAACCATGTTCTCCAGAGTCGTAATCCAATGCTTAAACCACTTGACCACAGTAGTTCCCATGACCTGTGATTCTGAGGCTTCAGGGAGAGTGTAACCCCATTAACTAGCAAGGAGGCAAGCCCTGCATTCATTCATGAAGGAACAAAGTGGGGAAGTAATTCTGTTATAGCTAGAATGATGCAATCACGTTTCATGCCACCATCCTGCAAGAGTAACACATTCTGAACAAAGCCTGCTTGGAAAGAGTGAAGTGATACTGTATGTAGATATGTAGTGTTGTCTTCAAGTAGGTGCTGTGACAGGAACCTTTAAAAAAAATCTTTTATTGCACATTAATAGCCCTACAAGGCTCACAGGTCTGTCCAGCTGACCATTTTGGAAACACTGCTTTACCAGGGTAGATGTGAAAGTTAAATCTTACTTTCTCACACCCACGAGAATATTGGTGAAATACTATGGATTATAACTAATGAAGTTTTCCATCATCACCTTAGTAATTGTGCTGCATTTTGTGTGTGTTATGGTTGCTGTGGCTTCTATTTTTAACATTATTTCAAAATAAAATAACATTCCATGAGAAACACCAAATTACATAAAATATGTCTGTTAGATGTCCTTTGGAACATGTACTGGTACAGTGAGTTGTGACTGTATTGTGGCCTTTTATCACCATGGATAAATGCTACAACATGGTCCTAAGTGTTGAGACCATGTCCATGAATTATGCCACATGTCCTAAAAATAGTTCCTGCAAACAGCCCAGTGTTTGTGGCATCTATCCCTTAACAGTTACAATAAGTGATCCTCTGGCTATGAAGGACAACCTAAATCATGAATGTCCCAAAGTCTCAGGAACAGCTGAGCAATGCAATTGCCTACATATCTTGAAGGAGCCTGGGGACAAAAAGAGCTTCCTTTCTAATTTGCTCAATTTGTATTACTGTTTTGGCAGCAAAGGACAAACTGAGTAATAGGAAACTCATGTCAGTCAAAAGCATTTTATTTAATGTAATCCCTTGTCAGGATAATGTGGAACATATCTCTTGTTTTAATGGTGCTGCCACAGATCAGTCACATTACAAAAAGTTATTTCTGTCTCACCAAAGACATCTTAATATGTATGGTTGAGGCTCCTTGAAGCCACATCAGCAAAGTGTCCAATGGAGTTTACATAAATTGGAATAGGTGATGGGTCAGGCAGTCAGCCTATTTTAGATAAATCTTTGCTGATTAAGATCTCTTTCTTTGGCAAAGGAGAGAAGAAAGAAGGAACGGGAGTAAGAATGCAAGGGTGAATCTCTTGCATTGCCACTGAATTTGACAAAAAGTGATATTTCATGTCAAATTGGAGATTCTTATTGAGGAAAAACATCTGAGGGATTTCAATGGAGCTTGAAAGGGTTTCAGTAAAACAGAGGGGGAGTGTTGACTATCTTTGTATGAAGACAGGGATGGCGGGGGAGAGAGATTTTCTTGTATTACACTGTGGATTCTTGAAAAAATTGATCTTTGCAGAATTCTATATGAAAAGTACTGATCCACAGGTTTTCCTTGTTTGTTTGTTTGTTTTCTGGGCTGTGGGGCTGTATTCTGGAAGAGTTTATTTCTGACGTTTCGCCTGCATCTGTTTGCTGGCATCTTCAGAGAATGGATTCTCTGAAGATGCCAGCAAACAGATGCAGGCGAAATATCAGAAATAAACTCTGATATCAGAAATAAACACACTTCTCAGAATACCCCATGGAGAGGAAATTGGCTATTCAATGGATTTCACATTTCTCTGAATGTCTTTGGAGATTGTGTCCCACATTCCTGTCCTGAAATAATAACCTTCCCCACCACATTTACCTTCTCTTGCATCCACAGGGCAGCCCAGGAGTGAACAGAGTTCTAACGGAGCTCCGTTCACTTCCTGAAGTGAAATCTTACCTATTCTCATGAGAAGATGTGAGTGCATGAAATTCAAATATAAAAAGAAAATAAAAGAAAAAAAACACAGTAAAAGTGACACCAAGCACAAAAACACACTTTAAAATTTACAAGTAACACAAGGAGGGTACAAAACAGACTAAAACTGACCTGGATGTCCTGATCTCACCCGGCAGTGTTCTGGCAGGATTGCGCATATACCGTAATCTCGTGAGCAAAACAGGGCATCTTCTTGCACACAGGCAAATCCAGAAGAGAAATGCCACAGGAGATCAATTGCCATCTTCTCCCCATCAATAAAAAAGCAGCAGAATGCTTGGGAGATTATGGGGGATGGTGTCCTCTGATAATTAAGCCCTTTTGTGATCTCATGGCATCATCATAATGCCATTTCTGACATGTCATAATGCCATTTCTGATGTGCCTGATAATCTCCTTTGACAAACATATCAAAATACAAAATGGACTAAAATGTTAAAATATGTATCTGAGATTTTTTTAAAAAAATAAATAGAAAAGAAATGCAAATTAATGCAAAAGAGAGAGAACTGAATTATGGGTAAATCAGGCAAAAGTTAAACAGACCAGACAAAGACAACATCCACAATGGTTTCATATGAAAATCCCCATTGTTGGATGATTTTTGGCAATTACAATATCCTTACTGTATAGGCTTTCAAAATTCCTTCAGCACACTGGAATTGGAGGAGGAATATGTGGTGTCATTTCTGCAATTCTATATCTTACATGGAAGACTATATACTGGTATGTTGACCAAATGCATGTTATCAAGATGAAAGAAATCAGGGGTCCTGTTATAATCCTGCAAATAATCAGCAAAATAATAGATAGGGTGTTGTATGTTTGATTGTAAAATCCAGATGCCAAAATTAGTCATGGAAAGAATATTGGAATATATTTGAAAAATGATAGAGAAATACATTTTATGATTATTGGAAGCCCTGATGGGAAGAATCCTAGACTGATATGAATCTTGGGAAATTATTCTACACAAAACTTGCACATAGTATTTTTGTACAAAGCTCAGCATTTTCTATACAGGAAATAGCATTTTCTTCACATAAAATAATATTTTTAAAAAAATCATGTGCAGAAAATGTTTTTTTCCCCACAAAAATACTGCATGTGAATTTTGTGCAGAATAAGTGCCAGACTTAAAAAAAACACAAACTTGCATAGTTTTTGAAGACTTTCTTGTAGTGAGAACAAAATTGGTCACATTTCTAGTTACTACCTTTGAGAAAAAAAAATAGTAAAGAATGACACCTAAAATAGAAAGAAAATATATTGGAGGGCAAAGTTTATTAAAGGATAGTTGTTTTGTAGAGATACTATACCATATTTCAATCCTCTGTTGCAACAACAGTATCTGTGTTGTTGATATCACTAGTGTTGCCATCCATCCTACAATCATCTGCAGACTACTGTGTCTTGTAGAAGCATTCAATCCACCTTTGACTTTTCCACATTTTATTGTGTTACAACTTGTGAAAGTGCAAAAAATATTTTGTGTGTGGCACAAAACATAGTAAAGTCAGTTACTTTTTCTTAAATTTAATTTACTTAAATTTGTTTTAAATTAATTCAGTTTTGACTATTATATTGATTATTGATATTGAATTAAAAGTAGTAAATAGCTATGATCTTGACTATTATTATTGCTGTTTTTTTTTGCTTTGTTATTATCAATTTTATTTCTTCTCCCCGCCCGCCCCCAATCAGGACTCAAGGTGAATCAAAACCCCACTCAGTTACCATATAGATAAAGATATGCAAATTATCATTATTACAATGCAATTAAGCTATCTGTAACATTTTTTAAAAAAATAATTTTAGAAGAACAGCAAGGAGGGGGGCATTCTAGGCTTTTTAAGAAGAAAGTTTAAGAGCCTGAGAGGAAACATCAAGAAGGCCCTATCTTGTGTTTCCACTCAAACACACTATTGGATGCACATTAGCCAACTAGTTGCCTATAAAAGGCCTGTCAACAGGATATCAATACAACTGTATCTTGTGCTTCCTCCATCTTGTGCTCCCCAAAATACTTGCTCTGATGCTGGAAGTGATATAAAGCCATCCTGATAGTTGGAAGTGGCATGAAAACACTGATGGTCTATTCTATATGAATGTATCCAACCCCCTCTTAAAACCAAATGGAGGTTATTTGTAGGACTAAACTGTCCTTGTGCTATCCCAATGGTTATGATGTATTTATCTACTTTTCCCCATTGAACATATAGTGGATTTAGTAGTTTGCTGATGAATTTTGGTGGCAAATTGTGATGCCTTTTTAAACAGTTCTGAGGAGCATGCGGGTCACAAAAAAGGGCTTGAGGGACACATATAACCTACAATCTACAGCCAGTATTTGTAGTGAGCATTTTCACTGATTTTTAACATTTGTGTCCAAAGCCATGATGAAAGTTTGGGTCACACTCTTCTAAGGACATTCTCTGATGTGGCAAAAATCACAGGATTACAATGTCATGCTAGCGTGAATGGGCCCCACTATTGCACAATGTTGTCATCTTTGCATGGTTACTCTGTGTTCCAGCCATGAAAAAGTTGTTGATTTAAATTCATGGGTCCAGCTGTCAATAGATCATCAATAGTGCTTTTTTCATGGTATTGATGGTGTGTGAATCCATGTCCCAATGTAATTGCAAGATTACAGTGTGAATGGGAGGTCCTGAGTGAGAAAACCTCTGGGTGAGAATGTGAAAATGAAGCACAGGATGCTCTTTTTATGAACTGTCCCATTTAGGAGATTTCCACACGGGCTATATATCCCGTGGCAGGAGCAGAACAGGGTCGGGAAAGGTTTTCCCTTTCGGATGACGTTGACCCCATTCTGTCCTGCATCCATCCTACTCCTGTGACTGTTTCAGAACAATGTAATCATGATTTTTCATCATGAATAGACCTTCCATTCCGTTACTATCATGCAATCATGGGTGTGCGAACAGGAGCCCTGTTCCTGTTCCGAAATGACAGCCGTGGAGGGGAGGTCCATTCCGAGCACTTCCTGGTACGATCTGGACATTCAGGTAAGTGGCACCCTTTATTTTACCCTCCCTGTTTTGATTATGTGAATTAAAGAGTGTTTTTGTGCTTGGTGAACTGATTTTATGTTTGGGGGAGTTTTATTTTTAAATTCACTGTCCGGCGTTATCACGTGATAACGTGATAACGTTTCAGATGGCCGGTCATAAAAGCAGCCTTACGACGGCTGCATTTATGGCCAGCCAGCAAGGGGAGGGGGGGGCATTCCTGCTGTGGAATTAAGGTGAGTGTGTGAAAGATTTATGTTATTCCGTGGAAGGAACGGGAGACGAGGTAGCGGGGCAGTAACGGGGCATTTTGGCCCTGTGTGAAAATCTCCTTAGTTTCAATGTTTTTATGTTTGTTTTGGTGCTTGTGTGTTAATGTACTTTGTTAATTGCGGTATTTTTGGAGTTTTAAACATCAATTTTCCTTGTTGTTTTTTTTCGGGCTGTGAGGCCGTGTTCTGGAATAGTTTCTTTCTGACGTTTCGCCTGCATCTGTGGCTGGCATCCTCAGAGAATGGTTGGGTAGGCGTGTGTGTGGAGTTTGTGTGCTGTGAACCCCTGTTGGGGAGTATATATAAATTTGTGTAATTGAATTGTTAGTTTCTGGGTATAGAAATGAAAGGCTCATTAGTGTCTGTTTGGCTAATGGTTGGTTGATGGGCCATTATCTGCTGGGAATCCTCCTATCCCTGAGTGGAATTCCTTTGTAAGTGTTCAGTTTTTATTCTATTGTACTTCAAAACTGGGAGCCAGATTTTGTTTACTTTTAAGGTTTCTTCTTTCCTGTTGAAGTTATCCAGGTGTTTGTGGATTTAAATAGCTTTTCTGTGCATTCTGACATCATAGTTGTTGGCCTGGTCTAGAATTTCTGTGTTTTCAGATAGCATTTTGGGTCCTGGTTGGTTTATAACATGTTCTGCTACTGCTGATTTTTCTGGGCTGGCCCAGAAACATCAACCAGAAAAATCAGCAGTAGCAGAACGTGTTGTAAACCAACCAGGACGCAAAATGCTATCTGAAAACACAGAAATTCTAGACCAGGCCAACAACTATCATGTCAGAATGCACAGAGAAGCTATTGAAATTCACAGAATCTGGACAACTTCAACAGGAAAGAAGAAACCTTAAAAGTAAATGAAATCTGGCTCCCAGTTTTGAAGTACAATAGAATAAAAACTCAACACTTACAAAGGAATTCCACTCCGGGACAAGGTGAGTTCCAGCAGATAATGGCCCATCAACCAACCATTAGCCAAACAGATATTAACAAGCCTTGCATTTCTATACCCAGAAACTAACCATTCAATTACACAAATGTACATATACTCCCCAAAAGGAGTTCACAGCACATAAACTCCACACACACACCTACCCAACCATTCTCTGAGGATGCCAGCCACAGATGCAGGTGAAACGTCAGAATGAGACTATTCCAGAATACAGCCTCACATCCTGAGGGGGGGGGGGAACAAGGAAAATCTGTGGATGCCAGCCGTGAAAGCCTTTGAGTTCACAGTTTTAAGCATGTTTGTGTCTTCTCATGATAACCACTGAAATCTCACCCATGCTAAATCACACAAGTAAACTCCCATTCTTAGAGCACTAGTGGTCAATGTGTGATAATTCTTTGTTGGGTTCTTTTGCATGATTACAGCAAAGTGCAATAATAAGTGTTATTATGCCACAATGTTTCTCTTATTTTCATTCGCAGAATTACAGTGGCTTTAGGTGCTCATCTTATAATGTTCTTTAAGAGCTCATGGTTGTGGACATTCAAGTGGAATAGCTGGGCATTGTGCCTCCTTATTGTTGGCCTAGGTGACAAACTGAGGGGCAGAACGATCTTGAGACAGGATAGCTAAATCCTTTTCTATGATAAAAGTGCTCATGCTGAACTTTCTCCTTCCTTGGCAGGATCCTTCCTCTCCTCTATTAAGCAAAACAAACAAACAAAAAGCCAGAGAAAAGATCAAAGTGTTTCCCTCCCCCCATGGTTAGCTATAGCAAAGAGCCTGGATTAAATAATGATTTTTCAAAAGCAATCTGGTTTTTTTATTAGCATACTTGTCTGTGATTATAATTGGTCTAATTTTATTAATGGAAAGTTGTTGATTTGTTTAAGGAAGTGTGATAATGAGCTATAGTTTGTCAATTACTGATTATTGTTTAAGTGGGCAATATTGCAAAAGTGAAAAACAAGAGTTGTTTCATTTAATCTACCTTTATTGGAACATTGTGTATCACCACTGAATATCAATAGAATTGTTTCCTCCTGAACCATTGCCTGATTCAGCTGGCTACCTCTTTATGTTCTTATAGCATTTTGTGAGGTGAGGAACCAAATCATCTCATTTCAAGGGCAAAGTGAGGAACAATTTCCTTTTTTCCAGAATATTTTTAAGGCAAAAGGGTTCTCATCATTTTTATATTGCCACTGTCTCCATTGTTTTAATTAAGGAAGGAAAAATGAGCAACCAAGAAATCTTCTGCTTTTTGTGATAAGGATTTTTTTTTTTAATGATGACCTTTCCTCCCCACCTGTAGAAAATGATTTATGAAATCCTGAGTTTCATTATTAGACTTAGTGCTGACTGCAGTATTTTTGATTGATATGCTATGTAGACCCCCCCCCCAATTTTCTTTTGTCTAAAGCAAAGAGCAAGGGCATCAGGATGCCTATTTCAGAACCAATTTATGTAAAAGGTGGGGAGTTTTAAGAACAGGTTGAATAGGATATAGAACAGCAGTGCAGTAAAAATGTTTATCGTTGCCATTTAATATATGAATTTGGATTCAAGTGGAAACTTTACCTAAAGCTTTGTGATATGTTTCTAAGGATAAGAAATATTTGCTTATTTATAGAGAGTCAATTAACATAAAGTTCTTCAGTTGGTTGAACTCCATCTGTACATCTATTATTGCAAACCTTATATATATATATATATATATATATATACACACACACATACACTAATTAATGTGTTTTCTCATAGAACATATGCATTTGTCTTAATTGTCAATGTTGTATATATATTCCTGTTGCCAGGCTACAAAACTTTTTTTTTTTTACATTTAAAATACAGAAGACTTCTAAATTTAGTTGTTGGCAATTGAATTTTATAAATGCAGAATCTACTGTTATTAATATTCATGGAAATGACAGATGCATTCAAAGAGTATAAAGCACTTCCGAGCTGAAGTAGCTGAAAGTTAGTCATGGCTAACTTATAATTTTAATCTCATTACATAATTATATTGATGGGACCCAAGTTCAGCTAATTTACAGCACAATATTGGGCACATCTACTGAGAAGTCCCATTGAGTTCAGTCAGACCTATTCCCAGGTGGGATTGCAGCTTTAGTCAGGATCCAAACCTATATAGGGCTAGTGTGGTGTAGTGGCTTGAGTGTTGGACTACATCTCTGGAGGCCAGGGTTTGAATCCCCATTCAGCCATGGAAACCCAATGGATGATCTTGGGCAGGTCAAATTCTCTCAGCCTCAGAGCAAAGCAAAGGCAAACTCTCTCTGAACAATTCTTGCCAAGAAAATGCAGTCACCATAAATTAGAAAAGACTTCAAGGCACACAACACAAAAAAATTATATTCTCTTTGTGTCTCACAACCTCTAATGAATAAATGTCTTTTTGGACATTATTGTAGATACCAACAGTACTATTAAATCTTTCTAATCTGAGCAGTACACCAAAGTGAAGACTTTTACCAAAGAGGTAAGCAACCTAGTGCAGGAGCAGCTGGGACAAGTGGACTCACCATAAATCTTCCCCAGCTTCCCCTGAGTGAAAAATGTGAACCCCAAGGAGAATTAAAATGCTGGGTTGCTCCCTGGCTGGCTCACAACTGGAAGGCCAACCCTAGAATCCCTCCCCTAAGTAACAAGACTTAAAAGTGAGGGTCTAGCCCTCAGGCCAGCCCCAAGGACAGTCTCCTTTCCTACCTCCTTAGTCACATGACCTAAAGAGTCAGTCCCATAGCCCTCTCTTTCACCTCTTTCATCTAAAGGTGTTCACCAAATTCTCTTTGTTTCCTCCACTACCTGCCACAGATAAAGGACAAGTATATGCTTTCCCATCCCCCACCAGGCTGGCCAAAAGGTCCCTCACTCCCTGTTGCAGATCTTCCAAGAATAACCTATTGCCCGCTTTTGACAAGTGGATGCCATCAGCTTGGTAGAGATTGGACATCTGGAAAATTATCTGTGGATATGACAGGAAATGGCCGAACCCCTTCTGCAAGGGGTTCTGGATTTCCCTGTTTACCCTTCTCCATGCTCTGTCAATGCATCATGTGTCCCCTTCCCCCTGACAGACCTGCCAGGGCAAAATGGAAGGCTACACTAGGCCGGATACTCTGTATCACCTTCATGTCTTGAAGAACTTGGAGGATAAGAGCCTTGCCCTTTAACAAACTGAGGTTATTTTTCCCCAGGTGGGTCTCAAACGGAAGCTCCACTTTTACTGAATTGCAACTCTCTAAGGACAAGACATAGTGATGCTGAACTTCTCTATATTAATAAAGGATATGTCAGAAAGGATGCTGGAAACCCTTAGCACTTAGCCTATGTGGAAAAATTAATTTCCTTAAAATGAATGTCGACCCTTGTATTATATGTATTTCCCAATGGTTATTACTCCAAAGGTGGCATTCATATCCAAACAGATGCAATATATTGATCATGAAGTACTTGTCAAAAGACTGTGCATGTATGGAGTAAGATACAGCATAACACATTGCATATAACACTTCATCTGTTAATTAAGAAGGGTGGCTTTTGTTTCCTCAACTTCCAAATGTCTCAACAAGATATTACAGTAGGACCCCTGTATCTGCTGGGGATTGGTTCGGCAGGGGGGCTGTGGATACCAAAAACCATGGATAATAGTGAACACCATTGAAAATAATGGGACTTCAGGTTTAAAATACCATAGAGTTGCATTGGAGGACCTAGAAAATGGCTAGAGAGGACACATTTTTAAAGAAGACTCTATGGTAGGTGTGCTGTTTTATGTCTCGTGGATAATTGAATGAGCAGATAATGAATCAGTGGATATGGGGGTCCCACTTAATATTTGTCTGGGCATAATGTTTGGCTGATGAAAAAGTAGAGACAGATGAAATTAGATGAAATTAGAGAGCTAGAAAATAGCACCACTAGAAAGATGGCTAACCTTAAACTCCAGTCACTGATAGAAAACTCTATACTTCCACCATTACAACTACCAGGAAGGGATGGAAAGATCAGAGTTCAGCTCTTGGCTTTGATACATGTGATATTCCTAACATAAAAATTACAAGCAATCCAGTAATTTTGACACCCTGGTTGGATGAACTGAGGAACAAGTTGGCCACTGTACTAGAAAAACCATTAGGAACCTCCCTTTGTCTTACAAATATCAGAAATTCTTCCTTGTATATTCAATTACAACTAATCAAACAACCAGAAAAAAATCATATTTTGTGTATACTGGTCACCAGACAGATTCGACCAACTGAGCCTATTAGAAGACAACTAATGCCGGAAATGCTCTGAACATGGAAGGACCTTAACCTATGTATAATGGTCCTGTCCAGTTACTATTCCATTCTGGTAAAAAGTAATTAAATATATCATCTTTAACTTAATGCCTTTAGCTTTAACATTGGACTTGTCTATGTACATCTTATTACCTGGACACTTGCTATCACAATGGGACAGTGGGAATAAGCACAGAGTATGGATTCTATAGGTGACCTTGGTGGCCAAATGGATTATCTCACAGAACTTGCAGTCCACAACTACATCATTTATAGAACACTTGACATAGGATTTTGTCAAGTTTGACATTTAGAAGGAAAAAATATCAAAAGGAGGGAAGTAGGCAAAAATATTAAAATATATGGTCCATATACAGATAAACAGGGTTAATTCATAGCAATTAAATGTTTCAAGCATGCTTCACTTAATATTACCTTCCTGGCCCCTACAACCCACCCACCTATCTTATTATTATTTTGTCTGTGTGCATGGACTTCTTACCTTACTATCTTGTCTGTGTATACATTTGGGCTGTATGCTAGCTGTAGTTGTGGGTAAGTATGTAAGGTTACCAGGAAGGATGAGGTGAGCATCAATAGTCAGGTATAGGTGGGTGAGGCCATTGATCAACTTTCTCCTGATGTATTAAAATAATATAAAAAAAAACTTTGAATAATTAAATAAAACATATTGTCTGCTGTGTGGCAGGCTGAATGCAGTCAATAATTTTTTTCCCAATACAAAGAGCCAGCCATTCAAATATAATTTTAAAATTTCATTGAGCTTATATCTATATCTATATCGAGATCAAGATCGAGATTGAGATAGAGATAGAGATAGAGACAGAGACAGAGATGATAGATATAGATATTGTGTGTATATGAACTGTGATCTGGATCTAAATGACTATTTTAGTCATGTGTTTGCTAGAATTTTGCCCTTGTTTTATATGGCCTCTCCTCATGCTTTGTTACAAACTTGAACATCTATTTGCTGACCCTCCAATGAAATAATGAAACCACACACAAGAGCTTGGGTTGAAACATGGGTCACTTTATTTATACTATCACCTATTTGTCCCTTGAGATGTGTAAAAGGGGGGAGCAACCTGATGTGGGATTAGCTGGGGCTGTTCAAGACCTTTTTCTCAGCTTCCCCTGAGCAAGATACCTAAGCCCCAGGGAGAAACCAAAAGTTGGGTTGCTCCCTGGTCAGCTGTCTGCAGGAAGGCCAATCCAAGGATACAAACCCCAAGGTGCATGAACACCAGTGAGGGCTAAACACTCGGGCCAGCGCCAAGGACAGCCTCCTTCCCCACCCCCCCGAACCCCATGACATGTAGGGGCAGCTCCAGAGACTTACCCTTCACCAAAAAGGTGTCATAGATGCTCACTGGACTCCTTTCTTTCCCCACTACCTGCCACAGATAAGGGCAAGCATTGGATTGATCCTTATCCTCCACCAGGCTGGCCAAAACAGCCCCCACACCATATTGCAAGTCTCTATTTAATCACGTGGTTGCTAGAATTTTGCCCTTGCTTTATATGGCCTATCCTCATGCTTTGTTACAGAACTGAACCTCTAATTCAAGACAGGTTTGTCATAGAATATGGACACAGCTGTATAAGAAACAAACACTGAGTCCTCCTTGGATGTGCAAAACTGTTTATTTCTTTGGATGCAGATCAATGGGTTTAAGAATGGCTAATTCTGCATATGACTGGATATCAATAGTACTTATACACAAGTAACATTCTCTGCATTGTGATCAGGGATGATAATACTAATCTACTTTAAAGAGATCTTGAAAGGGTTAACAAACTACTGCATGTGAAATACTATATAAATGTTAAGTATTACTATTTTCGTACTTATTAGCTCTGCCTTTCTAAATATATTTCTTGAACTGTTTTCTCCCTTTACTGTAAACTAAATAACATATTAAGATACATTTTCAATAGGCAAGAATAAAATAGAGTTTAAGGTGTCCCCTGCCCCCTGGCACATAAGAATGCAATGATTTCTCTTTTATCAAATCTATGAGAAAAGAAAGCAATTCAAAGTAATTGGACCATTTGGCACATGACTTCTGTTTATTAAATAAAGTCTAAAATGTTGAATTTTGCAGCGAGCAGCCATTGTAAATGCAGTCAAAATGTATGTGTATTTTACATGTAGAAATTTAGCCCTCCTGGCATTTTACTTAAAAGCAGAAGACATCTTCCCTTACTCTTTTCATGTACTGGCTTCTTCAGACTCAGTGATGAGCAGTTTTAGAGTTAAAAAAAACAGAAAACTTTATTTACACAGTAAACTAAAGAGCTAATCGTATAAGATCCTTGCTCAGGGAGCCCTGGTGGCGCAGTGGTTAAATGCCAGTACTGCAAGCCACCACGTTGCAAGTTCGATTCCAGCTGGCTCCAAGGTTCACTCAGCCTTCCATCCTTTCGTAGGTCGATAAATTGAGTACCCGGCTTGTGGGGGGCAATTAGCTAACACACATTGGAAACTGTTTAATGCAGTGTAGATGTGTAAATAGCTATTGCTTAAAAACAATTTGTAAGCCGCTCTGATAGCCTTGTGGCTGAAGAGCGGGGTATAAATAAATAAATAAAAATAAATAAATAAAGAATGAATCCTAACTAGCAAGCAGTAAACTAAAAACATTCTAGAAATCTGGTGGGTTATACAGTCATTGATTATCCATCATCCCCACACACAGTTCCCACCAGACCTGAGCTCAGCCCACTTTTCCCATAGGTGAGGCCAGATTTTGGTTTTATCAAACTGTTACAAACATAGAGCACATACTCCCTTTTCCCAGTTCGACTACATACTCACTAGCAAGTACAAAAGAATGCAAACACAATTAGCCACAAAGTGATACAAAAGAACTGAACTTGGCAGGGAAAGGTCATGTCCAGGACCTATCCTGATGGCTCTAGAACAGCAGACTTATGCACCTATATGTCACCTAATAGAATGGTTCTCAATCTTTTGTCCTACTAATGTTTTGGACTTCAACTTTGCAGTTTTCAATCAGAAACCCTGATCATGGACAATGATCAGGAATTTTGGGAGGTGAAATCACAGACATGGGCAACATAATAGTACCTGATGCATTACAGGACCCAGGCCTCACCACATTTTCAAATTCATCCCCTTGTGGGTGACCTCAGCTTTCCCAGATAGGAGAACAAACATTCCATAACTATGGCAGAGTATGTCCCCACATTCCTGTCTTGGCCCTGAGATCCTGCATGCCAAGTGTTGCACATGCCCGCAACATATCAATGGAGTCACATAAATTGATTTTAAATATTCAGAAACTGGAGGTGTGTGCACCTCCAGAAGTATCAGTGGGGAAGGGGGGGGTAGCATAGAGCAGCATTCTTTCTCCAGAGTCATAGGACAATCATATCAGAGGAAAGCAGGAAAAGAAGACCTTTCTGGCCCTTGTTGTATGCTTTAAGAAATAATAAAATGGAGGCCTTGAGAACTGTATGAAAAATAAAAGATGGTACTCAGACTCATCAGTCAGTTTCAGGAAAGTAGACAGAATCACCAGCAATTTACTGATAGAGGGAGGTGGAAGGAGAGAAAAAAATTCTTTACACCTTGGCAGGGAAGATAATGAAAGAACTTATTCCTGCCTCTGCTCCCAAGTGCATGATTTCCAGAGATGCCATCCTACCTCACATTATGAAAACCTTGGTCTCAGACACATTGCAAGCCTTAACAAAGTGCCATGGTCTAATGCTGCCTGCTTTGCTTATTTGTCATGGTTTGTTCTGCTTATTTGCCAATTTATAAGGGGGGAAAACATTGCATCTAGCAGTGGCTTTTTATTTGTACAAACCAAAGAATATTTTTTCCATAAAACTTTCCAAAATTTCTCTGTCTAGCAGTTTATAGGAAAATTATTTTCAGAGTTGGACAATAAATCTTTATAAATGCCAAAGAAGTTACTGTGGGGAAAAAAAATCCAGACATATTCAATCCATATAAATGTGACTGTGCTACAGGGATTCTCGTGTAAGGTATTTAAAGACCTACTATTCCTTATGATTGGATGGAACAAAATATTGAGAATTCACACAATGCACAAAAATGGAATTTGCTAAAAGGGCCATAGCTCTAAAAAGGCAGAATCTTGCTTCAAAATTTGTGGTAGTGAGAATGAAGTCTCATAGAATCTCTGGTACATTGTCTGTTTTAATTCTTTCATAGCATATCTTTGTAGTCTTGCTAGTCCCTAATAAATATAGTATGCCTGAAGCTGTCCCCACACATCTGTGATTGCATAGAGAATATTACCCAACCTGTATGTCACACTGATATACATGCATAGCTTCCACATGGTGGCAATTTTCATGGAGTGTGATTTAAAATGGTGTCTACCTGCAGCTGTTATCACTTGTAATGTGGATATAAAGTGATGCTCATACATGAAAGCTGCATTTAGATTTCCCTAGCCTTCTCAGGACTACAATTCACCATGAGCTTGAAGCAAGATGGCAGAAATCAATCTCAACTTATATTCAGTCAATATAACTTTCTGCCTTAATTGATTTGCATAACTTTTAAGAACCATCAATAAACACCCAAGTTGCTTGCAGAAATTGCTTTGCTAGCAATTATCACCTATCAGATTTTCATTTCGGTTCAATCGGCAGGAATAAGTGAAAAGAGAGAGAGTCTATTCATACTATGAAGTGTGTGTGCCTTAATAAAAATGGAGTCCTACCATAAAAATGTTGCAGCGTGGAGCACTTCTATTGAAGGTTTCAGATTGATTCTACTCAATCCCCACTGCCCCTTAGCTCCCTGCTCCTCACCTTCACCAACAATTGTTCAATGTTTCATGTCCACTGAACATGTTCAGACTTAGTTTATCTGTTTAGGGTTTTTTTAATTTTTGTTATTCCTTTCCATCAGAGGTTTTTTTTGGGGGGGGGGGGTTGATTGCCATACCTGTGTCCAGTTTTATCTACATTTACATCTTGGAGTCCCCCAATGATATTATGGGCAGTTCTTAGTTATATCCCTTGTGAGATTTAAAAATAGGTTCTTAGCATGATTCAGGAAGTGACTTGTCCAGACAATATGATTGCTCTGTCTGCTCTTTTTAGATGTCTTTGTCCCTTCCTCTCTTTTCAGACATTTCATTGTGTTCCCACTTCTATCAGCTGGGCAGACATCTTTTCTCAAAGGCCATGTATATCCCGTCCTTTGAATTCCTATTGGGCTGCTTTGGTCGGTTGTCTCCATTAAAGACAGACAAATCTGTCAGTACTGCTTTCTCTCATATCCACATCTTATGAATTTGATAAATTGCGATAACAATTGAAAAGGAAGGTTTTTTTTTAAATCAATCCTCCTCCATGCAATTTCTCCCATTAATGATATTGAGCATTTGCAAAACTTGGGTTACCCTGGGTTTCCCAATACCTCCTACTTCTTTGTGTTGGTGGGGGAGGGTTTGTGGGTTAAGCAGAAACACTGAAGTCTAATTGGTATTAGTGTTAAAATACAATGATTATCATGTGCAGCAAGCACATTTATCCCTCTTTCATAATGATTCCATGACTTTTATATCAGTATCAGTGTTTACACTGGAGTTCTTCAAATTCAATATTTAGCCCCCCCCCCCAAAAAAACACTCCAAGCTGTACTACTTCCAGGTTTTAAGTGAACAGGTTGTTCTAGTTCCTAAAATGCATGTTTCCATTGCATGCTCAGCTGGAAAGTATTTATATCCCGCCCCTCTACGAAGTGAAATTGGGACGGCTTACAACAATTAAAATATGCATTATAAGATATACATTTTATCCCTAAAAGAGCAAGAAAAGTGGGTGAAATAAAGAACCTAGTGGTTTCCACCTGGGGATAAGACCAAATCCACACGAGCTAGCCTTTTGGCACCTCTGAGCATCTTCACTGCTCTTTTGCTATATTGTAGTTCTCAAGAGTCAAATTTAACTTACTAGTCACTATTCTAGTTTCCACAAACAATGAGTGTTGAAATGGTGGATGGCAACACTGGCCTTTATACTGTGACAGAATTCCAGGAATGTAATTTCCTTCTTGGGGGTGGTGAGACTGGTCTCATCTTTGCTCAGTTTTCAGTGGGCTGTGATACCAAGTTTATTCCAACACATAGTTGATTCCACTCAGTGTGAATCAAATTAAAGCCCTGCTGTTACCTTGTCTTGATGTTTTGAATCCTTATTAAAAAATGCTTATTTTCTTAATGCTTATTTTCATGTATGTATGCTTACTTTTTCAGATGCCCAGTTTTAGATAAACATTGTGCTATGTTAATGAATAAATAAACAAAAAAAAATACAAATATATAAGAGACAATATCCCAGAGTAGTCTGGGGCTTTCTCTGGTTCTGGCTTGAAAATCAGGTGGTAATTGAAACTGGAAGTGACATCACTTACTTCCTGATTCAATTTTGATTGATTTTGGTTGATGACACATTTGACTCATGGCATATTTGTGAGGTATGTGGGTAGAATAAGGAAGCAAATTGCAAAATTTTACAGTGGTTTTGAGCCATTTGGGAATTTGGGGTGGGGAAAACCATAACATTTTTTTACAGGATCTGGGGTTTTTGACATGCTAGTATGGCTTCCAAGATGGAGATATGGGCAAAAACTGGACCTCAACCTCTCCACAATTGCCCACCCCTAATCCTGGGACATTATCCTGCAGACATTGAGGTCCCATTGTGTTGAAGACGGTAGCCTTTTGCCATATTGTAGCTGACAGTATGAAAATCAATTCCATAATGCAAGCTGGAGATGCTCCTGAATCATGTTAAGATACTAGCTCATATATATTATACTTTACTCAGTCTACTGCAGAATTTTAGCAGAGCAGAATGGAACATTATGTGTTGTCGGAACAACCTTGTACAAGTGGTGTTGTAAATTAACGTTTGCATCGAGACACATTTATCTGACTACAATGAGCTTGTAGCTCCTTAATAAAAGAGAATTGCAAAGTAAATTGAAATTGTATTAATTATCCTTTCTGAATGGCTTTCCAAAGAGAAAGGCAATGTAAAAGTCTATAAGGATAACTAAGCATCTCTCCTTTTATCCCCCCCCCCCGATGAAGATACCCTTTTGAGCAGTGTGGTGTGGTGGTTTGAGAGTTGGACTAAGTATCTTAAGAGACCAGAGTTTGAAACCCACTAAGCCACAGAAACCCACTGAGTGACCTTGGGCAAGTTACAGTCTCTCAGCCTAAGAGGAGGTCAATGGCAAGCCTCCTCCAAATAAATCTTGTAAAAAAATCTCTATGATGGGAGCAGTGTAAGTCAGCATTGACTTAATGGCACTTAACAACAAAAATCCTACTGACTTCAGTTGCTTGATCAACTGTTGAGCTGAGCTAAGACAATTTTCTGAAGAAGACCAAGATGGCATCCTCTCCCAGTTCTAACTTCTGCCTGCCCACCATTGAATCTTACTTCAATAATGACAAGGAAACAGACTTCTGTAACACACTTGAGGATACCCTAAGAAGTTCATAGCTCTGTCTGTCTTTCTTAGGGTGTCCTCAAATTTATTAGCTATTCATAGCTCTGCCTGCTGCCCTCCTAGCCTCTTCCCCAATGTCTGCTATCTGAAATGGATATCTTACTTTCCTACTGTTTTTCAGTGGCTCCACATGAATGCTCATTGGATAAACTAGCATTGTTCCAGGGAAAAGAATTACAGATCTATTTCATGGAGAACTAAGCTATCACATGCCATTTCTGTCAAAATATCTGGTTACCTGACTCCTCCCCCCACCCAGCAAACAGGAGGGGGACTTATATGTAGTGAGACTGACCATTTAGCAAATGCCAGGAAGTAAACTAAAATGAAAATATTGTTTTCAAATTATGAGTATTTTTAAGAGAACATATGTTGGTAAGTACTCCGTATAATATCAGGATCTGTGGTAAGTTATACCACATAAGCAAACAAGTAACAGGTTCAGTGGGAGCCCATGTGGCATAGTGGTCTGAGTGCTGGACCATAGTTGGACTCAGAGACCAGGGTTCAAATCCCTGCTCAGCCATAAAACCCACTGGGTGACCTTGGGCGAGTCACATTCTCTCAGCCTTAGAGGAAGGCAATGGCAAACCTCCTTTTAACAAATCTTGCCAAGAAAACCTCATGATCATAAGTCAGAAATTACTTAAAGGCACACAACAACAATGAAACTGATTCAGTAAAGGCTGTTGTTCCTAGCAGTAGCCCTCATGTATATAACATTCCCTGTATGAACAGTCTGATGTCTTATGTGTTGTTTTCATTTTTTTTTTAAGTTTCAAGAATCATTCCTACATTTACTTATCTGCTCAGCGATCTCTGCAAGCTTGCTGGGAAATCCTTGTGTACTATAGAAGACTGCGGCAAGTCCTAGAGTATAAAGTCAGTTCAAATTATGCTGTCCAGGTTTACTAGATCAATCATTACCTTTGAATGACTTGAGAGTGTGTGTTAAAATAATATATTTTTGGACCTGCATATTGTGGGGAAAATATATAGTGGTGGACAAGCTGTCCTTAAAGGAAACTCCTCTTCTTTTTCTAATCTCTTCATTGAGGGGGATCTTTAAACAAATTCCAGAGAATTCCAGGGTTCCCTACAACATAATTTGAAAACTGCTATTTGCTGCCACATCTGCTATAGAATAGACTCACTGATGTGCCAAATCCTTTGATCTGTAGTACAACTAAATTACCTATTCAGTATATTGCTACTTTAGATATCATTTGGATACTGCAGAATGAATTCCACAATAAAACATCAGTTAGTCTTTAAGAGCAAAGCAAACATACAGTAGTTGAGGTGTCTAGACTGTGTCTTATTCTGGTACTGTGTGCAGTGAAGTGAATGATCTTTCTGCATAGTAAAATTCACATTTCTATAATGCAAGGAGGACTTAATGATCTTGACAAATATACAGGCAGGTGCTGAGTCACTCTGAAAATAAATTTTATAAGGGCTTCAAGATATTTATTGGCAGTGTCCAGTCTTTTAAAATAGCAATTTAGATCAATTTTATCAAATAAATAAATTAAAAACAACCATACAGTTGCAGACATCAATAGATTCTAACCATTTTACACAGGCTGCCTTATATACAGGTATTTTGTATCTTATATACCCTGCTGTAGAGATTGTTTGAATTTGCACACTGCATTGCCACCAACTTTCACCTAATGTCTTATCTAAAGTAAATTTTGATTATCCTGTTCAGATAAATTGTCATCTAGGATTTCAAGAAAAGTGAAAAGATTGACAAAAAGCTATGAGTGAAATATCTCAGAAAAGTTTTCACATATCTCCGGCTAGAACCTCCTGCAAGCTTGACCAGAACCCATCACTTTGGTGCTGCATTTACCCATTATACACTTGTACCATATATCAGTATTTGCATCTGTAAGTATGTGTTGATGCCCTAATCCCAATAAGAAAATAAATATACAGTATATTGTTTGCTCTAAAATTCCAATGAAAAGGGGACAAAAGGAGACTGTACAGACCATCCTCCTCCAACCTGGTGTTTTCCAAATGTTTTAGAACATTGTGGAACCTCCACAATCTCCCAGCTGGTATTACAATAGGTGCAAAAAATGGACAATATTTTAAATCACACTCCATGGAAACAGTTGCCATGTGCAAACACTGTGTATGTGTGTGTTTAATTGTGCCACACAGATTCAATATTTTTTTTTCTCCACAGATACATGATATTTATAGGTAACAGGGGTGTGATGTTAGCCTCACAAGGCTGGCCCCACAATTCCTAGCCTTGGATGCCTGTCATTCTCACCTTGACCTATGGTCCCACTTTCCAATCTCTTTGTGAATTTGGGTCCTGGGCCTCTAGGTGACCTTAGTGTGAACTAGTCTGTTTAAAAGTGGTTTCTTTAATGGTGGGCACAACCAGCCCATGTTCCAGGGTGAATAAAGTCAGTCTGAGCCAGAATTAATAAATTAACAAACAAGTTAATGTTATTTATTATATCCAGTAGAACTGTAAAAGCTTTAACAAGTTCCAGTACTTGTTTACAACTATACAATAAAATACCAACTAAGATGTATCATATCTTGCCCTTAAATCACTTCAGACAACCAGTACAGATTCACTCCACACTGACTCATCCAACCATCTTTCTCAACGGTCAGCTCTCTCTCTCTCTCAATCTCTCTCTCTCTCTTTAAACCCCCTCTCACTCACAGAGGCCTTTCCCTCACACCACAGTGTTCTCTGTGCTGGGATTGGCTGCCTTCTCTTATCCCCATCCATTGCTTTTATCCAAGCACAACTACATGATATTTACCCATTTATCCAAGCACAACTACATGATATTTATAGGTAAAAGGAGGACTTCAGGCAGTCCATTCCATCCATTCCAGTTGGAAAAGAGCAGAATCATTTTTATCTAGAACAGACACCCGCCCCCCCGATCTGCAAGAATGGTTGATCTGGGGGAGGTGTTTTAATGACGGGCATGGGATGAGGGAAAAGAATAGCCAGGGTGGAGGCACGCCCTGGCTGGGAGGAGGCAGGGGCGGAGTTGGGTCAGGCCTATTTAGCAGAATCATTTTTTAGCTAGAAAAGAAAATGGCTATGAAGAGGAGGTGCATCTGAAATCTCTTAGGTTATAACATTTTTCTCCCTGCCCTCTCTCCACACCCTCATTTCTCAGTCAGTTTCCTGGGTTATATTATATTTTATTAATTAAAAGAAATAAAATTCTGTGTGGGCTCATATAAGTGAACTAGGCAGAGATACATAAATAAGGACTGTCTTAATTGTCATGTTTCCCATGAAGCTGTGTAGGTTTTGGCTATAGTATGAAAGAAGCAAACCTTTCCTATTGCAACAAAGACTGAGGTGTTTAGCACTGATAGCAAGCTGTGCTAGCTGGTGGGTGTTATATGAGTGGGGTAGTGAACCCATTCCACATTTTGACTAGCTTTAAATGTGCTATCCAAGTTGCTGAGCCCAAAGTTTCATGAAAAAGTTAGAGGTGACCATTACATCCCTCACTGGAAAGACTCGTTCATTCCCTTTTCTATTCATTTCTATTCTAATAAGCAGTAGACAAGAGTCCAGTAGACAAGAGTCCACCTCTTTTCTAAATGAGGCAGAGCTTTTGCATGTTACTTTTGCCAAGTATCTAGACCACTGGTTCTTAACCTGTGGTCCCGGGACCCCCAGGGGTTCACAATGTCCTCACAGGGGGTCCATGAGGACTTGAAAGCTGCTCAGACCACCTCCTGCCTGCAGTGGAGTGGCCATGTGACAGGAGCCAAGGCAAAGGCTGGCTGGCTGGCTGGCTTGGCCTGTGCATTGCCATTCAATCCACTCCAGCCACAAACTTGCAGGAAGAAGCAGGAGAAAAGTCTTCCCTCCCACTCCAGTGCCTCTGAGGGAAGATTTCATGGATGGTATAATTGTATTATTATTGCTGTTTGGTATTATTACTCATTATTATAATTATTAGAGTTTTGAATGTAAAGTCTTGGGGGTACATGGCAAGAAAAGATATTTAAAGGGGCCACTGGTAAAGAAAAGGTTAAGAGGCATTGTTGTAATTGTATTATTGTTGTTGTTATCAGGCATCATTGTTATTATTGTTGTTAGAGTTTTAAATCTTGAGTTAAATCTTGAGGTCCCATGGCAGCAAAAAATATTTAAAGGTGGTCCCTGGTAAAGAAAAGGTTAAGAGCCACTGGCATAATTGTATCAGCATTAGTATTAGTATAGGTATGCCTGGCGTAACATACACCGTTATGTGCCTTGCTGGGGTTTCAAGAGGTGTTTGCAGCGTGGGGCTTGGAGTGGCAGTGTTACTTTCACATGGTTCAGCTACATGCTATTATTTTAGGAAAAAATATTGCATTTTTTACATGTGGGTGGTGATTGGCTGAGGGAGTGAGAGGAGGGAGGGGCCTTTATGAAGCTGGGGGTGTAGATGCAGATTGAGTGGCAGGAATTGATTCTGAGGTGGACAGGGAATTTGCTTGTGGTTGGTGATTGGCTGAGGGAGTGAGGGGATTGGTTGGGTATATTTCCTAAGCCACCAGTCAGCACACTGGGAAAGGAAACATACACAAGCCATATACAGATAGATAGATAGATAGATTAGTGAAGATGGACCTCCCAATTAATTAATTGGATTTTTGGAATAGTAGACATCATTTACTCTGTTACAGAACTAGACCAATTTTTGATATGGGTTTTGATATTGCCCAGTGCTAGGGAATCATATCATCGCCCTGCCACCCCTGCAACCGCTACAGTGTGACCCAGGCAGTTAACTGGTGGTGGCAGCTGCAGCAGCCATTAGTGCAGGGCAATAGAGTGACTCACCCTTAACACGCCACTGGTGTATGATACTTTGGGTACAGCTAGTAGTGAATATTCCCATAGACTGAAAGGCAGAAATGTGTTTTTGAGAGCACTATTAGGGTGATTTTGAAATGTCCTGCCAAATATACATAAGAATGGGGTTAATTGTAATGGGACACAAATATACACTGTACATAGAGATTAAAGGTGAGCTGTCCCTCAAATATATGGCCCCTTCTTTGCTACCCTCCCATTAATGAGCAGTTTGAAAGGAGCAAATCAATTGTGTGAAAAGAAAATGCTGCCCCATCTCTAGATCCCCACAGCCACAGTGCTCACAGTGTTTAGGCAGCAAGAGAGAAAAGAATGGCATGGTCTATTGTGTGCATCTCATTTTCTTGTCTGACACACAAAATGAGAAGCTTGATCAATAGGAAACAGTTATTGATTACAATTGTAATTAGTAGCAACAGATTAAAAGCAGGTGTGAGGGTTTTCAAAGACAGGCTGGCATCAGATTTTGTCTTTGAATTCTCTTAATCTATTAATACCAGGAAGTATTCTTGGTAGATTATAGTTTTGTCTGTATTTTTGTAAACATAATTAAACAATAATTATGTTCTGTTAGGCTTATCATTTGAAGTAAATTGAGATGAAAGAATGTGTGTTCTGTAATTAGTTTCCAAAGTCCTGGTTTTCATGGTTCAGGTATGACACTTATTTAGGCAGA
Organism: Gambelia wislizenii; assembly: GCA_030847615.1. NCBI lineage: Eukaryota > Metazoa > Chordata > Lepidosauria > Squamata > Crotaphytidae > Gambelia > Gambelia wislizenii. The sequence goes on along the minus strand of JAUMIR010000003.1, from coordinate 188,670,182 downwards.
AGCCAAATTTAATCAGCAAGTAATTTTAAAACACAGTCACATTTATGGTGAAGAAAGATACTAGGCTGAGACTTAAGCTTTCATGTAGAAAGGAAGGTTAGAGAGAAGAAAATTGTTTTCCTTCCATGAAAGAAATCATCTGTAGAAATATTTCTGCCATTTCAAAGGTCCAGAAAAAAATTTCACTTTGAATGGGAAACGTGAAAAGCAGTTGAGAAGGTTTCTAGAAACCAAGGTTGTGATGAAATGTGTGTGAACTGAAAGGAGATGTAATAATTTGGTGTGGTTTTTTTTTTTTTTCTTATTTCATTTACAATGTATGGGAGTTGACTTCAGTGCTCTGATACTTTTATAACTGTATTATACCAGTGATCACTTCCAGGATGACACATAACTAGTGCTACACTTGCAGGGGGGCAGTACTGGGGCACAGTCATCTCCATATTATTGATTTGTGTTGAGTTGGTGTACTCACAGGGGGTTTAGTGTAGGTAAACACACTCAATTCATACTCCAGTTTCTTCATCCTTTATATGTTCTAGAACTGAGCCTTGGTAGGCTTGGTCACAAATTACACCCAGTGCATTGTTGTTCATAGCTGAACACTGTGACTGACCAAACCTGGGGCTTGTCTAGATGAGAAGACATAATGTGGATTGCTGCAAATTAATGCAAATTAGCAGCAGAACTCATTTGTCTTCATAGTTTGGCAAAATGACTGGTATGTGAAGCTATCTGTGTTTGAAGTTCACATGCAACCATGCCTGTGAATCAAGATGGTGGATGAGAGTGAATTACTCATATTATTATTCTCCACAGGTTGTCTCCTTGCACAGTATTTTCTTTTAACTGTAAATCAAAGGGTCACAAGTATGACCTTCCACTTAAAAAAGCTGTTTGTGTACATTTTTTGCTGCACTGAGGTGACCAATTGGCAATGTGAAACTCCAAAATGGCACTTCTGGAAATGTAATTGCTGGCAGGCCCCCAGCCCACCCCGGCACATATCCAACCAGTGAACTTTCCGCTTCTGCATCCTTGTCAAGAATGCAGTGTGATGCAAATTGGTTGTCCAAACAAGTGGAAATGTGCATTTCCACACATAATTTTAAAAAAACCTCAGGAAAAGCCATGAAGGCTTTTCCCCTTGCCGGTTTTAGAGTTTTTGGGGCCTCTCCTTTTGAATAAGGCACATCACTGTGAGATCTCATTGGGACAAAAGTTATTCTCCTTGCATTCTGTAAGGAGTGTTTTCACCATCTAGACAACTCCTAGGTTTCAGAATTGCTGCTGCTTTAAAATATACATGTTACATGTGAAGCAATAGAATTCAAAGACATAGCCATGTTACTCTGTTTTTGCTCCTTTGAGACTAATTGGGAGAAAGCTCATGCTATAACTTCTATGTGAAGCATAGTTAGGTCAAAAGCATCAGGAAAAATCTTCCTGAAAAACCAAAAAGAAACATTCTATTCTGTGCTGAGAATAAATGCATCTTACCACTGTTTGCCCAATCCTAATAAACAGACATGGTAAATTTTTAAAAATTCTTTCCCTTAAAAAAAAAAAAAAGATTCTGCTGCAACTTAAGTACATTTTTGCCTTAAGGAGTGTCAGTCAGTTTGAACTTGAAATGCAGGCCTTGAATGAATATTTAATTTTGCTTTCCTTATAAGTGTAGCTGAATCACTTTGGCAAGGGGTGACAGTTTTAAATTTCAGCTCAGGCAAGCGATCAACAGAGAATAATATTACAGCAAGGCAAAATGTTGGGGACTCAGTAATGACATTTTAATATTACACAGCAGTGGCAAGGAGACCTGCAGGCCAGTGTGATAACTATCTGTTGACTTAATAATCAACATGATCATAACAGGACCATATGCAAAAGCACTAGAGAGGCACTATTGGTAGGTATTGACAGAAATGAAATGCATTGTTCATAACCTCTATATAACTCTCCTGTCATAATATTAGGTAGATAACATATGACTGGCAGATCCTTTATCAGAGATATACCAAGAGAACAACAAATCCATGTATATCTATGTTTATACGTAGCATTTTTTTAAAGAATTACCATGCACATGTTGTGCAATCTGACACAAAGGGCAACTCCTAAATATTAAGTAACTTTGAAAATTATTTATGAAATAAATAAAAAATAAGCAGGAATTGCTGGAGGGTTCAAAATATTTCAAAGTCTTTAAAACGTTCTTCGCTAAATTATTTTTCCCCTTTATCTGGGATACCAGGTCTTTCCCCTAAACTATATAGGACACAAAGAAATTTCAGTAGGTTAGTAAACTGCATTCAAACATATAAGAAGCATTCAGACCTTAAAAGTCTATAGACTTCATAGATAGCCCAAATGTTCTGCTCTGGATTACATTAGGAAATACATGCTTTGTTAATTTTGTCCTTGAAGAACTTTTGGCAATTTTCTTCCCACTGTGAAAACATGGCACAATTTTTGAAAGACTACTTACAATTAAGGACCTATTTTGTGCAAAAAGTGCACATTTTTTTGTGGCAGGAAAATACATTTTCTGCACACAGAGTAAGTTTTTAGACTTTTTAAAAAAATTGTAAGAGTAGAATCACAGAATCATAGAATTGCAGATTTGGAAGAGACCACGAGGGCCATCCAGTCCAACCCCCTGCCATGCAGGAAATCTTAGAATCACAGAATCATAGAAACATAGAATTGTAGAGTTGGAAGAGACCACGAGGACCATCCAGTCCAACCCCCTGCCATGCAGGAAATCTTGACCAAAGCATCCCCGACAGATGGCAATCCAGCCTCTGTTTAAAGACCTTCAAGGAAGGAGACCCCAGCACACTCCGAGGGAGTGGGTTCCACTGCCGAACAGCTCTTACTGTCAAAAAGTTCCTCCTAATGTTGAGGTGGAATCTCTGTTCCTGGAGCTTGCATCCATTGCTCCGTGTTCCAGTCTCTAGAGCAGCAGAAAACAAGCCCGCTCCATCCTCAGTGTGTCACCCCTTCAAATACTTAAACAGGGCTATCATATCACCTCTTAACCGTCTTTTTTCCAGGCTAAACATACCCAGCTCCCTAAGTCTCTCCTCATAAGGCATCGTTTCCAGATCTTTCACCATTTTAGTTGCCCTTCTCTGGACATGTTCCAATTTGTCAATATCCTTTTTGAATTGTGGTGCCCAGAACTGGACACAGTATTCTAGGTGAGGTCTGACCAAGGCAGAATAGAGCGGCACTATTACTTCCCTTGATCTATATACTATACTTCTATTGATACAGCCCAAAATCACATTGGCCTTTTCAGCTGCTACATCACACTGTTGACTCATGTTCAGTTTGTGGTCTACTAGGACTCCTAGATCCCTTTCGCACGTAGTCTTGTTCAGCCAAGTCTCTCCCATCCTATTTCTATGCATTTCATTTTTCCGCCCTAAGTGCAGTACTTTACATTTCTCCATATTGAATTTCATTTTGTTAGCTTTGGCCCAGCTCCCCAGTCTATCCAGGTCATTCTGAATTTTGATCCTGTCCTCTAGGGTATTAGCTACTCCTCCTAATTTGGTGTCATCTGCAAATTTGATAAGTATGCCCCTAATTCCCTCATCCAAGTCATTGATAAAGATGTTGAATAGCACTGGGCCCAGGACAGAACCCTGTGGCACCCCACTGGTCACATCTTTCCAAGATGAAGAGGAGCCACTGCTGAGCAACCTTTAGGTTCAGCTGGTCAACCAATTACAAATCCATTGAACAGTTAACTTGTCTAGCCCACATTTTACAAGCTTGTTTGCAAGAATGTCATGGGGGACCTTGTCAAAGGCCTTACTGAAATCAAGGTATGCGATATCCACACTGTTCTCTTCATCTACCAAGCTGGTAACTTTATCAAAAAAAAAGAAATCAGATTAGTCTGGCATGACTTGTTTCTCTGAAACCCATGTTGACTTTTTGTGATTATAGCATTGCCTTCTAAATGTTCACAGACTCTCTGTTCAATGATCTGCTCTAGAATCTTCTGTGGTATTGATGTCAGACTAACTGGATGATAATTGTTAGGATCTTCTTTTTTCCCCTTTTTGAAGATGGGGACAATGTTTGCACACCTCCAGTCTGATGGGACTTCTCCTGTTCTCCAGGAGTTCTCAAAGATTATTGCCAATGGCTCTGAGATCACATTTGCCAGCTCTTTTAATACTCTTGGATGTAGTTCATCTGGTCCTGGAGATTTAAATTCATTTAGATTAAGAAGGTATTCCTGTACAACCTCTTTGCTTATTCTGTGCTGGATTTCCCCTATTGTGTCCTCTGTTCCATTATCCTCAGGTTGGTTCTCCTTTTCCTTTTCTGAAAACACTGAGGCAAATAAAGTGTTGAGTAATTCTGCCTTCTCTCTGTCCCCTGTTAGCATTTTGCCATCTTCTCCACGTTGTGGCCCTATCATTTCCTTCTTAAATAAAATTTCCTTATTAAATACTAAATGTATTTAATATATGTTTATTAATATATGTTCCTTATTAATATACGTTCCTTATTAAATACTAAATGTATTTAATATACGTTTTGTAATGTTTGTACTGTTTTAATTGCTTCTATTTGTTCCTTGCCTTCAGTGCCATTGTGGGCTGGGAGACAATATAGAAATACTTTAAATAAATAATATATATATATATATATATATGTATATATGTATATATATATATATATATATATTCATTGGAAGCTTGCCATGACCTTCCTATAAAACTGAGAGAATGTGATTTGACTGACGTCACCAGTGGAATTTCTGTGACTGAGTTTGGATTTGCATTCTGGTCTCCTAGACTCACACTGACTCTTCTTGTTATTTGTGTCAGTTTCATAGTTTACCAGGCATTAGTGGCTGCACCTTTGGCCCACTAATGTTTAAGATTCTGTCCAAGACTCTAGAAATTGGTGAGATCTCATTGGATGATGTGACACATTCCTAGAAGTATTACTTTTTATAGTTTTGCAGTTGTGATCCCATATATGTTGATTTTATTCAGATGTTTTGTCAGTCCAACTGGAATTGCCCCTAAAGCATTTATCACTACTGGAACCATAGTTGTTTTCTTTTCCCAGAGGCAATTAGTATCAATTTGTAGGTCTTGATATTTTATAATCTTTTCCATCTCCTTGTCTTTGATTCTGTTGTCCCCTGGGATTGCTACTTCTATAATCCAAGACTCCCCCCCCCCTTTCAGACATAGTTATGTTTGGCATATTATGCTCTAATTGCTTGTCAGTTTGAATCTTAAAGTCCCAGAGGATTTTTACATCACAGTTTTTAACAACTTTTACAGGCATACATTTTCACCAGTTCTTTGCAGATGGTACATCATATTTTGGCATAGATTTCAATGTTTCATTACATTCACTTTATGATGCCATTTCTTATATCCCCTCTGTGTGATCTTGCTACATGAGCTGATGAGGTGGTCAACAGTTTCATCTTTTTTTCCTAAATAGATAATATGTATTATCCACTGTTATAATTTCCCAATATTTCCTTTGATGTTCTTTGTCTGAAGGACCTGTGCTTCAGTGACAAATAAGTCCTTCAGTTTCTTCACAGAAATGTTTCATTCTGTAACTGTATTGAAATGTGCCCCTTCTTAGCTCCCCCTCCCCCAGCTTTTAACATATTGAACATGTTCTGGTTTGTCTTGCCAGGTTTGAAGGCCTGTCATTATTTTCTTTCTATATGCATATTTTGTTTCTTCAGCATCCAAAATATTCTGTCTGTCTGTCTGTCTGTCTGTCTATCTATCTATCTATGTAACTATCCATCCATCCATCCATCTATCCATCTATCTATGGACATTTTTTTTCGTTTTTGATGTATTTACTCAAGGTCTTCTTCTTCTTCTTCTTCTTCTTCTTCTTCTTCTTCTTCTTCATAGAATCATAGAATTGCAGAATAGGAAGAGACCACGAGGGCCATCCAGTCCAACCCCCTGCCACACAGGAAATCTTGATCATCCCCGACAGATGGCCATCCAGCCTCTGTTTAAAGACCTCCAAGGAAGGAGACCCCACCACGCTCCGAGGGAGTGTGTTCCACTGCCGAACAGCTCTTACTGTCAAAAAGTTCCTCCTCATGTTGAGGAGGAATCTCTGTTCCTGGAGCTTGCACCCATTGCTCCGTGTTCCAGTCTCTGGAGCAGCAGAAAACAAGCCTGCTCCATCCTCAGTGTGACATCCCTTCAGATACTTAAACAGGGCTATCATATCGCCTCTTAACCGTCTTTTTTCCAGGCTAAACATACCCAGCTCCCTAAGTCTCTCCTCATAAGGCATCGTTTCCAGACCTTTCACCATTTTAGTTGCCCTTCTCTGGACACGCTCCAATTTGTCAATATCCTTTCTGAATTGTGGTGCCCAGAACTGGACACAGTATTGTAAGTGAGGTCTGACCAAGGCAGAATAGAGTGGCACTATTACTTCCCTTGATCTAGACACTATACTTCTATTGATACAGCCCAAAATCGCATTGGCCTTTTTAGCTGCCGCATCACACTGTTGGCTCATGTTCAACTTGTGGTCTACTAGGACTCCTAGATCCCTTTTGCACATAGTCTCATTCAGCCAGGTCTCTCCCATCCTATATTTATGCATTTCATTTTTCCGCCCTAAGTGCAGTACTTTACATTTCTCCGTGTTGAATTTCATTTTGTTAGCTTTGGCCCAGCTCTCCAGTCTATCCAGGTAATTCTGAATTTTGATCCTGTCCTCTAGGGTATTAGCTACTCCTCCCAATTTGGTGTCATCTGCAAATTTGATAAGTATGCCCCTAATTCCCTCATCCAAGTCATTGATAAAGATGTTGAATAGCACTGGGCCCAGGACAGAACCCTGTGGCACCCCACTGGTCACATCTTTCCAAGACGAAGAGGAGCCATTGCTGAGCACCCTTTGGGTTCAGCTGGTCAACCAATTACAAATCCATTCAACAGTTAACTTGTCTAGCCCACATTTTACAAGCTTGTTTGCAAGAATGTCATGGGGAAACTTGTCAAAGGCCTTACTGAAATCAAGGTATGCAATGTCCACAGCATTCCCTTCATCTACCAAGCTGGTAACTTTATCAAAAAAAGATCAGATTAGTCTGGCATGACTTGTTTCTCTGAAACCCATGTTGACTTTTTGTGATTATGGCATTGCCTTCTAAATGTTCACAGACTCTCTGTTTAATGATCTGCTCTAGAATCTTCCCTGGTATTGATGTCAGACTAACTGGACAATAATTGTTGGGATCCTCTTTTTTCCCCTTTTTGAAGATGGGAACAACCTTTGCCCTCCTCCAGTCTGCTGGGACTTCTCCTGTTCTCCAGGAGTTCTCAAATATTATTGCCAATGGCTCTGAGATTATATTTGCCAGCTCTTTTAATACTCTTGGATGTAGTTCATCTGGTCCTGGAGATTTAAATTCATTTAGGTTAAGAAGGTATTCCTGTACTACCTCTTTACTTATTTTGAGCTGGATTTCCCCTATTGTGTCCTCTGTTCCATTATCCTCAGGTTGGTCCTCCTTTTCCTTTTCTGAAAACACTGAGGCAAAGAAGGTGTTGAGTAATTCTGCCTTTTCTCTGTCCCCTGTTAGCATTTTGCCATCTTCTCCACGTAGCGGCCCTATCATTTCCTTCTTCCTCCTGTTGCTGCGGACATACCCAAAAAAACCCTTTTTATTGTTCTTAACCTCCTTAGCAAGGCTGAGCTCATTCTGCGCTTTAGCTTTTCTGACTTTACTCCTACACGTGTTCGCTATCTGTTTGAATTCTTCTTTGGTGATTTCCCCCCTTTTCCATTTCCTATACATGTTCCATTTAAAACTTAGCTCCATTGAAAGGTCTTTAGTCATCCATCCTAGTTTCTTGAGACACCTCCCATTTTTCTTCCTCAATGGTACTGTTTGAAATTGTGCCTTCAGTATCTCCCTTTTGAGAAAGTCCCATCCGTCTTGAGGTCTCTTCTCTTTTAGTATTCCTGACCATGGGATCACCCCCAGTATTTCCCTGAGTTTATTGAAATCAGCTCTCCTAAAGTCAAGAATGCGTGTGTGACTATGCCTGGCTTCTCTTTTCCATTGTATAACAAACTCCAGGAGAACATGATCACTCTCACCTAAGGATCCCACCACTTGCACCCCATTAACCAGGTCATCTCTGTTGGTTAGGATCAGATCTCATCTTGGTTTTCAGTTAATGGTCCAGATGCTTTATTTTCTAAGTTAGTCATTTCCATTGACTCCTCTTCACTCTCACTCCATTGTTCTTTTGCTTTATTGATCTTTCTTTATAATTCTTCAACTTCTGTTTTTTTGCAAATAGTTTATTTTGTATATGTCAGCTTTGGTTGCATAATTGTTATTCTGTAGATTCTAGGATTTCCTGCCTCCCCAGCCCCAGAGGGTATAGATTCTCTTTAGGAAACTTTGGGCTGATGAATTCATTTCATAATAGTATTCCATTATCAATCTGTTTTCTGCTGTTGTCAATTTCATTCTCCAGGGTTGGCCTTGCAGTAGCTTCACAGTGTCTTTTCTTGAATGCCAAGAGAATGATAATTCAGGCATCTGATGTCCAGGAATTCCACCATCTGAATGTGGTCCTCGTTGATCTGGATGACAATCAGTCTGAAATAGGATTTGTTTCTGGTTTCTGCATCATATTTATTGGGCTAGAATTCAAAGACATAGCTGGGTTAGTCTAGAATATTAGTAAGCAAGGGGATATTGTAGCATCTTTGAGACTAACTGAGAGAAACAAGTTGTAGCATAAGCTTCTGTAGTCTTAGTCTACTTCCTCATGTTTCCTACTCTCCATTCATCTGAGGAAGTAGACCAAGTCTATGAAAGCTTATGCTACAATTTCTTTCTCCTTGTTAGTCTCAAAGGTGCTACAAGATCCCCTTGCTTACTCATATTTAATAGGTTTTGGGAACACTTATTCTTGCCTCTCAGCAAAAGCCTGTCTTCAATTGACCCTACCAGTAGAAATGCTACCATCGGCATAGCCTGTTGCAAGAGAGAACAATCCAGCCGCCGTGAATAGTGGTGCCGAAGAGTGAGTTAATATAGTATTGTTGTTGTTGTTGTTTTCTGTTGTTGTTTTGTATTTATCTTACTTTGTAGGTTTTTTTTTAAAAAAAAACAAAACTGAATTTAAACAGATTTGGCTTAGAAGTGGCAACTCTATGCCTTCAGCTTTCACTTCAGTTACAGAAAGAGCTTCTTTTAGCCAAGATAGGAATGCTACTGGCTGAAGTGAAGGAGCTTTGGCCTAACACCAGAAGGAATTATTTTGTTGGCAGGCAAAGACCAAACTAGAGTTATTTTATTGGCTGTCTAGTATAAGGTATGATGTTGGGCCACCAAGATGCCCAAAGTTGGCTTTAGTGTACGGAGACCCAGATGTCTCTCAAGACTAAATTTCACCTTCAAGGCATTATTAGTTTCCTGGCCTAAGTACAGTAAATCAGAGCTTACATCTGAGAAGTTCTTTATTATAGACAGAAGAGGTTTGATATGGAAAGGATTAATATCAATGTTGTCAAGAGTGTCAGGGGATCCCTGATGCTGCATCAGCTAGTATTTCTGATTATGATAGTGGAGGCACATGACAGTTGCTGACCAACCATGGAATAAAAAGACCAGACACAGAAAGCTGGGTTGAATAGAGGCCACTGTATTTAACATAAAGACTATTTAAAGGGAGTGAGTCTGGAGAGGAGCAAGAAGGGGGGAGCCAGCAAAGGATGGCACCATCAATTGACTTCTTCCTCAGCCTTCCCCTGGGTGAAACACCTGAGCACTGGGGCAATCCAATAGCTCCCCATCCAGCCATTGACTGGAAGGCAAATCCAAGAAACCCCCTCTCCCACAAGTCAATGGACTTAAAGTGAAGGCCAAGCCCCCAGGCTAGCCTCAAGGGTAGTCTCTTTCCACACCCCTAGGTCACAGGACCTAAAGAGGCAGTTCCGGAGCCCTCCCCTTCACCCAAAAATATTGCAAGATTTTCACCATATCTGCTGCTTCTCTCCTCACCAACACCTGCCATGGACAAGGTACAGACATCTACTAAGTCCCCTTTCCCTACCAGGCTGGCCAAAGGCCCTTGTTGCAAGTCTCCCAGGGCTCTGAAATACTATATTGGGATGTGGGTGGAATAGGTACAATACCTATAGGGTATTGTAGATTTCCCTGTTAACTTTCCTGCATGCCTTATCAATGCAACATGGAAAATATGACAACATTAGTAAAAAGCAAATTACAGTTCAACACTTAAGAGGCTGAACAAACTTGTAAGTCAAGGATTCCCAACACCCAATGCATTTATCTATCCTTCACCCAGGCCCATAACAAAAGCCATAGAAGCAGCCCAAAACCAGAATGAGTGGGTCACAAATTTAATGCTCTGTAAACTCAAATACTGCAAAGCCTTGGAAGTAACCATCCAAAATTGGTACTTGATAAGATGTGAAAAGTCTGCATGACAAAATATTACACCTGGCCTAGGCCCTCACACCACAACATAACTCTGCTATGCACAAACTGGGCATAAGGTCAGATCATGACAAAAACCTAGTTTTATCTTTGCCCCTATTCCCCTCTGATTTGTCTTAAAGGTACAGATGAACAATACAGCTTGTTTCCCAGTAAGAATTAAACCCCTCAGCTCCAATGCCCTACCCAATGCATCCCATCTAAACAACACAATCAACTCACTAACCTGCAAGGCACCAAAAAGGCAGTCAAATATGCTGTGTGAAACATAATAGCTTCATAATTAGAGAAAAAAATGGCCAACCAAGTACACCCCAACCATTTAAGGACATTAGGTGATAATGGTTCACACCTTGGTCAGGCACCTTGCCCCACTCCTGAAACCATCCCTCTACTGCCTTGTGAATTCTGAAGTTGCTGTGTTGTCTTGATACCACTTCACCCTAAAGGCAAAGGCCAATGTGTATAATCTACCCCAAATGAAGTGTGAAGTTAATCCTTTGTCCCTCACGTGTATACAGAACTGTAAAATGTAGAAAAACAAGCCAAGTGTTAATTCTGACAACAAACCTGCTTCAGCCCGCTTTTCAGACCACACCTGGTCACACCAATGACCCCTAAAATCCCCCAAAGCCAATGGAACCTTCTGTATCTGAGGATACCTGTAGGTCATCCCTGACCTTCAACGAATCCCTCCAAAAATAAATCCTGTTAAAAGAAACAAGAAATTCTTGCCTAACCCACACATCTTCCCTGATCCTTTGTGTAGTCCTAATCCTATCACAAGGTTTATGAATTCCACATATAGTATCATATAACCACCTCAAGAAAGCCTGCCAGCTCCCATACCCTATATACCCTAAAATTTAAATGACTAATGAGCTTCCTTAAGCATAGCCTTCTTCACATTTTGTAAATCCAGAAACCCTCTCCCTCAGATCTGAAGTTTATCTACTGGGAGTCTGCAGGGCTGTTCCATAGTATCAATCTTGATATCTAAGAAAACTAAACATTGACTTGGCCCTTTGGTCTTTTCATGGGCTGGGGAACCCTCAATTCCAATGTCAAGGAGCAAAATTCCCTCATCAAAAGGACACACTGTCCTGTCCCTGCCTGTCCAATGAATAAAACAAAAACAAAAACAAAAACAAACAAACAAACAAACAACAAAAAACAAACAAACAAACAAAACCACCATCCAAATAATGGATAAACCCTCTTTGCCTAGACCTAAGCTTAAGGGCCTATTCAAGAAAAGCACTTAACTTTTCAAATGCAGCAAATGGCAATGAACAGTCCATAGGAAGGGGCCAACCCATGTTTAAAAAAAGACCAACAAAAGAAAAGTCCAGTATCTCTAAGTTCCTAGGATAACAAGCAAAAGCCAAAATGCAGACTTACTGTCACATTTGGCCAATTCAGCCCCAATCCCATTACAGCACTGCTCCTGAACAGCTGCATCAAAAGATGTACTTTTATAGTGCAGAGTTCCTAATGAATGGCATCATTTACAAATTCCCCTTTAGGATATGACAAATGTTGAATGAGCTTGTATTGGCAAGGTACCTTTTTGGGCACAACACTGAGAGGTGGCATCCTGAAATTGAGTACAAGTGGAGATACGAATGGACCTACATCTTCCCTTCTGAAACTTCTTTACAGATCTTGTCTCTAACAATACCTTCCAATCCTATCACCGAACATAAATTCTTAGATTGGAAAGGTCACTGAAATGGAATCCGAAAGCCTTCCCTCAAATAATGGGCTGCACCTTGGTCAGGGTAAAGCTTCAAAGAACCTCCAACTGATCTAATTTAATTGACGTGGGTCCCTTTTGGCAGTGGAATCCCCCCCCCATTCCCACTTACCTGACTATAGATCCCTTTGCTCACATGCACATATTCCTTTTGGGCAGTTCTGGAAGGAATCAGAATCCCCACAAATGGGACACTCAAGATGGAATTTGCAAGGCCAGAGTGTGCCTCGGACCCCAAATTCCCAATGTAGCAACCTGTGCTGCTGGTCTACAGCAACCTGTGGCTTATTACTAACCCCAACCAGTTCCTTTTATACTATGCCATCTCTTACCTTGAGTTGGTTGAGCAGGTGTCATAATTTGCATCTACAACTGTGGCTGATCTGATCCCATCTGAGGGTGGGATTAATTGCCTACTTCATATGGAAAGCCTCATCATAAAGTAACCAGGCTGGACCAGAAAAATCCACATACACTCTATGTACTAGAGGAGCAAAAATGCCCTCTATGGCTGTGCCCTGACAGTACTCCACCCTGCACAGATAAAAAATTGAGACAACCAATTGCTCCAACTCCCGTCTACCCTACACCTATGCAGTTTTTCCTTCTCCTTACCATCCAACTCCTCTTAATCTTCTTCTCCAATTCATGATAAAGAAGTGTGAAGACATCCACATGTTTGCTGTGCATTATCATGTCTCCAATGGATGCAATAAATGGTCCCCCTGGGGAAAGCATATGCTCCCCGTATGGAATAGCACTATAAGGGACTGTCTGTATCTGCTACTTTTGGGCTGCTACATACTCTCAAAGCCCCAGAAGCAGATGAATTGCCCTCCCTCCATCCCAACTGCCACTGCCTTGCCCTTGGAGGGAGAGATGAAGAGGCATGCAGAACCCCATCAGACCTAGGCCCAGAAGCAGAGGAAAAATCATCCCTCTAGCCCAACTGCCACTGTTCTGGCCTTGGAAGGAGAGAAGAACCAGAAGTATCTACTGGATTTAATTCCTACCCCCGCTGCCATTCCCTTTTCCTTATGTGTATTTAGATTATAAACCTGAGGGCAGGGAACTGTTAAATTAACCATTTGTAAGCTGCTCTGAGAGCCTTTGTGGCTGAAGAGTGGGGTGTAAATATTCCAAATAAATAAATAGAATAAAATAAAATAAAATATAAAAACACTGAGAAGGAAATGTTCCATGGGGATAACAAAGCCAAAGAGCCATGTGGGACTGCCCTAGAGTCAAACCAGATTGTGTGGGAAGCCCACTGTGGGACTGCATACTGAGAATGCAGTCCATGAGCCAATCATCCAATTCAGTCCCCCAATGATCACTCCAAATCCACCACTGTCCTGATCTGCTGTTGTCCATTATTGCTGCCACTCTGTCCTTCCATCTTCAAAGCAAACAGCACCAAAGAAGAAGCAAAGAGAGGTGGGAGGACTTAAATATCCTCTAATCCCACCTCCTTCTCTGATGTCCCAGCACAATCACATCTGATGAATTTACACCTGGCCTCTCTCCATTGGAGACCAGCAATGTCAGTTCCTCTCCCAAAGAACCTCATGGGAACAGAGCTGTACTCTAACAAAATTCTTCTGCCATGTTTTACAAGGCAGGTAAAGACATCTAATCCAAAAGGAAAACAGAGAGTAAAGCTGGTGAATAATGCAAGAATTAGTGTTGATACATTTTAATAACCTTTGAGGAAAATAATCTCTAGCATGTAGGAAGGATGAATTTTTTCCCTTCTGCTTAGGAAAGAAAGGGTTTCACATAGATATGGATTTAATCATATATATGTATTTAATATGTGTTCATCTCTCTCTCTCTCTCTCTCTCTCTCTCTCTCTCTCTCTCTCTGGGGGGGTATTGTCAATGGATATTAAACATTATGAAATTTGTCTGCATTTTTAAAACCACATTCCAATTGCTACATCAGGTTTTTGAAATCCAGGTGTTAATCACATTAAATGTTGAGCAATGAGCTTACTTTCTGGATCAAGGTATCAGAACTACCTCTGGAAAGAGAGAGGAGTAATTCAGAAGGTCAGTACCATGTGTTGGGTAGAACAGCAATGGGCAAACTATGTGTACAAACCCAGAACACACCTGTGTACTATGAAATAACTGCTAGTTTGCTGTGAAAAAAATGATTAAATTAACAGAGATTGTCATGAACCCAAAGTACTGTTCAGAGAACAAGGCAGGGTTGTTCTCTGAAGCCCCAGTCAACATTTTTCACCCACAGAACTAACACCATATGAAAGAAAGGGAGAATGGAACCATGTTTGTTGGCTCCATGCTCTGCAGCATATCCCCAGGAAGGGAGAAAAATCTATTAGAAGCATAGGAGTGTGGTGTCTTGGCCCCATTCCTCTAGTGTGTTTGTCTAATCACAATTGGGAAACAAATTTCCACAAGGAAAACCTTACCAGTCACATTCAAACTTAAAACAAAAACAGGAAGTTATCCTATCATGGACCACACAGTTTGGCTGTCAAACCTTGTTTACATGGAAGAGTAGCCCACACACATTCAGCAGACTGTGAATGTGTGTGGGCTCTGTGGGCCCCTCAAATCATAACCTGCTGGTGTGGAGCCACCAGGTATACCATGAGATGGCAAGAATAGAGGCTTGTGATCTCACCGCTACCCTTACACAAACAAAGTAGTCTGTGAGAAGAATAACCAAAATAGGGTTATAGGTTATTAATAGCTTCTTGCTTTCCTCTGGCCTCTATTCAGTCAGCTTTGATACACAGGAAGACAGTTTTCTTCTGTTTCTGCACTGGGTGTAATGGACTTAGTCATTCTTCCATAAGATAGAGATGCAGAAAATGGGAGGTATGTGCTGATTCTTTGTATGAGTCACTGCTCTGGGCAGTTATTGATCTAGACTGACAGAGGGTGGGTACTTTTCAGTCTCATGCATTCTGGAAGTAAGCTCTTTAATGTGTAAAGGCGATTTCTGAAAGCTCATATTGGGGAAACACCTGTTTTTAACCACTAAACAAAGACTCTGGGACATTGCTTTTTGCAATCTTCAGGCTAGAATCTTTCTGTCATGTTCACCTAATGCACGCATATACAATACATAGGATCTTTTTATCTGGTCAGTTTTATTAAGAGTTTGACAGTGCCAGTCTATAGCATATTATTTACGAAGGTCAAATGTGATGTTTTTCTTTGGCAATGCTCTATGCTAGATATGCTGGGCTGCCTTTTGTGTCAAGGCTCTGTCCATGTGGGTCACCAGAGGTGTCTCATATTCTACTATCCTACATTCTTCATTCTCAGAGTTGTAAACAATTGATTTTTCCTTTGTTAAGCCATCTTCTTGGCCTTTCAGAGACATTCTACATCAAATTTTTATTAGAGAATAGATAGCCTAATGTCATCAGCGCGCTTGCAGAAAGCGCGGGATGAGTCCTTCCTGAATCTTCGTTTGCGAAGAAAAGCCAGAGAGAGAGAGTTGCTAAGTTCTTATCTGTGGTCATTAAGACCAGTGAAGGGAAAGCTTAAAAGGTAGAAAGTTGCCTGAGTTCCAAAAGTTTACCAATTAGTATGCTAATTTTATTATTTATTTATTTTTGTACATGGATGCCAAGCTGGTTTTATGTACAGTAGCAGCCCCATACCTGCTGATTCATTATCCACTAATTCAGTTACTCATGGTTGGTGACCAGGGATCAGGGATCTGAACCTGCTATGGCCTGGTTCCCTCCCCTCCCACCCTTCTTACCCATGGTGCTGGGCCTGCTCGTTGAAGGCCTGGAATGTGATGAGTGAGGCCAGGTGCCAGAGGAGGGATGCCCATAGCCAGACAGACCAATACCTGCTTGGCTCTGCGGTGGCAGCGGTGGTGGTGGTGGAGGGAGAGGAGGCCTGTGGAGACAGTGGCCTTGGCCAGCCAGGTTCAAGCAGTGGCAGTGGTGGAGGAAGAGGAGGAGGAGGTCATTCAGTTGCATGTACAGGGGGAAGAGAGTGAGCAGCCTTCCAGCTTGAGTCCCTGGGTTGGCTGGGCTGGGCTTGGTGGGCAAGCCGTGGACAAACTGGAGGAGCTCTGCTTCTTCTGCCTTCCTCTTCCTACCTTCCTTCCTCCCTTCCTTTCTCCTCCTCCATGGCATTTGCTATGAGCATCCACAGAGCCCCCCAGAACCAATCCCCCTGGGGTGCTACTGGAATAATGTACAACTTTGTTTGATGTTTGGTGGGTCTCTGGACTGTGTGAATAAACTTGACTTGACCTATGTCTTTAGTTCCTGCTCAATTGTCACTCATTGTTTCTCAATCTAAACTTGTGCTCATAATAAACTACTCTAAAATGCTCTTTTCAGTCTTATTCTCTTTCCCCCATACTCCACTCAACAATATGGCATAATCAGGGTAAGTCTTTTGTCCCCTAAACCTTGTTACCATCATGGGCTGGAGTGTAGCTTGGGACTACATCCACCAATGTTTTATTCTCCATGGGATATAGAATTTCCTTCTTTTTCTCTTTTCTTCCAGAAGTCTTTCTCTATCACCTCCTTCCAAGACTTCTTATCCTCGCCCCCCCCCCTTTACTCTCCTGTCCTCTGCTCTAAGAGAATCTGACCAGGAGTAATATTAGCTCACAGTGATATGGCTGCTTGATAGCTGGGATGGTGTTTTGTTTTACAACAGCTACAGCCCTAGCCAGTCATCAACTATGATGGGAGGAACTCACCCAGACTTTCACATACCTTATATGGAATGTCAAGAGTAAAGTCAAGAGTAAGGTTAATGTTCCTTGTCTCCTGGCATAACTATCTGCCTTTCTTTATGCTCCATATCCCCCTGCTGCTCTCTGCCTCTTTCTTTGGTCTTCTTGTATTCCCTCCAGCTGCCCAATCAATCCACATTCATCATCTCCCACTCTGCCTCCTTCCCTGCTTTTCTGTTTGGCTGCCCCTTACTGCTCTCTTCCTGAGGCCACACTCAACTCCTGGTTCTGTTCTTCCTGTTGTTCACTTGCCTGAGCCTCAACTGGCAGAGAGTTACCCAGAATCTTGGATGCCTCTCCAAGTCAGGGGTCCAGAAGAAGCAGGCCTCAGCAGATCTAGTGATACCCGCCAACATCACCACCACTCAAAAATCCTACTTTACCTTGTTGATTTGAATGATAAAATGAAATACTGGGACACCAATAACAAGTCCCTTGAAAGAAGAACAGGGACCATTTTATAATTCACTTTGTAAATGAAGGCTGTTGTTGCTGCATCACTGCATACAAATCCACACACAAGTGATGAAGAAAAAAACATGAATTATATACTCCCACTGTATTGTAAAATTTAATGTTATAATCTGTCATGTTATAATGTGTCAGAGTCCATGGGGATTAGGAGCACCCCTGCTCTCCTATTTCAACAAACTTTTCCCCATCCCTAAGATGCTATTTAATGCATAACTTCCATCCAGCTAGGTTACAGTATATGCCCCTCAAGATCCCAAATGATGATGGTGGTGATTGCTTGATTTCTTTGGGGAATAATTGTGTTATGTCTCCCTGCTGTTTTAGGCCAATGGGACTTTTATAGAACTCGGAGTGATTTCTGGCCACTTTTTGTTTTAGACAACGGCCTTCCTGGGTCTAAAACAATTTATGGAAATGGCAAAATCATTCCCTACGTCCCTAAAAGATGCAAGGGAGTTAAAAAAAATTAAAAAAAATGAAATGTTGATGCGACGTTGGCCCCACTAGGCTGACTCTGCAGTTCCTAGCACTGGCTGCCTGTCACTCTCACCTTGCCCTAGGGTCCCCCTTTCAAATCTCTTTCTGGATTTGGGGCTTGAACCTCTAGGTGACCTTTTTGTGGACAAGTGTGGCTAAAAGTGTTTCTTCTGATGGTAAACATGACCAACACTTATTCCAGGGTGTATAAAGCCAGTCTGAGTCAGTGTGGACAATTTAACAAACTAGTTCAGATTACTTATTATAACCAAGCATTAACAACTTCCAGGATTTGGTATCACCTATATGTTAATGTTTCAAACAAATGGTATCAGACCTTGCCTCCACTCAATGCCTATACCTAGTATGGATTCACTTCCCACTGCTTCCCACTGACTCATCGAATTGAATCTCTAAATAGTCAGTTCTCTATCGTCATTCTCGACTGACATTTGCATAGACTCTCTCACTCACAGAGGCCCGCCTTTTGATCACAGCATTCTGTGCTGGGATTGGCTGCCCTCTGTCCTTCCAAGCACTTATTCAACTCCGTTCATCCAAGCACACCTCAGCAACAAAGTTGCAAGGTGGCTCTTCACAGTTGGGATGAGGGTTGTGCAGGGCAGCCTTCTGAAATTTGGTGAGGAATATGTACAATCTTTAAAAGCTTTCTACCTATGAACTAAGAAGAAAAACCCCTACACCCTCATTCCTAGACATTGCATGAATTTACATTCTTAGGCTGAAATCCAATGTAAACTAGTGGATTTTCCCTGGATTTCCTAGTAGTGACACTGATAGTACACATATGCAGCAGTAAACCACATTGCAGACAAGTAACCTTCATCATCAGTACCTACAATAGAATTTTTGGGTTTTCCATATAAAGCAATAACATGTGGATTGGTGCACAGTAATGCCAATTTGCTGCAGCTTCTATTTGTCTTGAGTTGTTGTTGTTTTTTAGATCACAGGCATGTGAAGCTATCTGCTTTTGTTTTGTTTTGTTTTGTTTTGTTCCAACAGGCATGCCTGTGAATCAAGATAGCAGGGGCAAGTGAATTACTCATGTTGCTATTTTCCTCAAGTTGCCACTGATGGACAGGTTGTTGATTTTTTTTTAAAAAAAAAACCCTAAATGCAAGGTATTATCTGATTAAACAAAGAAGCAAACAAAAAAGAGTATTTTCTCACCATAGTGCATGATCGCTACAACAAAAATCCAACATGGCGGCTTTGGATGCTTGCCTTGTTAGCAAGGTCCGCCCCTGCATACATCTAGTCAATCAGCTTTCCAGTCTGAGAATGCACAGCAAGATGAATTGGTTGTCCTAATGGGCAATAGTGAACATTCCCAAGTATTATTTTTTAAAATACGGGAAAAGCCGTGAACCCATGGAGTATATGGACTATTTCCCCCCACCTTTCAAATATGGTGGATTGATGCAGGATCTCATTAAGACACATCATATTATCCTCAAATTCTATGAGAAGTGAAGTCGAAGGCTTTCACGATTGGCATCCATAGATTTTCCGTGGGTTTTTTCCATGTTGTGAGGCCTTGTTCTGGAAGAGTTTATTTCTGATGTTTTGCCTGCATCTGTTGCTGGTGTCTTCACCCAGAAACTAGCCATTCAAATACACAAATTTACATATCCTCTCCAACAGGGGTTCAGAGTATATAACCCCTCCCCCCCTCCTACCCAACCATTCTCTGAAGATGCCAGCCACAGATGCAGGCAAAACGTCAGAAATAAACTCTTCCAGAACACGGCCTCACAGCCCCAATCTATCCTCTATCTATGAGGAGTATTTTCATATTTAGACACCCCCTTTGTTTATGTTCTATGTGTGTATCTGTTTGTTAGAAAAGAGAAAAATACTGCTTCAAGATTGTATAAGCAAATACAATATTGGGCTTCCATGGTTCCACAAAGTCTAGAGCTAGGTGTCTACTACCAGTAAGATACTTGTGTTAGTGGAATGACACCATTGGATGCCAGATCTAATTCCTTAGCATATTCCATAACTTAGGGCTATATGTACATAGATACTTAAAACAAAACAAAACAAAGTCTTTTGACTTTTAGAGAGTAGGGATGGACAGACCAATAAGTTCTGCTTTCTCCTACATTTATTTTCTGTTAATTTTATGTGTAGATTTTTGGAATTTTAGGAAGTTATTACCAACAAAAGAATGAAATAAGATTCTCACCTAGCCTATGAGAGCTCTGTGTGTTATCAAATGGCTTGTTGACAGGATATGGGCTATGCCTGCTCAGTTAGATCAGTGACATGTTCATACAATCAAACACATATCTGAATCATTACCACTTAAATCAGTAGGACTTAAAGCAGGATGAATCCTGCCTTGTATGTTCCATCAATAAAATATGCAAAAGAGGACAAGAAGACAAATCCCTTAGAAGCCCAAACTTGTCATGTTTTTAGTGAAGTATCTCTCCCCCCCCCATTTATGGGTTGCAAAAGGAAACCCCAAAGCATTCTGCTAACAAATTGAGTCATTTTTTTAATGTACTTCTTTTTCTATATCAGTATGTGCCCTGGAGGTGCAGCTAGCAATTTCTATGCATTCAGGCTAATATTTTGCATCCCCACACGCAGTACCCAAATTCCCTATGGTAGGCATGTCATTACACTGAATATGATCACTAACCCAGCATGTCTAGATATAGTTAACAAGTGGTGCGTTAATAAAAAGCTTTAATGAAATCGAATGATCCCCCCAGGATATGCAAAAATCTATTTCCTAGCATATGCTTTCCCATATCAAAATGCTACGTTTCAAGTCCTACCAGATATATTTTTCACATAAGAATGAAACTACATTTCCCTACTCTAAAGTTAAAAATTGGAGGGAAGACCATCAGTAAAGCATATTGTCATATAATATTTGTTTTCTATGCAGTGTTATGAGTTTGAGTTTTGTATTGTATGCATAACTGCAAGAAAAAAACCAGTGGATGAAAAGTTTAATCAATGGCATGTCAGCTATTAGTTTGCATAGGATTTCAGAAAGTCTGGATGAGTACACTTTTCTGGCAAATCATTTGCTGCTAACTTTAATGTGTTGAATGTTACATTCAAAAATAAAATAAAATTATTCCATAGCCTCCCCCCTCACCCTGAGGAATCAGGACTACTGGTGGATAGGATAATCTTATACTGGCTTCGTCAAGGTTTCCATTCCTCTATAACCTCATTAGATTCTTTTTGAAAATATTTAATGTAGCTAAAGGACTGTGATCAGTTCAGTTTTCACATTCTCACTTGTATTCTTGTCCCATCCAATAATGAGTTGGGAGACATTTTCTGTACAAAAATGTTTCAGAACATTTGCCCCAATATGTGTGTTTTTGAGAACCAACAGGCACAAAGGCCTACTGTTTAGCTTTCAGTGTATACTGTCAGGAAGATGAAAACTGTTTCAGTCCCAAATGTGGAGCTTCCAAACGACTTTGTATAGTTGAAATGGTGACAGCAGCATCAAGACTGCAGGCTGTATGAAAGGAATGCCATGATAATGTGGCTATAATCATATATTGGACTCTATTGGGGGAAAATGGTTTAACATCCGCAAGAACTGGTGGGAACATGAGCCTGAAAAAGTTGTTAAAAGTGGTGACATAAAAAAACTCTATGGGGACTTTAAGATTGAAACTGGCAAACAATTAAAACACAATATGCCAGACATAACTGGGGATGAAGAATAATAAAGCTTGGATTATTTTATTTATTTTATTATTAGTTATTTATACCCCACTCTTCAGCCACAAGGCTATCAGAGTGGCTTACAAATTGTTTTAAGCAATAGCAATTTACACATCTACACTGCATTAAGCAGTTTCCAATGTGTGTTAGCTAATTGCCCCCACAAGCCGGGTACTCATGTGCATCTGGGGTAATAGATTCAAAGACTAGGAAAGGGAAAAAAAATGAAATATTGAGACCTATAAACTGAGATTCAGTGCTGGTGAGAAAAGGAGACAGGGGTAGTTCCAGTAGTGATGGGTGTCAGGTGTTAGCACGCACTGGGTGCCTCTTCAAAAGGTCCAGGCAGTAAAAATAAACGGCAGAGTGTTGTTCCTTCAGGCATAAAAATAACGGCACAGAAATAGGCTTGTGTCTAAAATAATCTCTTTACTTGGGCATAATGAAGAATATTTACAGATATACAGTTGCCGCTCCACATACGTGACTTTCACATTCGGGGTTTCAATTATTCACGGAAAGCCGCCTGCTCCTCCGCTGTTCTCCACACTGTCCCTTCCCAAGGCAGCAAAGGGCTTAGCCCATTGCTTCCTTGAGAAGGCAGGATGGAAAGCCCAAGATGCACTCGCTCTCCACCCCACTCCCTTCCCAAGGCAGCAAGGGGTTTCTCACAAAGCCCGTCACTGCCTTTGGAAGGTGGGGTGGAAAGCCAAAGGTGCACTCGCTCTCCACCCCACTCCCTTCCCAAGGCAGCGAGCCTTCTCATGAAGCCCGTCGCTGCCCTGGGAAGGTGGGGTGGAAAGCCAAAGGCACACTTGCTCTCCACCCCACTCCCTTCCCAGGGCAGTGAGGGGCTTCACATGAAGCCCGACACTGCCCTGGGAAGGTGGGGTGGGAAGCCAAAGGAGCACTCGCTCTGCACCCCACTCTCTTCCCAAGGCAGCGAGAGCCTTCTCACAAAGCCCGTTGCTGCCCTGGGAAGGTGGGGTGGAACACCAAAGGCGTGCTCTCTCTCCACCCCACTCCCTTCCCAAAGAAGCAAGGGGCTTCTCAAGAAGCCCGACACTGCCCTGGGAAGGTGGGGTGGAAGGGTAAAGTCACGCTCGCTCTCCACCCCAGTCCCTTCCCAAGGCAGCAAGGGGCTTCTCATGAAGCCCGACGCTGCCTTGGGAAGGGACTGGCATGGAAAGCCGCTAGCCCGCAGGCTCATTTCTTACTCACATTTTTTTCACATTCACGGGGGTTGTCTGCCCCTAACCCCTGTGAATGTGAAGGGATGACTGTATAAAGCATTCAAAAGAAAAACATCTTCCCTTTATGAAATCCAACACAGAACTGCTCAGTTCAAGTGTATAGAACAAACGAAATACCCAGCTCTGCAATGATCCTAGCACCTCCCCCAGTCAGCTTTGCACCAGAGCTGAGAACTCATCAATATTGTTACATTTACCCAGCTGGTTTCTGCAAACTGCCACTAGCTCTGCAGATCTGTGCAGACTGTTTGCTACATCACAGCACTTTACAGAATAAATCTACTGTATGTCCCAATATCCTGACAGGGTGTTCGTGGAACAAATGGACTGACAAAACACCATAATGAAATTGTCATAAATAAGATCACCATAGTGTGTTGCTTGGAGTATGTCATGTTATCGAATGATGCCTCACTGATTTATAGGTTCTTGGAGAGAGTCCAAATTATTCATGGGTCCAAAACTGGTAAACTGTGAAGCCAAGATGAGAAGATGAAATAATATTGGCCTCAATCCCATTGGTTATTCATACATAAAGTAGACCTACTGAATCTATTGTTGAGTGGTGAGTCGACACATAGGTAAATCCCATTGATTTAATGGGGCTCCTTTAGTCAGGACTAATAGGATTTTGGCTGCTGATGCTGATGTCAGTTTGAGTGTTGGACTTAGACTCTGGGAGAGCAGGGTTCAAATACCCACTCATCCATAGAAACCCCACTGGCTGAATGTAGGCAAGCCATAACACAACTTTAAGTTTATTTATGAGAAAATGAACTCAATACAGATGCTGAAGTATTCCAGTATCACCATCATGGGGTACTTGTACTCCATGCTCTAGACTACCTAGGCTAGCTCAGGTGGAAGGCTGTTGGGCAGTGAGGCAGATGATACAGTAACATAATCCTCATTCTGTCCTGACCACTTACACTCAAAAACAAATACTCAGAATTAGATTAATGAAGATATTGAGACCATAGCATATGTGCTTCTGAGCTCCCCCTCTCCCATCTATATTGATGCTATATGGAAAACCCTGGTGGGAAGAGCAAGGACAAATTCAGTCACGTTGCTTCATCCAACCAGGTTTCTATAGCATACTCTAGATCAGATTCCTCATCCAAGATAGCCATGCACTTTTATTTACTAATATGTCCCTAAATTGGAGTTTTACCACAGAACTCCCAGGAACATAAACAAACTGTAAGGTAGAGGGAAGAACCTTCATGTACCTCTCTCCTGTAACAGCTATTCTGCTTCCACTTTTCCATCTTTTGATCACTTCTCCTGAGATCTCTCCCCTTCACAACACATACTCCTAGCAAGCCCCCCTGTATTCATAAGATAAGAAGCAGAAAACCAGGAAAATATATATAACTTAAAAAGCTTCAAAAGCACATTCAGTCTCAGTGGGTCATTAGCCTTGCTTGGAGAGCTGTGTATAATTCACTTACCCTTCAATAAATCCTTGCTTCAGACAAGCCTCAAGTAGAAGACGTGTGTGTGTGTGGGGGGAGCCTAACATTCATCTCCATTTTCCATCCACAACCACAGGAGCCTACTGAAAATCAAAGTGTCACAGCCTAAAATTTAAATTTTCACAGCCTACAAATTTCTCTTCCTCTGCAGCCTGGCTGAACTCTAGCATCATTGAGTAAAATAAAGAACTACCTTCAAATTCCAGCCAATCTGAAGGAAACATCCAGAAGTATTGCTCCTTTGGTGCTGTTTCAAGTGGCAGAATTTGTCTTTAACAGGCTTTCTTTGTCCAGACATAAATGAACCTAGAACAGTTTAGATTTTCCTTGTTTTTTTCCCCCCAGGCTGTGAGACCGTGTTCTGGAATAGTTTCTTTCTCACAGCCCAGAAAAAAATCAAGGAATATCTATGGATGCTGGCCAGAAAATCCTTCGACTTCACACTAGAACACTTTGTTTGCTTCCTTGCTGGATCCTTCTGACTGCTCTTTGAGCTTGCTGTTCTCTGGCTTAGACAACCAAAATGGCTGGGGAAGCTACAGATGCCATCTACTTCCAAGCCAGCTGGGCACCCTTACATTCTACAATGATATTTGCAATCAGCAGAGATCATTTTCTTCACTACACATGCAAGAGCTTTAAACAGAGAAGAGTGTAAATTGTCTACCTACAGCTCATGGCCATGCAATAGCTTTCCTACCTGTTACTGCCTCTCATGGTCAATTCTCACAAATTTGAAATAACTTTGTTGATGAGGAGAGATGTAAGCCAAGAAAAAAATCTGATCTTCTGCTCAACAGGAGGGGGACAGCTCATTTGCATAATCTCCCCATTTTCAAACCAGTCCTTGAATTTTGGGCCTCATCACTGCTATTTAAGAAAAAAAATAAGCTGGAATAATTGGTCTCCTGTGGAGACTGAATCCACCACACATATGGATAATTTCAGCAGGATTGAGTCCTAATTCTGACAAGTGACATTATGAATTTACATAGTTAAAGCTATTAAGCAGTATTGGCATATATGTCCTGTAGTTCACTTAGCATCTGACAGTGCTGCAATCACAAAATGAAGAGTTAACTTGGATTGAGGTCACCCTAGGCTGCAGTGGATGTAGATGTGGATGTGGGAAGGCAGATTCATTTGGTGGCCCATCTTCTGCTAAGTATTAAAATGAATATAAAGATTGTGATACTGACAGCTTCCCAGTGGTGTTTCTCTGTAATTGCTGCTAAAGACCCAGCCTGAGGATTTAATACTTGTTGCTAAAGAAGAGCTCAGCTGATTTCATGGGACTAGGGGAGGGAATCATTGTGGGAGCTCACACTTTATGCTCCTGTCAAAGGACATGGATATGAACTGACAGTATTACTTTCTTTTTCTTTGGTTACTCTTGAAAATTGCTATGTTTCCTCCTCATGAGCAATAGACAGTTTACAATCAATGAAGGTTTGTTGCTACTAGAGCTCAGGAATATTTGGAATTTACCCTCCAACAATCTTTAAATGTTTTAAAAGAGGCCATAGCCCTAAATAGCATGAGTTGACTGCAAAGATGTTTAGAGGGTGGCCCCTAGGCCTTTTTCATCACATAGAATCATAGAATCATAGAATTGTAGTCTTACACCACGCAGAGTGTATTGACCACAGTTTTAACACCCCTGCTCTAGAAATATAGCAGACACACAGTGACAAAAAAATAAGACCCAAGAAGATGAATGTTCCTACAGATATTTTTTTCAGGAAATATTGCACTATGTTGCTCTGAAAACAATTGTATTTTTTTATTTTTGGTGTGTTCTTTTTTCTTCTAAAATTGAAAGACTAAGATGAACTAATGAAACTCTTCTTGCTTACTTGCTAGGAGATAAAGTTTATTTAGTGTCCATGAGTGAAAAGACTTTTTCAGTAGTGTCTCCATATCTGTGGAATTCAGTCTCTTAGGAGACACAATTAGCTCATTCCCTATGCACTTTTAGAAAGTAACTTTTCCAAATTCTGCTTTTAGGTGGACTCTTTAAAAAAAACCCTCAAAGGTTGCATTAAATTTGTTGTATTTGATCTTAGTGTTCTAATTGTATTTGATCTTAGTGTTCTAATTGTATTTAGATTGGCTGACTTAAACAAAACATCCTATTTGTCCCCCCTCCCCTACTTATTAATTCTTTTTTGTTCAATATTTTAGTACTGACCACTGCTTGCTATTAATATTGTGCTGAGAAAAGAACAGGACACAATTAGAGATATAAATCTACATAAATTTCATTCTCAGGACTTTTTCGGACGGGGTTTTGCAATGCTAGCAGCCTCATCCCCATTGCGAGGTTGTTTCTCTGCAGGGCATCCCTTTCGGATGACGCTCTCCCCTGCCGATACTGTTGCGTAACTGCTGGGATGCTGCAGCGTTATATCTGGCAGTTTTCTAATCACGAAAGTTGATCGTGATTAGAAAAGCGCCCAATATGGTGCTGCAGCATCCCAGTGGTTACGCAACAGTATCGGCAGAGGATCAGCAGGGTAGAGCGTCATCCGAAAGGGATGCCCTGCAGCGCAGCAGCCTCGCAACAGGGACGAGGCTGCTAGCATTGCAAAACCCCGTCCGAAAAAGTCCTCAGTCACAAGAACAAATAATTGTACCATTTTACTGCTCACAGTGAGAAAGTTGTCAAAACGGTACAGTTTTCATTGATAATTTATCATTTGGGACTTACCGTACCCTGTACAATATATATATATATATATATATCATGTTTGTTTGTTTGTTTTATAGCAACCAAAGAAAACAATATCCATGTACAAAAACAAGTTTTCCACACAAAATCCCCATAAACAGAGCAAAATTTTCTGGGCAAAAATGTTATTTTCTGCACAGAAAATGCTATTTTCTGCACAGAAAATGTAGTTTTGTGTGCATAAAATAAAATAAAATAAAATAAAATAAAATAACCCATATGTATTTTTCAGACATAATAAGTCCCAAACTGTGAAGATTCTGACAAATCTAGTATTCTCTCCTTTTGGATTTACCAACATTTGAGAAACTAGTTTCATGACCATTTTTTGAATATTTCCAAATAT
Organism: Gambelia wislizenii; assembly: GCA_030847615.1. NCBI lineage: Eukaryota > Metazoa > Chordata > Lepidosauria > Squamata > Crotaphytidae > Gambelia > Gambelia wislizenii. The sequence goes on along the minus strand of JAUMIR010000003.1, from coordinate 188,642,663 downwards.
TCTTTCCATCCCTAGACAGAATACAGAGTACACCCTATTGGGTACTACAGGAATCTTATTGCTGGACTACAAAACACATATTTGCCATAATTTACCTGGAATTTGGACAAGCTCCTTTTTTCTTTTGTCCTACAACTTTCAGCATAAGTGCTTATACTAGCTGGGTGATGCTTCGAGTTATAGTCTGAAAAAGATTTTTTTCCAAATTCTGAATTGGACCTCTGATACTGAATTTAGCCAATAAACTAACATATTTGATTGAAATCCCAGTGCTTGCTGTGAGTTTCTTAAGACATTAAGCCAACTTATGCCAGTTTTTTTTTTTAAAAAAAAGATTTTTAAAGATTTAAACAAACCTAGAAACTTCTTTAATTAAAATATGGCCTTTCAATTTTTAGCTCAATGCGTGAAGCACAACCTTTTATTCTTAAGGAATATCATGAAAGGCTGTCTGATTCTGATCAATGGCCACCAGCTAGAATTAAGCTTCCATCCTCTGTGAATGGTACCTGATGGTAATTTATAGCATCATATGCAAACTCATCTGCCTTGAAAGATATGGTGTAGGTCATGGCCAATCTACCACCATATCTGCATCTCTTTAGTCACCAAACTAATGGATCAAGGCATACATTTATGAAACCAAAGCTAAAGACTGGATATGTATGCCTGTGTTAAGGAAATCATTCCTTTAAAGGGTGATTTTGGACTGAATCTATGTCCTACACATTTCTGTTGTGGCTGTGCCCCTAGGGGAAACCTTTCTTGTTTTGTACAAGTGAGCAGTTTTGCTTCATACTTTCAGGACAATGAAACAAAACTGAATGGTTCTGTTGCAGATGAACTGTAAAAGGAAGCAGCCTTTTATATAAATAGCAATCCTATGGTCAGCATAATAACTCGCTGGAAGCATCACCAGAAAATGCCACAGAGAACATTATCTTGTAACACAGTGAAGTGTATTTCATGGTTGATAACAATGTACACATTTTAAAGTTCAGTATGTATTTCTTCTCTCTGAGTGGTTCTTAAATACAGATATAGCTAGACAGATATTAATGTTTAAGCAAATAAAATTTCATTTTGCAGCCCTGGTAATATCTGCACAATGCAAGGTATATGCCATCACCATCATTTCACAGTAAGAGACAATACTGTCATGCAAAACTGAATGGTGACAGGAAATGCTTTCATCTTGCCTCCATCCCACTTGCTTTGCCTCTTTTGTATCCATCTGGAATCAGGTTAAATAAGCTCAAATTAATATTTGAAATCACCCAGAAGCCCCCTGTGTGGGAAAGAATGAATAGCATCATAAAGCAAATGTTTAGCAGCAAATAAGTTGCTCTCATGAGCCAAAATCTCTCAACAGTTAGACTGGCAACTGTATATAAACTGAAAGGAGTGAAAGCCTGTTTGGATTATTTTCCCCACCCCCTATTTATGTGTGATGTTTGCTGCAATTTATCTCATATCAGAATAAGGGATTTGTATGTGTTTTTTTCCCTGCAGAAAAAGTTTTTTTAATACAGAAATAGTACAGGGAATACTGTTTCTTGCACTAATATCTGCTTTCTCTGCAAAAGAAGTATTGATTTTGCACAGAATTGTGAAAGTTCTCATATTGCCTCATATTGTGAAAAGTCGGAAGACTTTCTCAAAACAGGAAGAAAAATGCTAAAATTACCCCAACACTTCCTTTGAGGGCAAAATTGGTGTAGAATTACATGCTTACCATTCAAATTTTCTGGGACAGAGTCTAGATAGATGAACTGTGATGGAAAGTAGATGTGTGTAAGTGTAAATCTGGCATTTACACTTCTTATCTATTCTTCTCAGAACGTTAGCTACAGAGTCATGGGTGTGGGCAGTTCATTTTGACCTTCACCTTGTTCTGGCACTGTCATATTCTCTCTGAAGGGTGCAGGACAGGGATTTATAAACTCTGGTTATTTAAAATTAAGGCCTAAATCCCCTAAAGGCACCAGATCCTGTCTGATCCTGGAAGCTAAGCAGGGTCTGCTCTGGTTAGTACTTGGATAGGAGACTGCCAATGAATACCAGGTGCTGTAGGCAAAATTTCAGAAGAAGGAACTGGCAAAGTCACCCATGGATATTTGTCTCCTAATAAAATCCCTATGAATTTTATGAAGTCATCATACATTGGCAGGTAACTTGAAGGTACATAAACATATCATTTATCTTCACTTTGTTGTCTCCCATGTCGACTAGTACTCTATTATGACACTGAAAAATGTTAGTGGCCATTCCATGCTTTGGCAGCTTGCAATTTTGCATAGAAAAAATAAAATTTTCATTCCTTTGCCCCATCTTATTCAGAGTTGCTAGTACTATTAGTAATAACTACTGCCCAGTCAGCCTGACATCAATACTAGGACAGTTTCTAGAGCAGATCATTAAACAGACAGTCTGTAAACACTTAGAAAGGAATGCTGTGATCACTAAAAGTCAACATGGATTTCTCAAAAACAAGTCATGCCAGACTAATCTCATCTTTTTTTCTTTTTTTTTTTTTTTTTTTTTGATAGAGTTATCAACTTGATAGATGAAGGGAATGCTGTGGATGTAGTGTATTTTGATTTCAGTAAGGCTTTTGACAAGGTCCCCCATGATATTCTTGCAAAAAAGTTAGTAACCTGTGGGCGAGACAATGCAACTTTTAGGTGGATTTGGAATTGGTTGATTGACCGAACCCAAAGGGTGGTCACCAATGACTCCTTTTCATCCTTGAGAGAAGTGACTAGTGGGGTGCCATAGGGTTCTGTCCTGGGCCCAATGCTTTCAACATCTTTATCAATGACTTGGATGAGGGAATAGAGGGCATGCTTATCAAGTTTGCAGATGACACCAAAATAGGAGGGGTAGCTAATACCCCAGATGACAGGATCAGAATTCAAAATGACCTTAACAGATTAGAAAACTGGGCCAAAGCTAACAAATTGAATTTCAACAGGGAGAAATGTAGGATACTACACTTAGGCAGTAAAAATGAAATGCACAGATATAGGATGGGTGACCTGCCTTGAGGGCAGTACATGCGAAAGTGATCTAGGAGTCTTAGTGGACCACAAACTGAATATGAGTCAGCAGTGTGATGTAGCAGCTAAAAAAGCCAATGCAGTTCTAGGCTGCATTAATAGGAGTGTAGTGTCTAGATCAAGGGAAGTAATAGTGCCACTGTATTCTGCTTTGGTCAGAACTCACCTGGAATACTGTGACCAGTTCTTGGCACCACAATTCAGGAAAAATATTGAGAAGCTGGAACATGTCCAGAGGAGGGTGACCAGGATGGTGGGAGGTCTGGAAGCCATGGCCTATGAGGAGCGGCTTAGGGAGCTGGGTATGTTTAGTCTGGAGAAGAGAAGGTTGAGAGGGGACAAGTTTAAATATTTGAAGGGATGCCCTACTGAGGATGGAACAAACTTGTTTTCTGCTGCTCCATAGACTAGGGCACAGAGCAATGGGTTCAAACTACAGGAAAAGAGATTTCACCTAAATATTAGTAAGAACTTCCTGACCGTAAGAACTATTCAGCAGTGGAATGCACTGCCTGGGAGTGTGGTAGAGTCTCCTTCTTTGGAGGTTTTTAAACCGAGGCTGGATGGCCATCTGGTGGGACTACTGTACTTTGATTTTGTATTCCTGCATGGCAGGGGTTTGGACTGGATGGCCTTTGTGGTCTCTTCCAGCTCTATGATTCTATGAATCTGTCATTTTGCTTTCTATAAGTTTTTGAATTGTTTGAACCACAAACACATTCTATTCCCTTCTGGATCAGTATGTGAATTTGATGGTTAAAGGGCCCCGTGACACATCACACACACACACACACACATTTTCTCCTAATAGACATGTTTGCATGCCATTTTCCTTGACAAACATATTTTTGCCAGCAGCTTTCCCTTGCATATGTCTTTCAGTGTGTTATTTCCTGTAATACATACATTTTAGTTGTGATTTTCTCTAATGTATGTATATTTTGTATACTTTTCCTGATTGAAATGATGCATCACAAAATCAGGAGATGGCAAATGCCAGTGGATCATTGCACCCTTGTCCGCATATTAGTTCAAGAATTGTGATTTAGGCAGATGAATTTCTCTCCCATCCCTAGTCATGATGCCTCAACAGTGCAGATTTCCCTGTCCCTTCAAGAGGGAAAAGGAGAGGGTAGGAAATCCAGGAGCTCAGTTACACTACAGTTTTTTTATCATGGGGAGAAGTGAGATTTCCTCATCCCGAGTTCACCCCTTGTTGTTTACATGACTTGTCATTGGATGAACAATATCCCAGGATTGTTGTTTATACAACAACCTTTTCCATGACAAAAGCAAGATCCTGAGACATAGTATTCCATGGTTTGTTTGTTTACATGGGGAAAGGTTCAGTGATTTATTTATTTTTAGCTGTCAGTCAAGGATGTGATTACTTGTTTTTTCACAACCTTGGTGACGTATTTCCTGTGGAGTCTCCTGCCACGAGCGATGCTTTTGGCTACCACAAATGTTTGCTCAAGCTTCTGCATTGGTCAGAGAAGGAAGGTGAAGGCAACCCCCTCTGCACAATTCCTTTAAAGAAAATCCCCTGATAGACTTGCCACAGAGGTTTATGCCAAATAAATGTAAAAATCCATTTAAAGGGTGATTGACAGCACAGACACACACAAGCCTTTAAAAAACAGAAGCCTCCATGCAGGGGAGGAAAGGAAAAGGGACTAGTGATCTTGGAGCCAAGAGGTTGGCAATGTGAAACTCCATTTAAATAACACGATCTTCTGTGTAGGGGATGGGGGTAGGGACAGCTTTTGGAGCTGAGGGGTTTGCAATGTAAAAAAAACAATTGAACAGGTTGACTTGTGGCACAGAAACACACAAACCTTAGTGCAGCTGGGAGGGAAGCCTTTGTTTTCAGCCACTGAGGCTGAATCTATTGAACAGGGTGACTGACCCCTCCTTCTCTGAACTCTGAGCCCGCCCCTGCCCACCTCAGTTTCCGGCCATCACCTACTCCCAAGATATTTTGTCCTGACCTGTTCACATATTCGATTTTCCCCAACCTCCTGAGACTTTTTTAAAAACAAGGGACAAACTGAGGAACAGAAAGTCACGCTCCTTGGAGGATATATGATGGCCACTCTTCTGAAAAGCTCAAGATTGTCATGATGAACGTGTGAACGACCAGGGTTCATCACGAGTTCATCTCATGATATTTTCATCATGTAAATGGTCCCCAGGTAAACCACAGTAATTCAGTATGAGGGAATTTCCATTATGGGGTAATTCTACTAAGCAGAGAAAACACCACATGCCACTTCTGATTTTCATAGCATCTATATTCCTCCCCATTTCAGTGCTGTTCAAGAACAGTAATAACACCAATATTATTGGCAGGCTTTACCCAACCACTTTGTTCCTCTCCTTCCTCAATAATCTTCACTAGGGTTTCTTGGTCTCTTTTGTTATTGACAACATCAAAGAGTTAGAGGGGATCTTGGAGATCATTTAGCCCAAGTGCTTCATGCAGGACTAGTAAGGCAGAAATCAACTACAGTGAAATGACCTCAATCAATAGCTCCTGTTAAATTGGTTCTTCCTTAAGCAGTTTTCTCTAGCTGAAACCTGCTTGAAATTTCTACACAATTGTTCTAGTCTTTCCAATATGGAGAACAAAGCTGTTTCATCTTCTATATTACAGTCTTGAAATATGGCAGTGCCATGTTTCTTCTTAATCTTTTCTCTCTCCACCCTCAAGGCTGTTTCAACCCCTTTCTTTCTTATGGGGTGTGTTTCCAGATACCTCACCTTCCTAGTCACAACACTATGGATTTTATCAGATGTGGCAAATATGGTATCACAAGGATACCTAATGATCACAAAAGGGCACACAAACCATAGGATGACATCCTTTCACGATAATGTAAAGTCCAAAAGCCATTTTATTTTATTGACAGTCCAAGCCATCAATAGATCAGCCATGACACTTTGTTGCCAGCATTGCTGGCATTTAAATCCTCACACCATTGTACTCACGTGAATGCAGTGTCAATGGGCAAGCACTTCTGGGTGAGATCATGACAATCAGGTAGAGGACACTCTTTTTGTGACACCCCCCATGCACTTGGGACTTTTAAGTGTGTTTTTGTGCTTTGCTGTACTTTTTATGTGTTTATTAGGGGTTAATTTTTAAATTTCTCATGCTAGCGTCTTCTCATGAGAATCAGCGAGATCTCAACCCTGGAAGTAAACGGAGCTCCGTTTGTGCTCTGATACTGCCAGGGCAGCCTCATTGACACTTCTGCAGGTAGATATGGTGTGTGTGTGTGTGTGTGCTAGCAAAAGAACATTTATTGGGGTGTCTTATAAAGTCCTATGTCAATGTCCTTCAGTTTGTTAAGTGTTCCTTACACAGAACAGGTGTACAAAAGAGGCTGTAGCCATAACCTCAGGTAATGTGCACTATTTTGTGTGTGTGTGTGTGTGTGTGGTGGTACTGTGGGTATTCAACATCCACACTGAGATTGCCCTCTCAGGAGTGGATCAAGACTTCATGTCCACCATGACAACTGTGGTCTGCCCCAAATAATATATGGCCCCACTCATACTTTTGGACACACTCTAGACTTTGCTTTATGTGCTGGATGGGATGATGGGAATAAAGGAATGGAGGAGCTTTCTATTGTCCATTGTTAGAGACAGATCTCATGGAGGTTTAAATTTGCTGGGGTTTGCAAGGCTAGATTGTTGATTAGGATGGTCCTCTGCAAGAAGCTGAGGGATTCAGATAGTTCCCTCATTGGTCTTGGGGATTTTTCTATTGGCTCAGCTAGCAATTCTGTTGAGTCCCTTGTTGATCTCTTGAATGGGGAAATCACCAGTGTAGTAGACACAATTGTTCATAGGCATCACCTCTTATGGTATGGTGCTAAACAAGCTCCCTGGTTCTCTTAATGGTGTGCTGGGCTGTTTTATTGATTTTAAATTGCCTTTTAAATAATTTTACATGGTTTTAACTCTATGGATTAATTTTTTAAAAAAAATAACAGAGAGATGTTTTGCATTTTATTTTTAAAAATTGTGCTGATTTTAATAATTTGTAAGCCATCTTGAATTCCACTATTGAAAAGAAGTGGGATATACATGAAAATAATAATAATCATATGAAGTTAATCTTCTGATAATTCTAACCCTTATCTTCAATACAGTCGTGGGGGTTACGGGAACAAGACCCCCGCGAAAGTGAAAAAACCATGAATAAAAGCAGCCTTCCTAAACACACACACACACACACACGGAAACTGACCCAACCTCTGAGCATTTAAGGAGGAAAGAAAAGCACAGCCCCATGCTGTGAGCACGCAAGCAAAGTCCCCCCCTTGCCACTCCCCTCTCTGTGTTTTAACAAACTGAATTGCTTCTTTAAAACTCACATTTCGCCCCATTTCTCCTCATGGCCCAAAGTAAAGCACAGCGACAAACTGAATTGCTTCTTTAAAACTCACATTTTGAACCTTTCCTACACACTTTCACACACAGGGAAGGTGCGGGTGGGATCTCCCAGCAAACAACTGGACCCAGCCTCTGAGAATTTAAGGAGGAAAGCTTCCTGCTGGCTGAAAGAAAAGCACAGCCCCATACTGTAAGCACGCAAGCTTTCCTCCTGAAATGCTCAGAGGCTGGGTTGCTGGGAAATGCCATCCACACCTTCCTTGTGTGAATGTGTGTAGGAAAGGTTCAAAATGTGAGTTTTAAAGAAGCAATTCAGTTTGTTAAAACACAGAGAGGGGAGTGGCAAGGGGGGGACTTTGATTGCATGCTCACAGCATGGGGCTGTGATTTTCTTTCACCTTAGACCCTCAGAGGCTGGTGTGGGGGTTGCTTGCTTGCTGGGATCTTCCCTGTGTGTGTATGTGTGCAGGAAGTTTTTCTCCTTAAATGGTCAGAGGCTATTTTGGGGAGAACAAGGGGGGAGGAATTTCCGTGAATACATAAAACCGCGAAAGTCAAAGCCGCAAATGTAAAGGGACAACTGTACGTTCCAATTCCAGAGGGGTCAGAAAATATCCCAATGCTTACACAATGCAAGTGAATAAGAGGGGTTTTTTTAATCCATCTGAATAAAGGTTTTACTTCATTATTAAGTCATCCATTAACAGTGAAGTCCTACATAAGTAAGGTCTACTAAGGTGTGTGTGTTTGGGTACCAAAAATACAAGTAAGTGAGTAAGGGTTCACAGCCTCAATTTTACTTAATTAAATCAACAAGGTATGAATACTGAGATTTTGGTAATATAATTCTCATTTAAATGAACAGATTCACTGGGAAATCTGTAAAGAGGCACTTATAATTAATTAGCTACAACATATTAATTTATTCGCTGCTTCCAATTATTTATTTAATTAAAGCATCTTAGCTCTGCTTTTCCAGGCCATAAAGAAGCTTTTCAAGATTTTCTTTTAAATCAAAACAACAGTATAATATTTTCAAAATAGTAGAACTAAATCTTGGAATCCAGCTAAAAACCTGACCTGCTAACCTTGCTAGGAAGGAACAGCAACAGTATGTGAGGTTATTATTATTATTATTATTTTGGTTGATGTGTAACTAAAAAGTAGGACTGGTTCATGCATTCAGAGAATGCGACAATACTGAAAGTTTCTTGTGTGATGAACTGCAGCTATCTCAAGGCTACTTGTTGTGAAGCCATTATCACAGATCTTTTTATCATGGATATTTCATTATTATGATATTACAGCCTGCGTACTCTTCTTACCTGATGTAATAAGAATGATCAGTTAGATCAGATTCCTGAAAATACCTTAGTAGAAGCAAGTAATCCATGTCATAGTGCCGTTTTATCATGCAGAAAGTCATAAGTTCTGTGATGATGGTGTGCATCAAGAGTACGGTGTAACTGAAAGAATATAGCAGGAAACCCCAATATCATCTACTGCAATACTGTTTTGTATATGGATCTAGGAGATTTTCACACGCCGAAAATATCGCCGCCAGAAACCGGGACAGAAATATTTCTGTCCCAGAAGCAGCGCCGCGGTTCGCACGCTCACCTCCCTCTCCCGTTGTTCCGTCGTCCTCGCTTTGGGTTTTTTCCTCTCTCTTCTGGAATATTTTATTAACGGCAAACTCCCGTTAGTAAAATATTCCAGAAGAGGGAGGGAAAAACCCAAAGCGAGGACGACGGAACAACGGGAGAGGGAGGTGAGCGTGCGAACCGCGGCGCTGCTTCCGGGACAGAAATATTTCTGTCCTGGTTTCTGGCGGCGATATTTTCGGCGTGTGAAAATCTCCCTAGTCTGCATTTAATCCATACAGTTTAACCACATATTGAAGCTAAAGACTGATTTTTTTTTATTTTTATTTTTTTCCATAATGGATTTGGTACCTTCTGTATTTGCAGATCTCTGTAATGCTCAAAATAGGAGTTAATTCCACCAAGAAGAGATAACATGATCTACCTCTATTCCATCACTATTCAATGGTCATTCTGGTTCTGTCCTGACTGATTACTTATATATTTGCCCCATCTTTCCCCAAAGTTGGGACTTAAGGCAAATTACAGATAATGAAGTACAAGTAAAAATGCATGTAGTTAAAAACATAAAAACATGATTAAAATAATATCGATCTTTCTATAGAATAAAAACTGTTTAAACCATTGATTTAAGTGCAAATAATAATAGTCTTTTCTTGTAAAAAATTCCATAAATTCTGTTGGAATAATAATTTTTAAAAGGTTTCATCTGCCAATGGAAGAACAGGAAAGAGGGAGGCAATCTAGCCTCGCTAGGAAGGAGGTTCCAGAGCCTGGGAGCACACTGGAAATCAACTGATTTGCTCATAATAAAGGGAGGCACATGTCAGAGCAGGTTAAAAGCCATTTAGCATCAGGAATCAACAACTCAGACACCCCACTGAGACCCCTGAAAGTTTGTTAGTTTGCATTTGGGGACGTGTTGAGGAAATTTTTTTTTTATAAAAAATTACAAACATTTCTGTGTTTTGTGCAACAAACAAACAAACAAACCATGACTTTTGTACATAAAACAATGTATGTTATAGAAAAATACACAACTTTCTGCACACAATGTGGAATTTTGCACAATAAGCAAGCACGTGTACCAAAAAAGCCACAAAAATATTCCAAGTTGAGAAAACTAATTTAAAATCTGCAAACACCTCCCACCATCTCATAATCTCATTCATCATGGAACAAATGTTTGAAAATGTCTTCGTTCTTGCATGCAAAAATGAATAAAATGTATGTCTCTGATCATGGATCACCACCTGAACTTCTGAAGTGGTGTGTGGGCTTAATACTGCATGTTAATATTAATGATAAGAGAAACTATGACTTCTCTCTGTTTCATATATTCATGTATACATAGTGAACATCTTGAATCAGACATTCTCAGTGTTCTGTAAGTTCATCTTCTTTTGAAGGTTGTGTGAAGACAGTTGCTGAGACGGACAATTGGAAGCAAGCTTACACTGACACACATGTTATCTTTTCTTGGTTGTGATCTTGTTTCTACAAATGAGTGTTAGATTAAGGAAAACTATGCTAGATGTCAGAATCGGTTGCTGCCAAATTTTACATGTTTCTGCTTTTTCACCAAACTAGAAGCCAAAGAAACTGTTTAAAAATGGTTTCTGTGGCAGGTATAGATCTTTCAGGCAGTCTGTTTTTGGCAATTTGATATACTACCTCACAACCCCTCACTCCTCACACTGGTTGTCTAGGAAACCTAGTTGCTAATCAGGAGTGTACAGAGTCTGTTGCAGAGTGGGTCTAGGACCACCTTGATTAAACCAGGGAGATTTTCACACAGGCTATTTGTCCTGCTGCAGAAACGGAACAAGGTTGCTGAAAGAATTTTCTTTTGTACAACATCCACTTTGTTCCGTTCCTACATTGTCCCTGTTCTGTTTTCTCTCTGTGATATATTATTCTGGGGAGAAGTCATTATTAAGCACCCGGTGCTGTTTCTATAATGGAACATGGGTGTGCAAATAGAACCCCCATCCCTGTTCTTGGATGACAGGGTTGGGGGAGGAGCTCCGTGGCAGGCGCTTCCTGCCACAATTTGAACAGCTAGGTAAGTGGGACCCTTTTCTCCCCCCTCCCCGGGTTGCCTGTTTTATTTTAAATTTATTTTTGTATTTATTTTCTTGCTTTAACAGCTGGGGGGGTATTTTAAATTCCCCCCCATTCGTTCTCTCGCGAGAACAAGTGGGATTTCCCCCAGCCTTTTGTAAAGGCAGCCTTATGATGGCTGCATTTACGGCCAGCCAGGCAAGGAGGCAGGGAGCCTGTTCCTGGAGCAGAATGGATGTTAGTGTGCGAGCATTTGCCTCCGTTCCATTGCAGGAATGGAATAGGAGGTGGTGGGACAGAACCAGGGCTTTTGGCCCTGGTGTGAAAATCTCCTAAGTGTCCTTTCACACTACACAGTTATATCACTTAGATTCCACTTCCACTTATGGCATCTTTCAATGGAATCCTGGAGTTTGTAGTTTGATAAGAGACTATAGTTATTTTGCTGAGAACTGCAAATCATTCCCCAAACTGCAAATCCAAGAATCCCATAGCTGTTAAATGAGAATAGAGTGCTATACGTGTGTAGTGTAAAAGGGCTGCATGACTCTAAACATATGTCTTTTACACCCTTCTCTTAATATAGGCATGCCTTGGTGAGATCTTTTGTTGATGTATGAACCTTTCTAGTGCATTAGTATGATTGGAATGTGTTCATTGGCAGTATGCACATTTCTTCCCTTTTTGTTGTGACCTGCCCTGATACTATCTTGTAACATTAAAGGGGAGCTGGTACAAATGTAGTTCTTCTTCACTTAAGGAAAGAAAGAGCCCCAAAGTTCTGTCTTTGTGGATAATAAATAGATCAAAGTTTATCCTTGTTTTGGCAGCTCTGTTCAAAAGAGAATTAATATTACCACTCTCCAGGGAAAAGTTTAAATCTGCATTTTAGTGTAGCTTTAAAAAAAAACTAGAGCTATGTGTACTTTTTATAAGGACATTACACATTCTACATTGTTTTGTATAAGAGTGTATGTGCAATGAATATCCAATGATTCTCAAGAAGCATCTGAAGGACTCATCCTTTGTTATTTAGCACTTCTTAAGCAGTAAATTGCAGGTTATATTACAGTATGAAGACTAATACTGGGTTGTTTTTTTTTTTAAGGAGCTATTAGTTGAATGCTAATAGACCAGTTCCCAGTTTTAGCACCAAAGTAGCTTTGCCATGCTTTTATAAGTGCAATGAAAAAATAGCATATATTCCTCCAGAAGTTGTCAACAATATATGTTATTAATAAATTAAAAAAATAATATTAATAGATATTAACATACTTCATAAGGACTGTGATTTTCCATAAAACTACCGGTAATATAAAATATTCCTCAAAGAGAAGATTGAAAATTGCTATGTGAGGTGAGCCACTCTTATATTTTCCTATCTCTTTGAAATCAAATCTGGAAACTTGCAGATTCTACCTGGACCATTCATTTCAGAAACAGTCTTTCAGTTTTGGCTGGAGGAAGAGACAGCAGGATGTGTCCAGGGAATTTTTTTGCCATTCATTGGCCTCTAAACCGACCCGTTGTGCTATTGGCCAACAGATAACAGCTTGTGTAAATGGGTATTGGATACCTCCTTACAGAAATGTGTAAAAGCCAATGTTGGCATAATGTCCCATCAAAAACCTGCCCAATGGATTTCAGCATGCCTCATTCTGTTAGATTGTGTCTGTGAAGTATTATGTTTAGGATATATGTGTGCTCCCTACAAAACAGTAATTCCAGTTCTGTATATAAATTAGGCTGCTTAAACTAGATTGACTCCAATTTAAGTCAAGTTTGTCCACAATCCTTAATCCAGGTCCATCATAGTTTCTGAAGACACAGTTCAAGCGGTGTGTATTCATTATATTAATAATGGGGTTAAATTCATCCACAAAGAGGAGGAAGGATGGGGTGGCCTTTATTTAAATAGCCTCTGCTCTACTCCAAACCTCCTACATCATAGCATGGAAGGCCATGACACAATTAAAAGCCTCTCATCATGTGAAGCCATCAAAGTACCTACCCTCACACAATCTTACACTGTGCTGGGGTGTGTGTGTTCATTATCTTGGCAGTGTTTGGCTACCATTGTGGCTCTAGGAGAAGCATATTGCCATTGTCCTACCATACCCCCAGTTTACTATATACAGTATACTGTACTGAACAATGTACTTGTTGGAGGTCCTCAGGGATGATCAGGGATAGACAGATTATTAGAAAATATTCAAAAATGGTAAAAACAACACCAACATGTTTTCTGAGTGTTAAGAAACTGTGACAAGAAGTATCCTGGGCTGACTAGAATCTTTGCAGTCCAGGACTTATTCTGTGCAAAATTCACATGTGGCTATTTTGCACAGAAATCAGAAATTTTTGAGCAGAAAGCAGTTTTTTCTATGTGTAAAATAACATTTCAATGTAGAAATATTAATTCCTACACACACAAAAATCTGTTTTCTATTCAAATAACCCATGTGAAAATTTTATGCAGACTAAATCTCCAACTACTGCATTTTCTGCACAGAAAACATCTTTTCCTATATTATTTCTGTGCAAAAATAACATTTCTACATCAAAATATTATTTTCCACACAGAAAAGGCTGTTCCCCGTGCTAATTTCTGCACAACATAACCATGTGGGATTGTTTTTCACAGAATGAAGTCCTGCATTGTGAATAGCCTTCAAAAACTCTGTGGTTTTTGAAGACTCTCTAGGAGCAAGAAGAAAATTGCTGAAATTACTTGTTGCTGCTGTCAAGAAAAAAAACTTAGTGAAGAATTACAGTCCTAGGGATGATGGCTATTCCTTTTTCTAGGCTACACAACAACAGCTGGACACTTCCAAGGGACCCCTCACCTTTCACCAGCCACTTTTATATACCCTTTGTATACCCTTTTGTGATGTTCCAAAATGTAGTTATGCTGGCATAGGGCCCAGTTATACCAGTGTATGTCACCTACATGATTATCCCGTTCATAAGATATATAGCCAGTGATTTTTAAAAATGCAGTCTCCTACACTGGCATCTAACTTAGCTATCATAGGACCACATTTTCCTAGAAAATGTAGTAAATGTTTCATATATTTGGAGAGTAGGGAAGTTTTACTCATATTTTTTCCCAGGGTGGGAGGAATCTAAAACCCTTACCCCCTTGGAAGGAAATATGAAGGGATTGTGTGGGAAAGCATTGCAAACTTCTTTGGGTCCAGCAGCTCAGTCTATGGTAGTTAGGACATGTTCAAAAGGCTAATCATTCCTTTGCACTTATCCGCTTCTATGAGGGTTCTGTTTCTTGTAGGATCATCACTTAGGGCTTTCCAGGGATGCCCTGACTTTGGAAAATCACCTCTGCATATGGAGCTATCCCAGTGTAGGATGTATATAAAGACAGGATTATAATACATGCAAATAACACAGTAAGAATATATTAATGAATTAAGTTAGTGCTCCTGCCATTACTACATGTGATGGAGATTTTGTACTTATCCTGTCATATTCTTATGAAAAACAAGTGAGTCTCAGGAGAAGAAGAAAAAATCTAAATGTGCTTAACAAGATTGGAAGAGAAAATAATTAATTTGAGCCTGTGTATATTCATCTGCTGGTTTTGGATTCTTTAGCATATATTACTGTCATGTATTCATAGTTGTCTTTTCAAACATGAGGTGTTTGTGCGCACACGTGTGCGTGCATGTGCATGTATTCAAGATTTTAAGACAGCTGTGTTCACTGCTCACCAGGTGCTCACTGCCTGTGGATCTTGAGTTAACACACACACCATCCAATACTTCTAAATATTAATTATCTGATATCTACAAGTTATGGAAGACTTTACAAAAGAGTCTGAAGTAATAAACACCTGGGGCGAAGCACAAAAATCAGTGTGTATAGAGCCATTGTACTGTCTATTCTCCATTATGGGTCTGCAACATGGGTCACCTATCGCAACCACTTATGACTCCTCGAACTCTTTCATCAGTGCTGTATACACACGATCCTAAATATACACTGGACTGACTTTGTGATCAATGTTGCTGTCCTTGAGCAAGCAGGGATCACCAGCATTGAGGCCATGATATTGAAAACACAGCTACGCTGGGCAGGGCACGTTTCTAGGATGAAGGACCATCACCTCCCCAAAATAGTACTCTACGATGAACTCGCCACAGGTCAGCATAAGAGGGGCACTCCAAAAAAGCGACAGAAGGACTCCCTGAAACAACATCTCAGGCTTGGCCAAATTGATCACCAACAATGGTCCGCCATGGCCTCACATCGGGAGGCATGGAGATGCACTATCCACAATGCTGCAGCCTTATTTGAGAACTCACGCCAAACAAGTCTTGAAGAGAAACGACAACACAGAAAGAATCACAATCCAGAAACATCACCCAAGGAGACCTTCTGCTGTGCGTTCTGAAACCAGACTTGTTTATCTCAGATTGGCCTTTTTAATCATCAGCGCTCTTGCAGAAAGTGTGGGATGAGTCCTTCCTGAATCTTCGTTTGCGAAGAAAAGCCAGAGAGAGAGAGAAGACATTGTTTGAAATGACTTGTATATAACAAGTCAAATTGATTGAAATGCATCATGTGGCATCATATACATATAACCACACAAGCCCTAACTGTGGGTAGGCTAAAATGGTAGTTGGTCCAAGAGTGTTCATCTAAGCTCCACCCCCAGTGTTGCCATCCTTTCTCGTCACAATCTTGCTGAAACAAGCAGTCTGGAAGAGGGAGAGGGGACTTCTATTTACATATATTTCAATACAAATATTAGGGTTCCTGCTGTATCAGTTGGATGTGAATAGAGACCCTCTTCAGACCTTGCTCCTCTGTACAGTAATACAAGAGTTGGAGACAATGAACCTGAGTGAGGAGGCTAGAGATGCATCTTGCAAGTGAACACCTGTAAAGAGTTATTGAGGTAAAGCTGGTTGTGTAGTATGTGAAGGTGAGTTCTTCATATACTATTAAAGAATTTATATTTGAACCATTAAAATAATCAATATTTGATATGGATGACAGTTATGTATTCTCTTGAGAATAATTCATGATTGTTTTGTTTCATTTTCTCATTCATTCTTATATTGCAAGTAGCTGATTTTTTTAACTGTGGAAATTTGATTGAATCAATCATGTAGAAAACATACAGATTAAATGCTATCGAGTGCTTAACTATTTGCTTACATTATTACTGCATTTATCTAGAAACACATTGAGGTACAGTGGTGGGTTTCTATCAAGATCTCTCTTCCTCAATAGGCAGCCCATAACCAACATCAGAAATATCAAGAGGGTGCCAGTTCCACTTACTATTTCATAGTTGTCATTGTAAGCTGATATTACTCTGTTAGTTAAACCCAAGTAAATTATAAGCACAATATTTCCACACACCTCTCCATTGACGCCCCCTTGTCGGGGGAGAGAGGCTTGCGTACCCTAATGATGTTTTGAGCTATGCTGGCGGTGGCATAATAGCCACTGGTAGGGCCTCCCATGCCAGACAGGTCAAAACCGAAGGGTCTAACAAACAGCGTCAAAGGGCAGGATGGGCTCTCTACCCTTGTGGCAACTGTCCTAGGAAAAGGAAAACTCTAATCCCAAACTCGGGCAGATGGTGCTCGTCCAACCCTCTAAGGTCAACCATCTAAGAGAAAGAAACTCTAATCAAACCTACAACATGAGGACCTTGCTGCTACCGTCCATGCTTGCAAGGCCAGCAGACGAACCTTTAGTTTAAAGGGTGAGGCCAGTTCTGTGCACGCTGCGCTCCACCAGAAAAATCCATTGCACAGGCTCAAAGAACAAATCCAGTTCCAAAAAAGCCCTGTAGCGATAGGCGAGGGACGAAACGGCAGGTGTAAAGATGCACAGGAAGCCGCAGACCCAACCCTGCATGCAGGCGGTTCAGGACATTGGTCGCTTGAGGCTGACCCGGGAGATGACAGTCTTATTCGGCAGCATCCTGAATGACCAAGCAGCCTTTTTTAAGGAGAGCACTGCTTGCTCCATATGGAGAGGGGCCTAGAAAAGATGGCCTAATGAAAGCTCATCCCCAACTACCTGGTTGGCTAGCCGTGGCCAACGGGCATCTTCTGATGTGGTCAAACCAAGTCAAAGAAACAAAGGCACACACCGGCCTCCAAAGGTGTAAATAAACTGACACTTGCACGCTGGAACATCAGAACCATGCAAGACTCTGAAGATAGTGGATGGCCTGAGCATCGTTCTGCCCTAACAGCCCATGAACTATCACGACTTAATATTGACATCGCTGCTCTTACTGAAGTTTGCTTCCATGAGGAAGGCAGCCTTAAAGAACATGGCACCGGCTACACACTTTACTGGTCTGGCAAACCCAAAACCAAAAAACATCTTTCAGGAGTAGGCTTTATGATTAAAAACTCCATTGCCTCCAAACTCGAAACCTTGCCAACAGGACACTCTGATCGCCTTATTTCCTTACACCTCCCACATGTTGTTCTCTTTAGTATATATGCCCCAACTATGCAAGCTGACCCTGTAGAGAAAGACAAATTCTACACAGACCTACACCAACTCATACAAAAAGTCCCTGTAGAAGATAAAATTATTATCCTTGGTGACTTCAATGCCAGGGTAGGAAAGAACTCTGAAGCCTGGAAAGGTGACTTAGGCAAGCATGGTGTTGGAAATTTCAATGATAACGGACGCCTCCTGCTAGAGTTCTGTGCAGAACAACAGCTGACTATTACAAACACAATCTTTCAGCAGAAAGATAGCTTGAAGACAACCTGGATGCATTCCCGATCCAAACATTGGCACCTCATTGACTATGTTCTAGTCCATCACAGAGGCATTCATGATGTCCGTCATACCCGAGTGATGCCCAGTGCAGAATGCCAAATAGATCATCGCCTCGTCAGATGTAAACTAAATCTTCATCTTAAGTTCAAACCTAAGAGGGGTTGCATCTTAAAGAAGGGACTCCAAGTCAACCATCTTCAACAAGCTACCATGAGAGACAACTTCCAGGCAAATCTACAAACGAAACTTGAAGACCATCCTACAGATCCTTCTCCTCCAGTCCTTTGGCAACATATCAAAAACAGTATCCTCCAGTCTGCAGAAGAATCCCTCGGGTTCTCCCACAAGAAAAATCAAGACTGGTTTGATGAAAACAACCAAGAGATCCAGGAGCTGTTGGCAAAGAAGAGAGCTGCTCACCAGGCATACCTCGCCCAGCCAACCTGCCATGTAAGAAAAGTAGCTTTCCGCCTCACATAGAGTTAACTACGACAAAAACTCTGAGACATGCAGAACAAGTGGTGCATCAATATAGCAGAAAAGACACAACGCTGTGCAGATCTGGGTGTTCATAGAGGATTTTATGAAGCTCTTAAAGCAGTGTTTGGACCTACTTATCAGGTCCAAAGCTCCTTATACAGTACAGATCATCAAACATTAATTACTGATAAAGCCTCCATCCTGAATCGATGGGCTGAACATTTTCAAAGTCTCTTTAGTGCCAACCGAGTAGTCCAAGGCTCAGCTATCCAACATATGATACAAAAACCGATGAAAAATGAATTGGACATAGCTCCCACTTTGTAAGAGACCCTTAAGGCCATACACCAGATGAAAAATGGCAAGGCAGCTGGGATTGATGGAATCCCACCTGAAGTTTGGAAACACGGAGGTCATGCACTCCATGAAAAATTCCACAAACTCCTTGTGAATTGCTGGGAAAAAGGGGAACTTCCATCAGGCCTCTGAGATGCAGTCATCATCACCCTGTACAAGAAAAAAGGAGCAAAATCTGACTGCTCAAACTATCGAGGCATAACACTGCTCTCTATTGCTGGAAAAATCCTTGCAAGGATACTCCTGAACAGATTAGTTCCTGCTATTGCAGAAGAACTTCTCCCTGAAAGCCAATGTGACTTCAGAGCCAATAGGAGTACTACAGACATGGTATTTGCCCTTAGACAACTGCAAGAAAAATGTAGGAAGCAGAACAAGGGTCTCTATGTAACATTTGTCGACCTCACCAAAGCCTTCAACACTGTAAGTAGAAAAGGTCTGTGGCAGATCCTGGAAAGACTAGGATGTCCCCCCAAATTCCTTAAAATGATTACCTTGCTACACAAGGGCCAGTGTGGTCAAGTCCGATATGGTGATGCTCTTTCAGAGCCCTTTCTAATAACTAATGGAGTGAAGCAAGGTTGTGTTCTTGCACCAACTTTATTTACAATCATTTTTAGCATGATGCTCTAAAGGGCTATGGCAGAGCTTGAAGAAGATGACGACATCTATATACGTTACCGTACTGATGGTAGCTTGTTTAACTTAAGCCGTCTGAGGGCTCACACTAAGACTTTAAACTATCTAGTCCATGAGCTGCTCTTTGCTGATGATGCTGCCCTTGTTGCCCACACAGAAGCAGCTCTGCAGCGCCTAACATCCTGCTTTGCAACAGCTGCAGAGCTGTTTGGCCTGGAAGTCAACCTGAAGACAACATAAGTTCTTTACCATCCTGCACCACAGGACGAACACCACCATCCCCACATTGCCGTCGGCAAATCTGTGCTCAAGTCCGTTCAGCAGTTCACCTACCTGGGAAGCATCATCTCCTCAGATCCCAAGATTGACAAAGAGATCGTTCACAGATTAGCAAAGGCATATAGTGCATTTGGAAGACTTTACAAAAGAGTCTGGAGCAATAAACACCTGAGGCAAAGCACAAAAGTCAGTGTGTAGACAGCCATTGTACTGTTTATCCTCCTTTATGGATCTGAAACACGGGTCACCTATCACCACCACCTACGACTCCTCGAGCGCTTTCATCAGCGCTGTCTATGCACAATCCTAAATATACACTAGACTGACTTTGTGATCAATGTTGCTGTCCTTGAGCAAGCAGGGATCACCAGTATCGAGGCCATGATACTGAGAACGCAGCTGCGCTGGGCAGGGCACATTTCTAGGATGGAGGACCATCACCTCCCCAAAATACTACTCTACGGTGAACTCACCACGGGTCAGCGTAAGAGGGGTGCTCCAAAAAAGCGATACAAAGACTCCCTAAAACAACATCTCAGGCTAGGCCAAATTGATCACCAACAGTGGTCCGCCCTGGCCTCACATCTGGAGGCATGGAGACGCACTATCCACAATGCTGCAGCCTTATTTGAGAACTCACGCCGAACAAGTCTTGAAGAGAAACGACAACACAGAAAGAATCACAACCCAGAAACATCACCCAAGGAGACCTTCTGCTGTGCTTTTTGCAACCGGACTTGTTTATCTCGGATTGGCCTTTTTAGTCATCAGCGCGCTTGCAGAAAGCGCGGGATGAGTCCTTCCTGAATCTTCGTTCGTGAAGAAAAGCCAGAGAGAGAGAGAGATTTCCACACAATTTCACCTACACAGATTTCTATAACCTAATACTGAATAAGTACCAAGCCTACAGATTGAAGGAAGAAGGGCGAATGAGACAATGTGTCCCATGCACTGTTCCATGGACCATTTCTGTTTGAGTTTTCATTTTCTGTTTGATATAGCTATTCTGTACCTCATCTTTTGAACTTATTATGTGGCTAAGTTCAAATGTAACAAGAAATTATGATTTCCTGCTATAAGCATGAGGGTCATGAGGGCCACTTCACTCTCTTTTTGGTATACCAAAGGAAGAGGCTGAAAACTTCCACGTTCACTATTTTATACTAATCACAGAATCAGTGATCAAACATACTGAGCAGCTCACAAACTGTCTTTTTGTTCTCAGAACATGATTTGTTTAAAGTTATTCATCACATTGGGCTCTGATTAGTTCAAGACCAAAAATAGCTCTGACTAGCAGGTAAGAAAGAGAAAGTGAAAAAGAAATGAGTATCCAATCCCTAGGCTCACTGCATGTTATTTTCATAATGGAAACAAGTTATGTTTCTTGTTATATCTAAACTCAGCCACATTGTATTGTGTGTCCTTTTGCCTTGTACACTCTTCCTATATGCTTCATGCC
Organism: Gambelia wislizenii; assembly: GCA_030847615.1. Lineage (NCBI taxonomy): Eukaryota > Metazoa > Chordata > Lepidosauria > Squamata > Crotaphytidae > Gambelia > Gambelia wislizenii. The sequence goes on along the minus strand of JAUMIR010000003.1, from coordinate 188,621,532 downwards.
TTCTAGTATCTCACATGTTTGCTACTTGTTCTTCAATCAGTTCAGCAGCCTGTGTGTTGAGCCTTGTCTATGTCCTACCCATAAGATGGCTAAGCTCTGGCCTTGGTCACACATGTGTATTTGGCAGAGGATCTATTTCTGACTTTCATTTGTAGAAATTGTTTACCTACCCTAACAGCCTCCATCTTGGAATATCATATAATTGGCAATATTTAATAATTTGGCTTGATGTGGCTTTCAACATGGTTAGTAGGTAAACCAGGGACCTTTCTTCTCTCTGAAGATGCCAGCCACAGATGCAGGTGAAATTTCAGAAGTAAACTCTTCCAAAACATGGCCTCACAGCCTGGAAAAATCCAAGGAAAAATATATGGATGCCAGTCATGAAAGCCTTCGACTTCACAACAAACCAGGGACCCCCAGATACCAAGGCTCCAGTCATGTATAACCAAGGGAGAAACCTTTGGAAATTCTCCAAACAAATAATACTCAGGTCAGAGTTAACACCTGGAGATGAGTCATCCACTAATCCACTCAAAAACAGAAGGGTCCTTGATAGTTGCAAAACAGGTTTTTCCTCTTCCCTTCCCCTCCAACAATAGACCTTGCCTATTCCTAGTCAATTCCAAATAGATCACCCATTAACGGTTGTTAACTCTTCAGGAGAATCCTTTGCGTAGTCCTGTGAAACTCAGAGAACATTGTATTCTACCCTAAATCCCATCCTTTGTGTGTGATATGAATTATCACATATAAAATCAACCTAAAACACCACCAAAATTTTCACAGTCCACAGTTCCTCTTCCTACATCCATGTTGCTGGTTTGCTGTGAGACCCTCAGAGCACATCTCTGAGACTGTTTTGCTGCACAAATCTCTGCTACACTGATAGGTATTGTATCACCCGAGAATCCTCTTACTCTCTTCCTCTGTCCAAACGCTTCCAACTATCTTTGATAGCCTTGTGTGATTGCTTGAAGCCTGAGTGCTTGTGTGAATGTTGTTACTATTAATTTCCAATAAAGATAATTTAATTGTATGTTTTGGCTTAGAGTCTCCTCCATTACTGCCAGTATAAATAAGTCAAAAGATCCTGCCATTATCCAGCCTCTCACTGCTATTTGGAACTAATTAAATACTCCCCATATTAATATTTTCAAATGAATGGGTTTCTCGCAGACCCCACACAATTAAGGTAGCAAGTCAATGGATGGCATGCAGTTAATGTTATGTTCAGTTTTAATATGGCCCTGTTTGTGTCAGTAAGTGTTTGGCTTGTGAATTTATCCATCGTCTGAGCAGAGAGAACACCAATAAGCACAGAGCAGAAACCATGGATAGGCAGAAAAGGAAATTATGTTTACCACTGATGCTCTGCTTCCAGTTTATGGTTTTGAGGTCCCAGTTGTATGTGGAGGGACAATCTATGTGGGATTTGGACCTTGTGTTATCCTTCACAGAAATATTTCCCACAGAGGTTCCATGCAAATAGGGATAAGAGATAGTGAGGGGTTCAAGTTTTCTCACTTCTCTCATTATTTTGTTCACTTTGTAAAGGTCTCTTATGGTGGATTAGTGGATTAGGCAGAATATAATGCAAATTATGGTAGCTTGACATTTAGCAGGTCACTATTCACTTGTGGCATGCTTGTACTAGTAGTCATATCTTGCTAATCTTCATAGCCAAAAGTTGTAAGGCTTGTGCAAAATCAGTATCCTTTGTGTGTGTGGGGGTGAAATACAGGGTCTCTTTGGCTTAGTCAGGAGCCACCATATTCAGTGTTTCTCTGTTCAAAGTACTGTGTCAATATCCTTTCTCTGTACCCAATGGATTTTATCCTTTAGGTCATAGTGTGTCCTGGTTTATACTCTCTGCATTAACTCTGCAGATTTCAAATTCTGCCAAATTTGGTCTTGTGTTGGTTGCCTAGGCAACCATCACAGATGATGTAGAATCAAACCGTGTATGGCAATTTACACCGTTCTGCTATTTGCAATTAGTAAAACTGTGTTAAAATGTTGTGGGTTTATTTTTTAAGTGCTTGTGTTTAAGCAGTAAGAATAATAGCTGAAAGAGAAACCGGTCTTCATTCATCACATGTTAGGAGAAGGAACTATGGAACAGTTAAGATATTTTGTTTGTTTGTTTTCTTTTTTCCCATCATCCCTTCCACATTATGATAATTTATTTATTCTGTGAACTGGTAACAATAAATGGGTTGTGCCCCAGCAGCCTCTTCTGTGTAATGCACATAAATATAATGGCACTTGAAAATGATCTTTGCCATGCTTTTAGTTTCTATTGTTAGTCTTTCAATGTGTCTCCTTCCTCTTCTTCCTTTGTGAGACAACATTATGTGGGTTTTGTCAAAACACAATGTTCCTTTGTGTTGAAAACAGGTATATTATGGTCCTCATTAAAACAAATTAAACTGTCAGGCTAAAACATATATCTAATTATTTAATTTCCCAGCAGTTTCAAAAGAGTTCTAGTGCATAGAAATTATTTCTTATGTTTTAGTAGGTGCAGATCAGGCAGTGTGACTACAACTGCTCAGAAAGGAAGATTCAGGGAAAAGGAAATGAATTATGTTGTCCTGATTTTTTAATCCTTGACATAATGAACAAATTTCTTTCAAAGCAAGGCTAGAAAAATGTAACTTTATGTTAGAGTGGTTTACAAAATTCCTCATCTCACTGTTCAACTGGTCACACCAAGACAATATCTTTGGCCATTATTTTACTGAATCTTGAATTTCCATTTGGAAATAATGAAGATATGCCAAAATGGAAGGTGTAATAGCACATTTGGAGCCTATGCATTTCAAGATACCATGCCGGTGAAGTTTCCAGTGGGGGAGTTCATGTGGACACAATCTCCCTGGCCCTATACCTGTATGTAGTTTATGTAAGCATATGCATAGAATTTGGCTACTCAAACTGTTTGAGTGGTTTGAAGGTTTTTTTGTTTGCTTGTTTTAAAAAACCCTTTGAGGTTCATGAATTGAATCTGATAGTAGATTAAGCTCAGCAGTCTATGCAGTGTTGCATGGACTCTGGCTTGGCAGCCCAGGTTTCTACTTCAAACTTGCAATTAAATCAACTTTATATATAATTCTTACAAAAACATTCAGTGGAAGCAACAAAAGACTATGTTACATGTGCAAACTCACAAATAAGGAGTAAGCACTGTTTCCAAACTATGTACATCCTACATTTCCTTTTTATCTTATTTCAGTGGTATAGTTGTTCTCATTTCAGCAGAACACATAAAGATGTTTTAGAACATGGCTCACAATGTTTTATGCAAGTTTAACTTATTTGAAATCACTAGGAATTCACAAAATTTTCTAAGTCTAAGCAAACTATTCTTTAACATTAGCTGTACCCAGAGTAACATATGTCATTATAGTAGATTTGAAAGGTTCACATTGTTCAGCTACATTCTATTATTGTGGGGAAAAAATACCACCAATTTTTTACAACCATTGAGTGACCACCTAGCTGGCTGGCTCTCCCGCCCTGGACCTGCAGGCCTCTGCAGCATGGCAGCTTCTTTGCACTCCCATAGCGAGGCATATAGTGGAGGTGGAGATCTATTTAGGCTCCTGGAGTACTTGCCATGGCTTCTGTGTCAGCTGCCCTCACCACTGCTCCCCCCTCCAGGCTGGGATGATGGTGGCGGCTCATCTTTGCCACTGTCCGCACAGGTGAGTGGCCAGCAACAGGGCCCTTTTGAGGCAGGGGGTGTAGATACAGTTTGATTAGCAGGAGTGGATTGTGAGGTGGTGAGGGAATTTGTATGTGGGTGGTGATTGGCTGAGGGTGTGAGACAATGTTTCTTAAGCAGCCAATCAGCACACTGGGAAAGGAAAGATACCCAAGAGGTATATCTATATCTATATCTATATCTATATCTATATCTATATCTATATCTATACTCCTCTATACTCCTCTATATACTCCTCTATATATGACCACTTTCTGACTTTCCATCTTCAGGCTAGTAGTATTGCACAGGTCCTAAAGAGTAAAACAGTATTTCAGCAGTTGTAATTTAGTAGTGTTACTCATGTACTGAAGTCCCAATAGTCAGATTACATATAGGGACTGACCATATTCTGCCAGAAGTTTCCATTTTGCCAGTTTTATCCACTGAACCATCTCATTTTATTATTATTATTATTCTGGATACATAGACCCTGTTTACCCATTGATGTAGTTTAAACATGATACTAAAATATGATTTCACCATACATTCTGGTTAGTTGTATGGTTTTAGCATTTAGGATTATGAGTGAGTCTGAGCCTTACATGTTTTCCAACTTCCTTGCCTAGGAGGGCCATGAAGATGAAAGGGAAATATCCACTTTCTAGTTTAAGCTTATCAGAATATATTGGTTCATCTAAACCAGTCTAAACTGCATTTAGTCTGAACTACTATTTCTTGAAGAGAGCCAGTGTATGTATTGGTTTGAGTGTTCGATTACAACACTGGAGACCAGGGTTTGAACTTTCTCTCAGGCAAGGAAACCCATTGGGTGAATCTGGGCAAGACACATTCAGCCTCAGCAAAGGCAAACCTCCTCTGAATAACTCTTGCCAAGAAAACTATGCAGTAGGTTCACCTTAGGGTCATCTTAAGTCACAAATGACTTAAAGGCACATAGCAATAATTCACTGAAACAACCAGGATCAAACCACTGATATTTCTAGTCTCCTCCTTGTAGCCATAGTGGAGGACTAAAGAGAGCTCAAGCCCTAGGCTACAGTAGTTTGTGTTCATGGTTTAATTTTGCATCCAAACAATAGCATTATGTCCAATGCAGTACGTGCATTGAGTAAGGGAAAAACTGGGCATTCAAAATCCTGCTTTCCCACATGCACAAATTCTGTTGATTTTAGAATTTGTGCATGGACTCTGTTGAATATACTTGGCTCATGTACTATGAGAAAGGCTGGGAGAAATATAAAAATAAAATAAAATAATATATTTTTCACCTTAAATGTTAAAATGTCTCCACAAATGGTTTCAATCATTTGTGTTATATGTACAGTCTGAGTTATTTAAAAAGGAAGAAATCTGGTGCCAAAATATCTACCATTATCCTTCAGCAACAGCAGGTTGTTGTTGGTATAATTGCAGGCAAAGAGCTATAATATGGTTTAATCCAATGCCATTTTGAGTCTCTGGGTGCAATATGAAAAACTACCCTGGTAGTTCTGTGCTTCAACTACACAACATTTTCTTTTAAATGTAAATTGTCTGTCATTACATTATTTTCTATAGCTTTTTTTCTTCTGATGTTCCACATGTTTATTTATAAACAGATTACTACATATGTTAACAATTATAATGACACTATGAATAATAATGTAAAAAAATTAAATCAAATCATTTCAAGATGAATCTCAAGAAATCTCTAAATTAGTATCAGAAGTATACAGTTAGACTATGGTGAATAAACATAATAATATCAAGTTGAAGGCTTTCATGACCAGCATCCACAAATTTGCCTTGGTTTTTTTCTGGGCTGTGAGGCCGTGTTCTGGAATAGTTTCTTTCTGATGTTTCACCTGCATCTGTGACTAGCATCTTCAAAGAATGGTTGGGTAGGTGTGTGTGTGTAGTTTATGTGCTGTCAGCCCCTGTTGGGGAGTATATATAAATTTGTGTAATTGAATGGTTAGTTTCTGGGTATAGAAATGCAAGACCCGTTAGTGTCTGCTTGGCTAATGGTTGGTTGATGGGCCATTATCTGCTGGAGCTCCCCCTGTCCCTTGGTTGGAATTCCTTTGTAAGTGTTGAGTTTTGATTCTATTGTTTTTCAAAACTGGGAGCCAGATTTTGTTTACTTTTAAGGATTCCTCTTTCCTGTTGAAGTTGTCCAGGTGTTTGTGGATTTCCATAGCTTCTCTGTGCATTCTGACATGATAGTTGTTGGCCTGGTCCAGGATTTCTCTGTTTTTAAATAGCATTTTGTGTCCAGGTTGGTTTATAACATGTTCTGCTACTGTTAGAAAAACCAACTTGGACACAAAATGCTATTTAAAAACACAGAAATCCTGGACCAGTCCAACAACTATCATGTCAGAATGCATCGAGAAGCTATTGAAATCCACAGACACCTGGACAACTTCAACAGGAAGGAAGAAACCTTAAAAGTAAACAAAATCTGGCTCCCAGTTTTGAAAAACAATAGAATCAAAACTCAACACTTACAAAGGAATTCCACCCAGGGACAGGGGGAGTTCTAGCAGATAATGGCCCATCAACCAACCATTAGCCAAGCAGACACTAATGAGCCTTGCATTTCTATACCCAGAAAGTAACCATTCAATTACACAAATTTACATATACTCCCCAACAGGGGTTCACAGCATATAAACTTCAAGCACACTCCTACCCAACCATTCTCTGAAAATGCCAGCCACAGATGCAGGTGAAATGTCAGAAAGAAACTATTCCAGAACACAACCTAAAAGCCTGGAAAAAACCCAAGGAAAAACCTAATAATTTGAATGCATTGTTGATTTTAAAAAGTCCTTTGGTCTCTTGAAAGCAGCATGTATTGTGTTCAAATGAGCAAAAGCAGCTAGGTGGGCTCTTTGTGGTTGTTTGTGAGGAATAGGCAGATACAGGGAAATATGTCTTCCTCCACAAGATATTAGTTACCACAGTGAAATAAGTGCAATACAAAAATAAGAAGGAATTAGGAATGCTTCAGTTCCAAGACAAGCATGTGACATTTAGACAGAGAAAAATGGGCAATAATTTTCCATCTCCCGTGTTTCTGACTACTTGTGTTAGAGTTTAGCACTGGGTTGGGGAGCACAGATCTTTATTGAAAACCTGGAAATCAGCATGAAGAGAGAACATGGTATAGTAGTGGAGAATCAGTCAGGAAGGTGCACCTTCACACTGTCACCACAATCCCTTTCAACATCCCTCTGTTGCCCCAACAGGTGTATCAGAAGTATGGATGGACATCTTTGCTTATTCTATTATCACATGACACAACAGCCACAACACTGAAAACGTTCTCCCTGCTAGATAAAATTACAAGAGTTTTTGTGTATTTTTGATGCACATCTCACATTTCAGTACTGTTCTTGTGAACATTTTGTGAAGATTCTTGACATTGGTTTTTGTGCAAAATACATTTTTGGTCAACATTCAAAAGTGTTCCTCAAAAATGGTTTTCTGTGCAAAAAAAAGAGTTTTCGATATTACTGATGATGGTGATGGGTAGAAAGGAACTGGGCTTTTCACATTCCTTCAGAAGTGATAAATTTCACAGCAGTTAATTTTATTTTATTTTTGTATAGTATTTCTATTTATTTATTTGTGGTATTTATACCCCGTTCTTCAGCCACAAAGGCTCTCAGAGTGGCTTACAAATTGTTAAATAATACCACCTACACATCTACACTGCTTTTTAAAAATAGCACACTAGGCACTCTCCAAGTGGTTTCCAATGTGTGATAGCTAATTGCCCCCACAAGCTGGGTACATTTTTAGCCAGCCTTCAAAAGGATGGAAGGCTGAGTGAACCTTGGAGCCCTTGAGATCAAACTTTCACAGTTGTGGCTTGCAGTCCTGGTATTTAACCACTGCACCACCAGGGCTCCCTTACTAGGTGTGCTAAGACACCTTTTGCTGTCAAGGATGATAAACATTTCATATACTTTTCCCTGAATAGAAGCATATTTTCTGTGTTGAAGCAGAAAGAAGTAAGGAGGAGGGAAGTGGTGGATATTTGTGAGAAATGGAAGCAGGGCTAAGTATTCTCCTGATACTGCTTCCATTCTGCAACAGGTCCTGATCACTTTGGTTTGGCTTCAATCCAGATATTCATGCTTATGTCTAACATTGAACATCTAGTGTTCTATATCTTTGGAATTTGATCTGTTCTTATGTTCAATGTGATTTAGGAAATGAGAAGAGCTTGCTAAGAGTAAGGTAATGGTCTTTATGATACAGTAGGAAGGAAAAAAAGAAAAAAAATCAATCTTTTAATATTGCAAAATTTGAGTTCTCCTCAAATCCTGGTAAATGTATCTTCTTCCCTAGAAGGAACCATGTGCTTGCAGCAATTTATTCTGCATCATTCCAAGGCCAAAAACATGGTTTTTTTTTCTTAATCATTGCATTAAAATTGCATCCTTTTAAAAAGACGTCACCTTTGTGTAGAATTAAGAGCACTAATGGCAAGTGAAGGAGAAAGAATTGCATTATGCTGAATGAGATTATAATTTTCACAGTTTGTTAAAAAATCTGCATGGGTGTCCCCTCTGTGGTTTACAACCAAATGCAGATATGAAAAAAAATTTTACCCCTCCAAAATGAATAATAATAATAATAATAATAATAATAATGCCAGTGTGTTTTTGTCAGTTTATCATTTATATGGGCTTTTGCACACATGCATGCAAACACACACCTTTCTGTCAAATATGCCTTTGCAGATAAAAATGTATTTTACCCCAAATATGATGGGTTTTCCATTAAAAAATATGAAGTTTTCACAAAAAGCCCCACATGTGTAAAATCGTCAGAAAATGCGGAAAAACATTCATAGTCTAACCTAATAGGGACCATACTTTTGGTTTATTTTTCATTCTTGCATGCAAGAATGAAGTAAAGATTTACATCCCTTCACCAACCTGACCTCTGATCTACATTGCACATTACCATTCCACAACTGCTACAAGGCATTCTTTCTCATTACAACCCTGCAAGAGGGGTAGAACAAAGGATTGTGCTGTTGTTTTATAATATTATCTTAGCTCACTCAGTAATGTGGTGACCAAATAATAATAATAATAATAATAATAATAATAATAATGAGCTATTATTTTCTGTCTGATTTAGCCCAACTCTGAACAGATCATATGTATCTGACACACTGCTGCCAACCTGTTATAAACCACACACAAATTTTCCTGAAATTTCAGCATGAATTATGCTTCAGAGCAATTCAGAGTAACCAACTTGCAATAGAGAAAATAAACTGCATGGGTTTTGGGGTTTGCATTAGTATATTTTTTTTTAATGTGTCATACTAAATAAGAACTGAATTAGAAAGAGCAGAGGAGGTTATACCTTTTGTTTGCCTTTTTGGATTTTGCGGTGTTGCATGAAGACTAGTGACCAATCCCAGCTCCCTTAGATCTTGGAAATCTTTGGGCACCTTTCACCTAAGGCTGCACTTGGTTCACTCCTGTCATAGAGTGGCTGATTGGCCAACATGTTCATCCTATTTCAAATTCATCATCCCATGAATTGGATAGATATATCACATGGCTCCAAATATATTTTTGAACAAGAAAATGTGTAAAAACCTTTGAATCTAAGTAGGTTTTTTTTAAAACAAATAATTTTATTTCCCTCTCTCTACTTCCCCCATGAGCCATCTCATAAGAATATTTTGTGATTTCAAATCTGATTATATTATATTATATTAGCTATACCCAGTGTAACTCCCTCCATTGCCAGGTTCGCCCCCCATTACCCCCCCATTGCCAGGTTCGCCCCCCATTGCCCCCATCACAGGCTCACCCTCCATCACCCACCATTGCTGGGCTCTCACTCCCCTGTCGCCGGGCTCGCCCTCCCATCACGAGGCTCGCCCTCCCCATCACCAGGCTCTCTCCTCCATTGCCCCCCATCACCAGTCTCTCACCCCCCTTGTCACCAGGCTTGCCCCCATCACCTCCCATCACCAGGCTCTCGGCCCCTCTGTTGCCAGGCTTGCCCTCCCAGTCACCAGGCTTTCCCATCGCCCCCTCCATGCTCAGGCACACACAGCCTACACACACACCGCATCCCCCCATGCTACTCACACTCCCTCTGCCGTCATCTTGTTTAGAAAGGACTGAAGCTTCCACATGGTCCCACCCCCAGTGTCCTGATTGGCTGCCCAACTGAGCTTTGACTGGTTGGTCAGTTTCCTAAGTGGCCAATTAGCACACTAGAAATAGCAACATACCTAAGAGCTCTCTCTCTCTCTCTCTCTCTCTATATATATATATATATATATATATATATATATAATCTGATATTAATATATATCAAATTAAGGTTATATATGCTGGGCGGATGGATGGATACACATAGAGTACCTTGATTTAATACATGTAGTATCTGATCATTTTAAAAACTATTTTATCAAGATCGAAGCAGTATTATTTCAACAATGCATGGCTGCTAAAGAAAAAAAAAGGCACACATAACACTTGCAATTAGGATTAGGATTAGTGGCATGTACAAATGTAATATATATATATTCCAGATTAAACAACAACAGCTGATACTCAACTAAAAATGCATAAAGGTTATTTTACTTCCCACAATCACATGTTCTTAAATATTTGATTTCCTTCAAATTCTGATATAGAGAAGATGCTAGAGTGTAACAATTCAGTTTTTTAAAACAAGCATTCATTTATTAGTTTTAATACAGACAATCAACATTCTTAAGAAAAAAAAGGAAAATAGAAATAAAGAAAGGAGAAAGAAAAGATGAACACACACACACGACTAATTGAAACTAAAATTCAGACAGAAGGCTAAGGGCTTGTCTATACTGGGGGTAAAAATCTGGATGATATTTGGACTACTTTGATCTAGAGCTGGGTGTTCAGCACCTATGGTAGCTGTAAGGCAGCAAGGTCTGGAGATGTTCCCAAGCTTTTCATCCTCCATCCCATTGTCCATGCCACTATTCAGACACAGAGCCTCAACCTATTAAGGTACATTTTGTACCTTCCATGAAATTGTAAATTCACCCAATACAGACATGATATGATCCCTGTCCTGAAAGTTTACAGAATATATTAAATTGACAACCTAGGAGGAGAGATTAAGAATTATTTTTAAAAGAAAATCTGAAAAGTAATAGCTTTAAAAAATGAGAGCCTGGGAGAACTTTAATCTGAAAGTATCCTTAATTTTATTTTGAAATGGAAAAAAAAAATTACAGGAAACCTGTGTGAAAAAAGTGTGAAAACTGAAGTACCATGATCTTGAGACCATTACAGGGGTTACATTCATTGGGTTGGCATTATAATGCAGGACATCATATTAATTGGAGAAGAAAGTAAGCAGTGGTGTTCTGCTCAGGCTACAGTGTTTATAAAACTTTTTTAAAAAAAAAATATCACAGTATGCTTAGCTTTTAATTCAGTGAGGAAAACAACTGAATTTCCAATGCTGAACTAAGAGCTTCTGCTATTGGAGAATTTTTTCGTCAGTGTTGCTTATTTTTTAAGAAAAATATGTCACTTCCACTTTGATTTAGTCAAGAAAGAAATGGGTATTTGCAGTTCTGAATTAACACACTTTCTAAACAATCCTATTTTGTTGGTTTCAGAATTGTGTCACTGGACATTTTCAATCACCATAAATCAATTTCAGTGGGGGAAGGAGTGAGGCAGAAGTTGGAGGCTACAGCATTTTATCTGAGTAATATTATTCAGACTTATACACCTAGTGGCATCTTATTTCTTTTAATGGGAACTTTTGTGTTTAAAAGAATAATGATAGATGTGTAGCTGCTGAGAATGAAGGTCTCTGTCTGATAACAAAGGCAATGGGATCATGCTTTTCTCCACAGCACTCAACTACTGTGCAACAATATTGTCACATTTTTAATACCTTGACAGAGTTAACTGTGTCCTTTGGCTTAACTTCTGTGTATGATGTTACATTATCTTCAAGTTTGATTATAGGGGAGTTTGGAACAGTTTTTTTTCTCTAAATCAGCATGTTAGTGATAGGTGTTAACTATTGTGAAATTAGCATTTGTTAAGAAGATGTTCTCTGCTTCCTTCTTTCCATCATCTACAAAAATATACATGAAGAAAGGGGGAAAAAGGGCCAAACACCCCAAAATGACCCTGGGCTTGTCTAGATGACAAGATATAATGCTGATTCCTGCCCATTAATTGAAAATTGCAGTAGTGTTCTTTTGTCTCCACAGTCCTTTGGAAAAATTGCTGGTATGGGAAGCTGTCCGTGTTTGAAATTCACACGCAGCCATGCCTGTGAATCAACATAGTGGCCAAGAGTGAATTACTCATGTTATTATTCTCAGTAAGTAGTCACCTGTGCACAGTAATTATTTTTAACTGCAAATCATAGGTTCACAAAAGTGACCTTCCACTTAAAAAGCTGATTAGTCACCTCTGCACAGTGAAAAAGTGCACAATTGACAACACAAAACTCCAAAATGGTGCTTCTGGCCACTTCATTGCCAACAAGCCTTCCCCCTATACATGTCTGACCAGTCAGTTTTCCACTTCCCTCCTGCACAGCGAATCAGTTGTCCAAAAGAGTGACCATGCACATTTCCATGCATTATTTAAAAAATCTTGGGAAAAGCTATGAAGGCCTTCCCCCTGTAGTTTTTGGAGATTTTGCCCACTGTCCTTCTAAATAAGGGGAATCAGTGTGGGATCTCATTGAGACAAAATGTATTCCCTGCAAATTTTATTAGGCTTATTTTCATTGTCTAGACAACTCACCAATTAATTATTTAGATATAAGTAAATTCTACTTTTTAGACTAAAATGTTATCAGTGTTTCAATTTGTTATGTCACAACAGAAAAAAAATGTCTTCCTACCCCAAAATGTATTACTTTACAAGTAACAAGTTTGACTTCTAAGCTCTAATTTATATCATGGGAAGTTAGAATAAAATCCTTTATGTGAGTTCAAGATCCAGATCTTCATTTCAGTTTAACTACTAATTGAGTCTGTTCCTATAAGATTTTCAAGGGAGAAGGAAAGTACTGTAATCCCTTTGTCTTGAGTACTGATAGAGGAGAAAACTATGCAACCCCGGACCTGCACAGTGAGCAGCACTGTGGAGATGGGACCATTTTTGATGGCCCTTGTGGTAGAAAGGGCAGCGTAATTTGTGTATGGTGCAGTGTGCCATGTCATCATGTGTTTGTGTGGGGAAAAGCTATTTAAGTACTTACTGCTCCATTCATTGCTTCTTTGGAGTTCAGTCTCAGCCCACCCTACCACCTCCAGTGCAGTAATAAATAATAATAATAAAATTGTATTCCTATCCTGCCCCTCTGCAATGCAATCGGGGCAGCTTACAATATAAAAACTCCATAGTCACAGTACCCTAGCCCACCCACCCCTTAAAATAATATTAAATTATAAAAGATTAAAAACATACAGTTATTAAAAAAATATAAATTAGAAAGAAAAAAAATTAAAACATACAATAGTTAAAAAAAATCTGATTGCAGCTCAGATAGGACAGCCGAGTCTTGGGCCGGGATAGTTATTCAGGAAAGGCCTGCCGGAAAAGATCTGTCTTGACAGCTTTTTTAAAGCTGTCTAACGTGGTAATAAGACGGATCTCGTCCGGCAGGCCATTCCATAATCTGGGAGCGGCAGCAGAGAAGGCCCTCTGGGAGGTCACCGACAGCCTTGTTTTCATAGGCTGTAACAGATTCCTCCCAGAGGACCGAAGTGCGCGGGGAGGGTCGTACAGAAGGAGGCGGTCCCGGAGATAAGTTGGACCCAAGCCATGTAGGGCTTTAAAGGTTATAACCAACACCTTGTGCTGTGCCCGGAAACTAATAGGCAGTCAGTGGAGAGCTTTTAGCACAGGTGTAATATGCTCTCTTCTGGAAACACCAGAAATCAACCTGGCTGCCATGTTCTGAACTAGTTGAAGTTTCCGAGTCAAGCACAAGGGTAGCCCCATGTAGAGTGTATTACAGAAATCCAGATGGGAGGTTACCAGTGCATGTACCACAGTTTCGAGGTCCCTAGTTTCCAGGAAAGGGCACAGCTGGCGTATCAGCCGAAGTTGATAACAGGCACTCCTGACCATTCCATTTACCTGATTAGACATCTGGAGCGTCGGTTCCAGGAGCGCCCCCAGATTGCGAACACAGTCCTTGGAGGAGAGTGTAGTTCCATCCAGGATTGGAAGTTGTATTCCCAGACCTGGTTTCGGGCCTGTAACTGTTAGTACCTCCATTTTGTCTGGATTCAGTCTCAATTTGTTTTTCCTCATCCAGTCCATTACTGCTTTAAGACAATCATTGAGAGGAGAAACACCATCTGAACTCGAAGCTGATGACCGAGACATGGAGACGTATATCTGGGTGTCATCAGCATACTGATGACACCGCACTCCATGCCTCCAAATGATCTCTCCCAGCGGCTTCATATAGATGTTAAATAGCATCGGGGACAGGATGGCACCCTGAGTAACGCCACAGTTAAGCTCTATTCTGGTAGAGCAACTGTCCACGAGCCTCACCCTCTGGAATCTGCCCGAGAAGAAGGAATGGAACCACTGCAAAGCAGTGCCTCCAATTCCTAACCCCCTCAGGCGATCCAGGAGGATGGAATGATCTATTGTACCAAAGGCCGCTGAGAGGTCCAAGAGCACCAACAGGGTCACACTACCCCTGTCGATCCCCAAGCGGAGGTCGTCAGCCAGAGCAACCATGGCAGTCTCCACTCCATATCCCGTCCTAAAGCCGGTTTGAAATGAATCTAGATAATCGGTTTCATCCAAGACAGCTTGGAGTTGGGAAGCGACCGGCTCTTTCAAACACCTTGCTTAGAAAAGGCAGCAAGGAGACTGGCCTATAGTTGTTCCTGTCCAAGGGGTCCAGGGAAGGCTTTTTCAGGAGCGGCTTAACTGCCGCTTCCTTCAGATAGGGTGGAACGGACCCCTCCCTGAAGGACGCATTGATAATATCCCTAAGGAGTACTCTCGATGCATCGCCCCCTTGGGTGGCCAGCCAAGATGGACAGGGATCGAGGGGACAGGTTGTCTTCCTCACTCTACCAAGGAGCTTGTCCACATCATCAGTACTCACAGATTGAACCTGATCCAATAAAATTTCATCAACAGAGTTTCTGGACACCTCGTCTATAGATTCTGTCATAACACTGGCATCTAAGTTGGCTCTTATCCGAAAGATAACATCCAGCAAAGTGGATGTTAAACGCATCACAGCAGGCCATTGTTGGGTTGAATAAGGGGTTCTGCACAGGTGGAATCTGTGTCAGCTCCCCCATCACCCTAAACAGTTCTGCTGGACGGGACTCTGCAGACGCAATATGTGCAGAGGAGAAAGACTTCTGCGCTGCACATATCGCCTCTCGATAAGAATCAAGGAAATTCCTATGACAAGTCTTGTCGGATAAGAGTCGAGTCTTCCGCCAGGTGCACTCTAGTTGTTGTCCAGCCCGCTTCATCTTCCTAAGCTCCTCTGAATACCAGGACTTACAGTTAGGAGCAGGCTGGAAAGGACATTTGGGAGCGATTGTGTCGATAGCCTTGGTGAGGTCGGTGTTCCAAATATTAACCAAAGCTTCAACAGAATCACTGGTGTTACCAACCATTAAACCCTCCAAGGCTTTCTGGAATCCAATTGGTTCCATTAGCCTTCGAGGGTGGACCATTCTAATAGGTCCACCACCCCCGGTGGGGCAGACAGTGGCTCTTAGCTCCATCTTGACCAGGAAATGATCAGTCCATGACAATGCAGAGGTTTTAATAACCTCCGCCCACAGATATTCCTGTTCCGTACTAAAGGCCACATCGAGGGTATGACCTACACAGTGAGTAGGCCCAACAACCAATTGGGATAGGCCCATGTTTGTCATGGATTCCATGAACTCCTGAGCTGTGCCAGTTAGATTTAGCAAGCTGGTCTCGAGTGGGATGTTGAAGTCGCCAAGAACTAAAAGTCTGGGTGACTCCAGCAGCAACTCTGAGACCAGCTGTGTTAGCTCGGTTAGGGAGTCTGTTAGACAACGGGGTGGCCGGTACACTAACAGAATCCCTAAGGTATCCCTGGACCTCAGGCTTAGGTACATACACTCGATGTGGACTGTGTTCTGGATAGGCTTCCTGGTCAAGGTTAGATTGTTTTTATGAACCAGATCCACTTGGCCCTTCCGCCCACTTTTCATTACCTGCTCACTAACTGAATACCCAGCCGGGAGTGCCTGCGCCCAAGTCGCAGCACTGGCCTCTCCCAGCCAGGTCTCCATAAAGCATGCCAGGTCGGCGGCCTCATCCAATAAAATGTCATGGATAATATGTGTCTTGTTTTTAACTGACCTGGCATTGCAAAGGAGCAGAGTAAGTGTCTGTGGAATGGTTGGTGCACTCTCCAATTTATTCTGGGAAACAGAGTGAACTGAAGGAAGGAAAGATATTAAACATCGATCCTGCCTTTGTTTGTAACAATTTTTCACTCTGCTGCTGCCATACCTTCCCTTCCCCCACACAACCTCAATTCCCACTCCCAGATCATTCCTGGTCCCTGGTAGGTGTTCCTGGGGTGGGGTAGTGGAGTGACTTTTAAGGCCAGCCACTCCTGGCCACACCCCAACTCCTGCTCAGCTGCCCTTAGCCTGGTGTAATAGGGAAGGAACCTTCCTCACAGTCCTCCAGAGTCTTGTTCTGGCTGGCTGGCTGGTAGGTGTTCCTGGGGTGGGGGTGGTGGAGTGACTTTTAAGGGCAGCCACTTCTGGCCACACCCCAACTCCCTGCTCAGCTGCCCTTGCCCCATTGTAATAGGGAAGGAAGCTTCCTTGCAGTAGTCCAGAGTCTTCTTCTGGCTGGCTGGCTGGCTGGCTGGTAGGTGAGCATCGCTGTTCACTTTAGGTCTGAATAGGAATTTTCTCCCTTTTTCCCTCCCCCCCTTCCCTATTTCATACTGTATCTGGGGCACTTTGACAATTGGCAATTGGGTGGTGTCATTACATAAGTAATCACTTGACAGATACTGGAGAGAGAGAGTTGGAGTTTCAATGTACATATTGGCACCTCTTTGCTGATTTGTCTCTTTAGGTCCTGGAAGCCAGAGTGTATGTCTATCCTTGAGTTGGACCTAGGGGTTTTGTTCTCATGTTACATCCTGTGACTTTGGTGGGTGTGCCTTGGGTCTGCCTTCCAGTAGAGAGTTGGCCAGGGAACAACCCAGTTATTGGATTGCCCTCAGGGCTCAGGTATTTCACCCAAGGGAAAGTTGAAGATGTGGTCAAGGGGTGACACCTGATTTCAGCTGATCCCCCTTCTTACTCCTTTCCAGGTTCAACCCAGCTTAAATACATTTTAGGTCAAACATAGTGGCTCTTATTCAATCCAATTTATATGTGTTTGGACTGATTACTCCATGGTTGGTTATCAAATAGATAGTGCCTTTTAAAAGAGGGGGTGTTCCCCCACCCACCCAAAATCTGGGCATTCTAAAGTCTCATTTAAAATTAATCTCTTTAATTCCATGCACTTCATGAAACTACAAATCCAATATGGCAGTGAATCCATAATTTTTTTGTAGTTACTTCCGGTTTACTCTTTCACTGCTTACACTCCTTTATCTGGCTATTTGTGCAAAAATTGCTATTCCGTAGTAGAAATAATGTGTGCAAAGTGGTGCAATGGGAGAAGAGCCATCTGTCCATCCTCTTCCTTTCTAGGACCCATGAGTCAGATTGTTAGCATTCCTATGGTGCATCATTTCCCTGCATTGGATTTGCATTTAGTGCTGAACGGGTTGGTTCAATCTCCCTTTGAACTGCTCGAGGAGGTGTCTTTAAGGCTACTGTCATTCAAGGTAGATTTCTTGATGGCTATCACCTCCGCAAGAAGGGTTTCAGAGTTGACATCTCTGTCAGTGGGTCCAAACTTCTGCATGTTTGAAAATGACAGATTGTCAGTAATAGCAACATGGGTGAAAACATGTATTTACCTTTGTTATGACTATGAGAGTAAGCCTCGCCCAGAGTCAGTGTTGTCACCTTTCTCCTCAACTTTCTATATGGATAATCTGTGGTCCCATCCATTACAGCTGTCAGGAAAATGGATGAACAATACAACAGAGGGAAATACTGTGACTGTTCTACCTTTTCCTGTATCAGAAAATGTCAAATAATGGTCAAATGGCTTGTAGTATGGTTAAAAACTCACGTTGCCCATCATTATACTAAAAAAAGTGTATAGAGAGCTATATTTTGAGGTGATTTCATAAAAGACACAGTAGTGAAGCATTGTCAAGGTAGTGCCATGTTTATTCTGTGCATTGTGTACTATCACATTAATAAAGAAAAACCTTTTGGTAAAAACTACTTACCCTTAGAAGTCTGTCTTCCTAGAGCAATTCCCAAGACATTTTGCTGCTTGTGGTGAAAGATAAGATCTTCCCATTCTGCAGACATCTGAATTGTTAACACTGGTGGTAGAATTGTGTCTCCTATCATACCTGAAGGTCATGGCCTAATTAGGTGGCACAGGGCATATAGCAAATACTCCAACACCCTTATTCCCATTGTCTTCAAAGTCATTCTACGGTATCGGACTTCTATCACCTGACCTGTCCACCTCATTCTACCTTATTTAGGGATAGCACCAACTGTACAATTGCCCCTTTTTTCCCACCAGTGTGCACCATCAGTGCAAAATAATAAGCCCGTAACAGTCATTGTTGAAGCTACAATGATGCACAGGACGGCAAATCCAATGTCTTTTTGCACCTGAGGTGACTGGAGAATTGACAGAATGGTCAACTCTCAAATATTCTTCAGGCTCACAAGAAGCCTTTGATTTAATGACTAATGTGTTTTGGCTCCAAGATTTAAATAACTGAGGTAAGACCTTTTTTAACACTCATAGAATCATAGGATTGTAGAGTTGGAAGAGACCACGAGGGCCATCCAGTCCAACCCCCTGCCACGCAGGAAATCTTGATTAAAGCATCCCGACAGATGGCAATCCAGCCTCTGTTTAAAGACCTCCAAGGAAGGAGACCCCCATCATGCTCCAAGGTAGTGGATTCCACTGCCGAACAGCTCTTACTGTCAAAAAGTTCCTCCTAATGTTGAGGTGGAATCTCTGTTCCTGGAGCTGCATCCATTGCTCTGTGTTCTAGTCTCTGGAGCAGCAGAAAACAAGCTTGCTCCATCCTCAGCATGACATCCCTTCAAATACTTAAACAGGGCTATCATATCACCTCTTAACCGTCTTTTTTCCAGGCTAAACATACCCAGCTCCCTAAGTCTCTCCTCATAAGGCATCGTTTCCAGACCTTTCACTATTTAGTTGCCCTTCTCTGGACACGCTCCAATTTGTCAATATCCTTTTTGAATTGTGGTGCCCAGAACTGGACACAGTATTCTAGGTGAGGTCTAACCAAGGCAGAATAGAGTGGCACTATTACTTCCCTTGATCTAGACACTATACTTCTATTGATACAGCCCAAAATCGCATTGGCCTTTTTAGCTGCCGCATCACACTGTTGACTCATGTTCAACTTGTGGTCTACTAGGACTCCTAGATCCCTTTCGCAGGCAGTCTCGTTCAGCCAGGTCTCTCCCATCCTATATCTATGCATTTCATTTTTCCACCCTAAATGCAGTACTTTACATTTCTCCGTATTGAATTTCCTTTTGTTAGCTTTGGCCCAGCTCTCCAGTCTATCCAGGTCATTCTGAATTTTGATCCTGTCCTCTAGGGTATTAGCTACTCCTCCTAATTTGGTGTCATCTGCAAATTTGATAAGTATGCCCCTAATTCCCTCATCCAAGTCATTGATAAAGATGTTGAATAGCACTCTCACCCAAGATCCTCTTCTGAAGCTGTTTTCAAGGAGCTGTTTTTATCTGAAATATGCTGTGCAAGAAAAAAAGGCCAGAATCCTATATGGGTGATACATCTTCATTGGTGGACTCAGATTTGCAGGAATTAGAACTGGTCATTATCATAATGTTTGTGAGGGTGGCTGTTATGTTACTATGTAGTAGAGCTGACAAAGTTTGCAATGTTTGTTGTGCACAAACATGCATTGTGCACTGATGTGTATCAGCACTTTGACAACTCTGCACTTTGCTAGTGCCCAGTACATATCTTTGCAATTCACTAACAAGTTTTCTTAGTACCTCTGCTACTTAGCTAAGTATACCTAATGATACATTACAGAAATGGTGGTACAGGATTCTGATGATTGATTTCTCTCTCAGGGGTGGTGGTGGTAGTAAAATCATAATTATGGAATACTTTTCTTAAGCAGGCACTGTTCATACATGTGCATATTCCAGTGATATTTCAGCCTGAGAAATGATGTAGCTTGATTTTAGTGGCCACCCTGTTTTATCATTAATGTTGCAGTTTTCTTTGCCATGTCAACATTTTATCATATATTTGCTCTTCATTGATCACCATTACATTGGATGAAGGTTATGCTGTATATGAATGTTCTTAAATAACTGAATGAATAAATAAAATAAAAATCATGTCCAAAGCTGGTCACACAGTAATATTTATCAAAGGTTCTTTAACGCAAAAAATTAAAGGACAACAGGAAGTCATAAAAGGTAAGAGACTTGTTATTCAGATTTCGTTGTGCCTCAGCCCTTCTTAGAAGGAATATAAATTACCAGTGTGTGGGGAGGGTTTCTTTAGAACACACACATGCTTGTTAATACTTTTGAAACTTTCCATTTTCTGGGTTTGGTAGGCATTCTATTTAAGCAGAAACAGGAAGGTGAATACCATTGATCACACTATGAAACTACAGCAGGTGCCCTTTTTCTTTCTTTCCTTGCTTCATAACTCTGTGACTGCCTCTGTCTTAATGGGCTGATTTGCATTGTAAAGCAAGGGACTCCCTGACTTCAACTTTTTGAATTTGCTTACTGGTCTGTGCAAACATGTTCCACTAACTAGAGACTCTCAGTTCATATTTACAGCAGAAAAATATTGAAGCATAAAGTGGGTAGTTGATCTTTTCCTTTTAAACAGGTCACTATATACTTAAATTCTTGCAGTGTGCTCTGCATTTTGAAAACAGGGGTTCTGAAGGGGCTTTACACATGGAAAGTGTTTTCCATTTAAAAGCTTGCCTTCTCAAGTACAGCAACTGGAATTGGACACATTATTCACATTGCATGATTGGTTTCTATAGGACTTAAATTGTAAGTTGTCCCATTCTTTTCACCTCCCTAAACCATTGTGCAACATTGGACTGAAATATTTCAAAAAACTTTTTTTTCCTACAAGTTTTTAACATTTTGTTTCCGGGCTGTCAAACTTAATTTTGAATTTGAGTTATAGGGAACATTTTGAAGCAAATACAATCAACCAACCAAATGGACAAACCACAATATGCTTTCTATTGAAATTCTTGTTATTCATTGTTTGAATACTAGCAATGCATTATGCACCATTTGTTTGTATGTATTGTTAATATGCATGGATTCATATATGAGAGCACACCTGTGTTATTCAGTATTTAGATTTCTCACCTGAACCAAAAAGAGAGAATGTTGAAAGTTTTTTTTTTCACCTAGCAAACCCAAATCCTCACTGAGATCCAATATATCCTTATGTATTTGGTTTCAAGAAAAGAAAAGAAAAATTGGAATGGTCTACTTCAAGATAGAGTATGTTTGTCAAGTCATTCAGTAAGTTTTCCAGCAAAGCAACTAATGACCAACCATGAAATAATGAGACCAGACACAAGTAAATGGGCTGAATAAAGGCCACTTTATTGACCTATTTAATTGAATTTGGGCTTAGGAATAAGCAAAGTGGGGGGGGGCAACCTGATGAGGATCCAGCTAAGGTCCAGGCCCCCCAAACATCCCTTGAGTGTAATACTGGACCTCAGGACAATCCAAAACCATTAGTTGCTGCCTGGATAGTTATTTATTGGAAGATAAACCCAGGGGACTCCCCCCACAAGTCACAAAACTTTATAAGAGAGAGTAAACCCCCAGATCATCCCCAAGGGCAGCCTCCTTCTCCATACCCCCAAGTCCCATTACCTGTAAAAACAGCTCCAGATCCCAACCATCACCAAAAGCCTGCCAAGGTGTTCAGTGATCTAATAAATTCTCCCCCCCCAAAAAAAAACACCCCTGCCAAGTGAGAACCTATTTTAGACACCACCCATAACCAATTCTCCAAGTCCCATCAGATACAGTATAGACTAGGCAAATAAATAAATAAATGAAGGGGTGAGATTCCAGCCCAGAAGGAACAAGCATAGCTCACACTGCACTGAGGGTGGGAGGGTCACAGCAATAAGAACAAAGATGACATACTAAGGGGAGGCAGGGCATTAGATACCCTCTGCCTCCTCCTCTGTCATGTGACCAGCACTTGGCATCTGTCACGGGCTCAAACCTGAGTTCCCTTCCCAGGAGCTCCAGGTTAGCTCTCCCTGTAGGGTTAGTCCTGAGTATCCTCGCCCCAGGATCTTCCTACAGCCCCCAAAACCATCCAATCTGCCACCACCCACTGGGTTAAACTGGGGGGGGTATTTCCCCTTGGGACCCCCTTTTTCTCACACACAACACAGCGGGAAGCTGTGCGTAGTCTATTTTAATCAGTGGCACTCCTTGCCACTATAGAATCAACTAACTCCCTCCTCCTAACCCCAGAGGAGGTTCACAGTAGCATAGTCAAGAGTAAGGGACGTGGTAAGCATCAGTATAGCAAGATTAATAAGTTTACTTTATTCAAGAGAAGTAGTCATGCAATCTCACATGAGGCAGGATTCTCCCCAACCTCAGGCAGGCAGGCTTAAAGTGATAGCAATACAGAGTATCAAGATCAAAGCATTACATTACTCAGATTACATTCAGTTACTAATTTAGCTACATTCAACCAAAGTAAAGAAATTAAAAAGAATTCCCTAACACAACTAAACAGGCCCTAATCTCTACCAAATACTTGCAGTTTGTTGCCTTGAGATCTTATCCAGGCAGCTGGGAGCAAGAGCCAGAGATGGAATGGCTGGGCTCTATCAGCATAGCAGTCTCTGTTCCTTCACATCTTCCAGAATCTCTCTCTCCAAATCCTACTCATCTCACTCACACTGGTCTCAAACAAAAGCAATTAAATCCTCTCCAGATTTCCCAGGTTTAAAGCTGTAATTGGTCAGTCCAGTCACATGGTGTTATGTTAATGATGTCATCTCATTAGCTCTGTGAAGGTGGTGCTTGAGACCTTCCTCATTAACCCTTTTCTTACCTGATACTATGCTGGCAAGACAATCTGTTTACAGACAAAGGGAGTTATAGTTCTCTAGCAGAATGATGGGAATTGCACCTTGTGGCAACATGATGGAACTCCATCATGACAGCATCACATGCCAAATGCCAGGGATTCTGGCCTCTATTCATGGAATCCATCAAACCATCCCCACAGTGCATTGTTCACTGTGCAGTTAGGGAAGTCCAGTAATTAAACTTATCTCCTAAACAAAACTTAGCTAAGTGTATTATCCATTGCACTCTGTTCAGACACAGTAAGTTTGCTGTTCCCTTGAGTTCTCATATACCAAACACACACACACACACACACACACACATGTTGGGCTAGGCTTTTAACCTGGGATATAAAGAATATTCATATATTTAAGCTGGGTCAACCAGGAAATAACCAAACAAAGAAAATGGAACCTCAAAAAAGAATAAAAGGCCCCCATGATGTATGACAACCAAGTTCAATACAGTGGAGAAGTCTACTGTTGTAATCTACCAGGTACTTACCAATTTCTATAATTTAAAGATTTCTTCACAGGGTCATTATAAGGATCAAGGAGAAACCTCATTGAGATCAGCCTTCTTGGAGAGTGGTATCAGCAAGTACTGAAATAAACAGCCACTGGAATCTGTGCAAAATTTGTACAAAACTCATTTTTAAATAACAAAGGACAGATATTGGAGCTGAAACACCAGGCTAAAGCCAAGCCAACTGAAGATTAGAGTATTGTAGAGTATACTCATCACATATGATGCAAGACAGAAAATGTGGTAAATGCCAACTTGATACTTCTTTATAGAGGCAACAGAGGCAATGAGACAAAAAAATTAAAATTTAAAAATAAGTTAGAATCCCAAGTTAGCTGCACTAGGAATTGCATTATACTAATTTTGTGTTCTTTTTAGGAGGCTTCAAATATAAGATACTGAAGAACAGAGGAATCCTAGAGAGCTTTTTTAACAATAACAGCACACAGAAAAAGGGTGTCCAGCTCTACTGTAAATTTGAAAATTTATCAAATTACTTTTTGTATACGTATCATGGAAAAATAGGTCACATTAACAAGGTGTCCAATACCAACTCAGCTTTAGCTCTTGTGAAGATAATCCTTCAGTTCATGATTTTTTTCTTGCCATTTATATTGGGTACCTGTTTGTGTGTAAATTAGGGAGGCATGAGAAACTCATCACACCTTAATTATCTCTATTTTAAATATTGAATTTGAATTTCAATTGATTTCATCCCAATTTCTAATTTTAAATTTGCCAAATTTGTACCTTAGAAGTAGGTGTTTAGATAGGAACATAACAATACTGTTGAGTTTTCAATTTTCTAAATTTAGCACTAAAATTATCCAGTTAAAATATATGCACACAAAAATGTGAAGAGTCCACACCAAAACACACATGTGTGTGTGTCTGCTTGCACATGCGCGCGCGCGCACACACACACACATACTATAGGGAGAAAAAAATGAAATACTTAACACAGAGGTGATAATAAGTGTTGTGCATAACTGTAGGATTATGCCAAAATATAAACATTATCAAAAAATGCACTTGAGTGAACACATTAGCTCTTTTGGCTAATAAGCAATTCATTAGGTTGGAGGAAAAAACCCCAAACAAGCAAAAAAACAGCCTTTGAAGAAATAATGAATCAAATGTCACAGTAGAGGAGGGTGTGTGAAAATTTTTGTCTGGGCTTTATAAGTAACTAGTATAAATCTGTGAAAACACAAAGTTCATAGAGTTTTGTTTTAATCTGTTAATTAGAAATTATCAATCTGGAATCACTACAGTTCTCTCCTTATAGAGAAACTGACCATGGAGTGGGGAGAGTGCTCCTTTAAGTGACCAGCTGGGTTGGCAATCGCTGCATTGCACTTGAGCACTGAGGCACCACAATCTGATATCCTGTTTGTGAACTCTGACTTGCCTCCTGCCATTGCAATTCCCTTTTCTAATAGCCAAACTTGTTGTGGAGGCCTTGTTAACTATCAGGCTTGACACCATTGTGTCACTGCTTTTAAAGAGGTCCTCTAACTGAGCAATTCTTACTGGAATGAACTGTAGAGTAGAGTTCTCTATGACTTGCTTCAGCTGGAATTGCTGCTGGCTGACAAAAACTCTTAGCTGTTCCCAGAAATTAGAAAATGCAGCAGCTCTGCAATGGGCTCCTGCCATTAATTTTTATAAGTTATATGACAGTTCACCTCTCTCTGTCTCTCTCCATCTTCTTCTCACCTCTCATATTTAGGTTTATAGTTGAATCCAGTTTTATTAGGCTCAAATATTGATTTTTTTTTAAAAAAAAGAAGATATGTGACTCTTGCTAAAACATGCTGCTCAAAAATATATATGCAATGTTTATAATTTTAGATAACTAGTTTCAGTGCATAGTTCACTAAATCTCAGAAAATCTCAGAAAATATGAAGTGAGGAACTATAAAAAAAAGTGCAGTGAGTTAGATTTAAGAGTCCTCAAAATATGTAATTTAAGACCTTAGTGCTATTTGGCTCTTCAGTTACTCTTTTTTTAAAGATACACTGTCTTAAAAGAATCTGCAGCTAGCAGTTTTCAGAAATTTGAGGTCAAATTCTGATAAAAACTGATAGTTTGATAAGGAACTTTACTTTGGATTGGGTAGACAACCATTTCTTACACTCTTGCTTTTTGCGTGGGCTACACTGATTAAACCTTGATAGACTTTTCCTAAGTAAACTTCCTCAACCAAAACCTCTCTGTCTATTAAAGCTATTGCTAGCAAACTTTATGATTATTGCATACTAGTTTAGAAACAGATATTGACCTGTGTATATCAATGCAACAAATGGCTTGAACTGCTATGAGCTTGAACCAGAACATGTGTCTCTACCACTCTGGAAGTGATGGATTGGGGTGTCCATGTCAGTGTGATGGGCATCTACCCTGGTTTTCAGTCTGAATGTTTTTAAAAAACAAAACGCTATCCAGCATGTCTACCCTGTCACCTAAAATAGGCTCAGTATCTTGGATAGATCCTTAAACATTTGGGTCAAAACCAGGAGAATATGTGGTTGTTATTGGCTTTTCTGCTCAGAGGTTAAAAGAAACAGAATAACACTGGCAGGCTTGACCTGACTTACTCTCTGTAGCATGCATGTGTACTTCAGCACAATATACATCACGTCTGTAATGGAAAGCAATATTCATATAATTAAGTGTGACTCTTAAAAAAGCAACAGCCAGATACAGCAAATTGCAAAGGGCTTAAGAAATTCTTGGAATTCTGAGTCAATTAGCAACTTTTTCTAAACCATGTTACAAGAATTTCCTACATACTGTTGGGCATTGGCAGGTATCCTGGACATACAAATTGGGTGAGAGTTTCCAAAGTCTTTAAAGGAAAGGACATTGATTTGGAGAGACTAAGGTCCTGTCTATACTGTCAAAATAATACAAATGTGATGCAAAAGATCGGCGATCCATTCAAATGATTATTCACACAAATACATGCCGTTTGGAAGGGAGACAGCCAAATCCACCACAAAGTCCATGTGCATTGCATCTGGGGCTTCATGTGGATTTTTTAAAAAAGCTCTGTATGACTGTTGAATGTGCAACTGTTTGAACACTCATGTTTGCACAGATATGAACAGGCAGTGCAATCTGATTGGCTGGATGAGCACAGGGGGTGGAACTAGCAAAGAGCGAAAGCATCTGCGGCTGCCATGTTGGAATTTCAGTTAAGTGAGGGTCCGGTAAGTCAACTGAACAGTGATCTCATGCTCTTTTTTTTATTTATTTCATTGTAAGTATGAGATGTTGCTTGTGTGCACCCTGGAAAATCTTTTTTTTTTTTTTTAATAGCAGTGGCAGATTTAAAATTGCAACTAAATCATTTGCAACCACCATCTCTATAGGGGGTCATGCGGAGTTTAGGGAGGCACTTTTGGCCATGTAGACAGGTCACATTGTTGCAAACACCTGCCTTTCCAAACATGTTCATATTCCCCCCCCCCTCATATAGACAAGACCTCAGAATGAACTGTGAACATATGGATCTAATTTAGCTAGATGAAACTGTTGGTCCATATAGTTCAGTATCATGTTTTCCATCTGTCCAGACCTCCTCAAGACTTCAGCCACAGGGTTTTCTGGCACATTTGGCACTATTTTAATTAGAAATGAGAGGAACTGAACCTAGGTTGATCTGCATACAGAAGATATAGTATGTTGCAAAACTGGGATGAAATCAGGCAGTATCCAAGGTGCTTGCGTGTCAAGGTGTGAAATTGTCCCCGTCCCCTCACCCTTACCCCAATAAGACACAGAAACAGTGATACTTTCAGAAATATATTGTAACATAAGATTTATATATAGGCAGTAAATGGCCACAACTTTCTTTGATGACAGTTGCTTAGGTTGGCACATAGGCATGGGTTTGAATCCGAGTCATCGACCAACCCACCTGTCTGGTCGATGAATCCTCTTTTGGCCCTCCGGCTGACAGCCATCTGCCCCATGAGGGAGGAGTCCTTGTAGGCTTACCATTCATCTACCCACCTCCATTCCTCCCCTGTGGGCCACCATAACCTGTGATCCAACACTTCCGGGAAAAGGAGAGGGGGACTCCAGGACCAAACACTCCAAAATGGTGTGCATATCCTGGACCCCCTCCCCCGGGGTCTCCGTGAACTTGAACTTGGCCTAGAACTTAAAGTTGAAGGAGACCCCTGTAACCCCTGAGTTTGGATCAGAACCCGTGCCAACCACAAACCTCACTGAAAGTTGTGACATGAGAATAATTAAAACATTAGAACAATAACAAAGCATAATACACCAAACAGAACAGAGGGTGGGTGGGTGGGTGGGTCTTCGACTCTCTGTGAGCCACTGCCTGGTCCAGTGCTGCAGTCAGGACTAAATACCCAACTGCCAGACCAGAGGAAAAAAACCTGCTGCCTCAAGCAGGCTTTCCCTCCCAGCCAATCAGAAGGCCACAGCCATTCCTGCCCCTGATCAGCTGTAGCAAGTTCAAATCAGCCAATCAGGGAGAGGTTCCCTCTCCCTGATTGGTTGATTTACAATCGCTCCTCCCGGCCAGGCAAAGCCTGCCAGGAAGCAGAGACCCAGCATGGCATTGCCCATAGCCATCCATGCAGGGTGATTGTCAGGGGACCCTCCAGGCCCCACAAAACAGCTACCAGGTTGAATACTTTTTAAAAAGATCAATATACATAAATAGCTAAATATATGAACTACATATTTCTATTAGATAGCTTGATCCTTCCTCCTTCCCTCTTTAGAAAATAGATAGCCCTCCTTTCAAACCTAAAATGGAGTGCGGGCGGGGTCACAAACTTTATCCAACAGATGAAGAATAGAACACAGAACGTACACAACAACAACAGCAACAGGAACCAAACTGCTAAACTCATACACAGATGATGGGGATTCAATATATGTATTAGTGACTCTCAAAACTTTCTTGCATTTCACTTTCTTGCCTTATTAAATGTTAAGAGCCCACAAATTAGAACTGCAAATGTGTGCAACCATGGAAATGTGTCTTTGGGTCATGCTGCATGTCATTAATGATTTTGTTCACCCTTTTACCCTTCCCTCCTTGCTGGTATGTATTTGCTGACAGCTGTGGTTAGTGGCATGACGCAGAACCATCCCTAGAGTTGAGCCCTGGGAGCGTTTGCATTATTGTGGTACTCAGCTGGATAGAATACATTGCTCTGGGTCAGTCCATCTGTAAAGGCAACTATTTAGACAAGACTAACTCATTTCTGTCTGATACACGGAAGCTCTGAATTTTGTGCTGCTGCATTTTAAGGCACTGGTGGTTTGGTGCTGTCTTTGTTTCTGTCTTTAAAGTAAACACTGTACAACAAAAGCACACAGACTCCACTGTTTGGCCTTAAATATTTTATTTTATTTTATTTTAGCTACAGCTAGGCTTCCTATAACAGTAAGTTGTTTTGCATTGGGAGAAAGCTGTAATACTAATCTCTGAGTTTCTCTGGTGGGCTGTAATTTCGCAAATCCCTAAATCATCTCAATGAGAGTTTCCTTAAAATTGGAACAGTGGGAATGATTTGAAACTAGCAAAATTCCTATCATGAAAAGGGGCAGGGAATGTGTGCATTGCTACCACTTATGTATTTCAATATGCTCATCCTATTGTCCCATGTAAGAACCAGGTTAAGGAAGTACCGTCTCATCTTGGAAGCTAAGGAGGGTCAGGTCTGGTTAGTACTTGGAAGGGAGGCCACTAGGGCAAACAAGGTGCTATAGGCTAGGCAATGGAAATGGCAAGCAACCTCTGAGGCACAACATATGTCTTAGCATGATAAGTTATCTGATATTTGAATATGCTCAAGTCTCAGAGTCATTCTCAAGAGGGAGTAGGAACATGCTATATTTATCCTTGATTCTGTAGGAGTATCAAATATTTTAAGTCACTTTTAAGCATATCTCTCATCTACAGATGATTACCTGATGCCCTTCAGGCTTCAGCTTCCAGCTTATTCCAGATTTTCTATACTCTCCATTCCACGATTTGGATATGACTGCCCATAGCCCTGGCCTGGTCCTGACTGGAGATGGTCAGGTCTAACAAGTCCATTTCTTCAGGTTTCTTCAATTTTTCATCTCCAAGTCCATTCTCTGCTGATTCGGTGTATCTTTTTTTTTACAGAGAAATTCTATATGTAGTTATTTGTGCATTTTCCACCAAACTGATGCACTGAAGAACACATATCCCCCCCTTCATAGAACTCTTTCATGGAAAATGTATAGATTTCCTTTTCATGGGAAATGTATGGATTTCTGGCTACAAGCTGTTCCCATTTTTTTTTTAGTCCACGTCCCACAAATTGGTAGACAGGGAAAAAAAATGTTGGAACAAATTTCTTATTTCAGACAACTCCACTGAGTGAACAATACGGATGTAAAGCATATCTAATTTAAAAAATAAAATAAAATGTGTTTCTTGTGTGTTGAAAAACCATGATAACAAGAATCCTGGATTGATAAACATCTTCATGGCTTGGAGCATTCTTTGCAATATTTTCTTCACAACTTATTCTGCACAAAATCCACACTTTTCTGCATAGGAAACATCATTTTCTAGACATGACAGTATTTTCTGCACAAAAAAAAAATCTACAGAGAAATATTATTTTATGCATGGAGAATTCTGTTTCCTTCTCAGAAAAAGGTTTATTTATATATAAAAGCCAACATATTTGTGCAAAAATAGTGATTGATTATTAAAAATATGCTATTATTTTCATCTATGTGGAGTAAAACTATGGCCCTTAAGGTTTTGTTGTTGTTGTTGCTGTTGGTGGTGGTGGTAGTGGTTTTTGACAGGGGCTTAGTAAGACTCCCTTTTTTCTTGAGATGGCAAGAAAAAAAATCACTTTGAGATGGGAAACTTAATGATCCTGTCCAGAATTCTGTTTCTTGGTCATGCTAAAGTATCAGCGACTATTAGGGACTACATGCACACCTCTGTGCTTTACATTATTCAAATGTTAGTTGTTGCAAATGAATGTAATAGCAGCCTCTCACTGTTAATTTCCATATTGTCTCTGATACTGACAACATATCAAGTAGCCATGCATCATCTTATTCCCCATGCATTTCTCTAATCCCCTCTTCAGGTTATTCAAGTTGATGGCCTTCCCAACATCTTGCAGCACTGAACACCACATTTAATTTTGCTGAGTTTGTCTGGAAGTGCAATCTTCTGCCACTCAGCCTTACTGGATGGTCCTGGGGTTTTATATAATGACACTGGTGCATGCCATAAAAAGGGCACTGTCATGGTTCTAGGAGGTAAAGGTGGGAAGAGTGCATGAGTCTCAGAACTGTCAGGAGGAGGAGGAGGAAATGGAATAATAATCCAGCATCCCATGTTGGAATCCTTCTTCTCTGTTAAGAACTGCAAATAGTTGTTGCACACAGACTTGGAGAAATAAAGAGGCCACACACAGAATATTGGGTGAAATAAAATGGAATCTTTATTTATCACCCTACCTATATAAATTCCTTTTAAATCTTCAGTGGGGGGAGGCAACCTAGTGAGGGAGCAGCTGGGGCGGATCGTCCCTTCCGGTCCTATGCCCCCAGCTTCCCCGGGCGAACACCTAAGCCCTGTTGAGTAACCCCATGAAATGGAATTGCTCTCCAGCCGAAGGTCAACCCGAAAGTCCCTCATCCAATCCATACAGATTAAGGAGAGGGGATTATCCTTCAGGCCAACCCCAAGGTAGGTTTCCTTCTGTTCTCCCAGATTGTACAATCTAAGGAGACCCTTCCAGTGACCATCCCTTCACCAAAATTGGTGCCATAGGTGCACACCGTAATCTATGCCTCCCCCTTTCCCACCTTCCTGGGTGATAATTTACCTAATTAGGTGCCACCCTTAAGCCAATTGTCCCATTTTGCCACTTTTCCTAGTATGGGGTAGGCGACCCCCCCCCAAAAAAGGGGGGAATTCTACCTGGATCCAAAGCAACCATTATCACACTATTCCAAGCGGTGGAAGGGTGGGTTACCGAAGAAGCAAAGAGGCTGAGCAGAGGGGCGGCTTGCCTTAAATGCCTTCAGGCCCCACCTTGCGTCTCTGGTGCCTGCCAGTGATGCTTAAATCCGGGCCTCGGGATCTCCAAACTGCCTGCAAGTGGGACTCCATGGCCACAGTGCTCCGTGGGAGGTGAAGGGAGCCGTATTGTCTTCCCAAAAGTCGGTGTGGTGTTGCAGCTGGTCTCCTGGACTTAGAGATTGAAAGTGTATTGGAATATGTTACTTTGTTGGCACTGAAAGTAGAATCTTGTAAGAATGGTTGAAATATGTATATGTGTGTCTGGGGAAAGGGAGATGATCTCAAAATACTCAACTGTTTTGAAATGGAGGACAGGAAAAAAGATGGGCCTAGCCCCTCATCTCTCTAGAAAAATTAGGAAAGCGTTGAGAGACATGACCACAGTGCTTTTTTTTTTCAACGTACAGAAGCCAAATCCCTTGCTGCTTGTACTCAATGGATCTACCATATCCATTATGTTTCCATTTTCCACCATTTTACAAGTTCATGGTCTCCACTGAAATCAAACCAACAGCCACAAGAGCATTCCTAACTACTTTTATTCATGAAATAGAAGGCAAGATGTTTTGGAATAGATCAGGTCCATCTTCTAAATTCATGTGTGTACAACCAGTTGCTTTGCATTTCTTTATTACACATTTGATGAAAGGTAGCTGCATGAGAGAGCTTAATGAAAAAGGACCATGTGTAATATAAAACTAAAATTCTTATCTGTGGTGTTTCAATAAGCAATTCACACATGCAAGCTTGTGTTATAAAAAAAAATGCATGTGTGGAACAGACCTAGAAAATGAAAAGAAACAATACAACATCAACCCCTATCACTGAAAATCCAGGGAGACACCTGAATTAGAGATCTGAAGAATTACTCTTCATACCCAGCAACAGCCATTAAAATGGATGGCATTAGTTTTATGATTTAAATTGTTAGAATGCTCCCTACATACAACTTTTGACAGTTATCATACATTTTAGATGACAGCAAACATAAGTAGCATTAATGTAACATTAGATCATCCATGGCTTCTTCACTATTAATTTGTTGCATTTGATGCTGTTTAAATCACTGGTTGGTTAATTGAGCAGTCATTTTCATTACTGTGATCTAAGAGATACTGTCAGTCTGGTAAATGTGGGCTGCAGCGTAATGCAGAAAAAGGTTGTATCAGTAATGTTCACCTAAGCTAGGTGCCTGTTATGTACTCCTTGAATGTCATAGCTCATTTTCCATACAATAATAGTGACTCTACAGAATAACAATTTAGATAGGATCAAAGCCATGTCCCATTCTTCTGCTGATGTGGCTACACGGTGATGTGCTGAATTTTCAATTAAATTTTTTAAAAAGCACAGAACACTTACTTGAAAGAAAAGAGAAAGCAGAAGAAGTAGGCCTCTTAATAAACAGTAAGTAGTAAAAGGCTGAACCAGCTTTTGTCAGCTAACAAGCAAAGAAATTTGTTGTTCTTGCTCAAGTCCTCAAGCAGCAATCCATTTCTCTTGTGGGCATTTTAGGAAGCATGTTATTGTAATTCCAGTACAGTAGATTGTTATTTTAGACCTTTTCTGAGTGTCACTTAATCAAGAGAAACTATATACTTCACAGCATTGTGCTTTTAACGTCAAAAATGTACTTTCTTGTGGTGGTCTGCCACAAGACATTCATGTTTTCAGACATTTTGGCTCCCCACCGATCGGCAGAGCTGTTAGGTGGGGTGAGCCACCTTTGCTGCCCATGACTGTGGGAAGAGACTCTTCCCTGGGTTGCAGGTGGCGTTGCCTGCGATGGGAGGCAAGGAGCAGGGCCAGAGACTATAAAAAGCCCTGCCGCCCTTCGCCTCCTCCTCTTCAGCTGTAAGCGATCATCGACCCACCCTCCCATCACTTGAATAGTGTGATAATTGGTTGCTTCAGGGCCAGGTAGGAATCCCCCCCCTTTCTTCTCAGGTTTTTTTTCCGCCTACCCCATACTAGGATAGCGGCAATTGGGAAATTGGCCAGGGTGGTATTTAAATAGGTTAACTTCCTCTTATTATGGTGGGGAAGGGGGAGGCGTAGCTTCGGTGGGCACCTTGGCACCAATTTCAGTGAAGGTATGGTCTCTGGAAGGGCCAGTTCAGGTTGTGGGGCCTAAGGGGACAGAAGGAGGCCCTCCTTGGGGTTAGCCTAAAGGATAATCCTTCACCCCAACCCGTGTGGCTTGGGTGGGGGACTTTGGGTTGACCTTCCAGATGCAGGCTAGCTGGTAAGCAACCCCAGACAACTGGGGTTCCTTTCCAGGACCCAGGTGTTCACCAGGGAAGGCTGAGGAGTGTGGTCTAGCATAGACCTACTGCCTCAGCTGATCCCTCACCAGGTTGCCTCCCCCTGCTGAAGAATTAGAGGGAAGTTAGAAAGGTTGAATTTAATACATATACTTTATTTCACCCCATTTCATGTGTGTGGTCTCGTTATTCCGCAATCAGCTGGCAATCATGTCACTTTTGTAACCTCTATTCTGTGGTGGATTTCTCATGATAGTAGCACCAACATTGCACACACTCCTTCATCTAATTGACCTAGCTTTGGGGAAAGTTTATTGGTAAAATATTATGCATCCAGGAGAGGGAATTATAAATGTGACTCAAGAAATGAGATTTAAGTGAGACCATATTTCATCAATTATTACTAACCAGAATCTGCAAGGAGAGGAGGTAGGTGGTAGGTATTTAAATAATTCTATTCCAAATAGGCAAAATAACCTAAATAGTTTGAGCCTACTGAGCCCTTAGAGAGGGGGACCCCAAATGATGGTGTGAAGGTGAGTGGTTTAAATATTATATAATCCCCGTTAAGCATTTATTTAATACAGTCAGCCCTCCATATCCAAGGATTCTGCATCCATGGACTCAACCATCCACAATCTGAATATATATATATATATATATATATGTGTGTGTGTGTGTGTGTGTGTGTGTGTATATATATATATATCCCAAAAGCAAAACTTGATTTTGCCATTTTATATAAGGAATTGCATTTTACTACAACATTATATATATATATATATATATATATATATGGAGTTGAGCATCCATAGATTTTGATAGCCACAAGGGGTCCTCGAACAAAACCCCAAAAGATACCAAGGGCCCACTATATATTGTTTGAGATTGACAGCATGATATCAGTATGAATTCAGGTATTCAAGTGTGTGCACCTCTCTGGCTTTTCTTCGCAAACGAAATAGAAACTCAATATAGCAATGATTGATTTGTGTAGCAACAGACATACATTTTCTTTAGATATTTCTACTTTAAAAAAAATTACAAAAACCCTCTATACACTTGCTTCTATCTTTGTGGATCTGGAGAAGATTAAGAGAAGTTGCATTTTAAATCCTTAATTTCTCAGGCAATCATAACTGCTGCAAACATAGCATCATTCTATTAATGGAAAAACATAATAATAAGTGTTCCCCATTAATTAATACTTAACCCACAAGAAAATAAATAAAATGTTGTTACTTTCCATGTCTAGTACAATCCATATTTTCAGAAGGGATGTCAAATGAATTGACAGGGTTACCTTTCGTTCTCTTTCCATCCTCCCTTGCCCTTTTTTAAAAACCTCATTGCTTGCACTTCTAAATGTATTCAGTTAGTGCAGACTGGCTATCTTGACTTTCTGCACCTGCCAATTTGCATTGGCCTTAAATCTCCTTGAAGTACAGTAAAGTAGTTTTTCTGGAATAGCAATACAATTTGCAAGGATCTTCCTTAAAAATTGTTGTGACTATCCTCACATGTGCAGAAGACTGCTGAAGATGCATACTGCTTTGCGTGAGAACAGCTGGACTGAACTCTTCCCTCTACCATTGTCAATTAATACAAACAGTCAAACTGATTACGATCCAGTAGGCAAGGAGCCATGATCTGTGCCACCCCAGCTGAAGTTGTAGTCTGCCTTTGAAAAAGAATGGCTCCCATAGATGACCATCTATATGACTATAATGGTCTCAGGTATACTCTGATATTTACTTCAGTTAACCCACTTATTTCATAGGTGAGTACTATCATTAGGCAAAGTGAAACAAACACTATAGGTAATAAATTAACAGAGGTATGTATCATTTCAACAATTGTTGAAGGAGAGGTCTCTTTACCCTGTGTGCTAGTTTGCTCTTCTCAAGTATGGTGGAGGATGATGCCATATCACCACTATGGAAGCAGGACAGTTTATAGGAATGCTTACCAAGAAATACCACACATCTACATACCCTGGTTATAAAGGTTCAATCACAGCCTGAACCACACTATTCAGCTACTGCTGAATAAGGGAAAGAATTAGAAGGAAGGTGGTAGGAACTGAGGGTGAATCTGGCCAGGTTAAACAATTTGGTAAATTAGGCTGGCACGTTTTGGAGTGCCCTCATTGTATCCCACACTCCCCCACTATACACAAAGAGAGTGGGGAAAGAGGACTATGTTTCCCATTCATTGGTAGTACTAAAATGCATTGTGAAAGGATGAAATGATGCTAATGTGAAATATGCTTCCTTCTAGCCTCCAAAATACTGCAGGGGGGGAAATGTAATAACGTCTGCATTAACATAGGTGTATAAAAGTGCAGAGCTCTTTGAGCTGGAAGTCAACCTGAAGAAAACGGAAGTTCTTTACCAGCCTGCACCACAGGATGAACACCATCATCCCCACATTGCCATCAGCAAATCTGTGCTTAAGTCCATTCAGCAGTTCACCTACCTGGGAAGCATCATCTCCTCACATGATAAGATTGACAAAGAGATCGATCACAGATTAGCAAAGGCATATAGTGCATGTGGAAGACTTTACAAAAGAGTCTGGAGTAACAAATACCTGAGGCGAAGCACAAAAATCAGTGTGTATAGAGCCATTGTACTGTCTATTCTCCTTTATGGGTCTGAAACATGGGTCACCTATCGCCAACACTTACGACTCCTCGAATGCTTCCATCAGCACTGTTTACGCACAATACTAAATATACACTGGACTATGTGACAAATGTTGCTGTCCTTGAGCAAGCAGGGATCACCAGCATTGAGGCCATGATATTGAGAACTCAGCTGCGCTGGGCAGGGCATGTTTCTAGGATGGAGGAACATCGCTCCCAAAAATAGTACTCTATGGTGAACTCGCCACGGGTCAGCGTAAGAGGGGCACTCCAAAAAAGCGATACAAGGACTCCTTGAAACAACATCTCAGGCTTGGCCAAATTGATCACCAACAATGATCTGCCCTGGCCTCACATCGGGAGGCATGGAGACACACTATCCACAATGTGTCAGCCTTATTTGAGAACTCATGCCGAACAAGTCTCAAAGAGAAATGACAATGCAGAAAGAATCACAACGTGGAAACATCACCCAAGGAGACCTTCTGCTGTGCTTTCTGCAACCGGACTTGTCTATCTCGGATTGGCCTTTTTAGTCATCAGCACGCTTGCAGAAAACACAGGATGAGTCCTTCCTCAATCTTTGTTTGTGAAGAAAAGCCAGAGAGAGAGAGATAAAGGTTCAATTAGTCTTTTTAAAAAAATCTACTATACCAGCACTATGTGAATCTGGTGTGAATTCAGAACTTGATTCTGCAGTTTGGGCCATTTGTTTAAAGAAGAAAGAAACAGTCTGATTCATTTTAATTGTGTTACTTCACTTGGAAAGAAAGGAATAGGGTATGCAGATAGAACAGTTTGACAACCTCATTGAAAAGTACATGCCCCCACACTTCTGGATGTTTATTTGAGGTGCACAGGGTGATGATCCTCCATCTTGACCACTTTGCCTCCACCAAATTAAGACAACAATAACTATTAAGAATGGAATGAAGAATGCATGGTACTCCAAATGTTGTTATATTGCAACTCTGACTATCCTGGCTAGAGCTTGTGGGAATCCAGTCCACAGTATCTGGACAAATAGTCCACAATATCTGGACAGCCACATTTTTCACCCAATTTAAGATTATATCTTGCAAAGCATCTCTGAAGAACAACAAAATGCCCAAATATATGCAAAATGCGTAGATAAATGCATGGGGGATATTTGATGTCACTGTGTGGCCAGTGTCACTGACATGGCAAAGGAGCTGTAAATTGCTTCCATTGATACTTCTGTCTTACTGGCAAGATTCTAGTAGGGCTTTAGATACGTTGGAGCCTCTGAAATCAGAGAGGTTTTTGTGAAGTCAAAGGCTTTCACGACCGGCATCCAAAGGTTTTCCATGGTTTTTTTCCAGACTGTGAGACTGTGTTCTGGAAGAGTTTATTTCTGACGTTTCACCTGCATCTGTGGGTGGCATCTTCAGAGAACGTGTGTAAGAGTGTGTGTGTGCGGTTTATATACTGTGAGCCCCTGTTGGAGAGGATATGTAAATTTGTGTATTTGAATTGCTAGTTTCTGGATGGAGATATGCAAAGAGGATTAGTGTCTGTTTGGCTAATGGTTGGTTGATGGTCCATTGTTTGCTGGAAATCCCCCGTCCCTGGGTGGAGTTCATTTGCATGTGTTGAGTTTTGATTTTACTGTTTTTCAAGATTCATAGCAAGATTTTATTTACTTTTAGGGTTTCTTTTTTCCTGTTGAAGTTGTTCAGGTGCTTGTGGATAGCTTCTCTGTGCATTCTGACATGATAGCTGTTGGCCTGCTCCAGAATTTCAGTGTTTTTAAATAACATTTTGTGTCCAGGTTGGTTTATAACATGTTCTGCTACTGCTGATTTTTCTTGCTTGCCCAGTCTGGAGTATCTCTCATGTTTCTTGATTTGTGTTTGCACACTGCATTTAGTGGTCCCTATGTAAACTTGTCCACAGCTGCATGGTATGTGGTAAACTCCTGCGGCTGTGAGAGGGTCTCTTTTGTCCTTCGATGAGCATAGCATTTCTTGGATTTTCTTGGTTGGTCTGTAGATTATTTGGAGGTTGTGTTTCCTCATCACATTCCCTATTCTCTCTGTGACTCCTTTGATGTATGATAAAAATACCTTCCCTTTTGGTGGCTGTTTCTCTTCTTCATTCCTGTGTTTTTATCTAGGTCTGGCTGCTCTTGTGATGTCTAATCTGGAGTAACCATTAACCTGTAGGGCCCAGTTTAGGTGCTGCAGTTCATCCTCCATGGAAGTGGGGTTCGCAGAACCTTTTTGTGCGATCTACCAGTGTTTTTATTGCGCTTCTTTTTTGTCCTGGGTGATGATTGGAGTTCTTGTGTAGGTATCTTTCTATGTGTGTGGGTTTTCTGTATACCTTGTGGCCTAACCATTGGTTTGGTTTGCAGACTCGAGACAGAGTGATCAGCTTTGATGTGGTCTGCTTGTTAACCAAAGTCCCCATAATGGACAGCATGGCACTCATCCAATAAGTATTTCCAGAGGACATCACAGCCTCTGTGCCTCACTACAAGCTTCTTCCAGTGGTATAACGTATTCTACAAACAGATAGAGGGGGGAACCATGGGCAGCCCTCTGAGCCCCATGATAGCAAACTTTTACATGGAACATTTTGAAATGCAAGCCCTGGAAACAGCACCAAAAAAGCCCACAACATGGTTCTGATTTGTAGACAACACTTTCACCATTTGGAGCCACAAAGAAGAAGAGTTGTTCTCATTTCTGAACCACCTGAAAAGCATCCACCCGAATATCGAATTCACAATGAAAAAAGAAAAAGGAAGGAACATTGCCATTCTTGGATGTCCTAGTCATTTGCAAACCAAACCAATGGTTAGGCCACAAGGTGTACAGAAAACTCTCACACATGGAAATATAGCTACACAAGAACTTCAATCATCACCCTGGACAAAAAAAAAAAAGCACAATAAAAACATTGGTAGACCACACAAAAAGGATCTGTGAACCCCACTACCTGGAGGACAAACTGAAGCACCTAAACTGGGCTCTACAGGCTAATGGTTACTCCAGATCAGACATCACAAGAGCAACTAGACCCAGGGAAAAAACACAGGAATGAAGAAAAATAGCCACCCAAAGGGAAGGTATTTTTATCATACATCAAAGGAGTCACAGACAGAATAGGGAAACTGATGAGGAAACACAATGTTCAAACAATCTACAGACCAATCAAGAAAATCCAAGAAATGCTACGCTCAGTGAAGGAAAAAATAGACCCTCTCACAGCCACAGGAGTTTACCGTATACCATGCAGCTGTGGACAAATTTACATAGGGACCTCTAAATGCAGTGTGCAAACACAAATCAAGGAAAATGAGAGACACTGCAGACTGGACCAGCTAGAAATATCAGCAGTAGCAGAACATGTTATAAACCAACCTGGACACAAAATGTTATTTTAAAACACTGAAATTCTGATCCCGGCCAAAAGCTATCATGTCAGAATGCACAGATAAGCTATTGAAATCCACAAGCACCTGGACAACTTCAACAGGAAAGAAGAAACCCTAAAAGTAAACAAAATCTTTCTGCCAGTCCTGAAAAACAGTAAAATCAAAACTCAACACATGCAAATGAACTCCACCCAGGGACAAGGGGATTTCCAGCAAACAATGGTTCATTAGCCAAACAGACACTAATCCTCCTTGCCTATCTCCACCCAGAAACTAGCAATTCAAATACACAAATATACATATCCTCTCCAATAGGGTCTCACAGTATATAAACCACACACAAACTCCTACCCAACCATTCTCTGAAGATGCCAACCGCAGATGCAGACAAAACATCAGAAATAAATTCTTCCAGGACACAGCCTCACAGCCTGGAAAAAAAACATGAAAAATCTGGAGAGGTTTTTTTCCCTTTGCCTCTTAGGATTGCAGCATATGCTGGAAGCCAGCCCTACAAGCCAGCCCTACAAGCAAACCTCAACTTGTAGGGTGATTTCTAGATTGATTCTAGGTTGTCTGGAGGAATGCAACCACCACTATTTTGTATGTCTGTGTAGAATTTCATTTTAAAATATTTGATCAGAATTTAGAAATTTCTTGCCATTTGGGATGGAAAGGACATTAAAAAATGAATATAGGAGAAAATAAAATGCACAATTTTTCCTGTAATGACATTGTTTTCTATAATGCATAATATTTCTTTGTTAGAATATGCTACATTGTAATATTGGGTGACAAAAATACAGGATGTATATAGAAAATAGTGGTGTTTGGAAGAGCTGTACTGCTACACTCAGGATGTGTATTTCCCTAAGTGGAAGAAGAGGAAGTAGTGCTGCCTGGATTTTACCATTGGAATCACATGATTGAATGGATAGATGGAAGTATGTCTGTAGATGAGAAGGCTAGGCTAGAGTCATAACCTATAAATATATGACACAGAGGAACTTGGATCCATATGTATCCCACGTGCTATCTATCACTGGCCAAGCACTGGTTTCCTACCTTAACTGTTGCTTGTGAGAATCTGACCATAATGTAATCAAGAAAATATGAAGACAAAAACATGCTTCTGTATTTTATTATGATTGCAATTATTTATCCTACTGTTCCAAAACTTTCCATGCTGATATTTAATAAAAAATTTCCTTCCTAATTTTACAATTGCTTTCAAGTTGGCTTTTAATCTAGTTTCTGTGTTCTGCTGTTGTGCTATTGTGTATCATCAGCTTGCTATCTGACACAAGTATATGCTATAGAAATTAATACTGCAGTGATATTTGGTGACACTAATTAGCTTACATTATTTTCAGTGATAAACTGTAGAGTTCAAAATCTGTTTTAGAGGCCTACTGGGAGAAGTTAGCATTGTGTGCTTTCAAATCTTATTAAGCTTTCTTTTTTCCTGCTTCTGCCTTGTTCATACTGACAAAAAAAAAAAAACAAAAAAAAAAAACGGTGTGGGGGGGGTCCATGTCAAATGATTCCGTAGCTTCCTGGGAATCTGAGACAAATGTATAGCTGCTAGCACACTGTGTGGTCAGGACTCAGAGTCAGAACCATCTTCGGTCACATTAGGAAACAGTGAAGTGCAACACAAACTCAGGCAATTGGCAGGCAATAAGGAGCATCTGGAAATGCCAAGGGTTTTTTTATAGCTACCAGAGTTTGGGAAAGTTACGTTTCTGGAAAATGACTGATCATGCTGGCTGCAGGATTCTGGGAGCTATAGTTTCTTTCTTTCTTTCTTTCTTTCTTTTTTTTTTTTTTTTAAAAAAAACAACCTTCCCAGGATCTGATATGTATTAGTTGATAGCTCTTCTGCTCTTTTTGGGAACTTATGTGACATGGAATTGTGTAAAGGGAAGCATGGAGAGCATGTAAGCTGTCTCAACACCACTCCCTCCAAATTCAGTAGAATTAAAATGTGCCTTTATCAAGGGAGACTGGGAGAAAATAGAGAAGTGAGGCAAAAATTTCAGTGCACGTCATCCTACTATGAATATTTCTGGATGTGATATCACACACACACACACACACACACATTCTCTCTGTGTGTGTGCACATATGCATCTGTAAGTAAAAAATATAGAAATTTGGAGAAACCTAAGATAAAAGTCAATTGCTAATAGTTGACAGAATATTGAGGGAAGCACAAAGATCAATACCCCATTTGACAAGAGGAGGAATGCCTCAGAGTCAGAAAAATACTGTTTTCAAACTTAGATACTTCAACTTGATGGACATTTTGCTTTAAAATAACTTCCTTTGTTGTCATTTTTCATGCAATGATGCCTCTGAATTTGCAAGAGATGTACCTTCAAGTAATTTCTGACTTATGGCAACCCTAAGATGACACTATCATGGGGTTTGTCAAGATATATTCAGAGAAGGTTTGCCTTCGCCTCCTTCTTAGACTGAGAGAGTGTGACTTGCCGAAGGCCACCCAGCAGGTTTCCATGGCTGAGTGGGGATTCAAACCCTGGTCTCCAGTCATAGGACTTTATCGGATGGGCTCTAATAGCGGAAGCAGCCTTGTTCCCGTTGCAAGGCTGTTGCGCGGCAGGGGGTCCATTTCGGATGACACTCTCCCCTGCCAATCCTCTGCCAATACTGTTGCGTCCAACTGCTGGGATGCTGCAGCGTTATATTTGGTGGTTTTCTAATCATGAAAGTTGATTGTGATTAGAAAATCACCCAATATGGTGCCGCAGCATCCCAGCAGTTACACAACACTATCGGCAGAGGATCAGCAGGGGAGAGCATCATCCGAAATGGACCCCCTGCCATGCAGCAGCCTCGCAACGGGGGCGAGGCTGCTTCCGCTACTAAAGCCTGTCTGAAAAAGAACATAGTCTGACACTCAAACCAC
Organism: Gambelia wislizenii; assembly: GCA_030847615.1. Lineage (NCBI taxonomy): Eukaryota > Metazoa > Chordata > Lepidosauria > Squamata > Crotaphytidae > Gambelia > Gambelia wislizenii. The sequence goes on along the minus strand of JAUMIR010000003.1, from coordinate 188,578,632 downwards.
TATACCATGCTGGCTCCAAGATATTTACTAGCTATATCTAAATTTGTCTCTCTTCCAGAAAGCAACAATCATATTCTACAATAATTCTATAGCTACTTTTAGCCTCTCCAGTACTATACCAGAAGTTAGACTAACTGATTGATTTTGAAAGTGTCTGGAGCCAGAAGTCTGGATGCATTTGTTATGATCTGAGACATTGCAGAGAGTGAGATTCTGTCTTCTCTACTGATCAGCTGATATGTTTGCTCAGCTTCCAACCCCTCCATAAAATTATGGTGAGGGTAGGACACAGAATATAATTTCATTTGGGTTTATTTTTAAATCATAACTTCCTCAAATTTTCATAATATAGATGTGAAAGTGGAATTGACAGATTTGCCCACACCTAGAAAAATCCACATGGGCCTGTGTGTATTGATATATCCCTTTAAGAACCACAAGCCATGTATGTCCAGTAGTGTCAAAGACAAGATAGATGTGCCCTGTAGGAAGGAAACAAGGAAGGCAGAGGCACAGATGTGTATTGTGCAGTCATATCCAAAAATATAAATGGAATTATGCAAATAGCTCTTGTTTTACCATGTGATGGTTATTTAAAAATTTACCAAGGATCTACTTTTCTTCTTGAAGGAAACACTGAGTAGATGTAGGAATTTTCTCCCCACTATGAGGGAGTCTTTGAAAGCCACTTCATTTTCGAAGCATATTCACAATTCAGGGCATATTCTGTTTCAAATGTATTTGTGGTGGTTTCCTGTAAATGCTGTTTCCTGTGAAAAACAATCACATGCAAATTTTGTGTAGAATAAGCCTCAGAAGGCAAAGATTCTCATCAGTCCAGGATTCTTTTTTGTCAGGGTGTCTAAACACTTGGAAAAAACAAACAAACTTCTTTTCAACCATTTTTGAACATTTTCAAATATACATTCCAGCCCTAACATTCATTGCACAAGTGACTGAAAATATGGGGTACAATGACCATCAATAGCAGTAGTCATTTTTTCTTTTCTTTTAGGGAACTGCTATCTATCTATCTATCTATCTATCTATCAATCTATCTATCTATCTATCTATCTCCCTCCCTCTGATTATCTGCTGAGGATTCCAGCTACCACTATGTGCATCACAAAGCTGTGTGCCTCATAAATAATACAAGGAGGCAAGTCTATGGCTGTTTATGTCTAGCCATTCCAAAGGAGACCAGGCTGCTTAAAAAAGAGAGCATAAATGAAATGAGACTTGTATTTTAAAGGATACATTGGTAGATATATTTTAAATCTCTTTCTGTCTGGGGGGGCTTTTCCAGGACACTGCCTCTGCTTTCTTCTCTATTGAAGCTTCAGTAATGTTGAAAGTGAAGGATGGATGGAAAGAAAACAGAAATAAACCTTTAAAAGGGAGGGAAGGAGGGAGGGAAGGAGGGAGCAACACTCCCCACCACCTTGATTCTTTCAGGTAACGAATATTCTGAGTCAGAGCTCTTGTCCTTCTCTGCTCCAATTACTTGACAATAGTAAATATTTGCTACAAAACGATTCAATTTCATGTTTAAGTCTTTATGACCCAATCACATTCTTTTATTATCAGGCGTAGCAACTGAAGCAATGGCCAAAACTCATTTTGCTTCAGGTTTACGCCTGAGACTCAGAGAGACGATTGCCTGCTCCTGTGTCCACTCCAGTGCACAGCCCTTAGGAAACCCACAGGAGAATAAAGATAGAGGGACTTTGGAATAAACCAGAAATCGCAAAACCAGATTAACCTCCTGTGACTCCTGAGCCTCAGGGAACAGGGTCACAAAAAAGGCAAACCTCTTAGAATCCAAGGAAATTGCATAGCATTTATGGTAGAGTTTTATGTAGACAAATGAATGGACCCTAGTGGGGAAATATACTTTGTATGAGACCCTTGTAGCAGCTGAAGGGTAACATTCCCAGTAAATTTAAATTTCCCTTCCTGTACACAAGTGAAACAATTAGAACCACTCAGGATGTGGTGTAGGGTGTTCCACCCCCCCTTTTTTTCATACTTTATGGGACTGCTGTATCTGCATTTGGCTCAACATTTTGATTCTTCATGTGCAAAATAGGATCCGGGTTTCAGTTCCTTCTTTCTAAATGTTACTACCCAGCCAGGAAATATCAATATAGTATGTGTATCTGAATCAGTGGCTTTAAAACTATCTTCTCTGTATAGTGCAACGAAATGAATGAAAACTCCCTATGAAGGCAATATACTGTCAGTGTAGGAACAGTGTCATAGTTCATTACTCATCATCATCACCACTTGTGAAATAGAATTAGAATGTATGATTATTATTATTTTGACCATAAGTACACAACCTATGGAGCTAGAGAGGCTGCTGAAATATATTCAGGTTGTTATCAGATCTGAGAACAGGTGATAATATGCTCCTGTACTCTAAATAGGCTTGCCTTTTATGTTAACACTCTCTACTGAGAACATGAACTTGAGCCATTTACAGTGTCATTATTGCACATAAGACCAGCTAGGGCACTTAATCCCATTCATGGAATGTCTGGTTATTATAGAGCTTGGCTGGAATCTCTGTGAGAGTGTCCCAAATAACAATGTCCTGCCTTTTTAAAAAGAAGTCTGCTCGTCACACTTACCCTTCCCTAAAGAGTGATGAACAGCTCTTCAAAGTGTATCTAACTCTGGACTGCTGTTCAGACAGATTGCTCAAACCATTACAATAACAGATTGTAAGAACATCAGAAAGCCAAGCTAGGTCAGTCTGAAGGTCCTTCTTGTCCAGCATCCTCCTTTTCAGCATGCTTAACAAGAGACATCTGACAAGTCCATAAGCAAGACCCAGTCTTACTATGCTTCCCAGTTACTGAGATTCCCTATTCTTCAAAGCTAATTTTACAACTGCACAGGGGTATGTATTTGAATTTGTGTCATAATATGCAGTGTCACACAGAAAAAGATGCACTGATATTGTGTATATTGATGCTTTGTTGACTACATTAGATTCCAAAACATTGCTTGCACAGAGTGGGAGAAAACTGGAAATTTGATAGTACTTATGCCATGGGTAGGCTTCCCATAAGTCCTATTTAATACAGGATGCTCCATATTTGGGGGATTAAAATCCAGGCCCATGTTGACGTTATAGGGGATGTCAAGTTCTGTATCTCTTGCTGAGAGCAGGCACTAGATCCATTCACAACAGGCCAACCCCCTGCATATGGTACACATACAAAACTGACTTGTTATATGCCAAGTGCTAGAGTTGTCTCTGCTATGGTTATGATTGATGTGGTGCCGGCAGCCACTCTTCCTCCTAGTAGCACACTTATGGTTTGGTGGTGAACCAGAAAAACCTCAATTAAAGGAAGTGTCACATTTCTTTTAAACATTATTTTATATTATTTTAGTGGTCAGCTTCTACAGACTTCTGGAGAACCCTGAACAATTCATTTTCCACTCACTTTTAACACAGTGTAATGTAATACAGGTAGATCATCCCGAATCTGGAAATTTGAAATCCAAAACCTGAAACTTTTTTTGCTACCAATTTCCCACTTCTGCCTTCAAGGCAGCTACTGCAGCACTCCTGCTCATTCATCTCTCAGATCCTCTCCAACTTTGCATCTCATTTATTCTCTATTTGTGTTGTGTCTGAGACATGAGGCTGGAGAGAGACTGAGGATCTGAGAAATGAGTGAGCAGGAGCACCACAGCCACCACCTCAAAGGTGAAAGCAGATGGCTGGAGGCAATAAGTTTAGATTTCCCACCATTTCATAGATTTTCAGTCTCTCTCCAGCCTCACATTTCATACACAACACAAATAGAGAACAAATGAGATGTGAGACTGGTGAGATACATGAGCCTGGAGAGAAAAATGAGGATCTGTGAAATAGCGGGAGGCATATATGCATATTATTTATGTTGTTGCTGTGGGCCTTCAAGTCATTTCTGTCTTATGGCAAGTCTATCACAGGGTTTCCTTGGCAAGATTTGTTCAGAGGAAGCTTGCCTTCTTCTGAGGCTGTGAAAGTATGGCTTCCCCAAAGTCATCCAGTGGGTTTCCATGACTGAATGGGGAAATGAACCCTGGTCTTCAGAGTCATTGTCCAATGCTTTAACAAGTGCACAACACTGGTCCCCATATCTATATGCACGTACAGGTATTCAAAAATCTGAAAGAGGAAAAAAATACAAAAATACAAAACATTTCTATTCTCAGTCATTCAGATAAAGGCTTTTCAACTGGTACAATTTTTCCATGACTTAAATTTTTGTACTGCACACATTTTCTTTATAGAACAAAGTATTTTCTTCTAGAACTGCAAATGTTGTGTCTTGTGCATGATTCAGTGGTATCCTACCTTTGAACATGAAGGCTCCATAGAGATAGCATGGCAATAGTCATGGATAGTGATATTCTCTCATTATCAAAACCCACTTTAAAACCAATTAAACTAATCACCAGTGCCACATCTTGTTGTGAAAAGTTCCATAAATAAGGAACTTGCATTGCATGAAGAAGTACTTCACTGAATCTTCTATGAGTGTGTATATCACTGAAAATCTGCTTGAATTTGTACCACTCTCAGGGATTTGGTGTCTTCTACACATTTTGCATCTTTATGGCTCTCTCTCCTAAGCCCACATCATCTGAAAACAAGTTAAAGCATACTGGATTGTGTGTATCATATTCTCAAAATACTTTCCTTAGCTAATAAGTGAACCAGAATTTTGGGTACCAAACATATTTATAAAGCTGAAATAATATAATTCAATTGTGTTCCTTTGTGAGAAAGAGATGTTCCCATTTAGTTCTCCAGATGAACCTGTGAAATACATTGAGCTTTATATTTTGGCCTTCTAATAGTATATAAAGTTAATCATACTCTGAAAATAAATTGTTACTGCAGATTTTTTCTGAGTGGTCTAAATGACACTTTCTTGGTCATTGAGGACTGTCATACTGAGTATGAACATGCATTTATATGAACACCTTATTCTAGATGTTGCTGGCTTGTAGAACCTCCAATAAAACATTGGTATAGCTTGATGCAAAACTTTGCCTGGACAGAGTGCTGTGGTTTAGCTTGCCCTTTGCTAAAGCAATGGCTAACTGCCCTAAGTTTAAACAGTAATGCTGAAATTATATTATTGATTTGCCTTCAACTGAATCAAGAAAATTGATTTGGTTCCCATGGCCTCATGAAGAGGAAAACTACCTTGCGAATGTAGCAGCATGCTAAGTCCAAGAGAGAGGAAGGAGTGAGTGGCGTAAGGGAAAAATGATATGACCACCTAATCTGTATGTACTTCAAAGCTATATGACATAGTACAAATTGCAAGACCCACTATTTACCTCACAGCTGATGCCACCACCACTCTTGTGTATTAAAAGTATCTCCTAGATTGCACTGGGGCATAAATATATGAAGAAGGAGGGACTTCTTTCAAGCTTCCTTTAAGGCAGGTCATGCTTTTGTCAAGCAGTACAACACATGTGTAGGGACACAATTTTACCTACAGTATTCTCCCAATATTCAAATATTGTCAAGTGTTGCACAAAAATCATTATGTGGAAGAAAAAAAAAGTTTTCTTATACAAACCATACCCTGGTGTTTTGATGTTGGTTTTTATTTGCATTATCCTAAGGGAAAAGAGGAAACCCATTTTCCATTCAGAAAATGCTGGTGGTGGTTTGCACAGACACATATTTTTCTTCACATAATAATTTTTGTGCAGCAGTTTAGGATTTCAAATGCACAAAGTGCACAAAATTCTCACTGGTTTATTACTCTTCTAAATGGGTCATCCTGGCTGTCAAGAAATCTTAAAAAAACAAACAAACCTGGGAATGAATAATTGCATTTCCTAAACATGTTTATGGCTTCCAGGCTATTTATAGGGTATCAAACCATGGTTCTAATTTAATGTATTCATTAAAGAACCATGCAGAGTTATGTTTAGAATACAATAAAATAAAACAGGCTAAACATTATCTAGCTAAACTTATTAGAATACTAGCAATAGCTCACTAAAAGAGCATTCAAATTAAGGAGGAAAACAACAACAACCCTGAGCTTATTTGACTTAACAATCATTTCTTTTTGCTATCAATCTGAAGCAAAAGTAAATTTCTTTTGCAACCAAATATATTACTCTGGGGTGATTGTGTAACTCTTACAGAGAGAAATTCAAACTGACCAATCAATAATCTTGGAGGACTTCAGCCTCTGCTTCAGGGTGAATCAGCCTGGCACATGGAGAGCTGTCTGTTTCAAAGTAGCCAGCAGTCTGGCATGCCTGGGGTCCTCCTTAGTTCAGAGATAGTTCTAATAAAGGTGTGGGGGGGGGCAAGGAGGAGAAAGTGAATTTACTGCATGGTTTTGGACTGTGTAGGAGGTGGAGTGGAGATTTGAGGCTCAATGGTAGAGGTGGGATGAGGTTTGTACAACATCATGTTGCTGATGGGCACAAGAATGGGTACAGATTTGCTTGAATTTTGGCCTTGTCTATACTGGGGGGTAAAAATCCAGATCAAATTCAGACTACTTTGGCCTGGAGCTGCAGCACATGAAATTTGGACTACTCTGGGCTGGATTTAAGTGCCACACCTTACCAGCCAAAGCCCAAATCTGCATTCACATTTTTATCCCTGGTGAAGCTGTAGGTCTGATGCTGCTGCTAGCCAGCCACCTTCAAGGAGTCACTGCCACTGGTGTGGGCCAGAGGAGTAATAGGGCTCTGCCTTTCCAGTGCATAATCACATGCTCTGAGCTCAGAATGGATGGCCAGCCATGCCATCGCAAGGCTTGCCACCTGTTCTGACTTCAGATAGAGTAACTAGTGCTGGGACTTTGTTTTTTGGAAAACAATCTCCAGTTCTAAGCTCCTTGACCACAGAGCCCTGGCACTAGTCACTCTCTCTGAAGTCAGAATGGGTGGCAAGCCCTGTGATGACAGGGTGGGCTGGTCATACTGACTACAGAGAGAGTGATTAGTGCAGGGGCTTTGCTTGTCTGCTGCACAATTGCCTGCACTGAGCTGTGTGAAAGCAGAGCCCCATGCTAGTCACTCTCTCTGAAGTCATAATGGGCAGCTAGCCTCATGGTGGTGGGGTGAGCCAGTCATTATGACCTCAGAACAGGGAGATTATCAAACAGAAATGAGAAAAATATTCTTGTCCCACAACCTCCACTCCCACTCCTGTCCTGTCCCATCCCAGTCCTGCCACAATCACCCTCCCCACTGCACTTACCGTGTCTCATGTTGACACGGCAGCCCAGGAGTGAGCTCCATTCACTTCCTGGATTGAAATCCCATGGATTCCTTTGAGAAGACACGAGCATGGGAAATTCAAAAAGAAAAAGAAAAATAACAAAGAAGTGACAGCAAGCACAAAAACACACTTTAAAATTAACAAGTAAACTGGGGAGGATCATAAAAACTGTGTGACTTACCTGGATGTCCCAATCTTACATGGAAGTGTTCTGTCAGGGACCTCCCATTGATGCTGGCATCTCACCAGCATAATGGGGCACCTTGTCGAATGCAGGAACATCCATGACAGAAATGGAACAGGGGGATCTATTGATGGCTTCTCCCATTAATAAAAAGCAGTGCTGGCAGAACGAGAGCAGAACGGGTACATAACGAGTGGGGACAACATCATCTGATAAGGGAGCCATTTTGTGATCACTTGGCATTGCTGTAACACCACTTTTGACACCTCTTATAATCTCCCAGGTGATTGTGCACAAGAAAAGCACAGCCCTGACACTACTCACTCTTTCTGAAGTCTGAACAGGTGATAAGCCTCATGATGGTAGGGAGGGCGGGTCATTCTGACCTCAGAGTGGGTGATTGTGCACCAGAAAAACAGAGCTTCAGTGCTAGTCTCTCTCTCTCTGAAATCAGAATGGGCAGCTAGCCTCATTATGGTGTGGTGGACCAGTCGTTCTGACCTCAGAGAGAGCAACTAGTGCCAGGGCTCTGCCTCTGACATGAGAAAGTGGCACCAAAGAGGGGGGGGGAAATTGTGGTACTCCAGGCAGTGATTTTTCTCCCCCCCCCCTTAAAAAAAATCTAGTGCAGATGTTCATACTACAGTTTTCTCTGGAGCTTCAAGCAAACTCTGGATAAAACTATGAGTTTCCTAAAATTCAGATTAAGGTGATATCCTCGAGTGTGGTGCAGATAGGACCGTACATCATCACACCAGATTCAGGGAAAAGTTTGCATATCATGTGGAGTTATTAGGCCAGATTCAGGGGGAATTTGGGGTTTTCCACTAGTGTAGACAAGCCCTAAGATTAACTATTTCCTAGTTTTCACAAGAAGGCAGGAGATACCTTGGTTTGATACTAGCCAATCTCATTTGACCTTTAGAAGTTCATTTATCACTAGTAAAAAAAAATCTGCTTTAAAAATATATAAAACATATGCACATTCACAATATGTAAGATACTTTATATATGTTGTGATAATGGGAAGACCCCATTTCCCATTATCTGTCAGTACAGCAATGATGTAATGATGGGTTAACTAGGGTCTAGAGAAAGGTAACACCTTTAGGGCTAGCATCATCACAGATGTCATGGGTCACAAGAGATACTGACCAATCAAGGATTCCAGAGTGGCCAACTTTGGAGATGCTTCAAGGATGAGGTGATAAATTCTCCTTGGTAAGCCACAAGGTAGAGAGTTCAGAGAGACAACAAAGGAGCACCTTGGGTAAGAATCTCATGTCACTGGAGGAAGGCTGCTGTGAGATGGGCCTGAAGGCCCTGGCTCACAGCCTTCCCTGAATTCAACAGACTGGACTGCATACTAGTGAGTAGACTAGAGAATGTGCAGTAGTCATGTTGGGGGTTATGTTTATTTCTAACTTGGCTGTATGCTTAACTCTATCTGTCACTTCTATGAATGTACCTGGGAGGGAGGAGCTTTTCATGAGGGACATCTGCATGTTGTGAACCCTCTTTAGAATAAAGAAGTTTTTCTAATCTTTCTTTCAGCTGATGCATACATATGTCTTTTTTGCTCAGTTGCTTCTCTGCTCTTGGGACAGAGGGGAGGAGGGAGGTAAAATTTCTGCAGTGGCAGGAAGTAGGAAAACCCACAGTGTCCCCTTGGTGTATGTTGTAAAGGGTTTATAGAGATTCAAGGGGCCTTGACAGCTAGATAAAAGAAGGGGCAATTAAGAGGGTTTCCATGGCAGAGGGACCCCAAGATTGCATCTTACAAGGCAGCAGAGTCCCCAGAGACATGCAAGCATTCACCGAGGTAAGGCTATGTCACATATGCCTATTGCATATTCCAGCTTTCCGCTACCTGGCACTCTTCACCTACAAATCCCACCATGCTCTGGCCATTTCTGGTGGCTCAGATGATGGCAGTTGTAGTGCAACATACCTCCCACCAAAAAATAAAAATAAAAATAAAAGAATGTGTTGGAACATTAGATCCTGCAGCAAGCAAGAAGCTGCTGACTACATGGTGGCTGGTTCACTCAGTCCCGCTGAAGTATTTCAGTCACCCTGTCCCTGGTTTGTAGTTTTTTAATCCTTTCCTAATAATAAAATATTAGGGAAAGTTTAAACAAAACAAACAAGTAAGAAGGAAAGAAAGAAAGAAAGAAAGAAAGAAAGAAAGAAAGAAAGAAAGAAAGAAAGAAAGAAAGAAAATAGACCATTATGATGGTGAAGAAATCTATGGTCAGTTCAAATGGATAAGTTGTTTAATACACTTTTTTTAAAAAAACAGAGAAAACTCCAACAGTGTACATTGCCTTCTCCTGTGTTAACTCTGCTCAGATTGGCAGTCAAGATATTTGCAATGGATGACTACTTTGAAACAAAGTCATAATGGAACTCATACTTTGTAATCTCTTTTCTGCTTCCACAAATAAGCCTTTTTGTGTACCTATTTCTTTCTTAAATAACTTCATATCTTTCACAACAATGCTATTGCCAAACATTTATTTCCCCTTTGGCTAAAAGACTAGATATGTGTCTCTACATTTAGTCCAATTCACAGTTCCTCTGCAGTGGCTTTATCTGTACTATATATAAACTTGTACACATAAATGAGCCCTGGTCTTAGATGGAATTTTAAAGCATATCCCCCTTTCTTTTTATCATAGGAATTTTTAACCTATCATCCTAACCAATTCTCCTTAATCCCTGGACAAATGCAGGTGTAGCTCAATATTAAAGCATCTGTTCCTGCTGGATTGTGAAAAAAGCAACAACTTTAACATTTTACATTTCCAGAAATTCTTAAGAAATTATGTTCTTCCCCCCTTCTTTATAATGTCCTATTTTTATTTTACCCAATAATGTCTATATTTTTGATCATCCTTTCTGGTACTGTTAAGTCAGTAAATAGAAAGTTGCAGGCTACCTGGGTTGAAGCAGCTCTTAATGGCTCAGAGAAACATCTCAGACATTTTTGGAATCAGGAGAAACATAAATCAACAATTCAACACATTTTCTTGTGAAACCTGAGCATGTAAGGGCATCCCATTAGTAATTTTGATGGCAGTTTTCTCAATTAAGTACAGAAGAACTCAGGAAGAGTACTGCTGGCATAGATCAAAGGCCCATCTTACAGCCACATGTTATATAGCCAATCTACATACTGTACACTCCTAAATTTCAAATTTATTTGGACTGTTCCACTACAAAATTCAGGTGGCAAGTCTCATGCTTAACTGTTTCCCCTGTTAAAAGAGAAAAAAAGCCCACCTATAGAAAAGTAGTACAGTATAGCAGAAAGATTATGTTAATAAAAGACTAAACTAAGCAACTCCTCCTACATATTGGAGTGTTTGAATGTAAAATCATAATATCAATAGCTTGTTTCAGGGAAAAAAAAAACCCACCACAGTTTCATTCTTCCTCCTCTTTCTGTAATACTGGGGTTCCTTTCACACTGCACAATTATAGCACTGTGATATTGCTTTAACTGAAATGGCAACATGCTATGGAATCCTGGGATTTCTGGTTTAGGGAGAGACATTTTGAATTCTCAGACAGTGGACTCTTGTGCCACACCAAATTATAAATCTCCAGGATTCCATTGTTTGTGGCCATGGCAGTTAGAGTGGAATTATTGTGCTATGATTTTATAGGGACAAGCATATGTGGTTGGGCATGATCTGGGAGTGAGAACTGAGGTGGTGCAGGGGAACAGAAGGTATGGTGAGAACAGAGTGAACGTTTGTTACAAAGGAAGGCAGGATAGATAGAATTGAAGCTATCCCACCTTCAATTCAACCCATTCCCCAAAATGGATTGGAGAGTATATTAACCATACCACAGAACCTTACCTTGCTCCTTTGCAATGCCAGGTCAGTAAAAAAAAACCAAGACCTATATCATCTATGATCTTCTCTTGGAAGAAGACACCGACCTGGCTTGCTTCACTGAGACTTTGCTAGGAGAGGATGGTGCCATAACCTGGGTGCAGGCCCTCCCAGCAGCGTACTCTGTCAGTGAGCAGGTAAGGGGAAGTGGGCGAGGGGGTAGAGTGGCTTTGGTTCATAAACATAACCTTACCTTGACCAGGATACCTGTCCAAAAAACAGTCCAATTCAAATTATGTACCTGAGCCTGAAGACCAGGGAAAGTTTAGGGATTCTGTTAGTATGCCATCCACCCTGTTGTCTAACAGACTCCCTAACCGAGCTGACACAACTGGTCTCAGACTCACCTATTAGTTCTGGGTGACTTCAACATCCCACATTAGACCAATTTGTCAAATTTATCAGGTGCAGCTCGGGAGTTCATGGAGTCCATGACAAACATGGGCCTATCCCAATTGGTCAACAGGCCCACTCATTGTGTGAGTCATACCCTCAATGCAGTCTTTAGTATGGAACATGAATATCCATGGGCGGAGGTGATTAAAACCACCACATTGTCATGGATGGATCATTTCCTGATCAAGGCTGGACTCAGAGCCACTGTCCATCCCATCAGGAGTGGAGGACCTACTAGAATGGTCCACCCTCGAAGGCTAATGGAACCAATTGGATTCCAGGAAGCCTTAGAGGGTTCATTGGTTGGTAACACTGGTGATTCTGTTGAAGCCTTGGTCAATACTTGGAACACCGATTTTACCAAGGCTATCGATATGATCGTTCACAAGTGTCCTCTCCAACCCACTTCTAATCACCATCCATGGTATACTGAAGAACTTAGGAAGATAAAGCGGGTTGGACAACGGCTACAGTGCATCTGGCGAAAAACTTGTCTCTTATCTGACAGGACTCTTCATAGGAAATTTCTTTGTTCCTATAGAGAGGCAATACGTGCAGCAAGGAAATCCTTCTCTTCTGCACATATTGTGTCTGCAGAATATCACTTGGCAGAGCTGTTTATGTTGGTGAGGGAACTGACAGAGGTTCCACCTGTGCAGAACTCATTACTAAACCCCTCAACAGCCTACTGTGATACATTTAACAACTTCTTTGAAGATAAAATTTCTCAGATAAGAGCCAACAATCGAATTGTAGTAGATTCGATTGACAAGGTATCTAGTAACTCCATTGATCAGGTTATACTGGATCAATTCTAATTTGTAAGTACTGATGACTTGGATAAGCTCCTTGGTAGAGTGAGGAAGACTACTTGCCCTCTTGACCCTTGCCCTTTGTGGCTGGACATCCAGGGGGGTGATGCCTTGAGGATGTTCCTTAGGGACATCATCAATGCATCCCTTAGGGAAGGTCATGTTCCATCTTGCTTGAAGGAAGTGGTGGTTAGACTGCTCCTAAAAAGAGCTTCCCTTGACCCTCTGGATATGAAGAACTATAGGCCAGTCTCCTTACTACCTTTTTTGAGCAAGGTGATTGAGAGGGCGGTTGCTCTCCAACTCCAAGCTGGGAGACTGCCATGGTTGCCTTGGCTGATGACCTTCGCCTGAGCACTGACAGTTGTAGAGTGACCCTGTTGGTGCTACTGGATCTCTTAGCAGCTTTTGACACAATACAGCATGACATCCGCTTGGATCATCTGAGAAGGCTAGGAATTGGAGGCACTGCGCTGCAGTGGTTCTGTTCCTTCCTCTCAGGCAGATTTCAGGGGGTGATGTTCAGGGACAGTTGCTATGGAAGGAAAGAGCTTAATTGTGGTGTCCCGCAAGGCACCATCCTGTCCCTGATGCTATTCAATATATACATGAAGCCGCTTGGAGAATTCATCTGGAGGCATGGGTCAGGGTGTGATCAGTATGCTGATGACACCCAGATATATTTCTCCATGCCTCGGTCTTCAGCTCTGACTTCAGATGGTATCTCTTCTCTTAATGATTGTCTTAGGCAGTAATGGACTGGATGAGGGAAACAAATTGAAGCTGAATCCAAATAAAACGTAGGTACTCATGGTAGCAGCCCTGAACCCAGGCATTGGGATACAATTTCCCGTCCTGGATGATGTCACACTCTCCTCCAAGGACTATGTTTGCAGTCTGGGGGTGCTCCTGGACCCATCGCTCCAGATGACGAATCAGGTAAATGCAACGGTCAGGAGTGCCTGTTATCAGCTTTGGCTGATACACCAGCTGCACCCTTTCCTGGAAGTCAGGGCCCTTTAGACTGTGGTAGATGCTCTGGTAAACTCCCGTCTTGATCTCTGTAATGTACTCTACATGGGGCTACCCTCGTGCTTGGTCCGGAAACTTCAACTAATACAAAATATGGCAGCCAGACTGGTCTCAGGTACATCCAGAAGAGACCATATAACACCGATCTTAAGATCACTCCACTGGCTACCCATTAGTTTCCAGGCCCAGTACAAGGTGTTAGTTAGCACCTTTAAAGCCCTAAATGGCTTGGGTCCAACCTATCTTCAGGACCACCCCCTTCCATATAATCCTCCCCATGCACTCAGGTCCTCTGGGAGGAATATGCTACAACCTTTAAAAACTAGGTTCTCCTCGACCTCCCGGGGGGCCTTTTCAGCTATTGCTCCCAGATTATGGAATGGCCTGCCAGGTGAGATCCGTCGTATCACCACCCTAAATAGCTTTAAAAATGCTCTTAAGTCAGATCTCTTCTGGCAGGCCTTTCCTGAATAGATACCTGACCATAAAAAAAAGAGAGAAAGAGAGAGAGAAAAGAAAAGAAAAAAGAAAAAAGAAAAGAAAAGAAAAGAAAAGAAAATCTAGCTTGTCCTGATCTCGCCATGGCCACTGTCCACTGTCCACTTATTTTTATTTTGTATTTTTAAAAGAATGTTTTAATTCCTGAATTATTTAATTGTATTTTAAGGGAGGGGTGGGATTGAGGGTTTGGATGTATATTTTAATTGTTGTAAGCTGCCCCGATTGTGTTTCATATAGGGGCAGGATATAAATAAATTTTATGATTATTTTCCTTGGGGTTTTTTTCCTGGGCTGATTATTATTATTAGTGTGAAAGACCCTGAGTCTCACATGAAGGAATATGAGTATGAGATGAGCTTACCTATATTCCAGTTTGTGTAGAATCTAATGGGTCATTGTACAGTCAGCTCTAAGCATCCATGGATTCTTTATCCATGTATTCAACCATCCAGAGCTTGAAAATATATTTTTTAAAATAATTCCAAGGAACAAACCTTTATTTTGCCATTTTATACAAGGGACACCATAATACTATGCTACTGTATATAATGGGTCTTGAGCATCCATGGTTTTTGGTATACCTGGTGGGTCCTAGAACCAAACCCCAGCGGATACCTGGGACCCATGGTACCATGCATAATAAAAACACTATTTTACTTTCTCAGATATGCAGCAGGGGTGGGTCAGGTATCTCACAATTGCTCCATGATGCAACCCTGCACAGCACCACCTTGAACATGGAAACATTCCAGTTACTTCCCAGATGAACCTTCTCAGACATTTTCCCCCTCTCACAAATGTTGGCTGGGTATGATGTGAATTGTGGTCCAACTCAACTGGAGAGAACTATTTTGGTGAAGGCTGGTCTAGGGAGTATAACTTGAATGAGTCTGCAGCCCATCCCCTCTTCCTGTCACTGCTATTTTTATTGCAGTAGAATAGAAAATAGAAAAAGCAGTGTCTGATTAAGCAGTGACAAAAGAGGAGGCCAAGCTAGGGACAGCATTCCAGTTGCACCCTAGAAAATTCTCTGATTTTATTGTGCTGTGTTGGATGTATACTAAAGCACCACAGAGTAGGACCAAAGACTCTGCGAGCAGAGCCTAGTCTGGAGAGCAGCCTACTCCATGTATTTTCCATGTATTATCTCCAATGTATTTTAAATAAATTATATTATTATTGATATGAACATTAAAGTGAGAGCCAGTGCTGTGTAGCAGTTTGAGAATTGGCCCATGACCTTGGGGACCAGGGTTTTAATCCCTGCTCAACTAAGGAAACTCACTTGGTGACCTTGAGCAAGTCACATTCTCTCAGTCTCAAAGGAAGGCAAAGACAAATCCCCTCTGAAGAAACCTTGCCAACAAAACCCTGTGATAGGACTGCCTTAGGGTTGCCATAAGTTGGAAATGGCTTGAAGGCACACAACAACAACAACAACAACAACAACAACATGTAAGAGCAGACCAGCAATCAAACATTACTCAATATTTCAAGATTGAGTTTAGGACTAATATAAATTGATTTTATCTTAAACCCATGCTATTCCTCTGATCCATAAATAATGGCCACTTTCATAGAAAGCAATTTGCTATCTTCCTGGACTCTTAAATTTGTCAAGACTGCCATGAAAGCCATATTCCATATCATGGGCATCCATTCTGCCTTCAGTGGGGATAAACACCACCCCATTCATTAGAAATGCATATTCATGCAGCTATGAAAATTAATTCTACATCTTTGGATTCTATTTTGAACTACTAAAATAAGGATTAAAGGCAAAAAATAATCAGACATTATTCATTCTTAAAAAATCCATTCCAAATAAACTAAGCCAAAATTTCTTATCAGTAAGCATGACCAAATATATATGATGAAAATTTGTATTTGCTGTGCCACATCTCCAGCAATTATATCTATCTCTATGATTTTACCCTTTTTGGAATCAAATATTATTTATAGTTTATAAAATCTTTCTTTTCATTATCTAGAGATGTATCATTTAAAAAATCAGATTCCGACTTAGACTGATAACTATGAAGAGTTTGTTCTAACATGCCTAGTGTTACTCCATTTTTTTTTATTTTTATCATTCCCAAATGATAAATTTCATCCATTGCCTTAAAGAACCCTATAGTATGAACAATTGTTTAACCAAATGGTGTACATGTTAACATTGAAACAGAATCTGGTTCCCAGCGCTGTGAGCTGTACTGATGGAGCCCCATTTGGTGAAGAGCAGGAAAGAGGCCAATAAGGCAGCTATGGCACCTGTGGAGAATGCAGGGTGAAGCCATGGGCTATTTAAGGCCAGGCACCCTCCACCTCACTCTCTTCTTCATTTTCTGTGGCAGGTAGAGGGGAAATTTGGTAGTCGGTGAGCACCTTTAGCACCTCCACCTTTTGGAGGTGAAGGGGGGAGCTGGAACTGCCTGTTTGGGTCCTGCAAACTGATGGGTGAGGAAGGTGACCTCCTTTGGGGCTTGCCTGAAGGATAAATCCTCTCTTTAAGTCCTGTGGCTTGAGGGAGGGACTTTTGGGTCAGCCTTCCTAATGCGGGCTGGCTGGGGAGCAACCCAGCTTATGGGTTCTCCCTGGGATTCAGGTGTTTTCACCCAAGGGAGTTTGGAGAGGGTTTTTTGATGGTGACCTCCTGCCCCAACTATTACCACACTAGGTTGCTTTCCCATTGCAGATATCTCATAAAGGGATTAAATAGGTCATAGCTGAATAAAAATGGCTCTTTATAACCCAGCTATATATGTGTGGTCTCTTTATTTGTGTCTAGCCTACTTATTTCTGTGTCTTCCAGCAAACATTTATGCCTTAAAAATACATTGTCCAGTCTGAGAATGTGTATCCACCAATCCACCTACTGCACAGATGGTTTGATATTGTTAATTCTACTTTTTTTCCCAGGGCACAATATTGCTTAATTATCCCAGATGTACTTAAACATTATAGTCTGTTGCTGTTTAAGAGACAAAAGTGGACTAAATTCACTTTTCCACTTTTGCTCCTTTGAATTGTGCCTTTCTAGACCATGTTATTTGCCTCTGATTCCTTGGGACCCTGACATGTCCCTTCATACAAGGACCTTCTAGAAAAGCAACCTGAATGCTCAATATTCAAGATTACTCCTGGCAGCAATACTTTTAGGTGGGATAATAATTCCCTCTGACTTCTCCCTCATTCAGTTGATCTCTTAATTAACCTCTAACATTGGGATTGCTGATATTCTGGGAATAATTTAAGAAAGGACTAAGCAGAATTCAACAGTAAAAGTATTTTTATTTGAATATATGGTTTCCTTGACATGGGACCTAAAGGCTTTTGATTTCAGACAGATTTCCCTCAATATTTAGATATTTTGGACTATCTTGAACCAAAGGAAATTGATGACATTTTTACCAGTGACATAATGGGCTCAAAAAGCTGGATCTTTAGTTTTCATGCTCTAATGTGACTGTAATTGTAATGCTTTTTTTCTTCCTTTCTTTCCTTTGCAGCATTAAATGCTATTTGTTAATTATGGAGCTTTTAAAAAATCACAAGGCAAGTCAGGAAATTTTCCTGTGACTTCCTTTCTACCCTTTCTGCTGAACAAATGACACAATGAGATCACTTTTTATATAGTTTCTTCCTGAATTTTCAGTTTTATTGGGGGAAAAATGAGGTCAATAGCCTTTTAAATGTAAGGGCAGATAGGCAGAAAGTATACTAGGCAATTTGCTCATTAAGGAAGAAAGCAGCTTCATACTTGCAGTGTTCTCTGGCCAGAGTGGAAAAGCACAAGGACGAATGACACAGAGTTGACCATATTACCCATTTCTCCCCCTCCTATAAAAAAAATTCTGAAGAATAAATGACTGCTAGGTGGGATATATGCACTTTACTGAATGTATTTTGTTAATTACACTAGCAATGCTATTCTCCTTGTTGATATTGTGTGTCTTTAATCCATCTCTGACTTATGACAACCTTAAGTTGAGCTTGTCATGGGGTTTGTCTGGCGATATTCACTCAGAGGAGGTTTGTGATTGCCTTCTTCCTAGGCTGAGAGAGTGTGACTTGCCCTAGGTCACCCTGTTGGTTTCCATGGCTGAGCAGAGATTTGAACCCTGATCTCCTGGAGTCTTAGTCTAACACTCAAACAATGATACCATACTGACTATCTGTCGCTCTTAATAAGGTTGCATTATTTTACCACCAGCATGCATTTTCCATGTGCTCATGTGTGCTCTAGATTTTCCTATGTATGAAGTAAAGGGGAAGGGACAGGTTTTAGGAACAGATTTTTCAACACTCAAATATGGATGCATACATATCCTCAGTGATCTTTCAAAGACTCTTTATCATTTTTTTTAGCAACATGCATGTGACATGCAACCCACATGCCTGTCATTAAAGCTATGCTCCATTGTGATCCTGACTTGATGTTTTGGCACTCTCTATACAGCCTTCTCTCTCTCTCTCTCTCTCTCTCTCTCTCTCTCTCTCTCTCTCTCTAGTATCTGTGGTATTGTCACACAGCCAGTCAGGTTTGGCTACTTGACAATGTCACTGAAGGCCAAAAAATCTAGTGCAGAATGAAAGCAGTGCCAATTCAAACAACACTGCCCTAACTATTAATTACCTCTTGTTCTCCCTCAGTAACATTGTCACAGAGCCAAAGTGGCTGAGTAATTTTTTTCACTATTAGTAAGAAGAAGAGCTATTTTCCCCCTAAAACTAAATATGAAATGGACTGAATCTTCCAACAGAAGTGAACCTCCATGAAAAGGAAAGTTTGTGTGTGTGAGAGAGACCTCTCTGAAAATTCCTTAGTTTTTACAGAACTGTTTGCCAGAGAACCTTTTTGTCTCAGTCCTTGATCTTATTTGATAACAGGGGTGGCCCAAATGATCTTGCTGCCTGAGACAGAGCAGCAAATCCCTGCAACCTGATACTCAAGTCAATGTACATAATACCTAACAATGGGCAATGTGAATGTGAAGTCGAAAGCTTTCACAGCCAGCATCCATGCAGGTGAAACATCAGAAGTAAACTCTTCCAGAACATGGCCTGACAGCCTGGAAAAACCCCAAGGAAAATCAATGGGCATATTATTTTGTCACCTGAAGAAGAAAAACCCATAGGTGCTTTGCTCTATCCCTAGAAGTACGTAAGAACAAGCAATAATAGGGTATATAACTATCAGTTTGTTTCCTTTCCATAAATTTCAGAATCTGCTACCTGAGGACGTTGCCACACCCTAAATAATGGTACATGATACTGTTTCATAATTTAAATAATGCCATTTTAATTAAGAATATTCTGATCTTTTGCTTACAAATTGATTTAAAATGCACTCTCCTCTAGGGCTCATTGACCCTTTCCAACAGCTTTAAGCCCAAATGTAGCTTTCTGAACAATAAATGGAAACACATCTTTCTTTATACTTTTTAACAGTACCAGAATCTGTGGTTGAAAAATTTCTCAAAATCATCAGAAATGCCTCAGCTGGAGATATATTATGATGCATGTGTGACTGGTGTTAGAGAGGGGGAGAAAAAAAACCCTGTTCCTCTGGGAAAGCTTAGCAAACACATTTTCCTTTTAAAACTACCTATTAAAAAATCTCAATTTTGTTTTCCTTTCCAACAAAACTGTATTGTATTGCAATATATCATTGTGGTTATTTCCATATACACTGTAAGAATATTTATATATGCAATATAAGTATGAAATTATGATTCCAGTAAGAAGTGATATTTATTTTAGGGGAGCTGGGTAGAAACCACAAAATCAATTTGTGTAAGATTCTGAACAGTTACCATATCTCTAGGAGTTTTCACTGCTAATGAATTGAGCTTCAAAAAAGTAATGGTGCATTATAGATTGGAAAACTCTTATTACCCTTTGCAGATTTTTCTTGCTTTTTCTTCTCCCATTCAGAAAACATATTTGTTGTACTCTTGTTAATTCATGAGATGAAACCTTATGACACATTCCTGGTGTTTCTGTTTTTCAACATAAACAAGAGCAATACTTTCCAATCTCAAATTACCAGTAAAGGGGCATCATGGTCAATACATGGTCAATACATTACCAGCTCTACGACTATAAATTAGATATGCAACTCTTCACTAATTTCTTTTCAGAAGGAAGCAATGAATATGAGGATGGTGATGGTGATGATGATGATGACGATGATGATGCACTTTTCTTCCCACTATTAACCCCCACCCCCCGCAACAATTTTCAAGGACAATTAATGGTCTGGGATTTATTCTGCACAAAATTCATATTTCTGTTTAAAATGTTATTTTCTGCACAAATAATATGCATTTTTTCAGAATAAGTCATAAACTGTATTGCAAAATTAGCAAAGAAATGCATGCCTACTTATTGCCTCTTCTGTCTATAGGAATCACTATAATGAATTGTCTTGTGATACCACTTGAGCATTCTCTTTCTCTGTGTTTTCATTACATATTTTTCGCCCATGAAATACTTCTGGCTGGAATCCAATGACCCCCCCTCCCCAATAAAGTGATTACACCCCAAGCATCTATGCATGCAATATAGAATTTTGATGATCTGTGGACTTCCAGGTGAGGAATATGCCAACTTGACATATCTGCTTCATGCTCTAGGCAGACAAAACTAAGCAGCAGAATAGTCAGCTACTTAGCAATTAATTAGCTAGCAAAACTCTCTCTGGACAAGGAATAGAGCATAAGGATTGCCCACAAGTACACAGGATCAATGCTCCTCATGAGGAACCTACTCATTGGTGGTGGCTGCTTAGCAAGCATTAAAGGACATTGGAGATGCAAAACCCTCATTTTTTTAATGCTTTTTTATGGTTTAATGGTTCAATTTGGAAAAGAATTTTTCTGACTGGCAGTGAGAACAAACAGCTGTGGTGATTACATTTGTTTCTATATACAAGATTAGAAGAAAAAGAGGCTATTTGCAGTATTTCAGCTAAAAAAAAGTATACCTTAAGAAATTTTCATAAGGAATTGAGGAAACAGCAACTTTAAAAGATAAAGGATTTTTACTTTACCATTGAACATGTTTTGAGTAAAGTGACCAATTCTTCATGAGAAAGAGGCTTAATTTATACTGCAAGAAGATAATGCTGGGAACATTGACTATAACCAGATGGTGCCGTTGGCGCTCTTGAGTTCTTGAGTCTGAATTGGATTGCTCTCTGATTTTTAACCCTGTAATTACTGGATCCAGGAAGATAAAGTTTCCCTTAGAAATTTTACAGAAGCTATGGGAAGAGATTAGAGGTCTGAGAAATGGTTTAATGGAATCAAATGAAGGGCTTAAGGAAGATCAGAGATGAATTTAAGCAAGTTCTGAAAAAAGTGGTTGGGGTTAAAAAACAAAGTGAAGAGAAAATGGAAAGACTGGAAAGTCAAATTGGAAGCAGAAGTGAAGAGAAAGTGAAAGAACTGGTTAAAAAAAAGTATATGAATATGGAAGACTACCCTGAGTTGATGCATGAATTAAATTCTAAAGTTCAGAAAAAAATGCACACTGTGTTGATATTAAAATGATGGTGGATGTCCTTTTGCTTCAGGAGAATTGTAATGAAATATGGAAGAGATTGGATAGGTATTTCTTTGGAGGGAGAGGGATGGAGTTTGTCATTGATGAGGACAACATCAGGATAGAATAAATGTTTTGCTCAGAGTGGTGTTTTTATTACAAATAGTGTTTGTCATGGTAATTGATGCACTTCTTGAATGACCACAGAGAATAATGTTTTGTAATGCAGATGAAGAAGCCAAAAGTTAAATATAAAATTTGAGATTGTGTGGTAAATGGGTTATGGATTTTGGTAACAACGTACTTATGGATTAGCGGGAAAATATGTGATTAAAGAGATAAAAGTTTGGATAATATTATTTTTTAAAGGACAATGTTTATAAAATGATTTTTTAGAAAATGAACTTTTGCAAAATGATGTATAGTTATCATAGAATGTTTTGGTTATAATATAAGGATAGAGTAAGAGAAATATAAGTGTTTGAGAAGACAGATTTGGAGTGTGACGTGGAATAGGTCATAGAGTTTGTTATAGTGTAGACCAAAAATATTGTTTAGAAAGTTTAGAACATGCAAAGGGAATTTACATGTTTGTGGGAAAGGGGGAATAGGCAGTGGAGCTGATAAATAGAGTAGAAATGGATATGTTAACTGATTTGATTAGAGAAAAGTTGTTGATTATAGTTTGTTAAGGTTTGGGGGGAAATTAAAAAGGGAGAAGAACTGATGATTTGGCGGGGTTGATAATTAATGAGATTAGATTATTGGAAAAAGCAGAGATTTGTTTTTGATATGAGAAGAGTGATGCACGACTGCATGTATCTATAACTGCTATAAGGGAGATTGGACATCATCTTTTTTGTCTTTCTTTCTTTCTGGTATTTTCTTACTTTCTTTTTTTGTGTGTATGCTTTATTGTATTTTTAAGATTATAATTTTAAAATGCTTATTTTTTTGTTTGTTGCTGCTCTTCCTTGTAATATATCTGATGCTGAACTGGGTAATCTTTCAACCTCAGGACTAGCAGGTGAAGACCACTGTGGTACCAAGAGAAAGCCCTAAACATGGTGCTTCCAGGGTATACTAGAAAGTAACTTAGTAATTTTGGGGTTCCTAACATTTAGGTATGAGAGCTCGTGTGGTATAGTGCTTTGATTGTTGGACTTCAACTCTGGAGACCATGTTCAAAGTCTCACTTAGCCATGGAAACCCACTGGGTGACCTTGGCCAAATCACGCTGTTTCATCCTCAGAAGGAGGCAAAGGCAACCCCCCTCTGATCAAAAGCTTGCCAAAAAAAATCCCGTGATAGGTTTGCCTTAGGGTTGCCATAAGTCAGAAATGACTTGAAGGCACACAGCAACAACAAGCTTTAGGTGTATCCATAATGTTCCAACACAAAATGCAAAGTCCTTAGTTTGTATTTACCTACACAGCCAAAATATCTATTCATGAAATTGTCCTAGGTAAGTGGACAATATGAAACCCTTTCTAAAACCTTTTCTTCCAAATAGTTCTATGATAGATATCATCAAAGATTAAGTCCACCCCCCTACTCAAGGATCAACAAGACTCAGTATTTCTTATAAAAATATTTTGAACTGTTTTAATGTTTTTATACAGGTTATGCTTCAAGTGTATTTATATTGTTTATTATAAGCTAGTTTGAGTCTCATTCATGGGAGAAATCAAATCAAATGAACACATGAGTGAATATCACTGGATCTTTTTGTTTTTGTTTCTTTCTGTCAGGGAATGAGTGGCATTTGTGGGATTTTCTATTTCACAGGCCAAAATTGTTGGCTGTCTTTTATATCCTGCAAGGTGTGCAGTGACATGTACAAAAACTAGGCCCACTGAGAAGCCAACTATCAGCACTGTCTGAGGTGCTTGTCCTCAACAGTAGCTATTACAGCACTGTGTGGAAGTATAGAACCCTTTAGCAGTATTTGGCAATATGGCATTGACCAACCTTGTAATGATGCACAGACACAGTTGGCTTCTTCCAAAGTGCTTGGAGGCTCTTTATCTCTTGTTGCAAGATGTATCACGAACATACAAAGTCTGAAGTAATACAAAATACCCACAATAGTCAACCCATTACTCTCAGCAAACTTACACAGCAACTACTCCGTCCCACCACAATCCTCTCACCATAATCCACTATGACCCACTAAAACCCACACCTGCTCTGGATCTTAGCTCACTCATATACTGTGGTGTCTACTCAGGGTTGACACCTGGTGTTACACACCCTTCACAGCCATACAAAATATTTTACCTTGTCTTAAAAGAACATTGTTCCCAACAAAAATAACTTGAACATCTTTGTTATCTATATATACTCTTGACCTGGGTGTCTGATGCTGTCTTCTGTTCTGTTTGCCTGTAGCAAAGAAAATGTCTTGGTCCAACCATTTCCATGATCTTCCAACCCAAGTGAACATAATGTGTGACAAAGAAAATTCAATACTTGGAACCGACTTTGCACCTTCAGGTTTTAGCAGTGCCATCATGCAGAGTTTTGTCAGTCTTTCTGCCAGCTTATTGCTTGCAGAAAACTTGGAAACATAGCTATTACTGACTTTGGAAAGAACACCTGGGGAAATATGATTAACAATAAATGGAAGCAAATGCACAACTTTGCTAGAAAACGAGATTAGATTTAGCCAACTGTTTGGCTCCCGTTTTGGATTGCTACCCAAATCTCTATTAAGTCTTTTATATATTTGTTCTCTAACTTAAAAAAAAATGCCAGCTCCAAATGTTTTGGCTATAGGTACCATCTTTTTGTTTTTGCTTCTTCTGTAGAGAAAGAGGAAAAACGCAGATAATAGTATAGATTGCTTCTTGTTAATGCAGCACCGTCTTTGAAATACAGCATGTATCAGTAAAATGTCTTTTATATAATTATTTCCAGCTGTTTTTTCCCCCTTGATAATTTGTATTCTAAACGGGCAGCAACCAGCACTTGAATTTGCCATTAAAATAAAGATTAAGTGCTGATTTGGCATGCTCATCATATGTTGGCCACTGATGTGCTAGAGAACCAGCTGGGCACTGTGATGAAGCTCTTTTAATGGATGTTTCTGAGATAGTTTGTTTTTGTTTTTTAAAGAAAAAAAATAGAAAAGGGGGGCAGCTTGATATGTTTACAACACCAATTTGCAAAATAGTTGCTGGCTGCTGCTGTTGAATCACCGGTTGGTTCTTCGGATGAATGTTGTCAATAACTGTTACCTAAAACAAGATTAAAAAGGAATTTAGACGGAGGTTTCTTCTAGACTGTCAGTGCATATGCAAACTCTGTCCAGAATTTCACTGGACAGGATATGGCTACTGTATATGCTGGATGATGCAACATGAGGAAGAGGTTGTACTGTGGTGATGGACATAAACTGTCATCATCACACCACCGAGGATACACTCAGGATGACACAGCAAAGATAATGCAAGTGGCTAATGCAACTGTACCGTTACAGACATCTGTGGAAGAAGATTATGCCATGGACAATGTGTATAAATATAGGCATGGCCTATGTTCATTGTGGGGGAGTTATTGTTGGTGTTGTAGCTGGAGATGCTGCCAGATTACTTTGCGACTGGATAGTTCATGGTCTGTATATAGCTGTAAATACTCAGTAAGTAAAGTACTGTAAATAGAACTTGGAGACTCGGAATTATTATTCAGCACCTTGAAGACTGCAAGGAGGGTACACCACTGCAGAACCCAGTTTAGAGGGACCACCAGTGGTGTGCACTCTGACATAGATAAATGATGAGAAAAGCCAGGACCAGGTTTAGGGTGAACTGCATACTTGCCCAGGGACATGAGCTAAAAAGGTGGTGTGAGCTAAGTGACTTCGTTAAGCATATTGCTTGGAGGGAGCTCTGCAGGGAACTTGGATGAAAAATAAATATACAGAAAGTGTCTTTAGCTACTCTCCCTACATTCACAAACATTTTCCATAGCTTGTTTAGGTACTAACTACAACAATATGCTACCACTAACTTCCAAGTATTAAAAAAAACCAAAATGAATTCTAGCTTGAAGTTGTAATTCTTTCTAGATAAAAAAAATATCAGACAAACATGGCTTTACTTTGAGGCCATGTTTGCCAAGCACTGTCATCTATATGAACACTCTCATGGGTAGGATGCTGATGGTGGAGCGCTGAAGGCACTCCTCACATAGGGTGGAGCTGATTCTAAGGCTGGTCCTACAAGATGTCCAAGGATTTTAAGGTTGGCCAAGGAGTTTCAATCAGACTAATTATGGAAATACAGTCTGATTATTTCTCATTAATAAAAGTTACTAAGATTATTTCACGCTTTGGATTATAAATTCAGGGATTGGAAGAATTTTCCTCTTGAAATTACCCACCCCAAGCCTCTGAGATCCATCTCAAGTCTCCTTCTTTCCATCAACCCAGCAAGTAGTTTGGTGTACTTCTAAATCAATCTTAGGTGAGCTTGCCATCAGTACTAAGCACTGAAATACAGTATGGAAATAAATGAAGTTTTCAAGGTCAGTGCTAATTCCAAGTGGTGTCCTCCACAGATCTGGTGAACAGAGATACTCCATATTATATTATTTAACAATATGTTCTTATTTCTCAACATACCTAGCTGGGGGGAGGGGGAGTAGGAAACAGACTAAACAAAACTGCTTGATCAGAAGATGGGAAATCTGATTCCTTTTCTCTTGGAAGATTTTTTTAGTTTGAAGCTATTCCTTTGTGTGCCTCTTAACTACAGTATGTAAAATGCCAGCCCTACAAGTCATAATTAGAAGTACAGGACAATCCTAATGATGTTTTACAACTGATGAAATCTGCTTTTCCACCTGATTACCATGGAAACCAAAGTTAGACTACTGAATTTATTCTGATCAAAATGAATTATTATTAATGTTTCTAGGCAAGGGTGCTTGGGGATTTGGACTGCTTTTGTTAAACTTTTTCCCAAGCAATGGAAAGGTTCAGGGAGGGCAAATATTAATTCTTAATGTGCTGGTGAGTGAGAATGGCTTAGTCTCCCTGGGAAACAACTAGTTGTGATAAAATCAGATACTGCCAATTTAGAAACAAACAATAACAACAACCCCTCCCCCCAATTACTCCTTTGGGGGGGTTGAATACAAATTCTGGGGTTCAAGTAACATAAATATTGCTGCCTAGATCAGGGCCATTTGGTTGTCTTTAGGTCAAAGAGTACCAAATGTCATCATTGTAGACTAAGGTATCTAAGGTAAACTATTAAATACCCTTTTAAAATTCGCAGGTGGTGAGGCTAGATACGGTATCATGAAGTAAATAAATGGACAGACTATAATTTTATTGTAGTTAAACCTCGGCTTTCATTTTCAGAATTGTCTGAAAGAATATAGCTTACCTGGAGATGACTGTGGTATTAACATATTTCTGTAGCTCAGAGGTAAACACGTTGCATTCAGAAGTTCCCAATTTAAGTCCCTGGTATCTTGGTTAAAAGAGAACACATAACAGCTGATGGGAAATACCTCTTCTCATTCCTGGGGAAGTGTCTCAATCAGAAAAAAAATAATGCAAGATTGGGTCAGAGGGAGGGAGGGAGGACAAATAATGTGTTAGACCTGTTAGAAAGCAAGCT
This sequence comes from Gambelia wislizenii, assembly GCA_030847615.1. Classification (NCBI taxonomy): domain Eukaryota; kingdom Metazoa; phylum Chordata; class Lepidosauria; order Squamata; family Crotaphytidae; genus Gambelia; species Gambelia wislizenii. Next base: position 188,551,348 of record JAUMIR010000003.1, on the reverse strand, counting down.
TCCAATATTCCTGTTTTCTCTTCAAATTATCTTGCATCACTCACCACTTGAGTCAGGACCATCCATAGCAAATTTTCCAACTTCATACCAATGGCAATAGCACATCCTATTTGAGCTAGGGGAAAAAAATCACTGTATGACAGGCTTGATATAGGCAATGCTTCCCAATGCATAGTAGAGTCAGGTCATAGGAAATTAACTACAAGGGTGCAACTTAATGGTTTCCAATGGAATGTGAATATGTTGTCCACATGAAAGTACTGCATTTCTGGCCATATGTAGGAATAAAAAAAGCTCTACCTGTGCCATTTTGCCTGTGATAGCTTATGTGTGCATGTAGTCATTAAATATTCAGTATGTACAGGTGAATTAACTTCTGATTTGTAAGTCACATGAAAGGTTGTCATATGTTGGAAACAGCTGTATAGAAGTTCAAATCAATTTTGGGAAAATTATGCAGCTCAAGCTAATAAATATGTGTCTATCCTGCCTCTTCCCAGAGTTGGGATTCCACCCCCATAAATCCCAGAACCTCCCAGCAAACAAAGTCATGCTAGCTCAGGGATTCTCAGTGTTGTAGTCCAAAAAAGAAACATTTCCAAACTGTACCTCCCCTTAATAAAAAATGTGTTGCTAGGGCTACTATAGAGGGGAGATTCGATGAAATAAAACAGCCCAAAGATGGAATGAGTCTGAAGGCATCAATTTTCTTTATTCTAATTTTCTGCATTTTGATTTTGAAAATACTACCTAACTGTTCACAAGTCAGAACTGTCAGAGGTGGCTATCAAGGAAGAAACCATGTCTTTTCTTCCTTACAAGAGTATGGGGATAGTGGGGATAACACTACTCTTTCTTGTGGTAAAATTAAGTATTGTAGAACATTGCTTACAAGGTGAGATTATCTCAACTGTTATTGGATTTGCCTTATGTCATGACAAATTACATGGCAGCTGTTTATTATTTATTTATTTGTTTACTGAATTTATATGCCACCTTTCTCCCAAGATGGCAAGAAAGCTAGCAAGAAAGTAAATTTTTAGCTACATAAAACTAAGAGAATTAATATTCTCAAAATAGAAGAAGGGGACTTCATTGACCTCTCCAAAGATACAAATAAGAATTTAAATGTTTTATATATTATTGGCTTTTACATAGTATTAGGATGAAAGGAGTTAGTTCGTATGATAAAAAAACAATATAATTCAGAAGCATATAACATGATAACACCTTTATATTCTGTTTCCAGCTTTGATAAAAGCCAGTGGCACAGTTGTGTTCACTGGCTTTCTGAACATCTCAATGTACAATATGTAATGAGGACCACTGAAATGATTCACATTACATTTACCTTTTGTGTTATGGCTCATATCCTGAAGCTTCAACGAGGATATATCTATTGATTATGCTCTACTGCGAATATTTGTATCCAATCTTTCCATGCAATGTAGATTAGACTGGGACACAGGGATGTGCTTTTGTATACCATATTGTTAACTAAAATACTGCTGGGCTGATTTATATCTCGAGAGAAGAAATGTATTCCAAAGTTTTTCATCAAAAGGTTTTTTTTTTTCCCCTGGCCAAATGAGATTTTACCCATATACCTTTAATTTAATTACCCATATACCTTTAAATTTACCTATATACCTTTTAAAAATGGAAGAAAATAAGGTATTAAATCTATACTCTCCGAGCAGACTCTACCAGTGAATGTTTTAGGATCTGAGCCAGAGTTCTTCTTAGTATTAAATCTCAGCTGATGCCTTCTGGAACCCAAGTAGTCTTTTTATTTTCTTTGATCTCTTGGTTAGTCCTTTTCTTTGATCTCTTTCTTCTCATTGTGATTAGTTACAACCATGTCCAATCTCTCTATAAAATTTTCTATTCTGACCTCATATAACAAATCTCCTGCTGGTTGCAATTCACAGACACTGTTTCTTGATTCACCTTTATCTGTTTCTGTGCTGTTCCCTGAGCTTGGAAGGCTTTAATTTTTGAAGTTTATGTGGTTCTGGCTGGTGGCTTCTGCAGCAGCAGCATGGTGGATCTGCTCTGTGTTTTAATGAAGATATCCAAGGTGCTGAAACCTATTACCAAAATATGACCAGCACCTTTGCTAGCTCCATGAACTTCAGACTAAATCATTGAGTGGATTCACAGCCCCAATCACATGGAAGCTACCAGCCACCAGTATGTTTATGTCTCCTTCCTTCCTTCCTTCCTTCCTTCCTTCCTTCCTTCCTTTCTCCCTTGGTCCTTGTCTTAAAACTCAGCAACTCAGAGAAATAAGAGCATATTATAGCTCGCCAGGGGCACTCCAAAGAGGGGCACTCCAAAAAAGCGATACACGGACTCACTGAAACAGCACCTCAGGCTCGGCCAAAATGATCACCAACAATGGTCCAACCTGGCCTCACATCGGGAGGCATGGAGACATACTATCCACAATGTGTCAGCCTTATTTGAGAACTCATGCCGAACAAGTCTTGAAGAGAAGTGACAATGCAGAAAAAATCACAACCCGGAAACATCACCCAAGGAAACCTTCTGCTGTGCTTTCTGCAACCAGACTTATCTATCTCGGATTTGCCTTTTTAGTCATCAGCGCGCTTGCAGAAAGCCCAGGATGAGTCCTTCCTGAATCTTCGTTTGAGAAGAAAAGCCAAAAAGAGAGAGAGAGAGAGAGATAGCATGATTGTTTTATGCAATTTTTTTTCCTATGGATGAAACAGTTCGAGAAACTTGGATAGGAAAACATATATCATCTTGTTTAATTGGGGGGCCTGGAGTTATGAATGGATGAACTTTAAGAGAAACTAGTTTGAGACTTCCTTCTTTTCTGCTCAATTGGCATCAAAGTCATGGAAATGGGATGGATGATGGTTAGGATGGATTAAGGAGATAGAGCCTATTGTGGTAAAGATAGAAGGACTTGAAAATCCTGTATTATCCAAGCAAACAAGCATCCCTGCTTTCAAAAGGGGGGGGGTCACAAAAACTGATTCGGATCAGTTTTGAGATGTATTACCTCAACATCTATCCTCAAAAGCACTAGGAATGGCGACCCCTAATAAAAATGTTCACTTCAATTAAGCAGGGAGAACTGTCACTCTCAAAAGTACATCCTATCATTCCAACTGCACTTGGGGAGAAGTATATCAGTTTTTGAGTCACATTATGTCTGTGTTCCTCCAAATCCAAATAACTAGTGAATCATCAAGAATGTTAAGGTTCACATTCAGTTTGTTTTAGAAGAATCTTGCTTTGTTCTTGATGTCTTCTAAATCTGTCTGAATCATCTTTATTCAGTTTGGAATTTGTCTGAAGACAAGACATGATGCAAAGGTTAATAGACAATTATTGTGTGTCCTGTTTATTAATTCTGGTTTAGGACATCTTATTCTAAATTATTCTTGTTAATTGTTCTTGGCAGAGAACTCTAAAGTAAAAAATAGGTCACAAAATGAACTGCTACCCATCCATAAGGCACTCAATAACATTTTTTACTACTTAAAATATGATATAGAGTGTTATATTGCAGATGGAATCTCTGATAATTAGAATGTCAATGATACAATCATACTGAACATAAGGAACATGGGAGAAAGATAATTTGAGAGAAATCTTTTTGTCTTGCTCTCTCAGCAACTCTTAGTCTGTAAATCTATTCATCCCTGCTTACTCCATAGTTCCTAAAAGGCTGATAAATTATTTTTATCTGCGAATTTCATAAGAACGTACTGTACAAGTACTCTTATAAATGTCAAAAAATAAAATAGAAAGGGATTCACAGTATTCTCCCAAAGCATTTCCTATTGTCCTTTTCTAAGTTTGCATTATGTATTCAATATATCATCCCCATCATTAGCATAGGTGATCACATTTCTTTATTGGATACCAGAATATTTTTCCTTACCATTTATCACACTAAAAAAATGCAGCACTGATTTTTAAAATATGTGTTTCCATTTGGGGACTGGTTGAAACATAAACAGTCATTGTTTCATAACTGTATCTTCTTTCCTCTGCATGTTTCAGTTAGTTATCATTGTTTGAGCACCAGTATCTTACATTTGCCCAATGCAATGATGTCTAGTAAGGTCCATTGAGACCTGTATCTGAACAAAGATGGTCCAACTATATTCATCACACTATTTATCACAGCACCCCACAAGATGCCCCTGAGAAGCCTATAAGCAGGGCATGAAGACAATAAACCCTCGAGCACTATTTCCCCATCTCAGGTCTCCAGAAACATGCTTCATCTGAAAATGGAGGATCCAATTAGTTCAGAGGTGGGAAAGCCCAGCTGTTGTTGAACTGTAGTTTCCATCAGCCATAACCAGATAGCCAATGGATCATGGAGTTGTACTCTAGCATCTTCTGGAAGGCCACAGGTTCCTTGCTCCTGATTTAGTAAAATTTCTTTCTTTCTTTCTTTCTTTCTTTCTTTCTTTCTTTCTTTCTTTCTTTCTTTCTTCCTTCCTTCCTTCCTTCCTTCCTTTGATCTGGTGATATACAGACTACCTAGGTGACAGTATCCTCTGCATGTTCCATGCTGGAAATATATAATTTGGACATGACTGAAACAGAAGAACAGGAAATATGAGAATTTTGCTGTATATCCTGCAACATCACTGTACCTGGTTTTATCAGGGTTATCATGTATGCCACACAAATATTTTCTCTAACACCATCTTCTGTGTTCCAAATTTAATTATTCATTGCCAATTTGCATTGTCTAAATTAAAAATGAATTAATCCTGATTTACTTCAGTGAAAGCAAGATCAAAATATGATCTTGTTTGGTTTGTATCAGACACAACGAAGAATGACCTTTACTACTGTACAATGAAATTTAATTATTTAAATTAAGCACTCAGTTTTGTTGTTTCTTAATAAAATCTCAAAGAAAAATATGAGAGTGATCATTTCTTTAAATTCCAATATGTTAAATATAAGATATGTGGCTGAATTGTCACATATATATTTATTATCAGGGCTGAACCAGTTTATGAAACCTAAGTGAACCCTTTTCTTCATGAAAAACAAAAGTTTATTTTGCATGAAGCACCAAAAGCTGTACTTCACATGTCCCCTATATTGCATTGCATTATCTCTGGTGGGCTCTACATCGTTCCAGTCCATACAGTCAACTTATACTTACATATGTAATGCGATTATAGAGGTACATAGTGGTGTGTTGTTAGCTTCTTTCATTGACATTACATTTCAGGTGCTTGTAGGCACTTATTATATCCTTTGAGCTTTCTTTCTTTTTCTTTTTTTTTCTACAACCATTTTCATATGACTTCCTTCTTAGCCCAGTATTACTTCAGTAGATTTTCATTATGACCATGGTTCTTGTTGACCCTTTCTATAGGTCAGAATAGTGTATGGTGTGTCAAATATGGAAACCAGTTTTGCCCAAGCTGTAACTGAAGCTCTCTTCCTGTCAAGAAAACAAACAAAATATGTACCCAGTTCCTGCCTACAGAGCTAGAGAAAGGCAGTTATTCTGTGTCTGTCTATCTGCTAATGATGAAATACATCCCTCAACCAGAAAGTGCAATATTTTATTTAAATCTTAAGGAAAATGTGGTCTATGTAATGATCTCTACTGTTCATGCAGTTTGTGAACCATTAGACGGCCCAGGTTGTCTTGGTTTGAGGATGGTTTTAGGGTGGACAGAAAGAAAGCAGGTTGCCCATTTCCTCCTTCCTCTCTTCTGTATCAAACACAGTTTCTATTATTATTATTATTATTATTATTATTATTATTTCCGCCCCTCTATGAAACGCAATTGGGGCAGCTTACAACAATTAAAATATACATCCCGGACCCTCAATTCAACCACCCTCCTTAAAATACAATTAAATAATACAGGAATTAAAACATGCTTTAAAACAAAATACAAAATTTAAAAATAAACAATGGACAGTGGCTGTAGCGAGGTCGGACAAGCTAGATTTTCTTTTCTTTTTTACTGGCCGGTATCTATTCAGGAAAGGCTTGCCAGAAGAGATCTGTTTTACGAGCTTTTATAAAGCTATTTAGATTGGTGATATAATGGATCTCATCTGGCAGGCCATTCCATAATCTGGGAGCAATAGCCGAAAAGGCCCTCTGGGAGGTCAAAGAAAGCTTAGTTTTTAAAGGTTGTAACAAATTCCTCCCAGAGGACCTGAATGCACGGGGAGGATTATATGGAAGTTTCTGGGTTAGAAGGGAAGAAATAAAAGGACATGACTAGGTGTGTGCAGGGGAGCGAATTTCTTGTTATGTTTAGAATAGAATAGAATAGAATAGAATAGAATAGAATAGAATCTTTATTATGGTCATAGACTATCACAGATAAAAAGGGGATACAGAATAAAAAGAGTGTAAAAATACAGATTAAAAACAGTATTTAAAACATCCCTTCAAATTGTATAACCCCTTCAGACTGTATAGCTCCAGAATAGGTTTTGTATGAAGAAGTGGACTTTTTTTGGTGATGGAGGTGGAAAATGTGAAAGGGAAAGTAAGTGACTTGGGTTAAGCAAAGAATGAACACTCCCCTCCCCCAGCACATCATAGTGTTGCATGAGGGGGGGGGTGTTTTGATGGTTTCACATGATGAGAGGCCTTTAATTGTGTCACAACATCTCATGCTGTGATTTAGGAGGTTTGGGGCAGAGCAGAGGCTATTTAAACAAGGACCATCTGTTCCTTCCTCCTCTTTTGGTTGAATTCGACCCACCCTCCCACCTCTGTCATAGTGTGAGTCTTCTGGTTGCTTATGGGCTGGTTAGGGATTTTTTCCCCTTTTCCACATGGGTTTTTGCCTACCCCACACTATTACAAGGGACTTGGAGAATTGGCCTTAGGGTGGTGTCATCAATAGGTGGTCAACTGGCAGGTTATGGGGGAGATGGAGATTAGTTCAGCATATACCTATGGCACCCCTTTTGGGTGAAGGATGGCTCTATCAAACTACCCATACAGGCCATGCAACTAGAGGGTGGGGAGTAGAATATCCTTGAGGACAGCCCAAGGGTTGAGCCCTCACCAGAAGTCATGTGACTTGGGGTGTCTTCTCCTGGGGTTTTGCCTTCCAGCAGATGGTGCCCGGGGGTAGCCCAATTTATTGGAAACCTCCTGCCCCAGGGCTCAGGTGTTGCACCCAGAGAAGCTGGGAGGTAGGTCTGTGTGAGACCATCGACTCCAGCTTTTCCCACATCGGGTCTCCTCCTAGTTTGCATATCGCAAGGAATAAAGATTAAATAGGTGATAGAATAAATAAAGTGACCCCTATTTTCACCCAAGCCTTGTGTCTGGCCTCATTATTTCATGTGTTGGTCATAAAATGACATCTTCCCTTTCTGTCATCCATAATCTCAATGGTCTTTAGTCTCTGTGCAGCAGAATAGGGTGGCGGGTCTTAAGGTTGTTAAGTGAACTGTAAGCTATTGGTGGTCATTGCATCTTTTTTAATGCTCTGCCATATTGAACAAAATCCTTACATGAAGAAATAAAGTCATAAAGGAGAAGGTTTCTGTCACCTGGTCAATGCTGTTTTTCTTTCTACAATGAAGAAAAAGTAAAAGATAGCATACCAGCTAAAAAGAGATGTGGATTCTTGTGAATGTAGGCCAGCTTCATTATTTACATTAAATACATGAGTCTCTCCCAAGCTATGCTAAGTTATACCAATTAGGCTTCGGTACAGAACATTAACATTTGAGTACAGATCATTAACTGTGGGTACTGAAGATTAACTGCTTATGTCAAGACCACTGGGGTTTTCTTTAGGAAAGGCAGGTCTCAATGTTTGCTATTATTATTTCCTGTACATTTGCAGAATGTTAGATTTCTTCCCTTCATTTTTTTTAAAAAAATAAGATAGGTAGGTAGGTAGGTAGGTAGATAGATAGATGAAATGGTAATTCCCAGCCTCCTGTTTTCTGGCTCATGTTAATGGAAAGACATACGTTGACTCAATTCTGTCTGCACTGGCTCCAGTTCTATGAAATATTTTGTTTTCCAATGGTCATTAATCACTGTTTTCCATTTCCTAGATTTATTTATTTATTTATTTATACCCCTCTCTTCAGCCACAAGGCTATCAATAGATATACAATAGATATACAAAATAAATAGATATGCAAGCTAGTCATACATAGATATGTAAAACAGTCTGTTGTAACGTAAATTCAAATACCAAGAAGCAGAAACCCACAGGCAGAAAAAATGCTGCATTTACTCACCCAACAATCTCTGCCTCACCCTCTACCCTGAAATATTTTCATATTGATCTCAGAGTTTACCGTATCTTTTTATCTTGTGTTTTGCATTAATTTTAACAGAAACCTCTCTCTCTCTGTGTGTGTGTCTCTCTCTCTCACACACACATACACACACACACTAAACAGGCAAAGGCTTTCATCTATTTTATATCTCCTTGCCTGGAGAAGATTCCCCTGCTAAATTTCTTACTCTTATTATCACTCCAGTTCTAGAGACATTACTTGAGAGTATGGGCCATTGCTGTAGTGAGGTTTGTTTCTCTATAACATGCTTAGAATCAGCATGCCACAGTGCCAGATGCCACCAACAATGCATCACTAAGCTAACTTTGTTTCCTCCAATTCTTCCCCCACAAATCCATTTTGCAAACAAGCTAACAGCTTGAACCTAAGACTTGCTGTGCCAGCAAATAAGTGCTCGGGATGAGGGAAAAGCACAAAACAGGACATTATGTTGCCATTCCAGTGATGTCATTTTGGCACTGCAGGTGGAGCAATCAGCCTAGTGTTTGGGATCAGGCTGTATTGCAGCTGTTGTAGTCATATTGTGTGGCAAAATATTTGACAGGGAAGATAGAGTTTATTGAAATAACATGATATATAATGAACAAGGTACACTGCCCAATTGGTGCATAGTACTTTTTGTAGCAGAATAAAAACAGGACTGAAGGATTGAAAACAGTGCTTTCAAACAAGTGCATTATGTGCTCTAGCGAAGAAGAACACATAACCTCCAACATTTCACAAATGGAAACCTGGACACGTGGCCAGGCAACACCAGAGTATAGTAAAAAAAAAAAATGATGAAAGTTTTTAATGAGGAAAAACACTCAAGGTAGAAGAGGCTGCAGCAGTTTCCTTTTGCCTCACTCCAGAGAAGGGAAAGATTCTACACTCTTCTCTCTCTTCTCTGCTGAGTTGAGTGTAAACTACTTTTGCACTTTGAACTTAGCTTGCAGCAATGGAAGTAAGCTGAAGACAAAATACTTTTTCAGATGGAGGGGGAAACCCCGAGGATGTCAGGAGAAGAATGGGGCTGTTGTGCTTACAGAGCCCTGTTTCAGACAGCCCTGTCCTCCTCCGACCTCCTCCCAACCTTCCCCCATGACGTGGGTACCATTTTTTATTGACAGAGCTTCTCTGTCAATAAAAAGTGACACCTGAAGAATGGGGGAAGGTCAGGAGGAGGTTGGGAGGAGGACAGGGATGTCTGAAATGGGGCTCTGTAAGCACAACAGCCCCTTTCTTCTCCTGACCTCCTTGGGTTTTTTTTTTTTCCCCCCATCTGAAAAAGAGTGAAGTGGGAGGAGGTGAGGGAAACTGGACATTTTCAAAAGAATCTGAAAAAGTGTGATAATAGGGGACTAATCTGGACTGTCCCTGCCAGACTGGGACAATTGGAGGGTATGAGAACATGGATTATAGATATAAGCATATGTTATGGGGTTTTTCAGTATATTGTGGCATTATTTGGGTGCAGCAAATAAGCACATTCTCTCTCACACACAAGCATATGGCATATGACGGCCTTTCAGCCTAGTTAATTTAGCAGATATTGGGGGATTAGGATTGGGGGGGGGGAGTAGGAATTTTTTTTTTTATTGAAATAAAACCATTCTACTGAAAAATACACCCGACCACAAAAGGCCATAACAATAATGCAAAATTTTCCCCTCTTTTCTTACTAATACAAAAATAAAACTATCTATCCTAACACTAATACATTTTTCCTCTTAATCTAAGCACACTATAATCACTCTCTTTTCTTTTCCAAATAAACATTATATTTACACCTTTATACTAAAATTAGAAGTTACACATTACAATTATACATATTTGGAAAAGAAAATTAATAAAAAATAATAAAAATAATAATACAAAAATACAATAATAATAAAAAAAATTATTTAAAGATATCCCTTAAGTTATTGCTGGGGCTGTCCCTTAAACCACAGCCAAAAATTTCTCCAACAATGGTTTGGCAATTTCTCTTTTTCAGTCAAAGCTAAATTTCAATTCTGTTTTTAACATAATAAGCAGTGCCATTCACATCCTGTAGATTTTGACTTTTTACCTCCCTTTGTCTTTAGAAAAATAATCCTAACATCACATAGAGGTTTACCAGGAGCACCATGGACCAGGGTACTGTCCAAAAACTCACAGTGAGGGAACCAGACTCCTACCTCTTCCTCTTTTGGTCCACTGGCTTTCTGTATCCTCTGACACCCTCTGGAGGTTCGGTCCCCAAAAGCACTGTCTCCCAAGCCTGTTGTGCCAAATCTGGCTAATCCAGCACCCTGCCCACCTCCTCCCATGTTTCCTGGGCACTCGGGCAGCCCTGGGCAAAATGTCCAATCGTCTCCCTTTGTGCCACTCCACTCAAAATCTCAGCCTTTTTACATTTCAGACGGGGACAAATCTGCTCATCCTCTGTGGTCCATGGTTTCCTTCCCCTCAGCTTAAGAACCTGATGGTAGAGCCTCCACCTCAAGTCCCACAACTTTTGGGGGACCCTTTTGTCCATGAAATACTCAATTGGTAAATGGTATCATCTGGCTATCATGTTATCAATCAGTGACTAAGGAAACCCACAGGCCTTTTTGCCTTCTATTAGGGTGCTGGAAAATAGGTTTCAATGCCTGGGCAGCTTTGATGTCTCAAGCAGTAAATGAACATAGAAGACATGCAGCTTTTCAGAGAGATCACATAGCAGTATTGGCAGAGAACCAGTCCTCTCAATCAGTCATTCCACCACTCATGCCAGAGATTGGTAGCATCTTGGCAACTGTAGTGATGTGAAAAATACTTAATACTCACATCCTTGACAAAATAAGAATGTCCTGACAGTTGAGATAGCCACAGTGGGAAAAGAGAAGAGCTGTGAATAAAATATTTTCACTGCAAGAGTTGATTTGGGAAAGTGCATTTGTGCAAAAATATTTAATATTTAATAGTTTTTCTGCATAGATAATATGGTGTAGGAAGGATATGCTTTCTGTGCAGAAACCCGCATATTTGTGTAAATTGCATACTTTTATATGAATTGCATGCAAATTGTTCAAATGCACAATGCAGAAGAAATAGGATCATAGAATCAATGTATTTTGTGTCAAATCACTAACTGCTGCAGAAAAAAAACACTGCTTTTTGTGCAGAAAATATCCCACAACATATTTTTTTGGTCCCAAAACATATTTCCTTTGCAGGGGGGGAAACATGTATTTTTGCAGAAAGGAATTCTAATGAGTGAAGTCCTGAGTTACAATTAGTATTCAAAAACTGTGTAGAATATTTTATGTTCTCATGGAACTGAGAGCAAATTGTGGAAATTATCCTTGCAAAAACAAAATAAGATATTTTATTTTTTTGAATACCATAGCTAAATCAACTTTTGGGTAGATTTGTATACCAAAATTGATGGGTTGCCATGAAAAAAAAATCACCGAATGCTGTTGGCAGGGTGTGTGTGTGTGTGGAACTTTAGAAAAAAAAAATCTGAAGCAAGAATTTTGGATGAAGCTAGTAAAATCTAGGAAACACCAAGATACCTTGTAACAATGCTGCTAGATTTTGCTCTATTTAAATTTCAAATAATATTTGGAATTTGCTCTTTACATGATACATTAGGGAAGGTATGAAAGAGACCATAAGTACCGAATTGTGACATATCTGATAGTGAGGATGTTGCCATGACCTTACAAAACAGTTTAACTAGTGAACTTTGTTTTGTATTATAAGAAGTGTCTTGATGGATCTCTGTGTTGGAGCAACCCTTAGAATAATTAAAATCAATGGAGCTAAGATGTTAGAAGTTTTCAAACTCTTTAGAAGTTTGGAATTGTAATACATCTCAGGGGCTTTGGGAGAGGGGAAATAATTTGCTCAGAAATAATGTTATAAATACAGAAATATATTATTCACCATCTTAAATCTCATTGATATCTACAAGTCTGTTCTGGATGTGATTAACACTTTATCTAATCCTGTATGCTGTCTGTGATAATTGTCTATATCTGAGTTTAGTTCAGGTGTGTCATCACTAATATCATCCTATTACAATGGGAAAATTAACTTTGATAACACACTAAGTGAGGTTTCATACTGGCAAAATAATAATCAGTGCCTAAAGATTTGCTTTGAGATTAATCAGATTCTGACTTAAGGAGATAATTGCCAAAATAAGAGGTTATGAGCTCACATTAATAAGGTGACAACATTATTCACATCAAACACTGTGTATAAGTACATTAAAAATGAAGTGCCATTAAGGGGAAAACATCAATTTGAAAAGTTGGAGTGACAAGGAAAACATAGGGATTTCCCAGGAAAATGGTATTATTTGATTATTTGGAATCAAGAGCAGAAAACCCCCAATAATAATTTAAGAAAAAAAGTATGGGGTAATTTAGGACAACCACAATGATCACGGGACAGAAGTAAATCCCCTGTGAGAAAGTATGATAACGGGAAGGCTCCATTTCCCATTATCTGCCAGCTCAGCAATCAGGTAAACAAAGGGTTAACTAGGGTCTAGCAAAAGGTAACACCTTTTAGGATCAACATCATCACAGATGTCATAGGTCACAAGGGACACTGACCAATCAGGAATTCCAGAGTGGACAAGCTTTGAGACACTTTGAAGACAAGGTAATGAATACTGTCTCAGGGCCATGAGGCAAAAAGAAGAACAAAGGAGTCCTGAGATGGGGGAGACCTCATCTTAGGCAGAGAGATGAACAATGGAACATCCTGAGGCAAGGACCTCACGTTGGCTGGAGAAAGGTTGTTTGAGACTGATCTGAAAACAGACATGTGGCTCACAGCCCTTCTGATTTCAACAGACTGAACTCCATGGGCAGTGAGTAAATCAGGGAATGTATTACTAGATTGTGTTAGGGAATTATGTCATTTTGCCACTTGGTTGAATGCTTAACTGTACCTGTAACCTCTGAGAATGTACCTGGAAGAGAGGAGCCTTCTATGAAAGATATGTGCATGTTATGAACTCTGTTTGGAATAAATAAGCTTTTTCTAATCTTTCTCAGCTGATGTGCACATGTGCCTTATTGTTTGGTCAGTTTCTCTCCTCTTTGGGATAAAGGGGAGGGGGAAGGTAAAATCTCTGCAAGTAGCAGGGAGTAGAGAAGGTAACCCCACAGTCTCTCTTTGGACTGTGTTGGAAGGGGGTGTAGAATTCAAAAGGTGGTGGTAGGTAGATCAAAGAAAGTGCAATTTAAAGGAAATCCCCAGGCAGATGAACCCCCAAGATTGCATCTCATAAGGCAGCAAGTCTTCAGAGGCAGGTGTACAAGCACACACTGAGGAAAAGATGTATCACATGGTGACAATGGTTAAAAAGAGCAGCTTAGGGGGTTCTCAGGAGCCAGAAGAACTCCTCCTCCCAAGCTGTATCACAGAAAGCTTACAGTATTTGGGGCTCATTAGTTGATCGGGGGGAGTAAGAAGTGATAGATGTATATAAAATTATTCATGTTGTGGAGAGAGTAGATAGGGAGATGGTCCCTACTTTTCTATAATATTATAACTCAGGCCACCCAATTAAGCTAAATGGTGCTTCAGGAGAGATAAGAGAAGGTACTGCTACACACAGCATATAGTTAAAATGTAGAATTCACTGTCACTGGATGTAGTGATGACTGCCAATGTGGATGATTATGAAGCAGAATTAGATACATTCATGGAGATTAGGGTCATTAATGGCTATTAGTCAATATGGCTATCTATCATGTGTTGTGCCAGAAGTTAGAACTTCAGTATATCAGTCGCTGGTGAATGTGAGATGCAGAATTCACTTGTACTTACATCCTGCTTGTGGGTTCCCTGTGGCTGATTGATTGGCCACTGTGTGAACAGAATGCTCAACTAAGTAGGCATTTGGACTGATCCAATGTTCTTACTATTTTCTTTTGTTCTTCAACCTGATGCCCTAAAGAACTGGACTGCAACTCCCAGAACCTCCAGAATCCTCAACTGGCTCTAGGAGTTGGCATCCAATATCTGGAGGGCACCATATTGAGGAAGACTGATTTAGGATACGGAAAACCAAATAAACAAAAGAACATGCTTAAATTCTGATATGAAAGAATATGCTCAAGAAATTAACGACTTCAGTTCAGCCAAAGGTGGTCATGACTACATTTGGCTGTGACTAATGCAACAACTTACAAACAAACCTGAGCTGGTTGAATCATTTTTTTGTTCTGGTAGATGTTGGAAATGTTTTAACCCCTCTCATTGCTTACAATTGACTGGAAAACATTGGAGTAATTTTGCTTTAGTTGGAGGCTCGTTGAGCAAAATAAAACATAATATAATATAGACAGATTTGTGAAACTGACAAAATGCAATTGGAAGCAGTTTTATGTGCCAGATAACTTTACTTCTAAGGGCTACCTGGCCAAATAAGATATATAAATAAATATGCAATCATACATTCACATATAAAATATTTGAAAATCCTTTAAAAATGGTGTCTCTGTGTTTCCAAATCTGTTGAAATGTGGCCATTATCCAACCCATGGAGCATACACATCAAAATGTAAGTGTCTGTTACAACAACATTGACAGTGGGCAGCTGATAGCCACCCATGTCAGTAGGGCAGGGAATCCAATTTTAATCTAAGCTTTAAAGGAGCTATAAAGGTGTTGAGACATCTGGAAGGCTGGGGTTCATCACCTTGGATAGCTCCTTTAGAAACCAAGAACACATTTACCATTTCACTGACATGGAAGCCACCAGCTGCCACTGAATGCTGCTTTTGATGCTATGTAACATTGGAAGGCTTTATGTTTCCCATTCGTTTTTTTTTTTTTTTTTTGGATTATGCTTCATGTCTCTTAAAACAATCCTGTAATAACTTATTTACACAGCGATAGCATTTTGTGGCTTTAGTAGCAAAAAAAACAGTGTTCGTTTTTCATGCTGACAAGAGACTTCTGTGGAGTTATGTTCTTGTATTACCTGATTTCATCAGGATAGTGCCTCTTCAGTTTCTGTTGCTATACACATAAACATGGTGCATGCACACATTTGCCTTATCAGTGGCTCCTGACTGTCACACTCCAATTGGGAAGATATAACTAGAAGTGTTTAGTTTTCATTTCATTTTCATGAGCAACAGTGAAGATGAGTAGTAAAATGTTCTTCATATTTTGAACACTATTTGTTTCCTCCCATGTTTATTTTATACTCCTGTAAATTCCTACCAGCATGTACAATCTTACTGATGTGCTTGAGTTACAGCAGAATGTTACAGCGAATCAATGTAATGAAAGGAAAAGCTTGGTTTGAATATGCTGGCTTGGAGAGTTACTTTTATAAACACAGTTAGTTACCAGATGTAGTTTGTTACTATCACACTTATATTTTGAAAGCAACTCTTTGCTTTCATGTCTTTTTTAAAAGGAACTAAGATTGTTACCATGGGTGTCAAAATATTACAAGCTGCTGAACCTGTAATCCAAGCCACACATTTATAGTGAGGCCACACACACCCTGGATAAATCCAGTTGAGGAAAAACAACAACAGTGAATGAAGGACATTCATAATTGACTTCCGATTCAGCAAATAATTCAATGGTTTACTAGCAATGGATTTAATTCCATAAAATAAAGAGCTACAGTCACATTTACACTGTAAAGGGATTGGTTTTCTACCTCTTAATTGTTTAACTATAATGTGACTTACTTATTTCTTAATTACTGTTTTAAAAGGAATTAATCACTTGAAGTCACTATCTGTAGTAATGTTCTTCCAATCTATGTGCTTATGGGGGGATTTTGATCCAGATTGTCCCACTTCTAAAGCTGCTAGTGCAAGCTAGTGTAAGCAGATGGTTTTAAAAAAAGATACACGTGTCCATTATTATAAATTTATATGGCCATGGAACTTTGATGCCTGCTGAGCTGAAAATTACAGTACCACCATTAATCCATATACACTGGTGATGATGCAGCTGTAACAGAGCAAAAATCAAGCCAGGAGCCTCTCCTTTCTCCTGCAGGATTCCAACATGACAAGAGAGTCAGGCATTTGATTCTTGCTGTCATGTATTTCCTGAGGAGAGGGAAAAGGGATAGGAACATGGTGTAGAAAGAGACACTGGATTTGGATCTCAACGATCCAAAGCTTCCTCAGCCTTTGACAATAGCCTTAGTCAGGTTGAGAATTTAGACCAGCTGTCTGTTTCCAGTGGGAGAACTTTAAAAAAAAAATCTGGAGGAACAGTATCAAAAGCTGCCCTACCTCACTCCTGCTCTAGTAAAATAGTTGAAACTGAGGTCATAGCTGTGAGGTCATAGTTCTCTATAGCTAACAAAAGAATTGCTTTGATAATTCTATGCTGAATCCATCTCTTTAAGCCTGCTAATAAGGATGACATCCAGTGTTTTTCAGGCTTTACTTCAGTGGGCAGATACCTGGATGAAGTATTCAAGCATACTTACCCCATGTTTTAACAAGCTGATATAGTATCAAAGTATCCTGTAAATTTTATTTTTTTTCCCCTTCTAAGCTACTGGGGTGATTTTAATGAACCCTGTTTCTCTTGTTTCTACTCAAGCCATGAGTTTGCTCTGTTTGGGGATAACTATTTCTTCGTCGATGTTAGCAGCCATGCCATTGGTCCCTCTTGTGTGCTACCGTAATATTATTTTTATTTCTTCTAAAAATTTTGAAAGTTTGTTCTAGGCATTTTACAGTCTTAGCTTTTCACTATGAATACTTTTCTCATCTTTGTCACTAGTTGTTTACTACTATCCTGTGGCTTTTCTGCTAATAACAGTGATAGGCTGGATTGATGTGAAGTTGAAGGCTTTCACAGCCAGCATCCATAGATTTTCCTTGGGTTTTTTCTGGGCTGTGAGGCCATGTTGTAGAAAAGTTTACTTCTGATGTTCCGCCTGCATCTGTGGCTGGCATCTCCAGAGAATGGTTGGGTAGGAGTGTGTGTGGAGTTTATATACTGTGAACCACTGTTGGTGAGTATGTGTAAATTTGTGTATTTGAATGGTTAGTTGCTAGGTGTAGAAATGCAAGAAGGATTAGTGTCTGTTTCGCTAATGGTTGGTTGATGGGCCATTATCTGCTGGGAATCCTCCTATCCCTGAGTGGAATTCCTTTATAAGTGTTCAGTTTTTATTCTATTGTACTTCAAAACTGGAAGGCAGATTTTGTTTACTTTTAGGGTTTCTTCTTTCCTGTTGAAGTTGTCCAGGTGTTGTGGATTTCAATAGCTTCTCTGTGCATTCTGACAGGGGTTCATAGTATATAAACTCAACACACACTCCTAACCAACTATTCTCTGAAGGTACCAGCCACAGATGCAGGTGAAACATCAGAAATAAACTATTCCAGAACACGGCCTCACAGCCCAGAAAAAAACCAAGGAAAATCTAAGGCTGGATTGAGTTTGGTTCAATTTAGCAAAGCAATTCTCACATCTTTTGACAAGTTATGAAGGTTCTTGGTTTACCAGCATTTTTCAGCATTTGGAAAGGGTTTGCTGCTATTTCCAGTGAAAAAATATCCCAAATAGGGGTGTCATATTGCCAGATTCCAAGACCAGCGTGACATGGGCCAGAGCCTCGTAACGTAATAGGGACTGCCTTAACCATGATACTGTAAATACCAATCACAATTTCAGTTAAAAAGAAACACAAAATCTAACAAATGAAATACATATATTCTTGTTGGAAATTAAGTTTTCTAAGCTCTGCACTGAACAAGGGGAGGGGAATTCCTGATTCTGTTTTGAACACTTTCCTGAGAACTGTTCTGATTTACCAGTTCATAATTGACTGGGAACTGTTTTACCTCCAATACTCAGATTGTGGAATTTTTGTTCCTCCCTCCAAAAAAGAATAATGATTAATCATAATAATTATATTGATAATAATACTTTGGTGAGGAGGATATGATAGGTGTGATATTACTGAGGAGGAGGAAGAGGACAGCAGCAATTATGAAATAGTCTAATGGGGCAATCTTATCTATTCATCTCTATTAAGAAGCAAGCCCTCTTGAGTTTAAGGGGACATAGAAGTTCAATATGCAAAGAAACTAGCATATTCCACTCATGGTTTCAAGATTTCCTTTGTAGACAAGAGGCCAAAGGAGAAACAGACAGAGAGTGATGAAAAGATAAGAAAGGAAATATGTGTAGCTAAGGGAGGTGGGCAAGAACCCTTCTCTGCTAGAGAGCTCTGGTGCCACAACAAGTGGTCTTGAGTCCTGAACTGGGGGGTGGGGATAGATTAAGTAACTAGCTAGTTGGATGGATGGATGGATGGATGGATGGATATTATTTAAAATAAGGTGAGTCAGCTGAGAATAGCAAAATTAATTATAAGGTAGGAAAAGCCACAAAGTTCTATACTGCTATATTCCGCAACTTCTGTGGCAACTCAGTATTTTTCCTCATTAACTATTAGCTCATACTGAGGCTTGATCCTGAATGTAGTTTGAGAAATTTTGGGTAGGGGGAGGATGGATGTAAGGAAGTAGCCAGGTATCCAGATGTTAAGATTCTTGAGATAAGGGTGGATCTGAGAACTCAAAGGAAGTATCTGGTTAGGGTATATTTAGTCATTCAGGGCAGCATTGTCTTTCAATGTAGTGTGTTTAAGGAAACGGTTGTTTAAGGAGAAGTAGACAACACCAAAAGATAAATAGCATTACCCAAACACAATTTTGTAGCCTTTTAGCATATGTTCAATGAGTTGTCCATAGAGACAATGAGATTGAGGCTATTAATATCATGAAATGGTCAGTCAAACCAGCATATTTGGTTGGAAAGGTTAGTCATAGGCACACATATTAGCAGAAACCTGCACATTGTCCCCTCTTCCTTACCATGTGCTCAATGGCTTCTGAAGTTGCTGTGCCAGAAAATATTGCAGCTCAGCCACTTGAAACGAATGAAATAAACTTTCTTCCTTCTTTCTCTTTCAGCGTTAAATTCTAACTTAGTTTTTAACAGGAAGTTTAATGTGCAAATAATGCAGGATTCATCTGCCTCATTTCTTTTATGAAACTGCTGTTTGGTCCTCCTTGCTCAGCAAGATGAACGGTGAAGTGCAGTTTTATGTATTTCCTTAGGCTGCCCATTTACATTACGGTTCTTTTTTTTTCCCCTTTAAAAAGGAGTGGAAACATAATCCTTTCAAAAACGTTCTGCTGTAGAACACTGTGATCTCTGTTTCTATGGAAGCAAGCCAAGCTCTGTAGCATAATGATGTATCTAAGGATTCACTATGCTTATAGTATCCTGGAGAACACATCCCAATCAATATGAAAGAGAAGATGAAGCAGATCAAGTATATACAAGGATGTAAGTTTAATAGTGAATGGATGAAAGGCTTATCATGCTCACTGATAGATGAACTGTATAGTTCCAAGGCTGTCTGAAAACAGGTACCTGAAAGTAGACCCCTCAATACTTAATGAAACTCATTTTGGAATACACTTGCATATTATTGCATTCTACACCTTTTGAAATTAGGGTTCTTCATTGTGGTCTCTGTCCCTCACACAAACATGATTTTCACCTGCAGAGAGAATCCACTCAAGGCCTGCCCCCACCACCGTCCTCTGGTCCTCAGGACAACAGCAAGAATTCCTGGCGCAAGAGTGCTGAAAAGGCCTCTGCTAGACAATTCCTACAAAAATTGTTTACTCAAGACATTTCTACATAAACTTAAAAATGGTCTGCTAAACTTTCTGTCTTTCCAGGGTTCAGTGAGATATGTTGGGTTAGGAATCTCTAACATTTTCAGTTAATAAAGCTACAGTTTTGAGAATATTTTAAGAGAAGCCGTGATAGTTAAAATGGTACAAAACCAATATAAGTTTAACCTCAGTTAGAAAATGCCATCCTTGGCCTCATTTTGTCACCAAGTTAAGACCCATGCATTTTTGCCTTACTGATTTGGCTCAATATAGATTTATTGTTAATGATTTTATATTGGATTTTAGATTATTATTTTGTGCTTTTATATTGAATTATTTTTATTCATAGAATTCCACCTTAGGATCAGTTATATATCATCGTTAGAAATATATTAACACATACATGTACATACATTCTAGACATATCTGGACAGAATGGCATACAAACAGAATTCATTCTGTGCTTGTTTTGAAATTTTCAGTCCTCCATACTTAATGGGAGAAGATGCATCTGTGCATCATCATCATCATCATCTGCTATTTTTCCCCAGTCCAGGAGCTCATCTACACTGACAGAAAAGTCTAGCTTACCTTCAGGTTTCCTTGAGTCACCACACACACTGAGACAGGTTTGGTAGTAGTTTCCATGCAGTTCTCCCTTCCAAACTCACCCCAGTATGATAAATCACAGTATGCATGGGCATGCAGCCATGGCCACTCCAGTTTCCCCCCTCCCCCTCATGCATGCAAATATACGTATGCATTGCCTCTGCCACTTCTCCCATGGCTTGGAGGGGCTTCAGACATCCTATGAAGTGGAGGCATGAGCAGCTAACAATATGGGAGTGCTGGTATGCACTTCTCTGAACAACTGCTGTATATACAAAATAAATGGTGATGAAAGAACTGCTAAAAAGTGAAATTAAAACTGGGGAAAAGACATTTTTTACTCCATCTAGCTGTGCAATCCATGGCCAACCCATACAGTTGCACAGAGACTAAATGTGGATAAATGAAGAGACTAAATCTGGATAAAAAATGTTGGAGATGCTGCTTCAAGGAAACATGACACTTTCTTCATACATGGCTGACAGAGAGGACAGAGTCCCCATGATGGCTAATTCCAGAATGGTCAGAAATACCACTCAATCCAGCTCTTTTTCCTCCTCAAGTCTCCTCAAGTCCTTCCATATTTTAACAATCCCTTCTACCCCATTAGAGATTCAGACATAAGGGCTAAAACCTGAGTATGTTTGTGTTCTAAATCATCCCCATTCTTGTCATATCTTACTCTAGTGCAGCATCAGCTTTTTTAGGGAGTGATGCCCTTCATCAAATGCATGGAATAAGCCCACGGTGAGGAAGGTATATATTAGAGCTAAACGGAAACAATTCACAGTTGTTTTTTGGTGTGCAGGGGGGTTAAGACCATTGTAATTATTGCAAAACAACCAAGAAAATTGTTGGTTGTTGCAAAATAACCAATAAAAAACCTTCTTTTCCCCTTTGGGAGATTTGCCAAATCTCCTTCTCGCTGGAGATTATCAGACATATTAAAAGTGGTGTTACAGAAATGCCAGGAGACTGCAAAAGGGCTCCCTTATCAGACAATGCTGTTCCCCCCTCATTATGCACCCGTTCTGCTGCTGTTCCACCACCGCTGCTTTTTATTGATGGGAGAAGCCATCAATAGATCTGTCTTTCCATGTGATGGATTTTCCTCTGTGCAACAAGGTGCCCAGTTTTGCTGGCGAGATCCCAGCATCAATGGGTGGTCCCTGCAAGAACACTTCCAGGTGAGATCAGGACATCCAGGTAAGTGTCACACTTTTTATGATCTGCCCCAGGTTACTTGAAGATTTTAAAGTGTGTTTTTGAACTTGCTGTCATTTTTTCATGTTTTCTTTCTTTCTTTCTTTCTTTCTTTCTTTCTTTCTTTCTTTCTTTCTTTCTTCTTTTAAATTTCCTGTGCTTGCATCTTCTTGTGAGAATCTGCGGGATTTCGATCCAGGAACTGAATGGAGCTCTATTAGAACTCTGTTCACTCCTGGGCTTCCAAAATGATGGGAGAGGAGGTAAGTGCAGTAGGGAGGGTGATTGTGGCATGACAGGATGGGACAGGGGTGGGAGTGGAGATTGTGGGACAGGAATGCTTTTTGTGATCGTGTCTCATAATCCCCTCCCTCTCTCTGTGAATGACCATGCACATGTCTGACTCAAGTTTTTTTTTAAGTATTTTTTTCATAGTCTAAGGGATTTACAGTATAAAATGGTATCTTATTAAAATTGGTAATTTCTACCTGAAAATTAAAATGGAAAAATATTAAGTGGTGTGCTATTAAATAGTTTCCTGGCTGGAGATATGTAGGAAGATAAGCTGAATTAACATGATCTGTTAAAAAAAATCACAAAAATTTAGAAATGTAACTACAGTTGCCTCTTCATATGAAGCCATATTCCAGCACTTCCTGTGGATACCAAAATCCGTGAATAATCAAGTCCCATTATATGCAATGGCATAGCAAAATGGTGTCCCTTATATAAGATGGCAAAATCAAGGTTTGCTTCTTGGATTATTATTTTTTAAGAATATTTTCAAGCTGTGAATACTTAAATCCATGGATACCAAATCCATAGATATGGAGGGACAACTGTACCAACACTTGAATTACAAGAAGTAAAAGCAAGATGAGTAAAAACAACAAATCAACAGTACAGCACATTCTGAAAAGCCCTTCCCTTCTGAGTAATCTGTCCTCAAAGGTCTGCAGAAATGAAAAGGTCTTCATCTGCCCATGAAAGGATAGAAGGGATGATAACAGGCTAACCACTCTAGGGAGAAAGTTTAAGAGTTTGGGAGTAATCACAGACTTCTCCTATTTTCCTACCAGATGCACTACTGAGGATAGTGGGACAAAAAGAAGGGCCTCTCCAGAAAATCTCAAAACACAGGCAGGCTCATAGGGATGGATGTGGCTCTTTGGATGACCTATGCCTGAGACATAGAGGGCTTTACAGATCATGACCAGTACTTTGAATTGAGCCCAGAAACATACTGACAGCCAGTTGAGCTGCTGCAACAAGGAAGTTTTGTGGTCCTTGTAGCCAGCCCCTGTTAACAATCTGGCTGCATCTCTTTGGATCAGCTGAAATTTCTGAACATTCTTCAGAGGTAGCCCCAATGCAGAACATGTTACAGTAATCCAACAAGATGTGACTAAGGCATGTGCCACCATGCCAGTTTCGATGTCTCTAGGAATGGGTGCAGCTGGCACACATGCCTCAAATGTGCAGATGCACTCCTGGCCATCACTGAAGCCTGAACGTCCAGGTTCAGTGTGGAGAGTTCAGGAGCAAACCCAAGATATGAACCTGTGTTTTCAGAGAAAGTGTAACCCCATCCAGCAAAGGTTGAATCTCTGCTCCCTGATCTGTCTTTGGCTGAACAAGAGCACCCTTGTCCTGTTTGGATTAGGTTTCAAATTGTTTGTCCTCATTTAGTTCATTACTGATAACAGACATCACTTTAGAACCAAGAAAGCTTCCTTGGAGTTCAAGGGAAAGGAGAGAGTTGGGTGTCATCAGTATCTGATGTCACCAGATCCCCAAACTCCAAACAATTACTCCCATTAGTTTCATGTACATATTAAATAGCATAGGAGAAGGAATTGAACCCTGAGAGAGTCTATGGGCCAATGGCCAAAAAATCAAACAGATCTAGTACAATATTCTGTGCTCACCACTCCAGGAAAGAATGGAGCTAGCATGAAACAATGTTCAAAGTCCCATCCTAGCAAGGTGAGACAGAATGATGCCATGGTCAGTGGTATCATCACCCATTGAGAAGCCCAGTAGAATTAACTGTGGTGTAATCCTCTCTCCTGTTCCTGGTGTTTTTGGTGGGGGAGGTAGTTTTGTAGTTTTCGAGAAAACACATAGCTTCTCCTGAGAACTGTGGAGGCTTCCCTGAAAATTATGCAGTTTTCAGTATGGAAAGGAAATTGAACAACATTCAAATTGTGGGCTTTGGGCAAAAAAGATTGTTTCTAGGTAGCGACATGTTGTTTTGTGCAAGACTGCTGCTGTTGTTTTTTGCCAGCTGACTCAGGAATAAAGAGACCAGACACATAAAATGGGTTATAAAGGGCCACTTTATTTGATTATAACCTATTTAAACATCTTCTTGGAGACGTGCAATGGGAGAGCATTTGGGTTGTGCAACCTTCAAGCTGGCAAAGGCTGGAATCATGATGTCAAACCCTTCAAGAACAAAGAACTCAGACAGAAGTCTAAGGGTAGCACTGAAGGTTCTGATCTGGAGGCACACCAAGAAACAGAGTGGCTCGGTTCATCCACAGTGGCACACATTTCTATTGTTGGGACACTAATATTTATATACTACTATATGTTCTTTAGGGGTACTCTGGTTTCGGACAAAGACTGGATGGTTATCCCACTGAGTAAACAAAGAAACTTAAACTGATTTTGTTTAATGGCTGGGAGACAGAAATTGATGGGTTCATGACAAGCTCACCGTGCAGGACAGGAGTGGGTTCTGAGGTGAGATTTCCTTGTGATTGGGGTTGGAAAGGTCACTTGATTGTTTGGTTGGATGACTCATTGCTGAGGTGCCCATATACCTCATTGCTGGTGTGCCCACATACCTCCTTAATGACTTTGTTTATCAAGGGGCTTCCTCCCAATCCTAATACAGGCTTGCTTTGCCAGAATATTTTTAAGACACATTCCAGGTCCTTGTGACCTCCACCTTACCTCTTTTTGGATCACCCTGGTCAACTTGACCCTGAAAATTGTCTAATATTTCCAATGATGAGATATTATAGGGAGTGGGTAGTAGGGCATGCTAACAATTTTTGTGTGTGTAATTATGTTCAAGTTGTGGATGGTGGAATCCATGGATACAGAATCTGTGGATACTGAGGGCCAACTGCATGTATTGGACCGATATTTTGATATATTTGAACTGCTGAGAGCTACATCACAGCATCAAGACAAGTACAAAATTCATTGTCTGGTTAAGCTCTCATCTACACATGAATTGAAGATATACCAAACATTGAATTTCTCAAATATCCCTGCATTAGAAACACAGTGTAGAAAAAGAAAGAAGAAACTCCATTTCTTGAAAGTGTCAGCTGCAATAATGTTGTCTGAATTATTGCAATATATTTGAAATTTGTTAGTGTAGTTTGTATCCCAACCCTTTAGCCCTTTTCTTTCCCCCAGTGAAAACACCCATTAGACTTCTAGAAGAACAGACATCACAAGATTTTAATTGCTTTAGCAGGTTTTAAATTGCAGTGATTTATAGATTTCAGCATCTGTCTTCATCTTCACCAATAATGCTATCCTCAAGGAGTTGCCCTACTCATCAAGCAGAGGAAATAAAATTGTAGCACCTGGCTGGTTGTGGATTACCTGTGTAGCTTTATTTTTCTGGAACAACATTGTTGTCCATTGTGAATTGAGGAATTTAGCTTTGAACACAACACTAATCATTGCACCAAATGATGGGGGGAGTATATGGTGTGTCTGTATGAGAAAGAGAGAGAGACTGTATATAGTATTATGTGTTCTTCACTTACCTGAATAGTGCCGAGTTGCAGGAGAACTGGTACTAGAATAGTGCTGAGTTGCAGGAGAACTGGTACTAGATTTTCTTTCAATGAGAGAACTCAAGAGATTAATAGAGACTTTTAATATTTGCTTTGGACACTTCAGCAGATTTCTTTCTTTCTTTCTTTCTTTCTTTCTTTCTTTCTTTCTAACTTGGGCAGATTTCTGAAAGGCTATACCCACAATTTTACTTTATTCCCTCGGAATGTTCTTCTGTCTCATTGCCCTTCTAAATCTTGCAAAGGCAGAGGACTTTATCAAGTGCACTAAATACAGTGTCATAATGACACCACATAAACAAGAAAGGGTTTTCATATCAGATGATGTTGCCCTTTTGTGTTTACGTCCTGGCCAAAACTCATCCTATTTTATTAATGGCTTCAGCTGTCAACAGATCCCTGTGGCTCTTTAGTGCTGGCATTGCTGGTGTGTGAAACCTCATGCCATTTAACTTATGTAAATGCAGTGTCAATGGTCGGTCTAGTCAGAACACTTCTGGGTCAGATCCCAACATCCCAATAGGTAACACACTCTTTATCACCCTCCCCGATTTGCTTGGGACTTTTAAAGTGTGTTCCAATGCTTTTTAAAACTTTTACTTAAAAAAAAAAATCCTGCACGAGTGTCTTCTTGAAAGAATCTGTGGGATTTTGAATGAGGAGGAGACCAGACCTCTGTTCACTTTCTCTTCATTGCTGGGAAAGCCTTTTCAAGGAGAGAAGGTAAATGTGGTGGTGGTGGTGTTCTTTTGCTGGCATAAAAATTGATTTTTTAATGCCAGCAAAAGAATGTTTTAAGGGCCTCATCTGATAAAGTCGTGAGTCTCCCAAAAGTATTCTGCAGGGTGATTGGGTATATATGTGAAGACACCAGTAGCTTACTGTTTCTGAGAAAGCAATTCCAAGATCTTGTCTATACAAGGGGGGAACGGAATATGAACACATCCAAAAAAGCAGGCATTCACAACAATGCAACCTGTCTTCATGATCAAAGAGCCCCCTAAACTCTGCATGACCCCTAGCCAAGATGGTGACCAGAAGTGATTTACTTACAATTTTTAATCTGCTGTCACTATTTTTTTTTAAATAACAGTTTCCCATGGTGCACACAAGTGATTGCTCATATTTACAAAAAAGAAAGAAAAAAAATATAAGATCATCATTTGATCAATTTACCAGACTCTTGCTTAGATGAAAATCCAACATGACAGCTACAGGCCCTTTCCCTGTTTGCTAGCCTTGCCTCCCATCCTCGTTCAGCCAATCAGATTATGCTGCCTGTTCATATCTGTGTGAATAAGAGTGTCCAAACAATTGCACATTCACATGTTGTATGGAACTTTTTTATTTTTATTTTTATTTTATCCATATGAAGCCCTGGACTTTGCAGTGGATTTGGCTGCCCCCCTTCCAAATGACATGTATTTGTGCAAATACCTGTATGAACAGATCACATTCCATTTGTATTATTTTGACTGTATAGACAAGACCCAAGAGACCTTGCCTGCAGTGCATCATCCATTTAGGAGAACAAGGATTAAAGGCAGATTGGGATGATTTGGTCAAATTTGTAACTCCAATGAAACAGTACTTTAACAAAAAACACAGTGGTGGACACAATCACAAAACGAACCAGTTAAACTTAAAATGCCAACTTTGACTAATATACCTTTGGGACTATATTTTATTATAAACTATATTGGTTAATGCAAATAATTTACAATATAGTTCATTTGAGGTGCATTACTTTAAACAATGTTGCTGAGAGAATTTTACTGGATTTTTACCATGTTTAATTTTGTTTTATTTAAATATTAGTATGTCTTTTATACTGTTCTAAGTGGCATTGAGATTTTGATTGAATTGAAAGTTGAGTTAGTACTAATTAATTACTGGCACTGTCCTTTTTCTTCTTGGAACTCTAAGAAATACTGTTGCATACCATATATGCCATGATACAGAAATATAGAAAAAAGTACGAACAGTGGTAATGTGTGCAAAATTTGAACTTATGAGAATGCTTAATGCCTATACAATATGAGTAAAATGTCAATCTAAAATAACTCCTGGTTGTTCTTGAGATTGCATAAATCCATTGCCTTTTACAAATGGAAGTTATGTTTCACAGAAGACAGATTGTCTGGAACTTTCTACAACAAGATGTAGTTATGAACTTGAGCTCAGAGGACTTCAAAGAAAGTTGTTGGCTTTTGTTTTTAAGGGGGGAAATATTACTCAGGGTGGTGATAGCTCAGTGAAACCACTGTATTTGGAAATTCTATGTCCCTGAATACAAGCTGCTACAATCCCAAAGACCAGATAGTAAGTACAGACTTTCAGTGTTTTTGAGAGGGCAAAGGTACAGGGTCCTGAATAGCATCATGTTCCTCCCCATAACTAGTAAATTAAGAACAAATTACGCAAGGTAATAAAAGTGTAGGCTATGTGAAATGCATGCATATGTTTATAGCTACTGTATATTCCAGCGTATAAGATTACTTTTGAGCACTCAAAAATACCCTCCAAAATTGAGGGTTGTCTTATATGCCAGATATACTTTGCTTCACCCGCCTACCGATCTCTTGCCTCTTCGCAAATGGAGCAAAGAGGCAGGAGATGGGGCAAAGGGGGTGAGGCAAAGTGTTTAGCAGGTCATTCTCCCCCCTCCTCTGCCTTCTCCCCCTTTGGGGAGAAACCAAAGACAGAGGAGGGAGGCAAACATTGCAGTTTGCTGCAGCCGCCTCTTGATCGCCTGTGTGTTCAGCGGCCGAGGCAAACCAGAATTTTTTGCCCCTTTCCCCCACCTTCTAGTGGTTTGCCGCGGATGCCCTCACTTCCCCCGCCTTGGTCCCCTTCGGAAGAGAGCCAAGACGGAGGGAGGGGGTGGCCGAGGCAAACTGGGCATTTTCAAGGAAGGTGGGGGAAAGGGGCAAAAATGCCCAGTTTGCCTTGGCAGCCCCGTTCCCTCTGTCTTGGCTCTCTTCCAAGGGGGGCCAAGGCAGGGGAAGTGGGGCCGCCGAGGCAAACCACTAGATTCACCCCTTTCCCTCACCTCCAAGGAAGGTGGGGGAAAGGGGAGAAAATGCCCAGTTTGCCTCAGCGGCCCCGTTCACTCCATCTTGGCTCTCTTCCGAAGGGGGCCAAGGCGGGGGAAGTGGGGCTGCCGAGGCAAACCACTAGATTCACCCCTTTCCCCCTTTATGCTAGATTTGCCCCTTTCCTTGAAGGTGGGGGAAAGGGGCAAAAATGCCCAGTTTGCCTTGGCGGCCCCGTTCCCTCTGTCTTGGCTCTCTTCTGAAAAGAGCCAAGACGGAGGGAATGGGGCCACCAAGGCAAACCGCTAGATTCGCCCCTTTCCCCCTTTATGCTAGATTTGCCCCTTTCCTTGAAGGTGGGGGAAAGGGGCAAAAATGCCCAGTTTGCCTTGGCGGCCCCGTTCCCTCTGTCTTGGCTCTCTTCTGAAAAGAGCCAAGACGGAGGGAATGGGGCCACCAAGGCAAACCGCTAGATTCGCCCCTTTCCCCCACCTTCCTTGAAGGTGGGGGAAAGGGGTGAAAATGCCCAGTTTGCCTCAGCAGCCCTGTTGCAGTTTGCCGCGGCTGCCTGTGTGTTCAGTGGCCGAGGCAAACAGGGCATTTTCACCCCTTTCCCACCTTCCTTGAAGGTGGGGGATAGGGGCGAAACTAGCCATTTGCTGTGGCAAATTGCCCCCGCTTCCCCCACCTTGGTCCCCTTCGGAAGAGAGCCAAGATGGAGGGAAGGGGGCGGCCGAGGCAAACTGGCCATTTTCGCCCTTTTCCTCCACCTTCGAGTCAAGTTTGACTGGAAGGTTGAAGAGAGGGGCTAATGCCATGGTTTGCCTTGGTGGGAAGGAAGAGAAGGAAGGAAAGGGAAGGAAGATGGAAGGAATGGGCAGCCACCGAGCCAAACTGGGTATATTTGCCCCTTTCTTCCACCTTCTAGTCAAGGGTGACTGGAAGGTGGAAGAGAGGGACGAATGCTGCGGTTTGCCACAGACGCCGCCCATCCCCTCTGTCTTCATTCCCTTTGCAAAGGGAATGAAGACGGAGGGAATGGGCAGTGGCTGAGGCAAACTGGATTCATTCGGCCCCCTCCTCTGCCTTCACCCCCTTTGGGGAGCAACTGAAGGTGGAAGAGAGGGGTGAATGTTGCGGCTTGCTGGCTGGCTGGGAGAGCCCTGCCAGCTGATCCTATTCGCTTTCCCAAATCACGAGGAGATCCTTATGAGTTGGGAAACAAAGAGGGTCAGCTGGCAAGGCTCCCCCAGCCAGTCAGCCAGCCAGCCAAATTGGTGGGTGATGGTCTTATATGGCGAATATATGCCTAAGCCTAGATTTTTAGTTGAAAATTGGGGGTCGTCTTATATGCCCAGTTGTCTTATGCACCAGAATATATGGTAACTTACACAATTTGTACAGACTGCAGAATACAAAGTCTGACGCTAAATCTGAATTGCCTTAGTGAAGAATTTGAATTCTTACTTTTTAAGAAAATCTTTACAAAGTACCTCTGGGTGTCATCCCAGTGGAAGTTTCCCTTTAAACACTTCCCTCACAAATGTTATAACTGAGCCTGTTCTATGAATATGATTTTTAAGATTTTGGATAGTTAGAAAAAATGGTTCAGAACAGTTTGGAATTGTATGTGTGAATGTGTGTATGTGTGTGTGTGTGTGTGTGTGTGTGAGAGAGAGAGAGAGAGAGAGAGAGAGAGAGAGAGAGAGAGTGACTACAGTGGGGTGGATGGGAAGAGAGAGCTTTCTTTATCAGTGTTGTTGGGCTGGGGGTGGGAATGGTAAGGGGAGAAACTGTGTTTTTTCCTGAGGCTTTACTACTGCAGTTTATTTTCTGAGGCCTGAGTAGAAATCTAAAACTGATTTCCCATGTGTGCAGAGTTTAACCAGCCATCTGTTGAGGAAAGAGAATGTAGCACACAGAATCTATTCTTTACTGCTTCTGCATTATGCTGCTGAATTCCCAAATAGCACCAGTCCATTGCCCTGTAGGGAACTACTAGTTTCACTGGCAATAATATATGTGGATTCATTCCTTTAAAAAAAAAAAAATCTCCCCCCCCCAAAAAAAAACCCACCTTCTATATTTGAGATCATAGACAAGAATCTGAATAAAATACATATGAACCTTTCCTGGCTTTTGAGACTTGTTACCCAATGAGTAGATATGTTATCATGACTTACTGTTTAGGAAAAACAAGTACCATAGGAACCTCTCTTGTTTCATCACACCAGCATTAAGCCTTTTTACCATTGTTTGGTAAATGTGACTCCCACTACTTAACCATGAACTCATATTGGTGAGGTATTATTTATTTATTTATGTGTGATCTAGTTGCAAACAGCGAATTTCTGTTAGTTGTTGGAAGACTTATGCCTTTTTGTTAACAACAGAACATATAAGACATCTTTTTTTATTTTTATTTTTTTCAAACATATGATTAGAAGACTGAACAGCTTATAAGTGATATGGATCTTTACTGCAGTGAGCAATATTATTATTATTATTATTATTATTATTATTATTTCTGGTCTATCTTTTTCTCAGTAAGGACTTAAAGCAGCGTACAACAATTAAAACAAAAACCCCACACCATATCTACAGGATAGAAAAGTTAAAATGGGATTAAACAATCAAAAGATTAAAACCACATCAAATCAAATATAATTAAAACACATACACACACACACCAGCAGAACAATTAGCAAGATACAGCAGATTATTTGGTGGGACAGGCCTTATACTGTATAAGTCAATCATTCATTACTCATGGGCAGCAAGTAACATTATTCATTTGGATTCTGTTTTGGTTTTTTGTTTTCCTTTTTTTCCTTTAGTTACTTAAAAATACTAATAATACAGTGGGTCCTTGTTATCCATTTAGGTTTGGTTCCAGGATACCAGATCCTGTGAATACCAAAATCCATGGTTACTCAAGTCCCATTATATACAATGGTGTAGTAAAATGGTGTCCCTTATACAAAATGGCAAAATCAAGGTTTGCTTCTGGGATGTTTTTTTCCTGTCAAATATTTTCAAGCCATGGATGGTTGAATCCATGGAAACAGAATCTGTGGATACAGAGGGCTGACTGCAATTTTAAAGAAATCTCCCCCCCCCTCCAAAAAAATATCCAACATGTTTAAACACCTGTTTAAACAGAAAACTCTGCATGTCTGTATAAAGAAAGTAGGGAGGATGCCAGTATAACTTCTTTAGGATTAAGTCTAACCTTTTTTTAGGAAGGGAGTTCCAGAGTCTGGGGGTAACCACTGAGAAGGCTATTTCCTGTGTTTCCACCAGATGTACCTGTGAGGGTGGGAAGACAGACACAAGGGCATCCCCAGAAGATCTCAAAGCATGGGGGATTCATAAGGAAAAATACAGTCCTTCAGATAACCTTGACCCGAACTTTATAGGCTTTATAGGACTTTATAGACACATTGTTTTAAATGTTCTTTTGCTGGTATAAAAAAAGCATTTTTATGATGGCAAAAGAATGTTTTCCCCCACAAAGGCTTTTCCATGAAAGAAGAGGAAGTGAATGGAGCCCCTTTCACTTCCTTGTTTGAAATCTTATGAGCCATTTTCCCATGATTTCATCACGTGGGAAATTCAAACTTTAAAGCAAAAACAAAGCATAAAAAGTCACACCAAACACACACACTTCCAAGCAACCCAGGAAGAGACATAAAAAAGAGTCAAACTTACCTGATTTCCCAATATGACCCGGAAGTGTTTGTGCGTAAATCCCACATACTGCACATCCAGGTAAGATACCCTGAAATGCTATGAATCTGGGCCATCTGACATGTGGTCAGAAAGCCCCAAATTCAAGGGAAAGACATGTCATGAGTGGTCTGATCTCCACAGATTCATGGGCACTGACATGAGGATTTGGGGTTTTTGATAGTGTAGACAAGCCCTTGGTCAAAACCAGCACTTTGAGTTGTCCACAGAAACAGACTAGCAGGCAGTGAAGCTGTTGCAACAAGGGAGTTGTGTGCCTCACCCCGGACAGCAAAACAGCAGCAGGGTAAGTCCTGCAGCTCAATTATGCCTATATGAACTCTCGAAAGGAATTAATCAATCATAGGTAATTTGATGTATACCAAACACTCC
Source organism: Gambelia wislizenii (assembly GCA_030847615.1). Taxonomy (NCBI): domain Eukaryota; kingdom Metazoa; phylum Chordata; class Lepidosauria; order Squamata; family Crotaphytidae; genus Gambelia; species Gambelia wislizenii. The sequence goes on along the minus strand of JAUMIR010000003.1, from coordinate 188,518,573 downwards.
CTGCACCCCCCCCAAAAGAAAAACTGATTAAGGATTTGCAGTGAAGTGATCTGGAACTGTAGTAATGGCAAGAACTGGATCAAATCATGAGGATAAGGGATGGTGTGTGTGCGCGCGCGCGTGTGCGCGCGCGTGTGTGTACAGTAGCTGACATTTCTGATTAGGGAGCAAAGACAGCAGTGTCTAGGGAAACAACCAAAGGCTTTATTGTAGGAACTCCTTTAAAGAGAGGAAAAATCTCTAAAGGTGCTAAGCTAACAGTAGATTTAAGAGAATAAAGAGGCAGGAAGAAAAGAGATGGAAAAATCCCTAAGAGTATCATTTTATATCTCAGATTGGTTAGGCTAGGTAGATAAGAGATGAGGAGATTTTGGGTCACTGAAAAGAAAACTCTATTACTGCTGTTCTATCTAAGACTTCTTTAATTCTTTAAGTTCTGAGTGTCAGTGCATTTTTAACAATAAGAACAAATAGTGTAATAGTAAGCTGCAATAAGCATCATGGGTAACTGAATCTCTGAGCCACCCCAGTAATTTTAAACCAGGCACAACAAGGAAAATGGGGATGCCTCAGTTTGAGTATGCACATATATTGACTGGACAAAGAGATGGATAACTCTTCAACTGGGACAGTCAGTGGGCTCAAAAGTGTCCACTCTGGACTCAAATTCAGTCAAGACGTCCCCACTCCCCACAGTTTGGAGATGGGAACCAGATTTGCCAGCTGCAGAATACCTTGGGGGAATAGGGAGCTTAGCTATTGCCAGACTGATGGTCCCCACCTCTTTCCCCCCCTTGCAATAAAATCTTTTTCATAGTGGCTACTTAGTCTGTGTATGTCATCTGATACCCTGTATGCCTATGAAGCTTGTGGTTGCTGCATTTGGTTTTCCTGGGTTTTCCCTTCTAAATTGGGCCATCAGGCTAAACCACATGTATCAACTCATATTATTTCCAAGGCATTGCATCTTACATAGATATGCAACCAGGGCAAGATGTTGATTAGTTTTTTTGACTTAAGTAGCCATCTACCCATGGTGTTTCTTAATGTAGATCAAGGAAGTAGTTTAAATATAAGGTTTTTTTAGGGCTGTCATAGTAACAACCACTTCATTTGTATTCAGAAGTAAACTGCTAACCACTACAATGCTCTTTTGGTTTACCTGAAAATATTTATACTGCTCTTTTATAATCACAAGTTGTATTTAAATAAATAAATAAGTAACTTGCAAGCTGTATTTAAATAAATATATTCTGATTGTGTTGCCTCACAGATGTGTTAATAAGATGCATTTGCCTAGAAATTGAAAGTGAGAAGTGTTTTCTGAACTCCTCCCACCAAAGTACAGTCATTTCATTTAGGTGTATATAGACCAAAGTACAGAGTCTGTTGACACATTCTTCATAGATGGGGCTACAAAGAGATGGGGGGGGCATCCGTGGGGTGCCCATGTGTGATCTTTTATTAGCTGGGGTTATTATTATATCTCAAATTGAATGCTGCGAGAGGTGAGTAACTTCAGGACCTTTTCACCTGTGCATACCAGTGCTCATTGCAGAAAACTCCAGGTTAAAGTAAAATAAATCTTTTTGATTGGAAGATAATACAGAAAGCACTCACATGCAACACGCACTCACATGCAACACACACTCACAAGAACTACACAAGGCCAACAAAGAGTTCAAGGCAGAAAGGTTGGATAGAGGAAAGATTAGATAGATTTAGGAGATAGGGCAATAGCTACCAATCTTCAGAAGTAGCAAAGAAGTCAGGCAGAAGTCTGAGGGTGGTACTGGAAACTTCAATCTGGCAGAGAGAGTGGCTGTTGCACACCCTGCTATTTTGGGGACTTATATTTATACTATATTTCATGTCCTGAAGGGGTGTTTGGGCTTAGGACAAAGCTTACATCAGCTTCCTACCAAAAAAAAAACAAAGGATACCAAAACTCTAGTGATTGCTATCAATGGGAGAGAAATAGGAATTAATGAGTTTATGATGTCCTCACATAGTAGGACAGGAAGAGGTGCAGAGGGATATTTCCTGGAGATAAGAGTTGCTTAGGTCACTTGTTTCTTTATGATGTGTGTCTCATACCCAAGGGGGACCAAAAGGGGATTAGCACATACCTCCTAAATTGTGTTGTTTACTTGGGGTTCCACTTAATCCCAGCATGGATTACTGGTGCCCACAATGTGTTTGCTGAAATATTAATAGTTGCACACATTGTGGGCACCAAGCGATTGGTTGCCATGATGACATGAAATACCTATATACGAGTGCTCCTTTGCATATGTCATGCTGAATGATGAAAATAAAGGAAGTGAGTCCAATATGACATGTACCATGGAGAGAGACACAGCAGTACAGCTGCATACTTCCTCAGTGCAATTGGTCTATATTGTCTATGGATAATGCACAAACAGGGCTTAGGAAAAGTCTCAAATGGGACATATATTTATTTCTCTCTTTAAAATGGAACATGAAGTTCACCTTAGTATTCCAATATAGAGAAGAAATTTCATCAAGTCTGGTCCAGCCACTCTCAGAAAGAAAGGAATATTAGCCATGAAAAGCAGAAAGTGGGCTCTGAAACACTTCAAGAGTAGTGTTGATCTTAGAGACTGAGAGACAGATGATAATAGCTTAATGAAGTTAGTTGAGAAAATCTTGTGATGATGTATTTAAGGAAGAAAATTTGACCTGGCTTGGTCTTGTTTCAGTCATTCTGTCATTAAAACTAGTAGATTCATTCCCCTGTTTTTTCTCTGTGCCAAGCTCAGCAAAATAATGATTTTGAAGAGTCAACAGTCATGGCCACTCTGTTATTACTTCTTCAGTAGGGTTGTCTCCATCAAGATATTCTGCATGGAAGTTTATTCAACAAAACTGGGTTGGATTTGGGATGGATTGCCAGGCTGGAGAAGTTCAAACCCATCAGCCCTGCAAGCATTTTGCCTAAGAAGTTGCCCTTCTTTTCTTCCTTTTGTGTTTTAATGTGGGATAAGTAGTAAAATATGTATGGCAACTGTGAGAAAGAGTTACTCTGCTTCCTTTGTTTGAGTGCAGATGGCATATAAAGATACATCTTTTCTGTAGCTTAATAAAAAGACAAGTTTAACTTTACAGCAATCTCTTTCCTGCTTAAAGATGGCATTGTGAACAATATCCATGCTGTGGGAAAATGCTACAGACTGTATTATTATTCTTCTGTTTTACACCCTTACTTGCATTTAATTCTTCCTGTCAAGTGTGAGAAGCTGTTTTTGTGTGTGAATACTGTGTGATTTTCAGGGCATAGTTGGGTAACTATATACAACACATGATTAAAATTAATTGGTTTTAAAACATAGCCTGGTAAATCAGCTAATTAATCTAACCATAGAGATGTTCAATGTGAAGTCGAAGGCCTTCACAGCCGGCATACATGGATTTTCCTTGGTTTTTTTTCTGGGTTGTGAGGCCGTGTTCTGGAATAGTTTCTTTCTGATGTTTCGCCTGCATCTGTGGCTGGCATCTTCAGAGAATGGTTGGGTAGGAGTGTATGTGGAGTTTATATGCTGTGACCCCCCTGTTGGGGAGTATATGTAAATTTGTATAATAGAATGGTTAGTTTCTAGGTATAGAAATGCAAGGCTCATTAGTGTCTGTTTCGCTAATGGTTGGTTGATAGGCCATTATCTGCTGGAGATCCCCCTATCCCTGGGTGGAATTCTTTTGTAAGTGTTGAGTTTTTATTCTATTGTTCTTCAAAACTGGTTGGTTTATAACATGTTCTGCTAGCAGGCACAAAATGCTGTACACAAAATGCTATTTAAAAACACAGAAATTCTGGACCAGGCCAACAACTATCATGTCAGAATGTATAGGGAAGCTATTGAAATCCACAAACACCTGGACAACTTCAACAGGAAGGAAGAAACTCTAAAAGTAAACAAAACCTGGCTCCCAGTTTTGCAGAACAATAGAATAAAAACTCAACACTTACAAAGGAATTCCACCCAGGGACAGGGGTATCTCCAGCAGATAATGGTCCATCAACCAACCATTAGCCAAACAGACACTAAAGAGCCTTGCATTTTTTATACCCAGAAATTAACCATTCAATTACACAAAGTTACATATATTCCCCAACAGGGGGTCACAGCATATAAACTCCACATATACTCCTACCCAACCATTCTCTGAAGATGTCAGCCACAAATGCAGGAGAAACATCAGAAAGAAATTATTCCAGAACACAGCCTCACAGCCCGGGGGGAAAAACCCAACAAAATCTAACCATAGTTTCAATAAACGATAAAACACCATGAATTCTAAAACATTGTGGTACCCTTTTAAAGAATCAGTGTTGATCTTACAAAAGTTTTAAGCAAAACTGATGGCCAGAAAAAATTGAAGCTGTTTTGTGCTGAAAATCAGTTATGACTGTAGGGAGCTGATTTTTTTTTTTTTTTAAATAACAACTCTGAACAGGCATCAAAGTTAGCATTTCTGCCTGTTCTTTTAATGAAATCTATGTGTCATAAACAAATAGATTGGTCTGTAAAACCTTGAGTTATATTTCCTCTAGACTGGGGTCACATGCAAATGACGTAACAGCAGTGCCAGGTTTCTCTAAGGCTGCTTGTGTTGCATGAATATAACTCAAGGGCACAGCAGTAGGACTGTCTTTTATTTCTTATAGAGTTATGTAAATAGTCCAGAATGATGCAGGATAATTTGGCATCAGTGAATACAAAGACAGTGCCCCCTGTTGAACCCACAGCTTAATATGCAAATGAAAATTTTTGACAAGGGAGAGGGAAGAAGGGGAAAGACTGAGAAAATGTTTCCTAACACTCATGTGCTGAAGCTTTGATGTTCTATTTTCAGTTTAAAAGTTGTACATGGTGAAAAGTAAAGAGAGAAAGAGGATGAAATCTACCATCAACCTTTAGCTCCATTTTCATCCTCATTCACAGCTATCAGGTTTCCCAGCTTATCTACCCCCACCTCAAACACACAGTTGCATGATGCCAGAAAAGCAAGGATCATGTTATGAATTTGCTTGTGTGTGAAAGACAGGAATGGAAATAATATTTAAAAATAGTTGAAAAACATAGCATTAGCATTTATATAACTATACCACTTATCAGTGCAAAGCACTGTTTAAGCAGTTTTTACAATGTGTTAGCTAATTTCCCCCAACAAGCCCTGGAACCCTGTAGGACTGAACTCACAAAGTTGTGGTTGAAGTACTGGCATTTAACCACTGCACCACCAGGGCTCAGGGGTTTTCATGTGTTGAGAAACCCTCACCAAAAATAATATTAATCTGGGACTATTGAGAATTTTTGCATTTAAAGACTTATTTTGTACAAAATTTGTATGTGGTTGTTTAGTATGCAGGAAACAGCATTTCATAAAATAATGTTTCTGTGTTTCTATGCTGTTTCCTGTTCAGAAAATGCTGTTTTCTGTGTGAAACAGCCACATGCAATGGTCCACATTATGAATAGACTGCAAAAACTATATGGTTTTTGGATACTTTCTTGCTTCAGGAAGAAAATCACTAAAATTACCTGTTGCTTCCTTGAGTAGAAAACTACTGAAGGACTACAACCCATGTCTGTATACATAAATAGAGATCTACACTCTAGGGATATAAATATTTTTAAATTATGTTTTTGCAGGCATGAATAACCAAGAAAGCACCAAGTTTTTAGTTATGTCTTATTTTAACTATTATGTAGCCTGTCTTGGATACCATATTGGCAAAAAAGTGAGATATTAAAAATAAAATAAAAACATTAAAGAAATGATATGTATGTCATGTACTGACTTACTCAGCCTGAGTAAGTTTCAGAGTTAAAGAGAAAACTTTATTGGTACAGTAATCCAAAGAGCTATCCCTACAATATTGTTGCTCAGAATGAAACCTATCTACAAAGTATTAAATTAAAAAGTATTTACAATCTACCAAAATCTGGTGGGCTATACAGTCATTGATTATCCATCATACCCACTCCCTGTTCCAACCAAGAATGGGCTCATCCCATTTTTCCCATGGCAAGGCCAGGTGACCACTTTAATCATACAGTTACAGACATAAAACATGTCTTCCCTTCTCTCAGCTAGACTACATGCTTGTTAGCAAGTATGAAGGAATGCAAAAAGTTAGCCACAAAGTGATACAACAGAGCTGAAATTTGGCAGGAGAACGTCTCGCCCAGGGCCAATCCTGACAATGTGCTTCCTATAATCCCAGGCAGGATCATGACACAAGACAGATTGGTACTGCTGATGGGCCAATCCCTAATGTTCACAAAGTGTGGAAAACTTATAAATCCAGTCTGAGAAGTGTCAGAGCCATCATGTTTGCACACAAGTATAACTTCTAAAAGAACTGCTATCCAATGAATTAGCTATTTGGCAGAGAAGAGCAGCTGGGAGAAGTGAATCAACATCCCCCCTTCAGAACAGCACATTTCCAAACAAAAAGGCTACATGTACATGTCTCCAACTGTTGAAAACAACTGGGAAGTGATATACATAGCAATGCTGAGGTGGGCAACTTTTGGCCATCCAGATGTTAGTTTTTGCAGCTCCTATCACTATTGGCTGTGTTGATTAGGATTTATGTGAACTGTAATCCAACAATGTCTGGTGGACCACACATTTCTCAACCCCTTTCATAATTCAGGTGATTCCTCATCCAAACAGAAATGCAAATATCAAATATCAAAATCATCCTTCAAGCCCTAGAAGTTATTGAGACATTTTTGTGTGCATGTATATGAACTGATTAATATGTAATACACCATTATTGTTGTTGTTGCTGCTGCTGTGTGCATTCAAGTTGTTTCTGATTTATGGTGACCCTAAGAACAACCTGGCACTGGGTTTTTTTGGAGGGCTGAGAGTGCATGACTTGCACACGGTCACTCAGTGGGTTTTCATGGCTGAGCAGGGATTCAAACCCTGATCTCCAGAGAGTGTAGTCCAACATTCAAACCACTACACTATGCTAGCTCCCCATTACCATTAGGAATGACAAATTTGATTTTCAGAGTTTATTTGCATCATGTTGAATGTTTAGTGTACAATGTTGGGGAGAAAACCATGGTGGCAGGTATATTTAATTTGTCCTATGTCACCCAGTGTGTCAATATTAGTAAGGAATCTAGTTTATAATAATATTAAAAATGACATCTGTGTTCTATCTATTAGAAGATTTAATAAATCAAACTTTCAGGTCAATCAACAACAATTTTGAAAATGATTGTGACTCTCAAATGTCTAAACTGCCAGGATGAATATTAATGATAATTTTAAATTATGCTGACGTGTTGTTACTTCAGCTTAAGCTCTATCAGCATCCAGTTACCAAACCTTGAAAAAGACACACATTTACAACTACATCTTATGTCAGATATGGAAGATTATGAAGATTATGTCAGATATGGAATATTGGTCACTGAGGACCAATCACATTCCCTGTGACTTAGGATCAGGGCGGCAAGTGTGCTTGGTAGATTTGTCTAGTTGCTATTGTTTAAACACAAAGATAAAGGATGGTTTCTTTTAGATGTGGGGTTAATCTAATCAAACATTACCTTCCATGTTTCCCTGCCAATACAAGAGAATGCACAACAATATATTGGGTAAAATGTGACAGTGACATACAAAAGGGGTGGAAAGAATGTTTAAAAATTATGGGGAAAATGAAAACGGAGCTTCTCAAGTGTCAGGAAACTACAACAAGGAGGACCCAGAGGAGGCTTGCATCATCATGCACTGGCTATCAGAACATAGATCTTCATGGACATGCTGGGGGTGTGGTGGGGGGCAAGACAAAGGTGACTGTGGGTGAGAACAGGGAGAAACGGGGAGAAACATGGTTAAATAATTTATTCTCCCCATCCCCTGCTTGCGAATGGATAATTGAAATGTGTGCAGCCCTAGTTTACACCTCTGATATATTCATCCCACTCTTCTCAATGTGTCAGGCAAGTGCTCAGAACACACACTGGGGAGTGAAGAGAAAAACAAGACTTTACTGAACCCTTTGAGACAAGAATGGATGGACCTTGCACTCAACTGTTTGAAATCCATTATATCTTAATATCTTATATTACATCTTAATGTCTTTCCACAGTGTCATTCCCTTTTCCTTTTGTGTCATGTCTTAATTAGATTGTAAACCTGAAGGCAGGGAACTGTTTTGTTCTTTTACTTGTAAAATACCATGTACAGCGATGTGCTATATAAATAAATAAATGATGAGGATGAGGAAGAGGAGATAGATAGATAGATAGATAGATAGATAGATAGATAGATAGATGGTAGAAATGTACTATTACTTCTTATTCTTATCATATTTTATTTCTATAGCACCATCAATGTATATGGTGCTTTACAAGAAAAAGAGCAACAAAATAGTTCTCTTCCTTCACAAATATATCTGCATAGACAGACAACATAAAGAGGCTAGGTAATACTCCTTTTCTGTCTTCTGTTGAATCCAAATGGTTAAGTCATTGGCAGATAGGTTTTCACCTAACTCAAGTATGGACTCCAGGGACTCAATCATTATACCTCAAATAAGATTTCTCTTCTGTCTGCTCTTCTCTTTTCTCTTTCCGTATCTGGGAAGGAGAACATATGTTCCTCAAGATATTGGTGGGTCGTAATATTCCATCAGCTCAAGCCAAACATTGTCATTTGTCAAGGGTGGTAAAGTTTTGTTGTTAACAATAAGAACAAACTAAAAATTGTTCTTCCTTATTATGTGTTTAGAACCAAAGTAGACAACACCCCCGCATTATTCTAGAAAAATCATTAGCAGATTGATCAACAAACAGTGGGTAATTGTTTTGTTACCCAGATTCAGTAGACCCAATCCAGATTGGAAACACAACAGGCGAACCCCTACCTCCATGCTAGGGTCTATCTGAATCAGAATTTAAAAGTAGTAAGGTAAGTGTCATTACCAGCTATATATCCTATGGCTCTTACTTTCTGTCAGTGAATCAAAACACTTGCAAGGAGATGTCCAACCTTTCTTCTCCAATATTAATGCCACCAAAGTTTGTCAAAAATTTGCCCTTATTCTCCACAGCTGTTTAGTCTTAATCCTGTGCAACCAAGTTGTGTCCAAATAGGAATAAACAGCTGGGGTACATAGAGTAAAACCTCTGACAAAACCCCTTCATATTTCAGAATAAGGAGGTTAAGTTTACCTTTCCTTGTGCTTTGGCTTTCCTAGACTAAGTGTATTGGATACTGGTGGTGGCTGTTTGATGCTTAGTCAATTTTAAATACCTGTATATTACCTGTTAACAGTCATTGGTGGCCCAACTGTGGGCTTGTCTACACTGAACATTTAAATCTGATGCCAGTCCAGAGCATTATGCTCCAGACTGGCCCTGGATTGACCACGATGGCGGCCACACACACTGTGCTGAATCTGGTGCAATGGCCATCACTGTCCACACAGGCCAGCTGAGCCAACAACCTACTGGCCCATCCACTGTTTTCAGAGCCATCACCACCACCACCTCATCAGCCAAGCCCCTGTCCAGCATTGTTGCTTCTGCTGAGTTCAAAATGGGGTGCCCAGACATGTGATCAATAAGGAGGGGGTCTCAGCAGAACTGATACCTCTGACCAGGTCCTTGCAGGAAGCTGCTTGGCTGGCAAGATGGCAGAGTTTTTCCCAACTTTGCTTAGTTTGGAGCAAAGTTAGGTTAAGGGAAAAATCGTGGTTCCTCCCTGTAAGTAGCCATATGTTATCTGGACTACCACCACTTGATATGGAGTGAGTCTGCATTTTTTTGCCAGTGTAGACAAGCCCTCAGAATGAGAAACTGTATAATCTGCAACATCATTTTCATATAATTCAGTATAATTTGGCCCCAAGAATTTCATGGTATGAAGAGAAAACAGTAGCTTCAACTAAAAAGAATGGTCTTAGAGTGAGCTTCTAAATACCCTGCAGGGGCCAGATCTGCCTGATTTTAGAAGCTAAGCAGGGTCAGCCCTCATTAGCATTTGGATAAGGAATACGAAGTGCTGTAGGAGATATTTCAGAGGGAGACAATGACAAACCACCCCTGAATATTACTTGCTTAAGAAAACCCTATGAAATTCATGGGGTCTCCATGAGATGGCAGGTGATATGAAAAGGGCTCCTTGAAAGAGCAAATGTGATTAAGAACAACTAGTTTAGATTATATATGGCAATGAATATTCTAAGAGAGTGCCAGTCCTACCTCACTGATTTATTAAATATGTTCTGACATATTCCACCCTAAATTTTTGAGTAAAATCCAGTATTATTTAGGTTTTGAGACTCCCTCCCCACCGAAGCAGTAACTGGAAGGGTGCTGAGAGTGGAGAAGGTTGTTAATATTCACTTCGTACATTCATGCATAAATGACTATTTTGACCTTGTTAATACATTCTAATTGTGAATGTTCTTGTTGCTATAAGTGTTTCCATTATATCACTAAACTGAATGAGCTTTGTCTAGCATCTGATTTTAATGCTGCAATTGCCCATCAGTTGTGTTGGTGTTGGTTTCATTAAAATGACAATTAACTTTTTTATCAGTTCAATTATGAATTAATTAATTCCAAACCACTTTCTCTAAAACAACATAAAACAGAAATGGGAATTCCATTTGCATGCAAATATGGAGAGAGAAAAGCTACACACTTGTGCATCTTCTGCCAGTTTCCAATAAAGTACATATACTTATGAAATAAATAGTTCTTTAATAAATGAACGAATGAATTTGTTCTCTTCATTATTTATATAGGTATTCTACCTATTTTTAATCTTCTTATCTTCTTCTTATTTTTTGACTATAAACAATGAAACTAGATTTATTTTTCATATGTAAATAGCCCAACTGTCACTACAGAGATAGTTCACTTACACATTTTAAGAGTGCTATGAGGAATATAAATTGGTCAGATCTCTAGTCTGACATTGCCCTCTGCACCCCGTCTAAACACACTGAGTCCAAACATATGTTGTTGAGCAAATAACTAAAGAAGTGGGAGTCTTGTAATGATAGGTTGTCACTGCTAATATATCAATTCTACCTACAATTAATTAGAAAGAAGCCCTGCATTAGTTATTTTTATTCTGCCTTTCCTGTAATCCACACAGCCACTGAACAAATTATACTAAATTTTTAAAAAGTATATATAAAAAAGCTTAATTAAAACCTCTGTCAGAACCAAAAAATCAGATGCAACTGAAAGCTGATACCTCAGTCTCCAAAAGCTTGATGGAACAGAAGTAGCTTAAGGCTGGGTTGTATGTTCAGCAGGATCAAGAAGTAAACAAGATGAGAAGAGCTTGAACGTGCTGATTTTTGCTTTTGAGGGAAGTGTTAATTAGGACCAGCAAGCAGAGGAGTGTGAATGGTTAGTTTTTAAAAGTCTGCTTGTAAAACCTGACTGTGATGCTGAACTAGGATTGCACCCTCTTGTCCCCCCCCCATACTCATATTTAACAGCTGCAGGAAAGGCAGGTATAACAGGGTGCTCTCCATACTAGAAACAGTTATAACTATTTGATTTTGTGGGGCCAGACCATACTCCCCACTCCCCTCTTATTATGAAGACACATACAACTACAAGCTATGTTAACAATTGTATTGGGTACAAGATAAACATAATGATTAAGTGTAGGTTAGTATGAAGATAATTGGCAACTTGCCAATGGCTGGAAATGGTTGGCACTATTTCATTGGTCTGGATCCCTCCATTGCCCAACCTTATGTTGGCAAATGGACCAATTCTGGTAGCTACCGAACCTGCCTGGAGGGGTGAACTCCTGGCCAAGCCATCCTGCTCAACGCTCTCCCCTCCCCTGGGAACAAGCTGTTAATCAATAAAGGGGGAGGGGGTTTCAGTGAACTTGAACTTGAACTTGACAGAGACCCCTCATTCCCCGCCTACCTGGATCAGGGCCCATGCCATCCTCCACAAAAGGTAATCCCCATGGGATCCGCCTTCCACCAAACATTACACGATCATCAACAAACAGCCCTATGGATCTTGTTCAGGCATGGGTCATGCAGCCAGCAGCCTCTCTGGGCAGATATATGCTGCAAAAGCCCTGGAATGCCACCTTCCCAGACACATGATGGTCTTGGAAGACAATCCACCCTGCGCTGCAGTGGTTGCTGCCCCAATCCTGAAGGAGTGGCTCCCAAAGTCCTCCGCTGGCAAGCCGAGCCACCTGAGCGCCACCTTCATTATGCCCACAAACTGAAACCTGGTCAGTGGTGTCTCATCACTGTGCCGGAACAGGGGTCCCTGTCTATCTCCTCACACTTCCAGCCCTGGCACATCATCCAGCCACGCCAGAAGTGCATCCAGAAGTCCCTCCCCACTTCCTCCTTATGGCCAACTATTTTCCAAATATTATTGCCATTCCTATTGTGATGTTTAATTACGGTCATCATTTTTCTCCTTCTCTTTCCATGAGAGGCCCCTTGCTTTCAGGACAAGGTTAAAAAAAAGAGATTTTCTCTTCTCTAGGTATCTTCAAGGGTCTGTTTTCTCCATTTTGCAGGTGGTTTAACTTATTGGAGCTGGACTGGACCACTCTTCCAAAAGAGGGCTATCCTTTGTATTGTTGGACCCATGCTCACCAAAATATATTCTCAGAAGCATAAAAGCATTGCTATAAGCTGCCTTTAGCTCTTGTGGGCAGAAAGATGGGATACAAAAACCTAAAACCAATTTATTGTGTCAACTAAATAAAAACATGGCATCAACAGAACTTACAAAATTGCTAACTTCCCCAGTTCCTATGGGCTCAGTAGGCTTATTCTAGGTGGGATTTGCAATTGGATTTAAACCAAATATTTTAGATACATAAAATTATCCCTTAACATGTTTATTATTTTTAGCTCTGGCTCTTTCTTCACATCCATTACTGTACTAGGACAGTAGACAGTTAGCATCTTAGAACTACAGTAAATCTAGTTGCTCTTCCGAAATAGAGAAGACCGATTGAATCAATTCCTGAATGCTAAGTTAACACTTATATAAATTCTAGGGGTTGTCCAGATGATGAAAATAGTCCTCATAGAATTCGCAGAGAATACAATGTGTCCCAATGTGACCTGAATGAGAATCGCAGTGTTTGGAAGCTGGGGGTCTAAAAATTCCACAAACCGTGCAGTAAAAGGATTTGCAGTTTTCTCTGAAGTTTCCCAGAAAATGCACATAGATGCACATTTTCCCATGTGTGGACATCAGAATTTGTCTCACTGTGTATTTTTGCTCTATTGCCCTTTATCACTCCTTTTGAATAGATGTGAATGGATGCAAATAGGCAAAAAAATGGTGGAGACAAAGCAGTGTCACTGTGAATGGGCAAAAATGCACACCCACTCTCAGTACACTATTGCATCTAGACAAGCCCCTAGTGAGTCTATTCTAGTTGGGATTAGCAACTGGATTTAGACCAGTGTGATCTTTTGTTTAAGGAGATTATCAGATGTCAAAAAACACAAGAGGAGCACACAAGGATGATGTTACTGTTCCATAAATGGGTTCCGGTTTCAGACACCATCAATGAAAATTGTCGCCTGAAACAGAGTCAGCATGCGAGGATAACAGCATCTGAAACCAGGACCTGTTCACGGGACAGTAACATTGTCCTCACATGCTCCTCTTGTATTTTTTGCCATGTCTGATAATCATCTCAGTCACCACTGCTGCTGCAAAGAACCAAACACTGTAGACTATTCATCTGCTCAAGATATGTCTCATCCTCAAGGATTATAAACAAACAAAGAAAGAAAAAAAGTGAGCTACTGTATCTTGGTATGTATGTATATGAACATGTGGGGAGGGCATCACATACATCCACACTGTGTTTTTCTTCTATAGCCACTGTGGAAACTGTGGAGAGTCATTGCTGGAAGACAGGGATAAGGAGACCAGAAACAGTAAAGAGACAACACATGTAAAGCTGGGTTGTGCTGTACAGGGACACTTCTATTTAGCTATGACCTATTTAACACCTATTTGAGAGATCTGCAATGGGGGAGCAATCTAGTGTGGGAATAGTTGAGCCAGGAGGTCAGCACCAAAAACCTCTCCTCAACCTCCCTTGGCTGAAAACACCTAAACCCCAGGGAGAACCCATAAGCGGGGTTGCTCCCCAGCCAGCCTGCATAAGGAAGGTTGGCCCAAAAGTCCCTCTTGCAATTTGCATAAATTAAAGGGAGGATTTATTCCTCGGGCCAGCCCCAAAGGGGGTCACTTTCCCCACCCCTCAGTTTGCATGACCTAAAGAGGCAATTTTAGCTCCCCCTTTCACCTCATAAAGGTGCTCCAACTTTCGTAGATAAAGGTGGAGGTGGCATAGGGTATGTGGGCTTAAATAGCCTCTAGCTTGCGAGGGAATGGCACAGGTGCCATGACCTCCTCTTGCTCTTCATCAATGTAGGGTTCATCCACACAGCCTGCAGTGTGGTGAATCCATTGGGGAATAAATTATTTTTTCCAGTCACCCCTGCATAAATCATGTGCTTGTTGCAACTTAATCTGGTGTAGAAGCCTGTTGTAAGGCAGAAAGTTGGGTTAGCCACATCTTTCATTAATTATTAATATTTACATTTTGTTTGCTCACAGTTCCTTTAGGTCTGTATAATACCATAAAAGGCCTGACTGAAAACTGTCATTGATTACCTAATATACTCTCTCCATAGACAAAATTAAAGTGCATGCACGGTTGATTGGTCAGTTGGTCAAGAGCATCACAGTCTCTGAAATGTCTAACAGAAATGATTCCATTAGACAGAAATCACATGGTTTTAACAGCAGTCTGTTTCCAATTAAGCCTTTCTACATGTTTAAATGCCTGTCATTGAAGACTCTTGCTTTATATGATTACCCAGTAGAAAACTGACATCTTATTCCCGTATATATGAATATCTGATGTTGATTTCTATTAAATCCCGCTAGATGGACAGAATAATATTTGAAATAAGGCTGTTTGAACTGAAATGTAATTGGACTCATTTAAAGACTTATTACAATGAAATCTGACTTCCTGCTTGTAAATTCAGTCACAGACTCCTCTTGGAAACTATTACCTTTTGCCACGGGCTGCAAATTTAAATCCTCCTTTAGGTAAGCATAATGAGAGGAGAAAGTTCTGACGTGTCCAGAGATCATATCAGATGGAGCCAGATTAATTATTTCCACAAGATCAATCAACACCTTATTTAGATAACCAGAGGCATTCACTAGTTAATTTGTTAGAAAAGAACCTATGAGGGCAAGCATTTATCTGTCCAGTCAATAGACAGATTAGTACTAGAAAGTCAAATCTTGGGTGTGAAAAGTGCTGGTGAAGGGGAAAACAGTGTTCTAAAAGACATGTTCCAAAGAGAGAAAAATAAAATGTCAACTAGGCAGTTTCTGATTTAGGCTGCTGACAGAAAAGACAATTCTTTTCCTCATGCTTTGATTGTAGCAGCTCCTTTTGGCACAAAATGTACAGAGAAGCAATAGCTAATGTAGAAAATCTGGGGAAAGGTTGAGATAGATATGAAATTAATGATTCTATAGATCACAAGCCATCTTGTGCACAGGATTTGTGTGTGGATCTTCCCTTCTTCCCTTTCGAATATTACAGGAATGGAATCTCCTTCAGTAGTGCTGTGAAAACTCTGGCTCAGTAGATACTTTGGACTTCAACACCCAAAGGCCATCAAAGACCAGTGGAAAAAAACGAAGGGGGCAGGGTTGTAGTCCAAAACACTGAGGAGTATCTCATGAAATGTCTGAGAACTTTTGTACTGTTGAAATATTTTGCCTTGTCTTAAAATTGTCAAGGTGAGCCAACTAAAGAAAACCTTCCTGTGGTATTCTATGGGCTTCTCCTCTCTCTCTGGCTTTTCTTCGCAAACGAAGATTCAGGAAGGACTCATCCCACACTTTCTGCAAGCGCGCTGATGACTAAAAAGGCCAATCCAAGATAAACAAGTCCGGTTGCAGAAAGCACAGCAAGAAGGTCTCCTTGGGTGATGTTTTTGGGTTGTGATTCTTTCTGCATTGTCGTTTCTCTTCAAGACTTGTTTGTCGTGAGTTCTCAAATAAGGCTGCAGCATTGTGGATAGTGCGTCTCCATGACTCCCTATGTGAGGCCAGGGCGGACCACTGTTGGTGATCAATTTGGCTGAGCCTGAGATGTTGTTTCAGGGAGTCTTTGTATCACTTTTTTGGAGTACCCCTCTTACGCTGACCCGTGGCGAGTTCACCATAGAGTAGTATTTTGGGGAGGCGATGGTCCTCCATCCTAGAAACGTGCCCTGCCCAGTGCAACTGCATTCTCAGTATCATGGCCTCAATACTGGTGATCCCTGCTTGCTCAAGGACAGCAACATTCGTCACATAGTCAGTCCAGTGTATCTTTAGGATTGTGCGTAGACAGCGCTGATGAAAGCGCTCGAGGAGTCATAGGTGGTGGCGATAGGTGACCCATGTTTCAGATCCATAAAGGAGGATAGACAGTACAATGGCTCTATACACACTGATTTTTGTGCTTTGCCTCAGGTGTTTATTGCTCCAGACACTTTTGTGAAGTCTTCCAAATGAAGTATATACCTTTGCTAATCTGTGATCGATCTCTTTGTCAATCTTGGCATCTGAGGAGATGCTGCTTCCCAGGTAGGTGAACTGCTGAATGGACTTGAGCACAGATTTGCCGACCGCAATGTGGGGATGGTAGTGTTCATCCTGTGGTGCAGGATGGTAAAGAACTTCTGTTTTCTTCAGGTTGACTTCCAGCCCAGACAGCTCTGGAATGGGCTTCTATACATGAGCTAAATACCCCGGCTTGCCCTATCTCATCTCTGAGCCCTGCAGTTCATATGATGCAGGTCTTTTCCCCCTTTCTGCTCCCAGGCTATCCTCCCCACCCCAGGGCAGATACAGGACTGAGACTGGGGGCAAGATGGGGTAGACCCTGATAAACAGTTTTAGCATAATGCCCAGTTTAAACATAATGCCCATTCCTTCACTGCCACCACCAACTTCCTGGCTCTCCCAGAAGTCAGGGGCAAGATGGGGTAGACCCTGATAAACAGTTTTAGCATAATGCCCAGTTTAAACATAATGCCCATTCCTTCACTGCCACCACCAACTTCCTGGCTCTCCCAGAAGTCAGGTGGGGTTCATCATATTTTGCAGTCTCCCTTCCTGGCTTCTGAGGCAGCAGAGAAAATGGTGGTGGCTGATGCAGTGACAGGCTGGCAATCCTATGTGGACTCCAGTTTTGTGGAGGTAACAGGGGAAGGATGGACAAGCTCCACAGCCAGGATATGCCAGCAGGGACCAGGTACATCCTGATTGGCATAGATAAGCTCTATATGTCATTTTAATGACAAATGTAAGTACTAGAAGTTGTTGTTTCTTTTGACTAGGTATGCAGATTTAAGCCAATTTACATGGTAGTCACTCCCATTCAATCAGCTGGGCTTATTTCCAAATGTGAGGCGTGCAGGAGAGGTAAAAGCTTGTATGTGGCCACATCCATGCTACACAAATAATCCAGTTTGAAACTGGGTTATTTGCCATGGCTCCATCCTATAGAATCCTGGGAGTTATAGTTTGGTGAGGCACCAGCACTCTTTGACATAGAAGGCTAAATACCTTGTAAAACTACAAATTACAGGATTCAATGGGAAGGACTTATGACAAATAACCCAGTTTCAAACTGGATAATTTGTGTAGTGTAGTTGTGGCCTTTGTCAGCTATGGTCTTGCTGCCTTTCCATAGCCACACAAACACTATAAGTCACTACCCAGGAAACTTTTAAAATGTCCCCAAATGCCCTTAAGTCACTGCAAAAGAGGTGCACAGCTGCATGTCAATATTTTTCTACCACAGCTTTCTGAATGGTGTATACATATCCATGGAGCACAGAGAGAGAGAGAGAGAGGAACAGAAGACGAGCAGGAGGAGAGAGAGAGAAATTGTATGCCCTCAGGATAATCTACTTAGCTTTTCTGTGCTATGAAAACTGAATATTTATCAATGCCCTGTGTCAGAGGTGGGGAGAAATCAGGTATGCAGTGTCCACTTAATTTATTATTTCGAATTATAAGCACAGGAATTGAAGTACTGAACAGTAGTAAAACTCCTTTCATACAAAAAATCACTTCTGGTCACCCCAAGCTTTCTTTGTTTCAGCAGTATAATTAATAGTAGGAAAAAAATCAATTTTGGTATTGCTATCATAGAACAATTGGGAGCCATTCTGCTCCTAATCACCCAGAGACCTATCAGTACTTTTCAGTCTATCCTCTCTTTATCCCTACTCTATGTTTTTTTGGATTTTTTAACCTACCAATGAAAAGCACACACACACACAAATTAAAAATTCTCTCTTAATTTCAGCATTGCTGACCAGCCATGGAATAACAAGATCAAACACAGAAAGCTGCATTAAATAAGGGCCACTTTATTTAACTTAAAACCTATTTAAAAGGAATGAACCCGGAATAGAGCAAGAAGGGGGGAGCAACCTAGTGCAGGAAGAGCTGAGGCTGATGTCACCCCTTGATACAATAAACATCCCCACAGGTCACAGGACTTAAAGTGAGGGCCAAGCCCCTAGGCCAGCCCCAAGGGTAGTTTCTTTGTCCACCCTGGGTCATAGGACCTCAAGCAGGACCAGTTTAACCAGTTTGCCAAATCAGCATTGGTGAGGGGGGCCCCAGGAGGTCAAGCAGGGTCCCCTGCTGACCTTATCTGATGAAGGAGGGGCCAGGAGACAGTAGCCGGCTCCTCTTGCTCCTTTGCAGCCCCTTCCCCCTCCCACCTCAGGCAGGGCGTAGCAGTAGCACTGAGCGGGTGTTGAAGATAGAGAATGGATTTGCTCTTGGTACTGACTAAGTTGTAATTTGGAGACAGTCCCTGGCTGGCTGCATTGCTGTGAAGGAGGAAGGGGAGAGAAACTGGTCATGTGGATGAGTGACTTTCCTCAGGGGCCCACGGGGGATCTTGCGGCGGTGCCATGCACAATGGGGTGCTTATTTTACTTTTTAACTTGTTGCTGGAGTCAAGAGACTTTCCCTCCCTCTTTCTTTGGTATCTTCCTGCTTGTTTGCTACAAGCTGCTGAAGAATCAGCAGCTAGCCTTTTCGGGTCTGTGTGTGTGTATGTTCATTCCTTCTGCTGAGATCCGGTTTCTCTTTCCCTCCCTTCCTTCCTTGGGCTGATGCCAGCTTAAAAATTCCCCAGGTAGCCTTTTCTAGTCTGTGTGTGTGTGCGCGCGTGTGTGTGCGCGCGCGCGCACGTGGTTGTTCATTCCCTCCCCTTTCTGTGTGTGAGAAGAGAGACTGAAAATCCTAGCAGCCAAGCAAGCTGCAGAGATTTTTTTCCGTGGCTAGTTTGATTACCCTACATAACTACATAACTACCTTATGTATTCTTACTTGTAGCATAAACCTAATACCTAAAGCAAAATCAACTGCACGAAATAGCATTGTAGCATGAAGTGTACATCTTCTGGACTGTTTTACAAAGTTGAAAAATGAACACAGAACTCAGACACATCATATTCTTTAGATAAAGGCTGTAAATGTTTCAGATAATCAGAAACATGTTTCTCTCTGCACACATGGAGATGTAATTATTACAGTGGCAAAACACTCTCATGTTGTGGTTACTTAATTTTTGTCCTCCTCATCCTTCCCAGCCTATAAACCACAGAGTTGGAAGAGACCTCAAGAGCCACCCAGTCTAACCTCCTGCCATGCAGAAATACACAATCAAATAATTCCTGAAAGGTGGCCATCCAGACTCCGTTTAAAAACCTCTAAAGAAGGAGACTCCACCACACTCCCAGGCAGCAGCAGATTCCACTGTCAAACAGTTCTTACTGTCAGGAGGTTCTTCCTAATGTTTAGGTGGAATCTCTTTTCCTGTAGTTTGAACCCATTGCTCCATGTCCTAGTCTCTGGAGCAGCAGAAAACGAGCTTGCCCCATCCTCAGTATGATATCCCTCCAAATATTTAAACATGGCTATCATGTCCCCTCTCAGCCTTCTCTTCTCCAGACTAAACATGCCCAGCTCCCTAAGCCACTCCTCATAGGGCCTAATGCCTTCCAGACCTCCCACCATCCTGGTCATACACCCTTCTCTGGAAACATTCCAGCTTCTCAATATCCTTCTGTAATTGTGGTGCCCAGAACTGGACACAGTATGCCAGGTGAGGTCTGACCAAAGCAGAATACAGTGGCACTATTACTTCCCTTGATATAATGATGAGTCAATTTGTTATTCTGTTTTGTTACCTACCCTGACACCCCCAGCCCCATATCTATAGTAACATCTATAGTAATAATTGGCAATATTTAATAATTGGGTCAACATGTGGCCTCCCATGCAGTGTGGCCATTAATAAAAATCTGGGAAATTACTCATCTAGGAAACCCAAAGACAAGCAAAACAAGGGCCCTTTGTGGCTATGGGTGCTGTGGGTGCCTTGGATTTCTAAATGGCACTAAATCCTCATTCTGCTTGTGTGTGTGTGTGTTTGCCTTTCAATAATTATTAAGGTGCAGAGGGGCCCATTTATTTATAAAGGGTCAGGTATATACTGGTATATAGCTTTCCCGGACACTGGGATAAACATAGGGGCCCCCAAAACAAACCATTGCAGGGGGGGCAAATTCCTTAAACCGACCCTGACCTCAAGAGACAGTCCCAGAGCCCTCCCCTTCACCAAAATGTGCCAAGGTCTTCACCATACCTGCTACTTTTCTTTCCTCACTTAAGGACTCCACATGTAGCCAATTGTCAAAGTCTCTCAGACACAGTGTGGGGTAGGCAAAAAGAACCCAGTTAAAAGGTGGCAACCAGCAATGTTCACACTGTACTGGAGGTGGGAAGGTGGGTCAAAGCAAACAGCACCAAAGAAGAAGCCAAGGAAGGTGGGAGGACTTTAATATTCTTCTAAACCACCTCCCCCCATTGATGTCCAGACACAATCCCACCTGACAAACTTACAATAGTCCTCTGTCTATTGGAGGCCAGCAATGGCAGCTCTTCCCCCAAAGCAACTTACAGGAGCAAAGCTTCATAAGATGACATAATAGAAGGAACTGAATATTTTAAAATAACCATTCTCTGTTCGGCTGCTAAGCTGAACATCTTTTATGAACAACAGAGTACTAATGTAACTCTTTACAATGGGAGTCAGCTGAGTGCCAAGGTTTTGATATAACATTCTCTTTCAACATCCCTTACTTATTTTGTAGAGTTTGTCCTTGGAATGGACACCATATTTCTAATCGAGGATCCAATTATAACCATTTAGTGACAATTTAAGAACACTTGTTTAATTTACTGCAGTTTTAAAGTGGAATCTCTACAAGGGTTCTAAAGTTTGAAAATACTGATGGAGAGACACTTCTACTGAGACTTGTATAATATGAATTTATTCTCAAGGAGAAATGAAAGGAATAAGAGCCCTCATCATAATTAAAATCAAATGAGCATATCCACCCTAGAATCTCTATTTTAAAAATGTCATATCTGGCTGCTGGGTCTTCTCATGACTGTCCAGTGTTTTTCCAATGATTGTATTAACAATGAGTGAATAGAGATGATCATTTAGCAAAAGTTATCTTAGCATCATGCATATGTAACCATGTATTAAGCTCCCTTGATGCACTAAGTGACAACCAGACACACATTTTGCTATACATCTTCAACATCTGAGAGATGAGAGTTAGCAATCTCTCTCCAAACTGCTTTGGAAATCTATGTTAGCCAGCCAATTGGTAGCAGAATTTTAATTCTCTCTTCTTCTCCAAGACTGCTCATTAGATACAGGAATGTAGGCTGTGGGAGCTTCTCTACTTCACATAATTATATAAATTATGAGTGAAACATTGACTGGTACCAGCTTAATATGATTGCTTGATTGACTGAATGATTAATTACAATTATTGATGTCCTTTCTTTCAACTTTCCAAGGTATCTTACAGGTAAAATCAAAAGGATTTTTTTTTTAAAAATCACAGTATCTCTCAACGTATAAAATGTTGTCTGGTTTTCCCACAAGGCAGTTTGTTGTTGGAACCATAATTAATCACTCTTAAAAGCAATTTTCCAAATTCTGAAGAACTTCAAAATTTCTTTGAAATTTATATTTGTGAATAGCTGGGAAGCTACTCCACTCTTAAGTTATTACTGAACAGACATTTTCTATTTATATTGACATGGGTTTCTTTCAGTAATTAGGGGTCAAATACCCACTTAGTGATGGAAACCCAACTGGAAGACCTTGGACAAGTCACACTCTCTAAACCTCAGAGGGGGACAAAGACAAGCCCCCACTGAAAAAAAAAATTGCCAAGAAAACCCTGTGATAGACTCACCTTAAGTTGGGAATGACTTGAAGGCACACAACAACAACATGCAAGGGAGACATGTGGTTTTGCCAGTAGTGCATTTGTATAGTTTTAATGTTTTATTGGGATGCCTTTTGCACCTGTGGGAGTCCTTTGGGCATTAAACAATATAATATGAACTGGGTGTTCATAGTTTTTGTTTGCCACTAGTTCATTATTTGAACAGGCCACTACATAAGCCCCAGGCTCCTCACTCTACAAGTCTGCTTCATATTGAAAAACATATATTTAGTTCTGTGGGGACAGGACTTAGTAGCTTCTTGATGCTTTTACATCTGAAGATACCTGGTATGTTTACCATATTGTTGGCTCAAACAATGAGAATATGTTTACTTTAAAACAGTGGCTTTCAGACTGGATTCCAAAGGAGATTAGCAGGGTTTGCCACATTTTGTTAGATGAGTAATAATGGACGCTAAAACTTGCTCACTGCTTTCAGTCTTCAGGAGTGTGTTGAGCTGAGCATGTTAACGTGGCATGGAGAAAAACAACAAGGGCCAATGGTGCCCCATTTTAAATCAGCAACATCCTAGAACCAGCTGCTTTCCAAAATCTTACTTTCCCATGCTCACTTACTTCATGTGAGATACCTCATTATCTCACATGGAAAAGTAAGAATTTGGAAAGCAGCTGGTCTGAACTAAGAAAAAAAATCTCTTCATAAAAGAAATCAAAACCTTGTAATCAAGTTATTTCTTTTTGCATCTAAAGGCAATGGAGTTGACACAATGGTCAATATTTGTATATCTACTTGCTGGAAGTTGTTGACGACATAAAATATTTCTTTACAGGGAAACTTCATTGTAG
The DNA here is from genome assembly GCA_030847615.1 of Gambelia wislizenii. Classification (NCBI taxonomy): domain Eukaryota; kingdom Metazoa; phylum Chordata; class Lepidosauria; order Squamata; family Crotaphytidae; genus Gambelia; species Gambelia wislizenii. The sequence goes on along the minus strand of JAUMIR010000003.1, from coordinate 188,495,313 downwards.
ATACTCTATGAATATTATTATTGCTCAAAAATGTGAATGATAGTTTCAGCTCATCATATATTCAAACCCACTTTCATTTAAATGCACAATTTCCCTCCTCTGCTAGACAAGTTATATTATCTTCATAATCAGTCCTATAAAAAGAACTCCAAATACAATGTAGGTACACACACCATTTTTGGATAATTTACCCGTATTAGGAAATAGGTTTTAATATTTGATGTCTATATCTTTGAGTATCCAATTATTTTAATAATGAACAAAGCATATGAAAAATGTGGTTGTAATTGTTTTAATTGTGTAGAGGTACTTGGCAATGGTACAACATGTCCATCTGAAATACTGAGAAGCTTCTTGAATAACAGTTGTCTCATATTGTAAAGTTTTCCTCATTCAGACATCTTTGGAGAAAGTAGTTATTTTCCCTTGCCCTTGGGAGAGATGTGGAGAGAAGGAAAGGTGTCCTTTTCTATTTATATTTGTGGTAAAAAAAGACAAAAAATACCAGCCATTTGCATTTGTAATGTATAAACTCTGTTGCAGGCAGATCAAAGGCCCAGCTGCAACAGGACAGAGTGTTAGCTTAACTGATGCCAGTAAAGCAAGAAAATGTGTGACTAGCAGCTAATGTGAGGGTCAACATGCAGAAAACCCGCCTGCAGGATATATAGCTAGTTGAAAATGAGATGAAGCAGGTGATAAGGAATGCTGGAAAAAAGCTATATGAAAAATGTTGCCAGGAGGAGCTGGGGATCACAGACCAATGAATCAGGACTGCAGATGTGGAAGTGTAGAGTTTTAATATTAAGGCCTAGATATGATTTCACTGATGAAGAGTGTGGTTTGTGTATATCATGCAAGAGTAGAATATCTAACATTATTTGAATTAAGGTTATTTTACTATCTTTGGTATCTCTGATGCAAAAGAAACAGTAATATATTTAGGAAAAAATCAGATCTGTTGGAATCAACAATACAGTAGCACCCTCACATCCACTGATTCACCATCCACTGATTCAATTATCCATGCATGGCAACAACAGGGGAAGGGTGGACAGGAGAGGAGATGGTGACATGGGGTGAAAGGAGGGCAATAGTAGTTCTGATCTTGCTTCTCCCTTTGTCCCCGGGATCGCCCCCTAGGATCACTCCCATGATGGGAATGGCAATGCAGGGGCAAAGAGAGGGGAGGAGTATTTCTCTCCTCCCTTCTCCCTTTGCCCCTGGGATCACCCCCAGGATCACTCTTGTGGAAGGAATGGCAATGGGCATTCACTATTATCCACAGATTTCATTACCCATGGGGTGGGGGCTGGAACTAGTCCACTGTGGATACAAGGGTTTCATCATAAACTTAACTTGAAATTGGATCTACAAAGTGTTCACTGTCATTGTTAATTGTTTTTGAGTTAACCTCGACTCATGACAACCCCATGAATGAGACATCTCCAAGACCCCCTATCCTCAACCATTCTCCTCAGGTCCTGCAGGCTCAGAGCTGTAGCTTCCTTGATTGAATCTATCCATTTAGTATGTGGCCTTCCTCTTTTCCTACTGCCTTCTACCATACCCATCATTATTGTCTTTTCTAGTGAGTCATGCCTTCCCATGATATGGCTGAAGTAAATCAGTTTCAGTTTAATCATCTTAGTTTCTAGGGATAGCTCAGTTTTGATTTGTTCTACAAGCCATTTATTGGTCTTTTTGGCAGTCTGTGGTATCTATAGCACTCTTCTCCAAATGTGTTGATTTTTTTTTCTATCAGCTTTCTTTACTGTCCAGCTCTCACTTCTGTACATGGTAATGGGAAATATGGCTTGGAGAATCCTAACTTTAGTGTTCATTTTTACATCTTTGCACTTTAGGATTTTTTTCTAGTTCTTTCATAGCTGCCCTTCCCATTCCTAATCTTCTTCTGATTTCTTGATTGCAATCTTCATTCTGATTAACGATTAATCCAAGATATGGGAAATCTTTAATTATTTGAATTTCCTTGTTGTCTATACTGAACTTATGTAGAACCACTGTGGTCATTGTTTTTGTGTTCTTAATGTTCAACAGTAAGCCTTCCTTAGTACTTTATTCTTTGACTATCTTTAGTAATTTTCCCAAGTCTTTGTAGTTTTCTGCTAGTAGTATGGTGTTATCTGCAGGTATCTACATTGAATGAAAGTGTGTCCATATTGAATGTCATTCTTATCTTATGGTCTAAGGTCCTTTAGGCTGCTTGGCAGCCACTCACCACTTCCCCAGAAAGAAAGAAAAAATAGGTAGTTAGGCAAACACTTTGCAAGGTATGGGCACAATTTATTCAGAAGATTTCACCATGGACGGTTGAGCACAAAGAACTGCAGCATGCATGCACACACAACTCAGCCCTTCATTCTCCCTCCTCCAGGGAACAACATAAGACTGAAACAGGACACAGGTAAAGCTTCAACACAGAGAAACTCCCGAAACTCCCAGAACTCCTCCAAAAGCCAGTCTCCCACCCCCATGGTAGAGAGAGCTGCTGAACTGCCATTCCCAACCCTGAAGGTTCAAAAAAATGCTGCCACCATGTGATAGCTGCCCCTAGAGTTCTGCTGCCTGAAGTCCAGGGTTGGCCCTTTTTCCAATCCCAAACCCAAGGGATTCCTCTCCATTCGCCACCACCCATTGAGTTAAATGAGGGGTTTCTTTTCTTGTCTGATGCAACAGGAAGCCAGACTGGTTATGAGAATAATAACACCCTTTTTCTCTAATCTAAAGAAGGTTCTTGATAGCTGACCAGAAGCAGGCAATTCGAGGCAGGTTAAGAAATAACAGAAAGCTTTATTTCAGTTCTAGGAATCTATGTTGCTAGAAAAGGCAAAAACATTCTTAGGTTCAACTTAAGGCTTATACATTGCATTCATCCAGAGCACTTACAAATAAAAACATAAATCTAACACAATCTAACTACACATTCCCTAACTATAACATGCAGGTAACTTACAGTCTTTGTAGATGGAATTTCAGAGTTCTTTTGGATCCTTTGAGGCCTTTTGATAGGATTGGCTCCCCCCAATCCTTGTGGTATCACAGGTTGTCTTTTGTTAGTTATTCCATGACTGAGTAGGCCATCTGGCCCAGAGCTAGGCCAGATGCTAGATAGCCATGTACTCCACCACTGTGTCTCAGAACAAAGGGAAAATCAGAGCTTTTAAATTCCTTCTTGTTGATTTCTGATTGGCTCTGCCAGTGCCTAATCAGTGTGGCTATCTAGTCAGGTAATGTGATGTCATGTTTATTTAATGAGATTCACCCACCCACTTCCCATTTCCAAATAAGGAGTGGAAAAGGTATCCATGATGCTACCTGTAGGTCATCATGACAAGAGACAAGTATGAAATCTTTCTTGCAGACTTGTATACCCTTCAATATTTCAGAAGTCAGTTTTCAAAGTATTTATTCAAGTTTTGTGGGAATTAAACAGTCAAATCAGAGTACAATGGTTAGCAAATAAAAGAGTTTCATGTGTCATCCATTGAGGTTTCACTTTCAAATGTAGATAGCGTCTTTTTTCATTCCTCTCTGATAATGTCTCTGGCTTCAGTCCAGAGTTCCTCTGGCTCCTGATCAATTAGGCACCATACTGCAAATGTTAGCATCAATCACTGATGCCAAAATACAACCTAAAGAACATCCCATAGAATGTAAAGATAATGTGAAAAATAGATTTGCACTATTAAGCCTAATTGGCCAGGAGTCAGAAGAATTCTGGAATGAAGCAAGGAACATTGTCAAGGAGGAATGCAAAAAGACACTATCTGCAGCCAAGAAGAAAGAGTTGCCTCAGTAGATGACAGATAAAATTCTTCAAGTAGTTAAGGACAAGTGAGAAACAAAAGTAAATGGTGACAGAAATTGGGTCAGAATTCAACAACTTATGTGCAGGGACAAAGTGAACTAATAATCAATGCAGAGAAATGGAAGATGACAACAAAAAGGAGAACAAGAGCCCTATTCTATGAGATCCAAAAAATCAAAGGGATGCTATATAACCAGTAGGGGAGCACATTACATGACCAAGTACAAATAAAAAGATGATGGAAACAGTACACTAAAAAACTATATAAAAGAGATGAAAGTATGACAGATTCATTCAAGGAAGAACCATTTGGAAATTAACCTACAATTTTAGAAAGTGAAGTGGAACTGCTCTCAGAGTACTCAAGAGAAATAAATCCTCAGGAATAGATGGCATATCAATAGAACAGTTTCAAGCAAGACACAATGAATACTTTCAAATTTTTACTAAAATCTATCAGCAAATTTGGAAAATAAAACAATGGCCCACAGATTGGTAAAGCTCAATATGCATTCCAATCCCCAAGAAAGGGGCACCAGGGATTGCAGTAACCATAGGACCATGGCAAGCAAAGTGATGCTCTAAATTCTGCAACAAACTTTTACCTTATACAGAATGAGAAATGCTTGAAATTGAAGCTGCATTTAGAAAAGGAAAAGGTTCTAGGGATCAACTTGTAAACATACTTTGGAAAATGGAGTGTACCAAAGAATTTCAGAAGAAAATCAGTCTGTGTCCTTAAAGAAATGGGTCTGAGATAACATTTGATTATCCTGATACCTAATCTGTCCTCAGGAGACAGAAGCTCAGGAGAAGAAGCATCAGGACAGAAAACACAAATATGGCATAGTTTCTTATTGCAAGGGAGTCAAACAAGACTGCATTTTATCACCCTATCTGTTTAATTTGTACACTAAACCTATCTTATCTACAGCAGCATTAGACTCAGAGGAGGGAGGTGTGAAAATTAGAGGAAGAAACACCAACACTTTAAGATATACATATGACATCATACTACTAACAGAAAATACCAAAGACATGGAACAATTATTGAAGAAAATCAAGGAAGAAAGTACAAAGGCAGGATTACAGTTGAACATCAAGGGGAAAAAACATAATAACCACAGATGATTTTCATAACTTTAAAGTGATATGATAAAGACATTGAAATAGTTCAAGATCTTCCATACCTTGGCTCGGTCATTGGTGAGAATGGAGACTATAGTCCAGAAATCAGAAGAAGACAAGGGGCTTATCTCCTCCACCCAGGATATGCCATCTCCCTGCTGGCATATCCTGGCTGCAGAGGTGGTCCATCCTTCCCCCATTACCTGAAGGAAATTGGCCAGAGTCCACACAGGAATGCCAGTCCATCACTGCAGCTACCACCACCATTTTCCTTGCTCTGCCAGGTCCAGAGGCAACCCACTGCCTTGGTCACATGCTGCAGGCCTTCTGCCCAGACCCAGAAAAGTAAGGGCAACCAGCAGCCTGCTTGAATGGGTTCCCACAGACACATGGGGCCTGATCCGTCCCATCCTGGTGGAAACAGAGTACACCAGGTATTTTATTAAACAACTATAGCAGGCCCTTCTCTGGCTTGTCTCCATCTCAGCCCCATATCTGCCCTGTGGTGAGGAATTCCTGAGAGCAAAACACAGCAAAACCCCTGTGTTATATGGATTGCAGGGCTGTGAGATTGGCAAGCTGGGGTATTTACCCCATGTAGACAAGCCCTAGGACTCAGAAGGACAGCTATGAAGGAGGTAGATAAGATCCTGACATGTAAAGACATATCTTGGAATAATGAAGTTAGTATTATCCATGCCATTATATTTCCAATGTGTATGTATGGTTGTGAAAACTGGACAGCAAATAAAGCTGATAGAAAGAAAATCAACTGATATGAAATTTGATGCTGGATGGAAGCTGTGGATTGCTAAAAAGACTAATAAGTGGGTCCTAGAGCAAATCAAGCCTAAACTCTCTCTAGAAGCCAAGATGACTAAACTGAGACTGTTGTACTTTGGTCATACCATGAGAAGACAGGCCTCACCAGAAAAGGCAATAATGCATGGTAAGGTAGAAGGCAGTAGGAAAAGAGGAAGACCACATCACAGATTGATAGACTTAATCAAAGAGGCCACATCCCTGAATCTGTAAGACCCAAGCAGGGCCATTGGTGATAGAATGACTTAGAAATCTCTCATTCATTTTATTATTATGAGTTGGCAGCAGTTAACAAAATTACAAGGACAAAGCATGTTCTTCTTAAGAAATAAGACTGACCAATATTGTCTTAACTTTCCATGGTAACATAGGGATCAAATGAAATCTCAACTTTGAAAGACTCAAGGTTATAAGATAATACCTTAGTCTGTTTCCCATTGTCTGTGGTCTGTGGTCTTACTGAATGTTAGATGTAACAAAAAGCTCTCCCTATATAGTAATGAGGGATTGCTGCTTGCTCTCCTGCATTGGCACAATGTGACATCTGCTTGTGAAATAAGTTATGCGTGCCTTGGTGTGTGATTCATGAAAATGTCAGACCATTTACACCACAGTCCATTGTGTCAGTTGTCTGACACAATAGGATGCTGGGTACTGTCTTTCAACAAATATATTTTTGATCAATGCATGACCTGAAGAAATCCTATTGGTTTCTTCACAATAGCTTCAAAATACATTACATAGTTTAATAGCTGGACCATTACTTTCAGAGAACATCCACTGCAACCAGAAGATTATAATGCCTAGCATGTATATGTATTTGTCAAAATAAGCAGTGTGTTGCTTGTATCACACACACACACACACACACACCAGTTCTTTGTGGCTACATAAAGAGCAAGGCCCACACTTCCAACCCTTTAGTCACTCTATTAGATGATGGAGAGCAAACTGCTAATTCCATTTAGAGTGAGCTGATGTGAAAGTAACATGAAACCATTGTCTAGCATTATGAGAAAGAGCCTTGGTGAGCCTAAGCTCATACTCTCTCCCTTCAATGCAATAGAGGGAAGGGCTTTGGAAGGATTCATCTCCACTGCAGATTTCCAGAACGGGGGTGGGGTGGGGGGTGTCATTAATTATATTATTAATTTTCTAGATCCCCCCCACACAGAGAGAGAGAGAGCTGAACTCTATAGGCTGTACTGGATTGTTTATCTAAAAGGTTTGCTGCATTGTTGATTTTAGAAACAAGAGAATAAACAGGAAGAGAAATAGTGAATGAAATAGTGAATGAATGGGGAAATGGAATAGAGGTATGGAGTGTGGGGACAAGTGATTTGTAGGCCCTTCAAAATATCCGGAGAAAAGGGGACTCTTGAATCGGGCTTCCTGCCCCTTTCCCTTGTCCACCCCTCCAAAACTTTCCTAATCCTGAAGTCCCCAGTATTATCAACAGCACCCTGGGCTTTTAGCCAGAATGCCAGTGCAGCCAACCTGCCCCGGATCGATTGTGGGGCGATTCCCCTTCTGTAGAAGGAGACACAATATTGCATGAGGTGTCACACCAGGACATTCACCCCTTGCCTCAAACCTTCTTGCTCCCTAAATTGACAGAATTCCCACACAGCCCGGGCGTACCCTTTCCTGGTGCTGGGTGAGACTGACATACCTAGGGCCCTCCAAATCTCTGACTCCCAAGTTGCCATAGGTTTGCCAGCATCCTGTCGCCCTCGGGTGCAGCATCTGGAGCCAGCTCTCTGAAGCGCTCCATCTGCATGCGAGAAAGAGCATCAGCTATCACATTGCGCACACCAGCGACATGCCATGCGACAAACAAAATGTTATGCTTTAGGCACTGCAAAGTAAATGCCCTGACCAGACGCATCACCCTTGGCGACCTTCAAATAAGGGTGTTTATCACCTGGACAGTTGCCAAATTGTCACACCAGAAGTGTACCGACGAATTGAACAACTCGTTGGCCCAGATGGTGGTGGCCACCAGGATAGGGAAGAACTCAAGAAAAGTAAGATCCTGTGTAATTCTCGTCCTGGTCCAGCTCATCGGCCATCTGCTTGCGCACCAGCAACCAGCGAAATAAACCCCAAACCCAATGATCCCAGCTGCATCAGAAGCTATTTGAAAATTACCCTGTAGCTTTCTTTCCTCCCGCCAGAATGAGGCACCGTTGAAGTGATCCAGGAAGTCCTGCCATATTTGAAGATCCTCTCTGATCTCACCTGTAATTAGAATCTTGTGGTGAGGAGCCTGAACCCCCGTAACAGCATCACACAACCGGCGAAGGAAAGCCCTACCTGGGGCAATCACTTTACATGCAAAATTCAAATGTCCTATCAGGACCTGAAATTCCCTCAAGGTGGCCTGATGTCTATCCATAAAAGTGGAAACCCTCTCTCTCAATTCCCTCACTTTAGTGGTTGCTAGGTGGCATTGCTGATTGATAGAGTTGATCTCAATGCCTAGGAAGGTTAACTGCTGTGCTGGGCCCACAGTTTTCTCAGACACTAATGGGACACCCAACTGCTTCATCATCTGCTCAAACTGCTGCAGCAAATGGCTGCACACCCCCGAATGAGCTTGCCCTATAAATAAGAAGTCATCTAAGTAATGAACGACCCCCCTAATCCCTGTTCTCACTCTCAACACCCATTCCAAAAAGGTGCTGAAGATCTCGAATGCTTTACAAGACACAGAACAGCCCATGGGGAGGGCACGGTCCATGTAGAACCCCCCATCGAACTGAAAACCCAACAATTCAAAATCTTCTGGATGTACTGGGAGAAGGTGGAATGCTGACTTAATGTTGCACATCACCATCTCAGCTCCCAGTCCATGCCGGTGCACTTCTTTAATGGCGGTTTCAAAGGAGGTATACTTAACTGTACATAACTCTGCTGGGATAGAGTCATTAACTGACTCCCCCTTTGGGTATGACAGGTGGTGAATTAACCTAAATTCCCCAGGGGCCTTTTTAGGAACTATGCCTAGGGGTGACACTCGTAGATTGCATACAGGGGGTTGGCAGAAGGGGCCAATTACCCTCCCCTCTGCGACTTCTTTATGTATCTTCTGTCTCACTATATTCTCCTTGCCCTTAACTGATACCAAATTGTGCACCCCATAGGGGTGTCTTATACCTTGAAAGGGGATGTGAAAACCAAAATGAAAACCTTGAGATATATAATCAGCTGCCGACCTATCCAGATATAACTGCAGCCATCTATCTAGTACATCTAATTTAATTGGGCTGGGGCCCTTTTGGAGGCTGGCTGGAATTGCCACTTCCTTTAGCCCCACCTTGCGCACCTCTATTCCCTCTAAATGCTCCCTTTCCTCTTGGGCAGTTGAGAAAAGAGTGAGAAGCCCCACAGATAGAGCACTCATGGCTGAATCTGCAGGGTTTCCTCGCACGTGTCCCATGGGAGCTAAATTCCCAACACAACAGTTTCTGCCCAGTCCCCACTCCAGAGAGGGGCTTAGTAGCCCCAGTGGCTGAAGATTTAATCAGGTGACCACTGTGTGGTCGTTCCTCTTGAACTGGTTGAGCTGGCATCATCAATTGCATCCATAATTGGGTATGCATCATATTCCAGCGCAAGGCTGGGTATATTGCAGCCTGCATGCGAAATGCCTCATCGCATAGAAGCCATGCAGGGCCCGCAAAATCCACATATGCCCTGTGGATAATGTCTATATATTGAAAAAGTGCTGCTGCACATTGAGGGTGGGCTTTAGCAATAACGCCCACCATAATCAAGAATCCAGATAGCCAGTTTGACCAGTTCCTTTCAACTTTCCTTTTCTTAAGCTTTTCCTTATCCTTATCATCAAGCTCCTCCTTAACCTTCTTCTCTAATTCTCTATATAAGAGGGAGAAAACATCAACATCCTTTAAGGATTTTGTCCCTGGTCACTTGTAAAAGGTGGTCACTTAATGGAAGGGACATCTCACCAAAGGGGATAGCAGAGTATGCGATGGAGTCATACCCTGGGGCCTGTATAGGCCCTGTCAGAGCTGACTCCCCCGATACTGGTCCTGTCATTCCCCCAAATGTGTATGGGCCCCAAGGTGACCATTGGGGTGGTATCCAATTGAGGGGTTGTTGTATCATTGGCCAGCTATTATGTGCCCCTTGTGAACCCCAGCTTTGTGCTGTATTGCCAATTGTGGGCGGTGACCAAACCCCCCCAAGTCCATGAATACCCTGCTGCAGTGGCTGTCATGTAAGCAGCAGACTCACCTGCTGGTTTGGGGACCACATCCATCGTAAGGTCCACATCTGGCTTGGCTGGAGGTTCGGGGGCATCATCCAAAGTCTGGGATCCAGACACATCACCCTCATGGATGTTTTTCTCCAATGCATCTAGATGGGCAAGTATAAGGTTAGCTAGTTTACCTTTATACTTGGTGCGTTTCTGCTTGGGCACAGCCCCTGTACCTTCCATCCCTTGGAGCTGTTCCAGGTGTTGGATCCTGTCCAGGATCGCCTTCCATGGAATGTCCTCCTCCTCATCGCTTGATGAAGGATGAAGAGCAGGGAGTGCAGGGCGCTTGGGTGCAGGAGCCTTCCCCTTGCCCCCAACCTTTCCTTTTTTAGGAGCCATTGGCATGACAATGATCACTAAATAAGGGTACTCTCCAACCACCGTCTGGGTTTGTGCCTGCTTAGCTGTCAAAACGAATAGCTGTGCCCCTGTCCTAGAGGCTCGGGTCCCTCAAGGCTGAAGGCAATGGCACCAATATACCACTACCCTGTTAATGCCGCTGCTGTTACTAATATTATTGTTATTATTACTGTTATTGTCACAGAGGCAGTATGTCACAATTGAAGCCACCGTGGGCCTAAGAGGCCCGATAGGGGCCCAGCCGGGCCAGAGGCAACAGCCAGCTAATGGCAACCAATCAAATCTTATTGTTGTTGTTGTTATTATTATTAATTTATTATTATTATTATTATTATTAACAATTCCGTTGCTATCCGGGGTCTCTAAATTCCAATCAAGAGGCCCAATCCGAGGACTGTCATGCTCCGTTGTGGTCCACCTGGCCCCACCCTTATAGCCTATGCCAGGCCAACAAATTGCCACAGTCCAAAATGGCCGCCGGGATTGAGGCCTTCCTAGGCTGTATTGCCAGGGAGAGGCCCTACGCATGTATTGAGTAGCAGATCTAACAGGCCTCGCACCTTTTTCAAAGGCCAAACGGCCCATAGGCCATGCCCCCTCAGTCACCGCCCATGTCTGCCGTATAGCACTCTGACAACGAGCCATCGCCCCGCATGTCGGCTTTGAGAGGGATCGTCTCTGCCCTGGACTCCCTGGAGCAGGCTATACCAGTCGCCCCATTGAGCCCTGCTGCCACCAATTACTACACTGGCTTAAAGGCCTTCCCCCTGCCTAGGCCGCCAAGCCTTTTCACGTCAAAGATAGGCAAGCCACGAATTAGGCTGTGAAAGAACTCCCCCCCCCCGTGTTGCTGATGAGTGGCGGTTTGTGTTATGGGACTGTGGAGGAAGCTGGGCTCCGCGCTGCCTGCCGCGTCAATCACCCCTTCCTGGGGAAAGAACCCCCTCCTGCCCCCCAGGGGGCCCAGCCCGGAGGCCCAAACCGCGGGTCGCTCGACTCCAATGGATTCCTCCTCCCAGCTCCCGATTGCCTCCCAGGAATTGAAGTGCTGTCCTTGTGGTCACTGCCTAGTGACCGAATCTCCTCGCTAGCCTCAGATCGCTCTCAGCAAGCTACAACCGGTTCTGCTGATCGCAAGATAGCAAAGAGGGTGAGGTGAGGGGCAGTGCTCCTATTTAAGACTTACTGACCCACCCCTCACCTCGCGTCGCCGGCGCTTGCCGGTGACGCAATAAGCTGGTCTCTTCTCACCTCCCAGCCCCTAAATAAGCTTCCCGCAGGAGGTGAGCCACCTGCTGGGAAGCTGGGTTCTTCATATGCTCAGAGCACTTGCAGTGGATCATGCCCTCTAACTGAAGTGAATACATCGTTCCTTACCAACCATTGACATAACTCTTTATTATCCCTAAACAAACCAGGGTTAATGAACAGTGTCCCATGTTTTAAGGGTGCATGAAAAATGGCCATGTTGATAGGGCAGAAAGAAGAAGAAAACTACAGGTCAGAGAATAAACTTAATTGAGCAGATGGTAAGATGATATCTCATGCTTTAGGGCAGCCTTTTCCCACCTGATAGTTTTCAGATATATTGGAATTCTACCATCCTCAGGCAATAATTACATTGTGGGGTGTTTAATACATGCAGAAAAAAGTGTCAGGTTGGGTGAACATCAAAAGAGCAACCAAAAAACTTTTGGGGGAGCCAATAGCAAAATGTATTTTGAGGGTCAATGGTGACAACCTTCCATGCCATTCTCTGCAAATCTCAAGACCTGTTGAGCAATCCAACATTTACATTTGATGTTTTCATAGTAATTAATGAAGCAATGCCAACTGAGCATACAAATCAATTTTAGTTATCATTAATAACAACACAATCATTTCCCCATTTCTACTATTTGGAACAACCAAGTTAACCACCAAATCCAACATTCCAAAGATTAATATTGAACTGTTCTGTGAGTTGCCTTGAGTCCCACTTTGAGAGAAAGGTGGCAGAGAAATTGCACAAAAAAATACATAAATAAACTGTTTTCTATGTCATCTGAACATGTCAAACTGTGGTTCATCAAGAACTGTGGTTCTTGTCTGTTCTGCTCAGGCAAGTCTGCTTCAAATCATAGTTTAAGAAACTTCCTAGTTTAAAAAATCATGGTTAAGATTAAACAAATCATGGTTAAGAAACTCATAATTTTCATTGTAGGTTATTTGAATTATTCTGAAATATAAGCCAAAGTTTCTAGTTTCTCCCTTGAAGTTATACTAAACTGAATAGCAGAGGGAAGAGGCTCATTTTCATAATGAAAAATGTTGGTATGAATTCTCCCCATGTGTATTTTTCAGTTCAAGCTTGTAGTGTTTGATTAAATGATCTGCCTGCATCATTATAGCTCTCTTTTCCCCCCATTTCATTGTTCAAACCTGAGATTTTGTTTGTTTGTTTGTTTGTTTAGTTGAGTTGTCATGATTAAAAAGGTGGTTGTCACATTAATGCTACACTTCAACTCTTTTGCAAAGGAGCATAAATATGAAAGGATGGATTGATTTTTAGGCATATTAAATTTCAATTTCTTCTCACAAAACACTTCTATAATAATTATACAATGCAATACTTGTGCAAGTAAGTGTATACTGTATATTTGAAATTCAGCAGCATTTTGATTACCAGTAAAATTCTGCATGCAGATCTATACATTTTTATGCAAAATTCTACCTTAAAATTTCAAATGTGAAGGCTTTAGACCTGTCATTTTTAATCACTTTGATATCTTATATCAAACAGAAGTAGTTTTCTGCATACATTCAAGATCTGAGAAAATATCTAATGATATTCAAAAACATATTGTACAGAAATAACTTGGAGAAGTAGTTTGATTGCAATTTTATAATTCATCAGATTGACCACATGTTCCGAAAGTCAATTTCTGGCAGGAATTTGGAATGCGTTAGGTTAAAACATTTGAGGAGTATGGAAGAAGCTGAGAGAGAGAGAGAGAGAGAGAGAGAGAGAGAGAGAGAGAGAGAGAGATATTTGACCCAGCAAATGATTTTTTTTACAGAAGTTTTTTTCCTAGTCCATCTGAACTATTGATGTGTAAGAAAGCTGCTATTGTAAAGAAGATGTACTATGAAAGAGTGTCCTTGATTCAGTTGTAGAGTAGCACTGAAGAAATGGAGTTTCCTCAGCATTTTAATTCAAAGACCCTCTGAACATGGATTTTTCTTTTAACCCTCATGTACCCTGACAGGGCATTTTAGCCTCCCAAGGTCATGCTATGTTGCAGCATCCACACAGAAGTAGATCAACAATGTGGGTATTCTGTGACAGTCTCAATGTTGTAAGTCCTTTTCCCCAAATTTCATTTATGTACAGATTTTGTTTTAATGAAACAAAACCAGCTTGGGGAAAGAAAAAAAAAGAATCACAACAAATGTATTCATTTTTACCTTGTAATGTATATATTACTAAAGTAATATGTTGAGACAAAAAAAATAAGTAAATAAAAAATCCCTCAGTGACATTTTTAGTCAAAACATGATACACTGAAGCAGAAGTGATATGTTCTGGTTCTCTGTAAGTTGGCCACATATTGCTTGGCAGGGAACATTGGAATTTTCATTAAGGTTGGGATAACCCACAATTTATATTAACCATACCTTTGAGGGTTTAACCATAACTTTTAACTTCAATACACTGGAATCCTCATTGGGATTCAAAAATACCCCACAACTCATACAATCCCCTTTTGTTTAATGCATGAGTGTTAATTCTTCAAAGATATACATCTCAGAAAATACATACAAAGGCAGAAGTGTAAGGCTTCACTACAGACCTTTCAATCATGTTTACTGCCTCCAGCTTATAATGTAAGCCTCATAGGGCTACAATTAAAATATGCTGAGAGGGAGGGAGGGAGGGAGACTGTAAGAGACTGTTCACTGTTGTGAATTGGGTGATATGTCCTCTTTAAGTGGTTACTTGAATTTTTGATAATTTAAGTGCTACTGGGGTTGGAAGCCACAGAATTTCACAGCTAGTAAAACTCACTAGTCTAGATATATCAGTTGACAGGGTGCCAGTTAAAACATCTTTCCAGAACTGTTGACAAGTATCTGAAGGGAGAGTACCAACTGTTTCAAATAAATGAAGATGACTAAGAATTTTTTCCCTCTCTAGAGGTGGCACATCAATCAACCAGACTATGTGTGGCATTGAGATATTTGCTGTGGGGGAACCTGAAGTGTTTCAGACTTTGGCAATAGGACCTGCCACTCACTCTGCCATTGATGAGTCAGAAACACAGCCAATGTACATGTTAGAGGAAACAGGAGGCTTACACACCATTATTTTGTACTGCGAGATAAAGAAAATTGGGCAGGTCACATCCCTTAAAGAAGATACTATAACATGAGCAGCCTAAAACAAAGTTGAAAATATAAACTGATTTAAGTAGAATTGTTCACACATTTTACCACTATTACATTTTTAAACATTCAGCCATGCAGAGGTATAACAATCATATCTCTTAAATGCTACTCATATTTTTCAGCAAATGTGGTTTTTCCCCCCCAGTATTGTAATAACCCCTTCCTCTCTTTTTTGAGAAAATGTATTGACATTTTCCTTTACTTTTCTCAGTGACACTATCATGTAGTTTGCATTGTGCAGCTTTCTGGAATTCTTGGGTGGATGGGAGTTGAGTAATCTGGAAGTAAGAATGAAGCAGAAGCAAGAGAAACAAATGTCTTCAAAGCAGGACAAGCTAGGGAAAACAGTGCTACTGAGTCATATAAAAACAAAATGAATATACAAACAGTCTAAGGGCTTGTCTACACTACAGAAAAATAAAACAGCCTCACCTCTCAGTTTCCTGGTTTGCAGTGATCCCATTAACACCACACACACAGGACACATCAGGGTGATTTTGGCATAGCTGGCCACACATTTTCCCATCTGCTCCACTGTTTTACTCTTTCCCAGCATTCATGCATGGACCTATCAACCAATAGAAGTTATTATTTGCCTGTCAATCTATTTGAACAACTCCAATGGGATGCTTCCCCCATCCAATTCCCCTTTCCCCCCCTTTATTTAGTCCAGTGAGAGAGGGAGAGAACTTTAACTGTACACATAGACATGCACACACATGACAGAAAAATATTTTTTATTTATAGTTTATATATGAAAATATTCAGCCATGAAATCTGATAACTTTCCCCACCCACCCCCTTCCATCTGATCACTTTCTGAGCTCACCCGCTTTC
The DNA here is from genome assembly GCA_030847615.1 of Gambelia wislizenii. Classification (NCBI taxonomy): domain Eukaryota; kingdom Metazoa; phylum Chordata; class Lepidosauria; order Squamata; family Crotaphytidae; genus Gambelia; species Gambelia wislizenii. The sequence goes on along the minus strand of JAUMIR010000003.1, from coordinate 188,479,618 downwards.
ATCTGATTGCTTTCTCAGCTCATTCCCTGCATGCATACATTCACTGCAGTTTTTAAAAATTGTCAACACAAGGCTGATGGCGAGAACACTTGATTGCTTGTTCAGTAGTGCAGACATACATGGATACTTACATATACTGAAGTAAAACAACAACAAGAATATGGTGATACACAGCATACTTGCTGGAAGCAACCAGTCCTGCCTACCATAAACTCCTCCTACCCCTGGCTCCACACTGAAGCCACCTCTGAGTGATGGCCACACAAGGATTACCTGGACTTGGGGGAAAAGTCCAGGATAAAAGGTGAGTTTATTTTTTTTAAAAAAAAAATGTGGATAAAAGCCCTTTCAAGTGCATTCCCTGCAGATTCCCTGTGAATCCTCCAGAACATTGTGTGAAATGATTGCAGCAACTATGGATTTTTTAGTAAGTATAGACAAGACCTAAATCAGGGATGGAGAAAGGCCAGTTACAAGGCCACATGTGCCCCCAATGTTCTTTTTGCTGCCTCTCAAGGATGATCTCCCCCTCCCCCAAATGTGGAAATCATTTCTTTTCCCTCACCAAAAACAACCAAAACCTTGGGAAGACTACTGGCTTTTTTCTTTTTCTTTTTTTGCTGCATCTGGGGGCCTTCTTTTTAGATCCATTTTTTTTCCCAAACAGAAAGTGACTTCAACTCACTTCCTATTTTGAAAAAAAAAAAAAATTACTCAGGCAGTAACAGGTGATTAGTTTAAAAAGGTAGAGAGTCCTCAGACTTATAAAAATGGCCAATAGAGTCCCAATGCTATCGGCTATGTTTTAGCCAATTACATTTTTCACACCAATTGAAAAAAAAATGTAGGAAAGGGGTAGATTTCTGTGGGATGGGTGGTTTACAATAGAGTCAATGCAAATCTAGTTACAAATCATCTCATCTAATTTAATCTTGAACTTGATTCCGAAGAGTTATGACAGCTAGAGGCAAGTCAACATGACTCATAAAAAAGGACTCAGAGTCATCTTTAAATGATAAAAAGAGGACAAATCCCTCTGGCATCCATCATCCATCATGTGCATAGAACATGTGAAAAATACAAGAAGTTATTTTATAAGAATTTTAATTAGGTGGAGATACTTATGATTTAGTCTGAAAGTTTCATGTGGTATGGTGGAGTTAGGAGCCAATTCATGCTAACTACAAATGTTTCTTCTTTAATAATTGTTTAAAAGTTATGACATGAAAGGCTCTATCTACCTCCTTTTACCATTTCATATTTTCCATTCAGAGCCATTCAGAGCAGATTTGCCTTTTACTGGTTCTAACATTTGGAGATCAAATTCATTCACCAATGCAAGTTTAATAGGCAACCCCTGTAGAGCATGTGTAACATTTTTCAAGTGCTCTGAATATTTTCTCAGATCAGGTGCTGTGTATATGTCAAGAGTCTTCTAAAAAAAATAAACCTTAGAAGAAAATCACCAGTTCTTATTATTGAGAAGCCATATTATTCAACTTTATCCACCTATTAAAAGCTAGCAATTACATCCTGATGCCGCATGTATCATTTTAATATGGAATAAAAGAATGCTTAGCATTGGGCATATTTGACTGCTAACAGGCAAAATGTGGAATGAATGGAGGAGTCTAGTGGTATAATTATGAGATTACTGCTTAAGCTTTTGTGCAAAAGTAGAAAAACATTGTGGGCTTTGGGTAGTTTCTCTCCCCCTGAATGCTATCTCAGGACTGTTTTTCTATTGAATCAGTACTCCAACAGCTTAACAGAAATGCACAATAGAGGTTTGTTATTATGTAGATTATCTCATCATACTGCCATGGCTAAGGTAGGAGATAAGTTAATGACAAATGGAGTGGAAGCACTTTTTGTAGAAAATGCTCCCTAGCTCTTGATCTTAAGAATATGCTGCTATCAGTAACATTACATTACATGTTTAGTTTGGTCAGTCCAGGGAGGGGGTTGCCTGATGCTGGAGATTTAAAATCAGATAAATTGTGGGAACTGGATAATTAATTGGAAATCTTTTTAGCTGGCTGTGTGATAATCAAGGCTTTTTTTGATACCAATTAATGAGGGTATTCCTTCCTTGCTTGTTTCTTTCTTTCTTTCTTAAACCAGGGCTGGATTAACTGTTGGACTAAGAGTAAGCTTCTACATTGTTTTGCATTAGTGATGTGATAATTGAAGGTTATCACTTGACATCTGCCATAGTCAGTTACCATGCATCATTGCCTCTGATTATGTGAGAAAATTATCCAACAGCAGGAGCCAAGCTGGGAAGACATAAGCCTATTGTGTGTTGCCTATAGGCAATAATTCCTGTGATCCTTTAGTGCAAGGAAGGCCTCTGTTGAATTTTCCTTAGAAAGTCCATTGAAAATATACAAATGGGCTAAAAAGAGAGTTCATTAAATAATAGCTTATTTAGCTAAATTCTTTTAGTAAAGGATAAATAGGACTTTTGTTCCCCAAGAAAAGCATATATGGTATTTAAGCATATATGGTACCCCATTCCCATAAGGAGATGGGAATGAAGTGGTGATATTAGTGAGAAAACCAGAGACTTACAATTATATAAGCCCTGTTCAGGCATTAGCTTGTGTGAATGAAGATATAAAGATGTGACTGCTGATGGAAAAAGAACCTCCTTTTCCACATACTGATTCAAACCATACATGTCATGACTGAAGTGATATGTATCTTGGTAGGTAGTAGAAACCAGAAGAGAAGGACCAATGGTGGTTGCTGAGTGTAAAAGTAAGGGTCTTGATAAAGTTCTGAGATGTCTGTGCATAAGAAAATCTGATAAAACATAATCTAGTTATCCTAGACCCAGGAAATACTGAGACCATACACAAGACATTGGGTTGAAAATGGGCCACTTTATTTAAATTGTCCTATTTATTCTTTTCTCTGGAGAGTACAATAGGGGAGCAACCTAGTGCAGGAGCAGCTGGGGCAGGAGATTTACCATCAGACCTTCTCCACAGCTTCCCCTGGGTCAAACCCTTGAGCCCCAGGGAGAACCTAAAAGCTGGGTTGTTCCCTAGTTGGCTGTTATCTGTAAGGCCAACCTGAAAGTCCCCCCCCCCACAAGTCACAGGACTTAAAGTGTGGGTTTATTTCCCAGGCCAGCCCTGAGGGAAGTCTCTTTCTTCAACCCCCCTCATCACAGGACCTAAAGAAGCAATTCTAGGGAACTCACTTCACCAAAAGGTGCTCACCATACTATCAAATCTCCCCCCCCTCCATATGCCAGGCGACCACCTATTTAAAACACCACCCTGGCTAATTGCCCAATTCTGCAGTTAACAGTGTGGTGTAGGCAAAACCAAACCAAAACAAAATGTGGAAAGGGGTAAAAAATTCCTACCTGGCTCAGAAACAACCACAAACATCACACTGTATCAGCAGTGGGAGGGTGGTTTGAATGATCTTAGAAGAGGAAGAGGCAGCTGGCAGCAGGGCCTTAAATAGCCTTTGGGCCCACCTGTCCCTCCCTCCCCCCATTCTCATACATGGTGCTAGCACCATGTCACAGATTAATTGGCGTCAGCTTCCTGACCAGCCAGCGAATACACTTGCCTCTCCTCATGACTGTGCTGGATGGTGGGGATTTGAATTCTGTCATACAAGACAGAGGGGGTAAGAACTGTGTAATAGTCTTGTAGAAAGAATCTGTAAGAAATATATGAAAATAGGAGATTGACAGTGGAGAGAGGAGGGATAAAGTAGTCAATTAACATTCCATGTTTGGTGTGGAGGCATACCAAAGGATCTTCTTGAGGGCCACTCTTGGAATCTGTGGCAAAGAAGGTTGGGCTTCCCTCCTTCATTTTTTTTTTCCCTGCAGGAGAAGAACTTGTTGTGTTATGTTAGGTTGCTGCTGAAAGAGTTTTAACTAAGTGCTTTTATTTCATTTTTTTAATTAAGGGTTTTTAATTATGTTGATTTTTTTTTAAAAAAAATTCTCAATTGTTTGAATGTTACTATTCAAAGTGTCCCATAGTAGTATCTTTGGCCAAATCATGGGATATAAATGTAATAAATAAATAAATACCTGAATTAGCCCGTGATGCCATTTTTTTTAAAGTTACACTGCCCCTCTTATCACCATAGCCAGTTGTTGAGAATTGGGCCTGTGAAATCCTAAATTATTTATTTCATTTATATGCCACCTTTCTCCCAAACTGGGATCAAAGGTGGCTTCCAGATGTAGAGGTAGCTTCCAGAAGTAATTTGACCTTTGAAAATAACCACTCATTCTCCATTCCAGATACACAACATATTGAACTGCAAGCAAAGTTCTTGGTAGCCTTCATTTCAGAGTTTAAGTTCAAATACAGTTAACAAATTCAGGGTTTTTTTTTAAGGAAATATAGCAATGTTACACATCATAAGTTTGTGCCTGGAAACAGATTTCTTTTTTTTTTTAACTGCCACCAAGTGAACTTCAACTTATGGTAACCCTATGAATGAAAGACCTACAAGTCATCCTGTCATCAACAGCCCCCCTGTTCAGGTCTTATAAACTCAGGGTTGTGGATTCTTTGATTGAATCTATTCACCTGTAATGCCGTCTTCCTCTTTTCGTACTGCCATACACCTTGCCAATCATTATTGTTCTTTCTAGTGAGTTATGTTTTCTCATTATATGACCAAAGTACAACAGTCTCAGTTTAGTCATCTTGGCTTCTAGGAAGAGCTGGGGCCTATTTTTCTCAAGGACCCATTTAGTTGTCTTTTGGCAGTCTAGGGTATTTGAGAAACTCTCTTTCATATCTCAGATGAGCTTATTCTCTTCCTATCAGTCTTCTTCATGGTTTACCTTTTAAAAATATATATACAAGTTGGAAGCACAATGGCATGGACAGTCCCAACTTTAGTATTCAATGATATATTTTCTCTTTACCACATTTTTTAAAAATTACTCCCTGTATTGTGCTCCCGTGTCCACCAGACTCCTTCCTGGCACTCTGCCCCTCGATGCCGCTTCTGGTTGCCCTTGCTATTCCAGGTCCATGAAGCAGGCCTGCATCATATGACCAAAGCTGGTAACATGCAGGGGCCTTGTCACATGGTGTGGCTGGCTGCCTGGACCTGACAGAGCAAGAAAAATGGCAGCGGTGGCTGCAGCAATGGGTCAGTGGTCCTGTGTGGATGCCAGCCTGTTTTCTTCAGGTACCTGGGGCAGAACGGGCCACCTCTGCAGCAAGAATACACTGGCTAGTTGTAGAACATGACGTCTTTTGGTTTAATTTCTTGGATCTTGTGGAAGAGGTCTATTCCTTTCCCTTTTTTAGTTGTCATCTTCTATTTTTCTGCATTTATTATTATAGTAATCATTAGAAAATATAGAAAACATTTGCCCTGTCCCTATAATGGGAGCTTTGTTATAAAATCATTTAAAATATGGATGTTCCCTATAATCTGCACACAAGTCGCTGAACAGTTGCATTCAGAGTTCTGACTCCGTTTCTGTCCCTTTTAATTTTTATTTTATTTTATTTTATTTTGCTTCTTGACTGTTCTTAATTGCTTGAAGAATTTCATCTGTCATCCATTGAGACTTCTCTTTCTTTGTGGCTGCAGATGGTGCCTTTTTTCATTCCTCCCTGACAATATCCATAGCCTTACTCCAGACTTCTTATTGCTCCTGCTCAATTAGGTTCTTATTGCTCCTGGTCCATATCTATTTTTTATATTATCTTCATAATTTGTCATATTTAAATTCTACAGGGATGTTCTTCAGGTTGTACTTTGGCACAATGATTGATTTGGTGTTCTATAGCTTTACTCTAAGGTTTGATATGATCAGTTCATGGTCTGTTCCACCATCTACTCCAGTCTTGTTTCTACAGAGAGAATGGAGCATCTCCATCTTCTGATTCCAATTATGTAGTCTATCTGATTTCTATAAGGGCTATCAGGTGATGTCCATGTATGCAGTCACCTGTTAGAGTGCCTGAAGAATGTGTTTGCAATGAATAAACTGTTGGCTTGACAAAATTCAGTGAGTCACTCTCCTGATTCATTTCTTGATCCTTGGCCAAATTCTCCTACAATGTTTGGTTCTACTCTGTTGCCTATTTCTACATTCCAATCACCTATTATTACCAATATGTCCTGTTTTGGTAGGTGCTCAATTTCCTCCTGGACTCCAGAATAGAATCTTTCCATTTCTTCTTCTTCTGCCATTTAAATTGGATCATAAACTTGGTTATATTGATGGGATTTCCCTGAAGACTTATTTATATTATTTGTTCAGACATTGCATTATAGCCTTTGACCGCTTTTACAACATGTCTCATCACTATTAATGTCATCCCATTTCTTCTTAGATTTTCATTTCCTGAGTAAAATACCATGTAGTTTTCTGACTGAAAATATCCCATTCCTGTCCATTTTAGCTCACTCACCACAAGCATTGCAATGTTTATATGTTGCATTTCTTGTTTTACTATGTTTAGCTTCCCTTGACTCAGGCTTCTCACATTCCCTGTTCCTATAATTTGTGTTGTGCAGCTTTAGACTTTCCTTTCACCTCTGAGCATGTCAACAGCTGAATGTTCTTTTAGCTTTAAGCCAGTTTTGTCATTAGCCATAGCACTTGGCCTCTGTTCTTCCCCAGTAGCTTGTTGAGTGTCTTCCGACCTGGGAGTTTCATCTTCTGGCACTCTCTCTTGTTTCATTTTGGATTATAGGGTTCTCAAGGTAGAAAGCTTTAAGAGTGGTTTGCCATTGCCTTCTTCTGCAAAATACTAATAGGGGTTAGGTACTGTGCCAAAGCTGTTGTCTCTGAGAGATCCTCTGCCAGTGCCATCCGCCACTACTGCTGTTGCCCAGTAGCAAAAAAGTTACCAAATCTTAATTTTAATAAGTTTAATGTAGCAATCATATTGAAAATTAAATTTGTATTATTTGAAATTCAATGTTAAATACAATATTAATTGGATGAAATATTATGACAGGCAGCATGAAACCAATGTCTCTCTGGAGGATCTTTATTTCTGGCTTAATAAACACTCTCCTGGATCCAACATCTGGAGTGAGAGATTCATTTTGCATATGACCTTGGTAGAGACAGCACATTAGAAGTATAGGTTTAAATTAACAACTTACTATTAAAATCATCTTTTTACAAAACACCCCCCTCCAGCTCTCCATAGCCTCTGTTCCTATATCAATATTACTTTGCTGCTTTTGCACCTGAAGCAAGGACATATGTAAAATAGTCCTTTCTGATTTCTGATGTCAGTTCTGCTTTGTGTACTCACAGAAGGCAGATGGTGGCACATGAAAATATTTCCTGATAACGCCTTCTTTTCAAGACTCCACTATACTTCACCAAATGGGAAGCCTCTTTTTACTGATGCCCACCAGGAATTGACTTTGAATGTAACTTTACTAAAAACTTAAGACATAAAAACTTACAGGTGCTTGATTTGTCTGTTGTCAGCACACAGAATTTCTGTGATAAAAAATGAAGTAGATTACATGTATTTCTTCTTTACTCACAAGCAAAACATTTGCCCTGTCCCTGTAATGGGAGTTTTGTTATGAAATCACTTAAAATATGGGTGTTTCCTGTAAGGTGTCCAAGGCACCCTGTAGCTTCACACTGTACAAGAAAGTAAGCAGTGTTGCATGCTGAAACTCTTTGTATCAAAACACACAGGATGTGTTTGCACAAAGGGAAAAAATGCATTGTTTGTATTAGTGGAATCTCCAAATGGAAATACTCAACAAAGGATGTAATGTCTCTCTCTCTCTGGCTTTTCTTCGCAAACGAAGATTCAGGAAGGACTCATCCCGCGCTTTCTGCAAGCGCGCTGATGACTAAAAAGGCCAATCCGAGATAAACAAGTCCGGTTGCAAAAAGCACAGCAGAAGGTCTCCTTGGGTGATGTTTTTGGGTTGTGATTCTTTCTGCGTTGTCGTTTCTCTTCAAGACTTGTTCGTCGTGAGTTCTCAAATAAGGCTGCAGCATTGTGGATAGTGCGTCTCCATGCCTCCCGATGTGAGGCCAGGGCGGACCACTGATGGTGATCAATTTGGCCATGCCTGAGATGTTGTTTCAGGGAGTCTTTGTATCGCTTTTTTGGAGCGCCCCTCTTACGCTGACCCGTGGCGAGTTCACCGTAGAGTAGTATTTTTGGGAGACGATGGTCCTCCATCCTAGAAACGTGCCCTGCCCAACGCAGCTGTGTTCTCAATATCATGGCCTCAATGCTGGTGATCCCTGCTTGCTCAAGGACAGCAACATTCGTCACATAGTCAGTCCAGTGTATATTTAGGATTGTGCGTAGACAGCGCTGATGAAAGCGCTCGAGGAGTCGTAGGTGGTGGCGATAGGTGACCCATGTTTCAGATCCATAAAGGAGGATAGACAGTACGATGGCTCTATACACACTGATTTTTGTGCTTTGCCTCAGGTGTTTATTGCTCCAGACTCTTTTGTGAAGTCTTCCAAATGCACTATATGCCTTTGCTAATCTGTGATCGATCTCTTTGTCAATCTTGGCATCTGAGGAGATGATGCTTCCCAGGTAGGTGAACTGCTGAACGGACTTGAGCACAGGTTTGCCGACGGCAATGTGGGGATGGTGGTGTTCGTCCTGTGGTGCAGGCTGGTAAAGAACTTCTGTTTTCTTCAGGTTGACTTCTAGCCCAAACAGCTCTGCAGCTGTTGCAAAGCAGGATGTTAGGCGCTGCAGAGCTGCTTCTGTGTGGGCAACAAGGGCAGCATCATCGGCGAAGAGCAGCTCACGGACTAGATAGTTTAGAGTCTTAGTGTGAGCCCTCAGACGGCTTAAGTTAAACAAGCTACCATCAGTACGGTAGCGTATATAGATGCCGTCGTCTTCTTCAAGCTCTGCCATAGCCCTTTGGAGCATCATGCTAAAGAAGATTGTAAATAAAGTTGGTGCAAGAACACAACCTTGCTTCACTCCATTAGTTATTAGAAAGGGTTCTGAAAGAGCATTGCCATATCTGACTTGACCATGCTGTCCCTCGTGTAGCAAGATAATCATTTTAAGGCATTTGGGGGGACATCCTAGTCTTTCCAGGATCTGCCACAGACCTTTTCTACTTACAGTGTCAAAGGCTTTGGTGAGGTCGACAAATGTTACATAGAGACCCTTGTTCTGCTCCCTACATTTTTCTTGCAGTTGCCTAAGGGCAAATACCATGTCTGTAGTACTCCTATTGGCTCTGAAGCCACATTGGCTTTCAGGGAGAAGTTCTTCTGCAATAGCAGGAACTAACCTGTTGAGGAGTATCCTTGCAAGGATTTTTCCAGCAATAGAGAGCAGTGTTATGCCTCGATAGTTTGAGCAATCGGATTTTGCTCCTTTTTTCTTGTACAGGGTGATGATGACTGCATCTCGGAGGTCTGATGGCAGTTCCCCTTTTTCCCAGCAATTCACAAGGAATTCGTGGAATTTTTCGTGGAGTGCATGACCTCCGTGTTTCCAAACTTCAGGTGGGATTCCATCAATCCCAGCTGCCTTGCCGTTTTTCATCTGCTGTATGGCCTTAAGGGTCTCTTCCAAAGTGGGAGCTATGTCCAATTCATTTTTCATTGGTTTTTGTATCATATATTGGATAGCTGAGGCTTGGACTACTCGGTTGGCGCTAAAGAGACTTTGAAAATGTTCAGCCCAACGATTTAGGATGGAGGCTTTATCAGTAATTAATGTTTGACCATCTGTACTGTATAAGGAGCTTTGGACCTGATAAGTAGGTCCAAACACTGCTTTAAGAGCTTCATAAAATCCTCTATGATCACCCAGATCTGCACAGCGTTGTGTCTTTTCTGCTATATTGATCCACCACTTGTTCTGCATATCTCGGAGTTTTTGTTGTAGTTTGCTACATGTGAGGCGGAAAGCTGCTTTTCTTACGTGACAGGTTGGCTGGGCGAGGTATGCCTGGTGAGCAGCTCTCTTCCTTGCCAACAGCTCCTGGATCTCTTGGTTGTTTTCATCAAACCAGTCTTGATTTTTCTTGTGGGAGAAGCCAAGGGATTCTTCTGCAGACTGGAGGATACTGTTTTTGATATGTTGCCAAAGCACTGTAGGAGAAGGATCTGTAGGATGGTCTTCAAGTTTCGTTTGTAGATTTGCCTGGAAGTTGTCTCTCATGGTAGCTTGTTGAAGATTGTTGACTTGGAGTCTCTTCTTTAAGATGCCACCCCTCTTAGGTTTGAACTTAAGATGAAGATTTAGTTTACATCTGACAAGGCGATGATCTGTTTGGCATTCTGCACTGGGCATCACTCGTGTATGTAATATATATTGATATACTCCAAAGTGCAGAGTAAATAGCTAGTGTCAGAGTTCATATCTAATATGCTGAATTGCCCACTAGTTTTCAGAGTCATGGAAAATATTGTAATTGGAAATGGATGCAATGTATTCCTGTTGTATAAAAAGCAATTCCCCCACAAACAACAATAAGTGACACAGCATTTCTAGCATTCTGTACTATCAATTGCATGCAGTATGTGTGTAAGTATATTTGTGATTCTGTCTACGTGTGTGAGACAACATATGGTTTTGTGGTATTGTTCTACAGCTAGGTCAATTCATGGTCTCTGCTGTATTGATTTATGTGTAGTTTTTTATATAGTGGTTCTCAATAGGGAAAAAGGTCTTATGACTACTGCTGAGTAAATAATCCTCCCTCTTTCTTTATTAAAAATCACTTAATGCTTCATGGCTTCTTTAGTACTGATTTGTGAAGTGTTTAAGCACTATAATTTATGAATCTGACAAAGGTCAATTCATTTCTCAAAATAGGAGGCTGTGCATTATCTAGTTATGTTTATTTGTGGAAATGTGGTCTATGTCACAAGTCTGAAGCATGATACAAAGTTATATTAACAAATTCTAATAGAGTCAAAATACAGAGTGTATTCAGATGATGCAGCTATTTTGAGGTTTTCGTCAATTTGCTTTTGTAAATCTAGAAGAAGATTTATTTGATGAATAGCAATGCCCTCCCCTCTCTCATAGTGACAGAACATAACAGGCAGGGATTTTATTGTCAGAAACTGCAGCAACATACATTGGTGACCTAAAATGGTTGCCTGAGCTGTGTGAGAATTGACAGGTCACATAACTGTAATCTACTTTACATAGTCAAAGAGCAAAAGCCATAGTTCTTGATGTTCTGCATAGGCCTGTTACAAAACACATTTCCTATGGTGAACAGATTTGTGCTCAAAACTTACACTGAACTTGCTACTTAAATAATAAGTTGTCGTTGTTCGTGTTTTTCTTGTTCTGAGACTTCAAGCTCAACATATGGAGTTGTATTCCAAACAGTAACATTTCCAAGCTCTGTGCTCTCATATGTTCCAAGGGTCACATACTTTCGGATAGTTCAGAACTATTGGGAGGCATTACAAATGAGAAGCCACTGTTAATTTTTCATATTTCACTTTCTTTCTGAACCAGTGCTGAGACTTCATAAATTTAGCTGGTTGACGAAAAAGCCTGCTTTTGGAGAGCTTCACCAGTGTGCCACTGCTATAGGTTTTCTGGATGTATCTCTCTGAATGTAATTCATCTTCATTCCTTCTGAGTTGACAGGATAGAACCTTCTTACAAATTTTACAGCAAGCAATATTTTTATTGCTGTTCAGGAAAGACACCTAAGGGGGTTTCTATTTTATTTTTAGGGACATTTCTGGATGTTTTCACTATTATGAATGATGACCTCTCCATCCCAAGGAAAAAAAGTGTAACTGTCATGTGTTTTTATAGATTGCTCAGATAGTTTGATTTATTATAGCACCATCCAACCATCCAGTGCTGAAACTGCTCCTTATAAAGGACTGAATATTGCCCCACTCCCTATGTGGAGTATGCCTCATTCCAAATTCAAAGCATCAGTAAAGGAAGAGGGCTGAGACATAACCAACTTGTTTAAGACATAAAAGTAACTTGCATTAAATACTCAGTTAAAAACAGAAAAAACTGATATTGCCCACACAATATATGTGCCTTTACATTGTGCACAAGTAACAGAAGATTCAGCCTTCAGGTAGAAGAGTCCATTATGCCACATCATGCTGTAGGGAAGGTATACTGTAAAAATAAACATTCTGCACAAAGCAAACTATTGCATTAGGAAAAATATTCTCACATTGCCCGATCTCTGCTGCAGTATTAGCCCTTTTTCGCTGGCCCTCCATAGTCTGGAATATGTTGGTGATGTCATCTCATCCTGACATTTGGAGTACCACTTCCATGGTCAACTGCTCTCTAGCAAAATGCTGGTTGGAGCTCCTCCAGAAAGAACTTTGGGCAAGGAACTGTCTTTGTTGTAAATGAAGCAAAGCCACTCTGACTTATTAGGCAGCTAGAATGAAACTACCCCAGCATAAGTCGCAATTGAAGGATTGCTGCTCCAGCCTGTGGTGAACAGCATCCCAAGGAGAATTCCATCCATGATTTTTGCTAAATCATTAGAGACTCATCTCCCTTCTCTATTTCAAGGGTTAGGCTTGGGAGATTATGGAGGAAGCCTCTGAAAACTGGATGGGAAATCTCCATGGATAGGATTTGGCCTGTGGCTTGGAGGTTCCATAATTAGGTAGAGAAGTGGGTGTGAACGTTCTTGCCTGAACTGAAGGTTCTAATTCCATTTTTAAAAAAAATATAGCTGGCATCCTGTTGAGAAGTTACAAATGTGTAAGATAGACTTTTACATTCATTTTCAGTATCTATGTTTACAATGGTGGCACAATTTTCCCAGAAAAAAAACCATGTCTTTTTCGTGTTGTTTCTTCAAAATGATGTACCAGTGGTATCTGACCCCAGAATGATTAGCCAAAATGTATAAAGGATGTCAAAATACTTGTTGGAAGTGTGAAGCCCATGAGGGTATGTTCTTCCACATGTGGTGGACATGTGAGAAGGCAAGAAAGTTTTGGGGGCAGATACAGGGACTGCTGCAAGAAATTTTTAAAATTAAGTTTCCAATGAGTCCATAGTTATTCCTGTTGGGCATCCCAAATAAAGACTTAAAGGTAATAAATTATAGAATATTATAGAATACTACATTACATGATTTTAGCAGCCAGAACAATTTATGTGCAAAACTGGAAAAAAAGTGGAAACACCTGAAATAAATGCATGGATTTTTTTAAAAAAATACTTAACTTAGCTGAAATGGATAAATTGACTATAATGATTAAGGAGAAATCCTTAATAGTTTTTTTTTTTTTTTAAGGATTGGGGATTATTTTTGTATTCTATTTAAAAAAAAGAAGGAATGCTCTTGGGTTTTGAATTTTGAAGAAGATAAAACACCCGGAAGATTATTTGACATTAGTTATTAAATAGACAAATAAATGGCATTATAAATACAGATGTTGTCTCTAGTTTATTGAGCGGGAAGTCAGTTGAAGGGTATATGTGGATGTAAAATGTTTTGTGTGTTTATTTACAGTTGTCCCTCCATATCAATGGATTTGGTATCCACGGATTTAAGTATTCACAGTTTGAAAATATTCTTTAAAAAATAACAATCCAAAAAACAAACCTTGATTTTATGAGGGACACCATTTTGCTATGCCATTACATATAATGGGACTTGAGTATTCAAGGATATCTACAGGGGGTCCTAGAACCAAACCCCAGAGAATATGAAGAGACAACTGTATAGCATATATAGATGTTTGTAATTTGTATAATATATGTTTATTGAGTAATAATAATGACACATATATACGTGCACACACAATGGTGGCACTGTTGCCACAACTGCAAATGCTCCTCCCAACCAACCTTAACAGACAGAAGCTACACTGAGCAATAGAGGTCTGTTCTCCTGGTGATTGGGATGCTACAGGATGGCATTTTCAGCCCCTTCCCACCAGTGATTTGCAATGCAACTATCAGAAGCAGGACCTCTGTCACAACTCCTTTTAGCCCCCGTAGATCACTGGCAGAAGGGGGCTGGAAACATCACCTTGTTGTGTCTGGATTGCCATCAGAGCAGATCTCCATTGCTCTGTGCAGCTGCTGGCTGTTAACATAGGTTTAATGAGTTGGAACAGGAGATGATGCATAGTTACACTAACTATATGGGGTATGCAGGATCTCAGCCAACATTTTAAGCTTATTTGTTTACATATGAAATTATAATATCTCCCTTTATTGCTGTAATATGGATCCCATGGGGGGAAGGAAGTAATTTTTTTTTTCTCAGACCAGACACACAGAGACAAAACTCTGAAAGAGTAAAAGTGCCTTTAAATTTGAGGAATGGTGAGGAGGAAGGATTAGCTGGACAAAAGGATTATCATGCAATCAGAAAGTGAGAAAGGATATGTGCTATTTTGCAGGCAACTTATTTATTTGTTTGTTTTATTGCATTTGTATTTCACCTTTCTCCCAAGATGGGTTCGTAGGTAAAGTTCAAAAGATAATTTTAGATGATTCCTACATTTAAGATGTCGTTTGGATTTTAAAAATATATATGTGTCATGTCTTTTACATCTATTGAGATAAAAAAAAAACCTGTTGACATATAATTCCTGGAATTTTAAAAGTCAAAGGACAGGAGGGGAATGGAAATAAGCTGGATCTTTCATTAAAATGGCTAGAATTTCTTATAGTTAGAGAAAGAGCTTCAATGCCCCCATGTAGCTCACTGAAGCCTCAACCAGAACATTAGGTTTGGAAATTAATTTGCTAATGTTTGCCACTGGAAATTGGGAAGATTGTCATTGTTGGCAATACCATCAATACATGAAAAAGTTTAATTTGTTGTATTGTGTTAAGTTGTTACATTAAATGTTTGTATTCAAAGCAGGGATTTGCACAGAACGGCATGGTGTTTGGTCCACCGACCCCATGAAATGAACAATAATAATGGCCAGAAAAGAAAAACAGACAGGGAAAATTCTCTTTTATTAAAATTTAAATGGAAGAATGGATGGATGGATGGATGGATGGATACACTGTAACCCTGCTTTGCACTTTCTTCAAAGGTCATTCCAAGTCTTTATTATTTATTTTTGTTAATGATATGATATCACATGCATATCTTGATGTTCCTTCCTCTACTTTTCAGATGCACCCCATGCACCCCTTTTGGTCCACTACAGCCCTCACATTCTAATGAATTCTAGTAAACTGTGAAAATTAATTTGTTCAAATGTAAGATTAGCTTCAGTCATCAGTAAATCCATGGAGCTCAGGCACATTGTGGGGAATCTGGTGAATTAATAATTTAAATAATTAATTAACACATTTTCCAAGTTCTGGTTTCATATTTATGAGCAAAACATATAATGAATTAATCAAATTAATATTTGCAGTGTAAGTTATGTAATACATGGTAAAGATTCTAATGTTTGTGTGATGATGCACTTTTTTTTTCAATTTGAGTAATTTAAACAGGCTTTCAAAAATTCAACATTTTCATTGTATCATTTAACTGTATATTTTGTTATTCCTTTTCTCTCTGTGCACATATGTGTATACCTCGTACACATATATTTTAGATTATATGCCTTTGGCAGGACCTAATGTTTCTGTTTGTTTTACTGTAAAGTGACATGTAAATCAATGGCACTATATAAATAAACAATAATGATAATGATGCTCATCTTCATCATCATCATTTTCTGATACAGAATTTGGATTATCTGAATGCATTTTTTTTTTAAAAAAAATCCATCCCATTCATAGACGTGGACCATTTAAAGAAGCAGCACACTAAATTGTTGATTTTAAAACATGCATCATTGGTTACCTGGATGAAGTTCTGCATTTAGGACATTATCAGACCACCCTCCATTATTGTTCTTTTGCCAGTATATTTTGTGCCATTTTTATGCCAGCAAAAGTCCCCCCCACACAAACACATGAGACCTTATGTTCTGTAGTGTGAAAAGACAGCTCAGGCACTAATGGAGAGTGAATGGTGCTCTGTTCACTTCTGCGCTCATGATCTCCACAAATCTCATAAGAAGACATGAGTGCAAGAAATTTAAAAATAAAGGTAAAATAAGATATAAAACATTCACACAAGCACAAAAAACACACTAAAAAAATTACAAGTAAACTGGAGAGATTAAAAAAAAAAAAGAGTGTCCCCTACATGGCTGTCCTGATCTCACCTGTAAGTGTTCTGTCATTCACGCTGTATTCCCATGAGCACAATGGCATGAAGTTTCAAATGCTGACAATGCTGGCAATAAAGCACATGGGAAGGTCAATTGATGGCTTGGCTCATCAATAAAATAGAACAGCTTTTTGACAAGATATGTTGAGGAAAGGAAAATGTCATCTGGTATGTGCACCCTTTCACGATCATTAGGCATCCTTATAACACCATATTTGCCACATATGATAAAGTCCTTGCTGTTCAGGCCACCTAATGTTTCAGGGTTGTTGTTTTTTGAAATTATTTTATTATTTTATTTTAGTCTTTCTGGTTTAAAACTGAACCATTTTTTCATCATGAAATTTAATGGAAAATATATAAGGAAATATCACAGAGAATCATGATCAATGGTTGCTTCCATTTTTTATGAAAAGTTCATAGAGGGTGTTTTATTCTAGGCTTCTCTCTCATACTCTCTCTGGTTAAAATAAGCAAAATTGGTTGCTCTCTGTAACAGATTCAACTCCATCTCCATTCAATATTGTAAAAGGGTAGCTGATAATTACACCAAGCATATTTCTGTGCTTGGATAAGCATCAGGGTAGTTGTGTAGGTTATAATTCAAGTCTCCTTTGCATCAGTGAAGTAAGAAATAACTGTTGGGTTATATTAAATGAGAACAAATTTGACTCTTGAGTTGACATTTACTTAAATATAATGTTCTAGTTTCAGGTGCTTGCAGATTTTGTTGTAAAATATGTATATTTGTAATTTACATGTAATCCAGCACACATTTAAACAGGTTTTAAAATGCACCAACAAAATCAATGAGATTCCGTGCTAGATTGCAGCACTACTACAATGCAGACATGGCTGTCGTGCCACACATTTTGACTTAAAACATGAGCAGCAATTGTAACTTTTTCAATTAATTTAAACAGTAGTTTTCTTTAATCAGCAGTTTGCCCACATGAATGTTGTTAACATTACCCTTACGCCAAATACGGTCATGCTGAAAATTACATGCTCTGTTGTCACTCTTTAATGTTAAAATTAAACTTTTAATTTTTGTAAGCAATTTAATTATGTTGCCTGTATTAGGTTGCATTTTAATTTTAATTAGAATTACAATTAATTATGTCCTGTTCTCAGTGCTCTGCTGATTAATGTGAGGAGTGGGTAGTGGTTTGAATTTTTGTTTGGTTGGTTTTTTTGCATAAGTTACATAACAAATAGGCTTTTCTCCATCATCCAAAGACTGTAATTGCAGACCTCTTGAACTTTCCAATTCAAGTATTATAATAAAGCATATCTGGTTAAAAGAGAAGGCTTGTGTGATCTAAATGTATAAAATGTACTTCAAATGAGGGATGGCATGTTATATATTTGTGAAGTATATCATCTGGAGCTAACCAGCATTAAGGCAAAATCTAAAACAAAAGTAGTAAAGCAAATGAAGACAATGAATGTTAAGGGATGGAAAGTGTTAAATATACACCCATTGCCAGATTTGGATTAGTAGACATTGATCTCTTCACCAAGAATGCTATCTACCTAGAACTGGCAGTCACCACCACAAACATCTGTATCACATGGGGTTTTACCAGTAGAGAGAGTGATGTAATTGTCTCAAGGGAGGGGGATAAGATGTCAGGGGAGGACCCGTGTCAGCCATTCAGCCTTCTTGTCTCTTTATCAGTTCTGCTCTGAAATAAGAAAGAACTATGCATGCTAGCCTTCTATCTTTAAAGATCCTGCTTGTGACACATAATCTATTACATTGCTAGTTTTGAAGTGAAATTAACTGCTAGCCAGACAAGTTGTATTATATGGAATATGGGGGGAAACAGTATTTTTATTTTTTATTTTTTTCTGTGATTCTTTAATTATGGGGAAATGAAAAACATATCATTTCACTGTAATTACACAATCACAGCAAAAATAAAAACAAAAAATAAAAAACCCTGGAAGGCACAGAATTAAAAAAACAACATTGGCCTGCTTGGGAATAGCGGGGGAATGGGGGAGAGAGGGGGAGAGGAGGAGAATCATGCCCCCTCATGCCACGTAACTGCCATCATATTATTACTGCAGCAGAAAGAACTTATTGTACCAGGGGGGCTAATGGAATAGCAGCTATATTGGGAGCCATTGACAGGTGTCCCTCATCAATGAAAAGGTACACTACAGAAACAAATGAAATGCAAAGCAGCAATAGGATCGATATGCTGTTGTGTTAGAAGTACTGACCAAATAATATCTTGCTGTAATTATGAACTACCAGCCTCATGTGATTATGTCCCCCTGCTCGCTCTATCACACAACGACATTAAAATCTCCAAGATATTGTGACTGTTAAGCCATTAAAATGACTACACCTTCAAAAGGGTTGCCTGGGCTCATTTAACGGCCTTCTCCTCAAGCAGCAAAATGTTTTGAGCCAGCCCTGAGCTATTATAAGGTCGGAACCTGCCAACTATTCCAGGTCTACATTACTTATGACTGACAAAGCCAAATGTGGCTCACGTAGCCTTCAATACTCATGGATCAACTAAGATTACCAGGGCTAGTCCTTGGCATTCCCAGATTCTCACCTAATCTTCAGCATTCCACATTTCCTTCTGTTGCCAGTAAGTCAAATATTGCTTGGTATGACCAGTAAAAGGAGCTCAAAGTGCTTTGTACTCTGTTAAACAAGGAAGAGCTGTGACCCCCTGCTCTAAAGAGAACACAGGGCAGAATCTTGTGCATTCCAGATTGTGTGATCTCAACAGCCATCCTGGCTACAGAAGAGTGAGGCAGGTGGCAGCTGCAGTGATGGGCTGGTGTGGCGGTCTGGACTCCTGCAGTCACATGGCCCCCGATCTGTTTTAATTGGGGTGGAGTGGGTTTAACCAGTTTTTTTTTAAAACACTATAATGAACCTTACCCCATCTCTCCCACCCCTTTCTTGGCCCCATCTTTGCCCTGGGGATTGTGAGGGCTGCCTGGGGGCAAAATAGGGCAAAAGCCCTGCATCGTTTGGACTGCAAGGCTTCAATATGGGGACAAGATTGGGCAAATTGCCTATGCAGACAAGCCCCTAATCTCTGGAGCAGCAGGTAACAAGCTTGCTCCATAATTTATTTGACATCTCATCAAATATGTAAATATGGCTATCATATCACTCAGAGATCCAAATCAGGAAAAAAGTGGGATAGAAATGAAGGATTTTATCAGACACAAAACACACTAAGGTTCCTGTCCCACTATTAGCCAACCAGTTCCTATCCTGGCACAATATCAGACTTACCTCTGGGAGCATTAAAAATCAGCCCAGGTGTGAACGTAGCACTAATGGAGCTCCATTCACTTCCTGGTTAGAGATCTTGCCAATACTGTACTTGCAAGAAGACGTGAGCATAGCAAATTAAAAAAAATAAAGAAAAATGAAAACAGAAAAAGTTTACACAAGCACAGAAACACACCTTAAAAAGTCCAAGTAACCCTGGGAGGTTAATAAAAAGACTGTTGCCTACCTGGTTTTTGCAAATTCACCCGGATGTTTTCTGGCCGGACCGGCCATTGACTCGCATTCATGTGAGTACAATGGTGTGAGATTTCACACGCCGGCAGTACTGGCAGTAAAGCACCATGGGGGATCAATTGATGGCTTGAGCCATTAATAAAAAAGTACAGGTTTTGGCCAGTACATAAACACAAAAGGGTGATGTAGTCTGGTATGTGTGCCCTTTCGCGTTTATGTGGTGTCATTATGATGCCGTATTTGGTGCATCTGATAATGTCCAAAGATGATGATGATAATGATGATGATGACAACTTGCAGTCTTTTCTTCTCCAAGCTAAACATGCCCAGCTTCCTAGACTATTCCTTATAGGTCTTGATTTCCAGACCTTTTAACCATCTATACTATTTAAAAAAAAACAAACCTGTTTCGGGGTAAAAAATATGAATAGGAAGTCATTCGTATGCATACGATCCGCCTACATGATTTTTTTACCCTCCCTAAACTCTCTATGACCCCCTTCCCCAGCTGGCTGGAGCGAGCTAGCCAAGCGGCAGTTTTAAATCTCCCGCCACTTTATTTCTTTCTTTCTTTAAAAAAGTGTCTGCTTTGCGGACATTCGGTTTTCCCTAGTTACAATGTAAAATTTCACAGACTCACCCGACTCTCACTTAGCCGGGAAGCCAACATGGTGGCCACTCCCAATTCCCCTCCTTGCTAGCCCTGCCCCCTCTACTTGGCCAGCCAATCAGATTACACTGACTGTTCGTATGTGTGTGAACGGGGCATACAGACAATCAGCCATTCGAACAGCTGTATGGATTTTATGCCAAGATCCGCTACTCCTTCCGAACACCGAATCCATGTAGTTTACGGGGGATTCGCTAGCCCCCCTTCTGAATGACACGTACGAATCCAAACGACCATGTGTACGGAAAAGTGATCTTCCAAACGGTGTTCGTATTTTTTTTTACAATGTAGATGGGCCCATAATAGTCACCCTCCTCTGGACACACTGCAGCTTAGCAATATCCCTCTTGAGCTCTGGTGCTCAGAACATACTATTTGAGGTGAGGTCTGACCAAAGCTGAACAGATTGACTTGTTTTGTTTGTTTTTGAGATTTATATAAACTTTTTAGTTTGAGGATAGTTTTACTGGTTTTCTTTTGTCTGTCTCCCTTCCTTTTTGATATACTAATCCTCTGTATATGCTTATTTGGCAGGGTTTTACAGTACAATGGGAAAAAATTGTTAGAAGTCAAAACATTGGTAAAAATTTACAGGCTACTTCCTTTCAGAGACTTTTCTGAAGAGCAATATCCCATTCACCTTAATAATGTATTCATACACATTTCTGCACAGAAGGAAGCCCAGTGAGTTCAATAGGACTTTATTCTAGCTAAATGGGTACAGAATTGAATCTGAGGCATTCTAAAAGGCCATTGGAATGCAATAATGTCTTTATTATAATATTGTTTTGATTCAACTATATCATTCTTAACTAATTTCATTCCATTTATCTGCAGGACCTAAAAAATTGCATTATTTTCCCCAGAGCCTTCCTCATTTTTCTCCTAAGAACCCTGTGAAGTAGGCTAAACTGAGAGTCTACAACTGACCACATGAATGTTATGGGGAGTCTGGGATTATACTTGATATATAATTGGCATTGGGCAGGTATGAACAAGAGTTCATGCTGTAGCCACAGGGCTGAAAGGCATCTGAACTTATGGGCAGGTCTGATAAAACCATTCTGATTTGATAGTAATGTATTATATAATATTACATTTATTGTTAAGTATACTACACACATGGTTTGGGGTTTTGTGGTGGGTTTTGTTCTTTTTTTCAGGCTTTCCTAAATTCAGTGCATACATTCCATGGTTTCTTTGCTTAAAATAGTAGTTTCGTGTATTCTTCATCATTGATAATTTTTGCTTTCTGGTTGCTTCATAATGCTCTTTTGACCACACTCTGATACTGCTCAACAATGTCTTCATTTTTATCTGTGAAATGCTCGAGAGTATGAACTCACCATTTATGCTAACCCACCAGAGATTCAGGAGATTTTCAGACTACACTGTTATAGTGTTACTATTCCACTTTAACTGCTTTGGTTTCCTCCTGGGGAATTCTGGGGTTTGTAGTTTAGTGAGGCCTAAAATATCTGGCTGAGAGTTGTAAATGCCCCTCCCTAAACTGCAAATCCCAGGATTCAACAGGAGGCAGCCATAGCAAATAAAGTGGAATAGTAACACTATAACAGTGTTGTCTGAAAATCTCCTTAGGGATGATCCAGAAAGTCAGCCAAATTATGTGGTAGGATACCTTGGACAACTTGGCTTTCATGTAGTTTGCATGTGTACAGAAGGCACAAAATACTGTATGTTTGTCACTACAGTTCCACAGTAGTGAAATATATTTCATCCAAAAAGGATAGGCATGGACTAAGGTAGATAGAAGTGAGGTTTTTCTCATAAGCTGCTAAATGCCAGTTCTATTATATGTGATACTTAGATCTTGAATTTAAATTATTTTGCACAGCAATTTGCCTTGTTATATTCACATGTACCCATTGGGCCTGCATGGCAGGGGGTTGGACTGGATGGCCCATGTGGTCTCTTAGAATCATAGAATCATAGAATTGTCGAGTTGGAAGAGACCACAAGGGCTATCCAGTCCAACCCCCTGCCACGCAGGAAACTCTTCCAACTCTATGAATCTATGATTCTATGATCTGGTTAGCATAGGTGAGTTGATTACATTTTGTTGACCAAACATAGCTGGTTAGTCAGTTCCCTTTAAATAAGAAGTCACATTCCAAAACTTGTTTTGAGAATGCACTATTTTACTAGACATTTTGTAAAGTCTGTAGATTTTCATTTGTAGAAGTTTTAAATAAAGGTTGGATTTTTTTTCCCTGTGCGGTATTTTGTTGCTATTATGTTTTATTTTTCTATTCTGACAGCTGTCTTGAGGGTGTTTTTGAGCCATACTGGTCAGGTGCTAATCTCCAATAAAGAATGCTAAATTAATGTTGGCTTGAACACTTGAGGAAATGTAAAGGCAGGATAGAAACTAAGAAACAAACATAAAGCTATTTCTTGTTAGAAGGAATGCCCATCTTTAAGGTTTTCTTCTTTCATCCCCAAGTACACCAAAGCCAAATAGCATTAAAAATAATACAAAAAAAGCTGAGAGTTTTCAAGCCTACTTGATGCAAAGTTACACACATCCATTCAAAAGCCAATACCACTGAACTCAACAGGATTTACTCACAGGAAGAAATTACCCAGTGGTTATAAGTGGAGTCCACTGGTCAATTATGTTTAGTGTCTTAATATGTTGCTTAAAAACCTTCAACCTAGTAGCCTTATGTACGTACTTATGCATCTGCACAGAGATGGAGAGATGCCTCTTTCTATTCCATTCATATTCTCTGTCAATTGTATGTGTGTTTACCCATCAGTCCATTGTGCCCCATTTTTATAGTCATCTCTCATTTTTTAAAAAAAAATGTCCACAAAAATCATATCTAAAATATGAAATATGCATTGTTAAACTTTTTCTCACAAAATGCCTATAGCATTTTATCCTAAAATTTGCATTTTATACTCCTATTATGTGCATTATGGCATGCTTCTTTGTTTCAAGTAAAGCATCACTAAATTTGGAGAACAGTAAGCATATCCTGATCCATAGATCAATTGCAATAGTGTACATCAGGTCCATTCCCTTCTAAATTAGAATTGGCATCTTTCACTTTCTGCTACATTTGAAGTATGCATATTTTAGCACAATCTGATCAAAAATGATCTGAAACAAAATTTTCATCCACCCCTACTTCAAAATGTAACTCAAGCACATCCTTAACCACGCCTGTAGCCATGCATAGTTGTGACATATATTGCTCATGAGTGGCCTATTGTCATTAATTGACATATGCCTAACATTTCATACATATCACTATGAGGTCTGAGACATCAACAGCAGTAGAAATTCTGCTCTGGAGAAGAACAAAGCAAACTTATTACAGATTCAAGTGTTCTTTCACACATCAAGCCATGATGATTTGGACTGTATCATTTATAAATGCCCCAGGATAGGTTGAAATGAATAAATTCCCTGACTGTGAAGCTGTCATTGGCACAAAGACACAGACAGACTTGGTTAAGAATGCGTGCTATTTAACAATGTTTCTAACAGCTGTAATTGTATGCCATGAGTGATATTCTTGCTGAATCCCCATTGAAAAAATAATGCATCACAGTAGGTGCTCCAATGATGATACTAATGATAATGTCAAAATAGGAGGGAAGGTTTTGCAGCTACAGAATGTGTTGTCTTAATATACACATGATTATAGTGATAGCCAAAAGTGCATAATCGAATGAAACACAATTCCTTTGATTACGTGACCTTTCCTCCAATTACTACAAATCTTCCCACTAATAATTGGTCATTCCATGCCTCTCTTTCTTTACATATCTCATCATAGTTTACTGATCCATCTAATTGTGCTGGGTGCAAAATACACCTACTGAATCCAGAAATGTGATGCACTATCACTACGGGTGCATTTAGAATTGGGGTGTAAATATTTGCTTATGTCATTCCTGCTTGCTGGAATGGAAAAGAAAAGAAAAACATTCAAGAGTTATTTCCTTGTTGGGAAAGATTACAGCACTTTGTGGGCATTTTACACTGATTTTTCACATTTGGGGACTACTTTTGAAAATTTCAGTTTTTCAAAATTGTGGTGGTGTGGTTTGAGAAGAAAGTTGTTGTGCACACAAATCTGATTTTTTTTTTTTTGCATGGCATGCAATTTTTTTTTACATAAAACCACAGACAGCAGAAGACAATGTTTCTCTCTCACTGAAACACACAAAAATATTGCAGCAGTTGACATTGTTTTCAGTGGGGTACGATAAACATGTCTTGCTCTCTTCCTGAGAACAAAAATTCATGAATGTTAATTATGGATGAGGAGTGTGCAAAACCTGTTCCTTGCCTTCATTTATACTTCTGCCTTCTCATTTTGCTGGCCTTGACCATTTGCACCTAGCTGTACAGTGCTGTTCATTGTGGAGAAGAAAATTATTTTGTTTATGGATGTTTGGAAAAGGTCAAGAAACAGAAAACGGATATGGAAACATTCACTTACTGTACACACCAATTCACTGAAATCCACATTGTAATCCTGATTGGGTAGTATATCTCTCAGCAGTATAAAACTTGTAGTTTGGGTTTTTCATGAGAAAAGAAGTGTTCATGGACAGCCACACTACAGCTTGAACTTTAAAATCAGGCATACCTGCTAAAAAGATTTTTCTGGACAATGTTTGCTCCTGCAGCAGGAGCAGAACTCTTATGCACAAAAGAGGATGTGGAACATTTCCACTGGAACCAGCAAATTGGTGAAAATTTTGGTGTGTGGTGTCTGTTTAATTATTTTGTTTCATAGCTCTTTATTTGGATGCTTCCTACAATTTCAAAATTGTGTGTGTGTGTGTGTGTGTGTGCGTGTGTGCATGTGTGTTGGTCATTTCTTTGCAGTATAAATATCTGCACAAAATTGTAGTAAGCAAAATCACAACAAATACTGCATGGGAAAACAGATAACTCATGCAATTAAGCCCAGCTGCAGACATGTGCAACTCATATGTATTAAACACTACCATGCAAAGCACTATTAATAAACCAGTTATTTAGAAGACATTATACAAAATGTTTCCCTGTTTTACAGATGAGAAACAGTGGGGCAAGTTTCAGTGTTGAGATAAATGAGCCAGGCAGGCCACAATGCATGGGTCAAGTGAGTGTATAGGTAACACAATGATTTCTTTTACTGCTAGACCCACATCATGCACACAGGCAAATATCAAGATGGAGATGGAGATGGAGACCAACACATTTTTTTCCAAAAACATGACAAATGAACCTGGCTGCTGACTGTTCTTTTCATTTGCTGTGCTAAATGATTATCCTTCCTACTCATGTCATTAACTTCAAGCTGCATGCACAAGAGAAAGAAAAAAAGTAGACTAGTATCAGTGGGCTTACCTCAGTTAACAGGCAGGGTTACACTGCTGCAGATAGTACCAATAATTCATGAAACTAGCTGGACCCAGTGTACCATATGCTGTTAAAAAACTCCCCCCAAAATGCCAGCTAGACCTCATGCCTGGTTGCCTGGATCCCATTGCAGTGGTGGCAGTAGCATCTTGCTGCCACCACTATTAGTTGACTGCCTGGGTACTGTCACAGTAGTGGTGTCACTCCCCACCCCTTGATTCCCAGTTGACTGCCTGGGTCTTGTTGCAGCAGCAGCAGAGCTGTTCTGCTGCCACTGCCAGTTGGCTACCTGGGTCCCATCACAGTGGGAATACAAATGATATTACTGTGTAGACTTAAATCATAAATGGGAATTGTGCAACCCTGAGACACTGGTGAACTGGAAAGGCCTGCAGCCTTAGTAACTATAGCCAACACTGTAGCATATTGTTTGATCACTCCCAGTATGCATGGCCATGAGTGGCAAGAGTGGATTGTGAAGTGGAGAGGGAATTTGCATGTGGGTGGTGATTGGCTGAGGGAGTGAAACAAGTGGCCAATCAGCACACTGAAAGAGGCAACATACCTAAACCCATTGTACATTCCCAAGGGGCAACATACCTACAAACCTAGGCCATTGTGCATACCCAAGAGCTATAGATAGATAGATAGATAGATCCTGAATACTGTAACAAAAGACATATGGAAGTGTATAATACATCTCTCTCTCTCTCTCTCTCTCTCTCTCTCTCTCTCTCTCTCTCTCTCTCTCTCTGGCTTTTGTTCCCAAACGAAGATTCAGGAAGGACTCATCCCGCACTTTCTGTAAGCGCGCTGATGACTAAACATAATTACTATTTAATAATAAGAGATTTTATAAACAGACGTTGGCAGCTGAAAGCCATATATATATATATATATATATATATGTATGTATATGAATGATTATGGTCACTGTGCTTGAGATCTAATCTATTCAATTAATAGCTTAAAATATACCAGACATTCTTTGAGTGAAAGCAGCTTAAGGTGGACAGGAAGTCCTTAACAAAAGATTCAGATGCCCATGCCAATCTGTGAGTTAGGATAAGAGAGAAAGTGGCAAGCAACCTTGGAGTTATTAACTAAGATAAATATTTTGTTTCAGTCTTCAACATGACAGTTGGATGTGCCACTGGATTTGAATAAGCAGATTTTCTTTTTTGCCAGATTTTCTCCCTCCTATTCATAACATTGAGCTACCGAGTTTATTAAATTTGTGCCAGATGGCATTTTTCCAAAAGCTTGGTATTTCCATTTGTATGCTTACTTACTTTCTGGAGACAGACAGATAAAAAATTGACAGCAAATCTTCTACCTGCAGCTAGAGGAACAGGCATATGAATCTGAGACTAATTCCATTAGCACTCAGAAATGTGATATAAAG
Source organism: Gambelia wislizenii (assembly GCA_030847615.1). NCBI lineage: Eukaryota > Metazoa > Chordata > Lepidosauria > Squamata > Crotaphytidae > Gambelia > Gambelia wislizenii. The sequence goes on along the minus strand of JAUMIR010000003.1, from coordinate 188,452,491 downwards.
TGATGGTTTACTGGTGATCTTGAGGGAAAGCAAACATACCTTGGTGGTTTGGGGAGGCAGGGGAACAAAACAATAATAGGAGGCTTAACCAGACTGAGCGGAATATCTTTGGAAAGTGATTCTACTTGCCTACAAACACAATTAATAAATAAATACAAAACCCATAAATAAAGTAATAAAGAAATATGTCCTAGGGTGAAGATAATCTGGACAATGAAGTATGTAAATTCCCAGTGAATTCTGTGTGATTTTAAGAGTGTTTTCACATAAGCTGTCTATGGAGGTGTGGTTTGTGTGCTGTAAATTCTGTGACGGAGAAGCCCAGTGGCAGATAGTCCCACCCGTGTTGAAGGAGAAGGCATCCTTGCCTCTCCCTTTCCCTCTAATACTGCCAGATGAAATTGGCCACTTGGGATGTCAAAGTACCTATGCAGGCTGGCTCGCTAACAGAAGAGAAATATCTATGCATCGGTAGTGTACCACCAATAGTGTACTGTCACAGCAGTAAACTACAGTGGTTCAGTTTTAGAAAATGAACCACAATGGAAAAAGCCAAACACAGACATATAAACATACGTGAATATTACTTATTTGAACAATTTACTTGATTTACAAGAAATAATAATTGCCCAAAGGAGTGTAGAAAACACAAAGTGCCAGCATCTATATTATAAGCAGGGCTGGGAAAAGCTGTCAATTTTATTATTATTTTTCCATGGATTGATTTTTAAAACCTTTCCCACTGAAATATGTGATTTCAGAATTTTTGTCACTTTTCCAAGATGTAGTGAAGCAATGATTTCACCCATCTAAAGCAGCTAAGTGTAATAGGTACAATTATTGCACTTAGCTACTTAACGACTGTCTTAAAGCAGTAAAGGGTTGGATGAGGAAAAACAGATTGAGATTAAATCCGGACAAAACAGAGGTGCTCACGGTAGCGGCCCCAAAACCAGGAGTTGGGTTGCAACCTCCAGTCCTGAACGGGGTCACGGTCTCTGTTAAGGACTGTGTTCGCAGTCTGGGGGTGCTTCTTGATTCTTTGCTTCAGATGACTAGTCAATTGAATGAGACGGTCAGGAATGCCTATTATCAGCTTCGGCTGATATGCCAGCTGCACCCTTTCCTGGAAGTAAGGGACCTCGAGATTGTGGTGCACGCACTGGTAACCTCTCATCTAGATTTCTGTAATGCACTCTACATGGAGCTACCCTCGTGCTTGGTCCAGAAACTTCAGTTGGTACAAAATATGGCAGCCACAGTGGTCTCGGGAACATCTCAGAGAGACCATATAACTCCAATAGTAAAATCTTTCCACTGGCTGCATGTCAGTTTCCGGGCCCAGTATAAGGTGTTGGTTATTACCTTTAAAGCCCTAAATGGCTTGGGTCCAACTTATCTTCGGAACCACCTCCTCCCATACAATCCTCCCCGCACACTCCTGTCCTTTGGGAGGAATTTGCTTCAACCACAAAAATCTAGGCTGTCTGCAACCTCCCAGATGGCCTTTTTGGTAATCACCCCCAAATTATGGAATGGCCTGCCAAATGAGATCTGTCAGGTGACGAGCCTCAGTAGCTCTAAAAAAGCACTAAAGATGGATCTCTTTTGGCAGGCCTTTCCTGATCAGATCCTGGCCTCAGGAGCTGCATCTCCTGGCCACTTTTAGTCTTGCTGGCTGTTAATTTTTCTATTTGTTTTTATATGTGATTTTAGTTTAGGTGGTTTTAATTTTTAAAAAATTTATTTAATATTTTTTTTATGGGGGAGGGTGGTGGTGGGTGGCACTTAGGGATTTTAGCCAGCATTATTGTATTTTAATTGCTGTAAACACCCCGATTGTTTTGAACAGAGGGGTGGGGTAAAAATTATTATTATTATTATTATTATTGAATTATTTCCATTTCAGCTGTGAAGAAGCTTGTGAATTTTAGAAAATTCTAATAAAAATTTTCACCAGCTTCAGCCTATAAGCTCAACACAGCATGGCAGCATAATATCTTAAATAAAATAAAGATCAGTACCAGGTCAAAAAGAAAACCATGAAAAGCAACAAAGATTAAAATACAGATTAAAACAACAACAACAACAACAACAACAAGTGTTATTGTTATTGTTATTTAAGCAAATGGCAAAAGGTCATGCATGAGATAATTCAGTCACTTTCCTTAAAATATTCCATAATTATGTACACCAAACCTCACTCTATGCCTACTCTAGGAATAGAGATAACACAGAACAGAGTGTTATCTCTGAGTCAATGTGCTGTACTGATCTGAGTGTTGGACACTGTTCAAATCCCCACTCAGCCGTGGGACCCGCTGTGTGATCTTGGAAGTGTCACACTCTCTCAGATTTAGACAAAGGTGACTTCAAACCTACTTTGACTAAACCTAGCCATGAAAATTCTAGGAGAGAGTCACCATAAATTGGAGTCACCTTGAAGGCACATGGCAGCAACAATAAATTTGGAAAGGGCTGCACACCTTTCATTCCTTACTATGATTTTCTCCTTTGCAGCTTTTGGCATCAGCATAGAAATGGTATACACATAATGCATGGCAGCTGTGTGGATGGATTCCATGCAAATCTGTTGGGCAGCAACAGCAATTGGTTTCCATGTTGGTGGGGAGGTGAATCTGCTTTAGGGTTTAGGCTGAATTTTAAAAAAAAACAACTATCCAGAATGTTGAATCCTCAAATTAGGTTCAGTACCATGGATACTTTCTTTAAAGATAAGACCATAATCTAGAGCAGATTCATAGCCTCAATGCCACCTGAAGTGGTGTGAAGTGGTGTGAATTGATATCAACTGATACATATGTACATGGGCCAAACAATTTTTGATTGCACTTGTCATGCATAAAACTTTCACTGTCACTTGTATATATATGCTTTAACTAGGACTTACAAATCCTTTTAAAAATACTATAGCAATTTATCCATAAATGGGCTTCTCCTCCTGCCCTTGCTTTATTCTCCAGCTCCAAGGTTTTATAGTATTATTGATCTTTATGTCAATGAATCATTATGTTGTTCCAAGACCACTCATACTCTATTGCTGTAGAAGTACAGCCTCTGGAAATAATAAAAGAAAAAGTGTTTTAAGGAAATCATGCTACAATTACAAGGGAAGTTGTGTGGGTTTTTTGGTGGGGAGGGGGAAAGCAACACAAGAGATTTCATTGAATCTACAATCAATAAAATTTGACCTTACCTACTGTTTAATTGGTTAGTTCTTTCAGACTGTAAAATGGTAGATAATTCTCCCTGGTTAGAAAAGCTGTTTTACAGCAGCTATGTACATTTGTATTGATTTGGCCTGGACACTAGGTCATAATCACTATTTAATGGATAATCAGTCATTTAAGAGTTGCAGGCTATGTTGACCTAGCAATAAATTACCAAATATTCATAAGGAATTGTACAAGTCAACAGCAATTTCATTTAGGAGTTACAGTTTACTAGAGACACGAGTCTGACAATAGTGGGATTGTTTGAAAAAATGCAATTCACTGTTGTGAAACAAAATATTTTAAAACATTTTGTTTGCATATAAATAAATGTGGGCTTTTGGAATTGGAAGCAAGCTAAGAAAGGAAGCAACAGCTACACCAAGACCTGATCTGGTTTCATATTTAGTTCTTCTACTCATGATACCTGGGGGTCGTTTACACAGCAAAATAAATCCTCAGAGAATGCAACAAGAAGCCTGATAGTTCCCACGCATTTCGAAGCAACAGCACCCTTTTCAGAAGGAGGGGGTGCAAAAAACCCATAAGTTGCGCAGTATCAGCTTTCGCTAGTTTTCCACACTTTTTTGATTAAGTTCGTGAAAATGAGCATAATTTATTGTGGGAACTAACGATTGTGTAAACTGGCATCTGCCTTTTTGAATTACTGTGAGCAGAGCTGAATCCTGATTGGTTGGAGTGACCATTCTGCTTTATCCGAAAAGACTGAGGGGTTGGAGAGAAGAAATTCACCCTCCTTCTGCTTGCAACCCACTTTGGAAAACAGAGCCCTTCCTGTCTGTCTTTTGGGGGGTGGGGGGGTGGGAAGATGCTTCTCTGCTTCGCTGGTGTGTGTGTGTGTGTGTGTGTGGGTGGGTGGGTGTGCTGGGAAACAGCCAATCGCATGTTCGTTCTTTTCTTTGTTTGTCCTTCCATTCACTTGCCTTTATTCAAGGCTTCGGAGGGAGGGAAAAAAATGAGGCAAGCCCTAGTTCTGTGGTGTGTGTTTGTGTGTGCATGCATGAAGGGAATCGAAGATCGCTCCACCATGCTTTTGCTTATTCGTGCTTTCATTGACTCCTTTCTTTATAGAAGCCTTTTGGGGCTGGGGAAGTCGGGGGGGGGAGTTTGACACATCGCTCTTTCAATCCCTTGTTTGTTTGTCCTTTATCTTTCCTCTCATTATTTATGGTCTCCATAACCCCCTCCTTGCTCCCTCCCCGCCTCCTGCCTGGCTTTAAACAGCTGGAGGCAATTCCCCCCCACACCTTTGCCTGTGTGAATTAAGCAAAACAGAAAGTTGCTGGATCTGGCTTCATCATCCAAAAATGCGAGGCGTCGTGTGATTTATGCACTCCTGTTGCGAAAGAACGGTAATCCAGAATCTGGCGAACTTTTTCCTGTCGTGGAACCGGCCCCTGGAGTATTGCATTTTTTTTTGTGAGAGTTTGCTTAAGGATTACTATCAAAGAGACACATTTTTATAGCTCCCAGATTCCTTTGAGAAATGACATGGCCAGTGAAACAGGCTAGTATATACAACAAATGTCCTTTTTTCTGGCAGTTTCAAACAATGTCAAGGTCAATATTACATGCTTTGGGTATAGACCAGCCTTCATATAGATGGTACCTTCCAGATGCTTTGACTTACTGTTTCCACAATGGGCAATGCTGGTTAGGGGACTGACGAAGAAAACATATGGATGATATCAGCTTGGGAGACGCTGACAGAGGGTGCATCTGCACTGTAGAAATAATGCAGTTTGACACAACTGTAAGTGCTGTAGCTCCATTCTATGGAATCCTGGGATTTGTAATTTTACAAGGTCTTTAGCCTCCTTTGTCAACAAGAGTTGGTGCCTCAAAAAACTACAAATCCCAGGATTCTGTAGGATGGAGCCATGGCAGTTAAAGTGGTGTCAAATTGCATTATTTCTATCATGTAGATGCACCTTTAGACACTCATCCTTATTAACCATGTCCTGTGCTGTACATGTTTATGCAAAAGCAGGCTTGACTTGAGTTTTATAATGCTTTTCTTCTCCTGGATAGAAATGACACAGAAGTAGAAGCCCAACAGTATTACAGCTGGATGGTGTGTGTGTTTGTTTAATATGTTATTATAGATTTTACTAGTACACTAAAAGTTATAGAAATCACAAAGATTAAAAAAGAAAGGAAATACAAAAAAGAAAGAAAGAGAATAATAATAAAAGAAAAGAGAGAAGAAAAAAAGAGAAAGAGAGAAAAGGAATTTGACTTCCAATTTTCCTTTTGGCAGTTATGTTTACATATAATTATTCGTGCCCCTCTCTCTAAACATCACAATAAACTTTCTTCTTTCAACAAGCTACACTCTGTAATCATCATAACCACAAATTACCAGTTCATTTTCCCTTTTCTCTTGCAAGAAGTCAACCAAGGATTTTGAATCTTTAAAAAATCTCACAGACAACCTCTCTCTAATCAAACAATCAATTTGTCCATCTCTGCTAAATTTATCTGCTTCAACAACCGTTCATCCCTCATCGGCAGTGTTGAGTTCTACCTAAAACTGTATTCATATGATATAACAATCTTCCATGGTTCTCTTCCACCTGTGTGCCCAACATTCCAAAACTATACCAGTTTTAATTAAATGTTAATCTTAAAGCCCTCCATATTACCATACTTCCCACAAACACTGAGCATACACTAAAAATCCATTTATACATTATAAACACTTATTCTGACATATTATAGCAAGAATACATGATTTAATAGAAATTTTGTTCATAAAAGTTCTCTTTAAAATCATAACAATTGTCAAAACAGTTATTGTCTGGAATGTAAACATCCTAGAAGAGATATTCTTTTTCATCATAGAAAGTCTCCCCAATACTAAAAGATTTTGTCTCTTCCATCCTAACATATCCTCCTCATTTCCATTCCACATTTTAACATAATTTATTTAGACCACACATAATCCATATTCATCTTAACAACACACCAATATTCAACCTTCTTCTCAATCAAATCAAATCAATCAACTCAACTCAACCTGATTACCTGTATTTATATTTTTCATTAACATACAACTGTAAGCACACCACCACATCCATATATTCATCCCATCTATCTATCATTTCAAATTTACTTTCCAAAGTTCCCCATTCATCATGACTTTGTTTTACAACCCCCACCAATTTTTTATTGATCCTTTAATTTCTTCCAACCCTTCCTTCAAATCTTCTTTTAAGCCTTCTTTTCATTTTTCCATGATCTCCTTCATCAAATAAATAAATAAATAAATAAATAAAATAATCTAGACTCAAAGATCTGACCTCAACCAGCAGCTCCTGTAGAATATCTAGATAAAGACACTGTGGCGTTTTCCATAGATCCAAAGTAGGAATCCAGCAATTACAGGGTTAAAAACCAGAAGCCAAATCCTCTAATTTCTCTGTAGTCCTGTAGATCTTCTCCTTATCCAGTAGATGGTAATATGCACCATAAATCTCTACCATTCCTTTCTTTCCCAATGCAGCCTCTCTTTTTTGTCTTTTTATAAAGTAAAGCAATCTAATTTCCCCCGTAAAGGTTACATCTCTCCACTCAGCAAAAATCAAACTTCTCAAAGTTTACTCATCAAAATCAAAGTAAAAGATCTTAAATCTTCTAAGGTTGCTATATTTTAATCAATTTAGAAAACTTGTGAAGTCAAATTCTTGTTAAGCCTTTTGCGTTTGAACTAAATCTTTTACAATATCATTTATGTTCTCAGGTCTTGTTTATGAAAGAATGGGACTTACTGAGGTTGTAGTTTCACTTTCTATTTGTGTTGAATTGCAAATTGAGTAAGAAGCAGTTTTGGAGCACACCTGGATGATCTCATGTTCCTTCCTTATCTGGAGAGAGGTTTCACCAGCTAGAACTTGCCTCCTACCAGCAATTTTGCCATCTAAGCCTTTCTTTCTGTAGAGCAGCTCAAATGGATGTCCATCTGCCATCTTATCCCACCTGGAAATCCTGAAGCTAGATGGTGTTGGGTACCTTTTTGGCCCCTTGACCCCTAATTGGCTGTGAGATGCCACCATGCTGTGTTTCACTGAGGAGGGGACGATTACTCAAGAAAGTAGTGGATACCTTTCCACACAACTTTCATCAAAGTGCATACACTGCTGTAATTGAGAGTTATGTCCATTTTTGTCACCAATAGCATCCAGGTCAATCTATCAGTTTCCTGCCAGGGTTTATGGGACTGGTAATCTTAGTGTTTGGCAGGAAGAGAATGTTCACAACCACCTGCTTCTGCCCCATAGATAGGTTCTTGGGGGGTTTGGCCTTCTGTCAATGTTAGATTGGATTACAGTAAGACCCCCTTATCCATAGGGAATATGTTCCAGGGTACTCCACAGACACCTGAAACGATGGATAGTAGTGAACCCTATTTTTCCCTCATGGCCAGAAGATGGCTGCCAGACTTGGCTGGCAGCCCCTTTGCAGCCTGTCTGGAGCCCCCCCCTCTGGTGTGGTGACCCCCTATGCCACATGGGGGCCGACATAGGGGCTGCCATGTTGGCTGCCCTCTTTCAGGCCTGCCCTGTAGGCTGGAAAGGGGGCACAAAGGGCTGGCCAATCAGCATAGGCTTCCCCACCCCAATTGGCCAATACAGTTTGGGGGGGTGCAACTTCTGGCTGTCACTTCCGGCACAGCTAGATGATGTCACCTCTGTGCCGGGGCTGTATTTAAGGCTGGCCCCGACGTCAGAGGACTTAGTGGCTCCTTGAGAGCCTAAGACCCACCAATTGTATTGTGTTTCTGCAGGTATTCTCCATCATGTCACAACTTTGTTGGCGGATAGCATGTGTCCCAATCCAGGGATAACAGCTGGGGGGCGGTCTCCTTGAAGATCAAGTTCATGGAGACACCCGCCCTTTCCCCTCATTACAACTTGTTTCACAGGGGAGGGGAGAGTTGTCAAGTGGGCAGAGCTTGGCCGGAGGACTCTCCCCTCCATGCGGTGAGGGTCGGTGGCTACCGACAGTGGTCCATTGACCAGCACTGGGCTGGTTAATGAAGGGATCCAGACCCATGCAATGGTGTAAACCATTTGCAGCTGTTGCCAAAGTTGTGGCCTTTTATTGCCAATATATTACTATACAACATATTACTACATTAACTATATACGGTTGTCCCTTCACATTCGCGGGGGTTAGGTGAAAATTCCACGAATAATGACTGCCCTCCCCCTCCCCCACCGAAGTGACCATGGGGCCTCCGGAGGCCCCATAGTCACTTCCCCCTGCCTTCCAAGGCCTTTACAGGGCTGCCGGAGACCCTCCCGAGGCCCTGTGGAGGCCTCCCCATTGCTCCCCCCTGCCCCCCAAGGCCTTCGCGGGGCCTTTGGAGGGTCTCTGGAGGACCCGCGGAGGCCTCCCCGGCCCTCCCCCTTCCCCCAAGGCCTTCACGGGGCCTCCAGCCCTGTGTTGCTGCTTTTGGGAGGGCAGGGGGCCCTCCCAAAACCGCAAATATGCAAAACCACGAATATGCAAAACCACGAATGCTAAGTTTGTGAATGTGGAGGGGCAACTGTAATCTTCCATGTTATTCATTTACCTAATACATTTTGTGAAAGATACCCTGTGTCTGTGTGTTTCTTCAAGAAGGAGAGGGGGCGTCCAGGCTGGGTCAGCAAGTCTCCTCTCTCTTGCTCATATGCTTCCCTATGGAGGTTGAGGGAACCAATCTGCTTCCAACTTTCCTCTCTTTCCTTTCCACTTCCTCAAAAGATGCTTGCATAACAACTTCTGGTCAACCTCTGACCCAAGCATACAACTGAGTCACACTGGAGGACCTAGAGAGCCCACAAACACTTCCGGTAGTGGTGACTATGGGCAACTAAAACTGTGGATAGCTGTTCTGTGGATAATGGGGTCTCACTGTATTCATAAAATCTCAACCCTTTTAGGAGTGAACACTGGGGTGCTCATAGCATGGAGCTGGAGGTGTCTGTGCTGCTGAGGGCATGCTAACTCACATACTCAGTAGCTATTCACACATACACAGCACACACTTGAAAGAAAGACAAAATCAACATAAAAGCAGTTGGCACTATTTTTTTTTTTTTTTTTACCCATTTTGCCTACTACTCTTAAAAATGGCAATACACTGAAAACAAAGTGTGTATACAACAAGGTATACCTCCTGGAACAAGCCTTTAATTTTTTATTTCTCTCTCCTTTAGAGCAACAGGGAATATGTAGCAATAATAACTTGCTAGTTATGGCTGATATTTCTTTCTTTTTTAAAATCCTTGCATTTTCATTATCATCACCATTTTGGATGTATTTGACCTTTGGACAACTCTGGCAAAGAAAGTAGTGGTTTGAACATCTTTTTAATTCATCTCCATGCACAGTTTGTTCAAATGTCTTCTCTGGGATAAGGTATTAATCCCTCTGCAAAATCCTCTGAGTAATTCTCTTCCATTAAATTCAGTGCACACTACTACTACCCTGCCTTTGTAGCAAATAGCAACCTTACACTCTTCAAGATAGGTCCAGGAGTAACATGGCACCTTTCAACAGAATTATCTTTCTAACAGCTCATGATCTGTAGAAGCCTGATGAGACACAGGGGAAGTAGCAAAAGAGGCATTTGGAGAGTATATCAAAAAGGGATGGGGGAAGAGACAAGAAGAGAGGTACTTTAAAAGCATAGCCTATTCCACAAGGGTATATTTTTGGAAGTAATAAATTAGCATGTCATACTTCCTGGTTGTCAAAAGGCTGTGCTTTTTGCAAGCCACTTTCTGATAACAGACCTGCACTCTAAGAGACCAAGAGATGACGTCTGAGTAAGATTTAACTAGAAACAGCTTGTGTGTATGTGTGTGCAGCTCAAGGTAGAAATGACTAGATGTTGAATGCTCGAATATGTCTTTAAGACTAGTAGAAGCTTACTGAGAAAAAAGATCTTTCTTTTCTTTTTTAAACCTCCATTTAAGTAATAGATTGTAAGTAATAGGTGACCAATAACCAACCCTCAGGATACCACTTTCAGGATCATAGTTGTAGAGCAATTTCCCACCCAGTTTCAGAAATGTGGGTAAAATACAATCAGTTCCTTTGCTATTATATTGAGCATTGTCTGTTGAGAGAAATAGTTTTTCCCTCCCCCCCCTTTTTTTTGGTAGTTGTGCAATAATGGGTTCCCTAGGGTACTAGTGTCATTGTCAATCAGTCTGATATCTAATAGTAAAAACACCTAGACAGAACAAATGACTTCAGGTTGCACTAAGAGCACAGTTGTTCTCATGTGCAACTCCCATTTATTTTAACAACAGGACTTACTCAGAAGACAAGTTTCACAAGGACATAAGAAATTGCCTGACTCGGTCAGAATGAAATTCCATCAAGTCCAGCATTCTGTCTCAAACGGTGACCAGCCACATGCCCCTGTCTAGGGCATTAGCTGAGTATGATGCTGCTGACAATGATGATCAACACCAGGGGTAGGAATTGCACTGTATTGAAATTCCCAACAGCCCTGGCCAGCATAGACGGTCAGTGAGGAATGCTAGGAGTTGTGAAGTCGAAGGCTTTCACAACCGGCATCCATAGATTTTCCTTGGTTTTTTTTCCAGACTGTGAGGCCGTGTTCTGGAATAGTTTCTTTCTGACTTTTCATCTGCATCTATGACTGGCATCTTCAGAGAATGGTTGGGTAGCAGGGTGTGTGGAGTTTATATGATGTGAACCCCTGTTGGAGAGTATATGTAAGTTTGTGTAATTTGTGTAATTTCACAAATTTACATATACTCTCCAACAGGGGTTCACAGCATATAAACTCCACACATACTCCTACCCAACCATTCTCTGAAGATACCAGCCACAGATGCAGGCAAAATATCAGAAAGAAACTATTCCAGAACACAGCCTCACAGTCTGGAAAAAAACCCAAGGAAAATCAACGCTAGGAGTTGTAGTTCACCAACATCTGTAGGGTCACATAGTTCCTACCTTACTTCTGTGTTCCCTAACATTTGGTACAAAGAGATGGATGCTCTTTTATTGTAAACATTCCATACCATCATATAAAACAGAATGTAGAGGAAAGCAACATTAATAAATTATCAGAGAAAACCCATGTTTTGATACTAATACCACAGAGGTATTACCAGATTTAGTTGTTTGTGGAGATGTACATCTGTTGTCATATTTAACTAACATTATTAAGAAATCATTGTTCAGCTCAAGGAACTTTATATTTCCCTCTGGTTGACTTTTTAGTTAGCTATTATCAGTCTCATAAGCTATCTCAATTTTTACTTTTCTTTTTTTTAAAAAAAAACAAACTATTCAAGGTATTTTATTATAACCCTTTTCTATTAAATACAACCTAGGAGCAAGAGCAAAGAAACCAATTGCTAGCAAGATATAGAGAGGTGCATAACCTATCCACACAAAGTGCACATAGAATGTCATTAGGGTATGGAAATTGTTACCTCAAGGTATGGTAATGAGTCTCAATTTAGATGATCTTAAAAGGGAATTAGATAATTTCTTTAATCTAATGTCTTGTATTATTAATTCTCTCTTTTATTTATGTGCACCTGTGCTACATTGCATTTTTATGCATGCTGTTAGTCATTCTGGGCTCTTTGTGAGGAAAGGTGGAATATAAATGAAATGAATGAATGAATAATGTCCTAAGGGGGATAAAGCTATCAAAGGGCTTGTCTATACCTGCCAAATACCCTGGCTTGCCCCAATTCCAGACCCCTGCAATGCAGGTGAAGGTAGGCATTTAACCCAACCTGCCCCCAGGCAGTCCTCATGACACCCGGGGCAGATACAGGGCTAGAATGGCGGCAAGCTGGGATTGGGCCATTTACCAGGTTTTAAGATAATGCCACTGGATCAGCCCCCACATGTTTGTGGGAGCCTGTGCCAGAATGCCATTCCTTGCTGCTGCCATCAGCACCCTGGTTCTCCTAGAAATCAGGCAGGGGTCCTGCAGCATGTGATCAAGGTGGTCACATACAGGGGACCTGTAGTCTCAGGTTGTGGCCCCCCTTGCTAGCTTCGGATTCAATGGAGAAAATTGGGGTGGAGGTGGCTTCAGCAACAGACCAGCATCCTGTTTGAACTACAGCCCATTTTCTCAGCTGACCGGGGGTACGGTCCAGCTCCAAAGTTATGATATGCTGGCAGGGAGCTGGCATGTCCTATCTAGTGTAGATGAACCCATAGTATGCTAATCTTGTTGGCTTTACATTACCTCCAGGATCATGTATGTCAATAACAGTTGCACTGGAGAGTGGGAAAGGGACATTGCCCTCTTGTCCTACCTGTGGGCTTCCAATGGGCATCTAGTTGGTTACAGTGGGAAACAGGAATCTAGGTCAGATAAGCCTTTGGTAAAATGCTTCCTGTGTTCTGAAAGAGGAAAAAGCTGTGGTTACTGGGTGGGTGGGGGGAATCTTGTTAATAGACGTGTTTAGAAATCTGACCTTCATATCATAGCTCAGACTATGTCATAGAGATACACACACACACACACACACACTTAATAGTATGCTATGATGGATGGATTTATATAATAGTGTCAAAAACTCACATTGATCCATGAAGGTTTAGCTTATTTCAAAACAAATAACGTTCATCTTACTTTCAAATTGAAAACAAGGTGGTTGTTGTTTTTTCCTCAAAGAGAGAGAGAGAGAGAGAGAAGGAGGGAGGGAGAGGTACTTGGGGAATGGATGGATATTTCCAAAAACACATTCTCTGGTGCTTTTCATAGCAACATAATATGACTACTGGCTGTTTGCATGATTTACAACTGGGGGGATTCAACTTGCCTGCAAAGCTGTTGTCTGGAATAAATATTACAGTGGCTGTATACACTGCATAGAAGATAACCCAAGGTGAATAATGACCAGTGGAATGTGATGCAAGTTAAGTGGCATAGCCTTTGTTTCTTCCTTTTTTGTAACTAACTTTCTTTCTTTCTTTCTTTCTTTCTTTCTTTCTTTCTTTCTTTCATATATTGGTAGCATGAAATCTGGCATAGCTACCTTTCCTGTGGAACTTGAATGGCTGTGTTTTGTTGTTCATTCAAAGGAAGGAAGGAAGGAAAGAAGGAAGACTCCTCCCCCGACAATATTAATTAAATATAATTGGCTACAGCTGTCTAAGTGTGACAAATGGAGATATGCCAAAACTGCCAGAAAGTGATTCACTTTGTCACTGAACCAGAGTGGCTTGCCAGTTTCCACACAGTTTCTGGTCCTTTTCAGTCTGTCATGCCTCTCTTATGCTTACTATTTACCATTTGAATGGAATATTCCATAAATTAAAATTAAATGCTTTAATTAAATGCAGAGGTTCCTCTGAGGTGTGTGTGTGTGTTTTACTGTGTTAAATGCTGTATACCAACCTAAACCTCGCATAGAAGAACACATTGTAAACAAGTCTATCTGAGAATGTAATCAAATAGAAATGAGAGAATGCTATTAATGAGCAGCCTATTTTCCAGATTTGTTTTCCTCACAACTTAAATTGCTATTTGCTTTGTGTGGCTTGTTCCCCTCAGAGTGCCTGAAAAGTGTATTTATGGCCGCACACACAAGACCTCAGTAGATGCAGTTGCAGAAGGCCACATGAATTTGGTCTAAAGCAGCCTCTCACTCCTTAGTTGACAGCAAATCCTTGATAAGCCTTTCATTTGGAAACTGTTGGAGAATATTTTAGGAGCTTCAGAATGAGAAATGCAGCTTTCATCTTGAAGGCCCTTAACTGCCTCTTCTGACTCATTGAAAGATTGGCTTTGTGCATATTCACTGTCATGTTTCACATTACTGTCCCAATGAAGAAATGTGTCTGTATTAATCTCCCTCAGTCAGAGTGTGGAATTAACTCACTATAAATAATGAGTTACTTATAAAACATGGTTATTTGCATCTTTGTACCTTTCCTTTGCACCGTAATAACCAGAGCTTGGGAAAGTTACTTGAAAAACAATAATAACTAGATTTTTCCCAGTCAGCATTGCTGCTGGGTTACACATTCTGGGATTTGCAGTCAAAAAAAGTTACTTTCCTAAAGAGTGGTCATGATTACTGCCTGCACTTCCAAATTTACCACTATGCAACTGACATACTGACTGCTGCTGCACTTTTTCTGAGCATCTGAAATTATTAACAACTACTGGTTTTGCTTTTAACTTCCACATTTCGATTCTTTTGCATAGCTTATAGCACATTTAGCAGCTTCTAACACTAAGTATTATCAGGAAAGGTGGGACAGGTCTAATTTGTTCAAGTACTATATTACACCCATCTAACAATGAAGGAGTCTCTTTTATTATTATTTTATTCCATTTATTTATATAGTGCCATCGATGTACATGGCACTTTACAAAAGGTTACAGAATAAAACAATGACGGCACTGTCCAGCTGATAGTCAGTAACAGTTTTGGCTACTCTAATGAGATACTTGGCTCTATCTTCTGCTGTGCCCTAAGAAAGAAGACAGAGACAATAGAAGAAAGGACCTTCCTCCTCAAACATGATAGCAGCAGCTTTTAGCTTTACATATAAATGAATCCCATCATGTGATCTGGCTGCAGATACTTCACTTACAAGGGGAAAGAAGCAGACACCTCTTTAACTGATCTCCTAGCACCCTAAATATGTTAATTACTGCAGTTGCTCCAGCAGAGAACAAGATTTTGACCCCCCCTTCCCTTCCCCCACTCCTTATTTCTGGGTGCACAGGATAAAACAAGAAGGTAGAATTCCAATGCATAATGGGATGGTTTAAATTGTCTTTTTATATGTTATTGTTTTTAGCTTATTCTTTTCGTGAGCCTCCTTGGGCCGCACTGTTGGAGAAAGGCAATATATAAATGAAATTAAATAAATAAATATTTTCCTTAATTCCTAAAATAGTGCTATGTAAATAATACAGACATGTTTAGCACTGGTTTTATTCACTTCTTTCGGTGACACCATGCAACAGAGATTTAGGGATGGCTTGACAGAAAGAAAAAATGATTATTAGTTTGCAGTTGTTGCCATTTGGAACAAAGTCTAGCTTGCTTTTAGATACATAGTGTCAAAATAATAATACTCCCATTCCCTATCATTGTCAACAGAAGTATGAGGGAAGGCAGTTGTACTTGATTAAGAGAGGCATAGTTTTCATGTGTTTGCATTCACTTTCTGAGAAATTCCAGCATTTATCAATTGTGGGATTGAAAGTAGTGTGTGTGTGTGTGTGTCGGGGGGGAACACATCCCTAAAGAGGCTTAGGAAATCCTGGCATCTGCTAAGGAAACACAAATTGGGAAGCATGCCCTCATAGTTGAACAACCCCTAAATTATGCAGCTGTTCATTACCAGAATTATATATCTCATGCTGCCCTTTTGCGAAGGAAGGAGCAGTGCATGGAGTGAACAATCACTGAATTATAGTACAATAAGACAGACCTCCTAAAGTGTCACATGCATGCAGAGGAAGATAAGAAAGGGCAGCTTAAGTTCTTGGCATTTTAAAGAAGGCAATCAAGAGCCCCTTTGAATTCTCTTTTTCACTTCTCTGCACTTCATCTACATTTTCTGCCAGACTGACAAAGCATCCCATTCATTTGTCAGCAATCTCCTTTGTAGATGCAGGGGTGTTAATAGCTAGCTGACTCTGCAGATGCTACCATTTTAAAAAAGTGGTGCCATGAATTGCACAACCTTCATATTTATATACTAATAAATTGATGCTTCTTTTAGCATAATGTGATCCTGAGTCTATACTGGTGTAAGAGAGGGTCACACAGTGCACGTCTGAGAGATTGGATGCTTCATATGCTTCAGCCTTAGGTGGGGTGTTTAAGTGGGATTAGCTTTCCTTGTGGCTGATTCTCAGCATTGGAGAACAATATAAGTATAAAACATTGCAGTAATCAGCTCCTTTTTACAAGATGAATTGAATATGTTATGAGAGAAGGAAAGCAGTCTTCACGTGTATCAAAATCAAATGAGACTTGACTATTTTGCTGTGGCATTGTCCAAATCTGGACACTTTAGGGCCATGAACCATCCTCTCATGTACACACACACACACACACACACATATATATGTATACAGGAGGATCCCCGTAACAATTGGTACAGCAGTAAATTTCAAGAACAGATGCCCATCATGACAATACCCATCAGAACACCATCTACACCAGCCAGAATACACTGGCTCTCCAAGAACGTATTCTGCCCATGGGTCAGGCACATTCCTCCCCTGTGAATGGCATGAAACTGATAGAGTCAAGACCACCATGCAAGCCCATCACTGCAGCTCTTTACATGTACAACAGACTCTCAGTAGCTTCCTGGCTCTGTAACACTTCCATCCACTGGGTGACCTTGGGCAAGTAGCACTCTCTCAGCCTTCCTCTGGGAAATTATACCATGCACCATTATAGTGCAGTTTGTGCCTCTCTGAGACAAGGATGTATGAAAAAGCAAGAGTGACCCCAAGGAGTCCTCCTTCGCTATAAACCAAACCCATGCTAGGCACCAGAGAAGACTTCATGGGCTTCAAGGCTGCCAATGTCAAGTAAAACACCATAGGAGGCTGGTGGATGCAGGAGGAGTGTGTGGATCCTCTGCACCCATGCTTCATATCACAATGAATGTTTACATATCAGGGATGCTCTTGCATTCCCCTCATTCTGAGATGTTGTCACTCTTCTGGTGACTTTCAAGTTTTCTGGCAAGGCAGCACATTTGTCAGGGAGGAGTCTAGGCACTAAATTCAAGAAAGTTGTGGGTAGCCCTGAGACTATATTTTCCTTGCTCTAGAATATATGTATGGGGCCCTATCAAGGTTGGAACCAGTGCAGGTGGAAGAGATTTAAACCTTTCCTTCCATCTGGTTTTTTTCTTATATACATGCATGGAAGTTAAACTTGACTGACATTAATGGAAGGTTTTTTGTTTGTTTGTTTGTTTGTTTGTTTGTTTTAATGTACACTGGAAGGAAAGGGAGTCAGGTGGATATCAGGAAAGTTTTATGCATCCCACACCCATATTTGTCCCTACCTGGATGAGCTCCCACATGCTAACTGCAAAGTAAAATAAATAAATAAATAAATCTGACATAACTGCCATCCGCATGTTTAACCTTCTGCAGTTTTATGCTTGCAATTTCAAATAAATCACCTTAGAGAAATGAGGAACAGCTTCAAAGCACATGGTGCTGAACCTGTGTCACATAATATTGCCCTGTTAGTCTATCATAGGGATGCAATTCTTGATTAATTTTCTTCTCCAGGAAGTAAAAAGTAATTTTAGCAGTCTTCTTCCCACTGCAAGAAAGACTTTGGCCTCACCTACATGGACCACAATATGCTGGCTCCCTGCTGCCATATCCTGCCCATGGTTGAGGCCTGTTCATCCCCTGTTACTGGCATTAAATGGGAGGAAGTCCAGACTGCCACACCAGTTCATTGCTGGAGCTGCCACCCCCGAGGTCCCACTCTCCGCAGCCAGGAAGCCAGCACACAGCAGGGGAACAAGGTCCCCTACTTGTGACCAGCCTGGTCACATGTTGTGGGTGTGCTTTCTAGCTGCAGAAGAGAGCTGGCAGCTGCAGCGAAAGGCCATTGTGCTGGAATGGGCTCCTGTGGTCACATAGGGCCCAATCCATTTTTTGCTGGTGGGAGCAGATTTAAACAAGCATTATTTTAAAACAGTGTAATGGCTCCTACACCATCTTCTTCCTGTCTTGGCCCTGTCTTGGCTCCGGGGTGGGGGTCGTGATGACTTCCTGAGGGTAAAATGGGGCAAATGCCCTGTGTTGTCTGGACTGCAGGTCTCAAAGATAGAGTCAAGATGAAGTAAATAGCCCACGCAGCCAAGCCCTTTGAAAACTGCACTATCAGGGAAATATCCTGTGCAACATCTTTATCTAGTCGTTGTAGAAAACAGCATTGTCTATGCAGAAAATGCTGTTTTCTCTGCAAAAAACATGTGCAAATTGTACACAGAATTACTACACTTTCTACACAATAATCAGCATTTTCTGTGTAGAAAATATTTCTGTACAATATTTTTTAAAAATGCTATTTTCTGCACAAAACAACCATGTGCAGAGGTCCCATCTACACGATTTAAATAATACGTATGGCGTGCGGAAGTTCGCATTTCGGTACAAACGGCCGTTCGGATGCACACGAATGCAAAAGAGGGGGCCCCCAGTTTTCCACCCTGAAATACACACACGCGGCATTCGGGAGGGAAAGCGGATCACGAAGAGAAATCCGTACGCCGTTCGGATGGCTGACGGGTCTGTACGATCCGTTCGCACACATATGAACAGGCAGGGTAATCTGATTGGCTGGCCGAGTAGAGGGGACGGGGCTAGCACAGAAGGGAATTGGGAGCGGCCACCATGTTGGTTTCCCGGCTAGCGAGCATCCGGTAAGTCCGTGAATTTATATGTTTTTTATATTGTAAATACGGAAAACCAACTGTCCGCAAACCAGGAACCTTTAAAAAAAAAAAGCGGCGGGAGATTTAAAACTGTCGCTTGGCTTGCTCGCTCCAGCCAGTTTCGGGAAGAGGGAGTCATACGGAGCTTAGGGGGCTTAAAAATCGTATAGCCGGTTAGTATGCATACGAACGACAGGCTGTTCGTATTTTTTGCCCCCATATGGATTTTTTTATGATCGTATAGCCGCACCCAGATTTTGTACAGAATAAGTCCTGAAGATTACTCTGTGAAGATTTTCATTAGGCCAGGATTCTTCTCATCAGGGTATTTCAGCATTTGAAAAACATGGGGTTTCTTAACTATTTTTTAAATAAATATTTTCAAATATTCTTTCCACGCTTAGTCCTCCTCCATGATCACTGTCATTGTCATCGTTGTTGCCATCACCATCTCTGTCAACATCATCTCTTCCTCTCCAAAAGATTTGGTGATTTCTGGCAGTATTATTATGATAATAACGACTATTATTTTGAGAATGAGGGAAGCCTGACTGTAGAAATCTGACTGAGGAAGGAAGGAAGGAAGGAAATTTGAATTTGCAAAAATTAAACCACCTTAAGTTCCATACTTGGATAAAGGGGGGTGGGATATACATTAAATAAATAAAAATAAAATAGTAAATATATAGAATAAATGTGTTATTGTTTGCCTTGAAGTCTTACTCATGGTGACCCTAAGGCAAATCTATCACAGGATTTTCTTAGCAAGATTTGTTCAAAGGTGGTTTGCCTTTCACTCTCTCTGAGGTTGAGATACTGTGACTTGCCCAAGGTCACCCAGTGGGTTTTCATGGCTGAACAGGGATTTGAACCCTGGTTACCAGAGTCATAGTCCAACATTCAAACCACTACACCATGGTGGCTGTAATAAATATATAAAAATAAAATAATAAATACATTGAATCAGTACTTTCATTTAATGTGAAGATTTTCTTTGGTTAGGCTAAAACTTCCACGTGTTGTTATAATCGGTGTTTCTAAAGGTGGTAAAAACAGAGCTTGCAATAATCTCTGTTTGCTTTGTGTCTATCTGTTTTGTGAATGTTGTCTGGATGCCTTTTCTGTGTCAAGGAGATTGCTGCAGAATGTTCCTTAGTGCTGATCTTTGTTGCCCAAGGCTGACTTTCTATTTATACCTTCAAACCAAATAAATCAAAATAGCATTGCAACAGCATCCCAAGACCTTCTGAAGGCTGTTTAAGGGTTCAGTCACTCCTAAGGACTGGTTTTGGTTTTCTCCTCCCAGTTTTGTGTATAGTAATGAAAAGTAAATCCTACTTTGTTCATGCAGGTAACTATCATGTGACTGTATGTAGATTCCAGCTTATATTTCAGTTAATTTTATTGACTAATCTTTTTCTCCTTGTCCAGAACTGAAACCTTTGGGGCCAGATGCCTTGTAACTCGTTTCAGCCTTGGCCTTGTTTGCTGCAGCTCAATTATATATGCTTGATTTCACTTGCAGCTCCTTTTTTCCTGTGTTACAACAAGCAGAACATGCTTTGGTTCTTATGCTGTGTTGTGTTGCTCTTGCTTGCTGTAGATCACTTGCAAACCCTCCCCCTGCCATGTATTGTTTTGTTCAGTACTTCTTTAGTTCATTTACATTCTAAAAGTCTTGTAACAGTTGGTTTAAATGTCTTTAAGGAGAAGGGTAAGTTGTTACAGTTAGAGTAGTATGATTCCACTAACTGCCATGATTCCATCTTATGGAATCTTGGGGTTTGGAAGCATTAGGGCTCCCTTGCTTAGACTTCTGTTACCCTAAGAGGTTTGGGGTGCTTTGAGACCCACCTGACATACTAAAAATCTAGATGGGGGAATTATTAGCTCCGGTGGAATTCTGGGGTTTGTAGTTTAGTGAAGCTCTCTGGCTGAGAATGCTAAATGCCCCACCCTAAACTGCAGATCTCAGGATTCCACAAGAGGCAGCCAGAGCAGTTAAAGTGGAATAATAGCACTATAACAGTGTAGTGTGATAATCTCCAAAATTTGTAAGATCATTATTTCATATTTCATGTGTGTGTATATGTGTGTGTATGTAAGAGAGATAAAAATAGAAAGATTTGTAAGTGATACATTTTGCCAAGGCTGCTGACACATTGCAGAAACAATCCAGTTTGACAGTGCTTTAACTGTCATCAATCAATGCTATGGAATTCTGGGATTTGTAGTTTTGTGAGATGTTTATCCTTCTCTGTCAGAGAGCTCTGGTCCCACAACAAACTACAGATCCCAGGATTCCATAGCACGGAGCCATGACAGTTAAAGTGGTGTCAAACATCTTCAGTGTATCAGCAACCAAAGTCTAAATTTCCAGTCCTGAACAAATTAAATATTGCACTTCATGTCCTTAAAGGGGTTATAGAAACAAAGGTCCATTGGACAATCACTAAGGTAGAGATAACTAAATGTGGTCTGGCATATGGCATCCTGCATTATCTAAATCAGGGATGGGCAAGGTTAGGCCTTAGGGCCACACGAGTCTCTTCAAGGATGTTTCTGTGGCCCTGGACACTTCCTGAATCCCAGACTGATCTCTTTCTGCTCTGCAAAAGAGGCTGAAATACTGCTCCTGAAAGCCTCCAAGTGAAACAATATACCTTGTAAATAGATTACAAGGCCTATACTATTTAATTTTTTTTAAATGAGAATCAGAAGCAAATTTGTGGCCACTTTATGTTGTTGTTTTTGTTCATTTGTTCATGTAGTCCATGTGGCCTCAGGACATAAAAAGTGTCCAATGTTGCCCACCCTACACTAAATGGTGGTCCTGATCTTTGGTAAGATATTTGCCTTAGACAAATAGCACAAGAGAGATGACAACTTAGAGGGAAACAATGCCTTTTTCATCCACAATGTCTCAATATCACCATACTAACCTGCTGAATTCCTATTGTGTATTCCTATTGTGAATTCCTATTGTGTATAACATGACAAAAATATGTCAATTGAACTGCTTGACCACATCTGTACTTCAGTGCATCTTCCCAGGAAACAACTTAAGTGTAGTATTTAAATTTGTAAGGATTTTGTGTCTAGGTACAGATGATGAATTGAGAAATAATCCAAGAAAGTTTAGTTAACACTTATCAAAGGAAGCATCCACCTAAGTCACCCACCACTGTTGCAAGTAAAAGAATGTATTTTGATTCTGTCCAGTCAGAAGAAGAACAGTTATTGAATTTATTTCTCCCTAAAGAAAAGCCCCATTATATCTTCTTTTTAGAACACTTACCCCCCAAAAAAGCTTGAAGACACACACACACACACACACACACACACACACATATATATATGCTGTTGTCAGAATAAGCATGTGCCAGGTAAACATGAATGGATGCACAGTTTGAATTACTTAAATGCTATTTTAACACATTTGCAATTTCTAAAGGAAAACAGTAGGCACAGAATCAACATTGTGTTTTCCAACAAGCCTTGGTTTTCTCTAGCTGGATTTCGTATCTCTACAAATGTCCAAAAGCATCCTGTATTCCCTTCTTCAATGGGCAGTGGCCTTAGGCTAGTTCAGGCAGTATAGAATCTGTAGTACAAACATGGCAGCCCTGTCTCTACTGTGTCCAGCTGTCCAAATGGAGAAAAAATCTAAATTGCATCTATCAGTATGTGGAGGTTCCACATCCAAATAAAATTATCATGAGTTTCTCCAGAGTACACAATGATGCCACTTGAACTGCCATGGCTCCATCCGATAGAACCCTGGGATTTGTAGTTTGGTGAATTTTATACTGCTTTCCTCTGAACTATAGCATTAGAGCTCTCTAATAGAGAATTCTAAGTACATTGGGAAACTACAACTCTGAGACAGAGCCATGATTGTTAAAGATATATTAAAGCACTATTATACTGAGCAACGTGAATACACCCATATCAGTGCAAGGATACTCAAACTACTCACATTTTAATTACTAGTTAATCATTGGGATGAAGTCCCATAATAACCTTGTCTACCTGCAGCTGCTTCACAAGACTGGAACTAAGGTCCCATCTATATGGGGTGGGGGGATATAATCTCCTCTGAAGAAACAGCAATTTGCAGCACTGTGACCTGTCTTAATGGTCAAAAGAGCCCCCCTAAACTTCACATGCCCCCTGGCCAAGATGACAGCCACAAATGATTTACTCACAATTTTAAATCTGCCACCACTGATTTTTTTTTAAAAAAAAACTGTTTACCATGGTGTGCACAAGCGATAATTCATATTTACAAAAGAAAAAAACAGAGAAAGTAAAAGCTCACTGTTCTATCTCCTTACTGATCTCTCGCTTAGCCAAAAATCCAACATGGTGGCAGCAGGCACTTTCCCTGTTTGCTAGCCACACACCCATGCTCATCCAACCAATCAGATTACACCGCCTCATTGCAGCAATATGAATGTGACTGTCTTAATGATCACATGTTTGGGTGCTCTATGGAACATTTTTTTTAAAAAAAAAAACACTCCAAGAAAAGCTCCAAAGGCTTCCCTTCCGAGCATGGATTTGGCTGCCCCCCCCCTTCTGAATGACATGTATTGATGCAAATGTCCATTTAGACAGATAGTCTTCCATGTGATTGTCATTTGGATTATTTTCACCATTTGGCCAGGACCTTATGGCTGGGACCTAAGGATCAGTAGCTGTATTAATAATAATAATAATAATAATAATAATAATAATAATAATAATAATATGAACTGACATGAAATTCCAATCTATATCTAGCTGGGACTGGACCATGATATAACTATCGGGGAAGGAAATGAGGACATTGCCAACCCCAAATAAAAGGTTCCTTTAGTCCCCATATTGTTACTGTTCAAGTGAGTGAGACACTGAAAATTGTACACACTTGCTACGCTTATCTTCTCTTGGTAATTCTGCTGCTCTTTTTCCGTGGATACCTAAACTATATTTCTAAATGCTCAATTGAAATTTAAAGTTACTGAAATGCTAGAAATTTTAGGACTGACAGAAATCTGGGGGGCAGAATTCTTATTTTTTTGGGGGGGGGATACCCTCACTTTGGCCCCTCAGCTGCATGCTTGGGTACCTCCCCCTTCTCAAAGACCACTGGAACTAACTACATGGTGAGCAGGAAAGGGGGGGGGAAACCCAATCTGTCATAATGTCCACCTCTGTCATCCATTTTAATGATACATTTTTGTTTTAACTGACCTAAAATGCTTTAAATGAATACATTTGGAATGGGAAGAATTTAAAAACCAAATCCCAATCCCTGCCCTATTCATCATCATCATGATCATGATCATCATCATCATCATCATTATTATTATCATTATTATTTTCTTGGTGGGCCACCACTAAGTAGCTTTCAGTCACCATATTAAATTTACCCATGGTACACTGGGTGTTGAGTCACTCTGTGCTGGGAGGGGTGTTCATATGCCTCTCCCAAAAATATGATAATCTTCTACAAACTCTTTGGGATGCTCTTGAAATTCTACTGGATGAGGAGGAACACCCAAATTAAAAAATTTGTTTAGGTGGCAACTGTTTATTCCTGTAAATTTATTCTCAACAAAACAACAGTATGAAGTTGTAAAATTTGAGACATCGTTCTTTAAAATACTCAGATGTGACATCTGGAGAAAAAAAAATGTGTCTTGTTTCTCTGATCTAAAAGGGACACCTGTGTAATTTTAGATCCATGTATTCTTCACAGATTACAACTCAGTCATATAACTTGCATTCATAGACCCTTAGCTGAAAAGGATATTAAAGAAAAAAAAATCTGAAGGCAGAATTAGTTCCATCTTGGTACTTTTAAAATAAACAATGTAGATCTTAAACTTTTCTTTATCAGGGACCCCCTTTCAATATCTTTTGTTGCCGTGGTCCCCCCAAGACTCGAGATTTAAAACCCTAACAACAGCAATAATAATACCTGATAATAACAAAAATACAATCTCACCATCCATTAACCCTTCTCTCAGAGGCACTGGAGAGGAGGGAGGACTTTTCTCCTGCTTCTTCCTGCAAATTTGTAGCTGTAGTGGACTGAAGAGTCTTCGCCTTGGCTCCTGTCATGTGAGCTGAACAGCCTTCAAGCCTTCACAGACCACCTGTGAGGACATTGCAGCCCACTGGGGTGTCTGTGGACCACAGGTTAAGAACCACTGATGTGAATTATGACTCCAGTCTGTTCTTTTATGTGAAAATGAACCAGAGAGAGAGAGAGAGAGAGAGAAAGAGAGTTTCCCCTTGCTTCTTCTCCTCAAACATTTAACTATCATTGTGGAACTTAGGACTTTATCAGATGCAGCAAAAAATGCTTAAGAAGAACGCTATGAGAACAAAATTGGTGACATTACCAGACATTGTTGTCCTTCAGCCATTCCAGGGGCATATCATGGCTTAGCCAGTCAATAATAAATAGGGATGTTTTATTCACACCTGTGCTATGCCCCTGGAAAGGCTGAGGACATGAGCATCTGATAATATTGCCCTTTCTGTTCCTGTATCATTCTCCTGATTCTGTTTGGGATGCCGTTCTTTGCCATGTTCCTGCACATCTGATAAAGTCCTTAGACAACAAAGCAAAATGGAGTATCTATGGGGGAGAAAAAACCCAAAAACATCATGGTCTCCTATATGCCCAGGGTGTCTGGAGCCTTCCAGTTCAAAATACCTTTTGCACTTATGTCTGTATATGCTTTGTGTGGAACAGAGTGAGTCAGAGTCATCCATGAGTGTACTACAGATAATGCTTTTTTAAACACCGGGGCGGGGGGAGACCTGTATTTGATCTCAAATAGAATGTTGTGTTTATACTTTCTTGTTGGAGATCAGCTCAGTTTGTCTGCTCCTGTGTCTTTTGTTTCTTAACTCCAAAATAGCCCAAGAGCTACAAGGTTTTCAAATCACTTTGTTTTGTTTAGAAATAACAGAATCCTTGGTTTTAAATTACATTTCTCTGAAGCCCATTGAAAATTTAACTGTGCTAAATCCAAATAGGAGGGTGGCATCTTATATTAATCCTATTGCCAGGGCAGTGGTGGGGGCAAAATTAGGGTTTCCCTCAAATAAGAACTGCTTCCCAAATGAAATTTTCCTTCAGTACCCAAATTTCTAGCATTGTGAGAGTGAGATATTGGAAAATGTTCACACCTACAACTCTTTTATTCTCTCTGCTCACAGTTCCTTGGGAACCTTGCCTGCCTCTTTTCTTTGGATGCCTAAACTGTATTATAGATGCTTAGCTGAAGTTTCTAATTACTAATTAATCAATGGAAATTGCAGAAATGTTGACTTACCAAGTTTTCATTGTAAACCAATGTGTCTACAATAATTGGAACTAACAATTGGATTCAGGCTACAGGTGGGAGCTGCAATCCTCCAGCTGTTGTTGAACTATATCTCCCAGCATCCCTCACCATAGGTTATGTTGGTTAGGGATGCTCAGAGTCATCTGGAGTACCGCACAATTCCTACACTTGATTTATGTCCTTGAGTTTAACAACATTCAGGAACTGAAACTGACATATTCATCTAGAATTCTCAACACTTAAAGACCTGGGTTTGGATTTCTTTATTTTCAGCTGTTAGTGCTGCCATCTATTTGCCCCCTCTATTTTTCACTAAATTACTGTTGCTATGAAGTGAATTTTGGGCTACCTCTTTACTTAGAACATCTGAGAGGACGAAGACCAAAAGAAAGTCACCAAAGCCATCTGTTTCATGGTAAAGAGTGGTCTACCTATCTCTCTGCTGACACTGCTATAGAACTGAAGGTTCCAAGTAAAGTGAAATATCCAAGTAAAGTGAAAGGGTTTTTATAAGAAATGAAAACAAAAACAAATAAATTCTCTAACAGCCCAATCTTATACACATTTGCTCAAGAATAAGAATCACTATTTCAGGATAGGCTTATAGTGTACATAGGATATAGCCTAGATCTGTAATCTTATGTATGCACACTTACTTGGAAGCAGAACACCCTGAAACTTACTTCTGAGTAAACATATAGAGAATGTGTGCTTCTTGGCTGTCTCTAATGCCATATTATTAATAGGAATTCATGTCTATCTGCCTCACCTCCAGGGAGCATGCCAGCTTCTGCCTTTGCAGCCACCATCTCAAAATTTTGGACAGGTCACAGTATTTTTTGTAGTTCTGTAGTGTTGTAAAAATAAATTTCAGGGAAACTGTGCACATGCCTATGTGGTGTACCACGTGCTCTCACAATCTTTTAGTTGGTGCTTCACTAGTCATCTATAAAACTAAAGTACTAATAAAATAAGTGACTGCAAATAAAGACTGGAAATTAAGAGCTTCCATAGGCAACCTCCTTGTAAATCTATTCTCCTTGAAATTTATTTTCTGTATTGCCTCATTCGCCCTCCCTTCCACCGTCCTCACAGTTAACAATAAATGTCAGATAGCAAAAGTGATAATCCTTGAAAAGGCATTGACTTTTTTCACTTTGTATTATAGACATCTTCATAAACTAGTCTCTTGTAGCAGCAGCTTTTTTTGTTGCTCTCTGTGTGTATGTCTGCATGTTTCAGCTGCTTTCTTGGCCATTTGCCCTGTCTGTAAATATCCAATATGTTAAAAATCTCTGGTGGGCACTGCCCTCTGCTGCAGGACATGCTGAGCAGATACTTGTGTAGGCAGAGGCCTCCAGCTTACTTAATCAGTTATGGCATTTGCTCAGCATGGAGCCATGAGGTCTTTTGCCACATCCTTCCTTCCTTCTGGTACTTAATCTGAAATCTCACAAATGGATGCAGCTATTTCCAAAATCACAGCAGTGCCTTTCAGGTAGCAGTACTCCTACTAGATTGTGTTCCTCATTAATTATGCTGTTGTGAGGTGCAGGGATGATTATAGAATGTAGCAAGGTACCAATTCAGGAAGAACATATTTGAAGAAGCTAACTAGTGGAACAGACACCCCTGCCCCCAGATCTTGAAGAATGGTAGATCCGGGGGAGGTGTTTTAATGATGGGCATGGAGACAAGCGCAGGGGTTGGCCAGGGCGTGGATACACCCTGGTCAGGAGGAGACGGGGTGGGGCTGAGGCAGGGCCTATTTTACCCTTTGCCGCCCATGGCTTCCTCCTCTTTTCCACTGGATTGAAAATCGGGAGAACATCTGGAGGGAGAGCTAAGTCTACTAGGCTGTGCTTTTAGGGTTTGATGATCGGGCACCAGCTCAGCAGTGTGGTTGATTTTGATCAACCCTGATTGATTTTGATTAATTTGATCAATAGGTTTTGTTGCTCTGGTTGCTTTCCTTTGTTTCCTTTTTTGCGTGGTAGTTTCTTTGTTCTCTCTGGTTTATTAGAACCACGTGGTTTCCCCCCCCTTCCTTCCTTTGTTCTGATTTTATTGATTGTTGTATTGATTGATTGCTTGATTGATTGTTGCTTTAATTTTATTGAGTGTGCTTTAACTTTGTGATTAAAAAGCTTGTGATTGCTTTCGGTGCGCCCCCCCCCGCCACCACGGCCTTTTCGGGGCGGCCTGCGCCTGCTCCTTGCCTCTAGCGGCCTCTGCCACTCCCCTTTGCTGCCTTCTCTGCCGCTCCCCTCACCGCTGAACCAGCGCCCTCACCACGGGCCTGATCTCCCTCACCGCAGCCCTGATCCCGGCCCCAGCGCCTCCCCGCTCCAACGGCCTTTGCCACTCCTCGGACGCGCCGCGGCCCCAGCTTACTTAATCAGTTATGGCATTTGCTCAGCATGGAGCCATGAGGTCTTTTGCCACATCCTTCCTTCCTCCTGGTACTTAATCTAAAATCTCACAAATGGATGCAGCTATTTCCAAAATCACAGCAGTGCCTTTCAGGTAGCAGTACTCCTACTAGATTGTGTTCCTCATTAATTATGCTGTTGTGAGGTGCAGGGATGACTATAGAATGTAGCAAGGTACCAATTCAGGAAGAATATATTTGAAGAAGCTAACTAGTGGAATGCTTTATATTCAAAACATTCCTTGTCTGTGCTTATTTCATTTTATATATACAGGCTGATTTTAGGCAGGTGGTGAGGTGGAGCACAAAGGAAGAAGCCACATTCAAATGTCGCTTTCTAAATTTTTCAAGTACATTTCTCAGAGCATATAATGAAAAATTATATAGTATAAATATTAAGCAAATTTATTTTTTCATTCTTTGTCTACCACTGTTTCAGGCTCTGTACCATCTGTACAGTAAGCATTGCTCTGCGGGATTGATTATAGTTGTCCCTCGGTATCCATGAGGCTGCAGAAAGATGCAAGGATCTTTGAAATGGTGAGAAGTATGAATTTGCAGCAAGCATGACACTTGGGTTCCCACCATTCCACGGATAATCACATCACTCTGCAGCCTTGCAAGCACAGAGAATGTGTGCTTGGTGGCTGTTTCCACTGCTACCCTATGCCATATTATTAATAGGGATTCATGTCTATCTGCCTCACCTCCAGGGAGCGTGCCAGGTTCTGCTTTTGGAGCCACCATCTCAAAATTTTGGACAGGCCACAGTAATGTTTGTAGTTAAAATCCATGGTTGATTGAATCTGCGAATCCTAAGCCCAAAAATACAGTGGGTCCACTGTAGGAGCAGGGAGTGTAGAAGTAGTATAGCAGTTAGAGCCCTAGACTGGCAGTTTAAATTTCTGCTCACATGTGGAACTTGACACCTGGCTCCTGTACAAGGAGAAAGGCAGGATATAAATTAAAATGAATAAATGAATGAAACATATCAGTGACTTTGTGCCATTCTTACCTATTAGAAATTAACAATCCTTACAGAATTTTTATGAGGATTAATAGGGACAGATGAAGTGGTTATATACACTATTGTATGTACAAACAACAACAACAACATTTCTGTCATGAATAAGGACTCCTACTGGTGTTCTCATTGGAGCATTGTAAAATTTTGTTTTGTTTTTGTTGTCAGGTTTTACTGATCATAAAGTAAACAAACAGAAATTCATGACAATACTATAAGAAGTCTCCCAAGAGTGACATTGCCATTATATTCATAAGGGGAAATGCAGAGGCAAGGGGAAACAGCAGCAAAGTATGCTTTCCTTCAGAGATACAGATTAAATATTTTTTAAACTAAAAAATAGTCTAGTTTAACTACTTTTTCCTATTTTTTTTAATTGCAACACATGTTCTAATTTGGCTCATCTGTTCTAGGATGTCTCTGATACCACACAACTAGCGTTCTTTAGTGAGGATAGTTAAGGTAATGATCAATATTAGTACTTTGCATTTTAATTCCCCCTCAACCCACTAATTATGCCTTCCACTCAAATATGTGTGTAATAATCTGCCAACCACAGGAACTCTTTATTGTTAGAGTGTTAGAATACGCTATATAAAGTTGGAGCAAGAACACAACCTTGCTTCACTCCATTAGTTATTAAAAAGGACTCTGAAAGAGCATCGCCATATCTGACTTGGCCGTGCTGGCCCTCGTGTAGCAAGATAATCATTTTAAGGAATTTGGGGGGACATCCTAGTCTTTCCAGGATCTGCCACAGACCTTTCTACTCACAGTGTCGAAGGCTTTGGTGAGGTTGACAAATGTTACATAGACAGCATTGTTCTGCTCTCTACATTTTTCTTGCAGTTGTCTAAGGGCAAATACCATATCTGTAGAACTCCTATTTGCTCGGAAGCCACATTGGCTTTCAGGGAGAAGTTCTTCTGCAATAGCAGGAACTAATCTGTTCAGGAGTATCCTTGCAAGGATTTTTTCCAGCAATAGAGAGCAATGTTATGCCTCGATAGTTTGAGCAATCAGATTTTGCTCCTTTTTTCTTGTATAAGGTAATGATGACTGCATCTAGGAGATCTGATGGCAGTTCCCCTTTTTCCCAGCAATTCACAAGGAGTTAGTGGAATTTATCGTGGAGTGCATGGCCTCCGTGTTTCCAAACTTCAGGTGGGATTCCATCAATCTCAGCTGCCTTGCCATTCTTCATCTGCTGTATAGCCTTAAGGGTCTCTTACAAAGTGGGAGCTATGTCCAATTCATTTTTCATCGGTTTTTGTATCGTATGTTGGATAGCTGAGCCTTAGACTACTCAATTGGCACTAAAGAGACTTTGAAAATGTTCAGCCCATCGATTCAGGATGGAGGCTTTATCAGTAATTAATCTTTGACCATCTGTACTGTATAAGTAGTTTTGGATAAGTAGGTCCAAAAACTGCTTTAAGAGCCTCCTGAAATCCTCTATGATCACCCAGATCTGCACAACGTTGTGTCTTTTCTGCTATATTCATCCGCCACTTGTTCTGTATGTCTCGGAATTTTTGTTGAAGTTTCCTACATGTGAGGTGGAAAGCTGCTTTTCTTACATGGCAAGTTGGCTGGGTGAGTTATGCCTGGTGAGCAGTTCTCTTCTTTGCCAACAGCTCCTGGATCTTTTGGTTGTTTTCATCAAACTGGTCTTGATTTTTCTTGTGGGAGAACCCGAGGGATTCTTCTGCAGATTGGAGGATACTGTTTTTGATATGTTGCCAAAGCACTGTGGGAGAAGGATCTGTAGAATGGTCTTCAAGTTTTGTTTGCAGATTTCCCTGGATGTTGTCTCTCGTGGTAGCTTGTTGAAGATTGTTGACTTGGAGTCTCTTCTTTAAGATGTCATCCCTCTTAGATTTGAATTTAAGACTAAGATTTAGTTTATATCTGATGAGGCAATGATCTGTTTGGCATTCTGCACTGGGCATCACTCGGGTATGATGGACATCGTGAATGTTTCTCTGCCGGACTAGAACATAGTCAATGAGGTGTCAATGTTTGGATCGGGGATGCATCCAGGTTGTCTTCAAGCTATCTTTCTGCTGAAAGATTGTGTTTGTAATAGTCAGCTGTTGTTCTGCACAGAACTCTAGAAGGAGGCATCCATTATCATTGCAATTTCCAACACCATGCTTGCCTAAGACACCTTTTCAGGCTTCGAAGTTCTTTCCTACTCTGGCATTGAAGTCACCAAGGATAAGAATTTTATCTTCTACAGAGAATTTTTGTATGAGTTGGCATAGGTTTGTGTAGAATTTGTCTTTCTCTACAGGGTCGGCTTGCATAGTTGGGGCATATATACTAAAGAGAACAACATGTGGGAGGTGTAAGGAAATAATGCAATCAGATTGTCCTGTTGGCAAGGTTTCAAGTTTGGAGGCAATGGAGTTTTTAATCATAAAGCCTACTCCTGAAAGATGTTTTTCGGTTTTGGGTTTGCCAGACCAGTAAAGTGTGTAGCTGGCGCTGTGTTCTTTAAGGCTGCCTTCCTCATGGAGATGAACTTCACTAAGAGCAGCGATGTCAGTATTAAGTTGTGATAGTTCATGGGCTATTACGGTAGAACGGCGCTCAGGCCGTCCACTATCTTCAGAGTCTTGCATGGTTCTGATGTTCCAGCATGCAAGCGTCAGTTTATTTACACCTTTGGAGGCTGGTGTGTGCCTTTGTTTCTTTGCCTTGGTTTGACCACATCAGAAGATGCCCATTGGCCACGGCTAGCCAACCAGGTTGATGGGGATGAGCTTTCGTTAGGCCACCTTTTCTAGGCCCTTCTCCATATGGAGCAAGCAGTGCTCTCCTTAAAAACGGCTGCTTGGTCGTTCAGGATGCTGCCAAACAAGACTGTCACCTCCTGGGCCAGCCTCAAGTGACCAAAGTCCTGAACTGCCTGCATGCAGGGTTGGGTCTGTGGCTTCCAGTGCATCTTTACACTTGCCATTTCGTCCCTTGCCTATCTCTACAGGGCTTTTTTGGAACTGGATTTGTCCTTCGAGCCTGTGCAATGGATTTTTCTGGTGGAGCACAGCGTGCACAGAACTGGCCTCACCCTTTAAACCAAAGGTTCATCTGCTGTGGCCTTGGAAGCATGGACGTAGCAGCGAGGTCCTTGGGTCGTAGGTTTGATTAGAGTTTCCTTCTCTTAGATGGTTGACCTTACAGGGTTGGACGAGCACCATCTGCCAGGTTTGGGATTAGAGTTTTCCTTCTCCTAGGACGGTTGCCATAAGGCTAGAGAGCCCATCCTGCCCTTTGACACACTTTGTCAGACCCTTCGGTTTTGACCTGTCTGGCATGGGAGACCCTACCGGTGGCTATTATGTCACTGCCAGCATAGCTCAAAACATCATTAGGGTACATAAGCCTCTCTCCCATGACAAGGGGGCGTCAATGCACTGAAAGGCAGTAACAAATGTGTTTCTCCCAGATGGACAGAACAGTAATTGTGTATTTTGCCTTATATTTCACCTCCAACAAGTCCTAGCTAATGGTAGAAATGGTCACAGATTAGTATGCCTAGATTGTGGGTAAAATCTGGTCAAATGTGTAATATAACAATTCTGATTGTTCCCGTTGTCTCCTAATATTGCTACTTATTAGAATTCTCTAAATTAGGGCAACATTACTATCCTTTGATAGATGAGATTATGGCTGAAGCTGAGATGGTAGGTTGCCCAAAGCTAATTGGTAGCTTGCCTAAAGTTGATTCCATGCAAGATTCAAGATATGAAAATGAAGTCTTCTAGGATCATTCTGTCAGGATAATATCCCTTTAAGTGTAGTAAGAAAATGTTGAAGCAACAGGCCACTCAACTAACACAGCTGAAGTGGGTATGTGCAAAGCTGTGGCTAAACAGGAGGTGACTACCCAAACACTCCTATAAAGATACACTCTGTGTGAGTTACTCTTGTGGGTTAGTGTTGAGGAGTGTTTGGAGAATTGCTGTTGGATTTGTTATCAAGGTTTGCTGTATATATTCTATGTTTGTTTTGTACTGGACCTGAAGATAAATCCTCCAGAAGGACCTTGCTGCTTGCAAGTCTTCTTGTTGTGGGTAAAAGTGGGTCAAAGCAGTGATAAAGCCTGCTAGCTGAAGCCTTTGTTTTTCAAGCCCTTTTCTGCTGTGTAGTTTATCTGCTGTTTGGCTACTCCTGGGTTTACTTTGTCCCCAGGCTGTCCCAGTCACTGCTCAGTGAGCCTATACTGAGTGGACACATTCTTCAGTCTGTTAGCCTCAGCTCTTAACACCAACTACAGTATGTTGCTGTTGTTGTGTACCTCCAAGTCTTTTTTGACTTACAGCATCCCTAAGACAACCCTATCATGGGGTTTTCTTACTAATATTTGTTCAGAGGGGGGTTGCCTTTGCCTTCCTCTAAGGCAGAGAGAGTTTGACTTGTCCAAGGTCTCCCAGTACATTTCCATGACTGAGTATGCATTCAAGCTCTTTTCTCCAGAATTGAATCCCAGCACTCAAACTGCTACTCCACACCGGCTCTCCGTACAATGTGTGCTATACTTAAATAGGAAGGTGATTGTCAGAGCTTGTTCCTTTTCCTTGTTTCCATCTAGATTTTCTACTCCCCACATGTCCTTTACTTGGATCCTCTATTGCTTCATTGTCCTTTATTGAAAAATTACATTGCTCTGTAATTGATAGATAATTATGGAACCCAGCAATCTGACATGTGTTAAGAAGTCATTGGAGTTAGAATCATAGAATCATAGAGCTGGAATTGACCACAATAACCATTAGGCCCAACCACTGCCATGAAGGAATAGATAACTAGCATTCACAAAAGATTGCCCTCCAACCTCTGCTTAAAGACCTCTAAAGGAGGAGAGTCCATCACCCTCAAGGCAGTCGATCCAAATATCAAACAGCTCTAGCAGTCAACAAGGTCATCTTAATGTTAAGGTGGAACGTCTTTCTTTTAATTTGAATCCATTGGTCCATGTTCTAATCTCTGAAGCAGCAGAAAATAAGCTCACTTCATTTTCTACATGATATCCCTTCACATATTTAAATATGGCTATCATATAATTTCTCAGTCTTCTTTTCTCCAGGCTAAACATAACCAGCTCCCTAAGGTGTTCTTCATAGAGCTGGATTTCCAGACCTTCTTAGTCATCCACTCTCTTCTGAACACATTCTGCTGCCTTCTCCAGCCACTGTGAAAGACTGGCCAGGATGAATTCAGGTGGCATTGTCACACTATGGCAATGCTACTTATCATAGTGCTGCTCACTCCACCGGTTTTACTGGCAGAAAACTAGAGCTGCAATCATGCGGGGGGGGGGGCTAATACCAAGTATCACAGGATTCTTTAAATAGCTCAGTAGAGGCTACATAAAGGGAGTAGAGGGACAGACAGGATGGAAAGAGAAAGCCAGAAAAGAAGCAATGATAGAGTTGTACAGGAAGGGAGAGAAAGGCTTAGGGGGAGCAAAGAGTCTGAACAAGGTTTGTTCAGGAGAAATGCCAAGAGGAAATAAGTTGGGGAAAGCTCACATCCCTCTAGAAATGCAGGACTAAGCCCCTTGAATGGAGGGGACAGAGGAGAGGAAGAACTTGGGACAAGGGACGAAGCTGAAGGCCTGCTTGCTTGCACTTTATTAGGAGACCTCTTCTCTGAAGGTATAGTCAATTAATAGCCTTCATTTATTGTACCACCCACTTGGAAATACTAAGCACTTGGAGGAAGTAATTCTATGGGCCAGGAAAGCATGTGTACAAAACCCTACCAGAAGAGCTTTGTTTGCCTGGGAAATTCAATTGAGAGGGAGCAAGTGCTTACTGAAAGAGCCAGGTAAGACTTCTTGCCCTAAGCAGGTAAAAGCTGTTAGAGTAGACTGATGTCACTGGCAAGAACAATAAAGCTATGGAATTATGTCATGTGTTCCTTTGGGGCCTTGTGGATGAATACAGATCTGACTTGTCATACACAGGAAAAGACCTTCATGTTGTCTTTGTACAAAACAGTTGTGTGGGGGTTGCCTTGCAACTCCCTCCCTCCATATGTAGCTCTTTGAATAATATGGGAATTGACAGAATGCAGGCTTTATTTGACACACTGTCTGATGAGTACTTACCAAGTGTTTTTTTCCTGCTCATTGTTTTAGATTTGGTTAATTAACACTGAAAGGAATTTACACTGAATGTGCAGAAGTCGTAGTTGTCTTTTTGTTTTTTTGTTTTTTGTTTTTTTAAGAACACCACTTGATATTTCAAACCATAAGTAATTTTTTTTAAAGCTTTTCTTCTGACCATTAATCCCTTCCCATTTCCCTCCCCCTGGATGCCATTGAACACAATAAGAAAGACTTTGTCTCTTATTTTTTAATCTTAGTAGAGGATAAATGTTGGTAATTCTATGAAGTACATATATCATTGCAATTGAGGAGAGCTGGAAATATTTTGGATATGATCAAAATACAGTAAATCTTTTAAGTTAGTTCATGGGGTAAAATTGTTGGCATAAAATTAAGGGTTATTGAAGGGGACTAGCATTAGGGTTTGGAATTACAGGAAAATATATCTGTTTAATGTGTGTTATGAATAGAAACATAACAGAGAACATCAGTACCATGTAATTAACATCTGCATTGTTTTTAATAACATGCAAGTTAAACACTGAATAAATTAGGCTGAGTAATCCATACAAGGTCTTCCTTGCAGACAAAGCAGACCGTGGAATGCATATGCCTACTATGAAAGCTAACGGCACTGGTCCCAGTGGGGTAGTGAATCCATTCTGGGTTTCAGTCTGAACTCTAAAGGAGCTATCAAAGGTGCTGAATCTACTGAATATGCGTAGGGCTCATCACCCTGGATAGCTCAATTAAAGTTTGGACTAAAGATGAGAGCACATTCAGTGCCCCATTGACATGGAAGTCACATACCTACGCTCCGTATAGGACAACCAAGACATTGACAATGAAATTAAGACACTGAGCCACATATGCTTATTTATTTATTTATTAGCTCTAGGTTTGAAACTCCACACTCCTCAGTCTCAAACATCTTCTCCATCACATTAACTCCTGCATCAAAATCAAAAACTTACATTGAACATGGGCTTTTACCAAAAGCAGTAAACATAAAATGCTACAATTGTTTCTGAAACAATTGCAATTATTTCTATTGCAACTGTATACAAATGTTGCCCCAAATCTGATTCACTCTGATTCATTCATTCTTAGTACCAGATTTGTGAGCTCCCATTCTAACTGTGGCTTTATTTATTCATATAAGTAAAAAGAGGATTTGTGTTTAAATGAATGTGGAGATATATATATTTTATATGGATCCTTGTTTGGTTCCAATCAAATGTGCAGTCATGGAGGGTCAAAGAACATGCTGTTTCAGTGCTGGAAAATAACATTGATCATTGAATTAAAATGACATGAAATAAAAGCACAAGTTTGTAGAGATTAGCACCAGCTAATAATGACAGGAATTTCTGTAGTTAACTCTGTAATGACCCCTTTCTTATGGGCTGTGACAGATTATTTTATTGCATACTTCACTGATTACATATGATTGCCTCTAAATCTCTTTGAGGCTGTAGAAATTGATGCTTAATCCATTAATTCATCCAGTGAATGGATAATCATTGGCTTAAATATTGCAGTTCTCATAGTTGATCTTTTAAGAATGAAATTGGTGGGATAGAATCAAGGGTTATTGAAGGGCACTTGAGTTTAGGGGTCCTAAAAAAGCTTCCCTCGTGCCCTAAAAAGTAGTTCTGTGTTATAAGAATTTTATGAGCAGTAGGTCTTAGGAAGATCAGCAGTATATAACAAATATCTGCATTGTTTTTCATAATATGGAAGCTAAATGGGACATAAATTAGCCATATAATCTCCATAAGACATTACATGGAATCACCTATTCAAGGTGATACTCTTATTTTATGAGGCGGGGTTACCTGAGCCACTACCTTCTTCCACATAGACTGGTCTTTTCACTCAAGAGTAGCAGTGGCCAGGAGGCTGCTTACTGTACTACAATCTGAGGGGCCGTTTACACGGCAAAATAAATCCTCTAAGAATTCGCCAAAAGTCCTAATAGTTCCCACATCTTTCGGATCAAAGTCACCATATTCAGAAGGAGAGGGGCAAAAAACTCCATGTCACACAGTATCAGCTTTTGCTATTTTCCCCATCTTTTTTGAAAAGTAGCGCAAGTTAGCACATTATCGACTGTGTGAATTACCATTTCGCTTACAGCTGTAGAAACTACCAGCACTCTTCCTGAAACTGCCACAGCAGAGCTTAGCCGTGATTGGTTGGAGTGGAGGAGGAGTGTACTTGCAAGAGATGAGCCTAAAATGAAAACATCCAGCCAGCCGGCTTGCTTTTAGCATACTTACTGTTCCTCCTTCACCCCCCCTCTCTCTCTGTGTATATATGAGAGAGAGAGATTGAGAGAGAGAGAGATAACTCTTTAGTGTGTTTGTGTGTGCTCACACATGAGAGAGAGGGAAAAGCACAGCTGACAGGGATTGCAGAGTGAAAGGAATCTCAGCTGCTTGTGTGTGTGTGTGTGTGTGCGTGTGTGCGTGTGCGTGCATGCATGCACTCTCGGCTGCTTTCCTTCCCACTCATCTTCCTAAATATACACTGGACTGACTATGTGACGAATGTTGCTGTCCTTCAGCAAGCAGGGATCACCAGCATTGAGGCCATTATATTGAGAACACAGCTGTGCTGGGCAGGGCACATTTCTAGGATGGAGGACCATTGCCTCCCCAAAATACACTACAGTGAACTCGCCACAGGTCAGCGTAAGAGGGGCACTCCAAAAAAGTGATGCAAGGACTCCCTGAAACAACATCTCAGGCTCGGCAAATTGATCACCAACAATGGTCCACCCTGCCCTCACATCGGGAGGCATGGAGACACACTATCCACAATGCTGCAGCCTTATTTGAGAACTCATGCCGAACAAGTCTTGAAGAGAAACGACAACACAGAAAGAATCACAACCCAGAAACATCACCCAAGGAGACCTTCTGCTGTGCTTTCTGCAACTGGACTTGTTAATCTCTTATTGGCCTTTTTAGTCATCAGAGCGCTTGCAGTAAGCGTGGGATGAGTCCTTCCTGAATCTTCGTTTGCAAAGAAAAGCCATGGAGAGGTGTGCTCATGCGTGAGAGAGAGGCAAAAGCACAGCTGACAGGGATTGCAGAGCGAAAGGAATCTCAGCTGCTTGTGTGTGTGTGTGTGTGCATGCAGTCTCGGCTGCTTTCCTTTCCACTCACCATTATTCATCACCTCCTCCATGGTCTCCCTCCTTTTTTGTTGATTTATATACAGACAAAGGTACCAATTTACGGTCTCTTTTCCCCTTCCACCGCCCCCTCTTTCCTTCCTCTCTGTCTTCTGCCTGGCTTTCATGATAATGATAGAGCTGCCTGGCCATGCCCCCCCCACCTTTGTATGTGTAAACTAGAAAGCCGAAACTCATCCGCATGATCCAAATTAGCCATAAATTGTATGAACTATTCACCCCTGTTCCGAAAGGATGAAAATCTGGAATTTTGCTCACTTTATTCTGTCGTGTAACTGGCCCCTAAGTGAAGTTTGGTCATGGTGAAAAAGAAGGTCTTCTCCTCAAGTAGTATTCAGCAACTTCCACTTCTATGGAGTGGCAAGCTATCTGTTTTGGGGACAGGGTTCAGTACCTTTAATAGGCCATTAAAAAACAGACTTAATCATTGATTCCACTACTGTGGAAGCCTTCAGGCTCAGGGATTTTCTCTCATTAAATGATCTTCCCATTGAGATCAGAGTGATTCTCGACATCCAGGGTGTTCACATTAGAACATGAAGAAGATGAAAATGATAATGTTTTACAGGTATTACCTGTTGATCAACCTAGTCAATTAGCCCTAGTGGTTTTAATTATTATTGACTAATCATTTTTGTCACTGTTTAGTTTTTTGATTTATTGAATTTTAACATTTCAACAATGGGTTTTAGTAGGGCAATAAGGTAAAAGGGTTTTTTGGTAGTTTTTAAAATATGTATAGAAATAAATAGATAAAGTGGCTTATTGCATAAGGGAACGAAGCAGCAGTGCATCCCAATAATCATGCTACCCACCTTGCCTTATCACACGACATCCCATGGGAGACAGTTGTAAATGTGAGGTTTTTTTGCTAACTGGAAAAAAACCATTAGCCAAAAGACCCACTTCTACCACTGTCTCCCACAAGACTGTAATGGG
The DNA here is from genome assembly GCA_030847615.1 of Gambelia wislizenii. Classification (NCBI taxonomy): domain Eukaryota; kingdom Metazoa; phylum Chordata; class Lepidosauria; order Squamata; family Crotaphytidae; genus Gambelia; species Gambelia wislizenii. The sequence goes on along the minus strand of JAUMIR010000003.1, from coordinate 188,412,724 downwards.
AGAACAGCTGAAACACACTGATATTGTACAATAAGGCAATGTGGGACACACTACTCTCAGGCTTCACTTCCGTTTCCCTTCCCTTCCTTCGTGTGATAAGCCCCAAAATTATTTTAGTGTCAGACAGATCTGCCAAATACACTTCTGCAGACTTTTCCATTTGTACACCTCCATGTTTACTCTGTAACTTTTAAAAAAGGAACATTTTTTTTATATAATTGATGTGTTAATATATGTTGCCATGTTACCTGCATTGCAATTTCTGACCATGGAATCACCCCCAGTAGCAGGGCCGGTTTAAGGAATTGGGGGCCCCCTGCAATGGTTTGTTTTGGGGGCCCCCTATGTTTATCCCAGTGTCCGTGAAAGCTATATACCAGACCCCGTCCCACTCAGATTCTGCATTTTTTTAAAAAAAATAAATTGCTGCTAAATTATTTTCAAGAGGTAAGAAGTACTTCAGAGGAAAGATATGCTCCTCTTTTAGCCAGGTTGGAAGAAGGGTGTGACATTGTTCCTTCTGCAAACTGCAAACCTGCCCCTTTATAAATAAATGGGCCCCTCTGCACCTTAATAATTATTGAAAGGAAAACACACACACAAGCAGAATGAGGTTTTAGTGCTATTATAAACCCAAAGCACCCACAGCCCCCCTAGCCACAAAGGGCCCCTGTGGTGCTTGTCCTTGGGTTTCCTAGATGAGTAATTTCCCAGGTTTTTATTAATGGCCACACTGCATGTAAAGCCACACGTTGACCAAATTATTAAATATTGCCAATTATTACTATAGATGTTACTATAGATATGGGTCTGGGGGTGTCAGGGTAGGTAACAAAACTGAATAACAAATTGACTCATCATTAGATCAAGGGAAGTAATAGTACCACTGTATTCTGCTTTGGTCAGACCTCATCTGGAATATTGTGTCCAGTTCTGGGCACCACAATTCAAGAAGGATATTGACAAGCTGGAACATTTCCAGAGGAAGGCAACCAAAATGGTGGGAGGACTGGAAGCCATGATGCCTTATGAGGAGTGGCTTAGAGAGCTAAGCATGATTAGTCTGGAGAAGAGAAGGCTGAGAGGGGACATGATAGCCATGTTTAAATATTTGAAGGGATATCATACTGAGGATGGGGCAAGCTCGTTTTCTGCTGCTCCAGAGACTAGGACACGGAGCAATGGGTTCAAACTACAGGAAAAGAGATTCCACCTAAACATTAGGAAGAACCTCCTGACAGTAAGAACTGTTTGACAGTGGAATCTGCTGCTGCCTGGGAGTGTGGTGGAGTCTCCTTCTTTAGAGGTTTTTAAACGGAGTCTGGATGGCCACCTTTCAGTATTTGAAGGGATGTCATACGGAGGATGGAGCAAGCTTGTTTTCTGCTGCTCCAGAGACAAGGACATGGAGCAATGGGTTCAAACTCCAGGAAAAGAGATTCCAACTAAACATTAGGAAGAACTTCTTGGCAGTAAAAGCTGTTTGGAAGTGGAATACAGTATACTGCATGGGAGTGTGATGGAGTCTCCTTCTTTAGAGGTTTTTAAACAGAGGCTGGATGGCCATCTGTCATTGGGAGTGATTTAATTGTGTATTCTTGCCTGGCAGGGGGTTAGACTGGGTGGCTCTTGAGGTCTCTTCCAACTCTGTGATTTATAGGATGGGTAGGATGAAGAGGACAAAAATTAAGTAACCACAACAAGAGAATGTTTTGCCACTATAATAATTACATCTTCATGTGTGCAGAGAGAACAATGTTTCTGATTATCTGAAACATTTACAGCCTTTATCTAAAGAATATGATGTGTGTGAGTTCTGTGTTCATTTTTCAACTTTGCAAAACAGTCTAGAAGATGTACACTTCATGCTACAATGCTATTTAGTGCAGCTGATTTTGCTTTAGGTATTAGGTTTATGCTACAAGTAAGAATACATAAGGTAGTTATGTAATTATGTAAGGTAATCAAACTAGCCATGGAAAAAATCTCTGCAGCTTGCTTGGCTGCTAGGATTTTCAGTCTCCCTTCTCAAAGAGAGAGAGAGAGAGACTAGAAAAGGCTACCTGGGGAATTTTTAAGCTGGCAGCAGCCCAAGGAGGGAAGGGAGGGAAAGAGAAACCGGATCTCAGCAGAAGGAATGAACACACACACACACACACACACACACACATGCACACAGCCCGAAAAGGCTAGCTGCGGATTCTTCAGCAGCTTGTAGCAAAGAAGCAGGAAGATACCAAGGAGAGAGGGAGGGAAAATCTCTTGACTCCAGCAACAAGTTAAAAAGTAAAATAACCACCCCATTGTGCATGGTACCCCCCCAAGATCCCCCGTGGGCCCCTAAGGACAGTCACTCATCCACACAACCAGCTTCTCTCCCCTTCCTCCTTCACAGCAATGCAGCCAGGGACTGTCTCCAAATTACAACTTCCCAAGAGCAAACCCTTTCTCTATCTCCAGCACTAGCTCAGTGCTACTGCCACGCCCTGCCTGAGAAGGGAGGGGGAAGGGGCTCCAAAGGAGCAGAGGAGCCGGCTGCCATCTCCTGGCTGTCTCCTTCATCAGATAAGGGCAGCACTCAGCAAGGGGCCCTCATTGACCCCCCGCTCCCCCCCACCAATGCTGATTTGGCAGACTGGTTAAACTGGCACTGCCCCGTAGTTCCCTAAGTTTTCTGAAATCTCCTTTCTTAAAGTCTAGAATGCATGTCTGACTATGTTTGGCTTCCCCTTTCCTCTGTATAACAAACTCCAGGAGAACATGGTCACTCCCCACTAGGAATCCCACCATTAACCAGGTCACCCCCATTGGTTAGGATCAAATCTAAAATAGCTGATCCCCGTGTTGCCTCTTCCATCTTCTGGATAATGAACTTGTCTGCAAGGCAAGTGAGGAATTTGTTGGACCTTATATTCTTGGCAGAGTTAGACTTCCAAGAAATATCAGGATAGTTGAAATCCCCCATTATTACTACATCTGTCCTTTCTGAATGTGCCATCATCTGTCCAGGGAGGCATCATCCAAGTCCTTGGTTTGGCTTGGAGGTCTGTAGTAGACCCCCAGAAAGATATCCCTGCAGTTTCTCTCTCCCTTAATTTTTAACCAGATGCTCTCAGCCTGTCTCCCAGGATGTAAGTCATGGATATGTTCACAGGTGTATACATCCTTAACTTATAATGCTACTCCACCACCCTTCCTGTTTGGTCTATTTTTTTCTGAAATAGGCTATACTCCTCTATTAGTACATTCCAATCATGAGACTCATCCCACCAGGTTTCAGTGATGCCTATTATATCATATTTGCTTTGCTGTGCTAAGAGTTCAAGTTCATCCTGTTTATTTCCCATGCTCTGTGCATTCGTATAGAGACACCTGAGACCATGGACAATTTCTCCTATCCCCCTTTTAAAGTGTTTATTCTCCCATTGTTGGGTTGTTGTGTTATTTGCCTTGTTCTCTGTATAACATTTGGGCTATTATCTCTAGGACTTGATGAACTCCTGCCTTAAAGAGTATTTTCTTCCTCCCCCATACAACTCAGTTTAAAGTCCTCCTGATGAGATCTTTCAGACTCTTTGCAAAAACATTCTTACCAACTGCTGTGAGGTGCAGCCCATCTCTTGCCAGAAGTCAATTTCCCTGAAACCAAATCCCATGGTCCTGGAAGCCAAATTGTTCCCAGTGGTACCATCTGTGTAGCCAGTTGTTCACCTCCACTATTCTTCTCTCCCTTCCTGGGCCATGCCCTTCCACTGGAAAGACAGACAAAATGACTATCTGTGCATCCAGGTTCTCCAGCTTCCTACACAAAGCCTCATAATTCCTTGTGATCATCTGGAGGCTATGCCTTGCAGTATCATTGGTTCCTACATGGATCAAAAGGAAGGGATAATGGTCAGAAGGCTTGATGAGTCTTGTCAGCCTCTCTGTTACATCTTGAATGTTTGCTGAAGGTAGACAGCATATCCCTCGAGACATTTTGTCAGGCCTGCAGACTACTGCTTCTGTTCCTCACAACAGGGAATCCCCTACCACCACCACCCTCCTCCTCCTTCGAGTCTTGGCAGAGGCCACTTCATGTTCTGGATCTACCAAGGTTTCCTGTATGTTCCCTAAGGCCTGGGACTGCTGTTCTTTCTCTTCTTCCTTGGTAAGAGAGAAAGCTTCAAATCGATTATGTAGCTTCAAGCTGGCTGAAGGAACCCTGGCCTTTCTACTTCTCTTTGTCACATTCCTCCAAGTGTTCATTGAGCTAATTAAACATTCCCTATAGTAATATCTGGACATAAGTAGGTTCTTCACAGACCCCATATAATTCTGGTTACAAGCTCCATGTTTGCGGGCATCTGGGAAATGATTGTGTTGTTTTTGTGCATTTTAAAATGTATGCATATTGCAAAATAAGTTTTTCCTCACTCATGGAATGCACTTCAACCCCAGAAATGTGTCTGTTTGTGTGTTAGGTGCTGGAGGTATGGAACTGGGAAAATCAATTAAAAAAAACAAACAAACCAGCAACTTTGATTACTTACACATCCCTTACTGATTTGATCAGAATCATAGTATCACAGAATGACCAAACTGGGAAGGGTGGGAGCAGCCTTAGAAAAAATAAATGAAACAAGAATTGAACAGAAATGAATAAATTATGAGACCAGCAGGAGCAAGTAAAAGCTTCTCCCTGCATGAAAATTTTAAAGGAACTTTTCAGCACTGTCCCTTTTAGTTGTGTTGAAGTTTGGCAATGTATCAAAATACTTTTGAAGCCCCACAAATGGTTGGAGATACTTTCAAAGTCACAGCAGTGTCCTTCATGTAAGAGGAGTCTTATTAATTTGCCTTCATCACTAATTGGGTAAACTAGGAGATAATTTTTGTGTGAATACTACGGTTTCCGTACAGACAGAAGTAAAATCCCGGGGCTCAGCTACACAGGAGAATTAAATCCAGGAAGTATTGTGCTACCACCATTTCAGTCCTGTCCCAAGTTGTGTCCATGATGCATTCACATATTTGGTGACAGTTAAAATAACAAAGTTTGTAATCCACATGGTCGCCTAAGGGGATGGAGGGGAGAGGTTACTGAAGGCTGCCCACCAGTCAGTCAGGAAGGCAGAGCTCTTTCTCACTCACTCCCCCACTTGGCCCTCACTTGTCCTGCCTGGCACCCTGGCCCTTAGCAATGGCTGTGGCCAAGGGCTCAGCCATCAGTCACCCATGGAGGCTGAGCCCTCAGCTGCAAAAGGCACAGCAGCTGCCAAGGGCCAGGGTGTCATGTGGGATGGGCTTCTGCAGTTTCTGCAGCTGAGTCATGGAGGCTGAGCCCAGCCAGGTACAGCAGGAAAAGTTGGGCTGCTTGGATCAGGGATGGGGAGAGCACTGGGTTGTCCAGCCTGGGTGAGAAGCTTTGGTGAGGAGGAGGAGGAGGGAAAGGAACATGACTCTGGGCTTCGGAGGTGGCAACGGACTCAAAGCAGGGCGATTTAACAATGGTGGATCCTGCATTGCAAGGCATCCCTTGCAAGCCCTCCCTCTCTAAGATATGACCAATCACATCTCAGCTGTGCTGTGTGCCCCAATTTCGAGATGGTTGCTGGTTGATCAGACAACCAATTATGGGGGGGTTTCCCACACTTTTAAAAAAGACTGCAGAAAATAGAATGGAAAGTCACAAATTTCCTGGGATTTTTGCTCCCTGCCCTTCTGAATAGCATGAGTGTGGCCCATTGAACATGAGGACCAATGAGATTCTTCTTGGATTCTTCCCACTTTTTTTCTGTGTAGTCAACCCTGTGTGTTGTGTGTTTTCTCTGTGTTGTGCTCAGAGACACCATTGTTCCATTGGTCCATGAATGTGTGTCCCCCTCCACCACCCCTGAGGGATTATTTTTCATTTAGCTGTGGTTTCTAGACCTAGGATTTCTAATAAAACAAACAAGCTAATCTCCTCCTTTTGCCCGATCCCTGTAACTACATTCCTACTTGCACTTCAGATCACTTGCCATTGATCTATGCCCTGGAAGGTGTAGATGTATATGAAGATGCACAAATCTATGCCTACTAGTTTCCTTGTGTATAATATACTCTATCTTGTTGCTTGCTTGTAGTTCTAAAGTTGCAGAGAACCTACTGGATGCTATATTCACTGAGCATCCTGACTTAATAAAAAATGAGCAGGGTGAGAAATAAAGATAGACAGAGAACATCAAAGGAATTCTTAAGTTATAACATTTCATGGTTGGAGAAAAGGAAAAGTTCAACCTGAAGATCCATACTTCTTTGCACATTAGGACTGGAAAAAAGAAAAATAGGAGAGTACCATCTGAATAGCCATTTGAAATATTTCATTTTCAAGGGAGAAAATTTGTGTACTAATACATAGAAGGTGTTTTTTTAAACACACACACACACAGAGCCAGATAACTTTTTAACAGTAAGAGTAGTCCTGTTCTAGTGAGTTGAACTATTTATAATCATAAAGCCACTCATGTGCACATATGTTTTGGAGCATTAGAGATGGTGATAAACTCAATGGAGGTAGTGCTTCCTTGACAGTGATGTAACACCATCCATTCAGCAAGACTGGATCTTGCTCCTTGGAAGCCCTGTAAAATAAAAAACAGCTGAAGTATGTCCAATGTCTCAATAAAGCACTTGAAATGCCATTCTGACTGGAGAGAGATGATAGTTTTTTGAGACACCTGAAAGTGGTACAACAGAGACATCATTGCCCTTGGTGTATACACATATTTATTTTGTCTCATTGTCCTGTTTGGTAAAATAGGCTTAAACAAGTGGACTAGGTCGCCACTGTAACCTGCTGAAAACTGGGAAGTGTATCTCACAACAATGTATGACATGTGAAACTAATAAACACTTTTAGATTGTAAAATACACGTGTATTTGTATGTTATTCATAATCACAGTCATATTATATTAGCAACATCCGAATATACAAACAACATCCAAATTTTAGTAACATTCAGAATATCTTAGTCTTCTATACACAACATCCAAACTATTATTGGTTATTGGATATTTTTGGTTACAAAAGCAAATCTCTATCATATTTCTTTCCTTTCCACGATGTTCAAGACCTGTACAGTCTCTCATTTTACCATCACACAACAACCCTGCAAGATAGGTTAGTCTGAAATCACACAAAGGCAGGGACATTAATTGACTGTGTTTCCACAGTCCAACCCTCTTACTGTTATATATGTGTAGTGGAAGGGCAGACACTTGCCTTTTCTTTCATCAAGTGGCTGTCCTTCCACTACACATATATAACAGTAAGAGGATTGGACTGTGGAAACACAGTCAATGAATCTCCCTGTCACTCAGAATGTCGTGTCTGGCAATTGAATGGATTCCACTGGAAAGTGTTGTATCTGACCTAATGCAAAGAGATAGGAAAACTTTTTTTCCTGTACGGGTCACCCCTCCGTATCCATGGAACCAATATCAATGGTTTCAGTTATCCATGGCTGAAAAAAATAAGAACACATACGATAGAGCCATGCTGGAAAATGCCTAGAGAAGTGTCTTCTCTAGAAATCACTAGGTCCTCTACTGCAATTCCATGGTATGTTTGTAGTGGAAGTCCTTTGGGCTTGGTTACATGGTGAAAAAACAAACAAACCGTGAAGCATTCACCAAGATTCCTAATTGTTTACATGCATTGTGCCACAAAGTCACCTCTTTCAGAAAGAGGGGGGCACAAAAACCCATTAGTAACGCAAGAAAGGATTTCGGGACTTTTCCTGACTTTTTTTGAAAAGTAGTGCATTTTCGATAGTCTGAACAATCATTACATTATGTGCTGTGTGAATTACCAGCAATCTTTCAATACATTCACAGCAGAGCTTTGCCATGATTGGTTGAACTCACCAGGGAGGGGTGTGGACAAGGAGGGGATGGAGGAAAGATCCATGTTGTTTCCAGCCATGAAAAATACTGTGAGTGCTAGCCTTGTGTGTGTGTCTTTCCTTCTCTCCCTCCCACCTTGGTACTTTCAGTCTCTCTGTGTGTGAATGATTGTTGTCTCCCCTCCTGAGATTGTGTCCCTTCTCCATCTTGTGCTTAGCCATGAAAAAGTGCTAGCCTTGTATGTGTGTGTGTTTCCTTCTCTCCCTCCCACCTTGCTACTTTCAGTGTGTGAATGATCATTGTCTCCCCTCCTGAGATCGTGTCCCTTCCCTTCTCCCTGTCTTGTGCTTAGCCACGACAAAGACTGTGAATGCTAGCCTTGTGTGTGTGTGTGTGTGTCTTCCCTTCTCTCCCTCCCACATTGCTACTTTCAGTGTGTGAATGATCGTTGTCTCCCCTCCTGAGATCGCGTCCCTTCCCTTCTCCCTGTCTTGTGTTTAGCCACAAAAAAGACTGGAGTTCTAGCTTTGTGTGTGTGTGTCTTTCCTTCTCTCCCTCCCTCCATGCTATCTTGTGCCCAGGTGCTGCGATCTGAAGAATTAAGCAAGCCTTTTCCAGTCTCTCTCTTGTGTGTGTGAATGTTTGTCTCAGGCATTCCTGTGGTAATCAGAGGATGTGCTTGGGAGGTCACGCCCCCCTCTCAGTCTGTGTGTGAATATCAAAGTGGAAAACAGCTAAAAAATAAACTGATAGACCAATTAAGCAATATATCATCTGAACGATGCAGTACAGCTGCGAAACAGCAATAAAGCGCAAATTACCGCAATAAAAACTGTCGTGTAACTGAAGCCTTTTTTATTTTAACAGGGTTTGCTATTATCTGTAGTTTCATTTATAATTGGTAAGTCCGGGAATGTATCCCCCATGGATATGACAGTGGGGGGAGTGACCTGTACTGTTAGATTAGTGAATATGTAGCAACACTTGATATTATAGTGTGGGAACTGCCTGTGAGATTGTTACTATAAAGTACTAATTCTTATAGTTTAGACAAGGAGCCAGCATGGTAGAATAATCTGAGTGTTGGACTGACAACTTGGTGTAGTGGTCTAAATATTGAACTTTGGGAAACCAGGGTTTGACTCTCCACTCAGCCATGGAAACCCACTGGATGATCTTGGGCAAGTCACATTCGCTAAGCAGCAGAGGAAGGTGGCAAACCTACACTGAATAGGATTATCTCTCTCTCTCTCCCTCTCCTTCCTCATCTTTCTTTCACTCTAATATTCTAGGTACATGACCATTGATTATAATTAATACCTGAACAGTGCATGCAACAAATACAACAAATAGGAGCAGAATAAACATTTTAAAAGATAAAATAGCATATAATGTAAAACAAAAACTAAAAACAGGCCTGAGGAAACAAGTGTGCCTTTAGGAGACACCTAAAACATATAAGAGATACAGCCTTCCAAAGAGCAGTTGTGGGGGTCAGTCCAAAGTTCAGGGGCTCTAATGGACAAAGCTGAATTTGAATCACCATCAGGTGATTGTAACCAGACAAAAACACTGCATCTTCCCATATATCCTGGGTGGTCTATAAAGAGCAAGTAGTATTTTGGGGTGGCCTGGCCCAGAGTTGTTCAGGCTTTAATATGTTGACAAAAGACTGAAGATGACTTCTTAGCTAACAGACATCAAGTTCTGTTTGTGCTGTACTCAGGGCCGGTTTAAGGAATTTTGCGGCCCCCTGCAATGCTTTATTTTGGGGGCCCCATATGTTTATCTCAGGTCAATGTAACAGGATGTTCAGATTACAGTAGGACCCCCGTATTCATGGATTCATTATCCATGGGACACAAAACAGCACACCTACCATAGAGTCTTCCTAGAAAATGTGTCCTCCCTAGCCATTTTCTAGGCCCTCCAAGGCAACTCTATGGTATTTTAAACCAGATGTCCCATTATTTTCAATGGTGTTCACTATTATTCATGGTTTTCAGAATCCATGCGCCCCCCCCCCCCGAACCAATCCCCAGTGGATAAGAGGGGCCTACTGTATTACACAATTTGCCACCAATAATTTAGTTTAAAAACTATATTATAGGCACTAACATAATATTTTTTGTTTATTAGCAATTAACGTAATGGTGTAGATTTCCTCAAAGAAAAGAAAGAGTGGACTACAAGCTGAACATGAGTTAGCAGTGTGATGCAGCAGCAAAAAATGCCAATGCAATTCTAGGCTGCATTAATAGGAGTAGTGTCTAGATCAAGGAAAGTAATAGTATCACTCCATTCTGCTTTGGTCAGACCTCACCTGGAATACTGTTTCCTGTTCTGGGCACAACAATTCAAGAAAGATACTGAGAAGGATGGTGGGAGGTCTGGAAGCCATTACGCCCTATGAGGAATGGCTTAGGGAGCTGGGTATGCTTAGCCTGGAGAAGAGAAGGTTGAGAAGTGACATGATAGCCATGTTTAAATATTGGAAGGGATGTCAAAATGTTCAAAATAGGAAGGAGCAAACTTGTTTTCTGCTGCTCCAGAGACTAGGGACATTTTCAGACGTGGCTTGTAGTGCAAGAATCCAGCGGAAGAGCTTCGCAGCTGCAGCGCAGCACGGGGTCCATTTCGGACAATGCCGTCCCTGCGGCAAAATCATCCATGTCTCTTCCATTTAGGGTTGGAGTTTGCCGTGCCATATTCCTCCAGATTTTATTCACTGCAAATGGGTGAAAATGAGCACCCAGTTGCAGTATACCATTGCATCTAAACAAGCCCTAGGAAATAGTTTCAACTTCAGAATTTGTTACAGAGCAAGAAAGGGCTTGGGAATGCATTTCTTAGTCTATGGGCTCATCTACATTAGCCAGAATACGTGGGCTCCCTGTTGGTGTGCAGAAGTGGCCTGTTCCCTACCCCCACCTCCATTACCTGGAGAAAATGGGCTGGCATCCACACAGGATGCCAGCCTGTTGCTGAAGCCACCACCATGATTTTCTCTGCCAATGGTGGAAGCCAGGCAGGTGTCCTGGAATGTATTACTGCAGGCCTCCTGCATATGACCAGCCTCAGTCACATGCTGCAGTACCCCTACCTGGATTATGAGAGAGCCAGGGAGCCGGTGTTGGCAGTGAGGAATGGTATTTTAGGACAGGCTCCTGCAGACACGTGGGGCCCAATCTGGCAGTACTGGATTAAACCGGGAATTTTCTTAAAACATGGTAAAAGGCCCTATCTTGGCTTGTCCCCATTCCAGCCCTGTCCTGGGTATTGTTTGGACTGCCTGGGTGCAGATTGGGATAAATAAAGTCATTTGGACTGTACTGTAGGGCTCTGGAACAGAGAAAAGCTAGGGTATTTGGCCAGTGTAGACTCCTGGAGGAGGTTAGGCTAACAAATTGGTCTGCTTTAATACTGTAAGTTTCAGTTAAATTCTAGATTGGAATAACGTGGATCATGTGACTGGATGTGTTGCTTTCCAGAACATATTAGACCAGATGAATGATTTCTCTCATTGTTGAACAATTATCTCTTTTTAAATAAAAATAAGCTGTCAAATATTATAATATTATAAGAGTGACCAATAAAACACTGCATTACAATCTGACCTCGTTGAAATACAAGAAAATAGTAATTTCTTTGAAAGATGGTCATCTCTTTTATCCAAATATAAACTCTGTAGTCCAGATTGATTAGTTTGAAGCTACAGCACTCAGCCTGCTGTGGCCCAAACAATGTTTTTGGCCAGTTGGGTAAAGCAATCTCTTGTAGCAGCAAAAAAGACAGCTGCAGCATTGGCATAAAGGGTAGATTGTGGTATCATACCAAAGGGATGACTTGTCCCTTTAAACATTGGATCATGCATGTGAATTCTAGAAGCCATAGTATGAACTCAGGAAGACTGGTCCATAGTTAATAATGCTATCTTTTTTTTATTTGAATATTGTGATATACATCCTAAACTACTACATAGTCACAGTATTTGAATATGTACAGAAACAATAGGCATACAGCATACAAAAGCATAAGCTCAAGAATGTGGACTTTTTCAAACAGGGTAAAAAAACCCCGAGGAGGTCAGGAGAAGAATGGGACTGTTTCAGACAGCCTCATCCTTCTCCATTCTCCTCCCTACTTTCCCCTGTGTGTGGATGCCACTTTTTATTGACAGATATCTTATTGACTGTGTTATGGTTTGGGCTCCAATATTTGCTGGGAGTTTTGTTTTGTTTAGTTCTAGTAATAGTTCCCTCACCTCCTCCTCCACCATCACCATGTTCTCTTTAATTTACAAAGCATCCTTTATTTGGGACATGGATTATATTTGACTCAGTGTATTTCTATAAGAGGGCAAGGAGATGTGGAAGTGGACTGGTATGTACAAGAGCAACTGTAATAAAATAATAAATCACAATCATGTATTTACTGAGTCTTAGTGTGAAGGCAGTGTGTCTGATATTCCTGTGTGTGGTGATCCTGGGGTTAACAGTATGTGATTGTCTTCATCCAGGTTGCAAATGATGTATGTACACATAAGCTGTCATGAACAGCAAAGAGCTGTTTCACAGGGATTCAACAGACCATGCTATGAGAGGACCAACACACCCAAGATGGCCAGTCACACATGGCCAAAAAAAGGGCAACTGCATCTCATAAGAGATGATGCAGCTTCACATGGAATTATGCATGTACAGAAAATTAGGGAAAATTAAATATTAAACAGAAATATGGAGATCAAAATAGTAGGCCATTCACACATGTCATCCCACAACTGAATGGAGTATGGCTAAGGTGGTCAGAAAATTTGCGGCATCAGTGCAAATGTAGTTTGTAGAGACACTGAGACATCCATACACAACTACTTTTTTCCAAATCCTCAAATATCAGACTCCAATTCCCTTACTATTTCAGTCAGTTAGGGCAGAAATTATCCTTCTCCAGAATAGGCCCTGATTAGTTTGTTCAGAGAAGCCCAGCACACTGATTAGTTGCCCAAGTAATCCAGAGCATTGTTTAGTTTATTTTGCATTTACATAGGGAAAAGTATCAGAAAAGTCAATAAATTTCTATTCTTTTTATCTCCTAGCAGCAGGCTAAAACATCTCGACTAAATAAAAGAAAATATGGGTTAATAAAGTGAATATTAATCCAACACTGTGGGTGCTCCGCTTTTATTAGCAAATATATCAAATGTAGAAGGTTCATTTCAATCTCCTGCATAAATTTTTTAAAAATTTATTTGGAAAAGATGGGGTATGCAGCAAAAAATGCTAATTTGAAAAAGGGAGAATTAGTTGTGGTAATGTTCTCCTCAGCAGTAGCTTAGCAGTTAAAAAGACAGATGAAGTTCCTGCTACAAAATAGAAAGTAGGGATTTATAAAGATGTTCTGGTATCTGTTCTTTTTGAGCTATAAAGTCTGTCTAAATAACCATATTCTCCCAGGGAGAGAATCTGCTGCTTTGGCTGCCCATGTGTTGTTGTGCTTGGACCATCTCCATCTCCAAATGTTGACTTTTCGTCTGTGACCAAAGAATAAAATCTGTGGGACAGACGTGTAAAAATGTAATCCCCATTTATTTGCTAACAAAAGGTTTTGCAGAATCCTGCTTGGTTTCTCCTCTACTACTTTTCAAGGTGACTTCCTGCATGTAGAACAAGACACTGATATTCAACCTGAAAACTAAACTTGTTTTTACCAACATATTGTATATGGAAGCTAGCAAAAGTATGCAACTTTACATGGATTAGAACAGGCTTTGAGAGAGAGAGAAAGCTTCAAGCAATGTTATGGAGCTGTCAAAACTGGACACTATGGAGATTATCAGACAGGATTACAAAAAGTGTTTCTGTCTCACATTCGTCCTGCCACAATCACCCTCCCCACTGCACTTACCTCCTCTTCCATCAACAGGGGAGCCTTGGGATGAACGGAGCTCCATTCACTTCCTGGAGTGAAATCCTGCCCATTCTTGCAAGAAGATACAAGCTTCAGAAATTCAAAGTTAGAAAAAATACAACATAAAAAGTGACACCAAGCACAAAAACACACTTTAAAATAACGAAGTAACCTGGGGAAGGTCATAAAAAGAGGGTAGCTTACCTGGATGTCCCAATCTCACTTGAAAGTATTCTGGCAGGGCCCACCCCTTGATGCTGGGCTCTTGCCAGAAACATGGGACACCTTTTTGCACACAGGGAAACCCAGGACAGAAACAGAATGGGTGATCTATTGATGGCTTCTCCCATCAATAAAAAACAGCACTGATGGGATGGGAGCAGAATGAGTGCATAACAACATCATCTGGTAAGGAAGTCCTTTAGCGATCTCCTGGCATTGTTGTAATGCCACTTTTGACGTGTCTGATAATCTCCATTGTTTCCATAACTGTGAGCGTAGCCATGAACTATGGGACCCATAGGTACACCCCCTTCCCTCTCACATGTAGCTGTTGATTTGGGACAGTTAAAGCTTTCCACCAATTCCAGTACATCCTCATGGCAATGGGTGCAAGAAGCTGACATTGAGGCAGTTTAATTAAGGGATCAGAACAAGCCTGATTTCCAGCCTAGTTTTGGGATGGAACCAGCATTGGTTGAATTGATGGATGGCCTTCGTTGGTAGAAGCATGGAGGAATTTGACCCTGTTGGTCCTTGTTGATCTCTCAATGGCTTTTGATACCATTAACCATGACATTTTCCTAAACAAGCATCAAGTGGGCACTGTATTACAGAGATTCTGCTCCTACCTTCACGTCAACTGGCACTGGTAGATTGTGTCTCTGCAACTTTGTCATGGGATGCTGCTGTGGAAAATATTGTTCCCAATGCTTTTAAACAAATATACAAAGTTACTGTGAGCATCATCAGGGAATATGAGGTTGAGTATATTCTATTTCTGCTTGCATTTGAATCAGGTACATAGTGTGGACCAGTGTCTGGAGGTGGTGGTCGTGGGTTTGATGAAAGTTAATGAAATGAAATTCATTCCTGGAAAGACAAGCACCCTGTGGGGTGGCTGATACTGGATCTGAGAGTTGGGTAATTGGCCTGTCTTGGATGTTGCATTCCCCCTACAGGAGTTTTGGTGATAATGCTCAATGCCCCCTCAATGTTTGGGCTTAATTTCTTGCAACCCTGTAGTGAAAATAATGGCAGGAATTGCTGGGAGTTACAGGTCATCTGTCTCTACACAAATCCTACTTACCCATCAGGGATAAGTGTGCAGTCTGCAATTCTCTTGGCTTCATATCTATCATTAGCATCTTCTACCAGATGAGAAAAGAATACCCAATCAAGACTCTGAACAAATACAGTTCACCACTTGGTTAGAGGGCTATCTTTGGTTTTGTTGGTCACAAACTATAAAAACAGGACTGACCTTGTAACGGAGCACAGGAAATCACTATTTGCCTTTGACAGTAAATAATTTCTTGTAATGAGTTTATATTTATAGGCCTGGAACCATGAAACTAGTTTCATAGCCATTTCTTACTTTGTGACTAAAACCCTCTCCCAAATTATACTGCTTTTATTTTGTTATTCTGAAGAGGAAGTATGTTTCTGACAGTATTCAAGTTAGAAGACAAATATAGGAAGCTTCCTGTACAATACTGAAGCCTTATTTGTGTCCCTCCCATAGGGGATAAAAAAACTGTATCCAATGTCATATGTCCTTCAGCTAAACAGATACTATGAGGAGAATGAATTGTTACTCACAGCTGCATGTCATCCAAGGTCTCTTTCTGTCATGTAACCATGTCTTCAGAATCAGTGGACAGTAGCTTCAGGGTTAAACAGTAAGCTTTATTGTCACAGAAGAAACTAAAGAGCCAAAGTGTAAAATGCTGTTGCTTTGAATGAAGCTCAAAGGAAAAGCTGTATAATAAAAAGTATTTACAATCCGCCAAATCTGGTGGAAACTCATTCATTGGTTACCCAAATATCCACACTCCCTCTTCATACACCCCTAATTCCACCTATTGTTTTTCCCACAGCCTTTTCAGCTGCAGTATCCTCCCAACCATTTGTTCCAACAGAACTCATCCTCCCTTGGCCATTCCAAGCACATCAACATGTTACAATTTCAAAGGAATGCAAAACATTCAATGGCCACATAGCACTGCAGTAACATCAGCAGACAGAATTAATGGTAGGAAAAGGTCAGGTCACTTTAGGACCTGATCCTGAAACGTACATATTACCTTGTAAAAGCACTTTGATACCACTTTAACTGTCATCCTACAGAATCCTGGGGTTTGTAGTTTGGTGAGGCACTAGAGTTCTCTGGCAGACAATTCTAAATACCTCATGAAACTATAAATCCCAAGATTCCCTAGGATGAAATGTGGACAGTTAAAGTGATATCAAATTGCTGTAATTGTTCTTCAGATTGAGGTGACCTTCTGAATTAGATCTGACTGTGGGGGAAGGGGAGATGATGAAAGGGAAAACTTCTGTTGCATGGCTAAACATATACTTGCATATTATGGAATTTAGCTGAAAATTTAGGATAACGTTTTAACAGAATGTAACATGAGCCATTTGAGCACATGGTCATCTTATCCTGAAGTAAATATATACCAAGTGGAAAGAAAGAGCATAAGTATTTTTTAAAAAAATCCTGAAATGATAATTGAATGATGCTCTATTGAAAAAGTTGATCTTGGGTGACTAGACCTCTCCATTGACGCCCCCTTGTCGTGGGAGAGAGGCTTGCTTACCCTAATGATGTTTTGAGCTATGCTGGCAGTGGCATAATAGCCACTGGTAGGTCTCCCATGCCAGACAGGTCAAAACCGAAGGGTCTGACAAAGAGCGTCAAAGGGCAGGATGGGCTCTCTAGCCTTATGGCAACCGTCCTAGGAGAAGGAAAACTCTAATCCCAAACCCGGGCAGATGGTGCTCGTCCAACCCTGTAAGGTCAACCATCTAAGAGAAGGAAACTCTAATCAAACCTACGGCCCAAGGACCTCGCTGCTCCGTCCATGCTTGCAAGGCCACGGCAGATGAATCTCTGGTTTAAAGGGTGAGGCCAGTTCTGTGCACGCTGCGCTCCACCAGAAAAATCCATTGCACAGGCTCGAAGGACAAATCCAGTTCCAAAAAAGCCCTGTAGTGACAGGCGAGGGACAAAACCGGCAGGTGTAAAGATGCACTGGAAGCCGCAGCCCCAACCCTACATGCAGGTGGTTCAGGACATTGGTCGCTCGAGGCTGACCCGGGAGATGACAGTCTTGTTCGGCAGCATCTTGAATGACCAAGCAGCCTTTTTTAAGGAGAGCACTGCTTGCTCCATATGGAGAGGGGCCTAGAAAAGGTGGCCTAACGAAAGCTCATCCCCAACTACCTGGTTGGCTAGCCGCGGCCAACGGGAATCTTCTGATGCAGTCAAACCAAGGCAAAGAAACAAAGGCACACACCGGCCTCCAAAGGTGTAAATAAACTGACACTTGCATGCTGGAACATCAGAACCATGCAAGACTCTGAAGATAGTGTGGACGGCTTGAGCGTCGTTCTGCCCTAATAGCCCATGAACTATCACGGCTTAATATTGACATCGCTGCTCTTAGTGAAGTTCGCTTCCATGAGGAAGGCAGCCTTAAAGAACATGGCGCCGGCTACACACTTTACTGGTCTGGCAAACCCAAAACCAAAAAACATCTTTCAGGAGTAGGCTTTATGATTAAAAACTCCATTGCCTCCAAACTCGAAACCTGGACAACAGGACACTCTGATCACATTATTTCCTTACGCCTCCCACATGTTGTTCTCTTTAGTATATATGCCCCAACTATGCAAGCCGACCCTGTAGAGAAAGACAAATTCTACACAGACCTACACCAACTCATACAAAAAGTCCCTGTAGAAGATAAAATTATTATCCTTGGTTACTTCAATGCCAGAGTAGGAAAGAACTCCAAAGCCTGGAAAGGTGTCTTAGGCAAGCATGGTGTTGGAAATTGCAATGATAACGGACGCCTCCTGCTAGAGTTCTGTGCAGAACAACAGTTGACTATTACAAACACAATCTTTCAGCAGAAAGATAGCTTGAAGACAACCTGGATGCATCCCCGATCCAAACATTGGCACCTCATTGACTATGTTCTAGTCCGTCAGAGAGACATTCATGATGTCCCTCATACCCGAGTGATGCCCAGTGCAGAATGCCAAATAGATCATCGCCTCGTCAGATGTAAACTAAATCTTCATCTTAAGTTCAAACCTAAGAGGGGTGGCATCTTAAAGAAGAGGCTCCAAGTCAACAATCCTCAACAAGCTACCATGAGAGACAACTTCCAGGCAAACCTACAAACGAAACTTGAAGACCATCCTACAGATCCTTCTCCTACACTGCTTTGGCAACATATCAAAAACAGTATCCTCCAGTCTGCAGAAGAATCCCTCGGGTTCTCCCACAAGAAAAACCAAGACTGGTTTGATGAAAACAACCAAGAGATCCAGGAGCTGTTGGCAAGGAAGAAAGCTGCTCACAAGGCATACCTCGCCCAGCTAACCTGTCATGTAAGAAAAGCAGCTTTCTGCCTCACATGTAGCAAACTACAACAAAAACTCCGAGACATGCAGAACAAGTGGTGGATCAATATAGCAGAAAAGACACAACGCTGTGCAGATCTGGGTGATCATAGAGGATTTTATGAAGCTCTTAAAGCAGTGTTTGGACCTACTTATCAGGTCCAAAGCTCCTTATACAGTACAGATGGTCAAACATTAATTACTGATAAAGCCTCCATCCTGAATCGATGGGCTGAACATTTTCAAAGTCTCTTTAGCGCCAACCGAGTAGTCCAAGGCACAGCTATCCAACATATGATACAAAAACCAATGAAAAATGAATTGGACATAGCTCCCACTTTGGAAGAGACCCTTAAGGCCATACAGCAGATGAAAAACAGCAAGGCAGCTGGGATTGATGGAATCCCACCTGAAGTTTGGAAACACGGAGGTCATGCACTCCACGAAAAATTCCACAAATCCCTTGTGAATTGCTGGGAAAAAGGGGAACTGCCATCAGACCTCCAAGATACAGTCATCATCACCCTGTACAAGAAAAAAGGAGCAAAATCCGACTGCTCAAACTATCGAGGCATAACACTGCTCTCTATTGCTGGAAAAATCCTTGCAAGGATACTCCTGAACAGATTAGTTCCTGCTATTGCAGAAGAACTTCTCCCTGAAAGCCAATGTGGCTTCAGAGCCAATAGGAGTACTACAGACATGTTATTTGCCCTTAGGCAACTGCAAGAAAAATGTAGGGAGCAGAACAAGGGTCTCTATGTAACATTTGTCGACCTCACCAAAGCCTTTGACACTGTAAGTAGAAAAGGTCTGTGGCAGATCCTGGAAAGACTAGGATGTCCCCCCAAACTCCTTAAAATGATTACCTTGCTACACGAAGGCCAGCGTAGTCAAGTCAGATATGGCGATGCTCTTTCAGAGCCCTTTCTAATAACTAATGGAGTGAAGCAAGGTTGTGTTCTTGCACCAACTTTATTTACAATCTTCTTTAGCACGATGCTCCAAAGGGCTATGGCAGAGCTTGAAGAAGACGATGGCATCTATGTACGTTACCGTACTGATGGTAGCTTGTTTAACTTAAGCCGTCTGAGGGCTCACACTAAGACTCTAAACTATCTAGTCCATGAGCTGCTCTTCGCCGATGATGCTGCCCTTGTTGCCCACACAGAAGCAGCTCTGCAGCACCTAACATCCTGCTTTGCAACAGCTGCAGAGCTGTTTGCGCTAGAAGTCAACCTGAAGAAAACAGAAGTTCTTTGCCAGCCTGCACCACAGGACGAACACCACCATCCCCACATTGCCGTCGGCAAATCTGTGCTCAAGTCCGTTCAGCAGTTCACCTACCTGGGAAGCATCATCTCCTCAGATGCCAAGATTGACAAAGAGATCGATCACAGATTAGCAAAGGCATATAGTGCATTTGGAAGACTTCACAAGAGTCTGGAGCAATAAACACCTGAGGCAAAGCACAAAAATCAGTGTGTATAGAGCCATCGTACTGTCTATCCTCCTTTATGGATCTGAAACATGGGTCACCTATCGCCACCACCTACGACTCCTCGAGCGCTTTCATCAGCGCTGTCTACACACAATCCTAAATATACACTGGACTGACTATGTGACGAATGTTGCTGTCCTTGAGCAAGCAGGGATCACCAGCATTGAGGCCATGATATTGAGAACACAGCTGCGCTGGGCAGGGCACATTTCTAGGATGGAGGACCATCGCCTCCCAAAAATACTACTCTACGGTGAACTCGCCACGGGTCAGCGTAAGAGGGGCACTCCAAAAAAGCGATACAAAGACTCCCTGAAACAACATCTCAGGCTCGGCCAAATTGATCACCAACAGTGGTCCGCCCTGGCCTCACATCGGGAGGCATGGAGACGCACTATCCACAATGCTGCAGCCTTATTTGAGAACTCACGACAAACAAGTCTTGAAGAGAAACAACAATGCAGAAAGAATCACAACCCAAAAACATCACCCAAGGAGACCTTCTGCTGTGCTTTTTTCAACCGGACTTGTTTATCTCGGATTGGCCTTTTTAGTCATCAGCGCGCTTGCAGAAAGCGCGGGATGAGTCCTTCCTGAATCTTCGTTTGCGAAGAAAAGCCAGAGAGAGAGAGAGAGAGAGAGAGAGAGAGAGAGAGAGAGGGGGGTTATTTATTAAGTTGCATATTCTTGTAGTCTGTATGCGATCATTTGGAAAACTAATTTTCTAAGCCCTTACAAATGTCATCATCAAGGGCAATGGTGTTTTTGCATAAGGCAACTTGATAACATTTTACCAAGAGATTATTATATGATATATCTGCACCAGAAGTGGCAGGCTTTGGCATTTGAACTCAACAAATTGGTATGAATATTTACCACATAGCTGATGGTTGTCTCTACAAGTTCTATGCCCCATCATGTGTGGATGTGCCTTCTAGATGCCTGTTAACTTATGGTGACCCCTTGAAGTTGTCCGTGAGTAAAAAATAGCGCGGCCGCCTCCAGTGCTGGTCGCAACAGTCACGGACGACACCGAGAGAGAAACGGCGTCGTCCGAAATTGACCCTTGCCGCGCAGCAGCCTCAATACTCTTCCGGAGGCTGCTTGCGCGGCAAACGGCAATTTTTACAGGTCTGAAAATCTCCTTTGTCAGCCTGCCAGAAGCCACTTGCTAATTGCAGTGGTGAGTTAATTAGTGGAATGAGGGTTTTGCTTCTGGGTATAATAAAGTCAGATAAAAGAATACTCAGAACTTCTACCATTATAGGATTGCCTAGGCATGGATTATTCTCCAGTCTTCCACCTGCCTGCATCTGAGGCATCATGACTGTGCAGCACCCTGACAGCTATTAACAGCATAAAAACACAACAACAAAAGCCATTATTTTTGAGCACAATCAGATATAAATATTTACAAAGGCAGTTTAAGGAGTTCTTGCTTGTGTATGACAGTGTTTGCCTTCAAAATATTTAAATTTGGAGGCAGATGGCTTGTACAACTTTATCAGCACTTGTGTCATTGTATATTCAAGCAGCCACGTCTGATCACTACATCTATTCAGGATTGTTCATACAACAAATACTTCAGGCCTGGGGGTAGGGTGGTGAGAGACAATCAATGGAATACTTCAACTTATGGGGTGGGGGCTTGATATGAAAATCCCAATGACGTTTTTACGGAGTGAAGGGAAACAAATTCTTGTAATTATGGAATTAAAGCAGCAGGAGCAGCATTTAAAGTGGTGTCATTGTATGCAGTGATGAAACAACTTCAGAAAATTGGGAGAAAGCCATTGTTTGGTGCTGGTAGAAGAAAGAAATAATTACCATTAAGTCAACATTATGTTCTCTTTTCTGTGCAATGCAATTAAAAACAAAATAAAATAAAACAGATAAAATATCCAGGCCATATGCATTCTAAAACATTCTGTTTCTGTTTCATTATAGTCCATTCATTGTCAAAATCCTCACTTGTTCATGTATGCTGAACAGATAGCAGAAACATGAGACAGAATTAGCTGTAAAAAAATGAGTGTATAATTGAATTGGAAGTGAGGAAGACAACATGGAGTTGGGGGCAGTCCTGTCTTAGCCACATTTGGGAGCAGCCAAACCTCAGTTATACCATATTTTTTGCATCCACAAAGTCCCTCAGTGAAAAGGGTGTCCAAGAGAAGGGACCTTTACTGAATCACTAGAACAACCACCAACTAAATACTGGACTAGGTGGGCTAACACCGCAAGTTCCTACAGGAAACAATTGTGTGTGTATATGTACAAGTCCTCTTATGCTCAATGAACCTCAAGCTTGCCTGTGCCACAGGATACAATAACTGCATTGTTACAGAGCAACTGGGGACTTGTCTAGACCAGCCAGAATATGCCATCTTTGAGACAACACTTTTTGAACCTGGAGCTCCACCCCATTACCATGACAAAACAGGCAGGAGTCCACACACACACACGCCAACCACTGCAAGCGCGCGCGCACGTACACACACACACACACACTGGCCAGTATCAGTGGGCACTCCCCCCTGTCACACATCACACATTCTGAAGCCAGGAATGAGGCTCTCAGCCTGTGATCAAGGCTGGTCATGTGCAGAAGGTCTTGCTCATGTGTTGGGGGCCTCCTTCCAACTGCAGAGTGACTCCAGTGGTGGTGGTATCTGGTATGGAGACCGGCATGCAGATATGGACCCTGTGTTTCCACACCAGACCCCTCCAGATTTTCTTGCATAACCCAGGTTCTCCCTGTTGTTGTTGTTGTTGTTGTTAACGTTTTAAAAGACCTTACCCTAGCTTCCCCTGCCCCAGCTTTGCCTTGGGTGTCCTGATGACTATCCTGAGGCAAAATGGGGCAAAAGCCCTGCATTGCGTGGACTGCAGGCATCTAAGACAGGGGAGAGCTGGGTTAAATTGCCCATCTAGTGAAGCCCGGGGTGTAAGTTATACAGTTCAGGCTTTTGGCAAAAATACATGCCATTTCAAATATGTAGCTGAACCACATTTCCATTCTTTTTTCTAAAGAAGGCAGTCACAGGACTCCTCTTAGCCCCTTTTCCCTGTTAGTTTGCCCATTCTTCTCCATTGACACCAATGGAGTCTTCTCTTTAAGATTCCCTGGCTGGGGAGTACGGGAAAAAAAATGATTGTGAAATGTAGCATTAAAGACTTTACCAGACATGGGGAAATGTGGCACAAAACCGTGTTCCAAATCATGTCAGAAAAACAGGATGAGAACAGAAAGAGCAACATTATCAGATGCCTGAGTCCTCAGCCATTCCAGGGGCATAGCACAGGTGTGAATAAGGTGTCCCTTTTTTATTGAGGGGCTAAGCCGTCAATAAAAAGGGATGCCTTATTCACACCTGTGCTATACCACTGAATGGCTGAAGGATGATGTCACAGAAAAGTCTGACTTTTTTGTTTGTATGTTTCCTTTTCCTTTGGGGAAATGTGTAATTTTTGCAGAATGCTTTGTGCACATTTAGTGAAATGAGCAGTATTGAAAAATGGAGTAACATTTGTATTTTTGGTTATGAAAACTAGCTAGGATTAGATATACTGTATTTTGCAGATGCTGAATCTTAGGGCCACCTATATTAAAATTCTAACATTAACTTCGACAAAAGTAGCCTACTCTTACTTTTAGCAAACATGTATTTTACATAAATTATACGTATAAGTTCTGCAAATTATGGAAAATACAACAACAACAACAACACCTTGCTGTTCTACTGGAGCAGAGATCTGCTGAGAAAGTTAATGAATGTTTGATGTGTAATTTCATCATGCCAAGATGGTCAGATTTGGAGTCAAAACCTTAGGAGCACTGAGATTCTTTCACATTACTGTTAGTCCCTGTTCAAATTGCAATAAATAAAGTAGAAAAGGAATCAGGTTCCTTTCTACAGTATAGTTGGTGGTGGTTTGAGGGAGGAGACAAATAGTAACAATAGAGATGCCATAGGAGGGCAATGATGGTTGGTGGTAGGAAGTTGGACTGGATGGCTCTTATGGTCCATTCCTCATCTGCCACGAATCCCATCAACTGCTGGAGAAAGATGCCAGGTTTATGGGTGGAGTTGGCTGAGCAGCCACTGCATCCTTTGTATGAAAGCTAAAAATCAGCACACATTGGGGCTAGTCCTAATTACCTCTTGCAATAGTTCTTTTGTTTGTTTGTTTGTTTGTTTTTTAATCAGGATGTACCCAATGCTATAGTTATGAGGTGTGTGTGTGTGTGTGGGGGAGAGCTAAAGATAAATATGCATCTGTTCAAATTAAGAAGCTACAGGCATATCTCTAAGAATATGTGCAGAAAATGCATTTCATTGCTAAGAATAAGTATTTAAATCAGGTTTCTGACAAACAGATCCAAAGACCCATATAAACTTTACCAACTTATCAGGCAGGAAAGCTTGCATAAAGCCTATACTAAAATTAAGTGTCTTAGATCTTAGTAGCTGCTACTGCAGAAAGCAAATGAAATAAGAAATAAATCTCTTCAAGACTAATTTGACATGGCTTAAAGGACCACAAGCATATTTTCATTCTGACTAAAAACAGCTTATTTCTTATTTAAAGCCCAAACTAAAATAGATGTCAGCTGTATTTGAACTTGGGCTTAGTTTATTTAGTTTCTGAATGAGGACATGAAACATAAAGAGTTGGGTATTAAGATTTGCAACTTATTTCATTGGAGATCGGAAGCACAGGGAAATGTATCACTTGTGTGGTGTGTTTTCATTTCTTCCTTTCTTCTTAACTGTGCATTGCAAGATTTAATTCCTGCCAAGCGATTCCTTTTGGGGGTCAGAATCAGCAAGATACAGGATTGTATTATTTGGGAGGAGAAATGGAAAAACTTAATTAAAAGTAAATTTCAGTTGTCAGCAGAAAAGAAAATAATCAGCGTTTAACCTATAGATTAACCTTTGGAAATGTTAACAATATGCTGAAAATACTCCTTTTTGCTAGCTGTTTTCTCCCCTTTTTCATGGAATACCTGCATCACTTTGGTTATAACAGTTGAAAATCCAAATACATCCAAATACATGTGGAAGAAGCAGAAGGGGTCTAACTTACAAAATGAAGATTTTCTTCCACAAAAATGTGAGGCTCAAATAATTCAGGATTTGAAACGCTCCTTGGGCTGAATATATATATATATATATATATATATATATATATATATATATGAAGCCTATTATCATCTGTACAGGAGCTGGTCTCTTACCTCCACCCTTCAATAGCAGAGAAGATTCCAAGTTTGAGTCATTCCTGAGTATGTGCTACCACCAGTCCTGATTCTTTCTGGGCACCCCAAGTTGATGGCAGGACCAGATGTCACCAAGGCATCTGTTTTGGCCCTTTCATCCAATTCTGGCTTCCCCCAGAGCTCTTTCCCTCCCTCTCATGGGAAACACAAAATCCCACAAACACAAAAATCCCAGGCAGAATGCAAACGAAGATGGGAAGGAGAGATGCATAAGAGAAAAGTCTTTATTCTAATAAGAAGGACTGCATCATTCTAGTAATCCATCATACAGCTTGAAACACCTCTACAGGTAACTAACTTAAGATGATTCAGAGTCCCCCCCCCCCAAAAAAAACCCACAAAAGCATCTAAAAGATATTTGGAATTAATACCCAACTAGAGAACACTTGGGGGCCATTTACATGGCAAAATAAATCCTCAAAGAATGCAACAAGAAGCCTGATAGTTCCCACGCATTTCAAAGCAACAGTGCCCTTTTCAGAAGGAGGGGGTGCAAAACCCCCATAAGTTGTGCCGTATCAGCTTTCGCTAGTTTTCCAGATTTTTTTGATTAAGTTCATGAAAATGCACATAATTTGTCATGGAAACTAACCATCGTGTAAACTGGCATCTACCTTTTCGAATTACTGTGAGCAGAGCTGAATCCTGATTGGTTGGAGTGACCATTCTGCTTTATCCGAATAGACTGAGAAGTTGGAGAGAAGAAATTCACCCTCCTTCTGCTTGAAGCCCACTTTGGAAAATCTGCTCTGAGCCCTTCCTGTCTGTTTCAAGGGAAGGCTTTGGGGGTTGGGAAGATGATCTGGACGAGCCCCTGCTTCGCTGGTGTGAGTGTGTGTGTGTACATTCATGTGTGCAGGGAAACAGGCGATCGCATGTTCGTCCTTTTGTTTGTTTATCCTTCCATTCACTTGCCTTTATTCAAGGCTTCGGAGGCAGGGAAAACAATCAGGAATGAGGCAAGCCCCCGGCTTCTGTGGTGTGTGTTTGTGTGTGCATGCGTGAAGGGAAGGGAAGGAGATCGCTCCACCATGCTTTTGCTTCTTCATGCTTTTATTCACTCCCTTCTTTATAGAAGCCTTTCGGGGCTGGGGAAGACGGGGGGGGGTTGACAGATCGCTCTTTCGATGTCTTGTTTGTTTGTACTTTTCTTTCCTCTCATTATTTATGGCCTCCATGACCCCCTCCTTGCTCCCTCCCCGCCTCCTGCCTGGCTTTAATCATCTGGAGGCGATACCCCCCACCTTTGCCTGTGTGAACTAAGGAAAACCGAAAGTGGATGCA
The DNA here is from genome assembly GCA_030847615.1 of Gambelia wislizenii. Classification (NCBI taxonomy): domain Eukaryota; kingdom Metazoa; phylum Chordata; class Lepidosauria; order Squamata; family Crotaphytidae; genus Gambelia; species Gambelia wislizenii. The sequence goes on along the minus strand of JAUMIR010000003.1, from coordinate 188,386,238 downwards.
TCTGGCTGTATCTTCCGAATATGCCAGGAGTCATGTGATTTATGCGCTCCTGATGTGAAAGAATGGTAATCCAAAATCTTGCGAACGTTTTCCTGTCGTGGAACCAGCCCCCTGGTAAATCCTTGCTGTTCTTAACTAAATGATCCCTTGCCATGTAAACAGAAGTAGATGCTCTGTTTTCAAGTCTTCAGTGGCTAGGGAAGCTGGAAATCTGACCCTTCCGGACCAGCCTCTGCCAGACCTTCATCAAGCTCATGCCTATGACCATTAGCAGAACGTAAACAACAAAACGCAAGAAAGAAGAGAGAACACAGGGATTAAAACACTATTCTTTTAAAAAATACTTCTGCCCCCTGAAGTTTCCAGATGTTTTGACATCTTTCTGACTCACATGGAGCTTAATTGGCAAAGGGTATCTCCCCTGATCTTAGATAACTTTGTTCCCCATATGTTACATTAACTGTTAGTTACCTGGATTGAAACTTGGTTCATTGTCACTAGATAATGGTATAGAGTGTTATTGTCATTTCATCTGAAAGGGAAGGTGGAAATCTCTTAAAATCAGAAAAAAGGGTGAAAATCCCCCATATGACAATAGCATACCTATTTAACTTCGTCAACTGAACAGAACTTCTTTTAATACATGAAAAGGAAGGATTTGTATGAGATTTTGGCTACACACTCACAGGTGTTACATGGCCCTTGGGGCCCCATGTGGTCTGAAATTTCCGCCTCAGCTCTTTCCCCTCTTTTGAGGCATCACCCCTTTCTCCTAGATCAGTGGTGTCCAACCTGTGGTCCTCCAGGTGTTTTGGTCTCCAGCTCCCAGAATTCCTGACCATTGGACCAGCTGGCTCAGGCTTATGGGAGTTGGAGTCCAAAACACCCGGAGGGCCACTGGATGGACACCACTATGCTGGATAAAATAATGTTTTATCCTAGTTAAGCAGCTTGCTGCCAGCATGCTTGACAAGTTTTCCCAAAACCAGTTTGGCTCTCATGTCAAAAAAAGTTGTTGCTGTTGGCTTCAACTCATTACTGAACTATGGTGACCCTAAGGGGAACCTATCACAGGGTTTTCTCAGAAAGATTTGTTCCAGTGGGGGTTTGCTTTTGCCTTCCTCTGAGGCTGAGAAAATGTGATTTGCCCAAGGTCACCCAATGAACCCTGGTCCTAGAGTCATAGTCCAATACTCAAACTGCAACACCATTCTTGCCCTCAAAAGAAAAAATGAAGCCTCCATTTGCCATAGGTTTCCAGTATTATATCAACAACAGCAATAAACTGATCATATGTTTAATAAATAAATAATTAATCATGCACCCCAAAATCTCCCCACAAATCTCCCTCTTTACCAACTGCCAAATTTGACTGACATAACAACTCTCTTTTGTTACATTCTCTCCTTTCACATCCATTGCAATTCTAACATACGGTTCAGTACACAAGCAAAACAGAGGACCCTTCCAACCAAAGAAAGACCTCTGTAGTCCATAAAATGGAGGGAGGGAAGGAAGTAATGAATTCACTTTTTTTTAATGTTACACTACTGCTAGGGCAAAAAATATGCTAGATCTTTAACTTGACCTAACAAAGTTTGTCAAAGGATGCTGAAAACATGGAGAAATTGGCTTCTACATTTTAACTCTAGCAAAGTAAAGGTGGAAAAACTATCAAACTGCTGGAGGTCACTGATCAAATTTTAAATTCCTATTGATACTCCATATCTTCCCTTTTTGCCTCAGACATGGTATGCAGAATCCTCAAGTCTACTTCTACAGCACCAAGTTTCAGATCAATCTGTTTTCTGAATATAAGCCATACAATCAATTGCATGCTTCATGATTTCTGCTTATTCTTGCTGAATGCAATTTGTCTAAATCAGCCTTAACATTAGGCCACAAGCAGTCATATAAATAACATCGCTATACTGAGTGAGAACTGGAACATTCTTTTTTGCATAGTACCAGGTCTCTCATGGGGGAATTATACAATCAAAACTTCTGGTGCTGAAACATGGTGATCCATCCAGATTCAGGGTAACATAATCATCTGGGCCAGTAATTGCCATCCTTTTGGAAGGCAATGAAGCCCACACCTGTCTTTCACCAAACACCGTGGTGGGGACAATGTAACTCTCTGGATGTTGATGGGCATCTGTTCCTATCACCCCTAACCACTGGCCCTGCTGGCAAAGGTTGATAGGAGCTAGAAGCCAACAACATTGAGTTGGTCACATATTCCCTGCTCCTAACAGATTGCTGGTTCTGTCAAAGTTCCCTGAGCTGAGGACCAAACCAGGGGAAAAACACACACTTCTAGACAGCTATGCAAAATCCCATTAAGAAACTGTATCAGTCTTTATGAAAGCTGGTTGGCTTCCCATGAAATTCTCCACATGTTTCATGTGATATTCACCTGAGGAGAAGCCTAGTGACAAGTGATTGAAGCAGATATCACTGATCACTCTAAATTTCCCTTGCTTGTCATTCTGAATTGTCTTCTTCACCAATGCTTTGAGAAGAACCAAATATGTTTCTAATTTCTCCTCATACAACATTGAGGTGGTGGCACTGGGATATTGCATGACTCTTACTTGTTAACATTTTTTAAAATCCATACTCTTTTTTGGGGGGGAGGGGGACTTGTAGAGAGGCCCACTCTCTTCCTCATCCTCTTTGTTCCTATCCTTAATAAACTCTCTTTTTCCTCATGCAGCAAGGATCAGATCTTTTTGTGTTATTTTCTTTCCTCCCTCTGATTTGAGCTGCCCTTTAAACTCTTTTGACTGCAATCTTCTTGGCTATCAGTTAACTGGGCATTCCAAATAAATCAGTAATTTCCTTCCTATCACTTTCCTGTCACTTGATTTTTATCAAGAAACAATTGACTGCTTGTAGAAGAGGCAGAGAAAGCAACTTTCTTCAGAGACAACAGAAAGATTTGAAAAGGTTTTTGCTGTTGGTTATTTGCAGTTGAAGTAATATTTAGATTAGAAACTCAAGTATGAGTTTATTGATAGAACCAGAGGAAAAAATAAAGCTAAATCACTTGAGAGGATATTTTTGAATGCTTGTTTTCTCACCACATCCATACTGGCCAGATCAATAACTCATCTGTAGTTTTACTCCATTGAGAAATATGCAAAAAAAGAGCATGAGGTTTGAACTGGTGGTAATATATGTCAGAACTCATTATAAGAATAGAGTTGTGATTTGCCCCTCAAGTCTGTGAAAATGTAAAAAGGATTTTACATTCTCTTCCCACCTGAGAAGTTGTGGTTTTGAATTTCTGAACTGCAATGGGGGGAGGGGGGAACTCTCACCACTATCCTTCTCACAGAGATAGTATTTTAATAAGAAATTATTTATTGAAGGGTGAAACTTGACTGACTGTTTGCACTTATGCACGTTTTGGTCATTCCTGTGGCCCTTTGCAGACAACAGAACACTGTATATGTATGGGAGGGCTGAGATTTTGTCCACAGGGGCCACTTCTAACTTCCATCTATTCATTAAACCAATTGAGGGCTTTGCCTACAAAAGAATGGAGATGACCATAAGTCCAGTAGTTTTCAGGCCCACAGGGAGCAAGGCTAATATGAGCAAAGATATGGGATTAATAGTTGCTTGAACTATTCTTGGGGAGCCCTAAACCTCACATAGAGAAGAATTCAGCTCAGTCACATCTGGGAACTTAACAGCAGGTTTGCATTTTCTCCTCATAAGGCTAATTCATTGTAAACTACCCTGAAAATATTTATTGAAGTTTGGTTTGGAAATCAATCAATCAATCAATCAATCAAATATTTTGTTTCCCCAAGAGAACTCCTCAAAATCAGAAGTGATTATAATAAAATCCAAAATACTTGCACATAAGTTTAACAGATCTCTCTGAATGTTTGGAGATGGCATTTTGGAGATTTCCACTTATACTATATTTTAAAGTGTGTGTGTGTGTGTTGGGCTATGGTCTATAAATCCACTGTTTACAGAGTGAGCAAACTTGTGCTATCTAATGCAACTTTTCTCAAGCTTTTTACCCTGGGGAAATTCATGAAAAAAATTCCAGGTCTCAGAGAAGTACTGCATAAACAAATATTATAGCTATAGCTTTAAAATATTAAAAATTAAGATTAAAAAATATAAAATGTTTTCCCCCAATCATGACCTCTTGCAGAACCCTAAAATTTCAGGGAACATTGGTTGAGAAACCCTGATCTAATGGGAACTAAAATGAAGGGCAAATTAATGTTTGGAACCAATTTATCCACTACTCAGGTTACAAACACTTCAGCTTTCTATATTTTCCCCACTCCAAAATGTTCATTTATGAACTGTTTTTGACAAAAGTGGACATATAAACTCATGCTGACATTCTAAACACTTTTTGCAAGTTCAGAACTTATCAACAAGCGTGGGCACTTTTTTGTTTTTGTTTTTGTTTGAAGAACTTTGCTGTTGGTGGGCCATTTTGGTGTGAAACACATTTTTTTCCCCATATATATTTATTCAAGCTTTAAACAGTCTTCTATACAATGTTTCGGTTCAAATACATAAATTATTTACAAAATGTTAAAGCAATTAGTTAAATGCATCTAAACAGGTTTTTAGTTACTTAAATTCCATTATGTCACATTATTAACTTAAAGCTAACCGTAAGACTGTTATTGACTCAAAAAGAAAATGACCATAATTCCATTACCCTTTTGATGCATTACTTTTTAAACTTCCATTTTCATTTCTTTACTTCCCCCCTCCTTCGACTTCCTTAGTGTTATAAAGCCAAGGATTTTCTATATTTGTTCTTTTCTTCCCATTTCTTTGCTTCCAAAAGAACCTTCGTCTTATATTACTTTGTATTCCATACTCAACCCTTATCTATAATGTCTATGTCCTTGTATTAACCATATTTGATTTTTGCTTTTTTTCCCCTTGTAATTTGTCTATTTACATATCAGCTTATATTATTTAACTACAATTGAAGTTTCTCCTGCCCTCTTATTTTTATTTTTATTTTCTAATTCATGCCGGTCTGTAATACCTTCGTATAAGTACCCACGTTTAACCAGGTATTCATCTATGCCTTTCCATTCTTTGTTCGTTTCATCCACATTTCTTTTATTTATTATTCTTGTCAATTTATCATTATCTTTCATTTCTACTATTTTCTCTAACCATTCTTCTGGTTCTGGAGCTTCCTTCTTTTTCCACCTGGTTGCGATCTTAATTCTAGCAGCTGTTACTAGATACAGGAGAACTCTCCAGTATTTTTGTTGTATGTATCTTTCTAGTATTAAAGTTATATTTTTATTTTTATTTATTTATTTATTTATACCCCGCTCTTCAGCCACAAGGCTATCAGAGCGGCTTACAAATCAACAAATACAATTTGGATTCCATAACAAACTTAACCCCCAACATCTTTTGTATTGTTCCATGTACCTTTACCCAGAAAGCTTGTATTACTGGACACGCCCACCACATATGATATAGGGATCCCACTTCTTTTTCACATCTCCAGCATTTCTTATTTTCTAATTTATAGATTTTACTTAGTCTTGCCGGTGTAAGATACCACCTATTAACAACTTTGAAGTAGTTCTCTTTAAGATCCTGATTGGCTGTGAATTTGTTTGTTCTTGCCCAAGCATTTTCCCATTCCTCTAACGTTATGGGGTCACCTACATCCCTTGCCCATCTTATCATGACATCTTTTACCAGCTCTTTTTCTAGCTCTCTTTCTAACATGACTTTATATAATTTTGCAATGTTCTTCTTTCCTGTTCCCCATATTATCTTATCTATCTCGTTCTGTTCATGCATAAACCCATATTTCTTTTTGTCTTCATCAAATCTCTCTTTTATTTGATAATATGTAAACCAATTTGTTTCCATCCCTTGTCTTTGCATTTCCTCTCTTGATTTCAAATGGAGTTCTGGTGTGAAACACATTTTAAGGATTATAGGTGCTGGCAGTCAAACTTTTGTTTCATTCAAATCATAACCAAAGCCATCAGCATTAGGCTGATTCACTATGGATGCCACCTTAATGTCCTAGTAGCTCTTATTTTAGAAATCATTCACCATTTCTGCAACATTGTGGAGGCTGATAGATATATTTTACAATTGAAAGCAAGAGTATATCAAACTACACTAGTAATGAAGAGTAATAAGCACTATCTCTTTTGAAAATTAACATCTTTTTTTCTCTCTCTCTCTCTTGCCCCATTCCACTTCCCTGCTGCTTTCCTACACCTTACTGCAGATGGACCACTTGGGCCTCGAGGATTAGCAGAAGCTACTGAGATGTGTACTCAAGAATGCCTTGTCCTGGGTCACTCGGACAACTGTTGGATGCCTCCCACTTTAGGTTCTTACCAGCAGCCAAAGTCTCCACTCTCCACCTTTGCACCTCAGAAGGAATGGGTTAAGAAAGACAAACTGGTGAATGGACACACATTGACAAGAACCTGGAAAGAAGATAGCAACAGAAACCAGTTCAGTGACCGAAAGCAGTTTGGCTCGGGTGAAGGCCATTTCAACCCTGGCAATCACATGACTGACATTCCTTTGGCTAACTTGAAGTCCTATAAACAGGCATCGGGAGCTTTGGAGAGTCCAAAGGAGAACCAGCTATAAGGAATGGCTTCTTTGGAACAGTGACTTTAGCCTAATTAGATTTGCTAATACTGTGTGTGTGTGTCAGAGCTTTATGTACTGAGTAGACCTCTAGAACTATGCGTCACATAGCAGAGATATGCATAACTTTGTGGTAGCTCCATGGAACTACAATACAAAAGAGCATTTCTACTAGTTGTGTGGTTTTGTTAAATAGAAATAATCAAACTCTTACAGAGAATCTCTCCACTTTGCAAATATCTTACATTTTCAATTTATTTGGGGGTAAGGGATGGGAGGTTTGTTTGTTTTCTTTTGTTTTGTTTGACCCTGGACTGCTGCTGTGAACAGTAGAACATATATTTGGAGATAGAAAGAAAGAGAATGAGTGAGTGAGAGAGAGAGAGAGAGAGAGAGAAAGGGAGGGGAAAAAAAAGAGGTGGATTGCAATTCTTAGAAAGCATATGCGATTAGAAAATTGTGTTATTGTTGCCATTGATCTTGTGCTGGGACTGCTATACTTGACATGTTTATTGAAACAAAACAACTAAAATTACAAACATTAAACCTACTGTGCTATTAACAATGTTAGTGGACACTTGTTAAGTCAATCAGTGTTCAAGTACTTGTAAATAGGATCTATTATTATTAATAACTTTTGTGTACTTATAACGTTCACCTAAAAAAAGATACTGTAGCATAATTCTGTGTTTCACAGTTGCTTTTTTCTACTTTATTTTATCTGCTTCCTCTTGGTTTTTTTTTAATGTTTCTTTTGGTGATGGTGTTTCTGTGTTAGTAGTCTGTCTGACACACATTGTTCCAAGGAACTCAAAACACTTGTGTTAAAAACTGAATAAAAGGGAGGGAAGGGAATTTTTTATTTTGCTTTTATTCTGATAAACAAACACTATTTACCAATTCTAAAATATAAGTGCACATGATGCAAGGGCTTTAAAATGTTTTTAAATGAGTGGCTTTTTTTTTTAAGTCTCTGGTGTTAGTTGCAATCACACTTGAGAGTAATATTAACCAAAATTAGGTGGAGGGTAATTTGCCAAGGGCTCAATCCACTAGGAAAATTTGTTGCTTGAGTCCCATTGAAGTGAAGGTTGCCTTCATTTCAGTGGCACATGTGTAAGAAGACTTCCTGGCACATTGTACCCAGTACTGGATAATTGCTTTCTTTATAATTGGGCCAGGTGTGTGTCTATACCTAAGACAGTTTGTATTGCGCAAATGGCAGCGGTTGTGTTGATCTCCATCTGCATTGATGTTGTAGTAACACAAGTGTTTTTAGATCATAGCCACAAAATATTTAATGTGTTGTGCCTTCATGATGTAACCAAGCATTCTCCTGGTAGGCTAGTTGGGGGAAATGAAAGGGTTCAATCTCTAATTCTTGCTGTTTAACTGTTTGTTATCATAGTTGGTCAATACCTGGCAGGTACCAGTGTTGTGTCACTTGAGTCAATCCAGGAAAGTGACACCTAATGTTAATAAGATCTCAGTTGCACGTCTAACAAATCCTAATCCAAACTTTTTAGGCATTTTTCTTTCTTTCTTTTTTTTCTTAAGGCATGACGGACAATTTAAACAAATAGCATGCAACATAGGGGGAAAAACAGTCCTTAAAGGGAAAAAAAGCAAAAAATAATCTTATGCCACAGTTAAACACCAGTCTTAAGTATAACAAAGAAAGGTAGTTAATATCAATGGTTAATTTGTTCTTACCAAAAGAATAAAAATAAAAGAAAAAGAAAACTAACTGAAGTTCTTTTGTATATAGCAGTTCACATTTTCTTTCCTCCACAGTATACAAGCATAAAACGGGCTAGGGGTGCATTGCTTCCTGCGGTACTTATGTCAGTTTGTGAGGGGTGTTTGATGACTTTGACCGAATAAATATCTAAACAGTTATCCTTGTTACTGCTTTGCCAGTTCAACGTTATTTACAGTTATTCAGCTCTTGCAATAAATGTTCTGAATTCCTGATTGTCTTGTGGAAGTTTTTGGCCTAATGCCATCTAAAGTTTATCCTCACTGAACACTTGTCCCCAGAAAACTTCTGCCCATCTACTCCATCTCCCAATAGTGGTATGGCCTGAAGAATCTGGCAGTGACCAAGACTGAGGAGAAATCCCCATCTGTTCAGCTGAGGACATTTCTATAATGGCCACAGGTATAGTGAAGAGCAACATTGCAAAAGAGTAGCACAGATGAAGCAACAAACAAATCAGGACTTGAACTCTTCCTCTGAATTTAGCTTTGGCAGAAAACTGTGGATGTCAAAGATAAGGTAATGGGTGCCCTCTTGCTAAGACTGGCTTTCATTTGCATGCATCTCAAACTGAGATTTCTCTCTGTCCTCTTGCTAGTGATGGAGAGGTTGTTGTAGGCAGCTTATGAGTGGTAACGAAGGAGGTGTATTACAGAAAAGTTTCTCAGAGTCATTGGTTTCCAAATTCTTCTTCTCAAATGATAATTGCACACTTTCTTTATAGTCTTATTTCTGAGCTGGGAAAAGTTACTTTTTTTAAAACAACACAGCCAGTAGAGGCAAACCTAGCACTTTTCTACGTTCTGTTCTACATACAAAGGAAATGTGTAATGCTTAACCATTCCCAATGGATGGAATTCAGTCCCTTATACACACAGCTGTTCTTTTTGAGTATTGTTGTGGTTGATATTCACTTCCTTCCTCTGCAGCACCCAACCCCCACTTTACTGTAAAGTCTCAAAGCTGCTTTGCATGTCCATTTCATGCTTCATAGCAAGGAGGAAGGATTGGAAAAGCATCTGGCTACCTACCTCATACACAGATACCATTTTATGACATTGGTGCTGAGATACACTTGGGTGCTCATGAGATCTCAACACTGCTTGGTGCATCTGGCTATGGGGATGTAGCAAGTGCTATTCTGATCCTTCTGCTTGTCTGTAAGAGTTTTACAATAGGTCAAGAGGAGGTCTATGGTTCAACATAGCCTAAGTCCACATGCAGATATTTACACTATGCTGAGGGAATGTTGGACTGAGGCCAACCAATATCAGATAATGAACATTATAAACATTAACTTTCTTAACTTTCACCAGACAGAACACTTTAAGGACTTTATCACACTCTACTGTTATATAGCACATTTGGAAGACTTTATGAAAGAGTCTGGAGTAATAAACACCTGAGGTGAAGCACAAAAATCAATATGTATAGAGCCATTGTACTGTCTATTCTCCTTTATGGGTCTGAAACATGGATCACCTATCACCACCACTTACAACTCCTCAAATGCTTTCATCAGTGCTGTATACGCACAATCCTAAATATACACTGGACTGACTATATGACAAATGTTGCTGTCCTTGAGCAAGCAGGGATCACCAGCATTGAGGCCATGATATTGAGAACACAGCTGCGCTGGGCAGGGCACGTTTCTAGGATGGAGGACCATCGCCTCCCCAAAGTAGTTCTCTACGGTGAACTTGCCACGGGTCAGCGTAAGAGGGGCACTCCAAAAAAATGACACAAGGACTCCCTGAAACATCTCAGGCTCAGCCAAATTGATCAGCAACAATGGTCTGCCCTGGCCTCACATCGGGAGGCATGGAGACACACTATCCACAATGCTGCAGCCTTATTTGAGAACTCACGCCGAACAAGTCTTGAAGAGAAACGACAATTCAGAAAGACTCACAACCTGGAAACATCACCAAAGGAGACCTTCTGCTGTGCTTTCTGCAACTGGACTTGTTTATCTCAAATTGGCCTTTTTAGTCATTAGCGTGCATGCAGAAAGTGCGGGATGTGTCCTTCCTGAATCTTCGTTTGTGAAGAAAATCCAGAGAGAGAGAGAGAGAGAGAGAGAGAGTAATAGTGCTATTATTCTACTATAACTGCTGTGGCTGCCTCTTGTGGAATTCTGGGGTTTGTAGTTTAGTGAGGCCTAAGAGCTCTGTGACTGAGAATCCTAAATGCCCCTCCCTAAACTGCAAATCCCAGGATTCCACAGGAGGCAGCCAGAGCAGTTAAAGTAGAATAATAGCACTATTAATATGAATTAATCTGAATATGAAAATTCATGTTAATTGAGTGGTAAGTGGTTAGTTTCAAGGTAAATTGGGATTAAATGCCATGGTCATTCTTAATAGTTACTTCTGTTGATCCTCAAAAATTTTGATCAGAAATCTTCATCTGCAATGTGATTATCAAAGTGACATTGTTCATTTGACTATGCCTTCTGAAGAAAGTTAAGTAACTTGAGAATCTGGCATCATAAGATAAGAAAACATCAACAAGCCTCAGAAGAAAATGTGAAAAACTGACCAAAAAACTGACCGTAGTTTGCCTGTCACTAAAATCCAAACATACTGTAACTAGTAATCTTGGTAAAATGAAGTGAAAGATTCTGTCTTCATGACAGTGTGTACTTACATTTTTCTTAGTAATCTTAAACCTTGAGCATCTTAAACCAGCTTATGAAGGAATTGTGTTCATTAAGAAAAAAGCATTTGAGGAACAGCTTTAATATGGAAATGTGCCAAGAACCTGATCTAAATCCAATTAAAGGCAGTGGGAGCTGTGCCATGGACTTCAATAGGATCAACACTTGGCCCTACATACATACTTTGTGAATATGCCTTCATTTCCAACCAGTGGGCTGGCACAGTCCCATTGGCACTCTGACACCACTCAGTAAATCCCATATATCTCTAAATAAGCCCTTAGTTTACATCCTGACAGAAATTCAACAATGTGGCAGAGAAAGGGCACTTTTCCTCCTGTGGCAGAGGATGAACAAGCAGATCAGTCCAAGGGACCATGCAAAGGCTTGTTAGGATCACATGAACCAGAGCCAGGCATTAAGGGGTGATTAACAGAGAGCTTGCTTGGCTGTATCTGGAGGCTTTGCTCCTGTCACTTCCAGAAGCCTCCTCTCAGCAGGGATACATGAGCCCCCCCCCACACACATACACACCTCCTTTGAAAAGCAAGCAGGATTTTGCAAACCCGTAGGAAAATATACTGTACAAACTGTGGTTCTTGGGGATTTTGTGTGTACTTACATTTTTCTCCCTAAAAAAACAAAAACAAAAAAACCCTCACATAGATTGATAGAAAACTAGGAAAATAAAAATAAGAAAGATTTGAATACAGAGTATATGTTACTGTGTTAAGATTATAAGTATTTACTTCCAGACTCAAATATGCAAAGCAAAAGGTAATTTGCAAAATTTAATATAAATAGAATGGCATAAGTATGTATAAAGTCAGAACTTTACACAAAAGTATATACACTCATCTTTTTATATGTGCATATGCATGTGTGTGCATGCATGCTCATGCACACACACACACTGATGCTAAGAGAGGGCTGAATTCTGATAGTGCAGTCCTGTAAGGTAGTGGGTATAAACATCACAACAGCCTAAAGGTACCAGATCCCATCTGATCTTGGAAGCTAAGCAGGGTCAGCTCTGGTTAGTACTTAGATGGGAGATCACTAATGAATTCCAGGTGCTGAAGGCTATATTTCCAAGGCAGGAACTGGTAAAACCACTTCTGAGTATTCTTTGCCCAAGAAACCCCTGTCAAATTCATGGTGTCACCGTAAGTAGGAAGGTGACTTGAAGACACCTACACATACATAAACAGTAGAAAGTTTTATGCCAACTTAAAGACAATGACTAACTTTAAAAAAAAAACCAAAAAAAAAAAGTCACAATGCTTTCTGGGTTGTAGCCCATTTCATCAAATGCATATGTTTCCCAAAAGTTTATAAGAAATACATTTTTCTTGTGAAACAGACTGTTAGGGATAGTCTTCTCAGAACAGTAGCAGTAGCATCTTACCATTTATATTCATTCTGGAAAATCTAACCAGCAACAGTATAATACTACATACAACAAATCACATGAGTATACTGGATATATGTTAGTGAATCATTAAATAGCCATCATTACATCATAATGGTAAATTACTAAGCAAGCGTAAAATAAGAGCAATTCATGTTGAATCTTTCACTTAAGATTGTTATTGCTATTAGTAGAAAGCACCAATAAGTTGTTGGCAGGGTCAGAACAGGGATGGAAGGAATATTGAAACCCTTCAAGGAAAAGGAGGGAGGTTGAGTACTTGGAAAAACCCAACAAAGAAAATCCTCCTCGATCCCTTTTCTCATTTTTTCTCCAGTCCTCATAGACTTGAAGACTATTCCCACATGCCCAGACACACCTATTTTCTGTCCCTCCAGGCTGGGAGGGTGGGGGAGACCAGCAAGGAGTGTCATAATCATAGACTGTGTTCTGACATCTGGAACATGATAATGACATCTGTATCATTGTGAACCAGGGAACAGAATACAGGTGGTAAGTCTCTTAACTTCCCAGTCCTCAGTTGGCATCCCTCCCCCATCTCAGTGTTGACTGGGAAGCAGGGGAGAACCAAGATATTGTTCCTGGAAGGCTATAGGCGCCTGGTTCTCCCCTAGTTCCCTCCCGCACTGTTGTGATCATGGAAAGAGATAACCTCCTAGTCCTCATGTGGCTTCCCTCCTACTCCCAATGTCATGCAGCTAACCAGTGAGGAGAAAACCAGGAGAGGATCGTGGAAGGTCATAGCCTCCCAGTCCTAATCTGTTTTTCCCCACTCCATTTTTGTTCCACCCAATCAATCATTTTTCCTTCTTCCATTGTGGCAATCAGGTAGGATGCACACAGGCAATGTATAGCATCCATGTGGCTGTGATATTCACATATGCATAATGACAGAGAAATTGGTAGCAAGCATTGTGGATGTGTGTCAAAGAGGCCACTAAATTGAATAGCAAGCTTCCCACCCCACCATTGGATCATAAAAGATAAGTCCTACTGTGATTTCTTCCATAAAACTTTCATAGCAACTTAACAATGGGCTTGTTGTCTAAACAGTGAAAATACTCTTCATAGAATGTGAGGCGAATACCTTTTGTCCAAATAGGATCCTGTGGTGATTCACCATATTTGGAAGGAGGGGGACAAACAAATGCCATATACTGTGCGGGAAATGCCTTCATGGTTTACCCAAGTTCTTAAAATAATATGAGAGAAATGCACATTCCTGCTCAGTGGGACAACCAATTCAGATTGCAGCACATTCCCAGATAAGAGCAGACATGCAAAGTTCATTGTTCAGAAGTGTGTGGTGACGGAGCTTGCTGGCAACAAAGTGGCCAGAACCACATGTTGGATTTTCACAATAGCAACCATGCTTTTGTGGTGCTGAGGTGATATTTATTTATTTGGGGCAATTAGCTAACACACATTGTATGCTGTTTAATGCAGTTAGATGTGTAAATAGCTATTGCTTAAAACAATTTGTAAGCCGCTCTGATAGCCTTGTGGCTGAAGAGCAGGATATAAATAAATAAATAAATAAATAAATAAATTAAAATAAAATAAAATAAAATAAAATAAAATAAAATAAAATAAATATTTAAGTGGAAGGTCATACTTCTGCACCTTAGATTTACTGTTTAAAAAATACAATTTGGTGGCGGCAATTTGTGGAGAATAAAAATGTGAGTAATTCACTTCCAGCCATGATTGTGATTTTCAGGCATTTCTCCATGTGAATATCAAACACAGATAGCTTCACATACCAGTTATCTTACTAAAAAAAAAAACCTGTGGAGACAAATTAATGCTACTGCAAATTGGCGTTACTGCACACCAATCTACATTATATTGCCTCGTCTAGACAAACCCAATGCAGGTGTGAGAGATGCCACAGCATGGACTCTATTCACAAGGCAAATTTATTTATATTCATATGACATGTTATTATTTTCTTTTCTTTTTTTCCACATTCCCACTTACCTTTCCTTTGTGTCTTTTCAGACTGTAAATCTGAGGGATGGGACAGTGATATTCATATTGTATAAGCTGGTATGAAAGCCTCTCCAGCTGTAGAATGGGCAGTGATATGTACTAACTAGTTAACATGAATTATGTTATCACTTAAGTTAGAAATTCTCTAATGAAAGGGGGCAACTTAATTAGTTATGTTTTCAACTAAACTGAGGGCCTGTCTATAGCAACCCCCCAAACATTTGGGAGATTTTCAGATGGGGAAATTATTTCCCGGGGAGATCGGGACAGAATTGTTTCTGTCCCAGAAGCAGCACCTCATTTTGCACGCCCACTTCCCTCTCCTGATCTTCCGTTGTACTGACACTGTCCTTTTTCTAGTTCTTTTTATTAACGAGGAACTCTCTTTAATAAAATATAATGGAAGGAACTGGCAGGGAACTAGAAAAAGGACAGCGTCAGGTCGATGGAAGATTGGGAGAGGGAAGTGGGCGTGCGAAACGCAGTGCTGCTTCCGGGAAAGAAAGAATTCTGTCCTGATCTCCCGGGGGAATAATTTCTCCGTCTGAAAATCTACAGAGTGACCACAGTAAAGACAAATTGCAGCAGCTGCGACTTGTCTTAATCATCTTACAGACCCCATAAACTTCACATGCCCTCTTGAACGGGGAGGGGAACACGAAGGAGCTAGTGTCCCTTTCCATTCTCTGAGGCTGGAAAGGAACATCAGGAGCTGCTTGGCCAACCACTCAGAGGAGGAGGAGGAGGAGGAGGGAGAAACACCCCCACCTCCCTCTCTAAGCAACTTGCCAGGCTAAGGCAAAACAATCAACATGGGGACACTGGGCACTTGCCCTGTTAGCAAGCCCACCCCTGCACTTGTTTGGACAATCAGCTTTGCACTTCCTCTCCTATGGGAAAGTGTTTCAAAGTGAATCGCTTGGCCCAATAAGAGGAATTCATCTCCCCCTCACTGTTTATAAAAACTCCAGGAAAAGCTGCTGAGGCTTTTCCTTCAGAATTTTTGATGTTTTTGGCCCCCTCCTTCCAGGTAAGGTGATACAATGCAGAATCCCATTAAGACAAGTAGGATTCTCCTCGCATTCCACAAGGAGTATTTTCCCCATTTAGAGAGCCCCTGAGTGAATTGATTTTTTCCTCTTAACTTAATTATAGGATCACGTTATTAATTCTGTTATTATGTAAATAAATGAAAGACACTGTTAAAGAACCCACAAGATTCAGATTTTCCATCTGGTTATTTACTGAACGCCTAGTTCTTGTGCATTTTTGAAAATTATATTGGGTAATCACAATGCTTAGATCATAAGATCCAAATCACTTATTCAAGTGTTTCAGCACTACAGTCTTTTGAGGTTAGGAATCTCAGTAAATGATCTTCTCCCACCCCATTTCTAAAAATAATAAAGGATCTGGATAAGAAATGGGCTTTTCAAAAAATTATGATACTGTTTCCTTCTCTTCCAAGCTCAAAAGAATTGGGTGGATGGGCAGTAAAATAAGGAAACAACATTTCCCAGGTTCTTTCTGGTAACTCTTTTAGTGTTGGCATTCAACATAAAATCTGAATAAATGTTTTACAAATGCAAGTAAGCAAGCAGGCTAGGAATGCTGGCATCTCACACTTCCCTGGAAAAACTCAGTGTTCCAATGGCTAAGCCTCCAAGATGATAACAAGACCTCACCCTTAATCATACAAATTTGTGCCCTAATTATTGACAACTAATGGTATAATTGTGTTCCCTACATTTCTTGCACAAAGTGTTTGAGTAACACTTCATGACACTAAGCCAGATTTGTGAATTGACTCCACTGGAAATCACTGAGATGATGTAAAGTGATGTAAATGTTCAGTCTCAGAGAATATATCCATGAAAACACTTGCATGGTACAAGGATGAGCATGTTTGATTGGCTGCTACAATTAACATATTTGTTCATGGATGGTACAATGATGAACATGTTTGAATGAAACAGATCTTCATTCCACTGTTAAGGACACTTAGGGCTTGTCTACATGGGCTAAATACCCCAGCCTGCCCCCTTTCCAGAGTCCTGCAGTCCAAATGATGCAAGGCATTTACCCCAGTTGCATGGGTTTTACCCAAAGAGGTCTTGGAAATTCCAAGAAAGTATTGAATTTCTAATATGTTGGGGACATTAGCAGCAACACGACCTTAGCAACGTGAAAGGGGGCAACAGAGAAGTGGATCTTTATGCCATATTTACCCCTATGAAAAGTTAACAATATTTATTAAAGACTTTAAAATAATAACGCCAAGTACTCACACATTCATACAATAAAGCATTCACACAAGACCACTAGGAATGGAAGGAGAGAAGTTGCCAGAGGGATAGATAGGGAGATTGCTAGGGTGATATGACTCCTGTGTTGTAGTCCAAAGTCATTGAGAAAACCGGCAGTGCGGATGGATGAAACTGGAGTGGCTAACACAGAGAGAGACATAGTGTCCCCAAGCAAAGTTTCTGTGTGCAATGAGGCATGATTTTTAGCCACTATTTATATCAAAAATATGCCTTGAGGTGAGGAAGTTTCATGGGTTGAAACAATAGTTTCTAAACATTGCACAATGAGTTCCAGGAAGACTTCTGGTCTTGACAATAGATGTTAATGTGTTGCAACTGCCTTAAATGTCTGATGATAGGATTCACAAAGCTTGGGCTGCCTCTTTTGATGGTTAGGTGATTGGGGAAGGGAAGCTTGATACCTTCAAACAAAGGAATACTCCATCTGCTTAATTGAATCATTGTCTGTCATGACTGTGTGGTGGAGGCAATGTCTTTTTGACCTTATATTTCCTCATGTTTTGGAATTTTTAAGTAGTTCTTCCTTTGGGTGATGCATGGCTTACAAAATGTGCCTATTGGGATCCGTGCAGCAAATCCCTGAAACCTTACTGCTCTTCCCACTTGAAGACCACATTAATAAGCCAAATTATTAATAAGCCAATTTGGAGGTTTCTGGAGGTGGGGGGATCATTAGTGGCACTAATATGGACAGTCCAAACAACCCCTGGGGTGTGGTGCCAGGCTTCTTCCTAGTGGCATGGGGGCCTTTCCTATCCCACCACTGCCACCAAAAATATGTGTGATGCACCAACCACTTTCTATTGGGACAGCCCTTTGTGTCCCTGATATCAGGTAGCGTGGTTTAAATTAAATGGAGGCCAAGCAGCTATAACTCTAACAAAAGTTTATTGAAAAATATAAAATAAATAAATTGTAGTTGAGTATTAAAGTTGTTAATCTTCTTAAGGCTTAGTTACATCAGATTCCTTTTAAAATAATAACATCAATCTAGTCCCACGAGCACTACTAACTCAGGCACAAAGTCCTAAATCCCCTTTATATACTTGACTTGTTCTGAGCCTCTCCCTATTAGACTCTCCAAGTCTATTCAGTCCCTCTCTGGACCCTTAAGACCCTTCTGTGGTCATCAAACTGAAAAGTTGCCTCAGGAACACTAAGAGCACACCCTCCCTTTGGTGCAACTCTTTCTTTCCAGTCAAACCTCAAAACAACTAACCCCCTCTCACTCTCTGCCAGGCCCCTTTTATAGCTGTGCCCAGCTGCCTTCCTATTGGCTGGACACCTGCTGCTCTGAGATTGGCTAAAAAAGCGGCCTTTTCATCACTGTGTGGTGGAGGCAATGTTTTTTTGACCTTATATTTCCTCATGTTTTGGAATTTTTAAGTAGTTCTTCCTTTGGGTGATGCATGGCTTACAAAACGTGCCTATTGGGATCCGTGCAGCGAATCCCTGAAACCTTACTGCTCTTCCCACTTGAAGACCACATGAATAAGCTAAATTATTAATAAGCCAATTTGGGGGTTTCTGGAGGTGGGGGATCATTAGGGGCACTAATATGGACAGTCCAAACAACCCCTGAGGTAGATATGGGGATGGAATGGGGGCAAGCTGGGATAGGGCCTGATAAAGTGTTTTTGGGGAAAACACCTGGTTTACCTAGGAAAGACCGGATTGATCCTGTGCATCCACAGGAGCCCATCTACTACACTGCTCCTCACTGCTGCCACAAGCACTCTGACTCTCCTGAAAGACATGCAGGGGTCCCTCAGCATGTGACTGAGGCTGGTCACATGCAGGAAGGCTGCAGTCACATGTTGTGGGCCCCCTCCCTGGCTTCTGCATTGGCAGGAAAAATGGCAGCAGCAGTGAGTGGCTTCAGCATCCTGTTTGTACTCCAGTCCATTTCCTCCAGGTTACCAGAGGGGTGGGGAAAGCTCCAAAGTCAGTAGTCTACTGTAGACAAGACCTTAGAGATCGGCTATCTGTTAGACTTGCCACAAGGTTTGGAATCCTTGGCCACCTTCTTACAAACAGATGAGGAAACAAACATTAGACCCAGAATGCTTCGAACAGTAGGTAATTGGATCACATTCTGAAATATTACTCTGTACAGAATAAAGTTGTTGGGTTTTTTGAATAAAGTAAATTTGCACATAAAACCTATAGATAAAACAAAACAAACAAACAGTAACAACATGACAGATGGACAGGAAAGCAGGCCCCATTCCCCATAACCACCACAGAAATCAAGTGGCCATTTTTAGCCCAGTAAGTTTTCTAGCCTTATATACAATGCTGGTATAATATAGTATGCTATTTTCCCTGGTAGAGAAGAGGTGGGGGGGGGAGAAAGAGAGATAGAGATATCGAAAGCGTGACTTTTCAACTTAGGATATTATCAGACGGGAACAAAAAAAGTTTTCCCGCCCCACAATCTCCTTTCCCACCCCTCTCCCACCTCTGTCCCAGCACAAAAACAAAAACTTTCACACTTACCTGAATCATTCTTGTGCCAGGAAGCCCAGGAAGTGAAAGGAGCTCTAGAGCCCCTTTCACTTCCTTGTTGTAATCCCGGCTGCTGCTCTCATGTTAAGAGGAGAGCCAGGATTTAAAGGGGTAGGCTGGCGATTGGGGGGGGTGATGGGCTGGCAATCAGGGGGGTGGAGGGCTGGCAATCGGGGGTGGAGGGCTGGTGATCGGGGGTGGAGGGCTGGTGATCGGGGGGTGGAGGGCTGGCGATCACGGGTGATGGGCTGGCAATCAGGGGTGGAGTGCTGGCAATTGGGGGGGTGGAGAGCTGGCGATCAGGGGTGATGGACTGGAGATCGGGGAGTGGAGGGCTGGTGATCAGGGGGTGGAGGACTGGCAATCAGGGTGGTGGAGGGCTGGCGATCAGGGGGTGATGGGCTGGTGATTGGGGGTGGAGGGCTGGTGATCCAGGGCGATGGGCTGGCGATTGGGGGGGGGTGGAGGGCTGGCAATTGGGGGGGTGGAGGTCAGGCAGTTGGGGGTGATGGTCTGGTGATCGGGGGTGATGGACTGGCAATCGGGAGGGGTGGAGGACTGGTGATTGGGGTGATGGGCTGGTGATTGGGGGTGGAGGGCTGGTGATCGGGGGAGTGGAGGGCTGGCGATCGGGGGTGATGGGCTGGTGATCGAGGGTGGAGGGCTGGCGATCAGGGATGATGGGCTGGTGATCGGGGGGTGGAGAGCTGGTGATTGGGGGTGATGGGCTGGCGATCGGGGGTGATGGGCTGGTGATCGAGGGTGGAGGGCTGGCAATTGGAGAGGTTGATGGGCTGGCGATTGGGGTGATGGGCTGGCGCTCGGGGTGCAGGGAGGGGCAATCTGGGTGGCAGTAGCAGGGGCCTGTCATGAGGGAGGCATCCGGAAGTGTTTTGACACTCCGGACCTCCCACTAATGCTGGCATCCCGCCAGCATAATGGGCACCTTTTCACATTCCCCCCATTCCGTTACAGAAAAGTAATGAGGGATCTATTGATGGCTTAAGCTGTGAATAAAAAAAAAGGGGGCAGCACTGGAACAGAACGAGAACAGAACAGGCAGGGAGAACGTCATGTGAAAGGGAAAGCCTTTCCCAATACTCTGGAGTCCCTGTTCCGCTTTATTTGGCATGTCTGATAATCTCCTTAGAAGAAAACACATGCCATGAAGTTCTGCACAACATATTATCTGCTTAAGTTTTTTAAAAACATTTTAAAGTGTCTGTCTGCAGTAGAAAACCTACAATTTAACCATTTTACCCCTCCCTGCTCCTTCCCCAAATTCTATGTCTATAGTAGTGAATGTGATTATTCCCCATTTTCTTATGGATATTTCTGTACATCTGCCAACCATTACATCTGAGGGTAATGTAATTCAGTTTTGTGAAATATTATTTCTCCTTACATTTGCTGATCAGTTTTGCGGGAATGTTTCATTCTGTTTTATGTAGGTTGGGTGATTTTATTTTTATTTAAAGTATATAATTCTGTCTAAAGGGAATGTTCCACGCTTGAGATTTCAAATACTTAATCTTGTGATCCTACGACACTTCTGCTGTCTTCTGTTTGAGGTTATAACTACATTATTGATAGGGATCATGCATAATTACTGGCCACCATGTGGTGTTACACCCCCAAGAGCCAAATGAAAAGGGACAGGAGGCAGCAGCAGAAAGACAATAGTTTTACCCATATACTGAAACCTGCACAGTGTCAGGAAAGCAAAAGGTGCAACTATCTGTTCTGTCAGCCACAAACTCTCTAATGATGCTGACTGCAGTTCAGCAGCATGTTGTTTGTTCCAGGATGCATTGATGAAATCATCAATTGTGGTTCATGCAAGTTTAATTTGTAAGGTTTTGCCAAGTCCCCCTGTTATAGTTTCATAACTCATGGAGTTGCAGGCCCTCAGTTGTGTTTCTCACATCAATATAAGTATGGAGTTAAGTAACTGTAGGGGCTCATCTACATGAGCCAGGATATGCTGGCTCCCTGCTGGCATGTCCTGTCTGTGGAGCTGGGCCATTCTTCCCCTGTTACCGTAGTGATGGTAGCTTGTTTAACTTAAGCTGCCTGAGGGCTCACACTAAGACTCTAAACTATCTAGTCCGTGAGGTGCTCTTCGCTGATGATGTTGCTTTTGTTGCCCACACAGAAGCAGCTCTGCAGCGCCTAATATCCTGCTTTGCAATAGCTGCAGAGCTGTTTGGGCTGGAAGTCAACCTGAAGAAAACGTAAGTTCTCTACCAGCCTGCACCACAGGATGAACACCATCATCTCCACATTGCCGTCGGCAAATCTGTGCTTAAGTCCATTCAGCAGTTCACTGGGAAGCATCATCTCCTCAGATTCCAAGATTGACAAAGAGATCAATCACAGATTAGCAAAGGCATATATAGTGCATTTAGAAGACTTTACAAAAGAGTCTGGAGTAACAAACACCTGAGGCGAAGCACAAAAATCAGTGTGTATAGAGCCCCTGTACTGTCTATTCTACTTTACAGGTCTGAAACATGGCTCACCTATCGCCACCACTTACAACTCCTCAAATGCTTTCATAAAGTGCTGTATAGGCTCAATCCTAAATATGCACTGGACTGACTATGTGATGAATATTGTTGTCCTTGAGCAAGCAGGGATCACCAGCATTGAGGCCATGATATTGAGAACACAGCTGTGCTGGGCAGGGCACGTTTCTAGGATGGAGGAATATCACCTCCCAGAAATAGTACTCTATGGTGAACTTGCCACGGGTCAGTGTAAGAGGGGAGTTCCAAAAAAGTGAAACAAGGACTCCCTGAAACAACATCTCAGGCTTGGCCAAATTGATCACCAGCAATGGTCTGCCCTGGCCTCGCATTGGGAGGCATGGAGATGCACTATCCACAATGCTGCAGCCTTATTTGAGAATTCACACCAAACATGTATTGAGGAGAAAAGACAACGCAGAAAGAATCACAACCCTGAAACATCACCCAAGGAGACATTCTGCTGTGCTTTCTGCAATGAGACATGTTTATCTTGGATTGGCCTTTTCAGTCATCAGAGCACTTACAGAAAGCATGGGATGAGGCCTTCCTGAATCTTCATTTGTGAAGAAAAGCCAGAGAGAGAGAGAGAGAGAGAGAGAGAGAGAGAGAGAGACCTTGATGAAATGGGCCAGAGTCCAAACAGGAATGCTGGCCTGTACCTGCAGCTACCACTGCTGCCATTTTTTATGCTGACTCAGAAGGCAGGAAAGGGGCCCTCAACATATGACTGAGTGCATTTATCAATTTAGGCACATTCTGGGGGACTCCTGCCTGGCTTCCAGGACACCCAGGGAAATGGTAGTGACAGTGAGGGCCTGTGTGCCAGATGAGCTCCTGTGGACACATGGGACCAATCCAGTTTTTGCTGGTAGAAATGGGAGATTTTCAGACCTGTAAAAATCGTGCTTTGCCGCGCAAGCAGCCTCCCGAGGCTGCTGCGCGCCAAGGGTCAATTTCGGACGCCGCCGTTTCTCTCTCGGCGTCGTCCGTGACTGTTGCGGCCAGCACTGGAGGCGGCCGCGCTATTTTTTACTCACGGAAGTTGTCCCTGAGTAAAAAATAGCGCGGCCGCCTCCAGTGCTGGCCGCAACAGTCACGGACGACGCCGAGAGAGAAACGGCGTCGTCCGAAATTGACCCTTGCCGCGCAGCAGCCTCGGGAGGCTGCCTGCGCGGCAAAGCACGATTTTTACAGGTCTGAAAATCTCCATGGAGTTTACTTGGTATTTTTTCAGAATGGTTTATTGGACCATATCCTTTCTTTCCCCTGTCTCAGACCTATATCTGCCTCACGGGTCATAAGGACTACTAGGTGCAGAATGGGACAAATGCCCTGCATTATATAGATTTCAGAGTTCTGAGACTGGGAGTGGCAAGATGGGGTTTTTAGCCCATGTAGACACGTCCTAGGTTGGTGGTGTTGTATGCACAGAGAAGTTCTTTTATGCAAGTGTTTGTACTTTTTGTCTATGGTATAACCTCCATAGTCAGTTAACTATTGCATAATTGAGTTTGTAAACATAACCATTATTCATGCAACTGGGCATTCTTGAATGGTGTGTACTAATTCATCAATGTTTTTAGTGTACCACTTTCTTCACTGGGAATGTAGAAACAGCCATTATGCTTTCTCCATTGTACAATAAGCAAGCACATTCACAGATACACCATCCATTCCACAACATTGGTATCCAGTGGACAGATGGTGTAATACAACCACCACTTAACTACAGTATGTGAGTATAGATTCCCATTACACAAGCAGGATGTAGGATCTTGGCCATTGTCTTCTTCATTGTGTTTAAATGAATGAACTTTCAGTTTGAGGAATAAGATTTGTTTTTCTTTTGCTTTCCGTTTCTTTCTTTCTTTTTCTTTTTTAACAGAACCTTGGAAAAGTAGAGCTGGGTAAAAATAGTTGCTCAGATGAGTGGGTGTGCACTAAGAATTAAGGAAGAGACTAACAGACTGCTTCTGACCACACACTCAGTTGAATCCAAACCAGTCTCACACATATCCCTGATCCACTCCTGTTTTTTCTCTAAGTGTGCTTTTTCAGTAACTGAATTTAGGAGGTTTAGGAGAGAAAGCTTTTTGGTCTGTCACTATTATTAGACAATTGGCCCTTGATGATTTATTGCAGAGTAACCAGACATCTAACAGTAGTTCCTGATCTTGATCTAGCTTCTGCCCATTTCTGGTTTAAAGTATGTAATCTCATAGATTTCCGACTATAAAACAGCAATACATTCACCAACATTTCCTTAAACACTCATTTCAGACATTGTCACAAATTTGTTTCACCTTCCAACATATTTATTTTATTTTATTTTGCAGACCCAGACCGTACAGCCCCTCTGCCCCCCTGAATAACACTCACACACATAGGTACTTGGTGTAAATTGTATTGATTCCATCTTCGGAAAACATGATTAAATACAGGTTAATAAAGACTTGATTATATATTGGCAATAAATGGCCGCAAATTGCAAGCTAAATGGTTCGCGGCAATGTATGGGTCGTGATCTCCTCATTGACCCCACCCATGTGGGTCAACAGCTATATGTCGGTCAATCCCGACTCCCCTGGAGGAGAGAGCCACTGGCTGGGCCATACACCCGACTCTCTCTCCTCCCCTACAAACAAAGAGCAATTAGAGGAGGGGTCTCTCTTGAACTTGAACTTGTACTTGAACGAGACCCCTTGACCTCATTACCTCATCATGACCCGCAACATCCACCACCAAGGCGTTCCCCATGGGACTGCCTTCCTCCAACCATTATCCACATCAACAGGCATGCCTACTGGGTGGTTGAGGCCCCAGGCTGTGCAGGCAGCGTCCTCCCAGGTCAAATGTACGCTGCATAGGCCCAGGACTGCCAGCACCCCAAATCTCATGAGATGGGGAACATGGTGGCCCCCAGCCGGTCACCATGTGCCCCCCCATGGGAAAAAGGGGGGTTCAGGAGGGCTGGTGAGAGGGGGTGGCCGGCCGGGCCGCAGAATGGCCCACTGGCAAGCAGCAAACCCCCTTCTACATTTCTAAAATTTGTATCACCTTCCAACATATTTTATTTATTTATTTATTTATTTATTTATTTTCTACATTTCTATACCACTTATCAATGCCAAAGCTCTCCCTAAGTGGTTTATAACATAAAAACAAGTAAAAATAGAACAATTAAAACAATTAAAAAGTAACAATTATTTCAAAGTCAGTTTGTTGAAAGAGGAAGCTAGTGTCATATCATAAATATGGTTGGCTTTTTACACAGATGTGTGTGTATGTGCCTCAGGTCACCTATCAACTTATGGCAAGCCCATGAACTTCACTATTCTTTAAATAAGTTATCTTTGAAATTAGTGCACAAATTAGCCTTAAATATATTTTGAGGATATTGAAGATATTGAAGATATTTGTGGCACCATAAAATCTAACAAGTTTATTACATTATAAACCTTTGTAAACACAGTCCACTTCAGTGTCTGATGAAATGGTGTGTCATCTACAAAAGTTAACCCCCCCCCGCCAAAAAAATGAGTTGGACTCTGTAGTCCTTGCTGAAATAGACTAACATTACAAGAACAGGTAAATAATAGAAGCAGGTGAGAGGCCCTCCATCCATCCCAACTGCCACTGCCTCAGAGGGAGAGAAGAAGAGGCAGGTACAGCTCTACCATGCCTAGGCCCAGAAGCAGATAAAAGGCCCTCCCTTTATCTCAACTGCCACTGCCCTGGCCTTGTAGAGAGTGAAGAAGAGGCAGTATCTGCTGGACTTAATCCCCACCCCCCTGCCATCCCCTTTCCCTTTTGTGTCATGTCTTAATTAGATTGTAAGCCTGAAGGCAGGAAACTGTTTTGTTTTTCTTTACTTGTAAAGCACCATGTACAGTGATGGCACTATATAAATAATCATAATCAACAACAACAACCTTTTGCTGCTATAGACCCAATCTATAGTGGGGCCCAATCTGGTAGAAATGAATTAAACTAGGTATTTTCTTAAAATGTGGTTAAAAGGCCCTATCTTACCTCTGTTCCAGCCCCATATCTGACCTGAGGTCTTTTGGGCTGCTCGGGAGCAGATCAGGGTAAATGCCCTGTGTCGTTTGGAATACCGGTCTCTGGAGCAAGGATATTTGGCCAGTGTGGGCATGCCCTAACATTACAGGATAAACGGCAAAGTCATAAGGAACATTTGGTACGGTCTCCTATAACCTACTCTTAGGCTGAATCACACTACAGAAATAGAAGTTTGAAACTGGAATATTTGCCATGGCTCCTTCCTATTGAATCCTATGATTTGAAGTTTTATGTGGATTGTAGCCTTCTCTCTAAAGTATGCTAGTATCTCACCAAACTACAAATCCCAGGATTCCACACGAAGGAGCCATGGCAAAGAATCCTGTTTCAAACTGGTTTATTTGTGTAGTGTAGTCAGTCTTAGTTCACGATGGTCCACGGTAAAGTCCAATACTGTTCTAGAACATACTGATAATAGGGCTGCTGGACTTACCCGGCGGTCCTGGGTTTGCGGTCCTGCCAGGGCCCTGCACACTTCCCCCCTATGTGGGTCAATCTGCATGGTCACCACCATGCTTGCTCCGACCTCTTCCCAGCTAGCTTCACAGCAGCTGGGGAGGGGTCAGAGCAGTAGCCAATCAGGGGGAAACTCACCTCCCAGCCAATCAGATGCTAGGCTCAGGTTCAAATCTGATTGGCTGGGAGGTGTAGGAAGCCTGGGCTGTGCACAGGCTTCACTCTGATCCTGCAATCTGATCCTGCGGGTATAAATTCCTGGCTGCCTCACTGGAGCAGGCAGTGGCTCTCGAGCCGAAAAGGAGCTTGAAATCACTGAAGACCAGAAGAGGAGCAGAGATTAAAGACAGTGACTGGGGCCAGCAGTGGGATGGCAGTGGAGATCCGAGGAGCTGGAAATGGCGGCAGCAGCCAAGGCCAGCAGTGGGGATGGTGGCAGAGCTCTGAGGAGCCAAAAACGGCAGCTGCGGCTGTGGCTGCAGCTGACAGTGGGACAGTGGCGGAGATCTGAGGAGCCAAAAACAGCAGCAGCGGCTGAGGCCAGCAGCAGATCAGTGACAGAGAGTCATGAAACTTGTGCAAAAATTTGTACTAGTTTGCCTGGCGGTGAATATCAGCTTCTCCACCCACCACATTCCTGGTCTGGATAATGAAATTGCAGATGTGTTGTCTCAATTTCAGGAAGGCCAGTTCTGTACATTGGCCCCAGTTGTGGACCCCGAGCCAGCGACCTTTCCAGAAGAACTCTGGCAACCTGGGAAGGAGTTGTGATGCAAGGGATACTAAACTCATTGGCACCATCAACCCGGTCAAGTTAGAAGAGAGCAGTTGGCCAGTTCTTTGCCTTCAGATGGAGGAATGGCTATGGGAGTTCATGGCCTACTTCTGAGCGAGAAGTACTATACTACTTAACTTCACTGAAAGAGCAAGGTTTGACTCCTTGCTCTATGTTTTTACACCTAGCTAGCATCTCCTTCTTCAGCAAGGTGGCGGGCTTCAGTGACCCTTGTGCCACTTTCCACATCTGGAGGGCTGTGGAGGGCTGGTGGAGGACAGCCCAATGGAGAGCAAATGAACACAGACCTGTTTCTTTCAGCATCCTGTGGAAGCTTGTGGCAGAACTGGGTGAGATCTGCCATTTTGTCTATGAGGCACTCCTGTTCAGCACAGCTTTCACCACAGTTTTCTTTGCTGCTCTAAGAGTGGGTGAGGTGGTGTGCAAGTCCAAATGGGACTCATCTGGCAGAGTGCTTCAATTGAGGGTCATGTCCTTAGATGCAGACACCCTGTGTGTCAGGGTACGGTGCTCCAAAGTTGATCAGCTAGGTAAGGGGGTTCTGTCCATCTAGAAAGCCTGGCTGATTCAGCTCCTTGCCCTGTAGACACCATGTACAGGTTCTTGGTGAAATGCTCCACAGTTCCAGGCTCCCTCTTTATTCACAGGGACATGTCTCTGCTTACGCGATTCCAGTTCATCAGTGTCTTCAGGGTGGTGTTGAGGCAGCTGGGCCTACCTGCTGCTGAGTTTGGTAGACATTCATTCAGGATTGGGGCAGCCACCACAGCTGCTTCATGTGACCTGCCAGCAGAGACTGTCAAGCACTTGGGTAGATGGTGTTTCGGGGCCTTTGTGGGGTACATCTGGCTGGACTTAGCAATCCATAACATTTGAGAACTGTGCTTGTGTAGCGTTGCACCAGTCAGGGTGGGACTGCTGGCAAGGTTTTGTTGTGTACACTGTCATCAGGTGGTGGTGGAGATTTCAGCATTGTTGGTGGCAGCAGTGGCAGACTGGTGAAAGATGGGCCACCATAGGCCTGCCTTTATTGGCAGTTGGCATGGATTCCTGATCCAAGGTCATTGGTATCAGCGGTATCCATCAAGTTCAAGAACAAGGTCAAGGTCAAAGTCACAGTCACAGACCCCCTCTGGGGAGAAAGGCATGGGGGGCATGGGCCAGAAGGCATACCAGCTCAGGTTATGTGTCTTCCGGATTTCCCCTCTTTTTGTGGTGGAAGAGGGAGCTCCAGGTTGGTCAGCAGGCATCCAGGGGCCTTCAGGGACTCCTTCCCCTTCCAAGGTGTAGTTGTCAGCAGGTGTGCAGACAATGGATTCATTGACCAGCAGGCGGGTTGGTTGATATCTGGATCCAGACCCATGTATTTGAGCCAACCAACTGCAGCTATCATCAATAAAGTTGTGACCATTATTGCCAATATTTTCTTCAAACAAATTTTATATCAGACTGTCATTGTGTTTGTGTGTGGGGGGGAGGAAGGACATCTTGCTTGGACATGCCATTGCCTTCAACATACACACACTATTTATTTATTGTATATCCTGCCTTTTCTCCAGGTATCTCAAGATAGTATACATGGCTAGGGGGGGGGGACTGAAGAGAGGTCAAGAGACAGAGAGTAACTAGGGCAAGGTCATACAGAGAGTTTTAGAGCTCAATGGGGAACAAGAACACTGGACTCCTGAGGCCCATTCCAACACTTAACTCACTACAGCACACTGTCTGTTATGGCACATATGGCTCTTGGGCAGAAAAATACACACACATCCCTCTAAAGAACAAAGTGTGAAAGCCATTATGAAACAGCATTATTGGCAATTAGTACTGTCAGCCTCTAGATACCAGAGTGTTTGTTTGTTTTGATTTTACGAACGAAAATATCAACTATGAAACAACAAATATTGGCAGGTGACAATCACAGACTCAAAATACTGAAGGAAGCAAAGAATATATTTGAGCACTGAGTGATTAAGGGGAAAATATGTGATATCAAACCTCACAAAGCAATTCTCTGGGCATAAATGCTCAACAATTGGATGCTCAACAAATGCTGTCTGGACTTCAACAATTGAAAAAAAAAACTTAAGGATTCAGTATCACACTCTCACTAGATTAAATCTCATTTGGATTACTGCAATCTGCTCTATGTGAGGCTACCTTTGAAAAGTGCTCAGATACTTCAGTTGGCCCCAAAAGCTGCAGCCAGATTGTTAATGGGTTAGTTATGGGGAGCACATAACTCTCTTGTTGCAACCACTACATTGGCTGCCAGTCCATTTCTGGGCAAAATTCAGTGCTGGTTTTTACCTATAAAGCCCTATATGACTTCAGTCCAGGTTGTTTGAAGTACCATATCTCCCTCTATGAACCCATTAGAGTTCATCTGGAGAGGCCCTTTTCTCTGTCCCACCACCTTCTCAGGCCTGCTTGGTGGGAATAAGGGAGTGGGCCTTCACAGTGGCTGCTCCTAGACTTTGGAACTCCCTCCCTAGAGAGGCCAGGATGGCCCAGTCTTTGCTTTCCTTCTCACAGCAGGTCAAATCATGTTTGTGCCAACATTGACAAGGGTTGTACTTTTAATGCGGTACAGTGCTGTTTTTAAGGTTTTTATAAGGTATGTATATATTTGCATCAATAATCAGACTCAAAAGGTTTGGAGACAATTTTGAGGGTTGTTTTACAATTATTTCTGGGGTTTGAGCTTGAGAACCCGACACAATTTTGGTATGCTGTTCAGGAGAGAAGGCATTCTCCCAAGCTGCACTGTATGGAGTTGTTTGTAAATTTCTAGTGGTCTGGACCAGACATTTATTTTTATTTTTTATTTTTTTGGAAGGAGTGGTATTCTTTACACCCTTCTTATTGGACAGTGTTGACTGTGAAAGTTTCAATTTCTGTTCACTGTCACCTTTAGCCATTTTCAAAAGTGTGGCTTTCAGAGAGGTCAATCTTAATATGATCTCACATTGTTTATATTCAGGAAGTGCTTCAAAACTATTAATAAGTAGAAGTTCACAGGAGCAAGACGTTCATGTGCAAAGACCATCTCACTCAAATCATGGTTCCTCACACCATGCATGACCCTAGAATTCAACAACTCTACATTATTTGTTCCAGAGTTATTAGTTGATAAATTTTGAGACAGACCAAATCACAAGTTTGAAGATTCACTAAGAGAGGCCAGTATGACTAACTTGGAGGGGAAAACATGTCCCTCTCCTACACTTAACCAAAGGTAGAGGGGGTGAATTATCTCTAAAATGTCTCTTAATCTTGAAGGCCCCTAATTATAAACATCTCCTTAAAAGAGTAGAGTAAATTCGCTATAGAAGCAGATGCAAAGGACACCCTCATACAAACGGCTTTAAAATTGTGAAGTTGAAGACTTTAACAGCCAGCATCCATAGATTTTCTCCCCCACCCCCCGGGCTGTGAGGCTGTGTTCTGGAGTAGTTTCTTTCTGATGTTTTGCCTGCATCTGTGGCTGGCATTTTCAGAGAATGGTTGGGTAAGAGTGTTATATATTGTGAACCCCTGTTGAGGAGTATATGTAAATTTGTGTAATTGAATGGTTAGTTTCTGCGTATAGAAATGCAAGGATTGTTAGTGTCTGTTTGGCTAATGATGGTTGGGTGATGGTCCGTTATATCCTGGAAATCCTCTTGTCCCTGGATGGAATTCCTTTGTAAGTGTTGGGTTTTTATTCTATTGTTTTTTCAAAACTGGGAGCCAGATTTTGTTTACTTTTAGGGTTTCTTCTTTCCTGTTGAAGTTGTCCAGGTGTTTGTGGATTTCAATAGCTTCTCTGTGCATTCTGACATGATAGTTGTTGGCCTGGTCCAGAATTTCTGTGTTTTTAAAATTTAAAATTATAACCAAGATAATCAATCTTACTTAGGTATGCATATATTTTTAATGCATTTTAACATTTTAATGTTTAATGTTTTAACTTACTTTTTTTTTTAAAAAAAATATCCTATATGCTATGACTGTATGGTTTTTAACTTGTATTGTTTTAAATATGTTGTTAGCCACCTTAAGTCCTATCATTGGGAGAAAGGTGGAGTATAGATGAATAAAATAAATAAATAAATAAATAGAGAAGGAAAGAAAGAAAGAAAGAAAGAAAGAAAATGATTTCAAAAAAGCACATATGGCGACATAATTAAGTGGCCAAGTCCCTTTTCTAAGTAAAAGGTTTGAGGCCCATTTTGTTACTTTGGCAAAGGATGAATGAGTTTTCCAAGCATTGATGTTTTGATTTTCCCACCTTCAAGCTTATTCCACCCTGAATGAGAGAAAAATTTCTCCTCCACAGGAATTCATATGCATTTGTGTTCACCTTCCCCCCTTCCCAAATGCACACATTTTTGAATTATACATATTTTTGTACATATATGTGTAAATTTTGAAACACACACACACACACAAACAGGGTTTCTAATCACATAGAGTGGCTGCACATATACCAGAAGCTCTACTCTCTAGATAGTCCCTCTTCACATGAGAGTGATAATAGAGGTGATGGGACTAATGCATTTCAATTTAACTCAATTGTGAATATCTGGATTGAGCTAATGTTTTATAATGCTCCATTCTTTACCCTCTTCCTGTAGGTAAGCTCCCCAGGTTGTGGAAAAACTGTGAAAACTAGAAGAACTAGAAACAACAATTCCAAATGGCCTAAGAGGCCATAATTAGTGACTGAGACCTGGGAGATTGTCAGACGCAGACAAAAATAAATAAATAAATAAATAAATAATAAAAAATAATTTAAAAAAAAGTCCCTGTCTCGCTACGTCCCCTCCCGTCCCACTCCTGTCCCTATAACTGTTTAAATTTAAAAATATCACACACCTACCTTGCCGCATGACATAAACTGCTCCCCTCCCCTCCAGCATCCCAGGAGTCAACGGAGCTCTCACCAAGTCCCACTCACTTCCTGGAAATAAAATCCTGACCGTTCTTGCAAGAGAACGATCACGTGGGAAATTTAAAAATAAAAGGCAAAATAAAAGGCAAAAAATTAAAGCAAGTACAGAGACAGTTTAAAAACAAAACAAAACACAAATAACCTGGGTGTGATGACTCTGCTAATGCTTACACACTGAGACAATATCCATTGATCAGAAATGGTTTATTGGATCAGGAATAGAATTATTTAGGTTCATTGCAGAGATAGTTCTGGCATTTTGTGCCAGAACTCAGAAGATAATAGGAAAGCTAAGTTTTGATTACATCACCCACACCTGCAGTGGCTCATGAGAGAATTCCATGCTGTACCATCCTCCCAACCTCCCTCCATACTTTCACAAATCATAATTGGCCAGATGGCTTTGAACACTCCAGCTACAGATCATGCACTCAACAGCTGTAACCCGGCACCCCAGCTCCCAGCATGCTCCTTACTCATGTCAGGCTCTGGCATACTAACTACAGCCTAGCAGCAACAGTACATTTGAGCTAACTATCTATACAAAGCCCATGCCAGAGTCCTGACACTGGGCGGGGAGGGGGGAGTGTGTCACTTACGTGATCTCCCGATCTGGACCAGAAGTGCAGACCTCCCTGTTACGCTGGCATCGTGCTAGCATAACGTGGCACCTTCTCATACACCTGTCGTTCCAAGACAGAAACGGAACAACAGGTCAATTCACAGCTTAAGCCATCAATAAAAAGGAGTGGTGGGGCCCAAGAGGCACGGGGGCATAATGCCACAGGGACATTGTCATCTGAATAGTTAGCCCTTTAGCAACATCTTGTCATCCCTGTGGTGGGATTTTTGACACATCTGATAACTGCCCTGGACAAGAGATGCTGAGCAGAATAGCACTGAAAATGGGAGAGTAGGAACCAAAGGAATTTGTACTACTTTGGTGTGATATAATCATGCAGAATACTTGAAACATAGCACTTCTGAACCCTTAGGAATTGCTGTAGGACATGGGAGAGCATTTTCTGGAGATTTTGAAGGAATCTGGGAGCCTAATTAGTTTCCTTGATATGTAGCATGGGATTAAAATATTTTGTTTCCCCTTAATTATATGTACAGAAGGAGGTGGCTTATCTATTTCCTTAATAGCATGATCAGAACAAATTATCTGAAGCAATCAGAACACCTGTCATTTCTGAGTGGTCAGAGAGCAGAGGAACAAGCAGGATGTATCCAGCTATTTTCTTGTGTCTGGACACACTACAAGAATATCTGATGGCCCTGAGAGGTCTCTGGAGCTGTGTGTCACAGCATTGCTGGACGTGTTCCTACTAATTCCCCTAGTCTCTGACGACACAGAAATGGCTCTGTTGGGTGGGGAGTTGTTGTGCTGCTTTCAAGGTGAGTTTTTTGGTGTAGCATTGAGACGTGTACAGTAGTTATGAAGAGGTAGCTACTTGACAGATGAACTTGGCTGTTTGTTTTTAAAGTTCCAGAAAAACCTTTGTTGTCGTAAGGGGTCCCTGACACTCTTCTTCTTTCTCCACCATTACAATTTCAACCCAGGTACCACAGTTCTCCCCATGATAAAGGGTTTTGGTTCAAACATTGTGAATCAAACTTATGCACCATTGAACCCTGGCAATCTGGCAGAACACAGTGTCATATATTTTCCATATTGTCATTGGTGGGAAGACTAAAATAAGATTTTGGGCTCACCTAGCGAGAAATAGCAAATTGACAATAACATTGAGATGTCACAAATGGTGTAATGGCTGATTCACAAATTAAAAGTTGAGCTCATCTTGATATAAATACAGTTGGCCTTCCATATCCATGGATTCTGCATCCAAGGTTTCCACCAACCATGGCTTGAATTTTTTTTTAATCGAAAACAAACCTTGATTTCATCATTTTATACAAGGAACACCTTTAGACTACTCCATTATATATAATGGGACCTGAACAGCCACATATTTTTCCAGGATCCTGGAACCCAACCCCAGTGGATACCAAGGGCCCACAGTATAAAGACCTCAGGAAAGTCATAGTACAGGATCAAAATACATAAGACACTATAAAAAAATGATAAAGTAAGAGTGTAAATATTTGATTAGTTGCATTAGAACAGAGAAGTGACAGTAGATGGAGCTTGTCCTACATCTTTATTAGGTAGTAGTGGCCTGCCTGAATTGTGGTGCACCAAGATAATAATGTTCCACTCAAGTTTATGGTAATCCACCAGTGGACCTTCATCTTTTGGTCCTCTCCTCCACTCCATGGTGGCTGCAAAAAGACCTGCCAGGTTACCAGGACATATTGCTGGGAAACGACCTTTGTCTTCTAGGCTGACATTTGTGTGGAACTGATGAAGCAGAACATTTTGTGTGTGTGTGTGTGTGTGTGTGGCCATCACCAAATGAATCAACACCCTATCAACACTTTCAATATGGTTATTCAAAAGAGGCAAATTCTGTCATTTTATAAGCACTTTGCTAAATAATGTTTTTGATGATGACTTACTCTTTTGACTAACCATAAAATACACACACACACACACACACACACGGTATGTTGCCCTTCCCAATGTGCTGATTGGCTGCTCAGGAAACACACCCAGCCAATCACCACCCACATGCAAATTCCCACTCCACCTCACAATCCACTCCTGCCACTCAATCTGCATCTACATCCCCAGCCTCACAAGGGCCCCTCCCTCCTCTCACCCCTCAGCCATTCACTAGTCACAGGCTGCGATGGGACATAGGCAGTCAACTGGCAGTGGTGGTGGGCCGCCACCGCCATGGCTGCAGCAGGACCCAGGCAGTCAACTGGTGGTCGTGGTGTGATGCTGCTGCTGTCACCACTACAACAGGACCCAGACGGTCAACTGGTGGCAGCGGTAGGATGTTGCTGCTGTGACAGAACTCAGACAGTTAGCTGGCAGCAGCAGGACACTGCTGCTGCAACAGAACACAGACAGTCAACTGGCAGAGGCTGTGGTGGGCCGCCTGTGACAGGACCCAGGGAGTCAACTGGCCACAGCCACGGCAGCAGCAGGGCAACAGAGCAAGTCACCCTCAGCAATTCTGGGAAAAGTGTGGAACACTGAGAAGGGGGAGGAGGAATTTAAAAATCCAGCAGCCTATCTTACAGGGTTGTTATGAGGTCTACTGGTTGTTTTTTGTCTGTCTGTTTGTTTGTTTTGCGGAGTTTGTAATGGTATATGTTATGCTGGGGACAGCTAGTATCAATATATTGCTTTTAAATTACTGTTTTGGCATAGCAAACAGTTTAATTATTATTTCCTTCCTTCCTTCCTTCCTTCCTTTCTTTCTTCCTTCCTTTCTTTCTTTCTTTCTTTCTTTCTTTCTTTCTTTCTTTCTTCCTTTCTCTTGCAGCACAATTATCCATTGTCCTAGCAAATGCATAAGAAACAGAATTCGAAGGAAAAGGCCTCTTAACCATTACTTCTGAATCTTGCAGCAGAATTACACCCCCGGGAATTGCACTAGAAGAATACTGTAAAGATCAATGGTGCCTTTAAAATGCCAACAAAATAAGTATTATCATCCCTATTTTATTATAGATAAAATAACTTGTGTAAAGGGAAAGCATGACTTCATCTGAGAGAGATAAACTAAAGAGACAAAGTTCTGGAGTATCAAAGATCAAGAGCAAAAAAGGCCAAACTGAAGCACATGAGAGTCCCTTTGATTTTGATAGGAGAGATATAAGCACAGGCTTAACTATTCCTTTGGAATCAATACTATTTAAAAGTACTTCAGTTTGGCCAGCTCTTGTTTGACATTTTAAAATAATGTTTGAGGATTTAAAATAAAAATCATTACATTTTCAAGCCAAACTTTTATGAATTCTTTCAGCAGATCTAGGGCTCAATATAGACAATATTAATCATATAGGCTCTTTTTAAATTTGATGGACTTCCATTAGGCACAACTTACTTTTCTCATTGGTTTCAATAGGATTGATATGAAGCTAAGTTTCTGTGGATGTAATTTAGATTTGACTCATATTCAGTCCAGGCAAAGCAAGGAGGGTGACCAACTTCTGGCCATGAATTTAAGGGTAATTTAGTCATGACAAATTTTGCATATTTTTTAGCAGTGTGGCATCACTCTAGCAGATGTTCATTGCTTTAGGATTACATCTTTAATGGCCAGGCCATATTATTTAATATTTTGATTGGTTTTGTATCTTTTTGCATGTATGCACTATCTAGGAAACTTAAACAGTAACAACAAGAATAACAACAAAAACTATTTTAAAAAGATCACAAGCACCACAACTAACTTTAAAGAAAACTGAAAGACCCATTACAGATATCTTACCAAAACGTACACACAAAGACACACACTCATCTCCATACAAATCAAAACCCTTCTTTTATATACAGAGATGCAAAAACACACACACACACCATTCCCCCCTATGATACAGTGCGCTCGCTCACATCCTCTGAGGACTCTACTGCCTTTGTAAGATCCAATCTTGGGGTTCTGGGAATTCCCTGAATTTTGCCTCCTTTTCTCTAGCTGCCACAACCCTTTGAATTCTACACCCCCTTACAACACAGTCCAAGGGGAGACTGTAGGGTGTCCTCCTCTACTTCCTGCCACTTTGCAGAGATTTACCCCCCTTCTGTCCCAAAGAGGAGAGAAAACAACCAAGCAAAACAAGGCACATGTATGCATCACCTGAAGAAAGATTAGAAAAAGTTTATTTATTCCAAACAGAGTTCATAATATGCAGATAATGCTCATGGAAGGCTTCTCCCTCCCAGGTACATTCTTAGAAGTTACAGACATAGTAAATCATCAGTTAAGCATTCAGCTGACATTCAGTCAAGTGGGAAAATAACCATAATTCCCTAACTCAATCTAATACATTTCCTGCTCTACTCAGTCACTGACATGAAGTTCAGTTGAGTTGAGGGTTGGCTGTGAGCCACATGTTTGTTTACAGACTCATCTCAAACAGCCTTCCTCCAGGGTCCCATTGTTCTCTTTGTTCATCTCTCTCCTTGAGATGAGATGTCTCCCATCCCAGGGTCTCTTTGTTCAACTCTTCGTTCTCCCTCTGCCTCATGGTCCCGAGGCAGTATTTATTACCTCTTCTTCAAAGCATCTCGAAGCTTGAAGTCCACTCTGGAATTCCTGATTGGTCAGTGTCCCTTGTGACCTGTGCCATTTGTAATGATGCTAAACCCTAAAGGTGTTACCTTTCTCTAGACCCTAGTTAACCCTTTGTTTACCTGATGCTGTGCTGGAAGATAATGGGAAATGGTGTCTTTCCCATTCTCACACTCCTTCTTACAGGGACATGCAAACATACACTTCCATTTCTCACATGCACACATATGCAACAACACATACACACATACCTCTCTCTCATCCTCCCTCCCTCTCTCCTTCTCTGACATAAATACAAACACACACCTCAAGCTGGCAGGAATTTCCTGGCTTGCTTTTTGATGACACACACAGAGAGAGTCTTCACGAGTTCCCTCTGTGTGCCAACTTGCTTGCCCTTGACATCTGAATGTTAGACCTTCATAAATATATAGGAGAAATATAAGGTCAATAAGGGAGCCAGGAGGATCCAAAAAAGTTAGCTTGGATAAGGGAGATGCCAGGAAATAAGGGGTGGTCCATCTAAAAGCAATTGAAAGTTCAGGTTTATGTATGTGTGGATAAATATGTTGAATTATTTTTTTCATTCTTCATAATGTTTCATCAAAATAGGGAATCTTTTTTCTTTCTATTTGCATAGCACATATATCTCATGATAAAATCACTGTGAAATGTTGTTGTTTTTTTGCATCCACTTACTAGTGTGTGTATATGCATCAGCGACACACTTACAATGATTTCATTTTCCTTCATCTGGTTTCTAATGAACTTGATTTTGCATTTCAAGGCTATTTTTATAATTGTTTTGATTTACAATTCTATTTCAAGGAGGTTGTTTGTGTTGTTTGCCTGAGGTTGCTTTTGATACAGCTCTTCTCACTCATCCACCCTACACCCCCAATGGATTCTTTGATTTCTTTCATGGTGGGCTTTATTCCCTTTGTAACATTTTGACATTGAGCCATGCAAAAAGAAGATTGACATTGGATACATTTAAAACCCTTTGAAGTTGAGACAATTCAAAGAAGCAATAGTTTAGATGTTCTGTTGAGTCACTTTTCAAATATTTTTAGTGCCTGAAGGGGCTTTTTAAAAAGTCACAACAGATTTGAGTTTCAGTTTTTCAAAAGTATTTTATTAACCTCTTCCTTGTCCATGAATTCTGAAGGATTTGGAATTCTAACCATATCAAGTATGCCCTGGCCAATGTTAGACACTTCCAAGGCCTAATTTGCCTATTTGCAGGAAGAGGTACAGCTGAAGCCATTTTGCTGCTGAAGTATAAGATGGCACCCACTCCCCTACTCTACTTACTGATAGAATGATAGTTGACTAGACTGCCAGGTGAATACTGCCAATGGAATAGCATCCTCCACAACACCTGAGGAGAGTAGACCAGTTTAGATAGGTTGTGGAGTCACAGCTCAGTATAGCAGCAGAGGAGAATGTTTTCTCTCTCAATTGCTTTACTCTGCCTAATGACAGGGCTGGGCCCGATCAGGACAGAACAGTAGCCTTTGCTTTTATGGTTGCCCCCAGGCTTCCAGCTGCATCTTCCACTAATGCAAATGGCTTTAAACATTATCCAAATGTCTCAAATATGTTTGGTGATATATAATACTACAGCCTTCCAGGCTATCTGACAGCATCCTGTAAGTGGCATACTTACAGAAGAAAGAACCAGCAAAACCACCAACCATCAATCACCACCACCAATCTGGTAGGAGAATGATAACATGGGTCCTTTTGTTTGAATAATTTATGGTTTTTCCAAGAAGGAGCCATGGTTTTGGCTTCTTTCCTTGTGATTCAGTCATTTAAACATTAATTCAGCCATGTGGAAGATCCCCACAGATACGTTCAGCAAATGTGTTAGGTGATTTCCAGTTCATTTGCAGATGACTTGCTATCAAGATAGACAACCACACAAATGACTTTAAGCATTGTCTAGATGAGGCAATTTAATGTGGACTGCTGCTCATTAATGCAAATTTACAGCAGTGTTCATCTCCATGGTGTTTTGTTTTGTTTTGTTTGTTTTTGTTTTTGCAAAATCGCTAGTATGCAAAGCTATTTGTGTTTGAAGGACACATGCAGCCATGCCTGCGAATCAAGAGTGAATTTCTCACACTGTTATTCTCCACAAGTTGCTGCCACTGCACAGTATTTTTTTAAACTGTAAATCAAGGGTGTACAAGTGTGACCTCCTGCTGAAAACAGTGGTTTGGTTGCCTCTGTGCAGTGAAAAAGCACATGATCACTACTGCAAAACTCCAACATGGCACTTCCAACTGTCAAGCCCACCCCCTGTACATGTCAGACCAATCAGATTTCCACTTCTGCTCCTCTCCGAGAATGTGCTGTGATTCAAATATGGGTCTCCAAAAAGGCAGTAATGCACATTTCTACACATTATTTTAAAAGGTTTTAAAAACATTTGAAAAATCTGCAAAAGCCTTTACCACATAGTTTAGGGTTTGGGGTCCCCCTCCTTCCTAATTCGGCAAATCACCACGGGATCTCATTGGCACAAAAGGTATTCCCTGTGAATTCTGTGAGGAGCATTTTCATGGTCTAGACAACTACCTTGGGGGCAAGAGGCAGCTTGTACATAGAGCAGTGTCATGAAGGAACTAAGGTACTGAAGGGGGGGGGGAGTAAGCTCCATGAAACTTCTCTTTCTTTAACCAATATATTGTAGGCCACACTTGTCCCTTCCTTGTCATTATGTCTTGATGTTAGGAGGGACAACTTCCCTTTGTCCCCAGGCTGATGAATGAGACCAGAATGAGGCTTCCTTCAGCTCTCTAGTCCCAAAGCTATTATCAATAGCAATGGCAGATACTGTCTGGCAGGGAGAGGGTGAAAAAAAGATCTTCTTGTAGTTTCCGCTGTTCTGGCTGATGAATGAGGCTAGATTGATTTTTCTCTTGATATGGTGCTCTTCCTGGGAGGCAGAGAATGGTCTTTAGTCCCCTGGTGGATGGATAGGGCTGAAACATGCTTGTCTCAAGTCTCAGGACAAATAACTGAGTTTTAAAATTTAATTTTTCCTGAACTCTGAATTTTAAAATGCTTGACTGTTTCTCATCAAACTATGAAAGCATCTTCATATCACTCAAGCAAATAAGACACAGCAGCCCATTTCCTGGTGATTATAATTCAGTTTGGCTGGTATTAACACACATAGGGCTAAGTGACTTTTGTTCATTCAGAAAAGCACAATGTATAATACGTGTGTTGTCTCTTGGGAAAGTATTTGGACATACACAGTTGGTATACTGAAACAAAGAAGGAAAGAAGGAAGGAAATACTAAACCAGCTTTGAAGATTCAGATAGGATAGAACAGATTTTCAGAGGTAGAAGAGAAAGACAGAAATTATGACATGCAATTGTGGCATTCAATTGCATGTGTATATGTTATAGATATGTTACATTGTTGTTTAGGAAACAGACATAAATGTTCACTATTACTCACAACTTCTTTCTGCAAATTCACAAAAGATCTGACCAGATATGAGGAGTTAAATGCTTTGTTAGGACAGCTTCATTGGCTACCGGTTTGTGGGCAAAATACGAAGTGTTGGTTATAACCTATAAATCTCTATACAGGACATTTGGAAGATTGCATTTCTCCATACTAACCTACCTGGGTTTTGAATTATTTCGGGGAAGGTCTTCTTCTCGCAACTCAGAACTGAGGGAGAAGATCCAAAATTTTGATGGCCACAGAAGTGGCAAAATATGTTCAGCAGTTGTCACCATTCGTAGTATGACTCACATTCCACACATACTAACCTACAGAACACAGAAACAACATAGGGTTTCCAGGGACTTGTCTAGATGGGCTATTTACCCCATCATGACACTGTCTTGGAGCCCTACAGCCCAGTTTACTCAGGAGATTTGCCCCATTTTGCCCTGGGCAGTCCTCACAACCCAAGGACAAAGACAGGGCCAAGATGTGGTAAAACCCATTACACTGCTTTAAAAAAAAAAATAATAAGTGGGGGAAAATTCTTCAGTGAGAAAAAAATGGATCGGGCTCAGCATGACCACAGGAACCCACACTTCTGTGCTGGCCTGTCACTGCAGCTGATGTTGCTCTTCCACAGCTAGTAAGCAGGCCCACAGCATGTGACCAGGCTGGTCACATGCAGGGGGCCTTGCTCATGTGTTGCGGGCTGGCTTTCTGGCTTTGGAGAGTGGCACATGGGTGATAGTGGCTGCAGCGATGGGTCGGCACAACAGTCTGGACTCCATCCCATTTTGTGCTGGTAATGGGGGAGGAAATAGGCCTGATATGTGGATATAGTATGATGGTGGGGAGCCAGTGTATTCTGGCCTGTGTAGATGAGCCCCACGTATCCAAGTGCTAGGTGAAACTCTCAGAGAATTGCTAGGGATTCTTCAGTTTCCAGGCAAGGAGACAAATCTCAAGGTGAGTAGTGCTAAACGAGGAAAAATATCTGCTCTTTGTGTATGAGACAGATTTAAAGATTGAACATCCTTCCCCATTCATTCCCATTCCATGGCAGAAGTATGTGAAATGTTTTTAGCCTGCAGATCGCACATTCCCTTACAATTGCTATGCTGGCTGCAGCTGATGTAAGTGGCTATTCAGTTACCATTGCATTGAAGAAGAGAGCTTTAGCTCCGGGTGGAAATGAGTGGAGATGAGTGCCATCAGGCTTTAAAACCTCCTCTCACATGAAAGTCAACCTCCTTCCTCATGTAGCATCATTGACCCTGATATTTGTCTCCTTGCCTGGAGACTGAGGAAAGCATTGCCATTTCCAAATACTTTTATCCAGTACCCTGTGACCTGGCAATGGTATTGCTGATATCCTATACTGGCCAGCCTCTGCTACAGTTTATTTTTCTGTGATTATTGTTGTGTGCCTTCAAGTCGTTTCTGTCTTATGATGACCCTAAGGTGAACCTATAATGGGGTTTTCTTGGCAAGATTTGTTCAGAGGAAGTTTGTCTTTCTCTGAGACTGAGAGAGCGTGACTTGCCCAAAGTCACCCATTGGGTTTCCATGGCCAAGCAGGATTCAAACCCTGGTCTCCACAACCATTAGTCTAATACTCAAACCACTCCACCATGGTGCATCCTTTTGCTGTCATAGCCCTCACTCCAACAGTGGCATCTTCCATCATGATCTTCTGGGGCTCAGTGTATGATTTAACAAGTCCGCATCTATCTATGGGGCATAGCCAGATGCTTTCTGATCCAAAGCACTCTCTTTACAGCCACTGGTGTTTAGCTAAATCCTGGGAGGAGCTTTGGTTGTTACAGGGGTGGAAAATAATACCAACCTTCACAACAACCAGAAAAAGACAGACATAAATGTAAGGTGGATTTACACTTAGGTACATCATCTACAGAATGTTGACTTATGTTTAGTATGGACACAAGAAAGGACTTTATCAATAGCTGCTACCAGACTTGGAATGCCCTGCCAAGGAGGGGTAGGCTCCACTCTCTCTGTTGTCCTTCCACCAGCAGGCAAAACCTTTGACAATTAATCTGGTACCTGTGAAAACAGCATTTAATTGAGATAGTGTCATTGTCCCCCTTTATCAATGTGTTTTGATTGCTTTTCATTTGTTTGATGTTTATGTTTTGGCCATAATTTTAATATTGTATATAATTCTTCACTGCCTTCAGTTCTATTTGTGAAGG
Organism: Gambelia wislizenii; assembly: GCA_030847615.1. Classification (NCBI taxonomy): domain Eukaryota; kingdom Metazoa; phylum Chordata; class Lepidosauria; order Squamata; family Crotaphytidae; genus Gambelia; species Gambelia wislizenii. The sequence continues at coordinate 188,343,272 of JAUMIR010000003.1, read as the reverse complement.
AAGGAGGAAGTAAGGTGGGGTAGCAAGCAAATAAAGCCCACAGAGAAATATAAAATGCCCAAAGAAAGGGTATGTGGTCCCCAGTTAGTGCTTTCCCTTCCTCCTTCATTTTACTCTGCTGTTTTCAACACATAGGGTTACACATTTCCTTGTGCACATGTCAGATTCATTGCACTGAGACTATGAAATCCATATTGCTTGAGTTTTTGCCAAAGTGAGACATAGTATTGGTGGTGTTATCTAAAATTGTTAATAACTCAAACTGAAGTGTCTAGATTTGAATCATAGTGATGCTTTTGTTATCTATAAGCATCCTAGAAAAACAAAAACAAAAGACAATTATGGTGTTCATTCAGCAGTTAGGGAAACCCATCTTGTCCCTTTATATTCTTCACAAAGGGCTCTTGGCCACAGGAACAACAGCTGCAAATGTGTGGAGGGGAATCCTGATTCCTTGAGGGTGAGTCTTATTATCTTTATTTGAAATGGCACTAGGAATTGGCATTAGTCTTCTTGTCAGGTCAAGAGCTGTGTGAGCATTCCAGGGTCTCAGCCCTTCTGACTTCATGGCTTAGTGGTGGAAAGAAACATGAAGGCCTGTCTTCTTGCAGTCATGCAGAGAAACTCCGCAGGCAAACTTCTGGAGTTTCTCCAGTCATTACACACTTGGAAAGGGCTTTCCACAAAGGTATTTTGTGCATGAATAGTCTGGAGGAATAGGTTTCAGGACCAACTGGTGTGTAGCTAATTTTAAAAAGTCAGTTTACCATAACAATTATTTTATGGGCCGAGGAGCAGATCTCATTAAAGTGGGAAGGGAATCGTAAATTAGAAGAGAGGCAAACACATTAATATGTTGAATGCAACCTCCTTCTAACAGGAATGTTACAAATGGCAACAAGCAAACACATTCATCTTACTTCTCTAGGCACCCCTCCCCCATTATTAAAATTAATGATTAATGCATATTTGAGTATGGTTTTCAATTTGTAGTTATTTTTAAGAGGCCATGTAACAATTACTAAGAAACTGTACCACATTTACTGATTTTCTTAAAGATCTCAGGATAGTGGTGCTATTTATAAGTATGTTTTGTTGTGCAATCCTTGAACAATAGCTAAATATAATACCCTAAATCCTGTTGTTAGTCCTGACTAGAGTAAATCCATTAATTCAATAGGATTAATCTATGTCTTGACTTACTATACAACAATAGATTGAATGGGTCTCCTTTAACTGGGGTTAACCAATAGGATGCCAGCCAATCCATATCAGTCTCTATCTCTATCTATCTATCTATCTATCTGTATTTGAACCATAATTTGGTTTAGTATACAAACAAAAATACTGTTTGGCTTAACATGCTATGGTATGGGCTGTTCATGTTCACTCAAGTGCCAAAGTGCTGGGAAATTGCAGATCCCAAATGGCAGGCTCATAACAGACACATTACTAGGGCAACGTTTATATCATGTTGTTGTTGTGTGCCTTCAAGTCATTTCCGACTTAATGGCAACCGTAAGGCAAACCTATCACAGGGCTTTCTGAAGCTGAGAGTATGTGATTTGTCCAAGATCACATTGGTTCCATGTGATTATCATATAGTATCCAATATAGTATTCTATAGCCCAGTTTTCTTTTATTTATTTTTCCTGCAAGGGATACAGGAACTACAGAAGATGATCAGGTGTAAGGCAGCATTGTTAAAAATCAATGTCAGGATCATCCATACCATGGTCTTTCCAATCTGTATGTATAGGTGTAAAAGCTGAATGATTAAGAAAGCTAAAAGGTTTTTCTTTTTTCTTTTTCTTTTTAAAAAACTAAACTAAAAATAAACTGGTTTGAAATGCGGAGCTAGAAGAACATTTTACAGATACCATGGACCACAATAGCAAATAAAGATATGCAAACAAACAAAGACAAACAAATGGGTCATAGAGCAAGCAAAAGAACTCTCATTAGAAACCAAAATCATCAAACTTTGGGCATATAATTAATGGAATAGACAATAATGATGGGAAAAATGGAAGGCAGTTGGAAAAGAGGAAAACTACATTAAAGATGGATTGATTCAATAGAGGAAACTATAGCCCTAAGTTTCCATGACCTATGAAGGAGTATTAATAACAGGATCGCTTTGTGATCTTTCATTCATAGGGCACCATATGTCAAAGAATATGTTATGTTCTTATTGTTGAACATAAGAACAAATGAAAATAACAACAGCAGCGTATATATACACAAAAGTGTGTAAGTTGTATGGTTACTTCCAGCTTCACCACTGCCTTGGAGCCTGATGAAGCTCAGTGACAAAGTGGTAGACCTAATTCCAAGATTTATCTGTTTACTGGAATAAACACATCAAGTCTATGCAACTGAACCTATAATACAATTGATGATAAACAGTATGGTGTACTGACTGGTGGCTAGAGTTATGAACTGGGATTTTTAAAAAATTGAATGTATCGCACCCTCTTGTCCTGGTCTATGACAGTAATAAAGATTTATTCCCAGTGCTATTCAACATCTTTATCAATGACTTGGATGAGGGAATTAGGGGCATACTTATCAAATTTGCAGATAACACCAAATTAGGAGGAGTATCTAATACCCTAGAGGACAGGATCAAAATTCAAAATGACCTGGATAGACTGGAGAGCTGGGCCAAAGCTAACAAAATGAAATTCGATCCAGAGAAATGTAAGGTACTGCACTTAGGGTGGAAAAATGAAATGCATAGATATAGGATGGGGGAGACCTGGCTGAACGAGACTACGTGCGAAAGGGATCTAGTGTAGAGAAGCCAAATCAATAGCTGATAAGGAGCCCGGCTCGGCAACAACCCAGTTGAAAAGCACAGTACCTGGTGTTGTCAGTAGCAGTCCTACAGGGTCAGAAGTACACACAGAGAGAGAGAGTGCAGAACAAAGAGGCAGTCCAAGGTCAAAAGGGTTCTGGCAGGTGGGTCAGTCCAAGGTCAAGATCAAAAGGGTTCTGGCAGGAAGGCAGTCCAAGGTCAAGATATCCAGAGTCTCAAGATAGCAAGGTTCCAGGAGAATCACAGACAGAGGCTTCCTCCAGGTAACGCGGACTGCCTGAAACAAGGAACTCAGCCTCCCCCAGCTGCTTATGTTGGCCCAGCTCCCACTCCCAGTTGTGGGGTGATTGATGAGCTTCTGTCTCTTAATCTCTGGGAATGCCGAAGCCACGCCTTCTCTTCTCTCCTTTGGCTAAAGGTAGGTACCTGCTCTTCTACCTCTTGCTCTTGCTCCATTATGTCTCCCAGGCTTGGACCCTGAGCTGGGGGAGGGCTAGGCTGCTGAGCCCTGGGTTCTTCAGGGCTAGACTCAGACTCAGCCAGCTCTTCTGCTACTGGCTCAGCCTCCTCGCCTTCTGAGTCCTCAGAGTCCTGACTGACCGTGACATCTAGGAGTCCTAGTAGACCAAAAGTTGAACATGAGTCAACAGTGTGATGCAGCAGCTAAAAAGGCCAATGCGATTTTGGGCTGCATCAATAGGAGTATAGTGTCTAGATCCAGGGAAGTAATAGTGCCACTCTAGTCTGCCTTGGTCAGACTTCACCTAGAATACTGTGTCCAGTTCTGGGCACCACAATTCCAAAAGGATATTGACAAATTGGAGTGTGTCCAGAGGAGGGCGACTAAAATGGTGAAAGATCTGGAAACCATGCCTTATGAGGAGGGACTTAGGGAGCTTGGTATGTTTAGCCTGGAAAAAAGACGGTTAAGAGGCGATATGATAGCCCTGTTTAAGTATTTGAAGGAGTGTCACATTGAGGATGGAGCAGGCTTGTTTTCTGCTGCTTCAGAGACTGGAACATGGAGCAATGGATGCAAGCTCCAGGAACAGAGGTTCCACCTCAACATTAGGAGGAACTTTTTGACAGTAAGAGCTGTTCTGCAGTGGAACACACTCCCTTGGAGCGTGGTGGGGTCTTCTTCCTTGGAGGTCTTTAAACAGAGGCTGGATGGCCATCTGTCGGGGATGCTTTGATCGTGATTTCCTGCATGGCAGGGGGTTGGACTGGATGGCCCTCGTGGTCTCTTCCAACTCTGCAATTCTATGATTCTATGTTTCTTCAAACTGTGATGATTCAGTTTCAAGTCTCCAATGAACCATGGAGATAATTGGATGATCTTGGTCTAATCACTCTGTCTCGGACAACCTACATTACAGGGTTATTGTGAGGATAAAGCAGGGAGGAAGAGAGTCATGTAGGTCATTTTTAAATTATTGGAGAGGAGGCACACTCTATCTATATAATATCTTGGGTATGTTGCCTTTCCAAGTGTGCTGATTGGCTGCTCAGGAAACACACCTAACCAATCACCACCCACATGCAAATTGTCTCTCCATCTCACAATCCACTCCTGCCACTCAGTCTGTGGCCCAGATTGGGACTCAGATAGTCAACTGGCAGTGGCAGGGGAACAGAGAGAGTCGCCCTTAGCAATTCCGGGAAAAGTTTGGAACACTGAAAAGGGGGAGGGGGAATTTAAATATCAACTGGCCTACCATACAGAGTTGTTGTGAGGTCTACCATGCATTTTGGGGAGAGATTTTCAATGGTGTTTGGTACGCCAGGTCCACCTACTAAAATTACAAATATCTAACTCTTCCATAGTGCAAATATCCAAGTGGCAACCACCTCTTTTAAACTCCTTTCCAATCAGGTTAGTATGACCAGAACATGGAGGGACCCAGTGCTCAGATTAGGCAGGAGAGTCAAATCAACTGTAGTTTCATATTAAGTTCATTTATCAAAGAAGCAAACAGAGAGAAATTCAGAAATAGTGAGTTGCTTTTAGAGGAAAATGAAGAATTGCTAAGCAACCTTACCAGGATTCTATGAGCAACTCTATAGAATCAGGATTCTATGATCAGCTTTCATAAAAGTTCATAAACTTTCATGTAAGTTCATAAACACCTACATTTACCTGGATAGATTTAAGCTGGTCTTACCTCTTCACAAACCACATGACAATTAATATACCTTGCACAACAAATGGGTTCATTCTGGGCATGGGCTGGTTGGCTCCTACAGGTTGGGCATTCAAACTGACCAGTCAGTAGCTTTGGATTAGCAATTTCCACCAAGTGTCTTCTGTAAGAGTGAGTCCACCAGGAACAGGCATAGAATTATTTATTTATTTATTTTAATTTCCCCCCTCCCTTTCTCCCAGTATGGGACCTAACTGGAATAAATAATTACAAGCAAATTATAGCACATCATATCAACAATTAAAATTTATTTTATTTAGTTTTTAGTTAGTTATTTATACCCCGCTCTTCAGCCACAAGGCTATCAGAGCGGCTTATAAAATTGTTTTAAACAATAGCTATTTACACATCTAACTGCATTAAACAGCTTCCAATGTGTGTTAGCTAATTGCCCCCACAAGCTGGGTACTCATTTTACCGACCTATGAAAGGATGGAAGGCTGAGTGAACCTTGGAGCCCGCTGGAATCAAACTTGCAACTTGCAATGTGGTGACTTGCAGTACTGATGAATTGAAAACAGTTTAAAGAGATTTAAAATATAATAGGTGAAGCCTGTCTGAGGACTTTATCAGATGACCATCCATTAATGTTCTTTTGCTGGCATGTTTTGCTACATTTTTATGCCAGCAAAAGAACCTCCCTGCCACCAGACCTTACTTGCACATATTAAAGAGGCAGCCCAGGTACTAACAGAGTGAATAGAGCTCCATTTACTTCCTGGTTTCAAATCTTACCAGTTCTCACAAGAAGATGTGAGCACGGCAAAAGAGTTAAGTAAAATAAAAAGACAAAACATACATGCAAGCACAGGAACACACTTTAAAAGTCCCAAGTAAACCAGGGAGGTAAAAACAAGTGCCAGCTACCTGGCTGCCTTGGTCTCACCCAGAGGTTTTCTGACACTGACACTTTTATTCATGAGAGGAAAATGGCATGAAGGTTCAAACACTGGCAATGCTAGCAAAAAATCACCGTGGGAGATCAATTAACGGCTTGGGCCATCGATAAAAAAATATGCCTTATTAACAGCACATGATCATGAAAGGATGATGCTGTCTAGTATGTGTGCCCTTTCGCAAACTTTAGGCATCCTTATGATGCCATATTTGCCACATCTGTTAAAGTCCTAAATAAAAAGGTCTTTGCCTGCCAGCAAATGGAGGACAAAGGGCCATTCCAGTCTCCTGTGGAAAGGAGGTCCACAACCTGGTAGCAGTGAATGTGAAGATTCTCTCTCACATTCTCACCAAACATACCCGTGCTAGTGGCAAAACACCCCCAAAGGCTTGCAAAATTCATCAAGGTCATATGAAAAGATATGGTCTTTCAGATAGCCTGGATTCAATCCATGTAGTACTTCATAAGTGATAACTAGGACTTGTAATTTTGCTTAGAAATGTATTAGGAGCATGCCAAACCATTTCTAGGTTTGCTGTTATATGTTCCCTATAAGCATCCATGGTCAGTGTCCGGACTGCTGCATTTTAGACTGAGTTACTGAACAATTTTCAAAAGCAGACACACAGAGAGTACATTAATTAATCCAAATTAAATCTAATGAAAAATAACAGAACACTGACACTTCTGACTTTGCTGGATGTGAGCAAGCTTATTCTGATTTCCCTGAATTTTCCAGAATTCCCTGACTTTTAATTAATTCTTTGAATTTCTCTGAATCTCAGTACAGAAAAGGTAAGTATGGTGATCAAAGGTCCCCAAGGAAGAAACACTGGAGTTTATTAGCACGTTAAAATATGTAGGGGAAAAAAATTAAAAAAATAAAGAGAAAGCACAACAGATGTTAACAAAGTGTCTGACAGTCTTAAGAAACTGAAGAGGGATATACATATATATTTTGCTCCTTACTAGGACTCTTAATTTTCTGAGAGCTTATAATGCCAAAACAGCACTATGTACATGAAACCACAAGACAGAGGTATAGGCAATGTTAAGATTTTAAGATATTGATTCAGATATATATGTGGAAAAACCCACAAATTGCACACACAGACACACTAGTCCAAATGGACTGAATATGATTAGCAGCCACAGAATGGTAACAAACAGTTGTATGTCTGGTGTGATGGTGGGAGTGTTGGCGAGATAGGGAAAATTCATTATGTATCGGATAACTCTGTATGGCAATATTTTGTTGCATGTCCCACTGGCTGGATGAGTGGATTTTGCTTTTAAACAATCCCATCATCAATGTTGTTTGAATGGTAGACAATCTATTAAAATATAAAATATTAAATGATGCAGTTACTAAAGTATTAGAATATAAAACTATAATAAAAATGGCAGCAGCTAATTATAACATTTCAGCATGTAAAAATAAATAAAATTCAGTCACAGAACAAAAGTGGAGAGGTATAGAAGCATTGGAAAAAAATCTTTTAATGCCCAAGAAAATCAAATGGTATTTACTTGGCACTGCAAGAGCCACAAGGTACAAGGAATGTGAACCTGCCTAAGGCAGGCATTCCACAGACAGGGTGCCACCACTAAAAAGATTATTTATCCTGTAATCAATCACTGCAGTCCATTTGATGGAGCATAGAGAAGAAGGCCTTGTGTGACAGCCTTAGTGTCCAGGTGGGTAAATGTAGAAGACTATATTAGAATGTACAGTCGTCCCTTCACATTCGTGGGGGTTATGTTCCACGTACCCCCGCAAATGTGAAAAATCCACAAATAATGACTGCCCACCCCCTCACCCACCATAGGGACCATGGGGCCTCCGGAGGCCCCATAGTCGCTTTCCCCAGCCTCCCCACTCCCTTCCTCGGCCTTCCTGGGCCCTCCGGAGACCCTCACGAGGCCCCATGGATGCCTCCCCAGCCCTCCCCCTCTCGCCCAAGCCCTCAACGGGGCCTCTGGAAAGTCTCTGGAGGCCCTGCGGAGGCCTCCCCAGCCCTCACAACTCGCCCCCAACGCCTTCGCGGGGCACCATCGAGGCCTGTCCCGGCCCTCCACCTCCCTCCCCGGGCCTTTGCAGGGCCTAGCAAGTCCCCGCAGAGGCCTCTCCCGGCACTCCCCCTCCCTCTCCGGGCCTTCGTGGGGCCTCCGGAGCATCTCCGGAGGCGCCATGGGGGCCTCACCGGCCATCCACACCCCCTCCCCGGGCCTTCGTGGGGCCTCTGGAGATGCTCCGGAGGCCCCAAGGAGGCCTCCCCAGACCTCCCCACAACCTCCCTGGGCCTTCGTGGGGCCTAGCAAGGCCCCACGGAGGGCTCACCCGGCCCTCCCCCCTCCCTCCCAGGGCCTTCGTGGGGCCTAACAAGGCCCCGCAGAGGCCTCTCCCGGCCCTCCCAGAGCCTTCGCGGGGCCTCCAGAGCATGTCTGGAGGCCCAATGGAGGCCTCACCAGCCCTCCCCCAGGCCTTCATGGGGCCTCCGGAGCATCTCCGGAGGCCCAATGGCGGCCTCCCCGGACCTCCCCATCCACTCCCCAGGACATTGTGGGGCTTAGCAAGGCCCCGTGGAGGCCTCTCCCGGCCCTCCCCCCTTCCTCCCTGGGCCTTCGCGGGCCTAGAAAGGCCCCGCGGAGGCCTCACCTGGCCCTCCCCCCTCCCTCCCCGGGCCTTCGTGGGGCCTCCGGAGCGTACCTGGAGGCCCCATGGAGGCCTCCCCGGCCCTCCCCATCCCGTCCCCGGGCCATCGTGGGGGCTAGCAAGGCCCCAGGGAGGCCTCTCCCGGCCCTCCCCCCTCCCTCCCCAGGACTTCGTGGGGCTTAGGAAGGCCCCACCGAGGCCTCTACCGTCCAACCCCCCTCACACCCTGGGCCTTCGTCGGGCCTAGCAAGGCCCCGTGGAGGCCTCTCCTGGCCCTCCCCCCTCCCTCCCTGGGCCTTCGTGGGGCCTAGCAAGGCCCCGCCGAGGCCTCTCCCGGCCCCCCCTCCCACCCTGGGCCTTCGTGGGGCCTAGCAAGGCCCCGCCGAGGCCTCTCCGGGCCCTCCCCCCTCACTCCCTGGGCCTTTGTGGGGCCTAGCAAGGCCCCGTGGAGGCCTCTCCCGGCCCTCCCCCTCCCTCCCCGGGCCTTCATGGGGCCTCCGGAGTGTCTCTGGAGGCCCCATGGAGGCCTCCCCGGCCCTCCACACCCCCTCCCCAGGCCTTCGTGGGGCCTCCGGAGACGCTCCGAAGACCCCATGGAGGCCTCCCCAGCCCTCACTACAACCTCCCCGGGCCTTCGTGGGGCCGAGCAAGGCCCCACGGAGGCCTCTCCCAGCCCTCCCCCCTCCCTCCCCGTGCCTTCGTGGGGCCTCCGGAGGCCTCCCTGGCCCTCCCCACAACCTCCCCGGGCCTTCGTGGGGCCTAGCAAGGCCCCACGGAGGCCTCCCCGGCCCTCCCCACAACCTCCCCGGGCCTTTGTGGGGCCTAGCAAGGACCCGCGGAGGCCTCTCCCTGCACTCCCCGAGCCTTCGCGGGGCCTCCGGAGCATCTCCGGAGGCCCCATGGAGGCCTCCGCAGCCCTCCCCCAGGCCTTCATGGGTCCTCCAGAGCGTCTCTGGAGGCCCCATGGAGACCTCCCCATCCCTCCCCATCCCCTCCCCGGGCCTTTGTGTGGCCTAGCAAGGCCCCACGGAGGCCTCTCCCGGCCCTACCCCCTCCCTCCCTGGGCCTTCGTGGGGCCTAGCAAGGCCCCGCGGAGGCCTCTACCGGCCCTCCCCCTCCCTCCCCGGGCCTTCGTGGGGCCTCCGGAGCATCTCCGGAGGCCCCATGGATGTCTCCCCGGCCCTTCCACAGGCCTTCATGGGGCCTCCGGAGCGTCTCCGGGGGCCCCGTGAATGCCTCCCCGGCCCACCACCTCCTTCCCATGGCCTTCGCGGGGCTTCCGGAGGGTCTCCGAAGGCCCCGCGGAGGTCTCCCCAGCCCGCCCCCTCCCTTCCAAGGCCTTCGCGGGGCCTCCAGAGGGTCTCCGAAGTCCCCGTGGAGGTCTCCCCGGCCCTCCCCGCACCCTCCCAGGGCTTTCACGGGGCCTCCGGAGGCCCCTTGTTGCGGTTTTGGGGGGGCCCTCCCAAAACCGCGAATAATCAAAACCGCGAATGTCAGGTTCGTGAATGTGGAGGGTAGACTGTAATCCCCCTCAAAGCCATTTAGAGTTTTGCAGGGTAGAACCATCTGTTTGATTTGTGCTTAGAAATGGATTGGCAATCAGTGCAGGCTTTGAAGTAGTATGACAATTTGATCATATCCCAGTTGGCAATCTAGCCATCTTGTTTTGAATCAGCTGATGTTTCTGGACTACTTTCTAATGCAGCCTCATATACAACATGTTACAATTGTCTTGTCATACTGGAATTCAGGACTTGTCTACACTGGCCAGAATATGCTGGCTTGCCACAGATGTATTCTTGCCCCAGATCAGGCCTGTTGCCCCTCCATTACAGGCACAAAACCGGATGGAGTTCACATGCACACACTTGCCTGGCCTTGCAACCACTGCGGCTGATGTCTGCATCACACTCTCCAAAGCCAAGAAGGAGGCCTGCAGCATGTGATCAAGGCCCTCTGCATGTGACCAGGCTTGGTCACATGATGTGGGCCTCCTTCCTGGCTTCAGACTGTGTGACACAGATGGCTACAGCCAGGGCCGGTTTAAGGCACCAGCGGTGTCAGCATTTGCAGGGAGCCCCATCATTGGGGGGGGGCGGGCGTAGTAACACTCCTCCTGAAAAAACATTATTAGTAATAATCTGATAATCCTGTACTGTGAATAGCTTAGGTTGAGTTAGGTTACATTGACCTGAGATAAACATATGAGGCCCCCCAAATAAAGCATTGCAGGGGCCCCCAATATTCCTTAAACCAGTCCTGGCAATATCAGCGGCTGCAGAGACAGGCCAGCTGGTGGTATGGACTCTGGGAGTCCCACAGGGCCTGATTTGTTTTTCCTAAATGGGGTGGTTTTTCCCAAATATTTTGATGAAAAATTTTATTGAGCTTTAATCCATTTTATACATACACACATAGACAGACAGACACGTGTATTTTTCCTGGGCATTCTGAGGACTGTTCAGAGGCAAAACAGGGCAAGAGCCCTGTATTGTTTGGACTGCAGGGCTCCAAGATGGGAACAAGATGGGATAACAGACACCCCCCCGGATCTGGAAGAATGGTGGATCCGGGGGAGGTATTTTAATGATGGACATGGAGGTGAGCACAGGGGTTGGCCAGGGCGTGGACACGCCCTGGTCAGGAGGAGTCAGGGGCGGCACCGAAGCAAAGCCTATTTCACCCCTTGCCGCCCCTGGCCTCCTCCTCTTTTTCACTGGATCGAAAGAAGGAGGGACATTTGGATGCTGAACTGCTTTGGCCATGAGGGATAGATAAGTTGGCTGGCTGCGCTTTGGGGTGCAGCCCAGCATTGTGATTGCGATTGAGAAGTCTTTCTTTAATTGCCAATATTTTTATTTGCTTATAGTTTATTACTTATAGTTTATAGTTTATTTCGCTATCTTGTTGTATTTTGTTGTATGGTGATACTGGTTTTATTGTGCTGTTTACTGTACTGTGTACTGTGCTTATATTTGCAAAACTGCTTTTGCTCTCCTCTTCTTTGTTCTCCCCTCCTCAACCCCAGCTCAGTCCCCCTTTTTGTTGCCTCGTCTTTGTTCCTCGCCACCCCCCCACCCCCGCTCGGCTACCTTTTGGCCTTAACCCTCCTTTGGACTCCGGGGTCACTTTTTATTTAGCGCGCTCGGCTGCCTCTGGGTTTTTAATCACCCCTTGTTCCTCGGCCGTCGCTTCTCCTTCCCCCGGCTCAGCGCAGACTCCACCCCCCTTCTCAGCACGACTCCTAAGGGCAGGGCTTTCCCCTTTGTTCTTCGGCCACCGCTTCTCCTTCCCCCGGCTCAGCGCGGATTCCATCCCCTTCTCAGCGCAACTCCGGGGGTCACTTGGCCACTTGCTCTCCCCCCTCCCCGCTTCTCAGTGTGAGTGATGGGGACCGAGCAGCCATCTATTTTTGCGGGGCCCACGCTTCCACGGCTTCCTTTCTCTCAGCCGCCACTCGCCCCCCCCTTTGCCACTTTCCTTTTATCCCGGTGCTTCGCTTGACTCCAGGGTCGCTCGGCTGCCTCTGGCACCTCAGATTCTTGGGGGCCTTTGTCTTTGTTGACTTCGTGCCACCTGGCATCCCCCCCATTCCGACCATATCACCATTTTGGCTTCATGCCATGTGGCGCCCCCCCTTCTGACCATATCGCCATTTTGGCTTCGTGCCATGTGGCGCCCCCCCCTTCGCCATTTTTGCTTGGTGCCTTTGTTGGCTTCGTTTCTTGATGGTATGCGACAGGGGGTGAGGGCTGTTTTAGCTTCCCTTGTGGGGGATAGGGGCTAAGTAGACACTTGCCCCTATCTGTGGCAGGGAGTGGGGAGAGAATGATTTGGCGTTCACCTATGGCAACCTCAAATTGAGTGGTAGGATATCCTTCACTGAACTGTACCGGCATCTCAATGGATGGGGTGCAGCGAGGTAGGGTATCCTCAGGGCCAGCGTTGGGTGGGAGATCCTTCACAGAAGCCACATGGCTTAGGGATTTCCTTCCTGGTGCAGGGCCCTCCAGCAGATGGCGCCCAAGGGATCCCCCTTGGGGCTCAGGTGAGTCACCCAGGGACGCTGGGAGTTAGGTCACTTGTGACCAACTGCCCATGTGCGTGCCCCCACGAGGGATCTCCCCCTTTTCCATACTTGACATACCACAAGAAAGTCACAATAAATAGGAAAGATATCAATAAAGTGGCCCGTATTTCAACCCAATCTTCTGTGTCTGGTCTCGTTGTTTCATGCGTCAATCATTAAATAGCCCATCTAGACAAGCCCTGAGGATCACCAAATGGAACTGAAGCAGGACAGAAAGAAAAACAAACAAAGTATGTTTGTGTATAGTGCATAATTCATTTATAAATTAATTCACCAGAAGATGTGATGATGCTGTCTAGCTTACAAGGGGAGGGGAGAGGAGAAAGAGAAAATAAAATTTGAAATTCATAGAGGGTAAGTCTATCAATGACTCTTTTCCATGTTGGCTGAATGCAGAATACCAGTGACTTTGCTGTGAACAAACATGAAAGGGTTATTGCCCACTAGCTCTGCTGATATATAATGCTGTTGGTTGGAAACAAACTGGTGGACTTGGTGAACTTTGATCTGCTCAGGCAAGGCTATCATGTGTTCATACCCCCCCCCCGCCCAAGTATAAAAAGAACATGTTTAGCTTTTCAAAGTATTTTCAGCTGTCATTTTGTGTTTTATCCTTATTTCCTTTCAGAAATAATAGTGGATGATATTTCATCTAAGTTGGTGTCAAAATATCTGAATATTGCAGCACATTTCTTTCCTGTAAAAAAAGAAAGGGGAAAAAGGGGAAAAGAAACATATATAATCCTAACTGCAAGGGTGAATGCTTTGCAATTTTTCCCCTCTCCATGTAACATATTACAGTTAGCTTCTTGCTTCTGCTGGAAGTGTATTTTCTTTTCTTAATTGTAAGAAGCAAATGAAGCTTGACTTCCATTTCCCTCCCTTCCTCAACAGTAATCATGCTTGCTGACCTCAGTTTCCAGCAGAAGCACTGCTGAGCAGTGCTGTCACTGCTTTCAGGAAAGTGTGTTGGCACAGGAGCTATTGTCCTAGCAGCAGGGGGGCTCCCCTGACTTGGGAAAAGATCACAAGCCAACCCCTTCATCTGGCAGATTTGGAGGAAGCAACTCAAATCTACTGCTGTGATGGTGTATCTCAGCTGATTCAGGCAGCAGATGCACATGTGTAGGGTTTCAACCTTCACTTTTTCAGTTCCATCTACTTGCTTGCAACATTTGCTTTTTGTTGTATTTGCAGTACTCTCTGATGCCTTAACTTTTATTTTGCTCTTCTCCTTTGTATGGAAATAAACAGATTTACTAAATGTTTAATGCATTATAAAATGTATTAAGGTGTCCATTAGAAGAGCTGGTCTGGGTGTTTTATATAATATTTTGGCTTCATGCACACAAATACTTCCTGAACATCTACTATCCACAATGCTGTGACCCACTAAACAATTCACAGTCCAGTCCAATGCAGAGTCTAGTGTTTCTCAAATAGATGCGCATAGGATTTCAGCATCTGAGATACTTTGTGTTGGGTCCCACAATGCACATTTTGGAAATGGTTATCTTAATGGGAAGCAGTAAGGATTCCATCTTTTTTGTGCTAGAAACTACACCCTCACTTACAGCAGAGGTGGCCAAAATGTGGCCTTAGGACCACTTGTAGCCCCACAAGGACATTTTTTTCAGCCCTTTACTCCCCTAGACTCTCTAGATTGCCCTCTTTCTACCCCCCCCAACAGGGTGAATTATCTCTCCCAAAGGTCTTCTGAAGCAACCATCCACTCTTTAAATTATTGCTGCTCCCCCTGTTACCCAAAATGCTCAGGGTCCATGGGGACCCTATAACGTCTAATATTAATATGGGGAATTAATGCACTAGATTTGGCAATGCGAGTGAGGGTAATGAGCAGGAACTTGTAAACCTGTATATACTGGTACTAGGGATGAGACTTTATGCTAGGTAGTTCAATTAAGTGATCTTTATTGAGAAAATAACAATAGCAACTTTCACACAAACATTCAGGCATCAAGCACTCACACAAGGCTAACAAAATGTCGGAAGTATTTGGATAGAGGAGTAGAGTGAAGGGAGTTTTCAGGTGATACTGTACTGATCAGAGGAGTTGTGATCATGAGGAAGACCAGCAAAGTGGGCATCTGGAAGCAGGAATGGCTACACAGTCTGATGTGGAGTCAAGAGGAAGGTGAACTGTGCACACCTGAGAGAATTTTGAAGGGGTTTTTATACCTAATATTTCCCTTCAGGGGATGGGATGTAGAGTGAAATACAATGCTTCTCAGAGGTTCCCAGGCTAAAACAATGGATGCTCCAGAAATGCTAATCATCATTTATGTATTATCACTTTGAAATTGAATGAAGAAAGCAACCTCCTTTGTCTGAGGTGAAGGAGAGGGAAAACAGCTCTTTTACAAATCTTGAGTACTCCACTACACTTGATTGGATTAGCCAGATGTTCAGGCAAGTAGCTTTTTCAGCTTACCTTTCTTTGGAATTTGGAATGACCCACCCTAGAGTGTATGTGACTTAGTCTCAACACTAGTCCTTGGGAGTCCCTGGTTCTTAGAGGTCCCTGGTTTACTTGCCACTCTCATGGAAGGCCACAGTTAACCCAATTATTAAATATTGCCAATTATTATTTGGAAAAGGGGCTGGGGGCTGTCAGAGCTGGTAACACCCCTGCTATATTTAATATTTAAAATTATCATTTCCCCCAAAAATTGTAAGTTGTATTCTTGGCACTTTTTGTTTTTGTTTTTGTTTTTAATTCTTGAATGTCTGTGCCTCTTGCCATGGGTATCAAGGCAGAAAATTAGCCAACAGTTCTAATGTAATGGTGCAAATGCAGCTGAACTGGAGTAAAAAAAAAATTAGAAAAATCTACAAAGGTTCCTTGTATGTAGCACTGTTTCACATGATGAAACAATTTTGGTGGAGAAGGAGGGGAAATAATTTCACTGGATTCTATAGATTTGAGGCACTGTGAAAACATGCACACCTTGTCATACATTTGCAAGGCTTACAGGCAAGCTGGAAAAAGAAGCCATGGGGAATGCAATTCACACATTTGAAATGTGAGCGGTTAAAAATATGCACAACTGAAAAAATGTGGACAAACATGCTGTAGTGAGTGGGGGGAAATGGCTGGCATTCTGTTAGTGATTTATACACGTGTATTTTGCACTCCATGTGCAGTGGTTATTTTGAAATTGCACAACAGCTTCATTAAGCTGCAGCAGTAGAAGTAGAGTTGTGCCTGCTGAACTGCTTCACATGTGGATGTGCAAAAGAGTAGACTATGTAGTTGCAAATGTGAAATGGATATGCAAAATGGTACATCCATATTCATCTGAGCCCCATCATGGCACATTTCACACTGTGCAATGGTTATCCAGGCATGCACATTCCTGAGCATTTGTTACACAATGCTGCTATTCTTTGTGGGGGTTGCATAAATCTAGCATGGCATAATTCTGCTGGTATATATTTACACTATATTGAGATAATATCTGGCATCCTGTTGTCCTATTAGGGACATACAGGCACATATGTTTTTTTCTGATGCACATGAATGCCCTGTTTTGAACACTGCAGGGGCTGGTACCCTTACCTCCCTGCATAGCATCCAAAGGCCCCTCCCTAATTTGTTGAAGAACTTCTGAAATCCCCTACCTGACAATTTTCTGCTTAATGGAGAATAGGAATGATCAAAGAAATTTTCCCTGTAGTCAAATGGGTAATGATATAGCTGGATGGAGTCTTTGATTTATCACCCTGTCCACTCCTCATGAAACAGAGATTGGCTATGTGATGGGTTTCAGTGTCTGCTCACTAAGTTGGGGGTTGTGGTGGACTTGGCACATGTGGATCTAGTATGCTACATTGAATTATACGTCATTACAGGCAATGCAGCATTGCAGCCATTGTGTGCATTATGTAAAATTCATAAATGACACATGTGTTAAAGGATGGAAACATTAAAATGTGAGTGGATTTTAATGCAGCCTGCTGCTTCACTAACCTCCCTTAATCCAATACAAAACAAAAATGGGAAGAAAATGAAGCTGTGATTCAGAGAAATGCAATGAAATTGAGACTGAAAGACTTTTTTTATTACCAGTAAGGAAAAACAGGCACCCAATTCCCTTTTACTATTTTCTGATATTAATGGCAACTCCTTGTTTCATCAAGGAAATTCACTATAGCCTTTCTTCATTGCCAGAGGCATGTTCAGAAATCCTTTGCCTGTATTCAGTAGATGTATGAGGTGGCAAGATCTCACCATCTTTTCATCACCTTACCATGCCATTTCATGCACAGACATGCCACCTACTGGGCACATATTAAGCATCAGTGTGAAGCAGAACCATCCCAGACCATTTTGTTGTCCGAAGCAAAGGGCAAGATGGGTTCACATAGACTGGAATCTGAATCTTCCTTCAGTGATGGAAATGGGACATTGTTAGTTTTCATACTGAAGGGAGCAGGGTAGCTTTTGTGTGAGGGAAAGTGAAACCAGTTAAGAGGAATGCCACATGGCACATATAGCTCTGCTGTCCATCACCTCAGCATCACCATCTTGGATGTGAGGGCGATCTGGCTGCCACATCTGTCACCCCATTGATCGCCAGGGTTGATTCGGCTGATCTGGCTGGCTAGGTGGGTGTCCCCTTCCTCCCTCACCGCTCCATGTGCGTCCCTCCCGAAGCTGCGCGCTCGGTGGAAGAGGACGACCATCCCAGATAGAAGGAGTGTACCGTTCTTCGGTCAAGGGTATACGATAGCTGCGCATCACCATCTGACCAAAGCATTGCCGCCCAAGACATCCTCCTCGTCTGCCTAATGGTAGGTCTGGAACTCCGGTGAAGGAGACCAAGCTGCTTATACTGATGTACATGTGCAGGTGTTATTTTAGCTACTGTATAGCCAACTGAAGAAGTGCATAGTGGTTGTATAGTGTCAAGGTACTATGGCTAGCAAACACAACTGCATACTGTCCTCACCTCATCTTCTTTAAGAAATGTTCCTAATCTTGGTCAGGATCCATTAAGCCTTCTGGAGGAATGGAAGCCTCTACAGCATAGTAGTGCCATCATCTGAGACTGGAAGCTACTCACTCTTTCCTGCTTTCTCCTTAGGTATGCAACAGCAGATGGGAGTGGGGGTGGGGTCCAGAAACTGTTGTGCCTCTACTGCCACTAAACATCTGCAGTAGTGCAGCCAGCCTCATTCTGATGCTCTTGATCATGCAGGGAAGAAGGACAAACTTCCACCCCCAGCAATAAATTTGCCCCTTCTTTGCCAGGTGATCAAGGGCAGCTGGAATTTGTCCATGTGCATCCCTGCATCCAAACAGTGGTTGAGGGATGGAGCTGCACCTATAAGCCCTGGGTCCCAGTCTATTTCTGCAGATATTCTGCTAAAATAAATAAATAAATAAATAAATAAATAAAACACTTTCAAAATCATCATCATCATCATCATTTGCACATATAAAGGTTAAAACATTTTACAAAAAGGCAAATACAACAACAAAAAACACTACAAATCATCACAAAATACATAAACAACAAACTAAATTACCACTACAAAAAAGTTACAGCTGACTTCCTACCTCCCTGTTCTTGTTTATAGTTGTTCATCAATCTATCTTTCTCTTTCATGTTATCTTCCATGTATTTCTACTACATATGAAATTTTACTAATCTTCAAAGCCTGATGCTGATAAATTCTCCCAATATTGTCTCAAGTAAGCTGTCACTACATCCCAATCTTTCTTGAAGTATAACAAAGGTCTGTCTTTAATCAAAATCATTAATTTTGTTAATTTCTGCAAGGTCATATAACTTCAAAAACCCTTCAAAATCAAATTTAGTTTTACCTGAGTGCCCAACTCCAAGGGTATATTGGAGTGCTCAGCTTGAGTGCCCAGTTCCAGTGGTATATTGGGATGAAGCTCCATGTTTCACCTTCACATCATGTCTTGGAATTCTGATTCTTTCCTACCAAGTGAAGGATTGGGAGATAGGGGGAGGTTAAATCAGCTCTTAACTCTTTCTCTGTTTTCTCTTATAAAGTCACCTGTGTTTTCTCCATTTACCTCTGAGATTTTTGATTTTTGCAGCCACTGAACTATAACTGAAGATTTGAATGACTCTCCATGTGTTGAAACAATGTGCATGTATGTGTAGTATTGATGAGTAGAACTGCATGGCCAAGAAACTCCAAGCTCCCTGCTGTAAGTGGTAGTCTTGCCAGAGCCACCTTCACCTTCAGTGGAACCAGAGGAGACTTTGGGGAGAAAAGTCAGGGAGAATGTTGAAGCATGTCCAGTTCTCTGTACTCCTTCTCACCCTGCACATTGCTGTCCGCTGAAACTATGTTGTAAAGAAGAGATACAGTTTCAAGACACAAGAGGCGGAATATATATCAAAGCTCTTTGAGAGACACAAGTTGTGTCCCCTATAGAAACAAATTTTGAATCTTAGCAGAATTCCTTTTGTTGCCCTTTTAATCTGTAGAAATCATGCAGGAGTTTCACCATACTGAGAAACTTCCAAACTACCCCACATTTTGCAGTAGGCAAAAGTCCACAGGAACTTCACATTTCAGAAAAGGAGCAGGACTATCTGGTTATTTTTTTACAAAACTGAACTTCATAATGGGGCAGAAGATGAAAGGTCACAGAGAAGGACACAGCTAATGTGCAAGGAGACATTTATTACTGAACATTCTAGCATGATTTATAGTTTGCATGGTACCCAGCCTTGAGCCCGTTTTCATTATTTATGCTGCTGGGATAAATCTGAAACAGTAGGGCTATGCTGCATTTCTTATGGGATGTATGCCATCAGCATGATACTCTTGCTTTTATTTGCATTTAACAAGTGTACTGTGTCTGTAAAGAACATATCTGCTGTTGGCTGAGGTGTGAAAAGTTTAGAAGCCACAAATACCTGTGATTTTCCAATATTCTCTCCTATATATAAAATGCACTGAATGATTACCAGGGTCGAAAAATATTAATTTATTTAAAAAAAATAAAAGAAAAAAGTCTGAGTATAAAAAATAGGACAGGTCATTTTCTTAAAAAATAAATAAATAATATTTTTTCCCTATAAGAATTTGCCAAACTCCACAAATGTCCTTTTAAACATGATGGAAAGAATGAACTTTTAAAAAATGTGGGGGAAGCCAACATTGCAAGATTAATCCAGACAGAGGGTTTGAGTACCTGGCTTTTGAAAGACTGGTTTTAAAACACTCTGCATTCAACAGCTGAATCAGAGTTCCTTCCTTCCTTCCTTCTCTTTCTGTCTGAGAGGCTTCTCATTAGATACCGTTAGGCATGTACAGTATGTTCTTTTCCCTACCAAGGGAAAAAAATGTACCTTTTGAATTTGGCCAGGCCAGATGACAGATATTTCATGTTAGTTTGGTTTTGATAAGAATTTACCAACATGCATATTTTTTAAATGTTCAAGATGGAAACAACTTGAGATTTTTTTAAAGAAAAAATCAGTGTGGGAGAAAGTGAAAATGATGAATCTCCCCACACTGGTAAATCTGATACACAATTAAATCGTTCGCTTACCTTATGCACAGCTGTTGTCCTGATATACATCATACAGCAACTTAAAGATTTGTCACTGTGCTTTTGAATGGAAATCATGGTGTATAGTCACTCCAATAAGTGAAAAATAATGATACCAAGAATGATGGTGATGGTGATGGCGATCATATGCCTGGCATCCTGTTAGTGGCATATACAAGTATAAGTTAACCTTGTTGGGGTTAACAACCTTTTGCATGCATAAACTCCATGGTAAAGTTCATGTTATCTCTAGGAGATTATGCAAAACATGTTTATGGCTGATTTCATGTTTGCTCATTTATATACTGCACCTCTTCTCTTCCAGGATCATCTAGGCATCATTTGTTCTCTGGGGAACAAGCCCCAAGCACACATACTTTTTTTCTAACCTTCCTCCATGAAACATGTGGTTTAAAGAAGCTCTCTAGATAAAGATGCTTCTAAATTCTAAACAGCATGTAGTCCTTCATTTTTCTTCACCCTACCTTCCTGAAGATACCGAATCTGTATATTGAATTATGCACATGCTACTTTGTAAGTAAACTACCTTTGTATACTTTTTAAAGAAGGCTAAGCTTGTTTTATTTCTGAGCTAGATATATTGTGTGAGGGGAGGAGGTGGCTGGCTTAATCTGTTCCCAAAACTTCTGCTAAGAGCAATTTTAATTCTGCTACTGAGATTACCAAATCTTAAAAAAAATTTTCCAATAATCCTTACATCTACATACATTTATTTTTGGTTGCTGTGGAGGTTGGTACTCTCTTCCTCCCACAGCAGAGACCAAAGTGCCCTCCACGCTCCTGTTACCCACTCACATTGTTGTTCCATGCCTGGAGGAGGATCACAGAAGCATCTGGATATGTCTCCATAGTCAGACGCACAGTGATTACATAATCCACTGAGGTCCACCAGGAGTCCTCTATTTTGTATCTGGGTCCCCTCCTGCTCTCCTCCCTGCACAGAATGGTTGAGAGTAGGGATATTCAACAGCCGTGTTCTAGGTTTGAAAGCTTGGTAAATGGCTCAGCATAGAGTAACTCCACATGTAGTACTACCATTATGCTGAGCCATACAGGATAGTAGTCTAGGTGTGCAATTTTGAAATCAGTTTTTCAGATTTGCATTTGAAAAATACACTGTCCACCCTTGCAGATTTGTATTGAAAGCATAATGTCAACAGGAATCAAGGCAGCTTGAGTAATAAGCTTCATACACCCCTATTTAAGAATATCTTTGCCATGCTTTCATGTTTGGTATGTGCCTTCAAATCAATTCTGATTTATGCCAACCCTCTCATAGGGTTTTCATGGCAAGATTTCTTCCAAGGAAGTTTACCATTGCCCTCCTCTAAGGATAAGAGAGTGTGATTTGCCCAAGGTTATCAGTGGAGCTTCTGTGGCTGAACAAGGATTCAAACCCTGATCTCCTAGGGTCCTACTTGAACACTCAGACCACTACACCATTCTGACTCTCACATCTTATGCTAAAACAGTATTAAGTCTCAGGGTTCAAGGCTTAATGAATGAGTTCTATTTAATTCCTTCACTGGCCTTCAGGTAAAGGCAAGTAGTCAAAAATTATCTTCCATTCCTGGTAGCCTGTTGTATCAGTATAAATATCCAGTCGCTTTTCAGGATAATAGTTTCTACTGACATGGTATAACATTACAGAAAACAGTTTTATATAGGAATTCTTTTAAAGAAACAACTCACTGAAAAGCAAAGCAAATGTTAATTGTGCCACATATGAAATCAGCCTTTTAAAAGCAAGGGCATCAAAATATTTTCTTTATTTGTGTCAGAAAGGAAAATGGTCATCATAAAAGCTCTGCTTATTCTGTCATCTCCCCCTCCCCTTACGCTGATATTACCATGGCAGATAACATATTAATTTGCTATTGTCTGATTAATAATTCATTTCATTGTGAGTTAATAATGAGTTCAGAAGAACACGGTCAATAAATAATAGATGGCATTCTTTCACCCCCTCCTTCCTTTTAACTTGGCTTTAATTAAATTACATTCATTATAACTGTACAATAACAAGAGTGAGAGAAAGAAAGAGAGGAGGAGATAATTTGAAAACTAATTTTTAGCATTTTCTCATATAAACACAGATTTGCTAAATCTATGGTTTGAACAGGTGACTTGTTAACAAGCTGATTAAAGAAAAAGAAACCAAAGTTGTTGATCTTCTGTAATAATAAGAGGCAGCAGGTGTTGCCTGTAACATCATTGTGTTGCTGGAGGATAACATTTGCTCACCCAAACACTCCAGAGAGGCATAATGTTTCTTTATTTATGGTATTTATGTATGTCATCCTTTCTCCAAGGAGCTTGGGTTATCCCATTTTATGTTCCAAACAACTTTGGGATTTAGGGTTGGCTAGGAGAAATAATGACATCAACCTAGGTTAGGGTCAGTCCAAGTCCACTATTCTATTCATCATACTTCTAGTAAGTTTCAGAAGGTCATTAATGTTTTTTAGGATGTCATCTACCATAGACACTGCCACTACCCATGTAGTCTATGGCATGTATCTATTAGCATATTTGCAGGATTGAAATATGTTGCAAACCCAACCCAAAAGTCTCTCCATAGCTCATTGTCCAAGCTTTGTCCAGAACTGTAATTAGGTTTGGAAATTTTTTCTAGATATTCCATTGTTGTTGTTGTTGCTGCTGTTACTGTAGTAGTAGTAAGTCTGTATTATTTCTGGACTAGTGTCAAGCCTACCAAGGCCACCAACCTGGCACACTTTGGCTGTTTGTGACATAATTCATATAGGCACATGTTGTGCTACACAGATGGACTGATGATAATGATGATGATGATAATGATAATGGTGATGTTAGTAATCTTTGTATCCAGCTGATGACAGCATAAACAGTTGTGCTTGTGAGACTGTAGGCACATTAAAGTACCCAGAGTAGCAGGTGAATAGATATTGCCTCCATGTATTGCTATTTCACATAATGACGATTGATCTGCATACTCTGTGCCAATTTGGTTTTCCGTACTACAGGGTTGCCTAACGGAATGCTGCTGGCAAATATTAATGCTACATTGAAGTGATGTAGGATCTCAGGCAATCTTTCCCCCCACTCCTTCTTTGCTATGGCTGGCATCCTATTAGTCACATGCAGATCAGAGTCCTTTTTACAGAGGCATAAGTTCAATTGTAGAAATCATTTTGTTGCTATTCTTGTTGTGGGAGTCAGAATTCTCTACCAACAATGACCATACTCTCTCCCCCCACACACACACATTTTACCTGTTCCAGCCTTTTCCCACCACATGACCATTTACTGGCTGGTTGAGGGTGACATCTGCAAATCTCCAAGGGATTCTTCAGATGTTTCAGAGGATACCATTGGTGTTGTTCATCCAGCTATAGGGACACAGATGGATGCTTCTATGCTTCTTCCCTGCACATTTTAGGGTTGACGGGGTGAAGGAGGAGACATGGCACAGTTTTTCAAGGTGGTGCTTAACGCTATATCTCCTTAATTCTCTTCCAGCTTATACTCCCTTACAACAGTGACATTATCACATTAGGCATTGGTGAATGGTGTATGGTGTACAATCAGTGATCTCTCACATCAGATTCAACTCACCAGCCATGCATGTTTGTTGGCCCAGAAAGGCCTGGATTAGTCTCTAGTTTTTGTTGCCTGCACATTACTACAAAATCAAGAAAGTAAATTGACAGTTTGTGACTGCATTCAGAATTGAAACAAGCACAGGGATAGCCCAGAGACATCTATCTCAGGTGATAGACAGGAGGGCACAACAGTCATTCTACCCATAAATATGGACAGGACTGGTAGCTGAAACTTCTTTTAATGCTGATGAACAATACTAAGGACACTAGGGTAGCTTGGGGAGGAGTTTAGCACATGGGACAAAAAACTCTGCCCTCCAACAAAAAGCAATGGCTCTTGCTATTGTCCCCTCCACATCACTCACTATCTGCTGCTTAAGGCAACTTCAGCCTCAGTCTGCCTAATATGTCTGGCTCTGAGCATACTACCTTTAACAACCTGCTCTGGTGCAATCCAGGGAATGTTCATTTGTGGAGGATGATCTAATATTTGTCCAAATCATTAATTGATTCTGATGTGCCCCACAGGAGGTGTCAGATCATCCTGTAGTTACCACCAGATTACAAATATTCTCATCTCCAACATTAGAAGAACTAAGAATGGCAGGATGCAATTGGTGAGAAAATCAGTTTGTGTGGCACAGGACTATTCTTATCATGGTCCTTGATGAGCAGAATCTTCTAATTCCAAATCCCCCAGAATTACATGGCATCTTTCTCAATACACTAGGCAAGTGGAAAAATACATTGCTGTTGAGATCAGTGTGTGTTTCCACATAATAAAACACATGCTGCAATTTGATCCCCTTTAGGCAAACAGCACAGGAAAGCAAAGGCAAGCTTTTTCTTGCCTCACTGCAATACTTTATTGCTGTGGTAAAATACCTCAGGGAGGTATTAAATGTTGATGTCATTCTCTTTCTAATTTCAGTGTGAGAAATACCCTCAGAAGAACTGTGTTTATATAGGGTGCAGAATGTAGACAAGAGTTTATTTTAAAAAGCCCACAAGGAGATATGAGTGTATGCATCTATTTCTCCCTATCCACTGAATTCTTCCCTTCAGCTTATATACACTGGCAGAAAATGAGTTGTGAAATGCAAGGTGTTATAGTTTGAGATGCCATTATCCCCTGCCCTCTGGGGTAGGAAGTGCCATCTTAACCTCCACATATCAACATGCTCCAGCATTGTCTGTTTTTAGAACTTTATGCCTTTTTGCTTATTCTTATAGAATACTTCAGCTGGAAGAAATGAAAATGCCTGTGCAGGCAGAATTGGTAAAGCTTTTCATAACCTTGCTTTTTTAGAGACATAAAAATGAACTGGCTAGGCTTTTTTAGAATTGATGACGAGTTTAAGATCTGACTTTAGAGACATTGTATTATTTGGCCTGGAAACAGTTGGATTTCCATTTTTTAAATAAATAAATAAATAAATAAATAAATTCACATCCATGCAACCTATGTTTTAATGTGAATGGATAGATGGAACTCTAGACTCACTTGTAATTTGATATTAAGGACCCTTATAACACCACACAATTATAGCACTATGAGTTCATGTTAACTTCCAGCCTCTTTTATCCCAACAAATGCAGTTTGTGTCATTATTGCTAAGTGGAGCTTCAATCTCTACTAAACCCACAAATTCATTTTCTTCATTTTGAGACCATCCAGAGGAGTTTCTTCTGGTTTTAGCCACAAGCCTCTTGCACTAGCCTGTTGCACTCTGCTAGCAAAAATACCAGTGTTACAGTAGGGAGATTTTCACACTACACTGTTATAGTGTTACTATTCCACTTTATTTGCCATAGCTGCCTCCTGTGGAATCCTGGGATTTGCAGTTTAGGGAGGGGCATTTGCAACTCTCAGCCAGAGACCTCTTAGGCCTCACTAAATTACAAACCCCAGAATTCCACAGGAAGAAGCCAGAGCAGTTAAAGTGGAATAGTAACACTATAACAGTGTAGTGTGAAAACCTCCTAGATTAGCATGCTTAAGGAAATGTTCTACCAGTAAAAAAGATCTTATCTCCCTTTGAGGATAGGAGGAAGAGATTAGGGGTTTATAGTTGATAGTCTGGCTAGGTACTAGAACTCTCCAGTTGAGAATTCTATATACCCTCCCCTAAACTATGAATCCCAAGATCCCATAGGATGGAACGACAGTAGTTAATGTGGAATCATAGTTATGTAATAGTATAATGTGAAACAGCCCTAAGACAGGAATTCTAGAACCCTTAGGTCAGCATCCCAGGGCCATAAGTGCCAGAGGAATCAAAAACAACAGAACACTCTAGCAATTAACAAACCACCTGCTAAAGGTAATAGTCCTCTCTTCATATTTTTTATCTAGTCCTCTCTTCATATTTTTTTATAATAATAATAATAATAATAATAATAATAAAATTTATTTATACCCCGCCCCTCTGTTAAAACAATTGGGGCGGCTTACAAAAATTAAAATACAATACAGATAAAATCCCAAAAAAAACCCCACCCCACCCTCCCCCATAAAAAATATTAAACAATTATAAATTAAAACCAACTGATCAAAAAATAACAATTAAAAACAATAAATACAATAAAATACTATAAATGGCCAGCGGACTAAAAGAAGCCAGGATCCCCTGAGGCTGGGATCTAATTTGTAAAGGCCTGCTGAAAGAGATCTGTCTTTAGTGCTTTTTAAAAGCTACTCAGGGTTGTTATCTGACGGATCTCGTTCGGCAGGTCATTCCACAATTTGGGGGCGATTACCGAAAAGACCCTCTGGGAGGTTGCAGACAGCCTAGATTTTTGTGGCTGAAGCAAATTCCTCCCAGAGGACCAGAGTGCACGGGGAGGATTATATGGGAGGAGGCGGTTCCGGAGATAAGTTGGACCCAAGCCATTTAGGGCTTTAAAGGTAATAACCAACACCTTATACTGGGCCCAGAAACTGATAGGCAGCCAGTGGAGAGATCTTAACACTGGAGTTATATGGTCTCTCTGGCTGCCATATTTTGTACCAACTGAAGTTTCCGGACCAAGCATGAGGGCAGCCCCATGTAGAGTGGATTGCAGAAATCTAGACGAGAGGTTACCAGCGCGTGCACCACAGTCTCGAGGTCCTTTACTTCCAGGAAATGGTGCAGCTGGCGTATCAGCCGAAGCTGATAACAGGCGCTCCTGACTGTCGCATTCACCTGACTCGTCATCTGAAGCGATGAATCAAGGAGCACCCCCAGACTGCGAACACAGTCCTTAACAGAGAGCGTGACCCCATCCAGGACTGGAGGTTGCAACCCAACTCCTGGTTTCGGGGCCGCTACCGTGAGCACCTCCGTTTTGTCTGCATTTAATCTCAATCTGTTTTTCCTCATCCAGCCCATTACTGTTTTAAGACAGTCATTAAGAGGAGAGACACCATCGGAATTCGAGGCCGACGATCGGGACAAGGAGAAATAGATCTGGGTGTCATCAGCGTACTGATAACACCCAGCCCCATAACTCCGAATAATCTCACCCAGCGGCTTCATATAGATGTTAAACAGCATCGGGGACAGGATGGCACCCTGCAGAACTCCACAAGTAAGCTCCTTTCTGCTGGAGCAACTGTCCCCGAGCAACACCCTCTGGGACCTGCCCAAGAGGAAGGACCGGAACCACTGGAGCGCAGTGCCTCTGATTCCTAACCCTCTCAGGCGATCCAAAAGGATGCTATGATCTATCGTATCGAAAGCCACTGAGATGTCCAAAAGCACCAACAGGGTCACGCTACCCCTGTCGATGCTTAGACGCAGGTTGTCGGTTAAAGCAACCATGGCAGTCTCAACTCCAAATCCCGTCCTGAAGCCAGTTTTAGTAAACAGTTTGTTGTGTAGTTAGCTTTGCTTAAGTCATATCTTCTCTCTTTCCCCCTTTACTCCCTCTCTCACCCCAATTAATCTCCTCTCATAATAATAATAATAATAAATAATAAAATTTTATTTATATCCCGCCCCTCTGCAACGCAATCGGGGCGGCTTACAATATCCCTTCTTAATAATGGCAGCCAACCTACCTCCAGGCATATGAGCCAGATTTAAAGGTTTCATAAGGTTTCATAAACTACATCAAGGGGCTCCTTTCTTGTCCTATTTTTGATGGATTTCCTAAAACAATAAGAACATTCTCTGACTTACAAGGGAGTGCCATTTGCAGTTTAAAATGAGTCACAGTGAGGCAAGGGCTAATTTTTCACTGACAGAGCCTTCTCCTTTTCAGACGTGTGTGTCATTTCCAAGGCTCTGGAGAAAAGTGGGAAAACCTGACCATCAGGGTCTTCCTATTGGTTTGTAGGTGGGACTAGAGGATCTGAAAACATAGGCTTGAATCAAGTCTGCAAACTGCACCCCCCCTCAACAGTCAGCAAAGAGCTTTGACACTCCTATCAAATTCTGTGGCTTCCTCTTCATGGTTTTGTACCTTTATTTATAGCCTATCTGAATCTGGATAGTACATTCAGTTTTGTCACAACTTTGGCTAGTGTGATAATGGGAAGACTCCATTTTCCATTTTATCTGCCAGCTCAGCAATCAGATAACAAATGGATAACTCTCTCGCTCTCTGGCTTTTCTTCGCAAACAAAGATTCTGGAAGGACTCATCCCACACTTTCTGTAAGTGCGCTGATGATTAAAAAGGCCAATCTGAGATAAACAAGTCCAGTTGCAGAAAGCACAGCAGAAACTCTCCATGGGTGATGTTTCCGGGTTGTGATTCTTTCTGCGTTGCCATTTCTCTTCAAGACTTGTTCGGTGTGAGTTCTCAAATAAGGCTGCAGCATTGTGGATAGTGCATCTCCATGCCTTCCGATGTGAGGCCAGGGCAGACCATTGCTGGTGATCAATTTGGCTTAGCCTGAGATGTTGTTTCAGGGAGTCCTTGTTTCACTTTTTTGGAGCACCCCTCTTACACTGACACGTGGCGAGTTCACAGCAGAGTGCTATTTTTGGGAGGCGATATTCCTCCATCCTAGAAACGTACCCTACCCAGTGCAGCTGTGTTCTCAATATCATGGCCTCAATGCTGGTGATCCCTGCTTGTTCAAGGACAGCAACATTCGTCACATAGTCAGTCCACTGTATATTTAGGATTGTGCGTATACAGAGCTGATGGAAGCGTTCGAGGAGTTGTAAGTGATGGCGATAGGTGAGCCATGTTTCAGACCCGTAAAGGAGAAAAGACAGTACAGTGGCTCTATACACACTGATTTTTGTGCTTCGCCTCAGGTGTTTGTTACTCCAGACTCTTTTGTAATGTCTTCCAAATGTGCTATATGCCTTTGCTAATCTGTGATCGATCTCTTTATCAATCTTGGCATCTGAGGAGATGATGCTTCCCAGGTAGGTGAACTGCTGAACGGACTTAAGCACAGATTTGCCGATGGCAATGTGGGGATGATGGTGCTCGTCCTGTGGTGCCGGCTGGTAAAGAACTTCCATTTTCTTAAGGTTGGCTTAAAGCCTAAACAGCTCTGAAGCAATTGCGAAGCAGGATGTTCGGTGCTGCAGAGCTACTGCTGCATGGGCAACAAGGGCAGCATCATCAGCAAAGAGCAGCTCACGTACTAGATAGTTTAGAGTCTTAGTGCGAGCCCTCAGGCAGCTTAAGTTAAACAAGCTACCATCAATATGGTAACGTATATGGATGCTGTCTTCTTCTTCAAGCTCTGCTGTAGCCCTTTGGAGCATCATGCTGAAGAAGATTGTAAATAAAATTGGAGCAAGAACACAACCTTGCTTCATGCCATTAGTTATTAGAAAGGGCTCTGAAAAAGCTTCTCCATATCTGACTTGACCATGCTGGCCCTCATGTAGCAAGATAATCATTTTAAGGAATTTGGGGGAACATCCTAGTCTTTCCAGGCTCTGCCACAGACCTTTCTACTCACAGTGTCGAAGGCTTTGGTGAGGTTGACAAATGTTACATAGAGACCATTGTTCTGCTCTCTACATTTTTCTTGCAGTTGTCTAAGGGCAAATACCATATCTGTAGAACTCCTATTGGCTCTGAAGCCACATTGGCTTTCAGGGAGAAGTTCCCTCCCTCCCTCCCCAGGCCCCGCGGAGGTCTCCCCGGCCCTTCCTCCCTCCCCAGGCCTTCGCAGGGCCTTCCTAGGCCCCACGGAGGTCTCCCCGGCCCTCCCTCCCTCCCTCCCTCTCCAGGCCTTCGTGGGGTCTTCCTAGGCCCGACGGAGGCCTCCCCGGCCCTTCCTCCCTCCCTCCCCATGCCTTCGCAGGGCCTCCCCACCCCTCCCCAGGCCTTCGCGGGGCCTCCGGAGGGCCTCCGGGGGTCCGGCGAAGGCCTCCCCACCGCTCCCCAGGCCTTCGCGGGGCCTCCGGAGGGCCTCCGGGGGTCCCGTGAAGGCCTCCACACCCCTCCCCAGGCCTTCGCGGGGCCTCCGGAGGGTCTCCGGGGCTCCCGCGAAGGCCTCCGCACCGCTCCCCAGGCCTTCGTGGGGCCTCCGGAGGGCCTCCGGTGGTCCCGCAAAGGCCTCCCCACCCCTCCCCAGGCCTTCGCGGGGCCTCCGGAGGGCCTCCGGGGGTCCCGTGAAGGCCTCCACACCCCTCCCCAGGTCTCCGGGGCTCCCGCGAAGGCCTCCGCACCGCTCCCCAGGCCTTCGTGGGGCCTCCGGAGGGCGTCCCGCGAAGGCCTCCCCACCCCTCCCCAGGTCTTTCACGGGGCCTCTGGAGGCCCCGTGTCACGGTTTTGGGGGGGCCCGGGGGGGCCCTCCCAAAACCACGAATAACCGAAACCGCGAATGTGAAGTTCGCGAATGTGGAGGGACAACTGTACAACAATCATTAGTAATAACATATTCAACATCAAAACAGACAGCATTGTGTGATCTCCTTCCCTTTGTATCATTCTTATTTCCTTCTGAAGCAAACATTGGTATATATTGTATATACTTTACATATTAAACATTGCTTTGAGTTTATGTGTTGTAGGTGTTTTATTTGTATTTTACTTACACTTTCATACCTATATTAATGTACATATCTATATTCTCATTTAACTAAAATCATTCATTCTTTCATTCATTCTATCGTTTTATTCATCTATCTTCTCCACTCTCCATCCAATCTAAATTTCCTATCTGGCTTCCCCAACTTTAATGTCTTTATATTTGCACATCCGGTATTGTTATTTGAACAGTTGTATTTAATTCATTTATTTCTGCTTTGTCATCATTCATTATTCTTGTTCATTTCAATTACTTATTTTATATACTTTTCTCTTTATCCTTTCCCCTTTATTCCACCCTATTTTGTTTCTTCCTGTTCTTCTTATTGTTTTGAGTTTAAATATTATATATTAAATATTAAATTTATGCTTTTTAACATTCCATACTCCTAAACTGTTACTTTGTTTCATCAAGGTATATTAAGTTTGTTATTTATTTGTTTTCTTTTCCCCTTTCTTCTCCTTTTCTTTTCTTCTCCTTCTTCCCTGCCTTCCTTTCTCTACCTTTGTTAATTCGGTGAGGGTCTTAGAATAGTTTTCTTTATAATCTTTGTATTTTTATTTTATTTTATTTCATTTTATATATTTTTTTGTATTTGTGTGTGTATTGGTTTTTTTATATATTTAACTTTTCTACTCCCTTACCTTAATCTTTGTTTTTCTCCTTTGTAACTGATTCATCATTGATTTGTGTTATGATTCATTCTAACTTCCATATATTCTGAAAGCATTCTCCAATCTAGCACAAATGTTTCTATGTTTTTTCCTTTGAGTAGCATTGATAGTTTATCCATTTCTACCATTTCAAACAGCTTCTCCAGCCACTGGTCCATTGTTGGTAATTCTTTCTGTTTCCATTTGCTGGCATAAATTATTCTTGCAGCTGCTGTCATATAAAAAATCATTTCCCCATGTTGTTTTTCTTAATCTTCTTCCATCATTCCCAATAAGAATATTTCTGGATTTAAAGGAAGCGTTATCCCTAGGATTTCTTGTATTTTCCTCTGTATTCTTTTCCAATATTTCTTCGCCTCTTCGCACCCCCACCAGAGATGTTGCTACTGTTTTTGATACGTTGCTAATGCACTGTAGGAGAAGGATCTGTAGGATGGTCTTCAAATTTTGTTTGCAGATTTGCCTGGAAGTTGTCTCTCGTGGTAGCTTGTTGAAGATTGTTGACTTGGAGTCTCTTCTTTAAGATGTCACCCCTCTTAGGTTTGAACTTAAGATGAAGATTCAGTTTACATTTTGCAAGATGATGATCTGCTTGTCATTCTGCACTGGGCATCACTCGAGTATGATGGGCATCATGAACTTTTCTCTGGCGGACTAGAACATAGTCAATGAGGTGCCAATGTTTGGATCAGGGATGTATCCAGGTTGTCTTCAAGGTATCTTTCTGCTGAAAGATAGTGTTTGTAATAGTCAGCTGTTGTTCTGCACAGAATTCTAGCAAGAGGCGTCCGTTATCATTGCAATTTCCAACACCATGCTTGCCTAAGACACCTTTCCAGGCTTCGGAGTTCTTTCCTACTCTGGCATTGAAGTCACCAAGTATAATCATTTTATCTTCTAGAGGGACTTTTTTTATGAGGTGGCATAGGTCTGTGTAGAATTTGTCTTTCTCTACAGGGTTGGCTTGCATGGTTAGGGCATATATACTAAAGTGAACAACATGTGGGAGGCGTAAGGAAATAATGTGATCAGAGTGTCCTGTTGGCAAGGTTTCAAGTTTGGAGGCAATGGAGTTTTTAATCATAAAACTTACCGCTGAAAGATGTTTTTCAGTTTTGGGTTTGCCAGACCAGTAAAGTGTGTAACTGGCGACGTGTTCTTTAAGGCTGCCTTCCTCATGGAGACGAACTTTACTAAGAGCAGCGATGTCAATATTGAATCTTGATAGTTCATGGGCTATTAGAGCAGAAAGACACTCAGGCCATCCACTATCTACAGAGCGAAATAGTTTGTATAAGGAAAACAGTAGACAGCAGTGGTAAATCCCACTTCTTTCTCCCACCTACCCTAATGGCAGGTCTTAGGAAATTTCTGTGTAGCATTCCAGTGTTACAATACATTAGCATGCTTGGGGAAATGATTTATCAGCCCCTTGGATTAAACCGAAAAAAGAAAAGTTAGAGGATGCACCCAACAACAGCTTTAAAATTAACTGGTTTGTTTTAGTATGAGCTTTCATGATTTACAATCCACTTCCTCAGTGCATCTGAGTAAGTAGATTGAAATCCACAATAGCTTATGCCAAAATAAATCAGTTAATCTTAGAAGGTGCTGCTAGATTCCTTCCCCCCTATTTTCCCTTTAATGCCAAAACAGACCAACACAATAGCCTCTGAAATCTGATCAAATTATACATATACAACTCTTGAATCAAGGGCCTACTCTCCTCTGTGAAGAAGCTATCACAGTTCAAGAAACTTAGACAAAACTGTAATGAAGATTCTCATGACTTAAGTGCTTTTTCTATGTAGTTAGTTGACATGTTCAGTAGTAATTAATGAAGTGGGGAATCATTAAGATGATGTACTTATTTATAAACACAGCACAGTTTTTTTCTACTGTATTATCAGGATCTCACTGGTTAGCTAGAAAATACTTCATTGTGTTCTCTTATTTGTCTGCAATTCTTACTATGGTAATTCGGGAGATTATGAGATGTGGCTAATGTGGTGCCATAACAATGCCAGGGGAATGCAAAAGGGCACTAATATCAGACAATGTCATCCTCTTTCATTCCGCTGGCATTGTTATGGTGTTCTGTTTAATTGACAGGCTGATCTGTCAATAGGTCACCATGCCGGCATTGCCAGCATTTGAAACCTCACACCATTGTCCTGACATGAATACAGCATCAATGGGCGGTCCTGCCAGAACACTTCTGGGTGGGGCCATGAAGACAAGGTAGACTACTTTCATTTTATGAACTTTCCCAGGTTACTTGTTATTGTTTTAGTGTGCTTATATGAGTGTGTAAACTTTCTTGTTATTTTTATTTTTATTTTTGAATTTCCCATGCTCGCTTCTTCTTGAGAGAATGGGCAGGTTTTTGATCCAGGAAGTGAACAGAGCTCCGATCTTGTTATATTTTATTCTAATTCAGTCTAACTCATTCACTGTATCATATTTTACTTGTTTGTTCTACTTTTATGATGTCTTGTGTTAATTGTTTTGATATGGTCAACTGACTAATCAATAAACTATAACAAACTAACTGATTAACATATGGTGATCCTGGGAAGGTGGAACTGATGAGGATATTCAAGCAGATATTCAAACTTCCTTGAATACCAGGGGTGGGGGAAAGTAAGATATACATAAATATAACAAGAAGGTAAAAGAGGTGGAGGAGGAAGGGTATTATTGTTGGTAGGGCCAGCATGTTGCTTCCCTGCCCCAATGCTTTCTGTGAATATATGAAGCCTAATTTCTCTGTAAGCCAATAGACAGCAGTGAGCCTCTCTCTCTCTCTCTCTCTCTCTCTCTCTCTCTCTCTCTCTCTCTGTGGTTGTCTAGACAGTTAAAACACTCCTCATAGAATTCAAGAAAAATACCTTTTGCCCCAATGAGATCTGTATGAGATTTGCAGAAGAAGGGGGTCCAAAAATACAAAAACAGCACAGGAAAAATAATGTGTGGGAATGCACATTACCACTCATTTGTACAATTGATATGGGATGAAGCACATTCTCAGAGAGGAGTGGAAGTGAACAGCAGATTGTGCTAGGGACAGGCTTACATGAAAGGAAATGGCCAGAAGTGCCATTTTGGATTTTTGTGTTGCCGATTGGGTATGTTTTTGCTGCTCTGAGGCAACCAAATAGCCTTTTTAAGCAGAAGGTCACACCTGTGCACCTTTGCTTTAAAGTTCCAAAAATACTGTGCAGCAGCAACAACATGATTTACTCAGCCACTCTCTTGCTTCACAGGTGTGTGCACTTCAAACGTGGATAGCTTTACATACTATCGATTTTGCCAAGAGACCATGGAGACAAATGAATTGTCTAGATAAGAGCGCTCTCTCTCTCTCTCTCTCTCTCTCTCTCTCTCTCTCTCTCCGTGCTAAACCGTAACGCCTCCTGTCACACATCTATTATGTTTCAGGTTAGAATTGCCTGACGTACATATTGTTAACTCCAATGAAACAGCACAAACATATATGATAGCATTGCAATAGTACAGACGTTTCTAATATCCCTGCCTGCTGTGGAATAGATTTCTTTCAGTGCCTTTTGCTCTTTTTGTATTATCTTTATTTACTCTTGTTTGGAATCCAAGATCTTCATCTCAGCATGGTTATTATTTTATCTTTGCTGGGTTGCACTTGGCATCCATTCTAAAAATGTCTTCAGCAATGTCCTGGTGTATTGGCATCTGTTGCTCTTGATAATTACATACTTGCATACTTCTTTCCAATGTAATCAAATACTTTTACTTCAAAGTCCCAATGTGGGACAACCTTTATTCTGTCCTAGGGATGTAAACCCTGTCTTAATTTGTCCTTGCACGGTGAAGAGGTAAACTTCATAGTTATTCTCCTTGAAGCAATCTGCTCCAAGGTGATGATTTTTGTTGTTGTTGATGATGATGCCCCCTTGTCGCCCCCATTGACGCCCCCTTGTCGTGGGAGAGAGGCTTGCGTACCCTAATGACGTTTTGAGCTATGCTGGCGGTGGCATAATAGCCACCGGTAGGGTCTCCCATGCCAGACAGGTCAAAACCGAAGGGTCTGACAAAGAGCGTCAAAGGGCAGGATGGGCTCTCTAGCCTTATGGCAACCGTCCTAGGAGAAGGAAAACTCTAATCCCAAACCCGGGCAGATGGTGCTCGTCCAACCCTGTAAGGTCAACCATCTAAGAGAAGGAAACTCTAATCAAACCTACGGCCCGAGGACCTCGCTGCCACGTCCATGCTTGCAAGGCCACGGCAGATGAATCTCTGGTTTAAAGGGTGAGGCCAGTTCTGTGCACGCTGCGATGCTGATGATGATGATCGTCTCATAGAAAATTTGTGTGGGTCCCCTCCCCATAGCAATGATAGTATTAGAAAATACAATCAACTGTATTTCATTGCAATTTATTAGAAACACTTATATAAATAAGAGACTGCAGTCATGATTATATGCTTTCTTGTGTAGTCATTCTGCTGAAAACAAAATAGGAGAGGAAGTTTTAGCAGATATGTAATCTTATCTGGAATGAAGATTCTGAAATGTCCCCTTCAAAGTAATAGCTAAGAAGTGGATGAACTCTGTCCTCCTTTGCATTTTTTTTTAAATGGGATGTAACTTTCTTTTTGTTCTGCTGTGGTTGAAACTTGGATGGGTTTTTACATGATGTTTTATTACATGTAACACTTTATTTTGTGAATCAGCAAGAGATATTTGAATATTGGGGGTATAAAAATAGAATAAGTAATCAACTAAAATTATGCCTAGTGAATAAAAATAGCCCTTTATATCCCAGCTATATGTGTGGCCTCTTTATTTGTGTCTGGCCTCCTTACTCCTATGTCTACCATCAATAAGTAATTAACTAAAATAATGCCCTGTTGCATGAGTTAGTAAAAGTAGTAGGATGAATGGTTTTTGGGGGGTCTTTTGGTGAAAAGTCCTTGCCAAGATACTGAATCAGAGGCTATGATACATAACTCCACAATTAAATAGCTACATCTCTGACACAATATACAGCCATGCTAGTGAATTGTGATGATGCACAATGGGGCATCATGAAAGATGTCCCATTCTGCAATGGGGGCTCCCATTGTGCAGTGGGACACATTAAGCATTTGGACACTCTATGCATTGGGACTATTGAATAGAAGCCATGCTGCTGGGTCCACTTTCACGATGGTCTTCTGCTCCTCTTTCACTATGGACACAGAGCTACCCAACGGGTAGTTCTGTGTCCCGTTCCATACTGAGAATATGAACATTGCACATCGGTGGAATTCAGCTTTACACGATCAATGTCAGTAATGACAATGGAATATCCTATTAGAACACCAGCCCCTGTCCTGATGGACTACTAGAATCTGTCATCTTTATCATGGAGACTGACCACCTGTGAAGGAGTCTGTTTGTAAAGCAAAATATTCTCCCAGCCCCGGTCCACTGCCAGGAGAATAGACACAGAAGATGGCCATCCCTGCTTTGTGGTTTCATGCTGACAAGCTGCAAATTTCACCTCTGTTAGGTATTTCCAACCTAATGACTCTTGCGCTGTCTCTTTGAACCTGGTATCAGACAAGTCTTCAAAACTTAGTACAAAAACATTGTCAAAACTGACAGCCAAACAGATCAGTTCAGGCTAAATGAATCTTGCCTTCCAAATTTGGCAAGAAAAGCTTGCACTGTTTATTATTCTGTGAATACTCATCATTCCCACCCCCATCCCTCACAACAATTTGTCAATCCTGGCACTTTTTTCTAACTACTAAATACCATTCTGTACTTGGGTAAAGCCCCTAGTTTGACAAGGTGTCTATTTCCTTTCACTGAGGAGGAAAATGGGTAAGTCATTCAGCAAAAATGATTTCCAAACATATTTTTAAATTACTTGCTTGAACACATGCCCACTTTCAGGAGAATATTTTCCACCTCATGCCCAAAAACAAAATTCTGACACAGCACAGTGTTTTTTTTTGTTTTTTTTTTTGAAGTACAGTTCTCTGGATGTCAAAAGCTTCCCTGCTCTCTTTAGCTTCCAGTCTACCATTACCTATTGCAGAAGGAAGCAGGAAGAGGCCCTTACAGGCTAGCCAATGCTACATCCTTAGAGTTCCTTGATCACATTGAATCTCTCCATGACCCTTTCTTTGTTTATCCCTCCCCCTATTTAAAGTTTTAATTTTGTTTGTTCTGTTTTGCCTTGCTCTGGCCAACCCTACATCTGTGACTTACTTCTCAATGAGGATGGTAAAATGTCTGCATCACTTAAAAGTTGGATACAGTAAATTCTGTTATAACACTTGTTTTTTACCATGTGAATTGACAATAAAACAACTAATAATGGAATACTATTTGCAGAACGCAAACTCTTAATTGGCTATAGTGTGATTCCACCTTGAACATTCAAAATTGGTGTCTCTCCACATCTCAGCCATTAAGTGGCAACCACACCTCCCCTCATCTTAACTGTTCAGTTCCTCAGCCGTGTGGGTTTGAGACATTAGGAACTGGAGTGTCCTGTTATTTTTAGAGCACAATTTTCTATATTACAGACTTTTTAAGGAACACAACTATCACATTACAGCAGAACTTACGGTATATTCATGCTGCACAATTATAGTAGTTTGATTGCATTTTTACTGTCGTATATCTTACCTACAGAATTTTGGGGTCAGTAGTCTGATGAAACCTTTAGTGTATTCTTCTGAACTACAGCATTAGAGTTTTCTGGCAGAGAATTTGAAGTGTCTCATGAAACCTCTGGTCCTAGGCTTCCATAGGACATACCCATGATAGTTAAAGTGCTATCAGAATGTTATAGCCATGCATTGTGGATATACCCTATGACTGGGGGCTCACAAGCAAAAGATTCTTAACCGTAGAAATATATAATGTTGGGGAAAATGTTGTGCTAAATCACTGCTTATTGACATAAAAAGCAGAGAGGCCAAACTCTTCTCCATCACTTTAAAACAAACAAACCAAAGCCCTGGTTGGTATAAGGCCTGTCCAAACAATTTTAAAAAAATCAAGATATCTCACTATAAAATGTCTCTTTTTTTTTCCAACTGGGATTTCTTGGAAAAGCATTTTCAACCCACACTGCAATCTCTAGCTGGGGCAAAGTATGAGGGAAAGGATGAAGGATGGTGGATAGGCAATTTGGCTAATACATATGCAGATTTCATAATGTTTTAAAATTGTCCAATGAGATATTTCTTCTGTGTCTCTGCTCACTATTGGCTCTGGAGACCTGGATGAACATGCCTTCTTTTTTTAAGATACAGTGTTTCAAAAATCTTATTATTCCAGCATGAACACCATGTGCTCCTCCCTCACCCAAAGTACAAGAAAGATTTGAAATTAGATATCAAGACTAGTTGAAAAATTGAGCTTTTTGCTGCAATCTACCCTGAAATAAAAAGAACCCATATTTTAGGTAGGATTAAAATAATTCTGGGGTGGTGTTTTTTTTTTGTTTTTGTTTTTTTCTTCTCAAAACTGCTGTGGATATTCTGTGAAAAGGAAAACATCATCTGATGGTTAAAAAAACAAGCAAACAACAACTAAGACATTGAGCAACAAACAGGAATGTTTCCTCCATCTCTCCCCCCCACACCCATATTTGACCAAATTGATAAAATTTGCCTTGCTGTATCTATTTACTAATGTCATACTCAAGACATTTATTTTGAGGGCCTGACAATGCTTTTCAATGCAGCAAGATAACCCATAGATACATTGTTAAGTACCTGGTCCAGATTTGTCCAAATGAATGGAAAGCCATCCACATACATGGAAAGCCATGCACATACATGAAATCATTCAGAACTTTGCTGAATTCAATAAACAGACCATTTGCAGGAAAGAGATAACTTCTGCTACAACTTGACATTATCATCACAACATTTACTGGGAAAACAGAGGCACAGTTTACATTGAATTATGAGACTATATGTGGCAAAGGGAGAATTCATGCACTTTAGCAATGAGTCATAACACTGTAATTATGAAAAACTAAAATATTTGTGCAATATATTTTAAAATGCAAAACAAGTTGAAAATCCCCCTGTGTGACATTAAATTCTTGGGTGCCAGTTACACGACAGAAATTGTCGCGTTGCCTACCGTGACAAAGTGATCACGAATCCGTCCCTCGCTGTTTATACGATTTATGTCTCTGATCTGGATATCCCGTGTGGTCCCGTGACTGATATTTACACGTCCATAGTTCCAGTTTTGTTTAGGTTTTAATTTTTTTTTTTTTTTGGCTGTCAATCAAAGATGCGATTACTCGTGTTTTCACAACCTCGGTGAGCACTTCCTTTAGAGTTCCGTGCCAGGAGCGATGCTATTGGCTGGCTGGGAGGGAGAGAGAGGGGGGGCAGAGGTTTGTTATTCCCCCTTTGCTTCTTGAACATTTTAACCCCTTCAGAAGAGGCAGAAAGCATTTTGAAAGATCCTGATAGATCTTTCGCTCAGACGCAGGGCTTTCCTTTTGAAATCAAGCAGAGTGCTTTTAAAGCCAGCTGAGTGCTTTCCTTTTGAAATCAAGCGCTTGGTTTTCCTCTTGCCTTTTTTAAATATTAACCCCTACAGCTGGCTGCAGAGATGGCTATAGGCAGGCGGTTTGAAACACACAAACGCAGAGATGGGGAATTAAAGAGTGCTAATTCGCTCAGAGGCTTGAATATTTTAATGTGCCAGGGCCAGGGAGGTGACCAAGCTACTACGATCTCTCTGTAACATGTAGTTGAGGAAAAGGTAAAGCTGAAGGGTTTTCAGTGTAGAAATCCATTTAAAAAGGTAATTGCGTACATGCGCGCGCACACACACACACATCAACCTTCGTGCAGCTGGAAGGGATGCCTTTGTTTTCGGCTGGTGAGGCTGGATCTGTTGAACGGGTGACTGACCCCTCCTTTTCTGGTCCCTGAGCTCTAAGCCCGCCCCCAGTCACCATTTCCAGTCATCCCAGTACCGAGACTTTTTGTCCCACGCTGTTTACATTTCTGATTTTCCGAATCCTCCTGTGACTTTTTTAAAAACCGGCACAACCTGCGGGACTGGAAGTCCCGCAGGTTGAGAGATAAAAGGTGGCCCCCCTTCCAAAAATCATGTACCCGACCCGATGTACGTGTAAACTGCCAGGGATTGACACGAATTCTTCCCAGGACATTTTCATTGTGTAAACGGCCCCTAGGTCTCTTCCCTTAAAGAAGGACAAAACCACATTTAAAAAACAAACAACCCAGAAACATTCAGTACTAGATATATCTTCTCCCCAGCCATATATACATGTACCCATGCACCCCAGATAATACAGTTTATTTCCTGACCCAACATTACTTTTTTATTATTTTTATGGTCATTTTTATAACCTCTGTTGTTCTTTGTGGTTTACAACATGGCAGCCAATGTTGTATAATGTTTGTTATTTCTGGATGAGCACACATAATTGTCTCTAAAAAAATATTTTATCCAGCAGATGTCTCTTCCTATCTTGCAGCAATCATTTTCTGCAGCTGTAGAACTCTTTCTTTTCCCTTCCGATTTTAGCAATCTCTAGAGAATTTCTTTAGGGCAACCTATCCCTCTTCACCCCAAAATGTTTAAGGAAGTAATATTGATAGCCAGTTTGCAGATTGTGAACTCAATAACCTGGACTGAATTTGTGCTATAATTTCAAGACGTCAGCAGGATTTCAGCAGTGCTGAGCCAAAAGGCTACCCCAGTTTTGTGGAAGTGGCAGATCTAGGGTATTATTACTGGGTTTATTTCTCAGAAAATAAGTAAAATTCTAAATGTTTTTGCTCACTGTGGTATATGGTGGCACCAGCAGCAGTGGCCTTTCTGGTTGGGTTCTGTTTTAATTTTTGCTCTCCTGCTGCTTAAGCTGAGGCTCTGGGGACAGTCATCTTCCCTTCCAGCTTCTCTGTTTGAACTGCATTATATCTAGATGCAGTACCATGTGAGAGATACTGCAAAGCTGCAAGCTGAAACTCAAAAATTAAGAAACACCAAGAGTGGGCACTCTGCAATCCACGATCTATATTTAGCCAAGGCCCCAATGTAGGCACCACCCTCAAACTATATGCAACATTTCTTTGCCTTCAATAACTTTTTTGGTCAAAGCCAGAAGTGATCATGCAGTCCCTTCTGGTTCTGAAAAAATTGAGTGGGTATTACACATTGGTGGTAGCAAATGG
This sequence comes from Gambelia wislizenii, assembly GCA_030847615.1. Lineage (NCBI taxonomy): Eukaryota > Metazoa > Chordata > Lepidosauria > Squamata > Crotaphytidae > Gambelia > Gambelia wislizenii. The sequence continues at coordinate 188,301,552 of JAUMIR010000003.1, read as the reverse complement.
GCTGTACCCTCTCTTTTTTTAGGGGGGGGGTCCATAATACCTGCCCATCTCTGACATCTAAGTCTGTTTCAATATCCAACATAAAGTTATCTGGTGCTAAATATGCTGGCATAGGAAGGGCTGGTAGTAGAAATAGTGATATGGCAGCAGAAAAATAGTGCTAGTGTGTTTTCTGATGATTAGGAATGGTAGACCATTAAAAAATATTTGGAAAATTGTTGAAAAATTATTGGAAAATGTAAAGAGATCCCTATTTTTTTAAAAATGGAGTAATGAGAATATTTGCATTTTGAGAGTAATTTTGTGCAAAATTTGCACCTGTTTGTGCACAGAAAAAAGAATTTTCTGCATAGGAAGCAGCATTTTCTTCACAGAACAGAAAATAATATTTTTATACCAAAATATTATTATCTGTGCAGATAAAGCTATTTCCTGAACAAAAATTGCTGTTTTCTCTTCTAGATAATCAAGTGTGAATTTTGCACAAAATAAGTTCCCAATTGTGAATAGGCTTCAGAAACTGCCTGGTTTTCTAAGACTTCCTTGCATTAGGAAGAAAATTGCTAAAATTACTGGTTGCTTCCTTTGGGAAGAAAATTAGTGAAGAATTACATAGTGATGATGTTGGAGGGAAGGAATCAGTGAAGCCATTTCCACCAGGAGACAAAACTTTGTTGCCAACTCCAAAGTATCTCAGGAGCCTTCAGGACAGCTTTATGTTCTGATGGAGACAACTTTTGCTGTTGTCTTCTTGTGGCTATTACATACCAAACAAAACAAAACAAAAACAAAAACAACCTAACAATGGTGTAATAGGGGTTAATCCATGTGGAGCAAAAGTCTGAATGGACTCTGCCCCCTCCTGCCCCAACACTTGCTCTGAAGCCAAACCACATAATTTATTCTCTGTAGGGACTTTGGGTATGTTGTCTTCAATACCTGGAATGTCCCAGTTTTTCCCTCACCCACCGCTGCTGCCTCTGCCACAAGCTAGGGCAGATCCCAGCAGGCACAACATTTAAGCCGTGTGCTTAAGTTCCATTCCCTGCTGAAGGGAGAGTCTTTTTCCCTCTGCCCCCACCCGCTGTTGCCCATCGCTTGCTTCAGTGCCTCCTGTTTACCTCATCACTCAAAGTGACAGGTGAGCAGGGAGGGGAGGAGGCAGGATGCTGCCAAAGGAAGAGGAGAGGAAAAACCTCCCTCTCCAGCAGGGAACTTGCCAGGAACTTGCCTCTGGAGCTTAAACACCTAGCTGAAAATATCATGCCTGCCAGGATCAGACCTGGCTTGCTGTGGTGGCAGTGGGAGTGGGTAATGTGATGGATGGCTGGATGAGCAAATGGGAGTAGTGTGTTCCAGGAGCCAACCCTATGGCAGGAAACTGAAAGGGGAGATATGCATGACAGTTGGAGAGAGTCCATTAAGTGTCAGTTAACCTCTGAGTTTTGAGTGGAAATGAGTTGATGACAGTTGGCTGGAGCAGAAGGCTCTGTATGTGTGAGCTGTATGAGAGCCTGGATGAGGTAAAATGTTGTGCAGAGGTTACTAATTTAAAATAGAGTGAGTGGACAAAGAACAAATGAGGCTGGGAAACAAAGAATGACATTATGGAAGATATAATTACTGGTTAAAACAAAAGATTCCACCCTGAAGTATGTTTATTTCCTTTAATAAAGTTGTCCTTTGTTGTTTATACAAATACAGACTCTGGCTCGTTCCTACAGAATAAAGATAACTAAAGGCAAGCAACCATAACACACTATCCACACATTTAGATTAAATGTATATCCCTGGTTCAGAAAGAGGAACTATAAGGGAACCTTATAGGAATTTAAGTGGGAGGAACATAGGGAAAGAGGCGGTCAGGCTGAACCATGAGGTAAAGTGGGGCTGGAGTTTGAGGTTTGCCCTCGACCACCTGGTTGTTATGAGTTGTCACAAATTTGGTGGCAGTGGTGGGATTTGAAAGGCTCTGCATCACAGGTAAAACACCAGGAAAAAATCCCAAAACCAAAAACCTCACATCAAGGTAAAATGCCCCAAATCTGGGGTGGATAGTTTGTTTAATTTTAACTCATGTTTTGTGCTGCAGCTGGAAAAAAAAACTTTCATTCTAAATCTACCTTTTGTATTTCTACTAGGAAATAATTATAAAATAGTAATAATGTGTTCCTGATTTCTTAGCCTGTCATGTTCAAGAAACATAACTAGCTACAAAGCAATTCTCCCAGTGCATTTGTCAGAACAATGTGATACATGCCCAGGTGCAATCCCAGTAACAATGAACCAATGGTGTTTCTAAAGTACCACTTAACCATGTTGTTCATGCTGTAAATACAGTGTCAGGAGATTTTCAGACCCGCATTTAAATCTGTGGGAGACATGGAACAGGGTCAGAAAAAAAGTCTTCTTTTCAGAAGACATTGACCCTTTTCCATTTCTCCCCCGTCCCTATTCCGGATTTTCCCATGATATTTTCATCACAGGGAAACATCGTTTTCGGACAACCTGTTCTGTTTCTTTCACGGAATCACGGGTGGTCTGAAAAGTGTCCCGTTCCTCTCCTGCAATGACAGCCATGGGAGGGAGGCCCATTCTGGACCTACGAACCCAGGAACAGGACACCCAGGTAAGTTGGACCCTTTCCCCCCCTCCCCGGGTTACTTGTATTTTTTTTATTTTTTTGCTTCCTTTTCTTTTTTGACAGCTGGGGGTGTTATTTTTGAATTTCTCTCCTGCTTGTTCTCTCGTGAGAATGAGTGGGATTTGGCTTCACTGCTGGAAAAGCAGGTTTAGGGCAGTTGCTTTTACAGCAGTGAAGCCAAGGGGAGAGGGGGGACATTCCTTCCATAGGAGTAAGGTAAGTGTTTGAACATCTTACCTTTATTCCACAGCAGGAATGGGAGAGGGGCTCGCGGAGCAGGAACAGGGCATTTGGCCCCATTTCAAACCTCCTCAGTCTTTCTGTTCTAAAATGCTGCATTTTGAAATGGGTGAGATTCATAGCAGGCACTGTGAATAAGGTCATGCAGAAGATAAATTGTTAACCAGAATTTCTCTTCATACATGCATTCATACATACATGCACAGATACACAGATGCCAAGCTGTTTGAGCTAACAGAACCAATATGTGGGATTTGTTGATGAATTCACTTGAATTTTTATTCATGTTAATGAATTATTATATATTTTAAGGTTTTGCAACCACCATATTTTTAAAATCATAATACATTTTCATCATATATACACACATGAAAGCTTAAAGGAAATTGTTGCAGTGGGGGCTCATAACATAGGGACAAAGAACATTTTGCAAGTGGAAGGTGATAGTTTCTGTTTCTGCTATGTACAAATATATCTCATGTTTTTCATCAAATGGACATTTTGACTATCATTTTACATGTAGGTGCTGGTGCTGATGATGGTTTCAATTGGCAGACTGATGTCTGGGAGATCTGTTTGATGTGTTATAGTTCCAATAAATTTGGGATTTTTTCCCCTGCCTGCTTTGAGACTGCTTCACATGAGTCACCTTAGAAGAATTAATGTGGAGCACATACCCAATATCAGCACTCCTAGATGGAGAAGCCCAGCTCCTACAGTTTACATATAACCATATGTCAGCCTGTTTAATGCCCCATCTAAAGGGCATCCTACATCTTAAATGGTTAATTGTATTAAAGCCATACTGAGCCTAAGCATGAATGGTATGCCCTCACTGTTACAATTCCCTTAGGAAATTCAATAGGACCTGAATTGCACTAGGTTGTGGGACTTGTAAAAACAGGGAAAACAAAGTGAACATGCTTCTACCTCCCCCCATATTTTCCCCCTCAATGACAGAGAGGAGCTGAGTCCTGAGTAAGGAAGGAACTTGATGTCCTCCAAACCCTCTAGTAACCATTGTCATGGCCCAGGTTAACTTACTTTCAGCTTCACAGGTAAGGAAGCACAACCTTCCTTGTCTCCCTAACCAGAATGATGCCAAACCATAACAGGCCTCATATTAGCCTTCCTAAGTCTTACCTCATAATGTAATCCAGTCTTCTGATGAGATTTTGTCTCCTAAAGTGTTGTGATAGTTGTGATTATAGCATTTTGGGACAATTTGCTTTAGACCAGTCCAAAGCTCTAGCCAACCAAATTCTGAGAAGCCATTGCCACCACTCCTTTTCACTGCAACCCCCCTGCCCTTTCTCAACCTAGTAATTTCACAAATTTGACACAGTACTTCTAGAGAGGCACTTGGGAAGAAGGAGAGACGTATACACACACATCTTCATTGCTGGTAAAGATCCAATAAAGCAAATGGTAGATACAACTTCACTTGTAAGTGTGTTAATACTTTATTCTTTATTATGGAAATAGAAGGGTAAAATAATACTTAATGATGGTAGTAATGAGATCACATAACTTGAGGGTATGTTAATCTGTGGAAAATTAAGAATGTTAAATAAAAGGATAGCTGTTGTTGCACCTGCAATTATGTCTCAGAATTTCCAAGCCTAGGAAGATGGGAAACAATAACTGTTCTTCACAGTTTCTGCTTAGAAATGTGCTCTCCCTCTGACCAAGTCTTTCCAGCCAATGGCCATATGTTTGGTCCCACTGGGAATTTGATAATTTGCAGCTTCAGGATGGCAGCAATACTAGGAAAAGTATCTAGAACCTAATTACAGATGGCATTCAGCTTTCTGGGCCACAAGTTTTTCAGAAAGAAAACTCTAATCCAAAATCTTTTTTTTAGGATTTCAAAATAAGTATTTTATTGTTCTTTGAGGGATATAAACTTTTAGTAGTCTAAAATAATGCTGCATACACACTATATTTTTGTTTTGTTTTGTTTTAGTCAACACTTCAGTGTAAATTCACTTTACCCAATAGAATTCTGTGTAATCAGAAGGCCTACGGCTGAAGTATATTGATCCAAAAGGAAAAGTATGTAAATTATTAATCCTTGAACATGGGACTTGAGAAATAGCATGTTGGCATGCACACACTTATCAAACGCATAACTTTTCACCTGCTGTTTTACTTCCAGCCATAATTAACTCTGTGCATTAATTCTGACTCTGGTATATTAGATTCTTCAAACTTGATAAGTAATGTGATTTCCTTAATAATCCAGAGATAATCCCAAATGACCTTAAAATATTAATGACCCTTTCTATTCCAAAAGGGTGGTAAAACATTCTGGTTCATGAAACATCATGGTAATTAATTCTGGGAGCTTTTCCCATTGCTATTTTGGAAAGCCATCTGAAGTATTAACATCAAGAGCATAATTGTTCTGCCATCTCAAAGGTAGGCTTTAATTTGCTTGATGTTACAAAGGATTCTCCTTTGTTGAACAATAAGCAAGAAATGGATCCTTCCTACTAAAATGGCCTCAATATGAAAAGTTCTGATTCATAGGACAGAGCTTCAGGGACTGAGGACATAAACAGATCTTTGCTATTAGCCTAATGAAATGTCCATGAAACATGAGCAGCCTTTTTAACAATAGATAGCACCTCAAAAGAAAGCTCTCATGCACCTGGTCTTTACTGCAGGCTGTAGCTAGCACCAGACAGTTGCTCTTTAGCATGGCAGCTTCCATTCAATGCAAGTTTTCTGATAATTTGGCAAGACAAGATAAAATTAGTCACAGCAGGTGAAAGGTCAGTTCTCCATGTTAATACTTGCCTAAGAAGATAGTAAATAGCAACAAAGTAGAGCGCAAGAGTGGATTTTAAAGGTATCATAGAATTTTTATTAATTATGAAAATTCATGCATTAATTATACTTGGTGATACTGCAACCTTCAGCCAACAAGAGATTTGTTTATACCAAATCCCGTTTCTTCCCACATAAGAGTTATCTTTGTTTTGAATCCACTGTGTATACAACAGTGTATTTGTACTGCACATCAAATAAAGACCCTGGAAGCAATTCCAATGATTCAGTTTCTTTTTAATTGCTTGGTTTGATATAGAGGGGGAAAAAGAACTTTTCATAAGATGAAAACACATCCCACCAGAAGGGCATTTATTTTTAGATGGCTTTAACACTGCTTGCTGACCAATTGTTTGTTAAGCAGATTGTTGGTTGATAACAGAATGTTCAGCTAATAGGAGCAAAGAGGTGAAAAAACTTTTTTCATAGCAAGAGACTCTTTTTCTTCCAGAGAGACTTCTGGGGAATGAATGTGAAAGGAGCTTGCCCCCAAAATATATGGGTAGGAGTACTCACACATTCTCTCACATATAACTAACACACACACACAGAGAGAGAGAGAGAGAGAGAAGATCAAAATCTTCACTTATTTCATGCTCACTTGCATGAACAAAGAATATCAAAATACTTCTCCACACTGGGAGAAATTGTGAGAGTTTCTGCACGTTTTGAGTGCTTTCCTTTAGCCAACATTTGTGAAGGGTATTTACACCAAAAACCCCTGCTCCACAACGTATGTGAAAACAAAGTTGTGTTTTACATAAAATACCCCTTTTAAAGAACAAACAGTGATTGGGTCAAAATTGTTGGGGGTTTTGTCCAAAACCTGCACTGTGATTTTTATTTTATTTTATTTTATTTATTTATTTGGGGGGGGGAGCCTCAAAATGGAGGGGGGAGCCTCAAAATGGAGGGGGGGAGCCTTTTTCAATGTGCTGTCTCAACATGATAAGATACCTTTCCTCATCAAGGATGAGAAGTTTTTCATACACACACACATGCACACTTATTGTATGTGTGTACATGCCAACCTACACACATATATCAAGGTTCTTATTTCCTCCTGCTAAGTGCTGCAGCCAAGCTCAGGAAAAGTTCACTGATGGCTTCCCTCTCATCCCCCAAGTATATGTGTAGCACTGGAGTATGCAGCTGTGGAAGATTATCAGTCCTCATTCCAAGTGGTCCCTTTCTATGATGTAATAAAGCTTAGCTATATATAAAAAGGCCTAAATACCCCAAAAGCAGCAGATCCCATCTGATCCTGGAAGCTAAATAGGGTCAACTCTAGTTAATACTTGGCTGGAAGACCACCAATGAATACCAGCTACTATAGGCTATATTTCAGAGGAAAGAACTGGCAAGACCACTTCTGAGTACTCGTTGCCTAAGAAAACCCTATGAAATTCATGGGGTTGCCATAAGTTGACAGGAGACTTGAAAGCACATACATACACAGACATACTTGATTGCTGTATTGGAGAGTAATTGGTGAATGCTGGGTGGAGTGGCTGGCAGTTTGCTAGAGAGAAGGCTTATATCCTAATTCCTACAGTTCCTCTCACTGACAAACACTCACCTGGGCTGCAATTAAGTTTGGAAAAATACAATGGAAAGCATTTATTAAACTGTATGGACTGGGATTGGGGAATGAAAGAGGAGACCGTGAATTTCTAGTGTGTTCTTTTGCAATTCAAGAAAGCCAAATGTGCATAGCACTGCTTTTTGAAAATGTAACAAGTACACATAATGTTTTATCAGCATTGGAGTGCCATGTACATTTCAGAATTCCACAAAATAAATAGTGGTTTCCAATGAAAATATGTTGGCTGTATGTTCCTCTACATTTAGGTTTGCCAATTTGCCAATCAGCAACTGGGCTTTTGAAAGACATACGTTATGTAATGGTTCATTTCATCATCATCCTATGGAAAGTATAATCAGAACAAGACTCAGACATAAGTAGGGGAAGTAATTCTCTCCCCCGCCCCTGCTCAGATGAATAGTTCTTATTCTTGCATATACTAAAACCGTGGTGTTATCTCGATGGTGAAAAAAATCCTCTCGGAATGCAAGGGGAATATCTTTTGTCCAGATGAGCTCCTGCAGCAATTTGTCATATTCAAAAGGAGAGGGGTCAGGACTTCCGGTTCCGTGGGCGGAGATGACGGTCGACCTGCGATGAGGCTCCGCAGGTTAGGCCTCCAAACGGGACTGCTTGAGGGCTGCAGACTAATTAACATCAAGTTTGGCAACTCTCAAGATACCCTGGTCGGGGAAGACAGGGTACAGGGACCAGCGTGAGAGCCCCGCAGAGGCTGAGAGCTGAGATGAGGGGGTAACCCCTGGTCCGGGATATCGGCGGAGCAGGGGCACGGTAGCCTCAGTCCCAGTTGCGGGAGCGTATGCTCTGAGTCTCCAGAAAGCCCACAACCTACGAGCAACAGAAGATTTTGCGGGAATTTAAACTGCGTACTCAAAGAGGTCAGAGAGATCTTTACCCAACAACAGTATTTGCCAGCAAATTGGCGACGATGCGGGGATAAACCGCACCGTGAGTAAGAAATCCTCCCCAGAGGAAAAGTAGAGAAAGCGGAGGGAGGAGTAGCGGTGCAGAAGAGAAGTGAAGAGACGGAGAGAAGGAGATTGGGAATAGTAAAGCTGTTGGCGGAGGTCGGAGAGTTTGGAGTTTGGAGAGTTTGGAGAGTTTGGAGAGTCTGGAGAGGGTGAGAACGAGAAGGAGGGAAGGCAAACCCCGCAGGGAACAGAGGAGTAACGGAGACTGGGGGCAGTAAAGCTAGAAGGCAGGAGTCGAGAGTCAGAGGGGGAGAGAACACAGACGAGAACGAGGCGGGGAGAAGACGAATCCCCAGAGAAAACAGAAAATAGACGTGAGGCCCCGGAGGAGAGAGACAGAAGGTGGGAGAGACAGAGACAGTAGGAGGGAGAGATGGAAGCCTGAAGGCCGAAGTTTGAGGATTCGAGAACGGAGGGAAAGAGACACAACAAAGGTGACCCCTCCAGGAAAAAAGTGGAGAGACGAGGACTGAGAACAAAAATAACAACAACAACAAACAAAAAAACCTGAAGACGGGAGTCGGGGAGCTAGAGAGGGTAGAGAACGAGATGGTGGAAAGGCGAATCCCAGGAGAAAACAGAGGAGTGACGGGGACTGAGGACACTAAAGCTGGATGGTGGAAATCTGTGAGGTCGGGGATGTAGCGAGCGAGATAGAGTGATAAATGAGCGAAGACGAACCCCCGGAGAAAGTCGAGAAGGGACGGAGACAATAAACCGTAAAGAGTCTGAGATGGTGGGAAGGTGAAATCCGAAAAGAAAGGGCAAGACAGAGTCAAGAAACCTCTAGAAAAAGTGAAGTGGGAAGAAGAAGGTAGTGTCCATTAAACTTTGAGAAAGTGGGGGGGCGAGAAAAGAAAAGAAAGAAAGAAGACGGAGGGAAAGTGTGGGTGTATAGTAAACAAATTATAAACAGTGCTTGTAAGTACATGCTGCGATTTGGATTAATAGAGAATAATCTCAATTTACTAATTTGAATAACTGCTTAAATTGATCACTTTGAATTGTATAATTGTATAATTGAAGAAGCTGGTCGAAAATTTTGATTTAATTTAATATGGTTCAAAAATGTGGTGGGAACATTGATAGAATTAATGAAATTGAACAGTATTAGTGATTAAGAACTAATTTTGAACTAATTATAATTTTATGCTGATGGTGTTTACTTTGAGATCTAAAGTCAGACAGACTGTAAAAGATATATGGGATACTGATTACATAAATATAAGGTGTTAATTGTATTAGAGACTTATCGGAATGATATTGGATTTCATAGTGTGATCAATAGATAGATTGAAAGTAAAAGACAGGCGAGACATTGATTATAAAAACATAAGCTGATAAGACGGGAGATTTTGTGTAAAAGGTTCTTGAATCCCTAGATATCTATTTAAACAGAATATGAAGAGAAAATAGATTGTGGAGTGAAGAATCGTTTAGAATTTATTAGAAAGGAACTAAATGAGCATAATCTAACTAACTGAAAAAGTTGCAACTTAAGGGGACTAAAGAGGATTAACGCCGCTACTCATAAAAATTATAAAAAGGTAGAAAAGATTTTGGATAAGGGTAAAGACGACGGAATTTAGAAGGGAAAACCAGAAATTAGAAATCTAAGAGTACTTGAAGAGACCTAATAGGAAAGGAGAGAACACAGAATAGGGAAGAGAAAACGGAACAATGGCATCAGGAATTAGGTCAAGGGCATACACTACATCACAAACAACGCTAACTAGAAGAGGGTCCATTGAAATGCCAAGTAAACAGGTTGATATGAACGCTCAGATTTTACAGGAACTACGAGAATTTAATCAGGAAATGAAACAATTTAAACAGGAAATGAAAGAAGAATTTAAAAATATGAAGAAAGAATTAAAACTAGATATTGAAAGATTGGGCAAAAGACTTGATAAACTTACAGGAGAAATGAAGGAGATAAAAACAGAGCTGGAAGAGGTAAAATGTAAGACGCGAACATTGGAGAAACAGTCTGAAAATTTGTTGGCGGAACAGGAGAAAGAAAAAAATCTTAGTTTGATTCTAGAAATAAGATATCGAGAAAAATGTATAAAACTGAGAGGAATTCCAGAAAAAATAAGAGAAAATCTGTTAGACAGGATAATCCCCCCATTAGCTCAGTTTATGGATATGTCAGAAGACTATCTACTGCAATATATGGACAAAATATTTAGAATAAGCTCTGAAGTTGCGAAGGAAAGAAAAATACCTAGAGACGTGGTCATTACATACACAAAAACTTCAATAAGAGATGAAATAATTCAACAAAGTTATTTGAAGAAACTGGTAACTGAAGAAAATGATATACAGATTTTTAAAGACACACCTCCGGAAATACTCAAGCGTAGACACGAATATAGACCCTTGACACAAGTACTACAAAGGAAAGGCATCAATTATAGATGGGAATGCATTGAAGGCGTATCTTTCAGCTACTACCAAAAAAGATACAAAATAAATACGGTGGAGAAGGTCAAGGAATTTTTGGAAAGAATGAGTAGAGATGATAAGGAGTATGATAGGAGAAAGAGAAAGAAAAAAGCTATAGGGGGAGAAGAGAAGAGAACGCTACCGGGTAGAGACAAAGGAAAAGAAGAGGCTCACAAGAGTGAACAAAGTGAGAAAGAGTTCAGATCAGAGGTAAGAGACAGGGAAGGCGATCGAAACAAACAAGAAATAGAGGAGATATCGCAGGAAGAGAAAGAAGAACTAGGGCAAGACTCGGATCTTTCAGGAATGGATGAAAGATCTAAAGAACTTTATATGGAATGGACGCAAAGCCAGAATAAAATGGACAACACTACTCAATGTAAAAAGTAAAGGAGGAACGGGTCTCCCAAACCTCAAATTATATTATATGGCCAACGGGATAAACTGGATTAGCGACTGGGTAAATTTAAGAAATGTGAGAACAATAAATCTGGAATGTGGTAATCAGAAATTCGGAACTCATGCGTATCTTTGGTACGACAAGATAAGAGCAGACAAAGAATTTGAGAATCATACTGTAAGGGGACCTCTATTGAACATTTGGTGCAAGATAAAACAGAAATTCTATAACAACATTCCCTTATGGGTATCACCCATAGAAGCATTCCAAATTAGATGGAAAAAAGAGAAGACTGGATGACTTACGACCTGATAAAATGGTCTAACGAAGATTGCTGTCTAAAAACTAGGGAAGAATTAGATACCCAAGGATACAGTATGCAATGGCTAACTCATGTCCAACTAATACATAGATTCAGAGAAGATAAGGGTACATACGGATTCTCAAAGGTGAAAAATGAAATAGACAAGATCATCTGTGAACAGGGAAGAGGTAAAATAGCCAAAATTTACAAGGTGTTGCTCGAAAGAGAGTTAGAGAAAGACCTGATTACAGACTCTATGATAAGATAGGCTAGAGACATAGGAGAAGTTATTAGTTTGGAAGAATGGGAATGTGCTTGGAATAGAACCAGCAGCTTTACGGCAAATCAAGACTTAAAAGAAAACTTCTTAAAGATAGCAAACAGATGGTACCTGACACCAGCAAGGTTAAGCAAAATATATAAGTTAAACAATAAGAAATGCTGGAAATGCAAAAAGGAGGTGGGGTCCCTATACCATATGTGGTGGGGGTGCTCTAAGATAAAAAGATTTTGGAAAAAAATGCATGAGGCCATACAAAAGATATTTGGAGTTACATTTCTATTAGATCCTAAACTGTACTTGTTAAATATAACAATGACATTAGAGAAACAGATAGAGAGAAAATACTGGAGGGTGATTCTTTATTTAATAACAGCAGCTAGATTAAAGATAGCAGCGGTTTGGAAAGCAAAAGAGGCACCAAACATAGAAGAATGGTTTGATAAGTTGATGGAGATGGAGAATAGTGCTAAACTGACACGGATAATAAATAATGGTAAGACAGAGGAAGTGAGAGAGGAATGGAAACATATCACTGACTATTTGCATAAAAGAGGGAGAACCTAAATTATGTGAGAGGTACTGAGCAAAGGGGAGGGTTCCAGAAAGTTACGAAGCAATTGAGTAAAAGCAGAAAATAAATGGCAAATTACACAAAAAAAAGGAAATACGTAATAAGGTACACAAGAGAGATTAACAATATATTTTGGATCAAAGATAAAGAAAGAGGTAAAGGTGAATAAATCCTTTGGGTCCGCAATCTGGGGAAGTCAAGTGGGAGAGAGGAAAAATAGAGAAGTTTTTAGAAGAAAGAAGACACAAAAAAGGAAGAAAAATTCTTGACGGGAGGCAATAAAAGTAACAGAATGAAGAATGTAAAAGAGATGATTGTGGTTGTATAAAAGGTCAGGATTACAAAAGATGCATGATTATGTTTTATGTATAATAAATATTGTACTGTGTATTATGAATAATTACGTACAATGTACTAAGTATCATGTGTAATGTATGATGATGTAGGAAGTATGAAGTGTCTGGACAAATAAAAATATATTAAAAAAAAAGAAAAAAAAAAGGAGAGGGGCCAGAAACTCCAAGTACGTCATGATAACAGCCTTCACTGTTTATTGTGAAGTGTTTTTTTAAACACATACACACACACAAATGTGCATTCCAGCCCATTTGAACAACTGATTCAAATTGGAGCACATCCCAGAAGTCAAAATGTGATTGGTTGGACGTGCGTGGGAGCGGACTTGGTGATGAAGTGGCCAGAGCCACCATTGCTGATTTTCACGGAAGCAATTGTGTGCCATTTTCAAGCAGTAGAGAGAGAGAAAAAAAAACAATTAAGCAGGAGATCACTCTTGCACATCTCTGATTTAACAAGGGGGGCAAGGGAAATGGAGGGAACTTTGAGGGAATAATAACACACATAATTCACTTGCAGCCACTGTCTTTACTTGTGGGCATGTTCACAGGCATGTGTGAACTTCAAACACAGATAGCTTCCCATGCCAGCAATCTTGCAAATGCATTGTGGAGTCAAATGAATGCTGCTGTGATGGTGAGTTAACGCACTATTTTCTGCAATTAATTCTCCTGTCTAGTTGAGCACAGTGATTCTCAAACAGTGGTGCATGGGATACAGGAGGGTGACGTTCTAGAGAAGGGAAAATTTGAGAGGTAGAGGCTTCCACTAGCCAAGACCTGGGTAAGCTGAATGTTCTCTGGAAAAGGACCTTTGCTAATTCAGAACAGAATTGTTGGGATGGCTAAAATCCTGTACTTCTGCATCATACAAGTCAGATTTGGGATAAAGTAAGCTTTGGAAAAGCTATTGCTTGCTATGATTGTTTCCTGAATCTAGATTTAGCAGTCAGACAGAGGTGGGTTCTTTCATGTCATTTCTGATGATACTGTTGGAAAAGTGGTATGAATGTGTGTGTGTGTGTGTGTGTGTGCGCGCGTGCCTTCGAGTCTCCTGTTGACTTTGTGGTGACCCCATGAGTTCCCTAGGGTTTTCTTAGGCAAGGAATACTCAGGTGGTTTTGCCAGTTCCTTCCTCTGGCAGTGACCACAAATGCTGCTGTCAGCCAAATTTGGTGGTATGGAAAACAGCCCAACTTGGCTCGGACAGTAATTCAAATAAAAATTCAAAACAGCATTTTTGTGTGGTTTTCGAATGTGTTGGAAGAAAATTACTGAAATTACTAATTGCTACCTTTGAGAGGAAACATTTTGCCATGATGCTGGGAGGGACTTTAGAACCCTCCTTTCTAGTGGCAGGGGCATACGCTGAGATTGTTAGACTGCAAACCCATCAGTCCTAGCAAACATGAGTAGGATAATGGGAACTGCAGTCCAACAACTTCCTCATCCTTGTCCAATGGGGTTCTCTCTTTAGATCAGACAATGAAGGAAGGGATAATTCATGACAATATTAACTAAACAAATGAAAGTGGCCAGTCCAGACAAAGGTAAAAAGTTATCTCTGAACCCTATTGATATTATGAGTGAATTAAATATACACTTTCAAACTGAAACTGAAGAGCAGAATCATATTGAGTATTATACTGGTATATATTAACTGAAGATTTAAGAGAAGAGCAATATCATAGCAGACTACATGTGCAATCAAGAAATATGAAACCAGGGTAGATTAATGGAGCATTGCACCACGAGGGTTTTCGTTGGTTGTTCTCTCTGGTAAAGATACCAGCAGTCCTATGAAGAATTAAGAAGGGTCTTCACATGGAGCATGATATATTTGTATATCTGTCACCATTCTGGCTGCTGTACTGCCACACTTGTGACTGATAGTTCCATGTCTCTAGGGAGCCCTTTAGACTAGCAGGCAGAAGCAAAACAAAGCAGAGTTTAGATGGGAAGAGACTATTTATAGGCTCACTATAAAAAAAAACAAAAAACAACACTTAATTTAATTTTCTTTTTCTTTTTTTGAAAAATACCACTGTGAGTTTTCTCAATAGAATCCACTTAAAGCATTAGAAAGGGAAAATAGTTTTCATACTTTTTTTTATTTCTCTCTAATGTTGACCTCCTTGTCACAGTTAGTAATATATATTAGTCGAAGTTCATGTTTGTTTATGTAAGACCATTATTTTTTGCATATTTAAGCACTGTGGTATTTCAGAAACTCTTTTCTTATTTATTTCATAGTGTGCAAGCTGCTCAGTTCCCTTGTAGTATCTTCAGCTTCATATACAGTACTACAATTGTTAAAAAAAGAAAGAAATGCAAATAGAATTCTACCTGTTCCCCATTTGGTAAGGTTGTAGCTTATATTGGCTATATCTTTGGAAGGACTTCCCTTGAGCCTCTGGTATTTGTTTTGGGAAACATGGGGGAGTCAGTCTAAAGCACTGTTTTATGAAAACAGACTTACTATCCTTACTGGGAAAGTTTGATGTGAAACAGAAATGCACCATGCACATAAGGTAGGCAGATACACTGTTACTTCACTTTACATGTGTGATGCCTTAGTGTGCACTCATGCAATGCCTGAGGACTCTCCGGCTCCCCCTGCATCAGCAGAGCTGTTTTGGGAGGGAGCCGCCTTTACCACCAAGGAAGGTTAGAGACCCCTCAGAATGTTGCAGGCAGTGTTACCTGCGTTGGGAGGAGAGGGGTGGGGCCAAAGGCCATATAAGGCCCTGCCACCCCTCGACTCCTCCTCTTCAGTCAGAATCATTGACCCACCCTCCCACTGCTTGAATAGTGTGATAATTGGTTGCTTTGGAGCCGGGTAGGAATCCCCCCCCTTTTCTCAGGGTTTTTTTCACCTACCCCATACTAGGATAGTGGCATTTGGAAAATTGGCCAGGGTGCTGTCTAATAGGTTAATTCTCTCTTATTATGGTGGAGAAGGGGGAGGTATAGTTTCGGTGGGCACCTTGGCACCAATTTTGGTGAAGGTAGGGTCTCTGGAAGAGCCGCTTCAGGTTGTGTGGCCTAAGGGGACAGAAGAAGACTCACCTTGGGGTTGGCCTAAAAGATAATCCTTCACCCCAACCCGTGCGTCTTGGATGAGGGACTTTTGGGTTAACCGAGATGTGGGCCAACTGGTGAGCAACCCCAGGCAACTGGGGTTCCTCTCCAGGACCCAGGTGTTCACCTGGGAAGGCTGAGGGGTGTGGTCTAGCATAGACCTACTGCCTCAGCTGGTCCCTCACCAGGTTGCTTCCCCCTGCTGAAGATCTTAGAGGGTATTAAATAGCTTGAATTTAATAAAATACTTTATTTCACCCCATTTCATGTGTGTGGTCTCATTATTCCCGCGATCAGCCAGCAATACTGCATTTGTGAGATGAAATCTTGGGGTTCCTATGCCTGGGGATTCCCCTTAATTGTGCCTCCTTTGATATAGCTGCCACCACCCTTTGAATTCTACACCCCCTTACAACACAGTCCAATGTGGGGTTTCCTTCTCTATTTTCTGCCACTTGCAGAGATTTACCTCCCCTTAACTTCTATCCTGAAGAGGAGAGAAACAACCAAGCAAAACAGGGCACATGTACACATCAGCTGGAGAAAAATCAGAAAAAGCTTATTTATTCGAAGCAGAGTCCATAACATGCAGATAGTTCACATGGAAAGACTCTTCCTTCTCAGGTACATTCTTAGAAGTTACAGACATAGTTAAGCATTCAGCCAAGTGGGAAAATAAGTATAATTCCCTAATGGAATCTAACTAATACATTCCCTGATCTACTCACTGAGCATGAAGTTCAGTCTGTTGAATTCAGAGGAGGCTGTGAGCCAGGGCTGCCCAGCCCATCCCCAACAGCCTTCCTCCAGCAGCCTAAGTTTCTTACCCCAGGATGCTTCTTTGTTGTCTTTGTTCATCTCATCTCATCTTTTCTCTTTGTTCATCTCTCTACCTGAGATGAGTCCCCCCTCCTCTCTTCTCTGCTGCCTGCCTCATGGCCCTAAGGCAGTATTTATTACTTTGTCTTAGAAGTTCCTGGAAGAACACCACTCTGTCTTGATTGGTCACTTGTCCCTGCTGACTTGTGACATCTGTGATGATGCTCACCCTAAGGTGTTACTTTTCTCCAGACCCTAGTTAACCCTTCCCCCCCCGATGCTGCGCTGGGAGATAATGGGAAATGGGGTCTCTCCCATTATCACAACATGTATTATCAGATCTCAAAAAAAAAAATAACTCAGGCCCTGGCTACACAACAACAACAACAACAACAACAACAAATCAATTTGGGAGGTAAAAAATTCAAAAAGGCAGTGTCATTCAAATGCGTATGATCTGCCTACATGATTTTTTACCCCCCTAAACTCTGTATGACTCCCCCTTGCCCAGTTAGCTGGAGCAAGTGATCCAAGCAGAGGTTTTAAATCTCGCACCACTTTTTAAAAAAATTTTAAAAGGTGCCTTTTACATGGTTCTCTGCATTTACAATATAAAATAAAAATGAATAAATGTAAAAAAATCTCCATTTCATGGACTTACTGGACTCTCGCTTAGCTGGGAATCCAACATGGTGGCTGCTCCCAAATCCCCTCTTTGCTAGCCCCACCCTCTCTTCTCAGCCAGCCAATCAGATTACACTGACTGTTCATATGTGTATGAACGGGGTGTACAGACAATCAATAATTCAAACAGTTGTACAGATTTTCAGTCGAGGTCCTCTAATCTTCCTGAACACCGAATCCGCATAGTTTATAGGGGATTCACTAACCCCCTTCCGAAAGACACGAATGTATCTGAACGGCCGTGTGTACACATTTTATCGATCTTTTGAACACTGAATGGATTTTTTTTCCATTGTGTAGACATGGCCTCATTTTGCCTCCCTGTACACTTCTAATGAAGTCACAGAATATGATTTGTATCTAGAATTTCAATAAGGCAAATGTATGTGCAAGGAATATGGCTGATTGGATCTGAGTAAAAAAGAGCCACAATATATGAATTACACCAAAGATGGACTCTAATGAAAAACTATCATAGGGTTTTCTTGGCAAGATTTTGTCAGAGGAGGGTTGCCTTTATCTTCCTTTTAGGCTGAGAGATTGTGACTTGCTGAAGGCATCCAGTGGATTGCCATGGCTGAGCAGGCAATCAAACCCTAGTCTCCAGAGTTGTAGTCCAACTCTCAAACCACTAGACCATGCTGGATCAGTCTTGCCTTGTTGACTTTATTCTTTACTAGAATGCCCATGTTCTAATCATGTGTTTAAAAATAGAAAAATAAGGGTTGAATACTGTCATATCTTCAAAGTTAAGACATAAATAAACTGTGTTAACTGAGACTAAATATGTGTCAGGCTCATCCATGAAGTCTGGGTATTAAGTAGGCTCCATGGAGGATCCTGACATGAAGTTGGTAGAGGCTTGAACCTGCTTCCCTTGTGTGGGCCTCTCAGCTCTTGGGCATGGGCCAGCCCTCCCTTTTTGGCCTGGGAACGCTGTACTCCAAGACAACTCAAGGTCAACCACCTGGAGGTGTCTGGGCGCTAGAAACCTCCCTGTGTGCCATTCTCACACTGTGAGGTTTTATCTGGGGATGGGGGTGTGTTGTCTTCAGTTTTGGTTTTGGCCATGTTCATGTCATATGTATCCTTGCTGAATAAAGATTTCTTATTGAGTAAATGAGAGCGTGTATTCCTGGTACATCACAATATGCACTTTTTCTTCTTCAGAATGAAAGAAGTGTCAGAGTATGATGGGATATGTAGTCTTATATATTCATGCTGTAAAGAGATACAGAGCAAGCAAACCAACATGCTTGCCTACAGGGGGCATACTGGTGTAAACAAGACTGCAGCCAGCTGGCCTATGTTATGGGAACGTAGCCTTGAAAGTTTTCTAATCTTCATGAGAACTGTCTGTATGTCTCACTGAGGCAGGATGTTTACTCTATGTATTTGAAGCTCTGTAACCAATTCTAAGCTGTCTGTTGGACATGCAGTAATCGATGCTGCTACATCCTGTTAATTGCCACAGAGATGATTCTCTGTTGTTTCTGTATCTATTTTAAATGTTTTAATAAAGTGCAGTAGTTTAGGCACCACCTGAGTGTCTGTATGCTTTATTGGATGTTTTATGGCTAATGCTAGGGCAAATGGGTTTTTCTGCTACTCTGCTACAATTTTTGGCTGTCTGGATCTCTCTGAGCATGTACAGAGTGTCCTGTGTGCTATACCACATCAAGAAGTTCTCCCTTGGACCAGAGCAAGGGCACCAAAACCCTATCTGCCATAAATTCCAAATGATCCACTGGCAAACCATGTATTTCTACCTACCCATCTCTGAACTGTAAAAGTTGTCATAATAATAAAAGCCCGGACTATCCCATTAGAATTATTAAGAAAATAGACAATCCCAAGCCTTTGTATATAATTAGCACCACTCTTTTTTAATATATCACTCAGTATATTAACTGACGTATCATTATAGCATATGCATCTTGAATAAAAGAACAAATCTCTGTGGCTGAATTGATCCTGCATTATTTTCTTCTTTGGAGAGAAAACTATCATACCTGTGTGTATTGTGAATGATATTCAAACAGCATAGTATGGAAAATTCTATTAATATGTCCTTAGTAATTACTTCAGAAGGAACAGGTGATGGCAAAAAAACTTTTTCAGAATGTGTTTTCTATAGTTGCATTCTTCACTTTGTGATAATTGATTTATCATTTCAAGATAGTCTGTCTTCTTGCATTTATACATTAAAGACTCTCCTATTGAAAATGACTGAAGAGTTGAGGCTCTTCAGAAGGTTGCCATAGTGAATACAGAACAAAACTAAATTAAAATGGCAATATGGAATAGAAATCCTCTTCATTATCAAAAGCCCCAAGTAAAGTATTTCACCTGAAGTAAATAAATCCTGGGATAATCAGTAAGTATAGATTAGAGCAATAATGCTGACCTGGGTTGTATAATGTTATGTTGCCAATTTAATTTAGATATTTTTAATGTACAGTCCCCCCCCCAAAATTTGTGTGGGGTCGATGTGATGGGCAGCTAGATGTATGATTGGGAGTAGTGTGTTCTAGGAGCCAATCCTCTGTCAGGAAACTGAAAGGGAAGGGGTTTCTGGGTGTTTTAAGTATCCATGACAGTTGGAGAGAGTCAGTTAAGTGTCAGTTAAGAACAGAGTCAGTTGACAAAAGGAGGCTGGAGCAGAAGGCTCTGTGTGCATATGTTGTTTGAGAGGCATGGATGAGATAAAAATGGTGTGCAGAGATCACTAATTTGGAATAGAGGAGTGAATTGACAAAGAGCGAATGAGGCTGGGAAATAAGGAATGACATTAAAAGGATATAAGTTCTAGTGAAAACAAATGATTCCACTCTGAAGAATGTGTATTCCCTTTAATAAAATTGTCCTTTGTTATTAATATAAATATAGACTTCAGCTCATTTCTAAAAAATAAAGATAATTAAAGGTAAGCTACCGTAACACACTATACATACATTTAGGTTAAAGGTATGCCCTTGGTTAGAAAGAGGAACTATAAGGGAACTTTATAGGAATTTAGGTGGAAAGAACAGAGGGTAAAGAGGCGGCCAGGCTGAGCCCTGAGGTAAAGTGAGGCTGCCATATTGCAGTTGTCCTCAACCACCTTGGTGTGACATGGAGGTGGGATTCCTGCATCACAACCGTACCTGCAGTATCAATTAGCCATTGGGAAAAAAAAAAGTATTTCTAGGCATTTCCCTAGGTCCTCCAGTGGGTGACTTTATGGTAACTTCTGCTGGAAGTTACCATAGAGTTGTGCTGGAGATACCTAGATAGGCAGCCTCTCTAGGCATTTCCTAGGTCATCCACTACAATTCTATGGGGTTTGCTATTACCTGTAGTTTCAAGTATTTGCAGTAAGTCTAGGAACATATTGCCTTCAGATACAGTGGGTGACCTGTATTACTCGCTCAGCCTACCTATGGACATTTGAAAGCCTGTTAACAAGTGTGTGGGCTGATCTTTGTCTGATTTGTAGTGTGGGGCTGGACTTTCAGGTGTTGATGCAGCAGTGAGGGGGCAATCCACAGGAAACTGGCTCTAAAACTTTTGCTATGAAGAGATTATTTAAGATAGTATAACACATTAAACAATCACACAGTATGTGACAATCTAAAAATTGTTGTTGCCATCAGGACAAATCATTGGAGCACATGTTTAGGAGCCCACTCAGCAGAATAAGTGAAGAATAAAATGTGGCCTATCTGGCTCACCTTACTTGGAAATACCTGAAATAATATGAATTACCACTTAAAACAGCTGCTCTGTCCTGTAGGTCCAGAGCCTAAAATAACCCAGCTGGACCACTGAGTGAAAATGAATGTGATGCCTTGAAGGCTTCAGTTTTGATTTAAAATAAACAAATAAATAAAGGAGAAGAAGAAGAAGAAGTAAACATTAACAGTCTAGGCCTTCTATTTACAATATATGATTGAGAGTGGGTGGGCAATGCCTGTTGAAATCTTAGCAACCTAAGCAACCTAACAATAGCTGGATTTAAATTCCCTTTCTCACCATTGCTTTATAAAAAAAGCTATAGTGCAACCATACTGTGTTGTGTTCAGTTATCATCACTACATCTCAAAAAGGATATTGTACAGGTGCAAAGGGAACAGAATATGGAAAGAAAAATAATCAAGGGACTGGATTTATTTTAGTTTAGAAAAAGGTAATTGGGCTGTAATAAAGAGGTATACATGTCTAATCAGTGTGGAGTAAGTAGATAGAACAGAGACTGGAAAGTTATAGATTTTCCTTGGTTTTTTTTCCAGGCTGTAAGGCCCTGTTCTGGAAGAGTTTACTTCTGACGTTTTGCCTGCATATGTGGCTGGCATCTTCAGAGAATTCTCAGAAGAGAATTCAGAGGATTCTCTGAAGATGCCAGCCACAGATGCAGGCAAAATGTCAGAAGTAAACTCTTCCAGAACATGGCCTCACAGCCTGGGAAAAAACAAGGAAAATTGGGGGTTGGACTGGATGGCCCTCATGGTCTCTTCCAACTGTACAATTCTATGATCTATGGATGCTGGCCATGAAAGCCTTCAACTGCACGTTGGAAAGTTACTTTTAAAAAAGTACTTTTTACTTTAAGCTCTGGTGACTTTTTTAAAAAAAGATGTTATTTTCTCTTTCTATTTCTTCAAGGTAACTAAAATAGTTACTTTAAATTGCATTTTTTTTAAAAAAATATATTGAATTCTACAGTCCATTTCTCTGTGGGACAAAACACACTCTCCTCCCATTCATCTTAATGTTTTCTCAACACTCACAATGGTGAGCAAGCCAGAAACACATGGCACAGCATGAAGCATAGTTGAAAACTTGAATCAAGCAATATTCCTCCACCATTTAGAGAGACCACACTCCCTATCAATACAGTTATTGATACACAGTGAAAATAGTGAAGTTGTCCCTTTTTAAGCTACAGTCATCAAGTAATGTATTTACACCTTTCCTTACTGGGAAAAAATATTACTTAATTACTCCTAAGCTATAGGGTCAAACCATTAGTTTCGCCCTCAATTCAATGATCTCCACTTTTTTCTCTCTCTTTTCCCACTACTCAGCTCTTTTTATTCTCTCTTTCTCTCTCAATCTCCCTTAACATCCTTGTGCTACCTACCCTGACAGCCCCCATCTTGGAATATCAAATAAGTGGCTATATTTAATAATTGGCTAATGTGGCCATCCATGTGGTTACAGGTAAACAAGGGACCCCCAATACCAAGGGAAGATTCACACAAAATCAAGGGAAGGTCCTTTCGAAATTCCCTAAAACAAAACACTCAAGTAAGACATAACATCTGGAAGTGAGTCAATCACTAATCAACTCAGTGATAACAAGAGACCTTATTGCTCATGAAACAAGATCCTTCTCCCTTCCGACAAAAGACCTTGCCTGTTTCCTATTCAATTCCAAAAGTATCAACCATTAACAATTGTTAACTCTTCTGGAATATCCATTGTTTTGGCCTGGGAAATTATGAAAACAATTGTGTTTCACTCAAAACTCCTATCCTTTCAGGGGAACTATTTCATATAAATAGCACCTCAAAACACCACCAAATTGTCTACAATTCCTCCTCTTACATCCATGATGCCAGTTTTCTGCTAGACCCTCAGAGAGCAATTCTGAGCCTCTTCTGCAGGAATCTGTGCTCTACAGGACAGGTGTTGTATCACCCATCATCCCCTCAATCTATTCCCCTAACAAGATACTTTGTCTGAAGTCTGAATGTATGCATGAATGCTGTTACTTTTAATTTTCCAATAAAGATAATTTAATTATACTTTTTGGCTTAGACTCTCCTCCTTAGTATTGATATACCTAGGTTAAAAGGTCCCACTGTTGCTCATCCTCTCACTGCCATAACTGAGCTAATTAAATATTCCCCATTTTAATATTTAGACATTAGAGGGTCCCCACAGACCCCACACAATTTGGGTAACACTTGTACTCATTCAGGTTGTATAGGCTTGGCCTAGGTTACAAACCCATTTGTCCTCCACCCAATTCTGTTTTTTTCAATCTCTGTTACTTAACTTTTTTTTTTCACTCGGGACTTTCACTTCACCCCCGTATTCACTCAGCCTCTCCATATCTTAAATCTCTTTGCAACCTATTACTTCTCCCCAAAAGCTGACCTATTCTAATGTGCACATGTGTGAACATTATGTAATCTATTTGCTCATTCTGCAAATCATGTCAATCATGGTGGGTCATGAAAATGTTGGCAGCACACAAGTATGTGTGTGTGATCTCTCTCTCACTCACTCACTCTCTCTCACACACAAACTTTCACAGTTGTTTTATAGGCAGAGAACAGAAAATTTAGAATGTCTTGCTGGGATAGTGTTTCAGGTCTAAATGTAGTGAATTCATAAAATATGGATGAGTTTCTCCTTCATATGTATAGGGTGTGCTGGGATCTCTCTTTTGTTTCTTATAGTGGTGTGTGTGAGTGTTTTAAACAACTTTTTTTCACCTGTAGTCTGAAGTGATATATTCCAACAATGCTATTATACAAGCTCTTGTATAGCTCTGCTCCACAAGGGAATGCTTATGACTTTGTGTCAGAGGCAGAAAGATCAATCATGGATGGTCTAATCAAGATAACTCCCTGTCATGCTATTTTTCTATGTTCACAAACCCCTGTAAACTTTTGTGTGGTTGCACTTTGCTGTGATTTCAGTTCATTTTTGGTGGACTCTGATACACTAGAGAGCAATGTTTCTGCAATATACTTTCAATGAAGGACAGATCTTTGACTAATTGAAGGTTATTGTTAAAAATATCCATACTTTCCCCAGGCAGTCATTATACAGAAGATTGCATTTACTGGACCAAGACCTAAACTGAAACCAAAGATGGGCAATTCCTGTTCTAGCCTTGAAGTTGCGCAATGATTCCAGTGCTGTTCCTAGGGTGAGTAATTAGGTTTTCTCTCCAAACCTCTCCAATTAATTGCCTGCTTCTGTGGAGGCGTTTTATAAGGCTATTGTTCTTTCTGAAGTTCAAGCTCTGCTTGTTATACTGTAGCAGGAACCCTGATATCACTGATGACTTTTCACAGGAAATAGAATTGTCTATTGATCTTGTCCACATAGTGGGTGGTTAATTTGGCTAACAAGGTGTTTGCACTGCTAACAAATACCTGCAGGATCATGTCCTTGAGTTCTTATTTGAAATATTTAAAACCATTTTTTGAGTGTCAATAATAGATTTAACAAACTAGAAAGTGTGACATAGACTTGGCCTGATTTAAATTTCTCTTCTTACACAAAAAAGATCATATAAGGAACATGAAGAGTTATATAAAGAAACATATGATAGATAGATACATAGACACACAAAATCCATAGTCACCACAAACATGAATTCCTTGCATTAAAAATTTGTTTTCTTAGACCCAGTCAAAGATTCATCTAGTCCAGAGCTCAGAAAAATTAGCTTTTTGGGTGACAGCTCCCATAATCCCACAGCCAGTATAGCCAATGCTCATGCTGTATGGGGAACAGTGAGAGATGTGGCCCAAAAATAAAATTTCTAAACTCTGATCCACTGATCTAACATTTTGGATCCAACAGCAGCCAGCCAGTCTGTGTGTGTGTGCTTCCTTTGGAGCTTACATGCAGGTGCTCATGCATGGAGTTCTCTCTCTCTCTCTCTCTAAAAAAAAAAAAAAAAAAAAAAAAGTAGGGTTAGCTATGTTGGGTATTTAAAAAAATCCAATGTGTGAAGTACACATAGTGGTGATACCTTTAGCATGCCAACCAGGAGACGCAGAATTCATTATGCTAACTTTCAAATTCCATTGGTTTCGTTGTGAACAAAGATGGCCTTTTAAAAAGTACAGGGAAGAAAAGTGACAGTGTTAGAGTCACATGTCTGAATTTGTTTGCCTAATGTTGTAGAGATATGGTCTATGAAGTCAGGAAGTTCAGGCTCTGCCTGTGCCAGAAACAACTGCGTGGGAATTGGGAACAAAAACAATAAAAGATGGCAATAAAATATCCTTTCTATATTTTGCAGCCCCACAGTCTGTTGGGTATTTTCTTTTCTTTTCTGTTGTTTTGTTTTATCATCCCTGTCCAATGTAGAAGCCAATGATAGCTAGTGTGATGATATTTTCACCCTCTAGTTGATCTAATAAAGGTACCATTGTAATGTATTCTGTCATTGTGTCTCCCCCAAGCATATTGCCCCTTCAACAATGAGACTTTCTATAAATTTACTTTGTTTAACTATCATGGAGATCTATCCTCTGTAGATATAGCTAAGTCTTTATACAAAAAAAGTCATGGGATTATAGGACACTCAATCCCCAGCAGAAGCTAAAAACTATCTCAGCAGACTTAGTAGCAACCCATTCCCATGAATACTCACACAGAGTGTTTGATGTCCAAATAAGCAGGAAGCACTTTTATCTTCAAAGTCAAACAGTTGCACTCTACACACACACACACACAAATATTTACAATTGAAGGAGAAACTGCTTCACCAGGCATCACAATTCACAAGAAGAGAGTGAGTTTTGGACTAGGTCACACACATGCATGTGCGTGCGTGCACACGCACACACATACACAGGACATTGCCCTCTAGTGGCATGACTAGGCATGACTTGGTAGTTCCTGGAGTCAGCCATTATGACTCAGCATGATTCTGCAGTTGTTTGGCCATTTTATAATGGAGTTCAGTCTCTAACTCCTGAGAAAAAATCAATTACATTGCAGGCTAATGATGTACCTTGTAATGAGTTCAAAAGTTCAGGAGAAACTGCTCTATTTTCCAAGTTTTGAAGAAAACATGAATGCTGCTTAAAGCGGAAGCCACTGGAAATATGGTTGAAATGGTCCAATGTTCAAGAAGGGTGCCAGAAAAGCAGGACATTTTTCAGCTTGTCTCCTCAGCAAGATAGTTAAACATAACAGTGTCTTAATAGGTCTTCAGTGATTATTAACTCAGACTGGCTTTCATCAGTTACACACAGATGAGAATAACACCAGTTTTAAACCTAATATCCCATACATTTTTGTAATTGTTTTCTTGATCTCAGAGTAGAGGAAGAATGCAGATTGAAAGACTAACAGGAATTAAAATGACTAGCAGCACTACTATGACACTACAAATGACAAGAAAAGGGGGTGTCTATGTTTGACTTAAGAATTAAAATGTATTTTATTTCTTAAGTCTAATGTATAATATTAATATATTTGAGTTGGCTTGTTCTTGCTGAGAGGAGAGCCACACCTTGATCATGTCTGAATTACAACCGTGTGCATTTTAAATCCCAGTGGCTGCTAGCAGAAGACAGTCTTCCCCATTACTTTAATTAATCTCTGCTCATTATCATCTTTGACTATTCCTGTGAACAGGGAAGTCAAAGGAGAAGAGTAATAATTAGCCAAAGGTGTTTTTTTTTTTCCTGGATTAATTTGCGGGAAAGTGAGACATTAAATATTTTCTCTCCCTGGCAAAGTCCTTTGATCTGTAACAATGCTGATGACATCCATGAATCAGCACCTGGAACAAACTCTTATGGGGAATGCAAATGTGGAGTGGAATATCACCATTGTGTTAGCCAGCTGCTCACTTATTTCTCAAAGGATAAAACAATATTACCTGGCACATATTGCTGTCTTGTCCTACAGATATTCCTCAAAGGGAATATAAATATTCAGTCTGGGGATTAGTGATGTGTAGATTTGGAATGAAGGAATGGACCATAGCTCAATGTTACAGGGCATACAGTACTTTATATGTAGAAGATCCCAGCTTCTGTCCTTGACATTTCTAATTCAAAAGATGAAGTAACAGGAGATGTGAAAGTCCCCTCTCTGTCTGAGACCCAAGAAAGCCACCGTCAGCTAGAGTAGACCTTAGTGGTCTAGATGGATGCACAGTCTGATATGGCCTAAGGCAATTCTGTGCATTCTTATGTGTGATTTCTCTTCTCTTCTCTTCTCTTCTCTTCTCTTCTCTTCTCTTCTCTTCTCTGGGCTTGCCTGCACAAGGGGAAGAAACTCACCTCAAACCTGGTGCAATCAGTCCAGATGATGCATGGCTAGTTTCATAGCAAAACTGTGTTTAATTTGATTTTAGCCCTTAATTCAAATTGAGAAAATCCCAGGTTACGCTGCATTTTCCAGGAAACTCCACTGTGGCCTTGGTGTTTTTTAAGTATGGACAAATGGATTGTGTTGGATCTGAGGTGATCCAGTTGTCCATACATCAAACACACTCAATGGGACAGATTGGTGATGGCAAGTGTTGCCATTTCCTGTCCTCCTCAGTGATCAGCTCTGGAAAGGTGTTGGATCCTCCTTAGGGCCATTGCTGCCTTGCTGGCCAAGGAGCTCCCTGGCAGAGCCTTGCCAGTAATGTTGCTTATGATGAGGTCAGAATGGGATGCCCAACCATACAATCAATGAGGAGAGTGTTGATCACATGGTCGGGTGACATATTCTGACCTCATCAGAAGTGACATCACCAGCAAGTCTCTGCCCAGGAGCTCTTGTCTGGTTGAGGCAGTGGCTGTGACAGCCCCAACAAGAGGACAGGGCACCGGTGCCGATGCACTGTCATCCTGGAGACTGTCTGGTTGCATCACTTTTGTACTGGTGTGTGTGGTGCTCATGTGGTGAATCTCTGTACAAAAGAAGGTGGGGTTAGAAATTATAGTCCAAGGGTTGTACATCAAACCCAGAACAAGTGGCACATTCTTGGTCCTTGACTGCTCTAAGTCCTTTAACAAATTAAGCCTGACAGAAGAGCAGTGAAACTCCAACTGATCACATCATGTGTTGGCCAGATGTTAAGCTAAGGTGCAAATGAAAAAAAAAAACCAACAAAACAAAACAGCAGAGCAAGCTGACATAGGGCCAAATGCCCCAGCTTGTCCTTGTTCCAGAGCCCTGCAGTCCAAACAATGTAGGGCATTTATCCCAATCTGTCCCCGGGCAGTCCTTACTACCACCGGGGCAGATATGGGACTGAAAAGGGAGCAAGATGAGATAGGGCCCAATAAACCATTATTAGAAAATACCCAATTTAATCTGGTACTTCCAGATCAGTCGCTACATGTCCATGGGAACCCATCCTGGCATGCTTTCCCTTGCTACTGTCGCCAGCTCCCTGGCTCTTCTAGAAGCCAGACAAGGGTCCCTCAGAATTTGACCAATTCTGGTCACATGCAGGGGGGTCTACATCCACATGTTGTGGCCCCATTTCCTGTCTTCCATGGCAGCAGGGGAAATGGTAATGGTGGCTGCAGCAACAGGCTGGCATTCCTGTGTGGACTCCGGCCTGTTTTCTTCAGGTAACAGGAGCAGAATGGGCTACCTCTGCAGCCATGATATGCCAGCAGGGAACTGATATATCTTGGCTGGCATAGATGTGTCCATAGTTAAGTGATCCAAGTGGTATACCTTTCCCCTAGATATGTACCATTTCAGGCTGTTGGTAGAGTGCTATGTTTGAATATTTCCTGTTAAAATAAATTTTCCTGTGTATATAATCTGAACACTGGAAAACTAAGGCCTTTTTCAGATGCCCTAAAACCCATCAGGGGAGGACGGGAGAGGTATGTGGCTATCGCACAGCAGGGGGTCAGTTTCGGATGATGCTATCCCTCTCCTGTCATCGTCTGTGTTACTTCCGTGTTCAATCTATTGCAAACACACCATTTTTACTCGTGGAATTTTTTCATGAGTAAAAAGTGGCGCCTTTTCAATAGATCGAACATGGATGTAACACGGACAATGATGGGAGAGGGACGGCGTTGTCTGAAACAGACCCCCTGCAACTCGATAGCTGCGTACCTCTCCCACCCTCCCCTGACAGGTTTTAGGGTGTCTGAAAAAGTCCTAAGTGGGAGAAATGTTCACTCTAACAATCTCACCATTTCACTGATACCCTACTTTTCAATTGGAAAAGCCTTCTCTGTAAGTTATTCAAGAAGTGTAAGCATGACCTAAAATATGCACTAAATCATATCACATAACAAGGCCTATAGACTTCTGAAAAACTTGATTTGGATTATTTGGAACTTCATAAGACCCCAGTAAAGGCCAGATGAATTTCCAGTTTTATGTGGCTAAGCAGAGGCAGACCACTTTCCTCCATAGTTAACTAACTAACCGACATATTTATTTCCTGCCATATATCTGGGAATCTTAGGTTGGCATAGAGTAAAATCAATTTAATGTAAATAATAATAATAATAATAATAATAATAATAATATTTTAAAAATATTAAATATATATTAAGTCATTTATTACGCAAAATCAGACAATTTGAAACCAGTTAAAATTGTTCAAAATAGAATGCCAGCCATAGAACATGTGCAAATTGGTTAAAATCATTAAGGCCCTGAAGGTTTTAAGTATCTTCAGATTCTGAAAAATGCCAAACTTTGGTAGGCAGTTCTAGCAGAGTTTTAATCAATGTAACTATTCAAATATACTTTTAATATGGTCATAATTGAGTGATTTGTTGCCAAGGCCATTCCCAGAAATCAGAAGTAACAATTAAAAACTTGTGTGGGTGTTAATACCACCAGCAATAAGAGCTATTGATGATATAATAAAGTTTTAATGGAGCCTATGTATAAAAGGACATTACACTGGAAAATTATTGTAATGTTCTGCAGATGTCACACGCTAGGTGCTTTTGGATGTGCATTTACCACACCAGACTTCAGTTCACATTCATTGTATGCACATTTCTTACTACTAAGCAAATCTAAAGTTTTTCATTTTGGTCATGCAATGTATCATGCCTCAGAAAGCCATATACAAAATGTGGTGGCATGACAAAATGTTTTCCACTATGAGGTGAAATATCCTTTTTTATACAGAAGAGAAGAGAAGAGAAGAGGCATAGGCATAGAACAGAGTTTATTTGTTTGTTGTTAATTGTCATCAAGTCAGCAGGTCATGACAGACCTCCAGGATATCCTGGTAGCAACAGCCCTGCTCATGTTATGCAAACTCAGGCCTGTGGCTGCCTTGATGGAGTCTGTCCACCTTTAATTCTGTCTTTCTTATTTCCTACTACCTCTCACTCTACCAAATCATTATCAAGTTTTCAAATGATTCATGCCATCTCATGATAGTTCCCAAGTATGATCACCTCTGTTTGGTCATTGTGGCTTCTAGGGAGAATTTAGGCTTGGCTTGCTCTAGGACTCCTTTATTGGTCATTTTGGCAGTCTATGGTATCAGAAGACTCTTCCTCCAGAAAGACATTTCAAATGAGTTGCTTCCTTTACTGGCAGCTTTCTGTACTGTCCAGTTTATAATTGTGGTATTCAATAGACTATGACAAAATAGATATCAAGAATTTTTGTATTGGGTTTTTTATTTCATCCTCTCTGCTTTTAATTGCAGGATTTTTTTTAAAATTGAAAATGTTTTATGTGGTTGCTCTTTGTACATTTGTTTGGGTTATTTAAAAAAAATGGTTTAAAAGTTTTATGATACTACAGTTTGAGTATTCCTTATCTGGAATTCCAAAATCCAAAATATGCCTACATCCAAACTTGTCCACATGGGTGGCTGAAACAGTGACACCTTTGCTTTCTTATGGTTCAATGCACTCAAACTTTGTTTCATGCACAAAACTATTAAAAATATTGTGTATAGAATTACCTTCAGGCTATACGAATAAGGTGTATATGAAACATAAATGAATTTTGTGTCTAGACTTGGGTGCATCTCCAAGCTATCTCACTATGTATATGCAAATATTCCAAAATCCAAAAAATAAAAATTAAAAAAATCCTAAATCCTAAACACTTCTTTTCCTAAACATTTTAAATAAGGGATACTCAACCTGTATGTCTTCAAATAGATATGTCTCATTAGGCACCTCACTTTGAAGGATAACATACAAATTCTTAAATAGGAGGAAAAGATGTGAAGACACAGGGGGGTTGTTGCAGTAGCAGTAATTTGTTTTTGATAATATCTACTTCCAGTAACATGGAAGGAAAGATTCTGCCATCAGGAAATGAAAGGTCACCATTAGTGCTCTTCATGATTCAGTCCTCTTTTAACAGTGTCAAGAAAGCATAGATTCCAGAGCTAAAGTCCCAACATCTCTCCATATGAAATACCTTGTCCCTGCCTATTGAATAAAAGCAACCAACACTGCTAGTAAATTATATTATTTCAATGGGTGCTAAGGAAACTAAAGTTGTTAATAAGACTTTTTTTGTTCTTACTGAAGTACATCACAAAAGAGTGCCAACCCTCAAGCAGTTTGTGTGTTTCCTTCTTCAACAAGAAGGCTATTGTCCTCGGAAATTTCATTTCATTTGCTTAGACATGACAAAGGACTACCAGCCATCAAGCCGTTAACAGAAATTGAGTTAGAAATATTAGACTACAAAGCACTGTGTGAGTTATTAACAAAGCCAACTGCAGCATCTGGATAGCAGCTGATACTGATACCCTCTTTATAGTCAAGGAGATACTTATTAATCACTAAATAAGATTAAGGGTCTTTAAAAAGGACAAGTTCTCAAAACAATGAGTGAGATTATTCAAATGAGAAAAGAAAACAGAAGCATTAGAAGAGCTTCTTACCTTTGGAACATTAACTTCACAAACTTGTGTTGCTTTCATGGGGCCCAAATCAATGAACAGCTGAACTAGTAGAACATTCTTTAGAATCAGGGCCATGATTCTGTGTCCCTCCATCATTTCTGACTTATCATTACCCTAAGTCAAACCTATAATGAGTTTTTCTCAACAAGATTTAGCCAGAGTGTATTTGCCATTGTCTTCCTCTGAGGCTGAGAAAGTGTGACTTGCCCTGGCTTTCCATGTCTCAGCAGGGATTCAAACCCTGGTCTCCCACAGTCTTAGTCCAGCACTCAACCACTACACCACACTGGCTCTTATTGAGGGCATGTCTGGTAAAAATATCATGATTCTAGCAAATGTGGAACGGAAGACATGCAAGAAGATAGATATGATGGTGTTAATGTTGTTTGCCTTCAAGTAATTTCCAACATATGGCAACCCTAAGACAACCCTATCACAAGGTTTTCTGAGGCTGAAAGTGTGTGACTTGTCCATGGTCACCCAGTGTGTTTCCATGGACAAATGGGGATTTGAACCCTGGTCTCCAGAGTTGTAGTCCAATACTCAAACCAGTATGTTTTACAGAAGCTAAATTATTTCTCTACAACAGATAATATTGGAAATATGCTTGAAACCATTTTTTTCCCTTGGTGTGCAAATCATGTGGGAAAACATGATGTTTTAGGATTTATAAATGAGAAAAGTAACCTGTTACTGGGATTTTGTGGCATTTACATAATTCTTAAATGTGATATAGCTGATCCTTTCTTTTGAACTAGAAGAATCATACTTCTGGTCGGGGAATAGCAAGATAGCCACTGTAGCACTAATTAAAAGTAAGTTGGAAGCATCCAGGGGAGTTCCATGACATTGCAGGCTTGATAATGTAAGTGCTGACAAAGATAAATTTATATGAAGCACCGTGGGGGTTGTATAGTTAAATATTTTGACTGTTTTCTTCCGATGCTCACTTGGAGGTTGTCGTTAAGCAAAACTCCTAATATTTTGAAGAACAACTTAGCCCTAAATCCAATAGCTAGTCCTAAACAGGGTAGAGCCATTGACTCATTTACATAAGTCTTGACATACTATTAAGAAATTCATTCAATGCATCTACTGTACTTGGTGTTAGCAATTGGATTTAGGCCATATAGATTTTCAGCTGGAGCAACAAAATCACTCAGGGGAATATCATACAGATCTACACTTAAAGAGAAACAATGCATTTTATTAAACTGCAAATTCATCTCATATGTTCCCCAGTATATTAAGAAGACATCCACAAATGCATATTAATGAACTATTAATTGACTTCTCCATATAATATGGGTCCCCTGATGTCGTGCAGCATTGCGGGTGGAAATGTGTTTGCTAGCCTCCAATGAACAGAGAACATGAGATAAGCTGTCATGGTACCATGATATGGAGTGTAGGGGAAGAACCAGACTGCTTTAAGTCCCTGCCTCCCCCTGCTCTTCCTCTTTGGGCATTTATCTCAGCCCACCCTCTCTGACATGGTGTAAGCTTACTTCTTGCTTATGGGCCCGTTAGGATTTTTTTTTTCCCTTTCCACAGTTCCTTTCTTTCTTTCTTTCTTTCTTTCTTTCTTTCTTTCTTTCTTTCTTTTTTGCCTACCATACATTGTCAAAAGAGGATTGTGTATTGGCCTAGGGTGGTGCATTAACTGGGCAGTCATTGGCAGGTAGTGGGGAGAGAATGTAGTAGTTTGGTGACCACCTGTGGCACCCTTTTGGTGAAGGTTAATTCTCTAGAGCTGCTCTCATGTGTCCTGTGACTCAGGGATGGGGAAGGAGGTTATCCTTAAGACTGGCCTGAGGGTCTAGCTCTCACTAGAGGTCATACAACTTTGAGGGCTGGAGCATCAGGTTGGCTTTCCAGCAGATGACCAGCCAGTGAGGAACCCCAGTCTTGGGTTCTTCCTGGGGCTCAAGTGTTTTGCTCAAGGGAAGCTGGGGAGGAGGTCTGGAAAAGACCTCTGCCCCAGTTGCTCCCACACTAGGTCTCTCCCCTCTTCATTTTGCAAATCTCTAAGGGAAACCTTAAATAGGTATTAGTTAAATAAAGTAGTCATATTTTCACCCAAGTTATGTGAGTGGTTTCATTATTTCATGGGCTGGTCAGCAAGTTCAGTGACTATTGTCCTACCTGAACTTCCTAAGACTAAGCAGTGTTGGTTCAGTAGCTGAATTTCCCTGCCACCCATTTGCTTTGATAAGGCAACTCTCTCTCTCTCTCTCTCTCTCTGTGTGTGTGTGTAGCTTATAGTTGTCACCTTCAGCCAAATAGATAATCAGCACTCTCAAAACCAATCCATGAAGGCCACACTACAGGCAAACTTAAGTGCATGTGCCTCCCCAGATACTTAAATAGGTGTATTTAAACTTTTCTCACCATGCTTTCTTGAAAGTGGGGGAAAGAGACTGCCTAGTCCATCCCTTCTTTATAGTTACTTTCCTCATGTGAAAAGCAACATACCTGAAGAGAAGTATTTCCTGTTCATTGAATTATATCCACATAAGAGGAAAATGCTCCATTATGATGAAAGTGATAATAGAAGGAGGCAGGGTAAGATGCTCCATTTTTTCTGTATAAAAGAGAGGTGGTAACACCTCAGGCTCTTTCGGACTACAAAATCATAGCACTTTGATTCCATTGCCATGGCTGTATTGTATAGAAACCTGGACCTGGAAAAACATGAATTATTAAGAATCTTACCCAGAAAGCAGTAATGTCCCAAACTGCAAGTCCCCGGATTCCATAGGATATACCCATGGCAGTTAAATTCAAATAAAAGTGCTATAATTATGTACTTGGAAGGGGGCCCTGAATAGGGCTAATGTGTACCATTTATCACTTGAGCATTCCCAAGTATCCTATCAATATGTTTTCACACAATCAGAGACCATGGTGTTTTTTTTTTTTTTTGCAGGTTTCTCAGCCATGAGTCCAAAGCCTACATGTGTACAAAATGTATTAGGATAGGATACTGAGGCAGCTAGCTAAACCTGTGTCAAGTGAGCTGCTCCTGCCACTACACTACACTACACTAGACTACACAGCTTCCCTTTCTATCACACCTACCTAGTTATGTTGTCTGAAATGCATTATTCATGTCTCAGCTACAATGTCATAATTTAATGGGGTCTATATTATTGATCATGGCCTCAATGCTTGCTCAAGGACAGCAACATGTCTCACATAGTCAGTTCAGGGTATGTTTAGGATTGTGCGTAGAAAGCGCTGATGAAAGCGTTCAAGGAGTCGTAAGTGGTGGCAATAGGTGACCCATGTTTCAGACCCATAAAGGAAAATAGACAGTACAATGGCTCTATATACACACTGATTTTTTGTGATATTGATATCGATATTGAGAACACAGCTGCGCTGGGCAGGGCATATTTCTAGGATGGAGGACCATCGCCTCCCAAAAATAGTACTCTACAGTGAACTCGCCACGGGTCAGCGGAAGAGGGGCACTCCAAAAAAGCGATACAAGGACTCCCTGAAACAACATCTCAGGCTCAGCCAAATTGATCAGCAACAATGGTCTGCCCTGGCCTCACATCGGGAGGCATGGAGACACACTATCCACAATGCTGCAGCCTTATTTGAGAACTCACGCCAAACAAGTCTTGAAGAGAAATGACAATGCAGAAAGAATCACAACCCAGAAACATCACCCAAGGAGATCCTCTGCTGTGCTTTCTGCAACCGGACTTCTTTATCTCAGATTGGTCTTTTTAGTCATCAGCACGCTTGCAGAAAGCACGGGATGAGTCCTTCCTGAATCTTCATTTGCGAAGAAAAGCCAGAGAGAGAGAGAGATTGTTGAAATGGTAGGTAATCCAGATTCATTACTTCCATTATCAAGAAAAACAGTGGAGATTTTCAGACAGGGGAAATTACGCCCATGGAGGACGGGAGAGAAACTGAGGTGTTCTGCTTCCAGCGCTCCATTTTGCACACCCCCTTCCTTCTCCTGACCTCTGTTTGTTCTCCCTCTGTCCTGCTTTCATTTTCCTTCTGCTGTTTTCCACTATTTTTTACTAATGGAAACTCCTGTTAGTAAAAAATAGTGGAAGGAAAATGAAAACAGGATAGAGGGAGAACAAATGGAAATTGGGAGAAGTATGGGGGTGTGCAAAACAGAGCACTGGAAGCGGAACAGCCCTGTTTCTCTCCCGACCTCCACGAGGGTTGTTTTCCCCATCTGAAAATCTCCAGCGTGTGCAAATGGTAACCACATTCACCAAAGTGTCTGAATCTATTTTTTTTTCTTTTAATGTTTACCTGATGTCAGTATTAGAATGGAGGAACTGCATTTATAGTATACTGTAGGAATGGGAAAGAAATGTGATTTTTTTATATACTTTTATCCAAATTGTGGTCTGTTTGTGAAAGCATGTGCATATATCTTGGTTTTGTGTCATCAGATGGGATTATAAGAGATGCAACAAAAATAAAACTGACATATTTTCACATTTCTAGTTTACAGTAAGCAGAGTTTTACACAGTTCTTCAGAACTGGAATGTTACAAAAGGCTGCAAGTCCCATTGTTTTACCATTTAAACTGTATATCTATGGATATGGGCATGCAGGCCAGATCCCTGCAGGCACACTATACTGATTTAAGTATGGGCTTGTCTATACAATGAAAATACTCCTCATAGAATTTGCAGGAATATGATTTGTCCAAACAAGATCTGAAGGGGATTCACATTATTCAGAGGGAGGAGGGCTAAAAACTCCACAAACTCTGCAGTAAAAGGATTTTCAGTTTTCCCCAAAGCTTCCTGGGGGGGGGGGAACATTTTTGGACATGTAGCCATTGGAATTCACATTGCTGTGCATTTTTGCTCAATTGCCCTTTATGAGTGTGTGTGCCTGTTCAATTTGAATGGATGTGAATAGGCACAGAAATGGTGAAGGCAAATCAACTTTGCTGTGAATGGGCAAAAATGTGCACCCACTTGCAGTAAACTGTTGTATCTAGACAAGCCCTTTGTCAGAATACTTGGTAGTACAGAAAAAATAGGGCTGCAATGACAGTAGCCATGAAGGAGTTAACGAAGCAGGACATTAGAGAAACAGGCTGCTCAGAGCTAGGATATTATATCTGTCTTAAGTCACCCGTGCAGTGTGACCATGGAAAAAGTTCAACTGCCAGATTAATACACAGCAACAGGACTTCTGGCATAGCTCATTCCTTGCAAAGAAGGACTGTGGTAAAGTTTAGTTTTCCTACTAAATCCATTCCTGTAACTGGCCACAAAATAGTTATTTAAATAGCAGCCAAAAACAAAACAAAAACCTTAATAGATTACCACTAGCCCCTTGAACCAAGCATGAGGGAGGAAATATGTCCACATGGTCATTGGAGCACAATGTAAGGTGAACACGAGACAAAGCAAAAGTACTGGTATCATATATGATAACCTACAGTGTGTGTGTGTGTGTGTGTGTGTGTGTGTGTTGCCTTACTATGTATAGTGAAACATTGTCAAGAGACTGTTGCACATGTTGTAGTTCAAGTGAATGATAAAGGACTTAAGATAGCTCAAAGCATCTTCCTAGATAATGTGATATTCATCAAGTTGATACCTCACCATCTGCACAAAGACTATTGTGAATCCCT
The DNA here is from genome assembly GCA_030847615.1 of Gambelia wislizenii. Classification (NCBI taxonomy): domain Eukaryota; kingdom Metazoa; phylum Chordata; class Lepidosauria; order Squamata; family Crotaphytidae; genus Gambelia; species Gambelia wislizenii. Next base: position 188,264,063 of record JAUMIR010000003.1, on the reverse strand, counting down.
ATACAGCAGAGTTTTCTCAAAGGCAGAAAGTACATTAAATTAGATTGAAGTCTGCTCAGATTTAATCTTCCAGGATTAGGTTAGGTAGAGAATTTTGTATCACTGTCTTTTTGATCAGAATATATTATGACGAAGTAAAACCGATCAATGTAAAAGGAAGGACGACTGGCAGATTTGCCTATTTCTTAGAAATAAGTGAGGATTTCCATGTCAGTTTTTTAACAGTTTATCTGTAATGCATACTATTTCAATGTGGAAGAAAGGGAAACCTTTTTAAAGTTTGTTCCAAGTCTGCAGAGAAATACAAAGTTGGCAATGCCCATTGAACTCTGTAGGTGCAAGTAACACGAACACTAAGGCCTAAATCAGAGATCATGATTTCTCATACAAGCTGATGGACCATTTATATTCATCAATACTGTCCATGATGGATAAGGCTGCAAGGAGTTATTTTTCATCTGGTTACATGATTCTGCCCTTTGCTTAAATCCAACTGATTGTCCCAACTAAAGTCTATCTGTTGAATCAATGAGATACACTCAAGTGTTTAGGTACCATCCAGTAATTGGTTCAGTGGCCCAAATGCCATTAAGACATCAGGTCCATCTGATCTTTGAAGCTAAACAGTGTCACACCTGGTTAGTACTTGGCAGACTACCATTGAATACCATGTGATGTAGGCTATATTTCAGAGGAACTGGTAAAACTACTTTTGAGTAATCCTTGCCTGAGAAAACCCTATAAAATTCATGGGATTGCTATGACTTGAAGGCAAACTGAATACAATTGTCACTGTGTTTATGCGAGTTGGCAACTAGATTTTGACCAAGATGTGAAAGTGTAGCTATTCTTTCCACTTGACATACTATGAAGGGAAGCTCATTTAAAATGGTGGGCAAGATCCCACATACCTCCCAGGATCGTTTTAGAGAAAAGTGCAATACATAACTCTTTGATGTGAAACAGTAGTATTCCACATGCACAGGAGGACTTATTTAATGTAGAAGATGCAGAGGCAAGAGGTAACAGGATACAAGTAATGCAACTATTAATTCTTCTGCATAACACAGGTGTAACATAGTTATAGCTCAAAAGTAACAAAATGAGAAAGCATGTAAGAAGTAACAGTTTTGCAGCTTGGGACCCATATGGCCCAAGGTGCTAAAGGGAAGGGGTTGCCTTTGATGGCCGTGATGGATGAGAAGCCATTGCTGATTGCTTCACACACAAGGCACTATGAAGTTGTGCATTGGGGGGCAGAGCCAGAGGAGTCTTAAGGCTTGTCTGTCACCCTCCACAACCTATTTGACATCAATCTCGAGTATGAGTGTATCATCGACCAGATCGTTGTTGATGGATTGGCAGATGGTAACCTTCTTTCAGTGGCCTTCTTCATAGACACATGCAGCAGTGGATGGTGGCCTTCTTAGTTTGGTCTTGAAGGCACACAGAGTCTCATCTTATGAAGCAATCTTGTCCATGCTGTATCACTGACTGCCTTTGTGGGGTGGGGGCTTGTGAGTTAGTAAGCGAATAGTCTCATTTAAGGGGGAAGTGTCTGGTAGAGCACTGGATCTGAGGGATGTAACATTGTCAAGGCAAAAAGCAGTATTTTGGATCCAGACTTCAAAAGCAGATCACAGGAGAGTAGGGGCAAAGATCACACTGGGTCTGTGTCTTGTTCTGGCGTTATGTCCTGTATGTGCATTGCAGAATTACATGTGGGTCAGGGGAGGCAGGCTGGAGTTTTTATTTGGTCATGTTGACTTTTTGCCACTTACCAGATATTAGTTTTGGACTGTGACCTCCAAGGTCTTGCAGTGCTTGGTCTTGCAAGGGGTTGAGTTTGGCACCAATTTGTTTAGAAGTGGGGCTGCCTCTATGGCTTTTGCCATGGGTCTGTGTACATATTCCATTCAGCATACTGGGTGTTAGAGATCCTCCAAATTTAAGAGGTACATGCATCTTCTCAAGTTTTAATCATGTTTTTCTGATTACTAATGTTTTATTTTTCTAGAATCTAGGCTCTCTCAAGTCCACAGCTCACATTTTGGGGCACTACTGAGGTTGAGTGAGCATGCCATGGTGGAGTGCTTGGGGGCGGGGAAGGCATTCTTTGGCATGGTTTGTTCCCTCTGTTGAGGAAAGCAGTTGACCTCTTTCTCATACTTTGTTCACTCACCTCAGTGAGAAAGATTTGAGCTTGTTAAAGTTTAAGGCCCTTACTCTCCAGGCTCTGCATGATCTCTGAGTCATACAGAGTAGATGCCCAGGAATAACCCTTATGTGGTCTGCTATTTTGCCTGACCAAATTTGGCAGGGTGAGGAAAATCCCCAATGCATTGATCTAGCCCATAGAAGGGTAAACAGGGAGATTCACAATACAAGGCATAAGAAGTTGGCCCACTTTCTCTTACATCCCACTATAGCATTTTGACAGCCAGATGTCTACAGGGCTGATGGTGTGCATCTGTCGGAAGTGGGTAACATGCTGTTCCTGGGGGATTTGCAACAGTGAGTGAGGGCCATATTGGCTGGCCTGGTGGGGGAAAGGGACTAGACAGATGCTTGTTCCTCCTCCATGCCAGGTGGTGAGGGGAGAGCAAGTAAGTGTTTCAGTGTATACCTTGGCACTCTTTTGGTGAAGGGCAGAATATTTGGAATGCCGATTTAGGTCCTGTGACCCAGGGGGGGGGAGAGACTCTATCCTTGAGGTGGACCTGGGGGTTTGCTCTCATTTTAAGTCTTGTGCATGGGGGAGGGGTGCCTTGGGTCTGCCTTCCAGTAGATGACTGGCCGGGGAACAACCCAATTATTGGATTTCCCTCAAGGCTCAGGTGTTTTGCCCAAGGGAAGGCTGAGGAAATCAAGGGTGACACCTGGCCTCAGCTGATCCTGCACCAGGTTGCTCCCCTCTTTCCAGGTTCAACAACAGCTTAAATAGGTTTAGGTTAAATAAAGTGACCCTTGTTCAACCCAATTCTGTGTCTTGTTTCATTCCAAGTTACTTTAAAAGCCACTTTTAGAGGAATTTTGCAAGAGTGGTCTTCAAGTTTAATGTCATTCTCTAATCAATCCAAACCTTTTCTCTCTAAACAAATAAAGTAAACACAAGGTGATGGGAAAGTAATGAGCACACAAGAAGGAATGCAACAACTTACTTTTTCAGCATACAAGCAATAGCAAAAGGCCACTTTTCAAATGCATAGGAAGCGATAGATTTAATTACTTTAAAATAATTTTCAGGTTCTGAGAAGAATAGTTTATCATGAAATGTTTGCCCCTGCAACCTTAAATGAGAGAATTTTGGACAGTTCCTCTACTTCATCTACAGACTGGAGATTTTCACACGGGCTATATATCCCATGACAGGAACAGAACAGGGCTGGGAAAGGTTTTCCCTTTCGGACGACGTTGACCACATTCTGTCCTGCTTCCATCCTGCTCCCGTGACTGTTCTTGAACAATGTAATCACAATTTTTCATCATGAATAGAGCTCCTGTTCCATCGCTATCACGCAATCACGGGTGTGCGAACAGGAGCCCCATTCCTGTTCCGAAATGACAGCCGCGGACGGGAGGTCCATTTGGAGCACTTCCTGGTACGATCTGGACTTCCAGGTAAGTGGCACCCTTTATTTTACCCTCCCTGTTTCGATTGTGTGAATTAAAGTGTGTTTTTGTGCTTGGTTAACTGATACTATGTTTGGGGGAGTTTTATTTTTTAAATTTACACCCAGCTGTTATCGTGCGATAACGTGATAACGTTTCAGACGCCTGGTCATAAAAGCAGCCTTACGACAGCTGCATTTACAGCTGGCCAGTGAGGGGAGGGGGAGCCCATTCCTGCCACAGAACTGAGGTAAGTGTGTGAAAGATTTACATTATTCCATGGCAGGAACGAGAAAGGAGGTGGTGGGGCAGTAACGGGGCATTTTGGCCCCGTGTGAAAATCTCCTTTATCTGAACTAGATTTTAGGGATGAGTAGTCACTAATAATCTCTCTCTCTCTCTCTCTCTCTCTCTCTCTCTCCATTTCTGTCTTGCCTCCCTCCTTCTCCCCCCCTCCTGCATCTATTGCTTCTGTGCATGTGTGTATGTCTGAAATGTTACTATCAAAAGAGAATTGAGGAGTTCCAGAAACATACATTCTGTTATTAAGAAAACACTGCTCAGTTAGGGCTAGGTAACAGACAGCAACAAACAGACAGCAACAAAAATTTTTTTAAAAGGCACAATAATGTATCACATGTACACTGCTGCTCACAAAGAGCTGTTATGTTAGGTCTTCCATAAGTCATACCAATGCTAGCAGTTCTGTTTCACCGATCATGTCCTTTTTTCAGCTCCATAGATTTGCCAAGGCTGAAGGAGCCAGGAGTGTCCATGCTTTCTACAATATCTGCTTTGTCTTTCATTTCTGTAGGGTTTTTTTTTTATAATTTATATAAGGGCTGCAAATATACAAATGAGGCTTAAACTTCAGAACATGGTAACTTTGAATGGTGACTGAATAAACTCATTATACTATATTGCACAGAAGGTAAAGGAGATGACCCTGGTTTTGTTTTTAGTTTTTTTAGCAGATGGAAATGCAGAAATGTTAATGCAAAATGTTGCAGAATTGTCTCTGTGTGTGTTTGTGATGTATAAATAATATAGAATCATAGAATCATAGAATTGCAGAGTTGGAAGAGACCATGAGGGCCATCCAGTCCAACCCCCTGCCATGCAGGAAATCACGATCAAAGTATCCCCGACAGATGGCCATCCAGCCTCTCTTTAAAGACCTCCAAGGAAGGAGACCCCACCATGCTCTGAGGGAGTGTGTTCCACTGCCAAACAGCTCTTACTGTCAAAAAGTTCCTCCTAATGTTGAGGTGGAACCTCTGTTCCTGGAGCTTGCATCCATTGCTCCGTGTTCCAATCTCTGGAGCAGCAGAAAACAAGCTTGCTCCATCCTCAATGTGACACCCCTTCAAATACTTAAACAGGGCTATCATATCGCCTCTTAACCTTTTTAACCAAATACTTAAACAGGGCTATCATATCGCCTCTTAATCTTTTTTCCAGGCTAAACATACCCAGCTCCCTAAGTCTCTCCTCATAAGGCATGGTTTCCAGACCTTTCACCATTTTAGTCACCCTCCTCTGGACATGCTCCAATTTGTCAATATCCTTTTTGAATTGTGGTGCCCAGAACTGGACACAGTATTCTAGGTGAAGTCTGACCAAGGCAGAATAGAGTGGCACTATTCTGTTCATAATGTTCATAATGGAGCATGTCCTGAGATTTTGTATTTCTAAACACACACACACACACACACACACACAGCAGCAGCAACAACTCAGAATATTTTCAGTAGTTTAAAGGCAAGCTGTTTGATTAATTTTATTCAGGCATATTGCAAAGATGTCTTACGAGTACTCTCATTTCCACTTTGTATTTTCTGAAAAATGTTAACAATCTCCCAAGGAGCGCATAAACCACAGAATTGAATTCTAATGTCCCAGAGCCTTGCTCCCTGCCGCCCCAAGACAAGGCAAAACTCTCTTTCAGGTCTAGAAGCATATCTGCCACCATCATTATTCCTAATTATTCTTGACATTTTGTCCATTATACCGTCAAGTTCCTCAGAGGATAGAAATAATCATCCAAAAGTGGAGCCTGGCTAATTATCTACATTGTCTGTGAAAGCCGGTGGTGTAATGGCTGAAACATCAATTATAGCAATTGGTGGTATGTACTGACAGAAGAAATAGATCTTTGAAATCATCCCTGCCATGGCATCATGGACATTTCCATTCTTACTCCTTCTTTGCCATCTTTGTTCCAGTGAACTTCATTTGTATCAGCTGGAAAGGGAGTTAAGCAAAATGATTTCTTTCCTATGTGGCGAGCTTGCCCATTAGCTAAAAATATCAGAGGAGACTACTGATTCTGATATTATTATTATTATTATTAAAAACTTTAGGATATTCAATCAAATTGAATCCTTTACATTTCCTGCTGTCATATAGTCAAGTTTGTATACAAATATAGCATTGGGAACATGTTAGTTATAAAATAACAGAGGCAGCTGGTGGCTTTCATGTCAGATGTGCAGTGAAACCACTCCAGATTTTAGTATATTTTATTTATTTATTTATTTATTCATTATTTATACCCCGCTCTTCAGCCACAAGGCTATCAGAGTGCCTTACAAACTGTTTTAAGCAATAGCAATTTACACATCTACACTGCATTAAGCAGTTTCCAATGTGTGTTAGCTAATTGCCCCCACAAGCTGTGTATATTTTAAGGTAGAAAATCCTGTCTTAAAACAATGTTCAGCATCTTGGACAGACCTTTTAAAGTTCAGACTAAGCTTAAGATAACATTCACAACTGTAGTGGTATGGAAACCACCAGTTGCTATTGTGCTATCCCTTTACTGTGCCTGATGCTGGAAAAAAAATGATGGCAAAATCCTATGATTCCATGTGCATTTGTGTTCTTTTTAAATATAAAAACAAAATAACATTTTTAAAAAGGCATGTTCAAAACACCAATAAAACATATGACAGCTTTCTAGAGCATATGCTTTGTACCCAATCCAAATATTGCAACAAACTAGTAGCTGTGAAGTCGAAGGCTTTCACAGCCAGCATCCATAGATTTTCCTTGGGTTTTTTCTGGGCTGTGAGGCCGTGTTCTGGAATAGTTTCTTCCTGACATTTCACCTTCATCTGTGGCTGGCATCTTCAGAGAATGGTTGGGTAGGTGTGTGTGTGAAGTTTATATTCTGTGAACCTTTGTTGGGGAGTATATGTAAATTTATGTAATTGAATGGTTAGTTTCTGGGTACAGAAATGCAAGGCTTGTTAGTGTCTGTTTGGCTAATGGTTGGTTGATGGGCCATTATCTGCTGGGAATCCATTTGTCCCTGGGTGGAATTTCTTTGTAAGTGTTTAGTTTTTATTCTATTGTTCTTCAAAACTGGAAGCCAGATTTTGTTTAATTTTAAGGTTTCTTCTTTCCTGTTGAAGTTGTCCAAGTGTTTGTGGATTTCAATAGCTTCTCGATGCATTCCGAAATGATAGTTGTTGGCCTGGTCCAGAATTTCTGTGTGGTTAAATAGCATTTTGTGTCCAGGCTGGAGTCAGGGAAATAACAAGACCAGACACAAGATATGGGGTAAAAAATAAAGGGTCTTTATTTAACCCTACCTATTTAAATCCCTCTAAGATCTTCAGTGGGGGGAGGCAACCTAGTGAGGGAGCAGCTGAGGCTGTAGGTCTAACCAAGACCTTACCCCCCCCAGCTTCCCCGGGCAAACACCTGAGCCCTTGAGAATAACCCCAGAACTGGGGTTACTCTCAAGCTGACCCGCATCTGGAAGACCAACCCAAAAGTCCCCCACTCAAGCCCCACGGATTAGGGTGGGGGATTCTCCCTTGGGCCAGTCCCAAGGTGGGTCTCATTCCCTTCCGCTAAGTCCCAGTACTTTATTGGTTGTTCCAGAAACCCTTCCTTCACCCAAATAGATGCCAAGGTGCACACCAAAATCTATGCCTCCCCCAATTTCAGGCCATGGATAGGGTCAATTGTCCGCTTAGTCCCTATTCCCCCACCAGCCTGACCAAAAGGTCCCTCAACCCCCCCTGAAGATCAGCCAAAAATATTGCATTCCCCGTGTCCGACAGGTGTACCCCATCAGCTCGGTAGAGCTTGGGCCTCTCGAACACTATGGCGGGGTGGGGGATGTAACAACCCAAGCCCCTAGCAAGGGCATTCCTGATTTCCCTGTTGGCCCTGCGTAGAGCTCTATCGAGCAAATGGGGATCACCATCCCCCCTCCAAACTTGACGGGGCAGAATGGCAGACCACATGATGGTAACTTCCGGCCACCTTGACAGGATTACCCCCATGTCCTGGATTGCCTGAATCACCAGAGCCTTTCCTTTTAACAAACCCAGATCATTTCCACCTGAGTGGAGAATGAGAACATCAGGAGGAGGCCCCTGGCACTCTTCAAACAGCAGTGCCAACAGGCCATGCCAACAAAGGCCCCACCTTCCCAACCATTGAAGAATCACCTGGTCCCCGAGGGCGAGGTGAGGTCGAAAGTGACTCAATCGGGCTTGTCTCGCTGCCCAGTAGACCATACTGTGGCTGCAAATAACCACCCTTCGTCTCACCAACGCCAGCCTGGGACCTAGAAACAAGGAAAGAAAAGAGAGAAACAAGTTAATACTGCAATGGCCGTATATACTGCCGATATGCGGAAGAACGCCAACGGCCTATATGCCGTACCTCTTGGGACTGGAAGCCCACAGCTGCTGCGGTGGATGCCGCTCCAATCCAAAAAGAATGTGTTCCAAAATGCCTAGCTGTCAAGCCCAATTTGTCCAATGCTTTTGAAGTTACGGCCCAAAACTAGAACTTGGTTAAGGGAGAAAAGTTGGCATGGACATACAGCGGTCCCAGAGATGCACCCCTTGCCCCCATATAATGCCTAAGGGCTTGCACTGGACAAATGTCCTGTTGGATACATGCCTGTAGTCAACACTAAGAGCCAACACCCCGCTGGTCAGTTTTGGAAAAACGAAGCTTAAGCAAAATGTACTGTTCAAATAACTCCACATCTGCAAACTCAAGGGCACGGTTGGATTGGTCGGTTCTAGACCCTCACACCAGCTCACTGATACGCAGCGCACCAAAAAATGCCTCTAAAGCAGCTGCATGAAACAGCAGCTTTTCATAGGGTGATGTACAAATGTCCTCCCAGGCAGCGAAAAGGCCCTGGAGGACACCTGGTGAAAAGGGGACCCTGGTGTCTTTTACCTGTCCCCTCTCTCTGACCCAACCCTCCAGAACCTTGCATATTGCAAAATCAGTTGTGTTGTCAGGGATTCCCCATGCTTTGAGCCAGAAAGCAATGCCAGACAGTCTGGATTGAATGGACTGTGGAGCAAGCCCCTTATAATGTAAGTGTACACAAAACTGCAGTAATAGGGAAACTGCCACCAGTGCCCCCTGCCGCCAGCCCGGCTGTTGACCAAATTGGCTAAACTATATGCACTGCTCGCATATAACTACGCCTAGTGGAGGATGCCAAGGACATACCTAACACACTGATCACCTCGACCTCCCAATCGTTCACAGGGGCAGGGTCATCGGGTCACCTTCGGGCATCGTGCCGGGAGCCAACTCTCTGAAGCGCTCCATCTGCATGCGGGAAAGAGCATCAGCAATGCCATTGTCAACGCCTGCCACATGCCTGGCCACAAACGAAATGTTGTGCCGTAAGCATTGCAGTGTAAAGGGCCGGATGAGCCGCATGACCCGGGAAGATTGGGAGGTCAAGGAGTTTATGACATGGACCATGGGCATGTTATCTCACCAGAAATGCAAGGTCAAGTTTGCGATTTCCTTTGCCCATATATGCACAGCCACCAAAACCGGGAAAAAATCCAGGAACGTTAAGTCCCCTGAAATTTCCGAAGCAGTCCACTCTGGGGGCCACTTGGCCAGACACCATCAGCCCGTGAAATAAACTCCGAATCCTATCGTCCCAGCAGCATCCGAGGCAATTTGGAGTGCTCCCTGTAATTTCCTTTCCTCCCGCCAAAATGAAACGGCATTAAACTGACCCTGAAAATCTTTCCAAACCTGAAGATCACTGCGGATTTCAGCAGTAATCCGAATCTTGTAATGGGGCTGGGAGCTACCTTTAATAGCATCACACAACTGGCGTAGGAAAGCCCTCCCTGGAGCTATTACCTTACAAGCGAAATTAAGGTGGCCAATTAAGACCTGGAATAACCGCAAAGTGGCTTTCCTATGGGACATGAAATCTGTTACTCTCGCTAGCAGGTCGGACACCTTGGATTAATCCAGGCGACAAAGCTGATTGACAGTGTCGATCTCAGTACTCAGGAATGTGAGGCGTAGAGCTGGGCCTTTGGTTTTTTCAGGTGCTAAGGGAACACCTAACTCCCTTGACATCAGCTCAAACTGATGCAGTAAATAGGCACACCAGCCAGAGGCTCCTTCTCCTATGAACAAAAAGTCATCCAAGTAGTGGACTACACTTGTAAGTCCAGTTCTTACCTTCAAAGCCCACTCCAGAAAATACTAAAGGTCTCAAATGCATTGCAAGAAACAGAACAACCCATGGGTAAGGCTCTATCCAAGTAAAATTCCCCCTCGAAACAGAAACCCAACAATTCAAAGTCCCCGGGATGCACTGGCAAAAGGCGAAATGCAGACTTAATGTCACACTTTGCCAGCTCCGCCCCCGGGCCATGTCTCCGAACCTCCCTAACGGCCACATCGAAAGAGGTGTATTTAACCGAACATAATTCACCAGATATGAAATCATTAACTGATTCACCCCTGGGGTATGACAAATGATGGATTAGTCTAAACTCCCGTGGTGCCTTCTTAGGTACCACACCCAAGGGGGAAACCCGCAAATTAGGTACCGGTGGGTCCTTGAAAGGTCCTATCACCCTGACTTCCGAAACCTCCTTCTGAATCTTGGCCCTAACGACTGCCTCCATGCCTTTGACTGACTGCAAATTGTTAGCCCTGTTAGGCTCGCCTAGGGCCCTGAAAAGGAATTCTAAGCCCAGCTTTAAAACCATTATATAAATAACTGGCTGCCTCTCTATCTGGATAAAACTTCAGCCAATGATTCAAAACCTGTAACTTAACTGGGCTGGGGACCTTTTGAAGCTGGAGCATTACTTCCTGGACCCTTGTTCCCACCTTGGCCACCCTTTGCACCCCGCAACTGGCCTCGCCCTCTAGGACAGTTACAAAAGGAGTGGGAAGCCCCATAGATAGTGTACTCATAGCTATATCTGCCAGGCTTCCTGTTACAGACCCCTTGTGAAGAAAAATCCCAGCACAGAAGCTTGGGACCTTGAGTAACTCCGGATGCCACCCATTGATTACCTGTTCTGGGTGCTTTCTGGACCAGCTGACCACTGTGCGTCTTTTCCCCTTGAATCGGCCGGGCCGGGGTCATGAGTTGCATCCACAACTGCGGATTCATCATGTCCCAACGCAAAGAAGGATATATGGCTGCCCTCATGTGAAAGGCTTCATCATATAACAGCCATGCTGGCCTGGCAAAGTCTGTGTAGGCCCTATGTATTATATCTATGTATTGAAATAGGGCCGCAGCCCAAAGAGGCTGCACCTTGACAATAACCCCTGCAAGGATTAAAAATCCCGATTGCCAGTTGGACCAGGTGCGATCCACCTTCCTCTTTTTAATCTTTTCCTTCTCTTTGTCATCTAATTCATCTTTGTCCTTTTTCTCCCGCTCCCGGTAGAGCAAGGAGAAGACGTCCACATACTCACCTTTTATAATCTTATCCCTTGTCGATGGGAGTAGTTGATCCCCCAGGGGAAGGGCCAAATCCCCATAAGGGATGGCACCATATGCTACAGCATCATATCCTACCGCTGGCAAACCCCCCTATGCTGACGGAGTACCTATCAAGTTACCTGAAAATGGACTAACCCCCCACGGCGGCCCTGTTGACCATTGTGGAGGAGACCAATTCAGGGTTGATTGCTGCATAGGCCAACCCAGATGTGCCTGTGGGCTGCCCCCAGCTATCTGGCCAGAGTCGCCCTGGCTGTTTTGTGGCGGACCACTCCAGGGCCACCAGGCAGTGGGCATGTTAGGTGCGTTAAAGATGGAAGACTCGCCTCCTATTGAGGGCCCGCTCAGAGTAGCCGGCTGCTCCAAGTTGCCCACAGATTCAGGTACCCCAATGCCCCCGACATCCTTGGATACAGAGGCCCCATCAGGTTGGATCTTCTTCTCCAGGGCATCTAATCGCGAAAGAATCTCACCAGCCATTTTACGCTTTTTACCTGGTGCCCTCCCACTGGGAACTACTGGTGCACTAGGGGCTCCATGGGCCTCCTCTAACTTCCGAATCCTTTCCAAAATGGCTTCCTGAGTCTTTGGTGGTGACTTGGGGGCCGGGCCCTTGCCCTTACCCCCTTCTTTCCCCTTTTAGGGGCCATAATAGCTCAAAAGCAAAAGGCACAACAGTATGACACCAGTGTTATTATTATTACTAATGTTGACAATTGCAGAGTTATTAAGATGCTATAAGTAAATGCAATTCTATGGGACCCCAAGCCCAATTAGCCAAAATTGCCACCACTATGCCAATAGTGTATAATATGATTATTACTGATGTAGCACCAATATATGGCTATGGATGCTAAACAAAAAGAACCACAATCAGGTTCCCCTGGGCCCAATGAGGCCTGGGGGAAAAACCCAAGTTAGAACTGGGAGGGGGTTTCCAAGGCCAGTCCCACATTATGCCGCTAGGGCCTACTGATCAAGGCCTGGTTATAGGCCTCAACAGGCCTCAATAGGCCTCACTAGGCCACGCTGTAGTCAGGGGAGGGGAGGCTTGGGCCCGACTAGGCCCTAGGCCACCCTAGGCCGCAAAGCCCCTCCAGGCGCCACGCGGCCCAATGCCACTGGCCCACCCGCGTCTGATGAAACCTTCAAGGAAGGCCAGTCAGTACCCACCCGTAAAGCCCCAGTGCACAGGCCCTACAGGCTGCACCAGGTGGGGAGACTCAGCCCACTGAAGGCCACATGGCCCAGGCTCCTGAACAGACCAGGCCCAAAAGGCTGCATAGCCGCTAGACCTCACTAACCAAGCGCCGAAGAGGGAACAAAAAAGGGGGGTAGGTGCCGGCTGGCACTGGGCCACTGGACCCACAAATGCATGTCCTCAGCTGAGCACGGCCGAGACATCTCGGGACTGCTGCACTGGGGCCCAAAGAAAGGCCTCATGAAGGCCGCGCGGCTGCTACGCCACGAACAAAGCGACCGAGGGGGAGGTGCAGCGAAAAAAGGCCGTGCGGCTGCGTGTCCCCGGCCAACTGAGGCTGGGCACTCCCGACCTATCGGGCACTTGCTGCCCACCTCACCCAGGGACCGCCACTCCTCCCCAGCTGCCCCTCGCAAGCCAAATGCCAGTCTAAAAGGCCGCCTGTTCCTTCCCTCAGACCCCCATCCGTCCTATACTCCCTGGATCGCCAGAAGCTCCGTCCTTCCTCTGGCGATCAGAAGATCCAAGGGGAGTGGGGAGGGCGAAGCGGCCTTAAATAGGCCCTCAGCTCAGCCCCTCCCCCTCCATGACGTAGGCTCTGCAGCACCAAACATCCTGAAGCTGGTCTCTGCCCCTTCCCCCTCGGTAAATGCCAATCCCCCTCTAACAGGCTGCACCCGTCTCGGGGGAATTGGGGTTATCACATGTTCTGCTACTGCTGATTTTTCTGGCTGGCCCAGTCTGCAGTGTCTCTCATGTTCCTTGATTGGTGCTTGCACACTGCATTTAGTGGTCCCTATGTAAACTTGTCCACAGCTGCATGGTATGCGGTAAACTCCTGCAGCTTTTGTTCTTCGCTGTGTGTAGCATTTCTTGGTCTTTCTTGTTTGGTCTGTAGATTGTTTGGAGGTTGTGTTTCCTCATCAGTTTCCCTATTCTGTGTGTGACTCCTTTGATGTATGGTAAAAATACCTTCCCTTTGGGTGGCTGTTTTTCTTCTTCATTCCTGTGTTTTTTTCTGGGTCTGGCTGCTCTTGTGATGTCTGATCTGGAGTAACCCTTAACCTGTAGGGCCCAGTTTAGGTGCCTCTGCTCGTCCTCCAGGTAGTGGGGTTCACAGATCCTTTTTGCACGGTCTTCCAATATTTTTATTGTGTTTCTTTTTTGTCCTGGGTGATGAGTGGACTTCTTGTGTAGGTATCTGTCCGTGTGTGTGGATTTTCTGTATACCTTGTGGCCTAACCGATGGTTTAGTTTGCGGATGACTAGGACATCCAAAAATGGCAGTGTTCCTTCCTTCTCTTTTTCCATCGTGAATTGGATATTTGGGTGGATGCTGTTCAGGTGGTTCAGGAATGACATGGAACATTTTACATGGAACATTTTGAAAAGCAAGCCATGGAAACAGCACCAAAAATGCCCACAATGTGGTTCTGATATGTGGATGATACTTTCACCATTTGGAACCATGGAGAAGAAGATTTGGTCTTATTTCTGAGCACAGTGATCACATAGAACTGAATTTGGCAGGAGAAGGTCATGCCTGAGACCAGTCCTGACAATGTGTATGCAGTGGTCCCTCGGCCCTTGGCCCAGGACCCAACCCCCTCTGTGGATAGCAAAATCTGTGGATGCTTAAGTCCCATTATATACAATGGCATAGTAAAATATAAAAATGAAAAAATCAAGGTTTGCTTCTTGGTGTTTTTTTCTTTTAAATATTTTCAAGCTGTGGATGATGGAATCTGTGGATGCCAAAGCCATCAATATAGAGGGCTGACTGTATTAGAAAAATGTACAAACACTGTGTCAATTTTGATGAAGACTGTATGGAAGTTGCTTTGCTGCCTGATCTAAAGGACAAAATGGCACTTGCCCAGTCACATATGTCCAATTCCATGTATAGAAGTGAATTGGACTCACAGTTAAACATTACTTCAACGAAAGGTTGTTACAGAGGAAGACATGATAGATGTTTGATATCCATCTCACCTTCCATTTGCCCTGCTACCCTAAAAGATCAGGTGAGCATGCCTAACCAGCCACTGAACCTTTCTTTACTCCTATGTAAAGGTCAGTGAAAAATAGGTCAGTGAAAAATAGGTCCCGTATTATCTATGACTTACTGATAGATCATAGTGCTGACCCGGCATGTATCATGGAGACCTGGCTGGTAGCAGATAGCATTGTAACTTGGGCTCAGGCCCTTCCAGCTGGGTACTCAATCAATGAGGAGGTAAGGGAAAGCGGGCGAGGGGGGTGTAGCCATGGTCCATAAAAACAACCTTGCCTTGGCCAAGCTACCTATCCGTGAATTAAACCACATTGAGTGCATTTACCTTACTTGAAGACCAGGGAGAGTCTGGGGATTCTGTTGGTTTACCATCTACCCCGTAACTTAACAGACTCCCTAGCCAAGCTGATACAACTAGTATCGGAGCTGGTGTTAGAGTCCCATAGGCTATTAGTTCTGGGTGACCTCAACATCACCCTGGAGGCTGGTTTGACTATTCTTACTGGTGCGGCTTGGGAGTTCATGGTTTCCATGACAAACATGTGCCTCTCCCAGATAGTCTCTGAGCCCGCACATTGTGCAGGTCATGCTGTCGATGTGGTCTTCTGCACAGATCAGGCACATCCATGGGCAGATGGATTAATTAGCATCTCTGCATTGTCATGGGTGGATAATTTCCTGGTTAAGGTTGGCCACCATCCCTCCCTCTGGGGGTGGAGGACCGATTAGAATGGTCCGCCCTCAAAGGCTGATGGAACCCATTAGGTTCCAAGGAGCCTTAGGAGGTTCTATGGTTGGAATGCTGGCGATTCTGTTGAAGCTCTGGTTAATACGTGGAATAACAACGTTACCAGAGCTGTAGACACAATTGCTCCCAAGTGTCCTTTCCAGCCCACAAAAAAATTGTAATCCATAGTTTATTGAAGATCTTAAACAAATGAAGCAGGTTGGACAATGACTAGAGTGCTGTTGGCTGAAATCTCAACTCTTATCCGACAAGACACTTCATTGGACTTTTCTTAGGTCCTATCAAGTGGCGATAGATGCAGCTAAGAAATCTTTCTATTCTGCATCTATTGCATCTGTGAAATTCCATCCAGCTGAGCTGTTCAGGATGGTGAGGAATTTAACTCAATTGCCTCACACCCACAACCCTCTATTAGTACCAACTACAGTTTGCTGTGATCTTTTGATGATCACTTCACAGAATCTCTCAGATAAGAGCTAATTTGGACGCCAACTTTTAGTCAGTAACAACTAGAGAGGTACCCAGCGCCTCCACCATTACTGTTAGACTGGAACAATTTGAGTCGGTAGGTACTGAGGATGTGGACAAGCTCCTTAGTAGTTTGAAAAAGACGACCTACCCTCTTGACCTTTGCCCAACTTGGCTTGCAGTCCAGGGGGGTCATACTATCAAGCTGATGCTGGAAAATGTATTTATTTATTTATTTATTTATTTATACCCTGCTCTTCAGCCACAAGGCTATCAGAACGGCATACAAATTGTTTTAAGCAATAGCAATTTACACATCTACGCTGCAAGAAGCAGCTTCCAATGTGTGTTAGTTAATTGCCCCCACAAGCCAGGTACTAATTTTACCAACCTATAAAGGGATGGAAGGCTGAGTGAACCTTGGAGCCCTCTGGAATCAAACTTGCAACGTGGTGACTTGCAGTACTGGCATTTACAAACTGCACCATCAGGGCTTCCCAATTAATGCATCCTTCAGGGAGGGGTCCCTGCCCTCTTGTCTTAAGGAGGCAGTGGTTAGACCACTCTTAAAAAAGCCCTTCCTGGACCCCCTGGACAGAAATAATTATAGACCTGTGTTGCTGCTGCCATTTTTGAGCAAGGTGATTGAGAGGGCAGTCGCCAATCAACTACAAGTTGTCTTGGAGGAAACTGATTTTCTGGATCCATTTCAACTGGAAAGTTGAGACTGCCATGGCCGCCTTAGTTGACGATCTCTGTCTGAGCAGTGACTGGGGGTGTGTGACCCTGTTGGTGCTCTTGGACCTCTCAGCAGCTTTTGATACCATCGTGCATGGTATCCTTCTGGAATGCCTGAGAGAGTTAGGTAACAGTGGCACTGCTTTGCAGTGGTTCCAGTCCTACCTCTCAGGTAGTTTCCAGATGGTGTTGCTTGGGGGCAGTTGTTCGGCCAAGAGGGAGCTCAAAGCGGGCGTTCCTCAAGGTGCAATTCTGTCCCCAATGCTATTTAACATTTATATGAAGCCACTGGGTGAGATCATCCAGAGGCATGGGGCAGGGTGTTATCAGTATGCTGATGACACCCAAATATATGTCTCGATATCTTGGACTGATGCAGTGACTAAGGATGGCATCTCTCCTCTGAATGCCTGTCTTGGGGCAGAATGGACTGAATGAGGGAAAACCAACTCAGGCTGAATCCAGGTAAGATGGAGGTACTTGTCATAGGAAATCCGAACCCAGGAATTGAGTTACATCAGCCTGTCCTGGATGGGTCACACTTCTCTTGAAGGACTCTATCTGCAGCTCGGGTGTGCTCCTTGATTCATCACTTCAACCTGTGGAATGACCTGCTGGAGGAGATCTGTCACATCTCTACTCTTACAGCTTTTAAAAAGGCTCTTAAGATGGATCTCTTCCAGCATGCCTTCCCAACTTAAATCCTGTCCCCACACAAAGTGATCTACGTCACTCTGTCCACCAATTATCTCCCTTTTTAAACTTTTGTATTCTTGTTTTTAAACTCTGTGTATTTAATTGTAATTTTAGTATTGGGTTGGGGGGGATTGAGAAGGGACTATTTTTGAATTTTATTGTGTTTTCATGTGTTTTTATTGTTGTAACCCACCTGGATTCTTTGTGATTGTGCAGGCTATAAATAAATTATTATTATCATCATCATCATCATCATCATCATCATCTCTGGCTTTTCTTCGCAAACAAAGATTCAGGAAGGACTCATCCCGCGCTTTCTGCAAGCGCGCTGATGACTAAAAAGTCCAATCCAAGATAAACAAGTCTGGTTGCAAAAGCACAGCAGAAGGTCTCCTTGGGTGATGTTTTTGGGTTGTGATTCTTTCTGCGTTGTCATTTCTCTTCAAGAGTTGTTCGGCGTGAGTTCTCAAATAAGGCTGCAGCATTGTGGATAGTGTGTCTCCATACCTCTCGATGTACGGCCAGGGCAGACCACTGTTGGTGATCAATTTGGCCAAACCTGAGATGTTGTTTCAGGGAGTCTTTGTATCGCTTTTTTGGAACTCCCCTCTTACGCTGACCTGTGGCGAGTTCATCATAGAGTAGCATTTTTGGGAGGCAATTATTATTATTATTATTATTATTATCCCCCATTGTGTTGTATGTGGGGAAATAATCATTGTAATGTAAAAGCAATCTTGTGTACCTCATTCACAATCTTAGATAAGTCTAGGGTTTTTTCCCTGCATGCATTTTGTTCTCCCAAAATTCCCTTCTCTTACTTCACTGAGCACTTCTAGCCAACTGGAAGTGCTGAGTGATTGGACACATGACCTAATTTGAATTTTATTGCTTTTGTGTAACTTGCCTTGCTTCTGAATCTGACTCTCCATGAGAATGGATGCATTTTAAGATTTCCTGTAACCATGCCATGATGCATCGGAACCCAGCCCATGGCTGTAGGCTGGTGAGTCTCTCTTACCCATTCTTAGTCAGTTAGGGACCTTTTCTTAAGTTTGTTTTAGTATGTAGATTGAGACTGATATACCTTCAGTAAACTTTGTTTTGCATTTTAAACTGACTCCTTTGTTTTGTAATGAGTCTAATTTAACTGGGGGATCCCAGATCTCTGAATACACTTTCAAATGATAATAGAGCTTAAGTCTGCTTCTTAACCGCACTCTGCATAAAGCGTGAAGCCAAAAGTGACTGAATGATTTTACCTTTTTTAAAAGGAAATAATTCTTATTGTTTTTAAAGGACTAGATCCTGCAATTTTATTTTTAGATTCATTACCTTCCAACAAAAAGGGTTAATGGTGCCCAGATTTAAAGACTTAAAAGCTCAATTTAATTTTTGTTTTTGCAAAAGTTTTGTTTTTTACTTTTTATCTGATCACCTCAGAGTTGCTGTTTTTGGTCTCCCTCTCGGCTTGAGGACAAAAGCAGTAAAGCAATAAAACAATTAAGCTGTAAACCCAACATGGCTGCTGAAGCTACCCTGCCTGCCTTTTTAGCCATGGAAAAGCTTTGTGGGCCGAATTATAGAAAATGGGCATTTTCTTTTGAAACATACATGAAGGCAATGGGATTCATTGATGTTTTACACAATCCCAGACCCCCTCAGGGGAGACAAAGAGATGATTTTGATAGGATTGATCAAAAAGTACTAGCCTACATAATTTTAACAACTGATCAGGCACTAATTTCTGAAATCAAAGATAAGAGAATAGCAAAAGATGCTTGGGACACTTTGAAAGATTTGTGTGGTACAAAATCCATGGCAAATTCTATTGCAATGATGATTAAACTTGTGAACATGAAATTATCAAATCCAAGATGTCTAGATGAACAGATTAATGATTTTAGAGCTACATTAGCAGAATTGCAATCTCCTGGAGAAGAGATTCCAAAGGCTATGCAAGTTGGGATTTTCTTAGCAAGCTTACCAAAGTTTTACAATCCCATCATAAATACTTTGCAATTAAAGAATGATTTAACCCTACCAGAAGTCTATATTCAAATAAGGGAATTTCAACATAGGCAAGATTTGATGCATTATGAGAAAGCTGAATCCAGAAATTCTAACTTTAACCAGCAAGTAAATTTGGCTGGAAAGGAAAAGAAATATTTTAAAGCCCACTCTAAGCCCCCCTCCTCTTCTGAGCCAAATGGGGTGCAATTAAACACTAAAGCTTCAAAGGCAAACAAGCAGTCATTCTCACAGCAAGAGATGACTGGCCAGAGGCAACAGAATGAAAAAGCACATAGAGCTAGTAACACAGGAGCTGATGCTAAACAGAGGTTTCACATTGGAATGGCTTATGAAAAAGTAATGCAAGCTTCTGGAAATGAATATAAAAATGCTCTTGTCGTAGATTCTGGAGCCTCAAATACATTTTTCAATAAAAGGGAGTATTTCCAAGATTTTAATGAAGAAGTAAGATTCCCTATCTACCTTGCCAATGGAGATACTGTTTCAGTACAAGGGATTGGAACTGTATATCTTCCTATGAAATTGGGAGCTAGAACAGAGATATTGAAAATTGTAGACACAGTCTATGCCCCTGAATTGAAGAGCTCCCTCTACTCAGTCAAAATGAGCACCTCTAGAGGCAACAGAGTAATTTTCAAAAAGAATGCATGTTATGGTTTTCATGGCAAACAGTTGATTTTTAAAGACACTCTAAAGGATGATGGCCTTTATCACATGGAGATCAGTGACTCAAATGCCAATGTTGCCACTCAATGTAAACACAAAGACTGCATAAATTTATGGCATAGAAGGTTTGCTCATAGAAATGTTGAATGCATAAACAAATTGGCTAACCAAGAGCTAGCAAGAGACTTTCATTTCAAGAACTGTTGTGTAAATGAAAGGTGTGTGGAATGCATTAAAGTCAAGGCTACTGCACCTTCACACAAGCCTCTCACAGAAAGGCAATCTACAAAACCTCTTGAATTGATACACTCTGACATCTGTGGGCCATTTAGACAGAAATCAGTTGGTGGAAACCTCTATTTTCTCACCTTCACAGATGATTTCAGCAAATATGGCCACACTTACCTCCTAAAGGAGAAAGGTCAAGCTTTTGAGAAGTTCAAAGAGTACTTTAATTATGTCACTACTAAATTTAATTACAAAATTCAGAACCTGAGGACGGATAATGGGACTGAGTTTGGCAATCATCAATTTGATGAGTTCTTAAAGGAACATGACATCAGACACCAGACTACTGGGATTTATAGTCCTCAACAAAACGGTTTATCAGAGAGAATGAACCGAACCTTAAAAGAAATGGCAGTTGCAATGCTTGTGCAAGCTAACATGTCTAAAGCCTATTGGTCTGAGGCAATTCTCACAGCCACATACTTATACAACAGACTTCCAACCAGATCCAGAGATGTTACTCCATTTGAGTTGTGGCATGGTGTGAAACCCAGACTCAACCATCTAAGGGTTTTTGGATCAAAAGCTTATACATACATTCCCAAACAGAAAAGAGACAAACTGGACTGTAGAAGTGAAGAGGGAATTTTTATTGGCTATGCCAAAGGTGCTTACAAAATCCTAAACCCTGATGGACGCACAATGAGAATAACAAGTGCTGTTTATGTTGATGAAAGACCTCAACTTAGTTCTAATCCAAACAAAGATTTCTATTCAGATGTGTTTGCAGTGGAAGCAGACCCTGACCCTGATTCTCAGTGGCAGCCACAGCGTGTGCAGCTCTTTCACCCTCCTGCAAGTGCTTCGTATCCAGAAGGAGCTCCCTCAGCCCAGAACTTACCAGAGGATGGAGGACCGGATGGCGCGCCAGGAGCAGAGCCAGGAACTCAAGTCCAGGTGAGACAGTCTGCAAGGGGTAACAGGGGAGTGCCTCCTTTGAGATTCTCCTACCTAGCCACAGGGGAAAGCCTTCTGGAACCCTCTGACTGGCAGAAGATCAGAGGAATGCCAAAGTCTGACTCTGAGAAATGGGTGAAAGCTGCAATAGAGGAAATGGAGTCCTTATATAAAAATAAAACATGGACTTTGACAGAATTGCCAAAAGGCAAGAAGGCAATTGGCTGCAGATGGGTCTTTACAACAAAGCAAAATGCAGAAGGGGAGATTGAAAGATATAAAGCCAGACTTGTAGCTAAAGGTTACAATCAGCAATTTGGAGAAGATTTTCATGAGACTTTCTCCCCAGTTGTTACACACACAGCTATTAGAAACCTATTGGCTGTTGCAGCTTCCAAGAGAATGCATGTACAACATCTAGATGTGAAGACAGCGTTTCTTTATGGACATCTAGATGAGGAATTGTACATGGAACAGCCTTCGGGATTTGTAGTACCTGGAAAGGAGCATCTAGTATGTAAACTTGAGAAAAGCTTGTATGGATTAAAACAAGCTGCCAAAAAGTGGCACGAAAATCTAAATCTGCTCCTTATCAAAGAAGGATTTACTCCAGGCACTGTTGACCGATGTGTTTACAAAAGATTCAGAAACAATAGATGGACTTACATTGCCAGTTATGTTGATGATTTGATTCTGTGCAGTGAAGACAAAGCAGATAGTTAAGAGATACTCCTGAATCTCCAGAAAGAAATAGATATTAAAAGTTTGGGAGATATCTCACACTATCTTGGAGTACAAATTGAAAGAGACCGTGATGGAAGCTTCTTTCTTAATCAAAAGCAAAAGATTATAGATCTTTTGGACTGTCTTGGCTTAAGAGATGCAAAGTATGCTCTAACTCCAATGGAAGTAGGCTTCTTAAAGAGCAATGAGGCATCTGAACCTTTGAGAGACAGTGAAAAGTACAGAACTGCAGTTGGAAAACTTCTGTACATAGCGAATTTCACTAGACCTGATATTGCAAATGCTGTTGGCATCTTATGTAGAATGGTTAATTCTCCTACTCTTTGAGATTTTACTACAGTGAAGCAAATTGCAAGATATTTAAAAGCAACTGCTGACTTCAAACTGATTCTGCCAGCATGTGACAAGCCACAACTGATTGCCTATGCAGATGCTGATTGGGGCAGTGATTTGGTGGAGAGAAAATCTACCAGTGGAAACATCATCTTCTACGGTGGTGGAGCAGTAAGTTGGACAAGTCGGAAGCAGAGTACAGTGGCGGATAGTTCCACAGGTGCTGAGTGCGTCTCAGCGAAAACAGCTTGTGATGAAATCAAATGGCTGCAGAATTTGCTTCTGGATCTTGGGATAGAGGAACCCAAGCCAACCATTTTGATGCAAGACAATCAAAGCTGTATCAAGATTTCTCAGAGTGACAAGCCTCTGAAGAAGAACATTGACATTGCTTTCCACAAGGTGAGAGAAATGTGCCAGAGTCAACTTGTTCAACTGGAGTACTGCAACTCAGAAGAAATGATAGCTGATGTTTTAACAAAGCCTCTTCCTAAGGACAGTTTCCTTAGACTACGAGAAGAAATGAAGATTGTTCCTGAAGCACCCTATGATTGAGAAGGGGAATGTTGTATGTGGGGAAATAATCATTGTAATGTAAAAGCAATCTTGTGTACCTCATTCACAATCTTAGATAAGTCTAGGGTTTTTTCCCTGCATGCATTTTGTTCTCCCAAAATTCCCTTCTCTTACTTCACTGAGCACTTCTAGCCAACTGGAAGTGCTGAGTGATTGGACACATGACCTAATTTGAATTTTATTGCTTTTGTTTAACTTGCCTTGCTTCTGAATCTGACTCTCCATGAGAATGGATGCATTTTAAGATTTCCTGTAACCATGCCATGATGCATCGGAACCCAGCCCACGGCTGTAGGCTGGTGAGTCTCTCTTACCCATTCTTAGTCAGTTAGGGACCTTTTCTTAAGTTTGTTTTAGTATGTAGATTGAGACTGATATACCTTCAGTAAACTTTGTTTTGCATTTTAAACTGACTCCTTTGTTTTGTAATGAGTCTAATTTAACTGGGGGATCCCAGATCTCTGAATACACTTTCAAATGATAATAGAGCTTAAGTCTGCTTCTTAACCGCACTCTGCATAAAGCGTGAAGCCAAAAGTGACTGAATGATTTTACCTTTTTTAAAAGGAAATAATTCTTATTGTTTTTAAAGGACTAGATCCTGCAATTTTATTTTTAGATTCATTACCTTCCAACACATTGCACCCAAGGGGAACACCTAAGGACAGTGAACTAGTGTATGGGATGCAGGACAGGTTGTGGACATGTACATCTCTGTCATCCTAGACAAGAGAATAGAGGGGGTGTAGTTAGTGCTGTCCCCTCACCCCCATGCATGCACATATCTGTTTCACTCTGATGAGTGTTATGGCAAGCCCAACAGCTCATTCAATTTTATGTTGTTTTTTTTAATTAAAATACACAGACACCCTTTACAAGGGACATTGAAACCAGTAAGGAAGACGATTGCTGGCCTCGCTTTTTCATATGTGTGTGGGGGGGAATAGCACTAACTACACCCTAATCTTTATATGGACAATTTTTTTGTCTGTGTAGGAGCAGTGATGTGAACCTTAACCTCTAGTCTGAATTTGGATAGTCCAAACATGTTTACCACTTTAGAAAGAGCCAGGGCATAGGTAAAGACAGAAACCTCATGCTACGTCTTTAGAGTAAGCATCTGTCATAGTAATATATGGGGAAATAGCATTGAAACATCAGTTTGAAGGACAGAGAATGCAGGTGCACTTTTATAAAAGGTCTTCCTGGAACAATAGCATGAAATAGCTTTTGAGTGCATTTACAATGCACTCTTGATTTTTTTTTTCTTAAAAAAAATCCTTACCTAATATGATTTGTTTCTCTGTTCCACTGTGGAAGGTTGTAATGTGGGATCAGATCTTGAAAATATTGTATAAACCAGGCTAGTGTATACATAAGAATATTAAAGGGATAAAAAAAAAACACAAGTTATTTATAGCAGGCTTGCAGGGACAGCATACAAATAAACATGAAAATTGAATATCATTCAAAGAGATAAGAAAGAGAGGTTAGGTTAACAAGCTTGTGTACATGGATGATTTGATTTGGAGCCATTTTAAGCTATCCAGTATATATTGGGAAATATTGAGAAGAAAAAGAAGACCACAGGGTTAGATGTAGAATTTAGAATATATATTTTTTTACTTCATGCCTCAAGGAACCAAATAAGGAAGTGCTTTTGTGTCCTCTGTACCATGCATACCAGGCAATGACCTAAGATCAGGAAGCACTTTGACCACTAATAGATTAAAAAAAAATAATCATTGGAGACAGACCAAGTTAGCCCTACTTTAATCCTATCAAAAATGATGGAAATTACATCAGTCATAGGAAACTTAATACATTGCTTTCAATGAGAATATAGTGTGACCATCTTACTGTGGATCCAACCAATGATTTTTATGATGCAGAATGGAATTCTGGAATCACATACTTCACTAAGCTCCACGTGTCATTCTTCCATTAGAACTGCCATTTAAGTCTTTGCTTTGAGTGGAATTTGGTTCTCCCCTGGATTTTCAATCACACCCACCTAAAGCACAATTCAGAGCAGCTTTCCTTCCCTGGCAATACATTTGAAACAAAAGCCCCAAGAATTTCAGTAGCTAGGTGTATTTCTCAGGGATGTGTGGGCATATCAGGGAGGAAAAGAATGATGAAAAATATTCAAAAATAGTAGAAAAACATATTTTGGAATGTCTAAAAACCTTGAAAAGAAGCATCTCAGATGGATTCGAACACTCACAGTTAAGGACCTTTTCTGTGCAAAAAATAATATTTCTGTGTTTCTTGCACAAAAGTCACAACTATTTGATTTGCACAGAAAGCTGCATTTTCTGCAAAGGAAACATTTTCTATGTGCAGAAAACAATATCTGTGCAGAATATGCTGTTTCCTGCATAGAAAATGTGCTTTCTGTACAAAACAACCATGTGCAAATTTTGCACAGAATAACTCCCAAAATGCAAAGAGGCTTAAACAGCTTTGTGGTTTGCAAAGATTTTCTCACAGTGGGATGAAAACTGCTAAAACTGCTATTTGCATGCCCAGGCAAGATTCCAGTCCCCCCACCCCCCATCCCCCACCTGTCTCCACAATAACAGTCAGACACAGAATTGGTTGGAAAATTATTGGCAATAAATGGCCACAACTTTATTGACAACAGGTGCAGTTGGTGGGCTCAAACACATGGATCCAGATCCAAACATTGATCAACCCGCCTGTTGGCCGATGAATCCATTGTCGGCCTGCCTGCCAACATGGGAAGAAGATGGATGCCACATACCAACAGCCATACCTGGTTGTTTTGGCATTGGGAAAGGGGGTGGAGCCCCTTGCCAGGACTGCAAAATGGCCACTGGTTAAGTCCAGCAGCCTTATTCCTGCAGGAAGAAAATTAGTGAATAATTTCATCCCTACTTCCTACTATGGGCAAAATTATATAAAGCACATATGATTAAACATATGGTAAAGTTTTCCTCCACAAGTGTTTGGTTTGTTTGTGGGCTTTTCATGGATTTGCTTGCTGCTGTTTATTACAGACAGACTTCTAGAGGCCATAGAGCTTTCCAAGGGAGATTGTAGCTTCCATAACTGAATTATAAAACAGAATGACATAAAAATCCTTAGGGAGAACAGCTTGAAATGGCCTAGACTGAAGCAGGGATAAAGTCTGACTCTGGAGAAATAGGAGCAACTTCCCCTTACTACTTTTGTAACTATGACATATATAGACAAAAAGATGAAAGAAAGTTGATTGGGTACAATATCTTCCAACATTTTTTCCACCCCTAGTATGCCCACAAATCCCTGAGAAATACAGCTAGCTACTGAAATTCTTGTAGAGAATAATTTATTGCAACAGGGAGGCACATGCTACAGAAGTTTCCCAGAGGCCTGCAGTGCTACTCCTCTGGGCCCCACCCCACTCCATTCCTTCCTTACTGTCTTGACACTAAGAAAGTAGAAAGGATTTATTTCAGATCTGCTACAAATGATGAACTTATCCCTTTCAAGCTAAGCACCTTTCCTTGTCCCAGAGCTGAGAGAAGCTCCTTAGTGATGTTATAAGGGGTGGTGTCTGGTGATGTCATGAAACATCAGCCACAGTTGCTCAAAGTATGTCATTTGTTTGTGTTTTTTAAAAAAGAAAATTCCAACAAAAGGGAATTACTCTTTTCAAGGCAGTTTTTTTTTTTTTTTCACATTGAGATCCCACCTGCTCACCATGAAGACCAGAAAAAAAGGACCCAGGCTTGAGATCTGGAAACTCTAGCTGGCAAGGTATAACCAACATTGAAGCACTTGAGAGATACATATCCCTTTAGAGTCAAACTTCAAAATATCTAGGAATTCATTGGGCAGGGGCAGGCAGAGGAAGGGAGAAATGAGCTCTGTTTGACATCTCTGATATTCCATTTATACAAAGAGGGAAATTTGACATTAACATTCTCTTAGTGAAGTGGGACAAGGGGTGTGGAGGGGCCTTTTCCTTTGTTTTTCTTTGATACAAGATGAATTAAACTAGAATCATCCCATTAAATGATTGTCATTGCCACTCATGATTGCTATGGTACATAAAGGAGACTTGACTCAAGAAATATTGGTTTGACATTTCTGGGAATGTGTTAGACTCCCATGAAAGGTGTTTTTTTTTTGTTTGTTTTTTCCCTGACCAGTGCTAGTGAATATCCTCCACATTCCCAGATTCCCAGATATTTTGTCTGAACAGGATCCCACAAACTTGCATCTGGTCAATATGTCACTTCAAGTAGTATTATTTGGGAGTGGAGGGGCAAATTCTGAACCCCTACCCTGAGATACATATATTTGTAATCTTCTTGAACACCATCCAACTTTCTTCAGAGTTCTTATAGAGATTTCATTGTAGCATGACTCCCCATATTTCAAAAAATTCAATTTCAGATTTATTTTCCAGCAAAATTCATTTACAACCAGACACTTCTCTAGATCACCAACAGAGAAAATGAATACTATTGGTCTGTAGAAGGTTATGTTTTGGTACATGTTGTTCAAGCAATTACTAAAGTAATTTTAAAATCCCCCTATATTGAGAGAGCAATAGAAAGGCATTGTGCTAAGAATCAATAGGAAACAAATGGTTATGACAGTCTTTCTTTCTATTTGTGCTAACTAGCTATCTTTTCTTTATTTTAAACAAACTTCAAACATTTTAATTTGATACACATGCAAAAAAAAAATGCATTCCCTTCACAGATTTACTAATCTAAAAGATCTGTAGAGTGCATTGCATTGAGTGAATTATTAATTTGATATGATGCCACTTTCTCTTGGTTGTTTCATATTAATAGCATCACTTTTGATGATGAAGATGACAAGAGGGTGTGGTGCCATCTTGCAGGCATTGCTACTGACGGGTGAATCTTCCACTCTGCTATGAGAAATCTATCCTTTGTAGTCTGAACTCATTGTTTGTAGATGTCAAGTAAATCCACTGCTTGTTTGCTATAAATCATTTCAATGATTCCACATCTGCAGAAATGAGGAAAACAACATGCAACTATAAAAAAAAATTACACTTGTTTTCTGTTTTTGTTTGAACTTAATTAGTCTGTACTATAGTTTTTGTGAGGTATCATGTAATGCCACAAAATAAAGACAAATGAAAAGGGAAGTACCTGGGATGCATCCAATTTGTATGGCAAAATGAGCAAGTATATAAATTGTGTGCAATTATTGTAGAAAGAGCTTTCCAATGGGGGATGAGTAATATCTAAAGCTGAGTTAGAACTACTCAGATACTTTTTCCTCGCAAACATACTCAGTGTTGCAAAATGCTTCCCTTCTTCAATTACTATATAGCATTCATTGTGAAACTATTCACAAATTGAATTTGTTTGTTTATTTCATTACCATATTGAGAAATCAGACCCTCCACTCAATTTACCTTTTCTTTCAATCCTAGTTGGTTGGTCTTGCTAGCACATGCCATTACATAGCCAAGTCCCATCAGCTGTGTACCATTGCAAATCCCTGATTGACTGTGATTACTTACTTTTTATTTTAACATGCATCTCTTCAATGTCACT
Source organism: Gambelia wislizenii (assembly GCA_030847615.1). Classification (NCBI taxonomy): domain Eukaryota; kingdom Metazoa; phylum Chordata; class Lepidosauria; order Squamata; family Crotaphytidae; genus Gambelia; species Gambelia wislizenii. The sequence goes on along the minus strand of JAUMIR010000003.1, from coordinate 188,235,725 downwards.
TCACCAAAACCCACAAGGCAATGCAAAACAGATGCAGAACAGAAAGAAGCATACTTTAAAAACAAATCAAAACAATGGCTGACATCCTGTTACAATGATATAAGTCTGACTCATGCCATCAACATTCACTTTTATAGTTGTTTTGTAAGTTGGAAGTCCCTTCCAATCATGGGACAAATAAAAATGCCCCAAACCCTAATTTTTAATCATTACAATTTGGTTTCTCGGCAGAAATGAAAATTTCTGCACAGAAAATTTTGTTTTCTGTTGAACCGCCTCCTCTCCAAAAATCCATGAACACTTTTCACACAGAATAAGTCCTGAACTCTGATGATTCTCATCCATTTATGATTTTCTTCATCAGGGTATTCTGACAGTTGAGAAATCCATTTTGACCATTAAAAAACAACAATTTATCCCTACTTTTAATTCTTCAGTCAAAAATGCATACACAAATGTTTGTATTTTGAAAATAATATACAGCATTGCACATTCTGTTAAGGGAAACATTGTGCAAACATGAATATTTATTTGGTAAATTCTCATACAAAAATGTGTATATTAAAAATACACATGGAAATGTACATATATTTTCATGCAGACTTTGAAAAAAACAAAGAATCTGATGATGAACTAATACAAAATCAATGTCACATTGAAAAAAATGAAAAACATCAGCAAAATAAAAATTGACATATTTATCAATCCTTACTAAGGAGCATTGACTGTCTTTGATGGTTGGTGGCTGATGGCTAGAAAACACCTCATTTGTTCATGAAGAGTTTGACAAAATAATTTTACAATTAGGGAAGCAACCTGTGAAGCAGTCAGAAACCTGTGCTGTGTAGGTGAAAGGCACAAAGAGGAATTTTGTGTGTGTGTGTGTGTGTTTTTATTCAGGATTTCAGGGTACATTGATAGTGCTTTACAAATGACCACAGGTACTCTCATGTAGTTAGCTTATATATTTATAAATCAGATAATATACAGGTTGACCCCCATATCCATGGGGGATACATTCCAAGAAACCCCTCCCCCATAGATACCTGAAGCCATGGATAATAGGAAATTCTGTCATTTTTAATGGGACAAGTGCCAGAAGTTGACCATAGAATCATATTGGAGGACCTAGATATGCCTAGTGAGAACATATTGTTTTGGGAGTGGATAAGTGAAACCATGGATACTGAATCCCTGGATACAGGAAGGATTGACCTGCAATCCCATATAAACCTCCTTTATGTTTGCTAAGTAATGACCTTTTAAAAACTACAACCTGAAATTCCCTAACTCTTGCTCAAGTGAAAAAAAAAAACAGAATATTTTTTTCAGTATACTGAAATAATTTGTTTAAACCAAAGCTAGATCAGTATTGTTTTGGGCACTGAAGTAAAATATCTACTTCACTTATGTAATTTGAAGTAGTTATTGAAAGAAAATGTCATCTAGCAGAATGATGTTCTGGGCAAAGGATTTAGAATTACATTTGCCATCAGATATGTGTAAAGGCCAACCTGACGTCTGCAACAATATTCTAAACCTTGGACACGATGTGATCATTCTTGCCTAAAGTGCTCCATCTGGGCCAATTGGAACTGAGCTAGGTGCTGGGTTGCTCCTTTTTGACAATGGTTTTATACTATAAATGTCCCTGGACCTGTTTCTACTAAAATATTTTGGGAGCTCTAAGTATCCCACTAGATAAATTAGGGAATAAGCAGTCCAAGCCCTCAAGTACTCCTTATCTGGCTTCTGATCTGACTGGAGGATGGATTATTTCAGTACTAGGAGATATATTTTAGCATACGGCGGGATATATATAGTCTGGACCCCACTTTTGCACCCCCAAAGACCCCCACCTTTCTCCCAAAGACCCCATTCCCCATTTATAATCCACTATTTGAATATAATTTTCAGGAATATTTTGCCCGAAAAAAGTGTAGAAATCCACCAACAGCATGAACAAACATTAAGAGCCCCTTTCCAGCCCCACAACTGCTGAGAAATCCCCAATAACCCCAAACACTCCCATTCCCCTCCAAAAGTAGCACAGCATCACTTCCAGTCACCATTCTGAGAGGGACTACAGAAGAAAACAGGTATCATGGTTTGTTGTGGGTGTGGGTGTAATAACTAATGGAGTGAAGCAGGGTTGTGTTCTTGCTCCAACTTTATTTACAATCTTCTTCAGCATGATGCTCCAAAGGGCTACGGCAGAGCTTGAAGAAGAAGACGCCATCTATATATGTTGCCGTACTGATGGTAGCTTGGTAAGCCTTCTGAGGGCTTGCACTAAGACTCTAAACTATCTAGTCCGTGAGCTGCTCTTTGCTGATGATTCTGTCCTTGTTGCCCATACAGAAGCAGCTCTGCAGCACCTAACATCCTGCTTCACAACAGCTGCAGAGCTTTTGGGGCTGGAAGTCAACCTGAAGAAAATGGAAGTTCTCTACCAGCCTGCACCACCGGATGAACATCATCATCCCCATATTGCCGTAGGCAAATCAGTGCTTAAGTCCATTCAGCAGTTCACCTACCTGGGAAGCATCATCTCCTCAGATGCCAAGATTGACAATAAGATCGATCACAGATTAACAAAGGCATATAGTGCATTTGGAAGACTTGACAAAAGAGTCTGGAGTAACAAACACTTGAGGCGAAGCACAAAAATCAATGTCTATAGAGCCATTGTACTGTCTATTCTCCTTTATGGGTCTGAAACATGGATCACCTATTCCCACCACTTACAACTCCTTGGATGCTTTCATCAGCGCTGTATATGCATAATCCTAAATATACACTGGATTGACTATGTGATGAATGTTGCTGTCCTTGAGCAAGCAGGGATCACCAGCATTGAGGCCATGATATTGAGAACACAGCTGTGCTGGATAGGGCACGTTTCTAGGATGGAGGACCATCACCTCCCAAAAATAGTACTCTACGGTGAACTCGCCATGGGTCATCTCAAGAGGGACACTCCAAAAAAGCGATACAAGGACTCCTGAAACAATATCTCAGGCTCAGCCAAATTGATCACTAACAATGGTCCGCCCTGGCCTCACATTGGGAGTCATGGAGACGCACTATCCACAATGCTGCAGCCTTATTTGAGAACTCATGATGAACAAGTCTTGAAGAGAAATGACAACTCAGAAAGAATCACATGCGGAAACATCACCCAAGGAGACCTTCTGCTGTGCTTTCTGCAAGTGGACTTGTTTTTCTCAGATTGGCCTTTTTAGTCATCAGCACACTTGCAGAAAGTGCGGGATGAGTCCTTCCTGAATCTTCGTTTGCGAAGAAAAGCCAGAGAGAGAGAGTTTGGAGATACCCCAGAGTTGTCTGACAGAAAAGGCTACATAGTTCATCAAACTACAAATACCAGGATTCCATAGGGTAGAACTATAGTGGGTAAAGTGGTGTCAAACTGCTGTATTCCTGTAGTGTATACAGCCCTCCATCTCTCTCTCTCTCTCACATACATACTAGGGCTGTGGATGGAGCCCAGATGAAACCTCACTTATCTGAACCAATCCATTTTGATCTGGACCTCAATCATAAACAAGATTTTTACTTAGATGGGGGACCACCAATGAACACCGGGTACTGGAGTCTATATTTCATAGGAATAAACTGGCAAAAACCACCTCTTAAGTTTTCCTTGCCTAAGAAAACCCTATGGAATTCATGGAGTCACCATAAGTTGACATGTGACATGAAGGCACATACACACACAAAAATCCGAAATATATATATATGTGTGTGTGTGTGTGTGTGTGTGTATAGTTATAATCTTTCAGATTTTTTTGTGTGTATGTGCCTTCATGTCACATGTCAACTTATGGTGACTCCATGAATTCCATAGGGTTTTATATATATATAAAAACTGCATAACAGAGACATAAACTGGCATCCTGTTAGTGAAATATGGTGGTATAAGAACACCTATGAAATGTATGGTGTCGCTACAAGTCAACAGGTGACTTGAAGGCACACACACACACACACACATCAAATTTATGCCACCACTACTCACTTTCCACTGCAACTCACTTGGTCATTGTATAGGTCAGAATTCTGTTCCGGCTACGCAACAACAAACATCCTCCCTGAATTCACCTTGAAACCAGTGCAGATTCCAGCCCCCCCATTAGTATTTTTATGTAGCTGAAAAGCAGAGGGATGAGCAGGTATATGTTCAGCTATTTTCATGTAGCTGGATGCACTACAAGGACACAATCATGCAATGATCCCAGAAGTCCCCATAGATGCCTATTGTAGTGCATCAAGCTACAGTAAGATAGGTTGATGTGTCCCGACTCATCCTTGCACTCTCCAGCACCATGGAAAATGGAAATTGCCAAGTTGGCAGTGGCAGCACTGCTTACAAAGTGAGGTTTTTTGAGAGCTAGCATTGGGAGATGTTGGTTGCTGCCACACTCCAGAAATAGTGCAGTCTGACACTGTTTTAACAGTTATGGCTGCATCCTATGGAATCCTGCAATTTGATATTTGTTGTGGCATCAGAGCTCTCTGACAGAGAAGGCTAAATATCTCACAAAACTACAAATCCCAGAATTCCATAGCATTGAGACATGGCTGTTAAAGTGGTGTAAAACTGTGTTGTTTCTGCAGTATGGCAGCAGCTCTAGGGTTTATGCACACTAGCTATGTAGATAAACCCCTAATCTCCCAATGCAGAATCTTGGCCAGAATAGACTCAAAGAAGGGAATTAACCCAACCCAATTTCACGCAAGTTAACTCCAGGTTCTTTGTGTCAGGCACCTATAACATTTGTTATTTTAAAAAACAAACAAAAAAAAAACAACAACAACAAGCAAACCTCACTACCACTGTTTTTAAAGCAGTTTTTGATTGTTCAATCCTGACAATTCATTTTACATTTTGTTTTGTGCTGTCAACTATGTCTGTTCAGGTATTTGATAATGATAAAGAAATAACCCTATAGCTGAAGAGAGGTTGCTTTTGTTCTTTATTCTACAGCAAACCAACTGGAGAAATTCAGTGTAACAGCACAAAGAAGTTAGAGTGTGTGGCAAAAGCATCACAGCCCAACTGGTGAGATCTTCCTGCTACTCCTTAAGGTGTTTGGAGAGCTGGGCTAGTGCTAGAAACTTACTTCTCACGTTTCCATACTTCCCCTACATCATTTCTTCCAGATTTGCATGCCTAATCCTCTTTGCAGTGGAGGCAGTTTTGCTGCCATTACTCTTCCTTCCTTCCTTCCCTATGGATTTTGTCCCTGCTGCCTCACTGCTCAGACTATTCTTTTGCATCTGGCCTGAGCAGGACCATCACTTGCTGCCTGTTAAAATGTTACAGCAAACTGGTTGTATTATAATGGGTTTTTTTTGTTTTTTTTTTGCCTCCTTTTCTTCACCCCAACTCATTTGTTGCCTTCAGTGAAGTGAAAAAGCAATCCTGGTATTCACATCAAAATGGTCCCAGACTATGTTCTGTCTTTTCTTTGGTGACAACCATGGGCAACTGGAAGAGGAGCAGAGAAAATTAATTAAACTACCCAAAACATACATAGCCTCATTAACAGGCAAATTAACAAGAAAGAAAATCAGAAAATTAGGATAGGCTTTTGGACAAGACAAAAAGAAATGAAAGAATTAGTGAGACCATAAATCACCCGCCCCTCACAACAGTACTTCCAAAACCTGCTCCTAACACAGAACGAAGAACCATCAGAAGGCACTGACAATATAACTTCAATAATCTTACAAAATCCCTTGTCATAAGCACTATGGCTGAAGAGGACTGATAGGATTTGTGCTGTACATTACAGTTTTTAGTGAGCATGATCTATACTATTCTGCTACTTCACACTACTGGCACCTTCCTTATATGTTCATGTTGTAGACATACTATTTCCCCCCCACAGTTTTTGACATTCATTCACTGTTTCAGTTGAGTCCACTTTGGACTGTTTCCTTTCATTCCGAAACTGAATTGGACCAATTCCGTTTGCTCCAAAACAGATGAAAATTAGTCCAAATCAGTTTGATTTATTTCCTTATTCAGAATACGCTCAAAACAGTTGAACAGTCCTAACACATATACACCAGAGCTACAATGGGAGAGAGGATACAATATCATATTTTTTCTTGTCTTTTCTCTACCATGGCTAATAAAAAAAATGCTGTTTCTTTCTATCACTCTTAATTTAAACCAGGGAAATGACACGGATATGGAAAATGTTCATTCCATCTCCATTAATGCTGCAGCTTCAATTCAATTCATGTTCCCCCACTGATGGCTACTTTGAAGTCTAACAAAATTCAGGAAATCCAATCACTGATTTTCCATGTCAGTGGCCAGTGCAGGAAGTGATTCCTTTAGACCTAACAACTACAACTATAACTAGACAAGTGGAAATGAGACTATTTCATTATATAAGTTCTCTCTCTCTCTCTCTATACACACACACACACACATTGATGTTGCCATGTCCTTGGAACACAGTTTCTGGATCTGCCACCACATCAAGTAGAAGTGAAGTGTTTTTGTCTTATATAAAAATAAAATTTAAATGGTACAGTTTGCATATTTCTTACAATAGTATGTCAATAGTTCCCACATAAATGTTTAGCTTTCAAAACCCATCCAAAAGATATGTATATTTATCATATATCTCAGATCTTGTCTACATTCACCAGGATATCTCGGCTCTCTGCTGGCATATGTTGGCTGTGGAGGTAGCCCATTCCCCACCCCTTGTTACCTGCAGAAGACAGCCCAGAGTCCAAACGGGATGTGGGTTCATTGCTGAAGCTGCTACCACTGTTGCCATTTTCTTCACTAACATGTTGGGGTCCACATTATTGAAGAAACTGGCAGTGCAGGTGGCAGCTTCAGCAATGGGCTGATGTCCTGGTTGGATTCTGGCCTGTCTTCTATTGGCAACAGGGGAGGGGAGATGGGCCACCTCCACAGCCAGGATAAACCAGTTGGGAGCTGGCATACCCCGGCGAGTGCAGATAAGGCCTGATAAGGCAGGGATCCCACATCATGTTACTGTAGCCCCTTTGCGTGTGACCAGCCTTGGTTACATGTTGCTGGACTCCTGCCTGGCATCCTGGAGAGCCAGGGAGCTGGCAGTGGCAAGGAGGAGTGGTGTGCCAGATGAGCTCCTGTGGACACATGATGCCCAATCTGGAAGAAATGAATTAAACAGGGTATTATCTTATATCACAGTAAAGGACCATATCCTGGCTTGCCCTCATTCCAGCCCCATATCTGCCACAGGGGTCATTTAGACTGCCATGGGGCAGAGGGAAAATGCTCTGTGTTGTTTGGACTACAGGGTTCTGGAATGGGGTCAAGCTGGGGTATTTGGCCAGTGTAGACATGGCCTCAACTTTGGTCAGTGTTTGGCCAGTGTAGACAAGGCCACTCCCACTGAGAAAAACTCTGATTTAACCTTTTCTGATTTAACCTGTTCTGCCTCACTTTTGAGTTCAGTATTAGTGTGTCAGAGACCTGTAATCCAGGCTGGTGCCACATTGGGGTACTACTAATGTCTGTTTAGTGACTATGGGGTCCCCAAACTTTGATGTCAACAGGCACATTTTGGGACGTTGTGAAAGTGGTGTTGGCACTTTCACAAAATGTCTGTCCTGGGACAATTAAATGGCTTACAAAATGTCTGCCATGCTAATTGTGGCCATTTAATAGAAGGTAATGTGATAATGATAAATGACAAGCAACTTACCCAAGATACACAGTGGCAATGAACACAATTAAACAAGTAATGGAACAAGTTTTTAAAACAAATAGTTTTATTAGAGGAAGCTATTCAGTCTTGAGTAGAAATGGAATGAACATGGTAGGGATAGAAATAATATATTTTATGCACAATCACATCTAGGCGGTATATTTCTGTACAGAAATTGTATTTTTTTTTTTACAGAAAATAACAATAGTAATACATGTACATTTGTGCAGGAAGTAGAATTTTAGCATAAACATTCCCGAAGCACAAACTGATCATGAACTGTACAAAAATCTTTGAGAACTGCACAGTTCTCATCCAGACTGGAGAATACTGCAAAAATTATTCATTCTTGCCTGCAAGGACCAAGAACACAGAGATGTGCCTTTTTAGTTTGGGGAGTCCATGATCTCTACAGCAATACAATACATGATTAAGTTTATTACATCATCTACTTTCATGGTGTCAGTTGGAGAAACATGCACCTGATTGAGATGGATGAATTTTATTATCTCAATTATTTCAATACAATTTAGGAAGCAATTTGCCCATTTTAGTAAGCTGTTATAAAACAACAACACAAACAATTGAGCAAAATCCTCAAGCATTTACATTGGAAAAAATTCAATAATGTCAACTAATTCTAACATGCAGAAAACTAAATTGCTGGCCTCAAAACTGTTACAGATGAAGAGCTACTCAGAACTAGAAATGACAACAGTAATTCAACACTCTCAACAAGCTTGGACACACAGGAATTCAAAACCTAAGCTTTAAGAGCTAAGCTCTCGAAGCTATCTACCTCAATGGACATTGATTGGCCATCCATAGAAATAAAGAGACCAGACACAAGTACTGCATTGAATAAGGGAAACTATCAACCTATTTAAACATTAAACCCCTGAGGTGTGCAAAAGGGGGAAGCAACCTAGTGTGGGGGCAGCTGAGGCAGGTGGTCTCTCCCAGACCTCCAACCCAGCTTCTCCTGGGTGAAAAACCTGAGCCCTGAGGAGAACCCAAAAGCTGGGTTGCTCACTAGCCAGCCCATTACTGGAAGGCCAACCTGAGAAGTCCACCAGGCCAGCTCCAAGGAAAGCCTCCTTCCACACTCCTCAAGTCTTGTGATCTAAAGAGACAGATCCAGAGCCCTCTCCTTCACCAAACTGGTGTTATAGGTGTTCACTGAAATCCTACTTCTCCCCTGCCACTACCTGCCATGGATAAGGGACAAGTGTTTGCTTAGCCCCATCCCCCTCCAGGCTTGCCAAAAGGGCCTTCTCTCCCTGTTGCAGGTAATAACAACAATAGGAATAACAGATACAATACCTGCTTCTGATAAATGAATGCCATCAGCTCTGTAGAGCTCAGGCTTCTGAAAAAATATCTGAATATATAGCAAAAAGTGGCACAACCCCTTCACCATAGCATTCCAAACTTCCCTATTCACCCTCTTCTGAACTGTATCAATATACTGAGGATCACCTTCCCCCCATTATACTTGCCTGGGCAGGATAGCAGACCTCAGTATGGAGACCGCAGGGCCAAAAGTACTGTATGATCCATAAGTCATGGATAGCTTATATAGGTAATCAGGGCCTTGCCCTTCAACAAACTGATGCCATTATCCCCAAGGAGAATGACCATAACATGTGGTGGAAACCACATGTGCTCCCCAAACAACACTGTGCTCCCCAAACAACATTGGCAGCAGGCCAAGCCACTGAAGGCCCCTCTTTCGCAGCTGCTTGAACACAGCCAGATCTCTTAATACAAGGTGGCATCCAAAATGGCAATTGCAAGCATGGCACACTGCCCTATAGATCATGCTATGACTGCATGATCATAGATCATGCTATGATCAGGACTCGATGACTCACTGAACACAGCGTAGAATCTGAGAGAAACAACAAACATATTAATATTGCAAAGGATGAACCACATAACATATTAATATTGCAAAGGATGAAGATATCTACAATATGCCGAAAACCTCCAGTGCCCAAATAATTTGAATAAGAAGGGAATCCATGCCCATCACCAATGCTTTGGAAGTAGCCGCACTACGAAATGGGTGGGTGCCAAATTTAACTCCCTTAGAACCCAATAATGATAACACCCTGTAGGTGACAAACCAGAATTGGTATTTAGCCAAGACTGACAGGGCAACATGGCAAAATAGAAGGCCAGACTGGGACCCCCAACCTAAATATAATCCTGTAAAGCCTAAAGAGGGCACAATGACAAATCACTACGAGGCTTCAACCTTAAAATAGATCCCACCCTCCTTTCATCGATTTTGGAAGAGTGTATGGTAAAAACTACCTTCTGACTTCCCATGCTAAGGTCCCTGAATTCCAAAGACTTATTCAACTTGTCACCCCATGACAGAAACAGCAGCTTGCTTATTCTCAAAGTGACAAAGAAAGTAGTCAAAGGAACTATATGGAATAAAGAAGTTTCATATGTGGACATGCAGATACTGCCCAAGCCCTCTCAAACCATTAAGAATGTCTGGGGATAACAGTTTCCTGCCATATGCAACCCTGCCTCTTTCATGTGACCACCCTTCCAGAACTTTATGAATGTAGCATCCTGGAAGCCCTTTGCTTTAATAAAAAACAGGTGGCAGTCGGGCCCTAATATACTGCAGAGACAGCCTCCTACTACTGAGAGAGATGCAATATTGCAAGATGTAAGAAACAGGCACTGTGACCACTCACCACCCAAATGCTCCCACATTCTAAATTTAAAAAAAAAAATCCTTCACAACCCTAATGTAGCTCTTTCTAGTAAGAGGTGCTAAGGGTAAACTAACCAAAGCCTATGAACCAAACCAGAACCTACAGGCTAGCAGAGACCTCAAGGGCCCAGGAACAGAGGCCTACAACACCCTTGAACTGACCAGAGCCTAACAGAGAACTCAACTCCACTAGGTCAGACCCCTTAAATCACTTGTGAAGTGGTGAGTCATCATATGAAATGTAAAGTGATGAAGTAGAGAGTGAACACGTGAGTGAACAACTCAACTGAATTGATGGCTCCACTCTGGTACAACTAGCAATATGATTTTGGCCAAGGTCTGTCAGGTCCAGTTTCAGACTGCTCTCTTCTCTTTGCTTCATAGAATCTATACAGATTTTGCATTTTTATCATGTTTCCCTCTGAAGAATCTAAGTTAAGATACTGCCTCTCCATTTGCAAACCAGTCTTGTGAATCAAGGGTTATACAAAGATTTTATAGCTGAATGTCAATTTGTTTGGATGTGTAACCCATGTTTTCACATTCTAAGTCCAATGTGTTTCATACTACAACACATGCTTTCTGCTTTATTAGCTGGTAGAGCTTGGAAGTAACTAGTAAACAATAACTGATTTCTTGTTATTAATTACTTTTCTGTTACAATTTCAACTTAATGAGGAATAACATCACTCAGCTGGGCCAAAGCTAACAAAATGAAATTCAATACGGAGAAATGTAAAGTACTGCACTTAGGGAGGAAAAATGAAATGCATAGATATAGGTTGGGAGAGACCTGGCTGAACAAGACTACGTGCGAAAGGAATCTAGGAGTCCTAGTAGACCACAAGTTGAACATGAGTCAACAGTGTGATGCGGCAGCTAAAAAGGCCAATGCAATTTTGGGCTGTATCAATAGAAGTATATTGTCTAGATCAAGGGAAGTAATAGTGCTGCTCTATTCTGCCTTGGTCAGACCTCACCTAGAATACTGTGCTCCCTTGGAGTGTGGTGGGGTCTCCTTCCTTGGAGGTCTTCAAACAGAGGCTGGATGGCCATCTGTCGGGGATGCTTTGATCGAGATTTCCTGCATGGCAGGGGGTTGGACTGGATGGCCATTGTGGTTTCTTCCAACTCTACAATTCTATGATTCTATGATTCATGTTTTGCTATTTCATTTACTTTTATTGTTACAAATTGTGACCTCACTAAATGGTGAAGGAGGAATATCACATGGTTCAAGCAGTGCCTTGTGAATTGTTGCAGGCACTTTTGATATGGACAGGAAGACAGTGCTGATACTGATATTAAAAAAAAATCTTTTAAAAGAACTAAAATTAAATTTAATAACCTCCTGATAACTGGAGAAAGTAAAATGTCTCCTTTAACAATTGTAAATGTAACCATAACTATTTTTGGTGTGTGTACGTGTGTGATGAAAATTAATTACATAAAAAACAATCTTTCCAAGCTCTGTCCCCAGGGTTTAATTTGTCTGAAGGTTGCAACTAATGCAAATGGAAGCACCTTCTCGATTTTGTGCTGACTCCTCTTGTGTTTTCTCCATGCAACCAACAAATTATACCAGATTTGTTCATCAAGTAATTCCTTTTCCTACTTGATGTATTTTCTTTTAAAAGGACATTTACTGATAAAGTGACACTGTTCAACCCTGAGTGACATTTTTATTGTAAATTCTGCAAATGTTTGACAAAGATTTATTAAACTGATTAAAAAAGAAAAGTTAGGACAATGTGCGTGTTGATTTTTCTAGTTGATGATTTTATTTTGCTTTGTTTTTAATGGCTCACATTGCTTAAGCAGAAATTTAAACCTTTTTGTCTTTCCAGCATCAGAAGCTATCCACCCCACAGCTAGCATCCCACACAAGCAGATATTGCATGTATGTGCTGTCTTCATTAAATTTATTTTGCACACTGATGGTGACAAAGACTATCTGCCAACTCTGACAAGCCACAGAACCACTTCAAACAATGAAGCCATTAAAGGTGCTAATGCATCTATCGTATCACAGACCCAAAAAATCCACTTTGTATCTTATAAAAATCTTTGTCCTTGTACTTTGCAGACATCATGTCACAGAAGCATGTCTTAAGGCATGCTCAACCAATAGTTATCATTATTTTCTGTATACCATTAGCTCCATTCATCATTCTGGCATAGCTTTTTGCGAATGGAATTTATGGAAAATCAGTGAAGTTAATGGACCACATGTTTCATAAATGTGTTGCTTTTCCATCAGATAAAAAACAGATGTAACCTTTTGAGGATGTTGGAATATGGTTAATTAAGACTGTGCTCCTTTGCCAGTCCATGTATAATTTTCTATCTTGAGTAAATCTTGGGGGAGAAAACCCTATCCTGTGGTTTTCAGCCTCTGTGTATACAGATACAAACAGTATGTTCTGCTTCAAAACAGTCATATGACTGATTGGACAAACTGTAATGATAGGCAATTCTCTGATCCAGTGTTTAATTTGATGACATTTCCTGGCAGACCAGGTAATAAAGAGACCAGATAACATTCAATGGGTTGTAGAGGGCCACTTTATTTAATGTTAACTTATATAATATTTTCAAAGAGATCTGCAATGAGGGAGCAACCTAGTGTGGGAATTGATAGGGCAGAAGGTCATCTTCCAGACCTCCTCCCAAACTTCCCCTGGGCACAAACACCTGAATCCCAGGGAGAACCCATAAACTGGATTGCCTCCCTGTCAGTCCACATCTGGAAGGCTGGCTCAAAAGTCCCTCCCCCAAATCACAGGACTCAAACAGTTTATCCCAGTCCAGCCACATGACGGGCCATAAACAGATATTGTACTTGAAACATTGTAAAGTGAAGGCCTGAACTGACCTCATGACCTGATGGGATTTAGATGTAAGAGTGTTAATAACTTGTACAGTAGCCATTTTGTCACACAAGAAGTGGAGAGAGGAGTTTGCCATAATCCCCAGAAATAGAACAAGTAACCTGTTAGTAAATCCACTACGATTTTGTATGTATTAAATATCATATGTATTAAATATGAGTTTACAAATGTATGCTTAATGAAGTAATGTTTAATTAATTAAATAATGCTTAGTGAAGTAAAGGTATGCCCATTGCAAGAGGTGAAACCACCTGATTAGGGCTCAGCCAACCTATCCATGGTGTAGGGCCCCAATGCCAAAAGGGAGGCATGATGGGCCATTTGCATAAGTGCCTGTAATAGCTTGAACACCATCATGTGATGCAGGGGAACTCCTAAGGGACCCCCCCCCATCCTCATCACAATATGAGCCAATTTTTACAGGAGACCATTTGGGAGGCTGCTTCTTTGTAGGACCTTTGCCCTTCACACCACCCTTTCCCTTTTGTGTAACCATAGCCTGAGTCTGGACATAAGTCCAAGTCATAGGCTTGACAACCACCAAAGGAGGAAAAATAGTACACAAGTACTAATCCAACACTCAGACCAATTAATAAAAATAGGGCACAAGTTCTAGTCCAACACTTAAAACAATTACTAAAACTAGGACTCCACTCCTAGTCCAATATTCAAACCACTTAACAGAACTTTGTGGGGGGAGGGGGTAACAGGCAAGGCCCAAGTCCTCCTCCCTGAACCAAACCCTTGATCAGGAAATCAGGAAATAAAAAAAACCCAGTGAATCCCAATTTTATAAATCAAGAAAACTAGCTGCAAGCCAACTAATAATAAGGTGGAAGCTAGTAGTAAATGTTAATGTTAATGTCCTGTTAATGTCATAAGAGGTAAAGTGGATTCTCAAAATAATCCAAAAGGTCTGATTCCCATAATTAACTGCAAGTGAAACACTTGGGGGAAAGGGGTGCAAACAAGCCCCAGACCCCCTTAGTGACCACAAAGAACACAACCCATGTAGCCTCCCAGAATTACACTGAGGCTACACCAATAGGGGGAGCCAGCCAAACAGTAAGCCAAAGCAGTCCATGAATTGTGCTGCCACTGAAAAGTGCTAGAGGATCCCTAACACAATGACCTGCTAAATGATAGCCTAAAAGCAGGCTGTGCAGTGAGCTCCCACATACCAAATGAATATACTCAAGGGCCGGGAATAGAAGAGAATAAATGAAGACACCCAAAAGTACCTGCAGTTCTTGCAGGCAAATATATCACATAAAGTTGTGTATGTGTGTGTATATATGTGTGTTTTGAGTTTTAGATGTTTTTAACTTTTGTAGTTGTTTAATTGTGTTTTAACTTTTGTATTTTTGCTGGTTTTAACATCTTTTTATTGTATCCCACTTTGAGTCCCAAATTGGGAAAAAAGTGGGATAGAAATAAAGATGATGATGATGATGACCACCAACAACCTCCAGAACCACCCCATCATCTTGACTTTTAAAGTAGATGGATGTACTCTACATTCACACTATAAGGGACTAATGTATCAAGTTTCAATATCTAATCTATTTCTTTTTAGAGCAGGGTCCTCCCACTTGGGGACAGAAGTTTCTCAAGCATCCAAAAGTGCATTTCCTTAAAGAAGTGATCATGTTCCAAAACATGTTTAACCAAAGAGGCACCTGATCTTTTACACCTGATATTGCTAAGGTGTTCCCCTATACAGATTTTTAAGGCTCTTGATGTTTTCCTTGTTGCAGGGCATCTGACCGCATAAATCACATGTCGAGTGTTACAAGTTGAAAATTGATTCAGAGTGCATGTTTTTCCATTATGTTTTACAAACTCTGTTATCATAAATGTGTGCTTTCAATAAGTGCAATATCCACATGGATAATGGCCTCTAGGGGCCATTGCTGATGGTAGACTGTTGAGGTGGCCATGCTGATGTGTTCTGAATTCACTTCTTATCAGTATGTCACAAATGCTATGAGTTCTCTTAAAAGAAATGAGAGGTTTTTTCCTGGCACCCCTGTATGTCCCACAAAATGTGCCAATTTCTTCTGTTACTACTCTGCAATTTTGGGGTTAAGTCAAGCTGCAGTTTATTCTAAAATAGTTTTTTTCTTTCCTGTTTTTTTTTTTTAAATCAATCTGCATTGTCTGTGCAGTCCTGTTGAAATAGTCGTTAATTACAGGCTCAGGATAGCCTTTGTCCTGTAGCTGGCAACTGAATGACCTTGATTCATCTAAGAAGTCTTCCTCCATTGTACAATTTCTTTTAATTCTCAAAAGTTATATGATATATTATTTCTTTAAAAAATTGGGTGTGAACTGCCAAACCTTAGATAAGCATTTTGTTCAGTAGTGTTTTGTTTGTTTGTTTTAATAAAGAGATGTGTATAGTTTTGTTCCTCCCCACCCCCTCAAATAACGATGTCCAAAATTGGATCTCTTTAAAGGAACAAAACCATGCACCTCTCATTAAAGTGATAGTGAGTATTAAACTGAATATTTTTATTTATAGAATTGATCCATCAAAAAAAAATCCTCCAGAACTTCTTGACTTCTTGTACAAATAAGGAACACATCATCATACATGATTTTTATAAGGGCTGGTGAGGGAAATAAGATCTCTTTCCAAATATTCCATATATAGGCTGGCTACTTCTGGAGCCATGGGGCACCCCATGACCACCCTTTTAATTTGCCAGTAAAAGTTATTTTCAAATCTGAAGTAATTTTTGTATAAGGCCAATTCAACAAATGTGCTCAAAAATAATGTGGGTTGGTGTCTGTCAACTCTCTGTCTAATGCTTGTGTAAAACCTGATCCTGTGGTATGTCTGTATATAATGATCTGATATCCATGGTTGCCAAAATATCCTGCCTTTTTATGACAAGGGAGTTTCATTTTTTAATGAAATCCATAGAGTCATATATGTAGGATGGAATTAGAGGTACAAAAGGTGTTTTATTTTTTAAAAAACAAAACAAAAGATCAACAAATTTGTAAAGAGGTTCCAGTACAGAAATGCAGCCTGAAACAATAAGGTGATGTTGGGGACAATGAATTCCTTTATGTGTCTTAGGTAAAGTATTTAAAAAAAGGTATTCTGGAGTTGGTGTTCAATAAAAAGTTATATTCTATGGAGATTATCAGACACCTTAAATATGGTGTTATGAGGATGCCAGGAGATTACTAAAGGGCTGGAATATCAGGTGTTGTCGTTCCTGTCACATTATGCTCCTGTGCTGGTCCTGTTTTGGGTGTGATCGGGACATCAAGGTAAGTGACACCCTTTTTGGTACCCTCCCCAGGTTACTTGTTAAGTTTTAAGTGTGTTTTGTGCTTGATGTCATTTTGTAACCTTTATTTTTCTTTATAAGTTTGAATTTCCCACACACTCATCCTCTCACGAGAACAGCCCAGGAATTCAACCAGGAAGTAAATGCAGCTCCGTGTGAGCTGCATTCACTCCATGGCTGCCGAGGGGGTGGGAAGGTATGTGATTAAAGGTAGGTCTGAAACTCTTTGTTACTGAGCTGGGATGGCATCAGGAGGGTAGTGGGAGAGGAGATAGCGAGACAGGAATGCTATTTTTGTCCCTGTCTGAAAATCTCCACAATTTGTGATATGGCCCAACCATAAGCCCTTCATCAAGGTGACCTTAATTTATTTCATGTTATTCTAGGTAGGATCCTTAGGGTATTCCTTATATGAAGATGTGTCTGATAATTGGTGTTAAGGCCTCAATTTTTTTTCTAGGGTGTCTTGGATGACCAGAGCACCTCCTTTGTCTGCTTCCTTAATGATGATGGATGGATCAGTGGCTAAATGTTTCAAAATGAGATGCTCTTGTTTACTCATCTTGTGCCATAGAGGTGCACTTTTGCCTCTATTTTTTAAAAAGTCCTATAGCACTAATCTTTCAAGGGTATCTATAGCTGGATATATAGGTCCAGGGGACAGGAAGGTGGATGAGATCCTAAAAATCAGTTTGGAGTCTATAAATTTATTTATTGGTTCTTTAAAATATTGGTGTAATGTAATGTTTCTATAAAAGTGAAATAAATATGCTCTTACTTGGGTGGGAACATGTGGGTTAGTGGGTACAAAATAGAAACCTTTTCCCCAAAATGTTAGTTCCTGTAAATTCAAAATCCTACTGGAAAGATTAACTGAGTCAGAGGGGCCCTGTCATGTGTAAATCTCTTGCTGTTGTGTCAGTTTTCCAGATGTCTTTCTTTTTGTTTGCACTTCTAAAAGAGATGGGGGAGATAAGGAATGTGTAACACTGCTCTAAGTAGATACAAATTTGACATCAGATGTAGGCACAAATTTGACATCAGAAATGTCAATAGTAACAACAAACAAAAAGTGGAGAAAACTTCATTCTCTGTCTCTAATCTGAATGTGGTAATCTTTGAAGAAAAGAACTTTAAGGACAGTTTTTTTAAAAAAAATGTAGGATGTAAACCTTTTTTTATTGAAAGCTGATTGCTTGTCACTGATATGTAAATATATGGATATAGAATGGGGTAGCCATATGTGTGTGTGTGTGCGTGTGTGTGTGTTCAGTGAGACCAATAAGTTTTTCAAAGTGTTTTTTTTTTTAAATTATGAATGTGGAGCATTTGTGGATTAGAATAATTTATTTTAGGCAAGAGGAAGGGCCACCCTAGATAATCTGTTTCCTCCTCTCATTATATATTGGTCTCTTATTCTACCTCTCAAATAAGTCTGAAACCTATATCACTATACAGTAATCATGTTTACTATGTTAGCAAATTGTAATGACATAACAGCTGCTAATGCACTAAATCTCATTATATACTATTAGTCTTGCACTGGAGGTTTGATAGAGTATTAACACTACTGAAGAATTATATTGCTATGCAATGGAATATTTGAGCATACTGAATGCCAGTATGATGTATAATCTGCTGCAGATAATGGTTATTCAAGTTTAATTCTCAATCATTTTCCTTGGTATTATTAATGGTTGGCTTTATCATACTGTTCCAACCACAACTATATGTCTAACGTTGGGAGGTATTAACAACAAAATATTAGCACTTATCTAAATAACTTGTATCAACTTCTAACTATTTTTATGGTGAATGCTTTCCAGTGTAACTACAAAATGTAATTGGTTTCAGACCTGATAACAGTTAAGATGATTGCTAAAAAGTACAAAGTATAGAAAACATGAAAGCAGATTTTACAGAAGATTTGCAAAGGTAGGTGTGACCAGGACATGTGCATCTGTGATTACCCGTGAAACCCTAATGAAATACAGTAGCACCCCAGTATTTGCTGATTCGCAATCCGCTGATTCAGTTATCTGTGGGTGGTGATGACAAATGGTGGAGGGTGGATGGGGAAGAGAGGAGAGAAGGAGAGCTCTCCTCCCTTCTCCCAACCCTACAGGGGGTTCTGGTGGCAGCCTGTTTCACAAGAACTAAATCCATTTTTAAAACGAATCTCATCCCCACTCTCAAATAGGGAAATTTGCCCTTTTCCCATCCTCAAAGTGGCTCTCTCAAAGGGATGTTTACCCTCCCCACACTTTGGTAGTGACCCTATAGACATAAGCCCACTGCCCCAGGCAGGCAGCTTATCTCCCCTTCCAGGAAGAGGTGCTGTTTTGGCTGATTAGTGGGGCTTGATTCTGCAGGTAGTGGTGGATTTGCAATCAGGCAACATTATTGGCATCAGCAAGCACATAGGCAGAGGCAAGAGCTAGCAAAAAGGGCTTATCTCTTCTTTAAGGGGATGCTGGTGCTGGTGCTAGTTTTCTCTTCTGTGCTACTTATTGAACAAAGATTTTATAGCCTCCTTTCTGTGACAACAGTGAGATCTAGCTGACCAACAAATACACAGCACTGCCTACTCTCAGGCTTCAGTCACTCATATTCAATGATCCTATGCACACAAAACAACAGAGCATAGAATCAAGGTGTAGACTCCCATTCATTCAGAAAGAACATGCATACACAGAGATAAACATGGGGACCACCCTTTCACAACATGATCCCGCTCCTTCACAGAATGCATTCAATGAACATAATTTTCCAGTACATGTGAATAGCACTTATATGTGTGCATGAATATGAACAGGGTAAGTATGTTTTCAGGAGGTGATACTGGTGAAAGAATGGAGAGTAGGGCCATTGTTTTTTATCTACACAATATTGAAGTGTATGGAAGGATAAACATAAAAACAGAATTGAGAAAATTGAGTGCAATCAAAAACACATACTGAGCTGGGAAGTAAATTAGATTAGGAGCCAAATGTACTATTTTCTACCTTCATTTGTTGTTCATAACTGGGAAAAGTCTAGAGAGACTAGAGGATTTTGAAACACAAAACCATATAAGTCAGTCACCTACAGTATATTTAACTCAAAACATATTGGGTCATAGCATTCTTCAAATATTAACTATAAAAATCTTTATCATTTTATTCATCCCTGTAGGTCTAAAGTTTGTTCACACACACACTGACTATGAAGTTCTCATTTTCGACTATGTTGAAAGTCAAGCAGTGAGTGATGGATAGCTAGGAGCAAAGATATTTTATAAAGAATGCCCTTCACTTATCAGGTGATAACACTGAATAAAGAGCAAGTGAGCCATTGAAACATAACAGCCCCAGAGAATGTTGCACAGGCTGTATCTATCTATCTATCTATCTATCTATCTATCTATCTATCATCATCATCATCTGTCTATCATATTTCTCTTTCTATATCCCAATCCATTCATGTACAAAGATTCTGCACATAACATGTTTTCTGGAGTTTCTCTCTCTCTTCTCTCTCCCCTTTTTTTGTGGTAAAGATGGCTTTTTAAAGCTTTTTAACTGCTTCTAGTTCTTGCCCCTGTTTTAGTGCTTTAGTGTTAATTTATAAGTGATGTTTCAAACTGTGAATGTATTAGTTTGCCTCCTTGAGCTTTTACTATTTGAGCAAAAGGTAGGAATAAATGTTATAATAAATAAGTAAATAATAGTATAGGATGCTGCTGCTGTTGTAAATAAATAAATAAATAAATAAATATTATTTATATCCCGCCCCTCTACGGAACCCAATCGGGGCGGCTTATCCCCCTTAATACCCCACCTTAATACCCCCTTAATAGCCCACCTTGGAGGATGGGGGTCAGACCGGGCACCTTGAGCCCAGGACAGAAGAGGCAGGGGTCTCTGCCTGGGGAAAAACCTCCCTCTTATGGAACAGATTGAGTAAGCCTGGTGTAGTGGTTAGAGCATTGGACCAGGACCTCTGGGAGACCAGGGTCTGAATCCCTGATGAGCAGCTATGGACAAGTCATACTTTCTCAGCCTCAGAGGAAGGCAACTTGGCCAATCTGGCCAAAGAAACTGCAGGAATGGGTTGAAGGCATGCCATGATGAGAACCAGCATTGTGTAGTGCTTTGAATGTTGGAGAAAAGGTCTCTCCAAGGGGAGGCCAGAGTTCGAATCCTCACCCACCCCTGGAAACCTACATGGGAAAGTCATACTGTCTTAGCCTCAGAGGAAGGCCATGGCAAAGCTCTTCTGTTTGTTTGTTTGTTGTTGTTGTTGTTGTTGTTGTTATTTAGAAGTTAAAGATTGGAATGAAAAAGTCTATTTATCTAGTTAATAAGTCCACTTAGAAAAATCTAATAATTAGACATACAAAAAAAATGAGTCATGTATACTCCACAACAATTGTCTGACTTCCACCCTGGCTGCTGAGAGAGTTATTTGAATTGGTAGACTTATTGTTCAAGACACCCCAGTTATGAATTTTAGATAAGCACACATAGGCTGCTGCTACACTGCTGAAATAATGCAGTTTGACACCACTTTAACTGCCATGGCTCAATGCTATGGAATTCTGACATTTGTAGTTTTGTGAGATATTTAGCCTTCTCTGTCAGACAGCTCTGATGTCACAACAAATTACAAATCCTAGGATTCTATAGGATGGAGCCATGATAGTTACAGCAGTGTTAAACTGCATTATTTCTGCAGTGTGTGAGCAGACTCAAACTGACCAAAAAAGATAAGTTGCACACAGAGGGTCCCAAAGACAGAGATTCTTACAATGCAATCCTAACTGGCCAAAATGGCCAAGCACCAACTGAGCCAACATTAGGACAGCTGAAGCTGTTGTGAATCCAAACCTCTCTCAGTCTAAGGATGTCAGAAATTACTTAGAACTAGCTTGGTGCTGTCATTGTGACTATAGTCCTGAGGTACTGAGGCTCAGATTTGTTGCAACCCATCTCTTCCATCACTCTACTTCTTTTGTGATTCTCTTGCTTACAGATCTTAGGCAACAGTCTAGTTTTGTCATATCATTCTGACAGTAGATTTCTGTGATCAATTGGCAAAGGAGGGTTGTTCTAGCAGAAGATCATTTGGGACAGCTGAAGGAGATTTTTTACCATCAAGGCAAAAGTGCCTAATGTTAAAGCTCTACAACTAGTACGTTTTGAATTATGACTATACTGCTAAAAAGTCTGGAAGTGAAAGGAATTTAAATATAGCATTTGAAGTCTACCCCACCATAGAAAAAAACACTCATGGTACAGTAAGCCAAGGCTGTGATGAGAGGGGATGTTGTTAGTGGGATTTTGTCTCCACTCCCACAGACGTTAAATTAGATTTGGATGAGAGGGGGTAAAATTGAGAAATTTACACTACTAGGAAGGAACAGAGTCCTGTGCTTGTAGAATGGCTGTTTCATTTACTTAAGTAGAAAAAAACAAAAAACAGCAACAATCTGCATGCACAAGTGTGCACGCACACACACACATTCAACAATGTGAACATCAAAATAAAAATTGATGTTTTTGAACATTATCAAGATATCTTTTTTGATAGCAGAATTTCATAGTATCCTGATGAAAAATGTAATGGAATGTATTTTTAGAATTTAAAACAACATGCTCAGCAGGAGAACATGAAGCTACATATGTGTAAAAATGCTTTCATATAAATTGCTCCATTTATGGATTTCACCTGAATCTCAGCCCAGAGAAGTAAAGTAGAAATGTTCAAAGTTTATCCTTGCACCTAGGACAATATACTATCTCTAACATAAGTACACTTTTTCTATGCAAATCAACTGTGTGTGAATTTTAAGCAGAATATATCCCCCATTACAGCATTTTTTATGCAGGAATTAATATTTCTGCATTGAAATATTATTTTCCACATAGAAAATGCTATTTTCTGAACAAAACATGAGCTGTGAATTTTGTACAGAATAAGTCTTGAACTATGAAGATTCTTCTCAGTCCAGGATTCTTCTTGTCAGGATTTTTCAATACTTGAAATACATGTTTTTGACTATTTTCAAATATTCTTTCCATCCCTAGACCCAAGGGTTTGTGAGAAGTTGTAATGTATGTCATACAGTATTTAATTTATGAAAATTTGTAATTTATGCCAAAAGTAAGTTTTCTCTTTCTCATGTAAACTTGTATTATGGACATTCTGCTATTGACATAAGCATTATATGGGGAGTTGGAATGTTTGTGAACATTACACACTGCCAAACCACTTCATCCAAGCAATGTCCAAGGATACACACTACAGTTAGATACAAATGGTTCTTCCTATTGGCTTTCTTGATTTTTTTTTAAATTAATGGCATAAATTCATATTTCAATCTCTTTACTTTTCTCAATACAAGGATCTCTAAGACAACTTTCTCTTCATTTTAATGTGTTTTTTTTTTCACTGTGAAAAGCAAAGAGGTCATTGTATGCACCATCTTTGACATGTCAGAATGATTATTTGTTGAGGACTATCAAATTAGATCAGCTACCTCTCCTGTGTTCTACTTCAATTTTAATTTAAGCACAACCTTTCAAAGTTTGACAGCTTATCATTGGGAATCCACTGATATATACAAGAAGTACACTTGGAATATGAACAATTCTTTGATCATTTGGAAAATCAACCCCACCCCCGGGCCTGTTATTTAAGAATGTATCAATATTTTGTTTAATGATAGTGAAAGTTTTCACAGGGTAAAATCTTCATAGGGTATGTTTTCAAAATTCAGCTTTTCTAGTGAACAAAATCTTACTTTTAAGCATCCTCTTTAGCATAGGATTGTGCCTATTTATAGCTTTTCTCTTCATAGTTGCTTACTGTCACAGTGAATGGTACCAAGAATTGTGGTACTTCTTGTGAAATGCTAAGCAACTTCTACCCCAAAGTGACATCAGTATAGTATCACACAACCTGATACTTCTATTTCTAGGCAAATATTTAAGCACAGTTAGTTTCATATTCTATAACTAACATAATATATATGACATATATATTCTGTTCTGTAACTGATCTAATAGTATATAACAAGTAGTATAGTGGTAAATTTTGATGTTCAGGCAGTTATCATGATAGTCCCTATAGAGACACCCCCAATGAGAGTCCAAAACTGTAGACATGTTAATTTGTCATCTATCTGTCTGTCTGTGTCTGTCTGTCTGTCTGTCTGTCTATCTATCTATCTATGTGCTCAATCTTCTTAATATATAATTATCTTGGGTATATTGCCATTTCCAGTATGCTGACTGGTCGCTTAGGAAACTTACCAACCAATCAAAGCTCTCTGTTGGGCAGCCAATCAGCACACTGGGGGCAGGAACATGTGGAAGTTTCAGTATTTTTTAAACATAGCAGTGGCAGAGGGGCTTTCCATTGTTCCACAAATGTGTGGCCTGGTGCCTTTCTGTGGGGCCAGAGAACTTTCTATGCTGCCTGGGGATTTTTATTGTGCTGCCTGGGTCCTGGGGCCTTTCTGTACTGCCTGGGGATTTTTTTTCTGCTGCCTGGGTCCTGGGGCCTTTCTCTGCTGCCTGGGACCTTGGGCCTTTCTGTGCTGCCTGGCCCCTTGAGCTTCTTGGGCCCTGTGTGCTGGGTGCTGTCTGTAGCTGTGCCCTGGGCCATCTGTGCTGTCTATAACAGTTCTTTCCTCTTGGACCTTGGGGTAGAAATATGTGGAAATCTTCAAGTCCTTTCTAAACATGGTGGTGGAGGGGCTCTCATGTCCTGTCACGTGTGGGTTGTGTGTAGCGTGGGTGTGTGTGTAGCATGGGGATGTAGCATGGTGGTGGGGTGTAGCATAGGGTGTCTGTGTAGCATGGGGTGTTTGTGTTTTTGTGCGATTGCATGATGGTGGCAGAGGGGTTCTCACATCCTGGTATGCATGGTGTGCATGTATGTGTAGTGTGGTGTGTGTATGTGCAGTTGCATGCCAGCAGCGCAGAGGCACTCACATCCTGCTATGCATGGTGTGCGTATGTGCATAGTGTGGTGTGTGCATGTGTTTAGTGTGGTGTTTGCATGTGTATGTGCAATTGCATGGCAGTGGCAGAGGAGCTGTCATGCCCTGGTGCACATGGTGT
This sequence comes from Gambelia wislizenii, assembly GCA_030847615.1. Taxonomy (NCBI): domain Eukaryota; kingdom Metazoa; phylum Chordata; class Lepidosauria; order Squamata; family Crotaphytidae; genus Gambelia; species Gambelia wislizenii. The sequence goes on along the minus strand of JAUMIR010000003.1, from coordinate 188,210,936 downwards.
GTACACGTGGTTGCATGGTGGCAGCAGATGGGCTCTCATGTCCTATCAACACATGGTGTGTGTGTGTAGTGTGCTCTGTGTGTGTGTGTTGCATCGTATGTGTGTGTACACTCGGTTGCATTGTGATGGTGGGACTCTCATATCCTGATGTGTGGTGTGTGTGTGTGGCATTGTGTGTGTGTCTATGTGTCTGTGTGTATGTGCGGTTGCATGGTGGCAGCAGAGGGGCTCTCAGCATGAAATTAGCCATTATAGTTGATTTGAAATGTTATATATTAATGTGTCAAATGATCGTACTCTTGACACGTTTCCTAAGTGGCCAATCAGCAGAATGGGAACAGAAACATAGAATCATACCAAAGTGTTTTATATATGTAGACAATGGTGTATGTTACATCAGGTATAATTAGCTTCTAGTAATTTTCACACCAGAAACAGGATATCTCGTAGCACAACACTGTTAGTTAAACTCAAAGGGGCTAGAGGAATCCAAGGGAGGAAAAAGATGATGCCATGACCCCTACTAAACACAAAGTCCAGGGGCTTTGACGAGTGAGCCCTGTCTCCACTACATCATTGTGTATAACCCAGTATGACTGACTGCAGAATGTCCATACTGTAGACAAAATTCCATTTGCATCTGGGCTACCCTAGAGATATTGTTTGCATCAAGAAGCAGAATTTTTGTTTCTCTCTTGCTCTCTGTATGTATACCATAATGTGCAAATATCTTCATATGCAGTATGAAAATTTTATAAACATAAATATGAATGTGACAGAAAATTAATCAGCCAGATTTATCTATCCAGACCCAGGGCTATATGTGCTTAACCCCTAGGTTTGAATCGTAGGGGTCAATAATGTCAGTTACTATTTTTTTTTCCTGACAGAATTCTCACTTTTAAGAGCTACATGTCAAACAAGTACAATATAGTCTTCGTCATAATGGGAATAAATAATCCCATAGAATTTGGCAGATGAAGAAGAATTTAAGAAGGTGAGTTTTTTAAAAAAAGAATTTGTAAAATTTCTTCATATTTGGAACAGAAGAAAATCTTGGGTTTTTAAAATACAAATGTCTAAAAAAAATGAAAATGACAGATGTTCCCATCCTGGTAAAGCAAGCACTTCTTATGTGTGTACTGTATATGCGGCATATGGAATTATGAAGATTGTAGCAGTTCCCTTCTCCAATCATTGTGACAATGATGTCAGAGCAGGTATTTTCCAAAATCATCATCTTAGTGTCTGCATATGGGATACAGTAGGACCCCATATCTGCTGGGGATTGGTTCTGGGGCAGGGGGCGTGGATACCGAAAACCATGGATAATAGTGAACCCCATTGAAAATAATGGGACCTCATTTAAATACTGTAGCGTTGCCTTGGAGGACCTAGAAAATGGCTAAAAAGGACACATTTTCTAGGTATACTGTATGGTAGGTGTGCTGGTTTGTGTCCCATTGATAATTGAGTCGATGGATTATGAATCAGTGGATATGGGGGTCCTACTGTACTTGTTAACACAGACCATAAACCGATATGAATATAACAGTGCCCTGGCTTGCTCTCACCTGATCATGTAGTGAAACACCATCCCTTTCAGACTAAAAATTGCAGTGCCAGCAACAGTAGGCTACAGTAGTATAAAATGAACTTTGGTACTTGGCACGTGATCATGTCACAGACAAATCACAGATTAATGTGGGATTTGGGAGTATTTATCAATCTCCCATTTTCCAATATGTAAAAGACCGTACAATATGTAGAATAAGAATACTGTAGTTGAGGACTTCTGTGAAAAATTTACACAGTGTGTGTGTGCGTGTGTGGAGATAGCATCAATTTTTTGTGTGCAAGTACAATGCTATTTTTTGCACAAAAGCCCATGGGCAAGTTTTTTGCTGAATAAATATAGAATGGCAATCATTCTAATAAGTCTAGCATTCTTTTTATCTAGGTTTCCTGATGTTTGAGAGACACATTTTTGGCATTTTTAAAAAATATTGCTTTATATTCCTCCTATCCCTAACAGACATAAAAGTTATTTGTGTATAGTTTGTCTTGTATATTCCTGTGTGTGTGCACTTTGACTGATGTCCAATAACTATTTGCCCTAAAATTAATTTTGGCAATAATAATTATTCAGCTCAAATGTGGGGGAATGCTAGGGACTTGTATTATTTTGTACTAAAACTCCCACACAGCTATGCTATCCAGGGCTTCTGGGCATTAATCTGAAATAGCTGGAGGTCAAAGGTTCTTCATCTCTGGTTGTATACCCCATACTCCAGATTGTATGGCCAGAATTCTGTTAGGGACATCTGTATATTTGAGTTTCCCTTATGAACATGGATTTTTTTTTTCTTTCCCAGCATTGCAGGGGTTGGTATTCCCTTCACTTTACAAAATGATGACACCAGCACTGAGAGGCACCACAGTCCTTTGTGGGGCTCAGCCCTATTATAATCTTTGTGTGTTTCACTGTGGGGCATCGCCAGGTGATTCCCTGACCCTGCCTGCTTGATGTTAAGCATGGAACAGCTGTGTGTTGTGAGTTCAGGAACATTTCAGTAAATCAGGATCAGTGTAGAAAAGCCCTGCATATGGATGTTTTTGCCATGCTGAGGGGATGTAGAATTGAGGCTTGTGTGTGTATATGTGTTCCTTTGTCCTATCATCTCCCTATCATTCCTATTTTAAGAATATCCCTGTCTCTTATAACCGGGATGTTTCCTTTTCTTACAAAGTAGCACAATGAGCCACACACATACCACCACCTCCTTCCAAAAAAAGGAGATTATCATATGCTTCAAAAAGCCCAACAGGAACACATGAGGATGATGCCACTGTGCTGGGAACAGGTCCCAGTTTTGCACAATGCCATTATCCTCATGTGCTGCCTCCATGCAGACTCTGTGCTGCAGTGGAGAATAAGCTGTCACTTTTCATTGATGGAAGTTTCCGTCAATGAAAAGCGACAACTTGTTTTCAGCTGCAGCACAGAGTCTGCATGCAAGGATGACAACACATGGAAAACCTCATGGTATGGTGACATCATCCTCATGGGCTTTTTGTGGGCTTTATTATACCTGCGTCTGATAATCTCCCAAGTAATCTTTCCTTTCCCTGACCCCTTACCATGTTAGAATCCTCTGTCCTTTGACGACCTCTCAGAAACTTCAGTTAGTGTCAAATACAAGAAATAGATATATGAGATCAGGTAAAGGAAACAGTTGTCAGTACAGCATAAGCACTTGTTGCAGCTGCCAGTTCATTTCAGGATGCAATGTCCCCAAAATGACTTGAGGCCTTCTCTTTCCTAGAAGGGCCACCTTTTTCCATATGAGCCTACTCAAAACCTTCACTCATCAAAGGCCCTCTGCTGGGTCTACCTGCTATCCATTTACATAAATACTTAAAAGAGGCAGGGGTATTCAGTTAGGATGTTATATAAGATCTCCATACACATTTAACCTACACCAGCTTTAATCTATTTTTTACATCTGACACAGTTGTTTAGATTTGCTCAGATGTTCCAACATTTGCCATCACTGGTATTACTGTCGTCCATAGTTTCCTGGATTTTACTAACTTTATGTCAGTTATCAACTCTGTTTTCTTCTGTTTTCTTTGGAGCTTTGAATATATTTGTTATTATATTAAATAGCTTGCTGCCATGGCAGACTTGAATTGAATGTTGGCCTATATATAGCCTGCTTAAAATAAGCATGTAAGTGAAAGAAAGAAAGAAAGAAAGAAAGAAAGAAAGAAAGAAAGAAAGAATAAAAATGAATAACCTTCACCTAAGTTACCCAATGTCACAACATCTCTTTTAATTCATTTCAGATTTAATGGCCAGAATCTTCTATGGCAGTTACAAATGTGTAACCTAGAGTTACACACTTGTGACTGTGATGTATTCATAATCCTATGCAGCCCCTAGTTTAGAGGCTATGTAGGTAGTGTGGAAGTCCCCAATCCCCATTTACAGGGAAGCAGCCACTGTTCACTTAATAATGATAATAATAAAATTTATTTCTATCCTGCCCTCTGCAAAGCAATCGGGGCGGTTTACAGCATAAAAATTCCATAATTACATAGTACCCTAACCCACCCACCCCTTAAAACAATATTACATTAAAAAGACTAAAAACATGTTTAGAGGCTATGTAGGTAGTGTGGAAGTCCCCAATCCCCATTTACAGGGAAGCAGCCACTGTTCACTTAATAATGATAATAATAAAATTTATTTCTATCCTGCCCTCTGCAACGCAATCGGGGCGGTTTACAGCATAAAAATTCCATAATTACATAGTACCCTAACCCACCCACCCCTTAAAACAATATTACATTAAAAAGACTAAAAACATACAATAATTAAAAGAGAAAAAAAATGGAATAATTCAATGGCAGTTTAAGGGAAAATACAGCTGAATCTTCAGGCTGGGATAGCTATTCGGGAAAGGCCTGCCAGAAAAGATAGATCTTGACAGCTTTTTTGAAGTTGTCTAAGGTAGTAATAAGACAGATCTCATCCGGCAGGCCATTCCAATTCCATTCCTTGCTCAATATACCACAAGACTTCATCATGTGGGAAATTCAAAAATAAAAACACATAGCATTTAAAGTCTAAAAAAAGCACACACACACACACACACACACACACTTTAAACATTCCAAGTAACCCAGGGAGGTTCATATAAAGAGAGAAACTTACCTGGATGTCCTGATCTCACTTGGAAGTGTACATGCCAGACTGGCCTTTGTTAGGGTAAGTACAAGAGTTAAATGGCCCAAGGTTTTGCACACCAGCAATGCCAGCACAAAAGCAGCAGGGGGATCTATTGATGTCAATTAAGCTATCAATTAAAAGATATGAGTTCGGGGCTGATCTTAACCGCAAAAAGATGTCATTGTTTGATTCTCGTGCCTTTTCGCAGTTATGTGGCATCATTATGATGCCGTATTTTGAGTGTCTGATAAAGTCCTAAAACTATCAATCGCAGATGCCTTGTTATCCCCTTTCCCAAGCAGAGCCAAGACAGTTAAAAACACACATAATTTCACCCTTACACAAGCTACTATGCACATTCTACATCAAGACCACAGGGAAAAGAATGAATATGGCAGAAGCAAAGGGGACAAAATGTGACACATCACCAGTACATCTTCTTATCTACAAATTTCATCCCCCTTTTCATTAGAATGAATAAGGGGGAGGGGGTAAGAACAATATATGAGACTCAATGGTTGTGGTAGGTAAAAATAAACAAGCCTGTCTCTTTCTAATGCCACTTTGGAACTCCCTTTCATATCTATATCAATCTGTGATTTTTACAAAACATTTAATTAATGTTTAGGTATAGGACTGTGTCCAGATATTTTTGTCTTCTGAGCTAAAATGCAAGACGGTTCCCTCCCTTCCTCACAGAGCCAACTAGGTGGGCATTTGAATCTCATTTAGTGATAGCAGGAAAACATCCTTAAATATACCAGGCTAGCTTAGAGAGCTGAGGAAAGCCGATGTTGACATCAAAGGCCTTGTCTAGACAGGCTATTTACCCCATCTTGGCCCCGTCTTTGAGCCCTGTGGTCCAAACTATGCAGGGCATACCCCCATTTCATCCCTGGGCAGTCCACATGACCACCAGGGCAAAGATGGGGCCAAGATAGGGTAAAGCCCAGTTGCACCACTTTTAAAAAAATACCTGGGAAAAACTGTTTCAGCTGGCAAAAAACAAATTGGCCCCCATGTGACCACAGAAGCCCACACCACCATGCTGACCTGTCACTTCAGCTGCTATCTGCCATCACTTTTCTGAAGCCAGGAAGCAGGTGGGTCACATGCCGGGAGCCTTGCTTATGTCCTGCTCACGCGCTGCAGCTTCCTGGTTTTGCAGTGTGGGATGCCGGTGATGGCAATGGGGGCTGTGGGGGGCATATTCTGGCCCATGTAGATGAGCCTTTAGTCCTATTTTCCAGCACCTCCTCTAGCATCCTCTACTTAAGGCCTCACTCTTTAAATATTAGGGCAGGCCTAACCTTACCTAATGGTCAGGCAAGACCTAGGAGTTGCAGAACAGGCCAATTGGTATCAGAATTCACAGATAACAAGTTCCCAAACATCCTTAACCTGTGTTTGCTGCCTTCCTGAGACAAGAGCTGGACAATTTTCAAGAACCACGTTGCCTGTACACAAGTACACATGTAGCCTAAACTTGCCTCAGTGGATTGCAAGCTATGTAAGATTGTTTGAAACCAAAATCCAGTCTCCTAATTTAATCTGTGTGGTGTCATATACTTGGGTGATTCTGTGGAGACAAACTTCAGTAGACAGTTGTAACAGGAGCTGCTGGAGAATATTTGAACCCATCAGGTAGCATCCACTTCTATTGTCATGCATTACATAGAAATTTCTCTTGTTTTGCTGTACAGTCCATCAAGTATTTCTGTGAAATGAGGCACGAGTTCCAAAAATGACTTTAGACATTTTACAGCTTTGTCACATTTTAATTTGGGCTGATTATAGCTGTGCATATGCACATAAAGAAGTAATATGACGGCTTGAAGACAATTTCATATGACAGGTTGAATCATTGTAATTTACAACACCGTGCAGCAATGTTCTAATACATGGTGCTCAGTACATAGAGAGGGAATAAGCCATTCAGAGTTAAGCACATTTAAGGCCCACTTATTTCAGTTGGAGAATTAACTATATCCTGATGAAATCAATTGAAAAAGAAGCTACTGTACTTTTGGCTAGATCAGGCCCATCTCTTTCAGGTTGTAACAGCTGAAATGTCTTCTTAAGTTTTAGTAAGCTTCTGAAGATTTGTCCTGGCATTTTTATAATGTGCAGTAACTCAATCTAGGCAGAAAACATGAAAAGCCTAAATATTAGTTGTAATCTAGGTATTTTATATCTTAGGACTTTATCAGACCACCACCCTCCATTAATGTTCTTTTGCTCGCATAAATTGTGGATTTTTTTTGCCAGCAAAAGACTCCCATACACCAGATCTACCTTTAGGAGTGTCAATGAGGCTTCCCTGGCAGTAACAGAGCATGAATTGAGCTCCGTTTACTTCCAGGGTTGAGATCTTGTAAATTCTCACAAGAAGATGCTAGCATGGGAAATTCAAAAATTAAAGTAAAATAAAGACATAAAACATAGACACAAGCACAGGAACACACTTTAAAAGTCCCATATAAACCAGGGAGGTTAAAAAAAAAAAGAGTGTCTCCTACCTGGCTGTCACAATCTCACCCAGAAGTGTTCTGTCATTCACGCTGCATTCACGTGAGCACAAAGGTGTGAAGTTTCAAATGCCACCAATGCTGGCACAAAAAGCAGACAGGAGATCTATTGAAGGCTTGGCTCGACAATAAAAAGTATGTCTTATTCCCTACACATGATCATGAAAGGATGACACCATCTGGTATTCACACCCTTTTGCAATCATTAGCAAGTCATTATGATGCCATATTTGCCAGGTCTGATAAAGTCCTTAGTATGCAAACCCAAAAGACTGAATGTGTGCAATCCCAATCCCCTCCCATTAAGCTTGCTTTCGGGTGGGGATTGGTCTTTGCCGCAGAGGAGGGGTGGAGACCAGTGTTGGACGTCAGGCTGGCGTTCTGACGTCATGAGATGGGGCAGGGCTGAGCTAGAAGCCTATTTAAGGCTGCTCCGCCCTCCCCACTCTCTCTCTTCTGGGTGGCCTGGAGGTTAAAAGCCCCGACCTTAAAATCTGTGGTCGTGGGTTCAAAGCCCGGCAGAAAATGCTTAGCTGAAGCTAAGCTTTAAATCCGTAGGCATGGCCCGGGTGCGGAGATGGCCAAATGCGATATCAAGTCTGCCTTTCGCCTTTTGCCAGTGCACCCGGGGGATTTTGAGCTTTTGGGTTTTTCTTTTGAAGGCCTGTTTTATATGGATAGAGCTCTACCCATGGGTTGTTCAGTTTCGTGCAATGCCTTTGAGACTTTTAGTACTTTTTTAGAATGGGCATTAAAGGTTAGAACAGGTATGTCCGGAGTGGTACATTACCTGGATGATTTTTTGTTTATTGGGGAAGCAAGCTCTGGCCGATGCAATTATTTATTGCATCAGTTTGAGCTACTATCAGAGGACTTAGGTGTTCCTTTGGCCCCGGAGAAAACAGAGGGTCCAGCACTGCAGCTTACATATTTGGGCATTGAAATTGACACGATCAATCAACTCTGCCGTTTGACGGCTACTAGAGTGGTTGACTTAGTAAGGAGGGTTTCTGAGTTTATGGCCCATAAGAAGGTTAGCCTGAGAGAGTTTCAGGTTCTAATTGGACACCTGAACTTTGCTTGTAAATTAGTGGTGCCCGGACGGGCTTTTCTGCGTCGTTTAAGCGACGCTACTAAGGGGGTTTTCCAGCCCCACTATATGATTCGCATCACATCAGATATTCGTGATGACCTCCAGGTATGCCTGGACTTTTTAGAGCAGTTTAATGGGGTTTCATTCTGGCGGGAAGATAGAAAATTACATGGAGCACTGCAGATTGCTTCTGATGCTGCTGGTGCTATAGGTTTTGGTGTTTATTTTGCGGGTCGTTGGTGTGCAGGTAGGTGGCCCCAAGATTGGGTCTCATCCGACATCATTGGGGATCTTACCTTCCTTGAATTTTTTCCAGTTTTGGTTGCCGTTTATGTTTGGGTGGCAGAACTGGCGAATTCCACTGTACATTTTTGGTGTGACAATATGTCTGCTGTCCACGTCATAAACTCTTTAACTTCCAGATCCTCCTGGGTCATGCGATTGGTTCGCGCCTTCACTTTGCAATGCCTTAGGCACAACATTTTGTTTGTTGCCCGGCATGTGGCGGGCGTTGACAATGGCATTGCTGATGCTCTTTCCCGCATGCAGATGGAGCGCTTCAGAGAGTTGGCTCCCGACGCGATGCTCGAAGGCGAGCCAATGCCAGCAGACCTGTGGACGATTGGGAGGTCGAAGTGATCAGGGCTTTAGGTATGTCCTTAGCACCTTCCACTAGAAGGAGCTATACTAGAGCTGTTCGTGAGTTCAGCCAGTTTGGGCTTCAATTTGGATGGCGTCCGGGTACATATGTACCCGTGTCGCTTTTGTTACAGTTTTGTGTCCATTTATACCATAGGTTGGCTCCACAATCCATTCGTTCAAAGTTGCCTGCTCTGGCCTTTTGGTTGAAGGCTTGTGGGTTTGAAGACACTACTAATCATTTTACAATACGCAAAGTTTTGGATGGTTGGGTCAGGGAGAGAGGTAGAGTAAAGGACAGCAGGGCCCCGTTTTCCCCAGGGATCCTGCAGGGTCTTTTTGCCATCTGGCCAGACATTTGCATTTCACCCTACGAAAAATTGCTTTTTCATGCTGCAGCGCTTGTGGCATTCTTTGGTGCCTTGCGCATCAGTGAGCTGGTGCGGGCGTCCAAGAATGACCGATCTAGATGGGCTTTGGAGATACAGGATGTTGAGTGGGGTGATCAGTATGTGCAACTTAAGTTACGATTTTCTAAAACAGATCAAAGGGGCTTGGGAGCAAAATGCAGGCTGTATGCCTGTACCCAAAGGGATATCTGTCCTGTGAGAGCTTTGAGGCAGTATTTGCTGGTTAAAGGGCCTTCACTTGGACCGTTGTTTGTGCATGCTAATAGTTCCCCTTTAACCAAGTTTCAGTTTTGGGCAGTAACGTCCAAGGCCTTGGAACGGCTGGGCCTGAAAGGTAAGCGTTTTGCGACACATTCCTTTCGAATTGGAGCAGCATCTACTGCTGCGGCTCTTGGATTTCAGCCCCAAGCTATTCAGAGGATTGGACGTTGGCATTCATCCGCATATCGTAGGTATGTCAGAACACTGCAATGTTAACTGGTTTCTTTTCTTGTTCTTTCAGGTCCCAAGCCGGCGTTGGTGAGACGGCGGGTGATCGTATGCGGCCACAGTATGGTCTACTGGGCAGCGCGACAGGCCCGAATGAGCCATTTTGGACCTCACCTCGCCTTGGGGGACCAGTTGGTTGTTGAGTGGGTTGGGAGGAGGGTTCTCTGTTGGCATGGCTTGTTGCCACTTTTGTTTGATGAACGCCACGGACCTCCTCCGGATGTTATCATTATCCACTTGGGTGGAAATGATTTGGGTTTATTAAAGGGGAAGGCCTTGGTCCTTCAGGCAATCCATGATATGCATCTCATCTGGTCACGGTGGCCGGATGTAGTCATCATGTGGTCTGCCATTTTGCCCCGACAAATTTGGAGAGGGGATGGTGATCCCCGTTTGATCGACAGGGCCCGACGCAGAGCTAACAGAGAAATTAAGAATGCTCTGGCCAAGGGTTTGGGTTGGTATATCCCGCATCCTGCTATAATATTCGAAAGGCCCGAGCTCTACCGAGCTGATGGGGTCCACTTGTCGGATGTGGGTAATGCAATTTTTCTGGGTGATCTTCAGGGGGGGTTGAGGGACCTTTTGGTCAGGCTGGTGGGGATATAGGGACTAAGCGGACGCTTGACCCTATGTATGGCCTAAAATTTGGGGGAGGCGCAGATTCGGTGTGCACCTTGGCACCTATTTGAGTGTAGGGAGGGTCTCTGGAACGACCAATAAAGTCATGGGACTTAGCGGAAGGGAAGGAGACTCACCTTGGGGCTGGCCCGAGGGATAAGCCCCCACCCTAATCCGTGAGGCTTGACTGGGGGACTTTTGGGTTGGTCTTCCAGATGCGGGCCGGCTTGAGAGCAACCCCAGTGATGGGGTTCCTTTCGAGGGCTCAGGTGCTCGCCAGGGGAAGCTGGGGGTAAGGTCTCAGACCTACGGCCTCAGCTGCTGCTCCCTCGCTTGGTTGCCTCCTCCCCCATGAAGATCATAGAGGGCTTAAATAGGTAGGGTTCAATAAAGACCCTTTATTTCACCCATATATCTTGTGTCTGGTCTCTTTATTCCCTGAGTCGTGTGGCAAAGTATTTTTCGGAAGACTTTATTAAAAATGTACCGAATGTTTCCCAGTTTTTAATTTTATTTTGGCTGGCAGCTAATTTAGCAAAAAGATAATTCTTGAAAAAGTATTTTCAAAAATATAATCAGCTGCTTGAAAAGCCTCTCACAACACATTTGGAGTCCATTTAGACCCATAGCTTGTTTCATTTTTGACTGCAATGCATCATAAAGGAAAATGCCATTTCCTTTCCCATTTCCCCCTATCATTTCTAACACTGAATAATAATTTTAAAAGTGCTGACTATTGCAATGGAGGGTGAGGGAAGAGGAGAATAATTGCAGGATAACCCCCTCCCAATACACATACACACACACACATTTTCTCAATAGCAAGGCACTCTTTTTCCTGTATGTTTAGAAAGCTAATTTCTATCAGAGAAAAAGCCTAGATGCCTTAGTTTTATTTGAAAGTACAGGTAATTGGCAGTGGATGCAGCCCCTCCCACTAGCCAACCATTTTTCCATCCCACTTATTTTGCTTCTGAAATGAAAGTCTCCATTCTTGCTTCATAATCCTTGTAGGAAATGACATTTATAATCATATCCAGAAACACTGCATTTCAGCAGTCAGCTACAGATGGCTGTCCTACTAGAGAAATGTGCTGTCTCACTCTTCCAGTTAGCTGACCTCCTATTATGTGAGTTTGCTAAGTGGCCTGAACAATCAAGTTTCCCCACATTATTTTTTAAATACTCGCCAAACTTTTTGAAGAGGAATACTTGCACAGACTTGGGACTTTATCAGACTAACCTTCAAAAATGTTTCTGTCCCACCAAAATCTAACACCGTACTTGTCCCAGCACAATAACTCTTTTCTTCAAACTCACCTGTAATCATGAGAAAATGAAGCCCCAGCATTACCAGAGCATGAATGGAGCTTTGTTTACATTCACATTTGTGATCTTGGTGATTCCCATGAGAAGATGTGAATGCGGTAAAACAAAATAAAAAATACAGCAAAATAAAGACACAAAATGTACATACAAGCACAGAAATACACCAACTAAACCAGGGAGGTATATAAAAAGAGTATCCCCTACCTGGTTTTTGCATTCTCACCTGAAAGTCTTCTGGCAGACCTCCCATTGACACTGAACTCATGATACAAAAATGGTTCACAGTTTCAAATACTGGCAATACTGGGAACAAAACACTATGGCAGATCTATTGACAGCTTGGGTTGTTAATTAAAAAAAAAGAACACCTTTTTCCCCAGATGAAATTGTGAAAGCACAACATTGTCTAGTATGACCACCCTTTCCTGTTAATTTGGTGTCCTTATGATGCCATTTTTGCCATGTCTGATAACGTCCTGGGTTGCATTTACATGGCAGATTTTATTGCGGCAAATTGCACTTTAGCCCTTTTTCGCAGCAGTGCCGGTCAGTTTACACAATGTATGGGATGTATGGGGGATTCCGTTGCTTTGTTTACTATTTTGCTTTATGGTCCAGACACAGCAAAGGTGTGGGGGCATGGCCTCCCAAGCAGAGACCAAGCAGAGGAGGGGCTTGATGGGGTGGAATAGATCCTCTGTGACTGAAAGGACTTGGAATCCTGCATTTTCTTGCCAAACAAAGAATCACAGACTGCCAAAATAGCAGGGGAAAGATCAGAGAAAACTCTTTCTCTCTCAATCTCAATCTCTCTCTCTCCCCCACCCCAAGCAGAGACAGCAATTACAGCCGAGGAGAAGGAGGAGGGGCTTGATGGGGGGGAATAGATCCTCTGTGACTGAAAGGACTTGGAATCCTGCATTTTCAAGATTCACAGACTTACAAAATAGCAGGAGGAAAGTTCAGAGCAAGGTTTTTCTCTCTCTCTCTCTCCCCCAAGCAGAGACAGCTGCTCTCAGCTGAGGAGAAGGAGGAGGGGATTGATGGGGGGAATAGAATCTCCTTGACTGAAAGGACTTAGAATCCTTTTTCTTGGCAAAGATTCACAGACTTGCAAAATAGCAGAGAGGATGGATTTTTCAAAATTTCCTAATCGCTACTGAATCTCCCTCCCTCACTCCACCTCTTTTAAGCCCACCCCTTCATCATAACAACCAATCACAGTACAGCTCTGCTGCAAATGTATCAGAAGACTGTTGGTAATTCACACAGCCCTTAGCGAAATGGTTGTTTACACAGTCAATAATGCACTGTCGCGCTACTTTGTAAATAACTCAGCAAAAATAGCGACATCCCTATCACTCTATATCTGGGTGTTTTACCTTCGCCCCTTCTGAATGAGGCAATGCTGTGGTGCAATCCATGGGAACAATGAGCAATCTTTGCGGTATATTTAGGAGAATATTTGCACGTGTAAATACAGCTCAGAATTGCTTTGTGGTGAACAGGAGATGTCTTCATGTAGCCCTAGCAGCACACAAACATGAATAAACAACGCTCCTGGGAGTTCACTCCAAACTCGAAGATATTCCTTCAATGCAAAACCAGGACATATGGCGGTATTGCTGCAGTGCTGTAGCTGCACAGTTTTACCACACCCCAACTGATCAGTCTTTGAAAAGCGAAGCTTAAAGCTAATCTGTCCCTCTGTAACCCTTATGTCTTGTAATTCCAGCACCTTACCAGAGGTGTAAGCCTTAGAAGAGACCACCAGTTCACTAACTCGCAATGTGCCAAAAAAGGCCAAAAAGGAGGCGGCGTGAAAAAGCAATGCCTCATAGGGAGAAAAGCAAATCCCTACCCAGGCATGGCATAATCCCTTCAGGATGTATGGTGAAAGAGGAACACGAGAATCCTTCTTTCGGCCCCGCTCTCGGGCCCATCCTTCCAGCATCTTCTGGATATGGAAGTCGCCGGTATTATCAGGAGCCCCCTGTACCTTCACCCAAAATGCTAAGGCAGAGAGTTTTCTCCTGATGGACTGTGGAGCCAAACCTCATTTATGAAGATGCACACAAAATTGCAGCAGATGTGCCACTGGTACCTCAACTCCTAATTGAAAACCGGACTGATTCCTAAATTGATAAAATTCACTAACAGCCCTGGCATATCCCTTTTGTGTGCTAGGAGCTACTGACATACCTAAGGGCCTCCAAATTTCAGATTCCCAATCTGCCATAGCTCCTCCGGCATCCTGTCGCCCTCGAGCTCCACGTCTGGGGCAAGCTCTCTGAAGCGCTCCATCTGCATGCGGGAAAGAGCATCAGCAATCTCATTGTTAACTCCTGCCACATGCTGTGCAACAAATAATATTTAAGGCATTGTAACGTGAACCGCCAAACCAGACACATGACCCGAGGAGACCTGGATGTGAGAGAGTTTATTACCTGGACAGTTGCCGAATTATTGCACCAAAAATGTACTGACGAATTAGCCAGTTCTCGTGCCCAGATGAACGTGGCAACCAAAATTGGGAAAAAATCCAAAAAGGTAAGATCAAGTGTGATATCTGTCCCACACCATTCAGTGGGCCATCTATTGGCACACCACCGGCCACCAAAATAAACCCCCAAATCGACAGAGCCAGCAGCATCTGATGCAATTTGCAATGCCCCCTGGAGCTTCCTTTCCTGACGCCAAAATGAAATGCCATTAAATTGATCTAAAAATTCCTGCCAAACCAGCAGGTCATCTCGTATTTCCTTGGTAATACGGATCTTATGATTGGGCCTTTGCACCCCCATAAGGCCATCGCATAACCGGCGGAGGAAAGCCCTACTGGGGGCTACCAGCTTGCATGTGAAATTCAGGTGTCCAATGAGAACCTGAAACTCCCGCAAGGTGGCCTTATGTCTAAATTTAAATTAATCAACCCTGTCCCTTAAATCCTGAATGTTCAAATCTGACAGACGACAGAGCTGATTGACAGTGTCTATCTCAATACCCCAAAAGGCTAAAAGTTGTGAGGGGCCCTCGGTCTTTTCGGGAGCAAGGGGAACGCCGAGCTCCCTTCCCATCCTTTCAAAAAACTGCAGTAAAAATCTACACTCAGAAGAACCATACCTTCCGATAAACAAAAAATCATCTAAATAGTGAACTACACCGTGTAAACCCGTCTTGGCTCTAATTACCCACTCTAAAAAGGTACTAAATGTTTCAAAGGCATTACAAGATACCAAGTAACCCATGGGTAAGGCCTGGTACATATAAAAAAGCCCATCAAACTGAAACCCTAGCAGCTCAAAGTCGTCGGGATGAACCGGGAGAAGACAGAAAGTCGACTTGATGTCACACTTTGCCAATTCATCTCCAGGACCATGCCACCTGACCTCCTGTATAGCTGCATCAAACGAAGTATACCTAACAGTACATAATTCAGAAGGAATGGTGTTGTTTACTGACTCTTCCCTGGGATAAGATAAATGATGTATAAGTCTAAACTCACCAGGTGCCTTCTTGGGAACTATCCCTAATGGGGACACCATCAGATTAGGCATGGTGGCCGAGTAAAGGGGCCAAGCACCCTCCCTTCCAAAACCTCTTTGCATATTTTTTATAAAACAATGTGCTCCAAGCCCTTGACTGACTTGAGATTTTGGGCCAAAAAAGGGTGCCTGAGACCTTGATATGTGATCCAAAAACCAAAATGAAAACCATCTGATAAATAACTGGCTGCCTGCCTATTGGGATAAACAGCCAGCCAAATATCCAATACATCCAATTTAATTGGGCTGGGGCCCTTTAGGAGGCTGGAAGGAGGAAGTACCTCCCCTGCCAGCTCCCTGACCCCCTCTAGATCCCCGGAGCTGTCCCCTTCCTCTCAGGCAGTTCCTAAAGGAATGCAAGGCTCCACAGATGGAGCACTTGTGATTAAACTGGCAAGATTTCCGAGAGCATGCACCGTGTGAGCTGAATTCCCAACATAACATCCTTTGTCCCCCACTAGCTGAGAAAGGTGTGCCTGCTGTCTTGGTCCCTGAACCTGCAGCTGCCTCAATAAGTGACCGTTATGCATCCGTTCCCCTTGAATGGGACGCGCCGGGCTCATGAGCTGCATCCACAACTGGGGATGCATCATATCCCAGTGAAGGGATGGGTAAATAGCAGCCCTCATACGAAAAGCTTCAGCGTATAGGAGCCAGGCAGGGCCGGCAAAATCTACATAGGCCCTATGTATGATATCCATGTACTGAAAGAGGGCCCTAGTGCGGCACGGCTGTGCTTTAGCAATCACACTGGCTAAAATAAGGAATCTGGAAAGCCAATTGGACCAAGTCCTCTCTGCTTTCCATTTTCTCAATTTCTCCTTCTCCTTGTCATCCATATCCTCTCCATCTTTCTTGTCGATTTCCCGATACAACAAAGAGAACACATCAACGTATTGCCCTTTTACTATTTTCTCCCTTGTATATTGTAAGAGGTGGTCCCCCAAAGGAAGGGACATCTCACCAAAGGGGACTGCTGAATATGCCACCATATCATATGCCAGGAACACAATCAGTGGTCTCCCTCTCCTCGCCGCGCGCAAGGAGTGCTCCCCGGCCGTAGGCTCCATGGGCAGCCTAGGGAGCAGTAGTATCTCTTTATCACTGTTCTTCTCTGATGTAAGTCCTCTCTTTTTTCTTTCTCCATCTGAAATTATCATTCTCTTGCTTCACACATGTTGTTTTGTCCAATCACTCTGTTTCATCTTGCATTTCTTTCATGCACCCTCTTCATTCCTCAATGTGTCTCTTGTTTAATAAAGTGAATCCCTCTGCATGTCTTTCTCCTTCCACTCCCTTTCTCTTGTCTTATCCATTGCATTAATGTAATCCCTCATTATCCCTCTTTCTCATTTTCTCCACAGGCTGGCCTTCCTATCTTGTGTATGCTTTTTTGCCGCACTATGGCCTTTCTCTTAACACTCCTCTGTACCTCCTTCTTCTTTGCCACCACAAAATGAAAATTTCCAGTGAGGATGAGAGGGGAAGCTGTGAGATGAGAAAACATAGCAAACAAAAATGTTGCCTTTCCCCTTTATTGCCCCACATGTATTTTTCTCACCTTTAGAAGAAAAAAGTAAAAAACATTTTGGCTTACTCTCCACAATATAATTTAACATATTTAACATTAATGCATAGATTCACTTTCTGAATCAGGTGTGCACAAAAACTCTGAATCTTGGATGAAACTATACAGAATAAATAAACTTGGCTCTTATTGGTTAAGGAACTAGAAGAGGGTTAAACACCCCAATGTCCATGGTTAATTGCACCTAAGTTAAGTGCTGCTTTTGATGCAACCTTTGACCCTCAATAGGTCTTGGAAATAATGTGTTACAAATAAAACTAACTGTAATGCATTATTCCTGGAGGGAAATGATCCCTCCAACAATACTTTTTGCAAATAATATAACAATTGAGGGGAAAGTTACTTTTCTCAGGAGATTATCAGATGAGCATCTAAAAACATTCTTTTGGTACTATATTTTATAGCATTATTATCCTGGCATAATAATAGTTCTTTTAACATAGTTCTTTTAACATAGTTCAATCATGAGACATAGACACCCCTGAATTCCCGCAATACGCCCGTTCGTGCTGCTTACTTCTGTGTTTTTGCATGGACAAGATTTCAGCAGTTCTCATGAGAAGATGCGAGCACCCTTAAAACTGCAAAATAAATAAATAAATTACCAAACAAAACAAACACGCAAACACTGAAACACACTTAGAAACTTGCAAGCAAGATGGGAAGGTTCATAAAAAGAGCCTACTGTACCTAGTTTTCCTGTTCTCGTTCAGATGTGTTCTGGCAGGACCACCCATTGATGCTGGAATCATGGCAGCAGAACAGGGCACAGTTTCACACACAAGCAATGGTGCCAAAAAAAAAAAAAGCAGCTATATGAGATCTATTAGCAACTTTTCCCAGTTAATTAAAAAAAATGCCCTCTTAGCAGAAGCAGAATACTTGCTGAATGCTGGGTCACAACATCGTGCAATAGAGAAGCCCTTTTGCAGTCTCATTTCAACATTGTAACACCATACTTGTGACCTCTGATAATCTCCTCAGATCTCTTTTATTGTTACTTTTGTCACAAAAATGCTTTGAGGGACATTTTGATGATTTCACACATACATACACACACACCTTAGATTTTTTGCACAGAATAATAATAATAATAGGTACTTAAAAACAAAATGGTAACCATAGTCATTTACTTGGGAGGAGGGGCTTTACAGTGAGTTACATTGTATGACTAATGTTCTAAGGTTTGACTCTGTCAGGAACCTCATAGAAGATGAAAAGTATGTTGATGCTCAGATCACATGAAGACACCATGCATTGTCCAATGTGTATTTCAAATTATACATCTTCCCTCGTCTTATCATAATTTTAGTCATTTTGGTAGAACATGAATAAATAGCCAGGTTCAAACCTCACACCTGGAAGTACTTCCACCCCTTCCCAAATATAGCCCACTTGCCTGTTGTATTATGACTATGGATCCTGCATGTGAAAATGTGTGAATTTATTTATATAACAGCTCACTTTTCTTGAAATATGGGACCCCAAAGCAAATTTTAATTAAATTTTAAAATCAATTTTTAAAATCAAAATTTTAAAATCAAAATTTTAATTAAACCAAGTTGCAATTAAAGTGATGGCTAATACAAACTATTTTTTTTAAAAAAATAATATTCTTAACAACATTAATTTAAAGCTCTTTTAAAAGGATAGAAACACAGCACACCTCAGTTAAAGGATCTGCATCAGACAGTTAACACTCAAGGGCCTTGGTGAACAAAAAGGTCTTCCCTTGCCAGTGTAAAGAAAGCAGAGAGGAATCCAACCTAGTTTCCTGTGGCAGGTAATTTCCCATCTAGGAACAATCATTGAGATTGATCTTGCCGGTATCCAGCATGCATGTGATGGTGGTAGAACCCATCTTGAGAATCTTAACACTTGGGTAGGCATATATTGGGACATATAGTTCTTCAGATAGCCTGGAAACAAGCTGTATAGCTCAAAACCACAACTTTGGGTTGTGCCTGGAAAAAAACACATAGCCAGAGAATTTGTTTCAAGAGGTTCACTGTAGTTGCTGCTGCATTGCAGGAACAATGCAGTTTGACACCACTTTAACTGCCATGGCTGAATTCTATGGAATCTAGGATTTATAGTTTTGTGAGATCTGGGTGATCATAGAGGACTTTATGAAGCTCTTAAAGCAGTGTTTGGACCTACTTATCAGGTCCAAAGCTCCTTATACAGTACAGATGGTCAAATATTAATTACTGATAAAGCCTCCATCCTGAATCGATGGGATTAACATGTTCAAAGTCTCTTTAGTGCCAACCGAGTAGTCCAAGACTCAGCTATCCAACATATGATACCAAAACTAATGAAAAATGAATTGGATATAGCTCCCACTTTGGAAGAGACCCTTAAGGCCATACAGCAGATGAGAAATGGCAAGGCAGCTGGGATTTATGGAATCCCACCTGAAATTTGGAAACACAGAGGTTATGCACTCCACGATAAATTCCACAAACTCCTTGTGAATTGCTGGGAAAAGGGGGAACTGCCATCAGATCTCCGAGATGCAGTCATCATCACCCTGTACAAGAAAAAAAGAGCAAAATCTAATTGCTCAAACTATCGAGGCATAACACTGCTCTCTATTGCTGGAAAAATCCGTGCAAGGATACTCCTGAACAGATTAGTTCAGAACTTCTCCCTGAAAGCCAATGTGGCTTCAGAGCCAATAGGAGTACTACAGATATGGTATTTGCCCTTAGACAACTGCAAGAAAATGTAGGGAGCAGAACAAGGGTCTCTATGTAACATTTGTTGACCTCACCAAAGCCTTCGACACTGTGAGTAGAAAAGGTCTGTGGCAGATCCTGGAAAGACTAGGATGTCCCCCCAAATTCCTTAAAATGATTATCTTGCTACACGAGGGCCAGCACAGTCAAGTCAGATATGGTGATGCTCTTTCAGAGCCCTTTCTAATAACTAATGGAGTGAAGCAAGGTTGTGTTCTTGCACCAACTTTATTTACAATTTTCTTCAGCATGATGCTCTAAAGGGCTATGACATAGCTTGAAGAAGATGATGGCATCTATATACATTACTATAATGATGGTAGCTTGTTTAACGTAAGCCGTCTGAGGGCTCACACTAAGACTCTAAACTATCTAGTGCATGAGCTGCTCTTTGCTGATGATTCTGCCCTTATTGCCCAAACAGAAGCAGCGCCGAACATCCTTCTTCGCAATAGCTGCAGAGCTGTTTGGGCTGGAAGTCAACCTGAAGAAAACAGAAGTTATTTACCAGCCTG
The DNA here is from genome assembly GCA_030847615.1 of Gambelia wislizenii. Classification (NCBI taxonomy): domain Eukaryota; kingdom Metazoa; phylum Chordata; class Lepidosauria; order Squamata; family Crotaphytidae; genus Gambelia; species Gambelia wislizenii. Next base: position 188,190,703 of record JAUMIR010000003.1, on the reverse strand, counting down.
CACCACAGGATGAACACCACCATCCCCACATTGCCGTCGGCAAATCTGTGCTCAAGCCCATTCAGCAGTTCACCTACCTGGGAACCATCATCTCCTCAGATGCAAAGATTGACAAAGAGATCGATCACAGATTAGCAAAGGCATATAGCACATTTGGAACTTTACAAAAGAGTCTGGAGCAATAAACACCTGAGGCAAAGCACAAAACCCAGGGTGTATAGAACCATTGTACTGTCTATTCTCCTTTATGGATCTGAAACATGGTTCACCTATCGCCACCACCTACGACTCCTCAAACACTTTCATCAGTGCTGTATGCTGGACTGAGTATGTGATGAATGGTGCTGTCCTTGAGCAAGTAGGGATCACCAGCATTGAGGCCATGATAGTGAGAACATAGCTGCGCTGGACAGAACACATTTCTAGGATAGAGGACCATCAGCTCCCCAAAATACGGTTAACTCACCATGGGTCAGCGTAAGAGGGGCACTCCAAAAAATGATACAAAGACTGCCTGAAACAACATCTCAGACTTGGCCAAATTGATCACCAACAGTGGTCCGCCCTGGCCTCACATCGGGAGGCATGGAGATGCACTATCCACAATGCTGCAGCCTTATTTGAGAACTCACGCCAAACAAGTCTTGAAGAGAAACAACAACGCAAAAAGAATCACAACCCGGAAACATCACCCAAGGAGACCTTCTGCTGTGCTTTCTGCAACCGGACTTGTTTATCTTGGATTGGCCTTTTTAGTCATCAGTGCGCTTGCAGAAAGCACAGGATGAGTCCTTCCTGAATTTTCGTTTGCAAAGAAAAGCCAGAGAGAGAGATTGACTTCTCTGTCAGAGCACTCTGGTGACACAACAAACTACAAATATACAGGATTTCATAGGAGGAAGCCATGATAAATAATGCAGTGTCAAACTGTATTGTTTCTGCAGTATGACAGCAGCTTGTAACTGGTCCCAACGAGGAGTCTGGCAACAGCATTTTGGGCCCACTTTACAGTTTCTAAAGGAAGCCCCATGTAGAGTATATTACATCAATTCAAGTAAGATGTAAACAAGTCCCATGTTACACTAGTCAGATCTGATATCTACAGGAAGAGAAACAGCTGGTGCACTAAAGTTAAGTGTGCAAACACACTGGCCACTGCTGAGACATGGGTCTCCAGGCTCAAAGCTGAGTCCATGAATACACCCAAAGCTATGAACCTGAGATTTCAGAGGGAATGTAACCACATCCTGCACAGGTTGTATTCCTATTTGCCTTCTGACTGACAAGCAGTCACTATCTTGTCTGGAATAAGTTTAAATTTATTTGCCCTTATCTAGTCCGTTATTGACAGCAGACACTGGTTTAGCACCAATACAGTTTCCTTGTAGTTAGATGGAAAAGAGATGTAGAGTTGGGTGTTATTGCGATACTGGTGACACTGAACCCCCAAACTCTGGATAACCTATCTTAGCAGTTCCATGCAGATGTTGAATAGCATGGGGAATATAATGTAGTTCTGTGAGATCTTGCAGGCAAATAAGTTGAATTAACTTATGTATGCCATTACTTGAAAATCAAAATAATAAAGGCATAGAAGTCTTTTTAAAAATAAGGCCAACTTTCATGGTGAACTGCATCTCTTTTCAGCCCCTCTTAATCAAATGCCAAATAAGGTAAAGTACCCTTTTGCAATATGCTTATTTGAGAGTTCAGTTCTGTGTATACGTGAGATGTTCTGACATGGAGCACTAGCTTGTCATTAAGTAATTTCTGCTTATTTAAAGTATTTAATGATATTTTACTTATGATTCCTATGCTGGAGGGAGTTTTTTTTTTTCCCTTCTCACAACTATAATTTGGAGACCTTGTCCTTTCTTAACCATTGCTCTCCAGTCAGCACCTGTTAGGCATCTTTTCTTTGTTATCTCACCTGTGACCTTCAAATGTCCTGGACATTGAGAGGGAGAGAGGGAGAGAAACTATTTCTGCTTCTACAATGACTATTTGTATATGCCAGGCTCCTGCTTTCAACTGTAGGTTAAAAGAGCAGGAAAGAAATCCTGTTGGCAGAGTGTTTGTAACTCTTATCAGATGATTTACTCCCATCGTCATGCAATAATACTGTTTTAAAAATAAACTGCCTCTGGTTCCTATCTCAGCCTCTCATGCTCTGCAGGCAGGTTTAGATTCCTGAAGATGCTGGTCGGGGAAGGCGATTAGAAAAGAAGTTCCTGGCAAAATGGACTAACTGCAGCAAAGGGTTTCTATGACCTTTCAGCAATGATTGCCATACACAGCTGGATTGATAGCGGACATTGATGAGATTAGACGGCAGGAGCTTTTTTCTAGGGGGCTCACAGCCCATCACCACCAATGGCTATTGCATTAACTGTGAACGCTAATTAGGTTAAGCCAATACAAAGAGGTAGCGTGAAGGGGGAACGTGATTCGCATGCAAGAGGGTGACTTTCCAAGGAAAAGTCAAATGAAAACTTTCAGAGTAAACAATTATTACTCTTCAGTCCAGGTAGGGATGTGCAAAACCTGTCCCTTTATTTAAAGAGATCCACCCCTCCCAATCTGCTGTCTACCTTGGTACCTCACATTTATGAGGTCACTTATCCATGGAATTAGAAATACATTTTGTGCAAACTGAATTGGAAACACTATTTCACATTGTATGAATTAGTATTTTCCACAACTGATTTACCTCTGTTTGTTAGCTTTTGGGGTGTGCTTTTTATCCAGTGACCTCCAAGCCAAGAGCTACATGGGGCACCAACAGATTATTAAATTGATGTTTCATGTGAATGTATGTGTAAGATGAAAGATCATGATCAGGTGGCCTTTCTGCAGTTTTAGAAGAATTACATTCATTCCTCAATTACATGCATGCCTCATTAGATAGCCTCATTTGGATAATCTCATAATGCCCCCCCCAGCAATGCACTGCCTTTAAAAATGGAACTTTACTCTTAATATTATTATAGATTGTATTTTTTTCTATTTAGTTTTAAATGTTCTGGTGTACTTTAAAATTGTTTGGGAGGTATTTAAATAAATGGATTATTATGTATAGCACCTTGTGATCCCAGCTTGCAAGACATATAAATACAGTGAAGAAGTAAAGTGTGCTAGATGTCCCATATTCAAAAGCACAGTGTATTAATGAGAGTTAAAAATTACCAAAACAACATAATTAATGACACAAACTACCAGTCATTAGCATGAATGCATATTAAAAGTCATTTTAAAAGCCCAGAATAATAATTGCTGAGAATGTTTTGTTTTGTTCTGTTTGGCCTACCACCAAAACAGTTTGGGGGAAAAAAGATCCCCATGCCCAATTTGTTAAAGCCAAGGAATGGCAAGTATGCCCCCCTAAGCCTCTGAGGACATTTCTGTGTTATTTTTGTTTTTTCATCACTCCATCTTTTTCAGACCTGGACAGGGTGTTTTTTTTTTTTCCCTTTCCTTCCCAAGATAAATGAATTTCCACTTGACTGTTTAGGACAAGAACAGGTGAGGATACATACAAAAAAGCCCCAAAATGCAGAAAAATTGCAAACTTTTTACCCAACATATGGGAGGGAGAAAAAGATGAAAGTACACCGGAGTCCCACAACAACCTCTATCTTCACACTTGCCTACCCCTGAACAAATAAAACACCAGCTGTGCTTCCTACAGGAAGAAATTCTATTATTGAGGCACCACAGCTGAAAAAGATGTCTCACTGGCCAATGTCCAATGCATTTACATTAAGTAGGGGTGTCACGGGGCTCAAACCTGAGTTCCCTTCCCAGGAGCTCCAGGCTAGCCCTCTCTCTGTAGGGTTAGTCCTGGGTGTCCTCACCCCAGGATCCTCCTACAAACCCCAAAAACCATCGTTCTGCCACCACCCACTGGGTTTTAACTGGGGGGGCTTATTTCCCCCTTGGGACCCCCCCTTTTTCACGCACAATGCAGTGGGAAGTTGTGCGTAGTCTATGTTAATCAGTGGCACTCCTTGCCACTATAGAATCAACTAACTCCCTCCTCCTAACCCCAGAGGAGGTTCACAGTAGCATAGTCAAGAGTAAGGCACGTGGTCAGCATCAGCATAGGAAGATAGAAGTTTACTTTATTCAAGAGAAGTAGTCATGCAGTTTCACATGAGGCAGGGTTCTCCCCTACCTCAGGCAGGCAGGCTTAAAGTGATAGCAATACAGAGTATCAAGATCAAAGCATTACATTACTCAGGTTACATTCAGTTACTAATTTAGCTACATTCAACCAAAGTAAAGAAATTAAAAAGAATTCCCTAACGCAACTAAACAGGCCCTAATCTCTACTAAATACTTGCAGTTTGTTGCCTTGAGATCTTGTCCAGGCAGCTGGGAGCAAAAGCCAGAGATGGAATGGCTGTGCTCTACCAGCATAGCAGTCTCTGTTCCTTCACATTTTCCAGAATCTCCTTCTCCAAGTCCCACTCATCTCACTCACACTGGTCTCAAACAAAAGCAATTATAAACCTCTCCAGATTTCCCGGGCTTAAAGCTGTAATTGGTCAGTCCAGTCACATGGTGTTATGTTAATTATGTCCTCTCATTAGCTCTGTGAGGGTGGTGCTTGAGCCCCTTCTCATTAACCCTTTTCTTACCTGATACTATGCTGGCAAGACAATCTGTTTACAAACAAAGAGAGTTATAGTTCTCTAGCAGAATGATGGGAGCTGCACCTTGTGGCAACATGATGGAACTCCATCATGACAAGGGGTCCATAGAGCAATCTCCAAAAGTGATCTTAACTTTCAAGGCAGTTGACATGGGTTTATGTGCTCCTTAACCTTCATGTACTACAGTGGGGTTTTTGTGTGTGTGTGTGTGTGTCCAAAATATTATTTTTATTATGGAATAACAACCACCACCACCCTATGTCTAAAATGTAGATGTTCTAGGATATTGTCACCAGCATAGTTGTAAACACTGGTTATCAATCTAAATCATGTGGGCAGATTATAAACTCTACTTGCATAATTCTATGACATTCCCACCCCTAGAAAGCATTTCAAGTACCAAAGCATACTACCATAGCTATTTATTGGCTGGGAAGAGGGAAAGGGTTAGACAGATACTCAGCCCTTGCTGCAATTTACAACCTGGGTAAGACAGCAAGGCTCACCTACCCAGAACTTCCAGGGTTTGTTGGAGATCTGGGATGGCAAGGTCATTTTTCTTTTTGTAGCTGTAGAACTATAGTTAGAGGTGAATGCTGCCTGGGTACACCTAAGTTTGGACTTAACATTTAGCAGTTGATTTGATGGTTAGACTCTTTTTGAGACTACCAATTGCAGTTAGGAAAGTGGGTGCTTCTTTTCCACCAAACTCCATGAAGTCCTGGCCTCAGAACATGATGCCAACCTGAGCAACTTTCTCTAAAATGAAGATGGTTCCTAAGTTTCTGTTTCCTTTTTAAAATTTTCTTTTCAGAAATATTTTTTTTCTTTTAAGAAATACCTCTTAACTAAAGAAAAATTATCTCAACTTTATATTAAGTAATTACCCAAGAAAGCTCTTGAGGACTCATCACTAAATGTTCCAGGAATATTGACTGGTCAGTTTCAATTTCCTTCCCTCACAGATGCCCAATGCTACAGAAAAATAATTTCTTTGCCTTTACATGGAGAGCAAGGAAGTAAGAGTAGGCTAAAGCTATGTCAAGCCCTTTCCCTCAAAGTGGTTTTAATGAAATTTTCCTAGACCCAATGACCAGTGGGGTGCCACAGGGTTCTGTCCTGGGCCCAGTGGTATTCAACATCTTTATCAATGATTTGGATGACAGAATTAGGAGCATACTTATCAAATTTGCAGATGACACCAAACTAGGAGGAGTAGCTAATACCCTAGAGGACAGGATCAACATTCAAAATAACCTGAATAGACTGGAAAGCTGGGCCAAGGCTAACAAAATGAAATTCAATATGGAGAAATGTAAGGTACTGTATTTGAAGGGGTGTCACATTGAGAATGGAGCAAGCTTGTTTTCTGCTGTTCCAGAGACTAGAACACGGGAGCAATGGATGCAAGCTGCAGGAAAAGAGATTCCACCTCAACATTAGGAGGAACTTTCTGACAGTAAGAGCTATTTGGCAGTGGAACACACTCCCTCTGAGCGTGGTGGGGTGTCCTTCCTTATGGGTCTTTAAACAGAGGCTGGATGGCCAACTCTCAGGGATGCTTTGATCATGATTTCCTGTGTGGCAGGGGGTTGGACTGGATGGCCGTTGTGGTCTCTTCCAACTCTACAAGTATATGATTCTGTGATTCTATGATTCAATGGTTGCACTATGGTTACAATTAGAAATTGGGTTTAGGTTACTGGGGGCAGGCAGGCTGGCATTGCTGCCAGAAGATGGCTGTGAACCACAAAACTCAGGTAGTGGAACTGGAACACTGGTAGCGCAAGATGCTACATATTTAATTCAGACTCTAGAAAGACTAGTTCAAGGCCTTGCAACCAGATATAATATAATAGGTCTTTTGGGATGCAGAGTGTCATAACTAGACATAACAAGACTAAACATTTTCTATTTAATGCACACATAAACAGGCCTTGGAACTTTTTTCATTGATGTGCTTGTTTGGGTGAGTTAGTTTGTATATGGGCTTGATCATACCTACTTTGTGGTCCTGTTGTTATTTCATAATACCAGTAGGCACCAAAATAATAATAAGAAAAAAGCCCTACTGCAGCAATGCTGTCTTTAAAGAAGTGGGTTGTTTGGCCCAGCAAAAATTTTTAGCCTAGAGTCAATTCCAAAATGCATTTCAGTATCCTCAGAGGACAAAGATAGAAAAGGCTTCCCTTCCTTCTTTTTGGCCATACTTGTTGAAAAATGGAAAGAGCAGACACAAAATTGTTACTGCTAATAATGAAATCACCTTAATTGCCACAGATGATGGACTCTTTTTGCCCTTCCTAAATCTGAATGGTGTTCCCTCTTCTTACTCTCTCCCAGAAAGAATAATGCAGTAAAATCCAGCTGAGTGCAAACTCCAATTGATATCTATCTCAATTGATTAACTGCCTGGCATATTTGATCTTATGAACTACGTCCCAGAAGACCTTCATTTCATTAATGGTGGCCCATATACATTTGCAAACTGGGTGGTCTAACCCTCTCTTTCAATGGATCCAGTTCTATATTCCTTTTGCGGCCATTAAGCATGTGAATGGCAATGGCGAGCCTGTGTGAAGACACCAGTTTAACAGCACTGTATAAGTGATCTCCCAACAGCAGACACCAGATTTATTTGGGGAGGGAAAATTGGCTTGATTGCTGCTGTGCTATTTCTGTAGAAGGGAAGTGGAGGGAAGTATTAAATTGTTGCAATTGTTTAATCTATCACAATCAAGGAGTCATCATCTCATGATAACATGATTGTTATCTTATTACTGCACTTTGTTACTGATTGCCCTTCTCATCTCAAGAGCTTCATTCCCATTTTATGTTAATAATGACACTCTTCTCAATCATATTATTGGGAAAAGAAATGAAATCTAACAGAAACATCCCCCTTCCTTCGTTGTTCTAAAGAACTGACAAATTCTAGTGACAAGTTAGGATGTATTGATTGAAAAAGCACTGAGCAGGGATGTGTGAATGTTCCTCATGCCCCCCCCCACCAGATGTCATCTAATCTATTTTAGTTTTTGATAATATATGTGCATTACTCTTTGGCTGCTGCCACACTGGAGAAATAATGCAGTTTGACTGCTTTAACTGTCATGGATCAATGCTATGGAATTCTGGGATTTGTAGTTTTGTGAGATATTTAGTCTTCTTTGTCAGAGAGCTCTGGTGCCACAACAAACTACAAATCCCAGGATTCCGTACGTTGGAACCATTATTGTTAAAACAGTGTCAAACTGTATTATATCTGCACTGTGGCAGCACCCCTAGTTTGGCCTTCAGAATCCTAGCTCACCCCAGAAAAAAAAATCACTAAGCTACTATGCATTTTATTTGTTTATTAAAAGTATTTGTCTCCCATCTCTCAGTATGCTATGTTTGCTCATCAGAACTAGGTATTAGGTATTGTTTTCATGGTTTCATTTATTACATTTCTCTTGTGCACCTTACCTAATTTTTCCCTCTTGGAACCAAATGAGGTACTATATGCATCTTGCAGTCCTCTCTCTGTGTACTTCTGAGCACATCTGCATACTTCAAAAGAAAGGGGAAAATGTTTGACAGTATGTCTACATTTGAAAATGCCTAAAGAAAAGTATGCACAATACAATTTGAAAATAATCACAAGTTCACTTCAGTCCGTGGGTACATGTGCCCAGAAATGCATACATTTGAAAAATACATGCAGATTTTTCTGTGGAGAAAACTAAAGTTTCTATGGGATCAGGATGAAATAAGCTCAGCCGTGGAAAAATGAGAACCTCAATGAGACTGACAGATTCACCTGTCCCTAGAGAGGATGTCACAAATCTTTATCAAATGCTTAAATCAATAGAACAAAATTCTTCCCTTCCCATTTACTGTCTATGATCCAGAGGTCTGCATGGGCCAGATCTGCATACTTTTTAAAAAGTTGTATTTCCAAGATAGTTGATGCTACTTTCCCCTTGCCTTTTGGCATATTTTGAAACATAGGCATGACTTGAGAGGGCATTGTTTGGTTTTGTTTTCTTAGTTTAAAAAAATGTATTGAGAGAAGTAATCTGAAGACATCACTGACAGAGGTGCTGTATAATTTAACTGACTTGCTATTTCAGCCTTCAGGAATGCTAACATCAAGTTCAATTTTTTTTAGTGCCATTTTCCTTGACACTTTCTTTACTGGTTAAATATCTGCAGCTGCAAAAATCATTATTAACTAGCTAATATGAACACTTCCATCATAAATATACAATATGGATTTTCATAGATAACTATTAGCTGAGAGTGGTTCATTTAATTCTCCATTAACTCCTTAGAGTGAACATTACATTATTGCAACAAATGTATTTTATTAGTAAATCTGATTTAATGCTTTTACTTGAAATGGAATACCAAAAAACTAACAATTCTGCAATCTATTATGCACAGATTTTAGTATAATTTGACATAGCTACTTAGCATGAATAATTTTTGAGAATTGGTACTGATGTGTCTTAGCTAAGGAAGTAGTCCTTGAGAGTATTTTGAAAGAGATGTCCATCAAGGAACATATACATACATACAAACATACATACTTGTTTATAGATACAAATAGCCACTATTTTATCTTGAATGAGCCCCTTAAGTTGACTTGCTGATTTTATTGAAAACCTTTCAGCTTCTTTTGAAAAACAACAACCCAGTGATAGATCATGTGTGGTTGTTTTGCATATGATATGGCATCGTCTATGGAGGAAACAGCATTTTCTGCCCAGAAAATGGTATTTATTTTGAAGATACATTTCTGACTAGTGTCTTTTTAAATTAAGGTATTTTTCTTACATTTAGAAAGCAGTGGGAAACCTAGAAAGAGTGGGAAACCTGAAGCCCTCCAGCTGTTGCTGGACTGCAAGTCCCTGGTGGCCAGCCTAAACAATGGGAAGGAGTGCTGAGAGTTGCAGTCTCAATAAAACCAGGGCATTACTAGGGATGGAAAGAATATTCAAAAACATTCAAAAATGGTCAAAACATGTTTTTTGTTTTGTTTTGTTTTTGTTTTAGCATTGACAAACCCTAGCAAGAAGAATCCTGGACTGATAAGATTCTTTGCAGTTTGGGAATTCTTTGCACAAAGCCAAACAGCTTGGATCTCAAGGGAATTTATTTTTCTGTTGCTAAGGGAGTAGAAATTTTATTGCCTGGATTTTACAGCTCTTTGTCTGAACTTGAGGATGAGGACATGATCCTTGAAAAAGTGAGAGCCACCACATGTGTGACTAGACCCTTGCCCTTCCTGGCTAATTAAATAGGCCAGGGTGAGTAAGGGAAATGATTAATGCCTCCTTAAAACAAGGCAAGATTCCAACATGCCTGAAGGAGGCTGTGGTAAGACCTCTTCTGGATAAGAAAATGATGGTATTGATTCTGTTTAACCTCAGCTTCTGTGATAAACCTCAGCACCCTGGATAACTCCTTTAAAGTTTGGACTAAAACCCAGAGTAGATTCATTGTGCCACTGACATTGAACAAAGTATTCACCACTCTCTATCTTGTCCTGTCAACAAAATTGTCTCTTATAGCAAGTAAACTCTTCTTTTGGAAGCCCAAGTAGGCCAAGAAAATTGCCATGATGTTTTCACTTCTCTCTCTCTCTCTTCTGTTGTTCGAGGTTGTCATATTCCTGGAAGGTGAAGGCCAGGCAAATAGTGGCAGTACTGAAAAATGAGACCACCCTCACCCTTGGTAGATACAAAAATAAATAAAAAATAAAAGCTACACAGCACAGCAAAGCTATCTCTCATTAATTTACAATTGCAATTTACTGCTGTAATGTAATGAAGCTATAGGATTATTTGGAAAATAAATTGAATAAATAAAACTAGTTAATTTATAACTAGTTTTTTTCTATCTCTAATAGAACCTGTCAAACCAATATTTAATACAGTTATACATGTCTTAATCACACATTTAGACCTGCTGTATAAACTGAAATTAAGAGCCACTTATGTCCTGAGGTAGTGGTGTTCTGTTGTGTCTAGTATCACCTTTTATTTTATATCTACATACTTTTATTTTTATTTAGCAATTATAATAGGAAAGGTACTTGCTTGTTCTACAAAAATTAGTATTCAGTAAAATCATGTTGCACTAATAATGGTAGACAGCTTTTGTTCTCATTAATACTGTGGAAGAAGCTTACAAATAGTATTTTATTTACAGCTTGTATGTCTGAGTGGGGTGACTTTGATATTCTCTTGAGTTGGGTGCTGTCATCTAAATTTATACTATATAGGTATCAATATCAATACCTACAGGTATAGATATTGATATCAATAGCAATATATAGATTTCAATAGCAGTATCTGCAGGTAAAGAGATATATGAACACACACACACATATACATACACACAGACTAATTACTAAGAAAAAAATAAGTAATTTTTAGGGCATTAAAGAAAGACTAACATTTCACTTTAACATCCCTAATAATCTGTTATAAAGCCAGCTAAGCTAGTCCCCAAATACAGAAGAATGTTATTACATGCTCAGCTAGCTGTCAGGGGGCTATGAGTCAGTGGCTTACAGTTATCAAAAGTAGCAAGGTTGTTCAGACTTTTCTCCAACAAAGACAAACAGCTTATGGAGGGATTAAGCTCCCTTTGATTAGAACAACTGGAACACATCCTGCCCTTTCAATTAGCATTCTCTTTGGCTTGGTTGAGACAGCTGATTTGATACTTGAAGTAGCCAGTATAAGGAGGGGGCGGGGAAACAGAACAAAGAAAAGACACTGTCACCCTTTTGGCTAGAGAGTCTAAGAGCAGCACAATCTACACCAGTTGATAGGCAGTTAATGGTTCATGTTCAAATGTCTGTAAAGTCTCAGAGAGCCTTTGTCAACAGGTACAGAGCAATAATAATATCCCAGAATAATGAATGTTGATTGCATCTGTGAGCCTTTAGGCAATAGTATTTGCCCCAAAGGCATCTCATATATATATATATATATATATATATATATTTGAAAAGTATCTATCCAGGGGAAAATATACACTTTTGACAGCTTTATTGATATTTTGTGGGCTTACATTTTAATTTATACCCTCAGGCAGGTTGTCTGTAGAAGGCTTCTATCTGTACTGGTGAAGTGAGCGGAAAGCCTCTGAGAGGAAGAAAAAACCCCATAATCTGCTATCTGTCAAAGTAGATTGGCAATACCATTCTTGACATATGGAAATAAAGATAAAGATATTTTCTTTTGAGTGAATGGATGGACACCTCATATATGATTTGAATCTGCCAATCTTCTTTTGTACAAAGCATGACTAGGGATATGCAGCCCGATTTCCGTCCCCTTCTTGATGGACATTTCCATCTTCCCATACTTTGGCATTAGATTCTCAGAATAAGCAATCTTCAAATCAGATATACAATTTATGCAACACACTGCTGATCCAAATGATTGCCATGTGTTTAATTAGTTCAAAGTTGTGCATGCAGCACACTTGCTGCCTTTGATTTTGAAAGAAATCACAGCTAATAGCCATTGATAGCCTTACTTTCCATGACTTTGGCCAGCTTAATATTCCACATTGCAAATTCTAGCAAAAATAAGTCTTCTTGTATCAGCTTTTATGTTTTTATGGTGGTGGTGTGCCTTCAAGTCATTTCCAACTTATGGTGACCCTAAGGCAAATCTATCAGAGTTTTCTCGGCAATATTTTTTTTCAAATGGGGTTTGACTTTGCCTTTCTCTGAGGCTGAGAGTGTTTGATTTGCCCAAGGTCACCCAGTGGGTTTCCATGACTGAGCTGGGATTCAGACCCAAGTCTCCAGAGTTGTAGTCCAATGCTCAAATCACTACACCATGCTTATTTTCCACCAGGTTTTATAGATCCTGGAAATATTTTCGAAGTGCTGCCAAAGGTTTTGGAGTAATCACTGAGCTTGTGGCTGAGTTGCAAAACTGTAAGCCCTTGACTGAACTCTTGCCTCTGCTGGTGAATTCAATATGTGACTTTAAGTAAGTCACTCTTTCTCAGCCTTACTCCTTCCATTTGCAGAATTTGGCTTGGTGTCAAATGATGGGTTATCCTAAAGCAGAGATGGGAACTGTACAGCCTATGGGCTATATGTAGCCCAAGAAGACTGTCTTGTGTGACCCTTGGAATTCTCCACTCCCCCTCTCAAGCCTCCAGGATCAAGAAAAATTGGCTGGAAAAACCCCACAAACCCATGATTTTCAGCCAAAAATGTTTAAAGAGCATGATTTTGTCCTTAAATCTTGTTTTAGGAGGCATCCTGAAAATCCCTTTAAATCATGTCTGGAACTCACTGAAATGTCAATTTTAGTTCTTAGTAATGGCAGAATTGTGCCCTTCATTGGAAGAGGAGACCTGCTAGATGTATGGCTGTAAAGGTTATAGTTAAATAATGCATGTGAAGCAGTGGCTAAGCAGTATAGTCACACAGGAACACAGACACATCTGTCCCTAACCCAAAATGTTTCAGGATTTCAGCTAGGTCAGTGATAACCAGGGTTGTTGTCTCTCCCCTCCCCCACCATATTATCTAATGAGCACCATTCTTCTGATTTCATAATATGCTAAAGTAAATTCTAGAATGAATTCTTAGCAAACCAGGATGGACAAATGGGAAAAAACAAGAGTGGGATCAGCATAGTTAAATCAATCTGGAGTTTTTAAGAAAAAACTTTTTTAAAAAATCAAACCTATTGGGCAGCTGAGGGTGTTACCCTAAGGGACAGAGGCATGTTAGAGTACCACCCATGATACTAAAATCTCATGTAATATCTGAGAAGAGGCCTGAGAAAGGAGGGTAACTTTGGTTATCTTTTCAATTATGTACTCCAGTACTGACTTGAGAGAGCACTCCATTTAAAGTAAAATGAAGTATCTTTATTAGAAATAACACAGGGGATATGCTAACATACAAAATATACAATCTTAAGAATCATACAAGGCTCTAGCAGAGTAAGGCAGAAAAGCTGGATAGAGTGTGGTCTGGGAAGGTAGGGTGGAAGTTACCAGTCTCGAGGTGGAGAGTTCCATGCATTGAAGATACTCAGATTGGCATCTGTGGGTGGCACAAAGAATCCAGCAAATTGATAGGGTCTTTCTGTGGCATACTCTGTTGGGTTCTGACCCCTAATATTTATACTCTATTTCATATCATGAAGGGGTACTCTGTTTTTGACAAAGCCTTGACAGCTTTCCCACTAGATAGACAAAAGGAACCGAAACTCAACTGATTGCTTTAATTAAAACATTGATTGTCTTGTGACAGCCTTGTAAGGTTTGACAGGAGGCGGTGTGAAGAGATATTTCTTTAAAGCATGAATGAGGAATGGTCACTTGTTTGTATGATTGAATTATTGCTTGAAACGCCTAAGGGTGGAAGAAAGGATTAACACATATCCCTTAATGAGTGGGTTGTTAACATAAACCCATTACTGTGGGGGTTTTCCACATAATCTTAGTTTGGTCTTTCCCACCATTATATTTCTAGACACATCCCAGGTCATTGTGACCTTTGGCTGACCTCCAGTCTGCCTAACCTCCTAGCCAAAGTGACCCCCAAAAGTGTCTAATACATCCAGTTATGGAATCTTGTTGGGGAGAGGTTGTAGGGCATACTAACAGGGGAATCCAAAGAACAGTTAAATAGCTATTTAACAATAATTGGGATGAGGAGAATGGAATGGAACACTCTGAAGTAGAATGTGGATGGCTGGAAGGACTGTATGTGAGTTGTGTGCTTATGATAGTTCTGCAATGCCATTGGAAGATGCAAATTCTAGTGCGGGTTTGTAGTGCTTACTAAGTATTTCATGGGGGGAACAACGGTCTCTTTCTTTCCCTTCTTATAATCTTTACTTTCAAAAGAAAAGTGAGGATCAGTGGTAGAGAATCCAGCAGCATTGCTACAACAATGCTACAGGGTGCTGTAGCCTTGGAACAATGCTACAGGGTGACATTATATTGATACCCAGGTATAGGGAAACTGTCTTTTTAAAGGCTAAAACAGTTAAAACTATGTAAAGTCACACCTCCACATAAATTATTCCGTGAAGGCTTTATTCTACTTTTTTTTTTTTAAGATATGTTTGGGATTGGCACCACTAGCTGTAGCTTATGGGTCATTTTCAAGGGCAGTCCACATAGAGCACCTTAGAGCAATCTAAACAGGAGCATACCTGTGTATGGACTACTATGGTCAAGTTATCCCTGTCCAGGAAAGGTCACAGCTGATGCACCAGTAAGACCTGGCAATAAACACTCCAAGTCACAGAGTTCATTGGGCTTCCAATGCCAAAGATGACTCTAGGAGTACAGGTCAACCCCCATATCCACAGGTTTGGTATCCATGATTTAACTTCTCCACATCTGAAAAAAAAATGTTCTTTGTGCATTTCTAGGTCATTCAGTGTGATTCTATGGTCAACTTCTGGCTTTTGTCTCATTGAAAATAATAGGGTTCTCTTTTATCCATGGTTTCAGGTACCCACAGGTGATCTTGGATTGTATCCCTACATATACAGGGGTCAACCTGAATTCCAAAGCTACATGCCTGTTTCTTTAGACAGAGTGCAACCCCATCAAGGACAGGGTGCTTACTTTATTCGTAGTCTTGAGAATCATAAATTCATAGACCCTTTGTCTCATCAGGATCCACCATCAGTTAAATGGTCCTCTTCCAGCCCACTACAGCATCCAAGCACTGGGCCAGCACTTGTACAGCCCCAACCAACTCCAACAGCAAGGAGAAATTAAGCCAAATGTCATCAGCATTTTGATAGCATGCCACCCAAAACACCTTATGACACCCTCCCCCCAGTGTTATCTACCCTGAATAGGGAAATGTTGGAATATCCCATAATTGGCACTATTTAATAATTTGGCTTGCTGTGACCTTCCACATGGGTAGCAAGTAAACCAAGGAGCCCCATACACCAAAGCTGGAGTCATGTATAACCTAGAGAGGGGGCTTTGGAAAATCCTCAAATAGGTCATACCTAGGTCAGACAACACCTGGAAATGAGTCATTCATTAATCCACTCAACGCTAGCAGAGTCTCTGATAGTTGCAAAATGTTTTCTTTTTCTCTTCCCTTCCCCTAAAAAGTAGAGGTTGCCTGTTCCTATTAAATTCCAAATGTATCTCCCATTAATGATTTTTAACACTTCTGGAGAACCCTTTACTTGGTCCTGGGAAACTCTGAGAAACATTGTACAGTATTCCACTCTAAATCCCACCCCTTCAGGGGAATTATTACATATAAATATCACCCTAAAGCACCAGCAAAGTTTGCACAGACCTCCTGCTTTCTGACTCCATGTCAGTTTGTATCACCCTTCTGTCTTCTGGACCTCCTCTTTGCCAGCTTGCTTTGCCATCTCAGCTCTCCAGGACTGGTGCAGTATAATCCACAGTCCCCTTACTCTATTGCACTATCCAAATGCTTCCTACAATCTTCAATAACCTTTTGTGATTGCTTGAAGCCTGAGTGTTTCTGTGCATGGTGTTAAGATTAATTTCTAGCAAAGATCATTTAATTGTACATTGTGGCTTGGAGTCTCCTCAGTTACTACCGGTATACATAGGTCAAAAGATTCTGCCATTACCTGGCCTCCTGCTGCCATTTTGAGGTAATTAAATACTCCCCATATTAAGATTCGGACATTAGGGGGATCCTTGTGGAACCCACACAATTTGGGTAATAGCAGCAACTTCATATAGATATTCAAGAGCATGGGAGACAAGATAGAACCCTGTGGCACTCTGAAGCTTATCAGCCATGGGACTGAACAGAAATCTCCCAATACTATTCTCTGGAAGCAGCTCTGCAACAGGAGTGAAAACACTGTAATAACTGTCTCCCATTCCCATCTGATGGAGCAATACCATCAAGACATCACACTTTGTCTAACAAAAGTGAATGAGAGACCTAGGAAGGCCAACAGGGAAGCAGTCCCACATCTTTCACTTGGAGCAGGTCATCAGTCAAAGAAAACAGTCATTTCAACACTGTGCCCTGGCCAGAAACTGGATTGAGGCCAGATAATTTTTTCCCTCCAAGAACATCTAACATTGCTCAGCCATCATATACTCACGCCCCTTGTCCAAAAGGGGGATATTAGCAATGAGGGACACTAGCAATGGTGGGAAGGGAGCTAGAAAATCTCGTACATCTTTTTGTCCATGGAAGTCCTTTTCAGGAGATCATACATCACAGTCTTCTTCAAGGTGTCAGGCACCTTCTTTGATATAGCAACCCACCCAATCAATTGATGTCTGCTAAATCAAGATGGAAAAGGGTGAAGCTTACATGTGATGAGACAGACCAATTTATGTGTTAATTTAAAGGTAGCATGGATGGAAGCTACAAAGTCCTTCCATTTATGGTATTTTTTTTTCCTTTCCCCAGTGAAAAAGAAAGGGAACTAATTTATTTTCTAATATCACTTACAGGGAAGAGCACAAGACAAAAGGGGGAAAATATAATAGTTTTGCAGTCCAGGTAAATCTACATGGGTAATTTGATTATTTTTCTTATTCCATATTTAAACAGATAGGTGTAAAAGCACACAATATATGAATCCAGATAGATAGCCAGATAGCAGATGGGTGGACAGACTGGATTATACAAAAGCGGTGCAAAATCAGAACAAACTCACTTATTCTAGAAGCTAGCAATAGCTACATGGCCAGCCCACAGGGGTTCAGAAACGAGGAGTCAGGCTGAATATACATTTTGGCAACAGTGAAATGGATTTTATAATTTTGCTTATAATAGGCAGTCTGTGTTTTCACTGGGATGTATTTGCATACCAAGAAGCAATGCTGAAAGCCAACTGGAGATATGGTGATTTTTTTAAAAAAACAAATCTTCTCTATATTGAATAGCCAGTTCACAACATTTCCTCACTCTATTATGTGACCAAGAAGCAAAATGTAGGCTATGTTCATATTTGGAGAGGCCTTCATGCCTTAGATTACATGGGCTATTTACCAGATCCAGCAAAACAATTGTTATATACTTAACAAAATAGAATCACAAGAAAGTAAGTAGAGAACTTCACCACAAGTTGTACTCATGTGTATCATTGTGCAAATTGGACTATAATGTTATGCCTTTCCCTTTAGCTGTAGGCTTGACATATCCTTTCTTCAAATAATCCCATTAAGGATGTAAAATTCCAATCCATTTCTGACACCTATTAGCCTGTGCCTGAAGTTGACAGGCGAGATGGAATAGAGGATGCTATGTTGTCTGTTTGATCCTTGGGATTATGGTTATCTGGATCTTCATTTAGACTGGAGCATCTCTATCTCCCTTTGGTACAGTATACACTCATGTGGCTGCCAGAACATTTTTCCCCTAGTGACAGCTGCTTATTTGTAGAAGGAGCTGAAATCCCTCATTCATTGCAAATGATTATCTGCAAATTGCAATTGTATATCTAATATCACATGTTTTGAAATAGCATCCACCTCTTTAACCTTCTCTTGATTTATATCTCCCCTCACCACCACCCTCCCTGGTTTCCTTCTGATAAAGGAAATGGCAGCCAAGAACTATGTAGTGCTGAACAATAACACCTTAAGATGTATCAGGGCAGTGGTGGAGAAAAAAACTGTTAGACTGGGAACCCCCTCTCTGGAGTGTCCATGTAAGAAGTAGGGAATAGGAGAACATTTGCAAAATTTCTTCTTGATGAGTGAGGCTGTCCCAACATGTTGAGACAGCTTGCAAAGAAATTGCCAGCCTCTGTGATAGTTTTCACCTCCACTGTGAAAGAGAGACAAGGAGCACTGTGGTTTTCATCAGGGTTTCTGAACTTTCAGCAAAGATGTCTTTGTGCAAAGTAACTATCTTTTCCATTTGTTGAAGCAATTCACATACACCTAGAAAGCACAAAAGGACTGGCTGATTGATAAAAAATAAAATAAAATCCCCCATCTGATGTTTGTAACTATGAAATGAGGCACCAATGAATTCAGCAGCACAATTTGTGGAAATTATGCAGTTTGTCTGAAAACTGGTCTCAGAAATGTGAAACATGTTGCCTGTCTTGGAGGTAAGGAGATTTTTTTTTTTTTTTTTTTAGTTTCACATTCTCACATGCAAGAATGAAAGAAGTGAATGTCTAGTGAGAGGTTGTTGCCTGAAAAGGTGGGGGTGTTTTAGAGCTTCACCTAAGATGCCAAAACTATATTCATATTTGGGGAAATTATTATTAGCTCAAATGGAAGACTGTAAGAGGTGGCTAACATTGGTACCTTTTCACTTATGTCTCTCTCTCTCTCTCTCTGGCTTTTCTTCACAAATGAAGATTCAGGAAGGACTCATCCCACACTTTCTGCAAGCACACTGGTGACTGAAAGGGCTAATCTGAGATAAACAAGTCCGGTTGCAGAAAGCACAGCAGAGGGTCTCCTTGGGTGATGTTTCTGGCTTGTGATTCTTTCTGTGTTGTCGTTTCTCTTCAAGACTTGTTCGGCATGAGTTCTCAAATAAAGCTGCAGCATTGTGGATAGTGCGTCTCCATGCCTCCTGATGTGAAGCCAGGGTGGACCATCGTTGGTGATCAATTTGGCCAAGCCTGAGATGTTGTTCCAGGGAAACTTTGTATCATTTTTTTTTGGAGTGCCCCTCTTATGCTGACCCGTGGCGAGTTCACTGTAGAATAGTATTTTTGGGAGGCAATGGTCCTCCATCCTAGAAACGTGCCCTGCCCAGCGCAGCTGTGTTCTCAATATCATGGCCTCAATGTTGTTGATCCCTGCTTGCTCAAAGACAGAGACATACATCACATAGTCAGTCCAGTGTATATTTAGGATTGTGCGTATACAGCGCTGATGAAAACGTTCAAGGAGTCATAAGTATTGGCGATAGGTGACCCACGTTTCAGACCTGTAAGGCAGAATAGACAGTACAATGGCTCTATACACACTGATTTTTGTGCTTCGCCTCAGGTGTTTGTTACTCCAGTCTCTTTTGTAAAGTCTTCTAAATGCTTTATATGACTTTGCTAATCTGTGATCAATCTCTGTCAATCTTGGCATCTGAAGAGATGATGCTTCCCAGGTAGGTGAACTGCTGAACGGACTTAAGCACACCAGTGCTAACTGCAGAAAACTCTAGGTTAAACTGAAATAGAGGTTATTTATTAGAAATAACACAAAAACATTCACAAAGAGAACACATGCTCACAAGAACTGTACAACACTATCAAAGAGTTAAGGCAGAAGGGCTGGATCAAAGATAGATTTGGGAATAGGGTAATAGTTACTAGTCTTGGGAGGGAGTGAAGTTCTCAGACAGAACTCAAGGGTTGGCACTGAGAATGCTGGGGGTGTGACGAGGAAGAGTGTGGCCGATATTGTCTACAGTGCACACATTGCTGTTGTTTAGGTTGCGATAGCTATAACCCATTTTGTGCCTTGAAGGTGCATTTTGGCTACAGCAGTGGCTAAATGATTCTCCCAGAGGAGGAACAAAGGAGAATAAAACTCCACTGATTTTCTTATATGGCTGGGTGTAGGAATTGATGGGTTTATGACAACATCACATTGTAGGACAGGATGGAATTCTGAGGAGTTTGGGTTGTGTAGAACACTTGATTGTTTCATTGGATGACTCATTGCTGAAGTGCCCAAGAAGGGATTAGTCCATATAGTAAGACCCCTGTATCCATGGGGGATTGGTTCCAGGGGGCCCAATGGATAATGAAATCTGTGGATAATAATGAACTCCCCTGTCACTATTTCTACCCCAGGAGCAATCCTGGGCAGCGATTCCTGGGGCAAAGGGAGGAGGGAGGTAAGATTTCTCCTCCACTCCCTTCACCCACATCACCATTTCTGCCCCAGGGGTGATCCCGGGCAGTGATCCTGGGGGCAAATGGAGGCGGGAGACAAATCTCCCCTCCCCTCCCTTCACCCCTGTGTCACCATTTCCACCCCGGAGTGCAATCCCAGGCAGCGATCATGGGGGCAAATAGAGGAGACAGGCAAGAGCTCTCCTCCTCTCCCTCTGTCCCCATATTGCCATTTCCACCCTGGGAGCAATCCCAGGGCAAAGGGAGCTCAGAAGGAGGGATCGGGGCTGCAGAGCCAAACGGGCATTTTCGCCCCTTCTCCCCACCTTTCTTGAAGGTGGGGAGAGGGGGAAAATCTAGCGGTTTGGCTCCACAGCCCCGATCCCTCCTTCTGGGCTCCCTTTGGAAGAGCCAAGACAGAGGGAAGGGGGCTGCTGAGGCAAACTGGGCATTTTCACACCTTTCCTCTACCTTCGAGTCAAGTTTGACTGGAGGTTGAAGAGAGGGGCGAATGTTGCGGCTGGCTGGCTGGCTGGGAGAGCCCTGCCAGCAGATCCTGTTCACTTTCCCTCGTGAGTTGGGAGATCCTCGTGAGTCATCTTATATGCCCAGTCGTCTTATACACTGGAATATACAGTAATTATATTAATCTTACCCAGACATACAGTATCTCTGTGTTTGCTTATTAAGATTAAAGCAAACAAGCAAGCAAGCAAATCCAACTTTTCAGTGTGGCTCAGCACTCAAAGACGTTTTATACTATTTTCCCCCAAAATGTGGTCTCAGATATAAAATTCAGCAGACTCCATTGTCACATCATTCTTTTATAAATGCATTCTTGATCAAACACCCACACACATACACACACTCACTCAACTTAAAAAAAAAAAGAATTGTTTAATGGCAGTGGTGCATGCATTTTTTTATCTGCTGTTCTTTGTTCTTCAAAAGAAGTGGCATAAATCTGAAATGTGTTGGGACTGTACTGCATGCTATTCCAAAGTACTTCTTCACTTCACAAGCAGCTTGATGTTCTAATCCATCATTAAACATTACAGTATGCTATAGGGAGCCTAATGCTCATTTATAGGTGATATTGTTCTGTTGTCTTTTTTTTTTTTTTTTTTAAGAAACAATGGCTTTCAAGTCTTCCTTGGAAGCTTTGGTTAAGAGTTAAGCTAATAAAGGAACTTGCTTCCCCCTCCCCCTTACTATATTTTGTCAAGACTCCCACATTGCCTGAATATCTGCACAACAATCCTAGTTGAATTTGTGCTTGACTGCCAAAGTAATTTTGTCAGACCTGTATGACAACCCTACCCAAAGGGTTAAAGGTGTCTTTTAAAAACTTGCATTACTCAGCCCAGGGAATAATTATTTTCAGCCTCCATAAGGGAAATGGTACAAAGTCCCTGTTTTGCCCCTCTCTCCACAAGAGAAAAGCTTCTGGATGGGAGATATTTGAATACAAATGGCCAGGCTGATCTCCACTTTTTGAATGAATAAACAAACTGGAACACAATTGCCTTTTGTCTGTGATCCTTTTGTAATTTTTGTGATTCAGTCCTCTTATCAAAAATACATGGAAAAAAATGTTTAAATCAGGGGAACTCTATCCAAAAAGGGAATGTATTAGGATAATGTACTTGCAATAATCTCTTGGTGTGTATATTAGGCAGAGATGCATACAAAAATTCATACAATTTTACTATGTGTAAAAAATGTCTATGAATTTTGTGGAGACTTTGAGAGAGAGAGAAAATATTGGCAAAGTGATGGAGAAACAGGAAAGCATGAACTTGTGTTTGAAAGTTGAAACAGTTACAGAAAGCAAAGGGGGCAGACTTATTTTACCTGATAGAAGATGATTTTGACAAAAAAAAAAAATGGCTGCCAGGAAGTTTACTCCTCTGGCATTCAAATTAAGGATGATTTGGCCAAATCTCAGGAAATTTGGGAGTCACATACAGCTCTTTGGTCTTGTGAGAGCAGGCACCCAAGGGTCTACATACATACATATAGCTAGGACTCTGTGGCATCAGTAAGGCTGGTGTCATCCCTTCACCTGACAGTGTCACCTGGTGCATTTCAGCCTCTCCACACCCCCTAGTCCTGCCATTGTTAGGACACAATTTCAAAATGACTCTTTTCTTCATCATGGTGAAGCCTGCCCACCCACTTGACACAAAAAGAAGACTAGTTTATTTTTGGCGGATGTTGTGGGATTTTCTGGAGTTACTCCTGTTTGACTTTGGAACAGCCCTTCTTCACCTATCCACTCTACACTGCTGCTTGAGAGCCACTATGGGGTAGTTTTGGATTAGGAGTCCAGGAAATCAGGATTCAAATCCTCACTTGGTCATGGAATCCCACTGGGTGACTTTGGACAAGTCACACAGCCTCAGAGGAAGGCAACAATAACCCCTTTCTGAATAATTCTTGTCAAGAAAATCACATTATATGTTTGCTTTAGGGTTGACATAAACCACAAAAAGCATGGTGGCACACAACAACAAATACTGCTGCTTCATTGATTTGGTTTCATTGGTTATTTATAGCACATCTGTTTTAAATTGTGGGTCTGAGACAGGATTTCAGCTTAGGAAGTTCAGGTAAGCATGCTCAGGCATCATTTTGGTTAAAGTCGGCTGTCACAGACCAACAATTTAAAGCCAATTTGTTTCTATGTCCAGAGATTGCAATAGACCTAGAAGGATCTGGCAGGTTTTCCTATTGCAAATGGAATCAGACAGAGGCTGTTGTGGATGAGTCATGACCCAATTCTGCTTGCATTTGCAAGTAGGCTTACATAAACCCACCCCAGAAACTAGTCTGGTCCATACTTGGAGCCAGGGTGGCATTGGCTTTATATAGAAATAGTGTGTCTCCAGTTATAGCAGACCCAAACTTAATTTGGCTTATTGCAGATTAGACTGGTTTCAATACATTTGTGGCCAATTTGAAGTCTTGAGTCCCAAGCCAGGAAAAGATGAGATAGTAACAACAACAACAACAACAACAAGGCATTCTCACTCACTTGCTCTTGTGTGCAACTTTCAGTATCTGCTTTTTCTTAAGAAAAAATCCAGGAAAATTTATACAAAACACCACAGATATTGTTGTTTAACCTTCAATGTTTCTCTATACCCCAGATGACAGACTTCTGTGGCATGTGTATCAGAGGCTCCAGGATCCTATATGGATATACCTAGTGACTTTTAGTACATTCTGAAAGAGTAATCGTTTGAGATGCTGATTCAGTTAGTATAAACAGGTTTCAATTGTTCCCCAGTAAAAGGAAGCAATGTTTTAGCAGAAAAGGTGGTTGCATTTTACATTGTATTAGAATTTTTCATAAACATAAAACTGTTGATACCAAAGCAGGTTTATAGATTTTATATTTTCAGTTTCAAAATGAAAATAAGTAGATTTTGTTACAGAAAGCAAACTTAAGGGATGATTCTTCACAGTACTAATGAGGAGCCCATATGGTGGGAATGGGAAAAACAATATATGGAATACTTGTATATGAAACACCAGAACTTGTTTTTGAACTGCAGCTCTGACATTTCCCACCTTTGTTTATGGAGGCAAAGGGCTGATAGATATTGCAGTCTAAAAACATTGGAGAAGCAGACATTCCACACTTCTGCCATTTAGAAAAGTGCTCCCATATGGCTCAATATAGCACTTTCTCCCCCTTCCCCAATACTATTCCTAATTTCCATTGTGCGAAGATGGAAATATGTATAGGCAAGGGAAAGATTTCCCAGTCCACCCAAAGCCTCTGGCTTGCTCATTGTATTTGTTCCCATGCAACACACCAAACAGAGCTTGAAGGAAGACATGAGACAGTTGTCATTGTTGCTGTGTGCCTTCAAGGCCTTTCTGAGATCTTTTCTTTTGTACAATGCCCACAGGAAAGAATACCTACCTGGACTTCCAAAGTTAGTAGTATTAACATGAATAACAAACATGAAGTAGTTTTCAACTATTAAAAAAAACTATTAAGAAAAGGAAAAAGAGAGGGGAAGAAAAAAAAAAGATTTTTTTCCTGGCTAAGCAGGGATTCTAACCCTGGTCTCCAGAAATCATAATCAAATGCTCAAACCACTACACCATGCTGGCTCTCATGAGAAGTGTACATTTTCTTTTTATTTTCTTTTTTTCTGATTTTGTTTTACTATTCTTTCACAATGTATTTTCTATATCTGGGAGTTTAGGGGGAACATACCTTGTTTTGTGCACAGAAACACCGTTTTATTCATGGGGCATTTTAATAACTGGCAGTACAGTGGAATTTCCATTGACTCAAGGGACCCTGGGTCAAAATATACAATTAGTATCATGCAAGTTGTTTGCTCCTACTACATGAGGGTTACAACAGGGCAAGTGAAAAGAGATAATATTTGTGTGTACAAACCTTTCCCATGAAAAAATTCACAGAGTTTCCCCCACATTTCACTTTTCTGGAATTATTTCCTTCCCATCACCCATGTATGGTTTTGGGTTGGGAATCAATGGGGGAGAAACATGTGTTCACTGAGAAGTGTATGGGAAGAGTGCATATGTGTGTGCACATATGTGCTGTCTTTACACACATACCCAACAACACCATATGTAGTTCTGGGAATGGAAAAGCTTTTCTGTTCCTGGTATATATGATAATGATCCTGTGCAAGTACTGAGACTTTATCCTTTGTACATCTGTAGGCCCTTTCAGAACACATACAGAAGACTTCAGAGTCTAGAAGATATGAGACTATAATTTCAAGCTGTATATGAACAAAATTGTCTTCAAATATTTTAAATACAGTTTGATATGGAGAGCAAAACTCCTCCACAGCCTCATTGTGTTCATACTTATAATAACCAATTTATCAGCTGGTAACAAGTGTTCTAATGATGGAAACTTTCTGTATTTATCCAAACTCGTCTTAGGACAGCAGACATGCTATCTGCATCTGGGACCATACTTGAAGCCTTGTCAGCTTGGTAGAACCTGTCAGAGTTTGTATACCATTGATGTAGCCCAGGTTATCTCTATGTCATTATGCTGTTGTTGTTGTTACCATTATTATTTTTAAACTGAGGAATTATTTCTTAACTAACATTGTTGAAAGGACAATGATATCTGTACCACACTATAATTAAACTTGCAAGCCATCTGTGCACTGAACACTGAATTTCTTCTTTTTTTAAAAAAAGTACAATATTTGTATTACTTACTTTTCTTTTAAAAAACAGGGGCTTGGTTTGTTTTGGCTTGGTTTTATTTTTATTTTTTTGGAGATAGAAATCCCAAATATGTCCAGACAATTGTTTACCATACCTACAAGGATAGATAAGGCTTTTAGCAATGGATATATCACTTTGAAAATTATCAGACATGTCAAAAGTGGTGTTACAACAATGTCAGGAGATCACAAAAGGGTTTCCTTACCAAACAATGATGTTATGCACTCGCTCTGCTCCCGTTCTGTGGACACTGTTTGTTATTGATGGGAGAAGTGATCAATAGATCCCTCATTCTGTTTCTGTCCCAGGTTTCATTGTGTGTGACAATGTGACCTGTGTTGCTGGCAAGATCCCAACGTCAATGGGCAGTCCCTGGCAGAACATCTCTGGGTGAGATTGGGACATCCAGGTAAGCTACCTTATTTTTATGACCCTCCCTGGGTTACTTGTTAACTTTAAAGTGGGTTTTTGTGCTTGGTGTCACTTTTTGTGTTTTCTTTTTCTTTTTAACTTTGAATTCCCCATGCTTGTGTCTTCTCATGAGAACGGGTGGGATTTCACTGCAGGAAGCGAATGGAGTTCTGTTAGAACACCATTCACTCCTGGGCTGCCCTGTCAATAGGAGAGGATGTAAGTGTGGTGGGGAGGGTGATTATGGTGGGACAAGGGCAGGAGTGGAGAGTGGGGGATAGGAATAATAAATAATAATAATAAAATTTTATTTATATCCCACCCCTCTGCAACGCAATCGGGGCGGCTTACAATATAAAAACCCCATACTCACAATACCCTAGCCCACCCACCCCTTAAAATAATATTAAATTACACTTTTTGTGTTCCTGTCTGATAATCTCCTTTAAAAATATATCAGACCCATCTGCTGTTATGTATAAGCAAGAAATTGATTTAATTTAAGTAGCATTTGTTATTATGGTTGCTCGATACCTTCAGTTGGCCTGGACAGTACCAGTACTCACTGTCATATCCAGTATCCATAGCAACCATGATGTATAAGGTCCTGTCTGTCTGTTCTAAATGAGAAGGGTGCTGTTCACAGGGATAAGAGAAAACCCTGTGTCCCTCCACCCTTTCCTATGATTTTCCTTCTTTTATTGTTCTCCTTTCCTTTGCTTGAGCCTTGGCTTTGTTTGCAGGAACCCATCCCAGAATGCACTCCCCACTGCCACCGACTGTCTCTCCTGGAAGGCAGGTAGGATTTCTGCAGCCTGTGACTGAGGCTGTTTACATGCAGGGGGGCTGTAGTCACATGTTTTGAGACCCCTGCCTGGCTTCAATGTTAGTGAGAAAATGGGCAGTGGTGGCAATGACTTCAGTGGTGGGCCAGTATCCTATGTGGACTCCAGCCACAGAGGGTGGGGTGGGGGACTGGCCAGCATCAGAGACAGGGTACACCAGCAAGGACCCAGCTTATCCTGCCAGGTGTAGATAAGCCTACAGTCAGAGTCTAGTTTCAGGTAAATTCACTATGGATCAGTCCAAGAAGTGAGGGCAAGATCTGAACACTGGTTCTGCAAACTGGAGTCTAGATAGTATGTCACATATTTGCGATGGATTATGCCCATCAGTCTGATAAACTCTGGCATGATTTCATCTAGGGATGGAAACAATATTCATAATTATTTGTTTTCATGTTGAAAAATGTGTTTTCCAACAGTCAGAAAACACCTATGGGAAGAATCAACAAGAATTTTGCACAATTTTCTAACAGTATCTGAATGTTTCAAGGTGATGCAGAGGAATTGTTCAATGGAGAAAATGTGATTTTTTAAAAAAAAAAATATTCCTGTTTTCTATGCAGAAAATGGGGGGGGCATCTCTCTCTCTCATACACACACACACACACAGTTTTTCTTCTCCCATTCCTCCAGAAATGATAGGGATATTCACATATGGGGGAGACAACCTATTCATTATTTCCTGCAATGTGGAATAAAACTAACATCATTACTCATACATGTGTATGTTAAGGAAAATGCAACATGGGACATACAGTGAAAGAAATAAAACATGTATGTGAAAGTCACAATGACTAAGCAAGAGCAACTATGAAGCTACACAGGTGAAACTGCTAATGTAATCTAGAAGGCCTGAGAGCCAAGGACAGAGGTACTGAATGCAGAATGGAAACACCTGAGAATCATTAAGTGTACAAGGTGAAATGTTGAAATACATGGGTTGGTCTTAAGCATGGGTGGAACTATGTGGACCAATCAGAATGGAAGTACACACCCACTGGGTGGAAACTAACTAGTGGGTGGTGATAAACAATGGCTATAAAATTGCAATGTTTGCCAATGTATTTTTGTGGTGTGGAGTAGAGGTGGTGTAGTGTATAGAGATTGTGATTTGTTGACCATATAGTATATTTATATAGAAAAATAAAGTAGGTTTTATATAAAACTACTGAGTTGCCTGAGTGAATCCTGGAGACGTTTTGGAGACACCTGGAGAAGAGTGAGAAGGCTTGGAGAGTTTGTCAGGATCTTCAGCCTATTCTCTGAAACTCTGCTGCTTTGGAGGAAAGCATTAACCACTGATCTAAGCTGGTTGGCTCTGCTGCATAACAAGGTGGTGAGTTTGAGCCAGAGGTGAAGAGCTACAACTCCCATCATCCCTGACAGTGTATAGTTGATTTATACCCCTAATGGCTCTGTATATTGACACTACATCAATACCCAGTATCAAGTAAGTTTTGCATGGATCAGACCTAGCCTGGCACATCTTGGCAAGATTTCTATACTAGCTTCATGAATTAACAGTTAACCAGGTTTAGTCATGGACAGGCTATCATCAGGTCAAACTTAGTTTGGCATAAGGTACTTTCCAACAGGGATCCAGCTTCTTTGGAGCCTTCCCAGCACCATAATAGATTCCCAATTGATCACACTAGAGCCCTCAAGTGGCAAGGAAAAAAATTTCCCCTGAGAGTACCCAAGGGAGGATGGACCAGGCAGAGGGAATGGCCAATAGATGTCTTTACTCTTTATTCATGCTTGTCTGGCCCTGTTATTCTGATTCAGAAGATGAACTAGAGGAAGAGAGAACTTCACAGTAGGATTTGCAGCAGGGAGTAGAGACTACAGCACCTGACCCCACAGAGCTGCCTGGCCCCTCTAGCAGAAGGGGACAGAGCAGATAACTCAGACCTGGCAGAGAGGCCTGGCAGAGAGAGACATTAGACCCAGTTATACCCACCTTTCAAGAACGCTGGCACCAAAGGGAGAAGGAGTGGAAGTCTTGGCATATTTATGAGAGACACTGAGACACTGAGCTATCAGAGAACAGGGGGCAGGAGATAGTGCTGTCATGTTTGTCATCTATGTGGACGATCTCTGTGTGGCACCAAAGAGTGTCAAAGATGTCAAGAAAGTGCAGGTGTAGTTAGAAAACAGGTTCAAGTTAAAGGACTTAGGCAACCTGAGGTGTTATTTAGGCACAGAGGTAGACAGAACCGGTAATGGAGAATTTTTCCTCAGTCAGAAAAAGAAGATTGACAATTTGGTTGCCAAGTGTGGGCTAAGTGAAGCAAAAGTGGTCAGGACCCCAATGGCCATTGATTTTGTGAACTTAGAGGCAGAACAGGAGTTTGAGAGGCCAGACCTGCACCACTCAGTGATAGGCAGTATGTTGTTTATTGCAAGCAACATAAGGCCTGACATCAGTTTTGCAGTTGGGGTGCTCAGCAGAAGAGTCTCCAAGACAAGGAGGTTGGATTGAGAAGACCTGAAGAGGGGAGTTGGATTTCGAAAGGGAACCAGGGACATGAGCTTGAAGCTGACAGAAAGTCAGGCGAGCCGCTCTTTTGCTGCTGAGACTTCAGACAGGAAGTCAGTGACTTTGTTGGAGGTCCGGTATGCAGAAAGTCCCATAGTGTTGAGATCAAGGAAGCAGAACTTTGTAGACATTAGTACCACAGAAGCTGAATTTGCAGCTTTATCTGAGACGGCAAGTGAGGTACAATGGGTAAGACAGATGCTTGCAGACCTTGGGGAGCTGTGCCAAATGCCTGTTGAGGTGCACGAGGACTCACAAGCCTGCATAGTGATGGCAGAAGAAGAAAACCTAAAATGTAGGACAAAATACATTGCGGTACATTACCAAAATGTGAGGCAGTTAATACAGGAAGGTGTCCTGTGTCTGAAGTACTGTCCATCAGAGGACAATGTTGCAGACCTGCTCACAAAAGCCCTACCAACAGGAAGCCATGAAGAGATGGCAAAGAGGCTGGGCTTTGTCACTAGTGTGTAAGGTGAAAGGTCAAAAAAGGGAAAGGTCAACTGACAGACGATTGATGTCTAATAATGTATGTGAATGATGTTATGTTGCAATGATATCATGTGTTCTGCGCAGTAGTTTGACCATTTTAGAGGGGATGGTCAGGAATTGGTTACTGAACCCTAAGTTTTAAAATGGCCAAACAACTGGAGAAATGATGCTAAGTCATGATGACTGACTCCATGACTCCATGAACTGCCAGTCATGCTAATCATGCCACAGCTGCATGAGAAGGGTTACATCAGAAGAAGTGTTACTAGAGTGCAAAGCCATGTAGTATGGAAATCTGATGCAATGGAGCCATGTTGTGCTGAGATGTATATATGAGAGCCAGATCAGTGTTCATTCTCTTCCTATGATCCTGTGATGCCTAGCGTAGCACTTTGCCTGTAAACACTGTGAATAGCTGAAACTACTTTGAAGATTAAAGCACCTCCTGTTTTTGAATGCCAAACACTCTGTGTGTGAATATTCTCGGGAAAGGGTTGTTACCAAGTCTGCTGAGACAGTTTTTGGCTTCTGCCATGGATAGAATGTGCTATCATTCCCTGACAGGAGAAAGTCTGCATGTCCTTTGTCCTGGAATAACTGGCTTCCTGCTCGTATATAACAAGTATAAAGGGAAGGTTCCACTAAGTCAGTACCTCAATTATATATGGGAGGTAATGAATGTTGTGCTACTTTCACTGTCTTAATAAATATCCTAAAATAATAAATAAAAACAAACCACCTTCACATTTGAGTGCATTATGTGTTACTTATATTTGAATTGTTATCAGTGGTAAGTGTTATAACATTTCACAAACATACTATGTCATAATTTCTACAATACCTACAGGCATGTAAATAATTTGCATCAACAATAAATATACACAATATAATAACAATAAATATATACAATATAATCACATAAATACTCCATAACCTTAGTGGCTGCCAAGCAGCATTGTTGATTGACAGAGTCAATCTCAATGCCTAAAAAAGTCAGTTGTTGGGAGGAGCCCTCAGTCTTTTCAGGTGCCAAGGGAACTCCCAGTTCCCCCGCCATCTGCTCAAACTGATATAGCAAATGGTTGCATGCCCAGACCCAAATTGACCAATAAATAGAAAGTCTGCCAAATAGTGAACAACACCTCTCATCCCTGTCCTAACTTTTAATGCCTGTTCCAAAAAGGTGCTGAAGGTCTCAAATCCATTACAAGAGTCCAAAAAGTTCATGGGCAGGGTGTGGTCCATGTAGAAAAGCCCATCAAATTGAAAACCCAGTCATTAAAAATCATCCAGATGGACTGGGAGAAGGCAGAATGCTGCTTTAGTGTCGCACTTTCCATCTCTGCTCCCAGCCTATGTTGAACACCTCCCTTATGGCATCGTCGAAGGAAGTATATTTAACTGTGCATAGCTCTGATGGGATGGAGTCATTAACTGACTCCCCCCTTGGGTAAGAAAGGTGGTGAATTAACCCGAATTCCCCCGGTGCCTTTTTGGGAACTATGCCATGTGGCAAAACCCGAAGTTTGGACACGGGGGGTTGGGCAAAGGGGCCAACTACCCTTCCTTCTGCTACCTTCTTATGGATTTTATCCTTAACTATGGCCTCATTGCCCTTAGCAGATAACAAATTACATGCCCCAAAGGGGCACCTTACCCCTTGGAAAGGGATACAGAAACCAAAATGAAAACCTTGAAATAGATACATAGCTGCCTACCCATTGGGATATAACTGCAGCCACTTGTCCAACACATCCAATTTAATTGGACTGGGACCCTTTCTGAGGCTGATTGGAAGTGCCGCTTCATCTACCTCCACCCTGTCCTCTCCTTGCCCCCCTAAACTGACCCTTCCTTCTTGGGCAATTCTGAAAGGATTGAGAAGCCCCACAGATAGAGCACTCGTGGCTAAATGCAGGGCTTCTGTGAACAAGTCCCATGAGAGCTGAACTCCCAACAAAACAATTTCTGTCCTTGATTGGACACAGTGGGGGGTCGTTGATGTACCAGTGGCAGAGGTCTTGATCAATTGGCCACTATGAGTTTGCTCACCTTGAATGCTCATGCCAGTGTCATCAACTGCATCTATAACTGTTGATGCATCATACCCCAACATAATGTGGGATATATTGCCACCCGCATGCAAAAGGCTTCATTGTAAGTAGCCATGTGGGGCCAACAAAATCCACATATGCCCTGTGAATGATCTTTATATATTGGAACAGGGTGGTGGCATGCTGGGGGTTGGCTTTAGTGATGACCCACACCATGATTAAGAACCCAGACAGCCAGTTCGACCAATTCCTTTCTCCCTTCCTTTTCTTATTTTTTTTTCCTTTTCTTTCTTGTCAAGTTCCTCCTTATCTTTCTGCTCCAGATCTCTATATAATAGGGGAAATACATTTACATACTCCCCTTTGAGAATTTTGTTCCTAGTTGACTGCAAGTGATTCCCTAAAAGGAGGGACTTCTCCCCAAAGGGGTTATCATAGTAAGCTATTGAATTGTGCCCCAGGGCCTGTGAAGGCCCTGGCAGGGCTAGCTCACCCGGCGGGGAACCCACAGACCACCCCAAAGTTATACGGGCCCCAAGGTGACCACTGAGGTGGTACCCAACTGTGGGGCTATTTGGCCATGGGTCAATGCCATGTGTTGCATGTGACCCCATCCCATGTGGTGTATTGTTGGGTGCAAATGGAGACCACATACACCCATGGCCACGGAGGCCCTGTGGGGGGGTTCACCAGGTCAGAAGGAGACTCGCCGGATGGGTTCAGAACATCCTCCCGTGCTGGCTCCACATCTGGCTTGGACGGCACTTCAGAATCACTGTCGGGCAGCTTGGTTCCTGACATGTCACCACCATCAATCTTCTTCTCCAGGGCATCTAAATGAGCAAATATCTTATTAGTCAATTTGCCTTTCCCCACTGGATGTTTAGGCTTGCACATTGAAACTACTTCCTCCACCCCCCTACAGCCTTTCCAACTCCTGGATCCTGTTCAGGATCGCCTGCCAGGGTATGTCCTCTTCCTCATCACTTGATGAGGGAGGATGAGCAGGAAGTGCCAGCCATTTAGGGGCAGGCACTTTTCCTTTACCCCGAATTTTGCCCTTTTTTGGAGCCATTAATGGAAAACAAACCTATCACCTAATAGATGACAATATATACCCCAGTGTGTACACACCTGGAATGGCCAATCCAGTGTAATCATTCCCACCCAAAATGGCACTTAGTCCTGTGGCCCAAGATGAGGGCCAATAAGTGTTAGTAATAAAATTCCAATAGTATTGAATCTTCCAGCATGGTGGCGTTGTGTTTGGCTTCAAGGAGTGTGAGCTCTGGGTGGCTGCTTTGGCTTGGCTTAAACCATATTGCAAACAAATGGCATTCCCACCCCGGGAAAGGTGGGGGGGGTAAGAGCCTGCTGAGGGTCAATTCCAGCACTAGTATGAGTCACCCCAGGGTGAGAAGCATGGACAGGCTGAGAAGACTGAAGGGCTATATTACCAAGCGAAGAAACTGTGAGGTGGGACTAGTGATGCCAGCGTCTTTTTAAAAGAAGCTGACAAGTGTCTGAAATACTTAGCGATAACCCTGAAGGAGACGGGGATCAGAATTACCCTTCTGGAATTATTTTCTAATCTCAGAAGCGAGCAAAACATCTTGGGGTAAGAAGGAACTACTTTAAAACTCAAAAATAACAATAACTTCTAAATAAGGTACAATTCAAACAGATGGAAGTACAGAGACAGAGAAGGAACAAAGTGTAGCGCGTAGTGTGAAGCGAAAGGGGTGGAAGCACTGAATGTAGCAGAGAAAGCAGTGGGGAGGAGTGGAGAAAGAGTGGAGAAACAAGGACAGGAGCTGGAGAGCCTTGAGTTCCGAGAGCAGGAAGGGAGAGAAAGAGAAAGGAGAAAAGACCAGCAGCACTAACTATTAGGAAGAGTGTTAAGAGAGCCAAGACTATAATACATAACATAAATAATATGCAAAAGTTGGAACTGAGGGGATCAACAGAAAAGTAGAATAAAAGAAGAACCACAGGGACTAGTTGACGAGAGGAAAAGAGAGAAGTAAGTGGGAATGACAGAAGGAATTGATTGAGGATTGGGTCGAGAACAGACAGAGGTGAGCTCCACAGTTCAGAGCAGAGACGAGCAACTGTTTAAAGTGAAAGGTACAGAAAGACACAGAAAGATATATAAAAGGAAATAAGCAAAGGCAAAAGTATAAGGAAGGCTGAACAGAACGGAGTGAAGCAGAGAACAAAGTAGAAAAGAGCGGAGCAAAGATTTGAATACAGCAAGGCGGAACAAAGTTGGCAAAACGAAACGGGACTGCATTATAAAAAGAACTCTATGGTAGTGTTCAATAGAAAGAAAGAAAGAAAGAAAGGAGATGAAGAATAAATCTGTGAAGAAATTTATTTTTGATTGAGACGTGGAGGAAGTTTGTTTCCGAGAGAGGAAAGAGGGTGGTGAGCTCTGTGATCTAGAGGAAGACAAACAGCTGCTTAAAGTCAAAGATACAGAAAGATTCAGAAAGTTATAGAAAAGGCAATAAGCAAAGGCAAAAGTATAAGGAAGGGAGAACAGAACGAAGTAGAGCAAAGGACAAAGCAGAAAGGAACAGAGTAAGGATTTGTATACAGTGAAGGGAAATGAAGTTGGCAAAATGAAACAGGACTGAACTATAAAAAGAATCCCATGGCAGTGTCCAATAGACAGGAAGAAAGAAGACGAAGAATAAGTTTGTGAAGAAGTTTATTTTTGGACTGAGAAGGGGAGAAAGTTTGTTTCCAAGAGAGGAAGGAGGATCTGGGTGAGAAATAGATAGTTAATTATTGGAAAGGTTTGAGAAAAGAAAAT
The DNA here is from genome assembly GCA_030847615.1 of Gambelia wislizenii. Taxonomy (NCBI): domain Eukaryota; kingdom Metazoa; phylum Chordata; class Lepidosauria; order Squamata; family Crotaphytidae; genus Gambelia; species Gambelia wislizenii. Next base: position 188,155,827 of record JAUMIR010000003.1, on the reverse strand, counting down.
ATCTGTGAAAGGAAAGGTAAAACTTAGTCAGAACCTGGTTGGGAGACGAGCTTGTTGAGGGAAGAATACTCTAATTAATGAAGATAGTGGAGTTAACCCTATTTAGTTAGCTTGACAAGAGGTTTTTTTTTTCTTTTTTTCTCTGACATATACATTTAAAAATTAGGTATACATTTGAAAAAAATATTAGTTATTGAATACAAATTAATTTTTCAATTTGAAGTAACTAATATGTGGGTTTGATAAAAATATTTATTTTAATTTAATTGGTACTGGTTTCAAGGGAATAATTGGAGGAGAATTGGGTAAAGAGATAAAACTCAAGTGTAAATTTCTATGTTAATGTCAAATTTGAGAAGCATAATAGGTTTAGAATCAAGATACCTGACTGAAACTGTGTTGACAGAATAATTCAGCAATATAGCAATAATTAATTGTTTATAATTGTTTGTAAAACAGATTGAAGAGTTAACATATCCTCTGTTCTGAATAGAAGGAATTGTTGGTGTATAACAATACGTTTTTTAAGGAGTTAATGGCATGGGGAAACAAATAGGCAATATTTTTTGGATAATACATAAATATTGATTAAGGATACATGATATCTAAAAAAGAGTTTGGAAGACCCAAGAAGTAGAAAATAAGAAAAGGGAGGGAAAAAAAAGGAAGAAGAAATTCAAGAGTACTACATAAATAACTAAATACAAATCACAAACTACATAAACAATTAAATACAAACCATAAACAAAGAAATGGCTACAAGTCAAAGAAAAGCAGCAGCACAAGTTCAGGCCCAATTAATAAGACAAAGAAGACCATCATCTGAAGGGCCTATGAAAATGACAGATTTAAGTGCATTATTATTAGATGAAATGAGGAAAGAGATGAAAAAGATGAGATCAGAAATCAGAGAAGAGCTGAAAGAGATTCGGACAGAGATAAAGATGGATGTAAAGAAAGGACTGAATAATTTTGGGAAAAAATTAAGACAATGGCAGAGGATATGAAAGAGATTAACAAAAATCAGAATCATAAGAAAATAACACTCAAGAGATCTCAAGAACAAGTACAAATGAAAAAGGAATTATTACTGAGTGAAATAAGATACAGAGATAGATGCCTCAAATTGAGGGGTCCACCAGAGAATATTAAAGAAAAATTGGAGGAGAAAGTAATATTGGCTTTAGCAAGCTATATTGAAATTCCTCAAGATAAGATGGACTTGGAAGTGGATAAATTGCTCAGAGTAATCTCAGCAATAGTGAAGGAGAGAAAAATTCCCAGAGATACTGTGGTCTGCTTCACGAGAAACAGATTAAGAGATCAAATTATAAATAAAAGTTATAAGGAAACATTACAAATTGAGAAAAATGAAATAAGTATTTATAAAGATATCTCCCCACATGTGCTAAAAAAAGAGAAAAGATTACAAATTTTTAGCACAGAGATTAACAAGAAGGAACATAAACTATAGATGGGACAGGCTGGAAGGCCTTTCCTTCAATTACAGACAGAAAAGAATTAAGATCAAGTCAATAGCAAAAGCAAAAGAGTTATGTAAGTAATTAGATAAACAAGAGAAAGAAAGTAATAGAAGGAAAGATCAAGAAGAACAAGCCGACAGACCACACATGAGAGACACAATTGAAATAGAGGAACAATTGAAGGAAAGAGAGGAAGATAAAGAAGAAGTAGATGAAGAGGAAGAAAAAAACAGGATGAGGACTCAGAGAAAGAAGAACTAAGTGAGCTGGAAGATGATAAAGATGAGGAAGGGAATAAAGAGAATAATGAAAAAGAAGAATAATAAATTAAAATATTTGATCTAATATTAAACATATATTAATACATATATAAGAGATAAATTATAAAGGAAACAAAATGGAGAGCAAAATTATGTCATGGAATGTTAAAGAACTAATCTCTAACCACAAAAGAAAACAAATCTTATTTTATTTAGAAAAAAATGAGACAAAGATATAGTGTGTTTACAAGAAACTCATATTGGAGAATCAGACAATAAGTATTTAAGAAATATTAAATTGGGACAAAATTTTATAGCTTGTAATAAAAAAAAGAAGAAAGAGGTAGCTCTATATATACACAAAAAAATCAATCCAAGGATACAATTCAAAGATCCAGAAGGATCTTATATAGGGGTGGAAATAAAAATGGCAAATAAACAGGTACTAGGGATAGGAATATACACTCCTGTTGATAAGAAGGAAGTCTTCTTCAGAAGATTGATGAAAGAAATTGAGAAAGTGGAAACTGAGAATCTGTTGCTGTTAGGGGGTTGGAATGGGTTACAGACCCAACTATAGTTAGATTATCAACAAAGACCATTAGGAAAAATCAAGGTAAGCTTCCTAAAACTTTTTTTGAACTGATGGAAGATCAAAATTTAATAGATGTGTGGAAGTGGAAGTATCAAGATGCCAAGGTTTATACTTTTTATTCAGATGTACACCACACACATTCTAGAATAGATATGTTCTTATTGTCAAAAAATCTATTACCAAGAGTAAGAAGCATGGAAGTTCTGCCAAAGTGGATCTCAGACCATAATCCAATCCAACTAAAACTACTGGAAAGGAAAAGAGAGTTTAATTGGAGACTGAATGACAACATCTTAAAAGATGAAGGAATTTTGAAGAAGGCTAAAGAAACATTGAAACTATATTTCCTAGAAAACACAATGGAAGACTTGAGTTCAAATACCATCTGGGAAGCAAGCAAATCAGTTATGTGGGTTTTTTCATAAAACAAGCAATAGAACGAAAAAGATAAACAAGGGAAAAAGAACAGAATCTCTTGAATGAAATAGCACTGAGGGAAGAGAAGTTGAGAAACTCACCAGAAGATAGAAATTTGAAAGAAGAGATTAAATTGTTAACCAAACAAATACAAGCATTACAGACTGAAGAAGTAGAAACATCAATGAGATTGACACAACAAAAACATTTTGAGATAGCAAATAAAGCAGGGAAGTGGTTGGCACAAAAGCTGAAACAAGTGAGAGAAAAGAAAGCAATAACTGAGATAAAGTACAAAGGGAAAATAATAACAGACAGTAATCTGATCAAAAAAGGATTTCAAGAATTCTACGCGAAACTGTATGATGATCCATCAATGAAAAATATTGATAATAGTAAATAGAATTATATTTCGAAAATCAGAAGATCATGAAGTTAACAATGGAAAAGAAACAAAGCCTAAATAATAATATACAGATCGCAGAAGTAGTGGAAACTATCAGGAAAATGAAAACAGGTAAAGCTCTAGGTCCAGACAGATTTACTGTCTTATACCACAAACAAATGGAAGATGAATTGGCCATACCCTTATATAAGATGCTTAACAGGATAAACAGATGGGATCCCGAAGACATGGAAGGAGGCACATATCACAGTGATACCAAAGGAGGACAAAGATTTAAAAGACCCTAAGAATTATAGACCCATCTCATTAATGAACTGCGATTACAAAAGTTTTGTTTCAATTTTAGCCCAAAAACTAAAAAAGATTCTCTCCAAGATAATACAAAATGATCAAAATGGCTTTCTGACCAAAAGACACCCCAAAAGCAACATAAGAACAATAATTGATCTTTTTGAGTTCTACGAGGTTCACAACGAGAAAAATATAGCTATGTTTTTCATAGATGCTGAAAAGGCATTTGATAAGATAAACTGGAACTTCATGAAAAGGGTGCTGGTTAAAATGGATATGGGAGAAAATTTCATTAATTGGATAAACCAGATATACAAAGATCAAGATTCTCAGTTATTAAAAAATGGAGAGCAAATGGGGAAAAAATCAGATTAAAAATGGCACGAGACAAGGATGCCCACTCTCTCCCTTGCTCTTCATTATAGTCATTGAAGTATTGATAAATAGCATTAAGAATAATGAAAAAAAATCAAGGAGCAAGGATAAAAGTTCACAAGTTTAAAATAAAAGCCTACGTGGATGACCTTGTAATCTTTCTGGAAGATCCTATAAAACAACTTAAGGAGCTAGGCAAAACTTTGGAAGAATTCTCAAGGATAGCAGGTTTTAATGTAAACAAAGATAAAACAATGGTTTTAACCAAGAATATCTCAATGTTACAAGAAGAACAAATATCTAACAAAATCGTGTTTAAGATCGAGAGAAAAATAAAGTATTTGGGGATGTGGATCACAAAAAGAAACATGGATCTCTTTGAAAACAATTATAACAAATTATGGAAAGAGATTAAAGCTGAGCTAATCAAATGGGCTAAATTAAATCTGTCATTTCTAGGAAGGATAGAGGCAATTAAAATGAACACCTTGCCCAAATTCATGTATATGTTTCAAAACCTGCCCATTATACATAATACCAAATGTTTTAGTACTTGGCAATCTGAAATTTTGACATTTTTATGGGGTGGGAAGAAACAAAGAATAAAATGGAAACTTCTAACAGACAAAAAAATAGAAATGGTTGTGCACTCCCAGAATTAAGAGTATACTTTCAGGCACGTGCGCTATCCCAGATAGAGGATTGGATCTTTCTCAAAAATGAAAGATTGCTATCTTTGGAAGGGTTTGATCTTCGGTTCGGGTGGCATGCATACTTGTGGTATGAAAAAAAGGAAAGAATACAAAGGATTTGATAATCATGTACTAAGAAAAGCTCTATACAAAATAGGGGCTAATATAAAGAAGCAATATTACAGAGAAATATCTTTGTGGATCTCACCTGAAGAAGCATTCTTTGGAAGAACCATATTGGATTAAATATCAAGATCTACTGAATAAGAGCTCATTCAAATATATACTAGGGAAAACTTAGAAATGAAAGGATTTAGATTGAATTGGTTCTCCTATAAACAAATATATGAAAGATTTAAAATGGATCATAAAATAGAAAACTTTGATATGGGGAAGAATGAACCAGACAAAATAATATTTGATAATAAAAAACCACATCACAAAGTATTATCATATTTTGCCAGGTAGAGAACTGGAAGATGAAACTATAAAAGAACAAATGATCAAATGGTCCCAAGATATAGGAGAACCAATAGCACTAGAAAAATGGGAGAAAGCTTGGAGAGATACCCAAAAATTTACTCTTTCTCAAAATTTAAAAGGGAATTACTTGAAAATATTTATAGCTGGTATCTTACTCCGGTTCAATTAGATAGACTTACAAAACTGGAAATCAGAACGGCTGGAAATGTGAAAACGTAAGGGAAGTCTATTTCACATATGGTGGAACTGCCCTAGGACCAAAAACTACTGGAAAAAAATACATAGTAATATCTCAGAATAAGGATTCCTGAGCATATACACACACACGCACACACACACACACACTTATATGAATATATATGCGAGTAAATAAGAACAAGTAAACAGACCCCGGTTGGATCCAAGGGGGGACTTTGTGGAAGTGAGAAAAGAGAGTAAGAGACAAATGTAAATATTTAATGGAATATAACAATGATGATGTGAAAATACGTGATGTGAGAAGATAAGTTCCATAATATAGTAATCTTCTGATTAGTTTTTCTTTTAATTTCTTTTAGGAATGTAACATAAGGTTGCATGTACTATAAGAAAATATACTCATTATAATGTCTCTGATAAGGTTAATGAATGTAACCACAATTTTTTAAAAAATAAAAAAAAATCCAACAGTATTGATTGGCTGAAGCTAACTGTTATTGTTAGTATTATTGTATCACATGTATTAGGTTACTATCAACCAACCAAGCCCCAATGCCTAGACCTGTTAGGCCTCAGGTAATCAGGTACCAACCCAATTATAAATCATCATCATCATCACCACCATTATTATTATTATTATTATTATTATTATTATTATTATTGACAAAGGCTGTAGGTGGTACCACTGTCCTAGGCCTCAACCTAGGCCTGTAAGATCTCACTCCCAGGGTCTCCCCAGCCTCCCTGTCTTGGCCTACTGGCCTATCCTGGCCTGCCCAGCCCCCAAGGCTCCTCAATCTGCAGTCTAGGGTGTGTCACTCCCGGCCACCAACCACCCTTTCCCAGAGCATCTCAGGCTCCGTGGATGAAAACCTGCTAGGCCTCGTGCCCTAAGGCCTGCAAGACCTGACCACAGTAAAGGCCTGAACCCATGCCTTGCAGGGCTGGGTCAACAGTCACGCCGACCACACCCTGGCTGCCTCAATCCCATCCCCAGGTGGCTCTAACCCACCTTTGCCAAGAAATGCCGCTGCTGGGCAATGATGGCAGTAAGCAGCCAGCAGCCAAGCCACGCAGCCACCACTGCCCCTACTCGCCAACCCCCAGCTTGCATCACCCCAGGTGTCCGCTCCTGGCAGGAGGCACCCAGCAGCCCGGCTGCATGGCAACCGCTGCCCTTGCTCCCCACCCGGGTGGGTCACTCCCGGCCTTGTGGCACCCAAGGAGACCACCCTTCTCACTCATGAGAGCCTGGGACCTGGCATTAAGGCCAAACTCCCAGGACTATCAGTGTGCCACTCCTCGCCTCCTCCCAGCATCCTGATCCAGCACTCCAGTCCTCCACAGCTCTCTCCTCTGTAAAAGGCACTTGTCGCTCTAAGGAGTTCCCTCACCAAATTGAAAAGAGGCCGAGGCAAGGGGTGGCAGGCCTTTATATCTGCTCTAGCCATGCCCCTTGCCTCGTGTCACCAGCGCTTGCCAGCAACACAAACATCTGGGTCTCTCCCTCCTCCTAGTCCATAAATAGGCTTCCCTGCACGAGGGTACACCAGCCTGCAGGGGAACTGGGTTAAAAATAACATGTTCTAAAATTTAAAAAAAAATCTTAGTGAGTCTGGAGAGAGATTCTTGTCTCTAAAATGGGGCAACCCACGCTTTAGTTCCTGGGTCACATCCCTTTTATGTTAATTTATCCCAATTTAAGCCTCTCTTGTGGACAAACCCACATAAAGTAAATTACAGGGAACATACAATAACATAAATCACATTTTTAAAGGAGCAATTTGTAAATCCTCTTAAAATAAACTTTTCTTATGTGTGTGGATGTACAAATTATTTTATATGCATAGACTGGCTGCAGCATGAGCACTTTCCACATTTATAATGTCTTGTCACTGAAATTGATGACCTGGTAGGTGTTGCTATATCAGAATGTACCTTTTTTTTTTTTTTTTGGTTCTTCTAAAACATATAATAGGAGGTAAAGCACACTCCACTAAATACCAATATTTTCGATGGTATTTTTAATTTTGGGGGACATCTGATTAAACACAAAAGATGATATAATTCTGTTATTATTTACTTTTCTTGACTTTTAAACAAGGTAGTCCTACTTTTAATAATAGCTTTCACTTTGGCGGCTGTTATTACACTCTTCAGGTAGGATCTCATTCAGAGTTCTTTCTCATACACATTAGGTGAGGTTTCAAATGATACATTGTCTGTTGAACTTCTTTTTTACTGTAAAAACGGTGAATATGGTAAGTTGTCCTTAAGATGTTTAGGCTGACCATTTTGATAGTGTAAAAGTGTATTTCTATCAGTATGTTTTCTATAACCAGAAACTTCAATTTTTGTTTCTTTGATGTACACATTGACATCTAAAAATGCTATTTTTTCCTTGTCATAATGATGTGTGAACTTGATGTGTTCACAGATAGAATTAATCCATTCAAAAAATGAATTCATTTGGGTATGGTCTGTAAAGAGAATAAATACATCACCAATGAACCTGGTGTATATTTTAAAATAATTTGCAAAAGTATTTTGTACTGGATTAAGTATGTATGCTTTCTCCAAATCCGGCACATATAAATTGGTTATTGAGGGGGCGATGGGACTCCATGACCACCCCTTTAATTCCCTCACATATATGCACTCACCTCTGTGCCCCCACACATACATTGTTCAGCTTGAAGATGTACACCCTGAGGGCAGGAACTGGGTCACATCCCTCCAGTAACCCTTCTTGCCTAAGCCACCATGGAGTTCTAGGACTCTCACAGGAGCTAAGTGGCAGTAAATCAGGTCTGAAGTAAGTCTCTTCAGGTTTGGGATCACAGAGGAGGTGAAAGATGCTGGACTAGGTTCATGCTACAGTAAGTTCCTTCAGGATCAGGCCCTAGCACAGGCTGTTTCATAGGAGTATTAAACCAAGCCTGTTGGGCTCCCTTGATTCAGACAGGTTCAGGCTGTCAGCCCTGACTCCATAGGTATGAAATTTTCTTACAAACACAGGGTGGGGAAAGAATCTACTCCACAGCTGAAGGTCTTAGGTCTTAGGAGATTATCAGATATGGCAAAAACTGCATCAGAAGATCATGATGAGAACAGTAAGAGATGATATTATCCGACAACACCATCCTTCAGCGTTCCCAGGGCATAGCGTGGGTGTGAGTAAGGCATCCCTTTATATTGGTGGCTTGGCCCCGTCAATGAAAAAGGGAAGTCTCATCTGTGGCAGTACTATGTCCTGGGAACGGCTGAGGGCATAGGCTTCTGACAATGTCATCCTTTCTGTTCTTGTCATGATCTTCTGATGTGATTGGGAACATGGTTTTTTGCCACATTCTCCCATGTCTGGTATTCTCCTTAGGCTGATTGACCCCTAACCCCCCTCTCCTCCCCCTTTGCATTCTTCTTTTACCTCCCTCAGTTCTCTATCAGCTGTAGGTCTTGTGTGTCCACGACCATGACCCACTTTGTATCTCTTGCCAAGAAAAGATCTACAACTATTTCTCCATCTCCTCCTATCTGGCTTGGCATCTGCTTTCCCCACACTCAACTGAATACTCAACTGCAGCTGTGGCTTGTATTCCCTGCCCCATCTGTTCTCAAACCAGCATCATTTTGTTGCAGAACATCTAACTGTAAACCCTGAAACCTTCTGAACTCTCATTAGCTGGCCCAAAGAAGGCCAAGACCCCTACTGAGGTCTTACTGTGACAGGCGGGTTAGACAACATTGGCAGCAGTGTGGCAGTTCCCAGCACCCTGCTACATCATCCTAAAACAGAAGAGGTCTGAACACAGGATAATTTCTCCATTCTGTTGTTCTTTCTACAGAGTGAAAGGAAGGGGTAAGAGACACTGATTCATGCTACACCATGCAAACTGAGGATGTGAGACACAGGTTCCTTAGAAACGCTACTAATTTTTTGGAATGTTTTGATCACACTTATACACAGGCATAAGATACATTTGTTTGCATTACAGAGACCACACACAAAAAAAGTGGTTTCTGTCTCTCTCCAATGTTTCCATACCATCTCCAAAGAGGAAGAAAGCTGGGATCATGATTTTCATCACATTCATACCCCTAGAGAACCATTGCTTAAATATGCCATAAGATTATAATGTCAATCTATCAGTCACTAAACCCTAATCTATCCCCCACTCTTTGGCATTTTCACAGAAACAAAACTTTTACTAAATATTTATGAAGCCTAACAACCAGACAAAGCTTCATCTGAGAGTTTCATTTTGTTTCTGTTATCTGAAGCCTTCCACCTTTGAAGCACCATGGTCCCTGGGAACCAAATTTATGTTGGATTGACTGAAAAAATGCTTCATGTGAAAAGCATAGAAATGATTTGGTAGAAACTTCCCTTCAGTCTTATACAAATTTGTCAAATGTTTTTGTTTGTTTGGCTTTATCGTCATGCCACTCACTGATTCATTCTAGTTCTCACCCAGCCAAGACTCACAGGTTACATTGTATAATATTTGATAACACTCCCTATCTGCCTCATATTAGGGTCAAGATTCATTCAGAAATAGTATTCTTGTAGTGAATCAATATTTTAAAGAAGGAGATGAGCTGGAAGGAACGTTTGGTAGCACTAGGCATCTAATGGTTGCACTTAGGGATTCACTGAGCCACATCACTGTCTTTGGAGAAATAAGAAGGAAAGCTGAGAAATTACGCAGAAGATAAAATGGAAGTGCTCACAACAAAGTTAAATGTATTCCTTCTTCTAGACAGGAATATCATTGCCTTGTACATTTGTTAAGTATCACCATAGTTAGACACATGTTTCAAGCATTCCAAAGGAAAATAAGTTAATATATATGGAGGCAGGGCATGCATGTGAAAGACACACAGAAATTACTACATCAAGTATAGATGAGGAAAACTATATGATATACGGATGTTCAAACAAGTGGTGAACTAAAGGTGATGTACTGCTATGGGACAGAACATTGAACACTGAGGAACCAGTCAGGAAGAGAATTGCTCAGGTGCATAAAACCCAGTTGTATGGCTTCACAGAAACCACAAAGAAGAACCATGTACTACTGACAGTCAAGCCCCATGGGCTAGCCCGGATCTTGAGAAACAGGGTCACAGCTTACATGTAATAGGTCTCTCACTTAATAAATTTACATAGAAACACCTGACTATCAAACATTTATACTGTTCCATTTAACATTTTTGACATTCTTCCTCATCCCAAAAGCCGGTTGCCCAGGACTCACCGGGCAGCCGCTTTTGCGGCCAGAGTCCCCCCGCGCCCGGGCAGCCGCTCCACATGGCCGGCATGGGCTCCACCATGCCGGCCGTCTCTCTGCTCCTTCGCCCCGGACTGAGCTTGCAGGCCGGGGAGAGGATCGTAAGACAGCCAATGGGAGGGAGGCAGCTCCCACCCGATTGGCTGGCTCCGGCCAATCAGAGTCCGCACTCAGCGCGGCCTCTGATTGGCCAAGGGGCAGGGCTAGTCCCCAATGCAGTCCAGCGGCCGGGTATAAATTCCCGGCCGGCTCTCTGCCTCAGCAGTTGGCTCTTGTGAGCCAAAGAGGACGGAGCTCTCCTTGGAGCTCCCGAAGAGGAAGAAAGGCTGCTGAAGAGCCGCAGAAGAGCTGCGGAAGAACCGAGGCTGCTGGGGAGAGCTGACCAGTCGGCCTCGGTGTGGACAGAAGAGGGGCGGCAGTGAGGCCAGAAGGCAGGAAGGGCAGTGGCTGGCGGTGGACGGCGGGGACGGCGGTCCCAGCGGCGGTGCCAGTGGCGTCAGCACCAGCAGCGGTGGAGGCCGGTCTGGCCAGGCCAGGCAGGCCCCTCTAAGGGGGTGGGGCACAGCCCAGCTGGGACAGGCAGGCAGCCTTGGTGGGCGGCCGTCCCAGGGGACTGGGCCGGCAGGCCTATCGGGGCGGCGACTGGTCTTCAGGCCCGGTCTATGGGGGCGGCGACTGGTCTTCAGGCCCGGTCGTCGTCGAAGGCCGGTACGCCAGGCAGGACCAGCCCCGGGTGACCGTGGGGGCGGACCCGGCAGTGGGGGAGGTCGGGCTAGTGGGTCCACTAACCCGGCCGGACCCAGTGGAGCGGTGCCACTGGGGGGTACCCACCCAGGGACAGCCGAACAGGCCCGCAGGGGGAAGCCCGTTCGAGCTAGCCCGGTGGGGGGGACTCAGGGCGGTAGGCCCAAGACTTGCGGGCTGGGTCTCTTGAACCCACTGCATCTGAGGCTATGGATCCGGTGAGGGGCTCTCCCAGAGAGGCCTATAGAGGGCAGACAAGCCGAGAGAGAAGGGCGGACAAGCCAGGGGGAAGGCTAGCTCGGCCCGAGCAGCCTTGATCGGGGCAGACAAGCCAGGAGGAGGGCAGCTCGGTAGAGCAAGCCTTAAGCGGGCGGACAAGCCAGGAGAAGGGCGGACAAGCCAGGAGGAAGGCAGCTCGGTAGAGCAAGCCTTAAGCAGGCAGACAAGCCAGGAGAAGGGCGGACAAGCCAGAATAAGGCAACTTGGCTCTGAGCAGCCACATTTGGGGGCAAGCCAGGAAAAGGGCGGACAAGCCAGGAGGAGGGTAGCCCGGCACAAGCAGCCTTAGTTGGGGTGGACAAGCCAAGAGAGACCCTTTCCATACCATACCCAGATCAACAAAACAAAACAAAACAAAACAAAACAAAACAAAACCTTTGCTGTAATCACTTTCAGGCCATCTTAGGCCTACTTTTGAGAGCAATCACTGCTGCATCCTGGTGGGAATGGCACCTAAGAAAAAACCAACACGCTCAGCAGCCATGCTACCCAGGGGGAAAACAGCGTCCAACAGGCCCGCCACCCGGGCACAGTCGGGCCGAACACCCAAGTCTTGGGTGGCCCTGGCCCCTCAGGCTCAGAAAGCCAACCCCCTGGCTGGGGTGGCAGGCAATTCTGCAGCCGTCGAGCGCATCCTCGGGGGCTCCACGGTCCCCAACCTGCAGGAGCTCACCCGAGCGGTGTCTGTCCTTGCTGAGCAGGTTGGGGAACTGAGGTCCGGCAGGGGACAGGAGGCTGACATTGCGGTGCCGGCCGCCAGGCCCTCAGCAGATCCCAAGGCCGCAGACCCCCCGTCGGCCAAGGGCCGGGCCACACAGCAGTCGGCTAGAACTGTGGGGCGGCAGCGAAGATGCGGTCCCCTTCCACAAGCGAGGCCAGCGGGGCGTCCTCTGATGAATCCTCACCAGTACGAGAGAGCAGAGCCACGGCAGGGAAAGAAGGCAAGAAGGACAAGGAGGGCAGGAAAAGACGGGCCAAACGGAGGAAGAAGGGATCATACAGCAGGGATCCTCAGGTGAGTCCTTGGATGAGGAGATGGACCAATCGGAGTATTGGTCTACAGCAGCTTTGGTTCCAGGATTGCCATCTTGGGCCATTAAAGCCAGGGCAACCTCGGAACCAGACTCTGTCAGACCATCCAGAGCTTGGCGGGATGGGGTGCCACCTCGGGGCACCCTGCTCCCAGCCTTTTCCAGGATCACTAGGATCCCCCCAGGATCACTAGGATCCCCCCAGGATCCATCTGGACAGGAAGACCCGCAACAATATCCTCAAAGGATATTATGTGGACGTCTTCACTATCCTGAAACCTGAGGGGGAAGTGGGTAGCACCGCTAAGTCAGAAAAATCTTCTGACAAGAACAAGCTGGACCTGGTGGAACGTTCGTTCCCTAACTGGCTTTCAGGGTTTACTGTGTTTATGGGGGTAATAGGCATGGCTTACCCAGACAGGGGTTGGCATCTGGCCAACCACCTGAGCATTGTGCTCAAGGCCAAGGCCCTGGCTGGAGAGGTGGCAGCCATTGAGTATGACACTGCCTTCCGCAAGAGGGCTTCTAGGAACCCCAGGGCCAGGTGGGATCTCATCAATGACAAGCTTTGGCTCGTCATTGTGGGGTCACACATAAAGGGCAAGCCTGATGCGGGCAAGCCGCCTCGCAAAAAGGATGCCCGTCCGTTGGTCTGTTGGGAGTACAATGTGGGTAAGTGCCTGCAAGTTCGAGCATTTCTGCGAGAACTGCTACGGATCCCACCCCAGGTCCAATTGCCCTCGGCCCGGCACCCACGCCCAGCCCTTTCTCTCAGGTCGCCCTGCTTCCTCTGGCGCCAAGAGGGAATCAGGGTCGGGCATTGGCGCCAGACAAGGAAGCGGGAAACAGTAGAGGTGGCCCCGTAGGGGGCCGTCTAGCCTTCACCCCCATGAGGATCCAAGCTCTACTCCCGCTCCTGGCCTTGTATCCCAACAGGCAGGCGGCCTCGTACCTCAGGGAAGGGTTCTCCTCCGGCTTCAGGATCCCCGCTGCGGGACCCAGGCTAGCCTCTGAGTTGGGTAACCTAAAATCTGCCTCAGAGCTCCCTGAGGTAATGGCGGCCAAAATTGCCAAGGAATGCGCAGCAGGAAGGGTGGTGGGCCCCTTCCCTGCTCCTCCTTGTAGCAACCTTAGGGTTTCCCCGCCTGATCCACCACCTGTCTTACCCCAAGGGAGCATCCATGAACGATGCCATACCACCAGAGCTCTGCTCTGTGCGTTATGTGTCATTCGATCACGCTGTCAAGCTGGTCAGGTCCTGTGGCCTGGGAGCTCTCATGGCAAAATGTGACATCAAATCTGCCTTCAGGCTGCTTCCAGTCCACCCGGAGGACCACTGCCTGCTGGGATTCAAGTTCCAGGGGCAGTGGTTCTATGACATGGCTCTGCCCATGTGGTGCTCCATCAGCTGCTTCGCCTTCGAGGCATTCAGCACCATCCTGGAATGGGCCCAGCACCACAGGACTGGTTCAGCACTGGTCACTCATTACCTGGATGACTTTCTGATGATTGAGGCGGCTGGGGGGTCAGATTGCGGGTCTCTGCTTAAGTCTTTTCAGGAGTTGACCCAGGAACTAGGAGTTCCCCTGGCACCAGACAAGACGGTGGGCCTGGCTAGCAGCATCACCTACTTGGGAATCACCCTGGATTCAGTAGCGGAAGTTTCTTGGCTGCCCGCAGACAAGCTGGCGGGGATCAAACAAAAGCTGCTATGCCTCTTAGGACAGAAGAAAGCCTCCTTGAAGGAAGTCCAGTCCACCTCAACTTTGCCTGTAGGGTGGTGGCTCCAGGCAGGGCTTTCTGCAGCAGACTGGCCAGGATCACCGCGGGCATCAAGGCCCCACACCACCGCATTCAGCTCACTAGAGGGGTTAGGGAGGATCTCAGGGTGTGGCTTAGGTTCTTAGAAGGCTACAATGGGGTTACCTTTTGGCAGGGGGAGGCTACTCCTGGGGCTGGGCTTCAGGTCCACTCCGACGCGGCGGGGGGGTTTCGGTTTGGGCCTTCTTTGACGGCCATTGGTGCGCCCAACCTTGGCCTCCTGCCTGGAGGGAATCTTATGTCATTCGGGACCTCACGTTCCTTGAATTTTTCCCTATATTAGTAGCAGTCCATCTGTGGAGGGATGAGTTCCGCAACAAGCGAGTGTGCTTCTGGTGTGACAACCAGGCGGTGGTCCGCATCATCAACTCCCAGTCTTCCAAGTCTGACAGAGTCATGCGACTCGTCAGGGAATTTGTTTTGGTCTGCCTGTCTGCTAACATTTCCTTCACTGCACAACATGTTCCAGGTGTGTACAACGAAATAGCGGATGCTTTATCTCGGTTTCAGGATGACAGATTTCGAGAGTTGGCGCCGGAAGCGGATCCTACACCGGTTTCTTTCCCGGTCGAACTCTGGCTTCTTGGGAAGGAACGGTGCTCCGAGGGGTCTTCAGCTCCCTGGCATCTTCCACCTGGGCCAGTTATTCCTGGGCAGTCCAGCAGTTCGACTCCTTCCGGAAGTGCCACGGACACTCCGGCTCCGGGCCTACCACGGAACGAGAGGTGCTCCACTACATCGGGACCTTGAAGGAAGAAGGCCTCGCTTCCAGGACCATCTCCCTTCACCTGGCAGCCATTTCTTTCTTCAGTAAAGCGGCCGGCCATGAGTACCCATGCGGTTCCTTCCTGATTCACAAGGCAGTCGAAGGGTGGCGTCGCATGGATGGAAGCAAGCCAGACTCCTGCAGACCAGTCTCGTTCGGACTCCTGTGCAACCTGATCTCAGCCCTGACAGATGTCTGTTGGTCCAGGTATGAATCCTCCTTGTTCCAAGCCACTTTCTCAGTGGCTTTCTTTGCAGCTCTACGCATTGGGAAGCTGGTCTGCGGGGCCAAGACATCCGGGATTGGGCACGCCCTCCTGCGGTCGGACGTGGTGCTGTCAGATGGATCCCTACAACTGCGGCTCCGGAGATCCAAGAATGACCAGTACAGAAAGGGCTCCGTCATACGGCTTTGGGCGCTGGAAGGATCTCCTACTTGCCCAGTACGCCTCCTGAAGCGGTACCTTTTGACATTCTTCCTCATCCCCAAAGTGATTTTTTTTTAAAGAGGACAGGATTAAACATAGCCTGCTACGTGCAGACAATGGCACTGGATGTGCATATCAATGACTGTGTACAATCCCATGATTCTCATCTCTGACATACAGGTGGTTTTCTTTTGTGTAATGTGTGAAATGTTCCCAAGGATAAACATTGGAGCACATTGGGGCAAATACATACATAGTACTTCCATACTCAAACAAGAATACTCCTCTTCAGGATTCCAGCCAGCCAACCATGTTCTCATTTGAGATGCCAAAAGCTACAAGGAGTCAAGCAGATCAAATCACCACCACCACCCCTTATACTGTCCATTTGTTTTCTTCTGCATGGGGCCTTTTATACAGTAAAATAATAGCACTAAGTTTCTATTTTAACAGTCATCACACCATCTGGGGTTCATAGTTTGGTCAGGGGCACTAGAGCTGTCTTGCTGAGAATCGTAAATTTCCCTGTTTAAACGGAAAATCCAAGGAGTCCATAGGACAGAATCATGGCTATTAAAGTGGAGTCATGGTGTTATAACTATAAAGTGTGAAAGGGCCCCAGGTGGCACTTCACATTCCATGGCTTAGGAATCACTGGGTGTACTTTGTCCTCAGTGGGTCACCCATTATTCAATGTGTTTGTCTTCCCTACCACCATGTCAGGATCAGATCCCTTGGGCTCCTATTCCTGCCATTTTCACTTATCTCTCTGTAACTTTGATGTGAAAGTACTAACAGATATGTGGGGGTGTATAACGCTGCATGTGTAGTCGTAGAGATAAAGCTGTAGATTCAGTTAATCACTTATGTTTCAGTATCTGGGAAAAGATGGAGTAAAGAATGCTTGTGACAGTAGATGATGCTCGGGAAGCCGAGAAAGGGATATTGTTTCTGGGGTGGTACAAATCTTCCCTCAGTTACAACCTCTGCATCTTTATGTTTTTCTGCATCAAATTTAGACTGAACTTGTACCCCTGGGACAATTTTCTCCCAGTCCTCTTTTTGTTGTACAGTTTTTGGCCACATACTGATAAATTTTCATCATTCTTTTAGGCTTCATGTCTTTTCTTTGCATAATGATGTCCTCATATGGATCCATCCATAATCCATATTTTGACATAGCATCCATCCCTAAAATTAACTCTTCCCTCCTGATCAAAATAAGCTCAGTTTTTATGGGCTTACCCATAATCCATAGCTAAAATTAATTGTTTTTGTACAGGGGGTCCTGAGGCAATTTCTAATAATACTGGTCAAAGACACTTACTGTCAGGTAGCCATAATTTGGTCATATTAACATTGGCACCTGAGTCTATTAGAGTGACATATTCTCTGCCTCTTTGCTCAGTTGCTACTGAAAATTTCCTATTATCACCAGGGGTTCTAATTAATATTCCTGGCTTTATTTGTTCTGTGGCAGCAGGGCAGCCCTAACAGAGCTCCCCCTCTTCACTTGTTCCCTTCACTTCCTCCACAAAATTACTCTTTTAAAAGGGGCTGGCTTTCCCTCTTTCTTGGGTTTAATCCCTTTTGGCACCCATTTTGAGGAGAAGGTAACTTGTTTCACCCCAACTTAAAAGGGACCTAATAGGGGTACAAGAAATAAAATAAAATAATAATAATAAAAAAAACAATCGTAATCATTTCCCAGGTTCTAAGAAAAATGTTTCCTTCTGACCCTTTATTCAGTTACTCAGTTATACCCAGTCAGGGGCGTCCCCCTGTTTTCCACCCTCTGACCCTGTCAAAAGTCCCAGAAATCTCACACTTTCCTGATCCTGTTCGTGACGCCAAATATGTTACGACCACATAGAGGTCCTTTTAAATCAGGTAGTGTTTAAGATCTCCCCAGACAAATGACAGGCAAAAAGGCACAGAGAGACCAAATTTGGTTTTCAGTCACTATGCATGTAACGTTTATTTAGACATCAGACATTAAACATTCAATTAAGTATCAAGAGCTCTTTTTTCATTCACACACACACTCACACAGACATACTCACATACGACCCCCTTGAATCCAATGATCCACGAAGGCCGGATGGTCTGTTGACACGGTTTCAGGAACCATACTTGAGGCTGGAAAGTCCAGTAATATTTATACCCATTTTGCTTCTCCTTTCTTGAGAAAACAGGTGTTGAACATTGCCAAGATATCTGATGTAGGATAGTCCAGTTCCTTATCTTATCTTGGTATGAGGCAGTTCAAAGAACATCTTGTCTGTACGGAACATCTCCTGGCTAGGTCGACATCTGTAATTGTCCAGGTTTCACCCAGCCAGCATTCCTTTTCACTTTCTCGCCTCACCTTCCAAGTTCCTCCCATGGCAATCCTTTGCGCGGCAACCATTTACTTTGGTTCTCCAGGGCCTTGCCTCATCTGGATCATCTGGAACCCATCCACTCTACACAGTTATACCTACAGGCATACTCTCACAGACAGCTAATAATTTTGTAATCCACCCGATTTAGATTATTAGAATATGCTTTTACATTTGAATGTGTCTGTTGAGTTTCATTCTCAGCAACAAAGTGGTGTGGTATGCTTCTCAGATTTCTGTGACAACAGTTTTCTGATTAATGTTGAAACTGCTGTTCACTGATGATTTTATCAGACAAGGAAAATATGGTGTCACAAGGATGCCGTATAATCGTGAAAGGGTTTGCGGATCAGATGACATCGCCCTTTTGCAGGTTATAAAGTACAAAAGTCCCATCATTTTTAATTGATGGCTTAAGCCATCAATAGATCCCCCTGTTGCTTTTTTGCCAGCATTGTCGGCCTGTGATACCTCAGGCCATTTAAATCACATGCTTATCCCAACAATGGCCGCTCTGGCATGAACACTTCTGGGTGAGATCAGGTCATCCAGGTATGCTTCACTCCTTTTATGAACCTCCCTAGGTTACTTGGGAGTTCTACAGTGTGTTTGGGTCCTTGGTGTAACTTAAAATGCTTTATTTTTGTTTTTACATTTGAATTACAATGAAATAATGTGAGATTTCGATCAAAGAAGTAAATGGGTCTCTGTTCACTTCCTCTTTATTGCTGGGAGCCTTTGCCGGGATTAGAAGGTAAGCACGGGGGAAAACATTCTTTTGCCAGCATAAAAATGCTTTTTTTTATGCCGGCAAAAGAAAGTTTAAAGAGGCTGTATCAATGATTCCATTACCTTAACGAAAGAAGAAAAAGAAGAAGTAACAAAGTTGAAATTTAATTGGAAAAAGAAGATAAAGTATTTAGGAGTTACATTAACTAAAAATAACAGTGATTTACTTAAAAACAATTATGAGAAAACATGGAAGGAAATAAAACAACTGTTGATAAAATGGAATAAAATGAAATGCTCCCTATTAGGAAGAATTTCGATAATAAAGATGAATGTTTTACCTAAAATACTACATCTTTTTCAAGTGATACCTTATTATAAATAATGACAGCATAATCTATAGCTGGCAGAAAGAAATTGGCAAATTAATATGGTCCAGAAGAAAGCCAAGTATTAAATTAAAATATCTGCAGGATGCGAAGGAAAGAGGAGGCATGGGGCTACCAAATTTGAGGCTATACTTTGATGCTAGCTGTCTAGAATGGATAAAATCATGGATAGATCTGAAAATGAAAAATGATTGGCAATAGAGGGTAAAGGCTTAAGATACAGCTGGCATGCATACGTGTGGTATAACAAAGAAAACGTGAACAAAGACTTTAATGATCATTTTATCAGATGACCATTACTGCAAATTTGGGGGAAAAATTACAAATTAAGATTTTTATCTAAGACACCAACATGGATTTCACCACACAAAGTGTTCTATAGAAGAGAACAAGTATCAGGTGTAAAGTGGATAAGATACAAATGTTTAATAACATGGAATAACACCCAACCAATAATAAAAACACAAGCTCAATTAAAGATGGATGGCATTGTCACTGGGTGCTCTTTAGACGAGTATGGGAAAAATTAAAATTAGACATAAAGTTAAATGGTATAAAACAAAATAAATCATAATTAGAAGATATATTAATTTCAGCAAAATCTAACCATCTCTCTAAGATCTATAAGCTACTGTTAGAATGGAATTGTGATGATGAATTAATTAAAGACCCAATGGTTAAATGGTCACAAAATATTAAAACACCCAATTATGCTTGACAGATGGGATAAACTTTGGAACAAAACCATAAAGCTTACAATATGCCAAGATCTAAAAGAAAATTGTCTGAAAATGGTCTATAGCTGGCACCTGACACCAAAGAAATTATCCCTAATGTATAAAAATTCCAACAATAAATGTTGGAAATGTGCATCAGAAGTTGGCACTTTCTATAATAGTTTGTGGTCTTCTAAACAGGCCCATAGATACTGGTCAATGATACATAAAGAAACAGAAAAAAAAATTGAAAATAAAATTCCAAATGAAACCAGAAACATATTTGTTATGTATATTTGAGGAAGATATGGGAAAAACTCAGGGAAAAAAATGCTATTTAACTTAATACTGGCAGCAAGAATAGTGTATGCGAAATTTTGGAAATTAGAGAATATACCAACAAATGAAGAGTGGTCTTCTAAAAGTAATCAAATTAATCTATTTGGATAAAGTAACTCAAGTCCTAAGAAATAATAGTGTAGAAACATTGGAGGAAGAATGGAAAGGGATTAAGGAATACCTCAGTGAGATATAGGGTAAATGGATAGAAGAGGGGTTCTTTATTTAAACTGTAACATTAAATAATGTATATACCTGTTCTAATTAAACTATAAAGTTAACTGTTGTAATAAACGTAAGATGAATATTTAGAAAGGACACAATACAATGATAGAAAATATAAAGTGAATACTTAATGGGAAGTAACAAATGTTTGATGAAAGTTAGTGAGAAAGGATGGAAGATTTAGTGAGAAGTTCGAGAGAAAGAGAATGAATTTTATTTTAATACTGTAAAGATTGATAAGAAATGAACATAATATAATGTAATGAATGTATTGTAGAATAATGGTGGAAAATGGCACAAAAATGTTGTTATATTTTAAGTTGATATGTGAAATTTGTACTGATGTGGGTGAATAAAAATAAAAATAAAAAATAAATAAATAAAGAGGCTGTGTCTGATAAAGTCCTGAGTCTGGGGATGCTGATACTTGACACACTAACTCTTTCAGTTTTATAGTTTTTGGTGGGGTTTTTTTTCCCCTGGGCTATGAGGCCATGTTCTAGAAGAGTTTATTCCTGATGTTTCATCTGCATCTGTAGCTGGCATCTTCAGAGAATGGGGGCAGTGTGGGTGTGTGGGGTTTAGTTTAAAACTCTTTAAACATGCCTGTAAAAGAACCATAGTTAAGGTAAGTAACCTGTTCTTCTCCTAAGGAGCATCTATACCATAGAAAGATACAGTTCAACACCATTTTAAGTGTTGTAGTTCCACCCCATGGAATCCTGGGATTTGTAGTTTTACAAGGTCTTTAGCCTTCTCTGCCAAAGAGTTCTCGTGCCTCCCAAAAGTAGGATGGAGCCATGGCAGTTTAAGTGATGTCAAACTGCTTTATCACTACAGTGAAGATGCACCCCTAAACATGATGTTATTCCATTCTATTTAACAGCAGCCCAAGTTTATTTCCACTTCTGTCAGCATGGGGGCATTGGGTCTGGTTTGGTATTAAAGGGAATGAGCTGGGCCGATGCAAGCCATGCATAAAAATGTTCCATTATGTAACAGTTTGACAAGCAACATGTGCAGAAGGAATAATCTTTTCTTGTGCTTTTCTTTTGTTTGGTGAACAATCATTTGTTTCCTAAGTGTTGAATGTAGGGTGCATATTTCCCATAAAAGTGCTGCTTTTGCTGTAGAGATACAGCATTTTGCAGGTTTCCAAATATATGGTTCTCCTTCTATCAGAGCAACCAACAATTCCATGATGTGAAGGTGAAGGCTCCTCCCAAACATCCACAGCCAATCCAGCATACTGTACCAGGGGAAACTGAAATGTTGACCATGGTTAAAAGATCATTTTTTAAATCTTCCTCCCCCACACTTTCTTTCCCTTTTCTTTTTTGTCTGTTTTATGTAGTAAGCTTGCAGTAAGGGAATTCATTTTATTCTTATATATAAGCTACTTCAAGAACCTCTTTTTGGGGGAGGGAGTATGTAAACCACCTCTGAGTATTCCTTGCCTAACAAAACACTATGAAATTCATGGTCACCACAGGTGACTTAAAGAAATGTACACACACATGTGTAAGCTGTTCCTAGAAACAGGATAAAAATATAATAAAAAAACACAACAATGATATAATTTATCACAATCTGGAATATTTCACACCAGTCATTCTTAACCTTTTCTTTACCAGGGACCACCTTTAAATATCTTTTGTTGTCATGGACCCCAAGACTTAACTCAAGATTTCAAACAACAACAGCAATGATAATAGAGTTACACCATCCATTAAATCTTCCCTCTGGAGGCACTGGATGGGGAGGGAAGACTTTTCTTCTGCTTCTTTTTGCAAGTTTGTAGCTGGAACAGATTAAATGGCAATGTGCAGTCCAAGACAGCCAGCCAGCCAGCCTTAGCCTGGACTCCTGTCACATGGCTACTCTACTGCAGGCTGGAAATGGGCTGAGCAGCCTTCAAGCCTTCACAGACCCCCTGTGAGGATATTGTGACACCCTGGGGATCCCTAGACCACAGGTTAAGAACCACTGTTTTATATTATCTGAATGATTAGGGAGGATTTCAGATTAGTGTAGTCTAGTAATCAGACTGAAGATTCTCTTTTAAGGATCTACAGTTAGGTCTGGAAATAATTGGACATTGACACAAGTTTTGTTGTTTTGGCTGTTTACCAAAATAAATTCAAGTTACGGTTAAATAATTAATTTGGGCTTAAAGTGCAGTCTCTCAGGTTTAATTTGCGGGTATTTACATCCAAATTGGAGGAAAGGTTTAGAAATTACAGCTCTTTAATATGTAGCCCCCTCTTTTTAAGGGACCAAAAGTAATTGGACAATTGACTCAAAAGCTGTTTCATGGAGAGGTTTGGACTATTCCTTTGTTATTTCTTCATCAATGAAGCAGGTAAAAGGTCTGGAGTTGATTCCAGGTGTGGCATTTGCATTTGGAAGCTGTTGCTGTGAACCCACAACATGAGAGCAAAGGAGCTCTCAATGCAAGTTAAACAGGCCAAACAAAAGGCTGCCCACGAAAAAAATGTGTTAGAGAGATAGCAGGAACATTAGGAATGGCCAAATCAACAGTTTGGTACATTCTGAGAAAAAAAAAAAAAAGAATGTACTGGTGAGCTCTGCAACACCAAAAGTCCTGGACATCCATGGAAGACAACAGTGGTTTAATGATTGTAGTATCCTTTCCATGGAAAAGAAAAACCCCTTCACAACTTTAAGCCAAGTGATGAACACTTTCCAGGAGGTAGGCATATCATTATACAAGTCTACCATAAACAGAAGACTTCACAAGACCAAATACAGAGGTTTTACCACAAGGTGCAAACCATTCATAAGCCTCAAGAATAGAAAGGTCAGATTAGACTTGGCCAAAACAAAAAGCCAACCCAGTTCTGTAACAGCATTCTTTGGACAGGTGAAACTCAGATTAACTTGTTACAGAATGCTGAAGGAAAAAAAAGTGTGGCAAAGGCTTGGAATGGCTCATGACCCAAAGCATACCATATCATCTGTAAAACACGGTGGAGGCAGTATGATGGCATAGGCTTGCATGGCTTCCAATGGCCATGGGTCACTAGTGTTTATTGATAATGTGACAGAAGACAGAAACAGCCAGATGAATTCTGAAGTGTATAGGGAAATGTTGTCTACTCAGATTCAGCCAAATTCACCAAAGTTGATTAGATAGCACTTTACTTTATAGATGGACAATGACCCAAAACTGTAGGAAGGTAATGAGTCTAAAAATAAAATTGCAGGATCTAGTCCTTTAAAAACAACAAGAATTATCTTCATTTAAAAAGGTAAAATCATTCAGTCACATTTGACTTCACGCTTTATGCAGAGTGCGATTAAGAAGCAGACTTAAGCTCAATTATCATTTAAAAGTGTATTCAGAGATCTGGGATCCCCCAGTTAAATTAGACTCATTACAAAACAAAGGAATCAGTTTAAAATGCAAAACAAAGTTTACTGAAGGTATATCAGTCTCAATCTACATACTAAAACAAACATGAGAAAAAGTCCTTAACTGACTAAGGAGATTTTCACACGCCAAAAATATTCCCTCCAGAAACCGGGACAGAAATATTTCTGTCCCGGAAGCAGCGCCGCGGTTCGCACGCTCACCTCCCTCTTCCGTTTTTCCATCGTCCTCACTTTGGGTTTTTTCCTCTCTCTTCCGGAATATTTTATTAACGGCAAACTCCCGTTAGTAAAATATTCCAGAAGAGGGAGGGAAAAACCCAAAGCGAGGACGACGGAAAAACGGAAGAGGGAGGTGAGCGTGCGAACCGCGGCGCTGCTTCTGGGACAGAAATATTCCTGTCCCGGTTTCTGGAGGGAATATTTTCGGCGTGTGAAAATCTCCTTAGAATGGGTAAGAGAGACTCACCAGCCGTGGGCTGGGTTCCGATGCATCATGGCATGGTTACAGGAAAGCTTAAGATGCCTCCATTCTCAAGGAGAGTCAGATTCAGAAGGAGGAAAGCAAGCTACACAAAAGCAATAAAATTCAAATTAGGTCATGTGTCCAATCACTCAGCACTTCCAGTTGGCTAGAAGTGCTCAGTGAAGTACGAGAAGGGAATTTTGGGAGAACAAAATGCATGCAGGGAAAAAACCCTAGACTTATCTAAGATTGTGAATGAGGTACACAAGATTGCCCCCACATACAACAAAAACATACTGTGAAAGTAACCCAAGAGTTTTTTAAGGCAAAGAAATGTAATATTCTGCAATGGCCAAGTCAGTCACCTGATCTCAACCCAATCAAGCATGCATTTTACTTACTGAAGACAAAACTTAAGGCAGAAAGACCCAAGAACAAACAAGAGCTGAAGAGAGCTAGCTACAGTAAAGGCTTGGCAAAGCATCACAAAGGAGGAAAACAAGTGTTTGGTGATGTCCATGCATTCTGGACTTCAAGCAGTCATTGCCTGCAAAGGATTCTCAACAAAGTATTAAAAATGAACATTTTATTTATGATTGTGTTAATTTGTCTAATTACTTTTGGTCCCTTGAAAAAGAGTGGACTACATATTAAAGAGCTGTATGTAATTCCTAAACCCTCCCACTATTTTGGATGTGAACACCCTCAAATTAAAGCTGAAAGACTGTACTTTAAGCCCATATTCATTATTTAACTGTAACTTGAATTTATTTTGGTAAACAGCCAAAACAACAAAACTTGTTTCAGTGTCCAATTCTTTCCAGACTTAACTGATTAACCCTAAGTTCCCAGGGTGTCCTTGGAAGAGGGAATGAATGCTTAGCAAAGTTTAAGTATGTCATGCAGATGTGACTTCATGTGTGTGCAATGATTGAATCACAATAGAAAAGAGAATTCTGAAACAATCATATAATCACATCTGCCCTGTTCACGCATCCAGGCTAGATATTGAATTACTAGGTGTCAGTGGTTGGTCTGGACTGTACAGGATTCCAGCAGCACACCCTACTTAGGTCTCCATGTTTTCCTTGGTTCTTCTACAAAGAATCTATATGTGCAGACCTCCTTCCCTAATCTTACCTCCCTCTTCCCACATTCAGCATCTCTGAATTGAGAATCCATGAATAAATGGCTTGTGGGGCTTGTAAAAATCTTTTGTGCACTGATTTAATTAATGAACATATATGTGACTGCACATCTCTAATCTCTGGGATAAAACATATGCAGATTGAATGTATGCTAATTCCAAAACTGATTTTAGAAATGTGCCAAGTTTGAAGTGGAATACAAAGGGAATAGAAGGCTGAGTGGGGCAGAGTGAATCCACAGAATAATAATGGAAAGAACCGAGAAAAATTCATGCATCCCTAATAAATACTGTCTTCTTTGGTGATAGTGGTCAGTATGACACTCACAACATTTTAAAATGGAAATATCTGTTTCACTTTTCTTAGGTTTTCATTTTCCAAGTATCACATTACTTTGCCAGTATTTTAGAAGTCTGCATGGAAATTTTGTTAGACTTAAGGCTCACATGGGCCAGAATATACCGTCTCCCGACTGGCATATTCTGCCTGCAGACTAGGGACTTTTTCGGACATCTTAAATGTAACGGAATCAGCCTTACCACGTTGCGAGGCTGCTGCGCTGCAGGGTGTCCCTTTCGCATGACGCCCGTCCCTGCCGGTACTGTTGTGGTACCGCAGGGACATCTGAGTGTTATATTTCGGCAATTTTTACTCACGAAAGTTGATCATGAGTAAAAATCGTTGAAATATAACACTCAAATGTCCCTGTGGTACTGCAACAGTACAGGCAGGGACGGACGTCATGCAAAAGGGATGCCCTGCAGTGCAGCAGCCTCACAACGTGGCGGGGCTGCTTCCGTTACATTTAAGACATCCAAAAAAGCCTGTTTCAACCTCATTACCTGAACAAAATTGGAGGAAGTCTATGTTGACACATTGACTGGTCTCTGCAACCATCACTGTCACCCCCTGCATCTGGATCCAGGAACCTGGCTTGCAGCACATGAGAAAGGCCTCCTGCATGTGACCAGTTGGGACTTTATCAAACGTGGGGAAATGTGGCAAAAAACCATGTCCCAAACTGTATCAGAAGCATGTGACAATAACAGAAAGGTTGACATTATTAGACTGTTCCCAGGGTGTAGTTCCTCAACTATTCCCAGGGTGTAGTGCTGGCACGGATGAGGCTTCACCTTTTTATTGATAGGGCTAAGTCATCAATAAAAAGGGATGCCTTATTCACACCCACACTATGCCCCTGGAATGCTGAAGGATGACGTCATCTGATAATGTTGCCCATTTCTGTTATTGTCATGTTATAATTTGATAGTCTTCCTAGTCACAGACTCATAGAGTCATAGAATTGAAAGAGACTTCAAGGCCCATCTAGTCCAACCCTCTGCCATGCAGGAATACCCAATCAAAACTCTACCAACAGATGGACATCCAGCCTCTGTTTAAAAACTTCAAAAGAAGGAGACTCCACCACACTCAGAGGTAGTGCACTGCCAAACAGCTCTTACTGTCAGGAAGTTCCTCCTAATGTTTAGGTGGAATCTTTTTTCCTGACACATGCGGTGGGCCTGCTTCCTGCTTGTGGAAGAGTGATGGCAGATGACAGCTGCAGTGATGGGATGGCATGGTGGTGTGGACTCCTGTGGTCATGTTGGGCCCATTGCATTTTTGCTGGCTGTAGTGGTTTTCTCCAGGTATTTCTAAAAAGTGGGTTAATAGGCTTTACCCTGTCTTGGTCCCATCTTTGTCCTGGGAGTCATGAGGATTGCCTGGGGTTGGTGAGGCAAAGGTCCTGCTCCATCTGGACTACCCGGCTAAAATATGGGGCCAAGATGGGGTAAATAGCCCATCTAGACAAGTCTTTAAAAAAGAAAAACACTTTCCCCTGTCTGTTTGTATGCAATTTTGCTTAATACATGCATTTTTTGTATGCTGTTTTGCAAAAGGTATGTGCTTTTGGACACATTTCTCTGATCAAAAATAGCATCTCAATATGTTGGGAAGTGTGAAAACTGAAGAATTATTATATACTCAACATTCTCTGGGAATTTAAAGAAGAAGAAGAGGAATGGGATATGTGTTTAAAAGTTCTACGAAGAGTCTTCCTAAATATTAGGAGTCTGCCTTTGTGTGAGGGCCTGATACTTGTGTGAGGGCCTGATACTTGGAAGTACCACATACATGGTTAGGAGGCAGTGGCTTCTCTTTCAGTAGAGTCATGAATACACTCTGGATTGGTATCTACATTAGTTATCCAATGTGATGAACCTGGTTTGAGGATAGGATGAAGAACCTTGGAAAGCTCTGTTAAAGTTCAGACTAAAATCCAGAATAGATTCACTGCTTCATTGACATGGAAGCTAATAGCCTCCAGAGATGGTGGGCTGCATTTATTTTGATATTGACAAATCTAAATAGACTTCCATAAACAACTCCCATGCTATTTCATCTGGGGAGAAAACCTCTGATTCTGTTAATTTCATTTTACACAATGTTAATAACTGAATGCAAAATACATATGCAATACTTTGGGAACTAAACATTGAGGTAAGTGAGGAATAAGGGAAGAAAGACAAATTATTCTCAGAGTTGAAACAAGATTTCTAATTGCCCTAGAAAACACTAGGAACCCTGTCTGTCTATCTATCTATCTATCTATCTATCTATCTATCTATCTATTTAGAGCTGGGGGCTGTATTGTTAGATTTTTTTTGTGCTTGTACATTAAAACCAGGTGGAAGTACTTTTCATTTAGGACTTTATCTGACAATCCCCTTAAAACATTCTTTTGCTGGCATTAAAAAATCAATTTTTTATGCCAGCAATAGAATGCTGCCCCCTGCACTTGCTTTCCCGGCAAAGTCAGCTCCGGCAATAAAGAGGAAGTCAACGGAGCTCCATTCACTTCCTCTTTTGAAATCCCACAAGACTTTATCACACAGGAAATTTAAAAACAAACAAACAAAAATAACACTAAAAAGGGAGAAGAAAGCACAAAAACATACTTAAACAAACAAAAATAACACTAAAAAGGGAAAAGAAAGCACAAAAACATACTTTAAAAGTTACAAGTAACCTGGAGAGGGTCATAAAAAGTGTGTAACTTATCTGGGTGTTGTGATCTCACCTGGAAGTGTCTATGCCACACCAGCCAATGATGGGGTAACTACGGTAAAAAAAAGATGTGAGGTTTCACATCCCAGCTATGCCAGCAAAAACAAAAACAACAAACAAACAAACAAACAAAAACCATCACAGGGTATCAATTGATAGCTTAACCTGTCAATTAAAAAGCATGGGTTTTTAAGGGGACATAACTGCAAAAGGGTGACGTTATGTGGTACACGCACCCTTTCGTGGTTATGTGGCATTGTTATGACACCTTATTCTGTGCATCTGATAAAGTCCTTAGCGAGAGTGTTTGAAGTAGGGATATAAATCCTTGACTGTTTAGTCCTTGCAAGTATGAATCATTCTCCTCTGCTACAGGAAAAAAACCACACATATTCCTCCATGCTATTCTCCCTGTACAAATTTCCCAAAATGATGTAAAGGAATTATTCTGCATAGAAAATCATGTGTGCTATTTTTGCATAAAAATCCTATTTTCCATGCAAAAAAAAACAAAACAAAAACCCAAACAATCAAGTTTTCTGTGCTTAAACCTGCTTTTGTTTTTGTTTTGTTGTCTTTGCAGAGGAAAACTGTTTTCTTCATGGAAAATGCATGGAATTCCATAGTTCACATGTATGCACGCATTGCCCCTAAGATGCCACTTAACATTATAGAGGCAGGAGCTGGTGTTGGTGTGCTCCCTCCATTCCTTTGTGGTTACCTAACAGAACCTTTATTGATGAGTGGCAATAGATGATTGAGAGCCAAAAGAAACAGATGGTAGTAACCAACAGAGCATCAGGAAGTGTCACCTCTCTTTCTCATTCTGAGCAGGCAGAGTTTCCTAGAGTTCACCCAGTGACTCTAGGTTTTTTTATCTGAAATGTGGCAGTTCCTGGGGCATTCATTTGTGTGTTTACTACATTCTATTTCACAGAGTCATAGGAATAGCTGGCATCATGTTTACACTGATTATAAGAGACACAGTAGGTCCCTGGTAGGTGGTATGTGTGAGCAACTGTGCAGCTAATTGTTGTCTCCAATGAAATGCAAGAATTCATTGCAATGGTAGACAGAACCAGAACTTGTTCAGAATTATTTGTAAAGCTTCTGGCTGTGGCTGTCACAGAGGATTCTTTCTCTGTTCCTGTGGTGAGGGAATAAGGGAAACACTGTGATTCCTGGAGAAACACCATTGGGGTTTATTTCACAAAGCTGAAAAATTACTCCCCAGCCTGCTTGTAGCTTCTGCATGCTGGGAATTGTTGTAACCCCACAGCTTGTATGTCTGGATAGTTACTCTGTCTCCAGAGCATCCACTCAGCTTTTGATCTCCATAGATGTGAAGAAGCAAAAATGTGCAATATTTGCTCATGTTACATCTACTTAGGCTGTTCTTCCCCCATCACATCTCTATGTATCTCTTTCTCTTCATGTCCTTCTAACCAAGAAACACATAGATTTCCAACATGCATGCTGTTAACAATGGAGGACTGATAGTTTAATATGAGAACACATTGTATGCACAGAAACAATTAGGTTTAATACTGATCTACTGTGTTAAGAAAGCATATCAGGTAACTATACTGGAAATGTCCTCTGCCTGAGACCTAGTGCCAACTAGTGTGTAGACTCTATTGAGCTTAATGAAACAATTGTCTGATTCATTTATCTAAATAGAAAAGAACATTTTAAGTCTACAACTCTCATCAGTTTTGGGTATCATAGCCAATGGTAAGGGACTGTGAAAGTTGCACTTTCAAATCATATAGAGGGCCACAGCAACACAGGAAAACTAAACATGAATGTCTCCTCATTTTTATGGTTGGTACCATGACAAATCCTGAATCAAGTGAAGTTATTTTGAAGCTTGATATAAACAGGATCCTTAGAGAGGTGACACCCACAATACATATGCTTGACTCTTGCCTTGTCTGACTTACAAAGCAATTGTCCAGGTGGGGAAAGATAATGATGACATGATCTCATATTGCCTAAGACAGGAAAAGAAATTCCATCTATTCTCCTTGTGTTAAATACTTGTTTCTCAGCCTTGTTATGATGAAAATGTTTTGGTCATCTCATTGTCAATCTACTGTACTGGAAAGGAGATATATGTGTTTCTGTTTGTTCTTCTGGCTCATTCAGTGGCTTTTAAAACTATTAACAGTTGTATGCTTATGAGTTGCCTGACTGGGACATGGAACATCATTTCACAGTGGTTTTGGTTCTTCCTAGGACAGTGATTTCAAATGGTGGTGCTAGGGAACTTTGGCTTGGTGAATTGGCCAATGGAGCCCCTCAGGCTTTCAGCTTGTCCCATACGCTGTTCAATACATACATGAAAGTACTGGGATAGATTGTCCAAAGTTTTGAGATTCAGTGCCAACTAGAGATAAAATTTCCAGAATGTTTTAAGCCATGGGAAAAAACATTTTCCCTGGTTTTTTCCCCCCAGAAAAAATGGATATTTTTGGGGAAAATGCAACATTAGCACTTTTTGCAGCTTGAAAGTCACTGTGTTACTTAGGAACATAAAATATGACTGTGTACAATTTGATTTGGCATAACATTATCACAATTGGGATATTAAAGATTTTATTGTCTTATAGATTTTATTCATCATGCTAAAATAAAATATCCCATAATTAATTTTCTTCCTTTTTCCAATTTTTTTCAATTTGTTAGAAAAACAAAAAAGGTTTCAGGGGAAAAACCAGGAAAAAAATTTCCTGAATTTTTCTACTCCCGCCCCCCAGGCTGTCACACCTCTAGTGCCAACAGTAGGACAAGTCCTAAACCCCAGGTACCTTTAGTAGTAAAGCATGAGAAGGTTTTCTTTGTAGCCACCCTCAGGTTGCCAAAGAAGGCAGCACTGTTCCCCAATCTTATTCTTCTTGTGGCATGCAAAAACCTTTTTATTCAGATAGCCTTGGGCATTTAAGCTAGCTGCTAATGAAGATGTTTTAGCCAGCTGAATACTGTTATTTATTTATTTTTACTGATTTATTAATTTTGTATTTTTAATCTGTTGTGTTTTAATTGCATTTGGTTTTGTTTCGTTTTTATGCTGATAGATTTATTGAGTGCTCATTTTTTCACATAAGAATGACTACAAATTAAATAAATAAATGTTTACTAAGCCTGGAGATCAGTCCATCCTTTCTTCAGCTTATGGTAGTAGCAAAGCTTAACAATAAGGAATAATCAAGGTGGGAGTGAGGGCCCATTTCAGTTGTGGATTTTTGCAGCTAGGAGACTGTTGTGAGCATTCACAGCCATATTTCTAGAGCAAATTATCCACTGGAATTGTGGTTGTCTTGGATTCTGAGATGCATACATAGGGGTTCATGAGAAGGTCTACCTGAGGCTTCTCTGTTTTATGCAATTAATTACATTTTCTTCCCACATTTTCCTTAAAGCAGAGCACTCAAGTGGCTAACAACATCACAAGAACAGATTGAGCAATGAAGCTAACAACTATGTTTTGAGGAAGTAAGAAGCAGCTGTGTGTGAACAGAATGAACATATATATTAAGTATTCATTACACTTTGTATTATATTTCTCTAAGGAGCTCAGGACAGTTTACATGGTTTCCTCAAACTCTCATTTATCCTCACAAAACCATTTTGTGGTAGGTTAGTCAGAGAGAAAAGGACTGATTCAGGATCATCTGCTGAGTGTCATAGATATGCAGAGATTTTAAGTGGGTTGTCCCTCCTCTGTGTCTCACATAAACATCTTTCAAACAGTTTCTTCCTTTCCACTTTATTTCTCCAATTGATTCTCTCCCAAACTGCCATCCCTTTTCCCTTATGTGTCCTGTCTTCTTGGATTGTAAGCCTGAGGGGAGAAAATTGACAGATTAAAAATTTGTAAGCCACTCTTGGAGATTTTTTGGCTGAAGGGCATGGAATAAATGCTATAAACAAACAAACAAATAAATATTTGGCTGCTGTACTGTCTGTAGAATTTTGTCACTACCATCTAGTAGGTCTTTGAGCTGCAAAATAAACCAAGTCATCCAAAAGACAAGAAACCATCAAAGTTATGTCTGTTCTCAGCTAAAGAGAATGGCATGATTTGAATCCACCTATTTTTCCTCCTCTGCTTTAATTTGATCATAACACTAGAGTGACAATGGCAAAAGATCTGGAGTGTGTCCAACCAAACACTAGTGAGAGCTCATTGGAAGGCCTCCACCATGGTGATGGTGGCAGAGAAGAAATTGTACTTTTGTGCCACCATTGCACCTGCACAATGTTATCCAATGGAGCTGTTTTAGTCAGCTCCATTGAATAATCAGGGGCCTTTTACATTCTGGCCCACAAAAAGAAAACAAAGACCACCCAACAGCCCACTGTTAAGAATTTGCAAGATACTTTGCAAACAAAATTCCTTAATTTTGCTCTGACTTGGATGTCGTAATTGAAACAGGTCCAGTGAATATAATTTTGGTGCCTGCTTGTCCTGCATTATTGGATATGTTTCAATTTGTGCACCCTGAGGATGCAGAAAGGATCCTTGGAGTGGTACAGCCACCACATGTATACTGAATCCTTGTCCTTCCTTTTTTCTGAAAGCAGCTAGAGAGGGGCTGGCCAGGAGTGGTGAATGGCTCAGTGCAGCAAGGGAAAATGTCATTCTGCCTAAAACAGGCTGTGGTGAGGAGGTTACTAAAAAAAAGGCCTCCCTGGATCATACCATATCTGAATAATTATAGGCGTATCTCTAACATATCATTTTTGGGCAAGGTTCTGGAGCATGTGGTGGCCTCCCAGCTCCAGGAGTTTCTGGATGAAGCAGATTATCTAGATTCATTTCAGTCTGGCTTCAGGCCTTATTATGGGATGGAGACAGCTTTGGTCACTTTGGTGGATGACCTATTCAGGAAATTAGACAGGAGGAGTGTGTCCCTGTTGGTTCTGCTAGACCTCTCAGTGGCTTTCTATACCATCAACCATGGTATCCTTCTGGACTGCCTCTCTGGTATGGGATTTGGGGACAATTATGCAGTGGTTCCAGTCCTTTTTGGAGGGGTAACTCAGAAGATGGTGCTGGGGGACCCCTGTTTGATGCCCTGTCCATTGGCCTGTGGTACCCTCAGGGTTCTGTTTTATCATCCATGTTAGTAAGTAAATATTTATTACGGTCAAAGACCAGTAAACAAGAACCAGCAATATGCAAATACAAACATTTAAAAACATTTAAAACATTTAAAAGTCATAAGCAAGGTAAAGTAAAACAGAGTAAAATTGCATATTACAAATCTGGTTGGTGTTTAAATATCAGAAAACAATCCATAAAATACTTTTAAAAACATTTAAAACATTTAAAAGTCATAAGCAACATAAAGTAAAACAAGAATAAAATTGCATATTACATATCTGATAGATGTTTTAAATATCAGAAAAACTATCCATAATATACTAATCCATGGTGCTGATCATTGCTTGTCTCACTTTGATTGCTGCTGTGCAAACTTTAGCCACATTATATGTTTTAGTAGGATTAGTATCAGAGAGTAGTAGGGCAGCATAGAACTGCTCAGAGCATCCAGGATATTTGCAAAGTATTGGCCGGATGAGATCAGGTCATGTAAGTCTCTACAGAACAAGCATTGGAGAAGCACATGCTCTACAGATTCAATTTGGCCAGAGTCACATGGGCAGTGTCTCTCCAGATAAGGAATTTTCCTATAATGTCCTTCAAGGACAGCTGAAGGAAGAGCACAACATCGTGCCAAAGTAAAGGCACTATGATGTTTTGGCAATTCTAAATTACTTAAATATGTCATAGGGATTGTAAGGTATCTGCTGTATTCACTGACAATAAAGGAAGGGGACCTGTCAAGATCCATTTGATGTTCTGTATCAGTGATACACTGTTTTATAACTGCTTTGGCCTGGTCAAATCCCATATTTAATAAAGAATCAGGGGAAAGGCCCAAGCCAAAAACTTAGATGTGACTGCATGATGCCATGTAGATTGAAAGTCATTCTTCAGAACAAATAGAGCAAGCCCAATAGGACAAATGAATAACCTGAGCCAATAAATAAGAATGGCCATCCAGACTCTGGCCTCAACTCTCAAAAAACCTGTCTCCAGCTGCAGGATGGCTGCTGGAATGTAATGTCCTCCTTTGGATCTAAAGAATTTTTGTACAGCCATTGAGCTCCTCTGAGCATTGTTAGTAACATAATGTCCATGTGCTTTTCTGCTTCCTGTAGCATGAAAGACTAGGCCCAGGTATTTAAAGCAGGAGACCTGTTCTATCCTGTGGCCATCTGTGGACCAGGAGTGATCCCTAGGTTTTTTGGCAAAAGTCATAATTTTAGTTTTTTTGGTAGTTAAGCACATGGGTAGTTATCACCCATGTTGTTTAATATCAAATGAAACCACTGCAAGAAGTCATCTGGAGTTTTAGGGTGTGCTACCACTAGTATCCTGATGACACCCAAATCTCTCTCTCTCTCTCTCTCCTGACTCCAAGGGAGCTGTCTCAATACTGAAGTGCCTCTTGTCAGCAATGGACTGGATGAGGGCAGACAAACTGAAACTTAATCCAGACAAGACAGAGGTGTTCCTGGTCAGTCAAAAGGCAGATAAGGGAATAGGGACTCTGCCTGTGCTGGATGGGGTCACACACCCACTGAAATCTCAGGCTTGCAGCCTGGATGCCCAGGCTTCTGCAGTGGTCAGGAGTGCATTTGGACAGCTAAAACTAGTGCACTAGCTGTGCATGTTCCTTGAAATGTCAGATCTGGCTATGGTGACACATTCCTTGATTACATCCCATTTGGAATACTGTAATACACTCTATGTGGGGCTGCCTTTGGAAACTGTTTAGAAACTTTAGCAAGTCCAGAATTCTGCAGCCAGAATGCTAACTGGGACCAGCCATAGGGGGGATATAAGTCCCTTGTTAAAACAGCTTCACTGGCTACCAGTTCATTTCTGGGCACAATTCAAAGTGCTGGTCATGACCTAGAAAGCCCTATATGGCTTGGATCCAGACTATCTAAAAGACCATATCTCCTCATATGAACCTGTAAGGACCCTAAGATTTTCAGGGTAAGGCTTTCTCTTGCTCCCACCACCATCACAGGCTCGCTTGGTGAGGACACAATAGAGAGCCTTCTCGGTGGCTGCTCCCACCCTCTAGAACTTCCTTCCACGGGAGGCTAGGCTGCCCCCTACCTGCTTTCCTTTTGTCGGTAGACAACCCCCCCCCCATACACACCTTTTTATGTAAGCAGGCTTTTAATGGCTAACTGTACCTATGGAGACTTTTCATTGGGACATGTTTATCTTTTGTTTTTATTTTTTAACTTTTGTATGTTCAAATAATTTTAAATTGTTTTAATGATGGTGATTTAAAATGTTTTAAAATTTTATTGATTTTTAATGCTTTCTATGAGCCGCTTTCGGTCCCACTTTGGGAGAAAGGCAGCATATAAATTAAATAAATACAAAAATAAATTCAAAATAATTAATATTTCTAAATATCACTTCTTACTAAAGAAAACATGTTTATCCTATATTCCCCCCTCCACATTTCTACTGCTATGTACTTTACATTTCCCAAGATATGTTCAGTGATCCCTCCCCTCTGTATTGATATATACTTAAACAACTTACCCAATGCACATATCTGTTTTAGTCACAGCCTTTCTATAAGAAATTCTCAGAATTCTAATTTATTAAGGGTCATAAGAATGTTCATTGCTGAATCCAGAACTACAATTTACTGGGTTTCTGAAGAGGGAGAGGGACAGTGACTGCTAAAACAGTTTCAGACTGTAATGCAGATAGACCATAAAATGCATAAACTTTTCTAAACTAAAAATGCCCTCATCCCAAAATGGCTCCCATCTCATTTATTTCCACATGAATCCAAATCTCTCACTTGTGTGCGTGTGTCTCCTTTTTTAATTATTATTCTTGCACTCTTCTCGTGGGATTCTCTACTCAGTCACCATCTTTCCACTTCCCTTCACTCATAAATCCATATGATCACAGAGATCATCTGGGTACATCAGGAAGTCTGATAGTGCATAAATTGGTTTAGTCTGTTTTACCTAGGGTGTTTTAAAATTGATGTGAAGCCTGCTGAAGTCTATCATGAGATAATTCCTGGCAGTTTCAATATCCTGAGCTTGCAATCAGTTAGCCAGTTTAAAGACTGCTGTTAAAAAGATTCTCAGGGTTCATTTTAAAAAAGAAAATGAAAAAAAGAAAAACCCTGATAGCTTCATTCATATGTGTTCGCATTTCAGGCTTGTCAGTAGCTTCTGGTGAAATATGGTGGTTTGAAATGGCTAGCCTGCGGCCAGCTATCAAATTATTGCTCTCAAATCGAAAGCGCAAGATGGCATTTTCATAGATAAGGGAGGCTGGGCCAATATTCAGGCTTCAGTTTGGCACCATATAATGATTAAAATATCTGCTAAGAGGAACAGAATGTTGCTCATCACATTGCCAGCTCCGGTGTTCATGCTGTCACTTTAGGACAGAGATTCCCAAATCTCTGTGCTATGCTGATCTCTGCCAACCATCAAATTTTACCCAGACAACCACCTGTTCCATGCCACCAACTCTCAAAATTCCCAGTTGGTAGGGACTGTAAAACAACAAAGGCAATCTGCCCTTCTATTTGTTCTCCTTCGAGTATACCAAACTGCAGGGATGCATTCCCTCATAGCAATTTTTTATAGCTGTGCTAGGAAGGCAGGGGTTGCCCTGAATTCTTGCTTTTTTTATGAGGTATGGATCAGGCTTTCTGGACCATAGGATGTAAAGTGGGTCCAGCAGAAATATTTCTGTGTGTATAGCGTTGTAATAACTACACATTCTCTCTCTCTTCCTCTCTCTCTCTCTCTCTCACTCACACACACACACACACACAAACCTTAATGGTACCAAATCTAATTCTCTGAGTGGGACCACATTACAATTTTTGCACCAGCTTGTCTGTCTCAAAGATGCATTGAAGAAAAAAAAAATACCCAGGTATGAACACAGACATGCCAACAAATTCCTGCGATCATTAGCTACCTTTCATTTTGAATTTTAAGTCCTCAAGAGGCCTTCTTCCTGCTGATTGTATAAAAGTATGATCAAAAGCTATCTAAATCTTGAAATGGCTCACTGTTTGTTATGCATTTGTAACAGTATGGAGCCAGTTATTTTGGTAGTCTTCTACCTGACAGCTTAATAATTCTCCAAAATGTTCTGGAATTATTGTTGCACTAAACTTTTTTGAGAGTGTTCTCTTAATGCTGCTAGAGAATTTACCTTTCCATCCCTGTGAGAAAAAAAGTAGCAATAGTTGTCATTTTTCAGTCAGAACTAGCCAGGAATGTTCTTTCTGAGAAGATAGGAAACTATAATCATACATCCTATTTGCAAATGTTGAGAGAAAGTGACCACTATTCTATAAATCTAGCAGCATTTCAGCACAATCTGAATGTAGTAGTACATTTGGCAAAATTTAGTTGGCATATCTAGATACTTGTAATTAATTACTTTTTGTTATAAATACTTACTTTATATTAAAATATGTTTCATTTGAAGTTCTCCAAGTAGCTTGTAACCCTTTATATCCAGAGAGGGAGAAAAGCAGATGATTTCACATCCCTTCAAGGTGAAACATGAACACATCACATCTCAAGTTGAATCTTCAAGTCAATGGAAAATTTAGTGTAATTATAGCTCTGTTGGAATTAATATCTTGCCAAGATGATTTTTTTTCTCATCCTCTTCTCATTGCATGTTCTTTATTGCCCAATCCGATGAACAGTTCTGGAGGACTCAAAATATTTCCCCTTAAAGATATGTTAGTACTCCCCAAATGTAACTACCCAACCCCATTTTTTTAAAAAAAATCTTCATGACTCAGCAGAGGGTTTTTCTTTTTCTTTTATTACATTTTAGTCGTAACTTAAGGAGGGATAATCTAATTCATTTTACAGTGTAACAATAATTTTAGTTACTCATCAGTTACTGCCAAGACCTGCCACTTTGTTCTCACACAGAACTACTTCATTTTTTATAATAACATATACCTTCAAGTTAACAGTGCTGTCATGGGTACACACATGGCACCACAATATGCCAACATCTTTATGTCTGACCTTGAACAATGCCTCCTTAACTCCTATACCCAGAAACCTCTCCTCTACCTGAGGTACATTGATGATTTAGACTCATAGAGAGGACTCACTCAAGACATTCCACCAGAATTTCAACAACTTCCACACCACCATCAATCTCAGCCTGGAACTATCAAAAGATCAAGGCCACTTTCTGGATACCACTGTACAGCTAATCTGGACATCTAATCACCACACTATATTGTGAACCCACTGGTTGCTACATGTACTTACATTCTTTGTTTCTACCCTGAACAAACTACCAAATCCATAGTTTACAGTCAAGCCCTCCAATACAATCACATTGTTTTTTTTTAAAAAAGGTATTTATACCCCACTCTTCAGCCACAAAGGCTATCAGAGCAATTTACAAATTATTAAGCAATAGCAGTTTTTACACATCTACATTTCATTAAGCAGTTTCCAATGTGCATTAGCTAATTGCTCCCACAAGCCGGGTACTCATTTTACTGACCTACGAAAGGATGGAAGGCTGAGTGAACCTTGGAGCCCTCTGGAATTGAACCTACAATGTGGTGACTTGCAGTACTGGCATTTAACCACTGCACCATCTGCTGAGACCCACAAGAAAGGGACGCCAAACCCATACAACCTATTTTGGACCATAACACTGCCCTCTCAAAAGCTCTTGGTAGCAAGCATTTACTTGCCTACAGACAACCTCCCAATCTCACATAATTATTTACCTACAGTGGACAATAAAAAATAAAAATAAAAAAATGGGAAGATGGGTACAAGACCTTACCACAAACCCAGATGCCAACTCTGCCCATACATCTACTCTGAAAATCTCATCACAGGACCTTATTATGTCACCCACAATATTAGGGGTACTTTCACTTGCTCATATTTTAATGTGATATTCCATCCTCTGTCATAAGAGTAAGGGTGATTGGCAACTATAGTGATGGATGGGCCTTCAAGGATGGGCTCTTGCGGACATGTGGGGCCCAACTCATTTCCTCCCAGTGGAAACAAAGTAAACCAAGTATTTTTTTTTAAAAAAAAAAATCTCTGGGTCTGGCCCTACCCCATCTGAGCCCCATTTCTGCCCCAGGAGTCATAAGGACTGCATGAGGGGAAGAACAGGGCAAATTCCAGCATTGTTTGGACTGCAGGGCTTCCAGACAGGGGCAAAATGGGATAAATAGCCCATGTAGATAAGGCCAAAGTTGTGCTTTTATAAATTAGTGTGAGGCAATGTGTGGGGATAACAGAAGGCAGCAAATCCTAGCCCTGTGATGGGAGGGAGGGGCCTCTGGATGGAGAATCTGTACAAGTTCAGTTCATGGCAGTTGAGAGAGGCAGTGAGGAGAGGTAGTGGGGAGTGGATGCATCTGGATGATGTTCAGTGAATGAAGGAAAGGAGGCCTGATAATACCTAATATGAATTCTATTATTTGTTTGGAACTAAGCACTGGAACTGATGAAAGTATCAAATATTTGGTATCCCATTAAAAAACAATGTGAACTGCTTATTAATCTGTTAAACCTGTATCTGCCTGGCTTCCTTCACCCTGAATCAAGAGGTGGTCACACTGATCATTAAAGAAACCACTTTTAAGCAGAAGTGTTCATACTAAGGTCACCTAGAAGCCCAGGACCTAAATCCAAAAAAGCATTAAAAAGCGGGACCATAATGCAAGCTGAAAGGGACAGGCAGCCCTGTACTAGGAACTGTGGGACCAGCCTGGTTAGGCCAATGTCACAACCACCCTGGAACATACCAGGCTTTCCTATGAGTTCTTTCACAGGCTTTGTCTATTTTATTTTAACTCAAAGAAATGAAAACATACATCAACAATGCTACCTAATTAATTATTTAAGATCTTGACATTCCTTTAGTGCTTAATATCATTGATGGATCATTTAAATTTCATTCTTTTTTCTTTCATTCTTGTGTCATGAATACATTGCTGAAATACAAGGTAGTGGGTTTTTGTTTTTCACTTTTCAGAGGGAGGCAAAGGCAACCCCCTCCCCCCCCAAAAAAAAATCTTGCCAAGAAGCCCCCATGATAGTTTCACCTTAGAGTTGCCATAAGTTAGAAATGACTTGAAGGCACACATCAACAATACTTAACATACTGTGAGACATTTCCTGACTTGAGTGAATACCACTCTAAACAGCATGAAATAACTTTCTGATTTCCTTCAAATAGGGCCAATCTACTGACATCTAGAGTACAGTTTTTCCCCACTGAATTGTGGTTCACTAGAAAAGAGCAGAAAGCAGAAGAGAAGGGAAGAGAATGGAAAGGAAGGGAAAGAAAACACTCCAGTGACAAAAGCCAATAGACTGGTTGGGAGATTTTTTTTTTATCCCAACCATTTTTTTCCTTCATATTGAAAACCATACTTGATAAGTGGCTGAAACTTAGGAACATAGTTTACAACAATATAACCCCCCCCACTCATGTTTACATTGTACAAGACAAAAGGGTGGCTAGACAACTGGAATGTTCCATTGTGGTGTGCCAAAGCTATACTGTTACAAGGTGGACAAGTGGTATGATGTTCTCCCTTTTAATTTTTCCTGGTCTCTCACATTCTTTATCCTCCTATGTTTCATGGAATATCCCCATGAGGATTATATGATAATGCCCCCCCCCCCGACATGGCCAGCCAGGGAACATGGAACAGGAAACATGGCCAGCCAGGGAACAACATATTTCATACAACAAATTGGGAGAGCACAACACTATGACAGTCATTGCTCTTGTGGTCCAGACATAACTAAAATGGAGCTATAAAGGTGTGAACATATTTAGGGTTATATGAGTCTGAACTAGTGGTATTTAGGTCCCACAGAAATCACTGTGAAAAGACTGGCTTTCCTACATCACATCACATTAATTCCGAAGGGCCTAAGTAAGGACCATTGTCTGAATCTCAATCTATATCCAATACACAGTTCTAGTTTTTGAACAAAGGTGGCATACAGAAAACCCATGTTATTATATTATATTATATTATATTTACATTACTTTACACCTCACTTTTCCCCAAAGCTGCGACTCAACACACCTTACAAAATCTGATGAATTAGTCAGGATTTGCCTAAAGATATGATGCAGGCCCAGTGCTAAATTAAAATGCATCATACCGTGAGTGAACCTGTCCCATTTATAAACCACAATATGCTCATTGAAGAAAGTGAGATGAAAATATGGTGAATACAGAAGACAGCTAAGGCAAAGGTGAGGATGAGGAGGAGAGCTTGTCTGAGGGGAAAGCCTTCATTTTTCAACTCTCTTTTTAAAGCTTGCTGGGCTTCTTTGTGACCTTTGCTCTCCCTGAAAGTTTGTTTTGACCTTTGTTCTCCCTGAGCACATGGTCAGAGGGGCAGGGCTTCTGCTGAGCCACAGACCTGCCTGGGGGAGGAGCTAGCAGCCACTAGCTCTATATAACTGCTACTGCAATCTTTCCAGGTTAAACTTGGAATATCAGTGGCAAGCGCCTTGTGGCGCTCACAGTTCTAACATAACAGAGGAATAGGACCTCTTCTGACAAAGAAGGCCAACAGGCATTGGGTGGAGGGGGGATACCAGAGGAGTTTGGACAGGGAATCCCAAAGTTCCCTTTCAGTGACTACTTAAGAAGACTAAATATTCAGAGTGAGGGAGCTGCTGCAATCAACTGCAACACCTGTGGGATGTTTATCTTCTTGCCAGAGGATGTGGAGAGTTACATTTGCAGTAAGTTCAAGTTGGTGGCCCTGCTGGAAGAGAAGGTCAAGCACCTTGAGGACAGGGTATCTACTCTTCTGAATATTAGGGAGCAAGAGATTTTCTTGGAAATAATAATAATAATAATAATAATAATAATATTTATTTATACTCCACCCCTCTGTTAAAACAATCGTGGCGGCTTACAAAAATTAAAATACAATACATATAAAATATACCTAAACACCCCTCACCCCCACCCTCCCTAATAAAAAAAAATATTAAACAAATATAAATTAAAAGCAACTGTCTAAAATCACCTTTAAAAACAATAAATACAATAAATAGCCAGCGGACTCAAAGAGGCCAGGATCCCCTGAGGCTGGGATCTAATTAGGAAAGGCCTGCCGAAAGAGATCCATCTTTAGTGCTTTTTTAAAGCTTCTCAGGCTTGTTATCTGATGGATCTCGTTTGGCAGGTCATTCCACAATTTGGGGGCGATTACTGAAAAGGCCCTCTGGGAGGTTGCAGACAGCTTAGATTTTTGTGGCTGAAGCAAATTCCTCCCAGAGGACCGGAGTGCGTGGGGAGGATTGTATGGGAGGAGGCGGTTCTGGAGATAAGTTGGACCCAAGCCATTTAGGGCTTTAAAGGTAATAACCAACACCTTATACTGGGCCCGGAAACTGATAGGCAGCCAGTGGAGGGATCTTAATACTGGAGTTATATGGTCTCTCCGAGATGTTCCCGAGACCGCTCTGGCTGCCATATTTTGTACCAACTGAAGTTTCCAGAACAAGCATGAGGGCAGCCCCATGTAGAGCGCATTGCAGAAATCTAGATGAGAGGTTACCAGCGCGTGCACCACAGTCTCGAGGTCCTTTACTTCCAGGAAATGGCGCAGCTGGCGTATCAGCCGAAGCTGATAACAGGTGCTCCTGACTGTCGCATTCACCTGACTAGTCATCTGAAGCGATGAATCAAGGAGCACCCCCAGACAGCGAACACAGTCCTTAACGGAGAGCGTGACCCCTTCCAGGACTGGAGGTTGCAACCCAACTCCCGGTTTTGGGGCTGCTACCATGAGCACCTCCGTTTTGTCTGGATTTAATCTCAATCTGTTTTTCTTCATCCAGCCCATTACTGCTTTAAGAAAGAGTGAAGAAGACCATCCTGGAAGTGGAACACACTGGGGAGGTGTCTGTGGAGGAGGCAATCACCCATACACAGGAAATGAACACTTGGAGGGATGTGAAGCAGAGAAGTAAAAGGGTCAGGGCTCATTCAGCCAGGTTGAAGCTACAGAATGGATTTGAAGCTCTCTCTCTTTCCAGAGAAGAAGAGGAACAGCAGCAGTGTCAGGTCTTAGGGAACATACAGGAAACCTTGGTAGATCCAGCACATGAAGTGGCCTCAAAGGAGGAGGGTGGTGGTAGGAACAGAAGGGTGCTGTGAGGAACAGAAGCAGAAGTCTGCAGGCCTGACAAAATATCTTGGGAGGTATGCTGTCTCCTGGGGGAGGGGGATTCAAGATTTAACAGAGAGGCTGACAAGACTCATCAAGCCTTCCAACCATTATCCCTTCCTTTTGGTCCATGTGGAAACCAATGATAATG
Organism: Gambelia wislizenii; assembly: GCA_030847615.1. Lineage (NCBI taxonomy): Eukaryota > Metazoa > Chordata > Lepidosauria > Squamata > Crotaphytidae > Gambelia > Gambelia wislizenii. Next base: position 188,111,952 of record JAUMIR010000003.1, on the reverse strand, counting down.
CAAGGCATAGCCTCCAGAAGATCACAAGAGATTATGAGGCTTGTGAAGCTGAAGAACCTGGATGTACAGATAATCATTTTGTCTGTCCTTCCAGTTGAAGGGCATGGCCCAGGTAGGGAAGAAAAATACTGGAAGTGAACTACTGGCTATGCAGATGGTGCCACCAGGAACAATTTGGCTTCCTGGACCATGGGATGCAGTTTCAGGGAAACTGGCAAGAGATGGGTTGCACCTCACAGCAGTTGGTAAGAATGTTTTTGCTAAGAATCTGAAAGATCTTAACAGGAGAGTTTTAAACTGAGTTGGATCAGGGAGGGAGACAGTATTCATGAAGGCAGGAGTTCATCAAGTGCTGGAGAAAATGGCCCAAATGTTACACAAACAAGGCAAATAGTACAAGAACCCAACAGAGGGAGGAATAAAACTTTTAAAAGACAGATAGGAGGAATGGCCCATGGTCTTAGATATCGCTAAATGAATGCACAGAGCATGGGAAATAAACAGAATGAACTTGAACTTTTAGCACTGCAAAACAAATATGATACAATAGGCATCACTGATAACTGGTGGGATGAGTCTCATGATTGGAATGTACTAATAGAGGTGTATAGGCTATTTCAGAGAAATAGACCAAACAGGAAGGGTGGCAGAGTAGCATTATACATTAAGGATGTGTACACCTGTGAACAGATCCATGACTTAAATCCTGGGAGCCAGGTTGAGAGCATCTGTGTAAAATTAGGGGAGAGAGAAACAGCAGGGATGTCATGTGGGGGTCTACTACAAGCCTCCAAGCCAAACCGAGGACTTAAATGATGCCTTCCTGGAAGAGATAACTGCATACTCAGAAAGGTGAGATGTAGTACTAATGGAGGATTTCAGCTATCCTGATATTTGTTAGAAGTCCAATTCTGCCAAGAATTTAAGGTCCAACAAATTCCTCACTTGTCTTGCAGACAATTTCATTGTCCAGAAGGTGGAAGAGACAAGAAGGGGACCAGCTATTTTAGATCTGATCCTAACAAATGGGGATGACCTGGTTAATGGTGTGGAAGTGGTGGGATCTTTAGCGGGGAGTGACCATGTTCTCCTGGAGGTTGTTATACAGAGGAAAGGGGAAGCCAAGCATAGTCAGACATGCATTCTAGACTTTAAGAAAGCTGACTTCAGAAAACTTAGGGAATTACTGGGGGTGATTCCATGGTTAGGAATACTAAAAGAGAAGGGAGTTCATGAGGGATGGGAGTTTCTTAAAAGTGAGATATTGAAGGCACAACTTCCAACAGTTCCAATGAGGAGGAAAAAGGAGAGGTATATAAAGAAAGAAAGACGGATGTCACAAGAATTCCTGACTGAGCTAAAACTTAAAAAAGACATTTACAGAAATGGATAAAGGGTGAAATCTCCAAAGAAGAATTCAAACAATTAGCCAACTCATGTAGGGGAAAAGTCAGAAAAGCTAGAGCACAGATGGAGCTCAAGCTTGCTAGAGAGGTTAAAAACAAGAAAAAGGGCTTTAGATTTTCCTTCAGTTTTTTCCGGGCTGTGAGGCTGTGTTCTGGAATAGTTTCTTTCTGACATTTCACCTGCATCTGTGGCTGTTATCTTCAGATAATAGTTGGATAGGAGTGAATGTGGAGTTTATATGCTGTGAACCCCTGTTGGGGACTATATGTAAATTTGTGTAATTGAATGGTTAGTTTCTGGGTATAGAAATGCAAGGCTCATTAGTGTCTGTTTGGCTAATGGTTGGTTGATGGGCCATTATCTGCTGGAACTCCCCTGTCCCTGGGTGGAATTCCTTTGCAACTGTTGAGTTTTGATTCTATTGTTCTTCAAAACTGAGAGCCAGGTTTTGTTTACTTTTAAGGTTTCATCTTTCCTGTTGAAGTTGTCCACATGTTTGTGGATTTCAATAGCTTTCCCATGCATTCTGACATGAAAGTTGTTGTCCTGGTCCAGAATTTCTGTGTTTTTCAATAGCATTTTGTTTCCAGGTTGGTTTATCACATGTTCTGCTACTGCTGATTTTTCTGGCTGGCCCAGTCTGCAGTGTCTCTCATGTGCCTTGATTCGTGTTTGCACATTGTGTTTAGTGGTGCCTATGTAAACTTGTCCACAGCTGCATGGTATGCAGTAAACTCCTGAAGCTGTGAGCGGGTCTGTTTTGTCCTTCGCTCAGCGTAGCATTTCTTGGATTTTCTTGGTTGGTCTGTAGATTGTTTGGAGGTTGTGTTTCCTCATCAGTTTCCCTATTCTGTCTGTGACTCCTCTGATGTATGGTAAAAATACCTTTCCTTTGGGTGGCTGTTTTTCTTCTTCATTCCTGTGTTGTTGTTTTTTTTCTGGCTCTGGCTGTTCTTGTGATGTGTGATCTGGAGTAAGCATTAGCCTGTAGGGCCCAGTTTAGGTGCTCAGTTCATCCTCCAGGTAGTGGGGTTCACAGATCCTTTTTGTATGGTCTACCAATTTTTTTTTTTTGTGCTTCTTTTTTGTCCTGGGTGATGATTGGAGTTCTTGTGGAGGTATCTGCCCATGTGTGTGGGTTTTCTGTATATCTTGTGGCCTAACCATTGGTTTGGTTAGCAGATGACTAGGACATCCAAGAATGGCAATGTTTCTTCATTGACTTTTTCCATTGTGAATTGGATATTCGGGTGGATGCTGTTCAGATGGTTCAGGAATGAGACGAAATCTTCTTCTCTGTGGTTCCAAATGGTGAAAGTGTCATCCACATGTTGGAACCATGTTGTGGGCTTTTTTTTGGTGCTGTTTCCAGGGCTTGCTTTTCAAAATGTTCCATGTAAAATTTGCTATCAATGGGTTCAGGGGGTTGCCCCATCTATCTGTTCGTAGAATTCATTATCCCACTGGAAGTAGCTTGTGGTGAGGCAATGTTTGAACAGGGCTGTGATGTCCTCTGGAAATATTTGTTGCATGAGTGCCATGGTGTCCATTATGGGGACTTTGGTGAACGAGGAGACCATATCAAATCTGATCAGTCTTGATTAATACTTAAAGATATAGTATGCTAAGCACAGTCTGGCAGACAAAGTACAGTCTTGAAACTTGTAGTTTGCAACTTGTGTTTTGTCAGTTTTAGGGTCTGATTTAAAGCCCCAGATAGACAGACAGACAGATTTACTTGGTGTGTGTTGCATTTAGCAATCTATCTTTACTAGTTTGGTAAAATTAGGGTCCATCATTATCATCATATCTATTTTGATATGATATGATGATGATAGAATAAAACCTAATATTGTCTGTCCTCAAGAAGGGCTGTGACCTTAAAGCTCCCTATGGGATGTGTCAGCATTTGCCACTCCAGCTTGTGCTGCTATAGACTTCATATATGCCTCTTCTGTGAGTGACAGATATTGGAGTTGTAAATCCCTGTGCTTGTTATGGCCATTTTTAATCATCTGTTTTCTTTGGGAGAAGGAAAATATAAAACCCATGTGGATGATAGATATAACTTAACTGTGCATGTGACCAGGAAATCTCTGTGATCGTCCCACAGAGACTTCAGTAGCATTGTGCAGGATTAAAGGAAAGGGCTTCACTTTCCTTGAAGTTGTGGGGCCCCTTGGCATCAGATAGTCAGTGTACTGAATACAAGACCTCAGTTGTTGTGTACATAAAGCAAACATCCTCTGTGCTGGTGTGGAAATGAATTGCTTCAGTGGATTCTTCTCTTCTTAATGCTTCTCAGGTGGCACAATGTGACATTGGCAGCACACAAAGGGTGCCTTCTGCCTGTTATCAGTGATTTATAACAGCTCCTACTGGCACCCTTTCAGCTGCCACTTAGCACAAAGCCATGCTTGCGTGACATTTAAAGGGCCTGCATTAATACAGCCAGCCAATCAATGGCAGTTGCCCCTTCCACAAGGACACTGGTTCGTTACCATTACCTGATGCTGTCAACAGAAAATGATACGGGAATCACAGAAGCTAAAATGATGTCAATTTGATCATAAAGGAGACCAAGGAAAAAAGAAGAAACAATGCTGATATATATAGATAGAAAAGTAACAAGCAAACAATCCTTGGCAGTTCAGCAAGACTTTGTCCCACAGAAACCAGAGTTGAAAATCAGTGATTCGAAATCCAGCAGTCTGACACATGGGATGAAGATCCTTGTTTCCTTTCAATTAGAATCTAAGAGTGATTTTGGCATAAAGAAAGTCTGGAATAGATAAGAAAGAATGCTGCGAAACATTTTTCCTCCCAGAGGTCAGACTCTTTCCTTGTGAAAGGAAGAGAAAGGAGCAGCAGCAACAGATGCAAAGAGATAATTTCCAAAAGGCTGTTGTGTCAGTATATTGCAGCTAAAGATAAATTTCTCAATTCTTTGCTTGAGAAATTTCTGCATGAAAAATGGAAAAATGAAATTTAAATTCTAGAGCTATGAATAACGTGTGGGAGAGAGGGCGACAACACTATTCTTTGATGGGCTTCGGGGATGAGTTATCATTTCACAGTAGGACCATTAAAAACAAACCTCTAGCTCTATTGCCTGACTCCCAATGTAGTTTTGCTCTAGGTCATTCTTAATAAAATGACAGCAGTCACCAAAATGGTGACTGTATGTGGTAGATATCACACCGTGAATTCTGCTGTCCGTCTCTCTGTCTGTCTACCTATATCTAGATTTAGGTTTGTACATATACATATATATATATATATATATATATGTATATTAGCTATACCTGCTGTAACATAAACCGGGTATACACCCCTGTGGTATACCCTCCACGCTACACAGGCCACCCCCGATGCCACCCCACATGCCCTGCAGGCACACGGCACCTCCCCGCATGGTCCCCTTGCCACACAGACACATGCTGGACCCCATGCAGGGCTCCGTGCCCTGCAGACACATGCCACCCCCTGCACAGCCCACTGTACCCCACAGGCATATGCCTCCCCCAATGCCACCCCCTCTGTGTCCTGCAGGCACATGCTGACCCCCTGTATGACCCCACCCTGCACCCCACAGGCATACACTATCCCCCCGTGGAGCCCCCACCTGTGCCCTGCAGGCACATGCTGCCCCCCCTGCCCCCCTCTGGAGGCACACATCACCTGCACACACTGCATACACACACATGCTGTACACACACAGAGGACACTATATCCTCCATGGTACTCATACCCACCATGCCTGCAACAATGGAAAGCCCCTCTGTCACTGCCATGTTTAGAGAAGACTTAAACTTTATGTTCCCACCCCCAGTGTGCTGATTGACTGCCCAAGTAACACCTTTTGATTGGTTGGTAAGTTTCCTAAGCAGCCAATCAGCACACTGGAAATGGCAACGTACCCAAGAGGATTATATATAAAGATGTATATGAATATAAATATTATCTAAATCTATATCTATGCTTGCTTTAAAACTGGATGTATACTAAAGCATTTTAGGACAGAAGTGATAGTCACTGAGGCAACATTGTTGCTTGCGTTGCCACTGACACAGGAGTTCTGTGCCATCAAAGGAGCACCCCATATACTGCTTCAAGAATTCTTCCTGTCAACATTTGCTTTTTGTGAATGGGATAGTGAATTTGAGAGGATGGGATGCATTTGGACTCACCTCTTGCTATAAGTGTCATTTGCCTCAAACCTCTGGGAAGTTTTGCTTCATTGTTGAAATTCTGGGTTTCTGAAACATTTCTCAGAATGTTGTGGCACCCAAAATGCTAAGAAATGTGATAAGAAGCTACATAAGTGTGTTCATTTGTTCAAGTGTTGCTACTTCTCCACAAAGCCACCCAAAGTACTTTACAATGTATTCAATGAACACCAATCAAAGCATGATTGCCTGAATTCTGTTGGGTAGTCCCAACAGGAATGGACCCATTAAAACAATGGGATTTGCTCACTGAGTTTTATAGTGTATTTGCTTGCACACACTCAGTTCAGTCTTAGACAGCCTTCTTCAGGTCACCCTGTTGACTGAGGTTCAGTTGGTAGGAACAAAGAACAGGGTCTCAGTATTGGCTCTGAAGATATTGGATGCCCTCCCTAGACAGGCCCATGTGGACTCATCACTGTTTCCCTTTCAGTGCATAATAAAGACTTGATTTAAATTGGCTGTTACAGAAAGATATACAGTATCTTTCTGTTTCCTCATTCTATTCTTATAGCATTTTACAATGCTGTGTGTGATTGTCTTGTTTGTATCTGCTAGCACTGCAGAGTTTCCCAAGTGTAATAAAACAGGATACATATTTTAAAATAAATAAATAAAAATAACACAATAATAAAAACCTAGGTACTTATTCAAATGTAACTCATTGAAAGGCAATGTGATTGTCAAGACTTTATCCTGGGCATGGGGGAAAAAAACCTACATAGTGACAGCATTCTGTAAGGACAGATTCTGCTTAAAATAGGATGCCATCAAGGTGAGAAATGACAGCTGGACTTTAATTTAAAAGTGAGAATTGGAAGGTCTCTTAAAGAAAAGGTAGATCTCCTGAATACATAGTGGATGGCATGTTGTATTACCTGAAGGAAGTAGACTTCATTTCTCTTCATATAGGTCAAAAACACTCCTGGTCATGAAGTTATTGCAGTGTTTAAGTGAAGGTTGAAATGGTTTGACATTTACTTCAGGTGACATTACATCATCTGCCAAGCAGATTCGGCATTTCTGATATTGTTAATCATTAACTTTGATCATTGCCCTTATTTCACTTCTGGAAAGATATCTAGGGTGTCAAACACTTTTATACATACCAATTATTGACAAAGCCAATAATTGACAATATATATATATTTGCATAAGGAAGAAAAAATGTGCCCTCAAACCAATCTTATTTGCTGTACTGCACATCATATACCCCAACCTTATACAGAGTAGCCTTTACAGGACATCACAACTGCATATATGGCCCAACACATTGTTGAGATGTAAAACTCCTATGTCAATAATACCTAATATATTCAGTATTGAATAGGGAACTTGAAATTACACATGCAATTCTTTTCTAATTTTCTTCTCAAAGGAAGCAACAAATACTTTTAGCATTTTTCTTCTCTCTGAAAGAAAGCCTTTAAAAACCTGTACAGTTTTTGAAGACAATTAACAATTCAGGATATAGTCAATGCATAATTTGCACATGGTATTTTTATACAGCAATACACCAAGCTTTCTTGACACCTAGGAAACTTTATTAAACTATTTTCCAAATATTTTTGAATTTTTGTCCCATCCCTAAACTTGATGCATGTACCCCAGAGGATTATAAGAAGAAATGTGGAGACAGTAAAGGAGAGAGAAAGAGAAAAAGAGACAGAATAAAAAAATATTAGATAGATAGATAGATAGATAGATAGATAGATACCATAGAAACACACATCAAGTTCAACCCTTGCTGGATTTAATACTGCTGAATATGTCATCACCATGCCAAGGATATCCACTATACTTAATAAGGGGTAAAGAGCTACAGTGAGTAAGCCCTAAAGTTAACTTTGGGGCACTCTAAATTTCAGGACAGTGGCTCCGATGAGACATCGCAACATTGCATGTGAGTGTGTTACTGGGACACAAGGCACTGAAAAACATGTCCCTGTCCCCTGTTTCAACAATAAACATTAAACAGACAGACAAATGTATACAGAGTTTGTCATCTGAACTTCACAATAAGTTTTCATCCCTTGAAAACCATGTAGCCATACCTTCTGTACAGTGTCTTTTATGAGCTGGCATGCCATCCCAAATATCACAGTCCCTCATTTGAGTGCCAGACACTATTAGCCATATTGTCCTGTTACCCAAATTCCATGGGTTCTGTGAAGAACCCACTCATGTCCAGATATTAATATGGGGAATTTTAATTAGCTCAATATGGTAGAGAGAGGTTGGGTAACTGTGGGATCTTTTTACCTGTGTATACCAGTACTCACAGATAAGACTCCCAGTCAGGAAATAAAATAAAAATGTTTTTTAAATTGAAAAATAGTCTCAGAAACCACACGTACACTCAGGCTTCAAGGAGTCACACAAGGCTAGTGAATAGAGTAGGAAGTATTGGGAGAGAGGGATAGATTTCAGGGTGATGGGATATACTATACCTATCCAACAAGCAAAGATTTGTGTAGCAGAAAGTACTTAGAATGCAGTTCTGAGGGTCATGCATCCAACTGGCAGAGTATCCAGGTGGGAGAAACTGAAAACACTTTGGTATTGTTCTGGGGTGATATTTATAGTCCATATTCCCCCTGAAGGGGTGTTATGAGTGGAATACAATGTTTGCTGGAGTTTCCCATAATTAGATAATGGAAGCTCCAGTTGTCTTAATTATTGCTAATGGCTGAAACATTAAAACTGATGGGCATCACACAACCGTCTATGGTTTTGAGGAAAACTGTGAGGGAAAACCAATTTTGCAAGGCAAAGCATGCCTGGCCACTTTGACTGAATTAGTGAATGACTCACTTTCATGTATGTCCATGAGAATTAGCCCATTCCCTCCCTAATTACTAGTCCAAAGGGGGGGATTTCCACATAATTACTAACCTGGAGTATCTTTTAGGAGTTTGGGATGGCTTCTTCCTTAGGTTTTCTAAACATACCTTGAGTCCTTGTATTTGGGAAGCCCTGGTCTATTGCCAACCACAGGCATGGTCAACAAATAGACCAATTTATGAAATATAGCCAATTCATGAATTATTGAAAGGGAGGGGGTATCAGGACAGGTAGCAATCCTATGCCAACAAAGGGCAGCATTTATTTATATTGATAAATGAATAAGAAATCAAGGTTGTTCACACCAGAAAACCTTTAGCCATTCCAAATAAGATACCCAAAACCTACAGGGAAGTGGTCTTATGTGATGCCACAACATTTCCTTAGACCTAGTGCTTCAGTGAGATTCAAAACACATTCAGGCATGCTGGCCCATTAAAATAATGTCCAATATAAACATAGCTGACCATGGAATGGTGGTATGCCACCCTATTCATCTGAATATTCAAAAGAATGACATATGTACAGGGCATACTATCATGTCTGACGCAACTGCTGATTTGGTCATTGTTGAGAACACATGTGCATGTCCACTGGGTGAGTTATCTACTTGTAAATTTCTGGGAACAGGAAAAAAAGATGTTAGTTTGGGACACTTGGAACACATTTCCTGAAGCTGCATCTGCATTTCTGATACTGACAAAAGCCCCAGTATATATTACTAATATCTGAAAAGTTGCAGTACTTCTGTATGACAAAACCAGTGGATTGTGCAAAGTAAAGAAGGCAAAGCAATAACCATTTTCAAGAAGGTTACAATCCCTGTAGACTACTTCACCAGCACAGATGGCTCTCAGATAACACACAATGTGCACCATCTGTCAGGATATATATATATATACACACACACACACATATATATATGGAATATTATATCAAAGAGATCGGACTTACAAAATCCTGTGAATGGATTGGGAGATGAAATGTGGATCTCAACAACAACCAAAGAGGATAATACTTAAGCAAAATCAGGACTGTATTTGAGTAGATACATGCAACTACAGGAACAAACAGGCATGTGAAGCCCTATGCAAGTGTTATTAACTATTAATTCCACTTGGCCACCACAAAGGAAATAATTCAACTTGGACAAGAAAAGTGACATTATATACTCCACAAAGTCAACTCTGTCATAAACACAACAAATATCTATGTTTCCAGTTCTGATCTATCCATAAAGTAAAAACCAACAATGGCAGTGATCATATTTATGTCGCAAAAATCAATTAATGTCCCACACAGTAATAATTTTCACATTTAACCAAGACATTTGCAAGTTTATTTTGAACCAATTCATATCTAGAGTTAATTAGGTCTGTGATATTTATATTAAAATGACCCCCCAGAGCAGCATTTTTAATGTTGCTTTCTAGCAAATTGTTTACCTGAATATTTATTTAAAAAGCTGTTCTAGCTGTTATACTACATTGTGAACATAGACACACCTTGTTTTTATATTTCTGAAGATTCAATTGAAACTTGTTATCTAATTCTATTGGGACATTACAGTAGCTACTCGGTAACAACAACTTGGGACATTTTCAGACGCCTCTTGCCACGCAAGCAGCCTCCAGAGCAGTAACGAGGCTGCTGCGTGGCAAGGGGTCCATTTTGGATGACGCCGTTTCTCTCTTGGCATCGTCCATGACTGTTGCTGCTAGCATTGAAGGCGGCCGCACTATTTTTCACTCACGGAAGTTGTCCATGCTAGCCACAACAGTTCACGGATGACGCCAAGAGAGAAACGTCATCGTCCAAAATGGACCCCTTGCTGCGCAGCAGCCTTGTTACTGCTACGGAGGCTGCTTGCGCAGCAAGAGGCATCTGAAAATGTCCTTGATGTGAATAATTCTTGTTTATATTTAACAATATAAAAATTAAAGTTCATTTATTTCAAAACAGAAGTAGATGTGAACAGGGAATCCATAGCAGGAAATACTGAGCTTTACCATAGTACTTTTTTAGAGCAAGTTAGGGAAAGGAAAGAAATTTGTTTAGGTCAATTCCCACTCCTGTCACTAAACTTGCTGCCACTGTTGAATTATCAAAGAAGTCCCAAAAATTCTGCGAATGCATTCATGAACACACACAATTCAAGCAACACCTTCCACTTCTTTCATTCATCTGTCATCATACATTCTCTCTTCCATTCTCTCTCTCTCTTTCTCTCTTTCTCTCACACACACTTAAGCAAGCAACCCCCAGTACCAACACCCACAATCCTTCCATCCATCTTGTCTCCCACTATACATTTCTTTTCATTCAATGCAGTCCATCCCATTCCTTGACAGAAGCACATGTATTAATACTTCAAAATATTGTATAAACTATAGTAAGTCAGCATTTGATTACTGAACATTGGAATACTTCTAGTAACTGTCTTATGTGGCTAAGGAATAACAAGGCAGTTTTAAAAATCCACTGCTAAAACCTCACCCTTTCTTGTATCAAAGGCAACAGATGCATATTTCACAATCAGATGTTATCAAATTAACAAAATGGGAAAATATTCTAAATGACTTAGTTTTTACAAAACAGGAACCAAACTTTTCTCTGAATTCCAGATAAGAAGCATCTTTTTGCTAGACATGATACCACTTATTTTGGTTTCATCAGAAAGCTTTATTGCCAGGAATGCAGGAAGCATACAGTACAAAGTCATTGCTGAGACTGAGAACCGAATGGATACACTCTAAGTTAAAAGCATTTTACAATCAGCAAAATCTGGCAGGCTGCATAACTATTGGTTGTCCATCATTCACTGACACAAGTATTCCTTAAACCAAAAAGTTACCATCTTCACAGTGGCTCTAGGCTTGAAACTAAAACTGTTGACTGCAGATTAACAAAGCAAAGACCAAACAGTTACACATACATCATTTCACCCTACACAAACTGCTATGCACACTTTATACCAAGGCCACGGGAAGTGGAGAATAAAAATAAGTATTTCAGAAATATTGGTGTAATTCCTTATAATATGCTAAAAACTAATTAAATTTTCAAAAAATAATGTAACCCTTAAACAAACAAACAACAATCCCACAAGAGAAAATAGGTGTTTTCAAAAGGAATCAATTTATTTTATATTTCTAAATCAAAATATCAGATTGGGACTTTGTTACTTAAAAGAGTCCTTCTCCCTATCTCTATCCCTCTCACTGGCTTCTCTTCACAAACGAAGATTCAGGAAGGACTCATCCCGCGCTTTCTGCAAGCGCGCTGATGACTAAAAAGGCCAATCTGAGATAGACAAGTCCGGTTGCAGAAAGCACAGCAGAAGGTTTCCTTGAGTGATATTTCCGGGTTGTGATTTTTTCTGCGTTGTTGTTTCTCTTCAAGACTTGTTTGGTGTGAGTTCTCAAATAAGGCTGCAGCATTGTGGATAGTGTGTCTCCATGCCTCCCGATGTGAGGCCAGATATTGTGCCTAAAGACTGAGATCTGGAGAAGCCTTCCTCTTTGGAAGGAAGCAATACACTGCACAAAGACATACATAGACACATGCTTTCATTGAATGTATGGAGATGTTAGTGGTTAGTGGAACATCATTTACTAGTCATCACAAAGCATGGATATGCAAATATAGCAACCACAACCATGTGGTCCGTAGTGGGAAGTTGTGTATTCTGAATATATGCATTTGAGTCCCCCCAAAATCAAACAAATTGGATCACCAATTTTTGCCATCTGACCAAAAGGAAAGCATTCCAGTTACAGCAATACATTTCTGTGTGGGTGTCAAGACTACTACTCCAATCAATTATCTAAAATAAGTTATGGAATCACTGGTGGATCTGAGTAACATATTTTGGCCACTGATTTCTAAGCCATATCCATCAGATTTCCTCATAAATCTAATTCTTAGCACTTATTTTCAATTTGGGAATCTACACTTAATTAATTAGCCAACACACATTGGGAACTGCTTAACACAGTGTAGATGTGTAAACAGCTATTGCTTAAAACAATTTGTAAGCCACTCTGATAGCCTTGTGGCTGGAGAGCGGGATATAAAAAACTAATAAATAAATAAATAAATAAATAAATAATACATTTCTAAACCTCACAAAAGCATGCTGAAATTAATATGGATGTAGCATTGAAGCAATGACTGCAGAATAAAAATTACCAACGTCTGGAGTACTTAGCACGCATGCAGACTATGTGATACATACACTTGTATTTCTGAATTTGTTAAAAAAATAGATTCTGATTGTGTTTTGTTCATAGTTTATAGTTTAAATTTGAAGGATAGCATTACTCAGGTGTATTCTACACATAGATCATTTTAAAAAAACACAATGTAATGCAACTATCTACAAAATTTGCACATTTTTGATAGTTGGGAAATAAAAAGCAATTAGATTGTCAAAATAAAAGCAGAGTGTTGTTGTTTTTTTCCATTGCAATACAAGGAGAAATGTCTGCGGTGGCAAGGACATTACTGGCAAACATGAAATCAAAAGAGAGAAAGAGGTGGTGGAGGAGGAGGCAGCAAGTCTCTGAAGGTTTATGAGTTCATTCACAAGGAAATGTAAAAGATTTGCCACTGCCCCCAACAACTTAAACTTGACCACTAATTTGAGGTTGCAATGGTGAAGCCACTAAAAATGGCCTTTCCTTTGACCTATAAATTGTTGCTCTGGCTATAAAATATATCTGTACTTACTAAACAGAATGTCACTACAACACTGTGAGTATCCACTCAATCTCAGAAGCTACCAGGAATGTAGCATGACCCGTCCTGATAACATCTTGCTGATTCCTCCTGCAAATTTAAGGTCACTCTCAAGAAAGCATTTTTCCATCTAGATTTAAACAGTATCTAGATTTTATTTCAATTTAAACAATAAAATTAAAACAAAGAAATAAATATACAAGCAAATGAAAAACATATCAATAATTTTAGAAAAAAATGAAGAAAAAATGTTATCAGAGGTAAGTGTAAGGATAAGTTGTTGTTCTCTTAGTTTTATTTTTACAATTTATTACATTTCCATTTCAACTTTATCCAGAATAAGGTGGGATGCCTTCATATAACTAGTATACAACGACTTGGCATATAAGACGACCCCCAACTTTTCTAGTTAAAATATAGAGTTTGGGATATACTCACTGTATAAGACTACCCCTCTTCCAATGCACACTATTTTTTTTTAAAAAAAAAACAGATTTGGTTTCCCCCCACCTAGCCATCCACCCCTTCGTGCTTTCCCAAAACACACTGGGGGTTGCCAGCCCCATTGTGGGTTGGGGAAGAATGGGAGGTGGCTGGCAAGCCCCCTCCCACCCAGCCAGCCACACGCCTGCACTTCCCCAAACTGCGATGGGTCTGGCCAGCTCCATCACAGGTTGGAGAAGTGTTGGAGGTGGCTAGCAAGCCTCCCCCCATCCAGCCAGCCACACCTCTATGCTTCCCCAACCGGCAATGGGGTTTGCCAGCCCCATTGTGGCTTTGGGAAGCATGGGGGTGGCTGGAAAGCCTCCCCCCATCTAGCCAGCCACTCCTCCACCCTTCCAAAAGCCCCGATGGGTCTCAGAAGTTTCAGTACCCACCCTATAAGATGACACCTGGTTTATAAGATGACCCCCGACTTTTGAGAAGATTTTCCTGGGTTAAAAAGTCATCTTATATGCCGGGAAATACAGTATGTCACTGCATAGGAATAACAAGGTAGTGATTCTTCCGAATAAAGGTCTTGTGAGCTGGGTATCCTGGGAGATTGCCTGCTGGCTTGTCTAGATGGGTCATTTACCCCATCTTACCCATGTCTTAGAGTCCTGTAGTCCAAATGGCATAGGGCTTTTGCCCCATTTTGTCCCCAGGCAGTCCCCACAACCCACAGTGCAAAGACCATGGAGGAGGAGACAGGGCAAGGCCTGTTAAACCATTATATTAAAATACTTGGGGAAAACCTCCTTAGCCAGAAAAAATAACTGGATTGGGCCCATACTGACCCACTGCTACAGCTGCCGTACACATCACTCTCTCCAAAGCCAGGATGAAGTCCTGCACAGGATGTGACCAAGGCTGGTCACATGCAGGGACCCTTAATCGTGTGCTGTGGGCTGGCTTCAGAGAGTTTGAGGTATATGGCAGCAGTGGAGGATGTAGAGACAAGCTGGCATGGCAGTCAGGATTCCATCTTGTTTAATTCAGGTTTCTGGGTTTTCTTTGCAAACAAAGATTCAGAAAATGTAATTATTCAGGTAATGGGGGAGGAACAGGAGAGATCCACAGCCAGAATATGCCAGCAGAGAGCCAGCATATTCTGACCTGTGTAGCTGAGCCCTGTGTTATATTTCACCTCAGAGCAAGAGATTTGGGTCTGGTCAGTTCAGTAGTGAGCATCGCTGGCCATTTTGCATACCTGGTCACCACTTATCCTGTTTGTCACTCAGAAGGTCATGGTGGTGATGGAGGGTCAGAGTTGCTTCTCCTTTCTTAGAAAGTGAGATAACTTAGGTTGTTGCTGTTCTTCACTCCATAGCAATAATCCCATCTACTAGATAACTGCATCAATAGCAAAACAATAATCTTGAAGAAAATCATTGGGAATGAAAGATGTTGTATTATCTCCATCCCCCAGAGATGCCATCTTAGCATGGAGGTGATGTCTGTGGGATGTGGTGGGACAGGGGAAGAGTTTGTATGTATATTTCTGTATGTGTATGTGTGTGTTCATGGGCATTTGAATGTGTACAGCCCACTATCTTCCATCACTTGGGACCCTTGTGGCACAGAGTGTGATCAGCCTTGCTCTAGTAGATGCAAAAGAGATTCTAACTATCTAGCTCTCTAGAAACCTATACCTTCAGGTCAGGTGAGCTCACAGTATAAGGCAGATTCTTTCATCACTTTGTAATCTATAACCACCTTACTTTTTGGTGTATGATACAAACATAAATACACACCAGCACTCAGCCACCCAACACACATGACCATGGAGCACTATTGACTGAAGTTTTCTCTATATAAGACTATGAAATGCAATAGAGTTGTGCAAGGTGACAGATTGGAAAGAGCAAGTTTGGCACAATTAATTTTCTATGGGTGCGGCTAAGGTATCTCAGCTGGGAAACTGACTGGTTGGCCTTGAACAAGTCTCTGCCATTCATCCTGGACTACCTTAGAGGTATTTTGAAAAGATAAATGAGTTAACCTGCAAAGCATTATGAACACTAGACAATTCTATGCAAAGACAAGATAAGAAACTCTAGACTAGCTTGTTCTTATGGGTTAAAATGAATTGCAGGAATTCTGTACATTGTGCCATGAAAATAATCACATACACTAACCCTCTCATAGATCTTCCCAACATTATCCATATTCTAAAATGATTATGTCATAGACTCAACATTTCTCCCAAAGGAATTAGGATATTTTTTTATGTGTGCATCAGAACTGTGTATCGTAATTCATTTAAATTTATGTGAGATTAAATTTACCCATTGCTTAAAACAAAGACTGAGCTGAGAAGAAAAAAAATATACAAGTGGCTCTCCAGATGGTATCATCATGGTGGCTGGGTTGGCAAAGTCTGTGACTAACTCTCACAACTTTCATTGCCAATTCCAGACTCTGAAGGTATTATGCTTACTTCGCATATGTCTGGTTACTATGGTCGTGGCATTTGGACAAATTACTATTTCCTGTTGCCTAGTTTCCACTTTTAAAAATAATAGCTAGATATGAGTGAGATGTTTGTTTGGTTTGGTTTGTTAGAAAATTTCTAACTTAATTGTGATATCCCAGCTGATTTGAACTAATCAGTTCCTACCCGAACAGAGCCTACAAGAAGACCTGAGCAACCTGTGACCTTCCCAGCTGAATGCAGCCCCTTAGGCCAATAAGGTGATTTAAGATAAGGCCAGTGTAAGCATGCCTGATTTAGGGAAAAAATGTTGGCAATTATAGTAGCCAAGGTGGGACTAGGCTTTTAGACCCCTCAGACAAGTGTAAGAATTAGGACCAGTCTTCTTTTTAAAAAATGTGAAAGAGAAAGTAATAACCTGACAGCATCTCTGAAATAAACTGGATTTCATCATGGTGAGTAAATCTCAAAGGTTTTTAAACATATTGTCCACACCAGAGAGCTGAAAGCCTCTTTGAAATCTGATGGGAGTCCATTTCAAGAAAACATTCATTACAGTTGCACATAGGGGCTTTTGTCCTGTTCCAGCACCTGTTTGAGGGGTTCTTTTTCTCTGAGCTATTTTCAGCAAAGGTAATTTTCCAAAGATACACAAAAAGCATGGACTACTTAAAGAAAAACTTTCTACCGCACTGATGCTGAAATCATTTTTTTCCCACCATCAGATCCCCAACAGGTGTTAAGCTGTTTTCCAGCACTAATTTAGTTTAACTGATTGCCATCAGCCATCATCTGCAACCAATCAATTTGTCCCTGTAGATAAGGCCAACTATGGCCTTGTGTAGATTAAGCTGGGTGTGTTAATGACCTGTCATGCACTGTGACTTGTCCAGGAGCAAGAGGGGTACTATGCTGATAAAAATAGATTGAGAGAAGACATTTGCTCTGGTAGAGTGAACACTAAAAACAGACAATGAAATATATCTTTCTTCTTCTTGAGGTGAGAATGCATGTTAAGAATAACTGAGTAAAGAAGATCAATACCATGCTATTGGTGGAGTTGTTCATATTTTGTATCCTTTATGTGTAGTATATGCTCTAGTTCAAAACAGGTGGCTGGGTTGACATAATCTGTGACATTTCAAATTACAAAAAAAAAAGTTTCTAGTCCTTATTGATGCAAAGAATACTTTGAAAATGCAAAGGTACTTTGTAGTACTCTGGTAGTCATATTTTCAGTAAACCTCACTTAACCTTACATAAGTCACCAATGAAAACTACCTGTGATTCATCAATTACATGGCCCCAACACTAGAAAGAGGTTGAAATGGCAGGAGCAACCCAAGAGGTTTTGCTGCCTGGGGTTGAAAAAGCAATAGGCCCCCCCACCACCACCAAGTTGGGGACCATAATACCTAAACCTAGCCAAGTAATTTTTGCACATTATGCAAAACTAAACTAAACTAAAAACCAAAAACCACAAAAAAACCACCCCCAAAACAAATCCCCCCAATAGTAAAAAGAGAGTCACAACAAAGAAAATATCTAACAGTATGTTGCTCTTTTGTGACACTCAAAATCTGCTGCCTGAGGTTGCCACCTCACACTGTCTAATGATAGGCCAACCCCAACAACTTTCCCTTCAGGGTTTTCAAAACAGAGAAAGAAAAGCAGCAGCACAGACCAATAAGCTAGAGGTAGAAAATAAAGTGTTGACAATCATATCAGAATACTTGGGGACAGCAAAGGTTGGTCTGATACAACCCTGATTGCTCTCTTATGAGTCTCTAACAGGTCCATAATACAGTTCAATAACAATGCAAAGGGATTTTTGTAAATCTTTGTGAGAATCATTTGCCCCTCCAGATGTTGCTGAACGGCATCTCCCTGTGTTCCTCACTACTGAAACAATGAAACCTGCCTGCACATTGATTTATCAAACTCCCACTAACTCAATGGGTGGTATACTGGTTTGAGTATAGCGCTAGGACACTGGGAGACTCAGCTAGGGAAGCCCACTGGATGAACTTGAGCAAGTCCTCATACTCAAAAGGAGACTATGACAACCTAAGTTCATGTTGACTTGAATAAAAACACCAATAACACTAACTCTGCTTCAGATTAACAATTAGATTTTGCTCAAGAATAGGAATTAGATGACCCTCCAAATATTATTGAAGTGCAATTTCCCACCTTCCTTGTCTTTGGCTGTACTGAGTATGGCTGTTGGGAATTTTACTTCCAAAAACACCAGGAGGGCTGCAGGAGTCCCATTTCTGCTATAAATATATCAAACTGTCCTATAACTAGACCACCTAGTCCACAAATATCTACCCTGATTTACTCTGGTTCTTCAAGTTTTCAAGCAGATGTCCTCCCTGGTCTTGTCAGAGGAATGGAGATGCTAGAGATTGAACTGGGGACATTCTGCCGATGAAGTATTTATATTACTACTGGTTTGTGTTTGTGCTGTTTCAAGTTTCCTGTTGAGACCAAGGGCTTGTTTAAACTGGCCACTTAATCCAGGGTCATTCCAGAGCATTATACTCCCAGACTTGCCCCAGATTGCCACAATGGTGGCCACACACATCAGGCATAATCTGGTGCAATACACATTGTTGTCCACAAAAGCCAGCTGGGTTGACACCACATTGGCCCTGATGGCCTGTCTCCTGCTTTCCGAGCCACTGCCACCACCATTGCTTCCTCGCCATCCTAGGAGCTCCATGGAAAGCCTGACCAACAAGTTGGAACAGAAGTCAGGGCATGTGATCAACAAGGGGCTACTTAACCATCTTTTCATTGATTGCAAGGGTGCCCCATTCTGACTCCAGTAGAAGCAACGGTGTGCTGAGCAAGCCTTCCACGGAACTTGCCACCTGTGTGGAAGCAGTGGTGATGGCTGTAATGGGAATCCATCCCCTTCCCTGGACTTCTCAGCACAGGGTAAAGGACAAGGTGCTGTGTTTGCATGTAGACAACTGGATCAGGTTGAATCAGACCTGATCCCAGCTATCCAGAAAGAAAACAAAACAAAACAAAACAAACAAGCAAACCCAAGGTCACTCTGGAGTTTCTGGGAAACCCTAGGGTTTTCCCTCAGCTTTGCTTAGTTTGAAGCAAAGTCGGGTTAAGGGCAAAAAGAAAATGTGGATTATCCCCAGAACTAGCCAAATGTTGTCTGGACTGCCAGCATGGGATTTGGGGTAAGTTCACATTTTTTAAAAATGTATTTATTTATTTATTTTTACTGGTGTAGACAAGCCCTGAGTTGGTTTCCACTGCTGATGTGTACAGATTCTTTCACCAGACTTAATATGAATTCAGTAGTGAAGACAGGAATGGAGAAAGCAAATGGCTGAGAATTTTTCAAACTATTTAATTGCTCTTTTTGTGAGAAATATGAGAGATGAACTTACTTTTTTGGATAATGACTCTCCATATTATCTGGAGAGAAATAAACAGTTGAATATCCCCCCCCCCTTTTTTTTTTTTTTTTTTTTTTGCTGTTTACTATACTGACTGTTTACTATACTAAAATCCTATATTGTTGGGTCCAGATGGATTCTTCATATATGAAATTAATTATCTCTGCAGGGATTCTTAAGGGATATTCAAACTTGTATGTCAGTTAATTGCTACATAACTTGGAATATACTCTCACTATCTTCTTCTATGCATCTATTTGATGAATGTTACAACTCCATTCAAAGTTTAGTGTTCTTCCCCCATAAATTTGTCCTGATTAGAGCTGAGGGATCCTTTCAACTGTCTGAAGCTTTATCAAAGGTAAACTGGCGACTTCCTAGATTCCATTATGTAACTAAATCAATAAGCTCACTTCATAAAGATGTGTCCCCCCCCCCCGCTCTCTGAGTGTGTGTATTTTCACCTGTATTTCACAAGGAACATTACAATCCCAGGGATACTAATTTATGACCCAGTGACAATATTCCACTTTGGATGAATGGAAATGTGCTGGCATTCTAATATTTTGTTCTCAGTTACCAATTCCTCTTTGATTAGTATCTCATTCCATATAGCAGTTTCAAATCTTCTCTTATCTAGCTGAGTCATACTCTTGATATACTCCAGAAAGTATGATCCACTATGAAAGAAAAACATTTGCTCCCATGATATCTTGTTTATTTTGAGCAAAGTAGTGATTTTGCCTCTATCTCCAGATTTCCAGCACAAAATTATAGCTTTTTTCATTTAAATAAGTCATATGCCACACAATCTGTTTCTAAGTTAAACCATGCTTCCTGAAAGCTTTTGCTGTTTTGATATATGTTTGAAACAGCGTGCACTGTTTCCATATCCATTGATTATAGGCAAAGTAGCAACTTTTGGTGCTGTCAAACAACAAAATTTTGGTGGGGAATTAGGACAAACAGTAGGGGGTTCATATGACCAATCAGGCTATTCATTGCAGGCTTTTGTAATTAGTTAATTAGCTAGTTAATTAATAGATGAAAAGTTAATTAATAGTTTAAAAAGTTTAACAACATGTTAATGTCCTGGATCAGATATAAAAAATAATTAGATTCTTTTTTGGGGACCTTCACTACCCAGGAGCCAAATCTGACTTTCCCATTTGGTTGCCAAATTATGACACCCTTTCCTTCTCCATCATTTGGTGGTTTCCTTGTTTTAGGGTGTACATTTTTCCCATTCTGAAAGGTTGAAATGCTTTTCCTATGGGGTTAGATAATAGCAGTAAGTGCTTTAAGATGAAATATGTGGATCATTTTGGTTCCATCCTGTTGATTTTTGTTCTATTCACCGATGGAATATTACCCCTGCAAACTTCTCTACAATTTAATTTTGTCCTTGAATTGAAAGAGATTTGCCTGCCCTGCTTTATAGATTTTCTTCAACAGCAGAGTACCATATGCAGATAAGATTTAAAATGTGCAAGTAGATCTTACCATGAAGTATAAACAGGGTTCTGCTAAGATGTCTCAGTACCTGAGAGGAAGAAAATTCCAGCCACTCACCCTTCCATTAATAAATATATAGACAGATATAGGTACAGATATAGATACACTTAGATAGCTGACTTTTTAAATGAAGTCTATGATTTGCCCTCTCATTCTGCTTAATAGTAAAGAGTAGATGTATTTATTTATTTATTTATTTATTTATGACAATTAAATATCACTTCTGAATCTGCCAGGTTCTCCAAGGCAATGCACAATTGGTCAAAAATATTGATACAAGAAATTTAAAATCCAACTGAAAATAGTCCTTAAAAGCAATTTTTAAAACAAATAGTTAAAACAGGCCATATCATTAAAAAGTTGGGCTCCTTCCTTCTAGCCAAATTACATGCATAAGGGTCACACTAATGTTGGTTGCTCAGAGCATTTTCACAGAGAAGCATCTTGAAATATTTTTCACATCTTACGAATACAACTGTTTTCTTACACAGGTCAAAAGGTATAGGTCTGAAATACTAATGATTCTGAGTGATTTTTTTGGATGTTTCCTTGCTGGCAAAAGAAAAGCTTTTAACAATTCAGAATCAGGATAAACCTTTTCAGGCAGAAAACCTAGATGAACCAGTAGAACAAACTAATCTGCACTTGCTTTGCCAGTTTTAGTTGGGGTTGCCAAAGTATTATATAAGATTTTGTCATATTACAAATATGCAAGGCATGCAGATTCTTAAAAAAAGATTTTGATAGTGTCTGCCTGCCAGCAAAGCAGAAGGTGGAAGAATGGATTCCTTTCCCTACAGTCCAATAGAAATTTAAAATAAAAAGAAGCAGCAGCAAAAGAGACATTTCAAGGACCAAAGATTATGTGGAACAACACTTGTTTATCTGCCCACTGGAAGCTCAGAAGAGATCGAGCCAACCATACTTCCCTTGGTACGCTTTTCCATAGTTGGACTGCTGCTATGGAGAAAGCCTTGTAACTTGGACACACCAGCCTAGCCTCACTATTTTTGTAAATTCTTTGTAAGTGTTCTATAAGTCTGTCAATATCTTTGGTGAGAATTAGCCTATAGTAGATTAAGGTACCCATAAAATATTGTGGCAAAATAGAACCTGTATACTGTAAGAATAGCAATCTGCTCCAGAATGGTAACAATATACGCAAGCCTCCACTTCCCTTTGGAGCAGGCTTTATCACTCCTCCCTCTCCCTCCCCTCCCTCTTTCCTCTGTGATCTTTGCCTTCATCTGCTTACCCAAATATCATACTATATACTGTACCTCTGAACATCAAAGTCTTTTTCCCCTTTCTTTGAGGTTTCATTGGGGCTGTTTACACGGTGAAAATGTCCTGGAAAGACTTCGTGTCGATCCCTGGCAGTTTACACGTACATCGGGTCGGGTACATGATTTTTGGAAGGGGGGCCACCTTTTATCCCTCAACCTGCAGGACTTCCAGTCCCGCAGGTTGTGCCGGTTTTTAAAAAAGTCACTGGTGGATTCGGAAAATCGGAAATGTAAACAGCGTGGGACAAAAGGTCTCGGTACTGGGATGACCGGAAATGGTGACTGGGGGCGGGCTTAGAGCTCAGGGACCAGAAAAGGATGGGTCAGTCACCCGTTCAACAGATCCAGCCTCACCAGCCGAAAACAAAGGCATCCCTTCCAGCTGCACGAAGGTTGATGTGTGTGTGCGCGCGTGCGCACGTGTACTCAATTACCTTTTTAAATGGATTTCTACACTGCAAACCCTTCAGCTTTACCTTTTCCTCAACTGCATGTTACAGAGAGATCGTAGTAGCTTGGTCACCTCCCTGGCACATTAAAATATTCAAACCTCTGAGCGAATTAGCACCCTTTAATTCCCCATCTCTGTGTTTGTGTCTTTCAAACCGCCTGCCTATAGCCATCTCTGCAGTCAGCTGTAGGGGTTAATATTTTAAAAAGGCAAGAGGAAAACCAAGTGCTTGATTTCAAAAGGAAAGCACTCAGCTGGCTTTAAAAGCACTCTGCTTGATTTCAAAAGGAAAGCCCTGCGTCTGAGCGAAAGATCTATCAGGATCTTTCAAAATGCTTTCTGCCCCTTCTGAAGGGGTTAAAATGTTCAAGAAGCAAAGGGGGAATAACAAACCTCTGCCCCCTCTCTCTCTCCCCCCCCAGCCAGCCAATAGCATCGCTCGTGGCGCGGAACTCTAAAGGAAGTGCGTCACCAAGGTTGTGAAAACACGAGTAATCGCATCTTTGATTGACAGCCAAAAAAAAAAAAATTAAAACCTAAACAAAACCGGAACTATGGACATGTAAATATCAGTCACGGGACCACACGGGATATCCAGATCAGAGACATAAATCGTATAAACAGCGAGGGACGGATTCGTGATCACTTTGTCACGGTAGGCAACGCGACAATTTCTGTCATGTAACTGGCACCAGAGAGTACTTGTCAGAAAGAGAAGCAGGACATACCGGAAGAATTATTTGTACCTGTGTGAGACAGTATTCTATAAGATGTGATCAATATTAGTAGATTTTAAAGGAAGAAGATAATATTGAATTTTATAAAGGGAAAATTGATAAATCAGTATTTTCCCATATTCAGGACTTTATAAGGATTTTATCAGACACATATAATACGGCGTCATAAGGATGCCACATAACCACGAAAGGGTGCATGGATCAGATGACATTGCCCTTTTGTGGTTTTAAAAAGGCAAAGTCACATACTTTTTAATTGATGGCTTAAGCTGTGAAGAGATCTCTCTGCTGCTTTTTTGCTGGCATTGCCAGCATGCGATACCTCTGTCCCTTTAAATCACATACTTACCCCGACAATGACCGCTTTGGCGCAAACACTTCCAGGTTAGATTGGGACATCCAGGTAAATTTAGCTATTTTTTATTACCCTCTCTGGGTTACTTGTGACTTTTAAAATGTGTGTATGTGCTTTGCTTCACTTTTAAAGGTTTATTTTTGCTTTAAAGTTTGGATTTCCCACATGATTAAATCACACAAGATTTCAAATGAGGAAGTGAATGGAGCTCCATTCATTTCCTCTTCATTCACAGAGGAGCCTTTGCCAAGAAAAGAGGTGAGTGGGGGGGGGACACGTTCTTTTGCAGGCATAAAAATGGGAGGGGGTTGTGCCATCAAAAAAACATTTTAAATACTGTGTCTGATAAAGTTCTCAGTCTTCCCAATAAGAAGAACTAGCAAGAAATGAAAGCTCTTGTAAAAACCTCTGGTTTCCTTCACAGAGGACAGCAGTAGCAAAATTATTCAGCCCAAGGCTTAGGGACAGAAATATTATCAAGAACAGTGCTATATTTTGTTATTGTGATCCCTTGACTGCCCTCAAGGACTGTCATGTTTTTGATTCCAATTCCTTTGTATGTCATCTTTTGTAACAAATTCACATGTCCTTGTGTAGACTTGTGTCCTGCACAACATTAGACTTCCAACATTTGAAGGACAGCCAAAAAGAACATTTTTTTAAAAAAAAAATTGAAGCACTTTTGTGCTGCTAAAAGCCAGAGACAAAAGATACTGTGCCTGAAAGAAATTGTGTGAAAGTTCACTGGTTTATTTGATGAAAAGTAAAAGAAATATCACTTTTGTCATGTGGCCAAGCCTTTATTTCTACAAAGTAGTCCTATAGATTTGCTTGGAAGTCACATCTTCTGTGTTGCCCCTTACCCCCAAATACAGCAGGCATGCAGCTGTTAGCACAGTGATGTGGCAAAGGAAATTTACATATAAACAGATACTTGTATTGATTGAATATAGATACATGAATTAATTTTAAAAATGTGTTAGCACTGCAACTATTATCACTGCTTATAATATCTAAAAAAAAAATGTTGCTAGCAGAACACAACAGAACAATTGTATGGAGGCTCAGAGTTGTGTCCAATGACTTCCTAAGCCTTACTAGGCTCAAGCAATCATGGTACAGGAAGCAGGGTTCCCCCCTCTCCTTCCCACCTTTATGTACTTGGTTCTTGTTTTTATATACACACTGATGTGGCACACTGAGGGCTTGTCTTGAGGGGAATTTACCCCAACTCCGCCCCGCCATGTTGGAACCCTGCAGGCTCTTGCCTTGATTCACCTCCAGACTGTCCTGACAACATCCGAGGCAAAGCCCGGAGGAAGCCATGGTAAACCCTTCAAAAACATTTCAAAATAACTCCAAGGAAAACCTGCTTCAGGGCAAAAAGACTGATCTCTTAATGTCTGATGATGGATGCATCCTCAGTGGGCCACGACCAATGTGTTTACAATTTTGTATTTTATTTATGTTATTTTTCCACATACATTTCTGGAGGGCAAGCACTGGGAATATAAATGTGTGTGTGTGTGTGTGTGTGTATGTGTATACATTTCCCACATAGACCCCATTTCCCACATAGTTATAGCTATACATACTAATCTTTTTCAGCTCCATGTCCAATGGGAAACTACCAAATTTCCTTTGAAATTTGTTTAGTTAAAATGGTTGGGTAACTTTAAGAATATGAAGTAACTTGAAAATCCTTCTCTCATAAAAGCCCTTTTACATTTCCTTGATATTGTGCACATATTTTACTTAAGGAAAAAACATGCAGCCAACAAATTCAACAAATTTCCTTGTCGGTGAAATCTATCACTCCTCTCTGGAGAGAATTGGCTAATATAGTTGAAATTATAGTAGCACCCCTGCATCCGCTGATTCACCAACCGTGGATTTGATTGTCCATGGTTGGTGATGGCAGGGGGAAGGAGGAGGGTTGGATTTCACCTCTCCCATCCCTTCCCTTAAGAGGGCTCCTTTCACCGTGGCAGTGATCACAGGGGTGAAGGGGTGGAGTAGTGATTTCACCTCCACTTTCCCCCTTTGTCCCTGCCATGGCCCCACTGTGGTGGTAATCACCAGGGCAAAGGGATATGGGGTGGAGAAGCAATCTCACCCCCTCACCTCCCCCCCACCATGCCCCCATTGTAGCAGAGATCATCAGGGCAAAGGCGGAAGGGGCAGAGAAGCGATGTTGCCCCCACCTTCCCCCTTTGTCCCCAACATGGCCTCACTGTGGCAGCAATCACCAGGGTGAAGGGATAAGGGGCTGAAGAAGTGATCTCACCCCCTCACTTCCCCCTTTACCCCCACCATGCCCTCAATTGCAGCAGCAATCACCAGGGGGAAGGGGGAGGAGAAGTGATCTCTCCCTGCCTTCCCCCTTTGTCCCAACCATGCCCCCATTGTGGCAGCAATCGCTGGGAAGAAGGGGAAGGGGGGAGAGATTGCTTCTCTGCCCCCTTCTCCCCCGTGATCACTTCTGTGGTGACAAGAGCCCTTACAGGGGACAGGACAGAGTGATCTCTCTCCCCCTTCCCCCTTCTCCCCCATAATCGTGGCCACAGAGGGGCCATGGCAGGGGTGAAGGAGGAAGGGAGAGGGAGAAGTGAAGTTACCCCCCTTTCCCTGGATTTTACCCCCAGGATGTTGTTCGCTATTATCCACGGAATTCACAATTGGAAGCCACTTAATGTGGTGTAGATGTGTAAATTGCTATTGCTTAAACAATTTCTAAGCCACTCTGGGAGCCTTTGTGGCTGAAGAGTGGTATAAATACTTAAATAAATAAATAAATCTTCCTGAGTGGTTTTCTTTTATCACCATGTATAAGTTGTTGTCATTATCTGCCTTAAAGTCATTTCTGACTTATGGGGACCCTAAGGCAAGCAGAAATTCAACTCTAATCAAAACACATAAGGGTGCATGTCATTTTTTAAAATCTAAGTATGCATAAGGCTGCAATCCTGTATGTGTCGACCTGAGAGCAAGTCTCGTTGAACTTTGTGGGTCTTAATCATGAGTAGACATTATAAGAGCATACTGCAAATTGAAATCTTAAAAAGAAAGATGCAACTTATGTTTACAATAAGCAAACACAAGACCATATTTTGAAACACAGGACTATATTTGGAGGTCTGAGTACATAGTGTTCTGAAAAAAACAATCCACATTCATTCCTGTGATATGCTTTTAAACAGTGAGTCACTCATCCATAGCAAACAAACCTGCATCAGAGATATGACTATTCTTACTAGTGAAAAACTTCACTTTGGACAATATGACCAATCTTCTGCTATTTATCTGCATTTGTTCGATAACACTGCCAGTTGGGATTTAAAAGGAGAGCAGCAATTATTTACACTTGCCTTTGAATTATTTTTACCTGGATAACACAAAGAAGATTAAGCGTAATCAGTTCCAGCTGGGAACTCTTCTTCAGAGCATCAAGGACAATGGATTCACAAACTGACTTTACCTGCTATTCATGTGTTGTATGAAAGCATCCTGAGAAAGTGAATTTAATTAGCAGCTTTTGTTGTATGAATAAACAGGAAGCAAAATATAATGGTGGATATGAGGAAAACTGTTTATGTATGGGGGGGGGGTTAGATGGGATTAACATATTGGGATTTTGTCCCCTACTTTGGAATATACCAAGGTTTATATAAGATCCCATTAAGTTGAAGAGCTAAACCAGGGATGGGAATCGTGTGGACCACCTGATGTTACTGGACTATAACTCTCTTCAGTCCTAACCAGAATGGGCAATGGTGAGGGATGCTGGAAGCTAAAGTTCAACATCCAGAGTGTTGCCCAACTCCTATCCTTAGACTAAATCCCACTGTCAATTCCAACTAGAGTAGACCCATTTAATTAATGGGAACTTGTCAAATCAACACTTATGCAAATTCCAGTGATTCAGTGGGACTTACTTTAGGTAGTGCTAACAATTGGATATAGGCCAAATATGAATGAAATTTAGTTGAGGAAATATTGAAAAAGAAGTAAGTAAATCAAAACGATCTGTGATTTTTGTGAAGAGAATATGCACCTGGACCTGTGTGGTGAATAAGGCTGCAGAAGAGGGTGTGCTTTTGATGGCCTCCATGGACAGAGGTCAGAGGCTATTGCACATGGCACAGAACACCAGGACATTGCATGTGATAGGAACAGAGGCAGAGGTTGCTTAAGGCCTGGCTGGCCCTTCACATGCCTCTTTGGATATTCACTGCACAGGATCAACAACAAGCAATGCAGTGTGTTTTTGTTCCTTTTGTCTTTGGTTGTTGTGGGGAATGCAGCTTTGGCAAAGGGACTCAATCTCTACTTAGGACTTCATCAGATGCACTAAATATGGCATCATGATGATGCCACATAAACACAGGTGTGTTTATGTGTGCAGATCAGACAATGTTGCCCTTTCACATTTATATATAGTCAAATTCCCATACCTTTTAATTGATGGCTTAAGCTGTCAATAGATCCCCCTGCTACTTTTTTGCTGGCACTCCAGCCATTTAACTGTCATCAGTGCAGAGTCTGCCTGTGACCAGTCAGAAAACCTCTGGGTGAGATCACAGCCTCTAGGTAAGTGACAAACTTTTTATGATCCTCCCCAGGTTGTTATTCGGAGGGTTTTTTTAGTGTGTATATGTGCTTGGTGTGACTTTTATATTTCTTTTTGTTTAATTTTTTAATTTCCCGTGTGATTTCATCACACAGGATTTCAAAAGAGGAAGTGAACAGAACTCCATTCACTTCTTCTTTATTGTCAGAGCTGCCTTTGCCAGGAGAGGAGGTAAGTGTGGGGCGGGGGGACGTTCTTTTGCCAGCATAAAAAATGATTTTTTTATGCCGGCAAAAGAACATTTTCAGGGGCTCGTCTGATAAAGTCTTTAGTGTTTTATTTTGACATTAATTATGCATTTTTGTTGTTGGGGAAGCATGGAGGGGTGGCTGTGTGTGTATGTACTAGGCCACCATTGCCTAATTATGTACACATGTATTAGGCTGCCATCATCCAAGTGTGTCCATGTGTACTAGGACAGTATCATCCAAGTGTGTGTTTGTGTGTGTGTGTACTAGGCTGCCATCACCTGAATGTGTGTGTATGTGTATGGAATAGGCCACCACTGACTCTGTGTGTGTGTGTTTGTGTGTGTAATGGATAACCATGGCTCAAGTGTGTGGTGTAATAGACTGCCATTGCCTGAGTGTGTGTACATGTAATAAGCATCTATAGCCCAGTCTTATCCGGCTCCTCACCGTGCGGCGGAGCCGTTGAGGCAGGGGAGCCGCCTTTGCCGCTGCAATTGTGGTCTGGAGACCACTTTCTCAGTCGCAGGCAGCGTCGCCTGCGACAGAGGGTGAAGGGCGGGGCCAGAGGCAATATAAAGCCCTGCCGCCCTTTCTCCACCCTCTTTGCAGCTAAGCGATCTTTGAGATCGCTGCGTGGGCCTAGCTGGCGAGAGTGTTGATTTGCAGCGCTCTTCTCTTGAGTGCGCTGGTTCCTGGTTGCGGCTGCGACCTGAGATCGTGGGGGCATTTGCGCTCCCCTCCTGGGCGGCGCTCCCCCCCAGCAGCGCTCTTCTCCTGGGCGCGCTGGTGCTGGGTCGCAGCTGCGACCGGAGATTGTGGGGGCATTTGCGCTCCCCTCCTGGGCGGCGCTCCCCCCCTGAGCAGCGCTCTTGCCTGGGTGCGCTGGTGCCGGGTCGCGGTGGCAACCGGAGATCATTGGGGCTTTTGCGCTCCCCTCCCAGGCGGCACTTCCCCTCCCCCGAGCAGCGCCCTTTTCCTGAATGCACTGGTGCCTGGTCGCGGCTGTGAGCACAGATCGTGGGGGTTTTTGCGCTCCCCCCCGGGCAACGCTCTTTTCTTGAGTGCGCCGTTTCCTGGCGCGGCTGCGCCTGGTACTTGTGGGTGTCTGCACTGCCCCCCCGTGCACGCCTGTGCCTGGTTGCGGATGCGATCGGGGCGAGTGTGTGGCTTGTGCTTGTGCTCTCTGGCCTGTGCTTGTCCTGGTTGGCGGTTTTACCTCACTACATCGGCATTGGACTGGACTGCGATACAGGGAGTACCGGGCTGGGGTTTGCATGCATTTGGAGAGTGTGTGTGGGTGGTTTGACTGGGTTTGGTTATGGGATGCTTGTTAATTGATCGTTATTCAGGAATTGGCGGGCCACCAGGGGGCTATCATTGCTGTAGTTTCCCAATCTTAGGGATTTGGCGGGCCACCAGGGGGCTATCATTGTGGGGAGTTCTTATATTGAGTTCCTTTGGCGGGCCTCCAGAGGGCTTTGTCTGCAGTTGTAGGTTGTGGGCGGGCCACCAGAGGGCAGCTCTTATTGCCTCCCCCCCTTCGTTCCTTGGGCAGGCAGCCATTTTGAAGTGCATAATTGTAAAGGGGGGCCATTTTGCAATTCCTAGTGTTTATGATCAATAATTACTGTGATTCATGTTATTGGTGTTATTAATTTGAACTGTACACTTGGTTGTGCAGAGGCTGTTTAGTGGCGGTGATATAGGAACTCCTGAATTTCGTAGTGACAATAATAATAGTGATAATAATAATAATAATAATAATAATAATAATGGTCACTATTGGGTTACATTACATCATTTGGACATTGCATCATTCTGATTGACAATTATTGGGACACCCATGGCTCCCCAAAAGGGAAAACCTGGTTCAAAGGGCAAAGGGCGGGCTCCTAAGCAGCCGCCACCTGTTCCCACGGAGCATGCCCCTCAGTCCTCCAGTGAGGAGGAGGACCAGATCCCTTGGAGGGATATATTGGCCAGGATTCAGCACTTAGAAAGGTTACAAGGTGTACAGGGCGGGGAAGCTGCTAAGCTTAATCGCCCGGTTAAGAAAAGGAGAATTAGTGATGACATTCTCTCCCGCCTAGATACTTTGGAAAGGAACATGCATCCAGATGGAGCTTCGGGATCCAAAGTAGTGGATGACATGGGCACGGACTCACCTCCGGTTGCTCCTCCAGACCAGATGGCATCAGAGAATGTAATCCAAGGAAGTTCAGGTGAGTCGCCCTTTGAGGCAAATGCTTTCCCCACCGGTGTGACGTGGCCTTGGGGGCCATGGGGCACTGGTGTTCAGCACATGGGATGCACTGGTCCGGGTGCTCAGCCATCGCCAGCTTCCTGGCCAGTGCATCAGCAGGCATTGAATCTGGGCACCCCACAATGGTCTCCCTGGACATCTTATGGTCCAGGTTCTATGTTTAGCCCTCCTAACATGCCTCAGGTGTCCGGCTATGAGGCAGTGGCTTACTCAGCCATCCCCTTTGGCGAGATGTCTCTCCCATTGGGTGACCATTTGCTTCAGGCTTCTAGGGATAAGATAGTGAAAGGGGAATATGTGGACGTCTTTTCTCTCCTTTATAGAGAAGTGGAGAGAAAAGATTAAGACGAGATGGATGAGAAGGAGAAAGAAAAATTGAAAAAGAGAAGGTAGAGAGGAACTGGACCAATTGGCTTTCCGGTTTCCTCATTTATGCAGGAGTTCTGGTTAAGGCACATCCTCATCGTGCAGCGGCCCTGTTCCAGTACTTGGACATTATCCACCAGGCTTATGGTGATTTTGCGGGTCCAGCATGGCTACTGTACGATGAGGCTTTTAGGATGAGGGCTGCAATTTACCCTTCATTGCGATGGGACATGATGCATCCTCAGTTATGGATGCAGCTCATGACCCCTGCTCGCCCTATTCAAGGCGAAAGGACTCATAGTGGACATTTAATCAAGGCAGCTAGCACCCCTGCGGTTCGCTTTCCTGCCAATACTGCCTTGGCCACTAAGCAGGTTTGTTGGGAGTTTAGTTCACATGGATATTGCAATAGGAAGCCTTGCAGATACAGCCACGAGTGCTCCATTTGTGGTGCAGGGCATTCCTTTCGGAACTGCCAGAGGGGCAAATTGCCTGCCCGCGGTAGGGGCACTCAAGGAGGGCGGGGGGGGGAGGTCCCACTCCTCACCCTCAAAAAGGGCCCCAGCCCAATCAACAATGAAGTTTTGAGACGTTGGCTAAAAGTCTATCCAAATAGGAAGGCTGCCACGTATTTGCTTGAAGGTTTCCAGTTCGGTTTTAGGATTCCGTTTCAGGGTGTTAGGCGGCCATTTTGGGCCCGCAATTTAAAATCAGTTTTAGGTATGGAGCATGTTGTTAAGGAAAAAAATTAAAAAGAGGTTGATGAGGGTAGAGTTCTAGGTCCTTTTGCTAGTCCTCCGGTCCCCAACCTGAGGGTGTCCCCTCTGGGCGTTGTGCCCAAAAAGGACCCCGGGGAATTTAGACTCATTCACCATTTGTCGTATCCCAAAGGGGACTCGGTGAATGACTCTATCCCACACGATTTGTGTACTGTGAAATACACTTCCTTTGATGCTGCCATTAGGGCAGTTCGACAACAAGGCTTGGGAGCTTTGATGGCGAAATGTGATATAAAATCTGCATTTCGCCTTTTACCAGTTCATCCTGATGATTTTGAGTTGTTAGGTTTTCAGTTTGAAGGGCAGTTCTATATGGATCGGGCCCTCCCCATGGGCTGTTCAGTTTCTTGTAACGCCTTTGAAACTTTCAGCACTTTTCTTGAGTGGGCTCTTAAGGTTAGGACTAGCCTCCACAGTGTGGTACATTATTTGGATGATTTTTTAATGATTGGACCTTATTTATCTGGACAGTGTAATTATCTGCTGCGGCAGTTTGAAGTGTTAGCAGATGAATTGGGGGTTCCCCTGGCGCCAGAGAAGACAGAAGGCCCGGCCCAGGTGTTAACTTTTTTAGGTGTTGAAATTGACACGGTTAACCAGCAGTGTAGATTGTCTGCCGCTAAGGTTTCTGACCTTCGAGATAGGGTTTTACAGTTTTTATCTAGACGCAAAGCTTCTTTACGCGAATTTCAGGTTCTTATAGGGCATTTGAATTTCGCTTGTAAGGTGGTAGCCCTTGGTAGGGCTTTCCTTCGCCGACTGTGTGACGCTATTAAAGGGGTGAGACAGCCATTTTACCTAATTCGGATATCTAAGGATGTAAGGGCAGATCTGCTTGTCTGGCAGCAGTTCTTGCAACACTTTAATGGTGTCTCATTTTGGTGTGAGGAGCGCAAGCTTCATGGCAATTTGAAGATAGCTTCAGATGTGGCTGGGTCTATGGGCTTTGGGGTTTATTTCGGTGGACGGTGGTGTGCCAGTATGTGGCCCAGTGATTGGGCTGCCTCTGATATTGTGGCAGATTTGACATTCCTTGAATTCTTCCCAATCCTGGTAGCAGCCACTATTTGGGCCAAGGAATTGGCAAATTCATCTGTGCACTTTTGGTGCGATAACATGGCAACCGTCCAAGTAATAAACTCTCTCACCTCAAAATCCCCTCGGGTGATGGTGCTCGTCAGGGCCTTTACATTACAGTGTTTAAAGTTTAATATCCTGTTTGTCGCTCGGCATGTGGCGGGCGTTAACAATGACATTGCTGACGCTCTTTCCCACATGCAGATGGAGCACTTCAGAGAGCTGGCCCCTGATGCGGTACCCGAGGGCGATCCGATGCCAGCAAGCCTGTGGAGGCTTGGGAGGCTGAGCTTGTGAGGGCATTAGGTATGTCCATTGCACCAAGCACCATGAAAGGGTACACCAGGGCTTTGCGTGAGTTTTTTCAATTTAGGGTGCATTCAGGCTTTAAACAGGGCTCTACGGTGCCCTTCAAACATCTGTTTCAGTTTTGTGTTTATTTGTATCGCAAGGGCTTATCCCCACAATCTATAAAAATTAGACTCTCAGCCATTGTATTTTGGCTTAAGGCTCAGGGAGTTCAGGATTGTACTGGGGATTTCCGTATCCGTAAAGCCCTGGAAGGCTGGTCCAGGGAGCACGGACGTAGGACTGATAGTAGAGCCCCAATTTCTCCCACTATTTTGAAAGGGCTGGCCAAGGTCTGGGCAGGCATCTGTATGTCTCCATACGAAGTGCTGCTTTTTCATGCAGCAGCGTTGACAGCCTTCTTTGAGGCTCTACGCATCAGCGAGCTCGTTCGGGCGTCCAGACGGGATGTGTCTCGTAGAGCTCTTGAACTACGGGATGTTCACATGGAAGGGCAACGGGTCACTCTGATGTTGCGATTTTCCAAAACAGATCAGTGCGGAAAGGGCAAGCGCTGTTGTTTGCTACCCTGCACTGACCCAGAGTTATGCCCAGTCAGGGCCTTACAACAATTTTTAGCAATCCGGGGCCACAACCAGGACCCCTCTTTGTGCATGCTGATTTTTCTCCTCTGACCAAGTACCAATTCTGGACATTGACGTCAAGGGCCTTGGGTAAGTTGGGACTCCATGGGGTTCGCTTTGCTACCCATTCCTTCCATATAGGAGCTGCTTCTACGGCTGTGGCAATGGGCATGCCGACATCAGCAATTCAGGGGATTGGCCGATGGAGGTCCTCCTCCTTTCGGCGCTACGTGCGTCCACTCACCTACTAACTTGTTGTCTTCCCCTTTTGTTTTTCAGATTCTAGGCCGATGATGGTGAGGCTGCGGGTACTGATTTGTGGCCACAGTATGGTGTACTGGGCAGCCCGACTGGCCCGACTGTGTCACTTTGGGCCTCACCTGAGTCTGGGGAATGGGGCAACAGTTGAGTGGGTGGGGCGTAGGGGTCTACGATGGCGTGGCCTGTTGCCACTGCTTTTTGAGGAGTGCCAAGGGCCTCCACCCAACATCCTTGTTATACACTTAGGGGGGAATGATTTGGGCCTACTGAAAGGGAAGGCGTTGGTCCTTCAGGCGATCCACGACATGCAGGTAATCAGGTCAAGATGGCCTGAAATTGCCGTCATGTGGTCGGCCATATTGCCAAGGCGTTTTTGGAGAGGGGAAGGTGATCTCCGTTCATTGGACAAAGCCCGGTGAGGCGCTAATCGGGAAATTAAGAACGCCATGTTTAGGGGGTTGGGTTATTATCTCCCTCACCCTGATATTGTATCCAAGAGGCCCGAGCTCTACAGAGCTGATGGGGTACATCTCTCGGACATTGGAAATTCAATCTTTTAAAGTGATATTCAGCAGGGGGTGAGGGACCTTTTGGATGAGCTGGTGGGGGAAAGGGACTAAGTGGATGCTTGCCCCTTTTTGTGGCAGGGAAGGGGGAGGCGTAGCTTCGGTGGGCACCTTGGCACCAATTTTCGGTGAAGGTAGGGTCTCTGGAAGGGCCACTTCAGGTCTTGGGGCCTAGGTGGACAGAAGGAGACCCGCCTTGAGGTTGGCCTGAAGGATAATCCTTCACCCCAAACCATGGAGCTTGGGTGAGGGACTTTTGGGTTCACCTTTCAGATGCGGGCCGGCTGGCAAGCAACCCCAGGGAACTGGGATTCCTCGCCAGGACCCAGGTGTTTGCCAGGGAAGGCTGAGGGGTGTGGTCTGGTTTAGACCTACTGCCTCAGCTGGTCCCTCACCAGGTTGCCTCCCCCTGCTGAATAAATTAGAGGGATTTAAATAGGTTGAATTTAATAAAATCATTTTATTTCACCCCATTTCATGTGTGTGGTCTCTTTATTCCACAATCGGCCGGCAATTGGACATTGCTGGGCTGTGGCCTGCTTTTTGGTTAAGCCCCATTAGGCATTCCCCATTAGGCCATGCCAGGTGCCACCACTGCTGCCCGTGCTCAAGCATACTTTGCAGCACATCATTTTTGTCAGACCCCTCAGGCCTAAATAGGCCTAGTTGGGCTGAGTCACGTGCCACTTTTGTGGCATGTTATTTTTTCCTAAGCCCCATTCAGCCCTAGCAGGTATTGCCAGCTTCATTGGACAAGGAAGAAGAGGGAGATTGGTGGCCAGTATTTTTAGCAGTATCTGGGCAAGTTGGGGTGATACTGGCACTGGTATGGATCAAGGCAGCTACTTGGCTTCAGGATTTGGGTGGTCTGGGTATAAATCCTCCCTTCACATACACTAATAATGTTGCAGAAAATCTGCTGATAATTTGGCCATTTCTGGTCTGGATCAGACCAGTTATCCTGTAAGGATGTGACATGCTAGTCTGGGCAGTTGGGAATTAGGTAGCTGTAGTTTATTTCCATTGTTGTTTTAATTTGAACTTGGGGTGGGCTGCTTGGATGTGTGGAGAAGGAAGCAAAACCCCAGGCCTGCTAGCTTGTACCCTGGTGGCTGTGTACCAGGAGTAGTTCCTAGATGTCTCATTGCATAGTCCAATAGAGGTCTGGTTTTCAACCTGCACACCAAGTCATGTTTGTTAGGTTACAGACTTCCTTGGGCTAGGACCTCTCTGGCCTTTGTACTGAGTATTAACAATGAGCACCCCTCCATCCCTTTCTCCTTCTTCTCATCATCACTATCATCATCATCTTTATTTCTAGCCCATTTTCCCCCAGTTTGAGACTCAAAGAGGTGTACAATAAAACTACATTGTTAGAATCAGCAAAATACTAAAGTTAAAACACAATTAAACAATTAAAAAAATTAAAAACAGCTATTTTTAAATAAAAAATACACATACACGTATACAACACAGACATATACTCCAGCAGAGCCATTAGCAGAGATCAGCAAAGGCCTGCCGAAACAAAGTTTTTACAGTTGTCCCTCCGTATCCATGGATTTAAATATTCACAGCTTGAAAATATTCTTAAAAAAATAATAATCTTAAAAGTAAACCTTGATTTTGCCATCTTATACAAGGGACACCATTTTGCTATGCCACTGCATATAATGGGACTTGAGTATTCACAGATTTTGGTATCCATGGTGGGTCCTGCAACCAAACCCCAGTGAATATGAAAGGACAACTGTACTTGGCTCTGGAAGGAAGGCAGGAAAGATACCAATCTGACTTCTCTGGACAGAGAGTTCCAAAGCCTGGGGGCAGCCACTGAGAAGGCCCTCTCCCAAGTTCCCACCAGATGTACTTGTGAGAGTGGTAGGAAAGAAAGAAGGGTTACCCCAGAAGATTGAAGAGCCCAGACTGATTCATAAGGGAGAATATGGGCCTTCAAATAACATGGACCTGAGCCATGTTGGGCTTTAGAAGTCATAACCAGCACTTTTAATTGTGCCTGGAAACAGATGGGCAGCCAGCGGAGCTGTTGAAAAGGGGTTGTATGATCCCTGTAGCCAGCTCCTGTTAGCAATCTGGCTGAAGCTCTTTGAACCAATTGAAGTTTCTGAACACACTGCAAAGGCACCCCACGTAGAACATGTTACAGTAATCTAACCAGGATGTACTAAGACATGTGTCACCGTGGCCAGATCTGACATCTCAAGGAATGGGCACAGCTGGTGCACAAGCTTTAACTGTGCAAATGCACTCCTAGCCACTGCTGAGACCTGGGCTTCCAGGCTCAGAGATGAATATAGGAGCACCCCCAAGCTGCAAACCTGTGTCTTCAGGGGAAGTGTAATCCCACCCAGCAAAGGCTAAATACCTATTCCTTGATCTGCCTTTCAACTGCCCAGGAGCACCTCTGTCTTGTCTGGATGAAATTTCAATTTGTTCACCCTCATCCAGTCCATTACTAATGCC
Source organism: Gambelia wislizenii (assembly GCA_030847615.1). NCBI lineage: Eukaryota > Metazoa > Chordata > Lepidosauria > Squamata > Crotaphytidae > Gambelia > Gambelia wislizenii. The sequence continues at coordinate 188,074,494 of JAUMIR010000003.1, read as the reverse complement.
AGCCATAGGTTTAGGACTCAAACAACTTCCTTGACTTGAGGTGAAAAGTAGTAATTGAGTTGGGTGTCATCCATGGCACAAATGCTAAAACTCTGAATAACCTTTCCTGGCGGTTTCATGTATATGTTAAACAGCATGGGGGGCAGAATTGACCCCTGAGGGACCCCACAGGCCAGTGGCCAAGGGGTCAAACAGGAATCTCCCAGTACCATCTTCTGGGTTCACCCCTCCAAGAAGGAATGGAGCCATTGTAAAATAGTACCCACCCATCCCAGCAAGGTGACCTAGAAGAATAACATGGTTGATGGTATTGAAAGCTTCTGAGAGGTCCAGCAGAATCAAGAAGGACACACTCCCGCTGCCCAGCTTCCTGCATAGGTCATCCACCAAGGTGACCAAAAGTGACTCAGTCCCATAACCAGGCCTGAAACCAGATTAAAATGGATCTAGATAATCTGTTTCATCCAGAAACCCCTGGAGCTTGGAGGCCACCACATGCTCTAGAACCTTACCTAAAAATGGAATAGATACTGGGTGATAATTATTCAGAATGTAGGGATCCAGGGATGGCTTTTTAAGTATTGGTTTTATAACTGCCTCCTTCAGACAAGCTGTAACTCTGTCTTGTTTTAACAAGGGATGAACCACTCCCTTCACCCATTTAGTCAGTCTTCCATTGGCTTTTTCAGTAAGCCAAGAAGGGGAAGGATCTAACATACATGTGGTGGCTCTCATTTCTCCAAGAATCTTGTTCACATCCTTGGATTACACATATTGAAAAGTATCCCTTGTAGTTGGATAAAAGCAGGGGCCAGAGTTACATCCACTGGATCTGTATCAGTCACAGCATCCAAGTCAAAGTAGATCTGAGTGATTTTATCTGCAAGTACCAGACAAATTATTCACACTGAGCTGACAAGTGATCTAGATTTTCCTCTCTTGGGCCAGTATGTATGAGACCTCTGATGACACGAAACAGCTCCACTGGCTGGCTCCCTGCAGACACAATAGAGGCAGAATATAATTTTGCCTTAACTGCCTGTATTTAGGCCCTAAGATGAACTTTAGCTTGTGTTTGATTGGATGTGCTCCAAGTTCCCTGCCAATGTTACTCTAGTTGCCTTCTCACTTGTTTCATCACCAGCAGCTCCCTGGAGAACCAGTGGGTTGGTTTTGTAAGAGAGGATGCTCAGGAATGACTGTGTCCACTGCCCTGGCCATTTTCTCCATTCCAGAAGTTGGCCAGAACTTCAAGAGAATTGCCTGTCAAGGCAGCAGAAAACTCCCCAAGAGCCATCAGGAATCCATCTGGATCCATAAGCCTCCTGGGGCAGACCATCTTAATGGCTCCCCCACCCCTGCAGAGGTTTTGAGTCCTAGAATGTCTAAACCCTACCAGGTAGTGATCTGTCCATAATGACAGAACTATGGATAGTTTCTCCACCTCCAGATCACCTTCACCCCATCCGCTGCAGAAAATAAGGTCCAGAGTGTGTCCGGCAGCATGAGCAGGACCAGATACCACTTGGGACAGACTCATGGTTGTCATGGCAGCATGAAGACCTGACCTGCTCCTGACAGGGCAGTCTCAGTGTGGATGTTAAAATCTCGCAGCACTACAAGCAGGGTGGGTTCCAAGCTGGGTCCCAAGATCACCCCGGCTAACTCAGAAAGGGAGACTATTGTGCAGCAGGGTGGGTGGTACACCAACAGAATCCCTATTCTGTCCCAGCCACCCAGCAAACACACTCAAAGCCAGAAAACTGCAGGATAAGGCACCTGCTTAGGGGGATGGAATTTGGATAGACTACTATAACTCCACATCCCTGCCCCCCAGGTCTTGCCTGCTGCTGAACAAAAAACCCTGGTGGACAAAGCTAAGAGAGGTTCACACCCTCCCCAGCATCATCCAACCTGGTCTTTGTAATACATGCCAGGTTGGCATACTCATCCAGGATCAAGTCCTGAATGGCAGTGGTCTTCCTGTTTACTGAGCTGGCAATTACCAGTGGCATTTTTAACCCAGAGGTGGTGTTGCCAAGACCATCCAGGTTATTTGATTTGGGGGACATTTTAGGGGCAACCAGCACTCTATTTCTGCCCCATTGCTTAAAGTGTAACTGTCTCCCCATTCCATATCTCCCTCTGCCCTGTACAACCAGAATGGCTGCCTCATCAGGTATGATATCACCCATCCTTCCTGTTGTGGATTGATAGTACATTTACCGGTGATACAGGTGTAGTGCCCAGTAAAAGGATACAACCCCCTTCTTCCAGCAGCATAACATCCCCTTGCCCTTGAGTTCCCCTAGAGTGACTCCACCAAACGGAAGAGCCTCCTTTTGTTTCACCCACTTTGGCAGTGGGGCTGCCCCTACTGGACTCCTACCTTTATCCACCAGCTCACTCTACAGCCAAGGTACGTGAGACTGGCTGGCAGAATCTGCTGAGTCACAACTGGTGCAGGGCCTGGGTCTGCAAGGAGGCACAATGGTGCCCCCGAACAGCTCCCCAAGTAGAGTCCAACCTGGCACTAGCAGGTACAGCAGCAGTAGCTAGATGGAAAGAGGTGCTTGCCTTTATTTGAACTCTCCTGGGCAGGTCTTATTGGGGCTTCTTCTCCTGGCAGGCATGCTAATTTTACTAATACAAGATTTTGGCTGTGTTCAAAGACATAGCCATGTTTGTCTGTACAGTCAGCCCTCCACATTCATTGGAGGTTAGGGGCACAAGTCCCCCTGTGAAAGCTGAAAAAAATATATCCAAGACCTTCTTGGCAGTGGCAAGAGGCCAGGGAGGGGAGAGAGGGCACTGCCACCATGGTCCCGGGGGGGGGAATCACTCACCATCCACATCTTTCTTCCATAGCTGGGGCACATGTGGAGGTGCCAGGCACAGCTAAGGAAAGGATGTGGGAAGAGCAGCCAGGAGGTTGGCCAGGGAAAGTGGTGAGGAGACCATGAAGGGCACGCCAGAAGCAATGTCCCCTCTCTCTTCCTCTCCTGAGCACCACAACTGGTGCCATCATGGTCCCCAAATTTCATGGCAGGGACTTTTGAAGCAGATAGATAAATAAATAAAATAATCCCTTTAGATATGCTGTAATAAGGAATCACTTTTCTTTCTCACAAATGAAAGCTATCCCCATTCCCCTAGTATTAATAAAAAGTGCCTTCATGCCAGAGATTATGGTAAGAACATCTCTAAGCACCGCAGTTTAGTAAGAAACATCTTCCAATTGGCTATAAGGTGAAACATGCTAGTATCACTCTAGAAATTTTCATTAGAGCCCCATCCAAAGAGTAACTAGAGGAACACCTTCCTACAAGGATTTGCATTTTATAATCCTTCTCTGGAGCTTCTCTTCTTTTCTTGCATTCAAAACACCTGTACCAATCATTTCCTTTACTAAGCTGCAAAGCACAGGAATGGCAGGCAGTTTAATAAGAACACTTTAATTACCACCTTTAGTATATTTTCATCATGTGTCAACACCTCACACGACACATCTTAATCAAACCTGATTTTTCTTGTTTTCACTTGAGACAAATTTGCAGTTCTTAGAGAACTCTACATGCAAATTCAAGGAGAAAAGACGGAATGTTTTTATGAACACAAACAGCAACACCAGAAAACATCGTGATCAGTATTGTATTAATCAGACTTGCACTGAAGAGGCATTTATGATGTACAATGTGGCAAACTTTTTGCAAAGATTCATTATAGCTCTGAGTCATCACTAAATAGGTTGCGGGACTTACCTGTCTCCGCAGCCGAGATTTGACGGTGGGGGAGCTCCCCTCCCCACTGCCACCAGCCTCATGGCGGTTCCTGGGTGCTGCCATCTGTGGCCAGCTAGGGAGAGGTTCTAAAACCGACCAATGGGAAAGAGACTTCTCTTTGCCGATTGGCTGGTTTAGGCCTACATCAGCCAATCAGAGGTGTGGTACCTCCGCAGCCTCTGATTGGCTGAGGGAGAGGAGACTGCTGCTTGCAGTCTCCAGTCAGGTCCGGCAGCCGGGAATAAATTCCCGGCCCTTCACCAGACCTGATTGGTTGGCTCTCATGAGCTGAAGAGGAAGGAGCTCTGCCTGGAGCTCCGAGAAGAAGGGACCACCAAAGCCTGCCGGAGAAGAGCCGAGGCCACCAGGGAGAGCTGACTGGCTAAGTCTCCGGCATAGGCAGCGAAAACAATGGAGGAGCGGCGGTGGGGACGGCGACAGCAGTGATGGCAGCGAGACCGGCGGCAGCGAGGCCAGGAGAAAGGATGTGGCACGGTCTGGCCTGAAGCATGGAGCTTCAGGCCGGCAGAAGTGGGTGCCTCATCGGAGGCGGGAGCAAGGAGCGGTCAAGTGGCAGGCGAGGCGACTCGTAGCCACCAATGGGACCCGGTGCAAGGAGGCTAGCGAGGCGTCTCGCTGCCATGCCCAAGGACCCGGAAGAGGTTGGGGGGTGCCAGTGGGGTGGCTCATCTGGCCTTAGGGCCCAACGAGGGCAGCAATCTGGGGGGAGCTAGTGGGCATGGGCATGGGCATGGGCATGTCCAGTGGGGTGGCCCAAGCAGCACAGGGCCTCTGGGACCCCGGGGAGCCAGTAGGTGGGGGCACCGCCAGCGGGGCGGTCTGAAGTGGCACAGGGCCTTGGCAGTGTCGTAGGGTCAGCGGGGAGGCTGGAGGCATCCACAGCCAGTAATAGCGGGGCTGGTGGGACAACCCACCCCTACATACGGCTCCCCGGGGATAAGGGGCGGCCTGCAACTGGGCACGTTCTGGGATGGACCGCAGGATGGGTGATCCTCCAGGGTGATCTTGAGGTGGCTCACATCACCAGCAGCTAGCACATCCACTTGGGGTGCTGGGGGAAGGGCGGATGGCAGCGGAGCTGGCACCTGCATAGCCCAGCCCATCTGGCAACTGGCTCCCCATGGGGAATTTAACAGCGAGGGTGGACAAGCCTAGAGAGAGGGCGGACAAGCCAAACACAAACAGGGGGCTACCTGGTTGGGCCTCGGGGGTGTACCCCTCCTGCACCCACATAAGTGCAAAGGCAGGTAAGCCTCAGCTGGGACAGCAAACCAGTAGGAGCAGACAAGCCAGAGAGGTAAGGTCACCAAGCCTAACACAGGCCTGAAATCACTTACAGCTGTTATCACTATAACAAGCCACCATGGCTCCCAAGAAGAAGTCCCAGCCCAACAGACCAGTGATGAGGGCACAAACTGGGAAAGCTGCCCGGTCCTGGGCTGGTCTAGCTTCAAAGGGGCATAGGGCTCCTCCTGCAGTGGGCAGGAACAACACACCTAGAGCAACCAACCGAGCAGAGGTGGTCCAGGGGCTCCTAACAGGGCTGGAAGCTCCCGACCTGCAGAAGCTTTCCCAAGTGGTGGCCTTGATGGCAGAGCAGATGGCGGAGCTGAGGACAAGCAAGGACTCCGGGCGAGTTACGGGGCAGGTGGAAAGACAGGACAGCAATGACATGGCCCTATCACAGGACAAAGACGAGGGACCTGCACAATCAGCCAGGACAGCAGGGAGACAACACAGGAACTGTTCCCCATATGGGAGCAATCTCAGTGTAGTCTCCTCTGCTACCACATCACCGGAATGGGCAAAAGAGAAAAAGAAGGAGGGGAAAAAAAGGACACAGGTAGAAGGCGACGCTCCAAGAGGAAGAGGGCGTCAGACAGTGACAGCTCCTCCGGTGAGTCCTCCGACGATGACCTAGACCGGGTTGGGTATTGGAAGGCGGCGGCCCTGGTTCCAGGACTGCCCGCCTGGGCTATCAAGGCACGGACCCAACAGGATCCCTCTGCCACAGGACCCTCCAGGGCATGGTGGGATGGGGTGGTTTCCCAGGGCATCCCTTCACTCAGCCTTTTTGAGGACCACAAGGATCCACCGGGGATCCACCTAGACAAGAAGACCCGGGATAATAACCTCAAGGGATATTATGTCGATGTCTTCACCCTACTAAAAGCAGAGGTGGAGGTGGGTAGCATACCTAAGAATGAGAAAGCTAAGGATAAGGACAAGCCCAATCCTGCTGAGCGTACATTCTTCAATTGGTTGGCCGGGTACACTGTCTTTATGGGGGTTGTGGAAATGGTTTATCCGGACAGGGGGTGGCACCTGGCTAACCACTTGGGGAACGTACTGAAAGCCAAGGCACTTGCGGGGGAATCCGCCGCCATCGAGTATGATGCAGCCTTCCGCAAGCGGGCATCTCGCAACGCCAGGGCCAGATGGGACCTCATTAATGACAAGCTGTGGCTGGTCATCATGGGCTCCCATATCAAGGGGAAATCTGAGGCATCTAAGCCACCTCGGAAGAATGACCATTGGCGCCTGGTCTGCTGGGAGTACAATGCCAGGAAGTATTTTCGCTCACGTTGCATGTTTGAACATTATTGTGAGAACTGCTACGGGAGCCACCCCAAGTCCAGCTGCCCCAGGGCCGGGTCTTCTTCCCAGTCCTTTCATTCCAGACACCCTGCCTCCTCGAGCATCAAAAGGGAGACAGGGTCTGGGAGTGGCACAGGACAGGGGGGAAGTAAGAGCTAAGGACCCCCCTTACCCCCCGCAGGGCCTTCACCCCCGTCTGGCTGGGAGCCATGCTCCCTCTCCTGGCTATTTACCCCGACAGACAGGTCGCGGCTATCTGCGGAAGGGATTCTTGGTAGGCTTCAGGATTCCAGCATCAGGCCCCAGATTGGCATTCAAATCTGGAAACCTCATCAGCCAAAGCTTTGCCTGACATCTTGGCAACCAAATTTGCCAAAGAATGTGCGACGGGGAGGGTGGCAGGCCCCTTCCTTCACCCCACAATGGATAACCTGAGGGTGTCACCCTGAGGTGTCATGCCTAAGAAGACACCAGGAGAGTTCAGGCTTATCCACCACCTTTCGTATCCCAGGGGGTCCTCGGTCAACGATGTCATACCACCAGACCTTTGCTCGGTTAAGTATGCATCATTTGACCATGCGGGCAGGCTGGTCAGGGCCTGCAGTCCAGGTGCACTTATGGCTAAGTGTGACATCCAGTCCTCCTTCCGACTCCTACCCGTTCATTCTGATGACCATTGCTTACTGGGCTTAAAGTTCCAGGGGCAATGGTACTATGACATGGCCTTCCCCATGGGGTGTTCCATCAGCTGCTACAACTTTGAGGCGTTCAGCACCTTCTTGGAATGGGCACTGCGGCACAGGACAGGTTCTTCCTCAGTCACCCACTACCTGGATGACTTTCCTATGATCGGGGAGGCTAGAGGGGGGGATGCGGTTTTCTGCTTCATTCCTTCCAGGAACTAGCATGGGAATGTGGTGTCCCCCAAGCGCCTGACAAGACAGTGGGACCAGCTAACACTATAGTCTACTTGGGGATCGAGCTAGATTTGGTTGTGCAGATCTCACGCCTTCCGGAAGACAAACTAAGAGGCATTGGGGACAAGCTTTGCCACCTGTTGGAGAAGAAGGCTACCTTGAAGGAAGTGCAGTCTCTGCTCGGCCATCTCAATTTTGCTTGCTGGGTGGTGGCACCAGGCAGGGCCTTCTGCCACAGGCAGAATTCTCCAACATGATGGAGCATGATGGGCATCTGATCTCCGCACCATCATATCCAGCTCACCAGGGCACTCAAGGAAAATCTGAGAGTATGGCAGTGCTTCCTAGAGAGTTACAATGGGGTCACCTTTTGGCAGGATGAGTCCGGGTTGGGGGAGGGGCTTCAAGTTCAGTCCAATGCAGCGGGAAGAACTGGGTTTGGGGTTTTCTTCAAGGGGCACTAGTGCGTCCAACAGTGGCCTTCTGAATGGAGGAACTTTGGCATTATTAGGGACCTTACTTTCCTTGAGTTCTTTCCCATAGTGGTGGCGGTCTGCCTTTGGAGGGACAAGTTCTGAAACAAGAGGATCTGCTTCTGGAGTGATAATCAGGCCGTGGTCAGGATTATCAACAAACAATCCTCCAAATCTGACAGTCATGTGGCTCATCAGGGAATTCGTGCTCATCTGCCTGGCAGAAAAACATCTCCTTCTCAGCCAAGTACATCCCGGGCATCAATAATGAAATAGCAGATGCATTGCCTCGATTCCAGGATGACAGGTTCCGAGAGCTGGCCCCAGGAGCAGATCTGATGGCGGTGACCTTCCCAGCTGACCTCTGGCTCCTTGGGAAGGATCGGTGATCAAGGGGGTACTTAACTCACTGGCACCTTCCACCCAGGCCAGCTACACTAAGGCTGTGCAGCAGTTCTTTAACTCCAGGAAGATTTACAGCTACAGAAGTTCCTGGCCAACCTCAGAAAGGGAGGTCTTGCACTACATTGCATCCATGCAGGAGGAAGGCATGGCACCAAGGTCCATCGCAATTCACCTGTCGGCCATTTCCTTCTTCAGCAAAGTGGCTGGACAAGGCGACCCCTGCGGCACTTTCTTGGTGCAGAAAACAGTCGAAGGGTGGCGCTGCAGTAGAAACCAGGACCGAGATTCTTGCAGACCCATTTCCTATGAGCTCTTATGCAAACTACTGGCAGTCCTATGCAGCATCTGCAGATCCAGGTATGAAACCTTGCTTTTCTGCACGGCTTTCACCACGGCTTTCTTCGCAGCACTACGCATTGGAGAGCTGGTCTGTGGTTCCAAGAAGGACAAAACAGGCCGGGCTCTCCGATGGGAGGACGTGACGGTGAGCGAGGCCTACATCTCTGGATTCGACATGCCAAGAATGACCAGCAGGGTAGAGGCACTCTCCTGCACCTGCATAAGCTGGATGGATCTACGGCCTGCCTGGTGCACCTCATGCAGCAGTATCTGCAACAGCGCCCTGAACTTCAGGGACCCTTTTTCATCCATGAGGACACATCACCCCTGACGTGCTTCCAGTTGACGAGAATTCTGAGAAAGGCCCTGCGTCAGTTGGGTTGCCCAGCTAATGAATTTGGAGGACACTCCTTTTGCATTGGCGCTGCCACCACAGCAGCAGGAGAAGGGCTAGAAGCCTCCGCTATTCAGCAACTGGGCAGATGGCGCTCCAGGGCCTATACCACCTATATCTGGCCAGAGCTCAACTTGGTAGCCTGAGAGTCCCGTGTAGCCGAGTCCCGAGTCTCTCCAATCAGAAGGCCCACTCTCTTGGGTGGATGGCTGCCGGGTTGGCGGAAGCCGAAAAGCAGGGCATGCTGCCCGGCTTAGTGGCAGTGAGAATGGGGGGTGCAGGTTCCTAACCCTGGGCCCTGGGTCTCCAGTAATGGGTTTAGACCATGGCCAGGTCATGTTCTGGTTCATGACCATGGAGACCCGCAAGGGGGGCGTATTGGCACACACACACACCCCGGCCAGGGTTAGATCATGTGACCCGGTCACATGAACTCTCATGTGATCGGTCAACAGGCGGGCTTACCGATACATCATCAACCAACAGGCGGGTTTGTTGATATCCGGTCCATACCCATGGCCAATTTTTGTCAACTTTATTCTACTGTATCAATTTATTCCTCTGTATATCTTATACTTCTTATGCTTCTTATTATACTTCTAATGTTGTATCAATACAACACCTCACCTCACCAGGCAAATAGGTTGCAGGACTTACCTGTCTCCGCAGCTGAGATTTGCTGGTGGGGGAGCTCCCCTCCCCACTGCCTCTGGCCTCGTGGTGGCTCCTGGGTGCCGCCATATTGAACCGCAGCCTCTCCCTGGCCGGCTGTGGTTCTAAAACCGGTTCTAAAACCGACCAATGGGAAAGAGACTTCTCTTTGCTGATTGGCCGGTTTAGGGCTATATCAGCCAATCAGAGGCATGGTACCTCCACAGCCTCTGATTGGCTGAGGGGGAGGAGACTGCTGCTTGCAGTCTCCAGTCAGGTCCGGCAGCCGGGAATAAATTCCCGGCCCTTCGCCGGACCTGATAAGTTGGCTCTCACGAGCCGAAGACCCACCCACCCTCCCTTAGTTAGTCCTGTTATTGTATTAGTTAGGACATTTTGCATGTATTAATGTTAAGTTTTCCTTGTGACAACCTCCATCGGTTGGCGGTTAACATGGGGGTGTAGGTGCGTAACCCTGGGCCCTGTGTCTCCGGTAATGGGTTTAGACCATGGCCAGGTCATGTTCTGGTTCACGACCACAGAGACCCTCAAGGGGGGGTATTGGCACACACACACACACACGGACAGGGTTAGATCACGTGACCTGGTCACGTGACCTATCACATGATTGGTCAGCAGTCGGGCTTACCGATACGTCATTAACCAACAGGCGGGTTGGTTGCTATCTGGTCCCTACCGATGCTCAAACACCAACCAGGCAGCTATCACCAAGACAGGTTGTAGCCAATTTTTGCCAACTTTATTCTACTGTATCAATTTATTCCTCTGTATATCTTATGCTTCTAATGTTGTATCAATACAGTTTTCTTCCTCTTATTTGCAACTATAGTCTTCATTGAGTGGGGGGACATGAGAAGGGAGGTTACATCTCACCTCACCAGGCAAATGGATGTACATAGCCATTGTGGTATCATGGTTAATATGTAGGGCTTTGTATTAGATAGGCTAAGGATGGAGGTAAAATTATTTTGGTTCTCATTTTAATACCAATCTACCAAATGTGTACTTCATGAAATAAAAAGTGAACTGAAACCTCCCAGTCCCTCCCCTAAGTTTGCCAGTAATCTACACCAGTATGTTAACTGGTGTAGGCTGATTTCACTACTTAACCTAAAATGGGTGAACCAAAATACTACTTTCCCCATCCTAACAGCATAACCATGGCATGGTTTGGGATATTCTGGCATCTACAACATTAGAGCTCTTGAGATAGCTATTAAGATTGGCTTCTTAAAAAGCTTAAACAGCACAGTTGTCCCTCCGTATCCACAGATTTGGTATCCATGGATTTAAGTATTCACAGCTTGAAAATATTCTTTAAAAAATAATAATCCAAAAAGCAAACCAAGATTTTGCCATCTTATATAAGGGACAGGACTTCTGCAATAGCAGTCCTTGAGCTAGCAGGGGTCACCAGCAAATGAGGCCATGCTATTGAGAACACAGCTGTGCTGGGCAGGGCACGTTTCTAGGATGGAGGAGCATCACCTCCCAAAAACAGTACTCTACGGTGAACTCGGCACGGGTCAGCGTAAGAGGGGCGCTCCAAAAAAGTGATACAAGAACTCCCTGAAACAACATTTCAGGCTCAGCAAAATTGATCACCAACAATGGTCCAACCTGGCCTAACATCGGGAGGCATGGAGACGCACTAGCCACAATGCTGCAGCCTTATTTGAGAACTCACGCCAAACAAGCCTTGAAGGGAAACGACAATGCAGAAAGAATCACAACCCAGAAACATCACCCAAGGAGACCTTCTGCTGTGCCTTCTGCAACCGGACTTGTTTATCTCGGATTGGCCTTTTTGGTCATCAGCGCGCTTGCAGAAAGCACGGGATGAGTCCTTCCTGAATCTTTGTTTGTGAAGAAAAGCCAGAGATAAGGGGCACCATTTTGCTATGCCATTGCATATAATGGGACTCGAGTATTCATGGATTTTGGTATCCACAGGGGGTCCTGGAACTAAACCCCAGCGAATATGAACGGACAACTGTATTTGTATTTGTACCGGGTATAGTTAATAGGATATAAATTATGTTTATTAATCTGCCCATCTATTTGTCCCACTTCATCTGGAGATGTAAAGGCTATTGTTTAGTATCTGGTGTAAGAAATATCAAGCTGTACACTAGTTCTAAGATAAAAACGTTTTGTCTCAGGTGGGAGAGGCACATGCTCCAGCTTTTAAGAAGTGTGGAGGATGGCAAAGTTGTAGTATCACCAGCATGGCTAGGTTTGCACAGCAAGGCTACATCTACTTGAGTGGAAAGACAGAACTCCCCCTTCTCTTACTTTTGCCTCTGTACATTATCCGTAACTACAATTTGCCTCTGTACATTATCCGTAACTACAATTTACATTTCACACTTCTTTATCTTCTACTTGCCAGAAAATCATCTCCAATCTGCTCCAGTATCCTCAAGCCATTTGTAGGTACTCTTTCAATGTATACATTGCTATTTATCATTGTACCACTTGTAAAGTATTTTGTCTGAGAGGAGCCTTACCATCTCTTTACTAGCTTTCAATATGGAATTTTCAGAAAGAAAATCAAACCGGCATCTCTAAATTTGTTGGCTGAGATAGTTTCTCTATCTCATACCTGGCTGCTCCAACATGTTAACTGTCCATTTGCCATTTCATATGGCTGCCATTGAAAGGAAACTACCCAAAATGGTAAAAATGCCTGTGGTTTCCAGATTTTGGGGATCAACCAACATTACGCTGAGCAAGAGCCCTAAAAATTGGAAGCTTAAAAACTCCTTGGCCTAATCCACACTACACAGATAATCCAATGTGAAAGTGGATTATTTGCCATGGTCCCTTTCTACGGATCCTAGGATTTGTAGTTTTACAAGGTGTTAAGCACTCTCTGGCAAAGAGTGCTGGTGCCTCACCAAACTACACATTCAAGAATTCCATAGGGAGGAGCATTGGCAAATAATCCAGTTTCAAATTAGATTATTTGTGTAATGTGGATTTGGCCTTTGAATTAGGCTCACCTCGTTGTCACAATCTCTGTTGCTCTTCAATTGCCTGCTCCTTCTACTACTCACACTACTGTTCACAAAGAGAGAAAAATGAAGTGTAGGCTTCCCCTTGTACTGGTCTCTGCTTGCATTCCAGGAGAGGACAGGTGTACAGACAAAAGCAAGAAAGATGAGGGACAGAGCGGGGGGGGGGAGGAAAGAAAAGAGGATGTTGGATTTAGAAGGTGCATAATCAAGTCCCCTGACACAGTCTCTAGAGAGGGAAAAACTTATAATTCAGTGCCTGGCCAATCCCTTAACTGAATATAAATTAACTTTTTTTCTCTACATTTTATACAGTGCTCATATATTCTCCTTTACCAGACCTTAGTAAGTTTCAGTTACCCAGATGGAAACACTGAACAGCTGAATATCTGCTATTTGCTTTTCTGGTACAAGAAAAGGCATTTGTAGATCAAGCTAGCAGCAGATGGAGAACAATTGGAGTATATAATTATTCAGCCTGGGCTCTTCTAAATGGAGAGGCTGGACTCTGCTTTTTTGGCTGAAAAGACAAAGGAACTGAGTAGCACATGCTGAATAAATCTTTTATTGTTTTTTTTTTTTTAAGAAACAAGTATCCAAGAAAATAATCAGTGTATTAATGTCATTGATTAGCATGCTTCCTCAGTGAAAATAAAAACCTGTCGAGCTACCACAGTGCTGACGTTGAAGGTCTAACATTCATCAATAGCATAGCTGAACACTTGTGTATTAATCAACCACGTTGATTTCAGTATGTTACCTGAGGTGTCCATCTGTTGACTCTTCTTCATTTTGCCAAGCTCATGAGAGCTCTGACCCTCAGTGTTTCTTGATGCCAAAATCTAAAATCCACCATACGGAAGTCATAACACACTGTGAAATCCCGAAGGGTGAGGGAGTAAATTAAAAGTGAGTCTTATTTGAACTGCCCTCACAGGAAAAAACTATAGCATCTGTGAGATTACTGCTCCCAGGAACACCAGACGTTAAAATGCTGTGGTTATATAGATGGCATGACTACCCACATATTACATTTATGGGAAGGAATTATTGAAGGGGTAAAGGAATGGCAACTTGTCCAAATGTTCTGGAAAAGACTGTGAGATTTATCCAATTGCACATATTGGAGAAACATTTACCTTACGTATTTACTTAGTTCAGAATAGTGTTCTACCTTTTGCATTTTCATGATGACCAACAAAATTATACTGCTGTAAACTAATCAAAATAAGTAAAAATAGAGCTTCTCCAGAGGAGAAAAAGCTGTACTTTTTGAAACCAATCTGGAAGAGCCCATAGTAAACTAAATTAATCAAATAACACAAAACTGATATGTGATTTTTTTTCTGCAGAACAGTTTATGCACAATATTTTATTAATAGGATATAGTTTTTTCTGTGAAGAAAATAATATTTTTGTGCACAGATACAGTACTTGCAGAAAGTGCTATTTTCTGTGCAAAAGTACACAAAATTTTGCACAGAATAAGTCTTGAAGTGCAAACAATCTTCAAAAACTGTGCAGTTTCAGAATATTAAGTCAAGGTGAGAAGTAAATTGCTTCCTTCAAGAAGAAAAATTAGTAAAATAATAATAATGCTTTCCTAACACACAATCAGTTTTGGATGAAAGTATCCTGTACACATGATACCACTTTTTAGTGAACAGCACATATTTGGGGAGAAGGGTCTTCACTATCTATGTGGTTATGCCAATTAGGTAGTCAGATTTTAAAAGGCCATCTGAAGAAAAATACATTGGAAAAAAGGGTCTGAGTACATATGAATGTGTTTATGTACAGCAAATATATTAACACACTCCTAAATATTGTCAAGAGAAATGTCGAAACAAAAATAAACATAAAAATTATTCCGCCCACACATGTTTAATGGCAACCTTGCCTTTCTCTTTTCTTATGTACACACTGCATTCTGGATCCATATGTTCAATTCACAGAAAATCAGATCACTTGTCTGCAGAAGACTGGATTAAGTAGAGCCCGGAAGCACTAAAAGAAGCACAGAAATATTGGAATGTGTTCAGGAAAATAAAGAGTTTTACTCTGTAGACTCAAATAATGAGTCTATGGCTCTGGCTAGGAGAATATTACTTCTTTTGTTAAGAAAATGGATGTGCTCCTGTTTCATGCTGAAAAATAACCATCATTTAAAGACGGAGAGAGTTTTAGTGTTTATTGTGGTATTTACTATGTCCTTACCAAAGAATATAGAAGACAAATGTCAGTGTTGAAAACGGATGGAAAACAGGAGCATGAAGGAGATTTTCTGATGCTGCTTTACAAAAGGATATCAGTTGTGTTAGATAGGCAAATGAAGCATAGGTTGCTGTGGTGATATCACTCATGAGAGCCAGATACACTAGAGAAAAAAGCCCTACTCCAGTTTATGGCTAAAACTAGGGACAGAGATATAAGAATGCATGCAAGCCCCAACCCCAATGTCCCCATTCATCTACAGCAGAAGTAAATTATATAATCTCATGTAGATCACAAAGGACTGAAGATGTTTCTGTAACTACTTGCAGCTGACTGTAATTACAAAGGTCCCAGGAGTAAGAACCTACCCTAATCGGGATTCCTACTCATGAAAACCATGTTCATCCACAGGGCTCTCTATGTTCAGGCTCAATGCACAACATTTGATATAATTCCAGGTGTTCAGGCAGGATTTATGTGCCACCCATGTCTCTATTCCCAGTTTTAGTTCTATTTCATTTTAAATGCCTGAGCAGGGATTGAATGACACTATAAAGTGACTCAAAGCAAATATATTAGGCAAATGAAGAGTGAGATTCTGGAATGTATTCAGTTTTTACATCACACTGGTGATGCCAGAATAATCAGCGTTATTGTCAACAATATATTAATTAAAGTCAAATTCAGCATGTCTAAGGTGAGGATGTAAATCCTCAACTATTTTGTGAATGAAGAATTATAGTAGTTTTCTTCCTGCTGCAGAAGAAAATGAATGTTTCTCTGCAGCATTTTTCCAGTATTTGAATATCATGAAGTGTTCCAAAGTAATTGTTCTGCAGAGAAAAACATGATTTTGTGCATGTGTGCACACACAACCCTGTTTTGTTTGTAGGAAAGAAACATTGATCAAGATCCTACATCATGGCTACAATGATGGGATTATTTTGTGATCTCTCAGCCTCAGAAGAAAAAGATAAGCCCCTTCTTGCCAAGCAAACCCTGTGATAAATTCACCTTAGGGTTGCCATAATTCAGAAAAAAGCTTGAAGGCACACAACAAACAACAACAACAACAACAATGTTGTGATAGACAGCTATTCTAGAGAACTGTGACCATGAGCAACAGGGCACGGCTCAAGATGTCCAGCTGTTCAATGAGGACTCTCATCACACAATGGGGCAACTACAAAATGTAGACATTTTTCTAGGCAGGCACAGGGCACTAATGACTATCCACTGGTATCCATTCTGGGTTACCAGTTCTACATGGCTATTTTGAGGATATTTCACCCTCTCTCTCTTCATGCTGTCATTTCACAAGGGCAACCCATCCCACAAAGTATTGCACTTCTGCGCTTTGTGACCATTATGCAATGGCCACACTATTCACTCTGTACACTGGTCCCAATGGGAAAGCCAAGACAACTCTGCACCCCTCAGAATACAATTGTTATGCAATGTCTTGGTTCTAAATTGCACAACTGAGTTTACAATGTCATACATTTTCAATAGGATGCCAGCCAGTATTTTCTGAGTGGTTAGCCCATTTTCTGCACAGAAAATAGTTCCCCCCCCACCCAAACCCATGTGCATTTGTCTGCATGATAATTCCTCTGCAAAACTTTGGGATGTTGAATACTAGGAAAGAATTCTGCAAAATTCTTACTGGGCTGTTATTCTTCCTGAAGGGGTCAGGAAATCCTTTTAAAATCATGATCATCATGATCATCATCATCATCCTGGGAATGAATAATTACAAATATTCTTTGCATCCCTAGTTTAAGGTGCATTTATAAATAAACTTAAATTTAAGCAATTAATAAGTATGAATGGGATCTTATTTCTTAATACTGAGTGTAAGAGAGTTGTAATGAATTCAACAATACTTAATAAAGTTTTTTTTAAAAAAAGAAAACAATTTTGGCCAATTTAAATATATATTTTGCTTATATATTTTATATGCCTCCTTGGGTCCTGTGCAAGAAGAAAGGGGGGTAATAAAATATATAAATGTAGCTAAGTTAAATGTATTTTTAATTCTTTAAAAAAAAAATCCCTAAAAAGATAACAAAACAGTGCAGCTTCAAGCATTTGGCTAAGGAGAGGAGTGGTCCCCAACCTCCCAATGAATTGCACACCCTGACATAGACAGTTGGAAGAAACAATGGGGAATGAAAGCTGATTTCCAGCCTGGACATTAAATAATAGGGATATTTGTCACAATTGCATTAAGCTATATTTCTGCTTTTAACTACAGTTGTCCCTCCACATTCGCGAACTTGACATTCGCGGTTTCGGTTATTCGCGGTTTTGGGAGGGCCCCCCCGGGCCCCCCCAAAACCGCGACACGGGGCCTCCAGAGGCCCCGTGAAATACCTGGGGAGGGGTGGGGAGGCCTTCGCGGGACGCCCGGAGGCCCTCCGGAGGCCCCGCGAAGGCCTGGGGAGGGTGGGAGGGAGGGCCGGTGAGGCCTCCGCGGGGCCTAGGAAGGCCCTGCGAAGGCCCGGGGAGGGTGGGAGGGAGGGAGGCCCGGTGAGGCCTCCGTGGGGCCTAGGAAGGCCCCGCGAAGGCCCGGGGAGGGTGGGAGGGAGGCCCGGGGAGGGTGGGAGGGAGGCCCGGTGAGGCCTCCGCGGGGCCTAGGAAGGCCCCGCGAAGGCCTGGGGAGGGAGGGAGGGAGGCCCGGTGAGGCCTCCGCGGGGCCTTCCTAGGCCCCGCGAAGGCCTGGGGAGGGTGGGAGGGAGGCCCGGGGAGGGTGGGAGGGAGGCCCGGGGAGGGTGGGAGGGAGGCCCGGTGAGGCCTCCGCGGGGCCTAAGAAGGCCCCGCGAAGGCCTGGGGAGGGTGGGAGGGAGGCCCGGGGAGGGTGGGAGGGAGGCCCGGGGAGGGCCCCGCGGAGGCCTCACCGGCCCTCCCTCCCACCCTCCCCGGGCCTTCGCGGGGCCTTCCTAGGCCCGGGGAGGGTGGGAGGGAGGCCCGGTGAGGCCTCCACGGGGCCTAAGAAGGCCCTGCGAAGGCCTGGGGAGGGTGCGAGGGAGGCCCGGGGAGGGTGGGAGGGAGGCCCGGGGAGGCCTCCGCGGGGCCTAAGAAGGCCCCGCGAAGGCCTGGGGAGGGTGGGAGGGAGGCCCGGGGAGGGTGGGTGGGAGGCCCGGTGAGGCCTCCGCAGGGCCTAGGAAGGCCCCGCGAAGGCCCGGGGAGGGTGGGAGGGAGAGCCGGTGAGGCCTCCGCGGGGCCTAGGAAGGCCCCGCGAAGGCCCGGGGAGGGTGGGAGGGAGGGCCGGTGAGGCCTCCGTGGGGCCTAGGAAGGCCCCGCGAAGGCCCGGGGAGGGTGGGAGGGAGGGCCGGTGAGGCCTCCGCGGGGCCTAGGAAGGCCCCGCGAAGGCCCGGGGAGGGTGGGAGGGAGGGCCGGTGAGGCCTCCGCGGGGCCTAAGAAGGCCCCGCGAAGGCCTGGGGAGGGAGGGGGAGGGGTGTAGTTATTCGCGGATTTTTCACATTCGCGGGGGTCCGCGGAACGGAACCCCCGCGAATGTGAAGGGACGACTGTACTGTGCAGCCCTGCACGTTTATAAAAGGTTTTGATTGTCTTACCATTTATTTCCCAAATTAGTAGCTACATTCTGAGTTTGTTTGACCCTCTAAATATGAACATCTACCCTAAAAGTGAAAGAATTTGGTGAAATCAACTTTCTCCTACAATCCATTTATTGCTGTAGTTACTGTTTGGGCCTGTTAGCAGCAGTTACAAAACACACATCCTTGATGCACAGCTCTTCTCAACAAGAGTTGCAGTAGGAGCATAAAATTCAGAACACATTCCTATGGCATGTTTTGAAGTCCACATGTGAAACATGTTAGGCAATACTCTTAGGTAAATGCACCTGCCCCAAATGGGAAAAACAGGCTTGATCATAATAGTATCTGCATTACTGTCTGTAAGTACTGTAGCTACTTACATGTGTGAAATGGTTTCCAGACTGAAAAATATGGTGTGTGTGGGGGGGGGAGGGGGAATAATATGGAATTTTAGCTGTTTGAAATCTCCACTTCCATTCAATGGAGATTCAGGCCGAATCTACACAAGGACTATATCCCAGATCCACTATGTAGTATCTCTGCCCTGGTTTGACCCCTTCACTGCCACACACACCTGTTTTAATCCAAACTGAAATCGGTTTGGAAAGCTGCATAGGACCCCCATTACATAGCCACATGAGTGCAAGGGAGTATTTGTACTCTGTACATGTGTTTGCCATATTGGTTTAGGTTTCGTCACTCAACATCAACAGCAGTGGTTTTGTTTTGGATTCCTGCTGTGCATGTGCGTATTCCCATATCTAGGTGACCACCAACCAATCTCCCCCCTCCCCTGATTCCACTGCAATCCCAGTTCAGGGAAGCAAATCTCATGGGTTTTTTTTTAAACCAAAACAGAATTGTTGTTTTTTTTTAATTGCCTTAGAGCCCTCAGTCATCAAAAAGAAATGTTTTCACATTGGAATGAGAAGAACGTTGTGTGTTCCACAGGACTGGGATCGAGATAAGGACACATTATTTAGCCTGTGTTGATCAGCCTCAGTCAGTCAGTGGTCTTGAGTTCTTCAATGAGATGACAAGCATATGATGACATTGTCTTTAAATAGTTGTGATTCTATGGAATTTATCACATGGGGCTGTAATTGCTGAATTACAGCATAACAGGGTTCCCATTCTCACTTGACATCATTGTCCTTCCATGGTCAATGTGTGTTCCACCCTTTAATGGATCATCACTTTTTATTGATGGGGAAATCTGTGAGTAACTCTCAATATCACACTTTTTGCAGAATTGACGAATGTCCAAAATCATGTCCCACTGTAATCATACAGTTACAGCATAAATGTGTGGTACTTTCCCCCCTCCCCTTTCCCAATGAGAACACAGACTCACCACTCATTGTTTTAAGGAACTGTCACCTTTTCTTGGTATGTTTTTATGTTTGTTTAAGTGTCTGTTAATTTCTTTCATTATTTATGTGTTTTTGGTGGGTCTTCTCACAAGAACAGCTGAAATCTCACTCATACAAAATCACAGAAGTAAAATCCCATTCTTAAACTGCTAGTTGTGGTCATGTGATGATTCTATGGCAGTAGTATTGTGTGGTTATGGTGACATAAGAAAAACACTGTTACCATGCCACGATGTTTCTGCTTTCCTCAATAGTGGAATTACAGCATGTTTAGACACTAGTCTGATAAAGTCCTATATCTCACAATAAATCATGTTCTCACTTACTATGCATTGGTGGAAACTGCTTATCATGTTAAAAGGCTCTTCCATCTCTTCAGGATGTGAGAAACATTCAGTTCTTCTTCGTGGTCTCTGTGAATCCACACATAAAGGGTTAATCCTGCGCCTGCGCAGTAGCATTTGGAAGTCGTTAGAGTCAATAGCCATTAGATTGAGTTTTGGCGGTAATCCCACCCACCATCCCCTTCAGGCTATATAGGCCCTCCTCGAGCCCGCCATTTTAGTTCCTTTTTTTCCGCCGCGTTAGCAACACGAGGAACGCTGTTGGAGTCTTAGCCTTCGGATTTGGATTCTATCCCCCCTCCCTCGGTTTTGCTTTCCCTGTTTTTCATCGAATAGGATCTCTTCGACTGGATATTGGAGATTGGACGGATCTTTCCTTAGTACAACCCAAATTTACCGTCGGACCTCGAAATTGTGAGTGACCACATTGTTCATAATGGCGTCGACGGGCTTCTTTAAAGCATGCTTGACTTGTGGGGCAAAGATGCCCGAGTCGGATGGGCACTCCAACTGCCTGATGTGTCTGGGGGAAAGACACGATGTTCGGTCCTGCCGCCACTGCAGCGCCTTCACTCCCCAGGCGAGGCGGAACAGAGAGAAGAGGCTGAAAGCCCAACTGTATGAACATGTGCTCTCGGGCTCGGCCACAGCTACGGCCCCAAGACCCTCGATGTCCAGCTCATTGCAACAGCATAAGCAACCTGCTAAGGACCCCTCCAAACCGAAATCCTGGGACCGGGGGAAGGAGGTGGCCAAGAGTTCTTCCTCGAAATCGAGGAAGTCCGATTCTGAGACTGCGGACGGTACCGTCCCGAGAGATCACGGTACCGCTACACTACAGAAAGAGAGGCTTAAGACAGTGAGACTTACCTTCCCAGAGGCCACTCCACAGGCGGAACCACCAAAGAAGAAGAAGAGACGGTCCGACGATTCTCTCTCGAGTGGGACCAAAAAGGCCGGACACCGATCCCGGACCACTCTCCGGGTCACAAGTCCCCGGTAGTCTCCCCCATCAGAGTTAGCCTCTCCAAGCTTCGGTCACCACCGAGGGATACATCCCCGATGTCGGTAGGGGATAACAGAGAACAAGAGCTGTCGGAAGGCGAGCTCCAAGAACCGGAGCTGAAGATCGTAGAGGTCTCGGCGAGCTCAATAGAAAGGGAGGGACGACACTGATCCCGCTCGAGATCGATCACCTCAGTATCGCATCGATCCCGCTCACCACAGATGATTCCTTTGAGGTCAGCCTCCCGATCGCGGTCCCGCTCACTGCAACTCACCAAACCGACCACCCCTCGAAGGTCTCCACATCGGTCTCGATCCCGCTCCCGGCACCACCACTACTCTACGGAAAGGTCTCCACAGAGATCACGCACCCCCCGTCGGTCCCGCTCCCCGAAGGGGTCACCGCGTCGGTCCCGTACTCCGCGACAAACCCGCTCACCACACCAGAGCAGTAAGTCCCGCTCCCCAAGATGCCGACACCGATCCCATTCACCGCGACACCCTCGATCCCGGTCTGGGTCATCGGCCTCGTATATCTCCGACTTGGGGACATCGGAGGAAGAGTGGCTGTGGGAGCGGTATGGCCATAGGTATTATGACCGCCCTCATAGGTATCACTGGTACCAACCTTTTGGGCACTACTGGGACCCCTACTACGAGGACGTCTTTGACCCCTCGCCACGCTACAGGGCTCGAAGACACAGAGAACGTCCACGGTCCCTAATGCGCACCCCAGAAAAAGAGTGCCACCCCATCACTAGACCACCAACGGAATCTACACCCAAGTCAGGGACCGGTACCACCCCGAGCAGCTTAGACAAGGACAAAGAACCGGCCCCGTCGAGATCGCCATCGAGGTCGCCTTCCCAGGAGAGACCGGTCCCGCGCAGCCCCCCGCCAAGAGGCTCACCTTCCGGAGCTACAGTACCCCTCAGGCGCCCGACACCGCCGAGTAGACCGGTCTCGAGGACCCCCTCGGCTCACTCCTCGGACTCGGACTCGAGATCCTCTTCGCCATCACCGAGAATGTCACCGGCTCCGGGAGGACCGTGACCAGACCCACCGTCACCTTCAGACGATATGAAGGCTTTCGCCGACTTTATGCACCGACTGGCAGGCACTCTGGGGATCAAAACCACTCAGCCAGAAAAGGAAGTGGACGATCCCATATTTGAGGACCTGCAACAAAGGGCACCGTCCCTTCCCTCCTTATCCATCTCACCATACCTACTCCAGGTATTGAAGTCGTCCTGGGCTACACCGTCTTCCACACTGCCCACATCCAAACGGCTAGATCATCTATACCGAGTCTGTACCGACTCCGCGCCATGGCTCTCAATCCACCCAAAACCCAACTCCGTGGTGGTTGAGTCAGCTCAGATGAAGACATCCCAGAGACTACACTCCACCCTGTCAGACAAGGAGGGCAAAAAGCTGGACGCCATAGGCCGTAATTTTACTCCTCGGCCTGCCTCCTCACTAAGATGACCTCATATGCAGCCTGCATGGGGGCTTACCAGAAGTTCCTATGGGACGCCTTGTCGGTCCACATCTCGAAGTTGTCTGAACAGGACCAGCGAATAGTCAACTCCTTCAGGGAGGAAGGCTTGGCACTAGCAGGATACCAGCGACAGGTAGCAAAGCACATTGCAGAATGCACGGGCAAGATTGTAGCCAACTCAATTGCGGTTCGCCGCCATGCATGGTTGCGATCGTCTGGACTGTCACACACCGCCCGTTCCATCATTGAAGACCTTCCTTTCGACGAGCTGGGTCTATTCCACGCAGACACGGACTCGAAGCTGGAGCATGTGGAAAAGATGAGGTCGACGGCCAAGTAATTCGGCCTACCCAGCAGCCACCACCTGACGAGGCCACGCCTGCCCTTTCGCAGGACGGGATCAGCCTACCGCAGAAGATACAGCCCGCCACCCTCCAGACCACGACAGTCCTCCTCATACCAGCCCCACAAGAGATTCCAACCATTCAAGCCCAAGCCACAATTTCCCAAACGGAAACCGGAGTCCTCCAAACAACGCGCTTGACTTCGAAGAGCCACTACCACCACCAGACACCAACGCTGCCTCCCCACCCCATACTACACACTCTCCTGCAGACCGCCCCACAGAGGCATTCCATTCATGGCAACTCATTACCTCAGACCGTTGGGTCCTGAACATTATAAGGAGAGGATACTACATAGATTTCGAAGAACTTCCACCTCTGAACCCACACAGAGTAACCCCACTGTCTCCACTCATCGTGGAAGAGGTCAACAGTCTCCTACAAAAGGGCGCCATCGAGCGAGTCCCCCGCTCATGCATGGGAGGCCTATTCCTCTCCAGATGTTTCATCATCAAAAAGAAGGACGGAGGCGGCCGCCCCATCCTAGACCTGCGAGACTTGAACTCATTCATCCGCCCACAAAAGTTCCGTATGGTTACGCTCCCATCTATACTGCCCTTCCTGAGGTCAGGAGACTGGTTTGCCACCTTGGATTTGAAAGACGCTTACTTTCACATCCCAATCGCGCCCTCACACAGGAGATTCTTCCCCTTTGCAGTCGCCGGCTCGGCCTTCCAGTTCAAGGTTTTACCGTTTGGCCTTTGTACAGCTCCAGGAGTGTTCACAAAATGCATGGCAGTGGTAGTGGCTTGGCTCAGACAAAAAGACGTAGTGGTGTTCCCATACTTAGACGACTGGCTTTTTACGGCCCATTCGGCCGAAAAACTGGACAGAGACATCAGGATGACCCTCACCTGGCGCGAACGACTGGGACTAGTGATAAACTATGAGAAATCACACCTCCGCCCCTCGCGGTGCGTCAGGTTCATAGGGGCCTCCCTAGTTTCCAGAGTAGGGAGAGCGTTCCTACCAGACGACCGGTTCCACACACTTCGAGCGGCAGTACTGAAATGCATAAACCGACGAAGGTCCACAGTGAAAGAGGTGCAGCAGACCTTGGGCTACATGGCCTCTACTACAGCAGTCACACCCTTCGCACGACTACACATGAGACCCCTTCAAAGTTGGTTCATCGCAAGGTTCAACCCGTATGCTCACGGGCCACACAAACGACTGACCGTTCCCTGACCACTCAGGAAATCCCTCCTCTGGTGGGCGAACCCACGGATGGTCCAACAGGGCCTGCCTTTCAAGCAACTAAACCCCACAAGAACCATCACGACAGATGCGTCCCTGTCAGGATGGGGAGCACACGTCGAAGGGCTGTCCGTCCAGGGACGCTGGTCACGGAAGGAGAGAACACTGCACATAAACGCTCTGGAACTCCTAGCGGTGTTCAAAGCCATGAGGGCGTTCGAACCCTCCCTGACCGGACAAGTGGTCCAAGTAGCATCAGACAATACCACAACGGTCTTCTACATAAACAAACAAGAAGGAACGCACTCACCGACGCTCCTGCGGCTCACCCTAGACCTCTGGGACTGGTGCGTGAGACGAGACATCACACTGTTAGCCATACATGTCCCGGGCCGGACCAACGACCTGGTGGACGCACTCAGCAGATCAACCACCAGCAACCACGAATGGGCTATGGACCGACAGACGCTCGCTTCCCTCTTCTCGCAATGGGGCACCCCAACAGTCGACCTCTTTGCCTCCAAGAACAATGCAGTGCTCCTGCTATTCTGCTCGAGGGGCCGCCGGTCACGGGACAGCCTGGGGGAACACATTCCTATGGCAGTGGGAGGGCCCCCTGCTGTACGCCTTTCCCCCCTTTCCTCTCATCCCCAGAGTGATTTCAAAACTACACCAGGACAGGGCCAGATGCATCCTAATAACTCCATGGTGGCCCCGACAACACTGGTTTGCCCCCCTCCTCAGGATGGCACAGGGACGGTACCACCGTCTTCCACAGAAGCCGAACCTCCTGTCAATGGTAGACGGCCGGATCCTCCACCCGGATCTCGATCTGATCAACCCAACAGCATGGTTGATAACGCCATGAACCCTCTCTCAGAAGCAGCAAGGGACATCATCAGTGTGGCGCATCGCCCTTCAACGGTGAGGGCCTACGACTACAAGTGGAAAAGGTTTTGCTCTTTCCTAGAAGAGAAAAGGATTCCCCTACACCTAGCAGACTCCTCCAACTTGATGGACTTTCTAGCCTCCTTCTCAGACAAGAACTTCGCAGTCTCTTCAATCAGGAGCTATGTAGCAGCTGCATCCTGGCATTTCCAACGCCTGGGTAAACCATCCTGCTTTAGAGACCCTAAGGTAAAGGCCTTCATCAAGGGCTACACTAACCTACACCCTCCAACACTGGGACCTACCCCGGCCTGGAGCCTAGAGATAGTATTAGCGGCCTTATCTAAGGCCCCCTTTGAACCGATAACTACGTGCGACTTGCGCCTCCTCTCCATGAAGACGGCTTTCCTGGTCGTGATTACATCAGCAAAAAGAGCCAGTGAGCTGTGTGCGTTAAGGGTGGACCCCCCTTACACACGCTTTCACGCAGACAAGGTGGTCTTACGGCCGGACATTGCCTTTCTACCCAAAGTGGTATCCTGCTTTCACCTCAACCAGGACATAATACTTCCTGCCTTCCCTAAACAACCGTTGGATGACGGGCAACAGTCACTCCAATACCTGGATGTCAGAAGGGTGTTAGCTGTCTACATTGACAGAAACGTGTAGATGTGGGAGGGCAACAGACTCTTCATCTGCTATGCAGGCCCAAGAAAGGGCGAGCCGGTATCTTCACAACGGTTTTCGAAGTGGGTAGCTGCGACGATCAGGCTAGCATACCAAACAGTGAATAAGCAGCTGCTGGAAGGCATCCGTAGCCACTCAACCAGAGCTACCTCCACCTCTACGGCATTCCTACAAGGGATCATGAGCCAGGACATCTGCATGGCTGCCACGTGGGCAACACCCCTGACTTTTGTCAAAGTGTACAAAATAGACTCTACCTCGAGAGAGGACGCGGCCTTGGGGCGAGCGGTCCTCATGTCCTGCATTGCACAACGGACTTGACTGAGTCCATAGACCCTGGACGCCACACCGCATCTACCTCTGCTAAGTAAATAAAACGACCCTAATGGGTCCCTTTTGCCTTATCTTGACTTGGCGTGTGGTGTCTCTTCCTTTCACTTCTTCCTTGATTTCTAGACAGGACATACCCTCCTCCTAAGTATAAGCTTGCTAATCGACCCTTTATGTGTGGATTCACAGAGACCACGAAGAAGATGGACAGGTTGCTTACCTGTAACTGTAGTTCTTCGAGTGGTCATCTGTGAATTCACACAATCCCACCCATCCTCCCCTCGGGTGTCCTACGCTACCTCCTCAAAAAAAAAAAAAAAAAAAAAAAAGAGCTGCAATTGCAGCTATTCGGAACTAAAATGGCGGGCTCGAGGAGGGCCTATATAGCCTGAAGGGGATGGTGGGCGGGATTACCGCCAAAACTCAATCTAATGGCTATTGACTCTAACGACTTCCGAATGCTACTGCGCAGGCGCAGGATTAACCCTTTATGTGTGAATTCACAGATGACCACTCAAAGAACTACAGTTACAGGTAAGCAACCTGTCCTTTCCCTTGCATTTCCTAGGAAGTTTAACCTGAGAGAAGCTGCAAATTTTGCTTTGAATTTCACTTTAGGCAACATGCAAGTTCTACTTTCTCCATTATAGCTGTAATCAGACACTTGCTATTATAACTAGGCAAGGTTTTTAATGAATCAGACAGATTTTCTCCTTTTAAAAATCTGGCATAGTCAATCAACTTGTAATAAAGAAGCAGTCTAAAAATAATTGATGCTGTGTTCTCTTTCCACTGAAGTCAATTGAAGATTTAAGTTGAGTACGAAATCTGGAGCCTTCAATAAGGCCATATGCCAGCAGTTTGGCCTTTTTTTTTCCCCCAATGCTTTCCATTTTATATATATTTTTAGAAATTCTTCATCAAAATATAATTGAGAAGCAAAAATGGGAAATGAAATAGTGTGTTTATAAAGTTAGCATAATTGGTTTAATACAGGATGCTAAAATTGCCAAAACTCTCCCTTCATTAAAAAACAAAAACAAAAACACAACACAACACTATGGAAAAATTAAAGCTAATCGAGAAGTACATTTCAAAAATTCCTTAGTACTGCAGAGTTACATGCAAGCTGTAATTAAATTTGGCAGTCAAATCTCAGACATTATTCAATTAGTGTCATTGCTATGTTCAGCAAAAAATAAAAACATAAAAGAAAGTAGCTTTAAAGTTCAGCCATGAACCAACATTACATTGCTTTTTGGAAACTTGAGCTGCCTTCTTTTCCATTATAAGTTCCATTATATTTTATAAGAATGGCCACCAAAAGCAAAGAAATAAAAAAAATTAAAAATAAAAATTCAGTTTAATTTATAGGTTCCTCTTAAGTTGGGCTCCAAGTGAATTTGGGGATGAAAAAATGTATTGATAAAAAGAGTGAAATTTCTTGGGAGTGGGGTGGAGGATTTGCACATTCCTAGAAATCAAAATTTCAGATGGCAAAACTTGAAGCCCTGTTTGGGAACAATTTCTAGACTAGTGCAACTATATGTTTTGGTAAAGATGGAGGAAGATGTCTCTTGATTTTCATAACATCTCCCTGAGATTAGCCTTGTAGATAAATGTTCAAGTGTAACTGTAAGGAGGATACAATCTTAGTTATGAGTTACAGCTCTTAATTCATAGTGGCAGTGGGTTCTGTGTCAGTGTTACCTGCCCTGAAACCCCCACTCTTCCAATAATTCATCAGATGGATATATTTCATAATTGGTTCATTTATTGATGCTTCATGAGGTTAGCAGTAGACCTGGACTTCCCCAGAAGTAAGGACTGAATGAAGGTTTGCTCAAAACCCAATGGAGAGGTCTTTCCAAATTCTCCAAAGCCATGCCTGGGTTGTAATTATGTGGACCCTCCCAACTTAAATACTGTGCTGGTTTTGACATCCACTTCATATGGACTGCCTCTAGCCATTCAGAGGTTTGACAGCTGCTTGAGAACTAAAACTTCATCTGTTCTGCACCTTCTGTTTGTGGTTGAAGTTGGGACATTAGAACAGCAACTCCCCCCACAAGTGTTACTGGAAAATATGGCTGAAATCCTACATTGCTGACTTAGTTATTAAGCACCATCACCCTCCCCAACAAACCTACTATAACAGCCAGCAGATGCTCAAGCAATGGAAGTTTGTTCTGCTGGCAATCACACCAGTATGATGTTTTCAGCCTCCTTCCACCAGTGA
Organism: Gambelia wislizenii; assembly: GCA_030847615.1. Taxonomy (NCBI): domain Eukaryota; kingdom Metazoa; phylum Chordata; class Lepidosauria; order Squamata; family Crotaphytidae; genus Gambelia; species Gambelia wislizenii. Next base: position 188,046,128 of record JAUMIR010000003.1, on the reverse strand, counting down.
TCTGTGGTTGGATGAGGAAGTGTGAGAGAGGTCCTGCTTCTGATTGTCATAGCCTCTCCTGCTGGTGGGAAGAAGCTGGAACATCATCTTGCTGCACCCTGATCATTAGCAGAACAGAGCTCCATCACTTGAAGTGGCTCCATGGAGATGAGATCCAGGGGACATTTACAATCATGGTAATAGTGCCACATTTTGTGTATGCATAGTATAACTGAATCCATAATTGGTTACAACTATTTATTCCTCTAAAGTTTCAATGTGACCTGCAGTGGTTACCTAACATATCAAGTGAGTTAGATCTTAATAACATTTCTAATGCATTTCTAAATATCTGCTGTAAGGGGGAAAAAAAGTGTATTTACTTCTATTTTGTAATTACTTTTCTACACACCAGAATGACTTATGACTTTTCTACACACCAGAATGTCTTAAACTGGTAAATATAAATTTAATAGCCACATCCTGTTCTATTATCAAAATATAGAAACTGCTATTCTAGCAAATTAAGGAAAGATGAAAGATGAAATTAAAATTCATGATTCTTTTTAAAAGGAGAACTAAATGAAATTATGTTGTATGGCCTTCATCAGAACATTAGTTTCATATGTTATTGATTAAAGGCTACAAACCTTGTCAACTCTTCTGTTAGGTTTGCTAACAAAGTAAGTACAGATATACTGAATCACTGGGGATCCCTATTTTACAAGAAAGATCACATGAACTATTAGGCTTTTTCTCACACTTATTCACTTCACAACTACATGTTGTGAACATACTATTTTAGCTGTTATCCATAAACTGGTTAACCTTGATGGGACCAGATCAACTTAAATCAAAATATTCAATCTCAATTTATTTGTAAAGGTTTTGTGATTCAAGAACAATCAGACATGATAGGGGACTGGACAGACTGTTTTGGGTTTTTTGTTTTGTTTTTTTGTTTTTGTTTTGTTTTTTGCAGGCACTGCATGATGGTGTTTATACTTGATAAAGACAATTCTTATCTTAGTTTTGAAAGAAAAGTGATGTCGAGGTTTCCGTATTCCTGAGTACTAGCAAAAAGTCTTGTCTTATTAGGTATAAATATTCAAGTATCAAGTTCACCAGTTCCTTTTAACTTTTTTGTGTGAAGAGCAAAACACTTCCCTATCACCATCAATTGTAGATAGTTAGAGTGCACCTAGATAAGAGCAGAAACTTAACTGCTAGGAGTCAATATGAAGCAGCATCTCAGAGTCACAATCTGCCATGTGAGGCAGATTAGGGTGGGAAAATGGAGACTTTCCAGAGACCACACACACAGTCAGTTTCATGCCTGAGCAAAGGTTTGAACTCACTCTGTCCATTATACAGCAGTAGTTTTCAAACTGCATTCCCCTTCAGCTCTCTTTCCTTACAATGGATTTTGTCCAAAGGAAGTTCCAAATGCATTGAGACCCATGCTATTTGTCTGGGAGCCACACCATCTGGATTTTTCTAGTTCAAGTGTTAAAAAATAGTTTATACCAATTTTGACAGGGAGCAACAACTATCTATAGTTGTCCCTTCATATTCACCGAGGTTTGGTTCCAGGACCCCCCCCCCATGGATACCAAAATCCGTGAATACTCAAGTCCCATTATATGCAATGACATAGCAAAATCGTGTCCCTTATATAAAATGGCAAAATCAAGGTTTGCTTTTTGGATTATTATTTTTTAAAGAATATTTTCAAGCATGGAATACTTACATCTGTGCATACCAAATCTGTGGAAACAGAGGGACAACTGTACTTAAAAGCTGGTCACATGTTGCCTACAGTTTTGTGAGAATGAAGTTGTTTTTCCCATTGCTTAACACCTTGGATTTTGAAATGGGTGAAGAGGGAATAAAACAAGGAGGCTACAAGCAACACAACATACAAACAACACAATATAGTAAGTTGCTATCACATAGTTTCTATTGTTCTGAATCTGCTCCTGCTAGTAAAAACTCATACCTTTATCTTGTTCATTTTCATTGAGACACTCTTGTAAAAATAGTGCACAATATAAATGGTGAGATAAAGCTGAGAATCAGTGATTTGTCCAAGACTTCCCAGAGTCAAAGTTTTGATTGTAATCTTTTTGGGTCAAGGACCTGTCTTCTCTGCTTATGCACAAAACACCATGAAACTGCTTGTGCAGTATAAATATTAAATAATAATAGTTTTGAGAAAAAAATAAAAAATAATCCCACGTCTTGCTTTCAAGGAAAATGTAGAGGTCACTATGTCTTTGAGCATGGAAAACTATTTCTGACATTGGCCATAGCTGAGCAGGTACTGTTATCCACAGATGATTCTCTTTTGTTCCCCAAGCTAATTACAAGTCTAACATTGAGAGAAGGCTCTAGTTCAACATTTATATCTGTAATGTGTTTGAATCGCTCCATGTTTTAACAGCAGCAGTGGGATTCAGCTAGCCTCCTATGTCCATTGACAATTTTCTAGAGGTCTGATAAGGTGTCAGTCTTTGTCAGCCCAGGAGTGAGATGGTTCTTGACACAGGAGCTTTCTCATTGATTAAATTGTCATAGTGTATTTGTAGCCTAAGTGCTGCCTTTTGGTCACTGTCCTTTCCTTCTGTGGAAAGTGACCTTTGTGAATAATTGCATGCCCCAGATGTGTCAAAATGAGGGGAAAGCAGCCGTTCTAAGTAATAACACTTTAGGAACTATTTGTCTCTTGTGACTAATGTACATTTTATGGACGATAAAAAAATTCCTCAATAATTTTGGTAGTCAATTTATCTTTAAAAAGGATTTTAAGGTGCACTTGGTAAAATACATATTGATATTGTGTGGCCTGCCTTCTAAAGAATTTTTTGTGGATGGTCTCTCCATTTCCCCCTTGTTACTTCAGTAGGCAACATAAGGAGCCTCAAGTTCTCAGGTGATAAAGAACAACATTTGATAAAACTGTGGGAAAGTATGTAGAAAATAATACATCTCTTTGAGAGATTGTGAGACCTACAACAAATCTCAGGAGGAAAATGGGTATTTTCATTTATTACATGATTTTTAAAAAAATTCCAACAGAGCACCACAATCAGCATTCTGCAATAGAGAAAGCCCTGTACCATAGATTCATTACCTTATCTGCTTGGAATAGTGACATACAATGGGTCCTCTGCTGACGATCTCAGAATTTCAGGAAGGTGGTCCTTCAGGTATTCTGGCCCTAACCTGATTAGAGCTTTGTAGATCAATGCTAGAACTTTAAATAAATTGGAACCTTGCACAATTAAGGGAAGACTGGAGACATATGGTCTCTAGAAGTATATACCAGACAACAGTCTGCATTTTTCATATTGGTTTTTGAACTTTTTCAGTGCAAGCCCCACTTAAAACACATTACAGTAGTCTAGTTGCGAAGTTGTAGGGTCATGAATAGGAGCATGTGTCAAGAATGTATTATGCAACAACAACTGCAGGGGCCTTTAATAGTGTGCTATTTTGCTGATTTTTACATTTTGTCTTCCAATTGGTTTTAATTCTATAGATGGTTTAATTTCATTTTCATAAGAACCTTTTGTATGTTTTTACTTGGTATATTTTTAAGCTGCCTTGATTCCCAGTTTGGGATAAAGAGGAGATATAAATAAATAGAAGGAGGAGGAGAAGCAGTAGAAGTAATAGGAGGAATAGTCATCTTCCCTGGCACCATGAATGTGAATAGGAATGGGATACATTGTTGCTCTGTTCACAATCATGCTCATTCTACTATTTTAAAAATTCATTACATTGGTGAATTGCATACCTGGTCTAATATAGTCCTACACAACTTGACCTACATAGCCAAACTCAGCTTGCCAAGTAAGTTGACCAGTATCTATTTTATAAATATTTTGTGGGTAAATACATGGTTATTAATTGGTACCGTACTTGTTGTAGTGAGCCATAGATTATGAAGACTTAACATTGTTTACTGTAGACTTCCTACATTTTAAAAAAATGTATACGTTTTTATTTTGTCTGCAGAAAACATTCAAAGTAGATTACAGGTGTAACCAGCAGCACAGAAGTCTGTGTTTTATTATTTTATGTAGCCTGTTCACAACCTGCCTTCAACAGAGGCTTGCACTATTTAGAAAGCTATTCACCAAAGCCCACCAGATGGGCTTTGTGCTAGTTTTATATTCTTATCCAGTCCTGCTAGACATTGCTGCAAGAGAGAGGACATGTGGGTCTTTTTCTGGCTATCCTTGAACTAATCTGTTTGATGTGAACGAAGATGGAGGTATAGAAATAGGGATCAGATTATTAAAACAGAATGATACTTAATAAAAGTGAAAATGGAGAAGAACCCAGATTCTAGTGAGGAGAAAAATAACTTCAGTGGATTCTAGCTGAAATTACTCATTTTAAGACGTTGTGAGTCTTGCTGTGAAAGGAATTTCACCTTGTTTGAGAACTTTATGATTTCATGACTGCCTTTTAAAAATGTGAGTGGAGGCTACTCATATTTGAAAGACATCTTAATCAGTCCAAAAACATGTAAAAAAAATGGATACATGAGGATGGACATGTATTTTTTTTAAAAAAAACTGATTATGGAAACTGCATCCATGTGTTACTCTTGCAACTTCATGTGCAAAAAGGATGGGAGAGCTATGCTAATGGTATTTGAATATACACAAGAAAATTGATACTGTGAATTTTTTACATCCCTAGATTCTAGTTAAGAAGACATATGGCATGCAGTGGTGATAATCTAATGAAAATATTTGTATTTAATTGAGTAAAACTTAAATAAATAGGGGAAAAAGGATTAAATGTGTCCACTTCTTCCTTACTTTAAAGGAGTTGGAAAATAAAAGCAGAAACTCAGGATAAACTTGATATAATGCCAAGAACTATAAAAATGCAATTTATTTGAAACTACCTAATAATCTTTTAGTTTAGATATCATGAATGAAGATTACTATGCAACCTAATTTGCCTGAATAATGAGAGAATTTCTGGAAAGGTCAGACTACATTTAATTCTGCGATGATCTTTGTAATCTAATTACATCAACCTCAGCAACAAATGGAGCAATATTTGCTCAACATTTGGATGCAGGTTGCACATTGTCATTACAGTATTATTGAACAATATGGTAGTTTGCCCATTGCCAGGCAAAACAGACATTTTGTATTCATTTTCTACCACTTGGATTTAGTGTATACTATATCTTTGTCAAATAATCATTAGCATTTGAAATGCTGAAATCACAGGTACACTAAGTGATCCTGCATGGCTGGAAGTTTCTTTATTATTGCCTCACTAACATACATACAAAAAGTAACAGAAATTAAACATCAAGTTCCAGCCCTCTGAAAATTAAACAAAACTACTTCATCACCCAGCAGAGGATGGCTGTTAAAAGAGTCCAACACAGTCCAACAAAGAAGAAAATGCTCCTCTTGTTGGAAATGGAAACACAAATCTTAGATGAAAGCACTGTTCCCAGGCCTAGCTAAAGTGAGAGAACCATTCCTATTTAACTGGTATGGAAAATTTAATCCAGCCTATTTGTTTCTGGAGAGAAGGATTTAAGTGTCGTGAAGCCAGGCACTAGAAGACTGTTGTAGAAAAGGGGAAGCCTAAGTTTTGGAAATGCTAGATGGAAACACCCGATAAAGAGTCAAGATTGATGGCCCTGAAGGGAGCTTTTTAAAATTTGCTTGCTAAGCCCATTGGGGGGATGTAACATCCACAATTCTACTTCATAATATGTAAAAAAAAAATGTTCTCCTCTAGTCCAGTTTTCTTTCTCTGACTTTCCACTGTCCATCCTCACACCATCACTTTTTAAGTCTCTCTGTTCTTGGCCTCTCATCTTGGCCTCACTTGAAGCCAGGAGCAGCAGCAGCAGCCAGTTAGTAGTGAAATAGGGATGCACGTCTTTGTTAATTTTCTTCTGAAAAGAAGCAATCAGTAATTTTTAGAAATGTTCTTCCCACTGTGAAAAGATATTCGAGAGCTGTGGTTTTTCTGGACTACTCAGAGTTCAAACCTTATTCTGCCTAAAATTTGCATGTGGTAATTTTGTAAAGAAAACAGCAGCCAGATCTATACTTCACAACAATTCAGTTTGAAACTGGATTATTTGCCATGGCTCCTTCCTATAGAATCCTGGGATTTTCAGTTTGGTGAGGCACCAGCATTCTTTGGCAGAGAAGCCTGAAGACCTTGTAAAACTACAATTGCCAGGAGCCATAGCAAATAATCCAGTTTCAAACTGGATTATTTGTGTAGTGTGGATTTGAGCAGCCTAGACAGAAAGCATCATTTTCTGTGCAGAAAATTATTTACTATGCAGAAAATGATTTTTATTTTATTTTATTTTATTTTATTTTATTTTATTTTATTTTATTTTATTTTATTGTACCAAACAGCCATGTGAAAATCTTGCTTAGAATAAGTCCTGGGCTATGAAGATTCTTGTCAATCCAAGATTTTTCTTGTCAGGGTTTCTTGACAACAGAGGAACACATTTTTTACCATTGACGCCACCAAATACTATTCTTTCCACTCTTATAGCACAAGTGCCAGCAGCAACAGGGCTTGCAGTCCTACTGATGCTCAACACATGTGCTTGCCTTCTTAGTCACTGCTACTCACTATTATACACTCTCACTGTATGAACATGCACCCTCGAAGTCACCACTCTTTCATCATATTTTTTGACTTACTTTTTATTTTCATTTACATTGTGTACTCCCTCCCACTAAGCCTTATGCCAGGAGAGTTTTATGAGAGGAGATGATAGCAGAAAGCTAACCACAGCACTCCTCAAGAGTCTCTGAATCCATGAGAGCAGATTTAACTTGCAAGAAAAGCAGCCAGTAGACAGCAACTGGGGCCAGCCCATTAGCAGCACAGGCTTTGTTTTTGTTTTTAAAGGTATGTAACCACAAAGCACATTCATCCAGAGTTTTAAGCTTTTGCCTACCAGTCTGTGGCTTAGAGTGGAAACACTAAGAACTTTACCAAACGCTCCCCTGAAAACATTATTTTGCTGGCATAAAAAACCACATCATTTTTATGCCGACAAAAGAACGCTCCCCCTGCACTTACCTTCCTCACCCAGCAAAGGCAGCCCTGGCAATAAAGAGGAAGTGAATGGAGCCCTGTTCCCTTTCTTGTTTGAAATCCCACGAGAATTCATTGTGTGGGAAATTCAAAAAAGAAAATAAAAATAAAAATAAAGCATTAAAAATGACACAGAGCACAAAGACAAACTTTAAAACTTATAAGTAACATGGGGAGGGTCATAAAAAGAGTGAAATTTACCTGGATGTCCTGGGTGCCAGTTACATGACAGAAATTGTCGCGGTGCGTACCGTGACATAGTGATCACGAATCCGTCCCTCGCTGTTTATACGATTTATGTCTCTGATCTGGATATCCCGTGTGGTCCCGTGACTGATATTTACATGTCCATAGTTCCGGTTTTGTTTAGGTTTTAATTTTTTTTTTTTTTTTTGGCTGTCAATCAAAGATGCGATTACTCGTGTTTTCACAACCTTGGTGACGCACTTCCTTTAGAGTTCCGCGCCACGAGTGATGCTATTGGCTGGCTGGGGGGGGAGAGAGAGAGGGGGCAGAGGTTTGTTATTCCCCCTTTGCTTCTTGAACATTTTAACCCCTTCAGAAGAGGCAGAAAGCATTTTGAAAGATCCAGACAGATCTTTCGCTCAGACGCAGGGCTTTCCTTTTGAAATCAAGCTGAGTGCTTTGAAAGCAAGCTGAGCGCTTTCCTTTTGAAATCAAGCCGCTTGGGTTTCCTCTTGCCTCTTTAAAATATTAACCCCTACAGCTGCAGAGATTTCAAGCAGCTATAGGCAGGCGTTTTGAAAGACACAAACACAGAGAGGGGGAATTAAAGGGTGCTAATTCGCTCAGAGGCTTGAATATTTTAATGTGCCAGGTAGGTGACCAAGGCAGGGGATGAATGGGCTACCACGATCTCTCTGTAACATGCAGTTGAGGAAAAGGTAAAGCTGAAGGGTTTGCAGTGTAGAAATCCATTTAAAAAGGTAAGTGAGTACAAGCTCGCACACACACACATCAACCTTCATGCAGCTGGAAGGGATACCTTTGTTTTCGGCTGGTGAGGCTGGATCTGTTGAACGGGTGACTGACCCCTCCTTTTCTGGTCCCTGAGCTCTAAGCCCACCCCCAGTCACTATTTCCGGTCATCCCAGTACCGAGACTTTTTGTCCCACGCTGTTTACATTTCCGATTTTCCAAATCCTCCTGTGACTTTTTTAAAAACCGGCACAAACCGCGGGACTGGAAGTCCCGCAGGTTGAGGGATAAAAGGTGCCCCCCTTCCGAAAATCACGTACCCGACCCGATGTACGTGTAAACTGCCAGGGATCGACACGAATTCTTCCCAGGACATTTTCATCGTGTAAACGGCCCCCTGATCTCACCCAGAAGTGTTTGCACTTGACCGACCATTCTCACTATAGTGACAAGATTTAAATGGCCAGAGGCTTTGCATGCTGGCAATGCTGGCACAAAAGCACCATGGGGGATCTATTGATGGCTTACGCCATCAGTTAAAAACTATGGGTTTTGGCCAGGACATAACTGCGAAAGGGCGATGTCATCTGATATGCAGTTATGTGGCTTCATTATGATGCCACATTTGATGTGTCTGATAAAGTCGTAAGATTCCAGGTAAGGACCAGACATCTGGGGACCTTATCTGAATCTGTCAGATTCTCTGGATATACTCTGAATCCAAACTCCTCCATATCCCACCTGTGAAATGATTCAAGATGAATGTACATGTCACCCTCCTGTATGCATGGGGATACGTTCCCGGACTTACTGTGAATACTGGATGACATAGGAAATGCCTAGAGAGGCTACCTCTCTAGGCATCTCCAGTGGGAATCTATGGTAACTTTCAATGGAGGTTACCATAGGGTCATGCTGGAGGACCTAGGAAATACCTAGAGAGATGATTTTTTTTGTATGATGGGTAATTGAAACCACAGGTATTGGTCCTGGGCATATGGGAGGTGGCATGTACTATGGCTCCTTCCTGATATGCAATGAGAATATAAAAAACAAAGCTTTCCAAATGTTGGTGATAGAGACTTCGAACCTGTTGTGTTGGAATATGATATAGTGGCTTTATTTTTACTCTTGGCTTTATTTTTTATTTTTCTTTGTCTTTAATTTCTCACTTTGAGTCTGTAGCAAAATCATGTCATTTTATTCTTTTTAACATTGCCAAAATCAGACCTTTTTGTTCTGTTTCCTTTGCTAAGACCTTACTTTATGACTTAGTCATTTTCTGCCTCGATTGTTGTAATCTTCCTTTGACTGGTTTTCCATTATCTCGCCTTAGTCCTCTGGTTTCCATTCAACATTCTGCTGCTAAGATTATCTTTTTGGCCAATCATTTTGATCATGTTACCCCACTTTTGATTTCTCTTCATTGGTTACCCATTTGTGTTACCATGCCCTACACCCCCTCCCTATAATATCTCATAATTGGTAATATTAGAGAGTTCAAGGGACCCAGTAGACTGGGATAGGCCAAAAGCTAAGGTCAAATGGAGGTTACAAGCACCTAGGAGAGTGCAAACATACCCAAGATAAGATTGAGTGGAGCCCCTAGTAAACAACACCATTACGGGGGTATGTGCTAATCACCTCTTGGGTCCCCTTGGCTATGTGTCATACATCATAAACAAACAAGTGACCAAAACAACTCATATCCCCAGGAAATATTCCTCTGCACCCTCCTTGTGTACTACTGTGATGTACAGAGAACACACGCTCACATGCAATCAATAAATTTCTTTATTGACATGGATTCATGTGTCAGGAACATTGGCAAAGCCGAAACTGAAGTACAGACAGGCAGAGCTATAGATAAAAGCACCCAGCGTGAGAACAAGCAGAAAAGGGAGGATACCAGAGACAAGGGGGGCGCTGAGACACTTGGGCCTCATCGGCCTTGAGCTGCTGGAGAGGCCTGCGTTCCCATGCCTACCAAGTGGCTGGCTCCACTCCAAGACATTCCAAGGCCTGGGAAGGAACCAGGCCTGAACCAGCTACATGACAGGGTCCTCCATGAATTCAACTTCAACAACCAGAATTCAGGGATGAGCCTGACAACTACAATATGAGGTTGTCATAAACCCATCAATTCCTATCTCTCAGCCATTAACAGCAATCAGCAGAGTTTTGGTTTCTTTTGATTATTTGGTGGGAAACCCATCTAAGTTTTGTTCTAAGCCCAAATACCCCTTCAGGACACTAAAGACAGTATAAATATCAGCCCCAAACAATTGCAAGGTGTGTCACTGTGGATGAGACTCTGCCACTCTCTCTGTCAGTGTCCTCCTGAATCAAAGCTTCCAGTGCCCCCCTCAGACTTCCATCTGAGTTCTTCTCTACTCTCAAGACTGGTAACTATAGTGCCGTCTCCAGAATCCATTCCTCTATCCAACCTTTCTGCCTTAAACTCTTACTTAGCCTTGTGTAGTTCTTGTGAGTATGTTTTGCAAGTGTGAATGCTTCTTATGTTATTTTCCATTAAAAAAAACAACAAAAAAAACATTTACTGGATTTCTCAGCAGTGAGTACTGGTATACACAGGTGAAAAGATTCCAAAGTTAGCTGCCTCTCTCAGCATTCCATTTGAGCTAATAAAATTCCCTCAGGTAATAATAGATCATGGGTGGGCTCCCCATGGACCCCAGACTGCTTTGGATAATGTAATAGGGTTTGCTATTTCTGTGGTTTCCTATATCCATGGTGCATCTAGACACTTACCACCAGCAGATACAGGGGTGTATTTATATAAGCATCTTGTTTTGACATTCAGAACCCTACACAACCTAGCTCCCTGCTATCTTTCAGCCCTTGTCTCATTTTACCAGCTTTTTCAAGATCTGTGTTGTAGGAATTCTAAGCTTCTCAACCAACCAACCTCTTCCTTGGCTCCTTTCTCACTTGCTCCCCGATACTCTTGGAATTGCCACCCTGAACATTTAGAGACTGCTCCTTCCCTCATTATCTTTAAATCTCAATTAAAATGTTTTGTTTTGTTTTTGAAAGCTTTTTGAATTTTAGTTTGATATTGTTTTATAATCTTGTATATTTTGATTGCCTGTATCGGTCAGTTTGCTTTACAGTATATTGCATTATTTGCATTTTATCTGGATAATTTGTTCTGCAATTCTATTGTATAGTTTTATGTTTTATTATTTCTTCCTTCCCTTTCTATGTGTATGGGGTATACATATATATTTTAGATTGTACACCTTTAGCAGGATCCATAGTTTTGGTTGTTTTATTGTAAAGTGCCATGGACATTGATAGTGAATAATAACAATATAGTGGCTTTGGTCACCTGGATTTTTAGCAGCAGCCTAGCTGGTAGTACTCAGGTTAGAATGTGATTGGCAGACCTAAGTGCAGATCTCTTCTTTCTAGATCATCTTTAAATCATGGAGGCTAGTTTTATCTAGGACAAAACTCAATGTTAGTGAGGCTTTCTACTTGCTTCGCTTAAAAGTAATTTCTTTATTTTGGTGACTATTAAAGCTTCTTTAACCTTCAGTGGTTGTCAAATTTTGGTTTCCTGGGGCTGAACCAAAATGGTTCCCATGTTTTCTGTTTCAGTGGGTACTGAAATGGGAAGGGTAATTCCAGCTGTTTTTCCATGTAATGTTTATCTTGCCCTTTCTACCTTTAAGGTAGTGAATCCCATCACAAATCTGTTACAGGTTTGCAGATCTTTTCAGTTCTACTATAGTCAAATATGCAGTATATATTTGGTTATATACTCTCATATTTTACTCTATAGTGCAATTAGTGTTGCTGTCTAACTGGTGAACATACAAATAACATATTACCTAACTACTAACTAACTGTAATAGCTGATGGATGAGTGTCATTTGTGTGGAGCCTCAGATGCCGAGTTAAACAAAAGTGGAGGCATGAAATACATTCCCTACAGTTGAATAGCCTCCCTGCTAAATCCTCACATCTTCTACCATGATCTGATATACCTCAGGCCTCTTAAGTAAGCCTTTATAAGTTTGGTTTAGAAATTGAACAAGCAGAAAAGTCCAAAGAGGGAAGGAGAAAGTGGAGCTGAGATAAAGCAAATCCAAATCTCCTCTAGCAAATGAACACAGTCACAATGTCAGTAAATACTAATACTAATACTAATACTAATGGATTGTTGTTTTTGTTGTGTGCCTTCAAGTAGTTTCTGACTTATGGCAACCCTAAGGTGAACCTATAATGGTTTTTTTCTTTTCTTTTCCATAAGCTTTGTTCAGAGGGGGGGTTGCCTTTGTCTTCATCTGAGTCTGACAGAATGTGACTTTCTCAAGGTCAACTAATGGAATTCCATGGCTCATCAGAGATTCAAACTCCAGTCTCCAGTTGGAGTCCAGTGCTCATACCACTATACCAGCTAGGAGACAATAAGTAATTTCCAAGATATGTAGTGTGGGAGGGAATTAGATTCAGCACCGCTTTAGCTGCTGATATGTTGGCTTAGGTGGCCCTTGACCATCTTGTTCAAATATTACTTGTTGCAGGGTGGGGGGTTACAGTCACGTTATACCTTAAAGATCAACAAATCAATTTAGGCACATTTTTAGCCAAAGCTGGATTTCCCCAAGCAAACAAGATGAGTGGCTATGGATGCATCTACACTGTAGAAAGAATGCAGTTTGACACCACTTTAAATGCTGTAGTTCCATCCTATGGAATCCTAGGATCTGCAGTTTTACTAGTTCTTTAGCCTTCTCTGCCAAAGAGTGTTGGTGCGTCACAAAACTACAGATCCCAGGATTCTGTAGGATGGAGCCATGGGAGTTAAAGCAGTGTCAAGCTGTATTATTTCTAAAGTGCAGATGCAGCCTATATTTCTTTTAAGGGTAATGGACCAGATTACTCTTGAGGTCCTCTCAATATTCTGGCATAGAACCAACTATTTATGCATATTACAAAACATTAACAAGGCCATTAATGAATAGGTCTCCAAATGTAAAGTTTTGGCCATAAATTGTTGCTTTGCTCTGAAATGACCAAGAAGTGTGGGTTTGGTACCCTATGTGTGTTTCTTTATATCCAAAGAGGACAATTGCCTCCTTGAGCAACACAGGTCTTTCATATCAACCTAGATACCAGAGCATCTTCTAAGAGGAATACACACTCTGTAGTGATTTGGTTAGTAAGGTGATGAGCTATTTCATAACAAGTAGCAAGGAGCATTGTCTTTCTATTACCATTATTTTTGAGAAGTAGATTGTATGTTGGATGAGCACCATCTGCCCAGGTTTGGGATTAGAGTTTTCCTTCTCCTAGGATGGTTGCCATAAGGTTAGAGAGTCAGACCCTTCGGTTTTGATCTATCTGGCATGGGAGACCCTACCAGTGGCTATTATGCCACTGCCAGCATAGCTCAAAACATCATTAGGGTACGCAAGCCTCTCTCTCATGACAAAGGGGTGTCAATGGAGAGCCCATCAATGAACCCTGTAAGGTCAACCATCTGAGAGAAGGAAACTCTAATCAAACCTACGACCCGATGACCTCACTGCTACTGTCCATGCTTGCAAGGCCACAGCAGATGAACCTTTGGTTATAAATGGTGAGGCCAGTTCTGTGCACGCTGTGCTCTACCAGAAAAAATCCATTGCACAGGCTTGAACGACAAATCAAATTCTGAAAAAGCCATGTAGCAATAGGCGAGGGACGAAATGGCAGGTATAAAGATGCACTGGAAGCCGCAGTCCCAACCCTGCATGCAGGCGGTTCAGAAATTTGGTCACTTGAGGCTGACCCAGGAGATGACAGTCTTGTTCAGCAACAGCCTGAATGACCAAGCAGCCTTTTTTAAGGAGAACACTGCTTGATCCATATGGAGAGGGGCCTAGAAAAGGTGGCCTAACAAAAGCTCATCCCCACTTACCTGGTTGGCTAGCCATGGCCAACGAGCATCCTCTGATGCAGTCAAACCAAGGCAAAGAAACAAAGGCACACACCGGCCTCCAAAGATGTAAATAAACTGACTCTTGCATGCTGGAACATCAAAACCATGCGAGACTCTGCAGATAGTGGATGGCCTGAGAGTCATTATGCTCTAATAGCCCATGAATTATCACGACTTAGTATTGACATCGCTGCTCTTAATGAAGTTCCTCTCCATGAGGAAGGCAACCTTAAAGAACACGGCGCCAACTGCACAGTTTACTGGTCTGGCAAACCCAAAACCGAAAAACATCTTTCAGGAGTTGGCTTTATGATTGCCTCCAAACTCAAAACCTTGTCAACGGGACACTATGATGGCATTATTTCCTTACGCCTCCCACATGTTGTTCTCTTTAGTATATATGCCCCAACTATGCAAGCTGACCCTGTAGAGAAAGAAAAAATCTACCCAGACCTACATCACCTCATACAAAAAGTCCCTGTAGAAGATAAAATTATTATGCTTGGTGACTTCAATGCCAGAGTAGGAAAGAATTCCGAAGCCTGGAAAGGTGTCTTGGGCAAGCATGGTGTTGGAAATTACAATGATAACAGACACTTCTTGCTAGAGTTCTATGCAGAACAACAGCTGACTATTACAAACACTATATTTCAGCAAGATACAAACACTTGAAGACTATCTGGATGCATCCCCAATCCAAACATTGGCACCTCATTGACTATGTTCTAGTCTGCCAGAGACACATTTGCAATGTCCGTCATACTTGAGTGATGCCCAGGGTAGAATGCCAAACAGATCATCGCCTCGTCAGATGTAACCTAAATCCTCATCTTAAGTTCAAACCTAAGAGGGGTGGCATCTTAAAGAGGAGACTCCAAGTCAACAATCTTCAACAAGCTACCATGAGAGACAACTTCCAGGCAAATCTGTAAACAAAACTTGAAGACCATCCTACAGATCCTTCTCCTACAGTGCTTTGGCAACATATCAAAAACAGTATCTTCCAGTCTGTGGAAGAATCCCTTGGCTTCTCCCACAAGAAAAATCAAGACGGGTTTGATGAAAACAACCAAGACATCCAGGAGCTGTTGGCAAAGAAGAGAACTGCTCACCAGGCATACCTTGCCCAGCCAACTTGCCATGTAAGAAAAGCAGCTTTCTGACTCACATGTAGTAAACTCCAACAAAACATCCTAGACATGCAGAACATGTGGTGGAGCAATATAGCAGAAAAGACACAATGGTGTGCCGATATGGGTGATTATAGAGGATTTTATGAAGCTCTTAAAGCAGTGTTTGGACCTACTTATCAGGTCCAAAGCTCCTTATACAGTACAGATGGTCAAACATTAATTACTGATAAAGCCTCCATCCTGAATTGATGGGCTGAAAATTTTCAAAGTCTCTTTAGTGCCAACCGAGTAGTCCAAGGCTCAGCTATCCAACATATGATACAAAACCGATGAAAAATGAATTGGACATAGCTCCCATTTTGGAAGAGACCCTTAAGGTCATATAGCAGATGAAAAACGGCAAGCTAGCTGGGATTGATGGAATCCCACCTGAAGTTTGGAAACACAGAGGTCATGCACTCCATGATAAATTCCTCGAACTCCTTGTGAATTGCTGGGGAAAAGGGGAACTGCCATCAGATCTCCGATATGCAGTCATCATCACCCTGTACAAGAAAAAAGGAGCAAAATCCGATTGCTCAAACTATCAAGGCATAACACTGCTCTCTATTGCTGGAAAAATCCTTGCAAGGATACTCCTGAACAGATTAGTACCTGCTATTGCAGAAGAACTTCTCCCTGAAAGCCAATGTGGCTTCAGAGCCAATAGGAGTACTACAGATATGGTATTTGCCCTTAGACAACCACAAGAAAAATGTAGAGAGCAGATCAAAGGTCTCTATGTAACATTTGTTGACCTCACCAAAGCCTTCAACACTGTGAGTAGAAAAGGTCTGTGGCAGATCCTGGAAAGTCCAGGATGTCCCCACAAATTCCTTAAATGATTATCTTGCTACATGAGGGCCAGCACGGTCTAGTCAGATATGGAGATGCTCTTTCAAAGCCGTTTCTTATAACTAATTGAGTGAAGCAAGGTTGTGTTCTTGCTCCAACTTTATTTACAATCTTCTTCAGGGTGATGCTCCAAAGGGCTACGGCAGAGTTTGAAGAAGAAGATGGTATCTATAAACTTTACCGTACTAATGGTAGCTTGTTTAACTTAAGCCATCTGAGGGCTCGCACTAAGACTCTAAACTAGCTAGTCTGTGAGCTGCTCTTCGCTGATGATGCTGCCCTTGTTGCCCACACAGAAGCAGCTCTGTAGCTCCTAACATCCTGCTTTGCAACAGCTGCAGAGCTGTTTGGGCTGGATGTCAACCTGAAGAAAATGGAAATTCTTTACCAGCCTGCACCACAAGACGAACACCACCATCCCCACATTGCCATCAGCAAATCTGTGCTTAAGTCTGTTCAGCAGTTCACCTATCTGGGAAGCATCTTCTCCTCAGATGCCAAGATTGACAAAGAGATCGATCACAGAATACCAAAGGCATATAGTGCATTTGGAAGACTTCACAAAAGAGTCTGGAGTAATAAACACCTGAGGCAAAGCACAAAAATCAGTGTGTATAGAGCCATTGTGCTGTTGATTCTCCTTTATGGGTCTGAAACATGGGTCACCTATCGCCAACATTTACGACTCCTCGAACGCTTTCATCAGTGCTATTTAGGTACAATCCTAACTATACACTGGACTGACTATGTGACGAATGTTGCTGTCCTTGAGCAAGCAGGGTTCACCAGTATTGAGGCCATGATATTGAGAACACAGCTGTGCTGGGCAGGACACGTTTCTAGGATGGAGGACCATCGCCTCCCAAAAATAGTTCTCTACGGTGAACTCGCCACGGGTCAGCGTAAGAGGGGAGCTGCACAAAAGCGATACAAGGACTCCCTGAAACAACATCTCAGGCTTTGCCAAATTGATCACCAACAATGGTCCACCCTGGCCTCACATCAGGAGGCATGGAGACACAGTATCCACAATGCTGCAGCCTTATTTGAGAACTCACACCGAACAAGTCTTGAAGAGAAATGACAATGCAGAAAGAATCACAACCCAGAAACATCACCCAAGGAGACCTTCTGCTGTGCTTTCTTCAACCAGACTTGTTTATCTCGGATTGGCCTTTTTCGTCATCAGTGCACTTGCAGAAAGCGCGGGATGAGTCCTTCCTGAATCTTCGTTTGCAAAGAAAAGCCAGAGAGTGATTGCATGACTGTTTCCACTACCACGGTCATCCTTTGTGATTCTGTGTCACTGACATTTCACACTCTACTGTTGCATGGCAGTCATTGCTTAAATTAAAGCACCATACTGTTTTATATTAGAGAAAGTACTAAAGAAAAGAGTTTGTATACTGCATCCAGAAATACTTACTCTTTGGGTAGAATGGTATTAAATATTGTTCAATTAGAAAATATTCTTTTTTAAAAAATTATGGTAATGACATGACTAACCATACATAGCCCCTGCCCCTTCCAGTCTTCCTACATTTTTGATCAGTTTCTTTCATCACCAGTATAAATTGACAAATTTTCTTAGAATCGTCACTTCCACATTTTTATAACTGTTAGAGAAGTCAATGACTCCCTGTAGAAAATTTGGCTTTGCTGCACACAAATAAGAATTTTGATGGCCCATGTTTTCACTCCCTAAAATCACCACCATTTGGATGTTCCTGGCCTTGTGACAGAAGTAACACATTTCAAGGCTAGAACAAAGAATTTTGATAAGACTAGGGAAATGTTTCAACCCTTGAAGGTCTTGCTGTGTTAAATTTACTTTTGGAATGTAGATGCCTCTGCCAGAACATAATACAATTTTGTTCTATTGATAGGACTTTTTCAGACAAGGGTTATCATGCAAGATGCTTGCGGAAGAGGTACAGTGCTATTGCGCAGCAAGCGGTCCGTTACGGACAACACTGTCCCTCTTTTGGCATCGTCTGTGTCAGTTCCATGTACGATTGAAGGCAGCCGTGCCATATTTTACTCACGGACAACTTCCATGAGTAAAAATGGCACGGCTGTTTTCAATAATACACAAAACTGACACAGGCAATGCCAAGAAAGGAACAGCATCGTCCAAAACAGACCTCCTGCCGCGCGACATCACAGTACCTCTTCTGCAAGCTTCTTGCATGGTAACCCTTGCCTGAAAAAGTCCAAAGTATTTTATGTTTTATGTATGCAGTTTTCTCATGAGCTGACCATTATTTCTGTTGTCAGGCAGAATGCTTCCAGGCAGCTTCCTGGAACCGTGGCACCTCCCAGATAAACAAAAAAAGTCCATACTGCTCATGGCCAATATAGGGTACACATAATGTGTCTGGGCAAGTTGTTCTATAATTTGTAATATGTGGATCCAAGTATTCTAGACCCTCATCTAGATTATCACAGAATAGATAAATATCATTTCACATATCCATTTCAAATGGTTGTTTCCCCTTAAGAGAACAGTAAAAGGAATTATTTTAACTAACTCCACACATGGTAGAAATAAATTGTATATAGGAAGACAGGGCCATCAGTTCTGGATTGTTTACAAATGAGGTTTAGATTTATTTTTTTAAGAGAGGAGATTAGTACTGGCTGAGATTCCAAAAGACAATGCCATTCTATATTAATAGCTCCAAAGATGGAGAGGAAATGCATGCTGGCTACTCAGTAATCTCTCTGGCTTCTAACCATAACTAGTACTGTCAAAGAAGTGCACCTTGTGGTATGACCACAAGACACTTGGCACACAAATAAGAGGAAGCTGATTGCTCAGCAGGAGGTGACAATCCACATCACCTGCTATAAAAATATGTCATGTCCTAGTGGCAAGACTTTAGGAATACTTATAGAAAATATCATGAAATGTTGACACAGAGCATAGCTAGCAACCAAATTGAATTGTAAACTTATCCCTTTAAAACGTTTCCAGATTTTAACCAAACCTCCATAATAATGTTATGAAATTGCATCTACTTCTAGGGTAGAAAACAAAATTCATTGGTCTTGATTTCCTTATGAAAACAAACATTTCCTGATATAGACTACAGTATTAAGTGCATATTGATTTGGAACGCGATACACTCCCAAATTCTATAAATCATATTGGCAATATGCATATAACATTTGTTGTTGCACAAACATTTGTTGTTGTTGTTTTGTTATTTGCTATCATGTCAACTTTTACCTATGGAGACTCTATGAATGAGAGAGCTCCAGACCCCCAGTCATCTTCTGCCTTACTCAGGTTTTACAAATTCAAAACCATGGCTTCCTTCATGGAATCCGGCTCCCCACCGTGCAGCAGAGCCATTTTGGGAGGGGAGCCACCTTTGCCACCATGCTTGAGGCTTGGAGACCACTGTTTTGGTCACAGGTGGTGTCACTTGCAATGGGAGGTGAGGGGCGGGGCCAGAGTCTATAAATGCCCTGCCACCCCTCACCTCCTCCTCTTCAGCAAAGCGATCATCGAGATCACTGTTCGCACTGGGACTCAGCTGGAGATGATGACTGATTGTAGCTAGCTGCAGCCTTTTTATCACCTGGTGTCTCTTTGTGTCATGGCTGCGACCTGTGGCACTTGATCAGCTGTTGGCTGGCAGCACTCTGGGGCTGCAGCTGCCCTTCTCCACAGCTTTAGGAAGGCCATTGGGAGTGGCAGCACAAGCTTCAGCAGCACCTCTTTGTCGCAGCTTCTAGAAGGCTGTTGGGAGTGGCAGTGTGACCTTTTTGTGCACTTTGGGGCTTGTGGCTGCTGTCGTTGGGAGCACTCCAGGGCTGTTGAGGGTGCTCTGTGGGCCGTCATGGCTGGCTGGCGGGCCTGCCACCCCTGCGGTGAGGGCATTGCGGCAGCTCCTAGGGCCATTCTTCTACATGAACATTGGCTGCTCGCTGAGGAGTGGGAGTTCTAGGCAGTAGGCGTTGGGCTCTTTAAACAGGGAATACTCGAAGGGGGGAGGACTGGTTTGGGGTGGCTAGCCATCTTGCTGGGGTCATTTGGGAGCGCTGCTGTCCCCCAATGTAGGGGAAGGGGTTTTAGGGCCCCATGTCTCCATGGTATTTCTATTGCCATCCCACCCGCCTACCCTCTCCATCTCCCCTACCACCATTGCCCCTACCGTCATCCTTTCACCTGACACGCTTGCTTTTGGTGGGCCACCAGGGGGTATCTATTTCTTGGGGGTTTGCAGTCATAAAGTGATACTTTCCTGGGCTTGACACATTTTGGGGGACCACCAGGGGGCTGTAATTATTCCCTGCAGTTCCTTTTGTCGGCCACCAGGGGGCCAACAGATTTAGTCATCTTTGGAGGCCATTTTAAGGGCTTTGCTTTGCTTTGCTTTGCTTTGCTTTGCTTTGCTTTGCTCTGCTTAGGGGGCCTATAGTTTTAATCATTTGTGGAGGCCATCTTGAGGGCTTTGCTCTGCTTAGGGGGCAGCCACTTGGGTATCACCTGGACATTCAATTTGTCATTGTATTTGAAGTGTGTTGCTCTATATTATTATTGTTATTGATAATAAGACTGTTAATCATAATCATTATAGGGGTAGCTGTGATTGCAACTGGATTGGAGCAGTTATCAAGGTGGTTGATTGTCTGTTGTTAACACCTACAATACAACAGCATCAACAATATCATCATCATCGTCATCATAGCAACAACAGCATTAATAGTTGACATCATATTTCTGATTGTTGGTTGATTGGTTGGATAATGGCTTCCCAAAAAGGTAAAGGAGGTTCAAAGGGCAAGGGACGGGCTTCTAAACAGCCGCCCGTATTCCTGGTGGAACCTGATCCTCAGTCGTCTAGCGATGATGAGGAACAGATCCCATGGAAAGCCATATTAGCAAGGATTCAGCATTTGGAGAGGTTGCACAGTGTTCAGGAAGAGAATATAATTAAGCCTAGTCACCAGGCCAAGAAGAGAAGAATTGCTGATGATATTCTTTCTCACTTAGATGTGTTGGAAAGGAACATGCATCTGGATGGAGCCTCACGATCCAAGCTTGCAGATGATGCAGTGGGGGCCGACCTGCCTCCTGTCACTCCTCAGGAACACGTGCAACTGAGAATGAGATCCCGGGGAGTTCAGGTGAGTCTCCGAGTGAGCCAACTACTCCCTTCATGGAAATGACTTGGCCTTGGGGCCCTTGGCCCCCTGTTGCTCAACACATGGCACACAATAGTTGAGGCACACAGCCAGCACTTGCTACCTGGCTGATGCACCAGCAGGCATTGAATTGGGTCACACCCCAATAGCCCTCTTGGTTACCTTCTGGGCCTGGATCATTGGTTAGCCCTTCTGGGTTGAGCCACAGTTTACCTGGCACTTCTCAGGGGACTGGCTATGATGCAGTGGCTTATTCTGCCATTCCCTTTGGCAAAATGTCCCTCCCATTGGGTGATCATTTGTTTCAATCTACTAGGGACAAGATAGTTTAATAATAATTTATATGTGTTTAATATTTTTTTATGGGGGAGGGTGGGGGTGGGGGTGTTTAGGGATTTTTATATGTGTTGTATTTTAATTTTTGTAAGCCGCCCCGATTGTTTTAACAGAGGGGCGGGGTATAAATTATTATTATTATTATTATTATTATTATTATTATTGTGAAAGGTGAATATGTGAATTTATTTTCTCTACTCTATAGAGAGGTGGAGAAAAGAGATAAAGATGACATGGATGAGAAGGATAAAAAAAAATGAATAAAAGAGAGAGAGGAACTGGACCAATTGGCTTTCCGGATTTCTCATTTATGCAGGGATAGTGGTTAAAGCACATCCTCATCAGGGGGTGGCCCTGTTCCAGTACTTAGACATAATTCACAGGGCATACGGCAATTTCGCAAGTCCAGCATGGCTCCTGTATGGTGAGGCTTTTAGGATGAGGGCTGCAATTTACCGGTCATTGAGATGGGAAATGATACTTCCTCAGTTATGGATGCAGCTCATGACTCCAGGTCACCCAACTCAAGGGGAGAGGACCCATAGTGAGCACCTGGTTAAGTCATCTAACAGTGCTGTGGCACACTCCCCTGCTAGCATGGCTCTGGCCACCAAACAGGTGTGTTGGGAATTCAGCTCTCAAGGTTTTTGTAACAGAAAACCCTGCAGATTCAGCCACGAGCGCTTCATCTGTGGAGGGGGGCATTCCTTTTGGAACTGCCCTAGAGGCAAACTGTCTGCCCATGCTGGTAGGGTCAATCAAGGAGGCAGGGGCGGAGGTTCCACCACTCACCCTAAAAAAGGGTCCCAGCCCAATCAATAATGAATTTTTGTGCTGATGGCTCCAAGTCGATCCTGACAAAAGGCGGCCAAATATTTACTTGAGTATTTGGTTTTAGGATTCTGTTTCAGGGTATCAGGTGGCCATTTTGGGCTCACAATTTAAAATCAGTTTTAGGTATGGAACATGTGGTTAGAGAAAAAAATTAGGAAGGAAGTTAGTGAGGATTGGGTTTTAGGCCCTTTTCCCAGTCCTCCGGTCCCCAACCTGAGAGTTTCGCCCCGGATTTCGTGCCCAAAAAGGCCCTGGGGGAATTTAGACTCATTCACCATTTATCGTACCCTAAAGATGATTCAGTGAATGACTCTGTTCCCCATGAGCTGAGTACGGTGAAGTATACATCTTTTGATGCTGCTATCAGGGCAGTCTGACTACAGGTTTGGGGGGCTGAGCTGGCAAAATGTGATATTAAATCTGTGTTTTGCCTTATGCCAGTTCATCTGGACAATTCTGAATTGTTAGGTTTCCAGTTTGAGGGGCAGTTTTACATGAATCGGGCTCTCTCCATGGACTGTTTGGTGTCGTGCAATGTATTCAAGACCTCCAGCACTTTTCTGGAATGGGTTTTGCAGACTAGGACGGGCCTGCACAGTGTGGTTCACTATTTAGATGATTTTTTAGTAATAGGACCTTATCACTCCGGCCAGTGTAGATATCTGTTGCATCAGTTTGAAGCATTGATGGGTGAGCTTTGGGTTCCCCTGGCACCTGAGAAAACTGAAGAGCCAGCCCAAGTGTTGACCTTTTTGGGTGTCAAGATCGACACGGTCAACTAGCAGTGTAGATTGTCTACAGCTAAGGTCACTGATTTTAGGGATAGAGTTAACCAATTCTTATCAAGGCATAAAACCACTTTGCATGAATTCCAGGTCCTTATAGGACATCTGAATTTTGTTTATTAAGTGGTACCACCAGGCATGGCTTTCCTTCACCAATTATGTAATGCTATTAAGGGTGTGAGACAGCCCCATTTTCTAATCTGTATCACTAAGGACTTGAGGGCTGACTTGCTTGTTTGGCAACAGTTTTTGAATCAATTTAATGGTGTCCCTTTTTGGTGTGAGGAACAGAAGCTAAAAGGTAATCTCCAGATAGCCTCAGATGCAGCAGGATCCATGGGGTTTGGTGTTTATTTTGGTGGATGTTGGTGTGCAAGCACATGGCCTCCTGATTGGGCAGCGTTGGATATTGTGTCTGATTTGACATTTTTAGAATTCTTCCCAATCTTGGTGGCGGCCACTATTTGGGCTGAGGAGTTGGCAAATTCATCTGTGCACTTTTGGTGCGACAATATGGCAACCGTCCAAGTGATAATCTCCCTCACCTCAAAATCCCCTGGGGTGATGGTGCTCGTCAGGGCCTTTACGTTACAGTGTTTAAAGTTTAATATTCTGTTTGTCGCTCGGCATGTGGCGGGCATTAACAATGGAATTGCTGATGCTCTTTCCTGCATGCAGATGGAGCGCTTCACAGAGTTGGCCCCACACACAGCACTCAAGGGTGATCTGATGCTGGCAAGCCTGTGGAGGCTTGGGAGGTTGAGCTCATGAGGGCATTATGTATGACCATGGCACCAAGCACTAAAAAGGGATACACCAGGGCTTTACATGAATTTTTTCAGTTTAGGGAACAGTCAGGCTTCAAACAGGGTGTTCCTGTGCCCTTTGAACAGCTTTTTCAGTTCTGCATCTTCCTATATTGTAAGGGTTTGCCCCTGCAATCTTAAATATTAGACTCTCAATGATTGCTTTTTGGCTTAAAGCCCAGGGGGTTCCAGATAGTGCTCAGGATTTCTGCATTCAAAAAGCCCTGGAAGGGTGGTCCAGAGAACAGGAGAGTAGGGCTGAAAGTAGGACCCCGCTTTCTCCTGCTATTTTGAAAGGATTGGCTAAGGTTTGGTCAGACAATTGTATGTCTCTGTACGAGGTGCTGCTTTTTCATCCAACGGCACTGACAGCCTTCTTTGGCACGTTACGTGTTAGTGAGTTTGTGCAGGAATCCAAGATGGATGCTTCTCATAGAGCTCTGGAATTGAGAGATGTCATCCTGGATGAGCACCAGGTCACTTTGACCCTGCGTTTTTCCAAGACGGACCACCATGGGAAGGGCAAGCAATGTTGCTTGCTACTGTGCAGTGACCCAGAGTTGGTTCCAGTTAGGGCTTTGCAGCAATTTCTGGGAGTCCGGGGGCCTCAACCGGGCCTGCTTTTTGTGCATGTGGATTTTTCCCCACTGACTAAATACCAATTCTGGACAATGACATCTAAAACATTAGGTAAATTGGGCCTTCAAGGGGTCCGCTTTGCTACCCACTCCTTCTGCATAGGAGCCACTTCTATGGCCTCTGCAATGGGGATTGGCCAATGGCGGTCCTCCTCCTATTGGCGCTACGTGCATTCGCTCCCCTTCTAACTTGTTGTCTTCCCCTTTTGTTTTTCAGATTCTAGGTTGATACTGGTGAGGCTGTGGGTGCTGATCTGTGGCCACAGTATGGTGTACTGGGCAGCCCGACAGGCCCGGTTATGCCATTTTGGACCTCACCTGAGTCTTGGGGATGGGGCAACTGCTGAGTAGTTAGGAAGGAGGGTTCTGCATTGGTGTGGCCTTCTGCCACTGCTTTTCAAGCAGTGCCAAGGGCCTCCACCTAATGTCCTTATTTTACATTTTTTTGGGGGGGGAATGATTTGGGGCTGTTAAAGGGGAAGGCGCTGGTCCTTCAGGCAATCCAGGACATGTGGGTAATCAGGTCGCGGTGGCCTGAGGTTACCGTCATGTGGTCTGTCATGCTGCCAAGATGGCACTGGAGAGGGGAAGGTGATCCCCGTTCATTGGATAAAGCCCAGAGGGGAGCTAACCAGGAAATTAAGAATGCCATGTATAAGGGCTTGGGATACTATCTGCCACACCCTGATGTTGTGTCCAAGAGGCCCGAGCTCTATAGAGCAGATGGAGTGCACCTTTTGGATGCTGGAAATTTGATATTTTTGAGTGACCTTCAGCAGGGGTTGAGGGACCTTTTCGACAGCTGGTGGGGGAAGGGACTAAGCAGACGCTTGCCCCTTTCTGTGGCAGGGAAGGGGAAGGTGTAGCTTCAGTGGGTACCTTGGCACCATTTTTTTGGTGAAAGTAGGGTCTCTGGAAGGGCCACTTCAGGTTGTGGGGTCTAAGGGGACAGAAGAAGACCCACCTTGGGGTTGGCCTAAAGGATAATCCTTCACCCCAATCCATGGGGCTTGGGTGAGAGACTTTTGGGTTCACCTTCCAGATGTGGGCTGGCTGGTGAGCAACCCCAGGCAACGAGGCTACCTCTCCAGGACCCAGGTGTTCACCCAGGAAGGCTGAGGGGTGTGGTCTAGTACATATCTACTGCCTCAGCTGATCCCTCACCAGGTTGCCTTCCCTTGCTGAAGATCTTAGAGGGGATTTAAATATGTTGATTTAATAAAATACTTTATTTTACCCCATTTCATGTGTGTGGTCTCTTTATTCTGCAATCGGCTGGCAATCAATCCACCTGTATTGTGGTACCCTCTTTTCCTACTGCCTTCCATTTTATGAAGCATTATTATCTTTTCTAATTTGTCATGTCATCTCATGATATACCCAAAGTATGACAGCTTCAGTTTATTGATATTGGTCCATGGTATCCATAGAATTCTTCTCCAACCCCACATTTCAGATGTTGATTTTCTTTCTAGCTTTTTTTTTTTTAACTGTCCAACCTTTACAGCTATACATAGAAATTGGAAATATTATGTCCTGGATGATTCTGTCTCTGACGTTTAATGATATGCCTTTACACTTGAAGTTCTTATCTACCTCCCTCATGGCTACCTTTCGAGTTCTTAATAATTTCAGCAATGACTGAACCAAGGTATAGGTCATCTTTAACTATTTCAGTATCTTTGTGACCCACTTTAAATTTATGTAAATGATTTGTGGTCTTTATTTTTGTCTTCATATTCAACTGTAGCCCTGCTTTTGCACTTTCTTCCTTAACTTTCCTCAGTAGTCATCCTGATTTTTTTTTAATTTTAATTTTAATTTTTATTTTTTTTTTGGCAAATAATATAGTGTCACTGGCATATCTTAAACTGTTGGTGTTCTTTACCCCAATTTTCACAACTCCTTCCTCTGAGTCTAATCTTACTTTCGGTATAGTATGTTTTGCATGTAAACTAAACAAATAGAGTGATAAAATGCAGCCTTCTCTGACCTCCCCTTGCCAATTGGAAACCATTCTTTCTCCATATTGTGTCCTGACAGTGGCCTCTTGTCCAGAGTATATGATATGTATGGCGACAATCAGCTGACTTCTGGCACACCCTTTTCTTTTTGTGTACCATATTTTCTCATGATCTATACAGTCAAAGGCTTTGTTGTATTCTTTAAAGCACAGGGTGCTTTTTCTTCTTAAAGGCTTTGGTGTGCTGTATTATCCAAATCATATTTGTGATATGATCCCACATGCCTCTTCCTTTTCTGAACTCAGCTTGGACACCTGACATTTCTTGCTCCATATGCAGTAAAAGTCTTTGTTGTAGAATGCTGATATCACTTTTACTTGCATAGGAAATCAATGCAATCGTTTGATAATTACCACAATTCCTAGTGTTCCCTTTCTTGGCAATTGGAATGTATATTGCACAAATGTGCATGGAGGGAAAATGCATGCAAAAATATGTAACCTTTGATTTAAAAAAATTCTACAAACTGTATACACGTTTCTATGCATGAAGAAATAGGGGAAGCTCACAACCCAGTGTGGAATTGGAATGGGATTAGAAGTATCATAGGATTCTGGGAAATGCAACAAAAATGGGACACCATCATTCATGTCCTTTTTCATATCCTCTTTCAGTATAAAATGTATGTATAATAATAGATAATATAATATGATATGTATAATAATGTATAATGGACCTAGACCAATGCACTCTGCACTGTACCTTTTTTTCTTTGTTTGTACACTGGACTATATTGTGCAGAATTGGAACCACCAGTCAGGCAAATGTCCTGCCATTGAGCAGAGCTTTGAACTAGATTCAAAATGTACTCTTTGTAGCTCAGTTCTTCTCTGAACATGTGGTTTCAGAAGGGACAAAATATTTTTCTCCAAGACAAATTTTAGATTTGTCTATTCTTTAAAAATACTCCAGCTTCACTGTCAGCAATAAGTTCCAATTTGCAAATGGTGGCTAGTAGCTCCTATAACAATTGAATGACAAATCCACTTTAGGCTTCAATCCAGACTTCAGAAGAGCTATTCAAACAGCTGGCACCTATCTCCAAAATACATTCTCCACTTTAGATAGCTCATTTAAAGTTAGGACTGAAACCTGGAGAGGATCCACCACTCCACTGACATGAACACTGAACAATACAGTTTATATGACAGTTCCTATAAAACCACAACATATTAGCTTCCATTCTTTGTTTGTTTGTTTGTTTGTCTGATGATGAGTAGAGTAAAATGAATAGTCATAGCACCTTTTTAAGAAGCAACATTTTACAGTAAACTAAACATGGCATCATTTCAGTGAACTGATGAAAGATGAAAACTTTATAAAATCAAATTAGTCAATAGGGCTGATCTTTACTGCATCAGCATAAAATATTCCTAACCAGTACATAAGCCTCTTTCAGCATAATGTGCACTGAGACTGGATAATTAACAATGTTATACAATATTTAATAGAAGCATTATGTTTTAAAAGATATTTCATGGGAACAGAAGAGCCATTAATCTTTCATTCTGACTCATTGAGGATGAAAGCTAATGTGTATTTTTATAGTGCATGATTAAAAAAAGCAATTAGGAATAAAAGCAGAGATCTTTTTAGAAGGTTTTGATAATCTTATGCATTGGATTGCATAATTAAAAGAATAACATGCAATCATAAAGTTGAAAAATGATCAATAAAACATGCATAGTTTTTTTCCCCTATAGTACACTTACCCTTAATTTTATATTCAGCATTGTCCTTTTAATTTAGGACACACCTAATTCAATTTATACCTGCATGTTTTTATCTTCATGTGAAACTATAATGGGACAAAGAGAGGTCCATGATCTTAATCTTCCCCTTCCTGGGTCAGAAAAAAATCTCAGAAATGCAAAAATTATTAGTTAGAGGGGACTTCAATTACCCAGGTATCTGCTAGGAGACTAACTCTGCTAAGCACAGACTCTTCAAATTCCTGATGTGCCTTGCAGATAATTTCCTATTTCAAAAGGTAGAGGAAGGAACAAGAGGATCAGAAATTCTGGACTTGATTGTAGATGATAGGGAAGACATGGTCACTAGAATCAAAGTAGTTGGTACTTTACAGGGCATGTGAGCATGTAATGCTAGAATTCACAATTGTGGGACAGGGCAAAGAAGAATGTAGTCAAACATGGATCTTGGATTTCAGGAAAACTGACTAACAAATTCAGGGAAATACTGGGTGCAATCCCATGGCTAGACATGCTAAAGAACAAAAGCACCCAGCAAGGGTAGGAGTTCTTAAAGGAGTTGCAAAAACCACAATCATAAACAGTCCCATGGGAGAAGAAAAATGGGAAACATCTCAAAAAGTCAATGTGGCTGCACAGAAAACTCAGGGAGGACATGAAAAAAAAATCATGTATACAGAATGAAAGACAGGACAAATCACTTAGGAAGTAAGTATACAGATGTGTAACTGAAGATTGGAGGAATAGTATTGTGTGCCCAAGATGGATGTTCTTCCCCCTCCCCCCTTTCCCCTCAATAATGACAGACACATGGTAATATTCAGAAGGATATATTGTAAATGATGATTATATATTGGCAATAAAGGCCAGAACTTTATTGATAACAGCTACAAATGCTTGGTTCAACTTGCATGGGCCCAGATCCAAATATCAACCAACCTGAACGCTGATCAATGAAACCACCGTTGGCTAGTCACCGACATGCCCTGGGGAAGAGGAAGGAATCCTGGCCAGGTGGCATTCACCTGACAGCTCCTCACCCTACCTAGCTCCTGCACCCTCCAAATGGGGAGTCTCCTTGAACTTGAGCTTGAACTTGAAGGAGACCCCTCCCATCCGCTGACCTCGGATCAGGACCCATGCCGACTGCCCCTAAAGTTGTGACAGAAGTAAAAGAGTAAAACAAGTAAAGACATGCAAAACAATATACAATTATAAGGGGAGGGAGGGTGGGTCTTTGGCTCCCAGGGAGCCTCTGATGACCTCAGTGCGGAGGCCGGGTTATATATCTGGCCTTGGGCCATAAAGCAGGCAGCCATACAGGCTGCCATAAAATGTCACGTGCTGATGACGCGAAACTGCTGCAAACCAATCAGAGCAGTTCTGCAAACCAATCAGAAACTGCTGATCAACCAATCAGAGCAGGGATGGCCTGTCCTGATTTGTTTCCCTGTTTCACATGCCTTCCCAGCCTGCAATGCAGGCCAGGAAGGAGAAGCCACCATGGTGGCCCTCATGCTGGCCACCACATGGGATGGAAGGGGTCTTAGACCTGGGACGAAGGGGGAAGGTCTGTCGGGGCCACAAATAAGCTGCCAGGTAAGTCCAGCAGCACACTTAGGAAAGCTAAAATCCAGAATGTGCTGAGAATAGCTAGGCAAGCAAGAAGCAACAAAAAGGGGGTTTTCGGATACATTTGAGGCAAGAGAATGACCAGGGAGACAGTGGTACCACTTTTCAGTGAAGATGGTAAAATGCTAACTGCCGTGTAACTCTCTAGAATAACTAAAAAACAATGTGGCCATCTTGTTGGAGGGGAGGTACTGCAGTACGGTCTTACATATGTAGGTGGAATGTTTGAAAGTAAAAGCATTTTGGTCTCAAGTATTGAACTTTATCTCTGAAATCACTAAACAAGTTGTCTATTTTTGTCCTGCTCTTTTAATACTGACAATACATTTAGGCCAGAATAGCTCTCTTAAGCATAGAAAACTTATTGCATTCCTTCTTGTGCAAGGCTGGAGATTGCAACACACTAGAAAACTGGGATCTTTTTAGTCGACAGATGGTGAACTAGGATTTGGTCCAGATAGTTAGCAAAGAAACTGGCCTCTTTGACCAAGTTGAATAACAAAGATGTGCTCACTACTGCCTTTGTTGAAGAATGGTTTATTTTGATTGACTATGTAAACAACAACAACATACCTTTATTTCAGCCAACAGGCCATTAGGCATCACAATATATATAAAACATATAAAACATGTTAAAAGAACATTATAAACAAATATTCATGACATGCTTGTACAGCGTACATATGTACATACATATATGCATATACCAAGTCACTTACAAGTACATTAGGTGATACTAGTCCATATGAAACTGGGACAAGATGGAAATTTATATAGGTATTTAAAGAGCAATAGATGGGGCTGTTTGTTTTACATGGGTCATAATCTTACGAGTTTTAACAGCAGAAAGGAGAAACTTAGCCACTGTTTCTGTTTTACTCTTCTCAGAATCGTTTAACAGATACACCAGGTACCAATTGATTGGCCTACCTAGAAACTTATGCAAAAGGGGTGAGATTAATCTTAACCTCTCATCCCTGTAAAAAGTACAGAAAAATAAGACATGCTCTAGGCACTCGACAGAACCTTCACCACAAGGACAAACCCGTTCATGGTAGGAAGCAGCCTTCTAGCAAGGCAGAGGGGATAACATTGAATCTTGCTCTAGTAAACACAACTCAATATTTTGAGATGGTCAGATTTTGTAAATGATGTGCCATCCTCTCAAAATTAAACTGCAATCCTAAACTGATGGGAGAACAAGTGGTGCGGGCAGAGGATAAAGAATAGTGTATATCAATATCTTTTATACGGCGAACCAGAATCTGCTGTGCCCTAGGCAGATCATATGTAATAAGGAAGTTGTTTGACAAGCCTACTCTCTGCAATTTTTCCTTGATATTTTTAGACCAAAGGGTGGTATAATTGTCTTTCATTACAAGATACAAATATCCTAGCTCAGGGCCAGCATAGAAAAGTTTAAGCCAATACTTTAGGGCCCACATCCAGGCAATACATTCAACTGAATGATAACCCACTTCAAGCCGTAAACCAGCTGATGGAACACAGTTGGGTACTCCAAATAATTTCCGAAGGTAGGTTGAAAGAATTCGTTCTAATGCTGAAGAAAAACCTAGGATCCAAATAGGTATGCCAAATAACAATTGTGGCAAGACCTTGGCCTGGAACACCCTGAGTGCTGCTGGTAAAAATTGGCCCCCTTTAGTGTAAAAAAACTGAACTAATGCCTTAGCACTGTTATTTGCTGACTGAATAGCAGCGGACCAGTGGGATACCCAACCACACGATGACTGGAATATTACTCCTAAATACTTGAAGTGTTTAACTTGCTCTAACTTGTGTCCATTTATGACCCAGTTGGACCGACTTTGATTCTTGGAGAAAACCATGATTTTAGATTTACTATAATGGATGGTTAAGCGGTTTTCTTCACAGTACCCCCCTAAAGCTCTCAGTGTTTGTTTCAGACCTATTTTGGTAAATGAGAGGAGAACTGCATCGTCTGCATACAGCAATAAAGGAATACTAGCTGAGCCCAATTTGGGTGGGTGACGGGATTCTGAGGTGATAAGGGCTGAAAGATCATTAAGGTATAAATTGAATAGTAAAGGTGCCAATATACAACCTTGACGCATACCCTTGTTAGCAGGAATTGATTTTGTGAGATTACCCTGGGTACCACATCTCACTTGTATAGTCGTGTTTCTATACAGATTCATAATCAGCCATAATAATCTCCTGTCAATAGAGGAGGCAAGAAGCTTGATCCATAATCTCTCTTTTGGGATTAAATCAAAAGCTGATTTCAGATCAATTAATGCAGCATATAAACCCTTACTTTGGGAGTTAGAATATTTCTCAGCCAGGTAATTCAAGACCAGGCAATGATCGTAGGTTGACCTACTGTTTCTGAAGCCAATTTGTTCATCGCCGATAATGTTCTCATTCTCTATCCAATCGGAGAGACGGTTGTTGAGAAATCGGCCGTAGAGTTTACCCACAGACTATGTAAACAAAAACAGTCTATGTCCTCGACCTCCCCATACCCAAAGTCGACTATGGAAAGATATTATACACACTGCAGCTCCTCCTTAGACAGCCTCTTTCTTGCAGATTGTTGACTTCCGTAAAACCACCTGCAAACAAGAAGAACAGCATATCCAGATGCTATATTCCAGCATGATTGACCTTATCCTCTTTTCTAGTCACTTTTCCTCCCCCTTCCCCCCAGTTGTTGTTGTTAAGGCTATTGGATCTTTACAATTGTTTCATGTTTTGTGTGATACTGCAACAAAATTTGAAATAAAAGAATCAGTTTAAAACTAGAAAAAAGGATGGTAAAATGTTAACAGATCATAGTGAAAAGGTAGAACTACTCAATACCTATTTTGCTTCAGTTTTTTTTGCAGAAAAAGGTATCTGGATTGCAAGTGAAGATTGACAGGGAGTTAGTCAGGAATCATCTAGCTATCCTAAATGAGTTCAGATCTGCAGGGCCATATGGTCTGCACCCTAGAGTACTGAAGGGCCTTGCTGCTGTGCTCTCCAAAACCACTTGCCATCATTTTTGAGAAATCTTGGAGAATAGGTGAGCTGCCAAAGGATTGGAGAGGAACAA
Organism: Gambelia wislizenii; assembly: GCA_030847615.1. NCBI lineage: Eukaryota > Metazoa > Chordata > Lepidosauria > Squamata > Crotaphytidae > Gambelia > Gambelia wislizenii. The sequence goes on along the minus strand of JAUMIR010000003.1, from coordinate 188,013,108 downwards.
ATATTGTCCCTTTCTAAAAAAAAAAAAAAAAAAAAAAACCATAAAAGAACATCCATGAAATTACAGACCAGCCAGCCTGACCTCAATGCCAGGAAAAAATATTAGAACAGATTATTCAGAAGTCTACCTGCAAGTATTATGATGACAATGCACTGATCAGTAGGAGCTGGCATGGATTTGTAAAGAAGAAATCCTGGAAAACTAATCTTATATCTTTTTTTTTTCAATCTAGTCACTAGTTTAGTGGGTAGTACGAACATGGCAGATGTCATGTAGTTGGATTTCAGCAAAGCATTTGATAAGATTTCCCAGAATATTTTGATTAGCAAATTGATTAAATGTGGAATAGATGGAAATGCTGTGAGATGGATCCATAATTGATTGGAAAACCATGCTCAAAGAGTCATCATCAGTCTGCACTTCACACTGAAAGGAGGTCTCAAGTAAAGTGCCTCAGCTTTTTGTCCTAGGGCCATCACGCTTCAACATTTTCCTCAATGACTTAGATGATGGGGTGCAGGGAATCTTTATCAAGTGTACAGATAACAAAAGACTGAGAGGGATGGCTAACATAATGGAAGGTAGGAACAAAATTCAAAAGGACTTTGATAAACTAGAAAATTGGGCAGGAATTAATAATATAAAATTCAATACAAACCAATGCAAAATTCTACATTTGGAGTACTATACCCAAATGCATAGGTATAGGATGGAGGATACATGACTCAGCAGTACTACATGTGAAAAGGACTTTAGGATGATTGTTGAACATGTGCCAAAAGTAAAGAAGGTGAATCCTATTTTAGCCTGCATCAATAGAAGCATAGTGTCCCAGTTGAGGCAAGTAATAGTCTCCCTTTAGTTTGTGCAGGTCTGGTCTCATCTGGAGTATGGTGTTCAGTTCTGGGTTCCTAATTTTAAGAAGGATATAGACAATTCAGATCAGGTTCAGAAAAAGGGAAACATGGATGATAAGAGGTATGGAAAACAAAACATATGAGGAATGGTTGAAGGAGCTGGGCTTGTTCAGCTTGGTGAAGAGAAGACTGAGGGGTGATATGATTCCACTCTTTAAATACCTCAAGGGTTATCATAGAGAGAAGGGAGCAGGCCTGTTTTCAGCTGCCCAGAGATCAAGGCAAGATTTCATGTGAAGTCAAGGGTTTCACAGCCGGCATCCATAGATTTTCCTTGGGCTTTTTCTGGGCTGTGAGGCCGTGTTCTGGAATAGTTTCTTTCTGACATTTTGCCTGCATCTGTGGCTGGCATCTTCAGAGAATGGTTGAGTAGGTGTGTGTGTGGAGTTTTATGCTGTGAACCCCTGTTGGGGAGGATATGTAAATTTGTGTAACTGAATGGTTAGTTTCTGGGTATAGAAATGCAAGGCACGTTAGTGTCTGTTTGGTTAATGGTTGGTTGATGGGCCATTATCTGCTGGGAATCCCCATGTCCCTGGGTGGAATTCTTTTGTAAGTGTTGACTTTTGATTCTATTGTATTTCAAAACTGGGAGCCAGATTTTGTTTACTTTTAAGGTTTCTTCTGTCCTGTTGAAGTTAACTAACTTCAACTACACAAATTAACTAACTTCAATTACACAAATTTACATATTCTCCCCAACAGGGGTTCACAGCATATAAACTCCACACACACACCTACCCAACCATTCTCTGAAGATGCCAGACACAGATGCAGGTGAAATGTCAGAAAGAAACTGTTCCAGAACATGGCCTCACAGCCCAGAAAAAAACCAAGGAAAATCTAAGATCTGATGGTCTGAAGTTACAGGATATTAGGTTTTGATTGAACATGGGAAGGAATGTATTGACAGTAAGAGTATTTTGGCTCTTTGGAGCCAATTTCCTAGAGAGGTGGCCAGGCCTAAGAGGCTGGACGTCTACCTGCTGGGGATGCTTTAGCTGGAGATCCTGCACTGAATAAGGGATGGACTCAATGGCCCATGGGACCCCTTCCAACTCTATGATTCTATGATTCTATGTCCACGTGCTGTGATTAGTATACTATGAATTTATGGGTGTATATATTTATCTACTTAAGCTTCACCATATGGTATATAATATTTTTAAAATAGTTTCTTCCTCTTAAATCAGAGTAGGAGTGGGTATGCTCCACAGACTAGAGGGCCTCATTACCCCATTTCTGGTCATCCACTCGCAGCTTGTTGTTGACTCCTTTCAGACTGTTTTGGGGTGAAGAGTCCTGAAAGAGATCATTCTTAAACCTGAAAAAGATTTTAACCATTTATGTGTGGGGTTTCCCCCCCGAACCCATCCCCCCAATGACTTTTTGGGCACTAGGGGTCCCAAGGGCTGGACCAAACTCCCCCAAAGGGCCACATGTGGCCTAAAGGTTGTATAATTCTCACAGCTAAACTAGAGTCCTGAATGTCATACTTGAAGTATCCACAGCTCCAAGACTAAAGGGTCAGACTTAGAAAATGTGATGAAAGCCAGGTTGAGATAGTCATAAAACTTGTGCCTTGTCTACATGGGCCAAATAAAACAAGCTCACCTCATTTTCACAGTGAGCTGTCCAGATGACATATATTTCAGATTTGAGGGGAAAAGCCAAATATTCATGTGTGTGTGTGTGTGTGTGTGCGTGCATGGATTATGTTCCACAGAGATGTTGGTGTGGGGCTGGGGGGAGATGTTTAGGTGGGTGGGAGGAAGAGTTTAGGAGTCTCCCTGGGGCAGACAATCAGATGATCTTTCCTACCAGGAAATGCCTCTTACCTGTTCTAATTTCAGTTTTTAGTGGTTCCTTTGTTGCCATTGATTTTGCATTTGTGGCAATTGTTTGGAGAAGCACATACAAGCATATGCATATAGTTAGCTGTGCATACTGCTGCTTAATAGGATGTCTGATGTCCCTCCAAGCCATGGGAAAAGAAGCAAGGATGATGTGGAATACATACATTCACATGCCATGGGGATTGGGGGGGGGGAGAAGAGGAGTGGCCACAGGCATGTGGCCATGTATATTGTGATATATTGGACTGGGGTGAGTTTGAAAGGGAGAACTGTTTGGATAGTGTTCCCAAACTCAACTCAGTGTGTGTGGTGATTGTGTGGACATGCCCAAGTTTGCTGTGGACCAGGGTAACCTGAAGGTAATCTGCATTTTCATGTCAGTGTAAACAAGTCCTTGGCCTGCTACAGAGTGAGTTAGCCTTAAGGCATTTTGCTTGTTAGGGACAAAATCTGGTCAATCTGACAATTTCATCCCCTTCATGTAATTCAAATTGAAACCCAGAATAGTTTAGCTGCTTCCCCTCTTAGTACACTAAACACACACACAAAAATTATATATAATAGATGCAATTTTGCTGACTGTCTCTCTGGATTTTTTCAGACACACTAAGTATGGTGTCCTAACGATGCCACATAAACACGAAAGGGTGCAAATATCAGATGACATCACCCTTTCTTGTTTATGTCCTGTCAAAATCCCATAGCTTTTTATTGACAGCTGAAGCTGTCAATAGATCCCCCATAGCACTTTAGTGCTGTCATTGCTGGCATGTGAAACCTTGGGCCATTTAAATCTTGTCACTGCAGCAAGAATGGCTGGTCCAGTGTGAACACTTCCGGGTGAGTTTGGGACATCCAGGTAAGTTTCACTCTTTTTATGACCTCGCTGGGTTACTTGGCACTTTTAAATTTTGTGTATGTGCTTTGTGAAACTTTTTATGTGTTAGTTTTGTTTTTATTTTTGAATTTCCCATGTGACGAAGCCTCCTGGGATTTCTAATGAGGCTCTGTTCACTTCCTCTTTATTGCTGGCACTGCCTTTGATGGGAGAGGAAGCTAAGTGTGGGGAGAGCAAACTTTTGCTGGCATAATATTTTTTTAATGCCGGCAAAAGAGTGTTTAAAGGGGCTAGTCTGATAAAGGCCTCTGTCCCTGTCATTGTCCATCTTGTCTCAACATTAATTTCATCTCAAAAGGCAGGGTAGTATTGCATCACAGAATAAGTGAACTTATTTAAGACACATGGAGTTGAACTGTTGAAATTCCAGTGCCAGTTTCAAAACCTGAAATAACTTTGAAAAGATATGCAGTATCATCTAACTGTCTTTATCTATGTTACAGTATGGAAACACACTGAGACACTGCTGAGAAATTGCTATTCTCCATGACAATTCCCACCTCCAGAACAAGAGGAGGAGAACCTTTTTTCATTGTCAAGGTTTCCATAATCTACACAACACTGAATGCAGAAATGACTACTGCTCTTTCACTTGTGAAAGCAGACATATGTGTGAATGTCTGCAAACACATAGGGTAAGCATGGAAGAATGATTAATGAAAAAGACAAATAATCCACCACACACCTCTATAATAGTGTAGTATAACTATTGGTTTATGCAGTTCTGCTATTGTGCAATTTGCACAAAAAGTGTTCTTGCAAATTTATTTTTTTACCAGACTCTTTATATAGATCTCTAGTGCATGTATGAACTCTCATTTTTAAGTCTAAGAACTGTATCCAAAAAAACTATTCATCCCCCATATACTGTATGTTCACGTGGCTTGTGGGGGGGGAGCCAGTCAAAGGTATATGATTTATGTATATCAGACAGAATCAGAGCAGTCTTTACCATATTTTTCCCAGTTAATTTAGATCCAAAAAGTAGGGTATGTCTTTCTCACTTTTGTCAAACTGTGTGAATATTAGAAACACTGTGTGGCACTTGGCAGACTGGTGGTTATCAAAAATTAAACTGTAACCTGTAAATAACCGATAAAACATCAAAACACTCAAAAATGCTGTGCTTTAACTTAATAGCAATGATTTGGCTGGTAAGGTCACAAAAAGATAAGACATAATGAGACAAGTATACATTAATATTCTGATGCTGGGAAATAAAAAAAAGAGCTTGATTACAAGTTGTTAGAGACATTTTTGTCCAGGAGCTATGCAATAAAGATTAATAGAATTGGCAGCCTTGATGCTTCCTTTTTAAAGTTTTAAATTTAAGCCACACTGAATTGTGTTTGTATTTTTCTCTGTGTTTGGTAGGAATGGCATGGAAGGAGAAGAAACACAGTTTTAAAAATACATACCAATAATTTTCCTACCCAAGCAGGGGTTGGGAGACTGTTAGGAGATTATCAGATGGGGCAAATATTCTGAGACAGGAATGGAATAGGGGCGAGAAAGGGACTCCCTTTTGGATGATGTCGACCCCCTCCATTCTGCTCCCATCCTTTTCCCGTGCTGCTCCCAGGGCATACTATTCACAATGAAACATCGTTAATAGATCACCTCCTCCATTTTCTTCCATGTCTGTCATGGAATCAGGGATGTGGGAAAAGGAGCCCCATCCCTGTTCTGAGATGACAGGCACGGGGGAGGAGATCCATGCCAAGCACTTCTAATTATTATTATTATTATTATTATTACCCCAACCCTCTGCTAAAAACAATTGGGGTGGCTTCCAACAATTAAAACATTGTAATAACGACTACAAGGACCACCCACCCCCACCCTCCCCCATAAAAAGACATTAAACAAATATAAAATTAAAACCATCTACCTAAAATCACATTAAAAACAAATATATACAAGATTAAAAAAGGCCAGGAGACGCAGCTCCTGAGGCTGGGATCTAATCAAGAAAGGCCTGCAGAAAGAGATCCGTCCTTAGTGCTTTTTTAAAGCTACTTAAGCTCATCATCTGATGGATCTCATTCGGCAGGCTGTTCCATAAATTGGGGGCGATTACCGAAAAAGCCCTCTTGGAGGTTGCAGACAGCCTAGATTTTTGTGGCTGAAGCAAATTCCTCCCAGAGAACCGGAGTGCATGGGGAGGATTGAATGGGAGGAGGTGGTTCGAAAGATAAGTTGGACCGAAGCCATTTAGGGCTTTAAAGGTAATAACCAACACCTTATACGGGGCCTGGAAACTGATAGGCAGCCAGTGGAGAGATTTCAATACTGGAGTTATATGGTCTCTCCGAGATGTTCCCGAGACCGCTCTGGCTGCCATATTTTGTACCAACTGAAGTTTCCAGAACAAGCATGAGGGTAGCTCCATGTAGAGCGCATTGCAGAAATCTAGACGAGAGGTTACCAGCACGTGCACCACAGTCTGAAGGTCCCTTACTTCCAGGAAAGGGCACAGCTGGCGTATCAGCAGAAGCTCATAACAAGCGCTCCTGACCATCACATTCACCTGACTCATCATCTGAAGTGATGAATCAAGGAGCACCCCCAGACTGCGAACACAGTCCTTAATGGAGAACGTGACCCCATCCAGGACTGGAGGTTGCAACCCAACTCCTGGTTTTGGGGCCGCTACCATGAGCACCTCTGTTTTCTCTGGATTTAATCTCAATCTGTTTTTCCTCATCCAGCCCATTGCCGCTTTAAGACAGCCATTAAGAGGAGAGACACCATCAGAATTCGAGGCTGATGATCAGGATAAGGAGAAATAGATCTGGGTGTCATCAGTGTACTGATAACACCCAGCCCCATAACTCCGAATAATCTCACCCAGCAGCTTTATATAGATGTTAAACAGCATCGGGGACAGGATGGCACCCTGTGGAATGCCACAAGTAAGCTCCTTTCTGCTGGAGCAGCTGTCCCCGAGCAGCCTCCTCTGGGACCTGCCCGAGAGGAAGGACCAGAACCACTGGAGCTCAGTGCCTCCGATTCCTAACCCACTCAGGCGATCCAGGAGGATGCTATGATCTATCGTATCAAAAGCCGCTGAGAGGTCTAGAAGCACCAACAGGGACACATTACCCCTGTCAATGCTTAGACACAGATCATTGGTCAAGGCAACCATGGCAGTATCAACTCCAAATCCCATCCTGAAGCCAGTTTGAAATGGGTCTAGATAATCAGTTTCATCCAAGACCACTTGGAGTTGAAGAGCAACTGCCTTCTATCACTTTGCTCAAGAACGGTAACATAGAAATCGGCCTATAGTTGTTCATGTCCAGGGGGTCCAGGGAAGGTTTTTTTCAGGAGCAGCCTAACGACCGCTTCCTTTAAACAAGATAGAACACACCCTTCCCTGAGGGATGCATTGATGATGTCTTTAAGGAACACCATCAAGGCACATCCCCCCTGGATGGCCAGCCATGAAGGGCAAGGATAAAAAGGGCATATCATATTTTGGCCACGAACGGGGCATCCAGATAAGTAGCACTCTTCCTCCCTCCCCAGGTTACTTGTTTTTATTTATTTATGCATTTAATTTCTTTCTTTGACAGCTGGGGGAATTATTTAAATTTCCCTCCCACTCGTTCTCTCGCGAGAACTAGCAGGATTTCAGCCAGCTGGTCATAAAGGCAGCCTTATGACTGCTGCATTTACAAATGGCTGGCGAAGAGGAAGTTTGCCCATTCCTGCAGTGGAATGGAGGCAAGTATGTGAACATTTACCTCCATTCCACAGCAGGAACGGGATAGGAGGTGGTTGGGCAGTAACGGGGTATTTTGGACCCATCTGATAATGTCCTTAGATTGGAACTACCATAATTCCTCACCATGGATTATGATGGATCTGATTGATGGGAATTGTAGGTCTACAGTATATAGAGGGTCCCCAAAGGGATCTTCCCATGTCTTCTGATCTTAGCTGCCCCTCTCAACATTTTTTCTTTTTTAAACAAAGTTTTTGAAACCATACACTTACCTGCAATGCATTGTTAACCACATGATGTTTCATGAGACAGATATAAGCACCCTTGACACAATAAAGTCCATGGCCTGTATGGGACAACATGTAACCCATAATTTTCATGTATCAAAGGGGGCAATGAAGGATGACAGTGTAGGAGACTTGCATTTGTCATAACATCACAAGAGAGGAAAAGAAGTAGTAAGTAAATGTCCTAGCTTTCTTTTTAAAATACTTCTTCCAAAAGATTTATGTAAAATGTAACAATCACAACATCTAGTGCAGTAGAGTAATCACTGGAAGAATCTATCATTGATAAGGTTCTGGGTAATTCAAAGCTGGGCAAGCTGTGTTCCTCTGTATGTTGATGAACTGCAATTCTCACCATCTCTCACTATGGTTATGCTGATGATGGTTGGTAAGAGTAGCATAGCGAAAGGGCAAACAGATTATTATCCATTATCATTGAAGCATCATCTGTGTGGACTCCATGGTTGAAGCATATGGTTTACATGTTCATGGTTCCAGATTCAATCCTTGGAATTTCAATAACTTTTAAGTCATGGGGCTGAAATTATAGAGAGTCAGTATCTGTTGGAAGCATACAGTACTAGACTAGACATTAATTGGTGGTCTAACTGACCTTCCTCTGTGAAATACTTGTCTACTCACTATATCATTAAAAATGCAACCTGTACATGTTCATACTCTGTCTATAAATATATATTTTTTCCAATTTTCACTCCAAGAGATGCACTTTGTTTATATTGTTTTCTATGCTTAGCAAGAAACTACAATAATCATAGGCTGGGATCCAAAGGTATATGTACAAGTAGAAAATATCTTTGCTTTGAAACTATGCTTGGAGATATACTGGGATAAAACTTCATGCCTTTCTTTTGGACAATGTTAAGCAAGGATAGAAAATAAAATTGAAAATATTTGAAAATGTTAAAAAACATTTTTTTGAAATGTTGATAAACCCTTATGAAAACAATCCTGGACTGTTGAGAATACTCAACATTCTGCAGAAAAATCACACATAATCTTGTGAACTCTGCAAATACTTTCTACTGAATGCACATACAAGCCTCTAATTCTGTTGTGTGGTTCAAGTGAACTGCAACTTATTGGACACTATCCCAGGCTTTTCTTACTAAGATTTGTTTAGGGTTGCCCACCAGATTTCCATGTCTGAGTAGGGGATTCAAACCCTGGCCTCCCAGGATCCTAATTCGACACTCAAACCACTGCACCTCACTGGCTTTCATTGCAAGCTCCTATATGGACCATTAAAGTTTATGTTCAAAGGTCTATGAAATAATGATGGGAGGTATTTGGGAGCAGGGTACTCACAAACACTAGAACCATAAAAAATACTTGCAAAATTTCTCATCCTCAATGAAAAATCAGTTAGGAAATTCTTAAAATATTTTTTATCAATTCGGGAATTTTTTTGAGTGGGTAGAGTTAAGAAGAAAGTATTTCAGCAAAAAAAAAATGTTGAAGAAATTGAGCAACACCCTCCCCATTTGTCACATTTTTGTCTTCTGTCAAAAAAATTGTTGGAGTTTTATAGAAGATTTAAACAAAATCAAAATTTCAAAACTTGAAGCACAAAAAATGTTGAAGTGTGCAAAAAACCAGTCAAAAAATATTCAAACACTCTCAGAATCTCACCAAGTGTAGTAAACAGAATATAAAATAAAAATTATTTATTCTTGCATGTGTGAACCTAATTAGTGGTGAATAACTGCATAGAGGATGCAGGCTGCCTAGCAACTGCCCCATGTAATAAGGGTGATTCTTCTCATCATGATCCTTTGTGCTAAAATATTATTTTTCTGCCAGATAAAAAGTGATGTTTTTGTTACTGCTATTCCCTAAAGTAAAGCTGTAGTGGGTATAAGGACAGCCCATTTTGTATGGCCCCTCTAAATTAGCTAGCTCAAGGGCATGAGCAGACCATAATGTTCACCTTGCTTTTTATGGCCCACAGCATGCTTTTTAAAAGTCCAGAAGCTGGGATTGCAAGGTTATCCGAAGTGGTGGTGGGGAGTTGATTTTTCATTGTATGCGCTGTTAGCTTCTGGACTCTGAAAAATCATTTGGACCATACCACAAAGGGGAATAGTCATCTGGAGCTATGCCCCAGGCAGAGACTTAATAAAAGGAGGAGAATGCTATATTTCATTGTAAGGAGAAATTGCTACTGCTGACTGAGATGCCTCAAAGTCCATGGGAAAGTTAGCCAAGAAAAACAAAAACAACACAGACTCCCTAGAATTAAACACCATGGACAGATTGCAGAGTTCACATAAAGGGCTGAACAGTAAAGGGCTGTCAGTAAGTATGGAAGTGTATCCTTGCAACTTTGAATGCCAGGGCACTGACAAAATGAAATTTAAAAGAAACAGGTGACGTTGGGAACAAAGACACAGGTAGCTCTTCCCACTTCGAAATGGTTCCAGTCTTTTCATTCCCCTAGAATCCCTTAGATAAACTTCCAAATTTGCTTTGATGTTTCTTTTAGCAACATCCAGACAATGTATGAATGTGTGAGACTCTCCACAGAGATATCTTTCTAGGCACCACAGTTATTTTGAGTTCCTTGGATATTGTACAGGAATCCCCAATGCCACTTTTAATTTAATTTCCATGAAATTGCAGCAGGAACTCTACAAATTACATTCAGTAAAATAAATAAATAAATAAATAAATAAATAAATAAATAAATAAGATTTCTTCCATAACCTGAAGGCAGGAGTCCAGGCTAATCTCTCCTTTCTGACATGTAAGAGTATATTTGTGTCTTATGATCAAAAATTATATTTCAGAAAAGTGTCCTCCCCCACCTCCACTTTGCAGCCTAAATTAAGAAAAAGGTTTACCACTTTTTTTTAATGTACAAAATGGCCTTAAATGACCATCTGAAACTTAGGCTATATCTATATCTGAAACTTAGGCTATATCTAATGTGGTAAGTCAATCACAGCTGCAGAATGATGCACAAGCTTACAGATATCAAAGCCTGTCCTGTTTATTGATTTTTAGACTGGAGAGGAGAGACTGCAGTTCACTCAGGTTAATAGAACATTTCATTTCTCTTCACACAAACCTTAATGTTTGTACTCTTTGGGCTATGGTAGGATCTCGTTGATCTCCCAGTCAACACCATGTTTATCTACTCTTTATTTGCTTTGCTTGTTTGTCTTCTGGGAATAGGATGTGTGCAAGGTCCCAAGAAACTTCTGAATGTTGATGTCAACCATCTGCAGGGTATTAGTTCATTGGAATGGGGATTTTTGCATCTAAATGTGCAACATCAATCTTATCATACACCAATTAGTCATTTGTGACATGGAACTATATAAATGGAACTATATAAAGAATGAAGACTTGCTGTGCAGAAGTCATAGATAGTGGTGCCACTCACACAACTGGACAAGAGCATTTTAATTCCCTCATAAAACCAGGGCAATAGAAGTGTTTTATTTGCTGTTAGGACTTCATCAGATATATAAAACACACAGTCATGATGATGCCACATCAATGTGAAAGAGCATGTGTACCACACGATGTTGCCCTTTTGCATTTCTGTCCTCACCAAAACCTGTACTTTTTAATTGACAGCTGAAGCTGTCAATAGATCCCCTGTGGTGTTTTTGTCCCAGCATTGCCAGTGTGTGAAACCTCAGGGTTCTTTCCCCTTCTACTTGCTCTGTCAATGGCCGGTCCAGCATGAACACTTCCAGATTAGATCATGGCATCCAATTAAATGACACACATTTATGACCATCTCCGGATTACTTGGAACTTTTAAAGTGTGTTCTTGTGCTTTGTTTAACTTCTTTAGTATTATTTTTGTTTGTTTGTTTTTAATTTCCTGCATGATGAAGTCTCACAATAATCTGCGGGATTTCAAAGGAGGACATGAGTGGAGCACCATTCACTTCCTCTTTCATTGCTTTGGAAGCCTTTGCTGGGAAAGCAAGGTAAGAACGGTGGTGGGCATTCTTTTGCTGGAATAAAAATTGATTTTTTATGCCAGCAAAAGAACATTTTAAGGGGCTCATCTGATAAAGTCATAAGTTGTGTCATCATATGGCCAAATCTGTCTGGGTACATGATGTTCTGTTATCAGTGTGTTTACTGCAAGATCCCCAGTGACTGGAATCACACAATGAAAACCATGCTTTAAATGGTCTCTGTGCATCAGAAGAAGGGAAAGGATGGCTGTAAAAATGCACATTTTTTAAAAAAAAAATTAAAGAGTGAACAGTACAGAGTTGTCATGGACATCTTCATCCTCCAGCACATACACATGCACACATGAGATTCTTGCAACAGAGGCGTCATCCCAATTTATTATGTATTTATTTGCTACATTTCTCTTCTACCTTTCCTAAAATGAACCGGGATATATAGGGCTGAGGCTCACTTCCTCACCCTGTGAGGCAGGTCAGACTCAAAGACACCCAATGTCTTCCATGGCTTAGTGAGGACTTCACACCGGAGCTTCCAAGTCCCAGTCAAATGTTATAACCACTATACCCAACTGGCTTTCTTCAAGTCCAGCCTATAGACAGTTGCTCCATACAGTGGATTTTTTAATAAAAACCTATGTTGTGATTAGGGATGCATTTATTCACTAATTTTATTCTCAAAGGAAGCAATGGGTAATTTTAGCAATTTCCTTCTAGCTGAAAGAAAAAAAATAAAAAACCACGCAGTTTTAAAAGCCTATTTTCAATTTTTTGCTTATTCTGTGCAAAATTTGAACATGGCTGTTTTACACATAAAATAACATTTTCTGCAAAGGAAATAAAGAATCCTGGACCAAGATTCACATTAGTTCAGGAATCTTGTCAAAGTTTCTCAATGCTTGAAAAACTTGTGGATTTTTAAATCATATTTTGAATATTTTCAAATATCTTTTCCACCCCTAGTTGTCAGATGAATACTGTATATATTTCTGTGCAAAACAATATAAAAAGAGGGAATGCAAAAATGTGTCTTATGTCAGATATCACAAGACAGGGGACTAGAAAGCTATACTGGTTTTTAGTGTGGCTGCTTCTCTACATACTTAAGGCAAGTAGGTTTGCAGGCTATGAACATTATCAAGACATCTTGGATGATTATAATTTTTTAAATGTTGACAGTTTATAAACATAATCAACAAACAAACCTAGTTACAAAGATTTTCCTGGCCCACCATTCTGGAATGGTTGTAGACAACACTGGGTTATAGGGAACCCATCTTATACTTACACACACTTTAGATTTGTTTAGTCCAGTACAAGCTATATTGACTGGGAGTTGCTCTCTCGGGTTCAGAGAAGGTTGCTTCCTAGCCTGAACTGGAGATACTAAGGACTAAACCTGAGACTACCTGCACACAATTCACATATTGACATTGCCTGTGCTGTATCACTGTTACAGTCCCTCCTCCAAATTGTCAAAGCCTATTGTTTAACAGCTGGATCATTTCTAGGTTTAAAGGAGTCTGCACTGTTGGCTTTGATTATAGTGTAACTTTTATTTACAGATCTGCTGTCTGCTGACACCTGAAGTCACCCTTTTAAAAATCATTGCTATGAACAACTTTTGAATTTAAACTCCCTCTCTCTTTTTTGCAATGTTTGTTAATTTATTTTGAATACAGGTTGTATGTGAATAGCTCCAACTAGTCACACTTCAGCTAGATAGCTCCTTATTTATTTATTGCTCTCCCATTTGCTACACAGTTTCTGTTGTTGTTGCATCTGATTTTAAAGTGCTGTCTAACTAGAAGAAACAATTATGCAAATGAAAAATTAGATCTTTCAACACTTCAAAAAACTGCCACACATATAATTGCTTAAAGTAAGCACAAAGAATTAGTTAATTCCAAAACAGTTTGGCATCTGCGAACAAATTTAAAGAAATAGGCTGTATTTATTATAGATCTGTAAATACCCTGGAACTTGGCAGGTGGTATTTTTATGGAGCAGACAGTGAGAGAGAAAGAGAGGTGGGGGAGAGGGGGAGATGAAACTCATTTACACAGGCATTGACATTGTTTTGCAACATGTAGTGGAGATGCTATAACCTTTAATGATTTCACCTCTTTAATTAATTCATTTATTGCTCCAATGCATATCACTTCCCTGATCTCATTCAGTCAGTGCTACACAAGAAACTATATGCTCTGCATTTTATTTCTTGGTTGTTCAGGTATTACAGTTTTGCCATACTGAAGGAAAACAGGACAACATATCCAAATAAACCATCAGACATTTTGTTTCAAACGAGAGAGTATTGGGTGAAGGGGCAGATAATCTTATTCAAGTTGTTGGACTCCATGGAGGTCAGCTTGTATCAAAAACAATGCTATCTGACACCCCTACATTGAAGTATCACTGCTGGTAGCAATATTTTTATGCAATGCCATGTTACATTGGAATGTGTGCAAACAGCTAGATAAGGTGATACCAGGGAAAGCTGCCAACCTTTGCCCTTAGTAGATAAGTAAAGCACATTTTGTGAATGACAGGGATTTTTTTATGGCATTCTCATATGCGAAAATAATTTCAAAAGTTTTATCCTGTCTCAGGCTGTGTCTAGATGGGCTATTTAACTTGTCTTGCCCCCATCTTGGACACAGGCTTCTGCCCCATTTTGTCCCTGAGCAGTCCTCATGAACCCTGGGGCAAAAATGGGGGGAAATGGGGTAAAGCCCACTAAAACATTTTAGCAAAATACCCAGGAAAAACTGTATCAGCTAGGAGAAAAATAGATTAGGCCCTGCATGACCACGGGAGCCTATACTGGCACACTGGCTGATCACTGCATATGTTATCTGTGTCACTCTCTCTGAAGCTAGGAAGGAGTCCTGCAGCATGTGAGCAAGGCTGGTCACATGCAAGGGGACTTAATCACTTGCTGTGGCCTGGCTTCCTGGCTTTGGAGAGTGTTGTGTGGATGGAAACATTGGAGGCTGCAGAGACAGGTCGGTGTGGCAGTCTGGACCCCCTCCTATTTCATTCAGGTAATGGCAAAGGGATGGGCAAGATCTGTAGCCAGAATATGCCAGTGGGGAGCTTGTGTATTCTGGCCCATGTAGATGAGCCCTGAGTGAGATTATGAGAAGGTCTTTTTGCACTTTTTTTTAAACTTAAAATTGTGCAATGTCTATTTGCATGAAAAACTTACTTTTGTGCTGAAAACTTTGCAATATAAACTGTTTTCTGCATGTCAGTTGAAATCCTCTATGCACTATGGTGCTATGTATCCAGAGTAGTTACATAGCTATAGAGTGAATCCTGACCCAACTCCCCAGTCCCCACTTACTGGTCAGTGCCCTTTGATGGGATCTCTGAACAACCCCAGATCCTCCTCACTGAGCAGACTCCTCTGGCCACTAGATGGCTGTGTCATGGGAAGGGAGAAAGCAAGCAAGAAGGATTATCATTGTCAGTGCCTATGTTAGAAGAATGTAGATGGTGGTAGTGATTCTCCTTGCTTGGCCACCCCCTGACTCCTTCAATGCCCATGACAATGTCCATGCTAATAAGAGGGGGGTAGCCCAATGAAAATCACTGACATGGATGTGGTGGAGACTTTCTTCCCCTTTCCACAAAATCTTTGAAAACTGCACAGTGGGGAGAAAACCGATCAATTATTCATTATCTCCTGAAGATATGATAGGAAGGCAATGTTGGATTATTATATTTCTTTTAACCCACTCTGCTACCACTAGTTTTCATTTGGACTCCATACTTGTTGGACTAGCTCAGGGTCATGCTCTCCAGATGCTAAAATGAGTGCTTCCATATATCACACTGACATACTAACTGCTAGGGGGCTATTAACACAGAAATGTATGAATATATTCTTGGAGTGTTTCTAATTACTGTGGCTAAGGGTTTAGTTCACGTTGACTAGAGTTCAGTACTTTATTTACTACTATGAAAACATCCAACTAGATGGAAACGTTGTTTCATTTCAGATGGTTCTCATATTGGAGTCAAATGAGAAGTTACATTTTAACATACATCATACATCTTTGCCTGTCATATTTATTTATTCAGGCAGAATCATGGCAGAATCAGTCTGCATTAGGATCCCATCACAGTGGTGGGTATTTGCAATCCTTTGCTTCCAACTGTTATCCCAAACAAGATTTACTTTGCTGGGGCTTTTGGGGGGATGGGGGTGGGGAATGGAGGCAAACAGCAGGCAGGCCCACCCACCACCTGGACCGGGACCACAACAGAGAGCAGGCAAATACAGGGAGTCCCATACCACCACATTAGGATCATTGCATGTTTCTTTTTCCTTATTGATACTTTTGGATACGGAAAAAAGAATAAATGTAGTTATATATTATACAATGCATCCGTGCTTGGCTTTAAAAGTTATGAAGAATCTTGATGCAACTGTTATTTATTTATTTATGTTCCCTCTTTTTTTCCTTTTTTTTAAAAAAAAATAGCCCTCATAAGTTTTTGCCATTTCCCTTCTCTGTTTTAGGCCCAGGAGAGGTCTCTTTTTTCAACAGAAAGTCAACTGGACCAATTTTGAAAAAGTAAAAAGTAAAAAAAAAAAAATGATCCTTCCTCCATCCCAACTGCAATTGTCCTGGATGCCGAGGGAGACAAGCTAAAGCAGCCACAACTCCATCTTGCCTTGGCCCAGAAGCAGAACAGCTCTCCCTCCCAACTGTCATTGCCTTGACTGCAGAGGGAGAGAAGGAAAGTCAGGCAGAGCCCCATCTTGCCTCAGCCCAGAAGCAGAATGGTCCTCCCTCCATCCCAAATGCCATTGCTCTGGCCAATGAGGGAGAGAAGAGAATGCCAGACTTAATCCCTTCCCCTACTGCCATCCCCTTTCCTTTCGTATCATGTCTTCATTAGATTGTAAGCTTGAGGGCAGGGAACTGTTTTGTTGTTCTTTTTCTTGTAAAGTGCCATGTACATTGATGGCACTATAGAAATAAAAGACGACGACAACGATGACGACGACGACGACAATGATGATACAAATTTGGGCTTGTGGGCACAACAGAAGGATACAGCCTCCCAAGATCCCATGCAGGGCCAATGCAGGGCCTGAGTTCCTGGTAGTTGGCCACTCCTGCAGTACACATTCATATGTATTCCCCCTTGTTAGAGACCAGCTATATACCATTTCCTGAAGGGAAGAACAAAATAATGCACCCATATGCCTTTTGGCTTTTCCCTTCCTGTGGCTTCTCCCTCTCCCTCCCCTGTAAAAAAAATTGAACATTTCATTCTTCATATCTCCAATTTCAGTAAGGTGGGGTGATTGGCAGTGTGGACAGTAAAAAGAAAGAAAAAAGATGTGAACGGAAGGGAAGGGAAGAAAATAGAAGAGAAGAGAAAAGAAAAGAAAAGAAAAGAAAAGAAAAGAAAAGAAAAAAGAAAAGAAAGATTGTATATCCCTGCACAGCAGGGGGGTTGGACTGGATGGCTCTTGTGGTCTCTTCCAAATCTATGATTCCATGACTCTGTGAAAAAGAAAATCAGAACAACAATGTTTAAAGTTCTGTGAAGAGTGTCAGTAGGGAAGTTTTAGAACCTAAATATGTGTTCATGTGCTTTCACAGAAGCATTTGACACATATTGTAAGATAATATGACAACTGCATCCTGATATCCTCTGTGTCCCTACTCTATCCAGATCCCTAATCCAACCAACATCACGTTGTCCTTAATCCTTCCTCTCAGTGAGTTGTCTGGTTTCCACAGTTCTTGCATTTTTGTTCTCTTCAGTACTTTGGTCTTTCTTCTCTGATTTCCTGCCTGTTAACCTCTGGCTTCTCTCTCTCTCCTACTCCCTTTCTCTCTCCCCTCAACACCAACCAGTCAGGAAGGTAGATTTTTTGTTTCCCTGTACCAACTACATTTTTGTTTCCTAAAATAACTCTTTTTCAACTTTTGCTGAACTTTATTCCATCTGGCTTCCTTGAATGGCTTTTTGACCTTTGCTGATTTCTCACCCTCAACCCTTTGCTTCTGGAGTCAAACACTTCCTGACCTCTTTATTTTACCTAAACTTTTGATCTCTAAAATATTAACCTAAGGATAAAACTAACAAGCACAAAAAAAGTCTCCCTCTCCCAATTTAAAAATACATTTAAATTAAAATAAATGCCATAGTGGAAGACAGTTCCCTTCCTTCCAAACACATCATGTAAGTTCTAGAGAAAGAGGAAAGGAAGACCATGGAACTTATCGTTATAGTTGTTTTCCTATTAAGCCTTTGATCTTTTGTCTCTACACCTTACTATAACTAAGAATGTTTCAGCACTACTCAGGTTGATATCACTTTATGTCTCAGAACTCTGTCCAACCAAATCCTGGGGTATATAGTTTGGTAAGGCACTTACAGTTCTCTCCCAGGTAACTCTAGTACAGTAATTTAGGGGAGGATGCTACAGTTCTCTAGAAGAGAATTCTAAATACCTCACCAAACTACAAATTTCAGAATTCCATAGGATGGAGTCATGATAGTTACATTGGTATTACATTGCTACAACAGTATAGTGCAGATATATTCTAAGCCAAAGTAGGTCTTTACTTCTGTGACAACTTTCCTGTGTTTTTCCTATTGTCCACTGTGCTGGGTTTGTGTTGAAGCTGTGCTGAGGCAAAGACATCTTTTTTATGTGCCAGAGTTTTCCCCCAACCAGCTTAATATACTTCACATTGTTTCATATTGTCAGAGGCCTTGATATTAATGCATATTTCACCTTTTTTCCTTGCACCCAGTTCAGCTACAGCTACACTGGGAAGTTTTCATTTCCAACATTTTGAAGATTGGCACTACTACTTTTCAAAAAGAATTATAGAATTGATAACTATCTGAAAGTTTACATGAGTTTTCTATGGAATCCTGAGATTTGTAGTTTGGTGAGGAACCACCACTCTTTGGAAGAGAAAGCTAAAGACCTTATAAAACTACAAATCCCAGGATACCATAGAAAGGAGCCGTGACAATCCAGTTTCAAACTGGATTATTTTATGTAGTATGGATTCGGTCTGAGTTGTAGGAACAGCAGCAGCAGCTCCAGCCATTCTTCCAGCTCTGGAATTACTCTCCCTCACGGCCTTTTTGGAAGTCTATAAAATAAACTTCTGTTCATAGACATGTTGGAGAATACTGTTTTGCCATGAATGTGGAAGAAAGATGCAACTGCCATGAGAGCATAAGAAGAGTCATATTGGCCAGTCTAGCCTACTACTGTTTTCATACAGTGGCCACTTAGCAGGACTACAATACAGCTGCACCCTCCATCACATTCTCCCCATCAGCTTCTCTCTCTCTCTCTCTCTGGCTTTTTTTCGTAAACCAAAATTCAGGAAGGACTCATCCCGCACTTTCTGCAAGCACACTGATGACTGAAAAGGCCAATCCGAGATAAACAAGTCCGGTTGCAGAAAGAACAGCAAAAGGTCTCCTTGGGTGATGTTTCTGGGTTGTGATTCTTTCTGCGTTGTTTCTCTTCAAGACTTGTTCGGTGTGAGTTTTCAAATAAGGCTGCAGCATTGTGGATAATGTGTCTCCATGCCTCCCAATCTGAGGCCAGGTTGAACCATTGTTGGTGATCAATTTGGCTGAGCCTGAGATGTTGTTTCAGGGAGTCCTTGGATCGCTTTTTTGGAGCGCCCCTCTTACGCTGACCCGTGGCAAGTTCACCATAAAGTACTATTTTTGGGAGGCGATGGTCCTCCATCCTAGAAATGTGCCCTGCCCAGTGTAGCTGTGTTCTCAATATCATGGCCTCAATGCTGGTGATCCCTGCTTGCTCAAGGACAGCAACATTTGTCACATAGTCAGTCCAGTGTATGTTTAGGATTGTGTATATACAACGCTGATGAAGGCGTTTGACAAGTCATAAGTGTTGGTGATAGGTGACCCATGTTTCAGACCTATAAAGGAGAAAAGACAGTACAATGGCACTATACACACTGATTTTTGTGCTTCGCCTCTGGTATTTGTTACTCCAGACTCTTTCGTAAAGTCTTCCAAATGCACTATATGCCTTTGCTAATCTGTGATCGATCTCTTTGTCAATCTTGGCATCTGAGGAGATGATGCTTCCCAGGTAGGTGAACTGCTGAACAGACTTAAGCACAGATTTGTCGATGGCCAAACAGCTCTGCAGCTGTTGCAAAGCAGGATGTTAGGCGCTGCAGAGCTGCTTCTGTGCGGGCAAGAAGGGCAGCAGCAGCAGCGAAGAGCAGTTCATGAACTAGATAGTTTGGAGTCTTAGTGTGAGCCTTCAGGCAGCTTAAGTTAAACAAGCTACCATCAATACGGTAATGTATATAGATGCCATCTTCTTCTTCGAGCTCTGCCATAACCCTTTGGAGTATCATGCTGAAGAAGATTGTAAATAAAGTTGGCCCAAGAACACAACCTTGCTTCACTCCATTAGTTATTAGAAAGGGCTCTGAAAGAACATTGCCATAGCTGACTTCACTGTGCTGGCTCTTGTGTAGCAAGGTTATCATGTTAAGGAATTTGGGGGGACATCCTAGTCTTTCCAGGGTCTGCCACAGACCTTTTCTACTCACAGATTTTGCTCCTTTTTTCTTGTACAGGGTGATGATGACTGCATCTCGGAGATCTGATGGCAGTTCCCCTTTTCCACAGCAATTCACAAGGAGTTCATGGAGTTTATCGTGGAGTACATGACCTCCGTGTTTCCAAACTTCAGGTGGGATTCCATGAATCCCAGCTGCCTTGCTGCTTTTCATCTACTGTATGGCCTTAAGGGTCTCTTCCAAAGTGGGAGCTATGTCCAATTCAGCTTATAAACAGAGGTAATATATATTCATTCTATGTTTTAGCTGTTGATGGCCCCATCATCCATGAATTTATCCAATCCCTTTTTAAAGCCATCCACATTGGCTCTTATGTATTATGGCAGTTGTGTCTTACTTCATTAATTCCTTATTGTTCTCAACACCCTAAACAATTTTCCCTAAATAATTCAGTGTCACCATCAAGTTTGGCAAGTACACAATCTTAACTCCATATCACAAGAACAAATTTGAATGCACTGGTCCAAATACACACTAGCAAAGGTGCTACTTTTTACATCTCTCCGTAATGAGAATGCACAATTTATTTCTACTCCTTGGTTCCTGTGGCTTAATTAGTTTTCAATTCAAAAGATGACTTCTCTTATCCTACATCTGCCAAGTTTGCTCAAGAGACTTTGTGTATTGATCATTCCTGCCCATGTGTGTACTGACATGTTCAAAGAATTGTAAAATGTTAGTTAGACAGGACTTACCTTTGCAAAATCCATGCTGGCTCTTATTTTGTAGGAACAAAGCATACTGCAGAACATAACTGCCAATCCAGTTCACTTATGTATGGTGAATGTGTGGTGTGTGTGTGTGTGTGTGTGTGTGTGTATAAGGCTGTCATATTGTCCTACACCACAGACAGCAAAATAAATTAGACCTGATTTTACATACCTTGGTAATATATGTTTGACTGTAACATGCACATTTTAGTAATATAATTAAACATGTTGCTTTTTAACAGACCTAAGAGATTATCAGACATTGCAAATATGGCATTATAGTGATGTCAAGAAACCATGAAAGGGCTTCCCTACCACATGACATTGTCCTCTTGCAATCTGCTGCTGTGAAGAAGGTGTTATTTTTTTATACGTGGGTGAAAGTGTCTAATTGATCTCCCATGGTGTTTTTATGTTTTTTTGTTTGTTTGTTTGTTTGTTTGTTTTTTGGTGGTACTGCTTGTGTGTGAAACCACATCCCATTCTGCTGGTGTGTATTGCCACTGTCTGAAATCTTGTCCCATTATTCTGTCATGAATAAAGCATCAATGGGCGATCCCCACCAGAACACTTCTGGGTGAGAATGTGAAAACTAGGTATGGGACGGCCTTTTTCAGAATCTCCCCATTTTTCTGGTACATTTTTCAGTGTGTTTCAGTGTTGTGTCTTCATTTTGTTTGTTTATTTAGGTGTTTTAAAACTTTTAAGTGCTCTCATGTCTTCTTGAGAGAACTGCCGAGATCATGTATCTTGGCGAACATGGAAGTAAACAGTGCTAGTGGTCATGCTTCGATAATGCTGAGGCAGCTCTTTCTTGTGATTATCTCTCTGGCTTTTCTTTGCAAACGAAGATTCAGGAAGGACTCATCCCGCGTTTTCTGCAAAAGTGCTGATGACTAAAAAGGCCAATCTGTGATAAACAAGTCCAGTTGCAGAAAGCACAGCAGAAGGTCTCCTTGGGTAATGTTTTTGGGTTGTGATTCTTTCTGCATTGTCGTTTCTCTTCAAGACTTGTTCGGCATGGATTCTCAAATAAGGCTGCAGCATTGTGGATTGTGTGTCTCCATGCCTCCCGATGTGAGGCCAGGGCGGACCACTGTTAGTGATCAATTTGGCCGAGCCTGAGATGTTGTTTCAGGGAGACTTCGTATCGCTTTTTGGAGCGCCCCTCTTACGCTGACCTGTGGCGAGTTCACCATAGAGCAGTATTTTTGGGAGGCGATGGTCCTCCATCCTAGAAACGTGCCCTGCCCAGCGCAGCTGTGTTCTAAATATAATGCCCTCAATGCTGGTAATCTCTGCTTGCTCAAGGACAGCAACATTCGTCACATAATCAGTCCAGTGTATATTTAGGATTGTGCGTAGACAGCGCTGATGAAAGCGTTCGAGGAGTCGTAGGTGGAGGCGATAGGTGCTCCATGTTTCAGATCCATAAAGGAGAATAGACAGTAGAATGGCTCTATACACACTGATTTTTGTGCTTTGCCTCAGGTGTTTATTGCTCCAGACTCTTTTGTGAAGTCTTCCAAATGCGCTATATGCCTTTGCTAATATGTGATCGATCTCTTTGTCAATATTGGCATCTGAGGAGATGATGCTTCCTAGGTAGTTGAACTGCTGAACGGACTTGAGCACAGATTTGTGACCACAGTGTGGGGTGGTGGTGTTCGTCCTGTGGTGCAGGCTGGTAAAGAACTTCTGTTCTCTTCAGGTTGACTTCCAGCCCAAGCAGCTCTGCAGCTGTTGTAAAGCAGGATGTTAGGTGCTGCAGAGCTGCTTCTGTGCAGGCAAGAAGGGCAGAATCATCAGCGAAGAGCAGCTCACGGACTAGATAGTTTAGAGTCTTAGTGCAAGCCCTCAGATGGCTTAAATTAAACAAGCTACCATCAGTACGGTAACGTATATAGATGCCGTCATCTTCTTCAAGCTCTGACATAGCCCTTTGGAGCATCATGCTGAAGAAGATTGTAAATAAAGTTGGTGCAAGAACACAACCTTGCTTCACTGCATTAGTTATTAGAAAGGGCTCTGAGAGAGCATCACCATATCTGACTTCAACACGCTGGCCCTCGTGTAGCAAGATAATCATTTTAAGGAATTTGGGTGGACATCCTAGTCTTTCCAGGATCTGCCACAGACCTTTTATACTCACAGTGTCAAAGGCTTTGGTGAGGTCGACATATGTTACATAAAGACCCTTGTTCTGCTCCCTACATTTTTCTTGCAGTTGTCTAAGGGCAAATACCATGTCTGTAGTACTCCTATTGGCTCTGAAGCCACATTGGCTTTCAGGGAGAAGTTCTTCTGCAATAGCAGGAACTAATCTGTTCAGGAGTATCCTTGCAAGGATTTTTCCAGCAATAGAGAGCAGTGTTATGCCTGGATAGTTTGAGCAATCGTATTTTCCTCCTTTTTTCTTGTACAGGGTGATGATGACTGCATCTCAGAGGTCTGATGGCAATTCCCCTTTTTCCCAGCAATTCACAAGGAGTTCATGGAATTTATCATGGAGTGTATGGCCTCCGTGTTTCCAAACTTCAGGTGGGATTCCATCAATCCCAGCTGCCTTGCCATTTTTCATCTACTTGATGGTCTTAAGGGTCTCTTCCAAAGTGGGAGCTATGTCCAATTCATTTTTCATCGGTTTTTGTATCATATGTTGGATAGCTGAGCCTTGGACTCCTCGGTTGGCGCTAAAGGGACTTTGAAAATGTTCAGCCCATCGATTCAGGATGGAGACTTTATCAGTAATTAATGTTTGACCATCTGTACTGTATAAGGAGCTTTGGACCTGATAAGTAGGTCCAAACACTGCTTTAAGAGCTTCATAAAATACTCTGTGATCACCCAGATCTGCACAGCATTGTGTCTTTTCTGCTATATTAATCCACCACTTGTTCTGCATGTCTCAGCGTTTTAGTTGATGTTTATTACACGTGAGGCGGAAAGCTGCTTTTCTTACATGGCAAGTTGGCTGGACGAGGTATGCCTGGTGAGCAGTTCTCTTCTTTGCCAACAGCTCCTGGATCTCTTGGTTGTTTTCATCAAACCAGTCTTGATTTTTCTTGTGGGAGAACCCGAGGGATTCTTCTGCAGACTGGAGGATACTGTTTTTGATATGTTGCCAAAGCACTGTAGGAGAAGGATCTGTAGGATGGTCTTCAAGTTTTGTTTGTAGATTTGCCTGGAAGTTGTCTCCCATGGTAGCTTGTTGAAGATTGTTGACTTGGAGTCTTTTCTTTAAGATACCACCCCTCTTAGGTTTGAACTTAAGATGAAGATTTAGTTTACATCTGACGAGGTGATGACCTGTTTGTCATTCTGCACTGGGCATCACTCCAGTATGACGGACATCACGAATCTCTCTCTGACGGATTAGAACATAGTCAATGAGGTGCCAATTTTGGATCAGGGATGCATCCAGGTAGTCTTCAAGCAATCTTTCTGCTGAAAAATAGTGTTTGTAATAGTCAGCTGTTGTTCTGCACAGAACTCTAGCAGGAGGTGTCCGTTATCATTGCAATTTCCAAAACCATGCTTGCCTAAGACACCTTTCCAGGCTTTGGAGTTCTTTCCTACACTGGCATTGAAGTCACCAAGGATAATAATTTTATCTTCTACAGGGACTTTTTGTATGAGTTGGCCTAGGTCTGTGTAGAATTTGGCTTTCTCTACAGCGTTGGCTTGCATAGTTGGGGCATATATACTAAAGAGAACAACATGTGGGAGGCGTAAGGAAATAGTGCCATCAGAGTGTCCTGTTGGCAAGGTTTCGAGTTTGGAGGCAATTGAGTTTTTAATCATAAAGCCTATTCCTGAAAGATGTTTTTCGGTTTTGGGTTTGCCAGACCAGTAAAGTGTGCAGCTGGCACCATGTTCTTTAAGGCTGCCTTCCTCATGGAAGCAAACTTCACTAAAAGCAGCGATGTCAATGTTAAGTTGTGATAGTTCATGGGCTATTAGGGCAGAACGATGCTCAGGCCGTCCACTATCTTCAGAGTTTTGCATGGTTCTGATGTTCCAGCATGCAAGTATCAGTTTATTTACACCTTTGGAGGCCGGTGTGTGCCTTTGTTTCTTTGCCTTGGTTTGACCACATCAGAAGATGCCCGTTGGCCATGGCTACCTAACCAGGTAGTGGGGGATGAGCTTTCATTAGGCCACCTTTACTAGGCCCCTCTCCATATGGAGCAAGCAGTGCTCTCCTTTAAAAAGGCTGCTTGGTCATTCAGGCTGCCGCTTAACAAGACTGTCATCTCCCGGGTCAGCCTTGAGCAACTAATGTCCTGATCTGCCTGCATGCAGGGTTAGGTCTGAGGCTTCCAGTGCATCTTTACACCTGCCGTTTCATCCCTTGCCTATCGCTACAGGGCTTTTTTGGAACTGGATTTGTCCTTCTAGCCTGTGCAATGGATTTTTCTGGTGGAGCGCAGTGTGCACAGAACTGGCCTCACCCTTGAAACCAAAGGTTCATCTGCCATGGCCTTGCAAGCATGGACGTAGCACGAGGTCCTCGGGTCATAGATTTGATTAGAGTTTCCTTCTCTTAGATGGTTGACCTTACAGGGTTGGACGAGCACCATCTGCCCGTGTTTGGGATTAGAGTTTTCTTTCTCCTAGAACGGTAGCCACAAGGATACAGAGCCCATCCTGTCCTTTGACGCTCTATGTCAGACCCTTCGGTTTTGACCTGTCTGGCATGGGAGACCCTACCGGTGGCTTTATGCCACCGCCAGCATAGCTCAAAACATAACTAGGGTATGCAAGCCTCTCTCCCATGACAAGGGGGCATCAATGGAGAGGTTGTGATTATAGCAGCATATGATAAGAATTTTTATTATGCCAGGATACTTACACTTTAAAATATTGTGTGGGGTGTAATGATTTAGAAGGTGTTCTGGTAATCTCCCTAGAAACACTAGGCTCGAAAATTAATTCAATAATTTTAAATGGTAGAAAAAAGAAACTTAATTAACTACCATAAACACTTGTAATGAAACTCATTTCATTAAAACTTACCAACATTAATTAACTTGTTGTTTAAGAGGTTAGGGTTGTGCAAGGCCATGGGTTTCCAGATTATGACATGAAACTTGTCACTTGACCTGAGGGGAACATATTTTGTTTTGGCCTTTTTCAGAAGGATTCTTCTCTTTTAAATTTGCCTTGAGAACCATCATGATATAAATGTTTCAGTGTTGCACTAGGGTTCTGTGAGACAAGAGTCTGAATCCTTGAAAACCCACTAGCCATGAAAACCCACTGGGTGATCTTAGGCAAGTTATACTCTCTCAGCCTAAGAGGAAGGCAATAACAAACCTTCTCTGAATAAATCTTGTCATGAAAACCTTTTGGTTAAAAGTCAGAATTGACTTGAAGATACAACAACAACAGCAGCAACAACAATAATGTTGTTTGACTTTAAAATAGGGCTTGTCTATATGAGGGTCTATGTCTGAGATCTGCAGCAAGAATCACATTAGATCGTGTCCAAAGTCTCATGCTGGGATTGTGAGACTTTGGCCTAAGATTGCCTGGATAGGCTTCCCAGGTGTCTCAGAGCAGCGGTGACTGGCCAGAAGGTCTCATTGCAACTGGGACCCCTCCACAGATGTGTCAGGTTAAGGTCTTCTAAGCAAATGTATCACTCTCTCCACTTCATTCCCATTCCTCCTTTCCAAGTCTCACCTTTCTCCCTCTTTTCCTTTTTTCTTCTTTCATAAATTCAGCTCTTCTTTGGCTCCACAAACTCTTCTGTGTTGACCGGGACTCTGGGTCTTTCTTTGTTCTCCCTGCTGTCTACTCAAAGAAATCATACAGATTAGCATGCCTAATAGCAAACTAATGTGATGTATTTCCTCCAGTTCAAGAATTTCTCCTCCTGAGGAAGTAGGTTTTTCAGTTTTATTGAATGTAACAGAGGGAGTTGCACCCACCTCAATGAATTAGAATTAATTTTAACAATTAAAACCAGTGGAACATATTTTTAACTTCAATATTAATTGGGGGATCTAGTGAGTTGGAGGAAATCATTAGAAAAGGCTAGAGAGTTAATAATTTAACAAGTTACAGTGGTCCCTCTAGATCTATGGGGGTTCAATTCTGGGACCTCCCATGAATGGAAAAAAGTGGATGGCTGCACCCCATATTATTACAGTGCAGTGATGTGAGCATGGATGCATCAGCATGTTGCTTGCATATCACTGTCATTTTAGGTATGGGTTGTGATGATCTGCGGATGGTTGAAACCATGGTTTGGGAGCCAACGAATCAGAAGAGCCCACTGTAATTAGCAAGTTCATTCAAAACTTTTATTTTTAAGCAAAACAATTATTGTCCATACAGGAAAATATTCCAGCCCTTTATCCACCTGTTATAACTCACTTCTGGACAACTGAAAGAGGAGGAGGAGGCAGAGTGCCAGGAAGCTGTATCTTCTGATAATAAAACTCTCTCTGAGTCTGAAAAGATGGGGACTGGGGACCCTGCTCCCCAGCAAGAGTTGGCAGAGTCTGCAGATGCTGAAGACAACATGTCCCCATCCTTCATTGAGTGAATGGGGGAGAAACGCCAGTCCCAGCACCAGCTAAGTCATAGATACTGGACTAATTAGGCACTCATGTACAGTTGTCCCTTCATATTAGCTTGGGTTTGGTGCCAGAACCCCCATGGATACAAAAATCCATGAATACTCAAGTCCCATTATATGCAATGGCATAACAAAATTGTGTTCTTTATATAAGATGGCAAAATCAAGGTTTGCTTTTTGGATTATTATTTTTTTAAGAATATTTTCAAGCCATGAATACTTAAATCTGTGGATACCAAATCCATGAATACGGAGGGACAACTGTATTCTCTTGCATTCCAGTTCTTTCATGACCTTGTGATACAGAAATCATGGAACAGCAGACCCACGGATTGGAAAGTAAGTTTTATTACACCGGTGGGCCTGACTGGAATATCTTCCAAAGAGTCAGAACCCCGAGTCATGACTACAGAAAACCTTTATACAGTTTAATTCCCTCCTCCTTCTCTTTGTTGTCAGCAATTTCTCTGCAGCAATTGTTGATAGTTCAGAAAGTACAAGGCAAAATAGCTTAGGAACATTTAGGTACAGTTTGACCGTTATTATAGAAAGAATTTGTTTACCTCAGCTTATCATGTTTCTGGAACATAGGGTTGATTAGTAAGGAACATTGAAAAGACTTTGCAGACTTCTAGAGTCTCATGGGCTATCTAGTCTGACCCCAAATAGTAATTGTAAGTAACAGCATTCAGCAAATAGACATTAGAATGCAAATGGCTACCACATTCCCCCCTTTAAATTAAATGATTAATTTCAAAGACAATTAATACATTTCACACAAGTAAATCCCTATTTAAGCCATCAAAGCATAAAATGCAGCTGTTCTACTAGCAGTTCTTTGAAAAACATTAACCAAACATTGAAACAAGCATGGAATACAGAAACATAGCAGAAGCATAGTTAATATTACTAGTAAAACCATGAAAAAACAATCCTTTGAGCCAACTGGAATTAGGAAGCCAATTAGTGAGCCAATCAAACCACGTATTTATATTTTGCTATATTTTGGATACAATGTTATGTAGAGTAGCAATTTGAACACTGACAGCATGGCTATTATCAGTTAAATTAAAACAACACAATTTGTGGTGAGTTTCACAGCCTAAATGATGAAGCAGAAAGTGATAGTCTATGCCAGTTCAGTTTTTTAAGATAGCATTTCGTAGTTCACGCTGTTCCTTATTTAACAGGGCTAAAGCACGGGAAGTTGCATTGATATTTTTAATTAGAGCACATGCCAATGTATTAATTTCCATGTCATCATATAAGGCCAGACCTGGGACTCCAACTAAAGATATAGATAGGGCTAACATTTCCCCATCAGAGAAAAGATGCAAATGGTTATTGCAGTCCTCAGCAAGTTATAAGGCCCTAGAGTGACGATGGGCTCGTGCTGGCCAGGGTGGAAGTACAGAAACTAAACGACTTAGACAACATAGATGACTATCTGACAAATTAGCAGGGATATAAGGCCCTGTGTGAGAACCACAAGTCCAAAACCAGCCATGGGGAAAGAGTATATGGGCAAAATAAAAAGAGATGTTTTGAACCGAGCTACAATGGAAGGAGGGACCTGGAATACCTTTATATCATTTGGTATATTTAGAACAGTTAAGCATCCTAGCACATGTAGCATTTATGGCAGCCCCTGTAGGGGTGCACAAAGCAAATTCAGTAGGGGGTAAAGTTCCTGACACTGTACCCCAATGATGGCTCTGGGAATAGGTCCTATTTATATGAAAATTAGCATGGGCAAACATTGTGTGATTGCGTATTACCTCGGGGTGATGACATACAGGTACAAGACAGGTACTTATTAAACGATTAGCAGGTAAATCACTAGGCAAACAAAAATGGTCTACTCCTGAGATATTAGCAAGATGCACCCAATAGTTATCAGCCATACGTTGTGAGAAGAACCCATCACCCAGAATTGAGCTTTCCCCAAATACAATTCCCATCCCAAGGAAATAAACATCAAGTATGATAGCATTCATAGTTATCTTCTATGGAATCTAGCCGTACGCGGGGCCGCTATTTCCACTGGTTAGCAGCAGTAGGGCTTAGTTCCGTCTTCTTTCCTCTCCAGTTGCAAGTCTGGTTGTACAAACCACACAGCTTCCAGGTGTGTGTGGCGTAGAACCTAGCTTGAATCTTCGTGCTGCCGCCTCAGAGTGATCTGTAAAGGGTTATTAGGATTACCAGCCACTGTCCACCCCCCTTTTGCCCTCTTAACTTGGGTCCAATGTATCCAGGGTTTAATACTAGCTATTTTTACTACTGTAGGGGTGGAAAGGATGACAATTATAGGGCCTTTCCAATGGGGAGTCAAAGAGTCTTTTTCCCAATCTTTAACCCATACCTCATTTCCTGGTTGGAATGGATGAACTTCTGTAATAGGAATGGTTTTCTAACACGTATCAGCATTGGGCTTGCAATACATTATCTAGCATTTGCACCTCTTGTTGCAAACTAACATTTATTAACTCTTGTATGTTCCCCCCTTAGCCCAACCAAAATCTGGGGTGACCTACCATACCTTAATTCAAATGGGGACAAGCCAGCAGTCTTATGTGGGGTATAATGAATCCTAAACAGGGCCAAGGGCGGTATTTTCTGTCCACTTTTGCTTGGTTTCCTGGCACAGCTTAGCTAGATGAGTTTTGATAGTTTGATTCATCCTCTCCACTTGTCTGGAACTCTGAAGATGATATGCACAACATAAAGTCCACTGGATTTAGTTATGGTGCCCAGTCTGTTATATTCAATGAGCTCTGCTTCTGTCATTCTGATGAAAGGAGCCTCTGCAAATACCTCTGCTTGTGTTTTCATCTGCCAGTTGTCTCCTCCCTCTTCAATTTCAGTCTCTCTCTTCTTCTTCCATCTGGTCTTTTGTATTCACGCTGCCAATGTCCTTCTTGTCCACACCAGGCACATTGATTCCTTCTCTGCCTCTTCCAGGCTTTTTCTTTCATCTCCACATCTCCATGTCTTCTTTCACGCTGCTCCACCAGTGGTGCTGCGAGCAACTCCAGCTTCTTGTCAATTTTCCAGTCCTTCTCTCACTTTTCTTCCTCATCTTTATTCACATACTCTACACCTTCTGTTCACATGCACAATACCTTCTATTCACATACACAATGCGTTCTGGGTTACTTCCAACAATTCCTTCATATTTTTTTCTGCAAAACCTTCATAACTCTGTTACAAAAGTCATGTTATTCAGGGTTGTGGAGGTATACTGGTGATAGGCATCTAGAAGGCACTCAAGTTAGGCTCCAGGGGCTTCAGGGGCTCCCTCTAGTACTTTTGAGACTTCAGTCATGTTAACTTGCTTTTTTTTTTTTTTATCCCATCATGGCTTCTAACAGTAGGGTCTGATATTGGATGAGGCGCTTTATGTGTTCCAGCTCATAAGGATCCCAGCGGGGTTGCTCTGATGGCACTCTCTCTCGCATCCTCCTTTGAGCATCAGCATGATTCTTGGGAGCTCTGGCCAAAGCTTTCTGCTCCTGCTTGTTGTGTAATGCATCGCCTCTCTTCAGTGGTGAATAGGGTTAATAGCTGCTGTTGGCAATCTAGCCAATTTCGCATATGTGAAGCCATAGTGTAAGCACATAGCTCTACAATTTCTTGAAGCTTCTCTATATATGAGGTGTAGTGGATTTTCCAATTCATACAGTTCCAGGTCATTAGGGGAACCTTGTGCTAGTCAGTTGGAAGTCAGGCGGTTGCCCTGTAGACCAGGGGCTGAATGGGTAACATACCTTGTTTAAATGACTGGGATGACTGTAACTGTGTCTTCCTCTGTGGAGGAATTCACATTCCTGTATTTTCTGCTTTGTCTGTTCTGGTAGGGAGGCTGGAAGAACCAGTGCATCATGGACAGTAAAATGAGGATCACAAGCAGGCATGGATCCCTTCTCTTTAGTTAAGGGAGCATCCTTTGGCTTATCCAATAAGATAGCTGGTGGTGAAGACTGTTTTTTTCCTTGGGCTGGGTTTGCATAGCTGCTGGAATTTAATTGTCAGCTCAGGATGCATCTGTAGTACTGGGCATTTTAATCTTTGCAATATAAGAATAGAAGGGCTGAGTAGCGTTATTGTAAAATATACTGCCAGCAAGTTATCTCTGTTTTCTCCCTGTCCCAGAGAATTGTTTACATTTAGATTTTGAGGAGCTATTTTGTTTAGTTCAGATTTCTGTGGTGTCTTAGGGAGTGGAGCAACAGCCATTGCTGTCACTGAGAAAAGTCAGTAAATTCTCATCTCATCTGGGTTCTAGCGTTATTGCTGGGGCTAAGCTGAATTCTTTTCTTGTCATTGGGTGGCATTTTTAAGTATATGAAGTGATAATACCAGATGGTGATGGGAGGACAGTTCAGAAGTTATTAGTCTGTTGCCATCTTGCCCCTCCTTTCTTCATAATAAGGCTGCTGGTGCTGCGCTTCCAGTGTAATGTACGGTGGGGGGTGTCATTGGCCCTATCAGGTCATTTCCCCAGGGAATCTAACACTGGCTTTAAGTTATTGGCCAATTTTCCTTTTCTAATTACCAGAACCTTGGCTTGGGATCTCTTGGCACTTTTCAATCACTGGCGGGGGGGGGGGGATTCAATAGGATATCAACAGTTTAGCTTTTGCAGGAATTATCTGCAAATAATAGATTACATTCCTGACAACTCTTGCCAACTGAACTACTCTAAAAAAAAAAAAAAACCATTTAGATTTTACATTCTAGTGTAACATTTTCCACATTTCTATTCCTCCATAAGGGAAGAATATGTTGGAAACACCCAAAAGCTGTTATATTTTATTTATCAACCATTAAAATTGTTAAGCACGCTTCCAAGTGACACACCCTTTTAAGGATATTTGGAGCTTGCATACTTTACTGAAACTCACAGAAGCAATATACAGGTAACTACATATACATATATACTGTCTCTCTGGCTTTTCCTTGCATACGAAGACTCAGGAAGGACTCATCCCGCGCATATCGTATAAAAAACTTAATTACTTAAAAAAATTTAAAAACTATAATTTACCCTTCTAGACAATATCAAAAATCAACATATTTTGATGTTATCCCTAAAAGCTTTTCATAGTGCTATTATTTCTCAAGATGGTACAAAAAAAACCCACAATTGAAAATATTAGCTTTTTAGTGGACATTATAATCAATATGCTAAATGTTAAGCAAACAAGTTCACAACTGTACCCAAAGTCTTCCAACATGACAAACTGGAGGATATATGCTGAAATTCACTGCCCTACTCCTTTTTAAACTCTCTTGGTATATAAAATGCATTTTTCACAATCATAACAGCATGTCAGATTATTTCTCTCTTCTTTCTTTTACTGCATTTGACAACTCTCACAATTCTTGGGATCTTCTCCATCAAGCCTAATCCATTCCTTCTCAACTTCAACCTTACAATTATAATATGCTTTCTGGGTCACATGTTTCTGTGGGGGGATTCAAGGACCACTATATCTCCTGAGTCAATGTTTTTCCTACTTAATGACCACATTTGACACCTTAAAACATTACACATTACACATTAAACAATTAACCATTCAAACAAAAAAGACACATAAATGACTTATATACCTGACCAATAATTACAGCCTTCAAAACAAAAACAAACATACATAAAGATCAGCAAGACACCACATCTATACTCTTTTTAAACATACCTAAAATACATTTACACATTCATAAATCAAGCATATGACTTCCCCCTCCTTCTTCCTATCTGTTGTTCTGATTTGTTTCTCTGACCATTACTTCACACTTATTTCTGTTGCTGCTTATACTGTTTTAGCTAAGCTTGTTTTCATTACCTTTCTCTCTTTTTTTAATCTTAATCCACAGAGATCTTTATTAAATCTGATTTGGATGTTCTGGGTCACCAACATTTACAAAATACACACACCAAATTTTATCTAACTTCAAAGATCCTCCACTGGGCCATCCTACTATGAAAGAGGGCTTAATCAGGACAATTTTTCAACAAACAACTCTAGGGGTTCAAATATTGCTTCCTCCACCACCCATATCCACCCTCTTAAAATAGACACAGACAAGAGACACAAGGGAAAAACAAAAAAAAAATGCATGGACAGTAGATAAGGGGTCCTATTGCCCAAACCAAGATGAAATGGACACCAGTATCAAGAACCGCGGCAGTCACGCATACAGACTCACACACACATTGCATATATTCAATTCACAGGCATTCGTTCCTACCTCCCACTTTTCCCAAATTGCCCCATATTACACTATTACCACTTTCTCAATGCTTCAATGGTACAACGGTTTCACCAGTGCGCCCTCACTGCGTCTTATCTGGGTACTCGGGTTGCCCTTTAGGGGGTGATCAAGCCCCTCTTCCACTCTTATGGAGTGGGCCACAATATTTCTCTTGTTTACTTGCCTGTTTTCTTTGGAGGTAGGGCTCACTTTCCTTCTCCGTTTACTGGGTTCTCCTTGTGCGCGTTGCTGTTCAGGCAGCCATGGCACAGACTCCCGTTCTTCCAACAAATGGTTGGTGGCGCCCAGAATGAGTGTGCGTGCTCATGGCCCCTTCCCAGCCACGGCAGTTAGAGCAGGCAAATGCCACCTCCTGTTCCATCACCTGCTGCTTCAATCCCGGACGAGACCCCATTTATGATGCAGAAATCATGGAACAACAGACCCACGGATTGGAAAGTAAGTTTTATTACACCGGTGGGCCTGACTGGAATATCTTCCAAAGAGTCAGAACCCCGAGTCATGACTACAGAAAACCTTTATACAGTTTAATTCCCTCCTCCTTCTCTTTGTTGTCAGCAATTTCTCTGCAACAATTGTTGATAGTTCAGAAAGTACAAGGCAAAATAGCTTAGGAACATTTAGGTACAGTTTGACCGTTATTATAGAAAGAATTTGTTTACCTCAGCTTATCATATGTTTCTGGAACATAGGGTTGATTAGTAAGGAACATTGAAAAGACTTTGCAGACTTCTAGAGTCTCGTGGGCTATCTAGTCTGACCCCAAATAGTAATTGTAAGTAACAGCATTCAGCAAATAGACATTAGAATGCAAATGGCTACCACACTTGGACTGGCTACATTTTGAACTACTCTGTTAACACCTTGCCAACTCATGCACCTGGATTTCTGACCTGCTGATACAACCTTCGGACTTGTTGTCGGACCCTTGTGCTTCTCCCTTTATCTTGCTTAGATAACCTGTGACTGGCCTAGACTGGACTTGACTACTCAACAGCTCCTACACACCAATCACCTGATGCCTCATGCACTTGTTCATTTGTGTTCATGATACACCTACCTGTATTGTGAAGTATATGGTCCAGTAATGTGTACTACATGAACTATTCATCATTTGTCTTGCTTTTAAGAGGGGTGCTGGACAGGATGCTATGAGCCTGTTCCATCTCCATTACTATGACTTTCATAATTTCTCAAAAGAAAATTGCAAGGGGGAAATGTGCAAGGGAACTTGGGAACTTATGCAAGGGAACTTCATGCATAGTACTTGGACATTTCCTCAATGTGTCTTAATATTTTTCCAGACTTTATAGAGAAGGCATGATAGGAGGACTTTGTGGCTTCTTCACTGCTCACTTGTAGGGATGCCCATGAAATTTAACATAGAATCAGTTGGTAGTAGATTTCCTTTTTTTGAAGGGTGGCATTCTTGCAATGTCAGACTGCTTATTCTCAACAGAATCTGTATCTGTGCAGGAAGGATCCTTCAAAATTTGTGTGTATCACCACAGAAAACACTGCACTACTTTTGAAAGTAACAGATTATGAGTAAAGAGATAAAATTGAAGAGAAGGTAGAAACAAGACTATTCTACATATGCAAATGTGTGCAATTGAATTAATAATGCTGTGCCTTATAGAAAAATGTGCATTTTTGGTTTTATTTTCCACCACAAATTCACTAGCATTAAAAAAAAAATGAGAAAGCTTACTCTGTGGACAATGGTGTAGACAAGAGCATCTGACCTGCTGAAACACATGCAGGGCAGATGATGTTTGAATCATACATCACTACTTATGACACCTCTTGACAGTATGACAGAAGCTGCTCTGACTTAATTATTCTTAAATCCTGCTGTTGTGGTTTGGGCTGTTCGACACACAATTCTGGCAGCAGTGTTATTCAGAAGGTAATATTTTCCCAAAGGACTTTTCAGTAGCCATTTCAAGTCTCTCAGATGGATTTTTCAAAATACAGCTGCTGGTCAAACTAAGATAGCTATTGTCTGCAGTATGGTTCTTCTGCAAGGTCAACTCTTCAAAGCAACTGCATCAGCAGAAGCCCTGCTTAAATTAAAGTTTCTTTCTTTCTTTCTTTCATTTTTTTGAGAAAAATGCCATGTCCTTATATTTCATATTTATGTTGCCTGCTCTCCTTCCTCATAGCCCTCAGGAGTCTTACATT
Organism: Gambelia wislizenii; assembly: GCA_030847615.1. NCBI lineage: Eukaryota > Metazoa > Chordata > Lepidosauria > Squamata > Crotaphytidae > Gambelia > Gambelia wislizenii. The sequence goes on along the minus strand of JAUMIR010000003.1, from coordinate 187,977,075 downwards.
CTTTGTTTCATTTCTGTTTGAAGTTGGCAGGGTTTCTACCAGCACAAATGCTCTGAGGGTTACCATACCCCAGAGTTCAGAATTATAGCAACACAGTATTGTTCACTCAGTTTTCACTAGTACTGATATAGTTCTTATCAATTATAATATGGAATGAAAAACTTCTTCTTTTAAAGAGAAGATGGGTAAAAGAAATGAATGTGGGGACCCCCTTGCAACATTGCCTTTAAAAAAGAGTCATGTACTTTGACGATTGATTATGGGAAATAAGGAGACCAGACACAAGAAGTGGGATGAAATAAAGGGTCTTTATTTTAACCTACCTTTTTATTAACCCTCTAAAGATCTTCAGTGGGCCGAGGCAACCTAGTGTGGGAGCAGCTGGGGCAGTAGGTCTGTCCCAGACCTTACTCTCCAGCTTCCTCAGGCGAACACCTGATCCCTAGAGAGGAACCCTAGTATCTGGGGTTGCTCCCCAGCTGGCCCACATCTGAAAGGCCAACCCAAAATTCCCTCACCCAAGCCACATGGATTAAGGTGAAGGGATTATCCTTTAGACCAACCCCAATGTGACCTCCCTGAAGTCACATCACCTAAGTGACCATTCCAGACACCCTCCCTTCACCAAAATTGGTGCCATAGGTGCACAATGAACTCTACGCCTCCCCCTTTCTCCCACCACAGATAAGGGGCAAGCATCCGCTCAGTCCCTACCCCCCACTAACTTGTCCAAGAGGTCCCTCAGCCCCTGCTAAAGATACCCCAAAAATAACAGATCCCCAGCAACTGAGAGAGGAAGCCCATCAGCTCAGTAAAGCTTGGGTTTCCCAAATACTCTATCAGGGTGCGGGAGGTAGTGACCCAGTCCCCTCTTGAGGGCATTCTTAATTTCCCTATCTGCCCTTTGCCTCACTCTATCAATCAGCCGGGGATCTCTATCCCCTAGCCATAGCTGTCTGGGCAAATTGGTGTACGACATGATGGTAAACTCAGGCCACTGAGACCTGAGTATCCCCATATCATGGATCACCTGAAGGACCAATGCCTTCCCTTTAAAAACCCTAAATCATTCCCACCTAGGTGGAGAATGATAATATCTGGCAGAGGCCCCTGGTGCTCTCCAAACAAAAACGGCATGAGGCCATGCCAATGGAGGCTGCTCCTCCCCAGCCTCTCTAATTGTTAGCCTGTCCCCCATACTCAGATGAGGTCCAAAAGGATAACTGGTCAAGCTGCACAGTTGACCATACTGTGGCTGCAGATCAGCACATGTTCTCTCACTGGCAATGACCTAATATCTGTAAGGCAAAAAGGGAAGTCAACAAGTTAATAACTGAGTGGTCTAACATACTTACAGTATGAGGAGGACCTCCATAGCATAATCTTCTGGATCACTGCAGGCAGCATCTCCAACATGGCAGCCATAGATACCACCCCAATTGTAAAAGAATGTGTCCCGAATCAAACTCCATGCAAACCCAATTTGCCGAGGGCCTTAGCCATCACTGTCAAAAACTGAAACTTAGTGGGGAAAGATCAGCATGAAAAAATAAAGGGCCCAGTGTCATCCCATGAACCCTTAAATAAGGCTGCAGGGCCTTAACAAGACAGATGGCTTGATTGCTACACACTTGTAGCTTACAACAGCTCCCCACCCCATGTTGATCTGTTTTTGAAAAATGCAGCAACAAAATAACCTGGCATTCTTCAACAGATATATCCCTAAGCTCCAAGGCCCTGTTGGACATATCATTCTTAGATGCCCTAACTAATTCAATAATACATGAAGAGCCAAAAAGGCCATGAGCGTAGGCATGTGCAATAGCAGTGGCTCATAGGGTGAAATACAAACATCTGCCCATGTCCCTAATAAGCAGTTTAATAATATATTCCGGCGTATAAGATGACTGGACGGATAAGACGACCCCCCAATTTTTAAGTCAAAATATAGAGTTTTGCGTATACTTGCCATATAAGATGACCCCCCCCATCACCCACCCTCCCCAAAACCATGATGGGCTCCCCATCACAGCTTTGGAGAGGGCAGGTGGTGGCTGGAAAGCTTCCCCGCCTCCAGCTAGCCACCCTTTCTGAAGCCTCCCAGAATCACAGGGGATAGCTGCCTGGCTGGGGAGAAACTCAGCCACCTCCCAGGATTCCTCAACCCGCGAGGAGGCCCAGCCCCTCCTGCTCAGCAAGGCTTCCCCTCCGCGCAGCCTTGCTGGGCGGGAGGGGATTTTCTCCATGACAGGAGCCAAGATAAAAGCTAACTGGCTTGGCCTGCACATTGGCATTCAGTCTGCTCTAGCCACCAACTTGCAGGAAGAAGGAGAAAAGTCTTCCCTCCTCCACCAGTGCCTCTTGAGGGAAGGTTTAATGGATGCTGTGTTGTTGTTGTTATGCATTGTTATCATGGTTTTAAATCTTGAGTTAAGTCTTGATGGTCCAAACCAACAAAAAATATTTAAAGGAGTTCCCTGGAGGGGCAAAATGGCGATGGACTAACAAGTTCTGAATTGTCCTCCCACTAACATCTGGCATTACGACCTACGTATACCTCAAAAATGCCATCCAAAGGCAAGAAAAGAAATCGGATGAGCCCCTCTAATAATAATGGCAATCAGGAATCCTTCAAAGCAGAAAAACAGATGAGGATTGACTCACTCTTCCCAGCGGCAGAGACAACACAGCTCGTGAGTAACAGATCTGTAACAACAGCTCCTTCTTTACTCCCTAAGACATCACAGACACTTGAACCAAACAAACCAGCCTCCTCAATTCCTCAAAGTGTAAATATAAATTATTGGCCACAGCAAGTTGATAACAAAGGAGATTTTCAGATGCCTCTTTCAGCGTCTTGCCACACAAGCAGCCTCCGGACCAGTAACGAGGCTGCCGCGCGGCAAGGGGTCCATTTTGGACGACGCCGTTTCTCTCTTGGCGATGTCTCTGACTCTTGAGGCTAGCATTAGAGGTGGCTGTGCTGTTTTTTACTCACAGACAACTTCCGTGAGTGAAAAACTGCATGGCAATCTCCAATGCTAACCGCAAGAGTCACAGACGACGCCGAGAGAGAAACGGCATTGTCCAAAATGGACCCCTTGCCGCGCGGCAGCCTCGTTACTGCTCCGGAGGCTGCGTGCATGGCAAGACGCTGAAAGAGGTGTCTGAAAAATCTCCAAAGTCAAACTCCCGGAGCTTGGCCGCATTCCCTACAATAACAGCACTCAGCTCTTTTATGATTTCTGCAAACTGTCCATAGAGACATTGATTCTTATTTTGCAAAGATTAAACGACATTACAAACAAGCTTTCCCAACAATATTTTCAAAGGCAAAACCCAAAACCCAACAAGATTTTCAAAGGCAAAACCCTGTGTACCATATGGTACACAGGGTGTTAAAAATGTAGCAGATTTGGAGGAAATGTGTTCTACGTCAGAGGATGCAGTTAATCACTGCCGAGTGTTACAGAAAAATCAGCTCCTGCTGCAAATACATCACAAGGGCCATATGCGGAACAGACAGAAGTCAGTTGTGAGATATCTTTCCCAACTTTTAAACATGCACAGCAGAACAATTGATTTACTAGACTGCCACTTTTTACCCAGTTCAAGAGCTACTAAGCAATTTTTTTTTTTTTACCTTTAGCCAGGCAAATGTTCCTAACAGGCTGTTACGGAAAAGAAATTTCCTCTGGAATGGACATTATATAGAAATTAACAGAATTTTTAAGGATAAGATAGTCCGTGACCTCATCACAGGGAAAACAGCAACAATAACACAAAGAAGCAATAATTCTGCACACCAAGTGGGAGAACCTAAACGCACCTCAAAGGAAGAAGATCAGGCTATAAATCAAGAAGTAATTAAACTGAGAGAAAAACTCACAGAAATTTGGGAACACACTCCCACAATAGAGTTGATGAAAGATACCATCATGAGTCAATCTTACAGCAATCCAACCCCATTGAAATCAGCCCCCTGTCGCAGAAAACTGTCAATGCATTTTTCTGATTTTTCTGACAATGAAAGCGAAAGTGATGACTCTCTACTTACAATCAAGGAAGACTTGAAATCCCCAGTTGTAGCCAACACCCCTTCAAAAATTCAATATACTGCAGATGCTCCCCCATCTACAATTAAACCCCAGGGGTCTCAAACATCCCTATGCAAACCTAGTTCAAGGGAAAAACAGTCTTCACTGCCACCTACCTCATCTCCTAAGCCAAAGAATGCCCCCCTCACTAAAGAGATAGGATCCTTGCTTGCTTGTGATCCTCATTTCACTTCCCATGCTGCATTGGTTCTTCCAATCTCCCTTCCAGAACAGGCAGGGCAGGAAGAACAGGAATGTGACTCACTACCCCTCCATCCACAGAGGAGGACACAGCCACAGTCAACCCAGTCATTTAACCAACTGCCATCAGATGAATTACCCATTCAGCCTGTGGCCTGCAATGCAACTGCCTGACTTCCAACAGACCAGCACAAGGTTACCCTTATGACCTGGAACATCGCTGGGTGGCCGACGGCCCACAGAGATCCCTGTCTTAGTGACTTCCTCACCCAATATGACATTATACTAATCCAGGAAACATGGACTAATAAGGATCTGTTATTAAATGGCTTTCACTCATTTTCAATTCTGGCAGAGCCAGGGAAAAAGCATGGAAGAGCTAGAGGCGTCCTGGGCGTCCTGGTTTCCACCACCCTACATGCCATAACAAGGCCTCTTTCCACTTTTAAAACATATGCCATGGCAGTGCTAATTCAATTTAACCGTTGCACTTTGCTGATAATAAATGCCTACATGCCTCCAATGAAGAAGAAATCCCAAATCAGAGGCCTGTGGGCTGAATTGGAATCATACACTGCTAATCTCATGTTGCAGAACCCAAATGCATTTGTAATTTTGGGGGGTGATTTGAATGCTAGACTGGGCCCCAACACTCATACCCTATATGCCCAGCACAAATGCCCTCCTCCTGATTTTGAAGATGATGGAACCCATCTCATCCGATGCTCAAAGGACAAGAAATCAAATTTTGCAGGACTTTGTCTGGACCAAACAGCATTCAGGCTGAACCTTCAAATCCTAAATGGTGCCCTGAAAAATGACTGCCCAGCTGAATTCACTTATCTCTCTGGGTCCAGAATGAGTGCCATTGATTACACAATCATTTCTAGGGACCTTCTTCCCTATGCCAAGGAATTAGAAGTTATGCCCAGATTTGAAAGTGCTCATTTTCCAATACAGCTACATCTTAGTGACTTCACTTAGGAGACACATACCAGGGAGCACTATCATCTCTCTCTGACACCATCAGGAAGGATTTATCGTCGAGCTAAATGGACCCCCCAACTAAACCAAACAATAAGTGAGGTATTGGCTTCAGACCAACTTCAGCATCTTAGGACTGCCCTGATATCAGCTGAGCATCCTGATGAAATCTTGGAAAATTACAATACACTTACCCAAGCTCTACACCAATATCTAATCCATCAAAATAGCGTACATCAGTGGAAACGACAACAGCACCACTCCAAACCATGGGTTGACATGGAACGTGTTAATGCTAAAAAAGCCCTCATTGATATTTATCAGGTTTACCTATCTAATAACATCCCAGATGCTGTACCAATGCTGCTTCAGCAGAAAAGAGACTACAAAAAGCTGCTGATGAAGAAGTAAAAAGAAGCCATGAAGAATGACTGGACACAACTTATCCAGGCAGTCAGATCCAACAACACAGCTCTACTCTGGCATATTACATCAAATTCCCAGAGAAATGGGCCAGCTACAGTGGATTGTCACATCCCTCCAGGGATATGGGATGATCACTTTCAAGCACTTTAATGTTGGAAATTAAAGACTAGCCATTTTTATGTGGCTTAATCTTTTCATCACACTTTCATGCATCTGATGAAGTGGATCTGAGTCCATGAAAACTTAGGCCAAATAAAATGTGCCTTTAGAATGCCATGAGATTCATGCCTGTCATGAAAATGGAAACATGTGATATGTGTTTATTCAGAAGTGCCACTGTATTGAGCAGGAGTTAAGTCCCTAAGAACAGGTGCAGCTTGACTGACCTGGAAGTAATAAATCCTAGTACTTATTTATTAAAATTATTTATTCAAATATTTATTTCTCACCCTTAGGCAATGATTTCAGGAAGGCATACAATGAAATCAGTTTAGAGCAGTTTCAAACAATCAGAATACAGTTGTCCCTTCATATTCGCTGGGGTTTGGTTCCAGGACTCCCGTGCATACCAAAATCCATGAATACTCAAGTCCCATTATATGCAATGGCATAGCAGAATGGTGTCCCTTATATAAGATGGCAAAATCAAGATTTGCTTTTTTTTTAAAGAATATTTTCAAGCCATGGGTACCAAATCTGTGGATATGGAGGGACAACTGTATTTGTTTTTCTGGCAGTCCACAGTATCTGCAGAACTCTTCTCCAGCACCACATTTCAAATAAGCTGATTCTCTTCTTATCAGCTTTCTTCACTATCCAACTTTCATAACCATACATAGAAATGGGTACACAATTAGTGCTGTTATTCCACCTTAACTGCCATGGTTCTATCCTATGAAATCCTGGGTTTTGCAATTTAGGGAAGAGCATTTAGAATTCATTCATTCATTCACCCATTCATTTGTAGCCCAAGCCCAAGCACTCCAGTGCCCCACCAAACTACACCCTCCCCCTGGTTTCCATAGAACCATGGCAGTTAAATGGAATAATACTTGTATAATTGTGTAGTGTGAATGGGCTCCTGCACTGTAGAAAGAGCTGTGAGATTTGTTCTAAGGATTCTTTTTGAGACGTTTCCAATATCTGCACTGATATAAATTAAAACACCATTGCAGGATAGTGATTTGAGTGTTGGATTAGGACTTCAGGAGCCCAGTGTTCAAATCCCCACTCAGCCATGGAAGCCCACTGGGTGGCTTTGGGTAAGCCACACTCTTCTGGTCTAAGAGGAAGGCAATGGCAAACCTTCTCTGAATACTTTTGCCAAGAAAACCCAGCAGAGGTTAACCACAATTTGGAGTGATCTTGAAAGCCACACAAGAAATGGTTAAATGCAAATAGTATTTTCAAGCCGTAAATACTTAAATCTGTGGATAGCAAATCACAGAGGGCTCTTTCCCCCCTCCCTGCAGCCTTGCTGGGTGGGGAGGGATTTTCTCCGTGACTCAAAAGTCTTGGAGGAGACCCCTCCCACCCAGCAAGTTTTCCCCTCTCCGTGCAGCCTCGCTGGGTGGGGAGGGATTTTCTCCATGACTCAAAAGTCATGGAGGAGACCCCTCCTGACCAGCAAGGCTCCCCCGTCCCCCTGCAGGTGTGCTGGGTGGAGGAGATAAGGTGGCTAGCTAGCTTTCCCCCCCTGCCAGCCACCACCATCGTTCTGAGTCCAAGATGGGGCTAGCACAGCCCCATCTTGGACTTTTATCTGGCGTATAAGACAGCCCCTGACTTTTCAGCTTAATGTACAGGCTGAAAAGGTCATCTTATACGCTGGAATATACAGTACCTGGGGAAAGTGGAGTCCTAGTATCTGCTTTCCTCCCACATTCTCTAATCCACCCTTCCAAGACCTTCCGGATATGAAAGTCACCCGTATTATCCCCTGTCCCCTGGGCTTTGAGCCAAAAGGCAATAGCAGACAATCTAATCTTAATGGACTGAGGATTACAATACAAAACAACAACAACAACACAGAATTGTAACAGCTGCATTATGGGGATAAGAACTCCTTGCTGGAAGCCTTCCCAGTCTTGGAACTGAAAAAAGTCTTGTAAAGCCCTTTCATAACCTTTCTTTGTATTGGGTGCTATGGGCATACCTCAAAATATTGGCCTCCCAAGTTTGCAAAGGCCTACTGGCATCTGGTCGCCCATGGGTGCTGCATCTGGAGCCAACTCTCTGAAGTGCTCTATCTGCATGTGGGAAAGAGCATCAGCAATACCATTGTCAATGCCCACCATGTGCTGAGCGACAAACAGAATGTTATGTTTTAAGCACTGCAGAGCGAAAGCCCTAACCAGCTTCATCACCCTTGGGGATCTGGACATTAAGGAGTTTATTACCTGGACTGTTTCATATTGTCACACCAAAAATGTACAGACAAATTTGACAACTCTGCCACCCAAAATTGCAACCAAAATTGAAAAAAAAATATCTAAAAGTGTCAAATCAATAGCGATGATGGATGCAGACCAATCATGGGGCCACCTGCTGGAGCACCAGCATCCACCAAAATAAACTCCAGATGCAATTGATCTGGCTGCATCTGAGGCTATCTGTTTACACACCCTGGAGCTTTCACTCCTCATGACAGAATGAGATGCCTTTAAACTGGGCCATTCACGCCATACCTCTAGGTTTTCCCGCATCTCCCTTGCAATGAGAATTCTATGATAAGGCAACAACACCCCTTTAATGGCATCACACAACCAGTGAAGGAAATCCCTGCCCAGTGCCACAACCTTTCAGGCAAAATTCAGGTTTCCAATTATAACCTATAATTCCCTAAGACTAGCCTTTTGCCATGACATTAACTGGACAACTCTATCTCTTGGTTCCAACATTTTGGCCTCAGGTAACTGACACTGTTGATTGATGGTATCAATTTCTATCCCCAAAAAGGTTAATTGTTGTGCAGCACCTTCAGTCTTTTCTGGGGCCAACGGGACTCCCAATTCTTCCACCATACATTTGAACTGGCGCAATAAATAGGTGCATTGTCCAGTCAAGCACCCAATAAACAGAAAATCATCTAGGTAGTTAACTATACCCAATAATCCCATTTTAGTCTTCTAAGTAGTTAACTATACCCAACAATCCCATTTTAATCTTTAATACCCATTCTAAAAAGGTACTGAAGGTCTCAAATGCATTACACGAGACCAAACAGCCCATGGGGAGGGCACAGTCCACATAGAACTGCCCCTCAAACTGAAAACCCAACAGCTCAATGTCGTCAGGATGAACTGACAAAAGGCAAAAAGCAGACTTTATGTCACATTTTGCCAGCTTAGCCCTCACACCGTGCCTATGTACTTCCCTAACTGTAGCATCAAAGGATGTGTATTGGACAGAGCACAGTTCTGATGGTATAAAATCACTCTCTGACTCACCCTTTGGGTAAGACAAGTGATGAATAAGTCTAAATACCCCCTGATTCTTTTTTGGTAGAACACCAAGTGGTAAAATCCAAAGATTAGGCACTGGAGGGTTAACAAAAGGGCCTACCACCCTACTTTCCAAAACTTCTTTCTTATTTTTTCCCCATACAATGCCTTCCAGTTCTTTAACTGACTGTAAATTTTGTGCCATGTAAGGGTGTCTAATTCCCTGAAATAGGATTCTAGATCCTAACTGAACCCCCTGTGACAAATATGTAGCCGCCTGCCTGTCTGAATTAAGTTTCAGCCACTGCTCCAGCACTTCTGGCTGGGGCCCTTTAGGAGGTTGGCCGACACTACCCCCACCTCTGCTCCCTGCTGAGGCACCTCTACCACCTCAGGAATACCCCATATCTCTACTGCACTTCTGAAGGGAATGGGCAGCCCCACAAATAGAGCACTCATGGCTGTATTTGCAAGGCTTCCAATTGCATGTGCCCTGGGAACTAAGCTCTCAGTATAACAACTTCTGACCTTGATCAGCATTGGGGGAACATAAGAAGAACTGCTGGAAGGTCCCTGTACCAAATGACCACTATGAGTTCTTTCCCCCTGAGTTGGCTGAGCCAGGGTCATAAGCTGCATCCACAATTGTGGGTGCATCATATCCCATCGAAGCATTGGATAAATGGCTGCCCTCAAACGAAAAGCCTCATCATAAAGGAACTATTCCAGTGTGGCAAAATCTACATAAACCCTATGGCTTATATCTATATATTGGAACAGGGCAGCTGAACAAAATGGTTGTGCTTGTGCTATAACCCCAGAAAAAATAAGTAAACTAGAGAGCCAATTGGACCAGTTCCTTTCTACCTTGCTCTTTTTGAGTTTTTCTTCTCTTTATCGTCTAAAGTCTCTTTATTTTTTCTAACTCTCTATAAAGAAGGGAAAACACGTCTATGTATTCTCCCTTCAGAATCTTGCCCCTAGTCAATTGTAGGAGGTGATCCCCCAGTGGCATGGACATTTCCCTGAATGGGATAGCCAAAGAAGCTATGGATTCATACCCTGCTCCTTGGGAAGATCTCACTAAAACATGCTCCCCCGTATGGGAACCCTGGAACATCCCTGACAAATAAGGCGGCCAGCGTGACTACTGAAGTGGGGCCCAATTCAACACATGTTGTACCATAGGACATCTCAGATGGGTTTCTTGTGATCCCAAGACATGAAGCATATTAGTGTATGAATGTGTTGGTAAGCCTCCCCAAGGTCAAGAAGTCCCCAGAGGGAAGGCCGCTGCAGTGTCTGGAAACTCACCAATTGGTCCAGGAACATCCGCCGGATCTGAAGGCTGGTTCTGGCTCTCTTTCGGAGTCGGCTCAACACCAGCAGTATCCTCAGCTGGCTGGGATCCTGAGGTGCCATCCAGGTGTATACTCCTTTCTAAGGCATCTAGGTGTGAAAGAATTTTGTTAGTGATTTTACATTGCTTGCCCTGCTGTCAAGGCTTATTCATCACACCTGAACCTTAGGGCCCCCGAATTCACTCCAAGTTCTGAATCCTATATAGGATGGCCTCCCATGGGATTTCATCTTCCCCTTCACTAGAAGAAGGTCGCTCAGGCACCAGTGGTCGCTTGGGCAGTGGCCTTTGCCCTTGGGCCTGACTTTTCCTTTTTTAGGAGCCATAAAACCTTGCAAACTCCAGGGACAAGCACTGTATAGCAGTAAACCCAATCTGATGAATACTTAATGTGGTGTTTGATATCTAAATTCTACAAATAATATTAATATTAATATTAAATTAATATATTGGCCGTTGGTATTACTGGCTTAGTTCCAGGAGCCCGAGGCGCAAACCACTAGGCCTCTCTAAGCGAACTAGACTCTAATTAGCCCCAAATCAAAACAGGCCAAACAAGGCCTGACCAGTCCAACGTAGGCCCAGTGGAACCAAGCAGGCTTGTTCAGGCCACACTAGGCCCCTGCTTGCCCATGAGGCCCAAACAGGCCACACCCATTTGGCTAGGCCGTGTTAGGACCCAAGAGGCCTACAATGCCTGCTGAGGCCACACTCATATGGACCAGGCCATGCTAGGCCCCAGCAGGCCCCAAGAGGCCCGATTAGTCCCCACCTGCTTTGACTAGGCCACACTGGGGCCTACAAATGCCAAGATGCCCACTAGGCTATGGCATGCCTGCTCAAGGTAGTACCCAGCCCACCAGGCCATGCTAGGCATGACTATGCCTCCAAGACCCCTCTAGGCTGCACTAAATGGTAGGGTCCTGCCACACCTGGCTAGGCATGATGATGCCACAATATAAGCTGAAATAGCTACCAGCATGTTGGAACCCGCACTCCCCAACCATGGCACAATACCTGTAACAGCTGGACAATGGGATAGAGGGGGGGGGGCAGATGGGCCAGAAGCTATGAACACCCAGAAGGAGGATGAGAAGAAGTCCCTGAAAACCAACTACTGGTAACGGAGGCTATAGCAGTTACCCATAAAACTCTACTCCCAGCCGTTCTAGGCTGACACCCCCAGAGGTGATGACACCCCCCTTAACAGTCCAGGGGCCACCGGGCCACTGGCCGGCTGAGTTCCACACGTCCACCACCATCCCTACCTGCCAAATAGTACTTCCTGTGAGGCTATTAAAAGCAGTGTTGCTTGTCTGCTTAAACTGCTTCTCGTAAAGAACCCTTCGTTCGTCCATCGGTTCACCCGCTCGGCTTGCTGACTTCAGAAAAAAGAGGAGAAGATGAGTGGTGACAGGGTCATAAATTGCCTGTAGCCTGCTCCTTGTTCTCCAAACACCCATGCAGGCATCCAGGTGTTTCCAGCCCTGGTTTCCCTCCCTTTGCACTCGGCAAACATAGCTCTTCGCCCACATGGCTGCACCGGTTGTGGGGTGAGCTGGATTCTCAGCAATCACTTTTGGGGTATTCTTGTAGCCTGTGAAGCCCATGAATCCCCACTTTAAGGATTTAAGGCTTTCTAAACATATTGATTGGTATTGGTCCAGCTGTCATAGCTTCCCTGGAGAATTTTGGAAGTACCGGCTTTATGACAGGGATGGGAAAATCTTATAGAAAATTCTTCGTCACATAATGCTAGTTTTGCAAATGTTCTCATTAGAGATGGAATGACTGTTAAAACAATCAAGTTTGTTTTGTCGATATACAATTACTCAGCCCATAGCAATTTTTAATTGTATTCTCAAATGGTGCTATCAGCGGTGGCCAATGCTATTCTGGGAAATCAGCACAGCTGAGCTTTTAACACAACTGCAGCAATGTGTAAGACAGGTTCCTGGAAGTTGTTCCATGGGTCTGCATTTTCATCACAGAAGAGAAAACATATTTATGTTATATTTTCACACATCATAGGGGAGTTATTACTAGGAAAATTTTGTCTCTTCCGAATCTAATGTTACTGACACAAGGCACCAAAATATGACCAGATTAGTATACCCAGATATAATTGTGAGTTTTAAATTTACCACTCCCCCAATGACAAATTGGTATCTTGTGTATATAGCAAAATCAAACACTCATTTCCACTACCTAAGATTGTGTGAGCTGGAGAAATGGTGAGATAGACCTTTCTCTGTGTGGGGAAGGTGTAGATTAGACAAAAAGACAATAGCTGGTTATTCTTTCCAAAACTTATACTCTGCCATATCAGTTTAGCAACTTATGTTCCCAGCAATTTACGGTCACGTGGGAAAAAATTGTAGGAAAAAAACCTGGCCAGAATGGTATAAACAGTGTCACCCGAATTATGTCACCCGAATTATGGGACCCACTCATGATACTCAAATTATGATATTAAAATGGGGAATTTTTATTAGCTCAAATGATGGCAGTGAGAGGTTGGGTAACTCTGGGATCTTTACACCTGGTTATACCAATACTAACTGATGAGTCTCCAAGCCCAAAGTAAAATAAAAATGGGTTTTATTGCAAAATAATGGAACCGCTCAAACATGCATTCATGCTTTCAGCAATCACTCAAGGCTAGTGAAGAATCAGGAGGAAGTATTGGGATACAGCAATAGATTTTGGGGATGATGCACTATACTTTACCTGTATGATGGGCTATACTTTACCTAGGGCCTGCCCTGCCTGTATTCTGATCTCCACAATTCAGCTCCCCAGTATGGAGAACACTGTGGCAAATGCTCTGAGCAGATCGAAAATCTTGTTGAAATTCTTGCCTTATTCTTGTCACAAATGGACTCTACACCTGTTGGTTTTTCACCTCATCTTCTCCAAATGGGGAATTCCTTCAATGCATCTGTTCACCATTGCAGAGAACATTCACTGTCAAGAGTTCTGCTCTTGGATTTCTCACTTGGATTCAAAGGGGGGTGCTTTTCTCATTCAACTGGAATGATCCTCTACTGCATGCTTTTCTTCCTTTCCCTCTGATCTACAGAATTATCATGAAACTCCACACTGACCATACTCAATGCATCATAATCAACCCTTGGTGGCCTTGCCAACCTTGGTTTGCAACCATTCTGTCACTGTTTATCCAGACATACAAGTGCCTGCTTCTCCACCCAGACTTCTTCTTGATGTGCAAACGTCAGATTTGCAATAGGGACCTTGACATGCTGAACCTCAAGGCATGGAGGCTCTTACTTTGACTGATTTGCCTGATCATATCCACAGTGTTAATAATTCCTCTCATTGCCTGTTTACAATTCAGTCCTTTGGTTACTGAGGGCGGTGTTTCATTTCTTTCTTGTCTGGCAAGGGACACTCTCCTGATTGAGCTGGGATTCAGGATGTTCTTGAATTTCTGCTTTTGCTCTCTGATGTTGGTGTCTCTTTATCAACCATCAAGATTTTCCTGGCAGCTACTTCTAGCCATTTCCTCCTGTCTGGATGGTCTTCCTGTTTCTAAGACCCTCTTATTAAAAAAAAAAATCCTCAAAAGATGCATCCTCCTTTATTGGGGCTGACTTCACCTTGTTCCGGTTCTTTCCCAACTGCATCAATACCTGTTCAAACCTGTGGCAACCTGCATCTTCTTTCCTGGAAGACAGAATTCCTGGTGTTGATAACTTCAGCTTGTTGGGATGGTGAATTGTGTGCCTTTCATGTAGACCAAATGTACCTACGTTTCAACAACAATAAACTCATCTTACAGCCAGACATTTCTTTTCTCCTGAAGGTGGTTTCTTCCTTCCATCTGAACCAGGACATTGTACTTGCTGCATTCTTCCACAACCCTTCATCTGAACTCAAGCAAAAGCTTCACATGCTTGATGTGCAAAAGGCTCTTGCTTTCTATCTGGATGGGACTCCTTCATCTTGTCAACCATAATATCTTTTTGTTTGTTATTCTCATAGTAAACACAGACTTCCTGTTTCTCCTCAGAGGTTGCCCAAGTGGGTGGTATCGACGATCCACCTTGTGTACAAACTGAGTTGAACCTTGTCCTCAGGTTTGAGGACATTCCACCAGGACTGTTGCCACTTCTGCCTTTTTGGCAGGCAACCCTTTGTCAGATATTTGTTGGGCTGCTGTTTGGTCCCAGCCAATGATATTTGTATCTCATTACCATATCAATACTCATTCTAAAACTGGTGCAAGTTATGACAGAGCTGTTGTTACCCAAATCACTCATGGAATTTCCATACAATATGGAGTTTCTAATATGTTTGGGGATATTAGCAGCAACTCAACTTAGCAATGCAAGAGGGGGCAGCAGAGGGGACCTTTACACCTATTTTTACCTCTGCTAATTATGAACTGACATACAAACAAACATAAGATGAAAAGTTAACAATGATATTTAATAAAAGCTTAAAAATAATACAGTAGGACCCCCGTATCCACTGGAGATTGGTTCAGGGGGTGTGCAGATACAAAAAACTATCGATAATAATGAACACCATTGAAAATAATGGGACTTCCAGTTTTAAAAAACATAGAATTGCCTTGGAGGACCTGGAAAATGGCTAGAGAGGACACATTTTCTAGGAAGACTCTATGGTAGGTGTCCTGTTTTGTGTCCCATGGATAATTGAATCAGTAGATAATGAATCAGTGGATACGGGGGTCCTACTATAACATCAATCATGCACACATTCATACACAACACCACTGGGAATGGAAGAAGGGAAGTTGGCAGAGGAATAGATAGGGATATTTTCAAGGGTAATATAATACCTGTCTCATAACCTGAAGTTTCAGAGGAGACTGGCAGCATGGATGGATGAAGCAGGAATGGCTAACACAGAGGGACACAGTGTCCCCAGGAAGTGAATCTGTGTGCCTGGCTGACACAGAAGGACGTGGGGTCCTGAGGAAGGGAGTCTGTGTGCCTGGCTACATACAGAGATGCAGTGTCCCCAGGAGAAATGTCTGAGTGCACTGAGGCAGGGTTTGGGGCCAGTAATTATACCCCAAAACATGCCCTCAGGTGATAGGATTTCATATGCTGAAACAATAGGTTTCATGAAGCTTTCGGGTTTGAAAAATGGGTTTCCAGTGATGCCAATGTGTTGCAACTACTCTAAATGATCCGTTTTACAAAACATGAGCTGCCTCTTTGATGGCTGGGTCTTGCGATTAAGGGGAGAGTGATACCTTCAGACAAAGGATTATTCCAACCACTGATGATGGGAATTAATTGTCTGTCACTAGAGTGTAGTGCAGGCAATGTCCTCAGGTTTCTCTTGACCACATTAAGTTTCCTTCCATTTGAAATATGTCAATAGATTTATTTATGTATTTATTTATAATAAATTATATTATTTATTTTATATTATTATATTTTATATTATTTATTATTTATATTTATTTAGATTATAAATAAATAAAAATAAATATGTCAATAGTCCTTCCCTTGAGTGATATATGGCTTAGTACTTGCCTTTGGGATCCATACAACATCTGTCCTCCCGCACGGATGACTACATCCTCCCACATTTACTGTCCTCCCACATGGATGACTACATTAATTTGCCAAATTATTAATAAAATATATTGGGGTCCCTGGGGATGGGGATTGTCAGGGGTGCTAAAACTGTCTTGATGTCATGTATTCCTGTCATTGATCAGTGATTCTGTTTTCAATTTTTTTATAGGATGTATATACTGTGATGCCTTTTTATTTTTGATTCTACTGTGTCTCATTTAGTCACTTTTTATTACTTGGCAGTAATATGTACTTGTACTACTTTGCTTTCTTTGAAACTATGTACCTTTGCCCTGTGCTGCTTACAGGATCTTGTTTCATGGTGTGCCTTAGGGACAAGAATTGTCTTATTCTTGTTGTCTTCCTATACTATGCAACTAATCTTCTAACACACAATCTCTTGTTTGAACCATACCATACAGCTTGTGTTGTGTGTTTTTCTCTGATGTGTTGAGCCTCTATGTTGGTTTCTGCATGACACTCCTATCACCTGTAGGGTTTAGTTTGCTAGTCTCTCAGTTGTGTGTTTCACAGAGACCATGATGAAGAAGGACATGTTACTTGCCTGTAACTGTTGTTCTTTGCGTAGTCATCTGTGTAATCACAGAAACCTGTCCATCCTCCTCTCATGTGTCCTGCTATTCCTTCATTTCATTGATGCTGCTTATGCAACAACACATGGAACTGAGGTGGTTTTGGTGGGGTTGGTTTTTATATACCATATGGAGGTGGGTGGAGTTGCCACCAAAAAACTTTTGCCTAACTGCTCTAGAATGTTCTGAATGCTGTTCTTCACATGCATAATGTTACCCAATTGTATGATTTCTCAGATGACAGTTTCAGGTAAGTAACCTGCTCTTACACATAGATATCTGTGTAATACTTGTAACACATGTTGCCCATTAAGTTTGCTTTCCAAATATCATAAGAGGGAAGCAGCCATGTTGGTTATAGTACAAATGTTTCTAGATGAAAAATGCCTTACTGTGGGTGAATAGCTGCAGTGTTAATGACATCTATAGTTAAAACATGAAAAGACTGAAAGTTGTACAGAAGTGTTGAACATTTAACTTTTATTTTTTAAAGATAAAGTTCTAAGAATTCAAAAAAAAAAAAAGAAAAGAAAAAGAAAAAGAAAAAAAGTGAAGTTTTTCTCTCTGCATGTTCACGAAAGACAAGGAAACCATATTCAAACTCCAAATAATCTATCTCTCATATTTAGGCTATATATTCTTTGTAATGGCAGGAAAATACCATGGAATGGCTTTTAGCTCTTTGTAGTGTGTGTATCTCATCAATATTTATACACTATACTTGTTCTAGTTCTCTTTTTATATAAAAATGAAAACAGCTGTGAAAAACCTACTTTGAACAAAGCCTCTTACATTCATTATATATGTCTCTGAGCACACAAACTTCCAGATAGCATCTTGGAAAAGAGGAATCTAATAAAAAAAGATTACATTGTCTCTTTTGATATTTTGGCTTCAGAACTGAATTAGGTTAAAAATACAAATAACCTGCAGCAATATGCAAAGTGCTGAAATACGTTTGTTGTGTTTTAGAGATGCACATCATTGTTGTTGTTGTTGTTGTTGTCCCCCCTGCCCCATGTACCATTTTTTAAGCTTTTTTGATCAAAGGTTAGCAGCTTAACATACCAGGAAAGCAGAGTCCATATGTACTGCCAATTCCTCATTGTGAAGATAAACTCTGTAGTTGTCATTGCTGTTGTTAATGAAGCTGCTGCTTTCAGAAACTGGGGTGACAGTGTAGGCTTTTTTCCTCAGCTTTTAAAATAACTAGGTAGGGGTTACTTTTGCAATTTCCAGCATTAGTTGAGCATTAGTTTCACCTTTATTGTTCCTAGCCAAAATGACTGACTTACAGTGCCATCCTACATATCTGCTAAAAGTAAGGGTACCAACTGATGGTCCTTGTGAGGGACTTCTAGGACAACAGGATACAACAGATTTCTCTCCTGAAGAAATAAAGGAGCCTATTATGAAGCTCTTCCATCTGCAGAAACGATGATTCTGTGGCTGCCATGCCATTGGTATTATGTGAATAGTAAGGACATTCCACACACCCTGGGAAGGTTTTGAACCCATCTTATCCAGTTCACCATATCCAAAGTATTCTAAAGATGAACTCACAGTATGTGGGTGAGGGAAACACATGCCGGTTCTGGAGCTGGCTTTATTTTTTTACACCCACATTGGAACCACATTGGAAGGGAAGGCAGAAAAATGTGAGGGAAAATAAATATAAATGTTGAAAAGCCAAACATGTGTACACAAAAACAGAAATATGCAGACCTATTTATCAGCTTTCAGAGAGTGGTGGTTCCCTTTTAATGGAGTCCTCCTTTTTCCTGCCATAGGATTGCCCTGCCTGTCTCAATGAGTTCAATGAAAATAACTCTCAGGTTATCAGTGGCAGCTAGTGACTTCTATGTTTCCTCCAAAGTATATAAAACTATTTGATTGTAAGTAGAATGTCTATTAGAACACTTAAAAAGTCATTGGTAGATTCTGGAGTCAGGTATGATGAACTTGCCTGACCATGTAGTCCACCCCTTAAGAAATATCCCGGCACCCCCACCACCCTCACAATGAAATGAAATGGCTGGCAGTCTTTTGAGATATTGTTGAATTATGAACAGCTCTTTTGATTCTGTAATACAAAGCATTTCACATTTCTATCTTTATACATGTAGAAATCACATGCACTGCATAGGATTGTGTTTTATGTGGTAACCAATCATTGTATTCCTGGGTGCAATAGAGTAATTGGATTTGGAGGGGAAACTGTTTTCAACAGCAATAGCAACAATAAATGAGAGACCATATATTGTTTATTTTCAGGCCAGTCATACATACAAGACCTCCACTCCTCACAATCAAACCTGAAGGGAAACTGGGAATTCCTCTATTGGCAAATAAGCACATCTTGAAACACTGGTGGAGGAGACTATTTGCATAAATTTCCATTCCTTCACAACAAGGAGCCCTATACAGATATGAACTCCTTGTATTCACCATTGTTTCCTTATATTAACACTGCAGGACTTTGATCAATGACTTTTGATTACACTTAGGTTCTATCTACCTATTTAATTTATTTATTTACTTATGGAATTCATACACTGCCCTTTGTCAGTACATAAGTTCACCTTAAGTACATGATGTATTGAAACTGCATGTAGTCCTGTTATAAACTTCTATCCAACAAATGAGTAAACAAGTAAAAGAATGTTGCATACAGTTTCTGTCTTGTTTTTTAAAGCATACTGCATACCCCCTCCAGTTGCACAGTCAAGTTCACTAGGTACTCTAAAGGTTATATTTAATTCAATACCAGTTTTTCAGCACCCAGGGCAACATCAACATATTTAATTTTCTCAGTTCTAATTGGCCTGCAGAGTAGCTCCCAGTCAGCATGTGTACAATTGGATATAAATCAGTTGCAAAATAAAATAAAATAAACACTAGAGATAGCTTGGCTGTACAGCCATTTCATCAGAGAGAAGATAATATGCGAAGAGAGGAAATATTGTATTAGTGTCAGGAGGCTTAGAAATCCATTGTTATAATATGGAAGGCATGATTGATTTATTTTATACATGTATTTGTTTAGAATGCTTTGGACTTAGAGCTACTTTGAGAGATACCTGTCAAAATGAGTTAGGCATGGCTAATTTAAAACATACAAATTTCAACAGATCTGCTCAAAGTATGACTAAATCTACATCCAATTCTATATTTATATCTTTTGACCAAAAAAAGTCATAGGAGTCAATATAATAGCTGGAATCCTCTTTGCTTACATCATCATAACTCCTGGTTTGCTGTCAGTTATACTATATAGACACTTGTGTTTCCAATATTCCTTTACCCAGTCTGTTTGCCAGCAGCACAACAGCATGGTTCCACTCTCTCCTTGTATTCATAGAATGGTTAGTCAGCTACCAGCCACACTGCCCTTGATATCATCACTACTGTTGCCCATGTCTGTATAAGCATGCCAATAAAGCTTTATACTCTGAAGTCAATTAACAGAATTTCAGCCAAAATAAGCAAATGAAAATGATCTTGACATCTCTTTCTCTCCATTTGCAGAGTGAAAGAATGGTTTGTTTCTGTTTTGTTACATATAGTGTATATGTAATGGGAACAGAGTTTCCCAGGATTTACAAACTGCTGATAGGAGCTGTTATTAGAATTGACACCACAATATTTTTATGGACTTGACTGATTCATCCATGCTGTTTTCCCAATTAAAATCTCTCCACAGCAGAAAAACAGTCATCATCACCTGGTAGATTTTTTTTTTCCCTAGAGGAAATGTTTTGGAGCGAAACGTTTTGGCTTAACACCTCCTCCTCCAGTGTCATGGTCCTGATCTGAATTGTGGAGCAACAACACTATAAACAACATAAAAGCTATAGGTGAATTTATTAATTTAATTTGTGACTCAGGAGTGATAATTTGTAAAGTTATATCTGATCAGTCCAAGCTTCCATTCCAAAACAATAATATTTAACTCTTAAATATTGTGTCAGGGCAGGGTAGACATCTATGTCCCTCCAGATGTTCATGGACCATAAATCAGATAATCCCTCACTATTGCTTCTGTTGGTCAAGCAAATGAGAAATGTAGAACTTGTGTAGATGAGAAGATATAATGTGGATTGCTGCACATTAATGCAAATTTGCAGCAGCATTCATTTGTCCCCATGATTCTTTGCCAAAATTGCTGGTATTCAAAGCTATCCATGTTTGAAGTTCATACGCAGTCATGCCTGTGAATGAAAATGGTGGCTGAGAGTAAATTACTTGTGTTTTCATTCCCCACAAGTGGCCACCACTGCATAGTACTTTAAAAAAAAAAAACTGCTAATCAAAGGTGCACAAGTGAGATCTTCCACTTTTAAAAAAGCTGTTTGGCTGCCTCAGCTCAGGAAAAAAAAAGCATGCTCAGCAACAGAAAAACTCCAATATGGTGCTTCTGGCCACTTCATTGCTTGCAAGCCCCCATGCATGTCCGACCAATCAGCTTTCCACTTCTGCCCTCTCTGAGAATGTGTTGCAATGGGAATTGGTTGTCCAAAGCAGCAGTAATGTGCATTTCCACAGATATATATTTAAAAAAAAAAAAAAAAACCTTGGGAAAAGCCACACAGGCTTTCCCCTGAGGTTTTTCAAGTCCCCCCACCCCACACTGAATAAGGTGATTCACTGCACGATCTCATTGGGACAAAAGTTATTCTCTGAAAATTCTATTAGGATTATTTTCATTGTCTAGGCAATGCCATAGTCCAACAGAATGTGGAGGGTCACAGTTGCCTACATCTCCTTTAGTACAATGAAAATGCTTACTTTTAAGAAGCAATTTATCATCTTTACTTATTACAGTGCTTTAAAAAAATAATTATTTCTCATTAATGTCCATTGAAAATTATTTGCTAAAATATTTTTTAAAAATGCTTTTAAAAAGAGAGATGTTTGCCGAAAGTTTCATGTCAAAATGTCTCTAAGAATGTACTTAAATGCCCTACAAGAATAAATAATTAGTAATTTCACTTGCAAAATAACTTTTTCCAGCCACTGAAATATTTTGACATTAAACTGTTGCATCCTTTTTTTGGGGGTGGGTGGGTGGTAACTCTTTATAGATAACTACATTATTCCTAGATTCTGGACTGAAGTAATCCTTTCTTATAATGACACAAAATGAAAAAAAAAACCAAAAAACAAAACAAAACAACCAAGGGAAAATATTATTTACAGGAAACATACTCATAGTTTGAGTTTCAAAATAACTTTGAAGACTTTAAGATTCCAAACCACATACAAAGAACCTCAAGTTCAAAATGTTGTAAGGTGCTTATTTTTATGTACCCATTTACTGAATGTTGAAAATGAAGGCAGTTGATTCAAGGTTATATTTAATTAATAGTATAAACAGCTGGTGTGGATGAGGTGTTATTTTATATGTAACACCCACTAATGAGTTGGACTCGCACATCATGCAGGATGGTATTGTCACAACATTTCATTTTGGACTTATAGAAACACTTCATGCATTTTGAACTGTCTTTTTTCTTCTCCTCAGGGTAGGAAATGGACAAATATATCTATAAACTTCCAAAAACTATAGCTACAATCCTATGCATATTAATATATATGCCTGTAAATATACACCAGCATGGTTACCCTGGATCCCACAGTTGCTCAGCTAGTGGCACAGTGGACACCAGGAACTTAAGTTCATCTCTTGTGCAATGATCAATACCCACCCCCCAACAAATCAAAAGTGAGGAAGAGAGACTTATTTGTGTGCTTGTATTGCTGACAAACCCAGGAAATAAAGATACCAGACAAAAATATTTGGGCTGAAAATAGGTCACTTTTATTTAAATTCTCTCCTATTTATGTTTGATCTGGAAAACTGCAACAAAGGGGGAGGTTAACCTGGTTCAGGAGTGGCTGGAGCAGAAGATCTTTCCCCAGACCTTCTCCCCAAGTTCCCCTGGGAGAAAACACCTGAGTTGGGTTACTCCCCTGCATGCCCACATCTGGAAGGCCCACATCTAAAAGCTCCCCCCCAAAAGTCACATGACTTGAAATGAGGATTTCCCCCCCCCCAGGCCATCCTCAAGGTAAGTCCCTTTCCCTACCTCCCTAGTCACACGACATAGAGAGGCAGTTCCAGGGACCACCCTTCACCAAAAAGTGGTGCCATAGGTGCTCACCAACTAACAAATTTCCCCTTCCACCTGCCACAAATATGGGGAAAGCATTTGCTTAACCCATGTCTGCCACCAGACTGTCCAAAAGGGACCCCAAACCTCATTGCAAGTCCCACTGAAAAATAGAATTACCCATTGAGAAAAGTGAATGCTGTCTGCAATCTCCCTTAATAGCACACATATCATGTACAGCCTGGTGTATAAGGGCCTTACCCTTCAACAGGCCCAGGTCATTACCACCCAAGTACATGACCAGTATATATGGTGAAGGCCCACAGTGCTCTCCAAACTACATTGGCCTGAGACGATGCCATATAAGGCCCCTCTTGCCCCATCATTCAATGAAGGCCATATCCACCAAACCCAAATGTGATCAAAAATTACTGGTGCATGCTTGGTGAGCTGCCCAATAGACCATGTTGTTGCTACAGAGCATTATAGGCCACAACCTAGAGTCTATAAGACAAATAAAATATAAGGTATTAATGAGCTACAGGTCTAATATAACTGCAAAACGTGGATGACCTCGAACACTCAGGAGATTTTCACATGGGGTCAAAATGCCCCGTTACTGCCCCACCACCTCCTCTCCCATTCCTGCCACTGAATAACGTAAATCTTTCACACACTTACCTTAATTCCATGGCAGGAGTGGGCTCCCCCTCCCCTCTCTGGCTGGCCATAAATGCAGCCGTCGTAAGGCTGCTTTTATGACAGGCCGTCTGAAATGTTACCACGTTATCACGTGATAATGGCCGGGTGGTAAATTTAAGAAATAAAACTCCTCCAAACATAAAATCAGTTCACCAAACACAAAAACACACTTTAAATCACATAATCTAAACAGGGAGGGTAAAATAAAGGGTGCCACTTACCTGAATGTCCAGATTGTACCAGGAAGTGCTCGGAACAGACCACCCCTCTGCGGTTGTCATTTCGGAACAGGAATGGGGCTCCAGTTCGCACACCCATGATTGCGTGATAACGATGGAACGGGAGATCTATTCACATTCAGAAAATGCTATTTTTGTGCAAAAGCAAAACAAAATAAACCCCACAAGCATTTTCCACATAGAGTAAGTCTTGAACTGCAAAGTTTCTGTTTTTTCTAGTTTTCTCCTCACCATGGCTTTCTCAACCCTTGAGAAAACATTTTCTATCCTACCAACTATTTGCTAATGATGTTTTTGCTAATACAGTGTTAGAAAATAACTTGGGCCATTATGCTAACTATAGCATCCATGATGTTGCTTTTTCCCCCAGAGTTTTTCCCCACTCCGGTAGTAATCTGGACTGCAGAGATATAAATCTTAAGTTAACTCATTATTGCGTATGAAAACAAGTATTTTCAGTAGCTGTCCATTAGTCCTCCCCCACTGCCAAAGAACACAAAGGTTTACAGTAGCACTCCTGCATCCACTTATGCACCATCTGCTGATTCAATTATCCATGGATGGTGGTGGTGGAGTGGGGGGGGAGGGAGGAGGTGAGCTCACATGTGTGTTGTGGTGCAGTAGCCGAGGGAGGATGGGAGGAGGTGAGCTTGCCTTCCCCTCCCTTCTCTGTGGGAGTGGGTGGGTTCTGGTGTGGTGGGTGGGAAGAAGGTTCCAGGAGGGATAAGGTGGCCTCGTGTGGGAGTTTCTGCCAGTGGGCAGGCGGGTGGGCAGGCAAGCAGGAGAAGGGGGGAGGACATGACCTTGCCAGCATGGTGGAGCTGATGGGCTGGGGAGGGTGGGACAAGTCAAACAAGTGGCTGAGCAGAGGGTTTCGGATGGGAGGAGGGTTCCAGGAAGGAGAAGGTGACCTTGTGGGGGAGTTTCGACAGGTGGGCAGGCAGGAGGGGGAAGGCAACCTTACTGGAGGATATTCCAGCTTGGTGGATCTGGCAGGCTGGGGAGGGTGGGAGAAGGTGAGCAGGCAGATGGGTGGGCAGGCGGTGGGTTCTGGGAGGGAGGTGGGCTCCAGCATCCCAGGTGGGCGGGCGGAGGGTTCAGGTAGGCAGGAGGAGGGTTCCATCACAGCACGAGGGCAAGGAGAAGAGGAGGCAAACTCACTGGGGGTCCGGCATGGCGGGCAGGCTGGAGGAGGATTCTGGCTTGATGGCAGCAGTGTTCACTATTATTTGCGGATTTCACCATCTGGGGTGGGTCCAAGAACCAATCCCCCATGGACGTGGGGGCCTACTGTATTCCAGTTTTCAGCCACTATTTGCACTGCCATGTCAGAGAATATGCTTGTATAAAACATTTGTCCTTGACATCTCAATTTCTGTGTGGAAAGAATATTTTTTCATGGTGGAATATTTACCCATACATGCCCCTGACTCTCAGTCTAGAGAGAGGATTACCACTTCACTGTAATGAGATACCATTACCACATATTGTTTTACAGAGTTTTCTGTGGTGGTCACTATCAGCTATGGAAAGATACATGTTTCTGAGCAATATTTTGAGTGCTACCAGATCAAATGCAACTCACCAGTCATGTACTATGGAATGTCCACATTCTCTTTTATTTATTCAGAAACCCACTGGTCTTCCCAAAATATGATGGAAATCTCTTCAAGGGTATTATCAATTTACTGATGAATATCCACTGCCTGTCCCTAGATTATTTATTCTAGTTCTTTCACATGCATGTAAAAAAGTGGTCTTAGCCAAGCATTCTTCCTGACATGCTAATATTCAATCTGCAGAACATTATGTTTGCTTTTTCTGAATGGGTTGGGAAAGAGCAAAGTGAAGTGATAGCAAATACTGAACTGTATCAGGTTCTTCTTCGTGGTCTCTGTGAATCCACACATAAAGGGTTAATCCTGCACCTGCGCAGTAGCATTCGGAAGTCATTAGAGTCAATAGCCATTAGATTGAGTTTTGGCGGTAATCCTGCCCACCATCCCCTTCAGGCTATATAGGCCCTCCTCGAGCCCGCCATTTTAGTTCCTTTTTTTCCGCCGCGTTAGCAGCACGAGGAACGTTGTCAGAGTCTTATCCTTCGGACTTGGATTCTAACCCCCCTCGGTTTCGCTTTCCTTGTTTTTCGTCGACTAGGATTGTCTTCGACTGGATACTGGAGATTGAACGGATTTTCCTCGGTACGACCCCAAACTTACCGTCGGACCTCAAAATCGTGAGTGACCACATTGTTGTTCATAATGGCGTCAACAGGCTTCTTTAAAGCATGCTTAACTTGTGGGGCGAAGATGCCCGAGTCGGACGGGCACTCCAACTGCCTGATGTGTCTGGGGGAAAGACACGATGTCCAGTCCTGCCGCCACTGCAGCGCCTTCACTCCCCAGGCGAGGCGGAACAGAGAGAAGAGGCTGAAGGCTCAACTGTATGAACATGTGCTCTTGGGCTCGGCCACAGCTATGGCCCCAAGGCCCTCGACGTCCGGCTCATCGCAGCAGCATAAGCAGCCAGCTAAGTAGCCCTCCAAACCAAAATTCCGGGATCGGGGGAAGGAGGTGGCCAAGAGTTCTTCCTCGAGATCGAGGAAGTCCGATTCTGACACTGCGGACGGTACCATCCCGAGAGATCACTGTACTGCTACACTACAGAAAGAGAGGCTTAAGACAGTGAGGCTTACCTCCCCAAAGGCCACTCCACAGGAGGAACTGCCAAAGAAGCAGAAGAGACGGTCTGACGACTCTCTCTCGAGTGGGACCCAGAAAGGCCGGACACCGATCCCAGACTGCTCTCCAGTTCACAAGTCCCTGGTAGTCTCTCCCATCAGAGTCAGCCTCTCCAAGCTTCGGTCACCACCGAGGGATACATCCCCAATGTCTGTAGGGGATAACAGAGAGCAAGAGCTGTCGGAAGGTGAGCTCCAAGAACCGGAGCTGAAGATCGTCGAGGTCTCGACGAGCTCCATAGAAAGAGAGGGACGGCACCGATCCCGCTCAAGATCGATCACCTCAGTATCGCATCGATCCCGCTCACCGCAGACGATTCCTTAGAGGTCAGCCTCCCGATCGCAGTCCCGCTCACCGCAGCTCACCAAACTGACCACCCCTCGAAGGTCTCCGCGTCGGTCTCGATCCCGCTCCCGGGACCACCACTACTCTACGGAAAGGTCTCCACAGAGATCGTGCACCCCCCATCGGTCCCGCTCCCCGGAGGGGTCACCGCGTCGGTCCCATACTCCGCGACGAACCCGCTCCCCGTGCCGGAGCCGTAAGTCCCGCTCCCCAAGACGCCGACACCAATCCCGCTCACTGCAACGCCCTCGATCCCGGTCTGGGTCATTGGCCTCGTACATCTCCAATGTGGGGACATCGGAGGAAGAGTGGCTGTGGGAGCGGTACGGCTGTAGGTATTATGACCGCCCTCATAGGTTTCACCGGTACCACCCTTTTGGGCACTACTGGGACCCCTACTACGAAGACGTCTTTGACCCCTCACCACGCTACAGGGCTCGAAGACACAGGGAACGTCCACGGTCCCTAACACACACCCCAGAGAAGGAGTGCCACTCCATCACTAGACCACCAATGGAATCTACACCGAAGTCAGGGACCGGTACTGCTCCGAATGGCTTGGACAAGGAGAAAGAACCGGCCCTGTCGAGATCGCCATCGAGGTCACCTTCCCGGGAGAGACAAGTCCCGCGCAGCCCCCCACCAAGAGGCTCACCATCCGGAGCAACAGTACCGCCCAGGTGCCCGGCACCGCTGAGGAGGCCGGTCTCGAGGACCCCCTCAGCTCATTCATCGGACTCGGACTCGAGATCCTCTTCGCCATCACTGAGACTGTCTCCGGCTCCGGGAGGAGCGCGGCCAGACCCACCGTCGCCTTTAGACGATATGAAAGCTTTCGCCGACTTTATGCACTGACTGGCAGGCACTCTGGGGATCAAAACCACTCAGCCAGAAAAGGAAGTGGACGATCCCATATTTGAGGACCTGCAACAAAGGGCACCGTCCCTTCCCTCCTTATCCATCTCACCATACCTACTCCAGGTACTGAAGTAGTCCTGGGCTACACCGTCTTCTACACCGCCCACATCCAGACGACTAGATCATCTATACCGAGTCTGCACAGACTCTGTGCCATGGCTCTCGATCCACCCAAAACCCAACTCGGTGGTGGTCGAGTCAGCTCAGATGAAGACATCCCAGAGACTGCACTCCACCCCGTCAGACAAGGAGGGCAAAAAGCTGGATGCCATAGGCCGTAAATTCTACTCTTCCGCCTGCCTCCTCACTAAGATGACTTCGTATGCGGCCTGCATGGGGGCTTACCAGAAGTTCCTATGGGACGCCTTGTCGGTCCACATCTCGAAGTTGTCTGAGCAGGACCAACAAATAGTCAACTCCTTCAGGGTGGAAGGCTTGGCACTAGCGGGATACCAGCGACAGGTAGCAAAGCACATTGCAGAATGCACGGGCAAGATTGTAGCCAACTCAATTGCGGTTCATCGCCATGCATGGTTACGATCGTCTGGACTGCCACATACCGCACGTTCCATCATTGAAGACCTTCCTTTCGACGAGCTGGGTCTGTTCCACGCAGACACGGACTCGAAGCTGGAACATGCGGAGAAAATGAGGTCAACGGCCAAGAAATTCGGCCTACCCAGCACCCATCACCCAACGAGGCCACGCCTGCCCTTTCGCAGGACGGGATCAGCCTACCGCAGAAGATACAGCCTGCCACCCTCCAGACCACGACAATCCTCTTCATACCAGCCCCACAAGAGATTCCAACCATTCAAGCCCAAGCCACAGTTTCCCAAATGGAAACCGGAGTCCTCCAAACAATGCGCTTGACTTCGAAGAGCCACTACCACCACCAGACACCAACGCTGCCTCCTCACTCCATACTACACCCTCTCCTGCAGATCACCTCACAGAGGCATTCTGTTCATGGCAACTCATTACCTCAGACCGTTGGGTCCTGAACATTATAAGGAGAGGATACTACATAGACTTCGAAGAACTTCTACCTCCGAACCCACACAGAGTAACCCCACTGTCTCCACTCATCGTGGAAGAGGTCAACAGTCTCCTACAAAAGGGCGCCATCGAACGAGTCCCCCGCTCACGCCCGGGAGGCGTATTCCTCTCCAGATACTTCATCATCGAAAAGAAGGACGGAGGCAGCCGCCCCATCCTAGACCTGCGAGACTTGAACTCATTCATCCGCCCATAGAAGTTCCGCATGGTTACGCTCCCATCCATACTGCCATTCCTGAGGTCAGGAGACTGGTTTGCCACCTTGGATTTGAAGGACGCTTACTTTCACATCCCAATCGCGCCCTCACACAGGAGATTCCTCGCCTTTGCGGTCAGTGGTGCGGCCTTCCAGTTCAAGGTTTTACCGTTTGGCCTTTGTACAGCTCCGAGAGTGTTCACAAAGTGCATGGCAGTGGTAGTGGCTTGGCTCAGACAAAAAGGCGTAGTGGTGTTCCCATACCTGGACGACTGGCTTTTTACGGCCCATTCGGACGAAAAACTGGACAGAGACATCAGGCTGACCCTCGCCTGCCTAGAGCGACTAGGACTAGTGATAAACTACGAGAAATCACCCCTTCGCCCCTCGCGGTGCGTCAGGTTTATAGGGGCCTCCCTGGATTCCAGAGTAGGGAGAGCGTTCCTGCCAGATGACCGGTTCCACACACTTCGAGCAGCAGTGCTGAAATGCATAAACCGACGAAGGTCCACAGTGAGAGTGGTGCAACAGACCTTGGGCTACATGGCCTCTACCACAGCAATCACACCCCTCGCACGGCTACACATGAGACCCCTTCAAAGTTGGTTCATCGCAAGGTTCAACCCGTATGCTCATGGGCCACACAAATGACTGACCATACCCCGACCACTCAGGAAATCCCTCCTCTGGTGGACGAACCCATGTGTGGTCCAACAGGGCCTACCATTCAAGCAACTAAACCCCACAAGGACCATCACGACAGATGCATCCCTGTCAGGTTGGGGAGCGCACGTCGAAGGACTGTCCGTCCGGGGACGCTGGTCACGGAAGGAGAGAACACTGCACATAAACGCTCTGGAACTCCTCGCAGTGTTCAAAGCCGTGAGGGCGTTCGAACCCTCCCTGATGGAACAAGTGGTCCAAGTGGCATCAGACAATACCACAACGGTGTTCTACATAAACAAACAAGGAGGAACGCACTCACTGATGCTCCTGCGGCTCACCCTAGGGACTGCTCTGGGACTGGTGCGTGAGGCGAGACATCACACTGTTAGCCATACATGTCCCGGGCCGAACCAACGAGCTGGCAGACGCACTCAGCAGATCGACCACCAGCAACCATGAATGGGCTATGGACCGACAGACACTCGCTTCCCTCTTCTCGCAATGGGGCACCCCAGCAATCGACCTCTTTGCCTCCAAGGACAATGCAGTGCTCCCACTATTCTGCTCGAGGGGCCGCCGGTCACGGGACAGCCTGGGGGATGCATTCCTATGGCAGTGGGAGGGCCCCCTGCTTTCCGCCTTTCCCCCCTTTCCTCTCATCCCCAGAGTGATTTCGAAACTACACCAGGACAGGACCAGATGCATCCTGATAACTCCATGGTGGCCCCGACAACACTGGTTTGCCCCTCTCCTCAGGATGGCACAGGGACGGTACCACCGTCTCCCACGGAAGCCGAACCTCCTGTCAATGGCAGACGGTCGGATCCTCCACCCGGACCTCAATCTGATCAACCCAACAGCATGGCTGATAACGCCGTGAACCCTCTCTCAGAAGCAGCAAGGGACATCATCAGAGCGGTGCACCACCCTTCAACGGTGAGAGCCTATGACTACAAGTGGAAAAGATTTTGCTCTTTCCTAGAAGAAAAAAGGATCCCCCTACACCTAGAGGACTCCTCCAACTTGATGGACTTTCTAGCCTCCTTCTCAGACAAGAACTTCTCAGTCTCTTCAATCAGGAGCTATGTAGCAGCAGTATCCTGACATTTCCAACGCCTGGGTAAACCATCCTGCTTTAGAGACCCTAAGGTAAAGGCCTTCATCAAGGGCTACACTAACCTACATCCTCCAACACTGGGACCTACCCCGGCCTGGAGCCTGGAGATAGTATTAGCAGCCTTATCTAAGGCCCCCTTTGAACCAATAACCACGTGTGACCTACGCCTCCTCTCCATGAAGATGGCTTTCCTGGTCACGATTACGTCTGCAAGAAGAGCCAGCAAGCTGTGTGCATTAAGGGTGGATCCCCCTTACATACGCTTTCACACAGACAAGGTGGTCTTACGGCCGGACATTGCCTTCCTACCCAAAGTGGTATCCTGCTTTCACCTCAACCAGGACATAATACTACCTGCCTTCCCTCAACAACCGTTGGATGATAGGCAACAGTCACTCCACTACCTGGATGTCAGAAGGGCGTTAGCTGTCTACATTGACAGAACCTTACAGATTCGGAAGGGCAACAGACTCTTCATCTGCTATGCAGGCCCAAGAAAGGGCGAGCCGGTATCTTCACAACGTTTCTCGAAGTGGGTAACGGCAACGATCAAACTAGCATACGGTGAATAAGCGGCTGCCGGAAGGCATCCGTAGCCACTCAACCAGAGCTACCTCCACCTCTACGGCGTTCCTACAAGGGATTCCGATCCAGGACATCTGCAGGGCGGCCACGTGGGCAACACCCCTGACTTTTGTCAAAGTGTACAAAATAGACTCTACCTCGAGAGAGGAAGCGGCCTTGGGGCGAGCGGTCCTCATGTCCTGCATTGCGCAATGGACCTGACTGAGTCCATAGACCCTGGACGCCACACCGCATCTACCTCTATTAAGTAAATAAAATTACCCTGATGGGTCCCTTTTGCCTTATCCTGACTTGCTGTGTGGTGTCTCTTCCTTTCCCTTCTTTCTTGGTTTCTAGACAGGACACACCCTCCTCCTAAGTATAAGCTTGCTAATCTACCCTTTATGTGTGGATTCACAGAGACCACGAAGGAGAAGGACAGGTTGCTTACCTGTAACTGTAGTTCTTTGAGTGGTCATCTGTGAATTCACACAATCCCACCCATCCTCCCCTCGGGTGTCCTAGGCTACCTCCTCAAAAAAAAAAAAAAAAAAAAAGCTGCAACTGCGGCTATTCGGAACTAAAATGGTGGGCTCGAGGAGGGCCTATATAGCCTGAAGGGGATGGTGGGCGGGATTACCGCCAAAACTCAATCTAATGGCTATTGACTCTAACGACTTCCAAATGCTACTGCGCAGGCGCAGGATTAACCCTTTATGTGTGAATTCACAGATGACCACTCAAAGAACTACAGTTACAGGTAAGCAACCTGTCCTTCCCAGGCAAGGATCTACAGACAGGATCACATTCAGGGGCTTCCTTAATCTGTAGAGAGTTACCATCTAAGTGGGACAGACTGCAAAACAGGAGGCTTCTGAAGGTGGCATTATGTTAGTGACAAAAGCACATAGAAGTGTGGCTTATACATATGCATGTCTATTTTTGGATTGGATGAAGGAACTATTCTGTAGCCCTTTGTGCTCCATCCTGAACCTTACCCCACCATCTATCAAGCCCTGGAAGAGCTGTTGTTGCTTACTGGGGTGGTAATGAGGCAATTCAGCTGATGAAAATGTGACTGATCTGGGTTCTGAGGGGCAGGAAAAGGAGAGTGTGTTCTATCTGTGACTGCATTCTCATCTCTGCCCCCCATATGAAAGCAGCTCCTTCATCATTGTCTGGATTGCCCTCCCCCTCTCACTACACAAGAACACAAAAGCATGGGCTGTTCTGGGTTTTGACAGCTGTGGGGCAGTGTGAGGATACAGAACTGTGTGTAGGGGGGGTAGAGGACTGCATTCCACTAAACTGATATAGTATCTTGACCTATTCAATATAGGTTGTATGCCTAAACAGCTACTATGGTCCTGTCTACACGAAAGAAAAAAAAAATCTGTTCGGGTGTGTGTGTGTGTAAAAAAATTGAAAAGGGAGCTGTGCAAATGCGTACGATCTGCCTACATGATTTTTACCCCCCAAACTCTGCATGCCCCCCCTTGCCCAGCTATCTAAGATGCGGTTTTAAATCTCCCGCCACTTTTTTTAATTTAAAAAGGTGCCTGTGATCCAGACAATCATGATTACATTTTAATATTTAAATATAAACATGAAAAAACATAGCATGGACTTACCGGACCCTTGCTGAGCCATGAATCTAATATGGCAGCCACAGCCACTTTCCCTCGTTCCTTGTCCTGCCCTCTCTACCCGGCCAGCCATTCAGATTGTAGTCCTGTTCATACCTGTGCAGACTGGAGTGTACAAATAGCCAACCATTCGAAAGCCACACTGATTAATCCCTGAGATCTCATTCAAGCCCCAGATCTGCTAGACATGGAGCAAAAGGTGAGTTGTTTGTCCCCCCGCTTCTGAATGACACATATTTATTCGAACAGTGGCCTGTACAGATCACCAGTTTTTCAAATAAATACATGTCATTTTCCATTGTGTAGACAGGACCTATATTTGGATTGGAGTAAGCTTACTTACTTTGGTGGGATCCAAGCCCTGCATCCTCGAGAAGGCACAATATTTTAAATAGTAAGTGGCAGAAAGAAGAGGCACACAGGTAGGAGTGATAGGTACGAAGCTTTTGCATATTTTTACGATCATATGACTCTATATTGTAGATTAATATATAAAAAATAAATACTAGTATTCTACATCAGCTATTTAGAGAAGCATACTTAACTAAGTAATCTCTCCTAGTCTGAACCCCCTCAAAAAAACAGTTGATGGGGATTTCAGTCACCTACACTCTAGTAAATAGCAGAATGAATCCCCTTCTCCCCGTGTAGCTGATACCTGGTTGGGAGGGGAATTTTGATCATGACAATAGTGTCAAAATTGTGACTAAGGAGGCTGTGCACATGAGGCTATTTTGCTGCAACAGTAGCATTAGAAAAAGAAAGAACATACTGCTTTGAAGGAGGAGGGGCAAGATGGCGACGGACTAACAACTTCTGAATTGTCTTCCCACTAACATCTGGCATTACCACCTACATATACCTCAAAAATGCCATCCAAAGGCAAGAAAAGAAATCGGACGAGCCCCTGTAATAATAATGGCAATCAGGAATCCTTCAAAGCAGAAAAACAGATGAGGATTGACTCACTCTTCCCAGCAGCAGAGACAACACAGCCCATGAGTAACGATCTGTAACAACAGCTCCTTCTATACTCCCTAAGACATCACAGACACCTGAACTAAACAAAACAGCCCCCTCAATATCTCAAAGTGTAAATATGAATTATGGGACAGAGCAAGTTGATAACAAAGTTGATAGCAAAGTCAAACTCCCGGAGCTTGGCAGCATTCCCTACAATAACAGTGCTCAGCTTTTTTATGATTTCTGCAAACTGTCCATAGAGACATTGATTCTTATTTTGCTAAGATTAAACGGCATTACAAATAAGCTTTCCCAACAAGATCTTCAAAGGCAAAACCCATATGGTACACAGGTGGTTAAAAATATAGCAGATTTGGAGGAAATGTGTCCTGCTACGTCACAGGATGCAGTTAATCACTGCCAAGTGTTACAAAAAAATCAGCTTCTGATACAAAAACATAACAATGCCCATTTGTGGAACAGACAGAAGTCTGTTGTGAGATATCTTTCCCAACTTTTAAACATGCACAACAGAACAATTGATTTACTAGACTGCCACTTTTTACCCAGCACAAGAGCTACTAAGTGAATTTTTCTGACCTTTAGCCAGGCAAATATTCCTAACAGGCTGTTACGGAAAAGAAATTTCCTCTGGAATGCACATTGTATAGAAATTAACAGAGTTTTTAAGGATGAGATAGTCCGTGACCTCATCACAGGGAAAACAGCAACAATAACACAAAGAAGCAAAAATTCTGCACTCCAAGAGGGAGAACCTAAACACACCTCAAAGGAACCTCAGGCTAGAAATCAAGAAGTAATTAAACTGAGAGAAAAACTCACAGAAATTTGGGAACACACTCCCACAATACAGCTGATGAGAGATACCATCCTGAGTCAATCTAACAGCAATCCACCCCATTGAAATCAACCCCCCCTCGCAGAAAACTGTCAGTGCATTCCTCTGATTTCTCTGACAATGAAAGCAAAAGTGATGACTCTCTACTTATAATCAAGGAAGACTTGAAATCCCCAGTTGTAGCCAACACCCCTTCAAAAATTCAATATACTGCAGATGCACACCCATCTACAATTAAACCCCAGGGGACTCAAACATCCCTATGCAAACCTAGTTCAAGGGAAAAAACAGTCTTCACTGCCACCTAGCTCATCTCCTAAGCGAAAGAATGCCCCCCTCACTAAAGAGATAGGATCCTTGCTTGCTTGTGATCCTCATTTTGCTTCCCATGCTGCATTGGTTCTTCTAATTTCCCTTCCAGAACAGGCAGGGCAGGAAGAACAGGAATGTGACTCACTACCCCTCCATCCACAGAGGAGGACACAGCCACAGTCAACCCAGTCATTTAACCAACTGACATCAGATGAATTACCCATTCAGCCTGTGGCCTGAAATGTGACTGCCTGACTTCCAACAGACCAGCACAAGGTTACCCTTATGACCTCGAACATCGCTGGGTGGCTGATGGCCCACAGAGATCCCTGTCTTAGTGACTTCCTCACCCAATATGACATTATACTGATCCAGGAAACATGGACTAATAAGGATCTGTTATTAAATGGCTTTCACTCATTCTCAATTCCGGCAGAGCCAGGGAAAAAGCATGGAAGAGCTAGAGGCGGCCTGGGCGGCCTGGTTTCCACCACCCTACGTGCCATAACAAGGCCTCTTTCCACTTTTAAAATATATGCCATGGCAGTGCTAATTCAATTTAACCATTGCACTTTGCTGATAATAAATGCCTACATGCCTCCAATGAAGAAGAAATCCAAAATCAGAGGCCTGTGGGCTGAATTGGAATCATACACTGCTAATCTCATGTTGCAGAACCCAAATGCATTTGTAATTTGGGGGGGGGGTGATTTGAATGCCAGACTGGGCCCCAACACTCATACCCTATATGCCCAGCACAAATGCCCTCCTCCTGATTTTGAAGATGATGGAACCCACCTCATCCGATGATCAAAGGACAAGAAATCAAATTTTGCAGGACTTTGTCTGGATCAAACAGCATTCAGGCTGAACCTTCAAATCCTAAATGGTGCCCTGAAAAATGCCTGCCCAGCCAAATTCACTTATCTCTCTGGGTCCAAAATGAGTGCCATTGATTACATAATCATTTCTAGGGACCTTCTTCCCTATGCCAAAGAAATAGAAGTTATGCCCAGATTTGAAAGTGATCATTTTCCAGTTCGGCTACATCTTAGTGACTTCACTCAGGAGACACACACCAGGGAGTGCTATCATCTCTCTGTGACACTAGCAGGAAGGACCTATCGCCGAGCTAAATGGATCCCCCAACTAAACCAAAGAATCAGTGAGGTATTGGCTTCAGACCAACTTCAGCATCCTAGGACTGCCCTGATATCAGCTGAGTATCCTGATGAAATCCTGGAAAATTACAATACACTTACCCAAGCTCTACACCAATATCTAATCCGTCAAAGTAGCGCACATCAGTGGAAACAACAACAGCACCACTCCAAACCATGGTTTGACAAGGAATGTGTTAATGCTAAAAAAGCCCTCAGTGATATTTATCAGGGTTACCTATCTAATAACATCCCAGATGCTGCACCAATGCTGCTTCAGCAGAAAAGAGACTACAAAAAGCTGCTGATGAACAAGAAAAAAGAAGCCATGAAGAATGACTGGACAGAACTTATCCAGGCAGTCAGATCCAACAACACAGCTCTATTCTGACATATTACATCAAGTTCCCAGAGAAATGGGCCAGCTACAGTGGATTGTCACATCCCTCCAGGGATATGGGAGGATCATTTTCAAGCTCTTTATAAGGACAACTACATTGAAAGTGGATACAGTCACCAAAATATAGAAAATATCCAAGGGTGGCCACCAGTGACAGCGACAGAGATCAAGAACCTTGTACCCAGCTGAGAATGGGGAAGGCTCCAGGGGAAGACCTAATACCTGCAGAAGCCACTAAAAGCAACCTTGAATTTTGGGCCCATATCCTGGCCTCACTTTTCACCTATATCGACAAATATGGTCGAGCACCCAAGGATTGGGGCCTTGCAATCATCGTCCCCATATATAAAAAAGGAAGCAAGGATGGTCCTGTCAACTACAGACCAATTAGTCTCCTCAGTACAATCAGCAAACTCTATGCAAGACACTTACAGTGGAAATTTCAAACCTGGTTGGAGCAAGAAAACATACTTGTAGAAGAACAAGCTGGCTTTAGGGAAGGCCGCTCCACCATAGATCAGTGCCTTGTACTCCATCACCTTATTGAAAAATACTCCACCTGCAGCACAGTTTCACTCTATGCTGCCTTCATAGACTTTAAAGCAGCTTTTGACTCTATATCCTGAACCAAACTTTAGAAAAAACTGGAGGCTTCTTCGATCGACCGACATTTACTCCACCTAATACGTATGCTGCATGAAGGGACCTCATTAAAAGTAAGATGTAACCCCCAGGGATATCTCACCAATGACATTGTCACTGAGAATGGTGTCAAGCAAGGCTGCATTCTAGCTCCACTCCTGTTTAACTTCTACATCAATGATTTGGTGGATCACGTCAACAACACTAACTTCCACCCCCCAAAATTAAAGGGAAGGCATATTTCAACGCTGCTTTATGCGGATGATGCAGCAGTACTTTCAAGAACTCCCATTGGACTAAAAAGTGCCCTAAGAGCACTAACACAATATTGCAGAGTGGAACAGCTAGAACTCAACTATCAAAAAACTAAAATCATGCCATTCACTAAAAGGCCTAAGAACTACAATTGGAATATAGATGGCCACAAGATTGAGCAGGTCTCTTGCTTCAAATAC
Source organism: Gambelia wislizenii (assembly GCA_030847615.1). Taxonomy (NCBI): domain Eukaryota; kingdom Metazoa; phylum Chordata; class Lepidosauria; order Squamata; family Crotaphytidae; genus Gambelia; species Gambelia wislizenii. Next base: position 187,939,295 of record JAUMIR010000003.1, on the reverse strand, counting down.
CTGGGGGTAATTTTTCAAGCCACTGGTAGTAGGAAAGCGCATGGGGAGTATGCTTTTTGCAATGTGCAGAGGAGTACAACAGCCATTCTCAAATTTCTTAAGACAAGAGGAGGCCACTATTTACCTGCAGTGCTCAAACTCTTTGAAGCCAAACCAGTAGCTCAACTGCTTTATGGATCCCAATTGGGACCCTTCCCCAACCCTGCTCCATTAGAACTTGTCCAATCCAAATTTCTAAGATCAGCTTTCCAAACTCCAAAATGTGTCTCTAACGCAGCTCTGAGACTGGAGTCAGGATTTATGAAAGTGGAGTCCAGAGTGTGGGTGACTATACTCAGCTACTGGCTCAGACTATCCCTCTTTCCCACTGGCCTTGCTCCACTAACCTTAGGTGATGATTTCCAATCCAGCTGGAAACAGCCAGTGATGACTAAAATTTCAATGCTGGGCCTTTCTCCAGATCTTCTGCTTAGCCTGGGATATGATAGGGCGAAAGCTACTATCAAACAACGGGTAGTAGATATAGAGCGACAACTAGATCTAGCCAGTACTCCAACCTTCATTGCTAGTGACTCCAATAGATATCTGGCCTATCCTTTGGCATACTTAGCAACACTTGAAATACCTAAACATCAAAAGGCCTTTACTCTTGCACGGTGTCGTGCCCTCCCTTCAGCTGTCCTTGAAGGCCGATACAAGAAGATCCCCTTCTCAGACAGACTGTGCCCCTGCAATTCGGGCCAAATAGAAACAACAGAACATGTATTACTCCAGTGCTCATACTACAGGGACATACATCTCAGCCCAATTTCACCCCTGTTGCATAAATATCAAGGGCACACTGGACAATTCTACATAAACTTGTTGCTTTCAGACACCAACCCAGGAACAACTTATAATGTTGCCATATTCTGTGCAGCTGTGGTTAAAATTCGCCAGACAATGTCCTCAACAGTAGAATAGTATCAACCTAGTCTTGTTATACTGGAGCTAATATTTTAAATACTGCTTTTAGCCTGTTTTTATCCTGTGTTTTTACTTTTATTCTGTATCCCCTTTTTACCTGTGCTGGTCTATGACCGTAATAAAGATTCTATTCTATTCTATTCTATTCTATTCTATTCTATTCTATTCTAATCTAATCTATTCTATTCTATTCTACTGCTTTGAAAACATTGAGTATCACACCTCTCTTCTTTTTCACAACTGCTCTGCTGTGCAAACTCCCCTAGTGCAATAAGTCTCTTTCTTCAATGCTGGCATTACAGTAGTCAAATGGCAGGTCATGGGGGCCTTATTATCCTCCCTCCCCCTCTCCCTCACTATTCCAAAGCAGGCTACACCATGTCTGTGTTGGATGTGAAGAAGCATCAACACTTGTTTACATCTCTCTGTGTGTCTCCCTGATCTGTGTTTACTTCCTGCTTGCATGCAGAGGTCACTCCCCCACCTTTGCTCCAAGTTGTTTTAGTGTTTTACAAACCTTTGTCTCACAAGCAAGAAGCTAGGAACCATCATACATTCATGAGAGTCAGCCTTAGGGACTCTTTTAATCAAAGTCAGATAACTATCTCCTATATATCTATTTTTCCTATCAAAGATGTATTCTCTGCCATAATAAACATAAGTTCTGCTTTATAACTTTACTGGACCAATTTGCATGTTTTATGTCCTTCCAGTTTTGTACCAGAAGATCATGTTGCACTGGGACTCTGCTGCAATCTGCTCCATATAAATAAAAAAGTATCCTATAGTATGTTGCTTTTTTGTTTTTACATTTGCAGTGTTTGCATAAGTATGGCAAAAATAATTTAAAAAATAGGTTTATTTTATCATTTTGCCATAATTATATAGCAAAATATTTTTTAAAAAAACCTGTCAGGCACAGACGTAGCCTGCCCTGCAACAGTGATGAGGTTAGGGAAAATCAGGCCCCTGTGACCGTTCTAATGCTGCCATTCAAGTGAAGAGACATATCACACCAGTGAATGCCTGGAAAAACACCAATATTAGGGGTTTATTGATGGGTTTTCCCCATCAATGAAAAGGAGTGCCACACTAACATGGTGATTACACACCAGCAACAGGACAGCAACAATTTCATGTGATAAGTTTCAGCCATAGAGCTATAGAGCTACCCCCCCCCCCAGGGGGGGACTGCCTTGATGGTGTTCCTTAAGGATATCATCAATGCATCCTTCAGAGAAGGGTGTGTTCCATCTTGTTTAAAGGAAGCAGCCATTAGGCCACTCCAGAAAAAAATCTTTCCTTGACCCCCTGGACATGAACAACTATAGGCCGGGTTCTATGTTATCATTCTTGAGCAAAGTGATCGAGAGGGCAGTTGCGCTTCAACTCCAAGTGGTCTTGGATGAAACCGATTATCTAGACCCATTTCAAACTGGCTTTAGGACGGGATTTGGAGTTGAGACTGCCATGGTTGCCTTAACCGACAACCTGCGTCTAAGCATCGACAGGGGTAGTGTGACCCTGTTGGTGCTTTTGGACATCTCAGCGGCTTTCGATATGATAGGTCACAGCATCCTCGTGGATCACCTGAGAGGGTTAGGAATCGGAGGCACTGCGCTCCAGTGGTTCCGGTCCTTCCTCTTGGGCAGGTCACAGAGGGTGTTGCTCGGTGACAGTTGCTCCAGCAGAAATGAGCTTACTTGTGGTGTTCCGCAGGGCACCATCCTGTCCCCAATGCTGTTTAACATCTATATGAAGCCGCTGGGTGAGATTATTCGGAGTTATGGGGCTGGGTGTTATCAGTACGATGATGACACCCAGATCTATTTCTCCTTGCCCCGATCATTGGCCTCGAATTCCGATGGTGTCTCTCCTCTTAATGACTGTCTTAAAGCAGTAATGGGCTGGATGAGGAAAAACAGATTGAGATTAAATCCAGAGAAAATGGAGGTGCTCATGGTAGCGGCCCCAAAACCAGGTGTTGGGTTGCAACCTCCAGTCCTGGATGGGGTCACACTCTCCGTTAAGGACTGTGTTTGCAGTCTGGGGGTGCTCCTTGATTCATCGCTTCAGATGATGAGTCAGGTGAATGCGACAGTCAGGAGTGCCTGTTATCAGCTTCGGCTGATATGCCAACTGCACCATTTCCTGGAAGTAAAGGACCTCGAGACTGTGGTGCACGCGCTGGTAACCTCTCGTCTAGATTTCTGCAATGCGCTCTACATGGGGCTGCCCTCATGCTTGGTCCAGAAACTGCAGTTGGTACAAAATATGGCAGGCAGAGTGGTCTCGGGAACATCTTGGAGAGACCATATAACTCCAGTGTTAAGATCTCTCCACTGGCTGCCTATCAGTTTCCGGGCCCAGTATAAGGTGTTGGTTATTACCTTTAAAGCCCTAAATGGCTATGGTCAAACTTATCTCTGGAACTGCCTCCTCCCATACAATCCTCCCCGCGTACTCCGGTCCTCTGGGAGGAATTTGCTTCAACCACAAAAATCTAGGCTGTCTGCAACCTCCCAGAGGGCCTTTTTGGTAATCCCCCCCAAATTGTGGAATGACCTGCTGAACGAGATCCATCAGATGACAAGCCAGAGTAGCTTTAAAAAAGCACTAAAGATGGATCTCTTTCGGCAGGCCATTCCAAATTAGATCCCAGCCTCAGGGGATCCTGGCTTCTTTTAGTTTGTTGGCTATTTATTGTATTTATTGTTTTTAAAGGTGATTTTAGACCGTTGCTTTTAATTTACATTTGTTTAATATTTTTTTATGGGGGAGGGTGGGGGTGGGGGGTGTTTAGGGATTTTTATCTGTATTGTATTTTAATTATTGTAAGCCACCCCGATTGTTTTAACAGAGGGGCGGGGTATAAATAAATAATAATAATAATAATTACTATCCTGCTTTAATTCCACTTTTTTGCCTTATGTGATAACCTCCCTAGTGAATATGGAACAGCTGTGGATGAATAAATCTAGGGCCAAGAGGTTACATAGTTCAGTATACTTAAGTAAATAGCTGGCGTAGAATACTGGTCAAAATCTTTGAAAGAAGCAATAGAGGAATTTCACTCTAATATGCTTCTCAAATGTGTGCTCTTCATTTTACCTCCTATACCCTTTGAAATTATTCCCAGAGCAATACTAACAGTCCTCTCCTCTCACTATGGACAGAATTGGATTTGAAGGACAAAGTGATAGCAGACTATTTTACTGTTCAAATGATCCTTTAGAAAGAAAATAAAAACTGGATTATATTAGAACAGTTGTTTATTAGTCTTCAAGACTGCCAGCTTTCATTTAGTCTACATATTACTTTCTTCCAGTTCTCTTAATTTTCCATGCTGGTGGGACACAGTCACTGAAGGTGACATATGACATGTGGCACAACTGCACTCCAGGGCCCAGATAATTGTTCCAATTACAATACTTCATTTTTTTTCTTCCATTGGACATTGGCTTTTGCTCAATATAAAGTTCATATAAGTGAATCAATGACTCCTCAAAGATTAGGAAAATTCCCAGGCAGTTCTATGATAAACATGCCTTATCCTGTAATTTTACAAAAATGAGGACCACTTCTTTTTTGTTCTAAAGACATTCACACAATTTGTTAATTCTTTCCTTAAATGTATGGGTCATTTCATATCAATAAACATATACTGCAAAAACAGACTTGCAAATATTCATTAATCAATATAGTAATAAAATACATAATCAATATAATCAATAATTAATATAAAAATAATACAACTATAAATACATGAGCAGAAAAACAATTTAAAACAACTACCCCCGCCCCCCAAAAAAGTATTTCTCTACTTCCCGACTGAAGATTGCAAAATTTGGTCATTTTTACTTTTCCTCATATTTGGATCTTTTGAACCTCAAGTTCTATCTTCCTCAAATAAGAGGAATTTTGTGAATTTTGGTAAATGCTTGAGAAATGGATTGTAACAAAATTCTCCCTTATTTGCACTACCTAAATTCAATGGATAATATTGTCCTTCATGGGGCAAAGCTCTGTCTTCTACCTCTCTGCCATATAGGTGTTAAAGATGAGGAGTTACTCAGCAAAGAAAGAGATGACTAATTCTGCACCAATAAAGGTTAGTATAAAACATTTGAAACCTAATGTTTTAGGAGTTAAAAAACAATAGAAAACAGGGGCCTATAGGACACTGTCAAGGATCAGAAGCTGGGTTTGGAGGTGTTTCAACTAGTCCTGAATGGAGTTACACTCCCCCTGAAAGACTGTGTTTGCAGCCTGGGACTGCTTCTGGATTTCTCTCTCCAAATGACAGCTCAGATAGATATAATGGCCAGGAGTGCTTACTACCAGCTTTGGCTTCACTGGCTGCCAATTCGTTTCTGGGCAAGTTAAAAAGTGATGTTTATTACATTTAAAGACCTACATGGTTTGGGTCCAAGTTACCTACAGGATCTCCTTCTCCCATATAATCTGCCCTGAACACTCAGCTCCTCTGGGAGACACTTGCTCCAGTCAGCCAGGATGAGTTTGGCAACTGTCATTGAGAGGACTTTTTCTTCGGCTGCCCCTAGACTGTGGAATGACCTGCTGAAAGAAATAGGACAGCTGAATGTGCTGTCTGAATTAAAAGTAGCATTAAAGACCAGTCTCTTCCAGCAGGCCTATCAGATTATTTTAAATTGTGAATTTAAAATTGTGCATTGATTGTTTTTAAGTATCTTGATTTTATTTGTTCTTTTAAATTTATACATGTTTTGAATTGATATGTGTTCTAACCAATGCTATGTTTATATGTTAATTTGTTGTTCCGCACATGAATCCATAGGGAGAGGTGGGCAAGAAATTGTTGTTATTTGGCCATCTTTATTTTTTTAAGAGGAAATAGCATTTTAGGAGTTTTTTTCTCCCAATGAAAGATAACAGCTTTCCCAAACACACTGAATACCTTCATATTCCTCTCATTCTTCTGGCTCAGGAGGAGCAGACATATGTGCTCACTCACATATAAATGGAAAATCATTACAAGAGATGATGTGGCCCTCAGGATTAAGCAAGTTGCTTGCATCTCTGCTGTGTGACCACATCCTTAAAGAGATGCTTGCTGCTGGAAAGGCGTGAGGGCACAGCAGCAGACTATGGGCAGCTGTGAACGCGATCATGAATAAGAGAGACAAAAACCTATGTCAAAATCTGGATACCTGGAGGCAAGGTCAAAGCTAGTGTAGTGTCATTAACAAGAAGCTCTCAGCTTGGATCCTCTAAGCAATGAATACTTCACTGCCAGACATCTTGCTGGACTTCACAGCTCATGCTGCTGTATTTTGTCTGCCAGATAACCTCTGGTTAGGACAGGATATTGTTTTCAGATCAGATAATAGCATCCATTCCCAACTACTCCCTGGAATCATCTCTTTCTTGTGAAACTTGCTTTACTGAACAACTTCTCTGCTGTAAGCTAACCTTTCTTGCCATTAAATAACATCTAACACACATTGGAAATCCAGGAGAGAGATCTCATTTCTTTGCAGCCAGAATTGGGTGTTTCCTGGTGGCTTCCCCATCCCTTCCATACCAGCCAGTAAAAAGCCATGACAGTACCCCCAGGGCTTGACAGCCACCTTGGGTGGTGGTGGAGGAGGGTTGAGGTTGAATGTTATGCAAGGAGAGAATGAATAGTTCATTGTGCAATGTGGAAGAAGAAAACACACACACATAACTCCAAGTGAGATGCACATATTTCACCAAGAGAATTCCAACCTTAGTGTTTCACCTGAATGAATGATTCATCTGGGTGAAATGAGCTGGAGCTGAAATGAGGTACTGCTTCAGGAACCTTTCAACATATCTCCTTTCCCAATTAAGGTTAGGAGAGACTGCAAATTGGTGATAGGAATATTAGGACAGGGATAGGAGTCTTTGCAGTATAATAAAGGCAGTGGCTGGAGAAAAGGAATGCCCTAATACATTGAAAGAATGTATTGTAAGTGCTATGGGGACACATACTAGGCAGTTCTTCCTCACATTTTCCCATTTTAGTTGATATCTAAAAAAATTTATACCATTATGTGTGTACAGAGTTCCTCCGTACAAAGAAAGGGGTGGGGTCTGGCTAACCGCCACACATGTAGAAACATTTTACAAATGTACATCACTCTGTCCGTAGACTGTTTACACATCAGCTAAATGCACAGATGGTGAGCTGTCGGCTATTGGGAGCATCACACACAGACTGACACAATGTCTTAACATTCTGTTCAATGTATGTGTCCATGGTTCTTAAGAGAGAGAGGGAGGGAGGGAGAGACAGATAGAGAGACAGAGTGGGGGGCACTTTGGATTTCCCTTCATTACCACCCCTAAGTCATTGGCTGAGGAATGGAAGAAGTAGAGAATAGGCAAAGAAAAGGCTGATAAAGAAACACTGCACTTAAGTACTTGGGAGCTGTAAAAGGTGTTGATAGCTAAACTACTACAACACCATGAATTGGCTGAATGGAAAGATTTAAAAAAAAATAAGTAAAAGGCATTATGCTAACGACATAAGCAACATCAGCAGAGGATAGCAATAAAGTCAAACTTGCTCACATCCAGTTTCTTTTTAATTTCACAACTGTAACATGTACCAAAGCTTACTGTGCTAGAAAGTGGACTTTGCTTCTTCTGTATCCACCTTCCCTCCCCTCCTTGGAAAAAAAGCAAACTTCCTTATTTTTGCTTCTTGCTGAAAAACAACACATAAGGCTATAGTAAAGGAAGAACAGAGAAACTTGGCACAGGACTGCACACCAACTGAGTCTGAATTTGGATCATAATAAAACTCATGCAGTGGTATCTTTGCAACCAGCTGGTGGCACTAAAATGATTCTGTACTCTGTCCCATCCCTTGATATCAAGCTCTTGCATGCACACTACCATGTGACATTAGTGAATAATCTCTACTTTTGTTTCTTCCCTTGCCTGTGGCTAGCCTTAATTTGATTACAATACATTCTCATGTTTTATGAATGATAAAACATTGTTATATTATTTCAAGACATGTATTCTACATTCCTTAACATCAAAAGTTATTCTATTCCCATTTTGCATAATTTCTTTAGTTTGCCATGAGGGAATACATTTGGATTCATGTTCCCCTTGTACCTCCTTTCTTACATTGTGCCCCAGCTGACAGGCAGTGTGTCAGTGACATCTTGCAGAACATTTTGGCTAGCAGAATGTGCTGAAGGTGCTTAGAGAATCAACTTTCAGTTTAGACAGCAATACCCATATGAAGTCTCAGTTTCTCTCTACTTCGTTTTTGTAGAATCTCCTGAACAAAGAGGATCAAAGGCAGGTTTTCTTACCTTCCTGTTTGAGTGATGAACAATAGATGCACTTTGCAACTATATCATCCAGCTGAACTCATGGTATCCTTGAAGCGGATACAAATACCTGTTCATATCAACACTCAAATACTCAAACCACACATCAAGCTAGTTCAGTAGAGCTGTAATTAGTATTGTGATGCTGATCTATATCGCATGGGCAGCCCAAACTGAAGCTGTCTCTTACTGGCTGAGTTGGGATCCCTATGTATTATTATGGGATTCATGTTAGATTACTATGTGTAGAGCCCCCAGTATGGGTTGCCATGACCTGCATAAAGAGAATTTTGAGAGCTGTGATACCCAGGAGACATGTTTCCATGGGATGAAAATGTGCCTTAAGAAAGCTAGATTATGGTTGAAAGAGATAACTCACCTGGATCCCAATCTCTAGCTGTGGGTTAGGGTGGGGGGCAAGATGTCTCTCTTTGTAAAGAGAAAAATAACTGCAGTTTGGAACTGGGTGAGAAAAAAATGGCAGAGATAAAACTGTTTTTTTGGACTATCAGACAGGGTTGTCTAACTTCTCTAGGTCCTCACTGTTCACTAGACCTTGGAGGACAGCACCCAATCCACACCACCCTTTACAGGACTTTCTACCCCAATAGCTCAAAAAGAATTTTGGCCCAAGAGACTCGTAGGAGTTAGATCCAGCCTCTAGGCTACATGTTGCCCACTTCTGTTTAAATGAATAGCATTCTGAGGAGCTAGCTTTCTCTCTGGAGAGTTGATATCAGAACAGGGGGATCTGGCTTTTATCTGCAGTGTTTCAGTTGTACTTTCATCTAAACTAGCAGCTTTTTGATAGTATTGATCATATGTTACTGTACCAGCCCCATCAGGTGGGAAGAGGAGGCACTGTGTTACAGTGGTTCCACTCTTATCTATCAGTCCAGTCCCACAGAGTATCACTGGGATATTCCTAATCAGCCGTATTATTATTATTATTATTATTATTATTATTATTATTTTCATTTCTATCCTGCCTTTCTCCCATCAATGAAGCAAGTGAGTAGCTTGGGAGTATTCCTTAATCCATCTCTGTCACTGAAGGCCCAAGGGAAATGCTGGTGAGCCAGCTACAGCCTTTCCTGGACAGGGATGCATTAGTCACAGCTACTGATGTACTAACTTCCCGATTAGACTACCATAATGCTGTCAGCATGCGGCTGTCCTTGAAGATGACACAGAAGCTACAGCTAGTGCAGAATGGAGCAGAAAGATTTCTGACAAGGGTCAGAACATATAGATAACATCTAACATCGGTTTTAAAGGAGCTGTGCTGGCTGCCAAATCACTTTCAGACTGAATTCAAGGTGTTGATGAAAAACATTTAAAGCCCTCAGTGGCTTGGAATGTTGCTCCTTGAAGAAGCTCTAGTTTCTATATATAATTGCCAAAGGACTGAGATCTGCAAGAGGGGCAGACCTCAACTGTCTCCCATTAGAGGGGCCAATATGATATAGAAGGACATGGGAAAGGGCCTTCTCAGTTGTGGCACCTTAATCATGGAATTGTCTCCATTGGAGGTGCAACTGGTGCAGATGTTGGATTCTTTTCAACATCAAACCAAGACACGACTTTTCCTTTTAATAGAGCTTAATTTAATTTCATTGTACATGTACATGATTTTTAAATGTCATAGCTTTTTAAGTAGTTTTTACTTATTGTTGTATTGAATGTCTTTATCTTGTTCTAATCTAGAATTGCTTTAATTATTTTATTGTTTTATCTGTATGCTACCTTGAAATCCCATTAGAAAGGGTGGGATATAAATATAAATCCTCCCTCTCCCCTCCCCTCCCCTCCCCTCCCCCCCTCCTGCTCTCTCCTACATGCATATTTTCAACCAAAGTCAAATATTAGAAAACACAAGAGAACACTCTCCAAAGTAAACAAAACTTAGGTGAGTGCTATAGACCTGGAACTGTTCAGTGCTTATAGGAGTGGGATGGAGATGAAACTCCATACATTTATTTATTTCACCTCCTTGCATCTCCTGAACTGGAATCTCTGTGGAGAACTTTAATTCATTCATATATTCCATATTTGGTTATCCAGCTTTTCATCCCAAAATGACTTCAGTAAGCAAAAGAGTATGAGCTCATGCAACATGAGCAATACAGTATCAACCAGACCAATCAAATTGTTCACAGAATGAGAGGAGGGGAGGGAGGGAGGGAGATGTTTCTGTTTTGAAATTCCATGAGTAAAAGACAAATCAGCCAGATCAGCAAGGCCAGTCACCACCAAGACTGCCCCATGCTTAGGTACAGTTAGGGAAAATAAGGGGCAGTGAGTGGGTGGCTTAGGGGAATTGTGAAGAGAGACTTTGACTTTGTCATGTTTCCAGTAACGTCACAGGTTCAAAACATGCAAATAAGCTCATTACACATGTACATGTGCACACACACAGACACACACACACTTTAATCCCCCACCCCCATCTGCCCCATATACCTTTTCTTTCCCTACCCGGTCTGAGCATTAGTTTGAGTTATAGGTTATATTTTGTGGAAATCTACTGAAAGCCTGCTTGTTATTTCTAATGGAGGAAGAGGAATTTCATGTGCATAAGAATGAGACACTATGGAAAAAAAATTCTCCCAGAGGGTAAAGATAATGACATATTTGCATTCTGAATCCTCATGCATTTGGGTGATTACTATAGTAATAAAATATAGGTTGATAAAAAGAAGAGAAATTTAAAGGTTCACTATGGATGGAAACTATGAGCTACATTCTTGTTTGGAATGAGATGGGTGTTTTAGAAATTTCAGAGATAACATTCCTCTTGCCTTTTCCCTTAGTATTCAAAATTGTGAAAGTTTTTCCAAAAAAAAAAAAAAAAAGGAAGGAAGGACATGGACCAAGCCTATGCACTAGCATCCTTTAGACTATTTTACTAGCTTCTTTCTGAGGAGGTGAGGATGTCCAGTTCCATTACTGGTTTGAAACAGCTGTGTAGCAATACTTAACTTGCATGGCAACATGCATCCAGGCTAGGATGTAGGCAGTAGCTGCTTGTACATTTAGTTCTCTGTTGTTCTAGAGGCAGCTCACAGCTTCCATGTCAGTGAATTAACTCTGGGTTTTAGTCTGAATTTGAACTGTCCCATGTTGAGGTACAGTTAGGCAAAATAAGGGGCAGTTAGTGGGTGGCTTAGGTGACTAGCTTTATCAGACTAGCCTCTAAAAACATTCTTTTTCTGGCATAATTAAACCCCATAGATTCTTGTGAGACTTCATTGCACAGGAAATTAAAAAAAAAAATAACACACACAAACTTTTTAAAAGTACATACACACACTTAAAAACTTCCAAGTAACCTGGGGAGGGTCATAAAAATGCATCATTTACCTGGATGTCATGATCTCACCTGGTAGTGTTTGTGCCCGACTGGCTGTTCACACTGAATTCACATGAGTACAATGGCGTGAGGTTTCACGTGCCGGCAATGTCAGCACAGGGGATCAATTGGTGGTACTGCAGCCACAACATTGTGAGTTTGATCCCAAGGCTCCAAGTTTCACTCAGCCTTCGATCCTTTCATAGGCCAGTAAAATGAGTACCCTGCTTGTGGGAACAATTAGATAACATACATTGTAAAACCACCTAGAGAGTGGCTAGCATGCTATAAAGCAGTGTAGATGTGTAAGTGCTATTGCTAAAACAATTTGTAAGCTGATCTGAGATCATTTGTGGCTGAAGAGTGGGGTATAAATACTAAATAAGTAAATAAATAAATCCCTGATCTGTAGTTACAGGGCTCATATAACTCTCCTGTTGAAACAGCTTCACTGGCTACTGGTCTGTTCTCGGCAGAATTCAAAATGCTGGTTATGACCTTTAAAGACCTACACAGCTTGGGTGCAGACTGTCTAAAAGAAAATATCTCCATATACATGCTGGCCCAAGTTCTAAACTCCACAGGGGAGAGCTTTCTTTCAGTCTCATCATCATCATCATAGACACATTTTGTTTCCATGTGTGAGAGACCCTTCTCAGTGGCTGCTCACAGTTTGTTGAGCTCCCTTCCATAAGAGGTCTGGTTAGTCCCCTCCCTGCTCTCTTTCTACCAGCAGATTAAGAATTTCGTATTGAGGAAGGCTTTTGATTAATCATATGGTGTTAAGAGTGATCATATCTGATCATTTGCTGTTACAGTGTTGATAGTGGCATGGTGTGTCTTTATCCTGCATATTTTCAGTAATGTTTTAAATATACTTTAAACTGTTTGTAGCTATCTGCTTTTAATAGTATCATTGATTGTGTTTTTTTAGTGTTTGTAACATTTTACAAAAACAACAGTAATAGTAACATTTTATTTTATCCAACTTCTATTTTAAATTTTGTAAGCCACCTTGGGTCCTTGGTTGGGATAAAGGTGGGGTATAAATTGAGATGATGATGATGATGATGATGATGATGATGTTTCCAGGTTCCAGGTTGCTGACTCTGTTTTGGGAGCATGATAATAAGAGATAGTAGCAGTAAGTGTGTATACATGAAAAGTTCCTAGCAGGAAAAGGTTTACATTGTTTCATTGGATTATATAGTTCAATTTATAAATGCAAACCCTGCTTTTCTATATAATTTTCCACAGAGTTGTTTCACCATTAGGGATGGAGAAGAATGTGTGTGTGTGTGCGTGTGTGTGTGTGCGTGTGTGTATAAACAATTTGAAGGTATTTCTCATCTTGATAGTGTAATGTACAGAGCAAGGTCCTATAGCTACAGACAGCTCTCATGCTTGATTCTGTATGATGTTCTGTATGATGTCTTTGGATTAGTCTGTCAAATAAATATGTTTTCTTTTCTTTTCTACACACTACATTTTGCCCCTGACAAACAGTAAGGAGATGAATAAATCAGGACAAATATTTCCTCTTCCCTTTATTCTGTATTTCCAGGAGCATTTCTCAAAGGGTTGGAGCTCCACAACAAAAATTCTGTTTTCTTTTCATTTTGTGCTCTTCTTGTTAAGAAAAAGAACTGCATGCTACACCAATGAATCACCTCTCAAATACATATTGCAGTAAGTGGAATTAACCTTTTGACCTTCCGTGTTTCTCTGTCACAGGTTTTACTTTCTCTAACCACAAAGCATCTCTTGCAAACAAAGAAAGGCAATTATTAGAGTACTGCAATTTTTTCACTGAGAAATTGTCTCACACCCCAACCCCCAAAGCCATGGATTTTAGGCAACATTTCATCCTTTCCCTTTCCCAGACTTTTAAATATCTCCACTTAGCACAGTTCTGAGTTCATGTTTTATCCATGAAGTGCTTGCTTTTACAATACTAATAAAGGAAACATACAGTTCCATTGTGGCAAAAACATAAATCTGTAACACAGTGAAAAGCTGACAGATTTGCACATCACTTTAAAGAAATAATAACACATTTGAGAAAGCATTTTCAAAGATTTTTTTTTTAAGTTGCATCCATTAATTTGGGAAGACAAGTGAGGACTGGAACTTCACTTCTGAAAAGTTAGGCACTATTTTCTTCCTGACTTCATTAAGGAGAGAAAAAAGAACATTTTTTTTTTTAAAAAAAATCTCTTATTGTGTGGATTTTCTTCATGTTTTCTACTCTGCATTTCAAAAATGAAGAAGGATATCTTGTATATTTGTGTTACATTCCCTCAGCATGGCCTTTTTTTTATCTTTGTCACTTTCAATTCTTCTCACCTGTTTGGTTATTTGGCAACAGTCTGGACTTAATCAGACTAACCTTCAAAATTGTTTCTGTCCCACAAAAATTTAACACCATACTTGTCCCAGCACAATAATCCTTTTCATCAAACTCACCTGTAATTGTGAGAAAAAGCAGCCCCAGCATTACCAGAGGAGAAACAGAGCTCTGTTTGCTTCCACATTTATGATCTCAGTGATTCTCATGAGAAGACACAAGACACACACACGCACAAACAAATCAGCAAAATAAATGTACACACAAACACAGAAAGACACTTTAAAACTTAAAGGTAAACTTGGGAGGTTCATAAAAAGTGTCCCCTACCTGGCTTTCATGTTCTCACCTGGAAGTATGCTGATGGGACTACCCATTGACACTGAAGTCACGAGACAAAAATGGTACACAGTCTCAAACACTGGCAATATCGGGAACAAAACACCATGGCAGATCTATTGACAGCTTGGCCCATCAATAAAAAAAGAACACCTTTTTCTCCAGACCAAATTGCAAAAGCACAGCATTGTCTGGTATGTGCAGCCTTTCCTATTAATCTGGCATCCTTATGATGCCATTTTTTCCGTGTCTGATAAAGTCCTCTGTCCTGCTCTGATAGTTTCAGGTATGTAAGACCATGGAAAGCTTAGTTAATTATTATGGGGGGGAGAGAATAAAGCAAACCTTATGGATTAGAGTAAATAATTATTCTCATAGTTAACTTGGCTGTTCTTACTGTAGCTGCAACTCAAAAATCTTCAACAACATTTTTTTTCCTTTGGATAGATTGTTATAGGAACAACATACTGGCATACCATTTCCTTATGCACACTATATGTATGTGCATATAGTGACCTAATTCCTTTCAGAACTCACCACCTTCAGAGTTTTTACTTGTACAAAAACCTGAAAAAATGACAGGGATGTTGCTTCCTTTAGAAGCAAAGCAAAGCATTTCCACATTACTTCCCTTGATCTAGACACTATACTTCTATTGATGCAGCCCAAAATCGCATTGGCCTTTTTAGCTTCCACATCACACTGTTGACCCATGTTCAACTTGTTGTCTACTAGGTCTCTTAGATCCCTTTTGCACTTAGTCTCATTCAGCCAGGTCTCCCCCATCCTATATCTATGCATTTCATTTTTCAGCCCTAAGTGCAGTACCTTACATTTCTCCGTATTGAATTTCATTTTGTTAGCTTTGGCCCAGCTCTCCAGTCTAACCAGGTCATTTTGAATTTTGAATGTATTGTGTTTCACAGTTCCCAGAATGTTCTTCATGGCTGTTGCATTACTCAAGAAGTCCAGAATTCCCAGTGTTCTGTTTTCAACAATAACTAAGCTAGAATGAGAGCATAGCATGGATATGGTCTTCCCTAACAGTATAAAACCATTTACTTTCATCATTTACTTTGGAAAAAGAAATAGTTGAAGGTCAGAATACCAATTTTCCTCTTAACAGATTTGCTGCAGCAGGGGATAATACACCCACCACCACTGCCAACATCCATTCATAAGGAAGGCTGAACTTTCACTGGGAAGAAATAATAATGCATACACATTTCAATTGCCCTCTTTATGGAGCCATTGGCCACATCATTGTAATTTGTGAAGTGATTGGATTGCATGTGTAATATGCTGGCTGGGAAATTCAACAATATGTAGTCTAAAAAGTAACTTTTCCAAACTGGGGTTACCTCTTCCACTAATCTAGTACATCAAAGTTTTCTTTTTTTCCTTTTTTTTCTTTTTCTTTTTTTCTTTCTTTCTTTTTTTTTTTTAAAGGGGAAAATTGGAAAAACAATTGCAGGGGCAAAATATTGGCTAAGGTCACAAGTCGGCCAAAAGGGAAAAAAGTAGTCAGAAATACATATATACTGGAAAGTAAAGAGGCACAGTCTTCATTTGGGGTGCATCTACATGGTAGAAATAATGCATTTTGACACCACTTTAACTGCCATGGCTCCACCCAGCACTCTTTGGTTGTATTTGTTGTAAAATTACAAATCATGGGATTCTATAGATTGGAACTACAGCACTTAGAGTGGTGTCAAACTTCATTATTTCTACAGTGAAGATGCACCCTATGAGTATTTTCATTTCCTCCCACACTTACAGTACTTTGGCAAACATGATTTGGGGAGTGTGTGCTTACTGTCATGATATATAATTGAGTACAAACAGTTGAGATAATACATAGTTTTATGAGCTTTTATTTTTGGAGGGAGGGAAAACAATGAAAATATAACACTCGGGCCCCATAGCAGGAAAGAACTGGTAACTGAGTCTCATCTTATGATAACATGCTGGTTTCTGCTAAATTGTGTCACTGTTTAATGGAAATCTCTTTCAAAGAAACTGCTTCTTTGGCCTCAGAGTTGAATAGAATCCAATGATTCAGAAAGTACAGCTGAGAGGCAATCACATTTCTGTGTTCTCTTTCACCTCTGATGGTAGGGAGAGAATAGATTCCTACTTTGGAAAGAGTATCGGGAAACTTCCTGTCAAGCATTTAACAGTTGTTTTCTCTACAACCACTCAGCTGAAGAGAGGAAAGTGTCCACCCCACTATTCTTTGGACTTTTCACTATATTGCCATCACCAAATGTTAGGAAGAGTCACCTGGCTGGATAAGCAACGAGGAGCCACTTTATTGGCTTACAAAAATCAGTTTGAGGTAATTCTTTTATTAGGACCACTATGTTACCAACCCCCACCCCCACCCCCAAAAACCCCATTCTATGGGCAACATTCATCCTCCCCCCAAGCATTGGCAAAAACAATGGTGTAACTTCACAGCCTATAAACATTGCTGACAACTTTATAGTTATGTTTTGGTTCAGTTCTATCCCTATGCATCAGGGCATGGACAACTTTGCTCAGATTACATGTTCCATCCCACCCCAAGGGCTGCAACTAGCAAAACAACCAAAAGCTCTGTTAGAAGACTTAACTACTAACCTTTTCAGCTTTAAAACATGGGTGCAAACCAACCAGAAAAAGCAGTATTCACAGTTCTTCTTCGTGGTCTCTGTGAATTCACACATAAAGGGTTAATCCTGCACCTGTGCAGTTGCATTCGGAAGTCGTTAGAGTCAATAGCCATTTAATTGAATTTTTGGTGGTAATCCCACCCACCATCCCCTCCAGGCTATATAGGCCCTCCTCGAGCCCGCCTTCTCAGTTCCTTTTTTTCCGCTGCGTTGGCAGCACGAGGAATGTTTGTTGGAGTCTTTAGCCTTAGTTCTTTGGATTCTCTACCCCCCCAATGGATTGCATCCCTGGATTTGGACCTTCGGACTGTCTTCGGTGAATCATCGGATTCTGGACTGTTTTCTTTGGTGATCTTCTCGGTACGACCTCGGACTTGACCTCAGACTTCGAATTCGTGAGTGCCCTTACTGTTGTTGATGATGGCGTCGACGGGCTTCTTTAAGAACTGTTTAACCTGTGGGGTGAAAATGCCTGAGTCAGATGGGCATTCTAACTGCCTGATGTGCCTGGGCGAGAGACATGATGTCCGATCCTCTTGCCACTGCAATGCCTTTACCCCTCAGGCAAGGCGTAACAGAGATAAGAGACTGAAGGCACAACTGTATGAGCACGTGCTGTTGGGCTCAACCTCCTCTTCGGCCCAGAGAACCTCGGTACCATCGGGTTCATCACAGGCCCATAAACAACCATCGAAAGAGGCTTCCAAACCCAAATCCCGGGACTGGGATAAGGTGGGGGTTAAGAGCTCATCCTCGAGACCGAGGAAGTCGGAATCTGATACTGCGGACGGTACCGTCCCGAAAGACACCTCCGGTACTGCTACACAAGACCGACAGAGAGAGAAACACAAGACGGTGAGGCTTACCTCTCCGAAGGCCACGCCGCAGGAGGAGCCCCCGAAGAAGAAGAAACGGAAGTCCGACGATACCCTCTCGAGTGGTACTCAGAGGGGTCGGACCCCAGCACCGGACCGCTCCCCAGGCCAGAGATCTCCGGTGGTCTCCCCGCTTAGGCTTAGCCTCTCCAAGCTTCGATCACCGCCGAGGGAACCATCGCTGGTGTCTGTAGGGGATGATAAAGACCAAGAGTTATCGGAAGGCGAGCTCCACGAACCGGATCTAAAGATTGTGGAGGTATCAACAAGCTCAGTCGAGAGGGATGGCCGCCGCCGGTCCCGCTCAAAGTCGGTCACCCCGGCGTCGCATTGGTCCCGCTCACTCCAGACGATCCCGTCTCAATCAGCCTCACGATCTCGGTCCCGCTCGCCACAGCCCATCAGACAGCCCACACCGCGTCGGTCTCCTCATTGTTCTTGATCCCACTCTCAGGACCAGCCCCGCTCAGCAGAGAGATCACCACGGAGGTCACGCACACCTCGGCGGTCCTGCTCACCAAGGTGATCCCCACGTCGGTCCCGTACGCCCCGGTGATCCCGTTCACCTCAGCGGACCCACAGCTCCCGCTCCCCGAGACGACAATGCTGGTCCCATTCACCGAGATGGCCTCGACCCCAATCCGGCTCTTTGGGTTCGTACATCTCTGACCTGGGGACATTGGAAGAATAGTGGCTATGGGATCGGTATGGCCATGTGTACTACGACCGCCCTTCTAGATACCAACGGTATCATCCCTTTAGCCGCTACTGGGACCACGACCCTCGGCACACCTACTACGAGGATGTCTTCGACCCCTCACCACGCTACAGACACAGGAGACACAGGGACCGCCCCCGGTCCCCACCGCGCACCCCGGAGAAGGAGCGCCACCGACCCATCACTAGACCACCAACGGAGTCTACGCCCAAGTCAGGAACCGGTACCATACCCACGGACTCCGGAAAAGGGAAGGATCCACCCCTGTCGAGATCGGTATCCAGGTCACCTTCCGGAGAGAGGCTGGCCCCTCACAGGTCCCCCTGAGAGGCTCACCGTTGGGAACCACGGTACCGCCTAGACCGGTATTTCCGAGAAGGCCCATATCAAGGACCCCATTGGCTCATTCCTCGGACTCAGAATCGAGATCCTCCTCTCCATCCCCAAGACCATCCCTGGTTCCAGGGGGAGCCAGGCTGGACCCGCCGTCCCCCTCGGACAATATGAAGGCTTTCGCCGATTTCATGCACAGGCTGGCAGGCACCTTGGGGATTAAGACCACCCAACCAGAAAAGGAAGTGGATGATCCCATATTTGAGGATTTACAGCATAGGGCACCATCCCTTCCCTCCCTATCGATCTCTCCATACCTGCTGCAGGTGCTAAAGTCATCCTGGGTGACACCTTCCTCTACACCACCGACATCCAGACGCCTAGATCATCTGTACCTTGTCTGCACTGACTCAGCGCCATGGCTCTCGCTCCACCCCAAGCCCAACTCGGTAGTGGTTGAGACGGCCCAGATGAAAACCTCCCAGAGTCTGCACTCCACCCCATCTGACAAAGAGGGCAAGAAGTTAGACGCCATAGGCCGCAAGTTCTACTCATCTGCCTGCCTCCTCACTAAGATGACATCGTATGCGGCATGTATGGGGGATTACCAGAAGTTTCTATGGGATGCGCTGTCGGTCCATATCTCAAAGCTATCGGAGCAGGACCAAAGAATCGTCAACTCCTTCAGAGAAGAAGGCCTGGCACTGGCGGGGTACCAGAGACAAGTTGCAAAACACATTGCAGAGTACACAGGGAAAATCATGGCCAACTCCATTGCGGTCTGCCGCCACGCATGGCTCAGATCTTCAGGGTTGTCCCATACAGCACGTTCCATCATTGAGGACCTCCCCTTCAACGAGCTGGGCCTGTTCCATGCAGACACAGACTCGAAGCTGGAACATGTGGAAAAGATGAGATCAATGGCTAAGAAGTTTGGCCTGCCTGCCACCCACCACCTTCTGAGACCACGACTGCCCTTTCGTAGACCAGGCTCATCTTACCGGAAAAGGTTTAGCCCACCACCCTCCCGACCACGACAATCCTGTTCTTACCAACCCCACAAGAGGTTTCAGTCCTTCAAGCCCAAACCACAGTTTAACAAACGGAAGACGGAGTCATCCAAACAACGGGCTTGACTCCGAAGAGCCACTACCACCCTCAGGCATCATCACTTCCCCTTCACTCCATACTTCACCCTCCCCTGCCAGCCGCCTCTTCAATGCATTCCACTCATGGCAGCTCATCACCACAGACCGCTGGGTCCTGAACATCATAAGGCGAGGGTACTACATAGACTTCGAAGAACTTCCACCTCTGGCTCCTCACAGGGTGACCCCACCATCCCCACCCATCATAGAGGAGGTCAACAGTCTTCTACAAAAGGGCGCCATCGAGAGAGTTCCCCGCCCAGAAACGGGAGGCCTATTCCTCTCCAGATACTTTGTCATCGAAAAGAAGGACGGAGGCTTCCATCCCATCCTGGACTTAAGAGAACTGAACTCATTTGTCCGCCCACGGAAGTTCCACATAGTTACACTCCCATCTATCCTCCCCTTTTTGAGGAAGGGAGACTGGTTTGCCACCTTGGATTTTAAGGACGCTTACTTTCACATCCCGATTGCACCCTCTCACAGGAGATTTCTCGCCTTTGCGGTTGGTGGCACAGCCTTCCAGTTCAGAGTTTTGCCATTTGGCCTCTGTACAGCTCCAAGGGTATTTACAAAATGTATGGCAGTGGTAGTGGCTTGGCTCAGACAAAAAAGATATTGTGATATTCCCGTATCTGGACGACTGGCTTTTTACAGCTCCCTCAGCCGAAAAACTGGACAGAGACATCAGTCTGGCCCTCACCTGACTCGAACGCCTGGGATTGATGGTGAACTATGAAAAGTCGCACCTTCAGCCCTCCCGGAATGTCAGGTTTATAGGGGCCTCTCTAGATTCCACCGCAGGAAAAGCGTTCCTCCCAGACGACCGATTCCAGGCGCTGCATGCAGCAGTACAGAAATGCATAAGACGAAGGAGATCCACGGTGTGAGACATACAACAAGCCCTAGGCCACATGGCCTCCACCACAGCAGTCACACCTCTCACACGGCTCCGCATGAGACCCTTGCAGAGCTGGTTCATCGCGAGGTTCAGACCATTTGCTCACGGTCCACTCAAACTACTCACCATTCCCCGCCCACTCAGGAGGTCCCTCCGCTGGTGGACAGACCCGCGAGCAGTCCAACAGGGTTCACAATTCAAACAACTGAACCCCACAAGGACCATCACGACGGACGCCTCTCTGTCGGGCTGGGGAGCGCACTCCGAGGGACTGTCTATCAGGGGGCGCTGGTCACGGAAGGAGGGAGCACTACACATCAACGCCCTAGAGCTGCTAGCTGTGTTCAAGGCCGTGAGAGCGTTCGAACCCTCTCTGATGGGTCAGGTGTTACAAGTGGCTTCAGACAACACGATGGTGGTGTTCTACATAAACAAACAGGGAGGAACGCACTCGCGGACCCTCCTCCGCCTCTCCCTGGACCTCTGGGAGTGGTGTGTGGAACAGGACATCACCCTGCTAGCCATACATGTCCCGGGCCAGACCAACGAACTGGCAGATCGACCACGAATGGTCGTTGGATCGTCAGACCCTTCTCTCCCTCTTCTCGCAGTGGGGCACCCCAACAATAGACCTTTTTGCCTCCAAGGACAATGCAGTGCTTCCAGTATTCTGTTCAAGAGGCCACCAGTCACAGGACAGCCTACGGGATGCATTCCTATGGCATTGGGAGGGCCCTCTACTTTACGCCTTCCCTCCCTTTCCTCTCATCCCCAGAGTGATATCGAAGCTGCAACAGGACAGAGCCAAGTGCATCCTGATAACCTCATGGTGGCCCCGCCAGCATTGGTTCGCACCCCTGCTCAGGATGGCACGAGGGCAATACCGGTGCCTTCCGCAGACACCGGACTTGCTGTCAATGGCGAACGGCCAGATCCTCCACCCGGACCTCAAGCTGATCAACCCAACAGCTTGGCTAATAACAGCGTGAACTGCCTTTCAGAAGCAGCACAGAGGATCATCAAAGCAGCTCACCGCCCATCAACGGTGAGAGCCTATAACTACAAGTGGAAAAAATTCTGTTCCTTCCTGGAGGAGAAAGGAATTCCGCTGAACCAAGCGGGCCCCTCCAACCTGATGGACTTCCTGGCTTCCTTCTCAAACAAGAACTTCTCCATCTCTTCAATCAAAAGCTATGTAGCAGCGGTGTCCTGGCACCTGCAATGCCTGGGTAGACCATCGTGCTTCTGGGATCCCAGGGTCAAAGCCTTCCTTAAAGGCTACACCAACTTTCACCCCCCTACACTGGGACCAACCCCTGCATGGAGCCTTGAAATAGTCTTGGCAGCCCTGGCTAAGGCCCCCTTCGAACCGATGGCCACATGTGACCTCCGCCTCCTTTCCATGAAGACGGTGTTCCTAGTAGCAAACACGTCAGCACGGCGAGCCAGCGAACTGTGCGCTCTCCGGGTTGACCCACCGTATACCCGTTTCCACAGAGACAAGGTGGTTCTACGTCCGGACATTGCTTTCCTGCCTAAAGTGGTATCCTACTTCCACCTCAACCAGGACATCGTACTGCCAGCCTTCTTCCAGCACCCATCGGATGACCTGCAATGGTCCCTCCACCACCTGGATGTAAGATGGGCCCTAGCCTTCTACATAGATAGAACTTCACAGCTAAGGAAAACCAATCGACTCTTCATCTGCTATGCGGGCCCGAGGAAGGGCGAGCCAGTGTCGTTGCAGCAGTTTTCGAAGTGGGTGACTGCAGCAATCAGACTAGCCTACCAGACTCTGAGGAAATAGCTACCGGACCCCATCCGCAGCCATTCGACCAGAGCTACCTCCACCTCTACGGCATTCCTGCATGGGGTGCCAATCCAGGACATCTGCAGGGCGGCCACATGGGCAACCCCCCTGACCTTTGTTAAAGTGTATAAGGTGGACTCAGCCTCTAGAGAGGACGCAGCGCTGGGCCGAACAGTCCTCATGTCTTGTATTGCACAAGGATCCTGACAGGGATCATAATCATCAGACACCGGAGTATGGTGTCGCTCAATTACCTCTGAATAAAGTAACCCTTGCGGGTTACTCTTGACTTAACCTAGTAGACGGTGTCCCTCCTTTATCCTGCATTTTAGATAGGACACCCCTTCTCCTAGATATAAGCTTGCTAATCTACCCTTTATGTGTGGATTCACAGAGACCACGAAGAAGAAGGACAGGTTGCTTACCTGTAACTGTAGTTCTTCGAGTGGTCATCTGTGAATTCACACAATCCCACCCATCCTCCCCTCTGGTGTCCTAGGCCATCTCCTCAAAAAAAAAAAAAAAAAAAAAAAAAAAAAGGAAGGGGAAGTAAATTGCTCCTGACCATAAGCTGCGACCGCGGCTATTCGGAACTGAGAAGGCGGGCTCGAGGAGGGCCTATATAGCCTGGAGGGGATGGTGGGTGGGATTACCGCCAAAAATTCAATTAAATGGCTATTGACTCTAACGACTTCCGAATGTGACTGCGCAGGCGCAGGATTAACCCTTTATGTGTGAATTCACAGATGACCACTCGAAGAACTACAGTTACAGGTAAGCAACCTGTCCTTTTTACTTACTAGCTAACAGTGTCTTGATTTAAACAAAAATAAGCTTCAGGTTATTGACAATATAATAAAAATGATAGCTAGCTAGCTAGCTAGCTAGCTAGATAATAACAAAATGGAATAAGAAAGAATGTAACATTGATTTCCAACATTCTTACTAACGGTCATATATAATATAAAATATCCTACTTCCACTACTACTGCCATATCACATATGTCTACAATTACATCACTCCGACTAAGAGTAAAAACTCACAGTTAACATCTCACCCTCCTGTTTCTGCAGAAACAACAAACAAACAAACAAACAATTAAAGGTTCCCAGTCTTTAAAAATGTACAAGATTTTTCTCTGATCAGTGTAGATAACGTGTCCATTTTAGCAAGGTCAGACCATTTTATCAACCAGATCTACTTTGCTGTAATTTGTGTGTTCCCCTATCTGTGCATATAACACTCTTCCCACAGTTTTCATATATTGTTAGAAATCTTCCATATTTCTTCCCTAGCTGGTCAACAATCAGTCTCAATAAAAATAATGCAGGTTTTAAGTGTGTGTTCATCTTCAGAATCTTCTGAATTGAGATATGCATTTGCTTCCTTTTCTTTCTTTTTTTCTTTTGCTTTTGCACAAGTCCACCAAATATGATAAAATGATCCCACGTGTTGTTCATATTTCCAACAAGCCATGGGTGTCTGCAGCCTTATCTCAACCTGAAGAAAAGAAAAATAACCCATGTATCATCAGCATACAGATACTTCATGTCTTGGAAAAAGTTCTCTTAGCTTTTTCTTGCAGAAGTTAAATATCTGGAATACAACAGAGACCAATGAACCCAGTGAAATAAATGGTATGTGGCAGAACAGCCACTATACTCTGTGTAGTGTATTCACTGGAATTAATCAGCTGGGCAGGAATGGAACGATTGAAGTACAGTGCCAGCAACTCAAATCTGTAAAAGTGTTTTTTGGAAATATATGATCTATATTGGTATTCAAAGTTATTGAGAGCTCTAGAGAAACCCAAAGGGTCGTGTCCTTTTTCAATAGGCCCTTGTACTGGTTACCACAGTAGTTTTGATTCTTCAGTTAGGAGCCAGAAAAGCTAGTTAGAACTAAACAAAAGGGGTGGGAAAAAAATCCAGACATACACAGTTACAAACATGATTACATTTTGTAGCCTAGCAAGTTTTAACTGTAAGGGGTATATGCATTTTTAATAATGTTTATAACCCAGTACCTTATTAATAATGTAATAATTCAAAATAATTTACAATAATTTCACTGTTTAGTTGATATTTCCAATTTAATTCTCAAACAATGATTTAAAATTAAGTAAGAAATAAGAATTTTAAAAGAAGGTGAAGTGAAAAACAAGAGAAAACAAAAAGCCAAAAATCTAAGCCACATCCATAAATTAATTTGAACACAAGAACTAAGGTTATCTCCCTTCACATTTTAAAATATTTATTTGTTTTGTTCTTTTTTTAAAAAAAAAATCTCTCACATTTAAAATTACTGTCTATAAAAACACAGTACACTAGCAAATAATTGCTTTAATTAGTTTTTTTCTGTTCCAGTTCCTTGAGAGTGCCTGATATTTGGCACTGCCTAGAAGTTATTTATTTTGGCTTAAGAAAAAAAAAATCCCAATAATTATCAGATTTAAAAACAAAGAAGAGGAATGAAAATTGTCACAAGAAAACATTCTAATAAGATTTCTCATATCCTAAACCCTGTTATATCACTTACATTAATCACATCAGAAATTAACAAATGGCATAACCACCAATTTAGACCTGACATTCAAATACCCTTAGGGCTTATCTATGACAGCCAGGATATGTTGGCTTCCCTCAGGCATATCCTAGTTGTGGAGTTCAACAAAATGGTCACACAGAAAAGGTGGCCTATCCCTGCAGCTGCTGGCATTTTCTCTACTGTCTCAAAGCCAGGAAGGGGACTTGCAACATGTGACCAAAGGCCTCCTGCATGTGACCTGGCTTCCAGAAGATAGTGGCAGCAGTGAAGATCAGTGTGCTGGATGGGCTCTTGTGGGCACACAGGACCCAATCTGGTTTGGCCACTGATAACAGAGTAAACTGGGAATTTTCTTATAGTGGTTTACCAGGCCCTATCCTGGCTTGCTCCCGTCTCAGCCCTGTATCAGTCCTGGGGGTGGTGAGGACTGCCTGGGGGCAGAACAGTGCGAATGCCCTGGATTATATGGACTGTAGGTCTCTAACATGGGGGCAAGCTGGGGTACTTAGCCCGTGTAGATAAGGCCTTACTAGGCTCCTGTAGACTGGCTGAATGTCTATTAAAAAAAACAACAAGAGCCAACAAATGCCACTTTAAGTACCATTTTACCAGTTTTAGCAATAATGAGGCACAAAATGGAAATAGAGATTTGAGGTTTCTACTTGTGCCCACCCACTTAGGAACATTAAGGAAAATGCAACATGGGACATACAGTGAAAGAAATAAAATATGTATGTGAAAGTCACAATGACTAAGCAAGAGCAATTATGAAGCTACACAGGTGAAACTGCTAATGTAATCTATAAGTCCTGAGAGCCAAGGACAGAAGTACTGAATGCAGATTGGAAACACCTGAGAATCATTAAGTGTACAAGGTGAAATGTTGAAATACATGGGTTGGTCTTAAGTATGGGTGGAACTACGTGGACCAATCAGAATTGAAGTACACACCCACTGGGTGGAAACTAACTAGTGGGTGGTGATAAACAATGGCTATAAAATTGCAATGTTTGCCAATGTATTGTGGTTGAGTAGAGGTAGAGTAGTGTGTAGAGATTGTGATATAGTATATTTATATAGATGAATAAATGTAGGTTTTATATAAAACTACTGAGTTGCCTGGGTGATTCCTGGAGACATTTTGGAGACACCTGGAGAAGAGTGAGAAGGCTTGGAGAGTTTGTCAGGATCTTCAGCCTATTCTCTGAAACTCTGCTGCTTTGGAGGAAAGCATTAACCACTGATCTAAGCTGGTTGGCTCTGCTGCATAACAAGGTGGTGAGTTTGAGCCAGAGGTGAAGAGCTACAACTCCCATCATCCCTGACAAGGGTTATGGGCCCAGTTACTAGAGCACCCAGCATCCACAGAAGCTGAAAGTTCCAGAGAGTGGAAGAAAGCTTTGTGGACAATAGATCAGAGCAAGCTGTTTGTGCTGCACTGATAAGCCTCAGAAGTAAATCATTTTGTGTTTTGCTTAAGCCCAGACGGGTCGGCTGTGCATACTCAGAAGGACTGTGTCAAATTGAGTCACTGCACAAATCAAGATGGAAATTCTAAAGTTTAGTAAATTAAATAGAAACAACTACTCTACCTGGAAGATTTATGCCCAATCTCTACTAGTAAAGGAAGGTCTGTGGTCAACAGTTGAAACAGGGCTGGCAGCCGATGCTGATGAAGCCACTCAAGGGAGAGATAGTAAAGCAAAAGCCTGTCGTTATCTCATGCTTGAAGAAGACTTAATTAATGACGTCAGAGATAAAACGTCCGCCAAGGATGTGTGGGATACCTTGCAGAGATTACACACTCCTTCAACTGCTTTTGCAAAAATGTTATGGTCTAAAAGAATATACAGGCAAAAGATGGCTAAAGGGCAGTGTGTGATAGAGCATTTAAAAATAATGCAAGATTTATTTGTGCAAGCTGAACTGAGGGGAGTGCAAATTAGCAAAGAGCAGCAATGCTACATTTTAGTAGAATCGCTAGACTCTTCGTGGGACAACATAACGAACAGCTTGCAGAACTTGCCAGAAGCTGAGCTTAATAGAGACTTAATTGTGGCCAGAATACTGGAAGAGAACCAGAGAAGAATGTCTGAGCAGGATGACTCAGCAAGCTTAAAGACTGTGCCAAAACAACAAACAACTCCTGACTGGCCAACACAGGAGGAAGCAGCCTCTACAAGGGAGCAACGGAGGTGCTTTTATTGTAAGAAGATTGGTCATCTGCAGAGACACTGTAAACCTTTTGCAGCTGAGAGACGCAAGCAAGCAGAGAGCAGATGGCAGCCGCGGCAGTATCAAAAACAGTCCAGACCTCCATTTTTGAGGGACAGTGGTAATAAAAAGGGGTTTGCAACCATGATTAAGGAAAAACAAAATGCAAATTCTAAATGGCTAGTTGATTCAGGAGCCTCATCTTCGATGTGTAATGATATCAATTTAATAAGTAATAGAAAATCAGCTATTGTAAATGCTGTAGTTTTGGCTGACGGGAAAGAGCTAAGTACTGTAAATCAAATGGGTACTGTGTACATTCCAGGGCTAAAAGAGAATTTTAATGATGTCTTACATGTAAAGGAGTTAGAAAATAATTTGTTATCAGTAAGCAGATTAACAGAAAGAGACTACACAGTCATCTTTGAAAAGAACATGTGTAAGATAAAACTGAATGGGGAATTGCGTGGCATAGGTTTGAAAAAGGACAAACTTTATTATTTGGAGGACAATATTGATAGCTACAGGGTTGAAGAAGCTAATAACATAGAAAATATTCCAATCCACAAAGACTGCATACACGAGCTTCACAGAAAATTTGGCCATGCGAGCTTCAAATGTTTAAAGAATTTAATCAGTATGTGTCCAGATTTAAAAGTTACTGAATGCAAAAACCACTTAGATTGTACGGTATGTCAACAGGTAAAGGTCAGAGCTTTTCCAGTAGCTAAGAAAACAAAAAGAATTGCTCAAAGACCATTTCAGTATGTACATGCAGATGTTGCCCAAGCTAATTGCTTGTCCTTAGGGGGAAGCAAGTATTTCCTAGTAATTGTTGATAGGTATACAAGGTTTGCATTTGTGAGAATAATGAAAAACAAATCTGACGCTGGGCAAAGTTTAAAAGCATGGGTAAGAATGGTGGAAAGACAATTTGATAGCAGAGTAGGCACCATCATTACTGATAGAGGAGGAGAATTTTTAAATAATCAATTGTTTAACTGGTTTCAAAAGGTGGGAATAAGGCATGAAACTACAAACCCTGCTTGTCCTAGTGAGGATGGGTTAGCAGAGAAGAAAATACAAGATATAAAAAGAATTACTGCTTGTATGATGGCAGATGCAGGGGTGAAAGATAGTTTTTGGGCAGAAGCAACTTTGACTGCAATACATATCAGTAACAGATTGTATCATTCAGAAATTGAAGACATTCCCTACAGGGTATTGTATGGGAAAATGCCAAATTACAAGTACTTAAGGGTTTTTGGACAATTTGCTCATGTTTACACACCTGCTTGTTTCAGGAGGAAAGGAGAACCCAAAAGCAAAAGGCTTAGGTTTTTGGGGTATTCTGGAAATAGCTACAAGTTTCATTTGGATGGAAAACAAGTGCAGTATTCTAGGTCTGCAAATTTCGAGAGACATGCTGGTTGGGACAAACTGCATGCCAATAAAGAAGTGTTTTTGAGATTAGGGAGTTCAAATGAGCCAGAAGCACAAACTGAACCAACCTCAGGAAACGGAGGGGTTTCAGTTAAGCAGGAAGCATCACCTAGCAGCAGTGGTAGTTCTTCTGATGATGGGATAGCATCTAGGCCTACTACTACTCGAATGACTGAAGACAAGAGATTTAGTCATAGAACTACAACTCCTAGTAGAGAAAGTGAGGATGAAAGAGACAGAACAGCAGATTTTATTCCCAGGTGTAGTCATAGAGTTAGAAAGCCTCCAGATAGGTTTGTTGTGACAAAGGCAAGAGCTTGTTTAGCAGTAGAAGAGCCTGAAAGTTTTGAAGAATTGGAAAGTTATTCTAGTGAAGAACAGGAAAGATGGTTTGATGCAATGGATAATGAGTATGGTTGCCTGGTAAATAAAGATGTTTTTGAAATTGTTGACAGACCCAAAGACAAGAAAGTAATTGGTTGTAAATGGGTATACAAAAGGAAAGAAATGCCAGATGGAAGTATCAAATATAAAGCTAGGTTAGTGTCTAAGGGTTTTGCACAACAGCAGTATGAGAACTATGATAAGACATATTCTCCAACTGCAAAGCCAGAAAGTCTGAGAATGGTTCTAGCTGTAGCAGTAAAAAGGAATTTAGTTGTAGAACATTTTGATTTTGAGACAGCTTACTTGAATGCGGTTTTGGATGAAGAAATATTTATGGAACAGCCACAAGGTTTCGAAGAAAATGGTAGTCAGAGAGTATATAAATTAAAGAGAGCGTTGTATGGTTTAAAACAAAGTGCCAGAGCATGGAATCTGTGCATCAATGATGAGCTAGTTAAGCTAGGTTACAAGAGGAGCATTGCAGATGCTTGTGTTTATACAAAAGGAGACATAGTATTAGTGATTTATGTAGATGATTTGTGCGTAGCAGCAAAGTCAAAACAGGAAATTGAGTCAGTAAAAAGAGAATTGTCTGAGAAGTTTGTTTTGAAGGACTTAGGTGTATTGAAGTCTTATTTAGGTATTTGCGTTGAATGGACAGAAGAAGGACATTGTTTATTAAGTCAGAGAAATAAAATTGAAAGATTGATTGAAAAGTGTGGATTACAGAATGCAAAAATAGTAAGAGCTCCAATGACAACTGGTTTTGTGTCTGAGGAAACAACTAGAGCGTTTGAGGACAAGATTCTCTTCAGAAGTATAATAGGATCTTTACAATTCATATCTTGCCACACCAGACCAGACATTTCTTATGCTGTAAATGTATTGTCTAGAAGGGTTAATGATCCAAAAATTGAAGACTGGACAGCGGTAAAACATTTATTGAGATATTTGAAAGGAACCTTAGATAGGAAATTGATTATAAGAAGCAGTAGTTCAGATCTAGATTGTTATGTAGACAGTTCATTTGCATCAGAATTAGGAGACAAGAAGTCAGTTACAGGAATGATAATTAAATATAGTGAAAGTCCAATAGTTTGGAGAAGTAGAAAACAAACTAATGTAGCGATAAGCACAACGGAAGCAGAATTCGCTGCTTTGAATGAGATAGTAAATGAGGTACAGTGGATTAAGCAATTGCTAAATGATTTAAATGAAAGTTACAAGATACCAGTGGAAATTCTGGAAGATTCACAGTCATGCATAGCGATGGCTGAAACTGAAAGTTTGAAGAACAGAACAAAATATGTTGGTGTAAGATATCAAAATGTGCGAGACATGGTTCAAAAGGGTGAAATAGAATTGAGATATATAGAAACACAACACAACATAGCAGATTTGTTCACAAAAGCATTGACAGTAGAAAAACATGAAAGGCTGACACAAATGGTTGGAATGACATTGTAAGACACATACAATATTTTATTTCGGAGGGGATTGTTAAGGAAAATGCAACATGGGACATACAGTGAAAGAAATAAAATATGTATGTGAAAGTCACAATGACTAAGCAAGAGCAATTATGAAGCTACACAGGTGAAACTGCTAATGTAATCTATAAGTCCTGAGAGCCAAGGACAGAAGTACTGAATGCAGATTGGAAACACCTGAGAATCATTAAGTGTACAAGGTAAAATGTTGAAATACATGGGTTGGTCTTAAGTATGGGTGGAACTACGTGGACCAATCAGAATGGAAGTACACACCCACTGGGTGGAAACTAACTAGTGGGTGGTGATAAACAATGGCTATAAAATTGCAATGTTTGCCAATGTATTGTGGTTGAGTAGAGGTAGAGTAGTGTGTAGAGATTGTGATATAGTATATTTATATAGATGAATAAAAGTAGGTTTTATATAAAACTACTGAGTTGCCTGGGTGATTCCTGGAGACGTTTTGGAGACACCTGGAGAAGAGTGAGAAGGCTTGGAGAGTTTGTCAGGATCTTCAGCCTATTCTCTGAAACTCTGCTGCTTTGGAGGAAAGCATTAACCACTGATCTAAGCTGGTTGGCTCTGCTGCATAACAAGGTGGTGAGTTTGAGCCAGAGGTGAAGAGCTACAACTCCCATCATCCCTGACATTCTTAGGGTCAATTAACTCATGTAAGTCATTAGTCAGGCCCAATACTAATTCAAATATGATATTTCTCAGCCTTTGACCATTATTAAGATATTGGGAGCACCACCCAAAATTGCATGGTACTCTCCTTCAAATAAATTCCTCTTCACTTTCTGGAGTTATCCATGGTACTAAATATAGTTATTTTAGGTACTAAATTCTAGGTTATACTAGGTACACCAGTCCATTAATATCACATTATAGTGAATGCTGAAAAGAGAGGAGAGTGGAAATTCGTGGGAAAGGAAGAATCAGAAGGATTGTGCTGTTTACAAATCTGTAAGTCTCTTACGAGATCTGGAAATATTAACAACTATTGTTGTTGTTTTGTACCTTTAAGTCATTTTTAACTTATGCTGACTTGAAGGCAATCGTGTCATGGGGTTGTCTTGGCAAGATTTCTTCAGAGGGGGGTTGTCTTTGCCTTTCTTTGAGGCTTAGCAAATATGACCTGCTCAAGGTCAACCAGTGGGTTTCCATGGCTGAGTGAGGATTTGAACCCTGGCCTCCAGGGTCATAGGCCAGCACTGAAACCACTACACCACGCCTGGCTTTATTTTCCTTGAGGGATTCCATCGTGTACTCAAGAATGCTTGCAGAAATTTTAGTGTGGGCTACGCCATATGAAATTGTGGAGAATGTGTGGATATTGTAGGACTATATGTAGGACAAGAATGTCATGAATAATGTGTGCCACCCACCTCTGTTCTTCAGGTAGGTCTTGAAGAAAGGGAGTCATCCTGTTCCATAGGACCTGCTGGTAGGAACCCATGCAGGCAGAGTAGTTGGATATAAGGAAACTCAATGCCACAGAGGAATAGTTTCTTGCCTAGGGTGTCCAGCTTCTGTCCTTCAGGGTCAGAAGTGGTGGTCTGCGATCAGTGCTGACATCTCTGCTATGAAGCCTCAACCACTACCAAGTTTGGCTTTGGGTGCTCACAGAGCAATGCAATGTCCTCCCCACTGATCCGATAGAGCCAGTCAATGTGTTTCAAAGTGGATGGAAGTGAAGACAGATTCTCCCAGGATCCCTGGGTCAATTTCAAGAGAGAAGGAAGGGCAAGGATAATTGCAACAGGTGGAGCCTTAGACTTAATTCTGTGGTAGATAGGATCCACAGAATCGGGCTCCTTTTCTGGGATCTTCTAGTCCAGTGTGTGGGACATGCAGACCATCTGTTCTGAAAAGGCCCAAATGTCATCAATGGGGGATGAAAGTTATCACTGAGAAGATCAGGTGTAGGAGATGGGATGCATGACTCATAGGGAAATAAAGAGCAGCTAGAGGTACCGGAGGAAAATCTCAAATTCAAGCAACTCTGGGGCTGATGGTGCAGAAAGGTGGTCCAATGTGGCAGAGGAGGTGGAATCTCTCCTGACAGAGGAGGCAGAGGGCAATCTGTGGGCCTTGGACTGTCAGACTGGTTGTCCAAGGCACCGAGGAGGGATGTCCTGGGGCCACGTGGCTTCCAGCATCCCTCACAGAAGGCTTGCAATGAGGGAACTCCAATGTACAGGCTGATTCCGCAGCATGGTAGGACAGATGAGGGGGAGAGTGGTAATGCAGACGATCCCCAGGATCTTCGTGTGGAAAGTAGAGGCTGTGTCTCTGCTTGAAGGTTGAGGTGTGCACCCTAAAGGGAGAGGAAGGGAAGCCAAGAAAGGAACTACATGCCATGTTAAACGCCACATAAGTCTGCTCCCTGTCGAGCCCATGCATAGCAGGGGTAGGTGGCAGCCTTGTAGCAACAAGGAATCTGGATTGGGATGGAGAATACTGCCTGGTGGTCCCAGAATGGATGGTACCATAACCTTGGAGCTCCTCACAGGAGATGATAAGGATGGAGAGTAGGTCCACCTAGGGGAAGAGGCTGCTATCTCCCCTCAGAGAGCTGAACCATGTCCATGGAGGGGATCGGCATTGATTCTCGAACCAGCATCAGCTCTCAAACTGGGGTGGGAACACACATCACAGAGGTCACCGAAATGGACTTAGGGCGAGCCAAAGCACGAGTGTCTGGTCTTCTTCTTCTATTTTGACTTCTCACAACATGCTTGGAGGAGGTGGAAGAAGCAGACCCAGTTTGAAACAGACAGGTTGGAAGTCTCAGTTTCAGAGGCGAATTGGACCCAATGGTGCTTCGAGGTGGATTCGGCCATATGCCATTTCAAGGGGCTTCTCAATTTGGTGCAGGCCCTCTTATGTCTTAGAGATGGTTGGGTGGCCAAAACATTTGGAGACCTCAGTGACCCAGAGACTGTGGCCAATGGTGCTGCTTGTGGTAACAGGGCCTTCTTGTAAAGGAAGGACTCGAGATGTGACATGCAGTGTTTGCAGGCCTAAGGTGTAAAAGCCTTACAGTGGGCACAGGTGTCAATGTTGTGGGCCTCACCCAAACAAATGAGACATTTAGAGTGCCCATAAGAACTGGGTAGCTTTGCCTGACACACACTACACTGCTTGAAAGCAACAGATTTATAAGCCATTTACAGTCGAAAGAGTCGTCAAATAGTCCAAGATCATAACCCGAGTGAATAGAACATGGCCAAAGGAGTAAGAAAGAGAGTAGTCAGGGGCAGTCCAAAGTCAGTTGGAAGGAAGAAAGCAACCACACCAGAAGAGAAAGCGAAAGACAGTGTCAAACCAGTCTGGAGCCAAACGTAGGAGAAGAGTGTGATGCTAGCATGGCGGACAAAAAGGAACTGAGGGGGATAAGCAGGATCACTTCAGAGGGACCATTAGGGTGGGCAGAGCTACCACCAAAAATCTGTTATATAACTATTTTAGAAGGTTCCGTGTGCACTGGGCAGGCACAAGAATAACCCACTTGTGTGGATACACAGAGACCACGAAGAACCAAAGTGAATAATCAGTTTATGTATCTCTTTGCAGTACCTGATTCCCTACCATCCGGCACAGCCGTTAGGGCAAGGAGCCTATTTATAGCCTGCAAAGAGTTGGAGACCCAGATTGAAAGGTCACTGGCATGCGCTGGCGATGAGAAATGAGGGGTGGGGCTGGAGGCTATTTAAGTCCCTGCCACCCCTCGTCTCTTCCTCTTTCAGGATTGCCGAGCAAGAAATTCACTTGGAGTGCAAGCAGCAGGTGATTGGAAGGGGAGCGACCAGTGTGGGAGTGAGCAGCAAAGAGGAGCAGAGGAACAAGAGTGTGTGAGTAAGAGGCTTGGGGCAGCACGGCATGGGGAACATGGATGTTGCCATCAGAACCAGGGAGTCAGGCTTGCGCAGGCAAGGTCATGGGGGCCTAGCCTCCAGACCTGCCTCCGGTTCCAGGGTATGTGTGCCCGGGCAAGGGTGGTGGTGGTTCTGGGTGGATGCACAATCGGGCATGGGCTGAGCCCTTGGTGAATTAAAAGGCACACAGAATGGCTGCTTCTTTATTGGTGGAATGGATTGGCACTCAGCTGACCACTGTAGGAGCGGGACTCACTGCTGCCATTTCTGGGGGCTCTGGGGAGGGCCTTTGGACAGCACACATGCAGTGTGGCCTAGTCAGGCCCAGGGGGCATTCTCGGCCAGCTTTCCAGCAGGGAGGAGAGGATGAAGTGGGCTTCCACGTGGCCTGGCGAAGTTTATTCAAAGAGGCCATGTGTGATCCCTAAGCGGGCCGGGAATGTTTTTGGGTGTGGGTAGCCCATGGCAGGGCCTTTGTGGGGCCCGGGAGCCTAGGCACTCAGCTCAGCCCAGCAGGCCTGTGCTGGGAACCTCGAAGGTTGGGCCTTCAGGCATATGGCCTGCAATCTGCAGGCAGATTGGCCTTCAGCCTAGTGGGCCTATAGGGCTCGTAGCCTGCTAGAGGGCTGGGCCTGGGCATAGTGGGCCCTGCTGCACTTGGGCCCTTCCTGGGGATTTGGCATACAGGCTTGGACATACAGTCCAGGCATATTATGCCTTCAGGCATAGGGCCTGCAATCTGCAGGCAGATTGTCCTTTGGCCTAGTGGGCCTGCAGGGCTCATGGCCTGCTAGAGGGTTAGGCCTGGGCCTAGTGGGACCTGCTGCGCTTGGGGCCTTTCTGGGGGGTTAGGCCCACAGACTTGGGCATAGAGTCCAGGCATATTGGTTTTGGGCCTAGTCAGGCCAACCTGGCTTGGGGCCTATTTAGAGTAGTGGTCATTGTTTTTACATAATAATAATAACAACAATAATGCCAACAATACTTACAATATTTGCTCAATAACTGATATATCCACTGTACTGGGCCAATAGGTGGCAATCAGTGGGTGGATTACAGTGGATTGTGCTCCCTTGGTGCTTAAGCATCATGCAATAATATACTGTTCTTGGTCTAAAGTTGGGTTATCATGCCATCTAAAAAAGGAAAAGGGGTGGCAAGCATGAGGAGGGGGATCAATTACCCAAGGGGTTTTGGGTGCCAGTCCAGTGCACAAACTGTGATATTCAAGTAAAAAAGGTAAGGTGGCTAATGAAATTTTGGCTCTCCTAGGTGCTTTGGAGAAGACCATCAATGCAAGGAGGGGGATCCAAGCCTGTGGAAGGTGATACCAGCTCAGCTGTGCCACCAGGGAGGACACCGGACCCACCACCAGATGCAGTGGAGACTCCAGGACTGCCAGGTGAGTCGCCAGGTGATGCAGTGCCTCTCTCTGCAGGGTCGTCATGACCATGGGTGCCACACACCAATACACCACAAGCTTTTGGTTCACAGGCCACATATTTCAGCTGGCCCATGTCTCAGCAAGTCCTTAACTGCGCCCCACCACAATGGTCCCCTTGGTCACCATATGTACTGGGATGTTGGGAGGGCCGCAAGGTGGAGATCAAGCTTTGCCAGGCACTTCACAATGATTGGGTTACAAGGCAGTGGCTTATTCTGTCATCCCTTTCGGGGAGATGTCCCTGCCCTTGGGTGACCATTTGCTGCAGTCCACCAGGGACAAGATTCTGAAGGGGGAATACATGGACGTATTCTCCCTTTTGTATAAGGAACTGGAAAATAAAGATTGGAAGGGTTTAGATGAGAAGGAAAAGAAGATAAAGAAGAGGAAAGCAGATAGAAATTGAACTAACTGGCTATCAGGTTTTTTGATTTTTGCAGGGGAAATAGTGAAGGCTCAACCCCTGCATGTGCCCCCCCGTTCCAATATTTAGATATTATACATAGGGCCTATATAGATTTTGCCAGGCCGGTCTGGCTTCTGTACAATGAAGCCTTTTGTATGTGGGGGCAATTTACCCAACCCTTAGGTGGGATATGATGTATCCCCAATTATGGATGCAGTTGATGACCCTGGCCCAGACAATCCAGGGGGAACAGATGTGTAGTGGCCATTTGGTAAGCAGTTCGTCAATGTCTATCAGAGCCAAAAATTATTATGTTGGGAGTTTAGCTCCCAAGGTACCTGTAACTGGAATCCCTGCAAGTTTAGCCATGAGTGCTCTATTTGCGGGGCTTCTCATTCATTTTGTAACTGCAACCAAGGTAGAGGACAGTTCAGGGGTAGCAGGGGTGCCCCAGGATCAGGTATGGGTGGCAGCAATGCAGGCCAACCTCAAAAAGGGTCCCATCCCAATTACAAGGGACGTTTTTGATAGGTGGCTAAGGCTTTATCTCGATAGGCGGCAGCCAATTATTTATCCCTGGGGTTTAAGTTGGGCTTTAGGATCCTTTTTCAGGGAGTTAGGCGCCCCTTCATGACATGCAATTTACAGTCAGTTTGGGGCAATGAATCATTAGTCCAGGAGAAGATCCGCAAGGAAGTTTCCAAGGGATGGGTGGTTGGGACATTTTCTAAACCCCCGTGCCTAATCTTAGGGTCTCACCACTTGGCATCATCCCTAAAAAGGCACTGGGGGAATTTAGGCTTATTCATGTCATACCCGAGAGGCGAGTCAGTGAATGATTCTATCCTGTTGGAGCTATGCACGGTGAAATACACATCTTTTGATGTTGCCATTAGGGAGGTCCGCCGACATGTGCTGGGAGCTGAGTTGGCGAAGCATGATATTAAATCAGCATTTCACCTTCTCCCCGTTCATCAATCAACAATGTCAGTTGTCTGAAGCCAAGATTTTAGAGCTGAAGGAAGGGTTTCCTTAATTAGATCAAGATCTAAAGCTACCCTTAGGGAATTTCAGGTTCTTATTGAACTCCTGGACTTTGTCTTCAAGGTAGTTGCACCCAGTAGGAAATTTTTCCACCAGTTATGTGATGTCATTAGGGGGTGGCCTTTCCTCATTATAAACTTTGGATTACTTTGAATATAAGAGACGATTTGGGGGTTTGGCAGACATTTTTTTCTGATTTTAATGGCATTTCATTCTGGTGCGAGGAAAGGAAACTCCAGGGTGCACTGCAAATTGCTTCAGATGTCCTGGGGTCCATGGGGTTTGGGGTTTATTTTGGTGGACACTGGTGTGCCAGTAAATGGCCACCAGAGTGGCCATCATCAGATATTGCTGCGGATATAACCTTCTTGGAAGTCTTTCCAATTTTGGTTGTGTCCACCATTTGGGCTGAAGAGTTGTCAAATTCAGCTATGTACTTTTGGCAACCGTTCAGATAATAAATACCCTAACCAAAAAATCCCCACAGGTAATGACATTAGTGTGGGCTTTCACCTTGCAGTGCCTAAAGTACAATATTTTATTTGTTGCACAGCATGTGGCGGGCATTAATATTGGAATTGCTGATGCTCTTTCCTGTATGCAGATGGAGGGCAACAAGATGCCACTCAGCCTGTGGCAGCTTGGGAAGCCAAGATTTGGCAGCCCCTAGGTATATCAGTAGCACCTAGTGCTAATACAGGGTATGCTAGGGTTTTGCAAGAGTTATTTTTCAAGTTTAGGAACAGGAGGGTTACTGTCCGGCTGTTCCTGTTCCTGTGACACAAATATTACAATTTTGTGTGTATCATATCACAAAGGGCTAGCTCCCCAATCTATTAAAACTAAGCTGTTGGCTATAGCATTATGGCTAAAGGCCCAGGGGGCAGTGGACAGCACTGGAAATTTCCGTATTCAGAAAGCAGCAATACTTACGGATGCTAGGGGAAAAGCAGAGTCCGTTGTTTGTCCATGCAGATTTTCCCCCTTTAACAAGGTATCAATTTTGGACCATGGTGACCAAGGCCTAGAACAAACTTGGTTTGTATGGTGTCCACTTTGAGACCTATGACTTTCATATAGGGGCCGTATCCACAGCAGCAGCAATGGGCATGCCTCTGGCATCGATACAGTGGATTGGACGTTGGCAGTCTTCCACTTACCGGAGATATATCCAACCAATCTGTTACTAACATGTTTTCTTCCCCTTTTGTCTTCCAGATTTTAGACCACTGATGGTGAGACGCCGGGTGCTGATATGTGGTCACAGTGTGGTCTACTGGGTGGGGCGGCAGGCCCGGTTGTGCCATTTTGGACCTCACCTCAGTTTGGGAGACAGGGTGAACATAGAGTGGTTGGAGAAGAGGGGACTTCACTGGCATGGCCTTATGCTGTTGCTGTTTTGGGAGTACCAGGTGCTTCTACCAGATGTTCTCATTCTCCACTTGGGTGGGAATGACTTGGGCCTTTTGAAAGGAAAGGCATTGGTCATACAGGCAACATGTGACATGGAGGTTATCAGGTCATGGTGGCCTGCAGTCACTCTCACGTGGTCAGCCATTTTGCCCAGGCAACTGTGGCATGGGGAAGGGGAACCCTTTTTAATTGATAGAGCCCAATGTTGGGTCAATAAGCAAATCCAAATTTTTTTGGATAAGGGATGGGAATTTACTTACCATACCCAGCCTTAATGTTTGAGAGGCCCTAGCTCTACAGAGCTGATGGGGTTCATCACTCGGACACTGGGGATTTAACATTCTTGGGAGATCTTTAGCAGGGGCTGAGGAACTTCTTAGATGAGCTAGTGAGGGATTAAGGGACTAAGAAGACACTTGCCCCTTATATATGGTGGGGGAGGCATAGATTCTGGTGTGCACCTATTGCACTGATTTCTGTTAAGGAACAGTCTCTGAAAGAGTCACCTTAGGTCGTATGACATGGGAGAACAGAAGGAGACCTACCCTGGGGTTGTCCTGAAGGATAATCCCCTCATCTTAATCCATACAAATTGGGTGAGGGACTTTTGGGTTGACCTTCCAGATGTGAGCCAGCTGGAGAGCAACTGCAATCATTGGGGTTACTCAACAGGGCTCAGGTGTTTGTCCAGGGAAGCTGGGGGGTATAAGTCCAGGGGGACTAACCACCCCAGCTGCTCCCACATTATGTTGCCTTCGCCCGCTGAAGAT
This sequence comes from Gambelia wislizenii, assembly GCA_030847615.1. Classification (NCBI taxonomy): domain Eukaryota; kingdom Metazoa; phylum Chordata; class Lepidosauria; order Squamata; family Crotaphytidae; genus Gambelia; species Gambelia wislizenii. Next base: position 187,899,451 of record JAUMIR010000003.1, on the reverse strand, counting down.
TTAGAGGGTATTAAATAGGTAGGGTTAAATAAAGACACTTTTATTTCACCCCATATCTTGTGTGTGGACTCGTTATTTCTCTGAGTCAGTCTATAAAGAAAATATAAGGTTTTTTAAAAAAATTTGCTTCATTGAATAACTGTACAGTTTATCAGAAAAAGGCTGAGTAGAATATTAGGTTACACAAACTACATGATCAATCCTGCAAATACAGCTTCATCAGAATCATGCCTTCTTCTGCATGTTTAGCATACTTTTATGCTCACTGGTTACAAAACGGTAACAGCCATTTCTAGAATCAGCACAAGTTATGAAGGCATTTGCACAAAATTAGTTTCACTTTGAATAGAAGTCTCTTACTTTGTTCAGATTATTAAGGAGTTTTTTTCCCTCCCAGGTGGAAGCAAAGTTGACTTCATGTTTTTGCACGTTTGGTGGAAACTTCCAAGGAGCTGAAATTCATACAGGGTGAGAGTGTGTAAAGTATTATTCACATCCTTACAGCATATATCACAGAGGCATGTATGTCTCTGTTTAATAACTCCATTTATTCTCATGGTTGGCCTTAGGTCTGAAAAATAGTTAAACTGAAAACTGAAAATATTTTAATAGCAGAATTCTATTTATACATAACCCCCCCCAAAAAAAAGTCTGCTATGCTCTAAAGGACCTAATAAAACCACATCTTAATAAATAAATCTGTTTAGCATTACAGCTTCAGTACCATTAATCTGGCTTGTTTTGTGGAACCATAACACTAAGAAAATTCAGACCCACCAAAGCTTCCAATTGTTAGAGAGAAAGAGAGAGAGAAAGAGAGCACCAGACACATTTTGTTTCCTATGTATATGAGGCAGGTGCTACAAATCTTTCTGCCTACTCAAATTATTGTTCCTTTTAAAAAAATAGAATCTACATCAATAGGACATTTTTTTTCTTAAAAAAAATCAATGACTTAAAGTTACTCTAGTTTCTGTCATGTCTTTCCATGTACTAATGTATCCCCCTCAGGCGATGTGCTTCTTCAATATGATCAAAGAAAGGAAAAAAGTCCATTCAAAGAAACTGAGTAGGCAAGCAGGCAGGAGTCCTTTCACTCTTTGACAAGTATATGAGGCTTTGCAGCATGTGTTCACTACTTGGGTGACCCAGCAAGTGGAATATAGCCTACCAGCCACACATGGCACAGACAAATTCAAAAGGTACAGATAATTTGAGGAATGTTGCAGAGTCCTTCTTATAACAGAAGAACTCTTTTACTGTTATAAATTGAGTTAAATTCCCTAACTGCATTTATTTGAATTTTTTTTTAAAAAAAACTATTTGATATATATCCCCTCCCTGAATTGAAACACAAAGCAGTAGAAAGCCAAAGATGACATTCTGTCTTGGACAGTGTTCCTATTAGTGATGGGTAGCAGACCAGTCCCCAGAAATATATAGGGATGCACATGCCCAGTTTTTAGCTGAGTCTCTCCCATCTCCAAGTACCTATATTGTATGGCACAAAAAGCAATGTTTTTATGCCATCGTGGTTTGGATCCTAATTTGAAAACAATAGAACAGGTTAGTAATGATTCCAGGACCATTGATTCTAGGACCACTTCAGGATGAGGAAAATATCATGTGGCTCTCCAGAATAAACTCAATTTGGACAAGAATAAAATCTGGAACATTCAGAGGACTTTATCAGACATGTGAAAAAACACGTCAGAAAAATGCAACAAGAACACAAATGGGCAAAATTAGCAGACGAGGTCATCTTTCAGCCATTCTGGGGGCGTAGCACAGGTGTGAATAAGGGACCACTTTATACTGACAGCTTAGCCTGTCAATAAAAAAGTGATGCCTCATCTGTACCAGCACTTTGCCCTGGGTATGGCTGAGGACACTGGCATCTGAAAATGTCATCCTTTGTGTACACTTCCCATCCTTATGACATGATGTGGTTTTGTATGGTATTTCCCCATGTCTGATAAAGTCCAGGCATGTTATCCTCATCTGGAGGGGCTCTTAATCATAATGACATCAGACCATTCTCTTATTTCACTGGGCACTTCCAGCCAACTGGAGTGCTGGGTCATTCCACACATGACCTAATTTAAATTTTATTGCTGTGTGTAAGTTCTCTTTTAAGTTTGAGTCTCCATCTTTACTCCATCTTAAGCCAGCTTTCCTGTAACCATGCCATGATGTTTCACCATGCAGCCTTCTACCGCTGTAGGATGGATGAGTTTTCCTACCCTAAATACACTTAGCCAGTTAGGAACCTTTTTTAAAGTTTGTTTTAGTATGTAGATTGAGATTGATATACCTTCAGTAAACTTTTGATTTGCATTTTAAACTGACTCCTTTGTTTTGTAATGAGTCTAATTTAAGTGGGTGATCACAGACCTCTAAACACACTTTTTAAATGTTAATTGAGCTTTACCAGTCTGCATTCCTAAGTTGCACTCTGCATGAAGTTAAAAGTAAATGAATGATTTTTAACTCTCTTTTTTAAAGAAGATAATTTCTTGTTGCTTTTTAAAAGGACTAGATCCTGGAATTTTTAATACAATTTTATTTTTTAGACTCATTACTCCTACAAAACCACCAATGAATGCCAGGTGCTTTAAGCTATGAAATTTATAGGCTCACCGTAAGTCAACCTGAAAGTGTATACTCAGTGTGAAGTCGATACAGAACTTTCTTCACATGTCTTGAGTTCATGGGTCTATGACTGCAATAAAGCATGATGATGATGAGAAGGAGGATGACACATTTTTGAGCAACAAATTGTGTCAAACATTTTCAAAGTGTGAAAGCTGAGAATCATATCCATTTCTATAAGTATTCACAAGAAACTGAATTTCCCAAGCATCCCCAACACAGCAAGCAGTTAGGGAGAGCTGGGCTCTGGATGCATGTTATTTGCATTTTGGAATAGTCTCAAAAGCTTCAGTATTTCCTTTGCAAGGCATTTCAGCTAATATTGCTCTGCACCTATATAGTTTTCTATACAAATTGATAATCTCATTAAAATATATTGAAATATAAACTTTTCTGCATATTACAGTTACAGGTATACTGTATATAGTACTGCAAATTGGAGCATGACCCAGCCATGATGAAATACTTTGTTTTAAGAGGAGCTAGTTAAATATACATTTATCTCTCCATCCAAATTAAAAAAATAAATAAATCTCAACTTAGCCTGGCTTCCATCTCTACTTTGTAAAATATAATTACAATATAAAACATATGTTTAACATTACTTTGAGGAAAAATTCTAATTTCTGAAAACATTTCCCCCTTCTCTTTCTTTAAATTAAATCATATAAATTATAAATTTTAAAACATGAGCAGGCACTAAAAGAAAACCCAAGGCAGATGTTGAGAAAGAAAACACATCTGTGGTCCTGAAAAGAAAGTGTGTATCTGACAAATTGCACAGGCACGTTATTATTTCATAAAGAAAACTAAGAACAATATAATCATTTTAAAAATGCAGGAAAGTGCCTAGTTCCAGTAAATCAAGAGATTGCAACAATATTATATTTGAGGAATATATTTTAAACATATTTATGGAGAAATATTTTTTCCAGCAAGCTGCTCACATTAATAATCTGACTTTATCATTAATTTCAACTTTATATTTACAGTTGAATTAACTATAATTCAGGGATGACCAACTAGCAGCTAACATGCAAATCCAGCCTCAAAGAGAATTTATCAGGGCTTTGGGGCCCAGATGAATTTTAATCAAGATATGATAAAAATGGTCACGTATCAAGAAATGGGCTTTCAAACTGTAGGGAATAAATATATTTCATTTTTTATAGCTAAATCCTATATGTGTCTCCTCAGAAATAAGCCCTATTCAGTTCATTTGAACTTCCCCCCACTTTGCTTTGTCTTCAGTCATTTTCAAGAATTTCATGGCCATATAGAGTAAACATATGAAGAGGGGACCAATGCAAGCCTTGACACCTTCATCTCTCATCCTGCTGCCCTCTTAGATATAGAGGGTGACAGCCAGATTTTCCAGGGGCCCTTTCAAACTACACAGTTATAGGACAATGATTCTGTTTTAACTGGATTCCATTTTAATATACAATATTTCATGTAAACATCCTATGCCATCCTGGGATGTGCAGATTAGTTAGGAATATTTAGAATTCACATCCAGAGAAGTATAGTGCTTCTTCAAACTACACGTCCAGGATTCCTTGGAGTTGTAATCCAGAAATAACTTTTTTCACAATCTGGCGTTGTTCTCTCTCCTCCCCACCACCATTTGGGAAAATAATATGGTTGGAAAGAATATTCAAAAATATTCTTAAAATGGTTTAAAACATATTTCTCAAGTTTCAGGAAACCTTGACAAGTATAATCCTGGAATGATGAAAATATTCACAGTTTGAATCTTCACAGACTCATTCTTTGCAAATTTTGCATGTGGTTGTTTTGCATAGAAAACAGCAATTTCCGCACAGGGAAGTGTTTCCCAAGAAGAAAATAAAATAATAAAAAAATGTGGTTTTCCATGCAAAACAATCATCTGAAAATTTTGCACAGAATAAGCAATTAATTGTGAGTAGTTTTTGAAAACAAATACTTTTTTTTTCACTGAGAGCTTGGTATTCCTGATGATGTAGGGCTTTTGCCTCATTCTGCCTCTAGGCAGTTCTCATGACTCCTGGGGCAAAGACAGGGCTAAGATGAGGGAAGATGAGGTAGGCCCGATAAACTGTTATATTAAAATACCAGCTTTAATCCATTCCTGCCAGGAAAAAATGTATTCGGCCCTGGGAAACTGCAGGAGTCTGTTGCGGCAAGCCAGCCCATCGCTGAAGCTGCTGGTTTCCCTTGCTATCTCTGAAGGCAGAAAGGTGTCCTGTAGCTTGTGACCAAGGCTGGTCACATGCAGGCAGCCTTTGTCACATGTTGTAGGCTGGTTTCCTACATTCAGAAAGAGCAAGGGAGACTTCGGTGGTGGCTTCAGCAATGGGTTGGTGTACCCATCTGGAGTTCCTCCCATTCCATCCAGGTAACAGAAGGAATGTGCCTGATCCATGGAGTACCATGTTATTGACAGTGGGGAGCCAGGATATGCCAGTGGGGAGCCAGGATATCCTGGCTCAGGTAGACAAGCCCAGAATTTGCCCCGAGAGGCCAGCCTGAGACTCAATTGCTTCTCTGCCCTGTGTGCCTCCACTCAGTGTCTTGGAGACCTGGTTTATTCCTGAGGAGGGGGGACCACCCACACCAGGCCAATTACCCAAAGAAGCAAAAATATTGCTTATCTCTGGATTAACTTTGCTGTTAATGGGCATGCTATGTGTTTTGGTGCTATTTACTTCCTCAAAGCACTGCTACATCTGACCTCTCAGAAGAATTCAAAGAGGCATCTATGCTAGGGAGAACAGCTGTTCTTTTTCTCCCCTGCTTTCATAGTCAGATGGTACATATTTTATTGTCCAATAAGCCTTCCATCGAGAAGCAACACTAAAGTTAAAAAACAACATGATAAAAAATTGTTCTATAGACCCAGAAGAAGTCATCAAAATGAATTGTTGTAGGTACTTTTCCAGAATCTGCCTCTCGTAAAATTCTAGACTTTTATTTTGATATTTTTATAAGCCTTGTTGCTCAATACCTCTTCGTTCTGACTTCATGATAAGCTTTGGCAAAGGACAATCTGCTCTGGACATTTGTTATGGCAACTACCAGGCAAGTCTTTGTAATGCACCTTTGGATAGGATTCAGAGTTCTTTTCAGATGCACCTAATGGTCTGTAGGAAGTTCTGCTTTCCCTTTCTCTGCTATTATTTGTTAAATCCCCTCTCCTGCCACACTATTGTAATGACTATCTATTTTTAAAATTCTTCTCCAAGGTAAAGTAGGATTTGGCTCTTTCTTTTCTTTTCTTTTCTTTTCTTTTCTTTTCTTTTCTTTTCTTTTCTTTTCTTTTAAAAAATCCCAGCCTCATTGGATCTGTGCCCTGATAATCATGTAATTTATTGATCTAAATGCAGTTAGCAGTTACATATGATAAACAGTATGTGCACTAGCAATTTAATGGTTTCTTACAGGGGTGTTGGTGTTGGTGGTGACAGGTAAGTAAATAGATATGGTCAAGCATGTAATAGGCTGCAATACATAAACAGTAAACTATTTATGGTCATAAGATCATTGACAGAAGTCCTGTTGCATGTCTGACCACCCATTCCCCATTAGACTATGGCAGTAGGTACCTGGGACAGGGATTTATCAGTAGAAACACCCCATATGTCAAAATCCCATCTGATGGAGATCAGGTTGACTCCATGCTTTCTGAGTTTCAAATGGGCAATGAAAATTGTGCTATTTTGCTTGGTCTTTGGATTTTAAAATTAGAGGTGTCTGTGCTGGATTTTTTAAAAGTTGTTTTAGAGCTATTTTTAAAGAGAAGTCTGTGTTTCAGTTGGGATTCATTCATTCATTTATTGTTTTCAAAATGTATTTCACCATTGTGCATCACCTCAGATGGGTCAAGAGGTACTAAATAAATGAGAACAACAACAACAGCAGCAGCCGCAACAAGAACAACATAGTTTTGTAGCTCTGAATTAACTGCTTACTTCTTAAGTTAGTTGTACAAGACATTTTGCAAACAAAATTACTTGGATCAGCTCCAACTGGTAGTTGAAATTGGTCCAGTAGCTGTAACACTGACTCCTGACAAGTATTGACAAGTTTCCAACATTACATTTTTTGTGTGCAAGATTCTGGAGCATGTGGTGTCTTCCCAACTCTAGGGGTTTCTGGATGAGATGGATTATTTTAGTCTGGCACTATCAGACAGAGATGGCTATGATCACCTTGATGGATGACCAATATGAGGAACTGGACAGGAGTGTGTATCTCTGTTGGTGCTGTGCTTCACAGTGGTGTTCAATAACATGATACTCTTCATGCTCACATCACTCTCTGGGTTGGGACATGGATGTATTGTTTTACACTTGCTCCAGTTTTTCCTGGAGGGACACATTCAGAAGGTGGTGCTGGATTATTCCTGTTCAATATTCTTGCCATTGGTCTGTGGGGTCCCTCTGATTTCTGTTTGGTCACTAATGCTCCCACTGGGAGAAGTTGTCTGGAGATTTGTGGTTCATTGTGATCAATGTGTGAATGACACTCAGTTCTTCATCTTTGTGTTTAATGCAAAGGAAGTTGTTTTGATAACCAATCAATATCTGTTGTCAGTAACACAATGAATAGTGGTGAACAAACTGACACAATCCAGACAAGACAGAGGTGCTCCTTGACAATCAGAAGGAAGATCAGAGAATAGGGATTCAATCTGTGATGAATGGGGTTACTCTCACCCTGTAAGCTCAGGTTTGTAGCTTGTGTGTACTCTTGAACTCATCCCTGACCCTGGAGGCCTAGGCTGATTTAAGGCCTCTATGACTTAGACTGTAGAGATTATCAGACGTGGTGGAACACAGCAAAAAACGACAGTCCAAACCATGTCAGAAGAATGGGAGAAGAACAGAAAGGGCGACATTATCAGATGCCTGCATCCTCAGCTGTTCCCAGAGTGTAGCACTGCCATGGATGAGGCTTCCCTTTTTTATTATCAGGGACAAGCCACTAATAAAAAGGGATGACTTACTCATGGGCACATTATGTCCCCAGGATGCTGATTTTCAAAGAGGGCTTCCTTTCCACCCACCACTCTCCCAGGCTCATCTGGTGGGGACCCGAGAGCTTCACAGTAGATACTCCTACTCTATGGAACTCCCCCCCCCAAAAAAAGGATCAGCTGATCCCCTCTCTGCTCTCTCTCTCTCTCTCTCTCTCTCTCTCTGTCTTCTTCTTCTTCTTCTTCTTCTTCTTCTTCTTCTTCTTTGTGAGCATATAAAGACCTCCCTATTTAAACAGGCCATGGACCATTTGGGTCCTGTGAAACCAAAAGATATCTCATCATCACACTGACCACAGGATGCCACTGCTCATGGGCCAACTCAATTGATCCCCACAATGGCAATGGTATGACCTGTTGGGGCATGGGGAATGAATGGAAGTAGTTTGGGTTTGGGCACTGGACAATATGTCATAGGTCTCCAGAACTTTTTATTTTCTTCAAAAGAAACTGCTAAAGAACAGTAGTACCATTTCTCGCTTGGGAATGGAGGAACAGGGAGTGAAAAATCTATTTTATATAGGTAGTGCCAATTAAGGTGATGTGGTCTGCTTCACATCTTGGCCATTGACAAAGCAAGTATGGGATCATGCACAAAGAGACCATAGTGTAATTTGACATCTTCTTTTGTTAAGCAGGCTGACAGTTCTTGGGATAGGCACCCTTGCCACATGGTGACATATGGAGAAATTCATTAGTATAAAGCTGGAAATTTCTTAAATTGACTGCTAATTATAGAAATACTAAATCAAATAAATCAATTCATCAGCTTTGGATAAATGAAAATATCATTAAACACCCACAACAACTGTAGCTGGACCTTTACTTTAATGGCTACTGCATCCAATTTTTAATTGATTGTGAAGGTTTATTACAATATTAACTTGATATAATTTCAACTATATATATCCCCATAGGATCAGAGCTGATACTCTGATTTGACAACAGTTTAACTGTAATAACAGAAAATCTGATCTATTTACTTCTAATTCCCAACACTTGAGAATAGAGTTATTCCCACCACCCCCTTACTCAGGAATCCTTATCTCAGGAGTGGGAAACCTTAAGTTACCTTTTCAGACACAGTCAGAAAGGCTGCCACTCCATCTTCAGCTTCATTTACAAGATGAAGAAAGATGCTGATAAAAGATCTACTAAGGCAACCCATTAGGGAATGAAAGATTGAACAAAGCTGAAGTGCCAAAATGGAAAAGGGACATTTGCTCAATCCAAATTTGGATTTCACAGCATATACTTCACACTTTGGTGAAGAACTCTGAATATCACATCTGAAATGTACACAAGAGAGCCTCACCTAGTTCTATTGAGATGCTTGCACAAGGAAGGGCTAAAAGTGGCATATGCAAAATGCAGTCACAGGACATCTGAATGGATTATCGTGTGTGTGTGTGTGTGTGTGTGTGTGTGCTTGTGCCTTCAAGTCACCCTTATGGCTTATGATGACCCTGTGAATTTCACAGGGTTTTCTTAGGCAAGTAATACTCAACAATGGTTTTTGCCATTCATTGGCAGTCTCCCATCCAAGTACTAACCAGAGCTGACCCTGCTTAGCTTCCAAGATCAGACAGGATCTGGAGCCTTTAAGATATCATATAGGCATCATATAGCACTGGTCTTAAAGGAGTTATATGGACTGCTAATTAGCTTCTGGTCTGATTTCAATGTGCTAGTGATGATATTTAAAGCTCTAAATGGTTTGAAGCCATTATACTTATAGGAGAGCCTTTCCCTATATATACTTATTCAAGATCTAAGGTCTGCAGAAGGGGGCCTCCTCTGTGTCCCACCAATAGGGGCAATATAAAGTAGGGTGGATATGAGAGAAGGGCTTCTTGTTCGTGGCATCACAGTTATGGAATGCTTCCTCCCTCCCAGAGGTCTGATTGCCACCAACATTGGTTTCTTTCCTGCAGCAAGTCAAAACATTTTTAAAAAATAAAAAAAAATAAAGCCTTCATGGAGTAATTAATTCATTTCAAAGCATACTTGTACATGGTTTTACATTGTGGTAGCTTTTAAAGTTGTTCTAACTTCTGTTTCATTTAATCTGTTTTGATCTTGTTTAAATTGTGATTTTAATCTGGAAGTATTTTATTGCAAGATTTTAAATCTGGAAATATTGTTTAAATTTACACTGATAAAGGGTGGGATAGAAATATTTTAATAGTAACTATAATAAAAACAATATGCATGAAAGTCCTGCTCAGGTCATCCCCACATACATGGGTATTTATACATTTGGCTGAAAGCACTTACAAACCTCCTTCCAATGGTGAACCTTGATAAGGCAGGACAAATGGTAAGACTCATTTCTAGACCAGACTTTACCAAAATTCACAAAATACAAATATGAGAGAAAAGGAAATCAACAGATTTGCCTGTTCTTATCACATAGGTTTTCTGACTGTGATGAAGTTTATATATGTCATACATTGGCTAATTTATTGACACTTGATGAGGTTAGCAGTAGACCCAGACTGCCCCAAAAATAAGGACTGAGCAAAGATTTGCTCAAAACCTAATGAAGAGGTCTTTCCAAATTTCCCAAAGACATTCCCAGGTAGTATTTATGTGGAACTCCTCCCCCCCCCCGCCCACCAGTCAGTGAATTAGAGTGGAAATGTGCTAATTCTCCTGGACACACATAGGACTTTTTCGGACGGTGATTTGTAACACAAGCAAGCTCATCCCTGTTGCGAGGCTGCTGCGTGGCGGGGGGGGGCATTTCAGATGACACTGTCCCCCTGCCGATACTGTTCCGGAAGAGCTGGGAGGCTGCAGCACCATATTTGGCCATTTCCTAATCACGGAAGTTGATCATGATTAGGAAATGGCCAAATATGGCACTGCAGCCTCCCAGCTCTTCTGGAACAGTATCGGCAGGGGGACAGCATCATCCAAAATGCCTCCCCTGCCGCACAGCAGCCTCGCAACAGGGACGAGCCTGCTTGCATTACAAATTGCCATCCAAAAAAGTCCATAGAACTGAAACATTCACTAATTCAATCTGGTGATCGTAAAACTCATTACTCTGCAAACTGTTTTTTATTCACACCTTGGTATTTATACCAGGTATATATAATCTAAGGCTGTGCTTATTTGGTTGCCTGATGTAGAAAACTAACAATTTGTCTCTTAGCATGCCAGGAACTAGCACCTTATTTGTGCCCATTTACCCCTCCTTTCCTGGAAATGCAACAGTGACTAGCAGCAGATTGTTTGTGAACCAGTACTGCTCATCAACCATCACTTTGAATAGCACTAATCTAGAAGCTTAAGACTGACAACCCAGAACATTTGTATGTTCTGTTCTGTGGTTGCCAAAAGCAGTCTATGAGGTCATAACATGGAAGAAACCTATTGCAAATAATGTAACATAATTAAAGACTTGCAGGATGTTTTTTTAAACAATATCATGGCAGCTCACAATGCCTTTATTTATTTATTTATTTATTTAATGCTTGATATTTATTCAACTCTCCTAAAAAGTTGCTTTTTGTAAGTGTTTTTGTCTAGTGTTTGACCATTTGGGCCATTTTAAAAATCAATTAAAAATAAAGTACATGTTAAAGGTAACCAGGAAGTAATTGATCATTGATTTGAAGATATTCTTTATCAAAGAGCATAATTTCAGTCAGCTAAACATGTGGCTACAATTGTTCTTCCCAGGATGTATGCACTGCATTGTCGCAGACTAGTAAGACTACTGTCAAGATGAGGGTCAACCATGGTAAATAATGGCATGGCTGATATGAGCATACCAATCATATTCTTGATTCCATCACTTAAACATAGAAAAGAGAATTAATTATGTATATATTGGCTGTAAATTTCTCCCCACCCATCTCACATTAAATAGAACAAAAAGAGGCTCATAGTGATAACTGAACAAAAACAAAGATTAATACAAAAGAAATTTGAATAATAAAACAATGAAGTTGCAAATGCAGTTTTAAAGACACCCATTCATTTGTATTAATGTTGAGATCCGATCCATTAAGTGTTTATCAGATTAATTAAGTTAAAGCTTTTCTTCTGACCAGGGCAAAATTAAAGAATATGGTTAAACACAAAAGACAGGGCAGATATGTATGTAAAGACCGCCTCAGGTCCTAGCTCCAATTGTCTTTTGCCTAAACCGTTCCTGAGCTATTACCACCAGTCACTCCCAGGAAAAAAACTCCAGCAGAGAAAGGCAGGAGATAACAACTTCAGAGCAGGAATATAACTCCTTACTAATTTTCCTCTTGAAAGAAGGAATGAATAATTTTAACAATTTTCTTCCCAGTAAAAGAAGGTCTTTAAAAACCACACCATTTTTGAATTTCATCCACAATCTGGGAATAATTCTATTCAAAACTGGCAGAAGACTGATTTGCACAGCAAATAGCAATCTATGTATGTATGTATGCATGTAAATATCTATGCATGTAAAAAACTTTCTGAATATTGTTTACATCTCAACTTCAGAGCTCACCCACAGCTGGACTGTATCAGCTTTCCCCACCTGGACCTTTTATCATTGACCATCCTCCGAGTTGGACCCTTATGCATTATTTTTATTATTTTAAGTTTCCCTTAATATTTGCTTAGTTAGAAATTGCTGTGGAAGGACATTTTTATCCTGAAAGGCAAAATAGCAACACCACCACAAATGGAACCTGCAAATAAATGCTAGATTGTGTAATACTACTGTTTGGGCTCTAATCAGCCAAGTTCCAGACTTGTTACATATGATGAAATAAACCCCAGTTGCCAATTCATATATTTAATAATGAAACAAGCAGTGAGAAGTTCAGAAATGCTTCTAGAATTAAAGAAGTTGAACCAAGAGTGTATGGAGCACCAGGACTGATAATGGAGAGCACAGTTCTCCAACGCAATCTGCTTCTTGTCAGCACAAACTTTCTTCCCATCAGCAATACAGTTGAGATCAGGAGAGTACTCATTATTTCTTGCTGTTGTACAACATTAAGGTTTATGGGGGAGGGCGGGGGTGGGTGGTGTTTAGGGATTTTAATCTGCATTTGTATTTTAATTGTTGTAAGCCACCGCGATTGTTTTTAACAGAGGAGCAGGGTAAAAATATTATTATTATTATTATTATTATTATTATTATTAAACTACCAGATGATACCTATCTACTGTCTACCCAGCCATCTCTAGGATGCTGCTCATGGGAAGTCCTCCTGGATCCCATCATCATGGAAAACTACCATCTCTGTATGCGGGATGCCTTTGAAGAGTGTTTGGAAACTCTGGCTGCTTCAAACAGCTGCCGCCAGATTGTTAACTGGAACTGGTTACAGGAAGCACACCACTCCCTTTTTGTAACAGCTCTGCTGGCTGCCAATCTGTTTCTGGGCACTAATTAAAGTGCTGGTTATGTCCTACAAAACCCTATATAGTTTAAGTCTGGGGTATCTGACAGACAGTTTCTCCCCATATAAGCCTGCCTGTGTCTTGAGATTTTCTGTGGAGGACCTACTATATGCACTACCATTCTCACAGGTTCATCTGGTGCAAACATGGTGAGATGGCCTTCTCTGTGGCTGCCCCCAGGCTGTGGAATTCTCTTGCAAGAGAGGTCATGCTGGTTCCCTCAGGTTCTTGTTGATTGGTTTGGTTTCAGAAGGATGTGCTGTTCTGAATTAGTTCAGGTCCTGTGTCACCTTGCCTGTATTACTGATCCTCTGTACCTGCTTCTTTTGGATTTAGAGGAGAACAGGTCTTGTTTTAGGACTACAGGTCTCATTGTGAACCAGAAAATAATCCATGATGGCCTGCCCCATATTCAGGCAGTGGCTCCAAGATTGGTTCTGGTTTTTGTCAATATACTGGAGAGACAGGGCTTGGGGAGAGGCTCTCTTAGCACAGGTAGGCTTGACAGAATCTGGCATAGTTAATCAGGATGTCCACAAATGATTATTTGCAGCAAGAGGGGATATTTATCCCACAGTGGGACATAGCTCATGACATGTACCAGTTACATAGGCATGGCAGGGGCCATCATTCTTCTGAGGGATTTGAGATTTACCTCAGGAATTTCAGTGCAGCTTGTGATATATTTTGAATTTGGGGAATAAGTGAGTATTCTGGCTCACTCCTGTGAGGGGTGGGACACTTAGTTCACATCTAAATTTGAGCTGTTCCCTGAGGCGCTGTAAGATATGAATACTTGAGTTAGTATATTGGGACATATAGTAGATTTATCCTGTAAAGAGCTGGAATGTAAGAAGCAGTCTGCAGTTTGCAGAAGCAAGCTAGATGGGTAAATGTATCAATATTGACTGAGCCCAGGAGCTGAGCTGTTGCAGGGCTGGATTGAGAGCTAAGCAGTTCTGTTTTGGATTTCATAATGTGAAGAAGTCCTGGTTTGGATCTCACTGTGTGAAGCAGTTCTGCATTGGATTTCACAGAGGGAAGATGTTTTTCTTTTGAATACTGTATATATCTGTAAATACTCCTCATTATGCTCCAGTAAATAGAAGTTTATTTTAGACAAAAAGTCTGTGTCTGTGCCTTTATTCTGATGCCTGAAGGAACAACACTCTGCTGTTTATTATATGCTTCCTGGACCTGCTTCCCAGTGTGCGCTGACACCTGTCAGGTTATGGACCCAGACTATGCCACACTGTGCCAGTCTACACCAGTCTGACCAGTAGTGTCAGTTTGTGCCAGTATACTGTGACCTGTGGATGCCTGTAAGGTGTGGTGAAGTGTCTGAAGGTTCCTGGCTAAGATTGCTGATCTGTTGGTGAGAAGCAAAGCTATGGAAGGGGCTTGATAGTTTTCTGAACTGCCAAGATGACATTTGCACAGAGTATGAGTGCACTGCCTTTTGAAAGGCTGAATGAGCATAACTACCTGGACTGGAACTTGAAAATGCAGATGCATTTGAGAAGAGTGGGGCTTTTCAAATCCTCCACACTTCTGTACCTTTCACAATTGTTCCTGAGAGGAAGGAACAATTGCAAATTGTACTTGAGAGGAAGGAAAGATTCACAATTGTTTCTGAGAGGAAGGCAGAAGAAAATGCACCTCCTTCTATTATTTTGGGGCTTGAAGATTCACAGTTGACTTATGTTTATGATTTGAACACAACCAATGAATGCTGGGACACCTTAAGAGCTGTTTATGTGTGTGAGACAGCAGGATCCAAAATCCTACTCACAAGAAAGCTCTACAAGGCACAGCTGAAACCTTGCAATGATGTGAGTCAACACCTGGCATGTCTTCATTCTCTATTTGGGAAGTTGCATCAAGCTGGGCTCGATTATGAGGAGGCAGAGAAGGTCTACATAAATTTAAGTAGGCTTGATTCCAGTTTTTGATGCACTAATAAACAGTGTGGAAGCAATTCCAGAGAAAGGTCTGTCTTTGGATTATATCTGTGGCTGTCTACTCAAAGAAGAAGAGAAACACAAACAGCAAAGGGAGGAAGAAAAACACTTCAAGCCAAGGAAGAAGCCTGATGACCCCAGCAGCCATAAAGTGGTGAATGGCAAAGGGAAAAAGGCTGTGTTTGCAGTGAAAAAATGCTGAACCTGTGGTTCTTCCAAACATTTTGTAACAGTGTCCTAATAAACAGAAAAACGAGCAGTGGCTTCAAATCCAAGGTGATAAAGGAAGAAGAACCATGTTGCACAGTGGCCATGTCTTCAGTGGTGAGTAAGGACAGTTCATCTGATCAAACTTTGTGGGTTCTGAACAGTGGCTGCAGTTTGCATATAGCCAATGATAACTCTGAATTTGTAAAGATGTCTAAATCCATAATTTAACATGTGAGACTTGCTGATAGCCAAAGATGTGTTGTGAAGGAAGTGGGAAAACATTTTATTTCATTTTAGGTCAAAATATTTACAAAGTGGTTTATGTGCCCTCACTTGAAATTTATTTGCTCTCTGTAAGTGCACTAACAGAGGTGGGGTATGAGATTACTTTACTGAGAAGAAATGTTTTATTTTAAATGATGGACATTTTTGTGCAGAGGGGGAATCGAAAAATCAGCTTTACTATATGCACCCCAAAGCTGGTTTAGCCCTGGCTATAATGACTGCATCCATTTAATGCACAGAAGAATGGGTCACCCTAGTTATAAGGTTTCGAAACAAATGTCTGATGTGTGTTACAGTTTAAAGGTGAGCAACTGCAGTGTTTTCTTAGAATGTTCTAATTGCAAGCAGAGCAAATCAAAGGTATTGTCAATTCCTAAGTTCAGTAATAGGAAATCTAAGAGAGTTTTTGAGTTAGTACATACTGATTTAGCTGGGCCTTTTTCTTCATCTTTAGGAGGGGCAAAATATGCCATGGTAATTGTTGATGATTTTTCAATGTTTGGATTTTGTTATTTATTGAAGATCAACTCTGAAGCCTTGAAGCCTTTGAAATAGGGGTAATTATGTTGAAAAGAAACAGCAGGTTAAGGTTGGCTGAATGCAAAATGATCCTGGGGGAGAATTTGTGTCAGACAAATTCCAGAAATGGCTAAAACAGAGGGACATTTTCCACAGGTGCTCCACCTCCTTTATACCCAGCCAGAATGGCATTGCAGAACGCAGATTTGGCATTTTGCAAAAAATAAGGATTCCTTAATGATTCCAAGACGGATCAGAAATACTGGGGTGAGGCAATCCTAACTGCCAATTATTTGCATACCAGACTGTGGAACTCTGTAGTACAGGAAACTCCATATTTTTTGTTGTATGGTAAAAAACCTTCAGTTAAGCATCTGAGAATTTTTGGGAGTTTTGCATGGGTTAACATACCCAAGATTTCAAGGAGACATGGATCCCCTAGATCATAGAGGCTATGATTTGTGGATCATCAGAGTGGCTCTAAAGGTTATAGGTTTGCACTTGGGGATGGTAAAATCTTAATTTCCAGAAATGCCCAGTTTGAGAAACTGGAGCCGATTCACTCACTCTGAGGTGCTTTGGCCTGCAAATTGGGATGCACAGGAAATTCAGCAAGTGGAAGAGCCAGCTATTCCTGATGCTAATGCTAAAGGCCTTGTGGTAATTAAAACTGAAGTGCAACAGGGGCAAGCTTCTAAGCAGGAAAATACAATGATTGGATTCATGAGGTGCCTCAATTTTCAATATCCAGAAGGTCTGATTGTGTGACAAAAGGGGTGCCACCCCTCAACGATTCAAAGTGGATAATGCTGTCAGGGTGTGTCAGGTAATATGTGAACCTAACAATTAAAATGAGATGTTGAAATTACCCCAAGAGCAGAAGACAGTTAATTTGCAATGTTATGTGGACAGTGAAGCTAACATGTTTACTAAAGCACTAGGTCTTGTTAAATACCAGTATTTATTGTCTAAGTTTGGCATGATGCAACATGGTTAAATACAGCTCTATAAGGATAAATATAGAGGGGTGTCAGGATATCGGAACATACAGTAGATTTATCCTATAACGAGTTGGAATGTAAGAAACTGTCTACAGTTTGCAGAAGCAAGCTAGATGGGTAAGGGTATCAATAATGACTGAGCCCAGAAGCTGAGCTGGTGCAGGGCTGGGATGAGACCTAAGCTGTTCTGCTTTGGATTTCACAATGTGAAGAAGTCCTGTTTTGGATCTCACTTTGCGAAGCAGTTATGTGTTGGATTTCAGAGAGTGAAGATGTCTTTCTTTTAAATCCTGTATACAGTTGTCCCTCCGTATCCACGGATTTGATATCCATGGATTTAAGTATTCATGGCTTGAAAATATTCTTAAAAAAATAATAATCCAAAAAGCAAACCTTGATTTTGCCATTTTATATAAGGGACACCATTTTACTATGCCATTGCATATAGTGGGACTTGAGTATTCACAGATTTTGGTATCTAAGGTGGGTTCTGTCCTGAATCTTCGTTTGCGAAGAAAAGCCAGCCAGCCATATCTGTAAATACCCTTCATTATGCTCAAGTAAATAGAAGTTTATTTTAGACACAAAGCCTTTATTCTGATGCCTGAAGGAACAACAATCTGCTATTTATTATAAGCTGCCTACACCTGTTTAGGTTCCCAGTGTGTGCTAACACCTGACATTTGAGCCTTACCCACATACGTCTCATTGGCTAGAGAGGGTGAGGTGGGCAGTTCGTTGCTCCACACTGGAACCTTCTTGAAGAATGCTAACTAGCACCACTTAAGGGTATTTTCTAGTCTCTCATTTTCTTTAAGGAAACCAGGCAATGTTGAATGACAAGGTGATCCTTTCATAGTTCTGAGCGGTGAAATTGACAGCTCAAGGAGGCTAGGCCTAACTGGGCTTCCTGCAACTTGTGTTCATATGTCCCATGCTGTGCAGATTCCTGTTATTGAATAAAGTTATGGCCAGTTGCAACCCAATCATTGTTGTCTTGCATCATTATTCCAAGGGGGAGGGCAATGACAAGGTGTTAGTCACATCTGCTTGAGCCAAGACATATGTGTATGTGGAAGGGAGGTGTTTCAGGTTTTTTTTTAAAAAAAAATATTAAAATTCACAGATTTCTATCCTGAATATGAAGAGCCTGAGATTTTTTGTTTGTTTTAAATCTGTATAAAGGTGAAATGTAACCTGGTTCATATGGAAACAGCAGGTAATTTAATAATTTTTCATCCACCAAAATTAACAAATCAGTAAATACTTATCTGCAGTGATAAATAAATGATCTAGTCTTGTTGGCAATTTTTAAATTCGAAGTCAGTAAACTAAATTATTCTAATGATAGTCTCCCAGAAATGGATTCCAGGACTCAAGATTCATATGCACTGATCATGAGTCCACCAAATCATGATATGTAAAAATTACTTGTGTTCCAGCATTATGTCTTGATTCATTCTAGACCCTTTGGTTTCAGGCCTGTTAAACATGGCAGCCTTTGCCATTTTCCTTTGTATGACATGGGTTGTTTTATAAGCCTTCAAATACTTCTGAAACAAGGGTAGAGATTTCTATGGTAGTTGCAACGTTATTCTATTATAGCCGAAATGACATTTCCTACAATATATATTAGCTAACTTTTTTTCCCTGAGCATTTGATCCCCCCCTTTCTTTGTCACTATTTAAATTGAAGAATTTTCTCTAAATTTAACATACCATTTTAATGTGGTGGCTGTCATTATCTTTGAATCCAACTGCTTTGAATCCCACAGTGCCTAGCAATCATGGCAGTTCTAGGGCACTGTGGAACATGCAAAATGTGCCAACACTGTTGCTTGTACTTCTATTTGCAATTACATCAACAACAAACCAAAGAGAGAGAGAGAGAGAGGAGGAGGAGGAGGAGGAGGAGCTGTGCTAGCATTGCCACACTTAATGGCATGTATACCCATTAATAAAAATGGTTGAATAAGTTGTTTTCTCCTCTCCAGAATCTGGATAAAATTGTGTGCCTAATTTGTTTACCCCCAAATACTCATAGACTGGAGAATTACAAGAAACAATTTGCACACAGCACTTTTTTAAAATGGAAAATGGGAATGGTGTAAGAAAACACAGATTCCAAGATTCACCGTTTACCATCACTGCATACTCACTCTTCCATAGATTCTGTCCAATAGTACTCCAACAATATATTCTGTCAATGCTTAGAGGACACAGGGGCAAAAGGACTCACATTGTTATGGTAGTTATTTGTTTTAAAGAAAATATATTTCCTCAAACTGGTTCAAAGTCAAAATTGTGGTTCTGCTTAAAGGTTCCGTGCTATTTTCCTGACCAGTTGCTCTTGTCTGATTTAAATGAGGTATGCAGTTGTTGGATGAGGACTCTATGCATCAGTAATTGGACTATATTTATTACAGGTGGGTAATAAATAGAATTACCTTTCTCTGTCTTCTGTGTGCTTCTGGCTTAACCTTTGACCACATAGGTGATGGCAATTTTTTTTTTCCCCAGAAAGAATTTTTCTAGCCAGCATGCTAGTGAAATATAGCAGGAAAGCTACCTTCAGCCCCTGTGCCAATACTTAATTTAACCTCCATTGCCTGTGGGAATAGAAAGCAGAGTCATTCTGGCCTGCTCTTTCCTTTGTGGTTTCCTCCATTTCATTACATTGGGAGAATTGCATTGACCTTTTGCTTTTATTTAAGTTTAATTTTATATGGCTGTGGGCTGGAAAATGTGACTTCAGTCAGATACAGAATACACACCAATGTGTTGATGAACTAGATTGACACAGTGGTTGTATTTCTACTTTGAGATGGTCTCGTAAGGAAAGTTTCAGATTGAGACAGAAAAATGTAGCACTTTTGCAAACTGCTGTCATAGCTTTGTGTTGGGAGTAGGTCAAATATTTAAGGTTCTGAAAGTGATTCAAATTATTCATACACTTGTATTTGTGAGTACTGGGATTCTTCATGATTTTTGATAGGAGCTGACCAGATCTACATGTCTTAGAATAACATGGGATTGGAACATAGCAGATCAATGAAGTAATGTATTGAAAATTGTTCCAGTGCCTGCAGTTTTCTTTGCAAATACTCTTCTGAATTTTGTATGAGGATCAAAACCATACCATAATGCACATAAAGTTTACTGTAAACAAATTTTGGAAATGTATACTTTAAGATAAAATATGTTTAGAAATACATATTCATAAGAATACACATTTGTTTTTCTTTATTTCTTTTTTTTTAAAAAAATCAGAAATTAATGCCAAAAAGGGACAGCATTTGACTAATCAATGAACAGAGGCAAATCTGATGGTCTGGAAACATGTTTGGGACAAAATTTTCTTGAAACCACCTCATTGGGAATTGTAAAGTTGGAGAAAATAGCAGCTTCCTTTCCTCTTTCCTTCCCTAGCAGCATTGTTGACCAACCCTTGAAACAATGAGACCACACAAAGTATTGGGTTGAAATATGAGACACTCTATTTAAGCTAAAACCTCATTATGTTTATTCCTATAGAACTGTAAGCAAGGGGGGAGTACTTGGGTGGAGGTAGCTGGAGCAGATGATTTCACCCAGACCTACGTCCCATCATCCCTGGGCAAAACACCTGAGCCCCAGGGGAGATCCCAGAAACTAGGCTGTCCCTTGGGCACCATCTACTGGAAGGCCAAACCTCAGGATAGACCCCCAAATCACATGACACCTAGCGAGGGCACAACCCTAGGGCCAGCCCCAAGGATAGCCTCCTTCCCCACCCCTCAGGTCACATGACATGTAAGGGTAGTTCCGGAGTCCCATCCTCCACCCAAAGAGGTGCCATAGGTGAAAACTGAAATTCATCCCTTCTCCCCCCACTACCTGATAAGTGGCCACCTATTTAGGACACCGCCCTAAGGCCAATTCTCTATTCCCCATTGACAGTATAAGGTAGGCAAAAAAAAAAATGTGGAAAAGAGGGAAAAATTCCTTTCCAGGCCTTACACAACCAGAAAACTTACACTGTGAAAGAGGCAGGTGGGTTGAAGATGACAAAAGAGGAGGAAGTCAGGGACAGCATGGAATAAATATCCAATGTGCTGTCCCTGAGTCTCCTATGTCACGGAGTACAGCACCTTGAAACCTGTT
This sequence comes from Gambelia wislizenii, assembly GCA_030847615.1. Lineage (NCBI taxonomy): Eukaryota > Metazoa > Chordata > Lepidosauria > Squamata > Crotaphytidae > Gambelia > Gambelia wislizenii. Next base: position 187,878,257 of record JAUMIR010000003.1, on the reverse strand, counting down.
GTTTAGGGGTAAATCAAGAAGTTCTTACTTGTAATTTCATTTAAGCAGTATTTTTCCCTACATGGACTTATACAAACTACTTTATAGAGACAGTTATTGTATAGAGATAGTATTCCTGATATTCTTTATAAGAAAATCACATGAGGGATTGTGCAAAGACTTTTGAACATTTAAAATATGGTAGAGCAATTTGTACATGAACTAATTTAGAAATATACCAAAAGGATTTCATTTGGTAGTTTGGTGTCTTTTGCTTCATATTTCTGTTGAAAGCTTTTCTGTTTTTCTTCTCCAATTGCCATTGTCTCCAGAATGTTCCAGTATCTAGAGAGACACCAGAAAAAATGAACAGAATAGATAATTTAAAGCATGAAATGGAAAAAGTAATTTGAAAAGCAATGCATACCTGTATTTTTTATAAATTTCCAGCTACTCTCTATAACATTTGCTGCTTTGGATTCTATAGAATTATTCATACACAATATAAAACAAATAACTTTTACCGCAATTCCATAGCTGAGTGCCCATCTTACATAATAACAAAATAACCAATTCTAATTCTAGTTATAGTTCTTTTCATTTTGTATTGTAGCACTTCTCACCTGGTCTGAAATGGAAACATATGGAGGTATGTCTACAAAGTTTACCTGCGTGCAGGCTGTAATTGTTTATACTTTGTAAATCTCCACAGAGATACTTTATAAGGCAGAGATCCTTGTTGGGTACAGAACCTATACAACTTGTAGGCATTTCTGAGGAATCATTCATAGAATTTAAAGGTGGAAGTAAAAATCAGAAGATATCAGGCCAGGTGTGCTGAAGCATATCCACAATGGGTTTCCCCCCCCTAAATATGTATATGTATTTAGTTATATTTATTTTTAATTTGTGTGGTTCCAGTCATATGGATAGTGCTTTCCCCTTAAGACACAACAGGGATTTTTTTTTTAAAAAAAGGATCAATATACTGAAAAAGGGTAGTATATCTTGAAGAGTATGATGCTGTCTGAAAGTTCATAGAATCATAGAATTGCAGAGTTGGAAGAGACCACGAGGGCCATCCAGTCCAACCCCCTGCCATGCAGGAAATCACAATCAAAGCATCCCCGACAGATGCCCATCCAGCCTCTATTTAAAGACCTCCAAGGAAGGAGACCCCACCACACTCCGAGGGAGTGTGTCCACTGCCGAACAGCTCTTACTGTCAAAAAAGTTGTTATGCTTTCTTTCCAAGCAGAAGAGAATCTTATATCTTGCAGAATGTAGTAAAATAACAAAAACAGCAGGAGGATATAGACCATAGTTGTGCTCAGGTTTAAAGTCTCTTCCATAGATATCCACCTGTCCTACATCTCTGTTTGCTCCATGCCCCTTCTTTAAAGGATGAAATTTCCTTGCTTACTGTTTTCTTCCCCCCACACACACACAAATTCATGCTGGTGCATATGTTTTAAATGGCAGACACTGAATGCATTGCCATCACAACCCTTGACTAAAACATTGGTTAAACAGTGCTTTGCACACACATTTGTCTATGTGCACTTTTTTCTGATTAGTCTACAGCTATCTCTCTCAGCCAGATAATTTCTAGAGTGCATACACTTTTTGTCCCATGAACAGTCCGATAAGAGACAATGCTTTTGAACACAGCTGAAAATACATTTGATATACACATCCCAATTTATGATCAACCTAAACTCAGGAGGGTTTTTTTCTTTTTCTTTTTCTTGGTACTGCACAAGCTGGTCCACCCATGGTACATGCTCAGCTTTGTGGCCCTGCTATTATTTCTTCCCCAATAGTATGTTTCTTCTCCTTTCTGATGGAATGATGATGGTGATGATGATTTCTTATCTGACTCTCCCTATGGATTGAGGCAGGGAACAACACATTAACACATAAACATAACAATGTCTGAAAACATGTATCAATTAAAAACTTGTATCAATTTAAAAGAATAAATAAAATCAAGACATTTTAAAACAATCAATATGCAATTTAAAATTCACACTTTAAAATCATTTAGATAGGCCTTCTGGAACTTGTTTAGACTTCTTTAGACTTTAAACTTGTTACCCAAATTACTGAAGGTTCGTGGGAACCCCACTTGCATCAGATATTAATATGGAGAATTTTAATTAGCTCAATATGGTAGCAAAAGACCAGGAAATGATGGAATCTTTTGACCTGTATATACCGGTACTAATTAATTAGACTCACAACCAGAAAATTAAAAAAAATATATTCAAAAATAATCTCAGAAGCATTCATACCAACACTCAGGCTTCAAGCACTCACACAAGTCTATCAAAGAAAGTAGAAAGTATTGCAATAGAGGAATAGAGTTTGGAATGGTGGGCTATACTGTACCTATTTGAAGAGCAAAGATTTGTGCAGCAGAAGATATGCAGACATAGTTCTGAGGGTCACACAGCAGTTGGACAAAGTAATGGGAGGAATGTAGGCTGTGTGCACTTTGTGTTTTGGGGTGATATTTATACCTGATATTTCCCCTGAAGGGTTGTTATAAGTGGAATATAATGTTTGCTGAATTTTCCCATAGACAATGGAACCTCCTGTTGTGTTAATGATCGCTAATGGCTGAAACATTAAGACTGATTGGTGTCAGGCAGCCTTCTATTGTTGTAGGAGAGGTGGGAAGGAAAAAAACAGTTTTGCAGAGCAAAGAGTGTTTGGTTACTTATATTGAATTAGTTAATGACTCACTTCCAGATATATCCAGGAAAATTCACACCTTTCCACCCAGTCCAAGGGGAGTTCTCATAATTATTACCTGGGCATGTCTTTTAGGAATTTGGGATGGCCTCTTCCTTAGGTTTTCTGAGCACACCTTGAGTCCTTGCATTTGGGATGCCCTGGTCTACTGCCAAGTATGTGGAAAGCCGATAAACAAGCCAATTTATAAAATATAGCCAGTTGATGAATTATTGGAAGGCAGGGAGTATCAGGACAGGTAAAAACTGTATAAGAAGGTGGAGGGGGAGAAAAACAATGTCTGACACTTAACTGCCAAGCCCCAGTACTAATACAGTACGGGGCACATAATGTTGCTCATTCCCTGGAAGGGAAAAGATGGACACTTAAAGAGAACTTGGAAGTGGCTAGTTAATAACTAGTTACTTGTAGTAAGTTCTTTTCTGAAATACAATGCTTTGATTATAGATTGAAAGATAAGTTCCATCCTTGCACAGTTGCACTATAACTGATTTGCAGTCATACTTTCATATGTGCAGCCATGTGACCTCAGTAAACAGTAGAAAAGGAACAGCACATAGTTCAAGGAGTGGTGCATGCTGTGTGTTAATATCTTATGTTTTATTTGGTGTTTTAAGGTGATAAGATGGAAGATAGAGTGTTTTGTGCTGCATGCCAGGAACATCTAGCATTCAAAGTTTTTACATAACCCCAAAGTACTTACAGTTAGTACATGAATTACTTTTGAGAAATGGGAAACGTTTAAACATTTCAAGAATATCTTTTTTTCTGTTCTTGGACTACAACTGCAACTAATCACTTTTTAAAATAATGTGCAGATATGTTTTCTTTCTCTTTCACACACACACACACACACACACTTGGGGAAGTAAAACACAACAAAAATATTCTCTTTGTACTTGAACTGTAGGTGAGTGTGTAGATATATGTGTGTGTGTGTGTGTGTGTGTGTGTGTGTCAAAGGAATATCAGTGGCCAGTAAACAATTTGTATTTTAATATAATTTTAACAACCATATTTTAATTACAAACTATTTGAAGAAATCAAGGCTGCCTAGAATTGATGAATGTTTCAGAAGTGCCTGGGAAACTTTGTTGATGATGAAAAATAACACACTAGAAAATACTCCAGGAAAACAGACGTTACACTTACAAACAATTGGAAAAAATAATTTGTTCTTCTTTTTGTATCGGGACTGAATTAAAGTAGGCAAAGAAGTATTTTAACAAATGAAAAATATGATACAATAGATTTCTTAACTGTGATTGGTTAAAAATAAGTTGACAGGAAAAATCATGAAAGTCATACATGTTTAGATTGCTTAGAAGAGATCTAAAACCCTTTAAACAGAAGATACATGTTCAGACAAATTGTGTACTCATTAGCAATGCACTTATATACAACTTTTGTTTTTTCCCACATTTAATAATAAAAAAAATGTACAGAAGCACAGTTCTCACCCACTCTTCAGGATGTGCACTTTGAACACTCTTGGTTTTATCTGATTGACTCAGTAAGGTCATATTTCACCAGCACTTTCACAGAGACCACCAGAGACTGCTTGGGACAGAATCTTGCACCAGATCATAGAAAGCCACTGTCATTTCAAAGCTGGCAATATTGGACTAGATGCACTAGTAGTTTGACTCAGTATAAGGAAGTTTCATATGTTCTATTATCAGATCTATCTGTTTTGATTTCTCCCATATTGCAGTACTGAAAATCTGGGTGCAGGCCATCACAGAAATGTTTAGTTCCTTTGACTTTCCCACATTTTATAGAACTGAAATAGATTTAGTTTGCCTAATTGCTACTTGATGCACACAACATACTTGATGCATCTGAAGAAGTGGGTTTATATCTATGAAAGTTCAAGCAAAAATAAAAACCCATCAGTCTTAAAAGTGTTGTCATATTTCTTTTCCCCTTCCTTCCTCCTTTTTCTGTTATTCAACACTGTGAAGATACACACTATTTTTTATTGAGGTACAAAGGTTAAATTAAAGAGAAACAAATTGGCACTCATAAAATGGTGGTTGGTTGTTTGGCTGCAAAACCCAGAAACTAATGTACAAGGAAAGGACCTTACACAGACCCAGCCCAAGCCACATGAGTCTTAATGTCTTATGATAACCCAGATTGAGAATCTTAACACCTTTCAGAGGGACGGGGCCAAAACAGATCCCAGCATAAAACCAGACATACAGCAAACATTTTTTTTTTAAAAGGTCTTTTTTAATACCTCAGTATAGTATCTTTCTTTTAACTTCCTATCCTATTAACACCAAGCTCCAAGCTGGTATCAGCTCTGGGGTGCTTCAAGGGTATAGCAGAGGACCAAGGAATATTGAAATCGTATGGATCCTCAGACTTTCTTGGAAGATTCCAGGCATCACTACACAAACCCACTTTGAGATATATCTCTAGTTTTTCCTATAGATTTAATTGGGTGATTTCTGGTTTTTGTCTCCCCACCCCCACCAGAGTGGAACCATTGCCAGTGGAGTAGCAATAGAGGTAAACCTTTCCAACGCTACAGTGTTGAGACCTCTGGGGGAAGACCTTTTTCTCCAAATGCAGAGAAAGTGGTCAACCTGTGGATTGGACATTTCATGATATCCCAAGGACTCTGGGATGTATTCTCAGGGACCACAGAACTGTAGTTTAAGCAAGCAATAAACCAGAAGAAAAACAGCTAGGATAGCAGTTGTCTTTCAGGTGACAAAGGTGTGATTACTGAAGGAGGGTAAGGAAATCACAGAAAAGCTGAATGTCCAGCATTTCCTGGATATCTAGGTGGGGAGGGGCAACAAATAATGAAGCCAGCCAGGTGCATGGCAAACTGCTTCCTTGTTTCAATGATCCCAAATAGGTAGCAACAACAGAAGGTTCAAAGGTTGACAGACATGCTGATGGGGCTACTTGGCTAGAGATAGCTCATGCTTCCTGATTACTTTTCTTTGAGCAAATTCATATTTGATTTTAAAAAATCACTTCACACAGAATAACTTGTTCATCTTCTGAGAGAGATTTAAATGGAGAAGGTAAAACCTGACCTTACATATTCTCAGACATAGATCTCTGCCAATTGCTAATTCATATGATAGTACTTTACTTGTAATGGTATTTTCCCTCCAGTTATCATTCAGGCAAATTTCCATCATAAAGTAGCAGCTGCATACTCTCCTAGGCTCCCCTCAGCAAGTGTTCCGGGAATCAGGTGATTAGAATACAAAAGCTATCAAGCATTTAATTCAGTCCAGATCAGTCACAACAAAGAAACAAGAGGGTGGTCATCAGCCAGTCCAGGAATTGTCTAGATAAAGCAGTCCAGATATAAGAAGCCAGCAAAGAGTAAATGGAGTCATCAAAGTTTAGCCAGTCCAAAGTCAAGAAAACACAAATGACAAAAGTACTGTCAGTCACTCAGACAAGACAGTTATGAGCAACAGAGATGCCAGGGAGATGCTGATTTATGGTCTGCAACATACCAGGTGCCTAATTAGGTCAGTGTCTCCTATGTAACACACACTGGGAAAACATGATCTCCCTTTGTCTCTTCATCACTCCATGAAATTATGGCAGTAGGTCTTCAGTGTCTGCAACCTCCTGCTGTGGACCAGGGTCCACCTCTGCCTCATTTATATATACTCATGATCTGGGATGGCTGATTCCTGATAATCTGGTGCCTCCACTCTGTCTGAATCACCTGTCTCCAGGGGGTGAGATATGACTTGTATAAGAATTCACCACCACATCTTACTCCCTGCATATGGTTATATAACTAGGATCAGCCAGTGGAGTCCGATGGCTCTGATGTCAGTGCCATCAGCCTGGTGAACATGCTCTAGGTTTAAGACCAAACTTTGAAGAAGCTACCAAGATGCTGAACCTTATCTCTAAAGTACATTGGAATCAAGTTTGGATCAAAACCCAGAGTGGATTTACCACACCACTGACTTGGGCTCTAACGGTCTTCACTGCAAATAGCTAGGACTTTCACACAAAGCACTTTGTAGCAATAAGCTTTATCCATATCTCCCACATATATCCTAGTATGAGTCTAAAATTTTCAGAGCCACAAAATTCCCATCCCAGAGCTTCTCTGGATGGAAAGGAAAGATAGAAACCAAATAAGTTTACAAATAAATATTCATAGCTCTCCGTAACAGTTAAAATGATACCCTGTCTGATAACAGTAATTGATATGATAATTTAGGTAATTTGGATTGTGAAGAAATGTGATGGGTGTATAGACCAGAAAATTTTGGGTTTTTTACATTGGTTTTTAAAATAAATAAATAAATAAATAAATATCAATAAAACAAAACAAAATAAAACACTCCTGCTCAAGAATCCTTCAGCAACCTTAGCAAACTGTATGCCATATGCAGCATTCATTGTCATCTCCATCATATCAAATCTTTTCTTCATGCAGATATTTGTTTTCTCTCTATTGGAATTGACATTCTCAGGGGGCTGAGGTGAACAGTGACAAACAGCAGCAGACACCTGCAGACAGCATACCCTCAGTGGTATATAAGCATGCTTTCAATTGGAAGTGACATGCTTGGTAGGTGAGGGGAACATGTGGAGACAGATGTAAGGCACAGGTAAACCCTCCCCAAAATGCAGCCAACCTAGTGGAAGCATAGCAAAAGCAACTTCCAATTCACCATGATGCAGGAGGAATGCCTATTATGTGTATACTAGTGCCTCTCAGTGAGATCTGTAAAATACCAACAGGACTTCATTCTGTTTTTGTTGTTGTGTGCTGGACTCGGAATGTCAAATTCTTCCAGTCTCATTTTCACTGCACTTCTCTGAATCCCCCTGATATTCATGCCCTACTTTGTGTCTGCATTAAGTAGTGAGAATTCCTCCCTTCTACCTTTGTACATGAAGTTGCTCATATCTTTCTGCTTATTCTTTTCAAAATGTTTGGCTTTTGTATATATTTTCCCAATACATATATTTCTGTACACATTTTTACTACTGACTGATAAATATTTGCCTACAGATTTCAAGATTTCAAATATATGTATTTTAGCTATGTACATTTCTGAAAAAGTCCAGAGGATTTGTGTGTTAACCTCCACCTCTCAACACACACACACCAAAATGCATTGTAATCTTCAGAAATGTATGGATTCTACAACAAAATGTGCTGGGGGGGGGGATTACACAAAGGAAAATTTTGTTAGGAAATTCTGCAAATCCCCTGTGTCTAAAGATACCAAAACACATGGACATAGTAGAGATTTTGAATTACTGGTTCTTAAAAGCCCTTATTTATCTTTAACAGAGCACACCTCTGCACTACAAAAAGAGATCTACAAAAAGACAGTCCTCACTATTACACATATAACAAAAGGAATAATCTCAAAGATAGTTTTGAACCCTGGCAAACTAACATTTGGTAAACAAATTTATTGCTCTCATACATTAACAATAAATGATCACAGTAAAGATCTGAAGACCGGTATCACATAGAATAATAGAATCATAGAGTTGGAAGAGACTTCAAGGGCCATCCAGTCCAACCCCCTGCCATGCAGGAATACACAAACACATCATGACCATCTAGCCTCTGTTTAAAAACCTACAAAGAAGGAGCCTACACCATACTCCAAGGCAGTGTATTCCACATCATAACAGCACTTACTGTCAGAAAGTCCTTGCTAATGTTTAGGTGGAATCTCTTTTCCTGTAGTTTGAACCCATTGCTCTGCGTCCTTCTCTCTGGAGCAGCAGAAAACAAGCCTGCCCCATCCTCTACATGACATCCCTTCAAATACTTAAACATGGCTATCATGTCCCCTCTCAACCTTCTCTTCTCCAGACTAAACATACCCAGTTCCCTAAGACGCTCCTCATAGGGCATGGTCTCCAGACCTCCCACCATCCTGCTTGCCCTTCTCTGAATATGTTCCAGCTTCTCAATATCCTTCCTGAATTGTGGTGCCCAGAACTGGACACAGTATTCCAGGTGATAATCATCCCTTTGAAAATTTAGGGCAAGGATCATGATTTGTATCTTTCTGGACCCTATTACATTCTATCCCACTCCCACAACTGTATAACAATGTTTAATTATAGTTCATCTCTATTGCTGTGATAAATGGAATCAAAACAAAATCATTGACAAGTGGCTAATCAATATTAACACAATGAGTCATTTTTCTTCCAATCATATATCTTCTCTATCGCCGTGAACACTGCATACAGCTTTAATTCCTTCATTTTTGGCCTTTTTTCACATAACGTGTCCAATCATACACAATGTATGCAGTAGAATATATTATAAATAGCAGTATTAGTGTTTGTGTGAGAGATGGAGTTCTGGCCTTGTCCTGCCACATGGGCTCAATCTACACAGGCTAAATAATGAGTCTTCACTTTGCTCCCAGGCTTGTTGAAACACACACTGTTCCTCTCATTCTTATGCAAAAACATCTGGTTTTGATACTCAAGTGTTACCCTAATTGCTCTGGGGTCTTAAGAACTCTCTGAATATCTATATCAATTTGGGGAATTAATATAATTCAGCTTCGCAGTGCAAAAGGGGGCAACATAGCAGATCTTTTGACCTATTTTTACCAGTAATTGGAGGAGACGTAAGCTATATAGTTAAATTAAATTATCTTTATTGGAAAATAATATAAACAGCATTCACACAAAAACACTCAGGCTTCAAGCATTCACACAAGGCTAGCAAAAGGAGTAGGAAATATCGGGATAGGGGGTATAGTGAAGGGAATTTCAAGTGGGTGGTATGACACCTGTCCTGTAGAGCAGAGGTCATGACAAAAACCAGCAGACGTATGCTCTGAAAGCAGGAATGGTACCACAGATGGTCAGAGTGTGCACAGGAAGGGAATCTGTTTGCACTTTAGTGGAGTTTTAAAGGTATTTATATACCAATTATTTTCCTTCAGGACATGGTTTCAGAGTAGCAGACAATGGACTTTATCAGATGGGGCCCTTAAAAATGTTATTTTGCCAACATAAAAACAAAAACAAAAACATTTTTATGGTGGCAAAAAGAATGCCCCCCACCCCACCCCACTTACCTCCTTTCCTGGCAAAGGCAGCTCTGTCAATAAAGAGGATGTGAATGGAGACCCATTCATTTCCTCATTTGAAATCCTGCATGATTTCATTGTGCGGGAAATTCAAAATTAAAAAAAAAAAAGAAATACACATCTAAAAGTTACACTAAGGACCTAAACACACCAAAAAACTTTCAAGTAACCCAGGGCGGGTCATAAAAAGTTCGTCACTTATCTGGATGTCACGATCTGACCCAGAAGTGTTCTGGCCAGCCCGACCATTGTTGAGGTAAGTACAAGAGTTAAATGGCCTGAGGTATAGCACATCAGCAATGCCAGCACAAAAGCGTCATGGGGGATCTATTGATAGCTTAAGCCATCAATTAAAAAGTACGTGATTTTGACAGGACATAAATGCAAAAGGGCGACATTGTCTGATCTGTGCATCCTTTCATGTTTATGTGGTGTTGTTATGATGCCATATTTACTCCATCTGATAAAGTCTGATATCTTTGGAGTCTCCTAGGCAAATACGTTATATGTAAATTTACAAGTTTCAACTAGTTGAATAGAGCAAGCAAGATTTTGGGCTAGGGTAAGTATTAGAATAATTAGTCTCTGAATACCTAGTACCCGGTGACAGGTTTAGAGTGCTGACTCATCTGAAAATGTTCCCCTGAGGAAGCACCCTTGATTTGCATTTGATCTACTTTGGAATTTGGATTACCCCTTCTTTAGTGTGCATAACTTCATTCATGTCTGTTTTCAAAAGTCCTTGGCTTTGGGATGTTTCTGGGGTTTTCTCCTGCCACTACCCATGGAGGGCTACTATATGAGTCAAATTATTAAATATTGCCAATTATTATGATGTGGACTCATGGATAAAGGGGCTGGGGGTATCAGGGCTAGTAACGTGAGGGCTTTAAAGCAATTTAAAAAACTCAAAACTTTCCATTTACTCCACTGTTTGGGGGAAGAACAGGGTTTCTTTAAAAAATTGTGTGGCTTGGCCCCTGAATGTGGAACTTGGGTTGGGCATTGGTAGATGGTGTGGTCAGCTTAATTAGTAGTTACCTAAATCAGGTGGTCACCTGATCATTCCCAACATGGAAGGGTACTCCCTTCTTTGTATCAGCATCCAGAAAAGGCAGTTTTGCTTTGCTTTTCTTTTTTTTCTTTTTTTTTATTTGGTGTTTGTATGTGAACCTTCACATACACACCGTTGCACACATTCAAAGGTTGGCATTTCACCTCTCGCTGCTCTACTGGTTTCATTTTATAAAAGTGCAGCTGGAGAGTCACAATGAAGGTACAACAAACACGATTTCATTCAGTGAATATGCAAATATGTGCATGTGTTGTGGGAATACAACCCCCACCACAGCTGCTGTGGTCATGTGATCAGACATAAACTGACATGGTGAACATGTGCACACAGTAGAAACACCCCCTTCTACTGATGTGTCTATGTAATGGGGGTCCCATGTGGCTTTTCAAATTTATTTCAGTTTGGATTAAAGGAGGTGTGTGTGGCTGTAAAGGTGCCAGACTAGGGCAGGGATACAATGCAGTGAAGCTGGGATAAAGCCCTCCTGTAAATTCAGCCATAGTTTTCTCCTTCAGAAGGTGTTCTCCTGATGTTCCACCACAGATAAAGCCTTGTGGTAAAAACCTTTCAGAAAGTGAACTGTTCAAGTCGGTGGTATTTTTTCCCTACAAGTTTAGCCATCTGGGAGAGACAATTACTATCAAAAGAACAAGGCATCCCACTGTAGTATAATCCTTTCTCAACAATGCTACCAACCAAACTTGTGATAGAGCTCCAAAGAAATTATCATGAAGTCTGGCCCAGCACAAGAGGCAATTCTGTTAACTGTCAGAACTCAAGCAATTGCAAACTATTCTCAAAGGGGAAATAAATGTTTTCAAGTTTTAGAAAACTGTGCAGTGTGGGGGACAGGTATGTTTAATCTCACATCCCCCTATATAGTTCTCTCAGGGTCAAGCAAGACAGTAGGTTAATTCATAGAATCATAGAGTTGGAAGAGATGACAAGGACCATCTAGTCCAATCCCCTGCCATGCAGGAATACCCAATCAAAGCATTCCTGACAGATGGCCATCCAGCCTCTGTTTAAAAACCTCCAAAGAAGGAAATTCCACCACACTCCAAGGCAGCACAGTCCACTGCCAAACAGCTCTTACTGTTAGGACGTTCTTCCTAATGTTTAGGCGGAATCTCCTTTCCTGTAGTTTGAGCCCATTGCTCTGTGTCCTAGTCTCTGGAGCAGCAGAAAACAAGCTTGCTCCATCCTCAGTATGACATCCCTTCAAATATTTAAACATGGCTATCATGTCACTTCTTAACCTTGTAGCAAGGAAAGATAGAAATCTTCATGGACACTCTTCTTGAGAGAGGATAAGATGTTTCAAATGTTTTCAGCCAGAAGAGATTAAAAGTTTCTGTGTTGCTTTGATGATGATGATGATGATGATTTGGAATTCAGGGATGTTTTGGGGAAGATGTCATTTACACACAAAAAATCTGAAAAATCTCACATTTCTGTGAAAGAAACCTTATTTTACATGAAATGTATTTTAAAAAGGAGAAAGAAGCACTCAAACTATAAAGCAATAGAGGAAGAGTTGGCTTTTCACTTTTGCTCAAAGTTGGGAAAAAATCGTGAATTTTGTTTTGTTTTGTTTTGCTGCGGATGAGGTGTCCTGATGTGTCATAGCACCCTTTCTAATTGGAGATACAAACAGATGAAAATATTCTTTACATTGCTAATGGCAAGAACTCCCCATTTCTTTAATTTTAGGAAGATATTTTTTTTTGTCATGCTTGTACCACATTGGGGAATGAGGATTTACCATTTCCTTTCCAGCCTTGAGCCTGACAAAAATCATGCTCTCTCATAATGGGAGCTTTTCCCTTAAGTGTAATAGTTGGGGTATCACAGCTGGAAAGGGATATGTTAAATCTCTTCTGCCCATAGTCCCAGTTGAGATTTCCCTCCACACACCCTGCTATTATTATTTTTTAAATATAGGACTTGTCTACACAGGCAATATACCCAGTCTTGCTGTCTTAACGGTGCAGGGTTTTTGATCCATTCTGCCCCCAGGCGATCCTCATGATACTCAGGGCAAATGTGGGACTAGACTGGGTAGGGCCTGATAAAACCATTATGTTAATATACCTACTTTAATCCATCACCACTGGAAAGAAATGGATTGGAACCCGCAAGACTGCAGCCTGGCAAGCTGGACCGTCACTTCAGCTGCCAGTCTGCCTCACTCTCTCCAAAGCAGGGAGGAGTCCCACAGAATATGACCAATGTGGGGGACCCTGGTCACATATTGTGGGCTGGTGGGCTTCTGGGAGAGTGAGGGAGATGCAAGCAGTCTGGCTGCAAATTATGTGCTGGCATGCCTGTCTGGACTTCCTCCGATTTTGAGGTAGTAACAGGGGAAGAATGGGCCTAATCCACAGCCAGGATATGCTGGTGGGGAGCCAGAGTACCCTGGCATGTGTAGATGAGCCCATAGTTGCCTGCTTCATATTATTAATTTTAAATTCAGCCTCACTTGTAGCCCTCTCCTTTGCAGAGTGAAGGGTATCAAAATAAAGGAGTTGCAGTGGGGAAAACATATGTTCAAGTGAAAGGGCATGGTGTTATTTTCTCTTATTATTTTATACTGATTGATTGATTGATTGACTGACTAGAGCAGCAATATAACTTGCAGCTTCGATCACTTACCACAATTACAATAAACTTTAGAGTGTATGATGCTGTTAAGAGTGCCATCAGTCATCAAGGGAAAAAAAAATAACATTTTAAAGAAGGCTTCTAGTTTACAGAGCTCCAACTGGGATAAGTACATTTGACAGAAAATAAAAGTGAAATCTTACTCATGAACCCTTAAAGAGGGTTGTACATATTTATTTTCCTTTAAAATTACTGAGATCCCTTTCCATATCACCAAAAAACATTTGAACTTTAAAGAAAATGAAAACTAGTGAGAAAAGGTGATGTTCAGTATGTAAATAACCAACAGCAACATCTCCGTTAATGTCATCCAGACTTCATGTAAAATAGTATCTTATTTCCAGCAATGAGATTTTTTTTTAAAAAAATAGGGAGATTGCCAACCCCCCCCAAAAAAAAACAAAAAACAAAAAAACAAAAACCCAAGCACGTTTATTCCACTTCAATATTTCTTTCTTGCAATAACCACCCCCCACCTGCTAACTGACATTAATCTGGGTGGTATAGAGGGAGGTCAGAACAGCAGAACTGTCTTTAGCATCCATTTTCATTTCAATCTGGGAAGATGTTCTTATTTGTGTATTTTATGCACTACTCATGGGATCATAAAAATAGGACCAATAATAATGATTAATTTTTACTGCCTGAATAAAACTGGTCAATAAAACTAATTTGAAACTAATCTAGATGCAAAGTATGCTGAAATTGGATACAAAGTGTTTTACAGTAATCCTCTTTGACTCTTAAAACTATGACATGACATTTCCCCCTCTCCAGAACTCAATTTCTGCAGCTCTTAGAAAACTGAAGTAAAACAGCTTTAAGAGGCACTTTAAGATGTCTTTATTTCAGCACTGTGATGGAGTTAAGGATAAGTTTGGTATTATTTCTGCAATATTTTTATATAGATTTTGTGTGTGTGCATTCTGTCTCAGATTTACACAACCTTGGATACTCAAATGTTAACTACAGCTTCCATAATCCACACCAGCATGACCAATGTACAGAGACGATGGATAATGTAGTTTTTTCAACAACTGAGGAGCCAATGCTGGGAAAGACCTCCCCTGCTCACTTGCTCTCTCTCTCTCTCACACACCTCATCTCATCTCTCTCCAACTCCAGGTTTATTACCTCTCAATGTATCCAGTTTAGCTATCACTCGCCACCAGGCATGCTCACACAAGATTTCATTTTGCCAAAGTGAAAGAGGTGGCAAAATGAAACCAGAGTCTCCATTTACAATGCATACACGGTATTGTTTGGAGGAAAAAATGAATTCTTTCTCCACTGATACTTCCAGAACTGCTGGGGATGGGGAATGGACACTCACAGTTCCTCAAACTAGTCCAGAGCATTCATACAGAACATGAACTGTCAACGCTGGGGTAGGAAGGTTGGTGAGTTTTTTGAACTGTGGGCTAAGCAGAAGAGTTGACATAGGAGGCTACATGTGCACTGCAGAAATAATGCAGTTTGACATTGTCATGTCTCAATGCTGTGGAATTCTGGGATTTGTGGTTTTGTGAAGTATTTACCCTTCTCTGGCAGACAGCTCTGCTGCCACAGTAAACTACAGATCCAAGGATTCCATAGTATGGAGCCATGGAGATAAAGTGGTGTCAAACTAGATTATTTCTTCAGTGCAGATGCAACCATATCTTACAGAAACACATAAGCTTAAATTGTGATGGTAGTCCTGACTAGAGTTGACCCATTGAATAAATGAGATTAACTTACATGTTGACTCACCATTCAATAAGTGATAGATTGAATGAGTCTCCTCTGCATTGGAACTAACTAACAGGATACCAGCCATACACTCTAGTCATATGTTCTTACTTCCTCCCATATTTGAAATTTGAGAATTTTGGTGAATTCTGATTTAAACAATGAATTGAAATTAAATGGTCAGCCAATTGTATGAGTGATATGCAAACATATGCAATTTACACCAAAGGTGTAAATAAACTGATGCTTGCATGCTGGAACATAAGAACCATGCAAGACTCTGCAGATAGTAGACGAGACTCTGCAGATACTAGACTGCCTGAGCGTCATTCTGCCCTAATAGCCCATGAACTATCACGACTTAATATTGACATCGCTGATCTTAGTGAAGTTCATCTCCATGAGGAAGGCAGCCTTAAAGAACACGGCGCCGGCTACACACTTTACTGGTCTGGCAAGCCCAAAACCGAAAAACATCTTTCAGGAGTAGGCTTTATGATTAAAAACTCCATTGCCTCCAAACTCAAACCCATGCCAACAGGACACTCTGATCGCATTATTTCCTTACGCCTCAAACATGTTGTTCTCTTTAGTATATATGCCCCAACTATGCAAGCCGACCCTGTAGAAAAAGACAAATTCTATACAGACCTACACCAACTCATACAAAAAGTCCCTGTAGAAGATAAAATTATTATCCTTGGTGACAGTGTAGGGCCCTAAAAAACATCTTTGAAAATACCTGTTTAAATGTATGGGAGAAAAAATGGATCAGACTGCATGTGACCACAGGAGCCCATTCTGGCCCATCGCTATAGCTGCCCTCTGCCTCATTCTTCCAAAGCCAAGAAGGGGGCTCACAGCATGTGATCAACGCTGGTCATATGCAGGGGGCCTTGCTCATGTGCTGCAATATGCTTCCTGATGTCAAAGAGTGGGATGCTGGTGGCAGCAGCTGCAGGGATGGGATGGCATGTCTATCTGGACTCTGGACCATTTTGTGTAAGTAATGGGGGAGGAACAGACCTGATCCATGGGCAGGATGTGCTGGCAGGGAGCTGGCATATCCTGGCTTATGTAGATGAGACTAAAGAAAGTTTTGGTTACACCTATAAATAGCCTGCACTGTATTCTCTATATATCCATATTCCAGATGGTTTTGTTGGATCTCATATCTGCTTTCATTGCCATCAGTAATGGTATCATTCTGGATTTAAAAAAAAAAAACATCAGTCTTGGAGGCATTATTATTATTATTATGTTGGTTCTTGCAGGCTGGTATCAGGAGGTTGTGTTTGAGACTTTTACCTAAAAGCTTAATATTTGCTTTATGTTACTCTTGAATTTTTGTACACATTTGCACAAAAATGTTCAAAGGTTATCTGAATATATGGGCTAAACTGTCATAAACAATTGGATGACACAAAGCTCTGTCCTTTATATATTAGATTCCAGGGAAACTGTGGATGACGTGAACTGGTGCCTGAAGATCATAATGGGGTGAAAAGCTGAAGGTTTATACAGAAAAGGTAGAGGTTCTCATGATGGGCAATTATATTCCCCATGTGCAGGGTTCAGACTGTTATTTCCTTCCCAGGCAAGGTAAAATTTATAGTTGGGGAGCCTTCCTGGACCCAATTGTCATGTCCTACTGGAAAAGATCTCCTTGGTGAAGGAAGGGGATGAAGACAGTTAAGATAACAGGTTCCAGAGGAGGCTGGCACTCCTGCCCTGGAATTGTTGGATGTGGAGCCTGGACCATCCCATGCAGCCCCTGAAGCTCCTCAAGAGCACGACTTAGACGCTGAGTTGCTTCACTCTTCTGAATGCCCTAGACTGAAGTACCACCTGCAGAAGAACATGAAAAGCTTCAGCCTGTCTTAAAAGAGCACTGTGCTGAATTAACAACTGGCTACAAATTAGCACAGCCAAGGACATTTCTTTGCAGTAAGCAATAGCGCCAACTGTGTGTTTTTGTCTGACATTTCTTGTTCTGTTGGTTTCTGGACTTTGGCTTGTTCTTTGGATTACTCTCTTCCATAACTTCCTGACTGGCTTTGAAGTCTGGTTTTCATGCTTAGATCCTGGACAGCTTCTGCATTTGTTCTGTGCGTGACCCTGGACTAGCTTAGTTTTTCATCTGCTATCCTCTTGGATTATAGATGCACTCATCTGGGCAGACACAACTATTTTGTTGAATGTCTGTTTTTTGTTGAGCTCTGACCATGGGGCCCTTCACCAACTTCCACCTTGTCTTTTTGGAAAAAGGAAGCTTCTGCTACCATTTTGTGCATCGCGCCATGGCTTGTTAGCATCAGAGCTTTTCCAAAAAATGGAACACATTGAGAAAGTATTTCTCACTTTATCCCCATGACACTCTTGGAAGGTCACTCCAGTGTAGGAGATGAAGTACCCAAATTTTATGTTATTGATTCTCCTGTGTTTTGATGAGAATACTTGTTAATGAGATAGGATACTGTCTGGTTGAACTATCTTCTGGCAAAACACAGCAAAATGTTGTGCTGGAAAATTGTAACCAAGCATATTTGAACTAAATCGTCCTCAGTCACCCATGTTCTAGAAGTGATTATTCTCTGAACACATACAGCTAGGTGCAGATATGTTTAGAGACACATTTGCCATGAAAATATGGAATTCCTGGCATGCCCACTGCACCAGTTTCCAAGGAGTTTGGACCTAGTCACAGTGAGAAACGTCTTAATAGAATATCAAGATAGAACAGCTGTTGTCTGCTATATGTAAGGTTCACTTGGCCCAGAACTCTGATAGCTAGAGTACCTATGACCATGAATATATGAGCACACTGCATCAGTACTTAGAACATCTTTGGTTACCAATATGCTTCTGGGCAGAAATCAAATGGTTTGTTATTACCTGTAGAATTCTCAAAGTCTTGGGTCTGGAGTAACAAAGGTACTTTCTAGTACACCCATGTCATCCTACCACCTCCACAAGATCTCCGGAAAAGTGCCTACTCTGTATTTCAATTGGGCTGGAAGTTAAAGCAGTCAAGACAAGTATAAGGATTTCACTGCAGCTGTGTTCCAGTTGTATGTTTCACTCTCATTTCCCCTCCTTTTTCTCATGTGTTTCACAGAAAGCAATTCTGTTCAAGCAATCTTTTCATTAACTTTGGTGTTTTAGGCTGACTAATGTTTTAATTATCTGCCATGCTGTTTCTGGTGTGTGTGTTTGTGTTGGGGGGGGGGAGTTACAGTGTTTTAATAATTGATTATGGTTTTGTTGTTTTCTAGGTGTTTTTGCAGGTTGAGCATTGCTTTTGTAAATGAAAAGGCAGGATATTAATATTAACTATTAACCCATCATAATATAGAGAAACATGCAAACATTTAAAACATCTTTGAACTTTCTTCAGAAGAAATGTGATGTCTACTTAGATTTCATTTTCATAACTAGCACTCAGACTGGTAGCCACTGTTTCTGCTGGTCATAAATTGAGACCATGGTAAGTGTGTGTGTGTGTGTGGGGGGAGAGAAAATCAGAGTGGGAACACAGAGAATACACAGCTCCTCATATTTCAACCTTATGCAAGCAGCAGCTGCTATCATGCCAATCAATGATTATCAGAATAAGAACTTATAACTGTGTACAGCACATATCCCACTCCATAAAACATCACTAATCTTATCAAAATACATTTTTATCTTCCTAGGATATTGCTACAGGTATTTTACCTGAGTAGAACTCCTGAAGTATTCTATGCATGCTTTTCACATAGGCATAGGTGACTCAACTAGCTGAAAGCTAATGGAGGGATTAGGTCTTATTAGTGGTAGATTGGCTTGAATTTCATTGATATTTAATAAAAACCCTTGTATGTAACAATAACTACCAGCAGAGAATGATGAACTCTAGAATTGCTAGTGGATTAGCAAATGTAATGGGAGTCCCATTTCATTCATTATAAGGGTCACAATAATTGTAGTTATGTTATAACACTGTCAGTGAAAAGCAGCAAGGGTTAGTTACATATACTTGTCTTCTTTCCCTGGCGGACTTGCCATTAATTTCTCTGTGCTTCTGTCTAGGAAATATGCCCCATAAGAGTATTTGATCTCTCTATCTTTCTTTGTTGAAATGGAGAAAAGCCTTAAATGCTGCTTTACACTTAGTGGCTAACCTCTTTCTGAAGCAATTATTTCACTGAGGCAGAATAATTTATTTTTAGGGTTTCATCATTTAAACTGTCTGTAACATGCCAAGGAAAGAAGTCAAATGACTGGGAGGTGGGGTGGGTAAATAGCTTGGTATTTTTTTAATCCCTTGGTATTTTTTTAATCATTTGGCCAGTTTTGTATGTATCTCTCTCTCTCTCTCTCTCTCTCTCTCTCTCTCCCTCTCTGGCTTTTCTTCGCAAATGAAGATTCAGGAAGGACTCATCCCGCGCTTTCTACAAGCCCGCTGATGACTAAAAAGTCCAATCCCAGATAAACAAGTCTGGTTGCAAAAAGAACAGCAGCAGGTCTCATTGGGTGATGTTTCCAGGTTGTGATTCTTTCTGCGTTGTCGTTTCTCTTCAAGACTTGTTCGTCGTGAGTTCTCAAATAAGGCTGCAGCATTGTGGAAAGTGCATCTCCATGCCTCCCGATGTGAGGCCAGGGCGGACCACTGTTGGTGATCAATTTGGCCAAGCCTGAGATGTTGTTTCAGGGAGTCTTTGTATCGCTTTTTTGGAGCGCCCCTCTTACGCTGACCCGTGGCGAGTTCACCGTAGAGTAGTATTTTTGGGAGGCGATGGTCCTCCATCCTAGAAACGTGCCCTGCCCAGCGCAGCTGTATTCTCAATATCATGGCCTCAATACTGGTGATCCCTGCTTGCTCAAGGACAGCAACATTCGTCGCATAGTCAGTCCAGTGTATATTTAGGATTGTGCGTAGACAGCGCTGATGAAAACGCTCGAGGAGTCGTAGGTGGTGGTGATAGGTGACCCATGTTTCAGATCCATAAAGGAGGATAGACAGTACGATGGCTCTATACACACTGATTTTTGTGCTTTGCCTCAGGTGTTTATTGCTCCAGACTCTTTTGTGAAGTCTTCCAAATGCACTATATGCCTTTGCCAATCTGTGATCGATCTCTTTATCAATCTTGGCATCTGAAGAGATGATGCTTCCCAGGTAGGTGAACTGCTGAACGGACTTGAGCACAGATTTGCCGACGGCAATGTGGGGATGGTGGTGTTCGTCCTGTGGTGCAGACTGGTAAAGAACTTCTGTTTTCTTCAGGTTGACTTCTAGCCCAAACAGCTCTGCAGCTGTTGCAAAGCAGGACGTTAGGCGCTGCAGAGCTGCTTCTGTGTGGGCAACAAGGGCAGCATCATCGGCGAAGAGCAGCTCACGGACTAGATAGTTTAGAGTCTTAGTGTGGGCCCTCAGACGGCTTGTATGTATATAAAATCCAAATATATGCTCTGCTTGCTAGATTTTTTAAAAAATATATCAGGAGCAGACATTTCACAGTGTGTATACGTATGTTTTCCACACAAATACACACATACAAAGATCTAGGTTGCAAGGTGGAAAAAAATCAGAGGTATATGTGGTTTTCCCATAACAACTCCTGATGGCTTCTGATAGGCATACTTTGTAGCAGCAGAAGGAAAGATGTTGTTCTTGTCCCCACAGAGTCAGAGGTAGACATTCTGCTACCTAAGGAGAACAACAAGTTGGTACCTCTACTCTAGTCCATGCACAGAAGCTAGTCAGATGAACCTTACTTCAATACTAGCAGATTACTCTTAATTCAACACTGGACAGGAGATAGCTTCATCCACCACCACAACTGAAAATAATAAGCTCTGTCCTTCAACAGAGGGGAACAGAGAGTTAATGAGAAATAACCAGAAGGTTGCCACAACCACATTGTTATCTAAAGCAGTCTCATCATTCTGTCTAATGGTACAGTTGGTCCTGCAGCCACAACAGAACCAAGCAAAGGCTGTTTTCCCAGCATTCCCACCAACATGAGCCATGGGAACAAACATAAAGGTTTTTCTAGGAGCCCATGATCTTATTTATCAGAATCTGTTGGTTCATTTGACTGTCCTCATGTTGTACCCTTGTTATTCACCTGATTCTAATTGAGTCCTACATCCCAATTATGAAGGAAAGGTGGATGGGAAATTTTATTTGGCTAAAGTACAATCAATTCTCAGAGATCGTCCTGAGCTTTGTAAAAACACACAGAGAAAATAATGCAAGGCTGTACAAAACTGACAGATTCTGCTATCTAGGAAGAGACCTTTGAGTTCTTTGAATGCTTATGTATTTAGTCATATTGTACTGTGAAATGGAGCTGTTTCCTTCTCATCACAGACTCCTTGTCTTTAAAATCTAGAGTGGTGAGCACATAGAACATGAGTATCCCCAATTTGGAACTACTTCATAGAATCATAGAATCATAGAATTGCAGAGTTGGAAGAGACCACGAGGGCCATCCAGTCCAACCCCCCTGCCACGCATTTCCCATTTGTTTTGGCCATTTGGGATGCTTTAGAATTTTATTTGGTTCATTTATTCATTTGGTAAGAACATGCTTACACTTTTAATATTCTTCCTAATAACTTGAGGTTCTGAATGTGTTTGGGGGATTGAAAGTGATGGATTCATCCATCCCTACTTGACTGTAAAACAGAAGGTTGGCTTCTGCCCAATACACATTTAGTGCAGCTTACAAATGAATCTCAGTTTTTCATCTTTCAACATAGGGAAGGAGGAAGGAATCAAAGGTATTTGGAATAATTAGGGAAATGTCAAGAGATGGTTGGCACTATGGACCATTTTGCAGATCAAAATAGCCTTTTCCATTTTGTTCACCTGCACAATTTTCAAGGAAAAAGCACAATTCATTTCAGAGATTAGTCAGATAGTTACTAATAACTAAGGCTTGTTAAAGGTAGTGTTCTAAATTGTTTGAAGTTCATATGGATTTATGTATGCATTATATAGTTAAGTGCAAAGTGAGTGTAACTAAAATATAAAATTCTGTACAAATAAATAGTGTGGAAGAAGCTGGACTATGGTGAGGAGAAAGACTGGATGTTTTTGTTTTTCAGATACTCTGGGCTTGTCTATACAAGGGGGAAACGTGGATTGATGTGCACTAGTGCCAATTCGAAGCAGCTTTGATTTGTCTTAATGGTTTTCTGGCAAAATTGCAGGCATACAAAGCTATCAGCTTTTGCTGTCCTAACAGGCATGCCTGAAAATCAAGATGGCAGGCGCAAGTGAATTATTCACATTTTTATTATCACCAGTTGCTGCCACTGAACAGATTTTTTTTTAAAAAAAGCAAAGCATATATAAGGTGCAAAAGTGCAGTATTCCACCTAGATAAATAAATAAAAAAAAAAGGTCTGTTTTCTCGCTTGGGCACACAATTCCTAAAGCAAAAATCCAAGATGGCAGTTCTGGCCCTTGCCTTGTTAGCAAGCTCTGCCCCCTGCCCACCTCCAAACAATCAGCGTTTACTTTCACTTTTATTGGGAATGTGAATAAATGAAAATTCAATTGTCCTAATGAGCGGAAATTTACATTCCCCAGGAGCTTTTCTAAAACTTTGGAAAAAATCCATGAAGTCTTTTCCTATGGAGTTTTTTGGTGGATTTGGCCCCCCTCCTTCTAAATAATATGAATTGATGCTATATGCCATTTAGACAAATCATATTCTCCTTGAATTCTGTGAGCAGTATTTTCACCATTTAGACAACCCCTCTGTTTCAACCAAGGAGTTCAAAGTGGTGGACATCAACTAATAAAGAACAACACTGGGTGTTGCCACGCTGCAGAAATAATGGCTCAATGCTATGGAATTCTAGGATTTATGGTTTTGTGAAATATTTAGCTTCCTCTGTCAGAGAGCTCTGGGGCTACAACAAACTACAAATCCCAGGATTCTACTGGATGGAACCCTGATAGTTAAAGCAGTGTCAAACTGCATTATTTCTGCAGTGTGACAACAGCCAGTGTTGTACAGCCTCATTAACTGTATCCTCAAGATCAAAGTACACATTACATGCCTGCCCATCCTATAGATTAGCCATTCACAGCCCTCAAAATGTTGGGAAGGGGTCCTGGAGAGGGGGGAGAAGAAAAAGTTGACAGTTTAACTGACAGTTAATTGGAATTGAGAGTAGTAGTTGGAGGTCTGAGGTTTGCAATGTTAGAGAAACTGAGAATACACGTGTCTTTTCATTTTAGGATCCATTTTAGGCTTCCTAGAGTGAATCCTCAGGAGGAGTTCCCCAAAAGGGGGTAAGTTGGTGACAGGAAGCCAGAGTGAAAAATAAACAGAATGGAGCTTGGTCACATCAGCCCAACTACTTATTATTTCCTAAAAGAGGTAAGTGGCCAATAATTTACAGCAAGGATATTCCCGGCTCCTATGTGCTCCCAACAGCAGCCACAATGATCCATCTACTGTCATATACATTTCTCTGTGTTGTGTAACTTGTCCCTTAATATTCATGAGAACTACTTAAGGCTTGTGGTACAAAACAAAGAATCATGCTCTTTAATTCAGTTTGTGGGTTAAAGCAATTGAATAAGCAGTAACAGCTGTGGCTTTAATCACTCAAGAAATAAACCCTCTCATTATTTCCTGCCGCATGTAGAGAGACAGAATGTGATAACTACACAGCAAAAGGAAGGAGGCAATCAGTGGGGTATTTATTTCCTTTTATAGTTATGTGGCCTCCTATTTTCCTGGAGAGTAATGTGCACTTTTCAAATTTATTGTTGACTTAGAGGCAGCTAAATATTCATCAGCAAAATTCTAATGATTCTGTTTAGAATCTAACAAAGGTTAATGTTGTATTCTTCAATGGATTTATAAAATCTCTCCTGTTATATTAACACTCAGCACATTAATGTAATCATTTTATGGACCCCAATTGTGTTGTGTTCTGCTACTTAAAATGTGTGAAAAGATAAAAACAGATGGACAACATGCCATAATTTAGGAGTGCTCACTTACCTCATACCATAGCAGATGACTATCCTTATATCCCCCCCAATCCCACACAGGAGGCTTATGGCCATATGGAGAGCACACCCATCACAGCCAAGAAATAGCCACAGGATGCCTTAGTTCTTCTGTTGATTACTAATCCTGAAATAAAGAGACAAGACACAAATCTTGGGTTAAATAAGGGCCACTTTATTTGACCTAAAGCCTATTTAGAGCAATCTGCAGATGAGTAACAGAGGGAAAGCAATTAGCTGAGGTCAGGTGTCATCCCAGTGATTACCTCCTCAGCCTTCCCTTGGATGACACAACTGACCCCAAGGGCAATTCCAAGTTAATGGGGTTGCTCCCCAGCTGATCCTTTACTGGAAGGCCAACCCAGGTTGCTCCCTACCAAGACACAGGACTCTATAAGAGAGAGAGAGAGAGAGAGAGAGAGAGAGAGAGAGAGAGAGAGAGAGATCCTAGGCCAGCCTCCCAAGGGCGTATCACTTCCCCACCTCCTAGTTTGCAGAACCTGTGGATGTAGTTCCAGAACCCAACTCTTCGCCAAAAGGGTGCCAAGGTGTACACCAAACTATAGAATTCTCCCTGTTACCTGCCTGATGGCAATCCATTTAATGACCCACCTGAGCCAATCAATCCAGTCCCAAGGATACAGTGTGAGGTAGGCAAAATCATCATCGTCATCATCATCCAAAAATCCAGTAAAGGGGGGGATTCCTTCCCAGCCCCAAAGCGACCAGATAAATTCACACTGCACATACAGTGGGTGAGTCACGTGAGGATAATGAGATATGTAAGGAGCATGGCTGAGGCTTTAACTCCTCCCTCATGTGATTAACTTTTTGTAAGCTGCCCTGATTGTTTTAACAGAGGGGTGGGGTATAACTTATTATTATTATTATTATTATTATTATTATCTTGGCATGAAAGTGCTCAGCACAGAGAAGACTGGGCTCATCCAGAGAGGCCACCAAATATCCACCTCCTCATCTGCAGCTGCCTTCAGCTTTATGAGTGCAGAGACCCCTTATATCTGGATAGGACCTGGAACCCACTTGATTCCAGATTCAGTCTAGAAACTGGTTTGCACTAATCAAGGCTTTCTTGTAGCCAATTAATAGTAGCTGAGAAAAATAGTAGAGAAACAAACAATAGCCTAATTATATATGGATAGGAAATAATCTAAAGGTCTGACATGCAGAAGATTGACCTTCAAAAAGCATGATTTAAATCAGTAAATTGATATTTCTGGTACATGTGTTTGTATATGTGTCTTCAAGTCACACATTGACTCATGGCAACCCCATGAATTTCATAGAGTTTTCTTAGGCAAGGAATACTTGTTAGTATGCCTATTACCCCCTCCCCATGCTATCTCATAATCGGAAATATTGATCACTTTTTGGGTCCAGGTTGGCTGGGGCAAACCAAAAAGGTTAGTACAATTACAATGAGATTACAATGACCTGGCATGTGTCTAAGAAATATTATGGCAAGAAAGCCCACATTAGGATTGTGCAGAAGCCCCTTAGTAAATACAAGTTGTTAAGGAGGTATGTGCTAATCCTTTCTTCCAGCCTTGGGCACCTCAGCAATTATTCATTCAATCAAACAATTAGGTGAATGTTCCCAAATCTACTCCTACAGAAATCTCCCGTATACCTGCTCCTCTCCAACCTTGTGAGGTTGTCATATGCCAATCAATTCCTATCTCCCAGCCATAAAGGCAATCAGTTGAGTTTCAGTTTCCTTTGTATATCCCATGGGAGAGCCATCTAGGCTCTGTCCTAACTAGAGTACCCCTTCAGGATATGAAATAGGATATAAATATCACTCCCCTGACAATAGGAACATGTGCCACAGTGGACAAACCCAGCCACTCTCTTTCTCAGCCTCCCCTTCAATCAGGACCTCCTCTGCCACCCTTAGACACCTGTCTGAGTATCTTTGCTTCAAGAAACTCTTCTCCCCAAGACTGGTAACTATCACCCTATATTCCTGAATCTCTCCCTCTGTCCAATCTTTCTGCCTTACTCCTCAATAGCCTTGTGTGGTTTTAGGCATGTGTGTTGCATATGTGAATGCACTGTGCATCATTTCCAATACAAATTACTTTATTTCACTTCAAACTGGAGTGCTTCCTACAGTTAGTACTGGTATACATAGGTTAAAGATCCCAAAGTTACCCGCCTCTCACAGGCTTCCATGTGAGCTAATAATTCCCCCAGATAGATGTTGGCATCACGGGTGGGTCTCTAAAGCACCCCACCTCTTCAGTAACATACTCAGAGATAGTTTTGCCAGTTCTTTCCTAGATATTGGTAAACAGTAGTAGAAACTTCCCAATTGTATGGCATGTTTGGCAGGAAGCACAATTTCTCAATAATTAGTGGACTCTCTTTCACTTAAGACATTTAATCAAAGTCTGGGCATACATCTGCCAGTGTTGCTGTATGTGCATACACCAGGGGTTTGGCTAGCTATTCGAAGTCTCTTCTGCCACCATGATTCTATGATATAATAGATGCCAAATCCATAGAATTTCAACTTCCCATGGAATCTACCTCCTCCCCATACACACATAAGGGTTAACCAAATGCATGTTTATGGTAGTAATCTTGATTCCTCCAGGATCAAAGACAACTGGTTTCTCAATACCAGTTTCAAGGAAATAAGAGCAGGAGAAGAATTCTGCCCTGATGTCCTCCTTGTGAGATTCCTAGAGGCATTTGTTTGGCCACTCTGAAAATCAGGATGCTAGACTAGATGGATGTTTGATCTGATCAAGCAGGATATTCTAACTCATATGTACATATAGAATCAACCTCTTTCCTTTTGCTGATTTGTGTGTTGCCTTGATCATTTTCTCTGTGCTCACCTGTTTCTAGTCTTCTTATTTTTTCTGTCCTCTGTTAATCAGTCTTATTCCTCCCATGCCATCCATCACCTATTAAAGACACCACCCTAAGCCAATTACTAAGTTCACATCCACAGTGTGGGGTAGGCAAAAAGACCCCAGGTAAAAGGGCAAAAATTCCTACCCAGCCCTGAAGCAACCAATTAAATCACACTGATTCAGCAGTGGGAGAGCAGGCAGACAGCAAGGAAAAAGCTGGCAGATAGGGGGGAAAGGAGGCACAGTGTGACTAGAACTCCCAACTATAGGAGCCCCAGCCATCAGACTGGCCTCTTAACCACCAGGCTGTCCCAGCTGAGCTAAATTCCTGCATAAAGAGTTACCTGACCACCAATAAAACTAATCTGCCCCAAAACAGCAGGCCAACTCTTCCCCCAGCAAAAGCCAGCACCCAACAGCCACCAGAGGGCCACAGAAAAGGAAGAGCCAAACTGACAGTTGGAGACCACCACCACCACCACCTCCGTCAATCCAAGGCCCTAAAGGAAAAGCTCCCTCTAAGCACTCACTTGAGGGAGGGAAAAAAGAGTTGAAAGAACAAAACCCCTTTAAAACACCCACCAGGCTGCAGAGATCAAGCACACCAAGCAGTCACTCTGGAAACCCCCTTTCCTTCTATCCAATGCCCTGTGAGTGTCCACATCAATGGAGGGTAGGCGACAGGCTGGCAGACACACCCTATCTCTAAATCTAAATAATTAAATGATCTAAATAGTGAAAAGCAGGTGCCCATTCCCTCCAAATCTCTGTAATCTAAATCATCATCATCATCAAGTTTGTCTGTGGCACAACATCCATTACAAAATATTACAAAAAATGCTGCAGGAAAGTTATAATAATACAACCAACATGCTTACCAGCAAACTGTAATCTAAATAGTTGCGGGGGAGGGAGAATAAAGGGTGCCTTAAAACCCCGTGAACAAAGGCCTGTTGAAGCACAGATTCTCTAAATAATTAAATGATGCAAATAATGAAAGCAGATGCCCCGTCCCTCCAAATTTCTGTATCTAGATATTTGAGGGGGAGGGAGTATAAAGGGTGCCTTTAAACCCTGTGAAGAAAGGCCTGTGGAAGCACGGTCTGACACTCTCTTGTCTCTTCTCTGATCAAAGCAATGAAAAGGAGGAGGTAGAGGGGGTGGAGCTTAAATCTCTTCTAGCCCCGCCTTCTGCTCTCCTGGCAACAGCACAGGAGAAAAAGTTATAGGTCTCCATCCTGTGCTCCTGCAAAGGGGGATCCTACAACACAGTCGCAACTGTGCTGGGAACCCTATTCTGGACACAACTGAACATGCTGGTTATGGCCTTATGTATTAGGTGCAGGCTTCCTGACAGTAAGAGCTGTTTGGCAGTAGAATGCACTGCCTCAGAGTGTGGTGGACTCTCCTTCTTTGGAGGTTTTTAAACAGAGGCTGGATGGACATCTGTCAGGAATACTTTGATTGTGTGTTCCTGCATAGCAGGGGATTGGACTGGATGGATGAATCTATGATTCTATGAACTGACAAACCGTACCTCCACATATTAGACTGCCCATGTTTTGAGATCTCTGGGGAGGCCCTCCTCTCTGTCTGCCCCACAGGTTTATGTGGTGGGTACACAGGAGATGGCCTTCTCAGTGACTGCTTTCACATTCCAGAGCTCCCATACTAAAGAGCCTACACTGGTATCCTCCATGCTATCCTTCCAGCAACAAGTGAAGACTTGTTTCTTTCAGCAGCCCTTGGAGAACAGATTACTCATGGGGAAAGAACCTTTAATTAGGTGCTGTCTTATCTATATCTGTTGTTGTTGTTGTTGTTGTTGTTGTCTTCCTTTTCAATGGGCATACTTTTTATTCTACTAATAGTATTTTTTTTTTAAAAAAAATGTATGTTGTATACTTTAGCTGTATATGTTTTAACATTTGTAAACAGTTTTAAGTCCCAGGGCACATGCTTAATGGGAATGAAGTACTTCTAGAATACATCTATCAGTAATTAAATTCAGTGCTCCCCAAAAGTATTTTGGCCCATGAGAGACAAGCAGTGAATGTACAGTACCCTCATGGAGGATATTGACATTTCCTGGCTGACAATGAAGTTATAAAATACTTATTCTCAAACATTTTCCTGAACTACATGTCCAAATCATGAAAAAAGTTCTAGGTAGATTGTACACTCTGCAAGGATGGAACACTTGTCTCTTAACCAGTACCAGAGAGAAGGGGAGACACAGGAGAAAATGTGTTAGGATTGATAAAAGAACAGCAGATGGAGCAAGCTTGTTTTCTGCTGCTCCAGAGACTAGGAGGACATGGAGCAATGGGTTCAAACTGCAGGAAAAGAGATTCTATCTAAACATCAGGAAGAACTTCCTGAGAGTAAGAGCTGTTCAGAAGTGGAATGCACTCCCTCGTAGTGTGGTAGAGTCTCCTTCTTTGGAGGTCTTTAAACAGAGGCTGGATGGCCATCTGTCCAGAATGCTTTGTTTATTCCTGCATGGCAGGGGGATGGACTGGATGGCCCTTGTGGTCTCTTCCAACTCTATAATTCTATGATTCTATCCTATTTCTAAGGATATTGGGGAAAGAGTGAAAGAAACATTCCCTCAAGGTTGATGCTGAATGTGCTTAGAATCATCTAGGGGAGAGCTCAGGTTGCCAGGGCCAGCCCAAGATATTTTGCAGTATGAGAAGCAATAGCAAATGATGCCCTCACTCATCTAAGTCAAGGTGAATCCAGGTTGGCCCCTGTATCTGCAGGGAATACATTCTAAGACCCCTGTGGATACCTGAAACCATGGATAATAGGAAACCCTATTATTTTCAGTGAGATGAACACTGGAAGTTGATCAAAGAATCACATTGGAGGACCTAGAAATGCCTAGAGAGAACATATTTTTTCGGATATGTATAAGTGAGACCTTGGATACCAAATCTGTGGATATGGGGGTCAACCTGTATTTCCCAAGGCCAGCCAAGTTGTTTTGTCCAGCTGAAGAGCAGTCAATAGGTATGCATAAGGGGAAATGGGCAGGAAGTACTGAGAAGCTGTTCAATGTTCTCTAGTTGGGGCAATCCTAGACTGGAGGAGTGCATCAGATTTTGGAGCTCTATAGGTAGCAGTAATGTGTGGTCAGCCCATCTCTGAACCAGTTTTGAAGTAAGATTCAACTGCCAGCTTTTTTGTATGGTTGGTAGTGGGAGCCATGTCGTCAGGCAAAACATCTTGAACTGGCACTGGGCTGGTTCTCTGGAATTACTTGGTTCCCCAACCAAGATCATTGTCTTTGCTTCCTGAATTCAAATGCTTGCAGTTCTCTTTTCTGAGTAGTGGATGCAGTGATACAGGGTACAGGGAATGGGGAATCAATACCTTACCTGTACTACTCCTGGTTCAAGCTCTGTAGGTTTTTACATGAATCCTCTCCACTCTTCACATTTCACAGACTGTGAGAAATCAGATTGAAATGTTGTCACTCAGCCCAGTGAATATCTTTATGTAAATGTGACTGGAGAGGTTGAGGATGGATTTTCTGCTCACTCCTGTCTGGAAAGTGGGTCACTTACCACAAGAAGTCATGTGCTTCCCATTTTGAGAACAACAGATTTAGAGACAGGAAGTGTATTCACACGCACAGTTTTGTTTGATGTGTGAAATGATAATGTAGATCTACATGTAGTTTAAATCTGTTCACATACTTAACTACACAAAACATCCACAGGAGGGGAAACTGTTTAGCAGAACTATTGCTCCATAAGCATCATCCGGTCCTTATGTTGGCTTAAAAGCATGGGTGGGGAGCTATTCAGAGTGATTGGATTAAATGCTGTTTAATCCAAAGCAAATTTCCTACCACCTAATTGCATGTTAGATGCAAACATTCAACTGCTGATTTTCCTAGAAAATGCAGCTTTTGGTGTGATATTGTGTATTAATTAAAAAAATGGAAGAGGGGTGGTCCTTAACTCTACAGGCTCACTATTTCTTACCTTCAAGTCTCCACCCTGAAATGGCTGCCCCCCTGAAGGTTCTTTTATGAGTTACATTCTTCTCCCTCTTCCCATTTACCTCATGGGCAAATTAATTGTTTTACTTCTAATATACCATAACATGACATTTAAATTTCATAGCAGACATTAATTGAGGTGTTTGGATACAAAGGTGAATTACTTTGGAATATTTCCCAAAATGAATTCCCATTCCGGAAAGTAACTATTCTAATTATACTGAGGGGAGGGGAACACACACACACAGACACACACACACACCAGTCTCTGTAGTTGTAATATACTGGTATATATAACTTGCATGTCAAAGGAACATGAACATTTGAAAACACTTTTAGTTATCTTCAAACTTTAGATTTTCCAGTGTACATTTAGAAGTGTTATTAGATACCAGCAGGGATGTCTTATGACATTTTTCTGCCAGAGGTAAAAGAGCAAATGCCCCCATTTCATTCTCAAATGCACCTCTCCCCAGCAGTTGATAGCTATTGTGACCAACTTAAGATAAAAATTATATCAATGTAATCCATTCCAATGGATGTAACTTTGACCAGTGCTTGTCCAATGATAATGGATACTTTTCAATAGGCAGACTTAAGATGTGGACAGATTCCTTGGAGAGATAAGCCCTACCATGTGAATACTTTACCCTTACTGGTCCAGACTATAATAGTGAGTAAAGGAGTGCTGGATTTTTCAGAAGTGAGGAAAAGCCGTCATTGAACCTCTACCATATTGGATAATTTTTTTTGGAAAGTCTTTAGTGTCCCATTTTGGTGCTGGAGCATGTGATGGTAGCTATGCTCCAGGGTCTCCTGGATGGTATGGATTCATTTTGGTTCAGTTCAGTTCAGCTCCAACCCTGCTAAAGGTATATAGATGACTTTCATCATCTTGGTCGACAATTTGTGCTGGACAGGGGGAGATTGTGCATCTGCTGAGTCTCCTGGATTTCTTGGTAGATTTTGATACCATTAACCATTGTACAATATCCCTTTGAGCCACCTGCCATGGATGGAATTTATGGTGGCATTGGTCTGTACTGGAGGAGTAAGTTCAGAAGTTTGTGGCAGCAATTTCTGTGAGAAGATGTGGGTGGGAAATAATCATGTCAAGTCCCGTTTTGCTCTGTATGCTATTTATCATATACATTAAACCACTGAGAGAGTTTGTCAAAAGTATGGGGGTTCCATGCCACATGTATCTTCTTTCCATATAAATCTAAAGGAGCTGTTAGCACCACTAATGAGCCCCCAACTCCAGAACCCCCCAAAATCAGCTTCTTAATATTTTGGCTTATTAATGTGGTCTTCCACTGGGAAGATCAGTGAGGTTTCAGAGACGTACTGAAAGCCATGCATCGCCCAAAGGAAGAACTACTGACAAATTCCAAACTATGAGGAAATATAAGGTCAAAATGACATTGCCTCCACCACACACCCAAGTGACAGACAATGATGCCATTAAGCAGATGGCGTATTCCTTTTTTGAAAGTTTCAAGCTTCCCTTCCCTAATCACCTAGCCATAAAGAGAGGCAGCTCAAGCTTTGTGAATCCAGTCATCAGACATTTTAAGGCAGTTTGCAAAACATTAGCATCTTCAGACATCTATTGTCAAGACCAGGAGTCTTCCTGGAACTCATTGTGCAGTCTTTAAAGCTATTGTTTCAATCCATGAAACTTCCTCACCTGAGGGCATATTTTTGGTATAAATGTTGGCTGAAAATCATGCCTCATTGTGCACAGAGATTCTTCCTGTTAACACTATGTCACTCTGTGTTAGCCACTCGAGATTCATCCATCCATGCGGCTGGATTGCTCAACAACTTCAAGACTACAAGACAAGTGTTTCATCACCCCAGAAATCTCCCTATCTATCCCTCTTGCAGCCTCTCTTCCTCCATTCCTAGTGGTCTTGTGTGAATGCTTTTTGTATGAATTTGTGCATACTTAGTGTTATTATTTTATGTCTTTAATATATATCATTGTTAATTCTTCATTTTGTGCTTGTGTGTATCTGTTCAGAGTTAGTAGGGGTATAGTTGGCATAAAGATCCCCTTTCTGTTGCCCCCTCTTGCATTGCTAAGGTTGGGTTATAATAATAAATAATATTTTTTTAAAATTTTTAACCCGCCCCTCTGCTCGGCAACCGAGGCAACGTACATCAAGATTAAAACAACAGCAAGTTAAAACAATCCTTCCCAATCCTAACCCTCCCACCCCTTAAAACTAAATTAAACTAATAGAGAATTAAAACAAAGATAAAATACAATAAATAAATAAATAAAGGCAACGTCGGCAAGGGGGCGGGTAAGCAATCAGCTCCACTTGAGCTGGGAAGTTATTCCGGGAAGGCCTGCCAGAGGAGATCCATCTTTAGCACTTTCTTGAAGCTATCAAGAGTAGTGACAACATGGATCTTATCCAGCAGGCCATTCCAAAGTCTGGGAGCTGTAGAAGAGAAGGCCCTCTGGGAGGTCTGCAACAGCCTAGTTTTCATAGGCTGCAGCAGGTTCCTCCCAGAGGACCGAAGTGTGCGGGGGGGAACATATGGGATGAGGTGGTCATGGAGATAAGATGGGCCCAAGCCATGTAGGGCTTTAAGGGTTAAAACTAACACCTTGTACTGTGCCCAGAAATTGATCGGCAGCCAGTGGAGAGATTTAAGCACAGGTGTTATATGCTCTCTCCTAGATGTACCCGTAATCAACATGGCTGCCAAATTTTGTACCAGTTGAAGTTTCCGGGTTAGGCACAAGGGTAGCCCCATGTAGAGTGTGTTACAGTAATCCAAACACGAGGTTACCAAAGCATGTACCACAGTTTCCAGATCCCTTGTATCCAGGTAAGGGCGCAACTGGCGTATCAGCCGAAGCTTATAACAGGCGCTCCTGACCGTCACACTCACCTAACTAGTCATGTGAAGCGACAAATCTAGGAGTACCCCCAGACTGCGAACACAGTCCTTAGAGGAGAGTGTGACTCCATCCAGGACTGGAAGTCATATTCCCAGACAGGTTTCAGGCCTGTGACTGTCAGTACCTCCGTTTTGTCTGGATTTAGTCTCAATCTGTTTTTCCTCATGCAATCCATTACCGCTCTAAGACAGTCACTGAGAGGAGAGACACCATCTGAAGTCTGAGCCAATGATCTGGTCATGGAGAAATATATCTGAGTGTCATCAGCGTACTGATGACACCGAGCTCCATGCCTCCGGATGATCTCTCCCAGCAGCTTCATATAAATGTTAACTAGCATCAGGGACAGATGGCACCCTGAGGGATGCCACAATTAAGCTCAATTCTGGAAGAGCAACTGTCCCCAAGCCTCACCCTCTGGGATCTGCCCGAGAGAAAGGAACGGAATCACAGCCGAGCCGTGCCTCCAATTCCTAACTCCCTCAGGTGATCCAAGAGGATGGAATGATCTATAGTGTCAAAGGCTGCTGAGAGGTCCAAGAGCACCAGAAGGGTCACACTACCCCTGTTGATGCTCAGGCAGAGGTCGTCAGTTAGAGCGACCATGGCAGTCTCAACTCCATATCCTGTCCTAAGCCAGTTTGAAATGGATCAAGATAATCGGTTTCATCCAAGATGGCTTGGAGTTGGGAAGCAACTGCCCTCTCGATCACCTTGCTTAAAAAAGGTAGCAAGGACACTGGTCTGTAATTGTTCCTGTCCAGTGGGTCCAGGGAAGGTTTTATCAGGAGTGGCTTAACTGCCACCTCCTTTAAACAAGATGATACGATACCTTTCCTGAAGGACACATTGATTGTGTCCTGTAGGAATACTCTCAACGTGTGCCCCCCCCCAGACAACCAGCCAAGATGGACAGGGATCATGAGGGCAAGTCATCTACCTGACTCTTCCAAGGAGCTTGTCCACGTCATCGGTACTCACCGATGGAAACTGATCCAGTAATGTGCTATCAATGGAGTTGTTGGATGCCTCATCTATGGATTCTGTCAGAACACTGGCATCCAGGTCGGCTTTTATCCGAGAGATTTTATCTGCAAAGTGGATGTTAAATGCATCACAGCAGGCTGTTGTCAGGTTAAGTAGGGGGTTCGGCACAGGAGGACCTGAGTCAGCTCCCCCACCACCTTAAACAACTCTGTTGGCTGGACTCTGCAGACACAATACGTGCAGAGCAGAAGGATCTCTGTGCTACACGTATTGCCTCCCGATAGGAATCAAGATGCTTCCTATGGTGAGTTCTGTTGGATAAGAGTCAAGTCTTCTGCCACTTGCACTCTAGTCGTTGTCCAGTTCGCTTCATCCTCCTAAGCTCCTCTGTGTACCAGGGCTTACGATTAGAGGTGGGCTGGAAAGGATGCTTGGGATCGATTGTGTTGATAGCCTTGGTAAGATCAGTGTTCCAGATGCTGACCAAAGCCTCAACAGAATCACCAGTGTTACCAACCATTAAACCCTCTAGGGCTTTCTGGAAACCAGATGGTTCCATTAGCCTTTGAGGGCAGACCATTCTAATGGGTCCACCACCCCCAGAGGGGCAGACAGTGGCTCTTAGTTCCATCTTTACCAGGAAGTGATCCATCCATGACTATGTGGAGGTTTTTGTAACCTCTGCCCATGGATATTCCTGTTCCGTACTGAAGATTGCATCGAGGGTATGACCTGCACAATGTGTTGGCCCATCAACCAATCGGGATAGCCCCATGTTTGTCATGGTTTCCATGAACTCCCGAGCCACACTGGTTAGATTTGACATGCTGGTCTCGAGTGGAATGTTGAAGTCACCAAAAACCAAATGTATGGGCGACTCCAACAACAACCCAGAGATCAGCTAGGTCAGCTCGGTTAGGGAGTCTGTTAAACAATGGGGTGGCCAGTATACCAACAGAATCCCCAAAGTATCCCTGGTTTTCAGGCTGAGGTACATGCACTTGATGCAAGCTGTTTTCCACATAGGCTTCCTGGTCAAGGTTAAGTTGTTTCTATGAACCAATGCCACACCACCACCACCCACCCACTTTCCTTTATCTGCTCGCTGACCGTATACCCAACCGGGAGAGCCCATGCCCATGTTGCTGATAATTTCCCCAACATATTAGAATCAATATTTTCTTGGAATTTCCAAGAGGTCTTTGGGTAACAGAGCTGTTCTAGGTCAGTAAACCAGTGTCTAGTGCCATTAGTGGACTGGAGGCTTAACAACTGGAGGCTTAATCTAGACAAGAAAGTGATGCTCTTGGTCAGTCAAAGAGCAGAGCGAGGAATAGGGACCCAATTTGTGCTGGATAGGGTGTCAGTACCTCTGAAGACACATTTCATTCCTCTTAGATGACGGAGATTTTCAGATGCAATTTTCAGCAGGATATATTCCTAAACAGCTCCATTGCTGTCGCACGGCAGGGGAGCAGTTTTGGACGACACCATCCCTCTGCCGAACCCCTCCATGTCACTTCCATGACAGAATGGAGAAAACCGCATAATATTTCATTCAAGATTGTTGCCCGTGAGTGAAATACAACGCGGTTTCCTCCATTGTGTCACGGAAGTGACACGGAGGGGTTCGGCAGAGGACGTCATTGTCCGAAACTGCTCCCCTGCCATGCGGCAGCAACGGAACTGTTTTGGAATATATCCTGCCAAAAATTGTGTGTGAAAATCTGCCACCTCTGAACTTGCATCCAGGTTTTGAAGTGGTCAGGGATACATCTGCACAGCTGAAACTAATGTATGAATTGTGCACATTCCTAGGGAGTGTCATCTGTATGTGATGATGCATGCATTTGTTACATCCCATTTTGACTAGAGTAACACATTCTGCCTGGGGCTCCATTTCGAAAAGGGTCACAAACCTCAGCTTATCCCAAATATTGCAGTCAGATTATTGACTGGAGCCAGGTCTAGGGAGCATGTGACACACCTGTTACAACAGTTTGCCTGCCTAACAATCTTTATGAGAATAAAGTGCAGGTAAGTAAGCCTGAATATCCTAAAAGCAGAGCCCACCAATGAGTACTAAGTGTTGTAGGCTATATTTCAGAGGAAGGAACTGGAAAAACCACCTCTGAGTAGTCCTTACCTAAGAAACCCTATGAAATTCATGGAGTTGCTGTAAGTCAGCAGGCAACTTGTAGGCACACACAGATAATGACTTAAAACACTATGCAACTTTGATCTAGACTATCTTGAAGGGCTTTCTGAGTTTTGAGATTTCCAGTGGAGGCCTTGCCTCAGTCCTTCCACCCTCACATGTATGGTTGCTAGGGAATCAAGCTTTCCGAGTGGTTGCTCTGAGATTGTAGTAGGAGAGATGGGGGGTGGGGATAAATAACTTGCAAAGGAAAGGGTTTTGTTGATTGCAAAATGAAAGGGTTCAAGGCATAGGGTGGACCTTAAAGAAGAAGGAATGGTGCCCAACCCTTTACAGTTTCTGCAGCACTTGGAGAACTGTAGGGATGTCATGACAGGATTTTCCATAAGCCTAGGACTGACGGCTAGGGTTTGTTTCCACAAGAGAAGTGCTGGAAGGATCAAGCCTTTTTCCTTCCCCTTTTGGGTTTGCATAATGGAGGAAGGATTGGAAAGGATCACACAGAACTTTCTATCTTTTATGATATAATTTGTATAACATTCGAATATATCCCCCCTCTTTTCTTGCTGTTTAATCTCATGCTTTTACAAAGCATGAGCAGAAAGAAGATGAAAATATGGGAAGTGATTGGTGCAGTGTAGTAAATTTGCCATTTCTATGGGAAGGAGAAAAATTGATATTGGATTTAAAGTGGAAGGACTGAACTTTATTAAATTATGAGCATCCAGGAACCAAGGTGGGGGGGGATAGGAACACCCCCAAAACAATGAATGATCAACACAGTATAGAGTTGCATAAGGATATATGTGCTTGTGCTTACACTTGTCTTCCTGCCTGGCTTCTTCTACCTCCTCCCCGCCACCTCCATCTCTCACTTTTTTTTCTCCCAGATCACTTTGATAATCTCTTGAGTGGAAGTTTTATTTATGCATTAGTTATGAATGAGTAGAGCTTGGTAAAATATAGAACAGGGTTTGTGTCTTATAACAATTTCAGCTGATGCAACTGAACTGAATTCTTGCTTGAATCAATCCATTTCTGTGAGTCTCTCCTCTACCACCTCCATCATTATTCCTTCTGAGCGCCTTTTTATCATCGTCCACTCATGACTGAAGGCTTATCTATATGGGCAAATTACCCTGGTTTGCCCCCATTCCAGAGCCCTAGAGTCCATACAACACCAAGCTTTCCCCGCAATCTGCCCCCAGGCAGTACTTATGACCCCTGAAGCAGATACAGGGCTGGAATGAGGCAAGCTGGGATAGGGCCCTTTCCAGCAATATAGGAAAATACCCAGTTCAATCAGGTACCTCTGGATTGGGTCTCATATGTCCACGTGAGCCTGTCCCAGCACATTGTTCCTCTCTACCACTGCCAGATCCCTGGCTGTCCTGGAAGCCAGGCAGGGTCCCTTAGCATATGACCAAAGCTGGTCAAATGCAA
This sequence comes from Gambelia wislizenii, assembly GCA_030847615.1. Classification (NCBI taxonomy): domain Eukaryota; kingdom Metazoa; phylum Chordata; class Lepidosauria; order Squamata; family Crotaphytidae; genus Gambelia; species Gambelia wislizenii. The sequence goes on along the minus strand of JAUMIR010000003.1, from coordinate 187,839,536 downwards.
GGGTCTTGCAGTCACATCTTGTGGATGCCTTTTCTTGTTTCCTCATTAGTAGAGCTAATGGTGGGGGCAGCACCTGTAGTGACAGGATCATATTCTGTTTGGACACCAGCCTGTTCTCCAGGTAACAGGGCCAGGATGGGCCACCTCCACAGTCAGGATATGCTGGCAGAGAGGCAACATATCCTGGCTAGTGTAGACAAGCCCTGTGTCTCTCTGATTCATATTGGCCCTGACACCAACAGCAGTCCCAGATTCTTCTTTTCCTGTTGCTTGCAATTTCTACACTAGAGAGTGGGGCAGCAGCAGCTGTGCATAACATGAAGAGCCAGCACTTGAAGCCTTTTGTGAGCAGGCAGCATGTTAACAAGTCAGCTGTGTTAACATTATTTTGTTACTGTTGTTTTAAAGTAGATAATTCTCACTAAATTTGGGGTCAACATTAACTTTGTTTAGCCATAATGGACACAGATTTAAATAAATTAGGCACATTAATTAAAACAATGTGTTCCCTTCCCCACATGCTGTACCAAAAAATATATGTTGCTTTACATTTTATGGTGTCTGCCACAGCACGTATGTGACAATCATTATTGCCACACAAAGTCTGACTCAATTCTAACTCAATCTCCTAATCTCTTTCCTTATGTGTATAGGTACAGTGGTATCCTTGGTGATTGGTGAATCATCTGTGCAGTCTTTTTGTTAACATGTGCTCATTAAAAAAAAAATGTGTTGCTTTCAATGATTACACAGCATGAAACCCTTTGAGTGAGAAGTTCATTACTAGATTTATAGACCTATGGAATCCAATCAGAAGATACAGTGGAACTTCCAATGGAGTTCCCCCCCCCCAATTGTAACATTTACTCTCTCTCCTGCACATTTGCAACAACACTTTAACTTTCTGGAAATGTGAGCATTCTCATTATGCCTTTAGTCCAAAATTGTAAGGGTATGTCAGAAAAATGAAAACAAGAGCAAATACTGCAAGTACTACTATTATAATCTCAACCCAGCTATAAAAGTAATGTCTGTTCTCTGTTATAACTTCCTTCCCTTATAGAAAGGACTTTATCAAATGCAATAAATAAATAAATAAGTAAATAAATAAATAAATAAAATGACATCATAAGGAAGCCTCATGGATTTCCTGTTCCACTTTGTTGCTGGCATTGCTGGCATTTGAATCTTTGTGCCACTGTACTCACATTAATGCTGCATCAATGACAGAACACTTCCGGGTGAGATTGTGACAGCCAGGTAGGGGACGCTCTTTTTATGAACCTCCCCCCATGTACTTAGGACTTTTAAAGTATGTTGTTGTGCTTTGCAGTACTTTTTGTGTCTTGATTTTGCTTTTATTTTTGAATTTGCCATGCTAGAGTCTTCTAGAATCGGCAAGATTTGGAACCCAGAAGTAAACAAAGCTCCATTTGTGCTCCGTTTATGCTGGGGAAGCCTCATTAACACTCATAAAGGTAGGTCTGGTGGTGGTGGTGGATCTTTTGCCAACATAAAAATGCCAGAATTTATGCTGGCAAAAGAACATTAACGGGGACTGATAAAATCCAAAGTGTGGCTGACTCATACATATTGCTGTGCACAACTATTGAATATTTCTTCTTCATCCCCTTCCATCATTCCAAATGTTAAAAATCCATGAAGATTAGAGCTTCCACTATATTTTGAGTAAACTGAAATCCAAGACAAATAGTTAAGGTCCTTCTGAAAGAAAATATCTGTGAGAGTCTCTAGGAATTTATATGAATTTTTAAAAGATTCATAACATTTCTCACAAGAGAATTTCAAACATCTACATTATGACTTCAGTATCTAAGGCAAAAATCTGATACCAAATATTTCATTTGTATTTGAACATATCAGCTTCCACTAAAAAATAAAAATAGAGAAGTCAGCTGCATGGCTAGGAAGATTTGAAAACACTGGCTTATACATTAGTAGTTTATGGTAAAACATTTCTTGTTGAAATTCTGAGAGGAAAGGTCTTTTATCCATACATATTCATTCAATATGATATCTTCAGAGACAAATTGAATTACTGACATGTCATCATCCTCATTATCTAAGCAGAGAAAAGAGGCAGGGTTACATCTTCTGCTGGTACTCCTATAAATCTACTGTTTACAAACAACAACAACAACAACAAAACATTTCACTAAACAAAATATTACAACATATGTGAAATTATACATTCTTTGTAGAGCTCTAATAAAGGTACAGAAAATCCCCCAAAATCCAGCTTGAGGAAAAGTTCTCATACTGGCTATTTCTCTGTTAAAACTAAAAGCACCACACCTCTGAAACTATCAACTTGATTTTATTTGAATTGTATTCCAATGCTCTCTCTCCCTCACCTCAAAATGATCAACCAAATCAAGTAAAACAAGTACAATTAAAAACATGACTGAAATGAATTAAAACATAGGGCAAAAAGCAATTTAAAGCTACATCAGTATGGGCGCAGGGAGCTCTCACATATATTTAAAGCCCCTTGTACAATAACCCAGTTTAACTGTCAAATGCCCACCTAAATAAAAAGGTCTGTGCCTGCTGGTGGAAGGACAACTGAAAGGGAAGCAGCCATGTCTTTCTTGGTAGGGAGTTCTAGAGCCTGGGAGCATCCACTTTCCCATGTCCCTACCATATGTGCCTCTGAGGGTGATAGGATCAAGACCTTGTCTACATGGGCCCAATGAAATGGCCTCCCCTCGGTCTGGCACCTGGAGGTCCAAAAAACACAGGGTGTTGTCCTCATTTCTAGTCTGAAATGTCCAGATGACATCTTAGACAGTTTCAATGCAAATCTGGGGCAAATACCCCTTAAAATGGAGCAGACATATGGTTAAAAAAAAAAAAATCACCCCATACTATTTGCTACAGTTGTTCCAGAGGAAACAGTGAGTTCCATTACCACAACGGGGGGGGGTGTCCGCACACACAGCCCACATGGGGCCTGTCACAACCATTTCCTGGCCAGGTTGCATGCATCATATCTGTTGATATTACTTTGTGGTGTCCAGCCATGTGACCACAGCTGGGTTCCTTGTTCCTGGCCTCAGAAGATGTAACCAGCACAGGGGAGAGAAGCACACGTTCACTTGTTGGCTGCAGGTGTGCAGACACCCCTCTGTTGCCACAATAGAAGGGCAGTAATGGGGGGAATGGAATACTCCAAACAGAATGTGTATTCTGGCCAATGTAGACAAGCCCCAAGACATATCTAAACCTAACAAGCCAAACTAAATGGTCTTAACATAGCTTACAATATTACATTTTAAAAGTGAATTGTTCCATTATTAGTTACATGTTTAACAATTTTTGTACTACACTTTACTTTCTGTTGCTTTTTTGGAAGAAAAATAACTTACGATATAGTAATTTTTAAAAATCCTGTGAAAGTGTCTATAAAATTACTTTTAAAAGTAACCTTTGAAAGTAACTAGAAATTATAGCATTGCACCTATGAAGTCACTGTTTTGATATGGTCAATCGTCTAATCAACAAAAATATATTTTATCCTATGACGTCACTTGGGTGTTAGTCATTGCATTACATTTGAAACACATCTTTGTTGCAACATTGTCAGTACCAAACAAAATAATTATCAGTAACTCCAGTACTTGTAAATTTCACACTCTGGTTTTTATACACAAAGGGGTCAGAAGAGCTGAGAGAAAAATCAGGGCTAAGATTTCAATGCCTAGGATTTTAGGGGACTTTCCATATGTTTATCATAATTCTTTAAAAATGTATGGTACATTTTTTCAGTTTTTTTTTGGTATTATTTTTCTAATATTATTCTAATTAGAATACTTTCTATGACAAATGGCTCTTTGATCCAAAAGACGTTTCTGTAAGAGGCAATAATTTTCACTGATTCCATCTCATCAGTTTCACACCCAGATCTATTTGTGATTGTTGAGTATCCTTCACAATAGCATTGGAGGTGGCACATGGCTTTGCAGGAAGCAGAAGGAATTACCAAAGCCAGCATTTCTCCTGGGGGTCATTTACACAGGCAAATATTCCTCTAAATATACCGCTAAGATAGCTCATAGTTCCCACGGATTGCAGCACAGCATTGCCTCATTCAGAAGGGGGGAAGGTAAAACACCCAAATATAGCATGCCAGGGGATGTCGCTACTTTTGCTGGTATATTTGCAATGTAGCGCTTTATTGGCAGTGTAAACTTCAATTCCGTTAAGGGCTGCCACAGATCTTTACTGTGATCGGTTGCTATGATGTAAGGGGCAGGCTTAAAAGAGAGGGACTGCATTCAGTAGCATCAGGAAACTTTGAAAAATCCTCTCTGCTATTTTGCAGAAGGTCTGCCAAGAAAAAGGATTCCCAAGACCTTTCAGTCATAAAGTTCCCATCTGTCAGCTCTGCTTGGGGGAAGGAGGGAGAGAGAGAGAGCAAGAGAGAGGCGGGGGGAGGGGGGACTGAGGGAGGGAGAGTCAAAAATCCTCTGCTATTTTGCAAGTCTGTGAACCATGACTAAACAAATCGTGCTGGAAAAACTTGTGATAGGTTCACCTTAGGATCCACGGCGTGGCAGCAAGGTCATTCAGCAGATAGATTACTGTCCTTCTGCTTCAGGGAGTGAGTTCATTTACAGGCAGATTTAGAGAGAGACAGAGACAGAGCCACTTCTTTGATCTTCCCCCCTGCTATTTTAGCAGTCTGTGAGTCTTTAGCTCGGAAATGCAGGGTTTCAAAGGAGGGCCTATGCCCTTCCCCATATAGCCTTTGTCTGCTTGGGAAGCCACATCCCCCCACACACTTTTTCAAGTCTGAATGAAAAAGTGGCATAATTAGAAAAAAAAAAAACCTGACTGGCACAGATTTGGAAAAGAATTAAAATGCAAGTTGCCGCAATAAATCTGCTGTGTAAACCAGCCCCTGGTCTCTCTGATGGGAGTGTCTTCTGGATCAAATAATATTCTGGTAAACAGAGGTACATCAAGTGGACAGAACCCTGGATGCCTGGGACATGTACTAAATTCACTGAATGACATAAGCTATTTGAGGGGTGGTCAACATGTGGTCCTCCAAATTTTGTACTGCAATTTCCACCATTCTTTCCATTGACTATTCTGGCTAGGATTGATTGGAGCTATAGTCCAAAACCATTTGAAGAGTCACAAGTTCTCCACACCTTCCTTTTCCATGTGCTTCCTTCTCCTCTTTCCTTAACATTTTTCCATGTTATTAGGCTATGAGCTTGCAGGCAGCATTTTAACTTTTTGTAGAGTGTTTATTATAACAATTATCAATATTAACTTTTCACAGCTGGGGTTACTTGTCTGTTTGTGCAGCTGCTGCATTTGCCTAGGAAGAGAGGATCATCAGCATGAGCAAACAAGGGATATTACCACTGAGATGTGCTTACAGTGTAATTCAAGGTAGATTTGGAAACCCCTGCTTCAGCTAAATGTTGGAGGGATTTTGAAGAAAGTTAAAAGTTTCTGTTTTCAAGACTAACAAAAAATATTTTTTTTTTAATTAGTAGCTGTGGATGCTGTGAATTATACACCTATAGATTTAATGGATTCACAGCAGCCTTTTTAGACTAATTTTCTATTTAGACTAAAAATCTTTAAATGATATCCCTTCCCCTGAGCTTTACAGTGTTTACAGATCCAGCTGTTGCAAATTCACATGAATATTGTTTAATCATATCTGAAACTGGTTGAGTTTTGGCCCACAAATTCCTACCCTGGCACCCTCTGTTGTGTGGAGAGAGAACCCAATACAGCAGCATTCTTTAATGAAGGTTCAAAATGTAACCATTGTTGCTTGCAATGACAACAGACTGTCTGGATCAAGCACATATTGGTTGTACAGTGGCAGAGTGGTACAGAAAATCCAAATATACTGAAAAATTCCAATTAACAAATTTATATGCTAATGTTGTTAGCTGAGCTCAAGATCTAGTAATTGATACTGACATATCTGGATTTACACTGCTTTTTGAGCATCTGTGGCCAATTGGCTCTTAACTCTGGAGTCAATAGAAAACTCTGATAAACTTCAGAATGAGCTCTGTGAACATAAAAGCTCAAAATATAATAATTTGCAATTCCTTCTGAACTGGAAGGGGGGATTCTCTTAAATTTAATGAGTTATATTTTCCTTTAGTTCTGTGATGCAAAGAATAAAAACAAGAAAATTTCATTATCCATCAGTGGCTGGAAATCAACAATGCAGTCTAGGAGTGGCTTTGGACATGATTGTTCTCATTTAAGTCAAACAATCCTCATCCATCAAACCTCGTACCAAAGAAGTGTGGTAGAGCTTTACTGGCATTGGTCTTTTATGCAGTTCCACCAACGGTGTCTGGTAGCTTCTAGATCAGTGGAGCTATGACTCCAATCTGGGTTTTACTTTGAACTTTAAAGAAGCAACCCAGGTTGATGGGTCTATTATACGTCTAAGGCTCAGCAGTTTAGATAGCTCCTATAAAATTTGAGCTAAAATCTGATGCATATTCATTCCCTCACTGACATGGAATCCACCAGCCAGTCCTGAATTCAACAATTAATACTTGCTATTGTTATGCTATAAAGACAAGGCTGAAAGAAAGTTAGCAATGCTAGAATTACCATCCGGTGTCTCTTGTTTCTTTTCTCAGATCAGTTAATGCTGTTGGCTGGTAGGATCGATAGTAAGAGCTCTGTGTGTGCCATAGTTCCACACAACTGCAGAAATGTAGAATGGGCTAGCAGGCACAACACTGGGGCTGGAAGACAGAAAGTTGCTTTATATTAAGTCTTATAATTTATCCAGAGATACTATGTTAGTGCTTGTGATACCCCAATGTCTTTCAGACAGAGGTCGGTCTTATCACTTTCTACCTATTTTTTTCAAGTGGAGATGTCAGGGAATGAAGCTGGGATCTTTTACATGTGAATCATATGCCATACCAGTGTGCTTTGGCATGTCCCCCAATAAAAATGGAAGGAAAATACACAAAACAATGTCATGCATTCTTCCCATAATTACACATTACTGCAAGATTAAGACAAGATACCAAGAAAATTGGTATCATCACTACATGTTGTTCATAATGGATACTCATTACAAGTTAATGGTATATTCCCTGTGTTGGATGACATTGTACTTCCTCTGAATAAATTGTTATACAGATGGTTATACCAGATTAGACTTCTATAATGTGTGTCATGTGGGGCTGCCCTTGAAGATGCAATATACCAAAATTACAGTTGCACGGCTGTTAACTGGTATTGATGTTATGATCAGATTATAACTATACTACATCAGCTATACTGGCATGCATAGGATTGCTGTGCCTTTGCTGTATTTTTATGCTACTATGAGTCATCTCTACCCATTCCTAAATCTGCATTCATATGCATAAAAGCAAGTGTAAGATGTGAGCTGTACAATTCCACTGGCGACAGCAGCTTCCACAGTCTTTGAATTTAAACAGTCCTGCAAAGGAGATCAGTTTTACTGAGTGAAAACAACAAGTAAAGATAGTATTCAGGACAGCACACAGGAATGACTGAACAAGAAGGAAAGAAGCCCTCAGTACATAACTTAATAAAACAAGTCAGAGTGTACCAATGAGGTACACCTGAGGCCTTCAAACCCAACTTGAAAGCTAAGTAAACACAGCACTGAGCTGCAAACAGAGGAAGTATAGCAAATGCTAGATATTAAATTGCAGTCTTATTGTGTAGGAGCTTTACTTAGGACATTCTCCAACTGCAGGCAAGAGAGTGGGATTAGTTCTTAACTTTGGGGACAATTGTGCAGGAAGCTATCAGTGGTCCTACCCCTTATCCGCTGCTGTCACAACTGGTGGTCTCCTTGTGGGCTCAGTCCGAACAGCCACAATGGGGGAAATGGGGAGCATTACATATAAAAATACACATCACCTGCAGCCATGTAAAGACAGCAGGATTTCTAGTAGATACCATTGTTTTCAGAAGGCATATGTTTTATACGTTAAACTGCAGCCTTATTCCCCTTCCCTCTTGCCCTTCATTTATTGCTTTATTTAATGGCTTTTGATTTGGGACATCACCAGAAATGCATAAAAATAACAACCTCTTATCCTGCTTTCTTCAATAGCACCATAGTTAAGGTTAATGACAAAGCTGTTGCTAAAACATACTCTAGTTCTTCCTGAAAGACTGGCCTTTGCCCTTCTAACCATAGTGCAGAACTCCTCAGAGAATATCATGAGACAATCAAATAATTTTATGAGGCTTTGTTTCTTTGCTTTAGTTAATACAGAATGAAATAGAGAAACAAAGAAAGAAGAGCCTTGTTATGAAGGCCTTGTTTCTTTGGGTTTTTTTTAAGTATCTGCTTGTTGTACCTATATATCCTGATATTGCTAAGAAAGTGTTGGCTGGAACCCTTTATATACCACATTGCCATGTAGCTGCAGTAGTCATGTAGCCGTAGGACTTTATCAGATGCAGTAAAAACCACATCATAAGGATGTGATGATAACACAAAAGAGCAAAATTACCAGACAACATTGTCGTTCAGCCATTCTGGGGACATTGCGTGGGTGTGAATGAGGCACCACTTTTTATTCACAGCTTAGCTAATCAATAAAAATGTGATGCCACATCCACACCAGCAGTACACCCCAGAAACAGCTGAATGATGAGGGTGTCTGATAATTTCACCCTTTGTGTTAACATCACATCCTAAATGATGTGTTTTTTGGAGCAATTTACCTTGTCTGATAAAATCCATAGATGAATCCTGGACTGAACCCCCATCCCCACATACAAATCAGCAGCCATTGTGATTGATGTGGGGAGTGTCTGTTCCTGTCACTCAGGAAGTAGATGACTAAATAACCTGTAACTGACTGTTAACAATCAATTGAAATTGAAATAACCCACTACCTTTGGAAAAGCTGTGGCTGACTATGTTTCCACCTTCATGTGTGAGTTCTCTCCATGCAACTGGCAGAAACAGAGTCCTGTTGCAATCCTCCCTTGAAGCAGAGATCGTTGGCATGGTGGTGGGTCAGAATGTCAGCCAGCCACTTCCTGAGTGAGAGGAACAGACCCCCATTGACTGCAGCAGCTGCTGACTGGTAACTGAGGTCTGGGGAGGTTTCACAATCCCTAGGTATTCCCTAAATAACAGAATATATAGGGATCGTAAATATGAAGCAGTCACAAATACATCACTTTAGGTTACACATTGATAACTAACAAATAGGATTACAACTGTGGTTTTTTTTTTAAATTTGTTTATTTTTGATGAGAAAGAAGTTAGATTTGTAGTCAAATTTGGATTGGAAGGCATAACTTGGTGTGGATTATGTCTCTCTGCATTGCATTTCTTTCAAAAGGTTGCAAAGTTTGGCATCCTGAGTATGGAATAATCTCCCTAAAGTAGCCTTCCTAGTATGCATGTGGCAGTCTTTCTAGTACAAACAATTTTATTTCACTTAACATTTTAATCTGATACTACTTTTAGCTTTGTTTAAATGTTTAATCGATGATGTATTGTTTTGGTAATATAATTTTACATTGCACAGTTGTCTAAGGACTTTATCAGATGCATCAAAAATGTGTCATAAGGACGGGACGATAGCCCAAAGGGGTAAAATTATCAGACGACATCGTTACTCACATGTTCTCACTGCATGGTGCTGCTGTGAATAAGATGTCACTTTTTATTGATGGCTTTTCCCATCAGTAAAAAAGTGACACATTATTCACACCCAAGCCACGCAGCAAGAATGGGTGACGATGGGGGTGTCTGATCATTTTGCCCTTTGGGCTATCGTCCCTTCCTTATGATGTAATTTTGGACACTTTTTTTTAGTGTTTTCCCACATCTGATAAAGTCCTAAGACTCAAATAAAGTGAAACAAATAAATAAATGCCTTATACACTGGAATGTATTTTTTGTCCATTGTCTCAGGTTGTTTGAAAATATCTTCCTAAGTATATCTAGAGTGAGATCAAGATATTTCTACAAATTCTCCCTTCTCAGTATTTTGTTTTTTTAACATATTTGTTTTATTTGGTTAAGGTCTCTTGCCTTTCTTTTTATATACAGATCTCAATTTAGCAAATGTATGCTGTGAATAAATACCACTGAATGCAAAGGAGCACGTTAAAAAACAACAACAACTAATGATAGGTCCTTGCTTAAGTCTCTAATCACTTTCTTAAATATTTGAAAGACTTTTAAAATGTATCTCACTTGAAGAAAGTGGTTAGACCACATCCCTGGTAGAATTTATATTTTGTTTGTTGATTACACACACAAAATCACCACACATTATAACACCTCATAACAAATAGAAGGACTTCTACAAGGGAGGAATTTGATCAATCCTCATAGCATGTTTTGTATTTTAGTACATAAGTTGTCCAATGTGCATGGCAGGCAGGTGACAGGCAGGATGAGAGTTTATAGTTTGGTGATTCAGAGAGTAAGGCTGTAAGCCTCTCACAAATCTTTGTGATTTGCTTTGTTTGTTAATTGTTTCTTGTTCATACAGAAAGCATGCTAGGCAAGTTCAGGCCAACCATGCTCTTTCAGCCTAAACTAAGTCAAATATTTGTTATGAGCATAAAATTGGAAGGAGATACCATGTACGCTGGGAGTGTGATCTGGTCCTGGATGAAACCCAAATCCAGAATCATATCAGGTTGTTTCAAATAGATTTGAAAGCTGTCCAACTGAAAATGGAAATTCTCTGAAGGAACACACTTGAGTTTCCAATTACTGTTGATATTTTTACAAAAGTTCTCCAACGGTAACTTTCAAGGTAGATAGTGAATTCAGGAAGCCCCCCCCCCCACTTATCTGATGGGTTAGGGACCAGAGGACTATCAGAAAGTGGAATTGGTTGAAAAGTGGATCCTAGTTTTTTAGGCTTGCAAATGCGTTTTGGCTACTGAAACACATAAATAACACACTATATATCACTTTTGAATGTGGACAAAAGCTAAATTAACATACTCTAATATGCAAAAGTACTGTATATGTGAGTGGTCCCAAGTGAGCCCCACAAGCAAGAAGAAACTCATGAAAGAGTGGAACCCTTGTTGAATTAATGAAACTTTTCTGTAATTTGCAAGCATTGAAAGAGTGAGTCATCAGAAAGTGAGTCATCAGAAAGTGGGGGAGGCATCTATATATGGAAGAACTGCTCCACTGTTCAGTGATCTTTGCTGGTCCCCTCTCTCTCTAAAGAAGAAATGTTAAATGTTTTATGGTGCCCAGGGAGCCAGGATGCTTGCATGGGAAATGAAGATGTTCAGGTCCTTCTGTTTCTTTCTGAATGCTCCATATTCACCATTTGCCTGTCTGATTGCCATTTCTGTGACACCCTTGTCAAATGAGAAGTAAATCACTAAAACAATAACAACACACAAACAGAAAACAAACCTGTTTTCCACTAATCATAACTGCTGTGGTACAGGCCTTTGCTCACATGAATATCCCAAACCCAAGGGGATAAGGGAAGCAAAGCAAACCCCTCAATTTGACCCCTCCCTTCCCACAAAACTCTGTAGCTAGCCTTCTGAATTTTTAAATGTTTTTTAACTAGGCCTATCTCTGTTCCACATATTATTTTCATCCAAATTCACCACCAAAAAAGCAATGAAAATAAGCCTGTCACTTTCCTGTCATGAGAAAGAAACTGCAAGCAGCAGATTGTGTTTTGCTTTTATTTTCAAATTAAATGCAAATAAATGTACACAACTCAAAATATGGGAGAATGTGGGACAAGTATGTTTAAGGACTTTATCACACAAGGCTGAAATTGCATGATTACAATGGGATAGTAGCACAAATGGCTTCCTGTTTTCACATGACATCATGCTCCCCCCGTGGACCATACATGTTCCAGCTGCTAATTGTGTATAACTTTTCATTCATGGGCAAAACCCTTGAATACCTCTCAATAGTGCTCTTTTTGCGGTATTGCCAAGTGTGTGATAATTCTGTCCCACTGTCTCTCTCTGGCTTTCCTTCTCAAACGAAGATTCAGGAAGGACTCATCCCATGCTTTCTGCAAGCACACTGATGACTACTAAAAAGGCCAATCCGAGATAAACAAGTCCAGTTGCAGAAAGCACAGCAGAAGGTCTCCTTGGGTGATGGTTTTGGGTTGTGATTCTTTCTGCGTTATCCCACTGCATTACAACATTAGTGGTTATTGCAACATTAGTGGGTCCTCCTGTTTTCCCTCCTCTCCATCGGAGAGCATGGTGATGACCTCCAGGATGCTTTTTTTAAAATGAACTTTCATCTTTTCTCATAACGTTTATTGTTTGTTTGTTTCATTGTGAAGTTGTTAATTTTTGTGCTAATTTGTTTGTTTGGGGTGTGTTTAATCACAGTTGTGTCTTCTCATGAGAACAGCCAAAATCTTGCCCATAAAAAATCACAGCAGTAGAAGTTTTTTTTTAAGGTGCATGCATAGGCTGTCTTATGTTAATGCTCTGTCATTACTACCCAGTGCTAAAACTAGTGTTACTATAGCATAAGCCTGAATCCCATTCTTAAAACACTAGTAGGTGGTTGTGTGATCTTCCATTAATTAGTGGTATTGTTGCACAATTACAGCAATGTATCATAATTGCAGACTCAGCCTATACACCCCCATTCCTTCCCACAGTAAATAAAATGCAGCACAGTAATATCTTCACAAAATGTATTGAATACATAATAAAACATAAGAGATTAAATATAGGTTATTATATGAAGATTGGCAATAAAGGCCACAACTTGGTAATGGCTGTAGATGGTTGGCACAATTGCATGGGGCTAGAACCCTTCATTGCCCAACCCTGTGTTGGCCAATGGCAGCTGTTGGTAGCCACTAACTCAAACCTGGAGGGCAGAGCCTTGGCCAAGCCCATGCTTGATGCCCTCCCCTCACCTGTGAAACAAGATTATAATGAGAGAGGGGAAATGGGGCCTCTGTGAACTAGAACTTGATGGAGATTTCCCCCCCCCGGTCCCTCTAACCCAGATCAGGGCCCATGCCATGTGCCAAACAAGTTGGGATGAAAGAAATAAGGCATACAATGCAATAAAGGGTGGGTGGGTCTTCAGCTCCTTCAAACCAACTTACCATCTGACGTCACAGACTTGCTTATATAGGCCTGTGACACAGAGGCCTACATCATCTGGCCATGTCGGAAGACACAGCTGGGTGTCTTGTCCTCCTTCCACCATTGGCCAATCAGTGTGGGGAAAACCTGCTCCAATTGGTCATTCCTTCGTGCCTTCTTCCCAGCCCTGGAGCAGGCTGGGAAGGAGGCGAGGGAACATGGCAACCCCCCTGCCATGCCATGTGGCTTTGGGGCCGCCGCTGGGAATGGGAAGTGCTGGACAGGCTGCAAACAGCCCACCTGAATGAGTCCGGTAAGCCCCCTTAATGTATTACTGCCACTATAATTCCATTTTCCTCAATGGTGGAATTACAGTGTTTTTAGACCTTCATGTGATAAAGTCCTTAGTCAATTTAGTGCATAAAATATGTACAATATTGCACACTATTAAAATGCATTATTTAGCAAAAGTACATATTAAAAAGCACACAAAATTCTATGTGTGTGTGTGTGTGTGTGTGGGGAGAATCACAGTCTTGCAACCTGAAATGAAATATGGACTAGGGAAAATGCAGGTGAGGTCCAATGAAACACAAAGGAATTTAGACTATGAGATTTTCACATGCCTAGCTACTCAGTGTGGAGCAGCCATGGAATTCCATTGGGTGACCTTGGGCAAGACATATTCTCTTAGCCTCAGAGGAAGGCAAAGGCAGAGCCCCTTTGAACAAACCTTGGCAAGAAATCCATGTGGTAGGGTTGCTTTAGGGTTGTCATGAGTTGGAAACAACTTGAAGACACACGACAACAATAAAGCTGGTATTTATCCCAATGTGTACAACCCTGATCTCTGTAAGGGAAAGAAGGGCTAAAATGTAATCAACTAATGAATAAGCATAACTTAAGAAAATTAATCAGACTATGTCTTTATGGTGCCCAGGGAGATTGGATTAACCTTCTAATGTAACCTGATTTCCCAGCAAGTAGATGTCTTTTGCAAATTAGGGATATTGAGCTCATTTTTTAACAAAAACTTTCCAAAATTTGCATTTTTTTTCATAAATTCAGTGATAACACACACAAGCACACACACACACACACAATCAAATGTGGCATAAAGCAAAACTGACAGATTCATATCCAGGCAAACTGCTTAGGGTGCTTAGGTCTAATTCCTCTTAGCAATCTCATCTAAAACAGCATGACTGAATGAATTGCCACATCTTTAGTGAATACTTATGGAAGTCTCAGTAGATCTAGTTTAGTTGAGACTAGTAAACTGAATGTATGCTGTAGCATTTAAAAGTCAGGCTTTGAGTCCATGAGTATTCAACCATACATCTGGCAATTAACTGGGCTTGCAAGAACACTCACTCACATTGCAACTTCCCTCATTTTTAACAGCAATTTGGCAAGCAGGTTTAATAGCAATAGCAATAGCATTTATATTTCTATACTGCTTATCAGTGCAAAGCAGTCCCTAAGTGGTTTACAATGTGTTAGATAATTGCCCCTAACAATTCTGGGTATTCACTTTACCAACCCACCAAAGGATGGAAGGCTGAGTCAACCTTGGAGCCCTGTAGGATCAAACTCACAACATTGTGGCCGCAGTACTGGCATTTAACCAATATCCCACCAGGGCTCCTTAACACAGGCCTGTGCTTAATAAAAGCAGTGCAGATGTGTGAGAATGCTATTGTTTCAACGTTTCCCAAATGTTTCTTTAATTAGATGGATTTTTTTTAAATGACAAATTAAATAACATATTAATTCATTCCTAATGTGAATCTCTCAGTCCTCTGTCCTGCAGTCCCAAGAACACAGGGAGCAAGGGTCTGATCTATAGGCCACTGAAGTTGTATCCTGCAGCACCAAACACATTGTTTCTCAAGTAAAGCAGCAGGGTTTGAGGATCAGCTACATGTACCAATATGTGAGTGTGTACATGTGCAGGCACATACTCAAGTACCTGAAAAATTATACTGCTTGTAGAGTGAAGTGAGTTTAGCTCACAAGTTCTGAAGTGAGTTTAGCTCACAATCACAAGTTCTGCAGAGTATCCTAAAGTAACAGTTCTGGGAATGCTATAGCCCTCCAGGTTTATTTGACTCCATCAGCCCTAGTCATTGTGGTCAACGATGAGGGATGATAGGCCCAGTATTTCATCTTAAGAGTAATAGATTCCCCAGTCCTGTAAAAGAAGACATTTTTCTCCATTGTTTTAGCTTCTGATAAACTGATTAGAATGCTGCTTTTTTTCACCAGTGCAGTTCCCTGACCACAGATATTTAATGATGTACAAAGAGCACAAGAAGGCCAGCTTATGGATCCACCCCAGACTGGTTCCATGGGTAAATTCTTCTCTTCTTCAACTTAGCATGGAAGAAGAGAGCAGCTGCTGATCCCCTTGGAATGTAGTAATTATCTTCAGTCTAGTGAGCCATAATCACTGTATTCCCTGGGGAGAAGAGCAGCCAAACCTGATTATAGTAGAATAAAACCTGTCTAAGTAGAGTCATGATTTCCTTTTTCAATCTGTGGAAGTCCACTAAACCTTTGCTACAGCTGTTTCCGTCTTTTACTTCTTTCCATTATGAATGTGTTGTTGCCTTGTAAGTAGATATCACCATTAAGCTCTAATAGATGTGTTTAACCCCTGTGGGATTTTTATTTTTAGACAAAGAGATGATGAATGCCTGCTTCAGATGTGATATTGAATGTATTTGTTTGAAGATGAACAGCTGTTTCATTTCATACTCCTTTCCCCCCACATATCATCTATTATGTTTATTAGATACAGGCTTACTAGAAAACCTGTTTATAATCCAAACAGAAACCAGTGTACTAATTTTAATTTTGTCTATGCTAAAATATCAGAATTCTATGAAACTTGGAATTTAAAACCATTTAAAGTTTCCAGTAATAACTAATAGGAATTTGAACCTGATGGTCCAGATCTAGTTTGGAGTTTGGAAACATACTTTAAAAAAATAATTAGTTACAGTTGCTGGAATCCTGTTGATGCTCTACAATAGTAGTTGCACTTCTTCCAGAGTTGCACAGTGGTGACAGGGAAATGCAGGCAATAATTGTTAGTTCTGCAAAGTCAGTTTCTGCAGGGCCTTCCTTCTTTCATGACCCCTTACTGTTATTTTCTTTCTTCTTGCCACCACTACCTATGCAAGCGTAGTGAGCCAACAAGCTTCCTTTCAAACTAAGTAGTTAATATTATAGTTAGATTTTTAGAAATAACTCTTTGATGCCATGTTTCTCGAACGTATCTAGAACAGATACTTAGATTGAAAACAAAATAGCCTGAATACTACAAGTTTTGGTACAAAACTTGCTCTTCTCTATCCCATTGCCTGCCAATCCACAAGAGATTATGAGGCAATGGTATGACCCAGAATTTGAACCTTGTGGTATTCAGAGCTTCAGATATAGGATGAGATAAAAATATTTAAATCAATCAATCAATAAAACAAACCTTGTGATATTCCTTCCCAAAACTTTAGTTAGGCCATGCTCTTGTAATTAGAAATGTTTGTTATGCTTATCTTTGTTATGCTCTCTTTTTGTATGTTGTTCTTTTAAATTATGTTCTTTTAAATTATGAGCTGCTTTTGGGAGGATTGGTATAATTCATAATAATAATAATAATAATAATAGTAATTGTTACAGAAGCTACAGTTAGGAATTTATCAGACACAGGAAAAATCACACGATGACAAAATTACAGTAGTGTGAATGGTTTCCGCTATCACACGAAGTTGTCATGTTCCCATGGTCAATCTGTGCTCCAGCCATGAATAAGGTGTTGCTTTGAATTGATGGGATAAGCTGTTAATTGCCTTCAATATTGCTATTTTTGTGGTGTGAAAACACGTCCCACTGTAATCCCTCATGAAACGTTAGTGACACATTTTTTTGGTGGCGGCAGGGGGAGTTCCATGAAAAATGATCTCCTCTGCTTTTTCCTGTTCTTGGCACACCTACTCATAGTCATTTCCCCCCTCATCTGCTTCTGGTTTAATTTGTAAGCACATTTCATGACATGTTTTTCAACCCTGATGCTATGAGCTAATATACAATAAAATAATCTTTTAAAAATTCCCTTACATTGTGTTGATGTACCAAAACATCTGGCTTTAAACCCAATTACAGAATTAAGAGACTCCTTCTGAAGCCTGTTATGTGTGCTAATGTTCATCAAGGCATCCAAAATTCAATTATCTGAGAGTTTACGACCCACCGAAGACATTGGAACTTTGTTCCAAGTAAAGAAATGTAAGAATATCCTGTGAAGAAACTTTTAAAATATTTGATGTTTACATTACCATATACATGCCTTGATTCCAACTTAGAATGAATTGGAAGTTCTTTACCAGCCTGCACCACAGGACGAACACTATCATCTCCACATTGCCATCGGCAACTCTGTGCTCAAGTCCATTCAGAAGTTCACCTATCTGGGAAGCATCATCTCCTCAGATGCCAAGATTGACAAAGAGATTGATCACAGATTAGCAAAGGTATATAGCACATTTGGAAGACTTTACAAAAGAGTCTGGAGTAATAAACACCTGAGGCAAAGCACAAAAATCAGTGTATATAGAGCCATTGTACTGTCTATTCTCCTTTATGGATATGAAACATGGGTCACCTATCGCCACCACTTACGACACCTCCAACACTTTCATCAGTGCTGTATGCACACAATCCTAAATATACACTGGACTGACTATGTGATAAATGTTGCTGTCCTTGAGCAAGCAGGGATCACCAGCATTGAGGCCATGATATTGAGAACACAGCTGCGCTGGGCAGGGCATGTTTCTAGGATGAAGGACCATCGCCTCCCAAAAATAGTACTCTGTGGTGAACTTGCCACAGGTGAACGTAAGAGGGGTGCTCCAAAAAAGCAATACAAGGACTCCCTGAAACAACATCTCAGGCTCGGCCAAATTGATAACCAACAATGGTCCACCCTGGCCTCACATCAGGATGCATGGAGACGCACTATCCACAATGCTGCAGCCTTATTTGAGAAGTCACGCCGAACAAGTCTTGAAGAAAAACGACAACGCAGAAAGAACCACAACCCGGAAACATTATCCAAGGAGACCTTCTGCTGTGCTTTCTGCAACCAGACTTGTTTATCTCAGATTGGGCTTTTTAGTCATCAGTGCGCTTGCAGAAAGCATGGGATGAGTCCTTCCTGAATCTTCGTTTGCGAAGAAAAGCCATATATATTGCATACTGGAAAAGCCAAATTATCTCAGTGTGGGAAAGGGGGGGGGTCTTTATATTCAGAGGACCCCAGGTTTGATCACTGATATCTAGGTAGAACTGAGAAATAATTCTGCCTAAGGACCTTAATTTTTATTTTGAGAACTCCTATTTGTTCACATCTTGGCATATCTATAATTATTTGGCAATACTGGTCAAAATGGGCCAGTAGTGAGATTATGTATAGAGAAGTTCTTTCTGTTCCTATGATTATTTTTAAAATACTAATAATGGAAATAAAGGTTTCCCTCCTCGAACCATTTTTGTACCTTTTTACTACTTACTAGAGGAGGAGGGAAAACAAAATGAAGAGTTTTCACTGGGTAATAAATACCTGCACTCTGTCACACACGTATGCACACACAAGCATGGCAATGAGACACACTACCTTTTCTTTCCTTTCTTTTGTCCCATCAAATCCATTGAAAGTAAGGACAATGAGATGTTCTCATGTTTATAATGCCCATCTGAAATCAGGAAGTTGGGAGCAGACTGAAAAATCAGGAGAACACAATTTAACACTTAGTACTTCAAGTTGCCAGTTGGAAATTTTATCTAATCATCTATCATTTCACCTAACCTCTCTAGGGGTTCATGCATCAAATTTAAAAATACTATGATTCATCAAGTTGAATACATTTTGCTAGCCATGTATGACAACACATTTAGGCCTGCTTATTCCTACTGGGACCATATCAAGCATAGGCAAATCCAACATGCAGGTCTATTGAGCTCTGTTTAGCTTTGTTTGTAACAAGTTTATACCCCAGCATATGTTCTTGGGTGTATCTTCCTATTTCTAAAAGGCATGGATGTGCAGTTTACTCAACAAACCTATGACAATCCCTCACTTCTGCTCTCTACAGTGCAAGTTAAAATTGCTGCAGAAATATAATGGACTATTCCTTCTATATTTTAACCCCCCTCACATTTTTTGCATCCCATGGTTGTTTCTACAAACATACATACTCTTTTCATATTTGATCCTGAAGAGGTTTGTAACTTTGTGGACAGAAAAATAAAGTGAACACTTGAGTTTCCAAGTGACTTTCTGATTCCATGGGTTAGCAGAATAAAATCATTTTGCCCCTACCTTCAAAGAATTTTTAGATATTGAAAGTGTACCCATTTTTGATATAATACATAGTTTTTAGCATATCGTAGCAAGTTTTACATGCACATGGTTAAGATGACTTTGACTAGCATTTCACTGAATACTTGACTATTTTTGGGTTCCTTCACAAGGCAGAAGTGGGTGGCTGGCAGACTCCCTGGAGATGGAGAAGCCTGAAGAATGTGTGCCTGGTAGCTGGGGCTTCTCACCTCCTCTGCTATTGCCCTATGCCATTTTTAATAAGGGCTTGTTAAGGACTTACTATCAGCCTTACCTCATATTTGCAGTCTCTCTGTAAGAAACTGAAAATATGAGACAAAGTTTATAAAATCCTATTAAAAATGGCATAGGCAGTGAAAGAGAGCCCTGCCACCTTGAAGGCAGAAATGGGTGACTGACATGTGTACATTTGAATCCATAGTGAGTTAAAACCTTGGATCGTGAGCTCATGGATATGGCAGACCCACTGTAAGTATATCTAGGTGTTTCTGGTCATGAGAAAAGTTTGGTTTGGGGATATTCAAGTCATTCAAGCACCTTTCTGTCAACATCCTCTATTTTCCACTTCAAGTTCTGCTATGTCAAGACCCACCCTCCTCAATATAAAGAAATCAATCTATATTTTTCTAACTGATAGATTGATACATTAATGGACACTTTTTGCCACTGACTAAAATGTCTCTGTGCATACTTCATAAATATAAATGCACATTCAGCATAGAAGCTGGAATGTGTCCAGAGGAGGGCGACCAAAATGGTAGGGGGTCTGGAAGCCATGCCCTATGAGGGGTGGCTTAGGGAGCTGGGTATGTTTAGCCTGGAGAAGAGAAGGTTAAGAGGTGACATGATAGCCATATTTAAATATTTGAAGGGATGGCATACTGAGGATGGAGCAAGGTTGTCTTCTTCTGCTCAAGAGACTAAGACATGGAACAATGGACTAAAACTACAGGTAAAGAGATTGCACATAAACACTAGGGATGACCTCCCAGCGCACTTCGGTCCTCTGGAAGGAATCTGTTACAACCTATGAACACAAGGCTGTCAGTGACCTCCCAGAGGGCCTTCTCTGCTGCCGCTCCCAGGTTATGGAATGGCCTGCCAGACGAGATTCTTCTTATTACCACCTTAGCTTAAAAAAAGCTGTCAAGACGGATCTTTTCTGGCAGGCCTTTCCTGAATAGTTCTCCCAGCCTGAAGATTCGACTGTCCCCCCCCCTTTGAGCTGCCATTGAATTATTATATGCTGCTGTTATTAGTTGTTGAATGGTTTTTTTAAAAAAAATATTATGTGTTTTTAATCTTTTCTAGTTTAATATTATTTTAAGGGGTGGGTGGGTTAGGGTATTGAGGTAATTATGGAGTTTTTATACTGTAAGCCTCCCTGATTGCATTGCAGAGGCATGGGATAGAAATAATAATAATAATAATTATTATTATTATTATTAAGGAAGAACTTCATGACAGTAACAGCTGTTCAGAAGTGTAATACATTGTCTCAGAGTGTGGTGGAGTCTCCTTCTTTGGAGGTTTTTAAACAGAGGCTGGATGGCCATCTCTGTAGATAGCTACAGGGAGTATTAAACCACTCCACTGGCTGTTGGCCTGTTTCTGGGCACAACTGAACATGCTGGCTATGGCCTGTATGTATTAGGCCCAGGCTTCCTGACAATAAGAGCTGTTTGGCAGTGGACTGTGCTACCTCGGAATGTGGTGGAGTCTCCTTCTTTGGAAGTTTTTAAACAGAGACTTGATGGCCATCTGTTGGTAAATTTTTGATTGTATATTCCTGCATGGCAGGGGGTTGGACTAGATGGGACTTGTGGTCTCTTCTAACTTTATGATTCTATGTATATAGAAGAGTGGTGTCTTTTTTGCACATATTTTAAATGCTCATGTGTTGCCAAACATGTTTCCTCCCTTTCATGGAACACAGTACAAGCCCAGAATGTATCCAGTTCCGTGTTCAGCATTTGATAGGAATGGAAAGAATATTTGATTTTTTAAAAAAATGGTAGAAAAACAGGTATTTACAGTGTTGAGAAACCCTGAAGTGAAGGATCCCAGACTGCTAAATATCTTCAGAATTCTGGACTTACTATGTGCAAAATTTGCTTGTGGCTGTTTCCCCCGCCCCGTCAGAAAACAGCATTTCCTGCAAATGGACCAGCATTTCTTGCATGGTAAATAATAGTTTCACACAGAAATATTGACTCCTGCTCAGAAAATGCTGGTTCCTGTGCAGAAATGCTGTGATGGGGGATTTATTCTGCATAAATTTTTCATGTGGTTGATTTGCATAGAAAACTGCTTTTTTCTGCATAGGAATTAATATTTCTGCACTGAAATATTATTTTCCAGGAAGAAAATAATGTTTTATGCACATAAAATGTTATTTTCTCCACAAAACATCCACATGTAAATTTTGCACTGAATAATTCCTGAGTTGTGAAGAGCCTTTGAAAATAGTGTGGTTTTTGAAGATTTTCTTTGGGCAGGAAGAAAATTACTAAATTACTCATCACTATCTTTGAGAAGAAACTTTGTGAGGAATTACACTTCTAGCATTTAGGTTGTTGTTGTTGGATTTATTTATTTTTTATTGCCTTTTTGGGGGAATTAAACAAATGTCTCCCACATTCTTAATCTGGTCCCCACGGTGTCTATACATCTTTGAGTTAGGGAAATGAGTCAAAGTTTCTTCCTGTATGCTCTCTGCTATTACTTGAATTAAATGTTTACTAAGCAATAGACATATGGCATGGATTACAACTGTTCTACACCTTGGTTGCGATTGGTTAGCTAATATTCTAATGAGATAGATTAATCAATATAAAACACTTTGCTTGGTAAAATCCACTGTTCTAAATTGCTGATTTCATCTTCTTCCTGCAGAGAAAATGTCAGTCTTTTCCTCTGCTGTAAAATCTTCTTGTTATAGCAATGAAGCAACTCCAGATCCAGTGATATTTTGAAACATCTGGTAAGTGCAAGCTGTGAGCTCCTATGAGATAATCACAGCCCTGGAAAATCAGGAGAACTTCCTCAACTCTGTTGTATTTCATGTTTTGTAATGCCCCTGAGTACGATTACCTCATGATACAGTAATCACTTTGTTTCAGTGCCATAAGCGTAACCACAGATGCTACACAGGGGTATAACAGCCACCTCTTAACATAAATAAATGATCAAACCACCATTATTATGAACATACATTTCATGTATACATTTTGATATATATTATGACATATAAAATCCCTGAGTGGGACATTATTGAGGACATTATTTGGAACATTATTCACTAGATGTGAAGTAGAGGTGGTGGCACTGCAGAAATAAATCAAAATGGAACTATGATTGGTTTTGCCCTTGTGGACATGCAGAACCATACAAGAAGACAAAAAAAGGGGGAGGGAGAAAAAGAAAAAAGAAACAAAGAAGATGGTATATTGTAACATAACCAAGCAAGAATTGTATGAATAATAATCATAGTTGTGGGCTGTTTTGAAGGTCCAGTTGGCGACTGAAAGGACACATGTACATATATAGTATTTGGTAATGTACTCTTAATTAAGGGCTTGTCTAGACAAGAATGCTCACACCTGGACACTATAGCAAATTCACAGCAGCATCATTTTGTTTCCATGGTGTCTTAAACAAAAATTATAGGCTGCAAAGCTCTCTGTGCCTGACATTCACATAACCACAAATCAAGATGGTGGCCATGCTATTTTTTTTAAAATTTATTTTTTTATTGCAGTTAGGAGCAGTCAGGGGTGAGAAGGAAACCCAGAAGCAATTTCCCTCATTTTTTTTTTAAGTTGGGAAAAGCCGCAAAGTCTTTCCCTGCAAAGTATTTTGAGTTTTTGGCCCCCTCCATCTGAATATGACGAATTACTGCAGGATCCCACTGGGACAAAAGGTATTCTCCTTGAACTCTATGAAGAGTATTTTCACTGTTTAGACAAGCCCTAAGTGACGCAACTATGTGTGAGGGTATATTGAATTCTAAGTTGTATTACAGACTAAACATGTACGTAGTATATGGTATCAGGGTGCTGGCCTGATCTAGGACAGGCACATTCAATTATTCATTCATTGTCCAGGATCTGAAGTAATATGCATCTGGATTGTCATGCCCAAAGGTGCTTGAAGTTCTGCTTTCTGAATAGCAGCATATTGCCAAGTCATCTGGCAAACTGATTTTGGAACAGAAAAGACTTTCAAAAGCATGTTGTTCTATACCACAGGAGTAGTAGAATACTTTGATCAAAGTAAGAGGGGGATGGACCAAGTGACAACCAAAGTTCATTCTGGCTGCATGTCTTTATCATTGTTCAGTTGAAGAATAACAAGGATATTTTATTTTTATTTTTCTGGTCTCAATGTGCTACATTGGTTGGGGGAAAATCCTAATGCCAAAACCCAATAAATTTCATGGGATTTTTTTTTGTTGTTGTTGTTCAGATGTTTGTTTGTTTGTTAAAAAAAAGCATGTACATGGAAGTGGTTAAAACTTGTGGACACTGTTGACTTCTGTGAAGGTAACAATGTCATAGAATGCCTACACTGTAGATTTTGTTCTATAGGGACTTTATCTGATGAGCCCCTTTAAACAGTCTTTTGCTGGCATAGAAAAAAAAAAACAAACAATTTTTATGCCGGCAAAAGAATGCCCCCCACTGCACTTACCTTCTCTCCCTGGCAATAAAGAGGAAGTGAATGGAGCTCTGTTCACTTCTTCTTCCAAAATCCCACAGAGTTGATTGTGAGAGTTGATTGAGTGGGAAATTCAAAAATAAAACAAATACATAAAACATTTCAAGTTACACTAAGCACCTAAGCACACTTAAAAACTTCCAACTAACCTGGGAAGGGTAATTCAAAGTTCATCACCTACCTGAATGCTGCAATCTCACCCAGAAGTGTTGTGCCGCATCTGGCCATTTACTCTGTGGCAAGAAGATTTAAAGGGCTGGAGGTTTCACACACCTGCAATGCTGGCAAAAAGTTGGCACTGCCAATCTATTGATGGCTTAAGCCATCAATTGAAAGTGGTACCCTATTAACAGCTAATTAACAGACTGGCCACAGGGGAAGAATGGCTTCATCTGATGACATCCCATAATGTCATCATCACATCATTTTGACACCTTTCTCCCCTCATCTGATAGTCCTGTAACTTGTGCAATAAAACATGACAGACTAAACATCCTGTACAGTTTGTGAGAGTTAATATAACTCATATTATACCAACTGATGCTCTTACTGAAACAATAGTGATGGCTTCTCTCCTAGAGGCTTTAATGAAAAGATGAAGACTATTAATGGAGGGCAGAACAAGACAATTTTTACCATAAGTGACAAAAAAGGAGGGAGGCCAAAGAGTTTGGGCATCAGTTACTATAAAATAGGACACTGTGGGGAAAAAATGTTTTCATAGGTAATGACAAAAATAACCCCCAGTTAATCCATTTTAATTAGAACCATAGAATCATAGAGTTGGAAGAGACCACAAGGGCCATCTAATCCAACCCTCTGCCCTGCAGGAATACACAATCAAAGCACTCCCAACAGATTGACAATCCAGCCTCTGTTTAAAAACCTCCATATTAGAAAGTATGTAGTGAAACTTCCAAAAATGAAAGAACTGTCCTAGCACTCATTGCAAGCATGTTGTTTGTTTGTTGTTTGTGAACAATTGAGATTTCACTGCTTAATGTACAATAAGGTCCTTTATTCTTGCTAGTACTTCTGTGCTATTAAATTTACAATTTATGCAGGTCCATAATTTAAATAATATTTAAATCAATAAAGTATTAAGATCCAAAATCACTTCATTTTTTTTAAAGAAATGCAGAGGTCTGTTATAATATATATAAAAATATTTAGTTATTTATACCCCGCTCTTCAGCCACAAGGCTATCAGAGTGGCTTACAAATTGTTTTAAGCAATAGCTATTTCCACATCTGCACTGCATTAAACAGTTTCCAGTGTGTGTTAGCTAATTGCCCCCACAAGCTGGGTACTCAATTTACCGACCTACGAAAGGATGGAAGGCTGAGTGAACCTTGGAGCCCGCTGGAATCGAACTTGCAACGTATTGGCTTGCAGTACTGGCATTTAACCACTGCACCACCAGGGCTCCTGTTGTTAAATTAGTGAACCTTATTTTGTTTTATTCTATGAATTCATATTGAGAAGTAATACATATTGATAAGTAAGGCTGTTTACTTGAAGTTTATTTTTTTATGGAAACCTTAAATCTATCAATGAAAAATGTTTCTGCTACATTTGGTTAAATTTACCATCACATCTGTCCTTGTAATGTGGAGGATAAATTACTTCAGAATTTTCTAAGCTGAACTGCTTTTGACATTTGATGTGTTTAGCTTGAGTAGAGCAAAGTACTTTTCCTCAAACAGATTTGGAGAAACTAGGAATATGCTGCAAAAATTACCTAACTTTTGCTCTGCTTTCCTAGAGAGTAGTGTTGACTAAATGAAAAATTCAGAATTTCCAGATTCAATTCTTAATCCATTTAGACCAGTCTACCTTTTAATGTGGACCAGAAACTGTACTTCAAGGAAAACTGTTCTTTCCTGAATCACTTTTTAAAAATCAGTGGAATCCTGGGGTCAGGGCCAAATAGGCTTTTCAGAGCAGAAGGAAGGTGAAAGAATGACACCATTCAAACCAAGGTATTTTGGCTGCTCACATCCTGTTTGCCTCCAAGGTGTTTGCAATTCTGTTATCATCCATAACATGGGAAGGGTTGTTCACTAAAATTCAACAGTTAGTATAGATTTTAGCCTGGATCATCCCAATGAAACAGTCCTGGCACCAGTGTAGCACACAGCCTTCAGAAGTTTGGTCAGGATTCATAGGACTTTAGCAGATGGGGCTGTAATCACAGAATTACAGTGCAACAGTACCGTAAATGGGTCCCTGTTATCACACAACATTGTTGTCCTCCTGTGGTCAATGTGTGCTCCACCCATTAATTGCTCATAACTTTTCATTGACAGGAAAATCAGTGAATAGCCTTCAATATTGTTGTTCTTCCATTATTGCAGAGTGTGTGAAATCACAACCCTCTGTAATCACATGATTACAGAGAGAATGGGTGGTACTTTTCCCCCTCCTCTTTCCCAATGAGAACACAGGATGCACAGGATGCTCTTTTAATGAACTATCACCTTTTCTTGGTACATTTTTATGTTTAAGCTTTATTTGTTAATTTATCTTGTTATTATTATTTTTTGGTGTGTTTAAACAAAGTCACATACTCTCATGAGAACAGCCAAAATCTTACCCATACAAAATCAAGCACAAGATTTAATTAAAAAGAACAAAAAAGACTTTGGATTACAGCAGAAAAAACCGACATAAACAAAATGACAGTAAAAATGAAAAGGACCAAGACCAAGACCCTAATCAAGAACAAAAAATCTCTAGTGAAGAGGACCAAAAAAATGAATGAAAAAAGTGCAGAAAATGAGAGAGAGAGTTGTGAAGATCGTTTCCTGGACTTTTGTGCATTTAAATAAAAAATTAATTAAGGAAAGTAGGGTGTAGAGATACTATCTGATATTTGTGAATGATAAAGACATTCACAGAAATTATAAAATATTTGTATAAATAAATATTTCGCATGGAACGTGAAAGGGTTAAATGTAGAAAAGAAAATTAGTGTTTCAATATCTTAAGAAAACTAATGTAGATGTAATTTGTTTACAAGAAACTAAGATTAAAAAGTCTCATGAGTATGTGTTAACACAAAAAAAATTAGGAGATGTATTTGTGTCGTCAGATGTGAAAAAAGAAAAAATGTGTGGTACTATATGCTAACCTGCAATTGAAACCAACCTTGATCAAAGCTGATGAAAAAGGAAGATATATAATGGTGGAGATAATACTAGATGAAATTAAAATACTGATAGTAGGCATCTATGTTCCTATAGAGGAAAAATCTAAATTGTTCAGAGAACTAAAAGAAGTAATTGGGCAAATGAACTACAATAACTGGTGTATATTAGGCAACTTTAATTGTGTGGTAGATCCAAAACTTGATAGATACTCAAAAAAAAAAAAAGTCCAAAAAATAACTAAGAAATTTCAAGGAAAGTTAGCTAAAGAATTTTTTTGATATAATGCAAGAATTACAACTGGTTGATATATGGAGATTTAAAGAGGGAGACGATAAAGATTTTACTTTTTACTCAAATATGCATAATTCATTCTCAAGGATTGATATGTTTTGAATTAGTAGTAATTTGGTAAATAACATTATAAAGATAGACATCATACCAAAACCCTTGTCGGACCACAATCCAGTTCTGATGAAGATAAAAACTAGGAAGAATACAGTTAGTTGGAGAAAGTTATTGAAGATGGTAGGAAAAAATTAAAAGAATATTTTGATCTAAATTTGAATAAAGAAATATTTTTTAAAACTGGAATGTAATAATAAGTAGGGGAAAGCAAGCAAGAAAGAAAAACTAATATTGGATGAAATAAAGCAAAAGGAACAAGAATTAATAAAAGCCCCAAATAATAAGAGAATTAGAACACAAATTAAAATATTGCAAGAACAATTAAATATGATGATGATGGAAGAAATGAAGAAAAGCCAGGACTTTATAAAGCAAAAAGACTTTGAATTTGGTAATAAACCAGGAAGATAGTTGGCTTATATATTAAGAAAAGAAAGGACAAAAAGATTAATAGTAAAAATAAAATCATGGGATAAGGAAATAACAAATGAAATTCAAATTCAGAAAATATTTCATAATTATTTCAAATCAGTATATCAAAAGAAAGAAATTCCCATAACTCTGATGGAGGAATATATTAAAAAATGTAAGATCCCTAAATTGATGGATTTTTAAAGAAAAGAATTAAATAAGGATATAATGATTGATGAAATAACAGAAAGAATAGGGAAAATGAAGTTAAAGAAAACAACAAAACCAGATGGCCTAACAGCAGAATACTACAAAAAAAAATCCAAACTGAGTTAATATGACCTTTCTTAGGGGTAATAAAAGGATATTTCAGAAAAAAACCCAAATTTCAGATAGCTGGGAAGAAGCAAATATAGTTCTAATCCCAAAAGAAGGATGAGATCAATTACAAACGAGGATTATAAAATTTTTGCAGCAATACTGGCCAATAGATTTTTAAAAAATAATATTAGAATATTCAGAATAATCAAAATTGTTTTCTGCCTGAAAGACAAATAAGGGATAATATTAGATTAATAATTAATGTTTTAGAATACTTACATTACCACAATTAAGTTAAAAGTGCTTTGTTCTTTTTAGATGCAGAAAAAATCATTTGGTAATTTAAATTGGCCTTTTATGATAAAAAACATTAGAGGAGATTGAATTTGGTAAAAAAATTGGCAAATGGATTCAAATGATATATAAGGAACAAAAAACAAGAAAAATTATAAATGGAAAATTAAAAGAGGAATTAAAAATTGAGAAAGGCACCAGACAGGGTTGTCCGTTATACCCTCTATTATTTATTTTAATATTAAAAATCCTAATCAATGAAATTAGGAAAGATAAAGAAATTAAGGGACTTAGAGTTAAAAAGGGAGAATATAAGGTGAAAGCATTCACAGACAATCTGGTTATTATTTTAGAGGACCCATTAGATGGAGTAGACTGGTTAATGGACAGAAAAAAGTTAAAAACAAAAATATTAACAAAAACTTGGATACAAAAGAAAAGGGAGACTTAGAGAAAAGATCAACATGTGAGATTGTTAAAAAAGCGAGATACTTGGGAATTAATTTATCAACCAACAACCAACAATTATTTCAAAATAATTATGATAAGGTGTGGAAAGATATCAAAATAGATTTGAATAGGTGGCACAGCCTAAGTCTATCACTGCTAGGAAGGATTTCTACCATTAAAATGAATGTTTTACTGAAATTAATTTTCTCTTTCAAACCATACCCATAATTATCTCAAATAAAATTTTTAGAACTTGGCAAACAGATTTAAATAAATTTATATGGGCTGGAAGAAAACCTAGAATGAAATGGAAATTATTGTCAGACAATAAAGAAAGAGGTGGACTGGGACTACCAGACTTGAGACTATATTTTGAAGCAACATGTTTGTCTTTGTTAAAACAATGGGTATTATTGGAGAATAAAAGAGACCTAGAATTAGAGGGGTTTAGTTAAAATCAGGCTGGCACAGTTACTTAGGTTATAATAAAATTAGAACTTATAAAGATTTTAGGTCCACCCTGGCCTCACATCGGGAGGCATGGAGACGCACTATCCACAATGCTGCAGCCTTATTTGAGAACTCACACCGAACAAGTCTTGAAGAGAAATGACAACGCAGAAAGAATCACAACCCAGAAACATCACCCAAGGAGACCTCCTGCTGTGCTTTCTGCAACTGGACTTGTTTATCTCGGATTGGCCTTTTTAGTCATCAGTGCACTTTCAGAAAGTGTGGGATGAATCTTTCCTAAATCTTCGTTTGTGAAGAAAAGCCAGAGACAAAAATGAGGAGAGTTTTGTTAAGAATTTGGGAAAAGTATAAAAGTAGAATATGTCCAAAAATTCCAGAATGGCTATCCCTACAGGAAGCTTTCTGCAAAAACGAACTGAGGGATTATAATTGGTTAAGCTATTGAGAGTTAATGGCAAAGAAGGGGGATACATGGAAAATTAAGGAATGGCAAGAATTGACATTGGAGGGAATTCAAATACAGTGGTTAACTTATTATCAGATTAGATCCTATTAGATTAGATTAGAATTAAAGAAGTCTTAAAAGAAAGGCAGTATGAAGGAGAAATTTTGGATTTCAAATCTTTATTAAGATCAAATAATAATCATTTAATTGGCAGTTTGTACAAAATGTTATTAAAATGGAATACAGAAGATGAATATGTGAAACACTGTATGGTCAAAGGGGCCAAGGATATTGGGCATAACATTCGTTTAGAACAGTGGGAGGAGGTGTGGAAAAGGGGGTTGAAGTTTATATGGTGTTAGAACCTGAAAGAAAATTTTTACAAACTAAAGTACAGGTGGTACATGACCCCATTTAAATTAGCAAAAATGATGAAGAAATGCTCCCCACAATGCTGGAGGTGCGAAGAGCGAGTGGGATATTTTTACCATATGTGGTGGGAATGCAATAAGGTAAGAAAATTTTGGCTCAAAATAAACAAAGAAATAGAAAAAAAAATAACAGGTGGTGAATTAGGTTTGAGGCCTGAACTATATTTATTAAAGAGGAGGAGGGGCAAGATGGCGACGGACTAACAACTTCTGAATTGTCCTCCCACTGACATCTGGCATTACCACCTACATATACCTCAAAAATGCCATCCAAAGGCAAGACAAGAAATCGGACGAGCCCCTGTAATAATAATAACAATCAGGAATCCTTCAAAGAAGAAAAACAGATGAGGATTGACTCACTCTTCCCAGCAGCAGAGACAACACAGCCCATGAGTAACAGATCTGTAACAACATCTCCTTCTATACTCCCTAAGCCATCACAGACACCTGAACTAAACAAAACAGCCCCCTCAATTCCTCAAAGTGTAAATATAAATTATGGGACAGAGCAAGTTGATAACAAAGTTGATGACAAAGTCAAACTCCCGGAGCTTGGCAGCATTCCCTACAATAACAGTGCTCAGCTCTTTTATGATTTCTGCAAACTGTCCATAGAGACATTGATTCTTATTTTGCAAAAACTAAATGCACAAGCTCCTTGGTAGTGTGGTAGTGTGGACAAGCTCCTTGGTAGTGTGAGGAAGACAACCTGCCCCCTCGACCCTTGCCCGTCTTGGCTGGCCGTCCAGGGAGGGGATGCATTGCGGAAGTTCCTGGTGAGCATCATCAATGCATCCTTCAGGGAAGGATATATCCCATCATGTTTAAAGGAGGTGGCTGTTAAGCCTATTTTGAAAAAACCTTCCCTGGACCCCCTGGCTATGAATAATTATAGGCCAGTCTCTTTATTACCATTTTTGAGCAAGGTGATCGAGAGGGCAGTTGCTCTTCAACTCCAAGCTGTCTTGGATGAAACCGATTACCTAGACCCATTTCAAACTGGCTTCAGGACAGGCTTTGGGGTTGAGACTGCCATGGTTGCTTTGACCGACGATCTGCGTCTGAGCATTGACAGGGGTAATGTGATCCTGTTGGTGCTCCTAGACCTCTCAGCGGCTTTTGATACGATAGATCACAGCATTCTTCTGGATCGCCTGGGGGAGTTAGGCATTGGAGGCACTGCTTTGCAGTGGTTCCGGTCCTTCCTCTCAGGCAGGACCCAGAGAGTGCTGCTCGGGGACAGTAGCTCCAGTAAAAGGGAGCTCACCTGTGGAGTACCACAGGGTGCTATTCTGTCCCCGATGTTATTTAACATCTATATGAAGCCGCTGGGTAAGATTATTCTGAGTTATGGAGCTGGGTGTTATCAGTACGCTGATGACACTCAGATCTATTTCTCCGTATCTCGTTCGTCGGCCTTGAATTCTGACGGCATCTCTTCTCTCAATGAATGTCTTCGGGCAGTAATGGGCTGGATGAGGAAAAACAGATTGAGACTGAATCCTGACAAGACGGAGGTGCTCACGGTAGCGGCCCCGAAACCAAGAATCGAGTTGCAATCTCCAGTCCTGGATGGGGTCACACTCTCCTCCAGTGACTGTGTTCGCAGTCTAGGGGTGCTCCTTGACTCGTCGCTCCTGATGACAAATCAGGTAAATGCAACAGTCAGGAGCGCTTGTTATCAGCTTCGGCTGATACGCCAGCTGCGCCCTTTTCTGGAAGTAAGGGATCTTGAGACCATTGTGCACGCGCTGGCAACCTCACGTCTGGATTTCTGTAATGCTCTCTACATGGGGCTACCCTTGAGCCTAGTTCGGAAATTACAGCTGGTACAAAATATGGCAGCCAGGCTAGTTTCTGGAACATCTAGGAGGGACCACGTTACTCCGGTTCTGAGGTCCCTCCACTGGCTGCCTATCAGCTTCCGGGCCCAGTACAAGGTGTTGGTTATCACCTTTAAAGCCCTAAATGGCTTGGGCCCAAGCTATCTCAGGGACCGCCTTCTCCCTTATAATCCTCCCCGCGCTCTCCGGTCCTCTGGGAGGAATTTGTTGCAGTCACAAAGACCTAGGCTGGCGACTACCTCCCAGAGGGCTTTCTCGGCTGTCGCCCC
The DNA here is from genome assembly GCA_030847615.1 of Gambelia wislizenii. Taxonomy (NCBI): domain Eukaryota; kingdom Metazoa; phylum Chordata; class Lepidosauria; order Squamata; family Crotaphytidae; genus Gambelia; species Gambelia wislizenii. Next base: position 187,806,807 of record JAUMIR010000003.1, on the reverse strand, counting down.
CAAATTGTGGAACGGCCTGCCCGATGAGATCCGCCTATTGACATCATTAGACAGCTTTAAAAAGGCTGTCAAGACGGTTCTCTTCGGGCAGGCTTTTCCGGCTTTTCCGGAATAGCTAACGCCGGCCTCAGGAACCCCCTCTGGAGGTTCCTTTTGGATCTCCTAACAGATGCTGCCTGCTTAAAAGGATATTTAACATATTGTATCACATATTGATTTTAACTTGTATTGATTTTAACTTGCATTAATTTAATAATGTTTTAAGGGGAGGGAGGGATTTTGGGTTGTTTTATACTGTCTACCATTTTATCATTGTAAGCCGCCCCGATTGCTTGCAGAGGGGCGGGATATAAATAAATTTTATTATTATTATATTATTATTACAAATAAGCTTTCCCAACAAGATCTTTCAAAGGCAAAACCCATATGGTACACAGGGGGTTAAAAATGTAGCAGATTTGAAGGAAATGTGTCCTACGTCAAAGGATGCAGTTAATCACTGCAGAGCGTTACAGAAAAATCAGATTCTGATAAAAATACATAACAATGCCCATTTGTGGAATGGACAGAAGTCTGTTGTGAGATATTTCTCCCAACTTTTAAACATGCACAGCAGAACAATTGATTTACTAGACTGCCACTTTTTACCCAGCTCAAGAGCTACTAAGCGAATTTTTCTGACCTTTAGCCAGGCAAATATACCTAACAGGCTGTTACGGAAAAGAAATTTCCTCTGGAATGCACATTGTATAGAAATTAACAGAGTTTTTAAGGATGAGATAGTCTGTGACCTCATCACAGGGAAAACAGCAACACAAAGAAGCAATAATAATTCTGCACTCTAAGAGGGAGAACCTAAACATACCTCAAAGGAAGCTCAGGCTATAAATCAAGAAGTAATTAAACTGAGAGAAAAACTCACAGAAATTTGGGAACACACTCCCACAGTACAGCTGATGAGAGATACCACCCTGAGTCAATCTAACAGCAATACAGCCCCATTGAAATCAGCCCCCCCTCGCAGAAAACTGTCAGTGCATTTCTCTGATTTCTCTGACAATGAAAGCAAAAGTGATGACTCTCTACTCATAATCAAGGAAACCTTGAAATCCCGAGTTGTAGCCAACACCCCTTCACAAATGCAATATACTGCAGATGCACCCCCATCTATAACTAAAGCCCAGGGGACTCAAACATCCCTATGCAAACCTAGTTCAAGGGAAAAACAGTCTTCACTGCCACCTACCTCATCTCCTAAGCCAAAGAATGACCCCCTCACTAAAGAGATAGGATCCTTGCTTGCTTGTGATCCTCATTTCGCCTCCCATGCTGCATTGATTCTTCCAATTTCCCTTCCAGAACAGGCAGGGCAGGAAGAACAGGAATGTGATTCACTACCCCTCCATCCACAGAGGAGGACACAGCCACAGTCAACCCAGTCATTTAACCAACTGCCATCAGATGAATTACCCATTCAGCCTGTGGCCTGCAATGCGACTGCCTGACTTCCAACAGACCAGCACAAGGTTACCCTTATGACCTCGAACATCGCTGGGTGGCCGACGGCCCGAGAGATCCCTGTCTTAGTGTCTTCCTCACCCAATATGACATTATACTGATCCAGGAAACATGGACTAATAAGGATCTGTTATTAAATGGCTTTCACTCATTCTCAATTCCGGCATAGCCAGGGAAAAAGCATGGAAGAGCTAGAGGCGTCCTGGGCGTCCTGGTTTCCACCACCCTACGTGCCATAACAAGGCCTCTTTCCACTTTTAAAACATATGCCATGGCAGTGCTAATTCAATTTAACCATTACACTTTGCTGACAATAAATGCCTACATGCCTCCAATGAAGAAGAAATCCCAAATCAGAGGCCTGTGGGCTGAATTGGAATCATACACTGCTAATCTCATGTTGCAGAACCCAAATGCATTTGTAATTTTTTTGGGGGGGGGGTAATTTGAATGCCAGACTGGGCCCCAACAATCATACCCTATAAGCCCAGCACAAATGCCCTCCTCCTGATTTTGAAGATAATGGAACCCACCTCATCCGATGCTCAAAGGACAAGAAATCAAATTTTGCAGGACTTTGTCTGGATCAAACAGCATTCAGGCTGAACCTTCAAAGCCTAAATGGTGCCCTGAAAAATGACTGCCCAGACGAATTCACTTATCTCTCTGGGTCCAGAATGAGTGCCATTGATTACATAATCATTTCTAGGGACCTTCTTCCCTATGCCAAGGAAATAGAAGTTATGCCCAGATTTGAAAGCGATCATTTTCCAATCCGGCTACATCTTAGCGACTTCACTCAGGAGACACACACCAGGGAGAGCTATCATCTCTCTGTGACACCAGCAGGAAGGACCTATTGCCGAGCTAAATGGATCCCCCAACTAAACCAAACAATAAGTGAGGTATTGGCTTCAGACCAACTTCAGAATCTTAGGACTGCCCTGATATCAGCTGAGTCTCCTGATGAAATCTTGGAAAATTACAATACACTTACCCAAGCTCTACACCAATATCTAATCCATCAAAGTAGCGCACATCAGTGGAAACAACAACAGCACCACTCCAAACCATGGTTTGACAAGGAATGTGTTAATGCTAAAAAAGCCCTCAGTGATATTTATCAGGGTTACCTATCTAATAACATCCCAGATGCTGTACCAATGCTGCTTCAGCAGAAAAGAGACTACAAAAAGCTGCTGGTGAAGAAGAAAAAAGAAGCCATGAAGAATGACTGGACAGAACTTATCCAGGCAGTCAGATCCAACAACAAAGCTCTATTCTGGCATATTACATCAAGTTCCCAGAGAAAGGGGCCAACTACAGTGGATTGTCACATCCCTCCAGGGATATGGGAGGATCATTTTCAAGCTCTTTATAAGGACAACTACATTGAAAGTGGATACACTAGCCAAAATATAGAAGATATCCAAGGGTGGCCACCAGTGAAAGCGACAGAGATGAAGAACCTTGCAGCCCAGCTGAGGGGGAAGGCTCCAAGACCTAATACCTGCAGAAGCCATTAAAAACAACCTTGAATTTGGGGGCCCTATCCTGGCCTCACTTTTCACCTGTATTGACAAATATGGTCGAGCACCCAAGGATTGGGGCCTTGCAATCATTGTCCCCATATATAAAAAAGGAAGCAAGGATGATCCTGTCAACTACAGACCAATTAGTCTCCTCAGTACAATCAGCAAACTCTATGCAAGACACTTACAGTGGAAATTTCAAACCTGGATGGAACAAGAAAACATACTTCCAGAAGAGTAAGCTGGCTTTAAGGAAGGCCGCTCCACCATAGATCAGTGCCTTGTACTCCACCACCTTATTGAAAAATACTCCACCTGCGGCACAGTTTCACTCTATGCTGCCTTCATAGACTTTAAAGCAACTTTTGACTCTATATCCCAAACCAAACTATGGAAAAAACTGGAGGCTTCTTCGATCGATCGATGTCCACCTAATACGTATGCTGCATGAAGGGACCTCATTAAAAGTAAGATGTAACCCCCAGGGATATCTCACCAATGACATTGTCACTGAGAAGGGTGTCAAGCAAGGCTGCATTCTAGCTCCACTCCTGTTTAACTTTTACATCAATGATTTGGTGGATCACCTCAACAACACTAACTTCCACCCCCCAAAATTAGAGGGAAGGCGTATCTCAACGCTGCTTTATGCAGATGATGCAGCAGTACTTTCAAGAACTCCCATTGGACTAAAAAGAGCCCTAAGAGCACTAACACAATATTGCAGAGTGGAACAGCTAGAACTCAAATATCAAAAAACTAAAATCATGGCATTCGCTAAAAGGCCTAAGAACTACAATTGGAATATAGATGGCCACAAGATTGAGCAGGTCTCTTGCTTCAAATACCTGGGGGTAATTTTTCAAGCCACTGGTAGTAGGAAAGCACATGGGGAGTATGCTGCTTGCAATGCGCAGAGGAGTACAACAGCCATTCTCAAATTTCTTAAGACAAGAGGAGGCCACTATTTACCTGCAGCGCTCAAACTCTTTGAAGCCAAACCAGTAGCTCAACTGCTTTATGGATCCCAATTGGGACACTTCCCCAACCCTGCTCCATTAGAACTTGTCCAATCCAAATTTTTAAGATCAGCTTTCCAAACTCCAAAATGTGTCTCTAACGCAGCTCTGAGACTGGAGTCAGGATTTATGAAAGTGGAGGCCAGAGTGTGGGTGACCATACTCAGCTACTGGCTCAGACTATCCCTCTTTCCCACTGGCCTTGCTCCACTAACCTTAAGTGATGATTTCCAATCCAGCTGGAAACAGACAGTGATGACTAAAATCTCAATGCTGGGCCTTTCTCCAGATCTTCTGCTTAGCCTGGGGTATGATAGGGCGAAAGCTACTATCAAACAATGGGCAGTAGATATAGAGCGACAATTGGATCTAGCCAGTATTCCAACCTTCATTGCTAGTGACTCCAATAGATATCTGGCCTCACCTTTGGCATACTTAGCAACACTTGAAATACCTAAACATCAAAGGGCCTTTACTCTTGCATGGTGTCATGCCCTCCCTTCAGCTGTCCTTGAAGGCAGATACAAGAAGATCCCCTTCTCAGACACATTGTGCCCCTGCAATTCGGGCCAAATAGAAACAACAGAGCATGTATTACTCCAGTGCTCATACTACAGGGCCATACGTCTCAGCCTAATTTCACTGCTGTTGCATAAATATCAAGGGCACACTGGACAATTCTACATAAACTTGTTGCTTTCAGACACCAACCCAGGAACAACTTATAATGTTGCCATATTCTGTGCAGCTGTGGTTAAAATTCGCCAGACAATGTCCTCAACAGTAGAATAGTATCAACCTAGTCTTGTTATACTGGAGCTAATATTTAAAATACTGCTTTTATCCTGTTTTTATCCTGTGTTTTTACCTTTATTCTGTATCCCCTTTTTACCTGTGCTGGTCTTTGACCGTAATAAAGATTCTATTCCATATTTATTAAATATGATAGATTTGGAAAATCAAAAGGAAAAGGAACATAGATCCCTATTATATTATTTGATCACTGCACCAAGATTGGTTTTGGCAAGAAAATGGAGAAGTGAAGAAGTCCCGACAAAACTGGAGTGGTTAGAAAAAGTTACAGAATTGGCACAATTAGATAAACTGATGAACAGGGTAAGAAAGAAAACAATGAAAGACTATATAAAGTCATGGGAACCATTTATTAATTATCTTAAACAAAAAGAGGGGGAAACAAGTATGATCGGTTTTTATAGTTAGATAAACAAACAGAATAATAGAATTTTCATATGGATAAAGATATTCATTGTTAAATTTATAATCTTATAAATTAGAATTGATAGTGATGGTATATATAGAAAGGTACATTTCTATGTTGATTTGGTTTTATGAGAAATTAAATTAGGTAATTATGTACTTTATGACCATATGCAAAGAATACAATTAGGTAAGGATGAAAGTAATGTTGAATATTTGGTATAAAGTTGAAAAGGTATGTTATTCAAGTGATAATGAAATATATAGGAAGTAAAATGTGAATTAGGGGTGCGGCTATACGATCATAAAAAAATCCGTATGGGGGGCAAAAAATACGAAAAGCCTGTCGTTCGTATGCATACGAACCGGCTATATGATTTTTAGCCCCCCTAAACTCCGTATGACTCCCTCTTCCCGAAGCTGGCTGGAGCGAGCAAGCCAAGCGGCAGTTTTAAATCTCCCGCTGCTTTTTTTTTTTTAAGGTTCCTGGTTTGCGGACAGTCGGTTTTCTGTATTTACAATATGAAATAAAAATAAATAAACATATAAATTAACGGACTTACCAGGCGCTCGCTAGCCGGGAAACCAACATGGCGGCCGCTCCCAATTCCCCTCTGTGCTAGCCCCACCCCCTCTACTCGACCAGCCAATCAGATTACCCTGCCTGTTCGTATGTGTGCGAACGGACCGTACAGACCCATCAGCCATCCGAACGGCGTACGGATTTCTCTTCGCGATCCGCTTTCCCTCCCGAATGCCGCGTGTGCGTATTTCAGGGTGGAAAACCGCCCCCCCTCTTTTGCATTCGTGTGCATCCGAACGGCCGTTTGTACCGAAGTGTGAATTTCCGCACGCCGTACGTATTATTTAAATCGTGTAGACGGGACCTAGGTAACAGAGCCAAAAGAAGAGTAAGTGGGAAATCTTTAAAATTTAGGTGTTTGTCTTGTTTGCAAGGTGTTTAAACTAATAATTTTCTACAATGATGATATTATTTGTGTTATTATTTGTGTTTTGTTTTGTTTCGTGTTTAGCTTTGTTTTTGTGATAATTGTTAGTGTTATTTGTTATTGTCTAATACTCAATGAAGTTAAAAAAATTAAAAATCAAGGAAGCAAAATCCTATTCTTAAACTGCTGTTAGTGGTCATACAATGATACTGAAGTGGTAGTATTTTGGCATGGTATCACACAATTACAGCAACATTCAATGATTCCTGTAATCATCCCATTATATTAGTGCTTTTTCTCAATATTGGAATTACAGCATTTTTAGATGCTAATCTGATAAAGTCCTTAGTAAAACAACTTCAAATTCATCTTTTGTAAACTTCATATCTCCACTGAATCAATCACTTAGCATAACCTCTCCTTATGCAAGTTTGTATTATATATGACAAACTAGATTAGACTCGGGATATCCTTAACTATCTACTCCACATAGATAATGGTCACCAGTACTATATACATTATGACCAGCATCGTGGTTATTATCTTCTGCTGTAATTAGGCATTTTTCAGACAGACTACCAGCTATACTGTATATCTGACAGTTTCCCCAATCTTCAAATCAAGCACCTGGAGTATAAATCCAGAGCCAGATGCTAAGGGCACTTGTAACTTCAACAGTCATGCAATAATGGAAAAATTAGCTCATACAGCTTCTGCTTCTTAATATTACAATTAAAAGCAAAGGATTTTTTTTTTTTTTTTTTGTATCTGGTCACTCTGTTAAAAATTACATCTGCCATTATTAGCATTTGATTAGAAGAGATCACTGAAAAGGCAGAATAGTATGAAACAAATGTGTGGGGTTTTTTTGTTTGATTTAAGAAGGGAATAGACATGTTTTCATACATATCCACATATTTTATTCGGTTTGCAATTGGATTAAAATTCATTTGTGCTATAAAGTTATTGCTTTTCCTCTGCATGAATCAATTGTTTAAATATATTTCTTGAAGATGCCAAAAGCTACTTTGTCACCTCCTAAAGTTACATTATCTTTCTCAGGCCTTTTCTGCATGGTCCAAAAATGTCGTACCCATCCCAAATCTGGTGTTGGCAGTCCAGAGGACACCTAGCTAATTCCAGCAGAGAACCCACATTTTCTGGCACTTAACCAGACTTTGCCCCACACTGCATGAAGTCAGATAAAAGTCCAGTGTTTGTCAGAAACCTCAGAGTGGCTCCGTGGTCTCTTGCCATGCAGACAGCTGGATTGGACTGGACTCAGAGTGACCAAAAGCTTTATTGCACTATGTTGATATGGCACTATTGTTCCACTTTAACTGCTGTATCTCTCTCCTGTGAAATTCTGGGCTTTGTAGTTTAGTGAGGCCTAAGAGCTCTCTGGCTGAGTATGTTAATTGTCCTTCCCTAAACTGCAAATTCTACAGGAGGCAGACATAACAGTTAAAGTGGAATAATACTGATATAACTATGCAGTGTGATAAGGCTACCAGTTGTCTTCATGGCAACCCACCCAGTGGATAGGCCCTGCTGACCCATCACCCTCAGTGCCACTGCCATTGCCTCTTCCACCAGCCCAGCAACTCTTTCCAAGAGCCTGGCATCTCCCATCAGTGCTTATGAGATAAGCAGAGAGTGCTGCATTATGTGCTCAACAAGGAAGGGGTTCCTCCCCCCCTCCTCATTGATTGCACAGGTACTCTCTGCTTACCTCACCAGCAGTGATGGGAGATGCCAGGCTCTCAGACAGAGCTCCTGGGCAGGGGGTGAAGCAGTGGTGGCACCAAGGGTGACAGACAAGTGGGGCTGAGGTATTGGGCCAGCTGGCCCTTGTGCACAACAACACACTCTCATACTGGTGCATGTTGGCACCATTGTGGTCCAACCGGGGCCAGTGCAGAGTATAATGCTCTTGACTGGCCCCGGATTAAAGGGGATCAAGGCCTCAGTCAGTAATGTAGTAATAACTTTTTTAAAAAACAAACAAACAAACAAACATACAAAAACAAGAGAGATAATTAATTACTGGTTAATCATTTTCTGGACCATAACATTGTCATCAATGTCTTAGGTAGCTTGGGTTGATGGGACTTATAGTTCAACAATATTCAGAGAGGCACAGCTTGCCTACAATGGTTATGCAGCCTTCTGTGGGGAAAAGCCTGACTGAAATCACTTACATCAGAATAGTAATTTATATGGCTGTGCTTTCTGTTGATTGAAAGAACTTGACACAGTTGGAGCTCAGCTGATGCCTTCAGAAACTTCCATCTTCTATAGTGTGCAAATGTCTTTATTAATAATGGCATGACAAGCCAAAATTCAACAGGTGAGACACTCGTTATTACTGCAGTTGTATCCTCAAATACTTTGCAAACATAAAATTAAAATGAACTTTGATACTTCCTGTATTATGCACTGAAATGTGATATTATTTCACAGATGAAAGGGGTAGTTTGAAGGTAAGATATTGGGGCTAGTGGAAAAGGAAATTGAGTCCCAAATGATTTTTTTTTCTTCTAGAATGCTTATCGGAGGGGGGGGGATGTTGCAAATGTTAATTGGCACATGTGTGCAGCATCTGGCTCCTTGCTTTCTTTTGCTTAATACCAAACAGGTATTTTTATGCTATTAATTAGTAGGTAGAATTAAATATTTTGTTAGAAAATCATAACCACAGTCAGTCAGTGCAGTTGTTCTTGTTTAACAGAAGGAGTAAAGATACATTCAGTTATTTGCAAACAACTTCATTTTCATTTTTGTCGTAAGAATTAATCTTTCGTCACCATATTTTTGAAATAGAATTTTTAAAAGTGACATGCTTTGAATGTCTAGCATATCATTAAGGGAAACACTGGCAGAAATCTGTAGTTGTTTGCATTTCGTGAAAGTTTTTCCCCCCCTCAGAGTCTATGTGGTGGGGTGGATGGGGCATTATAATACTTGACTATGACTATAGAGTCAAATAGAGTCAGAAAATTTGAAGACCACAAATAGTTTGCTTATTTCTGAGTCAATCTTGGATAAGCCGATGATCAGGGGAGGTCAATACATGGATGAAGGGGAGAAGTAAGAGGAGACCTCTATTCCATCCCCAGCACATTGAAGATTAGCTCAGAAATAAGACAAGTTGCTTCCTACAAAATCAGAAAATAATTCAATGGATTTTTGAGCCTACCCAAACTCATCTAATACACCCAGACATTTCTGTTCTTTCAATCTCTCTGTAATTATCAGCCTAGAATTGTGTTCTGGCTCTGGCAGCAAGTAACAGGGAAAATGAGAGAACAGTTGGAGAGGGTCACCCTTCCCCATATGATATTCTATTGAAAGATTCCAGGCCAAAATAGCCCACTGGAAATGTCATTGCCCCCAAGAAATAGTGGACTATCAATAAGACATTGCTTAGGGCCTCTTTCCCTCCCACGCATCAGAAGTGGGAAAAGTGGGAGACACGTCCCTTTTCCCCTACCTTTTCCTCCAGCTTGCTGTTCTTTGCTTTTCTTTACTGCTAATGTTCAGTTCTTCATCATTCTAACCTGGTTTTAGAGTCACAAGTCTATATTATGTCTCAAATATTGTCAATTAAGATGCTATTCCAGGATATCAGTGCAGGCCAAGGCTACTCCCCTTAATAATCATGTGAGGTGAGGACTAAAGACAAAGAGCAATAAAAGACAAGTAATAACATTTCAACTCCAGGAGCAAAATAATAATAATAATAATAATAATAATAATAATAATAATAATGTGTTATTTATTACCCACCTCTCCCCTTAGGAACGGGATGTGGTACAACATCAGAATACACAATACAGTGCAACACAGTTCATCACAGTACAGTACAATTTAAATACAATTAAATACAGTTCAATACAGTACTTATACAATACAATACAAAACAAATTCAGTTACAGACAATTGCAGATAGGTATACAATGCAATGCCAGTAGATGGCACTTCCAGCACACAAACGATGCTACAGAAGTGATGCTGCAGAATGCATTGTACACAAATAAATGACAGCTGCTTTTATTGGAAACTGTTTTTAACAGTTTCACAGCTCTTTATTATGCTTATCCTCATTTTACCAAGGTACAGAAGGTTGAGTCGAGCTGGGGGCCCTGGGACTGAACTTATGAATTCAAGATCTAACATGAGTTTTTGTTTGTTTGTTTTGTTTGGCTGCAGTTTTGGCTGCATTAGCTTACTGCACCACCAGGGCCCCTTCTTACCTTCTCTTGAGAGTCAGATGCCCCTGTCCGTTGTGAAGCTAACTGCTCCTTTCTTAGACAGAGAACACTGAATTTCTCAGTCTCTGTACATGTTACATGTTATAACTCTGTCATTGTACTACAATTTGGGACTACAATTTGCCAGTTTGTACCTATATAGCACTTAAAAGTTTTTCTAGATGTAACAAAGAAAGGAACATGAGTATACTAAAGGCTCTAGTAGCACCTTTGAAACTAAGGGAAAGAAGCTGTAGCATGCGCTTTCAAAGGCTTAGGGAGCATCTACATGATGAAAAAAAAAATCCAGCAAGAATGCAGGCAGAATACATTTCGTTTAGGTGAGCTCCTGCCTGGATTCACCATATTCAGAAGGAGGGGGGCCTGAAAAATCCAAATAGACCACAGTAATAGCTTTCGCTGTTTCTCATTATCTTTTTAAAGAAAAATTGTGTAAAAATGCACATAATAGGTCATCTTTACAACCAATTCGAAAAAGGGACACAGCAGAGCTGAAAGCTGATTGGTCAGACTTTGGAGGGGACAGGCTTGCAAGGGAGGGTGTGCAGTGCTGGAGCTGCCAATGTTGTTGTTTTTGCTAGCTGATCAATCAAGTAGCAGAGCAGCAGAGCAAAAGTATGATCCTTTTTAAAAGTGGAAAATAGCACTTCCACATCTGTCATTTTTTTTTTTTAATAAAAAGGAGTGGGGAGAATGGAGGGAGATTTTTCCAGATTCAGCTCACTCACAGCTGTCAGTTCAAACTGCAGACTGCAAGCTATTCCCTTCCAGCAAGCTTGCGAATGAGCCATGTGCACAAATGGGTACTGCAACGATAGGGAGGTAAGACAATGTTTTTTGCTACAATTTCTCACGTCTAGCTGCAGCCTTAGTCTACTTCTTCAAATGCATGGATGTTTACTCCATGCATCTGTGGAAGCAGACCATATCTACGAAAGCTCATGCTACAGATTCTTTCAGTATCAAAAGTGCTACTAGATCCTTTTGCATACTGATATTCTAAGTCTAGCACAGCTGTTTTTGAAGAAAGGAACAGTTAGCAGTTGGTTGTCAAACATATGTGAGTGTAATCTATGTCCGTATCTGAGCAAAAAAATAAAATAAAATCATAAAATATTTTTTTTTGGGGGGGGCACAAATAGATGAAGTCTCAATATGACTATATCTTCATATTACCCAATATCACAGGATGGTTACACACATACACATGCCAGAGCCTGAAGCTTAGGTATGCTTCAAAGCTTATGCCACTCTGGCAAAAAGTGGTCTTGGGACCATTGCCCCAAGGCTCATGGCTTGCTTCTACAATGGGCTCTCTGAAATGTTTGCTTTGACAATCACAAATCACAGAGAGAGTTACGACAGTTGGATTAACCTTTTTTGACACATGAATTATCATTCCCTATAATATATGACAAGTGACCCCAAGTCATTTCAATTAGAATCAAGAGCCACCTGAAAGAAAATAAAAAATGGCAAAGGACAATGGGATGGAACCAACTGCCTTTAGATAGGAGAAATTCCAAGTAATTTCTGCTCTTAGGCAAATGTCTCTGTATTTACACACAGAGAGGAGGGAAGGAGGGAGGGAGGAGATATGTTTGTAATCATCTTTTTAGTATACACTGACACCAGTTAATAACCATCTACAATTGTCCCTCCGCATCCAGAGATTTAAGTATTCACGGCTTGAAAATATTCTTTAAAAAATAATAATCCAGAAAGCAAACCTTTATTTTGTCATTTTATATAAAGGACACCATTTTGCTATGTCATTGCATATACTGGGACTTGAGTATTCACAGATTTTGGTATCCACGGGTGGTCCTGGAACCAAACCCCAGTAAATATGTAGGGGCAACTGTAGTTACCTTTCTGACATTTCATGATTATTTTTAACAGATCATGTTAATTCCACTAATCTTCATACATTTCTCCAGCCAGGAAACCATTTAGTAGAACACCACTTAATATTTTTCCATTTTAATTTTCAGGTAGAAATTACCAGTTTTAACAAGATACTTTTTTGTACTGTAAATCCCTTAGATTATATATATATATATATAAAATATATATATATATATATATACTTTTTAAAGAAACTTGAGTCAGACATGTGCATGTTCACTCACAGAGAAAGGGGGGAGGGAGGGAGGGAGGGTATTAGCAGACAGGAAAGCAAAAAGCATTCCTGTCCCACAATCTCAACTCCCACCCCTGTCCCAGCCTGTCACACCACAATCACCCTCCCTACTGCACTTATGTCCTCTTCCATCATTTTGGCAGCCCAAATAGAACTCCATTCACTTCCTGGATCGAAATCCCACAAATTCTCGTGAGAAGATGTGAGCACAGGAAATTCAAAAAGAAAAAGAACATAAAAATGGCAGCAAGCTCAAAAACACACTTTAAAATGTCCAAGTGACCCAGGGAGTGTCATAAAAAAATGTGTCACTTACCTTGGTGTCCCGATCTCACCAGGAGGTGTTCTGGCAGGGACTTCCCATTGATTCTGGGATTTCACCAGTGAAATGGGGCACTTTGTCGCACAGAGGAAAATCCACCACAGAAATGGAATGACAGATCTATTGATGGCTTCTCCCATCAATAAAAAAAACAGCACTAGTGGAATGGCAGTAGAATGGGTGCATAATGAAGGGGGAACTTAATTATCTGAAAAGGGAGCCCTTTTCTGATCTTCCTGGTGTTGCTGTAACACCACTTTTAACATGTCTGACAATCTCCAGAGAGAAGGAGATTTGACAAATCTCCCAAAGGGGAAAAGAAAGGTTTTTTTAATTGATTTTTTTTTTTGCAACAATTACAATAGTTCTTAATCCCCCTCACCCCAAAGAACAACTGTGAATTATTTCTGTTTAGCTCTAATATATGCCTACTTCACCTTGGGCTTATTCCATGCATTTGATGAAGGGCATCACTACCTAAAAAAGCTAAAGCTGCACTGAAGTAAGATATTACACGAATGGGGATGATTTAGAACACAAACATACTCAGGTTTTAGCCGTTATATCTTAATCTCTAATGGGGTAGAAGGGATTGTTAAAATAAGGAAGGATTTTCCAAAATACTTGAGGAGAAAAAAGAGCTGGGTTGAGTGGTATTATTTGCCCATTCTGGAATTAGCCATCATGAGACTCTGTCTGTCCTCTCTGTCAGCCATGTATATAGAAATGCCATGTTTCCTTGAAGCAGCATCTCCAACATTTTTTTATCCAGATGTAATCTCTTCAATTTGTCCAACTGTATGGGTTGGCCATGGATTGCACAGCTAGATGGAGTGGAAAATTCAAGTCCCTTTGCTGGTCACAATGAGCAAGTGTCACTATAGAAACTGGAAGAATGTCACCAAAATGTTGGTAGCTAGATCTTCTAGGGTCCCAGCCATGTAAGTAGGATCCCAGCCATGTAAGTAAAAGGTTTCTTCCTATTTTATAGAATTCTATCCTTTGAAAGCTATTCAGCCTCATTTGGTTGAAAAATATGCTGAGTTCTTTGCTTGTCATTAATAACAGCAATTGATGATTTTTTTTTTAAAAAAAGTTACTTTGATTTGTACATGCCATTACTGTGATTTTTACATTTCCCAATTTGTCACTTAAATATTTATGTAGCTGGAAAACACATGCTATACAGCTGCAATACCCTTTGTAATTAAGCAGCAAAGAAACAAATGTTCAATTATGCCTTACAGATACACAGATGATAAAGAGGATATTCAAAATCTAGAGATAAAACAGATTAAATTGTGACTTCAGAAAACCACAGAGTATTTATTATCCTAGCTTATTAAACATTTTAAAGATGATTTTCTTGTGCATATTTCTCCTAGATATGTGTGGTAAGTTAAGAGAAAGGCCATAATTTCATTTCTTCCTTGGCTTTGAAAGTAGGACATCTGATGAAGCCAGATCTATGGAAGGGGGATGGGAATAGCTTGCTAATCATTCACATTGTTAATAAGGTTGATTGGTGGCCTTTTGTTCCCCAGTTTCTGATCTTTTTCTGTGCCATCATCTTTCCCCTTCCCTGTATTGTATAGACTCCACAAAAATTCATCTGATAATGAAATCCATCTCAGCAGCATGGTACAAACTTTGCATGCAAAAGGTTCAGTCCATGATAGCTCTAGTTCAGTGATGGGCAACCTTTTGAGCCTGGTGTGTCAAACTTCGCCAAAAAACTGAGCATAACTCGGGTGGTGTGTCACTTTGAGGAAAAAACATTATTTCGCAATATTTGTTGATTAAATAACATAAATGTATAATTGTTATATATAATTGTATTTAATAAACCAAAAACTAATTATTTAACTTACCTGCTTAGTGACTTCTTTGTTCATCTGTCAGTCAGTTTCTTTTGTTGGTCTTGATATTGTTTAACTTGTGTGAACTGAGATAAGTGAGGGGGAGGGGGAATTCTTTAACTAACCTGCCTCGGTCCATGTCTCTTGAAAAGGTCGACCACTGCTACTACCACTTCTTTTACTTAACCTTAGTTTTTTATTTTTGGGATTCTCCATCAGGGGGGCAGTGACAGAAGATAGAATTATATGCACTTGTTAGGCCTGCAGGTAATTAGGGATTAACTAGCCTTATTAGCCACAAAATGGTGTATGTAACTATCTTTTAGGAAAGGGCAGGGTTAATAAGCAAAAATAGGGTTAATAAGGATGCACAACAGTAATAATGGTGAAATGGAGTCTGCACTATGGAGCAAGATACTCTTCCTTATTTGAATAACAACGGCTGCCACTAACGACAGAAAATGGCACCCATACCATGCCACAGGCCCTCTCCTCTCCCAGACTTCCCTCACTTATCTCAGCAATGATCTCACTTTTCCCACGTAGCTTAGCAATGCGCAGGGAGGGCAGGGGTGGTGGTGTCCGAGGTAGTGTCCGAAGTGCTGCTGGGGCCGAACTGGAGGCTTTGCACCGGGGCCGGCCTATTTATACCGGCCCCGTCGCCAGCCACCGCATCATCCAGCTGTGCCGGATATGCGGCCGGATGGCCCTCCCCTCTGTTCCAGGCAGCCAATTGGGGCACAGCTGACCAGCCCCGATTGGCTCCCTTTTTCCCGCCTTCCCCCGAGCAGCCAAGGCTGCTGGGAAGAAGAAGGCCAAAATGGTGGCCTCCATGGAAGGGAGGGTGCTTTCTGGTTAGCCTCCTCCCTCCAGCCCCTCCCATCCAGGCGATCAGGCACCTTCCAGCCCCTCCCCTCCAACCCCTCCCCTCCAGCAACCAGCCAGACACTCTCCCTTATCAAAGCCACGATTGATCGCGGCTTTGGAAATAGAAGGTGCTGGCTGGAAAGGCTCCCCGCTCCAACCACGCCCCTCCAGCCCCTCCCCTCCAGCCATCCACCACCCTCCGTGACTGAGTCACGGAGAACACCCCTCCCTTTCAGCGAGGTTGCACTGGGGGGGGGGTTGAGAGCATCGTTGGCTGGGAAAGGTCCCAGCCAGCGAGCTTCCCCCCCCCGTCCAGCCTCGCTGAAAGGGAGGGGTGTTCTCTGTGACTCAGTCACGGAGAACACCCCTCCCTTTCAGCGAGGCTGCACGGGGGTGTGTGTGAGAGCATCGCTGGCTGGGAAAGGTCCCAGCCAGAGACCTTTTACCCCCCCCGTCCAGTCTCGCTGAAAGGGAGGGGTGTTCTCCGTGACTGAGTCACGGAGAACACCCCTCCCCTTCAGCGAGGCTGCATGGGGGGGTGAGAGCATCACTGGCTGGGAAAGGTCCCAGCCAGCGAGCTTGTACCCCCCTGTCCAGCGTCGCTGAAAGGGAGGGGTGTTCTCCATGACTGAGTCACGGAGAACACCCCTCCCTTTCAGCGAGGCTACACAGGGGGGGAAGAGCATCGCTGGGTAGATGGGAGGGCTGGATGGGAGGGGTTTTCTGAATGGGAGGGCTTTTCGCTCCTCCAGCCCCTCCTCTCCAGCGACCAGCCACCCTCCTTTCCCAAAGCTGCAATCGCAGCTTTTGGAAGGGAGGGTGCTAGCTGGAAAGCCTCCTCCCAGTGGTGACTGGGGCTTCGTAGCCCCGCCCACCACTTTCATTCTTTCCTCCGCCTCCCTAAAATGGCGACCAGGGCTTTGAAGCCCTGATCGCCACTTTAGGAAGGGTGGGGAGGGGGAGGGGGAGGGGGAGCGACCTAGCCGCGTGTCACCACTGACGGCTACGCGTGTCAGTGGTGACACGCGTGTCATAGGTTCGCCATCACCGCTCTAGTTGAAAAATAACTACGGAGATGGCTCTAAGAAAGACTTCAATCCAAGATCCTGGAGAGAACAGACATTACATAGGTAAATCATCTGAAGCAGTATAAGGCACCATTCTAATATTATATAAGGCACATACTTTGCATATCCAAAGAATGAATGAATGAATAAATAAATAAATAAATAAATCCTGTTTTTTATTCTTACTATCTCCAGGTAGGCATAGAAGTTTACAGAACCTCTCCACAAAATATGTTGATGTAAGAGAGGTTTACTGACTGCCTGTGTGATATAGTGATTTTTGTGTTGGATTAGGTCTCTAGGATATCTGGGTTTGAATCAGCCATAAAACCCACTGGGTGATTTTGGCCAAGTCACATCCTCTCAGCCTCAGAGGAAGTCACTGGCAACCCCCTCTGAAAAAAAATTGTGCCAAGAAAACCCTGTGGTAGGTTCACTCACCATAGGCTCACCATAAGTCACAAGGAACAGAACATGAAGAACAAACATTTAAAATGTTGGGCATATAAGGGATGCTTTGAAAGGTTAGAAGAAGTGCACTGCTCATGGAGAAATTGTATAATTTAATTCATTCTTTTAAAAAAGAAAAATAGGAGATTATCAGATGTGGCAAAAACTGCATCAGAATGCAGAAGAATGTGTCAAGAAGAGAAATGGATGACATTATCAGATGATGCCATCCTTCAATGTTCCATGGTGTAGCATGGGCATGAATAAGGTGTCCCTTTTTATTGGCATCTTAGCATCATTAATTTAAAAGTGAAGTCTTGTTCATACAAGCACTATGCCCCAGGAATGGCTGAGGATGTGGGCATCTGATAATGTTGTCTTTTGTGTTCTTGTCATGTTCTTCTGACATGGTTTGAGATGTGTTTTTTTCCTGTGTTTCCCCACCTCTGGTAATCAAAAATGGAATAAGCAGACTGGAATCAATTGAGAATAGGGCTTGTATGTCTTTGAGCAGTTTTGAAGTGTCCTTAGTCAGAATCAAATAGTTATATAAACACACTTCTATATGTATGTACTCTGTGCATATAGAAATACTGCTATCTTAGATAGAGACAGGTCAGTTCTGTACTGAATTAAATTAAAGTGGCTAGATTATCTGATCCAGCTTTTGTTCAAAGCAGAGAAGCCCTAGAGGGCAAGAAGAAGGGTGAGGGGATTTACAGTTCAACAATAAATGAGAGGGGAACAAGCTGTCCATTCCTGTGCTAAATACTACATGTTGGAGAAAAGCTCAATAGAAAGGATTACTTTTGCATCCCTCATTTGCTGGCTATTAGAGCAAGCAAGCCTCAGGGAAGTTTTTAGGGACCTGCTGCATTTTAAAACAGTTCCTCCCCCTTCTCCTCACCCTATCCTTAGTGGGCTTGGCTTGTATTTGAGACACAGCCAAGCTGTATGATCATCATATCATCATGTAACCGAGGTCTACTGAACTCATGGTTTTCAAAGTTTTATTACTCTTTGTTTCTACTCTCTGAAGAAAGAAGCATGCCTCCATGCTCCGGTAGGGATGGCTGCCTTACCTATTTTTCCCCAGGTTTCACTGGATGGCGAGTCACAACTTCTATCTTAACCTAAATCCTTTAGCTAGTTAGAATGTAGCCTCCCATGCATATGTAGATTGAAATGCCATTAGTAAATGCTTAAGTATTCTTTCAAGAAGAAGTGGTTTTTCTTTTCTTCTTAGTGGCTTGAGTTCTGAGTACTTTACTGATTGAGAGTCCCGCTTTCCAGTCTCTGCCACTCTGCTATACTAGAAGTTAATTCTTGACTGTTTAAACTTTGAAGAAAACTTTCCCAAAAGGCTTGCACCCTGGGATCTTTGATGAATTTTTAATGTTTAAGTTTCATAACCCCCAACAATTACCTCCTCCTCCATTTATGAACTTGACAACTTGCAAACTTATATTTGACAGATCCCTACCATAAAGGAAAACAATATGGGAAAACAACAAAAGAAAGAAAGGGAAATAGAGGAAAAGGTGAAGGGGAAATATGTGAGATTTTTATTTTCAGACACATATATTTTGGTTTAGTTATAATAGTGTATTGGGAGTAAGCATGTTTATATATATATATATATATATATCCTTTCTGCAAAATGTGAGTTTTTGAAAAGTTTAGAGGGAAAGAGGTTGGGAGGAGAAATTTATCCAGTTTCTTCTCGTAGTACCCTTAAACTTTAAAAATCTTTTCCAGAGTTCTTGGAAAGCCCCTGGAGTAAAATTGTGGCGTCACAGAGGCTTCAGAAGGGAAAAGAGGGCTATGAAAATCTTGAGAATACTTTAAGTGTAGCACCATAAGTTGCCCAATGTGATTTGGTACAAAAGTATTTAAAAAATTTTGAACAAATATATCCAAAAAGGACTTTGGGTCTGTATAATAGAATTTTCTACTGTGTTTCCTTTGAACAGCTGCCCCCCGATGCCATTATCACAACTTGTTTTTCAATGTATTCATTGAAAATGCTGACTCTGTAGACAATGCTGAAACTGCAAGAGAAAAGCCAGAGCTGACAGCAACTGTAACCCAAAAAAGGAAGACTTATACTGACAATTTTTTCAAATTAAATTAGTGTTGGATCATATTAGTGCTCATCACCACTAACATAATGTGAGAGCTGTTAATGTGATAACTTTTTTTTTTTTTTGGTATTCTATTAGGCCAGATGAATGTTCGTTTTACATGATGGAATACACTTTAAAAAAAAAGTAAAGACTAGAATGCATAGGGAACAAAACAGAGCATTGAGGAATAATTCACTCTTCATTGCTTAAAAAAATCATGAAAGAATTGTAACTTTATTGTCTAACTGAGATGCAAAAAGCACATCTTGCATGGCTTCTTCATCAGGCAAAAGATTGCAAAAAGTCATAGAGGAGAAAGACAAGAGGAACAAAAAGCAACATTATTGGAGTCACAGGCTTACATCTTGTATCAGATGTTATCTTTGTTTTGGTTCAGTTGGTGTGGAGGGAGCTCAATGCAGGTAGCCACCCCCTTCTTGGCCCTATCGGGAGTGAGACGAAGGTCGGTAAAAGTTAAACTCCATTAGCAGCAGTAAAGTAACTCCTCTTCGGATTCAGAGTATCTATGTCCCTATTTGAAGCCACAGGCATCCCTTCTCTGGCAGAGAACACTGAATTTCTCAAGAAGTCTCTGTACTGCTACAACTAGGGGCGGGGGAACCTTTTTGGTGTTGTATAGATAAAACTCAGCCGACAAAGCACCCACGTCATGAATTTGGGGCAGCTCTGGGCCAGAATAGTCCAGATTCCATCTGGATTTTTGCCCCTGGTGTAGACAATTCCCTAGTGGGAGTCACAGGGCAGTTAAACTTGACCTCTGACTTTACAGAGACCCTCCCTTTCCTGCCCATGGAAGATGAGGATCACATACACTCATAGACACAGAAGATGATCAGACATGGACAAAAAAAACTCCCCATCTCGCCATATTATCTCCCACCCCCCTCCTGTCCCAGCACAATAACCCCATTTTTCAGACTTATCTTGTTTGCAAGCATCCACCCCTCCCCTCAGCAGCTCAGAAATAAATGGAGCTTGAACAGAGCCCCATTCACTTCCTGGTCTGACTTCCTGGCCATTCCTGCAAGAGAACGAGCACATGGGAAATTCAAAAATAAATAGCCAAAAAAAAAAAAAAAAGTTACACTAAGCACAAAAACACAGCTAAAAACATACAAGTAACCCGGGAAGAGTACAAAAAAGTGTGTCACTTACCTCCTTGTCCCGATTGCACCTGGAAGTGTTTGGCACGGATCTCCCACTATGGCTGGCATTGCGCCAGTATAACAGGGCAATTTTTTTTTTCCTCACTCATTGTTCCGTTACAGAAACAGAATGACAGGTCAATTCATGGCTTGGCCCATGAATTAAAAGCAGCGTGGGTGGAACAGAAGGGGCACAGGAGCATGACAAGTCAGTGACAATGGCATCTGAAAGGGAAGCCCTTTGATTATCTGTCATGGGATATTTGCGTCATCTGATAATCTCCACACACACTGAGCAAAATAAGTGTAGAGAGAGTTGAAAAGAAGGGTTCCTTTAAGGAACACTTTTATTTTAAACAAGCAATCTTACATTAGCAAAAGTTTAAGTTGTAGATGAAGGCACCTTTCTTCAGGAGTTACCTAGAAGTCATTACAAAGTTTTGAAAAAAAGTTTACCTCCTATTCAGCCAAAGTTAGAAAGACAATATAACCCCTAACACAACTTGCTAAACATTCCTGTCCTGGGGCTTGTCTAAACCAGCCAGGATTCACCAGCTCCCCACCAGTGTATGCAGCTATAGATCTGGCCCCAACTTCCCCTGTTACCTTGATGAAATGGGCAGGAGTCTAAACAGGAATGCCATACCATCCCTGAATCTGTAACTGCTGCCATTTTCTCTGGCTGCCATTTTCTCTGCAGCATGTGACTAAAGGCCCCTGTGTGTGACTAGCCTTGGTCTCATGCTGCAGAACTTCTGCCTGGCTTCTGGGAGAGCCAGGAAGATGATGGTGGCAGCGAGGGCCAGCATACTGGATGGGCTCCTCCAGACACAACAGGCCTGATCCATTTTTGGTCACTGGTACCAGAGTAAACTGGGTATTTCTTATAGTGGCTTATTGGGCCCTACCCTGACTTGTCCCCATCTCAGCCTTATAGCTGTCCCAGGGGTGGTTAGGACTACCCAGGGACAGAATAAGTCAAATGCCCTGCGTCATATGGACTGCTCTAGAATGGGGGCAAGCCAGGGTATATAGATAAGGCCCTACTCAACATCTACAATGTAGATAAGGTCCTATTCACAATACAGATAGTATTCTAGGTGTTTGGATGGTCTTCAGAAGCTAGGAGTCTGAACCTCCTTCTCCAGCCTACAACCAAAGTTTCCTAGGGACAGTGAGTCATGCAAACATTCCCTCTCCATCAGTCCTAAAAGGTCTCTCTAAACATTTCCTGTCACTATATTTTATAACCTCTTATCTTGGAAACATCATGAAGCTTTCACACTTTTCCCAATTGTTTCTCATGATCTCTGTCAATCCTGCATGATGCCAACCCTGATAAATGAAATGTAACAACCATATAATTAACCCTTTGTTTACCTGAAGGACAGCCCACACCCCTCAGCTGTATTGCCCAGGTAATGAGAGAGCCTATTACGACAACTGCATTCACTTTTTGTTTTGTTTTAAGTTTTTTTATGTCAAATTTGGGATGAAATTTGCATATATTGGCATGTTCTTATCCAAAATGAGCCAAATTAATTTTTCTCCCATCTGCAATGGGCATATTCAGTAGGCACAACAAATTTCCAGCATGGGAAGGATCATTTTGTTTTTGAATGACATATACATGTTAGAGCTAAAGAGCTTGTCACAGATGTAGAAAACCCTAATGTATAGCCTTGAACACACAACAATTCAAAGTGGATTTTCATCTGACTGCTGATTTTTATTCCTTTAAAATATTGATGTTTTAATATGGCAGTTTATGGTAGCCAGTTTGAGTCTTATGCAAGGAGAAAGGCAGAAAATAAATAAATGATAAAACATTGGTTTTTCATGTCCCCCTCCCCCAGGCTGTGAGGCTGTGTTCTGGAAGAGTACATTTCTGATGTTTCACCTGCATCTGTGGCTGGCATCTTCAGATAATGGTTGGGTAGGAGTGTGCGTGAGTATGTGTGGGATTCTATACTGTGTACTCCTGTTGGAGAGGATGCAGACACTAATCCTCCTTGCATATCTCCACCCAGAAACTAGCTGTTCAAATACACAAATTTACATAGCCTCTTCAACAGGGGCTCACAGTATATACCCCCCGCCCCACACACACACTCCTACCCAACCATTCTCTGAAGATGCCAGCCACAGATGCAGGTGAAATGTCAGAAATAAACTCTTCCCGAACACAGCTTCACTGTCCAGAAAAAAACCACAGAAAACCTATGGATGCTGGCTGTGAAAGCCTTCGACTTCACAGTAATATTTTTTTTTAAAAAAAGGCTTTGTTATTACTAGATTTTAACATATGTACCCTGTTTTAATTCATATTGTGAGCCATCTTGTGTGCCATTCAGGAAGAAAATATTCACCCCACCCACATCCCTCCCGACCCTCTCTCTTTCTATGTGTGTGTGTGTGTACAGACACACAACATTTCAAGACTTCTATGTGAATGAGCAAATACAACAATTCTGTTGTTTCCTACATTCATTAAAATATTTTTAAAAAGCACAAAACCATTCCCTCAATTTTTGATCAAGAAAATTATCAAGAACTTTGTAGGTTTTGGGAAGTTCTGAACCAACTTTCTCTGTGAATGAAATATGCATCCACTCTAGTGGTGTGTGTGTATGTATGTGGTGTATTGTGTGTGGAAATGAAGGCGAGGACCATTGACAGATGTAACACTGCCGCCTTGTCTGTTTTCATTCCCCCACTCTATGCAGGCCAATCACTTCCATACCTAGACAGCTACATTTTCTTTGTGGTTTCTATTTGCTCCTGGGACCAGAAAAGGAGACAGTCATTTCCTACTTGGTGTATGTTCATTATGAGCTGCCATGAAGGTCCTTCTGTTACATTATTTGCAGGTGGAAAAAGAAATCCACAACAAGTCTCCCTGGACTTTTCTAACTCATTTGCACAGAATATCATGTTCTGCATCTTTATTTCCACCCATGTGCTGACCTACCTTGATCAATAAAGAAATCACAAACACTCACATTGAAATATATATTAAAGGGAAGCAAAAAAAGAAAGAGATTGTGGGGCTGACTGCACACAGACAGGTCACCTTCTGTCACTTTTTGATCTATTATGTTTTATAAATTACTAATATGACAATAAACTTACAGCTAGAGAGAGAAAAATATAATACAGGGATTGTACCAGTCCAGAGAACAGATAGGAGGTGAGGAGACTGTATGTTGAACAATATACCATTTCAGTTTTACAGCAAACCTACACATCACATTATTATATGGCACGTATCATATGAAACAATTTTTTGATGAAATATGAATAAAACAGGCCAATTTGGACTGATTTATACCAAGTCCAGAGTAGCTAAGATTGACACAATTCACTTCCATGTGGAGCCACAGATTTTAAAGCAATTCTTACCAATCACAAGATTTAGATGTCTAAATTAAGAGCAGGGGGAAGAGAGTTAGAAATTATGCTTTCAACCTGATCATACAAAACAGATGCCGGCTGCCTGGGACTTACAGGCGGCCGCATTTGCGGCCGGTGTCACCCCGTGCCCGTGCCTGCCTATATGGCCGACATGGGCGCCGCAATGCTGGCCATCCTCCTCTTCCCGGCCTGCTCCAGCAGGCAGGGAAGAGGATCATAGAACAGCCAATCGGTGGGAGGCAGCTCCCACCAGATTGGCTAGCTCACCTCGCTCCCGGCCAATCAGGACCGATGCTCAGTGTGGCTGCTGATTGGCCAGAAGGCAGGGCCAGTCCCCTACATGGTCCACTGGCCGGGTATATTTTCCCGGCCGGCCCGCAGTCCCAGCCGGCCCGCAGTCCTTCTTCTTGCGAGCTTCTTCTTGCGAGCTTCCTTGGGGAGCTCCAGGGAAGACCCAGTGATGTCGGCAGCAGCGGCGGCGAGGCCAAGGGAGGCCAAAGAAGCAGCGACGGCAATGGCGGCGATGAGGATGGCGGCTGTGGTGATGAGGCCGGGGGAAGGCCAGTGAAGCGGCGGAGGTGGCAAGGCTGAGGCAGGCCAAGAGGAGGCAGCACCAGCGGTGGCTGCGGCAGCGAGGCCGGAAGGGCCAACGAGGCGGCAGTTGCAGCGGCGTCCCACTGCGGATTGGCCGGGTGGGCTAGCAGGCCTGTAGAGCAGTGGGGCCGGAGGGCCTGGGGGATAGCGGCAGGCCTGCAAGGCTGCAGACAAGCTACGGAGTGGGGTCCAGCCTCGGCAGACCATCATATAGTCAGGCTAGTGAAGAGCTGCTAGCCCGACAGGACCCAGTGGGGATGGACACTGGGGGGGACTCACGGGGTCCCGGGAAGGGTTGTGGCCAGGTTGGGGCTTGCAACAGGCAGCCCAACAGGTGTGCCCAGCCTGAGGCTCATGGGCAGCTACCCTGAGCCTGGTGAAAGGGGGGTCAGTGGGGACCCACCCACATAAAGGCCAACCGGTGGCCTTCCCAGAGCAGACAAGCCAGGAACAGCTCTCCCAGTAGAGAGCAGCAACAGGGGGTCATCAGACCCAGTGGGGCAGACAAGCCAGAGGGATTTAGGGTGGACAAGCCAAGAGAGAGGTGCTCACACTAGGGAGCAGTGCAAGAATGGGGGCACCTTTACATGCTTGGGTGGACAAGCCAGGAGTAAGGCTCTCCCAGCAGGGAGCAGCAGTAAGGGGCACCCTACCCCGTAGAGTAGACAAGCCGAGAGAGAGGCCCTCCCGACTGGGGAGCCACAGGGCAGATAGCTTGTGCTAATCACTGAAATCACTTCCAGGCCGTACAAAGCCAACACATTTTAAGAACTGAAATCACTACTTTCCTTTTGGCATGCCTCTCAAAAAGAAAACCACACCCAGCAGGCCCACTACATGGGCTCAGTCTGGCCGGACACCCAAGTCTTGGTCGGCCCTGGCGTCTCATGCGTGGAAGGCCAAACCGTCTAGGGGGACATCTGGTAACTCCGAGGCTGTTGAGCACATCCTGGGTGGTACCATGGCTCCCAACCTCCAGGAGCTGACCCGTGCGGTTACACTGCTTGCCGAGCAGGTCGGGGAGCTGAGGTCTGGCAGGGGGCTGGTGCCACTGCACCAGCTTCAGAGCTCACAGTCGACCTCACGGCCAGGGCTCCCTCCTTGGCCAAGGACAAAGCCTCACAGCAGTTAGCAAGGACAGTGGGACGGCATGGAAAACGCAGGTCACCTTCACCAAGCAAGGTCAGCATGGTGTCCTTCGATGACTCGTCCCCAATGCGGGGGAGCAGCGCCTCGGGAGGTAAAGACTGCAGGAAGGACAAGAAGGACAAGAAAAGATGGGCCAAGCGGAGGAAGAGGGACTCAGACAGCGAGGGGTCTTCAGGTGAGCCCTCCGATGAGGATATGGATCGGGTGGGGTTTGGGTCGGCTGCAGCATTGGTCCCAGGGTTGCCGTCCTGGGCCATCAAGGGCAACTACAGAGCTGGGCTCAGCCAGGCCATCCAGGGCTTGGTGGGACGGGGAGGCCACTGCGGGGGCCCCCACTCCCAGCCTTTTCCACGATCACGAGGACCCTCCTGAGATCCACCTGGACAAAAAAGACCCATGATAATATCTTGAAAGGATATTATGTGGATGTCTTTTCACTTCTAAAACCTGAGGGGGAAGTGGGTAGCACTCCTAAGTCCGAGAAATCTTCGGACAAGTACAAGCCTGACCCAGTGGAGCATTCCCCAACTGGTTGTCCGGGTACAAGGTTTTCATGGGAGTAGTGGGCATGGCTTACCCGGACAGAGGGTGGCACCTGGCGAATCACCTGAGCAACATACTCAAGGCCAAGACCTTGGCCAGGGAGGTGGCGGCCTTTGAGTATGACATCGCCTTCCGCAAGAGGGCTTCCAGGAACCCTAGGGCCAGGTGGGATCTCATTAATGACAAACTTTGGCTTGTCATTGTGGGATCCCACATCAAGGGCAAGCCTGAAGCAGGCAAACAGCCTTGCAAGAGGGATGCCCGAAGGTTGGTATGCTGGGAGTACAATGCAGGAAAATGTCAGCGATCCCGCTGCAAGTTTGAGCATTACTGCGAGAATTGCTATGGATCCCACCCTAGGACCAGCTGCCCTCGACCCGGCGCCTCCAGCCAGTCCTTTTGCTCAGGATGCCCTGCTTCCTCTGGTGACAAGAGGGAATCAGGGTCAGGCAACAGCGCCAGGCAGGGAAGCGGGAAGTAATAGTGACAGCCAAGAGGGGGGCCGCTTGGCCTTCACACCTGTGAGGCTTCAGGCACTGCTCCCTCTCCTGGCACTATATCCCAATAAACAGGCAGCCTCGTACCTCAGGGACAGGTTCTCCTCAGGCTTCAGGATCCCCGCTGCAGGCCCTAGGCTAGCCTCTGAATCCGGCAACCTTAAGTCCGCTTCAGAGATTCCTGAGGTAGTGGCTGCCAAGATCGCGAAGGAATGTGCCGCAGGAAGGGTTGCTGGCCCCTTCCCCGCCCCTCCATTTAGCAACCTCAGGGTTTCTCCACTGGGGTTGGTCCCCAAGAAAATGCTGGGCGAATTCCACCATTTATCCTACCCCAAGGGAGCATCAGTTAACGACGCCATACTGCCCGAGCTCTGCTCAGTGCAATATGTGTCATTCGATCACGCTGTTAAGCTGGTCAGGCCCTGCAGCCCAGGTGCCCTTATGGCAAAATGCAACATTCAGTCAGCATTCCGGCTGCTACCAGTCCACCCCGAGGACCACTGCCTGTTGGGTTTCAAGTTCCAATGCCAGTGGTACTATGACATGGCCTTGCCCATAGGGTGCTCTATCAGCTGTTTTGCCTTTGAGGCATTCAGCACTTTCCTAGAATGGTCCCTGTGCCACAGGACTGGCTCAGCCCTGGTCACTCATTACCTTGATGATTTTCTTATGATCGGGGCAGCCGGGGGGCCAGATTGTGGGTTTTTGCTTAAGTCTTTTCAGGATTTGGCTCAGGAGCTAGGCGTCCCCTTGGCCCCAGACAAAATGGTGGGCCCAGCCAGCAGCATTATCTACTTGGGGATCACACTGGACTCTGTAGTGGAAGTCTCCCGGCTGCCCGAAGACAAGCTGGCCAGGATCAAGCAGAAGCTGCTACTCCTCCTATAGCAGAAGAAAGCCTCCCTGAAGGAAGTCCAGTCCTTGCTAGGCCACCTCAACTTTGCTTGCAGGGTGGTGGCCCCGGGCAGGGCTTTCTGTGGCAGACTGGCCAGAATCCCCATGGGCATCAAGTCCCCTCACCACCGCATTTGGCTCACCAAAGAGGTTAAGGAGGATCTGAGGGTGTGGCTTAGGTTCTTGGAGGGTTACAATGGGGTGACATTCTGGCGGGGGGAGGCGGCACTGGGAGCTGGGTTGCAAGTACACATGGACGCAGCTGGGGGGTTTGGGATATTCTTTAACGGGCACTGGTGTACTCAGCCCTGGCCTCCTGCCTGGAGGGAATCTGAGGTTATTCGGGACTTAACTTTTCTTGATTTTTTCCCCATATTAGTAGCAGTCTATCTGTGGAGAGATGAGTTCCATGACAAGTGAGTGTGCTTTTGGTGCGACAACCAGGTGGTGGTCCGCATTATTAACTCTCAATCTTCAAAATCTGACAGGGTCATGCGACTCGTCAGGGAATTTGTCCTGGTTTGCCTGGCAGCCAACATTTCCTTCACTGCGTGCCACGTCCCAGGTGTAAATATCAAAATAGCAGACACTTTATCTCGATTCCAGGATGGGAGATTTTGGGAATTGGCTCCGGAAGCAGATCCCACTCTGACCACTTTCCTGGTCGAGCTCTGGCTTTTTGGGAAGGAACGGTGCTCCGGGGGGTCTTTAACTCCTTGGCACCTTCTACCCGGGCCAGTTATTCCCAGGCATTCCAGCAGTTCGGCAACTTCAGAATGTGTCATGGATATGGGAGCTCCTGGCCAACCTTGGAGTGAGAAGTTCTCCACTACATCGGGACGTTGAAGGAAGATGGCCTCGCCCCCAGGACTATATCCCTTCACCTGGCAACCATCTCCTTCTTCAGTAAGGCAGCTGGGCACGGGGATCCATGCTGCTCGTTCTTGATCCGCAAAGCAATTGAGGGATGGTGCCGCATGGAAGGAAGCAAGCAGGACACTCGCAGACCAGTCTCACATGGACTCCTATGCAACCTCATCACAGTCCTAGCAGCTATATGTCGATCCAGGTATGAAACTCTACTATTCTGCTCTGCTTTTTCAGTTGCTTTCTTTGCAACACTGCGCATCGGGGAGCTGGTCTGCAGAGCCAAGGCATCCAGGACTGGACATGTTCTTCAGCGGTCGGACATTGTTCTGGCAGACGGGGTTCTTCGCTTGCAGCTATGGAGGTCCAAAAACGACCAGCGCAGACGGGGGGGCGTCATCCGGCTACTGGCACAGAAGGGATCCCCAGCTTGCCCGGTGCACCTCTTACAGCAATACCTCGAGCAGCGTGGAGATGTCCCTGGCCCCCTGTTTATCCACAAAGACTTGTCATTCTTGACCCGCTTCCAGTTCGTCAGCATCCTTCGAGCCACTTTAAGGAACATTGGAAGTCCACCTGACGACTTCAGCAGGCACTCCTTCCAGATCGGCGCCACTACCACCATAGCGGCAGAAGGCATGTTGGCTTAGGACATCCAGCGCCTGGGCAGATGGCGGTCTGGGGCTTTCTCCGTGTACATCCATCCGAAACTCAATCTTCTCCACAGCTAGGGCCAAGCAATGGATCCCTTCAGGCAGGTGGCATTTCTCTCTGGGGATAGCTGTAGGGTTGGCGGAAGCCGAGTGGTCTTCACTCGGCTTTGTTGGCGGTAGGCATGGGTTTTGTTCCTGATGGGGGGGGTTGGGAGTCCCCGACTGGCCTGACTCAGGCTTGCTGGGTCCTGGGCCAGGATCTATCCTGTGCAACTCCCCTCCTCCCGGGAAGGCCATCAGGTCACGTGGACTGGCCACGTGATCTCATCACGTGTTATCACCATTTCCGGTCATGTCACCCGTCACGGGACATGGTCACATGACCAGGCACATGATCGGTCACGTGATTATCACGTGACCTGGGCACCGGGTCCACATTTGGGGGGGGCAGACCTGTGTTGGTGTCCAGGCATGTTGAGGGCTCTCATCTTGCCCCATTGGCAACCCATGCCCAGACCAACCTCTAACATCTATCACCAAACAGAAAGTTGTGGCCTTTTCTGCCAACTATCCTTTTACTCACCTGCAATAAACATATTTTGTGCATGTTACAACTGTGTGTGTATCCTTGGGGCAGGGCTCGGGAGGCGGGGGGCTCCTTGACACTCAGTCGCATAAAGAAACACACCAGGGTGGCATGATTCAGAATGGGAGCAGGGGAGATGGGCTCTGCTCAGTGACAGCTCTAACATACAATATGAGGGGGGGGGGAATACTCTCCAATCACAGTGCTCAGGAGGAGGGATTGTGTGAGTTCATTGAGGTTTATATCATCAAACATCTCCTGAAAATCTTCATTCATTTTCTAGATTTAGCTATTAGTGGCAGCCCACTGCACCTATGGTGCAGGTTTCAGTGGTTCTTAATTCTCATCTGAGCTTGGCTTCTTTGAGTCTATGGGCCTATTTATACTGCAGAAATCCAGATTTTTGACACCATTTCATCCACCATACTTCTATCCTATATAATCCTGGTATGTGTAGTTTGGTTAGGCAGCAGAGTTCTTTGATAGATAAGGCTAAATACCTCACCAAATTACACAATACCAGGATTCCATAGGATAGAATTATGGTGGATAAAATGGTGTCAAACTGCTGTATTTTGGCAGTGTAGACAGGCCCTATGTCTTTTCATTTCACAATCTTTAGTCTTGCTGTGTAGCATACTAATCTGTTATTTATCCTTCTTGTTAATTTCAGTAGTTAATTTGTGTGTATGTGGGTGCTTTGGATGGTGAAGCGTAATCTCTTCCTTCCACCCACACAATTGTCCCTAGTTGTCATTGGATGTTTGGTTTGCTTTCAATTGTGATATATTAGTTTGTGTGTGTGTGTGAGAGAGAGAGAGAGAGAGAGAGATCCTCTGTTTCTGTGAGGTTTTGCATTCATTTCATCTTGTCAAACATTTATTTTCTTTATAATCCACATATATTGTATTTAATATTTACTACATATTGTGAAGTAAAGCAAACATTATTATTTTATGGCCATTTCATTTATATTTGCAAAGCAAGCTAACAACTAAAATTAATTTTCATTCTATTTATTTCTTAGTTACACTTATATATCATATATAGTTTCAAACATAATTATTATTGCCACTATATCAAACCATTAGTCTTCATTTAATCAGAAGTCATCACTGCAGTAGTAATCTAAATGCACATGTTCTTCCTAGGGCTAGTGGGATGCAGAATACTTTGCCTTCTCTTCCAGTTAGACTTATAAAATCCAATAGATTCTGTGGTAGTGGGAGCAAGCCTGTTTCACTTCATCAAGACTTCAGAAGAATCATGATGACAGTAGAAAAAGTAAGTCTATTTCCATTGTTTGAAGTGCTGTGTTTTAGCCTGAAAATTATAGCCAAGCAGGAAGGAGCACCATCACCACTACACATGACAGAGGTAACCCCTCAGAAAGCAGGCAGGCAATCTTTGTGATCACAGAAAAGCTGGAGCTCTTACCACCTTGGAGGCAGGAGGAGATTCCAGAATTCTTTTCTTCATTCACTGCAGAGAGCAAATGCAGAAGAGCAAGTAGCCAGCATGGTGTAATGGTTTGAACATTGGTTTATAACTCTGGAGACCAGGGTTTGAATCCCCACTCAGCCATGGAAACCCACTGAGTGACTTTGGTGAAGTCACACACATTCAGCCTCAGGAAACCCTGTGATAGGGTTGCCTCAGCATCTCATAAGTTGGAAATGACTTGAAGGCATGCAACAACAACAACAACAACAAAATAGCCAGAGCCATACAGTATTAGCCACCTGTTGCAGCATCAACTGGTCTTGCTCAGGGCAGAGGTAAAAAAGTTTTAACAGCCTACCAGTAAAAGCAAGGCATGTGCTGTAGATCAGGAATAAAGAATGCTGAATACTCTAGAAGCACTTCTCAGTCCCCCAAGTGGCTTAAACAGTCAACCATGAATGAGATGGGCTGAAGTATGAGATGAAAGTTTCCAGTGCTAGACCAGTTGACTAAATGCCTTGCTGATAAGGTGTCATCAGATGATCAGTTAATCCTTGCTATTAGGTTTAGTGCAGTTGTTCAGCTCTCAGTCATGGGATACTATGGGCTTGTCTATATGGTCAAAATAATCCTAACGGTATGTGAATGGAAGGTAATCCATTCATATGGACATTTGCATTGGCACGTGACATTTGGAAGGGGGGCAGCCAAATGCACTTGAAAGTCCATGTGTGAAGCATCCCGGGGTTCAATAAGATGTTTTTAAAAAAGGCTCCGTGCAACATGTGAATCTGTGATCATTCGAACACTCACATTTGTGCAGATACAAACAGGCAGCATAATCTGATTGGCTGGATGAGCATGGGGGAAAGGGCTAGCAAATAAGGAAAGTGCCTGCTGCTGCCATGTTGGATTTTCAGCTAAGTGGGTGTCCAGTAAGTCAATAAAACAGTGATCTTATACTTTCTCTTTTTTTTTCTTTTTGTAAATATGAAATATTGCATTGTGCACCATGTAAAACTTTTTTAAAAAAATGTCTGCTATCATGGCTAGGGGGCATGCAGAGTTTAGGGGAGCTGTTTTGACCATTAAGACAGGTTGTATTGTTGCAAATGGCTACTTTTTTGGACTTGTATCCCCCCCTCCTTGTATATACAAGCCCTATGATGAGTCATCAAGCCTGATGCCTCCCATATTAGTAGGATCTGACAGGCTAGAATGATGCCTTGCTTAGATTTAGATCTCTGCTTCTCTGCCTAACCTTTTAGCCTGTTTGCCATCCCCCACTGCCTGCCCAGTGTCCATCCAGTGCCCATCAAATTGCCTTTCACTGAAATGCTTTAACTCTAACCACAGCATTTGTTCTTTGCTGCCAATTGTTCTTTCTGCTATTCATTATAGCAGAACTTCAACACTTTGAGATGCTTTTAGGGGCTGTAAAATGGTGCCCATCTGGAAAGGGTTCATTGATTTAGCTGCCTGCTGCCTTGGTCTGCTATTTTGCCCACCTGTCTGTCCTCCTGTGCCAAATACATCTGCTTGCCCACAGAATGCATGATGTTATTCTTTTCAATACAGAGCTCTATGTGGTTCTTTATCTTGTTCTGCTTTGATATTGTCCTTCACCTATAAACTTGCAGATTAGGTACAGATTCTAGAAAAGTGCTTTCAATACTAGGGGGACAATGACAAAACAAAAGCAAAATGGATTAACATGACTGTGTGCTTTGGAGTTTTCTTGTTTTTGTTTCTCTTTTCTACGAGGGGGAAAACAAACCTTAAAGGTGCCTGGAAAAGTAAAACTGTATGATGTACCTACCTGCCTGTAATTTGGAAGGGTTACACATATGTTGGGGGGGGGGGCATCCTATCTCTAAATTTTAGGCAGTTGTATGAAAAAACCCCAATGTTACAGCCATCTTGGGGTCAATTCACATTACATAATTATAGTCCTACTATTCCAATTTTACTACCATGATTACATCCTATGGCATCCTGGGATTGGCAATTTAGGTAGGGGTGTTCAGAACTCTCAGCCAGAGCACTCCAGTACCTCACCAAACTACAAATGTTTGGATTCCATAGGATAAGACCATGGCAGTTAAATTGGAATAATAATGCCATAATTGTGTACTATGTATGAGTGCTTGTTTTTCCAATGCCTTTTAATGTGGTGGACTAGTGACTATATTTCCAATCTCATTTTGGATTTGGGGTCCAGATCAGCTCCAAATTAATCCATACTGAATAGGAGCTGAGTGTGAATTACTGAATCAGGCTCCAATGTGAATAACAAAATCCCTGCACAGTCCTTGCAGTGTGTGTACTTGAAAAACACACAAATATAGGCATAGCTATAGATATTAGACCCGCATATGCTATCTTACTTTGAATACAACATGAAGCAAAAGGAGACTTATTTCTTTACTCTTCAGCTGCTTTCTGATCAAAATTTTATCTCATCTTTTGCCCTGGAGCTTTAACATAAAGGTGACTGTGAACTTTCTGCAAGATTCTATAGATCTGTAATAGGATCTAAGAGCTAAAAGAGTGAGGCTTTCATTGGGGGGAAGCAGGAAACTTTATGGGAATCTGCCCTTAAATCAGGTCAGACCATTTGCAGGGGATCTCCAGGCCCTCAGAAAGGTGTCTTTCTTATTGTCTGCTGCTGTACCTGCTCCCTATATTTGGAGATGTCAGGGATTTGACTCTCTTCATGCAAAGCATGTGCTCTGCTCCTAAGTCACCACAGCCCCATCTCTCAGTGAAGTTCAGTAACCTTCACCTTGCTTGGCAAATCTCACATCCACGCACCACTTGTATATTGAATCCTGATATCTATTCAACAGATATATTGTGGTGTTTTAAGCACAAACTAAATAACACTCTGAATGATCCTGGATTAAAGGGGAGCATATTCCCTTC
The DNA here is from genome assembly GCA_030847615.1 of Gambelia wislizenii. Lineage (NCBI taxonomy): Eukaryota > Metazoa > Chordata > Lepidosauria > Squamata > Crotaphytidae > Gambelia > Gambelia wislizenii. The sequence continues at coordinate 187,772,731 of JAUMIR010000003.1, read as the reverse complement.
TGCTGGATCAGGGCCAACATCAGCAAAGTTTTTGCTGTGTATCTACTGATTTTTTTGATTGCAATCTCTTTTTTCTAGGGGGCACACAGTTGGATGGTCAATGCTATAAATTGATAATTTTAGAATGGTTTTTCCCCCCCTGCTGCTTGTTTTGATTATGACAGTTATCTTTTAGTCAGAAAGGTTTCTTCTGTAAAATATATTATAAGCTTCATTGGGTTGCTGTTCTCAGAAGAAAAAAGTGCTAAACCCATAGCCATTATCACAAGCTTTCAGAAACATTCTGTCAGTAACTAGAGGGAGATTATATTAGTAGCTTTGAGATTTTTGATATAATGATTTCTCTAACAGTTTTCAACTTAATAAAGTATCACAAGTTAAAACTGGCAAAAGGGCCTTCTTCACAAAACCAGTGTCACAATCACCTGTGGCATTTTCAAACTCCTCAGTGTTAACCTAAGCCTACATGGAATTACTATTAATAATATTAATAGTTTTCAAAGGGGTTTCTTAGGCAAGGAATACTCAGAGGTGGTTTGCCACTGGCTTCCTCTACAATATAGCCTACAAACACCTTATATTCCTTGGACCTCCCCCATCCAAGTACTAACCATGCTTGACCCTGTTTAGTTTCCAAGATCAGATGGGATCTGGTGCCTTCAGGGTATTTAGGCTCTAAATATAGACAAGCCATTGAGCAATTGAATCAAAGGGTTATTATAGTTAAGACAAACAATAGGATTCATAATTCCAAGTTTCTTAGCTCTGGCTGATAACAGAGTTCAGAGCATAGCTATTATCCCCAATCCTGAACTTTGTGCTTTTTCACAGAAATCAGCTCTAACATTTTGTATAGAGCTTTGTTTGCATGTGTTCGAACTGGGCTCAGGGCTGGCCCCAAAACATTTTGCTACCTGAAACAAAGGACAAGTTAATGACTCCATTCCTCATTTCATATACAGGAGATGACTGTATTGGTACTGGGAATGTCTTTATAAACTAATCAAGAAAGTACAAAAAAAAAAAAAGTTCTTCCCCAAGAATTGGTGAGAATTGGGGAGGGTGGGTCAGTCTGAGAGATAATTTGCACATTTGTGAGATGGTTCTTTGTGTGTTTCTGAAATTGCACAGCATTTAACACTACTGTGATTCCTTGTTGTGTAGACTATTTAAAAGCAGAAATATTGGTACTGGATGAGTTGTTTGCATTTTTGTGACCAGTCAACCTGACATTTTTGGCTTGCTTTGCATATGTGTACTTCGCTCCCCACATGGTACACATTTTACAAAGCACAATTTTGGGCAGAAGCACCTAGTGTTTCACTCTCCAATCTTGGTGGTAAGAATTCTCACAGCAGGTGAGATGGGCTATTTCACCATATTGAGTCAGGCTGTTTTGGCCATAAGTGAGACTTTAATGACATTTCTTCATCTCAAACTGGCAGTTTAAATATATGTCAGTGTTGGTGATAGGATATTATCCTCTACTGTATCAGAAGACAGTTGGCTAGTTGAAGGACAAGACATGACATAGCAAAATGGTCCTTCCTCAGATTTGTAGTCAGTTGCCCTGGGAAAGCAAAATGGAAGTACTGGTCCCACTATATCAAGGAAAGTACAGTTTCTGTGCCATGTGTAACCAAGGGCCATTTTGTTGCCCCCAATGGAAATGAACTTCCATGTCACTTCCTTTATGAGAAAAGGCCTGTCTTGGGCCTAAAATGCTCCAGAGAGAACCAAAATCATGGGGTAATTGCTTCCCACATCCATTAGTGGGTGTTGAGGGGGCATTTCGGGCAAAAAAGTCAAAATAGTTTTTGTGGGTCTGCAGAGGTGTGTGCAACTGTTCAAGGTCCTCGGGGGGAGGGGCAATGCAGCTCTAAATCTCAACAACTACTCATCTCTCCTCTATATCATGGGGAATAAAGTGACAAAAGGGAAACCAACCTCTTTCCAGTAATCACCAAGAGAATGAAATGCTGCAGGGGATCTTCTTTCACTTTACTCTTGGGCTGAGGAAAGTGTGTGATGAAAAGGCAGCTCCTTTAGCCAATCTCAGAACAGCGGGTGCCCAGCCAATAGGAAGGCAGCTGGGCACGGCTATAAAAGGGGCCTGGCAGAGAGTGAGAGGGGGTTAGTTGTTTTGAGGTTTGACTGGAAAGAAAGAGTTGCACCGAAGGGAGGGTGTGCTCTTAGTGTTCCTGAGGCAACTTTTCAGTCTGATGACCACAGAAGGGTCTTAAGGGTCCAGAGAGGGACTGAATAGAGTTGGAGAGTCTAATAGGGAGAGGCTGAGAACAAGTCAAGTATATAAAGGGGATTTAGGACTTTGTGCCTGAGTTAGTAGTGCTTGTGTGTCTAGATTGATGTTATTATTTTAAAAGGAATCTGATGTAACTAAGCCTTAAGAAGATTAACAACTTTAATACTCAACTACATTTTATTTATTTTATATTTTTCAATAAACTTTCGTTAGAGTTTAAAACTGCTTGGCCTCTGTTGAATTTAAACCACGCTAACTGATATCAGGGACACAAAGGGCTGTCCCAATAAAAAGTGGTTGGTGCATCACACATATTTTTGGTGGCAGCTGTGGGATAGAAAAAGCCCCCGCGCCACTAGGAAGAAGCCTGGCATACCACATATATTTTGGTGGCAGCGGTGGGATGCAAGAGAACCCATAGGACTGCCACCCTAAAGCCAGAGTGTTAAGGTGGTGGGTTGACCGTGTACGGGTCCCCAAAAAGTGTGGTCCTCAAAATGTTTTGGACTACAACCCCCATTGGCCACAGTTTGTATAGCCCATGGTAAGAGACTCTAGTGCTATAATCCAAAACATATGGGCAGCTAAATGTTCATCATAGCTTCTCTACTCAACATGTAGAATGTAGAAGGAGGAGAAACACTCTCGAGGCTGCAAGTTTGCATATGTGTGAGTTTTGAGTAGTGGTGGAGCTACCATATTCTAACCTATTACAATCCACTTTAAAACAAATTTGATTGAAAGGTGGGATAAAAATCATCTAAATAAATCAATTAAAATGCCCTTCCAAGTTGTAGTGAGAAAGTTTAGAGCTGAGCCATTTGATTAATTTATTTCCCTTCTCCTACTAAACTACAGCTAGCTTACAAAATTAATTAAAAGAAGGGTATTAAAGTCAATTGAAATAAACAGAAATACTTAGCAGAAATATTTAAAATAATGATTGCATCCCTCCTGCATTCCCTTCATTTCAGTCCATCTCCTGACAAGACTAGTAAAACTTCTAGAACCTCTAGTGTAAGTGGTATTTTAGAAAACATCTATATGACATCTGAATCACACTGACTCATTGCCATTCAATCTTCACAAGTGCAGTGGAAAAGTTCTTGCTGTTCCCTGCAACATAAATTTTATTGATGGGTCTCACAGCTCTCATTGATGAGGCTCAAGAGATATAACTGTGACATACAGCTTTTTTGAATAGGTTGGTTAAAGGACTGAGCCTTGCTTTTCTGATTTAAACAACAAGGATAGTATATTTGTTAATTCAGAGAATAACAAAGCCACTGCACAGAGTGTCACAATAAAATTTTTCATTTCTCAGCTTGACCCTATTAGCATTTGCTGCCATGGCAGTAAATTCAATTTTCCCAACACTGTATTTGGTTAAAAATTCTGTTCCTTTAAATGAAATGAAGATTGTGTTTTCATTTTTGCTTGTCTTGCTCCAATTACCCCATTATTTTAGGTTTTGCAGAGAAGAGACTACACCAACCTAACTGAAATCTGCTCAATGTCACATGAAACATCATTAATTCTCACTCTCCCATTCTTCTAATTAAGGAGCTGGGATTAGAGCCCCATGTCCCTCAGGAGGCTAATGCTTTTGCATGTGACAATTTAGGCTTCAGGAAATAAAACAAGGTAGGCGGTCAAATGAGTGCAATTCTTACCTTGATTGTGAAATCGCTCTGAGAAAGCATTATGCCCTTGGTTGTCTTTGATGGATTATCCATTCAGTATTCAGGACTTTGTTCATCTATTATTGACCAAGGAAAGGATGAGCTACAGATGGCCCAGGCTTTTACAGCATGGAGGAGAAATGTAACCATGTATTTATTTTTGTGTAGGCAAGCAGTTATGTTTCACAAGTCAAAGCATAAAAATAACTTGGGGAGGGTCAGCATCCTGCACCCTGTTTATAAAATCAAGAGCATCCAGAAGGATTTAGAACACTTCCATAGTAAGCATTAGGCAAAACAGTTAAGCAGAAAATGAGAAACTAGACACCCAGAGCTCTCTGCCAAATATTTATGCATCTGTTCATTTCCCTCAGGGCTGGGGAGCACATAACTCTCCTAATATTATTGTTCTTCATCCTTCAGCATAGGTGAAAAGGGCTAATGAGAGCTCCAGTTCAAAAGTATCTGGATGGCTACATGTTTCCCACATCTGGTTTAAATACACACTCCATCCTGTCCTACAGATTCTATGTAGGGAAATCCAGACTAAGTAAAAAATGGTTAACAATTAACAGATATTGGAGTGTTATTGATAGAAATGAACTCTAACAATTAATTAAACTTTTACCCTGTTTCTATCATCCTCAAATCTGGGATATTCTTCCTGATAAAGCTCTTCATATACAATATGTGAGTATACTTATGGTTTTATGTCTTGCTTCAAAAGTCTTCAGATATTTTGGTTCAGAAGGATCCTTCATTCTCTCCACCCCACCCCCACCCCAAATTTCACTTTTGGTGAAGTTCTGCTCACACCTCAACTCAAGATGTGTGAGATTTCCTTAAGAAATTTCACTCTCTTGGGAAATCTTCCCCTTCCATTCCTCCATTATTTCACTTTTGACATTTACACAGAACCTTATTTTCAGCTAAAGTCATCATCATCATCATATGGAGCTGTGAAACTTGTGATAAGTCATCAACATGACTATTTTTTAAAAATTTTTAGTCAAAATCCCATGAAAATATTTTTATTTTTGTTTTGAAAATAGGAACCAATTGGTTTTACTTTGGTGGTTTATGTGGTTATTCCCTTTGTGTTAAGGAGTGTGCTATTGTACTGTTCAGTGTAACACTTAAGCGGAAGAAAAGAGGACAAGTGCTGTGCATGATGCTATAGAGCTCACCTTGTAGTCTTTTACAAGATAGAGATAACCTGGGAGTAGGCATGTAAAGAATATTAAAGTAAAGACTGCATCCATGCCTCTTTGCAACTAGACATACTAGTTCAAGGATGTCCAACTTCTGGAATTCCAAGATGTGGTTATCCCTCATAATTTGATGTGCTTGTTAGGGATAATGTGAGTTTCAGTCAGACATTTGAAGGGGCACCCATTCCTCCCCTCATATTAACACATGGAGCAATGGCAGGGATTTTGAAGAAATTAAAACAAATATAAGGAAATCCAGAAAACAGCAACACTGATCGTTAAATTCTAGGACACTGGATTAGAAGACTGACTGTCTGTCTTTTCTTTTCTTTTTCCCCCATTGCACAATCTTACAATCTTGACTCTCTGTGTGTGTTTGTTTAGTTATCTGTGTCTTTTTTATTTTTATTTTTATTTTTTTCATGGGATCTTCTGTTACACAGTAGGGCTCTATTAGCTCTTACCAACAACCCATTTCTTTGGAGGTCTCTGCTATTATCAGAAAACATATACTTAAGTGGAATTTGTTTTCCAACAGTGTTTAGAGGATTGGGCTACCTCTGTGAACAAGGATTCTGATGGTGAGGCAGGCTAAGCAGATAATAAGAGAACCTACTGTGATCTGTATGCTGCTGTGAGCAGCTACAATGAAGTAAGCTTGATCCTGAGTTAACCTCAGTGACTGTATATTTGTCTGTTTTCTAAAGCTCCTTTTTCCCCCTCCCCCATCTTAGTCCCAGAACCTTTATGCTGGTTCACCTGAATGAAAATAACAAAACAGACTCTTCAAAATGAGAGATCCCACTGTGAAGGATGCAAGTATGCAGCTATACATAGATATCTCAGGCAAAAAAGGATATTTGTTTGCAAATGGCTCTTGAGAAAATACACAGGAAGGTTTAATAACTGCAGTTACCAGAATTAAATTAAGCATCATTGTGTGTATCATATAAATAGCTTCACAGTTTGCTTTTCTGAGTGGGTATGTGGACAGACCTTTAAAACCTGTCCAGTGAGCACCCTCAAGTTTAATGAAAAAGAATGAATCATAAACTTGTAATTTGGGCCAGGTTGAGGGTCTTGTCAAAAAAAATAATAATCCTGAATTTGTTTGGCGGTGCAGGGGAGAGGATTGAACAGAAATATAAATGCAAGTTGGTGCAAACATGGTGCTAGCTGAGGATCTGAGATCCTAAATAGTGGTAAGAGAGTACACATTCTAGTTGCAGACTAGGGTCTGCAACCTGTTTATACTAATTCATTTAATAATGCATAATATACTTTATCTTTCATCAGAGATTAACTTTGCATCCCAGACTCATGATAACTTCCTCAAAAGCAGTAGCAGAGTGCTCCAGAATATATATGGACTTGGGGCCAACCCAATACATTTTGATATCCTGAGGTGAACATCAAATTGATGCCTCACATGCCACTCATTTAATTGAGGGTGTCTGGTATCCAAAGTCAGACAAGTCATACAGGCACATGAGGGGGGGGGAATCTCACAAGCACCTCTTCCCATTCTTGCCAATAAACATTTAAAAACAATGTAAAACACCTATACTTTGTTTCCTTTTCATTATACCCAATCTCTGGTGCCTGAAGCAACTATCTCACACTACCTAAGGAGTTGGGTTTGTACTGCTTTTTCTTACTAAGCAGTAGTTCCAGCCATCTCGTCCACATTTGGCCTTATGAGCTTTTATGGTTTTTATACATGATACTAGATGGTGTGGCTGGCAATGTATCTGAGTGAGTGCCAATTCTGAGGAAGACAATTATTTATTTTAAAACTATTTATATCCCACCCTGTATCACAAGACCTCAGTAGAATGAATGAATGAATGAATGAATGTATATATGTGTGTATATATATATATATATATATATATGGGTATGCCAAGGACATAGTCAAGAAGGAATACAGAAAGATACTATCTGTTGCCAGAAAGAAAGAGAAATCTCAGCGGATGACAGACAAAAAACTTCAAGAAGTAAAGGACAGACAAGACGCAAAAGGTGACAGAAATATAGCCAGAATCCTCACTGCATCTGTTCAATGACTAGTGCACAAAGACAGTGAGAACTACTTCAATGACCAATGCAGAGAAATAGAAGATAACAACAAAAATGGAAGAACAAAAGACCTCTTCCACAAGATCCGAGAAATCTAAGGAATATTCAAACCAAGGGTGGGGATGTTCTATGATCAACATAATACAAGACCAAGATGAAATAAAAAGATGGTGGAAGCATTACATAGAAGAGCTATATAAAACAGATGAAGGAATGAAAGATTCATTTGAAGTGGAGCCATATGAAGATGAACCTCCAATCATAGAAAGTGAAGTGAAAGCTGCACTCAGAGCACTAGCGAAGAACAAATCACCAGGAAGTGATTGTGTACCAATAGAACAACTTCAGTCTACACAGAGATAATCTACTATATTTCTAACTACAATCTACCAACAAATATGGAAAACAGAACAATGGCCCACAGACTAGAAGCTCTAACATATTTTCCAGTACCCCGAAAAGAGGACATAAAAGATTGCAGTAATCAGAACTATGGGATTAATCTTTCATACAAGTAAAGTCATGCTCTAAATTCTACAGCAAAGACTTTGACCATATAAGAAGCAATAAATCCCAGATTTTCAAGTGGGATTCAGGAAAGGAAGAGGCACTAGGGATCAGATTGTAACCATACACTGCATAATGGAGTGTACCAAAGAATGCTAAAAGAAAATCAACCTGTGCTTTATAGTTTACAGCAAACCCTTTGATTGTATAGATCATGAAAAGCTCTGGAATGTGTCTTAAAGAACCGGGTATCCCCCAACTTTTGATTATCCTGATTCATAACCTGCACTCAGGACAAGAGGCTACTGTTGGAACAGAACACTGTTAGAACAGAGTGGTTCTCAATTGGAAAGGGGGTCAGGCAAGGTTCCATGTAGCAAGGCATCAGAGAAACTGCTTCACCCCCTTTTTCTCACAGTAGGTCCAAAACGTGCCACAGTAGGTCCAAAACGTGCTTCCATTCATGTTAAGGTGGGTCCCTCCTGCCTCTCTGTGCCTTTCTCTATTACAGAGAGGAAAGAAAGGTAGTTCCCAGCCTTTTAATACAATCTGAAAACACACTCTCAAGGGTTCCTGTAACCTAGAAATCCCTTTCTGAGTTAATAGCTGCCACCACCCACTCTTTGTCACTCAAAACCCAGTCAGTGGGAAACTGGGACAGTTCTCTGGCTAACCAGTGAACAACTCATTCTGTTGGGGGATTCTCAACCCCCCTTCTCTATTCCCCAGAGAAGAGACAAGATAGCTGACCGAAAGGCACATGAGTCAAGTTTTAGAAAAGAGAGACAATTTTAATTCTGGTTCCAGCACTTAAGTACTTAGCATGGAGGGAAATCTCTCTTCCAGGCACTCAGCTTAGGTTTACATGAAATAATTCCGTCATAGGTTAACATAAATCATAAAACTAACGCATCCTAACTAGACATTCCCTAAGCTAAAAAAATAGTAACTCACAGTTTATGAAGTCCATAAACCTCAGTCCATGTCCCAACTGGGATGGGGCTAGGTTCAGGCTTATCAGAACCGGCCTTGCTAGGCCTCTGGAGATGGAATTCAGAGTCCTTTGGAAGTCTCTCCCTTCGACTTCATGGTATCATTTAGGCTCTTGATGTTATAGAGCCAGGAGGGAGGTCGGCTTCTCCGACCTCAGTAATCACATCCACACCTCTTGCTGGTCTCAGCCATGTGTCTCTGAACAAAGGAATTCAGAAACTTAAAAGTCCATTGGTCAGGTCTGATTGCTTCTGCATTGCCATACCTGATTGGGTCTTCAGTCAGGTGATGTGATGTCATGTTTAAGAAATGAGGTTCCACCCTCTTACCTGTTGCTATGGAAGCAAGACTGGAACATTCCAGATGCTGTGAGAATTCTTTCCCCATGATGGGGTTGGTCACTACATCATGACACCCTATCTGTTCAACTTGTATGCAGAAAATACCATACATATGGCAGAACTAGACTGGGAGGTTGGAGGTGTGAAAATTGGAAGAAAGAACATCAACAATTTAAGGAATGCAGATGACATCATACAACTAGAAGAAAATAGCAAAGACCTGGAACAATTACTGAAGAAAGTCAAGGAGGAAACTACTAAGAAGAAGAAGGAGTAATGGCCACAGATTATTTACATAATGTTAAAGTAGACAATGAAGAAATTGAAACATTTAAAGGCTTTCCATATCTTGGATCAGTCATTAATCAGAATGGAGATTGCAGTCAGGAAATTAGGAAAACAGTATGACTCGCAAGGGTAGCTATGAAAAAACTAGACAAGATCTTGAAATGCAAAGACATTTGATTGATTACCTGGTGGGACGAGTCTCATGATTGGAATGTAGGAATAGAGGGGTATAACCTTTATAGGAGTAGGGTATGTGGACAGACCTTTAAAACCTGTCCAGTGAGCACCCTCAAGTTTAATGAAAAAGAATGAATCATAAACTTGTAATTTGGGCCAGGTTGAGGGTCTTGTCAAAAAAATAATAATCCTGAATTTGTTTGGCGGTGCAGGGGAGAGGATTGAACAGAAATATAAATGCAAGTTGGTGCAAACATGGTGCTAGCTGAGGATCTGAGATCCTAAATAGTGGTAAGAGAGTACACATTCTAGTTGCAGACTAGGGTCTGCAACCTGTTTATACTAATTCATTTAATAATGCATAATATACTTTATCTTTCATCAGAGATTAACTTTGCATCCCAGACTCATGATAACTTCCTCAAAAGCAGTAGCAGAGTGCTCCAGAATTTTTTTAAAAACTGTTGGGAGAGGCTGCTTGTTGCTGAGGGGCTTGAACTTCTGAACTTCCCCTTTTACCCTCAAGAGCCAGAGGCCTTCCTGTGAGTCACACCTGTGAGTCACACCTGTGAGTCATTAGGGGGTGGAGCTGGGAGCCTAGCTCTATATAAGTCCTTGCAGAGGCTTTCCAGGCCAGTTTCCTGCCAGAGAGAAGGAGAGCAGCTTCTGGACAGCAAGTTTCCTGCCAGTTTCCTGCCAGGGAGAAGAAGGAAGCAACTTCTGGACAGCCATTCTGACTGGGGAGATTGAATTTTTTTAAAAACTGTTGGGAGAGGCTGCTTGTTGTTGAGGGGCTTGAACTTCTGAACTTCCCCTTTTACCCTCAAGAGCCAGAGGCCTTCCTGTGAGTCACACCTGTGAGTCACACCTGTGAGTCATTAGGGGGTGGAGCTGGGAGCCTAGCTCTATATAAGTCCTTGCAGAGGCTTTCCAGGCCAGTTTCCTGCCAGAGAGAAGGAGAGCAGCTTCTGGACAGCAAGTTTCCTGCCAGTTTCCTGCCAGGGAGAAGAAGGAAGCAACTTCTGGACAGCCATTCTGACTGGGGAGATTGAATTTTTTTAAAAAACTGTTGGGAGAGGCTGCTTGTTGCTGAGGGGCTTGAACTTCTGAACTTCCCCTTTTACCCTCAAGAGCCAGAGGCGCGCGCCTAACGGCGCGTGAATTTCAGTAACCAAACAAAAATACAGCAGACCTAAAAGTACAGCTTAGCATTCTCAGCGTTAACTAAGAGTTCTTAGATTACCTAAAAGCTCTCATCATGGACACTGAGGGGACTGCAGCAGTCACTTGCAACACTTGTGCGATGTTTCTGTTCTTGTCTACAGACGTGGAGAACTTCACATGCACCAAATGCAAGCTGGTAGCCCTCTTGGAGGAGAAAGTACAGCAGCTGGAGACACGGGTAGCTACACTTCAACAGATTCGGGAGCAAGAGGTTTTCCTGGACAGAACAGAACGAACACTCTTGGATGGGGACCGCACAGAGGAAGTGGCTGTGGAGGAGAGGGTCACTTCACGGACACAGGAAGTAGACAGCTGGAGGAATGTCACACACAGAACAAGAAAATCCAGGGATTCTTCCAGCAGCTTGCAGCTACAGAATCGATTCGAAGCCCTTTCCCTTATCAAGGACGACGAGGAAGAACAGCATGGACAGACTTCAGGGGTAGAGCAGGGGACCTTGAGAGGACCACCGCAAGGAACAGCAGCTGCGAAGCCTCAGCGGAGGCGTGTGGTGGTGGTGGGGGACTCCTTGCTGAGGGGTACAGAAGCAGTGGTATGTGGGCCTGACAAGATGACTCGGGAGGTGTGTTGTCTCCCAGGGGCAAAGATCTGTGATGTGACCGAGAGGCTGACAAGACTCGTCAAGCCTACGGATCATTACCCCTTCCTTTTGGTCCATGTGGGAACCAATGATACTGCAAGGCACAGCTTTCCCAAGATCAGAAGAGATTATGAGGCCCTGGGGAGGAAGCTGAAAGAAATGAACGCACAGGTGGTCATCTCGTCTCTTCTGCCAGTTGAAGGGCATGGTCCAAGAAGGGAGAGGAAAATAGCCGACGTAAACAACTGGCTCCGTAGATGGTGTCGCCGAGAACAAATTGGATTCTTGGATCATGGACTGCGCTTCCATGCAGAGGGACTTCTGGCAAGAGATGGGGTGCATCTTACAACAGTTGGAAGAAACATTTTTGCCAACAGTCTCAAGAATTTGATCAGGAGGGCTTTAAACTGAGTCAAATGGGGGAGGGAGACAGTATTCTGGAAGGCAAAAGGGATGGAGAAAATAGTCAAACTGTCATAGAGGGAACAAGGCAAACAGCGCAAGGACCCAACAGTGGGAGGCAAAAAAACTTGCACAGGGAGCAAGTAAAGGGAACACATGGTCTCAGATGTCTCTACACTAATGCACAGAGCATGGGAAATAAGCAAGATGAACTTGAACTCCTTGCACTACAAAACAAATATGATATAATAGGCGTTACTGAAACCTGGTGGGACGAGTCTCATGATTGGAATGTAGGAATAGAGGGGTATAACCTTTATAGGAGAAACAGGCCAAACAGGAAAGGAGGAGGAATAGCATTATATGTCAGGGATATTTACACCAGTGAAGTGATCCATGACATCAATACTGGAAGCCAGGTGGAGAGCATCTGGATAAAAATTAAAGGGGAGGGAAACAACAGGGATGTTATTGTGGGACTCTACTACAGACCCCCAAATCAGACGGAGGAATTGGATGTTGCCTTTCTAGAACAGATGAACATACATGCAGAAAGGAGAGATGTAGTAGTGATGGGTGACTTCAACTATCCTGATATTTGCTGGCAATCTAACTCAGCCAAAACTACAAGGTCTAGCAAATTCCTTACATGCCTGGAAGACAGTTTCATGGTCCAAAAGGTGGAAGAGGCAACAAGGGGGTCAGCTATTTTAGATCTGATCCTAACCAACAGAGACGACCTGGTCAATGGGGTGCAAGTGGTGGGATCCTTAGGTGAGAGTGATCATGTTCTCCTGGAGTTTGTTATACAATGGAAAGGAGAAGCCAGGCATAGTCAGACACGCATTCTTGACTTTAGGAGAGCTGATTTCAATAAACTCAGGGAAATACTGGGGATGATCCCATGGTCAAGAATACTAAAAGAGAAGGGACCTCAAGACGGATGGGACTTTCTCAAAAGGGAGATACTGAAGGCACAATTTCAAACAGTACCATTGAGGAAGAAAAATGGGAGGTGTCTCAAGAAACCAGGATGGATGACTAAAGAACTTTCAATGGAGCTAAGTTTTAAACGGAACATGTACAGGAAATGGAAAAGGGGGGAAATCACCAAAGAAGAATTCAAACAGATAGCGAACACGTGTAGGAGTAAAGTCAGAAAAGCTAAAGTGCAGAATGAGCTCAGGCTTGCTAGGGAGGTTAAGAACAATAAAAAGGGTTTTTTTGGGTATGTCCGCAGCAAAAGGAGGAAGAAGGAAATGATAGGGCCGCTACGTGGAGAAGATGGCAAAATGCTAACAGGGGACAGAGAAAAGGCAGAATTACTCAACACCTTCTTTGCCTCAGTGTTTTCAGAAAAGGAAAAGGAGGACCAACCTGAGGAAAATGGAACAGAGGACACAATAGGGGAAATCCAGCTGAAAATAAGTAAAGAGGTAGTACAGGAATACCTTCTTAATCTAAATGAATTTAAATCTCCAGGACCAGATGAACTACATCCAAGAGTATTAAAAGAGCTGGCAAATGTGATCTCAGAGCCATTGGCAATAATCTTTGAGAACTCCTGGAGAACAGGAGAAGTCCCAGCAGACTGGAGGAGGGCAAACGTTGTTCCCATCTTCAAAAAGGGGAAAAAAGAGGATCCCAACAACTATCGTCCAGTTAGTCTGACATCAATACCAGGGAAGATTCTAGAACAGATCATTAAACAGAGAGTCTGTGAACATTTAGAAGGCAATGCCATAATCACAAAAAGTCAGCATGGGTTTCAGAGAAACAAGTCATGCCAGACTAATCTGATCTCTTTTTTTGATAAAGTTACCAGCTTGGTAGATGAAGGGAATGCTGTGGACATTGCATACCTTGATTTCAGTAAGGCCTTTGACAAGGTTCCCCATGACATCCTTGCAAACAAGCTTGTAGAATGTGGGCTAGACAAGTTAACTGTTCAATGGATTTGTAATTGGTTGACCGGCCGAACCCAAAGGGTGCTCAGCAGTGGCTCCTCTTCGTCTTGGAAAGATGTGACCAGTGGGGTGCCACAGGGTTCTGTCCTGGGCCCAGTGCTATTCAACATCTTTATCAATGACTTAGATGAGGGAATTAGGGGCATACTTATCAAATTTGCAGATGACACCAAATTGGGAGGAGTAGCTAATACCCTAGAGGACAGGATCAAAATTCAGAATGACCTGGATAGACTGGAGAGCTGGGCCAAAGCTAACAAAATGAAATTCAATACGGAGAAATGTAAAGTACTGCATTTAGGGCGGAAAAATGAAATGCATAAATATAGGATGGGAGAGACCTGGCTGAATGAGACTATGTGCGAAAGGGATCTAGGAGTCCTAGTAGACCACAAGTTGAACATGAGCCAACAGTGTGATGCGGCAGCTAAAAAGGCCAATGTAATTTTGGGCTGTATCAATAGAAGTATAGTGTCTAGATCAAGGGAAGTAATAGTGCCACTCTATTCTGCCTTGGTCAGACCTCACTTAGAATACTGTGTCCAGTTCTGGGCACCACAATTCAGAAAGGATATTGACAAATTGGAGCGTGTCCAGAGAAGGGCAACTAAAATGGTGAAAGGTCTGGAAACAATGCCTTATGAGGAGAGACTTAGGGAGCTGGGTATGTTTAGCCTGGAAAAAAGACGGTTTAGAGGCGATATGATAGCCCTGTTTAAGTATTTGAAGGGATGTCACGCTGAGGATGGAGCAGGCTTGTTTTCTGCTGCTCCAGAGACTGGAACACGGAGCAATGGGTGCAAGCTCCAGGAACAGAGATTCCACCTCAACATGAGGAGGAACTTTTTGACAGTAAGAGCTGTTCGGCAGTGGAACACACTCCCTCGGAGCGTGGTGGGGTCTCCTTCCTTGGAGGTCTTTAAACAGAGGCTGGATGGCCATCTGTCGGGGATGCTTTGATTGTGATTTCCTGCGTGGCAGGGGGTTGGACTGGATGGCCCTCGTGGTCTCTTCCAACTCTGCAATTCTATGATTCTATGATTCTATGATTCTATGATTCTATGATTCTATGATTCTATGATTACTAAAGTTAGTATTGTCTAAGCCATTGTATTTCCCATCACCATGTATGGATATGAGAGCTAAATGGTGAAGAAAGCTGATAGGAAGAAAAATCAACTCATTTGAGATGTGCTATTGAAGAAGAGTTCTGTGGATACCATTAACTACTAAAAAGAGCAGGGGAAGGGAATGGATCTGAGAACAAATCAAGACTATATTGTCCCTAGAAGCCAAAATGACAAAATTGAGACTGTCATACTTTGGCCACATAATGAGAAGGCATGATTCACTAGAAAAGAAAACAATGCTAGGTAAGGAAGAAGGCAACAGAAAAAGAGGAAGACCACATTGCAGATGGATAGATTTGATCAAGGTCCACAAGATGTGAGAAAGGCTGTTGAGAATAGGGTGTCTTGGAAATGTCTCATTTATAGGGTTACCACAGCACAAAAGTTGACTTGAAGGCAATATATAGCCTCCCCTCTCTCTCTTGCACTAAGGAATAATTTAAACAGTGTTAATATATTTTAAATGTTTTAACAATTAAAATAAATTAAAACAGTTTTAAAACCATGTTCCTGTAATGGTTTTTGCAAAATGATTAGAATCCAATGGCTTCTGTTTTAACCTGGTATCAGAATGAAGCATGTGATAAAGTTACCAGCTTGGTAGATGAAGGGAATGCTGTGGACATCGCATACCTTGATTTCAGTAAGGCCTTTGACAAGGTTCCCCATGACATTCTTGCAAACAAGCTTGTAAAATGTGGGCTAGACAAGTTAACTGTTCAATGGATTTGTAATTGGTTGACCGGCCGAACCCAAAGGGTGCTCAGCAGTGGCTCCTCTTCGTCTTGGAAAGATGTGACCAGTGGGGTGCCACAGGGTTCTGTCCTGGGCCCAGTGCTATTCAACATCTTTATCAATGACTTGGATGAGGGAATTAGGGGCATGCTTATCAAATTTGCAGATGACACCAAATTAGGAGGAGTAGCTAATACCCTAGAGGACAGGATCAAAATTCAGAATGACCTGGATAGATTGGAGAGCTGGGCAAAAGCTAACAAAATGAAATTCAGTACGGAGAAATGTAAAGTACTGCATTTAGGGCGGAAAAATGAAATGCATAAATATAGGATTGGAGAGACCTGGCTGAATGAGACTACGTGCGAAAGGGATCTAGGAGTCCTAGTAGACCACAAGTTGAACATGAGCCAACAGTGTGATGCGGCAGCTAAAAAGGCCAATGCGATTTTGGGCTGTATCAATAGAAGTATAGTGTCTAGATCAAGGGAAGTAGTAGTGCCACTCTATTCTGCCTTGGTCAGACCTCACTTAGAATACTGTGTCCAGTTCTGGGCACCACAATTCAGAAAGGATATTGACAAATTGGAGCGTGTCCAGAGAAGGGCAACTAAAATGGTGAAAGGTCTGGAAACGATGCCTTATGAGGAGAGACTTAGGGAGCTGGGTATGTTTAGCCTGGAAAAAAAGACGGTTAAGAGGCGATATGATATCCCTGTTTAAGTATTTGAAGGGATGTCACGCTGAAGATGGAGCAGGCTTGTTTTCTGCTGCTCCAGAGACTGGAACACGGAGCAATGGGTGCAAGCTCCAGGAACAGAGATTCCACCTCAACATGAGGAGGAACGTTTTGACAGTAAGAGCTGTTCGGCAGTGGAACACACTCCCTCGGAGCGTGGTGGGGTCTCCTTCCTTGGAGGTCTTTAAACAGAGGCTGGATTGCCATCTGTCGGGGATGCTTTGATCAAGATTTCCTGCGTGGCAGGGGGGTTGGACTGGATGGCCCTCATGGTCTCTTCCAACTCTGCAATTCTATGATTCTATGATTCTGTGTGCTTTAATTTGGAAACCAGTGCCAGTGCCATATGGACTTCCAAGGGGACTGCATGCCACAACTGTGTTGAACCACTGGTCCATCAGCCCTGGTAGGACTCTTTCTCAGCCTTTCTTCCTATAAGCCCGTTAACTAGAAGTGTCAAGAATTATGAACCTGGGCTTTCTGTATGCAAAGCATGCACTCTCTGCCACTGAGCTATGGCCCTGGAGGATAAACAAAAGGGGAAAGCCATCACTGGCATGCCCTGTTTGTGAACTCCCAGAGCTCCTGACTGGCTACTGTTCTATCTGAAAAACAGAACACTGGACTAGACGGACTTTGCTCTGATTCAGTAAAACAGTTCTTAGGTTTTTATGTTTCTCAGCACCTCTCTTTAGAAATTAACCTTCCTTTGTTGGTGCTGCTTTTGTTTGGAAGATACATCTCTGTACCTATGGCAGATGTCTGGTGGAGCTTACAAATGCAATTCTGACCTCGGCAGTTAATCTGATTCTCAAGCAGTGCACGATCAGACTGATGCAAGCAGACAGCACTTAAGCCCAGGTGTCATCGCTGAGCATACCTCTTGACACAAAATATGACTTGACAGCTCTTATTGTTCAGTTTCCCTTCCCCATGTGCTTCTTCCTTGCTAAAGTGGAAATGTTTTAGGGACAGACTATTTGCTTAGGACATATGGAAGTCCACAATAGTGAGTGCCCCCTACTGATAGCCTGTGAAAGGGCTGCATGAAAAATTGAAAGGGCTGCCTGAAAAAGTAAGACAGTGACTTTGTTGATAGTTCTCTTCTTCCCATTCTTATAAAACTTGCAGCAGTCCTGAGCTTCTCATAATGGGGTGGGGGACAGATGATAGTCAATGAAGAAAAATAATATTTAGTTATTTAAATATAAATTTAAATACAAGTGCATTTAATCTTCACTTGACCCCCAAGTGTGTGTTCAGCTGAGATGTTATATTTCTTCATTGACAATCATCTCTCCCCCCAACCCCATTATGAGAAGCTTAGGACTGCTGCAAGTTTTATAAGAATGAGAAGCAGAGAAGTATCAACAAAGTCAATAATGTCAGTGTGTTACTTTCTCTGGCAGCCCTTTCAATTATCTTAAGAAAATTAAGAACCTCATTACCTCTGCCAGGGATATCAGTATCTTTGAGGTGTGGTTGTTGCTATGCTTCCTTCATTTACTGAGCATATTGTGGACCCATCCTGGATGCTCCCATTCCCTCCCATGATAAAGAATACACAACACCAAGGTATCTTCACAAAGTGTATTGAGTACATATGGTAAACATAAAGAAATTAGGGATAGATTAGTATATTGAATATTGACAATAAAAGCCCACAACTTGCTAATGGCTGTAAATAGTTGGCACCAATTGCACGGGTCCGGATCCCTTGATTGCCCAACCCTGTGTTGGCCAATGGATAGTTGTCAGTTGCCACTGACCCACTCCTGGAGGGGAGAGCCCTGGCCAAGCCAACCCTCTTGACACTCTCCCCTCCCCTGAAAACAAGATTGTTAAACAGGGGATGGGGTCTCTGTGAACTTGAACTTGAAGTTAAACTTGACAGAGGGAATAGACTGCCACTGGTTCCTTTATAGACAAATTTTGGAGAAATTTAAGAAAGACACTAAGACAGAAGAGATAGAATTAGAATTGACAGAGTTAGATAAAATCTTACAAGGAGGAAAGGAGAAAATTGTGTCTAAAATTTACAAATTACTTCTAAAAATTAATTTAGAACAAGAGAGAATAAAAACACATATGGTAAGGTGGGCCCAAGATATAGGGCATGAAATTCAACTTGAACATTGGGAAAAATCATGGGGTAAAAACTTAACATTTACGAGAAACTACAATTTAAGAGAAAACTACTACAAATCACTGTATAGATGGTATTTGACACCTGAAAGAATATCAAAAATATATAAAAATTCATCAGAGCAGTGTTGGAGGTGTAGGAAAAACAGAGGTACCTATTACCATATGTGGTGGAGATGTGAGGAGATAAAGAAATACTGGAATAAGATTCATAAGATCATCAAAAAGTCACTAGACGTGGATTTCCGCTGTGAACCGGAGGTATACCTATTAAACATGTTACATAATGTAACAAAATGGAATACAGGGATTTTCTCAAAGATCCTATTATATATGATAACAGCGGCTAGGATCAATCTGGCAAAGAATTGGAAGAACCAACAAACTCCAACAGTAGACAACTGGTTACTCAAATTACATGAGTTGTATGGAATGGATAGATTGACAATGTTGTTGGAGGGTAGGAAAACCCATGAAAGTTACAATGATTGGAAAATTGTAACCTCACTCTGGAAAGAAAGATGGGGAGAAAGTATTGTTGTGAATACAGAGTTTTAACTCTTAAAGAGAAAGAAATGAAATATAATATAAAGTAGAAGGCAAATAAGTGGAAGTTATTGAATAGAAGCCACAACAGAATCAAAGATAGCGAGGTAGAAAAGAGGGGGAGAAAAGGTATGTAATTAATGACATGGGATTAAAAGTAAAGAGGAAGTAATGGTTGTAGATGCAGCGATTGTTGATAAATATATGGATATGATTGTATAGTATGATTGTATATTATGGACGGAAGTGGGTAGAATTGTATAAAAGCGAAATGGATGGATATGTACAAAATATGAAATGGGTGATTTTATTTAATGGAAAAATGGACAATAAAAATATATCTAAAAAAAAAGAAGAAGAAGTTAAACTTGACAGAGACCCTGCCTACCCAGATCAGGGCCCATGCCATCCACCTAGCATAACTGTCCCCATAAAGGGAGGGAGGGTGGGTGAGTCTTCGGCTCCGTGGAGCCAACTGCGCTCTCTGACATCAGGGGCCAGCATTTATACTGACCCCCTGATGCAGAGACCACGTCATCCAGCCAAGCCAGAAGCATGACTGGAAGTCCCACCTCCTTCCCCGAAATAAGCCAGGGTGGGGAAGACCACCCGGATTGGCTGCCTATTTCGTGTCCTCTTTCTGGCCCACAGTGCAGGCCAGGAAGAGGGAGAGAAACATGGCGGCCCCCATGCCAGGCCACATAGCCATGGGGGCTACCACCAGGACACGGGGTGCCAGCCGTGCCACAAAAGGCCCACTGGGTGAGCCGGTAAGCCTCCTTGCGGACCCAGCCCAGAAGCTCCAATTCTCTCCCATGACAAAGAATACACAACACCAAGATATCTTCACGAAATGTATTGAGTACATATGATAAACGTAAGGAGATTAGGTATAGATTAGCATATTGAATATTAGCAAAAAAAAGAAAAAAAAAGAAAAAAAAAGAAAAAAAAGGCCGCAACTTGCTAATGGCTGTAAATGGTTGGCACCAATTGCATGGGTCTGGATCCCTTCATTGCCCAACCCTGTGTTGGCCAATGGACAGTTGTCGGTTGCCACCAACCCACTCCTGGAGGGGAGAGCCCTGATCAAGCCAACCCTCTTGACACTCTCCCCTACCCTGAAAACAAGATAGTTAAAAGGGGGTGGTGTCTCCATGAACTTGAACTTGACAGAGACCCCCTTCCCTGCCTACCCAGATCTCTCTCTCTCTCTCTCTGGCTTTTCTTCGCAAACGAAGATTCAGGAAGGACTCATCCCGCGCCTTCTGCAAGCGCGCTGATGACTAAAAAGGCCAATCCGAGATAAACAAGTCCGGTTGCAAAAAGCGCAGCAGAAGGTCTTCTTGGGTGATGTTTTTGGGTTGTGATTCTTTCTGCGTCTTTGCCTTGGTTTGACCGCATCAGAAGATTCCCGTTGGCCGCGGCTAGCCAACCAGGTAGTTGGGGATGAGCTTTCTTTAGGCCACCTTTTCTAGGCCCCTCTCCATATGGAGCAAGCAGTGCTCTCCTTAAAAAAGGCTGCTTGGTCGTTCAGAATGCTGCCGAACAAGACTGTCATCTCCCGGGTCAGGCTTGAGCGACCAATGTCCTGAACCGCCTGCATGCAGGGTTGGGGCTGCGGCTTCCAGTGCATCTTTACACCTGCCGGTTTCGTCCCTCGCCAGTCGCTACAGGGCTTTTTTGGAAATGGATTTGTCCTTCGAGCCTGTGCAATGGATTTTTCTGGTGGAGCGCAGCGTGCACAGAACTGGCCTCACCCTTTAAACCAGAGATTCATCTGCCGTGGCCTTGCAAGCATGGACGTGGCAGCGAGGTCCTCGGGCCGTAGGTTTGATTAGAGTTTCCTTCTCTTAGATGGTTGACCTTACAGGGTTGGACGAGCACCATCTGCCCGGGTTTGGGATTAGAGTTTTCCTTCTCCTAGGACGGTTGCCACAAGGCTAGAGAGCCCATCCTGCCCTTTGACGCTCTTTGTCAGACCCTTCGGTTTTGACCTGTCTGGCATGGGAGACCCTACCAGTGGCTATTATGCCACCGCCAGCATAGCTCAAGACATCATTAGGGTACGCAAGCCTCTCTCCCACGACAAGGGGGCATCAATGGAGAGGCTACCCAGATCAGGGTCTATGCCATCTGCCACAAAAGGCGGCTCTCTATGGGATCTGCCTTCCACCAACCACCCCACAGCCATCAACAGACAGCCCTGCCCTCCAGCTCCTCATGCGGACTGCACAGATATTACCAATTCTGGGCTGATGCATGACACAAAGGCCCCAGACACCACCTTCCAAGCCTCTTGATGGTCTCTGCTGTCAGACACCCTTGTGCCACCATGGTTGCTGCTCCTATCTGGAATAAGTGGCTCCCAAAGTCCTCAGCTGGCAAACCCAAGCACCTCAATGCCACTTTCAGCACACTGACAAACTGAAACCTTAGAGCTTCCTTTGGTTTTTTTCCTGGGCTGTGAGGCTGTGTTCTGGAATAGTTTCTTTCTGATGTTTCGCCTGCATCTATGGCTGGCATCTTCAGAGAATGGTTGGGTAGGTGTGTGTGTGGAGCTTATATGCTGTGACCCCTTTTGGGGAGTATATATAAATTTGTGTAATTGAATGGTTAGTTTCTGGGTATAGAAATTCAAGGCTTGTTAGTGTCTGTTTGGCTAATAGTTGGTTGATGGGACATTATTTGCTGGGAATCCCCCTGCCCCTGGGTGGATTTCCTTTGTAAGTGTTGAGTTTTGATTCTATTGGATTTCAAAACTGGGAGTCAAATTTTGTTTACTGTTAAGGTTTCTTCTTTCCTGTTGAAGTTGTCCAGGTGTTTGTGGATTTCAATAGCTTCTCTGTGCATTTTGACATGATAGTTGTTGGCCTGGTCCAGAATTTCTGTGTTTTTAAATAGCATTTTGTTTCCAGGTTGGTTTATCACATGTTCTGCTACCGCTGATTTTTCTGGCTGGCTCAGTCTGCAGTGTCTCTCATGTTCCTTGATTTGTGTTTGCACACTGCGTTTAGTGGTCCCTATGTAAACTTGTCATTGCTGCATGGTATGCAGTAAACTGAAACTGTGAGAGGGTTTTTTGTCCTTCACTGAGCATAGCATTTCTTGGATTATTATTTTTTTGGTTGGTGTAAAAATTGTTTGGAGGTTGTGTTTCCTCACCAGTTTTCCTATTCTGTCTGACTCCTTTGATGTATGCTAAAAATACCTTCCCTTTGGGTGGCTGTTTTTCTTCTTCATTCCTGTGGTTTTTTTCTGGGTCTGGCTGCTCTTGTGATGTCTGATCTGGAGTAAGCATTAGCCTGTAGGGCCCAGTTTTGGTGCCTCAGTTCATCCTCCAGGTAGTGGGGTTCGCAGATCATTTTTGCACAGTCTACCAATGTTTTTATTGTGCTTCTTTTTTGTCCTGGGTGATGATTGGAGTTTTTGTGTAGGTATCTGTCTGTGTGTGTGGGTTTTCTGTATACCTTGTGGCCTAACCATTGGTTTGGTTTGCGGATGACTAGGACATCCAAGAATTGCAGTGTTCCTTCCTTGTCTTTTTCCTCACCACAAGCTTTTTGCCTCAAAACAAGGGACTTCCAGTGGCATAACGAATTCTACGAACAGATACATGGGGTAACCATGGCAGCCCCTGAGCCCAGTGATAGCAAACTTTTACATGGAACGTTTTGAAAAGCAAGCCCTGGAAACAGTACCAAAAAAAGCCCACAACATGGTTCCAATATGTGGATGACACTTTCACCATTTGGAACCATGGAGAAGATCTGGTCTCATTCCTGAAACACCTGAACAGCATCCACCCAAATATCCATTTCACAATGGAAAAAGAGAAGGAAGGAACACTGCCATTCTTGGATGTCCTAGTTATCTGCAAACCAAACAATGGTTAGGCCAAACAGACACTAATGAGCCTTGCATTTCTATACCCAGAAAATAACCATTCAATTACACAAAATTACATATACTCCCCAACAGGGGCTCACAGCATATAATCTCCACACACACACACCTACCCAACCATTCTCTGAAGACTCCAGACACAGAAGCAGGCAAAATGTCAGAAAGAAACTGTTCCAGAACATGGCCTCACAGCCTGGAAAAAACTGAAGGAAAATCTTCACATCCAACTGAAACCTGGTCAATGGTGTTCCATCCCTGTGGCAAAATAGGGCCCCTGGCCCAGTGATGTGCAGTGTAGGATCATGGCCAATGTCTTTTTTCTCTTTTAATAAATTTCTTTGAGGGTGGCTTCTTCCCTTTCCCCTTTTTTATCAGCTGCAGTAGGGCTGTTGACTTGGGTAAAGTCATTTCAGTGAGAGTAACAAATAGGGAGAGCAAGAAGTGGGAGGGAGGAAATAGTCTGGGGACCACATGTAGCCCAATTCTGGTCAGAAGTAGTGTGTTAAACTTGCTGCAAGAGGACCAGGCTACCATTAAATGACAATTGTCTATCTGCACTTTTACCACCCAGTTTCAGATGGATCAATATTTCATACAGCCCAAGTGGAATAGTCTACTGGCTCTCCTCTTCCTGCATACATAACTATTTAATAAAATGTAGAGTTAAACTGAAGAGTAAATTTACAAACGTAACATTTCTACACTCTGAGATATGTTCAGTTCTGCAGTCAACATCACCCCTACCAAACTAGCACCTCATAACTGCACAAATTCAAAAAGCTCACTTGAAAAGTATTTACATTGTACATTAAATGGTGTGTACTCAGTGTACAGTGGGTATCATGTCACCTCCATCTGATCACACTAGTCTACTTGAAGCCTACGAAGTTTCTAATATTTCTAAGTATGAGATACTATAGGGAGAGGGTAATAGGCATGGTAACAGTAACATGAGGCTTTTCAAACCACTGACCCCAGCCATCTTACTTTTTGTAGCATCTGACAGCCTACAATCAATGCCAGTGTGGCAAATGGTTGGAAGGTGCACTGCAGCTTTACTTCTAGTGGAGGTCAGATGACAATTAATAATAAATGAAGTCCTTTCTTGTCCTATAAAACTGTTGACTCTTGGCCTGTTCCTCAGCTTGGAATGTAGGATGAGATCTTTACAGGATGGCTAACTTTAATTTCTGCTAAGTTGCTAAACTACCTACTGATTAACTAATTCACTGATGATTCTGCTATCCTGCTATCAGTCCTATCAAAATATAAAATTATCATAAATTCTTCTCCTTTTCTCAATAGGATTCTAGTTTAGTTTAGCTGTGTCACCATCATGTGTGGCATTCAGCCTTTTTTCATGTTGGAGACACATCAGTCTGAGTAAGATAACTTGGGTCACTGATTAAAAGAGGTGTCTTATTTAGATGGAGAAGTGCCATCAATCAGAATAATCTCTTCCCTTGAACTAAAGGATGTGGGAGGTAGCCAGTAGTATCATCAAAGCCAGAACACTATATATCAGTATTAGCTACTCTTTAGACCAGGTGATAGAGATCTATTTTATCTTGTATCTTAGTTGGACATACTGAAGTTTCAGAATCCACTATCTTAGCTCGTTCTGTGTATAGTTTCTTCTATCACTACACCAGCAACGATAAGCTAGGTTCAACATTCTGGTCTCCTTAGTACACTGGACAGCTAGTTGAGTTCATTCATAGCACACATAGACTAGAAAGAACAGGGCAGAATCAACGTAGCTATTGAGCTAATAGATATGTGTGGTAAAAGCAAGGGAGGCAACAATCATACTTGCATATCCAAAAGATATGAAATATGTTGATAGAAATATTAAAATTCTGTTACATAATGCAGTGGGGGGGTTGTACCACAAAACATGTATATGCAACCTTTGAAACCTAGCTATTATTAAAATAACCAAAAGATTCACACAAATAAACTTTAAACAAAGATAACTGTAAAATACATTCAGTATTCAAAAGTATGGATAAGAATGGGTAAAGCAAGAGTGAAATGGGCCACACTTTGTATGGTGCCAGTTCCCACTTGATCCTGCATCATAGGGCATGTTGATGAACCTTGCATTTCACTCCATATTTGCACTAATGCCATGCATAACACAGAATACGTAAGTCATTATATACATGTGCCATACCCATACAATCTCCCCTAGTTTTTGCTGACAGATTGCATGTATGGATATGGATGCAACATTCTACTTATGGTGATGTAAACCTGCTCTACACCAGCTCCCATGCCTTACACAAGTCCATGTAATTTATAGATGAAATTCAATATATATCAACATTGAAGTAAGATCCATTGAATACAATGGGATTGACATCCTAATAAGTGTATACAGGCAGATCTTGATTTACATTAGGGCTGTGTTCCTGGATTTGTGATGTAAATTGAGACAGATGTAAATAGTAAGCCAGTTTCATATGGAAACATTGAAGACAAGAGGATTGTGTTCTGATGAAATGAAATAGTCACTAAGTTAGCAAAGTTATTCAACCCACCAGCAATATTAAAAAGGTTAAGGAATGTTAATGAAGGAATGTTAAAGACGTGTAAATCATCATAGCTTGCCTTTTCCAGGCAAGTGAAATGTGAAGATACTCTCCAGAGAAGAGGCAGAAACTGCTGATCCGGGGGTGGGGGGGTTGGCTGGGCTGAACTGGCATGTCATCAGATGAAAGTTCCTTTTCAGAGGAGTACACACAGTGAGAGCAACTAGTAAGAATTCTGTTCTTCTGCTGTGCCTTCTCCAACAGGCTTCCCAAGCAAAGAAGGTCCATCAGGAGAGAGGGAGAGGAAGCATGTCTAATGTGTCTTTTGCAGCAAGTGCAGAGGCACAAGAGGAGGAAAGGCTGCACATCTCCAGCTGTGCCCTCTCCAGAAAAGTTGTCAAGTGAAGAAAGCAGATTTCAGTTCCTAATGCTTCACTTAATTAAGCCCAGAAAACCCCTCCAACCACAGTAAAACTTCAAGGTCCCAGTTTCTTCTTCAACCTTATGATCCTCCTTCAAAGGAGACCTCTCTCTTCCAGCAACACCAAAAAAAAGGTGTTTTCGTTCCCCCCTCCCCTAAATTAAGCAGGTAAAAGAAAAACAGTCCAGTTGTCAACTCCACACTAACATTTCAAACAGCTTTGCTCTCTATGGGCTGGTCTAGATGAGGGAATAAAATGTGGATTGGTGTGCACATACAACAATTTGCACCAGCTGTCATCTGTCTCAACAATTTTTTGGCAAGGTTGCAGGTGTGCAAAGCTCTCTGGGTTTGCTGTTCGCACAGAAGCATGCCAGCAAATCAAGATGGCAGGTGTGAGTGAACTACTTCCAGTTCTTTACTCCCTAATTGCCCCCACCATACACTACTTCCAGTTCTTTACCCTAATTGCCCCCACCATACACTATTAAAAAACCAAAAACTAATTCCAAGGTGTGGAAGAACAATCTTCCACTGAAACAACAAAAAAGAAAGAAAGAAAGCCTGCTTCATCTCCTCAGTGCACAATTGATACAGCGACAATCCAACATGGTGGAGCTATCTTAGCAAGCTCCAGCCCCTCCACACATCTGACCAAGCAGCTATCCTCTTGTACTATGATGTGATTTGGTTGTCCTAACATGCGGGAGTGTGCATTTCCTCTGCAGTTGTCAAAAAACTTGGGAAAAGTCCCGGAGGCTTTTGCCTGTGGGCTTTCCCTGACTTTTGCTCCCTCTACCTCCAAAAAGGATGGAACATTGTGGGATCCCATTTGGACACATGGGATTCCATAAGGATTTATTTCACTGTCTGAACTACCCATCACCTCACTGTCTTCATTCTCTCTCACCTCACTTAACTTCACAGGGACACTGAAAGAACTGTGCCTTGTGGACGAGACTTCCACAAATATAAATTCCAAGTGTTGTAAATTAATACATCATCAATCAGTAAAGTTGACTGAGAATGGTTGAGAAGGTTCTTTTGACTGAAAGGTTCAGGTTGCCAGACATACAACATAGCAATTGAAGCACAGGAGAAATCTGTGTGCACCATTACATTCAATCAATTAACTAATCTGGGAGCAGATTTTATAAAGATATGTTGCTACAATGTATATGGCCATGGTACATTACCTAACTCCTATCTATCTATAAATAAACAGACACATATATACAAATCATACACTTTGAAACTTGAAAGTTAATAACATTTTGTGTAATTTTGGTTTCTGATTATTAAGATACAGTCCAACATTAGATATAGAAATATTTTCTGTCACGGGTGGATATCACTATTTAGGGCTCATCTACATGAGCCAGGATACCCCGCTGGTATATCATGGCTATGGATCAGGCTGTTCTTTCCCAATTCCCTGCATGCAATGGGAGGGAATCCAGATGGGAATGCCGGCTCATCACTGCTGCTGCCTCTGCTACCATCTCCCTCACTGTCTCTGAAGGCAGCAAGCCGGTCTTCAACATGTAAAGAAGTCCCTCTATATGTGACCAGCCTTAGTCACATGCTATGGTACTCCTTCCTGACTTCCAGGAGGGTGACACATATTGACAGCTGCAGTGAGGGCCAGCAGGAATGGATTAAACCAGGTATAATTTTACAACACTGTATTGGACCCTATCCTGCCTCCCCCCTATCTTAGCCCCATCTCTTCCCTGGGGGGTCATGAGGACTGCCCAGGGGCAGAACAGGGCAAATGCCTTGTGTCGTCAGGCCTGTAGGGCCCTAAAACAGGGGCAATATTGCCCATCTAGAGAAGCCCTTATTATGAAAGCATTTTGCTTGGAGTAATTTAACTCATAATTCATAATCTTGGGAAGTATTTGAATCTCTTCTTTATTGCTGGATCCTGCTATTCTGCAAAACAAGAATTTTTAGGTGTAGGTTATTCATTTGATATGTCAAAGGATGCAAAAATATGGATTCAGATGACTTATCAAAGAAAGGTAGAAGAAGACTGCATTGGAACAACTGAACTTTTATGATAATGTGACAAGCACCAGTAGACAGGTAGAAAATTTGGTCTGTCAGTAATCATAAATATACAAACCTGAAATTCCTCAATGTTATATGACAAGTTAAGAGCAGCTTAACAAAACAGAGTAGACAGGTGGACACCAGTACCATCACCATCATAGGCTGAGAGAGAAGTGTAAAGAAATTGAAAAACATCACACTTACAATCTGACTTTTTTCAGACCATCCACAGACATTTTATTTTTAAACACTGTTCAGAACTACATCTTTTAATGTCTAGTATGTGAGAGAATAGATTTTAAAAAACCAACATCTACTCCAAAAGAAAAAAAGTGGTGAATGAAATTAAATCTATTTATTCACATTTATTCCCAATGACTTTCAAAAGAAGGATTAAAGGTGACAAAACAGTGACTTACTACCTAGTTAATGCAAAATCTAGGTCCTTCTAGATCAACACACTTCCTGGTTCACCATTCATAAAGTTTTTAGTCACTTTGTAGAGCTCACCTGCACTTTGAATGGAAAGGTAACAATATAAATATGGAAGTGAAAGGCTCAGCAAACATCTCTGCACAGTTAACCTTCAAACCCAAAACATCTTTTTTAAAAAACCACAGTACAGGTAAGAAAAAAAAAAGCATCAACTGTAACTGCTAAAATAAGCACTTTTATCACAAAAAGCTAAATTTTACCCAAGTTATTGTGATAGAATAACAGTATTTTGGGTTGTTTGTCTAGCCTTTGCTGTTTTTGAAGTCATCATTGTACTTTTACTTGGTATAAAAAAGACACAGGCCCCATAATCTACACAAAATTACTTCCTTTCTTATATTTTTCCTCACTGTGGCCTGTCTCCTAAGGTTATTGTTACTGTTTTTACTGGCTTGCTTGCTGGATGAATCTCTTTGTTAGAATCTCATAAACTAGTGTATGAAATATTTTTCCATTATGAGCTGACACTAAAGTTTTCAGTACGGTTCCAGGAAAATTCCAGTGTTGATTAATTTGTTCCAGTTTGTTCCAACTTCATACCAATTTGGTTTGGTATTTTCTGGTATTCATACACCCAAAAGGTTTGACCTGGTTAAGTTAGAGACAGCTACAATATTTTATTTATTTAAATTATTTTTATATTTCATGCCTCCAAACACAACAAAGACATTCCAAACACACATACATTTTGAGGTAAACTTCCATATGAAAAACATTATTTCTACCATTATATTCCCAAGTAGTTTTTGGTTTGTAGAGTTGGGGGAAGGAGGCTGGAATTCTGTGTGGAAGTTATGTCTTCTTAAGTAGGGGAAATTAGAACTGGACAGTTTTGTAATGTCCATATTCAGCAGAGGGCTGCTGTTACATTACTATGTAGCAGAGCTGACAAAGTCACCATTGTGCTATGGGACTGATACATAATGGGACAATGTACAATGGGAATGATGTTCATCAGGCACCAATGCATATCGGGCACCAATGCACATTGGGCACTCTTGCTGGTGTGTCTTCTTCTTTATCTCGGATTGGCATTTTTAGTCATCAGCGCACTTGCAGAAAGCACAGGATGAGTCCTTCCTGAATCTTCGTTTGCGAAGAAAACCAGAGAGAGAGAGAGAGAGAGAGAGAGAGAGAGAGAGAGAGAAATAAACAAACCCCTTCAAGAAAGATTCTACTGTGAAACAGCCTAACAAGAATTCAGGACTATTACCTGTGACATAAACAATGACAAAAACTTTGCATATCACCATCTAAATCAATAAGCTTTTCTCCTTAGGTTTATTTCTGTTGTGTCCCAACTTTTGTTTGTTTTATTATTTGTGTTAAGCCATTTTCTTTGCCTGAAATTTCTGAATTGTCATCCCCTCTGGCTATCCCACAGCTGCCTGAGTTTACCCTGAGGTTAAATCTACTAGCATTGGGCAACCATATTTATGTTGTTGTTGTGGGTCTTCAAGTCATTTATGACTTACAGCAACCTCAAGGAGAACCTATCATGGGGATTTCTTGACAAGAATTGTTCAGAAGGGCTTTTCCTCTGCTGTTTCTCTACCATGCATATGCTCATCTGCATATCAACACTGGATGTATTTTTCATTTCCCAGTCACTGCTAAATGACCAAGTTTAAGAAAACCACCTCCTGCTGTGTGTTGCATTCCTAATTCCCCACATTCCCCATATCCACCACAGCATATACAAAAATAATAACTGAGGCCACACTCTGTGTCTCTGATGAGGTGAGCTGGAGTCCATGAAACCTTATGGTGAATAAAGCACGTTAGGTTTTAAGGTGCAAAATCTCTCTCTCTCTCTCCCTCCCTTCCTCCCTCCCTCCCCCTTCTCATGCACACATGTACACACACACACACTGCAATGGGAATACATAGCAGTCCTCTGCCATAAAATTCCTATGTTGTGGAGTATTCCTTTTCTTCTGCAGTCTAGTTCTTATTATAATATTGAGGGTTGCCTTAGAACCTTTCCTCTCATTTTCTGGACTGCTGGCAATTGATTTCTGACTATTTAGCCTAACATTATCCCTGGCCTTCTGCTTTTCTATGTGCTGTAATTTTCCTTTAATGTTGAACATTCAATTCAGTGAGCCTTTCATCTGTAGTCTGAAGTGGAATATCCCAGACACAGGTAAATCTTCTCCATGAGAAAAAGAAATAAAGGGATGATGTAGCACCTTTCAGACTAACGGGGGGCGGGGGGAAGAGCCATTTTTGCATAATTTTCATGTACTCCAGTTACATCTGATGAAGCTGCAATCATTTTAAGCTTCAAAACAAACACTGCCACCACCACTACCAACTACTGCAGGAATCAGGGAGGAAATAAGTTACTGGTGTGTCATAATACCCTTTACTGGAAAATGGAGAAATTCTCTTTCCCCTTTCCCTTGATTCTTCATCAAGGGAAAGGCTCAAGGGAAAGGACAGCAAGCACAAAAACACACTTAAAATTAACAACTAACCTGGGGAGGGTCATAAAATGTGTGTCACTAACCTGGATGTCCTGATCTCACCTGGAAATGTTCTGGCAGGGACCTCCCATTGACGCTGGGATCTCACCAGCGAAATGGGACACCTTGTCACACACTGTCAAATCCATGACAGAAATGGAACAGGAGATCTATTGATGGCTTCTTCCATCAATAAAAAGCAGCACTGTCAGAACGGGAGCAGAATGGGTGCATAACGATGGGTAATGATGTAGTATGGTAAGGGAGCCCTTTTGCAATCTTCTGGCATTGTTGTAACACCACTTTTGATGTGTCTGATAAGCTCCTAACAAAAAGTTGTATATCAGTGGACATGTATTTTTTCCAGGGAATGGGGATTCAACCTGTGATGAATGGGATTCCACTCCCCCCTAAAATGTCAGGTTCACAGCTTGGGTGTGCTCCTGGACTTGGATCTGAACTTGGATCCCCAGGTTTCAGTGGTGGTCAGGAATGTGTTTGCAGAACTAAAACTCATGTGCCCCCTGCCCTAATTTTTTGAGACATCAGATCTGTCTTCAGTGACATATACCTTGATTACATCATGTTTGGATTACAGTAATGTGCTTTATGTGGGGATGCCTTTGGCATCTGCTCAGAAACTTCAGCAGGTCCAAAATGCTGCTGCCACATTGCTGGGTGGGGCAGGTTACAGGGAACACATAATTCCTCTGCAGAAACAATTCCACTGACTGCAGATTCATTTCAGGGCAGAATTATTTAGAAGCTGTTTGAAAAACCGAATCTCCCTATATTCTCTAAGATCTGCAGGGAGAAACGTCCTCTCAGTCCCACAACCATTCCAAGCACATCTGGTGAGGACATGAGAGAAAGAAACAGTGGGTGCTCCCAGGTTGTGGAACTCCTTTTCTTGGAAGATCTAGTAGTTCCCCTCCTTGCTATCATTCCACCAGCAGGTAAAGACATTTTTTTTTAAGGAGCCATTTGATGGTGGTGGATAGAAGTTTTAATAGGGAGGGGGTGTAGTGTTTTTATTGTATTATGTTTTAAATGTATTTTTAATGCTGTTTTGTTTTTAACTTGTGTTTAAAATCAAAGTTAGTTTAATTTGCATTTTACTTTTTGCATTAAGAGTTTCAAAAATTGCATTTTATTTTTAAAAGTGTTGCATGCCACCTTCAGTCCTGTACTGGGAGAAAGGTGGGATATAAATTAAACAAAACAAACCAACTTTCATAATGGAATCAGGAGTAAGAGACCAAGCCCCATAATTACCAACCACTTCCACAGGTAAATCTGGAAAGCCCTCTTATCATAAGTGTCACTCCTTCTAAAGTTTTCTTTTACATTTTTATTGGCAATTGAGGTAAGACAAGATATATATATATATATATATATATATATATATAGAGAGAGAGAGAGAGAGAGAGAGAGAGAAGGGGCTAATTTTGCCCAGATCGTATCAGTTTCTGATACTATGGTAGGAAGATCATTTGATGGTTAAAATGTCAATGGGTCTAGCAACTCTCTTCAAAATTCTATCAAACGGTTTGGTTTTTTTTTTTTCATGTTTTGAGATCTAATTTTTATGTTTTTAATTATAGGGTAGAGGTATGTATAAATCTTCAGTTATTCACTGGAAGGAGAACTTTAAACTGCATCAAAGTCAATGATAACAAAGCAGAGAATCAAATTGCCTTTTATGGTTAGGTTTATATTTTATATTGTATGATATATGTGGGTAAACATATGTTATGTCAATATTATATATGTTTACAAGTATGTATTTTTGTTTGGGATGCAAGGGTATGCTAATAAAAATATGAATTAAAAAAACTTTGTAAGGACTTTGTCAGACTTTCCCCTTACAATGTTCTTTTGCCGGCATTAAAAAAATCAGTTTTTATGCTGGCAAAAGACCTCCCCCTCAAACGTACCTCCTTTCCCAAAAAAGGCTCTTCTGTGACTAAAGAGGAAGTGAATGGAGCTCCATTCACTTTCTCTTTCGAAATCCTACACAATTTCATTGTGCGGAAAACTCAAAAATAAAACAAAAAATACACATCAAAAAGTAATACCAAGCACACACACGCACACGTGCGCACACGCACACACACACACTAAAAAAATTCAAAACAACCCAGGGAGGGTAAAAAAAAGTTTGTCACTTACCTGTATGTCCCAATCTGACCTTGATGTGTTTACACCAGTTGGGCTATTGTCGGAGTAAGTCTGAAATTTAAAGGGACATAGGCTTTGTACGCTGGCAATGCTGGCAAAAAAGCAGCAGGAGAATCTATTGACGGCTTAAGCCATCAGCTAAAAGCAATGGGTTTGGGCTCATCATAACCACAAAAGCATAATGTTGTCTGATCTGTGCACCCTTTCACAGTTATGTGATGTTATGATGATGCCATATTTTCTGTGTCAGATAAAGTCCTAACCCAGAGTAACAGTTCCATCCATTTTTAAACAAATTTATAAATATTAATCAGGCCCTCCACCAGGCTGATGGAAAATACACTAGGGCTGGTGTTATGTGGAGGCAGGACTGGGTCAAGCTAGCAACACATGTACAAGTCAAGGACAGGCCATTTGAAGTTCCACAAAGCATTTCACATCTTGAGCAAAGGTGAAGCAGAATCTCTTTGAAGTTTGCCAAAATAATGCCAAATTTTCCTGAGAAGGCTGCAGGAGGATGCATCCTTCTGACCAATTCAAAAGTAAGCTGGAAATCTTATCATTCTGTGAGGTCTAGTTTCCTGATTGCTCTATCTGCATCCAAAAGAGAGAGCTGTCTACCATCTATCAGTCAAAAACTGCCCTTTTTCTATAGTGCTGGCTCATCTAGAGCTTCCTTTGTTTTAATGTTGGAAATCTTCCAAAAAACAACTTATTTCTTTGTTAGGTTGTACCTTCAAGTGAGATTTTGCATATTAATATGCCCTCAGCACACTCGGACTTTACTTTCTATCTGTCCCCATGCCAATCTATCCTTCCATTTCCCTCCTCGTTTTTCCCCTCTTCTGAATCTCTCTCTTTCACTCACTGCTTCTTCCTCTGCTTCTAACTTAATATAATATAATATAATATATAATAATAAAATTTTATTTACATCCCGCCCCTCTGCAACACAATCGGGGCGGCTTACAATATAAAAACCCCATACTCACAATACCCTAGCCCACCCACCCCTTAAAATAATATTAAATTGCAAAGGATTAAAAACATGCATTAATTAAAATATATATAAATTAGAAGAAAAAAAATTAAAAACATACAATCGTAGCCTATAAAGGGCAGCTGAGTCTTGGGCCGGGATAATTATTCAGGAAAGGCCTGCCGGAAAAGATCCGTCTTGACAGCTTTTTTAAAGCTGTCTAAGGTGGTAATAAGACGGATCTCGTCCGGCAGGCCATTCCATAATCTGGGAGCAGCAGCAGAGAAGGCCCTCTGGGAGGTCACCGACAGCCTTGTTTTCATAGGCTGTAACAGATTCCTCCCAGAGGACCGAAGTGTGCGGGGAGGGTCGTATGGAAGGAGGCGGTCCCGGAGGTAAGTTGGACCCAAGCCATGTAGGGCTTTAAAGGTCATAACCAACACCTTGTACTGTGCCCGGAAACTAATAGGCAGCCAGTGGAGAGCTTTTAGCACCGGTGTTATATGCTCTCTTCTGGGAACGCCAGAAATCAACCTGGCTGCCATGTTCTGGACTAGTTGAAGTTTCCAAGTCAAGCACAAGGGTAGCCCCATGTAGAGCGCATTACAGAAATCCAGACGGGAGGTTACCAGTGCATGTACCACAGTTTCGAGGTCCCTAGTTTCCAGGAAAGGGCGCAGCTGGCGTACCAGCCGAAGTTGATAACAGGCACTCCTGACCGTTGCATTTACCTGATTAGTCATCTGGAGCGACGGGTCCAGGAGCACCCCCAGACTGCGAACACAATCCTTGGAGGAGAGTGTAATTCCATCCAGGATTGGAGTTTGTATTCCCAGACCTGGTTTTGGGCCTGTAACTGTTAGTACCTCCGTTTTGTCTGGATTCAGTATCAATTTGTTTTTCCTCATCCAGTCCATTACTGCTTTAAGACAATCATTCAGAGGAGAGACGCCATCTGAAGTCAAAGCCGATGACCGAGGCATGGAGAAGTATATCTGGGTGTCATCCGCATACTGATGACACCGCATTCCATGCCTCCGAATGACTTTTCCCAGCGGCTTCATATAGATGTTAAATAGCATCGGGGACAGGATGGCACCCTGAGGAACGCCACAGTTAAGCTCTATTCTAGTAGAGCA
The DNA here is from genome assembly GCA_030847615.1 of Gambelia wislizenii. NCBI lineage: Eukaryota > Metazoa > Chordata > Lepidosauria > Squamata > Crotaphytidae > Gambelia > Gambelia wislizenii. The sequence continues at coordinate 187,737,523 of JAUMIR010000003.1, read as the reverse complement.
ACTGTCCCCAAGCCTCACCCTCTGGGATCTGCCCGAGAGGAAGGAACGGAACCACTGCAAAGCAGTGCCTCCGATTCCTAACTCCCTCAGGCGATCCAAGAGGATGGAATGGTCTATTGTATCAAAGGCCGCTGAGAGGTCCAGGAGCACCAACAGGGTCACACTACCCCTGTCGATACCCAAGCGGAGGTCATCAGCCAGAGCAACCATGGCAGTCTCCACTCCATAACCCGTCCTAAAGCCAGTTTGAAATGGATCTAGATAATCGGTTTCATCCAAGACAGCTTGGAGTTGGGAAGCGACCGCCCTCTCAATCACTTTGCTTAGAAAAGGCAGCAAAGAGACTGGTCTATAGTTGTTCCTGTCCAAGGGGTCCAGGGAAGGCTTTTTCAGGAGCGGCTTAACCACCGCTTCCTTCAGACAAGGTGGAAGGGACCCCTCCCTGAAGGACGCATTGATAATATCCCTAAGGAGTACTCTCGATGCGTCACCCCCTTGGGTGGCCAGCCAAGATGGACAGGGATCGAGGGGACAGGTCGTTTTCCTCACTCTACCAAGGAGCTTGTCCACGTCATCGGTACTCACAGATTGAAGCTGATCCAATAAAATTTCATCAACGGAGTTGCTGGACACCTCGTCTATAGATTCTGTCATAACACTGGCATCTAAGTCGGCTCTTATCCGAGAGATTTTATCTGCAAAGTGGATGTTAAATGCATCACAGCAGGCCGTTGTCGGGTTGAGTAAGGGGTTCTGCGCAGGTGGAATCTGCATCAGCTCCCCCACTACCCTAAACAGTTCTGCTGGACGGGACTCTGGAGATGCAATACGTGCAGCAGAGAAAGACTTCTGCGCTGCACGTATCGCCTCTCGATAAGAATTAAGGAAATTCCTATGACGAGTCTTGTCGGATAAGAGTCGAGTCTTCCGCCAGGTGCGCTCTAGTCGTTGTCCAGCCTGCTTCATTTTCCTAAGCTCCTCTGAGTACCAGGGCTTACGGTTAGGAGCAGGCTGGAAAGGACGCTTGGGAGCGATTGTGTCAATAGCCTTGGTGAGGTCAGTATTCCAAATATTAACCAAAGCTTCAACAGAATCACCGGCGTTACCAACCATTAAACCCTCCAAGGCTTTCTGGAATCCAATTGGTTCCATTAGCCTTTGAGGGCGGACCATTCTAATGGGTCCACCACCCCCGGTGGGGCAGACAGTGGCTCTTAGCTCCATCTTGACCAGGAAATGATCCGTCCATGACAAGGCGGAGGTTTCAATCACCTCTGCCCACGGATATTCCTGTTCCGTACTAAAGGCCGCATCGAGGGTATGACCTGCACAGTGAGTAGGCCCGACAACCAATTGGGATAGGCCCATGTTTGTCATTGATTCCATGAACTCCCGAGCTGCGCCCGTTATATTTAGCAAGCTGGTCTCGAGTGGGATGTTGAAGTCACCAAGAACTAAAAGTCTGGGTGACTCCAGCAGCAACTCTGAGACCAGCTGTGTTAGCTCGGTTAGGGAGTCTGTTAGACAACGGGGTGGCCGGTATACTAACAGAATCCCTAAGCTAACATAACTTCCTGTTTCTCCCTTCACTTCAACTGGCTGCCACCTGTCCTCACATTGCTTACTCATGAGTAACATTTATTCAGTTACCATAAATCTCCCATTGATATTTGGATGTGATTACATAATTTAAATATGTAATTATTCATGTTCTTAACACTGGTGTATAAGAGGATATTTAAGATTTTTTTTTAAAAAAAATAGCTCAATCTGAATGTTTTTAACTGCTTTAGGAAGCCAATATCTTTTGTTTGCTTCAAGAGTAGATTGGAAAGATGATGCAAAATAATAATAATAATAATAATAATAATAATAAAGAGGTTGAAGTACTAGGTCAGCATGAATGGTTCCATCAACAAGGGAATAGATTAAAAGATGATACAATCAGGAATAAACTTGAAATTTGCTTCAAATTTCAAGGCAAGGAAAGGAGAGAGCTTTATGTGAGTTTACAGCCTAACCATTTGATACTGGCTGTATAAGAGCAATGACTTAATGTAATCACAGCAAGATTTGATGAAGGGGTTGAACAGAAGCTGCTACAGATGGACTCCTTTAGGGAAATGTGAGCACTTCACATATGGTCTCAGTTTAGATTGCAGAGATGTTAATTTATAAAATGTAAAGTTGTCCTTTAAAGTAAACCAAAAGTTGTAGGGATGAATCTAATAATGGTATCCAAACTGCACACTATCATTACATTATTGCCTTATAGGGAATAAGTTGGTTGCATGAGATGAATCTTCTCTCGCCTTTAGGCCACAAAAGTTTCCCCTCCTTTTCTGTATTATTCATCACTTACATCCTGATAGTGAGTTTGTTGACATAACACAAAAAGGGATAATAATGCTGATAAGAATTCATTTCTTCCAGAAACAGCTGAATTAGTGTATGTAGAATTGCAGGTTTAAACCCATTGAAATATATGGCAGAGATTTCCAACTAGCCCTTTGCCAAACATTGATGAATCAGTTGAAAATGGCCCAGACCAACTGAATATCTAGATAACAGGTTTGTGTGCAGTAGGAATCTCCTTCAACCATACCAAATTTCTATTTAAATGGGCTTCATTTGTGTCTGCTTATGCCGTCATGGAAAACAAAGTTTTATTGTAAGGCCATGTGGAGGCAATTTCTCATATTCATGCACTGTGCTCTGCTGTGCAGGAAAGGAAAGGAAACTCCTCACATGTGTGTGTGTGTGTGTGTGTGGAGAGGTCTCTGTTGTTGTTTTTAATGAACTGAGGGTAGCCTATTTTTTATGGATACAGTAATTATAAAATTTAATAATATTTCTATTTCCATGTTTATTAGTGGTTTTAAAAAGAAGAAAAACAAAATTAACTCCTTGCCCACCTCATTTATCATGTGCATGTGCGTGTGTATGTTTATTTGTACTTGTTTTCAAATCTCTATGCTTATAAATAGAGAGTCCCATCTTCATTCTCTAGAGTATGGACTAGGAACATGAGGTGTAACTACTTCCCATTTTGGATGATACATGTTAATCCCTCACTAAATGTGCATCAGCACTATACAGTGATATCAGTTTATACCCAGGGGTATAAAGAGAGGAAGGGGGAAAAAAGAAATAGGAGGTGTATCCAAGACTTAACTCATAAAGACTGTAAGTAAGGGGGGAAAAAATAAAGCTATTGCTAACATATAACTGAGAGGAACCCAAAGGAAAGTATTGCTAAATATCATTTCTCTGTATGTGTGATAGGAGACAAAGGCATGATCTAACTATAAAAGGAAAGGGAGAAAAAGTCTCCATTCGGAATAAAGATACTATAGATAGAATGGAGACACTATGAGAAATAACTTCATATCTATTGAATTGGTAGTAAATTATATACTAAGTGAAAAGAGAGGAAATAAAATACAAGAAAGATAAATATATGGAAGATAACAAGAAAGAGTTGTAAGTGAGAGCTTCTTATAGAAAAGAAAAATAGAATTCAAAATAAGGACAATAAAGGACAGGATGGTCTGAGAAAACAAGCCTACTGGAATTGAACCAAAGTAAAGACTCAGAAAAACAGTGTGGTAAACGGGATGAAATAAAAGACAAGGAAGATTGAATTCAAAATAAAGATTATACTGGATGGAATGGAGGACTGAGAGAGCTAATTAGAAAGCCCAGACAACTTATCATTATACCCTCAAAGGAAGGAAATATAAAAATTACTATTAAAATTACGAATATAAAGCCTAATTCTAATTTACTAATATAGAGAGACTGGATCCAATATAAGGACTGATGATATTAAAGAGATACAAGGGTGCAGAAGTAAAAGAAAAAGAAGACAAAAGAATAAGTCTTGTATGGATTTGAAGGTAGCTTGAGAAGATGAAAAGAATAAGGGGAAGAAGGTTTAAGGACTGTGTTTCGTAGATGAGATTAACAAAGGAATTAATATACATTAAATTGGGTAATTTGACTTTGAACATAGCCTACAGAAATTTAATGATAATATTATAACATTATAGTAATAATAACATTGCAATAATTGATATTTGACTATTTGTGTAAATTACCTAGGTGTAAATTTAATTAAAAATACTTGAAAATACTGAGTGTAGCAAAGTAGGTTATGAATAGTATACGTCTCTTTTCCTGATTATAGTGTTTTGATTTGAAATAAAGAGGAAGTAGTGAAGAAAGGGCTGAAAAAAAGAAGACGGGGATAGAAGTAAGAAAAGGGGTAAGGTATAGGAGAGAGGAAAAGGAGAAAGAGGCAAAAGATAAAGGGAAAAAAGGGGGAAGGAAAAGAAAAGGAAACAAAAGGAAGAAGAAAAAAAGGAGAGGAGAGATACTAAGAGTAAAATTATATATATTTGATACGATATAGTTCAAAATTGCTTTTTCCTCTTATTCTCTTTTTTATATACAACATATTATGTATATTTTATAAATATTAATTAATTAAGAATTAATTAATTAATAATAGGATGAACTTTGATTATTAGATTAATTTATTGGTTATACATTCAACAAATTTTGGATAAGTGCAATTATATTTGTTTGGAAAAGGACAGAACTAACTCTAAGAAATAAGGGAAAATAGTGAGAACAAAGAAAAGTGGTAAAAGGAAATATTGTTTAAATCAGATAATGGTAAAGGTGATGCCAATTACCAGGAGAGCTCTAGCTAAACAGCAGTCACAAATTCAAACAGTGGAAGATCATCATTAGACATGTCAGCAAAAAGAACAGACATTAGTCAATTGATAATGAAAGAATTTAAAAAATCAAGATCTGAGCTTAAAACTGAGATGAAAAAAATAAAAGGAGAAATAAGGACAGATATACAAGCACAATTAGACATGTTTGGGAACCATCCAGAAACTGTAACAAAGGATATATCAAAAATTAACAAAGATATACAAGAAATTCAGGACAAGATGATAAGATTAGGAAAAAAGGCAAAGGTCCTAGAAACCCACTTGGAACAAGAGGAGAACTATAAAGTTATAGAGGAATGAAGAATAAGATCAAAGTATCTCAAAATTAGAGGCCTAGGGGAACAAGCTAATGAGGATCTAACTACAAGAGTGATTCCTCCACTAGCAGAATTTATAGGTTGGGGAACTGAAAAGCTGGACCTGGAGATAAATAAACTCTATTGTATTTATTCCTGGATTGCAAAAAAGCCACGATCGAACTTCAGGAAGGGTGGAAGTGTGACTGGCTGGAGGGGAGAGGATTTCCACCACCACCCACCCTTCCCAAAGCCACGATCGGGCTCCCGATATTGGCTTCAGGGAGGGGGAAGGGTGGCTGGCTGGAGGGGGGAAGCTTTCCAGCCACTACCTGCTCTCCCCGAAGCTGTGATCGGGAGCCCAATTGCAGCTTCTGGGAGGGCGGGTGGTGGTGGGTAGACTTAGACGATGATTATATCCCAAACTGTATATTTTGACTTAAATTGGGAGGGGGGTCATCTTATACGCCCAGTCATCTTATACGCCAGAATATATGGTATGTAAACTCAAAATATGAATCAAAAGAAATATTCAAAGATAAAAAGGATTTTACCTCGGTGTAAAGATCAAGATGCAAGAAAAGAACATTCTGTTGGTGGGAGTCCATGTTCCACAAAAAATAAGGCACAGTACATGGAAGAATTACAGAGCAAAATTATGGAGTTTGACTATGAAAGTCATATTCTAATGGGGGATTGGAATGGGGTCCTGAATTTAGATATGGATAGATCATATAAAGGAACAACAAACCAAAACCATGGGAAGGTACCAAAAAAAATTAGATGACATGATGGAACAACTTATTCTGATGGACATATGGAGACATAAATACACGGATGAAAGGGATTATGCAGTCGTCCCTTCAGATTCGTGGGAGTTAGGTTCCATAGACCCCTGCAAATGTGAAAATTCCATGCATAAAGACTGCTCTCTTCGTCCCTCCTAAAGTGACCATGGGCCTCCAGAGGCCTCATAGTCGCCTCCCGCCTCCCTCTGCAGGTGACCACAGAGCCTCCGGAGGCCCTCTGGAGGCCTTGTAGTCACCTCCCCATGCCTCCCCACACCCTTCCCATGTGACCATGGGGCCTCCGGAGGCCCTCCGGAGGCCCCGTAGTTGCCTCCCCACACCTCCTACGCCCTCCCCAGGTGAGCACAGGGCCTCCAGAGGCCCTCTGGAAGCCTCATAGTCGCCTCCCCACAACTCCCCATGCCTCCCCATGCCCTCTCCAGGTGACCACAGGGCCTCCAGAGGCCATCCACACACCTAGTTGCCTCCACACACCTCCCCATGCCCTCCCCAGGCAACCACAGGGCCTCCAGAGACTCTCTGGAGGCCTCATAGTCGCCTCCCCATGTCCTCCCCAGGTGACAAAGGGGCCTCCAGAGGTCCTCTGGAGGCCTCATGGTCGACTCCCGACGCCTCCCCACGCCCTTCCTAGGTGACCACGGGGACTACAGAGGCCCTCTGGAGGCACCATAGTTGCCTTCCTACACCTCCCTCCCTCCTGAAAGTGGGCCCATCACCACTTTCCTTGGCCTCTCCTTGCGGCAAACTGTGAATATGCGGAACCACGAGTGTGGAGGCCACGAACGTTGAGGGAGGACTGTACTTTCTTTTTGGACTGCTTTAAATCATGGTCCAGGATAGATATGTTCCTAATCTCTAAGGAGTTAGTGAAAAGGGAGTAGATATATTACAGAAAATTATATCTCATCATTGTCCGGTCCAGTGAGACTAGAAATCTCAAATGTAAAGAAGCAAAATAATTGGAGGTTTAAAAACATTTTGCTTAAAGATGAAGCAGTAGTTCATATGATTAATAAGGAAATAAAATTCTCTTTTAAAGAAAACTTCAATAAGGGAACACCATTGGAAATGGTTTGGGACACTGGCAAAGCAGTCATAAGAGGTATTATAATGCAATAAGAATTTGGGATAAAGAAAAATAAAAAGGAAAAAGAAAAATAACTGATTGATGTAATTTCTATAAAAGAGGAAACAACATATGAAATAAGAAAGAAACTAAAATGTATAAGATTTAAGTTTTTTGAACAGGCAAATAAGCCAGGAAAATGGCTGTCATATAAACTAAGAGGGGCCAATCAAAAGCCCCTTTATTATAACAAAATCAAGCACTTTTCCTAAGGATTATTCTAGGGACAGACAGAAACTCTTCTGCAGCAGCTGTAAGAACTGAAATGGGCACTAATTCTATTTATAGTTTGACAGTAATCAAAGTTTTTAATTATTTGTTGAAAATATTGCAAATGGATTCAGCCAGATTAGCTAAATTATGCTTGCAAGAACAACTGGACCATTCCTTACATAATACTTGGATTTGTCCATTATCACAATTTATTTTGTCTTATGGTTTTCCATTTCTATATCTATTCTCTCTTAGACATCAGGCCCAATCATTGTTAAAACAAAGAGTTCTGTCTGGCTGGCAAAAAATAAGTCTTCCCTTAAAATAGAGAAGTATTTAAAAATAAGTCAGATTTATCACCATAGGAGAGCATTAACAAGAGCTAGGTTTAAACAATTTGACACTATGGTTAGATATGGTAGGTTTCATCAAATCCCATATCATGAATGAGAGATTATGTATTTGTGGAATAGAAGTAGAAGATATCACACATGTACTTCTAAACTGTCAGTAGTATGATACAGCAAGGTCTCAATATCTACTGATATTTCTGGTCAGAATAAAATACTGGGATTGAAATTCACAATAAACTTTTCTTTTACACGGTTTGAATAGGTATATTTCTATCAGAGTGGCCAAATTTATACTTAGTGCTGGTCAACTGAGGAAATGTTTTATGGAAGACAATGTTGTTGTCTGTAATGGTGGTGAATATATTTAAATTTACCATATATTCCAGTGTATAAGATGACTTTTTAACACTGGAAAATATCCTCAAAAGTCGGGGGTCATCTTATACACTGGGTATACAGTTTGCCTCACTCACCACCTGATCTCCTGCCTCTTCACTCCCTTTGCAAAGGGAGCGAAGATGAAGGAGACTGGGCGAGGTGTGGGTGACACAAAGCATGTACCGATACATTCGCCCCTCTCCTTGGCCTTCCGCCCCCTTGGGGAGGAATCAAAGGTGGAGGAGAGGGGCGAATGTAGAGGTTAGCCTCACACGCTGCCCATCTCCTGTGTCATCTCTCCCTTTGCAAAGGAAGCGAAGACGCAGGAGACCAGGTGGGGGGTGAGGCAAAGTGGGTAAATTTGCCCCTTTCCGCTGCCTTCACCCACTTTGGGGAGGAATTGAAGGCAGAGGACAGAGGTGAATGTAGCGGTTTGCAGCACACGCCGCCCATCTCCTGCCCCTTCACTCCCTTTGCAAAGGGAGTAAGTACACAGGAGACCAGGTGGGTGGTGAGGCAAAGTGGGTACATTCCCCCCTCTCCTCTGCCTTTCACCCCTTTGGGGAGGAATCGAAGGTAGAGGAGAGGGGTGAAGGTAGTGCTTAGCCTCACACGCGGCCCATCTCCTGCATCTTTGCTTCCTTCACAAAGGGAGCTAAGGTGCAGGAGACCGGGTGGGGGGGTGAGGCAAAATGGGTACATTCCCTGATCTTATCTGCCTTCGCCCCCTTGGGTGAGGAATCAAAGGCGGAGGAGAGAGGTGAATGTAGCGGTTTGCCTCACATGCCGCCATTCTCCTGCATCTTCACTCCCTTCACAAAGGGAGAAAAACAGGACATCGGGCAGAGGCAAAGTGGGTACATTCGCCCCTCTCCTCTGCCTTCGCCCCCTTTGGGGAGAAATCAAAGGTGAAGGAGAGGGGTGAAAGTAGCGGTTTGCCTCTCATGCTGCCTATCTCCTGCGTCTTCTCTCCCTTCACAAAGAGAGTGAAGATGCAGGAGACTGGGCGGGGAGTGAGACAAAGCGGGTACATTCCCCCCTCTCCTCTGCCTTCACCCCTTTTGGGGAGAAATTGAAGGTGGAGGAGAGAAGCAAATGTAGCAGTTTGCCTCACATGCAACCCATCTCCTGTGTCTTTGCTCCCTTTGCAAAGGAGCGAAGATGTTGGAGACCAGGTGCGGAGTGAGGCAAAGTGGGTACATTCCCTCCTCTCCTCCACCTTCGCCCCCTTTGGGGAGGAATTGAAGGTGGAAGAGAGGGGTGAATGTAGTGGTTTGCCTCACATGCCACCGGTCTCCTGCGTCTTCGCTCCCTTTGTGAAGGGAGCATAGACGCAGGACATGGGTGGCATGTGAGGTGGGGGTGAGGCAAAGTGGGTACATTCCCCCATCTCCTCCACCTTTTCCCCCTTGGGGGAGGAATCAAAGGTGGAGGAGAGAGGCAAATGTAGCGGTTTGCCTCACACACTGCCCTTCTCCTGCATCTTCGTTCCCTTCACAAAGGGAGCAAGACACAGGCAATTGGTTGGAGGCAAAACGGGTACATTCTCCCCTCTCCTCCACCTTCGCCCCCTTTGGAGAGGAATCAAAGGTGAAGGAGAGGGGTGAATGTACCTGCTTTGCCTCACATGCCGCCCATCTCCTGTGTCTTCTCTCCCTTCACAAAGGGAGTGAAGATGCAGGAGACTGGGCGGAGGTGAGGCAAAGCAGGTACAGTCACCCCTCTCCTCCACCTTCTCCCCCTTTGGGGAGGAATCAAAGGCAGAGGAGAGGGTCGAATGTAGCTGTTTGCCTCACACGCCACCCATCTCCTGTGTCTTTGCTCCAAAAGTGAGCTGTGTACAAAGACTTTAACCATCATTATATATGAAGAGCCTTACTAAGAGTGTGGAGTATATATAAAAGAAAGTTGTTATTGAGAATTCCTCTGTGGGTTTCCGACCAAAAGTCATTTTATAAAAAAGAAAATCCCTATAGGGTAAGATGACTAACATACAAGATGATTCTAAAAGAAAGAGGGGAGAAATATGAAATGAAAACACAAGAAGGGCTTAGGGAAGAAGGTTATTCCTGCCATTGGTTTCTCTATAGACAGCTTTTGGAAAAATTAAAAGTTGATGTCAAGTTGGAAGGAATTGCTATAGAAGAAACAGATTTTGATAAAATAATAAATCATTATAAGAAAAGATTAATTTCAAAAATCTATAATCTACTGTTGAAACTCAATTTAGAATCAGAAGGAATTAAAAGTTATACGATTAAATGGGCACAACAAATAGGACATGAAATCATGGTGGAAGAATGGGGAAAAGCTTGGATTATAAACATTTGTTTTATGAGGTCCTATGCTCTGAGGGAAAACTTTTACAAAATGATAAATATATGGCATATCACCCCAGAAAATTTAGCGAAGATATATAAAAATGTGCCCAACACTTGTTGGAAATGTGGAGAAACCAAAGGATCATATATGCATATTTGGTGGAACTGTAAGAAATCTAAGAAGTTTTGGAAGAAAATACACAATTTTATCATTAGAACCTAAAAAATAGATATTCCCCAACATCCAGAACTCTATTTATTAAACATGTTACACTACATACCACTATTAAAAAAATATGGTAAAATACTTTTATACATAGTAATTGCTGCAAAGGTGCTATTCGCTCAGAGATGGAAAGGGGAAAATATTCCGTCAAAAAATGAGTGGATCAGGAAATTGCAAGAATTTTATGAAATGGAGAGATTTTCAATAATTATAGATGATAACAAAACATGGAAAGATTTAGAAGGCTGGCAAGATATAATTAAATTAAATTAAATGTAGAAGAAGCAATTTAGATAAAACAATAAATAAATATATAACAGAGAAACAGGATAAACCGAGGTACAAATATTGGGGAAAATGAGGGGAAAGTTACTGTCAAAATATAAACTCCAGGAGAAAAAAGGGGGGGGGGAGGAAGGACGTGTTTTGTGTGCGTCGGTTTTAATGTAAAACAAAATTGTACTTTTATGTTTATGGTTTTTGTCTTTGTATTTTTTACTTTAAAAAGTGTTGTCTTTTATTTTTCATTTATTTTTATGTTTTGTTGTAATGTTTGGTTTGTTAATAACATTGCTATGTGTAATTTTAAAAAAACACAAAAAATGACAGGAAGCACAAAAACACACTTTAAATGTTTAAGTAACCCAGGGAGGGTCATAAAAAGTGTGTCACTTACTTGGATGTCCCAATCTCACCTGGAGGTGTTCTGGCAGGGACCTTCCATTAACATTGGGATCTTGCCAGCATAATGAGGCACCTTTTGGCTTGCAGGAGCATCCATGACAGAAGTAGAATGGGGGATCCATTGATGGCTTATCCCATCAATAAAAAGCAGTGCCGGCAGAACGGGTGCATAATGAGGGGGGAACAACGTCATCTGAAAAGGGAGCCCTTTCGCGATCTCTTGGCATTTGTGTAACATCACTTTTAATGTGTCTGATAATCTCCACAGTGATAAGGGGGTAGATTCAGGTTTTACTGGTATTACCAGCTGTCCTTTTTTGTTATCTGTCTCATATTCATGCTTTTACTCTGAGGAAAATGAAGAAGACTAAATGGCATGGGAATGTTCCTCTGAAATATTGCCTTCAACATCTGGTATTTGTTGGCAGTCTCATATCCAAGTACTAATCAAGACTGACCCTACTTGGCTTCCAAGATCAGATGGGATCTGATGCCATTAGAGTGCTTAGATTACATTATAAGTTATCCAGATTTGCCATCAAAGGTATCTTCACATATTATATCCCTACTATAGCTAAAGTTAATTATGACTGGATCCCACTGAAGTGAGATATGGTATTAATTGAATGTTACTTAAACAAAACTAAGTTTAATTGGATCAGCCAGTTGTTGGAGACTGGAGTGCTCCTCATTTGCAAAGAAAGGTTGTATCTAGTGAAGTTTTCTGTGAACATAAAATGGGCCCTCAGTATCAGCTAGGGTTTGGTTACAGAACCCCCTGTAGATATCAATCCCTGTGGATGTTCAAGTCCCATTATACAAATGGCATAGTAAAATGGCATCCCTTAGTTAAAATGGTGAACACAAAAGGCTTTTAGATTTGCTTTCTGAATATTTTTTGAACAGTGGTTGGTTGAATCTGTAGATTCAGAATCCATGTATACAGAGGGCCTATATATGAAAGAAAAGGTAATTTTCACCATTTCCTTCTCCCTCCTGTAGTCTTCACCACCCATGTGTTTTGGAGAGGCCACAAATCTCCTAGAGCACATTTCTAATGGACGTAGGAATAGGGTATCCAGGTCAGGATCATGCTAGGCATGGCTTTGGTTATCTGCAGTACTGGGTTCATGTAAGAACTTCAAGATCAGCTAACCTTATCCTGAACCTCCATTCATCTTCCATGAATTTCTTGGATTACCTGTGCAAACCTGGACTGGATTGACTTGCCTGTACCTGCTTCCTCTATGTTTCTCTCTCTCTCTCTCTCCATTTGTTGCATGCAGGCATAGGATGTTCACATGCTATAGCAAAATGAAGTAGTCCCATCATCAACTGTGAGAGCCAGTGTGGTGTAGTGGTTTGAGTGTTGGTCGATGACTATGGAGACCAGGGTTCAAATCCCTGTTCAGCGATGGAAACACTCTTGGGCAAGTCACACTGTCTCAGCCTCAGAGGGAGGCAAAGGAAAAATGCCTCTGACTCAGGTCCTTACTGCACTTTGAATTAAAGCAGAAAAGCAACAGGAACAAAGCATAATGCTGACACCATGCAGTAAGGCAGCAGGAAAGATGGAACGTTCCTGCTGCTTTGCTGCTTTAATTCAGAGTGTGGTAGAGGCAGGCAAAAGCAAAGTCCCTTTGAAGAAATATTACCAGGAAAACTCTATGATAAGTTCATCTTAGGTTTGCATAAGTTAGAAATGACCTGAAGGCACTCAACAACACCATCATCAATTATATTTTGAAATTGGCTTTAGGCTATTATTTCCTTTTCAACACAGAAGCAATGGCATACAGACAATACTTGTAAAGATCATTATTGAACATCATGGAGTTAATTGCTACAGATGAACAGGTTTCATTGGGTACCTAAAACCTGGTCCCATCTATAGAGGAAGCATCAAATCAGTGGGATTTGCAAAAGTGCTAGCTTCCTAAGTGCCTTTGATTCAGTGCATTTATTCTAACTTGGAGTAGTAATTGGATATAGGCTGTTCTTTCCTTTTTAAAACAGAAGCTGCAGCAACTAGATTTTTGTGGATTTAGAAAGACCAGGCTAAAGCTTCAGGATCATGGTAACTGAAGTCCAGCCACATAGGGAAACAGAGTACTTAGCACAAATCCAAGCCAAGACAACAATGGCATTTGCTCTGGTAGAATGTGTTTCATACACCCTGAGAAACTGTAAAGGCTGGGCTAAAACCTCAGGATCATGGTAGTTGCAGTCCAACCAGAGAGGGAAAACAAAGCACACAGCAGATTCAGTCCAAAACTGATTTTGTCATGCTTTGGTCAGCATCTGGAACACCGATCTTACCAAGGCTATCGACACAATCGCTCCCAAGCGTCCTTTCCAGCCCACCTCTAATCGTAAGCCCTGGTACACAGAGGAGCTTAGGAGGATGAAGTGAACTGGACAACGGCTATAGTGCAAATGGCGGAAGACTCTACTCTTATCCGACAGAACTCGCCATAGGAAGCATCTTGATTCCTATTGGGAGGCAATGCGTATAGCACAGAGATCCTTCTGCTCTGCACGTATTGCGTCTGCAGAGTAACGTCCAGTAGAGCTGTTTAAGGTGGTGGGGGAGATGACGCAGGTTCCTCCTGGGCCAACCCCCCTACTTAACCTGACGACAGACTGCTGTGATGCGTTTAACATCTACTTTGCAGATAAAATCTCTTGGATAAGAGCCGACTTGGATGCCAATGTTCTGACAGAATCCAGAGACGAGGCATTCAACAACTCCGTTGATGTGATTTTACTGGATCAGTTTCAATCTGTGAGTGCCGATGACGTGGACAAACTCCTTGGAAGAGTGAGAAAGACGACTTGCCCTCTTGATCTTTGTCCATCTTGGCTGGTCACCCGGGGCGGGGACACATTGAGAGTATTCCTACAGGATACAATCAATGTATCCTTCAAGGAAGGTATAGTACCATTCTGTTTAAAGGAGGCGGTGGTTAAGCCACTCCTGAACAAACCTTTCCTGGACCCTTTGGACAGGAACAACTATTCACTAGTGCCCTTGCTACTTTTTTTTTTAAGCAAGGTGATCAAGAGGGCAGTTGCTTCCCAACTCCAAACCGACTTGGATGAAACCGATTATCTTGATCCATTTCAAACCGGCTTCAGGACAGGATATGGAGTTGAGACTGCCATGGTCGCTCTAATTGACAACCTCTGCTTGAGTATCAACAGGGGTAATGTGACCCTGCTGGTACTCTTGGACCTCTCAGCGGCCTTTGACACTATAGATTACTCCATCCTCTTGGATCGCCTGAGAGAGTTAGGAATTGGAGGCACTGCTCTGCTATGGTTCCGTTCCTTTCTCTCAGGCAGATCCCAGAGGGTAAGGCTTGAGGACAGTTGCTCTTCTAGAATTGAGCTTAATTGCAGCATCCCTCAGGGTACCATCCTGTTTCTGATGCTATTTAACATTTATATGAAGCCACTGAGAGAGATCATCCAGAGGCATGGAGCTCGATGTCATCAGTATGCTGATGGCACTCAGATATATTTCTCCATGACCAGATCATCGGCTCAGGCTTCAGATGGTGTCTCTCTTCTCAACAACTGTCTCAGAGTAGTAATGGATTGGATGAGGGAAAACAGATTGAGACTAAATCCAGATAAAACAGAGGTACTGATAGTCACAGAACTGAAACCAGGTCTTGGAATACAACTTCCAGTCCTGGATGGCATCACACTCTCCTCTAAGGACTGTTTGCAGTCTGGGGCTACTCCTAGATTCGTTGCTTCACATGACTAGTCAGGTGAGCACGACAGTTAGGAGTGTCTGTTATCAGCTTCGGCTGATACGCCAGCTGTGCACTTACCTGAATACAAGGGATCTGGAAACTGTGGTGCAGGCTTTGGTAACCTCACGTCTGGATTACTGTAATTCACTCTACATGGGGCTACCCTTGTTCCTAACACGGAAACTTCAATTGGTAAAAAATATGGCAGCCATGTTAATTACGGGTACATCTAGGAGAGAACATATAACACCTGTGCTTAAATCTCTTCACTGGCTGCCAATTAGTTTCTGGGCACAGTACAAGTTGTTGGTTTTAACCCTTAAAGCCCTACATGGCTTGGGTCCATCTTATCTTCGGGATCGTCTCATCCTATATGATCCCCCCCGAACACTTCGGTCCTCTGGGAGGAACCTGCTGCAGCCTATGAAAACTAGGCTATTGCAGACCTCCCAGAGGGCCTTCTCTTCTATGGCTCCCAGACTATGGAATGGCCTGCCAGACGAGATCTGTCTTATCACTACTCTTGATAGCTTCAAGAAAGCGTTAAAGACAGATCTCTTCTGGCAGGGTTCCCAAAATAACTTCCCAGCTCAAGTGGAGTTGATTGCCTACCCACCCCTCTGCCGCTATTGCCATTTTTTTTTTTTGGCTGTAATTTGTATATTGTATTGTACTTTATGTTTGTTTTAATTCTCCACCAGTTTAATTTAGTTTTATGGGGTGGGAGGGTTAGGATAGGGAAGGATTGTTTTAACTTGCTGTTCTTTTAATCCTGTTGTACGCCACCCTGGTTGCCGAGCAGAGGAGAGGGTTAAAAATAAAAATTTATTATTATTATTATTATAAAACACCTCTCCATTGATGCCCCCTTGTCGTAGGAGAGAGGCTTGCGTACCCTAATGATTTTTGAGCTATGCTGGAGGTGGCATAATAGCCACTGGTAGGGTCTCCCATGCCAGACAGGTCAAAACCGAAGGGTCTGACAAAGAGCATCAAAGGGCAGGATGGGCTCTCTAGCCTTATGGCAACTATCCTAGGAGAAGGAAAACTCTAATCCCAAACCCGGGCAGATGGTGCTTGTCCAACTCTGTAAGGTCAACCATCTAAGAGAAGGAAACTCTAATCAAACCTACGACCTGAGGACCTCACTGCTACCGTCCATGCTTGCAAGGCCAGCAGATGAACCTTTGGTTTAAACAGTGAGGTCAGTTCTGTGCACTCTGCACTCCACCAGAAAAATCCATTGCACAGGTTCGAAGGGTAAATCCAATTACAAAAAAGCCCTGTAGCGATAGTCAAGGGACGAAACGGCAGGTGTAAAGATACATTAGAAGCCGCAGACCCAACCCTGCATGCAGGTGGTTCAGGACTTTGGTCGCTTGAGGCTGACCCGGAAGATGACAGTCTTGTTCGGCAGCATCCTGAATGACCAAGCAGCCTTTTTTAAGGAGAGCACTGCTTGCTCCATATGGAGAGGGGCCTAGAAAAGGTGGCCTAATGAAAGCTCACCCCCAACTACCTGGTTGGCTAGCCACGGCCAACGGGAATCTTCTGATGTGGTCAAACCAAGGCAAAGAAACAAAGGCTCACACCGACCTCCAAAGGTGTAAATAAACTGACGCTTCCATGCTGGAACTTCAGAACCATGCAAGACTCTGCAGATAGTGGACAGCCTGAGCGTCATTCTGCTCTGATAGCCCATGAACTTTCACGGCTTAATGTTGACATCGCCACTCTTAGGGAAGTTTGTCTCCATGAGAAAGGCAGCCTTAAAGAACACGGCGCCAGCTACACACTTTACTGGTCTGGCAAACCGAAAACCAAAAAAACATCTTTCAGGAGTAGGCTTTATGATTAAAAACTCTATTGCGTCCAAACTTGAAACCTTGTCAACAGGACATTCCGATCACATTATTTCCTTACACCTCCCACGTGTTGTTCTCTTTAGTATATATGCCCCAACTATGCAAGCTGACCCTGTAGAGAAAGACAAATTCTACACAAACCTACGACAACTCATACAAAAAGTCCCTGTAGAAGATAAAATTATTATCCTTGGTGACTTCAATGCCAGAGGAGGAAAACAACTCCAAAGCCTGGAAAGGTGTCTTAGGCAAGAATGGCGTTGGAAAATTTCAATGATAATGAACACCACCTGCTAGAGTTCTGTGCAGAACAACAGCTGACTATTACAAACACAATCTTTCAGCAGAAAGATAGGTTGAAGACAACCTGGATGCATCCCCGATCCAAACATTGGCACCTCATTGACTATGTTCTAGTCCACCAGAGAAACATCCGCGATGTCCGTCATACTCGTGTGATGCCCAGTGCAGATTGCCAGACAGATCATCACCTCGTAAGATGTAAACAAAATTTCATCTTAAGTTCAAACCTAAGAGGGGTGGCATCTTAAAAAAAAGACTCCAAGTCAACAATCTTCAACAAGCTACCACGAGAGACAAATTCCAGACAAACCTGCAAACAAAACTTGAAGACCATCTTACAGATCCTTCTCCTACAGTGCTTTGGCAACATATCAAAAACAGTATCCTACAGTCTGTGGAAGAATCCCTTGGTTTCTCCCACAAGAAAAATCAAGACTGGTTTGATGAAAAAAACCAAGAGATCCAAGAGCTGTTGGCAAAGAAGAGAACTGCTCACCAGGCATACCTTGCCCAGCCAAGTTGCCATGTAAGAAAAGCAGCTTTCAGTCTCACCGATAGCAAACTTCAACAAAAACTCCGAGACATGCAGAACAAGTGGTGGATCAATATAGCAGAAAAGACACAAAGCTGTGCAGATCTGGGTGAGTCCAGAGGATTTTATGAAGCTCTTAAGGCAGTGTTTGGACCTACTTATCAGGTCCAAAATTCATTACACAGTACAGATGGTCAAACATTAATTCCTGATAAAGCCTCCATCCTGAGTCGATGGGCTGAACATTTTCAAGGTCTCTTTCTTGCCAACCGAGCAGTCCAAGGCTCAGCTATCCAACATATGATACAAAAACCAATGAAAAATGTATTGGACATAGCTCCCACTTTGTAAGAGACCCTTAAGGCCATACAGCAGATGAAAAATGGCAAGGCAGCTGGGATCGATAGAATCCCACCTGAAGTTTGGAAACACGGAGGTCATGTACTCCATGATAAATTCCACAAACTCCTTGTAAATTGCTGGGAAAAGGGGGAACTGCCATCAGATCTCCGAGATGCAGTCATCTTCACCCTGTACAAAAAAAAAAAAGGAGCAAAATCCAATTGCTCAAACTATCAAGGCATAACACTGCTCTCTATTGCTGGAAAAATCCTTGCAAGGATACTCCTGAACAGATTAGCTCCTGCCATTGCAGAAGAAGTTCTTCCTGAAGGCAATGTGGCTTCAGAGCCAATAGTACTACAGATATGTTATTTGCCCTTAGACAATTGCAAGAGAAATGTAGAGAGCAGAACAAGGGTCTCTATGTAACATTTGTTGACCTCACCAAAGCCTTAGACACTGTGAGTAGAAAAGGTCTGTGGCAGATCGTGGAAAGACTAGGATGTCCCCCCAAATTCCTTAAAATGATTATCATGCTACACAAGGGCCAGCGTGGTCAAGTCAGATATGGCAATGCTCTTTCAGAGCCCTTTCCAATAAGTAATGGAGTGAAGCAAGTTTGTGTTCTTGCTCCAACTTTATTTACAATCTTCTTCAGGGTGATGTTCCAAAGGGCTGTGGCAGAGCTTGAAGAAGAAGACAGCATCTATATACGTTACCGTACTGATGGTAGCTTGTTTAACTTAAGCCGGCTGTGGGTCTAAACTATCTAGTCTGAACTATCTAGTCCGTGAGCTGCTCTTCACTGATGATGATGCCCTTGTTGCCCACACAGAAGCAGCTCTGCAGCACCTAACATCCTGCTTTGCAACACCTGCAGAGCTGTTTGGGCTGGAAATCAATCTGAAGAAAATGGAAGTTCTTTACCAGCCTGCACCACAGGACGAACACCATCATCCCCACATTGCCATCAGCAACTCTGTGCTTAAGTCCGTTCAGCAGTTCACCTACCTGGGAAGCATCATCTCCTCAGATGCCAAGATTGACAAAGAGATCGATCACAAATTAGCAAAGGCATATAGCGCATTTGGAAGACTTTACAAAAGAGTCTGGAGTAATAAATACCTGAGGCGAAGCACAAAAATCAGTGTGTATGGAGCCATTGTACTGTCTATTCTCCTTTATGGATCTGAAACATGGGTCATCTATTGCCACCACTTACGACTCCTTGAACGCTTTCATCAGCACTGTTTAAGCACAATCCTAAATATACACTGGACTGAGTATGTGACGAATGTTGCTGTCTTTGATCAAGCAGGGATCACCAGCATTGAGGCCATGATATTGAGAACACAGCTGTGCTGGGCAGGGCACGTTTCTAGGATGGAGGAGCATCGCCTCCCAAAAATAGTACTCTATTGTGAACTCACCATGGGTCAGCGTAAGAGGGGCTCTCCAAAAAAGTGATACAAGGACTCCCTGAAACAACATCTCAGGCTCGGCCAAATTGATCACCAACAATGGTCCGCCCTGGCCTCACATCAGGAGGCTTGGAGATGCACTATCCACAATGCTGCAGCCTTATTTGAGACCTCACGCCAAACAAGTCTTGAAGAGAAATGACAACGCAGAAAGAATCACAACCCAGAAACATCATCCAAGGAGACCTTCTGCTGTGCTTTCTTCAACCGGACTTGTTTATCTCGGATTGGCCTTTTTAGTCATCAGCGCGCTTGTAGAAAGCATGAGATGAGTCCTTCCTGAATCTTCATTTGCGAAGAAAAGCCAGAAAGATTGTAAAACAACAATTGCATTTTTTCTGCCATTTGATTCACACAAACCTCGCCTCAGGAAGTTGCAGTCCAAGCAATACATGCAATTGATCCATCTATCATCATCATTCCTGGCTTGCCCATTCCATACCACATAGCTCATTTACTACACAAAATCTCTCCAAATTGTCTCATTTTCTTTTCTGTGCCCGAACATCCCCTGTTAAAAAAAAAAAAAACATGTAAAATTAAGACATAAAACACAAATTCCTGGTCTCCTCTCTCACCCACCTGACAACATTCTTCTTGATTGAGCCCTGAGCTCTCTCCCCAAACAAATAATAGTTTTCCCCCCCTCTTTAGTAGCACACATTTTCCTTTCTTCCACATCCATCTGGTTAAAAACAAAAATAATATATGGAAACAATACTAAATACATTTTTTTAAAAAATATTCATTTTCCTTCCCCCTAAAGCATTAACTTAATAAATATCTAGTCTCTCAGTCTCTTCCCTCTGTCACAAGAGGTAAACTTCTTTCTGTCTCCAATTAGCTACTACTTCCCCATTGCCATCCCAGTTCCCACAGCCCAGCAAAACTGCTTTCTTCGTTTCCATTTATTTCTGTATTTGTTTAACAGCCCACCCCATTCCCTTAATAAAATGAACAATAGTAATTGAATATATGGGTCTCCCCAGTCCTCTTGACCTCTATTTCATCTATCCATTTATCCATCAATCTATTTATAATCTGTGTTCTTCCCAAATTGGGACTCAAGAGACCTTACAAAATAGAACAAGTCACAAATAAAAACACATGTGTTTAAAAACATGCAAACCATTACGATTAAAACAGTATTTAGCAATAGAATTAAAACCATTTAAAAGCTTACTTTAAAACAAAGATAAGCACCATGGCACACTAAAGCATCTCTTTCTTGTAAAATAATCAGAACTTAAAGTCTAGTGGAATCAGAGTCATCAGTCACCAGAAAGACAACAAAGAAATAATCTATCCTAACTTCTCTGGAAAGGGAGTTCCTGAGTCTGAGAACTTTCACAGAGAAGACTGCCTTCTGCATTCACAACAAATGGGCCTGTGAAGATGGTAGAATCAGGAGAAAGACATTCCTCAAAGATTTTTCATCTGACAGAGCCAGGATGGTATAGTGGCTTGCAAACTTTGAGTAAGTCATACTCTCTCAGCTTCAGAGAAACGCAAAGGCAAAATGCCTGTGAACAAATCTTGCCAAGAAAACTCTATGGTGTCATCTATAGAGAGAGAGTAAAAAAAAAAAAAAAAAAAAAAAGCTCAAACTATTTGCCCAGATTACTAAAGGTCCTCACGCATACCCTTGAAATGTGTGATAAGCGCTATCACAATTTTTCCCAATCTTTTTGAAAAGAAGTGATATATTTGGAAAAAAAATGTGCACAATAAGACACCTGTACAACCAATTCATAAACAGTCAGGTGTACAACCAATTTGCAAAAGGGGACAGGCTTGCAATGCTGGAGCCACCATTGTAGTGGTAAGAAGACAGAGAAGCACACTCCTTTGCCGTGCGGCTGTGGGAGGGGAGGGACACGGCCACCTCACTGCAGGGTCTTTGGGCCTTTGGCCCACCCTACCCCACTGTGCTGTGGACTCTGGCCATAGAGGAGTGGCTTGGGAGTGGCACAGCAGTGTTTTTGTTGTTGTTGGGCCTTTGCCCCCCCCCCTTTTCTGCCGCAG
The DNA here is from genome assembly GCA_030847615.1 of Gambelia wislizenii. Taxonomy (NCBI): domain Eukaryota; kingdom Metazoa; phylum Chordata; class Lepidosauria; order Squamata; family Crotaphytidae; genus Gambelia; species Gambelia wislizenii. Next base: position 187,716,057 of record JAUMIR010000003.1, on the reverse strand, counting down.
ACTCTGGCCCTAGAGGCCTTGGGAGCAGTGTGGCTATGTGAACCACTGCACCACTCCCGAGGCCTCTAGGACCAGCGTCTGCAACACAGGGTTTGTGTGACCGAAAGCCCAATGACAGCCTTGGGAGCAGTGCAGCAGTGTTGTTGCTGTCATTGGGCCTTTGCCCCCCCTTCTGAGCCATGGACTCTGGCTCTAGAAGCCTTGGGGTGGTGTGGCTGTGTGAACCACTGAGCGGCTCCCAAGGCCTCTAGGGCCAGTGCCCACAGCGCAGGGGTGTGTGGCCAAAGGCCCAACAACAGCCTTAGGAGTGGGGCAGTGGCATTGTTGTGTCATTGGGCCTTTGGCTGTCCTCCCCCCATGTTGCGGACTCCAGAAAACCTTTCTAGCTTCCAGCCCCACAGTTTTTTTTTTTAACTTTGGGGTTTGATTTGAGAGGAAATTTTTGTTCCTGAATGGGCCAAAAATGCCTTAAAAATGCAGCGTTTCCCCCCTAGTCTTGGGAAGCCCCGAAACCTCCCCAAAACAGCAGCAGCATTGTTCCTGTCATTGGGCCTAAGCTGATATTTTCCAGACTTAATTCTTCCATCTAGCTGACCCTCATGATAGGTTCACCTTCACAGTTATCATAATCTGGAGACGACTTGAAGACACACAGCAACAAGGCTCCTATGGAAACATATGGTCTGCAGATAGCTGCACTTGAGTGATATACAGCTTTATAGGTCATAACCAGCACTTTGAATTATGCTTGTAAACAGGTTGCTAGCCAGTGGGGCTGTTGCAATGAGGGAGTTTTAGGAATATAACTAGCTCAAGTTTTAACAATCTGGCTGCAGTTTTTTGAACCAGTTGAAGTTTTCAACCACTCATCAAGGCCATTCCCATGTAGACCATATTGCAATAATCCAATTGGGATATAATTAATACATATGCCACCATGGCCAGACACTTGGCTAGCCGAGAGAGCTTTGCTGAAGGTTTGCATACACTTCACATTTCCCACCCAAAGCTGAACCATGAGAACAATTTAACAAGAAGAAGAAGAAGAAGAAGAAGAAGAAGAAGAAGAAGAAGAAGAAGAAGAAGTTGTTATTTATTACCTGCCTCTCCCCTCAGGATCAGGGCAGAGTACAACATCACAATACATAACATACAATTCAGTACAATTCAAGCAAGTTATACATTACAATACAATCCAAGCAGGTTATACAATCATTATACAAGTCAGAAATCAATACAGACTAACATTGCAGACAATTACAAACACTGCAGACAATTACAAACAGCTGTACAGTGCAGACAATATAACTGCCAGTAGATGGCGTTGCCAGACACTTGGCCAGCAGAGAGAGCTTTGCTGAAAGTGTGCATATGCTTCACATTTCCCACCCAAAGCTGAGCCATGAGAACAATTGACTTATTAACATGCCTCCTGCTTGAGACTGACAAATGAAAATTAAAATTGTCTCCCCTTAATTTTTGATCATAAAAATATTCATGCAATTCAAAGCCCTTCTGTAGATTAATTCACAACTACTACTGTTGATTTACACCCAATATACTAGCCACACTCCTAGGATCCGAAGCAAAGCATCAGGAAGGTTCCATCTTTCCTGCTCCCTTCCTGCTTGATGTCAGTGTCCTTCCAGCATATTTTCATTCCAGTCCCTCGGAGGTCTGAGCTAAAACCACACCTTTTTGCAAATGGTTTTTTTCTGGTTAGTAAAAAGGCACTGTTTTACCTTGGTCCCTCATGACATCATGCGAGAAGGCAGCAGGAAAGATAAAACATCCCTGCTGCTTTACTGCTTTTCTTAGGAGTGAGGTAATGCTCATAGGTGAGTACACTAAAGATACTTAAGTATGTTCCTACAAAGGAAATGTGTGAAGAGAAACAACCAGTTTGGAAACTAGGAAAGTGAATACTGACATACTTCATTTTCACATGGCAAATGGAAAATGTGTGTCAAATGGAACATGACACACAAGTTTTTGTCACTGCAAGATGTTAAAGTGATCCTGCACATTTGACACTTAAAAATTTCCATAAAACAGACAAGAATGAAAATATATGATTATTGTTACTACACTGCATGGACTAGTGAAAGTAGTAGCATTTGATTGGTTGTTTGTGCCTTTGTCATAACATGGGTTATACTTTTGAGTTTCCTGTGTATCTGTGAGCTTATAAATGAAAAAGTTTGGTGCAAACATAGAGCTGGAAGAGACCACAAGGACCATCCAGTCCAACCTCCTGACATGCAAGAATGCACAATCAGATCATTCCAACAGATGGCCATCCAGCCTCTGTTTAAAAACCTCCAAAGAAGGAGACTCCACCACACTATGGTCCTGTCTACACGATTTAAATAATACGTACAGCATGCAGAAGTTCGCACTTCGGTACAAACGGCTGTTCGGATGCACACAAATGCAAAAGAGGGGGGCAGTTTTCCACCCTGAAATACACACACGCGGCATTTGGGAGGGAAAGCGGATCACGAAGAGAAATCCGTACACCGTTCGGATGGCTGACGGCTCTGTACAGTCCGTTCGCACACATACAAACAGGGTAATCTGATTGGCTGGCCGAGTAGAGGGGACGGGGCTAGCACGGAGGGGAATTGGGAGCAGCCACCATGTTGGTTTCCCGGCTAGCAAGCATCCAGTAAGTCCGTGAATGTATATGTTTATTTATTTTTATTTTATATTGTAAATATGGAAAACCGACTGTCCGCAAACCAGGAACCTTTAAAAAGGATTTAAAACTGCCACTTGGCTTGCTCGCTCCAGCCAGCTTCGAGAAGAGGGAGTCATACGGAGTTTAGGGGGGTTAAAAATCGTATAGCCAGTTCGTGTGCATACGAACGACAGGCTGTTTGTATTTTTTGCCCCCCAGACGGATTTTTTTATGATCGTATAGCCGCACCCTACAAGGCAGTGTTTTCCACTTCCAAGCAGCTCTTACTGCCAGGAAGTTCTTCCTAATGTTTAGGTGGAATCTCTTGTCCTATAGTTTGAACCCATTGCTCTGTGTCCTAGTCTCCGGAGCAGCAGAAAACAAGCTTGCTCCGTCCTCAGTATGACATTCCTTCAAATATTTAAACATGGCTATCATGTCCCCTCTTAATCTTCTCTTCTCCAGACAAAACATTCCCAGCTCCCTAAGCTTCTCCTCATAGGGTATGTCTTCCAGACCTCCCACCATCCTGGTCACCCTCCTCTGGACACTTTCCAGATTCTCAATATCCTTCCTTAATTGTGGTGCCCAATTGTGGTCAGGTGAGGTCTGACCAAAGCAAAATAGAGTGCCACCATTACTTCACTTGCTCTAGACACTATACTCCTATTAATACAGCCTAGAATCACATTGGCTTTTTTCGCTGCTGAATCACACTGCTGACTCATGTTCAGCTTGTGGTCCACTACGATTCCTAAATCCCTTTCACATGTACTGCCATCAAGCCAGGTGTCACCCATCCTATATTTGTCCATTTCATTTTTACTGCTCAAATGTAGTATCCTACATTGCTCCCTGTTGAAATTAATTTTGTTACTTTTGGCCTAGCTTTCTAATCTGTTAAGGTCATTTTGAATTCTAATCCTGTCCTCTGGGGTATTAGCTACCCCTCCTATTTTGCTGTCATCTGCAAACTTGATAAGGATATCCTCTATTCTCTCATTGAAGTCATTGATAAAGATGTTGAATAGCACTGGGCCCAGGACAGAACCTGTGGCACCCCACTAGTCACTTCTCTCCAGGATGAAGAGGAGCCATTGATGATTACCCTTTGGGTTTGTTCAGTCAACGAATTAGAAATCCACCTAACAGTTGCATTGTCTAGCCCACAGGTTACTAACTTTTTTGCAAAAATATCATGGGGGACCTTGTCAAAAGCCTTACTGCAATCAAGATACACTACATCCACAGCATTCCCTTCATCTATCAAGTTTGTAACTCTATCAAAAAAAAGATATGAGATTAGTCTGACACGACTTGTTTTTGAGAAATCCATTTTGACTTTTAGTGATCATGACATTCCTTTCTAAGTGCTTACAGACTGTCTGTTTAATGGTCTGCTCTAGAATCTTTCCTAGTATTGATGTCAGGCTGACTGGGCTGTAATTATTTGGGTCTTCTTCCCCCACCTTTTTTTTTTTAAAGATGGGAACAAAATTTGCCCCCTTCCAGTCTGCTGGGACCTCTCCTGTTCTCCAGGATTTCTCAAAGATTATTGACAGTGGTTCTGAGATTACTTCTGCCAGTTCTTTTAATACCCTTGGATGAAATTAATCTGGCCCTGGAGACTTGAACTCATTTATACTGGACTACCTACTTACCGAATCTGTGCTGTATTTCCCTTACAGCACCATCTGCTCCATTTCCCCAGGTTGAGCACTGTTTCCCCTTTGGGAGAAGACTGAAGCAAAGAAGGTGTTAAGTAGTTCTGGTTTTTCTTTGTCCTCTGTTAGTCTTTCGCCATCTTCTCCACACAGTGGCCCCTACCATTCCTTGTTTTTCCTTTTGCTATGGACATAACAAAAAAAGAACCCTTTTTATTGTTTTTCACCTCTCTAGCAAGCCTGACCTCCATCTGTGCTTTAGCTTTTCCCTTTATATGAGCTGGCTAATTGTTTGAATTCTTCTTTGGTGATTTCCCTCTTTTTCCATTACTTGCACATGCCCTTTTTAAGTTTTAGCTCAGTTGAGAGTTCTTTCGACATCCATCCTGGTTTCTTTAGACACCTCTCCCTTTTCCTCCTCTTTGGAACTGTTTTAAGTGGTGCCTTCAATATCTCACTTTTTAGAAACTCCTATCCTTCATGAACTCCCTTCTTTTTTAGTGTTCCTTATCATGGGATCACCCCCAGTAATTCCCTAATTTTTGTGAAATCAGCTTTCTTAAAGCCTAGAATGCATGTCTGACTATGCTTGGCTTCCCATTTTCTCTGTATCACAAACTCCAGGAGAATATGGTCACTCTCCCCTAAGGATCCCACCACTTCCACACCATTAACCAGATCATCCACATTGGTTAGGATCAGATTTAAAATAGCTGATCCCCTTGTTTCCTCTTCCACCTTCTGGACAATGAATAGTCTATTTCTTTGAAATAGGCTATACCCCTCTATTCCTACATTCTAATCATGAGACTCAACCCACCATGTTTCAGTGATGCCAGTGGTATCATATTTGATTTGCTATGCTAAGAGTTCAAGTTCATCCTGTTTATTTCCCATGCTCTGTGCATTAGTATAGAGACATCTAAGACTATGGGCCACTTCCCCTATCTGCCTTTTAAAGGGTTTATTCCTCCCATTAATGGGTTGTTGTGCTATTTGCCTTGTTCTCTGTATAACATTTTGGCTATTATCTCTAGCACTCAGTGAGCTCCTGCCTTCAAGAGTATTGTCTCCCTCCCCCATACAACTCAATTTAAAAACCTCCTGATGAGATATTTCAGATTCTTAGCAAAAACATTCTTGACAACTGCTGTGAGGTGCAACCCATCCCATATATATTTTTTTACATTTTAAAATATGTATTTATCAATATGTAATTACACAATAAAAACCAATATGAAACCACCAAACTTAATGAAGCAACACACACCAGATGACACACAGGGCACCATTCATTGGTGGAGGGACACAACATTTGTTCGTAGGTGGACATATATTACTTTCTTAGTAATATTTGTTTTTACTTACTGTTTTTTTTCCCTCTTTTCTTTCTCTTTTCTTTTCTTTTTCATTTTCTTGCCTGGGGATTTCTCCTCCCCCTTTCTGGTTTTGTGAGTGTTTTGTGCAAAATATAAAAAGTACAGAGAGAGAAAGAGAGAGAGAGAGAAGACCACTTGGTATTTCAGGGCTGGTCTATATGGACAATTTCCCCTGTCTTTGCAGTCCTAATGACAGAGGGCTTTTGCCCTGTTTTGCCCCCCAAGCAGTCCTAACAATCCCTGGGCAAAAATGGGTCTAAGATGGAGAGAGAGATGAGGTAGGGCCTGATAAGACATCTTAAAATAGAACCTGTTAAAATCTGCTCTGCAAAAAATGGACTCAGCCCCATATGACCACAAGAGCCTATTCTAGCATGTTGACCCATAACTGCAGCTGCCCTCTGCCTTGCTCTTCTGTAGCCAGGAAGGGGGCCCACAGTACATGGTTACATGAAGGGGGCCTTGCTCATGTGCTGCAGGCCCCCTTCCTGATGTTAGAGAGTGTGACACACAGGGCAGCAATGGTGGCTGCAGGGATGTTACAGTGTTCTCATCTGAACTCTGACCCATTTCATGTTGGTAATGGGGGAGCAATGGACCAGATCCACCAGCAGAATAAATGAGCCCTCAGACTCACACCAGAGGGAGCATTGCTCATTAAGGTTGGAGTATTCTCAATAGGCTGGCTTGCCACGCTGTGACATCATGACTTAACAAATATATTAGCAATGGTGAATTTCTCCTCATATTCCTATTCAAAACACATGTGTCAGAAAAGTACTCGGAATGGTTGCATATTTCTTTTCAGATATGTGTATCACTTTGTTATACTTATGCAACTGTCAGTAAGCCCCTTTGAACTGACTGGGGCTTACACTTGAGTAGACAGGAAAATTCTTGCAGTGTAAGGTACTTTTGTTGGGGTTTGTGCATGTGTATGTGATGGTACATGAGGGGCTTTGTACAGGTCTGTAAGATTAACTAAACATAATGGCTGAGGATTACTGCTCAACGTAGGGCTGTGAAATCTACATCAAAAAGCATCTTTCTGTAGCTGTAGAAATCATTTTACTGACAAGCCTTTGAAAACTCATTTTGAAAGGTATTTTTCAGTGGTTCACACATCCTGTAGCTCATCATAATGTGAAATGGTATTTAATGTAAAAATCTGCTTTCAGGCGACCAGAGCTCTAACATGTTGATGGTGTGCATCTGTCTGAAGAGGGGAATAATTTGTTCCTGGGAAACTTGCAGGAGGTGTTGAGAGACGCATTGGCTGGCTTGGTGGGGGGAAGGGACTAAGCAGACGCTTGTCCCTTGCTAGTGGCAGGTATCAGGGTGGTGCGAAAGATCAGTTGGTGTACACCTTGGTACCCCCTAGTGTTGAAGGGCTGGTCTCTGAAATGACCTCTTTCAGTCCTGGGTCCTGGGGGTTGTGAAGGAGCCGGGGCTAATGTGGGGAGTTCACTCTCTTTTATAGGGTCCTGGGGCTAAGAAGGGAGTGCCTCAGGTTACCTTCCAGTTAAAACCGGCCGGGGTGAGCAACCCAACAATGTTGGATTGCCCTTGGGGTCAGGTGTGAAGCCCATGGGTGGCTGAGGAGGTGGTCATAGGTTGTCACCTGGACTCAGCCAGACCCACATCAAGTTGCTCCCCCCTCCTAGGTTTTCTCCCAGGTACAATTCATTAATTAAGTTATAGGTCAAATAAAGTGGCCCTGCTTAAACCCATCTCGATGTTTGGCTCATTATTTCTGGGTTGGTCATCAAAACTCATTTTGAAAGGTATTTTTCAGTGGTTCTTATATCCTGTAGCTCATCCTAATGTGAAATGATATTTAACATAAAAATCTACTTTGTGGGCTTTTTGGATGGGTGGGAAGGGATAATTTTTTTCTAAGAACTGTAAGGCAGAGAATGAAGACTATTAGACGGGGACAAATATAGTGTCCCTATCTTGCAATCTCCATTCCTGCCCCACTCCTGTCCCTGTACCACTTTAAAAAAAAATTCAGACCTACATTTTTTGCACTGTAAAAAAGTGCTCCCCTCCCCTCTGGCAGTCCAAGAGTCAATGGAGCTCTCACAGAGCCCCATTCACTTCCTGGAAAGGAAATTCCAGCCATTCTCAAAAGAGGACAATCACACAGGAAATTCTAAAATAAAAATGAATGTCAAAAACTCAAACCAAGCCCCAAAACACACTTTAAAAAAATCCAAGTAACCCAGGGAGGGTAGGAAAAAGTGTCACTTACTTTGATGTCCCAATCTTAACCAGAAGTGTTTGGCACAGATCTCCCAGTGATGCTGGCATCACACCGGCTTAATAGGGCACCTTTTCTCTCACCCATTGTTCCATTACAGAAACGGAACAACAGGTCAATTCACGGCTTAGCCCATGAATAAGAAGGAGTGCAGAGGGAATGGAAAGTGCATGGGAGCATAACGACACAGACAGAAAGGGAAGCCCTTTGGCGATCTCCTGTCATCCCCGTGGTGGGATATTAAGGTCATCTGATAATCTCCAATATTTAAAAAAGCATCTACATGGGGAGCTGGTTATCAGTGGCAGCTGTCAGAGCAACCCTATTCTAGAGTGAAATAATTATCTGGAATCCAATATGTTAATCCCAAATAGAGGAGACCCATTGGATGAATTGTTGAATTGTGGAGCAATATGTATGTAAATCCAATTGACTCAATTGTTTTATGATAGACCAGACTAAAACAGGATTTAGGCCATTGTCTCATGCAATTCACAGCCATGGTTTTATATGGTGGGATAAAGTTCAGCAAGGGAAAAATGGGTTTCAGAATATAAGTGTGCAGATATGTAATGTTAATTTGAAAATGATTTAGCTTAATGTATTTCAAGTAGCACTGTGCTGATAAATTCATCCTCATTTCTTAAACTTTTTTTCATTTAACTTATGGGGGGAAATTAATCAAATAATATATATTTTTACAGAAAAAATGAATGGGTGGTGTATGGAATTTCTGCAACAAGTTAGGAGAGGAAGGATTAAATTTTGCCTTAGAATCCAGAGCTGACATCCTGTTCATGAATTACAGTATGATGTTGTAAGGAAACCCACTGGGTGAGCTTGGGCAAGTCACACTCTCTTAGGCTCAGAGGAAGGCAAAGGCAAACCCCCTCTGAACAAATCTTGCCAAGAAAACCCCATGATAGGTTTGCCTTAGAGTTGCCGTAAGTCAGAAATGACTTGAAGGCACACAGCAACAACAACAAGTGCTGTAGCCTATATTTCAGAGGAAGGAACTGGCAAAACCACTTCTGAGTATTCCTTGCCTTTGAAAATGCTAAGAAATTCATGGGGTGAACATAAGTCGACAGATGACTTGAAGACACATACACATATACACACAAGTCTGACTCACTCCATCACAATTCACTTCTTCATGCTCACATTTAATGTAGACAAGAAATAATTGCCCCACCTCAGTTTTCCTGGAAGAGAAGCTAAATTTGTATGTGTTTTGTTTTATATCCAACAAGATTTCTTATCATACAGAATAAGTCTCATCTATGTTTATAGTTCATTTATGTTTCAATAAGGATAAGGCCTCAAACTTCAACACACTTTATTGATTTCATTGTTTCAATTAACAATTCAGTTATGACAGATTTAGGGCTTGTCTAGACCTGTCATAATATGCTGGCTTCCAGCTGTCATATTCTGGCCCCAGATCTGGCCTGTCCCCCCCTTACCAAGACAAAATGGGAGGAAGTCTGCATGGACACAGCAGTCCATACCAGTGGGCCTCCACTGCTGCCACACATCACTTCCTCTGAAGGCAGGAAGGAGGCCCTCAGCATATGATCAAGACTGGTCACATGCCAGGAGCCTTGATCATATGCTGGGGGCCTCCTTCCTGGCTGTAGAGAGACTTTAGCAGTGATGAAGTCTAGTGTGCATGTACAGACCCTGCACACCAATCTGGTTTTTTCCACATGAAGTGGGTTTTCCTGGATGTTTAATTAAAGTTTATTGGGGTTTACCCCAACTCCCCCCCCCCCGTCTTTGCCCTAGACATCATCAGGACTACCCAGATATGAAATGGGGCAAGAACCCTGCATCATTCAGATTGCAGGGCTCCAAAATGGGGGGAAAACAGGGGGGAAACAGCCTGTCTAAACAAGTGCCTGTTTTGCAGTTGTTGTATCACTGTTTACATTGCCTGTTCATATGAGCTTAATTTACTTTGTTGACTATTCTACAAGCATGTTAAACATTATATGACATTATAGTGAATTGTCAGCAGTTTAGTTGCTCTTTATAGGTCATAGGTGTGGCCTGTAGTGCCTCAAATACATTAGGCAGAATTTATTAAAACAACTTTAAGCTAAGAAGCTGGTGGCCTCCATAACACAAATAGCCTGCAGTGGTAGCCACAGGAGATTGTTAGTTGCCATTTAAAAATGGCTTCTACCATGGCTGGGAATGTTTCTGACTTGGAAGAAAAAGTTACATATCTTTATAATACTGAAATTTTCTGTTTTATATTATTTTCATAAATGTGATGTTACAAATAGATGGGAGTATATCAGACATAACAGAAGAAGGGATGACGTGAAGTCATCAACAGTTTTCTAATTTTGTTTGGGTTTCTGATTGAATGCATTCTAAACTGCTTATGGCTTCAATGATTTGGCAAGCTAAAGATACAGATAAATATTTAAGAACAGATCATTTGCCAGACTTACAATAACCAGGTCCAGCATTCAGTATAGTAAGCTAATTTACTCACACATTGGTTCTAGTGTTTAATATTATGATGGAATTCAAAGGGAATTTCAATTTATGTTTGAGTTTCAATCACTAATCATAATTATCATTTGGTTCTGAGAGAAGTAGTAAATGATGAATTTGGTCTATCAAACTCCTCCATTTGAGTTTGACAACACTTTTACACATTTGATTAAGATTTATTAAGCATTTTTAAGTCTGAAAATAAAATCTTTTGGTTGGGCATTTTTCCCCTCAGGAGGAACATTAAATAAACTTAGAGGAAACAAGCAAGCCAGGAATACTTTTGCATGCCTGCCACATTCTGATCACCTTATCTCTAAGGAACATACAAGATAATGTCCTTAATATTAGAACATAAAGCTTGCATTATTTTTCTTTATGACATATGAGAAAGTACATTGCATACCAAAGCATGTGTTTTATATTTCTCATGCTGCAAATTTTGATAATGGTGAGAACTCCTATGAATGAGCTTGGCATGCCTGGAACAATACAGGTGCAGAAGAAAGTCCCAACAAAGTATGTGCCACCCAGTCTGCCTAAGGATACCTATGCAGACTTCTGCAGATGAATCAGTTGCTACAACTATGGACAATTGCTGTTTATCCAAAGGGATGCTGGAATGGACACTGGATCCTAGGTTACTAGCACTGTGCTGTTTTTCAGTGGGGTATGAATTAGCATTATATTCTGGCAAAATTTTGAAAGCACATCTGCATTTGGATCAGGTTCACAGTGTCCACATTGTCCTTCCATCATCATAGGTGGTCCATTGTTACTCCGTTTCCAATAGCAAGTAATGAAAAACAACACAAAGTAATGGCTATTATTTTAAAGAGCCTTGAATAGCACATGCATGTAGTCAGAATCACTAGTATCTCAGGGTAGTGTGTGTGTTGTGTGTGTATGTGTGTGTGTTATATGTCTTTCCTTGTTTCAAAATGTTACTTTACCACTTTAAAAATAAACCTCATCTATGAATTTTTCTGCATATATATTGCTATGCAGATATTGTGAAAATCACCCACATGCTTAATGCATTAAAAAAACAAACCTTGCAGGTCTCTTAAAATGCCTTCTCTTCATGAATGACTTTACAAAATATGAGGTGCTGCCTTAATGGGTAAAATTATAGCTATCATGCACAGTAAAAGGGGCTTTCAAATGCTCTGAATGAATTTACTAATAGTTGGAATCCCTTTATTCCTTACTGGAATTGAAGTGTAACATTTGGTTTAATGTGAATTCCCTGGATCAAATAATTTATTTTGTCTTCTGCAGCACCACTATCCCCATGGCACCTCTGGGGTTCTAAGGGGACTTCTTTGTCTACTCTGTTCAGTGTTTTATTGCACAGGAATCTCTTTAGCTCTATAGTAATGTTTGGTTTTTAGTTCTGATATATGCAATTTTAAATCTCCCACATAAAGAGGTCACATTGTTGCAGTTGAATCTGTATGTGGGATGTAATGTATCACCTGTGTTTCCATGCCAATGGCTCTCCCCTAGAGGACTTGCTCATACAGTTTCTCTTTTCCTCCCTCCCATGTTTTCTAAGGAGAAATTTTGGGGAGCATGTTGTGCATGTTGTGGCACTAAAAAGAACCTTCAGAAGGCAATGAAGACTTCTTTTCTACAAGTGATTTTGGGCTGACTGCTGCCGTTTTTACTGGAACTTCGGGTAGAGATCTGGGATCCTACATAACAGGAGAAAGACAAGAGACAGCAAGTCTTGGAGAGGTACAGGGCTAGGCACTATTATCACTGAAATATTTTTCCCCAAGGGGGAGTGGCAGTATGACCTGAACCAATAACAAATTACCTTTGGAGCTACTTAAACACCTTCTCATTGCTTTTGTGTCCTCCATGATTATGCATCTCATAAAATGGCAGGTGAATTGTTGAAGTTGCAGCCACTGTGAGGAAAGCTATTTAAATAAAAATGGTAAGTAACAACAACTTAAAATAGGTTGCAGTTTTCTTTCAAGCAGTCAGCCTTGCAAACTGGAAAAGAATAGTTAGACACTGCTACCCAAAGGGTGAAAGCAAAAGAGGGACAGGAGCAGGTAGGGAGAGTGTGAGAAACATAGCACCACTGGCCACATGTCATATCCAGAAACTTGCATTGTGATATGAGAGGGAAAAATGTATTTCTGCAACTTGCTTGTGTGCAGGGCTGTCACCTTCATCTTATATCCATACATTCTTAAATGTGTTTGTGTTTTCATTCTTCAGATTGTGTTTTCTGCCATTTCTTCCAAAGTGCAGTGGATGTGATCCTTGGTGTATAGTCATGCCCCCACATATTAGTGTGGGATATGCTCCTGGACTTACCATGTTTAAGTGAAACCTATAAAGATAAATGACTTCCTATTCAAACATATCATAGAGATGCATTGGAGGACCTAACAATTCCTAGAGAGGACACCTCTCTAGGCATTTTCCAACACAACTCCATGGTATGTGTCTCCTATTTTGTGTCCCTCAGATAACTGAAACCATGGATATTGGTTCCACAGATAGGGGGGTGACCTGTACTCCCTTTCTGTGAAAGTTGCTTCAATTCTTGGAGGGTTCTAAGGGGAAAATGATCCCAAAGTGTTGAAGCTGTCATAATGGCTGGACAAAGCCTTCATACCTTGGAAATACATGGAATCCAAAAGTGGCAGCCTTTTTTCTGTCTAAAGCAGACAGTGGCGTATGAGCAAGGAACACACACTTAGCCTATAAGGGCATCATGCTGCCAGAACATACCAGAAGTACACTATACCTTTGAATAAGAAACATGTTCCACATACCCCTTATCTTAACTTGGCTATGCACTATATTTAATTCCTGAGCCACCACCAAATTCAGTGGTGGAAATATCACTCTATATGGACTGAGATGATCCATGCATGTTGACAATAATCTCAGCCTTTCAGGAGCTTCTCCAGATTCTGATTCTGAACAGTGGTGTACCATAATATAGTATGGATGATCAAAAGCTTAGACACATATCCCAAATCAAGAATGAGTAGCCGATAACTAATCTGGCTAAGCTGCATTAAGAGAAAAGTTAAGATATCATAGCCTGGGATGATGGTCTCTCTCAAAACAGCATTTGGGTTTGGCTGGTCAGAATGAATGCTGAAATATAAATGAGCCAGCATTAATCTTTCAGGACATCAGAAAAATGAAAATTTCATCCAGTGATTGAAACATGAGCTCACAAATCTAGAGTGATCTAGATTTACTCAGCTATAGACATCCTTCCCTACTATCTATGATACTGCTGTATGATTTAAAGAGGAAAATAGAGAAATGCATAACTTCATTTAAACTTAATCTGGATTCTGTAGTGCTTCTCTTATAAACTGATTATTTAAAATGGGTTACTCATGCACCATTTACTTCTGAGTGATGAATTACTGTGTCCCCAGTGAACAATCAGTGAATAGAGAAAGGTTGCCGAAAGTAGCATTAATGCCTGGCTAGGACTATGCTGATTTATTTAAAAAAAATGTGTGTGAACCACAGGGAAGCGAGCTACTAAGCTGCATAACTTGATTAGGTAAAAAGAGCATTACATGTGAAAATCCTAAACTCTTTAGCTCTCCTATTCTGCATATAAATGAGAGATTAGGTAGGAGCTGTGTGAGCAGTCCCTTTGTAATATATAGGCCTAATTACAATAAATTTAGAAAAGTCTGAGTGTGTAATTTGCACAAAGTAGATTAAGAGTGCATGGAAATTATGAGGTGTCTAGGCTTTTTCTTTTTAATGCTTCAGATGCAGCCGATAAGACCTCTTTGGTGGGTTTACTTGCTTATTTATTTATTTTAAGCCTAGACCACCTAGCACACTGATGTGAAGGGTGTCTCCTTGGATATCCTAACAGCCACAGCCAGAGTTTTAATTAGTAGGAACACAAAGATAATTGAGAAGTAAAGATGGGAGGGGGGAAGTGTAGAACTCTGAATGAACCAAAGTTTCTGGTTGAGAAGCAACCTTTTAAAAACTCCAATAATTCAGATCCACCCTGTCTGGTGCAGCTGTGCGTGAGGAGGAAGCATGTTTGCAGCCTTCCAGGAAGAAGAGACAAAGTCTAAACATGTGATGGAGCATGGGGCTGTGACAAGGAGAGGAGGGCAGGGCCAGAGCTGATTAAAGCCCTTGCTACACACTGTCGGGAAAAGCAGCTCAAAATGCCAGCAGGATAAACAAGGGCTGGGAAAGCAGCCAAGCCCCAGTGATAGTTAATCAGGGACAGCCAGATAAAGTTCAGAACAAGCAGGGTTCTGTTTTTTGGAGAAGCAGCAATACAGGCAAGAAGGCACACAGAGAAGAGTCCAGAATACCGTCCAAAAGTCAAGGCTTACAGAAGGCAGCGTTGTCCAGAAGTCGGTCTGTGGGTCAGCAGGATCAGGCAACAGGGTAGTCAGGAACAGTCCAAGGTCAAGGCACAAGTCAAGGCAGCAAGGATTCAGGCACCAAAGTCAGCAGGAAGCTTTCTCCATGAAGATCAGTTGATCTCTGAAAAAGCCTCCATTGCCTCTTCCAACATATATAAAGCAATTAAGGCTTTGCCAGATGTTTCTTAATGAGCAAGTTCTTCTCATAAATTTTCAGAGACCTCCTTTGAGCCTCCTTTTGAGTTTGCTGCTAGGTATGCAATGGTGGAGGTAAGTCGTTCTCCTCTTCTTCGTCCTTATCTGAATGGGCAGGACTCTCTGCTGGGACTGATGCCAACCCACTAGGACCAGGCTCTTCCTCTGCTCAAGCCTCTAGGTTTTCAGGGTTCCCTGCTGGCACAGGTGTATATAAACCTATGCCAGGGTCCATAGGGCTGTTCTCTGCCATGTCCTCCTCCTCCTCTGACTCTATAGCCTCATCAGGCTCATGGGGCATGACACACACAATCTTTCACTTGACTAGCTCATGGTGGCAACATCCAGAATATCTGGAGTGAGATAATCCTTTGGGATAAGAGTACCCCTTTGCCAAGTGTGCAAAGTGCTGAGTATAACTGTGGACAACAAGGAGTTGCCTGTTCATGCTGTTTCCAGATGCCTGCTGGGATGCAGTGTGACTGGGTAGCCAGCAGTCACTTGGAGGGATGTGGGGAGGGTGGGAGTTCAGAGGAGTTATGCCCTGGTTTGAATATTTGGGGAGCAGCAATGGTAGACTGGGTTGGGCTGTATTCACCACACAGCAGGCCATGGCTGTCCCCCTCCCCCTCCCCCTCCCCCTTCCCTCCCCTACTCTCTATGGGCCTGGATAATGCTATAGGAGGAGGTCACATGATTCTGGGCTGCAGCCTGTTTGCAGAGTAAGCCATGTGTGGGGTGGGCTATGCTGTGTTTTCAATAGGCCACACAGTGAGGACAGGACTGGGAGGCCCAGCAGGCCTTGAAGATCCTTAAGGGTGCAGGCTGTGGTTGGCCTAGCCAGTGGTTGCAGTAGACAGGTCTCAAGGGCTGCAATTTGGCATAAGTCCACCTACAGGCTGTACTGCTTGAAAGCAGTGTGACTGCGTTGTTATAGGCTTGCTTGGCTGCAGTTTCACTTTGGGTTCATCAGATGGGAGTAGGTCTCACTAGGCCAACATCACAAGATACTCCAGTCTATTCCCTCACCACCACCCCACACTTTTTATTTACAACTATAATAAGGCTTGATTATCGTTTTTGTGCTAGCTTTTTCCTTTCCAAAGCCTTTGCTCTCTCTCCTGTCTAACCAATTGGACCTAGACAGGAAACCTGGGAACAATGTTATAGCTGGGTTTGAGTCTTGAACTGATACCTATGTCCTTATTATCTCTCTTTCTGTGGTTTGAACTTTAGATCAGGACTTGTCTCCTCATTTAGATGGCCTCTAAGAAGGGTAGGGGTGGTCCTAAGGGCAAAACCCCCACTAAGAAGCAGCTAGTAGATACCTTATCCTCATCTGAGGCAGTGGGAAAAGAGATTCCATGGAAAGCTATCTTAGCCAGGGCCAAGGCCTTTGAGAAGGCAGAGGTTCCCCCTAGCCAGGTATCACCACCCCTAAGGAAGTCTTTGAGAGTTTTTAAACAGAGGAGGGTTGCTAAGAATATCTTGGCACATCTTGATGCCCTAGAGAAGTGATGACAACAGGGATAACCTTTGAAGCTGGCTATGTTTGCTGAGATGCAGGACACAGTGCTTGTGGTGCAAAGTGATGTCAGTGAACAGTCCAGGGTTGCAAATGAGACAGCAGGCACACACATGTCCACATATTACAGTTGTCTTTGGGGGAAGAAATTGTACCCCCAGCCTATGCAGCAACACAGGGGGACAGTAGTCCAACTGAAGGGGGCATAGCATGATGCTGATTACCCAGCCTATGTGGGCCCAAGTGGATGCCATGGGATGAAGGTCTTCCTAATACATCTCCTATGAATTAGCAGGGGTGTATGCAAGGGCTTTGGTTTCACCCACTAGCACAGGTTACAACTTGGTGGTCTATTCTGCCATCCCAACGGTGAGCTGGCACTCCCCCTGGGTGATCACTTGCTTCAATTTATCAGGGAGAAGATTATACATGGTGAATGTGTAGAAATGTTTATGCTGCTTTATAAAGAACTGGAGAATGTTATAAACTTCTGTGTATTTTGTGACAAGGTTCTGTTGATCCGGAGAGAGAGAGAGAATAGAGTTCGATCACTAGGACTATAGGAAAAAGACACATACCTCGACACCAAATCTGGTTTTAAACACTTATTTCATGTAACATTTATTAGACATATATTAGACATGGTATCAGACATTTATTAGACATGCACTAGATATTTATTAGACATGTACAATCACATGTAACATTTATTATGCAAACACACAATAACTTTTGGTACCAAGAGTTTCATTCATTCACACATTCAAACTCCCATACTTACAAAACAGGCTCCTCATGGAGTTGATCAAATGCCATAGGGCTGATGGATGCAGATGGACAGCGCTGCTTCTGCATGCATAGTGGTCAGAAAGTCCTTGTTATTTTAGGCTTTTCAGCTGAATTACACCTGGGCTGTCATCCGGCCAGAAGCTGCCCACCACATTCCTTGCAGGCTGCAAATAGGTATTCCTTGGGTTAACCAGATCTGCCTTTCCTGCAATTTCCACCAGAGACAGAACTGATGTTAATCAGGTCCATTCTGCTTGTCATTTCCACCTTAGCAGTAAAGGTCAGGTACAGATCTTGCTTCCTTGCCTCCTTGCTTCAAGTGTCACGTCTCCATTTTATCATGCATTATGAGAACCTCCATTTTAGGTAGTCTGTTTCCTTCAGCCTTCAAGGCCCATGTATCCATGACACATTCATAACATATTGTAACATATTTATTGTAACAAGAAGAAGGATAAGGATGAATTGGAGAAGAAAGATAATGAAAATATTAAGAAGAGAAAGGGGGAAATGACTTGGTCTGAGTGGCTATTGGGCTTTTTATTATTTATGCAGGGGTGATCACCAAGTTGCAACCTATGTGTGGACTTCACTTTTTCATTACATGGATATCATTTACAGGGCTTAGGTAGAATATTCACATCCTGCTTTGTTATTATATGATGAAGCCTTTCATATGTTTGAGGTGGGATGTGGTGCATTCACAGCTGAGGAGGCCTCTCACAATTCCTGCCCACTCCATGCAGGGTGAGCAGTTGCACAATGAGCACTTGATGCAGAAGTTGACAAGGGGATGCTCACAGCACTCTGGAACCAGTGGACAGGTTTAAAGGTTACTATGTTGGGAACTTGGATTCCAAGGAGTGTGCGTAATTTGGCTTTGCAAATTCCAATATGAGGGCTCAGTTTGCAAGGGGAGGAGGACATTCATTTCAAAACTGCTCCAAGAGCAGAGGGCAGGCCAGCAGTGGTAGGGAAGAACAGTAAGAAGGGTGGTCAAGATCTCCCCACTTACAAAGGGACCCAGCCCCGTTAATTTAGATAAGTAAAATGTTAGTTGAGTTTTTACCCAAACAGGGATATAGCACTTTATTTGGAGAAGGGTTTTCAAGAGAGCTTCTGATTTCGTTCCAAGGAATTTGGAGCCCTGACATGGTCAACAATTTGAAGTCAGTTAAGGGGTTTAGGGCAGGTGGTAAAAGACAAGATACCCAATGAGGTTGTGGAAAGAAGGGTAGTTTGTCCCTTCCCATTGTCATCAATACCAAACCTTAGAGTGTCACCATTAAGGGTAGTGCCTAAGAAGAGACCTGTTAAGTTTAGGATCATACACCAGCTATCATACCCAAATGGTGAGTTGGTTAATGATGACATTCCTCCAGAATTGTGTACAGTTCAGTCTACCTCATTTGACATGCCCATTTGAATGCTGTGTAGGAATGATATAGGGGATGAACTTGCAAAATGTGACATTAAGTCTGCATTTCATCTTTTGCCAGTACACCCAAGGGATTTTGAGCTGTTAGGTTTCAGCCTTGAGGGTATGTTTTATATGGATTGGGCCCTCCCCAGGGGTGTTCTGTGTTGTGTGATGCCTTTGAGATGTTTAGTACATTTTTTTTTAAAAAAAATAGGTTATTAAGTCTAGGACAGGTGCCAGGGAAATGGTGCATTAGCTAGGTGACTTTTTGTTCATCGGGAGATTTTGTTCAGGTCAATGTGTGGCCCTGTTGGAGGCATTTGGTGTCTTAGAAAAGGAATTGGGTGTTCCCCTGGCACCAGGGAAAATGAAAGGTCCCACACAGCAAATTTTGGGGTATTGAAACAGATACAATTAACCAATTATGTTGACTTCCTATGGAGAAGGTACAAGACTTAAGGAGCAGGGTGTTTGGCTTTATAGCCTGTAAGAAGGCTACATTTATGGAGTTCCAAGAGTTAATAGGGCATTTAAATATCATTTGTAAAGTGGTGGCATGTGGTAGGGCCTTTCTACAGCACCTTTGTGATGCTATTGGGGGAGTGCCTAGGTTCCATCATAGGATTAGATTTACAAAGGGAATCAAAGGGGATTTATACATATGGTTGGAATTTCTGAAGGAGTTAAACAAAGTTTTGTTTTGGAGGGAGGAGCATAAATGTAAAGATGCCTTGCAGGTTGCTTCAGATGTATTGGTATTAGCAGGCTTTAGCAAGTATTTTAGGGGGTGATGGTGTGTCCAGGCTTTTCCTGCTTTGTTTTTTGTCATTTTGGTCCCCTCTCCTTCCAAATAGTGTGGATTTGGTGAATGATCCCACTTAGATGGGTAGGGTTCCCAGCAAATCTCATGAAGGTTTTTTTGACTGTTTAGACAACCCCTTAGTCACTATTTGCCACACCCAGAAATTGTCTTTCAGCAGCCTGAGCATAGCCAGACAGCATTTGCCTTTGCTTCGGTCATGTGGCTACTCTGCTGTGGGGACAAGATGGACTAAGCAGCTGAGTGACAGTGGAGTGGCCAGATTACCAGGAACCAAAGCAAAGTTTGGCTGGCTGGGCCTATGTGTGGCCATTCATTCTGTTCCAGCCACAAACTGGTATGACAAAGCAAAAGAAAAATCTTCCTTCCCTCTCCAGTGCCTCTGAGGAAAGGTTTAACAGATGGTGTAATTGTTAATGGTTCAGTACTCCAGGATGATGATGATGATGATGATGATTTTAAATCTTGGGGGGTATGTGGCACAAAAAGAAATTTAAAGGGGATGCCTTGTAAAGAAAGGGTTATGAACCACTGATCCAGGGTATAGTCAAGTCTAAAATAGCAAAACAGGCAGGGAAGATACAAAATCAAAATAGAATTTAAGGTCTAGGAGCAACAGATCAGTTGCTGCTAGTATTGCGTGAATCAAAACATAATCTGTGCTGCATGTGTTTCAGCAAGTCAGGTACTCTTGATCGTTCCATTGTCCACACAGGACTCTTTCTTGATTTTCTTTTAACACTAACATTTTGGGGGCAGAAAACAGTGTACATTTTTCTGCAAGGTATGCTTTAGAAATACATATAGATTTCATATATGGAATTAAAGAACTATATATATAGAGAGAACTATATACTGTATATGGGATATATATGGGATAGCATTTAGAAACTACTAAATCTTATAGATAGGAACAAAGAAAAAAACAAAGCCATTGATACACATTGGATTACCTCTTCCATCACCATCCATCACTTTCAAAAGTAACCCAACATTGTCCACAGGCAGATACATTAATGGTTCCATAAATTTCAAAAGCAACAGATCCTTCCCACCCAGACACAGGAGATTATCAGACAGGAATGAAAAAAAAGCATTCCTGTCCCACAGTCTCCTCTGCTGCTTCTGTCCTGGAAGAAAAAGAAATCTTTTCAGACCTACCTTATTCACATGTAAAGGGCAGCCCAGGAGTGAATGGAGCTCTAACGGAGCTCCATTTACTTCCTGGAATGAAATCCCACCCATTCTCGTGAGAAGACGAGAGTGTAGGAAATTCAAAAATAAAAAGGAAAATACAATAATAAAAGTGACAAGGAAGCTTCAAAAAAGTGTGTCACTTACCTGGATGCCCCGATCTCACCAGGAAATGTTCTGGCAGGGACCTCCCATTGACGCTGGGATCTTGGCAGTGAAACGGGGCATCTTTACAGATGCTTTAAAATCCGTGTCAGGAATGGAACGGGGGATCCATTGATGGCTTCTCCCATCAATAAAAAGCAGTACTGGTGGAACGGGAGCAGGATGGGAGCATTATGAGATGGGCATGATGTCATCTGAAAAGGAAGCCCTTTAGTAATCTCCTGGTGTCATGATAACACCATTTTTAGAGTGTCTGATAATCTCCACAGACTCCTTTCAAAACAGGCAGTCTGACATCATGAGGGTGCAGCTCCTTTGGAAGAGGAAAAATCCAGAATGAGCAGCTTGCATGTCAGATTTCAAAAGGCTCTCTAATTACAACACCAGCCAGAATAAAAGGAATAAAGAGCAATGTTATTCTGAGCATAAAGTTCTAGTCAAACAAAAGTATATCCCAAAGACCATCTAAGGCTCAGATGTAGGTCATTTGTGATGTGCTATATAGCCCCACTGGAACTCTCTACATGCTCAGAGGTCCAGGCAGGCAAAAACTGCAGCAGAGTAGCAGGTGTCCTCCATTAATAATAGGCATAGGAACATGCAGATAATACTAACTATACTATACTATACTAACTATGACTTATTAATTCATAAAAGAAATATTTACAGAAAACAATCATCTCTGTGGCAAATGCCGGCAGCAGACATACAGACAGATAGAGAGCCTGTACAGTCTCACTCTCACTGAACTTCTCTGTCTGAGCACAGCTAGATTAGCAGGCAGGAAATTAGCAGGCTTTCACACACTGATACCAGTTCTCAAAACACCCTTGCCAGCTGCTAGCTGTTTACACACTTCTCGTGACCTTCATAGGCCTTTGTCTGCCTTCCAAAGTCAAACTGTCTGTTTACAGCATGAATTTCAAGGGACTGCATATCCCATACCCTGACAATTTTGTCTTAGGTCTCCGAGAGACTAGAGGCATAATCTCAAGGAGACCACTTGCTCTCATACAGGGTACTACCCACAGGTAGGGATATAAAGAATGTTTTTGTAATGTGCCTTCAAGTCATTTCCAAATTCTGACAGTTTTTTCTTGGAAATATTTGTTCAGAGTAGGTTTGCCATTGCCTTCCTCTAAGGCTGAGATAGTGTGACTTGTCCAAGGTCACCCAGTTGGTTTCATGGCTGCATGGGGATTCTAAACCTGGTTCTCAGAGTCCTACTCCAACATTCAAACCACTAACACTGACGCACACATATAATGAATATGTGCATATATTTTCTCATCTTTGATGAGAAATATTGTCTCAATACATCAGGACACCTCAATGGAAAAATGATCAATTGTTTTGAAATATTTTTTTCACATTTTGGAACATTTTTGCAACAACAAAAATTTCACTTGGAAAAAAATACTTGTTTTGTATAAACAAATAAACAAACAACCCCTCTGAAGTTTTTACATTTTTGTTAGAGTCTCCTGTAATGCTTTTGCAGGTTCAGGGGCAGGGTTTTGTTTTGTTTTGTTTTGTTTTGTTTTGTTTTGTTTAATGTAGGGGGGAAAGGTCCCAGATCTTCAGGGCTAGGAAGGTAAATGTTTTCTTTTTTTCCTTTTTGCATGAACATTTTCAATCGCAAATCTCCAAATACAAACAAAACAAAATTTCACAAAAAACTCTCACAATATTGTCAAACAGGAAGAAAAAAATAAATTATTTCTTCTTTTGTATGAAAAGGAATTGTTCATATGATGTGAAATGATTTGCCCCTGTGGGCCTTCTGATGCTCCTGGGCTGGTTCTGTGCCTCCATATTGCATTTCTCCCTTGAACTGGTAAGTCCACCACTACTCCAGGAGAGCAGCCTCATGTAGCTCAGAAGGTCCTAGTTTTGCAGGGTCAGCCAGTTCCTCACATCATGCTCACATTTATGGAGTTTGGACTCATGCTCACAGTACCTGCTCTGAGACCCCCTTCCAATAATTCATCAATTTTCTAAATTTCATAAATTGGCTTATTATTATTATCGGTACTCCATGTGGTTGGTAGTAGGCCAGGGCCTCCCAAATGCAAGGACTCAAGGTGTGCTGAGTAAACCTAAGGAAGAAGCCATTCCAGATTCTTGGGCAGTAATTATGTCAACCCTCCTTGGACTGGTGATTTAGGAAATGGGCGAATTCTTCTGGACGTATATCAAAGTGAGTCATTTATTCATTCAATCAAGGTAGCTGGATGCTCATTACATTGCAAAACTGGTTTTTCCTTGCACCTCTCCTAGAACAATAGAAGGTTGCCTGAGACACATCAGTTCCAATGTTTCAGCAAACAGCGATAGTTAACACATCCAGAGAACCCATTGTTTAACCCTGGGAAATTCTAGCAGACATTGTCTTCCATTCATAACACCCCTTCAGGGGGATATAAAATATAAATATCACTCCAAAACACCACAAAAGTGTGCTCAGTTTCCCAGAGATCCTCATCCTGTTGGTTTGTTTTGTCACCCCATGTGCAAAGCTGTACTTCTTCTCTGTACAAATCTCTACTCTTAGGACAGATATAGTATAGCCCATTATCCTGAACTCTAGTCCTCTATCCCAATGCTTCCTATTTTCTTTGATAAACTTATGTGATTGTTTGAAGCCTGAGTGTTGGTTTGAATGCTTCCAAGATTATTTTTTCAATTAAAACAATTTTTGTTTTATTTCCTAGTTGTGAGTCTCATCAGTTAGTACTGGTATACATAGCTCAAAAGATCTTGCAGTTGCCCAGCCTCTCCCTGCCATATTGGGCTAATTAAAATAATATCTGGATATGAGTTGGTTCTTCATGGACCCCACACAATGTAACATTCACTTCTCCAATGAAGGCATAACAGACTGTACATTTAGCTACTGCAATGAATGAGAAGAAGGAAGAGTCAGTAAAAGTGTGCTGGTGAGTAAGTTGTGGAATGTTGCTTTAAATGTTGTGAGCCGCCTTGGGAACCACCATAGGGAGAAAGGTGGGATATAAACAAAACAAAACAAAACAATGGATCCTCTCTTGGAGTGCAAAGAGGTCGCGAGGGTGAGTTAGATAGGTGTGACATAGAAGGGATACTGTTCAGCTTTGTCACATACTGTCAGATATTCCATGAGTATAATGGTGAATAAACAAAATATTAAGGGGAATAAACAAAGTTCAGGCCTGGTGGACAATAATAAAATAAAGCACTCTGTATGAAAATTTCATCTCCATCAAATATCCAGAGCTTTCCAGCAATGGGGCAAAAGCAATATAGGCCCTATCTACACTAGTGAAAAAAAAAACCCAAATACCCCTCGAATCTGGCCCAATAACACCACGTGACATACAGCCCGATTCACACCAAAATTGGGGTATACCATCTTAATCCTGGTTTTAAAAACTCAGAATTTTACCCCCAATGTAGACTAGCACTTAGTTGTATGGAAGGCACATGCTGCCTTGGTCCTCTACTCATTTATTCTTCTATTCCTTGTGCTACTTATATTTGTAGTCTAGGCAACTGCATTAGATAGGACCAGCAGAACATGGAAGTTTTTGTATTTCTTTCCTGGGGAGGAGGAAGCTTTTTGTACAGTGCTGCCTGCTCAGTTTTGATAGTAGAACAGGGATGTAAAGAATACTTTCAAGTTATTTCATCCTTTATCATCATGGTGAGAAAGAGTGTCTTCATAGACTGCATTGAGACACTTCACCGGAACAATGATAGATCAGCTTGAGATTTTATTTTAATTTTGCATTCCTGGGATTTTACAAATATATATCTTGCCTGTCTACCAATATGGGAGCAGTTGTTGAGTGGACAGAGCTTTTTTTTTTTTTTTCCAAGATTTTATTTTATTCTTGCATTCCAGGAATGCTTTTCTACCAATATGGGAGCAATTGTTGAGGGGAGGGAGCTTTTTTTACACAAGTTTTTTTTTTTTTTTTTAAACAAGAAAGATCTTAGGAGTGGGGATTTTCCTAAAGAAAAACTCTCATAATCTTACCCAAAGATGAGAAAGCTTAGGAAATAATTTGTTCTTGCAAGAACAAAATAAATGAGCATTTACATCCCTGTCTTAGAGATTTCAGAAAGTTTGTTTGACCATGAAATCAGATCAAACAGTTGGCTGGCACAAACAAGCCAATACCCTGCCAGTGGCACAGAGCAGGAGAGTTGCAATTGCAGCTTCACTACCCTAGACACTGAACAGGAGTGTGCATGTTGTTAAGTGTGCTTTGGCTGTTTTTATATACCTAGAGGCAGAGGCTCTTCCTTTGTCCTTTATGATCAGGGACATGTCTGCTCACAATCAGTGGCCAGGATACAGAGGTGTATTGGTAAGCTCCCTGGCTGCTTTGTACACAAAATAAGCAGTAGAACTCCACCCTCTCCTATTGCTGAAAGTACAGTATGGTGATAGAGGTCTACATTTAGCTCATGTGTTGCAGGATCTCTCTCTGGACTTTTTCGGACAAACAAATAATAACGCAAGCAGCCTCTCCACGTTGTGAGGCTGCAGCGCTAGAGGGCGTCCGTTCTCATCGTTGATCGTGAGTAAAAATCTGCAAAATATGATGGTCAAATGTCCCCGCGGTACTGCAACAGTACCGCTAGGGATGGGCGTCATGCGAAACGGACACCCTCTAGTGCTGCAGCCTCGCAACGTGGAGAGGCTGCTAGCGTTATTTTTTGTTTGTCCGAAAAAGTCCTCTCTCTCTCTCTCTCTCTCTCTCCGAATCTTGTTCTCTGTGTGTTTGTGTGTGTGCACACACTTATGTATGCCTGTGTGTTTGTGCCTTCAAGACACCTGTCAACATATGGCAACCCCACAAATTTCATAAAGTTTTTATAAAGAGCTTACTTGTGGTGTTCCACAGGGCGCCATCCTGTCTCCAATGCTGTTTAACATCTATATGAAGCCACTGGGTGAGATTATTCGGAGTTATGGGGCTCGGTGTTATCTGTACACAGATGACACCCAGATCTATTTCTCCTTGTCCCGATTGTCAGCCACGAATTCTGATGGCATCTCTCCTCTTAATGATTGTCTTAAAGCAGTAATGGGCTGGATGAGGAAAAACAGATTGAGATTAAATCCAGACAAAATAGAGTTGCTCACGGTAGCGGGCCCAAAACCAGGAGTTGGGTTGCAACCTCCAGTCCTGGACAGGGTCACACTCTCCCTTAAGGACTGTGTTCACAGTATGGGGGTGCTCCTTGATTCATGGCTTCAGATGACTAGTTAGGTGAATGCGATGGTCAGGAGCGCCTGTTATTAGCTTCAGCTAATACGCCAGCTGCGCCCTTTCTTGGAAGTAAGGGACTTCGAGACTGGTGCACACGCTGGTAACCTCTCGTCTAGATTTCTGCAATGTGCTCTACATGGGGCTACCCCCATGCTTGGTCCGGAAACTTCAGTTGGTACAAAATATGGCAGCCAGAGTGGTCTCGGGAACATCTCGGAGAGACCATATAACTCCAGTATTAAAATCTCTCCACTGGTTGCCTATCAGTTTCCGGGCCCAGTATAAGGTGTTGGTTATTACCTTTAAAAGCCTAAATGGCTTGGGTCCAACTCATCTCCAGAACCACCTCCTCCCATACAATCATCCCCGCGCACTCTAGTCCTCTGGGAGGAATTTGCTTCAGCCACAAATCTAGGCTGTCTGCAACCTCCCAGAGGGCCTTTTCGGTAATCACCCCCAAATTGTGGAATGACCTGCCAAACGAGATCCATCAGATGACAAGCTTGAGTAGCTTTAAAAAAGCACTAAAGATGGATCTCTTTCGGCAGGCCTTTCCTGATTAGATCCCAGCCTCAGGGTCTCCTGGCCTCTTTTAGTCTGCTGGGTATTTATTGTATTTATTGTTTTTAAATGTGATTTTAGATTAATTGCTTTTTAATTTATATTTGTTTAATATCTTTTTATGGGGGAGGGTGGGTGTGGGTGGTGTTTAGGGATTTTTATCTGTATTGTATTTTAATTTTTGTAAGCTGCCCCATTGTTTTAACAGAGGGGCGAAATATAACGCTCAAATGTCCCAGTGGTACCGCAACAGTACCGGCAGGGGAGAGTGTCATCTGAAAGTGACGCCCTCCAGCGCAGCAGCCTCACAATGCGAGGAGGCTGCTTGAGGTGTATTTGAGACGTCTGAAAAAGTCCATGGTCTGGGATCATCTCTGCTCATCTTGAAGCATGGAACGGTCTTGTGAAGTAGCTTTGAAGCTTTACTAAAGGCAGGGGGTGGTATATCCCTCAGTGTAGCATAGGTCCATATACAGATATTTATGCTGTTGATGTTGAAGTGAGGTTAGTGTATCATTAAAATATGAGTGGGTGTGATTTTATAAAATCAGTTTTAAAAAAGCTAACATTTAACAGTCAGGCCATAGTGGTATAAACAGTTGCTTTAAAACAGCCCACACAACCTGTGTTTTATCAGATAAATACAGCCCAATTTAGCTGCTTTACAAAATCCATAGATAGTGAGCTTCACTCAGCTTTGTGGTTCATGTAGGGCATGGGTGTGCTGTACCAGCAGGCTGCATGTGTGGAGTTCCCAAGTGATTGCTGCTCAATATATACTAACAGAATGAGATAAAGTGATACAAAAATAAGTGTGTGTGTTTGTGTGTGTTGTATGTTGTGAGTACTACTGAGAGGTCATCTCAGAAGGATCTGAAAACAAATTAACATACATAAATTATCTAAAAGTCTGAGAGATAAATAAGCTGAAAACAAAAAATAAATGTGCTGTGCCTGTCTGAGGAAGCAGAGAAATCCATAATATTAGTAAAGAATATAGGTAAGGGTGCTGTGTAAACACAGACTGAGGAGAAAGTCTGGACAAACAACAAACCAAATTTAAAAAAGATATTAGATGAAAAGGCTGCAAAGGTGTGGCATGAATGAAAAGTGTATCCGGAAACAGTCAGTGAAGGAAAATAATAGAAAATGTAAGATAGGGGAAAGAATGCTTCCCCTCCCAGAAACTAGATATGTAAATATTTGCTTATTTTACTCTTATATATAGTATGGGGGGGGGATGCTTTCTCCTTACTGGTTGAGATTATGGGAGTTTTGCCCATTTTTAAATGGTTTCAATTTTTTGTTCATATTCCAGGACATTTTGTGAAAATTTCATTTGTGGAAAAATTGATTTTTACACAAAACCTATTACAAAATCCAAGAAAACGTTGTTTTGTGTAAAATATGATTTCTGTACTAAAACACTTTTGCATGAAAACATACAAAATTTTAAAAAGTTATAATTTCCATTATTAATGGAATGCTATCGTTTCCATTGAAAGATGAAAAAACACACAACAGGTGGCAATTTTTTTCCAGTGGGGTTTTAACATGTCCAGATACCCTGTCTCATGAAGGATGAGGCTGGGGTATGCAAATATTTGTTATATCACTACTGGGGACTGTAATGAGGATTTTATTCCATACAATCACAATAATTACCTTCTTTTCTTTTTTCTTTTTTTCTAGATTTTTTTTAAAAAAAACATAATAAAAACAAAATGAAGTCATATGGAGAATTTTTTTTTTAAAAAAGCAGTAAGGTATAGTTCTGTTAACATTAGATGGCACCAGTTTTAAAACTGATTACAGAAGAGAACAAATGTTCACAGACACTGGCAAATCTAATTTAGATTAGGGTGTGATGGGCCAAATGAAACTGTGGGGTGCCTGCCACTTCCATCACCAAAATGTCAGATTAACCCAGCCAAAAGAGAGTGTGTGTCAGGCAACAAAAGTCTTTGCTGCTCATATTGGAAGCTGGCAAGCAGCTGGTGGCAGCAACAGAGATGGCAGTGCATGCAGGTGCTCTCCTTGTGTTCTGTTAGTTGTCTCACAATGATGCAGATGCCAGTCTTGTGTGCCACCTTTCCAAATACAACCCATGATTATGATCCTCCTTGCTGGGTTGCCTTCTCAACCCTCCTGGCATTGTGGGACAGGTGTTACCTACCCTGATATCCCCTGCTCCATATCTATAATAATTGGCAATATCTAATAATTTGGCCAAATGTGGCCTTCCACACAGTGTGGCCAGTAAACTGGGAACTTTCAAAAAACAGGAATCCAAAAAGACTAGTGCTGAGACTAGGTCAGGTATGCACTAAGGATGGCCAACACAAATTCCAAAAAAAGATTATTAGTAAGGCAACTTCTTGCCTGAACATCTAGCTAATCCCATCAGCTTAAGCTGAGATACTCAAGTCTTTAAACAACCCTCATACCTCTGCCTTTCCACAAACAAAGATGGTTGCTTCCTCTATTCTATAGCAAAGTAAGGGTTGTTAGCATATCTGGAGTGTCCATTGTCTTAACTTAGGAACCTCCTAGAAGTATCATCTTTCACTCTAAATTTCATCCCCTGAAAGGAATTATTGGCTATAAAATCCCCTTCAAAACAACACCAAATTATCTACAGCTCCTCCTCCATGCTGCCAGTTTGCTGATAGCTCCTCAGAGAGCAACTTTGTTGCTACAGGAATCTCTGCTCTACAGGACAGTTATTGTATCTCCCCAAAACAACCCCTTCTCTATTCCTCTATCCCAATACTTCCTACTGTATTTGCTACCCTTGCATGAATGCTGGAAGCCTGGGCATGTGTGTGAATGTTGTTAGTATTGCTTTCTCAAATAAAGACCAAATAATTTTACTATCTAGCTTAATGTCTCCTCCTGATTGCCAGTATACATAGGTCAAACGGCCCTGCTATCTAGTTCCCCTTCACACATAGCTAAGTTGAGTATATTAATTCTCCAAATTAATATTGGTATTTAAGAGCCCTGAACATTTAGGGTAACATTGGAAATAGGTTAGTCTGGGTAGGGCTGAGAGGGAGTAGTCCTTACATCTGTTTGGTGACTGGAGAAGAAACAAGAAAGGGGCTTGAGGATTCTCCTTGTTAGGGTTTTCAGACACTGCTGCTTTAGATGGGGGTGGGAAGTTTTGATGGGTTGGTAGATTTCATGAGGCATGCACATCCTGGGTTAGAATGAGCTGTGTGAGAGGAATTTAGAGGATAAGACAGTACTCCTCTATATTTCTGTGACTGGCTCAGGCAAGAGATTAAGAACAACTGTTTGAAGTAGAAAAACTCTGGAAAGTAAAAATAAGTGAACAAGTGAATGCTTCTGCATACCTGGTCAAGGCATGTGTGTTCAGTGCAAATGGCACATGGCTTTCTAAAGTTGCCTGTGTAAGTATACTACACAGGGAGAATATCATCATACTGGGCCAGTGTTCCTGCTGCTGTTACCTCAACTGATAGTAAAATGATCACCAATATTATATGAGCAAGGAGTAGGGATGGGAAACTATATTTTGATTTCACTGCATTTTTCCAAGTCTCAGTTGCATTTTCTTCCCATGTTTGTTGTGATACATTTTGTTTAGTTTTAAATGAATATTCATAGATTTACCCCACCCCCCAATGTGAATATTTTTTTTTACTCATTTTACCTACATACACATTTTCTCTTTTGACTAAATTGTGTGTGTGTATACTTTTGTCAGTTGTGTATACTTTTGTCATTTCTGGTCAACCATGGAATAATGACACCAGAAACAAAAAAATGGGTTGTATAAGTACCACTTTAGTTAACCTAAAAGGTATTTAAGAGTGATGAACCTGGAGAGGAACAAGAAGGTGGGACAGGATTCAGCTAAGACAGGTGTCACTCCTTGACTTCCTCCTCAGACTTTCCCTGGGCAAAACACCTGAGCTCCAAGGGCAAACCAATAACTAAGTTGCTTCCTGTCTGGCTATCTCCTGAAAGAGAGAGCCAAGGAACCTCCCCTCCACAAAACATAAAGTGAGGGGCCAAGTCTCAGGGCCAGCCTCAAGGGCAGTCTCCTTCCCCATTCCCAGGCCCCAGGACCTAAAGAGAGAGTTCCAGAGCCCTCCCTTTCACCAAAAGTGTTCCATGGTGTTCACCATACATGCAACTTTTCCACATTGAAGTAATTCCCAGCCATTTAGTCTGAATGATTCTAATATCATGCAGAGCCTGAAGAATAAAGGCTTTGCCTTTCAACAAACCCAAGTAATTCCCACTCAGGTGAATGATCAGAACATGAGGTCATTTGCACTCCCTAAATATTAGAGGCAACAAACCATGCTAATTTAGGACTCTTTTCCTAAGTCTGTCCACCATGGCATGATCATTCAAACATACTTGAACACCAAAATGGCAATTCCTACTGGAGCAGCTAACCATGCTGTGGCCACAAATGAGGACCCACTGCAGAGAGGACCCCTGGACCAGCCAAATTTACCTCACTGTTCAGCCTGGCCGCAAGCCCACTTATAGTGCCACCTAACTTTCAGATTCCTCTTTATCCCTGCTCTGGACAGGGGTCTAAATTCCTGTGTATAATATCTACTATTGTGTGGATTCAATTGGTAAGCATGACTATTAGATTTCAGTGACAGAAACAGTTCACTAGGAGGAGGCTGGTATTTGTGTGAATAAAACACAAAAAATGGTTTATTAATGGAATGGTGTAATATAAATGCTTCTATATAAAAGGACTCCTTGAAACAACATCTCAGGCTTGGCTAAATTGATCACCAACAATGGTCCGCCCTGGCCTCACATCGGGAGGCATGGAGATGCACTATCCACAAAGCTGCAGCCTTATTTGAGAACTCACGCCGAACAAGTCTTGAAAAGAAACCACAATGCAGAAAAAATCACAACCCGGAAACATCACCCAAGGAGACCTTCTGCTGTGCTTTCTGCAACTGGACTTATTTATCTTGGATTGCCCTTTTAAGTTATCAGCACGCTTACAGAAAGTACGAGATGAGTCCTTGAATCTTCGTTTGCAAAGAAAAGCCAGCCAGAGAGAGAGAGTATATTGTGCTTCCAACCTTGTTAACTGTTAAATTTATCATAGTCTCACACTGTGGTGACTACTTCATAATAACCAGGACCTTCCAGACTCAATCACTCTTTTTATATTCTTAAATTCCACTCACTCTATAATCCATTTAGCCTTAACCATCTTTCAAGCACAGACCATACTTAATACAGCCATTTCTTAACTTCATTTAAAAGCATACAGACCCCAAAATGATTCAAACACAGTCTTTAACTTAAAACTCTCAACTGTCAATCTCCTTTCTGTCAACTGTCATACATACCTTTTAAAGCTCTAGGACAACCCCTTCCATCACAGTTTTCTGCACTGGGATTGCCTCCCTTATGCTCTCTTCCCATTCAGTCATCAACATTTCATCAACTGCTCATCACACCCACCACCTCTCCAGACAAAACCTAGAATCTGGAAAAGATAACAGCATTAGTACACAAATCACATAATTCACAACGAATATGTGAAGGATCTCTAGATCCCAAGATGCTGGATTGATCCCATAACTCTCTCTCTCTCTCTCTCTCTCTCTCTCTCTCTGGCTTTTCTTCACAAAGATTCAGAAAGGACTCATCCCACGCTTTCTGCAAGTGTGCTGATGACTAAAAAGGCCAATCCGAGATAAACAAGTCTGGTTGCAGAAAGGACAGCAGAAGGTCTCCTTGGGTGATGTTTCCAGGTTGTGATTCTTTCTGAGTTGTTGTTTCTCATCAAGACTTGTTCGGTGTGAGTTCTCAAATAAGGCTGCAGCACTGTGGATAGTGTGTCTCCGTGCCTCCCGATGTGAGGCCAGGGTGGACCATTGTTGGTGATCAATTTGGCCGCACCTGAGATGTTGTTTCAAGGAGTCCTTGTATCGCTTTTTTGGAGTGCCCCCCTTACACTGACCCATGGTGAATTCACCGTAGAGTACTATTTTGGGAGTCGATGGTCCTCCATCCTAGAAATGTGCCCTGCCCAGCGCAGCTGTGTTCTCAATATCATGGCCTCAATGCTGGCGATCCCTGCTTGCTCTAGGACAGCAACATTTGTCACATAGTCATTCCAGTATATATTTAGGATTGTATGTATACAGTGCTGATGAAAGTGTTCAAGGAGTTGTAAGTGTTGGTGATAGGTGACCCATGTTTCAGATCCATAAAGGATACACTGATTTTTCTGCTTTGTGTCAGGTGTTTGTTACTCCAGACTCTTTTGTAAAGTTTTCCAAATGCGCTATATGCCTTTGCTAATTTGTGATCAATCTTTTTGTCAATATTGGCATCTGAGGAGATGATGCTTTCCAGGTAGGTGAACTGCTGAACGGACCTGAGCACAGATTTGCCGACGAGAATGTGGGGATGATGGTGTTCATCCTGTGGTGAACGCTGGTAAAGAACTTCCATTTTCTTAAGGTTGACTTCCAGCCCAAACAGCTCTGCAGCTGTTGTGTAGCAGGATGTTAGACACTGCAGAGCTGCTTCTGTGTGGGCAACAAGGGCAGCATCATCAGTGAAGAGCAGCTCATGGATTAGATAGTTTAGAGTCTTCGTGCGAGCCCTCAGACAACTTCAGTTAAACAAGCTACCATCAGTATGGTAACGTATATAGATGCTGTCTTATTCTTCAAGCTCTGCCATAGCCCTTTGGAGCATCACCCTGAAGAAGATTGTAAATAAAGTTGGAGCAAGAACACAAACTTGCTTCACTCCATTACTTATTAGAAAGGGCTCTGAAAGAGCATTGCCATATCTGACTTGACCATGCTGGCCCTCATGTAGCAAGATAATCATTTTGAGGAATTTGGGGGGACATCCTAGTTTTTCCAGGGTCTGCCACAGACCTTTTCTACTCACAGTGTCAAAGGCTTTGGTGAGGTCGACAAATGTTACATAGAGACCCTTGTTCTGCTCTCTACATTTCTCTTGCACTTGTCTAAGGGCAAATACCATATCTGTAGTACTCCTATTGGCTCTGAAGCCACACTGGCTTTCAGGAAGAAGTTCTTCTGCAATAGCAGGAACTAATCTGTTGAGGAGTATCCTTGCAAAGTTTTTTCCAGCAATAGAGAGCAGTGTTATGCCTTGATAGTTTGAGCAATTGGAGTTTGCTCCTTTTTTCTTGTACAGGGTGATGATGAGTACATCTCGGAGATCTGATGGCAGTTCCCCTTTTCCCCAGCAATTCACAAGGAGTTTGTGGAATTTATCATGGAGTGCATGACCTCCATGTTTCCAAACTTCAGGTGGGATTACATCGATCCCAGCTGCCTTGCTGTTTTTCATCTGCTGTGTGGCCTTAAGGGTCTCTTCCAATGTGGGAGCTATGTCCAATTCATTTTTCATCGGTTTTTGTATCATATGTTGGATAGCTGAGCCTTGGACTACTCGGTTGGCATTGAAGAGACTTTGAAAATGTTCAGCCCATTGATTCAAGATGGAGGCTTAATCAGTAATTAATGTTGGACCATACCTAGACCCATGGCAAAAGCTGTAGAAGCACTCTCAATTTAAAATGAATGAGTTCCAAATTTAACCACTTGTAGACCTAAGTGCTGCAAGGCCTTGGAGGTCATAGACCAAAATCGGTGCTTGGTAAGGAACAAAAAGTCAGCATGACCATCTAAAGGACCCAGCCTACATCCCCTGACCTGAAGTAACTCTGTAACACATGAGCAGGAACTAAGGCTGTTCCAACTATCCAACAATAACTTCAGCACAACCCCTTTCTTATCCATCTTAGAGGTACAGATAGTAAATACTGCTGGTGCCTAGAAAGAGTTAAACCCCAGCTCCAACATTCTCCCTGAGAGATCTCCTCTAGACAACATGACAAGCTCACTCACCCACAGGCACCAAAGATTCTGCATGAAACAAAATGGCCTCATAATCAGAGGTGCAAATAACTGACCATATTCCCCCAAACCCTTAACTACATCAGTTGATAATGGTTCACATTAGTCAGGAACAAGTGCCAAGATGATCCCTCCAACATCTTGAGAATTCTGAATTTGTTCATGTTATCTTGGTGCCCCTGTGCCTTGGAAGCAAAGGTTAACAGACAATCCAGCTTCAATGGACTGTGGAGATAAGCCCTTATCCCTAAGGTATAGATAAAACTGCTGAATGTGGGATATGGGGATCGGCCAAAGAGCCTGAAGCCTCTCCCCAACCCTAACTGTTCAAACTCCAAACCAGATCTCTTATAACTTTTCCTGTACTGGGAGCAAAATAGAGGCTAATCACTTGACAACCTTACCTCTCCAAGCCTCCACGGTTCTGCTGGCATTGAATCTGGACATGCCTCTGCATCTGGAACCAGTCATCTGAAGCATCCCATCTGTTGGTGGGAGAGAGCTTTGGCAAGCCCATTGTCTAGCCTAGCCACATGCAGCACTGTAAAAAGTATATTATAATGAAGACACTGCAGTGTAAAGGGTCTGATCAAACACATAACTAGTGGGGACCTAGAGAATATAGAAGTAATTGGCACTGTGTCATATCATCATATCAAACATGGACAGAGGAATTAGAAAACTACTCGGCCCTGATTGAAATAGACACCACAATTGGAGAAAAATCCAGGAATGTTAAATCTGACAACAAACCTGCTTCAGCCCACTCATCAGGCCACACCTGGGCCACACCAATGCCCATGAAGATGCACACCAAAATCAATGGAACCTGCTGCATCTTAGGATACCCTTAAGGCATCCCAGACCTTTACCTCATTTCTCCAAAAAGAAGTTCCATTGAAGAAGGAAAAAATTCTTGCCAAACCCCCAAGTCATCCCTGATTCCCTGCATACTAAATCACATGGTGGGGTTTACAGGGCCTACAAGGCTGATTCATCCTAACGGGTCCCAACACAATGCTGAATGGGTTTACCAGGCCCCACATATGAGGGCTAAATGAGGCCAATAGGGTATAATGTGGACTACAGAGGCAAACAGGCCTAAGACAAGGCTGTTTGGGCCTACCTAGGCCTACAAAGGCCTATAGTGAGTAAGACGAGGTCAGTTGGGCCCAATGCAGCTTACAGAAGCCAACAAGGTCTATGACATGACCAATTGGGTCAAATGGGTCTACAGTGGCATACAAGTCCCACGCAAAGTCAATTGGGCCTAACAGAGCCTACCAAGACCAAAGGGGCCTAGGATCCTCCTAACACAATTGGACCAAAATATAACTGGACAAAAAAAAAAAGTAGAAAAAGAAGAACAACAAGAAGAAGATTGGGCCCACTCAGGTGTACAAGGGCAAATCATACTTACACAGCAGATTGGACCTAAAGGGTCCCAAAACCAGGGTTGGACAGGCAGGTCGGGCCTAACAGGCTGGATGAGACTAAACAGCCTAAAGGAAGCTGGAAGAATATCCAGCCAATCTATCACACTCCTGGTCCACCCAAAACACTCCCCATGCCCAAAATTGCACAAACAAACAAACAAACAAACTAGACCACATGGGCACAATGCCCACATTCCTGACTGCTACCCGGTGACACACACTGCAAGCAGAATGATGAAGCAAGGATGGTGAAACCACTTACCCACTGCCCGATCACACACACACACACACACACACACCATGGAGCAAGCAAACCTCACTACAAGATGACAGAGATGTGACTGTTGCCCATTCTTTCTGTGAACTTCACTACAAAGAGAGGGAGTAAAGGGGAAAGGAGGACTTTAAATATCCTCTGGCTCCACCCCTAACACTGATGCCCGAGTGTGATCATACCTGATGAAGTTACCCTTGTCCTCTCTCTATTAAAGGCCAGTAAAGGCAGCTTCTATCCTGCAGCACCCCGTGCCATGCAGAAATGAAGATATATTGGCTAAAACAGACTCAACAGTTAAGTTTATAAACATGTATGAAAACAGATGTTAAAATGAAAAACATAAGAAACTATTGCACACATAATCCTCAATCAACTTGTCTTATGCCAGCACCCACTGTTGTTTGGGCACTGTCATGTGCCTCCAGCTGCCAATCCCCCCCAATCCAATTTCACTTGAGAGTGAGCTTACCTCAGCTCCTGTGATTCAGTAACAGGCAAAAAAATGTTAGCAAACTCTCTGACCAATTACATTGTTATTACCACTGAGTAAGCCCACTTAGAAATCAAAAGGGAAGGTAGGTAGATGTCCTATCCTCATGCACATATACACAAAAGGGCTTGCTGGTTTAACTGGTCAGGGAGCTGAATGACTGCTTGGTTTTTAGGTCTATTACAGTGCTGCCACTGTGTAAATCATCTCAAAAAAAGGTTTGTGGCTGCCCTATTCCCTCCCATGCACATGAGCAGTGCCAAGTGTTCTGTAGTGGACCACTATTAGATAATGCCACTTGTGCAGGAAGGAAAGGTAGAAGCCAGTCCTGGCAGCTGTACCAACACCAATCTCATGAGCCCAAGAGGGGCTAGGCACTGAGGAACCATACTGAGAGCCTACAACAGAAGCCAAGCTTTATTAAATACCTATCATATGAAATGAAAAAGATGTTAAGAAAAAAAAAGAACACTCAAAGAAGAGAGAAAGAAAATCAATATGAATGCACCAGAGTTAAGAACCTTTTTGTCCTTTTGACATATGTCATGACTAGAAAGCTCAACTCAGTTTAGAGCAGAAAGTGAAGGAGGATTTCTTCTTCATTCTAAGAAAAAAAAGATTACCTGTAATGCAACATACCACATAACTTCAAGTGAGCAATACAATTGTCACTTGCTACCATTAGGCGTTATGGAACAAAAAAGGAATTAAATGAATAGTGCTACCAGACTACTGTTTAAGATGAGAAATGCAAACAATTTAGATCCAACACAGGAAGTAATTGGTGTTTCGAAGCTTGAGGGGATATTGCTGAACAGTAGTTACATAGAACAGAACAAATAGGTTTTCTATTAGATCTTTCAAAACAGAAAACAGTATCTACACATTATAAAAGCTTAATTGCTTCCAAACACAGAATAGACTACTTGTAATGAACAAACAGGGTCCTGAATCATGGGCAATGAAAGCAAGAGAGAGTGTGAATGTTTTGTTTAGGACTGTCAGGATTTTGAACTCCTTTAAAACCAGTACCATTAAATTTTACAACACTTTTGAGTATATAAAATATTTGCACTACAATTCTAAATTTTAAACATGTAGTGTTGGAATTCAACTGTAAAATTCTGAATAGTTTAGTGTGTCACATTCTGGTTCAATTAATTCAAGTGGTAGTTTCACATATTGACATAATTAGCAGCTGAGTGTGAACTCAGTAAATCCAACTGAATATAGTTTTATGGTGATAAACTATTTCACTAATGACACTCAATAATATATTTTCTGGATATATTTATAGAATCATAGAGTTGGAAGAGACCTCAAGGGCCATCCAGTCCAACACCCTGCCATGCAGGAATACACAATAAAACCATCCCCAACAGATGACCATCCCACCTCAGTTTAAAAACCTCCAAAGAAGGAGACTCCACCACAGTCTGTGGCAGTGTATTCCACTTCTGAACAGCTTTTACTGTCAGGAAGTTCTTCCTAATGATTAGGTGGAATCTCTTTTCCTGTAGTTTGAATCCATTGCTCTGTGTCTTAGTCTCCGGAGCAGCAGAAAACAAGCTTCCTCCATCCTCAGTATCAGATCCCTTCAAATATGTAACAATGGCTATCATGCCCCCTCTTAACCTTCTCTTCTCCAGACTAAACATGCCCAGCTCTGTAAGCTGCTCCTCATAGGGCATGGCTTCCAGACCACCCACCATCCTGGCCACCCACCTCTGGACATGTTCCAGCTTCTCAATATCCTTCCTCAATTGTGGTGCCCAGAACTGGACACAGAATTCCACGTGAGGGCTAACCAATGCAGAATATAGTGGTACTATTACTTCCCTTGATCTAGACACTTTACTCCACAGATAGTTGATGTCCTGAGCATCACTCTGCTCTAATAGCCCATGAACTATCACAACTTAATATTGGCATTGCTGCTCTTAGTGAAGTTCATCTCCATGAGGAAGGCAGCATTAAGAACACGGCGCCGGCTACACACTTTACTGGTCCGGCAAACCCAAAAGCTAAAAACATCTTTCAGGAGTAATCTTGATTATTACAAACTACATTGCCTCCAAACGCGAAACCTTGCCAACAGGACACTCCAATCGCATTATTTCCTTACGCATCCCACATGTTGTTCTTTTCAGTATATATGCCCCAACTATGCAAGCCGACTCTGTAGAGAAAGACAAATTCTACACAGACCTACGCCACTTCAAAAAGTATCTGTAGAAAATAAAATTATTATCCTTGGTGACTTCAGTGCTAGAGTAGGAAAGAACTCAGAATCCTGGAAAGGTGTTTTAGACAAGCATGGTGTTGGAAATTATAATGATAATGCGTGCCTCTTACTAGAGTTCTGTGCAGTACAACAACTGACTATTACAGCTTGAAAACAACTTGGATGCATCCCCGATCCAAACATTGGTACCTCATTGGCAATGTTCTAGTCCGCCAGAGAAACATTTGCGATGTCCGTCATACTCGGGTGATGCCCAGTGCAGAATGCCAAACAGATCATCGCCTCATAAGATGTAAACTAAAACTTCATCTTAAGCTCAAACCTAAGAGGGGTGGCATCTTAAAGAGGAGACTCCAAGTCAACAATCTTCAACAAGCTACCATGACAGACATCTTCCAGGTAAATCTGCAAACAAAACTTGAAGACCATCCTACAGATCCTTCTCCTACAGTGCTTTGGCAACACATCAAAAACAGTATCCTCCAGTCTGCGGAAGAATCCCTCGGGTTCTCTCACATGAAAAATCAAGACTGGTTTGATGAAAACAACTAAGAGATCCAGGAGCTGTTGGCAAAGAAGAGAACTGCTCACCAGGCATACCTCGTCCAGCCAACTTGCCATGTAAGAAAAGCAGCTTTCCGCCTCACCTTTAGTAAACTTCAACAAAAACTCTGAGACATTCAGAACTAGTGGTGTTTCAATATAGGGGAAAAGACACAATGCTGTGCAGATCTGGGTGATCACAGAGGATTTTACAAAGCTGTCAAAGCAGTGTTTGGACCTACTTATCAGGTCCAAAGCTCCTTATACAGTACAGATGGCCAAACACTAATCACTGATAAAGCCTCCATCCTGAATCGATGAGTTGAACATTTTCAAATCTCTTTAGTGCCAACCAAGTAGTCCAAGGCTCAGCTATCCAACATATGATACAAAAACCGATGAAAAATGAATTGGACATAGCTCCCACTTTGGAAGAGACCCTTAAGGCCATACAGCAGATGAAAAACAGCAAGGCATCTGGGATCGATGGAATCCCACCTGAAGCTTGGAAACACAGAGGTCATGTACTCCATGATAAATTCCACAAACTCTTTGTGAATTGCTGGGAGAAAAGGGAACAGCCATCAGATCTCCAAGTTGCAGTCATCATCACCCTATACAAGAAAAAAGGAGCAAAATCCAATTGCTCAAACTATCAAGGCATAACACTGCTCTCTATTGCTGGAAAAATCTTTGCAAGGATACTCCTGAACAGATTAGTTCCTGCTCTTGCAGAAGAACTTCTTCCTGAAAGACAATGTGGCTTCAGAGCCAATAGGAGTACTACAGATATGGTATTTGCCCTTTGACAACTGCAAGAGAAATCAGAGGGAGCAGAACAAGGGTCTCTATGTAACATTTGTTGACCTCACCAAAGCCTTCGACACTGTGAGTAGAAACAGTCTGTGTCAGAACTTGGAAAGACTAGGATGTTCCCCCCAAATTCCTTAAAATGATTATCTTGCTACATGAGGGCTAGCACGGTTAAGTCAGATATGGTGATGCTCTTTCAGAGCCCTTTCTAATAACAAATGGAGTGAAGCAAGTTTGTGTTCTTGCTCCAACTTTATTTACAATCTTCTTCAGCATGATATTCCAAAGAGCTACGGCAGAGTTGGAAGAAGAAGATGGCATCCATATATGTTACTGTACTGATTGTAGCTTGTTTAACTTAAGCCGTCTGAGGGCTCACACTAAGACTCTGAGCTATCTAGTCCGTGAGCTGCTCTTCGCTGATGATGCTGCCCTTGTTGCCCACACAGAAGTAGCTCTGCTGTGCCTAACATCCTTCTTCACAACAGCTGCAAAGCTGTTTGGACTGGAAGTCAAACTTAAGAAAATGGATGTTCTTAACCAGCGTTCACCACAGGACGAATACCACCATCCCCACATTGCCATAGGCAAATCTGTGCTTAAGTCTGTTCAGCAGTTCACCTACCTGGGAAGCTTCATCTCCTCAGATGCCAAGATTGACAAATATCACAAATTAGCAAAGGCATATAGCGCATTTGGAAAACTTTACAAAAGAGTGTGGAGTAACAAACACCTGAGGCAAAGCACAAAAATTAGTGCGTATAGAGCCATTGTACTGTCTATTCTCGTTTACGTGTCTGAAACATGGGTCACCTATCACCAACACTTACGACTCCTTGAACATTTTCATCAGCACTGTATACGTAAAATCCTAAATATACACTGGACTGACTATCTGATGAATGTTGCTGTCCTTGAGCAAGCAGTGATCACCAGCATTGAGGCCGTGATATTGAGAACACAGCTGTGCTGGGCAAGGGACGTTTCTAGGATGGAGGACCATCGACTCCCAAAAACAGTACTGTACGGTGAACTCGCCACGGGTCAGCTTAAGAGGGGTGCTCCAAAAAAACGATACAAGGACTCCCTGAAACAACATCTCAGACTTGGCCAAAATGATCACCAACAATGGACCACCCTGGCCTCACATCAGGAGGCATGGAGACGCACTATCCACAATGCTGCAGCCTTATTTGAGAATTCACACTAAACATGTCTTGAAGAGAAATGACAGTGCAGAAAGTATCATAACCCAGAAATATCACTGAAGGAGATCCTCTGCTCTGCTTTCTGCAACCAGACATGTTTATCTCATATTAGCCTCTTCAGCACACTTGCAGAAAGCATGGGATGAGTCCTTCCTGAATCTTCGTTAGCAAAGAAAAGCCAAGCCATTACTTCCCTTGATCTAGACACTATACTCCTATTAATGCAGCCTAGAATCGCATTGGCTTTTTGAGCTGCTGCATGACAGTGCTGACTCATGTTCAGCTTGTGGTCCACTAAGACTCCTAGATCCTTTTCACATGTACTGCCCTCAAGCCATGTGTCACCCATCCTTTATCTTTCTATTTCATTTTTACTGCCCAAGTATAGTATTCTACATTTCTCCCTGTTGAAATTCATTTTGTTAATATCATCCCAGCTTTCTAATCTGTTGAGGTCATTTTGGATTCTGATCCTGTCCTCCTCTGGTGTATTAGCCACCCCTCCTAATTTGCTTTCATCTGCAAACTTGATAAGCATACCCTCTATTCCCACATCCAAGTCATTCATAAAGATGTTGAATAACACTCGGCCCAGGACAGAACCCTGTGGCACCCCACTAGTCACTTCTCTCCAGGATGAAGAGGAGCCATTGGTGACTACCATTTTTGTTTGGTCAGTCCACCAATTACACATCCACCTAACAGTTGCATTGTCACCATCAAGATGAAGTCAAGATACACTACATCCCCTGTGTTCCCTTCATCTATCAAGGTTGTAACTCTATCAAAAAAAAAATGAGAGATGAGATTAGTCCATTTGAGACTTTTTGGAATTGATAGGAATATGGTTTATATTTGTATGAATTGGGGACAGAAGGGGATAGAGGGGGATCGAGGGGGAAGAAAAAAACCAATATTTTATATCACGGAATCTGTACAGGAAGAATTGTTGTACTGTATTGTATTTTGTGTTAAGATTTAAAAACTAAATTATAAAAAGAATATAAAAAAGAATCATATATTTTCTAATCCACCCAAAATAATATAAACCAGATAAGTCAGCTATTCCAGGAGGAACAACTGAGGGTGCCATGGGGTGGGAGTTCCTTGACATGGGTGGGTGCCTCTGTGCTAAGGGGGTGGAACATTCTGCTGCTGTGCCTGACCTGCTGCTGGTGTTTTTCAAAGGGACAGAACAGATGTTATATATTTGCAAGATTCTGTCCTGGTGATATAGAGAATATTTTCAGATCTTCTCATCCTCAACTATGGACAAACTCATGGCTTATGACAAGATGCTATGCCAAAAAAAAAAAAAAAAAAAAAACCCTGACAATTACCATATTATTTTTCATCCCTCAGTGATAGCAAAAATATAATTTCACTCCTGATTTATTTTTGTAGGATTTGCACAAAATGCAAAACAAAACAAACAAAACTTTTCTTATGTGTGAAGAAGTCTTGAAATTAACAAAAAATCATTGGAAAATGCACAAATACCATCACAGCCTGAAACAGTAATATGTTTTGAATTTTTTTTGTTCCTTACATGTTACAAAGAAAAAAAGATTCCCACCCATGTTTCACTGACTTCTAGTTCCTCCCAATATTTCTACAAGCAGAGTTTGTAATGATGCCAGCTATGTAGCTGCCTTTATTGTATTCCCTATTACTGTCAGTGAGATTAAAAAGTAAAATCAAAGTAAAAAACACAACAGTGACAACAAGATGAAAAAACAAAAACAAACCGATTCAACACCAACCCCAAATACCCCACATTTCAGAAAGTCCACTACACATCAGTCTCACTGGGGTGTGCAATAAGTAAAAGATTCAGTTCAGATCCAGCCTTGGTGGTTTAGAAAGCAGATCAAAAAAGATGTAGGATTTCCCTTACCAGCTTGGATTCAAATCCTAATCTTGATTCAGAAATCCTATTGTTGGGCTTGTCTAAACAGTGAAAATATTCCTCACATAAGTTAAGGATAATACCTTTTGTCCCAATGGAATCCCAAATCAGTTTGCCATATTCGGAAGGACGGCAGGCAAAAATGCCATATACCTGGAGTTTTTAAAAAACTGTGATGGAAATGCAAATTCCTGCTCGTTGGGACAACTGATTTGCTTAGCTGCACTTCCCTGATAAGAGTGGAATCAGAAAGCTGATTGGTTGGGCATGTGTAGGGTGGAGC
This sequence comes from Gambelia wislizenii, assembly GCA_030847615.1. NCBI lineage: Eukaryota > Metazoa > Chordata > Lepidosauria > Squamata > Crotaphytidae > Gambelia > Gambelia wislizenii. Next base: position 187,672,107 of record JAUMIR010000003.1, on the reverse strand, counting down.
TTGCCAAAATGGCAGCACCTGGAACAGCCATGTTGGATTTTTGCCATAGTGATTGTGTGCTGAGGCAATTAAACCACCTTCTTTTTTCTGTTTATTTAAACAGAAGGCCACACTTCTGCTCCTTGGATTTACTTTTTTGAAAATACTGATCAGCAGCGGCAACTGGTGAGAATAAAAACACAAGTAATTCACTTGCACTCGCCATCTTAATTTGCAGGCATGTTCATTTCAACATCAAACGTGGATAACTTCCTTAGTACCAGTGATCTTGAAAAAAAAAACAACAACATGGAGACAAATGAAGCTGATGTGAATTGGCATTACTACACACCAATCCACATTTTATTGCATCATATAGACAGGTTCTTTGTGTCTCCCACTGACTACCATTGAAAACCAAGAAATGACTTTTTGACAGAATCCAGTTATCTTTGTAAGAACTGGATGGAATTTGTGCTCATGTTAACTACTTATATAAAGGGTCATGCCTGCCAACATTCAGATAAATAGATATAAATAATCTTATTCCATGTGTCGTTAAATTTGGGGGATTTTAAAAAATTATTTAAAAGGGAAGTGACATCATTAAAAAAAAAATCTCCGGAAATGATTATGATGATTGATACACTCACACACCCTTTCCTCCCAGCCCAGGGAGGCTGAGAAGATCTTCCCCATATTCCCACCAGTGGGTAGTGGGATAGAAAATAATAATAATAATAATAATAATAATAATTATTATTATTTATACCCCGCCCCTCTGTTAAAACAATTGTGGCCGCTTACAAAAATTAAAATACAATACAGATAAAAATCCCAAAACACCACCCACCCCACCCACCCCCATAAAAAGATATTAAACAAATATAAATTAAAAAGCAACAAATCTAAAATCACATTTTAAAAACAATAAATACAATAAATGGCCAGCAGACTAAAGGAGGCCAGGAGCTCCTGAAGCTGGGATGTAATTAGGAAAGGCCTGCAGAAAGAGATCCGTCTTTAGTGCTTTTTTAAAGCTACTTAGGCTTGTCATGTGATGGATCTCGTTTGGCAGGTCATTCCACAATTTTGGGGCGATTACCGAAAAGGCCCTCTGGGAGGTTACAGACAGCCTAGATTTTTGTGGCTGAAGCAAATTCCTCCCAGAGGACCAGAGTGCACGGGGAGGATTGTATGCGAGGAAGTGGTTCCGGAGACAAGTTGGACCCAAGCCATTTAGGGCTTTAAGGGTAATAACCAAAACCCCCAGAAACTGATAGGCAGCCAGTGCAGAGATTTTAATACTGAAGTTATATGGTCTCTCCAAGATGTTCCTGAGAACACTCTGGCTGCCATATTTTGTACCAACTGATGTTTCCGGACCAAGCACGAGGGTAGCCCCATGTAGAGTTCACTGCATAAATCTAGACGAGAGGTTACCAGCGCATGCACCACAGTCTCGAGGTTACTTCCTTCCAGGAAAGGGCACAGCTGGCGTATCAGCCGAAGCTGATAACAGGCGTTCCTGACTGTCGCATTCACCTGACTCGTCATCTGAAGCGATGAATCAAGGACCACCCCCAGAATGCGAACACAGTCCTTAAGGGAGAGCGTGACACCATCCAGGACTGGAGCTTGCAACCCAACTCCTGGTTTGGGGGCCACTACCGTGAGCACCTCCATTTTGTCTGGATTTAATCTCAATCTGTTTTTCCTCATCCAGCCCATTACTGCTTTAAGACAATCATTAAGGGGAGAGATGCCATCAGAATTCAAGGCCGATGATTGGGACAAGGAGAAATAGATCTGGGTGTCATCTGCATACTGATAACACCCAGCCCCATAACTCCGAATAATCTCACCCAGCGGCTTCATTTAGATGTTAAACAGCATTGGGGACAGGATGGTGACCTGCAGAACACCACAGGTAAGCTCCTTTCTGCTGGAGCATCTGTCCCCGAGCAGCACCCTCTGGGACCTGCCCGAGAGGAAGGACTGGAACCACTGGAGCACAGTGCCTCCGATTCCTAACCCTCTCAGGCGATCCAAGAGGAAGCTATGATCTATCGTATTGAAAGCCACTGAGATGTCTAAAAGCACCAACAGGGTCACACTACCCCTGTCGATGCTTAGACGCAGTTTGTCGGTCAAGGCAATGATGGCGGTCTCAACTCCCATTCCCATCCTAAAGCCAGTTTGAAATGGGTCTAGATAATCGGTTTCATCCAAGACCACTTGGAGTTGAAGCGCAACTGCCCTCTCAATCACTTTGCTCAAGAATGGTAACATAGAAACTGGCCTATAGTTCTTCATGTCCAGGGGGGCCAAGGGAAGATTTTTTCAGGAGTGGCCCAATGAACGCTTCCTTTAAACAAGATGGAACACACCCTTCTCTGAGGCATGCATTGATGATGTCCTTAAGGAACACCATCAAGGCACACACACAACCCGGATGGCCAGCCATAAAGGGCAAGGATTGAGAGGGCAGGTCATCTTCCTCAACCTACCAAGTAGCTTGTCCACGTCCTTGGTACTCACGGATTGAAATTGATCCAGTAAACTTACATCAATGGAGTTGCTGGACACCTCGTCAAATGTTTCTGTCAAATTACTGGCATCTAAGTCGGCTCTTATCCGAGAGATTTTATCTGCAAGAAATTGTTAAACACGTCACAGCAGGCCATCGTTGGGTTAAGCAATGGGTTCTGTGCAGGATTAACCTGCGTCATCTCCCTTACCACCCTAAACAGCTCTGCTGGATGGGACTCTGCGGATTCAATACATGCAAAAGAAAAGGATCTCTGCGCTGCACATATTGCCTCTCGATAGGACCAAAGAAAGTTCCTATGACGAGTCCTGTCGGATAAGAGTCGATGTTTTCCGCCAGTTGCGCTCTAGTCGTTGTCCAACCTGCTTCATTTTCCTAAGCTCTGCTGTATACCATGGCTTACGGTTTGGAGCGAGTTGGAAAGGACGCTTGGGAGCGATCGTGTCAATAGCCTTGGTAAGGCCGGTGTTCCAGGTATTAACCAAAGCTTTGACAGGGTCACCGGTGTTACCAACCATCAACCCCTCCAAGGCCTTCTGGAATCCTTTTGGTTCCATTAGCCTTCGGGGGTGGACCATTCTAATGGGTCCACCACCCCCATTGGGGTGGGAAGAGACTCTTAGTTCAGTCTTGACCAGGAAATGATCTGTCCATGACAATGTGGTGGTTTTTATACCCTCTGCCCACGGATATTCCTGTTCTGTACTGAAGACCGCATCGAGGGTATGACCCACACAATGTGTGGGCCCGACAACCATTTTGGATAGGCCCATGTTTGTCATGGTTTCCATGAACTCCCAAGCCACACCAGTCAGATTTGTCAAGCTGGTCTCGAGTGGAATGTTGAAGTTGCCCAAAACTAAAAGTCTGGGCGACTCCAACAGCAACTCTGAGACCAGCTGTGTCAGCTTGGTTAGGGAGTCTGCTAGACAATGGGGTGGTCGGTATACTAGCAGAATCCCCAAACTATCCCTGGTCCTCAGACTAAAGTACATACACTCAAAGTGGACTGTGTTTCGGACAGGTATCCTGGTCAAGGTCAGATTGTCCTTATAAACCAGAGCCACTCCCCCCCACCCACTTCCCCTCACCTGCTCACTGACAGAATACCCGGCTGGGAGGGCCTGCATCCACGTGACAGCACTATCATTTCCCAGCCAGGTTTCTGTGAAGCAAGCCAGGTCGGCATCCTCATCCAAGAGAAGATCGTAAATAATGTGTTTTATTCTTAACCGACCTGGCATTGCAGAGGAGCAAAGTAAGGTTCTGTGGAATGGTGGGTACGCTCTCCAATACATTCCAGGAAACAGGGTGAACTGAAGGTGGGATAGCTAACAAACAGCGATCCCACCTTCTTTTGTAACATCTGTTCACTCTGTTCTGACCATACCTCCCTTTCCCCAGCACAACTTCAATTCCTGCCCCCACTCCATTCCCGGCCTCAGCTGACTCCAATTGGAAGCTTAGGTCTTCCTGGTTGACTGGCTGGTGTTCCTGAGGGGTGTGGGAGTGGCTTAAAAACCAGCCACTCCTGGCCACGCCCCCTCTCACTGCTGCTCTGCTGCCTAAAGTCCTCAGGGCCCTCCACAGCCCTCTAGCCCGGTGGAGTCGGGAGAAGAGGCTGCTTCAGTCTTGGAGTCCTTCTGACTGCTGGCTGGTCCTCACTACATGGGCAAAAGAAGTCCTCACTACATGGGCAGACTTATACAGGGGAAAATGGCCCAGATACCTGAACCTCAGTTGCATAGGACTTTCAGGTTATAACCAGCACTTTGGATTTTTTCCTAGAAGCAGACTGGTAGCCAGTGGAGCTCTTGTAATAATTGAATCGTATAAAAATTCTGGATGGAAGCTCTTTGAGCCAGGTGAAGTTTCTGAATATTCTTTAAAGACAGCCCCACACTGAGTGCATTACAGTAATCCAAAAAGGATGTAATTAAGACATGTGTCATCATAACTGGATAGAATTTGCAGGGGTAGTTAATCCTTCTCAGATTAACAAACATGTCAAGTTTCAGAAGCAAAAATGCAGGAAATTTTGTGCAACTGCCATCTTTATTGTGTGTGGCTTTTGCAGTGTGGGGGGCAGTGGCTATGAAAGACACATAAAGTGTGCAGGTGCCCCTAGTTAATAAACCTGCAAAATTTCAGAAGGGTGGAATATGTTGAGCACATTTGGAGGGGAGGGAGGTAATTAGCTCTCTTCTAAACCTGGTTCATGACTTTTGACAGTTTGCATGAACATGACCTCATGAAGCCTGAAAATATTTGGATTCCTATATGCAGGAAGTAGAGAGTTGTGATAAATGGAAAACAGTTTTAGGGATATTATCATTGTTGCTTTCCACATAATTGGTACAAAAACAACCAAATGTAAAACAGACAGGGATAGATGATGGGTATGGAGCATTCCATAGTAATTACAGAGGAACATGGGCTTTCATAATTTTTAAGCCAGTAGCAATGTTACCCACCCACAGTCCATAAAAACAGCAACAACAATATGAATGTTCTTCTCTAGGGAAAGGAAACCAGAACTGAATGCTGAAATACTCCATCAGTATGTCTTCATTAGCTAACACACATTGGAAACTGCTTAATGCAGTGTAGATGTGTAAATTGCTATTGCTTTAAACAATTTTAAGCCAGTCTGATAGCCTTGTGGCTAAAGAACAGGGTAGAAATAACTAAAATAAAAATAATGAATAAAAATAAATTCATCATCCTAAATATTGGGATTAGAGAAATGTGATAAAACTGTTTACTGTACAGTTGTCGCTCTGTATCCACGGATTTGGTATCCACGGATTTAAGTATTCATGGCTTGACAATATTCTTAAAAATATAATAACCCAAAAATAAACCTTCATTTTGCCATCTTATATAAGGGACACTATTTTGCTATGCCATTACATATAATGGGACTCGAGTATTCATGGATTTTGGTATCCGCGGGGGGTTCTGGAACCAAACTCCAGCGAATATGAAGGGACAACTGTAATTAGAAGCTTGAATTGTAAGAAGCAACAGCTTTTTCCCCCTGACATGTTTTTTTTTTTAAATGAGGCCACAGGGAGAAATGTATTAATTCTTGCAGAGACAAAAAAAGTCTCAGGGCTCAGTTATATGGTAGGTTTGATTGCGGCAATTTGCGCTTTAGCGCTTTTTCGCACCAGTGCCGGGCAGTTTAGACAATTTATGGGGCTTTGTTGCTTTGTTTATTTTTCACTTTCTGGTTCAGATGGGCAAAGGTGCGGGGGGGCATGGCCTCCCAAGCACAAACAGAGGGAGGAAAAGGAGAGGGAGGAAGAAATGGCTTATGAATGCCTGCCTCTTAATGCCAAAAGGAGCCCTTCTCTTTCACTCACTGAAAACACACAGAAACACTTGCTATTATTGTTCATGACTGAAAGGACTTTTTGGAATAACAGGCTTGAAAAACAGCAGGCATTCCTCAGAGGGAAAGATCGGCACACTTTCTCTCTCAATCTCTCTCTCTCTCTTTCCCTCCCAATCTCTCTCTCTCTCTCTCACACACACACACACACACACACACACTTCCTTTTCTCTGCAGCTGAGCAGACTGTCAAACACACAACAGAACAATCAAGTGCTCAGCCAGTTGCAGCACGCTCACACACGCACACACACACACGCACACATGCACACACCACCCAAGCGAGGGCTAGCCCCATTCCCTACCATTTTCCCTGCCCCCAAAGCCTTCTTTTGAAACAGACAGGAAGGGCTCAGAGCAGATTTCCCAAAGTGGGCTGCAAGCAGAAGAAGGGGCAAATGGTGGGTTCGATGGATTTCTCCCTCCAACCCCTCCATCAATTCGGAGGAGGCACAATGGTCACTCCAACCAATCAGGATTCAGCTCTGCTCAGGCTACTTCAGAAAGGTCCCTGCAAGTTCACACAGACATTTGTGAAATGTAAGTTCACACTATCAATTGTGTGCATTTTTTGCAAACTTCATAAAAAATGTCTGGGAAACTAGCAAAAGCGGATACTGCACGACTTACGGGTTTTTCGCTACCCCTCCTTCTGAAAAGGGTGCTATGGCTTCAAAATACGTCGGAACTATCAGGCGTCTTGTTGAATACTTTGAGGATTTATTTTGCTGTGTAAACAGCCCCTCAGTGTCCCTTTGAATCTCAGTCCCAAAGAAAGTTTTGTGAGGGTTGAGAATCTGTTTGCTTCAGAGAAGACCAGCTTCAGTTCAGAGATCTCCCAAATCTCTCTGAATCAGTCCATTTCATTTCATGAACTGACCAATGCCACAGCATATCATCAGAAGTAGGACTGATGTGTTACAATCATAAAATCAAATCAAACAGGACAATAAAATAAATACAAGGTGAATTTTATACTTAATAGAATGTTCTAGCAGTACATGGTCAAAAATGACCAGCTGGGTAGATCCCTTTGTCCATTCTTAACCTCAGACATTCTCATATTGCCTTTTGTGTGAAGATTTTGTATGCTATGCAATTACCATTCAGGGTCTTCATTTATCAAATTTTTCTTTCAGGTGGCTACTGATAGTTGCAGGCATCTGTCCTGCTCCCTCTATACTCTATATACTGAAACATTTTCAAATATATATATATTTTTAAAATTCATCTTTCAGTGAAGTTGAAATATCTCACATTTCAAAGAAACCCCTCTCTCCACACCCCAGGGATAGTAGGTATATATTGGAACCAAAGAGGATCAGATGGTGGCTAGATTTTTATCCTAGTATGAAGGAAACAGTTTTTTTCTTTGATGTACACTTAGGCTGCTGTACATTTTCCTGTAACTTCAATGTACTGTACATAATTTACATTTTTAAAGTATTAACAGGTATGATTCAGATGTGCCTGTTGCAGCAAAGGTTTACCATCTGCTCACAGCAATTTCAGATGGCAAAGGTACATTATCTTGCTATCTAAAATAAATCACTGAAGACTAACAACTAATCTGATAAAATATAAAAACAAGCTTAAAACTGGATGAATTCTGTTTTAGGGAAGGATAATTGTCATTTTAGTGATGCAAGCTGGATTATAAATATTTTCACTAAGTGAAATTTTCAATCCAGGTAAAGTATTATTTGTGATTCCAATCTTTGGACTTTGTGCTTTAATATCTAACTTAGGAACTTTCTCTCACACAATCCAAAATACAAAATTTGGGACCCATCTACTGAATACAGCCTCAGTGCAGCAGTTTATCCACATACAGACCTGTCTGTTAGGGAATGAAGTATCTGATGTCTATCTCCTTCCTGATGGAAAAACAGATGGTATTGTATATAGGATAGTGGTGGGTTACATTTTCTATTAAAAAAAACAAAAAACCTTGGTATGTAAGAGGAATGTCCAACCTAAATCAGCAAATTCCTACAACATCAATGGGAAACTTCGCATGGTGTAGGTGTCTCATCAGACTCTCACTTGCCTTGAGTGTTCCTGTTCTATTCAAACTTTAGTTGGCTGCTTTCCCTGCAATATTTGGGCATCTTCAGGGCTTAGTTGGGTGCAGGAATTTGGTGCTGCACTCAAGCACTGCAAACTCAGTTTCTTGTGTTTTGTCAACATGCTGTGTGGTAGACTCTCACTCCTTTGCTGTGCTGTCATTAGCCCTTTGCTTTTCTCTGGCAATTGTTGGTCCTAAGGCACTGACCTTACAGGTAATGTGGCAGGTTCACTCACAGTCTCTCTTGCTAAATGTTCTTTCTGTGCTGCTTGCTGCTAACCCATGATCATGCTGTTGCACTCACATTTTGCAGATGGAGCAACGTGAAAAGGTCTCAGCCTGCTGCTGCCGCCAGTGTGCATTCAGTTGCCAAGAATCTAAGCATGGCCTCTGGCAGAGTAATCCATATGGCTGGCATTATAAAGGGGATCAAAGATGTGCATGCCTAGTTTGCACAACTAGGTAGTCAAGTGGCCACTTATTGAAAAACCCCAAATGGGCTGGTCTTGGTGGAGCCTCCTCAGGTTTTGGGCACGGCGGCTGAACCACAACCACATCAGCTCCTGCCCTACAACCTACCACTCTTGCCGCTGCTCTGATGACTGCCACCAGTCTGGTGCCACCCTCAGCAAACACTATGGCTGCTCATACCCTGCCTAATGTGGATGGCCTTGTGCAGCTCCTCCAGGGGTTAGTGCCGGATATGCAGCCTGTACCTGTGCAGGCACCTGCCTCCTCAGAACTGTTGAATCCCATGCTGCCTGTTCAACCTAGTATGGCTGACCTCTGCCTGCTAGTGTGGGGCTTAGTAAAGCGAAATGAGACCAGTTCTGCCCCATGGGATTTCATCATCTGCCTCCAGTTTGGCTGGTGATCCTCAGAGTCTGTAGCAGTGGCTCCTCACCCTGGCAATAAACAACAATCTCTCTAGTTTCAAACCTTTCCACTCATGCCACCAACTTGGCAGTAGTGTCATAAGAGCATACCAAAATGCAGGATACCCAGGGCAATGAAGCACATGCAGATATGTCAAGGGTGGAGGGTGATGCTGCCTCCACTTGGTCTGCCTCTGTTTGGGAATTGGTTGCTTGAGGGGTGCCTTAGTCTACTGGTGGGGAAGTTGCCTTGACTCTGCAGCCCACAGGCAGTGGTCCTACAGTTCTTGCTCTTTCACACTCACTGCCAACACCAGCAGCTGCAACAGTAAATGAGGACATACCTTTCCCCAAACCATTTCCCTCTTCACATGAGCATTCTTCTCAGTGCACTGTGTATGCCCATTTCTTTACCTCTGGGCAATCATATCCTACCTGCCAACAAGGAAAATATATGGAAAGGCAAGTACAGTTGTCCCTCTGTATCCATGGATTTGGTATCCACAGATTTAAGTATTCATGGCTTGAAAATATTCTTTAAAAATAATAATCCAAAAAGCAAACCTTGATTTTGCCATCTTATATAAGGGACACCATTTTACTATGCCGTTGCACATAATGGGACTTGAATATTCATGGATTTTGGTATCCGCAGGTGGTACTGGAACCAAACCCCTGTGAATATGAAGGGACAACTGTACACAGAGCTATTTTCCCTGCGTTTTCAGAAGAACCCATGGGTTTGGTGAAAGATGGGGTTCTAATGAACCTTCCAAGGGTATTGGAGCAGTTTAACCACCCCAAGGTGGAGAGGAACTTTATCAATTGGCTGGCAGGGTGGACCATCTACATGGGTGTTATATTTGAGAAACAGCCCCACTGGTTCTCTGCTATGACTATGTATCAGGATGTCATACTCAGGGCTTACACCGGTTCCAGGGGATCTGCTTGGCTGCAATATGATGAGCAGCTTCTTGTGAGGGCTTCTCTGGACCTCTTACTTTCCTTAGATTGCAAGCACAGGGATTTATGATTGACCATTATGGTTGGTCCTTGGGCCTCCCCTTCTAATTGTTGCAGTGGCAGCTTTGTGCCAGTTGGCAACCAATCATAAGGGATGCATGCAAGGCCTACTTCAGCCAACAAGAATGGCTTCACAGTCTGCTGAGGCTACAATGCTGGTAGGTTAAAGATAAAGGCATACAAATGTGACCACAAATGACGTGCATGTGAGGGACAGCACCCCTTTGTCTCCTGCTTCCACGGTAAGCGTTCAGGAACACATGGTGGATCCAGCTCTGGGGACAACTATGGGAGTCTGCAGGGAGGCAAAGGCACCCACACAAATAAGTTCTCTGCACTAGTTTCATGGCTGGCACTTTATCCAAAGCATGCCACCACCATATTCACAAATGGCTTTAGGATTTCTTATTCTGTTGAGCACTGCTTTTCTAATGCACCAAGCTCTTCGACAGTCACTAACCTGCAGGAACTGCAGGTGGGCATGATATTTAGCCCTCAGGCTGAATTCCCTCTCCCCAAACTTCACCTATAACCTCTGGGAGTTGTCCCAGAGAAGACTCTAGGTGAGTACTGCCTCATATACAATCTTTCTTTCCCTAAGTGTTCATCAGTCAATGTTGTCATTTGACCAGCTCTTTGTTCTGTTCTATATACATCCTTTGACATTGCAGTTGTGATGATTTACAATCTACACTTGGGAGCACTATTGGCAAAGTGTGATATAAATGCACATTCCATCTCCTCCCAGTCACCCAGACAATTTTGACTTTCTGTCTGTGAACTATTCTATATCATGTGATTCCTTCAAGCAGTTCAATACATTTCTCTAATGGTGCTCCATCAGAAAGTCAGGAAACCCTGCAATTACATACTATCTGAATGAATTCTTATTTACTGATCAGCCCTCCCCCTCAGTGTGCATGGATATCCTTAAGGCCTTTCACAATCATAGCCAGGAATTTGGTGTTCCCTCACCCATGAGAAGACAGAGAGCATGCCCATCACACTCACTTTTCTCAGTATTCAGCAGGACCTACCTCCCAACTGAGAAATTGGAAGCCTTCCTGCACAGGTGACTGCTATGATGAGCAAAAAGAAAGGTATGTTGCATGACTTCAAAGTCCTCATCAGTCAGTTGTGTTTTGCATGCAGGGTCATGGAACTGGGGAAGGCTTTCTATGCTCACTTGTGGGAGGCCATCAGGGGGATTACTGCCCCACATCACCACACCAGGATCATTGGGGAACTCTGTGAAGACTTGAGAGTCTGGAGCATTTTCCTCTGTGATTACAACGGAGTGTAATTTTAGAGGAATGCATTACTCCTTTAGACAGATCTTGAGGTGCATTTGCAGGTGCTGGGTGCATACAGTTTTGGCTTATATTGGAAGGCCAACTGGTGTAAAAAGCCCTAGACAGAGGACTGGATAAGTAGTGGACTCACTAGAGATTTGGCATTCCATGAACTTTTTCCTATAGTTGTTGCCATGCATATTTGGGTGGGTAATTTTGTGGACAAAGGTGTTCTATTTTTGTGTAACAACATTGCTGTTGCTCATATAGTTAACACCCATAGCTCCAAATCTCCCCAGGTCATGTAGTTAGTAAGGTGTTTTGTATTGTAGTGCTTGCACCATGACACACTCTTTAAACATGCCATATGCCTAGAGTCCTGGATCCCCTGGCAGATACCCTTTTCTGTTTTCATTTCAGCAGGTTTTCGAAAGCTTGCCCCACTGGCCTCCCTGCAACCCATGGAGATACCAGCACTCTTTTGGAATCTTGGCATGCCATCTTTCTATCTATAACCCCTTCAATCCACAGAGCTTACCAACATAGTCTGCATGTCTTCAGGGACTTTCTTACTACTTTGGGTAAGCCAGACAGATGGCCAGTAAGGGAGAAAGTCATGCTGCAATTTGCAGTCCACCTGAGGGAATCTGGATTGTCCTCTCACACCAACAATGGTCAGCTGCTTGCCCTGTCCTTTTATTCCAAAGTGGAATGCTTCTGAGGCCCCATGGCCAACTTCCAGGTCTGTCAGATACTTGAGAGCTGGGCTAGAGAGACATTCACCACTCCTGATTTTTGTTTTCCCATATCAGAGGTGGTCCTCCCTCACCTCATCCAGTCTCTCATGTCAGTCTGTATGTCTTCAGATGAAGTTATATTATTCCGGGCCACTTTTACGGCCATTCTTTGCCACCACACATATTACTGAGCTCCTCTTGAGTTCCTCACTAGATAACTCTGTCTGGGCCCTATTGCAGTCTGACCTACAATTTGACCAGCAGGGCTTACATATATGTTTCAGATGCTCTAAGTTGGACCAGCTGGGCAGAGGCCAAATGGTAACTTTGGGTCCAGCAGGAAAAAATTTCCCTGTAGAGTCCATGTTGGACTACTTAAATCTACATCTAAATCTAACATTCCTGGAATGTTATTTTTACACACCTCAGGCCTGCTGCTCACAGAATACCAATTCTGTTCATCCTTAGGAGAGCCATTGTAGCAGTCAGCCTATGGCCTCAAGAGTTTTCAACCCATTCTCTTTGTACTGGAGCCACAACAGCGGGAGCAGTTCATGATTTATCTGGCTCTGCTATCCAGAGGGTGGGGTGTTGGTGGTCCAGAGCCTTCTGGTCTTATGTTAGGTATCAGGCCAGAAGACAACTGAGGTTTCCTTTAAGAGACAGTCCCTCTCCCCCTCCCCATTTAATTATTTGTGATTTTTGAGCAGGTTCTCTGTGAACAGCATGGATAATTGGACACAGCCTGATTTTCTGGGCTGAATGCCCCACCGTTTAATTAGGCAGGGGATAGGACCTCGGTATCTTACATCTGGGGGGTGGGGCGGGAACTACTCACCCAGATCATTAAGCTTATGTACAATGAGACAACCCCCTCCCTGATATCATTTGCCTTCATCTGGTTGAGAACAACTTGGTTAGGATCCCTGGGCTTCAATGTGTCAGCATAGTAATGGCAGACCTCCACAACATATGACATATACTGCCAATAGCCCTCATTCTGTAACAAAGTTATTAGTGAGATGGATCTGGCAGAGTACTTGTGAAGCCACAATCAATGCTGCCTGCCTCATGTTTACTTGGACATCATTCATAACCTCAGATGGATAGGCAGTGCTCCTGTTTGCCACCTGGGGACTCATGGTGATCTAACCTACCTGTATAGAGGTGACAGTGTACATCTTTCTCCTGAGGTATGCAACTTACATTCAGATTCTATCACCCAGCAGTTGTGACTGCATATTCTAGGGGTATGGAGTGAAGGGAAGGGGTGCCAAGCTGGGCTGGCTCCCTCCTGTGGTGTATATAGAAGGGGATTTTGGGCATGAGTTATATTGGGAGGAGATGATCTGGGAGTGGATAGTGGGACAAAAGGGTGAAAGTCTGCAGTCTGGGACATGAGTCACTGATTCGTTAATTTGGAAAGTCTCACCCAGAGGTTTAATTGATTTATGCGGCTTCCACCCCCATTTAAAATATTTGCTCATCCCAAGCCATTGGGCCCCATGTCCACTTACCCTTATTTTGGGAAATGTTTGTTATTATCTTATATGACTTATGAGCGTGGTATTTGCATTAAAGTTATGGCCAGCCTACAACCCATGATATGTTGTCTGGCCTATGTCTTGGTGCAAGGGAACAAATACAGCTCAGGCATGCTCTGCATGTTGTTGGCATCAAAGAATAGGAGAAGAGGAACACAGAACCCTCATTCAGCTTTACAGTAGCTTGGCATGTACATTTTGAAAACAGACAAATGAACACAGGGCCTTTATATAATTTAATATACTATATGTTATATAACATATATTGGATAATCTATGTATCCAGTCATTCATTAGACAATTAGCTTCATATGAGACTGTTGTATTTTCTTTATTACAAGCAAATTCATGATATACTAACAATTATAAATAATTTATTTTAGTAATCTTTTTGAATTCTTATGTGTTCTCTCTCTCTCTCTCTCTCTCTCTCTCTCTTTGCTGTCTTTCCCACTTTATTTCTAAATGAAATAGAATTCTGTAGCAGAGAAAAAGAAAGAGCCACACTTCCAACACACACATTTTTAAAATTCCTCTGGCTTTCTTACTCAACATCCTTAAACCAGTAGATTAAGTTATCATCTTTTTCTTGAATCTCTGACAAGCAATAATATGTTTGGCAGGGGGACCCTGAATATAAATCTATAGATTCTAGAATCAACTTTTCTGTAAAGTGTGTGGGGGGGGAAATCTATTATTTTTCTAGGAACTCTGCAGCCCAGGATGTGAATTTTACCCAATAGATTTATCATCCATCTGACCAAGGTAGCAGCCTACCTGGTTCAAATAATATAGGGGGTATAATAGAATGAAAAGAAGATTTTTCAGCAGAATTAATTTCAGGAGGAGAAACTATAATATACACACAAATCAGCATGAATAAATTTAAGCACAAACTCTGAATATTAATCACTCCTTGACAAATATAGTAATGGGTCACACAAAGCTTATTATAAATGTGGATTAAGGTTTCTTGATATCCTTGCACATTTGAAAATGTATGTGTTGAGGTGAATAGAGGCTGCCATCCATTAGCATACCCCCCTGCTTTTTAGTCTTATATAGTCTCTTCCCTCTACTAATGTAATAATTTCCTTTTTGTACAACAGAAAAAGGCCAGTGTGGTGTAGTGGTTTGAGCACTGGATCACAACTCTAGAGTGGAGTTTGAATCCACGCTCAGCCATGGAGACCGTGGACAAGTCATACACTCTTAGCCTCAGAGCTGTGGCATTACTAAGGTCAGTGTCACAACTCCCATGGATGGAATCACCTGGTGTGGTTCAGCTTTTCTGCACCTGCCTAGTACTGCCATTGCCTCAGAGGAAAGCAAAGGCAAACCCCTTCTGAACAAATATTGCTAAGAAAATCCTGTGATAGGTTCGCCTTAGGGTTGCCTTAAGTCAGAAACAACTCGAAGGCACATGATAACAACAAACAGAACAAGGCCATCTGGTTCATCTTCTTTAAAACTATCTCTTGGCTTGTTCCTTTTCCTGCTTTATTATAATACAGGGGAAGGTGTCTTAATCACACCATTGGTCCATCTAGTTCAGTGTGCTCCATTTGACATCCTTCAAGCAGACTTCTACTTGCACAGTGATTCCTTCCCCTTTTCCCAAACTAAATTCCCAGCCTGATTTTTTGGGGGGTGGGGGAGTGGGGGGTTTGGTGATAGTCGCAAGAGGATGTACTCTACTGGATACAACCCATTACAATCTGTACTGAATTTCTGTGTCATTTCTGAGTTTCATATAGGTCACTCTGGATATGTCAGTGACTGGCACTAACTGGCACCTACTGCATGGAAAGCATGCACTCTGTAATTGACCTGTAGGCATCCCCAGACTACAAGAATTTCCCACTGTATTCTTGGCAATTTTTAAATTATTTCTGTATTTTAAATATTTGTCCTTCCTATTTTATATTTCCCTTATACCTTATAAACTACTGGCAATTTTTTTTATTGTTTTCAGCACAACATTTATCACAAAAAATAATTTAAAAAAACCCAAAACACAGAGTGAGGTTGAAAAGAAATCATATAGAACAATTTCAACAAAAGTAACATCGTTGCTCCCAAGACCTATTGCAAGAAAATATGCAGTGTGCCTCAAGCACTGTGAGGCTTACAGTTCACTAAAAATAAAGAGCATCCACAATACAATGCACACATTTTACAATATACAAAATTGGAAGGAAAAAAGAAACCTTTATTTGATGGTGGAAATGTGAAAATTTGGAAAAATGCACTAAAATACTCAAATTTCAGTGTAGGAAGAAAGCACAAAGTCTTAAAACTGAATAATAATAAAAAAGATGTTTTCACAGGATGAAAAAGAAAGTGAAATTCAGAGAAACTCACCCAAACTGTGATGCCATACCGCTAAAAGAGATTTTTCTATAGTTCAAAGTTGTTAGGGAGATCTTTAATCATATGGGGCTCCTCCAACTGTGAAACAAATTGTGTGGGATTGGACAGTGCATTTGCAGAGAAGAAGAATTATCTTGTGTTTATGTTTGTGTGTGTGTGTGTAAAGAAATTATATCTATATCTAGATAGATAGCTAGATAGATAGATACACACACACATTGATTTTTCTTCCTTTGTTTCCTCAGGTCACCTATAAGTATTATGTCCAGATCAATTCTGTGTATGGTCTTCAGAAGTAAATCCTTCTGCATTCAGGTAAATGTGCAAGTGTCAAAGATGTAGTTCAGCAGTGACAGAGATGGTTTTTGATCAAATACATAGAAGCTCACACATACCAAATATTTAGAAAATTCATCAACTAGCTATTGTTATTATTAGCTAGGGACAGACATAATGTGGATGTGTCTGCCAAATACTTGAGAAAGTAGTTTGTGCTAGTAGCCATCATACTATAATGTGCCAGCAATTCCCATATGTTTATTATTTGTTGTGTGAAGAAGAGCTTCCTTTTGTTGGTCCTGAATCTCCTGCCAATCAATATTACTGGACAACTGCCAGTGCTATCATTTTGACAGCAAGCCAATTTTCTTCATCTTCACCTCCACATAATTTTATAAAATTCTTCTTATTTTATATGTCTATGCTAATATTAAAAAACCAACCTCAGTTTAAGGTAAGGGTGGAAGATATGGAAATTATGTGTAACTTAAGCTATTTAGCCACATTCTCACACCACTATAATGTCCTCCAGTTATTTACATTATTTACATTATTGCACTTCAGTTATTTACATATTTACATTATTTTCATGAACAAAAAAATTGTGGAATTGCTTTTAAGAACCTGTTGCCAAGATCCAAGCACTGCTGGCCTTGGAGGTAACAGTCCCAAATTGGCATTTGGTAAGGGGCAAAAGATCAACATGACAAAATAAAGGAACTACTCTAGATCTCCTAATCCTCACATAATTCTGCAACGCATGAACAGGGCATAAGGTTGGATCATGATGAAGTCCCAGTGTCACCTTTGCCTCACCTCCCTCTGATCCATCTCAGAGGTACAGATCCACAAAACCCCTTGTTGCCCAGAAAGAGTTAAATTTCTTAGCTCCACTGTTTTAACTGATACATCCCCTCTAGACAACATGGCCAGCTCAATAACATACAAGATGCAAAAAAAAAAAAAAAAAAAAGTTGTCAAAGATGTTGCATGAAACAGAATGGCTTCATAATCTGAGGTGCAAATCACTGACCAAATACTCCCCAACCCCTTAAGATCTTCAGGAGATAATGGCTTGTGCCTATGGAACACCCTGCCCTTGTCTTGGAAGCAACCCTCCAGCATCCTGTGAATTCTGAAGTCGGTCATGTTATCCTGATACCCCTGCTTGGCCAACTCTAACAACTTAGCTTGAATGTGGAGCCAAACATTAACCCAAGGTGTACACAGAATTGCAAAATGTGGGAAACAGGGATTGTCCAAATAGTCTAAATGTAAACTATTCAAACTCCAACCCACCATTTGAAGAACCTCTCCTGGTACTGGGAGCTAAAGAGAGTCTGATTGCCTTGACAGCCTCATCCCTCCTAGCCTCCACAGGCTTGCTGGCCCTGAATACAGACAAGTCTCTGCATCCAGAGCCAGGTGTCTGAAACACTCCATCTGTTGGTGGGGGAGAATATCAGCAGGTCTGTTGTCCAACTCAACCACATGGAGTTCAGTGAAAAGTATATTATATGGCAGACACTGAAGTGTAAAATATATTATAATGCAGACACTGCAGTTATCCAAATGCATGACTCATGGGCGCATGGAAAACATAGAATGAATAACCTGCAGCATGGCTATATTACCACAGCAGAAATGGACAGAGGAGTTAGCCAACTCTTCAGCCCAGATTCACATAGCAACCTCATTTGGAGAGAAACAAAATCCAGGACTGTTAAACCTGACAACAAATATGCTTCAGCTCACTCCTCAGGGCACACCTGGGCAGACCAATGTCCATGAAAATACCCTAAAACCAATGGAACCTGCTGCATCAAAAGATACATTTAAGGCATCCCATACCCTTAGCTCATCCCTCAAAAAAAAAAAAAAATTCCTATTGAAGGATGCAAGAAATTCTTGTCAGACCCAAAGTCCTCCCTGATCCCCTGTATCCTAATCCTAACACTACACGTAAAATTTAAATAACCAGTGAGCTCCTGAAATTCCTTAAGCACAGCTTTCCTTTTTTGTTGTTAACTGCCTTCAAGTTGACTTTGACTTATGACAGCCCTATGAATGCAACATCTCCAAGGCACTCTATCCTTTAGAACCCTGCTCAGGTCTTGGAGATGCAGGGCCATGTCTTTCTTTTTCTTTTTTTAATTTCTTTTTCTTTTTACTTAAAGATACAAATTATAAACACTACCTTAACACTTCACAATTCCCATTCTCAATATAACAATAAAGTAAATATTAATTATTAATATATATGTGATTGCCTCCACCCTGGAACCTCGACTTTACATTCATCCATCCTTCCAAAATTCCATGGTCTCCAATGCTGGTTTGTTCCCTCTCCCCTTTATTAATACAAATTCTAAAAACTTGCTCTAGATATCTCCAGAATCTTTCTTATTGAGCATTCCCTTTTTTCCTTTAATGCTGCTTGTTAATTTCTCATTTATAGCTTTATCCCATACTTCACTGTACAAGTCCTCTATTTGATAGTTGTCTTGTGTTTTCCACTTCCTTGCTATTACTAACCTTGCTGCTTTCAACAAATTTGTTAATAAATCTTTAATAGCTTGGGATTACTTCAGGGCATAAAGGTACATTTATCTCTATTATCTCACTTATCTCCTTCATTACCATTTGCCAAAATATCTGAACATATTTACAATGCCACCATATATGAATATATGTCATCAGTTCTTGACATCCCCTCCAACATTGTGCTGAATACTTTTTATCTATTTGGTTCATTCTTACTGGTGTTAGATACCACCTCCATACTCTCTTATAAGAATGTTCTTTTGTTCTTACTGATAGAGTTTTCAAGTTACACATATTCCATATTTTCTCCCATCTGCATCTATCTACTGCAATTATTACATCCGTTTCCCATAAATCTTTAAGATAATCTTGCTGATCTTCATTTTCCACTAGTATTCTATAAATTTTACTTGTAGTACCTTTTATAGTAGCTTTCTCTTGGTTGGCTTGTAAATTTATTTTTTTTTCAAATTTTATATATTTCCTACAACCTCCCCCTTTTAACCATTTCTTTGTCCACTGCTCTAATTGTGTTAATGTAAACAATGTAATTTCATGTTCTTTTAATGCTTTTTCCTATTGACTCTTATTTTTCATTTTTTCCGACCATTCCTTCAATCTTATTATTTCTTGTCCTCCCAGCTTTGTTTCCACTTCATTCCCTAAATTTGCTGGAAAACCATCCAGCAGTGTCACTGGAGTTAATAGAGAAATTCCTGGAGCCAATACCTTTTTTTATATTATAGTTTTTAAGGAGATAGTTTGTACTCTTTCCCTAAATTCCTTCCCAGGTTTGCAAAAGAATAAATAAAAAAATAAAAATAAAATATATATATTTAAAAAAATCTTAGTTTTAAATCTACTTCTTGTTTATTTATTTCCGACCACTCAACTTTTTTTAATTCTACAATACTATAAATAATATATCTCAATTGATTCACTACATAATATAACTTCAAATTAGGTAAATCTAAACCTCCCTTTTTAAAGCTTTGCACCATTTATTTTTATTAATTCTTGAACTTTTAATTCCACATTTCTAGGATGGAGGACCATTGCCTCCCAAAAATAGTACTCTACGGTGAACTCGCCACGGGTCAGTGTAAGAGGGGCACTCAAAAAAAGCGATACAAGGACTCCCTGAAACAACATCTCAGGCTTCGCCAAATTGATCACCAACAACGGTCCACCCTTGCTTTACATCGGGAGTCATGGAGATGCACTATCCACAATGCTGCAGCCTTATTTGAGAACTCACGCCAAACAAGTCTTGAAGAGAAACGACAACGCAGAAAGAATCACAACCCAGAAACATCCCCAAAGGAGACCTTCTGATGTGCTTTCTGCAACTGGACTTGTTTATCTCGGATTGGCCTTTTTAGTCATCAGCGCGCTTGCAGAAAGCGTGGGATGAGTCCTTCCTGAATCTTCGTTTGCGAAGAAAAACCAGAGAGAGAGACATTACAATAGTAATTTATCATGATCTGTCATTTTTTCAATTCCATCTCTAATATATTAATAGGTAACATTGTAAATAAAAAAAAAATTGGTAAAATTTTCATTTTTATAAGTGCTGTTCTACCAAACCATGGCAATTATTTTTTTTCACAATTCTCTATTTTCCCCCCATATCTTTCCTTAGTATAGTTTAAAAAAATGCTTCTAATTTCTCTAATTTTGTTACAATATTTATTCCAGGCCATGTCTTCCTCGATTACATATATGGAGCCCTGGTGGCACAGTGGTTAAATGTTAGTACTGCAAGTCACCATGTTGTAAGTTCGATTCCAGCAGGCTCTAAGGTTCAGTCGCCTTCCATCCTTTCCTAGGTCAGTAAAATGAGTACCCAGCTTGTGGGGGCAATTAGCTAACACACATTGGAAGCTGTTTAATGCAAGGTAGATGTGTAAATTGCTGTTGCTTAAAACAATTTGTAAGCTGCTCTGATAGCCTTGTGGCTGAAGAGCGGGGTATAAATAAATAAATATATCCATCTTAAATGTGGTCTTCCTCTTTTTCTATTTCCTTTTATCTTACCAAGCATTATTGTCTTTTCTAGCAGCCTCAATTTAGTCATTCTGGGATCTAGGGAGAGGACAGGCTTGATTTGTTCTAGGACCCATTTATTTGTCTTTTTAGCCATCCATGGTATCTGCAGAGCTCTTTTCCAATACCATATCTCAAATGAGTTGATTGTCTTCCTGTCAGCTTTCTTTACCACCCAGCTTTCACAACCATGCATAGTGAAGGGAAATACAATAGCATGGACAATCCTAATGCTAGTGTTCAGTGATATGTCTTTGCACATCAGGATCTTGTCCAGTTTCTTCATAGCTTCCCTTCCAAGCCCTAGTCTTCTTCTGATTTCTTGACTGCAGTCTCCACCCTGATCAATTATTAAGCCAAGTTATAGAAAATATTTGACTATTTCAATTTTTTCATCACCTGCATTAAATTTATGCAAATCATTTGTGGCCATTATTTTTGTTTTCTTAACGTGCATCAGTAAACCTGCCTTAGTACTCTCTTCCTTGACTTTCTTCAGTAATTATTTCAAGTCTTTGCTATTTTCTGCTACTAGTATGGTGTCATCTGCATATTTTAAGTGCTGATGTTCCTTCCTCCAACTTTCACACCTTCATCCAAGTCTAATCCTGCCATGCATGTGATATTTTTAGCATATAAATTGAACAGAATTTGCCCTTGCATGAACCCCTTTCTGACTGTGAAGCATTCTGTTTCTCTGTATTCTGTTCTAACAGTATTCTCTTGTCCTGAGTACATATTATGCATCAGGATAATCAAATGTTGTGGTATATGCATTTCTATTATGGTAATCCATAGCTTTTCATGATCTATAATCAAAGGCTTTGCTGTAATATATAAAGCACAGACTGATTTTCTTTTGGAATTCGTTGGTGCACTCCATTATCCTAAGTATGTTTACAATGTGATCCATAAAATCATAGACTCATAGATTTGGAAGAGATCACAAGGGCCATCTACTCCAACCCCCTGCCCTGCAGGAATACACACTCAAAGCATTCCTTCCAGATGGTCATCCTAGCCTCTGTTTAAAAACCTCCAAAGGAGGAGACCCCACCACACTTGGATCCCTAATGCCTCTTCCTTTCCTGAACCCAGTTTGAACATTTGGCATTTTACACTCCATATATGGTAGAAGTCTTTACTGTAGAATTTTGAGCATTACTTTGCTTGCATGGGAAATTAATGCAATGGTCCTGTGCTTACTGCAATTTTTTTGTGTCCCCCTTCTGGGGATTGAAATGTATATTGAGTGTTCCAGTCTGTGGGCCATCACTTTGCTTTCCATATTTGTTGATAGATTTTAGTTAGACCTAGAGTAGATTCTGTCTCTGTAGACTGAAGTGGTTCTATTGGTGTTATCGGTTACTGGTGATTTATTCTTCCCAGGTGCTCTGAGTGCAACTTTCACTTCACTTTCTAAAATTGGAGGTTCGTCTTCATATGATCCTTCTTCAACTAAAACTTTCATCCTTTCATCTCTTTCATATAGTTCTGCTGTGTATTGCTTCCATCACCTTTGTGTTTCATCTTGGTTGTGTATTGCATTCCACACCTAGTCATAAAGCATCCCAGCCCTTGGTATAAATTTCCCTTTGATTTCTTGGATCCTTTGGAAGAGGTTTCTTGTTCTTCCTTTATTTTTATTTTTTTGGCCAATTCTATTTCTCTGTATTGATTATTATAGTAGTTTTCTTTCTATACCTCATCAATTCAGAAAACCTCTCCCTCAAATAATTAAGTCCCTCTGTCTTCTCCTGGACTAGGGACACACCCAATTCAGATGTCAAAGAGTAAAACTCCCTCATCAAAAAGACACACTGACCTGTTCATGGCTGCATGATTTTTAAAATGTCCAAATAATGAATAAGCTCTTTTTACTGGGACATAATTTTGAGTCCATTTGAGAAAAATGAGTTTTTCAAATGTGGTACATGATTCCAAACAATCCATAGGAAGGGCCCAATCCATGGAAAAAAATGTTGTCAAAAGAAAAACCCAGTAATTCAAAAACACTAGGATTAATATGCAAAAGATGAAATGAAGTCTTAGTTTCACATTTCACCAATTCAGCTCCAATTACATTCCTGCATACCTCATGAACTGCA
This sequence comes from Gambelia wislizenii, assembly GCA_030847615.1. Taxonomy (NCBI): domain Eukaryota; kingdom Metazoa; phylum Chordata; class Lepidosauria; order Squamata; family Crotaphytidae; genus Gambelia; species Gambelia wislizenii. The sequence continues at coordinate 187,649,291 of JAUMIR010000003.1, read as the reverse complement.
GCATCAATAAGATGTATAACAAACAATGCAGAGCTCTACAGAAATGGCACCGTGTGAGATGAGTCAAATGATGCATAAGCTTACATTCACCATTTTTGGAAACAACCCCCAGAGGCAATGCCCTCAAATTGGGTACAGAGGGAGATGTGAATGAGCCCACAACCCTCCCTTCTGACAATTCCATATGGATCTTGTCTCTATCAACACCTCTGATGTGCAGTTGCCATTGGGCATGAGGCAGGGGTTTAGGTCTACTAAGAAGCTATCCTGCCCTTGCTGCACATCCGAGGAGCCTTCTAAAGCATTTCCTAAGAGCAGCAGCATGCAAGACTTGCCCCCAGAAGTGTTAGGCAAATAACTGAACATCCTGGCTGATTATTTGGGGAGGGGGACCTTGGAAGTCCAGGAAGGGAGCTGATGAAGCATCAGTGAGAGTGAGACAAAGGAAAGGTCAAAGAGGAGTCAGCAAGGTTGCAGGCTGGCTGCAGAGACATTAATTTCATTTTGTTTGAGGAAGAAGCAGGGGGTTATGAGGGCAAGGGGGCTTGTCATTTGGGCGGTGGGCTGTTTTGCGGCCCAGCCGGCCACCTGACAACGAGCCCTCAGGGATGGCAGCTTCCTTGCGTGCCCCCTTTCTTCCGAGGGGGGGCGGGATGGGCAACCGCATGGCCGGTCGCCCAGGGGGCCACCATGACCGGCCCGTCTTCTTCCCAGTAGGCACAGCTGCTGGGGAGAGGCGGGAAGATGGCGGCCAATCAGGGCGACTCTTCCTGGCCCTGATTGGCCGGCCAGGCCCGACGGAGGCTGGTCATCTAGCCGGGCTTCGGCGTGCCTGGATGACGAGGGCGGGGGGTGATGGAGCTGTTAAATAGGCAGCTCCATCTCCGCCCCCTCTCAGTTGGGCTCAGGATCAGCTGAAGACCCACCCACCTTCCCTCGAAATCTGCTATGCTGTCGCAATTGTGGGGTGGATGTCATGGGTCGTGATAGGGGATTAAGTAAGGGGTCTCCATCAAGTGCAAGTGCAAGTTCAAGTTTAAGTTCAAATTCAAGGAGACCCCTCCCCTTGCCTATAGTTTACTTGTTTACAGGGGAGGAGAGATGGTCAGGCAGGTCAGCTTGGCCATCACCTCTCTCCTCCATGGGGTCGGGATTGACCGACAAGTGCCATTGATCTGCATTGGGCGGAGCAATAAGGGATCACGACCCATACATGGCAGCCAACCATTTAGAATGCAAATTGCGGCCATTTTATTGCCAACAACAATCACAATGTATTACTCTACTATGTTTTACTAACCTGTACTTAACCTTTGTTTTCCAAAGATGTAGAAAATATAACTGTTAAAAGTTACCACAGTGTGTACTCGTCTCATTATTTGAGGGCGGAGGGGGCGGTACGGTCTGGGTCCGCAATTGGAAATACTGAAGGTTGGGTTTGAGGCCGAGGTTGAGTCTGCTGGCAGACTGTGAGAAATGCTTCCCATGAGGCCGCTGAGCTCTCCACAGCTGAGCCCTCACAACACCCACAATCTTTGGTCCCTGGAGCATGGGAACCTCCTCCACTTCCCCAGGCAAAGCATTTTTATCATCAATTTATGCTTTTCCAAGGCATCAAAACAAGCCTAAATCTATTTAGTACCACCTGATCTGGTTTGCCATTTAGCTGAGACTGCACACTGATTAGAAGCAATCCAGGCCTCCTCCAGAGATTTAAGCCTGGACAGGATAGCAGACACTCAACCCTTGACAGTATCAATCTTGATACCTAGGAAAACCAAACAATGACAAAGCTGGGGGGAAGCTGGGTAAACCCATTTAGAATTTAAATACAAAACAAAACAATAAAAAAAACAGGAAAACCCATGTTATGTGGGAAAACCCAGATAAGTCCAACATGGGATTGGAGGGTCCGTACCTGCATCCTGACTGTGTTGCCAGCCACTTTGCAACCATGGAGTAACTCTGCATCTAGAAAGGAGGCCCTCAGCACTTGGTCACCTGCTGAGGTCCTCCTTCCTGGCTTCAGCATGTATGATGTAACAAGAGAGGGGAAGGAGTCCACTGATACTTGCCAGCATGTGTGTGTGTGTGTGGCAGCCAGTGTGTGCATGTAGACTTTTGCCCATTTCATCATTGTAACAGGTGGTCTGGGCCAGCTACTGGGAGAGAATATACCAGCAGAAAGGCGGTGTATTCTGTCCAATGTAGACAAGACCCTGTTTCAATAAGAAACAATACTAAATGTATGTTCAACTATGAAAGACATAATTTTCACTTTCTCCCTTTGATCCAATCTTTCTTGATGGCTTTTCTAAGTAATATAACTCTATGTCCATTTCAGTAAACAAAACCACACCTTTAAATTCCATCCTTGGATATGTTAAGGCCACTGTTAAATCTGAACATATTACATCTATGATATTTTTCTGATAAAGCATTATCTGGCAATATTCACTATAGATTTATTCTTTATATCAATATTAACTGTGAAAGTCACTTTTATTTGTTCTGCAGGAAATCTTGTTCAAGATAATCTATTATTTCTACTACAGTACTGAATTTGCAGATAAATTGCATATTGTATGTAGGGCTAGGCCTTTCATTTCTTAGTTATCTCTTTTTGCTTTTCAAGTTTTAGGTATTTTGGAAAGCATTCCTTTCTTTTTGAGACATGGCATAATGTGAGAAATGCCTCTAATCCTTTTTTTTTCCCTTTTTTTTCAGAAAGTCAAATCTCTGTGTTGCTGACCATTTCAATATTAAGCAAAGAGACTGTTTTGGTAGGTGAAAGTTATTCCCTGGAAAACTAGCACCCAATTTACCCTACAAGAGTTACTTATGGCTACTGTAGGTGAAAAGATGGGACCAGTTTTTCTTATTGTGTATACATGCATGTGCGTATGCACACACACACACACAAAGAGAGAGAGAAGTGATTGAATGAGAGAGAGAGAGAGAGAATGAATTACCTGGGTACTTCATATAGTTTTTAATAGGTCTTAAATGCCATTGCATTTGGGGCATTTACCCTTGATAGTTATTTCTGACTGATTAAGAAATACTTTCAGCATTCAGGATTGGGACCTTGGGGCCATAAGTATGATTAGTTGTGTGACATCTGCCCATTAACCTTAGTCATTTCAGTTGCTGGTCATAAAACTGGACGATGGGGTTGGGGTAGTAGGAAGAAGGAGTGCAACAACAAAAATACTAGTTTGGAACCACAAACTTGACAATCCAAGATGGCAGCACAATGGTAATCCAGTGATATTTATGCAAATTTTAACCATTAAATTACTTGTCTAGGCATGTAAACTGACAGCTAAATGTAGAATATCACTATCTAGTTGTATTTCAACAACTTGGAACTTTTCTCTGATACCATAACAGTAACAAGGAATTACTGAAATGGTAATCTGAATTTTTGCAACACGAAAGAGCAGCAAGGCTGTCTGAAGGAATTGAGTTTACCATAGATGAACAAATGCCTGTAACTGTACAGTTTCTTCAAAAGAGTGTTTCACCTCAGTGTCCTCTAAAACAGAGAAATCTCAACAAGTAAAAATGCTTTGAAGACAGGTTCCCTAATCAGATTTTTTTATATATAAAAGAGAGAGATCTTTCATCACTCAGCCATATAGGGCAGCTGAATGCCAATTGGTAATAGCAGCCTTTCTGAAGAAAAATGAAATATCAATCACAACCTCAGTCCTAAAGGAAGAAGGGGGAAAAGTATACAATTGAACCTAGTTTTGTTTAGAGCTGAAGGTATTACTTTTTAAAAAAAAAAATACACTGAAATACTGATTTATGCAACTGTCAGGTTTGAATGCATGCAACACAACTTTCTCAGATTGAATCCCATTGATTTTCTATAACCATGTCAACTAGTCAGTGCATCACAGCAGTTGGGGGACTGTAATAAATAATCCCTTTGGAGAGAAAGTGATTCTTCTCTTCTTAAATACATAGGTGAACATCTTGTTCTCTTGCTCATTCATGTTTGCTGTAGCTTAAGTTGCAGAGTTCTTGTTCTCAAAGAAAGAAATTCCTTTATTCCCTATCTTTATTTTCATTTAAGCAAACATGCTTTGTTTTTCATGTGACCTTCTTAAGGTTTTTACCTCAGGGATACACTCTTAGAAGTGGCTGTTATGTGACTTATGAAATGTAAAGGGCTGAAAAGAACAAAATCAATACTGTACTTACAAATTAATCTTTGAATAATTATCAGTAATGCACAACAGTGTGTATATGGAGAGAATGTGGGGGTGAAAGGCATAAACCTCATTTTGAAACATACTCTTATATACAAAAGGATTGCCAGGGAGAGTGGTTGCTAGATCAAAAAAGGACCATGCATCCAAATTAATATTCCTAATGAGATCTGTTGGGTGTCATCATAACTTTTGTGGTCATAGAGTTAGTTTTGGCTATTTGAGCTTAATGTTTATAGCCTAGAACTTCCGTTTATATATTTTGTGCTGATGTGCCTTGCACAACACACTAAATTTATTATCCTCTTTGTTATAGATTTGCTAGTCATTTACTATTCTCTCTCATACATATGATTTAAAGTTGGTAAATAATCTAAATTGTACTGAGGAGTCCATTCAGCAACCTTCAGAAATAATTCCAAAACTGTTTACCACTAACAAAATACCTAACTAATGTTTATAAGAAATGACATACTATTTTCAGTTATATGTTTCCTGAGGAAATCTCCCCACCCCACAGATCCACAAACATTCAATTGACATGCAGCACAGACTCTTTGAACTCTACATAATATGTTGAAGGCAAGATGAAATTGAAAAAGGAATGAAAGAAAAGGGGGGCGGGAGGAGACTTTATAAGCAACAAAGGGAATAAAGTCTAAAGGGCAGAGCTCTTCTGCCTTTCCAGAATTTTCATGAAGTGTTATTCTCTCTTTCCTATTCAACCTAAGAGTTGTTGCTGTTCAGGTGGGTGTTTGGGTACTCCCTCTAAGAATTCCCTGCACTTCATTAAACCACTACTACCCATACAAATAAAAAGCAGGTAAAAATTAAAAACAGATTAAGAGCTAAAATGCTAAAACACAATTAAACAAATGACAGCATTAAACCAATATAGTGTTGCAAACCAGTTCAAAGGCACATTTCTTAAAAATGGAGGCACCCATACTTTAAAATCCCTTTTGCAACAACCAGACAATTGATGAATGCCTGGCCGAATGATGATGACAATGATCATCATCATCATCATCATCATCATCATCATCCTGCTGGAAGAAGAACAAAAAGGAAAGGACCAGCATGACCTCCCTTGAAAGAGAATTCCATAGCTAGGGAGCAGCCACCAAGAAAGTTCTCATTCTTTCCAGACAAATGTCCCTGTGAGGAAAGTAGGAGCCCTGGTGATGCAGTGGTTAAATGCTGGAACTGCAGTGGAAATGTTGTGAGTTTGATCCTGTGGGGCTCCAAGGTTACTCAGCCTTCCATCCTTTCATAGATTGGTAAAATGAGTACCCAGTTTGTGGGGGCAATTAGCTAATACATTGTAAAGTGCTATAAAGCAGTGTAGAAGTGTTAAGTGCTATTGCTAACCATTTGTAAGCTGCTCTGAGAGCCTTTCTGGCTGAAGAGTGGGGTATAAATACTCTAAAAGAAATAAAATAAAAATAAATAAAAGTAGAACTGAGATAAATACAGTCCCAAATACCTCAGAGCCCATGCAGGTTCATATGGAACAATATGGTCCTCCAGTTAGAATGTTATTATTCTAGAGGTTCATTGGGATGAGGTTTGAATATTAAAGCTGTCTAAGCTTTGAATGCCACTATAGTTTAAGGTCACACTAAAAGATGCTGCTGTGTACATTTTCACTTGCATGCATCTTTAATTTTTGTAAATTCACCCCTGGTGAGGTAGATGGGGATGACTGATTGTGTTGAAGAGTTTGTTTCTTCCCTACCATTATAGTTGAGGGGGAATGCCCCCCCCCCAGTATTGCAAGCTGCTATTTGTCTTGGAAGAGAAGGTGCTGCTTGCTCCTTTCTGTCTGGAGGTAAATAGGAACAGGATTTTTTTTTAAAAAAAAATAGATAAATCACATTGGGGAGAACGAATACCCCTCCCTCCCTGTTCCGGTTCTCAACCAGGTGCAGGCCACCATGGCTGCTGTCTTTTAAAAAAAGCTTTAAAGATATGTAAGGATAATCATGCATATATGTTTATTTGGCCCTTAGAATATAGGACTTTATCAGGTGAGGCTCTAAAAATGTTTCTTTGCTAGCATATTTTAAACTGTTAGTGTGCTGGCAAAAGAACCCTTTTTATCAGACATCATTATAATAGCATGAAAAAGCAGCCCAGTACTTCTGCATTCACCGCGGTGCATGATCTTGGTGGTTCTTGTGAGAAGATGCGAGCACATTTAAAAGTTGAAAAACAGCTAAAATGAAAAACAAAATGAACATACAACCACTGAAACACACTTAAAAACTTCCAAGTAAACCTGGGAGGTTCATAAAAAAAAATGTCCAATACCTACTTCTTGCATTCTCTCCCAGAAGTGTTCTGGCATGGATCACCCATTGACACTGGAACTGTGCAAGCAGAATGGGACATGGTTTCACACACAGGCAATTCCACCAGAAAAATGCCATGGCCGATCTATTGATGGCTTGGCCCATCAATAAAAAAGACTGTCTTACTAACATCACATAATCACAAAAGAACAACACTGTGAAAAATGGGCACCTTTTTGCATTTATGTTGCGTTGTTATGATGGCATATTTGCTGAGTCTGATAAAGTCCATAGTGTTTGAAGTATAGGTGTAAGGAATGTTAGACTGTGACCAGGGAAGGGCCATGGATGGACTGCCTATCCGATTGTGTTGATGGTGATGCTTATAGCTGATGGTAAATTGTTTCAAATTATATAAACTAATAGTAATTTCTGTGAATTTTTGTGTCCTTCAAGTGAGGACTTTCAAGTGAGTTTCAAAAAATTGGGGAAATTTGTATTTAGGTGTCACAGGGTTTCATTTCTTTCTTCTCTAACAGCTGAGAAAAATGATAGAAGCCTGTTATCTGAGATACATAACAACTGGACCAAACAAAGCACTATAAAATGCATTGTAAGAAGCAATCCTACAGCAACAGGAAAAGTGAATACATCTAATAGCTTTCCCCCCTCCTCCATATCTTACATCTATCGTTTGGGTGTGCAACTCTGCTGAAATTGACGTTCTCTTTTAAAAGGGGGGGGAAGTCTTTTATTTGAAAGATGGAAGGGAAAAAACAGAATAACTTCTATTGCTGAGGGGGAAAATAGACTGGAGAAGCCAGTAACACATACAGTCTAGTAAATGTGAGTTTCAAAGTGAAGGGCTTGTTAAAATGGAAACATTAGTCTCAGTGCATTTGATTTTCCAATCTGCTCTTGCATGCAGTAGAAAAGGGAATCTTTAGAAAGCAAGCTGTGATTTCTTGATCTTGGAGGGGGCAAGAGCTAAGGTGGACAATCTTCTGTTCAGGCATAATGGGCACAGCTACCAGCATCTAACAAAAGTTCTCACATCATAGGTCTGAGAGTCATAAATATGAGGAAATGAGAGCAGGAACTGAATTAGGCTGAGTTTAACTAACAGAAAGGTACCTACAGAGAGCAGGAACAGCAGTTTGTTCTATGCCCCATGTTGCAAATCAGCTACCGTTTTGAAGTACTGGGTAGTTTTAGGAAAATGAGTCATTCTGAAATATAAGCAAAGGGTAGGGAATGTTTATACTTGGAGTTTGTATCTCTGAGAATAGTTTTCATAGTATGAAGGTTCCTGTGGAAGACACAGCTCCCTAATGTGGTACAGTGTATCATAATCAACAAGTAGTTCTATAAGAGACATTCCCTGCAGTATTAAAAGATTCTTCTCTGTCTTATTGAAGCAAGTCTCTCAGATTGTTCATGTCAGCTGACTTGTAATCGAGAATTCTTTACCCAATTGGGAGGGGGGCAACTGTCATCTTTCACCACTACCTCCACAGGCCAATTGATAATGTATGCATTGTTAACCCTGTCATGAGACAATGATTCTGAAGGTTTCTATTCATGAGACCAATGCTATTGAATCCTTTTGTTTGACCCAAACCCCAACAAGCCCAGAATCATTATTTCCTTTATGAGTCGTTATCTAATTGTGTCTTTCATATGTATCCCTACAGCCAGATATGAGCTCTTATTTTCAGTGTGAGCGTGAGCACAGGGCCTGGTGTATATAAACATTGTTGCAATAACCTGAAATTCTCCTAAAGCATGTCTTACACACTCCCAATTCCTTGTGATCTTCTACACATGCTCACTTATTCTGGAGCTGCATTCACATTTAATGCCTAGGTTTCTCTTGTCTGCTTGGTTTACATAGTTACCTCTTTGAGCAAATAGATATTCAATTGCTCTGAAGCAATTCAATAGCTGTTCAAGCAAGTTCTATTACCAACTGCATTGAAGTCTTGGCAATTGCTTAGTGTGCTTGGAGGGGCTTCCTGGGTGAACAGTTAGATCGCCAAGACTTAAAATCCTAATGAGTGGATCATTTTGGTGCTACAGAGAAACACATGTCTCACAGCTGGAGTAAATAGCAGGCCTGTTATGAATTGCTGGCCACTTTTACCCCAGTAGTTTACTTATTCTATGGCTTAGTTAAATAATAATGACATTTTGTTAAGCAATTCATAGCAAACCAGATTTGATGCCAGAGGATCTGTGGGACCTTGGATGATCAAGATAGTCCAGGCAATCAGCCCTTCCATCACCCCCAGCACAAGGAAAGTTTACACCAGAGTCATTAAGGAATTTTTGAATTTCAAAACAAATACAAATTAGGTGACTCGTGACCAGTTCCAATTCAGCACATACTACGCTTCTGTGTATATTTAAGAAATAAGGGTTTAGCCCCTCAGTCTATCTGGTCCAGGCTTTCTGCCTTGGCCTTTTAGAGCAAGGTGCAGGATCTTAGAGATAACACTTATGATTTTCATGTACAGAAGACCATAGAGGGGTGGGCCAGGGAGAAGGGGAAAGTATAGGATGATAGGTGCCCCCTCACACCTACGGTTTTAAAAGGCTTACATCAAGCCTGGCTGGTTATTTGCGGACCCAGACCATACAACCCCTCCGCCCCTTTGAATGAAAACTCAACACTTGTTGGATACAAAGATTATATTTTGGTTACATCTTCAGAAAACATAGGTTAGATACAGGTTAGTGAATACATGTTTTGGCAATAAAATATGGCCGCAATTTATGGCTAGATGGTTGGCGGCAATGTCTGGGTCGTGACCCCTTATCTTGAGCCCATCCATGTGGGCCAAGACACCTGTCAGCCCATGCCGACACCCTGGAGAAGAGGGCTGTTGGCCGGGCCATCTGCCCGACTCCCTCTCCTCCCCTGAAAACAACAGTTAATCGCTAGAGGCGGGGTCTCCCTTGAACTTGAACTTGAACTAGCGCTTGAACTTGCACTTGATGGAGACCCCTGACCCCCTGACCTATCATGACCCATGACATCCGCCAACAAGGCTTTCCCCCCCCCCCGGAAACGCCTTCCGCCAACCATCCCGTCATCAACAGGTAGCCCTAGAGGCCTGCACAAGGTCCCAGCGCTGATAGGGCCTTACGCTCAGGCCGGATGTATGTGGTGTAAGCCCTGGACCTCCATCGGCCCAGCTTCATGATGGCTTCTGCTGACAGGCCCCCTTCTGTTGCCATGGTAGCGGCTCCTATGTGGAAGGAATGGCTGCCGAATTCTTCTGCTGGCAGCACCATCCACTTCAAAGCCTTCTTCAGCACGCCCACAAACTGATACCTCGTGAGCGGGATCCCATCCCGATGCTGGAAAAGGGGGCCCTTAGATGACCCCCCCACTTGCAGGAACTCCTGCATACAGGTGACCGGGCACAGGAATACGTCTGCTATCTTCTGCAGGTGAATAGTGGCCCCATGGCCCCGCTGGTCGGCCTTAGACCGACGGATGTGCAGCGTCATGCCTTTGCTGGAGATGGTCACATCGTGCCACTGCAGTGCCCTGCCTGAAGTGTCTCGTTTGGAGGAACAGACCACCTCCCTGACTCTCAGGGCCCCGAAGAATGCTGTGGTGTATGCTGTACTGAACAGCAGCGCCTCGTAAGTGGAGTGGCAAATGGAGGGTAGCAAGCCCGCCAGCCGGGCAAGCGTCTCGAAGGACACTGGGCGCCTACCATCCACAGCCTTCAGTGCCGTTCGTCTCCACCCCTCCAGGGCCTTCTTCACCAAGAAGGTATTGCAGGGATCCCCGTAGCCTGCCACTTTACTGAAGAAGGAGATGCCCGCCACCTGCCCGGCGATGGTTCGAGACGCCCAGCCCTATTCCTTCAGAGCGGCCAGGTAGTGCAATACCCCTCGTTCAGATGCCGGCCACGATATCCCGTAGCCCTGCTGCTGCCGGAATGTCATGAACTGAGAGGCCGCCCACTTATAACTAGCTTGCGTTGAAGGCGCCAAGGAATCAGCCATGCCTTGCAGCACTAAACGCTTCCAAGGTTCCAGAGGTCTGCTGGAAACGGGGTAGGCATCTCGTCGGCTTCGGGGGCCAGCTGGCGGAAACGCTGCTCCTGAAATCAAGATAAGGCATCCGCAATCTCGTTATCCACGCCCGGGATGTGTCGAGCGTGGAATGTGATGTTGGACTCCAGGCATATGAGTATGAACCGGCGTACCAGCCGCATCACCCTATCAGACCTGGAGGACTGCCTGTTGATGATGCTCACCACTGCCTGATTATCACACCAGAAACACACCCTTTTGTCCCTGAATTCATCCCCCTATATCGCAAGAGCCACAAGAATGGGAAAGAATTCCAGGAATGTGAGATCCCTCGCCAGGCCAGATGCAGACCATTCCTGTGGCCATGGCTGTGCACACCAGTAGCCATTGTAATACACCCTGAAACCTAGGCTGCCCGCCACATCCGAGTGCACCTGCAGGCCAGCCTCCAGGTTCAGCCTCCCTTGCCAGGCAGAGATACCATTGTAGTACCTTAGGAAGTCAAGCCAGACCCCCATGTCTTCCTTGACCCCTCTCGCCAGGTGGATGCGGTGGTGTCGGGCCCTCACTCCCCCCGTGAGCCGTGCGATGCAGGCGCAAAAGGCCCTCCCCGGCGAGACCACCCTGCATGCAAAATTTAGATGCCCTAGCAGCGATTGTGCTTCCTTCAGGGTGATTTTCTCCCTTCGACGAAGGTCGACCAGCATCCCCTTCAGTCCCTCGATCTTGTCATCAGGAAGCCTGGAGACTCCCGCCTCGGAATCCAGCTGTATTCCCAGATACACAAGGGACGTGGAAGGACCCACCGTCTTATCCGGGGCCAGGGGGACTCCGAGCTCCTCTGCTAATGCCTGAAAGGAAGAGAGCAAGAACCCACAATCCTCCCCCCCAGTGGGGCCTATCATGAGGAAGTCATCCAGGTAGTGGGTGACGAAAGGTGAACCCGCCCTGTGCTGCAGGGCCCATTGTAGGAATGTGCTGAAGGTCTCGAAGGCTGCGCAGCTGATGGAGCAACCCATCGGTAATGCCATGTCATAATACCACTTATTCTGGAATTTGAAGCCCAGCAGGCAATGATCATCCGGGTGCACTGGTAACAGGTGGAATGCCGACTGGATGACACACTTGGCCATAAGGGCCCCTGGACCACATCTCTGCAAGAGCTGGATGGCATGGTCCAATGACGCGTACCTGACTGTGCATAGCTCCGGAGGAATGGCATCGTTGACAGAAGCCCCTTTTGGATAAGATAAGTGGTGTATGAGACGGAATTCCCCAGGGGCCTTCTTGGGAACCACCCCAAGCGGCGAGATCCGCAGATTGGGCATGGGAGGTTGCTCAAATGGGCCAGCCATGTGACCCGCCTCCAGCTCCTTCCCAATCTTCCGGGCCAATACCTCCGGCAGCTGTGCCGCGGACTTAAGGTTGCCTGAGGTGGACGCTACCCTTGGACCCTGGAAAGGTATGCGAAAGCCCAATTCAAAGCCCGAGGCCAGATAAGCTGCCACCTCCTTCTTGGGATAGGCTGCCAGGAGGGGTCGCATGGCGTCCAATTTTACTGGGGTTGCTGCCATGTGACCCCACCCCCTGCTCCCACGGGTCCCCTCACTTGGATGCGCTGGCATTGGTGCCCCCTCCAGACCCTGCCTCTCATCTGGCACCACCTGAGGCAGGGCGGCTATTCCGAAAGGACTGGCTCCCACCCCCTTGGCGGAAACAGCTTACCCTCGGATGGCCACCCCCACAACTGTTGCAGGAGTGGTCGAACCTGCACTTGTACGAGGAGCACTTTCCCCCGTTGTACTCCCAGCACACTGGCTTCTTCCCCTCCTTTTTTCGATTGGCCTTGGGGGGATTGCTCTTCCCCCTCCGGCCTGGGCCAGTGGGCTGCAGCCAGGTAGGGTAGTCAATGGTTTCCCATCTGTGCATGGGGGATCTGGAAGCCTTCTTCCTACACTCAATGTCATACATGATGGCATTGGCATCGCCCGCCTGAGACCTGACCCTGATCACCTGACGGAGGTGATTGATCAGGTGCCAGGCCTGCTCCGGAAAGACCAGAGCCACTACCCCCATGAAGACTGAGTAGCCACTGAGCCAGTTGGCAAAAGTGTGTTCCACAGTTTCCGAGCTGGTTTTCTCATTCTCCTTCTTATCACTCCTGTGAACCCTGGCCTCTTCACCCGGGGGTGGGGCCAAGGAGAAAACATCAACATAGTAGCCTTGCAGAATCTTGGAATGCACTTTGTGGTCCAGATGGCCCCCCGGAGGGTCCTCCTTGGATTTGGCCTCCCTGAGCTCCTCCCTCTTGGCCGCGCCCCCCGCAGCCTTTCGCTCCTCGCCCGCCTTTTGCCTGGCCTTCCGGAGCTTGAGGGCCCATCCTGGAAGGCTGGGTTTGAAAGACCCTTTTCCCCAATACCTGTACTTGTCCTCATCAGAAGACTCACCCCATGAAGACCTGGAGCGTGACCTCCGCTGCTTCTTCTTTGGGCTGCGTCCTCCACCAGATCCGCTGCGTTGTCGTGATGCTGAACCCCGTGACTCAGATTGCCCGGAGTCTCTTGAACCACTCCGACCTCTGGACCTGGATCGCCTTGACCTTCCGCCGCCACTGGAAGACGTGCTGGGTTCCATGCTTAGAGCCACCGGGAGCATCTGCCCTTCCTCCTGCACTGTGGGAGGGGGATCCTTGGTCACGTCCACCTTCTGGACCAGCACATTCAGGACCCCCATGATGTCCACCAAGGTGAGTGCCGTGGCTCCGAAGGCCTCCACCGGAGAGCGGTGGGCCTCCATCGGCACAGGTTGGGGCACGGTCCCAGTTATCACCTGGCTGGGCCCAGGCTCATCCCCCGGGGGGACCACCCTTTGTTCCCCAGCCGAATCCCCCCCGCTGGAGGTTGCTCAGCAGCAGGAGGTGGTGGGTCCTGAACGTGGTGCTGTTTTGTTGTCCGCTTAGGCCCCATCTCCCAACCCCGCCAGGTGATTGACTACGTGGTGACTTCTGGACAGGGTCTCTAGCCCTTGAGCAGAGTGGGAACCTCGTGGTTTTATTTAGCACCGGCTGCCGCCTCACGGCCCGAACCCTGTAAAAAGAAAATCACTGCCTGCAATGCAAGAAGGGGGAGGGTGTGCCCGTGCAATCTTGGCTGCAACCCCTTGTGCCGTGCCTCCCACTCCTGCTGGCTGTCTTGTGTGTGCATATATATCCCTGGGATATATATGTATATATATGTATTGGCGGCCCCTCACGGGGGCGCTGGGAGGGGGGACCCCACTGTCTGCCTGAGAAGGGGGATGCCCTCCCCTTCCCCTCTTCCCACCCCCCACCCTGAATCCGGAAGGAGGAGGATGGGGGGGGCGTCACACAGCCCCTTCTGGATGCAATGTGCTGGGGTGGGATTCCCCCCTGCCCCAACGAACACACCCCTGAAACCCCCGACCCTGATGGCCACCCCGGCCTGTGCGGGGGGTGAGGGTGGTGGCCGGTCCCCGAGGCCCCAAGGTCCCTCCCTGCACCTCCCCCTGAGCGCACCTGCCAGCGAGCCATGCCGTGCGCGGCCGGCGGGGAGGGGGGTGGTGGTGGTGGGCAGGAGGACTGTCCAGCGGGAGAGGGACTCCAGTGACACGCTGCCTCCCATGCGCTCGGTGGCCCAGCCAAGACGACCCTGCCAAGGTATGGCTGCCGCGGGTGAATGGGGAGGAGGGGGGCGCCACTCCAGCCACCCCGGCTGCCGCCGCGGCCAATCAAGCCGATCCCCCGGGTCACGCCCTCCCAACCCCAGCGGCACCGCAAGCATGCCACCACGGGCGGCGGGTGAGTGGGTAGGAGGGGGGGTGCCGCTCCAGCCCCCCCCCAGCCCAGCCGTGGCCGGTTGGTCCTTGCCCCAGCTCCCTCCCCCCACAACCCAGCGGCACCACAAGTGCCACGAAGGCAGCTGTGTGCATGGGGGGTGCACCTCGGCTCCGTTCCTGCCGCCTCGCTGGTGCCGCTCCTCCTCTCCCCCCATGTGGTGCCAGGCAAAAGAGGGGGGAGGGCACTCACCCCATAGTGTTGTCCCACCGGAGAGAGGGGAGACAGCGGAGCCCGCTGCCTACCTGCTCCAGCCCTGGCGTCCACCGTCTTCGGCTCCTTGGAGCCAAAAGAGGAGGGAGAGCCGACAGAGCTGCCTTATATCGGCTCCGTCGCCCCTCCTCTGACGTCATCCGGCCACGCCAGAACCGGCCGGATGACCCACCCCTCAGGGAGGGGACCAGCCAATCGGGTGGCCAGGCCCGTCCCAATTGGCTGGCACCCCCTCCTCCGCCCCTTCCGGCCGCAATGCCGCCTGGGAAGGGGATGCCAATATGGCGGCCGCCATGGAGGGCCATGCGGTCCTCTGCTCCTCCCACCCCCACCCCTGGCGGCACAGGGGGGGGCGGCCCAAGAGGCATCCGGGGGTGTCGGCCGGGCCGCAAAAAGGCCTGCCGGCAAGCGGCTAAACCCCCTTGTTTAGACAAAAACAAGTGACTCCTTTTTCATGCCACCTCGCTTACAGCATTTTTTGGAGTGCTGTAGATAAGCAAATTGGTGGCAATGTCAAAGGGGTATGGGTCCGACAAAGTGTTACAATTGGGTGAAGTGTCTTGGTAGGCCCAGCACATTTCTCTTTTGATTCACAGATCAAAGACTGCTCAGATGGGCAAGGGTGCCAAAATCCTGTTATGCTATTACAAAAAACCTTTACCCGGTCAGGGCATTATAGGGATATGGCATGACCTGCTGTTCACATCCAGGCTTTCTCTTTTGCCATGCAGATGGATCCCCTTTGACCCACTACCAATTCTGGATGGTGACGTCCAAGGCTCTTTCCCATCTGAGGCTGTTCAGGGTTTGTTTTTGCACCCAACCTTCAGGATAGGTGCAGCCTCCATGGCTGCAGTGATGGGTATGCCACCTGATGCAGTCAGATGAGTTGGTTGTTGGAAATCTGCTGTTTGTAGGAAGTATGTCCATCCCATCTGTTTTTAACCCAGTTGATCTGTTTTAATCCTGCTGCTATTTATATCTTACAGGTTATAACCTGTGGCCTACAAGGAGCCGAGTGGTGATATGTGGCCACAGCTTTCTGTTTTGGGCTGCACACCATGCTAATTCAAGTAGATCTGGAACCCATTTGGGGTTGGGCCAATTGGCTGAAGTTGAGTGGCTTGGCCGAAGAGGCCTCAAATGGCTTGGATTAATGCCCACTCTGTTCAGGGAGTGTCATGGACCTCCACATCATGTTTTGGTTATTCACCTAGGGTGGCAACAATTTAGGTCTGTTAAAAGGAAAATCCTTAATTATTCAAGCCACAGTGGATGTGCAGCACATCAGGTCATTGTGGCCTGGTGTGCAAATAATTTGGTCAGCCATCATCCCTCGGCAGGTTTATCCTGGCGAGGGCGATACAAAACATATTGATGTTTCCTGTAAAAGGGTTAACAGGGAGATCTTATTAAGATTTTGCTTAATAAACCTGATCTTTATAGGGTTGATGGGGTCCACTTGTCAGATGTGGGGATCCAGCTGTTTCTTGAGGATATACAAACCGGGGTGAGGGCTGCTTTGGCTGCCCTGGTGGGGGATAAGGGCTAAGTAGACACTTACCCTTATCTGTGGCAGGTGAGGGGGAGATGGGGTTATTTTGGTGTTCACCTATGGCACCCCTTTTGGGTGTAGGATAGGCTTATAAAACTGCCTGGCAGGTCATGCATCTGGAGGCAGGGAGATGAGCTGTCTTTGAGGCTGACAGCAGGTTGGAGCCCGTGACTGAAATCCTGTGGGTTGAGGTGTTTCATCCTGGGGCCTCGCCTTCCAGTAGATGGTGCCCAGGGGTCATCCCAGTTTGCAGCCCCCCCCCCCGGGACTCAGGTGTTTCACCCAAGGAAGCTGGAAGGTGAGTCTGGGGAGACCATTGGCTCCAGCTTTTCATGCTCTAGGTCTCCCCCTGGCTTGCGAATCTCAACAAACAAATAACTAAATAAATTAGAGATGCAATAAAGTGTCCCAGATTTTAACCCAGCTACGGTGTCTGACTCATTATTTCATGTGTTGGTCATTAAACTCATGTCTCATAGCTGGAGTAAATAGCAGGCCTGTTATGAATTGCTGGCCACTTTTACCCCAGTAGTTTACTTATTCTATGGCTTGGTTAAATAATAATGACATTTTGTTAAGCAATTCATAATAATCTGGGTTTCTCCCACTGCCTCTAAAACCACCTAACATCCTTCCATCCAGGTTTAGGTCTCAACAGATCAAAAGGAAAGGTGTATTCTATTTATCTGTATTTTTAATTTATTTATTTGATTTATATCCTGCCTTTCTCCCAAGATGGGATTAAAAGCAGCTGTATCTGTATTTGTTAGGAGTCTTCTATATACATTTTTGGGGTATACCCACTCAGGCACAGATACACAGACCTCCTTCCCATCTCTCTCTTACTCCCCCTCACACAAATACACACAAAGGAGCCAGCCTCCTTTATCTCTCTGTGCTGTGTGATACTTTAGCAGCCATGTGCTCAGAGGAGAAGCTGATCACAGATAGTAGGGCTACTGTGTTATCTTTTGTATCACAATGCAGTAGAAGATGACAAGGATTTTTGACGGTAGCACAAGGGGGAATAAGGGTGCATGGATAGCTACACTGCAAGCTACAGGAGAGATCCCCCTGCATGTAACTTCTAAGTGTCCAAAGATATTTATTCTACATATATACTTAGAAGCTCTATACATTTTAACTATATAGCATACCATAGCAACTGCTATTGCTCTGGCCTCTGAGGGACAGAACAGCAGGCAGGCAGAGTGTCATCATGACTCAGTTCCAGTGGCTGACGAAAGGCCCTCCTTCCATCCATATCCCAACTGCTACAACTATAATTGAACACTAGTTTTTTACTATTGCTTTCTATATTAATAAATAAATAAATAACAAAATAAATAAATAAATATTGCTTTCTATTGTTTCTCCAGACTCTTCCAAAATAACATGTACAGGGTCTATCAGTGCATCGCTGGGAACAGGACCATGTTCTTTTAATTACTCATTTTATTGGCCTTAAGGGACTAGTCTTTCCCCCTCCTGTTCCTCTATACCACACTCAAAATAGTTCTCAAGATCTCCATTTGGTTTCTTCTTCACATAAGCCAATTTTCTCCATCTGTCTAAGGATTTTATCAGATGAGCAAAATCTCACCAAAAAATCTGCATCATTTAGGATGCAATGATAGCACAAAAGGCAAAATTATCAGATGTCCTTGTTGCTTAGCCGTTCCCACAGCATTGTGCTGGAGCGTATAAGGCATCACTTTTTATTGATGGGCTAAGCCATCAATAAAAAGTGATGCCTTATTCACGACAGTGTGACCCAAAGAGAATGGGTAAGTCATGACATCATCTGATAATTTCAGACCTTTGTGCTATTGTCACATCCTAATGATTTGGTTTTTGCCACATCTGTTAAAGTCCTAAGTCAGGTATGTTCTCACTTAAACCATTCTCATTCCTATTGCATTCACAGATAGAATAAAATTATTAGCTTGTATACTTTAAGCCCAGAAATATGCTCTCCACTTATACTCTGGCTATTTATTGCATCACACACACACACACACACACACACACACATCTCACTAGTTTTCCACCCTTGGAGGAATGTATGAACTGAGAGGTCTAATGAATCAGTTGTGATTCCCCATGTGTGAATAAGAATATGTCCAAGTCTGAAGAGGACAAACAACATGATAAATGAACAAGAGCCATATCATTCTTTTCTTTTACATGTTATTATTATCACATAACATTTGCAAAAAACATACCAGCACTAAACCACAGAGAGTGAACATCTTTCAGTAATCATCATTAACTGGTTCTTGAATTACTAACCTTAAGTAATATGGTTGTGTACTCCCAACTCAGACTTATATTGTTTCTTGTTGCTCACTGCCATTAAGCTGACTTCGATTTATGGTGACCCTATGAATGAGAGACCTCCAATGGCAGATCAACACTAGCCAAAAATAAAATAAAATATCTACCTCAGTTCCACTGCTGTGGTAAAACAGTCTTCACAGTGAAACTGCTTCTTTTAGATATTAATGCAATTTTACAAAACTTAGGGGTCATTTACACAGCGAAATAAATCCTCAAAGAATGCGACAAGAAGCCTGATAGTTCCCATGCATTTCGAAGCAAAAGTGCCCTTTTCAGAAGGAGGGGGTGCAAAACCCCCATAAGTTGTGCAGTATCAGCTTCCGCTAGTTTTCCACACTTTTTTGATTAAGTTCATGAAAATGCGCATAATTTATCGTGGGAACTAATGATCGTGTAAACTGGCATCTGCCTTTTTGAATTACTGTGAGCAGAGTTTACTGTGAATCCTGATTGGTTGGAGTGACCATTCTGCTTTATCTGAATAGACTGAGGGGTTGGAGAGAAGAAATTCACCCTCCTTCTGCTTGCAGCCCACTTTGGAAAATGTGCTCTGAGCCCTTCCTGTCCATTTCAAAGGAAGGCTTTGGAGGTTGGGAAAATGCTTCGCTGCTTTGCTGGTGTGAGTGTGTGTGTGTGTGCATTCGTGTGTGCTGGGAAACAGCCGATCGATCGCATGTTCATTCTTTTGTTTGTTTGTCCTTCCATTCACTTGTCTTTATTGAAGGCTTTGGAGGGAGGGAAAACAATTAGGAATGAGGCAAGCCCTAGTTCTGTGGTGTGTGTTTGTGTGTGCATGCATGAATGGAAGTGAAGGAGCTCGCTCCACCATGCTTTTGCTTGTTCATGCTTTCATTGACTCGTTTCTTTATAGAAGCCTTTCGGGGCTGGGGAAGACAGGGGGAGTTTGACAGATAGCTCTTTTGATCCCTTGTTTGTTTGTCCTTTTTCTTTCCTCTCATTATTTATGGTCTCCATAACCCCCTCCTTGCTCCCTCCCCGCCTCCTGCCTGGCTTTAAACAGCTGGAGGCGACCCCCCCCCACCTTTGTCTGTGTGAACTAAGGAAAACAGAAAGTTGCTGGATCTGGCTTCATCATCCGAAACTGCCAGGAGTCGTGTGATTTATGCACTCCTGATGTGAAAGAATGGTAATCCAGAATCTTGCGAACTTTTTCCTGTCGTGGAACCGGCCCCTTACTTTTTTACTCTGCAGGTTTTCCTGTGTTTTTCCTATATTTGTCCTGCCAGATAGGTTTAGGGGTGGGTGTATTGGGGGTGGGTGTATTGGGGAGATGGTACAGATTGGTGGGTGACATCCTCCATCTAGCATGCATGTTGTCGCCATTTGATTTTTAATGTTCAGTGTACAGTATCACTGTTCTGAGGAGTGTTGTTATGATCTGATTTGTATCCTTCAATGCCTGTGGAAGCAGGGAGGGAGGCTTGAGGAATTGCTGCATTGAAGCCCTCCTGTTTTGCCACTAAATGGGTGGAAATAACATGTCCAGTGCAACTTCAGGGTCTCCATGCCCTTTGCCAGGGAGTCGATGACAACAGCAACAACCACAATGTTGTGTTATTTGTTTGAACAAGATGATGGAAGCTATTCAGCCAAGGTGCTGTTGAGTGTCAAGGCTCTATTCCTCTGCCTCCCCACATTCCACCATGGTGCTGACCAGGCAAACCCTAGCAAAGAGTCAGCTCTGGTGAGATGCCAACAAAAGATGCAGGCGAAACATCAGGAATAAACTCTTCTAGAACAGGGCCTCACAGCCCAGGAAAGAAACTCACAAAAAAGCTATGGATGTTGGCTGTGAAAGCCTTTGATTTCACAAAGTGAGGGAGGTTGGAAGCCGTTCAGCCAAGGCACTGATGAGCAAGGAGGTGCTTTATTGCTCTGCCTCCCCTCACTGTTTTATGTATGCTGGGAAGGAAAAAAACAACAGTGGAACTGCTGATTTAGTGTGGCCAAAAATAACCCAATGCAATGATCATGTGGAACAGACAACTTTTTATATTATTCCAATAAAATACATTGTTCTACTTTAACTGAAGTCCCTTTTGTTCCAAAGTGAGTTCTGTGTGTGTGTGTGTGTGTGTGTGTGAAAACACATTCAGTGCAGATTATAACCATTAGATATGACACTAAAAGGAGTCAGACTAATTCAGGATAATGAATGGTGGGGCTGAATTATTTGGATAGTATGGATCAGACCCAAGTCACCTTATCAATAACATTGCTGCTCAGGTCTTGCAAGTTCCAGGCTGTGGCTTCTTTTATTGAGTCAATCCATCTCCTATGTGGCCTTTCCATTTGCTACTGTCTTCTACCTTACCAAGCATTCTTGTCTTTTCTATGAGTCATGTTCCATAAACAGAACAACCCTGGATGGCCCATCTTTTCAAGCATTGAACACTCACAGTTGGTGCATCTGGCTGTAAGGAAAATATCCTTCGAACATATGCCATCAGCACTCCCAGCTATGTGAAAGACACTACTGACTTCCTGCAGAAATTACAGTCCATCCACAACCTTCCAGGGGACACCAATTTAGCCAACATAGATGTGGAATCACTATATACCAACATCCCAGAGATGGACTACAAGCAGTAAGGAACATCATTACAGATGGGACCAGAGTGGACCTAGCCACCAAGGGCTGTCACATTGTTCTCGTATATAACGACTTTACTTTTGATAATAACACATATCTTCAAGTCAATGGTACTGCAATGAGGACACACATGGCACCACAATATGTCAACATCTTCATGACTGACCTAGAACAATTCTTCCTTTACTCCTGCACCCAGAAAACTCTACCTTACCAGAAGTACATTGATGATATCTTCATAATTTCGACTAATGGAGAGGACTCGCTCAAGACATTCCACCAGAATTTCAACAGCTTTCACCTCAAAATCAGTCTCATCCTGGGACTCTCTACAGAACAAGTCCACTTTCTGGACATCATTATACAGCTACATGATGGACACCTGATCACTACACTATATCACAAACCCACTGACTGCTACATGTATTTATATGCATCCAGTTTCCACCCTGAACATACTACCAAATCCATAGTTTAGAGCCAAACCCTCCAATACAATATCATCTGCTCTGACCCAAAAGACAGGGTCACCAAATTCATGGAATTGTAAGACGTATTCCTGTTAGCATGCCTGCCGGTGAGATTCCATAACCGGATATATTGGACACTTTTTGGGGTCACATTGGCTTAGGCAGACTGGAGGTCATTATGACCTGAGACGTGTCTAGAAATATAATGGTAAGAAAGACCAAGTTAGGATTAAGTGGAAAGCCCCCCATAAATGGCTTATGCTAACAATCCAGTCGTTAAAGGAGTATGTGCTAATCCTGTCTTCCAGCTCTAGGTGTTTCAAGAAGCAATTCAATCAAGAAATTAAGTGACCAATCCTCATTCCATACCCAATGGAAATCTCTCCTCATACCCCTTCCTGTCCAACCTTAAGAGGTTGTCTCAAACCAATCAATGTACTATACCTCCACACTAAAACAATCAGTTGAGTTTCAGTTCCCTTTGTCTATTTCATGGGAGAGCCATCCAAGCTTTGTTATTACTAACTTGCCTCTCCAAGGCATGGAATAGAGTATTAATATTAGAGCCCAACAATAGTAACCTGTGCCACAGTGGATGGACCCAGCCATTCTCTTTCTCATTGCGCTCCAGATTGGAACCTCCTCTGCCATCATCAGGCAACTCTTTGTGACTGGTAACTATCACCCCTATCTTCCTGGATGTCTCTCCCTCTATTTAACCTTTCTGCCTTACTCTGGTATAGCCTTGTATGGTTCTTAAGAATGTGTGTTATGTAAGTCAGTCAACTTTTTATATTATTCCATTAAAATACATTGTTCTACTTTAACTGAAGTATCATCTCCAGTTAGTACTGGAATGCAAAGGTTAAAACTTCCCTGAAGTTAGCCTCCTCTTGCAGGCCTCCTACTTGAGCTAATAATTCTTCTAACTAGATTTTGGCATCATGGGTGGGACTCTAATATACCTTTCTGGGTAACACCTCAAACTACAGTGCCCACCATATGAAGTAAAAAAACAAAACAAATTAGCAGGACAAATCTTGTACCCAGGCTAATCTGTTACAGAAAAGACTGAAGACAGGAAATGACAGAATCCCACTAGTGGTCACATACAGTTCTCAATTTAGAACCCTCAGACATTCTTGGACAATAATGCTGCCCTTTAAAGGGTTTTTTGTGGCAGGCCCGTACTTGCCTACAGACAGCCTCCCCATCTCAAACAGTTAGTTAATTACAGGAAGACACACAACATAGGTGGGGAGACAGGTACAAGACCTTGCCACAAACCCAGATGCCAACTCTGCCCACACATCTGCTCTGGAAATGTCATCACAGGACCTAACCAAAGCACCCACAATATTAGAGGTACTTTCACTTGTTCATCCTCTAAAGTGCTATATGCCACCCTCTGTCAACAATGCCCCTAAGCACTCTACATTGAACAATGAAGCCAGTCTCTGCTCCAGAGGATAAATGAATAGGACATTAGGAATGGGAATACAGAAAAACCAGTTGCAGAACACTTTGACTTTCTGGACATTCCATCTCTGACCTCAGGACAGCTGTACTTGAACAACAACAACAACAAAAACTATGAAGGGAGATTGGAAAGAGAAACACAGCTGAATTGGAATATATCTACAAATTCCAGTCCATCAACAGTAGGTTGGACAAAGACAATGGTTTCCTGGCACACAACATATATTAACTCGTATACCACTAGTTAACACTCAGTCTCATGGGGGCGCTCTTGGGCAGCTTATCACATATCCTTTCTGGTTCCCAACTAGCATCACACTACATTCCAAAACTCTCTCCACCATTCATATAATCCTCCACCCAACCTGACCTTAAGCAACATCTTTCCTCCTGCCTTTTTCCTTCAATGACCATTGTTAAACTGAACCTGTCACCTCATCACCACACCCATAAGTTTTTCATATCCATGGATATTCAACAGTCTGCTTATAAGGTCTGTTCCTAGGCTCTAGTTCACTCAATGCATCTGAGGAAGTAGACAAAGTCTACAAAAGCTTATACTACAACTTATTTCTCTTGGTTAGTCTCAAATGTGCTAGATCATTTTGCATACTAATATTCCAGACAAAAATCGCTATATCTTTGAATTCTACCACCATTTAAAAGATCTTTGCCATCAGAAAGAGAGCAGAAAGAAAACCAACTTAGCCTCCCATGAAGGGGAATTTCACAACATAGGAGGAGCTACCAAAAAGGCACTCTCACTCTTCCTCACTAAACAAATGTGATGGTAGTGTGATGGAGAGAAATCCTTCTTACAAAGATCTTAAAAGCCAGACAGACTTGTATAAGGGGATATTGTCTTAGTTTGGACTCAAGTCATATAGGGTTTTAAAGAACACCTGCCACCCGGCCATGACCTTTATAAACAGGTTTGGCATGACAGGTTAGCCATGCACGAGGTGTCAAGGAAAGCTGTTGCCACACTAAGATGACACAAATAGATGACCAAGGTGCCACTGCCACTCGAGGCTACTCTTGCAGGACACATGACTTGGGGGATGGGGAGTAGACTATCCTTGAGGCTGCCTGAGGGTTGAGCCCTTGCCAGAAGACAACTTGAGGTGTCTTGTCCTGGTGTTTTGCCTTCCAGCAGACGTTAGCTTAATTCATGGGAACCACAAGCACCCCTGATGCTCAGGCATTTCACCCAGGGATGCTGGGACGTAGGTCTGGGTGAGATCATCGGCTCCAACTTTTCCTGCATTGGGTCTCCCTGCTAGTTTGCATATCCCAAGAAATAAAGATTAAATAAGTGATAGAATAAATAAAGTGACCCCTATTTTAACCCAAGTTTTGTGTCTGGCCTCGTTACTTTTTGTGTTGGTCATCAAAGATCATAACCAACACTTTGAATTGTGCCCTAAAATGGAGGTGTACCATTGAAGTTGTTTCAGTTATGCAGTTTATGAACAGTTTCCAAAGGCAGCACTACATACAGTGTTTTATAGCAATCCTAACTATGCAATCAAAGAATGTGTCACAGTACCCAGATCTCACATCTCCAGGAATGGGCACAGATAATGCACTACTTTTAGCTGTGCAAGCACATTATTGGGCAGTTCAAGATTACACCCAAGCTGCAGACATCTTCCTCAGGGGGAGCATAACCCCATCCAGTATAGGCTGAGTCTCTGTTCCCTGATCTGCCTGTTGCCTGATCTATTCCCTGACTGGCTGGGAATACCTATGTCTTTTCTATAGTAAGATTCATTTTGTTTACCCGCATCCAGTCCATCATTGAGAGAGAATATTGGTTGTGTGTTGAAAGAACTTCCTTCATGATATCATGCATTTATTGTTTTAATGTAAAATGCCATGCACATAGATGGTGCTATATAAATAAACAACAAAAACAACAAGAGTGCCAGGGGGAGGAGGAGGAGGTTGTCCAGGACCATAAGGACAATGTGTTGAAGTGAGAGAGGGTCAGCACTCTTATAAGCCTTCCCATCAACGGCCGAATGAAATGTGGGTCCAAATAGTGGTAGGCAGGAAAATTCATGGAAAGTGTCAATGCATATGCAGCTGCAGCTTGGAAAGTGTTCTCCTACACCTAAGTAGGAAATCCAAGTGCTAAAGGAATCCAAAGGTGTGTTCATTTTCTCAGTATTATGACTTGATCTGTGAGAATCAATGTGATGATCACCACTTGGTGAACCATTTCCAAGCCCATTCATTCTCAGTTCTCTCTTCATCAGGATCTGATTCACACTCGAAAAAATGTGGCAAGAACTAATGCGTCATTCACACATGCATGCATTTCATTTAATAAATAGTGAACTGAATGTGTGAATGACCCTTTCCAGATCAAGTACTCTAGCCAAAACAGTTACACATGGTGGTGCAGTGGTTTAATGCCAGTACTGCAAGTCACCATGTTGCAAGTTCAATTCCAGAAGGCTCCAAGTTTCACTCAGCCTTCCATCCTTTCATAGGTTGGTAAAATGAGTATCCGCCTAGTGGGGGCAATTAGCTAAGATTGGAAACTGCTTAATGCAGTGTAAATGTGTCAACTGCTATTCCTGAAAACAATTTGTAAGCTGCTCTGATAGCCTGATGGCTGAAGAGTGGGGTATAAATAACTAATAAATAAAAATAAAATAAAAAACATCACCTCATATGACCTGAAACAATTATTTTCAATAGGTGTGGGGAATCTCAGGCCCTGGGGTACCAGTCAAAACCTCTTGCCTTCTAAAATGATTACATCTCCTTCCCCATAACACCATAATTTTGCAATTTCAGAGCTTTTGTGTAAATTTTCTGTTCCCATTCTTAAAAAGTTTGCAATGCCTCTCCTAAAGTTTATTTGGCCATAATAAGAGCTTTAAACTGACATTTTTTTGTTCCATGTTTTTGTCTATGGCTCTATACACCACTGGATTGTGTCCCCACCCCAAAAGCCTTTTCTAAAAAGTGAGTTCAGCCTTCAGGCTGCCTTTGATCATCCCTGCTTTTCAATGAGAAATCAGGTGCATCTGATCTGGCAATGGCACATGCTCTTTATACAATACTGCTGACATACACTGCTATTGCACTGCAAGGTGCTAAGGTGAGTCACAGTGCATCAGAATGCCACATTGGTTTGTCACTGTCAATGTCACAGAAACCTCTCAATTTTATTTTATTATTTTATTTTATTCAGCTTTTGGCTTTGACTCCGTCTGTATCACTTTTTCAGAATGAGAGCATAAGAGTGAAACCCCTTTCTGAATACTGAGAACAGAGCCTCATCAAATCGAGCACAGACATTCCCATATTTCACAACTAGTTTTAAAGTCCAAAGGCCTTCAATCATCTGATTTAATCTAAATGACTAGCAGCTTTTTGCCTCCTTGTTCATAAAAATGATTTAACTCAAAGTACAGGGCTCAAAAATCAATCTCCTACAGTCAAAGAAACCTGTGTAGTATTGCACCTTTTTTTCTCCAGAAGAGAGTTGATAGCACTGATGTCTTGAGAAAATATGAATTCAAACAGAAAGAGAACATTTTTAATTAACTAATCAGCCTCATCAGCCCTGTTGTTAAATAAATAATCCACTGTTTCCCTTTACATAAAAGAATATACTCATGAGGAAGCAAGACTAGCATACTTACTGTACAGAACATATATGTTAATTCAAACAATGTTCAAACTATGTACATGTTCATTTAAACAATGAATTTTAAAGATGGATTGATTGCTTTAATAGGCATTTGTCTTGTTTCTTCTTTTAAATTGATGTTATACATTTTAACTGATGTTGTATGTTGTATGTTTTGTCTGTTGTTGCTCCCCATCTTGATCTATGGGGAGAGGCAGGTAAAAAATAGCCAACAACAACAATTCATATGCCACCATGCTTTACTGAGATCTGCATGAGGAGGAAGGAGATGCCATGACTCAAGAGCTGCCTCTTCATCTCTTCTCCTTCCATACAGCCATGAGGAGAGCACTGAAGACTTTCAATTCTGCTTTCCTTCGGCCTAGGTTTGTGTCATATGGGCCAATGATTATGGGTTATTACAAAATCTAGTTGTTTGAATAAGCCAGTTTCATTACTGATAGACTGACATAAACCTGTCTGCTTACCAACTAAAAATTAATCAGACCAGACAATAGATTGGGTAACAAAAGTGTCACTTTTATTAACTATTCAACTAGCTATATTTATTTATAATCTGCAGCAGGGTGAGACAGCCTATAGAGAGCTCCAGCTTCAGCAGGGAGTCCCGTCCTGATAATCTCCTCAGTCACCCCAGGAAAAGCTCCTAAGCATTGAGTGCCAGCCACAATTTTGGCTGGAAACCTAGCCAACCATCGACAAGAGAGACTTACCTAGGTAAACTCTCCTTCCCCAATGTCCCATGACAAAAAGAAGAAACACGTCTAGGCTGGCCCCAAGGGCAGTTTTGATACGTAAGTCATTGAACCCACAAGACCAAGGAGATTTTCAGATGTGGCAAATATCACATCAGAAGATTGCAAATGAGAACCAGAACAGGCAAGATTATCAAACAATGTGATCCTCCAGTGTCCCAGGGATGTAGTACAGCCATGAGTAAGTTGTCCCTTTCTATTAGTGGCTTGTCCTCATCAATAAGAAAGGGAAGCCTCGTCAGCAACAGCACTACACCCCTGGGATGGCAGAAGGACATAGCATCTTATTCTCCTCCCATTCTTCTGGTGCTGTTTGGAACATGTTTTTGCTGCGTTCCACCATGTCTGACAATCTCCCAAGTCTAACGACATCCTCTTCACCAAATTGGCACCTGGGATGCTCACCATTGCTGCTCCTTCATATTCTCTTCCCTCTGCCCTCTAAATAAGAGTGATCTCTTATTTAAGTGTCACACCCAAGGCTAATTATCTAAACTCCATACACAGCAGGGCAGGGAGGAAAACCATGATGGAAAGGGAGGAGAAATGCTCTGAAAGGCAACCAGCAACTGCCTGCACTGCCTGTATTCTGAGTAAGTGAGCCAAACAGCAGCAAAGAGACAGGGGCCGGTTACACGGCACTATTTTCTCCGCAATGTATCGCAATATCGCATTTTCGATTTAGCGTCGAATAGTGTACACGATTTTTGTTTACTTTTTGGAGTACTCCGCAAACAGAGTTCACATGATGTACTTCTGCGCAATTAAATAAGTTACGAATTTTTTGATTTCGTTTTTTTTTTAGTTCCCACAGTATCGACATTTCGCATTTTAGCTATTACCATAGCTGTCAATCAGCGGCATACGTCACTACTTAAAGCTTAACTTCCTTTTTGTGCTCCCATCACTCTTAATCCTATTGGTTGACAGCTTCTATTAAACTTTCCCGCTCTGAGAAATCTGATTGGGCACACCTATACCTGCTGCACCTCATCGTTCGCCCACCATCGATAGGTTATCCCTAGCTAATCTATTTAAAGATTGAGACTCCTGCAACTATTTCTTGCTGTTTCTTGTTGATGTTCAAGATCATAGCCACAATTTCTGCATTTCAGGATGCATGCAGGTTTTTTCGACGCAGAAGGTTTATTAGAAGAAGGAATAGATGTAGGCATCTGCGATCCTTCATAGAACAAGAACGATATTTCTATGACATGTTCTAAGCTGTTCTTGTACTTTTTCTTCCCCCCAAAGATCCAGCAAATCAACAGTCTCTGCATGGCTCCATGCAATGCCCCTTCTACCCTTCTTTGTTCTCTGCTCCGCCATTACAAAAAGGGATAAAGCAATCTTTACAGATGTTTTTGTTTGGTGGGAGGGATGCTATAGTGGGCCACTCCCAGGATCCGCCTAATTTCCGGTTGTTGAAAAAGTAGCGAAAGTAGATGTCGGATAGTTCACAACATCGATAATGCGCAATACTGCGGAACTTTTTAAAAAAGAGCGGTAAATCAGCGCTGTCAAAAGTTGCGCCACTTATGGGTTTTTTTCACCCCCTCCTTCTGAAAAGGGCGATACTGCGTCGAAACACGTGGGAACTATCAGGAGTCTTGCCGAATTATTACACGACTTATTTTGCCGTGTAAACGGGGCCACAGAGAATGAAAGGGCTATAAATTCTCAACTCCATTCATTCATCTCAGTGCCTATTACTACGCACCAGGATGATACCATTAAACACCTCTCTGGTCTCTATTCCTACAGATCAGCAAAAAGTTCCTGTACTGAAGCTGTGCTTTGCTGAGTGTGAATGAGTCTGAGTTTGATACTGACCAGAGTTTTATATAAAATCCAGCCCCTGTTCCAGAAATTTAGTGTATCTAGAAGTCAGATTCTTCAAAGAGAAAAAGCACTTTTGCCCTTGTGGTCAAGGATAGGTGGAGGGCATTAAACATTATGCCTACATTGCCCCTTTTATGAAGTAATAAAAGGACATTGGGTCAGATTATTGATCCCTTCATAGGCACCTAGCTCCCAGATACATTTCCTTATGTCAGTTCTCAAATGGCAATTTTTTTAAAAAAAAAATTGTTACCTTTCAAAATTAGAAAGGAAATGGTATCAGCTAAACCTGCTAGACATCTGGCTAACTATAGTTTAAGGATTAGCCTCTGCCATTTTTAATTGGAGTTGTAGCTGTTACTATTAGATATTCTGGATTGTGACCTCTGATCACAACAAATTTACTTACTTTCTATAGTCCAGAGGACATCACAAGATCCAGAGAAATCAAGGCTGAAGGAAAAAGCTGCTGGATTCCTCTTCCCAATCATGCAGGAGAAGTAGGGGAGAGGAGGAATGTGTAAACCCAGGGTTTTTATTGTGCATGTTTTTCCACCACCATCACAAATGTTGTATCACAAACAAAATTGGCCACTTCACCCCTCAACCTAATTCCAGATATTTAGAAATACTGAAAATATTGCCCCTAATAAATATCTCTGAGGGTTCCACTTCTTAATTCTCCCCAGTGTAAAAATTGTTAGTCCAGTCCAACTCTTTGCTTCCTAGTAATTAACTGGTTATCATAGGTTTTCTGTGTTTTTTTTCCAGGCTATGAGGCCATATTCTGGAAGAGTTTATTTCTGACGTTTCACCTGCATCTGTGGCTGGCATCCTCAGAGAATGGTTTGGTAGGATTGTGTGTGTGTGGGGGGTTATATACTGTGAGCCCCTGTTGGAGAGGATATATTGGGAAGTCTATACAGTCTTGGTGGGAGAGTCTCTGATTTGCATAGATTCTGGTGTATGATTGGCTGAATTGATGAGTTCTTGATCAAGGTCCACAAGATCCCAAGATCCACAAGGATTCCATTCCACTCTGACACATAATGAGTGCCATTGGATCCCCCATGTATGACTTGGCCAAGTTTCTGGCCACACAATTAGAAACCCACATAGGACAAACCCCCAATACATCAAAAACTCAGCTCATTTTTTAAAAAAAATCAACAACATTGAACTGAAACCTGGAGACAGATTGATCAGCTTTGATGTTGTCTCTTTGTTCACCAAAGTCCTCATAATGTACAATATGGCACTCATCCAACAAATATTTCCAGAGGACATCACAGCCCAGTTCAAATATTGCCTCACCACAAGCTATTTCCAGTGTGATAACAAATTCTACAAACAGATGGATGGGGTCGCCATGGGCAGCCCTCTAAACCCCATGACAGCAAACTTTTACATGGGACATTTTGAAAAGAAAGCCCTGGAAACAGCATCAAAAAAGCCCACAACATGGTTCCAATATGTGGACAACACTTTCATCACTTGGAGTCACAAGGAAGAAGATTTGGTCTCATTTCTGAACCACCAGAATAACATCCATTCAAATATCCAATTCACAATGGAAAAAGAAAAGGAAGGAACATTGCCATTCTTGGATGTCCTAGTCATCTGCAAACCAAACCAACAGTTAGGCCACAAGGTATACAGAACCTCTACACACACACACAGACAGATACCTCCACAAGAACTCCAATCATCATCCAGGACAAAAAAAGAAGCACAATAAAAACATTGGTAGACCGTGCAAAAAGGATCTGTGAACCCCATGCAGCTGTGGACAAGTTTACATAGAGACCACTAAACACAGTGTGCAAACATGAATCAAGGAACACAAGAGACACTGCAGACTGGGCCAGAAAGAAAAATCAGCAGTAGCAGAACATGTTATAAACCAACCTGGACACAAAATGTTATTTTAAAAACACCAGAATTCTGGACCAGGCCAACAACTATCATGTCAGAATGCACAGAGAAGTTATTGAAATCCATAAACACCTGGACAACTTCAGGAAAGAAGAAACCATAAAAGTAAACAAAATCTGGCTTTCAGTCTTGAAAAACACTAAAATCAAAACTCAGCACATGCCAATGAACTCCACCCAGGGACAGGGTGATTTCCAGCAGACAATGGACCATTAGCCAAACAGACACTAATCCTCCTTGCATATCTCCAGCCAGAAACCAGCCATTCAATACACAAATTTACATATCCTCTCCAACAGGGGCTCACAGTATATAACCCCCACACACTCCTACCCAACCATTCTCTGAAGTTGCCAACCACAGATGCAGGCGAAATGTCAGAAATAAACTCTTCCAGAACATGGCCTCACAGCCTGGAAAAAAACCATGGAAAACCTATTGATGCTGGCGGTGAAAGCCTTTGACTTCATGTTGAACATCTCTGTGGGGAGAAACTGTCCCAACCTATTATGAGTCTGAAAATGCACCAGTCCTTTTAATCACATGACTGGGGAGTTCATATAGCAGCTTTTGGTGAAGGGTTTGTCGAAATTCTCCGGCCAAGAAAAATCTCTGATCATTACATCTTATGATAGTTTCCCAAGTGACCATAAGCTACAACAACTTCTATCCTAGTATAGTATTAAAGACATTGCTATTAAAAAACAACAACAAAAAAACACATTTTGTTTTTGCAACTGTAATTTATGAAAACCCATCATTTTAAAATTAAGCAGGGTGCCCTTGAAGATTTTAAAATATGTCACATTATTTAATTTATTGTCGATTGTACAGCAAAGAAAGAATATATCAGCAAGGGAGCACTAGAAGCACAGCTATGGAAACACTCTTTTATTATATTTCTGATTAAATGTCTGACTTCTTGTCAAGATGAGTAATGTGACCCTCATGAATACCAAAGGGGAGGCATTTAAATACTTGTCAATATCTTGCAATGTGATCAGCTATTGATATATTTTCCTGATCCATCCAAGCACGGATCTGTGGAATACTTGTAGAGGAGGAAGGGAGAGGGAGAGATGGGGATGTAATTGTACAAATATAATTTACCATGATCCAGTTATACCAGGACTAACCAAATCTCCTGAAACAAGTGTGTGTGTGTGTATGTGTGTGTTTAACAAAAACTCTTCTGTCTTGCCACAAAACTCCTCTGATGTTTTGCCCAAGCAACTATTTTCAAATTTATCTAAAATTCTCTTTAGAAAGAACTTTTAAAAGGTCTTTGATCTTCTAAGCGTCAATTTGAGATGGTGATTCTTTTTCCCTTAATACAAACATTCAAGTTTTTCTTAGGGCTGGCCTACACTAAGGATAAAGTGCATATTCACCCCAGATCTTGTGTGATTTGTTCACACAATGCATGTAGCAAATCTTCTTCTTTTAGCAGTTCATCCAGAAACTGTAAATTGCTCTGGAGTTTCCAGGAAACTCTGGATTAGCCCTGGTGTCTTCAATGTGTGGACAGCTGGATTGGGTTGGATCCAGAGCCACATAACGAGCCTCATCTCTACACACTCACCACATCAACCCCACTGGACTGTCCCCCTAGGTGCCACTGCAACTGCTGCCACTGCTTCACTGCTGGCCAAGCAGCTCTCTGTGACAGCCTGGCCATGACCATCACTGCTGATGAGGACAGAACAGGGTGCTGTGTTGTGTGATCAACAATGCCGTGTCAGCCGGGCAACCTAGCTGGGCTATGGTATAGCCCTGAACAGATTCATGCCAATACATGTAACCAGCATTGTGTTGATCCAGGGCAGCTCCAGAGTATAATGCTCTGGACTTGCCCTGGATTATCACACCAGTGTAGATGGCCCCTTAGATTTTTCTGGCTGCAAATTTTTCCCTGACTGGAGATTTGTGTGACATGAACCATTCTAAAATCATGTCTGCCAGTCTATATTGGTTTGATTCCAGGCCTGTGAGTCAAGAGTATCTAATGCTTGTTTCAAAATGGTGAGAATTGTAGATCAGTTGGGAATTATAAATACCTCAAATTCTCTTGCTTTGTATTAAAATATGATTCCACAGATTAAACCTCCCCTGCCTTTCCAAACCCCAAGTTTAACAAAAGGAGCCAGAAGCAGGGGATATCACATCTGGGTCTCATTTGGCTGTAGGAAACATTTCCAGCTGTGGGTTCTGTGATCTTTAAAGTCTCCACAATTCCCAGTTTGAAAGGATCATGGAATCATAGAGTTGGAAGAGACCACAAGGGCCATCCAGTCCAATCCCCTGCCATGCAATAACACAATATGAAAGCACACCCTACAGATGTCCATTCAGCCTTTGTTTAAAAACATCCAAAGTTGGACTGCTTTGTGCATACCAGAGAAACCAGTATCAAAACTGTCATTTGGTGGACTGTTTGTTAGCTTCACAAGTAGTAGTCAATGCACTGGTGATTTCCAAGTTGTTGTTGTGGTGTGCCTTCAAGTCATTTTCCAACTTATGGTGACCCTAAAGTGAATCCATCATGGGAGTTTCTGATGCTGAAATTGTATGCCTTGCCCAAAGTCACCCAGTGGCTGAACAAAGATTCAAACCCTGGCTCCATGCTGGCTCCTTAAGACCACTGTAAAGCACACTAGATATGGCTGCACTTGAAGACAACTTGGAAGCTGCAGCTGGATTGTTGACTGGAGCATCACGTGGAAACCATATGATACTGGTCTTAAAGGGACTATACTGACTGGCATTGCACTACTTGCCTGAATTCAAGATGCTGATGATAACATCTTGAGCTATAAATGGCTTGGGTCCTCAGTATCATAGAATCATAGAGTTGGAAGAGACCACAAGGGCCATCTAGTACAACCCCCTGCCATGTAGGAATACACAATCAAAGCACTCCTGACAGATGGCCATCCGGCCTCTCTTTAAAAACCTCCAAAGAAGGAGACTCCACCACACTCCAAGGCAGTGTATTCCACTTCCCAACAGCTCTTACTGTCACGAAGTTCTTCCTAATGTTTAGGTAGAATATCTTTTCTTGTAGTTTGAACCTATTGTTCCAAGTCCTAGTCTCTGGAGAAGCAGAAAACAAGCTTGCTCCTTCTTCAATATGACATCCCTTCAAATATTTAAACATGACTATCATGTCACCTCTTAAACTTCTCTTCTCCAGGCTAAACATACCCAGGTCCTTTTAAGGAGATGTTCTGTCAAAGACTGAATTCTGTAGGTGACTCCTCCTCTTTTGTCAGGGTGATACGCCAGGGAAGAACTTGGGGGAGAGTCTTTACTACTGTGGGGCCTCAGTTGTGGAATATGCTCCCCTTACACTGCTGTCATTCTGCCACAAATTAAAAACGTGGATTTTTAGTTATCTCTTTGCTTTTTTATTTTCATCTTTATTAAACTACAAGATTTGATATTCCATTCCCATTATATATCTTTCCAAAAATTCCTTCTGTTATACATTTTCAAATTATGAATTATTAATTATCACCATTCACATTATATGCATCATATTTTCAATTCCAACAAAAATACCCAAGCATTCTTAACATTGCATACAGTTTCTTGGTTTCTTACTATGTCATATTTTGACTTCCTCTTTGTCAATCCCAAGTGAGTCAAGATTAGTTCCTGAAACTTCTACACTTCTTAGTAACTTGTTCAAAACATAAATTTACTTATTCAAACTTATAATCTTCCTTATCTATACAAATACATATCTCTATACCTCATACAAATACGTACATCTACGTAATTTCCTCTTATCACTCCATATCTCTTATAAATTCTCTTGTTTGGAATAGCATATAATTTACTGTCTCCATGTTTCTTATAGTGTTCATATATTTTGAATTTCTTCACCCTCTCCAATAGTTTCCCAATATTTTATAGTAGGCACCCAATTACTCAGAGACTTATTATTTGTGAGATTCCTCAATCTGTTTGTTAAGCCATCCAATTCAATAATGTCTATTATTTTACTTAGCCTATCCTTAATCTCTGGTAGGTCTGTCTGTTTCCATGTTTGTGCTACTGTTAGCCTAGCAGCTGTTATCATATGTAACATAATTTTCCAATAGTGGTTTTCTTCTCTTTTCTCTAAAACGTCCATCATATTCAAGAGATATAGTTCTGGTTTAGATTTGTATTCTATCTGCAGATTTTTTAAAAAATCCTCTTATGTACTCTCATACAGAATTTCTTAACTGCTTTACACCTCCACCACATATGAATAAGAGATCCTTTAAATGCTTTGGCACTTCCAACAGTTACTATTAGTTGCTATCCCCATTCTGCTTAATCTTACCGGTGTGTAGTACCACCTATGTGAGATCTTAACATAGTTTTCCTTTACATTCAGGCATGCTGTGAATTTGTTAGTTTTATTTCTTGCATGTTCTCATGCTTCTAATTCTAAATTATGCCCAGTATCTCTTGCCCACTTTACCATATATTATTTTATGTTTTCCAATTCGAAATACCTAGTCACAAATAGTTTGTACAATTTTACTATTTTTCTTTTCTTTTGTTCATTCCATATTATCTCATCTAATTTGTTTATTTCCAAGATTTTTAGTTAACTCTTTGGAACCTACTTTATTTTACCCAAAACTGCATATGCACAATGGTTTTCTTGAACTGTATATGGTGAGATATAAATATTTTTTTAAAAAGAAATAAAAATAAATAAGCTGCCAGGGTGATAGGAGCTTGTAAGCAATCATATTCTCTGGCCACCTGCAAATTCTTCATTAGACAGCAGAGGACAACTTAATAAGGGTTGGTTATCTTTGGCAGACTCATACAATTAAGAGAAATTACAATAGGCTTCTTTGATGACCAGGAGGAGGAAGAGGAGGAGGAAACCAACAATGTGTAAGCAACCAGGGACAGTGGAAGCTTTCATCATTCTTGGTTGCTCCCAAAGCCATAAAGAGCTCAACAATTCCTAAGTATAAATGTATTCACTCTTTGTTGTGTGACTTTGTCATTTACAGGTAGGAAGTGTAAAGGTTTTGAAGATTATTTGGTTTGCCAGGTAAATACCCAGCCCCTGAGATTTCAATACCAAAACCAGAAACCAAGGGACAGTCATCAGTGATATTACAAGGCATGGCCCCTTAGCATCTGATACATTAAGGATCAACCATAGTCATCCAGAATATGTAATTTAAATAATTTAAACCCCGCACCAAGCCTGAGAAAGGAAAATGTATATATACATACACACTTTTCAAAGAAGTGCTCTCACACTGAGATACCACCCCCCCCCTCAGCTTGAGGACCACAGATGTCCAGGCCCTGAGACTTTGGAGATTTTCACACAGGGAAATTATTCCCCAGGGAGATCAGGACAGAAACGGGGCTGTTCCCATAGCAGCACCCCATTTCGTATGCCCCCTTCCTTCTCACAATCTCCCATAGTCCTCCCTCCATGCTCCATGCTGCTTCCATTTCTCTCCTGGTAAGTTCTGTGATTTTTTACTAAGGACATTTCTTCCTTAGTAAAAAGTCACGGAACTTACCAGGAGAGAAATGGAAGCAGCATGGAGAGAAGATGATGGGAGATTGCGAGAAGGAAGGGGCATGCAAAACGGGGCGCTGCTACTGGAACAGCCCTGTTTCTGTCCCAATCTCCCCGGGGGAAATAATTTCCCCGTGTGAAAATCTCCTTCGGGTCAGGGGTTGAGATCTGGGAACCCAATCCATGACCCTTAGCTGCGAATGAATGATTTCCCTGACATGGAGAAGCCCCTTTGTGCTGTTCTTTTGGCTGTGCAGTGTTGTCAGGCAAACAGGGAATATGACAGTTTCCAAGCTTCCACCCTCCCTGGCTGCTGCTAATAGATTGATGTTACACCAGTGTAAATCACCAGTTAGCTAAAGTTAATGGGAAAGCTATTCCTACTTAGGTGGAGGCAGCAAGCTGTGGATGTTGTCTATATGAGGCAATAAAATGTGGATTAATGCACACTAATGCTAATTTGCATCCATGTTCATTTGTCTTGACTTTTTGGCAAGATCGCAGACATGTGAAGCTATCCGATTCATTGTTCAAATGAGCATGCCTGTGAATCAAGATGGCAGGCATGAGCGAATTAGTTACATTTTTATTGTCACCAGTCACCACCGCCAAGGATTTTTTTTTAAAAAAGCATATTCAAAGTGTGGAAGTACAATATCCTATTAAAAGAAAAAAAGTTTTTTTCACTGCCTAAGTGCACGATTGCTATGGCAAAAATCTAACATGGCAGTTTGGGGCACTTCCCTTGTTAGCAAGATCTGCCCCCTGTGCACATCCAACCAATCAGCTTTCCACTTCTGCTCTTATCAGGAATGTGCACCAAAGTGATCTGGTTGTCCCAACAAGTGAGAATGTGAATTTCCTTTGGAGTTGTTGTTGTTTTTAAAGGAAAAGCCACAAAGGCTTTTCCTGCAAAGTTTTTGGCTTTTCTGCCCCCCTTCCAAATACAGCAGATTGGTGTGAACTCTCAGTAAGATTAATCATATTCTCCTCAAATTCTATGAGGAATATTTTTGCTGTATAGACAACCCCGTGGATATTTGCTTTGTTGTCATTCAGTAGGACTTGCAAGATGCTACAAGGCCTGGTTGAAAATGAATATCTCTGGAGATGGTTAGGTGACCAAATTGTAACTGGCATAGAAATAAGCTGAAGTATTTACTGATTTTGGCTTCATTTTTGAACCAATAAAATGTAAACAGTAAGGAATAAGGAACTCATTTGTTTACAATCATTGATTCATTAATCTATACTTCTGTATCTCTTGTTTCCATCTATGTATAGATAGACAAAAGGACAGATGACAGAAGGACAGATAGATAGATAGATATTTGTAAGATAGTTATCTTACAAATAACATAGGGACAGCCCATTTATACATATGGATCTAGATCAAGGGAAGTAATAGTGCCACTCTATTCTGCCTTGGTCAGACCTCACTTAGAATACTGTGTCCAGTTCTGGGCACCACAATTCAGAAAGGATATTGACAAATTGGAGTGTGTCCAGAGAAGGGCAACTAAAATGGTGAAAGGTCTGGAAACAATGCCTTATGAGGAGAGACTTAGGGAGCTGGGTATGTTTAGCCTGGAAAAAAGACGGTTTAGAGGCGATATGATAGCCCTGTTTAAGTATTTGAAGGGATGTCACGCTGAGGATGGAGCAGGCTTGTTTTCTGCTGCTCCAGAGACTGGAACACGGAGCAATGGGTGCAAGCTCCAGGAACAGAGATTCCACCTCAACATGAGGAGGAACTTTTTGACAGTCAGAGCTGTTCGGCAGTGGAATACACTCCCTCGGAGCGTGGTGGGGTCTCCTTCCTTGGAGGTCTTTAAACAGAGGCTGGATGGCCATCTGTCGGGGATGCTTTGATTGTGATTTCCTGCGTGGCAGGGGGTTGGACTGGATGGCCCTCGTGGTCTCTTCCAACTCTGCAATTCTATGATTCTATGACATTTTGTGATGGTTACTTTAACTGCACAATACATTAATCAGAATATTAATTTGCAACATATATTTAAGTTCTTTTAAAAACAGAAGCACATAAACATTTGCAAAAAAAAAAAAATTAGTTTTTCAAACTGCTCAGCAATGGATCCCATGAAGTACTTACTGTATATTGTTAGATTTAGAATTTTATCAGACCATGCAAATACAGTGTCATAAGGAGTCCTAATGATTGCGAAAGGGCAGATGTCCCATACAATGACGTACTTTCACAATCATGTATTATTAAAAAGTCATATTTTATATTGATGGCCCAAGCCATCAACTGATATCCCTTAGCACTTTTTTGCCAGCATTGTCAGTGTTTGAATATACATACCATAGTACTCACTTGAATGCAGCGTCAATGGCCGGTCCAGCCAGAACACTTCCAGGTGAGATTGCAACATCCAGGTAGGTGACACACTTTTTATGATCCTCCCCAGTATACCTGGGACTTTTATACTGTGTTTATGTGCCTTGTTTAATTTTTACCTTGTTATTATTATTATTATTATTTTAATTTCCCACACTATATATATATATATATATATATATATATATATATATATATGGCTTTTCTTCGCAAACCAAGATTCAGAAAGGACTCATGCCGGATTTTCTGCAAGTGCGTTAGTGACTAAAAAGGCCAATCCAAGATAGACAAGTCTGGTTGCAGAAAGCACAGCAGAAGGTTTCCTCGGGTGATGCTACCGGGTTGTGATTCTTTCTGCGTTGCCATTTCTCTTCAAGACTTGTTCGGCGTGAGTTCTCAAATAAGGCTGCAGCATTGTGGATAGTGCGTCTCCATGCCTCCCGATGTGAGGCCAGGGCGGACCATTGTTGGTGATCAATTTGGCCAAGCCTGAGATGTTGTTTCAGGGAGTCCTTCTATCGCTTTTTTGGAGCGCCCCTCTTACGCTGACCTGTGGCAAGTTCACCGTAGAGTACTATTTTTGGGAGGCAATGGTTCTCCATCCTAGACACATGCCCTGCCCAGCGCAGCTGTGTTCTCAATATCATGGCCTCAATGCTGGTGATCCCTGCTTGCTCAAGGACAGCAACATTTGTCACATAGTCAGTCCAGTGTATATTTAGAATTGTGCATAAACTGCGCTGGTGGAACCATTCAAGAAGTCGTAAGTGGTGGCGATAGGTGAGCCATGTTTCAGATCCATAAAGGAGAATAGATAGTACAATGGCTCTATACACACTGATTTTTGGGATTCGCCTCAGGTGTTTATTACTCCAGACACTTTTGTAAAGTATTCCAAATGTGCAATGTGCCTTTGCTAATCTGTGATCGATCCCTTTGTCAATCTTGGCATCTGAGGAGATGATGCTTCCCAGGTAGGTGAACTGCTGAATGGACTTAAGCACAGAATTGCCGACGGCAATGTGGGGATGGTGGTGTTTGTCCTGTGGTGCAGGCTGGTAAAGAACTTCTGTTTTCTTCATGTTGAGTTCCAGCCAAAACAGCTCTGCAGCTGTTGCAAAGCAGGATGTTAGGCGCTGCAGAGCTGATTCTGTGTGGGCAACAAGGGCAGCATCATCAGCAAAGAGCAGCTCACGGACTAGATAGTTTAGACTCCTGGTGCGAGCCCACAGCCGGCTTAAGTTAAACAAGCTACCATCAGTACGGTAACGTATACAGATGCCATCGTCCTCTTTGAGCTCTGCTGTAGCCCTTTGGAGCATCATGCTGAAGAAGATTGTAAATAAAGTTGGAGCAAGAACACAACCTTGCTTCACTCCATTACTTATTGGAAAGGGCTCTGAAAGAGCATCGCCATATCTGACTTTACCACGCTGGCCCTCGTGTAGCAAGATAATCATTTTAAGGAATTTGTGGGGACATCCTAGTCTTTCCAGGATCTGCCACAGACCTTTCCTACTCACGTTGTCGAAGGCTTTGGTGAGGTCAACAAATGTAACATAGAGACCCTTCTTCTGCTCTCTACATTTCTCTTGCAGTTGTCTAAGGGCAAACACCATATCTGTAGTACTCCTATAGGCTCTGAAGCCACATTGGCTTTCAGGAAGAAGTTCTTTGGGAATGGCAGGAGTATCCTTGCAAGGATTTTTCTGTTCAGGAGTATCCTTGCAAGGATTTTTCCAGCAATAGAGAGCAGTGTTATGCCTCGATAGTTTGAGCAATCGGATTTTGCTCCTTTTTTCTTGTACAGGGTGATGATGACTGCATCTCGGAGGTCTGATGCCAGTTCCCCTTTTTCCCAGCAATTCACAAGGAGTTTGTGGAATTTAACATGGAGTGCATGACCTCCGTGTTTCCAAAGATCAGGTGGGATTCCATCAATCCCAGCTGCCTTGCCGGTTTACATCTGCTGTATGGCCTTAAGGGTCTCTTCCAAAGTGGGAGCTATGTCTAATTCATTTTTCATCAGTTTTTGTATCATATGTTGGAAATCTGAGTCTTGGACTACTCGGTTGGCGCTAAAGAGACTTTGAAAGTGTTCAGCACATCGATTCAGGATCAAGGCTTTATCAGTGATTAGTGTTTGGCCATCTGTACTGTATAAGGAGCTTTGGACCTGATAAGTAGGTCCAAACACTGCCTTAAGAGCTTCATAGAAACCTCTAGAATCACCCAGATCTGCGTAGCATTGTGTCTTTTCTGCTATATTGATCCACCACTTGTTCTGCATGTCTTGGAGTTTTTGTTGAAGTTTACTACATGTGAGACAGAAAGCTGCTTTTCTTACATGCCAAGTTGGCTGGGCAAGGTATGCCTGGTGAGCAGTTCTCTTCTTTTCCAACAGTTCCTGGATGTCTTGGTTGTTTTCATCAAACCCGTCTTGGATTTTCTTGTGGGAGAACCCGAGGGATTCTTCTGCAGACTGGAGGATACTGTTTTTGATATGTTGCCAAAGCACTTTAGGAGAAGGATCTGTAGGATGGTCTTCAAGTTTTGTTTGCAGGTTTGCCTGGAAGTTGTCTATCATGGTAGCTTGGTGAAGATTGTTGGCTTGGACTCTCCTCTTTAAGATGCCACCCCTCTTAGGTTTGAACTTAAGTGTCAGGCTCGTACCTGAATTCTGGGTATTGGAGTAGAATTCATGGAGGACCCTGACATAGGGCTGGGTCAGGCCTGGTTCCTGTCCTAGGCCCCTGAAAGTTTTGGAGTGAGGCCAGCCCGCCTGGTCAGCATGGGAACGCTGATCCCCCCAGCACATGAGAATGGGGAACCACCAAGAGGAACTTCAATTCGTAATTTCCCCAGGGTTAGTGCCCGCTGCAGTGGTGGGCCTAAACTGGCTAAAGTTCCACAACCCCACCATAGACTGGGTAAAAGAGACAGTGACTTTTGCAGATCCTGTGTGTGTGCAGGAGCACCTGGTGGGGGAAGCTTACCAAGGGGGAGAGTCCCTCTAGATGCTGATTCACAGAACTGCATGACTGCTCTAGTCAGGGAAGCATCTAGTTAAATGCACCCAGCATGAGAGAACCAGTTAGGGAGTATTTCACATCGAGCCTTGCACCAGCTCTGCCTCCTGAGGTCCCTGGCCTGCCAGATCCTGGACCGGTTCCTCCTGGAGGGGCTGGGCCGGTCAAGATGGGGGAAAGACCCTGGGGCCTGAAGCACTGGAATCTGAAGGCAACCTTCGATGGAAATGCAGCGAAGCTACCATACTTCCTGACCCAAGTGGTTAGTTTCATGACCCAGTGGGATGGGGAATTCCTGACCAAAGTGGTTAGTTTCATGACCCAGTGGGATGGGGAATTTCAGACAGAGGCTGAGAAAGTGCAGTATCTGTCCAACCAACTAGAGGGAGAGGCAGCACAGTGGTTGGTGGGGCTCTATGATATGGGAGCACCAGAACTGGGGAACTTCCAAGAGTTCTTGCTGGCCTTACGGGCCCAATTTGAATACCTCTTGAGAGTGAGAGCTCAGGCGGAGCTCAGGCAACTAAAGCAAGTCTCAAAGACAGTGGGAGAGTATGCTGCTCATTTCCGCCACCTGGCAAGCCAAGTGCCAGAGTGGTCAGAAGACATCAAGGTGCAGTTTTTCCAGGATGGGCTGAACACTGACATCCTAGAGTGGGTGATGTTCCAGGGGAACCCCGAAACCCTCTTGGGGTGGGTGCGGCTTGCCGGGAAAGTGAAGACACTGAGACGGAGCATCAAGATTGTACGGCACCAGCAAGGGTCAGAGGGGAAGGCTTCCGGATCCACCGGAAAGAAGGGCAAGCCAGCCCGCTAGGGTGGAAACACAACTGGAGAGACAGAACGGGAGCGAACGATGAGAAAGGGCTTGTGTCTGCATTGTGGAAAGGGAGGCCATCACATAGCTGAATGCCCAGAGAGGATCCCACGGGAACCAGTGGCGGCGGACAAGCCCCAGCAAGGCGAAGGGAGATCAGCGTCGTCTAAGACCCCACTCAAGCCCAAGCCTAAAGCAGCAGCACGGGACTTGGTGGCAGGCCACACCGTGGGGGAGTCTTCGGATGACCCAGATAATAGCGGATCCTATTCTTCCGACACAGAGCCAGCGGGAAACGGATCCAGCCCGCCCTATTAAGCGCCCGAAGGCGGGCTAACCGCGAAGGGCGCCCTGAAGCTGTGGTGAGTGCAGTGAAAGGCCCTTTTTTCATAAAAGCCAGAGTAGGGGTTGGAGGGGGGCACCCGAAAACTAATGCTAATGATTGATTCTGGATGTACCCAAGTCTTAATGCATCCCTCCCTAGTCAGTGAACTGGACATCAATACTATTAAGCTGGACAAGCCTGTGTGGCTGTCACAGATGGATGGGGGGATGATGAAGGGAGGCCCCGCAAGGTGAATGACCAGCCTCCTACACATGAGAATGGAGAACCACCAAGAGGAACTTCAGTTCGTAATTGCCTCAGGGTTAGTGCCTGCTGCAGTGGTGGGCCTAACCTGGCTAAAGTTCCACAACCCCGCCATAGACTGGTTAAAGAGACAATTACTTTTGCAGATCCTGTGTGTGTGCAGGAGCACCAGGTGGGGGAAGCTTCCCAAGGGGGGGAGTCCCTCTAGAGGCTGATTCACGGAACTGTACGACTGCTTTAGTCAAAGGGGAGCTGAAAGTATTGCCAGTGGAATACAAGGCATGGCAATATGTTCTTGAGGAAAGAAAGTGTGACGTGTTGCCTCCCCACAGGCCCTTTGATTGTGCCATAGAGATACTTTCTGAGACTAAACTACCCAAGCCCAGGATTTATTCCATGACGCCAGCTGAAATGGATGCCCTCTGGGAGTTTATAGACAAAAACTTGGTGTGGGGGTTTATTAGGCCCTCAACCTGACCCGTGGGGGCCCCAGTGATGTTCAGGCAAAAATCGGATGGGGGTCTTCGTTTGATCCAGGACTATCGAGGGTTAAATGCAATTAGTGTCTCCAATCAGTACCCTCTGCCTCTGATGAAGGACATACTGGCCCACTTGTCCAACGGGAAGATATTTATTAAGTTGGACCTAAGGGAGGCTTATTACAGAGTGCGAATCAAGGAGGGGGACGAATGGAAAACAGCTTTCAATTTTCCTTTGGGGGCTTTTGAGTTCAAGGTCATGCCTTTTGGTTTAAAAGGGCCCCCGGGATATTTCAGAACTTAATT
Organism: Gambelia wislizenii; assembly: GCA_030847615.1. Classification (NCBI taxonomy): domain Eukaryota; kingdom Metazoa; phylum Chordata; class Lepidosauria; order Squamata; family Crotaphytidae; genus Gambelia; species Gambelia wislizenii. The sequence goes on along the minus strand of JAUMIR010000003.1, from coordinate 187,604,865 downwards.
AATGATGTTTTGAGAGATTTCTGTACAAGGGGTATTGGTTATCTGGATGATGTGTTGATTTACTCTGAGGACTACACATCCCATGTGAAACTGGTGAAAAAGGTGCTGGCAAAATTGGGGAAAATCATCTGTATTCTAAAATGTCAAAATATGAATTCCATCAAAGCCGGTTAGACTACCTGGGGTTCTGCATCTCAAACAAGGGGATAGAAATGGACCCGGAACAGGTCAAAGGGGTGTTGGCATGGGAGGCCCCTAGAACCATGAAGCAACTGCAAAGATTCCTGGGTTTTGCTAATTTTTACAGGTTCTTCATCCCTGACTTTGCGATGGTAGCCCTTCCTCTGACTGATTTGTTAAAAACTAAAGACGTGGGGAAAAAGGGAAAGAAAGGATCAGGAAAGGGGAAAAAGCCTCTCTAAAAGATAGTTTGGACTGACCAATGTCAACAAGCTTTTGATAAATTGAAAACACTCTTCACCTCTGGACCAATTCTCAAACACCCCAACCCCTCCCAGCCTTTTGTAGTCCAAGTGGACGCATCTGATATAGCAATGGGAGGGGTGCTGTTGCAAAAGGGAGAGGAGGGAGAGCTCAGACTGTGTGCCTACCTATCCAAAAAGTTCAATGAGACTGAGCGAAATTGGTCTGTGTGGGAAAAGGAGGTAGGTGCAATTAAGCTGGCCTTAGAAACTTGGCGCCACCTGCTGGAAGGATCTCCCAAACCTTTTGAAGTTTGGACAGATCACAAGAATTTAGAAGTTTTAGCCACCCCTTGGTGATTGAGCCCTAAGCAAGTTAGGTGGGCCAGTTTCTTTTACCGGTTTAACTTCACCCTGAAATTTATCCCTGGAAAAAGGAATTTCCTAGCTGATGCTTTGTCCAGATGCCCACAACATGAGAGTAAACAAAAGGTCATTGATACAGTTTTCTACCCCTCCCACTTGGGGTTAGCAGTCCTAACGCATAGTAAAGCCAAGCATCAGGAGTCCCAAGCCAGCCCCCCGACGGGGCCAAGGCCTGAGCCCAAGGCAGGCAAAAAGTATGTCCCACCACCAGTCACTGGGCCCCGTGATGCTCCGCCCGTGCCAGAGCACACACCACGGCCTCCCCTCCCTCAGGATGATGGGGGTGGGTGGCAATCCCAAAAGACGTCGGTCCTGCCCAAGGACCCATGGTTTCTAGCCTACCCCAGGGAGGTGACCATGAGGGAGGGGTTGGTCTGGAAAGGAGACAGTCTATATGTCCCAGAGGCCTTGCGGGCAGTCATTCTTAGACAATGCCCTGATGTTAAAAGTGCAGGGCATTTTGGGTACATAAAAACCTTGCCCTTGGCCCAGAGGCAGTTTTGGTGGGCAAAGATGAGAAAGGAGGTGGAAGAATATGTAAAAGGGTGTTCCACGTGTGCAATGGCAAAAAGGGGGGCAGGAAAGCCAAAAGGCCTGCTACATCCCTTGCCTACCCCGACCAAGCCCTGAGAAGTCATCGCATGGATTTCATAGTAGAGTTGCCAGAAAGTAAGAAAAAGACTGTTATTTGGGTGGTTGTTGATCTGTTTTCAAAACAATCACATTTCGTGTCCTGCAAGAAGTTCCCTACCACCTCCCAATTAGCCAGGTTTTTCATTCAGCACATTTACAGAATACATGGAGTGCGGGCCAAGATTGTATATGACAGGGGGGCCCAGTTCACTTCACAGTTTTGGAAAGCATTCACAAAGCTTTTGGGAGGTGAGTTGGGACTCAGTAGTTCCGATCATCCCCAGAGTGATGGTCAAAGCGAACATATTAATCAGGTTCTTGAACAATACCTGAGGTGCTATGTGAACTTCCAACAGTCCGACTGGGTAGACCTCTTGCCTTTTGCGGAGGTAGCCTATAACAATGTCATTCACCAGAGCACGGGCCTCTCCCCTTTCAAGGTGGTTTCAGGGTAAGATTTCAATCATCTACCCCTAGGGGAGGGGTCCGCCAAGGACCCGGTCTCAGTGTCCCAATGGAGCCAAAAGGTCAGAGATGCCTGGCCATGTGTTATCTCAGCCCTAGATTTTGCCAAAGCATGTTATAAACACCATGCATATCAAAACCGGGATCCCACACCAGAGTATGCGGTGGGGAATTTGGTCTTTTTGTCTACCAAGTTTCTTAAAAGTCCCCAACCTTCAAAGAAGTTGGGGCCCAAGTACATTGGTCCCTTTCCTATCACTAGGGTTATAAACCCAGTGGCGTTCGAACTGTCTTTGCCTAAACTGTACCGAAATGTACACCCTGTGTTTCATTCCAGCTTGCTCAAGCCGGCGTGCCCTCCAGATCAGCATCATCTGGACCTGGGACCTGCGCCTCAGCCTATTCTGGTCAACCACGATCAACATTTTGAAATTTCTGAAGTGTTGGACTCGCAGGTTCACAGGGGTGTACTTCAGTACTTGGTGAAATGGAAGCACTTGCCTTTCGGTCATGCCAAATGGGTCAATTCTGATCATGTGAATGCTCAGCGCTTATTGCGAAAGTTCCATGCCCGCTTTCCTGATAAGCCTGGTTGAGGGGGAGGTTTGTCTTTGGGAGGGCAGTATGTCAGGCTCGTCCCTGAATTCTGCGTATTGGAGTAGAATTCATGGAGGACCCTGACATAAGGCTTGGTCAGGCCTGGTTCCTGTCCTAGGCCCCTGAAAGTTTTGGAGTCAGGCCAGCCCGCCTGGTTGGCATGGGAACGCTGCTCTTCCCAGCAGCTCAAAGTTAGCCCAGGTGCAAGGCTCAATGTGAAACACTCCCTAACTGCTTTTCTCACAGTGTGTGCTTTTATCTAGAGTCTTGCCTGACTATGCTCAGTTTCGGCTTTTCCTATGTTCCTGACACATGAATCCATATCAATAAAGCAATTTATTGAATGCATGTGAGCGTGTCTGCTTGGTACAACACATTAAGATGAAGATTTAGTTTACATCTGACGAGGCGATGATCTGTCTGGCATTCTGCACTGGGCATCACTTGGGTATAATGGACATCACAAATGTTTCTCTGGCGGACTAGAACATAGTCAACGAGGTGCCAACGATGTTTGGATCGGGGATGCATCCAGGTTGTCTTCAAGCTGTCTTTCTGCTGAAAGATAGTGTTTGTAATAGTCAGCTGTTGTTCTGCACAGAACTCTAGCAGGAGGCATCTGTTATCATTCCAATTTCCAATACCATGCTTGCCTAAGACACCTTTCCAGTCATCGGAGTTCTTTCCTACTCTGGCATTGAAGTCACCAAGGATAATAATTTTATCTTCTACAGGGACTTTTTGTATGAGGTGGTGTAGGTCTCTGTAGAATTTTTCTTTCTCTACAGGGTTGGCTTGCATAGTTGGGGCATATATACTAAAGAGAACAACATGTGGGAAGCGTAAGGAAGTAATGCAATCAGAGTGTCCTGTTGACAAGGTTTCGAGTTTGGAGGCAATGGAGTTTTTAATCATGAAGTGTACCCCTGAAAGATGTTTTTCGGTTTTAGGTTTGCCAGACCAGTAAAGTGTGTAGCCAGCGCCATGTTCTTTAATGCTGCCTTCCTCATGGAGACGAAATTCACTGAGAGAAGCGATGTCAATATTAAGCTGTGATAGTTCATGGGCTATTAGAGCAGAATGACGCTCAGGCCGTCTACTATTTTCAGAGTCTCGTATGGTTCTGATGTTCCAGCATGCAAGCATCAGTTTATTTACACCTTTGGAGGCCAGTGTGCGCCTTTGTTTCTTTGCCTTGGTTTGACCACATCAGAAGATTCCCGTTGGCCGCGGCTAGCCAACCAGGTAGTTGGGGATGAGCTTTCGTTAGGCCACCTTTTCTAGGCTCCTCTCCATATGGAGCAAGCAGTGCTCTCCTTAAAAAAGGCTGCTTGGTCATTCAGGATGCTGCCGAACAAGACTGTCATCTTCCGGGTCAGCCTCGAGCGACCAAAGTCCTGAACCGCCTGCATGCAGGGTTGGGTCTGTGGCTTCTAGTGCATCTTTACACCTGCAGGTTTCGTCCCTCGCCTTTCACTACAGGGCTTTTTTTAAAAAATTGGATTTGTCCTTCGAGCCTGTGCAATGGATTTTTCTGGTGGAGCGCAGCATGCACAGAACTGGCCTCACCCTTTAAACCAGAGGTTCATCTGCCGTGGCCTTGCAAGCATGGACGTAGCAGCGAGGTCCTCGGGCCATATGTTTGTTTAGAGTTTCCTTCTCTAATCCACACTATATATTCTTGTGACAATCCATGGAATTTCATTCCAGAAAGTGAATGGAGCTCCATTCACTCCTCATTCATTGCTTGGGAAGCCTTTTCCTTGTGGATGCAAGGTAAATGTGGTATGGGGAGTTCTTTTGCCAGCATAAAAGCATCACAAATTATGCCAGCATAAGAACTGGTTTTAATTTGTTAGAGAAGAAAGTTAGTTTCATTGATAAAGATATGCTTAAGTATTTCAGTAAATGCAAACACATCAGACGTTTCTCAAACTTTTTACAAAAAAGTACCCAAAGATCAAGGGAAGGGGGCAGCTACATGCTGGAAGCAAAACATTGCAAACTAGCATAGAGATCAAAGTCAGTGCTTCACATTTCCATTCTCAATCACAAATAATATTTGTCAGGATTTCCCTGGGGATACTACTACCAAATGAATTGCCAGATGCATTGTTTTGCAGCAGATGGATCTTCCAAGGGGATTTTAGTGATAATCTCCATACAACCACTAGAAAAAGGCCATCCAGTGGGGAGATCAGCTACAGAGAAGATAGTGTTGAGGAATAATAGAGATTTCTGCAGAGCTAGTACAATAAATATAAGTGAGAAAAGTGCAGCAAAGAGGTTTTGCAAACCCAATGGTGCCAGACACTCATGTATTCAGAATGTTCACACATTCTATATTGTAGTATGTGGGGAAATCATTATTGTAATGCAATCTCTGGCTTCTCTTCGCAAACTAAAGATTCAAGAAGGACTCATCCTGCACTTTCTGCAAGTGCACTGATGACTAAAAAGGCCAATCCGAGATAGACAAGTCTGGTTGCAGAAAGCACAGCAGAAGGTTTCCTTGGGTGATGTTTCCTGGTTGTGATTTTTTCTGCATTGTCATTTCTCTTCAAGACTTGTTCGGCGTGAGTTCTCAAATAAGGCTGCAGCATTGTGGATAGTGTGTCTCCATGCCTCCCGATGTGAGGCCAGGGTAGACCATTGTTGGTGATCAATTTGGCCGAGCCTGAGGTGTTGTTTCAGGGAGTCCTTCTATCGCTTTTTTGGAGCGCCCCTCTTACGCTGACCCGTGGTGAGTTCACTGTAGAGTACTATTTTTGGGAACAATGGTCCTCCATCCTAGAAACATGCCCTGCCCAGTTCAGCTGTGTTCTCAATATTATGGCCTCAATGCTGTTGATCCCTGCTTGCTCAAGGACAGCAACATTTGTCACATAGTCAGTCCAGTGTATATTTAGGATTGTGCGTAAACAGCGCTGATGGAAGCGTTCGAGGAGTCGTAAGTGGTGGCGATCAGTGCTAAACACTCCTGTATTCAGAATGTTCACACATTCTATATTGTAGTATGTGGGGAAATCATTATTGTAATGCAATACAATCTTGTGTATTCCATGGTTAAGTTCATTTAGGAATTTTCCCTGCATGCATCAGTTCTTCCACTCCCCCTTTTCTTAACTAGGCAATTTCAGCCAACTGGAGCAATGGGTCATTCATCACATGACCTAATTTAAATATTATATGACACTTTGTCTAAGTTCCTTTTAAGTTTTGTCTCCATGTGGCTGGAGTCATATTTTCCTTATTTGCCTTAGGAGTGTCTTTGAGTCACCATGTAGCATGTAGCCCACACCGCTTAAAGGCTGGGTGAGTCTTTTCCTATCCTAAACCCTCTTAGTTAGTTAGGGATCTTTTAAGTTTGTTTTAATATGTAGATTAAGATTGATATACCTTCAGTAAACTTTTGATATGCTTTTCAAATGACTTCTTTGTTGTTTTAATGAGTTGGGTGATCAAACCACACATTTAAATGTTAATTGAGCTGTGTCTGCATTCCAATGCTTTTTACTCTGCTTGCTTTGAAAGAAAAGTGCTTTTACTTTTAACGAAGAAATTTTTATTTTTAAAAGGGCTAGATCCCTGGAATTTTTAAAATACATTTTTAATTTTAGACTCATACCTCCGACATATATCAAACAAAATTTATGAGTATTAGCCCAATAATGTTAGCCATAACATCAAGGTTTCATCATCTGTACATCTTCTAATGTGATATATCTTATTGTTTGTCATAAATTTGCTTCTGCATTCTACAGGAACAACCAGGTCAATCTCTATGGGGAAATATATCAATGGACAGAAATCTGACATCAGAAATGGCACTATTCAGAAACCGGTGGGGCATGTTTTCAATCCACCAGGATATTCTGTTACTTAAGGTGGTTTTCTTTCCAGAAATGAATTTCAATGGCATTACTAAGGTGATCATGCTATCACATATTATTTTGGTTATGAAAGGTAGCTGTGCTTAATTTTCAAACATTCAAGCAATCATTAAATTATGGTCGTCTGTCAGCTTGCTTTCATTTGCTTCTGCCCTGGCAATGTGTATGATATAACTGCAACTGAGGATAATATGCCATGCATTTGAGGAAATGGATTTTAGTTCATGAAAGCTTATGCCATAATAAATTCATTAGTATTTACAGTGACACAAGTTTTGGTTGTTTTTCCTGTAATGAAATAACCTCTCAGGAAATTGTTACTTTACCTAGACCTATGCAAACATTTTTATTGTGGGTTGTGTGTATGTGTGTGTTTTGTCATGTTCTTTGTTATTGTTTGAATACCCTGCATTGTGCTGAAGAAGTTGCTCATCTCACTTTTTCATGGAGCCTTCATAAAAAATGGAAAAGCTTCAATAATTTTAAATCATTCGGCACTGCTCTGATTTAAATTTCAGTACTAATTTTTTTATTAGCACTTTCATTTGGAAGGTACCAGGCTTCTACAAGATTTAAAATTATTGGAGCATTTCAAATTTTTATAAGCTTTTCAGTGAAGATGTGACTGTGGTTCTGGGCTTGTAAAGTGTAGCACAATTTAAATTTAATCTAAATTATTTAAGTGCTTCAGACTTCAGGGAGATGTTCAATCTTTCAAACTGGAATTCATGTTAGGAGACTGAAGCTAACCTATAATGTGAAGTGCTTTCATCATTTTAAACCCCCTTTGGGCAGTATTCAGAGTAAGTCTTTTTTCCCCCCTTAGTGTCAGTTTGTTCATTTAAAATATTTGTTTTCCTCTCTGATAGATGCAGGAGAAATAATGGGAGCAGCAATGTATAAAGGATCTACTGCACCATCCTCAGAGCTCAGAGGTACATTGCAAGCTGAATTCAGATTATAATCTATGTGGTTTGGTTTGTCAAGTGCTTGCTGGTCCCCTATGTTTTTGCATATTCTTTCCCCAGACAGAGTGTTGGGTGGATTTCATTGAGGTTGCCTTTGGTTAGGGATTTGAATGTCAGTTACATTTTTTATGGCATTTCTCATAATCCCACCAGTGTGTTCTTCAACCATCCCAGTTGTGAATTGAGCTGTGAGATATTTTACCCCTATTCCTATATGGAAGTTCAGGAAATTTGTATTCTAACCCATTCACCCCAAATTGTACACATTTTTCTTAACATATACATTTAACACCTATTTTTTCCCATTGACTAAGGCATATTTGTATGCATTTTTTCAAATGTATACATTTTGAATCATGCTCATTTCAGAGATACATGGTTTTGTGTACATTTTTTCTCCTCTGCAATATTTTTCAAGCTTTGGAAATATATGAATTACTGAGGCAAAGATGTACAAGATTAAGTTCCCAGCCTGGGCAGTTCCATACAGAAGTGCAAACCCAACCAATTGTGCAGTCCATGTTAATAATAATAATACTAGTAACAACAACAACAACAACTTTATTTTTGCACCCCGTCTTTTGCCTATTAGGCAATCAAGGTGGCTCACAACAATTGGATATAAAACAAACAGATCCATAATAACAGTAAAAACTTAAAACAATTTACCCCCCCCTTAAAATTACATATAATAGTACATATACTTAAAATAACTGGCAAATTCACCAGTGACATAAAATAACTACCCTAAAGCTTTAAAACTATAGAATCAAAACATAAAAACATAAACAGAAAAACAGAAAAAGAGGGAGAAGCATCCATGAAAAATGGACTGTTCTGTTCAAGGAAGGCCTGCTGGAAGAGATCCGTTTTGATGGCTTTTTTGAAATTCTCCAAGCTAGTTGCTTGATGGATCTCTTTCAGCAGGGCATTCCATAGTCTGGGAGCAGCAATAGAAAAAGATCTCTGGGAGGATGTTGTTAATCGAGATCTCATTGGTTGCAATAAACCTCTCCCAGAAGATCTAAAGGTGTGGGGAAGGTTACATGGGAGGAGGTGGTCCCTTATGTAGGTTGGACCTAGGTCATGTAGGGCTTTATAGGTCATTACCAACACCTTATACTGTACTCGGAAACTGATAGGCAGCCAGTGAATGGATTTCAAGCTTGGAGTGATAATCTCCCTTCTTGATTTCCTGGTGACTAACCTGTCTGCCATATTTTGCACCAGATGTAGTTTATGAAACAGGTATAAGGGTAGCCCCATGTAGAGAGGATTGCAGAAATCGAGTTGTGAGGTTACCAGTACATGCACTACAGTTTCTAGGTCCTTTGTCTCTAGGTAAGGGCACAGTTGGCGTGTCTGCCAAAGCTGATAACAGGCGTTCTTGACTTTCACGTTCACCTGAGCAGTCATGTGAAGTGATGAGTCTAGGAGCACCCCCAAACTGCGAACACAGCCCTTAGCAGAGAGTGTGACCCCACCCAGGACTGGCGGTTGCAACCCAATACCAGGTTTAGGGCCCCCCACTGTAAGCATCCCCGTTTTCTCTGGATTCAGTTTGAGTCAATTTTTCCTCATCTAGTCCATTACCACTACAAGACAGTGACTCGGGGGAGAAATACCATCTGTCCTCATGGCTGATGACCAAGACATGGAGAAATATATATGAGTGTCATCAGCTTACTGATAACACCCCACCACATGTCTCCAGATGATTTCTCCCAGCAGCTTCATATAGATATTAAAAAGCAGCTTCATACAGATATTAAATGGTGATGCCCTGAGGGATACCACCATTAAGCTCTATTTTTGCTGAGCAACTGTCCCCAAGCATCACCCTCTGGAATCTACCTGAGAGGAAGGAATGGATCCACTGAAGTGCACTGCCTCCAATCCCCAACTCTCCTTGGCGTTCCAAGAGGATGTCATGATCTATCGTATCGAAAGCCACTGAGAGATCCAAAAGCACCAACTGGGACATGCTTCACCTGTCGATGTTTTGGTGAATGTCATCTACCAGAGCCACCATGGAGTCTCCACCCCAAATCCCGGTCTGATGCCAGTTTGAAATAGATCAAGAAAATTGGTTTACTTGGAGTTGAGAAGCAACAGCCTGCTTCATCACCTTGCTCAAAAATGGCAGATGGGAAACCAGTCTATAATTTTTCAAGTCCAGGGGGTCTAGGGAAGGTTTCTTTAGAAGCAGTCTCACAACCACTTCCTTTAAACAAGATGGCATAACTCCTTCCCTAAGGGATGCATTGATGGTCCCCTTAAGAAAAGCAATCAATGCATCACCCCCTGGATGACCAGCCATGATGGGCAAGGGTCAAGAGGGCACGCCGTCTTCCTCACTTTTCCAAGGATCTTGTCCACATCATCAGTACTCATCGGCTCAAATTGATCCAGTCTAATCTCAGAAATGGGTTTACTGGACACCTTAACAAGTTGACTCTGCTATAAACCCTGCTATAAATGATGCTCACCAGACTGCAAGCTGACATTACCATGGAAACTATTACTAGGCCACTGGGAAATGGGAATGAATATGTGACTCTCATTCATGCCATGATCTTGATCCATACATTCTTCAGTCATATCTCCATTGGCCCTGAGATGGTGCATCCAGAGGATTTCAAAGACAAGAGTTTCAGTCAGCCCAGTAACATTTCTTGGGGCAGACAGCAGAGATTAAAGATACATATCACCTTCATTGGGGCTTGAAAAAAAATAACATCATATAATTCAAATTATGTTAATAATTTAAATTAAATTGATCCTAGTGTGTACTGGTTTAACCAATCTATTTAACCTGTCCTAGGGAGTATAAGTTCACAATCTTGAACACTTAGGGTTAGGGTTATTATAGTTGTAATGATTCAGTTACAGTGAGGATGAAGGTTAGGCGTATTATCTAGGTCCCACCAATGGCACTACCTTTCTGCAGTGGTGGAATTGTGTGTTCCTATGAGGGAAGAGACTATGCCAATGGCAGCAGTGCTCATGGTAGGTTCTCTCGTGTCAGACAGGCTTTTGCTGAAGAGCCAGAATAAACATCATTGATAACACAACTGGAGTCAGGCTGAAAGGATGTTCAGCTGTCAATGTGCTCAGAGATGAATGGAAAATCTGGAGCAGCACAAGCTATATTATAAAAACATAGAATGGGAGAGGCATGAATCAGGGGAAACTAGACATAGTAAGACAAAAAATGGAATGCATAAAGATTGGAATACTTGAGGTGAGTGGGGCATTTTGAGTCAGATAAATACACAGGGTTTACTCAGGAAATGAAAAACTAAGAAGAAATGAGATGGCATTAATAGTGAAGAGAGATGTAGCAAAAGCAGTCCAAGGATATAATGCAAAATGTGATCAAATTATATCAGTAAGACTTCAGGGAAAACTCATCAATATAATCACAACTGGAGGAGGAGGAGCAGGACAAAGAAAATAATTGAAAGATTCTGTGCTGTAGTCCAGGAAGAAGTTGACCACACACCAAAACATGACTTGTTAATCTTAGGTGATTAGAATGCCAAGTAGGAAACATCTGGATCAAAGATTGTAGGAAAATTTGGCCTAGGATCAAGAAATGAAGCAGAAGAGTGCCTAACTGAATTTTGCTAGGCCAACAGTTTATTGCAAGCACATTATTCAAGCAACCAAAGAAGTGACTGTATACATCTCCTGTTGGCCAATATAGAAATCAAATAGACTACATAATTAGAAGCAGAAGATGGAGAAGCTCCATTCTCTGTGCAAAACATGATCAGGAGGAGACTGCAGCACAGACCATGAACTGTTAATATCAGACATTAGGGGAAAGCTAAAGAAGAATATTAAGACAATCATTATGCCAAAATACAATCTGATGAACACCCTCCATAGAATTAAAAAATAATGTTAAAAAATAGATTTCCACTATTAAGCCTAACCGAGAGGGAATCAGAGGAACTGTGAACTGAAGCTAGGGACATTGTCTTGGAGGAATGCGACTAGATACCATCTGCAACCAAAAAGATGCAGAAGCCTCGATGGATAACAGATGAAACTGTTCAAGCCAGTTGAGAAGCAAAAGTAAAAGACAGATGAGAAACAAAAATAAAAGGCAACATAACCAGAGTTGGAATTGTGAATGCAACTGTTCAGTGACAAGGAGCACTAATAATCAACAGAGAAACAGAAGATGATAACAAAAAATGGAAGAAGAAGAGACTTCTTCCACAAGATCTGAGAAATCAAATGGAAATTTAAAGCAAAAGTTAGGATGCTCAATGACGCAGCAGGGAAACACATTACATGATAAAGAAGAAATAAAAAGACAATAAATAAAAAGACACTGAAATAGTATGATAATGGTTGCTTTGGAGCCGGGTAGGAATTTTTTACCCCATTTTCTTGTTCCCCCCCCTCCTACCCCATACTATGGAGGCGGCATATGGGAAATTGGTTAGGGTGGTGTCTAACATAGATCAAATTCCAAAACCTCAGAGGGAAAGGGGGAGGCATAGATTTTGGTGTACACTTTGGCACCAATTTCAGTGATGGAAGAGTCTCTGGAACAGCCTACTTTAGTTCATGTGACTTATGGAAGTGAAGGAGACACACCTTGGGGTTGGCCTGAAGGATAATCCCTCACCTTAATCCATGCAGTTTGGGTGAGGGACTTCTGGGTTGACATTCCAGATGTGGGCTTGCTGGGGAGTAACCCCATTCTCTCTCTCTCTCTCTCTCTCTGGCTTTTCGTCACAAACGAAGATTCAGGAAGGACTCATCCCACACTTTCTGCAAGCGCGCTGATGACTAAAAAGGCCAATCTGAGATAAACAAGTCCAGTTGCAGAAAGCACAGCAGAAGGTCTCCTTGGGTGATATTTCTGGGTTGTGATTCTTTCTGTGTTGTCATGAGAAAGAGAGAGAGAGAGAGAGAGAAGTCATGTGACTTAGGGAAGTGAAGGAGACCCACATTGGGGTTGGCCTGAAGGATAATCCCTCACCTTATTCATGCAGCTTGGGTGAGGGACTTTTGGGTTGACATTCCAGATATGGGCTGGCTGGGGAGGAACCCCATTCATGGCATTCCAATCCAGGGGCTCAGGGCTCAGAAGCTGGGGAGTATCAGTCTGGGATAGACAAACTGCCCCAGCTGCTCCCACACTAGCTTGCCTCCTCCCACTGAAGATTTAGAGGGTATTAAAAAGGTAGGGCTAAATAAAGAACCTTTTATTTCATCCCATTTTCTGTGTGTGGTCTCTATTTCCCTGAATTGGTCAGCAAAGACATTGGACTTCAGCACACCAGCTTGCTGTCCTGCCATAATCACACTAGTTTAATTACAGAAGCAGACATGTTTTGCATCAATCTTTAACACATTTTAGTGTTGTTTTCGTGATCCATGGTCATACAATCTGTTTTCCACACTGCTGCCATAACTCCACCTTCTAAACACTGTATACCCTACCCTGTGCATTCATGCCTTTCTATTTCTAAAATTTTCTTTTCCATCACTAAGATACCCACCTGGGTCTCTCCCCATGAAGCAATATTAGAAAGATGGGATGATACTAAACATGGATAAGATACCAAGATTTCATAGATCAATGAAATTTCATGAGTGAAAAAGATCTAAATATGAGAACTCGAGAAGAACTGGAGTAGGAAGGCATTCCCATGAATTGGTTTCAGTTTTTACAGCTCCAAAATAGATTCAAAGAAGATAAAAAGAAATACGGTTTTGAGACTCAGAAAAACAACTTGGATAAGATAATCTGGGGAACGCAGGGAAAGACTATAGCCCAAATCTACAATCTTTTATTGGCAAGAGAATTAGAAAGTGAAATCATGTCAGACACAATGAATAAGTGGGCTATAGATTTAGGAGATACAATACAAACTGGAGAATGGGAGAAATCTTGGAAGATTACGAACACTTTTACAGCATCCCTATTGTTGAAGGAAAATCACTTAAAAATAGTAAATAGATGGTACTTAACACCAGTCAGAATCAGCAAAATCTACAAAGTAAATGAGAACCAGTGTTGGAAATGTGGAAAGGGCCTAGGCACACATGTGGTGGAGCTGCCCACTCGTTAAAATATTTGGTTAAAAATACATAAAGTGATGCAGGAAATATATAGCACTCAACACGAAATATGCCCAAAGCTATATCTTTTAAACATCACAACGGTTATCGAAAAGAGAATATTGGAACACCATTGGAAGACTATGCTCTATTTAATAACGACTGTGAGACTAATAATCACCGCAAAATGGCAAACAAAAGAAATGCCGCTTATTGAAGATTGGTTATTCAAGATCAAAGAGATGTACGAAAATGACAAAGTGACTTATATACTAAACAAGAATAATAAATACAGTTAAAATTAAGGAAGAATGGTCCTTGGTGCAAGCATTTTGGATGAAAAGATTGAACATAAAAACAGACTTAACCATGCTGTGGCCACAGATCAGGGCGTGATACCTCACCAGCCTTCATCTAGAATCTGTAAAACAGCAAGAGCAACCATATAATATATTAGTATTGCAAAAGCCAAACATACCTCTGGAATGCTGAAGACCTCCAGCCCCAATCGTCTGAATAAGAAGAGGACCTAAGCCCATTGCAAAAGTGGTTGAGTACTAAATTTAACCCCTTTTAAACCCAGTAGGGTTAGGGCCCTGGACATGACAGACCAGAACTAATAATGGGATGCTACCTGATCTGGATATAAATGCAACCAAATCAAAAGCCTCTGCAAATTAACTGGACTGGACCCCTCTTAAGATGAGGGGCATCATCAGACTTTTTCTTACCTACTTGTTGATCTTGATTGCTTCCTGATGGGCTTATGCCAGTTCTACACACCCAGTACACAACAATCCTTGTTTCAAATCAAATAATGCTTCTCCTAGAACTCTCACATTCTCAAGATCAACATATCTTCTCCACTCCCCTCCTTCCTACCAGCCCTCACACTCTAGTTCTGGTTCCATAACATTATTCTTCCCCTATCTCTTTAACAGTCCAGCCTCTAGGTTACATCCTTTCCCCCATAGGTCCCCATTCACAGAATTCCAAAGGCTGTGATTGGCTGGTTCTAAACAGGCTTGTTCAGCTTCTTGATTGATCCCAGTAACTAGAAGTGCATTTTATTAACTTCTGCTGTATTATCAGCTAAGACTGGAGAGGATAATCTCATGTAGGTCTCTTTCACTCTACAAAGTTACAGCACTTTCATACCACTGTGGAGTCAACATAGCTTGGGACAATTTTGTCTGTTTTGTCAGGTGTTAGTGCACACTGGGTACCTAAACAGGTCCAGGAAGCAAAAGTAAACAGCAGAGTGTTGTTCCTTCAGGCATAAGAATAAAGGCGCAGACACAGGCTTGTGTCTAAAATAAACTTCTCTTTACTTGGGCATAATGAAGTATATTTACAGATACCGTATATTCTTGCATACAAGACTACTTTTTAACACTTGAAAATCTCCTCAAAAGTGGAGGGTGGTGGTCTTATACCCCAGTAGACCTTTTCCCCTGCTGTGAGAATGACTGAAGTGTAAAATGGCCTGGGCAGTTTCCCCAGCAGATCCTTCCTCCTGCTGTGAGAATGACTGCTTTGCATTTGAAGAGTTAAATGTCCCTCTATTTAGCTCAGGAGAGTCAAAATGATGTTTCTTTTCAGGACAAGTTAGCCTAAAATTAGAATTTCTGGATTCAACTTCTCATTTTGCGTCAAGTTTTGTCTATGGTGAAATTCTCTTGTCTGCCAATGTGGCTCTAAAACCATTAATGTGTTCATTCATTAATGTGCTCATTCAAAAATTTGGGATTTGATAGCTTCATATTAACCAACTTACAGTATTAATGCAACCTTACTTTCCAAAGATTGAACACCACAGAGATTTTTCAAAGTATCCCATGCTTTTTTAGCTGTTCTCAGTCCTTTAATTTCACAGACTATTCCATCATCTGCAGCCACTGAGCTGGCTGGCTGGTGGGGAACAGGCTTTCCAGGCAGGTGGCTGGCTGGCTGGGGGGGGGGCAAACTCTATATTTTAACTTAAAAATTGGGGGGGTCGTCTTATGCACCCAGTCATCTTATACGCAGGAATATACGGTATATACAGCATTCAGAAGAGAAACATCTTCCAACTGTGAGATTGTCACCTTACTCCCCTAAAAGATAACAACTCACAGCTCAGAACAGGTAGGCAATATACACTCAGCATTTCTTGATTCAGGAAAAGTTTAATATAAAATAGAAAAAAAGAAGCCAATTTGCAAAATTGCCCTAAGTCTATTTGTTAATATCAAAAATTGCTCAGGCTACAATAGAAAGATATATATATAGGTGCCTTCTTCAGAAGAGACAAGAAATAGTTCTCAGACCAGGTTCTTATATACCCTTATTTTTGGCTAGGTAGAGACATGGATATCAACATAGATCAAAAGAAATCCATGTGAATCATGTAGTGTAAAGGCTAAGCTATTCTACAGTAAGTACAAGTATACCTATCAACATCCATCAAAGGAATAGATGTTAATCATGGAGCATAACAACCAGACTACATGCAACAGGAGTCACAAGCACGTCTGTCAACATACTTCAAAAGAAAAACTTTCAAGTTACCTAGTGAAACGACCAGCCATGAAAGATGACTTTTTAGTGGGGCAAGGTGACCTGCTTATTCAAGCAACTTCTTATAGAATGGCATGTTGAGAGATGCTCCCCTCTTGACCTGCAGCTGTTAGGCAGAAATAACTTTAGATCTTTAACACAGGAGATGGGGTGGGCTTCTTTTCAAATGAGAATCTTATTGTGATAAAAAGTGGATGCCAGGAGCCATTTCAGATAGGCAGACATCCATTTTTGTATGCTCTCAAGATCCTAAACAGAACATCTTCACACAGTGAGATCCAAGACTGCTTAGCTCTCAGTCCAGCCCAGATCTGCACCAGCTCAGCTCCTGGGCTCAGTCAATATTGATACATTTACGCAGTTAGCATTTGCAAACTGCTGAAAGCTAACTATGCAGGTTATTTGCTACTTCTCAGCTCTTTACAGGGTAAATGTACTGCATGTCCCACTATCCTGACATGTTTTACTATACTTTCTGCTTTATTTGCTTTTATTATGATAAGATTGTCAAATAATAATAATAATAATAATAATAATATACATTTAGACTGCCCTGTTCTCCATAAGGGAAGCTTTCAAGTGCTTTAATTAATATTGAAAACAAATAAATATGTGAAATAGGGCGGGTGGGTAGGGAATCTCTTTTACCAGCTGATCTAAACTCTGTCCCTGAAATTTTTCCTGGCCTATTGCCTTAAGTTCTTATTATCCCACCCCAGGCTTTTATTTTTCCCAAAGCTGAGTTTTGTCCCCCATATCATGCTACTGCAAGCAAGATTCCTGGTAGCGATCTCCTAGGTAAAACCAAAAGAAAATACAACGAGCAACAATACACCAACTATCTAGAGATTGGGTTAGACTAAGAACTCATCTACATGGGCCAGAATATGCCAGCTCTCTGCTGGTGTATTCTAGCTGCAGGTCTGGCCTGTTCCTCCACTATTACCTATATAAAATAGAATAGAGTCCATGCCGGCACATTCGTCCATCTCTGCAGCAGCCACCATTGCTGCCATCTGCATCACTCTCTCTGAAGCCAGAAAGCTTGTCTGCAGCACCTGATCAAGACCCACTGCTTGTGACCAGCCTTGTTCACATGCTGCGAGACTCCTTCCTGGCTTCAGAGAGAGTGATGTAGATGGCAGCTGCAGTGATGGGCCAGTGTCCCAGTATGGGCTCCAGTGGTTATGTAGGGGCAAATCTGTTTTTTTTTTCATGGCTGAGGTGTTTTTTCCTGGGTATTTTAATGGGCTTTACCCTCATCTTCCCCCCATCTTTGCCATGGGGGCCATGGGGACTGCCTGGGGCAAAACAGGGCATAAGCCCTGCATCATAGAGACTGCTGGACTCTAAAACAGGGGCAAGATGAGATAAATAGCCTGTCTAAACAAGGCCTAAAGTAACTGAAAGCACTTCCCTTCCTTTCTTAATGTTATTTCCTTAATATCATACTGTTCCCAACTGCCAAAAAAAAAAAAAAAAAGTATGAATGTATCTCTTCAGTTTTGAGTCCATTTAAATCAGTTCCATGTCATAATGTGCCAACCTTGGTTCAGAAATATTCCAGCCTGCACGAGGAGCAGCTGACTACATGAATAATAGAGAACACAGAGACAGTTGCAATGTCTATAATCATGGCATTCAGTCCTCTTGGAATGTTGCAAAGCAAATCCTTGTCATGATTATTTTATCATACCACAGTATGTAGAAATGAATTAGGTGTGTTTGGAACGAGGGTACCAAGTTTGCCATAGAAAATCACTATTAAAAAATCACAATAAAGATGCAGAAGAAATGGATGGGTCTGTGAGGAGGCAGGGAGTGGAAGCTGCCATAAATCCTTAGTAGTCCAAATATTTCATGTTAAATTCTGATCAGATCTTAGTTTAATATGTAAAGAACTAAAAATTAAACAGAAAGCAATGGGAAGAGAAGGAGGGGGAGGAGGAGTCATTTTATATTATGGATAATATTTTTATAATGTTTTATAATGGATAATAATTATAATGTTCAAAAATGCCTCAGAACAACTCAATAAATCTCCCATTTTGCTACTACCTTTCTGGGACTGAAAAAGTACAAGGGGGCTCTGATGTTTCCAAGAACCTGGAAAGCCAAAAATATATGGCTGAAACAAATTTTGACAGCCTGATGTACTGGAAAATAGACAAAGATTATATGCTAGTTTAAGAGACTTAACACCCTTCTCCTGTGTTCAGTTTGAGAACCACCTCTACTCTTAACAAAACAGTAAAGTGATGTGTGTCTTCTTCAGCAGAAAGCTTGCAATGAGGAAAATACTTATAGAATCATAGAATCATAGAGTAGGAAGAAACCACAAGGGCCATCCAGTCCAATCTTCTGCCATGCAAGAATACACAATCAAATCATTCCTAACAGATGGCCATCCAGCCTCTGTTTAAAAACCTCCAAAGAAGGAGACCCCACCACATTCCGAGGCAGTGTATTCCACTTCTGAACAGCTCTTACTGTCAGGAAGTTCTTCCTAATGTTTAGGTGGAATCTCTTTTCCTGTAGTTTGAACCCATTGTTCCATGTCCTAGTCTCTGGAGCAGCAGAAAACAAGCTTGCTCCATCCTCCTTATGACATCCCTTCAAATATTTAAACATGACTATCATGGCCCCTCTCAACCTTCTCTTCTCCAGACTAAACGTGCCCAGCTCCCTAAGCCACTCCTCATAGAGCATGGATTCCAGCCCTCCCACCATTTTGGTTGCCCTTCTCTGGACATGTTCCAGCTTCTCAATGTCCTTCCCAGAACTCAACACAGTATTCCAGATGAGGTCTGACCAAAGCAGAATAGAGTGGCATCATTACTTCCCTTGATCTATTCTAGGTGCTATATTCCTATTAATGCATCCTAGAATCACATTGGATTTTTTAGCTGCTGCATCAAACTGCTGACTCATGTTCAGCTTGTGGTCCACTAAGATTCCTAAATCCCTTTTGCATGTACTGCCATCAAGCCATGTGTCACCCATCCTATATCTATGCATTTCATTTTTACTGCCCAAATGTAATATCCTACATTTCTCCCTGTTGAAATTCATGTTGTTAGTTTTGGCCCAGCTTTCAAATCTGTTAAAGTCATTGAATTATACACTGTAGACTTATGCTGCTTTTGCATTTAACCTTCAGAGCAATGCTTAGCATTATATATAGTGGGAGAAAGTACAGAAATCAAAACTTTCCACTTGTTCAATGGCCAGAAGATCTTACTGCTTTAGCCTTGTATGGATGTGTATTTTATAAATGGATCTATGGACAGAGGGGCCAAAGTCATTTATCACACTGACAGTGCATTGGTCCTTGACAGTGTACTCAGTGGCTAGCTACTTCCCCAGTGTGCAACAACTGGGGCTTTCTCTTTCTCTCCTCAGTGTACAACAGCAGTTGGAATGAGTGCACAACCTGCCGGTTTCTGGAGAGATGGAGGTGTGCCCAACTCCAGCTGTTGCTCAGTACCAAGGTCGGGGCCTTGTTAAAGGAGATACTGAATGCCTCCTTCCCCAAGGTCCATAAAAGTACATATGCAGGTACCATTTACTTACACGTGTCTATGTCAGTATTATTACAGCCAGCTCATATTACTGCCTAGCCCATGTTTTTATCTTACGTATTTCCATTCATTAGCTAACACACATTGGAAACTGCTTAATGCAGTGTAGATGTGTAAATTGCTATTTCTTAAAACAATTTGTAAGCCGCTCTGATAGCCTTGTGGCTGAAGAGCGAAGTATAACTAAAAATAAAATAAAATAAAATAAAATCCTTCTCTTCCTTTCTTTTTATCCCACCTTTCATTAAATTTCTATTTTTAAAAAATCCAATAAAAGTAAATATATTGTAGGATGTCTCACATGCAGAGGGTGAACTGGATATGAACTAGTAACTAGGAGGAGAAGGTATATAAAAAAGAAGAAATCTCTATCCTTCACTTACTCCCCTGAGTGATCTTTTTTTCCTGTAGGTTTTTGTGCTTAACAATAACAAGTGTTCTACAGAGCAGACATGCTGTAGAGGCTTTTTATCTGTTTCTAGTTCTTAAGCAGATCTGTTGCAGCCAGCTTTCATATTCATGTCTTTGGGGCCTCTGGGTATTGGAGCGTGTGTCAGAAAAAAAAAATACATTGAGTAAAACTGATATTTTTATTTATTTACACCATGATACAAGAGGATTTGGTGATAGAAAAGAATTTTCAGACATAATACTGAAATGAAGAAGACATCCATGTCCATAAGTGAAAGGTAACTATAAAAAACAAAAATCCACAAAGAAGTAGGATATATAAGCAGCTATAGGCTTGCATCACTATGGGTGGTTCTTATCCATACTATCCCCTGCCCCTGCATAAGGCAATTGCTCTCAGGGTTTTCTGCTTTCGAAGAACACCTTCCATATCAGTGTCTGAGAAGGATATCCTGCAAATCAGACTGAGGAATATTTACACAAGACGAAGAGAGAGAGGAAGAAAGAATGAGAATTCCTCCTTCTGGTGTGTGGAAGGTATGTGAAATGTGGAAAGAGGAGAGTGAGGAGATGGAAAGGCTGAACCTGCAGTACTGGTGGAGCAAGACAAGAACAGTGAGAAAGACATAGAATAAATGATACAGTAGCTGTGTGTCAAGTTGGCTAGATTTTACTTGGATTCTAGTAATGATACAAGGTACTATTTATATGACTAGCTGGTGTGGATTCCCAGATTTTATTTTAAAAGATGAATCTGCACTGCACCATCATATCAATGTCATACCACTGTAATGATCATGGCTCCTGTCATGATGGAGTGATTGCAACTCCCGTCATGGAACCAGAACTACATCTGCCAAGAACTACATTTCCCAGTATCTGTAAACACCACGTCTCTTGTCTCAGAAGCAAGTAAACCAGGGAGTATGAGAAGTGGGAGGGGAACCCTCATTAGCTAAACATAACATCACATCACCTGACTGGAGAGCCAATCAGATTTGGCAATGATAAGCCAATCAGATTTGGCTAATGGTGTTTTGAGAAGCTGCCATATTTGTTTGCAGGCACATGGCTTAGGGGTCATCAAAAGAGCCATATGGCTGAGGAGTCATAAAAGAGCCACATGGTATCAGAGGTCTGAGATGGAGATGACCTCCCAACTGACTCTGAAATTCTGTCATCAGAGACTAGCAGGCCAGCTTTTGATAAGTTGGCCTAGCCTATCCCAATGAAAGCTATCTTGATTCCAATGGACTTCCTAAAATATGAGTGGACCCTTTTCTCAGAGTTAGGAAAATGTGTTTAGGTAGAATTGCATTAGATTAAAAATTATTTTAATCCTCTGACTGAATGTATTCTAAACTCTGAATGCTATTCTATGTAACTCTTAAGTTGGGACCTGGAGAGAAATGTCTTTTCTCCATGATACTATTTCTGCTAATGTTTTGCTTTCTTGAACTTAGAAAATAAAGCTTTTTCTGTTTCTTGGATAGAGAAGGGAGGTTGGTGATACTTTAACAGAGCGAGTAGTTCCATTGGTTAATCAGAGAACCTGCAGAGCTTCTTGCTGTGCTGTATAGAAGAGGAGAAACTCAGTGAGTGGTGGCAGATACCAAAGGGAGACCTAGTTCTAAGGGATTTCAAGGCTAGAAGAATCCTGAAAAGTGGGGCTCAGAATGTACAAACACACAGGCCTTCTTCCCAACCTGTGCTAGTGTGAACACACAGGGAAGGAGAGAGGCCCTGTATGTGACATGGTGGCAGCTGGTTTTTGAACCAACGTGGGCAGGAAAACTGGATGAAACAAATCTTTCTGGCTCTGTTGGAGGGTCTGTGGCTTTCAATGGTTTAAGAAGGAACTTTTTTTGGATTCACTTGGGGGTCGTTTACACAGGCAAATATTCCTCTAAATATACCGCTAAGATAGCTCATAGTTCCCATGGATCGCAGCACAGAATTGCCTCATTCAGAAGGGGGGAAGATAAAACACCCAAATATAGATGTCAGTACTTTTACCGAGTTATTTGCAATGTAGTGCATTATTGGCAGTGTGAACTAGCATTCCGCTAAGGGTTAAAGCAGAGCTGCATTGTGATTGGTTAATGATGCAGGGGTGGGTTTTAAAGAGGGGCAGGGAGGGAGGGAAAGACAGTAGCGATTAGAGGAAAAGCAAAAATCCTGTCTGCTGTTTTGCAAGCCAGTTTGCAAACAAAAAGGATTCCCAACAATTTTCATTCAGGGAGCATTCCTTCTCATCCTCTCTGCTGTTTTGAAAGTATGTAAAAGCTCAGTTCATCAACTTTTTTCCTGTACATGGGGGAGGGAGAGAAACCATTTCAGGAAGGGCTGTAGCAAGCTGAACTGCTATTCTCTCTCTCTCTGGCAAGGAGGAACACCTTCCTTTTGAATTGTGGAAAGGGAGTGGGGGGGGACTGCCTCTAAGCGGTTAAGGACACGGAGTTCGGGCCAGGGCAGACATTCCTATGGTATTCCTTTCCCTCTCCAATGCTTGGCCATGCCCCCAGCACTTATGGCCTCAAAGTGGAAAAAATCAAAGAGCCACAAAATATAGCTGTGTAAACATTTACCGTGTAAACTACCCACCATTGGGAAAGCACTAAAGCGCAACATAACGCAATAAAACCTGCAGTGTAAACCAGCCCTTGCTGTTTCTTGTTCCTGTCTCTTGTGGTGGGGAGAGTGGTTGTTTCCTCAGTCATGGCTTTTGGAGATTTCTCTGAGCTCTGTTGGCTGCAAGCGGTGGGGTGTTTGACAGCCTGTTGTTCAAACTGTTTTGCTTTGCTTCCCTGGAGGGAGAGGATGTGTGTGTGTGTCTGAAGGTGGGGGGATCCTGCATCCTTCTCCCTGAATCTTTGGAGGCCCCACATGTGATAGCTCCAGCCTAAGATATCCTAAAATTTGTAGTTTGGTAAGGTTTTAAATGTTACCAGGGGTTTATCTACACTAGCCAGGTTACACTGACTCCCCACAAGTGTATCCTAACCTTGGAGTGTATCCCTGGAGAAAGGTTTTCAGGGTACATATGGGTTTCAAAGACACCCCCCCCCAAAAAAGCCCTACACTATGGGCCATGTACTTGCTGCATGTACACTCTTTCTCAACATTACAGACCAGGATCCATGTACCGTAGGTGAATTTATCATGCAAAAAACACGCAGGGACAAGGAAGCGAGGGAAATAACTTCTCTAGGATTTTGTGTTTCTAGTTCATGAGTGAAAAGCCTAATCTATGCCACAGGTAAAACTGAGACAAAATATGTATATATATATATAGAAAGAAGTATCAGAATACTGGAAACTACCATTAAGAAAACAAAGTTTGTGTTAAGAAGAAATGTTTAAGCCATTTTGCTAGGCCTTTGGTTAGGTTAAATATTCTTTAAAAGTGAAGTAATAAAAAGAGTCATTTGCTGATGGACAACCATTCAATATGTTCATTCTCTCTCTCTCTCTCTCTTTTAAGCAAGCAGCTTCCCAGTTTCCAGATTTATGTTGTAGTGTCTACTGATAATTAAAAGCACAAGGATAAAACACTGGATTGGTGGGGAAGCTGGCATGAGCACTTGAAAATTGCAGAGGTGCAATAAACCCCAAAGGAAGTAGGAAATGAATTATCTCAACCACTAGTAAATAGATTTTTTTTCTCCTTTGCCACTAAATAAAGGCAAATGCCTTTGGGCAAGAGAAGTAAAATATCCCCAGAACTATAAATAGACCAATAAATGACAGCTGTAACTTTCGAGGGACTGTCAATGTATGACCTTGAGAAAAAGATCAGAAAATGTACAACAATAAAAGGAACACAGGATAGGTTGTTTGATTGGTAGGGGGTATGAAGGTTATGTGAGACCAAGACAAAGCTTCTTTCTTTTCATTCAGGAGACTATATACTGTATTTCACAAAGCAGTCATTAAGTGTCAAATTAGTGTTTTCCTGCATTTCCCTATGACTTTTCTAGACTTAACTACTGTTTCCCAACATTTTACGATCCCTGATAGTGGCAGCACAGTAAGATGGTGAGAAATAGAGATAAGGATGCCAAATTGGTGATAAACCCATGCTGACCATCAGATCAAGTTCTTTTCTAAGAAAAGTTTTATAGAGAATTAAAGTTGTTTTGCTCAGCTGGTTCTCAATCTTTATTGATACTTGGAGAAGTGATAATCTCTGTACAGTTGTCTTAATATTTTGCCCTAAGCCAACAACAACAACAAAGGCCAAAAAAGTATTGTACTTGAGAAGAACATGTAAGGATTTTGGGGGGAAAACAAAGAGGGGTTTTCATGACACTAGTAAGATTTCTTTAGCAGTCTTGTATACCCACAGATTGTAGTCCAGCTATGTTGTGTACACAATATACATCTTATGAGTACATAATATTCTGTTGGTAGTCAAGAGTAGGTAGCAAAACTTTTAATGAAATGATCCAAGACCCATTATTAGATTAGCTGTTGAGTTTTGCATATAGGAAGTTACAGGGTGGAAAACCACTGTTGGAAGAAAATAAAAATTCAATAAGATTATCAATATTTCTCAGATTTTGTGTCCTATACTGGCTCTCAGATGGCTGTTTTGTCTCAAAGGGATGGGGAGGTGTATTAGGATAAAGTCTGAAGTGTTGACCTTTGGGATTAATTATATTGGTTGAATAAAAATATACCTGTTGGATGATGAAGATGATGATGATGATGACGATGATGATAATTTAAGATAAACAAGCAATGTGTAGCTTGGCTGTCATCTACCTGTCTCATGTTAGCTTATATTTGCTGCTTTATCAATCTCACATGACTCATTCTTTGTCATTAAAGAAATACAAATGAGGGCTAAGAATATAAAATGGGTTGATTAATATGATTCATTCATTGTTATTTTTTATTTTGATGATCACAACTTTCATTCAAACTCCCAATTTCACTGCAGGAAAAGGCAAGCAATATTTATTTAGCCCCAATTATTGTTTGGGGAAGGAGTAGATAAAAGATATCATTAAATGTAAAGTGCAAGAAGGTGATGGGTGGAGCTAGAATTTGAGGATTCAGCAGGTAGAAGGCTGAATTCTGCAAACTGGCTATTAAAATGTGAAGAGGAATTGCAGCAGGGATTCTGCTTTTGATTGTCACACTGGAGCTTGCTGGAAGGATCGGGGTGGAAACATCAGTCTGCTGCATCCTTATTAACTGGAGAATAGATCTCCTTCACTTGCAGTAGCTGCTAGCAAGTAAGGCAGGATGGAGGGGGGCTGTATCAGGGCAGGATATGAGTAGTTGATCTAGAATCTCAGGCATAGTTGTCATTTACTCATAGACATATAATAGTTGTGATCATCATTAGGGTTATCACTGCATTTTGAGAAAACATTACCAGGCGCCAACTTTATTTACAATCGTCTTCAGCATGATGCTCCAAAGGGCTACGGCAGAGCTCGAAGAAGACGACGGCATCTATATATGTTACCGTACTGATGGTAGCTTGTTTAACTTAAGCCATCTGAGGGCTCGCACTAAGACTCTAAACTATCTAGTCCGTGAGCTTCTCTTTGCTGATGATGCTGCCCTTGTTGCCCACACAGAAGCAGCTCTGCAGTGCCTAACAGCCTGCTTCGCAACAGCTGCAGAGCTGTTTGGGCTGGAAGTCAACCTGAAGAAAACGGAAGTTCTTTACCAGCCTGCGCCACAGGACGAACACCACCATCCCCACATTGCCGTCGGCAACTCTGTGCTTAAGTCTGTTCAGCAGTTCACCTACCTGGGAAACATAATCTCCTCAGATGCCAAGATTGACAAAGAGATCGACCACAGATTAGCAAAGGCACATAGCGCATTTGGAAGGCTTCACAAAAGAGTCTGGAATAATAAACACCCGAGGAGAAGCAGAAAAATCAGTGTGAATAGAGCCAGTGTACTGTCTATTCTCCTTTATGGATCTGAAACATGGGTTACCTATAACCACCACCTACGACTCCTCGAATGCTTTCATCTGCGCTGTCTACGCACAATCCTAAATATACACTGGACTGACTGTGTGACTATGTGACGAATGTTGCTGTCCTTGAGCAAGCAGGGATCACCAGCATTGAGGCCATGATATTGAGAACACAGCTGCACTGGGCAGGGCACGTTTCTAGGATAGAGGACCATCGCCACCCCAAAATAGTACTCTACGGTGAATCACCATGGGTCAGCATAAGAGGGGTGCTCCAAAAAAGCGATACAAGGACTCCCTGAAACAACACCTCAGGCTCGGCCAAATTGATCATCAACAATAGTCTGCCCTGGCCTCACATCGGGAGGCATGGAGACACACTATCCACAATGCTGCAGCCTTATTTGAGAACTCACACCAAACAAGTCTTGAAGAGAAACGACAACGCAGAAAAAATCACAACCCGGAAACATCACCCAAGGAAACCTTCTGCTGTGCTTTCTGCAACCAGACTTGTCTATCTCGGATTGGCCTTTTTCGTCATCAGTGCGCTTGCAGAAAGCACGGGATGAGTCCTTCCTGAATCTTTGTTTGTGAAGAGAAGCCAGAGAGAGAGGGTCTTCATACGGATGTAATTGTTCAGTATATTTCTTCTTGATGGAAACAATGAGCAATTTTAGCATTTTTCCCCCTGCAAGAAACTCTTCAAAAATTATACCATTTCAAAGCCTATTTGCAATTCAGGATTTATTCCATGCAAAATTTCCATGTCGTTGTTTTGTATAGGAAACAGCATATTTTATGCAGGAAATGCTTTCCTGTACAGAAAATATGATGTTTTGCTTAAAACAACCATGTGGGAATTTCCCACAGAATAAATCCTGAAACACAAAGATTCTCATCAGTTCAGGTTTCTTCTCATCAGGTTTCTCAACACTTGAAAAACATGGTTGGAAATACTTTTTGAATATTCTTTCCATCCTTAGTACTTGGCTTTATTTCCTTATTAGAATGGAGATACTTTGTAGCCAAAGCAACCTGAGTGGCATATATTTAAAAGAACCTTTATTTTAACTTAAATATAAACAAAATTCAAATAATTATTTTATAGAGAAGGCATTCAAGTGTAGCTCTGTTATATAAATGTTTCCTTCCCAACAAAAGCCTAGGTCACCAAAACTTGGAGATTGAGGGATTAGTCAGGGGGGCAATTTAGAACATTGACTGACAATGTATCTTTGCTACATGTGAAGAAGGGCCAGTCTAGACGAGGGAATAAAATGTGAATTGGTGCACAGAAATGCCAATTCGCAGCAGCTGTCATCTGTCTCAATGATTTTTTGGTAAGATTGCTGGTGTGTGTGCTTTCTGTGTTTGCTGTTCACACAGAGGCATGCAAGCAAATCAAGTTGGTGGTCACAAGATGGCTGCCAGACTCACCAGGTGGCTGCTTTGCCGGGCTGGTGGGTCCCACAACAATCACCCTCCACATCGCCAGGAGGGCAGGCATGAGTGCTGCCATGCTGGGTACCTCTTCCTGGCAGGCTTTGCCTGGCTAGGAAGAGGATCGAAAATCAGCCAATCAGGGAGAGGGTTCCTCTCCCTGTTTGGCTGGTTGAACAGGTTGAACAGCATTAAAAAAAAAACACACCTAAATCCAAGGTGCAGAAGAGCAATCTTCTAATTAAATAAAGGGGGGGGGAGAGGGAAAGAAAGCCTCAGAGCACAATCACTACAATGACAATCCAACATTGCAGATCTGTGATCTGCTGTCTTAGCAAGCTCCACTCCCTGCACATGTCCAACCAATCAGCTGTCCTCTTCAGCAATGTGATTCAGTGAGATTTGGTTTTCCTAATGGATGAGGGTGCACATTTCCATTGGTTTTCTTGGAAAAAAAAAAAAAACAGGAAAAAGTTCCAGAGGATTCTGCCACAGACTTTCCCTAACTTTTGCTCCCCCTCCCTCCAAAAAAGGATGGACTGCTACGAGATCCCATTTGAAGACTTGGGAGTCCCTGTGGATTCTAAGAGGTGTTTTTTTCACTCTCTGGACTATCCTGAAGATTTTTTTTTTCATTTGCCTCCACACAGAGATGAAGCTTACTGAAATACTTGGGTGCAATGAATTTCAGCTGAGACAGTGATGTATGTAGGGCTTCCCATGGCCTTGTGGAAATGGCCTTTCATCACAGAACTATTTTTGATACTAGAAGACTGTGCAGCTAAATGACAAACAGGTTTTTGTTGATTAGCAATCTAGTAATGATATGCAGCAAATGCCCATTCCCCCCTTCTGTGAAAGCTTAGCCATGTCTACATCCAAGCTCTGTCCCAAAGTCACTGGACATTTTAATCAGAGGCAGAAATGAAAATCCCAACGAAAATCCAATACGTGGATAGGAGAAAAGGGTGAGGGATTTTAAAGGAGCCTGGATGGAATTTGTGTGTGTGTGCTGGTGAGCACACATAAGGTTAAAAAAGGGCTCATGGATTCTTCGATGTCTGTAATGGGACAGGAAGAATAATCTTCCCAATTTGGAATGTTATTGTATTTTATGGTAATTTTTTAAGAAATTGTTAGGTGTGTTGTCCATAAGCATCTATCAATCTTCTGCATGTTAATTCCATAGACAAATAATTCCTCTGTTATACAGCACTGACAAGTAATACCTCTACAATTATAATATGGAGAAACTGACATGATAATGCTTAGCACTATGGTATATTTCTGGTTGCCATCAACAGCTTGGAAAATCCTCTTTAACAGAAAACTACATATTTTTATCTTCTTCTCAGCACTTATTTTCTAACTTACAGTGTGTATTCTTGAAGACTTTTTAAAATGTATTCTTCTTCTTGCTTGGGAAGATTAATTTAGGGCTGGGGAATATCTAAAGAGGGAAAATAAATTAAAGAAATATTTGTGTAACCCTATCCTCTGCTATTCCACTGAACAAAAGCATGCGGTTGGGATCCATCTGGCCAGACTCCCCTACCATCTCATTCATGCAACTAACAGATGTTTTACCAAAAATATCTTGTCCCTCCAGTAAAATTTATTTGTGTATTCCCTAACCTGCTTATTCTGTTGCCAAACAGAGCTTTAAACCACAAGCTCACTAGGATTTATTAATGTGTACAAGTGTTCATGTGTAAGTGTATGCACAGAGAGGATTTAGCTTGGTTTCTTTAATTATCATTTGGTTTCTTTGATTATCATTTTTGCAGTGTTGTACATTTTCAGGCTAGGAATGTAAAGGAATACTCAGAAAGAAAGAAAGAAAGAAAGAAAGAAAGAAAGAAAGAAAGAAAGAAAGAAAGATTTCAGGACCTTTATGAGGTATGCGTGGAATGTTTGTACAAAAGGCATTGGTTTTGCACAAATAAACACTACAATATGCTCAGAGAACAGTATATTTTGTACAAAAGACAGCCTTTTGTTCACAACATTTGTTTTCAGAAAGAAAATCCTGAAATGCCAAAAAAGTATTTGTTTTTGTTTTTGTTCTTGTTCTTGTTCTTGTTCTTGTTCTTGTTCTTGTTCTTGTTCTTGTTCTTGTTCTTGTTCTTGTTCTTGTTCTTGTTCTTGTTCTTGTTCTTATTTTTATTTTTATTTTTATTTTTATTTATTTGTAATCTCACACAGTGCGAAGATAACTTTTGAATACCTTTGTTTTGCATGTCAGGAACAAAAATAATTAAATAGTTACACCTTTATTTTAGACCATAACATATCTCTGTATTTATTTACCAAAGTGGTTTCCTAATAAATCCCAGTGTTTTTCTTTAACTGAAATGCATATCTCTCATTCATTGCAGTATACTCTCTCTGGCTTTTCTTCGCAAATGAAGATTCAGGAAGGACTCATCCTGTGCTTTCTGCAAGTACACTGATGACTAAACAGGCCAATCCAAGATAAACAAGTCCGGTTGCAAAAAGCACAGCAGAAGGTCTCCTTCGGTGATGTTTTTGGGTTGTGATTCTTTCTGCGCTGTCGTTTCTCTTCAAGACTTGTTCGTCGTGAGTTCTCAAATAAGGCTGCAGCATTGTGGATAGTGCGTCTCCATGCCTCCCGATGTGAGGCCAGGGCGGACCATTGTTGGTGATCAATTTGGCCGAGCCTGAGATGTTGTTTCAGGGAGTCTTTGTATTGCTTTTTTGGAGCGCCCCTCTTACGCTGACCCGTGGCAAGTTCACCGTAGAGTAGTATTTTGGGGAGGCGATGGTCCTCCATCCTAGAAACGTGCCCTGCCCAGCGCAGCTGTGTTCTCAATATCATGGCCTCAATGCTGGTGATCCCTGCTTGCTCAAGGACAGCAACATTCGTCACATAGTCAGTCCAGTGTATATTTAGGATTGTGCGTAGACAGCGCTGATGAAAGCGCTCGAGGAGTCGTAGGTGGTGGCGATAGGTGACCCATGTTTCAGATCCATAAAGGAGGATAGACAGTATGATGGCTCTATACACACTGATTTTTGTGCTTTGCCTCAGGTGTTTATTGCTCCAGACTCTTTTGTGAAGTCTTCCAAATGCACTATACGCCTTTGCAGTATACTACACTAGATTTAAACATGTTGTGTGGGGAGTTCCCCCTTCCCAATAGACTTTTGTAAAAGTCTGAGGGGAAACCTTTATGAATATGTATATATATTTTTCTGGTGAAGGGGAATGTGAAAGAAATGTGTAATTTTAAAGAATATATATAATATATATAAGCATGCTGAAACCCATAACATCATCCTGGACATTTGGACTGGATGGCCCTCGTGGTCTCTTCCAACTCTGCAATTCTATGATCCTGGTGCTGTACATTTGTGAATGTTTTAGCATGCCATCATATTCATCCATTCAAGTTCTTCTTGAAAATACAAAAACAAATGTGGACATAATTGCACTACTGTACACACTAACCTATTAGCAGTGTATGTAGTTGGCTGAATCAAAGCCATTGTCCCTTAAGCTTAGTCTTATAGAGGTGTTAAACCTGTTCTTCAACTACCATTGTTAGCAACAGCTGGTAATCACACAGCTAAATTGCTTCTATGTGTATGTCTATCTATCTATCTTCCCAGTATTTTGATATACAGCTGTCCCTCGGTATCATGGATTCGGTATCCATGGATGTAAGTATTCATGGCTTGAAAATATTCTTAGAAACGTAATAATAAAAAAAGCAAATCTTGATTTTGCCATCTTATATAAGGAACACCATTTTGCTATGCCATTGCATATAATGGGACTTGAGTATTCATGGTTTTTGGTATCCATGGGGGAGGGGGGGCTTGGAATATGGCTTCAATAAATATGAAGGGACAACTTACTATATCTATATCTATCATCTGCCATGCTTCATATACAAAATGTGGAATATGAGTTCTAGTTCATACCTCTTTCTGATATTGCAGTTTTGCATGCTCAGGAAGTTGTTTGCACATAGCAACATTCAGTCATGTGACTTCCCTGCATATTATTTTAAGTGGAAGAATTCAGGAACAGTTTAACTATGTCATCTGCTGAATAGGGTAATAGGGCAATCTTATGAGCTAATCAGAATCATAGGTATTTTTTACAGTGTTCTTATAAAAGTGGATTAGGTAACAAATTGCAAGTCACTGGCATAGCAAAATTCATTTCAAATGCACATCAACTTAAATTGGGGTTCAAGTATAATACATGGAAATAAGTTGTATATAGGGCCATCACAAATCATTCATATTTCCATTTGTGGGATCAAAATTATGAATATTAATGGCATATACATTGAAAAGCAAAAAAAGAAACCAGACAACTCTGGTAATTAAAATAAATAAATAAATAAATATATTATGTCTGTACTCATTTTCTCCTATATTGTTTTGTCTGGTTTCTTCTCATTCCTGAATCAATCAGGTCAGGGATTCTTCCTAACCAGGGATCAAATAATGGAGATTTGCATGATTCCTCCATATTCTGAGTAAATACATCAGTGTCTGAGATGCTGTGCTCTACCACTAATGAAAGCCAAAGGCATGGCCCCTGACCTCTTCCTTGAGGAAAGACTTCTGTACCATTTGTATGTTTGAACAGCATTTGACTTTTCACCATAACAGTGCATTTACATGGTATAAAGAGAAACACTGATTTAGCTAGCATCCCTCGTGGAACAGCTTGCCTGCATGTACAGCATGGACAGATCTTTCCCATCATTTCCAGTGTGCAGGTGCAGAAGGAAAAATCCTGTAGTGAACAAGATACTAATGTCTTTATGTTATACAACAACATTACCAATCTGATTTGGATGCGTACAATCACTGAAGGTAACTGAGGGCAACAAGTACAATGTATACAAGGGAAGTTGGGGAGCTATTTTTGGAGTTGACCTCCTACCCCAACAATTCCCACACTAGGTTGCTCCCCCATTGCAGATCTCTCAGAACGGGATTAAATAGGTTATAGCTAAATAAAACTGGGCCTTTATATCCCAGCTATATGTATGGTCTCTTTATTTGTGTCTGGTCTCCTTATTCCTATGTCTACCATCAAATGATGCAGCTGATCACCATTTTTTCCCAGCTTTACTAGATGCATACACAATTATGAATAATTTCAGCATATACCCAGTTGCTTTCAAATCAGTGAGACTTGTTCTGAAACAAAACCCCAAACCATGATCTTGTATATCAGAGTGCTATTTATCAACACTATTCTAACAAGGGGTCTCTGAGTTTTCCTGCCACCAACTTCAGACTAGCCCCACAGATGAGGAGCATCTTGTAATTGTACTGGTCATGGTCTTAAATCAAATAAAATTTATTATGAAAGAAGAACATAGATTCCAATAATTGTCAGACTTATCTCTGGGGTGGGTTTGTCTTCACAGTTAAAGTAGACCTCCATAATACAATTATTATCATTTAAACAAGACATTTCTTAATACATCTGATGCCTAGGTAAGGACTAGAGTAGCACTTATGGGCTTTTATAAATATTGAACACCCCCTAAGCACAGCACAACATTGCGTGAGGGAAGGTCATTTGATGACCTCACATGATTAGAGGCTTTTAATTGTGTCATGGTTTCTAAAGCTGTGATGTAGGAAGTGTGGGGCAGAGCAGAGGCTATTTAAACAAGGGTCACCCCTTTCCTCCTCCTCTTTTGGTTGAATTCAACCCACCCTCCCACCTCTGTCAAAGTGTGAGTCTTCTGGTCACTTATTGGGCAGGTAGGATCCCCCCCCCATTTCCACATTGTTGTTTTTTTGTCCTCCCCCACACTGTTACAAGGGAACTGGAGAATTGGCCTTAAGGTGATGTCATAAATATGTGGTCAACTGGTAGGTTGTGGGGGAGATGGGGATTAGTTCATTATATACCTATGGCACCCCTTTGGGGTGAAGGATGGC
Organism: Gambelia wislizenii; assembly: GCA_030847615.1. Classification (NCBI taxonomy): domain Eukaryota; kingdom Metazoa; phylum Chordata; class Lepidosauria; order Squamata; family Crotaphytidae; genus Gambelia; species Gambelia wislizenii. The sequence continues at coordinate 187,571,490 of JAUMIR010000003.1, read as the reverse complement.
TCTATCAAAGTACCCTTGCAGGTCATGCAACTGGAGGGTGGGGAGAAGACTATCCTTGAGGCCGGCCTAAGCATTGAGCCCTCGCCAGAAATCATGTGACTGGAGGTGTCTTAACCTTGGATTTTGCCTTCCAGAAGATGGTGCCCAGAGGGTAGCCCACTTGATGGGACCCCCCCCCCAGGGCTTAGATGTTTTTCCCAGGGAAGCTGAGAGGTAGATCTGAGTGAGACCATTGGCTCCAGCTTTTCCTGCATTCAGTCTCCCCCTAGTTTGCATATTCCAAGGAATAAAGATTAAATAGGTGATAGAATAAATAAAGTGACCCCTATTTTAACCAAGCTTTGTGTCTGGCCTCATTATTTCATGTATTGGTCATCAAATAAAAATGCATCTTCAGTGGATTTTTCATTGTGAGTCTTACTGTATAATATGCACAAAGGATCTGAATAAAAAAGAAAGTCATAATAAGGGAAGGAACATTCTGCTAGAACACAGCCTTTGCCATATATAGGAAGGTCTTTATCTCAGAATTATAACTCCTTCCAAGTGAGCTTTTTCCAAATAAGAAAAAATAGCATGTATTCAGTTTCTTAGTACTGGATTGCGGAGGGGGGGTAAACATCCCAAGAAGGAATATCCCAATGGCCTTAGATATTTGGGGCATCATGGTATAATATTCCCTCTCACAGTGTTATAGTCTTTCGCTAATCACTCAGTAGAGATCTGAGCTCTCATTAAAAGCTTAATATTTTCTCAATTCATTTGATCATACATTTAGTTTTAAAACTGTGATTTGATTAAATTCTACATTTTCTCTTGATGCTGATAAAGTAAAGCTGTGTAGATGATGCAAAACCTAATCCAGTCCATTGCCTAAGAAGGTTTCTTAGGAAACTTTTAGACCTTTATTTGCATTTTAAAAGCTGTATTTTACAGATGTGAAAAAAAGGAAGTTGCTTGCAAAATAACATTTAGAATGTGAATGATTCTTTTACCCTGAGGAACACCATACAAAGAACAGGAAATGTGATACTGGCATAGTAAATGTTGGACTACATAGACTAGGGAAAAAATACACAAGAGACTTAATGATGTTTGCTTTTTTTTCTTTTTTTAATAGCACTAGTTTTCCTCAGACTTCTGTGAATAATTTCCTATAAAATAAAATTGCTGATGGTTGCTTATTGCAGGATATTTAGGGAGGTGAAAGACGTGGAAAAGTGGGATAGTATGGGGCACTAAAATCTTTAATTGATGCATGTTAGATTTTAATGTGAATCCTACATGTCTTAAAATAATATGAAACAATAGACCCAAAGAGGTACTCCTTGGTGAAGAGGAAGAGTGAGAACAAGCACAGTACTCCATGGAATAAACTTGAGATGGGGAGTAGTGAAAGAAGGAATATTCAAAAAAAATTTTTTTTTTAAAAAAATGTAGAAATACATTTTTTCCCCAAATGTCAGGAAACCCTCATGAATCTTAAACTGATGAGAATCTTCACAGTTTGGGAGTTCTTCTGCACAAAATTTGCACAAGGTTCTTTTGAACTGAAAACAGCATTTTCTGCTCAAATATTAATATTTCTGCATATACATATTATTAAATATTATTTTTATTCAGAAAAAAAAGCTTCTTCTTGTGCACAAATTCTGCAATTGTTGGCTTCTTCTGTGCAAAACTTGTTTGTGACTGTTTTCCACAGAAAACATTCTGTGCAGGAAAAAGTTTTTTTGTGGGCAAATATTTATATCTATATCTATGTCTGTCGATATAGATATAATCTACAGGAATATTTTCTTTGCAGAATATGTTTTTCATGAATAGTCTTTGAAAACTGGGTGATTTTTGAAAACTTTCTTGCAGCAAGAAGAAAATTGCTAAAATTACTCATTGTCTCTTTTGAGAAGAAAAATTAGTGAAGAATTACTTCCCTACTGGGGAGCCTTATCTCAAAAATCAGATTTCTACATGAGAAGCTTATGTAAATATGGTGTAAATCCTTGTAACGTTCATGTGCATGAACAAGAATAAAGAATGTTACAATTTTTCTCTTCTCTGTTAGAAAGTCATAAAAAACTGAGCAGTTAATAAAGATCATTCACAGTTCTGGACCTTTTCTGTTTGTTTTTTAAAAAATAAACTTTGTAGAAAATGCCATTTTCTATACCAGAAAATATGTGCAGTTTTCACAGAAAATAAATTCTAAACTGAAAACTTTCTTGGCTGTCTAGGAGTCTCCTCAGTAGGGTTTCTGATGCTCAATAAAGCCATATCTGACATTTTTTTCCCAAACACTTTTTGGATAGTTTTTAACCCCTGGCATAGAAAGTCTCCCTGCTGCTTAAGTTATCTCTACCACTCATGGTTAGCTATGATGGAGCAGAATTAGGAACAGATGTTGAGTAGATTCTTTTTTGCTATGCATTATAGTGGGTTTAAGGCTAACTTCATCTTGCAATGAAGGAACAGGAAAATATGCCTGGCTGAAATTCTCATATTTCTGCCATACCAATGGAAGGAACAGATCAACCGTCTCTTCATACTACATACACAATTATAGCACTATGATTCCACTTAAACTGCCATAACAACATCCTATGGAATGGTGGTGCTTCTAGTTTGGTCAGCCATCAGAGCTCTCTGGTTGAGGATTCTAAATGCCCCTCCCTAAATGCAGATCCCAGGATTCCATAAGATGGAACCATGACATATAAATCCTGATTGGATTACCAAAGGGTGGTATATAAATAATAATAATAATTATTATTTTTATTATTATTGAATAAAATTGTGTAGTGTGAAATGTGAAAGAGCCCCCAAAGATTATATTCTGCCAACTTAAACCTTCATCTACAAAAGAACATTTTGGAATGTGGGCCTCAGCTCATGTAATTTCCAGCAGCAATGACTACCTTAGAAGCATAACTCATTCCTTAAGCTCATTTAATAAATTAGCTTTTCAACACATTCTTCTATTTAATTTTCCATTTGCCTAAGTCAGTAGTGCATTATTGTGACACAGACAATTCCTGTATAACCTTGAGGTGGAGTGTATGGATCTAGCAAACAAAGTATCACTGAACCTTAAAGCCTTAAAGACTGCTTGGATTAAGAGTTCTTCTAGCACTAAACTGTGTCTCTGCAAGTCCTTGGTGTTGGTCCTATTTTGTATTCCCCAAAGACAGTTCAAGTAATTAATTAATTAATTGGATCTTGTGACCTTTTCCTCATGCAACAGAGAAAGAAAAAAATGGAGTGGAAGAGAGTCCTCAAGCTGTTGGAGAGAGTTAATGAATGAATGCTCACTTCAAATGACCTTGAGAAAATTAATTAATTACCAAAAAAAATCAAAAATCAAAATTAGAGTGGAGAAGAGAGAATGAGAAGAAAATATTTTCTAATTATATTGTGAAGTGAATTATAAAAAAGATAATGTACCTGAAAGTAGTTCCAGTATGTTTCTCCTGAGAATGTCAGCCTCCCCAACCAGCTTGTGAAAGGGGTTTTCTAATGACCTGTTGTTGCTGCTAATTCTTATTGCCACACATGAGAAACAGTTGTGGAGGAAATCATTAAACCTCTCATCCTTTCACAATGATACTCTGATCCAGGCTGTTCTCTAGACTTGGGGAAAGAACACAAGGACTGTGCAGTACATGTTAAATGTACCCAGCCTGTGCATTGGTTTTGTGTAGCATGTATAGTCTAGAATTTTGGCACTACTTGCATCTAGGGTGTGCAAATACCCTAAATCAATGGTTCCCAAACTTTGGAACTCCAGGTGTTTTGGAGTTTGGGAACCACTGCTTTAAGTGCTTACACTGTCATGTGTTGTACAGATGTTCAAGACTTTACTCTCTGCTACAGGGATGCCTTGAGGTAGAGACTAGGGTTGCCATAATTCTCTTCCACAAAACTGGGAAAGGACATCTGTGGGGGGGGAGGGAGCCCTCTTCTCTACCCCTCCCCACAAGCAGGGCACCCAGAGCACCTGTGTGGTGGGGAGGGGGAGCCCTCTTCTCTACCCCTCTCCCTGTGAGCAGGGCACCCAGGGCACCTGTGGTGAGGATAATGAGTGGGCCCTCTTTTTACCTCCCTCCCCATGAGAAGGGCACCAAGAGCACTCATGGGGGGAGGAGGAGGGAGCCCTCTTTTCTCCCTGCTCACCGTGAGTAATCAAAGAACCCATGGGAAGAAGGAGGAAGCCCTCTTCTCTATCCCCTCCCTGAAGCAGGGCACTCAGGGCACCCACATGGGGGGAGGAGGGAGCCCAAAGACTCCCCACAACTCCGGGGGAAAGCAAGCAAGCAGGAAGGGGCATGCAGAAGGAAGTGGGAGGGTCGGGGAGTGAGGCAGGAGGGAGTGCCTCCCCCAAAAAACTGTTGTCCAGGGAGGGCCACCCCCTGCCCTCCCTCCCACAATCACTACACCAGCACATTGGGCTGGGCTGCTCAAAGCAGCAGACAGATCTGTTGCTTCAAGCAGCCCAGCCAGATGGGACAATTTTAAGTCCCTTTAATCTGTGATTTTCCTGGATTTCCAAGATGTATGGCAACCCTAGGTAGATAATGATAAAAACTTGTGATTAATGCATAAACTAGCTTATGATTTCTTCTTGAAATGACAGAATATTTCCTCAAAATCAAATCCAAGGCAAATTCAAAGATCTCTTCTCAGAAAACATCCCAGATATTGTGACCAATAGAAAGAAGAATGGAAGGGAATTAAAAATAAATGTTCTGATTTAATTAGTAAGGACTGTTAGAGTTCACAATGCTTTGGCAGTATCCTGTTAAAAAACACATAGCTGTCATTTTTACATGTACACTAGAATCTATGGTATATAATTGGGGTGGACAGCTCTGGAAGACTAGGGGGAAGCATACCCTCCCAGAAAATCTTTGAAGACTGTATCCCCTACTGACCCCAACCAAAATTTAATTTTTTTGGCCCTCAAATGCTTCCAAAGGCCCCCTAGGGGATGGGGAAAGAATTCATTTCATTTTTTTTAGGCTATTCTGGGCCATTTTAAAGTGGCCCACAGGGGTAAAAAGTGTGGTGAAAATGTCCATATTCTATCTAGAGGGCTTTGGGGGTCTTTGGGGAAAAATGCAAAAAGATAAAACAAATGATCACTAGGGTGCAAAAAAAAAATGGCCCTGGGGGATTGCATGTAACTCCCAGACCACATTTTGCCCACCTCTCCCATAGATGATTTGAGAACAATGATAACAGTCTGGGTGTGTTATATTAGCAAAAATAGTGTACAGAGGAAGCTGGGAGCAGCAGAGGCAGCAGGAGTATCAGGAGACCATTTGCTCAGCTTGTGATCCATCAAGCCACAGGAAGTCCACTAGCCATGCACTATGTTCTGCCAACCTCTTAAAAATCTTCCTGTTTTTGCAGGCTGGAAATGTTGGGGTGTATGAGTATAAAAATTAAAAAAAATTATTAAAGATTCCAGAGAGCAAGCCCTTTAGGAATACCTTCATACGAAAAGTTTATTTTAAAGTAAGCAGAGTTAAAATAGGGAAGACTGACCAAGTTCAATTTGCATTTGTATATGTTACGTTCTGAATCACCCAGCATTAAAGTCAAGCAGACAAAATTAAGGACAATAAAGATGTTTACTTAAAAATACATATCAAAAGTTTACTGAAGGTATAGCAACCTTAATCTACATATTCAAAATAAATCTAGGTCCTTAACTAACTAAAAGGATTACAGTTCAGGGTAGAAAACTTACCCAATCTTGGGAAGTTCAAATTAGGATAATCAAATCAGAGGTTTCTATGTATTACAGCAGTAACATCCATATTTCCTCAGAAGATAGATGTTTGTAGGTAAGCAAGAGCTCATGTTTCTTCTTCATGAATGGAGGTTAGATGCATGGTAGAAAGGGGGAGGAAAAGGGAAGTGAAGAAGCTTCATGGAGAAGCTGCAAAACCCCAAGAAGGAACAAAGCATCATAGAACATTTAAATTAGGAGACCATGTGATGAATGACTCAATGAACACCCCATAGCTCCAAATGGCTAAGATAACCTGAGTTGAGAAAAGGGGTAGGAACTTAAGCATGCAAGGAATTTCCTAAACTTAATAAGCAGGAGTGCAAGAAGAATGCTACATTTTCAACAGAAAAACCAAGTTTATTGAGCTCCTAGTGGGATGTCATTCATGACTGGTGAGCTGTGTTCACCATGTGGGACATAGTTTGTTCAGATCGGTCTAGTGATTAAAATCTAACAACTAAAACAACCTTACTGAAGCTGCTTGCTCAAAACTTGTTGCATAGAATCCCATTCAGTAGCACTATATTATGAGGTACACCTTTCCCTACATATTTTGTGGTAGGTGGTATCTTGTCACTATAAGGGGCCATTTCATACTTTCTATGAAATTTTGTAGATTCCACAGACAGTCCAAATCAAGTATGGTTGCAAACAAACACTATCCCCTCTACAGAATCAAGCTACAAATTGCGAACCAAAAATACCATGCCACTCAGTTCTTCATACTGTAAGTCTGCTGTGTTATCTGTTGTGGGCCACAGATTTTCATTACAATGAATCCTTAGCTTCTTCTTCTATGTTTATAGAAGGCATACTTCGGGGGGGGGGATCTTTAAGATGTTGTTGAAGTCAATGAAAATTGGAACAAACACAACATACAAACATGTTTTAATTTTCTGTTGATCTGCCCTCACATCTCTTTGAAACTTTGAAACTTTACAGCAGTAAAGTTTACAGCAGTAGTGGTGGAACTAAATTGGATGGCACTTCATATATATATATATATATATATATATATATATATATATATATATTAATTACAAAAAAATGCCAAAGAAGTCAAACAATACTGTGCGTATGTGTTATGGTCTCATGGAAGAAAACTGGAAGGGATTAAGATGAGACCAATCAGGTATGTTCTCTAGCAAGATTAAGATTTTTACCCCAAACTTAGTTGTTCCTTTCCAAAATCAAATTTGGTTTTCCTGATAAAGCAACACCCACTCCCACCTTTTAATATTGATGCTGATAGGGGGTAGGATAAGTTTGCAAAAAATAAAAATAAAAATAAAAAGGAGTGAGTGAGTGAGAAGACAAAAAGCTGGACATGAAATTGTTTGGAAACAAGAAGGACATAAAGGTGCAATAAAGTGGTGAACACATTCTCCACTAGGTTGTCAAATTGCCCTGCCTCTCTTTGCATGTGGATGCCAGATATGTCCCTTCTCACCCGCTTCCCAAAGGAACACAGACACCAAATATGTTTGAAATAATATATTGAATACATGAATATATGAAGATTATATGAGAATATATGTATTAGCAATAAGGCCACAACTTTATTGATGACAGCTGCTATTGGTTGGCTCAAACATATGGGTTCAGATCCAGATATAAACCAACCTGCCTGTCTGGTCGATGAGACCATTGTCGGCCTATCTACTAACAATCACCAGTCAGGAAGGAGGAGGAGTCTGAGCAGGCACACTGGTTTGACTGCCAAACTCCATGTCCTTGCCCTTCCATTGTCACAGGTACAGATGATGATATGAGTGAAAAAAGGGAGCATTCTGTTATTAAATGCTCCAAACTGGCATGTTCCAATGCCATAAACCCCCTGGCTCCCCATGACCCTGACTTTGACCTTGACTGAGAACTTGACAGAGACCCTCACTACTGATGACCTTGGATAAGAACCCATGCCAACCGCCCCCGAAGTTATGATGATGATATCACAAATGCCTGCTAAATACCACTTAAACAAACCATTAAAAGATGGTGGGTGGCTGGGACTGGGCACCCAAAAGCCATCTGGCTGCTCGAGTGCAGAGGCCGGGAATTTATCACTGACCACCAGACTGGAGTGAAGACCTGCTGCAATGTGCAGCAAAGTCCTGCCTCACAGCCAATCAGAAAGCAAGGCCCACCTTTGCTTCTGATTGGCTGGGAGTCTGTTCAGAATGGCCAATCAGGGCAAAGGAAGCCTCCCCTGGTTGGCCACTACTCCGATCCTCCTCCTGGCCTGCAATGCAGGCCAGGAAGAAGACACAGAGTCATGGTGGAGGCCATGCCACCCCTTCCTGCCACATGGGAAGGGGTGAAGACAAAGGAGTTCTGGGCCAACCAGCAAATGATCCACCAGCTGTGGGCTTGTAAGTCCAGCAGCTCCACTGCAGGGGTGTATCTCTTGCTGGTGCACAAGTTCAAAGAATTTGGCAAGTCAGGAGTAGACCGTGTATCTTGTCAGACATGGGGCGGGGTTGCTTACCAGGTTTGGCAGATTTCCCCTCTTTCCTTCTGGTGGTAGTGGAAGAGGGCAGGAGAGTGGTGTAAGAAGATTTGCCAGGGTTTTGTTTCTTGCAGAGCAGTACAGGACACATGAGGCAAGCCTTTATAAGCCTGCCTCAAATACCACAAGACCAGGGCATCTCATTAGATGTTAAGACACCCATAAGATTTCAAATCATGTGTCTCTGATTTACATAGATCTCTGGGTTCCCACATGATTTGAAATCATGGCAAAGGCAGCCCCAGCAATAAGGAGGAAGTGAATGGAGCCCCGTACACTTCCTCTTTTGAAATCCCACAAGACCTTGTTGTGCGGAAAATTCAAAAACAAAAACAAAACTAGTATGTTAAAAGTTTTTAAAAGCAAGTAAACACACTTTAGAAGTCCAAAGTAACCCAGGGAGGGTCATAAAAAGAGTGAAATTTACCTGGATGTCCTGATCTCACCCAGAAGTGTTCACACCAGACCAACCATTCTCACTGCAGTGACAAGATTTAAATGGCCAGAGGTTTCGCATGCTGGCAATGCTGGCACCAAAATAGAAGAGGGGATCTATTGACAGCTAGATGAAACACCAGCATAATGCCAGTGGAACACAAAAGGACATTGACATCTGATATTGTCATCCTTTTGTGTTCTGCTGGTGTTATACTGGTGCCACATTAGCCACATCTGATAATCTCTGTAGAGAGTAGCCATATTACAAGAAGCCGGTTGCCCGGGACTTACCGGGCGGCCGCTTTTTGCGGCCAGAGTCCCCCCCACGCCCGGGCAGCCGCTCCACGAGGCCGGCATGGTCGCCGCCATGCCAGACGTCTATCTCCTCTCTCTCCCCGGCCCTGAGCTTGCAGGCCGGGGAGAGGATAGTAGGCCAGCCAATGGGAGGGAGGCAGCTCCCACCCGATTGGCTGGCTTTGGCCAATCAGAGTCTGCGCTCAGCACGGCCGCTGATTGGTCGAGGGGCGGGGCTAGTCCCCAGTGCAGTCCGCCGGCCGGGTATAAATTCCCAGCCGGCTCCCTACCTCAGCAGTTGGCTCTTGTGAGCCAAAGAGGAAGGAGCTCTCCGGGGAGCTCCAGAAGAAGGAAGACTGCCGGAGCAAGAAGCGGAGGAGCCGGGGAGCCGAGGCCGCCGGGGAGAGCTGACCGGTCAGCCTCGGTCTTCTCGGCAAGAAGAGCGGCAGTAGCGGTGGCAGCCAGACCGGAGGAGCGGCGGCGGTGACCAGAGGATGCAGCGGTGTCAGGGCAGGCCGGGACGAGTCAGGCCGGGCCGTGGATGAGGGGGAGGTGGCCCAGGGGACAAGCAAGGCCTCGTCCGGCCGGAGCCGCAGGGACAAGGGCCAGCAGGCCCAAGAGGCGGCAGCAGCAGGGATGGCCCGGGTACCCGCGGGGGTGGAGCCCGGTAGTCGTCCAGGTGGAGGCGGCACCGCGGGCTAGTGGGGGCAGCCTGGGTACCCGCGGGGGCGGAGCCCGGTAGCCGTCAGGGCGGAGGCAGCACCCAGGTGGAAGGTCAGATCAGGGGATAGCGGGGGGAGTCAGTCAAGACCCACCGCAGCTAGGTTCACAAGGGACCCAATATAAGGCGGACAAGCCAGGACTAGTCTCTCTCAGCAGGGAGAGGCTATAAGGGGGAAACCCCGAGGCCAGGTAGGCCATCAGGGGCCAGGCGGACAAGCTAGGACTAGACTCTCTCAGCAGGGAGAGTCACTGAAGGGGCACCCCAAGGCAAGGCAGGCCAGTAGGGGTCAGGTGGACAAGCCAGGACGACTCTCAGCTGCAAGAGTCAACAAAAGGGCACCCCGAGGCCAGGCAGGCCATTAGGGGTCAGGCGGACAAGCCAGGACTAGACTCTCTCCTTGAAGAGAGGCAACCAAGAGCAGCCAGGAGTCGCAATTTGGGGCAGACAAGCCGAGAGAGAACTTCTGGTATTTGCTGTAATCACCCCCTCTGAGAGCTGAAATCATTGATTGGTTTGGCACTATGCCACCCAAAAAGAAAACTGAACCCAGCAGGCCAGCCACCCGGGCCCAGTCTGGCCGAATGCCCAAATCTTTGGGGACCCTGGCACCCCGGGCTCAGAAGGCCAACCCCAGAAAAGGGGGAGCGGGCAGTTCTACAGCTGTGGAACATATCCTTGGGGGCACCTCGGCCCCCAACCTGCAGGAACTCACCCGAGCTGTCTCACTCCTTGCCGAGCAGGTTGGGGAGTTGAGGTCCAGCAGAGGACAGGGGGCTGATGCCACGGCACCAGCCAGTGGACCCTCTATGGATCCCAAGGCTGCGGACCCCCCAGTGGCAAAGGGCCGGGCCACACAAAGTCAGCCAGAACCGCAGGGTGGTGTGAGAGACGCAGGTCCCCTTCCACAAGCGAGGTCAGCATGGTGTCCTCAGAAGACTCCTCACCAGCACGAGAAAGCAGAGCCTTGGCGGAAAAAAGCGTCAAGCAGGATAAGGGGAGCAAGAGAAGGCGGGCCAAATGGAGGAAGGAGTCAGACAGCGAGGGATCCTCAGGTGACTCCTCGGAGGATAAAATGGACCATACCGGGTATTGGTCTACAGCTGCTTTGGTTCCAGGACTGCCATCTTGGGCCATTAAGGCCAGGGCAAACTCGGAACCAGACTCGGCCAGACCATCCAGGGCATGGCTGCTACCTCGGAGCGTCCGGGTCCCGCCCTGTTTCAGGATCACGAGGACCCTCCCGGGATCCACATGGACAGGAAGACCCACAATAATATCCTCAAGGGATATTATGTGGATGTCTTCTCCCTCCTAAAACCTGAAGGGGAGGTGGGCAGCACCCCGAAGTCAGAGAAATCGTCCGACAAGAGCAAGCCTGACCCAGTGGAACGTTCGTTCCCCAACTGGCTTTCGGGGTTCACCGTATTTATGGGAGTGGTAGGCATGGCCTACCCGGACAGGGGATGGCACCTGGCCAACCACCTGAGCAATGTGCTCAAGGCCAAGGCCCTGGCCGGAGAGGCGGCAGCCATTGAGTATGACACCGCCTTCCGCAAGAGGGCTTCCAGGAACCCCAGGGCCAGGTGGGATCTCATTAATGACAAGCTTTGGCTTGTCATTGTGGGGTCACACATAAAGCGCAAGCCTGATGCGGGCAAGCTGCCTCGCAGAAAGGATGCCCGTTGGCAGGTCTGTTGGGAATACAATATGGGCAAGTGCCAGCGATCCCACTGCAAGTTCGAGCATTACTGCGATAACTGCTACGGATCCCACCCCAGGACCACCTGCCCTCGGCCCGGCACCCACGCCCAGCCCTTTCACTCAGGACGCCCTGCTTCCTCCGGCGCCAAGAGGGAATCAGGGTCAGGCAGTGGCGCTGGACAAGGAAGCGGGAAAGAGTAAAAGCGGCCCCACAGGGGGCCATCTAGCCTTCACTCCCGTGAGGCTCCATGCTCTACTCCCGCTCCTGGATTTGTATCCCAACAGGCAGGCGGCCTTGTACCTCAGGGAAGGGTTCTCCTCTGGCTTCAGGATCCCTGTTGTGGGACCCAGGCTGGCCTCTGTGTCGGGTAACCTAAAATCCGCCTCAGAGCTCCCTGAGATAGTGGCGGCCAAGATTGCCAAGGAGTGTGCAGCAGGGAGGGTGGCGGGCCCCTTCCCTACCCCTCCTTTTAGCAACCTTAGGGTTTCCCCGCTGGGAGTGGTCCCCAAGAAAACTCCAGGCGAATTCCGCCTGATCCATCACCTGTCTTACCCCAAGGGAGCATCCGTGAACGATGCCATACCGCCAGAGCTCTGCTCTGTGCGTTATGCGTCATTTGATCACACGGTCAAGCTGGTCAGGTCCTGTGGCCCGGGAGCCCTCATGGCAAAATGCAACATTCAGTCTGCCTTCAGGCTGCTTCCAGTCCACCCAGAGGACCACTGCCTGCTGGGATTCAAGTTCCAGGGGCAGTGGCTCTGCCCATGGGGTGCTCCATTAGCTGCTTTGCCTTTGAGGCTTTCAGCACCTTCCTGGAATGGGCCCTGCGGCACCGGACCGGCTCAGCACTGGTTACTCAATACCTGGATGACTTTCTGATGATTGGGGCGGCTGGGGGGCCAGATTGCAGGTCTCTGCTTAAGTCTTTTCAGGAGTTGACCCAGGAACTAGGAGTTTCCCTGGCACCAGACAAGATGGTGGGCCCGGCTAGCAGCATCACCTACTTGGGAATCACCCTGGATTCAGTAGCGGAAGTTTCTCGGCTGCCCGCGGACAAGCTGGTGGGGATCAAACAAAAACTGCAATGCCTCTTAGGACAGAAGAAAGCCTCCTTGAAAGAAGTCCAGTCCCTGCTGGGCCACCTCAACTTTGCCTGCAGGGTGGTGGCTCCAGGCAGGGCTTTCTGCAGTAGACTGGCTAGTATTACCGTGGGCGTAAAGGACCCACACCAGTGCATTCAGCTCACAAGAGGGGTCAGGGAGGATCTCAGGGTGTGGCTCAGGTTCTTAGAAGGCTACAATGGGGTTACCTTTTGGCAGAGGGAGGCTATTCCTGGGGCTGGGTTTCCGATGCGGCGGGGGTGGGTGGGTTTTGAGTCTTCTTTGACGGCCATTGGTGTGCCCAGCCTTGGCCGCCTGCTTGCAGGCAATCTAATGTAATTCGGGACCTCACGTTCCTTGAATTTTTCCCTATATTAGTAGCGGTTCATCTGTGGAGGGACGAGTTCCGCAACAAGCGAGTGTGCTTCTGGTGCGACAACCAGGCGGTGGTCCGCATCATCAACTCCCAGTCTTCCAAGTTTAACAGGGTCATGCGACTCGTCAGGGAATTCGTTTTGGTCTGCCTGACTGCTAACATTTCCTTCACTGCACGCCATGTTCCAGGTGTGACCAACGAAATAGCGGATGCTTTATCTTGGTTCCAGGATGACAGATTTCGAGAGTTTGCGCCGGAAGCGGATCCTACGCCAGTTTCTTTCCTGGCCGAACTCTGGCTTCTTGGGAAGGAATGGTGCTCCGGGGGGTCTTTAGCTCCCTGGCATCTTCCACCCAAGCCAGTTATTTCCGGGCAGTCCGGCAGTTCAACTCCTTCCGAAAGCGCCACAGACACCACGGCTCTGGGCCTACCACGGAACGAGAGGTGCTCCACTACATTGGGACCTTGAAGGAAGAGGGCCTCGCTTCCAGGACCATCTCCCTTCACCTGGCAGCCATCTCCTTCTTCAGCAAAGTGGCCGGCCACAAGGACCCATGTGGTTCCTTCCTGATTCGCGAGGCAATCGAAGGGTGGCATCGCATGGATGGAGGCAAGCCAGACTCCCGCAGACCAGTCTCGTTCGGACTCCTGTGCAACCTGATCTCGGCCCTGACGGATGTCTGCTGGTCCAGGTATGAAACCTCCTTGTTCCAAGCTACTTTCTCAGTGGCTTTCTTTGCAGCACTATGCATCGGGGAGCTGGTCTGCGGGGCCAAGACATTTGGGGTTGGGCACGCCCTCCTGCGGTCGGATGTGGTGCTGACAGATGGATCCCTACAACTGTGGCTCCGGAGGTCCAAGAATGACCAGCACGGAAAGGGCTCCGTCATCCGGCTTCGGACACTGAAAGGATCTCCTGCTTGCCCAATACGCCTCCTGAAGCGATACCTGAAGCAGCGACCCAAGGCCTCAGGCCCTCTGTTTATCCACAAGGACTTATCATTCCTGATGCGCTTTGTTTCTCAGCATTTTTTGGGCTGCCTTACAAAAAAATTGGATACCCACCAGGCGAATTCAGTGGTCACTCTTTTCGGATTGGAGCAGCCACCACCGCGGCAACAGAAGGAATGTCAACAGCGGACATCCAGCACCTGGGAAGGTGGCGGTCCAAGGCGTTTAGGTCATACATCTGCCCGGGACTCGATCTCCTCCACGGATAGGGCTAGCAGCAACCCCCTCCAGGCAGGTTGGTTTTCTCTCTGGTGATAGCTGTGGGGTTGGCGGTATTCGAGCTTTGCTCGGCTCTGTTGGTGGTGGGCATGAGTTTTTTGTCCCGTTTGAGGGGGGGGAGCTGGGAGCTATGGTTGGCTTCCGGGTTCCAGGGTCTGGACCCACCCCCGGGGCGGCTCCCCTTCCCCCTAAATATTTTGGGCACGTGATTGGTCACGTGTTGGTCACGTGAGCTCCACATTATCCGGACATGTGACTGGTCACGTGTCTTGGCCTCACGGCCCGGCACGTGATCCGTCATGTGATCCCCACTTGCCCTAGTGGCTAGGTTCACCTCCCCGGGTGGACTTTGGCTCTATGACAGGTTGAGGGCTCTCCTCCTGTCCCCCCCCAGGTAACTCATGCCCAGACCAACCTCCAACGTCTATCACCAGACAGAAAGGTGTGGCCTTTCCCCCAGCCTTTTACTTCTTGTAATAAAACCTTTTGTGCATGTTACATTGCGTCTATTCTCGTGATTCGGCTGGGACGGGGTGGGGGGCCACCTTGACTCTTGATCGCAATGTAGATTCTGAGGGGGAAAAATATTAAGAGGGATTTCCTGATAGTAAGGACAATGAAATGGACTACCCAGGGAAGTGTTAGACTCTGATGTTGGGAGTGTTTAAATGAAGGTTGGATGTTAATCTCTCAGAAATGCTTTAGCTGTAGATTTCCTGAACTGACAGGAAGTTGGACTTGATCAACCTTTGGATACCTTTCAGCTCTGCAGTTCTATGACATGATGATCCCAGAGAGGGAAGCCAGGGCAGTGATCATCATATCTGTAAATCAATAAACCAAAAGTTTTCTGTTCTGACCCTGAAATGTTAAGTATCCACATGCTCACTTGAAAATAAAGAGGCAAGATATAGGGAGAATGGATTTAAAATTTGGGACATGATTTATTAAAGTTAGTACAGTGCATCTAGTGAATACTGTGACAAAGGCCTGAGGTCTTGCTCAACCTACCCCTCCCCATAAGAGGAGGGCCACTAATGCCAGACTATTTCTTCACAGTCTGTCAGGGGTTGACCATGCCTCACAAGGAGATCAATCCTGTCTACAATCCTGTCTGAGCTTTCAAGAGAGATGTGCCCAGATTGGACCCCAAAGTCTGACTCCTTTCCCAGCCCCTAAACCCTGTACAATCCTAGGTGACAGTTTAGAAACCTAGTTTTCACTGAGTGATGCCTGATAGGTGTTCACATTTAATACACATGAACTATTTAATGCACTTCATCACAATCAAACTTCCTTTATGTCTTATGAACAACCAGTGCAGTGTAGGCAATCAATCAATCAATCAATCTCCCTAGCTACTTTTTTTTTTAAAAAAAAATGTCAATCAGGTGACTGGGCCAATTGAAGGCTTTAATGTCTCATAGTGCTAATCCATGAACAAGAAGTAGTAGAAGAAGAAGAACAAGAAGAAGAAGAAGCTGCTCACCACCACCACCACCACCAATTCTGGGGTGAGTCAGAGTTAAATATTCTGTTTTGGCTCACCCTCAATGGCAGTTGTATCATGACCTACTGCCACGTCTCAGAAAAACAGGCCAACTCCTCCTAATAGCTCAGAGAACTAAAGAGGAGAAGCAAACCTGGGTATTGACAGCTAGATACTATGTAGGTCTACTCAGAACTAAATCTCACTTGGTTCAGTGCTTTTTCTTCCTGTGTAAATGTGCACAGAATTGTGGATGGAAATAGAATTGTATGGTAACCCAACCTGAACTTCCATGTAATCATTTGATGCAGTGCTTAATGAGAATGTTTTATATTATCCAGTATCATTCCTAATACCTTCCCATGACACCCTCCCTATACTTCTGTCATCAGATGTCAGTAATGAAGAGAAAATTATGCTGACAGTGATCATTGTCACTGCTGCAGTGCTCTATTCAAGGAAAGAGGTAATAGAACCAAGATGGTGTCATGTACTGGCATTCCCAGACACAGTGACTAAGCAATTTCAGAGTTAAAAAAAGAAAACTTTATTGTCACAGTAATCCAAAAAGTGAACCCTACAGGGTCATTGCTCAAAATGAAACTTAACTGATAAACAGTATGTTAAATGCATATTCCAATGTTCAAAATCTGGCAGGCTATAAATATACAAGGTGTGCAAAAATTACAGTCATAGACTAGGTTCTTAGAGGAGCAACATACAGTTTCTTGGGCAATAGGGCAAGATTTCACCCTGAAATTGCATACATGATTTAGCAGAGAGGTAGCAAAAGTGTGTTCAATGGGCTGCATGTGGCCCCTGGTGTTGATTTTTCCAGCCCTTGAAAACTCTGGATCCCTCCCAGCTGGGAGCTCTGGCAGCAGTAGTACAGTAGGACCCCCCATATCCACTAGGGATTGGTTCCAGGCCCCACTGTGGATAATGAAATCTGTGGATAATAGTGAATGGCATTGAAAATAATGGGACTTCTGGTTTAAAATACCATAGAATTGACTTGGAGGACCTAGGAAATGGCTGGAGAGGACACATTTTCTAGGAAGACTCAATGGAAGCTGTGCTGAAACTGAAATTGTGGATAACTGAATCAGTGGATAATGTATCAGTGGATATGGAGGTCCTCCTGTAAAGGTAACTGCAGCTTTCTGCCAGAATTCTGCAGCTAACCAGAGCAAAACAAACAAACACACATTCTTTCTCTTAGTTTGCTGTCCTTCATTTTCCTCCCTGTCCCCTGAAAGCTTATCTGCTTCGGTGGTCCCCTCTACATGATTTAAATAATACGTATGTTGTGCGGAAGTTCACGCTTCGGTACACACGGTCATTCGGATTCACACGCATCCAAAAGAGGGGGGTGGTTTTCCACCCTGAAATACGCACATGCAGTGTTCGGGAGGGAAAGCGGATTGTGAAGAGAAATCCGTACGCCGTTCGGATGGCTGACAGGTCTGTACGGTCTGTTCGCACAGATACGAACAGGCAGGGTAATCTGATTGGCTGGCTGAGTAGAGGGGGCAGGACTAGCATGGAGGGGAATTGGGAGCGGCCGCCATGTTGGTTTCCCGGATAGCAAGAGTCCGGTAAGTGCGTGAATTTATATGTTTATTTATTTTTATTTTATATTGTAAATATGGAAAACCGACTGTCCATAAACCAGGAACATTTAAAAAAAAAAGCGGTGGGAGATTTAAAACTGCTGCTTGGCTTGCTCCCTCCAGCCAGCTTCGGGAAGAGGGAGTCATATGGAGTTTAGGGGGGTTAAAAATCATATAGCCAGTTCGTATGCATACGAATGACAGGCTGTTCGTATTTTTTGCCCCCCATATGGATTTTTTTATGATCGTATAGCCGCACCCTATTTCTCTCTGTTCCTCTTCCCGCATCTCCCTCTGCTTTTCTCTTCCTTTCTCTTTTGCTCCACAAGCATCCTTCCTCTTCCCCTTCTCCTCTTTCCAGCCACATCTCTTTGCAAGCTTCTTCCTAGGCCACCCTCCATCACAGTGCCAGCTAGTTTCTGCTTCTTCTCTCAACTTCCTTTCAAGAGCTTTCTTCAATCTTTTTCTTTCTCTCTCCTCCTTCTTGGTCTCATGCAAGCTTCTTGTTTCCTGTTTCTCTTCACATGTCTTCCATGTGTCTCTCTATTTCCCTCCTACCTCCTTCCTTTCTCTGCAAGTGCCCTCTAACTCTCACTTCCTGGTCTTTCCACTGCTTCTGCTTGTGCCTTTTCCTTTGTTAGTCACTCATAAACACTCTTTACAAGCTTCTCTGCTTCTCTTTCTCACTGCTTGACTGCATCCTTGTTTCCCTTCTTCCGCTGTCTTCTTTGCAAGCAGTGAACATAATACAGTTAATATAGACAGTGAAATAAATCCTCATAAAATCTGGGGGGAATCCCATGTTCCATCATTTGGGTAGGGAGGGGACCAAAATTTGGGAAACCTATGTAGGGAAAGCCTTTGGGGCTTTTCCTGAGTGTTTTTTTTAAATTTTAAACAAACAAACTGTGGGGGAAATGTGCATTCTCACTCGATAGGACAACCAAATTGTATCAAAGCAAATTCCAGAAGAGGACAGCTGATTGGTGAGATGTGCACGGTTGTGTGTGGGTGTGTGGAGCTTGCTAAGAAGACCACATCCATAACCTCTATGTTGGATTGTCGTCGTAGCAATTGTGCACTGAGGTGACAAAACAGCCTTTTTCCGCATTCTTTAAGCAGAAGATCACTCTATACCTTGGATTTAGTTTCTTTATTTTAAAAATTACTATTTGTGCATAGGTAAAAATTGCATACAAATGTATAATTTATGAATGGGAAAATTTGTATATGTGCATAATATAATATGCATTATATAAAATTAAAATAAAAAAAAGAAAAAGGAAAAAAAATACTATTTGATAGGGGCAAGTTGGGGTGTATAGAACCATGAATAATTCACTCGCACCCACCATCTTGATTCGCTTGCATGCCTCCGTGTAAACAGCAATTATGGATAGTTTTGTTCATCAGCAACCTTGCAAAATAAATAAATAAATAAATAAATAAATAGTTGAGACACATAAAAGCTGCTGGGAATTGGTGAAAGTTCACACCAATCCACATTTTATTCCTTCATCTAGACCAGCCCATAGGGAACATACCAAACACAAGCCTTTAATAAGAACATTTTTATTAACAATTGTCACCAGAATCCTAGATTGACAACTTTTTTTAAAAAAATTAGTTAGTTATTTATACCCCGCTCTTTAGCCACAAGGCTATCAGAGTGGCTTACAAATTGTTTTAAGCAATAGCTATTTACACATCTACACTGCATTAAAGAGTTTCCAATGTGTGTTAGCTAATTGCCCCCACAAGCTGGGTACTCATTTTACTGACCTACGAAAGGATGGAAGGCTGAGTGAACCTTGGAGCCCGCTGGAATCGAACTTGCAACGTGGTGGCTTGCAGTACTGCATTTAACCACTGCATCACCAGGGCTCCTTTTTAGTTAAGGACATGCAACTAAATAATGTCTCCTGGCTTGATGTCCTGCTCCAGTCCAGCTTGAGAGCCAGAGACCAGACTGGGCAAAGAAGGTCTGTTTAGCCTGTGATCGGGGCACAAATAGGATGTTTCCAACTTTTTTCCACTTTATGAGCGAGACTGTAACAAGGACTTGCAACAGGAGTCCTGCTTTGATGGTTGTAGCCTTCCTTGCTGGCAGGAGTGGGGTAGAAACATCTTCCTCTTTCTGCCCTGTTTCACCAGGTGAATGGATCTCCTTTGCCTGATCTGGCAGCTGGTTCTTAAGGTGGACAGAGGTAGCATTTATGTAGGTTAACAGTAAGAAAATGCAGTTTTACTGAATATAGATCAGCTTAATCCATAACTCTATGTTACAAATCCAAAACTGCAATATTGAATGCCTGTCTATAGACTTTATCAACACCCCCTCCAAAAAAGCCCATTCTTTTGCCAGCATAACTTTTTTTTTTATGCCAGCAAAAGAACACCCCATGCTGCACCTCCCTTGCCTCCCATCTAAAGAGGAAGTGAATGGAACTCTGTTCACTTCCTCATTCAAAATCCCACAAATTGTCACAAGAAGATGCTTGTATGGGAAATTAAAATAAAACAAAACAAAAACAACACACAAAAAGTTTTTTAAAAGCACATACACACACTTAAAACTTACGAGTAACCTAGGGAGGATCATAAAAAGTGTGTCACTTACCTGGTTGTCACGACCCCATTGGGAATTTTTTTTAAAAAAGTATAGACACTTCTACAAACCCATATGTGTCCCTTTGTTGCCATTCCCTATTTTAACAGGAGCCAGTATTGGCTGAGAAATCAATGCCTTTTTTTCCCCCCATGGCCTAAATCTACACAAGATTTTCATGTTCTCCAATTTTCCACATAGGAAAACTGAGACACATGTGGCTTAGCAACATCAGAGTTTGGTCAAGATAGAAAGAGATATTAACGAGGAAAACCACACAAGCTAGGAGAAACTGCAGCAGTTTCGTTTTGCCTGAGTCTATTGGGGAGCACAAGGTTCCACCTCCTCTCATCTCCCCCTGCTGAATTAACTGAGTGCAAATTACATTTGCACTTTGAATTCAGTTTGCAGCAATTCCAGTAATCTAGGACAAAGGAGGAAAGCGGGGGGAAGGTGAAGAGAAAAACTGGGGCATTTTAAAAGTAGCTGGGGAAAAAAGGCACAACAGAGAATTTATTGGAACTGTCCCTGTCAAATTGGGAGCAAATCCACTGAATCAAACGGAATTTGGAAATTTCCTTCTGTTGTCTAGATAAACAATTTATCCCATCTTGTCCCTGTCTTGGAGCTCTGCAGTCCTAATGATGCAGGGCTTTTGTCCCATTCTGCCCCTAGGCAATCCTCATGACCCCTGGGGAGGGCTGGTTTATGGGCCCTGCAGCACCTGCAGCTGCAGGGGGGGCCATCATTGTGGGGGAGTGTCATAACCCTTCTCCTGCAAAAACATTATTAATAATAATCTGAATATCCTGTACTGTGAATAAGTTAGGTTAGATTAGATTACATTGACCTGAGATAAACATATGGGGCCCTGAATATAAAGCATTTCAGGGCCCCTCAAAATTGCTTAAACTGCCCCTGTCCCTGCCACAAAGATGTGGCGAAGATGGGGTAAAGCCTGCTACACTGCTTTAAAAAAAAAAAATCCTGTGAAAAACTGCTCCAGTCAGGAAAAAAAAATGGATTTGGCCCCAAATGACCACAGGAGCCCATTCCAGCATGCCCATTGCTGCAGCTGCTGTTGCTCTCCTGGAGCCAGGAGCCTGGAGCCAGGCTGGTCACATGCAGGGGGCATTGCTCAAGTGCTGGATCCAGAGAGTGGGATGTGGGCAGAAGCTGCAGCAGCTGCAGCAATTGGAGTGGTGTGCCAGTCTGGACTTCTTCCCATTCTGTGCCAGTAACAGGGGAGGAATGGGCCTGATCCGCAGGCAGGATATGCTGACAGGGAGCCAGCATATTATGGCCTGTGTGGAGGAGCCTTTTGCCTCATTAAGTCTATGATAGTTGGAACTAAAAACCAGAATTAAGCCAGTGAGGTGCAGTTATGATTTTTTTTCATCTGAATTTGTCACAAGATGTTAAATGAATTCAGCCCTTGGTATTTTTCCTTGATTGAAAACAAGCCCTTTGCAGATGAAAGGTTTGAAACAAGTGGTGCAGTCATCATAGCAAGTGATTTATGACTTCCAGAATAAAACATACCAAACCAAAACTACAAGCTACATCTATGGAAACATTCTATTTGATTTCTAACTCTTCAAAGGGACACAGGAAACCATGTGAAATAAAATTGGGAAAAAAACTATAGAGCCATTTTACATCAGTCCCTCTGGATAGTCTCTGGCTGGTGAGAAGGAGGAAAAAGAAAATAAATTTGCCTCTTTATGGATGTGATTGTATGAAACATATCAAAGAGTATTAAATGTAGTGAATTTGATGCACTTTTCCTTGATTGCTGAAAAACTCATGTTCCTCAGTTTCCTAATCCTGTGTGAGTCAAGAGAAACAAAAACAGCCAGATTTTGGCATGTGTGTTAATGCATCTTTTAACTGCAACAAAACTCAAACCTTGTTTTTTCTGCTATTTGCTAATACATAAACTGAACTTAGGACTTTATCAGACTACCCTCCTAAACATGCTCTTTTTCTGGCATAAGTTTTGCTGCTTTTTATGCTGGGAAAAGAACTCCCCATACAACACTTACCTTCCATCCCAGCAAAAGCCTTCCCCAGCAATGAACGAGGAGTGAACAGAGCTCCGTTCATTTCCTTGTCTGAAATCCCATGGATTCTCGCAAGAATACCTAGCATGGGTAATTCAAAAAGAAAACCAAAAATAACACTCAAAAAGTAAAAGAAATCACACAAACACACTTTTAAAATGTCCAAGTAAACCAGGGAGGGTCACAAAAAGAGTGTGACCACCTGGATGTTGCGATCTCACCTCTGGTCAGCCATTCATGCTGTATTCATGTGAGTACAATGTTGTGCAGATTCGAACACCAGTAATGCCAGCACAAAAGCACCACAGGGGATCAATTGATGATAAAATAAGATGGAATTTAAACTGGATATGGTCACGAAAGGGTGATGTCATCTGGTATGCATGCCCATTTACAATCATTAGGCATCCTAAAGATGCCATATTTACATGGTCTGATAAAGTCCTATGATTCAAAATAGAGATGTAGAATGTCCTTAAAGAAAAATCTCTGTATTATTTTTTAGCTGAATTAACATTGAACTTGCAAAGAAAAGACCATTTTATGAGCTCTGTCAACATGGATGTAACATTTCTCTATATAGTTTACAGCAATCATGGATCAGTGGCTGCATGCCACAAAGTGTGTTCCTGAGCCAAGTTGAATTGCTCGGAATAATAGGTGGCTGGTCCTGAAATGTCCCTAAATTGATCATCCATATGGACATTTGGAGGAAAAGCATAGTGAATTACTCATATGTCCCTCTGACAAATAAGTGCTTCCTAGCCCATATGTTTACAATTATTTGTGTGTATGTGCCTTCTACTTGCCTGTTGACTTATGGTAAGCCCATGGATTTCATAATGTTCTCCCAGGCAAGGAATACACAAAGGTGGGCTTTCCCTATGAAATATAGGCTACAACACGTGATGTTGATTGGCAGTCTTCCATCCAAGTACTAATGAGAGCTGACCCTGCTTAGCTTCCAGGATCATATGTGATCTGGTGCCTTTAGGGTATTTAGGCCTTTAAAAAAAAAACAAAAAACAAACAAACCTGTTTCTTCATGGGTGCTGCCCCTCTCCAATTGAGAAACAGGAAAAGAAGAAGAGTGGATATGGCAATTCTATACTTGCTCAGGTTCGCTACCACACTTTTTCAGGGATATGTAGCTCTGACCCCTTTGATACCCTTTTTGTCCTAAAGGTTTTATTGAGAACAACCTATGATAGTCTAAAACTAGGAGGAAGAGAGAAAACTGTCAGATATCAGTGAGCTCAAAAGCTAGTGCGTACAGCTTAGGTACCCTAGTCTAAACAGGACTTCAGCCAGGCAAAGGTGTTTATATTGTAAGGGGACAAGGGAGAATAAAGGAAAATCAGGACTGTCCATAATGTTATGCAAAGTGAGAAATCAAGTTCAGATAGCAGGTGCTGCAAAGCACATAATGTATAAGTAGTTCCATGAGCCATATTATCTGCTATGTGCCTTCTAAGCAAGGGTTCAGCAGGGGATGTTATGCTGGGGAGGTTTAAATCACCATTGTTGAAATAAAATTGGGCTGGTGGGCTCCAGTAGCAAAAATAAACACACACACATACACACATACAAACAGCTGCCCTCACAAACACTAGTGCATGAAGTCATTGTTAGAGAATACAAGTTTGAGGACGTTTTCAGATGGTACTTACCATGCTAGGAAGTCTCACGATAGGCACGGCACTATCGCACGGCAGGGGGTCCATTTCAGACGCTGCTGTCCCTCTTCCAAAATCATCTGTTTCATTTCCATGAAAGATTGGAAGCGACCGTGCCATATTTTAATCACAGGCAACTTCCATGAATAAAATCTGGCAAAATATGGCACGGTCGCTTCCAATCCTTCACGGAAGTGAAACAGATGATTTTGGAAGAGGGACGGCGGTGTCTGAAACGGACCCCCTGCCATGCTATAGTGCCGTGCCTCTAGCAAGACCTCCTAGCACGGTAAGTACTGTCTGAAAAAGTCCTGAGTGTTCTTTTTTTAAAAAAATAAAAAAGATGATGATGAGCAGAAAGGTAAAATGAATTGACTCTGGAATGAGAAGAGAGAAACGATGGTCTTGTTCTTGTTCTGTACTTTCAAGTAGTTAAATCTATCATGGGGTTTTCTTGGCAAAAAATATTCAGAAGAGGTTTGCCTTTGCCTTCCTCTGAGGCTGAGAGAGTGTTACTTGCCCAAGATCACTCAGTGGGTTTCCATGGCTGAGTGGGAATCCAAACACTGGTCTCTAAAGTTGTGTTAAGCACAGCTTATACCCAACTTCCAAATACCCCTATTTTTACAGGCCTCAGAAACTGGCAGAATTTTGGTTCATTAATGTGGCCTTCCACAAGAGAATAGACAGGATGGTCTCAAAAGGTCATCTATGTCTTATCCTGGGAAGCCTAAAGGCTAAAAGCCAAGCAGACAATGGATGGTATGAAACCTTTGTATTTGCTAATTATGAAATTTCCTTCGCTCAAATCCCAACCTTAAAGACAAGTTGCTCAAGCTGTTAAAATCCAATCACTGGACATTAAGAAAAACATTAGCATCTTCCTCACCTTTTGTCAAGACCAGGAAACTCATTGTGCAATCCATGAAGGCTCATGGAACCTATTGTTTCAACCCATGAAGCAACCAATCCCCTCAGGTGTATTTGGAGGTATAAATATCAACCCCAAAATATCCCTCATTGTGCAGTCAGTAATGGGGGGAACCCTTATCACTCTGTGTTAGCCCACCTAGTTTCTTCCATCCACTCTGCCAGATTGACTACAGGACAGATCTGTATCACCCCAACAAAATCCTCTTGCTACCTCCTATCCCAAGTTTTCCTACTGCTTTTCCTATAGCCTTGTGTGAATGCTTTTTCTGGGTGAATGTGTGTGTGTTTAGTGTTATTTTTGAACTCTTTAATAAAAAAACAATACTTAATTTTGCACGTGTGTGTATTCCATCCAGACTAGTACTGGTAGACACAGGTTTGCAAGATTCCCTGGTTACCCCTTCTTTGCATAGCTAAAAGTCAAGTTGCTGCTAATTTCTCCAACATATTAGAAACCTGATATTTTCTTGGAATTTTCCAAGGAGCATTTTGGGTAACAGTTGTAGTCCACCACTCAAACCACTACACCACCTATCCCTAACATGCTGATATGATATTTCAGGGAGAATCCTGTGCAATTGGTCAAATATAGGTGAAGAAAAATAAAGGATTGTAGATGGCACTGGGGCTTTCTAAGCCACTCTCTTCTCTGATCCAATAGAGGTCTTTAGGATGGCAACTGATCCTGACATTCAAGGAAGTATGTGAAAATCTGTTACTACCCATTGTTTTTCATAATTTCACCAACATTCCCCTCCCAACCCAGTTTCATGTCAGGTTGTGTCCGTGTGTTTGTGTCTTCGAGTTTCCTATTGACTTGAAGCAACACCATACATTTCATGGGGTTTTCTTCAGCAAGGGATACTTAGAGGTCGTTTGCCAGTTCCTTCCTCTGAAATATAGGAGTTTATCAGACAGGAACACAAAAAGTGTTCCTGTCCGACAATCTCCAATCCCATTCCTGTCCTGGAACAATAACCCTCCCTATCACACTTACCTTCTCTTCCATGGACAGGCAGCCCATTCACTTCCTGGAATAAATCCCGTCTGTTCTCGCGAGAAGGCATGAGTGTGGGAAATTCAAAAATAAAAAGTAAAATAACACTCAAAAAGTTACACCAAGCACAGAAACACACGTTAAATATTACAAGTAAGCTGGGGAGGATCATTATAAGAGTGTGACTTACCTGGATGTCACAATCTCACCTGAAAGTGTTTTGGCAGGACTGCGTTCACATGAGTTAAATGGCCCGAGGTTTCATATGCTGGCAATGCTGGCACCAAAACAGGATGACCAATCTATTGACAGCTAGGCCTGTCAATAATAAGAAACACCATAATGTCATTAGCAGAATGCAATAGGACGTCCTTTTGCATTCTCTGGCATCATTATGGCACCACATTAGCCATTTCTGATCATATCCATAGCCTACAGAACCTGGTATGTGTTTGTGGTCTCTCATCCAAGTACTAACCAGGGATGATCCTACTTAATTTCCAAGAACATATGGGATCTGGTGCCTTTAGGGCATTTAGGCAGGCTTACAAGACTTCTATTCTCCTCCTTTCTGAATGGAAATTTGTGTGCATTTTATGTTTATTTTTTAATGTATATATTTTGTACAATTTTTGTCAATTAATTTTAATGTAATTTCCCATTGACTAATAGTGCACATCTTTTCAAATACATTCGTCATCATGCACATATTTCAAATGTATGTATGAATGTATGTTTTCTTTGGTGAAGTACAATCTATCAATGCATAGTTGCCAAGGTAAAATGAATTTTGTCTCACTGCCAATTTGAAGAGGTGCAAAATTAATGTTTAATAGGGAAATCTGAACCCTGTGCATTTATTTTCCATCTCTTGAACCAAGAACCTTTGAGTAAACACTGAACACTTGTCAGCAGAACACTAGTATAGACAGCAAGATGGAGGTATTGAGCCAAACTGAAGGTGACTTGACAACAAGTAAAACACACAATGAGCCCTTTGAATGTATGAGATATGCTGGATCATTCACCACAGGGATACCATGTTCAGTGTTATCCCTATAGTAACCAGCACACATAGTATCCTGGCTCATAATTTCTCTCTTTCATATCAGTCACGGCTGGTAAAAAAAATCAAGGTTTCACCATATTTCTTCCAGTCTTCAATCCCTCTGAACCATTCACATCATTTTCTAACTGCCACTCATGTCAGCAGGAACTCTAGAAGTTTAATTGGCCAGAAGCAGCAGGAAGCAAAATATCGACAGCTAAGAAAGCAGGGGCAACTGTTACCATCTGCTCTAGTGTCATAAGAATACACCCTCAGAGAGATAAGAAATATTTTTTTTTCTGACAAATGTATTTTTAAAGGCAGTTTTATGAAGCTGCTCAGTGGTTTAGAACATTATATTAATTCTTTGGAGAGCTAGACTAGTCGGTAGAGAACAAGTGAAGCTATCAAATATGTGTCATAGATGTATTCATTATACAACGTGGCAATTGATTGCTTTGGTGCCCCCCCCATTTTGTCATAGCACCAAAACAATAGCATCTGCTTGGACCAGGGGCCAAATACCAGTAAAAGTAAGGGGAAATAAGCTGATCATATCTACCGAGATGCCCTAATCTGTCCACACTTCTCTGGATTTTAGGTTCTTCCAGAAGTCAGAATGACATTGGATCCTTGTGGCTGGGCCTCTGTCCAGCATTCCTACTGAGCTCCTCCCCCTGCCCACTTAAAGCAGACAAATATTCAATTTCTTCTAGAATCTTATCATTTCATTTCCTGTTCCCTCCTTAGGACTCATCTCTATTGTCTTGGAAAGCATTGAACACCATTTTAGCTGGCTGGCTTTAAACACTCTTTTTATATCTGCAGCAGCAGTCCCTGGAGCTCAGCATACAGGAGTGAGGTGAATGGGAGAGAGGCCAACAGGGGTGTTTGTTGTGGGTGTGTGGAAGAGACAGTATTAGGTGAGCTTGTGACTGTTGAATTAAACTTATCCAGCCCCAGCGAATTTGTTGGGCTATGCTGGTGTAGTACCTTGGGTCAAGGCTGTTTGTGTGGGCTGAGTGTAGGCTTGCCTGGGGAGAGTCATTAGCATTTGTTTGTTGATTTGCTTGTATTGAGAGGAAGTGAGTCAGACTGTTGAGAGGAAGTGGGTGAGAGGCAGAGGGAGGAGCTAGCAGCCAGTAGCTCTCTCTCCAGTCCCTGGAGCTCAGTGTACAGGATAGAGGTAAACAGGAGAGAGGCAAACCGGGATGTTTAGTAGGGGATATTGAGGGGAAGGCCCAGAGTTCTGTTCTAGTGCCTACTTCATAGTATTTTATATGGACAGTGAGGGAACTGCTGCAGTCACCTGCAACAGCTGTGGTATGCTTGTCTTCTTGCCTGTGGATGTGCAGAGCTGCACCTTCAGCAAGTGCAAGTTGGTTGTGTTTTTGGAAGAGAAGGCCCAGTAACTTGAGGCCTGATTAGCCACTCTACAGCATATTAGGGAGCAGGGATGGGGTTTTTTTAGACAGAGCAGAGCAGAAGGTCCTGGTGCATGAATACAAGGGGATGTATCTCTGGAGGAGGTTAGTTCTGATACACAGGGGATCAATGTTTGGAAGAATGAGACCCATAGAAGTGGAAATAGCAGGGACCATTCTATGAGTTGGCACTACAGAACCATTTTGGAGCTCTCTCCCTTGTCTATGATGACAAGGAATGGGAAGAAGAGCAGCAGGGCCAGACCTCAGAGAATGTGCATGAAACCTTGGACAGTTCAGCACACAGATTGCCCTCTGCCAATCCTTGGAAAAGGTGTGTGCTGGTGGGAGGAGACTCTTTGATGAGGGGTACAGAATCAGTAGTTTGTGGGCCTGATAAGATGTCTCAAGAGGTGTGCTGTCTTCCTGGGACAAAAATCCACAATGTAATGGAGATGCTGATAAGGCTTGTGAAGCCTACTGACAGTTATCCCTTCATTTTGGTCCATGTGGGAATCAATGATACTGCAGAGAATATCCTTAAGAATATCAAAAGGGATTATGAGGCTGTGGATAGGAAGCTGAAGGACTTGGATGCACAGGTAGTCATTTTGTCTATCCTTCCAGTGGAAGGACATGGCCCAGGAAGGAAGAGAAAGATAGTGGAGGTGAACAACTGGCTGCAAAGATGGTGTCGCTGGGAACAATTTGGCTTCCTGGACCATGGGGTGTGGTTTCATGGAGGTGGACTACTAGCAAGGGGTGGGTTGCACCTCACAGAAGTTGGCAGGAATGTTTTTGTTAAGACTCTGAAAGATTTTATCAGGAGGGCTTTAAACTGAGTTGTGTGGGGGAGGGAGACAGTATTCTTGAGGGCAGGAGTTTATCAAGGGCTGAAGATAATAGCCCAATGTTATACAGAGAACAAGACAAATGGTACAAGAACCCACCAGTGGGAGGAAAAATCCTTTAAAAGGCACATAGGGGGAATGACCCATGGTCTTAGATGTCTCCATACTAATGCATAGAGCATGGGAAATAAACACAAACTTGAACTCTTAGCACAGCAAAGCAAATATGATGTAATAGACATCACTGAAACCTGGTGGGATGAGTCTCATGATTGGAATGTAGTAACAGTGGGGTATATCCTATTTCAGAGAAATAGACCAAACAGGATAGGCAGTAGAGAAGCATTATATGTTAAGGATGTGTACACCTGTGAACAGATCCATGACTTAGGACTTTTTTGGACATTAAAAATACAACGCTAGCACCCTCGCCACGTTGCAAGGCTGCAGGGCGTCCCATTCGGATGATGCCCGTCCCTGCCGGTACTGTTGCAGTATCGCAGGGACATTTGAGCGTTATATTTAGCCAATTTTTACTCACGAAAGTTGATTGTGAGTAAAAATCGGCTAAATATAACACTCAGGTGTCTAAAGAAACCAGTATGAATGTCTAAAGAACTTCCAACTGAGCTAAGAATTAAAAGGAACATGTACAAGAAATGGAAAAGAGGAGAAATCACCAAAGAAGAATTCAAACAATTAGCCACCTCGTGTAAGGGGAAAATCAGAAAAGCAAAAGCACAGATGGAGCTCAGGCTTCCTAGAGAGGTTAAAAAAAATGGCTTTTTTTTGATATGTCCATAGCAAAAGAAAGAACAAGGAACTGGTAGGGTTACTGTGTGGAGAAGATGACAAAATGCTAATGGGACAGAGAAAAGGCAGAGCTACTCAACATCTTCTTTTTCTTGGTCTTCTTCCAAAAGAAGAAAAGTGCTCAACCTGGAGAAAATGGAGCATAAAATGCAGTAGGAGAAATGTAGCATAGAATAGGTAAAGAGGTTGTTCAGAAATACCTGGCCAGCATAAATGAATTCAAGTCTCTAGGGCCAGTTGAACTACATCCAAGGGTACTAAAACAATTGGCAGAAGCAATATCAGAACCACTGGCAATAATCTTTAAGAAATCCTGGAGAACAGGAGAGGTCTCAGCAGACAGAAAGAGGGCAAATGTTGTGCCCATCTTTAAAAAGGAAAAAAGAAGAAGGAGGAGGAGGAGGAGGAAGAGAAGGAGAAGGAGAAGATCCAAATAATTATTGCCCAGTCAGCCTGACATCAATACTAGGGAAGGTTCTGGACCAGATCATTGAACAGGTTGTAAGGACTTAGAAAGGAATGTTGTGATCAATATGGATTTTTGAAAAACCAGTCATGCCAGACTAACCTTATCTCTTTTATTGGTAAAGTTACATATTTGGTAGATGAAGGGAATACTGTGGATGTAGTGTATATTGATTTCAGTAAGCCCTTTGACTAAGTCCCCCATGATATTCTTGTAAAAAAAAAAAAAGCTAGTAACATGCGGGGTAGACAATGCAACTGTTAGGTGGATTTGTAGTTGGTTAATGGGCTGAATCTAGAGGGTAGTCACCAATGGCTCCTCGTCATCCTAGAATGAAGTGAATAGTGGGATGCCACAGGGTTCTGTCCTGGGCACAGTGCTATTCAACATCTTTATCAATGACTTGGATGAGGGATTAGAGGGTATGCTTATCAAGTTTGCAGATGACACCAAATTAGGAAGGGTATCTAACAGCCCAGAGGATAGGATCAGAATTCAAAATGACCTTAACACATTAGAAAGCTGGGACAAAACTAACCAAACGAATTTCAACAGGGAGAAATGTAGGATACTACACTTGGGCAGTAAAAATGAAATGGAAAGATATAGGATGGGTGACACATGGCTTGATGGCAGTACCTGTGAAAGGAATCTAGGAGTTTTAGTGGACCACAAACTGAACATTAGTCAGCAGTGTGACATGGCAGCTAAGAAGGCCAATGTGATTCTAGTCTGTATCAATAGGAGTATAGTGCTAGATCAAGGGAAGTAATAGTGGCACTCTATTATGCTTTAGTCAGACCTCACTTGCTATACTGTGTCCAGTTCTGGGCACCACAATTCCAGAAGGATATGGACAAACTGGAATGTGTCCAGAGCAGGGTGACCAAAATGGTAGGAGGTCTGGAAGCCATGGCCTATGTAAATCAACTTAGGGAGCTGGGTACATTTAGCCTGGGGAAGAGAAGGTTAAGAGGGGACATGATAGCTGTGTTTAAATATTTGAAGGGAGTTCATACTGACGATGGAGCAAGCTTGTTTTCTGCAGCTCCAGAGAACAGGACACAGAGCAATGGACTCAAACTACAGGAAAAGAGATTTCACCTAAACATTTGGAAGAACTTTCTAACAGTAAGAGCTGTTCAGCAGTGGAATGCACTGCCACGGAGTGTAGTTGAGTTTCCTTCTTTGGAGGTCTTAAAACAGAGGCTGGATGGCCATCTGTTGGGAATGATTTGATTGTTTATCCCTTCATGGCAGGCGGTTGGACTGGATGGCAAGAAGTGGTTTTATGACAACCTCACATTGTAGAACTGGAGGGGATTCAGAGGGATATTTTCTGGGAATTTAGATTGTGTAGGTCACTTGATTGTTTAGGATGTGTGACTCACTGCCAAGGGGCCCAAGACAGAATTAGCACATACCTCCTTAATAGGTGTGTTTTCTAAGGGTTTCTGCTTAATTCTAGCTTGGATTTGTTTACTAAAATATTTCTAAGACACCTTCTCAGGTCCTCCATCTGATTTCACTTTGGATCACCCCAGTCTACCTGACCCCTTCAAAGTGTCCAATATTGCCAATTATGAGATATTATAGGAATGGGGCAGTAGGGCATGGTAACAGGGGTGAGCAAAAACCCTATTTTCTGTGTAACAAATGGATTTCATGTGCAGAAACAGGTTTGTTGCACACATACATAACCCCCCCATACACACACCTTTTTTTTCTCTGCAGAATGATTCCTCTGCAACACTTCAGGATGCTCAAATATGGGAAGAATATTGCAAAGGAATCCTCATTTTCTCCTGCATCAGAGGAAAATACCATGATTATTCATCATCTCACAAAAGGATGAAATAATCAAGGATGCACTTCCCTGGTGTGCACGTGATATGAAGCACTATGTGCCTTCTAGTACATTCAAAATTGGGAAAATGTACCTTTTATTAATGTAATCTGGTAACTGTGCAATTGCTTTACTTCATATGAAAAGTGGGTTGAAAAACTCTTGTGGTTTTCATTCATACTAAAAATGTTCATTTGTTTGGTCTCTGTAAGGTGTGTATATGCCACTCTGACTGCTGTATATAGTTCTACTTGTGTAGAGCCCTCCGTACTGTTGTATAGGTATATGTAATGCTGGTTATTTTCTACTAGTTCTGTAGGAGAGGGGGTTTGTGTTGTGATCATATTCATGTTGGCTTAGGAGTCACAGACTCCAAAGTCCCCATGTTTCCCCAACAGGTATTTAAAAAAGGTCCAGGAACCTTAGAAATTGCGTAGTTAATTTTTCTCCCATTGATTTTAGGATAAGGGGAAAATGTTGCAAGGGCAGTGACAAAAAGGACTGTTTGCATGGACAGTGTCCTTGCCTTCCACTTGGGCCACTTCAAAATAGGAGGTCATACGTCAAAGGGAACGCTTGCCCCTGACACATTGTGGAGTGGGGATTCTCATGTCAGATATTGGAGAAAGTCTCATGGGACTACATATCTCATGAGACTTCACAAGAGATCTGGCATGCCCATTGTTGGCTGGGCCTTCAGCATGAGCTACCCTCCCACCCTATGCTGCATCATGCTTCTTAGCAAATTCCCAGGCTGCAGCTGGTCAGCTTTGGGGCCCAGGAAGGAATTTTTTACTATGTTATTGTAGCTTTTTTTCCCCCCTTTCCTGAGGATTCTCCCTAATTCTTGTGGGACTTTTTTATTTTTATTTTATTCTTTGTCCTTCACTTTTCTGCTCTGTAACAAGTGTCCTGATGCTCTTGCTGCTCTGTCACAACTGGTGGATATAGAAGTGAAGAGGGGACATTAGACATGAGTTAAAGTGGGAGTGTTACCCAAAATGCTCCTTGGAAAATTCCAAGAAAACATCGAGTTTCTAATATGTTGGGGAAATTAGCAGCAACTTGGCTTTAGCTATGTGAAAGGGGGTAATAAGGGGACCTTGAAACCAATGTCTACCGGTAATAATCTGGATGGAATACATACACATTTAAAATTAAGTATGGTTTTTATTAAGAAGTTCAAAAATAACACCAAACACACACACACGTTCACCCAGAAAAAGCAGTCACACAAGGCTATAGAAAGAAACAGTAGGAAAGCTTGGGATAGAGGGTTGCAAGAGGGTTTTGCTGAGGGAATACAACCTATCCTGTAGTCTGTCTGGCAGAGTGGATGGAGAAGCTGGATGTGGCTAACACAGAGTAACAGAGTTTCCCCATATTACTGACTGTGCACAAATGTGCATATTTTGGGGGGTGATATTTACACCTGACGGAATTGCTTGCTTCATGGGTTGAAACAATGAATTCCATGAGCCTTCATGGATTGCACAATAAGTTTCCTGGTTTTTACAAAAGGTGTAGAAAATGCTAAATGTGTTTCTTAATGTCCAGTGATTGGATTTTAACAGCTTTGAGCAACTTCTTTAAGGTTGGGAGCTGAGGAGAGAAAATTTCACAATCAGCAAATACAAAAGGGTTTCTCTATATCCATTATCTTCCCATTTAGGTGGAATGTGTCTTCTTTTGGCCTTGCAACCCCAGGCCGCCTTTGGGTAAGACAGGGCCCTCAAATGACCTTTTGAGACCATCCTGTCTTTTTCCCTTTGTAAAATGCCACATTAATGAACCAAACTTGGCTAGTTTCTGAGGCCTGTAAACATGGGGTGCAGCCAATGCTAACATTCCAGGAATGGGGTGCCTTGGAAGTGGGGTGCAAGCTTGTGCTTACATGAGAGGGAAGCCCTGGGATAGCTAGATGGATGAAAAGGGGGGACCTGCAATCTGAACAGATGCAGGTGACCTCACCTCCAATAGACCATTTGGACCCATTCCAGGGATTGGCTCTTATAGGAAGCCCTGCTAGGTATTTACCAGATTTTTACAGCTTGCTGCTACACTTGAACATTTGCTGGTCTGGAAACCATCAGGCCCTATGTCCCTTCAACCTTATTTTGCCTACACATTGTTTACCCAAGGAAGATATTAGTTATAAATGTAGCTGATTTGTAATCACAGTATTTGCATTAAAAATTGTGGCCATCCCATTTAACACATAACATGGTGTATGGCCTCTCTGTCTTGGTGCAAGAGTTTCAGCATGGATAGTCACCACACTCCCATCTCTATTGAATCAATCTGTTTCTTAGCAAAAGACATTGATGGACACTAGATTTGTAGGAAAGGCCAAAGGTGAGGATGAGTTCAAAGTGCTAGAAATAGAAATAGATTCCTTTGGGTTCTTAATTCATTTGAAGACACAGCTAGTATTTTCACACCTACACCAATTGTGAACACTTACAATCATGCTGTTGAAGAAAATGAAAAATGAAACTTTCAGGATTTCTGTAGGCACAATTATACTTGCCCTGTTTCATTGTTTACAGTGATCATCTTCATTTGACTTCTTTTGTCCACCACCTATAGTGGATAATATGTTGGTAATATATTTGTATTTTGCCGCAGGAGAAAATAGCTATACTAATATCATCACCAACAAAAGTATTTTCATGACATGTTTTTGATATATGTCACTTGATGAAGCCTTTATCTTTTTCATCACAATAAGGTTAAATGGTACTTCCCCTTACAAGAAATTAGAATCTTTTCCCCCAATAGTGCCTTTTCTTTATAGATTTTAAGTGTTATTGTTAAGTAATATATTTTAAATTTTCAAATACCTGAATAGTATTACATTAATATGAAGGCTTTCGCGGCTGGCATCTATTGGTTTTTCATGGTGTTTTTTTTGTTTTTTTTTGTTTTTCCTCCCCAGGCTGAAAGGATGTGTTCTGGAAGAGTTTATTTCTGACATTTTGCTGGAATCTGTGGTTGGCATCATCAGAGAATGGTCACATAGTGGTGTGTGGAGTTTATATTCTGTGAGTCCCTGTTGGAAAGGACATGTAAATTTGTGTATTTGAATGACAAGTTCCTAGGCTGGGAGGATATGCAAGGAGGATTAGTGTCTCTTTGGCTAATGGTCCATTTTCTGCTTGAAATCCCCGTGTCCCTGGGTGAAGTCCCTTTGCATGTGTTGAGTTTTTTATCACAGCCTGTTCAAACATTGCCTCACCAGAACCTACTTCCAGTGGGATAACAAATTCTACAGACAGATAGATGGGGTTGCCATGGGCAGGTACGTGGAACATTTTGAAAAGCAAGCCCTGGAAACAGCACCAAAAAAGCCCACAACATGGTTCCAATAAGTGGATGACACTTTCACCATTTGGAAACACAAACAAGATTTGGCCGCATTTCTGAACCACCTGAACAACATCCACCTGAACATCCAATTCACTACGACAAATGTCGTAGTCATCTGCAAACCAAACCAATGGTTGGGCCACAAAACCCACACACATGGACAGATACCTCCACAAGAACTCCTATCATCACCCAGGACTAAAAAGAAGCACAATAAAAACACTGGAAGAAAGCACAAAAAGGATCTGCAAATCCTATTACCTGAAGGATGAACTGAAGCACCTAAACTGGGCTCTACAGGCTAATGGTTACTCCAGATCAGACATCATAAGAGCAGCCACACCCTCAGAAAATCACAGGAATGACGAAAAGCAGCCACCCAAAGGGAAGGAATTTTTACCATACATCAAAGGAGTCACAGACAGAATAGGGAAACTAATGAGGAAACACAACCTCCAAACAATCTACAGATCAACCAAGAAAATCCAAGAAACGCTACACTCAGCAAAGGACAAAAGAAACCCTCTCACAGCTGCAGGAGTTTACCGCATACCATGCAGCTGTGGACAAGTTTACATAGGGACCACTAAACACAGTGTGTAAACACGAATCAAGGAACATGAGAGACACTGCAGACTGGGCCAGCAAGAAAAATCAGTAGTAGCAGAACATGTTATAAACCAACCTGAACACAAAATGTTATTTAAAAATACTGAAATTCTGGACCAAGCCAACAACTATCATGTCAGAATGCACAGAGAAGCTATTGTAATCCATAGACACATGTTCATCTTCAACAGGAAAGAAGAAACCCTTAAGGTAAACAAAGTTTTGCTACTAGTCCTGAAAAACACCAAAATCAAAACTCAACACATGCAAATGAACTTCTCCCAGGGACAGGGGGATTTCTAGTAGACAATGGCCCATTAGCCAAACAGACACTAATCCTCCTTGCATATCCTCCCACCTTAGGAACTAACCATTCAAATACACACATTTATATATCCTTTCCAACATGGACTCATAGTATATAAATCCCTCACACCCCTACACCACCATTCTCTGAAGATGCCAGCCACAGATGCAGCTGAAACATCAGGAATAAACTCTTCCAGAACACAGCCTCACAGCCTGGGGGGGGGGGAACACAAAAAAACATATTGCATTAATATTTTAGTGTTTTTATTTAAAGAACATTTGCAGAGTTATCTCATTATATCTTTTCAGTTGATTTTATTCATTTTTATCTGGCTGAAAAAAATGCTATGCACGTGGCCCTCCAAATTCTTGGAATTTGGGAGCACAGGACCCCTGCAAAAGAGGAACCATGAATAAATAAATAAAAGTCCTAGTAGGGTGAGAAGTATTCCCAGGACAGCAGCAGAGGTGATGGCAAGCCCC
The DNA here is from genome assembly GCA_030847615.1 of Gambelia wislizenii. Classification (NCBI taxonomy): domain Eukaryota; kingdom Metazoa; phylum Chordata; class Lepidosauria; order Squamata; family Crotaphytidae; genus Gambelia; species Gambelia wislizenii. The sequence continues at coordinate 187,534,726 of JAUMIR010000003.1, read as the reverse complement.
AGAAACAGGGTGTGCATTCTTCATGCCCCCCCTTCCAATTTTCATGCTGCCCACCCACTCCTACCTTTGGAATGAATGAGCTCATTAGATTTTGTGCAAAATGCAATGACCATGATTTTATATACTTTTAATGTTGTGTGAATATACACTAGGATAGTTATGCTGGGCCTCAAAGTTGTATAACTGGCTGCACAATGGGCACCAAGACTGTGATCTCATCCATAGTCAAATAGTTTGCCACCCACATCAAGAATAAGATAGAGACAGCTCTGTGTGTGTTTGTGAAAGGTACTGCAAGAAGGGGGCTTAATATCTGCATATATACTTATGCAAACTGACCAAGTGCAACGGCTTGTGCAATTATTTTTGTAATCATGTAGTCACTTATCAGGGTTCCAGCCAACGCAGAATATTTTTTTTTCTTATTCATGAGTGAAAATTCTCACAGTAGTTGGCAGTTTTCAAGTATGATATATTCAGCACACATTAAACAAACTGGGTGATAAAGTGCAGCCTTGCCAGACTCCATTGCCAAGTGGAAACCATTCAGTTTCTCTGTATTCTGTCCTAACAGTAGTCTCCTGCCCAAAATAAAGGTTATGCATCAGGGCAATCAAATGTGGCACACCCATTTCTTCAAGAGCAATTCATCATTTTTTTCATGATCTGTAAAATCTAAGGCTTTGCTATACTCTATAAACCACAGACTAATTTTCTTTTGACATTAATAGGTGCACTCTATTATCCAACCTATGTTGGCAGTATTATACCTCGTGCCTCTTCCTTTCCACAACCCAGCCTGGACAGCTGATATTTCTCAATCCATATGTAGTAAACATCTTTGTTGTACAGTTTTGAGCATCACTTTCTTGCATGGGGAGTTAATGGTCCTGCAGTTGGTACAATCCCTGTTGTCCTCTTTCTTGGGGATTGGATTATATATTGAATGTTTCAAAACTGTGGACCATTGTTTTGTTTTCCATATTTGTTGACAGAGTTTAGTTAGAACTAGAGTAGAATCTGTCTCTGTAGATTGAAGCAGCTCTGCTCCAGAGATCATATCTGAAACTGAAATAGTTTCAGATATGGACTCTATTTGGATAGTCTCCAATTCGGCCAAATCTATCTCTGGCTTTTCTTTGCAAATGAAGATTCAGGAAGGACTCATCCTGTGCTTTCTGCAAGCACGCTGATGACTAAAAAGGTCAATGCGAGACAAACAAGTCGGGTTGCAGAAAGTACAGCAGAAGGTCTCCTTTGGTGAAGTTTCCATGTTGTGACTCTGCGTTGTCATTTCTCTTCAAGACTTCTTCGGTGTGAGTTCTCAAATGAGGCTGCAGCATTGTGGATAGTGCATCTCCATGACTCCTGAAGTGAGGCCAGGGTGGACCATTGTTGGTGATCAATTTGGCCAAACCTGAGTGGTTGCTACAGGGAGTCCCTGTATCGCTTTTTTGAAGCACCCCTCTTACGCTGACCCTTGGTGAGTTCACGGTAGAGTACTATTTTTTGGGAGGCAGTGGTCCTCCATCCTAGTAACGTGCCCTGCCCAGCACAGCTGTGTTCTCAATATCATGGCCTCAATGCTGGTGATCCCTGCTTGCTCAAGGACAGCAACATTCATCACATAGTCAGTCCAGTGTATATTTAGGATTGTACACAGCGTATACAGCGCTGATGAAAGTGTTTGAGGAGTTGTAAGTGGTGGCGATAGGTGACCCATGTTTCAGACCCATAAAGGAGAATAGACAGTACAGTGGCTCTATACACATTGATTTGTGTGCTTCGCCTCCGATGTTTATTACTCCAAACTCTTTTGTAAGGTCTTCCAAATGTGCTATATGCCTTTGCTAATCTGTGATTGATCTCTTTGTCAATCTTGGCATTTGAGAAGATGATGCTTCCCAGGTAGGTGACCTGCTGAACAGACTTAAGCACAGATTTGCTGACGGCAATGTGGGGATGGTGGTGTTCATCCTGTGGTGCAGGCTGGTAGAGAACTTCCACTTTCTTCAGGTTGACTTCCAGCCCAAGCACCTCTGCAGCTGTTGCCAAGCAGGATGTTAGGCACCGCAGAGCTGATTCTGTGTGGGCAACAAGGGCAGCATCACCAGCAAAGAGCAGCTGACGGACTAGCTAGATTAGAGTCTTAGTGCGAACCTTCAGACAGCTTAAGTTAAACAAGCTACAATCAGTACAGTAACGTATATAAATGCCGTCTTCTTCTTCAAGCTCTGCCGTAGCTCTTTGGAGCATCATGCTGAAGAAGATTGTAAATAAAGTTGGTGCAAGAACACAAACTTGCTTCACTCCATTAGTTATAAGAAAGGGCTCTGAAAGAGCATCGCCATATCTGACATGACCGTGCTGGCCCTCGTGTAGCAAGATAATCATTTAAGGAATTTGGGGGGACATCCTAGTCTTTCCACAATCTGCCACAGACCTTTTCTACTCACAGTGTCAAAGGCTTGGTGAGGTCAACAAATGTTACATAGAGACCCTTGTTCTGCTCTCTACATTTCTCTTTCAGTTGTCTAAGCGTATATACCATATCTGTAATACTCCTATTGGCTCTGAAGCCACATTGGCTTTCAGGAAGAAGTTCTTCTGCAAGAGCAGGAACTAATCTGTTCAGGAGTATCCTTGCAAGGATTTTTCCAGCAATAGAGAGCAGTGTTATGCCTCAATAGTTTGAGCAATTGGATTTTGCTCCTTTTTTCTTGTACAGGGTGATGATGACTGCATCTCAGAGATCTGATGGCAGTTCCCCTTTCTCCCAGCAATTCTCAAGGAGTTAGTGGAATTTATCATGGAGTACATGACCTCTGTGTTTCCAAACTTCATGTGGGATTCCATCGATCCCAGCTGCCTTGCCATTTTTCATCTGCTGTATGGCCTTAAGGGTCTCTTCCAAAGTGAGAGCTATGTCCAATTCATTTTTCACCGGGTTTTGTATCATATGTTGGATAGCTGATCCTTGGACTACTCAGTTGGCACTAAAGAGACTTTGAAAATGTTCAGCCCATCGATTCAGGATGGAGGCTTTATCAGTAGTTAATGTTTGACCATCTGTACTGTATAAGGAGCTTTGGACCTGATAAGTAGGTCCAAACACTGCTTTAAGAGCTTCATAAAATCCTCTAAGATCACCCAGAATTGCACAACATTGTGTCTTTTCTGCTATATTGATCCACCACTTGTTCTATGTCTCGGAGTTTTTGTTGAAGTTTACTACATCTGAGGTGGAAAGTTGTTTTTCTTACATGGCAAGTTGTCTGGGCAAGGTATGCCTGGTGAGCAGTTCTCTTCTTTGCCAACAGCTCCTGGATCTCTTGGTTGTTTTCCTCAAACCAGTCTTGATTTTTCTTGTGGGAGAACCTGAGGGATTCTTCCACAAACTGGAGGATACTGTTTTTGATATGTTGCCAAAGCATTGTAGGAGAAGGATCTGTAGGATGGTCTTCAAGTTTTGTTTGCAGATTTGCCTAGAAGTTGTCTCTCGTGGTAGCTTGTTGAAGATTTTTGACAAATCTCTTCTTTAAGATGCTACCCCTCTTAGTTTTGAGACAGCTGAAGAGAAAATCTTCTGGGTGATTGTTGACAACCTAGTCCAACCGTTTTACTGACTAAAGTAAATGTATCCCAGAAGTCCTTAGTGTACAAGGTGGATTATAAGGGAGGAGCTGATCCTCTAGGTATCCTGGATCCAAACCATCTAGGACTTCAAAGGTAACAACCAAGACTTTGTACCTTGCCCAGAAACTAAATGGCAGCCAGTGGAGTGATTTTAATATTGGTGTAATGTGATCACTCTTAGGTGCACCTTTAACCAATTTGTCTGCATTGTTTTGAACTAATTGAAGTTTTCAAACTTGGTACAGAGGTAGCCCAAGGTACAGAGCATTGCAGAAATTCAGCCTTGTGGTTACCAGCATGTGCACTAACATCTCTATGTCCTCCAACTCTTAGGGAGAGGTGCAGCTGGAATATCACCCAAAGCCGATAATAGGCATTCCTGGACATCACATCTGTCTCAGCTGTCATTTGGAGCAATGGATCCAGAAGCACCCCCAAGCTTGAACACATTATTTCAGGGAAGTGTAACCCTATCTAGGACTGGTTGACACCCCCCAAACCCAGGTTAGAATCCTTAAGAGTAAGCACCTTCATATTGTCTGGATTCAGCTTCAGCTTGTTTTTCCTCATCCAGCCCATTACCTCCTCCAGGTATTTATTAAGAGGAAACAAAGTATCCTTAGCTGAGGCTGTTCTTGAAGGCATAGAGAAATATATTTAGGTGTCATCGGGATACTGATGGCACCCCACTCCATGCCTCTGGATGATCTCTCCCAACAGTTTCATGTAGAAGTTGAACAGCATTGGGGATACAATGGCACCTTGTGGTATGCCATATAACAGCTTCTTTTTTTGGTGGAGCAGCTCTTGCCAAGCACCACTATCTGGAAACTGTCTGAGAGGCAGAACTGGATCCACTGAAATATAGTGCCTCCAGTTCCCAAATCCCTCAGGTGTTCCAGAAGGATACCATGATCAATGGTACAGGGAGCCCTGGTGGCACAGTGGTTAAATGCTAGTATTGCAGCCACAATATTGCAAGTTAAGTCCCAAGGGCTCCAAGTGTCATTCAGCCTTCCATCCTTTTATAGGTTGATAAAATCAGTACCCGGCTTGTGGGGGCAATTAGGTAACACACATTAGAAACTGTTTAGTGCCTAGTGTTCTATAAAGTGATGTAGATGTGAAAAGTGCTATTGCTTAACAATTTTAAGCCACTCTGAGAGCCTTTGTGGTGCAGGGTATAAACACCAATATAAATAAATAAATAAATGCCACTGAAAGGTCCAAGAGCACCAGCAGGGACACACTCCCCCTGTCAATGCTCAGGGGAAGATCATCTACTAAGGCAACTACAGCAGTCTCAACTCCATATCCTACTCTGAAGTCAGTTTTAAATGGGTCTAGATAACTTGTATCAGCCAAGACTGCCTGGAGTTGGGAAGAACTGCCTTCTTGATATCCTTGCCCAGAAAAGGGAGGTTTGATACTGGTTTGTTTAAGTCCAAGTGGTCCAGGGAGGACTTTTTGAAGAAGTGGTCACACCACTGCTTCTTTTAACTAGATGGAAAACTTCCTTCCATGAAAGATGCATTCATAATATTGTCATGATGGAATTCCCATTATCCTGCCTGCAGGATGATGAACTCCCATCATGCTGCGAAGACTACATTTTCCAATCTGCAAACAGTGATTGTCTGATCAGCATGAACAGGTAAACTAAGGGTTAAGACTAGTGGGAGGTGGAGGTCGTCTCCTGAGATAGCATCATCATGACATCACATCACCAGACACTGGACTGTCCAATCAGATTTTGGCAATGGTGGTTTGAACAGGTTTTATGCTTTCTTCTGACCACATGTTAGTGAGACAAAGAGAACCATGCTATAAGTGAGAACATGACTAGGGCCTTGCTCAAAATAAGCATGTGATCCAGGCAACTTTGGACACTAGATTTAATCCTCATAGACTCCTATAATATAAGTTGTTTCTTTTGTGTGTAGGGAACAGCGTTAGTTAGATTGTGTCAGGGTTACTTTTTATTTATGTATGAATTTTTCATATCTCTGTAACTTTAAGCTGAACCTGGAGAAAAAAGTCTTTTCTTCATGAAAGTAACACAAGTGCCTGAAAGTAACCCGAGTCTCTTGAGGAACTTGGATATATATTTAAAACACTGATACATTTCTGCTGTGAATTTACAGTGCCATAATATTCATGTTGATTTTATCCACTAGACCTTTAAAGACTACAGTACTTAGTGTTGTGTGGTTCAGTATTGTACTATATCAAACTTTCCAATTATACTGGATATAATATATGATATTGGCATTTAATCAAATGTGTCAATCAATAAAGTATGCACCAGAATTTGGAATTCCTCATAATAACTTGGGTTTATAAATAAGTTTATGATTCTTCTTTTACTTTTTTTCTTTGGTAGGTATACTTAGAATATCTACTTTACGCTTTCTTATTTTGAATCTGTGGACATGAGGCAACAATAAAAATCTCATTCTTAGAGAAAATGGATACATATGAAATAACTCTAAGGCTGAAATCCTATACACACTTCCCTGGAAATGAGCCACTCGGAATGCAATATAATTTCCTTTTAGGTACATGTGTCAAGATTTACAGTGTAAATGTCATTTTAGATGGCATGGTGCTCAGCACATGAAAAGTTAAATATTAATTTAGTGCTGAAATATGCATATTATAGACTTACTCTCAAGACAGTTTCAAAATTTTCCAAAGTCAGGAGGAAGACTTAAAATGAGAATGCAGACCAATAAGCAGATAAGATGCTAGACTGTTAGGGACAGAAGAAAACAGAGGAATAAGAGGTAAGCTGTTAGGCAGCAACCCTTGGAGCAAGAACATAAACCAACAAGATAGATTGTTGCTTAGAAAGGGACTGAAGTTGACTTGAAAATATGTTTAGCTAGACACTCTCATGAGGAAGCAATGGTTACCTAGAACTGGAGGTTCAACTTGGGAGAACTGGGCTTCCATTTCTTTGCCCCTACCATTTCTTTGTCCTTTATGTTGCAGCTTTGAGTGGTTCATCAAAAGAGCTGTAAGAGTTCATCACAAGAGCCAAATAAAGGGTGCATCTACACTGTAGAAATAAAGTAGTTTGACACCACTTTAATTGCCAGGGCTCCATCCTACAGAATCCTGGGATTTGTAGTTTTGTGAGGCAGCAGCACTCTGGCAGAGAAGGCTAAAGATCTTGTAAAGCTACAAATCCCAGGATTCCATAGGATGGAGCTACAGCCTTTAAAGTGGTATCAAACTGAATTATTTCTATAATGTAGATGCACCCAAAGAAGTAGAGGCTGATATTAAGGCAAGCAACTGCTAGGTACGACTGAATTTTTAACAAACTATGGACAATCTGTAGAACACCCCAAATTTATATATACTTTTATAATTACAAAAACTTCTTCATAATATTTGATCAGTGTATAAAACTTTAAACTGTATTTTTTTGGCCAACTAAAGTTGAAGTTTTAATACTAGGTCTACTTTTTCTTTTTCTTTTTTTGCAAAGTCAATTAAACACAATAGTTGCTGCATCCCTTTGATCATAAAAACATCTATTTGCCTTTCTTTATTTTAACACATTTGAATATAAATGAATAATTGAAGTGAGACTAGGTTTATATTGACTTGCCCTGGAGTAGTTGATCACTCACACACACACACACACACACACACATTAAAAATATTTCTTTAATATCCTTCCTGGGAAATATGTAACAAACCTATTGTGGGCTGCATTAAAGGAAGTGCAGGGTAAGATACATAATTCGTATTTTATACTGGAATCAGATGCTTCTATTTCATCTACATTCGAGTGTGCTCTTTAGTTTTTATTGTCAGATTTTTTTTTAATATCCTGATGAAAATGTAAAAGAGAAGAGAGCCTCTAAATTCAATGAACCATTAAATATGTGAAAATTGTTCTGAAGATTTTTCAGGATTCTTAATTATCATAATATGCATATACTGACCTTGGTTAATATTATAGTTAGAAGTCATTAAAATTCTTATTTGATGTTCAAGAACTGTTAGTCCTAGACAATACAAAATGCAGAGTAGGTGAAGCTGGTTTGGCTTCTGCCAACAAAAAAAGAATGAAAGAGTTTGAACCTCAGAAGGCAAAAGAAACACTACAGTGATAAACTAGCTTAAATCTGAGCATACATTGCTGATTAAGTTCATTAACAATGCAAATATTTTACTCATTAGTGTCCTACCTAGCAGACTTCACAAGGTCAAAACACTGTTGATGATGGCACAGGAGGGAATGCTGCACTTAATTTTCCTTTTATTTCATTAACCCCCTAGAGTAGTTAAATGTTTGTTTTGAGGCAAATTGTCATAAGACCTCTTTAAGGTCACTGTAGATACGAGGAATGATCTCACAACAAGGGTAGAATCTTTTAAGGATTGGTGAAAGGGGGACAAGTAAGAGATTCATTGGGATCTCATTTTAATGTGATTGTAATCAATTCACACCTTCTGCAAACTCACACATTCCAAACTGCATTTTATTACAGTATTTGAAATTACAAACATTACTAAATCTGTGATGCAAGACCATTAATTTCCATGCTTGCAGTCTCTCTCTCTCTCCCCCCTCCCGTACACACACACACACACACACACGGAAATTATCTATATTAGAAAAATGCACATGGAAAGAGTATTTATATTTGAAAATTGTATACAAAATTGCTTTAGCATATCTGTGGATTGCATACAAAATGTGTAATTTAGAAAGGGGGAAAAGGGGGTGGCATATGGATAGAAATACATCTGAATAGCTATGCAGAGGGGGCAAAAAGGCTTGCAGTCCTGTGCAGATATGAATCAAGATGAAACCACTCTGAAATATATATTTTTTAAAAAAGAGCATTAAACACAACCCACTAAAAACATGTTTTAATTTTAAACAGCTCAAAACACATTAAAACCTATGTGTTACACTACCACAACCAGTTAAAGGCTGAAGGTCTGCTTAAATAAGGTCTTGGCCTGCTGATGAAAAGAGGTCAGTGACGGGGCCAACTGAGTCTCTCTTGGCAAAGTGCTATAGCCTGAGAGCAGCCTCCAAAGAGGCTTTCTCTTGGCTCATCATGAACTGTACCTGCAATGGTTGTGGGACCAAGAGTACTCCCCCCTCTGAACGTCTTAAAACTATGGTAGGGTCATATAAGGATATATGGTCTTTAAGGCAGCCTGGACCTTGATCTGCTGAAGTTTCCAAAAAGTTCCCAAAGGCAGCCCTATGTACAGTGTTACAGTAATCCAAATGGGGTGTAATGAAGGCCTGTGTTACCATGGCCAGATCTGATATTTCATGGAACAGTTGTAACTGGAGCACTAGTTTTTATTAGTGCAAATACACTCCTGCCCACCACTGAAACCTAGGCTCCCAGGCTCTGAGTTGAAGGTACACCCAAGCTACAAACCTGAGATTTCAGGGGGAGAGTCAGCCCATCCAGCACAAACTGAATCCAGATTCACTGATCTGCGAACTGAATGACCAGAAGCATCTCTGTTTTGTCTGGAATAAGCTTCAATAGGTTTATCTTCATCAAGTCCATTGCTGACAACAGACACTGGTTAAGTGCTGAAACAGCTTCCTTGGAATCCGATGAAGTTGGGCATCATCAGCATACACATGACATCAAACCCAAATCTTCATACAACCTCTCCCAGCAGTTACATGTAAATGAGAAACATCATGGGGAAAAGAACTGAGCCCTGAGGGACAACACAGACCAACGACCATGGTGCTGGACAGGAGTCCCACCTTCCGAATTTGCCCCTCCAAGAAGGATTGAAGCCCTGTAAAACATGTCTCCAATTCCCATCCCAGAAAGGTGGCCATGGGGGATACCATGGTTGGTGACATCTTAAGCTGCTAAGAGGTCCAGCAGAATTAACAGGGACATACTTCCCTATTCAGTTCCCAGAGCAGGTTTTTCACCAAGGTGGACAAAATCTCTCCCTCTCCCATAACCAAGACTGAAGCCAGATTAAAATGGATTGAGACAATCCATTTTATCCAGGAACCTGGATATTAATAATTGGCAATATTTTATAATTATGTCAACATGTGGCCTTCCTAGCAGTGTGGTCAGTAACATAAATCTGGGAAACTAGAAAAACCCAAAGACAAACATTGCTTAGTAAGGAATGCAATTAAGGAGAGTTTGCCTACATTCTAAAGAAATATAGTACTGGTATAGTTGGTCACAAGGTCCTGCCATTACCCACTTCTTGCATTGCCAAGTTGAGTACATTAATTCCCCAAATTAATGTCAATATTTAGAGGGTCTTCCAGACCCCAGAGTACTTAGGGTAACAAACCCACTCTTCCAGTCCCCCTCTAGCTGCTTCAATGAGCCCAGAAGGGCAAGGATCCAATATATGAGGTCTCTCTATTAAATAACAAGACTGTGTTTCTACCTTTTAGACAAATCAGGAAGAACTGATTGTGAATGCTTGAGTGGTGACCTTGAACATGTCTGAACCAAGAATGAAAAAAGCACATCAAAGCAAGTCCACATTCAAAGTCATGCTCATTGTGGTTTGGTTTGGTTTTGTTTTACATCACGGGCACAATTTTGACAGAATGGGTCCCAGAAGGCAGAACAGTGAACCAGCATTATTATAAGGAAGTTTTGACAAAGCTAAGAGAAAGAGTCAGAAAAAAATGGCCAGAACTGTGGAAAAATAGTTTCATTCTTCATTAAGACAACATGTCTGCTCACACAGCACTTTCTGTGTACATATGGTGGCTCTCTCCTCTCCAGGTATTCTGTCCACATTGTTCTATTGTCATCTAAGATGGTCGGGAGGGATATGAATGCAGGCAGAAGATTTTAAATCCAGGAAAGGTAAAACTCTTTCATTTGGACTAGAGTTGGCAAGTTGTACCTAAAAGACTTTTCTGATGCAACAGTACTGGGACTTCTTGAAAAATTCAGTGTTCTCTGCCTAAGAAAGAAGCAGTTAGCTTCACACAGGACAAGGCCCAGCTGGATTTTAAGGGAAGTTACTTTTCTGTTGCTAATGAAGTTGAAATTTTATTACTTGTTTGTTGCCCTTTGTCCCTGGTCCCTACAGGGCCAAGGAGAGTGGGCTGTGCCTGCATCAATATCCATCTAGATCATCTTAACTGTCAATAGAACAACATCTGAGACAAAATGTAACCCTCAAAGGCATAGTCCTGGAATATCTGTATGTAAAGGGATCTTGTAGCAATTTAGAAACTAACAGAGAAAAAGAAGTTTTATCATAAGCTTTTGTGAACTTGGGGCTCATCTACACCAGTGGCTCCCCACCAGTGTATCCTGGGTGCAGAGCTGGACCATCGTTCCCCCATTACCTCAACAAAATGGGCCAGAGTCCACACAGGAATGCCAGCCCATTGGGTTTATTGGACGCTCCCCTCGCTTGCCCTGTTTCACCCCATATCTGCCCCGGGGTGGTGAGGACTGTCTGGGGCCAGAATTGAGCAAATGCCCTGCATCATATGGACTGCAGGGCTCTGAGATGGGGGCAAGATGGGGTACTTAGCCCTTAGTCTACTTCCTCCATGCATCTGAGGTAGTGCACTGCAGAAATATAGCAGTTTGATCCCACCATTGTTCTATCCTATGGAATCCTGGTTTCTGGAGTTTTGTGAGGTATTTGGCCTTTTCTCTCAGAGAAAATCTAGTGCCACACCAAACTACAAATCCCAGAATTCCATAGGATAGTGCCATTATAGTTAAAGCAAACTGCATTATTTCTGCAGTGTGGCAGCAGCCTAAGTCTACAAATGCTCATGCCGCAACATCTTTCTCTCAATTAGTCTCTAAAATGCTACAAGATCCCTTTGCAAAATATAGGCCGGTGATACTAACATTGTCACATTTAATCTCCTGTATGATTTTTTAACATCTTTGTCTAATGATAAAGCTAGTGAAGCTTTGAAAGCTTGCATGACATATTTTCTGTGTTTTGGTTGGCCAATAAAGATATCACTATTTTGTAGATTTTGTTGTGTTCTTCTACACTCTAGTCTCTGTCTTTCAACATTGCCAGCTCCCTAGTAAACCAAGCAGCTTGCTTTGCTCCAATCTGTGGGAGGGGACACTGAGGGGTAACCATGTCCAGCTTCCTAAGTCATTTCCCCATTCAATTAGGGATGTAATTCTTCACTGAGGGCTAGTCTATACAAGACAAAAAAATAAATTGGGTTGCTCTGCAATTCACAGTAGCTGTTATTTGTCTTCACAGGTTTTTTGGCAGATCACAGACATGCAAAGCTATCCGTGTTTGCTGTGTAAATGGGCATACCTGTGAATCAAGATGGTGGCATTTTTACTTACCTTAATTTGCCACTGCTGCACAATATTTTTTTAAAAAAAAAACATATCTATGGTGCAAAAGAGCAACCTTTCACATTAATAAAAAAAACGATCAAAAAGTCATTTTATTGCCTTAGTGCTCATTCACTAAGGCAAAATCCAACATGGAGGCTCCGGGCACTTGCCTTGTTAGCAAACTCTGCTCCCTGCACATGTCCAACCAATCATATGCTTGTGTTGGGAAAGCAAATCAATTTGGTCACTTGTCCCAATGAACAGGAATGCATATTTCCTGCACTGTTTTTTTAAAAAAAACTTCGGGAAAACCTGCAAAGGCTTTCCCACATACCTTTTGGTATTTTCACCCCACCCTCCTTCTGAATACTGTGGAGTGATGAAGAATCCCATTGAAACAGGTCATATTCTTCTCACATTCTGTGAGAAGTATTTTCACTGTTTAGATAACCCCTAAGTTTCTTTTCCAAGATAGAAATGACTAATTTCAGCAATTCTCCTCTCTCTGTGAGAAAGTCTTCAAAAATCACAGTTTTTGAAGGCTATTCACAATTTGGAACTTTTTCTGGACAAAAATCCTGCCTGGTTGCTTAGTGAAGAAATCAGCATTTTCTGTAGAGAAAACAGCCTTTTCTTAATGGGAAATAATATTTCAAGGCAGAAATATTTATCTCTGTACAGAAAATTCTCTAATTGGGATTTATTCTTCATAACATTCTCACATGGTTGATCTGCATGAATAAAAAGCTGTTTCCTGCACAGAAAATACTGATTTCTGTGGGGGAAAAAACTGCATGCAATTTTTTGCACAGAAGTTCTGAACTCCAATGATTATCTGCAAAGATTCTCATCAGTCCAGGATTCTTTTCACCACAGTTTCTCATCACATATTTTCAACCATTTATTTTTTTTTAAAAAAATCAAATATTCCTTCCATCAATCCCAACATTTCAGATCTCAATCAGTGTTTTGACAAGGTAACCTGTCATTGCAACAGGAAACTCCCCAACAGACATAAGGAACCCATCCAGATCCATAAACCTCTTGGAATAGACCATCTTACTCCCCAGTCCTACAGAGGCTATGATTCCCAGTGAGTCCATGACAATGGAACTATAGAATGCTCCTCTACCATAGAGAACCAAGTCCAGAGAGTGTCCTGCATCATGAGAGGCACCAGACTCTACTTCAGAAACACCCATGGTCATCATAGAGGGCATGAAGGCCTTGGCTGCTCTTGTCAAACTGGTCTTAGCATGGATGTTGAAGTCCCTTGTCCAACACACCAGGAGGACTCCGATACAACTGACAAGACCAACTCTGTCAGCACAAGGAAGGCTGGGCAAAATACCAAAAGAATCCCAAGTCTGTTCTGGCTGCCCACCTTCCTTCAAACACACATATTCAGACCCAGTAGACTGTGTGACAGGACTCCTGGTGAGGGAGATTCAATCCTGACTGATTGACAACTCCACCTCCACAGGCCTTGCCAAACAGAGAACCTGGCCAAACAGAGGTGAGGGAGGTTACCTCAGCTTCATCTAGCCAGGTCCCTGTAATGCAAGCCAGGACAGCATGTTCACCCAGGATCAGGTCCTGGATCAACAGTGTTTTTTTTTATTATTATTATTATTTCATTTCATTTCATTTACTAACCTGGCATTCAGCATCAGCAATTTTTTTTGCCCTGGAGTCATGTTGCCAAGGCTATCATCATCAATATCATTATTTGAAGTGGGAGATAGCACTAGCCAAAGTATAGAAAATATCCAAGAGTGGCCACCAGTGACAGCGACAGAGATCAAGAACCTTGTAGCCCAGCTGAGAATGGGGAAGGCTCCAGGAGAAGACTTAATACCTGCAGAAGCCATTAAAAACAACCTTGAACTTTGGGCCCCTATCCTGGCCTCACTTTTCACCTGTATCGACAAATATGGTCGAGCACTCAAGGATTGGGGTCTTGCATATATCGTCCCCATATATAAAAAAGGAAGCAAGGATGATCCTGTCAAGTACAGACCAATTAGTCTCCTCAGTACAATCAGCAAACTCTATGCAAGACACTTACAGTGGAAATTTCAGACCTGGTTGGAACAAGAAAACATACTTGCAGAAGAACAAGCTGGCTTTAGGGAAGGCTGCTCCACCATAGATCAGTGCCTTGTACTCCACCACCTTATTGAAAAATACTCCACCTGCAGCACAGTTTCTCTCTATGCTGCCTTCATAGACTTTAAAGCAGCTTTTGACTCTATATCCCAAACCAAACTGTGGAAAAAACTGGAGGCTTCTTCGATTGACCAATGTTTACTCCATCTAATTCGTATGCTGCATGAAGGGACCTCATTAAAAGTAAGATGTAACCCCCAGGGACATCTCACCAATGACATTGTCACTGAGAAGGGTGTCAAGCAAGGTTGCATTCTAGCTCCACTCCTGTTTAACTTCTACATCAATGATTTGGTGGATCACCTCAACAACACTAACTTCCACCCCCCAAAATTAAAGGGAAGGCATATTTCAACGCTGCTTTATGCGGATGATGCAGCAGTACTTTCAAGAACTCCCATTGGACTAAAAAGAGCCCTAAGAGCACTAACACAATATTGCAGAGTGGAACAGCTAGAACTCAACTATCAAAAAACTAAAATCATGTCATTCACTAAAAGGCCTAAGAACTACAACTGGAATATAGATGGCCACAAGATTGAGCAGGTCTCTTGCTTCAAATACCTGGGGGTAATTTTTCAAGCCACTGGTACTAGGAAAGTGCATGGGGAGTATGCTGCTTGCAATGCGCAGAGGAGCACAACAACCATTCTCAAATTTCTTAAGACAAGAGGAGGCCACTATTTACCTGCAGCGCTCAAACTTTTTGAAGCCAAACCAGAAGCACAACTGTTTTATGGATCCCAATTGGGACCCTTCCCCAACCCTGCTCCATTAGAACTTGTCCAATCCAAATTCTTAAGATCAGCTTTCCAAACTCCAAAATGTGTCTCTAACGCAGCTCTGAGACTGGAGTCAGGATTTATGAAAATGGAGGCCAGAGTGTGGGTGACCATACTCAGCTACTGGCTCAGACTATCCCTCTTTCCCACTGGCCTTGCTCCACTAACCTTAAGTGATGATTTCCAATCCAGCTGGAAACAGACAGTGATGACTAAAATCTCAATGCTGGGCCTTTCTCCAGTTCTTCTGCTAAGCCTGAGATATGATAGGGAAAAAGCTACTATCAAACAACGGGTAGCAGATATAGAGCGACAACTGGATCTAGCCAGTACTCCAACCTTCATTGCTAGTGACTCCAATAGATATCTGGCCTCACCTTTGGCATACTTAGCAACACTTGAAATACCTAAACATCAAAGGGCCTTTACTCTTGCACGGTGTCATGCCCTCCCTTCAGCTGTCCTTGAAGGCCGATACAAGAAGATCCCCTTCTCAGACAGACTGTGCCCCTGCAACTCAGGCCAAATAGAAACAACAGAGCATGTATTACTCCAGTGCTCATACTACAGGGACATATGTCTCAGACTTATTTCACCCCTGTTGCATAAATATCAAGGGCACACTGGACAATTGTACATAAACTTGTTGCTTTCAGATACCAACCCAGGAACAACTTATAATGTTGCCAGATTCTGCACAGCTGCGGTTAAAATTCGTCAGACAATGTCCTCAGCAGAATAGTGTCAACCTAGTCTTGTTATACTGGAGCTAATATTTTAATTACTGCTTTTAGCCTGTTTTTATTCTGTGTTCTTACCTTTATTCTGTATCCCCTTTTTACCTGTGCTGGTCTATTACCGTAATAAAGATTCTATTCTATGAAGTGGGAGATAGTTTGGGGGCAACCAGCACATTGTGGCTTTCCTCTCTCTTATGGTAACATAATTGTCACCCCACACCATATCTGTCTCTTCCCACGACTGTAGCTATGCTGGTCACTGGTTTGTTGTTTGCTCCCCCTCCCATTCTCTACATGATACATGGGGGCCGTCTACATGGTAAAAAAAAAATACATACGGCATTTGGAAGATCGATCATGTGTACACACAGCCATTCAGATGCATACATGTCATTTGGAAGGGGGCTAGCGAATCCCCCGTAAAGTACATGAAATCAGTGTTTGGGAGGATTCGCAAATCTCGAGCCAAAATCCGTACAGCTGTTCGTATTGTTGACAATCTGTACACCCCGTTCGCGCACATACAAACAGGCAGTGTAATCTGATTGGCTGGTCGAGCACAGGGGGTGGGGCTAGCAAATGGGGGAATTGGGAGCGGCCGCCATGTTGGATGCCCAGCTAAGCAAGAGTCCAGTAAGTCCATGAAATGGAGACTTTTACATATATTCATTTTTATTTTACATGGTAAATAGGGGAAACCAACTGTTCGCAAAACAGGCACCTTTTAAAATTAAAAAAAAGCAGCGGGAGATTTAAAACCACCGCTTGGATCACTTGCTCCAGCCAGCTGGGCAAGGGGGGGGTCATACGGAGTTTAAGGGGGGTAAAAATCATGTAGGCAGATAGTACACATATGAACGGCTGCCTTTTCCGATTTTTTACCCCCTAAACAGATTCTTTTTCCCATCGTGTGATGCATGGAACAGCAGACCCACGGATTGGAAAGTGAATTTTATTACACCGGTGGGCCTGACTGGAATATCTTCCAAAGGGTCAGAACCCCGAGTCATGACTACAGAAAACCTTTATACAGTTTAATGACCGTATGCAAAAACAATTCCCTCCTCCTTCTCTTTGGTGTCAGCAATTTCTCTGCAACAATTTTTGATAGTTCAGAAAGTACAAGGCAAAATAGCTTAGGAACATTTAGGTACAGTTCGACCGCTATTAGAGAAAGAATTTGTTTACCTCAGCTTATCATATGTTTCTGGAACATAGAGTTGATTAGTAAGGAACATTGAAAAGACTTTGCAGACTTCTAGAGTCTCATGGGCTATCTAGTCTGACCCCAAATAGTTATTGTAAGTAACAGCATTCAGCAAATAGACATTAGAGTCTACATGACCACTACAGTGAAGATAGGGCCCTGGCCAGCAGGCCATGATCTTAAAGGTCTAACATAATAAGTATAATGGAAAACCTCCCAGCCTTCCCAACAGGGGGGCTGGCCTTCACTCTAGCTCCATCCCACTTTGGCTTCCCCAAAGTGGCAACCCTGTTGATAGTCATCCCGCTGCCTCAGGAAGCCAGCTTTTATCCCCTTAGAGGAAGGGGACAGGTGAAAGTCTGGCTGCCAGTTTGTTGTCACCTGACTCGATACCTGCAAGGGCCTAGTCCTGGAAGGGATAGATCAAACAAGCAGCTGTTCACCAGAGACTGAGAAAGCAGGAAAAACAGGCAGCAACAGCAGCAAACACCAGCAGGGCCTCTGTCTTCTCTGGAGGTGTTGTTGTTTCTTCTCCCTTGATATGCTGCCTCTCCTCAGGTCAGCTCAGGCAACCAGGTTTTATCCCCTTAGAGGAAGGGGACAAGAGGAAGGCTAGTGGGCAGTTTGTTATCACCTCGCTCAATACATGTGGGGGCCCAGTCCTGGAAGGGATAGATGAAACAGGCAGGTGTCCAGCAGGGAGAGAGACAAAAGAAAGCTGGAAGAACAGGCAGCAATACTGTGGTAACAAAGAATTGGGAAACCTCAATAAACAATAAACGGACTCATTCAGATCTAGTGTACAAACTACTGCAATCTTTCTGTGGTTATTTTTCACCTTTCTTAATCATGGCACATCCCCAGTATATTCATCTGTAAAACCAGATGCACTTTTCCACTATTACGTAATCTTTATGTGAAGGTTTGTTTTCTGTTGTCCAATACCAAGAAATATGTGTCTTTTAGAATATCCAAATTTCTTGTCGGGGCCTTACATTTATGTGCCACAAAGAACAAGGGGGTATGGAAAGTGATTTATTGACTGTTGATTACTGTTTATTGTTTATTATATGTAAATTGGCTTGATTGTTTTTATTTCTTTCTCTGGTTTTTGCACAATGGCTGGATGCTATGATGAAATA
Source organism: Gambelia wislizenii (assembly GCA_030847615.1). Lineage (NCBI taxonomy): Eukaryota > Metazoa > Chordata > Lepidosauria > Squamata > Crotaphytidae > Gambelia > Gambelia wislizenii. Next base: position 187,516,720 of record JAUMIR010000003.1, on the reverse strand, counting down.
AAATTTTCTGGTCCTGGTATTATTTTCTGAATTATTTCACATGTGAATTCACAACAGTTCATTCAGCTCATAACATTTTTTACATTGTCCCACATTTAAAGGCAGGGATATGATTAATACAAATGCACCACAGATATATATGCATTTATCTTTTCCCTTACATTTTTTAAAATGTCCTTTTTTTTTTAGTTTGCATGGTGGTAGGCCAGTTTCTTTTTATCATTTTACAGCCAAAGCTTTAATATTTTCCCCTCCTTCCTTCCTGTTCCTGTTCTACATACAAGATATTAAAATATTGGGTAATAATGCTTCTTTACCTTAGGGGGAAAGTACAGATAAATTATTTACTATTTATTTGGTACATCTATAGCCTCCCTTTCTTTCATCAGGGCCTTGGTTTTCTTCCAACCAGGCCACTGACAACACCCAGAGGTTCGATTTCAGCAAAGCACCTCCACCATGTGAGTCTACACCTCTTCTTCTCACTACATTTCCAAATTGTTTCTAGAATTCAGAATATATGTCAGATTTTGGTGACAGTTTTCCAGTGTCACACATCAATGTGAGAGTAATAGACTAGGCAGCTAGCTTTGGAAAGGGAAAATGGAACACAACATCTTAGAATTGTGCTTCAAGTTGAGCAGACCCCTTTTCTTTTTCTTGTAGCCCTGTTGAATTAGTAAAAGTGGCCAGGGATGTCCCTGAAAAAGACTGCCTATCATCCTAATGGGGCCTGTATAATCAAAATGTCTCCACCAGTGTAAGAGCTCTCTGCACATAATCAGTTTGTGGGATGCATTCTTTCTCATGAATAGCCACCAGAAGAAGAGGTAATTATGTATTTCTAGCAGCATGTGAGACTATTTATATGGAATAAATTGTTACATTATTTACATGGGAATCCCATTCAGTTTAGGTGATTTTTTAGTGTGGGAATGGCAGTGTAGGATTTGCTGTGAGAAAAGAAGGGGAATGAATTAAAAAATGTGAGGGAAGGAATAAAAGGAGTGAATGAATAAGAGTAATGGGAAAGCAATAAAGGGCTGCTCCTCCTCCATTTTTCTCCAGAACTACTCATTCCTCTCCTTGTGATGTTTATTTGAAATTACCTTTTTGGTAATATAAAACACCAAAACAGCAACATTAAGGATTCATTAATATACTATCATCTTATCTTAAAAGCCAATGTTAAGGCTACAATCTTTTGCACAGTTACTTGGAAGTAAGTCCCATTACCCCAGATGGTATTATCTCTTTGAAAAGGTACACTGGTTTGGGATGCACATGGGAGATCCTACAACATGTTTATAGTTTATAATGGAAATAAAGAATCCAAGTTATCATCCCAAATTAAAAGCAGAGAAAACTGCAACTGACATATCACCCACCTGCATCATTCTAGAATAATGATGCTGAGTCTGTAGTAAGCAGTGAAGATCTATGCATGGAAATTAATAAGTAAATGCTTCCATTTTATCACAATGGCAGTTGGGAGTTGCGGAAGCCAGTCGTCCATTAGTCAGCTTTCTTAATGACTCTGCTTATGCTTTTAATCATGTGCAGCACATTGACTGAGCTCCATGTAGTTCAAAGTGCCTTTCAGAAGCCTGAGCAGCATCTTAGTAGTGTAAAACTTCTCAGAGTAGAAAATATGCAGAGCTACATTTGTCATGTTACATATAAATAATCTGGTGTGTAAGGATGACCCTTCTTTTTAAGTTACCCTCAAAACTACACATATTTGCTGAGAAAAGAGATAGGCTAAGTGGAATGAATTCTTTACTTTTCTTCACTGTAGTCATCTTCTGCAATAATGATATTATGTCTCAGTTAGCAATAATCCTATGTCTTTATTAGCTAAGGACTGAAGACAGTCCCACTTTGGGGGTGGGGAAGTATTGGGATATTTTCTACACTTCTGCTCATTCTGTTTTAAAGGAGATGCTGTACAGAATTCATTGTAGAGTTAGGAAAGTTCAAGGAAGAGCAATGAAAATGATGAAGGGGCTTTCCAACCAGAACGGGTTACAAAATTTAGATAGAGAAGAGATGAGTCCGTGTGTCTTCCTGGTGAAAAGGGTTGTTGTCATGTCCTTCTCCTCAAGTTATATCTTCTGTGGGGTGTTCTGGCAGTTAACCCTCTATGTTTGCTTGTTGGGCAGCCTCTAGTGTTGGCTTCCCACTGAGGCTGATCTAGGTGGGCTTCAGAGGGACTTCATGTGGCTTCTAGGGATGCAATTCTTCACTAAGTTTCTTCTTGAACGAAGCAACAACTAATTTTAGCAATTTTCTTCTTACTACTAAAATTATATGGTGGAAGATTCCATACAGATTAAAAAAAAAGTAATTTCACACACTGCATATTTTAACTATGGTGTTTACTACCAAAAGACATAGTGATGGTCACCATAGGTACTGAGAGGATATATTAGAGATAAGAGCAGGAGCACTTTAGCTAACTCTTGTTGGTAATGTGCAAAAGAAGGGAATGGTCAATCACTTCCAAATGTCTTTTACCTTAAAACATTCTCTGGTGATAAGTTATGGCTTTAAAAGAGGATCAGAAAAAATAATGGACAGTATGACTGTTAGAGGCCATTAATCATGATGGTTATATTTATCATTTTTTATTATTTAATTTATATTCTACTTAACTCCTGTGGTTCACAAGACAGTTAAAACAAAATACAATTAAAAATCAGAAAACAGGTGTGTGTGTGTGTGTGTGTGTTTTAAAAAACCCCACATTCAATTAAACATCTGGCTAAAATACCAGTAAATTTAAATAGCATAGATTCATTTTATAAATGTGACCTCAAAGATTAAAAGTGCAGCACATACCTCCCATTAGAGAAACCCTTCTGTACAACTAATTAATTACCAAATGCATATTTAAATAAAAAGGTCTTTTTCTGCCAGTGAAATGAGAGTACAGTAGAAAGGGGGCTAGTCTAGCTTCCCATGGAGGGGGGGGGGAATTCTACAATTTCCAGTGTATTTTTTTTTTCTGTGTGTGTGACCTCCAGTAGCAGAGATAATGTGTCTGTGTATATCAGTTGCCAGGATAGACAAGTGAGAGTGGGTTGTAGCACCCTTGCCCCACTTGTGGATTTCACATGGCCCCTGACTGGCCACTATGAAATTAGAATGCCAAATTACATTTTGGATGGAAAAGGTTTTTGACAAATTTTGTCACGTTGAATGAGAAATGGTTCCTCTGCAGTAGATAATTGGACCTTGAGCCCAGTGAAGTTGACTACTACTGACTCAAATTAACAAAACCCTTATGCCACTCTGTGATACTCCAATAATAGATTCCTTGGCTGACACACTTCCTAGAATGACAACACCCATATTATTCTTCCATGGTAGTTCCAGGAAAGGCACCAGCTCTGGGTATTGCAAAAGTCTGCCCAAGGATTTCTTTATTAACGTACGAGCAAGCTAATAAAGAACTCTTCTTTGATAGAACAACAATGCAAATAATTGAGGTAAATGTGATCCCGTGCCAAATTTTCCCTGAAATTCTTCTCTCTCATACCATCCCCTCTCTTTTGTGAATAGCACTTCTCGCCAAAAAGACCATCTGATTTTTTTTTTCAGAACAGGATCAATAGGAATATATAAAGGATGGGAGAAAAAAAAGGAAGATCAGGTAAAGAGGTAAAACAACATGTTACCTACCCTTACACCCTCTGCCCCATATCTATAATAATAAATATTTAATACGGTCAAATGTGGCCTTCCCCATAGTGTGGCCATTAAAACTGGGAAATTCCACAACCAGGAATCCCAAAGACAAACATTGCTTAGTTAGTTATCCACTTAAGGAGAGGCTTCCCAAATTCCTAAGAAATGTTAATTTTCAAGGCAACTATGTGGCTGAATCCCTGGCTAATCCTCTCAGCCAAAGGCCCTCACACATCTCACCTTCCCCCAACAAAGAAGGTTGCTTCCTCTATTCAGTTACAAAGTATCCCCACATTAAGGACCATTAGCATATCCGGAGTGTCCATTGTCTTACCATGAGCAACTCCAAGAAACATTGTCTTTTACTCTAAATTCCATCCCCTGAAGGCTGTTATTTACTATAGAAACCCTTCCAAAACCCCACTTAAGTACACACGGACCCCCTTCTTGTGGACACTATGCCCATCTGTGTAGCCGTTCCTGGTCTGGACCCCCACTCTGCTGGTTTCTTCTGCAACCTCATCTTCTCAGATTGGTACAGTATCATCTGAAAACAGCCTCCCTCCCCTATTGATCTATCCCTATACTTCCTACTTTATTCACTAGTTCTTGCATGAATGCTTGAAGCCTGAATGTGTGTGTGAATGTTGCTATTATTGTGTTCTCAAATAAAGATCAGTTATTGTACTATCTAGTTTAACATCTCCTCCTGATTACCAGTAAACATAGGTTAAAAGATCCTGCTATCTGTTGCTCCCTCTCACATAACCAAACTGAGCATATTAATTCCCAAATTAATATTGATATTTTGAGGGTCCTTAAGACCCCGAACATTTAGAGTAACAAACACACAGCAACAATGTTTGTTCTCCATGTGTTTCACTTGTGTCCTTGTAAAAGATGACTTCCCACAAAACTTGTTCACAAAACTGCTCACTATGGCCTCAGTCCTACTGGATAATGCCAACCAGAGTAGGCTGACTGAATCAAATTTGAAATGGTGAGTCAACATGCAGGAAAATTAGCCTTGCAATGAGAAAAAGCCTCCCCCAATATTGTAGCTGTTTTTAATGTATTTTTGGGTGCTGAATTTGAAACACAATAAAAATATCATACCACATACAGTTCTATCATAAATTTCATTATTGATTTCAGTACTAATTTTGTTCAGTCCCATATTTCAACATGAAAACATCAAAGCAAGTTGTGAAAAAACTGTATGTAATGGAGCAGATCTGATGTCATTTTCTGGATTTAGAACACCAAATCCCTATAAAACCAGCATACATTTTAACAAAATAATTTATTACCCTCAATTTTGCAGGCCTGCAGACTCAAGCCTAAAGCTATGCTACATCTGTAATATTTGTTCAGCTGTCATGACCATTAATAGTGTTACCTTTCTCAGTTTGTTGAGTTCAAATGCCATTTTCAGGGCCTGACTACAGATTACAAATAAATAGTTCTACTTTTGCCATTGGAAATCAGGAGGGTGGGACATTCACTGGAGAATCATTGTAACTCTTTCCTCATTGAACTCTTTTCTACCATAAATCACTCCTCTTGCTTGCATTGTCCTTAAAATAGCTGACTCATCCATCTAGGAAACTCTGATCCAAAGGTCCACATTTTGGTTGTGCTGGTTTCCTGGGCAGCAGGGTTAGGTAAGGGATGCCAACTCATGTCTTGTGCAGGTCTAATCTTGAGAACTGATAGTTTAGGTCGCAGACATTTTTGTCCACAAGTTGTGATCCACCCAGACAAAATGCAATACAGCAGCCATGCACTGTGCCCTGCTTTTTGCAATTCCAGTTATTCATGCATTCAAAACACACACACACACACACACACACACATATATATATCCAACCATTCACAGGCCTGCATACAGGCCTGATATACAACATGTATATATGTATGTGCCTTTACATTGCCTGTCAAATTATGGTGAACCCATCAATTTCATGGGATTTTCTAAGGCAAAGAATACTGAGAAGTGTTTTTTCTAGTTCGTTCCTTTGAAATATAGCGTAAAGTACCTGGTATTCATTGATGGTCTCTCATCCAAGTCCTAACCAGAGCTGACCCTACTTAGCTTCCAAGAACAGATGTGATCTGATGCCTTTAGGGTATTTAGACCTTATACAACATGGCTTTAATTAAATGATTCGAAGGCTGGGGAGAACTGAGGTCAGTGTTTTTTGAAAGAGCTCCAATGCTAAAGTCTTTGAGCAATGACTGACTTTAATTGTATCCTTTTATTGTCCAACATTCATGGCCTTGAGGACCATAATAATAGAAATGGTGAGGTAATGTCACACACAACCACACATACAGCTCTACATTTCACTGTTGAAGTAAAAATCCAAACAGCATCAGACAGGTGGTAACTAATGGCAATGCCCTATTGAAAGATTTAATTAAAATTCTATTTCACATTCATGCAGATTTTTAAAGTCATTGGAAAGGTTCTTCTTCTTCTTCTTCTTCTCCCTCAGCCATAATTGTGCATCTTTTGTCTGGAATGTTAAAGAAATTAGCATAGAGAGAGCTCAGTCAAAAAGGATTCTTCCTATAAAAGAAAGATTTTGATAGCTGCAGGCTTTTTGACTTCTTTTGAACATTTTGTTCTCAGAATGCAATTTAACCAAAGGATTATTAAAGTTTGTATTTTAATTATTGGGTTTTGTATACATATAGGTATATGTATAAATTCATTACTATTAAGTTTATAGAATGCACACACAAACACACACACACACACACACACACTAGCACACACCCTAGTATAAAGTCAGATGGTTCCCACTGGTATTTCTAAAATGATGTTTCCCCTGTGTGATCATTCAGAAAGAAAACAGAACTGTGTGTTTCAACATGTACTGATATAAACATCAATCCCAAATGTTCACTGGTGGTGGGAAAATACTGTTATCAAGTGATAGACTCTCACATTCATGCAATTCTGTACTTAGAGAAACCAGCATCTATATTGTATTATGTTGGTAGCAGTGAACCATCTGACATTAGGGTGAAAATATATGGCCATGTAACTATATGTTGAAGATGTATCCATTTTAATGCATTTTCAGAGCACTGATATTACTTATCCTTGTGACTTGCACTGTCACATCTTTCATTAGTGTCATATAATGATGTGCTAACAAAGGGCAGGTGTTTGTTTTTTCTGTCTCCATTGCTTCCCTATCATTCAGTTCCTAGGTCTACAGAAGAGGGTAATTATCAACCAGTTGCGGAGTTTGTATAGGCTGGGCATAATAAGTGACGGCAAAATGGTTAATGTGAAATTATCTGTACAGCAATAATGAGGGATTGTCTGTACTGGAAATGATTTTGGAGCCCAAACTGATGACCAAGATCTGTGCTTAATTTGGTCTAAATTACCCAATATGATCCAGGTGAAATTCCAAAGCCAAATAGAGATTGGGAAATCTGGAACACCAGTCCTCCACCAATGATTTTGAACTGATAAAACAAAATGTCTATAACTTCTCTTTTGTTTACCCCCCCCATGCACCTGTATAAGATTTAGAGACATGGTCAATGCTAAAGGGGGCACTAACTGAGATAAATTTCAGACATGTAGCCTCTTCCTTCCTTGCTAGCTTTTTCTAAGGCACTTTTTTTTAAAAAATGGCTTGACTTCTCATTCTAAGCAATTCATGGCACAAGCCCTCTGGTATTTGGGCATTTTCCTAGAGCACAGAGAACAAGGCTGGTGGGTATAGTAATCTGTAGAATGCATGCAGCCCAGAACTCCGCTTATCCAACCACCTTAGGACCCTCTCAGCACCACCAAATCCTGTGCAATAAATAAATAAACAAAACAAATCTCAGTACTATGTAGAACCACTGCAAGAGTGTAGTTTGAGTGATTTGCACCTCACTATCCCCAAACCCAGGAAAAAAGAAAGAAAGAGAAGAGAAGAGAAGAGCTCTAAAATGGGCAATTTGTGATCAAAACCGGGAAGCCAATGTTATGTGGCATTATTTCCAGTTGCCTAAATGTGTCTGTGAGGTTTACCTGGGGAACAAATGGACCCCCACTCCCAATGCAGTTGTCCATACTGACCTCTTCAACATCTATAGCTGAAAAAACACAAAAGAATAACAGCAGTGGGGCAGAAGGCAGATAGCCTCTACCCCACTATAATAATGGACAGAAGTAGGAAGGTAGAGTAGCAGAAAAACAACTTACAGGTGCTTCATTTCTTCAGTCAGGATGACACCTATATAAGCAGTACAGTAGCACTCCCGTATCCACAGAGGATTGGTTCTTCACCCACCCACCCACCCCCCACAGATAATGAAATCCACAGATAACAGCAAATAGCGGACTCCATCTCGCCACCCCCATTCACCCCTGCTGCCTCAACCCTCCAAGGTAAGGGAGAAGGGAGGTGAGTTCTCTCCTCCTCCTTTCCCACCCTGTTCACCCCAGCCACTGCCCATCACCAACCGTGGATAGCTGAATCAGTGGATGGTGAATCAGCAGATACAGGGGCCCTACTGTAGTTAGCTAATTTTCTTAACATTTAACTAATTATCTATAGCATAATGATAATGATGACAATCATTGCCCCAATGAAATATCAATTTCGTTGAAGAGAGGTTATTTTGCTTCATTCTACTGGCAACCCAAGTGGTGAGATTCAATGGGAGAAGTATGTTCTATTAGTGGTTCAGCTGGTGAGATGTCTGTGATCATACTCTTTAAGTCATTTGGGGACCATGCCCCTTAAATCATTTGGTGGCATAGGAGATGACCATCTTGTGGCCCTGTTGTTCCTCCAATCCATCCTAAGTTGTCTATGTTTCTGGGGCAAAGAGATATCAGATATCACCAAGTGATATCCTCCCAATACTATGAATCTGGCCACTTCTGCTAGGACTTTTCTGAATCTGTCCTGAGCAGTTCCACTTGAACCAGCCTGCTAAGGTGTTCAAACAGCTGTTGGTACTGCAATGCCTTGGTAATTTACCCCTGCTAATTAGTTGCCTATAGTGAAGGTAGTACTTAAATCCATTTGCATCCTTAAAAAATTTATATTTTCTGTGATGGCTCAGAGAGTGTTCCACCCATCTAGGGAGAAGAACTGAATTCTGTTTTTGTTTTTAAAGTAGCCTAAGTAAAATCAGGCTAATCTAATGGGGTGAGGATTTGAGGATAAACTAAACAGTCAAATCAACAAATGAATGTGAACACAACCAAAAACTGTTAACAAAACAAATAATAGAATAAACAAGTAGAGAAGAAACAACATAAACTGAAACTCAGGCTTTGAATTTGACTCAGTGAGACACCAATGGAAGTCAAAGGGATCACAATCCAGTCTGTTTCCCAATTGTTCAACTCTATATTCCTACTGCTTTGTTACGTATCATAATTTATCACCCCAACTTTCTCCTCCATACTACTTTCTCCAAATATCCCCCTTGTGGTTTTTTTTTAATGTACCTAAAACAACAGTGAATACCTTCAGTTATTTGCTCTCAATTTTATTTGATGATAGATGCAGGAATAAGGATACAAGACACAATAAAGTGACCATACATATACGCTGGCTTATAAATGGCCACTTTTATTTAGCTGTAATCTATTTAACCCCTTTCTGAGAGATCTGCAATGGGGGAACAACCTAGTGTGGGAATGTTGAGGCAGGGGGTCAACTTCAAAAAACCCTCCCCAACTTCCATTGGGTGAAAATATGTGAACCTCAGGGATAACCTATATGCTGAGTTGCTCCCCAGTCAGTCTGCATCTGGAAGGCCAAGCCAAAAGTCTCTCCACCAAGTCACGGGAATTCAATAGAAGGTTTATCCCTCAGGCCAGCCACAAAGAAGTTCACTTCAGTTCACAAGACCTAAAGGGGCAGTTCCAACCCCCCCTTCACCTCCAAAAGGGGGAGGTGCCAAAGGTTCTCACCAAACTACCAAATCTCTCTCTCTACCTGTCAAATGACCACCTATTTAAGACACCACCCGAAGCCAATTGTCAAGTCTGCATCCACAGTGTGGGGTAGGTGAAAAGACCCAAGTTAAAAGGCAAACATTCCTACATGGCCCTGAAGTGACCAATTAAATCACACTGATACAGTGGCAGGAGGGGGCCAACAAATGTTAAAAGGAGAAAAAATACAGACTGATGTGGAAATATGATGGAACAAACTGAACACTGGAAAAAATGAAAAAGAGGGGATACAAAGTGGACATATTTGTCCATCTCTATGAGGTGCCTTCCCATAATCCCCAGCTGGAAAGATGAGCATGGCCATTGAAAATCATATTGTTAATATCTCCAGTATGACCTGAGATATCTGACTTTGCTGCAGCAACATGGAGCAAAATGCTATGACATCTCCCACTTTGAAAGTTACTTGAAAATTTCTGTTTGGATTCTAGCCCCCGTCTCTACAATATTATATACACCTATGTCCAGTTATCTGAGACACATGAAGGGAACTACATTATTTTATTTATCCAGTAACTCTGTGTCCTAGAGATACTGCTTACCTGAACCTTTTTCCTGAACATTATTTCTATCATAAAATTCCAAAGGATTTCTTTTTACCAAGTATATTGAAGTAATGCTAAGCAATAAAACACACTTGTTATATATTGGCTGTGTGTCTCCATTCGATTTTTATAGGATCATACTTATCACATTTTCCATTTACTTTAAAGTAAACCTTAGACCTAATACAGGTGTTAAGAACCCCAAGGGGATAATGTTTTTCAAATGTGAACGCAGAGAAATAAAATGCACTACATAAGAATGTTTCTTTTTGCAGAGTGCATTTATACCTTTGACTTATAGGAACACATTTCTTTCAGATATTATGATCCCCATTCTGTGCTTCAGAGTTTTGTAGCTGAAAACCAACGTGGCAGAAGAGGGTGGGGGGAATCTCTTAGCATTTATTTAAAAAGAAATCATATTGCATTGTGCCTGAAACCTTAAAAAAAACAAAAAAACCCTGAAGTGAGAAGGGTCAGTTTCCTACATGTAGATTTAGAGGGAACATTTCAATTTCTTTATTCTGGTTAGCATTAAAATGTTAGGTTTTAGCCAGAGCTTGAAACTAATTCATTATTAGTTGTAGGCTTTATATAATTAGTTCATTTTCTGAAAATGAAGGAAATTATATTTCCTTACAATTTTAACTTAGCAAGGGATTATTTTTATTCTTTTTGAAATATAACTGCAATTTTATGTTATTTTAATAAAGCTATGTAGGTGTGCCCTCTGTATGTGGTGGTGGAGGAATACCACTTGATTTAAGTGCTGAGTAGTGTTACTCCTTTGCCCTGGGCAATAGATGGATAAGAAGAAACTGTGTTTTGTTCCTTCAGCCAGTGACTTGTACTATTACAGTTGGCCCTCAATATTTGGGGGATTAGGGGTGCAGGATTCCTTTGAAATTGGGAAAATCATGAATACCTCTACCCAAAAAAACAAAACAAAACAGTGGAGAGCACATCAGCTACCCACTTCTGCCTTATTATGATAGCTAATTTGCTCAATCTTTACTCAAATAGATAAAACACAGGACAAACAATTTTCCATGTACTATCATTGGAATACACTTAAGTGAAGCTGGATTAGAGGTCGTGGGGTTCACAGTGGCATCACTAGGAGAGGTAGGGCTTGTGGACCATTTGTGACATCATTGGGGGGTGACATCCAGCAGGATGGTTGCTTACTTTCTGGAGATTTTCAAACAGGGGAAATAACCCCCGCGGAGATCGGGAGAGAAATGGGGCTATTCTGGTTCCAGCACTCCGTTTCGCATGTCCCTTTCCTTCTCCCAATCTCCCGTCATCCTCCCTCCATCCTGCTTCCATTTCCCTCTCGCTATGTTCTGCTATTTTTTACTAACAAAGAACTTTCATTAGTAAAAACTATTGGGAGGAAAATGGAAGCAGGATGGAGGGAGGGCGACAGGAGATCGGGAGAAGGAAAGGGGCATGTGAAATGGAGTGCTGGAACCGGAACAGCCCTGTTTCTCTCCCAATCTCCACAGGGGTTATTCCCCCATGTGAAAATCTCCTCTGTCTCAAGACCCCAACCCCTGGCTATCCCTCTGCCAGCCGGGGTGCCTCTGCCATATGTTTGCTGCAGTAACAGGTGGGGGTGGGTGGGCAGGGTCTGATAGGGCTGCTGGCTGGGGCTGGATAAGGAGGTGCCAGCAGCAGCAGTGGCAGCCACAGACTCCTCCCCTTCCCTAGAAGGAAGCACAGGGCAGGACGGCAGGGCAGGGTGGCAGGGCAAGGCAGGCAGCAGTGTACCAGGCAGCTGGGCTAGGATGGGGGTGCCAAGATGGGCAGTAGGAGAGGGAGGATGGCAAGCACACCCAGCCACCTGCTGCCACTTCTCCTGCCACCCCTCCATTCATGCTCTCTCCCCAGGTTGCACATCATTACTGTAGGAGGGAGGGAGGGCTCAGCACTTGGGGAGGGGTGTCAGGGAATCTCTTTTGCTTCCCCTCCCACTGGGCTGTAATCTTCAATATTGTTGTTGTCCTCTCATTTGAGTGATGTTTCTCTCCCTTTTGTCTCTCCCTTCAATATCTTGAGCTCTTATGGGTAGCAGTAGCATCTTCCTCCTCCTCTTCCCTTACCCCTTCTGCAGGGTTTGGAGGGATCCCCGTAGCCCTGGTCCAGGCCCTCTCCCACCCCTCTCTTTGCTCTAGGGTTAGGGGGAAGCAACCGAGACTGGTTCACTCCCTCCACTGGGAGCTGAAGGGTGGCTGTATCCCCGGAGAGGGGGGCAAGGTGACACAATGAGTTACAGCACTGGGATGGCACAAACCCTAGCGATACCACTGAAGGTTGCTTCACAAGGCAGAAGCGGGCTGCAGCTGGGACTTGCCACCACCTCCACTACTACCCAATCCATATTTAATAGGGTCTTACAACACTAGCCACACATTTATAGTCTCTCATAGGCTCTCTCAGTCTTGTGAGGCTTGCAGAAAGACTGTGAATGCCGGGTGAGAATTATAAGTCCCTATTTAAAAATTTAAAATAGGGACTTATAAGGCAGCAGCATAGGGCAGAAGGTAGGGCAGCAAATAATCCATAAATAATCAAATATGTAGAAGTTAAACCTGCAAAAGACTGTATTTTTTTCTAAAAAACAAACAAACACTAAACAACTTATTTAACTTTGGCAAAGAAAAAGCATAGAGAAAAGATGTATACAGTGGGCCCTTGGTATCCGCTGGGGTTTGGTTCCAGGGCCCCTCATGGTTACCATAATCTTTAGGTGCTCATGTCCCATTATCTACAATGACATAGTAAAATGGTTTTCCTTTATATAAAATGATGAACAGCAAGTTTTGTCTTTTGGAAAAAAATATTTGGAATATTTTCAAGCTGTAAATGGTTGACTCTTTGGATAAAGAATCTGTGGATACTGAGCTCTGATTATACAATGTATTTTGGATCGTGTTTCAGTCTGGAGACTCCTGTTTTTAAATATATGAATCACCATATAGAGTTGTCAAAGGAATCCCAATGATGTAGAGGCATGAGAGTTTCAGCCAGTACCATTACATAAATCTCCCTCTTTTACAATATTTCTTTGCCTGTGTGATTCTGGCTTTTAAAGCATTTAGCACCTCTCATCCTTTTCATTCCTGTGTTTCTCCAGTTTACAGATTTAAAGAGGCTTTTAAAATATGACCAAGGAGAATATCCCTAGATCTAATGTTTTATCATTACAGCTCTATTAATTAGACTCATTAGCTATGAATGACTATTGTTTGTTCAGCATCATTTCAGAGAAAGTTAGTCAAAGAGGTGATTAAAAACTGGCAAAGATATCACAAATGGTGGTGAGTAAATACATAATGAACATTGCACTAATTAGATTAATCATGAACAAGACTGTTTATATGGAATTAATATGCTCCGAGTAGCTTATGAAACTACACAGGATGATTTGTAAGCTAGATAGCAAGCTTATTGAAAACCTTAAGATGGATAATTCCCCCTCCCCTTCCTGCTATTGAGTAAGGTTGTCCCCCACGGCACACCCACAGCCTTTTCATTTTGAACAAACCTGAACAATGTCTCAGTATGTAAACACAACTGCCAAGCTTTTCATTATCTCCTTATTTTTCAGGGCTCCCATGCTGTATCCCAGGGTCTTAAACTGAATTTGATACGGTAGTCATATTGCACAAGATGGTGTCAAAGTGAAAAGTACTCTAGATGTTTCTCATCTAATGCATTTATATATGTTTTAAAATTATCCACTATCCTATCTTGTCTGACTGTCTTTTGGCTGTAACAAGTACCATGGGAGCAAACTGTCCACTTTCCGATTCAAAGAAACAAACAAAAACAAAACAAAAACAAAACAAAACAAAAAACCTTGTCAGTTTTCATTTGGACTCCATGATCCTTCTATTTGACCTGTTTTAATTCATCCTCAAGCTAGTGTGTTTGTTGTTATTCCCAATATAACATCTGTTGGCATTTTACAATACAGTTATGAAGACAGGAATAATCCTGGAGGCAATTACCCACCCTCAGCTAAGGAAACAGTTGCACTTGACATTGTGTATGAAGGCCTATTTCTTCCCCTTCACTCCAAAAATTCTGATCTGGAGAAAGATAGAATATAGAAAGCACCTTTCTGTTCATGCTTGAACATTGCATCCAGACATACTTTGCTATATTTCATTGTCCCTGTTCGTGTTTGTTTGCTTTTCCCTTGGTCTCTTAGTAGACCTTTACAACTTGCCACTTTCTTTTACTCTGAGTGTGCAAAAGGAAACAACCCATAGCCTAGAGTGATGACATAAATTTTCACTTATTGCATTGTGCAGCTTAGAATGAAAAAAATGCAAAGGTTTTGGATGAGAATATAAGAGATTTTGTGCATATTAATTATTTTTAAAAATGTGGACTTTCCAGGAAAAAAATCATAGAAGTGTTGAGGGATTGGGATACAAAGCCCTTAAACACACACACCACACACACTTACAAAATAGAATATTTTGTATGAAAATCTATTATTGTTGCTATTTCTCCTGCTAGCCAACAAAACAAAACTGTTGGTCTTTTAAAATTATGGTTCTAGACCTAAGATTTTGTTGTGGTTGACTTTTTATTGACAGCCTGCCTCTACTTGTTTAGAAAATCTTACTCAAACAGGATGATAAAAGTTGTGACTGTGCTTTACATTCCTAGTCTAGAGAAGTCCACCATTAAGTAATGGAATACACATAGCTCACAAAGTCATGTCCTATATAACAAAAACAACAGTGAGCCTTAGATATTTCTACACCCCACCTGGCACCCCACCTGCCAGGGTATGTTAAGTGGAACCCAGTAAAATGGGAATATTAAAACAAACAAACAAACAAACAAAATATTCAAGTTTCACAGCTATGTTCCCTTTTCCTGTGTTTTAGAGTAAAAATGCAGACTTTTCTTTGGTGCCTTTAGAAGATTCCATTCCCTGTCCACACCAGAAAAAAAAAAAAAAGGCAAGACACTACAACCATCTAGAAAAATAATAATTCCTTTCTACCAGGATAATCTATGATAGATTGCATGGGGGGTGGGGGGGTACCAGTTTTGATAGACAGTTGTCTGGGCTATGAAATAAAACCTTACATATGCTGGAACTAATCTGAAGAGCATCTGTGTACATTCTCCATTTGTCCTCCTTCTCTTCCTCATTTGGTTACCCTTTTAACCCCCCTATAACAACAGGTCTTGCAAATCTGAGTTGTACTTTTTCAAACTCCCATTTCTCTCCTCTCCCCTACCTTTTCCTTTTCTGGTAGCTTGAACATGTCACAAAAGTGATTAGTCTGGGGGTGACCACATCATTGTATCACTGATGAGATAGCCACCTTATCTACATGGAATAGGATGAAATAAGAGGGAGTTACTTTGGTTTTCCCCTCACCTAGCTGTATGGTGAGTCACATCAACTCTGCTAGTATCAGTGCATTACAAAACAATGCATTATTTGCATGGACATGGCTTCTGTACTTTTTATTAACAACTAGTTTCACATGGCTTGAATCCTCAGTGTTCTTACAATGTTGTTGTGTTTTTTTAATCACTAAATTTGTTATTTGAGTTTGGGGCTCCTGTCAGCATAGAGTATTTGCATAACTATATGAAAAACTGAAGATCATTTTGCTTCATGTTTCTGCCTTTTTAAGGCAAGCTGAACTTCATCTAATCAAACTTTTACTTATTAATATCTTCTTTCCTGAGGAAAAAGAAAAATGCAATGACATTAATTTTTCCTCTCTTTTATAATGAGCTGAACAAATGTTTGAAAACATAACAGAAGATGAGGGACTACAAAACTTGAAAATAATAATAATAATAATAATAATGATGAAGGGCTACAATGCAACATTAATTATGTTCTTTAATACCAACCCCTTTAAAAGATATAACATTCTGGAGACAAAACAGTATCATAATACAGCACAAACCTTTGAACATGCAAGTTATAAAAGCATCAGAGAACAAACTAGAATTTTTCCAACACAAATAAATGGAACATCTTATTAGTAAGTCTCAAGTTTTAGAAAAATTGCTATCTCAATAGGTTTACTCTTCAAGAAATGTAACAAAACAAAAGAGGCAGTTGTGGGAAAAAGAAGAAATGTCAGAGTGCAAACTTGAAGGGTTTATTAAGGGTTTCAGTAAAATATGCTAGGTAAAATTGCTTTCTCTGAAGAAGGAGCTTAGGATAATTCTTCAATGATATGCAGAGCCCATTGTATTATCTATTGTGTGTATTGCAGAAAATGTAGTTTGTTATTTACCTCTTATTGAGGATTACTACTTCAAGAAACTTTAATCTCCGTAACCAGTTTTCCAAGTGCTTCAATTAAATGGAATAAATCATATATAGCAATTCAATGATAGGGAGACTTTCACTTATTTGCTTAAATAAGTTATCTCCTTGGAACTTTCAATAGTTTTCAATAGGTTGGAGTGCATATGTGTGTGTGTGATGTAAAATGCCCTAAGAAACACATGCAATTGTGATATATAATTTAACGAGTTATACATCTATCTCCAACCAAGAAGTAAGAGCATGTGTGGCAGGAGGGATTCAATTACTAATATTTCAGCTAGGATCCTACATTGTGTAGTTTAAATCTTCACTTGCAGAATTACACATTATTTGTGCATGCAGCCCTTATATTAAATTGTAAAGTTGTGCAATTCAACCAAGACATCAAAATGTGCGACCAAATGTGCACATTCATCCATGTGCAATGCACACATACATCTATGTGAAATGCACACTTCTATGAATATCTATGCACATTTCATATCTGTGTGCAAGGTACATCCATTCACAATAGTACCCATGTACAATACTGCTTCTGGAAGTTGAACTCACTGTAGGTGTTTCACATTGGACAAAAATGCTCAACCGCTTCCTTGGGAGGACCTCTCCATGCATTAACATACCAACATGATTCTTTTGTAGCAAGGGTGCCATTTAGGAGTGGGAAAAAGTTACCGCTTGTGGGGGCATTCAGAAAACATGCTGTGACTCCTGAGAAACACAGTATTTCTGGCTGACTTGTTAGCATTACAGTTGTCCCCTCGTATTTGTTGGGGTTTGGTTCTAGGACCCCCGTGGATTTGATTTAAGTTTTTACAGTTATTGTCCAGCAGCAACAAGCAGCAATGGCTGGAATCCTGTTAGTGATACAAATGAACACACACACACAGCACAGTGTAGTGATGTGTGAGGGGAGGAGCTTTGATGGCCTCACAGGATCAGAGGCCTTCAATTGTGTCATGGCACCTTGTGCCATGATGTAGGAGGTTTCAGGCAAATTTGAGGTGATTTAAGCAGAGTCCGTACATCCCTCCTCCTCTTTTGCTTCAATTCACTGTTTGACTGGGCAGAGGGAGAACAGATAGCTTAGGCCTTTTTCAGTCAGGCATCAGGTTTTGCTGGTTTGCTGCTTGAGAGTTTTTCTCTGCCATCTTGTCTCCCCCCCCCCCCGACCCCGGAATTGCCTGATCTGGTTTTGATTTTGGGGTTGAGTGGTGGTGGTGGGGTTGAATTTGTCCCCTCCACCCTACTCACCTTGTGTGTATGTTGTGTTGTTGACTGTCTTCGCCTCTTAAATTTAGTGTATACGTGTCATGGTAGAGCACTGATAGCCTCTGACCACGTCAAGAGGGTCAGACAGCAAAAAGGTTGTAGTAGAGTTTCCATCCTCCAGGCAAGAGAATAAACACACAGACACAGGCTCGTGTCTACAAACTACTTCTCTTTTCTATAGTATAATAAAGATATTTACAATGTTAAAGAGAATCTCTCTGAGAACTATATATTACAGCATTCAGCAGAAAAACATCTTTATACTGCAAAGCCCAGAACAGAACTGAAACTCAGTTACATAGAATAACTGATTACATAGTTCACAACAATCTTGTTCTTATAAAGATAACAGCACAATTTCTCCCACAGAGATAACACTCTCCCCAAGGCTCCAAGCCTTTGAGATGGCACTCTCAGGCCATTAATCTTATCCTACAGGCTACTGCAGCAAGCCTCTATTAGCTCTCACTGCTGCACCCTGTAGGCCTATTATGTTACACTTCAGTTCTTTACAGCATAAATCTACATGGTAAACTACATGGATTCAGCGTTCAGAAGGAGTAGCGGATCTTGACATAAAATCCGTACAGCCATTCGAATGGCTGACAGTCTGTACGCCCTGTTCGCACACATACGAACAGGCAGTGTAATCTGATTGGCAGGCTGAGTAGAGGGGGCAGGGCTAGCAAGGAGGGGAATTGGGAGTGGTGGCCATGTTGGATTCCCAGCTAAGCAAGAGTCCGGTATGCCCGTGAATTTTATATATATGTGTGTGTGTATATATATATATATATATACACACACACACACACACACACACACACACACATAATTTTTATTTTACATTGTAAATAGGGAAAACCGAATGTCCACAAAGCAGGCACCTTTTTAAATAAATAAAAAAAAGTTGAGGGAGATTTAAAACCACTGCTTGGCTTGCTTGCTCCAGCCAGCTGGGGAAGGGGAGTCATACGGAGTTTAGGGGGGGGTAGAAAATCGTGTATGCGGGTCATATGCATACGAATGACTGCCTATTCATATTTTTTATCCCCCAAACGGATTTTTTTAATTGTATCGCAGACCCTGAATTTACTGCTTGTATAATTATTATGGTCCTGTTTTGTTTTATCGGTAGACCAACAAATGTACATTTCATAAATAACAAATTCATAGATATTTATAGATTGTTACTCAAATCACCCATTGTAGCATTACAAATTTTTGTTTAATAAATGCTGAATTATGCTAAATTTATAGATATTTCCAGCATTACTGTATTTTATTATGATATAGCCTTGTGCTCACACTTACTGTAGGACTGTGTTTCACATTTTATCACATTTGTAGGATATTATCAGACAGGGACCAAATAAAGTGTCCCTATCTCACCTTCTAATTCCCACCCTGCTCCTGTCCCTGTAACAGGTTTTTTTTAAAATAATAATAATAATAATAATAATAATCAGACACTTACCTTGATAGTGGAATAAAAAGTCCTCCCCTCCCCTCCGGCAGCTAACATGTGAATGGAGCTCTAAGAGAGCTCGGTTCACTTCCTATAAAGCAAATCACAGCCATTCTTGCAAGAGAACGATTGTGCAGGAAATTCAAAGTTTAAAGGAAGAATACACACACAAAAGTCAAACCAAGAAAATATATATATATATATATATATATATACACACACATACACACACATACATATACATATACATATATATATATATATATACACACACACATACACACACATACATATACATATATATATATATATATATATATATATATATAGTAAACAGGAGAGGGTACAAAAAAGGCTGTCACTTACCTGGATGTCCTGATGTATTCGGCATGTACCTTCCAGGACCTTCCAGGGAGGCCAGCATCATGTGGGGAAATAACAAATTAAAAAAAAAAGAAGCCAAACGTCAAAAAATTAAACCAAGCACCTAAACACAGGGGGGAAAACCTCAAGTAAACAGGGGAGGGTACAAAAAAGGCTGCCACTTACCTGGATGTCCTGATCGCCACCTAAATTGTTTGGCACAGACCTTCCAGGGAGGCCGGCATCACACAGGAAATTTAAAAATATCAACAAAACTAAACATCAAAAAGTAAAGCAAAACACAAAAACACCCTGGGAAAAAAAAAAACAAGTAAACAGGGGAGGGCACTTACCTGGATGTCCCAATCACCCCGAGAAGTGTTCAGCACAGACCTCCCAGATTGCGCCACAGGAATGCGGCACCTTTTCGTTCACCCATAATTCTGTTTCAGAAATGGAATGGGTGAGCTGTTGACAGCTTTTGGCTGTCAACAAAAAAACCTGGAACAGAACAGAAGCAGTACAGGTGCAGAATGGGACAGGAACAATGTCGTCTGAAAAGGAAGCCCTTTCTTGATCCTGTGGCATCCCTTTCCCAGTATCTTAAGGATGTATGATAATCTTCATACTAAGGAGATTTTCGGACCGCGTTTTAGTGTGCCTAGGGTGGGAGGAGCTTTCGGGAGAGGGACGGCGATCTTGCGCAGCAGGGGGGCGTTTTCGGATGCCGTTGTCCCTCTCCCGAAACCATCCGTGTCACTTCCGTGAAGCTTTGGAAGCCTCAGCACCATATTTTAATCACGGGCAACCTCCGTGATTAAAATATGGCTCTGCGGCTTCCGAAGCTTCACGGAAGTGACACAGATGGTTTCGGGAGAGGGACAACGGCGTCCGAAAACACCCCCCTGCTGCGCAAGATCGCCATCCCTCTCCCGAAAGCTCCTCCCACCCTAGGCACTCTAAAACGCAGTCTGAAAATCTCCTAAGTGTTTGAGTGTTGGATTAAGCACCAGATCTTCTAGATTCACTAGATCTTGTCTACCCTTGGATGCTAAGCTGGGTCAGTCCTGGTTTGCTCTTGGATGGGTCCATTTATGAGAAGCAGACTAGCTAGACTTTTACGTACTACCTTATTCATTATAATTTGATTATTTTAACCCAATGGTATAATTGCTAACAGTTTTTTATTCTTTATTATTGATTAATTTTTCAGGGTTAATTAATTGGCTTGTTATGAATAATCAATTTGACATTTTAGGGAAATAAGTGAATAAATATAACTAACAGTAATAGTATAATTCATGAGCAATCTATTGGTTTATTAAAAGGTTTTAAATACCCTAGAGGCAATGGTATAGTTACTTAACAGTTTTTTTAAAATTTTTTGATTATTGACTAATTTTTTGACGTTAATTCATTGACTGATTATGAATAATCAATTTGACATTTTAAGGAAATAAGCAAATCAATTTAAGTAACAATAATAATGATAATAATTCAGGAATAATCTATTGTTTATTATAGGGTTTAAATACCATAGAGGCACCATATCTTATTTGAACTTGGGTCCAATTTGAACTTAATACTGATTTGGGTCACCTTGGTCATTGATTTGATCTAATTGGCATAACAGCAAATATACATTGCATAATAAAATCAGATATTTACAGCCTTATTACATTTTGTTATAAAACAGATTTCTGCTCACATTATTCATTTAGGATGGCTGTTTGGCATTTTAACAAGATTTTACATACTTTAATAAATAATACATTGTGATCAATAGATTAATGACTAGTTAAAACAATTTGCATGGTCTAATGCCATTGTGGCACCAGATCCTGTCTGATTTTGAGAACTAAATAGGGTCAGCCCTGTTTGGTATCTGTATGTGAAACCAATGCTGGCTGCAGTATGGTTGGGAATAGTCTTGCTCCCCATCCTTATCATCAGTGGTTGCTGACCACATTACAGTTTGTTGTGTCAAATCCAAGGTTTGAATGTTGGACTAGGGTTTGCGTTTTAACCTTTTTTTCACATATTGATTGAAGTTTTGGGTGCTGGGCTAGTGCTTGGCTACACAATTCATTAATGTATTTATACTAAATTCTTCTATTTTATCTTTAGTTGGGTTGACTCTCAACCGTGCCAACTCTCACCTGATTTTGGAAACTAAGCAGGATTACCTTTGGTTGGGCTTGGATGGGGTACCAATTCTATCCCTACATAATTCATTGGTATTTATATTGAATTTTACAGTAGGATCCCCATATCAGCTGTGGTTCGGGGGGGGGCTGGATACCAAAAACCCATGGAAAATAGTGAATGGCATTGAAAATAATGGGACTTCCAGTTCAAAATACCATAGAGTTGCCTTGGAGGATTTAGAAAATGGCTAGAGAGGACACATTTTCTAGGAAGACTCTATGGTAGGTATGCTGTTTTATGTCCCATATATAATTGAATTAGTGGATAATGAATCAGTGAATACAGGGGTTCTACTGTGCTATCTTTTATTTAATTAGTTTGATGCTCTTGATGTGGCCAGTTCCCATCTGACCTTGGAGGCTAAGCAGGGTCATCTCTGGTTTATCCTTGGATGGGTAACTGATTACATCCCTACACATTTTTTTAAAATATATTTTGGTTGGATTCTTCTATCTTATCTTCATTAGTTTCACTCTTAGCAGTGCCAAATCCCATCTTCATTGGCTTATTATAATGATAATTAATTTGACATGTTAGGAAAATAGGGGAAGGGATTTGACTGCCTAAAGTGTTTCTATAAGTCTAATACAGGAATAGTTTATTGTTTTCTTCAGGGTTTCAATATTCTGGGGGTACCATACATTGTTTGATCATTGAAGCTGTGGGGGGGGGGAGGTTGGCCCTGCTTGTTTCTGGAACAGAACCCATTCCTTTGGAGTAGACTGGCTGATTTTTCCAGTAGTGCCTTATTACTATTATTCCCTTCCCTAGTTCTCCCTCTTTTCTTGGCAGTGCAGTTTTTTCTCCTCCTTTCTATCAGCTGCCATTTTGTGGGTGACAGTTGTGGCCACCATTTTGATGTATGCTGAGCTTGAGTTTATCGCTATTTGTTTTTATAATGTTTTCAGCAGCATTGCATCTTCCTTGCTGTGGGTAAAGATATAATTCAGGCTTACAATTACTTGCCTTCTTTTTGGGTCTATGCTGGATAGTTCATATCTATTGCCTCTAGCGCTCCCAGGTGGCCACATTTATGGTTGGTGACACTTCATGGCATTTTATTATGCACTCCCAGGTAGCCATATTTATTATTGGAGCCACTATGTGCCATTTTATTGCACACCTATGACCTGTTTTGGATTTATTTTCTTTTGTTTGAATCTCTTCACATAATTAACTATTATACATACTTTGATCCCTTTATTATTGTATATTCGTGTGTCTTCCTTTTGTAGGCTCGAGATCATGTTTGATTTTGAATGCGAAGCGGGGTCAGCTCCATTTTGTTCTTGGATGGGAGAATATAGAGTCATCATTCTGTCCTTGGTTATTTTATATATTTGTTGGTCTTCACTTTTTTAAAGACACCAGTTCCTGTCTGATCTGGGGAGCAAGACAGAGTCAGTTCTGGTTTGTTCTTGGATGAGAGGCCTTTGATTTGATACTTAGCACCTTGGCCTCTAGTTTTCAGGCCATAGATTCAACATTTAGTGCCTTTGCCTCAAGTTTCCTTGCAATTTAAAACTTGTGTCCCATTTTCATTTAGGCCTTGTGTCCCATTTTCAGTATTACATTTTATTGTTCCCTGGTACTACCAGCACCATCAATTTACTAAATTAATATTGATTAATAGATATAATACACATTGCTTTTTTTTTTATAGGTCATTTGTTTAAATGTCTTACAGGTACCTAATGATGATGATGATAATAAAATGTATTTCTATCCTGCCCCTCTGCAATGCAATTGGGGCGGCTTACAATATAAAAACTCCATAATTACAGTACCCTAGCCCGCCCACCCCTTAAAATAATATTAAATTATAAAGGATTAAAAACATGCAATAATTAAAAATATATTAAATTAGAAAAAAATAAAACATACAATAATTTTTTTTAAAATCCAATTGCGGCTCAGAGGGAAAGGACAGCCGAGTCTTGGGCCAGGATAGTTATTCAGGAAAGGCCTGCAGGAAAAGATCCCTCTTTACAGCTTTCTTAAAACTGTCTAAGGTGGTAATAAGATGGATCTCGTCTGGCAGGCCATTCCATAATCTGAGAGCGGCAGCAGAGAAGGCCCTTTGGGAGGTCACCGACAGCCTTGTTTTCATAGGTTGTAACAGATTCCTCCCAGAGGACCAAAGTGCATGGGGAGGATCATATGGGAGGAGGCGGTCCCGGAGGTAAGTTGGACCCAAGCCATGTAGGGCTTTAAAGTTCATAACCAACACCTTGTACTGTGCCCGGAAACTGACTTTTGGGGCACTGGATCCTGTTTGATCTTGGGTGCTGAGTGGGGTCAGCTCTGGTTTGTTTGCAGATGGAAGACCATTGATTTAATATTTTATGCTTTCTATTTTATTTTAGCAGACAGTGCTGATAGCTCTCATGATTCTTGGAGTGGAGAATCAATATAGGCCAGGGGCTTGGTTGACTGTTTCAATTCTTACTTGTACAATTTTGTCGTACAGGATAATTGGGCTGCTTGACTGGCCCTGTTGAGCCAATTTCCCTTGTCGGGTGGATATTAAGGAGAGGCCTATGCTGTCACAGCTTGATGCTCTTTCCATTCTTGAAATGCCATGGGTTTCCATCTGATATTTTGTTCTTATGTTTCAGGATTGCCATCAGCCACCACCTGCTACTGCTCTTCTGTTGCAGGGTCACCATGGGTCTCCACTTGTTATGCTGCCTATTTCTTCTGGAGTGCTGTGGGTTTCCATCCCAGCTTGGTTGAATGGTGGGGCAAATATGGTCTTAGGTGTCATGGTTTGTCACAAGCTCTGGTGGGGAGCACCGTTGGCCTCCATCACATGTGTTAGTTAATCACCTCGGTGGTAATGACTTTGGGCATGCTTTGTCACCAGCTCTATTTGGGAAGTGCCGTTAGCCTCCACCACATATTTTAGTTGTTCACATATGTGATATCAACTAGTTTTGCTCAGGGGCATAGTTTAATTACTTGTGCCCTCCAGGATGTAGAAAAATGTTAAGTTTGCATGGCCCAAAATACCTGTAATCTGGTTTGCCATCCAACCTCTTTTGATTTGTACTGGCAAGGAGGATCTAAAATTACAGATTTGGCTCAGAGGGGAGTAAATAGGAAGGTTCACAGAGCCATGGACAAGTGGCTTGGGCAGTTTTTATAACACACTGGAATTGTATATCAGTGACCTGAATTCTATAGATCAGGTGGACCTGGCAGATTTGGGGATCCAGATATTCCTTGTGGATATGCAACAAGGGGTGAGGGCTGTATTAGCCAGCCTGGGGGGCAGATAGGGGCTAAGCAGACACTTGTCCCTTACCCATGGCAGGTTGTGGGGGAGATGGGGACTAGTTCAGTGTACACCTATGGCACCTCTTTTGAGTGAAGGATGGCTCTATCAAACTACCCTTGCAGATCATGTGACTGGGGTGGGTGAGGAGCAAACCATCCTTGAGGCCTACCTGAGGGTTGAGCCCTTGCCAGAAGTCATATGACTTGAGGTGTCTCGTCCTGGGTTTTTGCCTCCCAGCAGAGGTTGCCCCAGGGGTAGCCCAATTGATGAGAAAACCCCCCCCCCGGGATCAGGTGTTTCCCTAATAGCTGAGAGGCCAGTGTAGCATAGTAGTTTCAGTGTTGGGCTATGATTCGGGAGACCAGGATTTGAATCCACGCTTAGCTATGGAAACCCACAGGGTGACCTTGGGCAAGTCACCCACTCTCAGACTCAGAAAACCCCATGATAGGTTCACCTTAGGGTCACCATAAGTCAGAAACACCTTGAAGGCACACAATGGCAACAAATATAAATGAAACTTCACACAAATTCAAGTATGAACAGGGAAATCCTATATGAACAAGCATTTCCAATCATGTTTAGTCTAGTCCCTTGCCATGAATCAGTGCTCACACTACAGTCTCCATAAAGATGATCTTCCTCTTGATGATAGATCACACACTTCTCATGCAGAAGGTCCTAAATTTAATCCCAAGGAAGGGTGTGTAACAATCCTGCTTGAAACCACAGAGAGCTTCTGTCAGCTACAACAGAGTAGGCACGAGCAGTTTCAGATTATCCAGGACATGCTGCAAGAGGATAATAGAATAACAGAATCATAGAGTTGGAAGAGACCACAAGGGCTGTCCAGTCCAACCCCCTGCCATGCAGGAACACACAATCAAAGCATTTCCAAGAGATGACAATCCAGCCTCTGTTTAAAAGCCTCAAAAGAAGGAGAGTCCACCACACTCCAAGGGAGTGCATTCCACTGTCAAACAGCTCTTACTGTCAGGAAGTTATTCCTAATGTTTAGGTGGAATCTCTTTTCTCGTGGTTTGAGTCCATTGCTTAGTGTCCTGGTCCCTGGAACAGCAGAAAAGAATCTTACTCCATCCTCAATATGACATCACTTCAGATATTTAAACATGGCTATCATGTCCCCTCTTAACCTTCTCTTTTCCAGGCTAAACATGTCCTGCTCACTAAGCTACTCCTCATAGGGCAGTGATGGGCAACCTTTTGAGCTTGGTGTGTCAAACTTCGCCAAAAAAAACTGAGCACAACTCAGGTGGTATGTCACTTAGAGGAAAAAAACATTATTTCGTGATATTTACTGTTTAAATAATATAAATGTATACAGTTGCCCCTCCACATTTACGACTTTGACGATTCACAGAAAGCCTCCAACCCGCAAGTTTCCCCCTCCCTTCCAAAGGCACCCACGGGCTTCCCATGAAGCCTGTTGCTACCTTGGCAAGGGGAGGGTAGAAAAGCTCCCACCTACATGCGTCCCTCTCCCTTCTGAAGGCACCAACAGGCTTCCAAGGCTCCCACCCACAGCCTTCCCCAGCATTTCCGAGGCTGCTCCGGGGCTTTGAAGCCTGGAGCTCCCTCGGGAAGTCCGGGGAGAGGCTGGGAAGACTCCCTCCCTCCCGGCAGCCCGCCCGCCACCTTCCCGGCCTTTCTGAGGTGGTTCTGGGGCTTCGAAGCCCCAGAGCCCCCTTGGGAAGGCCGGGAAGAGGCCGGGCAGACTCCCACCTACCCTTCTGCCTGCCCACCACCTTCCCCAGCCTTTCCAAGGTGGCTCCAGGGTTTCAAAGCCCCAGAGCCCCCTCAGGAAGGCCGGGGAGAGGCTTGGCAGACTCCCACCAACCTGCCTGCCACTTTACACGGCGTTTCTGAGGCAGCTCCAGGGAAGCAGGCAGGCCTCAGGGGTGGTGAGGTTGCGTGGGGGAAGGGGGGAGGAGGCCCAGCCGCATGTCACCACAGATGGCTATGCGTGTCAGTGGTGACACACGTGGCATAGGTTTGCCATCACTGTCATAGGGCATGGTTTGCGTGTCAAGGTGTGAAATGATTCCCCTCCTCTCATCATTACCCCAATAAAACACAGACACAGTGATGCTTTCAGAAATATTTTGTAACATAAGATGGTGTGTTTATATATATATATATATATGTGTGTGTGTGTGTGTGTGTGTGTGTGTGTATGTATATATATATATATATATATATATATATATATATATGTATATATGTATATATATATATATATATATATATATATGGCTTTTCTTCGCATACAAAGATTCAGGAAGGACTCATCTCACGCTTTCTGCAAGTGCGCTGATGACTAAAAAGGCCAATCTGAGATAAACAAGTCTGGTTGCAGAAAGCACAGCAGAATGTCTCCTTGGGTGATGTTTCCAGGTAGTGAGTCTTTCTGCATTGTCATTTCTCCTCAAGATTTGTTCGGCGTGAGTTCTCAAATGAGGCTGCAGCATTGTGGATAGTGTGTCTCCATGCCTCCCGATGTGAGGCCAGGGCGGACCATTGTTGGTGATCAATTTGGCCAAGCCTGAGATGTTGTTTCAGGGAGTCCTTGTATCGCTTTTTTGGAGCACCCCTCTTATGCCGACCCATGGTGAGTTCACCATAGAGTACTATTTTTGGGAGGTAATGGTCCTCCATCCTATATAGGCAGTAAATGACCACAACTTTCTTTGATGACTGTTGCTTAGGTTGTCACATAGGCATGGGTTCAAATCCTAGTCATTGATCGACCTAGTCTGGTTGATGAATCATCTGTCATTCTGCCTGCCGACAGCCATCCGCCCACCAGGGAGGAGTCCTTGTAGGCTTATCATTCACCTACCCCCCTCTGTTCCTCCCCTGTGGGCCACCAAACCTGTGATCCAACACTTCCCAGAAAGGGGAGGGACTCCAGGACCAAAATACCCCAAATGGCATGCGTATCCTGGACCCCCTCGCCTGGGGTCTCTGTGAACTTGAACTTCACCTAGAACTTAAATTTGGCCTTGAACTTGAACTTGATGGAGACCCCTGTAACCCTTGAGTTTGGATCAGAACCCCATGCCAACTACCAACCTCACTGAAAGTTGTGACATGGAAATACTCAAAACATTAGAACAATAACACAAAGCAGAACAGAGGGAGGGAGGGTGGGTCTTTGGCTCTCCATGCGCCACTGCCTGGTCCTGCACTGTGGCTGGGCCTGAATAACTGACTGCTGGACCAGAGGGAAAACCTGCCACCTCGAGCAGGCCTTCCCTCCCAGGCAATCAGACGGCCAGGGCCATTCCTGCCCCTGATTGGCTGTGGAAAGTTTAAATTAGCCAATCATGGAAAGGGAGCCTTTCCCTGATTGGTCAAGTTATGATCCATCTTCGTGGCCAGGCAAAGCCTGCCTGAAAGTAGGGACCCAGCATGGCAACACCCATGAAAGCTAGCCACATGGGGTGATCGTTGGGGGGACCTTCCAGACCCCGCAAAACAGCTGACAGGTAAGTCTGGCAGCTGGCTTCCAGAACTTTTAACATTTTGGTTGCCCTCCTCTGCACATGTTCCAGCTTGTCAACATCATTCTTGAATTGTGGTGCCCAGAACTAGACACAGTGCGGTCTCACCAAAGCAGAATAGCAGCCTAGAATTTTGTTGGCTTTTATGGATGCCCCATCAGACTGCTGACTCATGTTCAGCTTGTAGACTTCTAAATCTCTTTCACATGCACTGCTAGCAAGCCAGGTGTTCCCCATCCTTCTAGCTGTGCATTTCAATTTTTTCTGCATAAGTGTTGTACTCTACATTTTTCCCTGTTGAAACTTCTCATTGTGTTAGTTTCGGCCCAGCTTTCTAATTTGTTAATGCCATTCTGAATTCTGTATCTGTCATCTGGGATATTATCTAACCCTCCTAATATGGTGTCATCTGCAAATTTGGTAAGCATGCCCTCTATTCCTCCCAGGGGCCATACCATTTTTTTAAAAAAAAAGAAGTTTCAAAGTATATTGTAGGTGAAAAGCATTAGAATTGTAATACATATAAATAAAAATGGGTTAATTGTATCAGTCTCATTATTTAATAGACAGACTTCATGCTGTAGTATGTGAGGAAATAATCATTGTAATGTAAAAGCAATCTTGTGTACCTCATTCACATCCTAAGATAAGTCTAGGGTTTTTCCCTGCATACTTCTGTTCTCCCAAATTCCCTTTCTCTTATTTCACTGGGCACTTCCAGCCAACTGGAGTGCTGGGTCATTCAACACATGACCTAATTTAAATTTTATTGCTTTGTGTAAGTTCTTTTTTAAGTTTGTGTCTCCATGAGGCTGGAGCCATCTTTAGCCATCTTCATTTTAAGCTTTCTTTCCTGTAACCATGCAATGATGTTTACCATGCAGCCTGTAGGCTGGGTGAGTTTGATTTCCTACCCTAAATACCATTAGTTAGTTAGGGACCTCTTTTTAAAGTTTGTTTTAGTATGTAGATTGAGATTGATATACCTTCAGTAAACTTTAGATTTGCATTTTAAACTTACTCCTTTGTTTTGTAATGAGTCTAATTTAACTGGGTGATCCCAGACCTCTGAACACACTTTTCTTTTAAATGTTAATTGAGCTTTCTGTCTTAGAATTCTTAAGTGCACTCTGCATGAAGTTAAAAGTAAATCAATGATTTTTTAACTCTCTTTTTAAACGAGATAATTCTTGTTGCTTTTTAAAAGGACTAGATCCTGGAATTTTTAATACAGTTTTATTTTTTAGACTCATTACTCCTACACGTACTTTGCTATCTGTGATATAGACAATACTATGCTAGATGGACCAGAGTTCTGACACAATATAAGCAGTTTCCTACGTCCCATCAGTGATGACTGAAACATACAGTTTCTGCCATGTGTTTAACTCAGGAAACCTGTATTTACCTTTCCCAATTCTACAGACTTCTGGAATTATGTGTGGTAATTGAATCTAGATGTCTGGTCCTCATGCTAGTCTTATCATAATCTAACAGCTTCCTATAATTAAAGTAATATTTGACACGGGGCTTGACAGTCTCATGGCTGAAGAAACATATAACTGTGACATGTTTGCTAAGCACTTTGAGGATAAAATTGCTCACATTCATCTTGACCTGGATGCCAATAATTCTGTAGTAAATTGTAAACCAACACCAGACTGTCTAGTCCAGTTTTATAGGATAAATTTCACTTGTTGTCTCTGGAAGGCATGAATAAAGTGCTTCAAGGCATGCAACCAACCAAATGCCTGTTTGAATCCTATCCTTCCTTGATCATTACACTTAGCAGAGAGAAACTGATTGGTTGTGTTCATGGAGTTCAGAGATGAGGTGGACAAAACTGCTATGAAAACCATTTTCAGAACCCCTTGGGAAAACTACAGTACCAGTGCAATGGGAAAATGAAAAAAGAGTAAAATACTTCATAATTTCTCTCTCCAGCTTGCAATATTATTCTTGCAACCATGAAGAATGGAAGTGTGTGTGCGCACAGAATTTGGAAAGTTGTTTTTAAGAGGTGACACACGTTCCAGAGTTTCAGTCTATCACTGCTTCATATTTATTATTCTTAAAAGTAACTATTCAAACTTTTTTTTTTCCTGGAGGATGATTTTTGATAATGAGAGAGGGTGATAGACATGGACTGACACCCTGTTAATGGTGTAGGTTAATCCTCTGCATATCTATTTTTGGTCCATGTGGAGTTTGGTATTGCCTCCCTCCACACCACACCACACCCCAAATAGAACACACCATACTGCTGTTGAAAGTCCTTCCTGTGATCATTCATGCATGGAGGATGGTGGGGAGAATCAAATAAGCATGT
Organism: Gambelia wislizenii; assembly: GCA_030847615.1. Taxonomy (NCBI): domain Eukaryota; kingdom Metazoa; phylum Chordata; class Lepidosauria; order Squamata; family Crotaphytidae; genus Gambelia; species Gambelia wislizenii. The sequence goes on along the minus strand of JAUMIR010000003.1, from coordinate 187,485,724 downwards.
GGCTATGCCCTGTAGTCAGACATGAAATGGTTGTCTCAGCCACAGGGCCCTGGCATGCCTCAGTGGATGACATGTTTGATTCAAGTCATACATGCTTCTGTGATCCCTCCCCCTAGAAATGAATGACAATGGAAGTGGGGGTTCAGCAACAATATAATAGGTCTGGTGTGGTAGTAGAATGTTCAGTATAGTGTACCCAGGGGTAGCCATGTTTCCCATACAGCAAAATACAATAAGATCCCAAAGCCACAAAACAACAATACCTTTATTGGGCCAAACAAAAATGTACAACGTACATCTTGCAAGCTTTTGAAGCTCCACTGGGTTCTTCATCAGGCAAAGGTCTTAAAAATCATGCAGGAAAAGATGAAAAAATGATGATGCTCCAGTCGCAGGCCTAAATTTTGTAAAGAAGTTTTTGTTCTTGGCAGTTAAGATGGTCTGGAGGGATATCAGTGCAGGCAGAGGCCACTCTTCTCTTTGGTCATGTGGGCCCTGGGTGACAAAGAGTTGCAAAATCCAAACAATACAATTTAAACTCCATTAGCAACAGAAAATGTAATTTCACTTGAAATCCTGTTTGTTTCCTGGGTGAGGCTGCCCACTCCTTTCATAGGCAGAGAACACTGAATTTGTCAAGAAGCCTCTGTACGGTTGCATCTGAAAAAGCCTTTAGGTGTTACATAGGTAAAACCTGCCAAATGCAGTCCCAATTTAATAATAATAATAATAATAATAATAAAAAATAACATTTATTTTTATCCCGCCCCTCTGTTAAAAACAATCGGGGTTGCTTACACAAATTAAAATACCAATACAAATTAAAATCCCCAAACCCCACCCACCCCCGCCCTCCCCCATAAAAAGACATTAAACCAAATACATTAAAACAACTGATATAAAATCACATTAAAATTGTAAATAATAAATAATAAACAGCCAGCAGACTAAAAAGGGCCAGGAGCCCCAGAGGCTGGGAACTAATTAGGAAAAGCCTGCTGAAAGAGATCCGTCTTTAGTGCTTTTTAAAAGCTACTCAGGCTCGTCATCTGACGGATCTCATTCGGCAGGCCATTCCACAATTTGGGGGTGATTACTGAAAAAGCCCTCTGGGAGGTTGCAGACAGCCTAGATTTTAGTGGCTGAAGCAAATTCCTCTCAGAGGACTGGAGTGCACGGGGAGGATTGTATGGGAGGAGGCAGTTATGAAGATAAGTTGGACTCAAGCCATTTAGGGCTTTAAAGGTAATAACCAACACCTTATACTGGGCCCGGAAACTGATAGGCAGCCAGTGGAGAGGTCTTAACACTGGAGTTATATGGTCTCTCCGAGATGTTCCCGACACCACTCTGGCTGCCATATTTTGTACCAACTGAAGTTTCCAGACCAAGCATGAGGACAGCCCCATGTAGAGCACATTGCAGAAATCTATACGAGAGGTTACTAGCGTGTGCACCACAGTCTCGAGGTCCCTTATTTCCAGGAAAGGGTACAGTTGGCCTATCAGCCAAAGCTGATAACAGGCGCTCCTGACCGTCGCATTCAGCTGACTAGTCATCTGAAGCGATGAACCAAGGAGCACACCTACACTGCGAACACAGTCCTTAACGGAGAGCGTGACCCCGTGCAAGACTGGAGGTTGCAACCCAACTCCTGGTTTTGGGGCTGCTACCGTGAGCACCTCCATCTTGTCCAGATTTAATCTCAATCTGTTTTTCCTCATCCAGCCCATTACTGCTCTAAGACAATCATTAAGAAGAGAGACACCATCAGAATTCGAGACTGACAATCGGGACAAGGAGAAATAGATTTGGGTGTCATCAGAGTACTGATAACACCCAGCCCCATAACTCCGAATAATCTCACCGAACGGCTTCATATAGATGTTAAACAACATCGGGGACAGGATGGAGCCTTGTGGAACACCACAAGTAAGCTCCTTTCTGCAGGAGCAGCTGTCCCTGAGCAGCACCCTCTGGGACCTGCCCGAGAGGAAGGACCGGAACCACTGGAGCACAGTGCCTCCGATTCCTAACCCACTCAGGCGATCCAAGAGGATGCTATGATCTATCGTATCGAAAGCCACTGAGAGGTCCAAAAGCACGAACAGGGTCACACTACCCCTGTCAATGCTTCGATGCAGGTCATCGGTCAACACAACCATGGCAATATCAACTCCAAATTCCATCCTAAAGCCAGTTTGAAATGGGTCTAGATAATCGGTTTCATCCAAGACCACTTGGAGTTGAAGCACAACTGCCCTCTCGATCTCTTTGCTCAAGAATGGTAACATAGAAACTGGTCTATAGTTGTTCATGTCCAGGGGATCCAGGGAAGGTTTATTTCAGGAGAGGCCTAACAGCAGCTTCCTTTAAACAGGATGCAACACACCCTTCTCTGAGTGGTGCATTGATGATGTCCCTAAGGAACATCCTCAAGTCATCACCCCCTTGGACATCCAGCCACGAAGGGCAAGGGTCAAGAGGGCAAGTCGTCTTCCTCACCCTACCAAGTAGCTTGTCCACGACCTCAGTACTCACGGATTAAAATTGATCTAGTAAACTTACATCAACGGAGTTGCTGGACATCTCATCAATTGTTTCTGTCAAAATACTGGCATCTAAGTCAGCTCTTATCCAAGAGATTTTATCTGCAAAGAAGTTCTGAGAGATTTTAACTGCAAAGAAGTTGTTAAGCGCGTCACAGCAGGCTGTTGTTGGGTTAAGCAACGGGTTCTGCGCAAGTGTAACCTGTGTCATCTCCTTTACCACCCTAAACAGCTCTGCTGGACAGGACTCTGCAGACGCAATACGTGCATTGGAGAAGGATCTCTACGCTGCACGTATTGCCTCTCGATAGGACCAAAGGAAGTTCCTATGACGAGTCCTGTCAGATAAGAGTCGAGTTTTCCGCCAGTTGTGCTCTAGTCATTGTCCAACCCGCTTCATTTTCTTAAGCTCTGATGTATACCATGGCTTATCGTTTGGAGCAGGTTGGAAAGGATGCTTAGGATCAATCATGTCAATAGCCTTGTTAATGCTGGTGTTCCAGGTATTAACCAAAGCTTTGACAGGGTCACTGGTGTTACCAACCATTAACCCATCCAAGGCTTTCTGGAATCCTATTGGTTCCATTAGCCTTGGTTCCATTCTAATGGGTCCACCACCCCCGGTGGGGTGAGGAGAGACTCTTAGTTCAGTCTTGACGAGGAAATGATCCGTCCATGACAATGCGGTGGTTTTAATAACCTCCTCCCACGGGTATTTCTGTTCCGTACTGAAGACTGCATCAAGGGTATGACCCGCACAATGTGTGGGCCGAACGACCATTTGGGATAGGCCCATGCTTGTCATGGTTTCCATGAATTCCTGAGCTGCACCAGTCAGATTTGTCAAGCTGATCTTGAGTGGAATGTTGAAGTCGCCCAAAACTAAAAGTCTGGGCAACTCCAACAGCAACTCTGAGACCAGCTGTGTCAGCTCAGTTAGGGAGTCTGCTAGACAACAGGGTGGTCGGCATACCAGCAGAATCCCCAAACTATCCCTGGTCCTCAGGCTAAGGTACATACACTCAAAGTGGACTGTGTTTCGGACAGGTATCCTGGTCAAGGTCAGATTGTCCTTATAAACCAGAGCCACTCCGCCCCCCCCCGCCCACTTCCCCTCACCTGCTCACTCAGAGAATACCCGACTGGTAGGGCCTGCATCCACGTGACAGCACTATCCTCTCCCAGTCAGGTTTCTGTGAAGCAAGCCAGGTCGGCATCCTCATCCAAGAGAAGATCGTAAATAATGTGAGTTTTATTCTTAACCTGGCATTGCAGAGGAGCAAAGTAAGGTTCTGTGGAATGGTGGGTACACTCTCCAAACCATTCCGGTAAACAGGGTGGACTGAAGGTGGGATGGCTTACAAACAGCGATCCTGCCTTCCTTTGTAACATTTGTTAATTCTGTTCCGACCATACCTCCCTTTCCCCAGCACAACTCCAATTTCCAGCCCCACTCCATTCCCGTCCTCAGCTGACTCCAATTGCAAGCTTAGGTCTTCCTGGCTGGCTGGCTGGTGTTCCTGGGGTGTGTGGGAGTGGCTTAAAATGCCCACCACTCCTGGCCATGCCCCCTCTCACTGCTGCTCTGCTGCCAAAAGTCCTCAGTGCCCACCATAGTCTCTGACCCAATGGAGTGGGGAGAAGAGGCTGCTGCAGGCTTAGAGTCCTTCTGGCTGGCTGGCTGGCTGGCTGGCTGGTGTTCCTGAGGGGTGTGGGAGTGGCTTAAACACCAGCCACTCCTGGCCACGCCCCCTCTCACTGCTGCTCAATGCTGATGGTGAAGTTCAGGCCTTTGGTGGGGCCTTTATAGTTTCCCCTCTGGGCTCTTCCTCTCACTGCAGCTTGTGGAGAGCTGATGGTGAAGGTGGGGCCTTTAGAGTTTTCCCGTGGGCTCTTCGTCTCACTGCAGCTTGTGGAGAGCTGATGGCGAAGTTCAGGCTTTTAGAGTTTCTCCTGTGGGCTCTTCCTCTCACTGCAGCTTATGGAGAGCTGATGGTGAAGGTGAGGCCTTTATAGTTTTCCCTGTGGGCTCTTCCTCTCACTGCAGCTTGTGGAGAGCTGATGGTGAAGCTCAGGCCTTTATAGTTTGCCCTGTGGGCTCTTCCTCTCACTGCAGCTTGTGGAGAGCTGATGGTGAAGGTGGGGCCTTTATAGTTTCCCCTGTGGGCTCTTCCTCTCACTACAGCTTGTGGGGAGCTGATGGTGAAGATGAGGCCTTTATATTTTCCCCTGTGGGCTCTTCCTCTCACTACAGCTTGTGGGGAGCTGATGGTGAAGATGAGGCCTTTATAGTTTCCCCTGTGGGCTCTTCCTCTCACTACAGCTTGTGGAGAGCTGATGGTGAAGGTGGGGCCTTTAGAGTTTTCCCTGTGGGCTCTTCATCTCACTGCAGGTAAAAAAAGTTTTACCTTTGTGGGAGGTAGAAACCCCAAAGAGCTAGTCCCTGTCCCTTTGTTCCCTCCTCTTTAGGATTCCCCTGTTGCAGCTAAAATGCAATAGACTCATATCCAGGAAAATATATTCAGGGGTAGCCATGTTGGGCATACAGCAAAATACAATAGCATCCAAAATCCACAAAACAGAATTAAATTTACTGGTCCAACCCAAAATGCATGATCCAAATTTTCAAAGCTCCACTGTATAGTGCAGTATACAGTACATAATATACATCATATACTATACTGTACAGTATAGTGTAGTCCCACACTAAGGATTACAGCCATGGCCAGTTACTTTTCTTGAACCCTTAAAATGGCTATAAAAAAAATGTCCACAGAGGTATGCATGCACTTTTCAAAGGGGTATCACTGTTAACTGGAGGAAAAACAAAAGGAAGAAAAGCTGGGAAAGAGTCTTGTGTGTTCTTAAAGGTTATCATATTTATTATAGTGGAAGCTTTTGTAGACTATATGTAGATCTATATGTGGATCTGTTTTGTGTCTCTTTACCTTACCTTCAAGGAAGTCCAGTTCTAGGTCTAGCTATAGTGTTTACATTTTAAATACTACATGGTTTGGGATTTAGTTGGTTGTCTTCTTCCATATCAGTGTCCTTGCCCAATTTAAGGAGGTAATTTGAGGCTCTTCTGCAGGTATCCCCAAGCAGATTGGTGCTGGCCATGTTGGTGGCACTGCAGAAAAGGTTCCCTCATAGATGATGTGATGTGGAGTGACTGGTGAAAAATTGGTGAAAAATGAGTTTCATAGCTCTTTGCAAATGTACTCAGGAAATATAACAGAGAGGTAAAAATTCTGTGGGGGTCAAAATACCCTAAAGGCACCAGATCCCTTCTGATCTGAAAGCTAAGCAGGGTCAGCTCAGGTTAGTACCTGAATGAGAGACCTCTGACAAATACCATGTGCTTTAGGCTATGTTACAGAGGAAGGAACTGGCAAAACCACCTCTGAGTATTATGTACCTAAGAAAACCCTATGTAGTACATGGGGGGGGGGTTCACCATAAGTTGAAAGGTGTACTTTTTACTTGGTATATCTGTATCCCAAAGTGTTTAAGAAATTATTATACACACAATGTATGGGTTTTATGGAAAAGAGAGAGCAAGGAGGGGGGGGGCGATTTAGACCCTATCTCCCTGCTCTCTGTGGGCTCGGCTCTGTTTGGAGAGCAGCTTTGGAAGGGCGGGTGTGGTGGCTGAGAAGTGGCTACAGGTTTCAAAAGCCCCCTCACCACTTTGGAAGGGTGGGGGTTTTTGCTGGCGGGTGGGGAGGATAGGTGTATTTTATTCATGGTTTTTTCACATTTGTGGCATTCTTGCACCCCTAACCCCCGCGAATGTGGAGGGATGACTATATATACACACACACACACACACACACACACAGTCATCCCTCCACATTAGGCCCCTGGCTGTAGCTGCTGGCAGCAGCTCTGATATTATATAGTGCACTGGACACTCTGTACATGCTCAGAGAGATCCAGGTAGCCAAAAATTGTTGCAGAGTAGCAGAAGAAACCTATTTTTCCCAGCATTAGCCATAAGATGTCCAATAAAGCATACAGATACTCTGGTTGTGTCTAAACTACTAAACTTTATTGACACATTTAAAATATATTCAGAAATAACAGAGAATCCTTTCTGTGGCAATAAACAGGACTTAGCAGCTTCAACCACTGCATAGTCCAACAGACCGCTTAGAACTGGTTACAGAGATTCAAAACACATACAATAAACATTCTGCTTCAGTAAGACATACAGTTCTCATGCAGATTAGAACCCTTCAAGGCTACATTCCCATAACATAGGCCAGCTGGCTGCAGCCCTGTTGACACCAGTATGCCCCCTGTAGGCAAGCATGTTGGTTTGCTTGCTCTTCAACTCTTCACAGCATTAATTTATCAGACTGTATATCCCATCATACTCTGACACTCTCATGTCCTGGCACGCATGGTGTGTGTCTGTCTGTGGTGTGTGTTTGTGTGTGTGTTTGTATGTGGTGGCAGTGGAGGGGTCTCATGTCCTGGTGTACATGGTGTGTGTGTGTGTGTGAGAGAGAGAGATGTGGTGTGTTTGTGAGATTGCATGGTGGTGGTGTCATCCTGGCACATGTGGTGTGTGTGTGTGTGTATGTGCAGTTGCATGGCTAGCTATACCTGGTGAAGGGGCTCTCACATCCTGGCACACATGGTGTATGTGTAGTGTGGTGTGTGTGTGTGTGTGTGTGTATGCACAGTTGCATGCCAACAGTGGAGGGCATAGCATGTGTGCATGTGTAATGTGATGTGTATGTAGCATGAAGTTTCTGTGTATATGTGCTAGTGCATGGCAGCAGCGAAGGGGCTCTCATGTCCTGGCACATGTGGTATGTGTCTGTCTGTAGTGTGCTCTCTCTGTGTGTAGTGTGGTATGTGTATGTACACATGGTTGCATGGTGGCAGCAGAGGTGCTCTCATGTCTTGGCAAACATGATGTGTGTGCGTAGTGTGGTGTGTGTCTCTCTCTGTGTGTATGTGCAGTTGCATGGCAGTGGAGGGGCTCCTACATCCTGGCACACATGCTGTGTTTAGTGTGGTGTGTGTGTATGCTTGGTTCCGTGGCAACAGAGGGACTCTCACATCCTGGTACATGTGGTGAGTGTGTGTCTAGTGTGGTGTGTGTATCTATGTGTCTTTGTGTACACGCGGTTGCATGGCAGAAACAGAGGGGCTCTCAGCATGGAACTAGTCATTATAGTTGATTTTAAAGGTTATATATTAATGTGTCAAATAATCATACTCTTGGCATGTTTCCTAAGTGGCCAATCAGCAGAGTGGGAACAGAAACATACCAAAGTGTTTTATATATGTAGATAATGGTATATTTTACACCAGGTATAGCTAGTATTATATACTGTTCTTGCTTCTTTGTGGATGCATGTATTTCTTCCATTAGCAAGTGAGTGTGAAGCAAACATGCTTAGTCCATGAGGGAGCTCAAACCAGCTAGAAAAAGGAATAGGTACCCCTTGTTTGTTTCTCTTGCCTGGTTACTTATTTTCCTACCATTCATTTGATGATGGAGGAGGAAAAGCATCTTCTCATGGAACAATTTGAATTACGGAACCATATGGAGCTGTGTGCTTTTGGTTCAGCAGAGTTCTCTTGGATGTAGAATTCCCACAAGAAGTATAATTTAAACTTTCAGCTGTTCTTTTAAACTTTCAGCTGTTCTTCACATATTCATTGTTATAATAAGGTTGCTTTCTTGCTGCACTAATAATGCTTTGCTAACTAAGTATTCACAATTTACTTGCACTTGAAAATAACCCACTCTAGGCTATCCAGCTGTTGTGATGAAATTTCATCTGTGCCTTTTTAGCGACCTTAATGAACAGATAATCATCTAGAATTCATTACTAGATCAAGAATGACAACAGAAAGGTTCATATATTTTGTTCAGAACTGTTTTCCCTTCCAGCATAAAATTATTTATCTTCTCATCAACACTTTGAGAAAGTTTTCTGAAAGATTTTGCATTTAGACTGTGTCTTGTTTTAATTATACACTGCAACTTTTCAGTGCCTGTTCCAAGATGATATTTGTATCGTATGTACTTTTCTTTCTTTTTTTATTAACCTATTCGGTCCCCCACTTCTTTGTGTTTCTCTTTTAAATATCCATTAAAAAATACACTGTCAACTACAATTTGCAAGTGTTAATCCTTGGTTGGAAAGGGAGGAGCTCAACATTTGTGAGGTAGGGTGCTAGAAACAAGAGGAGTAGTATAGAATATTGGATAACTCAGTGGACAAACTAGGATAACTTTAAGTCAGAGTGGGAATCATGTGGCACACAGCCCCAACTGTCCTAATTTTTCAAGGACAATCCTAGTTAATCTACTGTCCTTCCTCTTTTTCAGCTGTTTTTTTTAATGTCCCAGTTTCTCTCTCCCCTTCAACTTTTCCCCCTTTGTCTTTGTCTTGCTTCAGTTGCTGCAGACTGATTTCAAAGTGCAAAAGTAGTTTGCACACAGTTAACTCAGCATAGGGGATGACAGAATCTTGCCCTTTTGTTCAGCTAAAGGAAACTGCTGCATCCTTTCCTAGCTTGTGTGTTCTTCCTCCTCAAAAGCATTTGCCATGTCAACCACACTCTGATGTTGCTTGGCTGCACATGACCCAGTTTTCATCTGTGAAATGTTGGGGGATATGATGTGGCCCTTCAGAGATTGTTGTACTGTATTTCCAAGCATTTCTCACCATTGGTTATGCTGGTTAGGGTTACTGTGACCTCAGTCCAATAACATCTTGAGGGTTGCATGATTCCCTTCCCTGCTTTAAATTATTATGCATCAGTGAAACTTGCTAGGTGACATTGGGGCTAACCTACAGAACAGGACTCACTGGCTTTTTATAGTTGTTCTGAAGGATGAAATGAGAGAAATTCATACATGTTATCCCTCCATTCTATAATAAATTTTTTAAAAACCACAAAGAAATGCACAACCAAACTACAATTCAGACTTATATAACCAGCAGTGAACGTTTTAAAATCAAGGCTTGTTGCTTGTGTTTGTGTGATGGGGGAAAAACTGTTGTTTAATTTACCTCATAAAGAATGACCACCACCCCGAGCACTACAAAGTGTTGCCTTGGGGGACATGTTTTAATGACCTCATATGAATGTGAGGCACTGGATTGGACCATGGTGTGTCATGCCATGGTAGGGAGGAGGCAGGGGCAGCTGCTTCTGGCCTCTTCCTCTTTCATTCCCTTTTTTATCACTGAGGACTACAAGCAGAGGACTTTCTGGTTTGGTTGTATGGGGGGGTTGGTGTGTGTGATTGCATGAGTGTGTGTGTGTGTGGCAGGGTGTGTGTGCACATGCGAAAGCACAGGGAGGAAGGAAGAGCATGGGGGAGAGCATTGAGTGGGGGGGGAGGTGCCTGTTCGCCTGGTAGCCACTTCCAATCACCCATTGGAGTTTGTGGTCACTTCTGGTCTCGCTTCTGGTCGCCAGAGGGGGAGAGGCCCCATAGCCAGGCATTTTGGCCATGCTGCAGCCTGCAACCACATAGGTGGGGCTACAGTTTCCTGTGCCTTATTTTGGCTGTCTACCCTGCTTCTGGCCCCATGGGCCCATCGCTCCAGCCCCCTGCACACGGCTGGTCACTGGAGGGGGTAGGCCCCATAGCCTGGTGTTTTGGCCACACCGCAACCTGTGACCATGTGGGTGGGGCCATGGCATCCTGGGCCTTGATCCAGATGCCTGCCCCACTTCTGGCCCAGTAGGCCTGTTGCTCCAGCTGCCTGACTTCCTCCAGGTGCTTGCCCCACTTCTGGCCGCTAGAGGGGGGGAGGCCCATAGCCCAGTGTTTTGGCTTCTGACCCTATAGGCCCTGTGCTCCAGCAGCCTGCATGTTCTGGCTGCTGGAGGGGGGGAGGCTCCATAGCTCAGCATTTTGGCAGCACCATGACCTGTGACCGCATAGCTGGGGTGTCCTGGGCCTTGATCCTTGATCTTGCTATAATATTTTTTTAAAAAAAAATCACACAAAGAAATGGACCACCAAAGTACAATTCAAACTTATATAACCAGCAGTTAACTTTTTAAAAATCCAAGTTTGTTGTTTGTCTGTGTGTGTGTGATTGGGGGAAAACTGTTGTTTCGTTTACCTTGTAAAGAAAAGCAAGCTCAACTGATGCATGTGTTAGAGGAAAAGCTGAGAGAGAATTCAGTGTCAGTGTCAGGAGTTAGAAACTGAACTCCATTATAAAATAGCCAAACAACTGCAGAACCATGCTGAGTCATAATGGCTGACTACATGAACTACCAAGTCATGCCTATTCTGGCCACTAAAGGGCAATGTCCTGTAGATGTATATATAAGAGAGCTCAGAAAAGAGCTCACCTCCTCTCTTCTCTTCCTGTGAATGCTGAGGCCTGGTGAAGCAGTTTCTCCTTGGATTGTAAATATTTGTATATATTGCAACTGTTTGACTTTGAAGATAAAAGTGCCTCCTGCTTATCTGGACATCAAACACTCTGTGTGTGAGTATTCTTGGGAACGGGTTGCTACTGAGTCTGCTGAGATAGTTTTTTGGCTTCTGCTGGGAACTGAGTGTCCTATAATCCCATGACATTTAGAACTTGAAATTCACTTCTAGAAGAATTGAGTATTTTCTTTAGTTTTTTGCCCTTTCTCTGTACTGGTGCCCTGTCCTCATTTTAGGAATGAACTCAGATTCACTTTCTTGAACATTCATATGTTTTGAATCTCAAATTTTCTCCATCAAATTTATGAAGAAATGAGCAATTGTCAGCAAGTTCAAACATGATCTGAACAAAATTCTTATCTACATGTATAAGTCCAGTTTAAAAAAATCTAATAAACAAACATTCCCAGAACAATATTTTTAGGGTTTCTTGTTGGGGAAGAGAATGCCTATTAAAATCTTCTATATAAATATGCCATTGCAGCAGCATACATATGTCTATGCAGACATCCCACTGTGAACAGAAAGAGTTGCTTTCTATTCAGTGTGTTTATAACTGTAGTTATAATCTACATCAGATGATGTTAAATGGCCATAACAGCCATTCCCTTTCCTTAGACAACCCTGGGAATGCAATTCTTCTTTATCTCTCTCTCTCTCTCTCTCTCTCTCTCTCTCTCTCTCTCTCTCTCTCTCTCTCATACACACACACACACACAGAGTGCAGTTCCCAGGAAATGTCCCACTGAGGAAATGTCATGACAGCTCAAAATGTGTAAGAAAGGAAGGGGGCCTCCCACTAGGGGACAAGGCCCACATTATGGTGACTTGAGGTGGTCCTTTTCAATGGCAGCATCTCAGTTATTGGACTATCCTCAGGGAAGTGTGGCTGGCCCCACATTGTTGAATTTTGGACAACTAATTTTTGCATTTGTTTATTTGGGCTTTAGAGATAGGGACCCTACAGTTTTAAAATTATGTGTTTTCTTATGTTGTTAGTTTAGTTTTATGGCTGGTGTTTTTAATTGTGCATAAATGATATACTTTACTTACTATGTTGTATACTGCCCTGAACTCCCTTGGGAAGAAGATGATGAACAAATAAATAAAATTTAAACTGTATGCCCTAGTTATTCTGAACATTTGGATCACCCCACTGCCCCACCCTTCTGAATTTACATGGACAAACCTGCAATAAACTTGATCACATAATTAAGCTGATGCATTTTCACTGTTATATAATTGTGCCTTTGGGCTTTTGTATGTTCTGTTGCAGAGATGCAAATGATGTGTTCTGCATATCACTTTTATAGCAATAAAGTAATTACTTTTCAGAAATGATTCATTATATTGGGCAAAATGCTAATTTTCATTGCCAGAGGATATACAGATAACTGTTGAAGATGTTGAGATTCACAGTGAAGGGATGGGTACCTTTAAATGTCATCTGAGTAATTTGAAGCACCAAACCGGTTGTTACATTTAAAAACTGTGTCTTGAAAAGCTTGTCTGAATGCATTATCATAACTCACTGCAGTCACTTTCCTGATAAGTCTTGAAGGCTGTAATCAATAGAGTATTTACTGAAGAGTATCTAGAAGAGCCAGTGTAGTGTAGTGGTTTGAGTGTTAGTCTTGGACACTGAAAGACCAGGGTTTGAATCCCCACTCGATCATGGAAGTCCACTGGGTCACCTTGGGCAAATCACACTCTCAGCTTTGGAAGGAGGCAAAGACAAGCTCCCTCTGAACACATATTGCTAAGCAAACACCATGATAGGTTTTCCTTAGGGTTATTGTCAGTCGAAGTCACCTTGAAGGCACAATACAACAACTTTTATCAAATTCACTGTTCTAGAGAAAATTGGTTGAGATTTTTAACCTTCTCAGTTTCTGCTCATAATACATGGTTCTCTGATATTGCCCAGATGAATCTCAGTAAAGATGACAATTTAAAAAGAAAAGAATAAGGAAGTTTCAACCAATGTTGCCTAGTAGCTTAGTGCACTAGGCTAGGACTGGATAGATCTGTGTTGAAATTCAACATAAAGATGATTGCTGAGATCCTACATGAAACACATAGCCATGATGTTGTAGCTGCACTTTAACTTCCTATCCACCCCCTGAAATCCATCTTAAAAACCAGCAAGCCATTCAGAACAATAGATGTCTGTGCTGCTGCCATGTGGGGCACTGTAGGATGGTATGACCAGCCCCCTCCCATCAGTGAGTGATACTGTGATAAAGACCTCATAGTGGTCCCTGCTCTTGCTCCTCACTATGTCTCTAACTGGTAGGAGGGGCTGTTCACATCATCCTACAACACCCCACTCAGGAGTGGTACATACATCTATCTGCTCTGTACTGCTGAATCTGTAAAGCTAACTGTACATTATATTGCTTTATACAGCTTACTCACTTTTAAGGTGGATTTCAGGGTGATTTGCATTCATGGCAATACTGCTATGATCACAAATGGGAATTCAAAGCAATTGCAGTGTTCTATGTCTAACTTACAACATCACAACTGACCAACAGGATGCCAGCCTATGGACTTTTTCAAATGGTTGGGAAAAAACCCTAAGGAGCTTGAGAGGAGAATGGGGCTGTCACACTTACACAGCCCCACTTCAGACAGCCCCGTCCTCCTCTGACCTCCTCCCGACCTTCCCCCATGCTGCTGGCACCACTTTTTACTGACTGAGGCTTTCCATCAATAAAAAGAGGCTCCAGCAGCATGAAGGATGGTCAGAAGGAGGTCAGGAGGAAGATGGGACTATCTTAAATGGGGCTGTGTAAGCGTGACAGCCCTGTTCTACTCCTGACCTCCTCAGGGGTTTTTTCAACCATTTCAAAAAGTTTTATGTTATCATCTCTTGGTCTAACCAACTCACAGGGTACTGATAAAAAGAGTAGGAGAGAACTGTATTTAGGAGTCAAGGTAGGACATCAGCATAATGAATTAATGAATTAAGATGGACAACTGCAGTATAAGGTATGTAATATATGTAGTTTATCACACTTGTATCTCTTTGTTCCTTCATGATGTATATGAGGTTATTTTATTTTAATATTACAACTATTCTATGTGGTACGTTAGGTTGAAAGGCAATAACTCATCCCAGGTCCCTCATTACCATTCAACAGTGAATGTGGAGGTGACTTAACATTGTCCAATTCATGCACAATATAGATAGCCTGTAGGTCTCACTACCAGTCTTATTTAGTTATACATAAATTTTTAAACATGGAATGGCTGTACGCTTGTGTGCACTACCTCTAGAGCCACCTCTGGGTTGAATGGAAGCCAGGGGATATTAGAAACACATTCAGCTGAACTTGGCCAACAGTTCATATGACTAGAAATCATGAAACAGTAGCCAAGCATGATTTTAATTTCCATTCAGACCCAACTCAGGAAAGTCAGGGGTGGAGGAAATGGGGATGGCACATGGTGTTGTCCTGTAAAGGAAAAGGGTTTACAACCTGAATTTTCCTTGGACTTTTTCCAGGCTGTGAGGCTGCATTCTGGAATAGTTGATTTCTGATGTTTCACCTGCATCTGTGGCTGGCATCTTCAGAGAATGGTTGGGTAGGAATGTGTGTGGGGTTTATATACTGTGAACCCTTGTTGGAGAGCCAGAAAAATCAGCAGTACAGAACATGTTATAAACCAACCTGAACACAAAATGTTATTTAAAACACCAAAATTCTGGTCCAGACCAACAACTATCATGTCAGAATGCACAGAGAAGCTACTGAAATCCACAAACACCTGGACAATTTCAACAGGAAAGAAGAAACCTTAAAAGTAAACGAAATCTGGCTCCCAGTCCTGAAAAATGCTAAAACCAAAACTCAACAATTGCAAATGAACTCCACCCAGGGACAGGGGGATTTTGAGTAGACAATGGACCATTAGCCAAACAGACACTAATCTGCCTTGCATATCTTCACCCAGAAACTAGCCATTCAAATATACAAATTTACATATCCTCTCCAACAGAGGTTCACAGTATATAAACCCCATACACACTCCTACCCAACCATTCTCTGAAGATGCCAGCCACAGATGCAGGTGAAACGTCAAAAATAAACTCTTCCAGAACATGGCCTCACAGCCCAGAAAAAGACCAAGGAAAATCTATGGATGCCAGCTGTAAAAGCCTTCGACTTCACAAATACCTGAATGCTTGAATTGTCCTACTTTGGCTTCTGTCCAATTGTATGCATAGGCACTAAGGCATGTGCAGGGAATTCATGTCTAAATTTAAACTAAGCTCCCCTCACCTTGGTTGATTAGTTAAATTTCCATGTTGTGATTGAAGCAGGATGTGTTAAGGTATGGCTTCTCATCAGTTAGGCATCTCCCTGTGTGAAAGTGATCCCAAACTTTAAAGCCACGGTTTAAACCCAATGTGGAAAAGAAGATAGGAAACCAGTTCTATAAAAGAAGAAGGAGCTGCATTCTATCTGATCACCAGTGGTCTCAAGCAAGGAGGGCTGTTATATCCTGCATTCTGAGAATATTGTGCTATTTCTTGAAATTCCTACTGATTTTTCAACAATTTGAACTTGCTATGAATTTTGTATTAGGTGAAATTTGGTGTCAGTGCTGCACCTGGGGCCAGAGCATGCAAGATACAGATCACCATACACTGAGGTTATCACTTTTTTGCAACAAAGTAAGGGGTATGTATCAACTCTGGACCCTTTAAAGTAGTAGCATTTCAATTAAAAGAAGCTGGAATATTATATCACATAATGGAAGTGTTTTATTAGTGGAACATAATCATCAGTTGCGGTGAGGGGGAGGTCATTAGTAGTCATTAAACCAATCTATTACAAACAAGTTTTAAGTTTATGGGGTTTTGTCTATTAGTTTGTGTTAATAAAACTATTTTAAAAAAGATCATCTGACACTGAGGTATGTAATTGCTAAAAGTGGGGGGGGGCATTTAACACCTACACACACACACACACACACACACATACATACACATACACACACCATGGGCTGCATGGTCACTCCTGGTGCAATTGGAAGTGATGGCACATGACTATTGGTTTAGAGAGTTGGTCTAAATATGGTATATTATTATGGTTCTGTAGGACTTGTGCACTGCAGGGAGTAGTGGGTGGCAAGTAGAACAAACCGGCACATTTTTTTGTGATGGCTTAGATGGTTTTTGTGTGCTTTTCTGTAATTTTACCAACTGTAGCTTTTTTAAAAAAGCAAGTTTGAGAAACCTGGAGGCATTCAGGGGCTTTGAGGATTGCAAAAGAAGGCTACAGGGATTATGTGAAGACTGTGGGCTGGACTTTCTCCACTCCTGTCTTACACCATTGCAAAAGAGTAAAAAAAAAAAAAAAAAAAAAAAAGATCCATATGTCCCCCTAGCAACAGCATCTGACTCTTTGTTGAAACTTTTTTTGTATTATCTTGGGATTGGTAGATTCACAATAATAAGGAAGCACTTGTGGCTGCTACTCAAGCAGTATAGATTAGTAAGGAGAGTTTGGCACCAGTTTTTCCCATCTCAAACAATCATGGGCCCATATCTTGTACAGTAAACATACTTTCCCTTAATTTGTTTTGCTTAGAATTTATATGCAAGATTGTAGGTCTGCATGATGACTAATGCTGAGGAATAAGATTGTATCATTAGCCTTTAAAAAGCTGGTTCTGTACTGAGATTAAATTTTGTGCTAGATTTGTACATGATGATATGTACAATCACTGGAGCTGCAGATGGGGCCACCTTTGCTCCCCTGCTTTCAATTTATACAACTCTTCATACTGCAGTATGGTTTGCTTTGACCTATTCCTAAGTTTGAATTTTTGTCTTGCTTCCCTATGCTTTAAAGTCTGGATGCTTCAACTGAGGTAAACAAACAAATGTTTACTGCTCTACTTAAAAGACTATTGATAACTTCAAACTGTATATCTTTAAATCATAAACTGCATTCTTTTATTAAGAAAAGTATGTTTTCCAGTGACCAACCAGGCTTTTTTTCTTGTGAAAATTAAGACGGTGTGAAATGTTGCTCTGTCTTTTACTACAGAATTTTAACAAATCACATCATCCAGAAATGGATATAGAATGGACTTATTTGAATATCCTTCTTACCCTAAGAGGTGGTGGGACATTGGAGTCCTGCCCACTATGACAGCATCTCCTTAAGATTTGGGGGAATTATACCTCAAAAGGAGGCCTGCAAGGGAAGGTAACTTCAAGGATCTTTCCACCTATGTACTAACTGCAGACAACACTCCAGTTATGGCAAAACAAAGGCTTGTAATACAAGAGATGAACTATAATACAGGGACACAGACTCTTACAACATACATAAGGTTATAGACATGATAGACTGGAGGATTGGATACAGAGAGGTCTGGGGTTGGAAGGTGATAGTTACTGGTCTCAGAAAAAGAGGTCTGAGCAGCAAAGAAACTCAGACAGCTTCTGAGGGTGGCAGGGGGGAGTCCAGCAGAGTGGCTGGGTCCAGAAAACACATGACTGGCATCTGGGCTACAGTATTTATGCCCTATTTCATACACCTGAAAGGGTGTTCTGGTTATGACAAAGCCTGGATGGCTTTCCCACGAGGCAGACATAGGGTCAAAAACTGAACTGATTGCCTTAGGTCTGGGGTGACAAAATATTGATGGTTCTACAACAACCTCTTAATGTTTGGACAGGTATGGGATATAGGAGAGATATCTGGAAAGTATGGGTTGAGGAAAGGTCACTGGTTGCATGTTAGCAGAGACCTGTTAATGGCTGGATTTTCTGCATAATCCTAGCAGAGCTTTCCAATAATAATAATAATAATAATAATAATAATTTGTACCCTGCCCCTCTGCTAAAAACAATTGGGGCAGCTTCCAACAATTAAAACACTACAAATAATGGCCATCATCATTATTTTAGGCATGTCTCATGTCATCATCACCTCGACTGTCCTCTTGTCAACTTAACCTCACATAGTACAGCCAGTGTGATTCCAAAAAGTCTCCACTATGTGCAGTTATGAAATGGAGAGTGGTAGGGTATGGTAACATCTCTGTCTCTGTCTGTTTTCAGGACTTTGAAAATCTGGCTGAGGTCCTGCATTATGAGATGTACATGCATCACATAGCTATATCTCCATAGCCATCCCTCCAACCCATCGTGTAAGCAGCAAATCTGGCCCTGCAAAGACATTTCTGTTTTGTCAGAAAGTGGGTGAGGAAATCAGTGGGGACATGCCAAACTGTTTTCCTGTAGCTGAACATGCTGTGACAGGCACCAACAGGGACCTCTGGGCAATCCTGGGAGGTACCTGCAGATGAGAACTTTGCTGGAAAATAGTTGGACACATTCATGCTGCTACTCCCCCTCACTCTCTGAAAATATGGGAATGGTCATGTTGGATGTACATGGTCAGAACAAAAATTCTAACCCTCTGCAACAACCAAAAAAGTGAGTTGTTATCTCATAAGTTATGCCATTGTGATTCACTATCAGGATGCCAACATTTATCCAATAAAATGTACACTATTGAGGAATGTTCATAGAAAAATGCATAACTTTAAAAAGTACATGAACAAAATTTAGTTCAAAAGTGGGAATAAATATGTCCCCTCACATGTTGGTAGTCTGAAAGTCCCAGTACTCCTGGTCAATATAGCCAGTAATGAAGAATGCTGGGAGTTGCAGTCAAATAACTGGATGATCATATGATACCCAGCTATAAATGGCTGGATATGTGCAAATAATGAATAGAATTTGAAGTATATACAAATTATGCATGTTTTCTACAAATACACAGAGGGAAGCTACAGAGATTTTTGTCTTAAAAATTATTCACATTGGACTTCCAGCGGAAGAGCAGAGGGGACGGAGGTCTGAGCGATACTTGCTCAGGACACCCTGCTAATCACCAGAAATCCAGGGGAAGTAAAGGATTTCTTTTTCCTCCTGGGCAGTAGTTCGGATCGGGAAGATCTAGGCTCTGTGGGGCCAGTGCGTTCTTGGCTGGAGGGTCTTGCGCTACATGGGGATGGAGGTCCTGATGTGGTGAGAGTCCTCAGCAAGAAGACAGTGGCAGCCATTGTGGCAAGAAGCAATCTTTGGATCTATCCCTCAAGCTCTCCTGCTATTAAGCTACAACTAATTTTGATAGTTGCTGACTGGATTTGAGCACCTGGAGTTTGAGTGCAAGTAAGATCTTCACATATTTCAGTGCTCTAACTACACTCGGATGAGAGAGGAGCACATAGAGCATGCAGAACATGGCGCCAGAATGTTAGCTATGGAATTGGTGAGAGGCACATAAAAAAATAAATAAATAAGGTATGGGACTCTAAGGTAAATAAGAGAAGGATGGGACAGAGAGCAGAATTTAATAAGAGAGGGGAAGGGGAAGAAGAAACGAAAGGGGGACACAGTGACTTGTGGACATACGGGTGTGGAGCGGAGAGTTTTGAATAAATGACTGAGAAAGCAATGGAGATAAGAGCAAAAGTAGTCTGTTGGGAAGAAAATAAATATACAAAGTATACAAAAGAAAATTGCTTAGATCCCCTTCCCTTAAGAAGAAATAGCTAGATTGGAAAAACAGCGGAGGGTAGAAGAGGATAAAGAAGAGGATAGAAGAGGACAGAAGAGGACAGAAGTGGACAGAAGAGGACAGAAGAGGACTGGGTTGATCGAGTAGGATTAGACCATACAAGTGGCCGAAGCAGAGACAGGAACGTTATAAAAAGGGTTAGGCCAGTCAAGGGGCCGAAGACTAAATAAATAAATTTGTGTACCTTCTTTGCTTGGTAACATTGTTTCCCCCTCTTCCCATTGCTTAAACAGTACACAAACTAAAAAGTAAAACTAAGTGAAGAAGAAACGGGAAGTGGGAGAAGCTATGTCAGGGGTTTTCCAAGTGGTGAGCAGACCAAAAGAGAAAGGAGAGCAAAGGAGAAAGATGGACTGTGAATTAAAAACTAAAGTGATGCTGCCATCTAGTGGACAAAAGAAAATGTTGGCACTGGGACATAAGACTATAATTGTGGGAATGGATTAGAATTAATTATATTGGAAGAGTAAATTTAGGAGAGGAACTGATTAATTAATGAAAGGAGAAATTGATTGATTATTTAAGATATTATAGGAATATTGATTATATAAAATAATGGTTTTGATTAATTAAAAAAAGTGCTGAATAATTAATAATTTGTCTATACATATATGTGATATTAATTATTGATTACTGAGCTGATTCTTGACTAATTTTAAACACTAATACATTTATTATATTTTATATACTTAATACAATAATATATTAATACATTCATTGAATTTATAATCAAGACTATTAAGTGATGAAGGCAATTAAGATAATGAATATTGAAGCTAGTTAAGTTGATTTGGTTACCGGTTAATTAATTGAATATAATTGATGGATTAGATTGATGGACTGACGGATTAGATTGAATTAATGGTATAAGGTCCTGCATTGAGAAAATACCTCACTTTGTTTATATATATGTGTCTATATATATGTGTCTATATATGAATGAATTATAGATTGGGAAATTGCACAAATTGATTGTAAAGTAATTTAAATAAGGTCAATTACTCTAAAAAGCTGATTTAAGGAACCTGATTAACTGTAAATTGCAGACAATTGGAGGATAAGAGTAATGGTGACAAGTACAAGAGCTAAAGTAGCTGGTTCCCAGGCACAAACACAATTACATTTTACCAGAAGGAATTCAACAGACAACCCAACTAAACAATCTGATAAACAAACTGATATTGGTCTACAAATTCTGGATGAACTCAAAAATTTTAAGGAGATAGGGGATGAACTCAAAATAGTTAAAATAGAAATTAGATCAAACATGGAGAAATTAGAAAATAAGTTGGATAATTTATCATTTGAAATGACAAATCTCAAAACAAAAGTGAATGATATAGAAAGCAGAGCGGATAGTGTTGAAAAACGAATGGATGAAACAAAAGAGGAACAAAAGAGAGAAAGAAATATGATTCTAATTCAAGAAATGAGATACAAAGAACAATGCCTCAAATTGAGAAGTATTGTGGAAAGTCTGAAAGAAGATTTATGGGAAAAAGACAACTCCCAGTCTGGCAAAATTCATAGAAACTAAGAAGGAAGAGATAGAATTGGCAACAGATAAGCTGTTTAGAGTGAACTCAGTAATAGCAAGGGAGAAAAAGACTCCAAGGAATGTTATTATCTGTTCCAATCAAGTGAAGATACGAGATAAAATAATCCAATCAAGTTATCTGAGAAATTTAAATATAGAAGGGAATGATTTTAAAATATTCAAAGACATACTGGAGGAGATTCTGAAGAAAAGGCAAGACTACCGACCATTGACACAAAAATTGAAAAAAATTGGGGATAGCATATAGATGGGAGCAAATAGAGGGAATAACTTTTATGTACCACCAAAGAAGACAGAAAGTAAATACACTAGAGAAGGTAGAACAATTTCTTAAATTATTGGAAACAGAAGAGAATAAAAGGACAGAGACAAGAGGCAAAAAGAAAAGACTGGAGGAAGAGAAGAATCTACAAAGTGACAAGGAAGGGAGGAAATCACCAGATAAAAAACAGGAGGATAAGAGAGAACAAGCGCAAAAGAAATGGGGAAAAATGAAGGACAAAGAGGAAGAAGAAGAAGAAAGAGAAAAGGAGAGGAAGAAGATGAAGCAGAAGAAGAAGAAGAACTGGAGGAGAGGGAGGAATTACGCTGTGAGGAAGAAGAGTTGGATAAGGGAGAATTGGGAAATTCAGAAGAGGAAGAATTAGGTGACTATAGAAATACAAAAACAAAATGACAATTACAATTAGATCTTGGAATGTGAAAGGATTAAATGAACCTAAAAAGAGAAATCAAGTCTTTCATATATTAGAACAAGCCAACTCTGACATTATTTGTTTACAAGAAACAAAAATTAGAGAAAAAGATAACAGATTACTGCGTAGAACTAAACTGGGACAAGGCTTCTTCTCAAATGCAACAAAAAGGAAAAAAGATGTAGCATTATACATTAAAAGCAAATATGAAGCTACAGAAATTTTGAACGATAAAGGACACTATATCAGACTGGAAATAAATTTGATAAACATGAAAGTAGTTCTGATTGGTTTATATGCCCCATTAGAAGGGAAGGAAACATTTTATAAGAAATTCTATCAAACAATTGAAGAATTGAATAATTAAAATATTATTATAATTTGAGATTTTAATGTGGTAATCGATGCAAAGAGAGACAGATCTTCAACGAGTAAAATATCAAGAGGAGAATTACCAAAAATAGGCAACTGTATCTTAAAAGATCTTAATTTGTCTGATGTTTGGACAGAAAAATACAAAAAAAAAGTATTTACCTTCTTCTCAGAGACATATAAGACAATGTCAAGAATAGATACGTGTTGGATATGTACAGGAATGCTTACAAAAGTAAAAGAGATGGAAATAGTAGAATGAATCTTATCAGATCACAATCCAATAGAAATTAAATTGGTCAACCCAACAAGACACTATAGATGGAAATTGAAGGAAGGAATGTTAAAAGATGAAAAATTTGTAGATAAAGTAAGGAAGGAAATACAGGAATTCTTCAAAAATAATAATACCAAAGATGTCAATGAAAGAATAACTTCGGATGCCTTTAAGGCAACAATTAGAGGAGTTTTTCTTCAGAGAGTTGTGGAGCTTAAAAGAATCAGACAAGAACATTCTGAAAACTTGATAAAAGAGTTAAAAGAAAAAGAAGAGAAATTGCAAATGAATCCCAAAAATACAAAACTACAAATGGAAATAAAACTAATTCAAGAAGCATTAAGAGCAGATCTAACGGAAAAGATTGGAAATAATTTAAGAAGAATAAAACAAAAATACTTTGAAAGAGCTAATAAAGTGGGACGGTGGCTGGCACATCGTCTAAAAAAAGACTCTGAGAGAAGGTAATTTCGGAAATAAAGGCGGGTGGATTAAGATATGTGGCACAAAAGGAGATCATGTAAGCATTTGTAAACTATTACAAAACATTGTATGGAAGAACAGAGGAAACAAATATAATAATAGTAATAATAATAATAATATTTATTTATACCCCGCCCCTCTGTTAAAGCAATCGGGGCGGCTTACAAAAATTAAAATACAATACAGATAAAAATCCCTAAACACCCCCACCCCTCCCCCATAAAAAAATATTAAACAAATGTAAACTAAAAGAAACTTTCTAAAATCACCTTTAAAAACAATAAATACAATAAATAGCCAGCCGACTAAAAGAAGCCAGGGTCCCCTGAGGCCGGGATCTAATTCAGAAAGGCCTACCGAAAGAGATCCGTTTTAGTGCTTTTTAAAAGCTACTCAGGCTTGTTATCTGACGGATCTCATTTGGTAGGTCATTCCACAATTTGGGGGTGATTACCGAAAAGGCCCTCTGGGAGGTTGCAGACAGCCTAAATTTTTGTGGCTGAAGCAAATTCCTCCCAGAGGATCAGAGTGCACGGGGAGGATTGTATGGGAGGAGGTGGTCCCGGAGATGGAAGAAATGGAAGAAATTAATTATATTAAGAAAAATTGGAATAAGGCACTCTCAGAAGATATAAAGGAGAAATTGGAACAACCTATTGGAAGAGATGAGATCTGTGATGCAATAAAACAGGTAAAATTGGGAAAATCACCCGGCCAAGATTGTTTCATACCAGAATTTTATAAGAATTTTCAAGATGAGCTGATTACTCCAATACAACAATTATTGAATTGGATACCGACAGAAGGAATACCGGACTCATGGAAGATAGCGAATATTATACACATCCCAAAAGAGAATAAAGACAAAACAAATATGGTAAATTATCACCCAATATCTTTATTAAATGTGTATTACAAAATTTATACAATCATAGCAAACATTAAATACTATTATCAAAGAATTAATTCATGATGATCAATGTGGATTTATCAAAGGAAGATATCTGTCAAGTAATATTAGAATGATGGTTAACACAATTGAATATTATGATAAGGCCATTGACAAAAAAGTGGCACTCATATTTTTGGAAGCGGAGAAAGCATTCAACAATGTGAAATGGTCATTAATTATAGCAACATTGAAAAGTTTGAATTTTGGAGAAATATTTATTAAAAGGGTGCAAGCAATATATAGTTCACAAAATGCTTATCTAACAATAAACAATGAAAACATTGAAATATTTGACATTTATAAAGGCACTCGACAAGGATGCCCACTGTTGCCTATACTCTTTATACAAACCTTGGAGTGTCTAAACAATCAAATAAGAAATAATAATCAATTGCCAGGCCTCAAAGTTAAAAATCAGGAGTACAAAATAAGGGCATTCGCGGATGATATTGCTATGATTTTACTTCGTTTGCGAACAAAAATCAGAATGTAAGATTGAGAAAAAAGTTAAATATCTTGGAGTATGGATAAACAAAAAGAATATTAATCTGTATGAGTACAATTATAAAAGACTATGGGATGAGATAAAAACAGAACTAAAATGATGGAATAGATTGGATCTATCCTTATTTGGTAGGATAAACACAATAAAAATGAATATTCTCCTGAAATGTCTTTTTCTATTTCGGAACCAACCATTATTACATAATGAAAAAATACTACAAAAATGGACATATGAATTAAACAAATTTATATGGGGGGGGCAGGAAAGCCAGGATTATGTGGTGCACATTGATAAGAAACCATAAAGAAGGCGGCACTTCACTACCTGACTTGAAAACATATTACGTAGCGAGTGGATTTAATTGGCTAATGGACTGGATTAAGCTTGAAAATACAAGGACTCTAACTATAGAAAGCTATTCTATTAGATTTGGTTGGCACACTTATTTGGGGTATGATAAACAATGAGTGAACAAAGAATTTGAAAATCATATTATCAGAAAAGCTTTAATAAAAATCTGGCAAAAACCTAAAAATCAATTCTATTATAAATTGCCCACCTGGATTTCACCGCAAGCTTTTTTTGGAAGATGGGAAAATACTGATAATTGGATAAGACATAAAGATTTAATAAATCATGAAGGTAATAAAAGAGAGGGAACAACGATTATGCATACGAGGGAAGAATTAGAAAAAAAGGAATGATTATGAATTGGTTCAAATTTCTTCAAATTAAAAATAAATTTCAAGAAGACAAGACAAAGTATGAATTTGAAATTTCTGAATAGGAATTGGATGGAATAATTTGGAAAGAAAAGGATAAGTTTATATCAAAGTGTTATAAACTTCTTATGGAAAGGAAAACAGAAACAGAAAAAAATTCGGAGGCGATGACAAGATGGGCTCAAGATCTCAGAGATCCAATATCCTTGGATGAGTGGGAAAGAGCTTGGAAAGAAACAACTTTACTGTGTGCATAACTGTCAAAGAAAATCACTTTAAGGTAGTGAATAGGTGGTATTTATCACCATTAAGACTTAGTAAAATCTATAAAACAAAAGAAAACAAATGCTGGCATTGTGAAAAAGACACTGGCGCATTAGACCATATGTGGTGGGGGTGTTCTAAGATTCAGAAGTTTTGGCATAAAATTCACAAGAATATACAAAAGATATTTAAGATACAGTTTGTGATGGATCCAAAACTGTACTTACTAAACCTAACATCAAACTTGGAACAGAGTTTTGCAAAACGGCATGGGAGAGTACTACTATACTTAGTAACAGCAGCAAGAATAAACATTGCAGCAAACTGGAAAAAAAAGGATCTACCCCCAATAGATGAATGGACACTAAAATTGAGAGAGATGTAT
The DNA here is from genome assembly GCA_030847615.1 of Gambelia wislizenii. Taxonomy (NCBI): domain Eukaryota; kingdom Metazoa; phylum Chordata; class Lepidosauria; order Squamata; family Crotaphytidae; genus Gambelia; species Gambelia wislizenii. The sequence continues at coordinate 187,459,916 of JAUMIR010000003.1, read as the reverse complement.
GAGAATGATAAACTGACATATATTATTAACAAAAAAAAAAAAAGATGGAAAAATGGGGAAAAGAGTGGACGTCAATCCATGATTACTGGAAAACAAGATGGAACATTAAAACAAGTATATAAATAGATAAAAGGAGCAAACTTAGACTGGAAGATAAAATAATGAAGGATAAGAGACTAACAAGAGCACGGAACTGGAAATCTATGGCTGCAAGTAAAAATAGATTAAAAATTTGAAACACTTAAAGAAAATAATCTATTTAGAGACAATTAAGGGCAAGTTAAGGAAAAAATAAGGATATCTGTTACGGGATGGATATAGAGGTTGAATAAGAAGGTACAAGATATAAGGATGAATGTAATGATAATATGGCAAGAAAATAGAAAGAACTTAATGAATGGAGGAATAAGGGAGATACAAAGATATATGTATGGGACGCTGAGCTCAAACAAAGGGGAACAAGGGGAGTCACGATTGAATGAGAGGGAAGGAAGAAAGAAGATGGGAGAGAATGAGTATGTGTAGAAGGTATGAGTTAGGAGAGAATTGGGAAGAGAGATAAAAGAAATGTAAAGAAGAAAGTGTAGTAGGAGGAAAAATGTGAAGGGAGAAGGTGTTGGAATGTGTAAAGAATGGTTATGTGTATGTATGAATATTTGCATGTTTATGATTTGAAGTTATTAAAAACATAAAAAAAAATATTCACATTGAAAGGGTGTGTACTAGAGGTGGTGAGAAGCAAACCCAGAGAAACACACTTAATGGGAATGCTGGAAATTTATTGAACCTTTGTGCATTTATATAAATGGGTTCATATACATGAAAAAGAAAATAAAGTCATGATCTATCAAAAGTGAAATATGTTTAAGGTTGAAAAATGATATGTAGTTGTACAGTATATATTTTATACAATAAACTGGCATATGCTTGTCTTATCTGTATGAATTGCTTTATTGTGATGTTAAAAAATGTCCACAAGCTTTATAACAGCTGAGTTGGAAAGTTGAGTTATGGATGGCTGTAAAACAGTAAAACACATTGAAAGTGAAAGTTCTCTTTGAGATGAAGCTTGGGAACTGAACATTGGAAACCTTATGGACTGGAAGATGAGGTTAGGAAAGCACAGAAGAAAAAGATTTATAGGGACAAGAGGAGTTGTACAATACTGGCATGAAAGTGAGTAGGACTTCATATTATTTTGAAATACACAGCTAAGCCATGTGGTAAAATCACTTAAAAAATGAATCTTAATGCAGTAAATGTATCACATAAAGATTCCTTTTGAACTTTAATCAAAGTAGATACATGGTGGTAAGCATCAGAAACATGTATCAGGATAAGAGGAGAACCAGAAGCAGTAAATTGTTGCAGAAGGTGAGATCTCTTAATGCTGGGAATGTGGCACACTTCCTTCCTTGCCTATAGACATCCACATGTTATCAAAGCAATCTTCAAGGAGAAGAAGCTGCTTATGTAGTCTCCTATGCACTTATGACCATACCAGTGTCCCAACAGTATACAAGCCCATGTGTCTGAACAACTGCTCTTGTGTGCATGGATATTTGTAGGCAAGGACAGGCATCATGTCTAATGTCAGGTTTGGGACCAGAGGTACAGCTCTACTCATTAAAAGTGGCATATGTGGCAGCTCATGGACAGAGCTGGATCCATTAACCTCAAATTGTGTGTGGTAGTGACCTCTGCTCAGTCATGAGCCTTCTATGGTCACATGTTGTCCCCTTCATACTAGTAATGAAAGAGGCTTAGGCATGCTTCAGTTCCAGAAAAAATAATAGTAGAAATTCCACAAGTTAAACTGGAAAGAAGGCTTAGCAGAACAGACAGCATCAAACAATATGGGGTATGGTATGGGGAAAGTATGCTCATAAGGCTTGCCAGGTGAAAAACAGTACAAGGTTTCTGTACCTTTAATAACTGTGTAGAAGAGGGAAATTTAGCAAGTGTTGCTTGTCATACAAGTTCCTAGGCCTGTCATGTTTTTCAGCCAGAACCCTTACCACTCATCTCTGTATGGTAGAGCTTTTTTTTTTTTAAACAGTGCAACCCAAACACATCTACTTGGAAGTAAATACCTTTACTAAATTGGACTTGTGTGCAGCTAAATATGAAAAAAAAAATCAGTCTTAATTGTTTACCCAAAGAGAAGCAGTTTAGTTTCTTCTTGACCCAAAGGTGTCTCATCACTATGAGTTCTGAATGAGGCTGATGTGATGCTTGCTGAGTTATTGTGGCATTAATCACATTTACTATGTGCCAAACTACAATCCTCTTGTTCTTGGGCACCACCCTTGGGAGTGTAAGGTCGCTGTTATCAAACAGCAGAGTCTGCAGCTGCTCATGCTGAGTCGAATTTGAAACCTACTTCCTTGACAGAGGTCAGAGGGAAGCAATTGAAGTTAATTTTATGAGACATCTGTTATATTTGTGGTTATAGTAATTTGTCAAGATTGCCCTCTGAGTATCAGTTGCAGAGAAAAATGGCAAAGCTAGCAGAATATCCCATTGTTGTTGTTGTTTGTTATTTCATGCATATTATGTTTTGAATTTTTTAAGGCAATTATTTCTCAACTAAATATATTTCCAGGTTGGAATGCATAAGTATACAGATAAAATGTGTCTCAGTAATTAGCAAACTGTGTTTTCCTTTGCCAGTGTAATTCCAGAACCAACCCCACTGGCATTTACCAGGTTAGATTATTTTTCTATGTATCCCACTATTACCAACTGACAGTTACCCTTTCCTGTCTCAGGTAGAGATCTTTCCCATCAGGCAGGCCTTTCGGCAGGCCTTTCCTAATTAGATCCTGGCCTCAGGGGATCCTGGCCTCTTTTAGTCCGCTGGCCATTTATTGTATTTTATTGTATTTATTGTTTTTAAATGTGATTTTAGATCAGTTGGTTTTAATTTATAATTGTTTAATAATTTTTTATGAGGGAGGGGGGGTGTTTGGGGATTTTATCTGTATTATATTTTAATTTTTATAAGCCGCCCCAATTGTTTTGACAGAGGGGTGGGGTATAAATAAATTATTATTATTATTATTATTATTATCATCATCATCATCTCCTACCTGACCCTTCCAAGAGGAAATGCCAGGGACTGCTGCATACACAGTATGTGCTTTCCCCTGAAATAAATCGTACTTTAGGTTTGCACATTTAAGGACCCACTAACATAACCCACTAATCCAAATACCACACATCAATGATATTAAAACTGCCAATATACAATGCTGCAACCACACTTGGGACTTTATCAAACACAGAATATATGGCAACATAAGGATGACACATAACCACAAAAGGGCACACGGATTAGACAACATCACCCTTTCCCAGTTAAAATCAACCAAAATCACATACTTTTTAATTGACAGCTTAAGCCGTCAATAGGTTTCCCTGCTGTTTTTTGTTTGTTTGTTTTTGTTTTTCTGTTTTTTTCTGTTTGTTTTTTGCCTCGGGCAATTTAAATATCAGATGTACCCCGACAATGGCCGGACCCACACAAACTCTTCTGGATCAGATCGGGACATCCAGGTAAGTGACAAACTTTTTTTAACCTTCCCTGGGTTACTTGGAGGGTTTTGTTTGTCTGTTTGTTTGTTTTAGTGTGTTTAGGTGCTTGGTTTAACTTTTTCATTCATCTGTTTCATCTCTGTAATTATATGATCTAGCAATTGTTTTATTCCTGTAAGTTCTGCCTTAAGCTCCTATTTAAATTCACTCCTCAAGTCATGATGATTTTTTTTAAAAGATAAATGGCATGGAGGGGGTATATGGGGGGTTTTTCTCCCCCTCTCATAATGCTAGAATCTATGGTTATCATCTCTGAATGTCGGGAGATTCAGAAGAGATAAATGGAAGCACTTTATACAGCTGTTTGTTAATTTGTAGAAATTGTTTCCCCTGAGATGTAGTGAAAGGTGTCAGCTTGGAAAATGTTAAAGGAAGAAGCAAAGGTCAAGGGGCTGGAAAAATTCCATAATGAGGGCTTTGCTTCTTCTCAGCTCCAAACAATAGCAAGTAAGAACACATGTTATTTGATATCCCTTGCAAGGCATATCAAAATTTGAAATTATGCACAAAGTAGAGGAAGGGCAGTTTTTCATAGCTTGCTTAAGATGCATAATACATAGCAACTTGGAAAAGTGTTGAAGACAAGGATTTGGAAATCATTCAGAGTATAACCAAATTCTAACAAAAATATTGCCCCAAATAAGGGGGGAAACCCAATGGACCACAGTTTTTAAACACTCAATATAAATTCCAGTCTTCAAGAAAGAGGATACCAGGGCTTGTAGTAACCATCAGACCATTACATTAATCCTCTGCAAGAAAAGTGATGCTTCAGAATATCACATTTTTTAAAAAAGAACTTTTGTAACATATGGAGAGGGAAATACCACATGTCCAAACTGTGTTCGGTAATGAAGAGGCACTAGAAATCATATTGCAAACATATATTGGCTAATGGAGCACAGCAAAGTATTTGTGAAGAAAAACAACCATCACTTTATGGATCACAGCAAAGCACTTGATTGTGTAGATCATGAAAAAAAGAAATTTGTGTGCCACAACATTTGTTTGTCCTGATTTGTAACCAATACTTAGGACAAGAGGTAACCATCAGAAAAGAATGTTGAGAAACCAAATGATTTCCAATTGGCAAGGGGGGTCGACAAAGTTTCATTTTATCACCCTATCTGTTTAATTTGTATGCTTAATATATAATATGTAAAGCTTAATTAGATTCAGAGAAAGGAGGGATGAAAATTGGAGGAAGGAACATGAACAATTTAAGATATATATATATATATATAATTTATTTATACCCCGCTCTTCAGCCACAAGGCTATCAGAGCGGCTTACAAATTGTTTTAAGCAATAGCAATTTACACATCTACACTGCATTAAGCAGTTTCCAGTGTGTGTTAGCTAATTGCCCCCACAAGCTGGGTCCTCAAATGTCAAATACTTGGAATGACTTCTGATGAAAGTCAAGGAAGAAATTACAAATGCAGGGTTACAGTTTAACATTAAGAAAACAAAAATCATAATCACAAATGACTTACAAACTTTAAAGTGGGTAACAAAGATATCAAAATAAGTAAAGATTTTCTATACCTTGACTCAGTCATAAATTTAAAGGAACACTGCAGTCAAGAAATCAGAAGAAGAATAAGACTTGGTAGGGCAACTATAAAAAATCTTGGTAAGATACTCAAATGCAAAGATTTATTATTGAATACCAAAGTTAGCATCATCCACGCCATAGTGTTTCCAGTTTGTATGTATGGTTGTGAGAAAGCTGACAAGAAGAAAAACAACTCATTTGAAATGTGGTTAAAGAAGAGTGTTCTACACAACTATGGACTACCAAAAAGACAAACAAATCCTGAAGTTCCTCACACTGTTTTTTTAAAACCCCCAAAAAGTCATCATCCCATTAATAGAGGTTTCCTGGGGAAAGAGAGTTGTGTGGGGGGGTGTCATTTTGGAAATCCAGCCTCATTTTCTCAATTTATAAATTCAAAACAAATCAAAACTAGAAGAACTAGAAACTGGCCACTAGTGTAATTTTTTTCTGGCTTTGGGGCCAAGCACAAAGCATTGCAGGATCCAAAAGGGGGGCACTGACTCTCCCAAAGTTGTCTACCCCTGACATAGAATGGCAACCAACAATATAAAACTGCATTAATTATAAAATTATTAAAAATTTATACTCTGGCTAAACATTGAGGTCAGTCAGGTGCTTAAGAACCGAAGGAGCAAAATGAGGAAGATTATTGATCTCTCTGTGGGCTGCAATCAGATAATGAGAGGACTGTGTTCAGCTCAGTGAGTCACAAATTTTGCCACTCTGCTTTAGGTGTTTTTTTCTGTAGATTTAATGTTTTGCTTTTTGAAGATTTCGTTATACACCATGGACCTTAAGGGTGGGGGAATATTTATTTTTATTATAAATTATAGATTCCTGCCATTCTTCAAAGGAATTCAGGGTGGTGTATACAAAGAGTTACCTTGCTATCTTCACAACACTCATCTATGTAATGCTGACAAATTGATTAGACCAACATGTGAATTTCACATTTAAACAGAGATGTGAACATTCTCCTGCTGCTGCTAGGAGATCAAGGGGACATCTACACTGTAAAATAAGGCAGTTTGACATCACTTTAACTGCCATGGCTCCATCCTACAGAATTCTGGGATTTGTAGTTTTGTGAGGCACCAGCACTCTTTGTCTGAGAAGAAGAAAAACCTTGTTAACTACAAATCCCAGGCTTCTATAGGATGGAGCTGCAACACTTAAAGTGGTGTCAAACTCCATTATTTTACAGTGTAGATGCACCCCAAGTTCCTCTGCCTTTCTCACCCGGTGGCAGTGAGTCTACTGTTGGGATAGAAGACATATTTTTTATTCATTTTCCTCCAACACCACCCCACCATAGTTTTCAAACACTTTGGAAAAGCATTTCAGCAAAATAACAGGGAGCTCAACATTCTGTGAAGCTTTTTCCTCTTGTCTGTGAATCCCAAAGTGTCCCTGAAAGTTATAATACACAGAAATACACACACACACAAATGTTGTTTTGTGCTTCCAGAAAAGAGTGGTTTTGAGTCAAAATTGTGTACAAAATTGTACCAAAAAAGTGTAAAAACCTTTTTCTTAGGTCAAACAACAAAAACAAAACAAAACATGCAAACTCTACCATTCTCCTTCTCCCCAGGGGGGAAAAATGATTTTTTGTGTAAAATAATTTCTCCAAGCATTTCAGAATGCACAAATATTAGGTTAAAACTTCATAGAAGTACAGTTGTTCTTTCACATTCACTGGGGTTCCTTCACATTCACATAGAGAGGCATATCATCCCTGGAAATAAAAGAAATGTGTGTGTGGGGGGGGGGGGAATTATTCTGTCTCCCTCCCTCTCTCACACACACAATCACATACCTGGATTACTGATTAAACCAACTTTCCAAAATTAAAACCAACTTTAGAATGCAAAACCAATTCTTAAAATGATTTTGCATTAAAATTGAATCAAGTATACACATATGAAATGCCATGGATGGATGGATGGATTTGTTTGGTCTTCTGAGGAAGTAGATAAAAATAATAAATGAAAAGGTATTAGCGTTCATACACAGGTAAAATTAAGACAAAATTGGGGCGGGGGACTAGAGTTTACAGTTTTCCAAATTGGAGAGAAACTTGGAAGGCAAGGTCATCTGATGCAAATATTAACATATACAGTTGTCCCTCCATACCCACGGATTTGGTATCCATGGATTTAAGTATTCATGACTTGAAAATATTCTTAAATAATAACATTTAAATAATAATCCAAAAAGTTGGAGTCTGGGCCCTGGTCTCCCATTTCCCTAGTCCAAAACTCAAACTGCTACACCATGGTGACTTGATGATCAGACAGATTATCAACATTTATCCCCCACACACACTTCTTTTCCAAGAGTACAATTGTCCATTCATATTCACCGGGGTTTGGTTCCAGGACCCCTTGTGAATACCCAAATCCATGAATACTCAAATCCCATTATATGCAATGGCATAGCAAAATGGTGTCCCTTATATAAGATGGCAAAATCAAGGTTTGCTTTTTGGATTATTATTTTGTTAAGAATATTTTCAAGCTGTGAATACTTAAAACATGAATACCAAATCCATGAATGTGGAGGGACAACTGTACTCATTTTCTTACACAGTCAGCCAGAATACCCCCAGCCCCCCTCATACCCCAATAATTGGCAGATATTTAATAATTTGGCTCTAATGTGGCTTTTCACATGGGAAGACACTTAGGCCTTTTCAGACCACCCCCAAATATTCCATTCTTTTGTCGGCATAACTTTGTCAGTTTTATGCTGGCAAAAGAACTACCTATGCTACAGCTACCTTGCTTTCCTGGCAAAGGCTTTCCAGCAATGAAAGAGGAAGTGAACGGAGCTCCGTTTACTTCCTTGTTCAAAATCCCACAGATTCTCATGAGAAGATGCTTGTGTGGGAAATTTAAAAAAAAAACACAGAGATTTTTTAAAGCACATATACACTCTTAAATACTTACAAGTAACCCAGGGAAGGTCATAAGAAGTGTGTCACTTACCTGGATGTCGTGATCTCACCTGGAAGTGTTTGCACTAGACCGACCATTCATGCTGCATTCATGTGAGTTTAATGGTGTAAGGTTTCACACACCGGCAATGACAGCACCCATGGGGGATCAGCCATCAGCTTCAACCATCAATTCAATAGGATGGGTTTTGGCCAGTACATAAACGCAGAAGGGTGATGCCATCTGATATGTGCACTCTTTCATGTTTATGTGGCATCATTATGACACCACATTTAGTGTGTCTCGTAAAGTCCTTAGTTAACCAAGAACCCACTGGAAAATTCCAAAGACAGACACTGAAAATAGCAAAGTCATGTATTGCCCAAAGGAAGGGCCACGACAAATTCCAAAGTAACGTAAGGAAGTATTTCCTGAGTTCATCTGGTGCCAGACAATACTCTCATTATCTTGGAGTAATTGTTGTCTATATATGACACCTATCCTAATCCCCAAGCCTGGCACTGGAGGTAGCCACTGCTATTCAATTCAAACAAGCAAGACATCGTAGGGTAGTTAACATATCTGGAGATCCATTGTTTAATCATGGAACACTCCTGGAATACATTGTTTCCCACTCAAAATCACATTCCCAGAAGGCAAATATTTCATATTTAAACCCCCTGAAAACTCCACTCAAGTGTGCACAGATCCCCTTCCTGTGGACACACTGCCTGTCTGTGTAGCCAAGGATCACAGCCACCCGTTCATCCTTCCATGCTGCCAGTTTGCTGAGTGCCCTCGGAGCCCCTGCACTGAGGCCCCAGAATCTACAGGACAGGTTGTATCACTCACAACATCCTCCTTCTATTCCCCTATCCAGATATTTCCCATTCTATTTTGTTAGTCTTCAGTGAATGCTTCTGGCATGACTGTGTTTGTGAGACTGCTGTTATTTTTGAACTCTTAATAAAGATCATCACTAATTTTACATTTTGTGTATGTTCTGTCCAAACTAGTACTGGTATACACAGGCTCAAGGACCCCTTGCATTGCTAAGCCGAGTTATTGCTAATTTCCCCCCAAATCCCCCAAAATATTAATAACACAATCTCACACAGAATTTCCACATCACTAGCATTTAGGGTAACAATGGAAATTATTTTTTCTTCACATGGAAGGATGAAGGAGTCAAATATGCTTCCCTCTCAATCGGCATTCTCCCCTTTTATTGTGTTGATTTAATACCATCCAATAATTCATCTCACTGAAGGAAAAAAGTACATGATTGGCAACACGAAACTCCAAAATGGTGCTTCCAGACACTTGGTTGCTGCAAGCCCACCCCATGCACATCCAACCAATCATCTTTCGACTTCTGCCCTTGCCATGAATGCACTGAGATGTGAATCGGATTTCCAAATAAGTGGTAATGTGCATTTCCACAATTATTTTTAAAACGTCAGGAAAAGGTGCAATGGTTTTTCTCACACAGTAATTGGAATTTTTGCCCCACCCGTCCTATTACTGCAAAACTTGTTAGCTTCTCATTGGGACAAAAAGCATTCTCCTTGCATTCTATGAACAGTATTTTCACTGTCTAGACAACCCCTAAGACTCCAAGAGACCAGGGTTGAGCCTTGGATTTCTATACCCAGGAACTAACAATTCAATTACACAAATTTACATATCCTCCCCAACAGGGGTTCACAATATAGAAACTCCATATACACTCCTACCCAACCATTCTCTGAAGATGCCAGCCACAGATGCAGGCGAAATGTCAGAAAGAAACTATTCTAGAACACGGCCTCACAGCCTGGAAAAAAACCACAGAAAATCTATGGATGCTAGCCGTGAAAGTCTTCAACTCCACATTGAAATTATACTCTGTTGGGCTCAGAGGAAAGCAATGGCAAATCACCTCTGACCAAATCATGGCAAGAAAACCCTGTAGTAAGTATGCCTTAGGGTCACTGTAAGTTGGAAACATTTTGAAAGCACAGAACAACCACAATAACTTTAGTTAACTTATTTTAAAGTGATTTTATTGCCTGGAAGTTCTTCAGTTAAACATGAGTTGGGACATCTGAGGACTGAGGGGAAGTTTTTAATATCCTTGATACTCAGGTGTTTCCTGCATCTGCACAAGAGCAAGAAGCAGTGAGAAATGTCAACAGAAACACAATGAGGAAGCCAGGACCTGTGAGCAACATCTGGCAGCTTCAACAACCATTTCCAGATAAAAAGCTTCAGATGCAGAGTGGCAATTGGAACACCTGGAAATTAGGAAGAGATGCACATATTTTTTTTACCCCATGCTCTTCTATATTTATTGGATTTTAAATATAATGTAAGCTGACAGAATAATTTAAGTGAGTAGGAATACTTCAAAACAAAGAAACAAGCTAGACTGGACCTATGGAACTTGTGACCTATTAATATCATTATACTGTTATGTGTCTTACCCTTTGCCTAAAAAGAAAGAGCCCTGTTTTGTATTGCCCATCAGATAGAGGTCTACTGAGACTTTTGATATGTCAACTATACACAGCTGATTACTTGCATTTGGCACAGTGAGTCACTGGGCTCATATATACAAGACGAAACAATTCTAATTCCTGTGCATTATTGTAAATTCATAGCAGTGTTCTTTTGTCTCCATGGTCTTTCAGCAAAAATGATAGGATGAGAAGCTATCCAGTGTTTGAAGTTCACGCGTCCTTAAATCTAGTAGATTAGCATGTTATAGTAGAGGTCCCAGGACAGTATTGGCAGCTTGCAATTGAACCCTCTGACATAGCTGCTTGCCTCCATCTCCCCCTCCATTGGCTCAACCAAGTCAATCCCCGCAAAGGTTTTAGCATGGCATGCAGAAACAGCAGGTCCCTGGTGCTTGGAGAGAGCTCGCCATCAACAAAGTCAATTCCAGCGAAGGTCTTACCATGGCAGGCAGAAACAGCAGGTTCCTGGTGCTGGGAGAGAGCTTGCCATCAACAAAGTCAATCCCAGCAACAGTTAACAAGAGAGTGAGAAACAGCAGGCACCTAGCTAGATCCCTCCATGTCTTCTCCCCAATTTAGCTCATTGAAGTCAATCCCCACAAGGAGTTAGCAGGAGAGGGAGAAACAACAGGCTCCTGTAATGCCCTGCTTCCAGAACATGGAAATGGACTTTGACTCAGAGATTGAAGCAGTGGGCATGCCAGGACCTGCTGAACCAGAGCAGGAGGATGTTGCAGAGCCACAGGCCTCAGACACAGACAATAGTGCAGTACCAGCTCTGGCAGAGGGTCCTGCCCTTTCAGATACAGAGGACCACATACCTATACCTACTTCACAGCACAGAGACAACAAAAGGAGGGCTTGAGGTGGTCTCAGTGTATTTATAGGAAGCACCAATTAGTTAAGCAACATCACCCAAGGAAACCTTCTGCTGAGCTTTCTGCAACAGGACTTATCTATCTCGGAATGGCCTTTTAAATCATCAGCGTGCTTGCAGAAAGCACGGGATGAGTCCTTCCTGAATCTTCATTTGCGAAGAGAAGCCAGAGAGATAAATATGCAGCACTGCCCTCCAGGGGTTGTTGGAAATTATCTTACCTACCTGAGTACCCATTCTGTTCCTGCTCACTGTGTTTGACCTGGAGTGTGATTGTTTACTCAGGGCTCTGTTTGCCTGACCTGGATAATGCTGGACTACCTGGGACTCTGTTTGCTGGACCTGAACCTTGTATATTGGACTTTGCTTGTGGACTTTTACTTTGCTTACTAGTAAAGTAAGTATCTTCATGCTGCCTTGATTCCTATGCCTGTAATTAGCTTGACTGTGTTGTGCCTCTTTTATCAGCTGTGTAGTAATCAGCCTTTGATTGCTTGCCCAGACATTGTTTGGTCAGCTCCTAACAGTGGGAGATCCCTCATTGCCACCTCCTCCCCTTTGGCTCCTCAGAGTCAATTCCAAGAAGGAGTTAGTAGGAGAGGGAGAAGCAACAGGCTCCTAACACTAGGAGATATCTCCCTGTCACCTCCCCTTTGGCTCACTGAAGTCAATATCCACAAGGAGTCAGCAGGAAAGGAAGAAACAACTGGCTATCCCTCCCTGCCACCTCCTTGCCTTTGGCTCACTGAAGTCAATTCCATGAAGGTGTTTTCAGGGGAGGAGACAGGCTCCAAGCACAGGGAGATCTCTTCCTGCTGACTCCCCCCTTTTTCAATGGACATAGATCAGAACCTAATTGTATGCATTGCATATATTATAGAAGTATCTCTTTCTCTTTTTGCATTTTTCAAATGTCACAGAACACTTTTTCCCAAGACAGGTGACTGAGCTCATACAAGCAGGGCTGTGCTCATTTGTGCAAGCACCACATGTTTCAACGTTCATAGCTCTTCAAACTCAAATGGTTAAAGAATTTGTTAAATAATCTTAGACAGCTTATGCTATATAGCTATCCCATGGGGGGAGTGGAGATATCTGGTTACTCTGACCACACACAGTCACTTTTATGATCATCTCAAATCTTGCAGGTAAGCTATCTTTAATTAATGGATTCCAAAGCAAGCAATACATAAATGTGATTATGTCATATAATGCTTTTCTTCTAAAGCTTCCCAAACAAGTTGGTGATGTCTTATTAACAGAAGGGAAAACAAAGTACTAGAAAAATAAGGAGTCTGAAAAAAATGTCATACTCAATCATTTGGTCTGCATGGTAGACCCTGACCACAGCACAGAAACACATTAACTATGATGTATGCTGTTTTAGTACCATTATAGGCAATTATGCAAAGTTGGCTTTTGTGCTAGTGCTCTGATTTAACTGGGCATGGGGATCACTGTATTTGTGCCAAGTTATAGATGTGACTGCATGTCACACAAAATACCTATCTACTTCTTGGGCTGTGTTGTCACAGTTCATTTGTGGTTTAGCTTTTATGTGAACAGTTAGCATCATTGCTTTTCCATTAGGGGTAGTAATGTAATCTTAAGGACAAGTAATTTTAGCATCTACCAGATGGTGGCCTGGACAGGGAAAGATGATAATGCAGAAAACTTAACAAGCATCAGGATAAGCATGGACAGCAGGTACTTGACAGCTGCCAGGGATGTGCCTGTCAAAGAGGTAAGCATAACTTATATTCTAGCATGGAGACACATACATGATTTAGTTGGAAGTGAATGAAATGCACAGTTGACCAGCAGAACTCACTGGATTTAGTTTCCCTACATTTAAGGTGAATTTGCAAATGCTTGCTTGAGGAAATTAACAAAGAAAGTTTGAGGAATCAAATTTAGGATTATCATATTATCAAGATTATGTACCCAAATTGTTATTGTACCTCCAAGTATCAACAAAAGCACAGCTTTGTGGGGAAACACAAAATAGTTTCAAGCAGAGCAAAATGTGATGATGATGATGATGATATGATCATGGGGTTAGTAAGAAGGATGACAGAAAACTTCCCTACTGGCTCCTAGTTTACCCATCTCATCATTCCATAGAGACCATGGCAACATATTCTGATAGATTATTTCCTGCTGATTCTGCATTTGAAGTTGCTAAAAGGATTAGTAACCTTATATCACTTTGCTTATATCTGCTCATTTGTGGTTATACCTAGGAAGATGGGAATGAAGTGCTAAGCAATATTGGTAGCACTGGTTCCATTTAAGTAGGAGAGAATGGCAGAGATCCAGGAGCCTACTCAGCAGAAGGAGATGGAGGTTCCCAAAATGCAGTAAGGCTTACCATGTGCTGAAGCACTTTAAATAATATATATTCTTTTCTAAAGAGGACTCCTCCCGCAGAACACTACATCCAGAGTCTAGAATTATATAACTGGAAGTAATTTGCTCCTTTATATAAATTAATGCCATATTTGGTTGAAGACACCAGTATTCCAGTATCTGCAGTCTCTGACTTCCATCGGTCTGTGCTGGAATGTCCTTCAGTGTACAAGCAGAAAGTCCATCAAAACTATACCTGTAACAGAAAGTTTATAGTTGCCTCCAGAGACAATACTTTTAACCACTGTTTCTACTTGTCTAACAGGGTGGCAGCTAGTGGGCACTGTCAGTGAAGTGCTGACTCCATTTTGTTTTCTATCCTAAATTTTAAAGCGGTTTTCCAATGTGTTGATTTTATTTTGCAGATGGAATTCAGAACCTTTAATACTTCCTACTAATATTCAGTGCAGATACTGATATGGAAGCCACCAGCTGCCATTGGTCCAAGGAGGAATTCTTAATTCAGGAACTTGACTGTGGAAGACAAAGCAAGGACTAATCGTAAGAAACAGTCTGTGGCATTTCAGATGAAATGTCAGGAATAAATTTCCAGAGCACGGCCTCACAGCTCAGAAAAAAACCACGGAAAACCTATGGATGCCGGCTGTGAAAGCCTTCAACTTCACATTCCAGGAAACCTTGCCTACTCCAATGTTTCCACCCAAGTCTCTGCCCAGTATTTTCTTAGTATTCAAAGAAAAATACTAACATTTGTGATGAAATTTTAGAAGGATAAAGGACAGAGAACAGGGGGGAAAATAATTCATTACTATAGAAATTTTTGAAATCACATCTGGTACATCTGCCAATCCAGGACAATTAACTTGGAAGGTCTTTCAGAATTTTCTTTTTTAAAAAAGAGTAATCATGATTTTTGTTTAATTTACAAAGTGAAAACACACACTTGGAATATGATATTATTTATATAGCACCATCAATTTTACGTGATGCTCCACAAAGTACATCATGTCCCTGTGTATAATTTAAAATTTGTCAAAGAGGAAACATGAAAGGTGGTGTCCTCCCTGTTTGTGTTAATCAGCAGCTTATTTATTTATTTATTTATACCCCGCTCTTCAGCCACAAGGCTATCAGAGCGGCTTACAAATTGTTTTAAGCAATAGCTATTTACACATCTAACTGCATTAAACAGTTTCCAATGTGTGTTAGCTAAAAGAAATGTGTGTGTGTGTGGGGGGTTATTCTGTCTCCCTCTCTCTCTCACACACACTATCACATACCTGGATTACTGATTAAACCAACTTTCCAAAATTAAAACCAACGTTAGAATGCAAAACCAATTCTTAAAATGATTTTACATTAAAATTGAATCAAGTGTACCCATATGAAATGCCATGGATGGATGGATGGATTAGTTTGGTCTTCTGAGGAAGTAGATAAAAATAACAAATGAAAAGGTATTAGCGTTCATACACAGGTAAAATTAAGACAAAATTGGGGCGGGGGACTAGAGTTTACAGTTTTCCAAATTGAAGAGAAACTTGGAAGGCAAGGTCATCTGATGCAAATATTAACATATACAGTTGTCCCTCCATACCCACAGATTTGGTATCCATGGATTTAAGTATTCACAACTTGAAAATATTCTTAAATAATAACATTTAAAAAAATAATCCAAAAAGCAAACCTGGATTTTGCCATTTTATATAAGGGACACCATTTTGCTATGCCATTGCATAAAATGGGACTTGAGTATTCACAGATTTTGCTATCCATGGGGGGTCCTGGGACCAAACCCAAGCGAATATGAAGGGACAATTGTACTCTTGGAAAAGAAGTGTGTGTGTGTGGGGGGGGATAAATGTTGATAATCTGTCTGATCATCAAGTCAGCATGGTATAGCAGTTTGAGTTTTGGACTAGGGAAATGGGAGACCAGGGTCCAGACTCCAACTCAGCCATGGAAGAACTCTAGAAGAACTTTCAGCCTTAGAGGAAATCAGTGGTAAATCTTCCTTGAACAAATCTTTCTAAGAAAATGCTATGATAGGTTCCCCATAAATTGGAATCCCCTTGAAGCTAAAAAACAACAACAAAGCACTCTGATCATCTCTTCCTTCTGAAAGCAGTCTCATTCACCCTTATTTGTGAAGAAGCAGATGGAACTAGAGAAGAAAACACTATGGTTGCAAAAGCAGAAAAAGCCTCAATGCCCCCCCCCGCACCTCAACTTTAAGAAACGGAACAGCTTCCCAACCTTCGAAGGGAGGAAGAAGAAGCTGGAAAGAAGCAGAGAAGGTGGAGGATTTTGTTTTGGGAAAGGAGATTAAAGACTTTACTTTAATAGTTGAGAGGCCCTGAGAGAAACAGGAATAGACAGTGAACTGGAAATGGTGAGAAGGTGGCGAGAAAGGACTGGAGAGAGAGGTGAAATGGAGAAGTAGCCGAAGGAAAGAAGATCCTGCTGGGAGGTTAAAACCGAAAGAACTTGACTAGATAAGCCTCCAGATTTTTGTTCCCACTACTGTGAGTTTTTTTCTTCTTTTTTGTTTTCTTCTCAAAAGAAAGGATTAAAGTTGAAGTTACCCTGTTTAATGGACTATATTTAAAAAAGGGGGATAAAATAGAAACAAAGTTATTTTGAAGAACCTTGATGAACTGGAGACTGAGAAAGTTTGAAACGTAAGGGGATTTTGAATTACCTTACTGCGGAACAGCTGACGAAGGAAAATCTGGGGGACTAAGAACAGCGGATAAGTCTCAGCTGAGAGAAGAAAGAGAGAAAGGGAAGGAACTCTTGTGGTCTACATGCTGAAAAGACTTTATATAGAACTTTGTAGCGAAAAGATAAAAGAAAGAACTTGGTGTAGAGAATTGATAAGTCTATGTAAGGAGCTCCCAACAGGGAAAGAAGTGGAGGGGAATAGTTTAAAGAAGGAGAGAAATAGAAACAATAGATAAAAGTGGGTAAATTGTTTGATCAAGGTGGTTTGTCTAAGTTGACTAAGTTGACATAAATGAGTTAATTATAAGAAGAGGTTCAGCCTGTAATTAATGTATACATATATATATATATACATATATATACATATATATATATTAAAAGAGACTAGAGTGTACTGTGTAAGGTGTATATAAGAGAAATCTGAGGTATTACATAGGGACTCATAAGATGTATATAAGAGATCTGAGAGTAATGAAGGTGAACCTTTGTGTTTTATTCAAATAGACTTATGTTGGTGGAAAAGATCTTGAGGGAACAAAGGGACTGAATTATATAAGTATTAGCTAATAATAAAGTGATTGGAAAAAGAAATCAATGGTAAATAGGCTGGTTTGATTTTATACAGGGATTTAAGATCCGGTCAGCTTAAATTCATTTAAATTTGTGTTGAAAGGAAAAAGGGAAACAGGCCACACATTATATAATTAATCTTATCATAAAAATTTTGAAGGCGGAAGGGATACAAGGATCCAGGGGATGAATATTATAGATTCTGAGTGGTAGTAATTGATTGGGTGAAGTGAGAGGCGGGAGACATTAATTAATCGTGTGAAGTGGAAAATTTGAGGTGGAAGAGTTATATACTCAGGGATTAATCTGGGTAATAGAAAAGAAACGTGGGAAATCTTAGTAAGGAATTATCAACAAACAATAAACAAGAAGAATAAGGAATAATAATAAGCAAGAATTATTAGCATTTAACATATTTAGAGTAAAAATAAAAATAAAAAGGAAATGGCATATAGCACAAGGAAGGCTACGACACAGCTCCAAGTGCAAACACTCACTTCCAGGAGAGGGTCACAAGAGGCTCCCAAACTACCAGAAATTCAAAATTTAATATTGGAAGAGTTAAGAACAGAACTCAGGAATTTTAAACAAGAAATTAGGAATGAATTAAAAGACATCCGAAAAGAAATTAAACATGACTATAAAAAAGAAACGGAAATATTAGGAAAAAAATTAGATAAAATAAATAAAGAAATGGAAGGAATGAAAAAAGATATTGAAATGTTGAAAGTAAAATCCCAAGAAGCGGAAAAGATTACGGCAAGGATACAAGAAAAGCAAAATAAAGGGGAGGAGTTTATGTTAAATCAAGAATTACGATATAGAGAAAAATGCTTAAAATTAAGGGGTTTATCTGAAAAGGTAAATGAAAACTTATTTGAGAGGGTAATTCCGGATTTAGCAAAATTCGTAGGATTAGATGAAGAGTATGTGGAAGAAGAGACTGAAAAAATGTTTTGGATTAATTCTGTGATTGCTAGGGAGAAAAAGCTCCCGAGAGATGTTGTGATCCATTTCAACAAGAGTAAAATAAGAGACAAAATAATACAACAAGGCTTTAGAGAATCATTGAAGATAGGAGGAGAAGAAATAAAAATATTTAAAGATTTACCAACAGTTATTTTGAAAAAGAGACAAAACTATAAAAAGATCACGCAATTACTAATAAAAGAGGGAATTTACTACAAATGGAATAAAATAGAGGGGATTTCGTTTACGTTTAGACAAAAAATATATAGGATAGACTCAATAAAAAGTGCTGAAGAATTTTGTAAGAAATTTGAAAAGGACAAACGACAGAGAAAACAGCCCGGTAGAAGGGATCAGGAAGAAGAAGAAATTAGAAAGAACATTAAAGAACAATTAATGGAGAGAAAACAACAGGAATCAGAGGCGTACGAGGGAGGGAGAGAGGAAGAGGGCCATACAGAAGAAGAGGATTTGGACATAGAACTAGATAAGGAGGACGTAGAAGAAGAAGATTCAGGAGAAGAAATAGAAGACGAAGAGGAAAAAGAACAAAATAAAGAAATTTAAAATGGCAATCAAAATATGTTCCTGGAATATTAAAGGGCTAAACTCAGAATATAAAAGAATACAAATATTTCATGATTTAGAAAAACAGAAAAACAATATAGTATGCTTACAAGAAACTAAGATAAAAAGAGAGGATTATAGATTTTTGAGAAATATTAAGTTGGGTCAATTGTTTTATTCTGCCAATAGTAAAAAGAGGAAAAGAGGAATAGCATTATATATAAATCATAAATACCCAGTAAAAGAACTATTCAAAGACGCGGAAGG
Organism: Gambelia wislizenii; assembly: GCA_030847615.1. NCBI lineage: Eukaryota > Metazoa > Chordata > Lepidosauria > Squamata > Crotaphytidae > Gambelia > Gambelia wislizenii. The sequence continues at coordinate 187,440,974 of JAUMIR010000003.1, read as the reverse complement.
TGAATGCATCGGTGTTGAGACAACTCTTCAGGGTGTTAAAACAGTAATTGTGGGAGTATATGCACCTAACCTGAATCAAGAGAAATTTTATAAAAAATTATATCAACAAATTGAGGAACACGTGAAAGGATCGATGATCCTATTAGGAGATTTTAACGGAGTCCTGGATCCAAAGAACACATAAAAAGAAAATAGGAATTCAGAAGAAATTACCAATGAGTTTCTCTGATATTAAAGATGAGTATAGTTTAGAGGATGTATGGACTAAGACACACAACAATGAAAAGGGTTTCACGTTTTATTCAGATAGACATAAATCCATGTCTAGAATTGATATGTTTTTAATATCCAAGGAGTTATTGCCTTACATTCTAGACATGGAAATTCTGCCAAGGACATCTTCAGATCACAATTTAATTAAATTAAAAATGAAAATAGTTAAAACAACCATGAAATGGAGGTTGAATGAGAACTAAATAAAGGACGAAGATTATGTTAATAAACTGAAGAAGGAAATCAATTTATATTTTCAAGAAAATGATAATAAAGAATGTAAATGGAAAACCATCTGGGACGCTGGTAAAGCAGTATTTAGAGGATTGTTGATTAAAAGAGGTGCAGAAGTTAAAAAACAAAATACAGAGAGGTATAACTTCTTGATTAGATAGCTGAAAAGGAAAGAAGAAGAATTGAGAGAAGATTCAACTAATGAGAATACAGTACGCCAAATCAAATTAATTCAAACACAATTAAACATGGAAACATGGTCGACACTTGAAAAGAAAATGAGAAAATTACAACAAATTAATTTTGAATATGCAAATAAGTCAAGTAAGTGGCTTGCGCATAGACTAAGGAGAGAACGGGAGAAAAAAATAATTACTGAGATAAGATGTGGGGAACAAGTCAAGACAAATCAAAATGAGATTAAAGAAGAGTTTAAGAAATATTATGCTAATTTATTTAGTGGTAAAGCGAAGAGTGAGGAGATGCAGAAGATGAAAGCATATTTAGACAAACAAGATTTCCATAATTTGAAAAAAGAACACTTGGAAAGCCTGAATAAGACAATCGCAATAGCAGAAATTTCAAAAGCAATCCAACAGTTGAAACAGAATAAAGTTCCGGGGCCAGATGGCTTTTCGGCTCTGTTCTACAAAGAATTTGAAAACGAACTTGCTATGCCATTATATAAATTGTTTAACCGGATTGAAGCTGAAGGTATTCCTGAAACCTGGAAGAATGCCAATATATCTTTAATTCTGAAAGAAGGGAAAGATGGCAAAGAAATTGGCAATTATCGCCCTATCTCACTATTAAATTTAGACTATAAAGTTTACACCATGATCTTAGCCAACAGGCTTAAACAGATAGTTGCTGAAATAGTGAGTGAAGATCAGAATGGCTTTATACCGGGGAGAAGAATAAATGACAACATAAGAACTGTCATTAATATACTGGAATATTATGAAGTGCACAGTGAAAAGGAAGTAGGTGTGATGATGTTAGACGCCGAAAAAGCTTTCGATAATGTAGACTGGAATTTTATGATGGAGACAATGGAAAGAACAGGATTAGGAATGAGATTCTGCAAAAGAATAGAAAATATATATACAGAGCAAACAGCACAACTTATTATTAATGGGGAGAGCTCAGATACATTTAAAATAAACAAAGGTACGAGACAGGGTTGCCCCGTCTCACCTTTACTGTTTATCTTAGTACTTGAGGTTTTACTCAGAAGATTAAGAGCTTGTAAGGAGATCCTGGGTATAAAGATTAAAGGTTTTACTTATAAATTAAAAGCTTTTGCAGACGACGTGATTATATTTATGGAAGAACCTCAAAATCAAATTGAAAAATGTTTAAACTTAATCAATGAATTTGGAGAACACTCTGGATTTAAAATCAAAACAGATAAAACAATTATAATTACGAAAAATATGAATAACAAAGAAGAACAAAAATTGAGAGATAAATCTGGCTGCAACATAGGTAACAAGGCAAGATATTTAGGAATATGGCTAACCAAAAGAAATGCTGACCTGTTTGACAATAATTATAAAAAACTCTGGGCAGAAATAAATAAGGACATGGCTAGATGGAGTAAATTAAACTTGTCATTAATGGGAAAAATCGCTGCAATAAAAATGGCGATACTCCTTAAAGTTATATTCCTCTTTCAAAATTTACCCATAGTGACTAATGATAAGATATTTGACAACTGGAATAAAGATTTGCGGAAATTCATATGGGGAAACAAGTTATCAAGGTTTAAATGGACATGTTTAACAGATACCAGACTTAGAGGTGGTTGTGACCTTCCAGACTTTAAGCTATATTACCAGGCATCAACACTAGTGTGGATTAAAGATTGGGTAAATTTAAAGGACAAAAAATTATTGAATCTGGAAGGTCACGACATTAGGTACGGTTGGCACGCTTATCTGTTTTATAAAAAAGAGAAAGTGAATAAAGGATTCATGAACCATTGTATAAGGAAAGGACTATTGGGGGTATGGGGAAAAGTAAAAAAAAAAAATTACTTTAAAATCCCATTATGGGTCTCACCCCAAGAGGCTTTTTTGTCGAGATGGTATAGGACAGACGAATGGTTAAGATACGAGGAGTTGATAAAGAAAGGAAAAGATAGCTCAATGATACTGGAATCAAAAGAAAAACTACAAGAAAGACATAATATAAATTGGTTTATGTATTTACAATTAAAAGAACGTTTTATAGAAGATCTAAAAAGAGACAGTTTTGAACTTGAAGAAAATGAATTAGATAAGGTTCTTAGAGTGGAAAATAGGCAAAAAGCTACTGGGAAATTTTACAAAATACTGTTAAAGAGACAAATGGAACAAGAATATACAAAAGAATATATGTTAAAATGGGCGAAAGATATAGGGAGACCTATTGCCATAGAGGACTGGGAATTGGCAAGAAAGAGATCTTTCACATTTACGGCTTGCCAGTTGTTAAAGGAGAATTATGTAAAGGTGGCATTAAGGTGGTATTATACACCAAAAAGACTAAGCAAGATGAACAAAACTATACCAAGTTCATGTTGGAAATGCGGCGAAAATCAGGGAACATTAATCCACATGTGGTGGCGATGTAAAAAGATCAACAAATTCTGGAATCAAGTACATGAGATAATAAAACAAATCCTGCAAGAGGAACTTGAGTTCACTCTGGAATTGTACTTGTTAAACATCATTAAAAATGACAAAGGTAGGAAGGGAAACATAAATTGGAGAGTTATGCTGTATTTGATTACAGCGGCTAGACTTGTAATAGCTAGAAAATGGAAATTGAAAGAATGCCCCAGTATTGAGGAGTGGAAAGATAAAGTAATTGATATGTATGAATTGGACATACTTACAAATAAATTACGAAATTGGAAAGAGTCAAAACGGAAACAAGAGTGGAAGCATGTAATAGAGTACTGGGGCATAAACGGAGAGTTACAAACTAGTACATTATGATGAAACAAAGGAAATACCAGAGGAAGAAGTTATGGGGAAGCATGGTAAAGTAGAAATGAGGGCAAAGGTGAATTGGAGAGTAAAAATTGGAGGTGGGGGGAGAAAGTCAAGAATAATGGTGATGTGTAACTATGATCTTTCTTTACCAAAACTATACAAATAGGAAGTTAGTGGAGAAAATGAAGAAGGAAAGATAGATTGAATTATTGATTGATGGATTCTTTTTTTTTTTTTTTGAGGGGTGACTAAAGTGGGAAAGATCTTGCGAAATAATTCACGAACTTGTTTTCAAAAAAAAAAAAGAATGTTTGCAGAATTATGTTCAAATAAGATGAATATGTTTGTTTATGAATAATTCATTTGTTTTTGACAGTCTGTGGTAGCCATTCAACACAACATGTATATGAATATGTATGTTTGTGAGAATGATCAATAAAAATATATAGCATTCGGGAAAAAAAACAAAAACAAAAAAAAAACCAACAAAGAGGAAACATGAAAGGTGGTGTCCTCCCTGTTTGTGTTAATCAGCAGCTTATTTATTTATTTATTTATTTATACCCCGCTCTTCAGCCACAAGGCTATCAGAGCGGCTTACAAATTGTTTTAAGCAATAGCTATTTACACATCTAACTGCATTAAACAGTTTCCAATGTGTGTTAGCTAAAAGAAATGTGTGTGTGTGGGGGGGGGGATTATTCTGTCTCCCTCCGTCTCTCACACATACAATCACATACCTGGATTACTGATTAAACCAACTTTCCAAAATTAAAACCAACGTTAGAATGCAAAACCAATTCTTAAAATGGTTTTACATTAAAATTAAATCAAGTGTACCCATATGAAATGCCATGGATGGATGGATGGATTAGTTTGGTCTTCTGAGGAAGTAGATAAAAATAACAAATGAAAAGGTATTAGCATTCATACACAGGTAAAATTAAGACAAAATTGGGGCGGGGGACTAGAGTTTACATTTTTCCAAATTGGAGAGAAACTTGGAAGGCAAGGTCATCTGATGCAAATATTAACATATACAGTTGTCCCTCCATACCCATAGATTTGGTATCCATGGATTTAAGTATTCACAACTTGAAAATATTCTTAAATAATAACATTTAAAATAATAATCCAAAAAAGCAAACCTGGATTTTGCCATTTTATATAAGGGACACCATTTTGCTATGCCATTGCATAAAATGGGACTTGAGTATTCACAGATTTTGCTATCCATGGGGGGTCCTGGGACCAAACCCAAGCGAATATGAAGGGACAATTGTACTCTTGGAAAAGAAGTGTGTGTGTGTGGGGATAAATGTTGATAATCTGTCTGATCATCAAGTCACCATGGTGTAGCAGTTTGAGTTTTGGACTAGGGAAATGGGAGACCAGGGTCCAGACTCCAACTCAGCCATGGAAGAACTCTAGAAGAACTTTCAGCCTTAGAGGAAATCAGTGGTAAATCTTCCTTGAACAAATCTTTCTAAGAAAATGCTGATAGGTTCCCCATAAATTGGAATCCCCTTGAAGATAAAAAAAACAACAAAGCACTCTGATCATCTCTTCCTTCTGAAAGCAGTCTCATTCACCCTTATTTGTGAAGAAGCAGATGGAACTAGGGAGGAAAACACTATGGTTGCAAAAGCAGAAAAAGCCTCAATGCCCCCCCCCCACCAAACCTCTTGAAATGGAAAGAAAGAGGGGGAAAATGGGGAGGGGAGAAAGATTCGAAGGGTAAGGAAAGCTTACAGGGTGCTGGTTGAGGAAATGGTCAGCAAGGGTCTGGGTAAAATGGCCTATAATCTGGGCAAAACACGACTAACTAGGTGATATTTAATCTAAAGTGACCACAAACAAATGTCCCTTTTTCATGGTCAACAGCAACAAGAAAGAAAAGTTTTACAGCAAAGTAAATACAGCACAAATGTGTCAAAAGACAGACACAAAACGGATTAAAGATATAAATATAATATAATCAAAATAATATATATTATATTATATTATATAATGACAGGAATGCTAATGAATACAAATTACTACCAAAGTTAGTATTGCCCCTCCTGTTTCCCCTCCTTTAGTGAGTTAATTGAATATCACTATTTGCCACTCCGAACTCAATTTGTAGCAATTGAAGTAAGCTGGGGAAACAGGGGAAGTGAAAGGAGAGAGAAATTGGGACATTTTCAAAGCAGATGAAAAAATAGGATGGCAGAAAATTCATCAGTACAGTTGGGAGTTATGCTGTTTTGCATCAAATGGTGTGATGGGCAGATCCCACTAACCCACCCCCTGGCCTTTCTTCTAATTGTTTTGTACAAGCATAACACACACGTTAACATGTTTGCACTGAGACACTGAGACCTGACACCAGATGAGTGGCATGATATGAACGTAGGCTTTAAGACCATGTCACAGATGGGGAGGAGGACTTTCTCCTCCTCCAGTACTGTTCACCTGGAATTTTAACTCCCCACCTGAAGATCTAAAGAGACATAGCAATTTCATTAGATTTCAGCCAGAGCTGAAGCTACAGAATTGCCTAGAAACCTATTGCTAACATTTTGGAAGATTACTGTAATTCAAATTAGTATGCCATGTTGAATCTTCCTCACTTCTATAGCTCTAGGCAATGTGTGTGTGTGTGTGTGTTTGTTTTTACATGTTGCCCCTGTGTTTTCCTCCTCATGATTTCTTTCTTTTTCTTTCTTTCTTTTCCATTCACAAGATGACTGCCTCTTACAACCTTCCTTACCAGGGTGGACATATGCTTTTATGAAGGACAGTTTGAAGAGCAGTCAGAAGATGCTTCACTTTATGAAGGTGTCCTCTATTAAACAGCCTGTCAGATCCAATTATGTTTGAAAGACAAAGAAACAAATTAAGAGAGAGCAGTGGCCTTGAAGTTCTCCATCCACAATTAGTACCTGACTGAGCAGGAACATAGGACACCTGCTTAATCATAGTCTTCCTCACTATAGTGAGATGCATTGTATTACATTAAATTATAGCAATTATTTCTAAATTACCATTTTGAAATATGGAATATTTATGCAATGTGGAATGTTTATGTAAAATGTGTAATTAAAAAAAAATTGCAATGATAATGGACACCTCTTGCTAGAGTTCTGTGCAGAACAACAGCTGACTATTACAAACACTATCTTCCAGCAGAAAGATAGCCTGAAGACAACCTGGATGCATCCCCGATCCAAACATTGGCACATCATTGACTATGTTCTAGTCCGCCAGAGAAACATTTCCAATGTCCGTCATACTCGAGTGATGCTCAGTGCAGAATGCCAAACAGATCATCGCCTCATAAGATGTAAACTAAATCTTCATCTTAAGTTCAAAGCTAAGGTGGCATCTTAAGGAAGAGACTCCAAGTCAACAATCTTCAACAAGCTACCATGAGAGACAACTTCCAGGGAAATCTGAAAACAAAACTTGAAGACCATCCTACAGATCCTTCTCCTACAGTGCTTTGGCAACATATCAAAAACAGTATCCTCCAGTCTGCAGAAGAATCCCTCGGAAGAAAAATCAAGACTAGTTTGATGAAAACAACCAAGAGATCCAGGAGCTGTTGGCAAAGAAGAGAACTGCTCACCAGACATACCTCACCCAGTCAACCTGCCATGTAAGAAAAGCAGCTTTCTGTCTCACATATAGTAAACTTCAACAAAAACTCCGGGACATGCAGAAAAAGTGGTGGATCGATATAGCAGAAAAGACACAATGGTGTGCAGACCTGGTGATCTTGGAGGATTTTATGAAGCTCTTAAAGCAGTGTTTGGACCTACTTATCAGGTCCAAAGCTCCTTATACAGTACAGATGGTGAAACATTAATTACTGATAAAGCCTCCATCCTGAATCGATGGGCTGAACATTTTCAAAGTCTCTTTAGTGCCAACCGAGTAGTCCAAGGATCAGCTATCCAACCTATGATACAAAAACCGATGAAAAATGAATTGGTCATACCTCGCACATTGGAAGAGACCCTTAAAGCCATACAGCAGATGAAAAATGGCAAGGCAACTGGGATTGATGGAATCCCACCTGAAGTTTGGAAACACGGAGGTCATGCACTCCATGATAAATTCCACAAACTCCTTGTGAATTGCTGGGAAAAGGGGGAACTGCCATCAGATCTCCGAGATACAGTAATCATCCTGTACAAGAAAAAAGGAGCAAAATCTGATTGCTCAAACTATTGAGGTATAACACTGCTCTCTATTGCTGGAACAATCCTTGCAAGGATATTCCTGAACAGATCAGTTCCTGCTATTGCAGAGAACGTCTTCCTGAAAGCCAATGTGGCTTCAGAGCCAATAGGAGTACTACAGATATGGTATTTGCCCTTAGACAACTGCAAGAGAAATGCAGAGAACAGAACAAGGGTCTTTATGTAACATTTGTCGACCTCACCAAAGCCTTCGACACTGTGAGTAGAAAAGGTCTGTGGCAGATGCTAGAAAGACTAGGATGTCCCCCCCAAATTCCTTAAAATGATTATCTTGCTACACAAGGGCAAGCACACTCAAGTCAGATATGGTGATGCTCTTTCAGAGCCCTTTCTAATAACTCATGGAGTGAAGCAAAGTTGTGTTCTTGCTCCAACTTTATTTACAATCTTCTTCAACATGATGCTCCAAAGGGCTATGGCAGAGCTTGAAGAAAAAGACGGCATCTATATACGTTACCGTATTGATGGTAGCTTGTTTAACTTAAGCCACCTGAGGGCTCGCACTAAGAATCTACATTATCTAGTCTAGCTCTTTATGGACAGACTCAGAGAAATAATGAGAACACACACAGATATACGGGGTAAAATAAAGGGTCTTTATTTAATCTATTTAATCCCCTTTAATCCACTTTAATCTATTTAATCCCCTTTAATTCTTCAGCAGGGGGAGGCAACCTAGTGTGGGAGCAGCTAGGGAGGATTGTCTCTCCTGGACATATGCTCCCAGCTTCCCCTGGCGAACACCTGAGCCCTGTTGAGCAACCCCATGACCTGTGGTTGCTCTCGAGCCAGCTTGTGTCTGGAAGGTCAACCCGAAATTCCCCCACCCAAGGTTTACACGTTAAAGTGTGGGAATTATCCTTCAGGCCAACCCCAAGGTAAGTCTCCTTCTGTTCTCCCAGATCATACGACCTAAGAAACCCTTCCAGAAAGCATCCCTTCACCGAAATCGGTGCCGTAGGTGCACACCGTAAGCGACGCCTCCCACTTTTCCGCCATAGATAAGGGACAAGCATCCACTTAGTCCCTTACTCCCCACTGGCCATCTAACAAGCTTCTCAACCCCTGCTGAAGATCTTCCAAGAAAAGAATATGCCCTGCGTCCAAAAGGTGTACCACATCAGCTCGGCACAGCTTGGGCCTTTCAAATTTTATGGCCAGATAAGGAATATAGAATCCACCACCCTCGGTCAACATTTTTAGAATTTGTCTGTTGACAGTTCTCATAGCCCTGTCAATCAGACAGGGGATCCCCTCCCCTCGCCACAGCTGCCTGGGCAAAATGGCCGACCACATGATTGTAACCCCTGGCTACCTTGACCAGATTACTTTCGTGTCATGGGTCACCTGTAATATCAAGGCCTTACCTTTAAGTAGAGCTAGATCATCCCCACCCCCAGATGAATAATCAGAATGTCAGGTGGAGGCCACCACCTCTCCCCTCTCTCTTTTTTGGCCTCTCAGCTTTGTTAATTGGCTACTTGGTTGTTTTGTTTTGGCTCCCAGTCCCCTGGACAGGCATCATGTCAAGGTGATATTCATTTTATTTCAATGAAAAAACAAACAAAATGAAAATGGAATCAAACTAATTTGGTCAATAATTGCCAGAGTAGCTTAAGTTGTGGCTATGGAAAAATGCATAATATCATTGACAAAATGGCAAAGATAGCTACAGAATAACTTTTTTAAAAAATAGAAGAGGAAGGCCTCATTTTAAGAGCTTTAATGACACTGAGAAACAGCATTACAAACAATACCATTTACACATACCAAAGAATCCCTAATTTGAAAGGCTGTGAAACAACTGGTAATATCAACTGTTGCATGAACATCTCCAACCTAGTGTTCTCCAGATGTTTTTGGACTACAACTATTCTCATCATATTTGGCTGTTGGCTATTCTAGTTGAAGTTGATGGAAGGAACTTTTTTTCTGAATTTCCTTTCAATTATGTGGCTTTGCACTGCTGTAATTGGTTTTACAATCATGAAATAGTGTTCTAAAGATATAAAGCTAATATTATTGTATTTTTTGGATACTGCAGCTAATTAATTCATGAGTTCAGGTGGCCTCTTAGATGTTGCTGGATGGCACCCTCCACCATTCCTCACCATTGCCTCTGATGGATAGGGCTGATTGACACTTTCAGGCTAACAACAAGTACGAGGCCAGAGGTTGCCTACCCAATAATAGTCATCATGATGCTATGATGATGATGATGATGATGATGATGATTTCTTACCCACCTCTTTCTATGGATCAAAGCAGGGAACAACAGATTAAAACAGCAACAAATATACAAATAATAGTTATGAACACCAATTGAAATACATAATGAGTTAAAAGAGCATTATCATCAGTTATAAAGCATATATACTTAAAACCATCAATTCATAATTTAAAAACTCATGATTTAAAAACAAACTGGATAGGTCTACTGGAGAGATTGGTCTTTAATGCTTTTTAAAACTCAGTGTATCCAGCTATCAATCTCTTCCAGCAGGTCCTTCCACAATTTGGGGGTAGCTGAAGAAAAATTCCTCTGGTTAACAGTTGTCCACTTAGTCCTGGCTGACTGAAGTAAATGTCCCCCAGAAAACATGAGTGTATGGAGTGGATTATATGGGAGAAGATGTCCTGAAGGTAACCTGGACCTAAACCACATAGGGCTTTGAAGGGGACAACCAACACTTTATATCTTGCCTGGAAACTAATTGTCAGCCAGTTGAGAGATTTCAATATAGGTGCAACATGATCACTCCCAGATAGAGCAATAATCAATTTGGCTGCTGTGTTTTGCACTAAATGAAATTTCTGAACTTGGTATAAAGGTAGCTGAATGTACAGCACATTGCAGAAATCCAGCCTTGAGAGTGCCAGTGTGTGCACTGCCATCTTGGGAGAAAGGTGGGAAATAAACCCAATAAACAAACAAACAAACAAGTTATCCAGCTGTAGCAAGGGGCATAATTGGCATATTTGTCAAAGCCAATAGTAAGCACTCCTGGTCATCATATTGATCTGGGTTGTCATTTGGACTGATGGACCCAGGAAAACCCCCAAGCTGTGAACATAGTCTTTCAGGGAGAGTGTAACTCCATCCAGGTCACCTCAAACCCCAGGTTAGGACCCTTAACAGTAAGCACCTCCATCTTGTCTGGATTTAGTTTTAGTTTGTTTTTCCTCATCCAGCCCATTAGCTCCTTCAGGCATTCATTCAGAATCTCACAGCTATGCCTGGTCTTCAAACTCAGGTACTTACATTTAATGTGATTCTATTCCCTAATAAGTAGGCTGGTTAATTTAAGATGATCTTTATAGACCACAGCTACTCCCTCCTTCACACACTTTCCCTCACCTGCTTACTAACACAATATCCTGGTGAGAAAGCCTGAGCCCATATCAAGCTACTACCATCCACCAGCCAAGTTTCTGTAAAACATGCAAGGTCAGCCTCCTCATCCTTAAGAAGGTCATAGGTTGTATGTATTTTATTTTTAACTGACTTGGCATTGCCTAGTAGCAAGGTGAGATTTTGTGGGTGTCTTGGTTCACTTTCTAGATTCCCTGGGTTGTCAGGCCGTCTGGAAGGTAAGATAGGTATTAAATACCCCTCTCTCCTTGCTCGGCAATGACACTTCACCCTCCCATCACCATATCTCCCTCTGCCCTAGACAAATTGTATCGCTTACCCATTTTTTTTTTTAAAAAATGTTGTGCTCAAATAAAACAATCACTGCAACAACAAAGCCAGATTACACAATTAACAATTGACACAGTTTAACAAATGCAGGATTTAAAGGCAGGATATAAATTCATTAAATTAATGAATGGATATCACCAGCCAATGAGTCCCAATGTATACATACTGGGTTGGAAGAACTGAGTAGTTGGCCAGTCCAATATAACCTTACTCACACTAAGGTAAAGCTTTATAACCAACTAGTTGGCACCAGGTTGTGCTCTTACCACTACCTGGTCTTACAGCTGCTTTATCAGTATTATAATGACTGATATTCCTATGTAAGTACCCAGTCAAGTAAAATGCTAATAATGTACTAATAGGATTCTAACATACAACAATACTACACAACACACACAATACAATACAATACAATGCAAACACAATTCTCCACTCACTTCAGTTTAGACCTCCACCTCAGTTTCTTTTAAGTAATTTTGTGTCCCTAGCTTTCAACCTCCATCCAGTCATTGTAATATGCAATTACAATAGGAACCCATTTAGTTACCCTCTGTACACTGAACAGGACCCAAACCAGTGATGCCCTTTGGCACAGTCCTTTAGCTGCTGCCCAAGGCAGTGGCGTCACATACTTAGATTTTACTGATGATGATAAAGCTAGCTGGCCACGCCTCTGCAAAGGCAGCTGGCGCTTGGTAGGAGCAAGGTGGCAAGTGAACATATGTTGGATGGACCATCTTTATACGGTCTTGCCATTGCCACCAAAATATCATGGACAACTTTTATGCACTGTCTTCCCCTATGCTGACAACCCCAAAAGTAACTTTCCCAAATGCTTCCTCTTCATCCCTGAAGGAGAACCAAATGAACAGTAGGCAACAACAAGAAAGATGGAGCGTCCCATTCTGAGAAAGATCCCACCAAGCCCGACCTGACCAATCCCCCACTCTGAAGAGAACTCCAGAACCTATGCTGTTCATGTTTGTCCATGTATCTAAAATGTGAAGAACATGGCATTGAACAGCCAAAGCCCCCTCACAGAAGGCCTGAAACAGTGATATTTTTAATTTTATTTTTCCAATTATTATTATTCTTTTTGCATGCAAGCTACCAAGCCACAACTGTAACTTTAAGTACATCTGAGTCCTTTTCTATTTGCCTTCCACTAAAATTATTCACGATATACCTATCTTGAATAAAAACAAGTTTCAGCCTTTATCTATATGGATTGTTCTATAATAATTTGAGTGCAGAGAAAGTTGTTCATCCATTTGGTGTTAAGTGGCTGCCTACAGAGATGATTTTTTCCCCCCTAGATTATTTTTATATTTGGCAAAGTGTTTATGGTAGTTAAATTTCTCAATCACGCTGCTGTGTCAAGAGTAATGGAAATTTTTATAGACTAATATTTCATATTTCATTCCAGTGGCATACTGAACATGGACTTTCCCCTCCCTCTTCTAGAAGGCAGAAAGACTTGATATTAGAAGGAATGATCACATACTTAGAACAGTGCCAACCATCACCTCATTTTAGCAAATGCCTTGTAACTCAAGTCATTAAAAAAAAAAAAACTATACTCATCTAGGGCATATAACAGATCATCTGCTTTTCATCTTCTTACAGAAAAAAAAATGCTGTCAGCATTTTTAGTGCTATTAAGAGTATGCAGAAAAGTCCCTGAATCTCACCTGTCATTTCTCTACCCTTTCTTTGTATGCTTTTTGAAAGCCAGGAGTGAGACAAGGCAGTGATTTATTTAGTGGCTGCTGCTCATCTGTTGTGTTTCAAATTCACCAGCTGGGATAAAGTAAATGTCTGGGTCAGCCAAACAAAGTTTCTTTTGTGAAGGTTATTCAGTAAGGACAAGACAGCCCCAAGGCTTATGAGGACTGTGTAGGGAACCTCTTTCTTTAGAAGGTCCATTGACACACAGGAAAATGGAAGGGAGTGTCACATCAGCAACAGTGTGTGAAGCCAAGGTCAAATATAGGTGTGATTTACAACAGTGTTGTGTGCACCTCCCCACCACATCTCTGCTTCTTCCAACTATGCACATCTATACAGATATGGAACAAAAGAGGAAATTATTCCTAGAGGAACAGTTTGAAAAGCATTTCTTAAAACATGCAAAGAGAGAGACAGATGACAATGAGTTCCACAGGAAATTAGATTGAGGAACATTTTGTTTATGGCTTTTCAATGAAAAAATATAGTGAAGCGAAGGAAAGCTTTTCACTGACATGTTTATCAGCATGTCTTACTACCTTGTCTTCATTGAAATAACATTACACATCAAAATAAACATTTTGCATATTTAATTCATACCAGTAATGTTAGTATTACAAGAAATGTTGGAAATTTTGTATCGTATATTATACTTAATTTTAATTTCATTATGTGATATTTCTAGAAACTCTCTGTTTTATATTGTAATGACCTATGGTTTTAAGCAATTAAAATTTGGATTTGACTGAATTATCACCGTGCCTTACTTCTTTGTCTTCACTGAAATAACAAACCTCATGATCACTGTATTTTCACCAGGGAGTAATAGGAAATTTACTCATAGAATGATTTTGTAATACACAATACCGGCAGCTGAAAACAGTACAATTTTAAGTTAGGTTTGTCAAAATTGTGATCCACCTAGCCACAAAATGTAACCCATGTCAAGCTCAATAAACCCCCTTTTCCTGTTAACCTCAATAACTATAATTTGTCAATCACTTGCTGTGAAGAAAGAAGCTGGTGAAGCCTGGTTATAACCAGCCAATTATAGTCTTCAAAATGCTGTGAAGTGGGGTGTACAGGGGTGTGAAGGCTATAACCAGGAGGCTTGTCTGTTAAAAGCTGAGATAGGGAAAGGATGAACTAGAGTAAGGAAGTTAGAATGCTAGTTAGGAAGAGGGGAATGGAGAAGATCTGAATTGGGTTTTTGGGAACTGGGAATGCTGGGAGTGTTTAGGGAGAAGTGTTTCTTGGTTTGAATAGACTACAAGTGTTACTATGTGCTGTGTGTGTGAGAAGAAGCACCCGCACAGAATTCACATGTAGTTGTTCTGCACTGAAAGCAGCACTTTCTGTGCAGGAAACAATATTTTCTACACAGAAAATGCTGTTTTTTGAACAAAAGCACTGTGTAGGAATTTTGTGCAGAATATGTCCCAAGCTGTAAAGATCCTCATCAGTCTAGAATTCTTCCTGTTGGAGTTTTTCAACACTCTAGAAACACATTTTTGACTATCCCCCCAACCCCAACATTTTTTACTACTCTCCCCATCTCTATTAAGGAGTCAATGACTCTAAACTGAGAATAGGGACTGAAATTACTGAGACATGCTGTGATTGAATCACAGATGACATAAAACTTACCAGTTGTGATTAACAATGCCCCAAATATCAGTGATTTCCTTTTACCATTTTTTTAACGGAGCTTGAGTTTAAAAATCTGTCTCTCTGTGCACAGATGGGGGAGGGACAATACTACAATCCCAGAAATCAGAAGTTAGGTTTCATTTTTGTTTTGTTTTGTTTTGTTTCTTTCCTTAATTTCGAGACGCCTTGCCATCTGGGGAATTCTGGGAGTTGTAATCCAAAATGTTTTTAATGTTAATGTTTTCAAGTTCTGGTTCATGCATATTTTCTTTTGCAAACAAATTATAAATACAACCAATAATCAGATGTATAGTGGGGGGAGTGGCGGTATAAATGCACAAACTGTTCCACTATCAAGCCAGTTCTGCAAGTAATGTATAGTAATGATTCAAATCTCCATTCATTCCCACTGCTTAGCAGAAAGGGTAAGCCAATTGTTGGCTAGATGAAAAGTAATGTTTCACATACTGTGTGGACTGTTGTTTCCTCTTTTGAATGACTCAACAAGGATGGGTGAGACTTTCATTTCTGATTGTTTTTGAATAATTTATCAAATGTCCTCATATTCCCAGCAGGGGCAGGGTAAAACTTCAGGTTTAAAGCATTTAAATGCTGGAGAAAGCAAAACAGAAGATTTTCCCATCTCTAGTGCTTAGGTACAAATAGTAATGTGTGCAGAAACACATTGTGGCTAGAACACATACAATTAATAGAACTAAGTTCATTTATAGGGCATGATATTTTAAGTTCTGTAATGAGGAGGAAAGACATTTAGTGGCATGTTTGAAATGTATGCGCACCCACCCACACAAGTTGTGTACTGCTCAGAAGATAAATAAGCAAGGAAATATGCTTGTGACTCAGAAAATTATTTCTATGGTCTCTCTAAGTGTGTTTAGGAGCTCTTTTATTGTGGACTATTCTAAGATTGACAGTCAGACAGCTGGCTACTCATGTGACCAATTACATGAGTGACCAATGTGATGAGCCATATTTGGTTTGTCCAATCAGCATCATCAAAACAAAACAAAAAACCTGAGCCCAAGAACTGTGATCTCATGATGACACAGAACTGGGAAGGTCAAAGTTGAGAGGCAGGCCAAACTGCTTCTGGGTATGCTGATGGTGGAAATTTGCATGAGGACAATAGGTCAAAAATTGGGTCAAACTTGGTTCACTAGTTAATATGCAACTTAAAGCCTGGTGGAGGGGATCATTTTTCATTGGCTGTGGAGGCAGGTAAATATACCCAATAGCTCCAGTAGTTGCTGCCCCCACCCTGACTCAAGGCTGGCATCTATCCCACATGCACAAATGGCATGTCTGGAATTGTCCCAGGTTCTGCGTTTCTGTGAGGGCTTGTGGCAGGTTCACCACCAGCCCTTAGAGAGGTTTTGTTTTGTTTCATTTCATTTCATTTCCTAGGGCCTGTTTACATGGCAAAATAAATCCATGAAGAATTCGCTAAGATTCCTAATGGTTCACATACAATATCACTTCATTCAGAAGGGGGGAGCTCAAAAACTCAAAAGTAGCGTAATAAGGGCTTTTGCTAATTTTCCCAAATTTTTTGAAAAGTAGCGTGACTTAGCGCATTATCGATTGTGTGAACTACCATTTCAGAAAAGTCTGTGTGAACTACCAGCAATCTTCCCAAAACAACAATAGCCGAGCTGATCTGTGATTGGTTGAAATGACCAGGGAAGTGGGTGGACTTCTAAGAGATGGAGGAGCCTCAAATGAAAAGATCCAGCCCCTGTTGTTTTTAGCCACGGAAAAAAATCCAGCCAGCTGTCTGCCTACCGGCTTGCTTGACTGCTGGGGATGAGGAATCCCCAGTTAGCATGTGTGTGTGAGTGTGTGTGTGTGAGAGAGAGAGAGGGAGGGAGGGAGGGAGGGTGGGAGGGAAATTGAGTAGTGATTGGCTCCTCCAGCCTTTTGCTTGCTTGCACTCCTCTGATTGCATGTGTGTGTGTGTGTGTGTGTGTGTGTGAGAGAGAGAGAGAGAGAGAGAGAGAGAGAGAGAGAGAAGGAGAGTGGGTGAGGGGAAGGGGGACTTGACAGGAGGAATAGCTCCTCTGTGGCTGAATGGCTTCCTCCTTCCTCCCACCCTTCTCACTTTTGGAAGAAGAGGCATGGAAACTAGCAGGCAGTCCTAAGGCATTCCTCAACCTTTGCTAAGGCATGAAAACTAGCAGGCATTCCTCAGAGGAGGTAAAGATCTGAGCACTTTCTCTCCCTCTCTCTTTCCCTCTCTTCATCTCATCTTCCCCCAGATATGCTTGGGAGGCCACGCTCCCCAACTTTGCCTGTCTGAACCAGAAAGTGAAAAAATAAACAGAGCAACAAATTTCCCAATAAATCATGCAAACCACCTGGCACTAGTGCGAAAAAGTGCTAAACCGCAAACTATCACAATAAAAACTGCCGTGTAACTAAGCCCCTAGACCCTGTCTAATTCTTCCTTGAGCTTATATAACAAGCAGTATCATCAGTCTGAATGTGGACATTCCATTCCCTGCCTTGCTCCAATTGACAGAATGGACCGAAAGTGAATTCATGCACCATCTCTCTCCCCAGTTTCCTCCTGCCTTTTTGATGCACTGGTGTTGCACAAGCAGAACACACATAGAAACATCTTTGCACTGCACCAGAGAGTTTGGTTCTTTCTACAAGTTCTGGATTTGGGGTAGACCAACAGAACTCCTCCTCCACTGTTTTGTTTTGTTTTGTTTTTGAGAGAGAGGGGGGGGAGAGAGGAAGAGGGACAGAAAAACCAATTAGCCAAGGTATTATAACGTTATATTTGCCATTTAATTTTTTAAATTTAAATTCATATTATAATTCGAATATAAACATTGGCATCTCATTGACTATGTTCTAGTCCTCCAGAGAAACATTCCCAATGTCCGTCATACTCGAGTGATGCTCAGTGCAGAATGCCAAACAGATCATCGCCTCATAAGATGTAAACTAAATCTTCATCTTAAGTTCACACCTAAGAGGTGTGGCATCTTAAAGAGGAGACTCCATGTCAACTATCTTCAACAAGCTACCACGAGAGACAAATTCCAGGCAAATCTGCAAACAAAACTTGAAGACCATCCTCCAGATCCCTCACCTACAGTGCTGTGGCAACATATCAAAAACAGTATCCTCCAGTCTGCGGAAGAATCCCTTGGAAGAAAAATCAAGACTAGTTTGATGAAAACAACCAAGAGGTCCAGGATATGTTGGCAAAGAAGAGAACTGCTCACCAGGCATACCTCGCCCAATCAACTTGCCATGTAAGAAAAGCAAGTTTCAATCTCACATGTAGTAAACTTCAACAAAAACTCCGAGACATGCAGAACAAGTGGTGGATCAATATAGTAGAAAAGACACAACACTGTGCAGATCTGGGTGATCATAGAGGATTTTACAAAGCTCGTAAAGCAGTGTTTGGACCTACTTATCGGGTCCATAGCTCCTTATGCAGTACAGATGGTCAAACACTAATTACTGATAAAGCCTCCATCCTGAATCGATGGGCTGAACATTTTCAAAGTCTCTTTAGTGCCAATCGAGTAGTCCAGGGCTCAGCTATCCAACCTATGATACAAAAACTGATGAAAAATGAATTGGACATAGCTCCCACATTGGAAGAGACCCTTAAGACCATCAAGTAGATGAAAAATGGCAAGGCAGCTGGGATTGATGGAATCCCACCTGAAGTTTGGAAACACGGAGGCCATACACTCCATGATAAATTCCATGAACTCCTTGTGAAATGCTGGGAAAAAGGGGAACTGCGATCAGATCTCTGAAATGCAGTCATCATCACCTTGTACAAGAAAAAAGGAGCAATATCCAACTGCTCAAACTATCGAGGTATAACACTGCTCTCTATTGCTGGGAAAATCCTTCCAAGGATACTCCTGAACAGATTAGTTCCTGGTATTGCAGAATAACTAGACAACTGCAAGAGAAATGTAGAGAACAGAACAAGGGTCTCTATGTAATATTTGTCTACCTCACTAAAGCCTTCAACACTGTGAGTAGAAAAAGTCTGTGGCAGATCCTGGAAAGACTAGGATGTCCCCCCCAAATTCCTTAAAATGATTAGCTTTCTACATGAGGGCTAGCGCGGTCAAGTCAGATATGGTGATGCTCTTTCAGAGCCCTTTCTAATAATTCATGGAGTGAAGCAAGGTTGTGTTCTTGCTCCAACTTTATTTACAATCTTCTTCAGCATGATGCTCCAAAGGGCTACGACAGAGCTTGAAGAAAAAGATGGCATCTATATACGTTACCATACTGATGGTAGCTTGCTTAACTTACCCTGACTGAGGGCTCGCACTAAGACTCTAAACTATCTAATCCGTGAGCTGCTCTTCACTGATGATGCTGCAATTGTTGCCTGCACAGAAGCAGCTCTGCAGCGCCTAACATCCTGCTTTGCAACAGCTGCAGAGCTGCTTGGGGTGGTAGTCAACATTAAGAAAATGGAAGTTCTTTACCAGCCTGCACCACAGGACAAACACCACCATCCCCACATTGCCATCGGCAAATCTGTGCTCAAGTCCGTTCAGCAGTTCACTTACGTGGGAAGCATCATCTCCTCCAAGATGCCAAGATTGACAAAGAGATCGATCACAGATTAGCAAAGGCATATAGCACATTTGGAAGACTTTACAAAAGAGTCTGGAGTAATAGACACCTGAGGTGAAGCACAAAAATCAGTGTGTATAGAGCCATTGTACTGTCTATTCTCTTTTATGGGTCTGAAACATGGGTCACCTATCGCCACTACTTACGACTCCTCAAATGCTTTCATCAGCACTGTCTGTATACGCACAATCCTAAATATACACTGGACTGACTATGTGATGAATGTTGCTGTCCTTGAGCAAGCAGGGATCACCAACATTGAGGCCATGATATTGAGAATGCAGCTGTGCTGGCAGGGCACATTTCTAGGATGGAGGACCATCGGCTGCCAAAAATAGTACTCTACAGTGAACTCGCCACGGGTCAGTGTAAGAGGAGCGCTCCAAAAAAGCGATACAAAGACTCCCTGAAACAACATCTCAGGCTCGGCCAAATTGATCACCAACAATGATCAGCTCTGGCCTCACATTGGGAGGCACAGAGACACACTATCCACAATGCTGCTACCTTATTTGAGAACTCACGCCGAACAAGTGTTGAAGAGAAATGACAATGCAGAAAGAATCACAACCCGGAAACATCACCCAAGGAGACCTTCTGCTGTGCTTTCTGGTTTTGTTTTCTTTGTTTTGCTTTGTTTTGTTTGTTTTTGGCCTTTTTAGTCATCAGTGTGCTTGCAGAAAGTGCGGGATGAGTCCTTCCTGAATCTTTGTTTGTGAAGAAAAGCCAGAGAGTATTTTGTCCCACTCTTTTTCAAAACTCTTTGAGGTCTTCTCTTTTAATAATGTTGTTAATTAATCAGTTTAGCTTCTATGGATGCCTCATTACCATTTGCAATGGCACCTCCAGTACAAACCACTAATGGAAACCTATGTCATGGAGGACATCGGAATCAGAATACTTATCTGGCAAGGAGGACAACACATCAAACACATCCAATTATATTAGCACTGGCCATCTGCAACATCATCTCATCTTCATCTTATAAAAATGAAAAGTGTGCATTTGTAGGAGGAGAATGTGTAAGATTAGAAAAGTGGCCCTCTAAAAATGAATAAAGCAAAACTTGTGGCTCTTTTATTGAATTCCATGCCCCCCCCCCGCATTAATGGGGTAAAATGTGGATTGGCCCTCATTTGCCATGATTGCCTGAGGCACCTGTTCTAAGAAGATAGGCTCCAACATTATCTCTGTGGTTTGTGTCTATTGCTGCTGGCTGCCTCCAGTTATTCTACATTCTTTTTATCAGAGCTCTGTAAACTGTGGAAGCCTAAGAATTGACAGTGTTACATGGCCTGCTTGTTATCAAGCAGGTATTTTTTTTTTTGGTTCAGACGTAGACAGCAAATAACTGTTGTTCCCTTAGCTGAAGCAGGTCTGTCTGCAAGCTGTGCATGATTAAACTTTATATAAAAGAGTTTACATTCCAGTGAGTGTTACTTACGCACACTACACCAGCACTTTCTCTTTCTAAGACATGAAAAAGTAATATCACTCCTAATTCCTTTATCATTATTCTGTCTCTTCCTCTTTCTTTTTTCTTCTTTAGGTAAAATGCACATTTAGCAGTAAACAGAGGGGAAAATATGATCCTGATGCAAAAGCTGTTGCTAATGACATGATCTGCTTTCAGTCTCATTATTTTGCAAATAATAATGACAGCTAATTTAAGCGTAATGCACAAGCAATTTCTTAGAATATCCACACTAACAGTTTTTGGAGAGACAATGATGCCAAGGCTGAGTTCAAAAAGCGAAGCATAATTTAGCAGATTTTCAGCTCACTGAGCAAAGATAAAAATCCCTTTCGTAAGAAAATTACCCTTCTGAAAATGTAAAAATCATTCATAATTCAGCAGATACACAAACACCTCAAGTCATTCATTTGATTAAATGCAGAACTGCTTAGATCCAGTCCAGCTCTAGGGAGGGGGACCATTTTTGCCCATTTGAACATTTGGTTGTAACAGTAAAATGTTGTGTTTGTAGTGCCAGTTTCTACTGGATGAAAAATAATTGTCATATGGTACAGATGATAATGATAAAGAGGGCCTTCCAATGTTGCCTTCAGTAGTAGAAACTTTGAGGCATGGCTGTTTCTGGTACCACTTACTAACAATGGGCTTCTAATATGGCAAGAAAAGAAGTGTCCATGGTGTACATAATTCCTAATCAGGAATTCTCCTGGAATAGTGCTGATGAGGGATAGTACTATTGGGGAAGGGAGACAGTTAAGTTTAGCTATGTGCACCCTGTAACAATCTGGGCTGATTTTTGGAATTTTGTTTGCCCAATTTAAGTCCTTAAAGCTGTAACAGACACCCCCCGGATCTTGAAGAATGGTAGATACGGGGGAGGAGTTTTAATGATGGGCATGGAGATGAGCGCAGGAGTTGGCCAGGGCGTGGATACGCCCTGGTCGGGAGGAGTCAGGGGCGGGGCTGAGGCAGGGCCTATTTTACCCCTTGCCGCCCCTGGCTTCGTCCTCTTTTCCACTGGATTGAAAGAGGAAGGAACGTTGGTCTATCCTACTACTTCAGCCACGAGGGAGAGCTAAGTTGGCTGGGCTGTGTTTGGGGTTTTTGTGTGATTGCTAGCAGCCCAGCTGTGTGGTTGCTTTATTTGAGTGTATTTGTGATTGGGTGCTGATCTTTGATTGTTGATTTTGTCCTTTTAAATTGTTTTGGGGGGTCTGTCCTTTGTTCTCTTCGACACGTGGTCGCTTTCCCTTCCCCCAGCTTCCTTGTCCTTTTCTCCACTGCTTTTATTCATTTGTGCTTTAATCACTTGCTTTGATTCAATTGAGTTTGGATTGGTAGTTAACTTTTGAGCGATTATTTTAAATTTGGATTGTTTACTCGGGGGTCCTTTGTTCCTTTTCGCCACGTGGTCTCTCTCCCTCCCCCTCCCCTCCCCTATCTCTCTTGAGTCGATTTGGTGATTATTTTGCTTATTGTTATCAGCTGCTTCCTGCCCGGCGTGCCTGCTACCTTCCACGGCCGCCGCCTTCCCGCCCGGGCCAGCCGTGGGTGCTGCGGCTCCCTCGCCTCGCCCTCCTCGCCCCCCCTACGTTAGGCCAGCGCCTTCCACCGGGCCAGCCGCGGCTCCCTCGCTTGGCCAGCCGCCCTGCCGCCTCCCTGCCCGGTGCGCCTGCTACCTTTCACGGCCGCCGCCTTCCCGCCCGGGCCAGCCGCGGGTGCTGCAGCTCCCTCGCCTCGCCCTCCTCGCCCCCCCTACGTTAGGCCAGCGCCTTCCACCGGGCCAGCCGCGGCTCCCTCGCTTGGCCAGCCGCCCTGCCGCCTTCCTGCCCGGCACGCCTGCTACCTTTCACGGCCGCCGCCTTCCTGCCCGGGCCAGCCGCGGGTGCTGCGGCTCCCTCGCCTCGCCCTCCTCGCCCCCCCCTAAGTTAGGCCAGCGCCTTCCACCGGGCCAGCCGCGGCTCCCTCGCTTGGCCAGCCGCGGGTGCCGCGGCTCCTTTGCTTCGCCCTCCTCGCCCCCCCCTCCGCCCTCCCTCCGTAAGGCCGCCGCCTCCGTAAGGCCTCCGCCTTCCACCGGGCCAGCCGCGGCTCCCTCGGCTCCCTCGCTCTCTCTAGCAAGGCCGGGGGTTCCTGGAGTGCCTGTGCGCCCCCCCTCCCAGGGTTTTTTGGAGCGCCTGGGCTTCGGGGTCTCCTCCGGGCCACGTGATCATTGCCGTGGCCTACAGCGCGATCTAGGCCCCTGCCTTGGGTGGTGCTGCGCCACGTGGTTGCCCCCCCCCCCAGCTCCAGGTTTCATTGCCTTATTGCCTTACCTTAGCTTTCATCGCTTTAGATTTCATTCCTTTGCATTTGAATTGATTGAATTTGAATTGAATTGAATTGATTTGGATTGATTTGAATTGGTTCCTTGGTTCATCCAATTAATTTGAGTAATTTGCTTCTCATTCAATTTAATTTTATTAATTACCTTTTCATTTAATTGGTTCAGTTAATTCAGTTAATTAGTTCCTTAACTCCTTAAATTAACTTGGTTCCTTCAATTAATTGTATTGCAATTGATTTTATTAATTAGCCTTTTAGTCAATTAGTTCATCAAATTAATTTTATTAATTAGCTTCTCATTCAATTAATTTTATTCATTATCTTTTCATTTAATTTCATTTAATTTGTTCAGTTAATTAGTTCCCTGGTTCCTTCAATTAACTTGGTTCCTGCAATTGATTTTATTGTAATTGATTTTATCGATTAGCCTTTCAGTTAATTACTTCAGTTATTTAGTTCCTTCATTACTGGGTGGATTTTACTACTTTTGGTTCCATTGCTTTCTGGTTACCTGCTTTGAGCAGACTGTCCCATGGCACCTAGGAGGAGCAAGAAAGGTGGTAAGGGTAAGGAGCCAGCGGAGCCCGCCCGCCCTGCTGAGCCCACCCGCCCGGGGGACCCGGTAGAAAACGTGTTACAACAAATTTTGGACCGATTGCAGGCCTTAGAGGAAGTGCGCCTTCCCAGGCCTCCAAAGCGTCCGGCTAAGGACAATGCTGGGGGTTTATCCAGTGATGTTGCTAACCAACTTCTCGCCCGTATCCAGGCATTGGAGGAACAAGGGGAGGTGGCCAACCACGAGACGCTTGAGGACGAGGAGTCTCCTGGCGAAGGACCCAGTGGAACGCAACAACCAGCCACCCTTGCTCAGAGTGAGTTTCCGAATTCCAATAACACTACACCTGCTTGGCCATGGGGCCAGCCTGATCACAACGCAGATACAGGCACGTTTGCATTTGCTAATGCCCCTAGCACTCCGACCAATGGGATGTTCGGTTGGTACCCAGGTTTTCAGGGTGGTGGGCCCATTCTGCCTATGGGTTCTCCCTATGGGGTGAACCCCCTGGGGTCGCCTCTGGCTGGAGGCCAAACCCCATTGGGCCTCCTCACACTCCTATAGGGCTGGAGCAGGCCCCCGCCCTAGGGGAACATTTGGCCCAGGCCACTAAAGACAAAATTCTGAAGGGGGAGTATGTTGACATTTTCTCACTTCTTTTCCGTGAACTGGACAAGAAGGAGAGAGAGGATTTGGATGATAGGGAGAAGGAGAAGATTAAAAGGAGACGGGTCGATAGGACATGGTCTAACTGGTTGGCCGGCTTCCTTATTTATGCAGGTGTGGTTTCCCACAGCCAGCCCCATAAGTCTTATGCTCTCATAAGATACCTGGACATTATATACAGGGCCTATGTGGATTTTGCAGGCCCGGCTTGGTTGCAATATGACGAGTCATTTAGGCAAATGGCGGCTTCCTATCCCACATTGAGATGGGACGTGATCAACTCGCACCTGTGGTTGCAGGTTATGTCCCCAAGCCGACCTATACTGGGGGAAAGAGCCCAGAGCGGTCATTTGTTGCAGAATGCTCGACCTGGCAGCTCTCCACGACAATCTTCTCAATCATCGCAGCCGGCAACGCCCAATCGCCGGCTGCTATGCTGGGAGTTCGGATATAGGGGGGCGTGTTCTCACCACCCCTGCTCCTTTCGCCACGAGTGCTCCATATGTGGCGGAGGACACTCATTTCGCAATTGCCCCAAGGGGAAGGGGCAATTTGGCAAGGAGCAGCAAGGGGGGAGGAGGGGCCCAAACAACCCAGGCCCAAACAGCCCTGCCCTGCAGGGAAAAGGGGCCCAGCCCAATTAGGCTGGATGTCCTTGCTGCCTGGCTGAGTATTTACCCGGACCAGTCGGCAGCTCAATACTTAAGGGACGGTTTTCATGAGGGTTTTCGCATCCCTTATCAAGGGGTGTGTAGGCCTTACATGGCACCCAACCTTAAATCAGTTCACGGTATGGAACATGTGGTCAGGCAAAAAATTCAGAAGGAGGTTGCGGAGGGCCGGGTGTTGGGCCCATTTGTTGACAAACCCTCCCCTTGTTTACGTGTCTCGCCTTTGGGCATAGTCCCTAAAAAGACACCAGGTGAGTTTCGGCTGATACATCATCTCTCTTACCCGAGGGGGCAGTCAATCAATGATTTCATCCCTCAGGAATTATGTACTGTTCATTACACTTCATTCGACGCGGCCATTAAAGTGGTTAGACGGCACGGCCTTGGTGCTGAACTTGCTAAGTGTGATATCAAATCGGCATTTCGCCTCTTGCCAGTGCACCCCGATGATTTCGAGCTGCTGGGCTTCTCATTTGAGGGCTTGTATTACATGGACCGGGCTATGCCTATGGGCTGCTCGGTCTCTTGCGCAGCCTTTGAGAAGTTCAGCACCTTTCTGGAATGGGCGGTTAAGCATCAGACGGGATATCGTGGGGTGGTGCATTACCTGGACGATTTTCTTTTTGTTGGTCGGTTCGGCTCTGGGGTCTGCCGCTCCCTGATGGAGCAATTCCAAGCCCTTATGGCCGAATTTGGGGTTCCCCTTGCTCATGAAAAGACAGAGGGCCCAAGTACTCGATTGGCCTTTCTGGGCATCGAAATTGACACGATTGATCAATTCTGTAGGCTCCCCTCGGGTAAGATTGATGATCTTATGAACAGGATTTCCAATTTTTTGCAGCGTAACAAAGCTACTCTCAGGGAATTTCAGGAACTGATTGGCCACTTGAATTTTGCATGCAAAGTGATTGCTCCGGGTAGAGCTTTCTTACGGCGCCTATGCGACACCACAGCAGGGATTTCTTTACCACATCACAGGGTTCGGATCACCCGAGAGATAAAACTGGATTTGGACGTATGGTATAGTTTTCTGCAGCAGTACAATGGTGTTTCCTTTTGGAGGGAGGATTTACGTTTGGGGGATGCCCTTAAGGTGTCTTCCGATGCTGCCGGATCCATGGGCTTTGGAGTTTACTTTGCCGGCAGATGGTGCGCCGCACGCTGGCCACGCTCCTGGATTGATACGGGCGTCACTACTGACCTCACCTTCTTGGAGCTTTTCCCTATACTCGTCGCCATTAAGCTCTGGCCACATGATTTTGCCAATTCCACGGTCCGCTTCTGGTGCGATAACATGGCCACTGTTCAAGTGGTCAATTCTCTCACTTCCAGGTCCAAAAGGGTCATGACAGTAGTTAGAGCATTCACACTCCAGTGCTTGAAGTATAATATTCTGTTCACAGCATCCCATGTGGCGGGAGTGGACAACGGCATCGCCGATGCTCTCTCCCGTATGCAGATGGATCGCTTCAGGCAATTAGCTCCAGGCGCTGCCGAGATGCCAGACCCGATGCCGGAGGAGTTGTGGGAGCTTGGACTAGAGAAATAGTTAAGGCTATCAGCCTCTCCATCGCCCCCAGCACCAGAAGGGTATATAGGCGAGCCATTCAGGAATTCTTGGAGTTTCAGACCTCTGAGCAGCTACCTAACTCCTGGCCGGTACCAGTCCCTCACCTTCTTCATTTCTGTGTCTCCCTTAAGGAGAAGGGCCTAGCCCCCCAATCGATTCGATCCAGGCTGGCTGCCTTGGCCTTTTGGAGCAAGGCTCAAGGTTTGCAGGACAACACTTCGGACTTTAGGATTAGGAAGGCACTGGAGGGTTGGGCCAGACAGCGTGGCAAGGCATCAGACGATAGGCAACCCCTCTCCCCCGCTATTCTTAAGGGCCTTTTCCAGCTATGGCCCAGTCTCTGTACTTCACCATTCGAGGTGGCCTTGCTCCACGCGGCGGCCTTAACGGCCTTTTTCGGCGCCTTACGCATCAGTGAGCTTGTGGTGGCATCCAAAAAGGACACGGCTGGACTTGCCCTCAAGGTCGGTGACATAGCCATGGGTGCCAAGTCAGTTACCATAACAATTAGGCGGTCAAAGACCGACCAGATGGGTAAAGGCTCGACCGTTGTGTTGCGTGAGTGCCACGACAGGTCTCTCTGCCCGGTGGTTGCTCTTAGGGAGTATTTGAAGTTGCGGCCTCTTAAGCCAGGCCCCCTCTTTTGCCACGCTGATGGGTCTCCTCTCACAAGGTATCAATTTTGGGCTATCACAAACAAGGCCCTAGCACGCCTGGGTTTGGGTGGCGTACGTTTCTGCTCACACTCCTTTAGAATTGGGGCAGCTTCCACGGCCGCTGCGTTGGGCATGCAGCCAGAAGCCATTAAGAGGTTGGGGCGCTGGAAATCAGCTGCTTACAAGGGCTATGTCCGTCCTATTTGCAATTGACTATGTCTGTGGTCTCGTCCTGTGATTGTCTGTGCTTTCTCTTCCAGATTTGAGATACCGGGTACTGATTTGTGGCCACAGCTTTGTGTATTGGGCAGCACGTCAAGCCAAGAGGAGCCATTTGGGTCCGCAGCTGGGACTCGGAGACACCACCTCTTTCGAATGGCTTGGCAAAAGGGGTTTGAGGTGGAATGGTCTAATCTCTTTGCTGTTTCAGGAGCGGCGTGGCCCTCCCCCGCATGTCCTGGTGATCCATCTCGGAGGCAACGATTTGGGCCTACTGAAAGGCCGAGCTTTGGCACTACAGGCCCTTGCTGACATGCGAAGGATTAAGGCAGCGTGGCCGCAAGTCGCCTTGATTTGGTCTGACATCATTCCACGACTCTCTTACCCAGGCGAAGGCCCACCTAAGTTGTTGGATATTGCCCGCAGGAAAGTAAACAAAGCTGTACATAGAGCCATGGATGCTGGCCTTGGCCATTACATCCAGTACCCGGGCATTTCATATAAGCGCCCGGAGCTGTACAGGGTTGACGGGGTCCACTTATCAGACCGGGGGATCCAGCTATTTCTTGAGGGTATGCAGGAAGGGGTGAGGGCCGTTTTGGCCTCCTGTGTGGGGGATAGGGGCTAAGTCGACACTTGCCCCTATCAGTGGCTGGGAGTGGGGGAGATAACGATATGGCGTTCACCTATGGCAACCTCGAATTGAGTGGAAGGATAGCCCTCACTGAACTGCACCGGAATCCGAATGGATGGGGTGCAGCAAGGTAGGCTACCCTTAGGGCCGGCTTCAGGTTGCGATCCTTCGCAGAAGCCACTCGGCTTAAGGATTGCATCCTGGGGCAGGGCCCTCCAGCAGATGGCGCCCAAAGGGAACCCCGGACGTTACCGGGATCCCCATTGGGGCTCAGGTGAGTCGCCCAGGGACTCTAGGGGTTAGGTCAGTTGTGACCAACTGCCTAGACGCCCCCGCAAGGGATCTCCCCCTTTCATACATTGGCATACCCCAAGAAAACCCACATAAATAGGAAAGATATCAATAAAGTGGCCCGTATTTCAACCCAATCTTCTGTGTCTGGTCTCATTATTTCATGCGTCAATCATTAATAAATGTGTATCAGATAGTAGCATATTATGGACATAGACATGCTAGCTCTGGGCCTGTAGTCAACATAATTATAAACAGAGATAAGTTTGAAGGCATGATGGAAAATAAAAAAGTAAATGGTTAGCTTATAATAATCCCAACAAATACCTGTGCAATTATAATAGCTTTGACCAAGAATAAACCTCCACACAACTCCTATTGCCCTTTAGGCAGATTTAGAAATGAGACCTGTTTAGATTGGGTAAGATAACTGGGAAGAAAGGGAGATCTTTTACCTGACTGGCTAAGTGAAGGCTGGAGAGGGGATAAAACTGAAACCTTTTGAGCAGAAAGACACCAGATTTTTGTCTCTGCAAAGCTGGTCCCTCTCTAGGATTCTGTTGCCAAGTAATCACTGATAGCCCAAACTCCTCCTTGTGGTAAGATATTTCTTTTTGATGAAACTGGTTATCTAACACCCAACAAAATGCCAATGTAGAAATAAGGTTAAACAGACCTTCTAGGAGAGAGTGTAATGCTTTGCTATATAATTCTAATAGAGGTATATGTTTGTTATAACAATGTTCATAGACTGATCAGTTCTATGTAAGATGTGCTGCTGAGGGCAGTGTATTTATCTGTGCTGTCTTACTAGAATAAATATTGGGATAAAATGACAACTTGTTCTGTTAATTTCCTGATAGACCAAGGGCTAAGGGGAATACAGATCTGTCTATTGGCTAGGACTGGGTTTTGGAATCTTGGGAGCCTCGGTGACCAACACAACAACTCCCAGAAAATCCAAACAAAGTCAAACCGACAGGTAAAAGGCAAAGAACCTTCAAACTTCTACAAGATATAGGGGTGGAATAAACATGTCTGTGTCACACAATACATTCAATATGTTACTATACAATACAGGAAATGTTTTGCATTATTTACTAGTTGGATGTATGTTCCACTTTTCCTCTAATGTGTTCAAGGTGATGTACCTGATCCCTCTTCCCTACTGTATCCTCACAACTATGGCAGTTAGGTCAGGCTGAGAATGTCCACCCCAACATAACCCACTGATTTTCATGGGTCATTGGGGATTGAACCTGGATCACCTATGCCCAGTCTAGTAGTCTTACTACTGTACCACACTGAGTGTTATTCTCAGTGAAAAAATCCATTCTTCAGCGATTCCTATCCTACTGCATGTAGTACAGGAAGAGGTCCTATATATATAACTCCTTCTAAGGTAGAAGAAATCATTGGCTTGCCATCCCCTTGTTTGTAGCTTGTGTTATGGAAAGGGATTCTAGAGATTCTATGTTATATTATATTATATTATTTATATGTGTGTGTGTGTGTGTGTGTGGAGGTTTTCTTGTTTAAACTATGAATTTCAAATCCATAAAATTATTTGGATTAGATGTAACATATGGGATACAGTTCCAAAGTATGCCTAACTGTACAGTTTCAGGCATGATGCTGGGATGATTTTGGTGGACGATATTGATACTCTTTTTGGCAACATCTTTTAATGAGCTGCCTTAAAAAAAAAAAAAACCTAACAAGAATGGTGTCATTTGTTCATTTGCCCTTGAAACAAAAGCTGCTGTAGTTGGAAGAGTAAGTTCCTCTTTTTCCATAAAGAGTATGATCTTGAGCATTTAAAGGTACCAGTAGTTTATAAGGAACAACTGTTCCCCACATATCATATATGCCTTTGCTCAGTGGTGGCACTAGAGGGTTGGAGGGAGGCTGAACTGCACCAGGTGACACCAGCCTTAGTGATGCCATAGCCTTTGTTCTTTTTAATCTTTACACACTACTCAACTGTGCCAGGATATTGGTACCACTCCAGGTTTCTGTAAATCAGCAGGGCTTATGCCTTTCATACACCTTTAGATCACCTGTGCTACAGAGTGGGAGACACCTGCATGTGTTCTATATAGAATGTTTCTCTCCTGGCTGTTAATCTGACCAGGGTTAGCCCTATCATTAGGCAGAGTGAAGCAGCCATATCAGGTAGCATATGATAGGAGCAGGATGGAGAGAAGTGGGGAGTTTGTGAGGATATAGCTGTGTGTATTACATGACCAGGTCTGAACCACCCTAATCTAACATGCTGCCCTCATGTGCATTGGAAGATGATGTCCTGTTGACACTGTTAAATTAAGGCTAAATGGCCAGCCAGTCCAGTAGCTTCTGGATATGTTATGGGTATGGAAGCAGATGAAGGATGCCAGCTTGTTTCCATTAGCGCTATAATTATTTGGACTAGTCCTGGCTCTGAGGATTTCCCAGCACCACCTAGGTCTTTGCATAGGCATTTCCCCCCACAGCTTTGAGCCAATACAGCTGTATAAGAAATAATAAATTATTAGTACAAGTGGGTTTGATCACCTCAATAATCTGAAGTCAGAATTATTGAACAACTTTTTAGAGAAAAAAAAGCTTAATTTGTATGGGGAAAATGGTAGATTTTGCTAAAAACTCTTCAGAATATT
This sequence comes from Gambelia wislizenii, assembly GCA_030847615.1. Lineage (NCBI taxonomy): Eukaryota > Metazoa > Chordata > Lepidosauria > Squamata > Crotaphytidae > Gambelia > Gambelia wislizenii. The sequence goes on along the minus strand of JAUMIR010000003.1, from coordinate 187,409,786 downwards.
CTATTAAAGCCTCAACCAAGTCTGAAAGTGAGTACCTTAACCACAATCAAGAGATATTAAGTTATGATCTTACGGAAATGTTTATAACATGATGTCCTGTTGGTGCCTGATGCCAGCGATAATATCTAAGATGTGTAAATGGTCCAATAATGTTTATTGAAAATGTCAACAGCAAGAGACAACCTTTTATCATATGTGGTGGACCGGTGAGAAAGCAGGAAAAAATGGGTTCAGATTCATGGCTTGATGTAGGACATTTTGAAGATAAAACACCAGCTAAATCCAGGATTTTTTTAAAAAATGGGACTGTTGGAGGACCAAAATGAGAAAGAACATGGGGAAATCATACAATATATGATTACAGCTGCCAGGTTGATATATGCACAGAGGTGGAAAGGGGCAATTCTTCCAACCCAAGTGCTTAATGAAAGTGCTTGACCTTGCTGAAATGGATAAATTGACTACTTTAATTAGAGAAAAGTCATTGAATAATTTTAAGAAGGATAGGGAATTGGTGATGGTCTTTTTGAGGGAGCAACAGGGGAAATTATTAACAGTGGAATTTAAACATTTCTAGGATTCAATAATGTTTCAGAAGATGTTTTGTGAGAAAGTAAAACATTGTATCACCTACAGCCATCTGTAGGAAAGTTGGAAATTGCTGTTAAGTTACCTTTATTTTTGTTGGTGTGTGTTTATTCTTTTGTAGTGTTGTGTTGTTGTATGATTTTATTTTCTTTATATTCCTATGTTGTTTTATATGCTATAAATCTATTTTATAGCAGTGTGTCAAGAGATAACCTGCAACTCTGATATTATAAGATAGATCACATCAACTGTGATGAGAAAGGCAGTGAAAATAATCCATTATCAGCTCAATAAAACTTTTAGGCCAGTGCTTCAAAAATGTAGGTGATATTCCATATTTTAACACTTTAAGAATACTACACACAAATCAGAAGTTACTGCAGTGATATTAGGAAGCAAAGTAAAAAGAAACATCAGGTTCAATTTCCTGTTTCTGTTAGGAAACCCATAAACTAGTTTTGGAAGGAGGCATCCAGAAAATTCAGGAACTAAGCAAGCCTATAGCACAGTGAGACAGAATCAAGATCACAAAAGAAGAAAAATATGTTGTTGCCTTACAGTGGTACACACAATTCTGAAGGGAATACAAAAGTGGGGGGGGGGGATGAATGATGCAATACTGTTCAAGATTTTGTCAAGTGGTAAAACTGGTAGACATGGGAAGTGGGAGTTTTTAGAAAGATGAGGTCCATAAGGAATCTCAGGCAGAATTACTTTGGACTCAATTTAGGCTGGCCTTTCAAAATCTGTAAAAATTGAGATTTTGAAGTCAAGTTGAGTCTCAAGTCCTTGCAAGATACTTTCAAGTCAAGTCTCAAGTTGAGTTTTGAGTCTCAAGTCAAGTCTGGGAGCCAATTTTAACAGAAAAAAAATGATGGGGGTGGTGGGGGGTGGAATTTCAGTAAGTAGAAAATCAAGATGTGCACAAAATTAGGTAAAACAATCTATCAACAAATGTGTTAGGCAACTGGCTTGACATGGGTGTTGAGGTTTGGTTGGCAGCCTGTCCCTGCTGCACATCAGAGGAGCCTTCTACAGCTTTTTAAAAGCTTTAGAAGGATCTTTCTGCCTTAAGGACATTGCCTAACACATTAGATGTTACTGCTTCCATCTCATGACTGGTAAGCAAAAAGCAGTGAGATTGTGGAAGCATTCTGAGAAGGAAAACCATTTTCTGCTCCATATCATTTCTGGATAAATGTGTTATGTTACTAAACCAAGGCCAGCAAGTTGGTTGGAAAAAATGTACAAGATGTGAGTCAAGTCAAGTCAAGTCAATGTGCCATTTAATGTCGAATCCAAGTCAAGTCATTGAAGAGGCTTGAGTCTGAGTCAATTGTCTTAAGTTTACATCACTGATTATCAGAGGCTTTGCACTACATTTTAAGACTCAAAAGTTTTCAAAAATAAAAAAAATAAAATAAAATAGAATCAGAATGATAGCATAAAATATTATAGACATAATCAATTAGGAAAATTCTCCTGTGAAATCACATGGAAATGAAGGGGAATTCTGTAATTTTTTTTTTAAAAAAAAGCAGTGTTCATATTGTCTGGGAATACCCACAGATTATGAACCTATCATCCTCCATTGCATACTCCACATCCTTTTGATGTGTTACCTATCCTGACACCCTCAGCCCCATGTCTATCTTACTAATTTGCAATATTTAATAATTAGGTCAGATGTGGCCTTCCAAGCAGTGTGGCCATTAAAGCTGGAAAATTCCAACAAACTGGAAAGGCTAGCATTCAGACTCAGTCAGGTATACACTTAGGAGGGGCTGCCTAAATTCCAAAGAAATTTTAATTTGCAAGGTAACTGAAGGTCTGGACACCTGGCTAATCCTATCAGTTAAAGCTGGGAAACTCAAGCCTGTAATGATCCTCATTCCTTCACCCTTCCTAAAAAAGAACGTTATTTCCTCCTTCCAATCTCAAAGTATCCACACATTAAGATGCCATTAACTTATCCAGAGTACCTTTCTCTCACCTTGAGCAACCACAAGGAGCATTATCTCCTACTATAGCTTCCATACCTTTAAGGAAACTATTGACTATAATCCCCCCTCCAAAACTCCACTCAAGCACACACAGCATCTTCCTCTCAACTCCACATCAGACTGTGTAGCCAGGCTCATGGATCCCCTTCCTGTAGACACTACATCCATCTGTGCAGCAGTTCTTCTTCCAGACCCCCCCCCACAAACAACTACCTCCTATATTCCTCTGCCACAATATCTCCTACTTTATTCATTAGCCTTGTGTGAATGCTTGATGCCTGAATGTGTGCGTGAATGTTGCTGTTATTGTTTTTCTCAAATAAAGATCAATTTATTGTACTATCTGGCTTAATTTCTCCTCCTCATTACCAGTAAACATAGGCCAAAAGATTCTGCTCTGTTGCCCCCCCTCTCACATAGCCAAGCTGAGTACATTAATTCCCCAAATCAAAGTTGATATTTTGAGGGTCCTTAAGATCCTTGAGCACAGAGGGTATCAGATGCATAGTTGAAGAAACTGAGAGCCATTTTGAAACTCACAAACATTACAGCAAGAAATCCTAAATGGTATATACAGCAGAAAGAATTTTATTTAAATTAAGGGCTTCTGTGAACTCAAAGGATTCATTAACAACACTTGCCCAGGATAGCCATTTTTGTCTCTTCATGGCTTTTCTGCCTTTCCCACCTTCCAGTTAGGAGATGTGATTAGAAGAATGATTGGCATGCAGAAATGTTTAACAGGTGAGTTTCCAAAAGGGCAACTAATTTTCATTCTTACATATCTCAGATTTATACTCTGCAAAGGTTTACCACTAGAGTGTGTCCCTAGTTTAATTCCAGGAAACAGTGTGGCTCAGCTTTCAGAATTTTGGGGAACCTGGAATAAGGCAACAAAAAGTATAAATCTGAAAGTGGATGGCAATTTGTAAATTGCTTCTTCAGTACACTACATGACTTTGAGAAGTGGAAAAAAGAGTGAATATGAATTCATTAATCATTCCTAATGGACTTAAAAATGAAGCAATCATTATTTTATGATTAATTCCTTAAAAAGGTAGCAGGTGATAAATGGCAGCAGTGAACTTTTGTTGTAATTGAATAGGAATTAACTCATGATGTCCTAATGAATTTGAGTGAAGTCATGTCACCGTGTTCATAATTACTTAATTAAGACACAAATAAAATATTCTTAAATTAAAAGGGGGAATATTTTTATGTAATAAAGACAGTGCTGCACAGAGTGCTTTAGTATAAATGTGGACACTCACTAGCCACAGGCCAATGCAAACTTATTTTTCTTTTAGTCTATGTAGTAGCCATTTGTGTTGTCTTAAACAATAAGAAGAAGCCTATACTAGTTGAATAAGAGCCCTTCATTAATACTCCTCTCTGCCAAATTTTGCTGCTGTTGCCTCTTGGCTACTGGGCCTTTGTCCTTGCCCCCCACAGTAATTTCAGATAATGGGGAGACAGTGGACAGTGTAATAAACATGGTTCATATCATGAAACAGAAAAGAATGATTTGGGTGGGTAGAGGGAAACTAAGGTATTTTATCCAAGCGTTAATACCCCCCTTTTTTTTAACTGCAACTACTAGAATAGCAATGTTACCCAGGTTGGCTGCTGGTATCCCACAAAAATGCATACCCTCCACCAACATAGCTTTTCTATCCATGCAACTTAGTGCTAGCTACTTGTTATGAACAGAAAGAAAGATAATATACCTTATCTTTGTTTTAATTTGCAAAGTCTTGTTTTGTGGTTTGTTTTTGTTTTGCCTGCCTCTTGGGATGTTCCTTGATCACAGCTAGGAAACAGAGGGATGACTATTTTTACAGGCCCTTTCTGTGTCATACCATCTATATAATAAGTTAATTGTTTCAAGCTCATATCACAACTAGTATGGTGAAGCAGTCAGAATAAAGCTGCCAGAATTACCTGGTGGCCGTTTTGAGGTCTCAGCGAGGGGGCCACTCCCTATTTTTTCTTCTTTGCTCTGATTGGCTTGGGGTGTTTGATCCCCAGCCAGAGGTGAGCATTCAACTCAAATCTGATTGGCTGGGGAGAGAGGAAAGCCACCCATGTTGGTAGTCCTCTCTCTGGTCCGGTGGCCTGGGATAAATTCCCATCCGCTTCGCTGGATCAGCCAGAGCTCTTGGTGAGTCCATCTACCCACCTACCTTCCAAGTAGGGATTCACAGTAAGGGTTGCATAATTTCTTTATTATCACAACTGTGGGGTGGTTGGCATGCATCCTGGATCTAAGGTCAATGGTACTAGGGTCTAAGTCACTGGAGATTCCCTACGGGGGTACTGAAGAACATAGGACATGGGAGCATGCCAGCTCGGGGTATGCACATTCTGCCCCCCCCCCACATCTTTGAGGAAGGGGAGGAGGTGGACAGGAGGCACTTGGGCCTGTGGGAACTCCTCCCCTTCTTTGTTTTCACTTGTCAACAGGTGGGTTGACAATGGACTCATTGAGCAACAGGCGGGTTGATTGATGTCTGGATCTGGACCCATGTGTTCGAGCCAACCAACTGCAGCTGTCATCAATATAGTTGTGGCCATTCATTGCCAATAATTTCCCAACATAATTTTTTGTGTGACTGTTATTGTGGTGACAGGGGGAAGGACTGGCATCTTGCCTAGGCACGCAATAGGATTAGAGGACTTACATTCAAGTTTCCATTCAGCCATAAAGCTCACCATAGACCAAATATTATTTATTTCTCAGCCTATTTATCTCACTGAATTTGTGAGGTCTAGGAGAAGAACCATGCATATAAACCTGAGTTCCATGAGATAATGTATGAGATGCCATAGTAATAGTAGTAACAGTATCATTAGTAGTAGTAGTAGTTAGAAACAGATTGTACCAAGAACTTTGATCATTGGATGTCTTCACTAATGACACATGAAGGGAGGAAATATTTTGTGCATTCCCAAGGAAAGTAACATTAACTCTTTATTCTGCTTAGGTCAGAGCTCACCTGGAATGATATGCCCAGTTCTGGGCATCACAGTCTAAGAAGGACATAAATAAGCTGGAACATATCCCAAGGAGGAAAACCAAGATGGTAAAAAAATCTGGAAATCAAGGACAATGAATAACTGTTTAGCTTGCAGAAAACTGAGATGTCAGACTTTAAGTATTTGAAGGTCTGTCATGTGGAAGATGGAGAGACCTTGTTTTCTACTGATCTAGAGGGCAGAATCCAAACTAGTGGATTCAGGTTACAAGAAAGGAGATTATAACAAAACAATAGGAAGAATTCCATGGCAATAATAATACACTACATTGGAAGGTGGTGGGTTCTCATTCATTGGAAGTTGTCAGGGATGCTTTGGTTGTGTTTTCCTGTGCTAATAAAAGGCTAGACTAGATTATCCTTGGGTATACTTCTAACTGTTTGGTTCTATAAACTAAATACAGCATATAAGTATTAGGAGCAATAAAATAGTAGTAATATCAGTATAATAATATACTCATAATAATTTGCTGTTTTCACTTGCTATTTTTTTTTGTGTGTTTTCAAGCTGAAAGAAGGGCTTGTTTTCATTTTCTCACTTTTCTCTGATCTTATTGATGTTTGAAAATAGCCTTTTATTATTGTTTTCAACCTTAATTGCTATGACTTTGCTTTTGCAGCTATAATATGTTTTAAATTACTTTATTGAATTTCACTGGGAAATTACATGTTAGCCACTGTTTAATTACAGCATATAGAGTGTAGATGTGGTCAAGCATTGCCATTCTTTAGAATTTATCATTCTGAATGGCCTGTTACCTTCCAAATTTGCTTCCTGATTCTTTTCAGTACTTTCTTCAAAGCAAGTTTTAAAAATGCTTCTTGAACCTTACCATTTCTTAAAAGAATGTAAAAAGAATCCTATTGATAAGTAGCCTCCAGTTTATTTGAGGGTGCTAATACAAATTTAGTTTTGACAGAAATTAGCCAGCAAAGCAATGTTGTGCAACTAATAGACCTAATTAAAGAAAATAAGAGAAGGTCTAAAGAGTCATCAGCTGGAATATATAATCATCCCTTGGGATGAATTTCAGTCTTTTAGACTGAATAGAAATCTTCTTTCTACAGCTGATTTAATGCATTGATATACCTCAATTCGCAAAGGTTATGTCATGATCAAGGCAATGATATTCTTGCAACTTAGCATATTGCTAAGTAAAAGAAAGCAAGGGCACCATTTTAGAAAGGAAGGCTAGACAATTTTAATCTTCTTTTTGCATTCTTCAAAAGATATGTGATTATTCCTTGGATATCCATATCTTTAGGCAACCTGGTGGTTCTACTTATTGGACTGTTGCATTGGCAAACAAATCTATCCCTTCTTGCAGTGGCCATGTAAGAGGCAAAAATTATTTGGAGTTTTTTAAGATGGGTGACTGTTTGATGTATCTTGATGACAGTGTTATACCTACTGCAAGACTGAAAAACACATGCCCAATGGTTCTAAAATAATCTGAATCTGTTGTATAAAAATTACTGCTGAATATCTCCCTAGTTTCTTTGTCATTCTGACAGCTGAGATAACAAGATGAAAGTGATGCAAAATGTCTTCAGACTATGCTACACATGCTCTAATGCAGGGTGGGGAGCAGTGGTGTCCCTGCTGCTCTCCTGCCATTATAGATGTCCTGGAGTAAGCAGGGTGTAATAACTTGCTGTGGAGACATGTATAGGTGAGGGGGCTTACTGCACACTGAAGTAAAGCTTATGCTACATGACTTTTTTTGTTCTCCAGGTGTTCTGCTGTTCTAGTCCCATGAGGGACCAAGGTAAAACAGTGTCTTTTTGCTAACAGGTTTTTCCAGTTAGCAAAAAGACATGGTTTTACCTCAGTCTCCCAGAGGACCAGAAGAAAAGAATGACAATATCATGCAGTAAGGCAACACAGAAGACAGAACCTCCTGGCTGCACTGTTGCTTTACTTTGGAGTATGGTAGCCCAATCCTGCCTGTTAAGATCCAAAGGTCCCCACATGATGGAGGAGAGGAAAGGATTATCCCACTCTATCACCATATCAAAGGGACCCGACTGAGCAATGAAGGAAAGCCTAATGCAACCTAGAATGTTTCTGGAGCTTCACCATTACTATCTTACAACTTCATCAAGTAAGGAGATGTGTAGCATAGCTTGAAGGTGTGTGTCATAGACCCATTGTCCTGCCACAGGTATGCCACTTGGGGTAGACTGGGAACTCAATTCTGGTTTCCACAGGAGAACCAAGAGTTTCTACAGATCTCAAATACATGGGGGGGGAATGCATTTAGAAAATGGCAAAATAATGTATGCAGCTGTATTCCAAATGAAATTATAATGTATATGGATTCTTATTGGTCTATCAGTTTAACTGCTGGTATTGCATTTTTAAAATGAAGAGCACAGTTATCTGGAAGCTTCACTGTATATTTCATATCTCCCCAAAGGGAGAATAGATAGGTATTTTAGAGACCAGACTACAACAAAATTGGTCACAGTGCCATTAAACCTCAAGCCAATGACGGTTAATTAAGAATCCTTGATTTTAAAAAAATATAAAACATGGTATCAGGGCAACCTTTTCTCTGAACTCTCATTCATCGGTTTCCTGGTCCAGATAAAATATAGGACATTTTTGGACGTGTCAAAAATAACACAAGCAGCCTCATCGCGTTCTGAGTCTGCTGCGCTGCAGGGCGTCGGTTTTGGATAACGCTCTCCCCTGCCGGTATTGTTGCGGTACCGCGGGGAGATTTGAGTGTCATATTTTGTCGGTTTTTAAGCACGAAAGTTGATTGTGATTAAAAACCGACGAAATATGACGCCCACTCTCCCCGCGGTACCGCAACAGTACTGGCAGGGGAGAGCATCATCTGAAACCGACACTCTGCAGTGCAGCAGCCTTGCAACACGACGAGGCTGCTTGCATTATTTTTGATGCGTCCGAAAAAGTCCATAGTCATTTGCCTGGTCTCACTTCATAGGTTATGTCATACATTAAGTATTTAAGGCAGACATTGCTCTCAGTGGAATTTTGATTGTATGTTTTAACAATGCTAACCAATTGTCTTGGCAACAATCATCAAATGAAAATGAAGTACCTCTCCTTCATAGTTAATGATGACACTTTATATTACTAAAAAGCTAAGCTTGAACAAGTAAAAGAGAGAGAGATTAATTTTGCTTTATAGCACTCTCAAAATCCTTGAAAGCTAGTTCCTCTTCATATCATCCTGTCTTTACAAGTTCTTTGTAGGAAGATTCATCTATATTTTGTTTAGCATAATTAGGCCATCAAGTAACACTATTTCAAACCAAATTGTAATGACTATATATTTTAATTAATACAATGGAATCGAAGCAGACCTCATACATTGATTAAGACAGCACTTCCTTTCACTCCCCAAAGTGCAGAATCTCATCCCCAGAACATTTTGTTATTCTTAACCAAAGTAATTTTCCTTTACTCACAATGTAGCACTGTCTCCAGCAGGAATTTTTAAATACACATGTTTTGCTTTTGTGTGTGTGTGTGTGTGTGTGTGTGTGGGATTGGTGACAGTGTATGGATGTATGGAGAATGACAATGAATGGATAAGAAAGATTACTAGCTGTATTAAAAACATTTGCTTTCCTTTAAATTAGGCTTTACAGTGATTGGATATAAGAAATTTTCAGGTCTCAGGGAGAGGGGCTGGAAGAGAATGCTGTTTATGGTGGAATATGGCGGGCTGGATGAGGACTCCTCAGCTCACAGACCAGAGTCTCCTCATCTTTATGCTAGTAACATTGATATTAGTTGGATGCATTCACTTATTTTCAGTATGTGCCAGTTTGGCATATCTTCATTCATTAGCAGAGCCCACCTCTCCTCTATGTTGATCTGCTGCCTTTATTTTGAAAAAAGTATATGTGACAAATTTAAATACTTTTTGATTAAAAATGTGGGGAAACAAGTAAGACTAAGAAAATGTAAGTTTGAAAATAGATTTTTAAAAATGTAGATTTAAAAAAAACAAATAACACTCTAACAAGTGGTAGGTTGCAGTTAATCTCTCTCTCTCTCTCTCTCTCTCTCTCTCTCTCTCTCTATATATATATATATATATACATATATATTTGTAGTGATTAACAAACAGAATTTACTAATGCAATTAATAATCTTTTAGGCTTTTAGGCCAAATATTTTAACTCGGAATACCACAACTTTTCTGAGCTACCCCTGTTTAGAACTGAGATACCATCTCATTCAGGCATTTTAGACATAAGAAAAAAATTCTGGATCCAAAGACTCAGGACTTTAATACTACATAGCCTTAACCTTAGATGCTAATATATCATCCATGTTGATAGGAAAATGGTCTTCACAGGTTCAGTCAAACATCTTGTTAGCTGGGAGAACTTTAAATGCACTACTATGGGGTCAGTTACATTGCAAAATAAATCCGCTAAGACTTCACAAAGAGTCCTAATAGTTCCCATGTCTTTCGGATAAAAGTCACCATATTCAGAAGGAGGGGGCAAAAAAACCCATATGCCATACAGTATCAGCTTTCTGTATTTTCCCCAACTTTTTTGATGAAGTTCACAAAAATGCACACAATCGGTTGTGCTAACTACCAATGCACAAAAGGCTGTGGGAACTACCAACAATCTTCCCGAAACAGCCACAGCAGAGCTGAGCCATGATTGGTTACACCAACTGTGGAGGGAGCAGACTTTCAAGAGATACAAGGAGCCTCAAACAAAAAGATCCATCCAGCAGTCCCCCCCCCATTGGCTGGAGAAGGGAGCTCGTCCGCCTTGTGTCGAGGTAGCAACCAGCTCCTCGCAAAGGAATGAGACAATGTTGCCATGCGGGCTTGCCTCCCATGCTGGTGTTGGTCATGATGGCAGCTGCCAACCCCAGAGGGGGCGACTGACCAACCAACCCAACCCACCCCCTCACCCAGCTGCACAACTCCATCCTGCTCCTCAGCCTGGTTGCTCCCCTAGCAAAGCTTCCCCTCCTTTGCTTGATTTACTCTGCTCTGGCAAAAGGAGGAGGGTGGAGGGATGGGGAGGGAGCAGGATGGCTGCCTCAGTGGTGGCTGCTCTCCCTGGCTCAGTAACAGCAGGCACGGCCACTCAGCCTCCCTCCTTCCCTCCCTCCCTGCCCTTCTTGCCTTGGGAAGAAGAGGGGGAAAGGTGCAAGTGCTCTCTCTCTCTCTTTTTTTTCCCTCTCTCCCTCCCTCACAGCATCTTATCTCCCCCAGATGTGCTTGGGAGGCCATGCCCCCACGTTTGTCTGTGTGAACTACAAAGCCCAAATCTCACTGGATAAATCAATTTCACACTAAATCATGTAATCTATGCAGTACTGGTGCGAAAGGAAGGTAAGCTGGAATTCTGCACACTTTATTCTGCCTTTTAACTGACCCCTATGTTTCTATCACACAAAAGGGGGCAATCTGGTCCAGCCCACTTTAGAACTTTACAAGATCATGGTCCTGCCAAGTTGTTATATGGAGCACCACTGTGGGCTATGGTCAACTTTGACCCATTAGAAAGAGCACAAAATAATTTTTTGCACAGACTTCTGGCCGTTCCTATTTCTACCAAACTTGCATTGCTCTGTATAGAACTGGGTGTAATGACAATCAAAGCTGAAGCTCTTAGATTAGCCCTGCTTTTCTGGTTAAAAATTATCTTCAAGCAGGTATCAGAATTTCTTCTGATGAGTTTGGAAGAGATGGGCCCAGACTCATGGAAACATAAACTACAGCAGGTGGCCACCAATCTGGGATTTTCTGTCTCTTTTCTTTTGAGCCAAGGTTTTGGTAGAGTTTACATATTAATGCACCAAAGACTTAAAGATATTGAAATGCAATCACAGGAAACTGAGATCAAGGCCTGCAAATCCAATAAGTATTATGCCTCCTTTATTCCATTGTATTTATCTTTCCCAAAATACCTGGTAGATCTACCAAATATTAAAATTGTAGTATGTGGGGAAATAATCATTGTAATGTAAAAGCAATCTTGTGTACCTCATTCACATCCTAAGGTAAGTCTAGGGTTTTTCCCTGCATGACTTTTGTTCTCCCAAGTTCCCTTTCTCTTATTTCACTGGGCACTTCCAGCCAACTGGAGTGCTGGGTCATTCAACACATGACCTAATTTAAATTGTATTGCTCTGTGTAAGTTTGAGTCTCCATGAGGCTGTAGCCATCTTTTTATCCATCTTAAGCCATCTTAAGCTATACCATTTTTCCTGCAACCATCCTATGATGTTTATCATGCAGCCTGTAGGCTGGGTGAGTTTTTTCCTACACTAAATACTATTAGTTAGTTAGGAACCTCTTTTAAAGTTTGTTTCAGTATGTAAATTGAGATTGATATACCTTCAGTAAACTTTGATTTGCATTTTAAACTGACTCCTTTGTTTTGTTATGAGTCTAATTTAACCGAGTTATCTCAGACCTCTGAATACACTTTTTAAGTGTTAATTGAGCTTCAGTCTTAGAATTCTTAAGTGCACTCTGCATGAAGTTAAAAGTAAGTGAATGATTTTTTAAAACTCTCTTTTTTAAAGGAGATAATTCTTGTTGCTTTTAAAAGGACTAGATCCTGGAATTTTTAAATACAATTTTATTTTTAGACTCATTACTGTTAAGGAAAATGCAACATGGGACATACAGTGAAAGAAATAAAATATGTATGTGAAAGTCACAATGACTAAGCAAGAGCAATTATGAAGCTACACAGGTGAAACTGCTAATGTAATCTAGAAGGCCTGAGAGCCAAGGACAGAGGTACTGAATGCAGATTGGAAACACCTGAGAATCATTAAGTGTACAAGGTGAAATGTTGAAATACATGGGTTGGTCTTAAGCATGGATGGAACTATGTGGACCAATCTGAATGGAAGTACACACCCACTGGGTGGAAACTAATTAGTGGGTGGTGATAAACAATGGCTATAAAATTGCAATGTTTGCCAATGTATTTTTGTGGTGTTGAGTAGAGGTGGAGTAGTTTGGAGATATTGTGGAGTAGTGTGTAGAGATTGTAATTTGTTGACCATATAGTATATTTATATAGAAGAATAAAGTAGGTTTTATATAAAACTACTGAGTTGCCTGGGTGATTCCTGGAGACGTTTTGGAGACACCTGGAGAAGAGTGAGAAGGCTTGGAGAGTTTGTCAGGATCTTCAGCCTATTCTCTGAAACTCTGCTGCTTTGGAGGAAAGCATTAACCACTGATCTAAGCTGGTTGGCTCTGCTGCATAACAAGGTGGTGAGTTTGAGCCAGAGGTGAAGAGCTACAACTCCCATCATCCCTGACAAGGGTTATGGGCCCAGTTACTAGAGCACCCAGCATCCACAGAAGCTAAAAGTTCCAGAGAGTGGAAGAAAGCTTTGTGGACGACAGATCAGAGCAAGCTGTTTGTGCTGCACTGATAAGCCTCGTGAGTAAATCATTTTGTGTTTTGCTTGAGCCCAGACGGGTCGGCTGTGCATACTCAGAAGGACTGTGTCAAATTGAGTCACTGCACAAATCAAGATGGAAATTCTAAAGTTTAGTAAATTAAATAGAAACAACTACTCTACCTGGAAGATTTATGCCCAATCTCTACTAGTAAAGGAAGGTCTGTGGTCAACAGTTGAAACAGGGCTGGCAGCCAATGCTGATGCAGCCACTCAAGAGAGAGATAGTAAAGCAAAAGCCTGCCTTTATCTCATGCTTGAAGAAGACTTAATTAATGACGTCAGAGATAAAGCAACTGCCAAGGATGTGTGGGATACCTTGCAGAGATTACACACTCCTTCAACTGCTTTTGCAAAAATGCTATGGTCTAAAAGAATATACAGGCAAAAGATGGCTAAAGGGCAGTGTGTGATAGAACATTTAAAAATAATGCAAGACTTGTTTGTGCAAGCTGAACTGAGGGGAGTGCAAATTAGCAAAGAGCAGCAATGCTACATTTTAGTAGAATCGCTAGACTCTTCGTGGGACAACATAACGAACAGCCTGCAAAGCCTGCCAGAAGCTGAGCTTAATAGAGATTTAATTGTGGCCAGAATACTGGAAGAGAACCAGAGAAGAATGTCTGAGCAGGGTGACTCAGCAAGTTTAAAGACTGTGCCAAAACAACGAACAACTCCTGACTGGCGAACGCAGGAGGAAGCAGCCTCTACAAGGGAGCAACGGAGGTGCTTTTATTGTAAGAAGATTGGTCATCTGCAGAGACATTGTAAACATTTTGCAGCTGAGAGACACAAGCAAGCAGAGAGCAGATGGCAGCCGCGGCAGTATCAAAAACAGTCCAGACCTCCATTTTTGAGGGACAGTGGTAATAAAAAGGGGTTTGCAACCATGATTAAGGAAAAACAAAATGCAAATTCTAAATGGCTAGTTGATTCAGGAGCCACATCATTGATGTGTAATGATATAAATTTAATAAGTAATAGAAAATCAGCTAATGTAAATGCTGTAGTTTTGGCTGATGGGAAAGAGCTAAGTACTGTAAATCAAATGGGTACTGTGTACATTCCAGGGCTAAAAGAGAATTTTAATGATGTCTTACATGTAAAGGAGTTAGAAAATAATTTGTTATCAGTAAGCAGATTAACAGAAAGAGACTACACAGTCATCTTTGAAAAGAACATGTGTAAGATAAAACTGAATGGGGAATTGCGTGGCATAGGTTTGAAAAAGGACAAACTTTATTATTTGGAGGACAATATTGATAGCTACAGGGTTGAAGAAGCTAATAACATAGAAAATATTCCAATCCACAAAGACTGCATACACGAGCTTCACAGAAAATTTGGCCATGCAAGCTTCAAATGTTTAAAGAATTTAATCAGTATGTGTCCAGATTTAAAAGTTACTGAATGCAAAAACCACTTAGATTGTACGGTATGTCATCAGGTAAAGGTCAGAGCTTTTCCAGTAGCTAAGAAAACAAAAAGAATTGCTCAAAGACCATTTCAGTATGTACATGCAGATGTTGCCCAAGCTAATTGCTTGTCCTTAGGGGGAAGCAAGTATTTCCTAGTAATTGTTGATAGGTATACAAGGTTTGCATTTGTGAGAATAATGAAAAACAAATCTGACGCTGGGCAAAGTTTAAAAGCATGGGTAAGAATGGTGGAAAGACAATTTGATAGCAGAGTAGGCACCATTATTACTGATAGAGGAGGAGAATTTTTAAATAATCAATTGTTTAACTGGTTTCAAAAGGTGGGAATAAGGCATGAAACTACAAACCCTGCTTGTCCTAGTGAGGATGGGTTAGCAGAGAAGAAAATACAAGATATAAAAAGAATTACTGCTTGTATGATGGCAGATGCAGGGGTGAAAGATAGTTTTTGGGCAGAAGCAACTTTGACTGCAATACATATCAGTAACAGATTGTATCATTCAGAAATTGAAGACATTCCCTACAGGGTATTGTATGGGAGAATGCCAAATTACAAGTACTTAAGGGTTTTTGGACAATTTGCTCATGTTTACACACCTGCTTGTTTCAGGAGGAAAGGAGAACCCAAAAGCAAAAGGCTTAGGTTTTTGGGGTATTCTGGAAATAGCTACAAGTTTCATTTGGGAGGAAAACAAGTGCAGTATTCTAGGTCTGCAAATTTTGAGAGACATGCTGGTTGGGACAAACTGCATGCCAATAAAGAAGTGTTTTTGAGGTTAGGGAGTTCAAATGAGCCAGAAGCACAAACTGAACCAACCTCAGGAAACGGAGGGGTTTCAGTTAAGCAGGAAGCATCACCTAGCAGCAGTGGTAGTTCTTCTGATGATGAGATAGCATCTAGGCCTACTACTACTCGAATGACTGAAGACAAGAGATTTAGTCATAGAACTACAACTCCCAGTAGAGAAAGTGAGGATGAAAGAGACAGAACAGCAGATTTTATTCCCAGGCGTAGTCATAGAGTTAGAAAGCCTCCAGATAGGTTTGTTGTGACAAAGGCAAGAGCTTGTTTAGCAGTAGAAGAGCCTGAAAGTTTTGAAGAATTGGAAAGTTATTCTAGTGAAGAACAGGAAAGATGGTTTGATGCAATGGATAATGAGTTTGGTTGCCTGGTAAATAAAGATGTTTTTGAAATTGTTGACAGACCCAAAGACAAGAAAGTAATTGGTTGTAAATGGGTATACAAAAGGAAAGAAATGCCAGATGGAAGTATCAAATATAAAGCTAGGTTAGTGGCTAAGGGTTTTGCACAACAGCAGTATGAGAACTATGATAAGACATATTCTCCAACTGCAAAGCCAGAAAGTCTAAGAATGGTTCTAGCTGTAGCAGTAAAAAGGAATTTAGTTGTAGAACATTTTGATTTTGAGACAGCTTACTTGAATGCGGTTCTGAATGAAGAAATATTTATGGAGCAGCCACAAGGTTTCGAAGAAAATGGTAGTCAGAGAGTATATAAATTAAAGAAAGCGTTGTATGGTTTAAAACAAAGTGCCAGAGCATGGAATCTGTGCATCAATGATGAGCTAGTTAAGCTAGGTTACAAGAGGAGCATTGCAGATGCTTGTGTTTATACAAAAGGAGACATAGTATTAGTGATTTATGTAGATGATTTGTGCGTAGCAGCAAAGTCAAAACAGGAAATTGAGTCAGTAAAAAGAGAATTGTCTGAGAAGTTTGTTTTGAAGGACTTAGGTGTATTGAAGTCTTATTTAGGTATTTGCGTTGAATGGACAGAAGAAGGACAGTGTTTGTTAAGTCAGAGAAATAAAATTGAAAGATTGATTGAAAAGTGTGGATTACAGAATGCAAAAATAGTAAGAGCTCCAATGACAACTGGTTTTGTGTCTGAGAAAACAACTAGAGCGTTTGAGGACAAGACTTTCTTCAGAAGTATAATAGGATCTTTACAATTCATATCTTGCCACACCAGACCAGACATTTCTTATGCTGTAAATGTATTGTCTAGAAGGGTTAATGATCCAAAAATTGAAGACTGGACAGCGGTAAAACATTTATTGAGATATTTGAAAGGAACCTTAGATAGGAAATTGATAATAAGAAACAATAGTTCAGATCTAGATTGTTATGTAGACAGTTCATTTGCATCAGAATTAGGAGACAAGAAGTCAGTTACAGGAATGATAATTAAATATAGTGAAAGTCCAATAGTTTGGAGAAGTAGAAAACAAACTAATGTAGCGTTAAGCACAACGGAAGCAGAATTCGCTGCTTTGAATGAGATAGTAAATGAGGTACAGTGGATTAAGCAATTGCTAAATGATTTAAATGAAAGTTACAAGATACCAGTGGAAATTCTGGAAGATTCACAGTCATGCATAGCAATGGCTGAAACTGAAAGTTTGAAGAACAGAACAAAATATGTTGATGTAAGATATCAAAATGTGCGAGACATGGTTCAGAAGGGTGAAATAGAATTGAGATATATAGAAACACAACACAACATAGCAGATTTGTTCACAAAAGCATTGACAGCAGAAAAACATGAAAGGCTGACACAAATGGTTGGAATGACATTGTAAGACACATACAATATTTTATTTCGGAGGGGATTGTTAAGGAAAATGCAACATGGGACATACAGTGAAAGAAATAAAATATGTATGTGAAAGTCACAATGACTAAGCAAGAGCAATTATGAAGCTACACAGGTGAAACTGCTAATGTAATCTAGAAGGCCTGAGAGCCAAGGACAGAGGTACTGAATGCAGATTGGAAACACCTGAGAATCATTAAGTGTACAAGGTGAAATGTTGAAATACATGGGTTGGTCTTAAGCATGGATGGAACTATGTGGACCAATCTGAATGGAAGTACACACCCACTGGGTGGAAACTAATTAGTGGGTGGTGATAAACAATGGCTATAAAATTGCAATGTTTGCCAATGTATTTTTGTGGTGTTGAGTAGAGGTGGAGTAGTTTGGAGATATTGTGGAGTAGTGTGTAGAGATTGTAATTTGTTGACCATATAGTATATTTATATAGAAGAATAAAGTAGGTTTTATATAAAACTACTGAGTTGCCTGGGTGATTCCTGGAGACGTTTTGGAGACACCTGGAGAAGAGTGAGAAGGCTTGGAGAGTTTGTCAGGATCTTCAGCCTATTCTCTGAAACTCTGCTGCTTTGGAGGAAAGCATTAACCACTGATCTAAGCTGGTTGGCTCTGCTGCATAACAAGGTGGTGAGTTTGAGCCAGAGGTGAAGAGCTACAACTCCCATCATCCCTGACAATTACTCCTACAAAAATGAGGGTAGCTTTCATGCAGGGAAGACTAAATTTTGTTCCACTGGCAGATTGGATGGGTAGGCATAAGGAGGTTCCTAAAAAGGATAGAGTATGTGGTTGCAATTCCATGTCAATAAAAGATATAACTCATGTACTGCTTGAATGCTCCTTTTACAAGGATCTTAGAAACAACTACATTTATCCATTGTAAGACCAATGAAGGGAAGGTAATCTATTGTAAAGGTTTGTTTTCTGTTGTCAGATGTAGAGAAGTATATATCCTTTAGAACATCTAAATTTCTTGTTAAGGCTCTACAAATATGTGCTATAAAATTTAAAGGGGGTACAGAAAACGATTTAACCCTTAAAGGTTAACTAATAGAAATTTAAATTGTTTAGTCTTCTTTTTCCCCTTTTTGTATTTGTGTGTAACAACCATTCGTTAAAACACAATAAACTTGAACTTGAACCTGAACATCAACCATGTAAGAATGTAACTTATCAAGTGTTCTAAGCTGCCACCTTGGCAACAAGGTCACTTTTATTTTAAGCAACTAGGGAGGGTGAATGTTGGAAAAATGCTTATTAATTGAAATATTATGTTATGGTTTTAATCATGCCAATAAATACAGCTTTTTTTTTAAAAAAATGCTATTTTTAAAAAAATTCTGATAGACACAGTCTTTTCAACACAGCTATATTCCCAATGAAGCAACCCCATAATCCAGCCATGTTTGAGAAATGAAAAAACTTGTGGATCTACAGACCTGTCACCTTGGTGTCCTATGACCTTAATTTAGAGGGCAATGCCACTCTTACTTCCAGCATCATCCTTTGAATTGCTGCTTAGATCCTGGGGATTTGATAACTGCCACTTCATGATTTTTATTGCTCCTATTCCAATGAACATCCTTCAAAGAAGGAGGAAGTTGAAAAGCCTGAGACTTTACTAATGTTTCTAATTGTTTTATTAAATCTGCTTTGATTTTCTACAGTCCAGATTCTACAGAAAAACAGCAGCCCTCCCATTGTCCATCCTTGCTCTAAAGGGTTTCAAAGCATAGATACATAATTAGGTTTGATTAGATTCATCCTTTATGGCTACCATAACACTAGTGCAGAAACTGTAATGTGAAATATGTTTGGGTTAGAAATTTCACCTTTGTTATAAAATAGTTGGGACAAACTATTTTCCTAACAAACCCCCTATAAAGTGGATCATTCCCATTGGTTTGTTTTAAGAATTACTAAGAAAATGAATATGAAGCACTCAATATCTTAGAAATTATACTTGACCAAATCCAACATTAGTCCTTGTGACAGCAGAACCATTGAAATGAATAAGACTTGTTTATCCCATTCAATAAAATGTGGAAATCATGCAGCTTTCCAGATGTTGCCAAACTGCAGTTTCCCATAGCTCTAGCTGGTATAGTCAGTGGTGCGGAATGTTGGAAGTTGCAGTACAATAACATTTGTAGAGATCTCACTCCTGATATCTATCAAGACAAGTCCCATTGATTTCAGCCTAACTTTAGACCTAGGACTTTATCAGACCACCCTATGTAAAAGTTCTTTTGCTGGCATATTTTGAAGTGTTTTTATGCTGGAAAGAACCCCCTTGATCAGACCTACCTTTAGCAGCATTAACAGGCAGCTCAGGCACTAACAGAGAGTGAACAGAGCTCCATTCACTTCCTAGTTCAAGATCTCACTGATTCTTGCGAGCAGATGCTAGTGTGGGAAATTCAAAAATAAAAGCAAAATAAACACATAAAAAGTACAGCAAAGCACAAAAACACACTTAAAAAGTTCCAAGTACAAGGGGAGGGTCATAAAAAGAGTGTCCCGTACCTGGCTGTCACAATCTCACCTGGAAGTGTTCACCCATTGGCACTGCATTCACATGAGTACAAGGTCTGAGGTTTAAAATGCCAGCAATGCCGGCAACAAAGCATCACAGGATATCAATTGACGGCTTGGCCCTTCAATAAAATAGGACAGTGTTTGGACTTTACATGATTGTGAGAGGATATCATCTGGTATGTGTGCCCTTTTGCAATCATTAGGCATCCTTATGACACCATATTTGCCACATCTGATAAATTCCCTAGCCCACTAACCTGATTCAGTCCATTGTTTACATAGCTAATGATTGTCTGTAGTGACTGATAGCAGCTCTCCTGGTTTTTAGACAGCACCCCCCCCCCAACACTGCGTAGAGGTGTCAGGGATTGAAACTGGAACTGTTCACATGCTAAACATGCACTTATCTCTGAGCTATGGTCTATCTGCATATGATACTATGAAAAATATGAACATGACTTTTCCTTCACTGTGACCTTCCACCACTGGGATGCTGGCATCCCAAATATCAGTGGCGTAATAAAGCTGTACCAAGTTAGTCTGAATTTTAAAGGAGCTATCTAAGAGGCTCAACTCTATTCCCAAAACAGGTTCAGCACATTTATAGTTTGGAATAAAACTCAAAGAAGATTCAGCACCCCATTGATATTGGAGCTACCAACTATGACGAAGGGGGGAATTTGCACCTCCCGACCTGTCACCACTTTTGTGGTGTACGGCCTCCATGTCACAGCCAACCTCCCAGTGGTATAGCACAGCCTATGTCTCCCAGTGGTATAGCACAAGAATTCAGGTGTGGTAATGTATTCCTGGCTGTGTCTCCTTCCCTGAGAATCACTCACATGAGGCTGGATGGTTCTTGCTAACAGAAGAAATGTTTATTGTCAAATGAATAAACCATGTAACTGTATAACCAAGTTGTTGGGTCTGCACAGACATTTGCTCTCTCTCTAAGCCTCTAACATATAAAGAACTTAAACTGTCTTGAATCACTCAAAGCCTCATCTCAACTCTTCCTTTATCTCCTCCAGAAGCCCCTCCTCCTTCCATCTCCTCACAGAGGATTAGCTCCTGGAGTACCATGTCCACATTGGCTCACTAGCCATCCATCACACCAACCTCTGCTGCCTGACAGTTTTCTCTATGCAAGGACAGAATTCAATATTAATTTATAAGCCCTTAGGCAGGGGCTGGCAACTGTGGCCTTCCAAATGTTACTAGGCTACAACTCCCATAAGATTTAGCTAGCATAGCTAATGGCAAATGGTCTTAGGAAATTCTTTCTGTCACATTCGCAAGGCTAGAGCTGCCCACTCCTGTCCTATGGGAATAAGGCTCTCTTTTCATTATACTGTCTCACAAACAACAATATACATTGATGGTAGTTCTGTACATATGATGTGTCATTTTTCTTTCCCATGGAATAGTCGAAAAATATATATAGGCATTCTATGTACATTTTATTCCCATTCTTCAGTCTGGTGTAAGTGTTGGATCTAATGTAAAGTGAAATGATGCTAGTATAAAGCATCATCCCCCTGGATGATGCTTTGGTTTACTAGTAAACAGTGTTCATACAGAACGGCATCTGTTCTTTTTATTGTGTAAAATGTGTGTGCATTTGATGTGGTATTCTTTTTTCTTGATAAGTCTCATTATTGCTGAAGACCAAAATAATTTATCAAAAAGACTCATATATTATTTAAGGGCATGTGAGTTTTCAGCAGCTGTTAGTTCTACAATACTATACCCTTTTCATTTTCTGTGGGAGTTTTTAGTGTGTATGTGTGTGAGTGAGGTAAAATACTTTTGTTTCAAGCCAACAGCCATTAATTTAGCTTTGTCTTTCACTTTTTAATTTCACCAGAAAAACTATACTTACTAGCTTTATATGTTAATTATTTTTGACAAAGTGTATACAGTCAAGATGAACTGTAATACAGTCATAACATTAAAACAATACATTATGGTATGTTTAATTTAATTACATGGAGGGTGGCTTTTGGTTTTGCCCATTGCATATGTATTAAAGACATTTGATGAGAGATAATTTATGTAGATCTCACAGTTTTGAAAAAGTCACTGAGCACACTGTTATAGTCTAGAAGACCACGAAGGAAACCACAAAGGCAAGAATAGTGACAGAAAGGCTTCCAAAGCTTTTCAACAAAGAAAATCGATGAAGTGTTCTGGTTATCAGTATGTCTGGTGGAGAAAACATAAACACCATTTCATTGCATTTATGATAAGAATTTACTAAAATTTATGATTTTTCATAAATAAAAATAACTTTATTTTTTTTTTTAAGGTAGATAAACAAAATCCAGGGCCAGGTCTTTGGCTATTAAATCTTTGACATTTTGCTTTGAATTCCTATCCACTGAACCTTTAGGATATTTATTTTAGGCCTATTTCCATTTCTTGAGAGACTCTTAATCTTTAGCAACTAAACAGCATTCAACATGGCTTGTCCCAATGCTGGGAATAGTTGTATCTATTCAGTTTGAACAGTAGAAATGGGAAGAATTTGATTTCTGTTTGGTTTTGAAGAATTTACTAAAAATTCTACATTTATTCTTATTCAAGATGAAAAGAAGGGTTTTAAAAAATCAAACAGATTGATTTCCCCATACTTAAACATCACCAAAAGTGTGGATTCCTGGCACAATAACAAGAAAAGTAGAAATACTCTGGTACCCTCCATACATTGTTGACTTATGCTCCCATTATTCCCTGTTTTAGTCATGCAGATTGGGAGAGGTAGCCCAAACCATCAGGAGAATACCAGACTGCCTACTTCTACAGTAGAACATGGAGGCATTGGAACAAGCATCACATACGCAATAGATGGAGGTTCTATAGGAAATGTTGACACACACTAAGTACACAAGGCTTCCATTATATGTGCTTAGACATATGTGCATGATTAACCTATAGAAGTTATCTTTAGAGGTTCAGAGCTACAGCAATATTCCCCATCTGGAAAAGTCTTCATGAGATGGAGAAATCATGGCTCCCAATGACAACTCATTCTCAAAACACCAGAGGAGGGGCCCAGAAGCTGGCTGCCACAAAGTGCCAGGGAGAAAAGGGGCCTGAAGCTCTAAGATGTCTGAACACCATTAAGATCAAGTCTAACACTCTGACAGAAGACACCTTGGGAGTAATCTGTCATCGGGATCTATAGGTGTGTGAGGGAGTTTACAATGTAACATTTTATATAAATACTCCTATCTACCAGCAGACCATGAAGAAAACAACACATCATTTTTGCCTACTTTGTTCCCTACTCTCAGTATTCCTTGGATTCCCCTTTGGCTGATATCACACCAACCTGACCTTGGCATCCTCCTCTTTTAACTTCTCCTTTTTCTGGTTGATGACCTGCTCGGACTCTGCTCTGTTATCAACTCTCAGCTTGTGTTTTGGCTACTTCTTTTACCTTCTCAATTGAACTAATCTGTTTAGGCTGACTCCAGATAATGATCCCAACTTCCTCTTTTGACAACCCTTTGGAGCCATCTATTTGCATAGCATACTCCTCAGTTCTGTGGGGCACTAACAGCCATGGAGCAGAACAAAACTGATGCAGTATCCTTTTTTCCACCACTTGCTTTGAGGCAAAAGGCTCAAAAAGAATGCCGGTGTCCCATATCACATTGCACACATGGTGAGCAAATAGTCAGTGTATATGCACCTGCAGCTCCACCATGTATAGGTGAAACAAATTGTTGCTGTAGGTTTTTCCAAGACTGTCATATTTTACTCATTAAGCACAAATGAACATGTGAAGTTAAATAATAAAAGACAATTGTGCAACCTATTGTATTGGCTGCCCTTTGGTTATAAGCTTATCATAAGACAATCAATATAAACAGGCGGGATAGTGGGTCACAAGCCTAAGAAGGCCAAAATAAATAAAGAACTAATAATAAAACAGATTGTGGACTAAAAGAAGTAACAGTTACAATATTGTAGAAGAAAGGCAGTGGAATGCAGAGTAAAATAGTTTTGAAATAAGAAAGAGGCAAGTAATAGGCAGAGCGTTGCAATCACAGGAAAAATTCAGGCCGTATGCGTATAAGAGAATTCCTCAAAATTCCCAGAATGCCCTCATTGTTT
Source organism: Gambelia wislizenii (assembly GCA_030847615.1). NCBI lineage: Eukaryota > Metazoa > Chordata > Lepidosauria > Squamata > Crotaphytidae > Gambelia > Gambelia wislizenii. The sequence goes on along the minus strand of JAUMIR010000003.1, from coordinate 187,385,979 downwards.
TCCTTGATTGTTTTAAAGATACATGTAGGACATCTGATGACCAAAGTTCTCTGAGATCTGTAGAAATAACTTTTTTAAAAAATATGTATATATAAACAAAAATAAATATAAATATATTTTTCAGTCATAGATAGCTGAAACCATGGATATTGGTTCTGCAGATACAAGGTGGGGGACAAGAGGTTGGGAGACCAATATAATAAAAGCTAGATTAAACCAGCAGCACAGAGTGAACAGTACAGATTGCCCTCCATATCTGCGGAACTGCCATATTTTCCGGTGTATGAGATGACTGGGCGTATAAGACAACCCCCAACTTTACCAGTTGAAATACAGAGTTTGGGATATACTCGCCATATAAGACTACCCCTGTCCAGCCAGCCACCCCATCTTGGCTTCAGGAAGCAGGGGAGGATGGCTGGCAAGCCTCCCCCTGTCCAGCCAGCCACCCCTTTGCCCTTCCCGAAGCTGTGATGGAAGCAAAGGGAGCAAAGACCCAGGAGAACGGGGGTGTGTGTGAGGCAAAGTGTCTAAAATTGTCCCTCTCCTCAGCCTTCGCTTCCTTTGGGGAGAAAGTGAAGGCTGAGGAGAGGGGCAATTTTAGGGGTTTGCCTCACTCACCACCACTCTCCCGGGCCTTCGCTCCCTTTGCAAAGGGAGCAAATGCTGAGGAGAGGGGCAATTTTAGATGCTTTGCCTCACCCCCTACATATTCTATTGGTTCTTCACTCCCTTTGCAAAGGGAGCAAAGGCCCAGGAGAGTGGTGGTGGGTGAGGCAAATTCCTAAAATCATCCCTCTACTCAGCCTTTGCTTCCTCCCCAAAGGGAGTGAACGCTAAGGAGAGGGGTGATTTTAGATGCTTTGCCTCACCCCCCTGCATTCTCCTTGGGCTTTGCTCCCTTTGCAAAGGGAGTGAAGGCCCAGAAGAGCGGCAGTGGGTGAGATAAACCCCTAAAATTGCCCCTGTCCTTGGCCTTTGCTTCCTCCCCAAAGCAAGTGAAGGCTGGGGAGAGGGGTGATTTTAGATGCTTTGCTTCACCCCCCATTTTCTCCTGGGTCTTTGCTCCTATTGTGAAGAGAGCAAGGCCCAGGAGAGTGGTGGTGGGTGAGGCAAACCCCTAAAATCGCCCCTCTCCTCAGCCTTTGTTTCCTCCCCAAAGGGAGCGAATGCAGAGGAGAGATCTGATTTTAGATGCTTTGCCTCATCTCCCCCAGTGTTCTCCTGGATCTGTGCTCCCATTGCGAAGGGAGCAAAGGCCCAGGAGAGTGGCGGTGGGTGAGGCAAATCCCTAAAATCACCCCTCTCCTTGGCCTTCGCTTCCTCTGCAAAGGGAGTAAATGCCAAGGAGAGGGGTGATTTTAGACACTTTGCCTCCCCCCCATTCTCCTGGGTTTTTGCTCCTTTTGCAAAGGGAGCGAAGGCCCAGGAGAGCAGCAGTGGGTGAGTCGACCCCCTGAAATTGCCTCTCTCCTTGGCCTTTTCTTCCTCCCCAAAGGGAGTGAAGGCCAGGGAGAGAGGCAATTTTAGATGCTTTGCCTCACCCCCCATGTTCTCCTGGGTCTTCGCTCCCTTTGTGAAGAGAGCGAAGGCCCAGGAGAGTGGCAGTGGGTGAGGCAAACCCCTAAAATCACCCATCTACTCGGCCTTCACTTCCTCCCCAAAGGGAGCGAAGGCCAAGGAGAGGGGCAATTTTAGATGTTTTGCCTCACCCCCCAGCGTTCTCGTTGGTCTTCGCTCCCTCTGCGAAGGGAGCAAAGGCCCAGGAGAGCAGCAGTGGATGAGGCAAACCCATAAAATTTCCCCTCTCCTCAGTGTTCGCTTCCTCCCCAAAGGGAGCAAAGGCTGAGTAGAGGGGTGATTTTTGATGCTTTGCCTCACCCCCCCCCCATTCCCCTGGGTCTTCGCTCCCTTTGCTCCCACTGGCTGGAAGGGGGAGGCTTGCATTGGGGAAGTACAGGAGGTGGCTGGCAAGCCTCCCCCCACCCAGCCAGCCACCCCTCCACGCTTTCCTAACCTGCGATGGGGCTTGGGATTTTCAGCACTCACCCTATAAGATGATACCCAGTGTATAAGATGACCACTGAATTTTTAAAAGATTTTCCTGGTTTAAAAAGGCATCTTATACGCTGGAAAATATGGTAATATCTATAGTTTCAGTTATCCATGACTGAAAAAAATAGGGACACATACAATAGAGTTGTGCTGGAAAATGCCTAGAGAGGTGTCCTCTCTAGGAATTGTAGGTCCTCCAACACAACTCTATGTTATGTTTGTACCAGAAGTCCTTTATTTTAATAGGGTTTGCTGTCATCTGTAGTTTCACATATAAATGGTGAGTCCAGATACAGGGTGGTGGTGGTGACCTGTACTAAAACTGAACAAAATCAGAAACAGTGATACAACAGAAGACTTTTATATTATGAAAATACTCATAACAGGTCTTAAAATGCTGGAGAGATTAAAAGTTCTTCACCTGATGCTGAAAGGACCATAATGCAGATGTCAGGTGAGAATCTCTGGGAAAGGCATTCCACAGAATTATATCAAGCACAAATGTGCTGGGGGGAGGGCTATACTGCAAAAGTAAATTACAATTCAGTTGGCAGGTAGGTAAACTGATACTTAAACAGACTTTTATTCTTTGCTGCCTTTATGGATCAATATCAAAAACACATATTAAGACCAAATATTGTTAAAATATTTAGACAATAGATATACTTCCTGCTAAGAGTAGACATAATTTAATGTATTTTGCCACTGTAACTTCTAACATAAAATGTCCATGCATATAGTTTTATAAACTAATTATAGGTTGTGAGAGGAAAAAATTAAGTAATGTCTCCTTTGTGAGGGGGATGTGTTCAAGGTGGTAGCATTTTTCCCAATGCTGTCAAAATAAGGTCAAGGCTTTGGCTGTTGTTGGAAAATTGGGGAAAAAATATGTTACTGATCCCTTCAATGATGCCTCCCTCATCACATATACAAACAGAAATGGGGAAAGCAAGAACATGACCTGAGGTCTTGTCAGAGTGAAAGGCCATGCCTCAGGCCTCGTCAAAAGTAGGTCATTGTCTCATGCTTTCATTAAAGCCTGAGGTTTGCAGTTCCATTGTTAAAAAAATATAATTCTGCAGCTCTAGAACTTGTTTGATATAGAAAACAGTACTGAATGGAGAAAAATATGTTGCACAACACTATGTGCTTTATCAGACACATAAAATACAGTGCCATAACGAAGCCACATAACTATGAAAGGGCACACATATCAGATGACATTACCCTTTCGTGGTTATGTCCCCACCAAAACCCATTGTTTTTTATTGATGGCTGAAGACAGCATTGTCAATAGATTCCCCATGGTGCTTTTGTGTCGGCATTGCCAGCGTGTGAAACCTCACACCATTGTACTCATGTCAATGCAGCGTCAATGGCCAGTCCACCATGAACACTTCCGAGTGAAATCGTGACAGCCAGATAAGGGACACACTTTTTATGACCCTGCCTGGGTTACTTGGGACCATTAAGTGTGTGTATGTGCTTTTAAAAACTTTTTCTGTCTTATTTTGTTTGTTTACTTTCCTGCACAATGAAGTCTTGCAATAACCCACAGGATTTCAAAGGAGGAAGTGAAAGAGGGCTTTTCATAGCTCAAGGAAGCCTTTGCTGGGATTAGAGGTAAGTGTGGTGGGGGCGTTCTTTTGCTGGCATAAAAATGGATTTTTTACGCCAGCAAAAGAATGCTTTCAAGGGGCTTGTCTGATAAAGTCCTATGTTACCATAGCTGCCAAATTTCACCTGTACAGAAATTTTAAACAGTGGTGTAGCTAGAGCTTTTGCTGCCTGGGGTGGTCCCTGAGTTTGCTGCCCCTCTCAATACACAGCAAAAATACTACTAAAAGTCAAAACTATGTACAGGGAAATAAATTAAATAAGGACTATCAGGGATAAATAAATCCCTTTTAAAATGTTAGTTTGTGTAGTCTGCACACCTAAAAATATGATACTCTAACTCACCTCATGAAAACAAAGATCAATGTTAAAAAAAAAAAAAACCCACAAAGCTATTAGACGCACTTAACAAGATGAAATTATAATAATCTAAGGCTTATTCACTGTTATCACTTGTCAGACTAGCGGATGTTTTTGCCGCAGCTCCCTGATCCAGTGTAAATTCTACAAAGACACAGCAGTATGAAAGATTTGTTTAAATCATTGAAAAATAAAATTGTGTCTCACGTGAAAAGTGCCCCCCCCCGCCAAAAAAAAAAAAAAAGTGCTGTCCAGGGCAGACCACCTCCTCCACTCCCCTAGCTACACTACTGATTGTGTGGGCATTTTGAAGATTCCTTGGCATGTGAAATATCTGAGGAATTTTGGGGAACTAAACTGATTTTTAAAAATAGATATATCATTGAATACCAAAGTCAGGATCCATACCATATTATTTCCATTTTCTATGTACAGTTGTGATATCCAGACAGCTGACAGGAAGAGACTCAACATATTTGAAATGCTGTGCTAGAAGAGGGTTGTATGGATACCATGGACTGCCAAAATGACTAATAAATGGATCCTAGAGCAAATGAACTTTTCCTAGAAGCCAAGCTGACTAAATTGAGACTGTTGTACTTTACACATAGCATGAGATGAAATTACTCATTACAAGAAATTTTAATGCTAGCTAAAGTGGAAGGTAGGTGGAAAGAAAGATTCTTTGCAGTTGGAAGACACAGCCCTGAGTTTTCAGGACATGAACAGAGCTGTTAACTTCAGGATGTCTATAATGTTTCTGATACATACAGTCATCATGAGTCAAAGCCAAGTTGATAATCATGCATGTGAAAGAGATCAAGGAGTTTTAGTGGACCACAAGTTAAACAAGATTCAGCAGTGTGATGCGGCAGCCAGAAAAGCCAATGCAGTTCTAGGCTGCATTAATAGGAGTATAGTGTCTAGATCGAGGGACATAATAGTGCCACTGTATTCTGCTTTGGTCAGACTCACCTTGAATACTGCATCCAGTTCTGGGCACCACAATTCAAGAAGGATGTTGACAAGCTGGAGCATGTCCAGAGCAGGGAGACCGAAATGGTGAAAGGTCTGGGAGCCATGCCCCATGAGGAGTGGCTTAGGGAGCTGGGCATGTTTAGCTTGGAAAAGAGAAGGTTAAGAGGGAACATGATAGCTATGTTTAAATATTTGAAGGGATGTCACATTGAGGATGGAGCAAGCTTGTTTTCTGCTGCTCCAGAAACTAGGACATAGAGCAATGGATTCAAACCTCAGGAAAAGAGATTCCATCTAAACATTAGGAAGAACTTACTGATGGTAAGAGCTGTTTGACAGTGGAATGCACTTGCCTCAGAGTATGGTGGAGTCTCCTTCTTTAGAGGTTTTTAAAAGAGCCTGGGTGGACATCTGTTGGAAGTGTTTTGATTGTGTGTTCCTCCATGGCAGGGGGATGGACTGGATGACCCTTGTGGTCTCTTTCCAGCTCTATGATTTTATGATTATATAATTCCAACTTGATGGCAAATAACAACAAGAAGACGAGTTTTGATCAGATTTCTGTCATTACCCAAAGGGGTCTGAATATTCCCAGGTTGGCAAATTTTACTTTAAGGGAGATAATATGGATTTTGAAGCTCTTCCTTGAAGCTTAATTTTGAGTAGAATGCTACTGAAAGCACAATCATATACACAGAGGGAGACTCAATTCATATGTGCTAATTTCTGGATACAGATGAAATGTAATAAATAATTGCTATATTTACTGTATAATGTACATTCAGTACATACTAACATAGTGGAAAAACAGTGACAAAAAGATCTGTTTTCCTGCTCTTTGTGCTGTCCAGATATTAACTATTGATCAGATGGCCATACTAACCTTGTGGAGAGCAAGCATATTTTTTTCAAAGACTAGTGAAGATTCCCATAGAAGTACTGACATCTCTATGCTAAGTACAAATAAAGCTGCATCCTCATTTGTGAATTGTGGAATACTTGAATTTGTCAATTTTCACTCATAGGCCCTGCTGAGTTTCAAATAACCAACACCTTTAGTTACAGCCTTATACAAATAAACAACTGTTAATTAATTCTCAGCCTGGCTGAGAAGCAAATAAGCATGTCAAAAGTGATGCCGTGGTAAAATTACTAAATTCCTTTCAATATTGGTCCCATAAGACTCGTGGTATATGGAACAAACAATGGAGGAAAGAAAACCTCAGACAGACAAATACTGAGAGAATACAGTCTAGCTGTTATCTTGAATTAAAATTACCAGTTGTTTACTGCACTGTAGAGATCTTAAAGTTTTTTTTTCCCTTCCAGTACACTTGAACTCTAATATGACACAGTGAAGAAATACACATGTCCGTTAGGCTTCTAAATTTAAATACTGCATAAAGACTATTAATGACTTGTTTTTTGTAACAAATAAAATATAGAAACAATAGAAGTCTTTTCCTTGCATTCAGTGATGATGATGATGCTGGTGGTGGTGGTGATTTGATTCAATTCCAAATGTTGATATGCCCTATTCAGCAATTTAGCTATTCTGATTTTGTGTACATGTGCACACACAGAGATGAGGGGTGAAAATGGTACCCTCATCTCCATTCCTCCATCACCTTGTCACTTGTTCTGAATATTGAGGAGTAAATTCAGCAAAGGGGATCCTCTCCTATCCAAGGAAGCATCTGCTAGGAATGTTAAAAATATTCACAAATGATCTCTTTGATGAGAAATAGTGTCTCAAAACAGTCTGTTTTGGATAGTGTTGCATTTTTTTCTTGAAGCAACAAGTTGCATTTTGGGAAATCATATGGAAACAGACCAGAACTTATATGCTTAGGAGATTTTTCACACATCGAAAATATCCCCTGGAGAAATTGGGACAGAAATATTTCTGTCCCGGAAGCAGTGCCGCGGTTCGCGCGCCCATTTCCCTCTCCCGATATGCCAACGTCCTCACGCTGTGTTTTTTCTTCCCTCTTCCATAATATTGAGTATGGCAGTTCAGTTTTAACTGGACCATTTTAAAGAGCTTTTTATCTTTTTAATTGCATTTTATTCTTGTAATTTGAGGTGTGAATTGTTTTAATACTATAAATAGTTTAATCCTAACATTCATTTTTGTATGTTTTAATTGTATTGTTCCTTTAAATTATAAGCTGCTTTGAGTCTCATTTTTTTGGGGGGGGGAGGGGAATGGGGTACTTATTATTACTTTCCCACCAACCATGCAAAATACAGTTCAATTATATATATATATATATATATATATGTGTGTGTGTGTGTGTGTGTATATATATATATATATATATAATTATTACTAGGAAGCAAGACCCAGTGCAACAGTTTCCTGATCCATAAAGTACAGTTAAGTTCTATGTAACAGCTTCTCTCACTGCAAATGCAGCTAAATTTCATGCAACAGCTAAATTTCATGCAACAGTTTCCTGGGTTGCAAAGCAGAGCTCGGTTCTATGCAAAAGCTTTCAGACTTTAAATAGCCCTTTATTTCCATTCATTGATCAGTTATAATGGAAAAATATGGTGTGCTTGATGTGGAATCCACATGCACCACATCTGGACTGTAAGTCACAGGCTCCTTATTCCTAATTTAGAAAAGAAGATGACACATTTTAGGTTTGCATACTGAACACAATGGAAAAGGCAAGCAGCAGAATTTAATCCATAAAGCAGAAGGTATAGTGCCAAAACTGCATATTTGCATAAAATAAACTAGCTAGCTTCTGAATCTTGACTTCCGGTTGGCCTGAGCTATCTCCTTGGTCAGGAAAGTCTATCAAGACAGTTCCTGTATGTAATAGGTAAAAATACCTTGAGAGTACTTATTAAATCTCAGTTTGTACAGGTGTATGGATCAGAGCATTCCTAGATTAGTTTTAATATAATGGGAGATACATATGGAAGAGGTTTTCCACCAGTCATGCAGAGATAAATATTTGATCCAAAGGATAATATTATAATATTATAATCATAGGTATTGACTACATGAATATGCAGTGAAGCACTACAGTTATTTATTTAGATACAAAAACTATCTATTCAAATATTTTGAAGGAGAATTTTCACCCACTGTTGCATCTGTGTCATTCATACTTGCAAACTAAGGAAAATTGCCTTGAGTTAATCAATTTGCATGAGCAATCCATTTTTGCATGAGCATTCAAATTTCCTGATTCAATTGATGGCTCATTAATGCCCCTTTTAAAGCAGAGGTGCTCACTAGGGACAACAGAGTATCACAAATTTATTCCCGCAGGTGAACAGGAAATAAATGTAGTCTAAAGAAAATATATCATATGAAATGTGTATAGCTGAGTACACAAAGAAGCATGATAAATCTACAGGCTTCTCTCCAAACAGTTTGTATTCACCATGTTCCAATTATAACTTCAAATGTTGAATACATTTACAATATAGTATATGCAAAAATTGTTTCCTTTTTATTGACTAAAACTTAAAACCAGTTAACAACTTTTTTTTTAAAAAAGTGCAAGAAACATGAAGAGAGAACCTCATTCTTGGGAATATAATTTAGACAACTTATAACTTTATTATTTACAGGTATAGACAGGTTCGATGAGCATGTGAAAAAAAATCTGTGATGCCCAATCTCTTTCTCTGTCCAGGTGATGTTTAGATTAAATACTTACTTCTACAGGTGTTATCTGCAGGGAAGGAAAAATGACTTCTGAACATCTAATAGAGTGCTCAGCAAAATAGTGGATACATTCTGTATACCTGAAGGTCAGTGGTCAAGAAAGAAACTGTGTGAGATATATAAATAAGGTGTTTTGTGAGATTTCCTTTGTGGAAATCCTTCAGTGAGTGGGTTGGGAGTCTATGATGGCAGTTGCCAGGTTCTTTTTTTCTTTCTGCAAAGAGGATTAAGGTAGCGACAGCTGAAGGGGCAGGCTAGTCGGGATCATATATTTACAGCAAACGTTAGCAATCTTATAGCTCTTGACCATCTCAGATGAGTTTCACCAAATTACAAACCCCTGTATCTCTATTCCTGCTTTTCCAATACACAATGAATGCTGACAAACATACAACTGCCTGTCAATATTAATATTAATCAGTATATTTTTATATAGTGACATACAGCCAGTGTGGTGTAATGGTTTGAGGGTTGGACTAAGACTCTGGAGACCAGGGTTTGGATCCCTGCTCAGCCATGGAAACCTTCTGGGTGACTTTGGGCAAGTCACACTCTCAGTGTCAGTCAAAGGCAAAGGCAAACTCCCACTGAACAAGTCTTGCCAAGAAAACCTCATCATAGGTTCACCCCAGGGAAAAAACTGGTAGGTGCACAACAAAAAACAAAGCAGAGGCTTCCAATGAGATTGTTAGCATTCACATATAAATTCACCAAACTTTGTACACTTATTATATGATGTGTACTTCCTCATTATGACACTTCAATAACAAATAAACACAATAATTATACCTGTAGTTTGTCACTTTCAGCATTATCTGTATCTTTTATGCAAATGAATAGCCAGTACTTATAGGGAGAAAGTGAGAAGCACTAATACCCAGAATGAAATCAGGCTTGCTAGAAAGATTTAAATAAATAAATAAATAAATAAATAACAACAGCAGCAGCAGCAGGAGGAGGAGGATTTTGCTGTGTTTGGAGCAAGAGAAAGAACAAGGAATTATACATTGGCAGCAAATATAACATTAGGGCCTCTGTGTGAACAAGATGCTAACATGAGACAGTGAGAGGGAGGAACAGCTCAACACCTTTGCCTCAGTCTTCTCCCAAAAGGAAAACAATGCTCTACCAAGTGAAAATAGACCAAATGATGCAGCAAGATGACTGCAGCCTAGAATAGGAAAACAAGTAATACAGGAATACCCAGCTAATCTATGTAAATTTAAGTCTTCTGGGCCAAATGAGCTTCATCAAAAGGTATTAAAATAATTTTCAGATGCAGTCTCAGAATGACTGCCAACAATTGTTGAGAATTATTGGAGCACAGGAGAGGTTTCAGCAGACTAGAGGAGAGTGATTGTTGTCCCCGTATTCAAAATAGGAAGGGGAAGAGGACCTGAACAATTACCAACTAGTCAACTTGATGCCAATGTCAGAAGAAGTACTAGTATACTTAGAAAGGTGGTTACTAAGAGCCAGCATGGGTAAATGTGCTAGACAATGCTATTGTTAGGTGGATTTGTAAGTGGCTGATGGGCCAAACCCAAAGAGTGTTTTTTTCCCCCCCACTTCATCCTGGAGAGAAGAGGCTGGCAGTGTTGCACAGAGTTCTGTCCTAGGCCTGGTGTTGTTCATCATCTTTATGAAAACTTGGATGATGAAACAGAGGGCATATTTATCAAATTTACACATGACACCAAATTAGGAGGGGTAAGCAATGCCTCAGATAATAGAATCAGGATTCCAAATTAGCTTAACAGATTAGTGAACTAGGCCAAGAGCAACAACATTAATTTCAACAGGAATATATGTGAGATACTACATCTAGGCAGGAAAAACAAAATGTATTTGATGACCAATCAGGAAATAATGAGCCAGATGCAGAGATGGGTTTAAATAGGGTCACATTATTTGACCTACAACTTAATTAAAGCATTGAACCTGGGACAAAGCCTAGGAGGGGGAAGCTACTTGATGTGGTTCTGGCTGAGACCAGGTGTCAACTTGTGACCACCTCCTCAGCCACCCATGGGCTTTACAACCAACACTGAGGGCAATCCAGCATTATTGGGTTGTTCACCCTGGCTGGTCTTATCTGGGAGACAAAATGAGACACTCCCTTCCAGGTCCCATGACCCTAGAAGAGAAAGCAAACTCCCCAGGTTAGTGCCAAGGGCAGGTTCTTTCACAACTCCTCAGGTCCCAGGACCCAAAGAGGCCATTCCAGGGCCCTGCCCTTCACCACAATGGAGCAACAACTGATATTTAGCCTCTCAATACCTGCCAATGACATCCTATTTAAAGATACCACCCTTAGCTAATTATCCTGGTTCTTGCAGATACAATATGGAGTAGTAAAAAACAAAACAAAAACACTGTTATAAAACAAAAAGGGGAGGAATTCCTCCCCTGCCCCAAAGCAACCAGTGAAACTCACACTGCACTGCTGGTGGGAGGGTGGACTGTGTGAAGATCTGAAGAAGAACTGGAAGGGGAAGGGCAATGTCTTAAATACTCCAGCTCACCCCCTACCAGTTCAGGCTGGCACTGAATGCCACACCTCCAACAACACTCTGACCTCAATTCCTTGAGGCCATCAAAATGCTCCACCTCTGGCAATATCATACTGATGTGTCTACAAGATAACACAAAATAAAGGGTGGGAGATACCTATCTTAAAAGGATGTACTGTCACATACCCTGACAGCCCCCATCTTGGAATATTAAATAATTGGAGATATTTAATAATTTGGCTAAGGTGGCCATCCACGTGGTTACAGGTGAGCCAGGAAACCTGTAACACCAAGGTGGGATTCATGCAAAACCTATGGAAGGGCCTATGCAAATCCCCCAAAACAAACACTTCTGAGTGAGACTCAACACCTGGAGATAGGTCAGTCACTAATCCACTCAGTGACTTCAGGAAAACTTATTGTTTCTAAAACAGGATTTTTATAATTGCTTGATTACAGCATGAATGGGCAGTCCTGTTTTTCCCCTCCCCTTTCCTAGTGAGAACACATAATTTAACTTCTAGGGGAGAATGTGAAGAGGACCTAGAGAGCCGGCCTCTTTTAATCAACTCTTGCCATTTCTTGGTACCTTTTAATGTTTAAGTGTTTATTTATACATATCTTTGGTTATTTATTTGTTGTTAGTGTTTTAGAGTGAAGTCTCACATCTTCTCATGAGAACACACCAATGTCACCAATGCAAAATCCAGGAAGTAAGAGAATTTTTTCTTTCTTTAAGGCACATGTGCCAGCCAGCAGGACGCATTAGTACTGTGTCATTAGAAGGCAATGTGAAGATAAGTGTTACTATAGCAGGAGCAGAAATCCCTTTCTTAAACCACTAGTGGTGGTCATGCCATAATTCTGTGGCAGTAGCATTGAGTGATTATAGTGATCTGTGATAATTACTGTAATCATGCCACTATGAATTAGAACATATGAATTTCCATGTCAAGGAAAAATGGATATTGTAGTGCCAATTGTTTTAATAGGCCTTGTGGATGAATTTTCAATCTGGGCAAACTCAGGTCTGGTTTGGCCTGTTTTCAATACAGGTCTAGCTATGGCATTGCCAGAGGTCAGACAGAATGTAAACAATTCATTATGCCTGAGAAAAGTTTTTCAGGCAGCTGTCTTATCTCAATTTGTCCCACGGCCAGCTTGTGAAGGTTTCCTATCTTATGGTTTAGCTGAGCGCTAATCAGTTCTCACAGTGTGAAAAGAAAAAAGAAATGGCTTGCTTGTATATTCTGCCTGTGAATATACTGTCTTTGCTTTCTAGCTAGAGGCTGCATTTTTCCATGTAGTCAGAATGCAGTTTTTTGTAGTGAACCAGAACTTTAAAATAAAACTGGAAAAGATTATTTTTCACCTGTCTCCATGTTTTACACACCTGGGTATGCAGAAGGGCATCTATTCCTCATGCTTCTGCTATTCTGCTGTTGTTCCCTCTGGGCATGTACAAACTGCAGAGATTATGCTGAGTATCCTGACAGGTTGACAGGACATATCATGAAGCCCAGACTGGACATGAGATTGTCCAGGATGCCCTTTTTGCTGTCTAGGTGTGTTGCCTGATTTTGGATTGAATTTTGGAGATGTCTTTGGGATTTCTGTCTATACCTGGCAAGTCTGAAGGAGCAGACCATCAATCCTGGATGCTGGAGGTGCCTGAAAGCTGCTGAAGGAGCTGTCTGATGGTCCTAGCTGGTAAACTAACCTGTTAAGGAATTTACCCAGCTGAGAGGGGCTTGATTGTTCAAAGTTGCAGCCATGGCAGTCAGTCAGGGGAATCAGCCTTTTGAGAGATTAAATGACAGGAATTATCATACTTGGGCTATGAAGATGGAAGCCTATCTGCACCAGCAGTTGATTTGTGCCTCCATTGCAACAACTCCAGGGCCCTCTGCTTCGGCTGAAGATAGACGGGCTGAAGAAAAGGCCAAGGCTTCAATCATTTTGGGGTTGGAGGACAGCCAACTGATGTATGTGAGATTGTGTGCTTCAGCTCAGCAATGCTGGTGAACTTTGAAACAGGTTTATGTCCATGAATCTGCCGGCTCCCAGATTATGCTGATGCGTAAACTGTACATGACAAGGCTGCAGCCTGGAGGGGATGTAGCAGCACATGTAGCCCTGATGCGTGATCTGTTTGACAGACTACATGAAGTGAGTGTGGATTTTCTTGAGCAAGGTAAATATGTCCTGTTATCATCCCTTGATCAGACTTTTGACAGACTAGTTCATAGTTTGGAAAGTATTCCAGCTGGAGACCTGACCATGAACTATATTACTGGCTGTTTGCTGGAAGAGCAGAAGAAATGGCTTGAGTGCCGGCAGGATTTACAGCCAACAAAGTCCAAGGCTATTTCCACAAACAGCTCTACAGCTGGATCTAAGGAGTACAGTGAGAGAGAAGGACCTACTTTTGCTGTGAAAGCTAAGAACTGCTTGAGCTGTGGTGAGAAGGGACATATTTCCAAGGACTGTAAAGTTAAAACAAAGAAGAAAAAGCAAGATGGTAAGCCCAGCCAGAAAATATCTGGCACCAGCATGACTGTTTATGCTGTTGTCTTACAGGCAACAAAAGGGCAAGTAAAAAGGCTGTTAGCCTGGGCCCTCAATAGCAGGTGTTCCAAGCACGTTTCCAACTCTAAAGACATTTTTGTGGACATTCAGATGACTAACCCTTGCAATGTAAGCTTAGCTGATGAGTCAAAGTCAAAATGTCTGGGTGAGGGTACTTGTCTTAAAAATGTAAAAAATGTCCAATTTTTTTCCTGATTTAAAGATGTGTTTGCTTTCTGTTGCAAAATTGATGCGGGAAGGCTGTGATGTATGATTTAAAGGAAACAGATGTTTTGTTTTGAAGGGTGATGCTATTTTGGCTGAACCTGTGTTTCACAATCAATTGTATTACATGTATGATACCAGCAGGCTCAAGTTCATTCTGTGATGGGAAATACCCCTATGCATGACAATTGTGTTCATTTGCTGCATATAAGGTTTGGACGTCCCAGTTACAAGGTCCTTAAACAGATGCCTGACATGGCTAATGAATTAAGAGTACAGGGGTGTGACAAATTTCTGGAATGTGGGGTTGTAAAGAGTCCAAAAGTAAGATCCTCCCTATTCCAAAATTCAGTGACATGAGGTCACAAAGAATTCTGGAATTGGTGTATGTGGATCTTGCTGGGCCTTTTCCTGAATCATTGGGAGGGGCCAGGTTTGCTTTGCTAATTGTGGATGATTACAGCCATTTCTCATTTTGTTTCCTACTCAAGCATAAGGATGAAACTTTTGAGGTTTTCAAACAAAGAGTTTCTTTCATTGAAAGGCATTTTTCTGAGAAGCTCTCTGCTCGACAGTCAGACAGGAGGATTTCTGTCCCATGAGTTCCAAAGCTGGCTAAAGCAGAAGGGAATTTTCCATAGGTTGATGGCCCCTGGAACTCCTGCTCACAATGGAGTTACAGAATGAAGGTTTGGCATTCTACAAACAATGAAAGATAGCCTGATGATTGATGCAAACATGGAAAAGAAATACTGTGGTGAGGCTATGTTGATGGCTAATTGTTTGTGTAACCTCATTCCAAGTTCTGTGGTGTCAAACACTCCATTTTTCATGATGTATGGCAAGAAGCCATCTATGAAGCACATTAGGATCTTTGGATACTATTTGCGGGTAAACTTTCCCAAGGCAGCCAGGAGGAAGGATGATCCCAAGGCTACAAGGCTGAGATCTCTGGGCTATGAGCAAGGCAGTAAAGCATGATGTTTTGCACTCCCAAATGGCAAAGTTCTGATTTCTAGAAAAGCTGAATTTGAGGAGCATGTGAATTGGAGCCATGTGTATTCTAACCCAGAAGTGCTTCTGCTTTTAAGCGAGGATGAGGCACAAGATGACCAGCAGCAAGAAGAAGCTGGGTCAGGTGCTAGCTCTTCCCCAAAACCTAAATGGAGGGCTCCAAAACAGGAGAGTTCTGACACAGAAAGTGAGTCTAAAAGTGATTCAGAAAGTAAACCTGAGCCTGTCATTCCCTGTCACACTCAACCCTAATGCCAACAATGAATATTGCCCTTTATGTTCCCACCTGATATATTCTGCAAGAACTTGGACCAAATCTTAAAGCTTCTTTCTTCTCTTAAGAATATATGTTAATCTTGAGTATCCCTCTTATTTCCAAACAGCCTTCTTAATTCTGAGGAGACCAAGACCTGTCACCTAGTGCCTGACTGATTTGATGGTTCCCTTGTGATCCAATGTATCATTGTACATTACACAAAACTTTCATTATAATTAATGAACCTATTTTACTAACAAAATAATTGGAGATGCAGTCCTCCAGGGTCTGTTTAGTATACACTCCAAAATACAAGTGGCTAGGGCTGTTGACACACTGCAGAAATAATGCAATTTGACACTACTTTAAATATCATGTCTCTATGGAATCCTGGGATTTGTAGTTTGTTATGCCACCAGAGCTCTCTGACAGAGAAGGCTAAATATCACACAAAACTTAAAATCCCAGAATTCCAAAGCATTGATCTATGACAGTTAAAGTGGTATCAAACTTGATTATTTCTGCAATGTGTTCTGCAATTATTTCTGCAATGCACATCTGCAATGTGAATTATTTCTGCATCTAGGGGCTTGTTTACACTTGTCAAATACCCCATCTGTTTGGATGTTGGCCCATTTTCTCCAGGTAATGGGGGGAGGGGAGCCCAGATCCACAGTCAGGATACGCAGGTGGGGAGCTAGCATATCCTGCCTGGTGTAGATGAGCCCTGGGTCATATAGTTTTGGTGTTATGGCAGAGACAGACATACTCACACTCTTTTTTATTATTATAGAAAGTACTAATGTTTCTTTTTAAACAATAAAAAAAAGAGTTTGAACTTCAGTTCTGAATATCTCTTAGTCTTTGTGTAGTCACTTTTAGCTTTCTCAACTTACCTTCAGTTTTAAGTATTCATTGATAAAAATCCTCCCTGTTATTTTTTCTGATCTCTCTGCCATAGCTTTGATAACTTTAGACGTGCTGCCTCCAGTGCTCTCAGTGCAAAGTCTACTTCTTCACAAGCACACTAGCTCCTGTATAAAATCCATCATCTCCCTTGGGGAGTCACTAGCAACCATGAACATGTCACATACTTTAAGAGGTCCCAGTGATTGGAAGTGGAGTGTGCTTTATTGATCTCTCCTACTGGGATTTCCCCAGCAATTCATTCCTGACTTAACAATCCTAGTGCTGGAACCATGGGCAGTGAAAAGCAACAGGAGATGAAATTCCTGATGAAATAAGGCAGACTAAAAGCATGTACCATCTTTCTTTGATTGGGGTCGTGATAATATGTAACATGGGTATGACTTTCTAAACACTAACTTTTCTTTATTGTTGTATTGCCTTTTATCTCTAAAAGTAGTTCAGCAAAATCCTCACTTAGCAATTTTAAGCTACCTTGATTTTAATCAATTGTTTGTTTTTATGCATGCTCTGTGATCTCTGCATTACAGGAAAAGAAGAAGACCCCAAATTTTAGAAGACCCAAAATATGTGGAATTTGTCAAGACTACACACACACTTTTTTCCTCATTAAAACTATTAGCAAATTGAAGGCTTTGAAGAGATGGTGGACTGATTAAGATTATCCACCCCAGGTGCTTTATTGATCAAGATTAATTTCTGATTATTCTTGGGGAGTTTCCTGTTATCAGGAAAGATGATGCTATCAAAGTTCTGCTTGATCTCTGGAATGGAGATATAGCCAGGGCAGGGGACTGAATGTTCCCTTTCACAGAGTGAAGCTAAGTGAGTCCTCTAGTTCACTAGGGAACTGGTGGCAATGAAACAAGTGGTACTAGAGCATTGATGACAGAAAACATTGAATGGGTCTGAACTATAAGAGCCATGGGTGAACTCTGAAGAAAAAATCACTTAGATCTGTTCTGACCGGCAGTGTCAGGGATGATGGGAGTTGTAGCTCTTCACCTCTGGCTCAAACTCACCACCTTTTTATGCAGCAGAGCCGACCAGCTTAGATCAGTGGTTAATGCTTTCCTCCAAAGCAGCAGAGTTTCAGAGAATAGGCTGAAGATCCTGACAAACTCTCCAAGCCTTCACACTCTTCTCCAGGTGTCTCCAAAACATCTCCAGGATTCACTCAGGCAACTCAGTAGTTTTATATAAAACCTACTTTATTCTTCTATATAAATATGCTATATGGTCAACAAATCACAATCTCTACACACTACTCCACAATATCTCCAAACTACTCCACCTCTACTCAACCACAATACATTGGCAAACATTGCAATTTTATAGCCATTGTTTATCACCCAGTGGGTGTGTACTTCCATTCTGATTGGTCCACGTAGTTCCACCCATACTTAAGACCAACCCATGTATTTCAACATTTCACCTTGTACACTTAATGATTCTCAGGTGTTTCCAATCTGCATTCAGTACCTCTGTCCTTGGCTCTCAGGCCTTCTAGATTACATTAGCAGTTTCACCTGTGTAGCCCCATAATTGCTCTTGCTTAGTCATTGTGACTTTCACATACATATTTTATTTCTTTCACTGTATGTCCCATGTTGCATTTTCCTTAACATGGATGATGTAGTTGATACAGTCCATTGGATATAACCTTGGCTCCTGTTTATCCCACATTATAAGATAAACAGAAATTTGTGCAGCCTGAGGATGTACATAGGATTCTTGGAGAGGTGAAAGCTACCACATGCATTGGAAAGATGAAAGCCACAATACACAAATTGCCACCTATGCTGTTCCCACATACATGTTCTTAAAAGCACATATACAAAGACCAGGGGCTGGTTTACACGGCAGGTTTTATTGCATTAAGTTGCACTTTAGTGCTTTCCCGCATCAGTGGTGGGTAGTTTACATGGTAATTGTTTACACAGCTATATTTTGTGGCTCTTTGATTTTTTCCGCTTTGAGGTTCACACAGCCAAAACTGCTGGGGGCATGGCCAAGCATTGGAGAGGGAAAGGAATGCCATAGGAATGTCTGCCCTGGCCTGAACTCCATGCTGAACAGCTTAGAAGGTTTTCTTCCTTGCTTGAAACAGCATTTTCTGCCAAATAGAGAGGGGGGGGGGAATAACAGCTTAGAGGCAGTCCCCCTCCCCCCCACTCCCTTTCCACAATTCAAAAGAAAGGTGTTCCTCCTTGCCGGGGAGAGAGAGAGAGAGAGAGAGAGAGAGAGAGAGAGAGAGAGAGAGAGAGAATAGCAATTCAGCTTGCTACAGCCCTTTGTGAAATTGTTTCTCTCCCTCCCCCATGCACAGGAAAAAAGTTGACGAACTGAGCTTTTACATACTTTCAAAACAGCAGAGAGGATGAGAAGGAATGCTCCCTGAATGAAAATAGTTGGGAATCCTTTTTGTTTGAAAACTGGCTTGCAAAATAGCAGACAGGATTTTTGCTACGTCTTTCCCTCCCTCTCTGCCCCTCTTTTAAGCCCACCCCTGCATCATCAACCAATCACAATGCAGCTCTGCTTTAACCTTTAGCAGAATGCTAGTTCACATTGCCAATAATGCACTACATTGCAAATATACCGGCAAAAATAGTGTCATGCCCTGGCACGCTATATTTGGGTGTTTTACCTTCCCCCCTTCTGAATGAGGCGATGCTGTGCTGCGATCCGTGGGAACTATGAGCTATCTTAGCGGTATATTTAGAGGAATATTTGCCCGTGTAAACGACCCCCAGGTGAGGGTGTGACAAATATCTCACTGCAGCAAACCAAAGTCCCATCTTGCCTGAAAGAAGCTGTAGTGAGGCTATTCCTGCAAAACAAACAAACAAACAAACACATAAAGAAAAACCCTTACCCAATCCCCACCAGGCTGGAGAATTAGCAATTAGTATCCAATATCTATTTCTTCGGCATTGGTGCTACAGTGTGTGATATCCTTCCAGCTCAAGAGGCTTCTGCATGAAATGTATTATCTAGACCGATTTCAGTTTCACTTCAGGACTGGCTGTGGGATGGAGACAGATTTTGTTGCCTTGCTGGATAACCTACAATGGGAACTGGACAGGGGTAACGTCTTCCTGTTTGTCTCCAGAGGCAAGTGAAGAGGCTATCTTTGAATCTAAAGAGAGGGCTAGAATGCTAAGGGCCTTTTTTTCTGCGTGGGAGAGTTTATTTTGAAGACAAAGTATCCTTTCACGTTACATAATTATAACACTGTAATTGCATGTTATCTGCCATGGCTGCACATTATGGAATCCTGTGATTTGCAACTTGGTGAGGAACTAGAGTTCTCGGTAACTGAGAATTCTAAATACCTTTCTCTAAACTGCAAATCCCAGGATTCCATAGGATGGAACCATGTCAGTTACTGTGGCATAAAGTGCTATGATTCTGTAATGTGAAAGAGGACAAGATCTGTGTTGCTACTTCTACAATGAGTGGACTGGTATATCTGTATACCCAGTTAATAAAAATGGCTAATGTTCTCAAAATGAATCACTGTAATCTTTGAGGAATGTTGTACCTGAGTATTCTGCAATGCTACGCAACAATATACACATTTTGTGTTGTAGTCATGTTGTCTCCACCACTATTGTGTCTTCACAATGTCAGCCAGATTTTTTTTTCCCTGAGTAGTTCAGAGCCTCCTGCATTCTGATGGAACCCCCAGTCCTATGCCGTTACATATTTGTCAGAAGCTTCAAAAATACTTATATTCACCATGCTCTGAATATCATTGTTAATGTGGATGAAGAACAGGAAGGGCTAAGGATATCATTTGGTTCAATTTTGTTGAACAGTGTCCAGTTTTTAAGGCTGATGAGGTGGACAAGGCACCATCCCAAGTCTGGCCAGCCATCAGCATGTTCAACCCCTGTCCTCAAGGCCTATTTTACCCTGGCTATGTCTTCTTTGGTAAATGAAAAATCAGACAGTCATGGCTGGAAAGAAATAGTGTTACAGGCACTTCTACAGAAACTGGATCTGGAAGATGTGAACAATGTGTCAGTTGAGGGTTAACAGTTCTTAACTGAACAACTGTTTTTCAACTGAAGAAACTGTTTTTCTTCATGAACAACTAAAGAGACTGTTTTTCTTCATGAACAACTGAAGAAACTCTTTTTCTTCATTTCTGCCTGGTCTCAGGTCTGGCTTTCCCTCTGGGACCATTTTCATGGGAGACAGATAAGGTGTGGAGCTGTCAATTCTAGACTTTTTACAGGCTTTTGATAACATATAAAATAATTTTCTATGAGATGAAGTGATATGTAAGCTGTTCTAAACTAGGATTATCTCCTATTAAAGTCCTTACCCACATGCCCTTCAGTACCTCACTATGTGAATAGATATAGTGATGTTCCCTCGACACCTTTCAGTTCACTTATGGCAATGCACTGTATGTTAGACTGACTTTGAAAATGGTCCCCAAAATTTAGTATGATTACAAACTACTATTTGGACCTGGGAACTATCAGTACCTGTACATCATACCACTGCTTTGAAATTCCCACTGCCTGTTTCATGGCCCTTCATGGCTTTGGATAAGGGGGTCTGAAAGAGGACCTAATCCTACCTATCTGGACCTACCTGGTATATCCCGAATGAGGTGTGTTGTGTGGCTGCAGGAAAGAGGGTTTTATTAGTGGTAGTACTATTTCTGTAAAATGCCCTTCCCAGACATCCTCTTCCAGTACATATATTGGTATAACATCAGTTCCCAAGAAAGACACTTGGTTGTTGCTGGTTTCACTTAAACCAGGCTTGCTGGTTTATAGTTGTATAAACTGTTGTATAGTTGCTATAACTTCTATTTTAACATTCCATTGTTATTGAATTTTGAATTGTTTTGTTGCTGTTGTTGTGAACTCCCCTGAGAACATAGTTTTACTTGTAAGTTCTGTAAATAAGTAAATAAGTTCATGAGGAAAGGAAAAGAGATCAATATTAGTTAATATGATACTTCAGGCAACCCAAACATTATCCCTGTAGGGATGTAAATCTTTGTGGTTTTCATTGTGGTTTTCATAATTACATTACCCCCCCCCCTGCAACTGCAGTTTTGGAAGACTATTTACAGTTCAGCATTTATTCTGTAAAAAAATGACATGTGGACTTTTGAATAAAAACCAGCATTTTTATACATAAATGTTGTTTTCTGCACATGGAATTTGTACTATGTACAGAAAATAGAATTTATCTGCAGAAAATGGCATTTTCTCTGAAAAAAAAGCAGTGTGTGTTTTTGTGCAAATTTGTAGCAAATTGCAAATATTTTTGCCCACATCTTCTTCTTAGAGTTTTTCAATCCTCAGGAAACCCCCTTTTATCAGGGATTTGAATATTTACAACTTTCTTTTCCTTACTAAGCTAAAGTCCCATTATGGTGTGCCAAGAAATTCCTCAGGAAACTTGGACATGAAATTTCAGTGTGGCCCAAATCTGTTTTGGGGTAGCTTGTTTTCATGGGCAACAGAGGCTATCACAGAGAGTCCCTACAAGGTAGACCATTACTGAAGTCCCCGTAAGACACCAAGGCTTTCATGTACAAGGCATGAATGAGACTAAAGTGGTACCATTTTGAAGAGTGGGGTATAAATAACAAATAAAATAAATAAAAATAAATAAAACAAATAATAAATTTTCTTGTCCCTTTTCCACCTCCAGAGCTTAGGTCATTACTTTTTAAAGAAACTAGTTATAGTAATAGCTCTGAGCCCCAACCAAAGTGATTAGAGAGTGTTATATTTACAATTTTAAAAATGTAACTCTTTACTTTTCTTGATTCTCAATGTTACTTGTTCTCAAAATAGCTACTTTTGAAAACTCTGAATGCTACACGCTGCTGACCTATGCTACAAAACATATTATCCTCCTGCCCACCTTATTCTCACAAGTAGTACAACCACCATTACGAGGTGATAAAAACATAACAGGCTGAAATTATCAGACAACGATGTCCTTCTCCCATGGTCAGTGTGAGCACCAGCCACAAATAAGGTGTCACTTTTTATTCATGGGCTAAGCTGTGAATAGCTCCTCAATATCACTATTTTCATGGTATTGAGGAGCATGTGAAACCAAGTCCCACTATAATCACGAAAATACAGCATGAATGGGTGGTCCCCTTTCCTCCATTCCTCTTGCCACTGAGAAAAAAATCTGGGTGACAACATGGAAACAATCAACAGAACACTCTTTTGATGAATTGTCCCATATTGCTGGAAAGTTTTTATGCATGTTTCAGGGCTTATTTGTGCATTTAATTTGTTTTTTAAAAGTGTTTTTTTGTGTGTGTGTTTTTATTCAGACTCACATCTTCTCACAAGAACCACCGAGATCTTTTTTCCTGGCTAACACAGAAGTAAGTGGACACTTCTTTTAAAGGAGCATGCATGGGCCAGTTAAAAGAATTAATATATTGTTAATCAAAGGTAATGTGAAGACAAGTGTTACTGTCATGGGACCTTTAATCCTGTTCTTCAAATGCAAGGGGTGGTTGTCTGATAATTTCAGTTATGATGCCATGATGTTTCTGCCTTCATTGCTCACATTATTACATTTTAAGATGCTGGCCTGATAATGTACCAAGGTCATTTAACACACTACACTGTTATAGTGCTACTATTCCATTTTAACTGTTCTGGGTGCCTCCTATGGAATTCTGGTGTTTGTAGTTTAGTGAGGTTTAAGAGCTCTCTGGCTGAGAATGCTAAATGCCCCTCCTTAAACTTCAAATCCCAGGATTCCACAGGAAATAGCCAGAGCATTTAAAGTGAAATAATAGCACTATAACAGTTTAATGTGATAATCTCCTTAGGTTTAGTTAAACATGTGGCACAGTACACAAGCAGTTTCATTAAATACATCAACTGTTTGTGGGAATTTAGGAGATTATCACACTACACTGTTATAGTGCTATTATTTCACTTCAATGGCTATGGCTGCCTCCTATGGAATCCTGTGATTTGCAGTTTAGGGAGGGGCATTTAGAAGCCTCAGCCAGAGAGCTCTTAGGCCTCACTAAACTACAAACCCCAGAATTTCATAATTGGCAGCCATAGCAGTTAAAGTGGAATAATAGTGTTATAATGGTATAGTTTGATAAAGTTCTAAGTTAAAGAGACACTTAAACATCCATATAACACACAATACTATGATGAACTTTTTAATAGCATTATTTAGAACTCCAGTTTTGAGTGACATGTTCATGTGACCTTCCAGGCAAAATTCATTACAACTTTGCAAATACATTAACCCTCTACAAGGTTACCTTTGACATAAATAAGTAGCAGGTAGAATAATAACTAGCAAATAAACTAAGCCAATATTTTTCCACTAAAGAAAGATGAATATCATATAAGATGATCAGTGCCCATATTTTACAATGAATGTTTTTTCTGACCTCACAAAATAACATCATTTATTACCATTAAGCTGCTGGCAGAAATGTTTTGAAGGCAGCTTGCATTTTACAGTTCCCAAAGAATGATTTAGAGCATCAAGTCTATGTTCCCTTCCTACTTCACTGACAATTAGTAGGTTAAAGAAACTCTAACCTTTTCTGGAAACCTAATTTATTAAATACTGTGACAACAAGTCTGGTGTCACGTGTGGAATAAAAATGCATTGGAAAGCTTTGCTCAGCAGTTTATATACAACAAATTATGCAAAGGAGCCATTTTGTTTCAATAGAGAAAAATGTGTTATATTAATAAGGCATTTGTCATTTATTTAAATTATCAACACTGGGGTGCCAGTGTTACACATTGTCCCTAAAAGGAGGTAGAGAGGTGGGGGGAAAAATGAGTTCAGCAAGCATAACTCACTTAATTGTAGACAGACGACTGAAACAGAGAAACAAAATCTGGATATCCAAATTTCATAGAGGAACATACTGGTTAGAGTTGAAATGAATATTCACAAACATTTAAATTTCACCAAGATTTCAAATTTGACCACTACAGAATTTTGAAATGTCAGAATTTAAATCTATATCTGCCTTGTAAACTGGGCATTTTACCACTTCAGAATTTGTGATTTTATCAACTCAAGTTGTTGATATTTCTCAACAATTTGATTTTAAAATTCACAAAATTAAAATCTCATGAGCTACTGATATTCATGAACCTCAATTCTAAAATTAGAATAGTTATGATAATAGGCATTGTTGTGTTTAAAAAGACCCTACTGAAATCAATGAAGCTTGTGGTAGCCATGAGTCATCCGTGGCAGTACTCTAAGTATGACTAAACCTGAATCAAAACACTATACTTGTTGTGGAGTTCAAAGTTGTGATTTGGGCCTCAAGGGAAAGCTTAAGCACCTCAGCATTCAGTGTCAGATTATAGAAGTGTTGTTAACCATGGAACATGGTTGCATGAACCTCTAATAGGTTGCATGAATCAATCTTAATTTATCAAGCCATTTGCTATGGTCACACCTTAAATTATTGACGACCGGTTTGGTGAAATAAAGAGACCACAAACAAGAGATGGGGTGAAATAAAAGGCATCTTTATTTAACCTGACCTTTTTATACCCTCTAAATCTTCAGTGGGATGAGGCAAACCTAGCGTGGGAGCAGCTGGGACAATTTGTCTATCTGAGACTGGTACTCCTCAGCTTCCCCTGGCGAACATCTGAGCCTTGGAGAGGAACCCCCATGAAAGGGGTTGCTCCCCAGCCAGCCTGCATCTGGAAGGTCAACCCAAAAGTTCTTCACACAAGCCACATAGATTAAAGTTGGGATTATCCTTCAAACCACCCCCAAGGTGGGTCTCCTTCACTTCCCTAAGTCAG
This sequence comes from Gambelia wislizenii, assembly GCA_030847615.1. Lineage (NCBI taxonomy): Eukaryota > Metazoa > Chordata > Lepidosauria > Squamata > Crotaphytidae > Gambelia > Gambelia wislizenii. The sequence continues at coordinate 187,360,953 of JAUMIR010000003.1, read as the reverse complement.
GCTGTTCCAGAGACCCTCCCTTCACCAAAATTGGTGCCAAGGTGCACACTGAAAGCTAAGCCTCCTGCGTTCCCACCACTGATAAGGGGCAAGCATCCACATAGTCCCTATCCCCCACTAGCTTGTCCAGTAGGTCCTTCAACCCCTGCTGAAGATCTCTCAAGAATAATGAATTTCTAGTGTCAGAGAGATGAACACCATCAGCACTTTAGAGCTCGGGCCTCTCAAAGACAATGTCTGGGTGTGGCAAATAAATCCCCAGCCTTTTGTCAAGGGCATTCCTGATTTCCCTATTTGCTCTGCATCAAGCTCTGTCAATCAAACAGGGATCTCCATTCCCCCAGGACCAGTTGCCTGGGCAGAATGGCCAACCACACAGTCATGACTGCAGGCCACCATGATCTGATAACCTCCATATCAGGTGTCATCTGTATCACTAATGCCTTTCCTTTTAACAGGCCCAAATCATTCCCATCCAAGTGCAGAATGACAATATCTGGTGGAGGCCCTTGGTGCTCCCCAGATAGCAATGGCATGCCAGCAGAGTGCCCACCGTCCCAATCACTCTATAGTGAGTCACTCCCCAATGCCCAGGTGAGGTCCAAAATGGCACATCCAGGCCTGCATTCTGCCCAGCAGACCATACTGTTGCTGCAGATCAGCACCCAGAATCTCACCATCGGGGACCTAAAACCTATAAGACAAAAAGGGAAAGTGAGTTTTTTCTGGTAAGGATAGAGAGCCGAGGACACAGATCTCGGTGAGCTCCGAGGCTGCCCTGCTGTAAAACTCTAGCTGACAGTTCGAAAGAACAAATGAGGAAGCTGGGATGTAACCCTTAAAACTAAACAACTATGGGGGACAGCTGAAGGTGGAAGGGCAAGGGTGTTCTTTCCCCAGAAGAGTGGAAGAGGAGAGAGAGATGCTGAAGACTGCACTGCCATTAGCTCCACTGCAGCAGGAGGTGAGGCAGTAAAATCTGCTTCAATTTTCAGCCGCCTGATTTCTTCTTTTAAAAAAATAGTTGAACTCAATGTTAACAGCTACAATATAATAGAAGAAGACATGAAACAAGAACAGTGAGTAACTGTTACCTTAATTTTGAACGAGCCTTGGCTTAAACAGACTATATGACTATGAATATAGACTATATGACTATGAATAACTGACTTAATGACAACCCAGGAAATAGAGAAAACAGGTGAAATGGAGGTTTAGGAACAAAATAACAAAGTAATAAATAACAAAGTACTGCATGCTACAAAGCAACAATCGCTGCAATTTTACTTTGTTATGTCTGTTGAGTTGAAGATTGTAGGGGAAAAAGAAATGGAGGATATTGGAGATAAAAGAAAGAAAGAAAGAGGAAAGAAAAAGAGAAAAGAAAGGAAGAAGATCCTTGTTTAAGACAGAAAAAAAAGATCACGGACTAACTGGGTGTCTTTGTTAAAAGGGAGGAGGGACAGGGGAGAGTGAGAGTGTGAAAGAAAAGGTAATCTTCCCTTTACTGCTTAAAGATACAAAGTAAACTAACTGTGGGAAAAGAAACAAAGGTTATAGTGAGGGTAATAAAATCGAAACATTGAAACACAGTGACACAATGGAAGGAAAGGAAGGGAAGGTAAAGGCAAAGGAAAAGCGAAGGGAAAAAAGGGGGATATAATAATAGAAATTATATAGATCAACTAGATAGATTAAAGAACTACAGAGGTGTGTCTAAGATTTAGAAAATACACTGTTGGACAGGATCGTTCATTGGAAATTAAAAAAGGCACATAGGCTGCTCTCAGCATCTTTCAAGGACACAAAAACAATACTGAGATAAAGAGAAGCTTAAAGGAATAGTGCACTGTTAGACTGTGACATCTACTAGACAACCTAATAAATTAATATAATAAGAAGGAGGGCGGAAAGTGAAGGGAGGGGAGGGGTGAGAGGGAAAGATATTGTAATTTGTTAAAATTGTTGTGGTTAATTTTTTTTGTGATAATCTGAATGTGATTGTAACATTTACCCAATTATTAGTGTAGTAACAACTGATAATACATATATATGTTTCATAAGACCATGTGAGTTCTGTTATAAAATTCATTTTATTTCCTCCTCTTCTCGCTTAAGTTCCCTGAACCTTACTTTCCTATCCACTCTACTGGTTTTCCCTGTATATATTATACAATTTTTTCTGTACTTGTGATATATAATTATCTTTATTAAAGACAATAAAAAGATAACAGAATAACAAACAGAAATATTCAGATGGAAAAAAATTGAAATTTGATGAAATCAGGGAAACTTAGTTATATAGATCCGCAGACTAGGAGGGAGTCAGTAGAAGAACCCTCCAGATTACCATAAAAATTATGAAAGAGATTAGGACATTTATGTCCAGTATTAAAAAAGACTTAGGAGAAGTTAAAGCACAAATGAATTGGATGCAAGAGATATTAGAACTTGTTAAGAGAGATATTCAAAGGAATAGAAAGGATATAGATAAAAACAAAAAAATATATATACAAACCCTAAAATTAAAAAAATGGATACATCTACTTCTGAAATAGAGAGACAACATAATAGAATGGCACTGGTAGAACAAAAACAAGTGGATGCTTGGGTAAGAGTAAGAGGATTGCAGGAAATGGCGAATGAAAATGTAAGAGAGAAAATGATAGAGATATTGTCCCAATTTATGAAATGTACAGAAGAGGAGATGGAGAATGAAATTGATGCTTCATATTGTATGAATTCGGAAATTGCTACTACAAAAAAAAAAAAAAAAACTCCTTACGATCTGAATTCGTAAGGAAAAACATGAGAGACAGAATACTAGAGGAACATAATAAACACCCAATAGAAAGCCAAGGCCAACCTCTGATGTTGCTGTGTGTAATTCCCATAAGAATTTTAAGGAAAAGAAAATATTATGATTTTCTGATATCAAATTTAAAAACTAATAAGCCCATGATTTTTTTAAGGAGATATAGAATAGAAATGGAACCATAACAGAATGCCTAGAGGATGATGGAAAGTAGTCCAAAACCAAAGAAACAATGGGAAAATAAGACCGAACTAGCTAAAAAAGGTATAGGTTTACAGAAATCAAATAACAAAGAAGAAATAGAAAGGCCTACAGGGAAAGGTGAACTGAGTCTCATAGATCTGGATATAGAAGTATTGGAACTATCTAAAACAAAAAGAACATGACTTGTAACATCATGACATGGAATGTGAATGTAATGAACTCTCAAGTTAAAAGAAAAAAGGTATTTCACTATGTGAAAAATATAACACAGATATATGTTGTCTACAAGAAACACATGTAAAAGTTAAAGATAATAAACTACTAATTAATAACAAATTAGGAGAATCATTTTCTTCCTCATCTAATACTAAGACTAGAGGTATAGCTCTATACATTAAGTTTCAATTCTTACCAAAATTAATTTTTGCAGATGATAAAGGAAGAAACTTATGGGTACAGATTACAATAAAAAATAAAGTTTGGTTAGTAGTAGGGGTGTATGTTCCATGTAAAGATAATGTTCCCTTCTACAAAGATTTAAGAAACAAGTGTTAGACATCAATGTGATAATTACTGGATCTTAGGAGACTGGAACAGGGTGGTAGATCCCGTAATGACTTTAAATGGGGGGAAAGTTGCAGTAGGTGGAGTCTAAATGACACTATTTTAAGAAATGTGGAAATAGTAAAGACATGTAATAAAGAATTGGAAGAATTCTTAAAAAAACAATTTAGATAATGGTGTGGATGACTTGATGGAATGAGATGCATCAAAAGCTGTCATGCGTGGCATACTAATTCAAAAAAATATTGAAAATAAGAGAAAAAAGAAAATATTAATAACATAATGGAAGAGTTAAGAGATTTAGAATTAAAATTGAAAAAAAGATCCCTTAAATAAAGAAATATTACAAAAGATGAAATTATACCAAAAGCAATTGTCAATGTTAACAACAGAAGAACATGAAAAGAAACTGAAATTTCTAAAGCAATATAACTTTGAACATGCCAACCAACCTGGTCGCTGGTTAGCATACAAGTTAAAAAAAAGAAAAAGGGAAAAGACAAATTATGGAAATAAAGGAAGGAGAGCATAGAATTATGAACTATAAGGAAATAAAAAAAATTCTGATTAACTATTTTTCAACGTTGTATTAACAAAGTAAGATTGAAAATGAACAGATAGATAAATATCTGGACTCTCATGATATACCAGCAATTTCCCAACAAATGAAAGAAAATTTAGGCAGACCAATCTCAGTAATGGAAATAAGTGAGACAATTGATAAAATGAAACAAGGAAGAGCCCCAGGTATGGATGGCTTAACAGCTAAATACTACAAATGTTTTTAATGCCACCTGTTAAGACCTCTACAAAAAATTATGAATGGAATATTACCAAAAGGGGAAATCCTAGACTCAAGAAGCAAATACTGTGCTAATTCCAAAAAAAGAGACAGAAATATTAACACTGAAAGATTTTACACTGATTTCTCTCTTAAATGAGGATTATAAGATCTTTGTGACAATCCTAGCTAATAGATTGCGACAAGTTGCACATTACTATATTGAACATGATCAAAAAGGGTTCTTACCTGGAAGGCAGATGTGAAATAACCTAAGAACTGTTTTAGATGTCATAGAATATTATGAAATCCATAACAAAAAGAAAGGAGCATTATTATTTCTAGATGTGGAGAAAGCCTTTGACAACTTCAGCTGGACTTTTATGTTTAAAGTATTACAAAGAATGAGGGTTGGAGAGAAATTTTAAAAAAATGGGTGGAATCTATATATAAAGACCAAAGTGCTAGACTGACTGTTAATGAAGGAATATCTGATAGATTTAAAATTACAAAAGGTACCTGACAGGGCTGCCCTTTATCTCCCCTGTTATTTATTTTGGCAATAGAAGTATTATTGCATAATATAAGAAAAGAAGAATGAATACAAGAGGTGAATATTGGTAAAGATGGATATAAAGTACGAGCCTTTGCCGATGATATAGTTATTTTCCTGGAAAATCCACTCCCAAGAATAGAAATACTGAACAACACATTAAAAGAATTTGGTCAAGTAGCAGGGTTTAAAATAAACCAATCTAAAACAAAAATCTTAACAAAAAATATTAAGATGAAAGAGAAGGAAGAACTACAGGAAAATTTCAGAGTAGAGGTGGCCAACAAGATTAAATTCCTAAGTATTGAATTAATGGCAAACAATAATCAACTATTTCAAAATAACTATGTCAAGACTTGGAAAAATATAAAAGAGATATTGGATAAATGGAGTACAATTAATTTATCTTTGTTGGGCAGAATTGCTGTAGTTAAGATGAGTGTTTTGCCCAAGGTGATATTTCTCTTTCAGATGATTCCAATACTTAATAAAGTGACTTGGTTGGATCAATGTAAAAAGATATTTCAAAGTATGTTGGTGGGGGGGGGATAAAAAAACCAAGGATTAAATACAAACTGATGACAGATAGTAAAGAGAAAGGAGGATTAGGCCTCCCAGACCTCAAATACTACTATGAAGCTACAGCTTGGCATGGATAAGACCATGGATACTTCTAGATGACTCTAAATTACTGTCATTGGAAGAACATGACCTATACTTTGGTTGGCATGCCTTCCTATGGTACGGTAACTTTAGTGCAGAAAGATCATTTAACAATCATATAGTTAAGAGAGCTCTTCTTAAGATTTGGAATAAATATAGAAAAATCCTCTACTTTAAAACACCCCCATGGATATCACCTATGGAAGCCCTTACTTTAAAGGGTCTGAGAAAGCAAGGGGAATGGATAACTTATGCAGATCTAATAAAATGAAATAATGATCTTATTCAAGTAAAAGACAGACAGGAATTTAAAAAGGAGGGATGTGATATACAATGGTTCCCTTATATGCAATTAAAGAAAAGATTCAAAACAGATGAAAAATCAGGAGGTTTCGATATGAAAAAAGGAGATCTGGGAATGTACTTACGTAAAGGGGAGAAAATTTGATTGGCAATATATATAAGATGCTTCTAAAACTTAATTTAGAAGAAGAAAGAATAAAAAAAAGTGTATGATAAAATGGTCCAAAGATCTTGAGAAAAATATTACATTGACAGAATGGGAAAAATTATGGCATAATAACCAAATCTATACCCGATGTACACATCTAAAGGAGAATTTCCTGAAAATGATGCACTGCTGGGGTATCTAACCCAAGTCAGACTTGCAAAAATCTATAAGAATAATGATAATGTTTGCTGGAAATGCAGGAAAGCAATAGGAATTTTTTTACATATGTGGTGGGATAGTGAAAAAATTCTGGGTTATGATAAAATCAATGATCCAAAATATATTGCAGAAGAAGATTGATTTAAAACCAGATTTTTTTTTTCCTTTTAGGAATTTCTCCTTTTGAAAGAAATTCAGGAAAAGAAATAGAGAAATAATATTGGTATATGATAACTACAGCTAGAATACTTCTCGCTAAATATTGGAGATCTGATGAGGTGCCAAAAAAAGATGAACGGATAGAGAAAATAATAGAATTAGCAGAGATGGATAAATTTACACATAAATTGCAGGGTAAAGCAAGCAAAAAGTTTGTAAAAGACTGAAAATTACTATGGAAATATTTATTCAATAATTATGGGGAAAAGGTGACTTTTGGATTTAAATTCTAATTTTTTTTTAGATTATTCATATGAAACTATGCTGCATGGTGATTGGGGAAAAAACCTAAAAGATGGAAGAAGGAAATGAGGAAGAGTTTATTTCTCTGTTAAGTTAAGGCAATGAAGGTTATTGGAGTGGAGTTAGAAGCTGAAACCTTGATTCATGGGAAGAACCTATGTATGAACAAGATGAATTAAAATATTTGTGTAAATGGAGGAGGGAGGGAATATGGGAGAGAGAGAAGAACTATATATGTTTTGTAAATATGTGCTCTGTAAGTTATGCAGTTTGATTTACTATATTTATGGACAATGTATGTTGTATGTAATTACTGTAATAACAAAAAATATATATAAAAAAAGGGAAGGCAATCAGTCGCAAACAGAATGGTCATACATATTTTCGGTATAAAGTGGACCTCCACTGCCCAATCCTCTGTATTGCTGCCGGCAGCATGTCCATTGTGGCTGCTGTGGATGCTGCCCCTATACAAAAAGAGTGTGTACCAAAATGAACTCCAGACAAACCCAATTTGGCAAGGGCCTTGTCCATCACCACCCAGAGTGGTACCTAGTAATTGGGGGAAAATCTGCTTGCATAAAAAAGGACCCTGTAATTGCCTGCAAACTCTCATGTAATCTTGTAAAGTGCTGATTGGACAAATATCCAGGTCACTACACTCAAACAATGTGCACTTCTTCCCCACTCCCCGCTGGTCAGTTTTAGAGAAGTGCAGTGTCAAAAACAACTTCATGTCCCTTCACAATAACATCCCTAAATTCAAGAGCTCTATTAGACACATCATTCTTTGATGCCCTTACCAGCTCAGTGACCCTCAAGGCACCAAAGAATGCAGTAAGCAACATCTCATGAAATAGCAGTGCCTCATAGGGTGATATACAAATATCTGCCCACACTCCAAGCATACTCTTTAAGATGAGAGGTGAAAGAGAGGCCCTGGCATCTGCCATCCCACCCTTACTCTCTAGTCCATCCTTCTAGAGCTTTCCGAATACAGAAATCCCCAGTGGTATCTACTGCCCCCTGGGCTTTTAGCCAGTAGGCTATAGTGGATGGCCTAATCTTGATGGACTGTGGGGCTAAACCCCTCTGATACAAGAAGACGCAGAACTGCAAAAGTTGTTTCACTGGGACAGGAACGCCTGGCCGTAAACCTTCTGTTCTTGAAACTTAAAGAAATTATTGTAAAGCCTTGGTATAGCCTTTCTTTGTGCTGTATGCTATAGACATCCCTTATTCCCTCCAAATGTCAAGTTTCCAAGCTGCCACAGTCTTACCGGCATCCAGTCACCCTCAGGAGTTGTGTCCAGAGCCAGCTGTCTGAACCACTACATCTGCATGTGGGAAAGAGTGTCAGCAATTACATTGTTAGTGCCCACCACATGCCACATTACAAACAGAATATTATGCATCAGGCACTGCAAGGTAAAAGCCCGCATGAGCCTTATTAACCATGGAGATTTGGATGTCAAGGAGTTTATCACCTGGACCATCGCCAAATTGCCACACCAAAAGTGTACTGATGAATTGGCCAACTCATCAGCCCAAACAGTGGATACAACCAAGATTGTGAAAAAAGTCTTAGAAAGTCAAATCAGACATAATGCTTGAATCAGCCCAATCCATTGGCCATGTACTGGCATACCAGCAGCCACTAAAATAAACTCTGAATCCAATAGAACCCACAGCATCTGAGGCAATTTGGAAAGAACCCTGCAATTTTCTTTTCTCCCACCAGAATGAGATGCCATTAAATTGCAATAAAACTTATTGCCTAATGCCCAAATCAGTCCACATTACTGATATAATCCAGATTTTATAGTGGGGCAAAGCAGCCCCTTTAATGGCATCACATAATCAGCAAAGGAAGGCTCTACTGGGAGCCACCACCTTACAGGTGAAATTTAGGTGTCCAATCAGAAACTGAATTCCCTGAGGGTAGCCTTCTGCATAAAATTAAAGTGTGAAACCCTATATCTAAGCTCCAAAACCTTCTCTACAGATAACGTACACCATTGGTTCACCGTGCCTATCAATATCCCTTAAAAGGTTAGGCCCTGAGCAGGGCCTTCAGTCTTTTCAGGAAACAGGGGAACACCTAGTTCCTCTGAAATCTGCTCAAACTGGTGCAGTAAATAGCTGCACTCCCCATTTGCCCATCAGCCAATAAACAAAAAATCGTCCAAATAATGGACAACACCCCTAAGCCCTGTAATGGTCTTTATTTCCCACTCCAAAAATGTTCTGAATGTCTCAGATGCTGTGCATGAGACTGAACAGCCCATGGAAAGGGTGTGGCCCATATAGAACTGTCCCTCAAACTGAAAACCTAATAATTCAAAGTCCTCAGGCAGTAAGCAAAATGGTGATTTGATATCACATTTTACCAGCTCCACACCTGGGCTGTGCTGGCAAACTTCTCTAATAGCACCGTTAAAGGACATGTATTTCACCATGCATAGTTCAGGTGGAATGGAGTCATTCACTGACTCCCTCCTCCAGATATGACAAGTGATGAATAAGCTGAAACTCACCCAGGGCCTTCTTACACACTATGCCCAATTGGGAAATTTTAAGATTTGGCACCAGGGGTATAGGAAAGTGGCCAACCACCCATCCCTCTGATACTTCTTTCCGAATTTTGTCCCTCACAATACATTCCTTATCCTTAACCGGCTGTAAATTATGTGCCATACAAGGGCGCCTAATCCCCTGAATTGAGATGCTAAAACCCAACAGAAACCCCTGATACAAATAGGTGGCTGCCTGCCTACCTGGGTAAAGCTTCAGGCACCTTTTTAAAACCTCCAGCCTAACAGGGCTAAGGCCCTTTTTGAGGTTGGTTGCTGTTACTTCCACATCATCCTCCCACCACAGCACCCCTACGTCCCCGAAACTGCCCCCTGCCACTAAGGCAGTTCTGAAAGGAATGTGTAGCCCCGTAAGTAGAGCACTCATGGCTGTATCTGCAAGGCTTCTGAGTGCATGACCCTTGTGAGCTAAACTCCCAGCATAATTTTTGGGCCTGACCAGTATCAGTAGTAGCTGGAACCCATGTGAAAGTACTGGCCATGTCCTGTATCAAATGACCACCGTGAGTCTGTTCCCCTTGGATTGGTCTCACAGGAACATGAGCTGCATCCACAATTGTGGATGCATCATGTCTCACCTAAGTGTAGGATAAATTGCCACCCACATGTGAGAGGCTTCATTGTATAGAAGCCACACTAGACTGGCAAAATCCACATAGGCTCTATGTATAATATCCATATACTGAAAAAGAGGGGCCACTCATGTAGGCTGGGTCTTAGCCATCACGCCAGCAAGAATTTAAAAGCCCAATAGCCAATCTGTCCAGTTATGCTCTACCTTCCTCGTTTTTAATTTCTCCCTCTCTTTATCATCCAGATCTTCCCTGTCCTTTTTTCCAGTTCCCTATACGAAGAGAGAATACATCTACGTATTCCCCTTTTAAGATTTTTTCCCCTAGTGGACTGTAATAAATGATCACCTAAGGGAAGAGAAATTTCCCCAAAAGGGATGGCAGAATAAGCCACAGCTTCATATCCCATTCCCTGTGAAGTCACTGGTTGGCCACTCCCGAACCCCCTTGTCACATAAGATGACCAAGGGGACCATTGTGGGGTAGACCAGTTAAGAACCTGCTGAGCCATACACCAGCTCAGATATGCAGCCTGTGAAGCCCGTGAGTCAACAGCATGCGATATGTCAATGTGTGCTGTGTCAGTCAGTGTGGATTGCGGCCAAATACCCCATGGCCACATAGGGCCAACACGGGGCATTGACTCAACAGGGAACTCACCAGGTGGTCTTGGGAATTCTATTGCATCTGTTGGCTGATCTGAAATCTCAACAGGTGGTATGTTGGTGGTGGAATCGCCTTCCACTGGCCTGGATCCAGCCGCTCCATCATCATGAATGCTCTTTTCCAGGGCATCTAGGCAGAGCAAAATCTGATTAGCAATCTTATGCTTCTTTCCCTGCTGCCCTGGTCTGTAAAGTAGAACTGCACCCCCCACCTCTTGAATCCTTTCAAGGTGCTGGATCCTATCCAGGATCACCTGCCGTGGTATCTGTTCCTCCTCCTCATTGGAGGAGGGGGATCAGGGACAGCCAGACATTTGGGTGCAGACCCTTTCCCTTTAGCAACCCCTTTTCTCTTCTTGGGTGCCATCATGATCACCTACCAACAATGTTATAATTATTGATATTATCCCTGTTTCTAACAATGTTATTATTATTGATGCTGTTGATGCTGTTCTTGATATTGCCACCACCAATATTATTATTATTAATGAATATATTGCCACCATCAATGTTATTGAGCCCTCCTAAGCCCTGCCCCTTCTAGGCCAAAAGCCCATATGGGATGGCCCTGGCCCACCTGAACCAAATGTGCAGCGAGACTGTGCCCCCTATAGGCCTGCAAAAGAATATAAAATTGTGCCCCCCAGTGGCCTGCCAAATGCCAGGCAGACGGCTGCAGATACGCCCCTCTGCACCCCTTACTGGCCTGCTAAAAGACCAGGGCCCAACAGCCAAGTCAGTGAACATCCCCCATTGGCCTGATAAAAAGGGTGAGTGGGGGGGTGAACATCCCCCTATTGGACTGCCTAAAGGCCGGCCGCTGCTGCATGGCAAGAGAAGGGTGAGTGGGGGTTAGTGCTGCTTTGAGAAGTGCTAGTCCATCCCCACAGCACAGCATCAGCAAGAAGTACCTCCCAATCTGTGCAGAGAGAGGCAAGTGCAAGAGCAAGCGCCCCTGTCCCTCACCCGTCGTTGGCAGCCACAGTGGTGTAAGGGGCTGAGTGCCACTCAGGCCATGCAGAGAGAGGGCGAGTGTACCAGCAAGCACCACATCCCCCTCCTGGCATTGGCAGCCACAGTAATGAGAAGGGGTAAGTGCACTCAAGCCATGCAGAAAGAGGGTGAGTGTGCTAGCAAGCACGCCCATCCCTCTCCTGGCACAGCAGGAAGGTCAAGTGCTGCAAGTGCTGCCTGAAGCGCTGGACATTCAACCTGTGGTGGGTGCCACAGCAACCAACCCCCCAGCCCATATTCCCTGCTGAAGGCTGCTCCATCCGCTCCATCTGTCCTCCTCGCACAGCCTGCTCCATCCGCTCCATCTGTCCTCCTCGCACAGCCTGCTCCATCCACTCCATCTTCCTCTACACTCCTCCATTCTTCTCCTCTTCTCTTCTCTTTTGCTCCTTCCACTTTGATGTTTTCTGAGCAAAGAAGAGGTGAGTGGTGGCAGGGCTTAAATAGCTTCTGCCCACTCCCCTCACTTACTGTCGCAGGTGAGTTGCCACGATGACAAGAGAACTCATCCCCCCCCTTCACATGCCGGCAAACATAGCTCCCTCTCCGGATGGCTCTGTCGCTTAGAGGGAAGCCAGATTACACAGCAGGAAACCAAATGAGAGATTCCATATTTAAATTTATGTAGATTTTCCTATTTAAATACAGCTATTGGTTTCTTTGCGTAACTGTTTGCTTTTTTATTTTATTTATGGTAGTTCTATACAAATTTTGTTAGTACAAACCAACCAAACAAAAATAAAACAGTATTCATGTTAAAGTAGGATAAACCAATGGCTACCTCCACAAACTACCTTCAGGACACAGCTTAACAGGAAGAACAAGCTAGAGCTACCACCTTCTCCAAACACTTGGCCCACCCCTTTTAGATGGGCAAACTACAAATTATTGAAGCCAACTGGATAGGCTGTTGCCATGATTACATTTCAATGGTGCTGGCCACCAGGAAGTCTCCAACATCTGAACCTAACTTCTTTGACTAACACACACACACACACAGAGAGAGAGAGAGAGAGAGAGAGAGAGAGAGAGAGTCTGTCTATTAAATAACAAGACTGATACAATAACCCATCTTTATTTATATGTATTACAATTCTAATGCTTGTTCCCTTCAATATACTCCCCATTCACACTCACACACCGATGCAGTCTCGTTTCCATTGGTCAAAGGCATGGAGCAGATCAGTGTCTGTCAGCTGTTTCAACACATCTGTTGTTTTCTTCTTTACTGCATCAATTGACCTACCCTGACACCCCCACCTTTCCAGTAATTGATAAATTGGCTATATTTCATAAATTGCCTTATGTATTGGCATTCCGCATGGTTGGTAATAGACCAGGGCCTCCCAAATGCAAGGACTCAAGGTGTGCTGAGAAAAGCTAAGGAAGAAGTCATCCCAAATTCCTAAAAGACACACCCGGATAGTAGTTATACAGTACCCCATTGGACTGGTAGTTAGGGTGGAAAGGTGCTAATTCTCCTGGACCACCTGGAAATGAATGATTCATTAATTCAATCAAAGTGACTGGCCACACTTTGCTCTGCAAAATTGATTCTCCTTCTCACCTCTCCAAGAACAATATAAGGCTGCTTGACACACATCAGTCTTAACGTCTCAGCCATTGGCGAGTATTCTGCCTATAACACCCCTTTGGAGGAAATTTAAATATAAATATCAATGACCACCAACATTATTCTCCTGGAAGTTGACAATTATGTGTGTGTGGGGGGCATTGTTGAGAAAACCTGGTTACCATTTCTTTAATTCCATGCAGGGTCCACTGGTACAAATATAATTCTTGAAAAACAGATTATGATGTGCTATATTATATTCTGACATAGTGTGCTATATTATATTGTACTGTAAATCATCAACATGAATACTAACAATAAGAAGATTTTTCTATGCAATTGAGATAAAAAAATTGAACAGTAGTTTACAATGAAGTAAGCAATAGATAGTAAGATAGGGGAGTGGGATAGGAATTCTGACTATGGATTTTGCATTGTTATGTGTGGGTATTACTGAAAATCTTAATTAAAAGTTGTTTTGTTTTGTTTTGTTTTGTTTTAAGAAAGGACTACCGTTCATCAGCCATGGCACATATATTCAAAAGAGTCCCACATGCCAGCTTTTGTTACTATGAGGTGATATCCTGTATTTCTCTTTAAAAGATAGTCATTATTCCTAAATTTGTGTGTGTGTGGATGTGTGTCTGAGTGGGTGTATGCACATTTCCATATCTGCTTTGATGCACATCTTTGCCTATGCTTCCTCCTCCTCCTCCTTCTTCTCCACATTTCATCTTTGGGGAGGGGGCACTGTATAAGTGATCCTTCCACCACATCCCTCCCCTAATACCACGTTCCTCCAGAAACAGTAGCAAGAAAAGACACAGGCAAAGTAAAGGGTAGTCATGACACTGCCAATTAACAGGCTGATAGTTTCCCACTGATTTCATCTCTTAGTAAAAGCATTGGTAGTAGGAGGTACAGTAGTTGGATTCTTGTCAGTCATGCAGTTTTAAAGTCCCTGCCAGAAAAAGAAAACTTAGCAAGCTTAGTGGAACAGAAACAAAGATACCCCAAAAATAGGTAAAACAGGAAAAGGAGACTGATGTGGGCATTCATTCACCCATTGTACTGGATCACAAAGAAAATTGGATGTTATTTGTATACTTATTAGGAAAATACCATTTTTGCTCCTTGACATGTATGGAGATGTGACTTGCAAACGTCTCTCTTATTTGAATTACCCCTTCAACAACTGTAGCACGAATGCTATTTAAATATTTAAAAATGAAAAAATATTGTGTCATTTGGCTAATATATATTTCTGATAAAACTCTACCAAAAATATAACACTATTGTTCAGTTTAACTGTTCTGTCATGCATATGTGTAACAACAACTGAGAGGAATAGCTAACAAGAGTAACACACTTGCTTAATGATTTCATCATCTGTGATTACTTGCTTAGCTGACTGCAATATTATGAAAAATTTGTCCAGCAGAATAGCCTTACTAAGCAATAGCTTTCCTTATTATCTTAGAGAAGAGACTGGAAAATACATATATCAGGGGAATCTTAGTAAGGGTTACTTCTGAGAAGGCATGTGTAAGATCGCACTGCTAAAATATTTTAACAGTTCAATAGGATTTTCTCCCAAGTATGTGTGCCTAGTTTTGCAGCCTAAATCAAGCTTTTGTGGGAATGAATAGTCTATTATCATTAGAGATAACCAAAGCACCAAAGCACTCTAATTTTGGTATGTACCATTCTCGTTCATATTCCCATTCCTTCTCATTTCCATATTAATCTGCCATTTTATTTTGCAACTCTATGGTATGCTTGGGCCAAAAAAACATTAATACTGTTGAACATTAAGAAAACAAAAATAATGATCACAGAGGATCTACATAAATTCAGTTCAGACAACAAGGAAATTGAACTAAAGATTTTCCATATTTGGGACCAATCATTGATCAGAACGAAGATTGCAGTCAAGAAATCAGAAGACTAGGAATGGGGAGGACAGCTATGAAAGAATGACAAAATCCAAAAGTTGAGATATAAAACTGAACAGTAAATTTAGGATTGTCCAGGCCATCATATTTCCCATCACCATGTACAGATGTGAGAACTGGACAGTAAAGAAAGTTGGTAGAAAGAAAAATCAACTCATTTGAGATGTGGTGCTGGAAAAGGGCGCTACAGATATGGTGGACTGCCAAAAAGACTAATAAATGGTTCCCAGCACAAATCAAATATGAGCTATTCCTAGAAGCCAAGATGACAAAACTGAGACTGCTGTACTTTGGCTACTTCATGAAAAGGCAGGATTCGCTAGAAAAGACAATAATACTGGGTAAGGTAGAAGGCAGTAGGAAAAGAGGATGGCTACATACTAGCTGGATAGACTCAATCAAGGAGGCCACAGACCTGAGAATGCAGAACATGAGCAGAGCAGCTGAGGATAGGGGATCTTGGTAAAGTCTCATGGGGTCACCATGAGTTAAGGTCAACTTGATGACAGTTAACAACAACAATTATCCATGTTTTCCGTATCCATGGCAAATCTAGCAATGTATCCCCCATAGATATGGGAGTTGTACTGAAGTACTCAAAGTTCCCCCAAATAGTTGAATCTTTATTAGCACAGAGAAAATTGACACATTATTGGAGAGCAAAGAACACTGTGATCATAGAACCTGAGTGAATGAGCCTGTAAAGAAAGATTTAGCTTATTTAGCTTAAGGGACATTTGGCTTATTAGGTTGCTTATCTCTGAAGCTTTATTCAGTGAGGTTCTGCTAAAACATTTCCCACTTTAATGGGAGCACAGTTGCTAAAAGGAGAAAAGGCATAGTAGAAATGGAAAAGTTAGGTAAACCTCATGAATGTATAATCCTGTGCTCTTAAATTAAATATAAGATATAGAAAGTCTTATGGGACAAAATGTGAAATAAGTCAGTCTATTTTTATTTTTACTTTTATTTTCACTTTAGTGCAGCAGCCTGTTCTCACTGTCTTTCTGTGAAAAGATCTGTTAAATTCTGTTTTGATGAGTACCAGGATGCCTGCCAACCAACAAATCTACAACATATTTTAATATTAATTAGAATTAAAATACAAAACTATGAATAACAAACTCTCATCTTAAAGAAAGTGGTGGGAAGATTCTTCCATTTTTGGAAGACTATATTTCAAAAGAATCATATAGCTATTAAGTGACTGAACATTATTTTAGAAAAAAAAACTCCTTTGAAAAAAGTTTTTGAACTGGCTTTTTAAAGGAAAATTGCTTAGACATATGTGAGATATATATTAATTTCTTTTTAAGTAGTACCTTGACATTATTTTTTAATTAAAACATTCCTTTTCAGCCACTAAATGCATACTAAAAACCTTTTTCTTACCTTGTTCTATTGGTGCCCTGGTGGCACAGTGGTTAAATGCTGGTACTGCAGTCACAACATTGTACTTTTGATCCTGAAGGGCTCCAAGGTGGACTCATCCTTCCATCCTTCTGTAGGTCAGTAAAATTAGTACCCAGCTTTTGGGGGCAATTAGCCAACACATTGTAAACAAACCCATTAGAGGGTGCTGTGGCACTGATAAGTGGTAATGAAATAGAAGTGCCATAGCTATTGTTCTCATTTTTTCCCCTTGCAACTTGTTCACAATTGACTGCTGCTTCAGGAACCTTTAAAAAAATATTCTTTCATGCCACATGAGACAGTATATTTGGAATCACATAATCAGTGTGATTCTATATGGCTAATCAGATACAGATACATTTGCCTACAGATTTGTGACCACATTGTAAAGTCAGTTCCAACAAGGGGGCTTACCAGCCTTCATCAGTGGGTCATTTGTGGCCCACCTGGCACTGAGTCCCTCCGGCAGCAGCTCCTTGCAGCCACATGGCCCAGCATGGGGGCCACCATTGCTACTCCTCCTTCCCAGCATGCTCAGCTGCCAGGAAGGAGGGTGTGAAAGCTCAGCCAATCAGGGTGAGCCACCCTCACCCTGATTCAGATACAGCTACATTTGTCTACAGATTTGTGACCACATTGTAAAAGTCAGTTCCAGCAAGAGGAAGAGTTCCCACCTTGGATAACACAGTCAAGCAGTTTCACTATGTGATGAAAGCACAAGAGAAGTGCAGAGTGATAATAGGAAACCTCTCTCTCTCTCTCTCTCTGTAAATCTCTTCACAGTTCACCTCCTCAAAAGTCTTCTAATTTGGGCAGTTTTCTGAGTTGTGAAAGTAGTGATGGAAAACACTGTCTGCCTATTTTGACTAATATGACCAATGGATCTACATCTCTAAAATAGACAAGACTGGAAAGAAGACAGTCTATAAATAGTCAATCTATTGGAATTTTCTCAACTGAGCAACTGAGAAATATGATTTTCAAAAAGCAGAATTATTGAACTGCCTATATCCCAATGATTCAGCTAAAGCAAAACTTGAATACAATGTTAGAGGCACAAAGGAAATGTTGTGAGGAAAAAAAAATTGGTGGGCTACTATAATGTAGAGCCATCAACATGTATAGTATCCAAAATGATCTGTTTCTGCTTTACACCTTGTTTCTGTTTCTACACCTTGCTCAAGAGTCTAATCAAGTGATGTTCTTATTTTTTTTTAATGTCTGTTTTCTTTTAAGCAGATCAACAGAAATATCTCATTCTATTTCCAGCCCAACATTGGTAAGAGTGTGCATTCAAAACTAAGTCTCATCAGTTTTGTGAGGCTATAGGTCCAACAACTATGAAAGATAAAATGCAACTATACCAAAAATGTCTATGCTTGATTAATCTTTTTAATTATTTCATTCTGCATATGGAAGGTCTTGTTTTTTGTGTCTGCAATTGGTTGCTTTTGGCAACAGCATTCCAGATGATTAAATAAGCTGTAAGAGGACAAAACAGAATAGCCTTAAAAAGCAGTAATTCTTTTGTGACCTCTAGAGGGTCAACTAGAGGGTGGGTGGGTTAAGGTATTCATGTAATTATGGGATTTTTATGATGTAAGCCGCCCCGATTGCATTGCAGAAGGGCGGGATAGAAATAAATGTATTATTATTATTATTAACAACCATGATGAACACCAATGCATTATAGTAGAATAGGTCACTAAAACATACTACTTGGTAAGAAATAGTCACAACAGTGAAAGTCTCTCTCTTGAAATGTTGATGGTATTTTGCTTCAGCTGTTCCTTCTAAGAAGGCAAGGTCAAACAATGTAGGTAATTTCAAAAGAAAGTATATTTCAATAGACACCCGCTCACCCACGCAAGGTCATACATTCCTATTGTAAAATTTTATGCAGAGTGGATTACCTCAACATTCTATATACATTTGGTGTTATATTATTAATATATCTTATCATGTTCTGCATTCTTCAGATCCTCTTCTCTACTATATAAATGTCCACTTTCCTACAGTATGGGAAAAACATCATTAATCCAACATTGGTATCAAACAGATCCCCAATAGACAACACAGTTCTGTCCATCCATCCATTCAGATTTAGGTATCACTTACTACAAAAGGACTTACAAGTGTGTACAAACAAGACTGCACTTTTTTTTAATGTGTTGGAAAATGACCCCATTTTATGTAGCTATGCCCATAAATATTCAGGATTATTCTTCAGATTATGCACAGGAAAAGTATCTTCTGCAATTGATCACCATACTTAGCTCGATGTTTTGATCCATGAACAGCAAGCACAAACACAGGTGATGTGGATATATTGAAATCCAGATTTTTTTTTTTGCCAGAGATGAACACATGAAACCTATTTCTAAACTAGGAGAATCATTTCATTTTACTTTCTCCTACAGACATTTTCTTTTAGAAAAATCCTGAATTTAGGAAGAAAGTTCTTAAAAATGGACCAAAGGTGGGTTCTGATGGCATTTTTTATTGTGACAATGATGCCACCATTGTAAATGTGAATAAGAAACAGTTATGGGGTGGTAAGCCTGGCTTACGACATCATACCTGATTAACATTCCAGCCAATACTTTTAAATGATAATTTTAGAGTAATACTCAAAATAATGAGTATCTCAAATACTATGTCACCATACTGAAATGTTGTTTTCAGTGATGGTTGAATAAAGTACATAATGAATAAAGTAGATGGTGGAGCTAGTTGTTAGCACTTGCTTGAAACTATGGTAAGTCTGTAATTCTGGAAATTAGTTATTCTTAGAGATAGTCACAGACACTGAAATAAACAGTGAACAGAAGTATTATACTGGGATGAAGTCACTGAGTATCAGTATAGCAGACTGGAAACCAAGATCTATCTATCAATCTATCTGCTGCCTTTCTCCCAAAGTGGGACCCAAGAGATCTAAACTGAGAAATGCATCTAGAGGTAAGCCAGAACAGGGAACTAAGCACGTAAAAGTACAGACAATGGATAAGGAAGGTCAAAGACATGAATAGGGGAAGGTAGAGAAGAATGCAATGGTGGAACAGACAGGACTATTTGGAAAAAGTCTAGAGATGGGTTGTATCCAATCAAAAGATGTGAGCCGTATCTCCAAGTATTTACAGACTAGTGGGTTCAAAATACAGGCAAGTTGGCACAATATTCTGTTCCTCAAAAATATTTTAGTATTTTGCTAAAATAGAAAAAAGTGCTTTGGTTGTGATTTATGCTTTTATAAAAACAAATCATGACACTGTGCCTCATGTTATTTGCCTATACATACGACATAGATTTTTTAATGAGTATTTATACCATTGATCTTGAAAGGTTTTCATCTTGTTTGTGACTTCCCGCAGGCTGCCAGTTTTGTCTTCTTTCTCATGTATTTTGAGATAAGAACTGCAACAAAGAATTCCATCTTTACGAGAGCATTATGCACTCAGATATCTGTACTTTCAAAATAATACCTACATATCCTTATCTTGATGAGATAGTAAAAAGTTGAATAGTGGAACTTTAAATTAAATGGGCCACTTTCTCCCATGCAGCTGATGCCCAGTAAATTAGGTTGAAGGTGAGTTATAATTGTGTTCCCAGGCCAGATGTCTCCCCCTCCCTCCTTTCCCCAAATGAAGACAGACACATGAATATATTTGGAAAGATATATTGGTAAGTATAAGGTAGATATATATTGGCAATAAAAGGCCACAACTTTTTTGATAACAGCTGCAATAGTTGGCTCACATAGCATGGGTCCAGATCCTTACATTGACCAACCCAAATGCTGGTCAATGACATCACTGTCGGTTGACTACTGACACCACATTGATGAAGGGGAGGAGTCATGGCCCCACATGCCTGACAACCCCTCCCCTCCTCCTACTCACCCACCATTAATTAAAGAGGGGGTCACTATTAACTTGAACTTAACATTGACAATGAACTTGATGGAGACACCCCTCCTCTACTGGTGACCTTCGGATCAGGACCCATGTCAACTTCCCAACAAAGTTGTGACAGAAAAGAATACATGCAACAACAAACCTACAAGAAATAAATGGAGGGGGGAAGGAAGGAGTGAGTGAGAGAGGGTGGGATTTGGCTCCTAAAGAGTCACTGACCAGCTTTGCGTGGGGGTCAGGTTATACACCCAACCCCCCTGTAATAAAGCAGCAGCCATAAAGGGCTGCTGCAAAATGCAGTAAAATGCTGTAAAATTGCAGCAAAAGGCAACAAGTCCCACCTTCCCTCTGAATGAACCAATCAGGCCAGGGCTGACCTGTCCTGCTTGGTCCTTGGTTTCGCACCCCCTTCCCGGCCCACAGAGCAGCTCAGGAAGGGTAAGATAGCAATGGTGGCCCCAATTCAAGCCACCACGTGGTCATGCGAGCCAAGAGGAGAAAAGGGAGAAGCCGACTGGGCTGCAAAGGAGCCACCAGGTGAAGGGGTGAGTCAAGCAGCTCAATTTTGGCAGTGAGTAAGTAGCAGTTTGAAGTCGAAGGATTTCACAGCCGGCATCCATAAATTTTCCTTGGTTTTTTTTCCAGACTGTGAGGCTGTATTCTGCAATAGTTTCTTTCTGATGATTACCCTGCATCTGTGGCTGGAATCTTCGGAGATTGGTTGGGTAGGTGTGTGTGTGCAGTTTATATGCTGTGACCCCCTGTTGGGGAGGATATGTAAATTTGTGTAACTGAATGGTTAGTTCTTGGGTATAGAAATGCAAGGCTCGTTAGTGTCTGTTTGGCTAATGGTTGGTTGATGGGTTATCTGCTGGGAATCCCCCTGTCCCTGGGTGGAATTCCTTTGTAATTGTTGAATTTTAATTCTATTGTTTTTCAAAACTGGGAGCCAGATTTTGTTTACTTTTAAGGTTTATTCTTTCCTGTTGAAGTTGTCCAGGTGTTTGTGGATTTCAATAGCTTCTCTGTGCATTCTAACATGATAGTTGTTGGCCCGGGCCAGAATTTCTGTGTTTTTAAATAGCATTTTTTTTCCAGGGAGATTTTCAGATGCAATTGTCGGCAGGATATATTCTAAAACAGCTCCGTTGCTGCCGCACGGCAGGGGAGCAGTTTCGGACAATGCTGTCCCTCTGCCAAACCCCTCTGTGTCACTTCTGTGGCAGAATGGAGGAAACAGCGTCATATTTCATTCACGATTGTTGCCCGTGAGTGAAATATGACGCAGTTTCCTCCATTCTGTCACGGAAGTGACATGGAGGGGTTCGGCAGAGGGATGGTGTCGTCCGAAACTGCTCCCCTGCCACATGGCAGCAACGGAGCTGTTTTGGAATATATCCTGCTGAAAATCACATCTGAAAATCTCCCAGGTTGGTTTACAACATGTTCTGCTACTGCTGATTTTTCTGGCTGGGCCAGTCTGCAGTGTCTCTCATGTTCCTTGATTCGTGTTTGCATACTGCATTTAGTGGTCCCTATGTAAACTATGCTATTTAAAAACAAAGAAATTCTGGAAATTCTTCCCAACCTACTTTATGAGTCATCAGCTATGTGGGGTGAAGGAGATCAATTCTGCTGGTGATGGGCACACAAGTGAATGACATTTCTGTCATATTGTGGAATGGAGGTCAGGCCAGGAGAGTAAACTAAACTAGTATACTTGACTAAGTATCTCATACAGAATATTGGTATCCATACCTAAAAGGTATAGCAGGTCTGCTCCCTGTACCTTTATGTTTATATTTAGAAATGCTTGTTCTCCTCTAAGGTTTATATATGCCTGCTAATCACATCCAGCTCTGACAAACACTGGGAGAAAAGCTACAAACATTTGTTTACTTCCAGTGATAGTCAGAAGCATTTGAATTTCTAAACTGAGATCCATGTTTGAACTTGGAGGCCTTTAAATCAGTTTGTGCCAAATCTGCTTGTTTTCCAAACCAGCATATTGAAGTCCAGACTAAATTTTGTTGATGTATATGCCTAAAATATATCTCCCCCCTCCAATGAATTGATCTCAAAATTAGCTCCACTTGAATAATGTTCTTTCCAAGAATATTATATAATCCAGTGTCAAACCAAACCATATTGGAATTCTCTCTGTGTATGTCTTTTAAGTGCAGCTCTTAAAGACTTATTAAATGACTTTGCTTTGGAGCTGTGCTTTGAGGATGGCTTTGCCAGATGACATAATCATTTTCCCTGAGGCAAACAAGATGGGGAAAATCATTCAAAGAGAAGTACTCATTATACACAAGGACTACTTCCTTCATTTATCTTATAACTTTGAAGTATCTCAAAAATAGATATAATGACCTATTGCTGCGAAGGCAGTTTCACACTGGATGGTTCCAAATCAGCCCTAATCCTTGTCAGCTGTGGTTTGTAAGGTGTCTGCTGCAAGAATTTCAAAGCTACATTCATTTGCTAGTACAAAACAAGAACCAACTTTCCCCCCAGTTCTATTTATCACTTCTTTGGGAACATACGTATTTGGGAGTGGAGTGGATAACTTTCCATCAGTGCAAATGCTCAATCAATTAGTCTTTATTTTGTGAGTTCCTTGGGAGCAGAGACCTTTTTTTAGGGTTATGAAACTCCATAGAGTTATTTGGACATTAATCGTTCATGGGCATGTATTTGGACTATATAGAAATGGGGCAGAACCTTTCAGTTCATGGTCATTTGGCTCCAAGGTTTGCCAGATATTAATTGTGTGCAATTGTGTACATTTGTGCTAACTAATGATAATGTTATCTAATGCTAAAATATAAATGTTATTTATAAAAAAGCTTTAAGGTGCTCAGGTCTCCCACCTAGAACAAGCTATTATGGGTATTCCTCTAAATTATTGTATGGAAGAATGAGGACAGCTTGCCAGTTTATATTTTACCCTGTCCAATACCATTAATTCATAGCTGGACTTGGATTAATTTAAATTTTAAGTTAAATGGCTAAGGGGGATAAATGTGTTGGGGAAAATATTCATTTTCTTTTTTGATTTTTTTTTAAATGAATAGTTGTCTTTTTCAAGAATAAGATCCAGGAACCTTAACTAGATCTTTTTCTGGAAGTGAAATGGTGGAATTATTCACAATATGATCCTGTTATTCAGAACTTTTATTACTGATTAGTGGGTAATCAAAGCAGTCAAACATCTGGGCTATTTGACTGATCAGCTCCCACTCAGTGCCTGTTAGGATGGATGAATCCATCTTTCCCCAACTCATGTCCACTCATAAGTCTGTCCCGTTTCTGCCTTAGTCTGAAATTCTTTCTTTCTTTCTTTCTTTCTTTCTTTCTTTCTTTCTTTCTTTTAAATGTGCATTCACATTCACATTTCTCACGTATATGAAAGTGAAACATGTTGTCTTTCAAAAATGTAGCTTTTGGAACATATTTTATCCACACACACACACAAAAAAAATGTTGTTGCTATGTACCTTCAAGTAATTTATAATTTATGTTGATCCTAAAGTGAACCTATCATGGGATTTTCTTGGCAGAATTTGTTCGGGGGTGTGGGTTCCTTTGCCTTTCTCTGAGGCTGAGAGAGTATGGTTTGCACAAGGTCACCCAATGGTTTTTCCTTGGCCAAGTGGGGTTTTGAACCCTAGTCTCCCAGTGTCCTAATCTAACACTCAAACCACTACAACACACTGGCTCTCTATCCCAAAATAAACATCCTCAAGTGCATTTAGGTTAAATGATGTTTTTCTTCAAATTAGCATTTGGAACTGCATTGTGGCAAATTGGGAAATATGAAATTCAATGGAGAGCCACGTGGCAGTGTTCATAAGAAGCTTTCATCCTGTCTGTTCCTATTAGGAATTCCAAAAATTGAATTTTTCAGGCAAAGATATTTGAAAGAAACTGAAGGAGAAAAATCAGTGTTTTGGCTCAGGCTAGGAATAGTGCTAAGAAATGGTTGATCCCCCCCCTTTTTTTTTAAAAAAAACGCATCAGTATGCTGGTATTGCTTTGGGACTAATAGTACCTACCTGTGTTCCTTAGTTGTTTCCCATTAACATTCCCATAATACACTTCTGAAGACACTGATTTTTTTTGGGGGGGGGAACCATCTCAAATTTCCAGTATCACTAACAAAGAGACTAACATTCCAAGGTTTCCTAATTTTTTTTAACCAGTTGAAGAAATACACAGCATGAAAATAGCTCCCTTTTTCCTCAATTCCATCAATAAGTAGGGGTTACAAAAACAACAACAACAATGTAAATAAACAGTCAACTTTCTTGCTTCACACAAATAGTTAGGGCTTGCTGTTTGTTTGCAAAGTGTAGAGACATTCTAGTGCCATGCAATTAGTCTAGTACTGCAGAGAAGATAGCATTGAAATAGTATTGCTAATTAATTGTTAATAACCTGCTGGGAACATAACCAAGGCAGCCACTATTGTCTGAAACTAGTTACAGAGGGTGGTGGAGCAGAAATGATTTAAATGATTTAATCAGAATTCTGTGCATAGATCCCTCCTCCTTCTTCCCACTAGCTACCTACTACCACCAAACAGGAGAGAAATTATCCACCCATAATGGGACATGGAATCAAAACCAATATGCTTATAGAATTTACTTGGTGAGACGCGGCACATTAATAATCACCTGGGGAGGTACAAGGAGACTCAATTGCACATAGCTGTTTATAATTAGTAATTAGAAATCATCAGGAAAGCACTGATTAATGAGATCACCAATGGTTTCAGATCTATGAGGGAGAAAACAAGCTTATTTGAAAAGATAATCAGAAAATAGCACATACAGGCATGACAAATGCTTGTTTCTTAAGTTGTAAATATATGGTCAGACTTAGCTTCTGTCTGCCTAAAGGACAAACAAATCAGTATTTTTCCAGTCAATGTCACTGCATGTGTTCACTTCTATTCCTCTTCTCTCTTGCTTTTGCATTAATGTTCCTTTTGAAACAATCCACATAAAAATGCACATTTTAAAGTGCACTTTACCACAAAATATGTATTTTCAAAATATAGATTTGAAAATGCATTTTGATATTTCTTTTTAAAGATGAGAAGTGCAGTGGAACATTCTGGAAATGAGAAAGTTTGGAGGATAACTAAATTCTGATCAGTACATTTCACTGGGAGGAGACTTTCAGAATGCCTCAGAATGCACAAAGATCACTTGAAAAGAATGTGCACCTGCCTTCTGCATAGCAATCCCTTTCCTTCTCTGTTTTCAATAGGATTGCTAGGTATGATCTTCAGAAGTCTCCTGGAAAGTGTGCACATAATACTGTGCCTGATCAAATAACTAATTTCAGCTAAAGGCTGTAAAAAAAACACACACACACATTAAGACCACATTTTAAAGTAATCAATTAAACAAAGTTCTGCTAAATGAAGTGAGGAGTGAATCACACCAGTGTTAAAACCTAAATAGGTTTAGAGTGGTGTTCAGTAGTCTTTCAATATTCAACCAAAAGTGGACACCTTTGGATTTATGAACAAGTGCTATGGCTTCTCTGCAGGGCCACCCATTCACAAAAAGGGTGCAGTTGTACTTTTAACTTTTCAAAAAGATATCCTTTTCCAGGCTTATCATTCAGGTTAAAAGGCACACCAAAGAACAACTTTTGAGCTGCAAAACATAAAACTGAATCCATGGTTTTTGACACCAACAGAAAACAAACCAATTAATTTCCTCAAATGGCCTCTAAATAATGTTTAAATTAAGATGTTTTATCCCAAGTAATAGGAAGATTGCTGCACAAAGTAATTTCTACCATCCAGATGCTCCACATTGTAAACACAGAAAAATCACAGACTTTATTCTGTTGCCATGGGCTGTCATAGAATCATAGAATGATAGAATTGTAGAGTTGGAAGAGACCACAAGGGCCATCCAGTCCAACCCCCTGCCATGCAGGAATCATGATCAAAGCATCCCTGATAGATGGCCATCCAGCCTCTGTTTAAAGACCTCCAAGGAAGGAGACCCCACCACGCTCCGAGTGAGTGTGTTCCACTGCCAAACAGCTCTTACTGTCAAAAAGTTCCTCCTAATGTTGAGGTGGAATCTCTGTTCCTGGAGCTTGCATCCATTGTTCTGTGTTCTAGTCTCTGGAGCAGCAGAAACAAGCTTGCTCCATCCTCAACGTGACACCCCTTCAAATACTTAAACAGGGCTATCATATCACCCCTTAACCATCTTTTTTCCAGGCTAAACATATTCAGCTACCTAAGCCTTTCCTCATAAGGCATGGTTTCCAGACCCTTCACCATTTTAGTCACCTTTCTCTGGACAATCCAATTTGTCAATATCCTTTTTGAATTGTGGTGCCCAGAACTGGACAAAGTATTCTAGGTGAGGCCTGACCAAGGCAGAGTAGAGTGGTACTATGACTTCCCTTGATCTAGACACTATACTTCTATTGATGCAGCCCAAAATCGCATAGGCCTTTTTAGCTGCCGCATCACACTGATGACTCATGTTCAATTTGTGGTCTACTAGGACTCCAAGATCCCTTTCACACTTAGTCTCATTCAGTCAGGTTTCCCCCATCCTGTATCTATGCATTTCCTTTTTCTGCCCTAAGTAGAGTACCTTACATTTTTCATTTTGTTAGCTTTGGCCCAGCTCTCCAGTCTATCCAGGTCATTTTGAATTTTGACCCTGTCCTCTAGGGTATTAGCTACTCCTCCTAATTTGGTGTCATCTGCAAATTTGATAAGTATGCCCCTAATTCCATCATCCAAGGC
This sequence comes from Gambelia wislizenii, assembly GCA_030847615.1. NCBI lineage: Eukaryota > Metazoa > Chordata > Lepidosauria > Squamata > Crotaphytidae > Gambelia > Gambelia wislizenii. Next base: position 187,333,739 of record JAUMIR010000003.1, on the reverse strand, counting down.
ATTGATAAAGATGTTGAATAGCACTGGGCCCAGGACAGAACCCTGTGGCACCCCACTGGTCACATCTTTCCAAAACAAAGAGGAGCAACTGCTGAGACCCTTTGGGTTTGGCTGGTCAACGAATTACAAATCCATTTAACAGTTAACTTGTCTAGCCCACATTTTACAAGCTTGTTTGCAAGAATGTCATGGGAAACCTTGTCAAAGGCCTTACTGAAATCAAGGTATGCGATATCCACAGCATTCCCTTCATCTACCAAGCTGGTAATTTTATATAAAAAAAGAGAGATCAGATTAGTCTGGCATGACTTGTTCCTCTGAAACCCATGTTGACTTTTTGTGATTATGGCATTGCCTTCTAAATGTTCACAGACTCTCTGTTTAATGATCTGCTCTAGAATCTTCCCTGGTATTGATGTCAGACTAACTGGACGATAATTGTTGGGATCCTCTTTTTCCCTTTTTGAAGATGGGGACAATGTTTGCCCTCTTTCAGTCTGCTGGGACTTCTCCTGTTCTCCAGGAGTTCTCAAAGATTATTGCCAATGGCTCTGACATTACATTAGCCAGCTCTTTTAATCCTCTTGGATGAAGTTCATCTGGTCCTGGAGATTTAAATTCATTTAGATTTAGAAGGTATTCCTGTACTACCTCTTTGCTTATTCTTTGCTGGATTTCCCCTATTGTGTCCTCTGTTCCATTCTCCTCAGGTTGGTCCCCCTTTTCCTTTTCTGAAAACACTGAGGCCCCATCGGTTCTAAAGCACCCCACTCCCTGCTCTTTCAGGGCTTTGGCTCTCGAGTTCAAATGGAGACAAGCCCCAGGAGAGTGGGGGGGGGGGCTTTAGCCCCAATCTCCCTGGGCTTGGCTCTGTGTGGAGTGGAGAGCCAAAGCCCCCGGAGAGCAGGGAGATCGGGTCTAAAGCACCTACCCACCTGGTTTTTTCCCCCTCAGTGGATCCTTTCTTTTGTACAATAACCTATGCATAGCTGGGGTATATTTCTGGTGTTTTCTTCTGGGCTCTGCCTTTTGGTTTGTTCTCTGATCCTGATTACTCCTCTGTCTAGGTTACTTTCCTCCAGTTATGTTCAGTTCAGATAATTGTCCACAGCCCAAACTGATAACTGCAAACACATAACAAAAATGGAGACACATGTGACATAGACCCTACCTTACTTTCCCTCCCCAGTTCAGCAGCACCCTCTTTTCCTTCTCTTCTCCCATGGAGTCATATCTATACCATTTCTTGTTCCTGCTTGCTTCCTTACCTTCCACACTCTTTCCCACAGATGGTCTAAATTATCTGCTAAACACAGTACTGCCCAAATTTCCAGCCACCCAGTGTTCTCTTTTCCAAGACAGTCCCCGAGGCTACAGGATGGCCAGCTCTTTGGAAACATAAAACAAAGAAGCTTAAAATGGGGTTCAGGAGGAAAGGGACAATGAAACAACACAGCTGTTGTGGGAAGACTTTGAAGAGCTGTGTGATAGATGTCCACCTTAGAATCCAGGAGATAGTGCTGCTGCTGTCAAAAGATTAAATAAGCTCCCCAATCTATCTTAGTTCAGAGTTTCAAAGTATGGGCCCCACAAAGAAGAAGGTCCAGCCACACATGTTCTTATCTCTCCATTGAGTAAAAGGCACGAAAGTCAGGATAACCTCACTGAAAGGTCAAAGAACATCCAGGTGTAGTGGTGGCACATAAAGAAAAAAAAAAGTTCTTACATACATTATTCCTGGCCAAATGTAATGCTATATATCAAACAAGGATGCTGTACAAAATACACTGTTTTGATGATCCTTCAATATTCTGGAGTAGACAGAGATAGAAAAGCCAGGTATTTCCCATAAGAGTGAAATCATTTTATAATAATAATAATACATTTTTATTTATATCCCACCCCTCTACGGCATGCAATCGGGGTGGCTTACAACAATTAAAATATACATCCAGACCCTCAGTCCCACCCCTTTTGTTTCCTATGCAGAATCTTTGGTTCTAAACCTATCTATCTGCCTGGCAGTGCAGGCTAATTTACCCACAATATGGACATTTTCACATGGGGCCAAAACACCCTGTTACTGCCCTGCCACCTCCTCTCCCGTTCCTGCCACAGAATGGAGAAAAATGTTTGCACACTTACCTCCATTCCTTGACAGGAATGTCCTCCCTGTCCCGAAGCTGGCTGGCCATAAATGCAGCCATCATAAGGCTGCATTTACAACTGGGAACTCAAATATTGGCCATTCTCACGACAGAACGGCCGTGCAGCAAATTCAAAAATAATCCCCCCAAACGTCAAAGCAAGAAACAAAATACATTTTTTTAAAAAAATACAAGTAACCCAGGGATGGGGGGGAAGTGTGCCACTTACCTGGGTGTCCTGTTTCTGCCCAGAAGTGTCTGGAACAGACCTCCCCCCCCCCAACAGCTGTCATTGTGGGAGAGGAACGGGACACCTTTCAGACCACCCTGATTCTGTGATAGAAACGGAACAGGGTGGTCATTAATGACTTCTCCCTGTGATTGAAATATCACGGGGAAAAAACAGAATGGTAACGTTGAGGGCATGGAAGGGGATGAACATAGTTTGTAAGAAAAATCTTTCAGTGACCCTGTTCCATGCCTGCAACAGAACAAATAGTTGGTGTGAAAATCTCCTATGACTTCCAACCACAGTCATATTTCTAATGTATTGCAACAAACCTAAGGTGACCACTATACAAGCTTGTTCACGAGGGCTCTCCTGGTAATAGTGATAAGGCCACTAATCTGTGAAGAAACCCTAAGCTAGAAGATATAAAATGAAGGTTATTATCTGATGTAAAAGAGAACGAGTTTGCTTCATTACATTGTGACTCATTAAGGTTTTACTAAATTGCATCAATGTGTTCAGTTTTAGAAATGGATTCTAATTATTGGCATTCTCATTTATTGTTGTTTGCTTGCCATTTCATGTTTCTAATTAAAATAATTAAAAACAACTACCAGCCAATTCAGTCAGAAACCAGTGTAGCTTGTCAATACAAAGATGAGTTTTACTGTACCCAGTGCAACATGTATAGAAATATCTAGAAAGAAGAAACCAGTATTGTTAGGTACCAAGTAATGGTTAACATGTGGCCTAAATGATAACCTACTTTTTAAATTATATTACCTGTTGAAATGTAGTTCAACAAATTCTGATTTTTCCATCCCCCAGCTTTAAAAAAAGCACCTAAAATGGGGCATAAAGATTCTCCCGATGTGTATGCTATCTAGGACAGCCTGGAATTCCCTTAAAAGATTAACTTACCATGAAATTGTACAGCTTCGTTTCTTCATAGTTCTGAGAAGATGTGGCAAACTGGCTTCCCTCAATTCCATATTCTGAGCATACCAGATGGATAATAGTTTTACTATGTCTCATGGCCCCTGTGCAATTGTTTCTCAACTAGAAAAAAATAAATGAAACAATCAGAAAGCAAATGAAAATAGCATTGTTCCATATCCTGTGATGCATATACTCTATTTCATTTCACAGTGTCTATTGAAACTTAAGCCACCTTCAGAGGATAGAAAGAGGATAAGAGAAAAACATTTCACTCCAACTTTCTAATCATTTTTCCAAACTTTCCACCGGAAGAATAGCATTGGTTCACAAGGATAATGCATGCCACTTGGTTTCTCATTTGTAATTGTTTAACATGTAATAGTGATCAATTGAATGTATGCATGTAATCCACTGGAAAAGCCATGTTTGGGATGATATGAAGGGAAATTAAAATTCTTTGTGTATATACAATAACTTGCTATCATCAGTAAATTTATTCAATTTTGATTTAGATTGAACTTGCCTAAAATGAACTAATTTAGTCCTGTTTCGTACAGCACATGCATTCATTTATTTTGAGTTCAGCAAAGTCCAAGCTCCAGCTCTTGCTTTGCTCCTAATGCTGTTACAGGAGACTTTCATTTCCAACCACTCCTTTCTCCACAAAAGATAGGGAAATCTGGATGATTTCTTAATCTCTTCCATTACTCCTCCTTGATCTCATACCTATTCTCAAAACTACTCTTAAGGAGAAAGGTTGCTGCTGCCGTTAATGGGAGCAGCTTATGAGGGGGAAAAAAGCTCATAGAACAGCTTATGGAGCAGATCATAGGAACCACATAACACCCATTTTGAAACAATTGTTCTGGCTGCCAACATTTCTGGTCTAAATTAAAGATGGCAGTTCATTACTTTTAAAGGACACTTGAAGCCATAAATGATATGGAACTTGATGTCTGAAGAAGAATCTCTCCCTACATATGCCTGCCTGAGAAAAGAAATCTGCTGGAAGGGCCCTCTTTTGTGTTCCAGCTGTGGGACCAATGTGTGAGGGCACTGGGGTTTCAGAACATGAAAAAGAACTTCAGTTGCTGAATCACTGCCCAAGTCTCTCTCTCTCTCTCTGGCTTTTCCTCGCAAATGAAGATTCAGGAAGGACTCATCCTACGCTTTCTGCAAGCGTGCTGATGACTGTAAAGGCCAATCCAAGATAAACAAGTCCAGTTGCTGAAAGCACAGCAGAGGGTCTCCTTGGGTGATGTTTCCGGGTTGTGATTCTTTCTGTGTTCTGGTTTCTCTTCAAGACTTGTTGGGTGTGAGTTCTCAAGTAGCTTAACACAGAAGGAAATGGTCCTTTAGATAACAATGTTATTTAGAGATTTATACAGAACACCTTTAAGTAAGGATGAGGGTGAATTCAAAGCAAACAAAAAGTATGTGTTTATAATGCTTATGCAGTATTTTCTCAAAACCTCACGCACCAGAAATCACTCTACATGCTATATAGGATATAGTTACATGTTATATCTGTTGCATACCCTTCAATATTTCACAGATGAAAACCAGGGCACATGTGGCTAAGCAACACCATGATGTGGTCAAAAGGATGTGTCCAAGCAAAAAGGGGCCAACGTTATTAATGAGCAACATAGAAAACTATTATTTAAGCAGATGAATTCTAGAATCTATGAACTGAGTTTAGGAAAGCCTGGGGTGGGGGGGACCCAGTTCTATAATTATACTTTTTGTGTATGTATGTTTGTGCCCAGAATGTTTTAAAATAATATATTATCAAATGCATTATTTGAAAACTGAACTGTCTTTATCAGATCTACTGCTTTCTCTCAGAACTACCATATGAACTCCATGTTAATACCCACCCCCTCAGCCCAATGTACAGTATATTATGGGGGTTGTCTCAACAATGAAAATACTCCTCATAGAATTTGACTAGAATATGTTTTGTCCCAACATGCTGTGAATGGTATTTGGAAAGAGGGGATAAAAACCCCCACTTACTATTGGGGGGGGGGAAGCCTTCAAGGATTTCCCCAAGGTTGGTTTTTTTTTTTTTGGAACAATGCATGGGCTTCTTCATTATTGCATGTCTGGAAATCCAATTTGGGATGCTGTGCAGCCTCAATGAGGGAGGAAGTAGAGAGTGGATTGGTTGGCTGTGTGGGCAGTGAGTGGGCTTTCTAGCGATGAGGTGGCTGGAAGCACCGTTTTCAAGTTTCATGTTATTGAGCTTTTCTCCTGCGCTGAGGTGACCAAGGAGCTTTTTATAAGTGTATTTGAATGTTGATATGGAGGAGACAGTGTTCATGGAGCAGGCCCCAGGATATGATAGTGCAGGAGAGAGTAAGGTGTACTTTTTGCGCAAAACACTTTATGGTTTGAAGCAAAGCACACACTGTTGGAACAAGTGCATTAATCAAGTTTTGGTGTCACTTGGGTATACAAGAAGCATTGCTGATGCTTGTGTATATACCAAGGGGGAGGTGACAATGCTGTCGTGTTAGTGATTTATGTGGATGACCTTTGTGTGGTGGCAAAGAGTGACAATGATGTGAAGGAAGTGCAGGTGGAGTTGGAAAGACAGTTCAAGTTGAAGAAACTAGGCAGCCTAAAATGTTATTTAGGTGTAGAAGTAGAGAGAACCAGTCTTGGTGAGTTTTTTGTGAGCCAGAGGAAAAGAAAGATAGACAATCTTGTAGCCAAGTGTGGACTAAATGAGGTCAAGGTAGTCAGAACCCCCATGACTACAGATTTTGTGAATTTGGAGGCAGAAAAGTGTTTTGAAAGGCCTGATTTGTATCACTCTGTGGTTGGCAGTCGGTTGTTCATTGCCTACAACATCAGACCTGACATAAGTTTTGCTGTTGGGGTACTTCATAGGAGGATCTCCAAACCTAGGAGGGCAGATTGGAAAGCTCTGAAAAGAGTGATCTGGTATCTCAAGGGGATGAGGGACATGTGTCTGAGGTTGGCAGGATGCCAGATGACCCTTGAGTGCTATGTAGACAGCTCTTTTGCAGCAGAAACTTCTGACAGGAAGTCTGTGACCAGGTTGGTGGTCAGGTTTGCATAGAGCCCTATAGTATGGAGGTCCAGAAAGCAGAATTGTGTGGCCATAAGTACAACAGAAGCTGAATTTGCAGCCTTGTCTGAGATGGCAAGTGAGGTACAGTGATTAAGGCAGATGCTAGTAGATCTTGGAGAGCAATGCCACATGCCTGTTGAGGTGCATGAGGACTCTCAAGTGTGCATAGCAATGGTAGAAATGTAGGATGAAAATACATTGTGGTACGCTACCAAAACGTGAGGCAGTTAATACAAGAATGTCTGAGGACAACATTGTAGACCTGTTCATGAAAGTCCTTCCAGCAGGAAGCCATGATGAGTTGGTAAAGAGGCTGGGCCTTGTCACTAAAGTGTAAAGTGTAAAACGTCATAAAGGAAGGTCAACTGAAAGACAACTGATGTCTAACAATGTATGTAGATGTTGTTGTTATGTTGTGATGATAACATGTGTTCTGTGCAGTGATCTGACCATTTTGGAGGGGATTGTCAGGATTTAGAGACTGAACTCCATAGAAAATGGCCAAACAATTGCTAAGTTATGCTAGCTGTGGCCAAGGAACTGCCAAGTCATGCTAGCCTTGAGGCCACAGCTGCACAAGAAGGTTACTGGAGGGCATAGCATCAGGATAGAGTCTGGAGTGCAAAATCTGATGTAATGCTCCCATGTGGTTGAGGGAGCCAGTGCCCTGTTAACCTGTATAAAAGAAGGCTAAGTCCAGAGAATTCTTTCCCTTGAAATACCTTGATGTCTGGTGAAGCAGTTTGTCTGTCTGTTTATATCTGTACATATTGCAACTGCCTTGAGCTTGAAGATAAAGTGCCTCCTGTTTGGATGATAACACTCTGTGTGTGAGTATTCTTGGGAACGGGTTGCTGCTGAGTCTGCTGAGATATTCTTTTGGCTTCTGCTGGGGACTGAGTGTTCTATCATCCCCCAACATATGCACCTTTGATTTACAAGTTAAAAAAATACTGTGCAGTGGTGACAACACGTGTGAAGAATAATAATGTGCTGTATTCTTGGACACCATCTTGATTTGCAAGCATGGGTGTGTATGTACTTCAAATGTAGATAGCTTCATATACAATAGACTTTGCCAAAAGGCCATGGGCACAAATAACCAATGCTGAGAATTTGTGATAATGCACACAAATTCGCATTATATCTTCTCATCTAGACAACCCCATAGTTTCAAGAGCAGCGTGCTGGGTTTACTGGTTTGGGTGGAAACCTCTCCCAGGCACTAACTTGCAGGACCATACAGGCTAAGTTTTTAATAATGGACAATTGACCAGAGTAGGTCCAGAAAAGTGTGAAGAGGCGGACACGAATCATGTAGAGTGCAAGCTGGTTTTGAAAAACAACTTCCGGCGTGACGGCGTTGCGCTAGGCTGCAAGGAGTTCGAGCTCCAGGCGGCTGGCTTGGCTTGGCTTAAACCGTATTGCAAACAAACGGCATTCCCACCTCGGGAAAGGTGGGGGGGAAGAGCCTGTTGAGGGTCAATTCCAACACTTATACTTCTCCCCTTGAGGTGAGAAGTACGACCAGGCTGAGGAGACCAAAGGGCTGTATTACCAAGTCAAGAAACCCTGAGGTGGGACTAGTGACGCCAGCGTCTTTTTTAAAAGAAGCTGTCAAAGTTATGAAAGACTCAACTATAACCCTGAAGGAGACGAGGGTCAGAAATATCCTTTCTGGAACTATCCTCTAATTTCAGAAGAGAGGAAAAACATCTTGGGGTAAGAAGAACTTACTTAAAATTCTATATAACCCCTAAATGACTTCACTCAAACAAATAGAAGAACGGAGGCAGAGGTAGGGGCGGAGACAGAGAAGGAGTGAAGCGCAGATTGAAGTGAAAGTGGCAGAAACATTGAAAGCACTGTGTGAAGGACTGGAGAAAGACCGAAAACAAGGACAGGAGCTGGGCAGCCCTGAGTTCCGAGAGTGGGAAGGGAGAGTAAGAGAGTAAGAGAAAGTAGAGAAAATAGACGGAACGACAGAAAGAACTGTTTGAGACCCGAAACAGACAAATGTGAGATCTGCAGCTTACAGTAGGAAGAAGGGGGGGGGGGAAAACAGCGTTAAGCATAGACTTGCAGACTCATAGAAACTGGCTGATAGACTGGCTGATGGGCTCATAGAGACTGATTGAAGAAAAAAGAGAGAAAGTAGACAGAATGACAAAAGGAACGGGCTGAGAATCGAACACAGACAGAGCTGAGCTCCACAGTTCAGAGTAGCTTTGAAGGAGTGGAGAAAGAGTGGAGAAATAAGAACAGGAGCTGTGAGTTGTGAGCTCCGCAGTTTAGAGTAGCTGCGAAGGAGTGGAGCGGAGTGGAGAAACAAGAACAGGAGCTGGGGAGCCCTGAGTTCCAAGAGCAGGAAGGGAGAGTAAGAGAAGGGGAAGGAGAAAAAACTAGCAACATTAAGACTTAGAAAAGAAGACGCATAGAGATTGACTGATGGAAAAAAAGGGAGAGAAAATAGAGGTAACGACAGAAGGAACTGATTGAGAACTGAAAACAAACAGAGGCGAGCTCCACAGTTTAGAGTAGAGGTGAGCAGCTGTTCAAAGGGTAAGCTACAGGAAGCTATAGAAAGATATAGAAAAAGCTACAAACAAGGCATTAAGCAAAGGCAAAGTCTCAGAAAGCCAGAATTGAAAGGACTGGAGGAGGAGAAGCTGAAAGGAGTGGAGTAGGGATCTGAACATAACAAAGTGAAACGAAGGTGATGAAAGGAAACAGGAATAAATTACAAAAAGAATTCTACAAAAAAAGAAGACCTGAGTGAAGTCTAAGGTTTAGAGCAAAGATGAACAGCTGCTAAAAATTAAAGATACAAGACCTGAAAGCCATAGGAGAGGCAACGTGTAAGATAAAAGCACAGGAAGACAGAATAGAACAGAGTGGAGCAGAAGACAACAGCAGCAAGGAGTGGAGAGGATTTGCATATACTGGAATTAGCAGAGTTTGGTGAAAGAAAAAGAAAAAGAACAGTTATAAAAAATCACTAAAAGATCCCCATGGTGGTGAAGCCTGTTAGAAAAGAGGAAAGAAGACAAAGAATAAGTCTGTGATTAAGTCATATTAGGTAACTTTGTGGAGAAAGTCTGTTCTTGAGAGTAAGGAAAGGGTTTGGGTGATGGGAAGATACTAAGACATTAAGCTACTGGGAAGGTCTGAGAAAAGAAAATATTTGGGGAAAGGAAAAAGGAGGGGCAAAGATAAAGGGGGGAAAGGAGGAAACACAGGGGGGAGGGAAGGGGGAAGAGGGGAAGAAGAGAAAAGTGTTTAGTGTTCAGTAAAACCCAGCTGGAATTTGGCTGGGAAATACCATTGAAGATTGTGGAGCTAATTCTGGATAACTTTATTTAATTTTATTTGGTCAATTTTTTCTTCTTCCTTCTTTTCTCACTTTCTTTCCTCCTTTTCTTTATCTTTGGTACACATATAAAAATAGAAAAAAACCTATATAAATTCGAATTAATATTTTTGTTTTTTTATTTTTTATTTTAGTTACTTCTTTCTTTTTCCCTTCTCCTCATCTTTGACACATATATTTTTTTAAAAAAATTGATATAAATTTGAATTGCTCACTAGTTATTCACATGCAAATTAATATTTGAATTTGAAGAAATTAATATTTGGGTATGAGGATAATATTTAATTTAAACTAATTGGTACTGGATTGAAGGGAACAAAGGGAGGAGAATTGGGCACAGAGACAAACTATGTCAATGTCAAACTTGTGAAATATACTAGGTTTGGAAGAAGATATCTGATTGAAATTGAGTTAACAGTACAATTCAATAATATAGCAATATAGTAACAACTAATTGTTTATAATTGATTGTAAACTGACTATAATTGATTGTAAAACAGGTTGAAGTTTTAACGCACCTTCCGCTCTGAATAAGAATGTGTTGATGTATATAGGAAATTGTTGATGTCTCTTAAAATTAATGGTGCAGAATAACAATTTTTCTGAAAAGATATAAAACTGATTAGGTACTTAATAGTTAAGAAAGGGTTTGGAAGACTCAAGAAATAGAGGAGAAGAAAGGGGAGAAAAGAAAAGAAAGGAGTCAAAGAACATCACATAGATAATTGAATATAAATTACAAACAAAGAAATGGCAATAAGCCAAAGAAAAGCAGCCGCACAAGCCCAAGCCCAATTAGTTACACAAAGAAGGCCATCATTTGAAAGACCCACGAAAATGACAGATTTGAGTGCATTATTATTAGATGAAATGAGGAGAGAAATGAAAAAGATGAGATTAGAAATTAGAGAGGAGCTGAAAGAGATTCAAACAGAGATAAAAAAGGATTTAAAGAAAGAATTGAATAACTTTGGAAAAAAAATTAGAGAAAATGGCAGAGGATATGAAAGAGATCAAACAGGAAATGGAAAGTATGAAACAAAAATCGAAATCATTAGAAGAAAACACTCAAGAGATAGCCCAAGAACAAGGACAAATGAAAAAGGAATTACTACTGTGTGAAATAGGATACAGAGATAGATGCCTTAAATTGAGGGGTCTACCGGAAAATATTAATGAAAAATTGGAGGAGAAAGTAATATCAGCCTTAGCAAGCTATATTGAAATTTCTCAAGATAAGATGAGTACGGAAGTGGATAAACTGTTTAGAGTGAATTCGGCAATAGCGAAGGAAAGAAAAATTCCCAGAGATATTGTGGCTTGCTTTACGAGAAACAGATTAAGAGATCAAATAATATACAAAAGTTATAAGGAAAAATTACAGATTGAGGAAAATGAAATAACTATTTACAAAGATATCTCTCCACAAGTGTTGAAAAAAAGACAAGACTACAAATTTTTAGTACAGAGACTAACAAGAAAAAATATAAACTACAGATGGGACAGGTTGGAAGGTCTTTCCTTCAATTATAGACAGAAAAGAATCAAGATTAATTCAATAGCAATAGCAAAAGAGTTCTGTAAGAAATTAGATAAACAAGAAAAAGAGAGTAACAGAAGGGAAGACCAAGAAGAACAATCTCTCAAACCACATACGAGAGATACAAATGAAAGAGTGGAACATCTACAGAGAAGAGAAGAGGATGAAGAGGACCAAGAAGAAGGGGACGAAGAGGAAGAAGAAGAACAAGAGGAGGACCAGGAGAAAGGAGAACCAAGTGAGATGGAAGATGAGAAAGACGAGGAAGGGAATAAAGAGAATGATGAAATAGAACTATAATAAATAAAGATACTTGATTTGATGGTAAATATACATTGATATATATATAAGAGATAAATAAATATAAAAATGGAGAATAAAATTATCTCATGGAATGTTAAAGGACTGAATTCTAATTACAAAAGAAAACAAATTTTTCATTATTTAGAAAAAATGAGACAAGACATAGTATGTTTACAAGAAACTCGTATCAGAGAATCAGACATTAAATATTTGAGGAATATTAAATTGGGACAGAATTTTATAGCTTCCAATAAAAAGAAGAAGAAAGGGGTAGCCTTATATGTACATAAAAAATTCAATCCAAGGATACAGTTTAAAGATCCTGAAGGATCTTATATAGGGGTGGAAATAAAAATGGGAAATAAACAGGTACTAGTGATAGGAATATACACTCCTATTGAAAAGAAGGATTTATTTTTCAGAAGACTGATAAAAGAAATTGAAGAAGCGGAAATTGAAAATCTATTGCTCTTAGAAGATTGGAACGGGGTTATAGATCCAAGTATAGATAGATTATCAACAAAGATTATTAGGAAAAACCAGGGCAAACTTCCTAAATGCTTCTTTGAATTGATGAAAGAACAAAACTTAATAGATGTGTGGAGGTGGAAATATCAAGGTGCCAAGGCTTATACTTTTTATTCAGATGTGCACCATACACATTCTAGGATAGACATGTTCTTATTATCAAAAAATCTACTATCAACACTAAGGAGTATGGAAGTTCTGCCAAAGTGGATATCAGACCACAATTCAATTCAATTAAAACTAATGGAAAGGAAAAAAAGAGTTCAATTGGAGATTGAATGACAATATTTTAAAAGATGAAGAGGTTTTGAAGAAAGCGAAAGAAACATTGAGATTATATTTCCTAGAAAATACAACAGAAGATTTAAGTTTAAACACCATTTGGGAAGCAAGCAAATCAGTCATGCGAGGTTTTTTTTATAAAACAAGCAATAGAGCGAAAAAGGAAAATGAAGGAAAAAGAACAGAAACTTTTGAATGAAATAGCACTAAGAGAAGAGAAGCTGAGAAACTCACCAGAAGATAGAAATACGAAAGAAGAGCTCAAATTGTTAACCAAACAAATACAAGCCTTACAGACTGAAGAAGTAGAAACATCAATGAGATTAGCACGACAAAAATACTTTGAGACAGTGAATAAAGTAGGGAAGTGGTTGGCACAAAGGCTTAAACAAGTGAGAGAAAAGAAAACAATAACTGAGATAATGTATAAAGGGAAAATAACAACAAACAGTAATCTGATTAAAAAAGGATTTCAGGAATTCTATGCTAAACTGTATGATGACCCATTAATGAATAGAATCATTTTTAGAAAATCAGAAGATCATGAAGCTAACAATGGAACAGAAACAAAATCTAAATAGTAATATAACGATGGCAGAGGTAGTGGAAGCTATCAGGAAAATGAAAACAGGCAAAGCCCCAGGTCCTGATGGATTCACGGCCCTTTACTATAAGCAAATGGAAGACGAATTGGCTATACACCTATATAAGATGTTCAATAGAATAAAAATGGATGGGATCCCGAAGACTTGGAGGGAAGCACACATCACGATGATACCTAAGGAGGATAAAGACTCAAAAGACCCTAAGAATTATAGACCCATTTCATTATTGAATTGTGACTACAAAATCTTTGTTTCAATTTTAGCCCAAAGACTGAAAAAGATCCTCTCTCAGATAATACAAAACGATCAGAATGGTTTTTTTGACTAACAGATATCCCAAAAATAACATAAGAACAATAATCGATCTTCTACAGTTCTATGAGGTTCACAACGAGAAAAACATAGCCATGTTTTTTATAGACGCTGAAAAGGCGTTCGACAAGATAAACTGGAATTTCATGAAGAGGTTGATGGTAAAAATGGATATGGGAGAAAGTTTTATTCACTGGATAAATCAGATATATGAGAATCAAGAGGCTCAACTTCTGATAAAGGGAGAGAAAACTGGAAAAATTCAGATTAATAATGGTACGAGACAAGGATGCCCGCTCTCTCCCTTGCTCTTTAGTATAGTTATAGAAGTATTGATAAACAGCATTAAGAATAATGGGAAAATTCAAGGAGCAAGGATAAAAGGACATGAGTTTAAAATAAAGGCCTACGCGGATGACTTAGTCATCTTTTTGGAAGATCCTTTAAAACAACTTAAGGAGCTAGGCAAAACTCTGGAAGAATTCTCAAGGATAGTGGGTTTTAAAGTAAACAAAGATAAAACGGTGGTCTTAACTAAAAACATCTCAAAATTACAAGAAGAACAAATATCTAATGAAACTGGGTTTAAGATTGAGAGAAAAGTAAGGTATTTAGGGATATGGATTACAAAAAGAAACATGGATCTATTTGAAAACAATTATAACAAACTATGGAAAGAGATTAAATCTGAGTTTATTAAATGGGCTAAATTAAAGTTATCATTACTAGGAAAGATAGAGGCAATTAAAATGAACATCTTGCCCAGATTCATGTATCTCTTTCAAAACTTACCTATTATACACAACACCAAATGTTTTAGTACCTGGCAATCTGAAATCTCAAAATTCTTATGGGCTGGGAAAAAGCAAAGAATAAAATGGAAACTGCTAATAGACAAAAAGGATAGAGGGGGTTGTGCACTCCCAGAATTACGAATATATTTTCAGGCGGGTGCGTTATCCTGGATAGAGGACTGGATCTTTCTTAAAAATGACAGATTGCTGTCTTTGGAAGGGTTTGATCTTCGGTTCGGGTGGCACGCATACTTGTGGTATGAAAAGAGGAAAGAACATAAAGGATTTGATAATCATGTATTAAGAAAAGCGCTATATAAAATATGGGTTAATGTAAAGAAACAATTTTATAGAGAAATACCTTTGTGGATCTCTCCTGAAGAAGCCTTTTTTGGAAGAACCAAATCAAAAAATGTACCATGGATCAAATATCAGGATCTAGTGAATAAGAATACTCAGGGACATATCCAAATATATACTAGGGAAAATCTAGACATGAAAGGTTTCAAGGTTGAATTGGTTCTCCTACAAACAAATATATGAAAGATTTAAAATGGACCATAAAATAGAAAATTTCGATATGGGGAAGAATGAACTAGACAAAATAATATTTGATAATCAAAAGCATCATATTGCAAAATATTATAATATTTTGTTAGGCAGAGAACTGGAGGATGAAACTATAAAAGAGCAAATGATCAAATGGTCCCAAGATATAGGAGAACCAATAGCACTAGAGAAATGGGAGAAAGCTTGGAGAGATACCCAAAAATTTTCTCTTTCTCAAAATCTAAAAGAAAATTTCTTGAAATTTTTTTATAGGTGGTATCTTACTCCAGTTAAATAAGATGTACAAAATTGGAAACCAGAATTGTTGGAAATGTGAAAAAGCCAGGGGAACTCTATTTCATATATGGTGGAACTGCCCGAAAACCAAAAATTTTTGGAAGAAAATACATTATAAGATTTCAGAAATACTTGACATAACATTTCCACTAAAACCAGAAATATACTTATTAAATATGGTGGATGGAATAAAAGAGAAAATCAAAATAGGCTCCTGGAGGGTAGTCCTCTACATGATTACAGCAGCGAGACTCTTATTCGCTTCAATGTGGAAAAAGAGAGAGCTACCAACGCTTGAAGACTGGCTAATAAAACTCAGTGAAATGATGGAAATGGACAGGTTAACAGCACTTTTAAAAGACAAGCAAACAAGGTCATAGAAACCGAGTGGGAACCTATAAGAAGGTATTGGAAACAATATTAGGTTAATTTGAAAAATCTAGATTTATAATAAGAAATTATACAAACTATGTATAAATAGGTATAAATGTATACATATATATATAGGCGTACATATACATATATTAAGAATTATAATTCAACTAAAATTTGTATAATACACCAAGATTAGAGGTAACAAATGGCTATGGAGAAAATAAGGATTTCTGAGCATATATGCACATGTATAGGTATACAGATATATATGAGTATATATGTGGAAAATAAGAACAAGTAAAAATATCCCTGACAGATCCAAGGGGGGACTTCGTGGAAGTGAGAAAACAGAATAAGAGACAAGTATAACTATGTAATGGAACTATGTAATGTAACAATGTTGATGGAAAAATAGGTGATATGAGAAGACAAGTTCCATAATAATGTAATTTTTTATTTTTTTTTAATTTTTTTATTATTTTTATTTTTATTTGTATTTTTTTATTTTTTTCTGATTAATTTGTCGCTTAATTACTTTTAGGAATGTAACAATGGAGGTTGCATGTACTATAAGAAAATATGTGCATTACAATGTCTCTGATAAGGTTAATGTATGTAACCGGGATAAAAAATAAAACTAAAAAAAATAAATAAATAAAAAAAAGAGTGCAAGCTGGTTTTGAATAACAAAGACATATCTCTTTATTAAAAAGACAGAAAAAGAGAGTAGCAGAAATCCAACAGCGCAGTCTGTGTTCAATGCAAGCTGATTCTCAAACTAAAAGAGAGAAAAATGGCATGGGTGCTAAAACCCTACTCCTGACCAATCTAAGGGGACTAGAAGAGGCTAGAAGCTACCTAAGCTTAAGGGACTACAGATTTAGGAGATTATCAGATGCAGCTAATGTGGCGTCAGCATAACACCAGCAGAACACAAAAGGATAACAATATCAAACAATGTTGTCCTTTTGTGTTCCGCTGGTGTTATGCTGGCATTTTTTTCTTCTTGATGGCTGAAGCTGTCAATAGATCCCCCAGTTCCATTTTGGTGCTGGAAATGCTGGCATGTGAAAACTCAGGCCATTTAACTCTCGTGAATGTAGCAAGAATGGCCAGTCTGGCGAAAACACTTCTGAGTGATATCGGGATATCCAGGTAAATTTCACTCTTTTTATTACCTTCCCTGGGTTACTTGAGGCTTTTAAATTGTGTTTAGGTGCTGGATGTAACTTTTTTTGTGTTTATTTTTATTTTTGAATTTCCCACACTCGCATCTTCTTGTGAGAACAGGTGGGATTTCAGCCCAGGAAGTGAATGGAGCTCTGTTAGAACTCCACTCATTCATGGGCTGTGTTTTCCATGTGACAGAAGGTAAGTGTGGTGGGGAGGGTTGTTGTGCCAGGTGGGATTGGAGATTGTGGGACAAGAACGCTTTTTGCATTCCTGTCTGATAATCGCCTTAAACACACATGGATTTTCTCACCCTCTGATGTGAAGGAGAGTCCAAGTAAGCTGGGTGGCCAATGATCAGAGCAGGAGCAGCACTCTCAATCAAGAAGGCAGGGAAGCAGGTTATAGAAAGCGGCCATTATGTGGAGGGTTCAAAATGAAGGAGATTCTCTGAGCAGAGACCCTCTTTCTCCCAGGCTATACGTAGCCCTTTTCTAACATGGGAGCTGTCACCTGGAGTGAAGGGGACACTTCTGGATGGGGCAAATGTTATTCTATGGAGGGTTCAAAAGGCCCCTTTGTGCTAAAGGTGATTTGTGCAAAGCCCATGGCTTGTGTGCAAAGTATTGTTGTCTGTGTGCAGAGGGCAGATGTGAACATGACCTCTGCCTTTCACCCTCTTGGCACTTTCAGGGCTCATCTATACCAGCCAGGATATGCTGGCTCCTCACCAGTGTATCCTGCCCACAGATTAGGCCTGTTCCAGGCCTGTTCCTGCCCCATTACCTGGATAGAACGTGAGGAAGTCCAAATGGGCACACTGGTCAATCACTGCAGCCACCACCAACACAGTCTCCCTAACTCTTTCTGAAATTAGGAAGCCAGCCTACAACATATGACCAAGCCCCCCTCCATGTGACCAGTCTTGGTCACATGCTGCAGGCCTGCTTGCTGCATTGGAAGAGCAAGGCAGAGGGCAGCTGAAGTGACAGTCCAGCATGCCAGAACAGGCACCTGTGGTCATATGGGGCCTGTTCCATTTCTTTCCAGCAGGAACAAATTAAAGCAGGTATTATTTTAGAATGCTTTATTGGGGCCTACCTCCACCTTAGCTCCATATTTGCCCTGGGTTAAGAGGACTGCCCGGGGGCAGAATGGAGCAAAAGTTCTGCATTGTCAGGACTGCAGGGCTCTAAGATGGGATGTATTCTCTATGTAGACAAGCCCTTAGATGGTTTGGGGAGATGAAATTACACACTTGGGACAAAGCCAATTAAGTATAGACATTTGACCTCTTTCAAATCAAGATAGGATTGCCCAACATCTGTATGTTACCTTATAATACCTGGGGGGGGCGTACTAATGTTAGCCAGTTTGACAGGGTCTCCATTCAGTGGAGGGAAACAAAACAGTCAAGCACTGATTGCTCTGCTGAACATATCACTGAATGTTCAGTGATATCTTTCATTATCAGCAGGATGGAGGGAAATTCCAGTTTGTACTATAAAATGAGGCCTGACTTGTCGAAGATGGACAGGGATGCAAGCTTTTCACTGCCCTACGCTTTCAGCCAACATGCTTCTTACAATGTGTGCATACTCTGGCAAGAGGCAACTCAGTGTATTAAGCATCAAGTCTATTAGAAATTCATATTTATTGAGCATAACTTGTAATAATAGAGCTGGTCAAAGTTTGCTTCCCTATTACACAGCACTCATGTGGTTAGCTTCTCAACCGAACCTACTTCACAGGGTTGTTCTTAGAATAAAAATGCAGTGAGGAAAAATAATATACAATAATTTTATCTTCAGGAGATGAATGAAATGTAATTATTTAAGAAAGACAAGAGTTGCAAACACATAAATGCCATAAAGAAATCAATGTATTCCAATGAATGTTTAGGCTACAACCCTTTACCTAGAAGTACTTCCCGGTGAACTCATTGGGATTTACTTTTAACTAGGTACTGTATATCTGTAACTGAATTGTTATTGTAAATGCGACCATTCTCTCATGTGTGTGTGTGTGTAAAACCCTTCCTCAAAGTAATCTCTTCCAGGTTTCACCTCTACAAGTCATTTTCTCCTTTCTGTGGCACTGTGAAGCTCTTGCACACACAATCAAAAGGGATGGTATGGAGAAAAGAAAACAAGTAAAACTAAACTCCAAAATAGAAGGCTTCTGGATAGGTCAAACTTAAACAAAAATCATTATTGGAGGGAGGAGAAAAACATTCAAATCAGGAAAGTTTCTCTTCCAGCCTGATCCTGTTTTAAAGGAATTCAAGGGTTGGGGTCTCTGTGTCTGTAAGAGAGATTGAGGGTAAATCTACACCAGCCAGGATACACCAGCTTCCTGCTGGCATATCCTGGCTGTTCAGCTGGCCTGTTCTTCCCCCATTACCTGTATGGAATAGGCCAGAGTCCAAACAGGTATGCTGACCTGTCCCTGCAGCCACTTTCATTTTCTTTGCTGACTTGGAAGGCAAGAAGTGGGGATGCAATATATGACTGAAGACTTCCTGCATGTGAGCAGCTTTGGTCACATGCTGAGGGACTCCTTCCTGGTTTCTGGGAGAAGGGTGAGATGGCAGAAGCATGGAGGGGCAGCATGCCAGACGGGCTCCTGTGGACACAGGGCCCAATCTGTTTGTTTTGTTTTGTTTTTGTTCAGTGTTAACAGAGTAAACTGGGTATTTTAAAAAATGGTGTATCACACCCTTCCCTGCCTATCCCTATCTCAGCCCCATATCTGTCCCAGAGATGGGAGGCCTGCCTGGTGACAGAACAGGGCAAAGGCCCTGCATCATATGGATTGTAGGGCTCTCAGACAGGGGCAAAATGGTGTATTTAGCCCATGTAGAAAAGGCCTGAGAGAGCTCCTGGTACAGAGTTCTTCTCAGGGTATGATAGGATACACAATCCCCAACAGAAGCCCAAAAACTGTCTCAGTAGACTCAGGAGATTTTCAGACCCCGTTTCAGCGTGCCTAGCGCGGGAGGAACTTTCGGGAGAGGGACGGCAATCTTGCGCAGCAGGGGGGCGTTTTCGGACGCCGTTGTCCCTCTCCCAAAACCATCCGTGTCACTTCCGTGAAGTTTCGGAAGCCTCAGCGCCATATTTTAATCATGGGCAACCTCCGTGATTAAAATATGGCTCTGCGGCTTCTGAAGCTTCATGGAAGTGACACGGATGGTTTCGGGAGAGGGACAACGGCGTCCGAAAACACCCCCCTGCTGCGCAAGATCGCCGTCCCTCTCCCGAAAGCTCCTCCCGTGCTAGGCATGCTGAAACGCGGTCTGAAAATCTCCTAAGTAGCAACCCACTTCCACGAATACTCGCACACAGGGTGTTTGACATCCAAATAAGCAGGAGGCATTTTTATCTTCAAAGTCAAAACAGTTGCAATATATACAAGTACTTACTATCCAAGGAGAAATTGCTTCACCAGGCCTCAGCATTCACAGGAGGAAGGAAGTGAGTTCTGTTCTGAACTCTCATATATATATTTACAGGACATTGCCCCCTAGTGGCCTGACTAGGCATGACTTCGTAGTTCATGCAGCATGGTTTTATAGTTGTTTGGCCATTTTATAATGGAGTTCAGTCTAACTCCTGACAATCCCCTCCAAAATGGTCAAACTACTGTGCAGGACACATGTTATCATCACAACATAACATCATTAACATACATTGTTGGACATCAATCGTCTGTCAGTTGACCTTCCCTTTTGAGACCTTTCACTTTACAAACTAGTGACAAGGCCCAGCCTCTTTGCCAACTTCTCATGGCTTCCTGATGGAAGGGCTTTTGTGAGCAGGTCTGCAACATTGTCCTCAGATGGACAATTCCTCAGACACAAGGCACCTTCTTCCTATTAACTGCCTCACATTTTGGTAGTGTACCGCAATGTACTTGGTCCTGCATTTCAGATTTTCTACTTCTGCTGTAGCTATGCAGGCTTCTGAGTCCTTGTGCACCTCAACAGGCATTTTGCATGGCTCCCCAAGCTCTGCAAGCATCTGCCTTACCCATTGTACCTCACTTGCCATCTCAGACAAGGCAGCGAATTCAGCTTCAGCTGTACTAATGGCTACACAGTTCTGCTCTCTTGATCTCCACACTATGAGGCTCTCTGCATACCTGGCCACCATCCCAGTCACTGACTTCTTGTCTGAAGTCTCAGCAGCAAATGAGCTGTCCACATAGCACTCCAGGGTCACCTGACTTCCTGTCAGCTTCAAGCTCATGTCCCTGGTCCCCTTGAGAAATATAACTACCCTCTTCAGTGCTTACCAATCTGCCGTCCTTGGCTTGGATACTCTTCTGCTGAGCATCCCAACTGTAAAACTGATGTCAGGCCTTGCACTGTTTGCAATAAACAACAGACTGCCTATCACTGAGTGGTACAGATCAGGCCTTTCAAATTCCTGTTCTGACTCAAAGTTCACAAAATCAGTAGTCATTGGTGTCCTGACCACCTTAGCCTCACTAAGCCCACACTTGGCCACAAGATTGTCAATCTTCTTCTGGCTTAGGAAAAATTCTCCAAGACTGGTTCTTTCTACCTCTATGGCTAAATAACATCTCAGGCTGCCTAAGTCCTTCAACTTGAACCAGTTTTCTAACTCCACCTGCACTTTCTTGACATCACTGGAACTCTTTGCCACCACACAAAGGTCATCCACATAGATAACTAGCATGATAGCACTATCACCTGCCCCCTTGGTGTACATACAAGCATCTGTGACACTCCTTGTGTAACCTAGTGACATCAAAACTTGGTGTATGCACTTGTTCCAGCAATATGCACTTTGTTTCAAGCCGTAGAGCATTTTGTGCAACAAGTACACCTTGCTCTCACCTGCACTGTCATACCCTGGAGTCTGTTCCATGAACACTGTCTCTTCAAGATCAGCATTCAGGTATGTTATTTCAAAGTCAAAGTGTTGCATAACCATTTGCCTCTTGGCTGCTGCAGCTAACAGTAACTTAAGACTTTCTGGTTTTGCTGTGGGCAAAAAGATTTTGTCAAAATTGGTGTATCATTCCTGTAAAAAGCCTTTCACAACTAAGTGTGCCTTACATTTTGTGTCCCATCATGCATGTCCTTAAGCATGTATACCCACCTGCAACCAACAATCTTTTTGGTCTTTGGGCCTCTCAACTACCTGGAACACTTTCCTCTCAACTAGTGACTCAAACTCAGAGTCCATGGCTGTGTTCCACTTCTCCTGCTCTTCCTGGGGAAGTTTTAGGAGATCCTGAAAATTTGCAGACCCCTCTTCCATGACATTGCATAGCCTGGCTTCCTGAACAACAAATCTGTCAGGAGCTTTTCTGGCCGTCTTTGACCTTCTGGGAATGAGCACCCTAGTTCTGTCTGACTCATCCTCACTTGTACTGATGATGCTCTCTCTCCCTGTGTCAGGCTCAATGCTTGTTTGTGGTGGTGTGTGTGTGTTGGAGTGGCATGTGAAGTATCAGGTTTTTCTTCCTGTACCTCCCCTTCATCATCAGGGATTACCACCCCTCCATTTATGATACTTTTGGGAGTTGTTGACACACCCCTTCCCAAGGGAACAAACACTTCCTGATTGCAATGCAATCTGTCCCACCCTGAGTGCATTTCAAAGTTTGCACTCCTGGAGAATGTAACCTTTCCAGGATGGAGAGAAAACACATACTTATTACCCTCATAGCCTAGGAAACACAGACTCCTGGTTTTAGGCTGCCCAGGCTTCCTTAGGCTTGGGTGAATCAGTACATTTGCATATTGTCCAAAAACCCTCATGTGCTTGAGGATTGGTGAACTACCATACAATAGACAATATGGGGTCTGGTTGATGCTAGATATCCACAATCTATTTAAATGGTAAGCAGCAGTTTTCACTGCCTCCCCCCACAGCCCAGCTGGGGCTTATGCATCTTCCATCATGCACTCCATCATGCAGTTCAACATCCCAATTTTCCGTTCTACAAGCCCATCCTCCTCTGGAGATGCTGGGTTTGTGGTCTCCTGTCTAATGCCCCTCCTACGCATCCAGGTCTGTAGATTGTTGGATAAGAATTCCCCTCCCCTATCCGTCATTAGACTGGAAACCTTATGAGAAAGAAATTTGCGTTCCACCATGTTCACCCACTCATGGAACCTGTCTGCAGCTTAATTTTTCTCCTTCTGTAAGTATACATAGGTGTACCTAGTGTGTCTGTCCACTATCACAAATAAATAGTGGTTACCCCCTTCAGTGGGCTTATAGGGGCCTGCTAAATCAGTGTGGACAACTTCAAAGGGTCTGTTGGTGACACATTGGGTCTTTTTGGCAATAGGAAAAGCCTTCACCTTAACTTTCCTAGACACTGCACATTCTAAGAACCTTGGTCAGTGTTTCATGCTTAAACCAGGGCACACTTTTGCTAGCTCCTTTAACCCTTTGTAACTACCATGGCCCATTAGCCTGTGGTAGTAATGAACATACTTATCATGTAGGGGCACATTGTCTGCAAGATTCACATTTGCTACCTTCCCTTTAGGAGATATGTAATATAACCCATGTTTCTTTATCCCTTTTGCACAGTCACTATTCATGTTATGCCTTTCTGTTACTGTACAGTATTCCCCCTCAAATATCACTTTATATCCATCAGTAGTCATCTGGGGCACACTTAATATACAATTCTCTAGTTTGGTAACACATAACATATTTTCAAAATCTTTACCAAAAGATGGCACATATGCAGTGCCCCTTTTCTGCACCTTGCTGGGAGCACCATCTGCAAGGGTAATATTGGTTATTGAAGCATTTTTAACATTGCTTAACAAATGTAAATAATTAACCATATTGTGTGTGGCCCCACTATCAAGTAACCAAAATCTTTTCTCAGTACTATTAAGATGGTGCTGTGCTACAAAGGCATGGTTTGCAGCCTGTGAGTATGCACCCCTCCTATCCAGTGCAGGCATCTTACAGTCCTTCTTAAAATATCCAGGATTTTTTGCATTTGAAACAGCGTTTTACATAGCTGCAGGCTCCCTACTCCACAGGTCCCTCTGTTTTAGTGCTCTCCTGATTGTGTCTGGTAATTTGTGGCTGTTTATTCCCCTCCATCCAGGAATCAAATTGCTTGCATTGGACCTCTTCCAGAATATGATCAGCTACCAGATCTACAGACAAATCACTCTACCTGGTGGTCTGCAGACTGTACATTAGGAAATCCCATTCCGTTGGCAAACTGCCCATTAAAATAAAATACTTATGGGTTTCTGGAATGTCGACCACTCTATTGGCCACCTCATGAAAAAGCTGCCTCCTTTCCTCCAAATGGGCTTTCATGCAGCCTCCAGTAGATAGCTTTGTGTTATAAATTCTCTTAGTCCATATCATCTTTAAGAGGCAGAACAAATTCTGATGAACTGTTTTTAAAGCTATCCAAAGCTGAAAGGCTCTCTTTGCTGGGGTCACATGTATCAACTGGGAGGGGCTGAGCAATAAGAGAATTGCAGCTGTAGCCTTCTGGTCTGCTAGCCTGAACACTGCTATTTCATCTTCTGAACCCTCTGAGATCACACTTTCATTTTCCAAAATGTGCCACAAATTGTCCTTAATTAATAAAGCCTCTATGTATAAACTCCATGCTGAATAATTTCCATCAGCCAGTTTTTCAAAGTGGATGAGACTATTATTTGCCATTCTGCTGTCTGAGTCAACAATTCTCCAGCTCTGAAACAAAAACAGATGGCAGCACTTCAAGGTTGCTTGCAGATATTACAGGGCCTGCTGAAACTTAACTGTTTCTCAGCCAACTAGCCAAAAACACTCAAACAAAAGTGTTTCTGGGAATTTTTTGGGTGTACCTTATCTAATCTGAGATCAATCAGTTAGGCCCATGACGGAAGTGAACTCTGTTCTGAACTCTCATATATATATATATATATATATATATTTACAGGACATTGCCCCCTAGTGGCCTGACTAGGCATGACTTGATAGTTCATGCAGCATGGTTCTGTAGTTGTTTGGCCATTTTATAACAGAGTTCAGTCTAACTCCTGACAGTTCTGAGGATGCAGTAATTCAAACCCTGTCTGAACAAGGAAAGTCCTCTTAATGAGTAGGGCTCTTCTCCCCTTCACCTGCATTTTATAATATATGTTTATTCCCTCTGTTTACCTCAAGAAGCAATTTTGAGTCACATTGTACAGGGTGTTCTGTTCAAAATTTAGGAGAAGATATAGCTATTTGCTTTTACATGAATTTACTGGAATAGGCAAAATCTTTCCCACTTATCTTCACCTTTCTGAGTTGATTTTGGGCAAACTACTTTTGTACTTTGAACTTGGTTTACAGATGTTGAAGTATTCTGGATTCAAAGGAGGAAAGCAGGAGACAGAAAGAGCAACGACTTTGATATTTTAAAAGTGGTATAACAGAAGATTAACCAGGGTTGTCCCTGCCAAACTGGGAAACATGAAGAGTATGCTGCTGCCATTAAGTACATTTTAATTAGAATGGGGTGGGAGACCATGATGGTGATATAGACTGTTGGTGCTAGGAATTTCAAAGAAGTTGGGTATCACATTCTAAATGACAAGACTTTGGGGACTGAGGAATCCCATTTTCACATGTATCACTATATGTCATGTCCTGATCATGCAAGCAGATCTTTAGTAGATTCATGCTAATTTTTCCAAGTGTGGAAATGTGCAGGTATTAAATTACTGACATTGTATTGTAGTGCATATAAGTAGGGAGGGGGGAAATCACATTAATTTTTTGAGTGAGAGAAAATTTATCCAGTCTGTGGTTGGCTAAATTTTGAAGAAAAATGCACACATATATTTAATTTCCTGCATCAGGAAGAAACTGAATCACAGATTGCCTCCCTCCCCAATGTGGAATTACATGTGAATAAATGCATACAGCTCAAAATGTGTATCTTTGAAAAATGTGTAAAAACATGCTTTAGTCAATAGGGGGAATGAATACAATAGTGTGTACTTGAATAAAAATGCATAGGAAAGTGTGTACATTAAACAAAGTCTGTATGAATTCCCATGTGAAAAAAAGGCAGAAACTTGTGACCAAATCCAAAACAAGGATTTGATCAAAGTGCAGGTGAGATCCAGAGAAATGCAATTAAATTGAGATTGATAAAAATTCACATTCCTACTTGTAACAGTCTCCTAAATACTTTTTTTTTAAAATGAAAACCATTTGAATTTGAGTTGACACTCATTCATGGGGGCTTAAATCCTTTTCTGTATGTCATTATTTTCCTGTTCTAAGCATCCCACCATATACTGCTGTGCTTCACATGGTGGCAATGTTGCTGAGAGCTGGCAATAGGCCCAGGGCAAGGGGCATGGTTGGCTACCCTTCCCCAGATTTAGTGACATAAATTTTAGTGACTGTCTGGACTCCTGAGCTAGCACTGTTCCACTCCTACTCTCCATGTCCCCAGAGGCCTGGGTCCACTGAAGGTCCAGCTCTCATAACATTTGCACACAGCATCCTTCCGTTTCGTCAGCCCTGTGTGTTAGCGGAGATGCAGGTATCCAATGTACATTGTGCTAAAATAGCACACATACAGTGGAGGCACTAGGGGGTGCGGAGAGGACCAACTGCATCAGGTGACACCGTTTGAGGGAGGGGTGAAACCAGCCTTAGTAACATCAAACTACACATAGTATATTAGATAAGAACCTCATATGATCTGTTCTATCAGAAGATCATGCTATGCACACCTGAAGTTCTCAAGAGTGATGAGGGAACAATGATCTTTTTTCTTTTTTTCTTTTTCTCCTCTTGTCTTCAGAGATGTTAAGTCATTCTGAGTACTAGGTCTTTTCCTGTAAAAATCCAAGCTTCTTGAAGAGTGGAATAAATCTGAATCCCACCCAAAAATTTTACAGCAGAAAATAGTAATTGCCACTCAACTCAGGGAATAAAGAGACCAGACACAAGATATATGGGTGAAATAAAGGGTCTTTATTGAACCCTACCTATTTAAGCCCTCTAAGATCTTCATTGAGGAGAGGCAACCTAGTGAGGGAGCAGCTGAGGCCATAGGTCTAACTGAGACCTTACCCCCCCCAGCTTCCCCGGGTGAGCACCTGAGCCCTCGAGAGGAACCCCAGCATTCACGTTTGGGCGGCAGAACTGGCAAACCCCACTGTGCACTTTTGGTGCAACAACATGTCCACGGTCCATATCATAAACTCCTTGACTTCCAGATCTTCCCGGGTCATGCGGCTAGTTCGTGCCTTCACTTTGCAATGTTTACAGCACAACATTTTGTTTGTGGCCCGGCATGTGGCGGGCATTGACAATGGCATCGCTGACGCTCTCTCCCACATGCAGATGGAGCGCTTCAGAGAATTGGCTCCCGACGTGATGCCTGAAGGCGAGTCGATGCTGGAAGATCTGTGGATGATTGGGAGGTTGAGGTGATCAGGGGATTAGGTATGTCCTTGGCACCACTAGGAAGAGTTATACTCGGGCTGTACATGAGTTCAGCCAGTTTGGGTTGCAATGGGGGTGGCATCCGGGTACGTCGGTACCCGTGCCACTGTTGTTGAAGTTCTGTGTCCACTTGCACCACAAAGGATTGGCCCCGTAGTCCATATGCTTCAGGTTGTCTTCTCTGGCCTTTTGGCTAAAGGCAGGGGGTTTGAAGACAATACAAATCATTTGTGCTCAAAACCCCTGCTGTTGGCGAGGTCCCTTGTACAGGCTGGTTACTGGATGGGCCAGCTGAATATGGCCCCATCCCCCATGGCATCCAGCTGGACCATTGGGGAGGTGGCCAGCCCAATGTGGACTTTGGCATGGACCACCCTGGATATGTTGCCATACTGCTTCCAGATGCCCAGGTCCCATCACGCTGAGCAGCCGTTGGCATGCTCCCCCAAGGCCAAAAGGAGCTGACCATATGTGATACATAGTTATCTGTGAACTCACCTCCCAGAAACAAAGGTCCAGCAGTATCCGCCGGTTGGTCCACGGCACCTGGTGGTTCATGTTCTGCAGGATTGCCGGCTTCCTTGTATCCTGAAGCCCCATCAGACTGCGCCTTTCATTCTAGAGCATCCAAACAAGCAAGAATATCATGAGAAATCTTGCGCTTTTTACCTTGCTTACCTTTGTTAGGATTTGGTGCACTGGGAACCCCATGAACCTCCTCTAGCTTCCTGATCCTATGCAATATACCGTGCCATGGGAGATCCTCTTCACTATCGCTAGATGAAATGGGAGCAGCCAGCTGGTGAGGCCTGTTTAGCTTAGGGGCAAGGTCCTTGCCCTTGCCCCCCGCCTTGCCCTTCTTAGGGGCAATGACAGGGCCAAATGCAAAGGCGCACCCAATTACCAATTTTTTTTAATTATTATTATTATTATTATTGTGTGTGTGTGTATAGTACTTATTGGAATATATATAGGATACCGTCAGGCCCAGATGACTCTAACGGCGGTGCAGATTCAATGGCCCAGGAGCAGTAGGCCCGAAACAGCCAGCAGGCTTTGAGCCCAGGCAACCACAGGGGGCCTCAAGGCCTATGCATAGCACAGGAGGCCTAGATAAGGCCACATGGCTGAGCAGGATCTAGGGCCAGGCAACCAGCAGGGGGCCTCAAGGACTACGGCCCCTACAGGCACAACTAGGTCTAGCGCATGGGCCTAGATAAGGCCACATGGCCAAGGCACACCCAATTCAAATATATTGGGGCCTAGGCCCAGGAATTGCCCCACCCCCAAACTGGCATCCCAGAAGCCCTGACTTGCGGCCCCGCTGCTGCACCAATTCCCCTGGCCGTTGTAATGGCCAAAGCGCTCCCTTGCCACGTGGCAAGGCCCAGATACCCAGACCCGGACAGGAAGCCGCGAGGAAAAATCAGCGGCCATGCTACCGCGCACCGCCACAAGCAGCCGATTGGAGCCCCAAAGAGCGGTGCCCTGGCAACCCTCCCCATAAGAAGGCCCAACCAGGAAGCCACGAGATTGGGGCCCCGCAAAGGCAAGCACCAGCAACGATCCACCGAGGAAAAACAGTGGCTGCACTGCCGCCCGCCGCTGCAAGCAGCCGATTGGAGCCCAGCAGAGCTGCGCACCAGCAACCCTCCCCCGGGAAACAGCAGCCACACTGTTGCATGCTGCCAGAAGTGGCCGATTGGGGCCCAGTGGAGCCACGTGCCAGCAACCCTCCCCCAAGAAAGACAGCGGCTGCACACCGCCTCCGCACACCACCGCAAGCACGCAGCAACCTGCCCTCTTGGCACTGAGGCCAATGAGTGCCCAGACAAGGCACCACCCACCCGGCCCAGGTACTCCCTGCTACAATAGAATGAAGTTCTCCAAAGAATCTTGCTGCCGGTGGCCTGCTCGATTCAATTAAGAAGAGGGATTGGGGAGGGCGGAGCAGCCTTAAATAGGCCTGCTGCTCAGCCCTTCCCCCTTCCTGATGTCAGGCATCGGCCTGACATCCCAGGTCTAGTCTCCGCCCCTCCTGAGTGGTAAAGGCCAATCCCCACCCATAATGGCTGTGCCTAATGGGGGAAGATTGGGATTCTGTCCAATCCTTTTCAAGACTTGTGCCTTTATCACATGAGTATGACTGAAACAAAAGGCATAAAACTCATTGGTGGGGAAAATCTGGCTGCAAATATTTTAATGCTTATTTTTTAATCAACATTGTAACTTTTTTTATTTTTAATATGTTTATGATGTTGATGTGATACCAACTGTCAAAAAGTGTGATCAGAAACAACTTCAATTTGGGGCTTGTCTAAATGTTGAAAACACTCCTCATAGATTTTGAGGAGACTACCTTTTGTCCCAATGTGATCCCACAGCAATTAGTCATATTTGGAAGGAAGGAGACCAAAACCACCATATACTGTGTGGGAAATGCCTTCATGGCTTTTCCCAAAGTTTTTTTTTTCCCCCAAAACTGCAAGGGAAATGTGCTTTACTGCTTGTTGGGACAAGCAAATCACTTTGCTGCACATTCCTCATAAGAGTGGAAATGGGAAGCTGTTTGGTCAGACATGTGTCCCCCAGTAGAGCTTGCTGGCAAGGCAGCACCCAGAACCACCATGTTGGATTTTCATGGTAGCAATCGTGCACTGAGGTGGCAAAACAGCCTTCCATCCCCAGTTTATATAAGCAGAAGGTTGTTACCCTATCTGCTTTGGGGTTGGGAGTATCCTCAAAACACCAATATTAATTTGGGGAATTAATATAATCAGCTTGGCTATTGAAGAGGGAGCAACAGATAATAGAATCTTTTGACCTATGTTTACTGGTACTAAGGAGGAGACATTAAGTTGGATAGTACAATAACTGATCTTTATTTGGAAAAACAACTAACAACATTGACACACATGTTCAGGCTTTAAGTATTCACACAAGACTAGTGAATAAAGTAGGAAGTATTGGAATAGAGGAATAGTGAAGGGAGTTGTTTGTGGGCAATACGACACCTGTCCTGTAGAGATTAGGTTGTGGGAGAAACCGGCAGAGTGAAGGTCTGGAACAGGAGTGGCTGCACAGACAGACATAGTGTCCACAGGAAGGGGATCTATGAGCCTTTGAGTGGAATTTTGGAAGTGTTTTTATAGTCAATAGTTGCCTTCAGGGGGTGGAATCTATAGTGGGAAACAATGTTTCTTGGAGTTATTCAGAGTGAGAGGAAGACATTTAGGATGGTGTTAATGGTGTTTTAATGTGTGGGTTATTTGCAATTGAATGGAGGAAGCCACTTCCTTTGTTTTGGGGAAGGACAAAGGTATCTGGATCGTTACAGGTTAGAGTATCCCAGCATTAGTTCATAGGATTAGCCAGGTGTACTTAGTCTGAATGCTAGTCTTTGAAATTTTTTGAATTTTTTTTTGAAATGGCTGCACTGCATGGAAGGCCACATTTGACCTAATTATTAAATATTGCCAACTTATTACAGATATGGACTGGGGGTGTCAGGGTAAGTAACAAAGTCATACTTCTGCACCTTGGATTTTCTTTTTAAAAATACTGTTCAGCAGTGGCAACTTGAAGAAAATAAAAATGAAAATAATACACTCACTCCTACCATCTTGATTCACAGGCATGTCCATGTGAACAGCAAATGTGGCTAGCTTCATATATCAGTGATCTTGCAAATAAACCATGGAGACAAATGAAAGCTACTGCAAATTGGCCTTACTGAGCAGCAATCAACATTTTATTGGCTCATATAGCCAATATGGACAGGATTCATGAATTATTGCATGTGTGTGTGTGTGTGCGCGCGTGCATATGTGTATGCATGTCCATCTCTCTCTCTCTTTCTCTAATCTATGCAATATATGTGTGTGTGTATTCATTATCTAAGCTAACATTATCTAGTGTCTTGTGAACAGACATTAAGTGTACTTGACAACAAACTGTTTTGCATGTTTTTATCTCATATCAAGTTAAATTCTGCAAGTCCAGATCTGAAGGAAAAGACCAGAATCCATCCCTTCCTCCCTCTCACCAAGTTTTTGACTAGTTTTAAATACATGTACATTATTATTCGATTTCAATACTGGTGCCTATTTTTTTTCCTTTAAAAAGCCCAGAGGTATTTGGAAAACAACATTCAACTTCAGGTTTGTTTGTTTTTTGTTGGCAATCAACCTATCAACAGTGCCCAGAACACAGAAACTTTAAAAAATATTTTGCAGTTTTTCTAAAGACTGCAGAGATGTATCAGATTTCCAATAGTGGTATATCCTTTGGCAGTGCTAAATAAAGCTAGCATATGAATGCTTGATAAGAAAGCAAGACACTGATTAGTTAATTCATCTCTTTAAACCTGGAAACCATTGGCAAATGAAACTCCCTGCTTCAATCCTTGTTGCCTTTTAACTGAGTGTTAATGATCGGACTGTGCTATTCTATCACAGAGTACTAATTCCAAAACAGCTGCTGCTCCTGGTCAGAGTTGCCATAAATCCATAAACATGAAGTGTCAACACAATCCCTATAGTTAATTAAAAGGGGAAATGTGTGGATTCCAAAGGACAGGCACTGCACAGATATTGAAGGCCTCTATCTCTGCTCTTCATAAGCTGAGAAATTTCTTTTAAATGCAAATTGCCATTTATGAAAAATGACATCCTAGTGTCAGAATGGTTACAACATATCAAAATATGTGGCAGCTCCAAATTCATAATTCACTGATTTTATTTTTAAGCCACTTGGCACGATACATAAAAGGAAATGGCACAGACATTGATATGCGCCTGAGAAATCAATATTAATCAATCAGTGTCACTAGCTTGATAGTTAAACTGTAATGAGTTGAAATAGTATTTATGCTTTATTTTCTGTTTAGATTTTTGGAAAGAAAGGCAGGGGGAATCTTCTGATGTCCAAAGGCCTCCAGGCATGTAGCTAGTCACATAAATTATTAGAGAATATGGGAATTAGATTGATGAATACCCAATCATAGATAACCCCACTTTTTGTTGGAATGAGGACAATTATTGCAGAAATACATTAGCAAACAATATCAGCACTGCCATGCTTTCCTTGTAACATCTAGGCATACCCTGTGTGTGGTTTAATAAGAAATTTCACAATATGAATTTCTTTACTGCTGCTCAAAATCATTGGCACTACTCATAGTTGTGTGGAAACTTTCAGCATGATTCATATTCCTATTCTAGAGTGAAATAGCTAAGGATTATTAGACATAGTTTTTTTTGTGGGGGTTTTCTGGGCTGTGAGGCCATGTTTTTTGTATTTGTTTGGTTTTTTTTTTTTCCCCCTGGCTATGAGGCCATGTTCTGGAAGAGTTTATTCCTGACATTTTGCCTGCATCTATGGCTGGTATCTTCAGAGAATGGTTGGGTAGGTGTGTGTGGGTTTATATATTGTGAGTCCCTATTGAAGAGGATATCTAAATTTGTGTATTTGAATGGCTAGTTCCTAGCGTGGGAGGATATGCAAGTAGGATTAGTGTCTGTTTGGGTAATGGTCCCTTGTCTGCTTGGAATCCCCCTGTCCCTGGGTGAAGTTCATTTGCATGTGTGGAGTTCTGATTCTGGTGTTTTTCAGGACTGGTAGCCAAACTTTGTTTACTTTAAGGGTTTCTTTTTTCCTATTGAAAGTTGTTGTTCCAGGCCAACAACTATCATGTCACAATACACAGAAAAGCTACTGAAATCCACAAATACTTGGACAACTTCAACAGAAAATAAGTAACCTTTAAAGTAAACAAAGTTTGGCTACCAGTCCTGAAAAACAGCAAAATCAGAACTCAGCCTAGGCAAATGAACTTCACCCAGGGACAGGGGGATTTCCAGAAGAGAATGGACCATTAGCCAAACAGATACTAATTCTCCTTGCATATCCTCTCACCCTAGGAACTAGGTATTCAAATAAACAAATTTGCATATCCTCTCCAACAGGGTCTCACAGTATAT
The DNA here is from genome assembly GCA_030847615.1 of Gambelia wislizenii. NCBI lineage: Eukaryota > Metazoa > Chordata > Lepidosauria > Squamata > Crotaphytidae > Gambelia > Gambelia wislizenii. The sequence goes on along the minus strand of JAUMIR010000003.1, from coordinate 187,300,752 downwards.
AAATCCCCCAAACCCCTATGCTACCATTCTCTGAAAATGCCAGTCACAGATGTAGGCAAAATGTCAGGAATAAACTCTTCCAAAACACGGCCTCATAGCCAGGGGGGGGAAAAAACACACAAAAAAACCTATGGATGCCAGCTGTGAAAGCCTTTGACTTCACATTCTTAGACATCTCTGAACAAGAAATAAAGGAACGACTGCTTTTGTTTATTTGTTTGATTATTTGTATTTTGCAGCAGCAGCTGCTGCCACACATCTACTATAATGTATAGAGATACAGGCCAAGATGTTTTGCTTCTTGAGTTGCTGCCCATATCATTCTATCCACAGTCAGAAGCCAACTAAAGTAGCTGTTAAATCTTTATTTAACTCTGGTGATACGACCATGTTCTCTACCACAATGATGCAGATACAGGAGATTATCAGATGGGAACAAAAAAAAAAAAAAATAGTTTTCCTGTCCCACAATCTTCTTTCCTGCCCCTGTCCCAGCACACTGTCCCGGCACAAGAACAAAACGTTTCACACTTACCTTAATTGCACTTGTGCCAGGAAGTCCAGGAAGTGAAAGGAGCTCTAGAGCTCCTTTCACTTCCTGGTTTGTAATTCCAGCTGCTCTCACGAGAAGAGGAGAGCCAGGAATTTAAAGTTACAGGCTGGAAGTAATCAGGCGGGCAATGTGGGGGAGACAATCAGGGGGGTGATTGGGCAGTGATGGGAGAAGGTGATCAGGCAGTGATGGGAGGAAGCAATGGGGGGGTGATCAGGCAGCAATGGGAGGGGGTGATCAGGCAGAGATGGGAGGGGGCGATTGGGGGACAATCAGGCAGAGATGGAGGGGGTGATTCCAGCAGCAGCAAGGCCTGTTAAGCATAAGGGAGGTATCTGGAAGTATTTCTGACACATGGACCTCCCACTAACGCTGGCATCACAGCAGTATAATGGGCACCTTTTTACATGACTGTCGTTCCATTACAGAAACAGAATGGTGGATCTATTAATGGCTTAAGCCATCAATAAAAAAAATGGGGACAGCATGGGAGCAGAATGGGACTGGGACAACATTGTCTAAAAGGGAAATCTTTTCAGGATACTGTGGCATCTCTGTCCTGGTTTATTAGGCTGATCTGATAATCTCAATATTTTAAGGCCTTTCCACACCACATAATTATAGCACTATGATTCCCCTTTAACTGCCATGGGAACATCCTCTGGAATCCTTGGATTTGCAGTTTAGAGAGGGTATTTATAATTCTCATCTAGAGAGCTGTCATGATTTACAGAACTACAGATTCCAGAATTCCATAGGATGCAGGCATGGCAGTTAAAGTGGAATCATAGGGCCCGTCTATGCAAGTTGAAAAATGTGAATTGATGTGAACCCATGCAAATTCAAACCAGGGTCAACATGTCCTAGCAGAGTTTGGCAAAATTGCAGGCATGTGAGGCTATCCTCTTTTGCTGTCCCAACAGGTGTGCCTGCGACTCAAGATAGCAGCCATGACTCACTTTTTTATTTTCATCAGTTGCACTGCTGAATGGTGTGTGTGTGTGTGTATGTATGCATATCTAAGGTGTGAAAGTACAATAGTGTGATATTCCACCTATATAAATGTAAAAAATGTGATCTTCTGTCCTAATGATCGCTAATGTGCAATCTCCACAGAGTTTTAAAAAAAAAACATCAGGGAAAGCCCTGACGGGTGTTCCCTCAGGGTTTATGGTGGATTTGACTCCCCTCCTTCTGAATACAGCAGAATCATGTGGGAGCTTATTAAGACAGGTAGGATTCTAAGTGAATTCTAAGAGGATTATTTTCACCATCTAGACAGGCCCATAGTGTTAGCATGTAGTGTGAGAGGGTACCTAGGAAATATTTGTCTGAATGCCTGGGACACACATTTATGTCTTCGAATAGAAGGAATAGCCAGGGGAATGAAGTCTCCATAATATCTAGCACTTATTGCTTAAGATGATTTTTTATGGTAGGGCTGGGACTGACTCATTCCAGCCATAGTAGAATTTAACAAATGTTGTTCTATTGATGTTACAGAGAAGGCACATCTCATGTATATCTTTTGGATACAGAAGGTCCAAAGAAAACTTAATGACACCTCCAGTTGAAAGATCTCAGTCAGGCTGTGAAAGAGCCCTACCTATGATACTGGAGAAGACCTATTGAAGTATACAGTAGGCTGAGCTAAACAGACCAATAGTATAAAGGAGCTAAGAAGGGCTTAATAGCAGCAAATGATTAGTCAGTGATGGCATTGTGGGTGACCAGGAGTAATTAGCCAATCTGGATTTCTGTCAGGTTCATCCCTGATTTCTGGGTTTGGAGTAGAATTCGTGGAGGATCCTGACATGAGACGGTTTCCCCTGGCTGGGCCTCTGGAGTTTTGGAGGGAGGCCAGCCCGCCTTGTTGGCCTGGGAATGCTCCTCTCTCAAAGAGGCTCAAGGTCAGGGCGTCCAGGTGCAGGCCGACTCCTATCACTCCCTGAATGCTTTTCTCACACTGGGAGGGTTTATCTGGGGGGTTGCTGTGGCTGTGTTCAGTTTCGGCTTTGTTCTATGTTCCTGACACATGAATCCATGTCAATAAAGCAATTTATTGAATGCATGTGAGTGTGTGTGCTTGGTACATCACAATAAGCCGAAACTCTACTTTAAAACCTTTTCCTTTTGAGTGGTTCTACTCACAGTGTCGGATGACACAGAGGCTGGAACCCAGACAGATAAAGATCTGGCTGCCATGGGCGACCAGGGAAATGGTGCCTCTGGGCAGTGGGCCGGCACAGCGGGGGGTGTTGCAGCAGCTTCCGAAGAAGACACGAGCCGGTCCCGCCGAAGGGCTGGGAGATTTACTCACCCCTTCGACCCCTTGGATCTGGGAGCCAAGCAAGCCCTGGGGAGGGGCAGCATGCCTCTCTTCAGCACTCCAGTTCAAGAAGTCCTGGCACCCAACTGGCCCTGGCCAAGCGACCGCAGCTGGGAGGAACGTTGGTCTCCTCGGTGGGACAGGCCCCTGGGCGAGGGGCCCCGAGAGCCAGGAGTAAGGTTTTCCCTGGCAGAAGTGGGAGCAGAGGTCCAGCAGTTGAAGCAGCAAATGGGAGAGATGCAGACGAGCCTCCTAGAACTCCTGCAAAGGTTGCCACCAGCTCTACCCGCCCCTGGAGGGGCCCAGCCTCCCAAAGCTCAACCAGCGGCTGCCCCAGCACCTGGGGCGGGGGCCCCTGCCCTGCCTGCTGAGGTCCCTGGCCTGCCGGCTCCTGGACCAGCCCCTCCTGGAGGGGCTAGGCCGATTGAGCCATGGGAAAGACCTCGGGGCCTGAAGCACCGAGATTTGAAGGTGACCTTCGATGGAAATGCGGTGAAGCTTCCCTACTGCCTGACTCAAGTGGTGAGTTTTATGTCCCAGTGGGATGAGGAGTTCCAGATGGAGGCTGAGAAGGTGCAGTATGTATCCAACCAGCTAGAGGGAGAGGCGGCACAGTGGTTGGTGGGGCTTTATGATATGGGAGGCCCAGGACTGGGAAACTTCCAGGAATTCCTGCTGGCCTTGCAGGCCCAATTTGAAGACCCCCTGAGAGTGAGAAGGGCCCAGGCAACTGAAGCAAGGCTCAAAGACAGTGGGAGAGTATGCCTCTGAGTTCCGCCGCCTGGCCAGCCAAGTGCCTGAGTGGTCGGAGGACATTAAGGTGAAGTTTTTCCAGGATGGTCTGGATGCTGGCATCCTCGAGTGGGCATTATTCCAGCCGAACCCCGAAACCCTATTGGGGTGGGTGCGGCTTGCTGGAGAAGTGGAGACACTGAGACGGAGCGTCAAGATGGTTTGGTGACAGCAAGGATCCGAGGGGAAGACCACCGGGTCCATCGGCAAGAAAGGTAAACCGGCCCGCCCAGGTGGAAACACGACTGGAGAGTCAGAACAGGAGCGAAGGATGAGGAAGGGCTTATGCCTGCATTGTGGAAAAGGAGGCCATCGCATAGCTGAATGCCCAGACAAGAGCCCTCGAGAACCAGCGGCAGCTGACAAGCCCCAGCGGAGCAAAGGGAGGCCGGTGTCTTCAAAGGCCCCACTGAAGCCCAAGTTTAAAGCAGCAGTATGGGCTTTGGTACCAGGTCATACAGCGGGGGAATCATCGGATGACCTAGATGACAGTGGATCTTATTCTTCTGATGCAGAGCCGGCAGGAAACGGCTCCAGCCCACCCTACTAAGTGCCTGAGGGCGGGCTAACCCCGAAGGGCACCCGGAGGCTGTGGTGAGTGGAGTAAAAGGCCCTTTTTTTTAATAAAAACTAGGATAGGAGCTGGAAAGGGGGGCACCCAAAAAGTAATGTTGATGGTTGATTGCGGATGTACCCAAGTCCTAATGCAGCCCTCCCTATTCAGTGAACTGGACATTAGTACTATTAAGTTGGACAAGCCAGTGTGGCTGTCACAGATGGATGGGGGGATGATGAAGGGGGCCCCCGCCAGGTGAATGACAGGTCCAATACACATGAGAATGGGGAACCATCAGGAGGAACTTCAATTTGTGATTGCCCCAGGGCTCGTTCCCGTGGCAGTGCTGGGCCTAAATTGGCTAAAATTCCACAACCCCTCCATAGACTGGGTAAAGGAGACAATGACTTTTGCAGATCCCATGTGTGTGCAGGAGCACCAGGTGGGGGAAGCTTCCAAAGTGGGGGGGAGTCCCTCTAGAGGCTGATTCACAGAACTGCACGACTGCTTTAGTCAGAGGGGAGCTGAAAGGATTGCCAGTGGAATACAAACCATGGCAATATGTTTTTGAGGAGAGGGAGTGTGACATTTTGCCACCCCACAGGCCTTTTGACTGTGCCATAGAGATACTTTCAGAGACTAAACTACCCAAGCCCAGGATTTATTCCATGACGCCAGCTGAAATGGAGGCCCTCCGGGAGTTCATAGACAAAAACTTAGCGTGGGGGTTCATTAGGCCCTCGACCTCCCCTGTGGGGGCCCCGGTGATGTTCAGGCGCAAAGCAGATGAGGGTCTTTGTCTGATCCAGGACTATCGAGGGTTAAATGCAATCAGTGTTTCTAATCAATACCCCCTGCCCCTGATGGAGGACATACTGCCTCATTTGTCCAAAGGGAAGATATTTACTAAATTGGACCTAAGGGAGGCTTATTACAGGGTGTGAATCAAGGAGGGGGACAAATGGAAAACTGCGTTCAATTGCCCCCTGGGGGCTTTCGAGTTCAGAGTAATGCCATTTGGATTAAAAGGAGCTCCCACATATTTCCGAACTTGATTAATGATGTTTTGAGAGACTTTCTGTACAAGGGGGTCTTGGTGTATTTGAACGATGTATTGATTTATTCTGAGGACTATACGTCCCATGTGAAACTGGTGAAAAAGGTGCTTGCAAGGTTTTGGGAAAACCATCTGCATGCTAAGATGTCAAAGTGTGATTTCCACCAAAGCCGCTTGGACTACCTGGGGTACCACATCTCAAATAAGGTGATAGAAATTGACCTGGAAAAAGTCAAAGGGGTGTTGGCATGGGAGGCCCCTAGAACTAGGAAGCAGCTGCAAAGCTTCCTTGGATTTGCTAACTTTTACCAGTCCTTCATCCCTGACTTTGCGACAGTAGCCCTCCTTCTAACTGATCTGTTAGAAACCAAAGATGTGGGGAAGAAAGCTCGAAAGGGGTCGGGGAAGGGGGAAAAGCCTCCCCAAAAGATAGTGTGGACTGACCAATGCCAACAGGCTTTTGATAAATTGAAGAAACTTTTCACATCTGAACCAATTCTCAAACACCCCGACCCCTCCCAACCGTTTGTAGTCCAAGTTGACGCTTCTGATGTTGCAATGGGAGGGGTGCTGTTGCAAAGGGGGGAGGAGGGAGAGCTCAGGCTGTGTGCATACCTGTCCAAGGAATTCAATGAGACTTAGTGAAATTGGCCTGTGTGGGAAAAGGAGGCGGGTGCAATTAAACTGGCCTTAGAAACTTGGCGCCATCTGCTGGAGGAATCTCCCAAACCCTTTGAAGTTTGGACAGATGACAAGAACTTGGAAGTTTTAGCCACCCCAAGGCGGTTGAGCCCCAAGCAGGTTAGCTGGGCCAGTTTCTTCTACCGGTTCAACTTCACACTGAAATTTATCCTGGGAAAAAGGAATTTCCTAGCTGACGCTTTGTCCAGACTCCCACAACATGACAGTAAACAAAAAGAGGTTATTGACCCAGTCTTCTCCCCCTCCCACTTGGGACTGGCAGTCCTAACACGTAGCAAGGCCAAGCATCAGGAGGCCCAAGCCAGCTGCCTTGTGGAGCCAGGGCCGGATCATAAGGCAACCAAGGAAGCTGTCCCACCACCGGTAGATGCTGGCCCCAGTGAAGTCCCAAACATGCCAGAGCATGCTCCGCCGGCCCCCTTTCCCCGGGGAGATGGGGGGGGTTGGCAGTCCCAATTGGTGTCGGTCCTTCCCAAGGACCCATGGTTTTTGGCCCACCCCGGGGAGGTGACCATCAGGGAGGGCCTGGCCTGGCCTGGAAAGGGGGGCGTCTATATGTCCCAGAAGCCATGAGGGCGACCATCCTCAGGCAATGCCATGATGTTAAAAGTGCTGGGCATTTGGGGTATATAAAAATCTTGCACTTGTCCCGGAGACAGTTTTGGTGGCCAAAGATGAGGAAGGAGGTGGAAGAGTATGTAAAAGGTTGTTCCACGTGTGCAATGGGAAAAGGGGGTGCAGGAAAGCCAAAAGGCCTGCTTCAGCCTTTGCCTACCCCGACCAACCCTTGGGAAGTCATCAGTATGGACTTTATAGTAGAGTTGCCAGAACATAAGAAAGAGACTGTTATCTGGGTGGTTACTGATATGTTTTCAAAACAAGCACATTTTGTGGCCTGCAAGAAACTTCCAACAGCCTCCCAATTAGCCAAGTTGTTCATTCAGCACATTTACAGACTACATGGAGTTCCTGTCAAGACTGTGTCTGACCGGGGGCCCCAGTTCACTTCCCAGTTTTGGAAGGCGTTCAAGAACCTCCTCGGAGTTGAGTTAGGACTCAGCAGTTCCCATCATCCCCAGAGTGGTGGGGAAAGTGAACGCATTAATCAGGTGCTTGAACAATACCTGAGATGCTATGTGAACTTCCAACAATCTGACTGGGTGGACCTCTTGCCTTTTTCAGAGATAGCCGATAATAATGCCACTGACCAGAGCACTGGCCTCTCCCTTTTCAAGGCTGTCTCAGGGCAGGATATCAATCCCTTGCCTCTAGGGGAGGTGTCCTCTATGGACCCGGTCTCAGTGACCCAGTGGAGTCAAAAGGTTAGAGATGCCTGGCCTCATGTGGTCTCTGCCTTGGACTTCACCAAAGCACGTTACAAACATCATGCTGACCAGAAACGGTATCCCTCCCCGGGATATGCCGTAGGGGACTTGGTCTTTTTGTCCACTAAATTTCTTAAAAGTCCCCAGCCTTCAAAGAAGTTGGGGGCCGAGTACATTGGGCCCTTCCCTATTACTAGAGTGATAAAACCAGTAGCTTTTGAACTGTCTTTACCTAAACTGTACCGAAATGTTCATCCTGTGTTTCATTCCAGCTTGCTCAAACCGGCGTGCCCTCCGGACTGTCACCACCCAGACCCAGGACCTGCACCCCGCCCTATTCTGGTCAACCTAGATCAACATTTTGAAATTTCTGAAGTGTTTGACTCTCAGGTTCACAGGGGTGTTTTACATTACTTGGTGAAATGGAAACACTTACCATTGGGCCATGCTGAATGGGTTGAATCTGATAATGTGAATGCTCTGCGCTTATTGCGAAAGTTCCATGCCCGCTTTCCTGATAAGCCGGGCTGAAGAAAAAAAGTGGTTTTTTTTTCTTCGGGTGGGCGGTATGTCAGGTTCATCCCTGAATTCTGGGGTTTGGAGTAGAATTCGTGGAGGATCCTGACATGAGACGGTTTCTCCTAGCTGGGCCTCTGGAGTTTTGGAGGGAGTCCAGCCCGCCTGGTTGGCCTGGGAATGCTCCTCTCTCAAAGAGGCTCAAGGTCAGAGTGGCCAGGTGCAGGCTGACTCCTATCACTCCCTGAATGCTTTTCTCATGCTGGGAGGGTTTATCTGGGGGGTTGCTGTGGCTGTGTTCAGTTTCGGCTTTGTTCTATGTTCCTGACACATGAATCCATGTCAATAAAGCAATTTATTGAATGCATGTGAGTGTGTGTGCTTGGTACATCACAATTTCTTCATGTCATCAGATAATTTATGGCCCTTAATTCTAGTTTAGCTATGTCTCCTTCAGGGCAAGGTATCAGCCACATGGAAATGAATATTCTTATGCAACCATATTGACATTCACTCCAAGGAATTATATTTCTTCTTCTTTTTCTTGACAGTTGATACCGCTTCCACTGGATTGTGATTCTTCCTTTAATCAAATCTAGTGGTAGTGATCCCTCCCTCCCTGAGGTATTACTAAGACCGGTGTCACCCCTCCTTCCAAATGTGTCACCTGGTGTGATTAGAGCCCCTAGGCATCCCCTACTTCTGCCACTACTCCCTCCTTCTTGGAACCCATTCTGTATTCTAAAAACTACTCTAGTCTTCTGGAAAACCCTCTATAGCAGGGTTTCCGCACCACAAAAGTTTACAGAGGGAGGGAGAGAAGAAGAAAGTCATGATTTGGTAGCAGAATATAATGGAAATACACCACTGGATCATGGACATACGAGGTCTGACTATTAAACAACAAGACTGTGTTTCTACATTTCAGACAAATCAGGGAGAACTGATTGTGAACACTTGATTGGTGACCTTGAACATGTCTGAACCTGCTTGACAAACATCAACATTCTCAGGCATTCTGTTAATTGTCAGTTGACATTTAAATCACCTGTGTTGTCTGTTGTGTACCAGAAAAATACTAAGTTTAAAAGTCAAGCAACATGATATTCTGCAGCAACTTGAGGGAGACCCAAACCTTTTTCAAAAAATTATCACTTGTGATGGAACCTGGATCTTCCAGTATGATCCTGAGACAAAACAACAGTCAGTGCACTGGAAAACACCATCATCACCAAGAATGGGGGAGGGGGAACCCACATCAAAGCAAGTCCACATTCAAAGCCATGCTCATTGTTTTTTGTTTTTGTTTTACATCAAGGGCATAATTTTGGCATAATAGGTTCCAGAAGGGTTCCAGAAGAATAGTGAACCAGCATTATTAGAAGGAAATTTTGACAAAGTTGAAAGAGTAAGGGGGAAAAAAGGCCAGAACCATGGAAAAAAATAGTTTCATTCTTCATCAACACAATGTGCCTGCTAATACAGCACTTACTGTGAAGCAGTTTTTGGCTGATAAACACATTACTACACTTGAACATTCTGCTTATTCACAAGATGTGGCACCATGTGACTTTTTTCTTTTCCCTAAAGTGAAATTGGTGCTTAAAGAAACATGTTTAGAGTCAATTGATGCAGTACAAATAAAACAGCAAATGTGTTGAAACAGCTGACAGAAACTGACCTGCTCCACACCTTTCTACTGAAAACAAGACTTCATCAGTATGTGGGTGTGAACGGGGACTATATTGAAGGGAACAAGCATTATAATTGTAATACATATAAGTAAAAATGAGTTAATTATATCAATCTTGTTATTTAATAGACAGACCTCATAGGTCCCCTCAGTTTATGAAAAGAGAATTCCAAACAGGAAAGTATGGGATAGATGGATCAGTCTATGCCTGTTGTCATTAAGCTTTATATATCTTCTTTCAGAATTCTGTTCCACCATTTCTACATCTCATGTTCTATAGATGGGAAAAGAGGACATCTTATCCTTCACCTCAGCCAGCATCAAGTGTTTACTTGCATGAATCTACACATCTAACAGTACAGAAAAAAATAACTGTCATACTATTCAATGGCACCTCAAAAATACCACTAATGCATAATATGTCAAAGTGTGGAGTGAACTGTTGGGAGTAAGAAAAACTACACAATTTGAAGTATGTGTCATACAGGCTATGCAATACAGCTTTTCTTGGTTCATAATTTGGTTACTTTGAGATAGATTCTATTTTTTAAAAAAGTATATTCCACATTTCTCTTAAGAGCAGGCCTGCACAAGTCTAAGGTAGCTCACCAACCATGTATAGTTGCCTAATGAGGTCAGTTTGTCTACCTGTCTTGGACTGCAAATACGTGTGTCATGAAATAAGAGAAAATGAGAAAGGATATAGATAAAATACACTAAGAGAAATATAATAGGAAGATATATTGTTGAAAGGAGGAGAAGGTTAGACAAAGGGAAGAATAAAAACTTTGAGCTATTTTATACGAAGGAATTCATGGGATTTTATTATTTGTTGCTGTAAGGGAACTATGTATATTGGAGAAAAGAGGTGAGGATGAAAAGGGAGCTGGTGTCTTCCTGCTTATCCACACCCCAGTATGAGCTGTATATGTATATGTTACAATAAAAAGTAATTTTCAAAAAAAGAAAAAAAGAAAGAAAAGAAAAGAAAAAAGAAAAAGAAAGAAAAAGAAAGAAATAAGAGAAAATATGAGCTCAGTTTGTCTTTGTTCTTATTAGATTCTTGTTTGTCTCAAAATCTTCACATTCCTGTTTTAGCTTTCTTCTGCTGTCAGTTTATCTATTTTTGTCTTCTTGAACCTGCATGGTCTGAAACCTGTCAGCTAATAATCTTTACCGTATTATTGTTCCCCATATCTCACAGAGGATATTAAAGGAAATAGGAACATATGAGTTGGCTTCACTCTCATATTAAGCTTGAATAATTCTGATTCTGGCAGATGCTTTCCCTCTATTTGACTCATGCTTTCCCTGTATTTTTCACATCTGGCCGTTTAGCCTACTATTGTTAGCTAAAGTGACAAAACAATTTGAACTTTTTCCCCACCTAAGCACAGCATCTTTTTTTTTTCATGGTTTATACAAGGAGTTCGGATGAAGCTTGGTTCCTTGTTAGGCAGCAAAGAGAATATTGTTAATCTTTTCTGCTTCTGATGTAAATGAGTGAGGGTAATATAAAGTATTTGAGGGAGTAAATGGAATTCAGGAGAGTTTATGGTTAAGCCAACAGAGGTCAAACATTGAACAGCCTGCTGTGAACAATTTGTTCAACACTCGCACAGCACTTGGATGAGTTCCCATTTGGATGCATTAGTTGACACAGGACCAATGGATGCTACTTTGGCCCCTGGTTCTTCAGTGATAGTGAACACTTTTAAATTTATACAGACTGATGATACTTTAAATATTTTTCATCTAATTTTAATATTTTTTAGAATGTCAGATATTTTAAATAGCTTTTTAATGTTAATGTTTCAATGTTTAACATGTTAGCAATAATATTTTTGGTTTTTTTTTTTTTAAAAAAACAATGCTTCATTTCCTTTCATTTTTAAGGGACCTTGAGCATGGTTCTGACTGTGCTGTAGGAACCCCCTTTGAGGGAGTGCAGGATGGAAGCCTGTAACTTTGCCTCAGCCCCTGGGCTGTTGCCAGGAGAACAGAGGAGTAGGGTTAGAAGGGATTAAGCTAACCCCCACTCTGCCTCCTCCTTTTTGTCAATTTGATCCACCCACCCTCCTGCCAATGTCTCAGTGTGATTTAATTGGGTTATTTGGGGAAGGGTAAGAATTTTTGCCCTTTTACCTGGGGTCTTTTTGCCTACCCCACACTATGGATGTGGACTTGACAGTTGGCTTAGGGTGGTGTCTTCAATAGGCAGTCACTTGGCAGGTAGAGCGGGAGATCTTGTTAGTTCAGTGAGCACCTTTGGCACCTCCTCCTTTAGGAGCTGAAGAGGAGAGCTGGAACTGCCCCTTTAGTTCCTGCGAACTGAGGGTTGGGGAAAGTGACATCCTTTGGGCTGGCCTGAGGGATAAACCCCTCCTTTTAATTTATGCAAATTGAGGAAGGGACTTTTATGTTGGCCTTCCAGATGCAGACAGTCTGGGGGAGCAACCCAGCTTATGGGTTCTCCTTGGGGTTCAAGTGTTTTCACCCAAGGGAAGTTGGGGAGGGGTTATTGATCTCCTGCCCCAACGGTCCCCACACTAGGTTTCTCCCCCATTGCAGATCTCTCAGAATGGGGTTAAATAGGTTATAGTTAAACAAAAGTGTCCCTTTACATCCCAGTTATATGTCTGGTCTCTTTATTTGTGTCTGGTCTCCTTATTCCTGGATTTACCATCAAATGAGATGTTAAACCAACAAGCAAACACATAAATAACCCATATGTTGTCTATAGACCTTGTTCTTAGATGAGAATTTAGTTTCACATTGCTTTTGGTAAGAATTCACCAAAGTCTGCAAATTTCTTCACATTTGTGAGACAAAGAATTTGAGAATTTTTTTTAAAAAAAACCATGAATATGAGATTCAGATTTACCATCCCAAGGCAAGAGTATTTTTTTTTCATCTATAGAAAGCCCGAGTTTAAATCCCTGTGTAAACTGTCCAATTTCTGATTTTGAGTTGACATTTTTTTAAAAAAATCTGACATGCTCCTTATCCTTACACTTATAAAAAGGGAAATACAAACATTGTGCTCTGCATCCTGAAGAAAAGCTGTAGCTACTCAATTTGGCCAATGGGAAAATATATATATATATATGTGTGTGTGTGTGTGTGTGTGTATGGATTTTTTTAAAAAAAATTGCAAATTTCTTCATAAATAGGAAAGAAGGAAAATGACATTTTAAAAATTAGAATGCAGGAGAAAATGAAAATGACTGATGATCCTATTCCCCCTTTAGAGGCCCTAAAAATTAATGACAGAAATATATTGTTTGCTATTCGTAACTGGATTTTTTTTGTAAAGTTAATTGTTCACCATTTTTCATAGAAATTGTTCCACCTTTTTTCTTCTTTCTTCTTCTATTTCTCTTCCTTCTTTTCGAAGTGTTTGGAAATATCATATGGAGACTGCATTTTTAATCTTTTTAAAGAAAGGCATGGCCTTGAAACAATTCTTATTAAGCTGTTAAAACTGTAAGTTACAGACTTAATTACAACTACTACTTTGTATGTCTGTGTATGTTCTATGATATTAATATTAATATTATTTGAATGTGAGGAGAACATGACCTATCTTAATGGCATCATTTTGCCATATTCATAAGGAGGTGGGGCAAAAACATGAAAACCCCCAGAAAAAAACTGGAGTTTAATTTTTTTGGGGGGGGGTGCACATTCCTGCTCATTTGGGACAAGCAACATGAATTGATTCATTTTCTCATATGAGTGAAAGTGCAAAGCTGATTGGCCAGATGAGGGGGGGGGGTCACTAACAAGGCAAACACCCAGAGCCACCATGTTGGATTTTCGCCTTAGCAAGTGAGCACTATGATGAAAAAATGTGGTGTTTTTTTTTCTTTTTTGTAAAGGGCAAAATAACACTCTATCACATACAGGAAATGGTTTTTTTTAAGTTTGGCATCAGCAAATTGAGGTAATTGAAATGCAAGTAATTCACTCTTGGCTACCATCTTGATACACATGCATGCAAAGCTTACGTCTAGAAAACAAACGAACATTAAGACAAATTACAGCTGCTGTTACTGCAGAGCAATCCACTACTTTTCCCCTCATATAGACAAGTCCCTTTACAAACAGAAACAGACCTATACCTATAAGAAAGGGACAGGTTGTAGTTTCCTTCATAAGGATAGTTTATATCATCCCAAACTCCGTATGATGTGTGTGTGGCATTTTCACCATGGTTTTGGACCCTCCTGGGCCATTTGAGCCTAGAACATGTCTTTTTTAATAATAGGAAGTGAGTAAAAGTCACTTCCTGTTTGGTTCTGGCTTCAGAAAGAGAACCTCTGCTGAACTTGGGGCAAAATATAATGCAAATGCCCCCCACATTAGCTGGAGCATGTTTGGGGGCAACTTTTAAAAACTGAAACAGCCTGGGGCCGCATGTGACCTTCAGTCTTCATTTTGCCTACCCTTGCTTTAGGGAAGCCTGGAGGGGCCCAGCTGCCAGCAACTATGGCCCTGGCACCTTGAGTAGATGCAGCAGCAGAAATCTGATGAGTCCACAAGGGGAATCCAAAACCACATTGTGAGGTTTTCAGAGAGGGTCATTAGGAACTCACACTCTTCTGCAGATGGCAGAGGCAGCTGAGAAATTTGGGTGTCCTACCTAACTGGACAAGGGGGTAGGGCAACTGTTCTAATTTCAAATCCTGGAGAGAAGAACAACTGAAATGTGTATGCATGCACAGGGGTGCATGTCTGAGTTCTACCTGCAAAGATGTGAAAGTCTTGCCTCCTTTGGGGAGCCAGATCATACACAGTCACAAGATGGGTCTGGGGAGCAACAGTATGTAAAGCTTCATCACCCAGAAATGATAGCAATTTAGTGAGGGAAGGGTGAGAATGATGGTGTTGTTTGTTTGTTTGTTTTGTTTTGTTGCTGCAAACAACCCCTTTGCAATTGACTTTTCCCTCTAAGGTCTGGTTGCTGAGCAACACACTCAGGTATATACAGGCCTCCTTAATTCTTATGTATTGAGAAAAATACAGGCTATAAATGAATCAACAACAGCAACAGCAACAATTATTTGGGGATGTTTCCCCAAAAGGAGGGGATGTGAAAGCCTTGCCAGTGGCTTGGGGCTACTCTGTTGTGGTGGTGGTTTTCCTAATTTTCACTAGGTGGGAATGGGGATGGCAGGCTATCTTTCAAGATGGCTGCCTTTGCCAGGTTTGCAAACAGTTATATTGTAATGAGCTTCTTGCTAGAGCCACCAGGAAGCCTCCCCTTATAGCTTTTTGCTAATCACCAGATATAAGTAGATTCCTGGTAAAGGCTATCGTGAAAATGCCAGTCAGTGATCCTGGATTACATTCTTGTGATTTTGAGCACTGCATCACCTGTATGTATCTTAAGAAGACTTTTAGGAGCTCACTGACTGGCAGGACCTATAATAATAATAATAATAAAATTTATTTATACCCCGCCCCTCTGTTAAAACAATCGGGGCGGCTTATATATTATATTATATCAGACAAAGTCTCACTTGCCAATCTCATAATGTTATTTATGTGATTGAATACAGGCATGCAAGAAGCCATCTGCTGTGCATGAGGAAAAGAGCCACAGCCCTATATACTCACTTCAGAACCACAAGTCTGCAGTCCTGAGCAGGAAACTTGAGTAAGCAGTGGCCAAACATTTCAACTCAGAATCATCACAGCCTTTCTGATATGTCTCTTGTTTGGAAATGAGTTGCCATCTCATTGAAGCATTTTAGACAAAAGAGAGCATGCCTGGATCCATAGACTCAGGACTTTAACACCCAAAACAGAAGACAATCCATGATATAGTTAAGATTGTTAACATTGAGTCTTCTGAACTTGCAGCTTATCTACAAGCTCACTTTTCTTTAAAGCAACTGAGGAGGGTGGAAGCCAAAATGTTTTGTTCATTCATTGAAAGATTAACTTCCGTTTGTTAATTATGCCAATACATATTTATGTTTAGTGATTAATTGTATCCTAACAGACAATGGTACTATCCTATCAGAACAAACTTGTAGGAAGTGTGGTGCATTTGCTTTCAAATCACCCAGTCATAATGTAAGGTTTACATAGAAGGTGTTGGCTCCAGTTTTGCTCATGTTTGCAAAAGGGCCACTAAAATGGTTGAAATTTAAGTCAGCAAGGATGGTAGATTGAGTGTTGGATTATGACTCTGGACTCCAGGGTTATAGTCTCTACTCAGCAGTGGAAACCCACTGGGTGACCTTGGGCAAATGACATTCTTTCAGCCTTAGAGGAAGGCAAAGGCAATACCCCTCTGAACAAATCTGGCCAAGAAAATCCTGTGATAGGTCTGCCTTAGGGTCACCGTAAGTCAGAAACAACTTGAAAAACCCCATGATAGGGTCACTTTTTGTTGTTGTGTGCCTTCAAGTAATTTCTGACTTATAGCAACCATAAGGCAAACCTATCACATTTTCTTTGCAAGATTTCTTCAGAGGGAGTTTGCCTTTGCCTTCATCTGAGGATGAGACAGTGTGGCTTGCCCATGGTCACACAGGGGTTTCCATGGCTGAGTGGAAATTTCAACACAGATCTGAGTCATAGGACATTTTCAGACAGTGCTTACTGCGGGATCAGGTCCCGGGAAAGGAACGATGCTCTTGTGCGGCAGGGGGTCCTTTTCGGACACCACCGTCCCTCTTCCGGGATCATTCGTGGCATGTCCATGAAGCTTTGGAAGCAGCCGCGGCATATTTCAAGCACGGATGTTGCCCATGCTTAAAATATGATGTGGCCGCTTTCAAAGCTTCATGGACGTGCCATGAATGATCCCGGAAGAGGGACTGCAGTGTCTGAAAAGGACCCCCTGACACGCAAGAGTGCTGTTCCTCTCCCGGGACCTGATCCCGTGATAAGCACCTTCTGAAAATGTCCATAGTCCAGCACTGCAACCACTACACTACACTCGTCCACCTTTGGGTTGCCATACTTTGGAAATTACTTGAATGCACATAACAACAATTCAGCTGATAAACTAATGTTACCTGAATATCATGACTATGAGACTCTTATTTAGAGTAAACCTGGTAGGCAGATTTGAAAGCATCTATTTTGGCTGCAAATAATGTCTACTGGTGGGTCGTGTTCAACCTGGTGAATCAGAAGCTGTGCTAATGGAGTTAAAACATCAAAATATGGTTTACAGTCAGTTTTTCTGCAAAGGATGATGGCTGACTGCTATCAGGACAGAGAGACAAATAAATAGCAAAATGGTTCTCTTAAGCTTTCATATCATTCTTGCAACAAATGCTTTAAAATCAAATTTCTTGTAAATCAGCTATCTTTTCCGTCTCATTCTTGGCCTTGCATGCTTCACCCCTCCAGCAGACAGCTTAATGAAATTTGACTCTTAACCTGTCTGCTTCATTCTTGTAGAGTTGGTGTCATCTGCTTCACAGCAGGAATGATAAATCTTATCCCACAGCTGACTTGATACCCTTTCCCCAGCAATTTAAATGTACTGCTGCTAATGCTTGTTGCACACAGCTTATCTGTGAGCTGTTCCTTTCACTACCACTAACTGAATACGTAAAGATAGCATCATGCCACTCCAGGAAAAGTGGGAAAGTTAAAAGAGAAAAATAAGGGAATAAGAAAAAGAAAGGCCTTCTGATTATCTCAGATTGGTCAGGTAATTGAAGAAAGACTAACAATATGCTATCACCTATCTGTATTCTAGTGAGGGGGAGTATATTTCAAGATAAAGCCCCTTTAAAAGCATAAAGGTGAACTGAAAGGCATTTTACCTGCCAAAACTTGAGTTAAATGTTCAAGCCTTGAACTGCAATGGTTATGACAAGATTGTCACCTGCAGTGAGGCAGCCTCCAGAGACATTGTTTCCTTCATTTCTTATGCTGTTTTAGGTGTCCTCCTTGTCATCAAGCCAAACCAGTATAACATACATTTACAGCCATAGCTACAGAAACTAGAGGAATGAAACACAGTTTTTTTAATCAATAGCACACACACACACACACACACACACACACACATAATGTTTATTAATGTTAATGGATTATCAGCTTATCCAGAGAACATACAGTTAGTTCTGTGTTCCCATGGGGAGTTTCTATTTTGAGTTCTTTCAACAGTAAGATATGTCCTCTGACATACTCTTTGAAAGTGAATGTAATAAAATTAGGTAAACCTCCTACAACTTCACTGTGAAAAATGAAGAGTGGAATTTTGGTATTTTTCAGGGGAAGAGCAATGGTCACTTCACAAAGTCTCTCTATATGTTTTTTTTCCAGTAGTCCCAGAGCAAGGGCTTAATGTACTGTAACAGTAATTGGGTTTATGATAACACTACATGATAACCAGTGGAGACAAATTTGCCAACAGCTGGCTAGTGAGAATTTGAGAAGTACAATTATCCCTAGGACTTTGCAACAGACTATGATAGCACTAAGAAAGGTAAGCTGCTACATTTCACCAACAGTAAAATAAAACACTACTTAAGTGACTCATCCGTAAAAAATATAGTGCAACTTCTGAAATCTATTTTCTGTGTTGAAAGAAAACGACAACATGCATTTGCAAAGGATGCTCAAAATTATCTTGCCTCTTTTAGATACCAACAGTGATCCTTCAGTATTTGCCACTATTCCTCTTGAGTGGCATTTACCAGTTCTGCTGATACACTGAGGGTTCCTGCTGCCAATTACTGTTTCACAGAGCAGCAAAATGTACTTCAGCATTTCACTGGTGGGACTTACTTGCATGATAAGTACACTCTTCAGTGTGGAGTTACAGCTGGTCTGAAACAAGCTTTTTAAGTACTGCCACTCTGATGTCATATCAGCGTGAAATGTTAACTTATGCTCTATAACTATACCATTTGCCAAATTGCAGTGAAATTCAGGGGCTCAGAGGAAGAAACACTAAATGTTAGAAATGGTAATCCATTTCAATACTCTGGTTTCTCTTCAGATTGGATTATCAGCTTATCCAGAGAACATACAGTTAGTTCTGTGTTCCCATGGGGAGTTTCTATAAAGAAACCACTTTTATTGACCAGGAAAAAGAACAAACAGAAATGAGTTTTTCAAGCTCTACAGAACACCTCTTCAGGGTTCAGGCTGGATGCTAACAACAAAAACTTTTTTTATACAAAGGAAATACCTGGTAGAAGACAATGTGGAGCCTAACTCTACAAAACATGCATGTTTAAAGTGTGCAGTTTTCATGAGGTATCAGTGGAAGAAAAAAGTTATGGCCACTCTCCTTTGGAAAAAAAAAAGCTAACATTTAGCTCCACCTCCACCTGTCTATACCTATTCACTCAGCCTACACCTATTCACATACTATTCATTTCTAGGACATGCACAAACTGTAGCAGGTGTGGGACTTCACTCCTATTGTCATGTTACAAGGTTAAGCCATCTATCTATCTATCTATCTATCTATCTATCTACCTATCTATCTATCTATCATCATCATCATTCCTCCTCCTCCTCTCACCAATAATAACTAAACCAACCAATAATATAACCACTAATAATAACTAAAAATAGTAATGGCTGTTTAAAACACAATAAAAATAAATAAAACATTGCAAAATTCAGGCCACTTTTTCAAACAATAAAGCATTTTGTGGTAAACAATAAAACACTCAAACATCATAAAGTAAATGAGCAGAATAAAAAAAAAACACAAAACAAAACCTATAGTTGTTTTTTAACTGCCATCAAGTTGACTTCCAACTTATGGTGACCCTATGAATGAGAGATCTCCAAGTCACCCTGTTATCAACAGCCCTGCTCAGGCCTTGCAAACTCAGGACTGTGGCTTCCTTGACTGACTGTATCCATCTGGAATGCAATCTTCCTCTTTCTTACTGCCTTCTACCTTGCCAAGCATTATTGTCTTTTCTAGTGAGTCAGGTCTTCTCATGATATGGCCAAAGTATGACAGTCTCAGTTTAGTCATCTTGGCTTTTAGGGAGGGTTCAGTTTTGATTTGCTCTAGAGATCATTTCCCCCCTCTTTTTGGCAGTCCAGGGTATCTGCAGAACTCTTCTCCAGCACGACATCTCAAATGAGTTGATTTTCTTCCTATCAACATTCTTCACTGTCCAGCTTTCATCAAACAATAAAAAAAATATTAAAATGATAGTAACTTCAAACATCAAATACATAGACAAACAACCATAAACACATTTCAAGATCCTGCTCCTCACCAAGTTATATTACTAGATAAAACTTCTCTCCTTAACTGTGATATCTGTATGCTTATCTGTCCTATCTTCAGCATACTTTTTGTACTATAAGTTTAATTTAGACTTCTTTAATTGATTATTTATTTGCTTATTGTCTATAAGAACAGTTTCATTTTGTGTTTTGACTTAATCATCTTTGTTTATTACTGCCAGTTCTCTACAGTTTTTCCCCCCAAAGGAGTATCACATTTCTCCAGTCATCTTTCTATTTACCTAAATTCTTCCCATCCTAACATTATTGTAAGTATATCCATCTCAAATGTTTCGTATAATTTAATAAATCATTCTTCCTCTGTAAGAATCTCTGGATTTTTCCACTATTTTGCATAGATTACTCTTGCAGCAGTAACCATGTAGAACAATATTCTTCAATATTTATTTTCTATTTGTGGATCTAGTTGGGAACAAAAAGATTTTTTATTAAGTAATGAAAGATAAATGAAAAAAGTAAAAATGGACTGATACACTACTTTGATGAAAATATGGATAAGGCCACTCCAATAGACATTGCTTGGGATGCAGGAAAAGTTATTGTTAGAGGTTTTTTTATGCAAGAAGAGGCTGAAATAAGAAGAAAAAAACAGAATATAGGAAAGGAAATCTTAAAAAAGAAATAGCTAAAAAAGAAAAAAAGAGAGATGAAGGAAAACCCAGGAAACAAAAATAGTAGAAATGTGTTAAAAGTTTTAAAGAAACAGCTGGATTTAGAAATGACTTCTAAAATTGAAATGAAATTGAAATATGCTAAACAAAGATTGTTTATTGGAACAATCAAATAAACTGGCCAAATGGTTGTCATATAGCTAGAGAAAAGAAAGGGAAAGGAAATTAATACTGGAAATTAAAGACAGGGATAAAAGCTTCACTAAACAAAAAGATATAAAGAGAACTTTCCATAATTATTTTTCAGATTATATTACAAACAACCATTTACAGAGGACATCCAAAAAGAAATGGAAGAATATTTACACAAAACATAAATTCCTTCTATTTCAGAAGACCAAATAATAATAATAATAATAATAATAAATAAATAAATAAATAAACCAATATTAATTAGAGAAATCAAAGAGAATATAAGAAAAATGAAATTAGGAAAAATTCCAAGGCCTGATGACTTTTCAATATTATATTACAAAAAGGTTGAGGATCAGCTATTGATACCATTACATAGGATGTTTAATGAAATTAAACAAGGGAGAAGACCTAAAAGATGGGTGAATGCATTAATTGCATTAATCCCTAAAGAGGATAAAGATCCTATGGAGGTGGAGAATTATAGACCAATCTCCCTATTGAATGTTCACTATAAAATCTTTACTAGTATTTTAGCAGAAAGGTAAAGGATCAAAATGGATTTCTTCCTAATAGACAAGTAAAACATAATATAAGAACACTATTAAACATCATTGAATTTTATGAAATGCATAATGATAAAAAAAACTAGCAATGATATCCAAATACTTCCAAGTGCTTTTGACAGCCTTGTGTGAGTGCCTGAGGCCTGACTGTTTATGTGAATGCTGCTAATATTAATTTCCAATAAAGACCATTTAATTGTGCATTTTGTGTCTCCCACATTATTACCCGTATGCATAGGTTAAAAAGTCTCGCCATTACCTGTCCTCTCTTATGCCAAGTCAAGTAGCTAAATTCTCCAATTTAATATTGGGACATCAGAGGATCCCCACATACCCCAAGTAATTTGGGAAACAAACAGCAAGACTTGCTTGTGGATCATGCAATGAAAATTCATAGGAAGTATAACATTTTTTTCTTCATTTATCCTTGCCATTATACCCATTTTACCTCCCACTATATTTCTTGCACCATCAGTTGCAATACTTTCCAATTTATCTCCAACCAAACCAGGACTTTCTATTCACTCAAACAGTTTCAAAAATATGTTTATTGCAGCTGTAGTGTCATTCCAACTCTGCTCAACACACATCTCTTCTGTAATTCTGCAGATGGAAATTATCCCATATTTATTTTTATTTTTATTTTTTTAAAAAGCATAGTTAAGCAGTGTTTATAATGCCATTGCTCTCTTCTAATACCGAGGGAAAACATTCACAAGTCTTTGCCTTGATGATCAAAGACATGTGCAGCTCTTTTACTAGTTCTTCAACACACTTTATGAATGTAGATGTAAATAAACTGTCACAGCTAATGTAAGATAATTCATTAGGGCACACTTCCTCCAGTACTTTAACCAAGAACTACTGTTGTAACAAATTCACCATCAATTAATGGTCTCCTACTCCCAGCAATAAATTCAGCAACATGATAGCTGGCCCTCACAGCAGACAAGTTCTCCTCAAAATGCTTTCTAAAAGTATTTTTTCTGCAGAAAGATAGTTTTTAAAAGATATTTTATCTTGTTCATTCACACTTCTCCTTGATATATTGAGTAGTCCTTGTGACAAGATTCAGAGTGCCTCTTAACATTGTTCTCCTTTCATACCAAGACAGTTTCAAGGCATTTCAAGCAAATTGCTTTGTCCTTGTTTAAAACAAAGAAATAGTTAGCAGTCCATTTATTGTTAAAGATACAGTGTTCATCTTCATTTTTTTTATTTCTTTGAAACAGCACTCCATGTCCAAGCACCTACTTACAGAATATTTAGCAGAGCAACAATTGCAGAGTTTCAATATAAATCATAAATAAATGGGGGAGGGGATGAAAATTGTAGCTTTAGTAGCCAAACCAGAAACAGCTATGGGAGTCAAACTGCATGTGATGTAAAAAGAATATAGTAGTGTGTATCACTCATCAGTTTTATTCTTCCTGCATTGTACCTCTTCTCTG
This sequence comes from Gambelia wislizenii, assembly GCA_030847615.1. Lineage (NCBI taxonomy): Eukaryota > Metazoa > Chordata > Lepidosauria > Squamata > Crotaphytidae > Gambelia > Gambelia wislizenii. The sequence goes on along the minus strand of JAUMIR010000003.1, from coordinate 187,278,149 downwards.
TACATAATAGTTCTCAGCAGTACTGGCCCATGTGTACAGGTTAGGAAGAGTTAAGAGATTAAAAACCTGAACTATCAGGCAGCAGAGGAGAGTTGCAATCCTATGTATATTGGAAACACAACCTCCAAACAATCTACAGACCAACCAAGAAAGTCCAAGAAATGCTACACTTAGCGAAGGACAAAAGAGACCCTCTCACAACTGCAGGAGTTTACCCCATACCATGCAGCTGTGGACAAATTTACATAGGGACCACAAAACGCAGTGTGCAAACACAAATCAAGGAAAATAAGAGACACTGCAGAATTGACCAGCCAGAAAAATGAGCAGTAACAAAACATATTATAAACCAACCTGGACACAAAATGCTATTTGAATAATAATAATAATAATAATAATAAAAAAAAACAAACAGAAATTCTAGACCAGGCCAACAACAATCATGTCAGAATGCACAGAGAAGCTATTGAAATCCACAAACTCCTGGACAACTTCAAGGAAAGAAGAAACCTTAAAAGTAAATAAAATCTGACTCCCAGTTTTGAAATACAATAGAATCAAAACTCAACAATTACAAATGAACTCCACCCAGGGACAGGGGGATTTCCAGCAGATAATGGTCCATCAACCAACTATTAGCCAAAGAGACACTAACGAGCCTTGCATTTCTATACCCAGAAACTAACCATTCAATTACACAAATTTACATATTCTCCCCAACAGGGGTTCACAGCATATAAACTCCACACACACACCTACCCAACCATTCTCTGAAGATGCCAGCCACAGATGCAGGTGAAACATCAGAAAGAAACTATTCAAGAACATGGTCTCACAGCCCAGAAAAGCCCCAAGGAAAATCTATGGATGCCAGCCGTGAAAGCCTTCAATGGTGTTCAAATAGTTTGTCAAAGATGTAAGTCTTGTTTGGGCATGGACAACCACTACAGGATTAGTGAACCAATGTTTCAGTGACTGCTATGCATGATTGCCTGATCATGCTGTGATCTAGTTTTATTATATTCCCCTGCCTTTTTGAGGGGAAGGAATCACACACCCTAAGGTGTGTGAGCCATCACTTTAGAACAGGGTCAGATCTCTTTCATACTATATTTTGACACCACTTTACCTGTCATGGTTGCATCTTATGGAATCCTGTCATTAATAGTTTGGTCAGGCACTGACCAGCTTGGCCAATTAGACTATAAGTCAGTGATGTGCAGTGGTCTGAGTGCTGTGAGATTTTCAGACCGCGTTTTAGAGTGCCTAGGGCGGGAGGAGCTTTCGGGAGAGGGACGGCGATCTTGCGCAGCAGGGGGGCATTTTCGGACGCCGTTGTCCCTCTCCCGAAACCATCCATGTCACTTCCGTGAAGCTTCGGAAGCCGCAGAGCCATATTTTAATCACGGAGGTTGCCCATGATTAAAATATGGCACTGAGGCTTCCAAAGCTTCACGGAAGTGACATGGATGGTTTCAGGAGAGGGACAACGGCGTCCGAAAACACCCCCCTGCTGCGCAAGATCGCCATCCCTCTCCCGAAAGCTCCTCCCGCCCTAGGCACTCTAAAACGCGGTCCGAAAATCTCCCTGGACTAGAACTCCAGGATATGCAGAGTTTGAACCCCTGGTCAGTCTGGTCCACAACTGGAAGGCCAACCCATGGTTCCCTCCTCCAAGTCACAGGATTAAATTGAGGGTGTAACCCACAAGCCAGCCCTAAGGAAAGTCTGTTTCCACACACCCCAAGTCACATGACCTAAAGAAGCAGTTTCAGAGGCCTATCATTGATCAAAAGGGTGCCATAAATGCTCATCACCTTAATCCAATTGTTAACATCCCCCACAACAGTGTGGGGTAAGCCAAAAAAAAAAAAAAAAAAAAAAAGGTAAAAATGTTCTTACCCAGCCCTTACATGACCAGTATAACTCATACTGTGGCAGAGGCAGGTGAGTGGGTTGAGCTTCCTGAGTGAAATAGAAAGAGAGGGGAACAGCAAAACATTAAATAAGCTCTGGCTTTCCCCAATCTCTTTGTCATGGTGCCTTGTACCATAACACCTTTTAATTTAGCCCCCTTTTCTTGTCAGCCAGCAAATGTGCCTCCCCCTCTGGACAGCTACACCAAACTGGGGGAATCCATATTACTGGTTCCTGCAGCAGAGAAGTAAATGATAGACCCCACAATCACCCAGGGCCCTTTCCACACTGGAGAACTATAAGAATATGGCTCCATTTTACCTGTCATGGTTCCATCCTATGGAATCCTAGATTTTTCAGGAAATCCTGCAATCACAGAATTCCAAAAGAAGCAGCCATAACAGCTAAAGTGAAATCATAGAGCTATAATTGTGTAGTATCAAATGACCCCACTTGAATATAGTGGAGACAGAGTACCCAAATCCAACTATTTGCTTTGCTTTGTCCTTTAGGGTTCAGGGCTTGAGGGGAGGGCCAATAAAATAAATAACTGATAAAGTTGGTTTTAGTTTATCCATACATTTTGTGGGTCTATTTCTTTATTCTGACTGGGCAGGCAATAACAGTTGGCTGCCCTGTAATGTTGGCTGCCCTGTAGCAAAGGACTCAATTCAAACTGGACATTGCAAATCCCATATTGAAGCAGAAGGGGTCATGCTATACATAGATTCACTTAATAGATGAAAAGAGATTTCTCCCAATAACAAGTGGATTATGAAAAGCACATGCAACATAATTTTTTTGGCCTTTTTCTTATATAAGCTTATCTTTTCATTTCTTTTCTTTTTGTGTCTTCCCTGATCTCTTCTCCCTTGCCTTCCAAAAGTGTCTTGTTCTACAGTTTAAATATTCATAAAAAGGGTGGATAAAATGTCAGGGCTTTATCTCACTCACTGTGTTTGATGAATTACCTTTTCCTCTAAAATGAGAATAATATAAATTAGGATTTTTAAAAATGTCATTCCATTATTCAATTGGAGACTCTTCTGAAGAGCAGATTCTACTAAAGAAAAAAGTGCCCATTTCACCTTATCACCTCCCAAAATAAAACAACAACAACAAAAAATAACCCTGTGCACATGTTCGCTAGGGTTAAAAAAGTTAATGCTAATAAGGCCAGGTTGTAGGATTTCTAGCTCATAATCTACTGGCCCATAATCTAGATTGTGTCAGTCAGCACCTGTATGTGTGGATGTGGACAAATCCACCATGTTTTGGTTGCAACTGAAGTGAACTGGAATCAATAACACCAGAATAATCAAAAGTTTCCCAGCCCTGCACCACACAGTGGTTTTATTCAAACAATTGGTTTTATAAACTGAGATGTGCAGGATCCATGCATCCCCAGCTGCACCTAAATTGACTATAGTTTCTCATTTTATCTGAAGCAGGAAACTATGGTTAACAGATCCATTGCAAGTCAGGTGTGTTCATAGTTTCTCATCTCATACAAACTGGATAATTATATTTAACCGGAAAACCTCACTGGAAAACCTCCTGGCTATTTAGGCACATTGAAAAGGAAAGATGGAAGGGGTAGTGTGAGGATGTTGTACAAAAATAAAGTTCTTGCAAATATCTCAGTTTTGTGAAAAGGGAAACAAATTCTGCACTAGGCTCTCATTTTAGAAGTGGCCTTGTTGATGCAATGCATAGTTCCACCAAATTATAGATGTGTGCATATGAAGACAAGTAAAACCAGTTGAATATCTGAAACAAAATGCTAGTCTAATTTATGCTAGTAATTTCTGATTATTTTGACTGCAAATTAATTTCTCTGACTTTCTTGATCTAAAGCCAAAGCTTAAAAGTGTAGGATTGCTCACAATTTCATCAAGATAGTACTTGTATAGCACAAATTTCTGAATCAGCCCATGGAAATATGTACCTTCACAGCAGTCCTTTAAATAGGTATCTTCTGAGAGGTTGAAAAAGTTGATTTTATTCTTATTGTGTGCCCATGCAAGATGTGCCCCCTTTCACCCGTTTTCCAAAGAAATGCAGAGACCATATGCATTTGAAAGAATATATTGAATACAAGAACACATTTGAAGATTATATGAGAATATATTGGCAATAAAGGCCACAACTTTATTGATGACAGCTGCAATTGTTTGGCTCAATACATGGGTTTGGATCCAGACATCAACCAACCCACCTGTCTGGTCGATGAGACTGTTGTACGCCCACCTGCCGAAAATCACCAGTCCAGAAGGGAAAGGAGTCTGGGCGGGCACCTGGATTGCCTGCCGATCCCACATCCTTTCCCTTACAATGCCAAAGGTCAGATGATGACATGGAAAGGGGGGCACCCTGGAATATCATGCCCCAATTTGGCATTCCCTGACACAATGACCCTGGGGTTCTCCTTGACCTTGAACTTGATTCTGACCCTGACCATGAACTTGACAGAGACCCCTGTTACCAAAGACCTTGGATCAGAATCCATGTCAACTTCCCCCAAAGAATGGTAATATGAATGCATGCTAAATACCATATGCAACAAAACAAAACAAAAACAAAACAAACAAGAAAAGAGGGTGGGTGGGCAGGGTTCGACTCCCAAAGAGCCACTGACTGCTCCGGTGTGGCAGCCGGGAATTTATTCCAGACTCGCAAATGAGCTGCCGGCACGGGGCTGGCAAGTCCAGCAGCTCCATTCTTATGGTTTTTTTGTTTTTGTTTTGTTTTGTTTTTTAATACGACACCCAGAGTCCCCTGGCCAGCATGGCCAGATTATCTGGGTTCTGCATCCCCCCCACACCGTTGGTTCACCACCTTTGACTTATTAGACATAAAGTATATAAAAAGTAATATCATATATAGTTACGATACATAGAAATATTTTAAATAGCTAAACAGCACATGATAGCAGACAATTGTTCTCTCTACAGTGCAGTTCTTAAAGCAACATATCAGGTATTAAGAATGTGTGAGTAAATGGTTTATGCTAGGTCTCCAAGCCACTGTGGCAGTTAATAATTAATTGGTGCTGCCAAAAGTGGTGTCAGAAAAACAAAAATAACCAGAGCGAATATCTTTTGTTCCAATCCCCTGTCCATTAAATCTTTCCGACACAACTTCCTATGTGGAAAATTTATAAATCCCACTTCCCCCTTTAAAACAGTAGGTGTCCCTCGCACGAGCTATAACTCTTGCATAATTGGGCATTCTAGGCCTCTTTCCAAATTTTCTGTGACAGGAATAATTTTTCAAGAACACATCTGCCATAAGTTTAAAAGTGAAACAACAAAAACTCGGGAACAATTATCCACAAGAACTAAATCATGTGATTTATGTTGTGCATACAATATGAGGTAGAAATGCTAAGCATGGATTTTCTTGAACTGTTTAAAGTACATTTTCCCAAGTTCCACTCTGATTCTTTTGAAGCTGCAGGGAGGGATGTGTTTTAAAAACAAACACTGCCCTATGCTATCTTCTTCATTGTGTTCATTAAGAAATGGACCTGTGTAGAGTTATATGAAATGTCTGTGATAGGTGCAGTGCAGATGTATCATTAGAAACTTTATTTGTTTATTACCATTACAGAGAAATGGTAAAAGTATGCAGCTAGTAATATGCATAATAAAGACATGGATTAGCCATGGGTTGTCGAGAAAAGCAGGATTCTTGTTCATTCCATAACTTGACAGAAAAATCTGCACTGGGGATACAGAGCATATGGACTGAGTCCCATAGGCAGGAGCATTCCAAAGTATTGTGTTTGCCAACAAACACACATGGAAAGCACCTGTCTTCACCCACGCCATCAGTGTGGAACAGGATCCTGTGCAAGATGATTAATGTAAACAGGTGCTTTAGATTTGAGATGGCAAAGAAATTACTTTGGTCTATATTTTTAATGTAACTTGACCCGATTCACGCTTTCCCAAATGAATACACAAAATGGAACATATTATCATTCACTTTTCACACTTTTCAAAATGCTGGGATGCAGTTCTCAGATAAAAATGCACACACAAGGGAAAACTTAGTTGTCTGTTTGATTGTGTCATCTGTTTACATTCATTTTCTGGGGTTGCAAGAAACAGTAGGGTGATTGTGTAATTGCCTATGTGCATAGCTTGAGGAGTCACAAATTGGTCAGGCACAATATGAACTGATGCACAATATTTCCCGCCTTTTCATTATGTCCACTGGTTGACTTCTGTCTCTCTGGTTAGTTCTGTTTAATTATTTCAGTTTCATTTTCTTGTATCATGCTTAGAACAGCTTTCAGTCTCCAAAGTATGTTAATACAAGCTTGAAAGCAGAGGACAGCAAATTGGAAATCAAAAGTACTGTATTTTTCAGTCACTGTTGCATATATATGTGTGTGTGTATAATGCAATATATAAACCTCTTGTGAAAATACCCATACTCCAATGTTCACATACATATGTACAGTTTTCCCTCCACATTCGTGGGGGTTAGGTTCTTGAGACCCCCATGAATGTGGAAAAACCACGAATAACAGATGCTGCTCCCGCAGCCCCACCCCCCCGCGGGAGCAGCGGGAGGGTGTCTGGCTAGCCTGGCTGGCCTCTCCGCACCCTTTCTGAGGGGACTCCAGGCTTTAGAAGCCCCGGAGCCCGCTGAGGAAGGCCGGGGAAGGCAGCGTGTGGGTGGGGAGGAGGCTGTGCTGCCTCTCCCCGGCCTTTCTCACCCCCCCTGCCCTTCCCAGAGTGGCCGCGGGGGCTCCTGAAGCCCCCGCAGTCACTCTCCTCCACCCCCCCGCCCTTCCCAGAGTGGCCGCGGGGGCTTCTGAAGCCCCCGCAGTCACTCTCCGCCACCCCCCGCCCTTCCCAGAGTGGCCGCGGGGGCTTCTGAAGCCCCCACAGTCACTCTCCGCCACCCCCCCGCCCTTCCCAGAGTGGCCGCGGGGGCTCCTGAGGCCCCCACAGTCACTCTCCGCCACCCCCCGCCCTTCCCAGAGGGGTGGCGGGGGCTCCTGAAGCCCCCGCAGTCACTCTCCGCCACCCCCACCCTTCCCAGAGTGGCCGCGGGGGCTCCTGAAGCCCCCACAGTCACTCTCCGCCACCCCCCGCCCTTCCCAGAGTGGCCGCGGGGGCTCCTGAAGCCCCCACAGTCACTCTCCTCCACCCCCTGCCCTTCCCAGAGTGACCGCAGGGGCTCCTGAAGCCCCTGCAGTCACTCTCCGCCACCCCCCCCGCCCTTCCCAGAGTGGCTGTGGGGGCTCCTGAAGCCCCTGCAGTCACTCTCCGCCACCCCCCCCGCCCTTCCCAGAGTGGCCGCGGGGGCTCCTGAAGCCCCCGCGCTCACTCTCCGCCACCCCCTGCCCTTCCTAGAGTGGCCGCGGAGGCTTCTGAAGCCCCCGCAGTCACTCTCTGCCACCCCCTCGCCCTTCCCAGAGTGGCCGCGGGGGCTCCTGAAGCCCCCGCGCTCACTCTCTGCCACCCCCTGCCCTTCCCAGAGTGGCGTAGGGGGTCCCTCGCTGCCTTGGGAAGGGACTGGGGTGGAATGAGGGAGGCTTTCCACCCCCCTTTCCCAAGGCAACGAAGGGATTCCTGAGAACATCTTCGCTGCCTTGGGAAGGGACGGAGTGGAGAGGGTGGGGCAGGCAGCTTTCCGCGAATAATCAAAACCGCGAATGTGAAAGCCGCGAATGTGGAGGGGCAACTGTATTTATTGGAAATATTTATACTCAACATTTCTATTACCCAAAAGATGGTTTTCAATTACAAAATAAATACAGTGAGTCCTTGGTATCTGCTGGGGTTTGGTTCCAGGGCCCTGCGTGGATACCGAAATCCGTGAATACTCAAGTTCCATTATGTGAAATAGCACAGCAAAATGGTGCCCCTTATATAAGATTGCAAAATGAAGGTTTGCTTTTTGGATTATTATTTTTTTAAAGAATGTTTTCAAGCCATGAATACTTAAATCCGTGGATACCAAATCCATGGATACGGAGGGACAACTGTACACTTAAAAATAATCCAGCATCATGAAGACAGCAGGAAAGGAACCTGATATAAAGTTATATTTGGAGTGGGAATCACATGGCCCTCCAGATGTTGTACTGCAACTCCTGTCATTCCTTATCATTCACTATGCTGGAACTTGCAGTTCAACAACATCAGGATGATCACATGGTTCCCATCCTTGTTACACAGCATTGGGTGAATGTGAAGCCATGTAACTGGAGACATTTGCAATGTTTATATGTTCAATTTCTTGTTTCACTATGGACTTTATGCCATTTTTATGCCAGTAAAAGAACACACACACACCGCACTTACCTCCAGTCCCAGCAAAGGCAGCTCTGGCAATGAAAGAGGAAGTGAACGGAGTTCCCTGCATTTCCTCCATTTGAAATCCAGTGCACTATCACAAGACTTCACCATGCAGGAAATTCAAAAAACAAAACAACAACAACAACAAAAACATACAAAGTTTTAAACACACTTTAAAACTTACAAGTATCCTGGGGGGGGGGGTTGTCATAAAAACTGAATCATTTACCTGGCTGTCGTGATCTCTTCGGGAAGTGTTTGTACTGGACTGGCCACTGACGGGGTAAGTATGGGGAATAAGGGATGTGAGGTTTCAACACACTGGCCATGCCGATAAAAAAATGGCAGGGGGGCTCAATTGATGGCTTAAGCCGTCAATTAAAAATTATGGGTTTTGGCAGGGACATAACCATGAAAGAGCAACATCTTCTGATATGTGCACCCTTTTGTGGTTATGTGGCATTGTTATGATGCTGTATTTGATGTGTCTGATAAAGCTCTTTGTCTAGCTTCCCCTGAGTCATGCTTCTCACATTCCACATTCCTATAATGTGTGTTGTGCAGCTTCAGACTTCCTTCCACCTGTGAGCGTGTCAATAGCTGAATATTCTTTTGGCTTGAATCCAGTTGCTTCACTATCCACAGCACTACTTGTAGTTGTTTTCTGCTATACCTCGGGGAGCTCATTGAGTGCCACATACCCTGGGAGTTTCATATTCTGGCACTAGCTCTACTTTCATTTTGGACTGCCTTATCATGGGGATTTTGTGGGAAAAGACATTTGAAAGGGGTTTACCATGCCTCCTTCTGCATAGTACTAACAGGATTAGGTATGGTGCCACTGCCATTATCTGTGAGAGATCCTCTACCAGTGTCACCTACCACTGCTGCTGCCCAGTAGCTGTTTGGCACATTTAGTCTGGCTCCTCAGCAAAGCCTATCTGACTTGGAGGACCCTACCAGCAGCATTGTTGCCATCAGCATACCCTCTTGCCTCACAGGAGCATGCAATCCCACCACTGTGGAAAGATTAGGAGGAACTTTCTGACAGTAAGAGCTGTTTGGCAGTGGAACACACTCCCTCGGAGCATGGTGGGGTCTCCATCCTTGGAGATCTTTAAACAGAGGCTGGATGACCATCTGTCAGGGATGCTTTGATCGTGATTCCTGCATGGCAGGGGTTTGGACTACATAGCCCTTGTGGTCTCTTCCAACTCTACAATTCTGTGATTCTATGATTTTGCTACATTTCTTTTTTCTCCCCTGCTCCATTCCTACTTTTTATGCTGCAAGAGATTAACCGGCTACTTCTTTGAAGCCCTAAATATTGTCTCAGATGTTATTTCTGTTGTCAGTTAAGATGGTCCAGAGGGGTAGCAATATAAACAGAAGCCCCTCCCCTTCTTAGCCATGTGGGGATTGGGGACAAAGGGCAGTAAAATATAGGCAATAAAATTTCAAATCCATTAGCAGCAGCTAAGTAACTTTCATTGAGATCCAGCCTATCACCTGTGCAAGGCTAACTGCCCCTTTCTTTGGTTTCACTGTTTTCTAAAGGTATCACTGTTTTGTAGATTTGGGATTTTGTTCAATTTTGCTGCATGGCCAACATGACTACCCCAAATATGTTTCCTGGACTTAAAAAAAAAATGACAGTATTTCACATGACCCAAAACATAGTCTCATGCATGTCCACTGCTTGGGTGGGAGCCACCAAACATCTGAATTGAGCTGTGAGCATCAGACTATAGCAACCTGCTGCAAGAATCATTTGCCATAAATAATATTGTCCTGACATAACTGTGAATATGTCCTGTTAGGGAGCTCAAAATGTGGTTAAAAGAGTGAAAGGTATTTAAATAACTAGCTTTTACACAAGGAGAGGAAAAGTTTGTTAAATAGCATGTTGTGTAAGAGAGCTTTGGTTTATTATTATTTTCTACTGAAGTATACCCGTGTTAAAAGGGAGTCCCAGCACATTCTGGTTTCATAGACATCAAAGGAAATTGAAATTCAAACACTTCCTTTTGATCTACCTTTATATACTGGAAATCAAGGATGCATGAATTCATCTCCTTTACACCAATCACTGGCTGTCAGTTTTGACAACCAGGTGGCTGTCAAGTGGGTTGATGAATGGGGTTACTTTATGGGTTCCCTTTTTTTTCAGACTTGGCCTGGAAAGTGAATGTGTAAACTCTGACTTTCATAGTACCATGTAACATGATAAATTTAGAATCTCAGGGAGAAAATGTATTATGGGATTTTTATATGCTGCTTCCATAGTAGGCAAAGTGTAATCCTCCAGATGTTATTCAAATACAGTTTCAGGATTCCCTTCTATTGGCTATGCTGAGAGTTCAGAAATGGTCAATATTTCAGTTCAACAACATTTGGGAAGACCACACTTTCCTCATCCCTAGCTCTATCTTTGGCAATGTCTAAAATCGGGTATGATATAGGCAGGCATTGATCACAAGATTCAGTTTTAAATCTGGGCCCATCTATAAAATGGGGAAAATGTGAATTGATGTGAACTCACACAAATTTGAAGCAGGATTGACATGTCCTAACATTGTTTGGCAAAGTCACAGGCAATCAAGGCTATCGCTCTAGTGTCACAACAAACTACAAACCCCAGGATCCCACAGCATTAAGCCATGGCAGTTAAAGCCACATCAAACAACATTATGTTGGCTTGTTAGAAGTGAATGACATTTTCAAGCACAGTAGCCTCTTACAGGGATTCTGAATGCCAAATTCCAGACGTGTACACATGCAAGGAGTTTTATCCTATATTCCTTAACTTTTTTTAAAAAAAGAGAGGAGTGCCTATACATGTGGAGGATTTTTTTGGGGGGAGGGGGTGCTGTTTTGGGATTTTGTCTTTTTTGTATTGACAGATATGAGTGAAATTTGCTAGGATGGTTTCCCTTTCTCAGATGGTCAAGACCACTAAGCTTCAGAAGAGTAGGTTCATGAAATTTTGTGCATGAGCAACCTTCACAATATGGGAGCTTCAAAAAGGGTTCTGTTTAACTCTTGGGATTTTTTTTTTTTAATCTTGAACAATTATTATGAAAATGGTATACAGAATAGAAATAACCTGAGTGTTTTTTTTAAAAAAAACTGCCAAAACGACTAAAGACTGTGTTCTTAATCTCATTTATTTCTCTTTCATTTTTTTTTTTAAATAGAAGTGATGCTAGGCAAGAAGTGCCTAGCATCACTTCTATTTAAAAAAAAATGCTAGGCAAGAAATCTGCAAAATTTAATAAGATAGGTACAGTGGCAAGGAGAAGATGGGTGAAAAACAATGTAAGAATTATTTTGTTCTGATGGCCATTGTTTCCTCTTCACATTGTTTTGGAATGCAACTTTATTTGTTTTGTTTTGTTGGCACCAGTGTTTGAAGACTGGTTGATAGGAAATGGAAGGCCCCAAATATAGAAAATCACAACTGTAGGAAAATGGAGTAAAGCAGGGGTGGCTACTTAGCACCCAGAGAAAATTTCCTTTTTAGATTAAAACTCTTAGAATTTTCTAGGGAGGGATTCTGGGGAAGAATAATGAAAAGTAATTTTTTCCAGATCTCTGCTAGTGTCAGAGGCATAACAATAGCTCATGCTGCACTGTTGGGTAGAAATCTGAAAGGGGTGAAATGACAGGTGAAGACATATCAGAGATAGAATGATAAAGTGAAAAAAATAGCAGTTCAAAGATGGGCTGCTGTAGTTCCAGTTGTCATTTCTGTCCATGAACTAATTCCCCAAGAACTACTCCAAAGACATAAGGTTGAACATATTGACAGGAACTTGGTCCTCCTCACTGCAAGAAAACCTATAGTCCTCTTGACTTGTAAAAAAGATACTGGAAGTAAAGAAACCTGACAATACAGCATGTGTTTCAGAAACAGTTCTGACTGAGCAGTATGAAGTAGTACTACCATAGTAGAAAACAGGAAATGGGAGGATGTTGTTTACAAAATTGCTGCATTTGTTTTAAATATATGGTTGGAACTTGGAGTCAGGTGTCCACAGATCCAGGATGTCTCTTTCTTTGCTTAGTGGATATAAAATACCTCCAAATTCTCTCTTGCTTTCATGTATTTCAGGCAAACTAATGGTAAGAATATTGCCAGAGTAGAAATGGGCAGAACTACTTAGTATCTCCATAGAACAGATGCAAATCTTTGTAAATTTTGTTCTTGCAGACAAGACTGAATATTTTAAAGAAAGGAGTTGAAAACCATGCAATTTTCAGAGTCTTATTATGTGCAAAAAAATGATGGGAGTGTTCTGTGGGGGGTGTAGAAATTTTTAATTTTCTGCACTGAAAACAATGCACAGAAATTCTGCTTTCCATGCAGGAAACATGTTTTGTTGTTTGTTTGTTTTTTTCTTTTACTCAGAAATATTTTCTGAGGAGAAAACATTGTTTTCTATGAGAAAAAAAATCACATGCAATTTTTTCATACCAAATATAGCCTAAACTGTGAAGAATCTGATCCATCTCAGAATTTCCTTATCAAAATTTTCCGAAACTTGAGAATCATTTTGCAAATAATGTCAATCGTTTTGCAAATATTTTCAATTTTTATCCTAGTCAAATATTTCCTGGCTGGACCACTGAGATATTTATTGGAATAACAGCTCTGCCAATAAATCTTCTGCTAGTTCTTCATATCACATGCACATATACACACAAACACACAGTCATGAGGGTCACCCAGATAGCCATGGGTTCCCCACACATGTCTATTTGTTTAAAGGTATGCCTACACTTTCCACTAGAAATAGCACATAAAGTACTAAAACATGGACTAGAATACCAAATTATAATAACATGAAAGCAAATAAGTTAAATTTCCATCACTAAAAAAGTAAAGAATTACTCATCCTCTTCCCCAGTTAAAATCTACTTCAGCAAACAAATTAAAATTCAATAATCTGTCCAAATATTTAAATAAAACATATTTGTCTGCAAGTGGGAGATCAAAAAAGAAGGAACTATAGTTTGGCCTTTCTTTCCAGGAAGTTCAAGAACCTTGAACTTTATTTATTTATTGAGTATTTATATTCTGCTTTTCAGGATATAAAGGCTCTGAGCAGCTTAAAAATTGTTTTAGCAATAACACTTACACAATGCTTTATAGGACTAGGTACTCTCCAAGTGGTTTCCAATGTGTGTTAGCTAATTGCCCCCACAAGCTGGGTATTCATTTTACTGACCTATGAAAGGATGGAAGGCTGAATCAACCTTGGAATCTTGCAGGATTGAACTCACAGCATTGTGGCTGTAGTTCCAGCATTTAATCACTGCACCACCAGGGTTCCCTTTGAACTAACCTGAACTCCAAGCGGATCCATATGGAAAAGGAAACATTTCAAAGAGCTTGTTTCCCAAGTATTGTGGGGCCTTACTTATAGCCATAAACAACAAAAGTGCTAACACTGTTGTTCAGTCATAACAAGGGAATCACAAACTCATTATAAGCAGCTCTGTTGGGACTGGTTCAAGCCTATCATGGATCTTGTGTCTTGTAGGTTGTAGTGGCACCTAGCTGTCTGCTTTACTAAATTTATATACATTTTACACAGAGAGAGAGCTGTTTCATGTACAACATTTTCACTTGTTTGTGTTTTTCTCTTTACTATGGAGATTTTCAGACACCTCTTTCAGCGTCTTGCCATGCAAGCAGCCTCTGGAGCAGTAACAAGGCTGCCGCACGGCAAGGGGTCAATTTTGGATGATGCCGTTTCTCTCTCGGCGTCGTCCATGACTCTTGAGGCTAGCATTGGAGGCGACCACGCTGCCTCCAATGCTGGCCGCAAGAGTCATGGATGACGCCAAGAGAGAAACGGCGTCATCAAAAATGGACCCCTTGCTGCACAGCAGCCTCGTTACTGATCTGGAGGCTGCTTGTGCGGCAAGACGCTGAAAGAGGTGTCTGAAAATCTTCCATGTCTGTCAGTGAAAATCCTGAAAGAAAAAAACTAATACCTCAGCCACAGTAAAGAACGAAAGTAGAAATCCAGTCTCCCATTTAGCAATTCCACTTTTCAGTATAAAGAAGATAGAAAGTATAAATACATGTAGGATCTCTCTCACAAAAGCATATTTCTCTCTCTCTCTCTCTCTCTCTCTCTCTCTCTCTCACACACACACACACACACACAGAATGTTCTGTGTATCTCCAAGAAGAAGCACAATGACTCTCTCCCTCATTCAGACATTACAGCCAGGAAGGGAACACATATTTTCCTGCAATTTGCCAATGCATCCATCTTTATTGTTGTGTGCCTTCAAGCTGTTTGTGAATTATGGTGACCCTAAGGTGAATCTATCATGGGGTTTTCTTGGCAAGACTTGTTCGGAAGGGGGTTGCTTTAGTTTTCTTCTGAGGCTGAGTGTGATTTTCCCAAAGGTCACCCAGTGGGTTTCCATGGTTGAGTGAGGATTCAAACCGTGGTCTCCAGGGTCCTAGTCTAACACCCAAACCACTAAACCACACTGGTTCTCATGCATCCATCTACTTGACTTCCTCCCAAAGTAACTAATAATATGTTGTGGTTATAGTTACATGGTATTTTTAGTAACTAATCACTTTTTTCAATATTATTTGTTCCCAAAAAATCATGTCACTAGAAATACTTAATACCCCTCCTCAGGCTTTTCAGTGAGTAATTTCAATGCTTTTTTTTTTAAAGTCACATTGCAAACTCTGAATAAGGTGTAACTCTGTGTATATAGAGCTAATTGCAGTCTAAGGGTTCATCTACATGGGCCAGGATATGCTGTCTCCCTCAGAAGAGTCCCTCTGTCTTATATGGATTCAGGTTCACCCTCATCTAGTGCATTATAGCAGACACCAGTTTAGCACTGAAACAACTTCCTTAGAATTAGCTGGAGAGACAGGGTTCATCTACATGGCCTAAAGACCCTGGCTTTCCCCCATTCCAGTTTAAATGATGCAGATTAATTACCCCAATCTGTCCCTAGGCAGTCCTCATCGCCCCCAGGGCAGATGTGGGGCTGGGTTAGGGGCAAACCAGGATAGGGCTTGATAAACAATTACAGGAAAATACATCATTTATTCCAGTTTTCCTGGAGGGAAATGCATTGGGCCCTGTGTGTCCACAGAAGCCCATCTGGCACATCACTCTTCCCTGCCACTGCCAGCTCCCTGGCTCTTCCAGAAGCCAGTCAGAGGTGCCTCAACATATGACCAATGCTGGTTACATGCAGGGGGGATGAGTCACCTGCCTGCCTTCCGCATTAGTTTGCAAAATGGTGGTGTCTTCAGTGACAGGCTGGCATCCTGTTTGGACTCCTAGCCCATTTTCTCCAGATAATGGGGAGGGGGAGGCCAAATTAGGATACATCAGTGTAGAATTGGCATATACTGCCTGATATAGATGAGCCCATAGAGTTGGGTATCATCAGTGTTACCTCTCCAAGCAGTTTCATATATACAGTACATTAATGTGGGGAAGACAACTGAGTAATGAGAGATTCCAAAGACCAATGCCCAGGTTGTTCAAAACGAACTCACCAACTTCTGAGTTTGTCACTTCAGAAAGGACTGAAACCATAGTAAAATCCAAGTCTCATCTTGGAGAAGTGTCCCAGAAGTATACAACAATGGTCTCTGTCTTCTTATTTTAGTAATGCTTCCAAAATGTCAATGTAGCTGTTATTTTGTTTCTTGGGTAAACCCACAGAAAAGTGGAAGCAGATTTGGATAGAATAGTGCCTGAATATTCATATCATACCTTGACTTCTAAAAGGGTTAAGGATTTGTCCTTTAATTTGCTTTGCTTCTCTATTTCTTTGAATGGTGGGATTCTAGTCAAGCTAGTGGGCTCCCTAAAATGATGGGCTACAGATTGTAGATCTTCTTAACCCATGAATTAATTGGGCCATGAGACCAGCTGAAGTTTCTAAACTCCCTTCAAAGGCAGTTCCATTTAGAATGTGTTACAGTATTTCAAACAAGATGCAACTAAAACGTATCACCATGACCATATCAGACATCTTCAGAAATAGATGCAGTTGACATATTACTTTCCATTGTGTGAATACCTTTGCTTTAAAAAAATGGGATCCAGGCTCAAGTCTAAATCCATTATTACACCCAACTTTCACAAATAAGTTTTCAAGAGAACTATAAATATGCTGAATTCCTATTCATTATCTGTTTTTGACTAACCAGGAATATATTTGCCTTGTCTGAATTAAACTTCAGTGAACACGCGAGGCAAGTGTGACCAGCAGATGCATCAAAGTATGAGTGGCTGACTTTGTTGGCCTCTCACATATTCTATGAGTGTAGAAAAGGATTCATATGAACACTCCTAAAATGTATCACAATCTCTTGTGAGCATATGTGAGGTAAGTTTTGTAACAATGCACAATGTAACAGCTAAAATAAATAATGAACATCTTCTTTGTAAAATAAGGAGCACATCAGCAAAGGCCTAGTGTTCACTAAAGAGGTAAACCAATGCTGGAGCAGAATCATTTCAAAATCCAAGTGGGGACTCACAGTTTATTCAGATTTCTCCCAAGTGAACAAACGGGGGGGGGGGACTCTGTACATATGAAGGCAAAAATATAGGCCAGAAACTTTTCCCCATGCATCTGGGTCCCCCACTCACCATGCAAATGAAATTTTTGTTTTGTTTCATTTTGTTTGGTATGGAGAAGTATGCCTCCACCTGACATCTGATGAAACACACCCCAGTCACAAGTATACAGCCTCCATAAGAACAAATTTAAATCTAGGTCAGTTTTTAGGAAGCTTTGAGCCATATAGGTAGAAGATACTGTTTAGATCCAAAATTATATATAAGTTCATTACTTCATTTTTTCTGGATTTAAGCATCATACATAATGTATTTTCTGTGAAAGCAAGAAACATTTACCCCAACTGGTGTTGACTGAATATCCACCTAAATTTATTTCAATTATTAAATTGGATTGCATGATTATTAATATATGCAGAGGTAACCATGGTGGTCATGTAGCAAAATACAACAAAATCCAAGTGATACCTTTATTGAGCCATCTTCCCCTTCTTTGGGATTCTCCTGTTGTAACAATAGCAATAGCACCTGCATTTCTATACTGCTTTATAATACTATGCGCTCTCTAAGCATTTTATAATGTGTTCGCTAATTACCCCCAACAAGCTGAGTACTCATTTTACTGACCCGAGAAGGATAGAATTATGTCTGGGAAACCAGCCAAGGTGAGGTGCTATCAGCAGATAACAGAGTTGCAGTCTGCCCAGAACTCATGGCCACACAGAATTACAATTTCAGGGCAAAATATCTAGCTAACAGAAGAAGTCCACAAAAGCCTGAGAATAGTCCAGTTTACCAACCCAATAGTCCAGGGTCATGATGAGCAGGGTGTCTGATACAGTCCTAAAGTCAATGTCCAGGAAAGGCAACATGAGGAATCAGGACAAGAGGTTTCTTACCAATGCAGTCAGATAAACTCTGACAAGTTGTCTGAGCAGCTATCCCTGATTTAGACTGACTCAGCGATTGTACAGCTGTTCGCTGATAAGGCGGTGTCTCTCATAAATATGCTGAGATTTTGCTCCTCCTTCCTTTGGTGTCAGTGTTCCTGAAAGGTGGGTACAACTGGGTCTAATGTTTCTCTGTCTGAGGTGCCAGGCCTCTCTGCCAGGTCTGGGTTATTTGCTCTGTCCGGTTTTGCTATCTCTAAGGGACCAGGCAGCTCTGTAGGGTCGGGTGCTATTGTCTCTATTCCCTGCTGCAAATCCTGCTCTGAAAGATCTGTCTTCCTCTAACTCATCTTCAGAGTCAGAAGGCTGAGTCAACCTGGATCCCTGCGGGACTGAACTCACAATGTTGTGGCTGCAGTACTGTCATTTAACCACTGTGCCATCAGGGTTCCCTGTTGTAGCTAAATTTGGTATCTTGAAACCCTGGAATAAATGTGTGTGTGTGTGTGTGTGTGTGTGTGCTTAGCCATGTTGCTGTGCTGCAAAATATAACAAAATCCAAAATCTACAAACAGCAATACATTTATTGGGTCAGCTCCAAAGCATAAAATACATTATGCAAGCTTTTGAAGCATCACTGGCTTCTTTATCAGGCAAAGAGGTTAAAGGTCATGAAGAGGGGAGGAAGCACTATTGAATGGATTCGAAATTTTATTATCTACCTTTTATTGCTCTTTACTTCTAGTCTTCACATGGCCATTAAGGAGAGTGGTCTCTGCCTGGACTGAAATCACTCAGTACCGTCTTTACTGACAACATCTCATACAGAATCTAGGCTGGTGACTCTAGTATCATCACAGTTTTTCTCTTGAATTATTTTTAACAGGGAAATCCTAAATAAGAAGGAACAAAAGGACTAAGACTTAACTCTTTGAGGTTTCCTACCTCCAACAAAGGTAAAACTCTTTCATTGAACTATAATTTGGGACTACAATTTCACATGTTTTACTTATAAAGCATCTAAAAGTTTTTCCAGATATAACACTACTAAGACTCCTTGAGAAATTAAATGTTCTCTGCCTAAGAAAGGACCAGTTAACTTCACACAGGACAAGGACATCTGGAGCTCAAGAGAAGTTACTTTTCTGTTGCTAATGGAGTTGAAATTTTAATAACTATCTTTTATTGCTCATTGCCTCTAGTCCTCATATGACAATAAGGAGAGTGGTCTCTGCCTGCATTGAAATCCCTCATTATCATCTGAACTGCCAACTTCACAGACAGAATGCAGGCTTGTGATGCTAACATCACCATCACTTTTTTCCTGTATGATTTTTAACATCTTTGCCTGATGAAGAAGCCAGTGAAGTATTGAAAGCTTGCATAATATATTTTGTGCTTTGGAGTCGGCCCAATCAAGGTATTGCTGCTTTTGAATTTTGGATTTTGTTGTATGATGATTAATGGGTATTAATTTTAAATGCCTTCTATACCAACTGCTACTGCTGTGGCCTCCAAGGGAAAGAACAGCATCCAAGCACAGCACCATTATTCCTTGGCTCCAGTGGCTGATGAAAGACCCCAATTGCCATTGCCCTGGCCTCCTGCCTCCAAGGAAAAGAAGAGAAGCCAGCATTTGATGGACTTAATCCCCTCCCCTGCTGCCATCCCCCTTTCCTTGTGTTTCATGCCTTTGTAGATTGTAAGCCTGAGGGCAGGGAATTGTCAAATCAACAATTTGTAAGCCATTCTGGGAGTCTCTTTTGGCTGAAGGGCAGGGTATAAATGAGATAGATAGATAGATAGATAGATAGATAGATAGATAGAACTTCTTGCATATAGCCTTTTGGTTGCTGTTTATTTAGCAGAGTTGATCTCTTAATGCTTGTATGTTTGGAGCTGCAGAAATGTTATTGAAAGTATTTCTGACCAAGGTGACTTTAAATATCTTCAAAACAAAATGTGTAGAGGTCCATCTCTTTTAGGACTTTTTCGGACATTTAAAAAGCAACGCAAACAGACTCGTCAGCTTGCGAGCCTGCTGCGTTGCAAAGTGTCAGTTTCGGATGACGCTGCCCTCTAGCGGTACTGTTGCGGTACCACGGGGAGAGTTGAGCATCATATTTGCTTGATTTTTACTCACGATCTAGACTCCTACTCATGATCAACTGATGAGTCTGCTTGCGTTGCTTTTTAAATGTCCGAAAAAGTCCTTAGGCTATTTTTGGTGTGGACAGAATGACTAATGCAGAGAAGAAACAATGATATTAATTTGTCAGCAAGCTCTTGAGGGTAAAACAAAACAGAAGGAGAAATGAAATATACTGGAAGATGCATGCAGTGTCAATGCACATGATGTGTTAGAAAAAAAATGGACTTGTTTCTAGTCAACCATGACTTTATTAGGGTAACAGGGCCATTGTATATGTGATAGCATACCTGAAAAAAAAAATCCTATACACAGATTCCCTGGCTGTCATTCCCAAATACAGATTGTTGTTCTTGCTTCCAGGTCAACTCTGACTTATGTTGGCCCAGATATAGGATTATCTTGGCAAAACTTATTCAGAGGAGGTTTGTCACTGTCTTCCTCTATGACTGAGAGACTGTGACTTGCCTGATTTCACCCACTGGGTTTCCATGGCTAAGCAGAGATTTGAATCCAGAAAGGGTAGCTACTGCTGCCCTTCACTTTTTCTGGAGCTCAGAGGGGTGATTGTTTGCCAGAAAAGCAAACTTGCAGAGGTAGTCACCCTCTCTTAAGCCAGAAGGGCACCTAGACTCAGGATGAAGGGGCTCTCTGGGGGTTCTGATCTCAGAAAGAGCAACTACTGCAGGGTGTCTGGTTTTGGAAAGAGAAATGGAGCTGAGGAGGGGGAAAATGGTGGCATCTCACTCAGTGTTTGTCCCTGCTCTCCTACTCATTCCTGAATCCAGTGTGGTTGGATTGTTCACATGGCAGTTTTCTCTGGTATTTCAAGCAACTCCAGTGAAAGCTGTGAGTTTTCTAAAACCTATACAGCAAAATAAATCCTCTAAGAATTCACAGAGTCCCAATAGTTCCCACATCTTTTGGATCAAAGTCACCATATTCAGAAGGTGGGGGGCAACCCCCCCATAAGTCGTGCTGTGTCAGCTTTCACTATTTTCACTGACTTTTTTGAAAAGTAGCAGAAGTTAGCACACTATCGATTGTGTGAACTACCATTTCGTATATGACTGTGAAAACTACCAGCAGTCTTCCCGAAACAGCCACAGCAGAGCTGAGCCGTGACTGGTTGGATTGACCACAGAGGGGGTGGACTTGCAAGAGATGAGCCTCAAACAAAAAGATCCAGCCAGTCGGCTTGCTTTCTAGCATAATTACTGTTCACCCTCTCTCTCTGTGTGTGTGTGTGTATGAGAGAGAGAGTAGTGATCAGCTCCACCGGCTGATTGTTCCCTTGCCCTGCTCTGATTATGTTCATGTGTGTGTGTGTGTGCAGAGAGAGGAGCAGTCTGCTCAGCTGCCAGGGATGCAGAGCGAAGGGAATCTAGCCTGCTTTCCTTGCCTCCTTTGTGTGTGTGTGTGTGAGAGAGAGAAGTAGTCTACTCAGCTGGCACATCACAGTGGGTGAGGGGAAGGGGGCTTCAGGGAAGCTGCCTCCTTTGTCACTGTGGTCTCCCCCCCCTTTTTTTGGTTGCTTTATCTCCTGTTTACTGGCTAGAGCTTCTCTCGGAGCCCTCTTTCCCCCTTGCTGCCCCTCCTTGCTCCTTCCCCGCCTCCTGCCTGGCTTTAATGACAGACAGCCTGTGATATGGAGGCCATGCCCCTCACCATTGTCTGTGTGAACTGCTAAGTTTAAAACTCACCGGATCTTCCAGTTTAGCCATAAATCATGTAAACTAGGCAGTGCTGGTGCGAAAGGATGGTAATCCAGAATTTCACACATTTTATTCTGCCATGTAACTGGCCCCCTGGATTAAGGGGGCATTCCCTGAGTGTGGTCTGAATAGGACCCTACTGTGTATGTCAGTATCACACCAGATTTGGGGGAAAGGCAGCACATTGTGGCATTATCAGGACAAATTGGGAGGGATTTGGGTTTGCGACTTGTGTAGACAAGGCCCAAGTGCAATGCTCAGACCACTACAACATGCTGGCTCTTCTGGTGTATATTAGAAATATATAAACTCTCCCTTTTATTTCTAAGGGCTTTTCTGTTTTCTCAGCTTGTGGTCTCAGATTTCTGCACAGTTACTGTGAAATATTGTACCTATCTTCATGCTTAAGTCCTAAACATCCTAGCCCAGTAATAACTTAATGGCAAGTGAATCATATATATTTGTGAACCTGGCCTCCGCCAATAGAGCTACAGATTCTGAGCATGCCAAATGATTATAGTCTCCCAGAAATGCACTTTGTTTTTTCTGTAAGCCCCCACCAATATTTGTTTCTGGTGTTGGCTTCTGTATGTATTTGTGTTACATTCAAATTCTCTCACTTGTACTCCAGTTCAGATAACAGTGAGCAATACCAAATAGGGTCACCACTTTGCATCTCTGAAAAGAACAAGTTTGCATCAAATGTGCATGGGTTAATATATATGAAAATAGATGAAAGTTTGCAAATAGTTACTATATTTTAAATATAAACAAAACTCACCATAGTGGGGAATCCTGTGATTAGGTGACATGTATGCTTGCTCAGCCTGTTTGTTTAGGTGCTAATGGATGATGGGCAATTTCAAATTCTATTTTCTCCCTTTTCATATTTAAAACAGACTTGTACAAGACAATCATGATGAAAAAAGAGTAATGAAAAAAATTGGCCAAATCTACAAATTGTGCACTCTCTTCTGTAAAGCAGGATGTATTGCTATATGAATTACAAACCAGTCCAAATTAAAACCCTATCACTAAGTCCCAAATTGGTTGTTTCTGGATTTGTATGTGGTTGTTGCATATGGGCAATCACCAAACTGTAGGTTGTATCAACTGTTTAGGCCAAGCATATGCATCTTCTACAGGTCTTTGGGCCATTCCTTCCCCAGAACCTGCAGCAATCACACTGTACCGATATAGAATTTTGGTGATGCAGTGGTAAGCCAAAAAAAGGCAACTTATTTTATTTTTACTTGCCATCGAGGCATTTGGGGTTCATATTCCTTATTTTAAACCAGATGCAAGTTTCTAAGAACCCTGACAAAGACACAGCACTGTCAGTCAATTCATAATTGCTCAAAGTCACCCATGATGTCAGACAGCCTGTGCTTCAACAGACTACCTTCGCTTTTGAACAGCTTACTTAAAGAGAATGAGTTGAAAGATGCTGATAATTCCATTTTCCTTTTGGGGAAATCATTGAAATCCATTACATGGGAAGATGTTGAAACTTCTTATTTCACAGGCTCTCTAATCAAAATGCGAAAGAAAGAGGGGGGAATAAGAATGGAATAATGTTGAAATCCAAATGCATCACTACTACTTTAGAAAGACCAGGAAATTCTGAATGCCAACATCCAGAAAAAAATCTATGTGAGGAGAATTTTGAATGCAGCCATCATTCCATTAATACAGCATCAGTGATTGACCTGTCCAGTGCTTTTTTCCCAGACACTTTAAAAATCAGCATATAAGGATATACATTGTCACCCAACTACTAAAAGAGAGGGGAATCAATGGAACTAATTAAGTATCCAGCCCATGAACTAATTTGCTACTCCCAGTTTCATGTTATCCATACCCATGTATCAAATTGCTGACCAGAGGTCTGAGTTCATCTTAGGCTATGATATTCTGGTCCAATCACTGGTTTAGAGTTATTATACACTGGGAATTATAGATCTGAATGGCCTATTTCAAAACATAATTTGATTATTCTTTTTGTTTGAAACAAATGACTCTCCTTAGAATGAGAGGTTAAAGATCAATAAAATGAGTTAGATTTATTCCCATTGTTTTAAATGTGGATGCCTCACACAATTTGCATTTGGAGAGTAGTCTCCACTCAGGGCTTCTCTGCACTAGCCAAATAAAATAACTCATTTTATCCGTGAGCTGTCCAGACAACGTACATCTCAAATCCAAGTCTGTTCAGCATTTCAGGGTTTTAATCTGTATTAAAAAAAAACAGGGATATACTCTGATTTAAGCAGAAACTCTAGATATTTGCATGTGTGTGTATGGACTGTGTTCCACTGCAACATTGGTGTGGGGCCAGGGGAAGGATGTTTGGTGGGTGGGTGGAAGAGGGTGAGAGAGGTGTCCTGGGTCAGGCAATCAGCTGACCTTTCCTATTGTTTCAATTTTACTTTTTAGAGGTTCCTGCCTCCTTTTTTGCATATGCAGCAGTTGTTCAGAGAAGTACATATCAGCATACCCATATTGTTAGCTGTGTGTACCTCCACTTAATTGGATGTCTGAAGCCCTTCTGAGCCACTGGAAATGGCGTGTGTGTATGTGTGTGTGTGTGTAACAGAGCAGCCACAGCCATGTGGCCACACATACTGTGATTTATTGGACCAGGCTGAGTTAGGAAGAGGGAAATGTGTGGACAGTGTCTATGAACTCAACTTGGTGTGTTGTGGTGATCATGTAGACAAGCCTGTGGTCATTGCAGACTAGGGAAACTCAAAGGTAAGCCGGGTTTTCCTGTTGGTATAGGCAAGTCCTTTGTCTTACTGCCAGGTTCCCCTCTCATTCATCCTGCTTATTCTAGGTTTTAAGAGCCCAGTTAAGCAGGTGATAGGGCAATCATCCAAAAACTATATGTTCCTACACTGAGGAACATACAGAAGATCTTAGGTTTGCTGCTTCATTTAGGGGAATATACTGTACTTAACTTTCCTAGGAATATATCTAATTAAACTGGAATGATGAGAATGAGATATGATGGGTGTATGGTAGGAACATATCCAATCCATCTGATTAGGCAAACGAAGCAGGCTTTGGCCTAGTTAGTACTTAATTGGGAAAGCCACAGAAAATACCAGGGATTGGTAGCTGCTTTGCTCCCAGGCCTATCTCCCAATATGGGAAGAAGGACTAAGGAAACAATCCTGGATGAACCCCTAGAGAGTCATTGCTGCCAGTCAGAAATGACAATACTGGACTACATTGACCAATGGTCTGATTAATTATAAGACCAATTCCTATGCTTATAAAGTTAGTGGGACTTACTTTAGCATAGAATTGTATAGTATTGTTGTTGTTGTTGTTGTTGTTATTATTATTATTATATCTGCTGAAAATAGGTAGGCTATAAGAGAAATCCCACATAACATCTTAAGGGCTGTTTAAGCAATTCTTAGCTATCTGAAGTTACCAAAACAGTCCCAAAGATTTCTAAATCTCTTGATTTTTTTATGCATTGAATATTCGTGTTCACAATCATCCAAGCATGCCATAGAGCCAGGGGCATTGCAGAGTTAACCAATGAAATGTGCCAAGGTGCCAGATGCTACTTTTGGAAGAATAGTTTCCAAGCCATGGCATCTGGGACCTGCAATTCCATCCAAATTATCCATATGGAGTGTAAAAGCCCATATTTTGAAACAACACATTATCCATATTAACTAGCCATGATAAAGAAATCAAACACAATTTATATTTAATGCAAGTTTGGCTTTGAGGTGCATAGGAAATTCAGAGCTCAACTAATATCTCCTAGTAATTAGAAGCTATTTGTTATGCATAAAATACCCCCATTTCCCTCTTAATGCAGCATATTTTTATGTGGTTCATACAAATAATATTGAAAGAAGATGGGTGGCTGGGTGAAGGGATGGATAGATAGTGGTCATTCAGTTACTGAGCTGATTGGAAAGGTGTTTGGATTGGTTTGGCTGTACATCTCTTTATTGGATCCTTGGCTCACTTGACTTAGTCCATCTAGTAGGGAAGATATGCCCACCATTTCTATCTATATCTCTTTAATACACGTATACCAAATTTCCCAAAAAATTAAAAATGCTGAGATCCTGCATCATGCTGACAGATCATAAAGTTCTGCGATATATAGTAAAGTTTTGTTGCCCCATCCCACCTTTTTTGGGATGAAAAATTAAGAATAGTTAATATTCTTCCCAAGTCTAGGCAAACTATGGCCCCATAAAGTTGTTTCATGATCCTGCTACATTGGTTCTGTTGACACTACAAGAGTACCACTTCACGAATTACCAACATTGCTTTCCTTCATGCTCCAAATGTGGAGAAAGTCCCCTTCACACTCATATCCAGTCACAAATGCAGTCCAGTACTGTCACCATCACCAAAATTTTGCCTCCATCTTTGTTTCACACAATAAGCCCTTCTGGAAAAGAACAGTAGGAAGCTGGGGGAGTTAATCATGTCCAGAGACTGCTTTGCTACCGTGCCTATCTCTCCATGTGTGGTGGAGGGCCAAAGAACAAATTTCGCTTTCTAGCCAGATTGCTAAATTGAAATCTCCACTTGCTATATTGGCTGGGAAACCAGTGATATCATAGGATGTAGCCACACTCCATGACATCATTCATCCCATAGAGGTCTATAGGTACAGAAATTCAGCTCCTCGTTAATTTTATTTTCACTACTTGTGCTTAGGATGTAAGTATTTCTCTTAAATTCAACCTTATCCTCTTTTTTTTTTTAAGATGTTTTCCATCCCTTTTTAATGCTTCTCTCTTCTTCTGTCAGACTTTTTGCAGGCAATCTCCAGCTCTAAACATCCCAACAGTGCTAACTGAGTCCTTTCAAATTCTACTAGCCACAGACTTGTCATCATCTTGGAGGAACCTTGGAGGACTCCCTTTTCACATTTAAAACAGACTTGTACAAGACAATCATGATGAAAAAAAGAGTAATGAAAACAATTGGCCAAATCTACAAATTGTGCACTCTCTTCTGTAAAGCAGGATGTATTGCTATATGAATTACAAACCAGTCCAAATTAAAACCCTATCACTAAGTCCCAAATTGGTTGTTTCTGGATTTCTATGTGGTTGTTGCATATGGGCAGTCACCAAACTGTAGGTTGTATCAACTGTTTAGGCCAAGCATATGCATCTTCTACAGGTCTTTGGGCCATTCCTTCATCCAAGGAGCAATAGAGGCTCTTTCTCACACAGAACACAAATCAGCCTAACCCCTTCCAGTGTTTCTGATCACTATAAACACCAGGGACACTCACTGACACTATCGTTAACTATGAAAGGTGCCACTCTCCTCAGCGACTGTAATCAAGGCACATATTGGCATTCAAAACAATATTATTTGTTTTGTAGAGAGCTGAGGCCCAGTAAGATACATTTTTTTACTTCATAGTTCATTTCCAACTGAGGTGTTTAACTGTAATCCTCTAAGTATCTATGTTGTTTTTACATTAAATTATTAATCATTTCTTTACATAGTCCATTTATTCCACTCTTTGTTTTGAAAGTAGGGTCCTACTTTACAGAAGCTAGTCATCTATCCGAAAGCATATTTTACCTGAAGCACTGTTCAGTCCAAATCCAGTTTAAATCAAAAGTTATAAGAACAGCAGAAGCCTTGAATTTTACCATCAGAGGTTATCACCTAAACAGCAGAGTGAGCAGGTCCCAAGGTCTCCTGATGGTAGCCTTCCCATTGAGAGTGAGGTGCATTATATTTCTATTTGAATTATAGTAATTATTTCTAATGCCTAAATCCAATTATTAGTCCCAACTAGCATAACATCTTTAACTCAATCTATCAAAGGGTTTTCCAAAAATATAATTACCATTCAGTTACTGATTCAGCAGATCTTCTCTAGTTAGGATGATCAAATGGAATTAGGTCTACAGTATATGTGCAACTATCCTTATTAGCATTTGCAAATCCCTGTCCTCTTTGGGTAACACGTAAAATCCCACCTCTCCTTCTGCCATCTGAAGCAGGCTGTGACCACACAAACTTTCAGTCCTTGTACAGGCTTTCAGCTCCTGCTTTTCTTTTACCCTGAAGGGTGCTGCCCTGGGCTGATCTTAAACAAACAAACAAACAAACAAACCAGGAAGGAATTCCACTACAGGATATTCTCAGAGTAACAGCATATGCACTAATGGACAGAGATGCTTCCTTTCTTTGCAACACATGATCAGATTTCACTATGTTCTGTGGCTACTTTAAGAAATGAACAAACCTTTTTCTCTTGCAACTCAGCCCTTAAATGCAGAGTTTCAAATACAATACTCTGTACTTGTACATTGCACAATATGAGCTCAAACATGTATAAATGAGCCAAATGTGTTCATTTGATTCTGATCAAAGTATTCATCAATTTATGAAGGTCAAAGGAGGCAATTTTGAGATAGTAGCACTACATTTACAGGCCTAAAACAAAGATACCTGTATTTTACTGAGAGGGAGTTTGATGCTTGGGGGAGGGGGATGTTGCACAGGCATCTGCATAGTAATGTTGCACTCTCTTCTGGGTGAAGTGGGTGGTTTCTCCATATCTCTACAACCATGTATCCATTCAATGAACTCAGTTATTTAGATTATTGGAGCCATACTTCAAACAGGCATGGGCTAAGAAAAGCAGATGAATTAAAAGTATATATTCAGACCCTAAATCATGTGCTGATTTAGCAATGATGTAATCCTCCAGATGTTTATTAAATGACATTTAGAGCAGGGGTGGGGGACCTATAGCATCCTTGACCACTGGCCATGCTGGCTAAGAAGATGGTAGTAGTAGTAGTATAGTAGTATAAATTTATTCGGTCGTTGACCAGCAAAATCAAAATTATAGGTCCAATACAAAGCAATTACAATAAAAATTTAAAAATTTCTAAACACAGTTATTAAACATTAATATCGTACATGCTTTGGAATAAAAATGCAGGCATATCCATTTCTCCTAAAATTCGTTAGAAGTTGGTAGGATATGTCATCCAACGTAGGTTTGGCAGCTCATAGGACATCAGCTGAAGCTTTGGGAAATTGTTGTTCTCAAAGTTTTGGGGAGAGGGGGACAAATCTCAGGGCAAGTAGCCATGGAAGGGGAGGAAGCTTGGTTTTTGTATGTGAGGTGCCTTTAAAACCTGGGAACCTATCTCCCCCCATTCCTATGGCTATTTGTCTCAGTAGGAAAAATGTATGTGTATTGTGCTTGTGCAACACCAGTACATTGACAAGTTGGTTGGAGAACAGTGAGAAAAAGTGAGTGACAATGGATCCATGCATTTTGTTGTGTCAAAAGACTAGGGTGTTAGCAATGAAATGTATTATTTATTTATTCAATGTATATCCCACTTTTCTGCTTACGCAAAACCAAAGTTGGCCTACAGCATTTTAAAAACAAGATGCAATTAAAACATTTTTTTACAAAAATAATTGAATAACACTACAATTAAAACCAAGATTGAAATAATATAAAAAAAAACTTACTGTGATAAGAAAAGATAAAAACCCAACTCTATCACAAATTGTTTATGTTAAATAGATTTTCAGCCAAAACCCTGCTGGAATCATCATCATCATCATCATCATCATCTTAGCCTGCTGTTTAAAGGAAAAGATAGAAGAAGTCAGCTGGAACTTTCACAATCTGGGAAGAAACACTGAGAAGGTTGTCTCTAGGGTCCTTACTATATGTGCCTGTAATGGAGGGCAGACCAAGAGAAAACCTTTCCCCAAAGATCTTAAAACATTGGCACGCTCAAACAGGCAGTTATAGTCTTTCAGATAGTGCAGACCCAAGCCATATAGGGCTTTAAACATAATAACCAGTAAATGGAATTCTGCATGGAAACAGACTGGTAGCCAGTGATGCTGTTTCTGTTAGGGTTTTGAATGTATAGCCCTTGGAAATTTATGTCATAAAGAAATACCATATATTCCATTTATCTGTAGAGGACAAAGCTGAAGGTTACACAGCTAGGCAGTTAGCTAGGCAGCTGATGTTTTTTCTGCCCTCTTATCTCAGTATGACTAAAAGAAGGGGAGATAGCATGCTAGGGATGATGTCAGATGATGTCACCAGTCACCAATTGAATGAAGGGGAGTTGCTAGAACTTGCTAGAACACCTAGGAAACCATATATAAGTCATGGTGTAAGGTAGCCCACTTTACTTCTCCAACTGACTTCATTGACTGACTGCTACCTGTAAGCTTACCTATTAGAGCAATGGTTTTGTTTGCAGTTTACGATGTAAACAATAAAGACTGTTAGTTTTTAGACACTAAGTGTGTCCTCTCCACTGACACCCCCTTTTTGTGGGAGAGAGGCATACCCTAATGATGTTTTGAGCTATGTTGGCGGTGGCATAACAGCCACTGGTAGGGTCTCCCATGCCAGACTGGTCAAAACTGAAGGGTCTGACAAAGAGCGTCAAAGGATAGGATGGGCTCTCTAGCCTTGTAGCAACCATCCTAGGATAAGGAAACCTCTAATACCAAAGCCGGGCAGATGGTGCTTGTCCCACCCTGTAAGGTCAACTATCTAAGAGAAAGAAACTCTAATGAAACCTACAACCTGAGGACCTCGCTGCTACTGTCCATGCTTCCAAGGCCACAGCAGATCAACCTTTGGTTTAAAGGATGAGGCCAGTTCTGTACACGCTGCGCTCCACCACAAAAATCCATTGCACAGGCTCGAAGGACAAATCCAGTCCTGAAAAAGCTCTGTAGTGATAGGTGAAGGATGAAATGGCAGGTGTAAAGATGCAATGGAAGCCGCAGACCCAACGCTGCATGCAGGCGGTTCAGGACTTTGGTCACTTGAGGCTGACCAGGGAGATGACAGTCTTGTTCGGCACCATCCTGAACGACCAAGCAGCATTTTTTAAGGAGAACACTGCTTGCTCCATATGGAGAGGGGCCTAGAAAAGGTGGTCTAATGAAAGCTCATCCCTATCTACCTGGTTAGCTAGCCCCGGCCAACAGGTATCTTCTGATGCGGTCAAACCAAGGCAACAAAACAAAGGCACACACCAGCCTCCAAAGGTGTAAATAAACTGATACTTGCATGATGGAACATCAGAACAATGTGAGACCCTGCAGATAGTGGACAGCCTGAGCGTTGTTCTGCTCTAATAGCCCATGAACTATCACGACTTAATATTGACATCACTGCTTTTAGTGAAGTTTGTCTCCATGAAGAAGGCAGCCTTAAAGAACACAGTGCCGGCTACACAGTTTACTGGTCTGGCAAATCCAAAACTGAAAAACATCTTTCAGGAGTAGGCTTTATGATTAAAAACTCCATTGCCTCCAAACTCGAAACCTTGCCAACAGGACACTCTGATCGGATCATTTTGTAACACCTTCCTCATGTTGTTCTCTTCAGTATATATGCCCCAACTATGCATGCCAACCCTGTAGAGAATGACAAATTCTACACAGACCTATGCAAGCTCATACAAAAAGTCTCTGTACAAGATAAAATTATTACCATTGGTGACTTCAATGCCAGAGTAGGAAAGAATTCCGAAGCCTGGAAAGGTGTCTTAGGCAAGCATGGTGTTGGAAATTGCAATGATAATGGACACCTCTTGCTAGAGTTCTGTGCAGAACAACAGCTGACTATTACAAACACAATCTTTCAGCAGAAAGATAGCTTGAAGACAACCTGGATGCATCCCCGATCCAAACATTGGCACCTTATTGAGTCCGCCAGAGAAACGTTTGCGATGTCCACCATACTCGAGTGATACCCAGTGCAGAATGCCAAACAGATCATTGCCTCATAAGATGTAAACTAAATCTTAACCTTAAGTTCAAACCTAAGAGGGGTGGCATCTTAAAAAGGAGACTCCAAGTCAACAATCTTCAACAAGCTACCATGAGAAACTTCTAGGCAAATATGCAAACAAAACTTGAAGACCATCCTACAGATCCTTCTCCTACAGTGCTTTGGCAACATATCAAAAACAGTATCCTCCAGTCTGCAGAAGAATCCCTCAGGTTCTCCCACAAGAAAAATCAAGACTGGTTTGATGAAAACAACCAAGAGATCCAGGAGCTGTTGGCAAAGAAGAGAACTGCTCTCCAGGCATACCTCGCCCAGCCAATTTTCCATGTAAGAAAAGCAGCTTTCCATCTCACTTGTAGTAAATGTCAACAAAAACTCCAAGACATGCAGAACAAATGGTGGATCAATATAGCAGAAAAGACACAATGGTGTGCAGATCTGGGTGATCTTAGAGGATTTTATGAAGCTCTTAAGGCAGTGTTTGGATGTACTTATCAGGTCCAAAGCTCCTTATACAGTACAGATTGTCAAACATTAATTACCGATAAAGCCTCCATTCTGAATCGATGGGCTGAACACTTTCAAAGTCTCTTTAGTGCCAACCGAGTAGTCCAAGGCTCAGCTATCCAACAAATGATACAAAAAATGATGAAAAATGAATTGGACATAGCTCCCACTTTGGAAGAGACCATTAAGGCCATATAGCAGATGAAAAATTGCAAGGCAGCTGGGATTGATGGAATCCCACCTGAAGTTTGGAAACATGGATGTCATGCACCCCACGATAAATTCCACAAACTCCTTGTGAATTCCTGGGGAAAGGAAAATTGCCATCAGATCTCTGAGGTGCTGTCATCATCACCCTTGACAAGAAAAAAGGAGCAAAATCCGATTGCTCAAACTATCGAGGCATAACATTGCTCTCTATTGCTGGAAAAATCCTTGCAAGGATACTCCTGAACAGACTAGTTCCTGCCATTGCAGAAGAACTCCTTCCTGAAAGCCAATGTGGCTTCAGAGCCAATAGGACTACTACAGATATGGAATCTGGCCTCAGACGACTGCAAGAGAAATACAGAGAGCAGAACAAGGGTCTCTATGTAACATTTGTCGACTTCACCAAAGCCTTTGACACTGGAGATTTTCAGACACGGAAAAATCGTCCCTTGCCGCACGAGCAGCCTCCCGAAACTGCTGCGCGGCAAGGGTCTTTTTCGGACCGCGCTGTGCCTGTTGCGAAGCCGTCCGTGTCACTTCCGTGAAGCTTGGGACGGCTCCGCGTCATATTTCAAGCACGGAGGCTGCCCGTGATTGAAATATGACGCGGAGCCGTCCCAAGCTTCACGGAAGTGACACGGACGGCTTCGCAACAGGCACAGCGCGGTCCGAAAAAGACCCTTGCCGCGCAGCAGTTTCGGGAGGCTGCTCGCGCGGCAAGGGACGATTTTTCCGTGTCTGAAAATCTCCACTGTGAGTAGAAAAGGTCTGTGGCAGATCCTGGAAAGACTAGGATGTCCCCCCAAATTCCATAAAATGATTATCTTGCTACACGAGGGCCAGCATGGTCAAGTCAGATATGGCGATGCTCTTTCAGAGCCCTTTTTTTTAACTCATGGAGTGAAGCAAGGTTGTGTTCTTGCTCCAACTTTATTTACAGTCTTCTTCAGCATGATGCTCCAAAGGGCTACAGCAGAGCTTGAAGAAGACAGCATCTATATATATTACCGAACTGATGGTAGCTTGTTTAACCTAAGTCGTCTGAGAGCTCGCACTAAAACTCTAAACTATGTAGTCTATGAGCTGCTCTTTGCTGATGATGCTGGCCTTGTTGCCCACACAGAAGCAGCTCTGCAGCACCTAACATCCTGCTCTACAACAGCTGCAGAGCTGTTTGGGCTGGAAGTCAATTGTAAGAAAACAGAAGTTCTTTACCAGCCTGCACCACAGCACGAACACCACCATCCCCAAATTGCCGTTGGCAAATCTGTGCTCAAGTCCATTCAGCAGTTCACCTACCTGGGAAGCATCATCTCCTCAGATGCCAAAATTGACAAAGAAATCGATCACAGATTAGCAAATGCATATAGCGCATTTGGAAGACTTTAGAAAAGGGTTTGGGGTAATAAACACCTGAGGTGAAGCACAAAAATCAGTACCTATAGAGCCATTGTACTGTCTATTCTCCTTTATGGGTCTGAAACATGGGTCACCTATCGCCAACACTTACGACTCCCCGAACACTTTCATCAGTGCTGTATACTCACAATCCTAAATATACACTGGACTGACTATGTGATGAATGTTTCTGTCCTTGAGCAAGCAGGGATCACCAGCATTGAGGCCATGATATTGAGAACACAGCTGCGCTGGGCAGGGCACATTTCTAGGATGGAGGACCATCACCGCCCCAAAGTAGTACTCTACGGTGAACTCGCCACGAGTCAGCGTAAGAAGGGTGCTCCAAAACAACAGATACAAGGACTCCCTGAAAGAACATGTCAGGCTTGGCCAAATTGATCACCAACAATGGTGCGCCCTGGCCTCACATTGGGAGGCATGGACACACACTATCCACAATGCTGCAGCCTTATTTGAGAACTCCTGCTGAACAAATCTTGAAGAGAAACAACAATGCAGAAAGAATCACAACCCCAAAACATCACCGAAAGAGACCTTCTGCTGTTCTTTCTGCAACCGGGCTTGTTTATCTCGGATTGGCCTTTTTAGTCATCAGCACGCTTGCAGAAAGCACGGGATGAGTCCTTCCTGAATCTTCGTTTGCGAAGAAAAGCCAGAGAGATATATGGTGGGGAACTGGCACTGGTCCCAGGGCCGGCTGCCTAGACTATGGCCTCGGCTGGGGCTTTTTCTCCCTGAAGCCTCTCCCAACTGCAGCTTCTGCAGAGCCTTCTGTGCCCACAGCAGCTGGGCATCCAGCAACCAAGTCTCTTCCTCCAGCACTTGTTGTTGGAAGTACTTCTAGAAAGTCATAGCTTCATGCTCCATTCCCATTGTTGAGCATCTGGGATCCCTCCACCACATGTCTGGTCATATGGACACAGTCTCAACCACTGCTACATGCTCTGGCTTGCCACACCTCTCTGATTCCAACTCCCCTTCTTCCATCTATTCTCCACTCACCCTCTCCAACAGCAGTGAAAGCAAGGAGGCTCATACTTCCACCCATTCTATCCACAATTGTCTGCTCTCATTCACCTGCTCTGCAGCCTGCAGGCTGCTCCTGACATGAGCAGTCCAACCTGATCACTGGTGGCAAGTCTTAAGTCATTATCTCAGAAGAGTCAATTTGTGCTCTTTCTTGAATGAGTCCTCCAAAATGCGCTCCTTCAGTGTGACTCTCCAACACTCCCATTCTCCCATGGGAGTTTGTTGACATTTAGGTGGGTCACCTGGGTCTGCAACCACTTCCCCATTGGATCTCTGTTCGCCAGACATGTCTGCCTTGGGTACCAGTAACTATACAGGGATTCTGAGCAAACTGTCATGTACTGGTATTTCCAGATTCAATAACCAGCAGTTTCAGAGTTCAAAACAGAAAACTTTATTGTTACCGTAATCCAGAAAGTGAACCCTATAGGGTGATTGTTCAGAATGAAACTTGACTGACAAACAGCATAGTAAAAGTATATTCCAATCTACAAAATCTGGCAGGCTACCCAGTCAATGGCTACCCATAATTGCCATTCCATTTCCTCACAGTACCTGGACTCAACCTCCTTTTCCCAGAGTGGAGATCCAGGTGCAGTGCTTACCAAACCATTCCTGACATTGACCACATACTCCCTTTCACAGTTATGTTACATACTAATTAACAAGCACAGAAAAATGCAAACACAATTGTTACATAGTAGAAGTGAAGTTGGGAGGAAGAGGTCACATCCAGGATTGATCCTGACATCCTCCTCCTCTTCTTCTCCCCCCCTCCTTCTTCTTAATTTCCTCAAAAATTGGGACTCAAAGTAGCTCACAATACAATTAAAAATGAAAAAGGGAACATTAAAATACAATTAAACTATTCACAGCATTAAAACAATTCAAACCTTAAGTCAAAAGATTAAAATATTATTTTAAAAGGTAAAAAGCTATTAAAAACTTTCTGTTTTAAAAAGCTATCTGAATAAAAAAGTTTCAGCCTGCCAACAGAGGGACAAAAGGATGTAGCCATTCTAATCTCCATCAGGAATTAGAGAGTCTAGGGGAAGCCACCAAGAAGGCCCTCTCTTGTATCCCTAACAACCGTACTTGTAATGGTAAACTGGGAGAAGGGTCTCTCCTTATGATCTCAGGGCTCAGGCAGGCTCATACAGGGATACAAGGTCTGGCAAATAGCCTGGACCTGAGTCACATCAGGCATCATGGGTTATAACCAGCACATTGAATTGTGCCTGGAAACAAACTGGCAGTCAGTAGAACTGTTTTAACAGGGGTGCAATTTGGTCTCTGTAACCGGCCCCCAGTTAATAGTTTGGCTCTGCAGCTCTTTGGACCAGCTGAAGTATCCAAACACTCTTCAAAGGCAGGCCCAAGTAGATAGTGTTACAGTAGTCCAAATGGGATATAAATAAGGCATGTACCACTGTGATCAGATCTCAAGGAATGGGTGCAATTGGAGCACAAGCTTTAAGTGTGCAAAAGCACTCCTAGGCACCACAGAAATCTGGACCTTCAGGTTTAAAGATGAATCCAGAAGTACACCCAAAGTGCAAACCTGTGTCTTCAGGGGAAGTGTAATCCCATCTAACAGAGGCTGAATCCCTGATCTGCCTTCCAGCTGGCCAGGAGCAAATTCTTCTTGACTGGATTAAGCTTCAGTTTGTTTCCCTCATCCAGTCCATTACATATGACAGATACTGGTTTAGGACCTCCTTGCAACGGGGTGCAAAGGAGTAGTAAAGTTAGGCATCATCCACATACCGATTGCACTGTATCCTAAAACTCTGGGTGACCTCTCCAAATGGTTTCATGTGTATGTTAAATAGCATGAGGAACAAAACAATATCCTGAGGGACCCCACAGACCAACAGCCAGTGAGTTGAACAGGAGTCCCCCAGGGCCACTTTCTGGGTTTGCCCCTCCAGTAAGGAATGGAGCCACGGTAAAACAGTAGCTCCAAGTCTCATCCCAGCAAGGCAGCCCAGATGGATGCTGTGGTCAATGATATTGAATGCTGCTGAGAGGTCCAGCAGAACTAATGGAGACATAATCACTCTGTCCAGGTGAGTAAACCAAGGTGACCACATCTGTCTCTGCCTATAGTCAGACTTGAAACCAGATTGAAATGGATATAGTTAATCCATTTCATCCAGAAACCCTTAGAGCTGGGGAGCTACCACATGCTCAAATACCTTGCCCCCAAATGGTATCCATTAACCATTATGGACAACTTTACCACACTACACTATTATAGTGCTATTATCCCACTTTAACTGCTATGACTGCCTCCTGTGGAATTCTGGGGTTTGTAGTTTAGTGAGGTCTAAGAGCTCTCTGGCTGAGAGTTCTAAATTCCCCTCCCTAAACTGCAAATCCCAGGATTCCATAGGAGGCACCCAGAGCAGTTAAAGCAGAATGATAGTGCTATAACAGTGTAGTGTGATAAACTCCATAGATTCAGGGATGGCTTTTTCAACAAAGACTTTACAACTGCCTCCTTTAGGCAAATGGAAACTCTGCCTTGTAAGGAGGCATCGACTACCCCTATACCCACTCAGGGACTTATTGCACTCAGAGATAAAATGACAGCACAGTGGAAAGGTTCTGTCTTATGTGCTGCCTTACCGCACAACATTGTTATTCTTTCATTCTGGTCCTGTGGGATACCAAGGTAAAACCATATCTTTTTGCTAACTGGAAAAACCCATTAGCAAAAAGATGTGGTTTTACCTTGGTCTCCCAGAGGACCAGAATGGTAAAACACTGGAAGAACTACAACATCATGCAGTAAGTAAGGCAGCACGGAAAATAGAACCTTCCTGCTGCACTGCCTCTTTACTTCAGAGTGCAGGAAGCTCCTCAGCCAGTCCCCCTCTGGCCTGTTTAATAAGCTAGGAATGGCAAGGGTCTAGCACACATGTGGTGGTGCTCACCTCTCCAAGGATCCTATCCACATCTTCAGGCTGCACAAACTGAAAAGTATCCAGTACACTGGACAAGGATGAGCCAAGGTTACATCCACTGGAGCTTCATCAACTACAGCATCCAAGTGGGAGTGGATCTGAGTGTCTTTATCTCCGAAGTGCTATGCTAATTCTTCACAGCAGGATGTAGATGTTAAATAGCATTGGAGACAAAACTGAGCCCTGAAGAACCTCATGGACAAACAGCCAGGAATAGTTCAGGGATCCCCTAGCACTGCCTTTTTTTTCTCAATTCCAAGATCTGGAACCATTGTAGAGCAGTTCCCCCATGTCCCATTACAGAAAAGTGTCCCAGGATACCATGGTTGACAGTATCAAAAGCCACTGAATGGTCCAACAGAACCAACAGGGTCATACTCTCCTTGTCCAGTTCCCTGTGTTGGTTATCCACTAAGGTGACCAAAGCTGTTTCAGTGTCATAACCAAGCCTGAAGCAGTATTGAATGAAATGGATTTAGATCATCAGTTTCACCTAGGAACCTTCTTGTTCCTTCTTGTTGTACAAGACTTGGCAGCTCTAGCACATGGGCTTGTAATAAATTCCTGAAGGGTAGTGAATCTTCCACAAGCCCCACTGTAGGGTCTAGAAAAACTGACCATATGCCATGCATCCTGCAGATAAGGCCACATGGGATACAAGACTGAGCACAAAATGTGCAAACTACTGAAACAACAGGGCACATTTTGCTACCCATCTAGCCATTCAAAAAGGTTTCCTTTCTCCCGGCTCTTGATTGCCATAATACTGGATGGATTTAGCTGGCTTTTAGCCAATTCTGAACCCACTGCCTTCATGCCATAGCCCATCCTAAGGGAGCCCTGGATCACCTTCATTATCAGCCAGTGTGACATCACAAATAGTCATCTTCTATGACATGAAAACCTTATCCTTGGTCACAAGTTCCAGGTCTACAACACTAGGCAATAAGATGGTACTGACTTGGGACCCCTGTTCTAGCAATACTTAGCAGGCCACAGATTTCTCACCCACATTCCAGGAATATAAGGCTGAGAGGGAATAGTTCATGGAAGAAAGTGAAGATGTATATTAGACAATTTCTCTCCATTTCCCCTTCTTGCCCTGCACAATTCTGAGTGTAACAATAGGAGAAAAACAAAAATCTTCTGTTAATGCAGCAATGGATTAAGTAAACGTCAGTTCCTACCCATAACTTTTGCATTCTAGAACAGCAACCACAGTAGAAGCACTATCATTGGTTAAAGGAACTACTAACACAGTACTCTTCGATTGCATTTCCCATTTTTTTTATTATCAAAACTTTCAAGCTGCACAATTCTACGTAGATGAGTGTCTGCTGGAATGAATGGGAGTTATTAACACTGTTGCCTGAATCCACAATAAAACTATCTTCTTTAACTAGATAAATATAGATAAATATAGAGATCTTATAGTTGGATTCACTATTTTCTGTAATCATTTACAGACAGATGTGATATAGAATATGAGGTAATATTTCCCTCAGACATTTTCTTACTGGCTTTCTCAGCTTATTGGGAAATAACTCTCTTGCCCATAGATAAGATTACTTATATGGGTAAACTGTCACTTTTAAAGAGTGCAACACCTTAATTTTGGTAACATAGGGTTCATCTATTTCAGCCAGGATATGCCACCTCCCTACTGGTGTATCCTGGCCATAGATCAGGCCTGTTGTTCCCCCATTACTGCCTCCAAAGGGGACAGAGTCCAAATGGGCACACCAGTCAATTGCTTCAAGCTCCACCACCACCATCTCCCTGGCTCTCTCAGAAGGCAGGAAGCTGAACTGCAACATGTGACCAAGCCCCCCTTGATGTTACCAACCTTGATCACATGCTTCAAGACTCCTTCCTGCCTTCCAAAAAGCTAGGGAGACTGGCAGCTGCAGCAAGGGATGGCCTACCAGGATGAGCTCCTTCATATAGATGGGGTCTAATCCATTCCTTACCAGTAGGAATGGGTTAAAATAAGGTGTGTTTTTTTTTTTATGTATTGGGCCCTGTCCCACCCTTAGCCCCATCTGAGCCCCTTATCTTTCCTGGGGGTGGTGATGATTGCCCTTGGCAGAACAGAGAAAAAGTCTTGCATCATCAGGACTGCAGTGCTCTAAGATGGGGTGTTACCATGCCCTACTACTCCTTTCCTAGAATCATACAATCATAGAGTTGGAAGAGAGCACAAGGGCTATCCCCCTGCCATGCAGGAATACACAATCAAATCATTCCCAATAGATAGCCATCCAGCCTCTGTTTAAAAACATCCAAAGAAGGAGACTCCACCACACTCTGGGACAATGTATTCCACTTTCAAACAGCTCTTACTGTCAGGTAGTTCTTCCTAATGTTTAGGTAGAATCTCTTTCCCTGTAGTTTGAACCCCATATTTCCTAACTGGCAATATTGGACACTTCAAGGGGTCTAGTAGACCAGAGTGATCCAAAGAGATGTCAGATGGAGGTCACAAGGACCTGGGAAGGTGTCATAGAAATATTTTAGCAAACACACCCAAGCTAAGATTAAGTGGAGGCCCTAGTAAATAAAAAAACTATTATAGAGCAGTGATATTAGTTAATCTGGGGGCTCTCATCCTGGAACCCCCAGAATTAGCTCCCCTCTAAGGGCAACCCTAAGAGGCCTCACTCAAGGGTGCCCACTAGAGGCCCAAAGCTGCCACCACTTCTTGATTTCAGAGAACCTTTTAAAAATGTGATTATAAGAGGACAATCACATGGCTTGTAGGTTTTCCAGCCTTAAATGAGATTTACCAATGTCCTCCCTTTCTTTCTAGGAACAGAGCGAATTCAGCTTGGCTTTTGATAGGAAAAATAAAAGGCTTTTATTTTTTGTTCAAGCAATTAACACAGTTAAAAAGAAATGTTATCATGAAGAAAATTCCTTTTTCTCCAGGTCTAGCTTAGAGTTACAAGATAGAGCAAGTACAGAATTCATACAGTCAAGGAATAAAACAAATTATACAGTCCTAATGCAATCTAACTAATACACTGTCCCTACACGTTACAGAAAGTTCCACTCACATTTTGAAGTCCATCAATATCAGTCCAATGCCCAGTTTGGGCTAGGCCCATGCCTATACAAAAGCTGGGCTTCGCACAGCCTCTGAAATTTTCAGAGAGAGAGAGAGTTAGGGTCTTCCTCCATGGTTAGAGGAAAGCCATGTGTCTCTGAACAAAGGGCTACAAACCCTTCAAATCTCCATTAGCCAAATCTGACTGGCTCTTCAGTCAGGTGATGTGATGTCATGCTGATGTCAGCTTAGAAGATAAGTCTCATCTCCCACTTATCTTAACCCTTTGCTTACCTGTTCCTGATGATCAGAGAATTGATTATTACAGATACTTGGAAATGTAGTTCTGGCAGATGAAGTTCTGGCCCCATGATGGGAGTTGCAATCACCTAGAGCAGGAAGATGGAACACCATCATGACAAGAGGTATGTGCTAATCCTTCTTTGGGCCCCTTGGAGCTGGCCCCTAAACAATTTAGTGACTTCCACAGCTGACAT
This sequence comes from Gambelia wislizenii, assembly GCA_030847615.1. NCBI lineage: Eukaryota > Metazoa > Chordata > Lepidosauria > Squamata > Crotaphytidae > Gambelia > Gambelia wislizenii. The sequence continues at coordinate 187,237,076 of JAUMIR010000003.1, read as the reverse complement.
TCCCAAGAAATATCCCTCAGAATCCCCTTCCTCTCCTACAATGTGAGGTTGTTAGTTCCATCAGTTCCCATCACCCAGCCATACAAGCAATCAGTGAAGTTTTGTTTTCCTTTGTTCCTCCTATGGGATAATCATTTAGCCATTGTTGTAGTCAAAGCATGCCTTCAAGGCAAAAAAATGGGTTATAAATAGCCCCACCTAGACAATAACAATGTATGCCACTGTGGACGACACCTATCTACTCTGTCTGTCAGTGTGCCCTCAGATCAGACTTCGAGTGCCACCCTCAGACTTCTGTCTGAGTACTTCACTACTTTTCAAACTGGTAACTATCAACCTATTTCCTTAATCTATTCCTCTACCCAACCTTTCTTCCTTAACTCTTTGATAGGCTTGTGGGTTCTTGTGAGCATGTGTTGCATGTATGATTGCTCTCTGTGTTATTTTCCAATGAAAACCATTAATTTCACTTTAAAGTGAAGTTCTCTGCAATTAGTACTAGGATACATAGGTGAAAAGGTCCCAAAGTTACCCGCCTCTCGCAGCATTCCATTTGAGTTGATAATAATTAATCCAGCTAATAATAGATCATTAGTGGGGCTCTAAAGCACCCCCACCTCTTCAGAAAACAGGGGGCAAGATGGGGCTTATTGCCCATCTAGAAAAGCCCATATTCTGACTGTGAAAAACTGTTAGTTTTGTTTCATCCACATCCAGAGTTTTTATAGCTTCCAATTTAAGGCATATTTAGCACGGATAGAAGATAGGGTATTCCAGACTGTGCAGTTTCTTTCCACAAGAGGCTAGATTGGCTCTTTCTCTCCTCACTTTACACCAACAGGGAAAGACATTTTCTATTTAGACAAGCTTTTCATTTTTAGTTGGTTGTTAACGAAGGTTTATTTCTTAATAGGGGATGTTATACTTTTAGTCTCAGTGTTTTGCTTTAAATTTTAATTTTTTTCCCTGTTTTAAATTAGTGTTCTTTTAAATAGGATAGTTTAACTGTTTTAAAAACTCATTTTATTATAATGATTTAAAACTATATTTTGTTGCACTCTACACTGTGAGCCACATTTGGCCCAATGTTGGGATAAACATGATGTATATATCAAATAATAAATAAAATCATTTCTACCTCAGATATGAAGAATTTACAAATCTGGGTAAATTCTTAAAAAAATTAAAACCACCCACCACAAATTAAAATGAAATTATCTTCCATTTGCCTAATCTAAATTCAACAAGTACAGATGTTCCTAATACCAAAAGTGTTGTGTCTGGTCACCATTTAAGAATGAACAACATCCCAGTTGGTGGCAGGGGATGACAGCCAGCATGGTTAAATATACAGGGATTAAAACTAAGACTTTTCAGAGTTAATCAGTAAAAAGCCCAGGTCCTGCATAGATGAGCCTGTCAGTTTGGTTTCTCCCATGTTTAATTTAAATAAATAAATAAATAAATAATATTTTTTTATGCCATTTCTATCCAGAACATACATAGATCTGTGAATTTTAGTGTGTGTGTGAGAGAGAGAGAGAGAGAAAGAGAAAGAGAAAGAGAGAGTTAGTGTTAGAATTAGAGTTAAAGTTAGACTTCACTGTAGTCAATCAGACTGAGAGTTTTGGCATTCCATTAAGGAAAATAAATAGTTCACCTTGACCAAACCAGTACCCCTTCCATGCTGCCATTTCTAAAAAAATGTATGTTCTAAATCAAAAACCCAGATTCAATAACAGTACTAACATTTAAAAGCACTCAGTAAGATCCCCCTTTTGTTCATCTCTGAACTCACTTCTTTTCTCATTTCCCTCTTGATGTGGCGTCCATAGATCTACACCATCAGTTGTTCAGCTCACTCTAATTGATGGCAAGTGATGTGGAAGTCAGTAAACAGCCACTGAAACACTGACCACAGTAAAGAGGGTCTCCCCCATACCAAAAGTCATTGGCCTGGATCCTATTGCTAGTCCTGGCTAGAGTGGACCCATTAATGATTGATATTTGTCTACCCTTCAGTGGGTCTACTGATGTTGTGAGTAAGCATTAGTATTCAGGCAATGTGTGATGGTGCAGGAGGAAATGGATCAAAACAACCCTGGCCAATTGGCTGCTGTTATTATGCAGACCACTGTTAGCATTCATGTGTATACATAGTGCTACTTTTTCTGGGCTTGTCTAGACAGACAATTTAATCCATCTTGCCCCAATCCTGGATCCCTGCAGTTCCAATGATGCAGGGCTTTTGACCCGTTTTGCCCCTGGTTGGTCCTCAGAACCCCCTGGGGCAAAGATGAGGCTAAGATGGGGGTAAGAGAGGTTAGAGACCAATAAACCTTTTTTTAAAAATACCTGTTTAAATGCATTTCCAGCTGGCAAAAACTGAATCAGGCACTACATGACCACAGGAACCCATTCTGGTATGCTGACCCATTGCTGCAGCTGCCTTCTGCCTTGCTCTTCCATAGATAGGAAGGGGGCCTTCAGCATGTGACCAAGCCTGGTTACATGCAGGGGGTCTTGCTCACATGGTGTGGGCTCCCTTCCTGATGTCAGAGAGAACAATGTGGAGGGCAATGGCGGCAGCTGCAGCAAAGGTCTGGTGTGCTCATCTGGACCCCAGCCCATTTTGTTCAGGTAATGGGGGAAGAACAGGCCTGGTCCATGGGCAGGATACGCTGGTGGGGAGCTGGTACATTTTGACCCATGTAGATGAGCCATCTGGCTGCAGTGCTGTCAACAGAACTCAACTCAGAGTTCAAGGATCTCTTCAAGCATTATTGAATTACTCAACTGCTTTTTTTTTTTTTTTTTTGATACTCACTTCATACTTGTAGCAATAGTGCTATTGTTTTTACTGTCTTAGGACTTTATCAGACCACCCTCCATAAGTGTTCTTTTGCTGGCATATTTTGTGGCATTTTTCTGTCAGCAAAAGAACCCCCCACCAGACATTACCTTGAGCAGCATGAAAACACTAATGGAGCAGGAATGTAGCTTCATTTACTTCCTGGTTCTTGGTGATTTTTGCGAGAAAACGTAAGTGTGGGTAAATTCAAAAATGCATCAAAAACACAAAATGTACACACCAGCACAGAAACACACTCACAAAACCCCAAATAAATTGGGGAGGTTCATAAAAAGAGTGTCCCCTACCTGGTTGTCACAATCTCACCCAGAAGTATTCTGTCATTGACACTGTATTCATGTGAGCACAACGCCACAAGATTTCAAATGCCAGCAATATCAGCAACAAAACACCACAGGAGATCTATTGATGGCTTGGGCTGTCAATAAAAAGGAATGTATTTTTAACAATACAGTTGAAGAAGGACATTTGATATGACCACCCTTTCACATTAATTAGGTGTCAATATGATGCTGTATTTACTGCATCAGATAATGTCCTCTGTTCTTCAACTGTTTTCTAGATAATTACATTAATTAAAATGAAAAAAAAAAAACAGGATACACCAGTAGATTATGATAGCAGGAAATTATTGGCTATATTTAAGAGACTCAGACTTTGGGTTTTCTGCCAGCCTGCGTGTATTTGCACAGCATCTGTGCCAAGAGATGCACACTTGCATGTTTTGTGGAAACTGTTATTAAAATAAAATCTTTCTAGCTTAGGGCAGAAAAGGGATAAATCAGTGGTTGAAAAGAAATTTCTGGTCATCAAAGGAGTCCACAGTGGAAGATTTAAAAAACGTAACTCTTACACAACCTTAGGAAGCACTGAGATTCACCCAGTCTAAAAACCTATTAAAAACCTATCCTCACCCCAGTATGACCTCTCTCCTCTTCCTTCCAAACCTTCCCCTGTCAATCTTTTTTTTAAAAAAAACTGGTATTTCAGTATTTCTCTCCAGCCTGCTGCATCTCACAGAATCCCCCACTCAGTATGGCCACTGGGAGATGTAGTTCAGTTCTAGCTGATGTAGGCCAAACTGGAAGATACTGCAAAAGGAGCAGGCAAAGTTCTCCAGGCACCTGAGTAACAGACCAGTAGAATCAATTTTGTTGTAAGAGTGGAGAAGACAGATTTAAGTAGCCTGGCTCCAGCTCCACTCAAAACTAACTTCCAGTTTTTGGATGGAAACTCAAGGTGTCCTGTTCTTGAGGAGATCCCTGCTTTTGACCAAGTGGATGACTGTAATCTAGTGGCAGATACTTCAGATTACAGACAGTTTTTAATTAATGAAAATTGATTTACCTTTGTTAAAAATACCCCCCCCCCGATGTATACTCTCAGGGTTTCTTGGTATACAAGCCAATTTTGTGTCTGTAGATGTCATGATTTGCGTGTTATGACAGAGACAACCTTTCTCTCCCCTCCTCTGTTGTTATTGTTGGTTCAGTGTTGAACCTTCCTATTCCCATTAGGTGTAGAAAAGAATATCACTCCTTCCATCCCAATTGCTGCTGCCCTGGCCTTAGAGGGAGAGAAGAGGCAGTATCTGCTGGACTTTATTCCTTCCCACACTGCCATTTCCTTTTCCCTTTGTGTCATGTTTTAATTAGATTATAAACCTGAGAGCAGGGAACTGATCTGTTGGTGATATATTTACAATGATGGCACTAAATAAATACATTAATTAATAAATAATATCCAGACTGCTTGAAAAGTTCTAGATTTTGTTGCTGTTCCTTCTGATTTTACACTGGGTTAAAATAAACAGGCCTGGGGAGGTGGTATGAAAAGTCTACGTGAGTTGAAACAAAATATTCAGGGATAAACAAAACATGTCTGGATCTCCAAAACAAAATTGGAAAGAACAGGAACAAAAACTAGGAGTTTGTGGCCTTTTTAAGTAGTCCAGATGCCCCCTCTGTCCAATGTCCTTCTCCCTTTTGCCATCTAGGCAACAGCCATATTGCAATAGAGATCACCCCAGCAGCTCCTGTGAAAGAAACCTGCAAACAGCTGCGGGTAGTCTAGTCCCTGTGGCTATGTTTTGAATCTGCCTACTAATGCTTTGTTGCCTTTCCTTTGCTCTGCCCTGACTCCCTCTGAACCTCCTTGCCGGATCTATTTGCCTTTTCCTCTGCCTGTTTGTTTTTAGCTTTTCCTTTATCCAGATAGTGATATTGGGTTTTTGAGATCACCCATGAGCTAAAGATAAATAGACATCTGGGATGAAACAGAGCAAGATGGGGGCAGGTTTTATTTCTTGCAATTGTCAGGAAGGGAACAGTGGGTCAATTTCCAATTCAGAAAGTGATGAGATGATTCCTTTGTGAAAGTGAACTGGGCAGATACTCTCTCATGGTTAGGTACCATAAGCAAAGATATACAGCCATAGTTACATGGTTTTTTGCTGGCCAGAGGCTGAAATAGATTTGGTCTTCCCACTCAAAACGAAAGTCTATTCATGGGTATCCCTCTTGTGAGAGAAAATGAGAGAAGGAGCCCCTCAGCCCTGGAAGATGGAACAGCTGCCAAAGAACATTCAATATTTCTCACAACAGGAAGGGTAAGCAAATGGGGGTGGGGAGAGAAAAAACTCTGAGGGAAGCACCTTGGAGAGGAAAAAAAGAAAAAGGAAAAGGAAAGTTTGAGGACTGCTCAGTGTCATTTCACACATTATAAGAGAGAAAAGCTGAATTTGCCAACAAGTGTACACTGGATAAACCATACAGTTCCAGCTCTCTGATGAATGGACTATTGTGGCAATATATGTCTGCACACATTTGTTAGTCCGGTTTACACATTGTATGCATTCTAAGCTGTGTAATTAAATTATGCATCCCCATTTGATAGGGGACAGGATGGAACAGGAATTTGTGGTATGAGAGGAATTCATTTAGATTCATTTCAATGTGAAATTGCCATTCACATTTCCTGAGGTGGAAAGCACACAAGAATGTAGTTGGCCACTAAAAGCCATACATTTCCAAAACCTAAAATGCACTTTAACCAAAAACCACCAGCAATCATACATACATTTAAAAATGACACAAAAGTATAACATTAAACTTTAAAAATGACCCAAAAGTGTAATATTTAAAATGTTGTTGTTGTGTTTCTTTTTTAAAATACTTTCTAAATAAATGTTTCCTTATTTGGAAAACTATTTTTTTAATGTGGCTTTTTAAAAATGCTCACAAAATGCATAGATTTTGAACCAAACAAGATTTTTTTTAAAAAAAAATGAAAATATACAAATTTTCATACAAAGTTTTTAAAAAAATCCAATGTGGAATAGTGATGGAAGAGACTTAAGCACTGAACAAAATGTGGCCCTGAGTGAAATTGACCCAGACAGAATCATACATCCCTAACTTTAATTCTGTTTAAAGTAAGGGGGGGCGGATCCCAACAAGCCAGGTCTGCAAAGAGATGAGGGAGAATGGGAATACCACAATTTGGCAGCAACATTGTCTGGATTCTCTTTGAGTGGGTGGGTGGGTGGGTTAGGGTATTAATGTAATTATGGGATTTTTATGATGTAAGCTGCCCCAATTGTGTTGCAGAGGGGCGGGATAGAAATTATTATTATTATCATCATCATCATCATCATCATCATCCTAGTGAGCAAATTATGTCAATTCTGGAAGAAAGTGCCCTTCCTTCTGTATGAATGTTGATGTAATTAAAGAAATCCGTTTAGACCATCAAGTGTCAATTCTTTAGTAGGGTTTCATAACACTTTCATTTCCACACAGATAGAACGGCAAGGACAATGGACGTGTGCATACATGTGTGTAAGAGAGATTGTCTTCCTTTGCCATTCCCCACACTTTTTTGTTTTCTTTATTTTTTGATGAACAAGCCAAAAAATAGGTGCTATGACTGCCACCTACTGGGTATACAATGAAATAACTCATATGTTTCTAATACTCAATTTTCTCAGTAGCCCAGCTGTGTTCTCCTAAGGCTCATAATTTACAAAGCACTTAAATCATCCTAGCCTGGGATCAGCAACATGCAGACTATCTCATGGAAAAATCATTTTCCTGTGATTTACTTCTTACTTCTATACTTTACAGTTTCCATTACCTAGGAAACTGTAGGATCCTAGGGGATCCTACACATTTAGTATCTGGAAAATGGTAAGTCATTTCCATAGTGCTACTAGTCTTCTGTAGCAATCACAGTACCCCCCAACAAAGCGTCCTTTGCTAAAGATTAACTAATTTATTTTGGCATGGACTCATGAAGCTGTTAGCAAAGTTGTACTTTGAACCTCATTTGTTTCTCATCACTTCTCACTAGCAGTGATTATTCAGAGGGAGAAGTGTTGCAGAAAAACTCTCCCAGAACACCCAGGGCTAGAGTTGACACAAACATTTATTTTCAAATTTGGAAGTTCCTTATTGGCAGAGTGAAAAGAGGATTGTGTCAAAAGAAGCAAAATAGTGCTAGCAGCAATAATTTTCTCAGATATCTGTGTGTGAATCCCTAACTACTATCTCCTCCTCCTCCTCCTCCTCCTCTTCTTCTTCACCTCCAAGTCAACTTTGACCTATGGTAACTGTATCACATGGTTTTCTTGGAAAGGTTTATTCAGATGAGATTTGTCATTGCCTTCCTCTTAGGCTGAGAGAGTATCACTTGTCCAAGTCACCATGTGGGTTTCAATGGCAGAGCAGGGATTTGTCCACTGGTCTTCTAAAGTCCTAGTCCAATACTCAAACCCATATACCACAGTGGCTCAAATAATTAATTGCAATCCTATTATTGCATTGCTTAATGAGAAAATTATTTAGGCACCATCTGGGATTTGCTGTTCGAGGGGTGGTGAATCTCTTCCACAGGTGCTCTGAACTGAATGGGAACTGCAGTACTGGCAGAGCTCCTGTTCAGTATTGTGTTGTTCAGATGAGGGATCTCATGCAGGCAGAGGCCATTTTTTACTGCTTAGCCATATGGGGTAGAGACAAAGGACCATGAAATTTAAATCATTTTAAATTTGCCTCACTGCTGCAAAAGGATTTTACTGTTCTTTGCCTCAACCCCACATGGCTAAGAATTCAGAGTGGCCTCTACCTGCATGAGATCCCTCACTTGATCAACAACACAAGTAACATCTGAAAAACAAGGAGGCCTATGACTCCAACATCAGCACTTTATTTATTAGTATCTTTTGGCTGATGAAGAAGCCATTAGAGCTTCAAATGCTTGCATTATGTGCTTTGCATTTTGGTTGGCCAATAAAGGTATTGCTATTTTTATGAATTTTGGATTTTGTTTTGCTGCATGGCCAACATGGCTATCCCTGAATGTGTATCATACCATTGCTCAGTCTTCTTTTATCCAGGCTAACCATATCCATAACTCTAAACTGCTCCTGATAGGACTTGGTTTCCAGACATTTTTACTATCTTGATCCCATCCTCTGGACACCCTCTAACTTGTCAATTATTTCTTCAACTATGGCTCAGAAGCTGGTGTAGTATTCCAGGTGAGGTATGATCAAACCAGAAGAGAATCAGATTATTTCTTCCCTCTGTTTGGACACTGTACTCCTCTGTCTATCAAGTTTGTGGGATTTTAGACAAGGTGTTAACTTTGAGGGAGAAAATACTTGAGGGGGGGGGACATCAAGTGTGTGTAATCCGGTTGGCCCCCTTTTTGTTTGCAGTTGAAGATGTTTTTATTTAGGCAGGCATTTGAAATGTGAATTTTACTTGGTGTGCTGTTTTTTAATGTCATATTTTTATTGATTTTATGTTTTAATTGTGTGTTTTAACTATATTTTAATGATGAAAATTTAATTTAATTCTTTTTTAACTTTTGTAACTGGTGAGATTTTAGTTGTATTTTTTTAACTATTGTAACCTGCCTTGAATCCCATCTTGGGAGAAAGGTGGGATATAAATCCAATAAATAAATAAAAATATAAATAAATAAATAAATAAATAAATAGAAAACAAAGAAGAGGAGGAGGAAAAAGAAGAAGAGGAAGAAGGGGGACTTGGCTCCATTCAATATGGAATGGAGAAATTGATTTAATTCGAGTATTTCAGGGCTTGTGGACAAGGTCATAACTGTCCTGGGAAATGTCTTTTGGCATTATTGATTGACCATGTAAAGAACTTTTATGATTATGCATTTGGCGTCTGCCGCATTAATAAGGAGCAACACATTCAGTTACAGGTCAGTCAGAGTAAAATCATAATCCGGGGACAAGACCATTCATCCAGTCTCTCAAGAGTCCATTTCCCCATGGGACTCCCTTAAGTATTTACAAAGCCATCCGCATACTCAGCAGAAGAGTCACAGATGCAGCAGGAAGCCAAGGAATTGGCAAAGGGCTTTTTGACACACACAGATGTTACTCTTAAAAATTCATTCCAGACCTTGGCATCTGCATTACTTTTCTGTCAAGCATGTCCTATGTGTGGCTCTAAGCTGTTGAGTTTGCTGAAAGAGAAGGGCAAGAGAGAAGTGCAAGCAGGACATAATCAGGGTCACCAGAAACAGCATGATGTCTAATTGATTTAGCCATAACATAAATATGCACCTACTTCACATCTATGTAACTGGAACAGATTTTAAAACACATACATTTTAGAAGAGGAGCACTTCAAAACCCCATTCATATATTTAGCACTCAGATCAGGGTGTCATTAGTTTGAGAAATAGCAGACTTGTACAATGTGTGGCCCACCAATGTAAGGCAGTCTACCAGCCAGAGGTGGGTGAGAATTTCTTTCATTTTCAGTCAGAATATGCCAAAATTTGCAGAATCCAAGTACAATAGAAACCAAAACATACAACTTTGCCTACCCAAAATCTACCAGAATACCCTGTTAAAAGAGGGAACATCTCAAAACATTTGCCATTACAAAGGAAGCATGTGGCATGACATCATGCTTTCTGACACTTGACCTGCCAAAGTTCTTAGGCAGACAGTCTTATCTCCTGAAAGGCCACAGCCCATGTTAAGTACTGTTCAGCCATGTTCCTCCACCTCCATTTGCTATTGTTAGCCACCTTGAGTCTCATTTTTGCAATAGCTGCAACTTCCACACCATTTTCAAGGTCCTGTCCACATAGAGGGCATTGTAGTAGTCTAGATGGAACATTACTACCTCCTGTCTACCTGTGGCCAGATTATCCCTATCAAGCACTGAGTAAGCAAATGGTAAAAGAGAAAGAATGAGTGCTCAAACTCAACAACAATTACAGACTTTAATACACAGAATACAAAAGTATCACTGATGCTGAAGTTAAACCTGAGGATGGGACAGATTAAAGGAATCAATACTTTGACTGTGAGAAACCAGACTTGTAGGGGGGTCTAGGAGACTTGAATGAGTTGAAGCTGCCTTGTAAAAGTTATGACTCGGGGACAGAGATATGTTGACTTATGCAGAAGAAGAAGAAGGGATATTTAGATTGCAGTTAAACCTGCTGATCTATCTTGAGTGGAGGGGTTCACATGTTTTTCCTCCAAGGTTCTGATTCAGTCATATTATAGTTACCCTTGTGAACTGTTTGGCTGGAGTGGTGATTTGGAAGTATTGTATATTGTATCTACATTTACATTTATCCTTTTGATTTAATTTGTGGAGGACACAAATTAGGTTATTAGGTACCCCTCTCTATCTACCATCTAGGTCCTTTTATTCATTCTTGTTTCCTTTTTCTGAATCTTGGAGTCTAATTTCAATGACAAGAAATCAAAATGGTGTGCACAACTTTTCATAATAATTGTTCATACTATGCATTGCATACATTTGTTAAAAATCAGTTAACACAACACTAATTTACCATCTCTTATGGAATGGTGGGGAGAAAGAGACATGACATTTGCTACTCCATGAGGGATAGAAGTCCTGGAAAGGCCTAGAAAACCAGCCCATATTATATCACAGCACCAAATATGCTTTCTATTTGTATGTAGAGTTAAAATAATGCCCTGCTCAATAATCAATTTTATCTGAAGACCACTTTGAGGGAGGAAGAAAGAAATAGCCTAGAATGTTTTTCATCACCCAGTATAGACTACCGGGATGTCATTTTGTCATTCTACTTTTTTCTTTAGATTGGCAGAGGGAGGCAGTCAATGGCACATGGGAAGCTTGATTTGACTCTGGGCTAATCTAAAATTTACATTATAGTGGTTGTAAAGAGATTAGGTAATCTCATTATTGCAACTCAAATGTCAGTTAGGATGACATCATTTGAAAGCAAGCTGTACAGTACTTCTTGACAATGTATGTCAAAGGAAAGCTAAGCTGTCATTACAGAGAAGCAGTCAAGATTAATTTCCTTTTGCTACTACTCTGAGAAATGCACAATCTTACTCACATCCACCCCTGCTCAAAATTGGCCACAATCCTCCATATTTAACTAAATTATCTATCTATACAAGGTGGAAACTCTTTTTAATCATTAATCTCTCTCTCTCCATCTTCTCATTTTCCTTGAAGGTGAAACCTACACAAATAACCATTACTTAGAGCAAGCAACACTCAGAGCAATTAGTGATACTGTAGGTTGCAGAAAGAATTGGCAGAATAAAGCCAGATGCTGATCCAATATGTATGACAGTGTTACATTTATTCACAATAAATGCCTCCACACATCTTACCCTCTCAATTGCTTGGTTTACAGTGTTCAGAGTCCTTCAACACAATAGAACCTCTTCATATGAGAGAAAGGTCTCTCTCTCTCTCTCACACACACACACACACACACACACACATACACACTTTTATTTTTACCAACCAAACCAAACAAAAGGACAAACCTCAATGGTAGTAAACATGCTTTGTAAATGTAAAGAGAAAATGTAATTTTTCTCTTTTGAAATCTCCAGGCAAGGTGGTGGTGGTGTTCCTGTTTAAAACCTCATAGAAACACTGCCAGTAAGTGGTAATGACAATGGGTAAGATGGGCCAATGATCTGCCATTGGTACCTCCCTATGTTCAATGAAAAGAAAGAATGGTCTACTATGGGATGGGGAGAAAGTAGAAACTGAAATAGACTAATAACAATTTTGCAGTGAAAAGGACTCAAATTCATTATCAATGGGTGTGAGGGGGAGGGACAACCAAAACTGTGTTCAGCAGATGTAGACATTTTAGAAGTCAACAGAAGATAGCTGGAGGCAGAAATCTTTAGCTGGACATGAATCCCAGAGAGAGAGCAGTGTAGTGGTCAGAAAATTAGGTTGGGATTTGGGACCTTCTGTTATACAGTGCTTGTCTGATTGGTTACATTCAAAATGCTACAAAAGAAGGGCACTAGTCCAAATGCAATTGAGCCGTGTGTGTGTGTGTGTGTGTTTATCTTGGGGAAGTTGCCTTTTCCAGTGTGCTGATTGGCTGCTCAGGAAACACACCCAACCAATCACCACCCACATGCAAATTCCCTCTCCAAGTCACAATCCACTTGCTGGCTAAGTTTGAGCCAGACACTCTCAGGCTGGGCTACATCAGGAGAGGATAAAATAAGAAAGAAAAGAGCCTTGACCTTGAACACATAACAAGAAAGATGGGATATGAGTACAACTGAAAAAATAAATGCTCAAATGTTGGAACCTTGATCTGACCTTTGTCCAACAGCAAGTCCATTCAATGAATCAGAAGGAACTGAGTTGCATCCCCTTTCCACTGATCTTACACCCAGACAAGTCTGTAATTGACTCTCCCCGCCCACATCACCAGGTCAACTGTATATAATGGGGAGGAATCTGAGGAAGGGGCTCTTCTTCTATTCCTCCTCTCCTTCCTTGACTTTCCTTGGCCCAAGAAGAGACTCTGAAGACTTGATGCTCAGCAAGTTTCCTATTGGACATACCAACAGAATTCCCAGCAGCAAGGAAGGTGAGAGGATGGGCAGACAGGGCTGGGAGAGAATGAGTTGGCCATTTGGTGTGGTAGGCAGGGGAGGATAGGGAACCATCTTCGTATCTGGAGAATCCTGTAGTTAGGAGGACTTTCTCCATTTACTCCCATGGTCAGGCTGTTTTGCTTAGCAGCTAAGGAGTCCAGCTTTCCTTCCTGGCCTGCCCGTTGGAAGTTTTGAGGCCCTGGAAGACCAGATAAAAATCTTCACACAGAATTTAAAATTTTGTATAACTTTTTAAAAAAATCATCTATTTTACAATGGATGTCTAAAACAATTCTCAAATAATGATACTACTGAGAGAGACTCCCCCCCCCAAGAAACCATACACAATATAGCAAGACCCTGGACCACTTTCAGACCATTGGACCCCAGTAATTTGTACCCCCTCTCATTAGTCTGATTATAGTAAGAGAACTAACCTCATCATTTTTATATTAATTTCCTATCATCTGTTAAGTAAATATATGCCATATATATATATATATATATATATCCAGCCTTTTTACCAATAATGGACCTCAAAGGAGCTTACAAAAGATTAAAACCAGTACAGATTAAAAACTGTATTAAAATAAAAACGTGTGTGTGCATATATGTATTTTTTTTTAAAAAAAATAGAGTTAAAACCATTTAAAATTAATTAAATATGTTTTAAGACTGACAAAATGGCACAGCATCCCATTAAAAGCCCATTACAGCCAGTTCCTAACTGTCTCATGGAATAGGAAAATTTATAGGAAATAGAAGGAGAGTGAGGAGGGAGCCATCTTAGCCGTCCCAGGGAATGAGTTCCAAAGTCTTTGAGGATCCACCAGAAGGGCCCATCCCTTGTTCCCACCAAACTAGTCTGAGAAGGTAGTGGGGAAGAGAGAAAGGCCTCTCCTGAAAAGCTTACAATTCAAATGGGCTCATATACAGAGATACTGTTCTTCAAATAGCCTGGGCTTGAGTCTTACAGTGCTTCATAGGTCATAACCAGCATTTTGAACGGTGCCCAGAAATGGACAAGGCACCAGTGGAACTGCGCAACAAGGGAATAGTATACTCCCTGTAGCCAGCCCCCATTAACAATCTGGCTGTAACTCTTTGAGCAGTGTGGTGGAGTCTCCTTCTTTGGTGGTTTTTAAACAGAGGCTGGATGGCCATCTGTTAGGACTGATTTGATTGTGTATTCCTGCATAGCAGGGGGTTGGACTGGATGGCCCTTGTGGTCTCTTCCTACTCTATGATTCTATGATGCAACTGAAGTTTCTGAGCATTTATTAAAAGCAGCCCCATGTACACTGCATTATAGTAATCCAACCAGGATGCAATTTAAAGGCTTTCCTCTTGCTGAAGTAAAGCAGCAGGGCATCTGGAAGTTTCTGCTTTCTGTGCTGCCTTACTGCATGATGTCATTCTTCTGGTGTTCTGCCATTCTGGTCCCATAGGAGAATGAGGTAAAACCGTATATTTTTGTAAACATAATTTTTCTAATTAGCAAAAAAATGCAGTTTAACCTCAGTCTCGCAGGGCACCAAAACAGAAGAATGACAATGTCATGCAGTAGGACAGCATGGAAGACGGAACCTTCCAGATGCCCTGCCACTTTACTTTGGCATGTGGTAAGCCTCCAAGGCATGCAACCATGGCCAGATCAAAAATCTCCAGGAACAAGTGCAGCTGGCACACGAGTTTTAATTCTGCCAACACACTCCTGGTCACCACTGAAACCTGAGCATCCATGGTTGAACCTAGAAGTACACCCAAGCTTTCAGGAGATTTCATGGACAGTGTAAGCACTGTCTTGTTTTGATTGGCCTTCATTTGCTTCACTCAGTCCATTACAGATGCCAGGCACCAGTTTAGCACAGAAACAGATTCCTTGGATACTGGTGACATCTGACCCCAAAACTCCAGGTGACACATCCCAGAGGTTTCATGCATTTGTTAAATAGCACTCGGAGCAAAACAGAACCCGAGGGACTCCCCAGGCCAACAGTCAAGGAGTTGAATAGGAATACTCCAGCAACACCTTCTAAGAGCACCCCTCCAGGAAAGATCAGAATCACTGTAAAACAGTGCCTCCAAGTGAGCTAGACCAAAAATAATATTGTGGCTGGTGGTAACAAAACCTGCTGAGAAGAGAAGCAGAACCATTAAGGATATATTGCTTTTGTCCAATTCCAAGTGTAGGTCATCCAGCAAGGTAACCAAAGCTGTCTTGATCCCACAACCAGGCCTAAAACTAGACTGAAATGGATCTAGATAATCCACCCCAACCCAGAACTCTATGCTCTTGTACCTTGCCCCAAAATAGAGTACAGCAGCACCCTCGTATTTGCAGGGGGTTGGTTCCACCACAATTTCTTGCTCCTTCCCTCCCTCCTCCTCTGAAATAAGAATGTGTGTATGTGTAACCTCCCTTAGAAATTTTGCTGCCCTATTGACTCCCCCCGCCTTTGACACTCATTGACTGAACAAGCGAGAAATGTGGCATTGCTAGTTAGAGGATCATATTCAGTTGGCCTGGTTCACACACGTCCTTGTTGTCTGTCTGCCATGCTGTCTCTGTAATCTTGCATCAATGAAAACTGAAGATGCAAGAATAAATTACAATTTTCACTGATGTGGAAAGCTGATCAAAATGGCAATTGTTTGAATTAGCTCAGCCTTGCTGTAGCATCTTAGGTGACACCAACCATGCTTTGAACCCTTGCAAATTGCGAGCTGTAACAATAGACTTGGTTCTGTATGCACTTCAAATGCACTACAAGAGCCACTAGAAAGAAGATAGTATGGGAACTATATTTGAATCTAGTTCAGGTGACACATAAGTGATACCACTTCAAGTAAAATTTAATACAAAGGCCACCTGCCTTTCGAACAGAACATATATACCTGCCATCAAAAGAGATAATCAAAAAGAGTAGGGGTGGAGACCTTTCCTAACACAACTCAATCACAAATAGTGCAGACATATCATCATTCAATTTAGGAAAATCCAAGATGACATCAAAAGTTGGATTTCACAGGCAGCCATGAGCACAGAGCACAAATGAAAGCCCTCACAAGGTCAAAAAGAGACCAGGTGTCTTATATTGAATTGCCACCAGTTCTGCGCTCACAACAGCAAAAGCCACAAGCTGTAAACCTACTTATCTGGGTGACAGTCCCTCTTGATTTATTCCTAAATTATTTAAAGTGTTAATTAAAAAAAGTGCCATGTATAACTTTTGCCTTTTGAATTCTGCTGGCACAAAGGTACAAAGTACAATCTCCTATACAAGTCAAGCATTTGCCAATGTTAGCATTTTTTAGTGGCATAAGAATTATTTCATGTGTTCTTAGTTAGGGGAGTGGGGGAGCTCCTGCTCATTGGTAGGAATCAAGTCTCCTCAGATTTCTTCCCAGATACTGATATTATAAATTACCTGGTGATGTATTTTTTTTTAAGTGTACTGGGAACAGTAACAGCTTTGCACAGTACAGAGCTGTACATGAGCCCCTTCAGTTTGTGCATGCTATTTTTAAATTTTTGCATTATCAATATACTAGTGCACGGAGTGATAAAACTCTGCTTTATGTATATTTTACAATGTTTAGGAGTGTATGTGTGTAAAATTAATTTTAGTGCTGGAAGGAGTCTTGGAGGTCATCTAGACTAACCAGGGATGCAGTGGTAGCCTTCTGGACAATTGCCTGTCAAGATCCAAACTCTGCTTCCCAAAACAAGAGAGACCTCATTATCCTGAGGGAATCTATTCTACCATTAAGCAGTGTTTGCTATTAGGAAGCCTCTCCATTACCTCTATCTGCTTCTCTGTACTTTCCATGCAGCTGTTCTAGTTCTGTCATCTGAAGCAGCAGAGAACAAGTATGATCCATTTTCTTTGTGAGTCTTAACATATTTTAAGACAGCTTTTATCTCTCTCTAATCTTCTCTTCTAAACACATCAAGCCCTTTCACATATATTGGATGATTTCTAGTCTCCTCACTACCCTGGCCACTCTCCAGTAAGCACAGCTTGGAAGTAGCTAGTTGCAAATAATGAGTTACTTGTACTTACTACTTTTGAAATAACTAAGACATACCAAGTAAGAGTAATATGATGGTGATAATTCCACTTTTTTTTTCCAATGTAACTGTTCCAGTTACTAGGGGAGAGGACTGGCACAGATAGAAGAAGTCAAGACACATACACAATCTGTGTGGTTGAACTGGGCCTGACATTAGCTACCTGCACTTTTATGTACCTGCAATGCTATTGTTGGTATAGCCTTTTGTCTCATGGGAGCATGCCCATTCAGCATCACAGAAAGGTAGTTAGGCATTGTTAAATGTTAAATAAGGAAACACCTGAGAAGAAACATGCTAATTCTACTCCATTCATTACTGGTTCCCTCTCATTCTTCATATGGTGGTTGCAGTCTCAAGAGGAGAACATATATGATCTGTGAATCCAGATCATGTGGACAGCCTGAATCTTTAGTAGTGGGCCTCCTCTTCACCCTCCTGTCCTCTGTCACTACTGACAGCAGAAGGAATGGAGGTAGCATATTCCTTCTCATTGAATGTTAACCCACTCTTAATAATGGCTAAATAGGTTTACAACCCAATAGAAATTTGTCAGAAGACAGCAAGAGCAGGATAGGGGGGGAAATGTTCCTCAGCCACACTATTAGGCAGGGTGAGGCAAGCACCTCAGGTGGGGGACTATGGAATGGAGCAGCAGTAGTATGCCCCTGGTTGTTCTTCCACTGATCCTTCCTTGTACAATTCGGAAGATTATCTCTCTCTTTTTCTAATGCATTGGTGCCAATGATGACTTAAAAAAAAAACAACCCTACGTTTTCTGTTCATGTGTGTGGGTGCGTACATGTTTTTGCCTGACTTTCAGGAGCTAACTTGGGAATTTCCACTCCTTACATGCTGTCCCATGTCATTCTGCAATATACAATCATTTAAAGAAAACTGGACGTCAAGGCTGTGCATTACAACATTAAGTACAATGTACTTAAGTAATGAGAGTGGCTACTTCATCCATATTTGATACATGTTTGATTGAGATATTAATACAAGGTCCTCCATGAGGCTGACAGAAAATTCAGGTCAGGGCTAGAGCACACTCATCCCACACGTATACACCAGCGGACAGGGCATTCCAGGTTCTGCAAAGTGTTTCACACCTCAGGAGAAGGTGAAGTGGAATTTCCTTGAAGTCTGCCAGAATAATGTCATGTTTTCCTGAGAAGGTGCCAGGAGGAAGTATCCTTCTGGACACTTCAAAGGTTAGCTGGAAATCTCATTGATGTATGAGGATGGGTTTCCTTATCTCTCCACCTGTAGCCCAAAGAAAGAGTTGTGTGTCACCTATCAGTTTGAAAACTGTCATTTTCCTATAGCACTAGCTCACCTGGAGTTTCCTTTGCTGTAATGTTGGGAATCTTCCAAAAAACATTTATCTTCCTTTTCAAATTGCATCTTCAAAGGATATTTTTCATATAAATATACCCCAAAATCTCAGCTCAGCATGCTCAGACACCACTTTCTTCCTGAACCAACATTGGTCAGGACTCTTTCTCCCAATCCTCCTGTTCTACTACCTCTTTTGCTCTCTTCTCCTGGATTTAATCTCCTTTCCTTGCTGGACAAGAGGCTTTCTCTTCCCCGTTCCTGTAAACCCTAATTCCCTACTCTAACTCCCACTTCCCCCTTTGTGCAACCATTTTCCACCTGTCTTCACAATGTTTACTCATGAGTAATTTACCTTTGCATTGCTACTCATGCGGAGTTTCCCTCTTCAGGATTGGCACAGAATTGCCTCAGTGGCCTAAATCTAACCCTCTCTTCAGATATCTCTTAATTTCTTTGATAGTTCTTGTGAGTGTGCTGGATGGATGTGTGTGGTGTGAATGCAGTTTCAATTCATTTCAGTAAAGATTTCAATGTTATTTCGTTTCTCTTGCTTGTTCCCTTCCAGTTAGTACTGGTGTACACATGGTACAAGATCCTGCAAAGTTATGCAGCATCTTGCACGCCAACCTAGCTAATTTAAATCCCCCAAAGCATGATTTTTTACATGCATGGATTTTCCATAGACACTAGCTATTCACTTAATAAATTTTCAGCTTGGCCCATAAGCAGACTTTTTTTAAAAAAATAAAGTTTTATAAAGTCTCCATTAAGCTGTCTTTCTTGACTGATTATGCAGTGGTTGTGTCTGTGGGGCAGTGGATCCAGTCTGGTTTTTAATCTGCACTTTAAAGGAGCAATATGATGTGCTGAAAGTATTTGGGGGATAGGGTTCACCGACTTAGATGGTTCCTCTAAAGTTCAAACTAAACCCAAAGTGGATTCACCAACTCACTGACATGGACCACCAGCCACCACTGGTATGCAAGTCTCTCCAAAACCTTTTTCAGATAGGAAAGTCTTTGCCCAACCTGAATCCCTCCTTTTCTTTTAAATAGAATTATTTCAAAGTCAAATCATACTGTTAGAACTCCCCAAGTACTTCTCAACAGAATGGAAGTTTAATCTCTTGCAAGAAGCTTCGTTACTCATTGCTATTTCTGTGTGTAGGCTCATGGTTTGTGACAATTGGTCCCTCCCCCATACTTTTTCTATTAAGAGATGAAATTCAGGAAAAGATATTCAATTATCATAAGTGTTTCCATGATTTTGAGCTATTTTTAGCCTCCATAATTCATTACTGAACACTATGTTGGGTAAAAAGTATCTCATTTGGTGCCTCCCAATTGATTCCAGGGTACCAGTAGATCAATGAGAAAAGGGGACTTAAGCTGTCCCAAGGAAAACAGAAGACATTTCATTTAAAAATAATGCAACAGATTACTAAATTGAAAACATATCATAGAATTGTAGAGTTGAAGTTGATGCACCCCATGCAGCCAATGAGGTGTCAGTGCAAGACTTGATTGTAAGATTCTTCTATATATACTGCTCACCATTATTGTGATTTTGGATGCAAACCATAAAGCCATAAATAAAAGATAAAAATTAGTTGCAAAAGCATAATAGACATTCCACCATTAGGAACTTACCCTTTTGTTTCCTCTTAAATACATGATTGAAAATGCTACTACCTTATTTAAGATGAGAAGGATCTAATCCTTATCCCTGTTAGTTACAGCTCCTTATCCTCTCCAGCTCTCCCTCACTGTCTTTCTGAACTTGACTACTAAGAAAAGACACCCCATTAAGGTTTTCTCACCCACTGGAACAAACCAATAACTCACAATGGTTACAATTATACTAATAAAGTGACACTACTCTTCCTGAATGTTTTACTTTTGAAATGCAACTCAGTTGCACAATCTTTACCTGAAAAGTAACTAGTTACAGGTAACTTACTTGTTACTTGTGATTTGTTACTTCTATGCTCCAACAGTTCTAGCACTCTGCAGTTTGAAAAGAAATCTGTATGTCTTTATTGACTCCCATTTCCTCTCACTGGTTAGTCTAGTGAGTAATTTTTTACAGTGTAAATGGGACTCACATGAGGACTTCATGTTTCTGTGCACACATGTTGCTATAGAAGGACAATGGGGAATGACTGTGTCCAGTGTGATTTTGCTTGCTGCAAATTGCTGTAGCAACAGAGAATTGCAAGCAGCCATCTTTAATTTCTTTTTTTTTTAAGTAACAAGCTGTTGCTACTCTACTAACTATTATTTATGTAAGAATCTACATCCCAAAATGTACAGGTGCAATCAATTGTAGGAACAAATTGGGAAAAGAAAGATGATTTGTGCTTGCAAGTGATTGCACTTGCATAATTGTGCCCATAATTGATTTCTAGTGCAAAAATTAAAGATCTGGTTGAAGCTCATATCAATTAAGGACACATTTTTAGCTGAATATTTCTCAGAAGTTCATTCATAGTAATGATAAGTTGATTGCTACAGGTTTTACTGGCAATATCTCTAAACTTTCAGTAAAAGTAGATGCACACTCGTATTTCCAGATAATGCCTCTTGCAACAGAAATTAATAATATTGTTCTAAAATCAATGTAAATTTCAATGGACCAATTCTTTCATATGGTTGCTTCTTGAAAAAGTCATTTGCAACACATCGGTGAAAGTGGAAAGCAGAACAGTGGAAACAGAGGTCTCCCTAAAAAGTAACTAATATAATACTAGTGTGTATTAGTGAAGAAAGACTGAAAACATAGGGATGTTTATTTAGAAAAAATTACATACTTATGCATCCCTACTGAGAAAGAGAGCCCCTGAGAACAAAATAAATAACTCCCAGATGAGTATGAACGGGTGAGAAAAAGATATAGTTGAAGTAAGGTAACTGTTACCCTAAGAGGTGGGGGATTCTTTGAGACCCACCTGTGATATCAAAGTTCAGATGGGGGGAATATTAGCTCAAACAGTATGCCTTCAAGAGGCGGGTAAATTCAGGACATTTTCACCTATGTAAACCAGTACTGACTGCAGAGAACTCCAGTTTAAAGTGAAATAAAGTGGTGCTTTTTCTTGGAAACAGCACAAAATGCATTCATACATGCAACACACATTCCTTAGAATCACACAAAGCTGTTGAAGAGTAATGCAGAAATTTTGCATTAGAGGGAGAGATTCAGGGTAATAGGGCAATAGTTACTAGTCTTAAAGAGTGAAGTACTCAGAAGTCTGAGGGTGTCACTGGAGGTTCTAATCCAGAAGCACACCAAGAAAGAGAGTGGCTGGGTTTGTCTATTGTTGGGGGACAAATATTTATACCCTGCTTCATATCGTGAAGGGGTACTCTGTCTAGGACAATGCCTGGATGGGTTTCCCACTGAGTAAACAAAAGAAACTGAAATTTACATGATTGTGTCAATAGGTGGGAGATAGAAAGTGGTGGGTTTATGACAACCTCGCAATGCAGGACAGGAGGGAGTTCCAAGGTGAGATTTCCTTGGGATCACCATTGGAAAAGTAACTTGATTGTTTAGTTGGATGACTCATTGCTGAGGTGCCCAAGAAGGCACATAACTTCTTAATGTTTTTGTTTACCAAGGGGCTTCCACACAATCCTAATATGGGCTTGCTTTGCCAAAATATTTCTAAGACATACCCCAGGTCCCGTGACCTCCACCTGACTTCTTTTTGGATCAGTCTGGTCAACTTGACCCCAAAATGTATCCAATATTTCTAATTATGAGGCATCATAGGGAGGAGGTAGTAGAGTATGCTAACAGTAATCTGAACTTTATTTTTTGTAGCCAGTGTGATGTAATGTCTTGAATGTTCGACTAGGACTCCAGGAGACTCTGAATTGCCACTCAGTACTGGATAACTATGGGTCAGTCACATTCTCTCAGTCTGAGGGGTTGATCACATGGGGGGGGATACAAATCTGGATGAATTTCAGACTACTATAGCCTCATGCTGTGGTGTATGAAAATCAGGCTACTCTGGCCCATACTTAAGCACCACACTTCTGGCCAAAGCCTGAATCTGCATTTGGATTTTTTACTTGCTGTCAGCAGCTTCAGGGAGAGTGGCTACCTCTATGGTTTTGTTTTCAGGGAGCTCAGTGGGACAATTGTGCCCTAAAAAAGCAAAGCCCCAATGGAAGCTGCTCTCTTTGAAGGCAGAATGAGTGACTAGCTTCACAATGGGAGCAGGGGTGCTGCCCATTCTGGCTTCAGAGGGAGCAACTACTGCGGAGGCTTTGCTTTCATGGATGGTGATTGAGTGAGGCTAGCTATCCATTCTGGCTTCAGAGAGAGGGGCCCCATCTGGGGCTTTGCTTTCACAGAGTTCAAATGAGTGATTGTGCACTGGAAAAGTAAAACCTCCAACAGTAGCCACTCTCTGAAGGCAGAACAGGAGTCTAGCCTTGTAATGGTAGGGCTTCCTGGGTGTTCTGACCTCAGAGAGTGACTAACGCTGGGCCTCTGCCTTTGGGATGAGAAGTGGCATGAAGGAGTGGGGGGAATTATTGTGCCTCAGGCAGTGCTTGTCCTTCCTCTCCTCCCCATGCCTCCTGAATCTAGAGTGGATGGACTGATCACACAGCAGCTTTCTCCAGAGTTTCAAACTCTGGATAAAACAGAGGTTTTCTAAAACCTGGATTAAGGGGAGGGCGTATTCCCTGAGTTTGGTGCAAACGTATGCCCTTGTCACACAAGATTCGTGGAAAAGACCACATATCATGTAATGTTATCAGGCCAGATTCAGGGGAGAATTTGAGGGTGTTTTTTTAATAGTGTGAATGTCCCCTTAGAGGAAGGCAATGACAAACCTTCTCTGAATAAATCTTACTAAGAAAACCCTTTGATAGGCTCCTAATAAGTCAGAGTTGACTTGAAGACACATAACAACAACAAAAGCCAAAATAATCATTTGGAAGTAGAGGTTCTTTAAAAACATTACCGTGAGTGCCTTGGGCCTGTACACCAAGTACCAAAATAGACAAGTGATATAGAAGTGATACTACTTTCCATCAATTTAAGTGCCTAATGAATATTTGTATTATCCATTTATTTGTTGTTGTTTTACATTTTATTCCCCTCCCTCTCTCTGGCTTTTCTTCGCAAACGAAGATTCAGGAAGGACTCATCCCACGCTTTCTGCAAGCGTGCTGGTCACTAAAAAGGCCAATCCAAGATAAACAAGTCTGGTTGCAGAAAGCACAGCAGAAGGTCTCCTTGGGTGATGTTACCAGGTTGTGATTCTTTCTGCATTGCTGTTTCTCTTCGAGACTTGTTCGGTGTGAGTTCTCAAATAAGGCTGCAGCATTGTGGATAGTGCATCTCCATGCCTCCCGATGTGAGGCCAGGGTGGACCATTGTTGGTGATCAATTTGGCCTAGCCAAGCCTGACATGTTGTTTCAGGGACTCCTTGTATCACTTTTTTGGAGTGCCCCTCTTACGCTGACCTGTGGCGAGTTCACCACAGGTCAGTACTATTTTAGGGAGGTAATGGTCCTCCATCCTAGAAACATGCCCTGCCCAGCACAGCTGTGTTCCCAAATTCCACCTTTCCTTTAAAACAATAGATTGTGCTCAAGGCAGCTAACATCATTTAAATGAAACTAAATAATAAAATCATCTGTAAAAAATACCAACACAACCTAAATTAAACCATATACCCATTAAAATTAATAATCAATATTGCCAAAAATTAAATTTGTGAAGAATCACAAATCATATAGGATCAGAAACTGAACACAAGTTGATTGGTGAAACATGCAGGAGAGAAATCACAGCTCTGTTTTTAATTATAATTTGCTTTACTATGGAGGGAAGAACCATATTTGAATAGAGGGCCCATTCTTATCAACCCTTTTTGGCCCAAAATCTAGAATTGAAATGTATTGGTGTGGCTTTGGATGTCATGGATCTTCCTTCATTAGAAATGATGTAGGGTGAATGAAGCAATAAGGGGAATCCAATCAGCAATTTGGGATCACAACAAGAACCTCCTGCCTGTATCTTTCCCCCTCCCCAAGTGGGAAGACCATGTGGGCACATTTCTCTACATCATGATAGTAGGGCTTAAGGGAAAGGAGGAGCTTTCAGAGAACATTCTATGGCCCAGAATGGGAATCTCCATGGTACAAATTAGGCTAGGAGCTGGGATTTCTCCTCCCATGCTTTATTGCTTGGTTCTGTTTTCATGGAGTCTTATACTTTTCCAATGATTTGTTCATTTTACATAAGGCTAGAAAACCAGCACATGTGTTTCATTTTACTGTATTATAAAACTCCAAAACATTATTGTTCAGACATCATTCAAGCATCAAAAAACACTACTGTTGAGGGCTGGGCGTACTGTATTATGAAAGTCATATCTCAAGGCAATATCCTCTACTGTTGGATCAACACCTATGTTTATTATTGATAAAAGCCTCTCACAGATGCTTCTCTTTGGGCTTTAATGTGTTTGGATAGTCAAATGCTAAATTTAGCCAAATGTTTTATGTCCTTGACTTTGTGATCTATTTCATTTCTATGGATGAAAAGCACTTACTATTTTCCTTTTGCTGAAGAGTGAAAGAACAGTTTCAAGAGATTATTTTGCCTACCCTTCTTAAGAAGCAAGTAGCCTGTGTTCATCTGTAAGATACTGAAGTCTGATCACACTGCCTGCAATCCACAATGGCACTATTAATTAAAGTACAAATGGAAATACTAGAATTTGGGGACTTCTTATAGCAGATGGTGTTGAGCTCTTTTACATTGAATCCACATGTCCATTTTAATCCTGGAAAACATAGTCTATGGTTTGCTCAGGGAGGTGTCCTCCTCATGTTCAGTAGATGGAGAGATAAATATATAGGCAGAACAGACCTGCTTTATTTCCAGCTGACATTTAAAGCACATTTTCACGTCTTTTTATTTTTATTCTTTAACACAACACTTACCTAATACCATAATGGAAAAGCTTCATTCCTGATCTCATTGCATTTCATTGAGACTAGAATAAAAACAGAAAAGAAGAAAAATAGCTTGTAACAGATTGTGAAATAATTAGCAAGAAGGGGGAATATAGGATGAAATACTTTAAGCTACCTTGCCTTTTAGAAGAAATGACAGTCTTTAGTTGTTTTTAAAGATATAAAAATATGTGGAGACAGGTTTTGCCCTACTAAAATGTCAAGATACTCCCTCCCATAGAATGTTGTACATCACAGAAGGAAAAAAATTCTCACTTAGTATATGCATGCTAAGTTTAAGACATTAAATATCTAGATATGCAAGGTTTCTATCCCAAGCACATAGAGTTTTGTAACCAAATTCACTCAAATGTGTAGCATCTGCACTGCAGACCTTCCTCAATGACACTCTGACAAGTTTGGAACGACTGAACAGGGATTCAGATTCAAGTGTCTTCTCTGAAAGAAACTAATTAATTAAAAACTCAATTAACTTATCAGTTCAGTTAGAAATGTTCTAATGAAAAGGAACAACTTGTTTATTTTTGTTAACTGGATTGATTGGAGTAAGCTGGATTTTCACCATTAAAAGTTCCATAATTAATATAATTTAATTCAATTTAATTAATAAATAATTGAAAGACCAACAATATTGAAATTTACCAGTTGTTCCTTAATACATGACAATAGCTATAACTATAGAAATATTCTTTTTTTTTGAGGGGCTGTTCACAATTATAGTATAATTGTTTAGTTAATTTCAAATTCCAAATTTTTAAATTTTTAAACAAAAAAAATTGTAAGGGCAGTTTGAATCATGTTTTTATTTTGAATCATGTTTTACACTGGATGCATTTTTGCTTAATATCAGAGTGGGATGCCATGCAGGTTTAGGGTAAAATTAATGTCCACACAGCACACAGTTGTCCAATGTTGCTATAGAGGAACAATTCCAGGACAAAAACAGAATGAAATTAACTTCCAAGATTGAACAGTCAACAATAGTTTCTAATATCTGTTTTCCTTTTTAAATACAAAGATGTCTTTCTAGATTCCCCTGTCTGAAAATGAGTGAGGTTAACTTCATCTTAGGGTGTATTATGTTGCAAAATTATATGTGGATGTATGATGTACAAACAAACTTGGCTTCTCAATCCAAATCTATGTGGGAGAAGGTCAGGTTGCTTACCTGTAACCATAGATCTTGGAGTGGTCTTCTGTGAATTCACACAGCTGGGTAATTCCTGTGCCTGCACAGAATACTCAGAACCTTCTAGAATTGCTAGGTAGAATGTTGGCAGTAGCCCCGCCCACCTCAATGGTCGCTCTGAGCCATTACCAGTCATTCCCCTCAGTTCCATAAAGGATGCTGCAATTAGCAGCACCATATTAATTTAAAACATAGCTAAACATTGAGGGGAGGATGGGCAGGTCTGTGTGAATTCACAGAAGACCACTCGAAGATCTATGGTTACAGGTAAGCAACCTGACCATCTTCTTTGTGGTCTCTGTGAATCCACACAGCTGGGTAGACTAGCAAGCTTCACCTTCAGGAGGTGGTAATGCTATGCTAAATACATATCTTATTAAGTTACTACTACCCAAATAAATAATAAAAGGGCACAAATGTTAGTGTCTCACATAAACACCAGGCATGCAACTGATTCAACATTACCATCAGTAAACTTAATATGAAGGATGAACATCAAATTTCCATGTTCATTGAATGGTAGACAGCAAAACAGCTCTCCCCAAAGCAGCATCAGTTCTGGATTTGTGGTCTAATCTGTAATGAGATATAAAGGTTAAAGGTGAAGACCATGTAGCCACCTTACAGACAGTCTCAAGTGAGACACCCGACATAAAGGCAGTTGATACAGCTACTGCTCTAGTGAAATGTGCACGTATGCTGGATGGCAAAGATCTCTTGCCCAGTTCATAGCACAGAGAAATCGTAGACACCACCCATTTGGATAAACGCTGTGGAGAAATTGGTTCACCTTCCTTTTTCGCCAAATAGGGCACAAACAGTTTTGGTGAGTTCTGAATCCCAACAGTTCTTTCAGGCTAACTCACTGAACATCTAATGAATACATAGTTCTCTAAAATTTGTCTGATGGGTTCTGCATCAAGGTTGGTAATATAATTGATTGTTTGAGATTAAAACTTGAGACTACTTTCGGTAAAAAAGAATGTCAGGCTTCAGAACCACCTTATGCTTATGGAAGACAAGATAAGGTGAATCAGCTCATTACACACATAGTTCACTTGCCCTTCGCGCTGAAGTAATAGCTATTAGAAATGCAGTTTCCCAAGACAAAATTCAAGGATTGGAGGTCGCCATAGGTTCAAATGGTGTTTTTGTCAGTTGAGACAACACAAGTTCTAAACTCCAAGCTGGTGTAAGCTCATGCACTGGAAGATGAAGATGAAGATGACCTCTCAAAAACTTCTTCACTAATGGGTCTCTAAATGGAGATGGACGGCCCATTGCTTGAAACTCTACTGAAATGGCAGCCAGATTAGCACTTCAAAGATGACATTGACAAACCATAAAAATTCAAGGACTGTTGTGATTGTAGCTTTTGATACTGACAGGCCCTGCTGAGTCAAGAATAAGTTGAACCTTTTCCACTGGTAGGCATAAGAGCGCTTAGTTGATGGTCAAAGAGCTGCATGAATCACTGCTTGAACATCAGGAGTTAAAGTTATGGATGATGTCATGGAACAATCCTCCATGCCGCCTGCTTTAATGTATTCAAGTCCGGGTGTCTGACTTTGTTTTTCTGAATTGTCAGAAGGTCCGGTCTGGACAGAAGCCGTAGGTACCAATGTCGGGACAGATGTAGTAGAGGACTGAACCACGGTTGTTGAGGCTACCACTGTAAGCAAGCTTGCACCCTACTTCCAAGGCACCCCAATTCTGGAATGTTAGCATTGGCTATAGGCCCCAGAAACTGGCCATTTTGGTTCATTAATGTGGCCTTTTACAAGGGTAAAAGACAGGATGGCCTCAGAAAAAGGTCATTCTTGTTTTTCCCTGGAAAGCTTAAGACCTGGGGCTGTAAGGCTAAAAGTAGACACATTCCACATAAATGGGAGGTTAATGGATGGAGAAACCCTTTTGTATTTGCTGATTGTGAAATTTCCTCTCCTCAGCTCCCAACCTAAAAGAAGTTGCTCAAAGCTGTTAAAATCCAATCACTGGACATTAAGAAACACATTTAGCATTTTCTACACCTTTTGTTAAACTCATTGTGCAATCCATGAAGGCTCATGGAATTCATTGTTTCAACCCATGAAGCAACCAATCCCCTCAGGTGTATTTGGAGGTATAAAAGACACCCCCAAAATATGCCTCATTGTGCACAGTCAGTAACAGGGGGAAACTCTGTTGCTCTGTGTTAGCCAACCCAAGTTCCTCCATTCACTCTGCCAGATTGACTACAGGACAGGTCTGTATCACCTCCAGATCCTCTTGCTACCCCCTATCCACGTTTTCCTACTGTTTTTCTATAGTCTTGTGTGAATGCTTTCTTTGGGTGAATGTGTGTATGTTTGGTGTTATTTTTGAATTCCTTAATAAAAAAAACATACTTAATTTTAAATGTGTACGTATTCCATCCAGACTAGTACTGGTATAATTGGTTTTCAGATTCCCTGGTTACCCCCTGTTTGCATAGCTAAAGTCAAGTTGCTGCTAATTTCCCCAACATATTAGAAACTCAATATTTTCTTGGAATTTTCCAAGGAGCATTTTGGGTAACATCACGGTGTTATCAGTATCACATTGGAGTTATCCCTCCTTATCTTCAAGATTACCTTCGTCAAGAGTGGAAATGGGGAAAAGGCATACGGCAGTGGACTGTCGCATTGAAACAGGAATGCATCTCCCAACGAACCCATCCCTCAGGTTCGATCACAGTACCGTTGACACTGCCTATTCCACTTCGATTCAAAGAGATCTACTTCTGGAAACCCCCAATGTTTGAAGAGTTTCCCTGCTTCATCACGATGGAGCATCCACTCATGGACGGTTATACTTGAATGGCTGAGTTTGTCTGCAAGAGTATTCTCTTCCCCTGGAAAATGGATAGACTGCAACTGGATATTCCTCAGTGCACACCAGTTCCAAATGTTGAGTATGATTGAAAGTAATGTGAACGACCTGGTCCCTCCCTGCTTGTTCAGGTAATACATGACTGATGTATAGTCAGTTACAATCAGTACTACTTTCCCGGTCACCATGGATTTGAAGGCTCTGAGTGCTTTCTGAACAGCTATTATCTCCAAGACACGGATATGAAGTTGATTCTCTGGTACTGACCACTTCCCTTGAATTGCAAGCCATCCGAGATGAGCGCCCCAGCCGGTCATGGAGGCATCATTGGTGATGGTTACTTGCATTTGTGGAGACTGGAATGGAAGACCAGTTTGTGGAGACTGGAATTGAAGAGGTTGGAACCATAGTCTTGCTAGAGGATTAACCACTACTGTAGATGCCATGTGGCCCAACAGAACTTGTACTGTGTGTGCAGAAACTCTTTGAGATCGACGGCAACTGTAAATGAGATGCTGAAGTGTCGCAAATCAATCCTTTGGAAGTTGTGCACTGGCAGTTGTGAAATCCAATAGAGCTCCTATGAACTGGACAGACTGTAGTGGGTCCAAATGGGATTTCTCCAAGTTCACCAGACCGAGATTCTCGAGGAACTCCAAAGTGAATGCAATTCACTTTGTATGTATGGGGAAACGGTCATACCTTGCTGCCGAAGGAAAGCAGCAACAACCACCATGTATTTGGTGAAAACACATGGAGCAGTTGCCAGCCCAAAAGAGAGAACATGAAACTGGAATGGAGTGTTCACAACCTGAAATGCCAGGAAACGTCTGTGATGTGGATGTATACCCACATGGAAGTACACATCCTTCAGATGTATAGTTGCAAACCAGTTGCCTTTTTGCATCAGGGGAAGGATACTGGATAATGTCACCATTCTGACCCTTTTTGTTAAAATGAACTTGCCTACATTTCAAAGGTTTAGTATAGGATGAAGACCTCCTCCCTGCTTTGACACCAGGTAATATCTTGAAAAGAAACATTGGTGTGTCATTCTCGGATCCCCTAACTCGATGGCTCCTTTTTGAAGTAACATTTGACTCTCTTCCAGCAAAGGCTGAGATGGGGGTGTTACCAGAATTCAACCTGTCGGGGGTACTCCTCGAACTCTATCCAATACCGGATGGATTAAACTGAGGCCGCTGTGCAAAAGTCAGGCTGTGGCTCCAGGAGTAGAGAGGAAGGGAAGGTTGAAGGCCAATTGGGCCACATCATAAGCTCCATATGAATGCTCACCCTCCAAGACACAATGTGACAGAGTCGAAGAAGGAGCCTTCCCTGTTGCCTCCTGTGATGTGGTTTTGGCATTGACCATAACAGTGTCTGTACTGAGGAGCTTGTCTCGGGAGACCAGGAGCACAGGGGATCGAGCCTGAACCATAGGGGAGGAAGCCCTTACCTCTTCAGATATCTCTCATTCTCCGGTTTGAACAATCATGAGGGATGGAGTAGGAGTCACCTCATGAGATGGATCACAGACAGTGGTGACATCTCCAGTTTCTGTAGGAGGAACCAGTACCGACGTCCTGTTCGGATCCAAAACAGCCATGGTGGCAGTAGCCAGCTGTTGTTGCTCCTTGGGCTCCTGCAGCAAAGTAGCCACCGCAGTGGACAAGGGGTGCACTGTTGGTCTCGGGGAAGAGTGTTTGGTCTTCTTTTTCCTCTTTAGTCCTGGCCCGGAGGAGGCAGAGGAATCACGGTCTTGACTGGATGTACAGTGACAAAGATCAATAAGATGAATACGAGGAAGACGAGGATCGTGACCTGGATTGACTTTGGTCCTGATGGTGTAAAGAGGCCGTACAACATGGTGGCAGAGGAGGAACATCATCAGACAATGGTGGCAATGGTCTCAAGGGAGGACAGATCTCATCCCTATGTTGTTCATAGAATCTCCTTGGGTATACCTGACTACCAGCATCCATCATTGCAGATCTTCTAATTAGCAGTGGTTCAGGCATATGATATGAAATTTCTGGAGGAGAACAATAACTCCACCATTTTTCTTCTTCTCTGAAGAAAGATCTCTCTTTATCCATTGAAGACACCCGTATTCTGTACAGAAAATCATGAAAGTCTGTTAGACAAGACGTTGCCACATTGAAGCCACCATACGTAGGAACAGTGTCCAAGGCATGAATCGAAGGTGTAGGTGGATGATGGATACTGTTGGGGAATCAGGTTCATCATGCACTTGCTCAATGTCTTTCTCATACAAACTGCCTCTAGTTAAGAGCTCTGCTCTTGACACAATGGGAGACGGTGAAGTTATTTTCTTTGGAGGTGATACGATTTCTCCTTCTGACAATTGCACCGTGTCTACATTCACCAGTTCCACCAACAGAGTCGGGGTTGGTTCATTAACTGGAGTTGGTCTTTCTTCCAGGTGATGCTGTTCAAGATGGAACAGGTGTTTTCGATGGTGGAACACCTCTCAGTATTAAACGCTGAGGAGAGGTGTGGTTAACTTTTTTCTTTTCCTTCTTCTGTTTCTCTGCTTTTGAAGAAGACAAAGATTCCTTGTCCCAGTTAGAGCCAGTGCGTTTAGATGTTGAGTGTTCACCAGAATCAGATGGCAAAGGAGATCGTAGTTTTTCCACCGAATTCAAAGTCTTACTATCACAATCCCGTGCCATCAATACCGAAGTCTCTCAATCCCGATCCCTCGAAACGGATGATTGGGATATAGTCTCAGTGTGGAGTACACATCTCTTAGAAGCTGATAGCTGTGCTTTGGTATCAGATGCAGTCACCCTATGTCTCCTTCAGGATGGACTCATGTATTCCTTCCTATGGCATTTAGCTGGACTTTTTGAATCTGACCTTCCCCTTTTTTGGGTTGAGCTTTCCTTTGTAGGCTGAGCCATAGACATTGACGCTGTCGAAGAAAGTGTCAAAGCAGAGTACAGCAGAAAAAGGCTTTTTCATATAAAAAGGATCGAAGCTGGGGCATTCTTTGCTTTCGGGTCTGAGGTGTAAAGGCTCTACAATGGGAACAGTTCTCCACATTATGAGATTCTCCCAAGCAAATTAGACATTTTGAGTGTCCGTCAGCGCTTGGCAATTTTGTTTGGCAAATAACGCAGTGCTTAAACGCAGCTAATTTAGAGGCCATTTTATGATACCTCTACAAGCCGAATACAGTTAGGTTGAAGAGAAGAATAGTCGATCAGTCCGAGGTGAAAACATGAGAGAATCAATCTGAAACCAGCCCAAAATCTAGAAACATTGTTAAGTACACAAATCCGAAGTCCAAATCCAAGATTAGTCCGTATTTTACAAGAAAAAGCGACCCTAGACAGGAGTGGTGTTCCTAATGTGCTGCTTGCGTGGTGGACGAAAGGAACTGAGGGGAATGACTGGTAATGGCTCAGAGTGACAATTGGGGTGGGCGGGGATACCACCAAAATTCTACCTACAATTCTAGAAGGTTCTGAGTGCTCTGCGCAGGTGCAGGAATTACCCAGCTGTATGGATTCACAGAGACCACAAAGAAGATCTGGAGATCCAGATTCCTAAATTTCAATTTGGATTCAGGGCATGGATCAGAATGGATTATGTTAGATTGAGCCAGTTTTAATCAGGTCCAGATATGAATTATCAAATTGGGCTTTCAATAGAATTGATGTTATTGTGCTTTGCTCTAACTTAAAGTAGTACCAGACTGCTATAACATTTTAGCATAGATACCCTCAGGCCATGGAAGAGCAATGGGTACATACATTTCCCTAGGTTCCTCAAGTGACAAATCCTAGAGTTTCTCATTCAACTGCTTTATTTTTCTACCCCCTTCATATGTGGTATATATGAGGGAGCCAGAAATACAAAAGCAACCTTTTGCAATTGTAAATGGAGGCTGGATGGCCATCTGTCAGGGATAATTTGATCGTGATTTCCTGCATGGCAGGAGGTTGGACTAGATGGCCTTTGGTCTCTACAATTCTTTGATTCTATGATTCAATTACAGACTAATAAATTTAGTGACACACACACATATAACAACTATAATAATGAATAAAGCATGTGAATAAAAACTTTCAAACACATGGACATAACAAAATATATGTAGACATATCAAGAGTCCTTCTTATATCATCATGACTACTCCAATCCATTTTTCATGAGAGTGGTAAGAAGTCCAAGACAGAGCTGATTGATGCAAGTGAAGATTTACAGATTTGTTCTCGTAAGTAATATCACATTTTAAAGTTTGGCTTTATAATATCTAAGGTTTGTTATGAATGTCTTTATTATCATACATACAGAAGGTATATAGCTAATAATAAGCTGAACATGTCTTTTAAGATGAAACAGTTTGAAATACCCAGGCAAAATTGTCCTCTATGTTTCTGATTCAGCTACCTCCATAGTGAACTACTCACCTTCACTTGCATCATTCAGCTCTGTCTTGGACTTTCTAGCACTCTAATGAAAAATTGATCGGAGTAGTCATGATCATATAAGAAGGATACTTGATATGTCTACCTACCCTCTTGATCCTTGCCCTTCATGGTTGGCCATCCGGGGGGGGGGTGCCTTGATGGTGTTCCTTAAGGACATCATCAATGCATCCCTCAGGGAAGGGTGTGTTCCATCCTGTTTAATGGAAGCGGTGGTTAGGCCGCTCCTGAAAAAAAACCTTCCCTTGACCCCCTGGATATGAACAAATATAGACCGGTTTCTATGTTACCATTCTTGAGCAAAGTGATCAAGAGGGCAGTTGCTCTTCAACTCCAAGTGGTCTTGGATGAAACTGATTATCTAGACCCATTTCAAACTGGCTTCAGGACAGGATTTGGAGCTGAGACATGGTTGTGTTGACCGATGACCTGCGTCTAAGCATCGACAGGGGTAGTGTGACCCTGTTGGTGCTTCTAGACCTCTCAGCAGCTTTCGATACGATAGATTATAGCATCCTCCTGGATTGCCCGAGTGGGTTAGGAATTGGAGGCACTGTGCTCCAGTGCTTCCGGTCCTTCCTCTCGGGCAGTTCCCAGAGGGTTCTGCTCAGGGACAGCTGCTCCAGCACAAAGGACCTTGCTTGTGGCATTCCGCAGTGCGCTATCCTGCCCCAATGCTGTTTAATATCTATATGAAGCCTCTGGGTGAGATTATTCGGAGTTATGGGGCTGGGTGTTATCACTACGCTGATGACACGCAGATCTATTTCTCCTTGTCCTGATCATCGGCCTCGAATTCCGATAGCGTCTCTCCTCTTAATGACTGTCTTAAAACAGTAATGGGCTAGATGAGGAAAAACAGATTGAGATTAAATCCGGACAAAACGGAGATGCTCACAGTAGCGGCCCCGAAACCAGGAATTGGGTTGCAACATCCAGTCCTGGATGGGGTCACGCTCTCCGTTAAGGACTGTATTTGTAGTCGGGGAGTGCTCCTTAATTCATTGCTTCAGATGACGAGTCAGGTGAATGCAGCGGTCAGGAGTGCCTGTTATCAGCTTTGGCTGATATGCCAGCTGAGCCCTTTCCTGGAAGTAAGGAACCTTGAGACTGTGGTGCACACATTGGTAACCTCTCGTCTAGATTTCTGCAATGTGCTCTACATGGGGCTACACTTGTGCTTGGTCCAGAAACTTCAGTTGGTACAAAATATGGCAGCCAGAGTGGTCTCGGGAACATCTCAGAGAGACTATATAACTCCAGTATTAAAATCTCTCCACTGGCTGCCTATCAGTTTCTGGGCCCAGTATAAGGTGTTGGTTATTACCTTTAAAGCCCTAAATGGCTTGGGTCCAACTTATCTTCGGAACCACCTCCTCCCATACAATCCTCCCCACGAACTCTGGTTGCTTTATATTTCTGAGTGCTATCCAGGGCTTTCCTAAATCATTTTACAGTTGGCATATATGACGGAGCCACCATGCATAGAGGCAACAGCAGAGCTACACTGC
This sequence comes from Gambelia wislizenii, assembly GCA_030847615.1. Classification (NCBI taxonomy): domain Eukaryota; kingdom Metazoa; phylum Chordata; class Lepidosauria; order Squamata; family Crotaphytidae; genus Gambelia; species Gambelia wislizenii. The sequence goes on along the minus strand of JAUMIR010000003.1, from coordinate 187,201,848 downwards.
TAACAATAAAACTTTTCTAGACAGTCCCCTGCCTTGTCACCAAGAACCATGGATTGTATGTGGCTGTCTATATAGGGGATCCTGTGAGCATCCAAAGTATAAGGCAGAGTGTCTGCCATCATCACAACCCTCCTCAATCACTTAATGACTTTTTTTTTAAAAAAAAAAACGTATCCATCTTTTCTTGTAGGACAGATTAAAAGAGCTACCATTGAATAACCAAATCAAACCAACTGTATTATTTTTTTAAAAAAAATGCAAGCAGGAAGGAGCAGCAGAAAATGTTGGGGTGTAGAAAGACACGCTGTGTCCACCACGACCACCTGCAGAGTTGTTCCACGTCGACAGGATGCCAAAGAGAAGGTTTCTGGAAAGACTTCTGCAAAAAGACTTCAGGCTGAGAAGGAAAAAAACCTTCACCCCAGCACACTGCCTTGAGCTCTGGCTTGCTAAATAAAGACAGCAACAAGGCCAGGCTTCGCTCAACTTGAGGGCTTTAATCTTTGTTAGCAGTATATTTACAATATATATACAGAGTATAGGACAATCTCTCTTAAACCAACAAACTGCATTGCCAACCACCATCCACAAAAAACCCACACTGAAGATAATTCCCATCTTTTTATAGGCAGTTAAACAATGCCTGTTACATCAGGCATCTCAGATGTGCATACTCTCAAATGCTGACTCACACACACACCTGCCACTGGAGCTTAACTACTTTCATTTCTAAGCTTACAGCTCCATCTTGTGGTCACATCCATGTCATTTCCTGACAGAAAAAACACCCCACTGTCAATAAAGACAGCAGCATAATGTCAGTACAAGAAAATCAATGAATAAAAAGTCAGTAAGAGTACTAAAGATGATGACAATTATTATTTACTTGCTTATTTATTTATTTTGTATCCTGCTTTTCTCCCATATGGGACCCAAAGTGGCAATGATGATGATGTATCAAAATAAATCCCACACAGTTCAACACCCTCCCCAGAGAGACCAGACTGGCCACATCCTTGCTCTCCTTCCAACGGCAAGTTAAAACATTTTTGTGCCACTAGGTTTTTACAAACTGACAATGGCTGGGCTTCTAAAGGTGCCTGGTGCTGTTTTTAGGATTTCAGAGGGATTTTATAGAGTTTCTAAAAGCATTTTAGTATTTTTCATGTTTAATGTTTTAACATATAAATCATTTATTTATTTATTTTTAAAATATGTTTAGATTGATGTTTCTACTTTTGTATTATTTTTAATTTGCATTGTTGTATGTATGTTGTTAGCTACCTATAGCCCCATTATTGGGAGAAATGTGTGATATAAATGAAAGTACAAACAACAAGAACAACATTAAAACAAATTTAAAGCATACATTAAATATTTTTTTTTAAAAAAATAAACAATGCAATTGTAACAGACACCCCCCTGGATCATAAAGAATGTAGATACAGGGGAGGTGTTTTAATGATGGGCATGGAGACGAGTGCAGGTGTTGGCCAGGGCATGGCTACGCCCTGGCTAGGAGGAGACAGGGCGGGGCTGAGGCTGGGCCTATTTTACCCTTTGCCACCCCTGGCTTCCTCCTCTTTTCCACTGGATCGAAATCAGGGAGAACATCTGGAACCTTTTGAGCTGGAGGGAGAGCTAAGTCTACTGGGCAGTGCTTTTGGGGTTTGATGATTCAGCAGCAGCCCAGCAGAGGGGTTGTAATTTCTGATAGATTTTGATTAATTTTGATTGATAGGTTTTGTTGCTCTGGTCGCTTTTCTTTGTTTCCTTTTTGGTTTGGTAGTTTCTTTGTTCTCTCTGATCTCTATTGAAACCACGTGCCCCCCTTCCTTTGTTCCTGATTTTAAGTGATAGTGTTAACTGATTTAATTGTTTTAATTGATTGTATTATTTGTTGGGGGGATTAATTTGATTGATTTGATTTTTTGATATAACTGATTAAATTTGATTTAACTGATTATACTGATTAAAGTTGATTTAACTGAGTTAACTGATGAAAATTGATTACATTGATTTAAGTGATTGATTGTCCAACGGGGACTAAGGGGGCTTTGTCCTAAGGCGCACGTGGCCTCCGCTGCTCATTTGCGGCCTCCGCTGCCACTCGCCACCGCGGCCTGTCCTACAGCGCATGTGGCCCCCACCTCTCTGCCTCTCATCCCTGTTTGCTGCTTCCATCGCCACCCCCCGCCCCCCTGCTGCAGCCTGCTCATTCCCCCCCACCGCCGCAGCCTGCTCATTTGTGGCCTCTGCTGCCTCCCACCCCCTCACCTTGCTGCTGCGGCCAGCTTGCTTGCGGCCTCCACCACTGCCCCACCACCACCACGGCCTGTCCTAAGGTGCACGTGGCCTCTGCTGTGTGGCCTCTCACCCCTGTTTTCTGCTTCCATCACCGCCCCCCGCCCCCTGCTTGTTTGCCCCCCCACCACCACGGCCTGCTTGTTTGAGGCCTCCACTGCTGCCCACCCCTCACCTCGCCACCGTAGCCTGATTCTTAGTGGCCTCTGCTGCCACCCCCCCCCGCCGTGGCGTGCTCCTCCACAAACGATTGCGGCCTGCTCGATTGCAGCTTACTTGTAGCACTGCTCCCACTGCCGTGGCCTGCTCATTTGCGGCCTCCACTGCCGCCCACCCCCTCACCTCGCTGCTGCAGCCTGCTTGCTTGTGGCCTCTGCCGTTAGCTTGTTAGCAGCCTCCGCTGCCATCCAACCCCCCACACTTGTTTGCAGCCTCCGCTGCTGCCACCCCCCTGCCGCAGCCTACTAATTTGCGGCCCCCGCAAACAATTGCGGCCTGCTTGATTGCGGCCTACTCGTGGCGCTTCCCCCACCATGGCGTGCTTATGGCCTCCGAGGCCTAGCACTCGCACATGGCCCCTGGGCCCTTTGTTTGTTTGCCGTCCCCCCATCCATTGCCCCACGTGGCCCTTTGTTTGTTTTGATATTTTTGATTGTTGATGAATTTTGATAGTTTTTGATTGATTTACATTTAGGTTGATTTAGATTTGATTGCTTCTTCATTAGTTATTATTAATTTGCATTAATTTTAGTTACTTTGCTTTCATTAGTTATTAATTTGCATTAATTTGCATTAATTTTAGTTACTTTGCTTAATTACTTTGAAGTATATGCTTAGCTGCTTAAATTGTTTATTTGTACATTTTGATTGGTTATTGTTTGGAAGTTACTAGCATAATTACTTATTTCCTTAATTACTTGGAGTATTTTAATTACTTCATTGCTTTCAAGTTACTTGCTTTGTTACTTAGTTACTTAATTACTTTTAATGAATTTTGGTAATGTTCCTCAATTACTTTCAAGTTACTTCCTCAGTTACTCCAAGTTACTTGTTTAGTTACTTAGTTACTTAAATACTTAATTACTTTTTATCAATTTCGATAACCCTCCTTAATTACTTTCAAGTTACCTATTTACTTAAATACTTAATTACTTTTTATTAATTTCGATAACCTTCCTTAATTGTTTTCAAGTTACTTGCTTCGTTACTTAATCACTTAATTACCTGTAGTTAATTTTGGTTACTTTTTACTTTAATTTTGGTACCTTTGATTGTGGTTGCTTCCTTTTACTTTGGTGACATGGTACCCAGAAGGGGTAAGAAAGGCGGCAAGGGTAAGGAACCTGCTGAACCTGCCCGCCCTCGAGACCTTGAACCCGTTGAACCCGCCCGCCCTCGGGAGCCGGTGGAGGGCGAGTTACAACAAATTTTGGACCGCTTGCAGGCCTTGGAGGAAACTCATCTACCAAGGCCTCCCAAGCGTCCGGCAAGGGACAAAGTGGAGGGATTGTCTAATGATGTTGCTAACCAACTTCTTGCCCGCATCCAGGCCTTGGAAGAACAAGGGGATGTGAACCGTGAGGATGACGAGGATTTGGCTGGTGAAGGGCCCAGTGGAACACAGCAGCCAGCTACCCTTGGTCAGGGTAAGTTGCCAAATGACACTGCCAACATGCTGGCGTGGCCATGGAGCCAACCGGATTCTAACACTGATTCCCACACTCAGGGACTTGGTAGCCCCCTGGGCAGCCCTACCAATGCCATGTTCGGCTGGTACCCGGGTATGCTGGGTGGAGGGCAAGCGATGCCTATGGGGACCCCTACACGTTCAGCCACCTGGCTTCACCTGCCACCGGTGGCCATGCGACATGATGCTTCCTATAGGCCTTGAGCAGGCTCCTGGTTTGGGTAAACATTTGGCGCAGGCTACTAGAGACAGCATTTTGAAAGGGGAGTATGTAGACATCTTCTCACTCCTTTTTCGTGAATTGGACAGGAAGGAGAAAGATGAATTGGATGATAGGGAGAAGGAAAAGATTAAAAGGAGACATGTCGATAGGGCGTGGTCCAACTGGTTGGCAGGATTCCTGATCTATGCTGGTGTGGTATCCCACAGCCAGCCCCACAAGTCGTATGCTCTCATACGATACCTCGACATTATATACAGGGCCTATGTGGATTTTGCAGGCCTGACCTGGCTCCAGTATGATGAATCGTTTAGGCAAATGGCAGCTTCCTACCCAACTATGAGGTGGGATATTATCAACTCACACCTGTGGTTGCAGGTTATGTCCCCAAGCCAGCCAATACTGGGCGAAAGTGCACAGAGCGGGCATTTATTGAAAAATGCCAGGCCTGGCAGCGCTGCACGCCAGTCTACCCAAGCATCCCTGCCGGTGATGCCAAACCGCCGGCTGTTATGCTGGGAGTTCGGCTACAGGGGGGCCTGCTCATGCCACCCTTGCACTTTTCGTCACGAATGCTCCATATGTGGGGGAGGACATTCATTCCGCAATTGCCCCAAGGGGAAGGGACAGTTTGGCAAGGACCAGCAGGGAGGGAGAAAGGGCCCGAACAACCCTGCCCCGCAGGGAAAAGGGACCCAGCCCACTTAGGTTGGGTGTTCTTGTTGCCTGGCTGTGCGTTTACCCAGACCGGTCGGCAGCTCAATACTTACGGGACAGTTTTCATGAGGGCTTTCACATTCCTTACGTGGCACCCAATCTTAAATCTGTACGGGGATTGGAAAATGTAGTCAGGCAAAAGATTCAGAAGGAGGGCACGGAGGGATGGGTACTAGGCCCATTCATTGACCAGCCTTCCACTTGTTTGCGTGTCTTGCCTCTGGGTATTGTCCTGAAGAAGACACCGGGTGAATTTCATTTAATCCATCATCTCTCTTACCCGAGGGGTCAGTCGGTTAATGATTTTATACCACAGGAATTGTGCACTTTTCAGTACACCTAATTCGATGCAGCTATTAAAGTTGTTAAAAGGCATGGCCTGGGTGCCAAACTTGCCAAGTGTGATATCAAATCGGCATTTTACCTCTTGCCAGTCCACCCCACTGATTTTGAGCTTCTGGGCTTCTCTTTTGATGGCTTCTATTACATGGATCGGGCAATGCCTATGGGCTGCTCTATCTCATGCGCGGCCTTTGAGAAGTTCAGTACCTTTTTGGAGTGGGCCGTCAAACATCGAACAGGGCTGCACAGGGTGGCACACTACCTGGATGACTTCCTCTTTGTTGGTCAGTTCGGCACTGGGGTCTGCCGCTCCCTAATGGAGCAATTTCAAGCCCTTATGGAGGAATTTGGGGTTCCCCTCGCACAGGAAAAGACGGAGGACCTGAGTCACCAATTGGCTTTCCTTGGTATTGAGGTTGATACGGTTGACCAGTTTTGTCGGCTACCCTTGGGTAAGATAGATGATCTCCTGAACAGGGTTACAAATTTTCTACATCACACTCTTAACGAATTTCAGGAACTGATAGGCCACTTGAATTTTGCATGCAAAATTTTTGCACCAGGCAGGGCCTTCCTCCGGCGCCTCTGCGACGCCATATCAGGGGTGTCACAGCCTCATCACAGGGTTAGGGTCACCTGGGAAATTAAGCTAGACCTGGATGTATGGTATGAATTTTTGCTGCAGCATAACAGGGTTTCCTTTTGGAGGGACAAGTTGCATTTAGGGGATGCCCTTAAGGTGTCCTCTGACGCTGCCGGCTCCCTAGGCTTTGGGGTGTACTATGAGGGGAGGTGGTGCGCTGAATGCTGGCCCAGTGAATGGATTGGTATGGGTGTCACATCCAACCTTACATTTTTGGAGCTCTTTCCAATATTGGTCGCGGTCAGGTTGTGGGCGCCTGAATTTGCATATTCCACAGTTCGTTTTTGGTGTGATAACATGTCCACAGTTCAGGTAGTCAATTCCCTCACCTCCATGTCCAAAAGGGTCATGTCATTAGTTAGGGCCTTTACACTCCAGTGCTTGAAGTTCAACATTCTGTTTACTGCGGCCCATGTGGCGGGGGTGGACAACGACATTGCCGATGCTCTCTCTCGTATGCAGATGGATTGCTTTAGACAATTAGCGCCAGGGGCCACCGAGATGCCGGATCCGATGCCGGAGGATTTGTGGGAGCTTGGACTGGTGAAATAGTGAGGGCCAACAGCCTTTCCATCGCTCCCAGCACCAGGAGGGTATATAAGTGAGCCATTCAGGAATTTTTTGAATTTCGGAACACTGTGCGTCTACCTAACTCTTGCCTGGTACCAGTCCCACATCTTCTTCATTTCTGTGTATCCCTTAAGGACAAGGGCCTTGCCCCCCAGTCAATTCAATCCAGGTTGGTCACCTAGCATTTTGGAGTAAGGTGCAGGGATTACAGGATAACACATTGGATTTTAGAATAAGGAAGGCACTGGAGGGTTGGGCCAGACAGCGAGGAAAAGCAACCGATGATAGGCAACCCCTCTCCCCAGCTATTCTCCAGGGCCTTTTCCAGATATGGCCCAATGTTTGTACAACACTGTTTGAGGTGGCATTGCTCCACATGGCTTCCCTGATGGCCTTTTTTGCCGCATTACGCATCCGTGAGCTGGTAGTGGTGTCTAAAAAGGACAAGGCTGACCTTGTTCTTAGTTTAGGCGACATGAACATGGGCGCCAAGGGAGTCACCATAACGATCAGGTGATCAAAGACGGATCAGATGGGGAAGGGCATGAGCATTGTACTGCGCGAGTGCCAAGACAGGACCTTCTGTCTTGAGGGTATGTGGAAAGGGGTGCAGGCTATCTTAGCCTCCTGTGTGGGGGATAGGGGCTAAGTGGACACTTGCCCCTATCTGTGGCAGGGAGTGGGGAGATAATTGATCTGGCAATCACCTATGGCAACCTCAATTTGAGTGGAAGGACAGCCATCACTGAACTGTATTGGCATCTTAATGGATGGGGTGCAGCAAGGTAGGCTATCCTTAGGGCCAGCACCGGGTTGCAATCCTTCACAGAAGCTGCACGGCTTAAGGATTTGCTGCCCGGTGCAGGGCCCTCCAGCAGATGGCGCCCAAAGGGAACCCCGGACACCGGGATCCCCATTGGGGCTCAGGTGAGTCGCCCAGGGATACTGGGAGTTAGGTCACCTGTGAACAAATGTCCAGCTGCCCCCGCAAGGGATCTCCCCCTTTACAGTTTGCATACCCCAAGAAATATATAATAAATAGGTGAGATATCAATAAAGTGGCCCGTATTTCAACCCAAGCTTCTGTGTCTGGTCTTGTTATTTCATGTGTCAATCATTAACAGACATCCCCCAGATCTTAAAGAATGGTAGATCTGGGGGAGGTGTTTTAATGATGGGCAAGGAGACAAGTGCAGGGGTTGGCCAGGGCATGGCTATGCCCTGGCTAGGAGGAGATAGGGGCGGGGCTGAGGCTGGGCCTATTTTACCCTTTGCCGCCCCTGGCTTCCTCCTCTTTTCCACTGGATCAAAAACCCACCCTCCCGCCTCTGCCACAGTATGAGAATTCTGGTCACGTCATGGGCCGGGTAGGAATTTTTACCTACTCTTTTCTGAGGGGTGTTTTGCCTACCCCATACTGTTGCTTGGGACTTGGACAATTGGCTCAGGGTATGGTTTGTTAACTAGGTGGTCACTTGGCAGGGAGTGGGGAGATAATTGATCTGGCAATCACCTATGGTAACCTCAATTTGAGTGAAAGGATAGGCATCACTGAACTGTATCGGCATCTTAATGGATGGGGTGCAGCAAGGTAGGCTATCCTTAGGGCCAGCACCTGGTTGTGATCCTTCACAGAAGCTGCACGGCTTAAGGATTTGCTGCCTGGTGCAGGGCCCTCCAGCAGATGGTGCCCAAAGTTAACCCCAGACTCTGAGGTCCCCATTGGGGCTCAGGTGAGTCGCCCAGGGATGCTGGGAGTTAGGTCACCTCTGAACAACTGCCCAGCTGCCCCCGCAAGGGATCTCCCCCCTTATAGTTTGCATACCCCAAGAAATATACAATAAATAGGTGAGATATCAATAAAGTGGTCCGTATTTCAACCCAAGCTTCTGTGTCTGGTCTCGTTATTTCATGCATCAATCATTAACAAATCCGAACCCTCTTAAAGGTCCTTTCTTTGAAACCTTCAATTCTGAAAAGCTGCCTGAATGAAAACGTCTTTGCCTCCTCACAGAAGGACCTCAGGGAAGGGACCATTCTGGGCTCCCTATGAAGGGAGCTTAGGGACAGCAACTGAAAAATCCCTATGTCCATGCTAACAAAGGGGGTAGGACTGAAAGAAGTTCTTCTTAGGTGAATCTCACAACTAGAACATGTACATATGAATGAAAAATACAGTCTACCAGATAGCCTATGTTTAAGTTGTATAGGGCTTCATAGGTTAGAACCTCATCAGGGTGTCCTGAGGAAAAAATGGAGAAGGATGAAAATCATGTATGCTGACTGAAGGTCATAGGAGGAAAAAGGATATAAATGTAACTAATGAAATGTACGTTCTGAAAGGCACCTTTCTGCAAAGTGCTGAAAAGGAAACTGCAATAGTGTCAAACGAGGTTCCTCAGCATGGTACTTCTGAGAGTCAGTGGCAAAACTAAAAGGGCCCTCTTTCATGTGGACATCTAATGGACTTCAGTCAGTGGAAGAACACTGAGCAGAGTCTTCAATATTGAATAAATGTTATGGAAAAGGATGTATGAGATAACGTGGGCCTTAAGACATCCAGTTTTCAAGCTATTCAGGTAGTAAAAAGTGAGAAACAGTGCCATGAACTGGGCCCACAATAAAGAGAGAATCAAACCAATGCAGGTGAAAAGAGTCTGACCTATTTTGTTCCAGACAATGGTCAAACACATAAATTTTGGAGCAGTTAAGATTAATAGTCCATTCAGGGTATATTACAGTAGTACATTGTTACCATGTCCTGTTACCCCCTCCATGTAATATCTCATAATTGGCAATATTGGACATTTCAAGGGGTCCAATAGACTGGAGTAATCCAAAATGAGATCAGTTGGAGATCACAAGCACCTGGGAGTGTGTGTTAGAAATATTTTAGCAAACACACCCAACTGAGGATGAAGCACAGCCCCTAATATTCAACACCATTTAGGAGGTATGTGCTAATTCCTTCTTGGGTCCTCTGGCAGTGAGTCACACATCCTAAATAGTCAAGTGACCTACACAACCCAAATCCCCAGGAAATACCTCTCAGACCCCCTACAATTTGAGCTTGTCATAAACCCATCAATACCTATCTTTCAGTCATCTATCAGTGGAGTTTTGTTCTCCTTTGTTCCTTCCATAGGAGAGTCATTTAGCCATCCTAGTAGCCAAAATGTGCCTTCAAAGCATGAAATGGGTTATAAATATCCCAGTCTAAACAGTAGCAAGGTGTGCCACTGTGGATGAGACCCGGATACTCTCAGTCAGTGCAGCCCTGGATTGGAACTTCCAGTGTCACCCTCAGACTTTGGTCTGAGTACTTCACTCTTCTTCAAGACTGGTAACTATTGTCATAGTTCCCAAATCTGTTCCTTTATCCATCCTTTCTGCCTTAACTCTTTGATAGTCTTGTGTGGTTCTTACGAGTGTGTGTTGCATGTGGGAATGCTTTTTGTGTTATTGCCAATAAAAACATTTATTTCACTTTAAACTACATTTCTCCACAGTTAATACTGGTATACATAGATGAAAAGGTCCTGGAGTTACCCACCTCCCAGAGCCTTCCATTTGATCTAGTAATAATTCCCCCAAATACTAATATCACAAGTGGGACTCTTCGTCACCTCCACCTCTTTGGGTAACAGCATTCTGAAGATAGGCATGGAATAAATGACAACAACCAGGGCTGTCTTGAAAGGGCACAGTTGTTGAATCAGGCAAAGATGTTAAAAGACAACCTAACTCTGTGCTACCAACTATGCTTCCAAAAGCAATGTTGAGTCAAATCCAGGGCTGCCTCTGAATATTTTCTCACTTGGAAAGGTGCTCTACAGGTATTACAAACATAGTAGGAGCTTACAATGTTGTAAATCCAATTTATGATATCATTTGTCACATTTTTTGGTTTTTACATATGTTAGTTGTCTCTGTTGAACTTGCTTAATGACCTAAATCCTCCCTTCTAGGAACCATCTTTTCACTGCAGGAGTTATCCCTCCAGAGCCATTTAGTGACCAATGGTGATCAGGGGAAATTGGAGAAACATCTGGCTATGTCCCTATAGCAAGATGCAAAACAATGATATAACCTTCTGAGACATCTGGGGGTTTTATATTTATATCTCTACCATGATCTCCTGATTTAGCACTTAGTAAAATTCAGAGACAAGCTTACCAAATGTATAGTATTCTGATGAAGATGGAAAATGTGCAATGAAATATATTTTGAAGTACTGAATGTGACATCTATTTGTTTCTGATCAGATTTGTTCATTACCCCTTAATATGCTTTCCATCACTTCAGTTCACATCAGATCATATGTCACTACACAGCTATTAACTTATCCACAGGTAACAGGGGAGTCTAGAACCAAACTGTGTACTGATATCAGTTAACTCTACATATTAATGAAATTAACGTGCCAAAAGCATTACAATGAGAAGAAAATTAAATGACATGCATAAAACATTGGAAGCATAATTGAACAGGAAAATGGCTTTTCCATTTAGGAAGTAAATTATTTTGAAGTAAAACAGATCCAAAATCTGAATGACTGTGATTCCGCAGTGCACAATAGAATACAAATCTTGTACTTTGTAACCCATATCTTCTACTGATGAATGTTTTACTCTAAACTTACACTGTGAAGGGGAATCATACTTTACCCCCCCAATAGCCTTTGTTATTTTTTCATAAGTTCTCTTCTTTGCAACAGTGAAGCTGAAGAACAGTATCCTCTTGCACACTTGAGGGAAACAAGCTATCTTTAGGGGCATTTGAAACAAGTTCCTTAGTATAATGGTGAGGTGGAAGCATATCATGACCTAATGGTAGATCTTTGAAATACTGACAAATTGATATCCTTACACACACACATAAATACTGCTGAATTTTTTTCTAAATTTACTAAAATCCTTTTAGCAACAAGAAGGGGGCTCACCGCTTGCTGGCGGGCCATTTTGTGGCCCGACCAGCACACTCCCAACTGAAGCCCTTCCCAGCGGCAGTCCCTACTCCCCCCCACACAAGGGGTGGGGTCCCCTTTTTCCCCTCTCTCTCCCAGCACTCCCCGAGGCTGGGAGAGGCAGGAAAGGGCCAGCCAATCGGGACAGGGCTGCCCGCCCCCAATTAGTTGGTTGGCCAGCGGGGGGAGGGACATCCAGCTGGGCAGTGGCATGGCCGGATGGCATGGGCACAGCTGCGATGCTGATAAAAGGCAGCTCTGTCGCAGCTGCCATGCATTCTGGCTCCAAGGAGCCGAAGACCCACCCACCCTCCCTTAGATGTTAGGGTTATCCTTGTTGCAGTTTGCTTGGCGGATGTCATGGGTCATGATAATGGAGTGAGGTATATGGGGTCTCCATCATGTTCGAAGTCTAGCACAATGTCAAGTTCAAGTTTGAGTTCAAGTTCAAGGGAGACCCCACCTCTAGTTGCTAACACTTCCTTGTTTACAGGAGAGAAGAGAGAGTTGGGCGGGGGGCTCAGCCATCATCTCTCTCCTCCAGGTGAGTCAGGATTGACCAACAGATAGCCATTGACCCACATGGGTGGGACCAATGAGAGATCACGACCCATGGCATGATTGCCAACCATTCAGCTTGCAAATTGTGGCCATTTATTGCCAACTATGTCCTTACTAACCTGTATTTAACCATGTTTTCTGAATATGTAATCAATATATTCATTTCAAACAAGCATAGTGTGTGAGTATTCTTTTAGGACGGCGGAGGGGTTGTACAGTCTGTGTCCACAATTAGGTTTTTGTGTATAAGTACAGTATGTACAGATTCTAGAACAATTTTCTGAGCTTAGCGTTCATTCTAACTGTGTGTGTTTTGTACCCAGTTTCAGCTGGTTGATCTCAGAGCTTGGTAAAATCTACAAGACTGAAGCCTGTTTGCCTTTGCCATCATGCATGCAGCTCTCTTTCCATCCATCTTAGGCATTTGCCCCACTACGCAAGTCATGATGCCTACCTTACAAGGCTTTTTTCTCCCATTTTATTTACTACATCACCCTCCCTTGTAGAAGCAGGAAAGTATCATGTTCTAATGCTTACTGGTTCCTTGCAGAACATGGTGTTTTGTGAATTCTAATATTCTAATTTAATTTAAGTATTCATTTAAGTAGTCATGATGTGTCATAGTATTTATTTAAAACAAGGACCTAAGTTAACAATTGGAAACTTAAAAACAGATGCACCAGATTTTGGGAGGGGTGAGCTGAAATTGATATAAAGTAGGGATTCAAAAATATTTGCAAATGTTCTCATCCTCAACAGGAAGGGTGTCTCAAAATATCACTCCCCCCAACAAAATAACTGTCAAGCTCTGTAAGATTTTTTTCCCACTCCTGTGCAAGACTAAAATATGTCAGATTTTATTTATACTTTTGTTGCTCTCTGTGCAAGAATATTGTGTTTTGCATAAAATACACTCCCCAGATGCAAACAAACAACCCACCCCCTGGTAATTTCATTTAGTGGGAATAAAATGTCATAAAACTTCTGAAATATTTTTTGTTCTCTTGTGACAAAACATAATAAATGAGACTTACCTCTCTAATCCAAACTATGGTATTGGATAGAAGGCTTAAAATTACACCATTTTGTTTTATGTTCAATGGAATCCCTTACCTTCAGTCTACTGAAGAAAAATTAGGTCTTTCTCCGCTATGGGTTTTCATGTTCCTGGGTAATTATTTCAGTCTTCAAAATGGCATGGACAAAAAGTTCAAACATCCAGCTATCCTTAGAGCCCCAGCAAAACTGACCTCAATTTGGCACTTTGTGCCTTTTTAGAAAACTGTGATAAGGATTTTGAGAATCTGATTATAGATAGCCAGTGCTTTTCTCCTAATGTTGCCCTAAAATGTTCATAATATGTGGGTCAGTTTCTGTTGTCCATCTTGTACATTCTTATTCCTTTAAGAGCAGCTTTCACACAAACAGCAATTGTGTTTCTATTTATGACGAATACATGAAATAAAGCCAGACACAAAGCTTAGCTTAAAATAGGGGTCACTTTATTTATTCCATCACCAAATTAATCTTTATTCCTTGGGAGATGAAAACTAGGGGGAAGACCTAATGTGTGAAAAGCTGGAGCTGATGGTCTCAACCAGTCATACCTCCCAGCTTCCCTGGGTGAAACACTTGCGTCCCTGGGGGTTTCCCATCAATTCAGCTACCCCCTGGGCACCATCTGCTGGAAGGCAAAACCCCAGGATGAGGCACCTCAAGGCACATGACTTCTGGTGAGGGCTCAGCCCTTGCCCCAGCCTCAAGGATAGTCTACTCCCCACCCCCAAGTTATGTGACCTGCAAGGGTAGTTTGATAGAGCCATCCTTCACCCAAAAGAGAAGTCAGATGTATACCAAATTAATCCCCATCTCCCCCACAACCTGCCAGTTGACCACCTATTTATGATACTACTCTAAGGTCAATTCTCCACATCCCTTCTAACAGTGTGGGGTGGAAAAACATGGAAAAGGGGAAGAAATTCGTACTTGGCCCATAAGTGACCAGAAGTCTCACACTATGATAGAGGCAGGACGGTTGGTTGAATATAACCAAAGGAGGAGGAGGAAAGTGGCTGCCCTTGTTTAAATAGTCTCTGGTCCTCCCCAAACCTCCTATATCATGGCATGAAAGACCATGACACAATTAAAGGTCTCTATCATGTGAGATCATCAAAGCACCTCCCATCCTGCAACACTACGCTGTGCTGGGAGGGGTGTTCATGTGTCTCAACGTCTTATAAGATCATGCATCTTAGATTATTTTTGCACTTTGGGAGGGTGTTTTGTTTTGTTTTTTCAACAAATTGAGATTTAAATCCTTAATGCCAATACAGAAGAATATTATGCTTTGTAGGCCAAACCCCCCCAAGAGGGGTAGTCTCTTTTTCATCATCTGGTGTAGGCCATTTGCTGAAGCAACCAAAGTGATCCCTATCCTATCAAAACACCTAAAGAAAGAATGAAATGGGACTGGATAATTCATCTTCAACCAGGAACTGCTTTTGAACTAACTTACATATGGTTGCCTGACATAGATAACCACACAAAAAATTGATATACAACCTGATACGAGATAAGTACTAAGTATATCTAAGAGATTCTAAATCTGAAAGCAAAAAAATAGATGTTTGCTTCCATTCCTGGTTTAGCTGTGTTGTGGAGGGACTATTTTTCATCCTTTTCATGGTGGGAAGGAAGAGGTAAATTTCCAGACTGATCATTCAGTCAATTTTCAGTTTAGGAATTGCATTGTAAACATCTATAATGAGATAAACACTTGATACATAATTGCATCAAACAGGCCTCTAATTTGGCCCTTATTCACTAAGAAGACAAAGCCAAAGTTCCACCAGAGTATATTAGAGAAGATGAATCTCTGTTTATCAGCTGAAACGGTTTCTCTTTTACAGATAGGATATTTAGGTGGTGGAGTAGATATTTCTTAAGGTTGATATAATGGACGTACCCACACATAATGATCTAGATCTTCTCCAAGATCCTCAAGTCCACAACTATGTCTCCTTTGAAAGACATTACCTTCTATTTTCTCAAGTTTATAGTGATTTTCTTCACAAAAATATAAAAGAGGGACTGCACCTTTCTGTATTTTAAAAAGTTATTACATAATACTCCATAGAAAAAGAATGATTAAGTCACACACACACACACAGAGTATGGAATTGATTTATTGTTTGCACATCATGTTGCATACTAATATCAATGAACCTTTGATTTATTTCAGTTTCTTGCCTCTGAGTAGGAACCAAGTTATGTTCATTCAGCCATCAAATACCATGTGTATAAATGGACCAATAAAGTTTACTTTTATAGAGTCACTCAAAATTGTGAAAGGGTTGTTTTTGTTTACATTATAAAGACATCTTTAATCATCCATTTGGTAGATAGTTTTACAGTTTAAATAGATAACACAATTTTTGCTTTACTTTGGGGTCATAAACCAGTTTTAGTACTTGGCTATATCGCCCAGGCAGTTGAACATCAGCAGTAGGAATGGAAAGAATATTCAAAAATATTTAAAAGTGGTTGAAAAACATTCACCAAACAAATTGAATGTCACCTTGTTTGTTTTTCCTGTAAACACGTTGTTTAAACAATTCACATAGATATTCTTGTGTTAGTCTTGTCTATGTGGAGTAATCACTGGAAAAGCTGTACTGTAGACACTTGGGGTAGCAAATATTAAGAAGTTACAAATTATTAAGGAAATTCTTCTGGAGCAAATACAATTCCTTCACCAAAATTTATGGCAAACTGGACAGAGAAGCAGTGTGTGGCATGAAGAAATTGACCTTGGGAATTCTTATCTTAAAGGCTGGAGCAGGCTAATGCCCAGACCATTTTGTACTTCTCTGAATGTTAGTTAGTTATAGTTTTTTTGATTAGTCAGTTGACCACATCAAAACAGTTAACATCAAACATTATAAAAGTAAAATAAGATAGATAAAATACAGTATAATATAATATAATAAGTTGATTAATTGAACCAGACAAATGAAATATAACAAAATTCAATGAGATAAAATATATTAGAATTAAAATTAATAAAATTGCAAATTAATGATAATAATAAAATAATTTTCTTAATGAAGTAATACAAAATACAAATAATAATAATAATAATAATAATATGTTGTCATCTTGTAGTTGTATAAAGTGATAAAATACAGACAATAAATTTTTTAAATAAGTTCATCAGCTTTACATGCAACCTCAATGTGTTCAATAAAACAAGTTCTCAGTTGTACAGCTTTAGTTATAAACTTATTCCAGCTAGTGACTACACAAATATTTGTACTCTGGAGAAAGTAATTTAACCATTTATTACAGTCCCATTATGTAGTTCTATCCAGTAATATCTTCAGGTACTGGGCCCTTACTGGAGCATAGAATTGGCAATTGAATAGTACATGTGCAATGTCTTCTATTTCAGGTGCTCCGCAAACACATATTCTCTCAGTGTATGACACTTGATGAAAGTGGCCATACTTGACCATGGATTCAATCTGTTCAAATCTCACTCTGGTTACAGCTATCCTATGGTATTGAGTCAGACCCTTTTCCAAGTATTTTTCTGTTTGATAGGACAATTTAATTTGGGCCAACCATTTCAGCGATTTGATGTTTGCAAGTGTCTCGATGTCCATTTGGGCATTCACATCCAAAACTCTTTGTTTGAATATTGCTGTAACTGAATTGCCAACTGAAAATAGATATTATGTTGAGAAACCAAGTTGGATATTGCATTGAAAAACAAGTTGCTTCTCTGAATGTTGTGATGCAGTCCTCAAAAGGTTAAACTATCTAAACAGATTTAAATATAAGTGTTATGAGAAAAATATTCATTTAAATATATAAAAAATATGAAATGTGCAACTTTAGTGATTTTTTTATTATTATTATTTTAATACTAGTACCACTTGAACAAAAAAGTCAAAAAGTTGATCTTTCAACTACAGGTCAGCTGCCAGACTTACCTGACAGCTGCTTTGAAGGGTCTGGTGGGTCCCCCAGTTATCACCCTCTGCATAGTCGGCTATTCTGGGTGCCGCCATGCTGGGTTTCTTCTTCCTGGCAAGCTTTGCCTGGCTGGGAAGAGGGATCAAAAATTGGCCAATCAGGGAGAGGAAGCCTCTCCCTGATTGGCTGATTCATACTGGCCACAGCCAATCAGAGGCAGGGATGGTCCTGGCCTTCTGATTGGCTGGGAGGGAAGGCCTGTTCCTTCAGGCAGCAGGTCTTCTCTCTAGTCCAGCAGTCAGACTGCAGTGCCAGACCAGGCAGTGGCCCTCTGTGAGCCGAAGACCCATCCCCTTTTTCTTGATTGTGTATTATGCTTCCCTATTGTTTCAATTGTTTTATCTTTATTCTCATGTCACAACTTTCAGGGAGGTTGGTGGTTGGCATGGGTTCTGATCCAAACTCAGGGGTCTCCATCAAATTCAAGTTTAAGGTCAAGTTTAAGTTCTAGGCAAAGTTCAAGTTTGTGGAGACCCCAGGGGAGGGAGTCCAGGATATGCACGCCAATTTTGGGTGTTTTTGTCCTGGTATCCCACCCCTTCCGGAAAGTGTTGGATCGCATGTTCTGGTGGCCCACAGGGGAGGAACAGAGGTGGACAGGTGAATGGTAGGCCTGCAAGGACTTCTTCCCCGTGGAGAGGAGGACTGTCAGCAAGCGGGCCAACAGAGGGCTCATCGACCAGACAGGTGGCTTGGTCAGTGACAAGGATTCGAACCCATGCCTATGTGCCAAACTAAGCAACTGTCATCAAAGAAAGTTGTGGACATTTACTGCCAATATATATATATGTTCATATCATCCTATGTTACAATATATTTCTGAAAGTATCACTGTGTCTGTGTCTTATTGGGGTAAGAGTGAGGGGAGGGGGACCATGTCACACCTCGACATGCAATATGTCAGCAGTAAAACAGTAGGAATTATTCACAGGTTATCATTCTGATAACAGAACTTTGGAATCTCAATATGCCCTCAACACTAAGGATTTTCCCCCTCTCCAAATATTGTCCCCTTTGTCAAAAGTTCAGTTACAATATTAGTATAATACGTTCTGCTCAGAGCATCTCAGAGCCTCCAATGTTTGTTTTTTTAAAATAAATAAATAAATAAATAAATAACATTTTAACTTGCTCTTGAGTCAGCTCCACAGAGAGTTTTCAAGTATTTCTTAGTACATCATTGATCCAATATTTATTATGAACCATCTCCTACTTCAGAGTTCGCTGGTAATTTTATAGAACATCATTTAGAAATACTTTAGAAACAATTTTATACATAAAAAGGACATATATGTGCTGCAAATACTAAATCATCTTCAAATTTAAACCTATCTTAGACAATCCTGTAGCTTCACTAAGAAATTCAACTCCTCAAATGATATAAAAGTCTCTTCTGTCATCTGTGCTCTTGCCATTCTTTACAATCATGGTTAGTGATGATTCTATCAAGATGGTGGCAACAAGTAGACAAATGGATGGCTGTGGCAGTGTGACATATAAGATCTACCTGAGATTAATCATGATATAGTTCACTCATGGTAGTGCTCATAAATTGAGTTATTGTTCCTCAGTTTAGCTGCTCAAACAGTTTTCTTGATAACTTTAAACCACCAACCCCCACCACAACTTTCTATTGACTGTCAGAGGAATTATGACCTATCTGATCCATGGTGTTTGAACATGTGACTCCCCCTTTCTAATATGAGGATACTTGTCTCAAATAGAAAAGATGAATTACATTAAGAAAATGGAAGACAAAGAAGACAAAGAGGGCTAGGAAGACAGTACGTTAGCTTTAGTGTGCAGGCAAAGATGCAGGGAAAGATAGGAAGCCAAAGAATATAGGACATTTTCAGACGATCCTTGCTGTGCAAGAATCGCCTGGGAGAGTTTCATCGGAGCAGCGCAGCAGGGGGTCAATTTCGGATGATGCCGTCCCTGCTGTGAGATCATCTGTCCCTCTTGCACTAAGGCTTGGATCCTGCTGCACTATATTTGGCCAGATTTTATCACGGACAACAAAATGTCCTATGGTATAGTTCCTCATTCATGTGTCTTTTAAACGTCATGTTGTGTGTATAAGTCATCTGAATGGCTGGTATAGTTGCTGATGAGGGATTCTTTTGAGATTCTATATTAATAGCCCACAATGTTTGATTGATGTTCCTTTATGGAAGGCAATTAACAGGAAGTGGTCCCCAGTCCAGATAAACAAAAATGTCCTTAGAAACTCAGCACCCCATGGGCTGTGTGCATTGCAAGGCAAAAACATAACTGTGCAGATTTGTATGTACACATAAGTATGCAGACACACATACTCATAATCTCTCTCTCTCTCTCTCTCTCTCTCTCTCTCTCACACACACACACACACACACATATGAATCCTCTCATGCACACTCCCATTTACACAGATGCACACACAGAGATAGCCTCCTCCTCAAAGCTCATCATTAAGATTGCTGGGAAATAGGGAGAGTCTTTGACCAACACATCCCAGTCCATTGTTCTTGTTGACCACTGAATCCTCACTGAAAATACCACCAAGGGTAAGACCCTCTTTCTCCTTCCATCAATCCTGGTGGGAGTCAATTGGGGAAGGCATGAAGGGATTTCCTCCCTGTCACCCAATAATCCTAATGATTTTTTTCCTTATGATCTTGCATTGTGTTATGATCTCTGTTTAGAAGAGCCATAAACTGTGGCCACAAAAGCTAGGACTGTTTAACAGTCATGTAGAGCCTTGCCAGGTCCATAATTATCTTCCTGCACTGTCACTTCCAGATGGACAGTGAATCCAGGAGGCATTTTGAGCCCTGGTGTCTGTCATGCATAGGGATGGATATTTTTTTTAGTCTTTTTTCGTTTTTTTTTTACTTGAAAAACATGATTTTCAGGATTTTTACTTTGCAAAGTGTTGACACATGTGTTGATTTGCACAGAAAACATTTTCTGCTCAGTACACAACTTTCTCAGCTTAGGAAATATATATATATATATATATATATATATTGCCGAGAAATAATATTTCTCCAGAGAAATATATATATGCTGTTTCCAGTGTAGATGATGCTGTGTTCTGCATAAACCAACCATGTGAAAATTTTGTGCAGAGTAAATTCTGAATTGCTAAGAGGCTTCCTTCAAGAACAAAATTAGTAAAATTACATTCCTACTCATATGCGATATTTGGGTTGAAGTTATTCTAGTGTGTCAACAGTCTGTGTTAGCCTAGCCTTTGTTCTACTGTTCACACAGTGAGTCCATATTTTCATTTTAAGTTGCATCCAAAAACTGCATTCCCCTTTTAGTGCCTTGCAATTTCTCTAAATTTGGTAGATAATTAAAAATGTTTAGCTATATCTTTGTCTACATCTATATCTGACCTGATATAGCAATATGATGGTAATCAAGTAATCTGGGAGAGATCATCCGGAGGCATGGGGTGGGGTGTTACCAGTATGCTGATGACATCCAGATATATTTCTCCATGTCTTGGTCTTCAGCTCTGACTTCAGATGGGGTCTCTTCTCTCAATGACTGTCTTAGGGCAGCAGTGGACTGAATGAGGAAAAACAAATTGAAGCTGAATCCAGACAAAACAGAGGTTATCATGGTAGCAGCCCCGAACCCAGGTATTAGGATACAACCTCCAGTCCTGGATGGAGTTACACTCTCCTCCAGGGACTGTGTTTGCAGTTTGGGGGTGCTCCTGGACCTGTTGCTCCAGATGACAAATCAGGTAAATGCAACGGTCAGGAGTGCCTGTTATCAGCTTTGGCTGATAGGCCAGCTGCGCCCTTTGCTGGAAATCAGGGATCTTGAGACCATTGTACATGCTCTTGTAACCTCCTGTCTTGATTTCTGTATGCACTCTACATGGGGCTACCCTCATGCTTGGTCCGGAAACTTCACCTAGTACAGAATATGGCAGCCAGACTGGTCTTGGGTAGAGACCATATAACACCGATCGTAAGATCACTTCACTGGCTGCCCATTAGTTTCTGGGCCCAGTACAAGGTGTTGATTATCACCTTTAAAGCCCTAAATGGCTTGGGTCCAACTTATCTTCGGGACCGCCTCCTTCCATATAATCCTCCCCATGAACTCAGGTCCTCTGGGAGGAATCTGCTGCAACCTTTAAAAACTAGGCTCTCGTCGACCTCCCAGAGGACCTTTTTGGCTATTGCTCCCAGATTATGGAACGGCCTGCCAGACAAGATCCGTCACATTACTACCTTAAATAGCTTTTAAAAAGCCCTTAAGATGGATCTCTTCTGGCAGGCCTTTCCTGAATAGATACCCGGCCATCAGAAGAAGAAAAAATCTTATCAGTCCGATCTATATTCCAGTTATTTTATTGTGAGTGTGTGTGTTTTAGTATTTATTAAGTATTTCTAAACGTTTAATTATTTAATTGTATTTTAAGGGAGGGTGGTATGGAGGGTTTTATATGTATATTTTAAATGTTGTAAGCTGCCCCGATTGCATTTTGTAGAGGGGTGGGATATAAATAATAATAATAATAATAATAATAATAATAATAATAATAATTTCACTGCAGTTATCATATGGAAAATATAACACAGTAAACTGAGAATTGGGGCTATTTTTGATTTGTGTTTACTTGACATAACTGGTGTCATAACATATAGCTTCTGCAGATTGAACATAGACAGATAGAAACTCTCTCTCTTTCTCTCTCTCTCTTTCTCTCTCTCTCTCTCTCACACACACACACACCTCTTGACAAAAAGTAAGCACTGAATATGAGGGAGTTATTCTCTTTGTGCAGAAAAGATGTTCTTTTTTAAAAAATCTGGTTTTAGGCTTGGATATGAGACAGAAACAGCTTTGGTTGCCTTGGTGGAAGACCTATGCAGGGAACTGGATAGAGGAAGGATGTCCCTGTTGGTTCTGCTGAACTTCTCAGCAGGTTTAAGTACTCATTGGCCATGGTATCCTTCTGAGTCACATCTCTGGATGGGGCTTGGAGGTACTG
This sequence comes from Gambelia wislizenii, assembly GCA_030847615.1. NCBI lineage: Eukaryota > Metazoa > Chordata > Lepidosauria > Squamata > Crotaphytidae > Gambelia > Gambelia wislizenii. The sequence continues at coordinate 187,179,799 of JAUMIR010000003.1, read as the reverse complement.
TTCTACAGCAATTCCACTCTTTCCTGGAGGGGCAGTCTCAGAGGATCGTGCTGGGAGATTCTGGCCTGTGAAGTCCCTCTGGCCAGGGCCAGTTTAAGGGCCCCTCAGCACCCATATCTGTGGGGGGGGGGCTGTCATGCTGGGGGCCCCATCTTGACTTTGTCCTCACACAGGGCTGGGGGGCTTTCTTTCTCATGGTGCCAGGAAACAGGAATAAGCCAAGGGAACTGCAGCCTTGGAGATAGGGAATGTGAGATGAAGCAACAGCACCTCTATCCACCAGGGGTCACCTTTCAGAATGCTGAGGAGCTGCTGGAGTTGCCGCTGGTGCTGTGGACTCAGCTCACTTTTCCACTCTTCAAGGATGCATTTCCTTGGGATTTTTCTTGGGGGGATCAGTCCTCCTTGGTTGGCAATGGGGGGAGGGAGGGAGAGGTAAGGTGGGATTTCCTGCCCCCTCCCTCCCCCCTGATGGCTCCATTAGCACCAGGGGCAATGACAATGGTGGGAGGAGGGAGGAGGAATAAGGAGGGCTGTCCTGCCCCCTCCCTTCCCCTGGGAGAGCTCCATTCATGGCGAGGGTGATGATGATGGTGATAGGAAGGGAGGGGGAAGGAGGGGTCTTCTGCCTTCTCCCAGGAGAACTCCATTAGCTTTGTGGGGCATAGTGATGCTGATAGGAAGGGAAGGGGAAGGAGGGATCCCAGGAGACACCTTGTCCTCCTCCTCCTCTTCCTCCCCCCTCAGGCTCTGGAGGCTGCCATAGGAAAAGGTATTGTAGAAAGGAAAAAGGTTGATCCAGATTAAAGAGCCTTGCTCTGGGTTAAGGGTGCTCTCTTTCCTTCCAGACCCTTTGTTTTGCCCTGGGGCAAGCAAGGGTGGTGTCTGGTTAAAGTAGAGCCATTTGAGGTCAAGGCTCCTTGGGAAAAAAGGGAGGAGGAGGGTTAGAAGTGAAAGTGGAGGGTTTACTCTGGAGTAAAGAGCTCCTGGGGAATTAGGGCCTGTGCAGGAAAAGCCAAGGTTATGGCGACCCCTGTTTTTGTAGCCTCACCCATTTGACTCAATACATTTTGGACAGAAAGACAAAAAGAAAAAAGAAAAGAAAAGAAAAGAGAGAGTTTGCCTTGAATTGTAGTCACTTTGCCCAGAGGTTGATCCAGATGAATTAGTGATAATCTGGCCCTGCTATTAAACTGGCTTCAAATTGTGGATGACCAAGAGGGAAGGGAGTCGCAGCGCTGCTTTTGGGATCATGTTGGCAACCCAGTTGGACTCTGCTTTTTACTTTCTTTTCCTCTTGGGCCATACCCTCCAAGCATTGAACACATGAAAAGCTGGACACATCATGTGGCCAAGCAACCTCAGAGTGTGATCAAGATGGCTTGAGTTATTAATCAGGAGGGACACCCAAGCTAGGAGAGGCTGCAGCAGTTTGCTTTTGTCTGAGCCAACTGGGAAGGGACAGACTCTGCCTCCTCCTCTCCATCCTTTAATTAATGGAGTGGAAATTCCTTTTGCACTTTGAACTCAAGTTTTCAGTGACTGAAGTAAGTTTTGAGGACAAAAGGGGGAAGTAAAAGGAAGACAGAGAAACTGGGACATTTGAAAAGGGGATGAAAAAGCAAGATCTCAGAGGATTAATTGGGACTGACCCTGACAAATGGGGGAAGTTGAAAGGTATGTCAGACTTTTTGCACCCTTCTGTCTTGGAAGCCACCAAGGTTGCAAGCTGTGCTGATAAAAATTCCCAGAGTCTGATGTTGCAGGTGCAGAGTCAGAGGCCCGAATCCTGACCCTTGGGGGGGGGTGTTGTGTTTACCAGGGAGGAACTCGGTTTCTGAGAAGGCATCCTACATTCTCAGAAAAGTGCCGGCACAGATCTATAAACTGACTACACAAAGGGAATAAATCCTTTGGGGGGGATCTATGCTTGCCAGTAAGGTCAGGGTAGGTGAGGGAAATGCATTGAACAGCTCTAGGCTGGTGATGGGGTGGAGGGGTAGTTAATGCTGGAACACGGTGTTTATCCCTGGGTCAAACACTGCTGAGCCACTTCTTTTGCCCCCATGATGAAAGATGTATCAATAAAAGGAAGCCATTGAGTTTCTGGACAATTTAAAAGGAGCAGTTTTTTTTCTTTTCTTTTGAAGGGGAAGATGGAGATGGTGGGAGAAGTCTTTTTAACAGGTTCATGAAAGTTGATTTGTGGTGTGTGTGCAGGGATTCAGCTTGGGGGCAGTGAGACCACAACCAAATTTGTTTAATAGAAATGATATACTTTAAATATTAGGAGAGTTTTGCATTAGAGTGTTTTGTAATATGTTTGTATTCTGTTTGACTGAGAAAATCTACACCAATATTACATTAGTGCCTATAATACATTTTTTAAACAAAATTATTGGTGACAAGTGATGTAATAATCTGAACATCCTGTACTGTACTGTGAATAGTTTAGGTTATATTGACCTGAGATAAATATATGGAGCCCCCAAATAAAGCATTGCAACCTCCACAATTCCTTAAACCAACCTGCCTCTTGCCTGTGGGGTCCCTCTGGCCTGTGGAGTCCCTCAGGGTTCAGTCTTAAACCCTATGCTATTCAACATCTGCATGAAACCACTGGGAGAGGCTGTCTGGAGTTTGGGGGGCATGTGTCACCTATATGCTGATGATACCCAGCTCTATTACTCCTTTCCACCTAATTCCAAAGGAGCTGTTCATGTGCTAAACTGGTGCCTGGCAGCTGTGATAGACTGGATGGGAAAAACAAATTGAAGATTAATCCAGGCAAGACAGAGGTGGTCAGTTGAAAGACAGACTTGGGAATAGGGATTCAACCCGTGTTAATAAGTAATATAAATAAAATAAAAAATAAATAAATGCAGGTTCCAGTAGTGACCAGTTAAAGCCAGTTCACCAAATGTGCCTCTTCCTGAAGATGTTGGGTCTGGCCTTGGAGCTACATGTCTTGGTTAGATCCCGTCTAGACTACTGTAATGTGTTGTTCTATGTGGGGCTGCCTTTGAGAAGCACTCAGAAACTTCAGTTGGCCCAAACAGCTGCAGCCAGTTTGTTAACTCCCTTGTTGCAACAGCTCCATTGGTTGCTGGTCCATTTCTTGGCACAATTCAAGGTGCTGGTTTTGACCTCTAAAGCACTCTATGGTTTGGGTCTAGGTTATTTGAAGGACCATAACTCCCTGTATGAGCCCATTAGAGCTTTGAGATCAAAACATGCTTCCTTAAAGCAGTGTTTGTACACCAGACTTGCAAATGCTAGATAAAAGCAAAGATCTATCAAATACAGTAGCTTGTTGGTTTTATCAGAAATCAAGTACAGTGAAAATTATTACTGTGCTGAAAACAACTTCCCCTTCCCCCCTCCTCCTAGCAATTTTGTTTCAATTTAATTTAATTTAATGTAAAAGCAATTGCCTGAGGGGGGAATAAAAAGATAAGAACCTTTCAGTGAAATTCTCATGATTTTGGGATTCTGCACTTAACCTTAGTTAAGGCAGTTGAGGACATTCTAGTTAATGTCCTCAGAATAGTCTTTCTAGAAAATGCCAAGTGGCAGTGGGGGGGGTGGGTTGAACCTAGGCTTCTCAGACACCAAGGCTTGGCACTGATCCTCTTGTCTTAACATGTCCCCTCCCCGAAGGACAGAAAAAGGATTGAATGTCATGTTGGTGAGAGTATCATCTATTTTTTAAAATGTGCTGCTGCTGCTGCTGCTGCTAACTGGATTGGACATAGTTCCTCTCTGATGTCTGCTACAAGATAGCCTACTAAGTTATTAGTTGCTTGCATGTCATATCAGTCCTAAGAACATAAATTTTCCAGGGGATCCAGTTTCACAGTCTTGTGTCCTGTGCCATTCCTCTTCCTGAATCCTTTGCTGTTGCAGGGCTCAGCAGGAGAGTGGGAGAAAAAGTCTCCTCCTGTCTGGTCAGTAAAGAGGAGGGGGTAGTGAAGGTACATGTGTGTTTGGTGTTGGGTAGAAATGCTTAAGGTCAGGGAAGGGAGTACAGGAACATTGTTGGAGGTATGAGTCTAAAATTAAAAATGTATTTTAAAAAATCCAGGGATCTAGCCCTTTTAAAAATAAAAATATCTTCTTTATAAGTAAAACACACTTTTCTTTCAAAGCAAGCAGAGTAAAAAGGCATCAGAATGCAGACACAGCTCAATTAACATTTAAATGTGTGGTCTGATCACCCAATCAATTAGACTCATTAAAACAACAAAGAAGTCAGTTTAAAAAGCATATCAAAAGTTTACTGAAGGTATATCAATCTTAATATATATATTAAAACAAACTTAAAAGGTTCCTAACTAACTAAGAGGATTTAGGGTAGGAAAAGACTCACCCAGCCTTTAAGCAGTGTGGGCTACATGCTACATGGTGACTCAAAGACACTCCTAAGAGAGCAAATAAGGCAAATATAGCTCCATACAGCCACTTAAAAGGAACTTAGACAAAGTGTCATATAATATTTAAATTAGGTCATATGATGAATGACCCATTGCTCCAGTTGGCTGAAATTGCCTAGTTAAGAAAAGGGGGAGTGGAAGAACTGATGCATGCAGGGAAAATTCCTAAACTGAACTTAACATGGGATACACAAGATTGCATTGCATTACAATAATGATTTCCCCACATACTACAAAGATCAACAGTGGCAAGAATCACTCAGTATGGATGTTGCTTGTGGTTGCTGTTTTTTGAGGAGATGGATAAATTCAACTGTGAAAAATGAGGTAGAGATGGAAAGATGTAAAGAGGGAGGCTGGGTGCTAGAGAACTGGTCTGGAGATGAGAGCATAAAAAATAATAATAAAGTAAAGTAGAAGCATCCAGTAGAAGTAGTAGAAGAAAACTTTGGAAACAATAGTGATTGGGAATCTTATGAAAAAGCTAGGGATGTAATTCTTTCTTAATTTCATTCTTGAAGGAAACAATGAGTAATCTGAACAATTTTCTTCTCAGCATAAGAACATTTTCAAAAATTATGAAGTTTTTGAAGACTGCAGTTTGGAACTTATTCTGTGCAAAAAAAAATATACATTGATGTTTTGTTCAGAAAATTGTATTTTCTGTGCAGGAAATAGGATTTTTTACACAGAAAATGCTGTTTCCTATGCCAAAAAGTGTAAAATTTGCACTAAATAAGTCCTAGCCTGTGAAGGTTCTTATCAGTCTAGGATTTTCTTTATCAAGGTTTCTTGACACTACTTAAATAGGTTTTCGACCATACTTTGAACATTTTCAATGTTTAAGAGAGGGAAATATAGTTGGGGGATTTTTTTTTTACTTGTTGTGATGAAAGGAACAAAAGTTATACATAGTTTCCTTTGTGAGGTTATATCTCTGATCATCCCAAACCCCTAACTGTTAACTTATACTTCAGGAGATTTTTCTTCTGAGTATATGCATATATGTAAAACAGAGTTCTGAAAGGACTGTCTCTTGGTGTGGGAAAACAACAGCAACATCTTTCTTTGCCTGGCTTAGAATTTGTTAGACTCTCTGATTGTTTCCTACTACTATTTTTGCTTGAATAGTATACTTTTGGCAATGTGTATGATGTTTAATGTATCATGCTTAATGACATCACTGTGGACCTTCCTCTGAATCCTTAACAGAGACCATCCCTACTTTTAAGATTTTGACCTTGAAATCTCAGGTTCTGGAATGCCTGAACTTTCAAGTTTACTTAAGCCTATCCTGCTTTGTTTGAATAGAATAGGATTGAATGTATTTTATTGTTTCATTTCCCCATTCACTGGGTACAGAATGCTGATTTTCTCTTTGCTTAGTTGTTTTATGCTTTACAGGGACAATAATTTAACAAAAAAAAAATTGGCATAGAGGGATGATAACATCTGTAGTTTTTCTGGGTTTTTTTAATGTGATTTATCAGTCCAGAAGGGAGCAATAGTTAGTGCAAGCTTTTAAAGTAGCATCAATTCTGCAGGCAAAATAGCATATTGTGATAATGCCAACCTCTGCTACTATCCAGTTAACCATGTTGCATCCAGTTAATAAAGGGTTAACAAATGAACACAGTTGCATACACTCATGAAAGAAATCCTTCATCACTCAAACTCTTAAGGGGGTCAGAGGAAATCTTGAACCTTTGAAGCCCAATGACATTCAAAAAGCAAGACTCCTGTCATGCCTCATCCCCAGGACATCATAGACTCAACTGTACCTACCACAGCTGAATGAAGATGAGAAAGGGAGGGCTTATGATGCTCAGATCACTTAAACAAGAAACACTCATATTTTTAAAGTAGTTTCATAGGTTTTTGAATAAAAAAGAAGTAATTTCTTTTGGAATAAAAAAAGTAATTTCAATTAAAAAAATAATGTGTATTTGAAATACCCTATTCTTTCAATAAAAATAATGGGAAAACATAAACAAGAAACACTCATTAATCAGGCAAAAGCTGTGGGAGGCTTCCAGACCGTAACTTTTCTGGGATCTCCATCAGGAAGTTGTTGCTGACAACCAACCATTCTGGAAGAAGCAACACCTTTGTCTCTTGACTCCTTTCTCTCCATGAGGAGAGATGGGTAAGAAATTATGATGATGATGATGACGATGATGATGATGATGATGATGTTTCCAAAGACCCTTGCTCACTGCTTTCTCGATGGACCATGCTACGTGACACCCCCTTGGATTGAGGTCTTGGATTTATTGCTATATCCTACTGCCCTTGACTGCCTGGATTCTGACAACACTGTATGCTTCGTTGGTAAGCAACTGGGTATACAACTGAGGCTGCTACTACTGTAACTTGCTTGGTATTTGCCCTTGGCTGGCCTCCAAGACAGGACAGCTTCAGGACTGTTGGAGGAAGATGTTTTACTACCTTTGTCTTGCTCTAAGGAAGGACTGGCGAAGGGCTGGGGAACTCTGCTTACACATTTGTGAGTTGAATATGGACATTAAGCAATGGTCACAAAAGTACAACCATATATGCATGAAAATGTTGTGGTGGTTGTGTGTCTTCAACATACATGAGTGTAAAACACCAATAGGATGCCAATTCTCTCTCATTCTCTTTCTTAGGATTTTTTCGGACAATGTAAAAATAACGCTAGCAGCGTCGCCAGGTTGCGACACTGCAGCACAAGAGGGCGTCAGTTTCGTACGACGCTCCTTCCCAGCGGTACTGTTGCAGTACTGCTGGGACATTTGACCGTGCTATTTTTGCTTCTACCATCATATTTTACTCACGATTGTCGTACAAAACTGACGCCCTCTAGCGCTGCAGCGTCGTGTTATTTTTACATTGTCCGAAAAAGTCCTTACTCTCTATCTCTTTTCATCTCCTCACCTGATGCAGTAGCATCCCATTTTATTATTTTCCATGGCACCACTCTTGATTTTGCTCCATGACAGAGCATGTCTGAAAACTGTTTAAAAATTTTTGACATATAAGAATTCCTAGAAATGTGTTTTCTCTCCATGTATTCACAAATCTTCTTCTTAACCATGTGCATTTTTCTTGTCTTCGGTGGCAGAGATGTAATGAAAATTTAATCACTCAAAAGTGCACTTTATTTTGACTTTTTAAAAATAAAGAGAATGAAAAAGCTGGTAGGAGCTGGATGGTCCTGACCTTCTGTATCATGTCATGTTGCTTTAAATCACTTGCCATTTTTATTTAGAAAAATATAAAGTGACACTTGGAAACAGGATGCATGAAAAAAAAAACTTTTCAGTATTCAAGATATCATGCTGTAATTGTGAAAGACACACTATCTGAGGGGAAAAAACCTGAGCTGTTTTAGCACTCTTTCCAAATATCTATAAATAATACATTAATAAAATATTGTAGAAGACAGAGTGCTCCTAGCAACAAGAGAAGTTTTGAGTTCTTCTCATCTTTAGTTACACTGCTAAGTAAAGTACTAAGACTGAAGAATTTTATCTGTCCTTTTCATTGCCTTTAGTCAGCTCCCCCCCTCCCATAAGCTCCCCATTTTGACACTTTAAAGTATATTATGAAATTGTTTAACAAGCATTCTTCCCAGCAATGACTACAGTCTTCAGGGAAATTTTATGCAATCATCTCAAATATGCTAAAGCAAGAAATTATGGGTGGTTTTTATTCAAGGTCTTTCAAACCCCTCCAACAAAACTGGCCTTCTGTTAGAAAGAGTGCAACAATTGCCTCTGGTAGCTGATTTGGAGTGTCATGAAAGGACTACAAATGGTATTTTTTTTTAATTTTTTTTTAAACTTCCACATAAGCAAGTATGTGCTTTGGTGGTAAAGGATGTACTTTGCAGATTTTATGCTCCATACGCTAGAATTGTGTAACTCTGGATACTGTGCACCATAATAGGATAGCAAGGCAGTGTTGTCAGTAGGGTTGGTGTCACCCAGATGTGAGTACCCAGCTTGTGCAGGCAATTAGCTAATACACATTGGAAACTGCTTAATGCAGTGTAGATGTGTAAAATTGCTATTGTTTAACAATTTGTAAGCCACTCTGATATCCTTTGTGGCTGAAGAGCAGAGTATAAATACCAAATTAAATTAAATTAAATTAAATTAAACTCGTGGTGTTACCCCCAGCGTAACTATGCTAAAATGTATGACTGAATAACAAGAATTGCTGCCACAAGACTGGGTTTTTTATTATACTGCAGGATCAGCAAGATAGATAGGTTTAGGGCATGGCATGTTTTGCTACCTGTGATGAAGCAGCAAATGGCACCAAACCGCCCTCCCCTTATATGTCAAGGTAGACAGTATCTAAAGCTGGGCAAGTTATTTAGGCAGGTGAGACAGTAAATCCCTTAAGCATCTCTCCTTCATCCCTGAATATAACATAACAAATTAAATAACTATAAATTTGCTTTACTTCCATGACAGCCAAAATATGCTGGCTGAAGCAGCTACCTCCTCTGTCTAATGACAGGGCCAGCACTTGTTTAAGTTGTGTCAAGGGGGTCTTGGCTCTTAGTGGACTGGACTGGTTTGCAAATACTATGTACAAGGGCAGCTAGAAATGTTGACTTATCAGACTTACAACCTACAAAAGCAAATCTGGGTAGGTTGTCAGACTGCACCAATCTGCCCAGTGGGGTATGAATCTATAGGTACAGGTTGGGGGAAATGATTTTATACTACAACTAGCAGGAAGGATTCTGGGGGTTGTAGTCCAAAAATAACATTTCCAATCTCTGTTTATCTCAAAATGTGGAAGCTATTCTTCCTCTTTCTCCAGAATGCTGTGCAGTCACCCCTTTGCTGATAAACCTCAATCCTGCATCTCTAATATCATGCTGATCACCTCCACTTTCCTAAGAGAAACATGCAGTACTCAACTGCAGCCAAAAGAGACACCTGGTCAAATCCCAAAGCTGTGAGAAATGCTGGACAGCCACCAATTCCTGCTGGAGCCACCATAGCGATTTCACACACTGTACTTCCAGGTACACAACTCAGATATTTTAAGCACCCACCCAGCCAGGCAGAATTTCGGGAAGTTGTTCTTTCTTTTGTAGGATTCCTAGAATCTCCCTGCCAGCACTTCCACTGGCTAAACAGGCTAGGAAATTATGATCATACATATAGTAGTAAAGCTGGGTTGTTGTTGTTGTTGTTGTTGTTTTGCCTCCACCAAACATGAGAAATGAGGTGTATGTTTCTTAATATATATCAATAATAATAATAATAATAATAATCATTATTATTATTTCTATCCCGCACCTCTGCAATGCAATTGGGGTGGCTTGCATCATAAAAATCCCATAATTACTGTGTGCCTGTCTACACAGAAGGCCAGAGTGTCCCCAGGAAAGAGGTCTGTGCACACTGAGGTGTGGTTTATACCCAAAAACATGCCCTGAGGTGATGGGATTTTGAGTGAAAACAATACATCACAGGTCAGTTTCCTGACTGAACAATGGATCTCCAGAGATATCAAGTCCTTTCCGATGGTTAGGTTACTTTGAAACTGAAAGCAGTGACTACCATTTTCAATTACTAGGTGTGGGAATCAGGAAAGGTGTTGCTTACAGACTAAGGATGTCCCAACTGTCATTGATGGGATTTATTATCTACCATCAGGTGTGCTCAGAAATCATTTCCTTACATCTGACTTGACCTTTGTGTTGCCTTGAGATTTGGAATTTCCCATGGCCTCTCCTTAAAGCTATGCATGACTTGGATTTTTCCAGCCAGAGTGTCTTTTTGGGATCTTTCAGAGGTCCCTGATCTACTGCACCTTTCGTGGAAGGCCACATTAAGGCCAAATTACTAAATATCACCAATTATTAGGGTGCATGGGGAACCAGGTTTGGTTTCAGGAAACACTACATAATATTCAGGAAACACTACATAATATGACAATGTAGCTGTCCCATAAAGGTTTGAGCCACATTATATTTGTCAATATCAGACATCCCAATATATTAAATACATAATACTTTGGTTATTTTTTAAAAAAAATATTAATTTTTTAAAACAAATATAAATTACAAAGATTAGAAACAAAGAAAAGAAAGAAAAACTGAAATTCCATAAATTAAAATAAATAAATAAAAGAATACAAAGTTAAAGAAAAGAAAGAAAAAGAGAAAGAAAGAAAGAAAGAAAGAAGAAAGAAAGAAAGAAAAGAAAGTGACCTTATTTTCATCTCAGTGGATATATATACATATAGTTATTCATACTATCCAAAATTACCACATAATTCTTATTCTTTCTAATCTTCAAAACAAACAAACAAAAAAAATACAAGGTCATTTTCTATTTTTCTGCAAAAAGTCTATCAGGATTCTCCAGTCTTTAAGAAATGTCACTATTGAACATTCTCTGATAAAACAAGAGAGTTCATCCATTTCTGCTATAGTGTTAAATAGATATCACTTAGCTGACTCTCTATGTTCAGAAAACAAAGCACTGCAGAAAAAAGCTTAAATTATTCAGTATCCCAATACAGATTTTTCAGTGGCACATGGTAGCTTCCATGGAAGTGGTGTGATGAATTTGCACCATGTTTTAGTCCAAAGTAGCAAGGATCTATTGAAGAAGATGAATCTTATTTACAAAACAGATCTTGGATAGTTCCTTATATACTAAAATCCAAAATGGATTCACCACCCCACTGACATGGGAGCCACCAGCCACCACAACAGATGAGGCTTACTTGTGAAAGTTTGGTGTGTGTGTGTGTTTAAATCAAGAATAAGTTCAGTTCCATGCTGTGCATTTATTGTGTACGTCTGATTGTTCATCTTCCAACAAATGTTGGACTAATATGACCACCCCTTCAATTTATCACCACAGGGAAAAGATGTTTTTATCACAACAGCTATATCTGGTAAAAATGTTGTTTTCACTATCTCTTATAACAAGATAGATAATGATTATTTGGATTTTTTAAAACAATCTATATGTGTTTTTGCCTTCTGTGTTTTATAGTATATACACAGCTTTGGGCAGAAGCTTTAAGAGCCTCCCATGAATCTAAAGCTTGTGTCTAAAGAGACAAGATACAAAGGTAATGCCATATGATTGAAATAAGTATAAAATTTCCACTCATACCTAATTTTAACAGTACAATTCCTCATTTTCTTGATGACCCTTCTCATGGCACCACTCCAAGTTCCTTATTCCCCATATTCTTTAATGGAATAAATTGCCTTTGAATAATAGGTCTGAAGTTCTGCTGGAAAGGATAGTATTTCATACAACCCAAATAACCTGTAAAGAAGGAAGGAAGGAAGGAAGGAAGGAAGGAAGGAAGGAAGGAAGGAAGGAAGGAGGTTTTGGGAAAGACCTTCCTCTGCCTGAGAAAATCACTTTCAGTGACAGTATAAAGTATTGGACTTAGAAGTATGCACAGTAGGCCTGTGGCTTTGTAAACATGCCATTCTTCATCAGAATGATTTCCAGGGCACTTCATAATAAAGTACAAATAATTATCACTTTCCAGAAGAGTGTGTTCTGTAATTGAGGTGCTACCACCAAAAAGGCTCTCTCTGTCTCTCTCTCTCTCTGATCTTCACTTGCCTTACCTCTGATTTCAGGGTCACATCATGGAAATTACTCTCAGCACACATATATCAGAGGATGGAAAATATGTGTTCTCATCAAAAGAGAGATCGTGGTAGTAATAAATTAAACTCATCAAACTTTTGAACAGAACTTTTGACTACAACTTAAAGAACTGAGCTGTTTGCGTCATTTGAAACCATGAAGCATATACTTCTAGGGGAGGTGGATTTGAAGGGGGAAATTTTAGTTGGCACAGATTTTCATTAACACTAATTTTTTATGCATTTCAAACATTTGGAATGTTGCTGCTAAGATTTAGGGCTTGCCACCTACATGCTTTCAGTATCTGTTGAGCATTGCTTTTTTTACACAGTGTTATAAGAAGTATTAGAAGAAATACAGATAATAAGTTTAAAAGTTTAGATGTGTCATTTATAATTACAAGCTTGTATCTAATCTTGCTAGGATTATATATATACCTTTCTAGAAGTGATAATTCCCAGCTAGCAACACTGCAAGAAATACCATCATTTGCCTCACTTTACAAAAAATAAAATAAAATAAAATAGAATAAAGACTCTGAGGCAGAAATGAATTTAGTATATATTTGCTAACAAATATACTACAAACAATCTAATGGAACTAGTAGAATTCCCATTCAAGATCAGGGCCGTGTCTAGGGGAAGAGAGTTTAAGTCCTTTACCCCACTTCCAGATACTCTTTGCCTTGGGGTGGAAGCACTCATTGGTGCCAAAGGAAACTTCCTTGCAGGGCAAATAGCAACCTGGGGGAGAGTTGTTGATCCAAACGAGAATTATAACAGAAAGAAAACGTTAAACTTCCCCCTTATTGTGGTGCCATTCTATTCTACATTGGTGCTCTGTGGCTACTAGTGGCTCTTTGTGTGAATTATTCCACATTTTAGCTCTTAGGAGATTTTCACACGCGTAAAGTATTCCCAATGCAGATCGGGACAGACTTGTTTCTGTCCTGGAAGCAGCGCCACGTTTCGCACGCCCATTTCCCTCTCCCGATCTCCCGTCATCATCATCCCAATACCTTCCGCGATTTTTTATTAAAGAGGGTTTGTCCTTAATAAAAAATTGCAGAACGTATTGGGAGGGAAATGGAATGAGCACAGAGTGGTGATGACGGGAGATTGGGAGAGGGAAGTGGGCATGCGAAACGCGGCGCTGCTTCTGGGACAGAAACAATTCTGTCCTGATCTGCATTGGGAATACTTTACGCATGTGAAAATCGCCTTAGTCATTAAAACTATAGAAAGTACAGTTCAGAAACAGTATAACAGAGAAAAGCTCTTTTTCAAAACATTTCTTACAAGAGCTATCCCAAAACTACATTAAATATTTTAATTACATATTTTAGTAGTTCCTTCTAGTTTAGCATTTCAGTACTCAGGTAGCAAGTCTAATGCCACTCAAATTGCAAGAGCTTTGTTCTTATTGTACATATATTGGGTCAGAGATTTTCTAGGGAATGCAGAAGTATTTCTTACATCTTTAAAATTAACAATTATAGAAGCAAAACAAATGTTAAATAATGCTAAATAGTTATTATAAAATCATAATTCATCTGTTTTACACAGAAAGTTTTAGTGGAAAACAAGAGAACATGACTTTTTCATCAGGGATGTTTTAAAAATAAAGTTCCCTCAATGTTGTTTTGACAAAATAGGCAACCAGTCATCAATATTTCATTTTGTCTCTATTACATTATGTATATCCTTCATTTTGAACAGACAGTTAAAATTCTCTTTACTCTTATATCATCTGTTAACCAGCTTCAGAATTCACACAGCTCCAAAATTTTTACCTCCCCTCACTAAAAACATAACTTCACTTTTCTGGCACTCCCCCATCCCCCATCGTTTAAGTGTAAGTCATGTCCATGTTTCTTATGACCCATCACACTGAACAAAGTCCATTAGATGTATATGAGTTGACCCACTAGAAGCTTGAAAATAGTCCTGTCATGACTACAAAAAGTGTATGTCAAGCAAGTCACAGGCAATGTATCCTGGGTTTTTATGTGGTAGGTTGGCTTGGTGAGTAACGAGTTGTGCAAACTTCATCTTAGCATTTTTATTTCAAATGAATGCACAGGAATATATTTTAAAATATATAACATACACAAGCAGTTAAATAGATATACATGTCCTGTTGTGACAGAATATAAACACTCATATACAGAATCCCTGCCTTTCCCCCCACTTCTGCAAATGGTGAGGAGTCTCAGGACTTTATCAGACTAGTGCCTAAAAACACTGTAATTCCACTGTTGAGGAAAGTAGAAACATAGGAGTTTATGAGATGAGGCAAAAATCATGGTGTTACATTATGTTAGCATCAATGGGCGCAGCTATCAAATGATGTTGTCATCCTCGTGTGACTACTCCATGCCTCAGCTGTGAATAAGGCGATCTTTTTAATTGATGGGATAAACCATCAATAGATTGTCAATATTGCTTTTCTCGTGGTATTGAGAGTGTGCAAAACCACATCCCATTCTAATCATGAGATTGTAGCATGAATGGGTGGTCCTCAGCGAGAAAACATTGAGGTGCGAACGCAACAACAAACCACAGGACACTCTTTTTATGAACTGTCCTCTCTTGTTTCAATATTTTTAGGTTTGTTTCAGTGCTTGTGTGTTCATTTACTTTGTCAATGATGGTGTTTTTGGTGTTTTTAAGCATGCTCATGTCTTCTTGCCAGAACCACCAAAATCTCGCCCATGCCAAACTGCGGAAGTAAACTCCTGAGCTTAAAACGCTAGTGGTCATTGTGTGATAATATTTCATGAGATTACTACAACATGCAATAGTAACTGTAATAATGCCTTCAATGTTCCTGCTTTCTTCATTTGCAGAATTACAGAGCTTTACACATTAGTCTGATAATGTCCATAGTGGCATGATTACAGTAATTATTTCATGTCACAGTAATTGTGTGATACTATGCTGTAATTGCACAATACTGCCACCATGGAATCATCACATGACCACTACTAGCAGTTGAAAAACGGGATTTTACTTCCATGATTTTGTATGGGTGAGATTTTGGCTGTTCTAGTGAGAAGACACAACTTTGTTAAAACACACCAAAAACACATAAATAATGAAAGAAATTAACAAATAAACATTTAAAAATATAAAAATATACCCCCAAAAGGTGACAGTTCCTTAAATGAGTATTCTGTGCACCCAGTGTTCTCATGGGAAAGGGGAGGGGGGAAAGGACCACTCATTCATGCTGTAATTGTGCGATTATAGTGGAATGTGATTTTGCACATTCATCAACATCATGAAAAGAGTGACATTGAGGGCTATTCATGGATTTTCCCATCAATGAGAAGTGACGAGCAATTAGCAGGTGGAGCACACATTGACCATAGGAGGAGAATGACATTGTGTGATAAAAGGAACCCATTTGCCCTACTGTCACACTGTAATTCTGTGAGTACAGACCCATCTGATAATGTCCTCAGTGGTATAGTGTTTACATGAAAATTTATTTCCTTGGGAAAAATGTTATTGGGGACTTTAATCAACAATAATTATATAATGATCATAACCAGCATTAAAAAAGACAAATTTTACTATAAGCTACAAAAGACAAGATGGCATAAAACATAATGAACACATAAATTCAAGAAGAAGAAGAAGAAGAAGAAGATGGTGATGATGATAATGAAGAAAAAGAAGATAAAAAAATGGTTACAATACTCTACATATGTCCAAGGTTTGTGCTTAATCTCCAGCTCCATGTGTCTCATATAGCTATCTGAATAGCTATAACACTGAGGGGCTGTGACGTTTTGTAATATTGGACTTCATTGACCAAATGATCAGATACGGAAGTGCAGTGAAATCTTCAATGTCATATGAGGCATTTTAGTCCCCTGGAGATACCTTTGTTACACAATTCACATAAAAGGAGGTTTGTCGGACTTGGCCAATGGGCCATTTGCAGCCCGCCCAGAGCACCATACTAAAGTGGCAATCCCCGCGTCCATGTGGTGGCTGGCATGGGGAACACCATGATGGAATGGTGGCCCCCACTGGAATGGGTTTTTATAGTGACTGTAAGAGTGAGCATTGCATATCTGAACATGAAGACACAGTACTTACCTGTTGAAAACTGCTCAGAATCTGTAGTAAATGTTTTCCCATAGCATTTTTAAAGAATAAGAATAATTCAGAAGTAGCCCCTGCAAATGCCTGTGTTTGCACATGGGCCTAAAATCTCTGGCTCCACAGTTGGCTGCCTTCCACTCGCATATTGCCCTTTGGTTCCCATTTCAATTCCTCTTTGGATTTGGGTCCTGGCCCTATATGTGACCTTTGTGTTGATAAGTCTGTTTAAAAGTGATTTCTTTAATGGCAAGTGTGACAACCCCCCTTGATTCAGGGAAGGAAGCTAGGTAGACACAGGTTTAACAGATTAACGAGCAGTTCAAGCTTGGTTATTATATGATACAGAATATTGGATACTTTAACCAGTTCTAGTACATAGCTCCAAACAGACAACAGAATTCATGCTAGGTGTTATCAGACCTCCTTTCCCTCATTCATTCAATATCATCCAGACAAACCCAGTTCACGCTGACTCTCCCAACTGTCTCTATCAACTGTCAACTTTCAACTGTCACCAACTGAACTGTTATGGACAGAGGCCCTTCCCTCCCATCACAGTGTTCTCTGTCCCGGGATTGACTGCCTTCTGTTATCCCCACACTTTGTTTTATACCCAGTCATCAACGCACAACTCACTAACACATTTGTAAGCCCGTCCCCCCACCCGGTAGCTGTTTCGCAGATAGGTCTCATAGTTGTTATCACTCAAGAAGCAGAAGTCCCAGAGTTGGGGAAACAGCAAGTTTTTGTTCACATGATCCTGTCAGGAAAGACCACGTGAACATACTCATGGCATGGCAGACAGAGGTACAAGGACCTGTTGCAGATGTCTACAGAGTTTACCATGTGAAATACATCATTTGGGAAGACTGAAGACATAGAAGAATGGAAACATACAAACAGTGCTAGAAACCTTTCAGTTGTTTTTCTCAAGAGACATGCTTTACCACATAATCCATGAAAACAGAGACTGTCTATATATCTATATAGTTATAGATATAAATATAGATACACACATATATATCCAGCGTCAGAAATTGTGCCTGCAGTTATGGTGGGCAACTGTTTTGGAAAGCTATAAAAGTGCACACTCCATGACTGATACTGCTAATTTTGTTAGAATGTCAGTAAAAGGCCTTTTGGGATAGAACAATTATTTCCTTTCATTATATGCATGGCTGATAATGTAACATGTGATGCTGAATATCTTCCTGGGAATAGGACCAAACTAGAAAAGAAGGTAGTTTGTCACCTCATTACAGCTGTTTGGCATGAAATCAGGAGAAAACAGACATACCGTGAGCAGTTATCATTGTCATCTTTAGAGCCTTATAGATAGAGTGATAAACATCATCAGCCAGGATACATCTAAAATTGGTCAGGAATGTCTGCATATATCAGTTAAAGTTAAAGAGAAACAAAAACAAAAACATGTTATGTGCATCTAAATTTGCCTGTTGAAACATTTCATGAAGTAAGATGGTTCCAACATTAGAAACCATTCCTGATTATTTTATTAGTACGTGTTGATTCCGTATCCCCAGGGGATGGGTTCCAAGACCCCCTGTAGGTACCTGAAACCATGAATTTTCAATGAGATGAATGCCAGGAGTTGACCATAGAATTGTATTGGAGGCCCTAGAAATGCATAGAGAGAACATATATTTTAAGATGTGGATAAGTGACAATGTGGATACTGAAACCATGGATACGGGCATCAACCTGCACTGATGTAATGGAGACTTCCAAATAATATTATGGTAGAATTATCTTAAAAATCAGAATACATTTGGATGTGCTGCAATGTACAAGAAAGTATTTCTACAGTTTCTGTACCACAGTCTCCATAATTTGCTGCATTTTTACACGGCATACATTATTGTCTAAAGTTCTACTATCCAGGCAAAATTCAACTGGGTGACAAGAATAATCACACAATGGCAGCTGTATGTATTCCTGCAGTGAGAAGTTCTATTAGTTTGGGGATGAAGAGATGCTGGTAGCAATAACACTGGTTGCATTGGACTAGTAGAATGGTGGTCAGCAGGACTCCAGTGTCTAATGTTTCTCTATAGCACAAAACCATCATAGATGATTTATGTGTGTTTGGAAGCCTTACAAGAGGGAGGGAGACCTTTTATATTATGTCTAGCTTCACATACATGTTTCGGATGTGGGTGGCTAAAGAGGATATGTATTTGATCACTAATGATACTTGTAACCCAACATGGCCAAAGAAAAGAGGATCTTCTGTGCAAGACAAAACATCTAGGGAATTGAGAGTGGACTCAAAAGAGATTAAAGATGACTATTTAAGAAAATTCAAACAATGAGATTCAAACAATGAAAATTACAGCAATAAAATCAGAATTAATGCAAAAGATAACAAAAAACACAGCCCAGGAGCAGGGAAGGAAGGAGAGGGTAACCACATGGAAACAAAGAAGGAACAAAGGGAAACAAAGGAAGCCAAGAAACACAGCAAAACGGACCACAGATTCACACAAAATATTCACACAGAGATAAATCAGCAACCACACAACCATACTGCTGGGCCGCACATTCATACAACCACAAGCAAAGCCGAGCCGACTTAGCTCTCCCTCCATGCAAATTGATAGATGTTCCTGCTTTACGATCCAGCGGAAAAGAGGAGGAGACCAGGGGTGGCAAAGGGTAAAATAAGCCCATGCTCAGCCCCGCCCCTGTCTCCTCCCAGCCAGGGCGTAGCCACGCCCTGGCCAACTCCTGTGCTGGTCTCCATGCCCATCATTAAAACACCCTCCCCGGATCTACCATTCTTAAGATCCGGGGGGGGTGTCTGTTAAGAAAAGAGAAGGAGGCCAGATGCTGATGAAAATGAAATTCAGGATGAATGTTGAGATCTTTCCTTAGATGAAATGAGAATTTCCAAAAGAAGCCAACAGGGGGCTTCTCTACACTGGGAAGAATAACCCACCTTCCAGCCAGCATATTCTGGCCATGCAGCTAGCCCAGATTCCTCTCCCCACCCCCGCGTTACTATAACGAAAGTGGCGGAAGTCCGCATGCACAGCCTGGCCTGTATTGGCAGGCTCCTCCAACGTTGTCATGGGTTGCACTCTCTGAATCCAGGAAGGAGTCCCTCAGCATGTGATCAAGGTGCAGCAGGCCTTGATCATGTTCTGGGGGCCTCCTTTCTAGCTGCAGAGCAATTCCACCGGTGGTGGCTAGTGATGCAGCCTGGTGTGCAGGTACAGACTCCTGCGTTCCTGCACTGGAGCCATCAGGGTTTTCCTGCAGGACACAGGTTTTCCCAGGTGTTTTTTTTTTTTTTAATGTTTGGAATAAGTTTACCCTGACTTTCCCTTGGCTTTGCCTCAGATGTTGTCAGGACTATGAAGAGGTAAATTGGGACAAGAGCCCTGTGTTGTTTGGACTGCAGGGCTCCAACATGGCAGGAAGCTGGGGTAAATTGCCCATCTAGACAAACCCATAGTCTCTGGAGATTATCAGATGCTGCAAAGAAACCGTCTAGGACCATGTGAGGACAATGTTACTTTCATGTAAACGGGTCCTATTTTCAGACGATGACATCACCTTTGCATGCTGACTCTGTGCTGCAGCCATAAGTAAGGCATCACTCCCTGTCAATGAAAAACAATGCCTTGCTTAATGGCTGCAGCACCGGAGGAGCACACAAGGATGACGAGGACATCTAAACTGGAAACTGTTAGTACAGCAGTACCATCATCCTCACATGCTCCTGGGCTGTTTTTTTGCAGGAGTCTGATATCCTTCTTAGTCCTCCAGGTGAAAGGAACAACTAGGGGACTAGCATGACTGTCCAGAGCTTCTGCTGCTTGAGGTGATTGCTTTCTGTCTAATGGCAGCCAGTGAAGATTGCTAATGAGCTTGATCCACAGCATATATGTATGCCTGTTGCATGGAAATAATTCCAGCTACTCCCACTCTCCCATTCCCCAGCAGAGTCTTCTTCCTTCTCCTTCTCTTTGCTTTTTTTCTCCCCCCTTTTCTTTTTCCCCTCCTCTCCTCTTCCTTTTCCTCCCCTCCTCTTTTTTTGTAAGAACAGAGGATATGTCCCATAATGTCTATTTCTACATAAACCCTAGTAAGGATTAAAATGTACCCAGTGTGTCTTATTTTGTATATCATCCCTTTCCCCCAAGCTAGACTTTTATGGCTTTATACATATTCAGGACACATATTTTTTCTCATGTGAGCTTTAGGCACTGAAATGTTTATGGAGACATACACTTTAAATAAATAGTTGTTTAATGTTTGATTGTTCAAGAAAACTGGCTAATTGAGTTTAACACTGTGATGCTAGTGGCTTTGGGGGAAATGCATATATTTCTTTGCCAAGCAGAGTCATCGAAAAACACATTTTCTTTCCATGGAACTGGAAAGATCCTGAGGAAATACACATTAATCTCATCAAAACATGTGTAGTGTGGAAACAAAAGCAGGAGTTGCATCATGCTCCAAGGACATAGCAATGAAATCAGCATTTAGTTGGTTAATGGCTATATGGCCTCTATTAGGTTTGATGAACATTGCACATTAACACAACAAACAGAAGGATAATGAAAACTCTAGGAAGTTCTTTCTCTCCCTCTTCTTCTTCTTCTTCTTTTTCTTCTTCTTCTTCCTCCTCCTCCTCCTCCTCCTCCTCCTCCTCCTCCTCCTCTTCTTCTTCAAAATACAAATCAGAAACATTAATGTATATGTCCTCTCCTAAAAGGAAACATTATGTCTCATAGGCGTGTGCAGCCACACTGGACCGCTTTGGGCATTATCCAAAGGGAATTATGGCTTCCAGAAAGTGGCTCAAAGTAAACTGGAATGCTCCTAAAACTTTGGATCCACTTGAGAGATTCAGATGGACTCAGACCTATCAGACACAGTTAGGAAAGTTTGTATCTTCTACTCAAGATTGCTGCAAAATGAGGGAGGGAACAGGAAGGGGAGTGTGAAAGGAAGAGAAAGGAGTCTCATTTTGGTTTGATACTCCTGTTATTTAACAGGGAATAACTTTACTGGGATGCTTTTGTTTAAAAAAAAAATCCAGTCACAAAACCTTTGGGAAGGATTTAGAAAGAACTTATTAGCATCTGTGTTGGGGAATGTGAAAGATAATAGTGTATCTTACAAGCAAAATACAGACATAGTTCTGTTAAGGACAAAGACACTCTCTCTCTCTCTCTCTCTCTCTCTTCTCTTCTTTTCTTTTTTCTTTCTTTTTTTTTTAACAAAACCATTTAATGGCTACTGAGACCACTTTTTCTCCTTGTACACTGTCCAGCTGGACTTTTTTTTAGCAGCATCAACTTTGGAAATATGAGGAAGGAAAAAGACTTTCAGTGTTGAGTTGAAGCAGTGTGTCTGCAGCAAACAATTCATTAAGTTTGAGCTGGGGGGAATGACATACTACTGTAGCCAATTCTACTGTAGCTGTGTGTGTGCCTGCCTAAAACAGGCAAGGCAAACAGTAGCTGCCTCCAGAATCCCTTTCTGAGTATGCATGAACAAGCAAAACAGAGAGAAAAGGGAGAAAGCAGATAAGTCTGTCTCACTAGCTCTCTGCAACATGTTGATACAATGACAGCATGGATTTATCAATTTAGTCACCAAAATGGGAAACCTAAAAATAAAAGTGAAGGCTCGTGATAGTGAGGCGATATATAGTCCCTCTGGAACTCTACATGCTAAGAGATCCAAGCAGCCAAAAAACTGCAACAGAGTAGCAGAAGTTGATCTAGGTACTCCCAGCATTTTCCAGGATAGTAATAGGCATAGAGACACATAGATAGTGCAAACTACACTTTATTGGTGCATAAAAGACATTTCGTTTTAGACTCATCAGCCAGACTCACATGGCATGGATCAGTTTTATTAATGTTCACAACATGTTCATTACAATTGCTGATATGCTGAGTGCACCCAGAATCAAGAATCCATTCTGTAAACACAAGATTTTCATTAGCAACATCTGTTCCTTGTTGTATCACCACAGTTGACAGCACTTCGTTAGCATGGTTTGTCTTCCCAGCTTTGCCTTTCTTCTTCCATGATTTATGACCACAGTACTTGGGAAAATGCCCTTTTTCCAACACACAAATCCAACACACTTTGCCTTTAATTGCAAATGCATTCCCTTCAGCTTCACTTTGCCCTTTGGAGTTATTTGAATTGTTCTGTTTAAATTTAGGTTTCACCAGTCATTCATCAGCCACGTGCTGTTTATGCTTCTCCTCCTCCTCAAGCAGATGGCCATCAATAAAATTCAGACTGAGGTCAGCTTCAAGAATTGCCTCAATCAAGTTGATTAAACTATCCCTACTCAAATCCAGGGTAGATTTATGAATTATGAATTATGTAGACTTTGTCTGGCTCAGTGTAAACACTTCCAATTTCATTGAGCCTTCCAAACAAATAACGGATCATGGCCAGGTGATTGTTCATATCATCACCAGGCTTTAGCCTTGCCTTGTATAATCTGCATGTTAGCAGAATCTTAGAACCAGCAGTCTCACGAACATAAACCTCTCTTAGGGATTCCCAGCATTCCTGGGCAGTCTGGCAGGTATGAATATATATCAACTGGGCATCTTCCAGAAACAGGATAATTGATGACTTAGCCTTATCCTTGGCTTTCACCTGATTTGCTGTGGGAGCTGTCACAGTTTGTAACACAGGGTCCCAACATTGTTCTCTTTGCAGAAATGCCTCCATCTTCAAGGACCAATTAAGATAGTTTATGTCATTAAGCTTTTCAAAAGGTAGACCTCCTGGTGCAAATGCCATTGCTGCAGTTTCTGAACTATCAAGCTCCTCTAAGTTGGGTACTTTCACTAAAAGAACGGCTTACCAGCTAGGGCCTTCAAACAGCTCTCAGCAGCTTTCAGACATTGTCAGCACACAGGATCCAGATCTCAGCATCCAAACTTGACAGGCATAGACAGGAATACCCAGGAACATCTCAGATGGAAAGGTAACACACCTGGACAGCTGGGTGCCCCCCTGGACAACTGGGCCCATAACCTGATTTGGCATATAGCCCCACTGGAACTCTGTACATGCTAAGAGATCCAGGCAGCCAAAAAACTACAGGAGAGTAGCAGAAGTTTATCCAGGTACTCCCAGCATTTTCCAGGATAGTAATAGGCATAGAGGCACATAGATAGTGCTAACTCCACTTTATTGGTGCATAAAATAATATTTACAGAAAATAAACAACAGAGAAATATCTCTGTGGCAAATTGCAGTCAGTAGACATGCACACTCACAGACTGAACTGCTGAAGTCTCAGTCTTAGTACAGCTACATCATAGGCAGGAAACGGCTCTGCTCTCACACTGATAAGGCCCATTCTTATAACACTTGCCAGCTGCTGCCTTGTTTACATCCTGCTTGCCCTTCACAGGCCTCTGTCTGCCCTTCAGGTTCTAACTGTCTGTTTACAGCATGAATTTCCAGGGATTGCATATCCCATAAACTGACAGAAAGAAGTCATCCATGAATGCATTTGGGAGGAAGCTTTCAAGCAGTCTAAAGGATTCTGGGGGCAGGGTCTACTTATGCAAGGCTAACTGACCTGATTGTTTCATTTCACATGTGAATACTGTTAGGGTTTTTTTAAAAATAAAAATAAAAAGTTTCTTGAAAAATGTTGAACTCCTTTTGTGTCTGTGTGGTGCAAAAACCTATTCCTATTCTTTCCATATTACTTATGTGTCTGGTATTTTTTTCTCTCTTAAAGAAGTAATGTCCACATGTGAACATGAGTACAACATTCTGTCTCTGCCTTACACACAGAGGCCATTCTGAAAGCATTACAAGCAGAAAGGGTCATATACTTGAATGAAGCACTATTTTCACAGTGTGTGTGTATAAAAAGAATCACGCAACACAATGTGGAACAAAGTAAATTAATTGCAGAAGAGGGAGTCCCAATTTTTAAACTTTCAAAACTTTATAGAGTCCCTTTGGACTATCCAAATGTAGTGTGCACAAACTGTACTGTGAAAAGTTCCTGTGTATTCCCTCCCCTAGTAAAGATTCTTCCTTCCACTCAATCATGGATGTACCTGTAATGTGCTCTAGCTCTGTCTCCTGCTCTTCAGAAGACCCCTGAGCCCTATCTAGCTGCCACCACCCACCCACTAATTCACCCTATGTGACTCAGTAACTTAGTAAGATATTACTGAGGGGTTTAACTTGCACGTTCCCCACTCCACCACTAACTCTGTAGAGTTTTTCCCTCCCCCTCCCATGGGAGATGAGAATCCTACACACAGACCCACATGCATGCATGGATACATACACCAAGCAAAGGCACATGAAGAGAGGTGGAAAAGAACAGGTCTTTGAAGGAAAGCTTTTTATTATAAACAGGTAATCTTACATTGTTGTTGTTGTATGCCTTCAAGTCATTTCTGAAGTATAGCCCTGAGACAAACCTATCATAGGGTTTTCTTCTCAAGATTTGTTCAGATAAGGTTTGCCATTGCCTTCCTCTGAGGCTGAGAGAGTGTGACTTGCCCAAAGCCACCAAGTGGGGTTTTGTGGCAGAGCAAAGAGTTGAACCCTGGTCTCCAGAGGCCTAATCCAATACCTAAACCATTACACCACATTGGCTCTTATTTGCTTACATTAGCATAAGGTTATCTTATACATGACAGCACCTTCCTTTAGGCTTTACTTAGGTGTAGTTACTAAGTTTCAAAACAGTCTAAGGAGATTTTCAGACGCCTCTTTCAGCGTCTTGCTGCACAAGCAGCCTCTGGAGCAGTAATGAGGCTGCCACGCGGCAAGGGACCCATTTTCACTACACTGTTTCTCTCTCGGTGTTGTCCGTGACTCTTGCGGCTAGCATTGGAGGCGGCCGCGCTGTTTTTCACTCACGGAAGTTGTCCGTGAGTAAAAAACAGCACGGCTGCCTCCAATGCTGGCTGCAAGAGTCATGGACGATGCCGAGAAACGGCGTCATCCAAAATGGACCCCTTGCCATGCGGCAGCCTTGTTACTGCTCCGGAGGCTGCTTGCGTGGCAAGACGCTGAAAGAGGCTTCTGAAAACCTCTTAAGTCACATTCAGCCAAGGTTAGAAAGAAACATAAGCCCAAACACAAATAATAATAATAATAATAATAATAATAGTAGTAGTAGTAGTAATATTTATTTATTGATTTATTTATTTATTGTTATTATTTCATACCCTCCTCTCCATATGGATCGCGGCAAGGAACAACATATTAACACATAAACATAACATTGGTTAAAAGCACATATCAATTAAAACATATATCAATTTAAAAGAACAAGTAAAAACAAGACATTTTAAAACAGTCAACATACCATTTAAAATTCAGGCTTTAAAATCATTTGGATAGGCCTGCCAAAAGAGGCTAGTCTTTAGTTGAACATTCCTAATCTACTTATTATACAGATGGTGTTTGGGGTCTTTTGATGTTATCAAGAAACTGGGAGTCAGGACCTCTTTGTCTAGCCTATGACCAAGCTTCCTTAGGGATGGTTAGGCAGACAGCACCCTTAACTCTCCATGAGTTCCAAAGTGTTTCTGGCTTCTCAAGATTCTCACTTGTACCTCATGGCACTGGGTTTTTATAACTTCTCACCTTGGAAGCATCCCAAAGCTTCTAGATTCTCCCAGACTAGTCATTATCACTGGGCAATTGTCTCTCATGATCTCCTACATGATGTCAACCCTCAATAAATGTAACCTAAACTATCACACCATTAACTCTTTCTTTACCTAGAAAAGAAACTATGAGGCTTACTGCACTCTGAAGAAAAGCGGCAAGGCAGCAGCAGCATTCCATCTTCCCTGCTGCTTTACCCCATGACATCACCACACTTCTGGTATTCTTTCGTTCTGGTCTGGTGGAGGACTGAGCTAAAACCACATCTTTTTGCTAACAGGTTTTTCTGGTTAGCAAAAAGACATGGTTTTACCTTGGTCCCTTACAGGACAGGCATGAAAAAATGACAACATCATGTGATAAGGCAGCAGGAAAGACTGAATGTTCCTGCTGCCTTACCAATTTCCTTCAGAGTGAGGTGAGCCTCTATACCCCTGAGCTGTGTTTCACAAATAATGGGAGAGCCCATTATCACAGAAACACATTATGTGATTTGGGTGTCAAATGAACAGGGGCAGGGGAATCAACAGAGCAGTAGACTTTTCCATTAATGAAACAGTGCAGGATAAAACAAATCTCAGAATACAACATTCATATAAGAACTGGAAGTTACTTGTATAGGAAAATGTCTGGAATGTGTTTCATTTTGCACAAACTTCCCACATCATCCTTTCCTACCACCCCCCAAAAAACTTTAGACTCTTCTTGCACAAAATAGTTTTAACCTGTCTTATATTTGACATTCCTGTTATTTGATGCTCCCTTTCTCTTATTTGCTAAACTATGTGCTAGCACACTCTAATCAGATATAAAGCACTAAAATTGAGTTGTGACACTCAGAAAATACATCCAATAAATATTAATTTGAAATATTTTAAATAGTTTTTGTTGCTCCTGTTACTTTTTTCCCCACTCCCAAGTTTACTGTGAAATTACAGTTTGGAATTTCAGAGGACTAGGACTGTAACAAGAATATCTCAACATTATACTCAAGTGAACAAACTACACCAGGGCAGAAATGTCACTGCAGTTTCAAAATGCAAAGCAGGAACGTGGTTTTGAGCTGATAAATGAACAAAAATTCACAGTTCCACTTGCCAGGTAAGTCTTGTTTATGGCAGGCTTGTGCATGTTATGTGTGTGACATTATTTTTACCTCACTGGCACTGAGTGGGGAGAACTTTATTAAAAAATATGTTTACAGAGCCCAAGAAGAGTACTGCATTACATAATGAATACAGACAACCATTTATCAAATCTAATCTATCACTGTGCCAATGCGGGAGAATGTACATGTCTTTTACATTTCTCGTCATCACAGGACAGTAAGAGCAGGTGTAAACATTCCTTTTCTCTACACAGTTGTGGCACCAGAGGCAAGGTCAGTTTCAGCTAAAATATTGTTCTAGCTTCCTTTTGGCCATTGCAGGATGTTTACATGTGCATGAACCCCTACTCTCACACCATGCACATTATGTTCAGACACAGTTGGTCAAGTTCCTTCAAGGTTAATGTGAGTTACAACCATGTATGCCTTTCAGAAGGGTGGGGAGACTCAGATTGACTATTTGCTGCCATTTGTAAGCTCTGAAAAACAAGGGTTTAATAGAAGTGCTGACACAACTTTAACTATAGAAGCATGAACAGCGAATAAAATGAGGCAAGCCCTTTCCTTCAGAATGTGTGTATTTATGTTGCCATTGTAGAAAAGAATTTATGTTGGAATTACTTGTGCTTGGTGAATTGTGTGGCAATAAAGGGGGAAAAAAAAGAAAGAAACAATTGTGATAAGCTGAGACCTAGGCTGAATAGAAGGGAACCAAACTCAATCTTCAAAACAATGGCCTTTGACAACCTTTATGTTTTACTGCTTACATTCTACAAAGCTGCACTTACCGTCATTTACTCATTTTGCATTTTATGTCTGAACCATTTCCTTAGAGACAAATTTTGTGTGCTACATAGATAGTGCCATGGGGCTCCTTATTCACAGGGTATCTGGTGTACATCCTAAGGCACAAAGACAGCTAAGGGGAATGACAAGGATGTGACTAACACTGCAGAAATGTGCTTGAAAGACAATTTAAAATGTCCACATTTTATTTCTTCTGTTTAGACTGTATTGTGGTCAAAATTTCCATGTTTAGCTGAAATCCTTATGCTTTTTGAAGAACACCAAAGAAATGCTTTTGAACACATTTGCAGAAATGGGAAAATGTGGCTAATATGCCTGCTAGACATAAAGGGTTCTGCAATAAATGAAAGGTAGAACACCTGCTTTGGTTTATGACACAAAGTTGATCTTGTCTGAGGTCATGTGCTGAATATTATTTATTCTGAACTTTATTAAATTCCCCCATGTGAGATATTTCCTCTGGATTCCTCTCATACATCCCAGAACACAGTCTGTCACAGATTGCTACGAGGCAATGCTGCTCCAAGATTGCTTGCATTCTCCTATTTGATTACAAGGAAGAATATGCAGCATCATACCTTTGAACAGTGCATTACAAATAATGTTTAGGAAGCTTGCCTTTTTTTCTCACACTTAGGAGATTTTCACACGGGCTATATATCCCGTGGCTGGAACAGAACAGGGTCGGGAAAGGCTTTTCCTTTCGGACGAAGCTGACCCCATTCTGTCCTGCATCCATCCTGCTCCTGTGACTGTTCCAGAACAATGTAATCATGATTTTTCATTGTGAATAGACCTCCCATTCTGTCGCTATCACACAATCACAGGTGTGTGCACAGGAGCCCCGTTTCTGTTCCAAAATGACAGACGCAGAGTGGAGGTCCGATGCGAGCATTTCCTGGTACGATCTGGACATCCAGGTAAGTAGCACCCTTTATTTTACCTTCCCTGTTTTGACTGTGTGATTTCAAGTGTGTTTTTGTGCTTGAGGAACTGATTTTATGTTTGGGGGAGTTTTATTTTTTAAATTTACCACCCGGCCATTATCACGTGATAATGTGATAACGTTTCAGACAGCCGGTCATAAAAGCAGCCTTGTGATGGCTGCATTTACGGCTGGCCAGCGAGGGAAGGGGGAGCCCGTTCCTGCCACAGAATTAAAGTAAGTTTGTGAAAGTTTTACATTATTCCGTGGCAGGTACGGGAGAGGAGGTGGCAGGGCAATAAGGGACATTTTGTCCCTTAGTACTGATATATCACAACTTATCGGCAGTGGGTTAAATACAGAATAGGGCTACTGTGGATACCATATATTTTCATCATAAACTGGACTGATTTCTGTTGGTTTTGCTGGATTTATTTGCTGCCACCATAAGCTTTCCAATAAGCTGTAGTCCACGTTCATTGAACTCACACTGAGTCTTCCACCGTCACTGCTCTAGTCCCTCTCCAACTCATTTCATCACTTCCTAGAAAACTAGGGGGTCCACTTAATGCTACTTTTTGGGCTTGTTTGCATGGACTATTTACACCATATCACTCCTATCTTAGAGCCCTACAGTCTAAATGAAACAGGCCTCTTGCCCAAGGGTAGTCCAGATTGTGCTTGAGGCAAAGATAAGAGCAAGATGGGGTAAACCTGTTTAAAACGTTTTTAAAAATCCCTGGGAAAATCTATGTTATGTGGGAAAGCCTGGATCGGGCCAGTGCAGGAATGCAGGGTATGTAACTGCACACTGGCCTGTATAGCCAGATGCTGCCTCCATTCGTGTCACTCTGAACCCAGGAAGGAGGTCCCCAGAATGCGATCAAGGCTTCCTGCATGTGACCAGCCTTGATCACATGATGTGGGCCTCCTTCCAGGCTTCAGAGGGAGAGACACACAACTGCGGGAGAGGTGGCTGCTGCCACTGGCCAGTGTGTCTGTGCAGAATTCCTCTAATTTCATCATGGTAACAGGGGGAAACAGACAATATCTGGGGCCAGAATGTACTGGTGGGAAGCTGGTATATTCTGGCAGATCTAGACAAGCACGATGAAAGGAGATGCTCAGGCCAATCATATCCACCAGCCGGGACATTTCTCTATTCCAGAGGTCAGGCAGGGCTTTGTCAAGTTCAGCTGCCCTGGCAACAGGAAACTCTCCCAGAGCTATCAGGAATCTATCCTGATCCAAGACTCCTTGGGTGGACCATCTTGTGCAGCCTCACACCCCTGCAGAGCCTCTGAGTCCCAGTAGTGATCTGTACATGACAATGTAAGTATGGGGGAAAAAAATCTGCGCCCCCAAATTGCCATCATCAAGCCTAACCCAGAAAAATAAGTGTAGAGTATAGTCAGCAACATGGGTGGCCCCAGATATTACTTAGGACAGACCCATGGTCAGCATGCATCAGCAGTTTCAGCCCATGGAGCTTGTTGACGGTGCTATCTAGACTATTTAAAGTGGGAGACAGTTTGGGCATGACCAGTACGCTTATGGTTCTCCCCTCTCCCATGATGATAACACTGTCTCCCCATGTCCTACCTCCCTCTACCATTATTGTTGTAATGGCTGCTCTCTTGGTTGCTCCCTCCCAATCATGTCTGTATAACCCATTCTCTCTTTCTCTCTCTCTCTCTCTGGTAGGATAGTTGCATTGCTGTTGTTGTTGACCACAGATTACAAATTTGGGATGGACCTCTCACCTCTCAAACAAGGAAGTTAGCCTACACCCTTGCTTCACTCTTGAAGTGGCTTCCCCCCAAAAGGTATCCGTCTTTGGTGTTGCCTCAGCAGTGCTGACCCTACTGAGGATGGGCCTGCCAGTGATGGGCTCACCACCCCAGGCAGCTCCCTTTTAGATCCTTTCAGGAAAGGGACCAAATGTTGTATATTCTAGTCCACCAGTCTCTGCCTCGGTTCCTGAAAATCTGGGGTCTACTCCTGCATATGATTAGATTGTCTTCAAAGGCAGGCAGGCATTCTTCAAGAAGAGCAGACACAGCCTGAAGCAACTAGATGTTGAGAATGGCTATAAACCTTTCTTCTCTTGAGTGGTGGAAATGGTGGTGGTAGTTACTTCTTCCTGTGTGCTTACCCTAACAATTGCCTCAGTCTATTTTTTTTTAAAGACACAAAATATTGCATGTAATTCCATATGTATGTTTGCACATAGCTTTCAAAAATATTCATGCATTTGTACAAATCATTTCCTGATAGTACAGTGGGCCCTTGTTATCTGCTGGAATTTGGTTCCAGGATCCCTTGTGGATACCAAAATCTGTGGATGTTCAAGTCCCATTATATACAATGGCATAGTAAAATGGTGTCCCTTATCTAAAATGGCAAAATCAATTTTGCTTTTTTTGGGAATATTTTCAAGCTGTGGATGGTGGAATCTGTGGATGCAGAATCCATGGATACAGAGGGCCAACTGTACAACAATGAACACACAATCAGTCAATTCCAATGTCTGGGTAAATAAATAGGTTTCAGACCATTATACTGCTGCCACTAATTTAATCTCTGTTGGGAAGATACTCCAGATGCACTTAAAAGAAGAGTCTTAACTGCTAAATGTGAGAATACTTAGAGAACCAAGAATGGTCTGGTATTTCAAGTAACGAGTATATATTTTTAGTAACTATCTACCAAAGTTCAGTGGCATAGACATTTCAGATAGCTCAAAAATTATGTAACTAGTTTAAAGTACAGTTCAATGCCACATTTCATGGAAGATAACTTGTCATTGGGACAGTTTCCTAGAAAATGGTTGTCTTTCACTGGTCTGCCCCATGTATTAGATTTCAAGGCTTGGTTCCAGACTATCTGGTGAACCCATACAAGCCTTCAAAGGCTCTGAGATCTCCAGGAAAGGCCCTACCACACCACCACTACAGTTGTGTCTGGTGGGGACACAAGAAAGACCTCCATGGCTAACCTCCTAACCATGGCCAACCATGGCAAACCCTCTCTGATAAATCTTGTGAAGAAATCACTAGGATATTATTGTTGTCATTGTGTGCCTTTAAGTCATTTGTAACTTATGGCAACCCTAAGGTGAAAACTATCACAGGGTTTTCTTATCAAGATTTGTTCAGAGGGGATTTACCTTTGCCTTCCTCTGAGGCTGAAAGAGTGACTTGCCCAAGGTCACCCAGCAGGTTATTGTGGCTGAGGAGGGAGTTGAACTCTGGTCTTTGGAGCCATAGTCCAATGTTCAAACCACTACAATGTGCTGGCAAACCTCCTCTATGTATATCTTGTCAAGAAACCCCTAGGATAGGATTGCATAAATCAATAAGGAGCAGTACAACAAAAACAAAAACAACAGATCTGTGCTGCATTTGCTTTAATGATGCAACAGATCTATCCTTTCTAGCCAGCCATTCATTCATCTATCCTTGATTAAAATATTGCAATTTTCTGTTTAGTACCTAGTATTTTAATACCATAATTGCAACTGTTTGTACTTTTTGGTAGTAAATAGATTTCATAATATAATTATAAAACAACCTTCTTTTGCTTTAGTGCAGAACATTAGTATTCTTGTGCTAAAATGAGTCCAAAATCAATGGCAGCCTTTCAAATATCTATTTTGAAAAATGAATAAATGAATTAGGCAATACTCAGAAAGACATTTAACATTTGTTCATTAAAATGGTAACAAGGTGTCTCATTTAACGTGCCTTAATTATCACTCATGTGCAGAACGATTGAAAAGCCTGACCTCCTCCTCTATGGATTTTTGCTACATGGGTTTACACTGTGGGAATTCATACCCTACACATGTACAGGTATATGTATATGGAGTAGGTACAGTGCTAGACTGAACATTACAGACTGTATATTATATGTAGAACAAGCCCACTCAAATTATATGGCATTGGCTGCATATTCAAAGTGGTACCCAGGGTGCTGACACTGCAGAAATAATGCAGTTTGACACCACTTTAACTGTCATGGCTACATCCTATGGAAGCATGGGCTTTGTAGTTTGTTGTGGCACCCGAGCTCTCTGACAGAGAAGGTTAAATATCTCACAAAACTACAAATCCCAGATTTCCATAGCATTGAGCCATGGCAGTTAAAGCAATGCCAAACTGGATTGTTTCTGCAATGTGTCAGGAACCCTAGTCTCTTGATTCATGCTGGTAGAATGTAAACCATAGGGGTATCAGATTTGCTACCTCAGTTTGCCTAACATGAAATGGATAAAATGTGCAAATGGATTTCTAGAAAACTTTTAGAATATCTTAGAGGAGTTCCTTGTATTTAAAGATCTTTTATATTCTTGAATGCTACCATAGAGACCCATCTGGATTTTTTTTTTCAGGAATTATTTATGTTATACCCCACCTTTCTCCATATATGGGCCCCAAGGTGGCTTAGAATGACTGAAGACAAGCTCCTTCCACCATTCCTGCCTAAATGCCAAGCACATTTAGTGACAATGTGAGAGAGCTTTCTTGGTGGGCACCCCTAGGTTCTGGAACACCTTTTCAATAGAAACTAGACTGGCTTATTTTCTGCCAAAAAGCAAATGTCTCCTCCTCCTCCTCCTTCTTTTAATACAGACAGACCTTTGGCATTCAAGTCAAAGGTTGCTGTTTAAGGTGATTTAACAGGCTGGGTGTTGTTATTTGTTTGCTTGCCTTTTGAGATGTTTTAAAAATGTGTTTAAAATATGTTCATCTGTTTTAGTTCAGTGCCTGTTTTTAAGTTGACTGTAATTATTCCTAACTACCTTTCTAGCAGAAAGATGAGTTACAATTTAATCAGTAGTAAGTAAGTAAGTAAATACATAGCATATATAGTTAAGAACCTCTCACACCCTGCTTAGTGGTAAAAGAAAGGTGGATGGCTATATTTTTTTTTAAAAAAACCCCAAGATGATAGCTAAGTATTCTGCATTTCAGAATCAACATTCCTGTCTCTCCTCTCACTCTTCCGGCCATGTTACTTTTCTAGCTAAACTTTCCTCCAGATCTGTACCATTGACCCAGGTAACTGGAAATTGGAGCTGATACAGGATGAGTTACAAATGCCAGTAATATGTGTGAGAATTCACTCTTGTTTCTCATGAAACAATTGTATGGAATGGTGACTGCACATTTTGCCCCATAGGTCTGCTTCCACAAGGGTTAGAAGCTTTATTATTTATTTGTTTATTTATTTATTTTCTTATTTACTTTTTTTTTAAAGTGAAACTTGAAATCCAGGCCTGATTATGGTCCAAAAATGTACAGGGTACATGTCAAGAAAAATTGGGTGAAACCTGGCCATGCAACATTTTGAGAAATTAAAATGGAGGTACTAGTACTGGTTCAAACCCTTGCTGTTGACTCTTGTTATTACTACTATCAGGATCTACTGAGGTAAAGTTTGACTTTTAGAGAATAGAGGGTTCCTTGCTAAGTATCCTCAAATCTATATTTGAGGATTTAGATTTGTAGTAAGAGAAATCCCTGCCTGTAATTGTAAGAGGTGAACTGAGCTTGACCTATTTATAGAATCCTATCCCATCTGGGTCTTTCCTCAGCCTAGGTGTTCTTGTATTATGTACATAGCTATCTCTCTGGGGGAACATGAGTGCCTGCATCTCCGTTACAGACAATGCCTGACTCTGTATGAAATGTAGAGGACGGAGAAACAGAACTGCAATGTAATATTAGACTCAGTGTCCTACATGAAGTATTTTGTGGCATTTCTTTTTAGGTGACTGCACATTTTCCCATACAGAATTAGACTGAACAAGCCTAACATGGCCACAGGATTTCACTTGTTCACAGCTAACACTGTTTATTCTCTCCCCATGTGGTTTGGTGAGATTGGATTTTTACAGAGATTAGTGTAAAGAAAAGAAATATCCACCAAACACAAAAACATGAGTGCACAGGTTCAGCATATTTTTTTAAATAAAGAAAGAAAAGTTTCAGTGAGTCAACTGCCTGGTCTGTATCTGCAAAATGAACATTCCAAAATTCCCACTGGAGATTATCAATATTTAACTAATATTGACAAGACAGAAACAAGCCAAGTGAAAAAAGGTACATTGCTCTGAATTCCTGAGTATCATGCATTAGGTGCCTCCATACTGTAAACATCCTTCTTCTCTTGAAGACCTGTTTTGAGCAGTTTGAGACAGCTTCACCAAATTCATTAATAATGGCAGAAGAGCTACTGATCTTGCAACAGTTTCATACAAATACATGCCTAACTGATGTGAAGCTGAATCAAAGTCATCACCATCACATTGTCATATTCATTTTACATTAATATATCATTTGAAGTGTTTTAATTTTGTTACTAGTTTAATTCTATTTTAATGTTCACTTTTTGTCTGTTTTTAACTGTATTCCTCTTTTATACTGTAAGCTATCTTGAATTCCAATTCTGGGAGGAAGGCAGGATGATGATGATGATATTAAATTTAATAGACTATACTAGCATTTGTTGTTGTTTTTTCTACAAAAGAAGTTTTCACCCAAATAATGGCTGAAAATATCCAAAGATTGTTGGCTGGTTGGTTTATATTTACATATACTCTGGCACCAACTTTTCAGTCGGGAAGTCTGCTTTTCTTCTCTACTTCATCCCCAATCTAACAGAGTGGTTGCTCTGTACAGTGGATCCTTGGTATCCTCTGGGATTCGGTTCCAGGACCCCCTATGGATAACAAAATCCGAGGATGTTTAAGTCCCATTATATGCTATAACATAGTTAAATGGTGACCCTTATATAAAATGGCAAAATCAAAGTTTGCTTCCCCCCTACCCTGGAATATTTTTAAACTGTGGATAATTGAATCTGTGGATACAGATTCCATGGATACAGAGGGCTGACTGTAGCATGCAATGACTGTGGTTCTAAATCAGCTACTTACCAACATACTGTAAGTACTTTAGTTACGCAGCTAAGTAGCATCTCCTGCCCCAACACCCCTGCATCTGAATGCAGTGAGCAGCAGCTGCTGCGAGCAACAGGGGTTGGGTCTCTTGTTGGTTGGAACACAGCTGAATGATGTTTCCACCCCTCCCATGAGTGATGTGGTGCAACAGTCAGAAGCAGGATCCTTATCATAAATCCTCCTCACAGTAGAGAATGCTTGGGGGTGGGGTGGGGGTGGAAATATCAGTCAGCTACATCCTAATCAACAGGACAACAAACTCCTGTTGCTCACAGTGGCTGTTCAGTAAATACAGACTGAAGGAGTTTACAATCCCTAGATATTCTCACATTATTGAATACATAGGGATCATGGATATGAACTAATCATGGATGTGTAGCTGTAGGTTACATATTTGTTACTGTGATCGTGAATGCTAGCCCTTGGCATTATCAATTAGCTTTTCAGCTAATTCAGTTCAAAAATAATCTCCATTAAGTTTCAATTAGGGCTGTCCTGATTCCATTCAAAGCCCAATCCAGTTAGAAGGATCTGGGTCCGATTTAGTTTGGATTGATCTGGAACTGATCCAATTTGAACAGGTCCCCAAACCCAATAGAGATCAGGGAAACTAGATTGCAAGTTCACCCCCACTGACTTGCATTGGAAAATTAAACTATAATTTTTTGTTTGTTTGTTTCACACACCTGTATAAAATTTATGGACATATTCGACTCCAAAGAGGGGATTAACAGAGCTAAACATCAGGCAGTTTGCCTCAACAGATTTTGTGCTAGGCATCTGTTAAGTTTGCTGTTTTTCAAAGACAAAACAAAACAAAAAATGCCCACCCCCAAATAAACCATAATTTTTAAAGTCTGTTAATTGCTCAGTTTTGCCAATTCATGCTGTTTTTGACTTAGCACTATCCCCCAGAATATGGGTGGCTTCCAATACACCTAATATATTCCAAGTCTCTACAGTTGAAGTACTGCACTAAGGAAGAACAAAGAAAAAAGATGTCAGGTAGAAGAGGAGAATATTTTTTGCTTTATTTTAGGAAAGGATAGTATTATTATTATTATTATTATTATTATTATTATTTTGCTGTATTCTGTCATCAGGCCAGCTGTATTTAATAATGCAGCATAAGGAAGTGGGGTGGGGAGAAGACTTTCACCCGTGGTCAAACTGAGGAGCTTCCCCTGAGCAATTCCCCTGATTCCCCTTCAATGCATTTGGTGATATTGGCTTGTGCCAACAATATCTATCTCCCTTACTTCCCCACCCCATCTTTTCTATAGCTGGTGGCCTTATGGTTCTTGGGAGGTGGAAGGATGGAGACTAGGGAGACATCTACACTGTAGAAATAATGCAGTTTGACACCACTTTAAGTGTTTTTGCTCCATCCTATGGAATTCTGGGATTTGTAATTTTACAAGGTCTTTTGTATTCTCTTCCAAAGACTGCTGGTGCCTCACAAAACTACAGATCCCAGGAGGATGGAGCCATGGCAGTTAAAGTGGCATCAAACTGCATTATTTATACAGTGCAGATGTACCCTAGGATGTTCAAGACAAAAAAAAGTGGAATGGAATTAAAAGTCTCAGAGATCATACATTTTTCCAAGGAGCAGGACTCAAAGCTGTTAAAAATAAAACTAAATAGGATAAACACATACAAAAAGTTTAAATAAAATGTAATTAATTGATCAATAACATAAAAACAATTTAAGACTATGCTAAATAAATAAAACAGTTAAAAATATTATAGCACCTTACCTTTTACATATTATTAAAGTCCATTGTTTGAAAACATTCACTTCTTGAAAGCCTGTTACATTGTGGAACATCCATGCCTGCGAACATAAGGACAAAAGAGAGGTGGACAATCTTTCCTCTCTAAGGAGAGGGTTCCAGAGCTAAGGAACAGCTCCAAAAGGGCCAAACTTTACGTACTCATCAGTCATGCAACAGGAAATAAGAGAAGGGTCTTGCCCAAAGTTCCCAGAAAATGGAAAGGTTTGTCTAGGGGAATATGTTACCTCAAAATTTCAACAAGTTAAATGTGAATGTGAATTATCATTTCTGCTCCAGAAAAAGTATCTAAAGAAAATTAAAATAGAATACATTATTCTCCTAATAATATAAGTAGGGAGGGGATAATCATACCTTATCAGGATATCCCCAAATTTTGCTCAAACAAAAACCACTGGTGGCACAGTGGTTAAATGCCAGTACTGTAAGCTACAAGGTTATGAGTGCAATCCCAGAGGGCTCCAAAGTTGACTCAGCCTTCCATCCTTCTGTAAGTCAATAAATTGACTACCCAGCTTGTTGGGGGCAATTAGCTAAAAAAATCATTGTAAACCTCTTAGGGAGTGCTCTGGCACAGATAAGTGGTATATAAGTATCAATGCTATTGCTATTGCTACCTATTTAGGCATAATATTGTAGAAATTTTCCAGAGAGTTCTGAAGATTTCCAATAAGAATAGTACTCTTCTTCCATGGGAAGAAGGGAAAAGAGTTTTGTCCGGACAGTTTGAGAGATGTTGATTGAGGGGTGGAATCTAATGCCCATCTTCACCCCAAATTTTGTAGATGAAAAATATATATACTTTTTTTTCAGCTGAATAGGACCTTAGAGACAGGAATGGACAACATGTTTTTTACAGCCCTGGTCTCATCCTGAATTTCCCTATGGTTTTTTCTTTTTAAAAAATGGGATGAAAATGGTAAAAAAAATGATTAAGTGCCACTTCTGGAACCATTGATGCAGAAAGTATTTAACACAAAATATTCTCCACAGCTTTCCCAACACCCAGCCTGTTTCTTCCCAGAACTGAAACCAGAGCTTATGTGTTATTTCTACATGCCTGAGGTATCATGTCAGGTCCTTGTGGAGAAAAAAAGAAGGAAAAAAAAGACCTTCATACCTATTGGGAAATGTGAAGTAGGTGGTATCTTAAGCAGAGTAATCAGATTGGCAAGGCAGAAGCTAAACAACTACCAGTCCCATGCCCACCCCACTCACAAACACAGGGTCTAGCAGAGAAAAGAAACAGCTTAGTCTCCTTTGTGAAACATATAAGTATAGTCTTACTTACAAGTCTCATGTACATAATCAACGGAGAGAGATAGCAAAGAAAATATAGAGAATACTAGCTGTGCCCAGCATAACATACACCATTATAGTTTTATATGTGGATGATGAGTGGTTGAGGGAGGGAGAGGAGGGAGGGGCCCTTGTGAGTCTGGGGGTATAGATACAGATTGAGTGGCAGGAGTGGATTGTGAGGTAGAGAGGGA
This sequence comes from Gambelia wislizenii, assembly GCA_030847615.1. NCBI lineage: Eukaryota > Metazoa > Chordata > Lepidosauria > Squamata > Crotaphytidae > Gambelia > Gambelia wislizenii. Next base: position 187,140,858 of record JAUMIR010000003.1, on the reverse strand, counting down.
ATTTGCATGTGGGTGGTGATTGGCTGAGGGAGTGAGAGGGGATTGGTTTGGTATGTTTCCTAAGCAGCCAATCAGCACACCTGGATTGGAAATGTACCCAAACTCTCTCTCTCTCTCTCTCTCTCTCTCTCTCTGTATATATATATATATATATATATATGTATATGTATATGTATATGTATATGGTTTGTCTTAGAGTGATGCAGGAAGAAAGAGGGGGTGTGGTAAAGCAAACAACAGGAAGTCTGAAAATTTGCAAACTAGCAAACTAGCAGTTAGTAAGTATAGGCCTGCAAGGGTGTCTAGCTCTACCCCATACCTACCAAAGTTGCCAATTTAGGATCATACAATTTAGTCCAAGTAGCAGATTTTCCCTTACAAAAACAATTTTATAGATATGTTATGGATATTATGAAACATGGTGCAAATAAAATATCTTTATAACAACTCCCTTTTCAATTCATTCTTTCCTGTAGTTTTTCTTATTTCCAGTGACAGATTTCTGAATCATGTAGTTAATAAATAATAATAATAATAATAAAATTTATTTATATCCCGCCCGTCTGCGAACAATCGGGGTGGCTTACAACAGTAAAATAGTACATAGTATAGTTACCAAATTCACTATGGAATTCAAAAAATTTAACAGATTGTGTCCTCTGTTAATGCCCTATGGGGGATAAAACTGAAGAACAGTAGTTCTAGTTCAGTTAATAAGCTGACATGTAGAGTTATATTTCTATCTATCTAGCTCTCTAGCTAGCTATCTCCTGAAACCAATTTTCACATCTATCTGCCTATCTATCTATCTATCTATCTATCATCTATCTGACTACTCACCTATTGACATGCCCATCCATGTATCTACCAAGTATCCTTAATAGTTTTAAGCATTATTTCTTTTGTTTTGTTTTCAATTTGACCTTCACTGCCACAAGGCAGTTTGCCAAATCAAGCAGTGTTGATGATGCAAAATTGGCTCATGTCACACAGATCTCAATGTGATTGATGAAACTTGACATGATGCATCAAAATGTGACACATCCGCTTTAAATTCAGAAATAATAGGCCTCTTGAAAACACTAGTTCTGTTAATAATTCCTGAAAGATTGCTCTTTCCTTGTGGTTAAACTTAAATGAATCAAGCAAAGAACTGCATTTGGTCATAAGTATGCAAAATGCAGCTGGGAAGAAAGAAACAGAGGCTGGAATCCTGTTGGGCAACTGCAAATACATAAAATACAGTTACACATTCACATCTGCTAAGTATTCATGATCTCTACTCAGCCCTCAGTTTAGGGGCTACTTAGGCACTGTGGAAGTCCCCTAAATTCCACTTGTCATTAAGCAGCCACTGGGATTAATGGAAGGGGCTATTCCCCTTTCACTCAGGAAGCACTGGCTTCCCCTATTCATTCTTGTGCAGGGAATGAAATGCAATTGAGAATTTGTTCTGTGCAAAATTTACACATGCTTGACTTGCATAGAAAACAGCATATTCTGCACAGAAAACAGCATTTTTTGCACAAAAATAAATATTTTTTCATTAAAATATTATTTCCCATACAGAAAATGCTGTTTCCTGCACAGAAATCCTGTTTTCTGTTCAAATCAACCACATGAAAATTTTGCACAGAATAAGTTCCAACTACAAATAGCCTTTGAAAACTGTGGTTTTCGGCTTTCTCACACCAGGAAGAAAATTGCTGAAATTACTCATTGCTACCTTGAAGAAGAAACTTTGTGAATAATTATATCGTTGTATAGGAAAATGTGAAAGAAGTGTAGCTCACAAGCACAGTAATAGGTATTTGCAAGTGGAAGGTAACCAGTTCCACACCAGCATTCCATGCACATAGCAGAGAAATAAAACAGTCTTCTTTGTAAAAACATATGAAGCAGGTTTACAAAAGGTTATATAACATCTTAATGGTGAGCAATGTTTATTCATCTCTTGCAGTTCATGTGACTCCCCTTCCCATGAGAGTTCTTGGGGAAGAAAATGGGCACCTGTACCCATCAGTGTTGATCATCACTGATCTACAGAGTTGATAGTACCATTAGGGTGTGCAGAGGGTGACAACCACCTCAGTTGGCAGATACTGAGGAGCTGCGTTAACCAGAATCTGCAGTGGTTGGGGGAACCTGTACTGGAATGTTATTCTAAACATGCAAAAGTCTGAATAACATGACAAATACAGCCTGAATCATCATCATCATCATCATCATCATCATCTGGGGATGACACCAGATCCAGAAAAGGAGGTGATGGTTGAGTAAGGAGAAGTTACAAGAAACTGTGCACAGTGTCCATCATACCACAAATGTGGGTGTTTGGACACTTTGTGTGAAATTCTCACACATCCCTCCTCCCTGCCTACTTCAGGGGACCACCAATTGGAGGTTCATCGCAGGTCATCATCATCATCATTTCTACCCTATTTTCCCACCAAAGTGGGGGAAAATTGCAAAGTGTCTTACAGTTTAAAACAAGTAAATATAGGAAATTTTCAGACACGTTTTTCAGCGTCTTGCCATGCAAGCAGTCTCCGGAGCAGTAATGAGGCTGCCGCGCAGCAAGGTGTCCATTTTGGATGACACCCTTTCTCTCTCTGTGTCGTCTGTGAGTCTTGCAGCTAGCATTGGAGGCGGTCGCACTGTTTTTTACTCACAGACAACTTCCGTGAGGGAAAAACAGCCCGGCCACCTCCAATGCTAGCCACAAGCGTCACAGACGACACACAGAGAGAAACGGTGTCATCCAAAATGGACCCCTTGCTGTGCGGCAGCCTCCTTACTGCTCCGGAGGCTGCTTGCGTGGCAAGATGCTGAAAAACGTGTCTGAAAATCTCCATAGCTAAAAACATACAAAACAGTCAACATTAAAAAAGAATTACTTTCTAATTCATTTTTGAAATATTAAAATAATTTTAAACATATACATTAAAAGAACTTTAAATAAATAAATAAATAAATAAATAAATAAAATAAAATACAAACAGATCACTCCAAATCCAGCAAATTTTGATGTCCTTTCATTAAAAAACTTTCCATTCTAAAAGCCTGTTGGAATAAAAAAAAGTCTTTGCCAACCAATAGGTGCATAATGAGTGGGCCATTCTGGCCTCTCTAAAAAGGGAGTCCTATAGCCTAGTGGAAGCTACTGAGAAGGGCTTACCTTGTGTCCTCACTAGCACTGCCTGTGAAGGTGACAGGACTGAAAGAAGGGCATATCCTGCAGATATCAGGTCAGGCTTATACAGGGAGATACAGTATGCCAGATTGCAAAGACCTATGCTGTATAAGGAATTACAACTAACTAACACTGAATTGTGACTTACCAGTACTGTAGCAACCTCACATAAATTGGGAGATGGTATTCCCAATTGTTCTATCTCCTTAGGTCAATCATAAAAACTCTTCAGGCAGCAGAGTGCTAAGCAATCTCTATCTGACATCCTCCAAACATCTCCCCCAACAGTTTAGAGCTGCTGTTGTCCCACTTGGCTCTTCAGAGAAGGCCTCTGCCTATATTTAGAAAGAGGCATTGGTGGTTTCTAGCTGGGATGTGGTATTGGTCCAGAGTTACCACTATGATCTCCTATTCCTCCTTCTTTGATGGGGGGATGCTTCCATGTTGCATTGATGAGCCACATTCTTTTCCTCTAGGGAAGGGTGTGTCTTGTTAAATGAGAATGGGAGAAGGATACAGGAGTTGGTATTATTTGGGGGTGCATATCTTTATGCAGCACGTCTCCTTCTTCTTACTTGAACCACTGACTAAGTTCAACTGTGAAAAGAGAAAGCTGGTTGCAGGCTTGTGAAGAGGCACCAATGAACTGAGTTGGCTTAATACTTCTTTGGTTGACAGCAGAGCAGCTATGGACCCTGCCTGATGTTGCTCTACTTTTGCTGGGGGACTATTACCCTTCTACCCCATGATCCAGATACACTTTAAGGAAAGGTAAGAAGCAACAATGGTGGCAGGGGAGGATGACAACTGAGATCTCTGATGAATGATCTCAAGGTAAATTACATCATACAAAAATAAGGGAGAGCTGCAAAATACTATGGATGCCATTAAGATTTCCTCCCATTTGCCCTTGCTAACACTGAAGCAAGCAAAACTAGAAATAAGATAAAGATAAGAGGAAAGAACATGAGAACAAGGCACAAGGTAATTGGTTTAATATTAAGGGTTCACCCTGTTCATCTCTGGAGCCAATTACAACACCATCCCAGAGCTTTCCCTGTACTATATCCTCAGGGCAATTTGACCTGTTGGTTGAATATTTTCATTTCCATTTTCAAAAACAGGTATAAATCTATCTGTCTGTCTATCTATCTATCTATCTATAAAAAAACCTTCAAACTAGAAATTCAGAATGGTAGTCTGGTATGCTCTTACGAATGCCAACTCTAAGTTTCTTGTATCTATAGGTACAATGATAGCTCTTTTGTCAATATATTTTTGCTGTTATTTCAACAAATAAATGTCTAACAGAGTTACCCAAATAGATGGGGATCTGTGGGGAGTTCACTCGTGATGCCAAATCTTAGTTATTAATTGGGGGAATTATTATAGCTCAAATTGATGGCTGCAAGGGGTCAGGTAACTTTGGGGATCTTTACACCTATGTGTACTCGTACTAACTGCATAAACTCTGAGTCAAAGTGAAATAAAATGGTTTTAATTGGAAAATAAATCAGAAGCATATGCACACACACACAAACACACACACAATTAATAATAATAATAATAATAATAATAATAATAATTTATTTATATCCTGCCCCTCTACAAAACGCAATTGGGGCAGCTTACAACAATTAAAATATACATCCTGGACCCTCAATCCCCCCCCCTTAAAATACAATTAAATAAATCAGGAATTAAAACATACTTTAAAACAGAATACAAAAATTAAAAATAAATAAGGGACATTGGCCCTAGCAAGGTCGGGACAAGCTAGATTTTCTTTTCTTTTTAAATGGCCAGGTAGTTATTCAGGAAAGGCCTGCCAGAAGAGGTCTGTCTTAAGAGCTTTTTAACAGCTATTTAGGTTGATGATGTGAAGGATCTCATCCAGCAGGCTGTTCCATAATCTGGGAGCAATAGCCGAAAAGGTACTCCGGGAGGTAAAAAAAAAAAGCCTAGTTTTTAAAGGTTGTAACAAATTCCTCTCAGAGGACCTGAGTGCACAGTGAGGATTATATGGAAAGAGGTGACCCCGAAGATAGGTTGGGCCCAAGCCATTTAGGGCTTTAAAGGTGATAACCAACACCTTGTACTGGGCCCGGAAACTAATGGGCAGTCAGTGAAGTGATCTTAAGATCGGTGTTATATGGTCTCTTGTGGATGTACCTAAGACCAGTCTGGCTGCCATATTCTGTAATAGTTGAAGTTGCCAGACCAAGCACAAGGGTAGCCCCATGTAGAGTGCATTACAGAAATCAAGATGGGAGGTTACCAGAGCAGGTACAATGGTCTCAAGATCCCTGATTTCCAGGAAAGGGTGTAGCTGGTGTATCAGTCGAAGCTGATAACAGGCACTCCTGACCATTACATTTACCTGATTTGTCACCTGGAGCAATGGGTCCAGGAGCACCCCCAGACTGAGAACATAGTCCTTGGAGGAGAGTGTGACCCCATCCAGGACTGGAGATTGTATCCCAATGCCTGGGTTTGGGGCTGCTACCGTGAGTACCTCCATTTTATCTGGATTCAGCTTTAATTCATTTTCCCTCATCCAGTCCATTACTGCCCTAAGACAATCATTAAGAGAAGAGATACCATCTGAAGTCAGAGCTGAAGACCAAGGCATGGAGAAATATATCTGGGTGTCATCAGCGTACTGATAACACCCCACCTCATGCCTCCGGTTGATCTCTCCCTGCAGCTTCATGTATATACTGAATAGTATCAGGGACAGGATGGTGCCTTGTGGGATGCCACAATTAAGCTCTTTCCTTGCAGAGCAACCATCCCCAAGCATCACCCACTGGAATCTGCCCGAGAGGAAGGAACGGAACCACTACAGCACAGTGCCTCCAATTCCTAGCCTTCTCGGGTGATCCAAGAGGATGTCATGCTCTATTGTGTCAAAAGCTGCTGATAGATCCACTAGCACCAACAGGGTCACACTACCCCTGTCGATGCTCAGGCAAAGGCCATCATCTAAGGCAACCATGGCTGTCTCAATTCCAAATCCCATCCTAAACCCAGTTTGAAATAGATCTAGATAATTGGTTTCTTCCAAGACAGCTTGGAGTTGAAGAGCAACCATGCTCAACAAGCTGAGAGCATTCGTGTTCACAAGAAACCACACAAGGCTAATGAAGAGTTAAAGACAGAAAGGCTGGATAGAGGAATAGATTCAGGAAGTAGGAACTATAGTCATCAGTTCTGAAGAGAGAGAAGTGAGGTAATCAGACCTAAATCTGAGGGTGTCACTGAATTCCATTCCAGGGGTACACCATCAGAGTGGCCGAGTTTAGTCTCAGTGGCATAGTCTCACACTTTTCTATTATTTGAGGATTAATATTTATACTATATTCCATGTCCTGAAGGGGAATTTTGAGCTTAGAACACAGCGTAGATGGGTTTCCCACCATTGAAGAAAGAAACCACCTCTCTGCTGATTGCTCTTAAGGCTGAGAGATTGAAATTAGCTCTGGTGGCGCAGTGGTTAAATGCCAGTACTGCAAGCCACCACGTTGCAAGTTCGATTCCAGCGGGCTCCAAGGTTCACTCAGCCTTCCATCCTTTTGTAGGTCGGTAAATTGAGTACCCAGCTTGTGGGGGGCAATTAACTAACACATATTGGAAACTGTTTAATACAGTGTAGATGTGTAAATAGCTATTGCTTAAAAACAATTTGTAAGCCGCTCTGATAGCCTTGTGGCTGAAGAGCGGGGTATAACTAACTAACTAACTAACTAAATAAATAAATAAAATAAAAATTGATGGGTTTATCACAAACTCTGTATTGTAGGGTAGGAAAGATGTGAAGGGACATTTCCTGGGGATGAGGGGTGTGCAGGACACTTGTTTATTTGTGATATAACTCATTGCCAGTAGCTCCCAAGAGGATATTAGCACATTCTACCTTGATGGCTTTGGTTACTGGGAGCTTCACTTAATCCTAAGCACCGTCTGAAAATGTCCCATATGTCTATGCTGCTAATTTCACTAGGTAACATAGCACATACTAGGTGTGCAACCCAAACAAATTCAATTCCACTTTAAATGAGTTGCTTTGTACAGACTTCAAAGAAGTCAATAGTCAGGATGAGATTTCAGGCAATGCATGGAGGAAATACAGTCCCACTACAAGTAAAATACATTATGATGGTGTCATTAGAGACCTAATGAAGATGGAAAGTGAGAAAATGACAAGAAAGAAAGAAAGAAAGAAAGAAAGAAAGAAAGAAAGAACATATCAGCATCAGGAACTTGAATTTACAAAGCCTCTGGGATCTGTTTGAATCTCCAATGCAGTGATGCCAGAGGCAGAGCAATCTGATGCTATGATGGGTAAAGTGCAAGATGTACTGTTCAATTTGTGCCACTATCAGGTTTTAGTCTCAAATTAGCCCTGAATTTCCAGGGGAGCATTGGTCAGTTTTTTACAACCCTGTCCAAAAATAGTAGTGACAGTTGAGTACTATTTGACAAGCTTCAGTATTTTCAGTGTTGCTATGGGAGACCATCACAACTGAACTCTAAGAAAAGTTCTGATCTATATTGAATTAAGGGCAGAGAGATTTCCTTTGTTTCTTTTTTAAAACCTCCATTTTCTCTTCCAGAACCTATTTATAGCCCAAAATGTCTACATCAAACTGATTGTTATGTTTCAAAATGCTTATATGATAAAACAAATAAAATTCCTTTGTTTCATCTGCATTTTTAGAGAGGTGGTTCAATTAAAACATATGCTACTGCATGTCCTTATCTACATGTGACAAAGAGTACACATGTACAGGAGAAACATTTGTTTTGGTCTGGAATGAAGAATCATGGCACACCATGGGGAAATAAGGTACATATTTCTAGCATACGGAATTAGCAGTGAGTCAAGAAGCCAGAATTTTGAATATTTTAATACATGGTTTATTATAGAAATAAAATAACTATGTACACAATCTCCATCCAGAATGGAACACAAGGATTATGTAGAATGGACCAGCAACTATTTAATTACATGGAGGTAGGGGATGGAAGATATATGGGAGCATGCAAATTATGCAGGAAGGGAGAGAGATGGATGCTAAACAATAAGAGAAGAAAGCAACGGAGGCAAAAAAATATGTTGTCCATATTGTATAAATGAGGCAGACTCTTCTGCATATTATGCAAAGCATTTATCCTTGATTCAAGTCATGTTTGTGTTTATTTCATTGGATGCTGTCTACTTTTAACTTCTTGTTAACTTCTTCCACAAACACACACTTCTGTACCACTGAAAATCAAGAGACAGAGGGATATGTGTGTGTTTTGACCAATGACTCCCTCCCCGCCGCAAGACAAAACAGCAATGGGAGGTGGATTGTTATCCAAAGAGGCAGATATCCTATTATTTTTCTTCATTTCTGTCCTTCTGCTTTATTACTTTCATTATACCATCATCATCATCATCATCATCATGGATGACAAGATTTTCTGCATAGGAAAGAGATGTTGTCTGCACAGAAAATTTATTTTCTGCCCAGAAAAAAAGCTCTTCCCTACACAGAAAATGCAGCAATTGGAGACATTCTGCTCAAAATTCATATATAGTTTATTTGCACAGAAAACATTTTCTATACAGGAAATAGCTTTTTCTGCAGAGAAAATAATATTTCCATGTATATTATTTCCTGTATAAAAATGCTGTTTATTGCAGAAAAAGACTGTTTTCTATGAAAAACAATCGCAGGCAAATTTTGTTCAGAAGAAGTCCCAAATTGTGACTAGGCTTTAAAAACTGCATGACTTTCAAAGTCATTCTCATTGTGTGAAGAAAATTGGTAAAATTACTCTTGCCAAAGATGCTGTCTTTGTTCCAAACAATACCATAGAATTGTAGAGTTGGAAGTCTAAAATTTCAACGCTGGGCCTTTCTCCAGATTTTCTGCTTAGCCTGGGATATGGTAGGGCGAAAGCTACTATCAAACAACAGGTAGCAGATATAGAGCGACAACTGGATCTACCAAGTACTCCAACCTTCATCTAGTGACTCCAATGGATATCTGGCCTCTCCTTTGGCATACTTGGCAACACTTGAAATACCTAAACATCAAAGGGCCTTTACTCTTGCACGGTGTCATGCCCATCCTCCAGCTGTCCTTGAAGGCCGATGCAAGAAGATCCCCTTCTCAGACAGATTGTGCCCCTGCAACTCAGGCCAGATAGAAACAACAGAGCATGTATTACTCCAGTGCTCATACTACAGGGACATACATCTCAGCCTAATTTCACCCCTGTTGCATAAATATCAAGGGCACACTGGACAATTCTACATTAACTTGTTGCTTTCAGACACAAACCCAGGAACAACTTATAATGCTGCCAGATTCTGCGCAGTGCGGTTAAAATTCGACAGACAATGTCCTCAACAGTAGAGTAGTATCAACCTAGTCTTGTTATACTGGAGCTAACATTTTAAATACTGCTTTTAGCCTGTTTTTATCCTGTGTTTTTACCTTTATTCTGTATCCCTTTTTACCTGTGCTAGTCTATGACCGTAATAAAGATTCTATTATATTCTATACTAGAGTTGGAAGAGACCAGAAGGGCCATCCAGTCCAATCCCCTGCCATGCAAGAATCACGACCAAACATTCCCTGACTGATGGCCATCCAGCCTCTGTTTAAAGAACTCCAATGAAGGACTCCACTCCGAGGGAGTGGGGTCCACTGCCGAACAGCTCTTACTGTCAGGAAGTTCCTCCTAATGTTGAGGTGGAATCTCTTTTCCTGGAGCTTGCATCCATTGCTCTGTGTTCTAGTCTCTGGAGCAACAGAAAACAAGCTTGCTCCATCCTCAATGTGATACCTCTTCAAATACTTAAACAGGGCTATCATATTGCCCCTTAATCAACTTTTTTCCAGGCTAAACATACCCAGCTACCTAAGTCTTTCCTCATAAGGCATGGTTTCCAGACGTTTCACCATTTTAGTTGCCCTTCTCTGGACACACTTCAATTTGTCAATATCCTTTTTGAACTGTGGTGCCCAGAACTGGACACAGTATTATAGGTGAGGCCTGACCAAGGCAGAATAGAGTGGCACTGTTACTTCCCTTGATCTAGACACTATACTTCTATTGATGCAGCCCAAAATCACATTGGCCTTTTTAGCTGCTGCATCATACTGTTGACTCATGTTCAATTTGTGGTCTACTAGGACTTCTAGATACCTTTCGCACGTAGTCTCGTTCAGCCAGATCTCCCCCATCCTGTATCTATGCATTTTGTTTTTCCAGCCAAAGTGCAGTACCTTACATTTCTCCATATTGAATTTCATTTTATTAGCTTTGGCCCAGCTCTCCAATCTATCCAGGACATTTTGAATTTTGATCCTGTCCTCTAGGGTATTAGCTACTCCTCCTAATTTGATGTCATCTGCAGATTTGATAAGTATGCCCCTAATTCCCTCATCCAAGTCATTGATAAAGATGTTGGATAGCACTGGGCCCAGAACAGAAGTCTGTGGCCCCTCACTGGTCACATCTTTCAAAGATGAAGAGGAGCCACTGCTGAGCACCCTTTGGGTTTGGCTGGTCAACCAATTACAAATCCAATTAACAGTTAACTTGTCTAGCCCACATTTTACAAGCTTGTTTGCAAGAATGTCATGGGGAACCTTGTCACAGGCCTTACCAAAATCAAGGTATGTGATATCCACAGTGTTCCCTTCATCTACCAAGCTGGTCATTTTATATAGAAAAAGAGATCAGATTAGTCTGGCATGACTTGTTCTCTGAAACCCATGTTGACTTTTGTGATTGTGGCATTGCCTTCTAAATGTTCACTTTTTAATGATCTGCTCTAGCATCTTCCCTGGTACTGATGTCAAACTAATTGGACGATAATTGTTGGGATCCTCTTTTTCCCCCTTTTTCAAGATGGGGACAACATTTGCCCTCCTCCAGTCTGCTGGGACTTCTCCTGTTCTCCAGGAGTTCTCAAATATTATTGCCAATGGCTCCGAGATTACATTTGCCAGCTCTTTTAATACTCTTGGATGTAGTTCATCTGGTCCTGGAGATTTAAATTCATTTAGATTAAGAAGGTATTCCTGTACTACCTCTTTGCTTATTCTGTGTTGGATTTCCCCTATTGTGTCCTCTGTTCCATTATCCTCTGGTTGATTACCCTTTTCCTTTTCTGAAAACATTGAGACAAAGAATCTCAATGTTGAGTAATTCTGCCTTTTGTCTGTCCCCTGTTAGCATCTTGCCATCATCTCAACGCAGTGGCCCTAACATTTCCTTCTTCCTTTTGCTGTGGACATACTCAAAAAGAAAACAAACAAACAAAAAAAAAACACCACCCCTTTTTATTGTTCTTAACCTCTCTAGTGAGCCTGAGCTCATTCTGTGCTTTAGCTTTTCTGACTTTACTCCTGCACATGTTCGCTATCTGTTTGAATTCTTCTTCGGTGATTTCTCCCTTTTTCCATTTCCTATACATGTTCCATTTAAAACTTAGCTTCATTGAAAGTTCTTTAGTCATCCATCCTGGTTTCTTGAGGCACCTCCCACTTTTCTTCCTCATTGGTACTGTTTGAAATTTTGCCTTCAGTATCTCCCTTTTGAGAAAGTCCCATCCATCTTGAGGTCTCTTCTCTTTTAGTATTCCTGACCATGGGATCACCTGCAGTATTTCCCTGAGTTTATTGAAATCAGCTCTCCTAAAATCTAGAATTTGTGTCTGACTATGCCTGGCTTCTCCTTTCCATTGTGTAACAAACTCCAGGATAACATGATCACTCTCACCTAAGGATCCCACCACTTGTACACTAAGTTATGATCTTAAAGAAAATTTTTTACAAGATGATGTATAGTTGATATTTGACCCTGGAGAAGCTATCTAAAATGTATGATGCACATATTAATATTTTTTGGAAATGTGAACAATAAGAAAAACCTTTTTATCATGTGGTGAACCCATGAGAGTTTGAAAAAAAAATGGATTCTGATCCATATTTTGATTCAGAATATTTTGAAAATAAAAATTCAACTAAAACCAGTTTAAAAACAACAACAACTGGAACTCTTGGAAAAACAAATTGAAAAAAAAATGGAAGAATTATATAATACATGATTATGGCAGTGAGTCTATTATATGTGCAGAAATGGAAAGCCTTTTGTAAAGGTGGACCCTAGAGTTTCTGCTGCCTGAAATCCAGAGTTGGCCCTTATTCCAATCCCAAACCCAAGGGATTCCTCTTCGTTTTGCCACCACCCACTGAGTTTTCCCCCTTACACGTCTGGTGCAGTGAGAAGCCAGACAGGTTGAGTTAAAATATCAATAACAAACTTTCCTCTTTCCCAGAGGAGTTTAGATAGCTGACCAAGAAGACATGTGAGACAAGCTTATAGAGAGAAAAGTAAATAGATTTTAATTTTAGTTCCAAGGCTCGAAGTTAACAGGAAGGAAAAGCATTCCCCTCAGGCTTCAGTTTAGGATTTACAGAGTTACATTCATTCAGAGCACTTACAAAATAACTCATAATCTAATGCAATCTAACTTCACATTCCCTAACTATTACATGCAGAGGTAATTTACAGTCTCTGTGATGGAATTTCAGAGTCCTTTGGGATCCTTTTGAGGCCTTTGGGTTAGGTTGGCTCCCCCCAACCTTTTTGTTATCTCAGTTTGGTGTCTGGTTGTTATTCCATAGCTTTGTAGGCCATGTGGCCCAAAGCTAGGCCATGTGGATCAGAGGCCATCTCAGCTAGCTCAATCTAGCTAGGCCATGTGCTCAACTCAATGTGTCTCAGAACAAAGGGAAGATCAGAACTTTTAAAAGTCTTTTGTGCTGATCTCTGATTGGCTCTTCCTTTTGCCCAATCAGAGTGAGTTATCTTAATCAAGTGATGTGATGTCATGTTTATTCAATGAGGTTCTCCCACCACTTCCCATCTCCAAATAAGGAGTGGAAGTTTCCAATGTAGTAAAATGTAGGTTGTTGATGGGATACCATGATGACTGCAGGTCACCATGACACATTGATTACTCCATCACAAAAAGATTAGTTAATGAAACTTTTTGATCTTGTTAAAATGGGTAAGTTAACTATTTTGATTAGAGAAAAATCATTGAGTAGTTTTAAAATGGATTGGGAGCTAGTGATTGTCTTTTTGTGGAGTCAACAAGGGAAATTATTAGTAGTGGAATTTTTAAATTAATAGGATTAAATAAGGTGTAGATGTTTACAGTACATTTTTGATAGAGGAAGTAAAATATCATATAATTTACAATCACCAATAGAAAAGTTGAAAGTCATTGTTTCATTCTTTTCCTATTATTTTGTTTGTTTTAGTTAGTAATTTTTCTGTCATTTAACATTGCTATTGTGTGTGTGTGTGTGTGTGTGTGTGATCTATCTATCTATCTATCTATCTGTCTGTCTATCATGCAGTTTTACATGTTAGAAAAATTCTTTCTTGAATTAAAAAAACATTAAAAGAAAAATGCTACAATTACTTGTTTCTTCCTTCAAGGAAAAAATAATGACAAATTACGTGTCTGGTATGCAGGGTTAGTGTTGTGCCTTTATATGCTATTGCTATCCTGGGCTAAAACCCATCCTCTTGGTCCCTCCCCCTCCCCTTGTTGCCTCCAAGGAGCTCCATTATTTCCCACAGCTTTGCTCTTCTCTGAAATTCAGATTACAGCTCCCCTCAACCATTTCCTCACTTACCTTATCCTTCACCTTCTTCCTGTCTTATCTTAACCCTTCTCTGGCAAACAATCTGCTGCACACACAACAGCTTTGTCCTGATCTGACATTTCTCCCAGTCATCCTAAATGTCAGCATGCATCCATTTCCATTCTTCCCCCTCAACTGTTCAGTCCCTATAATATGTTGTACTCTGATTATTGATATGCTCCATTCATATATAATAAGCTGTACTCACTTCACTTTAATTGGAATATTAACCTCTTTGATTGGGTGGGTAACACACCACTTAGACACAAACAAAAAGATCCCATATTTGGGAATGGGAACAAAGTTAAGCCTTGGGACTTTATCAGATTATTCCCTCTAAATGTTCTATTGTATGCACATTTTGTGTCATTTTATGCTGGCAAAAGACCTCTCCCCACCAGACCTACCTTTACCAGCATCAATGTGGCAGCCCTAGCAGTAACAGAGCATGAACAGAGTTCTGTTCACTTCCAGGGTTGAGAGGTCAACAATTCTTGTGATAAGATGCAAGCATGGCAAATTTAAAAGTTAAAGAAAGACAAAAACATAAAACGTACACACAAGCACTTAAATACACTTTTAAAATTAGAAGTAAACCAGGGAGGTAAAATAAAAAGACCATCCCCTACCTGGCTGTCCTGATCTCACCTGGAAGTGTTCTGCCAATTGACACTGTATTCAATGAGCACAATGGTGGGGGGATTCAAATGCCAGCAATACTGGCAAAAAAGTGCCATGGGAGATCAATTGACAGCTTCAGCTGTCAATAAAAAAGAATGGCTTCTGGACTTTACATGATTGCAAAAGGACGACGACATCTGGTATGTGTGCCCTTTCACGATCTTTGGGTGTCCTTATGACACCATATTTGCCACATCTGATAAAGTCCTTGGGAAAGGATACACCTACCTTGTAAATCTCAAACTCTTTCTCAAAAAAAAATATAAATAAATCTTATACCAGGTTAGAATGGTAGCTGTGTATGTATATCTCAACTTCCTTGATTAGGCCACCTCTACACAGCACCATTAACTCATTCCCCCCTCCCCTATCAAACAGCTTTTGTGTCAATTAATGACTTCACAGTAAATCAGAATTCATTTCTGCTTCCAACACAAATGGAATTTTGACATTTCTATTTGAAACCTATGGTTGCTAAGTAGTATGTGTGCTACTTTTTTCTGCATAGTATAATTCCCATATATTGACAGTCATTGAAACATTATGCTAAATCTTCATTATTTGCACTGTCACCAAGCTTTTTGCCTGAAGCAAACTTTAAGATTAATTTGAAGGGTCCTGCTGAGGTGAAACATCTGGAATTCTGATGAATGCTAAGTGAATTTCAATAAGATGAAGGAAATTTCTCAGGGAAAGTTCATACATTCTCTAACTAGACAAGAAATGCACATGACCTATACTCCCATTCAGTTGTTGTACAAGAGAGGAGAGGAGTGCACTTCCACCCCCTTCTCCAGTTCTATCAATCTTTGCAGCATGACAGATCTGAAGAGCTTCCCTTACTTGTACTATGTGACCCTCACATATTGCAAAATTTGGAACACTCCCCACTCTGTGTAGCATTGGGGGGGGGTACATGTTTGCTGGCCTCCAATGAATGGAGGCAATGAAGTAATGCATTGTGGTACTGTGTGCCATGATGAGAAGAGTGGGGTATGAATCATTAGCTTTTATATGCCTTTGCCTCCCTCTTCTCTCCTTCTCTTGGCAATTTTGTTGAAATAGTACCAAGTCTTTCTGGCATGGAGACAAGTAGCATGCAGCATTCTGGAAGTATCCAGAGCAGAGATGAGCAGCTACCAGTGATTTATAGTGGTCATGAGGGAGTGAGCGGTTATCATACTTTCTGTGTGAGTGGGCTTACTCACTGTTTCTTTATATTAACTGCTGTTTGGGTTCACTGCTTTTCTTATTCTTCCATCTGTTTGGATGTGGTTACTCAGAAGGGAGGTCTTGGTTGGCTCCTGTTGGGCCTGAGAAGGGGGAATATCCTTTTCCTTCAGGTTTTTAGCCTAGGGAGGAGAAGCAGGAAAGTTAAGTGGCCTTAGCCCTCTTATTGGGTAGGTTTTGTTTGGCACCATGTTTCTTAGTCAGGGCCCCTGCTTCTGGAGGTCCATAGCTAGTGGGCTTGCATCTGTGGCTTTGCACAGTATTATTTGCTTGTTTTGCCCTGCTTCCCCCCTCAGTGTTGCGTGAACCAATTAACCAGTGGGCAGTGTTTTTAATGGGAGGGCCCTTTGAATTGGCTAGCCCCCTCCCCCAGTCAAGCTTTTTTTGGCACGGGCAGTTGTTTACAGGACTCACCTGCTGGTTGCCCTCTCCCCCTCCCTGTCCCACCTATTGTAGTTTTGTCATGGTTAAGGCCTTTCCCAGACCATGTGGTTGTACTCACTGGAGTTTAGGCCCTATTTGGTTGACTAGGGACTTTATCAGATGAGGCCAATAGCAGCAAAATCTGCATCATTTAGGATATGACAATAGAAACAAAGGCAAAATTACCAGACATCCTCATTGCTTACCCATTCGCGCTGTGTCGTGCTGGTGCTAATGGGAATGGATAAGTGATGACATTGTCTGATAATTTCAGCCATTTCTGTTATCATCACATCCTAATGCTGTGGGTTTTGCTGCATCTGATAAAGTCCTGGGCCTCAATTTGGACATGAGGCTACACCAGATTAGGCTGAGTAGGCCCCACCTCAGTTTTACCCAGTCAAAAACCCACAATAGGACTTCTACTGACACTAGCCTCTCCTTATTGCACTACCCCCCCCCATTGTGTTTGGCCTCAATTTGATGAGGGCCTTGGCCTGCTTGGACTTAATGGGCCTCACCTTTAAATTATATAGGCCCACAAGTATAACAGACCCATGTCAGGCCACTACTGGTCAGGTGTCTGTGATCTGATATGGCCTGAGAAGCCTTAGGCCCAACAGGCCTCTTCCCTTTGTCAAACTAAGTCAAGCCAAACATTATAACATTCCCTTCCAGGCCTCCATTGTTGTAGCCCACTTGGGCCCAGTAGGCCTTAATTTCCCTCATCTGCCTTTCCCTGCTGCCTGGGCTGTGGGTTATTTGACAGCCTTAGGTACTGAGTATTGGAGTAGGATACAGAAATGTGTCATGACTCCCAAGAAGGGTGTGGGATGATCCAAAGGAAAGACCAGCAAAGAAGGTTTCCCTCAAGCACCCTCCACTACCAGCTTCTTCCTCATCTGATAAGGAGGGTGGGGAGGACATCACTAACCTAATACTTGCTAGCATACAGGCCCTGAAGAAAGGATAGGTAGGCCTGTGGTAACAGGAAAGTTCCAGGGTGCCATCCAAGGTGTTATCAAAGCCAGTGTAGCTAACAAAATTATTGCCCACCTTGATGCTTTGGAACAGGACAAGAGAAAGGAGGTGGCAGATGGAGTGACTAGGCAGCTGGAGGAAGACACTTTGACTGCTGCAGCAACAGCTTATATTTCATGGATTGATGAAACCAGCAGATTCCTGCCATCATCCGCTGAGACTTGCGAGCTAACTCCTGAAGGTACTGTGGGCTTTAGCTGTCCATGGGGATGGAGTATGCCAGTCAGTCAGCCTGCTGCTCCCTCTGTCAGTCCCAATGTGCCTGGCACGAGCATGGGGGGGGGTCACACCTCATCAGGCAATGTCTTGGAATCATCTTTTATAGTTTTCTACCTTGGTATAGTTTTCAGCCCAATTTTGGCCCATAGCTGGGAAAATTTGGAGAAGACACTCCTCAGTTAAGTATTTTAGGATGGGGGGACTGGGGAACCCAGTGGCTGGTGAGCAGACTGTGGCATTAGATGAAAACTTGTCATCAGCCACTATAGAAGACATACTGCAAGTGGACTATTTAGACATCTTTTCATTACTAGACAGGGAATTGGAAAAGGAAGTGCTAGACAAAAGGGAAAAAGAGAAGATTAAGAAGTGCAGGGTGGACAGGAATTGGGCTAATTGGCTATCCAGCTTATTTATTTATGTAGGGATGATGGCCAAAGCTCAGCTGCAAAGGGCTTATGCATTAATACAGTACATGATCATTATCTACAGGACATACGCTAAATTGGGGGGGGTGTCTATCTGGCTTATGTACAAAAAGTCCTTTAGGAAAAAGGCAAAGAAGTATCCTGCCATGAGATGGTATCTTATACATCCCTAGCTGTCGATGCAGGTTATGCCTGTGAGGCCAACCCCTGGGAAGAGTTTGGATAGTGGTCATCTTATTCAAAATAGCAAAGGGAACACCACAGTACATTTGCATGATACCCTGTGAGAGCAGCAAAAGCATGTGCATGCTGACCCCGTAGGTACAGGCACAAATGTTCCATATGTGGAGGGTCCCACTCCTTTTGGAAATGCCCAAGGGTAGGGGCAAAATCAGAGGTAACCAAGAGTACCTAGGGGGTAAGCGAGGACCAGGTACTTTCCCCCCACCTGCTAAAGGGGACCAGTCCAATTAAGTTCCAAAGTATCCTGCTTTTGCATCCTGATCAGATGATGACACAGTACTCAGGGAGGGCTTCCAATTTTGTTTTAGGATATAATTCAGGGGGACCAGGTGACCCTCTCTGGAAAACAATTTGAAGTCAGTAAAGGGATTGGAGCATATCGTTAGGGGAAAAATAAGGAGGAGGTGGCTGAGGGTAGGGTTGTGGAAATCTGTTCCTCACCTCCTGTGCCCAATTTAGGAGTTTCTTTACTAGAAGTAGTAGCTAAGGTGCCAGGGGAATATAGGGTTATCCACCACTTATCTTACCCCAAAGGTGCATCAGTCAATGATCCCACCAGAGTTGTGTACTGTTTGCTACACTTCCTTTGATTCAGCAGTTAGGCAGGTAAGGAAGTATGGGGTTAGCACAAAGCTTACAAAATGTGACATTAAGTCTGCCTTTCATTTACTGTTGTTCCACCGCAATGATTTTGAATTTCTGGGCTTCTCATTTGATGGCATGTTCTACATGGATTGAGTCCTATGGGGTGCTCAGTGTTATGTGCTTCCTTTGAGAAGTTCAATACTTTGTTGGAATGGGCTCTTAAATGTAAAACTGGAGCTGAAAGGGTAGCCCATTATCTGGATGATTTCCTGTTTATCAGGGATTTTTGGACAGGTGAATGTGTCTTTCTGCTGTAGGAATTTGATTCATTAATGCAGAAACCATCACAGGAAAAGACTGAGGTCCCTTCCCGCCAATTAGTCTTTTGGGGCATTCAAATAGACACAATTGGTTAATTGTGCAGGAACTGGGATTGATGTTAAGACTCCAAACATGTAGTGATCTCAGTATGTGTCCAGTGTGGGCTTTGAATGATTTTGTTCAGCTTAGGGGGGGTCACACTATGTCCCCCACATGTTGTCATGACGACTTGTCTCCCTTGGTAAATACCAATTTTGGTTGCTTGCTTCCAGGACCCCTACCCTACTATGGTTAAAGGGGGTTAAATTTGGTACTCTTTCTCCATATTGGGGCAGCTTCAACTGCATTAGTGTTGGGCATAGGGCTGAATGCCATTTGAAAAGTTGGGTGCTGGGGGTTCTTAGCATTTTGAGGGTATGTTCGTCCCTTAAGCACTAATAAGTTGCCTG
The DNA here is from genome assembly GCA_030847615.1 of Gambelia wislizenii. Taxonomy (NCBI): domain Eukaryota; kingdom Metazoa; phylum Chordata; class Lepidosauria; order Squamata; family Crotaphytidae; genus Gambelia; species Gambelia wislizenii. Next base: position 187,121,318 of record JAUMIR010000003.1, on the reverse strand, counting down.
ATTCCCTTGTTGTATTTTAGATTCTAGGTTATGGCCAGGGACACATCTATTGGACAACACATGCCAGGCTCAGAACAGCCATTTCAGATCTCACCTGGGATTGGGCAATCTGGTAATGGCTGAGTGGCTGGGTAAGAGGGGTCTGTGATGGCATGGCCTTTTGCCAGCCTTTTTCAGTGAGTGATGTGGGACTCTACCACACATCCTGGTAATTCACCTGGCTGGAAATGACCTAGGTTTCTTGAAAGGCAAATACCTGATCATCCAAGCCCTCCACAAGATGGAGGTTATATGGTTGTCCTGGCCTGGGGAGCTATAGTGTGTTTGATCATTTTGCCTTGAAAGGTTTGTCTGGGGTGGAGGAGAGATCCCAGACATATTGATGTGGGCCAGGAAGTGGGTTAATCAGGAAATGCAGAATGTTCTGGCTATGGCTTTGAGGCATTTCTTGCCTCACAGACAGTTAATCTATCAATAGCTTGAGCTCTACAAAACAAATGGGGTCCATTTATCAGAAGAAGAGAACCAGTTAATCCTCAGAGACTTGCAACAGGGTGTGTGGGCCCTTTTGGCCAGCCTGGTGTGGGTTAAGTGCTAAGCTGACACTTGCTCTTATCTTTGGCAGGTAGCAGAGGGAGAAAATAAGAGTTTGGTGAGCACCTATGGCACTCTTTTGAAGATTAAACCTCTGGCACTTCCCCCACATATCATGAGACCCAGGGGGTGGGGAAGTAGACTGTTCTTAGGACTAGCCTAAGGGTTTAGCCCTCACTAGAGGTCATATGTTCTATCCTTGGGGTGGCCTTCCAGCAGGTAGCTGGCAGAGGAGCAACCCAGATTTGGGGTTCTCCCTGGGGCACAGGCTTTTCACCCAGGGGAAGCTGGGGAAGAGATCTGTGAGAGACCAACTGCACCAGCTACTCCCACACTAAATTCTCAGGGGATAAACTCTGGGCCACATTATTGAAACTAGTACCTAATTAAGTTTATCCTCTGAGAGTGATAGTTTAAACAAAGTGGCCCATATTTCAATCCAAGCTCTGGTGTGTGGTCTCACTATTTCATAGGCTGGTCAGAAAATACTATTCAGACTAGATTCAGAAATGTTATTCAGACTTTAGCAGAAATGCTATTCAGTCTCTGCATGAGGGAGAGCTACAGAACTGGAAAAAGAGGGGATGACGGGAGTGTATTTCCTTCTTTATTTCTTGATACACACTTTCATATTGACTGAATAGAGCTTAACACTTAAATGACTATGAAGGATTTACTCAAGCAATCCACTTGTAGGAATTTTAAAGGAAGTTTAACAAATGTCATTAAAATCAGCAACCTTTCTCAATAAGAGATATTCTTATATTTCTAAATAATAATAGTACAATACATAGAAAGTGCTATAGGTGTGTGCGTGTGTGTGTGAAAAAATGCTGTGCAGTTGGGTATAGGAGCCCAGGTGTATAGATATTATCATACACAGAGACAGTGAACAAAATATAGTGACATGGCTGCTGCAAGACTATGAGTCATATCTCCTTTACACTTGAAAAAACATTCCATATGCTTCAGAAGATATTAGAGTTCTTGTAAACAGAAAGAATAATAGGAATATGTGATCATGCTAAACACAGATACACATACCACTGTCGCAAATGCAAAACAAATGATGAAAAGGACATATGCAAATTTTAACACATTCGCATGAAGGCTATTACAGCCAGCCCTCTGTACCTTGATGTCATTGTCCACTGATTCAACCATCCATGGCTTGAAAATATCCCCCCTCCCGCAAATAAAAATCCTTCGCTAACTTATATAATAATATAATAATAATAAAATTTTATTTCTATCCCGCCCCTCTGCAATGCAATCGGGGCGGCTTACAATATAAAAATTCCATAGTCCAGTACCCTAGCCCACCCCCCCTTAAAATAATATTAAACTATAAAAGATTAAAAACATACAGTAAATTAAAAATATATAAATTAGAAAAATATTAAAACATACAATAGTTTTTTTTAAAAAAAAATAAAAATGATTACAGCTCAGGGAGGACAGCTGAGTCTTGGGCCGGGATAGTTATTCAGGAAAGGCCTGCCAGAAAAGATCTGTCTTGACAGCTTTTTTAAAGCTGTCTAAGGTGTTAATAAGATGGATCTCGTCCGGCAGGCCATTCCATAATCTGGGAGCAGCAGCGGAGAAGGCCCTCTGGGACGTCACCGACAGCCTTGTTTTCATAGGCTGTAACAGATTCCTCCCAGAGGACCGAAGTGCGCGGGGAGGGTCGTACGGAAGGAGGCGGTCCCAGAGATAAGTTGGACCCAAACCATGCAGGGCTTTAAAGGTTATAACCAACACCTTGTACTGTGCCCGGAAACGAATAGGCAGCCAGTGGAGAGCTTTTAGCACAGGTGTTATATGCTCTCTTCTGGAAACACCAGAAATCAACCTGGCTGCCATGTTCTGAACTAGTTGAAGTTTCCGAGTTAAGCACAAGGGTAGCCCCATGTAGAGCGCATTACAGAAATCCAGACGGGAGGTTACCAGTGCATGTACCACAGTTTCGAGGTCCCTAGTTTCCAGGCAAGGGCGCAGCTGGCGTATCAGCCGAAGTTGATAACAGGCACTCCTGACCGTCACATTTACCTGATTAGACATCTGGAGCGTCGGGTCCAGGAGCACCCCCAGACTGCGAACACAGTCTTTGGAGGAGAGTGTAGTTCCATCCAGGACTGGAAGTTGTATTCCCGGACCTGGTTTCGGGCCTGTAACTGTTAGTACCTCCATTTTGTCTGGATTCAGTCTCAATTTGTTTTTCCTCATCCAGTCCATTACTGCTTTAAGACAATCATTGAGAGGAGAGATGCCATCTGAAGTCGAAGCTGATGACCAAGACATGGAGAAGTATATCTGGGTGTCATCAGCATACTGATGACAACACACTCCATGCCTCCGAATGATCTCTCCCAGCGGCTTCATATAGATGTTAAATAGCATCGGGGACAGGATGGCACCCTGAGGAACGCCACAGTTAAGCTCTATTCTGGTAGAGCAGCTGTCCCCGAGCCTCACCCTCTGGGATCTGCCTGAGAGGAAGGAACGGAACCACAGCAAAGCAGTGCCTCCAATTCCTAACCCCCTCAGGGATGCCATTTTACTATGCCATTGTATATAATGGGACTTGAGCACCCACAGATTATTGTATCCATGGCAGGGTGAGAAGGGATCCTGGAACCAAACCACAGCAGATACTGAGGGCACAGTGTATTTTCTCTTTCAAGCAGCAATGCATCATACTTCAGCATCTGCTCTCCTGAGATTTTTCTCAACCTTTAGGGTGGCTTTCTGGTGAACTGCAATGGGAGTGGGCAGGAACTGCCCCATTTACAAGTAGATGGCAGGCACAGACCCTTGTATCTCAGTGATTCCATGCCATTTGATTACTGCATTATATGCCATTGATAAATAAGTCTCTCTTGAACAAACGTTGATTGTGGATGTTTGACATGGAGTAGTTTTAATGTGGTTTCAAAACTACTTCAATCTACGTGGCAAAAATTAAACAACAACAAACCATACAAAGGTCTTCAAGAATAACTGCATGTACATTGTGGGTTTCTTACAATAAACCAGAGCTTGACAAGTTAATGTTTGGATTACAGCTATAAGAATCTGTCAGTTGGCATGGTCAGTAGTCATAGTAGCTGCAGAATTACAGAAGCAGTAGTCCAAAAAGTAACTTCTTCATGCTCTACAGTAAATATACTCTGCAATGGCTATGAAAGGATGAGATTCTTGTTTTGTGTGTTGTGGGAAACTGGGCCAATCTGTGACATTGATGACTGAGTGTTCTGGCCACATATTTTGTCATTTAAACTCACACGCTTATTATAATAGTGTTCAAAAAGTAAACAGTGAGTATTGTATAATACAGTTTGTGTACCTAAAAGCAATGCATTGACCATCTCCCTACCTTATAGTTACCTAGAAGGGATTATTTCCTTTCATACTTATCTCCAATCAATGTCTAGAAAGTACATATTTAAACAGAGAGTGTGTCATGGCTCTAAGTGAACATTGAAAAGAATGGCAATTTAGTGGGTGGGATAGTTCTTGGAGAAATGATTGCTTCAAAACCTATTCCCAGAACACCTTTTCTCATCCAATATCTAACATGTCTTGTAAGGAAATGATATACAAGACAGTACATTTCATGAATCTAAGGATCTCTTTGTAATGATAATATTTAGTTCTTCATCATTCTGGGAAATGAGATGTTTGCATAGGCAATCCATAATATTGTAGCAAAACTGTCTGATGAAGAAAGGCGGGGAGCAGGATGAAAAAGTATAATGTTTGAGAAAGGGGAATGACAATAACATGGTACAAAATTCAATGACAGGGAACATTCATAAGAGAAAACAGCTGTAAATGTGAGAAAGCCATAAAATTGCAATGAGTATATCAAACAGAGAATGTGAAACACCTGGGAAGAAAGTTCTTCATGGCTCCACCACCCAAACTTAATTATTGGAAGTAAGGGGGTGACACAAAATAGTGGAAGAAAAAAATAGGGTTCCCAGCGTGGTGGTCACAAGTGCACTGGAGGAAACTGTTTTGATGAAGCGTAGGTCGGAGGCACTTAATGTGGCCTCAGTGCCTGCACTGTCACTTGGAGAGAAGAGGGCAGGACCATAGGGTATTTAAACCCAGCCATCCTCTCCCTCCTCCTTTTCTACGTTTGATTGGCCCACCCTCCCACCACTGAATCAGTGTGATTTAATTGGTCGCTTTGGGGCCAGGTAGGAATTTTTGCCCTTTTATCTGGGGACTTTTCACCTACCCCACACTGTGGATGTGGACTTTTGGCTTAGTGTGGTGTCTTAAAATAGGTGGTCACTTGGCAGGTGGAGGGGGAGATCTTGGCAGTTCAGTGATCACCTTTGCCACCTCCAACTTTAGGAGGTGAAGGGGGATCTGGAACTTCCCCTTTAGTTCCTGCAAACTGAGGAGTGGGGAGGTGACCTCCTTTGGAGTTGGCCTGAGGGATAAACCCTATCTTTAAGTCCTGTGACTTGGGGAAGGGACTTTTGAGTCAGCTTTCCAGATGAGGACTGACTGGGGAGCAACCCAGCTTGTGGATTATCCCTGGGGTTCATGTGTTTTTGACCAAGGGAAGTTGGGGAGGCTTTCTTTGGACCTGACCTCCTGCCCCAACAATTCCCACACTAGGTTGATCCCCCATTGTAGATCTCTCAGAATGGGGTTAAATAGATTACAGCTAAATAAAAGTTTATTTATTTAGCTTATATGTGTGGTACCTTTATTGTGTCTGGTCTCCTTATTCCTACATCTATCATCAACTAGTTTGGAGGCAAATTCCCATGATAAAATATATTATCATTCAGTAGAAAAGAACATGTTCACTCCTTGCAGTCTGTTCCTTCTGGTACCACTGGGTAATGCCAGTTTTGCAAAATATACCCATTCAGTGAAGCTGAGCAATAGACTGTCATGGAAGGAGTACAAAAATTGATCTGTCAATAAATTCAAGACAATGATGCATCAAATATCAGACAATGAACAGAACATATTATTGAACAATGCCAGCCAAACTGAACAAAATGAAAGCCTCACATGCAGTATTTCTTAATTTTGTTCTGCAGGGAAGACTAGCGGTCCGCTGCAGCATCTTTGCACATTTAATGGTTCACATTCTTTTCATGAGACAGCCCTAAATCCATGAGATGTTCTTACAGTCATGCACACTAGCTTGAAATCATTGGGGGAAAGGCAGGATATAAATACAAAGACTAATTAGCAAACACACTGTCAAACTGAGTTGCAGCAAATCTGGACCTTCTACTGTGGACAGTAGGTGAAAGTGTCACCTGCTTCCCAATAGTGGGAGTCTTGGGGCTTCTTCTAAGTTTTCTAGTTTAAACTACTTAGCTTTTACCTGGCAAGCAGCACCAATTGTTCAGAGAGTTAGAGGATGTTGTGGGTCCAACAAAGATAGTTAATGTACTTGCAATAAATTGTCCATAGTCCAGAGGTAGCAAGTGACTTTTTAATGTCCAGAGCCTTTCTATTTGCCAAACATGGGCTCATATGACCTCTAGCCTCCACGAACAGCTCCCACATGCTGTCATTTCCATATGGTTTCATAAGATGGAGTGGTAAGACATTGATCTTTCTGGAACCAGCTGTCAATTTGGCAGTTGAAGAAAGCTGAACAGATCCAAGTTTAATATGATTTCTTGTTTTATAAGTCACCTTAAGGGTTTCATAAATTAAAAGACAGTGATTAAATTTCCTGAATCAAGATAAATAAATATTATTATTTATTAACTGAAAACAATTTAAATATTTTTAGATAGAAGACAGCATTGTACCACAGTTAGGCTTGTAAATCTTGGCTTGGTTTGCCCTCATGCAACAAATGCCTGCCTATCTATCTATCTGAGACTATGTAGGAAACACACATATTTGCTGCCCAGACCATGTGTGTGTGTGTGTGTGTGTGTGTGTGCATTTTACTAAATGTGCAGCATTGAAAAAATGTGGTAACTGTTGATAGTGGCATTGAATGGGTATAGAGATGAAAAGATAATGTGAAAATACATGAAAATAGACAAATAATCAGGAGAATAATTCTGGATGGATGAGAATCTTTGCGATTCAGGAATTACTTTGTACAAAATCCACATGTGATTAATTTGCTCATGTCATGGGGCTCTGCCACCATGTCACGGGGCTCTGGGGTCCTTCTGCCTGAAAACCCCCAGAGCTACCCTTTGGAAACCCAAACCTGAGGGATTCTTCTAGCCTTGAAATCCCTTAGAATTAGGTTTCCCTTTGGTATCTACCATCACCTGCCGAGTCTCTCCTCTTTCCACACAGCACAGCGGGAAGCTGTGCAGGGTTCTGTGATTAATCAGTGGAAATATTCACTATCCCAGAGAAAAATCAAGGTAGGTTGCCCAAGCAATGTGTGTGTATGGGGCTTAGTAGGAGAACAGAAAAGGCTTTATTTCCTACGTCCAAGCCAGGAAAATGTTACAGAATAGTATCATGGAGAAAAGGCATTCCCCCCAGATCCCCAACTTAAAACTTACATAGAATAGCATTCAGAATTAGACTACATTCAGTGAGAGGGATTAAAATAAACTTTTAACCTAATGCCATTCTAGCTAAACACAGTTTCCTAAGCTAAGAAAATTCCAACTCACATTTATGAAGTCCATTGGATCAGTCCATGTCCCAGTTGGGATGGGCTAGGCCTCATGCTTATTAGAAGCCAGCCTAGCTTAGTCTCTGATGATGGAATTCAGAGTCATATGGGAGGTCTGCTCCCTCAGACCTCCAGCACCATGTGGCTCTTTGATGACTCCTGAGCCATGTCTCGGTCTGCTCCTCAAACCTTTCTCCAACCATGTGGCTGCAGAAAAAAGAGTGCAGAATCTCAAAACTCCATTAGCCAAATCTGATTGGCTCTGCATTGCCCAATCTGATTGGCTCTCCAGTTAGGGGATGTGATGTCATGCTTAGCAAATGAGGGTCCACCCACTTCCCTCAAAGTCCCTGTATTACCTTATGTCCGGAGGGCAGGGAATGGAAATTTACAGATGATGGGAAATGCAATTCTGGCAGATGCAGTCCTGGCTCTATGATGGGAGCTGCAGTCACTCCATCATGACACTTCATAAAACCATATTTTTTTTTCCTTCAGGAAACAGCCTTTTCTTTAGAAATCTTACTTTCTGTATGGAAAATGCTGTGATTGGGGACTTGCTCGGACATAGGAGTTTTGTGCATACACACGTTTGTGCAAAACACAGAAAATGCAATGGGAAAATATGCACTTTGTGCCTTGCTCTGTCTTTAAAAGCAAGGTACATTGAAGAGGCTGGAAAATCCTCAAGAGGCTATGACCTGTCTCAGCCCAAATCCTGCAATGGTGAGGGTCTTTTTTTTGTTTGTTTGTTTTTGGTCTTTTTCATCTGTCATTGCCTCTGATATTTTTTTAGAGCTGAGTTTGGCAATTTGTCTCTGGGTTCAACCCATTCCACATCATCCTGATCCGATCTGTTTGGACTTGTAGTGGGACGGGGGGGGGGGAAGCTGTTACTTTTTATTTATTTCTCCTACATATCCACATACATTTGCGGCTCATAAAGAGAGAATGATTCCATTCCAGTCCAGATAGGTAACTATGGTTTCTTTCTTTGTTTCTTTTTGTAAAGTTATTATTATTATTATTATTATTATTATTATTGATGTTGTTTACTGTGAAATCTTGGCAATGTATTTTACACTGTTTCTGAGATGTCTTCACCTAGAGAATCAGTCAGCTATGTTTAACTATGATATATGACAAAGATAATGGCAATCTATTTGCAGAGTAGAATTTTTTTTGTTGTTCTACCAGGAAAAAAAAGTGATGAAATTTAATGATGTAACTTGAGGGAGTAGGGAGTGGTGAAAGCATGCTTTAATTATTACCAGAAGTCCAAACTGTTTTGTGGGGAGTGGGGAGCACCAACATTTCCCCTGCTTCCTCTTAAGGCATTTGGTGAAAAAGATAGTTACAAGACTCAATAAAAACAACTCAGATGAAAACAAAAAAAACAGTGCACTCCCCACCACAGCTGTTTCATAATCTGCTATAAAAAATAAATAATTGATTATTCAATGACCTCATATAATTTTGCCCATAGGTACTGTGTCTGGATACTGTCTCAGTTTTCATAATATATCTGCCAAAAAAAAACAAAACAAAACACACATCCCCTCTTCCACCGCTCTATCATGCCACTTTGGTGCCTTTCTTTTATGCTTGAGACACATACTATGGTGGTGGTGGTTTTTTCCAACTAGTGTTTGATATCCAGATACTCAGATTGGTCTGAAGTACTTTTGACTGTGCCTGTTTCACTGCATAACCAATTTGGGCCATTCCATTTTGATCTGTAATTCATACAAAGTTGTCCAAATCAGTTCAATCTGCTCCATTATTGAGAATTCAGCTACATCAGTTGCATAGCCTTAATCCCCTCCTATAGAGCTGGCAGGTTGGTTATTCTGCACATTCTATTCCACATTGTAGTTTTCTAGTTCCACATTCTATCCCATTGTAGCTGGAAACAATACTTGACAATAACTTAGAAATGGTCAAAAACATTTTTCTGAAGAAGAGATCTTCAGTGTTTGGGCGTTATTCTACACAAAATTGGGAAATGGTGCTCTTGGCACAGAAGACAGTGTTTTCCATGCAGGCATGAAGAAATTAATGAAAAAGAAATAGTTAAGAATTACATCTCTAGTGGTTACCAGGGATTATTAGAAACCATTAGGGCTGATCCAAGACATTTTGCTTCCTGAAGCAAAGAGCTGCTTGCACATTCCCTATAGAGGAGCTGACTAGACGGTCATCTGACTCTTAATTAAATAGTAGTGATAGAATAATATCTTCCACCAGAACTAAAGGTAGAACTTTAGGGGATGAGTACAGAGCTGTATTTCAGGAGAGGAAAACAGATAGGAAATACAGAAAGAACAGTAAGAGGATAGCAGTTGCTTCCCACAACATTTGCTCTCTGCATCACTGTGCCTAGGGAGAAGGCCACCTCTGTTGCCCACTGCATGTCAGAAGTAGAATCCTGAGAGAAAGGGCAAAGCAGAGGCAATAGAGGGAAAAGAGGATGGGTGTAGCAGAAATAGGAAGAGGTAAGTTTGAGGGTCACTAATGTTGAAAGATTTTCACACACCTCAGCTTTATTCATGTGTGCCGCACAAAGGCAAAAACTGTGTATGGGGACATGTGTATTCCGAACCCACCTACACTTCCACAGGTGCAACAGCTTTCAGAATCCTTCCACAAGGAATTCTAAGATCTGTATAGGGTTCTTTAATCACATTCACAGAATAGAGTTTCCAAGTCCCCATGACTGAAAGCCATATCAGAGTTCCCAGTCACAGGAACCCCGTAATTGTATTCAGTCAAAAGTGCTTAGAAAATAATTTAGAACCATTCATGCTCAATAAAGAAAACTACCAGCTATGTAGCAACAGTTGAGTACAGTGTTTATGTCCATGTCCATACTTCTCTATCTAATTTTGCCCTACATACATGGTCAACATCTGCATGGGGCTTTAGAAAGTTTGAATAACCTTGTTCTAGATTATCACAGGATTGGGCTATATTTTCTTTTTCTTGGAAATATGATGACTGGCATCCTGTTCAGACTTTACAATGTTGTAAGCTGGACATGCAACATTATAGATTTTAGAAGTCACATTTATTGTTATTACACCAATGCAACAGACAAGAGTACCTCCCCCCCCAAAAAAAAAACCCACCATAAAAGCTAGGCAGCTGAACCAACATAGAGATTTCTGAGGTGCTGTGGAGCAGGTCAGTGAATGAAGAAGTGTCCTGCTCTCTCCTAGCACTGAGGCACTTTGCAAAAAGCAGTTGCAGCAGGATCCCAAATGGGATTCCTGTGTCTGTCTGTGGCAACCCCTATATTGAGGATATCATCAGGAGATGTAGCTATAATGATGGTGCTCTGTCATCATACGTATGTCTCCTGCTGCGAGCTCTTGGCCAACATGCATTTCTTAAAGATATGTCAGTCTTCTTGATGTTGAAAAGACACTGCATCTGACTGAATTATTTGCAGTAAAATTTGAAAACATAACATTTGATTATCTGTATAGTGTGTGATAATGGGATTCCTCAGCTAAAAGGAAACTCATGTGAAGTGCTAAAGCTGATAATATGCATGCTGTTCTTCTCTAGATCTTCTTTGTTTTTTTCAAAGTGCAAGTTCTGAAACAATGTGGTTGTGTGTGCTTTGTGCTGTATCAGGGGGAAGAAAACAGTCTGTTCTCCTAATTATGAACAAAGTAACTAACCATCACACACTCTTACTTTTTCATTCTGTTCTCTTTCTTTCTCCTTATCTCATTAATTATATTTCTTCCTGGCTGCAACTAAAGTGACTTTCTGCTTGTTTATAGCTCAGGAAACCTCCACCACTTGATAAATACCAGGTAGGCCAGGATAAGTTTGGTTGAAGCCATGGTGGACCAGGAATAATTTCAGGACCATCCTTGAAAATATTCCATGAGTGTCTTCTGTACAGTGCTCCACTGAGTGCAGGTTCTACAATGAGAAAGAGTGAAGTGACTGCCTCAGGTAGCAGGTGCTGGGGGACATCAGTGATATCCTTACAGCATTCTTTGGGCCTGTCTATATGATTTAAAAAATCCATTTGGGGGATAAAAAATATGAATAGGCAGTCATTCAAATACCTCCGTATGACCCCCCTTCCCCAGCTGGCTGGAGCAAGCAAGCCAAGAAGCGGTTTTAAATCTCCCGCCACTTTTTTTTTAATTTAAAAAGGTACCTGCTTTGCGGACAGTTGGTTTTCCCTATTTACAATGTAAAATAAAAATAAATATATATATAAAATTCACGGACTTACCGGACTCTCACTTAGCCAGGAATCCAACATGGCAGCCACTCCCAATTCCCCCATTGCTAGCCCCGCCCCCTTCTACTCAGCCAGCCAATCAAATTACACTGCCTGATCATATGTGTGCAAATGGGGAGTACAGACGATCAACCATTCGAACGGCCATACAGATTTTAGGCTGAGATCCGCTAATCCTTCTGAATGCCAAATCCATGTAGTTTACGGGGGATTTGCTAGCCCCCCCTTCCGAATGACACACATGAATCTGAATGGCCATGTGTATGGAACATCGATCTTCTGAACAGCGTACATTGCTTTTTTACCATGTAGACGGGCCCTTTATCTACTGTCCACCGGTTGGAGATCAGAGTGTATATACTCTTCTCCATCTAAAATAGTCAGCACTGCCCCCCCCCATAAAGCACCCTGCTTATCCAACTGCCAGAGTTAAGTAAAAGATTCAACTGCAAGTCATCTGTAGATGGGCTGGGGAAATGGCACAATCTTCTCCACTTCAGGCAACAAACTATCTTAGACTGGCCATTATTCCATTCTTCCCGGCACAAACATTGTTTACATGGAAATCATGTGACCCTACAGAGGTTATGCAATTCCCAGGAGCTCTCATCAGCACCAGCAATGGTGGGGAATGATGGGAGCTGCTGTCCAAAAACATCTGGAAGAATGGATGGTCCCAAACCATGGTTTACACTTGAATTCTGTAGTACCTTGACCAATTTCTGGAAATGCCCTAGATAGCAAATTGGAACTAAAACTGAAAAAAGAGATCAGGGAAGAAAATACCTAAGAATTTTATGACATTCTGAAGCTGATACCACCCAATATCTGACAATGTCCTTTGAAATATTCTGGGCCCTTCACACTTCTGAACTGTTGGACAAATTTCCTCACTGAAACTACTATGGAAAATTTGCTCCAGCCAAATGGTCATAACCTTTCCTGTCATCTTAGAGATTTTTTTTTTTCCAAATAGATTGCATACCTTTGGCAGGAATATGAGTTTTAGTTTTTAGGGGCTATATAAATCAGTGGAGCAGAGGATGATATTTCAGTCTGTGAAGAAGATATTTCTGTCTGCATACTCTGTGGTTTTGGGGCAAACAGTCTCCAAAATGGCATCTTTTCATTTGTTTGTTTGCTGACTTATTCATTTTTTGTAAGACTAGGCTTTTAGATTTGCCCAGTTTCCTAGACAGATGACATCCTAGCACAAGTGTGCAGTGCTTATCATTGATGCTTTGCTTGCCATTGCTGTGGATACATTTCTCACTTGTTCTTCATCGGAACAGTTTACTATAGTGCAGAATGCCAAGCTGTTGGGCAGAAGATCACATGACTTTGCTACATTCTCCATTATGCAGTTGATTTAATACATAACATATTGTGTAACAGGTCAGGGCTTTATGGATTTTCAGTGATCTTTGGCCATGATTAATCAAGGTATATGGCTATTTCATAAAGACAGCATTGCCAACCACTTAACTCTAATATTTCTAGTACTGTTGTACTTGGTTCCTTGCTTGATCAGGTCTGTCCGCTTGTTTCTCAGTTTGTCTCTACTGGAAACAGTTATGCTATCAGCTACTGGTGGATGAAATTAGTGGCAATACAGATCTACTTCAAAACATTCTGGTCAGTACTTGTAAAACAGAAGTAGATATATTTAGACAAATGCTTACATGTCTACTGTCTGAAACTGGAGAAGGGACATCATCCTGAAAACTTCTGGATGGTTCTGCAGTAGATGTCACAGGGCCCTCTTTTTCTCCCATGTAAGTAAATACAATAAAAATGTGTGAAATCTCCCTGACAAATTTCGCAACTAAATATGACACCACTGGAATGTCACCACTATTCCTTGGAGGTTTCTGAACCTCTGAGTTTTGAATTTTGGCTACAAGTGACATGTGGTCATAATCTTTTGTTTTATGTGAAATTCTTTTTGGGCATTTTTATAACGTTATAAAAAGTTGGTCGACATCCTCAGATATTTCCCTGAAGAAAGCTCCCAATTTGCTTTCATTTTCACTTTGGGTGAAATATTCAGTGTTAACTCTTTCCCCATCCTATGAGAAGTTAGAAATGTCCATAAATGTATTGTGACATTTTTAAAAAATTTCTTATACACAAATGTTCTTCAAATGGGAGTATGGAACAAGGTATTAAAAAATGCAAATAATTTTATAAGCCCCATCGTATAAAGCTAACATCTGGCTCTAGGTACAATTTATGGGGCTCAGAACATACTGAGCCCCAGGTAAGAAGAAAAACTTTGGTGGAACTACTCTGTAACTAGTAAACAAATAGAGAGAAAAGTGGAGAGGGAGAGAGAGGGAGTTTCTAATACCTTTATCAGACTGATAGAGCAGCATGCAATGCCAGTAACTGAGTAAATAGTGTGTTAGGATAATAGGGCAGTGGCAGGACTGATGCCCTCTGGCAGAATCTATCTTCCATTCCTGGAACATTTTGTAGTGGAGAATTAAGCACTGTCTACCTCAGGCTTATTCAGTCAGAATATATTTCTCATGATGAGCCTGCTGATATGACAAGCAAAGGCACAGTGATAAGTCTTATTAAGTCTCAGTGCTCACAGGCATGAGCCCTGAACACCAAGCAGGCAGGGTCAGCATTGCATTCTGGAGATGGTAACAAAGAGAAAACACCACGGAGGCACAAAACAATACTTGATGGGAAAATAAGTCAAGCATTCTACCATAATGTGTAAAGATGCTGTTGGGAGAGAAATCCCAAAAGGACCAACATAAAAATACACCATCAGGCAGAATGGGGTGGTGGTGGTTTGGGGGGAACTATTTGTATGTGCAGGTATATTAAGAAGAGAGGGTAGGAGTGTGGGTTAATTTCATATTAGGCTAAATTGATGAACAACAAAATGTGATCACAATAATTCTATGTGAAATCAAGAAAGATACAGGGATTGTACCTTTAAAGAAGCATGTCCTCATAAAGGTAGAGGCTGGAAGGCTTTTTGAAATCCCAAAGATTTGTTTGTATTTATTTTTAAAAAATAAATTGATAAACCTCATGTATAATATATTACACAAACTATAAATATTATATTCTTTCTTTGTGTGTGTGTGTGTGTGTGTGTGCACGCGTGCACACACACACACACAAAGACAAATTTATGTACACATTTTATATGGGAGAATGACTAGTAATAGAAGATATGCAATGGAAAGAAACACATATGCATACACTCAATCATGGAGATTTTCAGACAGGCAAAAATCGCCCCTTGCCGCGCGAGCAGCCTCCCGAAACTGCTGCGCGGCAAGGGTCTTTTTCGGACGACGCTGTGCCTCTAGCGAAGCCGTCCGTGTCACTTCCGTGAAGCTTGGGACGGCTCCGCGTCATATTTCAATCACGGAGGCTGCCCGTGCTTGAAATATGGCGCGGAGCCGTCCCAAGCTTCACGGAAGTGACACGGACGGCTTCGCAAGAGGCACAGCGTCGTCCGAAAAAGACCCTTGCCGCGCAGCAGTTTCGGGAGGCTGCTCGCGCGGCAAGGGTCGATTTTTCCGTGTCTGAAAATCTCCCATGTCATAATGATAAAATAAGCTCAAAACCACCACCACTAATACTTATACTGATATTAATAATAATTCTAAAATACTCAGACAATGAGGTAGATAAAACAGAAGCCTTTTTCAGTGTGAAGAAAAGTTTATGGAAACTGAATGAAAGATTTTGGCACAGCACTAGTTCTACCTCTGTTCTGAAGCTAGACACAATCTTTCACCTATTCACATCTGGTATTGGACTTGCAGGGAAAGAGAAGTTTAGTACTACCACAATCACCACACTGAAAATGAAAAGTCTGAAGATTCTGTGAAAGGTGCTAAATGTTCAAAAATGATGATTAGAGCTGGATCAAAATGTCCCAGAATTCATTATTCTCAAAGGGTTCTGAGGTTTTGGGACCCCCCCCCAATTCTCATAGAAACAGAAGACCCCTTTGAAGAGTTATGTCTATATGTCCTCTACAATTTTTGGTAGGGTGCACTTTCCCTCCATTCACACACACAATGTTTGAGAGTGCCACTAGATAGAAAAGATTGTTGAGAATGCAAGATATTGGCTACCCTGCCCACACGGTTGCATCTGTCACCACTGGCTCTGGCTGTGCTACACGTACTGTTATTGCTGAGCCCATACCAGAGAACCTCAAGGATAATTTTGTCCTCCCTGACTTTTTCACTCACAAATAGAGTGGAACATTCTGAATAGGGATGTAACTACTCATTACATTTTGTTATCAAAAGGAAGAAATGAGTAATTTTAGCCATTTTCTTCCCACCTTGACAAAGTATTTGAAAATTGTGTAGTTCAGGATTTTATAAAAAAATTATACGATTTCTTTTTGGATAGGAAACAGTGGTTTTGACCAGAAATTTTACCTGTTACCTTAAGAGGTTGGAGGAGTGCTTTAGAGACCCAACAATGATGCCAAAACCTCAATTATTATCTGTGGGAACTATTACGTCAGACGGAAGCCTGCTTTGAAGGTAGTTTTGGAGATCTTGTCACCGATGTATACCAGTACTAACTGTACAGAGCATGCTAATCAAAGTGGAATAAAGTATTTTTATTGGAATAACACAAAATGAATTTACCCACCCAATACATGTGCCTCAGAACCATAAAAGGCTATAGCCGAGTAAGGCAGATTAGATAGAGGGAGAGATCCAGGAATATAGGGTGATAGTTACCAGTCTTGGAGAGAAGAGCTTTGTGCAGTGAAGATACTCAAACAGGTATCTGGGGATGGCAATCTGGGGCTCACTGAGAAAAAGAGTGGCTAGGTTTGTTCACTGAGGCACATTTTACTGCTGTTGGGTGGACTAATATTTATACCATATTTCATCCTGAAGAGCTCCTCTGGTTATGACAAAGCCTGAATGGCTTTTCCATGGGATAGTCAAAAGAAACCAAAGCTCAGTTGATTGAATTAATGGCTGGGATACAGAAACTGATCAGTTTGAGACAACCTCACAAGTTTGGGCAGGAGGAGGTATAGGAAATATTTCTATAGGAATAGATTTGGGAATGGTCACTTAATTGCTTCATTGAATCATTGCTTAGACACCCAGGGCTGGAATAAAGGATTACCTCATACTCCTTAACAACTGTGTTTACTAAGGGGCTTCTACACAATCCTAATATTGCTTTATTTTCTATGACACGTCCCAGGTCATTGTGACCTCCAAATGACGTTTGTTTTGCTCCAGCCAATCTGACCCCCCAAAATTGTCCAATATTTACAATTATGAGATATTGTGGTGAGGGGGTAGTAGGGCATACTAACCAGTCTTCCTCTGTGTCCCACCAGTGGGGCAATAGCCTGTGGGAGTATGTGTGGTATATTGGAAGGATCCCCCCCCCGTGTGTTCCAGTTTGACAGTGTGAGAGACCATAGGAGAGAGAATTCTCTGCTATGGCATCCTTATAGTGGAATTGCCTACCCATAAAGACCCAATTGGGATATCCGGTTGACATGGAGTCCCTTTAGGTGAAGCCCCAATGAGCTATGTTGGGGATCACCTGCCAAACAAATTTATTTTTCTAATAATTTTATTTATTCTTATATAGACATTAAACTTACAACATAGACGAACATATACATACCTATACAGACATACAACATCAACATATACAAAGCCATCTACAATCAGATTCCCTCCCCCCTACCTGTGCCCTCCCCCCCAGACATTTCTCACATAACACAAAATTAAAATGACTTCCCACTTACCGATGTCAGATCCTATATAACTATGCTTAAAGTTTATTATTACTCCTCTCTTCCAAAGTAACTTAACATAATGTATCAAAATAAACATATATAGTATCCTAGCTTCTGTCTCTCCTTTCTTTCCTCACTTTAATAATAACATCCATAACAATTGTTACTAAATATCTAGTTTTTATCCTGTTAAATCTCAAGCCTTATTAGTAACTTCCCATGCCTAAACTCTAGAACAATCTTAACCATCCTTAATGCTTTCTTCCTATTATGGGTGTTAACTATTGTTCTAACGTCTTCCTTCGTGCCCACTCACTTACTGGTCAAATCCAATTGTGTTAATCTCCCCTTCTTTATATTTTATAAATTCTATAAATGGTTTCCATTTTCTAAGGTATTTTTCATTTGGGTTCCTTCTTATTAGATTTGTTAATTTATCTGTGTTTGCCAACTCCATTACTTTAACTCTCCAATCCAACACTGTAGGAATTTCTTTAACTTTCCAACTTTTTGCAAAATTAATTCTTGCAGCCGTAATTAAGTACATTAATAAGTCCCTGTGTTCTTTCTCCTTTTTATTTTCTAGGTTTATCATATTTAGTAAGTACAGTTCTGATCTTAATCCTATTTCGAAGCCCAATATATCCTCAATTTCTTTATTAATTTTAAGCCAGTATTTCCTAGCCTTATCGCACTTCCACCACACGTGGTAGAGGGATCCTTTCTGGGATTCACATTTCCAGCAGCTATCAGAAAAGTTCCTGTTCATTTTAGACAAAATATGTGGGGTTAAGTACCATCTGTACATCATCTTGAAGAAGTTCTCTTTAAGATTGTAACAACAGGTAAATTTTTGGCCTCACTTCCAAACATCTTCCCATTGTGATAGGGAGATACTAGCTCCAAAGTCCTGTGCCCATCTCACCATACAGTGCTTCACCTGTTCCTCTTCTGTATCTATTCTTAATAATATTTTATATAGGGAACTTATGATATGTTCTCCTTCAAACTTTAATGTTTTTTCAAATCCCGCCATTTTCCCCTCAAATTGTTTTTTCCCTAATTCTTCCTTTATTTTTGCCCTTATCGAATAATAATTCAGCCATTGAATTTTCTTCCCTTCTTTTTTCAAATCCTGCCATTCCTTAATTTCCCAATTCCCTGATTTTTTCACCATTAAGTCTCTATATCTCAGCCAATTCTGGCTTCTTAATTCTCTCCTCTCAAAAGCCTCTTGCGTTGAGACCCACCCCGGTATATTGGGACATAACCTATCTTTATATTTCATCCAAATTCTAAAGAGGGGTTTCCTAATCACATGATTTTTAAATTCCTTATTAATTTTGATCCTGTCGTACCATAAATAACCGTGCCAGCCCATCAAGATGTTATGCCCTTCTAATGCTAATATTCTTTTATTCTCTAGTAAAATCCATGGTCTCAGCCAAGATAAACATACCGCTTCAAAATATAATTGCAGGTTCGGTAAGCCAAGGCCGCCTCTTTCCTTTAAGTCTGTTAGCAACTTCCATTTGATCCTTGGCTTCCTTCCTGCCCATAAAAATTTGTTTATATCCTTCTGCCATTTCTTGAACACATTATTAGTACAGATAATTGGAATCACTTGAAACAGGAACATTACTTTCGGTAGGACATTCATTTTAATAGTTGAAATTCTTCCCATCAAAGATAAATTTAAATCCTTCCACCTATTTAAGTCTCTTTTAATTTCATCCCATAATTTTGCATAGTTATTTTTAAATAGCTGTTGGCTGTTAGTTGTCAAATCCACTCCTAAATATTTCACTTTTTTCACTATTTCAAAGTTAGTTAACTTGTACAGATTTTCTTTTCCTCTTTTATCTATATTTTTAGTTAAAATTTTTGTTTTTTCTGTATTAATTTTGAAGCCAGCATAGTTACCGAATTCAGTTGTTATTCCAAGTAGGCTTTTTATTCCCTTTAATGGGTCTTCCAATATAATTACCAGGTCATCGGCAAATGCCTGTAGTTTATATTCCTCCCCCCTACTTTTATTCCTTTAATTTCTTTTTCTCTCCTTATCCTAATATTCAGTACTTCTAGTGTCATAATAAACAGTAGGGGGGAGAGGGGACAGCCTTGCCTGGTTCCTTTCTCAATCTTGAATGTATCTGTATATTTTCCATTTATTATTAATTTGGCCTCTTGTTTCCTATATATCGCCCGAACCCATTTACTGAAATCTTCCCCACATTCCATCTGATCTATCACAGTTGTCAGGAAGGGCCACTTTAAATTATCAAATGCCTTTTCCGCATCTAGGAATATTAATGCTCCTTCAATTTGGTTATGGTGGTGTAGATATTCAATTACATTCATTATTACCCTCATATTGTCCCTAATTTGGCGTTTAGGTAAAAACCCATTTTGATCCCTATGAATATAATCATTTAGAACTGTTTTTAGTCTATTTGCTAAAATCGCCTCAAATATTTTATAATCTTCGTTTAATAGGGATACAGGCCTGTAATTTTTCAGTTGTTGCTCATCACGACCTTCTTTTGGTAATAAAGTTATACTAGCTTCCTCCCAACTCTTGGGAATTTGATTACCTTTCAAAATATCATTTAAAACTCTGGACAAGGGTTCTACCAATTCGGTATAAAACTTTTTATAATATTCCGCCGGTAGCCCATCTGGGCCCGGAGTCTTGCCCAGTTTCATTTTTGTGATAGTTTCTGTGATTTCCTCTATTGTGATCCTCTTATTTAATTCTTTTCATTGCACCTCTGAGAGTTTGGTAAGTTGACTTTTCTTAATATATTCTTCCATCTTTGTACTGCTAATTTCCTGATCTTGATAGATAATTTTAAAATAATTATAAAACAATTTCTGAATTTCCTCATCGTTTGTTACTTCTCTATTTCCAACTTTTAGTTTTGCTATAATCTTTTTTGATTTTTCCTTTTTTAGCTTGTACGCAAGCCATCATCTGGGTTTATTTCCAAATTCGAATTCCTTCTGCTTTATGTAATTTAATTTCTTTTTCATCTCATCCGCAAATAACATTGTTAGTTGTTCCTGTAATATTTTAATCTGATTTTTAATTTTGTTGCTTGTTGGGAATTTAACCAGTTCTAATTCTTTCTGCTTAATTTCTTCTAACAGTTTTTTCCTCGCTTCATGTCTTTTCTTATTTAATATATTATTCCATTGTATAAATATACCCCTCACTACTGCCTTCCCTGCATCCCAGACCATGTGGTTTTCTACTCCATTATCCATGTTCAATTTAAAATATTCCTTCAGGTTCTCTTTCACTGATTTAATTACCTCTTCTTTATATAACAGAGTATCTTTTAATCTCCATCTGTTTGTATTATGGCCACATTTCAGTACCAATACCACAGGGTTATGATCTGACATCGGTTTTGGTAATATTTCCACCTTTTTAATAAGAGTAGCCATACTGTTGCTAATCCATACCATGTCTATCCTAGAAAATGAATTGTGGGAATCTGAGTAAAAGGTGAATTCCTTCCTTGATCCTTCTTTATATCTCCAAGTGTCTATCAATTGAAGTTCTTCAGCCATCTCAAAAAATTCTTTCACTACTTTACCTTGATTTTTACTTATTTTCTTCCTTACTGCATGTCTATCTATACCAGGCTCTACAACTCCATTCATGTCACCCATTACACAGTAATTCCTATATCTTGTTTGTGCTAATTTCACCCTCAGTTCTTTGAAAAAGGGCCCCTTCTTTTCTAAAGGTGCATAAATACCCACCACCAACATCTTTATTTTTTCGATGTTAATTTCAACAAATATGTATCTTCCCTTTACATCTGATAGAATTAATTTTGGCTTCAAATCTGATTTTATATATAAAACCACCCCTTTTTTCTTTTTCTCACCCAAGGACATAAATTCCATTCCAAGATTCTTTTGTTTCAGTAAATATTCATGAGATTTTTTAATCCTAATTTCTTGTAAACACGTTATTTCTGCACCAATTTTTTTTAGATAATGGAAAACCACTTTTCTTTTCTTCATACTATTCAGACCCTTCACATTCCAAGTTACAAATCTAACTCCTGACATCAGTTAGGTAAATCTATTCAACTTTTATTTAATTAATTAAACCCCCTTGTCACCCCCCTTAACAGTCATTGTAATATTCAATCTTCCTTTTATTCTTGCACTCAAGTCTCTGGTTATGTTGTTGGATTACTACCCTTCTTGATGGTACTTGTCGTTAGGTCCTCTTTCTTTCCTTCTTTGTCGAGCTCACTTTCTTGTTCTCCCCCGCTTTGATTTCCTAAATTTCCATTTGGTTCTTCATCTTCCTGGTGGCTTTTCCTCTTCATATCAAAATCCCTCTTCTTTCTTTTAATAAATTCTTTTGCTTTCTCTACTGTGTCAATTTTATGTCTTTCTTTATTATAGGTAAAAGTCACTCCTTCCAGTTTGTCCCAACTGAAAGGGATTCCTTCCCTTTTCAAAACTTCCACCAGGAATTGATATTCTTTTCATCTTCTGAGTAATCTTATAGGGATTTCTTTCATCATTATGAGGAGCTTCCCATCAAACCAAAATCCTTTATTAAAATGAACTTCAAGGATGAAGTCCCTCACTGATTTTCTGACATATTGGATTATCACATCTCTGGGAAGATTTTTCTTCACCGTCAATGGGGATCTCACTCGATATACTCGATCCAGTTCTCTCCCTCCTTGTTCTTCATCCCAACCTAGCGTATTTGCCAACAGAACTATCACTCTCTTTCTTATATCTTCGTTCGGGGTGTTCCTTTAATCCTCTAAGATGAATCCATGCTTCCTTCTCTCACAGTTCTGCTAGCGCCAGTTGGTCACGCATCCTTTCCATTTCGAAATTAAGCTCTTCATTTTCTTTCTTTAAATTTTTAATAACTTCTGTGTTTTCATGAACCTCTTTCTTGGTTTGTGTTAACAAATTATGTAAAGCATTAAATTTAGTGTTCATATCACTTAGCTGGACCGAGATATCTTTTCTAAAGTCCCGTATTTCCTCCATAAATTTGTTCATGTACTGAGGTACTGTTTCTTCCACTGAGTTGTGTCTTCCTTGTGTGTCATTCGCATCTGTGAGTTTTACTCTGTTCCTTAGACCTGTTGCCATTTTCTCCTATTATCCTTTCCTCCTCCTGGAGAGTGGAAAAGGAGAAAAAGAGAAAAAAGAAAAAAAAATCCACAACGGAGTATCCAAATGTAATGTCAAAAAAAAAAAAAAAGAGAGAGAGAGAGAGAGAGAGAGAGAGAAGGAAGAGGAAAAAAAAGAAAAAAAATTTCAAAAATTTATCAAAGTGTCGACTCTATTAAAAAATTTCCCCCCCAAAAAAAAGCCAAAAAAAACACAAAAAAAATGTCAAAAAGAAGAAAAAAAAAGAAAAAAGAAAAAAGAAGTGTGGGGAGGTTGGTGTTAATTTATCCCTTGGGCAAAAAAGGTAAAGAAAAGGAGAGGGAAAAAATTTCTTTGAACTTTTCAGTTTCCTAAGGATCCTTCCAACTCCAGAAACTTTACAGCTGTACAGCTTTATTTACTGCCGGGTGTCACCATTAATCTCCACTATACAAGCACCAGCTGTGCACTTCTTCCGCGTCTTCAAGGTCACTTTATTTTGGTTTTGGTTGACTCCCCTGTCACATGGATCTTCTTGAGTCAGACTCACAAAATAGAGGGGGGCAAGAGAAGTAAAAATGGAGGAGAAAAATAATAATACTAGTAGGGAATAATAATACTAGTAGAAAATAATGATCATAGTAATAATAATAGTAGTAATAAAAAAAATACCCAAAAAATACAAGGAAAAAAAATACCAAAAGAGAAAAAAAAGGAAAAAAAAGGAGGGAAAGGGAAAAAAAATCCCTGACCCTTGATCAATAGAAAAAAAAAGAAAAAAAAGGAGACAAAAGGAAAAAGGGGACAAAAAATTTATATGTAAGTATGTATATATATATATAAAGAAGAAATCAGTCCCTAAGGGATCAAAAACGGAAACCAAGCAACCTCCTTATAAAAGAAAAAACAAAATTAAAAAAGAAAGGTACTTGAATAAGTAGTAGAAGGGGGTACAAAAAAGAAAAATTAATTACAAAATAACGTCAACCTCCATATATGTCCTTATGGTCACTTAAGCAACTTCCCAATACGAGTGGCACTTAGATATTCCAAACATATGAAAGGGGAGTCTTCTCTCCTCAGAGGGACCAATACTCTGAACACTCAGGAAGCTATACAGATTTTAATTACCTATATATTTCAACTGTTTCTTCTGTATGGTCTAGCGGCTTCTGGTTGCTTGCCGGCTCTCTCCTCTCGCCTGGCCCCTCTCTATCGCGGCTGACTGCCAGGCCACCCCGCGCACCCCGCTTTCCTCCATCGCTGTTCTCACCGCTGGGAACTGGCTCTACGCGCTGGGGTTTTGGGCCCTTTCGGCGATCCCCCACCCCCCTTGCCTGGGGGGCCTCCGGGGGGGGGGTTGCCTGTCGATTTCACCCCCCAAAGCCGCTTTCCAGAGGGCTCGGAGCCAGAGCTCCGCCGCGATCGTCTAAACCCACTCCGACCTAGACCGGAAGTCCTGCCAAACAAATTTATGAGACGCCCCCAGGAATAATTTGGGTCTGCCTGAAGTTCCCCCTTGATATAAGGGCCACAAAGGGGTTCAATATGGATCCACTGCCTGCATTGGGTGCCTGGGAAGATCAAAATACTGAAACAGTATGAGCACGGAGGGAGCAGAGGGGATTGAGTGACCAGCCACAATCACATTTGTGATTGTGCTACTGTTTTAACAGACAGGGATACTGCCAACTTTATATTTATTTATTTATTTATTTATACCCCGCTCTTCAGCCACATGGCTATCAGAGTGGCTTACAAATTGTTTTTAAGCAATAGCAATTTACACATCTAAACTGCATTAAACAGTTTCCAATGCATGTTAGCTAATTGCCCCCAAGCTGAATTGTTGTAAGTCTTGTAACTACCACCTAACCCTTCTGAAACCTGACACAATGAATGTTTAATTCTATATCACTCTACTATATAGGCAACTAACCAGTTTTCTAGATCATCAGTTAATTATACTACTAAGACTGTAAACACCAAACGTGGACTAATAAGGAAGAATCAACCACCTATAGCTAAAAATTAAAGTAAAACTGTATTAAGCACCATTAGACTCTATAAATAGTAAAGAATTGAACCTTAAAATGTCAAAAGCTTTGGATTTATAACTACTAATATTTTGACTAACTCTGAACAAACTTTCAGTAACATTGAGACTTTAATATTTACCCAGTGATACAAAACAGTAACACCAGATGACCACGGCTGAATAAAGCTTTCTTTGTTTTTCCTACTTACCTGCTTTGTTTGTTAAAGACTATATTTATAAAAAGATTTGAAGACTTGAAGAAAAATAACTTTTGGGTTGTTGAAAGGATTAATCCAGCCAAGTGATTGTTTATCTACAGCACAGTGTTTTCAAGGTTGAGAAGGAGAGGTGGAGCTTACAGGGCTTTGATGACATGAAGGAAAGGAGGAGGCAAGAAAGGGCCAGCTCCTCCCAAAAAATAGCTCTGGCTGCAAGTCAGGAATATAGATTGACAAAAGACTAGATCTGACAGGAAGAACAGGAAAAAAATACTGACACTCTCTGGCAAAAGAAGATTATAGAGCTGGTATTCTAAACAACTTCTGTAATTTTGGATTCTAAAACAAAGCTTTTGGGATTAAAATAAACTGGACTGGACTGGGGGAAAAAAATCCACAAGTAATGTGAAGAAAATTAGAAGAGATACTAAGAAATTAAGAAGAGATAAGAAAGATTTGATGGATTTAAAAAGATAGTGACACTGATAAAAAGATTAATTGTTGAACTGAACTGACCGTGACTACCATTTATTTTGTGAAGTTGATACAGGTGATTATGATACATACTAATATAGAAGACACAGTAATATAGCAATATATACTATTAAATATATAGTATATAGTATAAAAACAATTGTTATAGATTGATATAACTATAGAGGTGAGTTAAATAATGGGACATTTTCCTGCTTTTCTTCTCTCTCTTTTATGTATATATATATATATATATATACACACACACACACACATTGTCTACTACTCTGAATGAATTGAGAATAATAGACATTGCATGAACAGACTATATAGTTAAATTGATTTTAGTAATATTCTTAACTGATTTGAGTCTTGACTATCAAGCAAACTGAATTGATTCTGCAGGATATAGATAGAGGCATATACATATTTACTTTACAATATATTCTCTTTGTTCAATATAATAATTTGTTATAGACTATAAGACAACACTTTGAGAAGTTAGAAGTTAGAAAAAAATCTAATCCTACTTGAATAGAGTTCTAGTTAAATAGAACTGGTGTGGAATTTCAGCTTTTTACCAAATCAGTGGAAAGAGAATAATGGCATCAAATGCAAATATCAAAAATCCAAGCAGCTACCAAGGAAGAAACTCAATAGAACATCCAAAAATACAGGATGCACATTTGTTAATTTTGGAGGAAATAATAAAACTAAGACTGGAAATGATAGAAGAAAAACAGGAAGTAAGACAAGAAATGAAAATATTTAGAGGAGAAATCAAACAAGAACTGAAATCTGAAATGAAGGAGATCAGACATACTGTTGAATCTATAAGAGCAGAAATTAGACAAATGAAGAAAAACTAGAAGATCTGGAAGAGAAAAATAGGAAGGTAGAAGAAATGACAGAGATCTTAATGAAAAGACAAGATGAAGAAATGGATGAAAAAGTATTATGGGACTTGACATCCAGAGAGAGATGCTTAAAAATCAGAGGACTCCCAGATAAAGATGGAGAGAATCTCTATGAATATCTTATGCCAATCTTGATGTATTTTGTTGGAAGAGACAGGGGAAACTTTGAACTTGAAAATGGCAATCTTTATCATATTAATTCTAGAACATCAGGACCAAGGGAATTACCAAGAGATGTAGTAATATATTTTGTCCTGACTTATATAAGAGATATGATCCTTCAACAAAATTTCATCAATAACATAAGTCATTAATGATATAGAACTTCAACATTTTAAAGATATCCCAGGAAAGATTCTGGAAAAAAATGAAAAGACTATATATTTCTAACAAAAAAAAAATAAAAAAAATTAGACAATTTGGAATAAACTATAGATAGGAAACACCAGAGGGAATTTCTTTTAGATTTCTCTCCCTCTCTCTCTCTCTCCCTCTCTCTCTCTCTCTGGCTTTTCTTCACAAACAAAGATTCCAGATAAGAATTAGAATAATGTCAGTACAAAAGGCTAAGGATTTCTGTTGAAGATATAAAGAAGCCTTTGAAGATATATTACCAGAGAATCAGCTAGCTACAGAACAAAAAGTGGAAGAAGAGAGAAGATATAGGAGTAAGAGAAGAACAGATAAGATAAGGTCTGGAAGATATAAAAAAAGTATCGGAAGAAATAACAGATGACAATGACATTTAATAAGATGAAGTTTCTCTTCTGGGATTTGAAAGGATTTACTACTCCACAAAAACATTTTAAAAAGTATTTCATTATCTGGAAAAATTAAAATTTGATGTGTTGCATCTACAAGAGATACATATTAGAAGAAAATACAAGAAAGTATTAAAAAACAAAACTTAGGAAATGAACTTGTTTCATCATTTGAAAAATGAGGAAGAGGTATTGTCATGTATATTAATTATAAAATTCAAGCAAAAGAAATATTTAACAATCCAAATGGTAATTATATTGGACTTGAAACAATCTGACAGAATACAAAATTACTTCTTGTTGGTATATACTCCCCTACAGAAAACAAGAACAAAATCTATAAAGACATATTGGAAAAAACTCTTAACTTTAAAGTATGAAATATGCTAATTTGGGGGGACTGGATTGCTGTGATATCTCCAGAACTATACAGAAAATGAGATAAAAAGATAAAAACTACACAACAGGAACTTCCAAAGTCTTTTTTTTTTTTAATCTACAAGATATGTTCTTATTAATAGATGTTTGGAGATTCAAATATGATGAACTATAAGATTTTATCTTTTTTTCAGAAAGACATATTTCTTGGTCAATAATAGATATATTCTTGTCAACAACATCAATATGTACACAAATAGTCAATTCAGAAGTACTCCCAAGAACAATCTCTGATCACTGTCCAATCTCAATGACATTAAAAAATAAAAAAGAGAATTTATTTGGCAACTTGATGATGCATTTTTAAGAGATGAAGTGATCCTAACAAAATCAAAATCACATTTAAAACTTTGTTTTTAATATTATTTTTATTATTCGAAAAGCTATCTCATCATAGTGGACATCTATACATGCGAATACATTTGTATGCATAAACAATCCATTTTAATAGGTTGCTACTACGGTCTTATATTTCTGAATCACCATTTCTAAATTAATTTATCTAATAAAATGATTTATAGAATCTATAACAGGCAAAGATATATAATTCATACTTATTTTTCTATTCCATTTTACAAATTGTTTAATTTCTTTGTCCTGAAAATAATAGTTGTTGTTAATTCTATTTGCTGGCTTCCTACCTGACTTATCTGTACTATTTCCTCCCTCAATATGATTCATCTTTAATACTCATTGTCTTTCTCTTGGTTTCCTTTTATTTTGTAGATATGTCTTTTCTTCTTGCTCTTTGTTTTACCAATATCAGAGCTTGTCTCATAACATCAATTAACTAACCATTTATAAAATTATTATTCTGTTGTCATTAATCACACTGTTAATTATCAGAAAAGAGATCAAAAATTAAAAATTGATTGCTGCAGCTTTCCCCCATCTATTTTCCAAGTATTTAGAGATCAGTTGCCAATCAGTTATGTATTTTTCCACTGTCTTCCCTTTTATTAACATTGTTAATCTGTCCATCTGAATAACCTCATATAGTTTTTCCAACCATTGATCTGCTGTTACACTTCCACATTTGTGCAAATACAATTCTTGCTGTCACAAGCATATAAAATATTTTTTTCCCATGATCTTTTTCTAATTTTCCATCTATCATGCCTAACAAGTATATTTCTGGTTTTAGTGGGATTTTAATCTTCAAAATATCTTCAATTAATCATTGAATTTGTACCCAATATTTTGATGACTTTCCACAACTCCACCACAGATGGTAAAAAGATCCTACATTGTCCTCACACTTCCAACATTTATTCGTTCTTCCTTTATACATTAAGGATAACTTATTAGGTGACAGGTGCCATCTGAAGAACATTTTATAAACATTCTCCCTAATATTTTGACTAAGTGTCAGTTTTATTTGATTGTTCCACATTTTTTCCCAGTTTGCCAGATCTATAGTGTGCCCAATGTTTTGAACCCACGTAATCATATTTGGCTTTATTATCTCCTCTTCCGTATCCCATTTCAGTAGCAGTTTGTAGAATCTTGATATCATCTGTCTACTTCCACGTTGCATTATATTATCCCATTCCAATTTGACTGTAGATATACCTGTTAATTTGGTGTCCATCTTCCATCTTTCTTTAATTTACTTGTATAAATACCAATGACATATAATGTTATCTTTTTCCAAATCTTCTTGTGTTATTAATGTGATGTGTTCATCCTCCAAATTCAATATATCTTTATAATTAATCCATTGCCCAGTCGAGAACCCTTCTCGACTGAAAAATGCTTCGTGTAGTGAAGCCCATATTGGGATTCCTGGTGTCAATCTCTCCTTATATTTTTTCCAAACGTTTATTAATGATCTTCTGATCTAATGGTTGCTAAAGTCCTTATTGACCTTATCTTTATTATAAAATAAGTAAGCATGCCACCCATAACAAAGTCCATCCCCTTCCAACTTTAGTGACTTTATATCATCTAATTTCGCCCAAGGTGTTAGCCATGTCAGACAGCATGCTTCAAAATAACATCTTAAATTTAGAACACTCAGTCCTCCTCGTTCTCTAGCATCCTGTAGAATCTTCATTTTCACCCTTGGCTTTTTCCTGGACCAAATGAATTTTGAAATACCTGTTTGCCATTCTTTAAATACAGCTTCCGTATGAATAATTGGGATTGTTTGAAAAAGATATATAAATTTTGGTAGGACATTCATTTTAATGGCAGCTATTCTGCCTAAAAAAAGATAATTTTAGATGTTGCCAATTGTTCAAATTTTCTTTTATGTTTGTCCACATCTTCTTATAATTATTCTGGAATAATTCTGAGTTTTTATTCGTTATGTTAATTCCTAAATATTTAACTGTTTTCACCATTTTTTGAATCCAGTTCTTTCCATTAGATCTATTTCTTCTTTCTTGAATTTAAAACTTTTTTTTTTTTGAAGAGAATATGGATGATGAAGTAAAAAAGAAATCTGGTTTGGAATGCCTCAAAAGCTGTTATGAAGGGTTTTTTTTTTTTATCCAGAAAAAAAATATGAGAAGGGGAAAAAAAGAGAACAAAAATTACAGAAGAAATTAAAAACAAAGAAAAATTACTAAATAAAAACCAATCAAAAAAGGAAATAATTACTGAAATTAAAGATTTACAAAAACAAGTTTCTATCTTATTGGTTGAAAATATAGAAAGAAAAATGAAATACATTAGGCAGCGTGAATTTGAACATGCAAATAAGCCTGGTAATTGGCTAGCAACAAAACTAAGAAAGGAAAATGAAAAGAGGATGATATTAAAAATCAGAGATGCAAAAAAGGTATACACAAACCAGTATCAAATCAAAAAGACATTTTTATAAGTATTATACTGCTTTATTCCAACAAAAACAAAATAACCATGAGAACAACTGCTCTTAAGAGAAACAAAAATCCCACAAATTGGTGAACAACAGAGGGACTTCTGAAGAAAGAAACAATATCTAATGAGATACTAGAAGCTATAAAAAGGTGTAAGGCTGGGAAAACACCAGGTCCGGATGTCTTTACAGCCTTATATTATAAGAAATTTCAAGAACAACTACTACATCCATTAAAGTTAACATTGAATGGGATCCTCAAGGGAGAAATTCCATAAACCTGGTCTTACTCAAACATTACATTAATACCAAAAGATGATAAAGAATTATTGAAGCTGAAAAATTTTAGACCCACTGCCCTACTAAATGTTTGTATCTATATTAGCAGAAAAATTGAAAAAAAAATTAAATGACTGGATCCAAGAAAATCAATACTTTTTTTTTTTGCCAAATAGATTAATGAAGGAGAACATTCAAATAATAATAGACATGGTAGAGCTTATCAAGAAAAAACAGATTAAAAATTGGCATTGATATTCCTAGATGCACAGAAGGCCTTTGGCACTGGTGCTTTATGAATGAAATTCTAAAGGGATAAATATAGGAGATAATTTCTTGAATTTGATAACATCAATTTATTGACATCAAAGAGCCCAAATCTTGGTAAATGGTGAATGAACAAATTTTTGTAATATTGAGAAGGGCACAAGGCAAGGATGCCCACTCTCTCCACTTTTATTTATTATAACCTTGGAAATTCTGAACAGAAAATTTAGAGATGACAACACTGAGGGAATAAAGCTTTATGATTTTGAATATAAATTGAGAGCCTACGCAGATGATGTGGTTTTCACAATAACCAATCCCCTGAATAGTAATGTGGACCAAGACTGCACGACACCCACTCCTCCCTCTAAAGAAGACACAAACATGCAAGTTTTGCATAACAAATTGTACTGAGTACCAAATGAGGAATATTTGTTAAGTACAGGTTAGTAGATAATAATTGGCAATAAATGCCGCAAATTGCAGATGGCTGCAAAATGGTTGGCACTTATGCATGGGTTGTGATTCCATCATTGACCAACCCAATGTTGGTCATTGGCCTCTTGACGAACACTTCAGACCATCCTGGAGGAGAGAGCACATAGTTATGGCCCAGTTGAGAGAATAGTTGGACCCTACCTGATTACCTGTGGAATTGTGGAAGCATGCTAATGGGATTGTGAGTTTTTTGGGATCATGTGGAGCTGCTGGTTATATGAATTAGTGCTTCTTTGAAGGAAGGAGACAGACCACAGGAATTGTTATGATCACAGCATATTAAAGAGTGTGTATGTATGAAGTGATCATGCAATTCACTAAGATTTTGTGCCCATTTCCCACATGTGTGACACTCTCTTCCCCTGAAAACAAGGTGTTAATTAACTGTAAGCAATAAAGTGGGTGGGATCTCTGTGAACTTTAACTTGATGGAGACCCCCCTTTCCCCTTTTACCCAGATAGGGACCCATGCCATCCACCCCACAAATTGTGACAAATAAGTGAAAACATAAAATAAGGGAGGGTAGGCAGGTCTTCGGGTCCCATGTGCCAACTGAGGAGGGCCTGCGCTGGAGCTGGCTTATATACAAGCTCTGTCGCAGGCCCCCATATCATGCATCCATGCTGGAAAGTGCAGCCGGATGACCCACCTCCTCACTTGCATGGGCCAATTGGGGAAGAGGCCTGCCCCAATTGATCCACACTTGCTGCCCTTCCCGTCCACAAGGCAGGCCAGGAAGAAGACAGCTGAAGATGGAGGCCCCAATGTCGGATGGCCATGTGGTCTCCGGGGGCTGCGAGAGGAGGATCACTGCAGGGGCGCTGGCCAGGCCACAAACTGGCCCACTGGCAAAGAGGTAAGCCCCCTTGTGTTTCTATTTGACACATTGAAAGAATATGGACAAGGTGCTGGTCTCAAAATTAAAAAGATAAAACAACTATGTTACAAATGAATATGAATATACTGGAAAAGGAAGAATTAATTCATAAGTCAAATTTTAAAATTGAAAATAAAATAAATTATCTGGGAATTATAAATAAAATGAAAAATTTGGATCTCTTCAAAAAAATGTATAAAAACTTGTTTAGACATTAAAAAAGGTCTTAGAAGATGGTCCAATTTAAAACTGTCACCATTGGGCAAAATCACTACAATCAAAATAAATGTCCTTCCAAAGATGTTATTTCTATTCCAGTCAGTTCCTATACTGACAAATGACATCTCATTTAAAGAATTGGTGGGGGGGGGAGATCTTATTTCATTTATATGGAATAATAAAAATAAACTAGAATACAGGAAAAAAATATTTCAAGATCGCTCTGAGAGAGGTGGGCTTGGGCTACAAAATTTTAAACTATACTACCATGCTTGTTGCCTTGAGTGGCTGAAGAAAAGGATAAGGCTTGTTAATACAAGATTGCCACAAATGGAAGTTTCCAATATAAGATTTTGGTGGCATGCCTACCTCTATTATAATAAAATAAAAGTTAATAGAGATGTTAATAATCACAACTTGAGAAAATAGTTTCGAAAGGATGGATAAAATATAAGAATTGTTTGAACAACAGAACACCCAGATGGGTGTCAATACAAGAAGCATTTTATAAAAGAAAAAAAAATGTCATCTGGAAAGTGGCTTACATATCAAGACTTGTTGATTAAAGACCATGGTAAATACAGATTAAAGTCTGCTGAGGAATTAAAGGAAGATGGGATCCAGTGTCATTGGTTCTTGCATTAACAATAATCTGAAAAATTCTAAACAGATGAAAAAGCAATTGGAATAGGAAAAGAAGATACAGAATTTGACATATCAATCATGAGAGAAGATAAATATTTAATTTCAAAATTTTATAATTTTCTGCTATAATTGGAAAGGGAATAATAAATGGTAAAGACATTTATGATAAAATGGGCACAAGATGTTGGGCAGCTTATTCAGTTTGAAGAATTGGAAGAAAAACAGATGCACTCTTAGTAGTGATCTGAAAGAAAACTACTATAAAATCCAATTTAGATGGCACTTGACATTGGAAAGAATAATGAAAATGTATAAAAACACAAGCTATATTTGCTGGAAATGTAAGGAAAAATGGGAACATACCCATATATGGTGGAACTGCAAAAAGGAAAAAAAAAATCTGGAAGCAGATTCACGCATTAGTGAAAAAGAAACTGAATGTAAAGATTGCTTTGGATCCAAAGATGTATTTATTGGGAATTATAGATACAAACTTAAGAAAAATCACATGGAAAGAGGCTCTTTCACATGATCTTGGCAGCCAGAATGTTATATGCCCCCCCAAAAAATGGAAATTAAAAGAGATACCAGATATGACAGACTGGTTGCTTTAACTTTATGATATTATTGAGATGGTCACTTACTATTTTGCTTAGAAATGAAACATTGGAAAAGTCTGAAAAGGACTGGGACAAACTAATTTTGTATTTTAAACAAATCTGGGGAGAGGAAGGCATACAAGGGTTAATTAAGTAAAAATATATTAACTGATAGACAAATATATTTGGTACAACTTCTTTTTGCTTCTTTTTTGATATGATTACTGAGCTGAAAGAGTTTTTATAAAGTTACATAGTAGAGATTACCGATGTGAAATAAAACAAAGAAATAATTACAATAAGATAATAACAAAAGATAGTATGACAAAGTAGATTTATCATATAATGAAATTTGGAATTTGCACTATATAATTGATTTAAAGAGAATCTAATTCATTTATATAAAAGACTACTTAACAAATTAATTATAGTCAAGGGTAAGAAGGAAAAAAGTAATTCTAATTGTTGTTTTTTTATGTTTTCTGTTTCCTCCCCTCTTGTCTTGTAGGTTAGATATTTAATGACCAACACATGAAATAATGAGACAGACACATAGGCTGGGTTGAAATATGGGACACTTTATTGAATATCTAACCTATTTAATTATTTATTTCTTGAGGTATATGAACCATGGGGGGAGACCAAGTGAGGGAAAAGTTGGAGCTGATGGTCTCCCCAGACCCATCTCCCAACTTCCCTGGGTGAAACACCTGAGCTGAGGAGGGGATCCCAGTCACTTGGATGCACGCCCAGGCACCATCTACTGGAAGGTGAGACCCCAGGCTGAAAACCCCTCAAGCAAGCTGTGTGACTTCTGTCTACGGTTCAAACCTGACATCCACCTCAAGGATGAGCTATCTTCCTGCCCTCAGCCATATGCCTGCAGGTGCAGTTTGATAGACCCATCCCTCAACCCAAAAGGGGGTTTGCCATAGATGAACACTGAAGTAATCCCGTCTCCCCCACACCCTGCCACAGATAAGGGGCAAAACTCATACTGTGACAGAGGTGGGTGGGTGGGTTGACAAAGGGCAAAAGATAGGAGGATGCTAGGTGACTACTTCCTTGCTACCATGGCGTGATAGGCCATGGTCCACTCCTGTGCTCCCTTTCATGTGAGGTCATTATAACACCACCCCCAACGCAATGCTGTGCGATGCTCGGGGGGCTATTAATTGTGTGTAGTAGATTAGTTTATTAGGTTGTGTACTGTATGCACATTATTTGTGTTTTATGTTTAGAAATGTGTTTATTTTGTATTATTTATCTTTTTATACTAATAAATATATGTTTATAAAAAAGACCCAGTAGGCACTAACTCTGGTATCATTCTGCAACCAAGTCAAAACATATTTGTTTGTTTTTAAATTAAACCTTCTGGACCTATTAATTAATCTAATTTACACATGTGTTGTCATTTACATTATTTTAAATTGTTTCAACAGGATTTAAATCTGTAACTATTTGTTTAATACAATTTTGGTCTTTTAAAATTACTCTTACTGTTTCATTACAGTATTGTTTAAACTATTCCAACCTTATTTTTTGTATGGCTCCCTGACATTCTCAGATATAGAGTGAGATATAATTATTTTTTAAAAATGCATAAATAAATACTATAAAGCATTTTAAAATGCAATGAAAGTGTTTATAGAATACTTATAAAATACATATGGCCACATGATAATATTTAACTCTCTTATTTTATTTTCTTAAACAGATATCAGTTAGTTTTCTACTGGTATTAACTTTCCATCATTTCAATAAATAGTCTCCATTTCTTGTGGAAACCCCCTGCTTCTTTCTTACAATCTCTTAAAATCTCTTGCTTTGTTAACATAGCCATATCTGTAATATTCTATTCTTTACATAACCAGATTTTCAGTTAAAATACTTTATTATTAATTATCTATGGGATCTGAAATCTTTGCAACTCTTAATAGATTCTGGACTCATTGATTCCACATATATAGCACCTTTAAATAACTCAGTAACATTAGAGTTGAATCTGTTAAAGCAACAATGATTCTACTCGTATTCTGCATAATAGTGAAGACAATGTTAATAGTTATAGAAAAATTGTGCAGACCCTGTAATTCTAGCAAGTTAATGTCTCCAACTGAACCACAAATTTAAAGAATAAGCTGAATTATTGACATACCATGTGGGAAGGATTGTTGCAGGCATGGAAAAACTAATAATGAATATAAAAGTGTTATCTTTTAAAGTAGTCACATAAGTTGCTTAAAATAATATATAGGAAAGAAGTGTTCAGTTTATATGGCCTTTGAACATACCCAGGGGAGAAATACAATGCTAAGCTCATGAACTTTGACTTTTAAGAATTGCAAGGTGTGTATATGTGTGGGATAGAAAGAGGAAGTAATAGTAGGGAATTTTCACCTGCTTTTAAAGATGTCATCTTTTATACCTGAAGTCCTGCTGAGGGTCAGTAAACCTGTTGTGCTGTATTTAGCAGCTGAAATACAGAAATGAATCTAGAAACACTCAAAAGAGTGTAAAGTGATTTTTTATAAGTGTTGTTTCAAGTCAAATCTCTCAGTTTTCAGCAATGGCAAGTAATTTCAAAGCTTTTAATTTATGTGAAGTTGAAGGCTTTCATAGCCAGCATCCATAGATTTTCCTTGGGTTTGTTTTTTTTTTTCTGGACTGTGAGGCCGTGTTCTGGAAGAGTTTACTTCTGACGTTTCACCTGCATCTGTGGTTGTGGCACAGCCACAGATGCAGGCGAAACATCAGAAGTAAACTCTTCCAGTACATGGCCTCACAGCCTGGAAAAAAAACCAAGGGAATTTTTAAATTTATCTTTATTATAATTCACCCTGAGAAATCAAACTGGGAGGATTGTGACCTAGAGAGACCTCCAGTTCCAAATGACAGCTCCTTCCCAGAAGCTGGTTAGCAACAGGCAGCCATAGCCCTTGGACACCCTCTGTATAAGGAGAACCTTCCTCAGTCAGAGCGGATGGGTGCTGAGTAGAAGCCACCTTCATTTGCAGAATTTACGTTAAGGCAAACAGAAGCAAAGAAAGAGCCAATGGGCTCATCTACATGAGCCAGGATATGCAAGCTCCCCACCAGTGTAGCCTGGCCACGAATCAGGCCTGTGTCTCTCCCATTCCCTACATGGAATGGGAGAAAGTCCTGATGGGTATGCTGGCCCATCGCTGCAGCAGATGCTGCAACTATTTCCTTTGTTTTATTTATTTATTTATTTATTTATACCCCACTTTTCAGCCACAAGGCTATCAGAGCGGCTTACAGATTGTTTAAAGCAATAGCTATTTACACATCTACACTGCATTAAACAGTTTCCAATGTGTGTTAGATAATTGCCCCCACAAGCTGGGTACTCATTTTACTGACCTACGGAAGAATGGAAGGCTGAGTGAACCTTGGAGCCCGCTGGAATTGAACTTGCAACGTGGTGACTTGCAGTACTTTGCTGACTTAGAAGGCAGGAAGAGGCCCACGACATGTTACTAAGGCCCCCTGCATGTGACCAGCCTTGGTCACATGCTGTGGGACTCCTTCCTGCCTTCCAGGAGAGCCAGGGAGACTGTAGCAGCCTATGGGGTTGGACTACTATGGACACATGAGGTCTGATCTGTTATTTGCCAGTGCTAACAGAGTAAACTGGGTATTTTTATAAATCATTCTATCAGGCCTTTTCCACCTTCCACCATCTCAGTCCCCGTATCTGCCCTGGGGGTGGTGAAGACTGCCTGGGAGTAGAATGGGGCAAATGTCCTGTGCGTTTTGGACTGCAGGGCTCTGAGATGGGGTAAGACAGCATATGTAGCCAATGTAGACAAGCCCAATATTTCTTGCAAAGTCTTAGCTAGGAATCACTGAGAAACCTTGTGTACCAAGGTCAAACAGCCAGAAATTTCCTGGTAGTAAGTGTGCGCTCTAGTTTCAGACAACTGTTTGTCAAATTGCTGTTGTGCTTTCAGGCTACATAGATTCCTGAACCCAGCATTTAAATTGCATCTCTCATTTTCTTTTGGCTTTGTTTGTCATGGCTGCTGGCATCACATGATTGATTTCAGAATGGTTGAGACCTTTCTACTCCAAGAACGTTCTTGGCTACCCAGGACAGGAGGCTAGAATCAAAGCATGCCATGCATTCAGGATTCAGCTGAATTCTCCCCCCTGTTCTGTTCTTTACTAGGTATGGGAAGAATATTAGAAAATGTTTGAAAAAATGGTCAAAAAATACTTCTAAAGAGTCAAGACATTCTGACAAGAAGAATCCTGGACAGACAAGAATAATACACAAAATTTGCATATGGATATTTTGCACAGAAAACAGCATATTTGGTGCAGAAAATATAATTTTATGTGCCAAAAATAATAATCCTCTACAGAAACATTATTTTTGGGGCAGAAAATGAAATCTGGGGCTTAATCTGCACAAATTTACATGAGGTATTTTTTTGTCCAGAAAACAGCATTTTAAGTGTAGGAAAAAAGCATATTTTTCACATAAAAGAATATTAAAGCAAAATAAATTCTGCTATGAAAAAGCGCTGAAGGCTATTCCCAACTCTAATTTTTCTTCTGTGAAATATTTGCACATGATAATTTTGCATAGAATGCAAAATATTATGCGCTGTAAACATATAATTAGCTGCACAGAAAATACTGCTTCCTCTGCAGAAAATTATGTTTTATGCCCAAACATATCATATATGAATTTTGCACAGAGTAAGTACTGAACTGTGAAAACTGTGCAGATTTCAAAAACTTTCTCATGGTCAGAATAAAATTGATACATTATTTGTTGCTTCTTTTGAGAAAAAAAGTGAAGTGTTTTGTTTTACTTTCTTTATCATAATACTTCTTACAGCTTCTCGGTGCCATTGTGATATCACAGCACCTCATACTATGGCATGAGTAAAAAGTATGGATTTCACATCGCTGAAAATGCCAGATGGCCTGCATTTACTGATGCATTCTAAAAGTAGCTAAAATATTCTAGAAATAATACATTGGAAAAAATGTGTGGCTGAAATGTGAAGCTGCAGTTTAAATTTGATATTTGTTTGCTTTCAAATGTAGAACTAGGAAATGAAATTGAAGTGTGTGTAAGAGAGAAAGAGGGGGGTATGGAAGGAGGGAGAGATAGAGAGAGATTGATTCTCACCCATTTCAGTGGAATGCATCCTTCAGCTTTTATTGAGAAAGAAAACTCAAAATTAGAGCTATGTGAAATATTTTTTTTCCTTTTGGCTTTTCAATCAAAAGCAGTCATTTCAAGGGATTATAAATTTCTCCAAAGAGAAATTTAGCACTGCAAATATTCATTTGTTTCCTGTTTGATGATTGTTCCTTCTTTTATACCAAGCTGGCTGTTCTTTCTTTCTACTTCTTTGATTAGTCATGAGAGTGGATAATTGCTCCTTCTTTCATACTTAGTTAGCTGCTCGCTTTCTTTCTTTCTTTCTTTCTTTCTTTCTTTCTTTCTTTCTTTCTTTCTTCCCCCCCTTCTTTGATTAATCATTAGAATCAGTGATCTGAGCCCATCAGTCAGGGATCATATAAGAAAAAAATCATGCCAGTCTGCCTCATAACCAGTTAGTGAGCAGGTGAAGGCAAGAGGTATAAGTGAGTGAAATAAGTGAAATAAATATAAATAGATAAGTGAACATTCACCACACACACACACACACAAGGGCCAGGGTTGTCCTCCGTGACAGACAGAAAAGTGAGCGAATGAGATGAAAATATGAAATGAACCAATTCTAGAGCAGGAGACTGGAATGGGAGGGGTTTCTGTATATTTGAAGTGAGGCTTGACAGTTAGTAAGTCAGTTGAGTCTGAGAGCATTTGTTGACTGGAGTGAAAGTCTCTGTGTGTGTGCTGCTTGGTTGATGTTTGAATTTAACAAGATTGTGTACAAGGGGTTGGAAGTCTGAATCAGAAGGTTGATTGGACAAAGAGTGAATGTGTCTGAGGGATAAGGGAGAATATTATAAAGATCTGAGAACAATCTGTGCTAGGACTCTTAAGTCAGGTTAATATTAAGAGTCATTACTGGAAGTGACAGCACACAATTTCAAAGTTACTGTACAACTTATTCCCTTCAATAAAGTTACCCTATGTTGTTTGTTCAACTACAGGCTCTTGACCATTCATTCAACTTATAGTTAGTAAAAGGCCTGCTACCACAGAAACACAACCCACACATTTGGGATAAAAGGTACATCCCTGGTTCAGGCAGAAGAAACTAAGGGAACCAGAGAAATTGAAGTGGTAGTAACAGAGAGTGAAGGTGGCCAGGCTGATTCCTGAAGTAAAGGAGGGGGTGGCGATTTGGAGTTTGCTTTCAACCACCTTGTTGTGAGTTGTCATTTCTAAAATGTGGAATGCTCATATCACATTCTGCAGTCTCTGGTCATTGAAAACCTGTGTGGTGTAGTGGTTTTGGTGTTGGATGAGGAATCCAGGAGACCAGGGTTTGAATTCTCATCCAGCTATGAAAACTCACTGGGTGACGTTGGGCAAGTCACTCTCTCAACCTCAGAGGAAGGCAAAGTGTCCTCTGAATAAATCTTGCCAAGAAAACATCATGATAGAATTGCCATAAGTTGGAATTCACTTGAAGACAAATGCTCTGCTCATGTACAGAATATGGAATAATGACAGCAACAGACATGACATTAAGGACAAAGTCTAATCATCTGAGTATGTAGGAACAAAAAGGGGAAAAAACTATAGATAATATAGAGTATTATCTTGAATGTAAATAGATATTAATTCCCCATCTGTTCATGCAGGAAAAAGAAGAAAGGAAGAAAAACAATATTCGTCATCATGGATAGGAAGAAAGAAATTAGAAGTAGAAATTCTCCATCAAGCTGTACACATCCATACTGAGCATGTACTTAGAAATTAGGGCAATTAGGAGTGCTTTACTTGTTTCGTATAAACCTGTTAACCCAATACATTTAACACTATTTTCAGCCTCTACTAAATAGGTTTTGAAACATCAGAACAGTGTGAAAACATTGATTGGACAAAAGCCATCCTTTACTTGTTTTCTCAACAAAACTGACCCATTTTGTTCTTTCCCTCATATTAAAATGTATTATTTCTTTCATACAAACCTGAGGTAGGAAATTGGTAAGCCCATTAAACAAGAAGCATTTCAGGAGAGCTTTGACTGAAACACAACTTTAAAAAATATTTTTAGTTTTTAAGTTTTCCAAATAATTGATCAATTGTTTATATAATGCAATGCATTATGACCTCATTCTCAAGCATAATCAATTCGCAAATAGGAGTCTGCTAGACTCAGTTTTTCATTTAAGCAGTTTCTGCTGATTTCAGTGGAACACTCCTCAACAGCATCCTTATCCCCCCACTTAAAGTTGTGGTTTGCAGTCACCAATTTAAACACAACACAGTCATATTTAAGATAACATTCATCTACTCACACAATAGTCCATGTATTTTGAAGCCAAACAGTTTGTTTATGGCAATTCAGTCTATTACTCATATTTTAAAAAATATACTCATGATGTTATTCAACACATGTCGGGTGCAAATGCACTTTTCCCTGGTTTCTTGGCCCTTGCCCCAACTTCTATGTTGCTTGACATTTAACAAGCATTGCAGGTTGCTCTTCTGGTTGTAAGCGGTAAAATTATTTGTGTGCCTAAAAACCTATTGCAGGAGTAAGGGCCCTCTGGCATCTTAGCTGGATCCATCTTGTGGGGTGTTCCAACATGGTCTCTCTTCTAGTCCCACCCATGCTCCATTTAGCAATTAGGAAAATAATAAGTCCCTCCCCATTTTTGAGAAGCCTGATTGTAGGGCTTTGAAAATGTGCTGTTCTAGAAGAATCTTGGTAGATTTTATCTATTTAAGTCATGGGAATACTGTGAAGAACACAATGAAAAAAGGGGTTTGTGGATTTTTATAGACACTGAGAAGGCCTTTGATAACATCAGCTTAACCAAACTATTAGACCATGTGAAACTTAGAGAGAACTTCCAAAAGTGGATTAAAACTATATATGAAAAACAAAGTGCCAGAATAGTTATTGCCAAAGATTTAACTGAAAAAAAAAATCAAAATTTCTGTAGAAACATGTCAGGGTTGACCTTTGTCTCCACTGTTATTTATTTTAGTTTTGGATGTTATGTTACAAGCTATAAGGAAAGAGGACTATTAGCAAGGTGTCAAAATAGGCAATCAAGAGATCAAAACCAAAGCACTTAAAGACAATGTTGTCATTTTTCTGGAGGACCTGATTTCATGGATAGACCACCTTGATGATATTCTTAGCAAATTTGGGCAGGTCACAGGCTTTAAAATTTATAAAATTAAAACAAGGATCCTAGTGAAAAATATTAATTCCAGTGAGAAAGACCAATTGAAATAAAACATTGAGGTGAGTATTGTTAATAAATTTAGATATTTATAGTGATTGAAATAACACCTAATAATAACCACCTGTTTCAAAACAACTATTCAAAAGTCTGGAAAATAATGAAAGGGAAGTTGGAAAATTGGGAAAAGCTGATTGCCAACCGATTCAGGGAAATAAAGAGACCAGACACATGAGATGGGATGAAATAAAAGGGTCTGTATTTAACCCTACCTATTTATTTACCTCTATCTGGAATGTCAACCCCAAAGACCCTCACCCAAGCCATACGGATTAAGGTGAGGTATTATCCTTCAGGCCAACCCCAAGGTGGGTATCCTTCTGTCCCCTTAGGCCACACAACCTTAAGTGGCCCTTCCAGAGACTCTGCCTTCATCAAAATTCATGCCAAGGTGCACACCAAAATCTATGCTTCCTGAGTTTCTGTTTAAAATATAAGAAAATTACCTATTCATACACCACCCTGGCCAATTTTCCCATTGCTGCCTACCACAGTATGGGGTAGGTGAAACCCCCCCCTTCTGGGAAAAGGGAGTAAAAAATTCCTACCCTGCCCCGAAGCAACCATTGTCTCACTATGTCAGCAGCAGGAGGGTGAGTTGATGATCAATGCAAGGAGGAAGAGTCAAAGGGTGGCAGGGTCCTATATAACCTCTGACTCTGCCCCTGACCTCAAGGCACCAGCACATGCACCAAGGCTCTAATCCCTAGGTCTGCTCTCCCCTCCCACCCAGCAAAGGCAGCTCCCCGCACATGGATGTGCCGAATGGAATCTCTCATTACTAGGGTGAATCTGAACTATTAAAATGAGCATTATGACTAAAATCACATACTTGTTTCAAATGATCCCAATAATCAAGTCTAATACAACATCTGTCTATTAAATAACAAGACTGTGTTTCTACCTTTCAGAAAAATCAGGGAGAAATGATTGTGAACACTTGAGTGGTGACTTTGAATATGTCTGAACATGCACAACAAACATGAACACTCTCAGTCATTCAGTTGTTGTTTCAAGCACATGTGTTATCTGTTGTGTGCCAGAAAAAAATGCTATGTTTAAAAGTTGAGCAATGTATCAATTTGAATTTTTTTAGTAAAATTGAACAAAACATCAATGGAAACTTTTCAAATGCTTACTGGGGCCTATGGGGAAGATTACATGTCTCATGTGCATATGTTTGAGTGGCAGAAAATATTCAGAGAAGGACATGTGAATGTGGAAGACAATGAATGCCCTGGATGGCCTTCCACTTCAAGTACAGAAGAAATTGTGGAAAAAATCAGCCAGATTGTTCAAGGAAACCACTGACCCAGTGTCTGAATGATAGCTGAAGCTGTAAACATTGACAAAGACACTGTGTGGAAAATTTTGCATGAGGATCTCAACATGAGAAAAGTTTGTACCAAAATGGTCCTTACGGTTCTTACACCAGTGGAAAAATAGTGCTGCAAGGAAATTTGTGCTGATATTCTGCAGCAACTTGAGGTGGGCCCAATCCTTTTTTTTTTTTTTTTTTAATAATCACTTGTGATGAAACCTGGATCTTACCGTAT
This sequence comes from Gambelia wislizenii, assembly GCA_030847615.1. Taxonomy (NCBI): domain Eukaryota; kingdom Metazoa; phylum Chordata; class Lepidosauria; order Squamata; family Crotaphytidae; genus Gambelia; species Gambelia wislizenii. Next base: position 187,077,873 of record JAUMIR010000003.1, on the reverse strand, counting down.
GATCCTGAGACAAAATGATTGTCAACACACTGGAAAACACCATTATCACCAAGAATGAACAAAGTATGTCAAGGCAAGTCCACATTCAAAGCCATGCTCATTGTTTGATTGTTTTTACATCAAGGACATAATTATGTCAGAAAGTGTTACAGAAGGCAGAACAGTGAATCAGCATTATTATAAGGAAGTTTTGACAAAGCTGAGAGAAGAGTCGGGGGGGGGGGAGGCCAGACCTGTGGGAAAATGGTTTCATTCTTCATCAAGATAATGTGCCTGCTCACAGAGTACTTTCTCTGAAGAAGTTTTTGGCTGATAAATGCATTACTATACTTGAACATCCTCCATATTCACCAGGTTTGGCACCATGTGATTTTTTTTTCTTTTACCTAAAGTGAAATCAGTGCTTAAAAGAACACATTTTGAGTCAATTGATGCAGTAAAGAAGAAAATGGCAGATGTGTTAACACAGCTGATAGAAACTGATCTGCTTCACACCTTCAAACAATGGAAAATAAGACTGCATCAGTGTGTGAGTATGGATGGGGAGTATATTGAAAGGGACGAGCATTAGAATTGTAATACATATAAATAAAGATGGGTTATTGTATAAGTCTTATTATTTAATATACAGACTTCACACATGGTTTTATCAGTGCAAGAAAGATATTTCAAAATTCATGCAGGCAGAGGGAAAAGCCCAGAATAAAATATAAACTCCTGACTGATTATAAAAAGAGAGGAGGATTTGGCCTTCCAGATGTTAAATTGTACTAGGAAGTGGTGTGTCTGACATGGATAAGACCATGAATTCTACTGAACAACCCTAAACTATTGGCATTGCAAGGTCATGATTTATATTTTGGTTGGCATGTCTTCCTATGGTATAAAAAGATATCAGCACATTTTTTTTTAATAAACATCCAAAGAGGAAAACACTATTCAAACTATGGACAAAGTATAAACAAAGTATGGACAAAATATAATTCATTTAGAAGATGAATTAATTAAAGATTGCATGGTTAGCTGGACCAGGGACATTGGTCATAATGATGCAGAAATCATGGAACAGCAGACCCACGGATTGGAAAGTGAATTTTATTACACCGGTGGGCCTGACTGGAATATCTTCCAAAGAGTCAGAACCCCGAGTCATGACTACAGAAAAACTTTATACAGTTTAATGACCGTATGCAAAAACAAAAACAATTCCCTCCTCCTTCTCTGTGGTGTCAGCAGTTTCCCCTGAGTTTCCCTTGAAACAGTTTGTTGATAGTTCAGAAAGTACAAGGCAAAATAGCTTAGGAACATTTAGGTACAGTTCGACCGCTATTAGAGAAAGTATTTGTTTACCTCAGCTTATCATATGTTTCTGGAACATAGAGTTGATTAGTAAGGAACATTGAAAAGACTTTGCAGACTTCTAGAGTCTCATGGGCTATCTAGTCTGACCCCAAATAGTAATTGTAAGTAACAGCATTCAGCAAATAGACATTAGAATGCAAATTGCTACCACAATAACATAGATCTGGAAAGCCCAGAGAAACAATGGAAAAACAATAATGCTTATATGAGAGTTAGCTTAATGATAATGTGGAAATTAAAATGAATAGTTCAGATTTTCCTGAGCTTGAGACCCTGATCAGACATCACTGCCAATATTTGCAGAATATGTACCAATGATTCTATTATTGTGGAAATAATTCTAGAACACAGAGACCTCTTTCTTGGAAAGTCATGAGAAGAGGACAATGTGTTGATAAGGGGAATGATGCCAGAAAATTCCAGTACACCATTCTTAACAAGGACTTTGCTTGAACAAAACAATATGATAATTTCAGACAGACCAGTTCACCACAGAATAGTAGCCAATTTGTTCCTAATTTGTGGTGGCAGGGATGAGGAGAAACAAGTGCTCTTGAAGCTGTTTTAATAAAAACACACACAAGATGAAAATGTTCAGGGGCAAAATTATTCAGCTTTAAAAATGAAATCTTATATCTAAGTTTATTATTGCAGTGAGACATCTGCCACTTATTGACCTCAAAGAGTCACTTGATAAATGCAAATATTTCCTCAATATTACACTTTACAATAATAGTATCTACTAGAAACTCTAAATTTGGGAGGGGGTATTTGCATTATTCTTGTCCTCAATGAGAAAGGACATCTTGACACATGACAACATGGGGGGTTTGCCTATTTCCTGATAACTTTATTATCATGGGATTTAATTTGTGCATAAAACAATCATATTTTGCTCAAAAGATGTACTACAGTCGGTCCTCCATATCGACGGATTCTGCATCCACAGATTCAACCATCCATAGTTCAAAAATATTTTTTTAAATCCCCCCCCAAAAAAAACCATTGATTTTCCTGTTTTATATATGAGGGATGCCATTTTAATACACCATTGTATATAGTGGGACTTGAGCATCTGCAAATTTTGGTATCAACAGGGGTTCCTGGAACCAAACTCCAACAGATACCTAGGGCCCCTTGTATACACAGAATATTGGTTTGGGTGCAAAAATACGTTTTGCAAAAATACAATGGGTTTTGTGCATATGAAATTGTTTGCAAAAAGCACCAAAAAGTATAAATAAATAAGTAGGGACAAAACCAGGGAAACAAAAAATAAATAAATAAATAAAAATCATAATCTCATCATGGAGATTTAAAAAAAAATGTGTGTGTGTGCATGTAAGTGAACAAAATAAATTAAGAATTACATCACTATATGCTTCTCACTCTGTGTCTCTCAGCAAAAAGAATATGGGCATTCTTTTTGCACAGGTATTTTGCCACATGTTATGAACATGAATTGTGATTATGGTACGTTTTAAATTTTCCCTTAATTCTTCTTCATGGTCTCTGTGAATCCACACATAAAGGGTTAATCCTGCACCTGCACAGTAGCATTCGGAAGTCGTTAGAGTCAATAGCTATTTAATTGAATTTTGGCAGTAATCCCGCCCACCATCCCTCTAGGCTATATAGGCCCTCCTCAAGCCCACCTTCTCAGTTCCTTTTTTCCGCCGCATTAGCAGCATGAGGAACATTGTTGGAGTCTTTAGTCTTTAGTCTAGTATTTTCTACCCCCCCCCAACGGCTTTGCATCCCGGATTGGACCTTCGGACTGTCTTTGGTAACCCCTTGGATTCTGGACTGGTTTTTTGGTGATTCTTCTCAGTATGACCTCGGAATTGATCTCGGACTTCGAACTCGTGAGTGTCCCTATTTTGTTGATGATGGCGTCAACGGGCTTCTTTAACACCTGTTTAACCTGTGGGGCGAAAATGCCTGAGTCAGACGGGCATTCTAATTGCTTGATGTGCCTGGGCAAGAGACATGATGTCCGATCCTGTCGCCACTGCAATGCCTTTACCCCTCAGGCAAGGCATAACAGGGATAAAAGGCTGAAGACCCAACTATATGAGCACGTTTTGTCGGGCTCAGCATCCTCATTGGCCCAGAGGGCCTCGGGTTCGTCACAGGCCCATAAGCAACCATCAAAGGAGGCTTCCAAACCCAAATCCCGGGATTGGGATAAAGTGGGGGATAAGAGCACGTCCTCGAAACCGAGGAGGTCCGACTCTGATACCGCAGATGGGACCACCCCAAAAGGCAACTCCACTACTGCTACGCAAGACTGGCTGAAGGACAAACACAAAGTCTCAGTGAGACTTACCTCTCCGAAGGCCACACCGCAAGATGAGCCCCCGAAGAAGAAGTAAAGGAAGTCCGATGATACCCTCTTGAGTGCCACACAGAGAGGTCGAACCCCAGCACAACTGGACCGCTCCCCAGGCCAGAGGTCTCCGGTGGTCTCCCCGCTTAGACTCAGCCTCTCCAAGCTCAGATCACTGTCAAGAGACTCATCTCCGATGTCTGCAATGGATGATCGGGACCGTGAGCTATCGGAAGGCGAGCTCCAGGAACCGGATCTCAAAATTGTGGAGGTGTCAACCAGTTCGGTCAAGAGGGATGGACGTCGCCGGTCCCGCTCAAAGTCAGCCACCCCGGCATCCCATCGGTCCCGCTCACCTCAGACGATTCCGTCTCGATCGGTCTCACACTCTAGGTCCCGATCGCTGCAACCCCACAGGCTGCCCACTCTGCACCAGTCTCTGCATCGCTCCCGGTCCCGCTCTTAAGGCCAACCCCACTCTTCGGAAAGATCACCAGGGTGGTCTCGAACCCCCCAGCGGTCCCACTCGCCGAGATGATCCCTGCGTCGATCCCGGACACCTCGGCGATCCCGCTCACCTCAGAGGCCCCACAGGTCCCATTCCCCGAGATGAAGGCATTGGTCCCGCTCGCCATGACGACCTTGGTCACGATCAGCCTCTTTGGGTTCATACATCACCGACCTGGGAACATTGGAAGAGGAATGGCTGTGGGATCGATATGGCCACTTATACTACGACCGCCCTCCTAGATATCATCGGTATCACCCCTTCAGCTGCTACTGGGACCACGACCCTTGGCACGCGTACTATGAAGATACCTTTGACCCCTCGCCATGCTACAGATACAGGAGACACAGGGATCGCCCTCAGTCCCCACCGCGCACCCCGGAGAAGGAGCACCACCAACCCATCACTAGACCACCAACGGAGTCTACACCCAAGTCGGGGACCGGTACCATACCCACGGATTCCGGGAAAGGGAAGGAGCTCCCCCCATCGAGATCAGTCTCCAGATCCCCCTCGAGAGAGAGACCGGCCCCGAGAGGCTCATCATCGGGGAACACAGTACCGTCCAGACTGCATAAGAGAGGACAGCCAGAGATCCCGGTGTCGCCGAGAAGGTCTCCGTCAAGGACCCCCTCGGCTCACTCCTCGGAGTTGGATTCAAGATCCTCTACTCCATCCCCGAGTCCATTGCCGGTACCAGGGGGAGCCAGGCTGGACCCTCCGTCCCCCACAGATGATATGAAGGCTTTCGCCGACTTCATGCACAGACTAGCTGGCACCCTGGGAATTAAAACCATTCAACCTGAAAAAGAAGTGGATGATCCCATATTTGAGGACTTACAGCAAAGGGCACCGTCCCTCCCCTCCTTGTCGATCTCTTCTTACTTACTTCAGGTGTTGAAGTCATCCTGGGCAACACCCTCTTCAATGCCACCCACATCCAGATGTGTGGACAACCTGTACTGAATGTGCACGGATTCAGCGCCATGGCTTTCGCTCCAACCCAAACCAAACTCGGTAGTGGTCGAGACGGCCCAGATGAAAACCTCTCAGAGGTTACACTCCACCCCATCTGACAAAGAAGGCAAGAAATTAGACACCATAGGGCGCAAGTTCTATTCCTCTGCCTGCCTCCTCACTAAGATGACATCTTATGCAGCATGTATGGGGGCTTACCAGAAGTTCCTCTGGGACGCTCTGGCTGTACATATCTCAAAGCTGTCGGAACAGGACCAAAGGATCGTCAACTCCTTCAGGGAGGAAGACCTGGCGCTGGTGGGATACCAGCGGCAAGTCTCCAAACATATAGCCGAGTGTACAGGAAAGATCGTGGCCAACTCCATTGCGGTCCACCGTCATGCTTGGCTCCGATCATTGGGACTGTCCCATACAGCACGCTCCATCATTGAGGACCTCCCCTTCGATGAACTCGGCCTGTTCCATGCAGACACAGACTCGAAGCTGGAACATGCAGAGAAAATGAGGTCAACGGCCAAGAAGTTTGGCCTACCCACCACCCACCAACCTTTGAGACCACGAATGCCTTTTCGCAGGCCAGGATCCTCATACAGAAAAAGATTTAGCCTGCCACCCTCCCGGTCACGCCAATCGTCTTCCTACCAACCACACAAGAAATTCCAATCCTTCAAGCCCAAACCCCACTTCAGTAAAAGGAAGACAGAGTCATCCAAACATCGAGCTTAACTCCGAAGAGCCACTACCAACCTCGGACATCAACATCTCCCCTTCACTCCATACTTTACCCTCCTCTGCCAGCCACCTCTAGGATGCATTCCACTCATGGCTGCTCATCACCTCAGACCGCTGGGTCCTGAACATCATACGGAGAGGGTACTACATAGATTTCGAGGAACTCCCACCTCCAGCCCCTCACAGGGTAACCCCACCATCCTGCCCATCATAGAAGAAGTCAACAGTCTTCTACAAAAAGGCGCCATAGAGCGAGTTCCCCATTCAAAGACGGGAGGACTGTTCCTCTCCAGATACTTCGTTATCGAAAAGAAAGATGGAGGATTTCATCCCATCCTGGACTTAAGAGACCTGAACTCCTTTGTCCACCCACGGAAGTTCCGCATGGTTAGACTTCCATCCATCCTCCCCTCTTTGAGAAAAGGAGACTGGTTTGCTACCCTGGATTTGATGGACGCCTACTTTCATATCCCGATTGCACCCTCCCACAGGAGATTCCTTGCCTTTGCGGTCGGCGGCATGGCCTTCCAGTTCAGAGTTTTGCCGTTCGGCCTCTGTACGGCTCCAAGGGTCTTCACAAAATGTATGGCAGTGGTAGTGGCTTGGCTCAGACAAAAAGATATCATAGTATTCCCGTATCTGGATGATTGGCTTTTTACAGCTCCCTCAGCTGAAAAGCTGGACAGAGACATCTGCTTGGCCCTCGCCTGGCTCGAACGCCTAGGACTGATGGTGAATTATGAAAAATCACACCTTCAGCCCTCCCGGATTGTCAGGTTTATAGGGTCCTCTCTAGATTCTATCAAAGGAAAGGCATTCCTCCCAGACGACCGATTTCAGACGCTGCGCACAGCAGTACAGAAGTGTATAGGGCAAAGGAGATCCATGGTGCGAGACATACAACAAGCCTTAGGCCACATGGCCTCCACCACAGCAGTCACACCTCTCGCACGACTCAGCATGAGACCCTTACAAAGCTGTTTCATCACGAGTTTCAGACCATTTGCTCACGGTCCACTCAAACTACTCACCTTTCCCCGCCCACTCAGGAAGTCCCTCCTCTGGTGGATGGACCCGCGAGCAGTCCAGCAAGGTTCCCAATTCGAGCAACTGGATCCCACGAGGGCTATCACGACGGACGCCTCACTGTCGGGCTGGGGAGCGCACTCCGTTGGACTGTCCATCAGGGGGCGCTGGTCGTGGAAAGAGGGAGCCCTACACATCAACGCCCTAGAGCTACTAGCTGTGTTCAAGGCCATGAGGGCGTTCGAACCCTCCCTGAAGTGTCAGGTGGTACAGGTGGCTTCAGACAACACTATGACTATGTTCTACATAAACAAACAAGGAGGAACACACTCATGGACGCTACTCCGCCTCTCCCTGGACCTTTGGGAGTGGTGTGTAGAACGAGACATCATCCTAGTGGCCATACACGTCCCAGGCCAGAGCAACGAACTGGCAGATACACTTAGCAGATCGACCACCAGCAATCACGAGTGGTCGCTGAATCACCAGGTCCTTCTCTCTCTCTTCTCGCAGTGGGGCACCCCAGCAATAGACCTGTTTGCCACCAAGGAGAACGCAGTGTGCCCATTATTCTGCTCCAGAGGCCGCCGATCATGGGACAGCCTAGGGGATGCATTCCTATGGCACTGGGAGGGGCCTCTGCTTTATGCCTTCCCTCCCTTTCCCCTCATACCCAGAGTGATCTCAAAGGTACAGCAGGACAAAGCCAAGTGCATCCTAATAACCCCATGGTGGCCTCGCCAACATTGGTTCACGCCTCTGCTCAGAATGGCACGGGGACGATACAAGCGCTTCCCGCAGACACCGGACTTGCTATCAATGGCGAACGGGCAGATCCTTCACCCGGACCTCAAGCTGATCAACCCAACAGCCTGGCTGATCACAATGTGAACTCCCTTTCGGAGGCAGCACAGAGGATCATCAAAGCTGCTCACTGCCCATCAACAGTGAGAGCCTATAACTACAATTGGAAAATATTCTGTTCCTTCCTAGAGGAGGAGGGAATCCCGCTGAGTCAAGCGGGCCCCTCCAATCTGATAGACTTCCTGGCTTCTTTCTCAAACAGGAATTTCTCTACCTCTTCAATCAAAAGCTATGTGGCAGCTGTGTCCTGCCACTTGCAATGCCTGGGCAAGCCATTGTGTTTTCAGGATCCCAGGATCAAGGCCTTCCTTAAAGGATATACCAACTTGCACCCCCCTGCATTGGGACCCATTCCCGCATGGAGTCTTGAGATAGTCTTAGCAGCCCTATCTAAGACCCCCTTCGAACCAATAGCCACATGTGACCTTCGCCTTGTTTCCATGAAGACAGTGTTCCTAGTCGCGATCACGTCAGCAAGACAAGCCAGCAAACTGTGTGCTCTCCAGGTTGATCCACCGTATACCCGTTTTCACCAAAACAAGGTGGTACTACGGCCAGACATTGCCTTCCTGCCTCAAGTGGTATCCTACTTCCACCTCAACCAGGACATTGTATTGCCAGCATTCTTCCAGCACCTGTCGGATGACCTACAACGGTCCCTCCACCACCTGGATGTAAGACAGGCCCTAGCCTTCTACACAGAGAGGACTTCACAGCTAAGGAAAACCAATAGGCTCTTCATCCGATATGTGGGCCCGAGGAAAGGCGAGCCTGTGTCTTCACAACATTTTTCAAAATGGGTGTCTGCAGCGATCAAGCTAGCCTACCAAACTCTGGGGAAACGGCTGCTGGAACCCGTCCGCAGCCATTCGACCAGAGCTACCTCCACCTCTATGGCATTCCTGAATGGGGTGCCTATCCTGGACATCTGTAGGGCGGCCACCTGGGCAACCCCCTAACCTTTGTTAAGGTGTATAAGGTGGACTCGGCTTCCAGAGAGGACGCGGCACTGGGCCATGCAGTCCTCATGTCTTGTGTTGCACAGGGATCCCAGCAAGGATCATAATCACTCAGACACCGGAGACTGGTATCTCTCAGCTACCTCTTCCAGTAAATAAAGTAACCCTTGTGGTTTATTTTCAATCCTAACAGTCTATGGTGTCCCTTTCTCCTTCCTCTTAGATAGGACACCCCTCCTCCTAGATATAAGCTTGCTAATCTACCCTTTATGTGTGGATTCACAGAGACCACGAAGAAGAAGGACAGGTTGCTTACCTGTAACTGTAGTTCTTCGAGTGGTCATCTGTGAATTCACATAATCCCACCCATTCTCCCCTCTGGTGTCCTAGGCTATCTCCTCAAAAAAAAAAAAAAAAAAAAAAAAAAAAAGGGGGGGGAGAGATAAATTGCTCCTGACCGTAGGCTGCAACTGCGGCTATTCAGAACTGAGAAGGCGGGCTCGAGGAGGGCCTATATAGCCTGGAGGGATGGTGGGCGGGATTACCGCCAAAATTCAATTAAATAGCTATTGACTAATGACTTCCGAATGCTACTGTGCAGGTGCAGGATTAACCCTTTATGTGTGAATTCACAGATCACCACTCGAAGAACTACAGTTACAGGTAAAGCAACCTGTCCACTCTCTTCCTAAATAATCCCGGGGATGGGGAACCATGTGGAGATTATTTATCTATGATTTGTATCCCCATTTGCCAGTCAAACCTGACATCACGTTCTGATCTCTCCCTGAAGAAAATTATGGCAGAGTAACAAGGAGTAGGGAAATTGTAAGGTGTTTTCTGCATAGGTTTTCCTTGTTTTTTTTCTGGGCTGTGAGGCTGTGTTCTGGGAGAATTTATTTCTGACGTTTTGCCTGCATCTGTGGCTGGCATCCCATTCTCTGAAGATGCCAGCCACAGATACAGGCAAAACGATCAGAAATAAACTCTTCCAGAACATGGCCTCACAGCCCAGAAAAAAACAAAGAAAACCTATGGATTCTGACTGTTAAAGCCTTTGACCTCACATTGTTTTCTACATGCTATTAGTTTCCCTAAGTGTAAATCCAAATTAACTGCCACATTGGGCACACAGGGCTACCAATAGCTCCCATTGCCAATGCAAGCAATGTTTAAAAGTCTGAGTGCTGTGGGGGGGCAAGGAAATTAAGCAACTGGAGATGAAGGAAGGACAGAGACAAAGAAAGGAGAAGGACACACTATTCAGATCCCCCCTTGCACCACACAGGTTGTGTGTGTGAATTTGCTGGCCTCCACCAAAGAGAGGTCATGTTAATCATGTCCTGGCATTGTGTGCTTTGGTGGGGGGGAGCCATAGGCTTTAAAGGATCTTGCTCCCTCCTCTTCTCTTTCTGGTTTGTGATGACCCACCCTCCCACCTCACAGTATAAGCTTGCTGGTTGCTTCAGGGTCAGGTAGTATTTTCCCCCACTTTTCCACATTTTTTCTACCCTACACTGTCAATAGGGAGTTGAACAATTGGCTTAGGGTGGTTTCTTAAATAGGTTGTCACATGTGGGGGGAGAAAGTAGGAGTTCAGTGAACACCTATGGTTCTTTGAAACTGCCTGTATAGATCATGAGACCAGGGGGTTGGGGAAGAAGATAGTCCTTTGGCATGGACTGAAGGTTTATCCCTCATGTCAGGCAACATGGGGGTTGGATTCTCAGGTTGGGCTTCCAGTAATGGGTTGGCCAAGGAGCAATCCATACTTTGGGTTCTCCTTGGGGTTCAAGTGTCTTTCCAGGGAAAGTGGGGAGGAGGCCTGGGAGAGACCACCTTCCTCAGCTGCTCCTGCACTAGGTTGCTCTCCCCCTTTGCACATCTCAGGGGATAAAACTCAAATAGGAAATAGTATAAATTGTGGCCCTTATTCAACTCAAACTTTCTGTGTGTGCGCTTGTTATTTCATGGTTGATCAGCAAATGCATAGATACATATCAAAAATTGAGAAAGGCGAGGCCTTTCTTTCACATGCCTAATCTCAAGCATAAACCCTGTCTCTGCAGCATTTTTCAAAGAAATGCCAAGTGATACATAGCGTGATACCTATGTGATGAAAACACTGTCCCTTACCATCCTAAAGCAGAAGCTGTAAATAACCTTAGAACTTTCCATTTTTCATTTTGATTTTCCTCAGAGTCTGATTAATCACAACAAATCCAAGTCCCTTGTGGATAGTATTGTTTACTGGTTTTTCATAATATAGGGGTGAGTTAGAGTTACCAGGTGAAATAAAGGACAGGGCTCCTGTCCCTTTAATGATTGTGTAGAAAGGGGAATTTCAGCAGGTGAATTTTGCGTGACAAGGAATACCTGCTGAAATTCCCTCTTCTGTACAAGAAGATGAAAGTGCCCTGTCCCTTATTTAACCTGGCAACCCTAGGGTGGGTGGGTATTACAGTCAGTTCCATAGAGTCCACATTCCTATTTCAGTGAACAGATAAATTTCAGTCCACCACTTTGTGCTAATAGACACCCATCTGCAAGTTAGCAGTGAAGATGATGAACCACAGCATAAGATATCATATTCATACTTCCTAAATAAGGTATTGATTAAGTTTGTGTCCCTTAAGAGCTACTATTTCCCTGCAATTTTCAAAATTTTGGAGTTTGAGTGAACTTGGAAAGTTCTTAACAAAATATGTTACAGTGAGAGGATATATATATATATTTTAAAAAAGAAAGTTAGTTATTCCAAAACAATGGTTTTGGAAGAGCAAAACAAGGCCAGAAAAATTATCTGTATAGTAGGCAGGATCCATATATCCCAGAGAAAACATCAATGCAGGCTTAGTCAAGTAATCCTATAGATGTCATCTCCTTCTCACTAACACTTCATGCTCTATTTGGAATTCCATGCTAGTAAAGCATCTCTCCCTGGAGTAGGTAAAACTGAAAACACCTGGGAACAGAGTATTATCTAGTTTCATTCAAAGGCAACTTTCTAAATGAACTGGAGGATCCTCCTCAGGTGAAACTTAGCAACACTTTCCAAGAAACCAATACTCATCACAGGGCTTTATCAGATGTGGCTGAAGTAGCAGAATTGTGATGTGATAGTATCACAGGTGGGTTCCCATTATCACATGATGTCATCATCTTCCCATGGTCCATGTGTGCTCCACCCATTAATTAGGAGATTATCAGATGCTGTAAATATGAATTTCAGACAACAACATCCCTGGGTTATCATGCTCCTGTGCTGCTTCTGTTCCACTAGCCCTCCTTTTTATTCATGGGCTAAACCATGAATAGATTGCCCATTCCTCTGTAACAGAATGATGGGCAAGTGAAAAGGTGCCCCATTATAATGGCACAATGCCAGCATCAGTGGTAGGTCCATGCCAAACACGTCCATGTGCGATTGGGAGATTGAGGTAAGTGACACACTTTTTTGTACCCTGCCTGGGTTGCTTGTATTTTTAAAAGTGTGTTTAGGTGCCTGGTTTTACTTTGTAAAGTGTATTTTTCTTTTAAACTTTGAATTTCTTGTGTACCAGGAAGTGAATGCAGCTTTGAGAGAGCTCCATTCATTCCTGGGCTGCTGAGGGGAGTAGACGACACTTTTCATTAGTGTCAGAATGGGGATGGGAAGGGGGGGAGGAGATTGTGAGATGGGGACACTATTTTTTCGCCCCATCTGATAAGGAAGTCCTCTTCTCCCCTTCCCCTTTCCCAAAGAGAACACATAATTAAAACATTCAGGGAAGAATGTGAAGAGGACCTTTTAATCAACTGCCACCTTTTGTTGGTACCTTTTTATGTTTGTTTAAGTGTTTATTTCTGGATTTATTTCATTATTAATGTGTTTTTAGTGTTTTTGAATGAAGTCACATCTTCTCACAAGAATAGCCAAAATCTCACTCATGCAAAATCATGGAAGTAAATGAAAATTTTAGTAAAAGGCACATGCAGTGGCCAGCAGGAGGTGTTAATACTCTGTCAAAGACAAGTTTTACTATAGTGTGAGTGGAAATCCTTTTTTTAAACCACTAGTGGTGGTCATGCAATGGTTCTATGGTGGTAGTATTGCATAATTATGATGACATGCAATAATTGCTGTAATCATGACACTGTTTTAGCCTTTCTCAGTTGTAGAATTACAGTGTTTTTAGATGCTAGTCTGACAAAGTCCACAGTTTGCAGGCTTTATACCCAAGTGTAATTTACAAGGGAAGTTGTCATCTGCATGATAAAACTGGAAGAAAGTGTCAGAGGTTTGGGGGTGTTCTATTTGATAAATTCTGCTTCTATAAAATGTACAATTTCCTGTGTCCCTGCTCTCCAAAGTGATACCAACTGATACGATTAAATTCACTAAAGTACTAGGAGTGTCAACACTTTACCATGAGGAATTCTCCAGATCCTCAAGTAACACAAGTGTTTGCACAAGGAAGTTGACTGAGGGCACTTGAGGAAAAGGGAAGACAGAAAGTGGCATGTCCTCAAGAGGCAAATACTGAATGGCAATGTAGGTTTGAAAGGTGTTGGAATATACCACTCTGTTCACCTGTGTTAATTCCAAAGCTTGGATAAACAATAAAAATGATTTGTATTCTTGAGATGGTTAGTTTTTTCCCCCATTTCCTATATGTAATTCATGCCTTGCTGTTCTATAAAGTTTCTCATCTGAGTTCTATATCTCTGTTGTTGCCCTCCACTTTACCTTTCAAGCTTCAGTTTGAAAGATATAATCCATAATGGAAACATGTAATAAATAATGCAAGGAAATCCATCTTTACTGAAATGTAACTGCTTCAACAAGATCCTTATTATTAAGACCCCATACCCCACCGTATTGTACATATGAACAGAGTACTAGTTCTTAAAAAGAGGCAAGTCAAACTACAAATGGAAAATCATTTAAGTTTTCTCATGTTGGGAAGAAAAAACTGCCAAAGAAACTGCCTAAAGCGGAAACTGTCATTGATTATGATCTTCAACCCTTTTGTTTCAAGCTGTCTCTCTGACTTCAATGGGACATCCAGTCTTTGAGGGATTATTCTGGAATAAGTGATTTAATTGTGTCAGTCATCATTATTACATCCCTGCCTGTCACAGAAGAACAAGATCAAATTCTCATAGGGGAAAAAATGCAGATGTATTGTGATTTCCCTCATTCAAAGCTTCTGTTAGACCTTGGCAATCAGTTGTTTCTAGGGGCTTGTGACAAAGCAGTAAATACTGTGAAAGAAACTCTGCCCTTGTGTCATTTTAAGAAGAAAGTAAAGAAAACTATTTTGAATATTCTACAAGAAGAAAGAAACAAAACAATAGTGAAAGAAAGCACTGAACAACATCTTCTATGAGATAAAATTATGTGAAATTTGCCTTATTTTATATAACTGAGTATAAGATAAGTTTTGTGGTATAAGACCAAAGGCCTATCCATTTCTTGCCTGATGCAGCCAACCAGATACTCTAGGAAGCCCACAAGTAAGAGACAAGTAATATAAATGTAGTCAGCCTGGTGGTAACATATAGCCATCATGATTGGGGCCTACTGATAGCCTTCCCCCAACCCCACATGTTGTTAGTTTCATTGACTCATTAGCTATTGAAGTCCTCCTAATTACTCATGTACTGGGAGCCCTCTACCTTAGCAGAAAGGAAAACCTTTAATATGTTTTAGGGGTGAAAATCCAAGTTAAGCTCCCACTGTCATTATGCAATTGAATTTCAAGGAGCAGGGTGGGGGAAAAAAAGATATACATGTTTAATGCCATAAAAAAATATTTTGTCTGTGAACATTGTATTGAACTTGATAGTTCACTGGGTTGACTGAGGTTCAAGTGTTCTCCTGTGATCATCTTTAAGACACTTAGAATGGAGCAACACACCCACATTCCTGTGAGTAATGATTATTGAACCCAATAGGATATATAGTAAACAAATCTAGGATTGTACTGTGAGACTATAATGTTATAAACATATTATTGGGAGTAAGTCCCTTTGAAGCCAGTGGAGTTTACTCCAGAGTAGGTGTTTACAAGTGTGCTGTTAATTATGGAAATTGTTTCCTACAATATATTTACATAGCAAGTTAATGGAAATGTAGATATTTGTAGGACATTTGTAACCCAAGTTTGGCAGACTTGAACACTAGGGGTAAAACTCAAATTAAAATGTGATTTCAAAACACACATTATGGACTAGTGTAACAATATCAGTTATCTCACAAATACAACTTTCAAAGATATGAATTTTTGTCCTGAGTTTGCCATTTTGGGGCTCACCTGGGATTGAGTGAAGCTGCCACAATAGAGTAGTTTGGAGGAAGAGGCATCCGGTGGAACGATTGGCTGCCTCTGCTGTCTGAGGAGTGCATGTAGGATTTTGAGTGGAATACAATGTTTCTTAAAGGTTCCCAGGGCTAGACAGTGGATGCTCTTAAAGAGTTAACAATCATTAATGGGTGCTGCATTTGGAATTGAATAGGAGCAGGTAAGGTCTTTTGTTGGAAGGGGATGAGGGAAGGAAGGACCCATTTTACAAGCATCAAGGACTCTGCTATTGTTCAGTGGATTAGTGCATGACTCACCTCCAGGTGTTAAGTTCTGACCTGAGTATTTGGTTTTGCAGAATTTCTGAAGGCCCATCCCTTGGTCATACATGAACCCAGACTTGGTATTAGGAGGTCCTGGTTTACCTGCTAACCAAATGGATGACCATATTAAACCAAATTATAAAATATAGCAATTTTTTAATATTCCAAGATGGGAACTATCAAGCTAGGTAATAGGGTGGCATATAAATCCTTTAATAAATGCATACATATTCAAGGTGGCCACTCAGGTTTACCATTCTGTACTTACTTATACTGCAAATGGTAGAGTTAGATTGTATCGTCAGAAATCAAAATATTGTAGGTCTGTTTTCACTCGATTACTTCCCCCCTCTTTCCATAATGTTTAAACACATTTATACATGTGTTCCCCTGACCTCTTCATTATCAAACCAAAAATGGGGGATAATCCATGATGGGACAATGACATCTCAACATGTCAGGCATATGGGCTAAAATGTTTCCCAAAAAATCTGTAGAAACTGAACACTAAACTGTTTTCTTTTTTCCACAGCAGTTTCCTGTTTGACATAATATTGAGGTATGCCTTTAAAATATGGACGAAGAGTAGACTTTTAAACTATCTCCTGATTTAAGAGAAACATTGAGTAAAAAATTGTCTCTTATTTTTAACTTTGTAAACAAGATTATATGTCTTTCAATCTTGAAAACAAGGTCAGAATTTTGACAAATGTCTGTGCTCTAGGTTGATTAATTGTTCATGGATTCATATAAGCTATATTATTTGAAATTGCTTAAATAAGAAAAAAGAGTGAAATATGGCATAAATGTCAACTGCAAAGAGACTGTATTTCAGGAAGCAGAGATAGCTCACACCAATCCATTTTTGGATAAGGTTATGACTACAGGGTGCTCTGGAATGGGTATTCTAATAATTGTGAAACTGTATTTTACACTTATTCAGTTTTTGCATTACTGCTCCCTGAAATATCACCACAGCGGTCCCAGAGCTGAATTTTTCTATCATATATAATTTAAACAATGATTTGCTATCACATATGAACCTGGAAGTTAAATCATGAATAAAATGTTGTTCTCCTACCACTGTATTTATAACTGGATGACTAAAAAATAAGATTCTATTCTTGTGATTCTCATAGATTTTGTTCACCACTCTCCCTATCTATGGCTCTGTCATTGCTATGGAAACATATTTGTGACTGGTTGGTGGTTCTGGAAAGGAACTTTCCTCTGGGTAATTGGTTAGTATGTTTGCAAGGGTTTGTGTGTCAGATAGCAATACTTCTGTTTATATTACTTGTTTATTACAATTTCTGTCACAACTGTGGTATGGCAGACATTGTGGGATCAATTTCAGGATAAGGAGAGATTGAGATACCTTTTTGAAAAAAAGGGGGGTAGGTCTCTGCTTTTGGTAATGTTGGAACATCAAGACTTCAGCCCTACATTATAAGCTGATACTGTGTGGACACCAACACTCCTGCTACTCCTAATATTAACTCAGCAGGTGGTTGAGGATGGAAAAAGGATGGGTTACTTACCTGTACCTATAGATCTTCGAGTTTTCTTCTGTGAATTCACACAATGGGTTAATCCAACACCTGCGCAGAGCACTTCGGAAACTTCCAGAAACCTCAATTCAAACTTTTGGGCGGTAGCTCTACCCTCCTCACCCCTGGCCCCCACCTCTCACCAACTGCTCAGTTCCTAATAGCCACATGTAAAAAAACATTGTGAGAGGTAGGACACCAGAGGGGAGAAGGGCGGGTTTTTGTGAATTCACAGAAGACCACTCAAAGGAATATAGTTACAGGTAAGTAACCCATTCTTCTTCGCTGGTTGGAAGCAGGTGGAAGGTTGGTAGAACTATGTCTTGACTCATATGAAAAGAGGAGACAACCTTAGGGAGAAAATCCACATCTGGTCTAAGGACGACTTTGTCCTGCTGGAACTTTGTATAGGGGGGATCCATCCTAAGAGCAGAGAGCTCACTTGCTCATATTGCAAACTTGATGGCTGTCAAGAAAACTGTCTTGAAAGACAGGAGATGAAAATCGCACTTATCCATAGGTTCAAAGGAACCTCCAGGGAGGGCCTTTATGACTCAGGTTAAGTCACAGCTGGTGATTGGACCCATTACAGGTGGGTGTAAATTTCTATACCACTGGAGGAAGTTGTAAACCAGCGGGTCCTTGAAGTATGACTGCATCTCTAGATGCTGAAAGTGCCAAGATGCCACAAATACATAAATTTGTATGGAAATAAAAGTCTAACAGGACTGGCATCATAGCCCCGCTGGGCAGTATATTCTTCCTGCTCAGGAAATGACAGAACTTTTGCCACTTGTAATGATACACTTTTTGAGTAGGTGGTTGCTGGGCAGCCTGCAGGATATCCCGAGCCATATTCAACAAGGCTGCTAATGGCTAATGAGCCTTGCTGTTGGTTTGATTGTGTCCAGGACCAGGTGGAATATCCAGCCATCTCGAAGCAACAGAGTGTCCTGACGGAGATGCTGAAAAGTCCTCTGTGATAGGAGAAGCAGTGGGGAGAAGCACAGCTGTCTGGACCACCAAGGGGTTATTAGTGTGCAATCTGTCCTGTCTTGTCGCAACTTCGCCACTACCCTGGAGAGCAATAGGAATTGGGGAAGGTCAAGAGATGAACTCCGGCCCATTCAAAGAGGAATGCACCCCCAGGTTCCTCTGCAAATGTCCTTGTCTTGAACAGTACAGATGACACTTGGTGTTCTCCCTGGTAGCAAATAGATCTATGACCGGTCCCCCCCAGTCTGCAAACAGCGTGGCCAGGATGTCCATTGCCAGGGACCACTCATGGTTGTTGGCTTGAGACTGACTGAGTGAATCTGCAATGTTGTTTTGGCTCCCTGCCAGGTGAATCGCTGTCAGGGAGATTTTGCCATGCAATGCACCAGTCCCACATCTGGAGGGTTAGGTCTAGGAGTGTTTGTGACTGGGTCCCTGTCTGCTTGTTCATATAAAAGATAATGGTGGTATGGTCTGACACAACCTGGACAACATGCCGTTAAAGTGATGGCTCGAAAGCCTTCAGTGCTTTGAACACTGCTAGCAGTTCCAGTGCGTTGATGTGCAACTGAGTCTCCATGTTTGACCATAGTCCACAAATGGCTAGATCATGTGAGTGGGCACCCCTACCTGTCAGGGAGTAGTCAAAAGAGTAGTCAAAGTCCAGTCCAAAAGTCAGAAGTTCAGTCCATGGTCTAATATCAGTAGAGGTATACGAGAGGGATATAAAAGGTTCAAGGAGTGTTCCTTCAGTGCTGCTCATGCGGCGGGAAGAAAAGGAAATTAGCAGTTGGTGAGAGGTTGAGGGTTTATATGGGCCAGAAGTGAGGGCGATGGAGCTACTGCCCAAAAGTTTGAATTGAGGTTTCTGGAAGTTTCTTAAGTGCTCTGCACAGGTGCAGTATTAACCCATTGTGTGCATTCAGAGGGACCACGAAGAAGAACCAGGCTGTTTAGTCCTGTGAACTTTTAGTTAATTGTAATTAAAAATGGTTTCCAATTCTATGTGAGGTAGTTTCTCCTCCCTTTCTTGTTCCCTACCTCCAGTGCATGCAGCTGGCACAAATCACATTTTGTCTTCTCTCCTTCACCCACCCCCTACATTTCAAGTATGTTCAACAGATATCAAACCTCAACTGAAGTTTATTAAAACTGTGGTCCAGAAGAACATCATTGCAAAACTGAGTCAGGCAGCCTGCCAGAAAGAGAGACAGCGAGGAGGAGAGCGACTGAGAGAGAGAGAGAGAAGAAGAAGTGGTGAAGTGTAAAGTCTGACACGTGTGATTGAAAGGGACATATTACTATATAGTTTAATTGATAGGCTAAAGATTTGAGTGACTGATGGCCTTAAAGGATTGGGTTATGATATACTGAAGCTTTTAGAATAAAAGATTGGGCTATAATATACTGAAGCTTCTGGGATAAAGGTCAGGTGTAAACACTGGTTGCTAATTGATTTGGGAAATTTAAGAGATTTACAGAACAGAGTTGCATAAATGAGGTATAGAGTGGGATTTATTTGTGTAATATAGTGTTGGAGTATTATGGAAATCTGAGTAATTGATTCTGTCTGTTAGGATTGTGGTATCTGGGCATTACTGATTACTGTAGTCATCCAGGTAAAATGGCTTCCTAACAATATTTTTTCTCTTCTCTTCTTCCTCTTTTTCTTTTCCTTGTTCCCTCCCACACTGAGCTGCAAAAGAGTTGCTTTGAGGGGTTTTAAAGAGACCGTGAGTTTCTGAGAATAACAGTAAACAGAGATGATGATTTGAAGGAGGGGAACAAGTGAAAATTTCATGTAATAGGAATAATCTTCCCTCTGGTGGTAATCTCTTGATACTGCAACCTCTTGATAAGGTAATATAAAGTGTGCAAGTTGACTAGATACATTCAGGAAATGAGATCTAAACTTTGAAAAATTAACAGCAGGAACATTCTGAAATTCAAATTTTGATACTCGGAAAGTAGAGACAGGCTATGATAAGATTTATGAGAACAACAAGGAGAGGTGGGAGTGAGTGTGAAAAGAAAAATACATATTGAACATCCTTAGTAGAATAGAGTTAAAGAAGAAAAAAGCTATTACCAATAAGCTATTTTCAATTCAACAATATGGCAACGGGAACTAGGGGGAATATGCAAGCTCAAACACAGCTGTTCTTACAGAGGAGACCATCTACGGAAGGTAGTAGACCTGCAGAGTTAAGCTCAATATTAATTGAAGAAATGAAAAAGGAAATGAAGAAGTTGAGACAGGAGGTGCTGGAGGAGATGAAAAAATTAGAGCTGAAATGAAAGCAGACTTGAAAAAAGAAATGAATAATTTTGGGGGGGAAATGGATAATCTGAAAGCATATGTGATACAAATTAAAAATGAGGTTCAAGAAATAAAATCTAAAACTCAGTTATTGGAAGAAAGAATGGAAAAGTTATCTCTAGATCAAGAGCAAGAAGAAAGTAAGATACTGATAAATGAACTTAGATAATACAGAGAAATGCATTAAAATAAGAGGTCTTCCAGAAGGAGAGAAAGAAGACCTTACAGAAAGGATAATCTCACCTCTAGCTAATTTTATGGAGATGACTGAAGAGAAACTAGAGCTTCATTTGGATAAAGTGTTCAGAATTAATTCAGATCTGGCCAAAGAGAAAAAGATTCAGAGGGATGTATTGGTATGCTTCACAAGATCAATGCTAAGAGATTAAATTATACAGAAAAGTTATAATGAAAATTTCGTAATAGAAGGTAAAGAGATGAAGATTTACAAAGATATCCCACCCGCAATTCTAAAGAAAAGAAGATAATATAAATTTTTAACTCAAGCTCTGAACGAAAATAGGATTAATTACAGATGGGATCGGCTTGAGGGAGTCTCCTTCACATATTGCTATAAGAGATACAGAATTAATTCGCTACAAAAAGCAAAGGACTTTTGTAAAAAAAAACTGTCCAAAGACAACAAAAATAAAAAGAAAGGACAAAGGGAAGACACACAAGGAGGAAAAGATGAAGAGGAAGAGGAAGAAGAAAAGGAGAAAAACTCTCTCTGTGTCTCTCTCTCTGGCTTTTCTTTGCAAACGAAGATTCAGGAAGGACTAATCCCGCATTTTCTGCAAGTGTGCTGATGACTAAAAAGGCCAATCTGAGATAAACAAGTCAATTGCAGAAAGCACAGCAGAAGGTTTCCTCGGGTGATGTTACCGGGTTGTGATTCTTTCTGCGTTGCCGTTTATCTTCAAGACTTGTTTGGTGTGAGTTCTCAAATAAGGCTGCAGCATTGTGGATAGTGTGTCTCCATGCCTCCCGATGTGAGGCCAGGGAGGACCATTGTTGGTGATCAATTTGGCTAAGCCTGAGATGTTGTTTCAGGGAGTCCTTGTATCGCTTTTTTGGGGCTCCCCTCTTATGTGACCCGTGGCGAGTTCACCGTAGAGTACTATTTTTGGGAGGAGATGGTCCTGCATCCTAGAAATGTGCCCTGCCCAGCGCAGCTGTGTTCTCAATATCATGACCTCAATGCTGGTGATCCCTGCTTGCTCAAGGACAGCAACATTCGTCACATAGTCAGTCCAGTGTATATTTAGGATTGTGTGTAAACAGCGCTGGTGGAAGCGTTCGAGGAGTCGTAAGTGGTGGCGATTGGTGACCCATGTTTCAGATCCATAAAGGAGAATACACAGTACAATGGCTCTATACACACTGATTTTTGTGTTTTGCCTCAGGTGTTTATTACTCCACTCTTTTGTAAAGTCTTCCAAATGCACTATGTGCCTTTGCTAATCTGTGATCGATCTCTTTGTCAATCTTGGCATCTGAGGAGATGATCCTTCCCAGGTAGGTGAACTGCTGAACAGACTTAAGCACAGAATTGCCGACGGCAGCAGTATTAGGTGAGAAGGGAGAAGAAAAATCAGAGGAGAACCAAGGTGAGAGGGCATTGTCTGATAGTGAACAGGAAGAAGGGGAGGAGAAAGAGGATGAAGAGGAGAGAGAAGAAGAAGATTAGATCAATTAAATTAGGCAAAGATATAAACTCACAAGTAATTAATAGGATAATGGAAACTAGTTTAATGACACGGAACGTAAAAGGTTTGAATACAGATTTTAAAAGAAGAGAAATCTTTCATTTTCTTGAAAAATATAAAAAGGACATTATTTGTCTTCAGGAAACACGTATCAAAGAGAAAGACATAAAATATTTGAAAAATCCTAAACTTGGACAGTGTTTTATATCTGCTAATGAAAGGGGGGGAAAGGGGGTGGTCATATATGTCAACAAGAGAATATTGTCGAAATCAATTTTTAAAGATCAAGAGGCATCTATTGTTGGTTTAGATGCAAAGATCCAAGATCTTAATTTACTCATAGGGGGAGTATATTCTCCTATACAAGCACAAGAAAAATTTTATAATAGCCTGAAAAAGGAATTAGCACAGTACAGCTATGATTATGATAACATTTTGCTGATTGGAGACTGGAATGGGGTGATTGACCAAAAAAATGATAAACAATCACTGAAAAACATAAAGAAAAACCAGGGGAAACTACCCAGGCCTTTTTTTGAAATGATGAAAGAATTAGATCTGACTGATATCTGGAGATGGAAACATAAGGGGAAAGGTGGTTGTACATTTTATTTTGATGTACACCAGTCTTCCTTGAGGATTGATATGTCCTTCTCATCAAAAAGCTTTATACCAAATGTCAAGACAATAGAAATAATGCCGAGATGGATATCAGATCATAATCCTGTAGAAATTGTCTTGAAAGGGAGAAAAAGAGAATTCACTTGGTGGTTGTATAACAGTCTTCTAAATGATGAGGTGAGTGTAGAGGAAGCCAGAAAAGTACTTGAAAGGTATTTTGAGGAAAACACAACTACAGACATTTCTATAAAGACAACCTGGGAAGCGAGCAAGGCTGTTATGCGAGGCCATTTTATGAAACAGGCATTTCAAAAGATAAAACAAGAAATTAAGGAAATAGAACAACTTCTAGGTAAAAAAAAAACTAATCGGGAAGAGAAATTAAAGACTGCCTCAAATGACAAGAGTTTAAGATATGAAGTGGACCTATTAAGGAAAAAGGCCCAATCTGTGATGACAAAGGAAATTGAGAATAAGATGAGAATTATGTAGCAAATACATTTTGAACAGGTCAACAAGCCAGGGAAATGGTTATCACAGAAATTAAAGAAATTTAAAGATAAAAAGATCATCTCAGAGATAAAATATAATAATCAGATAGTAGCAGATTTGAAATCAATAAAAATGTTTTCAAAATTTCTATTCAAATCTATACAATGAAACATCAAAGACAAAATCTCTGTTAGATAAAACTAATGATTACTTAAATAATTAAAAGATAACGAAACTAACCGAATTACAAAGGGCAGAATTAAATAGAGATTTTACAGTAATGGAAATTTTCGAAGCCATTAAAAGACTCGGTTCTGATAAAGCACCAGGTCCGGATGGCTTCAACTCAATTTACTACAAGAAGCTGGGAGATAAATCTACTAATCCTACTCCAAAAAACCTTCAATGCCATAAAAAGGGATGGTATACCTGACTTCTGGAAAGAAGCTTATATTACTATAATTCCTAAGGAAGGACGAGATAAGACAGATCCTAAAAAACTACAGACCAATCTTACTTTTGAACGTAGATTATAAGATCTTCATATCCATCTTAGCTTTCAGACTTAAAAACATATTGAAAACAATTATACATACAGACCAAAATGGGTTTCTCCCAAACAGACAGATTCGGGATAATTAGCGGACCATCATTGATATAATAGAATATTATGAATGCCATAATGAAAAGAAGCTAAGGATCTTCTTCTTGGACACTGAAAAAGCATTTGACAATGTGAAATGGTCCTTTTTAACAGCTACATTACAGAGAATGGAAATAGGGGATAAATTTTTCAAATGGATTGAAGCAATATACATGAAGCAAGAAGCTCAAGTGTTGGTTAATGGGGAAAGAACAGAAAAAATTCAAATAACAAAGGGCACACGTCAAAGGTGTCCTTTGTCACTGCTGTTATTCATTATATTGATTGAGGTATTAAATAATAACATAGGAGAGAACAATAATATTAAGGGACTCAGAATAAAAGGATATGAAATTAAATTAAAAGCTTATGCCGATGATTTAGCTATTATATTGGAAGACCCTATACCACAATTAAAAGAAATAAAAGGTGTTTTAGAAGACTTTACTAAGATCTCTGGCTTTAAAGTCAATGTTGACAAAACGGCAGTGATAACAAAAATATGAGCAAAAAAGAAGAAGATCAGATTAGCTTAATATCAGGATTTAAATTAGAGAAGACGACAAAATATTTTGGTATATGGGTGACGAAAAGGAATGTGGATCTGTTTGTTAATAATTATAAACCAGTCTGGGAAAGCATAAGAAAAAAATGAATTAATTAATTGGTCTAAACTTCATCTCTCTCTGTTGGGGAGGATAGTGGTGGTGAAGATGATGGTATTACCTAAACTGCTATACCTTTTTCAGAATATTCCAATTATAATTAATAACAAAAGGTTCAAGATCTGGAACAAGGAAATACTTAAATTTATATGGGAAGGGAAGAAGGCGCATATAAAATATAAACTCCTGATGGATAAAAAAGAACAAGGAGGTTGCGATCTACCAAATATTCAACTATATTATCAGGCGTGTTCATGAGTGTGGATGGAAGAATGGTTTAGTCTGAAGAACACCAAGCTATTAGCCCTGGAAGGCCATGACTTAGTATTCAGTTGGCACACCTACCTTTGGTATGGCAAAAGGAAAGATCATAAAGCAGTGGAGAATCATTATCTCAGGGGGTCCTTGTTAAATGTATAGCACAACTTGAAATCTAAATTTTACCATGGAATTCCGCTGTGGACATCTCCGCAGGAGGCTTTACTGGAAAAATCAAAAACCTCCAGGCAAGATTGAATAAAATATTATGATATCCTGTTAAAAGATTCACAAAATAAAATAAAGATGAAGACTAGGGAAAAGCTAGAAGAAGAAGGC
Organism: Gambelia wislizenii; assembly: GCA_030847615.1. Lineage (NCBI taxonomy): Eukaryota > Metazoa > Chordata > Lepidosauria > Squamata > Crotaphytidae > Gambelia > Gambelia wislizenii. The sequence continues at coordinate 187,052,912 of JAUMIR010000003.1, read as the reverse complement.
CATATTATGAACTGGTTTCTTTATAAGCAACTGAATGAAAGATTTAAAATGGATTACAAATTAACGAATTTTCAAATGACTCATAATGAGATAGACAAAATAATCTTTGATCCGGAGAAACATAATATTAAAAAATATTATAGAGCCCTAATAAATAGGGAACTAGAGGATGAAATAGTCAAAGATAAGATGATAAAATGGGCAAAAGATATAGGGCACCCCATAGAATTGAAAAGATGGGGAAAAGCTTGGGTTTACACACAGAAATTTACACTAGTTCAAAATCTGAAAGAAAATTCTATAAAATTGTTCTACCTATGGTATCTCACCCCGGTGAAATTGAATAAGATGTACAAAACTGGGAAATCTTTATGTTGGAAATGTCGTAAGGTGGAAGGGACGGAAAAATATTGGAAGAATATTCATATAATGGTTAGGAGGATATTAATGATTGAGTATGCTATGGAACCAGAGATCTACTTACTTAATATGGTGGATAAGATACAGGATACAGGAAAGATGTGGATAGAAAGAAAAAGATTCTTCTCTACATGATTACTACAGCAAGAATTTTATATGCTAAAACTTGGAAAGAACCAACAATTCCAAATGTAGAGGAATGGCTTTTAAACCTGCATGATAATCTGGAAGCAGATAGATTAACAACTAGGTTACGAAATAGATCTATAAATTACATAAGAGAGAGTGGGAACCGATTAAGAAACTATGGAAAGAGAAATGGGATGTTGTGATTTAAGAATAAAATGCTTCTCTGGAGGAAAGAGAGGAAAAATAATATAAATAAAAAGCTAAGGGGATTTTAAAAAGTGAATATATATATATATATATATATATACACACACACACACACACTCACAAATAAATATATAAGAAGAAATATTTAAACATATATAGTTGTGGTGTATATACATACATATATATATATATATATATATATATATAAACATATAAGCAATTAGAATAAGGAAACTATTAGAATAAAACATAAGATACATAAGCACAGCAGCATCGATAACATATCATAAGAAAGAGAAATGGAATAGAATTAGTTAGAATGTATTACATACGACTAAAGGAGGAAGTAAAACAAAAGAAAAAACTAAAAATACATGTTAAATCTATGTTTGTGACAGATGTGTTGTTTTTTTAATTTAAAAAAAATGGTTACGTGGAAAACCATTTGGCAATAAGTTATAGAGTTTACACTGTACTTGTATATGTATATGTAACCAATAAAAATATATATTTTTTTAACAAAACTGAGTTAGGCAAAGACATGGTCTTTTTTGCAAAATTAACCACCTCAGGTTTGCTTGAAAGCCCATCACATAGCATGTTAATAATCTTTTCTTTTTGCTCCAGTGTCATGTTCATTTTATTCAGGCACGTACTGATATTGCCTGGAATGAGCAAGTCACGCTCTCAAGATTTATTTACAATTTGTCAAAAAATGGCCCATTTGTTCTTTTTAGTTTTTCGTCAAGAAAATCTGTAAGTGGTTGTAACACTCAAACAGGTCCTCCCCCCCTTCTAGTTTATATCAAGTCTTGGGAAACATTTATATGTGAGCTTCACAGCTTCAGAACAGAGATATGAGGTCCTTTCAACATTCTGATAGGTTTCCCATATAATCTCTTTTGCAATGGTTATTGTCAATGTGATAAACACATTACACCTCTGTCCTATCTTCCAATGCTTTTTAATTTTGGGAGTTTTAAAATATGCTCCTAATCATGCCAGTTCATGGATAAATATTATAGATTTGAATAAATATACTTTTAGCTAGGGCCTCAGAAACACAAATTGTACAGAGAACACCTAAGTTTCAGTGATTCTCGCTTTTAATCTGCTGTAGCCACAAAATCTTTATCTCTTCCAGAAGCACTGAGAGTTCTTCCACTCATTTGGAGATTGTTAATGTGATGTATATTTATAGACTTTTAGAGAAGCTAGATGCTGTATTCTTTTAGAAGGTGTTAGTGCTGTACCCAAAGACACTGGAGTTACAGTTCTTCAGTTTTCAGTTCTCTACCTCAGTTCTCTAGAATTAAAAACTTAGGGTTGGGTGCATCTTAAATTCCCATGAATGCAAACAGACATGCATGAATACTAGCACACCCCATTTAATAACACCATTCAATATACTGCAGTTGGTGATGTTCATTTACACATGTTAATTTTTATGGCATGCTATAGTTAAAAATGCCAAACATATTTTAAAAAATAGTCTCAACATATGCTTATACTGTCTTAATTTAAAACAGCATTAAAGACCAGCCTTTTCCAGCAGGCCTATCCATATGATTTTTAAATTGTGGATTTTAACTATGAATGTTAAATATGGATTGATTGTTTCAATGGGTATTTGTCCTATTTGGTCTTTTCTCATGTATTTTTATGGATGTTGTGTGTTTTTAACTGATGTTATACGTTGATCTGTTGTTGTTCCTCTCCTTGATCCATGGGAGAGGTGGGTAAGAAGTGATGATGATGATGATGAAACAGGTTTCTGCTGCTTCCTGGAAGGCAAGAGTTTGGAAGCCAAATGGCTACCTTAGACTAGAGGCGTCAGGGAAAGATCAGTTATGTAGATAGCATGGATGAAATGTCCCTCTCTTGATTGCACTTTTGATGGGAAGACAATACAGTGCTGGGCCAATTATACTCTGTCTTTAATACTTATGGATAGGATTTATTTCTGCACCCCTCCACACACACACCCAATGACTCACCCAGCTCACACCTCCTAGAACCAAACATGATTCGAGACTGAAAATTCATTACATTTGCAAGCTTGTATAGTAAGTGAGTGTTTAATGGCATGAGTACATCTGAAAACTGCATATACAGTTGCTCCTCCACATTCGCGAACATAGCATTCATGGTTTTGAATATTCGCGGGTTTGGGGAAGGCCCCCTGCTCTCCCAAAAGCAGCGACACAGGGCCTCTGGAGGCCCCATTAAGGCCTTGGGTGGGAGGGGGGAGGGCCGGGGAGGCAATCACGGGGCCTCCGGAGACGCTCCGGAGCCCCCATGAAGGCCTTGGGGGGAGGGGGGAGGGCTGGGGAGGCGATCATGGGGCCTCCAGAGATGCTCCGGAGGCCCCATGAAGGCCTTGGGAGGGAGGGGGAGGCGGGGGAAAGCGACTATGGGGCCTTGGGAGGCCCCATGGTCGCTTTGGCGGGGGAAAGGGAGGGCAGTTGTTATTTGCGGATTTTTCGCATTCACAGGGGTCTGGGGAACCGAACCCCCACAAATGTGAAGGGATGACTGTATAAATATGTGTGTAAAGTTCTAAAATACATTGACGAAATTTGATGTATGCAAAATGCAAACATTTAAAAACAGAAAGAAATGTACCAATTTTACATTGTGAAAAAAACCCACACACATTTTTGTGGTGGAAGGGAAGGCAATGTGAAGCAGGGATGGAATGAATTTGGTGGTGGAACGCACAATAACTCAATGAGATAAAGGTTGGCAGATTTGCCTGTCTCTCTCAATACATAGCCAACAACAGAGTCAAACTTAGGCTTCTACCCTAATAGAGAATAGTGTAGTAAAACAGCTGTGGGGGTTCTGGCTCCTGAGAACCCCTAAGCTGCCCTTTGCTGCCACTATGCGATACAGCTTTTGCCTCAGTATGCTCTCACACACCTGCCTCTGAAGATCTTGACACCTTATGAGACACAATCTTGGGGTTTCTCTGCCTGGGAATTCCCTGAATTGTGTCCCCTGTTGATCTAGCTGCCACCACCCTTTGAGTTCTACCCCCCCTTACAACAAAGTCCAAAAGGAGACTGTAGGGGTTTTCTTCTACTCTCTGCCACTTGCAGAGATTTACCTCCCCTCTCCCTTCTGTCTTGAAGAGAAGAGAAATACCCGAGCAATCAAGGCATATGTGTGCATCAGCTGAGAAAGATAGAAAAAGCTTATTTATTCCAAAACAGAGTTCATAACATACAGATAATCCTCATGGAAGGCTCCTCCCTTCCAGGCACATTCACAGAAGTTACAGAGATAGTTAAGCATTCAGCTAGCATTCAGCCAAGTGGGAAAATAACATACTTACCTGATGCAATCTAGCTAATACATTCCCTGATCTACTTACCAGTACTCACTGACATGAAGTTCAGTCTGTTAAGTTGAGGGTTGGCTGTGAGCCACATGTCTGTTTATAGACCAGTCTCAAACAGCCTTCCCTAGATCCCATTGTTTTCTATGTTCAGATCTCCACCTGAGATGAGAGGTCCCCCATCCCAGGGTTTCTTTGTTTTTCTCTGCCTTGTGGCCCCAATGCAGTATTTATTATCCCTTCTTCAAAGCATCCCAAAGGTTTCTCCACTCTGGAATTCTTGACTGGTCAGTGTCCCTTATGACCTATGACATCTGTGATGATGTCAACCCTAAAAGGTGTTACCTTTCTCTGGACCCTAGTTAACCCTTTGTTTACCTGATTGCTGGGCTGGCAGATAATGGGAAATGGAGTCCCCCCATTATCACAAGTGTAAAAATAACTTTTGGCCCTCAGTGTGGTTCTGAATCAGAACAAAGTGTCAACACCTGAAAATAGCTTATGGAGTATTCCCCCCCACAAAAAAAAACCCAAACCCTGCCATTAAATTTAATATGGACCAGACAGGTCCATACAGTATGGCAAGAAGTGTCCTTTCAATATCATTTTGATCATATTATCTTGGAGCTGGCAACTAAAATGTTTTGCAGATGGTCACTGGCTGAGCAGAATCTTCCCCACCCTGAGTGGGGACTCAAGATCTAATTTTCTATCACTACAAAATTTGGGATTAAGCCACCAGTTATTTTTTTTAACAATAACAGGTGTGATGTGTTCCATTAGAAATGTATAATTACGTGATAACGTATAGAGACATACCTGCTCAGAAATAAATTCTAGTGCAACGTTTTCAGTATGGTTATATAATGGATTCAGCCATATCTCAGAGTGAATTAGGATAATTCAAATAAATTTGTACCAGTACCAGATTGTCCTAATCAATTCTGAAGATGGGATAACATAGTCTTAACAGATGCAGACTGATTTGGAGGTGCAGACTTCACACACACACACACACACACACACACACAGTGCAAAAAAGTCACACACTCTACAGTCACAGTGCTTATGTGGAAGGATTGTGTGAGATCATTGAAGCCAGAAAATTATCTCTTGTGTTTCTTCATTTGTTTACTAGATTTAGCTGTTAGTAGAAGACCATTGAAAGAGCTGTGTTAAATGTTTGGTGCAGGCAGTTGTTGATTATCATATGAATGTAGTGTCTTTCTTTTCATTTCTCAAGCTTTCATCTGGTTGAATGGTCTATTTGATCCTTTGTTTGCATTTCTTAATCTATTAATTTGACTAGTAGTCTATGATTTTTTTCTGTTTTAGTAGTGAAACCTGATTTTCACTTTCTGTATGCCTATATTGCCTGAATGTATTGTCTCGTGTCTGGTTTTGTTTCTCATTGTGATCAGTTTTCAAAAGTCAACTTTCTAGTTTTTGTACGAGTCTCTGCCTTCCAAGTGCATTTATTTAATTCATAAGGCACATGCATTATTATTATACTGCATGTTTAATTGATATTATAAAGCAAATCAGACACTGGCATTTTATTGCCTCTTTGGTTGGGTAAGCAAGCTTCTAATTTTCATTTCCATTCCATTCATTCATCCATTAAATGTATATATGGTAGAATCTATTGGTGAAATACATAGGCATAATGGCAAGCTACATCTGCATTTGTACTTTATATTGCTTATTGGTGGGGAGAGGTATTCAACACCTCCATCTGCAAAGAATGCATTCCCATCCCATCTGTATGTTAATCAGCTGCCCCATTGCCATTTAATAGTCAAGAGAATGGGGTAAGGTGATCAGGCAACAGCATTTGTGTTCCTGTAACCAGGTTCAGCCAGCTACAGGAAATAACAAGTATTTTCCTGGACCACACATAGGACCCCCAGACATCTGGAAGGATGATGTCAAAATCTTTTCCTTTCCTTAACATCCTCCAACCCTTAAATGGCTTCAAGGTGATGTGTGTGTGTGTACAGACATTTCACAGCTAGGTTGAGCATGTAAAAAAAAACTTATGCTCTGCCAGTGTGATGCAAATATCATCCCACACATATTTTCAGCAAGTTGTTATAGTTGTTATTGCTATCACATCTAAAAAATAGTTTTAAGTTACTCACGTATGAGGCAGCAGTAATACAAACTTACATGACACTCATGACAGCAGTGGTGGGAACAAGAGAACTTCACTGTCAGGGGAGCTCTATTTCATCCTGAAATTCAAACACAAGCAGGATGCAGAAGCAGGACATCAGCATAGAGGAGACTTATAGGACCATGAGATAGAATTTTCCAGTGCCAGCTTAGATCATCAAATGCCTTAATCAGAAACAGTGGCATTTATGGGGAGGGAGCAGGATTTCCCTAAGACTGATAGTATGAAAGTAGAATCCTATCTTGAGAGAAAGGTGGGATATAAATTCAATCAATCAATCAAAACATTCTCTTGCCAATTCCTACTTCAGGGGTGCACAACTGCCAAGGCTTGAAAGGCCTCATTGCTTCCACATCTCATCTTGGAGGGGTGGACTCCATCACACCACCACCCAACATTTACTTATTTGGTTACTTTGCTGATTTTCCTCACATGCTCCTAAGAATGTAGGAGGGATTTTGCTAAGATTTTTCCTCTCCCCTATTTCAGGTACAGGGAGGACATTTTTGAAACAGAAAGTAAATTGACCCCCCACAATTCAGGGGAAATATTGAGGGCCTTGCAGTCCTCAAGAATGGCCTGGAGGGGCATGTGCAGTATGTGGGCCATGTTTTGCCCACTCCTGCCCTACTTCTTAATGCTGTATCATTGATTCTTACCAGATAGACTGCAGATAGAAGAAAGCAAGACCAAACTCCTCTCAAGTAAGCTGTTGATATCATTACCAACATTATCATATATGATAATTAGTTAAAGTAATAGACATATCTCTGATGTTCTATGCTTGCCATTCTGACTAATCATGCTGACTCAAAAAGTGATAAAGCATCTGAATACTGATGTTCTTCCTCTTTGCAGATTTGAGGTCATATCAAATTGAGCCCAGATACAAATCAGTGGGCTTTAAACCATATTGGGGGTCCAATGCACAACCCTAGCTTTCAATTATTCAAAACAACAACAACAACAACAACAACCATAATTCTGTTTCTATACAGAAGCAAGCCATCATGCACCAATTTTCAGGCATCCCAAAAGCAAGGCATTCAGAAGAGAATGTTTCAAATACGAATACTTTTAAATACCATTTTTTCTCAGTTAACTGATTCAAGATAACAGAAGTCTGTAGGCCAGATGGGTACACTCCTACACACACACACACACACACACGCACACACATTCAAACACACCAAGAGTAGAGTCTAAACCTGAGGCTGGACCATCTCTGCTTTGGTATAATCATAACTATGGCATGCACTTAATACCTGTAATTTAACAGTTTTTCCCTTTGTGACATGCTAACCTCTGTGAGCATGCTTTAAAAAATGATTGTTGGAACTGTTTATCTTATTTTCTACAGTTTTCTAAACTTTGTAAAAAAAACTTTGAGGGGGGGGTTCTTGCATGATTCTAAAGGCTTCTGCTATTTTTATTACTTGAAAATAACTAATTCAAGAACAAAATAGCTTTTGAAATGCTGTAACGTGGTTGTTTTTTTTTTTAATTCAACTATTTATAGACTAATATTGTGTTTGCTGTCTTCTGGATGGTAACATGAAAAGTTCACCAATCTGATCCAGTGATGCTTCTTTCTACATAGGCTGGGCTATTGACATTTCTAGGTAGACTGACGGTAAATCATAACTCTCTAGGCTGCTCATTAACTTTTAGGAGTAGATATACTAACTTCTAAGTTCAGTCCCTCTTGGCTGGCAATGAATTCTGAGTACAGGAGCTACACAGGCATATCAAGAAAATATTTGTGGATGGAGATAAATAATGTTGCCTGCAAAACTAAATTTTACTTTGGCAAACAGTGAACCATAATCGCTGGTATTACTATTTTCCTCTGGATTTGGCATTCACTCTGACACTTCAGAGACTTCAAGGATCAGTGTATTTGTCACACCAGATGAATTGTATTTTCATTTCAAGCCATGTCATTATCAAGCTGGTGGGCACCCATCAATCACCTTATGATCTCTAAGTCATGGATCACTGCAGTTAGGATCTTACCAGATTGTGATGAAGGGAGAAAAAAAAGCTCTGAACCTCTTTGAAGGAGGTGACATTTTACCTGGAGAAAGATAATGCAATAAGGGAAGCTATCAACAACAATAAATGGAGAGAGAATACACTTGTGGAACAAAGTCAAACAGCAAAAGAAAATAAAGCTCGGAGAAATCCTATATACTGTATAGTCAGGGCTGGCTGTTTTGCTGTGTTCTTAGGATAAATGTTGCATATTATAATATTGTCACTTATCAGATATGCTTTAGTAGAAGATTGCTGGTATCAGGGGATAAAGCTATATGACCTTTGACCTTTCCAGATCTTTGATTTTATTATAAGAATGAGTCTCCTAAACAAACAATAATGGCAGCATTATGTTGATCTTATCCTCTCTTTCCATAAACATGTCATATGATTTCTATAAATGTTCTTCCTCTGCTAGCATATGCCAGTCATATGAACATAATGAGATATGTGCTTCATTGGACCAAAAGCCTATCTAGTCAAGTATACTGTTGACACACAATGGCCAATAAATTGCATATGAGAAATCCACAAGGATGACATATGTGTTAAAGCACCCTTTCCCCAATCCATCTTCATTCAGAAGCATATTGTCTGTGACACTGGTGGTAATTTATAGCCCTCATGACAAATAATCACATATATTTCCATATTCCCTGAATTTGTCCAATCCCCTTTTAATTTCATGCAAGTTGGAAGCCATCACTAGAACTTATAGTAGCAATTTAACAACTTAATTATGCTTTTCTTTCTAGCTGTATATCCAAAATATAATTTTGTAAGTGAGGTGACCACAACTGTAAACAATATTACAAGTTTGGTCACAATGGTTCCCTCCACCCTTAATGCAAGTTTAACAAACTAGAGATTCTCAGCCATTAGGCACTCCAGATATGTTGGGCTTTAATGCCCAGAAGTCTCTGTCCACATCATCGTCAGAGTTTATGAGAACTGAAGTCCCAAACATTTGGAGCATTTCAGGCTGAGACCCCTGCTACACAGTGACACATAAAACTTTGTTAAATTTGGATTCTCTTGACCAAAGTAAAATAATGATAACAGAACCCCCCCCCCATACACAGATCTTAAAGAATGGTAGATCTGGGGGAGGTGTTTTAATGATGGGCATGGAGACGAGCGCAGGGGTTGGCCAGGGCGTGGATACACCCTGGTCCGGAGGAGACAGGGGCGGGGCTGAGGCAGGGCCTATTTTACCCTTTGCCACCCCTGGCTTCCTCCTCTTTTCCACTGGATTGAAGAAGGAGGAACATCCATCTTTCGGACTTGTTTCAGCCAGGGAGGGAGAGCTAAGTTGGCTCGGCTGTGATTGTGCTTTGAATGATTGGGCAGCCCAGCAGTGTTATTCTGATGGTGTGATTGGAGATTTTTATTAAGTTGATTATATCTTCTTTATTGATTTGAATGATTGATTTTATTGATTGATTAGTTTGATTGATGGTTTAATTTGATTAATTAATTTGAACGATTGATTGATTATTTCGATTGATTAAGTGATTGGTTGATTAATTGGATTATTTGGTTGATTAATTGGATTGCTCACTCCCGGCGGCCCACATGCTCGCAACCCTGCCCGGTCCGATCCCGGCCACACGGCCTCTCCCTTGCTAGCGGCCCATGCACCTTGCATGGCCTTTGCTTGGCCTCTGCCTTTGCTGCCTTGGACCAGTGCCTGATTCCGGTCCCGCGTGGCCCCAATCACTCCCTCGCGGCCTCCGCTGTGCCATGGCCCCAATCCCAGCCTCTGCCGCTCCATCCCTAGAGGCCTCCACCACGCCGCAGACCCAGCGCCTCGCCCTCCCTAGCGGCCTCCGCTGCACTGCGGCCCCATCACCTCTCTAGTGGCCTTCGCCATGGTCCCAGCACCCCAGCACCCTCTCTAGCAGCCTCTGCCGTGCCTCTGCTGCGCCGCAGCCCCAGTGCCCTCACCACGGCCCCAATCCCAGCCTCACCAGGGCCTGATACAGCATCCGCCACGTGGCAGGCGCTCACCGTCAGGCTCGCCAGGCTGCTGTGGGTCACACTCCCTCCCCTCCGTGCTAAGCGGGGCCTCGCCACGCGGCCTGATCCCTCTGGGTAATCTGGGGATCCTGATCTGTCATTGCTTGGGGCCGCACCGCGCGGGGGGGCCTAGGCGCCGTTGCTTCGTGCCATGTGGCCTTACCCCCACTACCAGTTTTACCTAGGTGCCTTTGTTGGCTCCGTGCCACGTGGCCTCTCCTTGGTCGCTGCACCCTCACAAAGGCCTGACCCCCCCCTTGTTGGCTTTTGCTTGATTGTTTAGTAATTTTGCTTGATTGTTACTTTTAGTTACTTTTACTGACTTTTAGTTTTTACCTTTTTTGCTTGATTGTTTAGTAATTTTGCTTGATTGTTACTTTTAGTTACTTTTACTGACTTTTAGTTTTTACCTTTAATTACGTATTGCTGCCTTCAATTACTTTTGAAATTTTGATTGCTTTGAGTTCATTGCTTTTATTTACTTTTAATTTTAATTACCTTTGATTTTTAATTACTTTGAGTTCATTGTTTTTAATTACTTTCTAGTTTAATTACTTTGAGTTCATTAATTACTTTTGAATTTTAATTGCTTGGAGTTCATTGTTTTAATTACTTTTGAGTTTCATTACTCTGAGTTCATTGCTTTGTTAATTTCCTGTTAGGTTGCTTATAAGTTGTTTACATTGATTGTGAGTGGATTAATTTTGAGTTTTAGTTATTTTGCTTTTGTTTTCTACTTTCTGCTGATGTTGCTTTTAATTACTTTTAGTTCCATTTAATTATCTTTGAGTTTAATTACTTTGAGTTCCTTTTAATTATCTTTGAGTTTAATTACTTTGAGTTACTTTGAGGAAAATAGTGATAAATCAGCATTATGTGATTATAGGCCATGATACTTTTGAAATTGAGGTCTTTTAAATTCAGCAATGGTGTAATACTGACAGACATGAAAGGTATTATTTTAATGGATGAATATGCAAATAGCTCCATTTAGGTTATGTCTGAAGATATGTAAAACTGGGGACAGGGTCATGAGTATACCTGTAAGTCTTACCCACAGTATCCCTGAACACTTTAATGTAAGTTAGTTCTGAAAATGAGTTACTAATCTGAAAGAGTTTGGGTTCCCAACAATTGTTGGGAACTGTTCAGCGAATGTTGCAACCATATTCAGGTTAAATTTTTACAGTCTATTTCATACCTTTCTGCTCAATATGTGAATATGAAGCTATAAATTATGTCCAGGTGCTTAGAGACATCGGGAAGGTCTTATGCGTACAATAGAGATGTAAGTCTTTACTTAATGCTCCAGGCTGTCTCAATATGATGGCACCCATGTAAATGAGCCCCCAGTCCTTTCTTCCCTCTTGTTTAGGATTCCCTTGTTGTGGCTAAATCAGGTGTCTTCACTTTACTACTGTTAGAGGAGTTTACATTTTACTGTCCTTTGTCTTTGTCCCCACATGACCAAGAAAGGTGTAAACTCTGCCTTCACTGAGTTCCCTCCAAACCAAATTAACAACAGAGACAGCATCTTCTACAAAATGTAGACATGTGACTCCAATATCATTACTTTTTTTTCTTTTTTCTTTCTCCTGTACAATATTTTTAATATCTTTTGCCTAATGAAGAAGCCAGTGCAACATCAAAAGCTTGCTAGCTAGAGGGTGTGGGCATGCATGATGTTTTAGTGCATTTTGGTTGACCAATAAAGGTATCACTCTTTTGTGAATTTGGATTTTGCTTTATTTTGCTATATGGCCAATAGAGATACCCTTGAATGTTGCAAAAAACTTTCCATCAATTTTAATTGGAACCAAGGGCCACAATATTATGTACAATCTCAGCAAAATCTCTGAGACTTACTTAGATATAAACACATGGTACTTTGGGCCTCAGAGAGTTCTTTGACTAAATTCAACAAATGTAACAAAAAAGAAATATTTTAAATGAGAAGGCAACAGTGACTAAGCAGAGCACAAACTGGTATTTTTACTGTACTGTTCTTTAAAATTTTCTCCGTATGAGAAGCAGATCTGCTATACTAATGATCTGGCAGACCATCAGAAGTCTGTGGAGTCTCTCCTCCTGGTTAACAGTATACTTAAACTGAATCCCAGGTGGCTGGCAAGTGCTGAATTTACAGACAGCTAGACATGGATATTAAAAGATCATGAGATGTTACCGCTTCTCATAACTCTGTGGGCCATCGTCTGTCGCTGAACAGGTGCAAGTTATTGTACTGTATATAGTTAAAAATAGCTCAAAGTTACCTCAAAATGATACATTCCAGCCTTTATGTCCGTTAAGCTTGAACTGCTGTTCAATTGTTGATTTCTGTTGGCACAAAGTTCCTATTTAGGAAAAGGGGAAGATAACCTATTTTCCTTTGTGTAGGCATTTGATGTGGCTTAGTTGTGCAAGATGATATTGCTTCCATTCATTTGCATGTGATTTGAAATAGTGTGCTTCAATTATGCATTGGCAGTACTGGGGGTGTGTGCAGAGAGACCAAACCACACTGGGTGACACTGCTGAGGGGAGGGGTGACACCAGCCTTAGTGATGTCACATCAATTAGGCACTGCCTTTTGATGTTGTTGTGTGCCTTCAAGGAGGCCTATAACATGGCTTTATTGGTGAGATTTGTTCAGAGGAGGTTTGCCATTGCTTTCCTCTGAGCATGAGACCAAGCAGGGATTTGAACCCTGGTCTTCAGGGTCCTAGTCCAACAGTTAAACCACTACACCATGTTGGTTGTCATTTTTGTTGTTGTATTGAAGGAAAATGAGACAAATGGAACCAACTAGAATTAGGGGTCTGCCATGTTTTTCATAAAAGATCTGAATACAAAACCAAAGCAGCCTGCTTTAGACTTGTTAAGGCTTTGTCCAAGGTTTGCAGAACTTCTCCAAAGCAAGTGTTGCTTTCAATATTGATGGATTTTTGTTGTTGTTGCTCTTACTGGCATTGCAAATTTTATGAAAAGGATCTATTTTCTACTTCCTGTGACTTGCTGCATGGCAAAGCATACCATGCTTAAAAAAATCTCTCTTTTGAGAAACATGTAGTACAAAGCTACATGTATATCATAAAAATGCATACAATTTTAAAATGCACACAAGTACATGAAGGGGATTTTTATTAAGATCAGACCCCCCCCCCCGGATCTTAAAGAATGGTAGATCCAGGGGAGGTGTTTTAATGATGGGCATGGAGACGAGCGCAGGGGTTGGCTGGGGCGTGGCTACGCCCTGGTCAGGAGGAGACAGGGGCAGGGCTGAAGCAGGGCCTGTTTTACCCCTTGCCACCCCTGGCTTCCTCCTCTTTCCACTGGATCGAAAAGGGAGAACATCTGGAACCTTTGAGCTGGAGGGAGAGCTAAGTCTACTGGGCTGTGCTTTGGGGGGTTTGATGATCGGGCACCAGCCCAGCAGTGTGGTTGTGATGGATTTTTGATTAATTTGATTGTTAGGTTTTGTTGCTCTGGTTGCTTTTCATTGTTTTCTTTTTTGTTGGGTAGTTTCTTTGTTCTCTCTGATACACGTGGTTTTTTGAATTATTTAATTTGATTGAATTTTTGATTTTGAGTTTGATAAAGTCCTTTATCATATTTACTGATTTACTGATTTACTGTGTTCACTGTATTCACTATATTGAGTTTGATAAAGTCCTTTATCATATTTACTGATTTATTGAGTTACTGTAAACTACTGATTACGCGACCTCTGCCACCCCCCCTGCCGTGGCCTGTTTGGGGCCTGCTTGCAGCCTCTGCCATCCCCCCCACCGCAACCTGTTTGGGGCCTGCTTGTGGCCTCCACCGCCACCCCCCTCCGCCGCCACCCCGCTGTGGCCTGTTCGGGGCCTGCTTGTGGCCTCCGCCACTGCCTCCTCTCGCTGTGGCCTATTCGGGGCCTGCTTGCGGCCTCCGCCGCTGCCTCCTCTCGCTGTGGCCTATTCGGGGTCTGCTTGCGGCCTCCGCTGCCCCCCCACCGCGGCCTGTTCAGGGCCTGCTTGCAGCCTCCGCCACTGCCCTCCCCCCCACTGCGGCCTGTTCGGGCCTGCTTGCGGCCTCCACTCCCCCCCCCCGCCGCAGCCTGTTTGGGTCCTGCTTGCGGCCTCTGCCGCCACCCCCCCGCTGCGGCCTGTTTAGGGCCTGCTTGTGGCCTCCCCCACCCCCGCCGTGGCCTGTTCAGGGCCTGCTTGCAGCCTCCGCCGCTTTCCCCCTGCCTGCTTGTGGCCTCTACTCGTTGCTGCGCCACGGTCCTGATCTGTGGCCTAACTTCTGGCCATGGCCCCAGTCCCAGCTCCAGTCCCTGCTCTTTTGCCACGGCCCCGATCTGTTGCCTAATTGTTTCTGCCTTCGGCTGCGCTGCTGCCCCACTGCCCTCACAGCCCCGATCTATGGCACCTTTGTTGGCTTCGTGCCACGTGGCATTGCCCCCCCTTCACCAGTTTACCTAGGCTTCATTGTTGGCTTCATTACCCTAGGCGCCTTTGTTGCCTTTTTGCCATGCCCCCCCCCAACCTGTTTTGCCCAGGCGCCTTTGTTGGCTCCGTGCCACATGGCCTTGCATTGTTGACAGTATTAATTGAATTGCTTTGCTTCTTTTGTATTTAATTACCTTTAATTTTACTTGCATTGTTGTTTTAATTACCTTTGATTTTTTAATTTTTGATTGTTGTTTTAATTATCTTTTATTTTTACTTGCATTGTTGAGTTCATTTTAACTACCTCTTTGATTTTAATTACCTTGATTTTTTACTTGCATTGTTGAGTTCAATTTTTACTGTTGAATTTTAGTTTCCTTACTTTGAGTTATTTTTTTCTTTTACTTTTGAATTTAGTTTCCTTAATTTGAGTTAATTGTTTACTTTTGTATTTTAATTACTTAAAGTTGAGTTTCATTACTTTGGGTTCATGGATTACTTTGGAATTCATTGTAATTAATTTGGAATTTTAATTGCTACCTTTTTCTCTGCTTCACTTATTTTTAGTTACTTTTCATTACATTTAGTTCCTTTGAATTATCATTGCTTTATTGATTACTTTACTTACGCTGTGTGACAACTGTTGTTCTTTAGTTAATTCAGTCCCATGGCCCCCAGAAAGAGCAAGAAAGGCGGTAATGGTAAGGAGCCAGCTGAGCCCGCCTGCCCTCAGGACCCGGTCAAGCCAGTGGGGGATAGGGGCTAAGTGGACACTTGCCCCTATCTGTGGCAGGGAGTGGGGAGAGAATGATTTGGCGCTCACCTATGGCAACCTCAAATTGAGTGGAAGGATAGCCCTCACTGAACTGTACCGACATCTTAATGGATGGGGTGAAGCAAGATAGGGTATCCTTAGGGCCAGCTTCGGGTGTCGATCCTTCACAGAAGCTACATGGCTTAAGGATTTCCTTCCTGGTGCTGGGCCCTCCAGCAGATGGTGCCCAAAGGGAACCTCGGACACCGGGATCCCCACTGGGGCTCAGGTGAGTCACCCAGGGATGCTGGGAGTTAGGTCACTTGTGACCAACTGCCCAGGTGCCCCCACAAGGGATCTCCCCCCTTTATACATTGACATACCCCAAGAAAGATACAATAAATAGGAAATATATCAATAAAGTGGCCCGTATTTCAACCCAATCTTCTGTGTCTGGTCTCGTTATTTCATGCATCAATCATTAATTGAACACTCATGAATATAGAGGCAGAGAGTTGGTTGAACTCAACAGTTTATTTAACAAAGCAGAAACTGAGAAGATTTTCAGATGGGGGAAGTAACCCCCACAGAGGTCTTGAGAGAAATGGGGCTGTTCCTCTTCCAGCACTGTGTTTCACACACCCCATCTTCCTCCCAGTCTCCATTTGTTCTCCCTCCCTCCTGCTTTCATTTTCCTTCCACTAATTTCCACTATTTTTTTACTAACGGAAAAATCCGTAAGTAAAAAATACTGGAAGGTAAATGAAAGCAGGAGGGAGGGAGAACAAATGGAGATTGGGAGAAGGACAGGTATGTGTGAAATGCAGTGCTGGAAACGGAACAGCCCCGTTTCTCTCCAGACCTCCGTGGGGGTTATTTTCCCTGTCTGAAAATCTCCTGAGTGACTCTGGCTTACCAGCCCAGAGTTCTAACTCAAACCAGCAATTAAGTCTACTTTGTATAGAATTTTTACAAAAACATACTATGGCAGCAGTTGAGCAACAGGAGGCTATGACATACAAGCAAATTCACAAATAAGGAGCAAGCACTATTATCTATATATTCCATACTTGTTTTTTGTATCTTATTCCACTTCTCTGGCTGTTATTAATGGCAGAATGTATCAAGCTGTTTTGGAATATGGCTCAGAATGTTTTGTGCATGTTTAATTTAACATGTAACCACTAGGAACTTGAACATTTTCTATGCCTAAGAAAACTGTTTTCTTCAACATGTTCTATGGCCACTTTCTAACTTTTTCTCTTCATACACTTTAGTTAGTAGAGAAAATGTTTATATTAGGAAAAATGCATAGAGAAATGATCACACACACCCTAAACACTATACAAAGTTGTGAGGGGGAAAGTGCTTTTAATGGCCTCATACAAGGTGAGTCAGGGATTGGCCATTGGTATATCACACCATGGCATGGAGGAGTTAGGGATGGAGCTTAATTAATACAATGCTTACTGCCCCAACGTCCTCCTATTTTCCCTTTGAAGAGTTCTTTCCCTGGCGTCGAGCGCTCTCCTTGCCATGAAGGCAGATCATGGTTTGGTTTCAAGGGGAGGTATTGGGAAAGGGGGAGGCTTGGTGGAGTGACTTGCACCTCTGGCCGTTTTCTTGGGTCCCCTTTTCTGCAGTGTGCTTCAGCTGGGGCACAAAGCCACTAGCAGGGGAGGCACGGTTGGGTGGCTTGTGCTGCTCATTTGTTTTCCTTGTCCTTTTGCTTGGTGCCACCCAGTTGCTGGCTTCCCCACAGCAAGGGAAGTGCAGTTGGGCAGCTCACACCATGGGCCATTTGTTCTTCTGGCCCCTTTGCGGGGGCCTGGTACAGTCCCGTTGCTGGCTTCCCTGCCTTACCCCTGCAGTGGAAGCATGATTGGGCAGCTTTGCCGGGGCTTGGTGCTGCCCAGTTGCTGGCTTCCTGCCTTACCCCGCAGCAGAAGCATGGTTGGGCAGGTTGCGCCCTGGCCATTTGTTCTCCTGGCCCCTTTGTGTCACCTGGTTGCTAGCTAGAGGGTGTGGGCATGCGTTGCAGGGACGTGTGACCAAGGTGGCATGGTCGCTGCAGCCTCTTTGCTAGCCTCGGGGGGGGGGAGCTCTGAGTGTGCTTCGGCTGAGGCGCCACCACAGAGCTCCTTCCTTGACTGAGGGGTGAGGGATGATTGGGAAGCCAGTATGGCACTGCACAGCACAGATCCTTCCCTGCCTTGGCTGCAGCAGAGCAGTACTCTAGCTGGACCAGGATGGACAGGGCAGGGTGCTGGGAGGGCAATCGGCCTGCATAGGGCTCCTACAAGCAGGTGCACTAGCTGTGGATGACAGCTGATCAGCAGGGCTCCTTCCCTGCTTCGGCTGCTGTAACACAGGGCTCCAAGGGGAGATTGGGCGCCAGAGGGACGAGTAGGCAGGCCTAGGCTGGCAATATAGCACACGAGACAGAAATCAGCCTGTGCTAGCTCATTCCCCTCTGATATTCCCTGCTAGTTCCTTAGCTCTCTCTCTCTCTCTGTGTGTGTGTGTTGTAAATGAGCCAGTGAGTGAAGCCTATTGGCTTCTGTTTGGATTTGAATTTCTAAGACACAGTGTCATCTGGTGTTCATTTAGGTGTATTACATGATAGGATTCAATAATAATAATAATAATAATAATAATGATAATGATAACTGCTGTGTCCGTGTTGTAAATGAGCCAGTGAGTGAAACCTATCAGCTTCTGTTTGCATTTGAATTTGTAAGACACAGTGCCATCTGGTGTTCATTTAGGATAGCCTTGTGGCTGAAGAGTGGGGTATAAATAAATAAATAAATAAATAATAAAAGGAGTATTGGACGATTGGATTAAATAATAATAATAATAATAACTGCTCCTCTAGTTCAAACAATAATAACAACTGCTCAACTTGAGTGTATGTGACATAGCACCATCTGCTTTTCATTCAAGAGTATTGCCAACTGGATTCAATAATAATAATAATAATAACTGCTCCTCTAGTCAAACAATAATAACAACAGCTCAGCTTGAATACAGGTGACACAGCGACATCTGTTGTTCATTCAAGGTTAGTGCCCAATTGGATTAAATTATAATAACTGCTCCTCCAGATCAAACAATAATAACAACTGCTCATCTTGGATACAGGGGACACAGTGCCATCTGGTGTCATTCAGGGGAATGCATGATAGAATAAATAACAATTGCTCACAACTGTTCATTTTGTTCTTTCCTTTTCTTTGCAATAGATTGCAGTGTGCCATCTGGCGGCTATCAGATGCAATTGGCTACAAATTGAATTTCTACAGGCACTGGGTGACATCACCTGGTGGGTAAGGCGTAGTTGACAGCTAATTTTAACTTCAACTACTCCATTCAATATGGCTCCAATGAAGGGTAAGGGAGGCCCTAAAGGAAAAGGGCCAGCTAAAGACATCCCGCTGAAGCTTCTGCCTCCACCAGCCTCATCTTCCGATGATGAAGATGGCACAGATGTCACCCAAGAACTTATGGAGCGAGTCCAGGCATTGGAGCAGGCGAGGTTGGAGCAGCGTACCAAAAATGTGAGTAAGGGAGGTCTTGGGACATCAAACGCAGCTCCAACAAGGGATCTTGTCACACGTATACAGGCGCTTGATCAAGATGCCTGTTTCAATGCAGCTACAACACCTGTTGTGGAGGATGTTGAGACTGGCATTGACTCTGAGCCTCAGGAGGAACCAGGGCCAGAAGCAGGGCCTTCAACAATGCAGGGTGAGTCTGGGCAAATTTACTAAAGCCAAGCTGCATATGGGTGGCCATGGGGTCAAGGGGGCACACAGGCTGACCAGATGGCAGTGGCGTGCATGATGCCTAGTACTGTGGCTGGGCAGCCATGTGGGGACAACAAGGGGGATTCTGAAGCTTTTACTTGGGGGCCCCTGGCTATACAGCCTATCTCTGGCAGGACAGGCTTACCTTGGAGGGCTAGCCATGCCTTCACCTGTGGCATCATCTATTTTTACACCACAAGGGGGTGATCAGATGCCCTCACTAGGGGAACACTTGGCCCCAGCTACCAGGGACAAAATATTAAGGGGGGAATATGTAGATGTCTTCTCATTTCTATACAGTGACCTGGATAAAATGGAGAAAGAGGCTTTGGATGACAATGAAAAAGAACAAGCTAAAATGCAGAGTGGAAAGAGCTTGGGTCAGCTGGCTGGCAGGGTTCTTCACCTATGCAGGTGTCATCGCTCAGATACAGTCCCATAAAGCATATGACCTGATTAGATATATGGACATCATATACATTGACTTTGCGGGCCCAGCATGGCTTTGCTTAATGGCAGCCTCTCATTCCTCTATGAGATGGGACATTATTAACTCCCACCTCTGGCTCCATGTTATGTCTCCAGCACATCTTGTGTGGAGAGAGAGGGTACAGAGTGGACATCTGTTGCAAAATTCAAAAGCTGGTGGCACAACGCGCCTGATGATGCCACAGCAGCAGACACAATCTCATTGGCTGATGTGTTGGGAATTTGGTTCAAAGGGAGCATGCTCCTCGTGCATGTGTAACTTCAGGCATGATTGTTCTATGTGTGGGGGAAATCACTCCTTTCATAACTGCCCTAGGGCAAAGGGACAACCCAGAGGTAATCGGGAACAACGGCGGGGAAGAGGAGGCCTGGCAACCCCCCTCCTCCTACAAAAGGGGCCCAGCCCAATTAGATTACATAACTTGACAGTCTGGTTGGCCATTTACCCCAATGCCCAGGCTTCCACATATTTAAGGGAAGATTTCAAATTTGGATTTCATATTCCCTATCAGGGGGAGCAGTGTTCTTTTAGGGCCCCTAATTTGAAGTCAGTGTTGGGGCTTGAACACATTGTTAGGCTGAAAATACAGAAGGAAGTAGTAGAAGGCAGGGTCATTGGGCCTTTCATAGATCCCCCTGTCCCCAACCTAAGGGTGTCTCCACTAGGAATTGTGCCAAAGAAAGCACCAGGGGAATATTGCCTTATCCATCACCTCTCATATCCTAAGGGCCTGTCAGTGAATGATTTCTTTCCGGGTGAGCTCTGTTCCGTCCAATACACCTCCTTTGATTTGGTAGTAAGGACAGTGAGATGTCATGGGCCTGGGGCCAAACTGGCTAAGTACAGTATAAAATCTGCATTCCATCTGTTGCAGTGCACCCAGACAACTTTGAGCTACTGGGTTGCTCCTGTGATGGCATGTTTTATATGGGCCGGGCACTATCTATGGGGTGTTCTGTGTCCTGTGCCTGGCAGGTCATGTGTCTGGGGGCAGGGAGATTAACTGTCCTTGAGGCTGACGCCAGGTTGGAACCCGCGACTGAAATCCGTTGAGTTGAGGTGTTTCATCCTGGGCTCTCTCCTTCCAGTAGATGGTGTCTGGGGGGGCATCCCAGCTTGTGGGGATCCGCCCTGGGACTCAGGTGTTTTACCCAGGGAAGCTGGGAAGTGAGTCTGGGGAGACCATCAGCTCCAGCTTTTCCCACACTGGGTCTCCCCCTTGCATACCTCAAGAAACCAATAACTAAGTAGATTAGATGCAATAAAGTGTCCCATGTTTAACCCAGCTATGGTGTCTGACTCATTATTTCATGTGTTGATCATTAAACACATGCATTCAAGAAAGTATGTATAATAAATGCATAGAAATTTCCAAGCGTTAAGAAAACATATCTTGCAATTTTGAACAAATAAATGATGGAATGACCAAGTAAATTGCATTCTGAGAAATGCAACAAAAATTGAGAGAGTTCCTGATGTTTGTACTCCCAAACTGTCCATGTTGAGGATCTGGATCTGAAAAATGCAGACAGAACCAGATGTAGATTATCAGGAGGATAAAACTTACATTTGACTTCCAAATGTTTTTCTTCATTTTTTTTTATCATTATCAGTGTTTTTATATTTTTAAAAATCTAGTTTTTAATTGTACTGTTATTTAAATCTTTTTAAAATTTTTGTATTTCATTGTATCTTTTTCAAGGTTTTCATTGTATCTTTTTTTAAAAAAAATGCTAGATGCCCCTTGGGTCCTGCACAAAGAGAAAGGTGGGATATAAATGGAATAAAAATATAAACAAATTCTCTATAAAAGGAGGAGAAACATCAGGCAGTGTGGGCAGGGTGAGTTAACTGAGCTTTGGTGGAACAGTGCTTAGATGCCAGTACTGCAAGCCACAAGGTTATGAGTTTGATCCCAGAGGGCTCCAAGGTTGACTCAGCTTTACATCCTTCTATAGGTCAGTAAAATTAGTACCCAGCTTGTTGGGGGCAATTAGCAAATAACATTGTAAACTGCTTAGAGAATGTTTCAGCACTGATAAGTGATATATAAATATCAATGCTATTGCTATTGCTTTTGTGAATTTTAACTTCCTGTTACATGGAGTTTAGGACTGATACAAATGCAACAACGTATCATTTTTACCTGATGAAGGAAACAAAGCAGAGTCTAATAGCCCACCAACCCTTATGTCTATCTTCTAGTTTTCCATTCTTTAAACAAGTTTGTTACTAGGTGCACCACCACAGAAAATATTTTCAGACTCCCTTTTCATAATACCTTTGTAACCATTTGTGTTTGCTTTGGGCAGGCTGCTTAGCTAAGGAAAACCTCTGTGTAACAATTCCTGTTTTCTTTTGGACTATAATTGACAAGTTTTACCTATACAGCACCTGAAAGTTTTTTCAGATGGAGTAGTACACAGATTTCCTGAGAAATTCAATGTTCTCTGCCTAAGAAAAAGGGCTGTGGCTTCATAAAGGGCTGGGACACCCTGGATTACAAACAATGTTACTTTACTGCTACCAGTGGAATTCAAATTTCATTCTCCATTGTCTCAGTTCCCACATGGCCAAGAAGGGGATCACCTTCCACCTGCTCTAAGATACCCC
Source organism: Gambelia wislizenii (assembly GCA_030847615.1). Classification (NCBI taxonomy): domain Eukaryota; kingdom Metazoa; phylum Chordata; class Lepidosauria; order Squamata; family Crotaphytidae; genus Gambelia; species Gambelia wislizenii. The sequence continues at coordinate 187,030,485 of JAUMIR010000003.1, read as the reverse complement.
CAGAACAAGTGAACTACAACAGAAACAACATCTGATACAAAACACAGGCCTGTGACTCTAACATCTTCATGGTGAGATTTTTTAAAACATCTTTTGCTGATGAAGAAGCCAGTGGAGCTTCAAAAGCTTGCATGATGTATTTTGTGCATTTTGGTTGGCTACTAAAGGTATCACTCCTTTGTGGATTTCCATACAGATTACCCAGAAAATAACTGGAGAGCAAATCCCTTTAATACATGTCCAGATTGGAAAAGCTGCCTTTGAACAATTCCCCTGCACCTATCTATCTGAAATTTAGCAGCTTCATTGCCTCAAAAATTAGCAAGTCTGAACTTTTCATTCAATTCTGTCAAGTATTTTTGTAAATTTAAAAGTATTCCTAAAAGGGAAAAAAAATCCTCAAATGAAAAGGCACCTATCATCCTCACACCAGAATTTTGGCAAAATTAATCCACTCAGAAATGGCAGCTACACCTACAAATTCCATCCAATCCTGTCCCCAAAAAGAAAATAGCAGTTTTAGCCAGCAGGTCATTTACCCATTGATGTCAATGAGGAAGACATATGTACAAAGCCTTGGATTTTCTAAGTAAACATTGTGTTTTAGATCTTCTCCACTTCCTGAAGCAGGAAATTGGGTCTTATCTTCAGCACACAGTCCTGGCCAGGATCAGTTACTAAGGCAGTAGTAGCCAAATTGTTTTGTCGAGTCTACCACAAGTCAAGATTATAGGAGAGAGTAAAACTCTATTCTGTTCTACAATACATATGCAGTCCAAAGCCCCACCCTTGGTGCCATTTTATCTATGGTCCAGAGCAGAAAGCTGGATAATGACAGGCTTAAACATTTTGTGACTTAGGACTTTATCAGATGCCTCAAATACATAATGACACCACATAACTGCAAAAGGGCATGCATATCAGATGATGTTGCCCTTTCACCGTTATGTCCCTGCCAAAACCCATGTTTTTTAATTGACGGCTTAAGCTATCAATTGATCCCCCTGCTGTTTTTTGCTGGCATAGCCAGCAAGTGAAACCTCCCATCTTTCCCTCCCTGTACTTACTCCATCAGTGGCTGGCATAGCACAAACACTTCTGAGTGAGATAAGTGACACACTTTTCATGACCCTCTCTGGGTTACTTATAAGTTTTTTTAAAGTGTGTTTTTGTGATTTTTAAAACTTTTTAAGTGTTATTTTTTGTTTGTTTTTTGAATTTCACGTGCAATTAAGTCTCACCATATTTCACGGGATTTCAAAGGAGGAAGTGAACGGAGCTCCGTTCACTTCCTCTTTCACTGCTGGAACTCCCTTTGCCAGGATTAGAGGTAAGTGTGGTGGGGGGAGTATTCTTTTGCTGAACCAAAAATTTTATTTTTATTTTTATACCAGCAAAATAACACTTTAAGGGACTCATCTGATAAAGTCCTTGCTACACAAAATTATGATTGCCAGCAAGGTATAATGTCCCTCATGGTTGCAATACAGTTCATATTTTATTGCTAAATTGCTAAATATGACAATTTATGAACCGAATGCTACATTTTACCAGGGGATTCACAGTCCACATGGCTTTTAGTTCCTTTCAAACTGTGATGGATCTCTTTGTCAATCTTGGTATCAGAGGAGATGATGCTTCCCAGGTAGGTGAACTGCTGAATGGACTTAAGCACAGATTTGCCTACGGCAATATGGGGTTGTTGGTGTTCATCCTGTGGTGCAGGCTGGTAGAGAACTTCCATTTTCTTCAGGTTGACTTCCAGCCGAAAGAGCTCTACAGCTGTTGCGAAGCAGGATGTTAGGCACTGCGGAGCTGCTTCTGTGTGGGCAACAAGGGCAGCATCATCAACGAAGAGCAGCTCATGGACTAGTTAGTTTAGAGTCTTAGTGTGAGCCCTCAGAAGGCTTAAGTTAAACAAGCTACCATAAATAAGGTAGCATATATAGATGCCGTCTTCTTCTTCGAGCTCTGCCGTAGCCCTTTGGAGCATTATCCTGAAGAAGATTGTAAATAAAGTTGGTGCAAGAACACAACCTTGCTTCATTACTTATTAGAAAGGGCTCTGAAAGAGCCTCAAATGCTTTCATCAGCACTGTATATGCACAATCCTAAATTTACACTGGACTGACTATGTGACAAATGTTGCTGTCCTTGAGCAAGGAGGGATCACCAGCATTGAGGCCATGATACTGCGAACATAGCTGCGCTGGGCAGAGCACATTTCTAGGATGGAGGACCATTGCCTCCCAAAAATAGTACTCTACAGTGAACTCACTACTGGTCAGTGTAAGAGGGGCACTCCAAAAAAGCAATACAAGGACTCCCTGAAACAACATCTCAGGCTTGGCCAAATTGATTGCCAACAATGGTCTGCCCTGGCCTCACATCAGGAGGCATGGAGACACACTATCCACAATGCTTCAGCCTTATTCGAGGACTCACGCCAAACAAGTCTTGAAGAGAAATGACAATGCAGAAAGAATTATAACCCAGAAACATCACCCAAGGAGACCTTCTGCTGTGCTTTCTGCAACCGGACCTGTTTATCTTGGATTGGCCTTTTCGGTCATCAGTGTGCTTGCAGAAAGTGTGGAATGAGTCCTTCCTGAATTTTCGTTTGTGGAAAAAAAGCCTGCCAGAGCCAGAATTGTGCTTCAGTTTCCTGTTGTTTTGCCAATCGATGTTCTATTTTGAAGTAAATCTGAGTGAAACAGGTAGTGGAGGGATGGCAATTGCCTTGTAGTGTTTTCAGAAGGCTGATTAGGATTATAGATTTTCCTTGGTTTTTTTCCGGGCTGTGAGTTTGTGTTCTGGAAGAGTTTACTTCTAACACTGAATACACACAGTGTGCAAATATGAATCAAGGAACATGAGAGACACTGCAGACTGTGCCAGCCAGAAGAATCAGCAGTAGCAGAACATGTTATAAACCAACCTGGACACAAAATGTTATTTAAAAACAGAAATTCTGGACCAGACCAATAACTATCATGCCAGAAAGCACAGATAGGCTATTGAAATCCACAAACACCTGGACAACTTCAACAGGAAAGAAGAAACCCTAACAGTAAAAAAAAAAAAAAATCTGGGCTTCCAGTTTTGGGAAAAAAAAATAGAATCAAAACTCAACACTTGCAAATGAATTCCACCTAAGGACAGGGGGATTCCCAGAAGTTGGCCACCAACCAACCATTAGCCACACAGACACTAATCGTCCTTGCATATCTAAACCCAGAAACTAACCATTCGAATACACAAATGTACATATACTCCCCAACAGGGGTTCACAGTATATAAACTTCACACACATGCCTACTCAACCATTCTCTGAAGATGCCAGCCACAGACGCAGGCAAAACATCAGAAGTAAACTCTTCCAGAACACAGCCTCACAACCTGGGGGGAAAAAACAAAACAAGGAAAATCTATGGATGCTGGCCGTGAAAGCCTTCGACTTCACATTGATTAGGATTGCAATTGTTAGACCACCAGTTTCTCCTTTACCATTGTTATAATACACATCCCCCCACTCTCTGTATTCAAACTGTTTAGAGGCCTATATACGTTAGTTTTGCGGATCTCTTTCTATCTCCCTGGGATTCCAATAAACCCTTGTAGGTCTCCTGAGATATGCGAGTCAAAGCACAAACCTTCAACCTATTCAAATTAATTGGACTGCTTCAAATTAATTGGACACTCTCTGATCTCCACCTACCTGATGGTTAATCCACAGTCTGCCTGCACCTTTTCCTCTCAGGCAGTTCCAAAGGCAATGCAAACTCCCACCCCGTACAGAACACTCATGATGGAAATTGAAAAGCTGTGTGCAAGCACCTTGCACCACAAATTTCCATAACAACAGCCTATTTTGCTGACTCATTACAGCCTGCACTTTGGCACTCATCCCATCTGAGGCCTTCTGGACAATGTGATGACTGTGCAACCTCTCATCTTGAGTTGGTATCATAATTTGCATCCACAACTGTGGCTACATGTGGTCCCATCTGAGAGCAGGATTAATTGCCACCCTCTTATGAAGGGCCTCATCATAAAGAAGCCAGACCAGTCCTGAAAAATCAACATAAGCCATACAAATTGTATCCATGTATTGGAGAAATGAAAACACCCTCCAGGACTGTACCCAAATCATAACCCCAGCATAAATAAAAAACCCAGGCAATCAATTTCCCTAGGTCCTATCCATTTTACACCTACACAATTTCTCCTTCCCTTTATCATCCAACTCATCTTTACCCTTTTTCTCCAACTCAACATAAAGATGTGCAAACATCTACATAATCATCATGCAGAATTTTATTTCTAGTGGTGTGTAATAAATGATCCCCTAGGGGAAGTATCCGCTTCCTGTATGGAACTTTATGGAACCATAAGGAACTATACTGTATCCACTACAGATGGGCTGCTGCATATTATCACATCACCATAGAACCACTGCAGATGATAGGCCTCTTGGGTGTTAAAATGCCAAAGGGACATTTGGGATTACCCCAAACCACACTCCTGTTATATAGGAAGTCTACTACCCCTGGGAACCAATCCTACACTCTCAGTGCCTACAGCACTCTGACCACCTGGAACACTTCAAATCCCTCAAGGCCAACCACATGTACTTGTAAAAAATGTGTCTGTATTGAGATGGGGAGGAGGTTCCTGTGGTCCAGTTGGCTGGTGATAAGGACAGTGCTTGTGAATCTACACCAGTGGAGCAGAGTTCAGGAGAGCCTCATGACACAGACACACTGTTCTCACTCTGGATGTGCTTCTCCAAGTCATCTAATTGAGCCCAAATTTTCTTTGTGAGACTTGCTTTATTTTCCCCCTTTGGTTTCCTTATTAGCTGAGACCACATGCTGATTAGGAGGTGTCTGGACCTTTTACAAAGGGCCTTTGGAGGTGCCTGGGGCTTCCATTCCAGCTAAGATAGTAATCAAACCACCTCATTCCACTTCTTCACCTGATGAATCAGACAACTCAACCATTGGGTTGTTGTTGGTGACCACTTAGCTGGGCCTTTGGCCTTAGGTCCTCCACTGTTTTTTGTGGATGCCATGCAATATTGAGAAGACCATCTACTAGTTCAATACTCAAAAAACACCTCTTGCTAGACTTACAGGCCTCTACAGAAATGGAACGTCTTAGCAGCCAGGCCTATCAGGCTTAACAAGGCACACAAAGGTATAACTGTCCTGACAAGGTCTAAGGAAAGCCGGTTGAATGGGCCCAACCAACCACTAGCTGGCCCTGAGCACAGCATGCAGATTGGGCCTAGCAGGGCCCAACAGGGCCTAACAAGACAAATGGAGCCAGCCGAGCCTCTCAGGGCTCAAGGTCTCAAAAGACAAAGTGGCCTAAAGGCCAGTCAGGCCTACCATGGACCACCAGGGCTAACCTGCTTCACAAGGCCTAAAATTAGAGCCTAATCAGTCCTACCAAAGCCTACCAAACTTGAGACCTAAATGCAGGCCCAACAAGCCCAAACTTCCACCTAGTGTACTGGGCTAACTTTCAGAGCCCAACTATGGTTGGGCTAGCAAGTTAAGTCCATCTGGGTCAATAAGAATGCCTGAATAATATGTGAAGTAGGCCACCAGCATGGTCTCCAGGGAAAACCATGGCAGGCTTCCCAAAAGCTTGGAGACCTAAATGAGCCAGATGGCCAAATGGACCTAATAGGCCCAAACCACATGGTTCTCCATAGAATGCCCATCCAGGCCTGAAAAGCCCAAGTGGCTACAGTGAACTCACTTGCCTCTCCACCCAATGGGTTGAACAAAAGGTGGGCTAAAAGCCAATCAGGCTGCAACACACAGCCTACTGCAAAAACCTGCACACACAGCCAAACAGGACAAAGCTACTACATGGCCTAAAGAGGCCTACGAGAGAGCCCAAGAGGCCTAATAAGCCAACCTATGTGACTAAGAAAAAAGGGGGAAAATCCCTATTAACTTGGTGGCCTGCGAAGCCCAGCTAACTACCCTGGGGGATCTCTCAACACCTCCACCCCTCCATTAAACTCCCCATATCATCCACCAGGGAATGTGAAATCAAGTGACAAACAGAGCAGCAAGTGATTCCATGCCACTCACTCACTGCTCGATCTTCTAACCACAATCAAATCAGCAAAAGTGATGGTGCTGAACACAGCCCCCACTCTTCATCACTGCTCTGAACACATTGTCCAAAGAGGCTGTGAAGGAGAGATCAGAGCATTGTGTCTTGCACCTAATGTGAATGTCACTGGCCTCTCCTCCATGAAGGCCATCAAAGGTAGCCCTTCCTCACAGCACCTTGTGACATGTGGGTCTGGAGCCACAATCTTTCCGTTTCAGTTTTTTCTCCATTCGTTTTTTTCTCCATTTGTATTTAAAAACAAAACAAACAAACCTTGAGTTCTATCCATCTTAAAATAAAGAAATTCGCAAACGTTCAATATCTCCCTCCCCAATTTGCAATGGACAAATTCAATAGCTACAGCATGGAGGGCATCATGTTTTACTTGCCTGTCATGTATATGTTAAAGTTAAGAAGCCTCTCAGAAAAAAAAGAAAGTAAGAATTTTAAATCAAAACTAATATGTTAAGTACTCAGGGACTTAAATGCATGGTTTAATAGTTAAGCACCAAGAGGCCATGGTCTGTAAGTGTGAAAACGTTCAGTTTCATTTCTCTCCCATAGAGTTTAGGGTTGTGGGTTTTTTTAAAAAAAATCAAAACTCTTTTTAAATTCTCAAATATGAAGACAGATGGAAATGGTAGTCAATTTTTGACAAAAATATACTGAATTAAATCTCTTCTCATGCATTCTTTGGTGAGAAAATTTGGAGAAGATTCTCAAATGATTTTCAGTTCCCACAAAATTATTTAGATGTCTCCATGATTGGTTGTTTCAACAGAGAAGCCTGAAGTGAACACACAACAGCTCAATCTATGGTGTTTGATCTGTTTTGTCTTCAGAAATAATATCACTTGTGACAGATTTGCAATAATCGTGACCCAGCAGGGAAAAGATACAATAGGGAACATGGAAAATGCACAAAAGGGATCTTTGTAACATATTGAAGTCTGATATTTCTAGTGTTGACTTCCCTGCCATTCAACATAGTAAGTAGCTGCTATAGAAAAGTAGCAGTTTGTCAGTTTTACAGAGTGAAAAGCTAGCATTTGAAAATGCTATAAAAACTCTCCCAGGGAGCATAATAATAGTGTCTTTTATAGCTCCTCTCTGGTATCTCTTAAAGCATCCATTTTTGGATAGCATGATTATTAATACTAGACCTTAATATGTTGCCATTATTGAACATATAGCATTGTTTGAAGTTCTTCACTGAATTTTCTATTGGTGTTAGCTGAATCACATTAAACAATACATAGTTGATTCAAAAGAAACAAAGATGATTGTAGAAATGCGGACTTGATTTTCCTCAAGTTTTCAGTAGACAGGAAATGGAGCTCCTCTTTAAATTTTAAACATGTCTAATTGATAAAAGTGCTATTGTCCCACCAGGGTTCAATTGATTAGTAGAGAATGGATGTAATTATGGAGACCTGCACAGTGATATTACATTTCTAGTTCATGGGAGGTGAATTTCACATTTGTATCTTGATGAAAACTATCTAGCAGAAGAAAGATGATAAGTCAAAAAGGGGAACAAAACAAGCACCCCACTGAAATATTATTTCAAATAAAAATGAAATATATTATTTTCTTTGCAGTTTTCAAGTTTTATATGATGGAACTCATCCACAAGTATCAAAGACAGTTTTGCCAGGACAAATTTTTGTCAGAGATGTGTAAAACATTCCGCTTATACTCATTTGATTTATACTTACTGTGTATGTCCACTAATTCTTACATAATCACTCAGTTTGATTGGCTTATGGCTACACTCTTCAGTAGGTATGGCTAGTCACAGTTTCAGTAGGACAGCAGAGGTCGGGTACATTTGATGAGGGATTGGTGAACATACCAAAACCCCCAATAAGATGAATGGGAATTTCACAGCTTGTAGTAAAGCTATGGGACCAGAGCAAGGCAAGAAGGGCAGGGAAAGGAAATCATCTGGGTTCTGAATGGGTCAAATATTTAGTGATGTGGGGCTTGACTTTTGTGTCCAAGAGAGCACTGCTCAAAACCTGCCAGTGTGTCTGACTAATGGAGACAGCTTTGGTACTGCTTGTAGACACAAGGAGGAATCCATCTGACCCTTAATAGTGTTAGCAACACCTGCTGAGCGCATATTACTTGGGGTCTTCATTTCTAAAAACGTTAATAAATTTTCAGCCCAACAGTTCTCAGAATATTGTGTTCCTCTCTACTGGGGCTTGGTTTCAATCTCAATATTCCTTAGGAACATGGACAACTCCATTTTTGCCTGATACCCCAACATGTCTGCAATTTCTTCCTTGACCCTTGTAGGTGGGACCTGATGATGACCCATTTTAGGACCTGAAACTCCAAGGAGAATATCACTCATAATCAATCAGAAAGTGCTGATTTGCTAGATAGACCAAAGGACTGCCTAATTATAAAGTATCTTCTTAGTTTTATTTTTTAAATGAATATGAGGAGATGCAGAAATGCTGGAGACTGAGATGCTAAAACTGAAATTTCACAACCACATTGGTCCTACTAATTTCCTTCCCATTGAGATGGAGAGATAATTCTCTCATCCTCCCACCATCTACTCTCCATCTTCTGCCAATAAACATGCTTTACTGGCAGAGAAGTGGGTGGGAAGAACCCACTTGGAGAATTGGAGGAAGAAGTAATAATACTTCCTGGGACTATACGGCAAGTGAAGATGACTGCAGTAGAGGACTAACTATGTCAGGGTAAATTCTGTCCACCACTCCCTCTCCTAACACTTCCTTTTTTCAGGAACCTTGACAAACTCTTGGGGAACCCAATGTTCTCCAGAACACAATTTGACAACTGGAGTTCTGATCTAAGATAAGAAGAAAATGTCTCAGATGACAAAATTCTCCCATTTTCCCTGAAAAATCAGAAATGTTTCAGAGTGGCTGTGAGTGCCTGAGCACCAACACCAAGCAATTTAAAGCTAGAAACCACATGTAATGGGTCATTAATAAAAAGGTATGGCCTTTTACACCAAAATCATATCTGCTGACTCTTTAACTGCAGTGCAGCTGACAAATGTCAGTCTCTCTATGGGAGATAATTAACACATGGCCTCCAGGTCTTCTTGCAGATCAACTAGCCAATTAAAGTTACTTTTCTCCCATTTCTGTTATTTTCAAATGAAATTGATTCTCCTCCTTAAGGCTTGCAACTTATCTCTCACCAATATAAGATTAATAAAATGCAACAATCTTCCTTCCTTTTTTGAAGGGGGTATTATCTGTTTGATTCATGGGGATTATGCCCATTAACATGAATAGGTCTTCAGTGTCTTCACTGTCTAAAAAGAAAGTAGTTTCTTGTAATAAGTATATTAGAAATAAAAGCATCTGCCTAAATGAAAGAAGTATTATCTTCTTGTCTCCTGCCAGTAAAGTCTTCAGACAGCAAAGTTACCAAGTTGGACAAAGTTATCACTACACCATCTATGCTAAATGCAACTTCTATATGAGGACAGTGAGTACCTTGTATGACTTGTATTTTACCAGTTTGCTATACTTTCACTTGAGTTATGGTTAACTTACAACTTTCTGCTGGATAAGGCTGACCCAAGATATTTTGCTGCATAAATCTTAGCAACAAATGGCACAAGTACAGGTGTATACTATCCAAAGCCAGATAAATTAGTTTAGTACATGGAATATAAATTCCTGCACTCCATACTACTAGTAAAAATACAATAATGACAAATTAGCAATTTTATGTCTTTTTGTGACACCTCAAATATATTACTAGGGCAGCTGACTCAATGGAAGGAGGCATGAAAATTGGAGGCAAGAACATCAACAGTTTAAGATATGAAAATGACATCATACTATTAGCAGAAAATAACAAAGACTTGGAACAATTACTGCAGAAAGTCAAGGAAAAAAGTGCAAAGGCAAGTTTTCAGTTGAACATGAAGAAAATAAAATAATGACCACAGATGATTTACATAACTTTAAAGTAAATGATGAAGACATTGAAATAGTTCAAGATTTTCCATGCCTTGGCTCAGTAATTAATCAGAATGGAGATTGCAGATAAGAAATCAGAAGAAGACTAGGACCTGGAAGGATAGCTCAGAAGGAAATAGAGAAGATCCTCAAGTGTCAAAATATAGCATTGAATATTAATGTTAGTAATGTTCAGGCTATCATATTTCCCATTTCTATCTATGGTTGTGAAAGTTGGACAGTAAAGAAACCTGATGGGAAGAAAATCAACTCCTTTGAAATGCTTTGCTGTGGAAGAGTTCTACTGATACTGCGGATTGCTAAAAAGACAAATCAACGGGCCCTATCAAGGCTGAACTCTCCCTAGAAGCCAAGATGACTAAACGGAGGAAAGATATTGAAAAGCTGGAAGATGTCCAGAGGAGGGCAACGAGGATGGTTGGATGTCTGGAAGCCATGCCCTATGTGGAGTGGCTTAGGGAGCTGGGTATGTTTAGTCTGGAGAAGAGAAGGTTAAGAGATGACATGATAGCCATGTTTAAAGATTTGAAGGGATGTCATGCTGAGAATGGAGCAAGCTTATTTTCTGCTGCTCCAGAGACTAGGACACTGAACAATGGGTCCAAACTTCAGGAAAAGAGATACTACCTAAACATGAGGAAGAACTTCCTGACAGTAAGAGCTTTTCAGAAGTGGAATACACTGCCTCATAGTGTGGCAGAGTCTCCTTCTTTGGAGGTTTTAAAACAGAGGCTGGATGGCCATCTGTTGGGAATGATTTGATTTTGTATTCCTGCATGACAGGGGGTTGGACTGGATGGCCCTTGTGGTCTCTTCCTACTCTATGATTCTATGATTCTATATCATGAGAAGACATTACTCACTAAAAAAGACAATAATGTTTGGTAAGGCAAAAGGGAAAAGGAAAGAGGAAGACTGCATTCCAGATGGATAAACTCAATGAAAGAAGTCACAGCCCTGAGTCTGAGCAGGATTTTTGATGATATAATGTTTCAGAGGTCTCTCATTCATGGGGTTGCCATAAGTCAAAGTCAATTTGATGACAGTAAACGACAACCAACTCGACTTCCTTCCACTGGTTAAAGGCTTTCTCAGTGGATTTTTCTCAACTAAGAACCAGTTAGCCGTTCACATTTTCAAGTAAATGTACTGTTTTGTGTACACTATATTTTTCATTAGATATTAAACCAATATAAATTAAAACAACTAATCTAAAATCACATTAAAAATAATAAATAGCCAGCAGACTAAAAGAGGCCAGGAGCTCCTGAGGCCGGAATCTAATTAGGAAAGGCCTGCCAAAAGAGATCCATCTTTAGTGCTTTTTAAAAGCTACTCAGGCTCGTCATCTGATGGATCTCGTTTGGCAGGCCATTCCATAATTTGGGGGTGATTACAGAAAAGGCCTCTGGGAGGTTATTACCATCATAGCCTAGGAAACGCAGCCTCCTGGTTTTAGGTTGCCCAGGCTTCCTTGGGCTCGGGTGAATCAGTACATTTGCATATTGTCAAAAAACCCTCAGGTGCTTCAGGTTTGGTGCTCTGCCATACACTAGACAATATGGGGTCTGGTTTACGCTAGATATCCACAGTCTATTTAAATGGTAAGCAGCAGTCTTCACTGTCTCCCCCCACAGCCCAGCTGGGGCTTGTGCATCTTCCAAATTGCACTTCAACATCCCAGTTTTCCTTCCTGCAAGCCCATCCTCCCCTGGATACCCTGGGTTTGTGGTCTTGTGTCTAATGCCCCTCCTACACATCCAGGTCTGGAGACTGTTGGATAAGAATTCCCCTCCCCTATCTGTCACTAGATTGGAAACCTTATGAGAAAGAAATTCACCTTCCACTGCATTCACCCTCTCACGGAACCTGTCTGCATCCTGATTTTTCTCTTTCAGTATGTATATGTAGGTTTACCTAGTGTGTCTGTCCACTATCACAAATAAATAGTGGTTACCCCCTTCAGTGGGCTTATAGGGGCCTGCTAAATCAGTAAGGACAACTTCAAAGGGTCTGTTGGTGACACATTGGGGTCTTTTTGGCAATAAGGAAAGCCTTCACCTTAACTTTCCTGCACACTGCACTTTCTAAGAACCTTGGGCAGTGTTTCATGCTTAAACCAGGGCATGGTTTGCTAGCTCCTTTAACCCTTTGTAACTAGCATGGGCCATTAGCATGTGGTTGTAATGAACACACTTATGTAGGGGCACATTTTCTGCAGGGTTACCTTCCCGTTAGGCAACATGTAATACAACCCATGTTTCTTTATCCTTTGCACAGACATTATTCATGTTATGCCTTTCTGTTACTGTACAGTATTCCCCCTCAAATATCACTTTATAAACATCAGTAGTCATTTGGGATACACTTAATATACAATTCTCTAGTTTGTTAACACATAACATATTTTCAAAATCTTTACCAAAAGATGGCACATATTCAGTGCCCATTTTCTGCACCTTGCTGGGAGCACCATCTGCAAGGGTAATATTGGTTATTGAAGCATTTTTAACATTGCTTAACAAATGCAAATAATTGACCATATTGTGTGTGGCCCCTCTATCAAGTAACCAAATTATTTCCTCAATACCATCAGGATGATGCTGTGCTACGAAGGCATGGCTTGCAGCCTGAGAGGATGCACCTCTCCTATTGATGCAGGCATCTTACAGTCCTTTTGAAAATGTCCAGGCTTTTTGCTTCTGAAACAGTGTTTCACATAGCTGCAGGCTCCCTCCTCCACAGGTGTCTCTGTTTCAATGCTCTTCTGATTGCATCTGGTAATTTGTGGATGTTTATTCCCCTCCATCTGGGACTCAAATTGCTTATGTTGGACCTCTTCCAGAATATGCCCAGCTACCAGGTCTACAGACAAATCACTCTCCCTGGTGGTCTGCAAACTGTACATTAGAAAATCCCATTCCTGTGGCAAACTGCCCAATAAAATAAAACACTTATGGGCTTCTGGAATGTCCAGTCCTCTATTGGCCACCTCTTGAAAAAGCTACCTCATTTCCTCCAAATGGGCTTTCACACAGCCTCCAGTAGACAGCTTTGTGTTTTAAAGTCTCTTAGTCCATATCATCTTTGAGAGGAAGGATGAGTTCTGATGAACTGTTTTAAAAGCTGTCCAAAGCTGAAAAGCTGTCTTTGCTGGGACCGCATGTATTAACTGGGAGGGGCTGAGCGATAAGAGAATTGCAGCTCCAGTCTGTTAGTCTGAACGCTGCTATTTCATCTTCTGAACCATCTGGAGTCACACTTTTATTCTACAAAATGTGCCACAAATTGTCCTTAATTAATAAAGCCTCCATGTATAAACTCCATGTTGAATAATTTCCATCAGCCAGCTTTTCAAAGTGGATGAGACTATTATCTGCCATTCTGCTGACTGAGCCAAGAATTCTCCAGCTATAAAACACAAACAGCTGGCAGCACTTCAAGGTTGCTTGAAGATATTAAGGGCCTGGCTGAAACTTAACTGTTTCTCAACCAACTAGCCAAAAACACTCAAAACAAGAGTTTCTGGGAATTTTTTGGGTGCACCTTATCTAATCTGAGATCAATCAGCTGGGCCCATAACTACTGCCAGGTGATGATAGGAAATGCAATCCCCAGCAGAAGCAAAAAAATCCTGTCTCAGTAGAGTCAGTAGCAACCCATTCCCAAGAATACTCACACACAGTGTTTGACATCCAAATAAGCAGGAGGCACTTTTATTTTCAAACTCAAACAGTTGCAATTTATACAAATACAGTTGAATGATGTTTCCATCAGGTTTGGGGAAATCAGGCCAGGTGACGTTACTTATTAAGTACTTAAATATGGGTTGATACAGGATACAGGACTCTGGCCTAATCTTTACAGATTTTTGTTTTCTGCAACTCTGCCTGACTGTCTCTTTTAAGCATTGAAAGGGAAAAGCGGTGATGCTATACCTTACTGAACCCACATTTCAACATAGCCACTTGTTCAAAATAACAATCACCACTAATAGTTCCAATTATAAGATTCAGGGAGAATCATAGGGGATAAAAGGGCAAGATGAGTTATAGGAGCCTTGGGATTGAAATGCTGGGCCAACCTGAATACAGGTTCTGTCATGTATATTTAGTGGGAGTGGTAAGCTATTGTGAGTAGACTTGTTTGGTTAAGGAAAAGTCAAAGAAAGGTGTTGAGAGTGGACAGTCAGCAGTGTTTTGCCCAAAGTGGTGTGTTGCGAGGAAGAGAGAAGGTGAGTTAGGAAGAGAAAGACTGATAAGATCTGAATTAGGGTTTTGTGGGCTGGTTGATATGGACAGAGTTCAGGGAGGTCATGTTTAACTGAATTGTTATACAGCAAATTGGGCTGATATTTTTAAATTTTTTTTACAGTTGTGTCTGACTGTTTTCATTTAAGAACTGAAATGTTACTGACAGCTACTTGTCCATTATACTGGACACCTTGAGGCCCAAGTACCTGATCCAGAGAGGGATCTTATAGGTAAAAGAGCAAAGTGAGTGACAGAAGCCCAAGGGCTGGAACTGCAGGACGATCCTGGAGAGATGTTCCCTCACACTATGCATTTATTTTGTGGAGGGAAATGATTAATAATCTATACAGGCCTAAATATTCCCATTTAACAGACTGCCCTATATATATATATATCTTCATAGTAGAATAGACCATGTATGCTTCACAGGTATAAGAGGTGAAATAATTAGTTGGTCATTCCATTTATTCCATATTGATATAGAAGTTTGCAGAAAGCAAAGTCTATGGTGTTGATAGTGCTTCTACTCAAAGTCTGACTTTGAACTCTTTGTGTATTCAGTCATGCTCGTGGAGTTGAATTACAGTAGGATTGCCATTTTTTTCTCTGACAGATTTTTCATCATCTTTAACAGCTGCATGGAAAACAAATACAACATCATCTTCATCCTGGAAATAACTGTATATATTACATTTGGTCAGTTAAGGTAGTTGAAAATATTCTCTCAATTTTTTTATAAGAATTTCCCAAATTTGAAAATTTCTTCATAAATTAAATGGAAGAATTGATAATTTTTTTAAACAAAAAACGAATGCAGGAGAAACTCATGATCACTAGAGTCTGTCCCAAACTATTTGGATGAAACAGTGGGGTTGTTTGTTTCTAAGAAAACACTGGTGGTTCCCTTGTCAGTGTTAAGGTGAATCCACGCAAGGTGCTGAGACCTCTCCCCAAAATAGATAAAATGCAAATAACAGATACACTGCCCTACTGGCATGGAAGCCACCAAGCAACACTGAGCATATAGGGATATTAACAGTCTATGGTCAAAGAAAGAGAGATGCAGCTTGGAGTGGAACGGTATTTTCAAGAGGTTCCTTGTACTTTCAGAACTGGAGCCATCCTTCCAGAACAGGCATGTGCATGATTTTTTGAGTCCAACAGATTTTATTTGTGACCGAGTGACATGGTGCCCCTGCTCCCCCCGAGCCCTGCCCCAAAGAGACACACTGAATAACATTCACAAAAAGGTTTATTACAGATAAGGTGAAAGGATAGTTGGCAGAAAAGGCCACAACTTTCTGTTTGGTGATAGTTGTTAGAGGTTGGTCTGGGCATGGGTAGCCAGCGAGCAAGGCGAGAGCCCACTCCTTCCTCTGACACCAAGCGCGGGCCCGCCCCAGTAGGCAGACCTGGTGTCCAGGTCATATGTCTGATCACATGCCTGATCACATGCCTGGCCGTGTGACCATGTCACGTGACCGATCATGCAACCGGACCAGAAATATCATGTGATCAGACCACGTGATTGGTCCACGTGACCCGATAGCCTCCCTGGGGGGGGGGAGTCGCTCAGGAACGATCCTGACCCTGGACCCAGCATCCAGCCCCCCAGCCAAGAACAGAACCCATGCCCACCACCCCACCAGAAAGTTGTGACAAGGAGATAGTTACAATTCCAGAGATAAGTAAATCTAACTAATACATAGACCATCTAACTAAGGGAGGGAGGGCGGGTCTTCGTCTCGCAAGAGCCAACTGGCTGGGGCTGCAGGCCGGCTGGGAATTTATTCCCGGCTGGCAGACCGTGTTGGGGACTAGCCCCGCCTCCCAGTCAATCAGCAGCTGTGCTGAGGCAATGGTCCTGATTGGCTGGGGGTTGGTAAAACCATCCAATCGGGTGAGAGCTGCCTCTCCCTGATTGGCTGATTTCCAACCCTCTTCCCAGCCTGCCAGCCATGCGAGCGGGCCCGGGAGCTGGGGTGTCACCGGCTGCAAATGCGGTTGCAGGTAAGTCCCTCCTGGGCAGCCGACTTCCCTTCATTCCCAAAAGTGTGAATGCAAAGGCTCACTGTAAGGACTTTATTAGACACACTAAATACGGCATCATAATGATGCCACATAAACATGAAAGGGTGCACAGATCAGATGATATTGCCCTTTCACATTCATGTCCTGTCAAAATCCCGTACCTTTTTATTGATGGCTGAAGCCATCAATAGATCCCCGGTGACGCTTTAGTCCATCATGCAAAACCTCAGACCATTTAAATCTCATTGCTGCAGTGAGAATGGCCAGTCCGGCATGAGCACTTCCGGGTGAGATTGGGACATCCAGGTAAATTTCTCTCTTTTAATGACCGTCCTTGAGTTACTTGGGAATTTTAAAGTATCTTTAGGTGCTTGTGTAAACTTTTATGCCTTATTTTTATTTTTGAATTTCCCATATGACAAAGTCTCATGGGGTTTCAAATGAGGAAGTGAATGGGACTCTGTTCACTTCCTCTTTATTGATGAGGCTGCCTTTGCTGGGAGAGGAAGTTCTTTTGCCAGCATAAAAATGTTTTGTTTTGCTTTTTAATGTCAGCACAAGAATGTTTAAAGGGGCTAGTCTGATAAAGTCTTAAGCCCAGGCATTTGTAGGGTGCAGCCACACTATACAAATAATCCAGTTTGAAAATTGATTATATAGTATGGCTCCTTCCTCTGGAATCCTGGTTTAATAAAGCACCAGCACTCTTTGGCAGAGAAGGCTAAGGAACTTAAAAAACTACAAATCCTAGGATTCCATAGGAAGGAGTCATGGCAAATAATCCAGTTTCATATTGGATGATTTGTGTAATGTAAATCAGATTTAATCTTCGGTCCTATACTGAATAACAAGTGCTTTGGTCAATAATGATCCAGCTGTTCCCTGAGGACTTGCATATATCCATTAAGAACAAGCGATTATACATTTTCAGTGCATTTCTGATAAGATTTCCCCCATCTCTCTTGTTGATTATCAGGCCCTCTAGTTTAGCTGGCAGACGAGATCTCAGATGCCTGAGTTCCACATTCATGCTGGGGTAACATTGCGGACCCAGACCGGACGGCCCCGCAGCCCCCCTTGAATAAACACAGACACTCAGTTTTGATTGATCATGTATTGCTTGCAAATATAAACTTCAGAAAACATAGTTAGGTACAGGTTAGTAATATACACACATAGAGGTAGATAAAGGATCCATGTTGGAGGTAGATAAATTGATATATATTTTGGCAATAATTGGCCGCAATTTGCCAGCTAATGGTTGGCGGCAATGTATGGGTCATGACCAACCCCGCCGCCCACACATGTGGGTGGCGCGGGGACCGGTCCATCCCGGTTCCCCTGCATGAAGGAGAGAAGCACTGGCCGAGCCATCCACTCGACGCTCTCTCCTTCCCTGTAAACAAACATATTAGCAGCTAGCAGGGGTCTCCCTTGAACTTGAACTTGGCTTTGAACTTGAACTTGCACTTGAACTTGATGGAGACCCCTGAATATCCAGCTTCTCATGACCCAAACATCCGCCCACAAATTGCGACAAAGATGAATTGAGGGAGGGTGGGCGGGTTCCGCTTTCTGGCGTGGCGGAGAGCGCTGCTTCTGCCTCTGCCACCACCTCAGATCTGGGAGGGACACGCATGCGCGCTGCCCTTTACCTAGATCCACGGGTCAATCAGAGGCGAGCAAGCTCGCCCCTGATTGGCCAAGCCTCCCCTTCTCCCTCCCACCGCAAGGGGCGGTGGGAAGAAGAAGGGGAAGATGGCGGCCCGCATGCGGGCTATGCAGCCAGCCCTTTCCCCCCTCTCCCCTTCCTCCACACCCACCCCGCCCAGGACAGCGCCTGGCGAGCAGGGGAAAAGGGGGGCATATCTGGAGGGCTGCTTCTTGGGGCCGCCGGCCGGGCCGCAAACAGGCCCGCCAGCCAGCGACGAGCCCCCTTGCGGACCCAGACCGGACGGCCCCGCAGCCCCCCTTGAATAAACACAGACACTCAGTTTTGATTGATCATGTATTGCTTGCAAATGTAAACTTCAGATAACATAGTTAGGTACAGGTTAGTAATATACACACATTGAGGTAGATAAAGGATCCATGTTGGAGGTAGATAAATTGATATATATTTTGGCAATAATTGGCCGCAATTTGCCAGCTAATGGTTGGCGGCAATGTATGGGTTCCCCTGCATGAAGGAGAGAAGCACTGGCCGAGCTGTCCACTCGATGCTCTCTCCTTCCCTGTAAACAAACATATTAGCAGCTAGCAGGGGTCTCCCTTGAACTTGAACTTGGCTTTGAACTTGAACTTGCACTTGAACTTGATGGAGACCCCTGAATATCCAGCTTCTTACGACCCAAACATCCGCCACAAAGGCATTCCCTTGGAACCGCCTTCCGCCAACCATTACCTTATCAACAGGCAGACCTACTGGTCCCCTCGGGCCTCTGGCGCGACAGGCAGAGCCCTGCCTGGTCTGATGTAGGCCGCATAGGCCCTGGATTGCCAACGCCCCAGGCGCATAATCGACTCCGAAGACATGCCGGCTTCCGCTGCCATGGTCGCTGCCCCAATCCGGAAGGAATGGCTGGTGAAGTCCTCTGGGGGCAGGCCCAAACCCTTGATGGCAATTTTAAACACACTCGTGAACTGGAATCTGGTGAGAGGTTCCCATCTTGGTGCTTGAACAGGGGGCCCCACCCCTGCCCCCACACTTCCAAAAACTTCGTCATGCTCGCCACGGGACACAGAGATGAACCTTCGACCCTCCGGAGCCGCAGTGTAGCTCCACGGCCGCGTTGATCCGCCTTCGAGCGCCTGATGTGAATGGACAAGTCATGCTCACCCAATGAAACATTGCCGACCTGCAGTGCCTTGCCCAACGAATCCGTCTTGGAGGAGCACACCACCTCTCCTACCCTCAGGGCCCCGAAAAAGGCAATCGTGTATGCGGTGCCGAAGAGCAGTGCCTCGTAGCTGGAATGGCAGATGGCTGGCAGATAGTCCACCAGCTGTGCCAGCGACGCGTAGGATAGGGGGCGCCGAGCAGCACGCACTCGTGGAGCCATCCTCTTCCAGCCCTCCAGCGCTTTCTTCACCATGAAGGATGCGCAAGGGTCCCCGTACCCTGCTGCTTTGCTGACGAAGGAGATGCCAGCCGCCTGGCCAGCAATTGTCCTAGACGCCATCCCTTTTTCCTTCAAGGAAGCCAGATAGTGCAGGACTGCCCTCTCCGATAACGGGCCAACACGCCCATAGCCGTACTGCTGCCTGAATTGCGTGAACTGCACCGCCGCTCTCTGATAGCTGGCCTGTGTAGAAGGGGCCAAGGAATCCGCTATACCCTGGAGCACAGTTCGTTCCCAAGGCTCCAAAGGTCTGCTGGGAACTGGGTCGCCTTCTCGTCCGCATCCGGCGCCAGCGTGCGGAACCGTTCTGTCTGAAACCGAGACAAGGCATCTGCGAAATCATTATCCACGCCGGGGATGTGCTGCGCATGGAAGCTGATGTTGGCCCCCAAGCATGTAAGCACAAACTTGCGCACCAGCCTCATGACTCTTTCAGACCTGGAGGACTGCCTGTTGATGATCCTTACCACTGCCTAATTGTCACACCAGAAGCAAACTTTCCTATCCTTGAACTGCCCACCCCACAGCGTGATGGCCACGACTATGGGAAAAAACTCCAGAAAAGTGAGGTCCCTGGTGACGCCCCTTTTTGCCCAGTCATCTGGCCAGGGCTGAGCGCACCAGTGTACATCGTAATAGACCCCAAAACCCAGGCTGCCCGCTGCATCAGAGTGAACCTGCAGACTGTTGCCCAGCTCCATGCGGCCCTACCATGTGGACACCCCGTTGTAATTCTCAATGAAAGAAAGCCACAACCTGATGTCCTCCTTCACCCCCTTCGTGAGGCGAATGTGTTGGTGCTGCGCCCGCACCCCCCCGGTGAGCCTCGCAAGTTGCATGCAGAATGCCCTCCCCGGGGACACCACCCTGCAGGCAAAGTTCAGGTGCCCCAATAGTGACTGCACTTCTCTGAGCATGGCTTTTTCTTTCCCCAGCAGGTCGGCCATCAACGCCCTCAGGCTCTGAATCTTATCGTCTGGCAATCTGGAGATCCCTTTTTCAGAATCGAGCTGTATGCCCAGGTACACCAGGGACGTCGCTGGGCCAACCGTCTTGTCGGGTGCCAACGGTACCCCCAGCTCCGCCGCCAACGCCTGGAAAGAGGAAAGCAAAAACCCACATTCTCCCCCCCCCCGGCTGGACCCATCATCAGAAAGTCATCCAAATAGTGTGTAACAAATGGGGAACCGTGCGCTGCTGCAAGACCCATTCTAAGAATGTGCTGAATGTTTCAAAGTCAGAGCAGCTGATGGAACAGCCCATGGGCAATGCCATGTCATAGTACCATTTTTCCCGGAATTGAAAGCCCAAGAGGCATTGATGGTCAGGGTGCACCGGGAGTAGCTGGAAGGCCGACTGGATGTCACATTTCACCATCAGCGCCCCCTGCCCACAATTCTGCAGAAGGCGGACCGCATAGTCTAATGATGCATACCTCACCGAGCAAAGCTCCGGTGGGATAGTGTCATTTACTGAAGCTCCTTTTGGGTAGGGAAGGTGATGGATGAGCCGGTACTCACCCGGCGCCTTCTTGGGCACTACACCCAGCGGGGAGACCCTCAAGTTGGGCATGGGTCGGAGATCAAAAGGCCCGGCTATGCGCCCGGCCTCGACCTCCTTTTTGATCTTGTGAGCCAGCACCTCTGGCAGGTGTGTTGCGGACTTGAGGTTGCCTGACATGGTGGCTTCCCGGGGGCCTCGGAAAGGTATGCAGAACACGAATTCGAACCCTTCCGCCAAATAAGTGGCCGCCTCTTTCTTGGGGTAGGCTGCCAAGAGAGGCCGCATGGCCTCCACTCGCACTGGAGTGAATGCCATGGGCCTCCCAACCCCAACCCCCTGCTCATTTGGAGTTGCTGTTGGGGGCGGTCCCCGTGGAAACGCCCTCTTTCCTGCCGCCAGCTGCGGCAGGCCGACTGCTCCGAAAGGACTGGCTGCTGCCACCTTGCCGAGAACAGTTGACCTTTGGATGCCCCCCACCACAGCTGTCACATGCGTGTTCGAATCTGCACTTGTATCTGGAGCACTTGCCCCCGTTGAACTCCCAGCACACCGGCCTCTTCCCTTCTTTTTTGCGTGCCGCCTTTTGGGCTTCGCCCTTCTCTCTCCTGCCCGGTCCTGTGGCCTGTAGCCAATTGGGGTAGTCGATGGTCTCCCATCTGTGCATGGGGGACCGAGATGCTTTTTTTCTGCAGTCAATGTCGTACAGGATGGCGTTGGAGTCTGCTGCTTGGGCCCGCACCAGCAAAACCTGACGGAAGTGGTTGATCAGGTGCCACGCCTGTTCAGGGAACACCAAAGCCACCACCCCCATGTAAACAGCATACCCATTGAGCCAGTTGCCGAAGGTGTGTTCCAAGGCCTCAACACCGGCCTTGCTGCTATCTTTCTTATCACTCTTGTGCACCCTGGCCTCGGCCCCAGGGGGCGGGGCCAGAGTGAAGATGTCCACGTAATAGCCTTGTAAAATCTTGGAACATACCTTGTGATCCAAGTGCCCCCCTGGGGGGTCCTCCTTGGACTTGGCCTCCCGCAACTCCTCCTCCTGTGGGTGCTTTCCCTCCACCTTCCTGTCAGCCCCGGCTTTTTCCCTGGCTCTGCGCAGCTTGAGGGGCCATGCCGGCAAACCCGGTATGAACGCCCCCTTCTCCCAATACCTGTATTTGTCCTCGTCCGAGGACTCACCTGAGGAGGAACCAGAACGAGATCTGCAACGCTTCCGATGCAGGCTACGCCTCCCATCGGATCTGCTGCGCTGCCGTGACGAAGGCCCCAGTGAGCCCGACCGCCTGGATTCCCTGGAGCCACTCGACTCTTTTGACCTGGAATGTCTGTGCTGTGCGCCACTACTGGGAGCACCTAGACTGGAAGAGGTACTGGGCACCGCATCTCCGTGGGCCTCGACCACCTCCGGGGCCGCCTGATCTGATGTGTTGCCATTGGCACCCCCCATCCATCCTTTGCAACACCACCGACAGGGCCCCCATGACATCAGCCAGTGTTGGAGCTGGTTGGCCAAAGGCCTCCACGGGAGGTCGAGGGGCCTGCCCCGAGAGAACCCCACCGTTGCCCTCTGGCCCGTGTGCCCCTGCCCCAGTGCTTGCCGAGGGGGTGCCATCAGGCTGCGGTGGGCCGGGATCCACCCGGGGGTGCTGCCTAGTGGCCCTCTTAGGCCCCATGCTTCCGCAGCCCCTGTTCTGTGAAGCGGGTATGCGTGGTGTGGCTTTGTCTGGGCATCTGAATGCATGCTTGGTGACTGCTGACGTTGACTGCTTCCTCTTTGTGTGTGTGTTTTTTTTAATTTATTGAACACCGGCCGCCGTTCTGCAGCCCGAAACCTGCAAGGAAAAAACCTCACCGTAGCATCCAGAGCACCTGCATGGCGTGCGATTGCACCCGCGGCCCCATGTGGATGGAGCGCGACGTGTGACTCCCCCATGAGGAGCCCCCACAAAACCCGCCATTGGGAAGGAGCCAAGGTAGCCCCCCCGCCTGTTCGATGCCCCCCTTGCTTGCTCCCTGAGGCCCACCGGCATGAAGAGGGAGGGGTGGGGGTGGAGGGATCCTGCCCCATGTTCTACCTGCCTCCCCAGGCCCGGGCCGAGTGGAAAAGGAGAAGGGGGGTCACGGCCCTCCCGAAGTCGCCCCACTGGCCTGCCGTGACTCATCCCCCCTCCCTTAATGAAGTATACCCCCGCTTGCGCTCAGCG
Source organism: Gambelia wislizenii (assembly GCA_030847615.1). Lineage (NCBI taxonomy): Eukaryota > Metazoa > Chordata > Lepidosauria > Squamata > Crotaphytidae > Gambelia > Gambelia wislizenii. The sequence goes on along the minus strand of JAUMIR010000003.1, from coordinate 187,007,251 downwards.
TGCCATGCACCCACCTGTGGGGGGGGCTCCAGCTGAGGCGCCGAAGTCTGCCCAGCCTAGCCACGGTGGCACGTGGAGCCACCCAATCCCCGCTCCCGTGGTCCTGGAGGGGCGCCCCCCCACCTGCCTGAAGCCTATGGCGCTCCCAAAGGGATCGTCCAACCCAGCCTGGCCGCGGGTGGCGCGGAGAGCCGCACGATCCCCGTGTCCCGAAGGGAGGGCTGCCTTTCCACCCGCCGGGATCCCCAGTGCTCCTGTGGGGCCGGCCACCCCCACCCTTTTGAGCATGCTGCCAAGCCCCCGCCAGGACCCCTGCACCACGGGGAAGCCAGCCCCATGGCCTGGCCCCTGCCACCATTGAGAGGCCGCCCCCCCCGTTTTGCCCCATGCCAGCCGCTGGGGAGCCGGCCCTCCCGCCGGGGGAATTCCCCCCCCGTCCCGAACTGCGGGTGCCATGAACGTCCCACTCCTCCCAGCTTTGTATTGCCCGCCGGCCCGGTACCTGCAGGAGTGGGGGGGGTCCTCCGCTTTCTGGCGCGGTGGAGAGCGCTGCTGCTGCCTCCGCTGCCGCCTCGGACCTGGGAGGGGCACGCATGCGCGCTGCCCTTTACCCAGATCCGCAGGCTAATCAGAGGCGAGCAAGCTCGCCCCTGATTGGCCCAGCCTCCCCTTCTCCCTCCCACCGCAAGGGGTGATGGGAAGAAGAAGGGGAAGATGGCGGCCCGCATGCGGGCCATGCGGCCAGCCCTTCCCCCCTCCCCCCTTCCTCCACACCCACCCCGCCCAGGACAGCACCTGGCGAGCGGGGTCAAAGGGGGGGCATATCTGGAGGGCTGTTTCTTGGGGCCGCCGGCCGGGCCGCAAACAGGCCTGCCGGCCAGCGACAAACCCCCTTCTGTTCCTAAGGCATACCATTGCACATTAACTCTTACAATCTTAAGTCTTAAAATATGCAAGACTAACAACTATCCACCCTTGGTTGAAACTATTTCCTCTGTTTTTGTCATGAGTCATAGTTGTGGATATGTAACAATAACAACATATAAAATGTCACTACACTCTGGGCCCATCTTCTTTGAGGAGAACAATTTGGCCACTGACTAAACAAATAGAACAGTGGCTGATTTGCTATTTATTAGAATCAGAATGATGATGGTGTGATGGGGGCTTTAAAAATATGGTTCTGTAAAGAACATCTCGTAATGAGTTACTGGGTTGTTTTTTCCCCATAGGTTTTGCATGAACTTGTCAGAACAAAATATGTTCCCACAAACCATCTGAGGCATAATCCAGACCAAGTGGAGAGTTACGGTATATTATTGTTTTGTTATTCTAAATTAGGAAATTACAGTGGATCAAAGCTTAACATTATTAGTTGCAAACAATATAAGCAGATGCATCATTATAACAAAGTAACATGAATAAACTTTATACTGACAATAAAAATGACAGCTGGATCAGCTAGAGGATTCAAACTAACCATGAAGGTTAATTGGTATGTTTAATTATACAAAGAGACAAACACAATTTTGAGCTACATTAAAGATTACAAAAAAATCCCCTCTCCCTTACTTTTCAGAATTTTCATTGGGGATTATAATTACCACATGGAGCTAATTGATTGAGAGATAATTGACTGTCCATTTAGATAAGGGGGCATACATTAAAGCAGAAATGGGGAAAATGTGTCCTATGGCCAACATATAGCCCTAGGTTTGTAGACCCCATGTTTCCTCCATTTATTTATTTATAAAGATTTTTTTTTCTCCATGTTAACTGCCATAAAGTTGATTTTGACTTAGGTTGTCCCTATGAATAGAGACATCCTTGTCATGAACAGCTCTGCTCAGGTCTTGCAGACTCGGCCATGGCTTCCTTGATTAATTATATCCATCTGGAATATAGTCTTCCTCTTTTCCTATTGCCTTCTACCTTACGAAACATTATTGTCTTTTCTAGTGAATTACGACTTCTCATGATATGGCCAAAGTATGGCAGTCTCAGTTTAGTCATCTTGGCTTCTAGGGAGAATTCAGCCTTGATTTGCCCCCAAACCCATTGATTTGTCTTGTTAGTAGTCCACAGTATCTATAGAACTCTTCTCCAACACCACATTTTAAATGAGTTGATTTTCTTCCTATCAGCTTCCTTCACTGTTCAGCTTTCACAACTATACATAGAAATAGGAAATAGAATGGCACGGACAATCCTAACTTTTGTATTCAATGGTATATCTTTATACTTCAGGATCTTGTCTAGTTCCTTCATAGCTGCCCTTCCAAGTCCTAGTTTTCTTCTGATTTCTTTACTGCAATCCCCATTTTGACTAATGACAGTGCCAGGTTATGGATTATCCTTAACTATTTAAATGTTTTCATCATCTACTTTAAAGTTACGTAAATCATCAGTAGTCATTATTTGTGTTTTTTCTTAATGTTCAACTGTAAACCTGCATTTGCACTTTTTTCCTTGACTTTCTTCAGTAGTCTTTTCAAGTCTTTGCTGTTTTCTGTTAGTAGTATGGTGTCATATGCATATCTTAAAGAGTTGACATTCCTTCCTCCAGTTTTCATGTTCCCTTCCTCTGAATCTTATTCTGATTTACACATGATATTGTTTAAATTTCCTTTTTACTGATTTTTTTGCATCTTGTGGAAGCAGTCTCTTGGGTTTTGTTTTGTTTTGTTGCCATTTTCTATTTCCCTGCATTGATTTTTACAGTAATTCTTCTTGTCACTGTGCAGAAGTCACTGAGCATTGCATTCAGGATTCAAAACCTGTTTCTATCACCTTTTACCTTTGTTTCTCATCTGTCCTTAACTTCTTGAAGAGTTTCATCTGTCACTCATTGAGGCATCTGTCACCCGTTGAGGCTTCCCTTTCTTTTTGACTGCAGATAGTGTTTTTGCATTTCTCCTTGACAAAGTCCCTGGCTTCATTCCTGGCTCCTGGTCAATTAAGCCTAATAGTGTAAATTAATTTTTTACACTATCTTTAAATACTACGGGGATGTTTGAGTTGTATTTTGCATGATGAATGTTTTAGTGTTCTTCTTTAGATTTATTCTAATTTTTTATATTAGTAGTACATGGTCTGTGCCACCATCTGCTCCTGGTCTTTTATTTTGCAGAGAGAATGGATTGTCTGCTTCCAATTACAGTCTATTTGCTTTCTATGTTGGCCATTAGGTGATGCCCATGTATACAGTCACCTCTTTGGTTACTTCAATAATGTGTTTGCAATCAACAAAAGGCTAACCCTGTTATGTATTGCTCATTATTGCTCATGTTTTTGTTGTGGTGGTGTTTTCTGCAATTTTCAACTTTTATCAACTATTTCTAGGCAAAAATAGCATCTGTTTAAGCTAAGCATGTGCACTCACTCACAGAGACAGGGAGGGAGGGAGGGAGGGAAGGAAGGAAGGAAGGAGGGAGGAGGGATGTCAGATCAAAATGACATGCTGATTGATTAAAGAGATGCAAAAAAAACCCCCCACAAAAACCCCACCCTCATCTAGTACTACCATTTTAATATTCTACACAATAAAATGTACATGAACTATTATCACATTTTGCGTGTTTTACAAAAATGCACAAAAAAACTAGTTTTAAAAATGTATAAAGATTGTCTACACTGGCCAGAATGCTCCACTTTCTTGCCAGAGTATTCCAGCCCTGGACCCATGGCATTTTCCCCTGCCCCTGATGTTTCATTGCAGCAATGGGGGAGTGTCCACACACCTGTAGCCCACACATGAACCAACACTTCTCTTCCATGTGCCAGTTGCATCTTCCAAGGCCAGGAATGAGGTGTCCAGCTGTTGCAACACATCCAACCCAGCCAGGAAATGGCTGCACTCAGCACCACATGGACTGTGTGTGTGGACACCCTCCCATTGTTACAACAGAACTCACTGTAGATTTTCCTTGGTTTTTTTCTGGGCTCTGAGGCCATGTTCTGGAGTAGTTTCTTTCTGACGTCTCGCTTGCATCTGTGGCTGGCATTCTCTGAGGAGAAAACCCAAGGAAAATCTATGGATGCCTGCCATGAAAGCCTTCGACTTCACATAGAACTCACTGTTTTCTCCAGAGAAATACAGAGCAAATGGTGAGTTTTTTTTTTTTTTTTAACCATGTGTCTGTTCCATTTTAAGTGGTATTTGCCCTGGATTCTCGTCGGAATTGGATTCTCCCCTCCCCCAATTGACACATCTAGGCACTGGAAAGACACATGTTTATCTCTCTGTCTTTCTTTAGTTCTCCTGTGTGATAGAAGTCACAGTATGCCTGAATGAAGTATTCTATCACACAAACAGTTTTGTAAAGAATTTCTGAATTGACTCAGAAAAAAAAATCTCTTTATTGAGCATCTGCTACAGCAGTGGTACTAGTGTTGTCACTGTCTAAGAGCTTGCTAGCTTGAAGTCTATTTATTTTTCATAAACCTAACAATGACATTTGCAATCCAGATAATAAATGTTGTAAAACTTTGATTAAATCCACTGATATTTTGTTGCAAAAATATGCAACATATACTAAGTATAAAAAGATGGAAGTCTCAGTGATCAAAAAGAGAGATTTGGGGATATAAAAATTAGAAACTTGAAACCAACTTACATAGATTCCATGGATTACAATTTCTAAGATATTCTAAAAATCCAAGACTCCTGGTTATTTTAAAAATCTGGGGAGGAGAGAGTCACACCAAAAAAGATATCTGCCTTACAAACTTTTGGAAAACAATAGTAGAAATAGCATTGGTATTTATATACTTGTTATCAGTGTCGAAGCACTCCGTAAAGTTTACAGTGATTTTTAGCTAATTGTCACCAACAAGTTGTGTTCTCATTTTACTGACCTACAGAAGGATGGAAGTATGAGTTAGCCTTGGAGCCCTCTTGGAACAAACTCATAACCTTGTGGCTTGCAGTACTAGCATTTAGCCACTGCAGCACCAATAACTCCATACTCTCAATTATCTAGATATTTAAAACATTCTAAGTCTACTAAAGTCAGTCTCCCATCAAGCATAAAGTTATAAAAATATCCCATGGGATAGAAATTTGCTAGTTCTGTTGGTCCTTCCAACTCCTAAATCAACATTGGACTTATTAAGAGAAACATAGCCTTCTAGCAGCAACAGCAAAAGTAGAGTAAAATTATGCTTTTAATCTATGTTTTTAAAATAGCATAATTATTGCATAATCAGCATCTGTGTTTAGCTGGCTACCTAGCTAGATGAGATAGTCGCTGGGATCAAAGTGGAGGAGCCCTTAGGTTAAATCTGATTGTTAGCCCTAATGGGAGGAAACCTATTGATTCAAAGGGATTTATGTAAGTATTAACAAGTTCAATTGATTCAGTAGGTCTACTCTGAATTGAGACTGACAATTGAATTTAGCCCATAGCATTCCAATGGTCTTACTATTTTATATCTTACTATTTTATTTTAATACATGGTCTTTCCCCCCTGTAACTATTGTTTACCCTGACTCTCTCTGTCTGTTGAATAATGTGTATTATGACTCCTAATTCTTTTGTTTCCAAGCAGAAGACAAAATTGTAGACTGTTTTTAGGGGGGAAACAGTAAAAAGGTGGAGAGATGAGTTATTACAGAATGATATAGCTATACTCTAAGGTACTTAACAATAAGCACCCAAAGTACTTCAATAAGACACATGAAAACCAATAGCCTGAATTATGGCTTTAGTGAAACTAAAGAAATCCTTGCAACTTTACCGCTCTATAGGATGTGTAAAATATTGCCATGGGATGAAGGAATAAGTAAAAGATCAGCTGACAAATTGTCACTTTAGTATATATCCCAAACCTCTCCTTTAAATAATATAAAGCCTTCCATTCCTCAAGGAACTGTGTCATCTATTATTTAACACCATAATTTTCTTGCAAGAAATATCCCTGATATATCCAGTTAATGCCCCTGGTGCATCCTCATATAGCAGATCTTGGGGTGGGAGAGCCCCAGTATCTGGTGTACACTGGACAGTGAGAGTTCATATTTTGTATAATTTTCTAGTTCCTCACATTTCCACCCTCCTCACTTTTTTCATGGCTAGGGATTCTCAAGGGTGTTGAAAGGATATATTCCCCACTTGTGTTTTGGATTACTTGTATATCATTAGGCAGCAAGAGTGAACTGTCCTGAACAGTCTGTTCATACAAAAGGTAATGAGTAGGTTATGCCCATAGATTCATACTATTCATACTCACATACTGTATGATGATAGTGATGCTCCTTGCCGCTCCCCCATGTTTTCCTCACTCAGTGGTGCAAAGAAATCTATTAGAAGAAGAAATGTGGAAAACTGATTATGTAATATTGCCCCAATTCTATATTGGGAAGAAAGAGCACAACTGTATAATAAGACCACATGCACATCTCTCTTTCTCCCACCTTGAAATGAATACATCAGACAAGACAGAATGTCCAAACACTTCCATAGGGGAATGTAATTGCGGACCCAGCCCCTCCCATAAGAAAGAACACACAACACAGAATCTATTCACCAAATATATTGGGTACATATGAGTAACATAAGAAGATTAGGTATATGTGGATAATATATTGAATATTGGCAATAAAAGGCCACAACTTGGTAATAGCTGTAAATGGTTTGCACCAATTGCATGGGTCATTATCCCTTCATTGACCAACCCTGTGTTGGCCAATGGACTGCTGTCGATTGCCACCAAAAACCAACACATGGAGAGAAGAGTCCTGGCCAAGCTCCACCCGCTTGATGCTCACCCCTCCCCTGTGAAACAAGGTTATAAAAGGTGGAGGGTAGCATGAACCTGATCTTAAACTTGAACTAGATGGATATGCCCTACTGCTTACCCTGGATCAGTGCCAATGCTATCCACCACAAAAGGTGGTCCCCCAATAGGACACACCATCTGCCAACCACTTAACAGCCGTCACCAAATTGCCAAGGTCTGACCCTCAGGCAGACTGCATTGATATGGCCAACTCTGGCCGGATGTATGCCGCAAAGGCCCCAGAGTGCCACTTGCCCAGCTTTTTGATGGTCTCTGTTGGCAAGCCCCATTGTGCCGCCATTGTCACCACCCCATCCAGAAGGAGTTGCTCCCAAAGTCCTCGGCCGGCAATCCCATCTGCCACAATACAGCTTTCAACACACTGACAAACTGGAACATGGTCAGTGAAGGCCCATCCCTGTGTGTGACTTTGCACCTTCCACATGGCCCGCAGGGCAGGCTGGGAAGGAGAAGGAGGGCATGGTGGCCCCCAGGCTGACCGCCACATAGCTGTGGGTGCTTCCAAACATGTATGGGTCTCTGGGCGGGCCACAAACAGCCCACCAGACAAGCGCAGTAGTGCCCCAAATGTTTAAGGCACCAGCAAGATTTCAGTCATTGCATTTCAAGTACAAATTATCTTGTCCACATTCTGACTAGGAAGATGTAATTTTAAAAGAAATTAACAGACTTATTTGATTCTAAATATCAATTCTGCAAAACTGTCCTACTCTGTCCTTTAAACAACAGGTAGCAGATGGTTCTTTCCTTTTACTTTATTTTATTAGGAAGTCTAGAATCATAGAATTGTAGATTTGGAAGACACTACAATGACCATCTAGTCCATCCCCTGCCCTGCAGGAATACAAATCAAAGCACCCAACAGATGGTCATCCAGCCTCTGTTTAAAAGCCTCCAAAGAATGAGACTCCACCACACTCCAAGGCAGCATATTCCACTGCTCTGAATGCCCTTTAACCAGTGGAAGAAACTTGAGTTTGTTGTTGATTACTGTCATCAAATTGACTTTGACTTATGGCAACCCCATGAATGAGAGACCTCTGAAACAGCCTATCATCAACAATCCTGCTCAGACTCAGGGCTGTGACTTCTTTCATTGAGTTTATCTAGAATGCAGTCTTCCTCTTTTCTTTCCTTTTCCCTTCTGCCTTACCAAACATTATTGTCTTTTTTAGTGAGTCATGTCTTCTCATGATATAGAATCATAGAATCATAGAGTAGGAAGAGACTACAAGGGTCATCCAGTCCAACCCCCTGCCATGCAGGAAATACAGAATTAAATCATTCCTGACAGATGGCCATTCAGCCTCTGTTTAAAAACCTCCAAAGAAGGAGACTCTACCACACTACGAGGCAGTGTATTCCACTTCTGAGCAGCTCTTACTCTCAGGAAGTTCTTCTTAAGGTTTAGGTGGAATCTCTTTTCCTGTAGTTTGAGCCCATTGTTTCATGTCCTAGTCTCTGGAGCAACAGAAGACAAGCTTTCCACATCCTCAGCATGACATCCCTTCAAATATTTAAACATGGCTATCATGTCCCCTCTCAACCTTCTCTTCTCCAGTCTAAACATACCCAGCTCCCTAAGCCCTCATGGGGCATGGTTTCCAGACCTTTTTACCATTTTGGTTGCCCTCTTCTCGATATGTTCCACCTTGTCAATATCCTTCTTGAATTGTGATGCCCAGAACCACCTCGTCTGACCAAAGTAGAATAGAATGGCACTATTACTTCCCTTGCTCTAGACACTATACTCCTATTGATACATCCTAGAATCACATTTGCTTTTTTAGCTGCCACATCACAGTGCTGACTCATGTTCTACTTGTGGTCCACTAGGGACTTTATCAGACCACCCCCTAAACCCATTCTTTTGCCAGCATGACTTTGCTGTTTTTATGCCAGCAAAAGAACTCTCCATGCCACACTTACCTCCTATTCTGGCAAAAACCTTCCCATCGATGAACAAGGAGTAAACGGAACTCCATTCACTTTCCCATTTGAACTCCTGTTGATTCTCACAAGAATATATAGTGTGGGAAATTCAAAAAATAAGACCATAAAAGTTACAAAAAGTACCTAAACACACTAAAAAAGTCTCAAGGAAACCAGGGAGGGTCATAAAAAGTGCATCACCTACCTGGATGTTGTGATCTCACCCAGAAGTGTTCTCGCCAGACTGGCCATTGAGGATGCATTCACGTGAGTACAATGGTGTGAAGTTTCAAATGCTGGCAATGCCGGCACAAAAGCACTACTCAAGTGAATTGATGGCTCAAGCCATCAATAAAAAAAGTACATTTTAACAGGAAATTATTGTGAAAGGGTGACATCATATGGTACGTGTGCCCCAGTCATTAGGCATCCTTATGACACCTTATTTAACTTGTCTGGTAATGTCCTAAGACTCCTAGATCCCTTTTGCATGCACTGCTATCATGCCAGGTGTCACCCATCCTATATCTGTGCATTTCATTGTTACTACTAGAACTGTCTAGAGATGTAAAGCACTGCCAGAGCTTGAAAAAGACAGTAGCCATGCTCATTGTTGGATTTGGACTTATAGTCCAAGAAGTAATCCCCTCCCCAAACCTCTGCTTTGGAATATCTGAAACATAATAAAAAGAGTACAAAATACTTTCCAGCTGAGAATTAAAAAAAAAAAATCTCTTATATTATTGGAATGGAGTATATGTCTTGCATTGGGCTTGTACCTCTTCATCTCTTGTATTTAAAGTTAATTAGTACCGTTGTCATTGTTGTTGTGCCTTCAAATCATTTCTGACTTATGGTGCCTCTAAGGCAAATCTATCATGAGGTTTCCTCAGTACGATTTATTTAGAGAGAGTTTGCCATTGCTTTTCAGAGGTGAGAGAGTTACTAAGGTCACCCAATGGGTTTCCATGGCTGAGTGGGGATTTAAACTCGAGTCACCAGAGTCATAGGAGATTTTCAGAAACCTCTTTCAGCCTCTTGCCGTGCAAGCAGCCTCTGGTGCAGTAACGAGGCTGCCGTGCGGCAAGGGGTCCATTTCGGACGATGCCGTTTCTCTCTTGGCATCGTCCATGACTGTTGCGGCTAGCATTGGAGGCAGCCGTGCTGTTTTTCACTCACGGAAGTTGTCAGTGAGTAAAAAACAGTGTGGCCGTCTCCAATGCTAGCCACAACAGTCACAGACAATGCTGAGAGAGAAATGGTGTCATCCAAAATGGACCCCTTGCCACGCGGCAGCCTCGTTACTACACCGGAGGCTGATTGTGCGGCAAGAGGCTGAAAGAGGCATCTGAAAATCTCCCTTGTCCAATGCTCAAACCACTAGACCACACTGGCTCCCCAATCAGTACTTTTCCATGCCCAACTAGTCTCTCCTTCCTCTTCCCTTCATTCCTATGAATTACCAATGACAACTGAAGGAGAAAAGTGACAGCAGGGATGAATCATTGCCTTATAAATATAGGACATGGGATATGTTAATTTAATAGTAACTAGTTTAATAGTTAACCATCTAGTTTTCTGTGTTAATATTGTGTTATATCTAAGAAGAATTGTAGCCTAAGCTTGCAGACTGTGCGATATGTTGTACTTATTAGCTGGTTGATTTAAAAAAAAAAAAAAACACGATTCAGAAATACTGTGAGATGTATTGGTTAAAAAACAACAACACCTTACTCTTAGCCTCTTTGGATTGCTTTTATTTTTACTGCCAATGCCATAAGGTGACAAGCATAGTTTAAGGGTGCACTGATCATAAACCTGCTTCTGGAACAACATTGTCAGCTACCTTGACAGACCTTCTAGGTCACAAATTCCATTAAGTGGAAAGGATTTGGGAGCTGGGTTTCTTTTTTGGGGTGTGTGTGTGTGTGACTATAGCTGCAGAAACAAAGACAGCCTTGAGCATCTTCAAATGTTTTCTAGTACAAAATCAAAGAAATATGTATTGTCTGCTGCTTCCTCCCTTGGCAACTTTGCTGATCTAGGACTCCAAAGTGCCGTTCATTCTTCACAACTGATAGAAAAATACTCCTTGTTAGTCTTATGGCTATTTTTTTTCCTCAGCAAGATCTACATCTAGATATTGCAAACAGAGAAACATACAGGGGGCAAAACTGTATAGTATAAAACAGAAATGTTGTCTAGTCACCTAAGAGACAGATAGTAAGTCACAACCTGTCTTGTTTATATATGTAACTTTAAAAATAGAAAAGTTTGTATGTATGCTACAAATTTCCAGTCTCTGAAAAGGCACAACATGCAATCTTTGGATATAGAATTTAACTTCCCCAAAATTGTAAATTTCCTGTAGAAGAAAAAAAATAAGTTAATAGCTTTGACGCTTTCTGATATGTTGGAGTATGTATAATCAATGACCTGTGCAAAATCTGAAGCAAGAGGTGATCAATAAGATTTCCAGTGGTCCCTGTAGGTAGAATAGAAAAAGAATAGAAAAAAAAATTATAAACTCTGTGTATCTTTTCAAGTAAATCTGCTTCTTTTGTATAGTCCAAACTGATAGCTGGATTTATTTTCTTGTTGCATAATTTGGGTTACTTTAAATTTAGAACATTTTTTTTCTTTCTTCGGCAAATAAATTAGAAAATGTGCAGGCCATATTCTTTTCAAATAGCAACAAGTTATTCATGCTTCTACACCAAATTGTATGCTTACAACATGATCTATGTTTATTTTCTGTGTATAAATGTATGTTCTTGTTGTGTGTCTTTGTTTCCAACTTACGTTGACTTTAAGGCAAACCTATCATGTTTTTTTGGGGGGGGTTTGGCAAGATTTGTCAGAGGGGTTTGTCATTTCCTTCCTATGCGTTTGAGAGAGCATGACTTACCCAAGTTCACCCAGGAGGTTTCCAGGGCTTAGTAATCATAGTCTCCAAGAGTCCTAGACTTGAGCCACTATATCATTTTTTTTAATTGAAAGAGAGAGAGAGAGAGAAGAGCACACTTAAATTTGTTATCAGTGATATTATTCAGTATCAGTTTGAGGGGGTTTTCCCCTCCATTGGTTAGCAAATAAATAAAACAAGTTATTACACAAATATCTGAACACCCAGCCTTCTTTGATAAACAACCATGGAAACAACAAGACCGAACACAGAGAGCTGGGTTAAACAAGGGCCACTTTATTTTGGCCTATATCCTACTTAAGTAATTTGAACTTAAGAGGTGCAAGAAAAGGAGGTGGGAGCAACCTGATGCAGGCCAAACTGAGGCTGGGTGTCTACCCTAGTTTAACTTGTTAGCCTTCCCTTGGGTGAAACACCTGAGCCCTGAGGGCAATCCAATATCTCGGTTGCTCTGCAGCCAGCCACTTCCTGGAAGGTAAACTCAGGGCTTCCACCCGAGTTCCCGGACCTTAAGAGTGAGAGTCCAGGTATGACTCAAGGGTAGGCTTCTTTCCAATCCTCTAGGACCCTGGACCTGCGGAGGCCATTCCAGAGCCATACCACTCACCAAAAAGAGCACACCAAGCTCTTAAATTCTGCCCCTACTACCTGCCAAATGACAACCTAATTACAGGCACTACCCTAGCTCATTGTCCAAATCCCCCAGATACAGTATGGGATAGGCAACCTTTTCCTCCCTGTGAAAAAGGGGGCGAAAATTCCTACCTGGCCCTGAAGTGACCAATAAAATTCACACTGCACTGAGGGTGAGAGGGTGGGCCGCTTGAGCCAAGGAAAGAGAGAGGAACATGAAGGGATGTCCTGGCTTTAAATAGCCCTCAATTACTCACCCATCACATGCCACATTTTGGCATGCTGCTTCATGGGGGCTCACTGCTTGCTGGCGGGCCTTTTTGTGCCCTGGCCACCCCCCTGGCATTCCTCCGCCCCCCTTTTTCAGGTGCAGGGGGAAAGGGGACCACATGGGTCACCCTGGCAGCCGCCATGCTTCCTGTCTTCTTTCTGGCCTGCTTTGTGGCCGCAGGGGCAGGGAGGAGGGGCTGGCCAATTGGGGTGGGACTGCCAGGCCCTGATTGGCTGTGGCCACCAGGGGAGGGCAGGTCATCCGGCCGGTATCTGGCACAGCTGGATGACATCACCATATGAGCGACGGAGCTGATATAAGGCAGCTCCGTCACATCACTACCCTCTTTTGGCTCTAAGGAGCTGAAGACCCGCCCACCCACCCTTAGGGTAGAGCACATTCATGTCGCAACTTGCGGGGCAGCAGATGTCAGGGGTCGTGATAGGCCACGAGGTCAAGGGGTCTCCGTCAAGTGCAAGTTCAAGCACTAGCTCAAGTTCAAGTTCAAGGGAGACCCCACCTCTAGTTGTTAACCAGCTTTTGTTTACAGAGGAGGAGAGAATGTCGAGCAGACAGCTTGGTCAGAATCTCTCTCCTCCATGGGGAGTTGGGATTGACCGACCTGTTGTCTTGACCCACATGGGTGGGATCAAGGAATAATCATGACCCATGCATTGCCACCAAACATTTAGCTTTTAAGTTGTGGCCATTTATTGCCAAAGAACATGTATTTACTAACCTGTACTTAACCATGATTTCTGAAGATGTAATCAATATAATTGTTACCAAATATACTGTGTGTGAGTTTTATTCAGGAGGGCGAGGGGGCTGTATGGTCTGGGTCCGCAAACACACTGGTCTCACTTCCAAGGAGGCCATAAAAAGTGTACCCTCCCAGCAACATCTTCACCATACTGTTCCAGGTACACAGTATTTCCAGTAACTTCATGGGATCATTGTACATGTTCTGTCAGATATTCTGGGATAGATCTATGAACACTTTCTTTTTTATGGGATCCACTCATTGTTTGGAGAGAACAAATAAATTGTGCCCTCACAAAGTTATTGCTTTCTAGGAAGATGAGATTGCAAAGGCTTATATCACTCCTGGTTCATACTTGCTTTCATTTCATACATGAGTCAAAAGTCTGAAAAACAACAAGATGAGGCTCTTCTGGGCTCTATATGTTATATTGTCCAAGTACTGACATCCAGATTAAAAGGAAGTTGTGTATGAATATTTGAAATTGATCAAGAAGTATTTTCACACTAATCTCATGTGAACAGAACAGATTTGACAGAATGAAACTAGGTTTCACAATACTCAGTCTTGTTCATACATTATCTGTTCTTTGACCAATCATTGAGGCACAACTCCTCTGAAGTAAAAAAAAAAAAAAAAAAGGTAGTGATCGTTTTCACTTGTAGCTTTATTCTCTATCATGGAAAATATGAGGGTACATTTAATTGCTATATCCCTCCTGCTCATTGATTTTGGCTGTCGTGACTTGACAAGATATTTTGGTGAAAAAAATTCAAGCCTGTAAGATTCCTCACCTCCTGGTAAGAGTAAAAAAAGGAGTGCTATTTTTTTCCTCATCAAGGTTACAGTAATTTGCACAGACTATCTCTGCACAAAACTAGCTTCTTCCCTTTCCCCTTGAGAAGCAAAGCTCTGCATGATTGCTTTAAAAGATGCAAATAAACCCATCCACATTGGTTTAACCCTTAAAAATTCATGCAGAAAAACAATTGCTATAAATCTGTTTTGTAAAATTGAACCCCTTTGCATCACATTGTACTTGTTCTCTTACCAAGAACACCAATTGTTGTTATGGACAGAGTCAGAGAAATAATGAGACCACACAGAGGTATGGGGTAAATAAAATGGTCTTTATTTGTTAACCCTACCTATTTATTTCCCATTAAATCTTCAGCAAGGGGAGGCAACCTAGTGTGGGAGCAGCTGGGGTGGATCGTCCCTCCTGGACTTATGCCCCCAGTTTCACTAGGTGAACACCTGTGCCCTTTTGAGCCACCCCAAGGCCTGGGCTTGCTCTCAGGCCAGCTCGTGCCTGTAAGGTCAACTCAAAAGCCCCTCACCCAATGCGTACGTATTAAGGTGAGAGGAGTATCCTTCAGGCCAACCTCAAGGTAGGTCTCCTTCTGTTCTCCCAGGTCGTATGGCCTAAGGAGACTGTACTGGAGACCATCCCTTCACCAAAATTGGTGCCATAGGTGCCCACCCTAATCTGCGCCTCCCCCTTACCACCAAAGATAAGGGGCAAGCATCTGCTTAGTCCCTTAATTTCCCACTAGTTAATCTAATAAATCCTTCAACCCCTGCTGAAGATTTGTCAGAAAAATTGAATTCCCCATGTCCGAGAGATGGACCCCATCTGCCCTGTAGAACTCAGCCCTCTCTAACATGATATTGGGATGTGGCAAGTAACACCCCCCACCTTTAACCAAGAAGTTATGAACCTGCCTGTTCACTGTCCTCCATGCCTTGTCAGTCAAGCGGGGATTCCCTTCCCCTTGCCACAGCTGTCTGGGCAGTATGGCTGACCACATGATGTTGACCGCAGGCCAATGTGATCTAATCACCATCATATCTTGTGTTGCCTGGATAACTAAGGCCTTACATTTTAGAAGGCCCAAATCATTCCCTCCTAGATGGAGAATGAGAATGTCTGGTGGAGGCCCCCGTCGCTCCCCAAACAACACAGACATGAGGCCTTGCCAATGAAGGCCCCTCTGCCCCAACCATTCAACAGTCACCCTGTCCCCCAGGCTGTGGTGAGATCCAAAATGACTGAGCCGGGCTTGCCGGGCCACCCAATAAACCATACTGTGGCTGCAAATCAGCACCCGGCATCTCA
This sequence comes from Gambelia wislizenii, assembly GCA_030847615.1. Classification (NCBI taxonomy): domain Eukaryota; kingdom Metazoa; phylum Chordata; class Lepidosauria; order Squamata; family Crotaphytidae; genus Gambelia; species Gambelia wislizenii. The sequence continues at coordinate 186,991,806 of JAUMIR010000003.1, read as the reverse complement.
CCATCAAAGTTCTAGCACTGGAAGACAAAAGCGGAAGATAAAGTTAGTAACTGAGTGGGGGGGATATACCTCCTATAAGAGGAGGATCTCCAGTGCCCGATCTGATGGACTGCTGCAGGTGACATGTCATGGCAGCAGCGGTAGATGCGGCCCCTATGTGGAAGAAATGTGTGCCAAATCAGGCTCCGGGTAGCCCCAGTTGCTTCTATGCTTTTGCTGTTATGGCCCAAAACTGATACCTGGTCAAAGGGGAAAAATCAATATGTACAAATAAAGGGCCTTGCTTGTTCCCACACACCTGCAAGTAATTTTGTAGTGCCAAGACTGGGCAGAGCTCTTCACAATCACAGTGGGACAATTTAATTGTTTTTTCCCTGCCTACTTGGTCAATCTTGGAGAAACGTAGGGTGATTTTGACTTCATGGTCACTTACCTGAACGTCCCTCAATTCCAAGGCTCTCCCAGAGGTGTCGGATGTTGATGCCCTGACAAGCTCATTCCCTCTCAGGGCACCAAAAAATGCCGTAAGAGCTGCCACATGGGAAAGCAGCACTTCATATGTTGAAGTAAAAAGCCCTGCCCAGGACTTATGTAAGCCCTTCAAAATTCCAGGGTAAATGGGGGACCTTTGAGTCTACCTTCCTACCTTTCTCCCTGGCCCATCCCTCCAGGACTTTCCAAATATGGAAATCCCCTGTATTGTCAACAGCACCTTGGGCTTCAAGCCAAAATGCCAATGTTGAAAGCCTGCTCCAAATTGTTTGTGGGGTGAGACCCCTCCTATATAGAGAAACACAATATTGCATGAGCTGTGTCACAGGAACCTTTACCCCTTGGCTCATACCTTCCTTCTCCCTAAATTGACACAATTCCTGCACTGCCCGGGCATGGCCTTTCCTGGTACTGGGTGCAACTGACATAGCTATGGCCCTCCAAATTTTGGACTCCCAAATTACCATAGGCTTGCCAGCATCCTGTCACCCTTGGGTGATGTATCGGGAGCCAACTCTCCGAAGCACTCCACCTGCATGCGGGAAAGAACATCAGCTATCTCATTTTGTATGCCTGTGACATGCTGTGCAACAAACAAATTGTGCCTCAGGCATTGTAAACTAAAAGCTCTGACAAGCCCCATAACCCTCGAAGGTTGGGCACAGGGGGTTGGGTAAAGGGGCCAATTAATCTTCCCTCTGCTACCTCACTATGGATTTTTTTCCCTGACTATAGCCTCATTGCCCTTAACCAATAACAAATTACTCACCCGAAAGGGGTGTCTTACCCCTTCGAAAGGAATATGGAAACCCAAATTAAAACCTTGTGATAAATACGCAACTGTCTGTCCGTTGGGGTATATCTGCAGCCATTTGTCTAATACCTCCAATTTAATTGGGCTGGGGCCCTTTTTGAGGCTGACTGGAAGTGCCACTTCCTCTAACCGCACCCTATTCTCCTCTGCCCACCCTAAACTACCCCTTCCCTCTTGGGCAGCTTTGAAATGAATGGGAAGCCCTGCAGATAGAGCACTCATGGCTAAATCTGCAGGGCTTCCATGAACAGATCCCGTGTGAGCTGAACTCCCAACACAGCAACTTCTGTCCTTCATTGGGCCCAGTAGGGGCCTTCAATGGACTGGTGGCAGATGTCCTAATCAAATGACCACTGTGTGTTTGCTCCCCCTGGATTGGTCATGCTGGTGTCATCAATTGCATCCATAACTGTGGATGTGGTTGCATCATATCCCGACGTAAAGCAGGGTGTATTGCTGCACACATATGAAAGGCTTCATCGTATAGAAGTCATGCAGGGCCAGCGAACTCCCCATATGCCCTGTGAATGATGTCTATATATTGAAACAGGGCTGCAGTACGTTGGGGATAAGCTTTGGCAATAATACCTGCCATAATAAAAAAAAATCTGACAACCAGTTCAACCAATTCCTGTCCACCTTGCTTTTTTATTTTTTATTTCTCTTTTTCATCAAGTTCTTCTTTATCTTTCTTCTCCAAATCTCTAAATAAGAGGGAGAAGACATCTACATATTCCCTTTTTAAAATTTTGTCCCTAGTCAGCTGTAGTAAATGATCCCCAAGGGGGAGGGACATCGCTCCAAAGGGGATAGCAGAGTATGCTATGGAGTCATACCCTGGGGCTGTGAAGGCCCTGGCAGGGATAGCTCACTTGATGAGGGTCCTGCTGGCCCTCCCAAAGTATATGGGCCCCAAGGTGAACACTGAGGTGGTGTCCAACTAAGGGGCTATTGCACCATAGGCCAGTTACTATGTGCCACCAGAGCCCCTATCCCATGTGGTGTATTGCTGGGTGTAACAGGGGATCATATACCCCATGACCATGTAAGCTCAGTGGAATGAGTCATTGGGTCAGAAGGAGACTCACTGGACAGATTGGGAACCATCTCTGGTGCAGGCTCTTCATCTGGCTTGGGTGGCAGTTCAGCATCATCGTCAGGCTGCTTGGATCCAGAGGCATCGCCACCATGGATTATCCTTTCCTGGGCATCTAAACAGGCAAGCATTAGATTAGCAAATTTGTCCTTCACTGTGGGGTGTTTGGGCTTAGGCAGAGCACCTGCTCCTTCCACACCTTGCAACCTTCCTAGCTGCTGGATCATATCCAGGATCTCTTGCCATGGTGTATCCTCCTCCTGGTCACTTGAAGAGGGAGGACAAGTGGGAAGAGCCCGCTGTTTAGGGGCAGGCACTTTCCCCTTTCCCCCACCTTTGCCCTTTTGTGGAGCCATGCTACCTAATGAATGATAATGTATAAGCCGATATGTACATACCTAGGACACCAATCAGATGTGCTCCTCCCCCTTAAACAACACTCAGTCCTATCACCCAATTGAAAGGCAGGCAGTATTTGCAATAATTTCAGACTATATTATTGTATTTGTAATGAATTCAAACAATATTATTGGAGTGAATTAACTGGTGTTGTAATTATTACTATTATTATCAGTAATAATAATAATAATAATAATAATATGGCTACAGTGGGCCTAAATCCCTACAGGGACCTACAAAGGCTCACCCAAGGCCTCAGGTGATCAGCCAACAAAATATGATTTCCTGTAATAATATATTATTATTATTATTATTATTATTATTACTATATTTTTATTATTACTATATTTTTATTATTAGCTACTTGGGCCTACCAGGCCTCACCCAGGGCCTACCAGGCCTCCCTGTTTCAGCCTACTGGCCTGCTCCTGTTTGCCCGCCCCCAAAGGCCCAATAGCAGTGGCCGCAAGTGTCAAAACCCAGCCACCAACCCCTCTGACCCTGGTCCTCTCGGGCTCCATGGGCCGATGACCCACTTGGCTTGGCACTCCAGGCCTACCAGGCTCGATCCCAGTCAAGCCCTAAATTGTGCCCTATAGGGCCAGTGTAATGGCCACGGGGCCACAGCCCAACTTTTAATTCCCTAAGGCGTGCACTATTGGGATCACCAAAATAAGCACTGCCACCAAGCTGTGCTGCTGCAGTCGCCCCCAATCGCCACCCGGGTGGGACTCCCCCCTGCTCGATGCTCCACAGGAATCCACTCCTGATGCTGTGTGCTCAGCAGATGAGCCGCACAGCAAGCACTGCAGTGCTGAAACCCCCGGAAGGGTCACCCCTGTCCCACGGTTCCTGAGGAACCACTCTCCTCATTCCTCTCCTGCTCAGGGCCCGAGCTATGTGGGACTACCCACCACCACCCAGGAGACCCCAAACTCGTGGGCCGATCATGCACCGTTCCGCCTCCTCCTGGCATCTCAATCACCCACTCTGCTCTCCGATGACACTCCCTGCTCCCAGTGCTCGCTCCACTCGCCAACAGTCTTGCTCCATGACAGGTGCTCGCTGCAGAGTTCAACAAAGGAGAAAGAGGCCGAGGCGAGGGGCAGCAGGCTTTTTTATCTGTTCTGGCCCTACCCCTTGCCTTGCATCGCCGGTGCTTGCTGGTGATGCTACAATGTGGTCTCTGCCTCCTCCCTGCCCATAAATGGGCTTCCCCACAGGCGGCAGGGCCAGCCTACTGGGGAATCGCGTTATCAGCAGCACCACATACAATATACATGTATATACAATATACAACTAAACATAATTAAATATTAGCAATACTAATACAGTTTAAAACATGCAATTTAACATGTTTAAAAAGCAGTTTAAAAACAGTGCAATTCAAACAGTCCAGAACATTCTTAAAATAGCTTTCTTTAAAAGCCTTCAGTTTTCAAAAGCCAATTGAAATAAAAAGCCAACTTCCCCCCATATTTCCTGTTATCTAAACGGCAAAAATACTCCTCATGGAATGCAAGGAGAAGATAACCTGTCCTAATGGCAATCTGTGTTATTTTACCATATTGTGAAGAAGAGGTACCAAAAATAGTAAAATTTTGCAGGAGAAGCCTTTGTGGCTTTTCCTGGAGTTTTTAAAAAATAGAGAGGGGAATGTGCATTCCCACTCATTGGGACAAGCAATTCAATACAAATTGCTTTCCAATATGAAAGGAAGCACAAACCTGATTGGATGAATGAGCATGGGGGGTGGGCTTGCTAACAAGGCAAGTGCCCACTGCTGCCATGTTGGATTTTTGCCTTAGTGAGTAATCAGTAAGGTGATAAAATGGGGTTTTGTTTTATCTCTTCCCCCCTCTTTTTTGTGAAGGTGAAATATTTTTAATTCAACCACAGCAGATCTAAAAACACAAGTAATTCACTCTCGACCACCATTTTGACTAGAGGGCAAGGGGCTGTAAAACCATTAAGACAAATCAAACTGCTCCAACTTGCTATTAATGTGGAACAATCCATTTCTTTTGGCCTGGTATAGACAGTCCCATAGAGAAGGGAGAGAAATTCCTCCCTGCATGGTCCTCATCCTTTCATGTGAGGGTGAGGCAAGCAAGGATTTATGCCTGTACAATAGATCCTTCTTCTTGGTTTTGTGTAAACCTCTGTATGACACCTATTTTCATGTTGTGCCTCATTGTCCCCTTCTTTTGGTAACTCCTGCCTCATCTATGTATTTTTACCCAGACATTTTCCCTTCTTCCTCATACATTTTCCAATCCAGTCTCCCTCCTTACCAGTATTCCTGTTTTCCCCAAACCTCCATATGTTGTTTTCAGTTCTTTCTCTCTGTATGATGTTATCAATCACTGTGTCCTTCAATTTCCCAGTCCTTTGGCCACCTTTATGAGATACTATTGAGTTCTCTTGTGCATCCATCCCCAGTGGGAATGAGTGGTTTGAGTGTTGTGTCCGTTCTAGAAGCTGCACAATATGCCCTTTTCAAGCTATGAGCAACAGGAATGGGAAATCGGTTCAGACGGTATAGGTTGATCAAAATGGCTGGGTAGAGTGGGAGGGACACACAGTTGGTGAGTCAATGGTGAGCATCCTAGGGCACCTTTATGCAGAGTAAGGGTCTCTCAAACTGGTCCCTTACAGCTCCGTGGTTCTAAGGGTGAGGTGGTATTAACTGGGAGGCTTATCCAGGTCATTTATTTTTTATTTTTATTTAATTTATTTAATTTATCTCCTGCACATGGTTGTTTTGCACAGAAAACCACATTTTCTGCACAGGACGTAATATTTCAATGCAGAAATTTCCAATACAGAAAATGTTGTTTTCTGTCCAAAACAACTACATGAAAATTTTGTGCTGAATAAGTCCTGAACTGTGAAGATTCTCATCAACCTAAGATTCTTCTCACCAGGATTTCTCAACATTTGAAAAAAAAAAAGTTTTTCAACTATTTTAGGAACATTTTTAAGTATTCTTTCCATCCCTACTGCAGAATAGAAGCCAGGAAATACACTATCTACAAACCAAAGTATTACAGGATCATCCAGTTAATATGGCTTAACAGATATGGCCCAGACCTGAATCTTCACTTTTTTTCTCTCCTAGTGCATCTACAACTTCCTTTCACCTGAGATATTTTGTATATGAGTGTTGTACATTTACAATCAGCTTTGGTCCTCCTTCTTAGCAACCCTTCTTCTGTGCTCCCAGCCCTTTGGGTTTTCTTAGCTTTGACTCCTTTTTGCTTTTTTTGCTTCCCACCAAAGTATTCTTGGCCTGGGTTAGGTCCAACTTCTTTAGATCCATTCAGTTGAATGATGAGTCAACACATAGATATGAACTGCTGGTTTAATTGGTCCACTCTAATTGTGACTACTGATAGATTTTAAGTCTTGAGATTCTTTTGTAACCAAACAAAAGTTTGGTGTCAGATCATGAAGCTGAATGTTCCCAGACTTGATCACATGCTGAAGGCCTCCTTCCCAGCTTCAGAGAGTGTGATGTGTGAAAACATTGAAGACACCTGCCAATTCCAGCTGGCAAGTGTGGACTTCTAGCCATTTCATCAAAGTGAACGGATGGAGGAGTTTGGGGCCAGCTTTGGGGATAGATTACTCTGGCTGGAAGGGAATGTATTCTGGCCAGTGTAGACAAGTCCTCATTTTAGTAATCTTGGCTTTTAGGGAGAGTTTTGGAAATTTGCTCTAGGACGCATTGATTTGTCTTTGTAGCAATCCACAGTATTCACAGAACTCTTCTCGAGCATCACATTTCAAATGAATTTATTTCCTTCTTAGCTGTCTGAGGGCTCACACTAAGACTCTAAACGATCTAGTCCGTGAGCTGCTCTTTGCTGATGATGCTGCCCTTGTTGCCCACACAGAAGCAGCTCTGCAGCGCCCAACATCCTGCTTCGCAACAGATGCAGAGCTGTTTGTGCTGGAAGTCAACCTGAAGAAAACGGAAGTTCTTTACCAGCCTGCACAACAGGACGAACACCACCATCCCCATATTGCCATTGGCAAATCTGTGTTCAAGTCCGTTCAGCAGTTCACCTACCTGGGAAGCATCATCTCCTCAGATGCCAAGATTGACAAAGAAATCGATCACAGATTAGCAAAGGCATATAGCGCATTTGGAAGACTTCACAAAAGAGTCTGGAATAATAAACACCTGAGGCGAAGCAGAAAAATCAGTGTGTATAGAGCCAGTGTACTGTCTATTCTCCTTTAATGATCTGAAACATGGGTCACCTATCACCTCCACCTACGACTCCTCGAACGCTTTCATCAGCGCTGTCTATGCACAATCCTAAATATACACTGGACTGACTATGTGACGAATGTTGCTGTCCTTGAGCAAGCAGGGATCACCAGCATTGAGGCCATGATATTGAGAACACAGCTGCACTGGGCAGGGCACGTTTCTAGGATGGAGGACCATCGCCTCCCAAAAATAGTACTCTACGGTGAACTCGCCACGGGTCAGCGTAAGAGGGGCGCTCCAAAAAAGCGATAAAAGGACTCCCTGAAACAACATCTCAGGCTCGGCCAAATTGGTCACCAACAATGATCTGCCCTGGCCTCACATTGGGAGGCATGGAGATGCATGATCCACAATTCTGCAGCATTCTTATTAGAGAACTCATGCCGAACAAGTTTTGAAGAGAAACGACAACACAGAAAGAATCACAACCCAGAAACATCACCCAAGGAGACCTTCTGCTGTGCTTTCTGCAACCGGACTTGTTTATCTCAGATTGGCCTTTTTAGTCATCAGCATGCTTGCAGAAAGTGCGGGACGAGTCCTTCCTGAATCTTTATTTGTCAAGAAAAGCCAGAGATTTCCTTATCAACTTTCTTCACTGCCCAGCTTTCACAACCTTACACAGAATTGGAAATATGGACAATCTTAACTCTAGTAGTCAATGGTATATGTTGACACTTCATGATCTTGTCTACTTCCTTCATAGCTGCCCTTCCAAGGCCTAGTCTTTTTCTGATTTCCTGACTGCAATCGCCATTCTGATTACTGACTGAGCCAAGGGATGGAAAATCTTGAACTATTTCAATGTCTTCATCATATACTTTAAAGTTATGTCAATTATCTGTGGTCATTATTTTTGTTTTTTCATGTTCAACTCTAAACCTGCCTTTGAACTTTTGTCCTTGACTTTCTTCAGCAGTCTTTCTTATTTCTTCTAGGACTATGGTGTTATCTTCATATCTTAAATTGTTGATGTTCCTTCCTGCAATTTTCATGCCTCCTTCCTTAGAGTTTAATACTGTTTTGCTTATGATAGGTTCAGCATAAAAGTTAAACAGATAGGGTGATAAAATGCAGCTTTGACTGACTCCCCTTGCCAATTGGAAACCATTCTGTTTTTATGAATTTTGGCCTAACAGTAGCCTCTTGTCCTGAGTACAGGATAATCAAATGCTGTGGCACACAAAATTTATATGACATTTTTTTTGCCTGTTTTTTAAAAGACATTTCCAGATTAGTTATTAAAGGAAAGTGAAGCAAATCCAAGGAGCCAGAGTTTATGGCTTTATCTATAGTTATCTTCTTCTGATCCTTTCATTTGTATGAAACTGAAATTCAGTCTGTGCTCAGTACTCTTTTTTTTCCAGTTTGGCATGTCAGGTAAAACACAGCAGGGGGTGAAATGAATTCATCTTCCTGTCTTCAAGTAAACTAAAAGCAATTTCCATCTTCCCATGTGGTCACTTGTGGTTCTTGTCATGTTCAAGCTAATGATATCAGGCCCCCTCAGGTTACTTAAGTATTCATGAAGTAATTAAAATCTCATTAACATATAAATAAAAGAAAACTGAAAACAAGTTTGGCAGGCACCTAACATCTGTTCTAATGTTTTTAAGCATTAAAATATACCATGTAGGTAAGGTAAAGTGTATTTTGTTCAGAGAAGTATTTTGCATGGATTATTTATAGAAACTGTAATTAAATGGATTTGGCATATTAAGGGAAATTAACTGAACAACACAAGTTATCTACATTGTATGTTTCCATTGTCTAAATAAGAAATTTTAAGAAGGAACAGGAGAATTAACACTAATTTTTGTTTGCTTTGAGATTTAGATAAAACATTATGGAAATAACTGGGAAAAAAATCTACTTAAAATAATAAAGGGAGGATACATTTTAAAAAGAAAGAAAACAAAGAACTAATTTAGAGAAGGTATACCTGTATACCTTTACACTGAAACACCATATTATTTTACTTATATATCAGTAGTACTAGTTATGTTTAAAAGTTGACTTAACTATCAAGATCCAAAATATTGATGATTAACCTTTTCCCATCTGTCACTTTGGCTGAGTATTTGTTTGAGTGCTGGACTGGGAACCCAGAACACCAGGTTCCAAATCTCTGCTTGATCATGGAAACCCCCTGGGTGATCTTGACAAGTCATATTCTCCCAGGGCTTGGTAACACGATGGGGGGAAAAACCCGTGAAGAATTCACCAAGATTCCTAATTGTTTACATGCATTGCGTCACAAAATTGCCTCTTTCAGAAGGAGGGGGGCACAAAAACCCATTAGTAATGCAAGAAAAGATTTCAGGACTTTCCCTGACTTTTTTAAAAAGTAGCACATTTTTGATAGTCTGAACAACCATTACACTAAGTGCTGTGTGAATTACCAGCAATCTTTCCAATACATTCACAGCAGAGCTTTGCCATGATTTGTTGAACTCACCAGGGAGGGGTTTGGACAAGGAGGGGATGGAGGAAAGATCCATCCACTGTTGTTTCCAGCCATGGAAAAGACTGTGGGTGCTAGCCTTGTGTGTGTATGTCTTTCCTTCCCTCCCTCACTCCTTGGTCTCTTCGTGCTTGGCTGCAGCCAGCTGAAGAATCCCAAACTAGCCTGTGTGTGTGTGTGTTTGGCTGACACTCCATGCTATAGGCATAGAAACTAGGCATTCCTGTGGTAATCAGAGGATGTGCTTGGGAGGCCACGCCCCCCGCCTCAGTCTGTGTGTGAATATCAAAGCGGAAAAAGCTGAAAACTAAACCGATAGACCAATTAGACAATAATTCATGTGAACGATGCAGTCCTGGTGCAGAACAGCGCGATACAGCACAAATTACCACAATGAAAACTGTCATGTAACTGAAGCCCCAGACTCAGAAGAATGCAACAACAAACCCTTCAACAAAACTTGCTGAGAAAACCCCACAAAAGTTTCACCTTAGGGTCACTAATTCAGAAATGACTTGAAACACACTACTATAGCACTTTGGTTATTTAAGATCTGGAAGGCATTTATCAGTTACCTCAACCCAAACACAAGGTGTGTGGGTGGGTGTGGGTGCATATGTGCATGCACACACACACACTTCATTCCACACTGTTGTGATAAGTCCCATACAAACCAAGATCATGGTCTGTGCATGGGAGAAGTCATCCTAAATGAGTGGGTGGCAAAAGTCTGTTTGAATATTTCTTTTTATATTGATAGCTCAGACTCTCTATTTAATTATCTATGAATTATCATATATATATATATATATATATATATATATATATATATATTGTATATATATGCTCGGGGACAGCTGCTCCACCAGAAAGGAGCTTACTTGTGGTATTCTGCAGGGTGTCATCCTGTCCCCGATGCTGTTTAACATCTATATGAAGCCGCTGGGTGAGATTATTCAGAGTTATGGGGCTGGGTGTTATCAGTACACTGATGACACCCAGATCTATTTCTCCTTGTCCCGATCATCGGCCTCGAATTCCGATGGTGTCTCTCCTCTTAATGACTGTCTTAAAGCAGTAATGGGCTGGATGAGGAAAAAAAGATTGAGATTAAATCCAGACAAAACGGAGGTGCTCACGGTAGCGGTCCCAAAACCAGGAGCTGGGTTGCAACCTCCAGTCCTGGACGGGGTCATGCTCTCCATTAAGGATTGTGTTCGCAGTCTGGGGGTGCTCCTTGATTCATCGCTTCAGATGACTAGTCAGGTGAATGCGACAGTCAGGAGCACCTGTTATCAGCTTCGGCTGATACGCCAGCTGCACCATTTCCTGGAAGTAAGGGACCTCGAGACTGTGGTGCACATGCTAGTAACCTCTCGTCTAGATTTCTGCAATGCACTCTTCATGGGGCTGCCCTCATTCTTGGTCCAGAAACTTCGATTGGTACAAAATATGGCAGCCAGAGTGGTCTCGGGAACATCTCGGACAGACCATATAACTCCAGTATTAAAATCTCTCCACTGGCTGCCTATCAGTTTCCGGGCCCAGTATAAGGTGTTGGTTATTACCTTTAAAGCCCTAAATGGTTTGGGTCCAACTTATCTTTGGAACCGCCTCCTCCCTGTGCACTCCGGTCTTCTGGGCGGAATTTGCTTCAGCCACAAAAATCTAGTCTGTCTGCAACCTCCCAGAGGGCCTTTTCAGTAATTGCCCCCAAATTGTGGAATGACCTGCCAAACGAGATCCGTCAGATGACAAGCCTGAATAGCTTTTAAAAAGCACTAAAGATGGTCTCTTTTGGCAGGCCTTTCCTAATTAGATGCCGGCCTCAGGGGATCCTGGCCTCTTTTAGTCTGTTGGCTATTTATTGTATTTATTGTTTTTAAATGTGATTTTAGACAGTTGCTTTTAATTTATATTTGTTTAATATTTTTTTAAGGGGGAGGGTGGGGGTGGGTGGTGTTTTGGGATTTTTATCTGTATTGTATTTTAATTTTTGTAAGCCGCCCCGATTGTTTTAACAGAGGGGTGGGGTATAAATAAATAAATATTATTGTTGTTGTTGTTGTTGTTTTATACACATACATTATCAAAATTTGGGATTTAATGTCTAAATCCAGTTGTTGGTCCCATTAAGTCAGATAACTGAACACATATGGAAGTTCAATTGATTCAAAATAGGCCTACTTTTTCTTGGGACTAAATAGTCCATTTTGGCTTAAAGTTACAAATACACATTTGCTAACCTCACACACCTTAGGTATCTTGTGACCTCTAATAGTTTCATGGATGTATGTACTTTAATCCCCTAAACAAAATCCGTTTGAATGTTTCCATTTCATTTCTTTAAAATATGCTGGGTCCTGTTTCCTGTCCTAGAGATATCTTTTTTAGTTTTCATAGCTTCATCTCATTCCCTGAAGTATCACTCCTGATTTTTTATGCAACAGAGCTAGCCAAAGAAAATCTAATAATATTTCATTGCTGGTTTTAGATTGATAGGTTGGCAGAAAGAGAGAGACAGATGAAGGAATCTTCAGAATAAGTTAAATTATTTTTTCAAATGGAGATGGCAAGAGAAGAATGTATTACTTACAAGGAGGATGATTAAAATGCATCTCGATGAATCAGCACTATAGAGACATCCTACTCTGTGGAACACAGTTAAGGTGAAGTTCTTGAACTGAAGCCAGTTTAAGGATAGTTTGGTTACATGCATACGCACTGAAGGATGAAGCAGCAAAATTCTCTTGGACTGTACTGCTTCAGGGTGCACACTGGACCTGAATGAAGAGATTTTGCTGCCAAAGTGAAGTACATGATGGTATTTCTTCCCAAGTCTACCTACAGAGACAAGATAGAATAGCAATTAAAATATTTTTTTTCCCTACACTGATGATGGAGTGACATCTTTCACCTCATTTGAGGGCAGCATGCTAGCTTAGCACTGTTAGGGTGATCATCAGTATCACAACTCTTTTCCCTAACCAAAAAGAAATGTTGAGGGAGCTGCTGCCACTCTAGGTCACCCATCATCTGCCAGGTGAGGTATGTATCTCACTCTGCTAAATACAGGGCTGGCCTTCCTGCAGTTTCAGGTTGTTGTTTTCTTTAATTTGGATACTACATGATGAATTAAAGACCCTGCATAGTAAAAATGATAGCCTTCCTGGGTGAAGGACAAGCAAGTGCCCTTTTGTATGAAGAGATCTGTTTGTGCCTATTTTGTTCTAGAGTACTCAGTCTGAAATGATACAATTGAGAAATATATACCTGGGTTGTGCAGCATGAGATGCTGCAAGAGGGTACTAATTTGACGTCCTCCATGCCGGAGACTAGGAGGCTGTACATGTGGTGTGTGTTGCCAGAACATGTCATGTGACAGGATGAGGATTCAGGCTGTTTTGACCATCCCCTTATATGCCCTATTTGCTTCATTTTTTATGACACACCCTCCTGCCCTCAGTGCAGTGTATGCTTTGTTGGTCGCTTTGGGACCAGGTAGGATTTTTTCCCTCTTTTCCAAGGTTCCCCACCCCATATAATATCTGAGGGACTCAGATGATTGGCTTAGGGTTGTGTCTATAATTAGTTTGCAATTTGGCAAGTAGTTCGGGAGAATTTTAGAATTTGGTGTTCACCTTTGGCACCTTTTAGTGAAGGGTACAGCTCTGGAATGGCTTCCAGAGACCCTGGGATTTGGGTAAGGAGACCACCTTTGAGGCAGACCTGGGGGTTCTGCTCTCCCTTATAAGGTCCTGGGATTGGATGGGAGTGACCTGGATTTACCTGCTAGTAAGTGCCATCCAGAGAGCAAACCAATTTGTGGATTCCCCTCAGGGCTCAGCTGTTTTGCCCAAGAGAAGGGCTGAAGAGGTCATCTATGGTAGACATCTGGCCTCAGCTGGACCTGCATCGGGTTGCTCACCCCCATTGCTTCTTCAGGTTCAATTTACTTAAATATGATATAGGTCAAATAAAGTGGCTCTTAACCCAATTTTTCATGCCTGGGAGATTTTCACACCGGGGCTAAAAGGCCTGGTTCTGTCCTGCCACCTCCTCTCTCATTCCTGCAATGGAATGGAGGTAAATGTTCGCACACTTACCTCCATTCTGCTGCAGGAATGGGTGTCCTCCCTCCTTGCCTGGCTAGCCGTAAATGCAGCCTTCGTAAGGCTGCTTTTATGACTGGCTGAGGGAAATCCCGTTCATTCTCACGAGAGAACGAGTGGGAGGGAAATTCAAATTACCCCCCCCAGCTGTCAAATAAAAGAATAAAAATAAAAATATAATAAATACAAGTAACCTGGGGAGGGGGTGGGAAGGGTGGCACTTACCTAGATGTCCCTATCTTTGTAGGAAGTGCTCACCACGGAACTCCTCCCCTGTCCCTGTCATTCCAGAACAGGGACGGGATCCAATTCGCACACCTGTGTTTCGTTACAGAAACGGAACCGGGTGCTTAATAACGACTTCTCCCCATGAATACTATATCAAGGGGAGAAAACAGAATGATGAAAATTATAGAACAGGGTCAACATAATCTAAAAAGGAAAATCTTTCCCGACCCTGTTCTGTTCCTGCCACAGGATATATAGCCCATGTGAAAATCTCCCTGCTCTCATTATTCCATGGTTGGTCTGGAATGCAGCACTTCAGTGAAGCCAGTTAAGTGTGGCAATTTCAGCGTGGCATGGTTCTGCTTGCATATCAATTGATAATTGATAATTTGTCAAGAAAATGCAGTCAAACCCATTTCTGTTTGGTTAGGATTGTCTTGCAAAACCATTTGGGTAAGCATTAGGGTTAAGGTAAGGGTTTGGGTTATTATCAATTATCAACTGATATTATTGCTAATTGATGGTAACCCTAACCTTTACCTTAACCCTAACACTTACCCAAATGGTTTTGCAAGACAATCCTAACCAACAGAAATGGGTTTGGTTGCATTTTCTTGACAAAATTGGCAATTATCAATTGATATGCAAGCTGAACCCCACCACACTGAAATGGCTGCACTGAACTGGCAACAGTGAAGTGTTCTAGACCAGGTTGGTATCTAATGCTCTGGCAGTCCAAATGTATAAACTACCCATTATATCTCAACATAATTGCTTACATTATCTGCTCTGTGAGCATTGCATCAATTGGTTACTTTACCTTACAAACACATCCTACCCTTGATTGCCATCCTTTTGTCATGTTGGTAGCAAGAGACACAACCAGTAATGACTTGTGGCTACCATATCAGAGAGGCAGTCAACCTACTCTGGTCATTAGTCTGAACTTTCAACTTTTAGCTTCAACCTGACAAGAGCTATCAAAGGTGCTGATCAGCTAGGGAGTGGGAATAGGTTTTAACACCTTGGATAGTTCTTGTCAGGTTCAAGCTAAAACTCAGAGTGAATTCACAACCCCTGGAATCCACCAGCTACCACTGGAAATGGCAGAAACCAAAGGAACAAAATGAGATTGTGTAGACAAAACTGAGGCACTAAGATGCTGTAAGCAACTTTGGGCAATATTCTAAGTTGGAAAGTGATAATTTTTTTTATGGTCAGTGATGATTATTTTTTATTATGGTTAGTGATCATTTAAAAAAAAGAAAAGAAAGAAAGAAGAGAAGTCCTGGATTAAAGCCCATAGCCTAACTCTATCACACATTTTGGAAGGAAGCTTTGCCATTAATTCTGAGCTGAATTACAGTGGTTCAGTCATGAGGAAACAGAATCCTAAAATACTAAAAGTAACACTTTTATGGATGTTTCATATCTTATTTTCCTTTAGAGAAGGGGCACATTTCAAAAGTGGGAGGGCTCTGAGGCTAAATGTGAAGAAGAATACATGGAGAGGTAGGATAGCACCTTCAATAACAAGTTCAACAAGACCAGCAAAGTATTTTCTTTCACTTTATACAAATGTGTCTCTACATCTTTCTTATGATCAGATTTATACTCTTACATCATTCAATCTCTATGTTATTCCCTTGGATTTGACAAGTCCCCAATATTCAATCATGCCTGCTGGGCTTTCCACATAACAGCATGAATTACCTATTTTCCAAGTACTGGAATATGTTCCTTTTTTTTTAATGTACTCTATAGAATCCAGAACAGCTCCTACAAACTCTTTTTTCAGATTGGAGAACAATCCCACAGAAGGGTGTGCACAATAAATGTGGTCATGCAAAATGTACTTTATGGGCACTTTTTGAAAATCACAGACCCTGTACATCTTTTACTGTATTTAAACTGGAAATTGGTTAGTAAGCAAGAACCATGTTAATTTAAGAATACCTGCAGTCAGTTTTTCATTTATTCACGTAGGGGGCTTATTACTTTCCTTTGTAAAGTGAAAGTGCTTACAGATACTGAAAAAATGGTGTGAGCACTGAGAAGAAAATAGCTCTCTTTTAGCTTGTTCATGACTCCTTAGCCGATTAAAGATGGTTGAAGGGTTTTTTTGTGGGTTTTTTTTTTTTGGTATAATCTCTTGCATCAATAAAATTTCAAGTGACACATTTATGCCACCATATTGTAGACTTTCTCCCCCTCTCACCTTCTTTTTCCCCCTTCCTACTTGATTCTGACACAGAGGAGAATAAAATGTTATACTGTGCAAACCAAACTTGCCAACATGGTCAAAAAACCAGCTGAGCTAGTAACTAGACCAGTTATATCAAACCTCTCCCAGCCTAGAAGAGTTAGAAAATACTTAAGACTACCCTCAGCCTAGGCTAATTTTGTGCAAGCATCGTGGCTGTGTCCCTGGGCTGATGGAAGCTCTAATATGGCATTTTTGCACCCCTCTTCTTCTCTGACCCACTCCTTTTTCCTTCTTTTACCAGCAGATATTTGTTACTAAAGCAGGTCTGCTAGTAAACTGCTCTTTTGGCAAACCTCTGTGAAAGTGGCAGAAGAACAAAGATATTGTGCACATCTTTGAGTTAGAAATGCACTTAGTGGAATTCTCAGGGTTAAGCTGAAAGGTCCTAAAGTGAATCTATCATGAGGTTTTCTTAGCAGAATTTGTTCAGAGAGCTTTTTCTTTACTTGCCTCTAAGCTAAGAGAGTGTGACTTCCCCAATGTTACCCTAAGAGGGGGGCATTAGAGCCCCACATGTGATGCCAAAATCTATATTCTTGTTTGGGGAATTATTAGCTCAAATGGAAGCCTGTGAGAGGTGGGTAACTTGGGGATCTTTTCACCTATGTGTACCAATACTAACGATAGAGGGCACTCCAGCTCTAAAGTGAAATAAAGTATTTTTATTGGAAATAACACAAAGTGAACTCGCATGCACAACACATGTTCCTAAGAACTACACAAGGCCAAAGCAGAGTGAGGCAGGATTGGATAGAGGGAGAGATTCAGGAATATCTGGTGAGAGTTACCAGTCTTGGAGAGTAGAGTTTTGTGCAGAGTAGAGTTGGTTGTGCAGACCAAGGTGTCCGAGGGTGGACAAGAAGTGCTAATCCAGAGTGCACCAAGAAAGAAAGTGGTCAGGTTTGTTCACCATGGCACACCGTTGTATTTGTTGGGGGACTTATGTTTATGCCCTATTTCATATCCTGAAAAAAAATACTCTGGTTAGGATGATGCCTGGATGGCTTTCCCACAGGATAAAATATTTTAATGGCTGGGAGACAGAAATTGATGGGTTTACAATAACCTCTCAAGGTTGGACAGGAGGGGGTTGAGGAGAGATTTCCACAGGAATAGATTTGGGAATGGTCACATGTTTTATGGAATGAATCAATGCTGAGGTGCCCAAGGCTGGAAGAAAGGATTAGCACATTCCTCCTTAATGACTGTGTTTACTAAGGAGCTTCCACAAGATCATGATATGGGCTTGCTTGCCATAATATTTCTAAGACACATCCCAGGTCATTGTGACCTCCAGATGAAGTTTTTCGTTTATCCCAGCGAATCTGACCGCCCAAAGTGTCCAATATTTCCAATAATGAGATACTGTAGGGAGGGGGTAATAGGGCATACTAACACCAAGGTCACCCGGTGGGTTTCCATGGCTCAATCCCCATCTGAATCCTGATTTCCCAGTGTCCTAGTCCAACACTCAAACCACTACACCACTCTGACTCTAAGAGTAACTATATAACACAACAATTCAGTCTTTTCTGCTAATAAATAGAACATCTTTTGAGCATCTTGAAGTTTGACTATTTATTTTTCCTGTGGTATCAATATTTTTTTGCTTGTTTCCTATTTTTGTTTGCTTGTATGGACAATAGTGTCCACTCAGTATAGGCCCACTGAGAAGTATCTGGCACAGTCTGGGGACAAATTAGACTCTGGAATAGCCAAACAGCAGAAAACTATACAGCAGAAAGGGAACAAAAACAAAGGCTTCAGCTAGCAGGCTTTATCACTGCTTTGACTCACTTTCACCTACAATAAGAAGACTTAGAAGCAGCAAGGTCCTTCCAATAAATATCTGGAGGCTTTATCTTCTATTCCAATACAAAACAAACAGAATATATACAGCAAACCTCAATAACAAATCCAACAGCGATTCTCCAAACATCCAAAACTCCTCAACAACAACCCACAACAGTAATTCACACAGAGTATATCTTTATAGGAGTGTTTGGCTAGTCAACTTCTGCGTAACCACAGCTCTGCACACTCCCATTTCAGCTTTGCAATCAGAGTGGTCTGTTACTCCAACATTTTCTCTCTGTACTTAAAGGAATATTATCCTGACAAATGGGTGCCCTACACTATTTTTTCATTCCTTCAGTCTTATTTGCCTTTGGTGCTATTTAATTTCATTGGCTACAAAGAATCTGTTATAAGCTAAAGCTGGGGTTCTCTCACCTCAGAACCCCCCAGATTAGTTCCCTCGTAGAGATAACCCCAAGTAGCCTCACTCTAGGATGCCTCCTACAGGCCAGAATTGCTGCCACCACCCAAATGCAGTCTTTATAGCCAGACCAAATGGGAGACTGGATTCCCCAAGGGAATCCTGCCACTGTGAACCAACCAACCCTTCCCTCCTATTCCCATAGAGACAGAAAATTGTAGTGAAACCAACAGGTATATACAGATGCAGCATCAGTGTATATGAAGATTAAGAAGACTATTTATTCAAGAAAGTTCAGTTAGACAATCTTCTATGAGGCAGGCTTCTCCCATGCATCAAGCACACTTAAAGTTACAGAAATAGCAAGCTATTACAGGTAAAACATTCAGTTATTCAAAGTTACATTCACTTACTAAGTTTAACTACATCCAACCAAAGTGGAGAAATTAACAAATTCCCTAACACTATCTATAAAGCCCCTAAAAATACTACTCACTACATTGCAGTATGTTGCTTTCACATGGTATCAGGGAAAGCTGGGAGCTAAGCCAGGTGCTTGCTCTACCAGCCATTGTCCAGCCTGTGGCTCTCCCATGCTGGAATATCAAGAGGCTCATTTTGTCTTTGTTCAAAGTTACATGGTCTCAGTCTGGCAAAATGGCTTCACATAAAAGCAGTTATATCTTACTTAGAGTTCCCGTGTCTAGAGCTGTGATTGGCCATTTCTGGTCTGGTGATATGATGTCCTTGATGATGTCATCTCATTAGCCTCTGTGGAGGTGGTGTTTCAGACGCCCACTTCCGGTTAACACTTTCTTTACCTGATGTCATGTTGGCAAGACAATACTGTTTACACATAAAGGGAATTGTAGTTCTCTGGCAGAACTATGGGAGTTGCAATCAACCTTGAGGCTGCATGATGGGAATTCCATCATGCCAGACCCATATGACTTTGTGTAGAAGCGTCCATAACAACATTCAGATGGTTTGCCATCCATAGATAATCAGATAAATAGTGTGAGTGTAAAAGATGCCAAGGACAGTTGAGATTGACAGAAATCTCCAATCATTTTCAATAAAGAATAAAGTAATTGCCTTTCCCATTTGAAATTAATTTTAATATTAACACCTAGTTGATTTCTGTCCAAGGTTGGAAAAGTTTTAACTTTATTGAGCTGAAGCTTACATAGAGTCTGTGGACTTTGTCAGATGCATCAAATATGGTATCATAACAATGCCACATAACCACAAAAGGGCGCTCAGATGAGATGATGTTGCCCTTTCACGGTTATGTCCCTGCCAAAACCCATACTTTTTAATTAATGGCTTAAGCTATCAATTGATTTCCCCCCCCTGCAGTTTTATTGCCAGCATAGCCAGCACATGAAACCTCACATTTTTTTTTTTATTGTACTGACCCTATCAGTGGCTGGTCCAGTGTGAACACTTCTGGGTGAGACTGCAACATCCAGGTAAGTGATACACTTTTTAATGAAACTCCCAGGTTACTTGTAAGTTTTAAAATGTGTTTTTGTGCTTTGAAAAACTTTTTAGCATTATTTTTGTTTGTTTTTTGAATTTTCTGCAGGATGAAGTCTCACAATATTTCACAGAATTTCAAAGGAGGAAATGAATGGAACTCCTCTTTAATTGCTGGCGCTGCCATTGCTGGGATTAGAGGTAAGTGCGGAGGGGAGCATTCTTTTGCTGACATAAAAGTGGATTTTTATTATGCCAGCAAAAGAATCTTTAAAGCAATAGTCTGATAAAGTCCTGTATGGTTGACTTGAGGTGGGCTTGAGAACAATTCTTACAAGTTAATGTTTTTGGAAGGTATTTCATTATAATTATAGTTCCAAGGCCCCAAAAGTTATCATTACAGTTACATTTTTGAAGTTAACTTTTTATTTTCTCCTTTCTGGGCTGTGGTGCAAATACATTCTTCGTCCATCCACTTCATCATTGCCTCAGCATCCCCAAGAGATCATGAGAAAGCAGCATGGAGTGGCACTTGAACCATGTGGCATTTAACCACTGCACCACCAGGGCTCCCTTTTAAATAGATAGTAGATCAGGGAGCATACAGTCTTTTTGGACCATAAACCCCAGCATTCAGAGATTTTTCTACACCTCTGAGATATGTCACATTATTACCATAAATTAACAAACTATGATCATCAATTGTAATTCTGTCCCAGGAAACACATTCATGGGTAGGCATATTGGCCATGCAGCAAAACAAAATCCAGAATCCACAAATAGTCATACTTTGACTCCAACATCATCACTTTTCTTTCTTTATTATTTTTTTAACATCTTCTGCCTGATGAAGAAGCCAGTAGAGCTTCAAAAGCTTGCATCATGTGCTTTGCATTTTGGTTTTCTAATAAAGGTATCACTTTCTGTGGATCCTGGATTTTGTTTTGCTGCATGGCCAAGATGGCTACCCATGAATATGTTTCCTGGATTTGAAGACACCTCATTTTGCTGCAACAAAGGGAATCCTAAATGAGAGGGTACTGAGACTAAATTCTCTGAGGTTTCTACCTCCAATAAAAGTAAAACTTCTCTTTCAGACTACAATTGGCTAGTGTTACCTATACAGCACCTAAAAGTTGTTTCCAGATGCCGCCGTACAGAGACTTCTTGAAAAATCCAATGATCTCTGCCTAACAAAGTAACCCAGGGTTTCCCAAAGAAACAGAAACATCTTGGATACCAAAGAGGCTGGCTCACTGCTGCAAAAGAAGTTAAATTTTACTGTCCTTTGCATCAACCCCATGTGGCCAAGAAGTAAGAGTGGCCTCTGCCTACATGAGATCCCTCACCTGAACAACAACACAATAAACATCTGAAACAACATGTAGGCCTGTGACTCCAACATCATCACTTTTCTTTCTTTATTTTTAAACATCTTTTGCCTGATGAAGAAGCCAATAGAGCTTGGAAAGCTTGCATCATTTGGGTTGGCCAATAAAGGTATTATTTATTGGTCGATTCTGTATTTTGTTATCCTTTTGGTGACTTAGGACTTTTGCAAATAGTTGAAAAAATCCCGGAGGACGTCTGGAGAAAAACGGGGCTGTCGTGCTCACACAGCCCCATTTCAGACAGCCCCATCCTCCTCTGTCCTTCTCCCAACCACCTGCCAACCTTCCCCCATTGCTGCTGGAGACTCTTTTTATTGACAGAAAACCTCCATTCTTCTCCCAACCTCCTCGAGGTTTGTTTTTTCAACCGTTTGAAAAAGTCCTTACTTTAGTAGAAGTGTGTAGGTGTGGGCCCCTCTTCAATCAAGACATGGCAGCAGCAGGGGTGACACCATATTTTGCAGCATAATTCTCCTGGAAACATAACCCTTTTTACCATGCATATCTGCAATAGTGTTAAAAAGCAGCCCCAGCATTAATTAAGCATGAACACAAGCACCTGTTCACTTCCACATTCATGATCTTGCTGGTTCTCGTAAGATGATGGGAGCACAGTAAAAAATTTGAAACAGCAAAATTAAAACAGAAAATGTACACACAAGCACAGAAATGCACTCACAATCTCCCAAGTAAACCAGGGAGGTTCATAAAAAGAGCATCCTATTCCTGGCTTTCTCATTCTCATCTGGAAGTGTTCTGCCCATTAATGCTGTAATCATGAGAGGAAAATGGTGTGCAGTTTCAAATGCTCTCTATACCAGCAAAAAGCTGTCATGTCCAATCTATTGAGAGCTTGGCCCATCAATAAAAAAAGAACACCTTATTTTCAACACATACTTGTAAAAGCATGATGTCATCTGGTATTGGCACCCTTTTGCATTTGCTAGTCATCATTATGATGCTGTATTTGCTGTTGTCTGGTCAAGTCCATAGCCATAGCCATCCTGCTTGGGAGCTTGGGAGCTGGTGGAGAAATTTTATCTCTCCTGATGAGAACAGTTTCTCCTGATCTCTTCCTCTGTTGCCACTACATTTGCAGCTTCCTTTTCTCTTCCACATCCTCTTTTGCCAGTTAATAGAATCTTCACCAGCGTCCTCTGTTTGTAGAAGACCAATAGATGAAATGCAGAAGGGCAGTCAAAAACAGTCAGAAAAGACTTCTTGGAAAACAGACAAAACTTCTCCATTAATTCTCAAAGAAATCACTTTACTGAACCGGTTATGAATCAAGCTGAGAGATATTTGTCCAAATACTCTGGTCAATATCTAAGCACTAGGTTGAATTGCTCAGAAGGTAAATACAGAAGCAGAACTTTTCTGGGGTGGAACAGCTGACTTTACAATGTCCCCTGTTCCCATCTTTTTTTTTTTTAATGATCTACTGATCATGGCTTGTTTTGGGGGGAAAAAGCCTTTGCTGAAGGCTGATAGTGGCAGAGTTCCTTCTGGCCCTTGCCTGGAGCTGATTTATGTTTCTTCTTGCTGCTTTTTTGTTTACTACTGCCACTGCTGTTGTTCTCTTTTACTGTTTGTTGTTGTTATGGTGTTTCCCCCCTCCATTCTATTTTCTTTTCTAAACTATTTTTACAGTGTAGCTGTTTGAGATTTTATGAAGACAAGCAGGATAAACATTACTTGTATAAATGAATATAACTAGAAGATTTGACACGCTCCAAACACAATGCTTTTGAAATGGAAAAATATGAGAGGTGCTATAAATATAAATGATTTCCCCCCCCCCAAATGAAGCCCAAATGCACAGTTAGGAAGCAATCCCCTAAACTGAGGCTGCTTCGGATCTTAGACAGAAAGGCACATTTATCCAGAATTAAGTCCCATCAAACATGTTGTAGATACATTCTGAATTAACATGTATTCTTAAATAATATGTGTTGTTAATGGAAGAGTTATGATGGCCCTAATGATTTTATTTCCATAACACTTCTTTAGCACTAAAGCAGGTGAGGTAGTGGGAGATCCATGATCAGATCTCCTTTTTACAAGTTAAAAGCAACTGTGACTCCTTGCTCCCAAATCTGAAGCAGGGCCACAGTACCTGAGGAGGGGAGCTAAACATCCCCCATTATACCTTCCCCTCCCAAATGTCAAAGTATAAAAAGGTATACAGGTATATATTAGTACTTATATATTCCACATGTGCACCCATTCTGAGAAACAGAACAAAGAGGGGAGCAACAGCATCAGCAACAACAGCCAGTTGGTAGTTGTGTGATAGAACTGCTTTTAACTTTATCATAACAATTTTTTTTAAAAAAAATTGAAGTATAATCATAGGTTTTCCACCATCTTATTTAGTTTAGCTCTTAGAACTGAAGAAGAAACATCTGTGTTTCTACAGAACAAAAGAGGGGGAAATATAAATAACAAAAAAATGGTGTATTGCACATTTAAAACATTATTAGGCTTTCTAGACTTTTCTGCTTCCTTCATAATCTGGCTCCCTACCTCGCTTGTGCAGCCGCTTGGGTTGGGGAGCCATCTTTGCCAAAGTTTGTGGCCAGGAGACCACTCTGCTGGTCACAGGTGTCGTCACCTGTGATGGAGGATGACGGGCGGGGAATTTCTAAAGGCTTCCCGCCCCTCACCTCCTCCTCTTCTGATCCGAGCGATCATTGACCCACCCTCCCGTCGCTTGAATAGTATGATAATTGGTCGCTTCGGCGCCGGGTAGGAATTTCCTCCCCTTTTCTTGGGGTTTTTTTTTCACCTACCCCATACTAGGATGGGGTAGGCAGCATTTGGGAAATTGGCTAGGGTGGTGTCTGAAAAGGTTAATTCCCTTCTGGCGGGGAAGGGGGAAGAGTTGCTTCGGTAGGCTCCTTGGCACCAATTTTCGGTGAAGGTAGGGGCTCTGGAAGGGCCACTTCAGTCATGGGGCCTAAGGGGACAGAAGGAGACATGCCTTGAGGTTGGCCTAAGGGATAATCCTTCACCCCAATACGTGGGGCTTGGGTGAGGGACTTTTGGGTTCACCTTCCAGATGCGGGCTGGCTGGCGAGCAACCCTAGGCAACTGGGGTTCCTCTCCAGAACCCAGGTGTTCACCAGGGAAGGCTGAGGGGTGTGGTCTAGGATAAACCTACTGCCTCAGCTGGTCCCTCACCACGTTGCCTCCCCCTGCTGAAGATTTTAGAGGACTTTAAATAGGTTGATTTCAATAAAAACACTTTATTTCATCCCATTTTATGGGTGTGGTCTCTGTATTCCGCAATCAGCTGGCAATAGTTTCTAGCAACTTACAGTGCAATCCCCTATAGGTCTGCTCAGAATTAAGCCCCATTCTTTTTCACTGGGTCTCCCCCTCCCCCAGTCAAGAGTGCATAATTTTGAGACTTCATTTTCCAACAATTACTCTGCACTATGTTACATGAGAAGTTTGAAGTACAGAAGAACCCCAGAAGATAAATTGAGCAAATCCTGAGGCATAGTTTAAAATCACTAAAAGATTAAAAATAAGCTCAAGTATTTAAAGAGGCTTGGGACACTAAAAAGAAACATTTTTTTTATGTTTAAGTCAAGAATGAAAGAGAGAAATAAGAGAAGAGGGAATACAGAACTAGAGAACTCAGATAGTGCATTATGTTTATAATATTTATTTATGATGTCTTTGGGATTCTCCAAAGCACATGTAACAAGGGATCATTCTGAGAGATGATAATATTAAAAAGGCAATTAATTAAGAGGAGGAGAAAACTAGCATTAATGAAGCCACTGAGTGTACAGAATTGCTTAGGCACCAGTGGGTAAGTTAAAACTTAATATTGAAAGCAATTGTTCCTTATCTATTTTTGGGTACATTTCCCCATGTTGTTATAGTATTATGAGTTGCCTACTGAAATTCTGTCCAGAAACAAGCTGTCCCAATGGTCATTTAATTAAAGCTGGCAACATAACCATTTGTTGTTGCTGTTGCTGTTGTTTTTTGGCCAGGCCATACATGGAAAAATTAGGAAGTAACATTTTATTTTCTTTAACCAGCCTATTCATTAAACACACACACACTATCCGTATAGCCTTCTTTGAACAAGAATTCATGCAACTGCACTGTCATTCCATGACGGGAATGGTGTTCTCTTCACATTACTTATCTGCAGTCGTAGGCCTTCTACTTTCAGAGAGTGGAATCCATTATACCAATATAACTACACAGATGTAGGCAGTGGGGAGGGGAGAGGTTGTGGGTACAGCAGCTGTTAAAGAAGTTAGGTACTGGAAAAAAATCTGTTTTCCCTCACTATCCCAGCTGACCCTGCTAGAGAAGTGCACCATTAGGATTGTGTATAAGTGGGACTTGCAACATACTGACCAGTCTCCAAACTGCAGAAGCAATTGAGGAAGCTCTGTTAGGAACTCCATAGCCTGGCTGTCATAGTTAGTTTTCCTGGGTTTCAGACTTCCCCTTGGGTCCTTAGGTGACAAAGATGGTTTAGAACTCCTTTTGGCTCAATTTTTAATAAGAATTTTTCAAAATATGTAGGGTTTTTTTTAAACAAAAAATAAAGTGGAAAACTAGACTTTAAAAAAAAATATAAGAAAAAAACCCAAATAAATAGAGGTCACCTGCTGTATGGGGGGGGGTACGTAGTAGCAAACTCATTAGACTCATGCTGGAAGACCTAGGAAGTACATAGAGAGTCCACCCCTCTAGGCATCTCCAGCACTATTCTGTGGTAAATTCTGATGGATGTTACCATAGAGTTGCACTGGAAGACCTACGAAATGCCTAGAGATAATGCCTCTCTAGGCAGCTGCAGCACAACTCTATGGTAACCTTGAAAGTTATGGTAAGTTACCACAGAGTTTCCCTGAAGGACCTAGGCAATACCAAGAGAGACCATATATTTCAGATGATGGATAATTGAAACTTCAGGTATTGGTTCCACACATATGAGGGGTGTGTGTGACCTATACACTCATCCAGGCTCTGAATGGTTTTGCTTTTAATATCTTTCTCAGAATCTGTGTGTATCCAATCATTTTTGTGTTGCTGCATTGGGGATGCCACTTCTTTTTTTCCCCACAACCTCATCAGCTTTAACATCTGCATGGCAGCTAGTACAACATGATCATCTGCTTGCTGGGAATGGCTATATCAACTGAACTGGACAGCAGAGATGGTTAAGAATCTTGTTTGGGTTTGTTGTTGTTGTTGCTGAGAAGAACATTGAAGATTCCTCACAATTTAAATGGGACTAAGGGGCTTGCCGCACTCTGTAGTAAAATGGTAGTGCAGCAGGAATGTTCCGTCTTCCGTGCTGCCTTACTGCATGATGTTATCATTCTTCTGGTGTTCTGCTGTTCCGGTCCCAAAGAAGACCAAGGTAAAACTTTTTTTTTTTTTTTTTTTTTTGACAATGGGTTTTTCCAGTTAGCCAAAAGATGTAGTCTTACCTTAGGAGATTTTCAGATGGGGACAAAAATAGTGTCCCTGTCTCCCTATCTCCTTTCCCACCCCTCCCACCCCTGTCTTGGCACAATAACGAACGGTTTTACACTTACCTTAATTGTGTAATTCTCCCTCCCCCTCAGCAGCCCAGGAGTGAATGCAGCTCTCTGGAGGTGCATTTACTTCCTGGTTTGAAATTTCAGGCCATTCTCATGAGAGGATGAGAAGTGTTCTGGAATGGACCTCTAACTCATGCTGGCATTGCACCAGCATGATGGGGCATCTTTTCACTTGCCCATCATTCCGTCATAGAAACAGAATGGGTGATCTATTCACAACTTAAGCCGTGAATAAAAAGCAACGAGGGCAAAACAGGACCAGCATGGGAGCATAATGACAGGGATTATATCATGTGAAAAACAAGCCCTGTAGTGATCTCTTGGCATTTGTGTAACACCATATTTAGATCATCTGATACTCTTCTTTGTCTCCCATGGGATCAGAACAGAACAATGTGTACTAAGGACTTTTTTGGACGCATGAAAAGTAACGCAAGCAGCGTCGCCAGGTTGCGACGCTGCTGCGCAAGAGGGCGTCCGTTTTGGACGACACTCCTCCCAGCGGTACTGTTGCAGTACCGCTGGGACATTTGAGCGTGATTTTTTTCCTGCCCAGCGTCATATTTTACTCGCGATCAGTGACCGTGAGTAAAATATGACGCTGGGAATGAAAAAAATCACGCTCAAATGTCCCAGCGGTACTGCAACAGTACCGCTGGGAGGAGTGTCGTCCGAAACGGATGCCCTTTTGCGCAGCAGCGTCGCAACCTGGCGACGCTGCTTGCGTTACTTTTCATGCGTCCAAAAAAGTCCTAAGGCAGCAAGGAAGACTGAACCTTCTGCTGCACTGCCACTTTACTATGGTGTGCAGTAAGCCCCTAACTGGAGGTTGCAAGTACACTATTTAAATCTGATAGCAAGCAAAACTGACAAATTTGTTTATGTCTATTTTCCAGTGTGGAACCTGTCTCTGTCCACTCTACTGCCATTCTATTGCCAAACCAAGTCCATCCACTGACAGCCTGCCTGAGTTCAGTGCTAATCCTCTCATATGGTGACAGTAGAAAAAAGATAGAAAATATCTAGGTCAGCTATACATTTCTACTCAAAAATAAGAACTTTGAGTTCAGTGGGGCTTATTCTTACATAAGCATTTATAGGACTGTAGCCTTAGTTATTAGGACTGCTGAACTTGACCTTGAGATGTCATTGTTTTACAAGGAAAATGTCATACAGATATACATTAAATGGTTTTCAGTCTCTTCAACCTATAGTGGCATTTAAGTCTTTGAATGATATATCCAACATTTAAAATAACTAGCAAATTTCTGTGAAATACAATATGGTGCATTTAGTAATTAATAAACCACTCTTATAAAGGTTCCAATCTAATAACTGTTTTCTTTTTTAAAAAAATATGAAATTGAGACAACAGAGCCTTATACTAATTTTCTCCTCCTTAGATTATGTCAGGTACTTTGCTTTTCCTTTACAGCATGTATGGATATACAGTATCTCATCAAAATTGTCATGTAAAAGATATTATTGTGTGGAAAGAAGATATTGAAAGCACTCCCACCAATGAAGATATTAATGGAAACATAAAGATTATACTTTGGTGCACCTGCTTGCTATATTGAATTGTCACTGTGTTGTAGAATATAGTAGTTCTTTTTGTTCTCAATCCCCTCATAGTTATCTGAAACCCATCCTTACCACAAAACTGAAATATTTTTGTTATGCAAGAGAAGGGAACCTGGAACCATCCAGATATTGTTTGACTATGGAGATTATCAAACATGGCAAAAACCACATTAGAAGAATGCTATGAGAACAGAAATGGGCAAAATTATCAGATGGCATTCAGCATTCCAGAGGCATAGTGTAGACATGAATAATGCGTCCCTTTTTATTGGCATCTTAGCCCCATTAATTTAAAAGTGAAGCCTTGTCCATACCAGCACTATGCCCTGGGAATGGCTGAGGATGTGGGCATCTGATAATGTCACCCTTTGTGTTCTTGTCACATTCTTCTGATGCAGTTTTGGATGCAGATCTTTGCCATATTTCCCTGTGTCTGATAATCTCCTACATCTCTTGTCATCTCTGACATTGGCTACACTGACTAGGACTGATGCAAGTTAAAGTCAACAACATCTGGAAAGTGGTGGGTTCTCTATGCTATGAGTGGAATTTTGATAATCAAATTGTACATTCAGTAGAGTGCTTCATTTTATTCACAATAGCTACCAAATGGTTAAAGGTGGCAACCAAATAGCTTTTAAATTCTTTTGGCCTGCCAGCAGGTGTTCTGTTCTTCATTGGTATTGTGCAGTCTCTCAAGAAACAGCACGAACATAAGAATGAAATTTGAAACCTGTACTGAACAAGAAAGTGAAATGAATAGCAAGCATAATATGCAATTATATGATTATATAAAATGCATGATATAGCAATTATACTGAAAAACAGGATGTACACAACAAGGAAATAAAACCTCATTACATTTTAAAGTCACAAATCTTAGGTCTGTGGAAAGTCTCATTCTCATTTAGTGTAAGGCCTGATTTGATGATTTGAATTAGGCCAGGATTTGATTTGTACAAATTGGCTCAAATCCAGCGCAATTTGAGTCTGAAGGTAGCTGATATATATGTAGCCAAGTGAGCTCACACACACACACACACACACACAGAGAGAGAGAGAGAGAGAGAGAGTAGAAAAAAGAAGAAAATGAGATGGAGACAAAGAAAGTAAGACAAGGTTTAAAGTGGGTGCAACCTCCCTCTGGTACCATGCAAGACTCCATAAGAAAAGTGTGTGGAATCCTGGTATTTGTAGATTGGTGAGGCACCAGAGTTCTTTGATAGAAAAGATCACAGAACTAAAACTACAAATAGCAGGATTCTATAGTATAGAACTAAGGTGGATAAAGTGTTGTCAAACTGCTATATTTCTGCAGTGTAGATAGGCTCATCTATCTCCTGTGAAGCCACAGAAGAAACTTAGAGCTCTGTTAGCATTGGCCTGCACACCACTTATAGAGACCTCAGAAATTGTGTATTAATAAACTGGTATATTATTAATTTGGTTCATCAGTGTGACCTTCCACAAGGGAAGAAGCACAGGATGGTCTCAGAAAAGGTCATCTATGTTTTACCCTAGGGAAGCCTAAGGCTAAAAGCCAAAAAGGACACATTTCCCAGGAAAGGGAGACAATGGGTGAAATGAAACCTTTGTATTTGCTGATTTTGAAACTTCCTTTCCTTAATCCCCAAACCTTACAAAGGTTGCTCAAGCATTAAATCCAATCACTGGACATTAAGAAACACATTAGCAACTTCCACACCTTTTGTCAAAACCAGAAAACTCATTGTGCAATCAATGAAGGCTCTGGAAATCTATTGTTTCAACCCATGAAATATCCAATCCCCTCAGGTGTATTTGGAAGTATAAAGGACCCCCAAAAATATGCCCAAGTGTGCACATTTCCAGTTATAGGGGAAACCTTATCACTCTGGTTAGTCACCCGGATTGACTACAGGACAGGTTGTATCACCTTCAACAAATCCTCATGCTACCCTCTAAGTTTTTCATACTGCCTCTCTATAGCCTTGTGTGAATGTTTTTCTGTGTGTATGTGTGTGTGTGTGTGTGGTGTTACTTTTGAACTCTTCAATAAAAACCATATTTAATTTTACGTGTGTGTATACCATCCAGACTAGTAGTGGTAGACAAAGGTTTTCAAGATCCCCTTGTTACCCCCTTTTGCATAGGTAAGGTTGTGTTGCTGCTAATTTCCCCAACATATCAGGAACTCAATATTTTCTTGGAATTTTCCAAGGAGCATTTTGGGTAACAGCTCATCTACACTGGTTCCATAGTCTAGGGCTTGTCTGGAGCATGCCAGCTATGCATACCAGTGCAGACCCTTTCCAGATTCATGCCATAGTCCAGATGGGCCACCAGGCCCAACATTGCATCAGCCCTGCTGGCCTTCTTTGCCACTGCCTCACCCACTGGCCAAGGAGCTCTCTGCAGAGCCTGGCAATCACTGCTGGTCAGGTTAGAACAGGGACCACACCATGTGATCAAGAAGGAGTGGGGAGAGCAACTCTGGTTGATCACATTGTGTGGCACCCAGTTCTGACATCACCAGCAATGATAGAGATGGCCAGACTCTGGAGACAGTTGGGTGGGTGGCAGGTGAGGAAGCAATGATGGCAGAATTGAGGGGGATGAGCACCCAATGCAATAGGTGTATAGACATGTGAACAGCTGGGTTGTCCTGGGTCCAGCCTGATCCAACTGTCCCCATGTCCAAAACACCAGGGCCACTCTAGGGTTTCCTGGCAACTATGGAGCAATTTGTGGTTTCTGTTAAACTGGATTAATGGCTAAAGGGAGTAGTTTCAGCACATGCAAACTGCACCAAATCCAGGTTGACTATGCCTTTTATCCTTAGTGTAGACAAGCCGTATGTGAAGAATTACATCCCTAGTCTAGGGACAAGAAGAACAAATCTGGTGCTACTTGGGCAACTGAAAAGCAAAAACATAGCTCTGCGAGTGTTCTACCTTCCTCCATTAGGTCTAAATTCCCATCTAGATGTAGGCTTAAACTCCCATTTTCCAGCTATGCTTGATAACTTGTTGCTTGAGTATGATTCCTATATAATCATTGGTGCTGGTACAAAGCCGTGTAAAAGTAGGCATAGTTAATGTTTTGGGAACACATGCAGGACTTCCAATTGTGTGTACATACAACATGAGCATCACCTTTAAATCTCAGATTCAATAAGGCCCTCCTTCCTATGTTTAAACAATATACACACACACAGATATATATATGTGTGTGTGTGTGCATATCTATCTCTATCTCTATCTATCTATCTATCAAACACTAATCCTCTTGCATATCCTCCCACACTAGGAACTAGCCATTCAAATACACACATTTATATATCCTCTCCAACAGGGACTCACAGTATATAAACCCCACACACCCATACCCAACCATTCTCTGAAGATGCCAGTCACAGATGCAGATGACACATCAGGAATAAACTCTTCCAGAGTATGGCCTCACAACCCAGAAAAAAAACCATGAAAATCCTATATTATATCTACATAATATACACAGGTTAAAGCAGTGTTGTTTTCATATTATAATGCTTGGTATCCAATCTGTTGCAAATGAATTGAAACTTAATATTGGACTTGAGATATAATGTGAAAAATAGGACTGCTATACTGTACATGTCATATAGTCCAGGACTGCAAAACAATATAAAGACAACAGCTAATGGACTTGGATGACTAATAAACTATTTCCTTCCACTGTTCATAAATGATCTGATTAACAATTTCTTCCTCATTACAAGCATAAAGACTGAGTTAAAATCCAACATGTGCTTAAGTTTTGGCATTAATAGCAACTCAGATACCATATAAACTTTTCTCATCTCCCTTCTTAGTTTGGTGTTTTCATCTGCATGGATTCTTTCCAATCCAAATAGCTATTCCTACTCTCCTAACCACTTGATAGGAACTAATTGAATCTACTATCAACCATGAATCAGCAGTAAATAAACTGATTCATAATGAAGGATAATGACAATTTGTTGCTGAGGGCTTGATTTCACCTGTTGCAAATAATGAAACCCCACTGTAGTGTGGCCTAAAAATAGCATTTCTAATTTTGCAAGGTTACATTTGTCTCTATGCAAAACGTGTCTTCATACAAATCTTACATTTGCTTTATGAATGGCTGTTCCCC
This sequence comes from Gambelia wislizenii, assembly GCA_030847615.1. Classification (NCBI taxonomy): domain Eukaryota; kingdom Metazoa; phylum Chordata; class Lepidosauria; order Squamata; family Crotaphytidae; genus Gambelia; species Gambelia wislizenii. Next base: position 186,959,262 of record JAUMIR010000003.1, on the reverse strand, counting down.
CCCTCCTAAAGTGAGTCTTAAAATGACATCTCAATTTCCTGCATATTTTCAATGAATTAAAGAACTATATTGATCTGAATATACACTCAGTTTTAACATACCTCTCTCCTCTACATAACATATTACTGTTAACACTGATTCAGTGAAGAAAGCAACTATTTGTTAGAAGAAAGTTTGTTGTATGTCTAAATTGAATTTTTTTTAACCTTTAGGGTTTTTTTTAAGTAGACAGGTTAAAACAAATCAGCATTTTTACCCTTAATAGTTTGCTATTATTTTTTCCTTTCATTTGTTTATTTCTTCTTGGCCTACTTAAAACTGTTTCCAGAATGCTTTATGTGAGACAAAACAATCCAATCAAAAACATAAGACATTCATCATTCTAGGGAGGCCACTTTCCACAGCTGAAAGAAACAAAGTGTGTGAGGCAGTGCAGTTGTGATGGGATACATGAAATGGCTTTGTCCTAGTGAAAAGTGCTTCCACTTGCTCAAGATGGGCTACCTGATTTTCATCAATCAGTCCTGGAGCACTCCATGTCACTGAAAAGCAAGATTTGGGGGATTTCTCTTTCAGGTCTGAAAATGATCACTGAATATGATGACATGCTGAAGCCATCCATAATTGGATCTCAGGATATAACCTAGCATTGCTCAGCAGAAGAACCAAATTAGCAGAAGCAACATGAGCAAGGTATGGGAGGCAAGTTTATTTCTGCTACAGAAGTAAACGTACACATTTTAGAGGTCAAGAGTGAGCCAAATGAATGGTTTTCTGAGCCCAGCTTATATACCATTTTACATCTTGTAAACAATTAGATTAACATTAATATCTTAGGACTTTTTCAAAAATGGGGATATGCGGTAAAAAAACTTGCATCTCAAACCGCATCATACGGACGGGGTGATAATAGAAAGGGTAACATTATCAGACATCTATATCATCAACCATTCCCGGGCTGTAGCACTGGTGCGGACATGCATCACTTTTTTATTGACAAGCTAAGCCATCAAAAAAAATGTGACACCTTATTCACTCCCATGCTACACCCCGGAACAGCTGAAGGACAACATTGTCTAATAATGTCACCTGTTTCTATTATTGTCACGTCCCTTTAATGCCATTTCCGCACATCTGATAAAGTCCTTAGATCAAAGTATATTCTCTCTATCTACCATTCATCAACACGTTGAGGCTGTTCCAGAGATGGATATGTTTTTCTTAAAAAAACAACAACAAAGTATATAAACTTTAGTCAACAGGAACTTCAGATGTTTACAACAAAGACTCTATGATTTAAGCAAGGGATTTCTTGATTAACACTTATAAATCAGGGATTAAGGCTTGCAAAACAGTCAAAGATAGGGGTGTGAGGCACAAAAGGTCACCTATTGCCTACATGGCCTTCTCATTTTCCAGTCATGGAGACTTCTGGATTATAAGTACAAACAGAATAGGAAATTTCTAACCAAGAGTGGGGGCTTGTATTTTTATTATTTTTTATCACAGCTTCAGCATGTCATTATATTCATTCCTCTCTTCTTTTTTTTAAGAAAAGCTCAAGTTCTGAACTTGGGAGAGTTGGTAGACCCTCTAGAAGATTATGGTATATGTATGAAGTGGTGTAGTTAAGGGGGGCATTGACAGATGTCAGGTGTCCTGCCTTGTGAGACTGAATACATAAGGATAAGCAAAAAGCCATAGCGACAACCTTTCCTGAATTCTGTGGTAGAGTCATAGCAAAGAGGCATCCTGCCTATGTTACCCAAATTGCTTGTGGAATCCCATTCAAATATTTTCTAATTTTCTAATATGCTGGGGAAATTAGCAGCAACTCAACTTCAGCTATGCAAAAGGGGGTAGCAAGGGGATCTTGAAAACCTTTGTCTACCACTACTAGTCTGGATGTGTATACCCATACTAGCTCTGAACTGACATACACACAAATACAAAATGAAAAATTAACAATGACATTTATTAAGGACTTAAAAATAGTAACACTAATCACACACACATTCATATGATAAAGCATTCACATAAGACCACCAGGAATGGAAGAAGAGAGGTTGCCAGAGGAATAGATAGGGAGTTTTCAGGGGAAATATGACACTTGTCTCATAGGACTTTTTTGGACAAAGAAAAAACAACGCTAGCAACCTTGCCACGTTGATCGTGAGTAAAAATCTGCTAAATATAACGCTCAAATGTCCCAGCGGTACTGCAACAGTACCGCTAGGGACAGGCGTCATGCGAAATGGACGCCCTGCAGTGCTGCAGCCTCGCAACATGGCGAGGCTGCTAGCGTTGTTTTTTCTTTGACCAAAAAAGTCCATAGTCCAAATGTTTCAAAGCAGACTGGTAGCATGGATGGATAAAGCAGGAACAGCTAACCCAGAGAGACATAGTGTCCCCAGGAATGGCCTCTGTGTGCAATGAGGCAGGGTTTGGGGCCAATAATTATACCCAAAATTGTGCCTTCAGGTGACTGGATTTTGTTTGTTGAAATAATGGATTCCTGGTGTCTCTCAGAGATTGAACAATGGGATTCAAGAAACTCCTGAGTTTGAACAATGAGTTTCAAATGATGTTAATGTGTTGCAACTACTCTTAATTTTCTGGTAATTAATTAATTTTATAAAGTGTGAGCTGCCTCCTTAATGGCTGGGTCTGGGGACTAAGGGAAAAGTGATACCTTCAGACAAAGGATTTCTTCAACCACCAATGATGGGATCAATTGTCTGTCACTAAAGTGTGTGCAGGCAATGTCCTCTTGACCTTTCCTTTCAGTTTGGAATTTGTTAGTAGTCCTTCCTTTTTGGTGCTATGTGGCTTAGCTGTGAGGCTTTGGAATCCTCACAGCAAGTCCCTGGTATTTATTGTTCTCTCACATGGATGACTAAATTAATATGCCAAATTATTAATAAGCCAATTTTGGGGGTTCCTGAGTGTGGGGCTTATTAGGGGCACTAACATCTATTAAAACTGATTTGCAGTGTTCACTTTTTTTCCCTTTAAAAAGTGTAATGCATTTTATTACACAATCTTTTACACAGTGTTCATGTTTTGTAAGGTTTGTTTGGCCTTCATAGTTATTAGAAAAGAGATGAAAGATGACAACTGCATCAGTTTGTCACACAAGCTTCACCAGATGAAATTCCCTTTTGTAGAGAACCATTAAAGGATACAGGAATCCTTTCCCTTAATTCACTCAGCAACCTACTCCCTTCACATGCTGTGGAACTCAATTCTGCATGTGGCTAGGCTGGCCTCCTTACTGCTCTCCTTCCACTGGCAGGCAAATACCATTTTTTAAATTATTTTCTACTGTTTTAATTCAATGCTTGGTCTTAATAGTTTCAGGGTTTATTCATTCATTCATTTATTTATTTAAAAAAACTTCCGTTTTATAACTGATTATGTCCCTCACCTTCTTGCATTCTGTTTTAATTCATGTAAGCCACCTTACTGCACTGAGTCCTGCACTGAGCAAGAGGTGGACTATAAAATAAATATACAAACAAATGAATGAATTCCTCACTTTATACCATCACTTTCTGTCCCCCCCCCAAAAAAAAAACCCCACAAAAATGCAAGGTTATAATAATAAGCAAAATCACAGGATTACTACCAGTGTAGGATATTTTGCTACTCAGGGTCAAAAACTTTAGAAAGTCAGGCCACACCATCAAGACCACAATTGCTGCTCTCAGAATTTCCATATGCCCCCATGCCCTCCCTTCAAAAAAATAACTTAAGTCTGCTGCATGGTAGGGCTGCACAGGAGCCAATTCTTCTGGAAAACTGTTTGATTGATTGATTGATATGCCACCTTTCTCCCAGCATGGGACCCAAGGTAGTTCACAACACTGTTCTTTTTTGGAATACTGGGCAGACTCTTTAAAAACAAACAAACAAACAAACAAACAAAAACAACTAGGCCTGTTCTCTGCCTTTGAAAACAATGAAGAAATTAGGCAGGAGGTTTTTTTCCCCCATAACTTTCCATATTGGGAAAGATATTTCTTTCTTAAAGTTTGTGTGTCAGTCTATTGTTAAAGGCACAAGAATAGGGCAATGGTTCCCCACCACCACTACCACCACTTTAAGCCAGCAAATTTAGAATGAAACAAACATGAATAGTGTATGATGTTTGCTATTGTTTGCATAATACACTTCAGTCAGCGTCACCTTGGTCTTCCAGTGTGTTTAATTCTAGAACCTGATGACACAGGTCTTGTCTTAATCTTCTTCCAGCATGTGTACTTTTTAAATGTTCCTTTCTGTTTTTCACTTGGAATGCCTGATGGTTAGTAATATAATTCTTCATTTGCTGCGACCATTTCCACTTGACAATGCTAAACATTATTCATTGTCTCACCGTGGAGGATGAAAAGAGCTAGCAAGGCAAATACACAAGGGCCAAAGAATCAATATCCTTGCAAGCGGGATTGTGCAGGAATGTTTGGAACACATCCTTCTTCCTGCTTATGTTTCCTTTCATTGTTTAATGGCTTTCTTGATGGAGAATAGAATGCTAAGTGGCTTGTTGGAATGCTAATGTGCCATAGGAGACCACCCCTGAAAGCTTCATTGCTCTGAGACAGTCATTATCACTCTGTGCCCACCCCACCTCCAGCACTGGAATAATTTTGGGACCAACAATTGCATTTGTAAAACTTTAAAAACAAATGTTAAGGACATTATTTGCAAGGAGAAAGAGCAATTGTTACAAATACTTGAAAATTCAACCTATAGATTTCATTCCCTTGTAGGTAGACAGGCCAGATCATTCATTAAATGACCTACCTAAAAGTCTGTTATGACCCTCATATTTAAAATCTGTCTATTGGCTAGAAGCACATTTGTAATCATCACTTGTTGAAATCCAGCACAGCATCCAGCTCATTTAAGCCAAGCCCAAACTGAAGCTGAATGGTGGAAGATTCAGGATTTATGGACAGAACAAAGTATTTCTTTGCACATCATTTAGGTAAACTGTACAATTCAATTTCAACCCCCCCTCCAAAAGATATAGTGATGGATTCTGTCTGCAATGTCTTGATGTCAATCAATCCTTGCATAGAGGAACAATCAGGCTACTGCTAATTATGTGTGAAAGATCCAACTTCAAATCCGTTTCAGCTCACCACCTGCAAGGGATTACTCCACTGCCTGTTGAAGATTCCACCATACTTACAGTGGGGACTTTAAATCTGGATAGATAAACTATATTGATCACCAGAGGTTATAAAATTGTTTTGAAAATAGCTAGTTAAAGGTTCAGTCCTTAAAAGGAGTAGTCACTCTTACAGATACAATTTTTAAAAAGCAACGTTTATTTTTGAATTTCTCAAAAATGACTAAAGTAGTTACCTATTCGTTACTTAAAAGAAATAGAATCCTAGAAGACACGAGTCTGTGGTAAATATGCACTTTCCTTCTATTCACCCTGTTGTCACTTCAACAGCCACATATATACATGCATGTATACATTCAATTTTTATCATACAAGATTATTTATATCATAGATTGAAACAAAGTGCAGCTAAAAACCTAATGAGTTAAAAACAATACAATAAGCTATTCCATTAAAAACATGGCAGTTTTAAACAGTACAAAAGCATTGAAAAATATAGCAATAAGAATAAAAATACAACACACACACCATTTAAAGACCCTTCTGCACATCAAATCACCAGCTGCCTGTTTAAATTAAAAAAAAAATAATGATCAACATATGAAATAATGAGACAAGACACAAAAGTTGGGTTGAAATATGGGCCACTTTATTGAATATCTAACTTATTTAATCATTTATTTCTTGAGGTATGCAAACCAGGGGGGAGACCCAGTGCAGGACAAGCTGGAGTCAATGTTCACCCCAGACCCATCTCCCAGCTTCCCTGGGCAAAATACCTGAGCCCCGAGGGGGATCCCAGAAACTGGGATGTCCCTCGGGCACCATCTACTGGAAGGTGAGGCCCCAGGATTTACCTCCTCAAGCTGCATGACTTCTATTGAGGATTCCAACCTGGTGCCAGCCTCAAAGATAGGCTATCTCTCTGTCCCCAGCCTCATGACCTGCAGGTGCAGTTTGATAGGCCCATCTTTCAACCCAAAGAGGGGTTCCATAGGTGAATGCCAAATTAACTCTATATCCTCCACTTCCTGCCACAGATAAGGGGAAAATATCTACTTAGCCCCTACCCCCCACCAGGGTGGCTAAAGCAGCCCTCACTCCAGTTTGTATACCATCAAGAAATAACTGGATCCCCATATCTAATAAGTGGACCCCATCAACCCAGTACAGCTCAAGCCAGTCATATGAAATTTTAGGGTGTTCAGTGTAATGCCCCAGGCCATCAGCCATAGTATCTCCCTGTTAACCTTCTTATGAGCAACATCAATACGCTTTGTATCTCCCTCACCAGGATAAACCTGTTGAGGGATAATGTCTGACCAAATCAACTGCGTGCCAGGCCATAATGACCTAATACACTGCATATCTGCCAGGGCTTGAAGAATCAATGCTCTACCCTTCAAGCCTAAATCATTCCCACCTAAATGAATAACTAATATGTGTGAAGGAGGTCCATGACATTCCTTAAAATGTGTGGGCATCAAACCATGTCATTTTAGGTCTCTCTTGCCCAACCATTCAACCGAAGCCATTTTGCTTAATCCCAAATGGGCTCCCAGATTATATGTCCTGGCCTGGCATGCTGCACAATAAACAAAACTATGGCTCCATCTCAGTAGCCAGTATCTTGTTGGCCACACACTAATATCTGCAAAATAGAATACATGAACAAAATTAATAGCAAATTGGTTGCACATATTTCTGATAAGCAGCTGGCTTCCAGCATCCCAATCTCCGGATTGTGTCTGGCAGCATCACCAAGGCCATCAATGCTGCTTCTTTCCTAAAAGAACATGTACAAAATCAAATGCCATTGAACCCCAAGGGAGAAAATGCCTTGGAAGTCATGGCCCAAACCTGATAATGGGTTAAGGGAGATCCAACCTCATGGCAAAATAGGGGGCCCAACTGAGAAGCATGTACCTTCAAATAATCACTTAATGCCTTGACTGGGTAAAGAGGCAATGGTGGCATGTGTTCAATAAGATTTTTGATCCCTTCCCAATCTGATCCGTTTTAGATCACCAAATTACCAATGAAATTTGTTGGGTACCCAAAGACACATCCCCCAATTGCAGTGCCTTGCCAGACTATCCCCCTTTGACATAGCTACCAATTCACTAATGTACAGGGTGCCAAAGAAGGCTGTAAGGGATGCCACATGGAATAGAAGAGTCTTATAAAAGTGAAACAAATAGCCAGCCAAATGTGGTACAAACCTTTTAACACCGCAGGTGAAAAGGGGCTCCTATCATCCGTAGTCCCCCCTCTTTCCCTGGACCACCCTTCAGTAGCCTTCCTTACCCCAAAATCAGAAGTATTATCATTAAAACCTTACACATTGCTCCAAAAGGCAAAGGCTGACAGTTGAGATTGCATGGATTGCAGAGCAAGGCCTTTATTTCTCATAAAGACACAGAATTGTAAAAGATGAGGAGCTGGAACTGAGAATTTTTCTGAAATTCAAAAAAAATCTTTAATAGTTCTAACATAAACCTTCCTTGTGCTGGGGGCAACTGACAAACCAATTGCCCTGACTATCTTGTTTGTCCAAGGTCCCACAAATCTGCTGGCATCAGATCTGTATGTTCTGCAGCTCTGGGTGCCAATTGCCTGAAGCAGTCCATCTGCATGTGGGAGAGATAGCTAATCCGTTGTCAACTCCCACAATGTTGGTAGCAATGAACAAAATATTTAATTTCAAGCAATGTAATATAAATGCCCTAACCAATCTCATGACCCTTTGAGACTGTGATGTAAAGGAATTAATTGCCTGAACAGTGGACATATTGTTGCACGAAGAATTTGAAAATTCAGAAACACAGTGAAAAAGAAACACATTGAAGAATTTGAATATTCAGGCATCCATATCTTAACTGGGACCAATATTGGAAAGAACTCCAAGCAAGTCAAGTCAGTAGTAACACCTGCATCCTCCCAATCCTGAGGTCATTGCTCAGAGCACTACAGCCATTAAAATAAACCCCAAATCCCAAGGATCCGGAGGCATCAGATGATATTTTAAGGGCATCCCTCAATTTAAGTTCCTCCCTCCAAAATGATACCTCATTGAATTGTCCCAGAAATATATGCCAAACAGAGAGGTACATTCTATACTTGTGTGTGATCCTAATCCTATGGTGAGGTTGAGAAACCCAAGAAACATCATCACACAAACACCTAAGAAATGCCCTGGCCAGTTCTATGTCTCTGCATGCAAATTTTAAATGCCCATTCAGCTCTTAAAATTCCTTGAGGATGGCTTTCCTGCAATTAAGGAACTGACCAACCCTGCCTGTCTGATCACCTATCTTTCCTGAAGGGAGTCTGCAGAACTGATTAACAGAATCAATTTCAATGCCTAAAAAGGCCAGTTGGTGAGATGGACCTTCTGTCTTTTCGTGAGCCAAGGGAACACTGAAAAAATGCCAAAAGGGAACAAAATTCACCAAGGACAGAGTGGCATACACCAGAACCAAATTCCCCAATAAAAAGAAACTCATCCATGTAATGAACCACCCCTCTGAACACCATCCTATGTTTAATGGCCCACTCAAAAAATGTGGTGAACTTTTCAATAGAAACATGTTATCAAATGAGAAGCCTAACAAATCAAAATCATCACGGTGAACAGGCAGGAGGTGAAAAGCAAGACTTAAGATCACACAGCCAGTTCAGTCCCAAACCCATGCCTCCTCATCTCCCTAACAGCCGACTCAAAAGAGGTGTATTGAACTGAGCACAGTTCCTGTGGGATAAAATCATTAACAGACCAACCCTTAGAATAAGAAAGATGATGTATGAGGCAGCATTCACACTGATAGGGGATGTTTTCACCCTGATAGGGAATGTTGAAAACCTTCCCATAAATATACTGTGGCTTGAGTATTAGGGAATAATAATAACCATGCTGCCAGGTTCTGTAGCTTAATTGGGCTGGGCCCCTTTTGTAGATGGGGGGGCTTGCCCGCTCCCCTCTTTCCAACCTGTTGTTCTTTACCACCACTAAACTGTCCTTTTCCTTTCAGACAATACTGAAAGGGGTGACTCCCGCCACATATAGAGCATTCGTGGAGAAAATTACATGGGTAATTGGAGCAGGACCCCATAGTACTAAACTCCCAGCATAACAGGTGGTTTGCTGAACTTGTGACTGTGCTAGCATAGCCTGTGTCTGGGCAACACTGCCATGCTTTGCATCCTGTATCAGGTGCCCACTCTGCACCCTTTCATCCCATATGGGGTGAACTGGGGACATGACTTGTAATCACAGGTGAGAGTTAATCACATCCCATCTCATGGAGGGGTGAAATGCTACTATTATCCTAAACATCTCATCATATTGGAGCCATACAGGGCCTGCAAAATCCACATATGCCCTGTATACAATGTCCAAATATCTAATAAGGGCATAAGCTCTGTGAGGTTGACTCTGAGAAATAACCCCAGGATAGATGAGGAAACCATCCAGCCAATTGGTCCATGTCCTATCCACACATTGCTTCTTACGTTTTCCCATTTCCCTGTCATCCATATCATCTTTTTCCTCTTTTGTTTAATTCTCTGTACAACAGGGAAAACATATTTACATATTCTCCCCTCAAAAAAAAAAAAAAGTTCTGAAGTAGCTGGAGCCAAATGCTCACCCACTGAAGGTGTCTGATCAGTCCCACGTAAATTAAGGAGAGATCCCACCACTGCAGTGCCTACATATGAATGTCCAGGCATCCCTGTCAAGAAAGTCTGATTCTGCCAAGTGAAGTAGGGCATTGTGGGTGCTAACCCAGGACCCCCCATGCAACACTGCATAATGCTTGGAGGGTGGTTATTATCTGACAACAGAAGGCTAACAGAGACGGGGCCACCGAGAACTTCATCAGACCATCCATCATAAAGACTCCTAATGATTGTGAAAGTGTGCTTGTATGAAATGATGTCACCCTTCCACAATCATGTCCAGTCCAAAACCCATCCAATTTTATTGATGGCCCAAGCCATCAATTGATTCCATGTGGTGCTTTTGTGCCAGCATTTGAATCTACATGCCATTGTACTCACGTGAATGCATGATCAATGGCCGGTCCAGTGAGAACACCTCCAGGTGAGATTATGACATCCAGGTAGGTGACAGACTTCTTATGACCCTCCCCAGTTTGCCTGGTACTTTTATAGTGTGTTTATGTACTTTTAAAAGCTTTAACTTTGTTATTTTTGTTTTTGTTTTTAAATTTCCTATGCAATATATTCTTGAAAGAATCTGTGGGATTTCAATAGAGGAAGTGAACAGAACTCCATTAATTCCTCATTAATTGCTGGGGAAGCCATTAGCATGGATAGGAGGTAAGTGTGGCATGGGGAGTTCTTTTGCCAGTATAAAATAGCAGAAGTTAGGCCGGAAAAAGAATGGTTTAGGGGGGTGGTGTGATAAAATCCCTAGCTTCCTGTGGAAAGGAATTCTGCCACTTGGGAGAAGCCCAGCCATGAGGTAGTGATCAATGAACTTTGTATTGTTTATCCAACGTTTAGAGGGGTCATACCTCCATACCACCTCTGTAACTATTAACATAACTATAAATTATAGTTATACCACAAAACGTGTTACATTATCCCATGGTAAATATGATTTCTAATGCAATGTTAATTTTTCCAGGGGAAATGAATTCATTATGTTACCTATCATGATAGTCCTCATCCTGGAATACCACATAATTGGCAATATTTAATAATTTGGCTTAATGTAGCCTTCCACATGGTTAGCAGGTAATCTAGGGACCCCCAGATACCAAGGATGGAGTCATGTATAACTAAAGGAGGGGGCCTTGGGAAATTCCCTGAACAGTAATACTGAAGTCAGAATTAATGCCCGGAGATGAGTCATTCACTAATCCACTCAACAGTAGTGGATACGTTGATGGTTACAAAATGGGTTCTTCCTTTTCCCTTCCTCCCCAACAATAGACCTTGCCTGCTCCTATTCAATTTCAAATGCATTCCCCATTAACAATTGTTAACTCTTACAGAGCATCCTTTATTTTTTAGTCCTGGGAAACTCAGTGAAACATTGTATGCAATTCTGAATTGCTTCCCTTTGGGGAATTATCACATATAATATCACTAAAACGCCACCCAAGTGTGCACGGTCCTCCTGCTTTTCAACTCCACATCAGTTCATGTTGCCATCCTGCCTTTTGGACTCCCTCTGCCAGCTTACTTTGCAATCTCACCTCTACAGGATTGATATAGTATAACCCACAATCCCTATACTCTCTATTCATTTACCCAAATACTTCCTACTATCTTCGATAGGCTCGTGTAAGTGCTTAAAGCCTTAGTGTTTGTGCGTGTGCTGTTAAGAGTAATTTCCAATAAAGATAATCTAATTTTACTTTTGGCTTGGAGTCTCCTCAGTTACTACTGGTATACATAGGTCAAAAGATCCTGCTGTTATCCAGCTTCCCGCTGCCATTTTGAGCTAATTAATTATTCCTCATATTAATATTCAGACATTAGTGGGATCCACATGGATCCCATGCAATTCGAGTAACAGTTATTTATTTGAATATACTTCCAAGCTCTGTCTATTATTAATTCTGGCTTACTATAGGTAACAGTTATTTATTTGAATATACTTCCAAGCTCTGTCTATTATTAATTCTGGCTTACTATAGTCCAGCTGCATTTACATTAGATGGGAAAGTTTCTGTTTCTCTAAAGCAAAGGGTTGAGAGCCCATGTTTCATTGGTGCCCAATGGTACTTCTACCATTCCCCAAATCCTGCCTTTACCACCACTGTTCTACATGATAGACACACACATGGCTTTCACTACCATCCTCTTTCCCAGAGCCATCAGGCTTTCAACACCCTACTCAGCAGCTGCTTGGTTAGCTGCCAGAAGCTTGATCCTGTGGGGCATTGGTTCTATCCCTGTGATTTTACTTCTGTCTATATAGCACCCTGCTGCATGTCCAGGCTGTCAGCTGGAGACTAGATGCAAGGGTTTTAATGTAAACTGTAGCATTAAATAAGGAAAGAGCAGCAAACTATTTAGATTTTAACTTCCAAAAACAATGTGCATACCAAATAATTTTAATTCTTTCATTTACATTTGTGATTCTCCCACAGTCATCAGCTTATGTGTCTTTAAAGAGTGACTTGGAAAGTTGTTGGTAGTTATGGTTTATGCTGATGGTGTCTATATATTCTCTGCAGTACCAGAGGCAGTACACCTCTCTATACCAGTTGCTAATGATCATGACAGGGAGCCCAACATAGTTTTTATTTTATTTTATTTATTAGTTATATTACAAATAATTATTACATCAACAAATTTCATGCATCCTTTACATATCTTGTATCTTTCATTACATTTGTAACTTTCTTTCTTAAAACAAAATCTGGGAGTTAACAGAGAAGAATTTACATTTCTCAAACCTCTAAATAAATTCGGAATCAGTTCGGATGCTTTACTCAGCTGATTCTGCTTCACTCTTTCTTATTCCGCTTTACCTACTCACCACTTTACTTCTCAGTTTTCTGTTTCAGTTTCAGTTCAAAGTGTTTCTTATACTTATTCTATTATTTCTATAATTCTTCCTTTTAACAATAAAACCAAAACCCAGAATCACAATCAGTTTCAAAATAAACTCAAACCCATTGTTCTGCTGATTCAGTTTCTCCTTTATCTTCTCTTCTTTCCCTATTCCTTTACTTACTTTGCTTATTTTCTTTTGTTTCTTTTATTTCCGTTCTTTCTCTCACACTTTTTCTAAGGACTTCCGGTGTAATGGCATTGTGGTTGGCTGCTAGAGGCGAAAGCTCCTGCCCTAGCAGATGCTTGCCTTTGAACTCCTAGTCTTCCCCTGAAGGAAAAAAATATCATAGAAGGAAAGATGCTGATAGTTTTCCCCAATAGGGAAAACAGAAAAAGCTTGTAAGAAAAGTTCCAGCACCAGCCTGAGTGTCCGTTGAAATATCCAGACATGGGAGGGTTGAGGGGAATGAAGAGCCAAGGGATGAAGTCAAGCAAACTGCACAGAAGTGGATCTAGCAACACCAGTGCTTTTTTAATGTTATGACCAAAGGCTGAGTAGTGAAGAAGTATTATGGGTATACTGTTATTTTTGATGAGACATTGCTTCTATAATAGTAAGAGTGAAAGAATGAGAAAAGAAAAGAAAAGAAAGAGAGGCAAAGGGTTCCAGAAAGATGGGGGGTGTTTGACAAAGCAAGGAAGATGGGTAGAAAAACAGAAAAATGGTTAAAGGAGGGAAGTTGTAGAAAAAATACAAAATTTGAGGAATTGATTATAAAAGCTACTCAAGAGAAAATTAATATAAAAGGTATTACAAGTAATATATATATAATGTTAATGGATAACGAAGAAGTACAAGATTATCTTAAAGATGTTTGGGAAACAGATGTAGCAATTTTATTAGACAAATCTAAGTGTGAGAAAATATGGAATATGCAACATTTGAAAACATAATCAGTAAGAATAAAAGAAAATTACTATAAGATTATATGGAGATGGTATTTAACCCCAGTAAGATTGAATCAAATAGATTAAAAGTATTCAGCACAGTGTTGGAGGGGTTGCCAAGAACTGGGAACGTATATTCGTATGTGGTGGAATTGCAAATATGTGCAGAAATTTTGGAAAATAGTAATGAAGGAAATAAGTGAGATACTGGAGATAAATATACCGTTATGCCCTGAAATAGCATTATTATCATATTGTGAAAAAATACAAGAATCTCAAATTGTTAAGGATTTATTAACAAATCTGCTGACAGCAGCAAGGTTAATAATAGCAAAGAAATGGAAAATACAAGGTGAATACAAAATAGAAGAATGGTATAATGAAGTATGGAATATAGCTATAAATGAGAAATTAACAAATATGATTAAGGAAAAAAAAGGAGGGTTAAATAAGAATATTTTTGTTGAAAAATGGAGTAAATTTTTAGAATTTGTATTAATAACGGGGAGAGGAAGCCAACCTGAGTTGGAAACAATGGTATTTTGGAAAGAGGGATGAATGTAAAGGGAAGCCCCTCGGTGGAGGGAATCACTGTTATATGTGTTTGTTAAGTTTTATGTAGAAATTGTATGATGTTTGATTTTAAAAATTAATAAAAATAAAAAAGAAAGAAAAACTGAAAAACAGAAGCAGAACTGAATTGAAAGTAGAATCAAGTGTCCCAAAAGTAGTACGTCATGGAAAAGGGAAGAGGGGAGAGGAAGAGAAAAGAAGAAGAGTGGAGTTTGTTGATTTGGAAATTAGCAACTAGCAACTGTAGAGATTGCAAGAGGGTGTAGTGTTTTGAAACAATGTTATAATTCCACGACAATAAAGAATACAAAAAGAGAGAAAGTTTGGTGACAAAAGGAAGTGTATGCTCTATGACTTGGACTGAGAAATAATATAATCCAAAAACTTTGAAAAAGTGTGAGAAAGAAGGGAGCACAACATAGCTTTTAAATCCATTGTTGTTTATCCATATATAGCCACCTGTCAATATGAAAATGCTGAATTTGAAATTATGCCTGGAACATGGACAGTCCTAGTACTGTAGACTGAGTGAACTCTAGGGGGCAAGGGGTTAGATTCCTCCAGAGTGCATTCCTCATGCAATAGTCCCTCTAGGCTGGGCAATGTGGGAAATTCAAATAGATGTTGACAACATTTTAATTAGTATATGTATTTGGGTTAAGGGGGGGGGGTTAGAATGCTTACTAAATATTCCATTATTGTAATATCAAATAATGCTGCCTACAAGGAAATTCTCCTGCAGAGACATCATTAATATTTATTCTTTTAAAAATATATCCATGATTTATTAACTTTGATCTGACTAGTTATTACATAGAATCATAGAATCATAGAATCATAGAATTGTAGAGTTGGAAGAGACCACAAGGGCCATCCAGTCCAACCCCCTGCCATGCAGGAAATCTTGATCAAAGCATCCCGACAGATGGCAATCCAGCCTCTGTTTAAAGACCTCCAAGGAAGGAGACCCCACCACATGCCCAGCTCCCTAAGCTGCTCCTCATAGGACATGGCTTCCAGACCTCCCACCATCCTGGTCGCCCTCTGGATACGTTCCAGCTTCTCAATATCCTTCCTGAATTGTGGTGCCCAGAACGACACAGTATTCCAGGTGAAGTCTGACCAAAGCAGAATAGAGTGGCACTATTACTTCCCTTGATCTAGACACTATACTCCTATTAATGCAGCCTAGAATTGCATTGGTTTTTTTAGCTGCTGCATCACATGGCTGACTCATGTTCAGCTTGTGCTCCACTAAGACTCCTAGATCCCTTTTGCATGTACTGCCATCAAGCCAGGTGTCACCCATCCTGTATCTGTGCATTTCATTTTTACTGCCCAAGTGTAGTATTCTACATTTCTCCCTATTGAAATTCATTTTGTTAGTTTTGGCCCAGCTTCTAATCTGGTCCTGTCCTCTGTGGTATTAGCTAGCCCTCCCAATTTGGTGCCATCTGCAAACTTAATAACCATACCCTCTATTCCTTCATCCAAGTCATTGATAAAGATGTTGAATAGCACTGGGCCCAGGACAGAACCCTGTGGCACCCCACTAGTCACTTCTCTCTAGGATGAAGAGGAGCCATTGGTGACTACCCTTTGGATTCGGTCAGTCAACCAATACAAATCCACCTAACAGCTGCATTGTCTAGCCCACAAGTTACTTTTTTTGCAAGAATATCATGGGGGACCTTGTCAAAAGCCTTACTGAAATCAAGATACACTACATCCACAGCATTCCCTTCATCTATCAAGTTTGTATTAGTCCTACCAAGGCAAACTCCTTTGAAAGGATTGATCCAAGAGAATAAAAGTTGTACATGATATTCATGGCCATTTGAACTAGTGCTAGCATCATAACTTGTAATACCAGTGGAAATGTTATATAGATAACAAGTCTACTACATACAAAGTGAATTGGGGAGGGCACCCACTGTTAGCAATAATCAGACTTAGGGCCTGTTTTACACTGAAGAAATACAACAGTTTGACACCACTTTATCCACCATAGTTCTATCCTATGGAATCCTGGTATTTTGTAGTTTGGTGAGGTATTTGGCCTTTTCTGTCAGGGAACTCTGGTGCCTCACCAAACTACAAATACCAGGATTCCATAGGATAAAACTTTTGTGTCAAACTGATGTATTTCTGCAGTGTAGAAAGGCCCTTAGCTTGGAAAAGAGAAGATTGAGAGGTGTCATGAGAACCATCTTTAAATATCTGAAGGGATGTCATGCAGATGATAGAACAAACTTGTTTTCTACTGCTCTAGAGACTAGAACATCAAAAAAATGGATTCAAATTGCAATATATATATATATATATATAGAGAGAGAGAGAGAGAGAGAGAGAGAGAGAGAGAGAGATTCCACCTAAACAATAGGAATAACTTTTTTTCTTTTTTTTTCTTTCTTTCTTTTTTTTTTTTTTTTTACTGTAAGAGCTGTTCAACAGTAGAATAGACAGCCTCAGGGGTGGTGGATTCTCCTTCTTTGGGGAACTTTAAATAGACGTTGGATAGGAATATGTAAGAAATAATTTAGCTGTGTATTCCTGTATGGCAGGACATTGGACTAGGTAACCCTTGCAGCCCCTTCCAACTCTATGATTCTTACATGGACAGAAAAGGTGGAAGGTATGCATATAATCCTTAAAATAAGCATCTTCTGTTCTGTGTTGTGGGAATTCTCCGGCTTTTCCATACAACAGGATTACAGAGCTAGTTTTCTGCTTCAGAGAGCAGAACCAGCATGGTATAGTGGTTTGAACATTGGACTATGACTCTGGGGACCAGGTTTTAAATTCCTGCTCAGCCATGGAAACCCACTGGGTGACCTTGGGCAAGTCACACTCCCTTAGCCTCAGAGGAAAGGAAAGGCAACCCCCTCGAACAAATCTTGTCAAGAAAACTCCATGATAAGGTCACCATAGGTTGAAAACACATTGAAGGCACACAGCAATGATAAGAAAGTCCCTAAAAGTAGTAATCAATGTTATAGTTACATTTTTTAAAGTAACTTCTTCTTTCCTGAACAAATCTTGCCAGGAAAACCCCATGTTAAGGTCAGCATAAATCAGAAATTACTTGAAGGCACAACACAACATTCAACTTTAAGTGCCATAACAACATCCTATGGAATTCTGGAATATGTACTTTAAAGAGGGGTAATTAGAATAATCAGCCAGAGAGTTCTAGTGCCTCACCAAGCTACAAACCCGAAGATTTAGCCATGATAGAGTGAAATACTAGAAGAGGTAGCCATGATAGAGTGAAATGAAACAGCTATATTTGTGCAGCCTCTTATCGTATCTCTTCAGACAAATTCAAAATTATGAGAAGTGTGAGAAATCACTCACACTTCCTTTTGAGCTGTCTCTGTGGAACATTCCAAAGCAACTCTGTAGTGGAAGATAAGACTATTAATTGCTTGTCAACAAACAAGCATCCAGAAATGTGTGGTAGAATGCATGTTTTTCAGAAGGTACAGTCTCTAGAATCAATAGGAAAAAGGAGGTTGGATGGGTGGGTTCCACCTGAAACCCCAGAAACTGGAATCAAGAGTAAGGCCTATGGACTAGTAAGGCCACTTTATAAGTTTTGTCTTATAATGCTGATAGGTATTGGCTTTCTTGCTCCTTTGTATGGGTAAAGCAGTAGAAAATGTGTTACATATTACATTTGATAAAGTGAGGAAACTCTATTCTCTCTCTCTCTCTCTCTCTCTCACACACACACACACACACACACACTGTAATGTGTAACTGTTCCAGGATCTTCTTTTTCTGAAATATCTGGATGAAATCCTTTGGGTATGTAATGATGTAATTTAATATGGTCTCTTTTGCACACATAATAGAAACCTGTTCAATGTGGCAAGACAGCTGAAACTTCCCAGCAAGTGCATATTTTGCTGAATGAATTATACTTCCCCCTCCTTTGTCCTTCACTTTAAATTGGCCCCAATTTCATCTACTCTACAGGACTGAGGGCTAATGGCTTTTGGTGGTGTGCTTGCAGGTTCTTGAGCAGCTGTCTGAGTTTCTTGGAACACCACAGTAGCATTAACCAATTCCAGAACCTATATAATTTCCTGTATTTTTGGCAGGATCTTCTTTAAAATGTAACCCCTCAGTATTACCCTGTGATGTTTCATGCATTTTTCATTGTGGTTTGGCACATCAAGCCCTTAATTATAGCCTTCTGAACTTCTCAAAGATCACCAGTGCTGAAGAAGGAACAGAAAGACAATTGCTCAAGTGTTTTCTACTTGGCACCAGAAGCAGAAACATCTACTCAAGAATGCATGATATTTTATATATGTGGTATGCAGCCAAGTCTTTTGTTTCATTTTGACTTATGACTAAGCACACAGGCCTAATGCAGACTGAAGCCCATATTGAGGTAGGAAATATTTAAACTTCCATCACAACAATTTGCTTTCCTACATTTTCTCTCTGCTGTGGAGGCTGAAAATGTGGAGGTGCCAGTAAGTTCCATCCCATTTATAACCCCTGGATCTGTGTTTGAGGTGAATATCAGAAAATGGAAGCCTTGAATGAGTACAGTTTAAGTTTAAACTTTAAACCTCAGTTAAAACGAAAAAGAAAATAAAAGCACAACTGCAAGCAGTATCTTAAAATCAAATTGTACAGTGGACCCAGTGCAACAGAGGCTTTATCTTAAGTGTTGATTTACCAAGTTCTTATTGATCCACTGGATCTACTCTAATTTGGGTCTAACAATTGGCATGCTGGAAAGGGTTTGATAATGCAGCTCTAAACAGTGGTGTCTGAGGTTGTGTGTGATGAGACCTGAAAGTGGACCTGAAAGTTAGAGCATGACAACTTGATTGTGGGGATCATTATGTTGTTACAGTTACATAAGAACTCATTAGCTTACTTGTTCTATTTTTTGTTGCTTTTCACTTCCTTTTAAAAGAAAAAAAATCAATGCAAAACACTCGAAAATACTCTAAAAGTTGGCAAAATGCCCTCAAAATGTTCTCTTTTTCTATTTTATTTATTATAGATTTTAACAATACATTAAGAGATATGAGAAAAATAAAGTAAAAGAAAAAAAGAATAATGATATAAAAAAAGAGAAAGTGAATAAAGAAGAGAAACTATTACTTCTAATTATCCTTTCAGCATTTATACATATAATTATTCATACCTCACTCTCTAGCATTAACACACTTTCTCTTCTTTCCATAGTCAATTCTTTTAAATAATCAAAACCAAAGTTACCAAGTCATTTTCTTTTCTACCCCTCCCCCAAAAAAGTTCCAAAGGAGTTTCCAGTCTTTGAGAAATGTCACTAATGACCATTTTCTAATTAAACAATGTGTCCATTTCCTGTCAGCTTCACAATCTACTCCTCTGTAGCAGGTAATGTTCCGTCTTTGTGTGTATACCAGTCTTGCTGCTGTGGTCATGTTCTGAAGTAATATTCTATGGGTCATCTACAACTTTATATCCATCTGCCCCCTCCCCCCAAAAACAGTTCTTTTTTTCCCCTTTATTTTTTATTACGTTGCAATCTTACATTTTTTCATCAAAGTATCATATATACATTTCCTCTTTTAAAACATAATCATAATTTTAACAATAAAAAAACCTTACAAATATAGGAGAAGTTATTTAGTCCTCAATTAAATCTTCCTTATTTCCCTTTCTTTCTCCCATAAATGAATTCCTTCCTTCTTCTCGTATAAACTTACTTTTTTCTATTTATAATTTAACTACCTTAGTTTTTTGGGCTATAAATCTATATTCTTATTGATTTTGGACTTTTTCGGACGTTTAAAATGTAACGC
This sequence comes from Gambelia wislizenii, assembly GCA_030847615.1. Lineage (NCBI taxonomy): Eukaryota > Metazoa > Chordata > Lepidosauria > Squamata > Crotaphytidae > Gambelia > Gambelia wislizenii. The sequence goes on along the minus strand of JAUMIR010000003.1, from coordinate 186,939,252 downwards.
AAGCAGCCTCGTCAGCTTGAGAGGCTGCTGCGCTGCAAAGCATCAGTTTCGTATGACGCTCGCCCCTGGCGGTACTGTTGAGGTACCACAGGGAGAGTTGAGCGTCAGATTTCCTTGATTTTTACTCATGAAAGTTGATCGTGAGTAAAAATCAAGGAAATATGATGCTCAACTCTCCCCGCGGTACCGCAACAGTACCGCCAGGGGCGAGCATCATACAAAACTGATGCTTTGCAGCGCAGCAGCCTCGCAAGCTGACGAGGCTGCTTGCGTTACTTTTAAATGTCCGAAAAAGTCATTTATCTATTCTCTTTATTAGCAAAGGCATATAGTTCATTTGGAAGACTTCACAAAAGAGTCTGGAGCAATAAACACCTGAGGCAAAGCACAAAAATCAGTGTGTATAGAGCCATCGTACTGTCTATCCTCCTTTATGGATCTGAAACATGGGTCACCTATCGCCACCACCTACGACTCCTCGAGCGCTTTCATCAGCGCTGTCTATGCACAATCCTAAATATACACTGGACTGACTATGTGACGAATGTTGCTGTCCTTGAGCAAGCAGGGATCACCAGCATTGAGGCCATGATATTGAGAACACAGCTGCGCTGGGCAGGGCACGTTTCTAGGATGGAGGACCATCGCCTCCCAAAAATACTACTCTACGGTGAACTCGCCACGGGTCAGCGTAAGAGGGGCGCTCCAAAAAAGCGATACAAAGACTCCCTGAAACAACATCTCAGGCTCAGCCAAATTGATCACCAACAGTGGTCCGCCCTGGCCTCACATCGGGAGGCATGGAGACGCACTATCCACAATGCTGCAGCCTTATTTGAGAACTCACGACGAACAAGTCTTGAAGAGAAACGACAACGCAGAAAGAATCACAACCCAAAAACATCACCCAAGGAGACCTTCTGCTGTGCTTTTTGCAACCGGACGTGTTTATCTTGGATTGGCCTTTTTAGTCATCAGCGCGCTTGCAGAAAGCGCTGGATGAGTCCTTCCTGAATCTTCGTTTGCAAAGAAAAGCCAGAGGAGAGATTCTCTTTATATTACTAAAGCAAAGCATAGCCTTAATTATTATCTATTAATGACTCTATTTTCCTTGTTATATTTCTATATGTCTATATTCCATTTTTCTTTCCAGAAATTTTTGATAGGTTCCCATTCCTTTTCTATTTTATCCAGTGGTTTATCCTTTAATCTAGCAGTTAATCTATCTAAATCTATTATGTCGTATAAGTTTTAATTGTATGTTAATCTTTATAATTATCTGCATCAAGCTGTGTATTTGAATCCATTTTTAAAGTTTTTTCACATGTCCACCATATAGGATAAAATGTCCCTTCTTGTTGCTCACATTTCCAACATACAATATAAATATATTTATACATGATGGAGAACTCCTCTGATATCATCTGCTACCTATATATCATTTTATAAAATTTATCTTTAAGATCATAACACAATGTAAATTTTGTAGTATGTGGGGAAATAATCATTGTAATATAAAAGCAATCCTGTGTACCTCATTCACAATCTTAGATAAGTCTAGGGTTTTTCCCTGCATGCATTTGTTTTTCCAAAATTCCCTTTCTCTTATTTCACTGGGCACTTCCAGCCAACTGGAAGTGCTGGGTCATTCAACACATGACCTAATTTGAATTTTATTGCTTTTGTGTAAGTTCCCCTTCTAAGTCTGACTCTCCATGAGGATGGAGGTATATTAGCCATCTTAAGCTTTCTGAAACAATGCCATGATGTTTCACCATGCAGCCTTCTATCATTGTGGGCTGGTGAGTCTTTCCTACCCTATTCTTAGTCAGTATAGGAACCTCCTTTTAAGTTTGTTTTAGTATGTAGATTGAGATTGATATACCTTCAGTAAACTTTGTTTTGCATTTTAAACTGACTCCTTTGTTTTTGTAATGAGTCTAATTTAACTGGGGGATCCCAGACCTCTGATGATAATTGAGCTTAAGTCTGCTTCCTAAGCGCATTCTGCATGAACATTAAGTCAAAAGTGAATGAATGATTTTAACTCTTTTTAAAAGGAAATAATTCTTGTTTTTAAAAGGACTAGATCCTGGAATTTTTTAATACAATTTTATTTTTAGACTCATTACCTTCCCACAAATTTCAAGCCCTTTGATCCCATTTTCCCATTGGTACAGTATAGCTAATGTTTTATCATACATTCTTTGAATTGTTCTTATTCCATTTCAAGTTTTAATAAAAGTTTATACATTTTAGCAATTACATGTTTATCATCTGTACACAATTGTGTTTCAAATTCTGAATTACTTTGCTCAAAACCATACATGTTTTTATACATTTTAAATCATTCCAAAATTGTAAATAACAGTATCATTGAAAAGAATATCCTTCTGCTTCTCTTCTCTTTTGGTTTAATTTTGTATTGCCCCTGACATCTCCAGGAAATCTTGATACATTAGCCATATATCTTTGCCTGTTTGTTTGTTTTTCTTCATAGAAAGCTTCTTGTGCTGAGGTCTATAGAGGCATTTTTGGGCACAGACTGAGTTTATATCTATTCCATATTCTCAAAAGTGTATGTCACACAATTATTTTTAAAATCTACTTTAACCTTGATGTTATCATACCAAAAAAATCTATACCATCCACACCTCAGATCATGCCCTTCCAACTCTAGTAATCTTTTATTTCTTAGCATCACCCACTCTTTAATTGAAAAACAGCAGGGCACAAAATACCATTTCAAATCTAGCAAACCTAGTCCTCATTTCTTGCATCTTGTAATACTTTATCCCTCAAAATGCTCACAAAGAAATGTTTGTCCCTTAAAATGTAAAAGTTACATATTTGTTATATATAAAAAGTAATCATGTTACCAGTAACTTTCAAAAGGGACACTTCTTCCATAATCTTACTTGCAAAAATAATGTGTTAATGGGAACATTGTTACTTGTAATCTGATGCTCCAAAACTGTACTCTTAGTTCAATAGCTGGACCTAGACACATGGTGTGACCTCCCTAGCCACTTTATATGAACTTGACAAGATCAAGGTGGTCAAGGGCAAACTTCAAAGCACCCACTTCACTTTACCTCAGGGTTCATCCTGGCCGTCTCTTTGCTCTCTGTTCCTTCCATCTCAATTTCTATGTTTCTCTTAGTTCCTTCCTTTTAATCAGGATTAGTACATTTAGTTAAATGTGTGGAGTGTGTTTTCGTAGCTTTCCTAAATACTACTACTACTACTAATAATAATAATAATATTTATTTATACCCTGCCCCTCTGTTAAAACGATTGGGGTGGCTTACAAAAATTAAAATACAATACAGATAAAAATCCCAAAACACCACCCACCCCCACCCACCCCCATAAAAAGATTTTAAACAAATACAAATTAAAAAGCAACTAATCTAAAATCACATTTAAAAAACAATAAATACAATTAATGGCCAGCAGACTAAAAGAGGCCAGGAGCTCCTGAGGCCGGCATCTAATTAGGAAAGGCCTGCTGAAAGAGATCCATCTTAAGTGCTTTTTTAAAGCTACTCAGGCTTGTCATCTGATGGATCTCATTCGGCAGATCATTCCAAAATTTGGGGGTGATTACTGAAAAGGCCCTCTGGGAGGTTGCAGACAGACTATATTTTTGTGGCTGAAGCAAATTCCTCCCAGAGGACCGGAGTGCACGGGGAGGGTTGTATGGGAGGAGGTGGTTCTGGAGATAAGTTGGACCCAAGCCATTTAGGGCTTTAAAGGTAATAACCAACATCATATACTGGGCCCGGAAACTGATAGGCAGCCAGTGGAGAGATTTTAATACTGGCGTTATATGGTCTCTCTGAGATGTTCCTGAGACCGCTTTGGTTGCCATATTTTGTACCAACTGAAGTTTCCAGACCAAGCATGAGGGTAGCCCCATGTAGAGTGCATTGCAGAAATCTAGACGAGAGGTTACCAGCGCGTGTACCACAGTTACATGTATATAATAGCTAGGAATGGACAGAAACCTGTATTTGAATGAAAAACAAGGATACCTTTATTGAAGGGAATGAATAATAGTGATGCAGAAATCATGGAACAGCAGACCCACAGATTGGAAAGTGAGTTTTATTACACCGGTGGGCCTGACTGGAATATCTTCCAAAGAGTCAGAACCCCGAGTCATTCTGAAAGCAACTTTTTATAGAGAAATACAGTATGTTGTGAAATACAAACAGGAGTACTTCCCTCCACCCATCTGGTGTCCATATTTGGCACTTCCCTTTCTTGCAATACTGTTTACATTTCAGGAAAGCAGTTTCCCTTGAGTTTTCCTTGAGACAGTTTGTTGATAGTTCAGAAAGTACAAGGCAAAATAGCTTAGGAACATTTAGGTACAGTTCGACCGTCATTATAGAAAGAATTTGTTTACCTCAGCTTATCATATGTTTCTGGAACATAGAGTTGATTAGTAAGGAACATTGAAAAGACTTTGCAGACTTCTAGAGTCTCATGGGCTATCTAGTCTGACCCCAAATAGTTATTGTAAGTAACAGCATTCAGCAAATATACATTAGAATGCAAATGGCTACCACAATAGCAATGTGGAATCTTAATTAGAACAGTGCTTAAACCTCTATAAAGTTATCCCTTATTCCCCAGATTCATTCATTCTTTGTCCACTCACTCTTCTACTTCAAACTATTCACCTCTGCACACAATTTTACCACATCCAAGCATCTCTCATACAACACACACATGGAGTCCTCTGCTCCAGATAACTATCATTAACTGACCTCTGTTCTTAATTGCTCTTCACTCAAACTGCCATGCAAACTTCAAACATCCAGAAGCCCCTCCAGTTTCAGCTTCCTGCCATAGGACTGGCTCCTAGAACACACTTTTCCCTTTCGCTCATCCAGCTATCTGTCACATTTGTCCTGAAGAGCTGCTGGCAGAAATCTTGACTGTGAGAGTAGGCAACCTGGCCATTGACCAGATTGTCAGGGGTTCTCACAGGCTGGAGTCTGAAACATCTGGAGAACAACAGGTTGTCTATTCCTGATGTACTGGGTTGACCAATAAGACAGAAGGCAAAGCTTTGTTAGTTTGTGTCAGGTCTTGCTAATCCAGAGCCTATGTACAGCTGCTAATGTCAGAGATCAGTGCCAGATAATCAATGTCAATCTTAATTTTAGTCATGTACTGCCTTTCCATGTATTATAAATACAGTTTGTATCAAGCTGACAAATACCAGATCAACAGCCAGACAGATAGGTATCAGAAATAATTATCCTGAAATATATCAAAAGACAGGATTCAACTTTCATAATATGAAAATAAATGAATATGAATATATTAGATAGTGATAGCCCTTTTGGAAAATCTTCAGAACATTTTCATAATGTTTTATGACTAAATCATGAGAGCATTTCAAAACAGATCAGAATCATAAAACAAAGTGAAACAAAAAGTGTCTTCTAATATGTCAACATGTACATGATTTATAGAGATTATAATAAAGCCAACACACATTAAAAATCTAAAATATTAGTGGAGAAATCTTAATTAACTGTGTAAAGAGTATATCAAAGATAAATCCATTCACACTCCTTGACCAGTTAATAGCTTTGCACACAATTTGCTGCCTTTTCGCTGTTGTCAATTCAATACTGTCAATCCAAGTTATCATTCTGTTACCCAAATTGTGTAGGGTCTTTGGGACCCACTCATGACCTCTTAGTTATGATATTATATTGGGAAAATTTTAATTAGCTCAGAGGTGTGCCCGCAAGAGGTTGGATAACTTTGGCATCTTTACACCTGTGTATACCAGTACTCACTGAGGAGGCTCCAAACCAAAATGAAATAAAAATGTTTTTTTATGGGAATATAATCATGGAAGCATTCATACATACATTCACATTCACAAGCAATCACAAAAGGCTAGCAAAGGATTAGGAGGAAGTATTTGAATAGAGGAATATATTTAGGGAATAGGCTATAATTACTTGTCTAGAGAGCAGAAATTCATGCCACAAAAGAAGGCTCAGACTTGAACCTGAGGGTGACACAGCAGACCAGCAGAGTGACAATATATGAGGAGCTGTGCACACTTTGATTATTTATTTATTTATTTATTTATTTATTTATTTATGGTATTTATATCCCGCTCTTCAGCCATGGAGGCTCTCAGGGTGGCTTACAAATTGTTAAGGAATAGCACCTACACATCTACACCATTTTATAGAGTGCTCAGCATTCTCCAAGCAGTTTCCAATGCATGTTAGCTAATTTCCCCAACAAACCAGGTACTCATTTTACTGACCTATGAAAGGATGGAAGGCTGAGTGGACCTTGGAGCCCTTGGGATTGAACTTGCAATGTTGCAGCTTGCAGTACCAGCAATTTAAACACTGCACCACCTGGGCTCCCTGGTGATTATGATTTGGGGTAATATTTATACCCAATATCATACACGTAAGGGGTATTTTGAGTGTAGAACGATGCTTGAATGAGTTTCCAAAAGTTAAACAATGAAAACTCCGGCTTTGTTGATTGTCACTACTGATTGGGACATTAAGACTGATGGGTTTAAGGCAACCTTCACATTGTGGGCTGGCAGGGGTCTGAAGGAAGACCTTTGCAGGATTATGGGTGTTCCAGTCACTTTTTGTTTTTGGAGTGTGATACACTGTCAGGTACATCCATGGAAGATTAGTACATTCCTCCCTGATGACTGTCTGAGGGGGCTTTGCTTCATCAGGTCTGTTTTTTGGGGAAATTTCCAAGATGTCATCATAGGCTGCAAGTAACCTTCACTAGCCCTAATGTTTGGTTTGCTATAGTCTACTGAAAACCACCTGAGGTATCTAATAAGCCAAATTATGAATTATTGGAAAGGGAGGTATAACAATTTCAGTTCAAAATTTTGGAGCCAAGAATGCTGAAGTATTTAAATAAAATAACAGGATTCTAGAGAGCTAGCATGATGCAGTGGTTTGAGTGTTGGACTTTGGATTCTCAGAGAACAGGGTTCAAAATCCCTCTTGGCTATGGAAACCTGTTAGATGACTTTGGGCAAGTTGCACTCTCTTATCCTCAGAGAAAGGCAATAGCAAACCTCCTCAGAATAAACCTTGCCAAGAAAACCACATGCTTTCATAAAGCTGCCATAAGTTGGAAATTACTTGCAGCAAAAAATAATAGCAGAATTCAGCTTTACCTCTTGCTTTTGCAAGAGGGTAATGTTTCCCTTGACCTCTCTCAATGGATATTTGTCCCCATACATCACACTGGACACACATTAAACTAGTTTTTGTGGGGTTTTTTTAAAAGAACTGTTGGACACAAAAATGGCGTGAAATATATTAATATCATTTATTTTCCATGAACATATTACTACTTGGTAGAACTTAGATTTACTGGCACTGCTAACATCTGTACTGTTGTAGGACTAATTGGAATTCTGGAGATTTTTTTTTCCTGCTAACATGGTTTTTTTTTTTTTTTTTTTTTTTTTGCTGATATGGTCCACTATAGATGTGGAAAGAATATTCATAACTTTATTCAAGATCCAGAAGTGAAAGAGCTTTGCCAAGTATCAAGAATTCCTGAACAGTAGCATTCTGGACAGATGAGAATTTTTACAGTTCAAGGCTCATTTTGTATGAAAAAATGAGCAAGTTTTTTGTGTGTGTGTGTGTGGAAAATATTTAAAAGCCTTCTGTGATTCTGCACAGAAAATTTTGTTTCCTGCAGAAAAAAAACACCCATATGTGGATTTGTTTTTGCAGAATAAAGCATGAACTGTGAATCATCCTTGAAAACTGTACTGTTATCAAGAACTTTCTCTCAGCTATGAGAAAAACATGTTTAAATTGTGTTTTCTTGCTCACAAGAATGAAATTTACAAACTTTTACATCAGTGTCCAGTTGTGGAATAAAGAAGTAATCAGGCTGTCAATATCGTTGTTCCTCAGTATTCTGTCTGCCTATAGAATAGAGGGCTTGGGAAGATTTCCTCAGTTTTTGGAAGATCCATTGGTAAAGTTGTTATAGAAGCATGTGGAAAGACAACCAGAATTAAAGTAGAGAATGACCCATGATGGATTCAAGCCAACATAGGTTGGAGCCAATTATTGGGAGAGTAGGGTCTTCTCTATATTGTGGGGGGGATACGAACACTTTTGGAAAGGCAGGTGTTCGCAATGATGCAACCTGTCTACATGGCCAAAAGAGGCCCCCTAAACTCCGCATGACCCCCTAGCCAGATGTACTTGCAACTCTAAATCTGCCACGGCTAATTAAAAAAAAAAAGTTTCCCAGGGTGCACACAAGCAACACTTTGTATTTACAAATATATCAAATTTTAAAAAATATGTGATCATCATTTGATCAACTCACTGGACCCTCACTTAGCTGAAAATCTAACATGGCAGCCTCAGCCACTTTTCCTCTTTGCTACCCTGGCCCTGTGATCGTCCAGCCAATCAGATTGCACTGCTTGTTTGTATCTGTGTGAAGTGTTCAAATGGTCACACATTCAGAAGTCATACAGAGCTTTTCAGAAACTACGTGCAAACCCCGGCCATGACACACATAGATTTTGTGGGGGATTTGGCTGCCCCCCTTCTGAATGACATGTATTTGTGTGAATGATCATTTGAACATATCGCTGATTTTTCACATCTTGTTTGTATAATTTTGACCATATAGACAGGACCTAAATTTACTTTTTACTTAATCCTTTCCCACCAAACACTTGTTATGTTAGATGATAGTTGTTCATTCTCTGTTGAAGAAACCAGGTATGGAATTCATTATTTTAAAATGAATCTTGGGCCTTCTCCAGTTGGACTGTTAGTAGGGGCTCAAATATCTTACTCCATGGGATAATTGACATTGGCCTAACTTGTCAGAGTATGATGGGACATATAGTCACAGAAATTCATGCTGTAAAGAAAACACAGAGTAACCAAATCAACATGTTTGCCTACAGGGGGCATACTGGTATAAACAAGGCTGCAGCTGACCTATGTTATGCGAACATAGCCCTGAAAGCTTGTAATTTGCATGGGAACTGTATGTATATCTCACTGAGGCAGGATGTTTACTGTATGTGTTCTGAAGCTCTGTAATAACTTCTAAGTTGCTTTTGGACTGTGCAATGGCTGAAGCTGCTGAGTCCTGCTTATCGCCACAGAGAGGATTCTCTGTTGTTTCTGTAAATATTTTACCATGCATCAGTAACATTTAGTAGTTAGAGACAGCACCTGAGTGTCTGTGTGCTTTATTGGCTGTCTGGAGGCAAATGCTGGTGCTAAAAGGTGTTTTCCATTACTCTGCTACTGTTTGCTCCCTGGATCTCTCTGAGCATGTACAGAGTGTCCAGTGTGCACTATACTGTGACATAACTCTAGGTCAATGTCAATTATTCCATTTGGAGGGGCATTAGATAAACTGTTTTAAACATTAGATAAACTGTTTAAAAACATGGTGGCAATTGAACTGCGAGAGTTTTTTTGGACAAAACTAATTACCTTGACTGATTTCAATATTGCTTCACACTGACGTTTGGGATGGAAACAACATTGCTCACCCAAGTCAATGAGCTACACTGAGAACTAGATAGGAAGTGGGTGTCTATCTTGTTCTCTCTCTGATATGAATCTCCCAGTGCCTTTCAATACCATTGCCTTCTGGTTGTTTTACTGGGTGAGGGGTTGGAGGGATTGTCTTGTAATGTCTTCACTACTTCCTGGTTGGTCATTTCCGTATAACATAATGCTAGCAGATTAATGTCTCACACCTTGGCCTTTGCATCCTAGAAAGTAAAATTTTATTTCTTTTTTGTTCAGAGATCTACGTGAACCATCCAGTGTGGATGTGGAGTCACCAAAATGTAGAGAACGCATAGAACTACATTTCATTACCTTATCCATCTGGAGAGGCAGTGGAAGTTCTGAACCAATATTTGGAGTCAGTGATGGTTTCAAATAGATGAAGGTAAAAAAGCAGAAAATATTAACCTCCTCCCCCCGCCCCCAGAATTGTGTGGAATGGTTCTTGTTATAATGTTGTTGTTGTTTTTCATTGAAAAATCATTTTACCCCAACCCCTATGTATTTCCTTATGCAGCAGGACTGGGGCATAAATTAGTGCTTAAAACAAATGGAAATGGTTTCTATTACAGTGTGCTAAAGAAATATTGCTTCCTTAAGAAAAAAAATGGGTCTGTTTTCTCAGCAGAAGTGTGCAAAGGACACTTATACATATTGATCAGTTGTATTGTTGATGAGGGACATATAAGAGATGCATTGTGTTTTACAGAATGACATTAAAACAGGTAGGAAAGGGATATAGATATTTATGTATTGAGGTTTCAACTACCCAGCTCTTGTTCAAATCTCTTTTTGAGGGGGGAAACTAATACAGTTTAAATTTACATTTTACAACAACTCCCAATGAACCTCATACATAAAATTCAGCAGGAGGTTTTAAAATTGCCACACCTCCTGTGGGGAATCTACAGTGCTACAGTTAATTAAGAATAACTGTTATCCATCCCCCTCCCATTTTTCTCCCTCCATCCCTGACTTTCTCATACTTTTGTGTACATGGGTGTATGTACACATACACTAACCCTAGGACTGGAGAGAAGAGAAGAACATCCTGGTTTCTCTCATCAGTCATGTGTTCCAGGGTGACAAGAAGGCTATACTCTTTGCCACCTGAAAATAACTTCAGAGCAATAGGGAGAACTGCCTTTCCTTATGCTTGACCAGGAAAGGATTAGTTTCAGGAAGCTCCCCTCATCCCTCCTGCCCAAAAGAATACTGATAAACACACTATAGATTATGTTAAGGACACAGTGCACATTTAGTCCACTTTTTATTTTTCTTTCTTTCTTTCTTTCTTTCTTTCTTTCTTTCTTTTCTTTTTTTTTTTTTTTTACTCATGGCAGGGATTAACAATGTGCAGCCTGGGGTCCATATGTAGTTTCAAGGCTGTTTTGGTGACCCCAGCACCCCCCACCCCAGGATTACTTTCTCTGGCCAAAAGGCAGGTTATTTCTCCTTGTGGACCCAGACCGTAGGCCCCTCTACCCTCTCTTAAAGAAACACATGACACAGATTATGATTAACAATTGTATTGAGTACAATATGAAGATAATGTTTAAGTACAGGTTAGTAGATAATAGTTGGCAATAAAAGGCCACAACTTGCTGATGGCAGCAAAATGGTTGGCACTATTGAATGGGTTGTGATCCCATCATTGCCCAACCCTGTGTTGGCCAATGGACTCATGTTGGTCACTACCGACCCTCCTGGAGGTGAGAGCTCTTGGCCAAGCCGTTCTGCCTGACACTCTCCCCTCCCCTGAAAACAAGGTGTTAATTAAAGAAATAAGAGGGGGAAAGAGGACCTTGTGCTTGAACTTGAACTTAAAATTGAACTTGACAGAGACCCCCCTTTCCCCCCTTTACCTGGATCAGGACCCATGTCATCCACCAAAATGCGCTCCCCTTGGGAAACACCTTCCAGCAGCAACTGCACTTCTTTCAGTGTGGCTTTGTCCTGCCCCAGGAGGCCCGTCAGCTTCTCCTTCAGTGCTGCCAGCTTATCTTTGGGCAGGCCAGACATGACCAGCATGGAATCCAGTTATATCCCTAGATAAACCAGGGATGATGATGGCCCCACTGTCTTGTTGGGGGGCAAGGGGACTCCGAGCTCCTCCACCAGGGCCTGAAAGGAAGACAGCAAAACCCCACACCCCGGGCTTCCTCCTGGCCCCATCATCAGAAAATCATCCAGGTAATGTGCGACAAAGGGGGATCCCACCCTGTGTTGCAGAGCCCATTCCAAGAATGTACTGAATGCCTCAAAGGCCACATAGCTGATGGAGCAGCCCATGGGCAGTGCCATGTTGTAATACCACTTGTCAAATTCAAGTTGGAATTTGAAGCCCAGAAGACAATGGTCATCCAGTACACCAGGAGCAATCAGAAGGCCAATTGAATGTCATATTTTGCCATGAGAGCCCCATGCCCGCAAGTCTGAAGCAGCTATATGGCGTGATCCAACAATGTGTATTGCACTGTGCAGAGCTCTGATGGGATGGCATTGTTGACTGACAGCCCTTTGGGGTAGGACAGGTGGTGAATGAGGTGGTATTCCCCCGGGGTTTTCTTGGGCACCACCCCCAATGGTGATACATACAGATTAGGCATGGGAGGTTCAACAAAGGGATTGGCAATTCTGCCTGCCTCCCCCTCCTTATCAATTTTACACACAAGCAACTCTGGCAGCTGTGCCACTGATTTCAGGTTGCCTGGCACCGACTCCTCCCTAGGCCCCACAAACAGGATGCAAAAACCAAATTCAAAACCATCAGCTATATATGTCACGGCCTCCCAGTTCAGGTAGGCCACAAGTAGAGGCCACATGGCCATGAGTTTCACTGGCATACAGGCCATGCCACCACCACACCGGCCACCCCGCAGGCCACCTCACTTTGAGTTTCCTTGGCTGACACTGATTCCAGACCCCGCTTCATTCCTGGCACTGGATGAAGCAGAGTGACTGCTCCGAAAGGACTGACCTCCCCCAGGCTGCCTGGAGCAAGTGGTCTTGGGGTGCACTTCCCCACAGGACTCACACGTGTGTTCGAAGCAACATCAATACCTGGTGCACTTACCATCATTGTACTCCCAACAAACAAGCCTCTTCCCATCCTTCTTCTTAGGCACCCTGGCAGCCTCATCTTTGTCCCTCCTTTTCAGCCCGGTGGCAACCAACCTTGTTGGATAGTCAATGGCTTCCCACCTGTGCATGGCAGACCTGGAGACCTTCTTTCTGCATTCTACATCATACAGGATGGCTGCCAAACTCCCAGCCTGTGCCCTTACCTTCAGAACTTGATGAAGGTGGTTGAACAGGTGCCAGGCCCTCTCAGGAAAGACCAAAGCCACCACCCTGATGAAGATTGTGTGCTCCCCAAGCCAGTTGGTGAAGCTGCACTCCACCATATCTGCTTCTGACTTCTTGTTCTCCTTCCTATTCACCCTTGTGCACTCTGGCCTCTTTGTTGGGAGGAGGCACAAGTAAAAAAAAAATCAATGTAATAATCTTGCAGAATCTTGGAATACACCTTCCTTTCCAAGTGACTGCCCTGGGAGTCCTCCTTGGACTTGGCCTCCACCAGTTCCCCTACAGAGGGCTCTTACTGTCATTCGTTTTCCCTGCCTCTGCCTTTGCCTGGCTCTAGCATAGCCTCAACCCGGCAAGCCTGGCCTGAACAACCCTTTTCCCCAGAACCTGAACTTGCTGTAGCATCGAGCGTTCCACTTGGCATCCCAGTGCTGGAAGATGTGCTGGGTTCCCCCTGTTCAGCAACCACAGCACTGGTGGGAAGGAGTGGGCTGCTGGATGACTGTGGAGGACCACAAATGTCCATCTTCTTCAGCATCAGGGACAAGGCCCCCATGATGTTGCCATGTTTGGTGCTGGAGCTGCAAAAGCTTCGATGGGAAGCCTAAGTTCCCCTACCACCCCTGCTGCCCAACTGGCCCAGCCCCATCTGGATGCTTAGCTATGCCCACCTCCCCTTCAGTGTGAGCAGAAGCTGGCTGTGGCAGTTCATTGTCTGCCACTGTTGTCATGGACATGCACTGCCTCTTCTGAGCAGCCTTCTTTGGCAGCATGTTCACTCAGGCCCCCCAAACACCTGTGTGCTCCCCGGCTGCTGTTTTGTTCAGGTCCCCACCCCCAACCCTAGACAGCCCATTTGAGCTGTCACGTTACTGGCCCCTAGGCTGTGGGTACACCAAGCCACTGTCCAGGAAGAGGAGGGGTAATGCAGTGGTCCGCTGCCATGCCACAGGCTGCCTTCTACCCAACAGTCCCCTGTGTCTGGATGTTCAGGCCCCGAGGGAAAACCACCTCACTACCCGGGCACCAGGTCCCACCAGGAAGGAATGCCATCCCCCTTTGGGCCCTCCAATGGCTAACTCCCCGCTTGACCCTCAGGCCCTTCCCATCCTACCAAGCCTGCCCACAAGCCCAGCAGGCAAAACTTTATTGCTCGCCAGCCACTACTCACAGCCCAAACACCTGCAGGGAAAAAACAGGAAAGGCAGGGGAGGGAGAGGGGGAGTTCAAGCCTCCCCCTTCTCCAGACATTGTGCCCTCCTTCCCTTTCACCACACTCCTGGTCAAGGACGCGGCCATCCACTGCTCTTGAAGCCACTGCCCGCTGGTGAACTGCAGGCCCACCAGCCAGCTTTTCCCCAGCCATATGGCTCAGCTGCAGCAGCTAACAGCTGCCTGCAGATAATGTCCACTGCCTCAAAGGGCTGGGAGGCAGCTGCTCCAGGCCATAGCCAACTTTTGCTTGTGATTGCTGCCTGCTGCTGGGGACCCGGTGACCCATAAGGCAGCCCAACTGGGTCCACAGCCCCCCGAAAGGGGGGAGAAGGAGGAGGGAGACCGGCTCACCAGCTGAGGATCACCTCCTCAGCTCCCTATTCTGTGATCTGCTGCCTCAGAACTCATCTTCCTCTTCGTCCCCTGCTCCACGTCCTCCTTCTTCAGCTCACAAAGAGCCAACTGGGAGGGCCTGTGCTGGGAGATGGCTTAAATACCAGCCCCAGTGCAGGCTCCCCCGTCATCTGGCCATGCTGGAAATGTGGCCTGATGTCCCACCTCTCCTTGGGAAGGGGGCAAATCAGGGTGAGGCAGGCTCACCCCTATTGGCTCCCACTTCCTGCTCCCTCCCCAGCCACAAAACAGGCTGGGAAGAAGAAGCCTCATAATGGCGACCGCCAGGCCAGCCATGCAGATGCTGGGGCCACCGGAGCAGGAGCAGCAGGGGTGCCAGCCGGGCTGCAAACAGGCCCCCCAACGAGCCAATGTGCCCCCTTCCGCCTGCACAGTTTACTTTTCAAACTGACCCCAAATCAATCAATCAATCAAAACAACAACAAAATACAGATTTATCTCCTCCCTCCAAAAATGAGCTATGGACTTCCAATTATTATAGTGGGTTGTGTGTGTGTTTTACATTTTGGGCAGCCAGGGTGGCCCTCAGAGGGTACTAGATACAGAAAACTGTCCCTCGGGCCTGCTGAGGTGTTCACCTTGCTCTGAATTAGGAACATATGACACTCATCTGGTTCAGGATCAGTGTCCATTAGGGAAGAGTTTTCCACCTTTCCCTGGAAGAGATTGCTTTCCAATATTCCACACTACCATACATGTTCAAAACATGGAAAATGTCTACATTGGTTCCAAAGAAGGCTTCTCTCTTTTTTTCTTTTTTCTTTTAACCTGTAGGGGAAAAGGGAGTTTGGGAAGGAATTAACTTGAGGGGAGGGATGCCCTCTTTCTCCAATTTTGTTTGACATCGTTATAGACATTTTAGCAAATATTATTAGACAGGATGAAGGTTTAGTTGGAATTGGCAATAAGAGGAAAAATAAAATAAGCCTGTTTGCAGACAACACTTTATTGACGATTGAAAATCCCTTAGAAAAAATGGATAGAATAAAAGCTTATTTAAGAGAACTTGGAGAAATGACAGGTCTGCAAATAAACTGGACTAAGAGATGATGTTGTATAATTACAGTAGGGAAGATCAAGAAGAATTTATGGGGAGCAAAAAAAAAATATTAGAGTAAAAGATTCAATTAAATATTTAGGAATTGTTATAACTAAGAACTTAAATGATTTAGAAGATAAAAATTATATCAAAATGTCACAAGAGGTTAAAAGAAAATTAGAGGAATTAAGGAAAATAAAATTGTCATGGTTTGGCAGAATAGCAATGGTTAAAATGAAGATACTACCCAAAATTAACTTTTTATTTAGGATGCTACCGATTAAGATAAGGGAACCAGAGTTAAAGAACTGACAAACTATAATTGATAATTATTGTAATGGAGATAGGAAGAGGAAAGTGAGGGTTAATTTTTTTAAAAAAGATGGTATAAACACCAGAAAATGGGAGGACTGGGTCTCCCTTACTTAAAATTATATTATATATCAAATCAGGTTAGATATATCATAGAAGCAATAACGGGACAGGGGGAACTAGATTGGTTAGAATCAGATATGCCAGAAATAGAGTATAAATTAGAAAAATATTTTTAAAATAAACTTACCAAGAAATCAATTGGAAAAATAGATAATCCCTTTTTGAAGAACATTTTAGAGATATGGTCAAAATATAAAGAAAAGTTATTACCTATCATTTTTCCATTAACTCCAGTGGTAGTTATGGAAAAAATTCCAGCAAACTTAAAGAGAGAACTGGAAAAGGGTTTAAGAGAGAAGAAACTAATAAAAATGAAAGATTGGTTTAAAAAGATGAGTAGAAGAGAACAAATAAAAGACAGATTACAAGGGTTAAAGATTTCCTTGGTCAATTGTATATAACTAGAACAGTGGAAAATGGAATGGATAAGGGTAAATAAGGAATGTTAAAAATATACCAGATTTGAAGAGTTGATTATACAAACAGAAGATAAGGAAAAGAATGAAATAATAAAGGGTACCATTAGTGAATTATATAAACTATTGCTAAAAACTGAAGAACAAAACAATTATTTAAAGGTAATATGGGAAGATGATTTAATGCAACCAATAAGTAATCAGAGTTGGGAGAAAATTTGGGATTAAGATATTTTGAAATATATTTTAGTAAGAATAAAAGAAAATTATTATAAATTGGTATGGAGATGATATCTGACACCAGTAAGATTAAGTCAAACAGATCAAAATTACTCAATGTTATGTTGGAGGGGATATCAAGAAAAAAGCACTTATGTTCATATTTAATGGAGTTGTAAATATGTAATGACATTTTGGCAAATGGTATTAAAGAAATAAGAGAGATAACAGGGCAAGATTTAGAAATGTGTCTAGATATTGTATTATTATCAATTTATGACAATGTCAATTGTACCCAAGTGTTGAAGGATCTGATTACAAATGTATTAACAGCAGTAACCTTAATGATACCCAGAAAATGGAAGATACAAGGAGATTATCAGATAGAGAAATGGTATAGAGAAGTATTAATGATAAATTAACATGTAGATTGAAAGTTAAAAAAGGATTATGGAAAAGTTGTAAATTTGATGAAATATGGAAGCCAATTATAGAATATGTTTTTTTTAAGAAAAAGGGGGCACATACCTCCAAGAGAATTATTGCAATTTTGGAAATTGGAATAAATACTTGGTATATATGGTCCATTTTTTGGGTTCTGTACACCAAGGTACACAATGCAAGTCAAAACTGCATGCTTCAAACAATCAATTCAATGATCAAAAGCCTGTAACATTTGCAAATATATGATATGGTGGCCATTATTATGTTGAAAGTAGTTCCTAGTGCAAGTAACACAGCCTTTATTTCACCAAATCTTTTTTTAAGAGAGACTAAAGTTCTCAGTGTGTTCTAAACGTTGTCATACTAACACCTCACAGCAGGCAATTTGAAATTGGTTGTTATATCTTTATTTCATTGGTAAGATAACAGCTACTAACAATGCCATCTATTAGCTTCTATGATAGAAGTGGTTACCAAATCAGATGGGAAGGGACTGGGTTTTCACAAGTGGCAGAGGCTTATCATGTCTTAATGGTCAAATGGCATAAAATAAAATAAAAAAAATAAAGAAGTGGGTTATTATTCCTTCACTTATGTATTTCCATCCAAATTTTCAAACTGTCATACAATTCAAAGCCCCTCACATCAGGTTAAACAAAGTGGTTCGGGTGTTGTTGTTTTTTCCAGTAGTGCTCTGACCCTTCTATAACAGGCAGTTGAAGGTCAAAATAAATGCCACACAGATGAGTCCTTATCCTCCCAGTGCTTTTTATTTATGCACCAACATTTTCGTGAAATATCTGTATTAATACTTAACTGCCCATTGCTCTGAATGGGTACTCTAACTACTAGTCTGTTACAAGGTCCGTTTCGACCATTAGACAGAATGAAGTGTCTCCACCAGGCAAAAGAAGCTGAGGGACAGCAGTGATCATTTCCTGTCTCTTCCTCATGGTTGGTAGACACAGCCATTTATACAACGAACCCTTACTTGGTCCTTTAAACTGGCCTCAGGAATGGTACCATCCCATTAGCAGTATTAATGTAAGTTTCAATAACCAGGCCAGTCAGCTTTTATATTGGAAAGGGGGAGAGAACATAATCTTGTCATTTGCCACAGGCAGTAAAATGTAATGGCCTAGCCTTCCTGATTAGTGATTTTTTCCTCCCCACCCCCACCCCACTGTCTTATTCTTGCTCCTTGCTTTCAGCAACTGATCATATAAGCAAAAGAGCTTCAAATGAATCAGTGCATTTTCTGGGTTCTGTACACCAAGGTACACAATGCAAGTCAAAACTACATGCTTCAAACAATCAATTCAATGAGCAAAAGCCTGTAACATTTGCAAATATATGAGATGGTAGGCATTATTATTTTGAAAGTATTTCCTAGTGCAAGTAACACAGCCTTTATTTCACCAAATCTTTTTTAAGAGAGACTAAAGTTTTCAGTGTCATACTAACACCTGGTGCATACTAAACGTTGTCATACTAACACCTCACAGCAGGCAATTTGAAATTGGTTGTTATAACTTTTTAAGAAATATGGTCCAGAATTCTGTCTCGGTTCATTAGAGTAGTATATCTCATAATGATTATTTCTGATACCACAACCCCTGCCCCCAGGACTGTTTTCCTAATACAAAATTACATCCTGATATGACAAACTAAGTTTCCAGAAGAGATATAAAATTAGCTACTTTGTACAAACTCTAAACTATCTAGTCCATGAGCTGCTCTTTGCTGATGATGCTGCCCTTGTTGCCCACACAGAAGCAGCTCTGCAGTGCCTAACATCCTGCTTCGCAACAGCTGCAGAGCTGTTTGGGCTGGAAGTCAATTTGAAGAAAACGGAAGTTATTTACCAGCCTGCACCACAGGACGAACACCATCATCCCCACATTGCCATTGCCAAATCTGTGCTTAAGTCCGTTCAGCAGTTCACCTACCTGGGAAGCATCATCTCCTCAGATGCCAAGATTGACAAAGAGATCGATCACAGATTAGCAAAGGCATATAGCACATTTGGAAGACTTTACAAAAGAGTTTGGAGTAATAAACACTTGAGGTGAAGCACAAAAATCAGTGTGTATAGAGCCATTGTATTGTCTATTCTCCTTTATGGATCTGAAACATGGGTCACCTATCGCCAACACTTACGACTCCTCGAACACTTTCATCAGTGCTGTATACGCACAATCCTAAATATACACTGGACTGACTATGTGATGAATGTTGCTGTCCTTGAGCAAGCAGGGATCACCAGCATTGAGGCCATGATATTGAGAACACAGCTGCGCTGGGCAGGGCACATTTCTAGGATGCAGGACCATCTCCTCACAAAAAAATACTCTATGGTGAACTCGCCATGGGCCAGCGTAAGAGGGGCGCTCCAAAAAAGCAATACAAGGACTCCCTGAAACAAGATCTCAGGCTCGGTCAAATTGATCACCAAGAATGGTCTGCCCTGGCATCACATCGGGAGGCTTGGAGACGCACTATCCACAATGCTGCAGCCTTATTTGAGAACTCATGCCGAACAAGTCTTGAAGAGAAATGACAACGCAGAAAGAATCACAACCCAGAAACATCACCCAAGGAGACCTTCTGCTGTGCTTTCTGCAACCGGACTTGTTTATCTCAGATTGGCCTTTTTAGCCATCAGCATGCTTGCAGAAAGTGCGCTTGCAGAAAGTGTGGGATGAGTGCTTCCTGAATCTTGGTTTGCGATGAAAAGCCAAAGGAGAAAACAAATAAATGTATATGTTCAGAAAAAGTGTGATTAGAATATATGCTGCTTTCAGTGTGCAAAGTCCAACAAGAAATAAGGACAGGAACAGTATGCAGGAGTGTCTATGGAAAACTCAATGAGGTCAAAGCTGAAAGATTTCCACATCCTATCTCATGCAGTTTATGTGACTATGAGATTTATGAACTTGATACTGCTTCAACTTTACTTTGGGTTGGCACTGCAATCCCAATACCGTAGGCCCATCTATGGGGGGGGGGATGGAGTACCTCATAGTAATGACATTTCACAGCAGCAGCAACATGTCTTAATGGTGTTTTTTGCTCCAGAAGCCCCCAGAAGCTTCCCATGCCAGATGGTGGCTGCAAGTGATTTACTCACATTAGTTCTTTGCCACAGCAGAACTTATGTACAAAAATAGTCTAAGGTGTGCTGGAGTGATATACCAATTTTTCAAATTAAAAGGAAAGCAAAAAACAAAACAAAACAAAACAAAAACACCCTGTTTATCACCTTATTGACCTCTTGCTAACGTGAAAATCCAACATGGTTGCAGCAGGTACATGCCCTGTTAGCAAGCCCCACCTGCCATGCTCGCCTGGCCAATCAACGTTGCGCTTCCTCTCATATAGGAAAACAATTCAAAGCAAATTGCTTATCCTAACAAGCAGGAATGTGAAAGTATGAAGGCTTTCCTAGCCTTGTTTTTTTGCCATTTTGCCCCCCTCCTTCTTATCCATATAACATGACATGTTACCTTTATTCTTCTTTTTCACTAACAAGTGCCAGCCTTTTAATATATTATTTTGTAAAAAGAAAATAGTGTTGCTATTATAAAATGAATGAATATGGTCCATTATACACAATAAATGTTTTACACTGTTAATTATAACAACTCAAATACTTTCCTACTTCTACCACTATGTGATCAAAACCATATGTCTGTTTTCCCCTTCAAAAGATTAATTCACACTTTTTTCATATATATTTTTTAAAAAGGCCTACTTAGATATTTTGTCTCTCCTGGTTTTTCATAAGTAAATATTTTCATATTGCTGCTGTCTTCCACAATTGTTCTTTTTTTTTGGTCAACTGTGAGTATTTTCATACATCATTGATTCCCAGGACATATACTGAAAAAAGAATAAAACAGTCAAAATACAATAAAATAAAAAGCCACAAAACTATAAAAGCAGAACAAAGCTGTCAACAAAATTAAATGTCTAGAAAATTCAGGAAAATTAAAAAGTTATTGTCTGGTGTCAAAAGGATAAAGCAGGTATCACAGAAATTTCTCTCTGAACAGCCTTTAACAATTGGGCTGTCACCACTGAAAAGTCCCTCTCTCTAGTACTCATATGCCTTGCCTAACCTATTGGAGAATCCTCCATAGAATGGAGCTACTCTAGCAATTGTTTTAATGGATGGGTAGGTATGTAAGGAGATGTCCCATCCTTCAGTTCCTATTTTGGGTCACCTGCTCTTCACATTTGGCATTCTTGGATGCTGCCACATTTTAACAATCGAAAGTTTTGCACCCAAAGCCTGGACTGAAATCTTCTTCTTTTTCTGGTTAACAAAGTCCTGATATTATTAAGTTATATGGTTTCATAGGCTTCTGGTAACTGATAATCAATAATAATTTGAACAACTCATACAACTTCACCCTAATATTGATTTGTTTGTGAATACTCCCATGTAATCATGCCAGACTGAGGAAAGTAATCTGCTTTGGTCAGCCCCCACCTGGAATACTGTGTCCATTTCTGAGCACCACAATTCAGGAAGGATATTGAGAAGCTGGAATATGTCCAGATGAGGGCCACCAAAATGGTGAGAGGTCTGGAAGCCATGCCCTATGAGGAGCGGCTTATTGAACTGGGTATGTTTAGCCTAGGGAAGATAAGGTTAAGAGGTGATATGGCCATGTTTAAATATTTGAAGGGATGTCATACTGAGGAAGAAGCAAGCTTGTTTTCTGCTGCTCCAGAGACAAGGACACGGAGCAATGGGTTCAGGAAAAGAGATTCCATCTAAACATTAAGAAGAACTTCCTGACCTGTTTGGAGCTGTTCGGAAGTGGAATACACTGCCTGGGAGTGTGGTGGAGTCTCCTTCTTTGGAGGTTTTTAAACAGAGGCTGGATGGCTACCTGTCGGGAATTATTTGATTGTGTGTATTCCTGCATCGCAGGGGGTTGGACTGGATGGCCCTTCCAACTGGTCTCTTCCAATTCTATGATTCTATAGGGGAATTTTGTGCAGGTGTGTGAGTGGGCTGATGGAAGAAATATGAGGTGTTCCTTTCTTTCTCTTGCCAGTCTGCCTGGTGGGGGGAGGCTGCTGGTTGGGGTGGGGACTGTTGCTTACTATGTTGTTTTTGCTGTTGTTATTTTTTCCTATTGTTTATTATGCTGCTTTTCTGTTTTGGACACTGAGTAGAGAGATCCTGTAGCTAGCTAGGAAACTTAGGGAATTAAGATTGGAAAATGTAGAATTTCAAAAGGCCAATCGTACATGGTTGTTCGTACTTTTTAAATCTGAGTTCACATGAAACATCCCTTCTCCATTTGACCCAGGACTTCATTCCCATCATAAACAACATTGTTTCCATTCTAGAATAAGTCTGGAAATGTAAACTTGCTGAAGTTCTTTTTCTTAGTGTGCTATCAAGTGCCTCATGAATTTGTATCCATCATGGGCATGCCACTTCTGGAGTTGTTTTGCTGATGACAGAAGCAAAGTGTGTCTTCCTTCCTCAGCTCCTCTGCAGTTCTTTCCTTTGTCTTCAAACTTCCCTGTCTTTCATCAGTTTGATTACTGGTTTTCTGATAAGAACCATAGCATCACAACCTTTTCAGCAATTGACTGCATAGCTTGTTTGAAAATGTGTTGCAATGTTCTCCCTTCCTTTTCTGCCATGGAAGCATGGCATCATGGTGCCATGCAGAGTTTGGAATGTTAAATTTGTAATTAATTTGCTAATGTTAAGCATCAGAAATTGGGAGAATAATTTATTACAACAACATTAACAATTGAAATAATTTCATTAAGTTATTGATTAATTCATTATTAAAAATGTTGATTTTGGGACAGACTATAGTGGGTTGTCTAGATGGTGAAAATAATCCTAATAGAAATCGCAGAGGATACATTTTGTCCCAACGAGATTCCATGTTGATTCACCTTATTCAGAAGGTGAGGGGCAAAAAACTCCAAAAACTGTGGTGGTGGTGGGGAAGCCTTCGCGGCTTTTCCTGAGTTTTTTAAAATAATGAGTGGAAATGCACATTACCGCTCATTTGGACAACCAATTTGCATCACAGCACATTCTCAGCAAGGGCAGAAGTAGAAAGCCGATTGATCAGATCTGCATGGGGCAATGCGCATGGGGCAATGAAGGGGCCAGAAGCACCATTTGGAGTTTTGCATTGCCAATTGTGCACTTTTTTTTTTTTTTGCTGCACTGAGGCAACCAAACAGCTTTTTTAAGCTGAAGGTCACACTTGTGCACCTTTGATTTGCAGTTTAAAAAATACTGTGCAGCAGTGACAACTTGTGGAGAATAATAATACGAGTAATTCACTCTTGGCCACCATGCTGATTTGCAAGCATGGCTGCGTGTGAACTTCAAAGAAAGATAACTGTGCATAGCAGCAATTTTGCCAAAGGACCATGGAGACAAATGAACGCTGTTGTGATTTTGTGTTAATGTGCAGCGATCAAAATTATATCTTCTTGTCTAGAC
Organism: Gambelia wislizenii; assembly: GCA_030847615.1. Classification (NCBI taxonomy): domain Eukaryota; kingdom Metazoa; phylum Chordata; class Lepidosauria; order Squamata; family Crotaphytidae; genus Gambelia; species Gambelia wislizenii. The sequence continues at coordinate 186,915,660 of JAUMIR010000003.1, read as the reverse complement.
AACCCCATTGATTTACAAAGAATGGCATAGTGGTTGTCAATGTGGACTTTGGGGCATATTTTCTTATTTGGCATCTTCTAAAGAACTTGCTTTCTCATTTTGAAGTCACCTTCCCCCAACCTGGATTTTTATCCTCATATTGTCCATATAGTCCATAATACAATTGCTTTCTGGGGATGGTGGGGCTTCAGTGCTATTCAACATCTTTATCAATGACTTGGATGAGGGAATTAGGGGCATACTTATCAAATTTGCAGATGACACCAAATTAATTTCCTGCACGGCAGGGGGTTGGACTGGATGGCCCTCGTGGTCTCTTCCAACTCTACAATTCTATGATTCTATGATTCTATGATTCTATGTTCTAATTTCCTTCAGCCTCCACAAGGTAAGTGACAATCTTGTCATCATCTTATCATTTTTTTTATCATTCTTATTTTTTAAGGTGCTGACAAAGACAAAGACAGAGAAACCCATGGGTTTAGAAGAAGTGTGTCAGGGACAATGGGAAAGAAGACAACTCTATTTACACATAAGTAATCCCACTGATGTGAAAAGATCTTGCAATATATCTGCTTTGAGCTTATTAAGCACACAGATGATCTCAGTAGTGGATTTTCTGAAGATGATCTGAAAATCTTTTAAAAGGCATCTCGGAGATAAAGGGCTGGTCCAATATATTTGGGGGCAATTCGCAGTTGTCTCCTGCCCTTGATTGCAGACTCCTTTTTCCAGATTGATGTTTGATGTCACAGAAAGCCCTATTGTGAGGGATACTTACCTTTCCACATTAATCAAGATTTTTTAAAAACCAACTTTTTATTTTATTACTCCCATGGAGAGAGAAAACAATTGGAACACCTCAAACATGTAAAGCAAAAGGTAGAAACAGGTTGTGATTGAGACTGTAAAGCTTTGTGCAATAGATTTTCTTCTTCAAATACCTCTTTCTCCCTTTGTCTTGTTCCGAACTCACTTTTTTTGTCATTGCAGAAGTCAAAATTATGTTCTAACCATGCTGTGACTAAAACTTATTGTTTAAAAGCTGCAGCCTCCAAGCATGACCATTTCCATGTTGTTAAAGAGTAGAGAATTAAGCAGGGATGAACCCAGTTAGTTTTCTGTAGGGATATGCTGCAAGTATGGCATCTGTAGGTCACCTCTGGACCCCTGGAGGTCTCTGGAGATGCCTATCATTGTATGTCCAAGTACACAATATAACAAGCTAGGTCACCACGCATTGCCCCACTCTTTAATAACATGGAGATGGTCATGTTGTAGGGGTGTCCACCACTTAGGGCCCATCTACAGTGGCACCTTAATTCAGAGCTGGTCCAGAGCATTGTGCTTCAGACTGGCCTCAGATTCAACATGATGGTGGCTACACATACCCAGGACTATTCCATGTTGGAGTTTAGCTGGGCCAACATCACATTGCCCCCACTGGCCTGTCTGCTTGTCCTCTGTCCCCCACAACTGCAAATATCTCCCTGTGAGAGCTAAGTCAGTGCCATCACTTCTGCTGAGGTCAGAATGGGACACCCAGACATGTGATCAACAAGGAGGGAAAACTCTATCCCCTCCTTGTTAATTGTTGACCTCAACAAAAGCAATTGCACTAGCCAGGCTCTTTCAGGAAGCTGGTTGGCCAGCAAGGCAATGGCAGTGATGGCTCTGAAGACGATCCATAACCTTCCCTGAGCTGTAAGGGAGATGGTGCTATGGTTGCACATGGAAAACTGGGTTGGGCCAAATCAAACCCGATCCAGCTGTCCAGACAACAAAAGAACCAGCAACACTCTGGAGTTTCATATGGTTTCTCTTAAACTGGTTTGATAAAATGGATTCATTGTGTGCCTCATCTGGACACATTGCACCAGGTCCGTCGTAAGTTAGGTTTATTTCTTTAGAAAGTGAGTTTTTGGGGAGGTAGCATTGTGAAATGTAGCTGTACAGAAATATAATAATAGTAATGCTTAATTATTTATTACCCGCCTCTCTCATCGGAATCGGGGCAGGGTACAACATCACATAGCAACACAGTGAATCACAGTAATACAATTAAAGTACATTTAATACAAGGGGGATTACCAGCTCAGACGGTGGGCCATTTGTGGCCCGGCTGGTGTCCCCTTCCCAAGTCCCATGGTGGGCGGCCCTCGTAGCTGCATGGGCCGGCATGAGGGCTCCATTATAGTCTTCTCCTTTCCGGCGGGCTCAGTGGCCAGAAAGGAGCAGGAAACAGGCCTCCAATCAGGGCGAGAACTTCTTGCCCCAATTGGACAGCCTCGGTAAGGAGGAGTGTTTTCTGGTCGCACTTCTGGCACAGTTGGATGACGTAGGGCCTGTGTCATGGGACTGGTACATAAGCCAGCCCCCGATGCAGGATCATCAATTGGCTCTTGAAGAGCTGAAGATAATGTTTGTGCATGCTTATGTTATATTTTGTCGCAATTTGCTAGGTGGATGGCATAGGTCCTGATCTGGGTAGGTGGGGAATTGGGGTCTCCATCAAGTTCAAGTTCACGGGGCCCTCCACCACTTATTGTTTTAACAACTTGTTTACAGGGGAGGAAAGAGCATCAAGTGGGATGGCTTGGCCAAGGGCTCTCTTCTCCAGGAACTTGGTCGGTAACAACTGACAAGGTCCATTGGCCAACACAGGGTTGGGCAATGAAGGGATCAGGACCCATGCAATAGAGCCAACCATTTACAGTCATTAGCAAGTTGCAGCCTTTTTATTGCCATATGTATCTTCATACTGACCTATACTTAACCTTTATGTTTATGTTTATCATGTACCCAATACAATTGTAAAACCAGCTTGTAGTAGTAAGTGTGTTCATTAAGGGAGGGGAACGGGTGTGTACGATCTGGATCTGCAATACAGTTTCAATACAATACAAAGACAATTGTACATGCAAATACCAGTAGATGGTGGTGTTGGTGTGCAATGACATTACAAATTGCAAATTGCACATGCACAAATAAATGGCAGCTGCTTTTTTTAAAAAACTGAATTAACAATTTTTCCACAGCTTACCACCCCTGCTCTTTATTATGCTGCTCCTCATTTTACTGGCTTACGGAAGGCTGAATCGACCTGGGGGCCCTGGGATAGAACTTATGACTCAAGATCTAGCATGAGCTTTTGGCTGCAGTTTTGGCTGCATTAGCCTATTGCACAACCAGGGCCCCCTACTTGATACACATATTTGTCCTGATGTAGGCCCTTTGCCAATTATTTTTATAATCCTCATCTTTAAGGATCCAAGATGTGCAAGGACTAATATTACCCTGTTTGACAAACTTCTTTTAAATGTAACAATACCAGTGTACTCACTAGTGGAGACAGTGGAATACTTCTGAAATTTCCCTGGACTGAATTCCTCCCCAGTTAAAAATCACATGGCATTGTTTCTAAAGTGTAAGTAATGCATTAGGAAGACTCCACCTTTCTGTTGTTTTGTTGCTGTTATTATTTTTTCAGTGTTCTACAGAATGTGTACAATTTGTCAAAAAATTTGTATTCCTGCATCCCTTTCAAGTCTCTCACCCACCCCACATTATTCATTGGCATTGTAGTGCAAAGAATAACTTAAAATGTATTGGTAAAAACAGTTGTATCAACTGTTCTGGGAATGTTTTATGAATAAACAGTGGTTGCTCTTTTCTTCTCCCTATTCTCCTGCTTCTCCTCTTTCTTCAATATGCATGACACTTTACAGAGTATATGAGGACACTTTCCTATTCAGAGCACTTTCAATCTATAGTCAATTTATAGTTCCGCATGTAGGAAAGAATAGAGGAAAAAAAGAAGAATCCAAAACCAGGTTTACACAGGCTATTTAACAATTTTGTCATTGTATTACATCATGGAGACTAGTGGACTGCACTAAGGATTGCATAGAGAAAATGGGCAAGAAAATGTAAGAAACATTTCGTGCATGGAAAAGATAATGTAAAAGTTTCATCAGTATATAAGTAGTAAGAAAATGATTAGATTTGATGAGTTCACCAAAGGCCAACATATGACAAGAGAAGAAGGAAGGGCCAGGAACAAACCTCTGAAAAACCTTAACAGGAAGATGAAATGTAGAGAATGAACTTTCCCTTATGGGAAAACTGAAAGAATAATTAGAGAGATTGGAAGAGACCAAATTGAAGAAAGAATCGGATATCAAGGACATAAAGAGCAAGAGATCAACAATATCCAAAGCAGGAGATAAATTAAAAAGCATGCAGGCCTTTAGATTTGGCATTGGTAATCTTTAGGAGAGAAATCTATGCAAAGTTCAGTGGAGAGAGATGAGATTAGAAAGGACTGAGTGGATTTAGAGGAGAGCAAGACTGTGGGAATGAGCAAGATTTCAAAGGCAAAGGTTGAATTCAGCCTTTCATTTATAGTAACTAATTTAAACCTACATATATTAATGTGTCTTCTCTAAACATAACTAAATCTGGATCCAACACAAACAGAAGAAGGAAAATTAGATAGCCTTCAGAGAATTAAAAACACACACATACACAAAGAAGTTTGATGTGATCATATGAGGGATCAAAATGTGGGGGGTGCAGTTCTTTAAATCAGTGTACACATGGAGATTGATGAGATAGTTTGGATAAAGTTATTTTGATTTTTTTTTCCATTTTTTAAAATTTTGAAATAAAATAATTTTGATGATGATGATTGGAATTTTTAAAACTAACATTAAGGAACAGTGTAGCTATGAAATAGTAAAAGAGCAAAGCAGGGTGTGTGTAGCGGTTAAGGAAATAAAACAACCAAAATATTAGGAAAGATGATCAAGTAAAATCCCTGGCTTGCCCAATATAAATAAAGTTCACAGTGAGGATTTGCATCCACTTAACAATATGAACCTGTATGTTTCTGTCCTAGGATGTTAGGATGTACTTTTTAGTTTTCCTAGTTTTGATTTTTGCCTGAAATTTCACAGTGTTTTGTATAGATACTTTCAACAAAAGTACAAATAGCACCATCTACAGATATAAAAGTTAAATTTATATATGTGTGTGTGCACACATGTGCAAGTATGTGTCTGTGCCTGTTATGTGTGTGTGTGTGTGTGTGTGTGTGTATGTATGTATGTGGGTGATGGACTGCAAAAGGTACAGCTGCTACAATAACTTTATGTTACATTAGTTGGAAAATTATTTATTGAATTATAGGACATTGGAAAGTCACATATTCCTAAATGGAAGCAAATAATTGCTGAATATTGATTCTCCAAATAGCTTTTCCAAATATATGTTGATAGAGCAGTTATTTGAATTACTGACACATTATGAAGATGATGAGCTTATTATGCAGTGCTCAATGACATTATTAAAATAGGTTCCAAATGATGTGCAGATGGAAATGGAAATTAAGAATTGGAAAGATAAGGGCATGCACCTTAAGTAAACACAGATTTCACAATTTGAAAGTGAAGTCTGCACTCATACGACTTTATCAGGCCACCCCACGTTAATGTTCTTTTGCCGGTATAAATTGTGGCACTTTTATGCCAGCAAAAGAACCCCACCACCACCACACCTACCTTTGCATGTGTAAAAGAGACTCCCTCAGATGTAACAGAGCACAAATGGAGCTCCATTTACTTCCAGGTTCCAAATCCCACATATTCCCATGAGAAGACGCTAGCATGGGAAATTTTAAAATTAAAGCATAAAAACACAAAAAAAGTATAGCAAAGCACAAAAACACACTTTTACAACTTACAAGTAAATGGGGAGGTGGGGTCATAAAAAGACCATCCCCTACATGGATGTTGCAATCTCACCTTGAAGTGTTCTGTCATTGATGCACCATTCATGTGGGTACAATGGCACGAGGATTCAATGCTGACAAAAAAGCAGAATGGGAGATCAATTGACGGCTTGGGTCATCAATAAAAAGGAGCGGGTTTTTAACAAGATATGATCATGTCCTATAATTGTCTTGTATGTGTGCCCTTTCTCAATCATTAGGCATCCTTATGATGCCATATTTGCTGCATCTGATAAAGTCGTTACTGAAATACAGCAGTATCTTACATTAATGGAGAACTTCAGACTTTCTTAAGGCAGAGTTTCCCAACCTGACTTTTAGGGCTCAGCAATTGCTGGACCAAAATATCATTGGACCCCCTGTTTTCCCACTCCAACAGAAAAGAAATAGTATTTGACGAAAAGAAAAAAAAACTTGAAGGAGAAGAAAAAACTGGAGAAGTTAGAATCACAAAATAGAATAATAGAATAGAATCAAAGTTGGAAGGGACCACAAGGGTCATCTAGTCCAACACCCTGCCATCCAACCTATAAAGACTTCCAAGGATGAAAAGTTCACCATCCTACCAGGCATTCCTTTGCAATTGAACATCTCTTACAGTAAAGAAGTTCTTTCTAATCTTTATATGGAATCTCTTGTTACCCTAAGAGGTGTGGGGGTGCTATAGAGCCCTACCCATGATGCCAGAAATTGTATTATTATTTTGGGGAATTATTAGCTGGAATGGCTGGCTTGCAAGAGGAGGGTAACTTCAGGGATCTTTTTACCTATGTATACCTGTTCTAACTGTAGAGGAAGCTCCGGTTGAGGTAAACAAGTATTTTATTAGAAAAACACACAAGAATCTATAGTCTTACGAACCATATGAGGCTACCAGAAAGGGAAGCAGGGGTGGAGGGAAGGTTGGAGATAGAAGTCCAGGTAAGAGGGAAATAATTACTGGTCTTGGGAGAAGAAAGTTCTGTGTAGTGAAGGAACTCACACTGGCATCTGAGGGTGGCACAACTGAGCCCTGATCCTTGATGTGTCGAGAAAGACAGTGGCTGGGTCCCTCTTCAACACACATTGCTGTAGTGGGGGCTGTAATATTTATAACCTATTTATTGCCTTGAAGGGGTGTTCTGGCTTTAACAATGACTAGATGGCTCTTCCCAGGGATAGAAAAAGAAAAATGAAACTCAACTGATTTCTTTACTTGCTGGGAGATAGAAATCAATGGGTTTATGACAATCTGAACAAGCTGGACAGGAGGGGGGATAGGAAAGATTTCCATAGGAATTCATTTGGGAATGATCACTTAATTGTCTGATTGAATGAATAATTGCTGAGGTGCCCAGGGCTGGAAGAAAGTATTAGCACATACTGCCTTAATAACTATGTTTACTAACAGGCTTCAACACAATTCCAATTTGGGGAGATTTGCCATATTTCTAAGACATATCCCAGGTCATTGTGATCTTCAATTGACCTTTTGGTTTGCTCCACCCAGCCTGAACACAAAAAGTGTCCAATATTTCCAATTATGAGATATCGTGGAAAGGGGGTTGTAGGGAATACTAACACACTTTTCTTGTAATTTGAAAGCATTGGTTCATGTTCTAGTCTCTGGAGCAGCAGAAAGCAAGATTTCTCCATTTTTATGTGACAGCTCTTCAGATATTTAAAGATAGCTATTATTTATTTATTTGCTTGTTTCCCACCTTTCTTCCACTATAGGGGCTCAAGGTGGCTAACACTGGTTTAAAACAATGCAACTTAAAACAATACACAAATATGAAATGTATAAATATGAAAAGTATAAATATGAATATGAAATGTATAGAGTAAAAACCCTTCCCCCCCCAAATCCTCCAAATTGTTTTAAATGTATATTGTGGCCTATATTCTGAGCCCATTTAATCATACAGTGTTTAACCTGTTCATCCTCCATTTCTATTGTCAATAAAAGTGTATACATTTTAGCAACTAAGTGTTCATCATTTACACACAGTTGCATTTCAAAATTTGATTTTGTTGTTTCCAAACCATATAGATTCTTATCTATTTTAAATAGTTCAAATAATTGTCTATAAAAGTATCATTGAAGCCTGTATCCCTTCAGTCCCAATTCTTTCTCTTTTTTAAATTTAATGAATAACAAATAATAACAAAAAAGAAGACACTAACAATAACAAATAAGACATTCCTAACTATCACAAACTACATACAAAGACAAAAGCAAAAACAATTTCAAAATCTATCAGTCGTACAATACATATATATATATATATATATATATTTAAAAGACTTCCTGCTTGTTCTTGTTTGGCTCTATAACATAATTCATAATTCACCTCCTATAATGAAAGTGATTGTCTTAATACCTCAATTATTTAATTCTAAACCCAGTAACCTACATTACCTTCCTTCTTCCTTTGTTTTTTTCACTGTATATGACCTTTAAAGCAGTAGTAATTAACAAATAGCCCTTAAATCAATAATCACATTGTCTTGTAGCTATATTTCTCTATATATTCATCAGTATAACTCCTTAACAATAAGTTTAACAGTAAATAAACTTTAACCCTTTAAACAATCTATCCATCTGTTTATTTGCCTGACTATAAAAACCAAGAATGCTTATACCCCCTCTTTTTGTTTAAAATAATTTATAAATAATTCCCATGTCTTTATATAGTCTGTTATTGATTTCTTTCTCATCTAATTCGTCAGTTTATCCAATTGAGCCAGTTCTACAACCTTCTGTAATCATTCCAATTTTGTTGGAGTATCTTCAGCTCTCCAACTTCTTGCTAAAACCAGCCTTGCTGCCGTAATCAAGTAGAGTATTAGGGATCTATGTTCCTTCTCCTTTATATTCTCTAGAGTAATCATGTTTAATAAGTATAGCTCCAGTCTTAAACCTAACTTTGCACCTATAATTTTCTCTATTTCCTTATCTATTTTCAGCCAGAATCTTCTTACTATGTTACAATCCCACCACATATGATAGAAGGAGCCCTTTTGTTCTTTACATATCCAACATTGTGGAGAGTTCTCTTTCTTAATTTTAGCTAATTTAAATGGAGTCATGTACCATCTATACATTAGTTTATAAAAAAAATTCCTTCAAATTATAGCAGCATGTAAATTTCAAGCCCCTCTTCCAAATCTCCTCCCACTGTTCCAATTGAATATTATACCCAATATCCCTGGCCCAATTTATCATACAATGTCCCCTTGCCCCCTCTTCCCTGGGGGTCTCTATGACCTTGACCTTGACCATGAACTTGATGGAGAACCCCGGTACCAATGACCTTGGATAGGAACCCATGCCAACCACTCCCAAAAGTTGCAACAATGAGTAAATATACACCCCAGAATGAATACTGGACTTAAGGGTAGGTGGGTCGGCTTGTTGAGAGCCACTGCCTGCTCCGGTGAGGTGACCAGGAATTAATACCCAGACGCTGGACTGGAGTGAAGCCTGTGGACAGTGCAATCTTCATTCCCTTCTCTGCCAATCAGATTTGAGCCTGGAAATTGCATCTGATTGGCTGGGAGGTGGGCCTCCCCCAGCCAATCAGGACAAAGCAAGCTTTACCCCAATTGGCTAATGCTCTGCCTTCCTCTAGCCACCCAGGGAGCCAGCCAGGAAGAAGACAGAGCAAGCATAGCAGTGGCCATGTGAACCTGGCCCACCACAAGGGGGTAGATGTGTGGGCTCCCCCACCAATACCACAATCCAACCGCTGGGTGAGTCCGATAGTCCAATTACATGTCCAAGCAGAATGCCCCTTCTCTCCCCATCCACAAACAGAGTCAGAAACAATATAGATTGAAACATATTGGCAGTAATGGCCACAACTTTATTGATGACAGCTACAGTTGGTTGGCTCAAACACATGGGTTTGGATCCTGACATCAACCAACCCGTTTGCTGGTCAGCCCACCTGCCACCAATTACCACCTAGAAAGGGGGAGGAGTCTGGGCAGGCTCCATGGATGCCTGCCAACCACCTCATTCTCCCCCTTCCACCACCAAAAAGGGGAGGGCATCTGGTGATCACATACCCTGATCTGGCATGTCCACCCAGCTCATGCCCCCTTGCCCCATCTTCCCTGGGGGGGGACTCCTGGACCTTGACCTTGACCATGACCATGAAATTGACAGAGACCCCCAATACCAATGACCTTGGATCAGAACCCATGCCAACCACCAATAAAGGCAGGCATATGCTGGCCCGTCTTTCGCCAACCTGCCACAGCTGCAACCAACAAGGTGGAATTGGACCCCTTACAACCTGAAAGCGGTGTACACAGCTAATTGAAGATAGCAACCATGCCCTGACTGATGTGAAACCTCTGTCTAAATATTATGGATGGTCAAACCGGGCATTGTTTACCCAGCAAAGGCCCCAGAATGCCATCTACCCAAGCACTTGATAGTCTCTGTAGGCAGGCCACTCGAGGCAGCCGTGGTGGCCGCTCCAATCCTGAATGTATGTCTGCCAAACTCAGCTGCAGGTAGGCCCAACCACCTCAACACCGCCCTGAAGACACTGATGAACTGTAATTTCATGAGCGGAGACATGTCCTTGTGAATGAAAAGGGGGCCTGGAACTGTGGAGCATTTGGCCAGGAACCTGCACATGATGTCCACAGGGCAAGGATGTAAACTAGTCAGGTTCTCTAGATGTAGAGATGCCCCTTTTCCCAGCTGATCACTCTTGGAGTGCCGGACCCTGACACACAGGGTGTCTGCATTGAAGGACACATCCCTTAATTGTAGCACTCTGCCAGATGAGTCCTGCTTGAACTTGCACACTAACTCACCAATTCTTAGGACAGCAAAGAAAGGTGTGGTGAATGCCAAGCTGAAAAGGAACATCTCATAGCCGGAATGGCAGATCTCACCCAATCTGGCCACAATTTTGGCCAGATTGGCCTCCCCCAGCCAATCAGGACAAATCAAGCTTCACCCTGATTGGCTAATGCTCTGCCTTCCCCCAGCCGCCTGGGAAGAAGATGGAGCAAGCATGGCAGTGGCCATGTGAACCACGAGGGGGGAGGTGTGTGGGGTCCCCTGCCAAGACTGCAATCTAACTGCCAGGTGAGTCCAGAAGTCCAATAAAGGAGAAAAAAGGAATGAAGATAAAAACAGACAAAACACTTATTTCCATGAAGTCTCATCAGGTTACTTGTGCTGGTGATTGGAAGTCATTTATGGCTGGCTAACTTTTCCTATAAAAAAGGGCACTCAATGCATACTTTATTGATGTGCCTTCCCTGTTATCCAGTCTGAAATATACATAATAATCTAGAAAAAAAATCTTCATGAGATATGGAAGCTGGGGTTGGGGGAGCAGCCAATTGGTCAGTCCAACTGATGGAATAGTGGGCAACAGTATGCACCCAGCCAAAAAGATATGTGGGATAGATGAAGGGTGATTCATGCATCCCCACAGAGCTTGCAGGAGAGGAGCAGTGCTGTTATCTTCATTTAAGCTGAAGGTACATCATTAGCACCTTAATCTTGTTTAGACTCATGAAATCAATGGGACTTGAATAACTTACCATTTAATAAGTCCTATTAATTCAGTCATGATGCTCAAGTTGGGATAAAAAATTGGAATCATGCCCTTGATTTTAACTTTTTGTTGTTGTTAGAATGTCCCATTGTGACAGCTGAAATTGAAATATCAAACAACCTTTTCTTTAATAACACTAATTCAGATTTGGTTCTTCAGATTTACTTGGAGTAACAATGTGTAAGCTCTGTTCCAATTTGAGTCTGTTTTCTGTTTGAAATGCCTTAATAAAACAATCAATAAAACTTCAATACAAATAAAGGGGGTGTGCATGCACATCTGTTATGATGCATGTCAGTTCTGATTCTCACTAAATTGCTAAGTAAAGGTTTGAAGGATGATGAGGGCAGGAAAAAAGGGGAAAGGAAAGGAAAAGAGAGAAGCTGAAGGCAAGGCAGCATGGCTGGCTCTACTGTGGGGAAAATTGAGATGGCTGCCTCAGGCAACAAATTTGAGATACAGTACTGAAAAGGCACACATTGTTATTTGTTTAAATGTTTTATTGTTGCACATTTACCTCCAGAAAGTGAGGGGGAGCCACTTCTGGGATTTTTTGCTTCTTCTTTTTTCTTTTCCTCTGTTGCTACAATACCACCCATAGGGTACTGTGCACTTCCATTTGGCAATGGCTATGCATATTACAATTAGTTGTTCTGTATTTGGAAAATATGTGATGAGAACATAGATATGGAACTCTGTCACTGCCATTTTTCTTTAACTTCTCAGAAACCCATAAGCATTTTCACCCCATCTCAGTGCTGTAAGTCTGTTCTGAGACTTTTAAAAAAATCTACAGATGGAAATTCACACTTATTTATACATATATATTTTTTTCAAAATGTGCACATTTTTGTATGCATTTTTCAATGCGCTTGAATATTCACTATAGCAATTGTGTGTCAGAGATTTTTAAACATGTACAAGTTTAGTTGTGCATATTTTTGAAATGTGTGCCTTCTTTGGTGTGCTTTTTTTCCTGCTGAAATGTATCACAGGACTTGGAAATATAAGGATATCCAAAGTAACATGTACTTTATCCCAATAGTAGCCTCAGGTAGAGATGAAAAGAATATCAGAAATATTTGAAAAATGGCTGAGTGCCAAGAAACCCCAATTAGAGGAATCATGGAGGGATAAGAACCTTTGCAGTTTGGGACATAATTTACACCACATTTTCATGTGGTTGTTTTACACACAAAACATTTTTTTCAACATAAAATGTTACCTCTGTAGAAAATGTTGTTTTCTGTGCAAAACAATGAAACACCATGTTTGCACAGTAAGTCTTCCCCTACAGCATTTTTGCACAGGAATGAGGACCTGGACCCATGTGGTACAAGGTATTGTGCAGGAGGATCTACTTTTCCTGGCCTCCAATGGAAAGCCTAGAGGCCAGGCATAGGGGAGATGGGGAGGTGGAGCTAGATGGTTCATAAGTTCTGTCCCTCCCCCACCCTTTGCTCCCTCTTTGGTTGACAATTTGACCCACTGTCTGGCCTCTGGTACAGTGTGAGCCTTCCTGGTCACTTCAGGGCCAGATAGGATTTTATCCCCTTTTACCTGTTTTTTTTTCTCCCACCCCACACTGTATCTGGGGGACTTTGACAATTGGCTTAAGGTGGTATCTTTAAATAGGCAGTCGCTTGGTGGGTAGTAGGGAGAGAAAATAAGAGTTACTATGAACAATAGGGCAACTTTTTGGTGAAAGACATGGCTCTGGAACTGCCTCTTTAGGTTGTGGGACCTGGGCTAGGAGACTACCCTTGGGGCTGGCTCACTTAAGCCCTGTGACGTGGGGGTGGAATTTCTTGAGTCTGCCTTCCAGTAAATGGCTGGATTGGGAGCAACCCGGTTACTGGGTTTCCCTTGGGGCTCAGGTGGTTTGCCCAGGGGAAGGCTGAGGAGCAACTCAAGGAGTGATACCTGTCTCATGTGATCCCATACTAGGCTTGATCCTTTCCAGGTTCAATGCAGTTTAAATAGATTCTAGGTTAAATAAAGTGGCCCTCATTCAACCCTGTTCTCTGTGTTTAGTCTCATTATTGCATGGTGGTCACCAAACAGCTTTTTCTGTGCTGTTTTCTTAGCAGTAAATTCAGTTTTCTGTGTAAAACAACTATGCACAGATTTTTGTGCAGAACAACTCCCAGATTATGAATAGTCTTTGAAACCTGTGCAGTTCTTACAACTTTCTCACAAGAAGAATAAAATTGCTAAAATTACTCATTACTTCCTTCAAGGAGAAAATTAGTGAAGAATTACACCTCTAGTCTCAGGAGCTGCAACACTGAATTATTTAAAACAGAAAAATGCACATCCCACTAAATTATTTTCCCTTGTCAGATAACAGTACTATTAGAATCTGTAAATAAAAGAAATACCTGACTATTCCTGCATATAATTAGTAAAAATCTAAGATAATCCAAAGCATTAAAATATTTCTTTACCATGTCTCTCGAGAAATTTGTGTAACAAATGTTCGTATTTGGTGCTCTGGCATATGTCTTGTAACATTGAGACAAAAAGAAAATCTGTCCAAAAGTGTTGAAAAATGAGAGCTAAAGTACAATAGATGTTCAGAGTCAAATTATTGACTTTTTTTGAATTACTCAGTTCAAAGCAAACATGACATGTTTGGTAAGAGGATAACACTGACAGGCTGCTATTGTGGATCAGTGAAACAAAGAATTTGCACTTGAATGAAAGCTGCCTTTCACAGTGTTTGATCAAACACAAAATTGAGCCAGATGTCTGCTTGCCTTAAAAAACAGAAATGTCCAAATATTTAAACACTAGGGTGGCAATTCACTTGCCATCAATGGCATTTAACCTCCCCTACATACTCAAACTCGTAGCTGTAAGGATGCTCCAAAATTGATTTCTGTACTTGAAATTTCAATTGATGAGATTGCAGCTTAAGAGAGCCACCATGGTTTAGTAGTTTGAGTTTTGAACTAGGGCTCTTGTAGACTAGGATCCAAATATTTGCTTAGCCATGGAAACCTCCTGGGTGACTTTGGGCAAGTCACACTCTCTCAGCCTTAGGGCAATGACCAAGCTCCTCTGACTAAACCTTACCAAGAAAACTCTTATCAGAGGGCCACCACAAGTTAGATTCAGTTTGAAGTTACACCACCACCACCACCACAACAACAACTGTAATGCTATGCACGTTGAAATTGAGGTCAAAACATATAATGCAGGCCTGGGAAACATCAGTCAGGCTGAGACTACTTTTTTGCTGGCCAATAATGATTTTTGTTTAAAAGGGGAAAAAAATCCTAGATGTTCAGAAGTCCACTTTTGTTTTTGAAAATTTGTGTGGGACAGGTTGAGTTTAAGTAGGACAGGGCCCCTGAAACTTACTTAAGAGGAGAAATTGGGGAGACATTGATCTTCATATGCTTCAGACATCAACTCCCAGAATGTCCACCCAATCTCTGGCTTTGCTTCGCAAACGAAGATTCAGGAAGGACTCATCCCGCGCTTTCTGCAAGCGTGCTGATGACTAAAAAGGCCAATCTGAGATAAACAAGTCCGGTTGCAAAAAGCACAGCAGAAGGTCTCCTTGGGTGATGTTTTTGGGTTGTGATTCTTTCTGCATTGTCGTTTCTCTTCAAGACTTGTTCAGCGTGAGTTCTCAAATAAGGCTGCAGCATTATGGATAGTGCATCTCCATGCCTCCTGATGTGAGGCCAGGGCGGACCACTGTTGGTGATCAATTTGACCGAGCCTGAGATGTTGTTTCAGGGAGTCTTTGTATCGCTTTTTTTGGAGCACCCCTCTTACACTGACCCGTGGCGAGTTCACCGTAGAGTAGTATTTTTGGGAGGCGATGGTCCTTCATCCTAGAAACATGCCCTGCCCAGCGCAGCTGTGTTCTCAATATCATGGCCTCAATGCTGGTGATCCCTGCTTGCTCAAGGACAGCAACATTTGTCACATAGTCAGTCCAGTGTATATTTAGGATTGTGCGTAGACAGCGCTGATGAAAGCGCTCGAGGAGTCGTAGGTGGTGGCGATAGGTGACCCATGTTTCAGATCCATAAAGGAGGATAGACAGTACGAAGGCTCTATACACACTGATTTTTGTGCTTTGCCTCAGGTGTTTATTGCTCCAGACTCTTTTGTGAAGTCTTCCAAATGCACTATATGCCTTTGCTAATCTGTGATCTGTGATGTGTAATTCAATATACAAATGGTAAGGGATTATGGAGATTTTCCAGAAATGTTTTCCTACCCCTATTGTAGATGAAAAGGCCATTTTGTGCTGGACTGTCAGAAACCTGTTTCTCTCTGGCTCCACTAAAGTATCTGTTCCCAGCCCAAAATAGTTTATCCCAGGTTCTATTAACCCTGTATCTGTGCAGCTAAGAAGCAGCACAAAAGAATGACATGTGAATTTTGCACTAAATACATCTTGATCTGTAAACAGTCTTCAAAACCTATAGTTTTCAAAAACTTGCATGCATTGAAAATAATTTCTTTAAAATTATCCATTGCTTCTTTGAAGGCAAAAATGAGTAAATAATTATATCCCTACTAAAGAATGTTGTGCTACAAAATCCATTGGCCTTATCTAGCATGGCTCTTTACATCAGATGATGTTCAGTTGGGCTTCCTAATTTTTTAAAAAAATATTTATACACACACACAGAGAGAAAAAAATACAGTCTGACAGACCCAGAACTACTCTAGTAAATTAAAAGTAGCTGTGCATACAGAGGTTGCAAATGAGCATCCTATCCTATGACTGATAGATATTATTTATGTGTAGAAGCCCTGTATAAATATTGGAAGTTTACCAAAGTCAACAGTGCTTTCTGCTAGTTAGTCTCCCATATCTCTGAACTCCAGGTGAGGTTTTCAGATTTTACTGCTAGCTTCATGAATCCTAAACTGGGGAATATATGCCACCTGGTCCAAACTCAGAATGAGATACCAACAGGCTCAACCTTCCTTGTCTATGCTACTTCAGGCATCTACTGTGTTTTAACAGAGGTAGTCAGGCCAACAAAGCAGATTATGAGGTCAAACTAGTTAAAGTCTGTATGCTAGACTTCCAATTTACACTTGTCACTACAAGAGCTGAATAATTCACTGAATCAGTTACATAAACACTATACTATACTGTAGCTTGAATCCCAAGAC